>OX420935.1:15900265-20900265 GCA_949091785.1 Polymixis lichenea | reverse complement strand
ACAGCTGATTTTTTTTTGTATAACTGACAAAAATTTCTACACTGGGGGTCTTGAATGATATGCTGAATTCATGGTTACAATTTGCGCACTGGATAAAAACTTACTCTGTATAATCATCTTTTTGATATTGACTTTACCTTCCCATAATACCTATAGGTATGCACATTACATCAACTTTTTTTCATACTTGTCAAATCAAAAATCATTTATGTTCAAATTATGAGACATTTGCAAACAATTTGCCTAACAATGTTTTGATTGTAACTGCACAAATACTTCAGTAAACTGCTATATTTAAACGACCATTTTTCTAAAAACTTAATTTTTATTTACGTGCTCAGCAGACAGACAATGATAAAGTTTCCCACAATTTTCGAAAAATCCCGCCATCGTTTAAACTCATTATAACGAATTTTGTTTGACATTTGTTTAACATAATTGACATCAAAAAGTCCCGACTTAAATTGCTCAGCTGTTTATTTCACTGACTAACATATTTAATTCATTCATTGTTTATATTGTAAATTTAATTGCCATTTAATACGTAAGTATGTACATTACATAACATTTATTGTTCCATGTAGTGCCGGACGTAAAGAGTAGCACCATCCCATTTCTTACCGTGGGTGTCCTGGAAGGCGACTAAGGGACTTACTAGAGCATGGGTAGCAGCGTTCTCTATGCATTTTACCACCATACTGCGATCGCCAACCCGCCTGCCAAGCGTGGCGATTATGGTAAAACCCCCGTTTTGGGGTAGGCCTATGTTCAGCAGTGGACGTCTTTCGGCTGAAATCATGATGATAAGGCACATTATAGGTACAGCTTTTTTTGGGTGGAACATCATCAAATGACTTCTCCCAATTTTGTGTGGCATTCATATTTAGCGTCAATAAAGCTAAGGAACAAGGGTTTTTTTTAAGGATGGGAAATTATCAAATAAATGCTCCCGCTCAGGGTGGAGCGTTGGTTTACGTTTATATGTTATACACACACGCCGGTTGCGAGCAAGTATTACACAGCTGGGGACCTACTACTCTCTTAACACGAAATCCGTAATCTCAGTCAAAGTGTCGGGCGTTTCCTACTCCGTATCACAATTACGGACCTATGATTAGTTTGGGGCCCGAACTAACAATGAATTACTACACGATTTGACAGCTGTCCCGAGTAAATCATGCAGGGAGTACCCTGTATGATTTTACCCGTCCAAAAAACTTAATGAATCAGCTGTAGGAGTCACTTCGAAGTTTCGAGCTATTTTCGGACGGGCCCGTATTTTCGTTGACAGAGTTAGAGAGTAGCCCCCCAGATCTTTCTGAAGAAGGTTACTATATTAATACTAGGTTTTGCCAGCAGCTTGATCCGCGTTGAGGTCGAAATTGATCCATACGGGAACGTGTTACTGGAATAAAAAGGATCCCATATGTTTATCCAGGTCATCAACTATCCGTGTGCCAAATTTTATCCCAATCCGTTCAGCCGTTTTTGCGTGATTGAGTAACAAACGTCTAAACATACAATTTTTACACGCTTTATATTAGCTTCAATTGTATTTTTGTTTGTTTGTATGTAATCGACTCCTTTGGACGCTATTTTGACCCACTGTAAACGGTCAGATTTCATTTAAACTTTGTTGACTTATCGAGGACCTATGACAATTCAATAATTTAAAAAAAATAGAAAAAAACACGCTTTTGTAGTTAGCAAAACTAAAAATAGAAAATAAATAATAGTTTAAAAAAACACGCTTTCAAAGCCAAACTAAAAAGTAGAAAATAATTTAATTCTATTGAAAAAGCGTGGGGTGCTTGATATTAATTGATTATAAAAATACCTCAAAAAGCACCCCACGCTTTTTAATAGAATTAAATTATTTTCTACTTATTAGTTTGGCTTTTAAAGTGTTTTTTTAGTTTTTTTTAAACTATTATTTTTAAGTAGTAAGTAGGATAGGATTCTAGACCTTCCCCTCCCGTATTTCACACACGTCCACCTTTTAATGCAGTTGCATCGACGAAAATTCATTTGATTGACTTTCCTGTGTAGCGTGCTAGCCAGTTTACTTAACAGTCCGGATTTCTATAACTATAATGCGTCAAAGGTAATCCTTAGCTTTCTGACCTGTCGGCGTTTCCAGTTTCATCCAACCTCATAGCATGACCAAACCATTTAATCATACTCTTTTCAATTTTTAACCTAAAGACACAGTTTCTTAAATTCATACTATTGCGATGTAGCATCCACAGCCACCGATTACCTAAACAGACGAATGTTCACGTTCATTGACAAATGGCTATTGTTACATGCCCCGGTAGCTGCTATCACAATAGTGTCCAATTTATCAAGCAATTTGCTCTTACCGGCCATTGAACTTGTAGTTCCCGACTTAGGCAACAATGCGGTGCTGTTAGGTCGTGGATAGCTTGGATCTAATGTATCATTCTTATGTTTTACATAATTATAACGAAATGCAAGAAAGCTACACTATCTTTCAGTTAGTTCGCCTATAACTCTTCTGATTTACGTGTTCCTCTTCTTTTATTAAAAAGAAGAGAAAATAAACTTTTTTTACAAAAAAAAATAACACTGGGCTTCCAAATCAACACAAAGTGAAAGTACATTTAATTTCGGAAGTCTATTAAATACGTATTATCTAAACTAACACAAAAATTACCCAAGCATAGTTCATAAAATGTATCTGAGACCACCCCTGAGGCATACCCTGTCCATTGAAGAAATGATTTCCTAAATTGGTCTATAATTTTCGGAAATATCGCAGACAATACAAAAAAAAATAACACGAATTGAGAACCTGCAAATTTTTTTAATTCTCATAAAAAACATGTTAATCGAAACAATATTTATATGCCCAAATATTTGTATATCTAGGACTTTTCTCCGAATAAAACCCTTCCTAATCTTTATCATTATTCGGTCTAATTTTATTAGTAAAAGATTTGGCTACAATTTTTCACTCCCTAAAAAAATGCTCAGAGTTCAAATTCAACCTGTGTACATATAAATTAACATTGTACTTGTTACATATTACTATTTCGGAATATTATTTTAACGTTTTTAATTCATTGTGTTTGACTTACATTTACATTAAAGGACAAACAAATCATTTGTGCGGTTAGATGACTAATCATTTTTTTTTTTTTAGGGTTAGAAATCATCAAATAACTTCTCCGTCTCTGGGTGGAGCAGGAGGGTGTGTCAGACTTTTAGTGACTAAAACCCACCCGTGTTTCCTCAGTTGCCTGTGTGCCAGGGGCCACGGTATCTCTTTCGAACAACCCGCACCCCTGGCAGGCGGGGCATCAATTAATAATAATATTAAGACTATCAAATATTAATGTAAATGAGATTATTATCTAGTAATTGTGTGATTAGTTCACACGATGCGCTAATTACCATTATATGACAATTAACTCGGTTATTTGCTGTGTAATTTCAATGACCTACCTATTTATATCTTTAATAATAGACGAAGTAGGTTTGTTTCGTTCTTCTCACATCTTTTTTAATTCATTTAGTTTTTTCTCGTACAAGCTGCGGCTAGTATTTTATCGTGCAAAAGTCATACATTTACTTGAAAAGCCCAGGTTTTTTGGTTACCTTTTAACACGCATTTTTTATCAAACTTGGTGATGACCAGTATCGTATTTGTGGTAAGGTGTTTTATGTACTTTTGCACAGTGGGATTTACGTGTTTAACAGTTTTTTATAGGTAACTACTTACCGACATGTAAAATGTTATTTGGAGAAACCCAAAACTAATTAACTAGTGAATGCTAAAGTTTCATTATGTACTATCACCCAAAGAAATTAGTAACCAGGCTCGTCAGAAGTTGAAATTTAGAAAAAACCGATGTTTTCGAATTTAATATAATAAATAGAATAGAAAAAAACAGTCAATTTATCAAATTATATTTCATTCGAAAACATCCATCAGTTTTTACTAAACTTCAACTATACAGGATAAGTTTTTATCCAGTGCGCAAATTGTAACCATGAATTCAGCATATCATTCGGCTGTTTAAAAAAAACATCACCTGTTTCATAGAAAAGTGCAATATCTACGCGGTCAAAATGTATGGAACAACTGATTTTGTTTTTTTGTATAACCGATGAAAAATTTTTACGCTGGGGGTCTAGAATGATATGCTGAATTTATGGTTACAGTTTGCGCACTGGTTAAAAACTTATCCTGTATACCTACGACGACATACTTACTTATCTCTTTCGGTGACTATGTCGTATTAGGTGAGTTATGTGGTAGTAGGTGAGTATGTACATACTCACCTACTACCACATAACTCACCTCACCTACTACGTATGTCGTATGTGGTAGTAGTCTAAGTATGTACATACTCATAGCAAATGTTGTTTTTTTTATACAGCACTGTTAACAGATTAACGTAAAAATGGCTCAATATAAAGTCTTCTTCTTCTTCTCTTTTAGTCGATGGTAAATACGTATTTTGTTAAATCAGTTAGGCCCAGTAGCTGGCCACGATAATCAGTGGTGGGTTAGGACCTAAAACACACCACTGCTACCACGAAGTCAAGAAGACAAGAGAATTGCACCTGTTTGGGCACTTGGGACTCACCAACAAATGGGAACGGTTTGGTCAGGAGCACCGCATTCGCGTTTGGTATCGGTGGGAATCTATAATCCTCCATTTTGCTAGATAGATTGTGCTTACAGCGGCCTACTTGGGTACGCAGTCGATTGGTTACTTCATATGCAGGGTGGCAGGAACATCGAATTCAGTACAAATGATTTTAGACCCCGACAGAGAGAAATTTTTCATCAGTTATTAAAATAAAATAACTCTGCCATACATTTCGGCCGCGTAGGTATTGCACTATTCCATAAAAAAGCGGATTTTTATAAAATAACCGACGAAAAATGTCCTTGCAGCGGGATTAAAATCAGGTACTGAAATCGTGGTAACAACATGTATACGTCGATGTCACTGCCACCCTGTATAGGCCACTACAGGTCAAGTCCGGGTGGCAGATGCTCCTGGGGCTGAACGAAGTTGGTGAAGACGGATATTATGACAACTTACATATTAAAGATCTTCCAAGTGGTGAATTTACCCTAAGCTCGTTATCTTCGCCTAAATTACTCACAAAGATAGTAAGTAGCTGTATCCATAAAAAACGGAGTTTTACATTATCTCATTCAGATTAAAGTAACATTCACACTCTGTACGTGCCTTAATCACTTTAATACTTTCTGATAACATAACCAACTACTTACCTATGTTAATGACTTATTTAAACAAAGCATTTACTCGTTTAGGTAACTGTTTAATTTTAAATTTGCTAATTAGTGCTTTTACTTCTATTGTGGAAAGGGCTAATGGTACAAATTTCATTCAAAATAATGAATATTGTCGGTACAATATTCATTATTTTGAATGAAATAAAAATATACGGTACAATATTACGGTACAAAAATATACGGTAATATCGGTGATATTACCGTATATTTTTGTACCGTAATATTGTACCGTATATTTTTGACGTTACAGGAATATCGGTGATATTACCGTATATTTTTGTACCGTAATATTGTACCGTATATTTTTGACGTTACAGGAATTCGCCAAATGTGTAGCAAAAGAAGTAATGAATATCTTACAATCCTACTATATTATACAAATATTATAAATGTGCAAGTTTGGATATTTAAATGTTTGTTACTCAATCACGTATAAACGGCTAAACAGATTGGGACGAAATCTGGCAAACAGATAGATTATAATCTGGATTAACACATAGGATGCTTTTATTCCTGGTAGTACGTTCCCGAGGGATCATTTTTGACCTCCACGAGGGCGAAGCCGGGGGCAAAAGCTAGTCGTAAGTAATATGTTCATGGCGCATTCACAGCTAAAGCCTCAATTAAAAGTTTATTCCAATTAAATGACTCTAATATTCAAATATTTCTAGAATTGGGACGCATACCTACGTATCAATGATTTATTTATATTTTTCCGCTAGATAAGATCTATTTATCTATTAAGCACAATAACATTCCGGCTTATTTCCATAAATTGGGCTACCTACAAAAGACGTGGTACCTCACTATAGTGTTATTTCGGTCTTTTTTGACAAAAATCTTACTTATATAATCGGTATCACCGAGAAACGGACCAATCCTTATGACTCAATTATATTCGTACCGCTTAGCAATTCGAAAGGCCCGAAATTGATTTTAAAACGCCCAAAATATTCGTTGTCTGTTTCATAATTTTACGGTCCCTTGAAATGTATTTTAGATGAAGTGCAGAAAAGGCGAGTGTACACCACTTCACTTGTTACAATCCCAACAATACATACGAGGTACTTAAAAAAAAAACTGTAATTTATTTATCTGTACGTAGCAACATCTTGTCTCTTCGATCTAAAGATAATAATTGCAAATGATAGCGACGTCTGACCTATGAATGATTACTAACGTTGCAAGTGAGCAATCAACGGTAACATAAAAAAATATGTATGTTTCTTCAACAAACGTTATAAGTAAATAACACCGGCGTCACCTCCGATTTCTTTCCGAGTTAAATCAGCAAGGCAGTTATAGAGGTCTAATGTGGTTGAAATGGTTAACGCTACTGCACCACACTGATTGCGGGTTCGATTCCTGCACGTAACGTTTGTGGTTCCAAGTTTAAGTACTGTTGTACTAGTGAGATTTTTATTCATGCCGACCCCAACATAGTTGGGAAAAGGTTAGGCAGATGATGATGACACATTATACTGACGAGACAAGAGAAGTACACCGTGAAAAAAAGGTTCTCAAAAATAAAAAAGCCTTAACGCGGGTAGGTCTAAGATAAGAAAGATGAATCATCATATCAGCCGAAATACGTCCACTGCTGGACATAAGCCTCCCCCAAAAGGGGGGGATTTGCCATAATCGCCACGCTTGGCAGGTGGGTTGGCGATCGCAGTATGGTGATAGAATGCATAGAGAACGCTGCTGCACATTCTCTAGTAAGTCTCTTAGTCGCCTTTTACGACACCCATGGGAAGAAATGGGGTGGTGCTATTCTTTTACTTCCGGCACCACACGAAAGATGAATGAGATTGATATAATAGCTCTAATGAGTAATATCTAAATTACAGTACATTATCAACTCAACCTATTCGGAGCCCGTCTCTTGTTGCCCTTTTCCAGCGACGCCCTAAGCCGAGGGCCGTACCCCACAGGGGACATCCCCTGCGGGGTACGGTTGGCTTAGGGTGTAGTCGCTTAGTTTTTATTTTTAAAGGTGGGGCTTAATCTATTATGGTAGCCACAGGCAAGTCCGGCTAGCAGCCGATTGCTTCCTAGGTTGACCTGCAATATGTTATAGCCAAAAAAAAATAAAGAAGTCAAACTAGGCAATAAACCTTATCGCTTATGTGGAATCTAGACCAATACTACAGGGCGCCAATTCTGTATCGTTATAATCATTCCCCACGGCATCTTACTACGTTCAAACCACGTCAATATTGTTTTTTTTAGAAACCAATGTAACGGTAAGGAATCGAAATGTTATTCTGTATGTTCCAAGACAATTTGTCGATATTATAAATACGATATTAGCAGAATTCCTGTATGATTGGCGTGGTTACGAGTAAGGAATCGTTAAGTGGTCATAGTGAATTCAGGCCCTGGGCTCATTCAATATTCAATTTAAATAGCAAAAGCACGTAGACTTTTGCTGTGACTTTGCATTTCTTAATGTGACGCAGGTCCCTCGCTCTTCGACATTAGGTCATGATATTATGTGTGTCAAAACATACGTCCAATGGATAATCTCTATCAATCTCATAATCCTATTACTCCAGTGGATACGGACCATAATCTAACAAATTACAAGTGGACACTATTATCTAAATAAATCGATTTTACCACAATGGCATTATAAATGGGCATGATCCGATATAATCATGGTATCAAAATGTATCCAATATGTGTGAATATTACATCAGAAACGAATTTTGATATTTGAAAGTGATAAACGCAGCTGTTTGGATATCTTTTGTATTATTCAAGGTGTAATTAAATTATCTGAAAATCTCAATCAACGTCATCATTTTGGTTGTTTTTTTAGTATGGTAGATTTTAAGTAGGTACATAACATACACATTTAAGCCAGTGTTACTCAAATGGTTAAGCAGAGATGTACTTAGTTCACCCACATTAAGCCAGTTATTTTTAAATCTCATGTAATAGGACGCAAGCCGATTGCCACTGGCTATAGCTATAGCTGCTTCTGAAAAATTTCAGGTGAAAAAACCCAATAACACTTTGCCCAACCCGGGAATCGAACCCAGGACCACACCACAGTATCGCGAGCCCTGACTGTCCCCTAGTGTATTTTTGGTCCCGGTACCAAACAAAGTTTCCGTAAGTAAGAGTGCGAAAACGGATTGTAATTAGAAAAATAACTTCAAGGTTGACAACCGTACAAGTTTCCTCTGATATCAAATTAGTCGCGCCTTAATTTGGTACTGGTACTTGTTAGATGGAGTACTGGTATCCGTCTGGAACCGGTACCCGAGTACCGAAATGGCAAAAACTGCTTAGTACTGATACAAAACCTGTACTTTGGTATCGGGTCCAAGCTCTGGTAACAGCAGATTTTTCCTAATTTCTGCGTTGACCCGATAGAAGAAATAGTTCCTAATGATGAGCACAATAATCCTTCTTCTAGTTGTATTGCTACAAGTACCGGTTGTAGTATCGAACATAGATCGTAACATATTTACCAACTATACATAAAAGGCAGTAACGAAGATTGTGTTAAAGATTATTATAGTTGAAAAGTGGGTGTTGATACTGAGATAATGGCATATTGAGATGATTATATGAAAGACGAAGACACGCTTTGCCGACCTCTGATAAATTAGGAAAACAGCAGAAAGATGGTGACTATGCAAAAGATATTTAGAAAAATTGCCATCACCAACAATAAGGCGAGGATCACAATGCCAAATATTGGATATTGGTGAAAGCAGTGAAAAATAAAGGCTAAAAATAACAGCTGATAGTGAAGCTATAACAACCTTTGACAGAGATACATCCAATCAATATATGGTATTGTTCCTGGTTTTTAATACGAAATTTCCAACCATACACACATTGTTCGATATAAGTCTAATCTTAATTCCATACAGAAATCGATTATTACCTACGGCTACGTTTAATATTATCTTACACGGATGTAGGAAAAAACAACAATAAATATCTGTAAAAATAAACGACTTTAAAAGGCTTCTGTTTAACGCCTATCTTATATTATTGAAAAATTCAACTTACCGGAGGTAGTCCTTTGTCCTTGAGCCACTGATCAGGTTCCTTTAGACAGAAAGTACCATACATAAGCACCAGTATGAACATTCCAGTCGTCATCGAGAATATTCCATAATATCCCATCTTCTGCAGCAAAAATCCACTCATGCCGATGCCAATAGGCAGTCCAGCAGTCATACAGAAGTTCACCAATCCCACTCTAAATGTCCTGGATTCTTCCGAAGTAATATCACTAATATAACTGAATACACCTAAGAACATAGTCACCCAACCACCAGTTATTGCTGGAAACAACGTCTCTAAAAACACAGTGATTTCCACAGGAATCTCGTAGAAGAAATAAACATTGACCAAATTGTTCAGTGATGTTAGCACTTCTCCGTATATTGGCAGCATTATACATATCTTTCTTTTCCCAGTTCTGTCACTCCACGCTCCTAGGAACATTATTATAATACATGGCAACGCTGTTTGGACGACGCCTTTCCAAATATCTATTGAAGAAATCAGTTGCTGCACTTCTCTCTCATACTCTGTGTAGTTTTTGCTCGTTTTCTTTATCAGTGCTTCGCATATTTCATCTCCAAAGCCTAAGTTAACTCGGCAAGCTTTGTCCAAATTGAGATTACCCATAGCAAACCTTGAAATAATACTGGGTATAATAAGACCGGCTAACAAAGGTTCCACTGTGATATTTTCTCTGATATATCCCAACTTCTCTCGGAAAGTTTTGTCCTTATATCTTTGGATAACATCTTTGTTTAGGGGTTTTTCCTCCATATCCACGGGTTTAGCTTTTTCTTCAGCCATTTTTGATGTATTTCCACTGCACTGGTTAGTTGAACTATATCAGGTTCATTGTTTATAAACAGCACTCGAGCACGACCGCTTGTCTCTGTTGCAATGTTTGATTTCACATTATGTCTGATACATTGATAGACTGAATGGTTGCCTTATTATTTGTCTTACCGATATATGTTTGGTATCAATTATTAGTTTACAATGATAAAATACAATTCCAATTAGATAAGTGCTTTGTTGTTGGTGATTAAGATACGCACTAAATGAGTTTGTATTGTTTCAGGTAGAAGCGTGTTATTGCTCGTTGTTCTTGATGTATTGTTCTGTTAAGCCCGATCAGGTCAACGGCTGCTTCGCAACTGGCATCTGCATGAAAAATCAGTGTTAATATAAACGAGGATGTTTTGAGATTACGTTGGTCAGTGTTTACAGGTAGATTACAGTAAATGGAAGCACAGGTTTGGTAACAATTTGGACTTTAATAGTAGAAGAGTAATTGCAATGTAAGATGGCGTAAACTTTTGCGATGGTTGGTAGTTACGATATAAAAGCAGTGTGTAAATCAGTGTCTTTTTAATATTATTATTAATACAAGTGCTCCGTTCTATCTAGTCCTTTCAACAAAAATTATATGAACAAAGTTTATAAACAAATCTTTTGTACAATGCGCATTCCGAAGCCGAAACATTTTTGTCTGCTAGAGACAGAACAGTTTCGTATTGTCAAAACAAAACGCTTATGATGTGATTTGTATTACGATCATTGTTATAATGGAGCGACACTCGACAGTCTGTTTGGTTACGCAAGAAATAGCAAACCAATTTTGAAAATAAATGAATCTATTAACTAGCACTAAACTACAAGAACAAAACAAAACAAACTTTGGAACGGAAGTGTATGTTCATTTCTTATGTTCTAGTTTATGTAATGGTTTACGGGTTGGCTAGGGTCGGATAGTTAAAAATAATTACGGAAAACACAATTCAGACTGTGAACAAGATTTGCTATCGGCACGCCACGATAGCGGTGGTATAAATAGTCTTTGTGGAGTGGCTTGAGAGGTGGCACGGCGTCCTAACCTTCCACCTGACGCAGGTCCTCACCGGACATGGCTGTTTCGGGAGGTTCCTGTTTCGCATAAGGCGGGAGGAAACGCCCGGGTGTTTCCACTGCGAAGATCGCCCTGAGGACATGATATGCCCGGCTTGGGTGGAGCACCGCCGTTTCCTCGTGAAGGCGATTGGTGGCGGAGATCTCTCGCGTCCGGCCCTGGTCCAGGCCATGGTACGGAGTGAGAGTACATGGGTAGCCGTCACTTCCTTCTGCGAAGCAGTAATGCTCGCGAAGAGGGAGGCGGCGCACGTGAGGGAGAGGCAGTACATGCGCCCTCACGGTCTTAGTCGTCGCAGGAGACGCCCTGGGCGTCGGGAATCCCAAGCTGATTCCCGGCCACCGTAGGCGGCCGTGGCTTGCGGACGGCGAGTAATGGGTAGCTCGCTGTCCGGTAAGGACCAAGCCCGGGTCGACGGCGCGTTGTGTTCCACGCGCGCCTCAAAGAGATGTCAAACTGATGGGGCCCGGAAGGGCCGATACCTGCCAGGAGTGCGGGTTGTTCGAAAGAGATACCGCGGCCCCTGGCAAACAGGCAACTGAGGGAACACGGGTGGGTTTTAGACAGTAAAACTCCAAGCTCCACCCAGAGCGGGAGAAGTTATTTGATGATTTTCTACCCAAAAAAAAGACAAAATTTGGTAAACAAATATTAACTATCTAACATAACAATTGAGTAAATTACTTATTTACTAGACTTAGGTACTAATATTGAAGACATAATAAGAGTATAAATGTCATAAGAGTTTTTACACAGTGATCTAAGCTTCAGTTCCACATAGCCTTAGATTCGCAATACAACATAACATTAATTAATCCAGATATTGAACTTGCTTATAACCCGTAGATTTCTAACCAATGCCATTAGTGCCATAATTATGCTCTTTCCTATCTAGATCAAGACGCCAGTCGTCCGGCGGAGAGATGGGTGGACAACATAGTTGCAATCGTGAACAAAACCTAGATGAGGCTGGCACAGGAGCGTGGGGATTGGCACAAGATAAGAGAGGCCTAAAACCAGCTGTGGATAAGGTCGAGATGTGGATGATGATCTATGTCAACAATTAAACTAATTTTCACACTACAGCACGGGACCATCTTATATCGTTTTTTTACGAGAGGACATTATCACCAGAATTTTTTCAATTAACTATACAGGATAAGTTTTTAACCAGTGTGCAAACTGTAACCATGAAATTCAGCATATCATTCTAGACCTCCTCCTAGTGTAGAAATTTTTCGTCGGTTATACAAATAAAAATCAGCTGTTTCATAGAAAAGTGCAATACCTACGCGGTCAAAATGTATCGAACAGCTGATTTCTTTTTGCGCACTGGATAAAAACGTATCCTGTCCTAGAAAACCAGCCAGCCTATAATGTTCCCACTGCTGGGACTCAGGCCTCCTCTCTATGAGCGGGAGTGGGCTATAATTCAAAATGCGGGCCCAATGCGGGTGGTCATGGTCACATGTCTTTTAATTTTTTGAAGCTTAAAGAACTAAACAATATTTTTAAAGGTTCCTTGAATAAAAGGTCAAAACCAAGAATGTTCCTTCATTTCTTTGACTCCGGCTAAGTAGAGTGGTAAGTTTTTTAACGTTTAGTCCTTTACGAAAAGCACATTCCTAGAAGAACGGTGGTCGATAGCGTCCGTAATTAACTAACGAATGACATCATTGAAACGTTATTTAAGAAAGTTATTATTTAAAAAACGTTTTCATTCAACGTGGCAATGATGCCAGTCTTCTGGGCACGTTTCCTGATGACAGCGATGCGGACGAATAGGTACTTCGACGCCTAAGTGTCCTTTTTTGTATTTATTTGTACACATCTTTAGTTTTGATGTAGGTAATTTAAATAATAAATATTTAGGAAAGTAAGATGATATGTTTTCATAGAGTGTGTTTTTGGATAACGTAAAGTCGAACTCAGCTGCCATCATTTTCTTGACAACCGTCACTGAATCCGCAATGTGGCGGCCACTGTAGCTTTATTGAAACTAGTGGTCCTCAATGGTGGAAATCCGACCATAATTCATTTAAATAGAAATGCATTTATTATATGAAATTTATTGCTTTCTGCACACCTCCATAAACTTTAATTGTGCAAATTTTCATATTCTTTCGTCCGCGTAATTTTCGTAAAAAGGGTACAAAGTTTTTGCTTCACGTATTAATATAATTATAGATAATTCAGATTTCGCCATGTACGTCTTAAACCGAGATTGTTTTTGAGCTTGGAAAACCTACATTCAGATGTTCACGATCTGATTTGATGATTGTAAGACTTCTTACAATTCATCCTCATTACAACAGTATTATTTGCTCCAGTATCAGCACGAGTATAGTACACAATAGACATTATCAACTAATAAGATCCGAACAGAACACATGTCTATTTGTTAAGGGTTTCATTATGTTTGAACTGATGTCTCCGAGACAGGCTTTGTAGTATAATTGGAGTGCTAAGAGGAATTAGGATTAGGAACGACTGTATTACTGAACTGTGGATACGCAAATAGGGTTTCTAAGCTAAGTACCTCAACACAAAACCGAGTGTGAGTTTAGGTATGGAAATTAGCGCAATTAAACACAAGTAGACTAGGATTCATAGGCGGTGCTTTTGTCAAAAAAAAAATGATTGCTTTTTGTTGTGTTTAAGTTTCAGTTCTTAAAATTATTATTTTTTTGCGGGGAGTAGTAGTGGCGCAGTGGTAACGGCCGCGATTTACGAGTTGTAGGTCGTGAGTTCGAACCCAAGCAAGCACTTTACTTTGCATAAATTATTTCATCACCACTGCTCTCAAAACGGTGAAGGAAAACATCGTGAGGAAACCGGCATGTCCTAGAACCAAAAAATCGAAAATATGTGACATCTACCAACCCGCACTGGGCCCGCGTGGTGGATTAGGCCCACTCCCTCTCACAGAGAGGAGGCCTGTGTCCCAGCAGTGGGAACATTATAGGCTGATTAAGAGTTGCGTTTTGAAGTGTTATTGAATTCATAAATTAAAAATCTGTATGTATACAAGGTGTAATTTTAATCAATCATCAGCTATTCCTTACATTTTGACGAGTTATGCGAACATAAATGTAGGTAGCAGCTGATTTTATTTTCGCTATTTCAGGTTTGGTCCCATAGTAAAACTTGTTCATAATGATGAATACAAAGACCCCTTATGATGTTAACGGTGATTAAAATTACACCTTGTATAAGGCATTTCTCAGTAGCAGCATGAAGCCAGGGTCCGTGTCCGGATGATGGCAAAAGGCTCGCCCCTATTACATGGGATTTAAACATCACCAGTTACGTTCAAATGTGGGAGTACTAAAGGAGTACCCCGACCCTTTTGCGTATACAGGCGTGTTATGTTATGTAATCGAAGTTAGTCTTTTTGAGACTGGTCGCTATTTTCAGCTATGAAACTTAACACAAATTAGATGACACAAGAGTGTTAGTTGTTCCTAGTGTATGTAGGTACTGTAGGTAGGCAATTAAGACTATAAAGATAATTCAAATGCCATTTCAGCTCTGGTTCATACATTTAAAAATTTTGTCGGAATCTGTGATGAAATAATATCGTTTCTAGGTCTGCCACGAACTATCAAACATAGCGAAATATTTCGCGGGCCATCCTAGGAGGTTGTTGGCTGCTTAATCGGACGTGCCTGTGGCTGCCTGAATAAATTAAGACCAGGGCTTAAAAACCAAAAACTAAGCCACTACACGCTAAGGGCATATGTGGGGTATGGACCTCGGCTCAGGGTGTCTCTGGAAGAGAGCAGTAAGTGACGGACTAGATTGAAATTAGATTGTCAATTACGTGAATTAGAACGATTTTAAGTACGAGATTTGGCCTAGAGGGCATTGCTGGACATAGGCCTCCTAATTACACGATTATCGCAGTATCTCACCCATTCATTACCAGCTACTTGTGATACACCTATCCTCAAACTATTAGTGACATGTGAAATTCACAATGACAGTCGAGTCCACGTGAATGCTAGTGCTAAACATATGATTATCAGCCATTTATCAACACGCGACGGACACAGATCTGTGAACCGGAAAAATACTGGAAGAGATTGCAAATAAATTATTTAATATATATGTTTGGGTGGGTTTTTTTAGGTACATAAGATCTATAGTAAATTGCTTGACAAGTTGAATGATAATCGCAGTAGATTTTCTTGTCAATTTTGGCAATTTGGCGTGTGATTGGAGACTTGATTGTTATAAAATAATCACCGGATTTTATCTGTTGTGAGATTTGACAACAGATAAAATCTTAAGTGACTTGATTGGCTGTTGTTATGTGGATTCGGGACACTTACACGAATCCAGTTGCGCGAAAGAGTTGTGAAAAGGTATTTCTTCATAACATCATGCCTGTATTCTTTCAAAGGGTTGGGCACAGTACACCCACAATTCGCCAGTAATGTTCAAGTTACAGACAGACTGAAAGTAAACGTCGACGATAAGTATAAGATGACGTCTAATATTGTCCAATATTAGACGTCAATAGTGATCGTCGTAGATTTAGATTGCCCTTTTTTTTATTAATATTTTTTATGTACCCACGAAAATTTACAATATTTTTCGTCATGGGTATCGTTTTCATGGTTTTCGAGGGTGCTAAAGCCGTTGGTGTAATGGACTCTGAAGCACCATAAAACTTAAGCTTCAGGGGCTAGTGTGCAAATCTTGGGGTTCGTTCGATTAATCAAGTCTGGTCAAACATTACTCTGTACCCCTGTGTTGAACATTTTCGTGGGTCATTAAAAAAAATTGCTTTTCCATAAATTTTGACCGCGTAGATATAGTATTGCACTTTTGTAGGAAACAGCAGATTTAATTTAATAACCGACGAAAAATTTCACTACGGGTTCAAAATTATGAGCTGAATTCATGGTACCTGGCCATGCGTCGATATCCGTACTGCGTGCAAAAGTGCATTTTATCCGCTAGCGTGGAAAGAGTTTTTGAAATTCGAACCTTTATATTCAATCATTTTCTATACCGCTAGTCCAATGAAAATGCATTAATATTTATTTCACCCCACAACCTCGGAAAGCTTCTGTTGGTCATTCGAAATCTGCGTGCAACAGTGCATTATACCCGCTAGCGTGGAAAGAGGTTTTGAAATTCGAACCTTTCTATTAAATAGTTTTCTATACAGCCAGTCCACTGAAAATACATTAATACTTATGTCATGTCAGTGTCTCAACCTTTTAGAATAATCGCGCTGGCCAGCGCGACGACTGCATGAAAAAAAAATTTACACTTTAAAAAATTTCGTCTCAATTCAATTTACTTTTCATAATGTTGGCTTGTTTTTTGATAAAATCGTAAGAATACATAAAATCTGAGCGAGTCCAGCAGCGACGAAGATATAAATTTAACACCTGCAGAGTTAGTGCAAGCGGTACATAATGCCGAATTGAGTTATCTTCCGGAAAAATCGCATGAAAAGTACATACAAGCGCGCAATTTGTTCAATGCATGAAGACATTCTATGGGCGTAAAAATGTTTTCAAAAACTACAATGCAATGCTATCATACTTCAGTGAACTACACTATTTTAATATATTATTCAGGCTGTTTTTCTTGCACCTAGCAATTTCTCCGCTGTAGTGAGGTGAAAAATGTTGTGTTTCGCTCGGCAGCAAAGGTATTCTGCGTCTTGTATCTTTGAAACCTATGCTCAGGATTATATATTTGAACCACTCGCTTCGCTCATGGTTCAATCCTAGAATCCTTCGCTTGCTCAGCTTTCGATACAAGTACTCGCGTCAAAAAAAATTTTGCAGCCTTGCATAACAAATAACTATCGTTTACTAAATATAAAACTGCAGTTCTTAGTTAGTTGAAATGGTGACTGCCTTGAGCCGATATTGTAACCGCCTCGGTCAACCATGAATGGACAGGACAAGATCATTCATAACTATAAGTAACATATACTTAATTGTCTCTGTGTGTTTAAGAGGTTGCACATAAGGAAAAATATCGAGGACAGTTAGGATCTAACCATTTCTAATATTCATCTTTATTTGCTTAGTTTTCACACATATATTTAAGACTGATAAAACACTTGAGAGATAACAATGACAATTTACTTGCTCAGTATTTGATTTATTTACTCTTGACATTTCCGCTGAGAGACGTCCGCTGCTGGACATAAGCCTCCCCCAAAAGGGGGGTTTTGCTATAATCGCCGCGCTTGGCGGGTTGCCGATCGCAGTATGGTGGTAAAATGCATAGAGAACGCTGCTGCCCATTTTCTAGTGAGTCCCTTAGTGGCCTTCTACGACAACCACGGGAAGAAATGGAATGGTGCTATTCTTTTACGTCCGGCACCACACGGAACATTTTGTTTCGGTCTTTATTAACAAAATAACAAGCATCGCTTGCTACCTACCTAACTGCCTACTATATAATAAAATTTAGGTACAATCTGATAAGCTTTTCCGCTGGGCCCGCGTGGTAGTTTACGGCCCACTCCCTCTCATCATGAGGATGCCCAGGTCCCAGCAGTGGACATTATAGGCTGATAATGCATAATGCAAGCTTTCAGATAACCATCACCAGCTTAATCAGTTATTTTAATTTTCAGCAGTGAAATCTGAACAGATTTAAAACGTCTTAAAATCTATAAAACAACCGTGGTGAAGTTTACTTGAAATTGCTGCCTTCTACAACTGTGAACATTTCGTTTGTCATTTTTTTTTCTTGTAATGAATCTGCCGCAAGACAATCGTCTTATGGTGTATTATTAAAACATTTACTTCAAATTCGTCTTAATTCAATAGGATATGGGCCTATACAAGACCATAATTTTGTGTTGAATGAATACAGCACAAGACGAGCAAGGAGGAACAGGGTGTAAAGTTCATTCATACTCTATGGAAAAGGGAGGACCCTCCGACCTGACGGGTGTAGTGACTGGTGGGCAACTGCCCGACGGTTGATGTCGGGATGTTGTACATATGAGCATCGCGCGGTAAACTCTGATTGTGCGATGCAGGATTTGTGTGACGTGATGTCTTGCGTAGTTCGCCTGTGGCATTGTAGATGGCGCCACATCACTTTTATGTTTTCTCAAGTCTTTGATTTTTGTAGTTCGCATGTGGCATTTTTAGATGGCCGCCACACCAAGATAAAAAATTGACAAGTTAAATGTTAACAGTTAAACATAGACGGCAGCAATTTCAAACCGGGTATCGAACGGACAACCCGTGCCACAGATTGCAACTCACTCAGCCGCTGCGGTAATCAAATGGTTAGTAGAAACATGACTAGGTATTTACGTAGGAGTTAATGATAGCACAAGTAAACAACGTAATAGCTAGATCTATTTTTAACATCAAGACAAAACACTATCAACTACACGGTAATTTGAAAAACACTTTTATAGTAGATCAGATCATCATCTGCCTAGCCTTTTCCCAACTACGCCGCAGTCGGCTTCCAGTCTCACCTCCACAACCCAGTTACTGGGTAGGTAATACCCCTTGGTAAGACTGGTGGTTAGACTTTTGGCCTTCTGACGACCCGTTACGCGAACTGTCAAAGATCCACGTTTAATGTTAGGATATATTTGAGAGTTCTAAAATACTCTTAGGGGTACTTTCTGTGTTTGGCTCCACATTGTAGATGTTAGCTATTGTCAAACGAACAACTAATTCTATTATTCTTTTTGGTTATTCTGAAACAAAATGTTTAGCGTCCCATAACATCATTGGTCATGGGAAGATGCACATTCGGTTTTCCGTAATGATGTTTTTATTCATACGCTATTTTATAAACCATAGACAAATACTTGTTAGTAGTGACTTTTTTTAAGTACACATAAATATTTTGAGTATTTATATATTTAAAATAAATTGCTTTAATGCTTAATAATAATAACAAAGACGGAAAAGTTTACATATTAGGACTGTTTAAAAAAAATGAAGAAATGTGATGGCAACAAATAGTTAGAGCAATTTGTGAAGGTAAATCTTAGTCAGAAGTAGGAACAGTGAAAGGTTAATATAAAAATCAATCCATTGTTTATTTAACCCTTATTTCTGACGGCTTAATTAACATCTATTGTTTTTTTTTTCAACTGGGATTTAAAAGCGCTGCAATATTTTAACGTTGTAACACCAGTGCTAGGAGGCTCTGCAATGTTTTGTCCAATTCTGTTTTTTTTTTTTGCTTGCGGTCCAACACTTTAATATCCGTGTATTAAAAGCTAGCCAGGTTCCTTTTTCAAATAACCGTATTATAAACTAACCTTTTTTTAGACCGCCGGTTTTCTCCGTCCAACCAGGTAAGGTCACGTGTAACTATAGAACTAAACGGGAAACATGTGCACAATGGTACTGTACACCAATGAATGGTCATTCTATTCGATCTTATTCACCAATTACCTACTTGTGCCGTTTGAGGAGACGGCTGGACATTTGGGGTCATACTTCGGAACTATTCGTGCAACCTCGTGCGACACGTGATGTTTTTTGACAACATGATTAGTGGGTAAATAGAGGTTTAGTAGTTGAACGATTCGCGTTTGGTAAATCATTTTAGGATTACTCGTGAAAACTTTCGACCACACTAAACGTGCATGCACACTCGACACGTGACGGCGGCTGCAATTGCCTGTACGAACGCATGTCGTAAACGAAACATAAACCAACGATTTTATAATAAAAAATACACCTATCCTATAGCATTTTGGTTTATTTTTTACGATAAGCACAATTACTTTTACCCATAGTTATGAATAAAGTCTTAAAAATAAGTAAAATATAAGTGTAAAATTGAGATTTTTATTTTAAAATGATAAAGAAGTTCTTGTTACATTTACTAGGTGCGTTCGTGTTAGGCCCACCACCACATTTAAAAAGTTAATGAGTTTTGAAAATCCGTTGAATGAGGTTAGTTCAGGAGTTGTTGTTGTGACGCTGCTCAGGGAAGGCTTATATCGAAGAGTGGACGTGTTTTGGCTTATGATTAATGATTAAAAAAGTGTATGATAATGATTAAAAATAATAAATCAATTAAATTGCCTCGCATTGTCGCCCCCTTTAACTTCACCTGAACATAAAATAATTAAAATCCCTTCCTGTCGTGATAACTATAATTTAATATGTGCTACTTATATACCACCGAACACGACGGACTAAATATACATACATTTTCTTAATTCTCTTTCGGCTCTGTTTGATGATCCTCGTGAGGACAATGTTATTTTAACAGGTGACTTCAACATGCCACAACTTAACTGGGTTAAAAGATCTTCATTCATGGAATGTGCTACAAATACTCCCTCTAACGTAACTCGTCAACTCTTAAGCATTTGCTCGCAACTAAATATTAAACAATGTAATTATATTGGATTTGTTTTTCAGTAATGCACATTCTGTAACATTTACTTCTGTTGTTTCTCTCTTGCCCATCGATACTTATCATCCAGCCTTTTACTTCCACGTTCCGTTTATACATACACCAAATATATGAAAAGTTTTCTGCTATTAGAACAAGGTTCAAAAACGTAGTTGATAGATGCTATAAAGATACATGACGTCAGTTGAAGATAATATTGCCACCAATATCAAAGTTTTCTGGTCATACATCTCCAACCGTAAAACTGCAAATAGAATTCCCGACACGATACACTACAAACAAAATTTAGCCAGTGATCCTACTATAACGTGTAACTTATTCGTTTCATTTTTCCATTCTGTGTACGAACCCTCCACATTTAACTGATTCGTGGGTACCTCCACCTACATGTGCTGACCATGATGTTAACTTATCTAAATTGTACTTCCCCTTAGAAAATATTCGTAGAGAACTAAAAATGTTAGATTCTATTAAAGGACCTGATCCAGACGGTATACCTGCGTTATTTTTTTAATACGTACAGTACAGTATGCTATCCCGTATTTATACTATTTAACAAATGTATTTCGTGTGGAGTCTTTCCGGATGTATGGAAACGCGCAAATATCGTACCAGTACACAAAAGTGGTTCTAAAAATAATGTAGAGATGTATTGTCCAATTTCCATATTATCAACATTGTCTAAACTCTTTCAAAGGCTTGCCCATGCTGAGATTTATCCAATTATTCGTCATGTTCTAATAAAGGAGCAACATGGCTTCGTCAAAGATGGGTCTTGCATAAGCAATCTCTTAATATTCACAACACAACTTTTTGAAAATATTGATAGCAGACAACAAACAGACGCGGTACACACTGATTTTCAAAAGGCATTCGATAAAGTGGATCATAGATTGCAGCTCAATAAAATTGCGTACAACGGTATCAGAGGGGATCTCTTGCGTTGGTTTGTCTCCCACATAACCAATAGGACCCAAAAAGTGGTGACCAATGGCTTCGAGTTTAGCTGTATTCAAGTTACACCAGGAGTTCCTCAAGGCTCAATTTTAGGACCTTTATTATTTATACTCTCCATAAATAACATACAGTATTGCTGTCAAGATTCAAAATGTCTCTTATACGCTGACGATTTAAAAGTTTTTAAACAAATTTGAAATGAACACGACTGTGTTGAGTTCTAACGTGATCTTGATCGTTTTTCAGACTATTGCTCTTATAATAAACTATACCTTAGCTTGCGTAAGTGTCATGGTATAACGTTCACTAAAAGAAAAATATGATAAATTTCATTTATCAACTTGCTAATAGTGTTATTAACAAAGTTAGCAATCTTCGTGATCTTGGTATGTATCTGAAGTCAAACATTGTGAGTAAGGCATATCAGATGTTTGGCTTTCTAATGAGAGCATCTAGAGATTGCCATCGTCCCTCCACGTTCTTGCACCTATATACGTCCATAATCAGGCCGCAATTAGAATACGCAGTTCCGATCTGGAACCCTTGTTATGCAAAAGATATGGAAATTATAGAATTAGTCCAACGCAAGTACCTTTAGTTGTGCTATGCAATTTAGATGTTTTCGAAAGAAAACATCATACCAATCGCTTCATAAAGAATACGACCTGCTTACATTACAGTCAAGACGCGTCCTCCTTGAGACAATGACATTATTCAGTGTATGCCGAAACAACTGTGATTGCCCTGACTGGTTTGTGTTACCTAGTTCCTCGAACAGTACTTGGACGGGAGGTACGCACCCAGCGACTCTTCACTACCAGCTTTTGTAGATCCAATGCCTGTATGCGGTCGCCGCTATACCGCTTAGTCGACACATACGCGTTTTGGTGCAATAGATATATTATTCCTAAGCAGATATAAATTTAAAAAGGATATAATTAAAATTCTAAAGGAACGGGAATAGGCTCCATAGGTTTTACGCAATGTATCATTATTGATCGGCTAGGATCCTGTATGATATTTCATGCATGATTTTTTTTTTATTATTATTGTTTTGTGTTTGTTACATCTTTTATTTAAAATCATTTTTATGTTTTTTTTTTTTTTTAATTAAGTTAGCCCTGCTACGGTTAACATTTGCTAACAGCTTGTTTATATTATAAAATAGTAATCTGTGGAAAATGTTGTTGGTAGTATATTTGTTAAGTTTAATTTTAAGATTTTTCTGTTAATGCTTAATCTGTTACACTACTGTTTGTTTTCCCAAATGTAATAAATTAATTAATTAATTACTTAACACACATTTAAAATAAAACAACCTACTTCCAAAAAAGAACACCACAAAGTGAAAAATAACTTTTATTTCGGAACTATGTCTTTGGTTTTGTTTTTAAGTTTTTTTACAACCGTCTTCCGAAATATAAAATATTTTTTCACTTTGTAGTGGTTTTTTTTTTTAAGTCGTTTGTTTTACTATTTTTTTTTTCACTTTATTGTTGTGTTAGATACCTACCCCACACAAATACGTATACATGCTAAGTAAATAACAGTGCCAAGAAATTATAATATCATCATCAATACACTAAGTGGAAAAAAAAAGCATAATGGAAGCTAGCTCAAAAACCACAATCCAGAACTTGAACAAATTGGTACGGGACTCTATAAGGAGTGTACTACGTGAGCTCGACAAATGGATGTGCGACTAACGCTTGTGCGACGAAACTGTACTGCGACTCACCATAGTTGGAATGCACGCTTGTGCCACACACTGATGTTCCACATCACGCTGACATTACGGTAGTTCGAAACTACGGTAGTGCGACAAACAATTGTGTGACAGTACTGTAATTTGACAATACACTGGTGCAGTATTACAGTAGTTTCACTCTAAGGCAAGTATACCCATTCAAACAAAAGATTTTTTTTTTTCAAATCTGTTCATATATTATGGAGATCTGAGGTAATAAACATTATTTTTAATACAACCGAATTGCGAACCTATTCCTGAAGTCGAAGTCTATTAAGAAAAAAACAATATTGTGTCAAAAGATACTGCAGTAGCGTCTTCAAAAAGAAAAAGTTAAAATTCTTCTGGTTATTCCAGTTTATTAGAGACGATGTCGAAAGGGATGCGGGATGTTCGAAAGAGCATACCGTAGCCCCTGGCATACAGGCAACTGAAGGAATACGGGTGGGTTTTAGTCAGTAAAAGTCTAACACGCCCTCCCGCCCCACCCAGAGCGGGAGAAGTTATTTGATGATTTGCCACCCTCAAAAAAAAAAATAACCGTAGTGAACGCCGCAGGAGTCCGCTGCGCGAAGCACAGAACCGGTCGAAGTGGCGGAGCTTGGGGGAGGCCTGTGTCCAGCAATGGACGTCGTTTGGTTAAAATTATGATGATATTGAAAAATAGTTTACTCACAACAAGTTCAATGAACGTAGTGGAACAAAAATTCACATAAAAGATATACTTAATTTGTAATTTTGTGATAGAAACAAGAGGAGTTAATCAATCATCATCAAATCATCTGCCGAGCCTTTCCCTACTACTTTGCGGTTGGCTTCCAATCTAACCGGATGCAGCTGGATACCAGTATTTTACAGCGACTTCCTGTCTCACCTGCTCAATCCTGTTAATAGGTAATACGTCACGGAGACTGGGAGCATAGGCTTACTTATTAGTTAATTTGCAAAAATTGACTCGCCAGAATCGGGCGAATCATCACTTTTTAATCATTAAATATTTTCTATAGGTAACACTCGCACGAAGTTAATTTAATTCAATTCAATTTCAATTGTGGATGGATAGACAATTCCCGAAATGAGTATTAGGCAATTGGCATGAATAAAACGTGCCTATTGCAAAAAAAATGCAAACGTAATCTGCCTAGCTTTTTCCCAACGATGTTGGCGTCGGCGTCCAGTCTAACCAGTTGCAGCTGAATACCAGTATTTTAGATGGAGTGACTACCTATCTAACCTGTAGAACTTAGAGAGAGAGAGAGGGGTAAAAGAGTGAAATGAAGAAAATTACAAGGAAGGGATTACCTTTAGATAATGTATTGTTTATGGCAATTGACACACAACGTAAAGGACAATGGACAAGCGGCTATGGACTTCCCATGGACATTTTTTTTTAATCCAACAGACTTCATTTTTGACTCATATTATCCGTTACGGGCTACATACTAACAAACCGTTGGTTTCAAGTCTTAAATCTGTGGCGTTTCCTGAAAAAAGGCATCTTTTTTTCGATTTCATTTGTCTAACGATGTACGGATTGTAGGTGCACAATCCATACCCACACCTACGGGGTACACAAGCGTGAATATGTTATGTATAACAAAATACGATATGAAGAACTTTGAGTGAAAACAATTACGATTTTCACTAAGTTTTCAATTTTGAGGACGCTAGAGCCCATCGTCCTTTGCTGTGTAATAGCTATGTCATAAAGTCCGTTCACAGTTACTTTACCTCTGATATTGCATCATTATCAAAATTACAGTGATCTTTATATTCGTTACAATAAGGTTGCTGTTAGAATGCTGCTTTCACAGGTAAAACAACTGTGAACGGAATGGATCTACAAATCGATTTGAAAATACAATCAGTTTAGAGTTGGTAATCAATTTGGTTAACAATTAATTTCCCTGATTTAACACGCATTGTCATGTGTTGTCTCGTATTAATAAAAATCGTGATCGTTTCTATAAAGCAGATAACTTTGTCTAGCTAAGACTAGTTATCTATTTATACTATAAATTAATGATAAAAAACTGATAAGTTTTACGTTTGTTTGTTTGAACGCGCTTATCCTAAAAGTTGGACTACAAAAATATATTTTGGATTTGATAGCCCAATTATTGAGGAAGAATATGGGTTATTTAACATCGCGCTACAACCCTTAAAAGCCGAGCAAAATTGAAAAAAAAAGCAGAAGCTATGGTTTTTGTACAGAAAAAACCCTTCAACTATATGTTATCAATATTATCAACTTACAACTGTCGGTCAGTTCCGGGGATCCATTAAACTTGCTCCATGTTTTTATTATTGTTTATTTTATTATGCACTTTACAACACAGCCAGCACGTTCCACTCGGTCAAATATTGTACACACACTGGTCAAGTTAACTAATAGGTGAATAGTGGTGCACCTCATCTGCAAACTGTACGCCGAATATTAGATGACGATAGTGACCACATTTACTACTTATCTAGTTAAAAATATTAAGAAAGTAATCTGGTGTGAGCGGACGTAATAATTTGAAATAGCGAGCAGCGCATATTACTAGTTTATATTATTAAACTAGATTTGCTTGCGGCTCCGCCCGCGATAGTCCCGTCAAAATTGGTTCAGCTGTTTTGGAGATTAGTCAGAACAAACGGATGGAGAGACATACAAAAATAAAATTAATTGTTTTTTTTTACTCAATAATTAGTTTTTTAATTGAATGTAGATAACCGTGGAGTTTCTTGCCGGCTCTTCTCCATAGGAGACGATCAATCGGAACCAAGCACCTTACTTCTGATGTTTCAGAATGCCATGTTTCAGCCCATGTAGGTTTAAGGCTTCTTCAAACAGCCGCGACGCGACAGCGCGACGCGACACTTGTAGAACAATTTCCATTAAGTTTTCATAGAAATTGTTCTACGAGTGTCGCGACGCGACCGTCGCGTCGCGCTAGTCTGCACGAGCCTTTATGTGAAATAAAATAATTTGAATATGAATTTGGGTGTATAATGTACAGGGTCTAATTAAATTACTAGCAAAACTCCGGAGGCGTGATTAATTTGATGGTTTTTGTGTGGTCATCGACCGCAGTTAGTGTAAGTCACTTGAAATATCAGTTTAAAATCTGTTTTTTTTTGTGTAAACTTGACGCGATGGGTTTCGTTATCTTAACACAATAAAACAAAAGAAAACAGATTCTCCCAAACTTCATGTAAGAAAACTACCAGCAGTCGTTGACACCCAAAAAAAACGTAAAATATTTTTTTTTATTTGACCGTGTTAGATATCAATCCTCACCACGTCTGCAGAGTTTCGCTAGCTAAATTAATTTGACCCTGTATTCTATACGGGTCCGTGATCATACAGGACTTTGAAATTGTTTACTTTCTTTTATGATAATTTTGTTTTTCATGGTTTTTAGGGTTCCGTACCTCAAAAGATAAAAAAGGAACCCATAAAAGATCACTCTCTTGTCCGTCTGTTTGTGTGTCACCACCGATTTTCTCAGGAATGGGTGGCCCTAGCAAGTTGAAATTTATACCAGATACTGAGGTCTATAGTCCTTATTAGGTGTATAAAATCAAGGTCCTGAGTCAACACGATAAAAAGATATGGCCAAATTTTAGTTTTCGTGAAAACTTGTAAGTACCAAAAATTACTTTAGTTGGAACTTTAAAGGTTGTCTACAAAAGAAGACCATACGCTGTACAGGATGGATATAAAACTATAATCACATTGGAACTGTCAAACTAATTTAGAACAAGCCTTATAAACTTATAATACAGGATAAGTTTTTATCCAGTGCGCAAACTGTAACCATGAATTCAGCATATCATTCTAGACCCTCCAGCGCAGAATTTTTTCGTCGGTAATACAAACAAAAAATCACTCTGTTCCATACATTTTGACCGCGTAGGTATTGCACTTTTCTATGAAACAGCTGTTTGTTTTTTGTAAAACCGACGTAGAATTTCTACGCTAGGGGGTCTAGAATGATATGCTGAATTCATGGTTACAGTTTGCGTACTGAATAAAAACGAATTCTGTATACTAGATTTTACCAGCGGCATCGCCAACGTGAAGTTCCGAAATTATCCCCGGGAACGTACTACCGGGATGAAAGTATCCTATATGTTATTCCAAGTTATAAACTATCTGTGTACCAAGTTCCATCCAAACCTGTTCAGCCGTTTTAGAGTGTTTGAGTACAAACATCCAAACGTACAAACTTTGACATTTATAATATTTGCAGGATAGGGTAGGATATGCATAGGTTTTTTGCTATCGGAAAGATGGACTAGCATGGCAGGCGCGTTGCTGTAAACACAAAAGCGTGGAAAATACGAAATTATTATATTTTACTAGCGACCCGCCCCAGCTTCGCACGGGTGCAATTTAGAAAAAAAAACAAGTGAACGCTATGTCCCTGCATTTTAAATCTGTAATATCTTCGAAAATATTCATTTAAATTACATGCTGCAAACGGCTATATTGATCTATATTAAATGTACAATGTTTTTAAGGTACTTAATTGGATCAGGATTAATTCTGTATTGCTTAAAATCGCTTCATCAATAAGCCATTATTTCTCGTAAAAAGTAAAGGATAAAAAATGGTTATTGTGGGTTATCCCAAAGAGATAGACATATACCATCGCATACTTTTTTGTAGACCTTTTTAAGGTGTACAATACTGTAGTACATTATTTTGATCTATCTCGTAGGGTTCAGCCAGCGTTTGCAATGTAAGCGCAAAAAAATGTGTTTATTTACGACATCACATTTGAGACCTCTAAAATTATCAGTGTTTCTCTACTATATTATGCATGTTATATACATATATAAACCTGCCTCTTGAATCACTCTATCTATTAACAAAACCCGCATCAAAATCCGTTGCGTAGTTTTAAAGATCTAAGCATATATAGGGATATACAGTGGGAAGCGACTTTGTTTTATACTATGTAGTGATAAAGCACCCGGTACAGGGAACCCCTGAGATCCTCCTGAGGATCTCAAAGTATTGTACAGAAGGCTGGCTAATAATTTGATACAATTAGTCACGCTTGTTACCACTGCTCGAACAAATTACCTGCAGTAGACGTTGTACAATGTCATAATTTGTGCTGTATGGCTTCAATTATGTTTTCATACCGACCCTTGCTGACCTCTGTCGGAAAACTACGGAAAATATAGATACGGATAGGTACAGTCACGAGCACTAATTATGTAAACGCTTACCAACGTTTACAAGTGATTTTCTCTTCTCGTACTGATTGTAATTTTATGTTAATATTTTGGAACCCACACTACGAGGAAATACCTAGGTTATCTAAAGATTGCAATCGTTATTTAAGAGAAAATAGCTTTTGAATTTGCCTATGTGTACATATTAATGCTCGTGACTGAACAGTGTATTGTTGAGTTAGTCCCTAAACGATAAATGATTTACAAATTAAGTTTTGCCTCAGGCATTAAGTCCGCCTTTGCACAGTTTTATTTTTACTTGTGCAAAAAGTTAAAAAAAAATATATTTTATTTCTGTAAGAAGCTTAGTACAAACACTTTTACACGTCAATCATCTCTACTTATTATAAAACAATGTCCCCCACCACGTCTGTCTGTCTGTCTGTTCACAAAAAACTCAAAACTTCTGAACGGATTTTCATGCGGTTTTTACCAATAGACAGAGTAACAAAAAGAAGGAATGCATGGATGGGGAGGTTCATGAGGAAGGTTTAGGTGTATAATATTCTAAGGCCTTGTGTAAATTGCTTAACACGGGCGAAGCCTCTGACAAAAGCTAGTATTTAAAAAGAAAAATAAAAATTTAAAAAAAAACAACCGATTTCCGAAAAACCACTACAAAGTGAAAAATAACTTTAATTTCGGAAGTTGACTTTGGATATGTATTTTAATGTTTTGCCACCGCCTTCAGAAATTAAAGTTATTTTTCACTTTGTAGTGGTTTTTCGGAAGTCGGTTGTCTTTTTTTTTTGTTTTTTTTTTCACTTTTTAGTTACAGTACCTACCTATCCCACTAATTCGAAATTTCATCATCCTTGGGGTCAAAACAATGCATATTTATGCGATAGCTGCAATCACGGGTGATTTACTGTTATTTTTTGAAGAGTTCCGTTGTTTGTCTCCGAAACGTATCATCAGATCTATAAGAAATTGAAATGGGACCACACGGAAAGCACCAGCTTTCAAATAAAAAAGAATAATCAAAATCGCTTCTCCCAGTTGTAATTTCTGAGGTAACAAACAATAAAAAAACACAGTCGAATTGAGAACCTCCTCCTTTTTTGGAAGTCAGTTAAAAATAGGTGAGGTCGACATTTCCTACCCGGCTGCTCTGAGAAGAAAGGCCGAAACTAACTCACAGGTCACAGCCTTTTTAATGTTCAAACACAATCATGATTGATTTATGTGAAGACCATGTAGATTGGTGTCTGAAATGGCTTTTTCAGGTAAGAAGAACACTGAGTGTACCTATCAGGTCAGAGCACGCATAATCAGCCCATAATGTTCCCACTGCTGGGACACAGGCCTTCTCTCCGTGAGAGGGAGTGGGCTATAATCCACCACGTGGGCCCAGTGCAGATTGGTGGATGTCTCATGTCTTCCATTTTTTATTCCAGGGCATGCCGGTTTCGTTACAATATTTTCCTTCACCGTTTTGAGAGCTATGGTGACGAAATTATATACACAGAGTAAAGCGCTTGCCTATGGGCTCGAACTCGACCTTACAACTCAAAAGTCAGGGTCGTTACCACTGGACCACCACTGCCGTCTCCAGATACTGCATACTAAGTTAAAAAGATTAAACAGTCAACCAATTGGTAGCGAGGCTGACTGTTGAAGTTTTTTTTTTAGCTTCAATTTTATTTCGGAACTCCACGCTGCGTTCCAAAATGCGCAACAGAGTGCCTGCCTGGGCTCGAACTCACGACCTACAACTCGTAAGTTAAGGCCGTTACCACTGGGCCACCAGTGCTGCATTTTGTCAGTAATCATCATCATTGGCGTGGCTGGGGTTTTTTCTAGGTGGTGTATAATTATATCTTTGACATATTGTGAATGAAAGAACGTTGTAGGCCTACAGTTTCTATTCTTTATTTTCATTCCTCTAAGTACCTGGTACTTATTGACAGGCCTGCACTGTCCTCCCATACCTAATATCACTGTAATTTGAAAACATTATAAAATCCAATTATTTTTAAAAGAGTAACCGTGGAGTTTCTTGCCGGCTCTTCTCCATAGGAAGCGACAAATTAGAACCGTGCACCTAGCTCCTGACGTTTCCTAAGTGCCCTTGCAGGTTTATGTGAAATAAAATATTTTGATTTTGATTTTGTTTCCTAAAATCTTCTTGGCTATTTCAGTGTGGTTTTTTGTCTGTGCTACAATTAAATCATGTGTTAGGTAGTGGTGACCACACAGCAAATGATCGTTTTATCTTTTGTTCTCTACAACAATAAGCAAACGATTGTAGTTCCAAAGATGATGTTTAAATCCATTGTTGAACACATTTACACACTCTTATGACCGAACTGTTTACCGAATTCTTCTTCACTCTAATACTAATATCTGGATGACCGAGCCTTGCTCGGTTTTGTTTTTTTGGTTTGACGTTTTCTAAAAAATAAACCTAGCTGGATCGATGTATCACCCCCGAAACTCCCTGTAGCCAAAGGTACTGGCAGTGCCACACGCACGAACCAACTTGCTCAGCACAGCGCCACTGTAATGTACTCTGTGCACCACTGACGCGCGCCTTGCACGCACTGAATGACACGGCTGACAGGATCGATTTATTTACGTGTTCTCTGAGTGAATTTACAAAAATAATGTTGTATGTGTTATGTTATTCAAGATAGTTTTGTGGCATCCACAAACATTCGCCGCATCATCGTCTCTGCGTCTGCTCCGGAGTGAACTGGTTACTATACTGAGACTCCGCGCAGCGACCGAAGATCTTTATAGTGTGCGAACAGGCCACGCTACTATGAGCGCGCGCGTGTGAGAGAGCGAGACGGGTAGATTGCCTGTACACATTCCTCGCCATGTCTCACGGGTCTTCGACACAATTTTGGTTTTGCATTTTGAGTGAATCCTATTGGCTGATTCAATATTATATGTAGATTGCACTACCATACTTCGTACTGAGAACAAAACTATGTAAGCAGGCCTATTTTGGAAATAAACGTTAGAAAAACTATCGTTACTTGTTTTATTAACTCACAATCCTAACATTGGTGACCCCGAAAGAAAATGTCGCTAGAGAACACAAGTGAAGACAGTAAAACAATGAAGCAGGATTCCGAATTGTCTGCTATTTCCATCCAATCAAGATTATTACCATTTTGGAGAGAGATTCCACGAGCCTGGTTTATACAGTTCGAAGCCGTCGTGGATCCACTTAAGACTTCTGATGACCAGAAGTTTCGGTACGTCCTGCAACAGCTACAAGCCGCCGATCTGCAGCACATCACGGACATCTTATATAATCCGCCGTCAACGGACAAGTACGGCGCTGTGAAGAACCGCCTACTCACCGTGTATGACAAGTCTGACGTGAAAAACTTCCAGAAGCTAATCAGTGGTCTGGAGTTAGGTGACCAAAAACCCACACAGCTACTACGAAAAATGCGAGAACTAGGAAGCGGCATGATAACTGACGAAGGATTGAAGATAGAATGGCTCAATCACTTACCCACACAAGTGCGCGTCGTGCTTTCGGTAAACACGGAGTCATCACTAGATACACTCGCCGCGATGGCCGACAAGATGGTGGAGTATTCCGAACCGGCAACAGTTGCTACAGTGTGCACAACCTCGCAAGACCCAGTGATGTCCGCACATTTAGAAGTGCTATCAAAACAAATGGAGAAGTTATGCCTAGAAGTGGCTGAGCTACGCGGACGTTCGATGCAGCGCCGCAGACCCCAGTTCCGGTCGCACTCGCGGTCACATTCGCGGCGACGACAGAATAACAAGACATCGGTAAAACCCGGTGATCCGACATGGGAGTGCAGATATCACTTTCGTTTCGGTGATAAGGCAAAACGCTGCGAATCACCATGTTGCAGAAGAAAGAATCAAACGTCGTTAAACTAGCTTCGACATCGACGGCGGCGGACGTCGATGTCCCTTACACCACCAACCGCCTTTGTGTCTTCGATCGAGACACTAGAGAGCGTTTCCTTGTGGATACGGGTGCCGACATTTCAGTTTTAGCTGCCACAAACAAAAGGAAAATAACGACTGCAAGCGCCTACCGTTTATATGCCGCAAACAATACACCAATCAACACTTACGGTGAAAAAACCATAAGGCTGAATCTTGGTTTACGTCGCAGTTTTCAATGGAAATTCGTCGTGGCCGATGTCAAGACCTCTATCCTGGGAGCGGATTTCATACGGCATTTCAAACTGCTCGTTGACCTCCATAGAAAGAAACTCGTCGATAATGTTACAGACTTATCAATTGACGCCTTCGAAGTTGCTGCAAGCGAAGAAACAGTACATGTCATAAGTTCCGAACAAGTATATTATGACATCTTGAAACGATACCCTGAAGTGCTTCGCCCTATGACCCTCAAGGAACCACCGAAACACGATGTCCAGCACCATATAGACACAGCAAGTACACCCCCGCTTTTCGCCCGAGCCCGTCCCTTACCGCCGGATAAATACAAGGTTGCAAGGGAAGAATTCGAGCACATGATGGAACTGGGCATATGCATACCATCAATGAGCCCATGGGCAAGTCCGCTACATATTGTCAAAAAGAAAGATGGAGGACTTCGAGTTTGTGGCGACTATCGACGATTGAACGCAGTTACTCAGCCAGATCGTTACCCCATACCCCGCATACAAGATTTTACATACCAGCTACACAATATGACAATATACTCGAAGTTAGACCTCAAAATGGCATATTACTGGATCCCAATCGCAGAAGAGGACGCCCAAAAAACAGCCATTATCACACCGTTCGGGCTATTTGAATTTAAATGCATGACGTTTGGTTTGCGCAACGCTAGCCAAACATTCCAACGATTTATGCATCAAGTGCTGCGTGGAATAGACAGCTGTTTCTGCTACGTAGACGACATATTATTATTCTCAGACAGTGAAGAGACACACAAACGACTTCTATGTCAAGTATTGGAGCGTCTTAAAGAATACGGCGTCATGCTGAAGATAGAAAAATGCGAGTTTGGCAAGGCCGAAATAAATTTCCTCGGTTATGAAGTATCGAGAAACGGCATCAAACCCACCGAAGATCGAACAAAAGCTATATCAAACTACCCTAAACCCAAGACAATCGCGGAGTTACGCCGTTTTCTCGGCATGCTCAATTTTTATCGCAGCTGCATGCCCCGCCAAGCCGACTTACAAAACGAGCTCAACAAATATTTGCATAACCAGAAACGTAATGATAAAACGCCCATTGAATGGACACCAGAGGCCGAAGTAGCTTTTGAGAAATGCCGAAAAAGCATTCTAGCAGCGACTGACCTGGTGCATCCAGTTCCTGGAAGACCCCTCGCCCTGATGACGGACGCTTCGGACTTCAGCCTTGGAGCAGTATTACAACAAGAAGTAGAGAATAAGTGGAGACCTCTCGCATATTTCTCAAAAAACATGAGTGAAACGCAACGGCGCTACAGCGTATATGATCGCGAACTATTAGCGATATACACGGCTGTCAAGCACTTTCGAAGACTAATAGAAGGAGGTGACGTAACAGTTTTAACAGATCACAAGCCACTGGCCTACGCCCTGTCACGCCCTCCGAGTACCACCGACACACCACGGCGAGAGCGACAATTGCACTTCATTAGTCAATTTTGCACAAGCATTAAACATATACAAGGACAAGCAAACCCAGTGGCAGACGCATTGTCACGCATTGAGGATATACAATGCCCTTCTCACATCGACTACGATGCGCTAGCTAGTGAGCAAGAAAAGGATTCAGTCTTGGAACAACTAAGGAAACAATCGAACTTGACGTTCACCGACGTCACAGTACCTGGAATCAGTCGACCAGTCACATGTGAGGCGTCTACTGGAACACCACGACCATACTTACCGACTATGTACCGTTTTGCTGCATTCAAAGCTCAACACGGTTTATGTCATCCTGGTGTTAAATGCACAAGAAAGCAGATGTGTTCAAAATACTTTTGGCCAAACATGAACAAGGAAGTAAGCAACTGGACCAGAGCGTGCATCGACTGTCAGCGGTCAAAGATACATCGTCACGTCGTGACCCCACTTAGCGATTTCCCACAGTCGGCACGTTTCGAACATGTACATATTGACATTGTCGGACCATTGCGACTGTCTAACGATCACCGATACTGTGTAACAATTATCGACCGTTGCACAAAATGGCCAGAAGCGGTACCTGTGCACGAGATCACCGCTGAGACCGTCGCCAAAGTATTTTATGAAACATGGATCGCTCGATTTGGATGCCCCCTAAGGATATCAACAGATCAAGGACGGCAATTTGAATCAACATTATTCCGATCATTAATGATGAAGTTTGGCATTACACGCATACGGACCACCGCATACCATCCGCAATCGAACGGCCGAATAGAGAGATGGCACCGAACCCTCAAGGCAGCATTAATGGCACGCGGTACTACAACACAATGGTCAGAGGAACTACCTAGCGTTTTATTGGGCTTAAGAACGGCATTACGCACCAATAACAACTTAAGCCCGGCAATGATGACGTATGGAACCACTCTCCGATTACCTTCGGACTTCATCATACCCACAAGGTCGGATGTTAATGAGAACGACTACGTTCGGCGCCTCACAGAAACTATGGCATCCATCAGAAGCGCGCCTCAGACAAACAACAGTCGGACACAGCCATTCATCTACAAGAATCTCGCAACGTGCACACATGTTTTTGTACGAAACGACACTGTTCGTTCCCCGCTGACTCCACCGTACGACGGGCCATACGAAGTGATTAAGCGCTACGACAAATATTATAAGATAAAATTACCGCTTCGAACATCAGTGGTAACCTTGGACAGGCTCATACCCGCCTACATTCTTGATGAGTCTGAAGAAACCACTGATAATGCTATCTCCGACCATACCAGTATGCCGTACATCACAAGATCAGGAAGAAGCGTGAAGCCTGTTGTTCGGTTTGCTTAGGGGGGAGTGATGTGGCATCCACAAACATTCGCCGCATCATCGTGCTCTGCGTCTGCTCCGGAGTGAACTGGTTACTATACTGAGACTCCGCGCAGCGACCGAAGATCTTTATAGTGTGCGAACAGGCCACGCTACTATGAGCGCGCGCGTGTGAGAGAGCGAGACGGGTAGATTGCCTGTACACATTCCTCGCCATGTCTCACGGGTCTTCGACACAATTTTGGTTTTGCATTTTGAGTGAATCCTATTGGCTGATTCAATATTATATGTAGATTGCACTACCATACTTCGTACTGAGAACAAAACTATGTAAGCAGGCCTATTTTGGAAATAAACGTTAGAAAAACTATCGTTACTTGTTTTATTAACTCACAATCCTAACAGTTTAATTAAGGACCACGCTACCGCATTAGGCATTTCCTGTAATAATAGCAGTGTTTGTTATAAATAAATAAATAAATATATATACAATAATTGCTCGTTTAAAGGTATTAGATCCTCCCAGTGGGTTCCCGCATTGTCGTTGCGGGGGGGCTCAGTAGCCGTGGTCACTATCCCACGGTGAAGCGAAGAGGAACCCCAAGGTGGGGCCGCTCGTCAGGGCTTTTGCCTCCAAGCCGACGACGTAGCGGCCAAAAAGTAGGTTGCGGTGAGGTGCATCGCAACTGAGGCGGGCCGCGATGTCGAATAGGAGGCATCGCGGCTGAGGGTTACAGGCTGCGGCGGAGGAGGAGTGCCGGTACTTCCGAGTAGCGCTCTTCCCTTCCGTGGCCTGGACGGGGCCACCACCGTTTGATGGCGGACGCGGTGGGGGTGCAGGGGAGGAGGAGTGTCGGCATAGCGTTGGCCGCTCTCCCTATCCCCTGCGGCCGAAAAGTGGTAAGTGGCGAGGCCACTGTGCTGACCCGTCGCAGGGGGACCACGGGTCCAAGACACGGGGTCGTCTGGGGCCCTTATGCTATTTGGTTCCTGGGGTGGTCACGGCGTACCATGTGTCCTGGTGCGCCGGTGATAGAGGGGTTATTCCCCTCCGAGGGGGGCCGGTGACGGACACCCACGGCGGGTTCGCGGATGGCTTGCGCGTTTCCGTGTTCCCGCCTCAAGCGGCACTGGAGGACAACGTGGAGTTGTAGTGGGTTACAGTCCCACATAACTGCGCTATCTCCTCGTGGTAGTGCAGTAGACATTTCTCCACATTAAACAAATAAAATTAAAAAATACCCAGGTCGGCGCGTTGTGTTCCCGGAGCGCCGTCAGAGATGTCAGCAACAACTGGTGGGGTCCGCAGGGGCCGATGCCTGCCAGGGGTGCGGGTTGTTTGAAAGAGATACCGTCGCCCCTGGCACACAGGAAACTGAGGGACACGGGTGGGTTTTAGTCAGTAAAAGTCTGACACGCCCTCCTGCTCCACCCAGAGCGGGAGAAGTTATTTGATGATTTCCCACCCTCAAAAACAAAAACAAAAAGAAAGGTATTAGATAGATAGTATGCAAAAGAGCCGCTCGTGGCTAAATATGCCGCAGCCGCATGGGTCGATCGCAAGTTAAGCTTCGATTGCCGCAGTCAGTTCGTGGATTAGTGACCATGGCATGTCGAGACCCCTCCGTGCCTCGGAAAACACATAAGCCGACGTTCTCATTCGTAGGTCTTTGACAATACTTACAGATAGTCCGAAACTTAAGTCTGACAACAAGTTGAACTAAGGAGTTATCACGTTTGTCGGGAGGACACGGCGTGGCACACGCTGGCAGAGTGTGCCGCTTGGGAGGACCCGCACCGTGCCCTCATCTCAGGAGTAGGCAGTGACCTGTCGCTGCCGGCCGTGGTCGACTCGATGGTCGGCAGCGAGGAGTCCTGGGACGCGGTGGTATCCTTCTGCGAAACAGTAATTTCGCAGAAGGAGGCTGCGGAGAGGGAGCGGGAGATTGCTTCCGCTAACCCGATCTGCAGCAGACGCACCGGGCGTCGGCTGATAACGCCCTCTTCCAGCCCCCCTAAATGGGTCCCGGGCTGACAGATCTGGAGAAATCTGTCGCCCCCTACTTCTTAGGACCCGAGATGGCGGCGCGTAGTGTTCCACGCGCGCCTGTCTTTGACGTAATGGGGTAGGTTAACACCTCACTCCCCCCTATCGCGAGGTGGCCCGCAGAGGCGGGCGGGCACTAGCCGGGGATCGCGGAAGTCACACTAGTTCCCGTGATCCCCGGTGCAAGTGTGAGACGGAACACCGGGGTGGTCTTAGTCAGTAAGAGTCTGACAGACCCCTCCGCCCTCCCCGGGGTGGAGGACATCCATGAGGATTTCCCCCCGTAATCAAACAATAAAAATAGTTTTCATGTTACCCTAACTGGGTTGTAGAGGTCGTTTCTTACCTGAATTAGTTCATTTTTGTAATTTTAGTTTTGCAGTCTCGAAGAGTCTAAATTCTAGTTTAACTGTCGCCAATTTCAACTTTTTTATTTAAAATAATCAAAATGTTTTTTTATATGTACAATGGTGCCCAAGATACAGGCTGTGCCTAGTTTGGGACCAAGGCTACCCCAATATTGTAATTTTAATGTTGAAATAAACTAATTTTTTTTTTGATTGCCGAAGTTTTGACGAATACTAGAAAGGCCGAAGTCGAATATTAGCAAAGTTAGTAGCAACTCTCATAAAACAAACAGGTTTGTACTGACTGCTAAAGATGTCGTAATCAACATGTTTTTGCATGAAAATATTAATAATATTCATATTTGTGGACTATTGCTGTTGACGACAGGCTTATGTACCTTGAGTGCGATCTGGTAACGATAAAATATTCATGACGTAGGTTATATTTTTTTCAATAACTTGAGTTTCGCAGTTCAAACGCATGCAGGCGCTTTACTTTGTGAATTTTTTTTTATCACCGCTTCTCTAAAACGGCGAAGAAAAACATCGCGAGGAAGCCGGCATGTCCTAAAACCAAAAATTCGAAGACATGTGATATCTACCTACCCGCACTGGGCTCACGTGGTAAATTACAGCCCACTCCCCCTCGAAAACGTGTCCCAGCAGTGGGAATGTTATAGGCTGACTATGGTATACTTATGCCCATTAAAAACTAACTTATTTAAACTTTTTTAGAAACATTGTAAATCAGGAAATAGGAAATAAAAGGCTTTTTTTTATTTTATTTTAATGATGTCAAGATCTTGTCTCAATGATTGATTTCCAAATAAGCAAACAGGTATCTTTATCCTAAAGGCCCTCTTTCCCTTTTACCGAACCTCTCAGATCTACGTCGACTTCTAGATATTTCTTGTGATTACTTTTACTTCAATATTAATTTTCCCAACATGTCTAATTAATTGTTATTAAAATGTAAATATTGTACCTACCATGTTTGCAATAACTATAGATGTGTTTAAGATTAAACATAACTAATGTAAATGTTTGGTACCACTACAGGAAAATCCTTATTTACATTTTTATTTATATCCTACTGAGAAATAAGTAAGTTGGTATAAATTATGTGATAAACACATACCTAATTCTCTGCAGGGTTGGTTTATGATGATAATTGATCGGCATGAATTCAGATCAGTTATTGCAATAATTTAATAACACAACTTGACTTTAAAAACAAGTTTCATTTATTTAAAAAAGGAACAGTCACCAAAAGAGATGGTAGAAGTAACTGGTTACTTATCTCTTTTACTTCTATTACTATTTACTTATCTCTTTTATCATAATTATTGTTTTACTGTATATAGTTGAAGTTTAGTAAGAAGCCGATTGATGTTTTCGAATCAATTTGAATTTGATAAATGAACTGTTTGTTTTCTATTAGTTTTATTTTATTTTATCCGAAGAGGTCCATCAGTTTCTTACTAAACTTCAACTACATCAGACAACCCTGGTTACTATATTATACCTCTTTTGGTGACCGTACATACGCCCGCGGCGTCTAAAATATAACAAATTAAAATATGTATTTCACAATAGTTAAAATATTTCTTAGAAAAATAGGAACAACTATGGAAAACATACAACTAAAAAAACATCATTGGTAGCTAAGATAATTATAAAATATGATCAAATTAAATAAAAAAGAAATCGATTTTTATCATCCCTAATTCTCTGTAAGTAATTTTCTAATGACATAACAATGTGTATACAGCAGTAATTACTGTTTAATGATAATTATGTAATTGACGAAGCGCCATATTATTAAGGGCGCCATAGTCGTCAGGTGCAACTAGACTGCGGTTGATCGACGTATCGATATTGATCGCCTCGAAACATATTCGCCATGCATATCGATCGATGGTCGATCGTTACGTGCATTCCACCCAATGAATTGACGACAAATGAACTCAGTTGACGTCGAATAAAGACAGACAGTTTTTTGACAAAACCCGTACTTTTAGTCACGTAGGTATGTATTCTAATCGCTGTGTGAATCTGTCAAAATGCGTATAATTAGCCTACATTTTTTGCCATGTTTTTGACATTGATTGTCCCTGAGAAGAGATTGCGTAGTCGCAATCTCTTTATTCTTCTCTTCTCGCAAAATCTAGTGATTTGATCGTTTTTAATTATGGGAATTGGCCTTCATTTGACTTAAATCGACCATAAATGGCCTGTTATGTGTACTACCATGTGGATCAACCTAAACGATCGACTTCATACTTTATCGCCTTAAAATGCAACAAAATTTTGTGGCAGGTCACGAAGAAATAAAAAAAATAATCATAATGAATAGTTTTATATGTCTTCTTTGTCTTTTTCATCTTTTGTCGGAACAATTTCGTATACAGTCTCAACATCTTTTGATCGTGTACGTTTCTCTGCCAATTCTTTTCGGTTCTGTGCAAAAAACCATCTGGAACAAACAAAAACATGGTGAAAATCTTTGTTGGCTTTTTATTTTACTATTCTGTTTCCTTACAGATAATATTAATAATGAGAAAAAACCATACTTTGTTAAATTTTTTATATACATTGTCAAACCGTAGAGTAATATAGTCCCGAAGTTTGTATGGAAAAAATATGGACTCGTTTCACCTTAAGTCGCTAAGTTTTGAGTTAGAGTAAGTTACGTCAAAATAAATTGACGTAATGAAGTATTGCTGATAGCTAATTTTGTATTTTATAAGGCTCGACGTTATCGTCAGAGAAAATTCGGTACTATATTAGATGGATACATATCTGTATTATAGATATTCATGAGGAGTTTACGTTATAAAAATAAATACACGTTATGAAAACAAATAAAACATATTTTTCGTTACTGACGTTTCGACAATCAATAAACTTTTTTAAGTGATGTTTATCGGATTTTTCCGAGAAGTTGTTGTGCATTGTTTGTCAGCCCAAGATGACGATAACAACCACAAGCATGCAAATGAGGAGACTGCATATTTTTGACTCTTAGACCGATATTGAGTCGACTCTCATTTATCGGAAAGTAGTCATATCTATGTATGGTCCATCAAAACCACAGATAAGTAACTCTTCTACCAAAACCCAGGCAAGCTGTTGTGATTGGCTTACCAAAGCAATCTACAACCAATTCACGTAAAATATGATAGCAGATAGTATACTGACTCAAGATTAAATGACTAAAAGTCCTGAAACCCAGGAAGAATTTTCTGCAATATTTTTTACCTTAAAATAATAACGCTTTTACATATTTCTCAAGAAAAGTATCATCATCATCATTTCAGCGAAAAGACGTCCACTGCTGGACAAAGGAGTCTCCAAGAATTATGATTGGAACAAGAATTACGGGAATTATGGTTTTGCCGTAATTGTCACGCTTAGCAGGCGGGTTGGTGATCGCAGTATGGTGGTAAAATGCATAAAGAACGCTGCTGCCTATTCTCTAGTAAGTCCCTTAGTCACCTTTTACGAAACTTGCGGGAATAAATGGGATGGTGATATTCTTTTAAGTCTGGCACCACACGGATAAGTAAGGAAGAAAAGTATGCGCTTCCCAAATCATTGTGTATCTTCAAAAATACGAACGCACGTTGATGAGATCTACTTTAAAGCTGCCATAGAGATGTGCCATATGTGCTGCTATAGATATTTAAAAAAGGTAGATTAATAACTCCATGCCATTCCAGAAACTTCTAAGTGACAGATGACGACCGTGTGCCACAAAACTCTCAAAAAAAAAATTCCTTTCCACCCATAATGTACAACTTAACTTACATGAGTATGCCAATCGCGGGTAGTGTCATGATGGAGCTGAACACATAGACAGCTCCACTGAATACCGTGATAGTGTTGGAGTACAGCTTCGAGTATGTAGGATCGAACATCAGAGCGGCCAGGGTTTCCACCAGACTGAATAACGAGTTCATTTTACCTGGAAAATATTAACAAGGATTTGTATTGAATAATTCTAAGAAGAAAAAGGCAAAAAACGTACTAACAAGATTTGTTTTGCTACGTTTTTATACGAATCACCTTGTCAAATCTCTTTGAGGCTCTGATGAGTGATCATTCAGGCTTTTTATGTTAACTTCAGGGTTTTTCCAACATATTAAATAATGTGACTGCGTCGTTGGTTTGTGGTCGCAAACGCTACTGATGGCCTTGGTTTAGATTCCCAGGTCGGGACAAACTATTATAAGTGTAATCTAGAATTTCTCAGTACTAGTCCGAAGTATGGATTTGTGCCCCGTTGATAGGCAATAGGCTCGCTCCTTATTTCATGGGACTTAAACATAAATGTGGGTGTACTTATGGGTACACCTCTGCCCAACCCCCCCGGGAACCAAGTCGTGTTATGTTATGTTAAAGAAAAAGTTTGACTTACCCATCTCTTCGCTAGGTACCAGCTTAGATGCCATCGATCTTAGAGATGTAAATGTGGTCGCGTTCAATATCTCAATTAATGGAACTGTAAAAAAAACATTGATATTAAAATAACCTATGAGTGTGTGGACGGAGGAATTTTCCCAGAAAAGGGACGGTGAAGGCTAGTAAAAAACTAGTCTAGTAACCCAATTCTAAAGAAATTTTGACTTTAAAAAAATGCATAATGCAGAACGAACCGAATGTCTTCGTAAAAGGAGCAATGCATAGTCGGAAAAAAATCCTTGGAAAAACCACAGGTACCTTTTGATCTGGTTACTCCAGGCTTTAAAACGTTATTTTTAACCGACTTAAAAAAGAAGGAGGTTATCAATTCGCCATGTTTATATTTTTTTTGTTTTTTTTTATGTATGTTCGGTTAGAACTCCGGAACATATAGACGGATTTGCATAATTCTTTTTTTGTTTGAAAGGGGTTCATTTCTAAATGGTCCCATTTTAATTTCATATAGATCTGATAATGCGTTTCGGAGACAGACAACGGAACTCTTCAAAAAATGACAGCAAACAAACCGCGATTGCTGCTATGCTATCGCATAAATATGCATTGTTTTGACCCCAAGGATGATGAAATTTCGAATTGTGTGGGGTAGGTACTATAACAAGACAGTGAAAAATAAAACCTTAAAAAACAAACCGTCTTCCAAAAAAAACACTACAAAGTGAAAAATAACTTTAATTTCGGAAGGCGGTGATACAAAATTAAATAAAATACATATTCAAAGTCAACGACTTGCGAAATTAAAGTTATTTTTCACTTTGTAGTGTTTTTTTGGAAGTCGGTTGTATTTTTTTTTTAAGTTTTTATGACGGTCATCTGTTCAACATGGACTTCTTACTGTGAAAAACACTTTCCTATTTATAACTGGGCAACTAGGCACGTAAGTTGAACCAAAATGGCGGATTTTGATTCAACTTACGTGCCGCGATCTGTAATTTATTTGCAATATTGTACATAAAATTTGCAGTACACGTTACTTCAATGACTATGCTAAAAGGTGACCTCATTATTTTTCTGTGCGAGGCAACGAGTGCACGCGCCTGCCTCCTGCCTTCGGTTGTTTTTTTCTGATTTTGGTTCAACTTACGTGCCGCGATCAAACTCAAGGCTGGTAGAGGCGTAATTTTTTATTTATTTTGATATTGTCACTTTCTTTGTCAGAATCATTTGCTTACCCATGAACATGTGTAAGTCAGTCCGTACAAAGGTAGTAAGTACAGAGCCGGCCAGCTTGCTGATGATGGAAATGAGGCATAGCATCGAGTCGTGGAAACCCCAGCGTTTGCTGAACACGCTGATGGAGAACAAGGCGCCTGGAAATATAAAGACATAGGTACTTTATCATGAACACTGGCAGGTTGTACGGTCCAAGATCGAAAATGTTAAAGAAGGCACTAAGGTATCCGCGGGGCTAAATTCAAATTTACTTACGTATTTTCCAATTTTCGGGTCAGTGTGACGATGTACATTGATTAAAATATTATACACGACCGTAACAAATATAGCCTTACAGAATTGAATGTCTATTTCATGCAGTAGTCATTCAATGGGATTAAATTAATTTGACGGTTGTATGAATGATTTTAATGGTTATAATTCTATAATTACATACGTGTTACGATCGCGAATCATATTAAGTTCAACATACAGCCTGACACTGACCTGAAAATTGCTTAAAACGTAGATACAGAGGCCAGCACAGCAAGCTACTTACCCCAATCTGTCAATTTTGCTTGATAGATTTTCAACTTTATTACAAAAGAATAAGATTTACATTCAACTAGGAAAATTTTACAGTTTCGGATAGCTTGATGCGCTGGCGTCTGTATCTCCTAACGGTTTGCTGGACCACATTCAAACACATTCCTTTGCCAGAAACACGGCACATGTTTCAACTATCATTTCCATTCAAAATGGCAATACGTAGTCGGAAAAACAATAAGGTGCAGTCAAAAATTAACCTTAAGGTGCTTTACAATTTTTATTCCTTAACTGTACTTCTCGACGCGGATTGCAAGGGTTGGATCGAGGTGGCCCTGGAAAAGCATACTTGAAGGAATTTGGGGGAGGGCTTTGCTCAGCAGTGGGGCGGTGTAGGCTATTTAAAAAAAAACTGTAGGTACAGTAAGTGTCAACGCGATGGGTGCAGCTACGTAATTAACTGCTATGCGTCATAGGTCAATTCGATGTTTAATGTTGACCCTAAACGCACACATAACATCACGCCTGTAATGTCCTAAAGTTTAGGCGACGGTGGGGCTGGTGATGTTAAGCCTACACATTAGCGTTTTCCAGTTCTAGATATTAGTATACCTACACCTACTTTATACCCAGTTTTTATTTTTATATCTTATCCAACCTAAGGTTGCCTGGAAGACATCAGTACATCACTATTGAAGACATCACTATTGCCGATGACACTACACATTTGATTGAACATTTTACAATCAAATGTGTAGTTTACGTACCTACATAGACATGTAGGTACATATTTTTCTGGTACACACAATTTATGAATATAATATTCCTGATTATTTCGCTCTATTACACAGGGTAAGGGAGCTGCGGTAGCCCAGTGGTAACGGCCGTGACTTACGAGTTGTAGGTCGTAGGTGGGAACCCAGGCAGGCGCTAATTACTTTGTGTAAATTATTTAAACACCATTGCTATCAAAATGGTGAAGGATAACATCGTGAAGAAACGGCATGTCCTAGAACTAAAAAGTTGAAGACACTGCAACAAGAATTTGAAAACCCACCCGTGTTCCTTCAGTTGCCTGTGTGCCAGGGGCCACGGTATCTCTTTCGAACAACCCGCACCCCTGGCAAGCATCGGCCCTTGCGGACCCCACCAGTTGGTGCTGACATTTGTTTGAGGCGCGCGTGGAAGACAACGCGCCGTCAAGCCGGGCTTGGTCCTTACCGGACAGCGAGCTACCCATTACTCGCCGTCCGCAAGCCCGCGCCTACGGTGGCCGGGAATCAGCCTGGGAATCCCGACGCCCAGGACGTCTCCTGCGGCGACTAAGGCCGTGAGGGCGCATATACTGCCTCTCCCGCACGTGCGCCGCCTCCCTCTTCGCGAGCATTACTGCTTCGCAGAAGGAGGTGACGGCTACCCATGACGCGAGAGAACGCCGCCGCCGACGCGCGACAATGTCATGTGACATCTACCAACGTGCACTGGGCCCGCGTGGGGGATTACGGCCCACTACCTCTCACAGAGAGGAGGCCTATATCCCAACAGTGTGAACGTGGGGCTGATTATGCTATACAGGGTGGCAGGTACATCGACGCACAACTAGTTACCATGGAAACACTACATTTATAACGTACGTAAGAGTACGTTTATTTCTAATATACAACTGTCTACCTATTATGGTTCATGAGATACAGCCCGCTCCCAGACAGACGGTCGGACGGACAACGTAGGATTAGTAATATGGTTCCACTGGTACCCTTAAAGTACGGAACTCTTAAAAGTACAAAAGAACTATTATTTTTTTGTATCAATCTGTTTACTAGACAATGCTTGTAATTCAAAAGAGAAGATCTTCAACCTTTGTTCTCTTGGCATTTAAATTATGAATTAAGACAAAAATATTTACCGCCCAACTTTTCAAAGTATATTTTTGAAGTTTACTTCCCGTTTTAAAACTCCGGGTTATTGCAAAGAGCTTATGACGTATTTCTTTAAATAAGTAGGTAATTTACCTACTTCTCAAAATGTATCGTGACAAAATTTAAGTATGTTTGGCGAATATATTTACAACAAGACATCATCATTTACCCATTAGGTCCCTAACTACAAGTGAATATTTGATTTTGTAATCAAATAGCACCACGTAACCATGGCTAAGTATCTATTCCAACTAACTTTGCAACTTATCGTCAGACCCATTGTTGAATTTTGAACTTTATCCCGACAAAGGCAAAGTTCTTAATACAGAACTGAGAACTTAGCACCGGTCTAAGTAAAGTCAGTTCTTTTTACAAACTATCAGGATTGTAAAAAGAACTGTATAGAAATCATAATTACGTTCGAATTTCAAATACTAGATCAATGGAAACCATGTCAAAAGAAAAACCTTGTTTTGTATTAAAGCCGTGTATTTTCTATATTATATTAGAAATATGTATTAATATTATGATGGCCGAGCTTTGCTCGGTTTTTTTTTTCTAAAAATGAAACCTAGCTAGATCGATGTATCGCCCCCAAAACCCCCTGCATACTAAATTTCATGAAAATCGTTGGAGCCGTTTCAGGGATTCAAATTATATCTACGTATGTATATACAAGAATTGCTCGTTTAAGGTGAATCTAGTCCACATTGGTCCCATACAAACTTCAGGAGTGTATTACTCCACTGTTCGACAATGTACATCAAAAATTAAACATGGTATGGTTTTGTCTCATTATTAATATTGTCTGTACGGAAACAGAATACTAAAATAAAAAGCCATTAAAAGTTAGGAGCCAACAAAGATTCGTTATTCTTGCTAATTTAACCTAACTTTGGGCGTGTTTAAGTAATAAAAGAAGTGTAAAATCTGAAAAACCGAGTCGGTACCGACAAAGCTCAAATATCGATTAGTTCAATAAATTTTATTGGTCATTGATTTATGCAGTGGTTTTTTCATAAAACCCGATCTTCCGAAGGGCTGTTCTTAATTTTTTACGCGCCTGTTGTACTATAAATGATCCTGCATCTCACTCAATAATGTTGTGCGTGTAGATTAGCTTCTAACTGCTCATCACTGATACTACCTATGTCGGACACGATGCCTGGTGAGACAGCGTGCTTTTTAGCCAGGCCCATCAGTGAGTTTGCGAGTCGTTTGTTTGTAGGTGGCTCAACCAAAGCACCTGCAATCACCACCCTCACCGCCCTTGGTTGGCTGGTAGAGAATGCCGTAGGCATTAAGTCCTCTTTTGTGTACAAGAAGAATTAATTAATTAATATGTTCCTTTTTGTTGGCTGACAATATCAGGCTGTAAACTATTCAAAGCCTCTGAATCTAAAGTAATATTCAGTCACAAATAATTCTACATTATCCAGTTACTTATAGGTAATGTATTGCACACAGTTTGCATACATAAAATGATGAAGCGTCCTTTACTTATGTGGCTATACATAAGTGAACAAAACGCGAAATTTCACTTACGACGTTATTGCCACTAGTGACTGGCAACATTGAAATTGAATTACGATTAATAATGCCATACAGATGCATACGAAAGCAGTATACACTTTAATGCTATACATTATTTCAAAAACGTAAACTATTATGTTTACAAAAAATCATACTCTTTGTCTAATGAAAAACTTAAAATTATTTAATTTAAGTTTCACTATGTGGACACGCTTAAGAATCTTGGCGTGTCCAGATGATGAAATAATAAGTGATTTTTAATTTCACCAACTGGACCCACGTATGTCCAGTCTCTCGTGTCGAGTTGGTGACTAACCCAAAAAATTATGTGTTATAATAATTATTTCACACATTTTCTATTATGTCGATAGCACGTAGGTAGCTATTTTATTTTATCAGTCCAAAGCCACGAATAGCTTTCATTTCGACAGTTCCACAAGATTCATTGCGTGCGACAAATATTTCGAACATTTGAAGCAATAAATTAAGTAGCAATATCCTTCAGAATTATTCAGATTCTGATTGATAGTGCGTTACGTAATTTGGGTGCAGTTTGTTCCCACTTAGACGTTTTAAGCGTTTATCAATTTCTATCGCAGATGTAAAGTCATGCAGGACAAGATGTGAGACAGGTCATTGTCTACAAACATCTACATAAAAATCCACATCTTAAGCGACCGCGACCGCAAACTGCAGCGGCTTAGTCGTCGACTCACACGAATTTATTTATTATTAATTAATGCACAAGTAAAAATTTGTGCACAAAGGCGGACTTAATGCCAGAGGCATTTTCTACTAGTCAATCTTACCTTGTGGGCGAATTGATAATTCCAAAAATAAGTAATTATGACGCAATTGGCACAATTTGAAAAAAAACGATACGGAAACAAAAAGACGTTTAGGAAGAACTAAATATTTACATAAAATACAAAAGGTGCCAATTGCCTAATAGGTATATCTAGAATTGTCGATTCGCCTACAAATAAATTATCTTCGTGCGAGTCGCCTATAGAAAATATTAAATTAATTATTTATAAGTTACAATTCGCCCGATTCGTGCAAGTTAATTCGTGCGAATTGACTAAGAAGCCACCGCAGCGGTTAAGGCGCTCTTACACGGGCAATTTTTTGAGCAATTATTGCTCGGCTACACTAATTGATCAATCTGGAGCAATTAAGTAGAGCAATCTGGAGCAACAACAATTAATTGCCGATGTGTTTCGGCAATATTGCTTCTGATGGCTCCATATATTTTATGAGTTACCGAATATCCAATCGGTTTGGAAATTTCTAGTGAATTTTCTTTCTATCTCGTTTGTACGTATAACTACGTCTCGTTTTTGCGAGAGGAACCGGCTGGCTGCGGAGGCGGCGGGGGAGGCGCATTGCCTAGTTTTTTTAAGTTGCTCCATATTGTGTGGCCGTATCTCTGGCAACAAGTTGCTACATGTTGCCACTGTCCTAAATTGCTGGATGTGGTCGTGACGTCATACTTGACGAGAATTGCCCAAGATGGAGCAATTTTAGTTGCTCTTGTAAAAGCGCACCTTAAGTCACCCAATCTTGTTGCGATTGGGTGACTTACTTTTTTGAGCGCAGTGACAAGAGTAGTTTCTTTATGACTCAATGAAAACGCTTCAGCAGATGGAGGTTTTCTCCATTGCCACCTCTTACCATTTTCATAGAGATTACATGGAAACCAGTCGTGTCGCTGGTCACCTTCGAAAGAGCAACTTTAGGGCTTATTATAAAGTACTTACCAATTGAATGTGTTATAATGCTGTAAGTCGAATACAAGCTGTATTTAAGCGCGTCCCACTTCAGTTTGTATCTCACGTACATGTACGTGATTATGTGTTCACCTGAAAAAAATAAAAGTACTGAATTTCATTGAGTTACACACGGCGAGTGGTGAGCAGTCCTAGCCGCGCCTTATGAGTTCTAGCTCGCAGGTTCGAACCCCGACAGGTGCTTTAATTTGTATAAATTATGTTATCACCATTGCTCTGCCCTGCTAATTGTATCTGTAGTAATCGACACTTATGGGTTTTCGCTTTTTTTTCAGAAATGGCATCCTTAGGGGCAAACTTATATGGGAAAAACAAAAAAAAAGGGTACTGGTATTATGTTTTTTTGATAACGAGATTCACAGTACTTGCATGAAAATTTTACTTATAGATAGCAAGTACTGCATTTACAATTAGCAGGGCAGAGCTGCTCTCAAAACGGTGAAAGAAAACATTGTGAGGAAACCAGCATGTCCTAGAACCAAAAATCCGAAGACGTAACGTCTACCAACCCGCACTGGGCCCACGTGGTAGATTAAACGGCCTATTCCCTCTCACCTAGTGGAGGACTGTGTGCCAACAGGGGGAACATCAAGTTTAGGGGACAGTTGGCAATTACCGCGCTGTTGATAATTCGGCGCTTTACAATATTGCAAACAAACTTATATAACAAACACACGAGTTTCCGAAATCACCCTACCCCTCCCGCTTCAGTTGACCGCCCATTTCAACTAACGCCACAGGAGTAATACGCGCTCGAAAAAAAAACATATTTTAACTGTTATTTCTAGAGTTAATTCAACTAGTGGTAAGTCTTATTTATGTTACAATATAAAAATGTTATTCATATCATTTGCAAGCAAAAATATTGCACTATGGATGAGCAAAACAAGAACAGCCTGTGTGTAAATCCATTTTTGAAGTTATAAAACGAAATGAAAAAGTTGGACAATTTCGTACTTTGGGGCGCGGTAATAGCAAACCAAAATACATTAATAGTTTATTTTGTTTTCTTCTTCAATATCTTAATATTTTGTATCCAAGTTACCGAAGTATTATAATTATAAAAGTTATAAGCTTAAATGGTGCATCTAATGTATGAAAATTTTATATTTTTGGAGTAAAACAATTGTCAACTCAAAATTTGTGATTTCATTGCTTATTTCCTAATAATATTGTGTTATGTTAATATAAGATTTAGTGAAATCTTATTGTTTTCATGACATTTTCCGCTTTAACTCTCTCAATTTGCTGCAAAAGTGCAAGCACGGTTTTATCAACCCGGGGCACGGAATTATCAAACCGGTTTGCTAATTTCGCGTTTTCCTATTTCTTACAATTTTGCCAGTATATCAATTTCTAATAATATTTTTACAAATTTGAAACTCCAGTATTGAACCCTTCTCGAATACTTTCCTGAGCTTAGATATAGCAATTGGTCCTTAAGGGCCCGGTATATGCCAACTCTCCCCTAGGCTGATTATGGTTATGGTACACACGGCAAAAACGTTAACTATTGATCAAGTTTGTATTTTTTTTCCTGCACAATAAGGGTTCGTACTCACCCTATCACGTTCCCACTTCTGGGACACAGGCCTCCTCTCCATGAGAGGGAGTGGGCCGTAATCCACCACGCGGGCCCCGTGCGCATTGGTAGATGTCACATGTCTTCGAATTTTTGGTTCTAGGACATGCTGGTTTCCTCACGATGTTATCCTTCACCGTTTTGGGAGCAGTGGTGATGAAATAATTTACACAAAGTAATGCGCCTGGCTTGGTTCGAACGCACGACCTTACAACTCGTAAGTCACGGCCGTTACCACTGGGCCACCACTGCTCACAACAAAGGGGCGTATATAAAAGCGATTCAACGCCACTACGTATTTCTTTTAGAAAATTCTCGAAGTTTTTGCGTGCCCCGTTACAGTTGCGTTGCAACTTTTATGTGTGAGTACCTATACTAACAGCTGCCAAATGCCATTGATTTACAAAATAACCAACGACAAAGATCTTTCGACCAACAAACAGACCTTTTTCTTATTATTTTTGGAATATTAGCTGTCCCATTGTTTGCTATAATGAGGGGCCATGTCATCATAACCGGGCTCGAAAATATTTAAATAATGATAACAGTATTGTAATTAACTGATAAAAGGTCAGTCAACAGGAAACGCATGTATTGGTACTAAAATGCAGTTCTAAGCAAGAAACAGCAGAAAACATTTATGGCAGATATCTGTGTGTAATAGTCCACTAGGCCGAAATTTCTGTCCTGGCGGCCAATTTCAGCAGAGACTAGCCATCGCCGCAGGAAATATTATAGTGCACATGTGTGTGCAAAAACACAGGTGCACTCACTCTTCCTTAACTCTCATAGTCCAATAGGACGGTAATCTGACACGACCGAAGAGAGATCAGGCGCAGGACCAACGGCTTGATGTACAGACATAATTATGTCATTGCACATCCTATTCCTATTAATATTATAAATGTGAAAGTTTGTGAGTATGGATGGATGGATGTTTGTTACTCTTTCACGCAAAAACGGCTGAACGGATTTGAATGAAATTTGGCACACAGGTAGTTTGTAACCTGATATAACTCATAGGATACTTTTTATACCGGTACTACGTTTCCGAGGGATAGTTTGCGACCTCCACGCGGGTGAAGCCGCTGGCAAAAGCTAGTATATAAATGGTTTTTTTTTTTGGGTGGGAAATCATCAAATGACTTCTCCCACTCTGGGTGGAGCAGGAGGGCGTGTCAGACTTTTACTGACTAAAATCCACCCGTGTTCCTTCAGTTGCCTGTGTACCAGGGGCGACGGTATCTCTTTCAAACAACTCGCACCCCTGGCAAGCATCGGCCCTTGCGGACTCCACCAGATGGTGCTGACATTTCTTTGAGGCGCGTGTGGAACAACGCGACGTCGACCCGGGCTTGGTCCTTACCGGACAGCGAGCTACCCATTACTCGCCGTCCGCAAGCCCGCGCCTACGGTGGCCGGGAATCAGCCTGGGATTCCCGACGCCATATATAATATGGTTGAGCACATCTTGCTGTTGGGCTGGTTGGTATTATGCAAATAAATCATTTGATTTGATTTGATTTTTTGATTTTCAAGATCAAAAAGGTGCTTCCATTATTTAGGATAGCTCAGTCAATCAACTGAGCCGTTTGCAGTCTACTGCGAGACATAGGTTTATACCATTTTGTATTGTAATACCAGTCAGCCAATTTTTGTGATCTCGCATATCTACCTAGGACGTTGTCTACTGCTTAATCGGGCTATCCTGTGGATGCCTTAATAAATTAAGGCCTCCAGCCAGAGTATACAACTTGTAAACTAAGCGACTAGCGGGCGCAGGTGCCCTCCCTGAGGTGCGGCTCGGCTTAGGGCATAGCTGGTGGGAGCTACAACAAGGGACAGTCTGGATAAGATCAAACGAAATTCTAGTCTGTCCGAGCCGCCTTTATATGGGAGTCGCTTAGTCTTGCCTATACTACATTTGCCTACTTCTGTCATCTGCCTACAGTACTGTTCAACTAATTTATCATCAAGTTCATTTACTCACCGTGGTTAGGTCCATAAACAATAGCAACGACAAGAAGAGTTAAGATGATCTTCTTTCTGAAGTTCGTTTCCCTCTTCTTGAATGCCACTTCACCAGTCTCTTTCACCAGTGATACCATGTCTGAGCAAGATACTGGTTCTACCTGGAAAGTGGTTATACGATATGTCATATTTTGCATATATGTATACTTTTATCATTAATTTTGGAACTGAATTCCATATGGTGGGAAGAACAGCTTGTACATGGTTATAGAATAAAATATTAAATGTTTAAAGAAAAGTTGCTATTTACCTTTTCATTCTTATCAGTTCGTGGTTTTGTATTACTCTCCAAGCAGAAGAATCCATAAGAGAAAGTTATCATATAAATAACTCCAGAAATGGTAAAGATCCCATAATATCCCAACACTTTTAAGAGGATACCACTTAAGGCTGTCCCAATAGGTATTCCAGCAGTCATGCAAAGATTCACAAGTCCTACTCTAAAGGTCCTGTTTTCCTCATCAGTAATATCACTTATGTAGCTGAAGACGCCCAGATAAACCATGACCCAGCCGCCTGTGACAGCTGGGAACAGAGCTTCAAAGAACATTGTCACTTCCACACCAATTTCATTGAAGAAAAAGGTGCTTAACAAATTGTTGATGCACACCATAAACTCGCCGAAGATTGGCATCAATATACACACTTTCCTGTTTCCAGTTCTGTCGCTCCAGGCCCCCATGAAAATCACAAGCAGGGTTGGAATTGAAGTCTGTATCACACTCTTCCATGATTCTATGTTGGATATGATCTTCTGGACTTCACCTTCGAACTCAGTCAAGTTGCCTTTTCTATCTATCAATGCGTCACATATCGTTTCATTGTAGTTGAGTTTCACGCGGCAAGTCTTATCCAAGTTCAGATTCTGTATCGCCAATCTGGCTAACATCGATGGTATGATGAGCCCTGCTAGTATTGGCTCTACCGTTATGTTTGATTTTATTCGACATAGTTTTCTTGTAAAACTTTCCTTTTCAGCTTTACAATATTTGATATTTTTCTGTTTTAGTTGCTCGTCTTCAATGGGTTCGTGTTTTTTTTCTGGATCTGACATGTTGTGTTGTGTTCACTCAATGAAAGTAGCTGTCAAACTAACAGTAGAAATGTTATGTTATTAAAAGTTTATTCCTTACATTTTATCTCAAATACTTATTATTTTATGTGCGTAAGGTATACATTATGTACGGCTTGATCCTAAAAAATGTTTCAGAATTTTTGTATAATTTATAACGGGTGTTGTTTTAAAATCATATAGAAATGAAGAATAGAGGTTTTTCTTCTTGGATGTTGACAATAGGGTATTTTACTCTAGGGGAGAAAAAATCTAAAAATATGTTATTGAGATAGCTTACCTAGGCAAAATGCAGTCTAAAAATGTTAGTTTTAGTTCAGGAAATAACAAAATACAATTTAAAGATTTCAGTTTTTTTTATCTGTTTTTGAACACCATGAAATAGTAGCCGCCATATTATTACGTCATACAGCGTGTCAACTGAGCAACTTTGTACTTTTATTATTTTCGTAAACAAAGTAATTTTTATTTAAATAATATTTTGCATTCAGGAACAACAAACCAACGATAAGTAGAAAAATAACTCATTTATTTAATTATAAACATCTGTCGTATCGATCGATGGGGCCCGCAAGGGCCGATGCCTGCCAGGGGTGCGGGTTGTTCGAAAGAGATACCGCGGCCCCTGGCACACAGGCAACTGAGGGAACACGGGTGGGTTTTAGTCAGTAAAAGTCTGACACGCCCTCCTGCTCCACCCAGAGCGGGAGAAGTTATTTGATGATTTCCCACCCAAAAAAAAAAAACGATAAGTAGAAAAATAACTTTTTTTTTAATGATAAACAATTGTCTTATAAAATATCAGCGCATTTGTTTATATAGCAAACTGACGTCATACCCACAGAGCATTATGGCGTCCACTGCGTCCAGCGTTTTCACCAAATTACGCGCGTGAAAATGTAAAATTTAAATGCTGTTTAAATTTTACATTTTCAACAAATAAAAATGTTGTTTTTTTTAACCGAATTCCAAAAGGAGGAGGTTCTCAATTCGTCGGAACCTTTTTCTGTTTTTGTTTTTTTTTATGTATGTTCCCTGATTACTCGAAGATGGCTGGACCGATTTGGATAAATCTTTTTTGTTTGAAAAAGTATACTTCCCAGGTGGTCCCATGATCATCAAGTCAGGATCTGATGATGGGATCCTGGAGAAATAGAAAGAACTCTTCAAATTTTATAGGCACACTTGAAGCAATTTGTAAAGTTTTTGGAAGAGTCCTTTCTCGGAGTGGTTCCATTTCAATTTGGTGAAGGTCCGATGAAGAACTTCGGAGATAAGCAACGGAACTCTTCAATAAATGATAGCAAATGGACTGGCATTGCTGAAATCTCATGTCTGTCTATTGTTTACACCAGTTAATAACATAACATCACGCTGGTACGCTGTGAAGGGGTAAGCAAATGTGAACCACTAAAAAATGAAAAATAAAAACTTTATTCAAAAAAATAAACAACCGACTTCCAAACAAACACTACAAAGTACAAAAATACAAAATACAAAAAGTTTTATTGGCAAAAAAGGAAAAGGTGATGGTTGACAGACAGTAATATAACATAAAACAAGTTAAGTTAGTACATCACAATTTTGGTTAAGCGTTGACCCCCAAACTAAGCAGGGCTTGTATCTTGGGGGACAGAGTGCGAATGAGCGGAGAATAGTGTGTCGACTTAGGGGGCTAGTTCAGTTAAGCGTATGTTATGTTGTGTGTGTGCGTGTGTGTTAGGGTGTGTATGTGTGTGTGTGTGTGTGTGTATAAGTGAGAGCCTGTGAGGGAGAAGTGAGTTGTTTGCTGGCACTTTATCTCGTCGGCAAATGTTAAAGAAAGGATTCGGTTTCAGAATATGATAGCTTCAGAAGCCATTTCTTTAGACCTGTTTTTAGGCGTGTGGTAAACAGGTGTTTGATGTCCAGAGCTTTGCAGACCTTGTTAAATGTGTGTAGGTGAGAGTAAGCACGGCTCCGTCTGGCCAAAAGCCAAGTGAAAAATAACTTTAATTTCGGAAGGCGGTGACAACAAATTAAAATATATATCCAAAGTCACCGACTTCCGAAATTAAAGTAATTTTTCACTTTGTAGTGTTTGTTTGGAAGTCGGTTGTTTATTTTTTTTTTAAGTTTTTGTGGTTTATTAGCACTCTAGAATCTAATTATGACACTTTTCAAAAATGAGTGTAATACCCTATTAGTTTCATAGACTTTTTCAATATGTAAACACAATAAAATTGTAAAAGATAATCAACAATACACACAATAAATACATCACACCAAACAAAATGTTTACAGATAAAACCAAATAAATAGATCAAATGCAATTAACTAAACCAAATAAAATAATTTCAAATAAAAAAATCAATTAAAATTAGAGTAGAATATAACTGTAGGTACTCAATTTATAAAGAACTTTGCTGCGTTGGTCTACACCATATTGTTTAAATGCGAAGCTTCTTAGCTTTGGGTCCCGGGTTGAATTCCTTGGTTGGGTCCTTATTTATACCACTAGCAGCCCGCAGCCCGCAGCTCCGCCCTCGTAGATGTCGGAAACGACGTACCATGGGAAAGTGTTACCGGGACAAACCTCTGTTACTACTTTTAATATCAGCTATCTGCCAGTAAAAGTTCCGTCACAATCGGTATAGCCGTTTTACAGATTTACCGGAACAGACAGTCATTTTTTTTTAAGTGTGTAAATTATTCTTAAATATTCATATTTTTCTCATTTGTAGTTGAAAACGAACCATCCTGTAGAGAGTTATCAAAGTTAAATAATTGTACATTAGGTAAGGAGTATTTGCGGAGAGTATTATTTACCTTGCCACTGCAACTTGATGGTCTGATAAAATTATTTAAACAATGTAATCAATTGTCTCATATTTGCTCTTAGATATAACTTGCGAAAGTGACTTGTTTGAAGCATTCGGTATAACTATATCTTCATAATCATTATCAGCATCATCATGATTAAAAGGATTAGATCTTTTTATATGTCATCTTGTAATTCGAGCTTAACTAAATAAACTGTTGGCACACAACACGAGTTATTTTAAACGTTTTTTATGGTTAATGTTTTCGCCTCTGAATTCTTATCAAAATAGTAAAAAATATTATGATGAAAAATTAAGGAATATGGTGCAATTCAAAGACATGTTTACTTAAATGACGGATGAAAAAATACCTGATGAAAAGCCCGTGGCGCCAGTGGCGTCTATTTTATCTAGAAATGCAGTTGGAGACGATAGCGGCTGGTGGTAATATTAATTTATTAATTTATCTTCAAACAATAACCAGGTTTTACGAATCAGTGAATATCAGAATTGATTTTTTTTTAAAGCAGCCGAAGCAAGCAAGTGAGGGCATACAAATTTGCGTTGGGTGTATGTGTACCACAACTAAAAATTCTAATATCTGTCTCAATCTGTAAAAACAATTGTACAAACAAAATAAGAAAACAATACCAGTACAAAGAAGTACTTCGAATCAGATAAACCTATAAATCCTAGCTTCGAAATTATAAAAGTGTTTTTTTTTTCAAATAAACTAATTAGTAGTGATGGGCCGACTATGGGTTTAGCCGATCGTTGACAATGATAGTGCACATTGATACATTGGTATCCGACATAAAATACCTACAGACGCGTTTTAAAAATTGTTACCGTTAATTAAAATAAAAAGTTACTAAGAAAAACAAATAATGCTTTAGAATTATGAAACACCCTCCCTGTTAATAATGTTTACGTATCAAACGGTAGAAGATTTCTACCTAACTACCATAACACCATTAGATTTCATAATAATCATTCCATCTTCACAATAGGGTGCTCAAAACTACTTCATGCGTCTTTTTAGTGAACGATATTTTTTATAATGATATTTTTTCATATGTGCAAAAATATATATTTTTTTATAAATGATTAGTAGTCATTGGATACATGAAGCGGGCTACCATTGTAAGACGACTAAAATGTGACGGTGTATAGTGACTAAACTTGGTTATTTTTTTGTACGAAACGTCATTAGATTTACAAAATTTAATGTATTGTCGTACTGTAGTCTCTGCTTCGTATAATGTTAGTTTGAAAGATACAACGTTACGTTACCATGGATATATAACATGAACCCATGCGTTGAAATTTATCGTCGGCTATTTAAAAAAATTGCTTATCCATACATTTAACTGCGTAGGCATTGCACTTTTCTTTTCGACGAAAACGCGGGTGGAGCCGTGTGCAAAAGCATACGGCTCATATAATACATATGTTTTATGATCACCAGTCGCCATATCGCTTGTTTTAAATGCATATCCATTGTAAAGATTAAAATATGACCGCTACAGTCATCATAAAACAGAGGTTTTTAACTGATTGCAATATACCTTTCATTTACTTTCTTCGTATGCTTAATAATGCATATGTAAGATTAAGTGCCTCATCATCTTGCTTTGCCATCGTATGCCACCTATACTAACAGAAAAACACACTATAACAGGAGTAACCGATCACAAGCTTTAAGACAAAATGGCATACGACCACGGCTTTCAGATGAGAATAATTTCTTGTTTCATAGCGTAATTTTTCAGTAGGTAGTGGGGTTTTAGATTTGAAGTTTTTTTTTTCTTACCTCAAAATATTATTGAACATTCCGATACAAAGAACGCGCCTCTTTGTTTCTTGTTCGTCCCACCGGTTGGACGAACGGGAATACGCGAAAACAAGGCTCATTTATTTTAAAAAGCAGTTTTGGTGGTTCATTAATTCAATAAAAATGTACCTACATATTAAGAAGGTTGATAAGTTTAAAAAAGGATCTATTAAATGTTTTCCTTTTCAAAGCCTTTCACACAAAAACCGAGAAATTGAGTTAGACAGACAGTTGTGCTGCTGGCGAGTTAGTTGCACGGTTGCACCACTTCGTATTCCCAGTTAAAACACTAGGAAGTCGTGAAGGGCGGGCGTTTTGGGGAGCTCATATATAATAATCGTTTTATTGGGAATTAAAAAAAAAAAAACAAACATATACAAAGACAAACAATGTTAAACGATGATAGCTGCAAAAGTTAAAACTGTAGCGCAGCTACCAACGCCCGACTCCTAGTGAGAGGGTACGTTGTTCCAAGACTAATGCATAACAAAGGTGTTTTAAAAACAAGGATTGGAAAAAAGAAAGAAAAAATTAGTAAAAATTATATAAAAATACAATTTGTGATAAGTGCCATGTGTATGAGTACCTGATGTAGGTAAGGGTGATGGTGTGTTGTGTGACGTGTGTGTGTGTATGTGTGTGTGTGTTTTCCAAGGTGTTAAATTTCCACAAGTTTTTCTGTTGCATCATAAGTGAGTGATTTTAGGAAAATCTCGAGTTTTTTCTTACATTCATTTCTGTTAACGGAATATATGTAGATATTTTTATTGATTCTATTATATATTTTTTATGTAATTTTGACGTTCAAAAAGTGCTGATTCTCAGCCTTACTTGAATTAATGATTTTTAAATTTGATTATTATAGATGAAACGTGCTGTTGAGATGTAAAAGCCTATCGAAAGACTCGACGTAACAGCCTATCGATTTTTGCTGCCAATTGCTGGTGGGTTAGTGCTTGGGTTACTGTCAGGGGAAAAATAAGTTTGAAAGGACTATATATGTGTTTGTGTCATTTCTCAGACAGAGTGTTAATTAAGGATCTCCCTCCCGGAAACAGGCGCGACACGACAGCGCGACACGACTCTCGTAGAACAATTTCTATGAAAACATCATGGAAATTGTTCTACAAGTCGCATTGCGGTGTCACGTCGCGCCTGTTTGAAGAAGCCTTTATCGTAGTCTCCGATTTCTTCTCGACAAACTTGGATTGAACAGAATTGCATAAGCATGAGGAAGTGCTACTTATTAAAAAATTAAAAAAACCCCCGACCAAAACAAAAACCTCTAAAAATTAATAAAAATAATATTTATTGGCCTTTTAAGTCGTAGGTAATATTTTGATCAAAGCATTGTCACGTCGGGGGACGGCTAACGAAAATGTTATCCTTTCTACAATAACATAGTTACATTCATTATTGCTGGGCATCGTCTGTTTGGCATTTTCATTGACCGTCCCCCGACGCGACGTGACAATGCTTTGATCAAAATATTACTTACAACTTAGTAGTCTAATGATTATTTTTTACTTTTTAGTGGTTTTGTTTTGGTCGGGGGATTTTTCAATTTTGAATTTAACTTTTATTTCCTGTTTTTTAAACTTAATACAATATGTAACAAAAACCCTGTTGTTCCTTCTACCCACGTTTTCAGAATCGGTATACATACGTAATAAAGCAAGTCATTTATAAAAACTGTTTAACAAAAATAATTAAAATAAATATGTAATTATGAATATTTGTAATGTTTAACTGATTTTGATTAGATCAAAGAGAGCCGCCGAACTCGTAGGTTATTGTGCGAAATAAGGATACTTGTAAAATCAGATATTAGAAACATTTTTTAGAATATGTCGATTTTAATAGTTATTTGATGTTGAACTCTCGACTAGCCAATGCTTATTTTTTAAATTATAACTTCGTAAATGTTGTGCTTGTAGGTAAGTGTATACGTCCCTAAAAGGAACAACAGGGTTTTTGTTACATATTGTATAGTAATAGTAAACACGCTACGATCGACACACGACGCTTAAATCTGTTCTCACAGTGAAGTTTGTGACTAATTGATCCTCATTCCTATTCCTGGTCACCATTTATCTATAACCTATTCATTGAGACTATTTAAATGAGACCAAACACGATTCTTCTGCTGTTTGTTGGTGAGTAACTTGGGTATCCTGGAAATTCCAGGTGATGCTCCAGCATCAGTTCAAGGTTACTTTGTTCATCTTATATCATTGAAGTAATATAATACTACATTTCGGTTTGACCTGATCCGTGGAAGATGCTCAAATCCCTTCATCAACCAGAAAAGAGCTAATAATCCTCAAACGGCTGAACCGATTTTGACAAAACATGTCTAAGAACCACCGCTAGAAAATCTACTTTTAAATAAAAGAAACCGCACCCAAATCGGTTCGCCCATTTTAGAGCTACGGTGCCACAGACAGACACACAGACACACATAGCGATCAAACTTATAACAACCCTCTTTTTGAGTCGGGGGTTAAAAAGAGTGATGAGTATAAATGTGTGACATATGATCCATATGTCACACATTTACATTATAAATAAAATAATAAAAAACATGCGGAAGACGTAGAGTGGGAAGGCCTCCCATAAGGTGGATCGATCTTGGATGTGGGAAGCACAAGACCGGTCGAAGTGGAGGAGCCTGGGGGAGGCCTATGTCCAGCAGTGGACCTCTTTCGCCTGAAATTATGAATGAAGATGAATAAAAAACATCGATGTTTTTTTATGCGAGCGATGTTGCATCCCTATGTGTGGAGAGGGAGAGGAAGACCAGAGAAAAGATTGGTTGGGTGAGGAATGATATGAAAGAAAAGGGAGTGAATGAAAGTTTACCTGTTGACAGGGAAGAATGGAATAAAGGCTCGTGCAGACTAGCGCGACGCGACGGTCGCGTCGCGACACTCGTAGAATAATTTCTATGAAAACTTAATGAAAATTGTTCTACAAGTGTCGCGTCGCGGCTGTTTGAAGAAGCCTTAAGAAAACATGTTGCGACGACTCCAATTTCTTTTTATCTGTGTTTGCCTGTTTGTTTGTCTCAGCTGATCTCCAAAACGGCTGGACCAATTTCGACGGGACTTTCACGGGGATATAGTTGATGTTCTAAAGAGTAAATTAGTAGTAGTAGTAAGCTACTTTTATTTTAGAAAAATAAATTAAATGCAAAAGGTCTTGAGGGTAGGAAATCATCAAATAAATTCTCCCGCTCTGGGTGGAGCTATAACTCAACTCAAACTCAAAGCAATTATTTCAATTAAACCATTTACAGGCACTTTTGAGTTGTCAAAAAGTCGATCAGTTGGAAAGTTGAAGCTAGTTGCCCATTCCAAAACGTAAGTAAATCCCTATGGAGAAAAACAGGCAAGAAACTCCACGGACACTCTTTTAAATCAAGTTGGATATATTACAAAATCTTGGGAACATTATTGTTATTGCTTCTGTATGTGAGAACAATGTAAAAAAAATATAAAGAATTCTAAATATAAGATTAAAAATAAGCCCCGGAAGTTAGGAGATGACCAGTCTCAACCGACAGCGCCCGTTCACGAACTTGACGTGAATCAGCACTTCAGCGCCATCCAGCTCAACCATTTTGTACGGAACCGAATAATCCAACACACGCGCCACCATCAGTGAGACATTTAAGTGAGCATGATATACTCTCACCTGCCATGTTTTTTCAAGTCAACGTACATCAAAACAACACAATAAATGGATGCATGGTACTCACATTCACAAAATTGTAACAAAATGCTTCAAAATAATACAAAATTATAGTTTGCAATGTACTTGAGATATTAATCAAATTAGATTTCCGAAAAGAAAGAAAAACATTTAATATGTTTTGAAATATTCAATAAATAACACTTGGTTCAATAAAAATGAAAACGTATTCGTAATGTCACAATAATTATAATAATAGGAACAAAAATGTTCGTAATTTCAGAAATATAACAAAGGGAAGCATGTCTTCCAAATATTAAAATTTAAACTAGTATGCCCAGGTGGCTGTGGAGCAGGACCAGCATTAAATCAAGCATTTTTATCTACGATATAATCATCTAACTTATAATATGCTTGTCTACATAGTGTGCGTTTAAAGCATGATTTAAATTTCTTTTTATTTCGTTCAAGAATATCGACTGGTATTTCATTATAACATTTTACACAGTACCTAATAAAAGAAGTGTGTACTTTAAGTCAATCTGAAACGTGGATCTAATTTGTTCCTATTTCTAGTGTTAAAATTGTGTCTGTCACTTATCTTACTAAAAAGATGTAGATTTTTACGGGCATACCTACATAATGTTTTCATAGATCAGAAGGGCGTGTCAGCGTGGCGGACCCCACTAGTTAGTGCTGTCACCTCTTTGAGGCGCGCGTGAAACACAACGTGCCGTCGACCCAGGAATATCAAAAGGTCAAAAGGACAGAGTCGCGGGCAGCAGCTAGTAGACATTAAATTGCGTTATTTGTGGTTTATGCCCCCTTAAACTATAAATAACGCAATTTAATGTAATGATATAACCTGAGCTTGGTTGTAAAAAGTAATAGCTCCAACTTTTTACCCTGCTGAGATCAACACAAGGAGCAACAGCAAAGTGCTTAAAGGAAGATAATAGTGCTTTTGAGTATGTAAGGAAAAGCAGATGATTTTATAGTAATATAATTTATTCTAATAACAATTAACATAACATAACGCCACTCCAAGAAGGGTCATGTACGGGTACAGGATGGCAAGGACATCGACGTGCAAACTGAAACCATGAATTCAGCACATGATTCGCATCCGTTTTTAATTTTTTGGATAACAAATCATTAAATGACTTCTCCCACTCTGGGTGGGGCGGACGGGCGTGTCAGACTTTTACTGACTAAAATCCACCCGTGTTCCCTCAGTTGCCTGTGCCAGGGCCACGGTAACTCTTTCGAATAAGTCCTTGACCCTGGCAGGCATCGGCCCTAACTAGCGCACCCCTTCAATTCTTGCTGACGTCTCTTTGAGGCGCGCGTGGAACACAACGCGCCGTCACCCGGGCCTGGTCCTTACCGGGCCACTCACCCCCTAGTGTAGAATTTTGTAGTCGGGTACCAAAACATTTTAATATTTTTTACATTTACATTTTAATAACCAAAGAAAATATTCAAAGCAGGTATCTAGAATCATGTGCTGTACTCATGGTTAACAGGTAGCTAGTGCGTCTATATCCTTGCCACCCTGTCTGCATAGGATCTCACATTTGTCATAAACAAATGATACAAACTAAACAAATTAATCAATTTCTCTTTCTTTTTTCACTCTCCTATCATAACTTCATGTTCGAGATCAATACTGTTGATAAGCGAATCTTTTTTCTTCTTCGCCTGTAATTCAGTTGCGTTTATCGCTTCACCATCCATGGGTTTGGTTCTGGCCTTGTCTTTTTTGTACTGTATGAAGAACCAGCTGTAAAAGTAATTCTGAATTAGTCACGTATCAAATAAGTTTTATCGAAATCTAGTAGTCTAATCTATATATTTTAATACGTAAACCAAAATCTTTGTGCCCCTTTTAACGAAAATTACGCGAACGGAGAAGAATGAAATTTAGCACAGTTAAAGTTTATATATAGAGAAGGAGTGCAGAAAGCTAATATTTTTATTTAATAATACGTTAAGTTTAAAATCGATTATGGTCAAATTAAAAACACTAGGCGAACACTATAGTATATTCGCGTTAAGAAAATAGTGACTCATCGTTGTCACTCAGCTTAGCCACACCCCTTGACCAATAAGATTATAGTAAATCAGAAAGCCGTAATCACATTGACCAGTTGAAGTAAGCCCTTCAGACCTACACTATAATTTACTATGATCTACTTGGACAAGGGGCGAGGCTAAGCTGAGTGACAACGATGAGTCACTATTTTCTTAACGAGAATAGACTATAGTAGATTTTAAATTCTTATATAGCTAATATTTTATATACATAACTCAAAACGACGACTCGACATGACTCGACGTCAAAACATCGTCTGTGCTACATCGAAATTAAATACTTACACATTAGGTATACACATAAACCTTCCGTGATAAATGCTTTATGTGATGAAGATCGCAATGACTCTATTGGGTAGTTAAGAAATCACACAACAGATGAGAAAACCGATTTTGTTTTAATCTGTCAAATCCCAGCTAATGAGACACAATTATTTTTCTATTGTAATGGCCCCTATAGGGGCCGCGCGGTAGTTAACCGGTAGGTATGTATATCCATAAAAGGTATACGATTACATACAGTAGAAACAAACCATTAGGCTTCACGAAATATAATAGAAGAAAGTAATTTGTGGGTACTGTATATGTACACCTCACTAACTCTTGTGGTATAGGTACCTACAGGCCAAATATTTTGATCACTAAGATTGATCACAGCAAAGACAACCATAACAATAAATGGGACGATTAATAGGCTACGACTTCGCTAATGAAAGTAATGGGTTGTTTTTTTTTTCAAACTGTCAAACGAATTTTCGGAGCTTTTCGTGCCTTTCAAGAATACTTTACCATTTTTTTTACTGTAGAACATATATTCTGCTAGTAACAAATAGCTCTTTATCTAAGTTAGGCGCAGTTTAAAGCTTTTCGTAAAAAAAAACTATGAACATAAATTCTAAAAGTCTTAAGCTGGATAATTTATTTCAGTAATTGCATTAAGCTCTAAGTTAGAACTTAAAACAATATTTGCTAATCTCATCTGATTTTAACTTTCAGCCTTTTGGCAGAACACGTAGCACGCCTAATTAGTAATGAATAAATGTTTTTATTGCTCTTTAATCCCTTCTTCTATAATTCATGTTACCTAAAACTTGAAGTCACATTATAACAAGGACATTTATAATAGGTGTAACGACCTACGAATGTCGTCAAATGATTTCATCAAAGGCATAGCAATAGCTCTCTTTCATCTTCTTATATCTATACAGATTGGCAGGGACATCGATTAAGAACCTCTTGTCATGGATTCAGTACATGTTTCTGAACCCCCGGTGTGCAAATTTTTAGTCGGTTAGTTTAAATAAAATTTGTTCTTCCATACATTTTGACGATATGACGAAAAGATTATACGCAAGGGGATCTAGAGTTATGTGCTGAATTCATGGTAACAGTTTGCGCGTCAATGTTTCTGCCATCCTATAAAGTAGGGATGCCCGATCTGAATCGATCTTCCAGAAGATCGATTCATGGCCATACGATCTACCGATTTATTGAATCGATTCAACAGGATGCGATCTTCACCCAGATCGAATCGTATGCGCTAATAAAGTCTCTATGATCACCAATCTGCCTGCCATCCAACCGGAGTGGTTCGGTAATTTCGTATTCCCTTTTTTTTATTTAATTGGTGACTGTCTAGTTTTCCAGCTTGTTACTAAGGTTTTCGGTCCTTTCCTTCGTTCAATCCTTCTCATCTTTAGCCAGTATAGATTAACCCTTTAAAATGACATCAAGCACATCCCAACATGTACAATCCTGTCGTTACCTTATTTAGAGTGACAACCAATAATTTTATGAATCCTCACATCTCCATGTAGCAAACAAGTCCGAGCCTATAAAACAAACATCAAATAATACTCACGCGAAAAACAGCAGCGGTGGAATCGTAAGCACAGTGCTAACATAATATACGATCCCAGCATCTATCTCTAAGGTGGTCATATATATCCAGGAGTACGTCGGCCCGAATATCATTGAAGTCACCACCTCCATCAGATTGAAGAATGACGTCATTTTACCTGAAATCACGTACGAATTGGTTAGATAACAGTCAATTTTGCCTGTGTGGTTTCGGGGACATGTTTTTTGTGAGATAAAACGAATGTTGAGGTCTTCGTCGATTCTTTATTTATCTTTGTGTTTTTTAGCTGGAAAGACGTTGTTGTTTGTCGTAATTTTTCAGCAAGAATAGTTTCTTTGGCTCAATAAAATGTTGTTTTTTTTATATTCGACATGTTTGTTTCAGTTGCTTCAGTTCGAGGAATGTTTGGTTATTGTCTACACACATGTAATTTACAGGTTAAATATTATTAAGGACTAGCAGTGCCCGCGACTTCGTCCGCGCGGAATAGTTTTTTTACTATTATTTATATATCAATAAAAACAAATAAAAATTCTAAAATAGAAGTAGCCTAAGTTATTCCTTATTACATCAGCTACCTGCCAGTGAAAGTGTCGTCAAAAACGGTCCAGCCATTTCAGAGATTAGCGGGAACAAACAGACAGACAGACAGACAAAAATTGAAAAAAATGTTATTTTGGTATATGTACCGTATTCAAATTCATATATATAGCAAAAAGCGGTTATTTTAATATTACAAACAGACACTCCAATTTTATTTATATGTATAGATTGAATGCCTCGTTGGTCTAGTAGTACCAAGCGCTACTGCAGAGAATAAGGTCCTGGGTTTGATTCCCAGGTCGGACTGTTTCACTAAAATGACTATTTAATTTGTTGACGTTGCGATAGGCTAAGTTGAAAATTAGATCTATTAAATTCTTACCTAGTTCATCACTCGTCACTAATTTGGATGAAATTGATCTCAGCGCAGTGAACGATGTCGCATTGAACATTTCAACAGCAACCGCTGAAAAGTAAGGAGTATGTTATCATCTTATGTTTACGTTACAAGAAATTAGGCAGACAGGGTGCCCCGGATATATAGAGAGGAAAATTAACTGCTAAGAAAAGTTACAACCTACATCAATTTTCCGCGATTTAGCCATTTCATACAACCGTGCAAGATTCACAGGTGTGATTTGAATATACGGACAATTGATGGTTTTAATTGATTTGCTTAAGGAGGATGCGTTAAGGTAGACTGCTAAAATAAAGGGGATTGAACTTCGTTGTATAGCAGCTGGCCTCGTCCCGATTCGCCATTTTGATTATTTTTCAAAATGGCGTCTCACGATAATTGACATATTTAAGGATAGGGGCATAGAGACAAACAAAAAACGTCTGTGATATAATTTCCTAAACTGTCACATTAGCTAGATAAAATGCCATGATGGGCGCAAATATTTTCGTTTTATTCATGTCAAAAGCAGGCAATTTAAGCTACAAAACGCTTTTTCTGTTGAATATCTTATGTGATGTGATTATCTTAATGAAAAGTAATTTAAAATCAATATTAAGTGTATTCGATTTTTAACTCAAGCTTAACTAATTTGAAGTGCTTTTTTAGAATGCATATCCTTTCTCGTATAGTTGTATAGTTGTCTCAGATGGTCACATCTGGTAGGTGTGCGGGTAGGGAGGGGTGCTGTTCGATAGAGATACCATAGCCCCTGGCACACAGGGCAACTGAAGGAACGCGGGTGGGTTTTAGTCAGAACAAGTCTGACACCCTGAACTCACCAAATCACCAAATAACTTCCCCCGTTCTGGAGAGAGCGGGAGAAGTTATTTGGTGATTTCCCATCCTCAAAAAATAAAACAAAAGATGGTCATATTTATTACATTACAAGTTTTAATACCATAACTACACAAATAGGGGTAAGAAGACCTTTTTCGTTCTTCAAGCCACAGGTCTAATACAATATGTAACAAAAACCCTGTTGTTCCTTTTAGGGACGTATACACTTACCTACAAGCACAACATTTACGAAGTTATAATTAAAAAAATAAGCATTGGCTAGTCGAGAGTTCAATATCAAATAACTATTAAAATCGACATATTCAAAAAAAATGTTAACAGTATCTGATTTTACAAGTATCCTTATTTCGCACAATAGCCTACGAGCTGCCCGGCTTTCTTTGATCTAATCAAAATCAGTTAAACATTACAAATATTCATAATTACATATTTATTTTAATTATTTTTGTTAAACAGTTTTTTATAAATAACTTGCTTTATTACGTATGTATACCGATTCTGAAAACGTGGGTAGAAGGAACAACAGGGTTTTTGTTACATATTGTATATTATGAACAAACAAGAAGATTTTGCAAAGAAAAAGTCAAATTGTTTTTATTTCATAGGTTCTCCCTTTCTAAGTCCTACCACCTTAAATACTGAATAATAATATTTCACTGTGATTACATAACTGAAGTAATAATTCATAATTGTCATCTGACGAAGCGGTTTCTAAGTACATAACTGAAGATCATAATTGTCATCTGACGAAGCGGTTTTCAGTGTTAATTAATGTTTTTTTAATATAATGAGATCAAAATATTTGGACTCATTACAGCTATCTTTAACTCTATATATCTCGATAGTGTGACACTTTAAGATACCATGTCACATGACACGACATTTTTGTTCCTCTATATCTTCTCTATCTATACAGGATAAGTTTTTATCTAGTGCGCAAACTGTAACCACGAATTCAGCATATCATTCTAGACCCCCTAGCGCAGAAATCTTACGTCGGTTTTACAAAAAAAAATCAGCTGTTTCATAGAAAAGTGTATACCTACAATACCTACGCGGTCAAAATGTATGGAACAGCTGATTTTTTTTGTATTACCAGCGAAAAATTTTATGACATGCTGAATTCATGGTTACAGTTTGTGCACTGGATAAAAACTTATCCTGTAAATATTAGTATCATCGTGTGACGCCATTTTTAACCGACTTCAAAAAGAAGGAGGTTATCAATGCGAATGTTTATATTTTTTTTATGTATGTTCGGGCATAACTCCGTCATCATTATATAGACTGATTTGCATAGTACTTTTTTTGTTCGAAAGGGGTTTATTCCGAAATGGTCTCATATAAATTTTATATGGATCTGATGATGCGTTTCGGAGACAGACAACGGAACACTTCAAAAAATGACAGCAAATCAACCGCGATTGCTGCTATCGCATAAATATGCAATACCCCAAGGATGATGAAATTTCGAACTGGTTTTTCGAAATGGAATTGGGGAAATTACTAAAAAGCGAAAAATAAAAACTTTTTTCAAAAAAAAACATCCGACTTCCGGAAAAAACACTACAAAGTGAAAAATAACTTTAATTTCGGAAGACGGTGACCAAAAATTAAAATAGATATCCAAAGTCACCGACTTCCGAAATTAAAGTTATTTTTCACTTTGTAGTGTTTCTCCGGAAGTCGATTTGGTTTTTTTTTAAAGTTTTTTAAACAAATCAAAATGGCAGCACCAAGACGAGGTCAATAGGTTTAAAGCCCTTATCTTTTATTTTTGACTGCCTATTTCATGAAAAAGTCATTCAATGGGACTAAATGATCTTAGAGGATTGTATTGATGATTTTAATGGTTCTAGTTCTGTAGCGTCATATTCATTACGGTGTCGTGAAATATATTGTGTTCAACATACCTACAGCCTGAATTTTGCAAGCTACCCTGGCTAAGGAGAATCCTTATGCAAACCAACTTTAATTGTCCGTTTCCCCTTAAAAAAACATTTTCCTGACTGTACTTAAGTCACGGGCTCGAACTCACTGGTGGGTCTGGCTAAAAAGCACGCTGTCTCACCAGACATCGTGTCCGACAAAGGTAGTATCAGTGGTGAACAGTTAGACGCTTGTTTACACGCACAACGTTATTGAGTGACATGCAGGATTATTTGTAGTACAACAGGCGCGTAAAAAAAATAAGAAAAGTCTTTCGGAAGATCGGGTTTTATGAAAAAAAACCACTGCATAAATCAATGACCAATAAAGTTTATTGAAATTTTCGATAGTTGAGCGTTGTCGGTAACGACTTGGTTTTTCAGGTTTTACACTTCTTTCATTACTTAAACACGCCCAAAGTTAGGTTAAATTAGCAAGAAAAACAAATATTTGTTGGCTCCTAACTTGTTAATGGCTTTTTATTTTAGTATTCTGTTTCCGTACAGACAATATTAATAATGAGACAAAACCATACCATGTTTAATTTTTGATGTACATTGTCGAACAGTGCAGTAATACACTCCCGAAGTTTGTATGGAGAAAAATGTGGACTAGGTTCACCTTAAGTACCTCCATCCTCCTCTTCGGATGGACTGGTGATCACAACTTACCAATATACATATCCATAGTGTTTCTGGCAAGACCAGTGTAGAGGGCGCCGACGATTTTACTCCCGTTGGAGATCAGGCCAAGCATTGAGTCATCCCATTTCAAACGGTGACTGAACAGGCTTATTGAGATCAAAGCTCCTGAAAAGTAAATGAAGAGAGAAAATAATGAACCTGTTATTTTATACATACATATTCAAATCATCAGTATCAGCACGTTCACTGCTAGTTACAGGCGTCCACAAAGCATTGCTCTCAAAAACGGTAAAAGGTTTTCTAGGCACGTTCCATCAAAGACATGGTAAACGATGGATTGCCATCAGGCGTGAGCGAGGTCAAGAGTTGGGACATTCAGTAAAAATAAGTATCATCGTGGCATCGTGTATGTCCTACAACTATTTATACACAAAAAACACAAGATACACAATCAGCGTCTAAAAACGTCGGCATAAATGGGCGCAATGTGCGGTGGTGTCAATAGTCAGTCTTTTTGGACATTGCTTTGTAAAAACCACTTTAAGTCATGCATGTAAGGTTGAATTTCGAAAAAATGTATTATTATTATAATTGACGTATGTATAATTGGGGACAGTTTTAAGTGTTACTTCTGCGCATCGTGGGGTTTTTTCTACTTCAATTCCTACAACCAAAAATTTTAAGACATGTGACATCCAACAACCTGTACTAGGCCCACTTGGTTACGCCACACTCCCTCTCACAGAGAGGAAGCCGGTTTCCCAGCAGTGTTAACATTATAAGCAAATTATGCTTATGCAAAGCATTTCCACATCCAGCGGATTCCTGCCGCCCGACTGGCAATTCCCCTAATTTTAAGAACGTTTACAGTCTGACATTGATTGTCGCTGAGATCAGATTTCGACTAGAATTTTAACGTTTTTAATTGCAGGAAGTCCACCTTCCAAAATTACAACACCTCTTACTAAAATGTAATTACCGGGAGCCTGAAAATCTTCTCAAACCAATCCAGTAGAGGTATTTCTAAAACAGACGCATACATACACTTACATATCGTCTGCTTACTGCTTGCTGGTAAAACAAGTTAAATACATTTTTTTACTAAATCGAGTTAAAAATGCAGTCACGTGTAATTTTTTACGGGCTATCTACTGGTAAAATAAAAAAATGCAATGTCCAATGGCTGCTGAGATAGTAAGTTTGTAAAAATGATATCTTCTCACATTTTGTAAATATTATATAGATAAGAGTATATCTTAAAAGAAGGGTAATTAGTGCAACAGTTTGCTTTATCAGTTTTTTAAATTAATGTGTTTAAAATAGATCAAATTAAAACATAAACTTTGAAATGTCATTTACTCGAAATGACACTGACTGCACTTATTACTTTTTACCCGTAAGCAGACGATATGCACTCGCACATACATTCACACGTACAGAATCACTCACACGTGCACTAACCTGCACGCACATACACGAATATGTTCAACAATTAAGTAAACAAGTAGCTTTATTTGAATTTTTAGTATTTATCTTAATTTGATTACTGTAAAGCACGTTCCATTTTTTTCTTTATTACTTAGTTTGGATAGCGCTGGTGTCTATGATACAATGATTTTTTTATCATTAGTACAGGCACCAACGACACATTTTACAGTATTGTTTTTTTTGTAAACTATGAATGCTGTTTTTGTGGATCTTGTATTGTGTTTTTTTTTTCCTGAAATAAACAAATTTATTTATTAATTATATGTCATTTTGATTATTTACCTAGGGAGCCAAACCACGCTGTGCCCTGCTTTAAAAACACAATAGCAAGTAGATAAGAAGATTATAATCATTTTGGTGTGCCAATTAACATGGCTTATGTTGTAAAAGTAAAATAAACAAGCACAATAAATTAGTAGGAAATGTTTTCTACGAGTGATAAGTATTTAAGTAGGTATTAGGAATCTCATTTTAATTGCTTTGCCTAGTGACGGTAGAGTATATGCCCAGTGTTAGAAATTAAAGGTACATATTTATTTGTAAAGTTGGTTAGTCGTTTAATTTAGTACCCAGAGTAAATAGTCAGTTCTTTATCTATGAAACTTCCTGTATTGTACGATAAAAAGGTACCTATTTAGATTGAGGGGCTTATGTGGCTAAGTAATAACAGGCGCAAAGATAGATTGCCGCGGTCGGTCCGTGGATGGGCGGCCATCTTTACATGCCAAGACAGGAAGGGGTCTTGGCATGTAAAGATGGCCGCCCATCCATCTTGACTCCAAGTGCCTCGGAAAGGTCCCGGCTGTCATTTGTGGATCTTTGACAGTCGTTACGGGTCATCAGAAGCCCGAAAGTCTGACAACCAGTCTTACCAAGGGGTACCGTGTTACCTAGTAACTGGGTTGTGAAGGTCAGATAGTTAGTCGCTCCATGTAAAATTCTGGTATTCAGCTGCATCCGGTCAGACTGGAAGCTGACCCCAACATAGTTGAGAAAAGGTTAGGCAGATGATGATGATTTAGATTGCGATAATTGTTTGTGAGAGATCTATAACATTTATCAAGATAGACTGACTGAATGTACACAAAGATATTTAAATATTGTATGCGTAAATAACAGACGATCTTACTATAATATTATAAATGCGAAAGTTTAGAGAGATTTTGGATGTTTGTTACACAATCACGCAAAAACGGCTGAACGGATTTGGATGGAATTCGGTACACAGATAGATTATAACCTGGATTCATCTAGATTAATACATAGGATATTTTCTACGTTCCCTTGGGATAATTTCCGACCTCCACGCGGGCGAAGCCGCTGGCAAAAGCTAGTTATATTATAAAACAAAAAAATAGGCAAGACTTGGTATTTATATTGCAAATTTCATATACCTAGATAGGAAAGAAGGAAAAACATCGTTTCAAAACTAACCCGATGAAGAAAAGCATGTTTAAATAAGACCTCTGGTTGACTGATGAGACGATGGAAGCAGTGTGCAGTGGTGGGCCAGTGGTAATCGCCCAGACGAGTGGTAGACCGTGGTTTTGAACCCAGGTGCGCTAACACGAGCAACTAAATTTGCTCCATCCTGGTCAATTCTCGTCAACTATGACGTCACGACTACATCCAGCAATTTAGGGCAATCGCAACATGTAGCAACCTGATATATGGCCACACAATATCATGCAATATGGAGCAACCTAAAACACTAGGCAATACGCCGCCCCCCCCCGCCACCTCCGCCGCCGCCGGCTGGTCTCTCTCACAAAAACGAGACGTAGTTATACATACAAACGAGATAACAACAAAATTGACTAAAACTTTCCAAACCGATTGGATATTCGGCAGCTCATGAAATATATGTAGCAATCAGAAGCAATATTCCCGAAACATATCCGCAATTAATTGTTGTTGCTACAGATTGCTCCACTCAATTGGTACAGATTGATCGATAAGTGTTGCCAAGCAATAATTGCTCAAAAAATTGCCCGTGTAAGATCACCTTTAGTTTGTGTAGATTATTTCATCACCACTGCTCTCAAAACGGTGAATGAAAACATCGTGAGAAAACTCATAGAACCAAAAAATCGAAGACATGTGACATCTACCAACCCGCCTGCCCCACGTGGGATACAGCCAGCCAGCAACTCACAGCCCACTCCCTCTCGAATAAAGGTGGCGTGTGCCTCAGCAACGGAAACATATTAGGGTGTTAATTGGGTAAATGTAGATGGTCACCTCTGCCTACCACTAAAGGTGTAACAAGAGTGATATAATGTTTTTAGGGTTCCGTACCTCAAAACATAAAAAAGGAACCCTCACTCTCTTGTCCGTCTGTCCCCACCGATTTTCTCAGGAACGGGTAGAACTAGGTCAACCGGAAGTACCCTATAAGTTTTGGGTCGAAAACCTACGTGCCCTATTTGCCCAAATCTTTTTCATTATGGCGGTATAATGGGTAGCTACGGAACCCTCGGCGCACGAGTTTGACTCGCACTTGACCGGTTTTTTTTTCCTTTACCCAATAAACCTATCCAACACATAATTATTAATAAGTCCAACTAAGCACATGACTTACCTAGTGAGTGGGCGCAAATAAAGAAAGTACCGTAGAAACTGTACATCAGGGCGTCCCAGTTAAATCGGTACCTCGTGTACAGGTAGCGTACCGTGTATTCACCTGAAAGTTACAGAATTTATGAAGGTACTCTGTGGTGATGTGTTAAAGTTCAAAATCGAAAAGACATACGCCTCTATCTACAACAATGTACCAACAACCACGGAATTGTGCTGATCATCACGATTGGTAAATCGATGTGCGGATGCACTGTTTTACCAAACTTGTTCTTGAAAAATATCTACGTTTTATGTCAGGGCTCAGGAAGGTGAAGTTATTTTCAGCGGTCACTTTTTACCTATTGTTGAAGGAAAACATTTTAAGCCATGCGTCCAAATATAAAGAAGTAGCTACTTTACCAACTAAACACTTATATAAATAATTCCATAGATCCCCGATGATAATTTGGATTTATGTCCGAAATTCAGTACTACCGTTGAATAAAATATAAGACTAGAAACAAGTACGTACCGTGAGATGGGCCGTATATAAACGCAATCGATGCCAGCACCAAAATGGACTTTGTTCTCCGATAATTAGGTCCCTTTTTGAATGCAACAGTACAAGTGTCTTTTACGTGTTTTATGTCGAAAAAGGATTTTAGGAAGCCCCGTACGTCGGACGATTCGTTCTGCAATTATAAATCCCATTATTAGACCTGTTCCACATGAATGGCTTCTGCCGTTGTGTTGAAAGATGGTAATTTATGGCTTTAGGTACCCACAAAGATCGGACTGCTAATAATAATTAAAAGGATCTGATTATTCTTCGTGTCGCTACTTCTTTATCCAAAATGTCGCTATTTCCATGGGGGTCCCAAAACATGCAGCCAAAGTGAACTCTACGCTGACCGCCGACAACGCCGTGGAAGTAGCGAAAATGTGTATCTACTATACTTAATTTAATTGTAACTTAAAAAAGGGGACTACCCAGACCCGAATATCTTTTTAACCACTTGAAATAGGGTATCAGATTATCCGGATTAACTGTACCTACTTATGTAGGTTCAAGAAATACACCCAAGTAATTGTTTTGAATTTCTTCTAGAAGAATGGGTATTGAGTTCGTTTTCTGGACATTTCCTCGTTAAATTGGACTTATTTATTTATCTAGTGTCCATAGAGTTCATAAATGAATGTAAGATTATTTTTCTTTATAAAAAATAACCAGGTTCTTTAAAATTAATTACATTACCTACAACAAAGCGAAGTTTGTACATATAAATCCGCACTGTCAACAATACAAGTAGGTAAGTTAATATTGTCTTTCAGTGACCGCTTTGAGGTATTAAAGGATTTATGGGCACTGCTCTTTATTTAAGGAAAAGGCCTCAATACGTAATAATCCTTAGTAACTGTCCCTCTAAATGGAGATGTCACAGACAAACTTATAACTGGTGTAAACTACTTTTACCATTTACTTTAGATACGTTCAATTCTTATCAATAGGTAAATAAGGTGACAAATATTATTATGCATGAATTCTATACGCAATAACGAACAATAACATTTTATCGTCTAATCAAAATATAACCTAATTGATTAAGTATGCAATGAATGAGTAAAAAAGCCCTGTTGTACCTACCTTACACAGGCCTCACTTTGATATGATTATATTTTAGGGACACAGTCCTCCTAATGGCCCTAAAATTCACGTGTTTTTACAATTAATGAGTAAACAAGCCCTGTTGTAGTTACACAGGCCTCACTTTGATGTGATTATATTTTAGGGACACAGTCCTCCTAATGGCCCTAAAATTCACGTGTTTTTTACAATTAATGAGTAAACAAGCCCTGTTGTAGTTACACAGGCCTCACTTTGATATGATTATATTTTAGGGACACAGTCCTCCTAATGGCCCTAAAATTCACGTGTTTTTACAATTAATGAGTAAACAAGCCCTGTTGTAGTTACACAGGCCTCACTTTGATGTGATTATATTTTAGGGACACAGTCCTCCTAATGGCCCTAAAATTCACGTGTTTTTTACAATTAATGAGTTAACAAGCCCTGTTGTAGTTACACAGGCCTCACTTTGATATGATTATATTTTAGGGACACAGTCCTCCTAATGGCCCTAAAATTCACGAATTTTTATAATTAATGAGTAAACAAGCCCTGTTGTAGTTATACAGGCCTCACTTTGAAATGATTAAATTTTAGGGACACAGGGTACTCCTTATGGCCTTAAAAATCACGTGTTTTTATGATTCCAAAGCCTTTGAAAAAAGACAAATATGTAATTGTTATAGGTCCCTTTTTTGTGAGTTTTCTGATTGTGTATAATATTATGATGCTGTTTACATTCAAACATAAAACCTATTGTTCTGCTATTAACAACTAAACTAAACTTTATCTTGTATCGCTTAACGAAACCCTCAAGAATTAAAATTGACTAACCTTTTTCGGTTTTTCTGTAATAGGCCTCTCCGGATCTTTAATGTAGACAAATCCATAGACAATACTGAAAAGGTTCAGCAAAGCGCTGACGGCAAACACTCCGTAGTATCCTGTAAGTTTCAGGAGAATTCCGCTGAGAACAGATCCTATCGGACCACCGGCTGTCAAACACAGGTTTGCTATTCCCACTCGAAACGTCCTGGACTCGGCACTGGAAATATCACTGATGTACGCAAACACACCCATGTATGTGGTGATCCAACCACCCGTGATCGCAGGGAAGAAACCATCAAAGAACATGGTGACTTCCACCGGCAGCTCATAGAAATAATACGCGTTGAGTATGTTGCTCAAACACATGAGCAAGTCTCCTATGATTGGGAGGAGAATGCATATCTTCCGCTTCCCAGTCCTGTCGCTCCAAGCTCCTAAAAAGATTATCAAGAAACTTGGCAGCGCTGTCAGAAGAACACTCTTCCACATCTCCATGCCTGCTATAAGCTCTTGAACGGCCAATTCTTCTTTAAGGTACTCTGTTCCTTCTTTTGCAATGAGTGCATCGCAAACCTGATCGCCAAACTGCATGTTCACGCGACATGCTTTGTCCAGATTCAGGTTTTGGTTTGCCAGTCTTGACAGCACACCCGGTATCACATAGCACGCCAGAACAGGTTCTACAGTAATATTTTCCTTTATCACTGCAATCTTCTCTTTAAAAGTTTTCTTTTTAGGTTTTTCTTTCACATTCAAGGGCTGCTCTTCTGGGGTACCCATCTTTACCGACGGTGCCATGATTACTAAGTCTTACAGGATGGAAAAGGTTCCCTGTGACATGTTGATTGCCAACCAAATATTAACTCATTGTGATAGACTTAACTATTGTTATATTTATAGGTATTTTATCAGTTTTTCAAAGACGCAACCGAGGAGACAAACATTGTTTGTTTGTTTGGTATATTTATGAAGGAGCACGCTATTTATTCTGACGTAATTATAATAAGCAGGTGTGATGATGAAATCTCTATATTGATAAAATGCAATCTTTAAACATACTACCAAAGGCTTGTAATGGATCACACCACTTGTGAACGTTTGCACCTCTTTATGCTCTCTAGTAGACTTACGAACAAGGCAGATCTCTCTCTGTCTTGTAGTGTGTGGCTAATCTAATGGCATCCCTAAGCAGTTGCCCCACTTCACAAGCTAACTGAAAAGCGTTAGAAACATACTCCTATTCTGTACCGCATCCAATTTGTCCACTATATAAAAAATAAACCAAGCAATCTAGATCGCGGCCATCTTAATTTGCAGTCTAACAAAGCCAGATGGGGATTTACATTAAAAAACTTGTTTTTAGATCCTGTATGTGAAGTTGGAAAGAATATCTGGGGAACAATGTTAGTGTTTTTGAAGCTTTGGGCTTTTATGTAGGGGTTATTTTTTCTACATATTTCTGAAACATTTTCTGGAGTTTTTACACTTAGTTTTCTTTTGTAGCAGAATCTCTTTCCAAGACTTTTATTGGACTTGAGCGATGATGAAGAAGCCTTTGTTGTAAAGTAATTTCTATTAATGACCTACTCCATTTTAGTAGGTACATATTCATTACCACGTTTGTCAAAATAATTAGTGATTTCATACGACACCGATGCCCATCATCTTCAGATAGGGTTAGACGAGAAGAAAATTAACTACACAGAACACTGCCACTTCCAGACACTATCTCGACATTACGCCGTTCAAAATACAGGATTGCTTGCCCTGTTGGCAGCCACAGGAGCCACCACATGACCAAGAGGCTATTAATCTTAGTGATCTTGATGTACTGCACGTCCACAGCCTGATGTGCATTTAAATTAAAAGACTCTTTTTATATATCTGTGTGAAGGAAGAAGAATGTATCGCGGTAATGCTGCTCACAGAATGTGCGCGGTCTTGAGTCAATGCACTTTTATTTAGATGTAGGGGATTCACATTTTAGTATGGACAAATTTCTCTTGGCTGTTTAAACTTATATCGCTGAAAACTTCATGTTTTATATCGTGTTAGGGCTTTTTAAGCTACACAAAGATAAGATGATAGTACGTAGCATAATCTGCCTATAATGTGCATCAGACCTGCTCTCGGTGAGAGGAGGCGAGCCCAGTGCGGGTTGATAGATGTCATATGTCTTAGACTTTTTTGTTCTACAACATGCTGGTTTCCTCACGATGTTATCCTTCACCGTTTTGAGAGCAGCGGTGATGAAATAATTTACACAAAGTAAAGCACCTGTCTGAGTACAAACCTACGACCTATAACTCGTAAGTCACGGCCGTTACCACTGGGCCACCACTGCTCTCTCCAGATAGTGCATACTATGGTCAAAATATTAAACACTCAACCAGTTGGTAGCGACGTTGACTGCTGAATAAACGATTTTTTTTTGTGCTTGATTATTTTTTTCGGAACACCATGCTGCGCTCCAAAACATGTAAAATAGATGTAGGCAAGAAGACTGGCAGGCACAAATGGGATTGGATGAGATGACCGCTGGACAAAAGCCTCGACACAATGGGTGCCCGAAGGTGGACGGCACCGCCGCGGTCGGGACAAAAAGCGGTGCCAAGGTGACCTGGACGCGTACCGCGTAGGTGGCGCGCTAAAAGAGTACCTGGAAGAACTTTGCCTAGCATTAGGACAGTATAAGCAACAACAACAAAATACAATAACAAAAAAAATGTGCCAAACCACAACTTATACTTGATTAACTATGTTCGCTTATTTATATAGACAGTAAAACATTCGCTCGTGAGTAGATACCTAATCGGCATCCTTAGAAAATCATAATGAAATTCATCCCGCCTGCTTGAAATAATAATTAAATCACGAATAAGGCCCCATTTAGGCGTTTCCAAGAAACTTGAGAGAAAACTGTTTTTGTTTTTCCTAGAAGCCATCAAATTAATTAGAAACGTAATTCCTGCTATTAAAAACGGAGTAAACGACTTTAACCGAATTTACTACCTAGAAAATATCTTGTCGTACTTTTACACTACATAACTAGGTACTAGGTACCTAAAGTATTTCGATTACAGAACCTAATCGAAATACTTGGAGCGATGGAACGAGCTCGTCGAACTTACTTACGCTCTAAACACCCTTTAAAATTCCTAACATAGTACCTTCTTCATATGGACTAAAAGCAAAATAGATTTAGGCATATTATGATTCTAGACATCTTTTATATGGCTTGTCGTTGACTGGATAACCTATCTGTTTTATTGTACGAGTATTATAATATTCACCCTGAATGCCACAAATAGTATTTACGGGTTTTCTATACTTGTAAGCCCATGATTTTTCTTCGCGGTATTTAGTATCTACATAATTCTATGCCCATTCATTCAGCAACATCACCATGGCTAGACAGCAAATCAAAGTTCACTAGCCAGAAACATGGCCAAGGAGTGTCATTTCTCTCAAAAAAAAATCTTTACCCGACTTCAAAATTCTGAGACATCCAACAAAATCTTAAAACTATCGCTTACTTTCAAGCTTTCGGAACTGGAATGAGTATCAAACTTCGGTTTTCATTCACTAACAGTTCCATAAAGCCAAAACTATCCATCAAGTAAATCCTGGTCACCGTAGTTTGTTGAAAAATGTTAGGGAACGCTCGTGGCGCGTCGCCATTGTTTTCTAACACTAATTTACTGGCGACATATTTTTCTGCTTACTGCGAAGAATAGTTGGCCGTTTCTTTACACCTACATTTTCGGTATTAAAGGTGTAAGTTATGTGAGATTTTGAGCTTACTACAATTGCTTTTGAAGATTTGTATTGAAATAAGCTTGTCTTAGCGTCTGGAGCATCTGAAGGTACCTGTTTGTCGGTCCCTAACTCTAAGTTTATAAGCCTATAGCAGCTCAGTCCTTCTGGACATTGGCCTCTTCGATAACACGCCATGCGGTAGCACTGGCTGGCGTCGCACCAGCGTAGGCTGGCGTAGTCTGATGTAGCACTGCCATAGCTCAGGCATAGCATTGGCTGGCGTCAAACCAGCGTAGTCTGGTGTAGCACTGACAGCACTGCCACAGCTCTGGTGTAGCCCTGGAGTAGCACCGACGTAGCAGTGGCGTAGCGCCTAGGGGTAATACTGGACAGCGTCCCACCGGCGTAGTCTAGTGTAGAACCAGCGTAGTAATGCCGTAGCACTGGCCTAGTGGTAGCACTGGCTGGCGTAGCACCCTCGTAGTCTGGCGCAGCACTAGCGTAGCACTTAAGTAGCACAGGAGCAGCACTGGCTGACGCAACAATCCTTTGCATTCAGATTTTGTCTATACTCAGTTCTCGATACAGAGGCTCGTATAAAGACACCGTTTTTAAATAAAAAGAAGATAAAGGGAAATGAAAGTGCCAGCAGAATTCGATAAAGGCCCGCCTTGCCCCGCCCCCCTCTATTGCATTGTTTCCGTTATCAATGTGACGTGAATTACGTAAACTGCAGACGGTGGATCGAAAAAAAACCCAAAGTGATTTTAAAACTTATTTAATTAAATGGAATTATAACAATTTACTTGGTGAAACCTATTCGATGTTAGAATATGGAATGACACAAAAATACTTAAAAATAATTAATTGCTACTGTTGAATTTTTGCTACGTCGGCGGCTCGTGGCTCGGCGGATGTCATCGTTGCAGTTTCTATGCGGCTGGCGTAAACATGTAGGAATGTGCGGGGTCGGCGATATCCATTAGGGATCCGTATTTAACACCTCCATCCGCAGAACAGCAACTATTTGCTCATATTGAGAGAAAATGTTGCTGGGAGTTCATCTCGTTTTCTGGTTACATCTTCATACGTATGGATCTTAGGAGGTTGTTGCTCCTTTTTGTCACCTCCTCTAAGGTTCCAGCATTTGTATCTGCGGCTTATTACCAAAATGATAAGTATGGTTGCGCATAGTACAAGGATGTAAAATTGTATGGTTGTATGGTACAGGGCCACCTGCTGGATCTTATCGATTTGAATAGGGTTTTCCATCAATACTTTGTTCTGGATGCTGTGAAGTTCTTCCAAGTTGACTGAATTGAAACCGATGATGTGAGTGGAATCAGTTGTTTGATCCATTTTATTATAAGGGATCTTTGATAACTTCAGTGGCTGTCCTTTTATCTCGTTGCTGTCGTTGATGATTGTGAATTCTGTTGTTTCTAGATAGCAGTCCATGGGTATGGTGACAAAATAGCTTCCTTGTAGGATATTAAAGTCTTTTCTGCCGCAGGCTAATTGTACTTTAGTCGGTTGGGGAAATGATAAAACGTAGTGTTGATCGTCCAGTTTTTCTAGGGCTTGTTTGGAGAGTGAAATCTTGGTGAATTGGCAGGTGTCTTCTAGACCTTGGTTGATGATGAGCTCTTGGATACAATCAGGCTTCGTCCGGATCTGATGACTTGTCTTCCTTTCACAGAGATGGATGCTGCTGTACTTCGGGCATTCAGCCTCTATGTACACGAATGATTTCTCGTTTGTTGCTATGTAGGGAGAGGAAGGAATAAGGGCAAGTTGTTTCTTATTAGGCACAATGGATAGTCTGTATAAATCGTAATGCTCTTTGGAAACTATAGGGAAACTGTATACTATTACTATTCTCTTCTCAATAAAGTAGGAACCTGGTTTTATAAGATTATAATATTCTCGTAGTTCTAAATTTAAGACTTGATCTTGATTGTATATTGATTTTAACCTATCTATCATTGATCTTAATACTTCTATATCTATCATAGAATGGTGAGTGCTGGCCGCACGTATGAAAGCTATTATATTTTCTAACCTAATTATCTCTAACATTAAATCTTCTACATTATTGGTTATGATTCCTAAAATTTGGGCAAACTTTGCAAATTTGATTAAGCTGTAATCTGAATATTCTCTTTTCTCTAGAAGTAGTCCTAACGTTGCGTTAATCTTTTCCTGATTTTTTGTAATTTGGTCTAAGATGGTACCATGTTGGGACATCCATTCTTTACTTAAGCTAATATGATTGTTGAATTCTGATACTATTTTATTTTCGTTATTTTGCAGAGTTTTAATAGCCTCATCATATTTCAGGGCATCTAGATAATCTAGGTTGCCAGTAACGCTTTTTATTACCGACCCAAGGCTATCTACGAGACCTCTTTTGACTCTGACAGGTTCCAAAGATTTTACTTGTTGTAGTACCTTGCTAAGTTTGTTACTAAGATAGTCAATCTGATATTCGTAAAGCATGTAAGTCTCGTTAGTGAGTTTAGTTCTAAAAGTATTTAGTTGCGTCTGTACGGAATTAATTTTATCTTCTATGTCGGTTAATTGTATGTACTGTATGAAAGAGTGGTAATGTGTAGTTAGTCTTGTCGGTCCTATCCTATGGTATCCTATCTGTATGGTAACAGTCCCGGTCCATCGGCTAAAGTCTCAAGTCTTATCTCTTGAGGATGAGTTGCATGGATTGTCAGTAGTAGCAGGATCCTGTAACAATTGGTTTGTTTTAGGGACACGTTTCAGCCGTGCTTTGGCTATAGGGCCACGTTTTTTTGAGGTATATATGTGTATAGGCCGATCAGCTAGTACTGTATCCTGCGTATAACGTGGTGCAGCTTTCTGGCGACTGGCAAAGGGATTTTTAATAAAAACTTGTTGCTGAGGGACATATTCTACTTCGGGCTCACGAGTTTCGTTCCTTTTATTGATTAGGGCTGTACGATTTGCAAGAGACGAGTCGTTAATGATTTTATAAACTTGCTTCATCTGTTGTCTATGATTCTGCGCATATTGCTGTAATATATGCTCAGACAGGTCTATGTCGAGTGGGTCTCTGGGGTCAAAGTGTCCAGTTAATAGATCAAACGGTCTGCACTTCGTGAAACTATGGATAGAACTATTATATGCTATGATGGCGTACGGCATAAGATTAACAATCGGTTCATCTTTATTTTGGAGTTTTAGAATTCTAATGTGCTCCAGTAAGGTTGAGTGAAAACGTTCGATGTTGCCATTGTCATTTGGACTATGAGGTAGAATTTTATGGTGAATTATCTTATGAAGACGTATAAATTCGGAGAAAAGTTGGTTCGTAAACTCAGTGCCATTATCGGTGATAATAGTCATAGGTAGTCCATGATGGGAACAGAACCGTAATAGTGCTTGTATTATGCTAATAGCGGTTCCATCTCGCAGATGATACGATTGGGCATATTTCGTGAAGACATCAATGAAAGTTACGTACTTTTCATTCTGGACTGTAAAGAGGTCCATGTGAATAATTTCTAGTGGTTTGGTAGCTGGGGGCACTATGTTAAATTGAGGTCTTATTGGATTTCTATCGTATTTAACTTGACCACAGGTGGTACACTCATTGATGAACTTGGTGATTTGTTCTTTCATCTTTGGCCAGTAATATTTTCGTGAGAGGGCTAGATGACATTCATTTATACCGCGGTGGTTTGTCTTACCGTCATGGTAGTGTCTGATAATGTCTTGTTGTCGGAGGTATTCTTTGACATTCTCAAGTTCTATCTTAGATAGTACTAGGTTAAGTGAGGAACTTCTAAATTTGTCCTGTAAAATGGGTATTACTGAGTACATGGCTAAAGGTGGATTAATCAAGATAGCTGTTTTGACTTTTGGATTCACATATTCTTTGATAGCATTAATAATGTCGCTCTCTAGGTTGGATTCTGAAATTTGGACTGCGATTCGGGTATGATTTTCAAATGGTTTAGTTACTGTCGGTCGGCGTTTCATGTCACCTACTATGGTGAAGTAAATCTGTCGATGGAATTTATTGAGAGGTTCATCTGTAATGGGGATTTCCAGTATCGGGTTTTCATTACTGGTATGCACGGTGTCAGTCGAGGAGTTTGTTGGTGGAGGTGGTGCCTCCGATGAGTTGTTGATCATAGATCTGAGATCATTAGTACTTTCGATCAATAAGTCGGTATCAGTCAAGGAGTTTACTGGAGGAGTTGGTGTCTCCGATGGGTTGTTAATCATTGATCTGAGATTCTTAATATTCTCGATCAATGAGTTGATCTCATCTACTTCTTCGTTATGGATTTCTACACGGGAGAGAGCATCAGCATTAGTGTTCGATTTTCCTTTTTTGTATACTACAGTAAAGTCATATTCGCTTAGTCTGAGTCGCCATCTGGTCAGTCGTGAGTTGGGTTCTTTCAAGTTCACCATCCATTGCAAGGGTTTATGGTCGGTCAGTACTTTAAATTTTCTACCGAAGAGATAAGGTCTAAAGTATTTCGTGGCCCAGACTATGGCAAGCAACTCTTTCTCAATTGTGCTATAATTTAGCTCGCTTTCGTTAAGAGTGCGAGAAGCGTAACATACAGGTTTGTCGGAACCTATAGGTCCTTGGGATAACACTGCTCCAATAGCGACATTTGAGGCGTCTGTTGTGAGATTAAATTCCTTTTTGAAGTCTGGGTATTGTAGAATAGGGTCGTTGGTTAGTAAAGTCTTACAGGTTTCAAAGGTATTGACATATTCGGGGCTGAGAGTAATTTTACTACCTTTCTTTAGGCATAAGGTAAAAGGTTTGGTGATGCGAGCAAAATCGGGGATAAATTTTCGGTAGTAACCTAAAAGTCCTAAAAATTGTTTAATCTCCTTGGGGGTCTTTGGAATTGGATACTTTTGTATTGCAGAGATCTTGTCAGGGTTCGGCTTGATGCCATCTCTACTAATGATATGTCCCAGATAAGCAGTTTCGAGTTTCAGGAATTCGGACTTATCCATCTGGATTTTGAAGTTGGACTCTCTAAGTCTTTGGAAGACCTTTTCCAAATTGTCCATATGCTCTTGAAGAGAGGTGCTGTATACTATAATATCGTCAAGGTACACGAGGCAGATGTTATTTTGAAGGCCTCTTAGAACATTGTCCATTACTCGTTGAAAGGTGGACGGTGAATTTTTAAGTCCCATGGGCATACGAAGGAATTCAAAATGCCCGTGTTCCACATTAAAAGCTGTTTTTGGTACATCCTGGGGATCCATCTCTACCTGATAAAATCCACTTGCTAAATCTAGGGTCGTAAAGTATTGGCACTTGCCTAACTTGTCGAGCACGTCACTGATATTTGGTATGGGGTATTTGTCGTCTATTGTTTTCTCGTTTAATTTACGAAAATCTACTACAAGACGCCATTTCTGTTTTCCAGAAGAGTCCATTTTTTTTGGCACAACCCAAATGGGCGAGCTCCATGCGGAATCGGAAGGTCTTATTATACCTTGCTCCAGCATTTTGGAAATTTGATCCCTAACTTCTTCCCGATGAACGAAAGGGTACCGATAGCTTTTAGTATATGCGGGAATTTCATCCGTTGTTCTTATAAGATGTTTAATTTTGTTGGTGAATGTCAATGGTTCTCCATCAATGTAAAATACATCTGCGTAGCGAGAGCAAAGGGTTAAGAGATTAGCTTTTTCCTCTGCATTAAGGTGGTCCGTACGTAAACGCGATAATACGTCGTCAACGCGATTCGATTGTTTCATTTGCGTGCACTTGGCATTAAACAGTTCTGCACGAGTTGATTGGTCTAACGAAAATATAACGTCGTTAGGTGTTGGATTTTCTAACTCCACATATCCACGACTATTGGTAACAGTGGTAAGGCACTCGTGGATAATACAATTACAAAAAACTTGTTCGCTTACTAAAACATCGCCATCCGGGGCATTTATGTGTATTTTAACTAATTTAGAACTTTTAGCAGGGATAATATCCTCATACAGGTTAACATTGCGTGAATCGTATACTTTAATTTGATTCGTAGCAGTACGCGTTACTAATTGGAAATCTTTTAAATCTATTTTAGCTTCCCATTTGGATAATAAGTCTAATCCTATTAGACCATCAAAGTAATCGTGAAAACGGTAAACGAATAATTTTATACTATCGGCCTCATTGAATTCGTTAAAACACGGTAGCGTTATGGAATAATCATTTCTGCTAACTCCGTGTACGTTCGTAACTTCGAAAGGGTCATAGTTGAGAGGATAATCATAGAAAAACTTTTGTACAGCTTCGGGGCTTATAAATGACTGGTTAGCGCCAGTGTCAATCAAAAATTTTAAAGGAGGGCAAGAAATTTCTATGTAGGGTAACTGTCTTTGGGTCTGTAAATTAAGGTCTATTTTTGCTCTTTGGATTTCTGGTCCGACTGAAAATTTTGGTTCTGATTCTGGTTTGTACCGCTAGGGCCTAAGTGTGGTTCTGCCTCACCTGTCACCTGATTATCGGTATTATAAGTTGTAGTCGTATTGGAATCAGTCATGCTGGTGTTGTAGTCAAAGTCACAAACAACGTAACAGTCATTACCGTCCGTGTAGTAGTCATATACTGGCTCATAGTAATAGTCAGCAGAATAATAAGAACTATCAGGCAAAGCAAGCTCGCTGAGGTTTAACTCACGCGTTTTAAAATAATTATTAGGTGGTGGATTTCCATTTCGTTGCCAGTCATGCCCTGGCCTCATTGGTAATGGTTTCGGAACAAAATGTTGAACACCACTCATAGGTTTCGGACCCGAATTTTGTGGTGGATTATGTTGCAACCTGAAAACGTTACTTTGAGGATTGTAGTTTGGCAATGGTGCACGGAACATTTGTTGGGTTCGGGTAGGCATGCGATTTTGATGCTGGTTAGGCATACTGAATTTAAAGGCCTGAGGCTGGGGTTGGTAGCCTCTTTGTCCTACTGGTGCGGGCCAGTTAGGTACCGGTTGTCGCGGAAAGTTAAAAGGCACACCAGGCACCATGGGAGGTTTATACAAAATTTTGGGTGCACTCTGGGCAGTTTGAGCTTTCGGGGCATCATTACGCTGCTGCAGGTATATAATATTTAGTTCTTCCTGCACGAACTCCAGAGCTTTTTCTATGGTTTCTGGACGCATACAACGTATACGTGAGCCTAAAGGTTCCTTTAGTCCACGTACGAAAGCCTGCATTGTCACTTTCTTATAGAGTGTCCGTTTCGCTTCAATAGTCGTCTGTAAGGTCTCGTGTAATGTCACGTAAGTCATAATTGTGCTAAACAAGGTTTGACATTGATCATAAAATTCCTGAGGGGTCTTATTACCTTGCGTAGCCAACGAGAGGTCATTGTACAAAGCCGTTTCGTCCCGCTGATCTGAAAAGTTATTAATTAGAGCTGATCTAATACCTGCCCAAGTTTCAGGGACGCCATTTGAGTTGATGGTGGATGCGGCAGGGCCTGTTATCTTGTTTAAGATGCCGTTTAAAAGACACAGATTTCCTAGCTCATTGCCAGGCTCAGAGCTTGCATACTGAGTTACTATCCGGTCACAGATGTTAATAAACCTCGTCAGTACATTAGGGTTTCCTTCAAAATCGGGTACAAGGCGTAAGGCCTTGAAAATTACGTCGGGATCGTGAGGCATTTCAGGTTCAAATAAACTATTTAAATTAAAATCTATTTCACTATCTAAATATCTGCTAATGTCTAATATATGTCGACGCGCCTGTCGCGATGCAGGTTCCTGACGATTAAATCTTTCGTGATGGAAAATCTTGGACATAAAAGAAACTAGGAATAGAGAGGAAGCAACACGAGAATGATTCTAGTGTACTCACATATATTTCATCTCTGGTCCTTCTTCGTGAATCGATGTCTGGATTCTCCACGCGGCTCCGCAGCTTTACCGTAGATTCTGGATACTCGTGACGTGACTGGATAGCCGCCCGGGTGACTCGCGATCGTGGTAATCGATGGGGATGATTCTAACGCGATTCGCGAACCGGCCCGCGAGTATCCTACCGACTGCGCCAATTACGTAAACTGCAGACGGTGGATCGAAAAAAAACCCAAAGTGATTTTAAAACTTATTTAATTAAATGGAATTATAACAATTTACTTGGTGAAACCTATTCGATGTTAGAATATGGAATGACACAAAAATACTTAAAAATAATTAATTGCTACTGTTGAATTTTTGCTACGTCGGCGGCTCGTGGCTCGGCGGATGTCATCGTTGCAGTTTCTATGCGGCTGGCGTAAACATGTAGGAATGTGCGGGGTCGGCGATATCCATTAGGGATCCGTATTTAACACGTGCTAAAATAGTAGCTAAGATTGTGAGTAAACACAATATTGTGTGCATTTCCGAGATACTTTTAGTCTGATTATTGTTTATCAGCGGTTATTCATATCACGATGACTGCGGAACGTCCTCTACTTTCTACTTGCATTATATATTTGACAAACACTTTGTCTTTCATGATTGCAATTGAACAGTTAATGCCATTTAATGTCTGAGGGGGGATTCCGTTATTTTTAAGAACATTCGAATTGTAAGCTGTCTCAATCTTGCAAAAAAACTAAAATTTACGTAAATTTTTCACATGTTTCTGTTTCTCACTCTTTTCAATTATGAGTATCGAAAATCTTTTTATTTTGTTTTATCGTCATCCGATAACGGCGCCCATCACGTGTGTGAAGTTTTGCTAGCTAATTTTATTCAACCCTGTTTAAGTTCAAAGAAAGAAAGAAAACTCGCTCGAGCATTTTGCTGTTTAGTGTGCGCCAACTCTAGGAAAACATTCGTAAGAAAACCTCCATGATGTGTATTTCCACCACGCATTGAGCATTCTTTTGCATCATTGTTTATTTCGGTTGTGTGTGTACTAATTTTGATAAAATGCCTAAGCAATCTGTTTCTATTTATATATATTTTTTATAATTAGTTTTTCTTAGCAAACGTCTGTTATCAACAATCTTAGTTAGAGATCGTGAAGATACGGTTTCCTTAGAAAGCGCTGAACTGACCCACAATACCGCCTGTCAAAACAAAGACCGGTTTTTGGCACTTTTAATGTCAATTACTGGTGAAAATATGACGTAACGGCCGTGCCTTACGAGATGTAGGTCCTATACTTTGTGGACTTAAACTATTTCACCTCTGCTCTCAAAACGGCGAAGGAAAAAATCGTGAGGGGTTTCCTCATGGAATTTCCTCTAGAACCAAATAATCGAAGACATGTGACCAACCCGCACTGGGCTCACGTGGTAGATTACAGCCCACTCCCACCGAGAGGAGGCTCGTGAAGCAGTGGCAACATTATGGGCTAATTCTGCTGCTACTGATGAAAATGACAGATTTTCATGACGACGGCGGCGTTTATCATAAGACGGAACCGTTCTTCACCGTAGCATAAAATTCAAACAAATCTTTTCCATTTTATAAAGTTACACTAGTTACTAAAACTGATTCCAGTTTGAGTAGCTGAAATTGGTGTGCTCCCCGCTCTGGGTGTGATGGAAGAAAAAGATATGTTGCTCCGACCCCAAATAAATTGGGATAAGCATATTATTAAGCATTGCTCCATGGTTTACCAAAATGCCTGAACTACATGACTGCCTCAAAATCACTACTGTAAAGGAAGAGATCAAACACAGAACAAAACTATACAAAATTTGCATTGAAAACCACGTCAACAGCCTGGCTTCTGTACTGACCATCCCACTGGAACACCGTCGATTGAAAAGGCAGCACACATGGGACATAGCTTGACCAATCAACACAAAGAGGAACGGCCCTCACTGGAGGAGCATACTCGAAACGCCAACAAGCACAGACCGCATCTGCTAAAGGCTTGGGAAGCCGATTGCAAAATTTATTATTATTATTCTTTTAAGTATTGGTAGAAGAATTATGATGATGAGTCATTCATTGGGATTTTAAGAACTTAGAGTATATATTGATAGTTTTAATAATTTTATAATTCATTTAAAAAATACATGTTCCGGACGCGAATCATATTTTAATCAACATGCAATCTGACCTGTACCTAAATTGCAAAAAAAAAACACAAGAAATTAATTTCTCGAGTTACCTTAGTACAGACGCCAGCGCATCAGGTTATATCAAACTGTGAAATTTTCCCAATTGAACTTGAACCTTATTCCTCTGTTATAAAGTTTAAAAACTATCTAGAAATTTGACAGACTGGGGTAGCTTGTTGTGCTGGCCTCTGTACATCCTCCTTAAAAAGATTCTATTAACCTTTTGTGACGTTAAGAAAATATCTCCTTTATGTGGATAGCTTGTATTGCAAATAAAACAGTCTAGACCCGTTAATATGTGGACGGTAAAACTATTGTAAGGTTACGACCCGACTGCTGTAGCGTAGGTTGTAAAACAAAAGAAAGTAATATAAACACAGGGATGTATGGTCAACGGCTTCGCTGGAAAATCAAAAGAAATATGCATCTTATACCTATCATCTATGCTTATATAAAAATAAAAACAAAGCAAGAGTGAACAGGAATTGACAGGACACGCTCTTTCCATCATAGACTTCATCCATCGCGTTCCATCAGGGCCTTAATTCACTATGACCATTTAGCGATTCCTTACTCCGAAACCACGTCAATTCCTTAGATCACACACGACATCTGCTAATAAATATCGCTAAATTGTCTTGGAATGGAACATACAGAATAAGACATTTCGATTCCTTACCGTTACATTGGTTTCTACAAAACACGATATTGACGTAATTTGAACGTTGTAAGTTTCCGCGGGGAATCATTATAACGATACAGAATTGGGGCCCAGATGTGATCGAGGTCAAACTCAAACTCAAACTCAAACTCAAAGCATTTATTTCAAATAAACCAATTACAGGCACTTTTGAATTGTCAAGGTCGGTGAGTTAGAAAAATGAAGCTAGTTGCCCATTCCAAAGCGTAGGTACCTATGGAGAAGAACGGGCAAGAAACTCCATGGACACTCTTTTAAAATCATGGTGTTGTTACAAAAAGTTGGTTACATCATTATGTTGAAACTTTCAATGTGAGAACGATGTAAAAAGACGTGCACATTAAAGCGTCCGTAATTAAAACAAAATTAAAATAACAATTCAGAAATTAAAATAAGCCGTGGGAGCCAGGAGATGACCAGTCCCCACTGGCGGCGCCCGTTCACGAACATGACGTGTGGATCAGCACCATTCAGCTCAACCATTTTGAAGGGAACTTAATGATCCAACACACACGCCACCACCAGCGAGACATTTGAGTGAGCATGACATACTCTCAGCTGCCAGGGCACATTCAAGTCAATGAAAGACGTACCTTGTAAATGGTAGCTTTATAGTAGGAACATAGTGCTCACACATATGCTATGCAATTATACAATACTAGAAGTTTGAATTTACACAATGTAAAGATATCTAGTCTTTTACAGTATTCAGCAGCTCCAACAACGTTTTCAAATGCCCTTGCGGAGCAGGACAAGCAGCGTTTAGCCAAGCATTTTTGTCAGCGATGTAATCTCCCAACTTATAATAAGCATGGCTACATAGTGTGCGTTTTATACAAGATTTAAGGTCAAGAGTAGCACCCTAATTGCGTAATACACTACCAACCAATAACAATCTGAATCATTTTGATGAAAATTGCCAACCAATTGCTTCGTATATTCGAAAAAAAATGTCTGCATAACAACGGAAAAACGCAATAAATGTTTTTGATCTGTCAAAATGAAAGCCATTCCTCGTGTAAGGGCCCATTCAGCCAGCAATAAAAAAATATTTGTAATATTTGTGAGTTTATTATTGTAGAAAATGCTGAACTGATTCTTAAAATCCTTTCACTGATAGAAACTACAGTATTGCCGAGTTCCTTAATTTATGTTAAAACAAGAAACTTCACGCGTACGAAGTCGTGGGCCTCCATTTGTAACCAACGAAAATAAAAGGAGGAGTTTCCAAGTCAACGTGAATATATTACGAATATTTTGAAATGTATGACCGCAATCTTTTTTACAGAATTGTCAGATTTTGATCATTATTTTTTTATTGGATTGGGTATACTTCGAATTTGGTCCCATTTTATATTTAATTAACATACAAAATCCACCCCTAAGTGTTTGGAAGGCGGTCTTTCTTTTTTGTACCAAAAGTTTTTATTTGGAAGTGCGTTTTTTTTTGTATAAAGTTTTTATCAATATTAGATTTCACAGCAGATTTACTGCTTAGAGATTTAAATAAAAAGTAGTGAGATTGATGTTGTAAGAGCCCTTTAGAAACATTTTACTGACTTTACTGAAAGAGTGTGCTCTTAATTCAGTTTATTCTATAACTTGAGGATAAATTTAGATGTACATAACCTATAACTAGTTGGGCACGCCACGATCGCGGCGGTAACTCCCCTCTTTGAGGAGTGGTTTGAGAGGCGGCATGGCGTCCTCACCTTCCGCCTGACACAGGTCCTCACCGGACACGGTTGTTTCGGGAGGTTCCTGTTTCGGATAGAGCGGGAGGAAACGCCCGGGTGTTTCCATTGCGAAGATCGCCCTGAGGACACGGTCGAGCATACGGTGGAGGTCTGCCCGGCTTGGGCGGAGCATCGCCGTGTCCTCGTGGAGGTGATCGGCGGCGGCGATCTCTCGCGTCCGACCCTGGTCCAGGCCATGGTACGGAGCGAGAGGGCATGGCTAGCAGTCGCCTCCTTCAGCGAAGCAGTTATGCTCGCAAAGAGGGAGGCGGCGCACGTGAGGGAGATGCAGTACATGCGCCCTCACAGCCGTGGCCTTCGCAGGAGACGCCCTGGGCGTCGGGAATCCTAGGCTGATTCCCGGCCACCGTAGGCGCGGGCTTGCGGACGGCGAGTAATGGGTAGCTCGCTGTCCGGTAAGGACCAAGCCCGGGTCGACGGCGCGTTGTGTTCCACGCGCGCCTCAAAGAGATGTCATCAGCAACTGATGGGGCCCGAAAGGGCCGATGATTGCCAGGGGTGCGGGTTGTTCGAAAGAGATACCGCCGCCCCTGGCACACAGGCAACTGAGGGAACACGGGTGGGTTTTAGTCAGTAAAAGTCTGACACGCCCTCCCGCTCCGCCCAGAGCGGGAGAAGTTATTGATGATTTCCCACCCAAAAAAAAAAAAAAAACCTATAACTAGTACCTACTTACTTATAACTACATACTTACTGAAAGAGGGTGCTCTTAATTCAGTTTATTCTATAACTTGAGGATGAATTTAGATGTAGTACCTTTAACTAGTATCTACTTATAGCTACATACCTAGTTAATATTATTTGCAACAAACGTAGTAGATACCTAATTTTTTAGTTACAATTCTATAACATAACAAAACATCACGCCTATATTCTTTGAAGAGTAAGGCAGGAGAGTGAGTGTGCGGTGTGCGGGGGTGGTGTGTATCGGTGTAGGTAATAATTATAGGTTTGTATTAAAAATTTAAATAAAATACGACTTTATTTCATTAATCAATAATAGTCATAAAATTACTGCTGTGTACGAACCTACTATGACTAGGAACAAACAAGTCATAATTAAATTGATTTTTTTTATTATCTGTTGTTGAGTATTATTTAAGTTGTAGCTAAATACCTATTTCCATAATTTCTACATTTTGTCAATGGAGGGATTATCAAGTTTTTAGAGAATACCTAATGGTAATGTGAAATGTTCAAATGCCACTAAGCTGATATTTTGACCACTTATGGTGGTAATGAAAAAATCAAACATATGAGGGTTTGAATATAAAATAAAAGAGATTTTTATGCGGTAATAACCACTTTGCTAGTTTAACTTTATTGATATAATACACATACAGAGCCAGTTTCGTCGTAAAATTCACAATCGCTTATTTTATAAGGAGCAGTCTCATGGGTTAGGACACGGTGACGACATGATAGTTTAATTTACAATAGTTTAAGTATACCGTCCACCGATGTTTAGCAAGGAAAGTATCAGAACTATGCGCAACGTTGCGCTCAATGCAAAAAACCTTATCACAAAATATGCAGGCGCTTTATACATTGATAGCTTGATTGTTTCGCGGCACAGAACTGACGGAAATAAGAGCTTTATACAATTTAAAATAATAACATAATGATGGCAGAATCATTCGTCCGGTGAGCAGCATGAGTTCGTCGAAGTGTTGGTCCATCAAAATGGTTCAATTCTCTTAGGCGGCAGGCTTCTCGGACTTCTCACCACAGACGACGGTGGCGCCAGTCGCCACGGAGCCGCCCTCATCAGGAGACACCGTGCACGCAAGTACTGGGAACTTCTGGTACAGAACAGCGCGGTATTTAGGATGGCTGATACCATATACAATAGGGTTATACACGGCATTAGCCTTAGCGAACAGTGAGCCCCAGATAGTAGCCAGAGGACTAATGGGTGCGCTCTCGAACACTCCCGTGTAGTTGATCACGAGGTAAGGGGTCCACGCCATAAACCACAGGGAGATGGTCATCAGAGCTACCTTAGCCAACTTGCACTCAGCGCTGGTATTCGCCGCTTCGGATGACCTGAGCGAAGCCACGTTCATTTTCTTGGCTTGATCCCTCATAGCCTTTTCGTGAGCAGATACAGCCTGGACGATGAAGTAGTAGGAGTAGATGATAAGCAGAAGTGGTAAGAAGTACACGAACACGGAGTAAACCAAAATGTAGCTTCGGCTTAACCAATCCTTTGACAAGTAGTCAGTTCCGCAAGCAGTCATGTTTCCCTCAGGTACGTACCGGTTCCATCCGAAGAATGGCGCAAGGGTCCATGCAAGTGAGAACAACCAGATTCCAAGTATGCGTTGAAGAGCTCCAGTCTTGTTCATTGGTTTAGCAGCGATACCTTTCACGATGACATTGTAGCGGTCGAAGGCGATCATGGTCATGGTCCAGATAGAGGTACATCCAAATAGTGAGCCAGCACAACCGTAAAGTTCACAAGCAAACGAACCAAATACCCATGTTTCGTTATAACAATTAACAACCATAGCCGGAGACATAGCGCACATCATTAGGAAGTCGGAGAAAGCGAGGTTCACTACCAGCAGGTTAGATGGTGTCTTCAGGCTTTTGGTGCTTGAAAATATGTAGATGACCATGCCGTTGCCAGCAATAGATATGAATCCGAGAACGCCGATTGTAAATCCCAAGAGTGCGTGCCAGAGTGGGTTCATTGGAGGAAACTGGTACCAGTGAGCATCGACCATGTGGAGCATGTCGGCTGATACTTTGTCCACGACGGTCTGGTTCGCAATTCCATGCATCGCATTTTGCCCTCCCCATGCTTGCAGGGCCGCCATCCCGGGTCCGTGATCTGCCATCGCAGTTGGTTGTAGTTATTTTTCAATTTCTAATCAGGAGAAATCTCGGCCGTAAATGTTTGTTACAAGAAACTGGAGAAAATCGTTAGACGAACTACTCCAGTCTGCGAGGTTATATGGGAACCTGCCGAGGCTGTGGAGACTACTCGTCTTTTGCTGTTCCTCCAACGTCTTATATACTCAAACCTTAAGGATTAAACATGACGCCGCCAAGAAAATCGATATTCATAATTAGATATACGAATCTAAGAAGGTAAGCTCAAGACTTAGTAAAATTTGAGTAGCAGGGGTAGGCTCGTGTGGTTGTGAAGGTTCCGTAGAAATACATAAAAAATACAACCCATAGGGTAGCAGGCATACCTACGTGCACCCTGTTAGCATGGGATTCAGTACATGATTTCTGAATTGAAAGTTTTCGTCGGTTATTTTAAAAAATCTGGTGTTCCCTACAAAAGTGCAATATACTTATGCAGTCGAAATGTATGATAGTTAGTTATTAGTAGCGAATTATTTTTTTGCGTCGATGTCCTGTTTGTTTTTCCCTTCGGGTAAATCCTTATGGATAGAGTTCCGTCTGGGAAGAACGGAGGGGTTATGTCGGACTCCTTACTGAATAAAACCCTACTGTTCCAGCAACTGCCATAAGTCGGGCTCGGGAGATACATACACATTCGCCGTACTCCCAACTGGTAACAGCCCGCCATGCCTCTAGCGTGCCCCGTTAGGTCATGGGATCGGCTGCGTCGATATCAGCGGCAGCTTATAAATTACCACCCTATTTTTTAGGAACGCAACTGTAGACCCCTTGTTTTCAACATACATTGATGGGTTTAAATAGTAATTTAGAGGGGCTTGTGTGTGACTTAGTAATAGTAACCGGGCGGGTCGATCGCTCAGCTTAAGCTACGCTTGCCGCGGTTCGTTCGTGAATGGGTGACCATCTTTACAAACCTCCATGCCTCGAAGCACATTAAGCCGTTGGTCCCGGTTTTCCTTCATGGATCTGTGATCGTTACGGGTCGTCAGAAGCCTGAAAGTCTGACAACCAGTCTTACCAAGGGGTATCGCATTACCCCGCAACTGGGTTGTGGACGTCAGATAGGCACTCCAAGTAAAATACTGGTGTTCAGCTGTATCCCGTTAGTCTGGAAGCCGACCCCAACATATTTGGGATAAGGCAGATGATGATGGGTGGGTTTAAATAAAATATTGCAAGACTTTTTTCTTAAAGACCTCAAAAGGCAGCCAAGTAGATAGAGATAAGTGGAAAGGAGGAAGGTAGTACCTATTTGCGCTGCTGTGGAACTGCAATGGCATCTACTGTGTATAAAATAAATACCCAAAAATTTTTAATTATTCAAGACGCAAGCCTGTATGTAAGCGTTTTACCAGGGGTAGGTAGAACAAAAAGAAGACTCGCTGACACAGAAGAAACATCAATATTGCCTAACCATTATAATACCTAATATTTCAGGCGTAAGGTTTTGTATACTTCCCATATATGACGACGCCTGCCCGTGTGTAATATACCTACCTAATAACCCATGAGTGTAATGTGATACCATAAGTTATAATGCTGGTTTTTTTATAAGTTGTTATTGTACAATTTTCAGTTTTTATGTCCTTTTGACTACTTTTTTATTGGAACTTATTCGATTAGATTAAGCTGGGGTGTGTAGTATACCGATATTTTACGAATTTAGTCACTGAACTTCTGGTGGTTACTGCGAAATTCCTAAAGGAAAACCCAATGTCACGATCCCCAGGCAGGGCTATACCTATAGATGCAACCCAGACACCAGTTTGCGCCCATATTATAATGTACTCTGTGGTCCACAAGAGAAACTCAACGTGGCAGCCGATGTTATATGTACTATGGATAGGTACAGATAAATAATTGTTCCGATCGGAAATGAACGAAGTAACGATGCAACTTATTGATAATGTTGTAAAATAATTCAATCAACATGCCACAGCCACAATGCCGCAGTAAATAGTAGTTTTATATTTCTATTTCATCGCATAAAAAAAGCGTTGCATTCTGGTCAGGGGTCAAGCCACATCGTTTGAATCCTCTACGGACGAAGGTTAATGAAGACCATTATAAATGGTCCAAGTCTTAAGTCCTTCTGGAATTGTGAAAGGTCTTGCTCTCTAACGAGATGGATATGTGTGTCTTCATCTTAGGGTCTCATAAAATGTATCACCATACCTACTAATGAAATGTATATTTTTGGACAAATAAAAATTATACTTAGAGTCTAATGATATTAAATCATCATCATTTCAGCCGAAAGACGTCCACTGCTGGACACAGGCCTCCCCCAGAAGAGGAGTTTTGCCATAATCGCCACGCTTGGCAGGCGGGTTGGCGATCGCAGAATGTTGGAAAAATGCATAGAGAACGCTGCTGCCCATTCTCTAGTAAGTCCCTTAGTCGCCTTCTACGACACCCACGACCCTCTAATAAATCATATAAATACATCAATCCAGCTTCATTGCCAAAGGTCTAATATATTTGCAGCAGCATTCTACCATCGATGATATTGGTTAGTGAAACGAAGTAAACCACAAGTGGCCACATACCATGTCAAGTCAATGACTCGATGGTAATGCGCGTCCATTGTATGTCTCATTCCGCGTGATGAGACAAATCTGTTACTACAATATTATAGGTTTTTAGACAGTGAAAATGAAAATTGAAAACCGACACTTGAAATGGAACTGTGTTGTCAAAAGTTGACGTTGACGAATGATGCAATATTAAACGTCAATTTGACAATTAACTGAAGTAACGTGAAAACCAGACTCGCGCAGTACTGCAACGCTTTCGCAAAAAAATATTGTATTAAATTCGCCTTTTAATCAATGGTGTGTGAATAAACAATCAAACAGTTATCCAAGGACTATCTGATTACCAAACCAAGAAGACTCACATCAGCTCTGACCTCGAAATAGGTTAGTATTGACGATGTGTTAAACATAAACTTTTCGTAGATTTTTGGTATGAAGTTCAGTTATATCCGCGAATTTTTACGTAAAATGAGCTCATCCGCTACCGTGCCCTTGGCACCCGTCGGTGTACGTGGTATGAAAGTGCTCGATCGAGATCAATTCTTGCGCAACATAAAAGTGCCAGTTCTAAAGGTCAAAGAAGAAAATTTGTGTAAAATCACTCAAATATGTAAGTCGTACTTCCTTAAGTTAGAAGCTTTCAAGCCAGTAAGAAGTATAGAAGGTGAAGAAAATGGATCATTCAAGAAATGCATTTATTTCAACCCTGATAAAGTGAGTCAGTGGGTAGACATAAGTGAAAGTGACCGAACAGCTCTAGAACAGTTAGACGTGACAGAAAACAATTTTGACAACAAAGAAATCGAGCTAACCTATGAAAATTGGCGCTTCGAAACAATATTTAAAGCGGTTCTTCCAGAGAATGAAGAAGGTGTCAGTGGATTCTCTCAAATTGGTCACATCATACATCTGAACTTGAGGGATCATCTTCTTGAATACCGCCCTCTGATTGGGCAGGTGCTGGTTGACAAAATAAAGACATGTCGAACAGTAGTGAATAAGAGCAACACGATAGATAATACTTATAGAAATTTTAGTATGGAATTGATTGGAGGAGATGATGATTTCTTTGTTACTGTCAAAGAAAACCGCTGTACGTTCCAGTTTGATTTCTCCAAAGTGTACTGGAATCCACGCCTGGGAAAAGAGCATGAGAGAATACTAAGCTATCTAAAACCGGGGGATGTACTGTTTGATGTATTCTGTGGTGTAGGCCCTTTCGCAGTCCCTGCAGCCAAACGAAAAACAAAAGTTTTCGCCAATGATTTAAACCCCGATTCATTCAGATGGTTGAATCATAATGCAAAAAATAATAAAGTAAACATGTCATTTTTCAATTCATACAATCAAGATGGGAAAGATTTTATATGTGATGTATTTAAAAAATACATTATCTCTTTATGTAATGATGAGGAAAAGGTACAAGGAAAAATTCACATTACTATGAATCTACCCGCAATGGCTGTGGAATTCTTGAAACACTTCAATGGGTTAATTAAAGATGAGGACCTAGCTGAGAAATTAAATCAAGAAATAATTGTTTATGTATACTGTTTTGCGATGGGAGATGATCATGTTGAAATTGCAAAGAAAATGGTGAACGAGAACATTGGATGCAACATATCTTCACTTATCACGGATGTGTTTGATGTGCGAAATGTGTCTCCCAATAAAGAGATGATGAGAGTGACATTTAAATTGACTAACGAAGTGTTGTTTGGTAAAAGTGATGTTGTAGGTGAACCTCCTTTAAAAAAGTTGTGTGTATAAAAATAAATCAATTTTGTTCAGATAAGACTTTGTTTCTTTCTATTAAGGTGGATATGATAAGGTAGTCCGTGGAATTCAAATTTTCACAAAATAATAGTCATTTAATGAACGTAAAGAGTCGTATTGATTGTTTGGATTTTAATGATTATAATTCTGAAAATACATGTGTTACGGAGGACGAAGTGTTGGAAGGCCCTCCGCCAGATGGGCTGTTGACCTTGTGAAGGCCACAGGAATACGCTGGATGCGAGAAGTGCACAACCGGTCGAAGTGGAGGAGCTTGGGGGAGGCCTACGTCCAGCAGTCGACGTCTTTTGGCTGAAATTATGATGGTGATGATACATGTATAGCTCAAGAATTTTATTTTGTTCAATATACAGCCTGACACTGACCTGCTAATTGCAAAAAAACGTAAGAAACTTTGAATTTTGCGGGTTACTTGTGCGCTTCCGCTTAATGTATGTCTGAAAAATTATACATAGAAGTAATAAAATATTTTGACGCAACTATATTATCTTTTTTTATATTTTTCAATAAGGAAGTTGAGTCAGGTTGCCAAATCATTGTAGCATTTCTTTTTAAAAGCACTGATTCATTCTTGTTTGCAAATATAAAATTATTTCAATGTCAACAATTCATTAATGTTATCAGTTAAATCATAACGTAGCAAGTAATCTATAAAGCCTCAATACACACAGCGGATACCAACTGATAACTTCAAAAGCAAACTTAAAAAAAGAAAAAAACGACATGTGATACTGATAATGTACCAACTGTGGAGTTTCTTGCTGGCTTTTCTCCATGTGAAGCGACAAATTGGAGCCATGCACCTAACTTCTGACGTTTCATAAGTGCCCATGCGGGTTTATGTGAAATAAAATATTTTGATTTGATTGATTTGATTACCAGTACATTACAATTGCAGCATTCTCTATGCATTTTACCACCATACTGCGATCGCCAACCCGTCTGCCAAGCGTGGCGATTATGGCAAAACCCCCCTTTTCGGGGAAGCCTATATCCAGCAGTGGACGTCTTTCGGCTGAAATAATTAATGATTTTTTTTTTTTGGGTGGGAAATCATCAATTAACTTCTCCCGCTCTGGGCGGAGCGGGAGGGCGTGTCAGACTTTTACTGACTAAAACCCACCCGTGTTCCCTCAGTTGCCTGTGTGCCAGGGGCAGCGGTATCTCTTTCGAACAACCCGCACCCCTGGCAGGCATCGGCGCTTGCAGGCCCCATCAGTAGTGATTAATGATGATGACATTATAATTTGCAATACAGATATATATTTATGTAAATACAATCACATCAAGTTATAAATTCAGGCTGATGTAATAGTAGAGGTAAGATCAGCACCCTAATTACGTAACACACTATCAATCACTACCTGAATCATTTTGACGGATATTGCTAATCCATTGCGACATTTGTTCGAAAAAATGTTCTGCTCAACAACTTAAATAACGCAATGAATGATGTTGAACTGTCAAAATGAAAGACATTCCTACTGAGTTAATGACTACTCACACTTATTCAGCTCTGTTCAGTATTTGTCCAAAGAAAACAACGACTTTGTATAGAGTGCGTTCAGCTTTCCGCGGCTGAACGGTTGCGTACGCATCTCATAAAAAATCGTTGTTTTCTAAGGTCAAAAGCTAAATAAGTGTGAGTAGTCCCTTAGAGTGATAGGCAATAACCCCGCACGTGTACCTTATTTTTGGTGTGGATAAATGCATGAGTGACTTCGCTGCCTAGAGTTGGTGGAGGAACTCCGACTCAATAAATCACTAATCCATACAGTTCGTGTGCTAATAGTATACATTTTGAAGCAACTCTGTCTGTTTATCTGTTACGTTTTCACACCTACACCACTTAACCAATTGTTATGCAATTCAAGAACATCCAGGACCAGGACACTTTCATACTGGATATTTGTGGTATTATGTCATGATGAAAAACAAAATACACGCAGAAGGAATCGCGGGCATCAGCTAATACTTTTTATGTATAGAAATAAAAGTCGAATAAAAATCTGCAGCTGTGTTCCTGATAGAAACGGTATTCATTCTACGTTATTTTTACCCGCCTGCGCGACGCAAAGGAGGGTAATGTGTTTTTAATTTTACTGTGTTAGTCCTACATGTGATATAATTACTTACGTCATCATACAAAAAAACATGACGCGGTATTTTATGCTAGCTAAAGCGCTAATAGATGATTTGCACCTTCTTAACCCACGTGCGCCAAATTATCTAAAAACAGACCAATTTAATACTACTGTCAACGTTATGTACCTATTAGTTTGGTATAGTATTTTTATCTCACGAAGCGACGCGCGCTTTCCTTGTGGTAACCAAGTTTACACACGCTGTGAAAGTGTGCGTGACGACGAGTAGCGTCAGCACATAACACACACACACACACACTTCCGACTTCGACAATGTATCGGAAAATACCGAGAGCTCCTGCGCTGACACACAATATGGAACAATTACTATGAAAACTTCGTGGAAATTGTTCCACCAGAGCTGTGTTGCGCCTATCTGCAGGAGCCTTAAAGCGCGTGTCGCTTCGTGAGGTAAAAACACTTTACCTACAAACAGACGAATAGACACCATTAATTAAATTATAATTAATCAAATAAGTAGGTATCGCGTTAAATAAGTGGAACGAGAAAAGAATGCTCACATTGCAATTACAGTTTTGCACATACCTACGTAATGTCGCACCTTTAAAGACAAACCAATTTGTCAAAGACAAAACAAAACCAAAAATATGCACGACTTTTGCACAATAAATTTAAGACCATGGTGCTTTATGACATCTTTTGGGGTTATAATGATAGAGCTTTATTTACACTATAACTAAACATACGAATTTTTCTTTTTTAAATAGAACGTTGTTAATTATAATTTTTGTAGTAACACTTTTCCAGACTAGAAAAATATATTCTGCTCCACAACGTCAATATTAAACCAATGAATATTGAACTGTCAAAATGAAAGCCATTCCTACTGTTTTTGTGTTACGCAAAGCCGCAAAGAGGGAGGCGCACAGTGGAACGAATGTATGGGAGCGGTTGGACGTAGACATGTCCGAAAAAAAAGAGTAAAATTATGCCAAACTAATGATGCCATCTTATTCGATTACTTAATGCCTTCATAACTTGTGGTGATGAATTTCTTCATAACTCCCATATTTCGGGAGTAATTTGAGAAAATGTGAAATTTTACTATGAAAATGAGTGTATCGAGCTCTCTCCCTCCTGATTCCGGGCTTGTTTCAAGTAGCGGTCTCTAATATCATAATGCTAATACTAAGAGCTATATTTAATACTAAGACACATAGTGCGCCAAATGTGCACTTTCTGGGATAAAGAGTGATGTTTATTTTATAACACAATTTTTTTATTTTTTGTTTATTTTGTTGATTAAAACCGTTTTTCTAAAGGTTTACCTTATTACAATAACATTTCTGAGCAGCCAATTAGAGAAGATATAAGCTAATTAGGATATATAATTAGGGACTTAAGGTTTACATATAAAACTGATGCACTAATGATTACTGATAAGAACATTGCTATTATTTAATTACTAAATGGCTCTTAATACACTAATTTAGCATGCATCATTTACTAATTATCACAATAACTAATTACCTTGCAATATTTAACAAAGGATACCTGGGATACCTGGATTTTATATAAATAGGTCACTATTAGTAACTTTAAAATCAGTGTTGATTTACACCTCGTTGTATCCAAGCTAATCTCGCAATGTATTTTCCAAATTTTAATACAAATCTTGATATTCACGTTGCTTTATGCGCACGCGCACATAAAGATTTACGCGACTTTAACTATTTGTTCAGTGTTTTAAAAGATAACAGTTGTGTTCAGTTATGTGAAAGTGCTGAAACAAGTTTAAAAGACTGGTGTCGTCGATTTTGCTACCGCATTTATGCAAAATGGACACAGTCTGGAAGAAGCACAGATAAGTTTCGGAAGAAACATGAGATTTGGCTACAGGCTGCAATTCAATGGCCGGAATTACAGAATGAAAATATGGAACCTTCTACAGAAAATATAAGTGACGTCATCGAGCCCATAATTTCTCCTGCTAAATCTGATGCTTCAACTTGTACACATCCTAGTCCTCGTAAATCTTTTGAGGACCTTAGTAACCGGCAAAAAAGAAGACGCACTGAAGATAGTCTTTCATGCAGCAGTAGCAGCGCTGAAATTATGTTTTCGGCCGAAAGGGCGCTTCAAAAGGCAGGACAAAGCGATACAGCTTATGTTATGAAATACTTGACGGAGAATCCAGAAGAGGCCTCAAAAATCAAAGCCTTCATTGAAGGTAAATCAATTCAGGTACGGGAAATATCCCCTTTGAAGGCATTGGCTCTTTATGTATCGATGAACTTATCGAAATGGCGCTATAACACTCTTCGGGATTTCAACACTCAAGAAGGAGCTCTTCAATACCCGAGTTACTACATGTTGGTTAAAGAAAAAATTAAGTGCTATCCGGCCAAAGAAGATCTCACAGTTACAGAGAGCTCTGCAAAAATCAAATTACAAGCCTTGATGGATTTAACCTCAAGAAGACTTATTAGGTCGTTAGAAACCCCTGTTGATCCCAATCAACAGCTCGTATTGACCAGCAAATGGGGTTTTGACGGATCATCTAGCCAAAGCATTTATCATCAAAGGACGAGTGAAGATGAGCAAATCGATCTTGCTAGTAATTTTATGATTAGTCTTGTACCACTGCGGCTCGTCTCAAAAGGTGTAACAATTTGGGAAAACGAGCGACCATCTTCCACTTCATTTTGCCGGCCAATATTGTTTAAGTTTATAAAGGAAACCAAAGAAAATGTGCAGAGAGAGATGGCTGAAATCGAAGCAGAGATTGAAGCCTTAACTCCATCCACCATCACTGATGGAATTAGTGTCAAACACCAACTGCTGTTGACAATGATTGATGGTAAAATTCATTCCATTATATCCAATACAGCAGCTTCAGTGTGTGACATATGCAAGGCTTGTCCTAAAGAAATGAATAATTTAGAGTTAATCAAAGATAAACACGCAAACGAGGACATGTATAAATATAGCTTAAGCACCCTTCACGCTTGGATTCGCTCAATGGAATGCTTATTACACATTTCCTACAAATTAGACATAAAATCATGGCAAGTAAGGGGTGATATAGCAAAAAGGCAAGTTGATGACAGGAAGAAAAGAGTTCAAGAGGCTGTAATTTGGGTACAGTAATTTTGTTCTGGATGCATCGTTTTCACACATAATTATACAATGAATGTATGTTAAATATTGTAGTTAAATCATTTTTAAAAGAGTAACGGTGGAGTTTCTTGCCCATTCTTCTCCATACGAAACTACATTTTGGAAGGGGCGACTAGAATCAATTCTATTTTAATGTAAATGTTGACGTTCAAAAGTGCCTTTTAAGTGCCTATTTGAAATAAATGCTTTGACTTTGACTTTGACTTTGTAAGAAGAGAAACGGGCTTACTTCTCGATGTTGTGAAACAAGGCAGTGGATCCACCAACAATGGCAACTCGGCAAGGAGATTTTTTGAAAACTACACTAAATCTGCTGAACTGACCGGAATAGATGCTATGCTTTTAAGAAAAATCTGTGTGATCTTGCAGTGTATTTCATCAGGAGAGAAGATCAACGTAACTAAATTCCGAGAGTTCTGCTTTGATACTGCTAAGCTTTACGTGGAGTTATACCCATGGTATTATATGCCTTCTTCACTTCATAAAATTTTAATGCATGGGCCAGACATAGTTCAGAACATGTCAATTGTGCCCATTGGTTTTCTATCCGAAGAGGCATCTGAGGCTAGAAATAAAGATTTTAGAAAATATAGAGAGGGGCATTCTCGAAAGCATAGCAGTATCTCATGCAATGAAGATATTATGCACAATCTTTTACTGTCTTCTGATCCACTTGTTACAAGTATCCGTCCAAAAGGAAATAAGTTTGTAAAAAAATCTTCTTTTAAGGAATTTTATGAGCTTACGGATTCTGAGAAAAGTGATATCGAATTTGTTAACATAAATGATTTAGCGGACATCGATTCTGAATTTGAATTAATTGATGATGATGATGATGACGAAGATAATTAAATGATGTTATTGTTTTAAAATGTGTAACTTAGTAAATTAGAGCTTACATCTTAATTATTTATTGTACTTTTAATGAAACTAGGTAATTTATTATCAACTTACTTAAAAGTCATACTCTCATCAGTTCTTGTGAATATTTTTGTTAATATATATTTCTGTATATATATATAATATATTTATAGACCTCTTAATAAGTCTGTCTGCGGTTTAAAGTAAATACAAATGGGGAAAAAACGTTTTTTTTTTTAAATTTTCATTTCCTTTTATCCCAGAAAGTGCACATTTGGCGCACTATGTGTCTTAGTATTAAATATAGCTCTTAGTAATAGCATTACGATATTAGAGACCGCTACTTGAAACAAGCCCGGAATCAGGAGGGAGAGAGCTCGATACACTCATTTTCATAGTAAAATTTCACATTTTCTCAAATTACTCCCGAAATATGGGAGTTATGAAGAAATTCATCACCACAATTTATGAAGGCATTAAGTAATCGAATAAGATGGCATCATTAGTTTGTCATAATTTTACTCTTATTTTTCGGACATGTCTACGTCCAACCGCTCCCATACATTCGTTCCACTGTGAGGCGGCGCACGTGAGGGAGAGGCAGTAAATGCGCCCTCACAGCCGTAGCCTTCGCAAGAGACGCCCTGGGCGTCGGGAATCCCAGCCTGATTTTCGGCCACCGTAGGCGCGGGCTTGCGAACACGCGCGCCTCAAAGAGATGTCAGCAACAACTAATGGGGCCCGCAAGGGCCGATGCCTGCCAGGGGTGCGGATTGTTCGAAAGAGATACCGCGGCCCTTGGCACACAGGCAACTGAGGGAACACGGGTGGGTTTTAGTCAGTAAAAGTCTGACACGGCCTCCTGCTCCACCTAGAGCGGGAGAAGTCATTTGATGATTTTCCACCCAAAAATAAAAAAAGACCTATAAAATACCTAATATGGGAGGTAATTTCAACCAATCTTTTGTAGCAATGCATCCTTCCAACCACGCTTCATACTAAAGGCGCACTTATACGGGCAATTTTTGAAGCAATTATACACATTTCTTCGCCATTATGAGTTGCCGAATATCCAATCGATTTGGAAATTATTTAGTCAATTTTCTTTCTATCTCGTTTGTACGTAATAACTACGTCTCGTTTTTGCAAGAGGAACCGGCCGGCCGGCGGGGGGGGTTCGTATCTATTGCCTAGTTTTTTAGGTTGCTCCTTATTGCCGGGTATTATGTGGCCGCATCTCTGGCAACAGGTTGCTGGCAACATAAATTGCTATTGCTCTAAATTACTGGATGTAGTCGTGACTTCATAGTTGACGAGAATTTACCAGGATGGAGCAGTTTTAGTTGCTCGTGTAAGCGCAGCTCAATGTAATAAGTTACAACACTCAACGTATTGACATACTTTACTAACTAATTACCATACTAATCAGGATGGCAATGAGAACATGATTGTCACATGCAAGTACTTAAATCAAAATTTTATGTAAATATTTACGTTTTTACTCTGTACGATTACCTACTAATTGTGTGAGGATAACGAAATCCCCGAAAGGTATCATTCCAAGTTCAATCATCTGCCTAACCTTTTCCCAACTATATTGGGGTCGGCTTCCAGTCTAACCGGATGCAGCTGAATACCAGTATTTTACATGGAGCTGCCTATCTGACCTCCACAACCCAGTTACTGGATAATACTATACCCTGTGGTAAGACTGGTTGTCAGACTTTCGGGCTTCTGACGACCCGTAACGACTGTCAAAGATCGAATGACAGCCGGGACCGACGGCTTAACGGGCTTTCCGAGCCACAGAGGGGTCTTAGTTTGTAAAGATGGCCACCCATCCACGGACCAACTGCGAAAAGCGTATCCGTGTGGCTGTTATATCCATATATAAAAACGAATCCCTATCTCCCTTGGTCACGGCTTCACGCGTGAACAGCTGGACCAATTTTGCTAATGCTTTTTTTCTTGTGTTTGTTATTGTCAGGAGAACATTCTTATGAAAGAACAAAATAAAAAAGTTGCGCGTAACATTAAGAAATTTAAGAAAACTTAACGACCATATTAACTTTTCTGATATTATACCAATGCGAAATCAATATTCATAGTTACGACAGGACGACGTCTGTCGGGTCAGCTAGTCACTTATAATTCCAAGTTCAATGTAAGTAGTAAATAAATGGTAAACAGATTGGTGATCCTCAAGATCCTAAGGAGTGAACAGTCAAAGGAATACCCTTTGACTGTTCACTCCTTAGATGTAACAGTCTCCAAAAAACTCATAGCCTTTAACGCTTAGACGCCAAAGTTACTCCTAGAAGAGCGGAGGCAGCCACATAACATAACATAATAATATCATATAATGTTGCCACTGCTAAGACACAACCTTTCCCTCTATGACAGGGAATGGGCGGTAATCCACCACGCGAGTTGATAGATGTCACATAGTGTCCGCAATTTATCGACGAATGACGTCACTCTCCGCAAGAGACGCCCTGGGCGTCGGGAATCCCAGGCTAATCCCGGCCACCGTAGGCGCAGGCTTGCAGATGGCGAGTAATGGGTAGTTCGCTGTCCGGTAAGGACCAAGCCCGGGTCGACGGCGCATTGTGTTCCACGCGCCCCTTAAAGAGATGTCAGCATCAACTGATGGGCTCCGCAAAGGCCGATGACTGCTAGGGGTGCGAGTTGTTCGAAAGAGATACCGTGGCCCCTGGCACACAGGCAACAGAGGGAACACGGGTGGGCTATAGTCAGTAAAAGTCTGACACGCCCTCCCACCCAGAGCGAGAGAAGTTTTATGATGATTTCCCACCCAAAAAAAATTACGTCACTCTAACGTTTTAATGAAAGGAATTTGGGTGTGTTTTCCTAGAGATCGTTTTATGACACCGTAAGCTTCACACCGCTGCACCGCTTCCGCAGACACGCGAAGCGACTCTCGTGAAACAACTTCTTTGAAAACTTCGTGGAAATGGTTCTACCGGAATCGCGTCGCGACTTACTGCGGGAGGGAAGCCTTAAAGTCAAACCCCAATGTCTTCATGACAGTGTTTGAATGACAGCCGCCAAGCGGGCGTTGTGTGGTGTACCACCGATTTAAAACCGTAGCGTCCGTAGCTTTACCTACATCAAGAGACATTCACTAACCTAAACTCGAAGAATAGTTTTGCATTAAACTAGAAATAATTTAACCCCATTTATAAACAAGTACTTAAAAACAATTTTCCAATATTGGCGATTTCCGTTATCAGCTGCTCAAACATACATTCCTATAGCGTACTAGTGAATAAATTACCTTCGATCGAGCCAGTCAAGTAGCGCCCCGTGGACAAACAGTCTATAATTAATTCACCAATTTAATCCTAAAATGCTGTAATTCATCGAGTAGGTACTGAATAACGTGGACTCGCTCGTGTTTTTTAATATATTTTTTCTGATATGCAAATTGCGTATAAGAAAAATAAGTCCTTCATCTCACGGGTCGATCGATCAGGTTAAGGTATGCTTGCCGCGATTGGTCCTTGGATGGGTCTTTCCATACCAAGACCACTCCGTGCCTCGGAATGGACCTACGTTAAGCCGTTGATCCCGGCTGTCATTCGTCGATATTTAACTCGTTACGGATAGTCAGAAGCCCGAAAGTATGACAACCAGTCATACCAAAGGGTATCGAATTACCCAGTAGCTGAGTTATGGAGGTCAGATAGGCAGTCGCTCCATGTAAAATACTGGTATTCAGCTGCATCCGGTTAGACTGGAAGCCGACCCGAACATAGTTGGGAACGGGCTAGGAAAATGAATTGATCTTAAATTATGCCTGGTAGCGCTGCCTAGGACCCGCAGTGATCTTGATTCGGTCTGAATCCCGGTCACGATGATGGACACAATCTCGCAGGCAAATTCTGGGCTGACAGTGTTTCGATTGCTATCGACCCGCTAAGGAAAAGAAAATGCTAAACCCCCTACATAAATTGAAATGGAGAGTACTTCTAGGTCTTAGAAACCTACCTAAATAACTACGAGACTCATGCAGGAATTACAATTATCATCAAGGATAGCCACGTACCTTGCTTACATACACTTTCTAAGCAATTGACATCTTATCATCTTTCTGAAATGAAACAACATCTTTCAATACATTGTTTCTACTCGACCTCTATCTAACGGTTAGAAAGGTCAGACGCTTATCATTTTGCATCCAATAATCGCAAGGCCTACACATATTGCCTCTTAATCAAAGTAGAACATTCCCTAGACTAGTCTAAGGTATGGTCTACTACATTGGTGTTTATCTAGGGCAGTGGTGGGCAAACTTTCTTAATGGGAGGCCGGAAAGTTTAATAAATTTCAGAGGAGGGCCAAAATTATAGTGCATTTTGTGTTCAAACTTTCAATCATATAAAAACATTACAGCATTACACACTTGCACAAATGTAAAAAATTACAATTTAACATTTATTCGAAGGCCCTGCCATGGTAGGCGTGTGAGACATGAAATTGCTTTTGATTTGCCATAATATTTTCGAATGCAGGTTCGAGCTATGACGAAGTAACTTTTAGTAGCACGAAAAGGCTAGTCTAGCTGGCTCCTTTACCTATTCGTCTATTATTATACTAAGTAGAATCTACTTTATACTTCTGGACCGTCAAAATGTAATTATCGCGGGCCAAATACTATTCATGTCGAAGAACCGTCGGCGGGCCGGATTAAATGCTTTCGCGGGCCAGAGCTGGCACGCGGGCCGTACTTGCCCATCACTGGTCTAGGGCCTAGACAAACGCCAAGATAAAGAACTCTTCACTAAACAGTAGGTCAACTGACTGCCATAGCCCATCCCATATTTTTACGTCACTCGCCGATCCATATTACCCCCGACGCAAGAGGGGTGTTATAAGTTTGAAGCCTTGGTTTGTCCGTGTATTTTGGGACATCGTAACTCTCAAACGAATGGACCGATTTCAATGCCGTTTTTTCCTATAACTAGGCTACTTTTGTCACGATAAATGATGCTTTAAATCGTCACTGGCGGTCAAAAGGTTAAGCAAAATAAACGAAAGAAAAACCATTTAACGTTAATAAAATACAAACAAATTCTCATCTCATTATAATTACATCTTAATCATTATCACAATGAACGTCCTTGGGCGAGTCGTAACATTCGAAACAAACAGACAATGTAAAAACATTACTAAGCATAAGGGTGTTTGATCAACATCAAGCTATGCTGCGCTGTGCTGTGGACTGTGCTCTATTCGCACCTCACAGATTATAAACAATCAAAACTGGCTACGCTGCGCACTGTGGTCACTATGGCAATGCTCTTTATAACACGGGGATTGTCCTTAATTTACACTGGATTCAAGCCAGCAGGCGTTGAAGCACCCTACAAAACTGAAAATCCACACCACTCTTTTGGCACCCGGTACAACGAAATCACTGCGATGCGGCATCGCACTTCACCGCATCGTGTGATTTCGCTCGTATCTAGCTATAGAAAGAAAGAAAGAAAAGAAAAATTGTTGGTTTATTTGTCACAGAAAAACGTACACATAAAAACGTTAAGTTAACTCAAATAAAAAACAAAACATTTAAAATGACGAGCGCAGAACAGAACACGTCATGCACGTCGTGACTGTAGCAAGAAGGCTTCCACTCAACATGATGCTGTGATATAAGGGACCTACAGCACAGCGCTGGTTTTCGGTACGGAGACCAAGTTAGGAGTTTGTTGCGCCACTTCTTCCCAGCTAAAGCACTAGGAAGTGGTGTAATTTTGACGTTCAAAAACTTCTGATTCTCAGCGTAGTTTGCATAAATGAGTTTTGGGTTTTGATTTTGAAGTCAAGTTTAAAGATTTTTACAGACATACATCTCACTACTTCTTCCTATAGGGGGAAAGCAGAAACCACGGAACGCATCTGTTACGATCCTAACATATTCCCCGCTTCGTTTACGTTTATACATGTTGTCACACACGCACGCCGGTTACGAGATTACACAAATAAAGCACCGCGCAGCATAGCTTAGTGTTGACTAGTCACCCTAGTATCGCATTTAATTGCCAATAAGTAATGAGTATGTTCACATTTTCAGTTCAGAACGGGATATGCTGCCGAACAGTGCAGTGTCAGACATGGATCTACCTGACGTCACCGATGTCTTGGAGGAAACAGAACAGGTAAGGCTTTGTTATTTGCAATATTACACTCTGGAATTACCTAAACGGTTTAATTATGTGTAGGAAATATATCTCGAGAGTAATTCTTCGGTAAACATTAATGTTTTATTTTCAAAATATGATAACTAAAACTATGTCATTGCTTTTAAGTTTGAGTCAAGAACATATTACTTAAAAACGACTATAGTGTTGTATTGTTTATGAAAAGCAGCGATGGCATTGCATCAAAAGCTATTGATGATATGATATTGCTAATCCTTTGCTTCATATATTTGGAAAAAAAAATCTGGTCAACAGCGTAAAATATAACGCGATGTATGTTGTGGAACTGTCCAAAGGAAAGCCATTCCTACCGTTAGTGTGTTACTAAGGGTAATTGCACCCCCCAAACCAGATCTTCTTGATTCTTTAGATCATAGGTTCAATGTGATACACACCCATTTTCTCCGAAATTGATATGATTCTTTATCAAAGTTCAATTGAACTTAAGTATGTTTCTACTACCTACATAATATAGATTAAACTATCACCATCCTATTTACTTGGTCAGAATGATACACTTGTGTTTGTAAACCTAACGCCGGGCATTGTTTTATCGTGATACACCAGTTTTTTTTGCACTTATTAACGAATATGTCGTCGGAAGACTCTTATCATCGGGCAGCAGATTTCGAATTCAACCATCAAAATCCAAAATCTACTGCCGACGTTTGTGTCTTGAAGTGAAAATAAATAAATAATTAAATTATTGCTGAGGTCCTGGATTCGATTTCGTTCTCCTGTAGTATTTTCATTTGTTTTTTTTTTTGTGATAATTTTCCCGCAGCACACTGCCCTATGAATTTTGACGATGACTGGTGATGAGTCACCTTCTCAGGAATAGCTGATAGTGCTGACTGAAAGATTAGCTCATAAGGGTTTCCTGTAATTTTACTGATAGTGTCTGTAACAAGAAATACTTCTGCATTCCAGGTACTTAGACAATGCTTCAAAAAATACGAAATAGACGAAGTCTTCCTGTCTTTCAACGGTGGAAAAGACTGCACGGTGCTTCTAGACATGACTTTGAACGTGTTACGTGAAATTTACGAACGTGATGACATTGCCAGTGAACTAAAAGTTGTGTATATCCGTACTAAAGGGCCGTTCAGGGAAATAGAAACTTTCGTAGAGCAGATTAAGGACCACTATGGTGTGACGCTGCTGGTGACGGAAGGTGAACTGAAGACTACCCTGCAAAGGCTGCTGGATCAAGATGATAGACTTAAAGCAGGTCTAATGGGGACCCGGCGGACGGATCCTTACAGCGAGAATTTGCAGTTTATGCAGGTAAAGTTACAATTTTCATTAACCAGTCTACTAGTTGTACGGCGGAATACAGTGAATTTCTTAGAACTTTTCATAACAATGTCCGATAAAAGCCTGTGTATAAACATCCAGATTATTAGTAATTGAACGATAAACTGAGTGGATATAGAGGTACTTAATTACGAGAGCCCATTCTGTTGAGAGTTATTAATAGGTACATGCACTCATTTAGGATAGCCAAAGGTGCAAGGCATGTGACCTAGTGGAGAATATACACTAGGTTGATTTTCGCCGTGCGGCTGGTCGGTTACCAAATCGCCTCATATGCCGTTCGCCACCCCATTTACACAGGTCGATAAAAATCGCAGGTAAGCTATAAATACTCCTACAGGATAATTTTTTACCCAGTGCGCAAACTGTAACCATGAATTCAGTATATCATTCTAGACCCCCAGCGCAGAAACTTTTCGTCGGTTATACAAAAAAAAAAATCAGCTGTTTTATACATTTTGACCGCGTAGGTATTGCATTTTTCTATGAATTTGATTTTTTTTTGTATAATCGGCGAAAAATGTTTGCGCTGGGGCGTCTATAATGATATGCTGAATACATGGTTACAGTTTGTGCACTGGATAAAAAATCATCCTGTATAATACAGCTACTTATAATACACCGACCTTCACAAGGGCGAAGCCGCTGGCAAAAGCTAGTTTAAAATAAAATGACTTTTATTTCGTTTAACACAACATTTACTACTGTCTTAAATCTATCTAAAAAAGTTATATAACTTTGAAATATAATGTTTTGCATCCCTGCTTCTGCAAGCTTATGCTATTATAAATGGAGTATTAGTTCATTTTGCATCAAAATGTCGACCGTCATGCGGCGGGCGATCACCTGCAACTGAACATTTTCACGGTCAATTTTAGTCACCCGCCGCATACGACCTGTCGCCGCACGACAAAATTCGAAACCTACTCTACTTTGGAACTTGCGATTTTAGTCACCTGCGGCCTACCCGAATAGCTATTTAGACTTGCAGCTATAGTCTCCGTGTAAAGCGTGCTCCGTGTAATTAGGGAAGGTGGCGCCCCGTGGTCACGTGCTACCTTGCACTCTTGCAGTTATACTTCGGGGAAGACCTCTTTACAGTCTACTCAGGAATGTGCCTCTAACAGACGTTGCACAAAGGGGTTTTGGATCAGTATTTTGAGTGGTAGCGGTGGTCCCTTTCATATGCAGAATGGTGATCCCCGGAGTGATTTTAGTGAGGTACAAATCCCTCATCTACATCTACCAACCCGCACTGGGTTCGCCCCATTCCTTCTCATAAGAGAACGCCTGTACCTTATAGGCTGATTATGTAAAAATCCCACACCCATCCTTATCCCCGAAGCCAGAGCGACTATTGAAGTTATTTCCCGAAAACAAAAAAAAAACTTGAAACGTAAAACTTGCTTGTCATTACTTTTTTTAAATAAGACTACAATAACTATTATCTAAAAGTAGGAATAACTTGGAATTCTTGTATTATGTATAAATCTTTACTATTATCTAAAATTAGGCATTGAATGTTTGTTAAAAAAATTGTCACTGTGACAGGAACAAACTAGCTATTAAAAAAAATATACTAGAACAAATGATATTCTTTTTATCTGTTCTGACTCCTGTGTTGAGAGTGAGACTAAAAATCTTAAAACTATAAAGCAATTTAAATGAGATTTGTCGCTGGCTGACTGCACGATGATATATTAAATTACTTATTACATAACCTTGAGGGGTTTTGGCCAAGTAATATAAGCCGCACGGATCGATCAATCAGGTTAAGCTGCGCTTGCCGCGGTTGGCCCGTGGATGGTTGACCATCTTTACATACCAAGACCCCTCCGTGCATCGGAAAGCACGTTAAGCCATTGGTCCCGGCTGTCATTTGTGGATCTTTGACAGTCGTTACAGTCGTCAGAAGCCCGAAAGTCTGACAAACAGTCTTACCAAGGGGTATCGTGTTACCCAGTAACTGGGTTGTGGAGGTCAGATAGGCAGTCGCTCCATGTAAAATACTGGTATTCAGCTGCAACCGGTTAGACTGGAAGCCGACCCCAACATAGTTGGGAAAAGGCTAGGCAGATGATGATGATGACATAACCTTGATGGTTCAACGTTAGAAGAATTTCAAAGCACAACCTATCTTAAGGTCAGACCCTAGAAATGACGATGCGCGTCTACCAAATTGGCGTGCCACGCCAATTTAGGCCGTATACAGTACGAACTTAAGTTGTTTTTCGGTCACGCTATTACCTCAACGTTTTGAGGCGCCCTTTCCTTGACAACCTTCAATTACTGTAATTTATATTATGCAATATATGTAACAAACAGGAAATCGAATTCTAAAAGTACATAACATCACGCCTTGTTTCCCCTACGGGTGGGGCAGAGGTGTACCTACCTATAGTGCATTTCGGCAGTTTTTTTTAAATGCCAAGTAACGGGCGGCGATCCTATTGCCATCCACCAAGTACAAATCCAGACTCCGGGCTGCTACTGAGCAATACCAGATAGGAAAACCCTATAACACTTTGTCTGTCTTGGGAATCGAACCCAGGACCTAATACTCAGTAATACCAACCAACTAACTTCCAACCACTAAACCAACGAGGCAGTCGGTCAGTACTATAAGTACCTAACTTAAATAATTATTTAGCCCGCCGTGCTGTTCATTTATGTCAATCTCATTTTTTTTCTCCAACAGAAAACAGACCCGAGCTGGCCACAGATAGTGCGAGTATCTCCTCTCCTCAACTGGAACTACCATCAGATATGGAGTTATACCCTCCAGAAAAGAGTTCCTTATTGCAGCTTATATGATAAAGGGTGAGTTAACATCTTGGAAACAATTAAGATAACCAGTTATCAGTTTGTAAATGTCTACCACCGAAAGTGGGTCCATCCCAGAAATATTATATCTATGGTCCACCCAGTGATCCATGAAATAATCTGCAGATGAATAACTGCTTAACACACTAATAGTAGCAATAGCTTTAATTTTCACAGTTCAACAACATACATTGCGTTATTTATATTGTTGAGCAAACAAATTTCTCGAACATATGAATCAATGGATTGGCTATATCTTTCCAAATAATTCAGATTGTGACTGTTAGTCTGTTACGAATTTAGGGTGCTAAATGCAGTGGGTATAATGGTTTAGACAGCCGAAAATACTATTCCTTATTCACTTTTTGTACTCTGGGACTAGCTACCTTAGTTAGATACACAACATAACATCTTACGAAACGAACTGTGAAATGACTTCAGTTTTCAAGTTTGCAAGCGATGCGAGTAGCTGGCAAACTTAAAAATGCATCTTCAATGAACGGCGTTTAAATATTTTCACGTTACTGAAAAACATTTCTAATTCCACTTTTATTCACAGGTACACATCAATAGGCAGTGTACAAAACACATGGCCAAACCCTGCACTAGCAACAAAAAACAATTTCGGCGGCATCTCGTACTTACCGGCTTGGCGGCTATCCGATGCGTCGCTAGAACGGGCGGGTCGCGGCGTCGCGCCTAAAATACCCGTCAATGGACACGCAACTTACAGTACAATCAACGGCCACAGCAATGAAAACAGTCATATAGGAAGCAGCGATCATATACATCCGTCTTGTGTATAATTTGTGGAATGGGCAAACGGTAAACTTGTACTGATTGTATGTATATTCATGGTACCTACTACCTACATTCTGAGAAAATTTAATGTAAATCATGCTCATTTCATTTCATTGTATTGAAATTGTTTATTCTGTAAAAAGGTTATCGATGTTATTTTTCCTCTATTAAACCATTATTATTAATTAAAACCTATTAAACCTCTACCCAGGTGAGTATTTACCGAGATAACACGCAATTTTCTATCGCGCGCAACGTGCCTTGCTGATTGGCTTATCTTTTCATCAATACGTAGTTAGTTTATTTTCTCAGCACATGCTCTAAACATGTAATGACTTTTGCTTACAACACTTTTAAATTGGCATGACAGCCCATTACCGTTCACTGACAAACATAGGCATTCCAATGACTCGAAATTTCGAAATTGTGGTAGCATATTATTTGCTGGTCACCAAACGGGACGAGCCAAGTCTTTAAAAAAATACAATAACAAAAATGTACGTACTTCTAACTAGGCTGTATTGTGACTTTAAAGCTTTACTCTTTCTTTTCATATAATCCTGCTAATGTGTTCTGGCCGGCAAGTACTTAATCCAACTAATATTATAAAAGAGAAAGTTTTATTTTTCGGTATTTCGATGTTTGTGCTCAATCATGCAAAAATGTACGTTCCCGTGGGATAATTTTCGATCTCCATGCGGGTGGAGCCGCTGGCAAAAGCTGGTACAAAAAACACCTACATGACAATCAGTAGTTGATTACTTTGCTCAATGTAAACGCAGCCTTAGTCCGAATTAAATCTCTAGTAATATTTAATTATTATTATTTTATTTTATCGGGTCGTAAAAAACCGTTATCTAGACATTTACATACTTAATTAAGTACCTTAAAAAAATATTGAACTTGTTAACTTATCAAAAAATAAAATATAGTAATTATGAGATAAAAATATGTAAACAATATCGGCAAATATATTTTAACTAACATTGTATTGTTGTTGTTATTATTATTCTTTTATGCTAAATGTGTTGTCTGAAGATTTTATTGTGTAGAAAAAAAACTGGTACAGAACTTCATTCGAAACTAAACATAGGAGTAGGTAAAAACGTTCTATAAAATAACCCGAGAAGAATTTAAAATGTTTGCATCAAAATTAAAGAGCCTCATTCTACACGGATTGCGTCGCATTTCAAATTCCATAATGCTGGGTACACGTATAATCATCATCATCATCATCTGCCTAGCCTTTTCCCAACTACGTTGGGGTCGGCTTCCAGTCTAACCGGATGCAGCTGAATACCATTATTTTACATGGAGCGACTGCCTATCTGACCTCCACAACCCAGTTACTGGGTAATATACGATACCCCTTGGAAAGACTGGTTGTCAGACTTTCGGGCTTCTGACGACCCGTAACGACTGTCAAAGATCTACAAATGACAGCCGGGACCAACGGCTTAACGTGCTTTCCGAGGCACGGAGAGGTCTTGGTATGTTAAGATGGTCACCCATCCACGGACCAACCGCGGCAAGCTTAGCTTAACCTGATCGATCGATCCGTACGACAACTATTACTTAGCCACAAGTCCCTCTTGGGTACACGTATAATGGCTGGGTACACGTATAATACACGTTGAAAAAAATTACACAACAGCGTGTCCTGTTGTGCCCTGTTGACTGTAGGCTACAGGAGTTGATGGACGCTGCTAAAAGTGTCAAGTTCGTAGCCAAATTCTGGGCCGACTGTATTTAAATTGCTATCGACACACTAAGAAAAAAACAAGTGCTCCCAATGCTCCATGGAAGCCCATCTACGGGCTTATATTATAAACGTAGTAGCTCAGAGCAATCTATCTCGAAACAATACAAAACTATTATTTTTAGATAAACATGTAATTAAATTATGAACTTAATTTTCATGTATTTTGTATAAATATTACATGCCGTTTATTTATCATAGTTACCTGTGTACTGTACCTATATTGAATTTAGATAACTGTGATGATAATTACGCTTGCTCCATATAATGTGCAAATTTAAGAATAATTATTATGATGTACTTAAATGATATGCAGGCAAGTTGAAACAGGCGATATTTAAAATATTAAGTTTTCATTGCACGTAATAAATGCACTAAGTTGACCAAGAGCACTTTTAATTGTATTGTTTAGTTTTAGTTGATTTAATTTTTTTGTGTGTTTCATTCAAGTCATTTATTTTACACAGTTTAAGTGCAAATTCAGATAAGGCGTGTACGCAACAAGGAGTGAGCATGCACCTTGCAAGCACCTTGATCACTTTTAGAATACGTAGTGGCAACATTTTGAATAAAAATAGCAGTTGCAAAAAGTTACTTAACATTTTCGCTCCTTGACTGTATGTGGGTGAATTGTACCTACGAGAGGCTCCTAGTATCACAGCTTCGCGCGCAAATCTCCTTATGAGAGCTATAAATTATGTATAATTTAAAGTTTGATGGCGTCTCACTATTTATTGTAATTATTTTTAAGTATTTATTTAATTGTATCGTCTTATTTATTTTACGATATATTTTTGTGACATTAAAATTCATTCGCAGCTTTGTAATTTCAGAAACCTCAGACTAATCATAAAAGTTATGTAACTATATTTTATTCTACAAGAGACTTAAATTCTTGATAGCTTTAATAGTTTGCGACAAGTATTTAATACTATTGTGAAGCATATTAATTTATATTTTTTATTTATTTATTTTCGTATCAATTTGTAAATTTATTCCCGCAATATTATTTTTCTTTGCGATATTTTGGCACGGTTGTGTTAGCACATACTTTTGTTTGAATAAAAACGCTTTATTTAAAACGAAAATATTTTATTTTTTTACAATTTATAGTGGAATATTTTTTAATAAAAAACCTTTTACAGTCTTACCTATATTTACAGTAAATGTCTTAGTGCAAATTTCACCAATGAAACTGAACGCGATCAACAACGTTCAAGAGCTGTCAGTGTCCATATTGCACAGAAAATATTGGCACTGACAGCTCTTAATCGTAGTTCATGTGGTGATCGCGTTTAGTTTCATTGGTGAAGTTCACCCTTAGGGTGAGCGGTACAAGGCAGCTCGCGAAATTAAGATTTTCTTACGTTTGTTGCAAGCTGCAGGTCAGTGTCATGCTGTTCAACAGAACGAAAAATGATTCGCGACCGTAACAAATATGGCTTTACATAATTAAAATCATCAATAAAACGCTTTAAAATAAATTCATTTAATTCAATTGAATTACTATTTCATGAAAGTCATATATTTACAGAATTATAAGAATCACATGATTCTTTCCCTGACCGGCAGCAGACCCTGATGCCCATGGGCCACTATATTTTATATTTTAATGTTTTTATATGATTTTTGTAAAACTATTTAAAAATATGCTTAATATGTATGTATGTTCGCTTTACCGAATGTAAGAAATCTGGGACCCAACATCGTCTTAGATGATGAGGTGCTTGCAACTGTAGAATCGGCCGTTTTTCTTGGCATAACAGTAGATGCCAAACTTCAGTGGGGATCACATATATCAAGCCTAGCGGGAAGGCTCAGTTCGGCCGCCTACGCCGTCAGAAAAGTAAGACAATACACTGACGTTGATACAGCTCGGTTAGTCTATTTTAGTTATTTTCATAGCGTTATGTCCTACGGCATTCTGCTGTGGGGTAAAGCGGCTGACATTCATAATATTTTTGTTCTTCAAAAACGAGCTGTTCGTGCAATTTACCAACTAGGTGCTAGAGTTTCTCTGAGAGAATTTTTTAAAGATATTGGTATTCTCACGGTGGCATCACAATTCATCTTCGCTAACATCTTATATATTAGGCAAAATATACACTTATACACTAAAAACAGTGATACTCATAATATTAATACTAGAAATAAGGACAAACTACGTGCTCCCTTTCACCGGCTTCATAGGGTTCATAACTCATTTGCTGGGCTTGGTATAACCTTCTATAACAAGCTTCCTTCTTCTTTGCTATATTTACATTTTAATGCGTTTAAAGCGAAAGTAAAATCAAATCTTTGTTCGAAGGCATACTATTCTATCAACGACTACTTAAACGATAAGAATTGTTGGTCGCTGTGATTAACTCAAGACAACGTTTATGTTCTTTCACCAGAATTAGCTTTACTACTGACAGGTCATATGAATTACTTCATATCATTGTTTATTTAACTTGACTGCATAAACCATTTATTTTTTATTTTTTTTATTAATTAAATTTTCATTTATCGTTGAATGATGGTTATATGCTATTATTGTATAGAATCAAGTTCTTCCAACATAACAGACAGCTGTGCTGCTGGGGAGTTTGTTGCGCCACTTCTTCTTCCCAGCTAAAGCACTAGGAAGTGGTGAAGGGCGGGCTTTTTGGGGGGACTGTCTTATGTAATTTTGACGTTCAAAAAGTGCTGACTCTCAGCCTAGTTTGAATAAATGACTTTTGATTTTGATTTTGTAAAGTAATAAGTAAACAAAAATTAGAATTATAATGATTATAATTCTCGTCTTCTTGCGAATCATATTTTTATCAATATACAACCTGGCACTGACCGGCAAATATAAAAAAATGTAAGGGCTACCCCGTAGGTTCCACCGTAAGTTAATAATTACGTGTGATTACCGCTGTTATTAGGTTTTACGTGTTTCCTGATAAACTCTTGGAACATCGCCACATCAGCTGGTTTGTCGTCTGAAACAATCATAAATATTATTACCATGTGGACGAATACTTCGACGCCTAAGTGTCATTTTATTTTTGTATTTATTTGTCTATTTAGTAATTTAATTTATATTCAGAATAAATATCATTACTAATGCACGATAGGGCACGTGTTTTGCGATGGTTCTCTTCTCTACTCTGGGTCCTTCAAGACCTCATTACATTGGACCATTATCAAAACTAAGATCAAACAAAAGAAGAAAATGTCCTCGACCATATGCAGAAACATAATCGTTCTATTTTGGAGCGTACGCGCAACGCGGCTCGGAACTGTGACTATCCGGCTCGAAGGACCAATGTATAAATCGGGTTAGAATAAATGTGGAAATGCTTTAGTGACCATTTAAGTTTTCTGCTGGTACTACATACTAAACAAAAATTGGAATGTAGGTTTGTGTGACATAAAATATATTGAGTCAATTAAAGTACTGTTTTAACATACCTGTCTCCGGTTGATTCTCTGTTCCCTCCTCATCACTGGAGCTCTCATTGGCAGGATGTTTGAGGTACATGTCACTGATCTCGCAACCTCCCGACACCTCTTCAATGAGGTTCTTTTTGTCTATGACTGTGTCGTCTGGACCTGGGAAGAAAGACTATAATGTTTCGAGTTGATGGTCTTGCAGAAATATTTTTTGTAACTCTTTTTTCACTGTGTTTGAAAAGACCTACGACTCCTTATTATAAAACGAGATCTATTTTTTTTGTAAAGTTGATAGTTTTCAATAAAGATCTGTATTTTATAACAATAAGGTTATTATTACAGAAACTATAGCAATGGTCAAAACCTTGTCTAAATGAAAACCTCGTTTTGTAATACGACAAACTAAGTCTGAAATACAATAATTGTATTTTTGACATTTTTCTGGTCATGAATTATTTCGAAACACACCTTTGTTTTTTAATTCTTCTGCACTTCGTTTCTCCTCTTCTAATTTTTCTGCACGCATCTTCAGCCAGTCTGCTTTGTATTCCCTAAAAATACATTGAAAAGAAAATGATTGTAGGAATAATTATGGATGTTTTTCAGATTATTGTGTTGTTTTTAAGATGGTATCGTGTATAAGGAAGGTATTTGCGTGTATGACCAGATGTATGATCGTAAACGAAGGAAAATAATGGCGTACCTATGCAAGCATCAGCACAGGTGGCGTTCTGTAGTTTGTGCCTACCCTCGTGGGGGAAAAAAGTGTGTATTATCGTAAGAAAGACATAATTACTGTAAGAACCTACTTTTCGTATTCTTCTGCAGCATCATCAACCAGCTTGAAGAATTCATCCAAACCCTGAAATAATTAAAGAGATGAGAAAAATAACACAATTCCGACAATACCTAAGGAAAAGGAAAATCATAGAATAATTTCTTTAATATACGTTTAACTTAGGTTTTCTTTTTTTCTTCATTTTGGCTATTAGCCGATTTCGACTAGGATATTTCTACTCCGAATTACTATAGTAATCACTCACAGTCATCAATCTTCTTGGTTAGGATATTTTTAATACTCAGACCTCAACGCACGGGCAATTTTTATTTAGAGAGTTGAAAGTTGGGGTTTTATGGACGCGTTGGATGCCCGTTGGATTTTCAGTGCTTGGCTCAATACAGAAAGTTGAAAATCGAGCGCGCAGTATAAAATCATCGCGTCAAAACAATCCGGCACGAAGGCTTAAAAGTAAATTAATACTAACATCACCCGTATGTGCACTAACACCGCAGCACCGTAAGTCAGAGTAGAATGTGTCAAGTGCGAGCGCCATGGACCGCGTCAGGTTCCCAATGTACGTGTTCCCGCCTTCCGTCTCGCCCTCGCCCTCGGCATCTAGCGCCTCTTGGAACGCCTCGAAGTCTCGCATCCATTCCACTGCGTACGCGTTGTCTACTACATCTGTCTGAAAAATAATTTATTGTTTAGTAGGAAAGCACTAACCAATAGTATAATCAGCATAAAATAATGTTCCTACTTCAGTACAGGCCTCTTCTCTTCCAGAGGATGTGGGCTGTAAATCTGTTTTAAGTGCAGTGGTGATGAAATTATTTACACAAAGTAAAGCACCTGCCTGGGTTCGAACCACAGACAGAGAATGGACTGAGCGTTATCCTCAAAAAAGTGACCACTCTCTAGAAAGAGACAAAGCGACTGTGCGGCCTATACCTGTCTCTTTCTGCAAGCATGTAATAACATACTAGAAAGAGACAACTACTGGCCGCACATTCGCTTTGTCTCTCTCGTACTTTTCGGTCTGTATTCACTCCTTAACTGAATGCGGAACGCGCAGTCCATTGTCTATGTGTATGGTTCGCACTCACCACCTACAACACCTGAATTGGGGCTGATACCAGTGGACCACCACTGGCACGACTGCACCACTAACCAATAGAATCCTATTAAATTAACGGTTCCACTCGGCTCTATTTAAAACAGTTGGCTTATACTTTCTTACATACATACGTATATAAACTCACGCCTTTTTCCCATGTGGGTAGGCAGAAACTACAGAACGCCACCTGCTACAATCCTTACATACTCCTTTTACCTCGATTATGTTCACACATACACTCACACTGTGGCCCTAGTGTGAGTTTCATTTAACCATCTCGATCAAACGCATCGAGCGCGTTCGGCGACCAGATCGGTCCTTCACCAATCCACGGCAAATCGAAGCGAATTAAATGAAACTTACACTAGGGCCTCTGGCTATATTCCCACGCCGGTTGTGAGTACTACGCACCTGACCTTTCATACGAACATCACCAATAAGGTCACGACATCACAGATTACCAGATGAATCACTCCATGAACTTACGCGCGCTAACTACCTACAGGGCGCCGGGCCGCACGCGGCCCATTTCGCAGTGGGTTGCCGACAGCCGCGAGGCGCGTACGGAGGCATAATTATTTCGGTCGACCTGACGCTGACATACTTAGGTTTAAAATTCTTATGATATGGCTGTTTCATTATGCATTATGTGACAGTCCCCCAAAACGCCCGCCCTTCACCACTTCCTAGTGCTTTAGCTGGGAAGAAGAAGTGGCGCAAAAAACTCCCCAGCAGCACAGTTGTCTGTTATGTTAGAAGAACTTGATTCTATACAATAGTTACGTAATTAACGTTACGAAACATTAAATTAAAATATTTGCCATATGTCAGCTAGCTCACGCCAATATATAAAAAATTAACTCAAGCAGTAATAAATAATAAAAACAAAAACAACAGAACTCAAAACCCCTAAATTAAAGCCTCTAGGCATAATGGGCGTGCCCGCTTACGTAAGCAATGCGGCATTATGTTCACATAATTGTAGCTAGACGTAACAAATGTTAAACTAGGACCTTCGGAGTAAAATAAACAGTTAAAACTATTAACAATAACAAAACCATGGTCAACAAAATCATCAGTCACCACAAGCAGCACTCGTTCACGAGCATAACGCAAAGATCAGCCATAACCCCCTCGCCATATTTGAGAGGCAACCCGACCCCCGACGCTACTGCAAGCAGTGACATCTAAAGGAGCATGACGAACTTGTTGCCAGTTGCTCAAGCAAGAATAATATGATCAATTTTCGAGGTCGCTAGCTAACTACATATTGCAATACAACTCATTATAAAAATCATTATAATGAGTAGATTATGTCAGCAGTATCTGTATGAAAATAAAAATGAATTTATAAAATCAAATAAAAAACAAACAATTATGTTAATATAAATATAACCTGTCCTGTATTTTCGTTATTATCTTGTTAATGTTATTTTCGTACGATTATTGTTTATTTAAAAGCGTGCAAGTGTTATAAAAGCGCGCATATGGTCACAATATGACGCCAGCGCATGTTTATTCATAGTGTAGAAGCATAGTAGGTACCTATTACGCTAATCGTGTAAATAAACGAACAAATCAATTAATCGAGTTTTCAGTTTCCTCTGTTTCGGATTTCATTCGTATTCGTGGCCATGCGGAGTGGTTACGTCACTTAAAAGGTTAAACAACTCAACTCTCACGCCTAGTGAACTACCCAAGCTGCACAAAGGATCACTTCTACAGGATTTCTTATAGTTATTATTATCCCGTATGGTAAGTAGGTTTATTGCTAAGCCCCAAATTGATGCCAAACGAGAACAACATTGATAAAAAATACTTCACTCACCTTATTCATTACAACTATGAAAGGTAGCCTTGTTTTGTACAATATTGAGCATGCATACAGCATATTGGACATAAATGTGACGGGTGAGACACTGCGGACTGTGTCCATTACATATACAACTATGGTAGGACATGTTGATGCTAATGCTTCTGTTACTATAGTGCCCGAAGCTGACCATGTAAACACTTCTATTTGACCTGAAAATAAATTTTAATAGTCATAGTATTATTTCAAATGTAATTTTTTGGGGGCCAAGATAGCCATCCAATTATTTTTTTTGAGTTTCGAAAGTAACAAATTCATGATGCTCTGCCAGCGGCTTATTTGAAAGGCAATTAGAAAAAATAAAATATTGTAAGAACAACACAACATAATTATTAAAATTGATAAGAATGACAATATTAGTACCTGGTGTATCAATAATACAGTACTTATGTTTCTTTCCCGCCTTCTCTATCAAATCCACAACTTGTCCAAACTTTGTGGAGAATAAATTGAGAGCTGTCACTATACCCCCATTGGGACCCAGCCCGTATTGCTTCATCACCTCTTTATAGTTCACTGTGTCTCTTATATCTGAAAAACAGATATTACTGGTAATAGATTACCAATCCTCTGGCTGCCCAGAGGATTAGAAAAATCTATCTGCTAAGTCAGATTTAATAATTGATCAATAATTAATCTCCAGCACTCACCAATTTAAAGTAGGTTGTATGTCTTTAGTGCTATAACAACATTAATGAATCCTCATAAATTAATATTACAGCTTTCACAACCTTTATTGCATTGACATAGCATTTTTATATTGAATACTTACCAATGTTAGCAGGATATGGGACTTCTCTACACGCCGGATCCAAGTTAATTAGGTAAGGTCTGGAGCCATCCACAACCTTGCTGGAAAGCCGTCGAGTAAACGAAGTCTTGCCAGCACCAGCCATGCCTAATTAAATACCAAATATTTAGTAAAAAGGCCTGATAAACTGCAAGAAAACAGTATGAGACAACCCTAACCTAAAATGATCAAACATATCGGTTTCTTTGAGTCTTCCTCCATAGCTTCAGACTTAGATTCACTTGTAGACATTTTTATGTTTTCTTACAAGGTTTACTTATTTGATTTCGTTAGATTTATATTATATTTTCCAGCTGTTTACGAAAAAACAATAACTATTCTGGTCGCGTTGACAGTCAACAAATTCGTATGGAATGGAATTGACAGGTGTCAAATTAACGTTTTTTTTTTTTTTTGGAATTTTATGACCTGGTAACTGGACCTTTAGGTCAAATCTTATTTTATTATCGAACACTACACTATCACTTCTTCACTTTTTTAAATTGTTTTAATAGTATTTTTAATGTATTAAATATCGGTTTGTACGTATTTTTATCTTTTAATAACTCTTCAAGTGGCGGCGGGCGGGATAAAGAATCGCACTTGTTCACTTCACTAAGTTCACTAGCCAATACTAATCTGTCAAGCAAGAAGTTTTGACAGTCAAAAATACTCAAAAATGAGATGTTCAATGGTTCCTTCTTGGGATTCACGATGTGGGCATGTATTGCTTGTAATAATGCCTAGTCGAGCAAGGTGTGATGGAGCAGTATTATGGCCAAAGCGCAATCTATTGTACCAGGGTCTAACAGGTAATCTTTCTTGAATACTTCCATACCACTTTCCTTTGATGTCTTGGTCTTTCTTCCACATTTCTAACCATAACTTACATATATTTTCATTAATGCATTGCAGGAAGTCAGTCATAGGAATGTCCATTGCATTTCTAACATCAATAGCATTATTACCTTCATAAGCGGTTTTATCAACTACTTCATTGCCAGAGATGCCTCGGTGAGAAGGTACCCACAGGAATACAATTTTTATGTGCTTAAGGTAATATTGATGAATTATTTCTTTGATGAAATACAGAATATAATTTGACTTAAACGAAACTGTAAGGTTAGTTAGGGCTTTTATAAAACTCAGTGAATCAGAAACAATCAAGAAGTATTTACAATTGTTAATTTGGCGAATATATAATAATGCCTGATAAACTGCATATGCCTCTGCAGTGAATATAGTACATGAATTGTACAGAACAAAGCTTTGGGAGAATTTAGCATGTGGATCATAAATAGCAGCACGTACATAATCACTCCCCTTACTGCCATCAGTGTAAATAACGTGATAATCCTTATTATCTGCCAAAAACTGTAACATGTCTGAATTATTATTAATGGGATTTTGTAATTCTTTAACGGGATGCGAAATACACTGATAAGAGAAGGAGTAATATGGCCATGGGCACTGTTTTCTAATACCAATAAAACTGTTTTCTGTTTCCAGCAATATTTTGGACAATGTTGGGGATTTACCATTCAAGAGATCCTCTCCTGTTGTTAGAGGCCCAAGAGTTCTACTTACAGAAGGTACAATTTTGTTTATTACTTTCCTGTTATTTGCAGCAATTAATTTAAGACAGAATCTCTCTGCAAGTAGTATGCGTCTCAAAATTAAAGGCATAGTTTTAGTCTCCACTTCCATGGCCCTTATGGGAGTAGAGCACATTGCACCAGAAATTGTTCTTAAAGCCCTGTTCTGCAATAGATCTAGTTTATTTACATGAGTACTATTTATATACACTAGTGAACTATAATCAAAATGACTTCTAACTATACTTTTATACAAAATTGATAATATTTTCGAGTCTGCTCCCCATGAGACACCTGCAAGACATTTAATTACATTTAAACCTTTTAGAGCATTCTTTGATATGTATTTAATATGTTCCTCAAAGGTTAATTTCCTATCTATTACTATGCCTAAAAATTTCTTTGAATTTACTGGATTTATAGATTCTCCGTTATAAACTACTTTTGAATTTGTATTCTCATTTCCAAATATCATAACACTGCTTTTGGAGGGATTAATTTTTAAATGTAGCACATCATTGTAATAGTGAAATAGTTAGGACAAGGCTCTGTTAATATTGTCAATTGCAATTTCTACATTATAATTACTACTGTACAAAACAATATCATCAGCAAACTGCAGAATATCTACATTACTATTAACAAATTTACAGATTTCACTTGTGTAAATATTGTATAACAAAGGAGATAGTGTAGCACCCTGCATTGTACCCCTAGATGCACATTTTGGTCCATGCAATGTGTTATTATGTCTTACATAGAGTGTTCTATTAGTCAGAAAATTATATATCCATTTACATAGTTGGCCAGGCACACCTAACCTAGACATAACTTCTACAAGTATAGCTGGATCCAGACTGTCACAAGCACCTTGAACATCTAGGAATACACAAACAGTGTGTAACTTTTTATCCTTTGCATGTTTCAGGTCTGAAACTAAGGAAGTGAAGCTGTCTGCACAACTTCGCCCTCGACGAAATCCATATTGTACATGTGGAATGAAGCCGTTAGATTCCATATACCAATCCAAACGATTTTTAATCATGTTTTCAAATAATTTACCTAGACATGAAGACAGTGATATTGGTCTATAAGAGCTGGCAAGCTCTGAAGGTTTATCTGGTTTGAGTATCGGAATGACACATTGTGTTTTCCATGATTGTGGAATATATTTACAATGCCAAAGTAAATTAAGAATATTAAGAAACATTTTTTGTGCTGATTCATCTAAATTTTTAATAGTACAATAGGGGAGATCATCTAAACCGGGTGTAGTGTCTTTCCGAGATAACAAACTCATTTTAAATTCAGACCATGTAAAAGGATTTAGCAAAAATTTGGAATTTAGATTATCATTATTTGATTCGAAAATATTGCCTAAACTATTAATATTATTTAGATTGCTGTTGTCGGATAATTTATCTAGAAATTGGGAAATAAACTCATCTTTATATGATTTATTGCCAGCTCTTATACCTTTAAACATTTTTAGAAGATCACTAGAACCACTCACTTCTTCTCTCTTCTTCTTTTCTTCTTTCTTCTTCTCTCACTTCTTCTCTCTTCTTCTTCTTCTTCTTTTCTTCTTTCTTCTTCTCTTCTAGATCACTAGAATCTTACTTATAGGAGTAGTTCTATTAAATGTGTTACATAAGTTATTCCAACCTATTCCTTTTTGTTCCGATATGGTTCTTTTTTTAAGTGCATCTTTTCTTTTATAATCTAAATAGTTCTCCATACTAGGTACACTTCTATATAGTTTCAATGCATTGTAGGAGGCAATTACACTTTTTTCACAAATGTCATTCCACCATGGAGCTGGAAGTCTGCTTTTAAAATTATTTGGTTTATTAAGTTTAGGAATTGTCATATCTTTTAAAGTATCCAATCGAGAACAAAAATTATTATAGGTTGAAATAGGGGCATACAGTTTTAGGACTAAATCATTGAATATTGTTTTAGAAATAGTTTTATACTTTTCCCAATCTGCTTTTTTATATATAAACCTATCAACGGGGGGATTAATAAGATATTTATCTATATGCAGTGAAATCTCTGTTATTGTTGGGTAGTGATAGCTGCCCATGGCATCATCATGTACAGACCACTCGCATATTGCTGCGAGGTTAGCACTAGTAAAGCTAACATCAATTGCAGACGGATTCCGTCGCGGGTTGTTAACAGTTGTAAAACTACCATCATTTAAAATACATAAATCCAAGTCATCGATGATATTAAATAAATCATGACCTCTGCCTTTAGTGGATAGACAACCAAATGCAATGTGGTGTGCATTGAAGTCACCACTGACAAATATGGGCTTTGGAAGATCATTAATAATATTATGTAATCTATTGATCCGTATATGTCCACTAGTAGGAGGACAGTATACACAAAGAATAGTCAAGCTACCATGTACAGTAGATAAGGACAGAGCAACAGTTTGAATGTCTTCATAAAATCTAGTGTTTAAAACTTTGTACTTTAAATATGGTTTAATCAGTATTGCTACACCATTATGAGTATTTTTGGAATTTTTATTATAAATATTATATCCAGGTATTCTAAAACTATCTTTAAACCATGTTTCGTTAAGTAAGCAAATGTCAATATTTTGTTTTTGTAAGAATTGAATCAGTAAGGGTTTTTTACTATTAGCACTTTGAATGTTATATTGAGCAATACGTAGCTTAGACAGTGTGTGACTTGGATCCATTACTTGAGATTTTTAAGTAGGGTTTCTTTAATACTATTTACGGTGGTAGGCGTATTATCTCCCTTATTACCCAGTTCTACCAACGTCTGTACCAGGGCCATAAGTACATCTTTGTTGGCAACTATTTGGGCTTTGATGTCTACTTTCGGGACATCTTTGGATTTATTTACATTATGTACAGTATTATTTACAGATGTAGACTTATTTACAGATGTACACTTATTTACAGATGTATGTACAGACTTATTTACAGTGTTAGTTGGTTTCATTTTTGGAGGTAGCAGAGGTGGAAATTCAGTATTATCACTCATGTGTTGTTTCGTAAATGTAGCACTTGCATAGGTAATCTTATTTTTCTTTTCTAAAATTTTATTCAACTTAATTGAACATAATCTAGAAATTGCAAGATGAGGCCCGCTGCAATTGCAACAGCAGATCTATGTTGGTCTATCACATTCTTTATATAAATGCTCACCTCCACAAATGGAACATCTTTGTTTGCCATTGCATATTCTAGCAGAGTGGTTAAATTTAAAGCAACGGAAACATTGCTGTAATGGAGGTACATACTCAAAAACTCTGTATGAAAACAAATCGTATTGTACATTGTCTGGAAGAATATTCGATAGTAAAGTAATGCTAACTGTTTGTAGTGGTACTCGCTCCTGTCCTACCTTCTTTGTGAATCTTCTTACAGCTATTATTTCATATATTGATGATAGTTTGGTGTATAGTTCTTTGTTCGAAATGTTTGCTGGTACAAATCTAATTATACCTGTTTTTTCTATTTGCGCAGCCGGAATAAATGCTTTCAAGCCATATTTGTTAAGAAAAGCGCTGTTATTAATAAAGTTATTGGCCGTATTATACTGTTTAAATATTACTGCTATTTTATTTGCGTTTATTCGTTGTATAGCCGTCACCCCTTTTATTTCGCTGGAGAATATATGGTTGAGATAGATAGGGCTCTTATTGCCTATTCTATCCTTATTATTTGAAGCTTCAATGAACACTTTAAAGTCTACATAAGTGGCATTTTCTGGATATAGTCTTTTATAGTCTGGTTTTAAATAAGGTGAATAGTCAGATAGCTCACCGCCGCCGCCATCACCACAGTCCATCCCAGTCCCTGCGTCTCCGGCCTCAGGCCGAGGACGTTTATGTGAAGTGGGCGGGTTATCCCCGCCCCCTTCATTTCCCACCATATTTTAGGTTTGTACACCTAGCACAATTGTTTTTTATTAACTACTATCAAGAAACTAGAAAATATTTAATAAAAAATGAAAATTGACGAAAATTTTTGACCGCTCTTTTTTAAAGTTCCCGCCAGAATCTCCTCAAATTAACGTCACCTTGCATCTTTTGTTTTTGTTTTTCTTGGTTCAGAGGCTTTTTGTCCCGACGATTGACCCGCCCGAAAATTAGTAGCAATGGCCGTATTATGACGTACTTCAATCCACAATTGTTCCCCTCTTGAATAGAGGATTGTGCTATTCGTAATATCATGTTTGAACTTTACAACGCCACATATCCAAATACAACTTAAGTACCTATAAGACTACACTTTTTTTTATCGCGTTTGACCAGTGTGGTTTAACCACTATCTCACCCATAGGTCTATGATCACACCTTATGGTAAGCGATGATGTGATCGAAGATGGAGCATGCTTGCCTTTTCTTTTACCTTTTGTTCTGGGGTGGAAAATCATCGTAGATGTCCTTGACTCTAGGGCGGTTACTAACTAAAAACCACCCCGGTATTCCCTTCCCACACTTGGACTGGGGGTCATGGAACTTGTGCGCCTTCCACAAACCCTGGCTGGTGCCTGTTAGTGCTAGTGTCCTATTCACTCTCGAATAATGAAACACAGACTCCAGCAGGGAATACCTCTCCGTAGCTCGTAACTGGCGCCTTGGGCCTTGTTGGTTAAATACGGCTGTTGATCCTATGGAGCCGGAAGCGAGTCAGGTTCTAAATTAGGACTCGCCTACATAATGCCATGCATGTTGTATTTTTAATGCCCACAAAAAAAATACACTTAAAAAATCAATCTCCAAAGTTAATAAGTAATTTTCGTTTCGGAATTCGGTTTACTAAAAATGTACTCTATACTATTACTATCCTATGATAAAGCGAATCTAATGTTTAGGATTACCAAAATTCTAACACTGTAGAGTCAACCGCACATCAGTGGCAACACTTGCATTGCGAAAAACCAGACTACTGAAAAGCATGAAACATGAAAATATTCTCACCTGAAAACCGTGGTCCTCTGCCACTTTGCTCTAAAGATTATGATAGTGTCAAATTGTTACCACTGATGTGCGGACCGGTTAACTGTAAAAAAAAGCTCTGTAGTTGTTTCTTTGTAGCGTGTTTGTGCTCCTCTGCTGGACATAAATGCACCTGAAAAGAGATGTGTTCATAAACTTCAACCCATCTCAACAATAATACAAAAATAATAATAATAAAATATTTTTATTGATTAGGTACTTTATAACATTCGTTTTAAACATTAATAATTCACATATCAATTCCTAAATCACTTATCAACTCCCAAACGAAAATCAAATTTCTAGCAATGCAATGCACAATTTGACCTTTGAGTGGGCAACCTCATTGATGCGCGACTGTTTGTCAACGTCGTAAGAAATATGGCTTGACTTGCATCATGGCGAAAATCGAATAAGTCTGATGCATGGTGCAAAAAATAATTGACTTATTGCTAGTTCCTTTCTAGCTTTTTCACGTTTATGATAGCCTAAATGTTTGTTGGGGGACGCCTATGTCCAGCAGTGGACGTCTTTCGGCTGAGATGATGATGATGATGGCGTTTTCGATGCGTAGGTACCTACGTAAATGCGTACACGTTGGTATGAAAATGTTGGCTCCTCAACATTTACGAACTTCTGCGAGACCTTTTTAACCGACTTCATTTACACTGTAAAATCTAAAAAAAAATCTATAAAATCCCGAATGATGTAGTCGTCGTCGTAGTGGATTATGTACCTACTATAAATGTACATTGTTAAAGCGGTACACCGATTACACCTTTATATTATGACATCAAATCATATCGGACAGTTAGCAAAGACATTTTTTTTTGCAATTTTGCTTAGTGATCATAGTTTTTCTTTTTTCATTATTGTTTTTCATTTCAATTTAAAACCAGGAGGGTTTTAATTTCGACATTCTCAATAGCGGCGTCCCTACTAGGAAATCCGACTGATTGCTTGTTGCAAAAGGTAACAGGATACGATCTCTCCAGCCGCTCAAAACCTACCAGCAAGCGAGCATTTACCCGCAGGGTCCAATCTTCCGTGGTCCACTTGGAGGTCTCTGAACCCAGATCGGAAGATACAACTACAACCTCGCGGAGTTGTCGCGACGACAGGCAGTAGGGCGTGGATTTGGCGCAAACAATGCACCGCCTCTTATCCGCAGGATGCTCTCTGTACCCCACAAAATACAGCCATAGCAACCTCTAGAGATGTGTTGGATCATTCGGTTCCCTACAAAATAATCGAGCTGTATGGGTGCGGATCCACGCGCCATGTTCGCAAACGGGCGCGCTCGATTGAGACTGGTCATCTCCTAACTTCCAGGGTTTATTTTTAATCTTATATTTAGAATTGTTTCTTCATTCCTTTAGATTGTTCTCAGGATTTTGTAATACCTTGATTTAAAACAGTGTCTTTGGAGTTTGTTGCCCGTTCATCTCCATAGCGATCTACGTTTTGGAATGGGCAACTAGCTTCTACTTTCCAACTGATCGACGTTTCGACAGTCCTAAAGTGCCTGTAAATGGTTTAATTGAGCTATGAGTTCGAAGCTGTAGAAGTGGCGAAGATTTTGAGCAGCAATATTACACGCTGTCGCACCATCGACACGACGTAGATGAAGAAGTAGCAGCTCAGGTCAAGATCAGGATTTGAGCACATCTAACTTGCCATTTCATATCTCCGCTTCACTTTGTGTACAAGTCTTCGATGCGTAAATAAAGCGGCTGAATATATGAAAGTTGCTCCACAATCTTTGCAAACATGAGGTCGATAGCCTAAATGTTTGTTTATATGTTGCTCCAGAGATTTTTTTATCTGTAAAAATAAAACAATACTCTTCAAAATCTCGAAAATATTTGTCGTCGTAGATTGTAGTGAGTGCTGTTAAAAAGACGAGGCAATACTTTAATAAAAAATTGTATATTTATTTTATCACGACGTCTAGACTGCAGGCTTAGCACGAGAACCGTAGACGAGCGTTTTGTCGTCAGATGAGTAGACGAAACTGACGTTTACATTTAGACAGTTGACAGTTTTTCACCGAGAAATGTAGACAAGCGATTTCTACTCTACAGTAGTGTGAAAATAGAAAGCGTCATGCTAAGCCTGCTGTTCTGAAAAGCGTTAAGGCAGACAGTATTTCTTTTTTTTGCCTCATCTTGCTTGACTAACTTACGAGGAAAATCCGAATTTCTGAATTTTGCGGAATACAGGCTTGATGTTATGTTGTAATTATTAACGCTTAGACACATCTCCTGGTAAATGTCAAATAATTCTTCACTTTCAGCCGAACTCGTGGTCACTATACAAAGGGCTGAACAAAAGCTATCAAATCGACATATTTATTCTTCAGATAAAATGTATCTGACTATTGAAAATTCAGCCCTAAGATGATAATATATAATGATTACTTACAGAAAATGATTTTCCACAATATTCACATATCTTGGGTTTTTGCTGAGACTTTTGTTTCTTGTGAACCAAGCGAATGTGTCTGGCCAGGGCCACTTTATTTTTACTATCCTTTAATGAAAATATTACATTAATTAATTTAAGAAGTAGGCAACCATTTCATTATTAAGCTTAACTGTACATTTCTCTAAGCCATAAATTGAGATAGATGTATCCGGTTCCGATACGGTGAAGCGCTGTAAGCCCGGCAGCGTCATATCCGCCCTAATCCGGCAGGTAGTGGGGATGCGTTTGCGCAACGCCTGACAATATCCATGAACCTCATTGCGGCTCAGTTTACAGTGATTGATAAGGGTGTCAATCACATACATTTATAAAAAAGAATCCGCAGACAGAAATATAAATTGGCTTGGAGAAAGGTAAGTATGCTTAATATCAATTTCATTTTTAGATAAAATTGTTTTATTAATCTTGACTGTACGTTTCTCTAAGCCATAAAATTAAAAGTGTTTTTTATCGACTGTTGGATTGGGACGAAATTAGAACGCCAAGTATACTTAATACCAATTGAATTTTTAGGCAAAATTGTTCTATTTTTATCCGAAAAAACATACTATCAATTGATCTAGTAAGAATTATTCTGCTTTTGTTGTTGCGTATCGTTGACTCATAGAAAAATGACAGATGCGACACTGTACACTAGTCCTTTCACAGTTAACTTATCTCTGCAAGGAACCCAAGCAATAACTCACAAGCAACCTTATTGCAAGAACAAAAAATTTCACTTTCATTTACCTTTAGAGGTAAAATAAATGTGAAATTTACAAAACATATTTTTATTATTGAGCGACTAATCTGTGTGTCAATCTTTCAAAAATACCTTTTATTTACCAATGTTTTAAAAATATTCATCATCATCATTTGAGCCCATAGACGTCCCCTGCTGGACATAGGCCTCCCCCAAAAAATGTGGGGTTTTGCCATAATCGACACGCTTGGCAGGTGGGTTGGCGATGGCAGTATGGTGGTAAAATGCATAGAGAACGTTGCTGCTCATTCTCTAGTAAGTCCCTTTTTTTTTTTTTTTTTCTGGGTGGGAAATCATCAAATAACTTCTCCCGCTCTGGGTGGAGCGGGAGGGCGTGTCAGACTTTTACTGACTAAAACCCACCCGTGTTCCCTCAGTTGCCTGTATGCCAGGGGCCGCGATATCTCTTTCGAACAACCCGCACCCCTTGCAGGCATCGGCCCTTGCGGGCCCCATCTGTTGCTGCTGACGTCTCTTTGAGGCGCGCGTGGAACACAACGCGCCGTCGACCCGGGCTTGGTCCTTACCGGACAGCGAGCTACCCATTACTCGCCGTCCGCAAGCCCGTGCCTACGGTAGCCGGGAATCAGCCTGGGATTCCCGACGCCCAGGGCGTCTCCTACGAAGGCCACGGCTGTGAGGGCGCATGTACTGCATCTTCCTCACGCGCGCCGCCTCCCTCTTTGCGAGCATAACTGCTTCGCTGAAGGAGGCGACTGCTAGCCATGCACTCTCGCTCGGTACCATGGCCTGGACCAGGGTCGGACGCGAGAGATCGCCGCCGCCGATCACCTCCACGAGGACACGGCGGTGCTCCGCCCAAGCCGGGCAGACCTCCACCGTATGCTCCACCGTGTCCTCAGGGCGATCTTCGCAATGGAAACACCCGGGCGTTTCCTCCCGCCCTATCCGAAACAGGAACCTCCCGAAACAACCGTGTCCGGTGAGGACCTGTGTCAGGCGGAAGGTGAGGACGCCATGCCGCCTCTCAAGCCACTCCTCAAAGAGGGGACTTACCGCCGCAATCGTGGCGTGCCCATCTTGTAAGTCCCTTAGTCGCCTTCTACGACACCCATGGGAAGAAATGAGATGGTGCTATTCTGTTACGTCCGGCACCACACGGAACAGTTAAAAATATTAGTACAATGTTATTTTTACTGTAAAGAATATCTGAAAAAAAAGCTAAAGGATTAATCTATACTGGGTGGCAGGGACTTCGCCGATCGATGACGACGTGCGGTTTTATAATTTCTAACGTGACGATATAATCGATGTGAAAGTCCCCGTCACACAAGGAAGTAAAATGTATGGAAATGTATGAAGACGCTTTTAAATTTCCGTTCATATAATAACGTTATAACGTGCACGTATGTCCATACATGTTATGGACGTGAACGTCCACGATATTATCGTCACATTTTAAATTTTAAAAGCGCACATATACAGCTGTTCCTTACATTTTGACGAGTTATGCGAACATAAATGTAGGGAACAGCTGATTTTATTTTCGCGATTTCAGGTTTGGGCCCATAGTAAAAGTTGTTCATAATGATGAGTACAATGACCCCTTATGAGGTTAACGGTGATTAAAATTACACCTTGTATTAGTGCTGTGATGAGATGTCGACTAGATTTTGGGGAAAAGAAATTAAAACTTGGTTCAGAGTCCCGTGATAAATCATTTTGAACAGTTTTTTTTTAAATTCTGTGACTCTTAAAGTTCACGTTTTTTTTATACTGTGACATTTTATTCTATTTTGTTGAAGTAGATGATGTTGCTGCCACCCTATATAGATTAATCGTTTAGCTACGTTCCAGATTATCTTTATCGTAAAAATAACATTGTATAATGGTAATGAAATAGTTTGTAAATTATGTTACTAATACATTGGATGTCCAACTGAAATAAACAATCCTAAAACAATGTAAATGTCTCACCTTCTTACAAATATCGCACGTATACCTAACTCCACTAACTTCTTCGAGATGATTCTTCAAAGCGATCGACCCCGCAAAAAATTTGTTGCAATGATCACATTTAATGCTGTAGACAGAGATATTATTTTAAAACTTGTTATAAATAACAAAAAATAAATGATACAGTACTATCTTATGGTGAGTACATAATTATGTGAAACTTTAGGCGGCCCATACACTTACAATAAGTTTGCGCAATATTTATATTGCCCAATACGATTGAATCTGCCCTTGCACTTCAACGATCCATTATTTTTACTCAATGACGTTGAAGGCCTTTAAATTTAACGTTTTCTATTATGGCGATTCGTGTATTTTAAATCTCGTGTACAGACGTGGAATCAAAAGGTTAAGCAACTATTTTTTTCCTTGTCCTCGCAACATGCATGAGACTAGTATTTGCCAAATACGTATTAAAAAGATTATGAATGAAAATGACAGCTTGACGATATTTATGTTCTGTGGTTATGTAATGCACTTAACATGTAATACAACAAACAATAGCTACGTAATGAAAACAGAGCTCTATGCTCAAGTATTAAGGCTGTTTTTCCATTGCATAAAGGAGACGGTGCTAAACGCCGTGAATTCATCATCGTCGTGGATACATACCCAACTTCTTCAACCGAGTTATGTTTAAGACTGGTTTTGAGGTGAAGATTGTAGCATTTCTCATTCTTGTAGACTTTTTTACAATCAACACAATAGGCGCTATCTTCTCCCTGAAAATATAAACAATAACACATAACTTCAAGCCTGTTTTCCCCGAAGGCCAGGTAGGGATGGACCTACTGAAATTTCCTACTGGGAGAACCCAATAACACTTTGCCCATCCCGGAAATTTAACCCACAACCCCGTGCTCAGGGACCACTAGCCAAAACACATTTTTTTTAAACAAGCTTATGCTATAACCTACTATTTTTCGCTGTCCTATGTTCAGGTTTCAGATTATTTATTCTCATAAGAATACATTCATTCACTTACATGAGAATATTAATACTAGACATTAATTATTTTATTGGGCATATTGTATAAAGTAAACATAATTAACTATTTTGAGGTAGTCTGAGAAAAAAGATGCAATCAATGTTGGTTCAAAACATAAAGCAAAACCAAGTTTGCGTGCAACACAGATAAGCGTGTATGTTAACCTATAAAATTCTAAAGACGATAATAAAAGCGGTAGTCTAGATTCGTTAGGTAATAATTAATAATACTTGGTGACTTACAGTGTCTTCGTGTGTCTTCATGTGTTTATCCAAATAATTCTTTCTAACCTTCTTCTGGCATACAGTACAATCTGTTGTTTCTCTTTCATGTGTGCTAAGTAAATAAAACAAAAAGAAACTTATTTATGAGTAATGGCGTATAGGAAAATGTGTTAACACGGAATGAGAAATGAATAATACCTTGGCATTCCGCGAAACTTTCTTATTTTTTTTGCAATTAGCAGGACAGCGTCAGTCGCTCATCAGATTTTTTTTGTAACAAATGTGAATTTACGTAATAAAATTCTAATCATTAAAATTATCCATACAAATCAACAATGCAACGGATTTTCCACCGTAATTTAGAGAATTTATTCCCGATGTCTTATGTGTATACATTGACCGTCGTACTATTAAACACAAAGTAAAGTTATGAAAATGTATGGTTATTCCTGGTATAACTTAATTCCGTGTTTAATAATAAGGGGGTATTATTATAAAGAAAACTCGATGTTTTTTCGTTTAGTATAAACCATGTGGAGCAGGGGTTGGTCGCTATTAATAATATAAAAAGAGCAATACTTACGCCATATGCGTTTTCAACAGCGGCAAAGAAGAAAACATTTTGCTACATTCTTCACACTTTTGCCTCTCTTTTTTAGAATGGACATCAACTATATGTTTACGCTTTTCTTTGTATGTCCTGAAAGTAATAGAATTATGAAATTAATAACGTTTAATAAGGGGCCAGTAAAGTATTACGTAAGCAGATTTTTGCAATTTGTAACCTCCCTCCCCTCGTCAGCAAAAGTAAGCAAAGCTCTTACACCCCCCCCCCCTCTATGCTCACGCAAACATAACATTAATTAATGATTCATGAGCAGCAGTTATAAGTCTAGAAATAAGGAATAGGCTTAGAATAGAGGAATACGCAGATAATATTTAGTTAAGCAAATTTTATTGAGATGGTATTCAGATAATATAGTCTTTTTATATTAACGAACAAAACAAACTTCTATTTAAAATCGTGGTATATTAATTCTAATTAACAGTCTTCAGTCCATGACACACGAATCCATGACTCTAAGTCTTCGATGACATTGGATCTTTGCTGCTCAATGTTGTGTGTTTGCTCACTTTCGTGTGATTTTGGAATATCGTCATCGTTTTTTTCAAGCCATTCATAGACAAGTAGGGTTGCCATGTGTCAACCTAAATCGGCTAAATTTTGTAGAATATCCAAAAAGGTAAAAAAAAAACTGCTGACGTAATCACCATCCAGACCACCATGCCCCATGTCATCAAAAATAAGCAAAGCAAAGACCCCGCCCCCCTCTAATGCTTACGTAATACTTGAATGGTCCCTGATAAGGCAGAAAAGACGAGTGGAGAAGAGATGAGAGTGTAAAGATGGTCACCCATCCACGGAGAAGACGCGGCAAGCGTAGCGTAACCTAATCAACCGAACCGTATGGCTGTTATATGTAATTACTTAGTCACAACCCTCTATAGTCGGTACTTTATTAGCAATATTTAAATAAAGTAATTTGGTTCAAGGACATGCCTACATGATTCTTAAAGAACAACACCATCAGCCGATAATGTTTTCACTGTTGAGACACAGGCTTCCTCTCTGTGAGAGGGAGTGTAATTCACCACGCGGGCCCACTGTCCCATTGGTAGATGTCATTTGTCTTTTTGGATCTAGGACAAGCCGGTTTCGTCTCGACGTTTTCCTTCATCGTTTTGAGAGCAGTGGTGATGGATTAAAAGTAAAACGCCCTGGGTTCGGACCTACGACTGGCTGCGACCTACAACTCATAAGCCACTGCGCCACCTCTGACGTCTGTTAAGGAACAGCACAAGCACGAATTTGTTTAGAAATATTGATTTAACTAGTATTCTATCGAGAAAAACTATGTTGTTAAAGTATTGATTGGTTAACGCACTTACTTGAAAACTGCTTCGCATTTCTTGCAACCGAACACGGAGACCTCGTGGTTTCTTCGAAAGTGCTCAGTTATTTTTAGTAGCTCATTGTTCTGATACGGGCACTTAAGGCATTTGTATATTCTGTAAATAATGTTTCATTTTTTAACATCCCATCACGCCTGTATTCCTTTTTTTTAAATAAAATGGAAAACCAATGACCCCGAATCAAGGAACGAATTCAGAACCCTACACCCAGGATTCACGTTTGCTACCACTAAAAAAAGCTGTCAGGTTTTTGTCATCTTGTAGATTTTTTTTTAAATTTTACACAGGTTTCGTGAAATCGTTTTCGACCAAATTCTAAATTGAAATCGAAATACAGACAAAATTTAAATCATGCACAATCAAATGAAAATAACAATCCAAATACAAATAAATGACCTTAGAGGGTAGTAGTGATGATTATAATTCTGTAAAGCTATATTTTTTACAGTCTCAATCATATTTTAATCGATACAACCTGTCACCTTTTCGGGTTAACGCATCCTTCTTAAAGGGAGTAAATACTTACCTAAAATGCAGCTTATAATGCTCATCTCGATATCTGTCGTTGGGAAATCTTTGTTCACACAATTCGCAAACTGAATTGCCTTGTGACTGTGGAAAAAAAAATGGTTTCTTTTCATAACTATAGTTAATTAATAACGTGTCATGATCCTGAACCTTTACCCAGCAGTGGAAAGTGGGACATCACAGGCTTTTAATAACCCCTACTAATATAATGCGAAAGTAAATCTGTTTGTCTGTCTGTCTCTCTGTTACGCTTAACGCTTCAACTGCTGAACCGATCGCCATGAAATTTGGCAGAGATATAGCCTGGGATATGGAGAAGGACATAGGCTAGGCTACTTTTTACGCCATAATCGACATCCACGCAAGCGGAGCCGCGGGAAAAAGCTAGTTTAATAATAAAATAAATAATTGTGCCGTACTAATGGTATGGCACATTTTTATTTTCGCTATGTCCTACACAGTTTTCTTACCAATGTAGCCGTACCACAGTTACATTTCCATCAGTATATCAGTCAACTGACTGTATACCGGCTGACATTTTTTAGCGTCTGGACAACAATATGACGTTTTGTGTAAGTAGAATAGAACTCATATACCCTAATATTTACCTGGTACCATTTATTTAATAAAAGTTCCGAATATCCTTAAAATACATGAAAAAGAATACATCCTACGGCACTCGCGTAAAACTAATATTATCCAAAATAGGTAATAGTAAACGGCGTCAGCTGCGATTGCACATGAATGAAGCATGATGGAAGTGTGAGCGAGACGCTAGCATTAACTTCGCTCTCCTGCGCACAGGACGATACCGCCTGATCCCTACACACTCACGCACACATTTGCGCGTGTACCTACATACGTCACCGTGCTGTATGTAGTTGTAGTAGGCTTATAATTTGATACACTGAGTGACGCGTGTCTTGAAACCGTAAACCAAATAAATTACTTCTCGTAAGATCGGTAAAGCTTTGATAGAAATGTAAACAAACCGCTGATGTTAAATACTTATAACAATCACTCACATTCATATGTATTTCGAAGGTTTTAACGTGATGTGTAATAAAAAAGGATTCCAACAAGGTTGTTTAATCCAAATCGGATACTACAACTTACTAGGCGTATTTAAAGATCGTAATCAACTTATTTACAAATAATAATACTGATTAATTTTTACAAAATTACAGAAAATGAGTTATTATTTACAAGAAAAAGTACCTTTTCAACGATATTGCAATATTTGTTCTAAATGTCCACCGTTTCTTTCTAAACACAAACTCCCACGTTTTTGCAAATTGGTTGTTAGACTCCTAAGCGTGTCTCTGTCACTTTTCAGAATATTAAAAACGTCTATTATTCGCTGTTTTAACTCATTTACACTACGAGCTTCTTCGGTGTACACTAAGCGTTTTAGTTCAACCCACAAATAAAAGTCTAATGGCGTTAGGTCTGGTGATCTCGCCGGCCAGTTCACAGGTCCACCGGGACCTATCCACTTATCACGGAATTCACTATCTAAATACGCGAGCACAGATCGCTCGTAGTGAGCTGGACACCCGTCTTGCTGAAAGTACATGTCCGGCAGATAGTCCAGAGGAACGTCTTCCAACATTGTGTCGATAACGGACTGTATAATTTCACGATACATTATCCCTGTCAATCGACCTTCGATACAAACTGGACACATTATGCCAACGTGTATTATCCCGGCCCAAACATTGACACTGAATAGAACTTGATGAGCGTGTTCGTTTATTTTAAGTGAGTTTTGAAACTCCACCATTGCTCGTTGTGTAGGTACGTTGTAGATACCAGTGCGGGTAAATATGGACTCGTCGCTCCATAGAATGTTCGCCTGCGGGTGGAGTTGGAGTATGCGTACGTCATTATGAAAACAATCACTGGCCGGTCGAAGCACACACGGTTCAAAAGTAAAAAAACAGCGATCGACGTCACGCTATGGCTAATCGCAGGTGACTAGGGAGAGAGAGCACGAGACGCGGTACTCGGTTTGAAGGGCGCGCGGGCGGGAGGGGATGCGCATGCGGTGACACGTGAGCGGTACGCCTAAGGAAAGATATTTTGCGATAATAGTTACCTATCCCCGGCCGGCTTCATTCAAAGGATTGAATGTCGCTACGAATTCATTGATAATTTCTGCGCGTAGAGTAGGGTGCCTATAAGTTGGGTTTTGATATTATTTGCCGATATTTTTACTCTTTTCTATTTTTATTATTTTTTAAATTTTAGTATGAAAAGTTTACTACAAATAAGTAATAGTATTTATTGATAGGTTCATTTCATGTTAGGATTTAAAAAAAAAAGAAGTGAAATTTCTATGCCATAGGCTTCTACTCCGTTCACCTATTATGCCCTATTTTTTTCCAGACGGTAAAAAAAATCATACGGTATATGTTACCATATGATTGTGAACACCGTTAGTTTAAAATCTATCTCGCGAGATTATAAACTGTCGATAAATTGTAAACTGCACCATACTGCTTACAATTTAACGCATTATTTTTCGGTAGATTATAATCTATCGAAGAGAAACTGTTAAATCACAATCTGTCGCGCGTTAAATTGTCAACTGTCCGAAGGCTGTCCCTGATTAGTCGGTCTTACAGTAGGCCGTTTGTGCCCATAGCGTTACAAACTGCATTTCTTTGGTTGATCACAGATTCATCTTACATCCTCAACAATTTTATATAACTAATTGTAAAGCTGTGGGTTATTTTCAACACGAAATCAATTAACAATCACCAAAACACTGTTTGTTTACATTCGACAACAAACTAATTAACAAACAAATATGGCGGCGCAGGCATATGCCGTTCAACCAATCAGCGCGCGAGGTGCGTTCCGTCGCATGCCATTTTACAATTTGACGGTTTCACTTCGATAGATTATGATCTACCGAAAACAATGCGTTAAATTGTAAACAGTATGTTACGGTTCACAATCTTTCGACAGGTCACAATATGACTGAAAAAAACTGCGCGCATCGTCATACGCTGCGAGCTATTTGTGACCTAACAAAAATTACATACCTCATGATGTTTCTTATTATGTTCATCCAAATTTTTTTGATTTACAAATTTTTCAATACACCTATCACAGTTATACCCATGTCCTTTATATCCATTCCTTAACCTTTGTTTATCCCTATATGCAATTAATTCAGTTTTGGTTAAAATAACACATTTAACCTCATCTTCGTCGTACCCGTAAAAGCCCGCAGTCTGTTCACACTCTGGTTCTCTTGGCTGTGGTTGTTTTGGTGATGGTTCTCTGCGTAGATTAGAATTGTATGGACCAGTCTGTCTTTTAAGAATCAGTTCTTCGTGTGTTGGGCCTTTTACACGATTCAGGATACTTCTTCCCTTACCCGTTAATCGATTTGGGAGGCTCCTCCCTTTATCTTTTAGTACAATTGAGAGACGTCCTTGGCGTTTTAGTAACATTGGGACTCTTCGTTCATCTTTTACAGCAATTGGGACACTTTGTTCATCTTTTACAGCAATAGGGACGCTTCCTTCATCTTTTACTACAAGTGAGACAGTTTTTCCTTTAACTAACATTGGGACGCTTTCTTTAACTGTGACCAAGTTTGGAACTCCGCCGGTAACTTTTACCGTTTCTCTGTACCCTCTAATTGCTAACTTTTCTTTTGGCGCGTTTATAAACACTTTTTGTGGTCTGTAGTTGAATTTAACATTTGGTGTAATAATTGCAGATTTTATCGGTTTTTGAGGTGGCACGGCCATTTTAGCACACTTCACTATAATTTTTGTTTTTTCTTGTTTTTGTGTCATTAGTGGATCTAAAAATGTTAAGAATGAATATTAATGAAATTAGTTAAGCACAGACGCACGCACATCAAGCTACCCCAAACTGTTAAATTTTACCAATTGAACATGAAACTTATGCTTATGTCATAAAGTTGAAAATTGATCAAAGAAATTTGACAGATTGGGATAGGTTGATGTGCTGGCGTCTGTACATCAATACTAATATTATAAATGCGACAGCAACTGTCACCTTTTCACGACGTAATAGCTAAACGGATTTGGATGAAATTTGACACACTAATGACTACTAAGGGTTAGGAAATAGGATTTTTAAATTGACTCGGGTCGGTGAGTCTAGGTTGCTTCATTTGCCGACATAGCCGATGCTTTTATCATAGCATCAGCTCACATAGGTTAACCCCTTAAATTGTTCATTGCACCTTGTTATTTTTAACCGACTTCCAAAAGGAGGAGGTTCTCAATTCGTCGGAAACTTTTTTTTTTTTTTATATATGTTCCCCGATTACTCGATGATGGCAGGACCGATTTGGATAAATTTTTTTTTGTTCGAAAGGGTATACTTCCCAGGTGGTCCCATGATCATCAAGTCAGGATCTGATGATGGGATCCTGGAGAAATAGAGAGAACTCTTCAAATTTTATAGGCACACTTGAAGCAATTTGTGTAGTTTTTGGAAGAGTACTTTCTCCGAGTGGTTCCATTTCAATTTGGTGAAGATCTGATGAAGAACTTCGGAGATAGGCAACGGAACTCCTCAATAAATGATAGCAAATGGACAGGGATTGCTGAAATCTCATGTCTGTCAATTGTTTACACCAGTTAATAACATAACATCACGCCGGTACGCTGTGAAGGGGTAAGCACATGTGAACCACTAAAAAGTGAAAAATAAAAAACTTTTTTCAAAAAAATAAACAACCGACTTCCAAAAAAACACTAAAAAGTGAAAAATAACTTTAATTTCGGAAGGCGGTGACAAAAAATTAAAATACATATCCAAAGTGACCGACTTCCGAAATTAAAGTTATTTTTCACTTTTTAGTGTTTTTTTTGGAAGTCGGTTGTTTATTTTTTTTTTTTAAGTTTTTTATTTAATATGTATAGCCATTGAAATGGCAATGACAGTCCGTAAAAGTCACATGCCCGTCGTGTGCGGAGAGATGTTTGTAAAGTGCCTAAAATTTTCGTTAATTGTTTTGTACAAAGAATTAGCATTATTTTTACCGACTTCCAAAAGGAGGAGGTTCTCAATTCGTCGGAACCTTTTTTTTTTTTTATGTATGTTCCCCGATTACTCGAAGATGGCTTGACCGTTTTGGATAATTTTTTTTTGTTTGAAAGGGTATACTTCCCAGGTGGTCCCATGATCATCAAGTCAGGATCTGATGATGGGATCCTGGAGAAATAGAGAGAACTCTTCAAATTTTATAGGCACACTTGAAGCAATTTGTGTAGTTTTTGTAAGAGTACTTTCTCGGAGTGGTTCCATTTCAGTTTGGTGAAGATCTGATGAAGAACTTCGGAGATAGGCAACGGAACTCCTCAATAAATGATAGCAAATGGACAGGGACTGCTGAAATCTCATGTCTGTCAATTGTTTACACCAGTTAATAACATAACATCACGCCGGTACGCTGTTAAGGGGTAAGCACGTGTGAACCACTAAAAAGTGAAAAATAAAAATCTTTAAAAAAAAAAAATAAACAACCGACTTCCAAAAAAACACTAAAAAGTGAAAAAAAAAAGGTTCCGACGAATTGAGAACCTCCTCCTTTTGGAAGTCGGTTAAAAATAACTTTAATTTCGGAAGGCGGTGACAAAAAATTAAAATACATTTCCAAAGTCACCGACTTCCGAAATTAAAGTTATTTTTAACCGACTTCCAAAAGGAGGAGGTTCTCAATTCGTCGGAACCTTTTTTTTTTTTTTCTTTTTAGTGTTTTTTTGGAAGTCGGTTGTTTATTTTTTTTGAAAAAAGTTTTTTTTTGTTATGTATTTTGTGGTGTACAATAAAGTACATATAAATAAATAAATAACGACATTACCCTCCTTTGCGTCGCGCAGCCGAGTTTTATGTTTTAATATTTTGTCAAGGTTTTTCTGCTACCAGTAAATAATTTTTCAAGAGTTCTACTATAGTCTATTCCAAAATTATCTGATGAAAGTGTAAACAAACCTTGAATAGGTTAAATTCTTATTCACTAGATGGATACCTACTCAATTCTTATGTATCACATTCGTCTATATTTAGAAGGTTTAAACTTTAAATCTCACCCGTTTTCCCAAAAAATATATTGTAAGAATTACATGATTAAATTGTAATTAAAAATTATCAACGAAAATTGAGGTTACAAGAATAACCTCAAGTATGAAATGTAAAACGTCTTTAATGAGTAAAACAAATTTAAAATTTTAATTTTGGGTTTAAGAATAAAAATAATACCAGCATTCAATTTGTAAGTGGTACTACAAATTGCCATGCACAAGTACGTTTTCTGATCAATTTTGTTTACATTTTTACAAAAAACTTTTTGAGTAGACCTTAAGTACTTGTATAGATACTAGACAGTAGTACTGACCGTCATACATGTCGATTTCACTAGCTGTATCGGTCGACTCATCGCTGGATGCTTGCTGTATTTTTGTGGCTTGTATCACTTCATCATAGTCACTGTTAATTTCTTCCGCGCATTTTTGTTCCTCTTCAACCTCAATCTTGATAGTTTCTGGTTCTACCTTTAAGGGTTCAGGTGTGGTAGGGTGTGGGTTTGGTATTTCTATCAGTATTCGTTGGTTCTGGTTGGTTTGTACGATATCTGATGCCTGTGGAGTTACGTTTATTGTTTCCGGTACTGTAATTTTCAATGTTGATAGTCCTTCGGTGATCTGGAATACAAAGATCTCAACATCATGACACGTGTATACATGTTATACGATATACCGGATGTAATTTAATCACAGTTAACCTCATAAGGGGTCATTGTACTCATCATTATGAACAACTTTTACTATGGGCCCAAGCCTGAAATCGCAAAAATAAAATCAGCTGTTCCCTACATTTATATTCGCATAACTCGTCAAAATGTAAACAGAACGGAACGGACGTTGGCCGTGAATTAGTGACGTGCCACTACTATTTTGTATCGAAAATTTATTGTTTCGTAATATCTAGTTTTACTGAAATGGGAATGAAATATGATTTTTCGTTAAATATTTAATTATTACATCTCATTATGTATCTTTTCTTCCTATTTAAATAGTTTATAAAAAGTCGTTTACCAACGATTATCTGTAGCCGTACTTTTAAACTACTTTAATTACTAATTTAAAGGAGGTAGGCTTATTCAATGTATGTGGGTAAGTCAAAAAACAGTCTGCGTGAGTGTCCTTGTATCATTGACGTGTTCCGTATTTATATTCTTTTTTATGTCTGAATAATTATACATATTATTATATTGTAAGGATAGTTGATTAAATTCGATCGGTGAAAAGCCGGGAATGACAAAGATAAAGAAAAAAGATAAACTTATCATGTCGTTTATGCATCTGTTTACTTTATCCAATGCCATGCCAAAGATAAATGGATTTCGATATAGGAATGAAACACTTTCCATAAATTAGCTATTTATTTTTAGTAGTTAGACTCCTTGGCGATTAATGCTCAACGGAAAATTTTCGATATGAGCATTACAAGCTTTGGACTGCACTATTCCTGCAGTGAGAGTGAGCGCGCGATATCATTCCCTGCTTTTCGCACACAGCTATTATTGGTTGCAGGAGCCGCGTCTCCTGAGATTATGCGTTTTTAGAAAATATGGCGTAATGTCGTCACCAAGTTTAATTTTTCTTGCAACAATGCAAAATGCATGTGTAGGGGAAAGTGTGTATTTATTGTTTGTCTATGTGTTGGTAGCTGCGACCCGGTGACACGCGTCCCAGTATTAAAAGATAGTAGATAGCATTTCTATTGCCTTATTATTAATATTTCTGTGGATAGCAGCAATCACAGTTGATTTGCTGTCATTTTTTGAGGAGTTCCGTTGTCTGTCTCCGAAACGCATCATCAGATCTATATGAAATTTAAATGACAAAAACACCTTTCGAACAAAGAATTATGCAAATCCGTATATGACGGAGTTATGCCCGAACATACATTAAAATATATATATGTAAACGTGTCGAATTGATAACCTCCTTCATTTGGTAGTCGATTAAAAATCGCATCACAAAATGACAACTCAACAACAGTAGAAAATGTACAGTTTAAATTGAATCTTGTTTGCTTATGTATTTATGGGTGCTCAATAAAGTATGAAATTTGTTCAGTACTTATTTAATTTAAACCCCAATTATTATTTTTATTATTTTGAACCTATGTTTTCCCACTGCAGAAAATTTCTTAATTCCTTTCCACCCCTCTCTGTATTGAGCTAGTGTGTACCAATCCTGTCTGCTGTTTAAGCGCCATCTTCTTCTGGGTTTGGCTAGTTGAAATAAAAATGCAAACAAATTCTTGGTGAGAACCTACTTACAGTTTTGGTTCCTTGTAGGGTCAGGGTTATTTTGAGCTGTGCCTTCATTAGTCTGGCTTGAAATCGTTTAATCTTGCCAATTATGGACTCACACTCCCAGCATATAGGGTAATGGGTATTGAGCTGAAAAGGAAAAAGAAATCTAGCCATTACCAGTGGTTTCTCTTAGCCTGCAGCCTAGATAATGTCTGTTCCAAAAGTATCTGATGAACGTGTAAACAAACCCTGTTCAGGGTAAATTCTTATGCAATGACTAACGAAATGGAATTATTCACACATTCATCTGTATTTAGAAGGTCTCAACTTTATATTCCACCATATTCTCCAACAATTTTATTGTTTGTATAACACTATTAAATTATAATAAAAAAATCATCACCGAAAATTGAGGTAAGAATAAGCTCAATCAATTGTCAAATGAAAAGCATCTTTAATTTAATATTAGAATTTCAGGTTGTAGGGGTTTATTTGTAAACATTGATTTAAGTTACGAGATCTTTAAATGGGAAAATTTATGGTTAACAGCTCAAGCTCAGTTTCAACCGCTTACATTGGATTAATCCGACAAATATTTTCGGTTCCATTTAGCCAGGGTCGTATATTTACGACCAAATACCACACCTCGTTTAATCTGTTGTAAAAAGTTAAGTATTGCACATCCCTCTTTGTTGTAGGTATTTATTTTTCGATTACCTGTGCCGGGCGCTGGGGGCACGACAACTGATATGAAGTCGGGAGGTTAAAAGGTTAAACAGTTGCTAATCATTACTTAACTTTAAGCAATGTTTATAAATAAAGGGGTAAAATTATAGGCCGATTTTAGTATATCGGCCTATAATTTTACAAATTTGTGTAATTGATAACTTGTCAATTACACAAAATTAACTGCTAGGTACTTTTTTTAATGTTTTCCTAGTGGGATTATTTTGTACCACTGTATTCAATATATAATATCAAAGCACTCAATTGGCAAATAGCATTATGTACAAATTCGGAAGTCTACTTTGTCGTGGGCTGATTTTACGCTCAAAGAGCGTTTTCATTCTTTGAGCCTAACATAAACAACACTACATCCCCTTAGAAGAAAGTAAGCGTGGCGAACGCAAAAACGATTCAAATGCATGACCTCCTCTTTTTTTGAAATCGGTTAAAATGGGCGATACACATTTATTATCAAGAACTTTTTATTTGTTTACTATTTTGGAAAAGAATGTTGAATCGACTATAGGTACTATTTACAGTGTATACTTTTGTGATGAAATAAGTAACCATTTATTTTGAAATAAGCGAGAGTAAAACCAAATTACCTTAGCTTTAGGAAACATTTCCGGACACAGCATAGCCAAAATAATTTTTTGCTCATGTTTCAATATCTTCAAATTCCTGTCCAAGCTTAAGCAGGTGTAACATCTTAAATTCATAAACGAGGACGGACTTTGTTTACTGTGGAGGCTACTACTTAGACTCATTTTTATTTATTTCTCATTTAGTTTTAATAAAATCTAAATAGAGAGACCGTCTATGCTTTTTTTTAAACGCTGTTGACAGATGTGAGATCAGAGATGTCACTCGAATATGACAGTGACAGTACTGATGGCAGTCAACTAACTTAGTGATGCTTGCATCGATCCGTCAGAATTATTCTCTCAAAGATTTAGTCGATTTATCGATCATAGAAACCTTCATATAGTCCATTTTAACATAGTTATTAGTTTCACTTCTCTTTACATGGGCTGGCACATATACGGCCTGTACGCACCTGTCCCACTGCGGGCGATTAACGAGAAGCGAGTAAAGCTTACAACACGAGTTGGCGAGCAAGGAACAGCGAGTGCGTGACCCTGTCGAGCGATTGCTTACTGGTATGAGCATGAAACTAATGTCAATCCCTCAGCAAGTATTCTGCTCACCGAGCTGAGCAAGTATTTTCTTTGATAGTTCTTGTCTCTGCGACAAACAAGGCAGTAGAGATGGGTAACTCAGGAGAGATAGATACAAAAGATATGAATCAATCCGTTTCCATCAATCACTCTTTATATCCATTCACATCCGAATATATCAGTGTATCAGTGTATCTTTACAACTCACTCACTCACGGATTCACGGCCTTTTTTTCAATTTGTATCGGCAACACAACCGCATAGCCACACTCGTAAACAAATTTTCGGAAAGTCCAGGCGTCTCTTTCGCACCTCACTATTTAGAATGTTCTGTCGCGCTTTCGCAAGATGGATAGAGCGAGTTGTTTGACCATTATAAACTGATATACGTCGGCACAGAAAAGTAAATCAGTAACTCTATAACCGGTGCGTAGGGCATAAAGTCGTTAAGCGGAACGTGAATATTTAAGTACTATACTGGTTTTAACTGTACGTGTACTTTCCTTTTTTAGTAAAAGTTTTAGTAAACTATGCAAACTAATTTCGGTCAGACATCGTTTCTAGTATCAGGATAGAAAAAAAGTAGATTTGCGATTTCAAATTAAACAAAATAACAGTTTGCGTCATTAGTTCAACCTTGACCTTCGTTCGCTACCGTTCGGGATCGGGTCAGTTCAAAGCGCTGCGTGTCGTGCGCGCGAGCGTGATCTAGTCATACATAAGGATATAAAAGAGTGATACATATCCCAGTGATCGAAAGATACATTTCAATCTTTTCTTTTTAGTGATACATTTTGCCCATGTCTACAAGGCAGTACTCGCCGGTCGGCCGGGTAACTATTAATATATTATGTACCTCTTTTGCTTACCTAGTACCTAAAAAAAATTGTACGTTTATTGAGCGAGAAAATCGCTGATAGCTAGGTCTGGATGGGATGGCTAGGTGGGATCTTCCACGAAAATCTACAAATAAAACTCGTAAAGTATACTTGTAGGCACTTATATTTCCTTACTAAGTCAAACTATTTACAATATTTACAATGGTCATAACTAAATAGAGATTTAGTTTTCTTTCTCAAGATTTAAAAACATTATGGGATAAAGGTGACCAAGTTTAGCTATTCTTTTCTGGATAATCAATCTTAGGGTGTCCGTGTACGTTGTAGGCGGCTTGCAGGTTGAGGGATCGCGCCAGTGAAGGCCTGTACAAAAAAGTTTAAATACTTAATGACAAACTTTCAGCTATAATTATAAAAAATAGCAGTCTCATATTATAAAAGATATTTTAGTTCCTTTACGAAAATATCTTTTACATTTTGAGAAATACATAGTAAAAGCGTGTTCAAAAATGGCACTTGCTCATTTCAGATGTCGCTACTATTCAGCATCTACGAACTTGACAGCTGTCATTCTCCATACTTTTTTTTTAAACAAGCGACTTCTTTTACGCCCTGTTGCGCATCTGTTGAAAAAGATGTGTATTCTTACCGGTTGAGTCACAAGTAAATAACGCAGGTGAAGGCACATTATCTCTTGTGTAATTCCATAAGCAATCGCGTAGAACTTGCACTATCTGTAAAAAAAAATCAAATTAATAAAATTCTATTGAAGAAAACTGCTTTCTCGCCAAAGTTTAGAGGTAGAAGCGGAAGATATAGTAAATCCTTATTGATTGTATATGTGAATAAATTGGAAATAAGACCCTAAAGCCTTACAATAAAGGACAGTTTGAGTAAACATGAGTTGGCTCTTAATGCAAGTTTACCTCACTAGCTGTAAGTTCAGGAGCTAGCTCGAGCATGTGACTTAGCGGATGTGGCAACAGCTGTCCCAACGTCATTGTAGCCAAGAGCTCCTGTAATGCAGCACGTTCTTTTGCCATTTCTGCTGACTGCGTATGACGATCTAAAATAAAAAGTAGTTTTGTATTTATTTTTACAGCAATTTATCGTGGTGAACATTGCCATCAACTGGCACACCACACCTTGAAAAGTAAGCTTGATTTTAACGATGCCACTAAAAAGCTGCGGTTTTTTAGTCCAACATTTTTTCATGTCCTTTAGTTATTAACCGACTTCCAAAAGGAGGAGGTTCTCAATTCGTCGGAACCTTTTTTTTTTTAATTTTTTTTTATGTATGTTCCCCGATTACTCGAAGATGGCTGGACCGATTTGGATAATTTTTTTTTTGTTCGAAAGGGTATACTTCCCAGGTGGTCCCATGATCATCAAGTCAGGATCTGATGATGGGATCCTGGAGAAATAGAGAGAACTCTTCAAATTTTATAGGCACACTTGAAGCAATTTGTGTAGTTTTTGGAAGAGTACTTTCTCGGAGTGGTTCCATTTCAATTTGGTGAAGATCTGATGAAGAACTTCGGAGATAGGCAACGGAACTCCTCAATAAATGATAGCAAATGGACAGGGATTGCTGAAATCTCATGTCTGTCAATTGTTTACACCAGTTAATAACATAACATCACGCCGGTACGCTGTGAAGGGGTAAGCACATGTGAACCACTAAAAAGTGAAAAATAAAAAACTTTTTTCAAAAAAATAAACAACCGACTTCCAAAAAAACACTAAAAAGTGACAAAAAATTAAAATACATATCCAAAGTCACCGACTTCCGAAATTAAAGTTATTTTTCACTTTTTAGTGTTTTTTTGGAAGTCGGTTGTTTATTTTTATGATTGTTTCTAGCATAGGTAGTAGTAAGTTCCCATACGTCTACTAGTATATCATCTGGGCATTTATCGAAATAACGAGCATAGTTTGCAGAGTAAGCAAGCTGTAGTGGCAGTGGGCTGGCTATGTTCATCCAAGGACCGATGGCCGAAGTAGCAAACGAACCCTGGCCGCATATCGACAATACTAATGTCGCCCGCGCATGTATAGCTCACGCTCTAGTTACCTAGATACGCCCTCAGCCTGTGCAGCAGCGTGGCGGCCGTGGCCCGCAGCAAGGCGGACGCGAGGCACAGCGCGGGGCGCGCCGCGCATGTATAGCTCACGCTCTAGTTACCTAGATACGCCCTCAGCCTGTGCAGCAGCGTGGCGGCCGTGGCCCGCAGCAAGGCGGACGCGAGGCACAGCGCGGGGCGCGCCGCGCATGTATAGCTCACGCTCTAGTTACCTAGATACGCCCTCAGCCTGTGCAGCAGCGTGGCGGCCGTGGCCCGCAGCAAGGCGGACGCGAGGCACAGCGCGGGACGCGCCGCGCATGTATAGCTCACGCTCTAGTTACCTAGATACGCCCTCAGCCTGTGCAGCAGCGTGGCGGCCGTGGCCCGCAGCAAGGCGGACGCGAGGCACAGCGCGGGGCGCGCCGCGCATGTATAGCTCACGCTCTAGTTACCTAGATACGCCCTCAGCCTGTGCAGCAGCGTGGCGGCCGTGGCCCGCAGCAAGGCGGACGCGAGGCACAGCGCGGGGCGCGCCGCGCATGTATAGCTCACGCTCTAGTTACCTAGATACGCCCTCAGCCTGTGCAGCAGCGTGGCGGCCGTGGCCCGCAGCAAGGCGGACGCGAGGCACAGCGCGGGGCGCGCCGCGCATGTATAGCTCACGCTCTAGTTACCTAGATACGCCCTCAGCCTGTGCAGCAGCGTGGCGGCCGTGGCCCGCAGCAAGGCGGACGCGAGGCACAGCGCGGGGCGCGCCGCGCATGTATAGCTCACGCTCTAGTTACCTAGATACGCCCTCAGCCTGTGCAGCAGCGTGGCGGCCGTGGCCCGCAGCAAGGCGGACGCGAGGCACAGCGCGGGGCGCGCCGCGCATGTATAGCTCACGCTCTAGTTACCTAGATACGCCCTCAGCCTGTGCAGCAGCGTGGCGGCCGTGGCCCGCAGCAAGGCGGACGCGAGGCACAGCGCGGGGCGCGCCGCGCATGTATAGCTCACGCTCTAGTTACCTAGATACGCCCTCAGCCTGTGCAGCAGCGTGGCGGCCGTGGCCCGCAGCAAGGCGGACGCGAGGCACAGCGCGGGGCGCGCCGCGCATGTATAGCTCACGCTCTAGTTACCTAGATACGCCCTCAGCCTGTGCAGCAGCGTGGCGGCCGTGGCCCGCAGCAAGGCGGACGCGAGGCACAGCGCGGGGCGCGCCGCGCATGTATAGCTCACGCTCTAGTTACCTAGATACGCCCTCAGCCTGTGCAGCAGCGTGGCGGCCGTGGCCCGCAGCAAGGCGGACGCGAGGCACAGCGCGGGGCGCGCCGCGGCCGCCCGCCGCAGCGCCGCGCGCGCCACTGCGCACGACTCCAGCGCGCCGCGCATGTATAGCTCACGCTCTATGCTCACTTGCTGTGAAACAAAATGTTTATGCCTGTGTAAACCAGAAGAAAAAAGATCTTGAAAGCAGGCGAAACCACCTCTAAAGTAAGCCAGCCTACAACACACAATACACACGACGAAAAATTTCAACGTAGGGGGTTCAGAAACACATGCTGAAATCCTGGTTTCAGTTTAAGCATCGATATCCCTCCTACCCTGTATAATACAGTATTTTTAAAACGAATGCAATACAGGTATATTGAAAATAACTCACCTTAGTAAAATCTTCATCAGGCCAAGGTAGACCGTTGTACATGACATCAGGCGACACCAGCTCCACTAGCAACAGGGATACGGACGTCGCACCTTCCACTAAGCCGCTGTTACCATCCTGTTAACATCACACAATTTAAGTATAGAGAGGCCTGCACATCAAGCTACCCCAATCTGTCAAATTTCTTTGATAGATTTTCAGCTTTATTACTTAACCATGAGGTTCATGTTCAATTGGGAAATTTGACAGTTAGTGATAGCTCGATATGCGCGACTGTACAAGTAACCTTAGTAACTTACTCCGTACATTTTTGGTCCTTTCGTACGCAAACCAAAAACATTTCTAAAAATTAAGTATACAGTGCTACCAAGATCTTTTAGCTCTTGAATGAAATCGACAGGATAAAACATTGAAAAATCAAGATGGCGGCGTTGGTTCCGATTTTCGCCACGCGCTAAATGATCCATGCACATATTTCGCCTTTGCCATTCCTGGAATAATAATGCCTGCCCCATCCACCTAAAATTTTCTGCTTTACTAATGGACTATTCGATTTAATTCGCGTAAAATCATCTGTCTCAAACGACGAGATTTGAGGAAAAGGTCCAAGGAGGAAGGTTTTTATCCACTTCTTCATCAATAAGATGCGCTAAAGTAGCCCGCGAAATTCAAATTTCATTCAATTTTTTTTGCAAGTTGCTGTTCAGTGTCAGGTTGAATGTCGCGACCGTAGCAAATATTTACAAAATTTTGATCATTAAAATCGTCGATACCAAATCTAGGTTCATGAAATAATCCCATTGATTAACTTTTTCCTTAAATTGTCATTCGAGGGGTAAGGGTTTCCGACTGTACTCTAAAATAGAGTATTGTACTCTATTTCTTATGGGTGAAATCTATAATCTATAACACTAAAAGTACTCTTTTACCTTTAACTGACTGTTTTGAGGGAAGCGTTTTCGTTTTACTGCGGTTTTTCTATATTTTCCGCTGAGACTTGAATGTTTTTTGCCGGTCATTGTGAAGTGACGATTATCTTATATTAACTTAGCATTAGGATGTTTGGAGTCTTGCAATTCTTGTTTTATTATTTATTTCTGCTTAAGTAAATTTTTAATGATTATTTTGGTATATTGGCTTGAAATATGGCAAATATTTTAATTTTATGTTTCGAAACGTTAATTACGTACCCACCATTGTATAGAATCAAGTCCTTCTAACATAACAGACAGCTGTGTTGCTGGGGAGTTTGTTGCGCCACTTCTTCTTCCCAGCTAAAGCACTAGGAAGTGAAGGTGAAGGGCGGGCGTTTTGGGGGACTGTCTTAAGTCATTTTGACGTTCAAAAAGTGCTGATTCTCAGCATAGTTTGAATAAATGACTTTTGATTTTGTAAAAATCAATACAAATGTTATGTACTGCAAAAAGTGCAAGGAAATTATTATTTTTTAGTTAATTGATACTCTTTTTTATTAAACTATACTTGAATAAAAAGCCAATGTTTACTTAGACGAAGACAATTTATTTCAATTTACAAGATGAGGTCATGTTTCTACGGAGAATCTTGACACCGCGATGCAGCGGAACGAAAAACGCCATCTATCGAGGCACTAGGAAAACTAATCGGTTAAAATATCTTAAACGTAAGATTGTACATTCCGCCCACTATGGACAGAATGTCCATTGTTCCCGCCCACCATGAACCAACCACATTCGAAAAAATGGACTGTATTATGATATAGTTAAAAATAAAAACAAAGTATTGAGTCAGTAAGACATGGTGGTTAAGAACAAAATACACTTAAAAAAATCACTTTACAACAGTTTATACAATTAACAAATTTTTAACATTGGTAACATACATATATTTTTTTTTTACTGAGTGACAGGTAACACACATAGTTTAGTTATTGGTCGTTTAAACGTGATACCTTTACATTTTAGAGTGACTACCCTCGTAATATTGTCCAAGCCAGGGTGTTTTGCAGTGATTTTACCTAAAAGCCATTTGGCTGGAGGGAGACCATCCTCCTTTACTAAAACTAAATCTCCGATCTCGGGTTCAGGAGTTTTATTTGCCCACTTATAACGATGTAAAAATTGACTCAAATACTCACTTGACCACCTTCGCCAAAAATGTTGCAGCATTTTTTGTGTTAATTGCCAACGTTTTAATGACGAAATAGACGATGTTTCGTAATTATGCTCAGGTACTAGAATTAATGATTCACCTATTAAAAAGTGCCCTGGAGTGAGGGGTGTTGGTTCTTGCGAATTTGTGCTAATTTGTGATAGTGGTCGAGAGTTAAGGCAAGCCTCTATTTGGTATAACAGCGTTGAAATCTCTTCAAAAGTAAGAGTCGCAGTACCTATTACGCGTCGCAGATGATGTTTGGTGGACTTTATTCCAGCTTCCCATAGTCCGCCGAAATGCGGGGCATGGGGTGGAATAAAATGCCATGTAGTGCCGTTGTTTGCCAAACACTCGGCGATTTCCATCGTCAAGGTTGACGTTTCTTTAGCGAACAAGCTTCGTAGTTCGCGATCAGCACCAACAAAATTCGTTCCGTTATCACTGAATAAATCAGCGCAATGACCACGTCGGGCAACAAATCGTTTAAAGGCAGCAATAAACCCTTGTGATGTGAGATCACTCACCGCTTCCAAATGTACGGCTCTTGTAGCCATACATACAAAAAGGCATATGTAACCTTTATAGGCCCGGTGGCCTCTACCTTTAGAAGTACGAATCTGTATGGGACCTGCGTAGTCCACACCACTTCGATAAAACGCTCTAATTCGTGTAACTCGAGCTGAAGGCAATTGTCCCATCAGTTGAACCCTAGTCTGTGCAGCATGACGTACACAAGAAATGCATTTACGGACAACCATTTTTGCTTGGTTCTTAGCATCAATGAGCCAGTATTTAGTTCGCAGATAATTAATCATGAGCTGTGGTCCGCCGTGCAAGGTATTATGATGAGTTTCATTTAATACTAAATCAGTAAGGTGAGATTTTGCGGGTAATATTATTGGGTGTTTTATTTCAGTTTTTATTTCCGCTTTCTCTAAACGACCACCAACTCTCAAGATACCCGATTCATCTAGGAATGGATATAATGATGTAAGTTTGCTTTTCTTTTGTACCGTCTTTTTTTCTTTAATATCTTTTATCTCTTGCTGAAAACTCACTGCTTGACACTGTTTCACACAAATATGAAGAGCTTCATTCAATTCTATACTAGTTAGCCATACAGGTAAGTTATGATCATGTACGTTTTTCAATTTTTTAATGAATCTTTGACAATATGCTACAACTCGAACTAATTTACGAAGAGACGAGAACTTGGTCCACAACTGGAATTGATCATTTTGCATTACATGACAAACCTTTTTTGTCTTTTCTTCCAAATTAGTGTCTGGTATTTGACTTTTATCATGAGTTTCAGGTTCATGTTTCAACCATAATGGTCCTGTTTTCCACAGTTCAAACATCGGTAACTCTGACGGGTTAATTCCCCGCGATGCACAATCTGCCGGGTTATCAGAAGATGATACGTGTGACCATTGGTTCCTGTCTAATATATTTAAAATCTCTGACACGCGATTGGCTATAAACGTTTTCCAACGCGTTGGGTGGCTGCTTAACCAAGCCAGTACCACGGTTGAATCGGTCCAAGCACGTAGGTTAGTTTTTGGAACATTTAACACTACTGACACTTCCTGTAACAATTTGGCTAATAAGACAGCTCCACACAACTCAAGCCTTGGAATGGATACTTGCTTAATTGGAGCTACTTTGGTTTTGGAAGTTACCAGATGGACGTAGACGTTTCCTGAATCGTCAACAACACGTATATAAACCACAGCAGCATAAGCCTCACTAGATGCGTCGCTGAACCCATGAAGTTCCATGGTACTGTTTTCATTGAAGTTAATCCACCGTGGGAGTCGACATTTGGTAAGTTCAACCAGTCCTGCACGGTAATTAATCCATTCATTTAATAGTACAGGTGGTAATTTATCATCCCATTCTATTCCCGCAAGCCAAAGCTTTTGAATCATAATTTTAGCTTTTATGATTGCTGGTGATATCCAACCCAGTGGGTCAAACAACTTTGCAATATCAGATATTACTTTCCTTTTTGTTACAGGTTCCGAAATTGGTGGTAGCTGAACGGAGTACTCGAAGTCATCGGTTCGTCGATTCCAGGTAAGTCCCAGTATTTTAATTGTTTCACTTTCTTTCAGTTCTAGGTTGTTTGTTATTACTCTGCTTTCTTTGCTTATTTCCTTATGTAATTGATCATCATTGCTTGCCCATTTTTGCAGTTCGAAGCCTCCTTTGCTAAGTAGCTTAGTCATTTCTGAGAATATTTGTTTTCCTTCAGATATACTTTTACAGCTAGTAATGAGATCATCCATGTAGAAATCATGTAATACTTTTTCAGATGCTAGTGGAAATTGAGCTCCTTCATCATAAGCGATTTGGTGAAGCGCTCTTACTGCCAGGTATGGAGCTGAAGCAGTCCCAAATGTTACTCGTACTAAACGCAAATGTTGTATATCTTTTGCAGAGTCAGATCTCCACACTAAACGTTGATAATCTGCATCTTGGTCAGTCACTTTCACCTGTCGATACATCTTTACAATGTCAGCTACCAAGCAAATAGGGTGGAGCCTCCACCTCATAAGAATGTGCCTAAGATCATCTTGTAATGTCGGTCCGACCATAAGGTTACTATTCAGTGAAACACCATTGTTATCGCGACTTGAAGCATTAAATACGATCCTGAATTTGGTTGTGGTTTTATCGTCTCTAACTACTTCATGATACGGCAAGTAAACTGCTTCTGGATTATCAATTTCTTTTGTAGGTATTATTTGCATATGACCGAGCTTTAAATATTCTGAAAACACATCTGAGTATTTAGTTTTTAAATCCGGTGATTTTAAGAAACGTCTTTCTAGGGAGAATAATCTCTTTACCGCAATATTGCTCGAATTACCATATTTACTGCTCGGGTCATCATCTTTAAAAGGTAACTTTACAATATACCTACCAGAACTATCGCGTTTGGTCGTTTCCTCAAAGATTTCTTCGCAACGTTTTTCCTCTGGAGTTAATTGCTTTTTGCTCAGAATGAAGTTATCAGATTCGAGCTCCCAAAATTGTTTAAGATTAAAATCTTCATTGCAAATGTTAGTATGCATGGTGATGATAGTACTATTGCAATTCAAAGTATCGGTTTCACTATCACTCACTTTGCCAGACAAAACCCAACCCAACCTGGTGTTCTGTGCTATCGGTGTTCCTGGTGGACCTCTAATCAATCCTTCAGTTATAATTTGACAATAGATTTCTGCACCAAGTAATAAGTCGATTTTGTTTGGTATGTTAAACTTCGGATCTGCTAACTTCATAACTGGTAAATTGGGCCACGTCTGCACGACCATTTTTCTTTCGGGTAGAAATGAAGTTAATTTTCGAAGAACGTACGTTTTGACTTTTACAGTAAAGTTAGGATCTTGGAGAGATTGTAGTTTAACATAAACTACATGTTTACAATTGAGTAAAGCGTTGTCTTCACCCCCCACTCCTGATATAACACTGTTGCATTTAATTCTGTTAAGCCCAAGTAATTGGACTGCAGACTCCGTTATAAATGAAGCCTGTGATCCCTGGTCTACTAGAGACCTCAGTGTTATATAAGACCCTGTGTTAGTTTCTGCTTTTACTAAGGCTGTTGCTAATACAACCTGACAATTTGTGTTAGACATACAAATAGTGATGTTCCTTACCTCGGTCTCGTCTTTTGATGTTGTTGCAGTTTCAACATCATTGGTACTATCAGCTGATTGCTTGATTGTTTCATCAGTTGGTTGGCTATTATTAATCGAATGCAGCAACGAATGGTGTTTCTTTTTGCAAATTCTACATCTTGTGGGCAAACGACACGAAGTTACCATGTGATTTGCGCCTAAGCAATTGAAACACAAACCTGAATTTTGGACAAAATTACGACGTGCTGACAACTCTTCCTTAGCAAAGTCTTTACAATTTCCTATCTTATGATTGTTATTTGAACAAAAGGTACATACAGATGGTTTATTCTCATTTGCATTTTTTACTACATGATGAGACTTTGTGTTAGTGCTTTTTACTATTTTAGTACATAAAAATTCAAGTGACCTAAATCTATGCTCAACAAAATCTAAAAAATCTTGTAATGTAGGCAATTCCTTAGTTGAACTACAAATCTTAGCTTCCCATTGTTTGCGTGACTCATTATCTAATTTAGAACACAATATGTAAATAACAATAAGATCCCAATTTTCGAGCTTAATACCTTCATTTTTTAAAGCATTAAGACATTCGTTAGTGGTATCAAAAAGTTCTTTTAAAGAATTTGATGATTCAGTCGTTATACATTTTTGATTAAAGAATCTTTTCAAAATACTATCTGTTATAAACTTCTTATTATTAAATCTATGTTCTAAAAGGTTCCAACTAGTCAAATAGTTGTCACTAGTAATAGGTAGGTGTCGCAACAGTTGTTCAGCTTCGCCGGTGAGATAAGTTTTTAAGTAATGCAGTTTTTGCACGTTATCTAATGATTGGTTCTTGTGTATTAATGTTTGAAAGAGATCCCGAAATGTTGTCCACTGAGAATAGTGACCCGAAAATGAAGGTATTGCAATTCTAGGCAATTTTACGCCAGTCTGAGTTATCGGATTGGTGTTCTCCTTACAATCAGAGGTGGTTTTCTTATTCAAACGTTCTTTTAGTTCGACTTTGTAATCCATGTATAACTCTTCCGCCTGACCATACATATCACCTAAATTATACTCAGACTTTTCATATTCTTCCCTTTTAACCTCGGATATTATTTTACTATGAGTCTCTTCAAACATCGACCACTGTTTCTCTAAACATTCCAACCTTGTTTCCACGTAGCTAACGGTAACCCTTTCTTTAGGAGATTTTTTGAAGTTAATGTATCCTCTCTGCATCGTTTTATTGACATCTACTTGCAATCGTAGTAATGAATCCATTTTTAGTGTTTGTATTCCAGAACTAGTTTAAATTACAAGTCCCAAATGCTGCTGAATTGTTAATGTTTCTTAAAGATTTTATAAGTTCAAAATGTTGCATAATTCTTCTAAGTGTTTTTAAACACTGCCGAAATTGGGCATGGATTCCCCGTGTAAACACACTTTTGCATAGAATTTTTACAAGTCCAAGATAGCTAATAATTATTCTAAGTTCTTTTCCACTATATTAACTTGCATAAATCACTAACTTTTGAAATGTTTTTAAAGTACTCACTGTTTGTCCAAATGCACTGTCACAACACTTTTACAAATATTCGCTTGAAGATTCAAATATCGCCGAGAGGGGGCGCCACTGTCGCACTGTCCAAAACTCACGGTAGTCACGGTGCATTAGACACGGCTGCATCCGAAACTCCGACTCGAATGACCATGAATAAAAAGCCAATGTTTACTTAGACGAAGACAATTTATTTCAATTTACAAGATGAGGTCATGTTTCTACGGAGAATCTTGACACCGCGATGCAGCGGAACGAAAAACGCCATCTATCGAGGCACTAGGAAAACTAATCGGTTAAAATATCTTAAACGTAAGATTGTACAATACTCTTTATTTACCCCTCTGAAATCAGAAATACAAAAAGTTGGCAACCCTATTAGTGGGGTACCCTACCCTTCCCATATATGTACCGCTATAAAAAAATACAACCAAAAGAAAAATAACGATAAAGAGGCCGCTTTACTGTCGGCCGTATGTCGTTCATGTCAAGATCGGTCGGCTTCCTCCTGACGCCTTTGCCGATGATGCCCGCGTGAAGACTGACGTGTCACTATGATATAGCTAAAAAACCACAACCAGAAAACCCGAGAAAAAAAGTTCGCTGTACTACTTACACTTACCATGCAGGACGTGAGCGCGCCCATGAGTAGTTCGTTGTTTGTGGTCAGTATCGGCGGTATGTCGTTCATGTCGAGATCGCTTGGCTTCCTGACGCCCTTTCCGATGATGCCCGCGTGGAAGACGGAAGTGTGGCTTTGAGTCAGCTGCGTTATTGGGCCCTGGGCGGATTGGAGAATATTATTTACTCATTTATTCACAAGGCAACTACAAAAGTTATAATCACAGTAAATCATTGGGTTTACATATTGGGCTTCGTTCCGGTGTATACCCAAAGTGTAATTGCACAACATCACAAGCTACAATAGTGATAACATAATTACTACAGATCTATAGAAAAACGTTTAGTCTACAAGTAGCCAGTTTTTATGCTGTTAAAGTAATGGACTGATGGCAGATGTTTTCGATCACAACATGGTATCACATTTTTCTGAACTTAACTGACTAGGCAGATATTTATGAGACAAGACATGTCCGTTAACATTGCATTGAGACATATTTTTGAAGCCGATGCAGTGTCATATATTTTGTCTCGCCAGATAGTTCTGGTATTCCTTCGACGTCTGCCACTTGTATATGCCTTCCACAAATTATCACATATATTTGCCGTCATATATTATGGATGTATCATGCAATCATATATTGTTGCTTAACTGTTTATAGTAACATATTTATCCTTGTGACTGTACACCACACTGCCAACAAGTCGCAAAAAAAAATCTGTCAGCACTATTTTTTTTTTATCATTGGCCAATTTTAAGGAGACTACTACCACCACACTGCAAATTGGAATTGCACATATGAAATAAAAACTGTTGGTTTTCAAAAAACGTTACAACGTTAACATTATGATACTCACATGTTTCTGATTTAAATGTATCAGCAAGTCATCATTCCTCCAGTCTTTAGTCATGGCAAGGTTCGCTATGATAGGCCGACTGCCGAACGCCGAATCTTCTCTAAACATGGCCGTTTCTAACAGTTCCCTCAGAGCCAGCGCGCGCGCTAACTTGCTGTGTATGCATAGTTTGCGGAGAAGACGGCAGGCTGTGGCTACGCCTCGGAGTTTCTCCATTGTGTCTAGAAATTCGTACTAATATTGTAAAACCAACCTACTAAGCTACCCGCGGCTTCACCCGGGTGGATGTCAAAAATTATCCCACGGGTGACGGGAATATGCTACTCGGACAAAAAGTAGCATATGTGCCTCCTTATAACATTAAGTGGGTCAGTACCAGGGAAAATCGATCAGTACCAGTGAAGTTGCCGTCAAAATCGGCTCAGCCGTTTATATTTAAAAAATATTTTTTGTTGTTATAAGTACCGTATAAGAGCCATCCATAAATTACGTCACACAAATTTTATGGTTTTTTGACCCCTCCCCCTTCCTTGTCACAGGTGGTCGCACTTGTGAAAGCCCCTCCCCCTTGTATGACATCACATATTTTTCAATTTTATATTTAGAAATAATTAAATTACAACAGCAGTTTGTCCATGTTTTTAATTTTTATTCAAACACAGCACTCGCCGACGACTTAAACCTACATTAGTATTATAAGCCTTATAAATATAGATCGAGTTGGTAATATTTTATGTTTTTGGTTTACATTTAAATTTCGAGTTTTAGTATTTTTAATTTTAACATGTGACGTCAACCCCCCCTGTCCCTTGCCACACAATGTCGCATTTCGTTGACCCCCCCCGCCTCCCCTTAACGTGTGACGTAATTTATGGATAGCCCCATATAATTCAATATGTATCTAGTAAAAAGCTGTTATTTTGACATTACAAACAGACACTTCAATTTAATTTATTGACAGTGAGACGTATTTCGATGTTTGGCACACATCTGGACCATGACCTGGGTTGTGGACACAGGATACTTTTTGTGCCCGTAGTACCTTCCTTTGGGATGATATTTGACCTATACGCGGGCGAATCCATGGACGAAACGTACCTATTTTATAACTGTGGACTAATGCATGTCTAATCTATGTTTTTTTTAAACAAAACGTATGATTGAATTCAATTCTGCAATTGTCTGAAAGGTAAAAAAAATTAAGTATGTATTTTTATTGTTGTTTGAAGCTTACCTTTGAGATGCAGGCACCTGAAGAAATACTTGACGGTTGCTTGCACTACTTTGAGAATTACCTCCACACTAGGAGGCGCTGCTTTAGTGCCTGTCATATCCACGCGATCTAAGACCTGTCGAGAAATTATTATTTGAACTAAAACTTCGTTTCGAAGGACCAATCTCTAAGACGATTCGACCGAAACATGCAGAAAGACCTTCATAAAATAGATCACTTTAGTAGAAGCTAGTTGCACGTTTCAAAAGTACATCTCTAATATGTATAGAAGAATGGCGCGGCGTAACACAAGTGTTTAAGATAGTACAGTATAGTTCATCATCATGTACACTAGTAATCTGTATAAACGTTGTGGATTGTACATTTACCCATATGTCTGTATGTATTTTATTTTAACACCCATTGTACAATTGTTTGTTTTTTCCCAAATAAATAAATAAGTAACACACATGATCGCAATTTCTTTCATTTTGACAGTTCAGCCATGTTGAACAGACGAAACCTATGGAGCAATGGATTAGAAATATTCTGCAAAACTCTATGATAGAACCCTAGTTCTACCATAGAGAAGCTACCCACCTAGCTACCTTCTTTGTTACCTGCATCCTAATGCAGGTAAAAAAGAAAACCCATTGATCCAACCCGAACCCAGAGATTAATTTAATTTATAATACTTAACATTTTGTTTAAAAACAATGTCCTCATTAAAATAAAAATGTACAAATGTAATTATAAATTAAATTAAATCTCTCACAAAATGGGAAATCTTCAAATAACTTCTCTCGCTCTGGATAGAACAGGAGGGCGGGTCAGACTTTTACTGACTAAAACCCACCCGTGTTCCCTCAGTTGCCTGTGTGCCAGGGGCCGCAGTATCTCTTTCGAACAACACGCACCCCTGGCAGGCATCGGCCCTTGCGGACCCCCACCATTTGGTACTGACATATCTTTAAGGAAGTTCTTAAGGTTAAGTAATGATTAGCGACTGCTTAATCATACATGTTTGGCGTTTAAAAGTCACTTCACTGTAACCATGGTATACAAATAAACCCCTTATTTTTCAACCCACCTCAGCCAAAGCATGACACGTGGGCATCTCATTGAGAGAAGCCATGGTGCACTCCTTCCTGATGCGCAATAATGACGAATATTCTTGCAGAGCGCCACCTATCCGGTACAGATTAGCTTCGACCGAGCGAGCGATTGGACGCGTCCGCAAATGAGGTACGCGGGTCGAGTTTTCCCATCTGTGGGAGAAGGGCATAAAAAATTAAGTTAAAAACTAGTCCAAGTACGACAAAATAAAAAGGCATAAACAAGACATCGTAACAAAAACACATTTTCACTTAAAAAAAACCACTTCCTAAACAAAATAAAGACACTACAAAATGTAAAATAACTTTAACTACGGAGGTCGATGTCTTTTTTATTTTATACTTTTGAGTTATGGTACTTAACCCACACCAATTCGTTTACCACTACTTGCTAGGTAAACCACAGTGACAAGGAGTATGAGCCTTTTCATTATAAAATAAAAGAATTTCCGAAATCGATCTACAATATTGCCGGAGATGTCGCAAAACATACATACAAAAAAGCTGAAGTCGGTTAAAAATAACATCGGTTTTCGTATAACCGGGTATTCTGTACGAATTATGCCTGAATTACGTGACTTTACCGTTGTCCGGTAAAAAGAAAGAGTTAAAAGACTTCCTTTTCAGACTGAAAAAAATTGTCAGAAAACGAGGAATGAATATCACAGTTAGTCAGTTTGTTGCTGGTTCCAAAGTGTAGATTTTACTTTTTTATAGACTATAGACTCCTTACCATCACCTGCCTAGTCTTTTGCCAACTATATTGAGGTTGGCTTATTGTCTAACCCGTTACAGCTGAGTACCAGTATTTTACATGGAGAGACTGCCTATCTGACCTCAACCTCCGAGACTACTACTCCTTATCATTGACTGTCAACATGGGGTGGAGCAACCTGTTGCCAACTCTAATAGCACATGATAATGTTACATTACATCAACAATATCTCACAAGTTACTCACCTCAACAACTTAATAATATTCTCACAATAAAGATGCAAATACGTTTTCTGGTCCTTCGGTATGCCACCCTCAAGGAAACAACTCTTAATCTCATTGTCAGACAGCATGGCATCCCTCAGAGCATACTCCACTCCCGTCTTCACAAAGTTCTGGAACCTTTCAGTGTCCATGCTAATGTCTGGACTATCACTGGGCACATGCATGGCGATTGTACCAGAGATGATTCGTACCAGAAGTGCTAGAGTGGAGTCGTCGCGGGAATATTGAAGCAGGTAGCTGATTGTGCTGACGAATTCGGATGGGAGGTTATAACCTGAAATACGTTACAATGAGACTTATAGTTTTTCTGACAATATGCTGTCTGTTTGGGAATATTAATGACACCCCATGCGCCCAAAGGGATATCCCATTTGCAAAAATGATGAAATTCCATACAAGTTTTCATCTCCTATTGAACCCCTTTAGGGAATTGATTTCTCAATTATCCTTCCTTAGTGCTCTTGTGTAAAATAGTATGCTTTAGACTCAGTGGCTGTACGATGTCCGACAGTGAATTTATCATTTTTATAAAGTATAGCTGCGCTTCGACGTTTCACCCGCATTAGTCTCGAACACGTAAGAATATAGGGATTAAAAGGTAGTATCCTATGTCCTTATCCAGGTCATGTGTCTACCAATGTGCACAATTCCATACAAATCCTATACCCAAACGTCCAAAAAATCAAATCTTTTATCATTATAAAATCAAAATTCAATTCAAAAGTCATTTATTCAAATAAGGCTGAAAATCAGCACTTCCTAGTGCTTTAGCTGGGAATAAGAAGTGGCGCAACAAAAAAAAAATAAAAAATAATATTAGTTCGATGATACCAAGAGGTTATCTTTGAGAACGTAGATTCCTTGTGATTCTTGTTGTGAATAATGGGTATTTAATTTTTCTATGCTCATGTTGGAACCAGTATATAAGATATTTTGTAAAAATTGTTTGAAGTGTTGAAGTGAAATATAATTAGTTGATGTACTCACTGACTAATATAAGTATCCTGGCTAGTGAATACTTTTCCAGTTGATTGCCATCTAACAGTTTGTCCCTGACAATATTAATTTCTTCAGCCGCACTTGTGAGCAGTGGGATATTTTTATCAGGAAACAGACACTCATATTCAAGCTTTTGAAGAAGATATTCTGAAAAGAAAGTCATTTAAGTAAAAGGGTTACTGTATTTGTACCCACTCTATAACCCGGGCTATTAAAGAATTGAAAATGATCCGTCATTTTCAATTCGTTTCTTTAATAAATGTTGGAGTAAGAGGTACATGATTAAAACCTCCGGGTTTTAATCATGTACCTCTTACTCCAACATAATACTGTGACTGTGAAAAACGGCATGATTAGCTCCTTTGGCTGCCATTTTGAATGCGTTTCTTGAATATTTGTGTGCTGGAGTGTGTGTGAAGAAGTGTGTGTTTACTTTATGTTGTGCAACACTCACCCAACAGCTGCCTACAGAACACGTTGGTGAGTGCGTGACGTAAGAGCAGCAGTAGACAACGCACGTCGGCGCGCAGTAACAACGTCACGAGCGCTGGCGGCGTCACGTCCACCCACTGCACCGTGTTGCGGTGAGAGGCGCACACGGCGCAAAGGCGTTCCATTACGTCATCGGTCACTGAAACCATTATGTTGTAGTCAGATTTCAAAGTGAGGGGCTCGTGTTTAGGCTGCATGCTTGTGAACCAAGCACATCTACAACGAAAAATGTTAGGGTAAAAAAAAATGGTTAAAAAGTATTTATAAAACCGTCCTGGTTTTATTACTGATGCTATAGCCTTTACCTCCAATATAATTACTGACTTTTTTTAATTTAAACATATAAATGATTTTGCAGTGCATAATGTCGTAATGAGAGATATCCATTATTATTAACCGACTTCAAAAAGGAGGAGGTTCTCAATCCGTCAGTATGTTTTTTTATTTACATAAAACTAAAATACCCAAAGACTAATATACCATAATATAAAAAGACACCGACTTCACTTTGTACGTAGTTTTTATTCGGAAGTCGGTTGTTTTTTTTTAATTTTATTTTTTTACTTACAAGTCTGTTCGATATCTTGTGTGAGAGCTTTCAGGACTATATCAGATTTTGCTGCTAAATTCAACAAATATGGGATCACGTCACGTTTCTTCTCTTGCTTACTGTCCTCCTTTATAGCTTCCTGTGAAAATAACAAAATTATATCTGTGGTGTAAATATGATTTAATTGTCTATTAGAAATACATTCATTTTTCGGTCCTTACATTCTCAGTTTGGTCCTTAAGTCCAAAAAATATGCCTATGTTAATGGTTGTTAAAATACATGGTTACGACAACTATCGACTTAACAAGCGTGTTATTTATGTATATTTCAGAATGGCTACTAATACTAGTCCTAAAGTTATTTTAGTACATACTATTAAAGTTATAGGATAGACAAAACTTTATTCGTATTTTTAGTATATAATATAGTATAAGCATTAGAGTTACTTTTGTGCCACCTTCATTAGAAACTGGACACTACTGTTCCAAACTTAAAGCCAAAATTCCTTGGTCCTTTCACTACCCGAAGTTACATACATGAAACAGGTCAAGCACAGCTACTCGCACGTGATGCGTGGCGGGCGGATGGTGCGCGAGATGAGCCAACACTGCTCGCGCCGCGTCTGCGCCCAGCTGTAATGCCCGAGGAGCGACAAGTGCCGGCTCCGCGCGACCCACCCAGCCTACCGCCCAAGAACATGCCCAGGATCCTGTGGAGCAAAATAAATGTAGACAGCATACATAATCATTAAGATAGAGTAGACGAGAATAACAGTATAAACGCCCACTTGCACCACAAACCACGAAATGGTCTTATTTAAAAATGTCTTTTAACATAGTAATAACATAACTTAACTACACATTTTTTTTTTAAATAACACCATTTTGGACAATAATCTACATGGCCCTCACATGATCAGCATTGCTATTCTGCAACAGTCTCACCGCGTGAAGTGAGCTGCCAGTGTCATTTCTCCTAATGTTTGCTCAATCCCTAGCATCAGTGGGATGACACTGACAGGTCACTCCACGTTCACTTCACGCGGTGAGATGGTACAGAATCGACATGCTGATCAAGTTTTTTCGGTGACCTTACAGAAACATCATTTATCATTTAAAACATCATTGTATTGCTGTCAATCGAGCCAAATAGAGTATACAAAGATGGCCAATGTGACTTCAGTATCTCAAACTCTCTTTGTGAATATTGTGCAGGCTTAATGGAACTACTAGCTGTATTTAAAATTTTACACGTGTTCCTGTCCTAATACTTATTTTAACCTAGCTTTTGCCCGCGGCTACGCTCGCATGGATGTCAGTTTTCGCGTAAAAAGTAGCCTATGTTCTTCTCCATATCCCAGGCTATATCTCTGCCAAATTTCATGACGATCAGTTCAGCGGTTTAGGCGTGAAAACGTAACAAACAGACAGTTACTTACGTTACGTTAAAAATATGCAATATTCATCCTACTAATATTATAAATGTGAAAGTTTGTGAGGATGTTTGCATGTTTGTTACTCAATCACGCAAAAACGGCTGAACGGATTTGGATAAAATTTGGCACACAGATAGTTTATAACCTGGATATATATAGGATACTTTTTTTTATCCCGGTAGTACGTTCCCGTGGGATAATTTTCGACCTCCACGCGGGTGACGCCACTGGCAACAGTTAGTTTGTCACAAATTTTAAACCATAGACACTTACCTAGCATCATATCAATGCATTTTGCCCTTTCCTCAGAGTTTAACAAGGTTAAATTCTGTGTGGTGATATCCAGTAAAATTCTGACTGGATCTGCACTTTGAAGTGTTGTATCTGCAGCAAAAACAAACAATTTGAAACATTTAAGTATATTCTTAATTTTTTTTTTTAAGTATCTTCTATTCTACACCAGTTACTTACTTGGCACATTGGATTTCTTAGTAGCTATATCCATGATCAGACTGATGCACCAAGGTGCAATGAACGGTGCCCAAGACTGTCCCAGGCTGCATAACTCAGGACCAATGATGCTGACACTCTCCAGTGATCCGTTTGCACCTAAATCTGTCTATAACGAAAAAAGATTATGGTACATTTATGTCAACTTTATTTATTTTTTCAATCACTTTCATCATCATCGGCCTAGGCTATTCCCAACTATGTTGGGGTCAGCTTCCAGTCTAACTGGACAGTGGCGAGCAGTCCATAAAGACAGAAAGATACTGCCTACCCTACCTGAATCAGACAAATATTTAAAACTAATATTATTTTATCAATAAACAAAAAAAAATTATTCATAAATCAGCTCCACCTTTCGAACGTCGGTCGTATCATTAGTATCATCGATACAATACCCGTTGGTTCGTACAATTTGACGCAACTTAGCATTGTGACTAGCGCCGCTGAGTGCCTCGGGAGAGACACGAGCTATACGCATCTTAATGCTTATATGTGTGCTGTCGTGGTCATGCAGATTTATTGGATGTGCGTATCCTACACATACGTGGCACAAAATGTAACAATTAACGCACACAACCGTACAGGGTAGTCACTGGCTTTTTACGCTTTTTTACGGCACGACGAATTACGAAACTTACCGAAGTTTCCCGAACAAAGTTGGCTATGCGACTATTTTGAAAAGTAGCATTGCTTCATTGAATGGTCGCTACATAAACAACCATTACTTTATCGTCGTATTATTTTGAAATTCCGATTTGTGGCGCCATTGTTTGTTTTGATTTATTTGTTTTGGTTGTGAGCTATGATATCATCTATTTAAGATTTTAACGTATCAACATTAAAATCTAAAAATCTAAAATAGTGTGAAAAATAGATAACATTCACTGTGAAAGTTATTCAGGTGGTGTGTGTAGGTATATGTTATAGTCAAACCTCGAAGCTCCGGCGCTCCTAGGTTTGCCTAAACGGTTGGACTAAAGAATTTTCGTCAAACTTAGGAGAAACTAATTTGGTCAAGCAAACGTCGAAACTCAATTTAATGAAATCGGGGTTTGACCAATCAAACTTCAATTACGTATTAGAATGTTAGATTAGGTGTAATAAAACGATTTCTTAAATATTGTAATGTTTATTGTCTTAAAGTCGTCATAATTAAAATTAAAAAAATTGTCTTTATTCATACATGGTGAGGCATTATGACATTTAGAATTGCACAATACGTTAGATTTAGCGATTTTATAGAGCATTTTTGGTTGCAATGACATTTTATAAAGCCTTGGTCCCCAAACTTAGAATCTTTTGCACTTATTTCTCTTAGAGACAGCTTAACGTCGGGCACATCTTTGAAATTAAGAAAATTCTCTTTGTATTTTTTTTTTTGATTCCTCGAAAAAAGTGTGTTTATCGGTTCCTTGTTTCGTCGCTGCCCTGTATAAACCATCAACTGTTTTATCTTGTATGAAACCTAAAACATTTCGAGCGTCTCCTTTAGCTCTGTCGAAGCTAGGAATAGGTATGGTTACAGTTTTTCCAATCGCGATCGGCGGAAATGTATGTTCCGATAATTGTTTCATAACATTAGCCTGAGCTTTAAGACCTTCAATTGCCTTTTCTTTATATATTTTTTTATTTTCTGTCTGTGCACAACGCATACATGTTACTTTACTTCCAAAGCCTTCATAGCCTGCACCAAGTGTACTATCAGCGCACACAACATCCACGACCTGATTACAAATCATGCACTTATGTGCGCCTAAGCTCTCTTGTTGGCAAATACAACAAACCACATCTGAAGTTGCTTTTGACGATGACGGTTCAGCAGGTCTAAACAAAACACATTTCTGTTAGCGTTCACGCCAAACGCTACGTCAAAATGTACGGAATGACATTACCCGCAGAAAAATTACGTCGTGTCCTTTCCGCAGGTAATGTCATTCCCATACATTTTGGCGTAGCGTTTGGCGTGAACGCTAACAGATTTTTATGAAATCTGGCAGTGTTGAAACACTGCCAAATTTCATAAAAAATATTCCAACATGAGCTTTTCGTCCTAGAAAAAAATTATAATTAATTAAATGTTAAGATTATTCCCGGGAAAATAATGTTTATAAGAACTCATTTATAAGTGGGGATTAAACTCACCAAACATAACTTCAAACGGTGATTGTTGTATGCCATGATGGTATGCGCAATTTTTCTATAGTTGACAGAATTGGAGGCCGCAATCCAACTATTAGTTTTACTATCGTCCATCCAGGCGAACAATATTTGCTGTACATGCTGATTCGCACGCTCAACGCTTCCCTGACTTTGAGAATGACGCGATTTGCTATGCACTATGGACAATTCGGGCCACATAACTTTTAACTCTTCTACGACATGGTTGGCAAATTCTTGTCCGTTGTCTGTTTGAAGCACAGAAGGCGCACACAAAATACAAAAAATATCAAGTAGAACGCGAGCTACTTCCTGTGCTGTTTTGTGCGTAGGGGGCGTAAAACCAAAATGTTGTTAAATGATCTTAAATATACTTGTAATCACGATCGGGACACGTTTGCATATCTATAAGATCTACTTGTCCTCGTGCGTGAGTGTCTATAGATAATAACGGTTTAACGACTAGCCCCTTTTAGGGTGACTCTTTTTCTTGTGGCACGTTTTGCATAAATCCAAGTAATAGTTGACGCACTCTTTTGTGACAAATTTGTTCTTTCCCAAAACACAACATTGAAGCGTTTGAGACAACAATACTGTAAAGACGTTTTCTTTACCTGGTTCTACCTCACAGATAATTTGCTTATACGTCTGTCTATTTTTTATATGAAATGAACACTTATCTTTATTCAAATTACTAGTTTTCTACTTAAACTTCACTTTTAAACCTTCTTCATGCACCTTTTTAGCAACAAGTACAACACTGTTTGATTGACTCCTCTTTAATCTTACACACCCGCACGCTTAATGTAGAAACATGAAATGATAAAATAATTTAACACAGAGAGCATAAACTTGTTTGCGGAACACCGCAAATATAAAATTGTTTAAACATGTTACAAGTACAGTCAACGTTTGACCAAGTCTGCCAATCACTTCTAGGATCGACTAGGCAAAGCCCGAAACAGATTATTTTACTTTGGACGTTTGACTGAAAAGTTAGGAACTTCTAGGTTTGACTAAAAATACTTTAGTCAAAGGCCAAAATTGGAAATTATTTCAGAGTTTGCCCGAAGGCTTCGGTTAAACCTAGGATAAACCAGTCATTCCGGGAAGAGACTGTATATCGACCTTTGACTATGACATATAGATAAAAGAAAAAATGATGCATATATTTCAGTGAAAAAAAAAAACAAGTGATCATGGAAAGTGGTTGTACACCGGATTTGCAATTAATACAAACGAAAGGTAAAGTCAATCGTAAATTCAATACGAAACAATATGATTCATTTAATTGCCTCACAGGTTGAATGCTGTGTAGGTACATCAATTGGATATTCTGATTTTCTTTTGCCGGCTTTTAATTTCTGCCTACGCTGACTAAAAATGTGCAATCCACTGTAACTGGATGCAGCTGAGTAGCAGTATTCTACATGAAGTGACTGCTTATCTGACCTCCACAACCCAGTTAGGGGGTAATACACTACTCTTTGGTAAGACTGGTTGTCAGAGTTTCGGGCTTCTGATGACCCCTAATGACTGCTAAAAATCCACTAATATCAGCCGGGACCAACGGCTTAACAAGAACACAATCAGTGTGCTAAAAGAAACTAAAGAAGAAGGGGAAACACGTGACAATTGTAAAGATAGTCAAATTACTACTTGACTTTCTTAATTATTCTCATGAGGAGTTCCATTTATAATAAAGTTTGTGCTTATATTCAAATCTAAACCTTGTAGTAGTTTTCCGAAGCTGGTAATACGTATCTAATGAAATATTGCTAGTACTACTCTTGCAATTACCTCAATGTAAAAGTAAATAAACAACAACTGTATAATATGTCACCAATCAACAAGTATATCCAAAACAGCTTACCTCATAGTCCGTCTGGGTGATAGACACGTTGACGGCATCATGGAAGACCATTGCGAAGTATTCCAACACGGCATCTCTTGCCGCCGGAAAGTTTTTGAGCAAACTCAAGCCAGTCCTTGTCAATTCGGGCGCGTTCTGGGCATTTCTCCTTGAAACGCCAGAGATGAAGTTGTTTAAATCGGCGGACAAGGCCGTCGACTTATTTTGAGGATTCATCACAGTTTAGAATTAGTTCTTATGCTGATTATATTCAGGGAAATAAACAATTCCCGAACACAACGCATGCTACCGCAACAGACGGCGACCAAATGTCAAAATGACATTGACGTTAGTTGTTTTTGTTTGTGAGTAACAATAGTACTTCCTATAAATAGGGTTTGATCGTTAGCCTTTTGAGCTTTATAAAGAACTGGACGTAATTCGATACCGGTACCTGTGTCGTAAATACTCGCTATTGTTTATGTTTGCATTTAATTTATTAAAAGAAATTAGGTAATTTTCTTTGCAATTTTTTTATGCAATCCTAACTAATGTTATAAATTCAAAAGTAAGTTTGCTAACCTTTTCACAGCTAAACCACTGAACAGATGAGTGATCCTGATCACCCTGAAATGCATACACGTTGTTAGGTGTTCAGAAACGGACAAAGGGTACCTTTCATCCATCTTTTTAAATATAATTATATATCTATTTACATAAAAATAAATCTCTATTTCCCTTGGTCACGTGTTTGCTAATAAATAGATATGCGAATTCAATATTCATAAAGAAGACAGGACAACGTCTGTCGGGTCAGCTAGTGTTATATAAAAAACCCTTTCATCCCGAAAAAAACTACTGTTCCATGACAGTTCCCGAAGAAAACAACATTAACGTTCTTATGATAATAGATGGCGCCACGTGTCTTTCGAATCAAGGTTGAATTATAATTTAATAGTATACCATGGGTTGAATTAAAGTACTATAAGAACACAAACGGTGCGAAGCCAAAATCCAAAAAAAAATTACAAGAAGCAGAGTAGAACCCGAATTGATTGTCAAATTCTAAATGACCGCGGGTGAAGCCGCGGGCAAAAGCTAGTAAAACCATATATCGCTAATAGTTTTTCTAAAAGTCTCACCTTCTTTTGTAACAATTTATTGCACACAATACAAACGCAGGGCACAAAGCAACGGCTTCCGCACCGGAAGGAAGCATTTTTAACTATCTGTTAGTAGTAACGGAGGAGGTCAAGATTCCAGATGGAACAAAGCTAAACATTACTTTCAATAAAGGGTCTAAAACGTTTACTCCTTCATCAGAGAGACAAAAGAATACGCGGATGCTTTACGCCTCTTAGATAAAATTGACCTGAAATCGAAGAATGAAATCCTTGCTCGATATGTACTGTCTTCAACCAAAAAATATCGATATTTTTCTTCGATATTTTTTGGTTTAACGTGCGTATATTAAACGCACGTTAAAACAACTACCGTTTGAGTGCTCCTTCAAATCTATTACTGCCGAAGAAACGAATATGTCCGTGTCTGAAAATTAAGAAATAAGTCTAGAAGAAATGGTTGAAAAGACTTCTAATGAGTTCCAAACTGCAAAGGAATTCTATCAAATCGAAAACATAGATGAAGCGGGAAATAGTTCCAATCTGGCCGCGGCCCCATCACGTAAACGTTTCTTCCTATGCGGGGGACACCTTCATCAGAGAATTGAGAGAAGACTTGTCAAAACTGCGGAAAGAAAGGCCATTTCGCCAAAGTATGCAAAAGTGGAAACTGTTGCGGATAACCCCTTTGAAGTTGATTTCGTCCCGTTAGTGAACAGTTTTACTAAAAATAACAGATGTTTAGAGTTCATCTCACTCGTCTTTGCCTAAAGCCACTCTGCGCTGTCTTCCCTTTCAATAGTTTCTTTATATGTCTCGTGGAAAATATTCTGCCTAAGTACGAAACAAGTAGTCTTCAAACTTCTCATGACGTGAGAGGCCAGTTCAATCGCTTAAGTTGTATCGGGATCTCGCGTCCAAAAACGGTGGTTCGACGGTCTCTGACTCCTCTTCAGCGTCAAAGAACTCTTCATTAGCATCCTCTCTGGATTCGCTGCGATCTCCCAAAACTTCAGCATGAACATGATCATCATTTTCTCCATCTCCCCCTAGAGTATGATCATGATTAATTGTCTGCTGCTTTTTGTTTGGTTATCCCCCTCTGATATTGAAGTTGTACAAATACGAAACTAGACGTTGGCTTGGAAGGTTATGTCCCTCGAGCTTTGCGTTTTGTTTCCGTCCCAAATACGATTACCATCATCATTTTCTTAGCTTGCCTTTTATTGCCTGTTGCTGGGGAGTTTCTTGCGCCACTTCTTCTTCCCAGCTGAAGCACTAGGAACTGGTGAACTTTGGGGAACTGTCTTATGTAATTTCGACGTTCATAAAGTGCTGATTCTCAGCCTAGTTTGGATAAATGACTTTTGATTTTGATTGCGTTTTTGTTTTTGTTTTGGAACGTGAGTAAAGCATTCACTTCCGATAACTTTTAAGTGACATATGTGGTTTCTTCCCATGCCAGAACTCGTAAAAAACCTTACCCTCAACTCTCGATGGCCCTGTCCTTTTAAGTACGTACACGACAGTATTAACAAGTTCTGCCCAAAGCACTTGCAGTAGTTCTCCTTTTGATTGCATCACAGATCTTGCATCTAAGGTACGGTTTCCGCGCTCACTACATCCTTTCTGCTCAGGAGTGTAAAACTTTGTCAGCCGTTGTTAAAATATCTCGTACTACTCTGTTGTCAAACTCGAGGTGAGTTCTCGCTAAGAATCGTGTTATTTGTATATCCACTGGTTATTTATCTACGAAGGGACTGCAAACATCGATGTGAATCAGATCTCCTACAGCTATTTTCCATTTTTCCGAAACCATTTTGTTTTCTGTGTGCCTTCCTATATATGCAGCCTTCACATTTGGTGTTGTCAGGATTCAACTGTACTCCAAGCTCGTTCTTCACGAGGCTGATCACATGTTTCTTGTCCTGATCTGCAAATATCGCTCATGATATAGCTGTACCATATTAGAGCCACTCACAGCGTTGACCTCTGTGATCCTAGGTTTAACTGGCATGACCGTCTTCATATTCAACCTGTAGGTACCTGTTTTTAGTGCCTTTTATGTTTTACTTTTAGTTTTTCAGCAAAAACAACTTCAATCACTTAACACTAACCGTGGTACTCAAAAATAATCAATCATTAACTTAACTTTAACGATCCAAGATATCTACAGTCTATAAACACTGTAGCTATTATTGCTTTATCAAGCCACGGTCGGCTATCCACAGTATACACCTGTTCCGTGGATTGCGAAGAGATCTATAGCCTACACCTAATATACCATATAATATATTCTACAGACCTTTTTTTCGATCAAAGTCTTAGGAGGAGTAAATCGTAGTTTAATTTCTCTAAGTGTAACATTATTTTGTGTCCTGAATGTACCAATTTATACCCCTTTGTTTATAGACGTTGCTTAAAGTTATGTTAGTAATGATTAGCGAATGTTTAACCATACATTTTAGACGTTTAAATGTCTCTTAACTTTTTAATCAACGTTTTTATACAATCCGTGCAAGTAAATTGGTACAGTCGGCAAAAATAACGGGACGAACATTCTGTTTAAAATGATCTAAACAACTATGAAAATTAAATATTTATCCAATGCCACAAAGAATGTTTCAGAATGACATGTACACGACAACTGTAATTCTGACAAGAACTTTAATCCAATTGTGATAAAGTTTAATTTTCTTAGATTATAGACATTTTAAAAGCCTCTTCGTCCCGATATTTTTGACGCTGACTGTATATTTGCGCATTGCGGAGCGCATTTATAATATAGGTAGGTAATATGCGCTCCGGGTACTCAGGGGCAATGGTACCTACCCACCTATCTATGAGTGTCATTGCACATTGAACGATCATGGGTGGTGCGCCCACATCTCGGAACGCCTCCTGGACTGGCATAATTAAATTGCCTTTTCCTTTTTGGGTTGCTAATATTATAAAACTCCTAATTAATGATGACGCACTCTGACCTTTAATAAAACATAGGAAAGTTCATTTAATTAACGAATAAGAGGAAACTGAGTAGCCCGCGAAATTCATTTTACCCTCTAAAAGTTCATTTAAATAGTTTCATTTTGATAGTTCAACAATATTCATTGCGTTTTTTTTTTTTTTTTTTTTTTTTGATTTTGGCTTCACACGGTTTGTGCATTTAGCCAGTGTCAAGTAATTTTTCTTTTAGATCAAGTAAATGGCCCGATATCGGGCACGAAGTTACAAAACAGTCATAGTCGTCTTTAGTCAGTCAAGTCAGAGTTATTGTAAAGCGGTAGTAACTTTACAACAACCTAATAGGAGTTTTTGGGGGGAACACGAAAAGTCCACGTTAGTCACTTATTTTCACCTTCACTACACTTGTGCACTCACACGTAACTAAATTGAATAATTCACTATCAAAATTATACAATTTAATTCGCTATTTCACTAAATTCCATGAAAATGAAAATTCGTGCGACATGTTCCAACGCGATCCCGCCAAAAACTCATTGCGTTATTTACGTTGTTAGCAGACACATTTTTTTTTTCGAACATATTAAGCAAGGGATTAGCAACCTGTTTCAAAATTATTCAGATTATGATTGATCGTGCATTACGCAATTAGGGTGCAGATTCCGATAAAATTTGGCAAGGATATAGATGCATCCTGAGGAAGAACAAATGCCTTTTTTCTCTAAAATAATCCTGAAGAGTATAAAAAATTGTATGGCAAACCCAGCATTTCTTAAGTTAGGGATACGAAAATTCAAATTAATGGTCTTGATTTATGAGCCACAGCATCTTCCTGCAGGGTGCAGGAAGATGATGTGGCTGCGTTTGAAAAAAAAAAAAAAAAAAAAGGCGTGGAAGACACCTTAAAGAAGAGTGGGCCCACTGCTTCAGTCAATGTTACCATCGCAACTACTTCGCAAAGCAATAAAAATATTAACAGGTTTCTAGGTACAGACGCCAGCACATCAAGCTACCCCAATCTGTCAAATTTCTTTGATAGATTTTCAACTCTATTACGTAAGCATATGGTTCATGTTCAATTGGGAAAATTTGACAGATTGGGGTAGCTTGATGTGCTGGCGTCTGTACCTATAACATTCGTTTTTTATTTTCTAGAAAGTATAGTGTGAGTGTGATCCATGTACGTTTCTGCGAGATGATTTCCGACATCCACGCCAGTAAAGTCGCGGAAAAAAGCTAGTTATTTAAAGATGCTTATAATTTTCTCCAGCCGTTTGTTATCTCTCTCAACACGACACCATAACCACATTAACTACGGAAAATACGTGATTGGCCGTGGAATTGCGTACCTAACACACTATCAGTGCCCCCTAAAATCCTACCTTACGTCCAAGCTGAACACCTGGCTACGTGGGGGGCGGACACGCGTACTGTACAACTGTACAAAAACTTATGCGGCTAACAAGGAAAGGTAACCCCTTTATGGAGTTTTGCGAAAAGCCTCAACAAAAAGACAGTGTCCGTATCCAATCGCAGATACTGTTTAAAAATAAAACACAAACATATACTTAATCTATAACAAAACAAAACCCAAAAAGTGAAACAAAAAACAAGGCAAAAAAAAAAACACACTATCAGTCGCAATCTGAATTATTTAAAAGGATAACCTATTGCTAATCCTTTGTGGCTAAGTAACAATAGCTGCACGGGTTGATCGATCAGGTTAAGCTACGCTTTCCGTGGTTGGTCCGTGGATAGGTGACCATCTTTACATACCAAGACCCCTCCGTTCTTCGGAAAGCACGTTAAGCCGTTGGTCCCGGCTGTCATTTGTGGATCTTTGACAGTCGTTACGGGTCGTCAGAAGCCCGAAAGTCTGACAACCAGTCTTACCAACGGTTATCGTATTACCCAGTTACTGGATTGTGGAGGTCAGATAGGCAGTCGCTCCATGTAAAATACAGATATTCAGCTGCATCCGGTTAGGCTGGAAGCCGACCATCTCAACATAGTTGGGAAAAGGCTAGGCAGATGATGATGATGATGATTTATTGCTAATCCATTGCTTCATGTAGGTATTAGAAAAAACTGTTTGCTAAACAAAGCAAATAACGCAATGAATTTTGTTGAACTGTCGAAATGAAAGCGAATGCCACTGACAGCGTGGTAAGCAATTAGCCCGGTGATAAACAACACAATACAAAAAACTATAAAACCTCTCTCGAGTCTTCCGCCATTGAGTACTCTATCCATTAAATTAATTAGAAACGAACTAATTACACTATAAAACAAAGATAAAATGAAGTTACTTCCTAATGGATTTATTTGAGAACCACAGAAATTCCTAATGGAAAACATTCATTATCATTTCCTGACCTTGTTCTCATTGATTTGGGGTCAGCAGAAGACATGATGACTAAGCATGTCTTCTTTTGCACGACTGCGCGACGCAAAGGAGAGTAATGTGTTTATCAGCCTAGTTTATGTAAGTATGTTTGTTCCTTTGAGGCGCTCCGCGGTGTAGTCAAGAGATCAAACTCGTGGCCGGTTTTGTTGATTCTTACGGCAATCGATTTGTCACAATCTTGTGAGTGTCACTAAAGACATGCCACCAGTAATCAAAATTCAATACGGCGACAACTAGACTCCATAATGTGAAAAATAAAAATAAAAGTCGTCGACCTATATCAAGTGGGGTATCATTGAACAGGTTTTTGAAAATTACGTTTGGGTTTCTCTAATAATTTTTAAGGTTACGTAGTCAACAAGGAACCCTTATAGATTCGCCATGTGACCGCTCCTCCGTCCGTCTGCCAGTAGGTTAGCTCGTAGATTCTTAAACTCCCCCTCCCCCCAGCGAAATTGTTGTTGTTGGAATTTATCTAATAGCTACAGATACAGCAGCTTGCGGTGGTGATAGTACATTGCAGAGCATTGTTTTATACTGAAAAAGGTCATTCATTTAGAACTCATTCAGGATACTGCAGTTATATGATAATATAACTGCAGTATCCTGAAAAAAAAATGATATATTTGGTTTTTGTACAATCAAATTAGAAGAAATCGTGCATATAAGTAGAAGAAATTGGGTAAGTACATCCCTTTTTACGAACAAGTTCGATAAATGGGTCATTTGTTCAGAATTACATAAATCCATTTCGAAATAGTACGTCTAGCTCTGTCAAAGAGTCTTTGCGCACGATACTGCAGAACTCGGTGTGCCATACCTACGCGCGGGGTTGCGTGTTTCCACATGTAGGTGCGTGATCTGCAACACTGCGCGTGAATGCGTTTTCTGTGTGTTGCACTACGCGTGTTTTCTATACAAACATCAGTATACTAAAGTCTAAAGTACTCTGTGGATACATGCAAACAACGTAAGAACACGCACTCCCGCGCCAGGCTGCGTGATGCAGTGCAGTGTGCGAATCGCCTAATGCTGGACTAGAGACAACGTCAATGCCCAACATCGCCCATGTCCCAGACAATTACTGTCGTGGCAGAAAACACCGCTTACTGGCTGTTCCAACTTGCCGTACTGTTGCACACTCCAAGACACCTATTCCTCGAACATTAACCGCTATTAACGCTCTCCCGAAGTCTAATACAGATCTCGATATGTTTGCGAATGAATGGAAGATGATGCTGTCAGAATGTTTGAATTTTTGTGAGAAGAATGCATGACTGTGTTAAATAGATTGTAGATATTGTAATGTGCATAGTGATATATTTAGTGAACCTAATTGGCTTCTTAAAAAATAAATAATCTTTGCTTATAAAATAAATAAATAAACATTTTTTGACATACTTCATGTAGTGATATTTTTTTTAATCCTCAAATTTTGTTAAAAATATTTTAAAGATAATTCATTTTTGTGGCTAAATTTTTTTTTTTTTGGGCGTTGGCTTCGCACGGTTTGTGCATTTAGCCAGTGTCAAGTAATTTTTCTTTTTGATCAAGTAAATGGCCTGATATCGGGCACGAATTTACAAAACAGTCATAGGCGTCTTTAAAATAGTCAGTCAAGTCAAAGTTATTGTAAAGCGGTAGTAACTTTACAACAATCTATTAGGAGTTTTTGGGGGGAACACGAAAAGTCCACGTTAGACACTTATTTTCACCTACACTACACTTGTGCACTCACACGTAATTAAATTGCATAATTCACTACCAAAATTATACAATTTTATTCGCTACTTCACTAAATTTCATGAAAATAAAAAGTCGTGCGACATGTTCCAACGCGATCCCGCCAAAAACTCAGCTAAATGCTTTAAATATGAGTATGCTAAGTCTAGTTCATAATATTTTTTATACTATAGGCCAAAACAGTCTAAGAAATCACAAAAGTTCGTTTTAATAAATTGAAATCGTTGAGGTAATCACCTCACCGAAGTCATTAGCAATAATACTAGGAAGACTTTCAAGAATCTTGTTCACTGTTAAATTTAGTAATGCTTGTAGTGCAATCTTAGCTGAGGAATCCGTTACAGTCACAAAATGTCTTCGGAGGGTAGCACTGCAGCTTGGCCTTTTGTACTTAATAGTAAGATGGATTATCCCTCCTTGTCCTTTGATCCTTCTCGAATTACCCTTAAAGTGATGTATTACTATTTCGATAGTTTTAATGAAAGTAGCAAACGTAGTGCTTTCTCTGGTGAAAATAATGGTGAAAAAACTGGTTTCTTAATAATTTCCTTATTTTTTGCCGCTGCTTCTGGATTTTAAAGCATATGATCAATAACAGATGCAATATCCTCCCGACTATCTTGTTTTAAAAGTGCTGTAGCTGAGTATGCTAATTCAATAGGTTCTTCGCTTTTATGTTCGTCAGATCGTCTCTTCTTCTGCTTGCTACCTAGACCTTCAAACGGTTTTCAAGATCTTTTTGTCATCGTTGAAGTCGATGTCATCGTTGACGTTGATGGTACAGGTTCAGCACAAATATTTTCACTTATTGGTTCTTGAATGAGCAAATCGGTTTGCACGCAGTTTGGCCAGTCAATATTTGCCTGAAGTCAAGTACTGTAATCACGTCTCAAAAATTTAATTTTGCGGTGGGATCGTAACCATCTCTTTTGGACTGTCCGTGTGAACCTTCGACAAAATGCCTTCAGGGTAACACTGTAATCATCAGAAAGGCTAGAATCCAGTCGAGTAACAACTGAATTAAACAATATTTCATGATCGAAGGAAGAAGTATCCTGGTTCCTCAGAATAACAAACAAATCCAAGTTTGTAATTATGCTTTCCATTATCCACAATCACTGAGACGCACGGTGATATCAGATGAAAGCAGTAGAAATTATCAAAATGAACTGAAGTTACGAACGTGATTTTTTATTATTTATTGTTATTGACTAATGAGGGTATTACATTTACCTAATATTACGCTCATTAAGATGATCCTGCATTAATTGCAAAATTAACGTATACCCAAATTTTTATGTGAATATTTTTTTAACTTGTAATTCATTTTATTAAATAATTAGTGTTCATTCATTCATACTTATGTACAGACGCCAGCACATCAAGCTACCCCAAACTGTCAAATTTTCCCAATTGAACATGAACCTTATACTTAAGTCATAAAGTTGAAAATCTATCAAAGAAATTTGACAGATTGGGGTAGCTTGATGTGCTGGTGTCTGTACATAAGTATTTAGACATATGAGATGATTACCTCAACGAGGTCATTAGCTTATGCGGACTTGACAATTAGAGATTACATTCAAAGGTACTTAATTCATAATTACCATGTCATTTCAATTTAGTAAAAAGAACTTTTGTGATTTCTTAGACTGTCTTGGCCTATAGTTTAAAAAAATATTGTGAACTAGATTTAGCATACTCATAAATTAAAGCATTTAACCACTAAAATGAATCATCAACATTAAAAATTTATTTTTCAATTTTGGGGATTTAAAAAAAATCACAAATGAAAGCACAACATGAAGTATGACAAAAAATTACAAATAAATGGTACTTTAGCCTAAAAAAAGGACTCTTCAAAGTTCATGTCTCTATATTTATGAAAGGCGATTTTCAGCCCACCGTGCGACGTGACCGTCGCCGTCGTCGCGTCGCGCTAGTCTGCACGAGCCTTTAAACTTAATACTATGCACAATCTCATGCAGTCGGAGGCATCTTTATTATAAATATTTATATTAAGTTTGGATGTTTGTTACTCAATGACGCAAAAACGGATTTGAATGAAAGTTGGCACACAGATAGTTTATAATTTGGATTAACACACAGGATACTTTTTCTTTCGGTAGTACGTCCCCATGGAATTATTTCCGATCTCCGGGCGAAGCCGCTGTCAAAAGCTAGTTTTACAATATAGACCTATACTGCGTCCAACTCCTTGTTTATAAGTACCTACTTACATACCTAATAACTTTATAATAGAAACTTTCTTCTTTCCATCCATGGAATCTGTTCTACAATTAGTGTCGCGTCGCACCTGTTTGTCTTGTTATCTTAGATAGTCAGATAGTTTAGACGTGTTTTTTTTTTTCGAGAAAAAAAAACCTAAGTATATAATACTCATCCACGTTCATATTCAAAACATTCCTCACGATGAGGAAAGAGAGGAAACTGGAAGCTAACTGGGAAATTGGTTATAGCCCATCGAGTAGGTGCAATTTAAAACGGAATAACAACAATTAAGCGAGTAATTAAGTTGCCTATTTTGTCCGTCTGTGAAGAGCTACAAGCTACGCCGATTCGCCGATACTCCACGTTTTCGAAACACGTGTTTTATTACGTGGCGACGGTTTTGTTAGGTAGGTATCAGGAATAGTAAGAGTACCTACACAATAGTGTCCGTATGAATTGAGGAGCCATGTCTCAGATTTAAACGAGGGTATTACCAATATTTAGTAGTAAATTTGCCAAATTTGTAGCCCCGATCCTGGAATTTGTAGTAAAACCCTTCAAAAGTTACAGAACGTTGAAGGTGGCCCCTCAATTCAGACGTCTGGATTGAGGAGCCACCTCAGAACTCGAAAACTAGCCAATGGATATTGCTAAAACTTTGGTAGGAATTAGTAGTGTTTATGCTTAATTTGTACAAAAAAAATGGGATTTGTACGGCTGAATTTGAGGTAGCTACAATGCTTTGATTTATCTGAAAAATCCATAAATTTCCCCGCGCTGTTTCTCGGAAACTGATGAAGCAATTAAAATAGATTTTTGGTATTATTTAGTAGTAAATTAGCCAAATTTGTAGCCGCGATCCTGGAATTTGTAGTAAAACCCTTCAAAAGTTACAGCACGTTGAAGGTGGCTATGGCTCCTCAATCCTGACGGTCTATAAAAAAACAAATGTACGTAGCTCCTAAAGCAGTTGATCAAATCGAAGTTTGATTAAGCCAATATTTAGTAGAAATTTCTACTAAATATTGGCGTAATCAAAATTCCTCTACGTTCAATATTTCAAAAGATATTAATAATTTTAACATTCCTTAAGAATTTTCTGTGTAGGGTGACCATAAATAATTCAAACTGTGTTCATAAACAGAACTTTATTTACTCATGATTCATTCTTCACCAAATCAGTACCTACTTCAAAAAAGAAACAAAATATATTAAACACAAAGAATAAAAAAGACAAATAAACTAAAAGCGGATTATCCCAAATTAGCTTTTACAAAATCTCTAAGCATTATCTCTACCGAGATTTTTTAGCTAAATCTTAGTTAAATATTAATGTATTAAACGCACAATTATGTTTTATTTTGTTAGTAGTTCTAGTTAAGTTAGCATGTGATTTCTATTTGCATTGTTTAAATCGCTTAAGTTGATATTTATGTACATTTCGATTCTGATTAAAATTAAAATAAACAATAAATCAATAAATTTGCTCTAAATAATGGTGAAAACCACGTGAAACTCCATCTGTCGTTTAGAAGATCTAAGCGGTCACACAGACAGACACAAAAACCATTTTGTTTTAAAACATGTAGGTATAGATAATAGAGATTTAAAATTAGTACATTGAGTGTCTTTGCCTACTTTCAAATTTTAATGATCTCACGTTTTGTGGATTTCTTCTGCCCGGTACCAATTTTTATAGTAGGTAATAAAAGAGTAAGACTCATTACAATCATTCATTACGACACAACTAAAAATCGTATTTTTTATTACATAAGAAAACGGCAAGATTTCTGATACGTTTACATAAATGTGTAGTAAATGTATTACATACAAAAAACTTCCAAAACAAATTCTATAAATGATGGTGAAAACCGCATCAAAATCTGTTACGTATTTTAGGAGAACAGCGCGGTCGCTCAGACAGGCAAATTAAGCGACTTTGTTTAGTAAATATATTTTAAAATAAAGATTAGAGAAGGCTAGTAATTAATGATAGAATAAGGAAATATAGAGATGATGTTTAGAGATTAGAGATTTTATAAAAGCTAATTTGGGATAATCCGCTTTTAGTTTATTTGTCTTTTTTATTCTTTGTGTTTAATATATTTTGTTTCTTTTTTGAAGTAGGTACTGATTTGGTGAAGAATGAATCATGAGTAAATAAAGTTCTGTTTATGAACACAGTTTGAATTATTTATGGTCACCCTACACAGAAAATTCTTAAGGAATGTTAAAATTATTAATATCTTTTGAAATATTGAACGTAGAGGAATTTTGATTACGCCAATATTTAGTAGAAATTTCTACTAAATATTGGCTTAATCAAACTTCGATTTGATCAACTGCTTTAGGAGCTACGTACATTTGTTTTTTTATAGACCGTCAGGATTGAGGAGCCACCTTCAACGTGCTGTAACTTTTGAAGGGTTTTACTACAAATTCCAGGATCGCGGCTACAAATTTGGCTAATTTACTACTAAATAATACCAAAAATCTATTTTAATTGCTTCATCAGTTTCCGAGAAACAGCGCGGGGAAATTTATGGATTTTTCAGATAAATCAAAGCATTGTAGCTACCTCAAATTCAGCCGTACAAATCCCATTTTTTTTGTACAAATTAAGCATAAACACTACTAATTCCTACCAAAGTTTTAGCAATATCCATTGGCTAGTTTTCGAGTTCTGAGGTGGCTCCTCAATCCAGACGTCTGAATTGAGGGGCCACCTTCAACGTTCTGTAACTTTTGAAGGGTTTTACTACAAATTCCAGGATCGGGGCTACAAATTTGGCAAATTTACTACTAAATATTGGTAATACCCTCGTTTAAATCTGAGACATGGCTCCTCAATCCATACGGACACACACAATACACAAGCACGAATATCTACTAGCAAAACAGATTACTAGTTCCTTTGTTTGATTTTAGAAGCTCTTCGTGCGTTCGTCAATATAAAGCGGAATACTTACTTGATACACAGATTTAGATCGTTTAATTTTTATTCATAACAAATGATACATTTTGAATGTTTCAGACTTGAATATTTACTTTCAAATAAGTTACCTATTTCATAAAACTGACAAAAGTAATAGGAAGTAGGTATTCCATTAGATAGATTGGTAAAGGTAGGTATTACCTACTCAAGTTAAAAATCGAGTCCAAACAATTTTTCTTATGTAATTAAATTAATAATTTATTCATTGGGCTCCCTATCCTTTTCCATGTCCATCTGAAACCGGGTGGTCAGCAATTAATTTAATTAATACTTTATGGACTTAATTATGATCGCAACCAACAAAAAAAATTAATTAAAATGTCGAGCTGCAAGTGTGCCTATTCAATAACTACGCGGCTTTGCTATGCGTCTATCATGTACCTACATCGCATCGTAGTTAGGGTGTAACATGAAAACGTGGGGTCGGGCAGGAACAAAATCAATATTGAGTGCGCACGCGATCCGCGCAAGCCCGCCCCACGAGCCCACGGCCGACGCGACCCGACGCTAGAACCACACGGACAATATAGCTACGACCTACGTATAATAACACCTCTAGTTTTAAAAAAGAATAGGCAGGCAGTGTGCCGTGTGCTGTAGCTTATTTAGGCATGGCAATAAAAAAAAATGAATTCTGCCATTCGCGGCAAAAATATTACCCATCGATTTTTAAATCTAAAGTTTTTCGTAAAGCACCATGCATTTTAATAATTGCATAGTACATAATAATGACGATCACATCTAAAGCAACAGGTATTCTTTAGGTACAGACAGCATCAAATTAAAATAAATTAGTCTTCAAACGTTCAAAGCTTTGACTTAGTACTTCAAAGCGTTCAATGAAAACATGTTTGAAGAATATTTATTATCAAAATAAGAAATGAGTAAATTTAATAATGTAGTGAATGACTTTATCATTCTAAAATGTTGAATAATTTTACTAGCCGAATGCCGAAGTATTTTTTTACTCTTGCTGTTGACGGTACACGGCCACATTCATGATGTGGAAGATCTATAAAGTTTTAAAATCGTATTTTTGATAATATTATGCTCGTTGGTAGCTCTATATGGTGCCATACTTAAATAGAACATAGTCCTTTGTTACTATTACTTACTATAGACGAAACTTAAGTATTCCTGCTGTTTTAATTTTGTGTTAGGAAGTCTATGAGCCCACGGGTGTTTTATTTACTTATATATCTTTTGCATTATCCTTTGTAAAATGTTCCTAAAAGTTATTAGGTAAACTATCAAGCGCGACGTAATCATTGGTAAGGATTCATTCAATTTTCAATTTCCCTTAGTTGCCAGTTTTTATTATAACTCTTTTACCAGAAAAAAAACTGTCGATTTCACTCGTTTACATTTTATAGATACATAATTATGCATAGAACACATGCAGCGTCCTTCGATTTGCCCACCCCTCTGCTACGTAGTAAGGACAGCGTAGAGAATAATTATTTCTGTGTAGTACCTACTCGTATGTACGCACAGAATGCAGTACGCTATTGCAATCACTTTCAACCATTCAATTGAAAAACAAAACGTAGCTCCAAAATGGCACCACATTCTTTCGTAACATCACGCCCTTTCTTATTTATACGGGTAAGCTGGAAATCGATAATGCCACCAGGAAGTTAATTTGTAAGGATTATCGTTAATTTATTATTTATAGGAAAGAAATATTACGTGAATTATAAGATTTGTGACTATTAAATAGCCCGCAGCTGGAAGTAGATTTATATACCTACTTAGGTAGGTACTGATAAGATTGTATTTTTTTTAATGCTAAGTATCCGATCGTATAAGCAACTTTAGGTAACGGCAACTTTACTTAAAGAATGTATTAAAATATAGGTAGCTGCCTAAAATATAGCTACCCACTAGGTAGGTTACCTAGTTATTTAATTGACATAGAAAAAAATGGCATTGGTTTCCTATGCTTTCATAATGAGAATTCAACACGCATCCATATCTATGTATTGAGTGTTATATGGAAAGAGAGTTCATAGAATAAAAGCAATTTGCGCGTGAACAGGGTGGCGCGTTGGCGATGCGGAGTCAGGGCGGGCGCCGGTGGCGGCCAAACGCGCCCCTCGCGATACGACGCAGGCGCGCGCCGCTCAACCGACGCTCAGTTGGATCGATAAGATAAACGCGCAACCCCGGTCTACGAGTTAAATCAATATAATTTCTATCGATTTTTGTAGCCGCAGCCGCCGCACACCAGATTTGAGAGTCGCAAATGGTGGGTGCGCGCATTGCGTTGTTTGAAATTATTTGAATGTTGAATTGTAATTTTTATGTTCTGTGATTATTGTGTCAAAGACTGAGAAGTGTGTGCAAAGTTTAGAATAAACTCGTTGACATTATCTACTGTCGGAGTTTACGGTAAATATTTCTTTTGCACCAAAGTTCAATGAACGGGTAGCTCAAATCCATTACTTACCTAAGTACCTACATTATTCTAATTAAAAAAAAAACTAATTTAAAATGTTAGGCGCATTTTAAACATTCCCATTATTAGCGGAAAAAGAGTTGAAGAAAATTAATGTTATTTATTTGTATTTCTTCCATAAGCGTCACCGACACCGGTCGATCGACGGACGCTTTTCATTATGTTATTGTTTTGATTTCGTTTTTTGTTTTTACTGTGTTTATTTTGAAATCAAAAAGCATAAGGATTTCAGAATGTATTTATTCATTGCTTACACGAGACTACAACTAGAGCTTTTCTCCTAAATACAAATAAAATTACGCAAACGACAATAGCATGAAGAGTTTTAACAACATCCTGTTTCATCTTTCTGTCACTCATTCATTCATTTCATTTCAAACAAGAATGAAAATTTTTTTTATGACGTAAACAAGATGAACGCGCGTAAGTTAAAATTTTAATTAAATGATGAACGTTTGCTGCAGATGGTGTGAAATGTAGGAAATAGTGAGAAGAAAATGACGTCTACGGACACATACCAATTAAAATGGCACTCGCACAGTTCCCACCTGAACGGTTCCGTGGCGGCTTTGCTGCGTTCGGAGCGGTTCACGGATGTGGTGCTGTGCACCCTGGACGGGTCCCAGATACCGGCCCACAAGTTTATCTTGAGCTCGTGCAGCATGTACTTGTGCAACTTGTTCGAGGGCCAGCGCTCGGTGACGCGCATGGGCGGCATGCTGTATATCGTGCTGCCTTCCGAAATATCCACGAAAGCGTTGAAGATTCTCGTTGAGTATATGTACAGAGGTCAGTAAATTATCATTACTCTTTCACTTTAGTATCGCTGCGCTTGTTGAAATTAGAAATATTTAAGAATTTACTTTTATTTATTGTTTTAATTATGTATGCATCTTTGTAATAATTATTCATCTAACGTATTGTTCTTCAAGTCTTATTGAGTTTGTCATTACCCAGTGTTGAATGTATGTGTGAACTGTGCCTACATCCATTGTAGCATTTATATTCCCATTGAAACACCTCACTAGCCCGGGAATAGTTTTCCAGCAGCCTGAACTTATGGAAAGGGTGTATGAGTCAGCAAATAATGCAGCCCGTCCTTCCTATTTCTTGTGACATATACATAAACACTTTATCTGAGTTTTCTTACATAAATTTTCAGGCGAAACAACAGTTTCAAATGAAATTCTAGACACCGTCTTAAAAGCTGGTGAAGTACTCAAAATCCGAGGACTGTGGAGACATACAGAAGATGGCAGCGATGGATCTTTGGATAAATCAGCAACACAAACTATTGCCACCACTAGTGTTATGAAGGCGGGTTTGACAAAGAAACCAGACGAAATACCAATACAACCAAAGTTAGCTGTTAAGAAAGATGATAAGTTGCTGAAAGGCTTCAATCCGGGACAACCTGGTCAAAGGTGTGTTGAAATCTCAATTACTGAATTATTTTATTTACTCTAGCAAATAATGGCATCGCCATGGTAGCCCAGGGATGGCCTTGATATTGTATTATGAAGTTGATATAATATTATGGAGGACTGGAAAAGTATTATTTGTAGGGACAGTACAGTACGTTCACATTAAACTTTACACAGAAATTGCAGTAAGAACAGTACAAAGTACAATTTGTAGAGCTCCACATGCTTTTGACTGTACAATAATTGAAATTTATAAACTAACTTATTATATTTATTAGAAAACTTGAATACAATTTGGGATAAAACTGCCTCAAATGGTCTGGCCATGATTAACGAGTATCCAGACTATTTTTGATCATTACAAGATTTTAATAATAAAGTGGTCAAGCAAGACCCTTTTTAACCGTGTGCGCCACACAAAGGAGGGTAACGTGTTTGTCAGCCTATGTATGTTTGTTCCTTTGTGGCACTCTAGAGAGCAAACACGTGGGCCGATTTTGCTTGGTTCTTACGTCAATCGATTTCTCTTAATCTTGTGAGTGTCAAAGACATGCCAGTAATCAAAATTCAAAATGGCAAACGCCATAATGTTTAAAGCAAACAAATGAAAGTTGACGAACTATGAGTCTATTGAGTATTATTGTCTCATTAAAATGGGTATCAAAGAATAAGGCTTTAAAAATCATCTTTATTTTCTCTAATATTTTTTAGGGTTCCATAGTCAAGATGCAACCCTATAGTTTCGCCATGTCCTTCCTTCCGTCCGTCCGTCTGTCCGCAGCTTATCTCAGAGACTCTTAGTACTAGAAAGCTGTAATTTGGCATGGATATACATATTAGGTAGCCACGTCGACAAAGTAGTAAAAATAAAAAAAAAACAAAAAATAATTTTTCGATTAAGGGGATCCGTTTGAAATATTAAGCTTTAAAGTGTTGATTATTAATAGTCAAGTGTTTGTCCGTCCGTCCCCCCCCCCGGTAATCTAAATACTTGATTTCGATATTTGAAAAAAAAACACGGCAGTATAACGAAGTTAAACGGAAAACGATCACAGCTAAGTAGGCTTCACAAGTAAACGAGTAATAGTCAACCAACTTACATTTGCAGTTGGAATGTATGGTAGAACAAGTTTTTCAACCACAATGTCAAGTATGTTCTTCGGATAAATTGATCCCAACTATGGATCCCTTCATTGTGCGGAGTATTAAAACAATCAGTAGTGTGTTGTTGATGGTTAACCTCTTAAAATAAAATTTTCTTGTTTACATCTTTTTAAAGTTCACTTGTTACGCAGTCGGGTTTTTTACAAGCTTGTATTTAACTTTCCTAGTTAGCTAGTACGTATGAGTCAAATCTTGCAAGCTGAATTAAAACCACTTCCTCTCATCCTACATAGTTGATGTTTTACAAGATGGTTCAGTGTCTAAGACAATGTATTTTAATGATGCATGCTGATTCTGCAACCCGGATTGCTCCAGACGAAGGTACTCGTCAACGTTCGACGGTACAAAAACGAAATTTTCTAAACGCATTCATACACCATGACCTGTCTGCCGAGCTAGGAATGGCTCCATACGAGAGATCTCCTCGGCGGTCAACAGCACAGACACAAAATTTTGTATACGCATTCAATTAGGATGGCCCGTTCTAAAGTTCGTACGATTTAGTTAGATAGTGCAACTCAGTTGGCTTCAGACCATAACTTTAGTTTTTACTTTTGTGTGTGTTGGATTTGTTAGTATTATCTTTACAAAAACCATTCAAGTGAACGTGATAGAACAGACAGTTAAGCACATTATAAAAGTACAAAATAAAAATTTCGTGAACACAGAATCATTTAATGAAATTTGGTCTTTCTTAACTATTTCTATACTAATATTATAAAGAGGTAGGTAAAGTTTGTGCGTTTGTGAGGTTGTAGGGGGTAATCTCTGGATCTACTGAACCGATTTTGAAAATTCTTTTACCAATAGAAAGCCACGTTATTTGTGAGTATCATAGGCTATATATTAACCCGAAAAATGAAAAGACGTTCGTGGTAGTTGGATTTGCAAAGTCTGAGAAAAAACGGTCGAACGACAACGTTTCTTACGAACACTGCTCTAACGATGAGAGATTTAAGGCTCGTGCAGACTAGCGCGACGCGACGGTCGCGTCGCGACACTCGTAGAACAATTTCTATGAAAACTTCATGGGAATTGTTCTACAAGTGTCGCGTCGCGCTGTCGCGTCGCACCTGTTTCAAGAAGCCTTTATGATTGAGTTCTAATGCCTACAAAAAAGTCAGCGACAGCATATGTCTAACTTCTATATGTAAGTCACAAAGAGTAGTTTTTTATATTAAAATAATAATTTAAATGGTTAGGTCAGGAATGGCAAACCAAATCGCACGGCGTGCCTTTGGTGGCACGTAACAAAATAATTTGGGCACGACAGCCTAAGTCACAGTATGGTAGGTTCAGTATGGTATGAGTATGGTAAGTTAATTTTCTTAAGCGTGAGTCGTTACTTTCAGAAACCGTACCTTTTCACATGATTCTATTCTTGTCATATGACCTTAATACCAGAAACCAGAAGTTGCACTAATTTTTTCTTTCATTTAATGAGGTGGTGTGATGTTGATTAAGTACTAAGTATATAATATAGTACAAGTATATTTTTGTTTGCATATAAAGACTACCAATGGTTATGAATCATTTAGTTTTTTACGAAGAAACAGAGAATTTACTAACTGTGTTAAAATAAATATTCACCAATGTTAGTATTTATCAAACTTAGAAACTAAGAGTTAAGCTACTCAACATTCATTTAATTATTTGTCTATTGTCAACTTTTGATTATTTATTAACTTTTATAGACTATTTTAGCTCTTCTTGCCTGAAACACAGGATTACCTAGTTCAGGCACGTAAGTCTTAGGAATATAATTTACATTTAAGCAAAACTGTACATATTCTTAAGCCTTGTAATTTTTTGAATAAATAAATATTAATATTAATATATATTAATATATATTAGTAGTCATTAGGTCAAGATTGTTTGTTGGCACGTAAATGCCATATTAAATATTTTTTTTTGGAAATAATGGCTCGTAGAGGTTAAGAGGTTTCCCTGCGTTAGGTCATGTTTATTTGTCATATTATCAAGAATTAGGAATTCTTATCAAAATAAGTAAATGTATCGTCTCAAGCGTTTAAAAGAAAATACTTTTCCTTCTTACTGAATATAATTTCGACGAATGGAAGATAATACGAAATAGGTATGGAACCGCGACCGTGTCGTAATCTATTGAGTGTTATAATAGTTATTTATGATACTAGTGCGGTAAGTTGGTTTTTACAAACAAGTAGACGAATGTAAACTCGAGACGAAGACGAGGGCTTACCATAGTCACGAGTTGACTCAAACTAATGTCTTAAATAGAACAGTTACTTAGAAACATCATAATCTTTTTTATTTATAGGGTTCCGTAGCCAAATGGCAAAAAACGGAACCCTTATGGATTCGTCATGTCTGTCTGTCCGTCCGTATGTCACAGCCACTTTTTCCGAAACTATAAGAACTATGCTGTTGAAACTTGGTAAGTAGATGTATTCTGTGAACCGCATTAAGATTTTCACACAAAAATAGGAAAAAAAAACAATAAATTTTGGTGGTTCCCCATACTTAGAACTGAAATTCTTTTTTTTTTTTTCATCAAACCCATACGTTTGGGGTATCTATGGATAGGTCTTCAAAAATGATATTGAGGTTTCTAATATCATTTTTTTTCTAAACTGAATAGTTTGCGCGAGATACACTTCCAAAGTGGTAAAATGTGATGACGGATGATGATGATGATGTGTGTGGTGTGATGTGTGTGTGTGTGTGGTGTGTGTGTGATGATGTGATGTGTGTGTGTGTGTGTGTGTGTGTATGTGTATTAATGTTTGCCCCCCCCCCCCCCCCTATAACTTCTAAAATAAGAGAATGATAAAACTAAAAAAAATATATGACGTACATTACCATGTAAACTTCCACCGAAAATTGGTTTGAACGAGATCTAGTAAGTTTTTTTTTAATACGTCATAAATCGTAAACCGCAATTTACCTTTCATTCAATCAACTCAAATATATAAAAAAAACATTTAATTTCATAAACATAAACCTTATGCATAAACCGTGAACCATTATTTTCTAATAATAAATCTGTAATAGGTGCCTAAGTAAATAATAATTATATTCGCGCGTTACTTGCTGCTACGGAACCCTTCATGGGCGGGTCCGACTCGCACCTGGCCACTTTTTAAATATAGGATCGAACTCGATCGACTCTGCGATGTCCAACTCGGTTCTCTCTGCGAATTCCTTATGGGAATGCGTGCAGCTTTCTTCTTTGAATATATGATGTGTGTGTTCAAATATGTTGATAATCAGAATATCATCAAGCCTATAAACATCCACTGCTGAAAACTGGCATACGCAAATGATAGAATATTGTCTTATTTAATTATATTAATAACTAGCTGACCCGTGCCCACTTCGTTGGGCGGTAAATATTTTTACCGCATACCCCGTTATGCGTATTCTTTACGGTATTTTTTTAATTTCCATAAAATATTTTAAGAATTCCACCAAGGAGTTTCACATTACGAGAATAAATAAGCTGACTGATCGAACCTCCTTGGAAGCGCTTTTGCTCAATACGTCATTCCTGTTAAAAACAGAAATACCTTTATTAACTGACTTCAAAAAGGGTTTTTTTTTAAGTTTGTTCCGCTATAAGTACATGCATATGTCTGTCAATTGTGGATGGATTTTTGTTAAACGTTTTTTTGTTAATGCTATGGAATTCCAACTTGTTATTACGGTTGATAAAACGATACCGTGCATGCGTGAATATTCATAGTATGGATTCCGAGTATGGAACCTTTAAATCTGCTTGGTCCGTCACGCTCTTGGTCCGATTTTTTACTTTAAAGATGTTTTAAACACCCCATTAGAGATGTGATGAAAAGTTTTAATCACATTTCTAATGGTTTTAAAACATCCATTAAGGCTTCTTCAAACAGGCGCGACGCGACACTTATAGAACAATTTCCATGAAGTTTTCATAGAAATTGTTCTACGAGTGTCGCGACGCTACCGTCGCGTCGCGCTAGTCTGCACGAGCCTTTTTATCTCAATATTAATTGTGTAATGTTTTGTTCTTAGGCCTATGTTCATTGGACCGCCAAAGCTGGTGTTTATCAAAACGACTGAAGGGACTACACAAGCGGCTATCCGGCCCGGGGTTCCCAAGGGGCAAACGATCTTGGTCGCCCCCACACCTACCGCTCCCGAGCCACACGCGCTTGCTACCACCGCTACTACTACTAATACAGCTACTGCTACTACTACCGCTACTGCTACTGCTACTATTTCTGCAGCGACATCTACCCTTGCTCCCACAACTGTGACAGTAGGCACCACCACCGCCATTGAGGACGCGTCAGAGGAACCGCTGACGCCAAGAATCTTGAGGCGACACGCTGAAAGGAAGTATGGAAAGAGGCAAAAGACTGAAACCAAATCAGATAATGAGGAGACTGATGGGCATGATAATGCTTCTGAGACTTCAAGTGAGTGTTTCTAATTTAAGTATAACTCCAAGTTACAGCTAAAAAACCTGAATTTCTATTCGTAGCCATTCTCACATAAGAAAAGTGAAGTGGCGTGTTTCACTTTAGTTTTCCAAAATTTTTCCTAATAGTTCCTATTTGATCCGTCATTTCTTCTCAGGGGTGATATAGGAAATGTAGACTCCATCTAGTATTTTTTTTTAATTCGACGTGTAAAAGTGATTCCGATATCCTTTTTACAGAATAAACATTTTAATTTGCTCTGAATGATCCACAGTTCCGTGTGGTGCCGGACGTAAAAGAATAGCCCTATCCCATTTCTTCCCGTGGGTGTCGTAGAAGGCGACTAAGGGACTTACTGGAGAATGGGCAGCAGCGTTCTCTATGCATTTTACTATCATACTGCGATCGCCAACCCGCCTGCCAAGTGTGGCGATTATGGCAAAACCCCCTTTTGGGGGAGGCCTATGTCCAGCAGTGGATGTCTTTCGGCTGAAATGATGATCCACAATTATGTATATCTCACAAGGTGGACCGATGTCCTTGTGAAGGCGCAGGAATCTTCTGGAAGCACAGAACCGGTCGAAGTGGCGGAGCTTCGGGGAGGCCTGTGTCCAGCTGTGGACATCTTTCCGGTGAAATGATGATGATGATAAGATACCCTCAGAACTCAGTGATGTATAGAGAGGGATAAGCTCAGATATTTGCGGCAACACCTTTCGGCGTTTGGGTTGCACGCAACATTGTGTTAATACAAGCTTGATATGATATTCTAAATATATGTCCTTATTTTCTGACAGAAAAATCGTCGCAAAGCCTGATGGAAACAGAGATACAAATAAAAGACGAGCCAGAATGGGACGCCAGCAGCATCGAAGAGGAGGAGAGATCCATCGCCGAGATGTTCCAAGCTGAGATGAGCGTCAAGAGTGAACCTGCCGACGAGGTTGATATTGAAGAGGAGAGCTTGGTAAGTGAACTTCAGTTTATTGGCGTCAAAAAAAAAAACTACTACACAGGCTTTCTTGATACTTACAAGTTAAAATTGAATAGAATTTGATTTTAATGGGGCATTATATAGTCACTATTTTGACAAGCTTTTATTTAAGAGGAACATTGCTTAAATCCCAAAAATACCGTTTGTTTAAAGACGTTTCTAGATGAATCCTTGCGTGCATTTTTTCTTTTAAAACGTATGTTATACTTAATACTTAACCAATATATTGTATTGTTTACAATTTTAATAAACTTTCCCAAATTTTGGAAAAATCTCGTAGTAAATAGATCCTTTTTGAACCTAAATTGTAAATTATCTTTGTAACGACTTCATGAATTCTGTACCAAAAAAACTTTTTCCAAAAAAAACAACCGACTTCCGAAAAAACACTACAAAGTGGTTTTTTTTGGAAAAAGTTTTTATTTTTCACTTTTAGTTATAGTACCTATCCCACTAATTCGAAATTTCATTATCCTTGGGGTCAAAACAATGCATATTTATGCAATAGCAGCAATCGCGGTTTATTTACTGTTATTTTTTGAAGAGTTCCGTTGTCTGTCTCCGAAACGCATCATCAGAACTATATGAAATTGAAATGGGACCACACGGAAAGCACGAGCTTTCAAATAAAAAAAGAATCATCAAAATCGCTTCATCCAGTCGAAAGTTATGAGGTAACAAACATTAAAAAAAACATACAGTCGAATTGATAACCTCCTCCTTTTTTTGAAGTCGGTTAAAAAATACGTAAGGACTTATTTAATCATTCGTGTTGTATTTAAATAATAAATAAACAGAGGTGCATGAAACAGAGGTGTGGTGGTACTTTCCTTTAAGAAGGGTGACAATACCCGTCTTAAGAATTATAGGCCCATCTCACTTCTGAGCCATGTCTACATGCTGTTTTCGAGAGTCATCACGAACCGTATCGCGCGCAAGTTTGACGACTTCCAGCCTCCCGAACAAGCCGGATTCCGTTAAGGCTTTAGCACCGTAGACCACATACATAAGCTGCGGCAGGTTATACAGAAGACCGAAGAGTAAAACTTGCCTTTCTGCTTAGCGTTTGTGGGCTATGAAAAAGCCTTCGATTAGATCGAGACATTGGGCTGTACTGCAGTCTCTTCAACGGTGCCAGACCGACTATCGGTACATCGAGGTGCTGAAGTGTATGTACGAAAACGCCACGATGTCAGTCCGACTCCAGGACCAGAATTCGAAACCTATTCTTCTGCAACGAGATGTGAGACAGGGGGACGTTATCTCCGAAACTGTTCACCGCTGCACTGGAGGATGTCTTCAAGGTCTGGACTGGAAAGGGACTGGCATCAACATCAATAGCGAGTACATCACTCAGCTATGGTTTACTGATGATATAGTTGTCATGGGTTCTCACCCATCCATGGTCTCCCATGGAGGACCTCAGTAGAGCTTCCGAAAGAGTGGGTCTTAAAATGAACACGGACAAGACGAAGATCATATCAAATGCCCACGTAGTACCATTTCTCATGACGATCGAAGGTGCTACACTCGAACTTGTGGACAAGTACGTTTACCTAGGACAAACTGTCCATTTATCTCAACATAAATGAAGATGAAGGTAAGTAAGTACTCGTAAAAGACTCTTAGAGGACTAAAATATATTAGAACTCTCAGAGAGCAAATAAAATAGGCAAAAACGTTGGCAACTCAGCTACACTACACATCTGTGTTCTTGCTCAATCTTCAGTTCATTTGTTTTCGTAGATGGCACCAAACTAACAAATACTAGTACAGAGATAAAAAATCTTCAAGTTTTGGCAATATAATGTCCTTAACTTTCCATCTTCGTATGTAAGTTGTCTTTCCTTCAACATTTGCGAGTTAAACTTGACCCACTTCCCGGTGTTCGATTGAGCTGAAACTTTGCACACGTATGTAAAGTCGGTGACAGTGCAATATTTTGGTATCATTGAGGTGATCTGATGATGGAGCTGGAAGGTGGCCATCAGAACTCTGTAACGAAACGATGCAACCCTACCGAGTTTCGGCTCGTTTGATTGGTCTTGACAAATACTCTGTTAGTAGATGATGTCCATGGTTTGAGGATGAAAAGAGAAGGTCGCCACACGAACTCATTACTAAAACAATGCAATATGGTTAAGATAACCTCCTTTGATTTGTTTTGAAGAGAAAAAATAATTAAGTGACATTTGTCAAGTTAATATTATTTTTATTACTTTTGTAGCGTATTGTCCGTAACTCTATTTGTTTATAGTTAATGTTTGTAGCTTAGTTAGTTCATAATTTTATATTATTTTGGGGTATAACAAATTCAAACTTAATTGTTTAATCTAAGGGGGGAGGATTGTAGCGCGTAGGCATATTAAATATCTTTAGTATTAGGCAATGCTAAACAAAGGTTGAAAGGACTTAGTATTAACGTAGCTCGTAAGTTAATACTTAGTCCTTTCAACCTTTGTTTATAACGCCAGTCGTTCAGTATACCTTCAACAGAGAACACGCTCTTTCATTTGCCAAACATTCTGATTACTCTCACACAACTAAACCATTATCGTCAAACTTTTAATTTATTTTTAGTACAGGCTTCTAGGCAACAAGCCTAAAATAAGTCTTGTTTTATCGTAGAACTCATTATTCTAGAACGAGGTCAACAGCAGGCCCATTCAATAATAATAATAATTTGTTCAACAATATAATTATACTAGCTGACCAAGGAACCACTTGCCAGTTTGGCTTTTGACGCTTTTTGTACATTTTTGAAGAATTTAAGCAGTACTAAGATGAAGGAAGCGATCGAGTGGGCTGCATTATCCGGCTTATCTCGGTCATCTATGTGTAATTTTCAAGTGAAGAGCCCCATGCTTGTTGGCAGTACCCACTAGCCAGTAGTCGTAACGCCCATGCCCTGCACAGATCTACAGCCCGCTGGCGTGCGAGCTGTGCGCCGAGGTGTTCACGGTGCCGGCGGCCTGGGTGCGCCACGTGCAGAACCACGCGCGCAACGACACGCAGCACGCGCGCAAGAGGAAGCTGCGCTCGGCCGTACGTACGCCTAAAGCACATACACACTATGGCCGTTACAAAAGTATCTGATGAAAATGCGAACAACCCCTGTTCATGTAAAATTCTTATGCAATTCCTCACGAAAGGATAACAGATTCCTCTGTATTTGGAAGGTTATAAGAACTATTATTGTTCAGTTAAACTTGTTTAAAATGATTTAAAATTAGAAATTCATGGAGGGATTTAAATAATCAAATCAAAGCACTTAGTGAGTTTGTAAGTGACACTACAAATTTGTATCTACAGGTACGTTTTCTGATACTTTTAGAACAGCCAATATATGGTTATGGATATATATGCTCTCAAGGATAAACTTGCCCTTTAGCTGGTGCTCATGACCTTGTCTCCTCTTTTGCTGGTATCCACTTATCCCTCTCACACCTTAGCTGAATCCCACGACTATCTCTCTTCCACCTTAACTGGATTCCACGAATATCTCTCTCCCACCTTAAATGGATTCCACGAATATCTCTCTCCCACCTTAACTGGATTCCACGAATATGTCTCCCCCACCTTAGCTGGATCCCACGACTATCTCTCTCCCACCTTAGCTGGATCCCACGACTATCTCTCTCGCACCTTAGCTGGATCCCACGACTATCGCTTTCCCACCTTAGCTGGATCCCACGACTATCTCTCCCTAAGCTGGCTCTTACGACTAGCTCGTCTAAAAATAATAAGTGTATTGCTTTGTTCTATAGAGTGATGACACAGAGGAGACTATGGCCCTGCTGAAATGCGATCTTTGTATGAAGCACTTCCCGAACCCGGGCGAATGGGTGCGACACGTACAGAGCTCGCACACGGAGTCAGGTCAGTACTAGAACATTCATCTATTGTACCGTCTTCTTGGGCAAATGACTAGAAAATAAAAATATGTATTTGTCTTCACAAATCAGACAAATTTATCATTCCCAAAAAAAATACAGCTAGAAATTAGATAGATTCTTCTTAAATAATTGGATATTGTTTGCATTTTTTATGACAGTATGTGGAAGAAATGTAGGATGTAGGGTAGAGGCACTTGCCTATTTTGTATTACCAGGTTAACAAAATTACAGATAAACAACTCTATGCAATGTCATAAAACTTGTTCGTATAACTTCTACCCCCTTATTTATAAAACTAAAGTAAATAAGGGGGCTTGTCATTAGAACCTATCACTTTGCTTGTACGATTTGAATTTGTTGGAAGCAAAATTTAATAAAATACTTAAAGGTCCTAGAAAACTAAAAAAAACGCTACCTATTATAAACTCGGTAATAAGGGCAGCAGCCTGTACAGGGTGGCAGCATGGATTTAGTACATACATGATTCCGAACCAAATTTTTAATCTGTTAATTAAAAAAAAGAACTATTTTGACAGCGTAGGTATTGCCCTTCTCTATGAATCAGCTATATTTGTTTTATACCCGACGAAAAATTTTTACGGTTTAGATCCATAAATGCTGAATTTATAGTTGCAGTCTTAGGTCTAAAGATCTTTAGTTAAAAATGAGCAGAGATGCGAAATCTTAATATCGCTTATTCGATATTTGTGTTACATATTTTAAACATGTTTTTTTTTTCCTTTGCTTACTCCCGAAATCTTAGAACTATTGTATATTTCTGGACCCATTTACCAGAATTTCCAAACATTAATGACATAGCCGAAGATTTTTTTATGTAATAGGCTAATTCTCGACAAACGAACATCCTGTCGCCATAATAATAATGTTTTTTTTTTTTTTTTACCTCTGCTAATAACCCTTACGCCTTAAACACAGAGGGACTGCATTCGGCGCTACAAGCAAACTGGATAGAATAAATGCGAGTTGGTTTTGCTTTAGAAAATCTTATTATTAGTTCTTCACAACAAAGCTAGAATACATGCACTAACACTTTTTTGTAGATAGCTTGCCGTTGAGATGCAGTCCGTCTGTCCACTCTCTTACTACCTATGCTTTAAGATACACTACTTCGTACCCTGCTACTTAACATGATAATAATTTCAGTTATAGTTTAATAATTAAAATTAAACGTTTGGAATGCTTTGTTTGCTTACACCTGCTATACTTGATATTATTTGCCAATACCGAACAAAGCGTTACATATTGTGTGATTGTCTGCCTGACTGAACCCTGTTCTAAATGTTCGTTCGATGTCGATTGTCTAGAATTGGCCATGTCAAACAACAGTGCCCCACCAAAACGTCACAATCGTTTCACAGAGGGCGCGCAAAACAAGAATTGCACGCAATGCAAGAAGTCTTTCCCGTCGCACGCATCGATGCTCATACATATGCGTACGCACACAGGTGAGTCACGATTTCCTTTACGTTAATTAAAATCTATATTTACGGGAGAAGCACCAGTGTAGCTCGCCAAAACAATTCAAAACTTGTTACGTTTTTTGCAAATCGCAGGTCAGTGTCAGCCTATAAAATATGTTGAACAAAATATGATTCGTAACCATATCACGTATGTACTTACAGAATTATAATGATTAAATTCAACAATACAACCCTCTAAGATCATTTAATCGCATTAAATCACTTTTTCTTGAGATAGTCATTTTTGTGGATAAGTAATAACAGCTGCACGGGTCGATCGATCAAGTTAAGCTACGCTTGTCGCGGTTGGTCCGTGGATGAGTGACCATTCAAGACCCCTCCATGCCTGGGAAAGCACGTTAAGCCGGGGTTGGTCCCGGCTGTCATTTGTGGATCTATGACATTCGTTACGGGTCGTCAGAAGCCCGAAAGTCTGACAACCAGTCTTACCAAGGGGTATCGTGTTACCCAGTAACTGGGTTGTGGAGGTCAGATAGGCAGTCGCTCCATGTAAAATACTGGTATTCAGCTGCATCCGGTTAGACTGGAAGCCGACCCCAACATAGTTGGGAAAAGGCTAGGCAGATGATGAGTCATTCAACGGGAATAAATACAGCACATTTTAACAACATACGACTTGACGCTGACCTGTAAATTGTAAAAAAGAAAAGAAAACGCGAGCTACCCTGGCGCTTCCCCTATAAAGAATGGTGGCTTAATAGTCTGCAACAAAGACATTTGGTTATAAAGTATGGTGGTATAATAGTCTACAACAAAGATAATGTGGTTATAAAGAATGGTGTCATAATAGTCTGCAACAAAGACAATGTGGTTATAAAGAATAGTGACATAACAGTCTGCAACAAAGACATGGTTATAAAGAATGGTGGCATAACAGTCTGCAACAAAGACATATGGTTATAAAGAATGATGGCATAATAGTCTGCAACAAAGACTTATAGTTATAAAGAATGGTGGCATAATAGTCTTCAACAAAGACAATGTGGTTATAAAGAATAGTGACATAACAGTCTGCAACAAAGACATGGTTATAAAGAATGGTGGCATAACAGTCTGCAACAAAGACATATGGTTATAAAGAATGATGGCATAATAGTCTGCAACAAAGACTTATAGTTATAAAGAATGGTGGCATAATAGTCTTCAACAAAGACATATGGTGGTATAATAGGCTGCAACAAAGGCAATAGGGATAGGGTTATAAATGTAAATTGATGATAGATCACAAAACTGTACGCCATGAACTGGCGTGCAGAGATATAAACGGCAGTTTATGGCATACAATTTACAGCGTACAGTTTATGGAGATTCAAGAATAAATAAGGTTCAATTATAAATTGAAAAGAAATTTTGAAAGTATATTTCGAATAAGGGAGCTAGAAGATCTTTCTTGATTACTGCACCCTAATTGGGTAAAACAAAATTAATCAGAGTCTGAATCATTTTGAAGTATATTGCTAATACATTGCTTTGTTAGAAAAAATTGACCGGTCAACAACGTAAATAACGCAATGAATGCTGTGACCTGTCAAAATGAAAGCCATTGCTACTGTTCGTGTGTTACACATGACCCCACTGATTAATGAGCGTGACGTCCTGGATTCCTGGTTCGATCCTCAGGCTGGCTTGAACAAGCTTTATTCTAAGAAGAAACTGCTCAGCTCAGAAATTGCAAACGCGGCATTTTTCGGCCACTTTCCACCGCAGTCACATAATTTCGCTGATAAGGAGAAAATCTTCTGTTACACAAAAAGCAAGCGAAGCGAATCGAATTGAATCGAAGGCGTTATAGAATTTTAAGATGAGATAATTGACTTCCTATTTTGATAAACAGGTCGAGTTGCACCTACGACATAAGATCATCAAAGTCAAGATGACGAGTCTTGCTGGACATTAAAAAAATCAATACTATTTCGTTGGAGTAGGCCTAGACACAGTGGGGCCATTGCGGCCATGACTTACACAGTAACACACCAATGATCGAATATTTATTCTTCTTATACTATTACAGGCGAACGTCCATTCATATGCGGCCTCTGCAACAAAGGCTTCAACGTGAAGTCCAACTTGTTGCGACACTTGCGCACACTGCACGACCAGCTCATCAGCCCGGCGCAGGTGGAAGAGGGCGACGAGGAAGAGGTCGAGCCGGGACCTTCCGAGGTCAAGCGCGAATCCTGAGGGCGTGGAGGGGGGGCAGGTACGATATATTCATTACGTAATATAACATCACGCTTGTATTCTCCGAAGGGTTAGGCAGAGCTGTACCTATAGTACCCACATTTCGTCAGTTATGTTTTAGTCCCATGTAATAGGGGACGAGCCTTTTGCCATCAACCGGGCACAAATCCAGACTCCGGGCTACTGAGAAATGCGGGATGGAAAACGAAAACACTTAGACCGATCCTGCAGGGGTAGCTTGACCAATTCTATCTCTATTCTACCAAGAATGGACAAAGTTGATTCTATTCATCTTGACATCTCTTCTACCCACGCACGAGGCGATCCGTAGACTCGCGTTTCTATGAAGACAAACATAGTTATTCTTTCCATAGCAACAGGGCGGTAACTAGCGATATAGTCAAAGTAGACTTTTATCGACTGAAGAATACAAAAATATCTATTCTTTGCCGTTTTAACATCGCTATAGGTAATTTTTTCTATACTTCCGTCGTCATAACTCTTGCGGCCAGACCACGAGATTATGTAACTTATCGAAAATTAAATAAGTTCTGAAGAATTTACGTTTAATTAACACAATATCCAAACCAAAGAGAGAAAACCCCAATAACAACTACGATATATTCACGTGCACTTATATATTTTAAATAATATTACAATGCAACACCGTAGGATTCTTGTAAAGGCATATTGCGGATGGTAGAAACACAATCTTCCTTCTTCATCTCTTCACATAGTGGCCAGCCATAGAGGGGACCTGTCGTTGTGACCGCTGCTATTAAAATATCAAACAGCACGCTTATCCTGTAGATCTACTGCGGTAGTTGCATAAGGTACCATTCACTAAAAAAATGTTTTTTCAATGTTACAGGTAGAGGGCGCGGGCGACGTGCAGCATACGTTAATGTGAATGCTATGAGCGAAGCCACCCGTCGCGCCCACGACAAGAAAAGGCAAACTGACAACACATCGCCTTCGAATGTGCCGCGCAAGCAGAGCTACTCGCTCTTCTTAAAACAACGCGCGGTACTGTTCTCTGCCAAGAAGTGGAAACAGTGAATCTCGGTATGGCGACTCGCTACTACATTACTTTCATTCATTAAAACGTTTCTTTGACTCTTTTTGAGTTCAAGTTACTCGTAGCAAAGTCGCCATTCATCCGTTTGTTCACTTATACCTGCCCACCCTCCTCCTTTCGTCTTTAACGGTTACTTAATTTATATTTAAAGTATTCTTATTGAGTGTCTCTTTTTTTGTAATCCCCTAGTTTTATTAACTCTGAAGTATCTCGACTTCTAGTCACATAATATGCTCTAAGACTTAAATATCTGCTAGAAATTTTAATATAAGTGATCCCCTAATATTGTAGCACGAGTTGTATGTCTTAAGATCTAAGAAAGTAACGAGAAAGTCCGACTTTGTAAACAAATAAGTTTTAAATGAGTAGACAGTGGGCAATTTATTTTGTTTAACTTTCGTGATTTTATTAATCCTTTGTATAATATATGGATATATAGATGTGTCTAAATAATAAACCACTATCATTACAATTTTATTACTACAGATTTTTCAATGTATTTATAGCCAGGCTTAGTACGCACCGAAAACGTTAGTTTGTCCTGGCGAGACGCGGGCGGGCCGTGCGGCCTGCCCCGGTACAGCGGTCGAGTACAAACTTAAGCACAATGTTCGATTTGTCCGTCAATTAAACCTATTCATAATTTCCGTAGCTCAGTGTTCATCGACTCGATTTCAATACAAGAAATCATTTAAATTACGAAATACTCTTAGTTTTTAGATACCATTAGCCAGCGGTTGAGCCCGCATAAAGGTCGGAAATTATCCCACAGGAATGTACTGACGGATTAAAGGACTACTCACACTTATTCAGCTTTTGTCCATAGAAAACAACGATTTTGTATGAAATGCGTACGCATCCGTTTAGCATATACAAAATCGTTGTTTTCTCTGGACAAAAGCTAAACAGAGCTGAATGAGTAGTCCCTAATAAGGACATGAGATATACCCCGTTCATACTAATCTAGGTTATATTTTATCCGTATGCCGAATTCGTTGAGTAAATCCGTTGAGGTCTGGTTGAAGGACACAATAGAAGTTTCATTGTTATTGCGTCTGGGGGCTTCGTAAGTGTCCGGCGCAAACTTAAAGACTCGCGTAGAAAATGCTACCTAACTAACCTAGTCAGTGGTGCTTGCTAAGCCTACATCTCCGATATTTATCATAGAATATTTTAAATGCATGTCTCAATTTTAATATCTACCAGTGTTTTTACTAAATGTGTATAAGTATAAGGGGATAACGATTTTTAGATATAAGATTGATTATTATAATATTCGTATATTTATAAATTGCGAAGCTTTAAGTTCAGCATTCCATTGTGTTAGAAATGATTATTTATTTTGAACTTGTGTATCAGTAGACACAACTTTTATTTCTTGTCATTTTAATTTAAAACTCATGTATAACATGAACATGAATGTAATTTGTACCATTGTGGAAAATAAAAATTGATTAAATGTCAATTGTTTTTTGATTTACAAAAAATACCACCATTTTGACGAATGTGTTTATTACTTCTTATAAAAATACTATTATATCACAACTTTCAGCGATACACACAGTGTATGGAGATATCAGGCTTGAGAAATTGGAATTTTAACATGATGTTTTTGGAAAGAGCAAGTACAACATTAATATACGCGAATACAAAATAAGACCTTATTACTAATCAACTAATTTAGCTATCCTCCTCCTCAATCTTGGGCGCTAGATAGTAGCGGATGTGACCAATATCTGGAATGCGGTACTCGACGACGAGAGGGACATCAGCAGACATTGACAGTTGAACCTAAAACAAATTAAAATAAATAAACCTTACCTCATTTATATTTACTTCTGAAATCAGTGCTACTCGCGTATATCGGGGCAGTGCAACGGAAATATTATATCAATGAATAGAACTCATCATTTCGACAATATATTAATGCTTGTAGGTTGGGAAGGCTATTTCCATGACAAAGTTTCAGACAGAAAAAGGAATCTACGAATCATCTCATCTATAGACAGTGGACATATACCTGTCTGTAGACTGGATTTGTAATATTTAAAATATAGTCGCGTAATTGATGAATAATTAGATTTTGTTCATGTAAAGTGATCTAGGGTATAATATGTACTGTCCAAATACGCCCAGTAATATTGCCGGTACCAAGTTGCGCCATGGCACCCAATAGAAGAATGAAGGTGAATTTTCAAGTGTCTATTTACCTGTGGACTAAGTGACGTTGCTTTAGTGAAGTAGTTAAGATACTGGCAGGCGAACGTGAGAGTTACGGGCTCCTCCATCTCAATAACCACCGCCTCTTCCTCTTTGTCAATAGAAGCAGTCTGTGCAAGCTTGATGTTCGCTGAGCCGATGTCACCGGACGCTGAGAACTTCACTCCTGTGGGAATGTAGCAAAATGTTAGGCTCCTTAAATACTGCACTAAAGAAAAGTATAAGTACTTCATAATTAATGTCTAGTGACCCTCCCCAGCTTTGCAAGGATGAATGCAAGTTCTAATTTCTGAACTAAATTAATCCTCTAGACAAGAATAAAATGATGGAAAAAAATAGTTTTCTACAATTAGTGAGTAGTTTAGTTGCGTATTTTCTTCATTTACTAATTTACTTCTAAATTACTAGATGGATCCATCCAGTAAAACTACTCTCTTATGAGTAGAGATTGTACCTATATTGTTATGAAATAAATTACTTATGACTTATGATGACTTTGTATATTCAGATGCATATTTACCTAAAGTTAATTTTTGGTTATGAAAGTATGGAAGCGGCTTTTAAAAACATATTTTTATGCCAGGAACACCGGGAATGCATAACCAGGGCCTCAAAACGTTATTAAAAATAACGTTTTTAAAGCGTTTCGAACAGTTTTCGAACAAAATGTTGTATATATTTGTTCGGAACGAAAACGAAATGAGAACGATTTGAAAAACCGGTTTATTCAGCAGGGCGCAGCCGCGCACAGGGCGCGGCGACAAGCATTAACTCGTATGTTTTCGTTTCATTACATTATATTAAATCATAATTTCAGCCGAAAGATGTCCACGCACGCGCAGCTGGACATATGACTCCCCAAGCTCAACTACTTCGGCCGGTTCTGTTTCCCACATGTAGCGAATTCCTGCGGCCTTCACAAGGTCATCGGTCCACCTTGTGGGACGCCTTCCAACTTTACGTCTTCCGGTACGCTGTCGCCACTCCAGAACCTTTCGGCCCCATCAGCAATCTGTTCTGTGAGCACTATGCTCTGCCCACTGCCAATGTTTGGCAATTCATAGGGATATGTCGGTTGCCTTGGTTGTTCTGCGGATCTCTTAATTCCTGATTCGCTTACGTCGAGAAACTCCAAGGATAGCCTTCTCCATTCACCTTTGGCAGATCTTAGCTTTCTAATAAGGCCCATTGTGAGCGACCACGTTTCAGTGCCATAGGTCATCACTGGCATCACGCACTGGTCAAAGACTTTCGTCTGGAACGAGAAGGTATTGCGTCGCCTCCCGAACGCTGCCCAGCTGAGTCGGATTCGACCATTGTCCTCTTTCTCGAAGTTAGACCTACCTTACTGGACAGTTTGTCCTAGGTAAAAAACGTACTTGACCACAACTTCAAGTGTACCGTCTCCGATCGACATAAAAGTGGGTGTTACATGGGCTTTGATATGACCTTAGTCTTGTCCGTGTTCATTTTAAGACCCACTCTTTCGGAAACTCTACTAAGGTCATCGAGCATTGTACTGAGGTCCTCCATAGGCACTGCCATGACAACTATATCATCGGAAAACCGACGTTGAGTGATGTACTCGCCATTAATGTTGATGCCAGCTCTTTTCGAGTCCAGAACTTTGAAGACATTCTCCGGTGCAGCTGTGAACAGTTTCGGAGAAATAACTTATCCCTGTCTCACACCTCGCTGCAGAAGATTAGGTTTTGTGGTCTGGTCCTGGAGTCAGACTGAAATGTGGCGTATTCGTACAGACACTTCAGCACCTCGATGTACCGATAGTCAATCTGGTACCATTAAAAAGACTGCCCATGTGTCGATCGAATCGAAGGCTTTTTTGTAGACCACAAACTCTAAGCGAGGCAGGTTGTACTCTTCGGTCTTCTAAATAACCTGCCGCAGCGTATGTATGTGGTCTACGGTGCTAAAGCCTTTTTGGAATCCGGCTTGGTCGGGAAGCCGGAAGTCATCAAACCTGCCTTCGAGACGGTTCGTGATGACTCTTGAAAACAGCTGGTAGACGTGGCTCAGAACTGAGATGCGTCTATAATTTTTAAGAAAGGTAATGTCACCCCTGTGGCGTTTGGCTCTCAAGTATGACGGAATCAAACAGCTCCTAGAGGGCCTAAAAACGGGTTATCCGCGCGCACTCAGGAGTTCGGCCGTAATTCCGTCATTAACCGCGCGCCTTGTTTTTAAGCTGCTTCAGAGCCATCCTAATTTCATAAAAGCTGACGTCCGGGATGTCTTCGGTATAGTGTCGGGACAATCTGGCTAGGTCTGGCTGGTTAGGTCTTTTGCCAGATTAGTAACGGGGTTGCTTATTGACGTGTATAACGCGGATACGATCCTGCCATCATGTCTTTAGTTTCACAAGCTGGCTTTGTCCAATAAATAGATTTCTTGCAAAGCCCTTGGAGCCCTTGTTCCGCTTTATCGCGTCCTTAATGCGGTCTGTATTAAAGCGGCGAGCGTAGACTTCATCAGACGAGATCTTTTTTTTTTAATCCTTCATTAAGGAGCTTTGTCAAAATACTGACTATGTCGCTCCATCATATCTAAATTTTGAATTTTACTTTAGTTTATATGATCGTAATGTATTTTGTACATAGTTCTAGCCTCGTCCGACATAAGCTTGGCTATAACACTATTTACAGTACCAATTCCAGACATATTTATGGAATCAAACAAACTCCTGAAGCGTTCGCCCCGCTCACACTCCATCAAGATATGATGTACGTCCTCGATTATTCGCCGAGATCTTTCCAGCTCGATATTGATATTCAATGTACCTCTTACCATACGGTGATCGCTTCCGGTTTTCACCGCGTTGATCACAGAGATATCATTGAATATTTCCAAATGTATGTAGATAATAATAAAGTCACTCGTTTTGATTTGCACCATCAAGGCTCTACCAGGTCCACTTTCTGTGTTCACGCTTTCTGAAGAAGTAGATCTTCATAAAGAGGCCTTCCTTTTCTATAAAACTGGCCAGCAAGTGACCCTGGTGGTTCCGACGTCCAACTCTAAATTACCCCATTCTCAGCTCATCATCGTCTCGTTGCCCAGTTTCGTGTTGAAGTCCCCTATGACAACGGTGAAATGAGTTTTAGACCATGATTTTCGATATACACTCATACATTGTCTCCACCTCATGGTTGGGGTTGTGATGAGGTTCCCCGACCTCGTAGACCTGTATGACCTTCAATGAATATCTTCCGGAAATTCTGAGTATAAGTTACGTCACCCTGGTCGACACACTCTCGATCTTCACCACGTTGCTCACAAGGGACTTATGGACAATAAATCCGACACCGCCTTGGGACTGCTGATGGACCTCCCGGAAATATAAGAAGTTACCGGATTTGAGGATTATCGAGTCCTCCTTCTCCAGGTTCTTTGGACTTCACATATCCCTACTATAACCCATCGTAACCCGCTCAATTCTTCCCCGAGTTCGGTGATCTTCTCGTCGCGCGTCGATCCGGACCGGTGCAGTTTTCGGTTGCTTTGGTAGCCAGATCTCTTCCGAAGATTCTTAGCACCGGTTTCCTCACCGTAGTCTTGACTGCTACCATAGCGTAGGGTAGGCGGGCCGCTGGGTACTAGGAGTCATTTTGCTATAGTGCTTGTCATTTTGGGGGACATTTTGGGGGTTTGCCAAATTCGCCACGCTTGGCAGGCGAGTTGGCGATTACAGCATGCGAGTTGGCGATCGCAGTATGCTGGTAAAATGCATAAAGAACGCTGCTACCCATTCTCGGGTAAGAATCAGAGTAAGAATCACCTCCTACGACACCCACGGGAATGTGATGGTGCTACTTTTTTAAGCCCCGCACCACACGGTTAAACATTTAATAGTCAGAGATAATAGTACTTTAAGCTATAATGAAAAGAAAGACAACTCTAACCTAACCTAACCGCACGGCCGTGAAATACTTACTAAATGAAATTTGTAACATTCGTAGTGGCGTATGGAAGACCGAACAACCCAAAAAATTGACAAAAATGGTTAAAATCGGTTAAAAACGTTTTATTAATCGAAAACGAAATAAATTTGTTCCTTCTTCAATAACGTTTTATTTATCGTTCTGTTCGAACGTAACCGAAACAAATCGTTTCTTAGGTATTTAAGACGAAACCGTTTCGAAAAATATACCGGTATTCGGGCCCTGTGCATAACTAATCAGGTGTATAGTATGGAAGCGACTTCTAAATGATTAGCATTGCAAAACTATTCAGATACATATTTATTTAGAATTAATGTTTAAGCCCCAATGCAAATATATGTATGTAGGGTGTAAGGGAGGGGGTGATGTGTGTTAGTAAAAAAATAAACATACATTAGATAAAGATTATTTCGATATAAAAGTGCATTCCATATTAGCCAACATTGCAACTTTAAGTGAATATGCATCCGAATATCCAATCTCGATACTTATGAGCATTGTTGATAAAAAAAAAATTTTTACATAAATTTGACAGACATATAAATTATGACACACAGAGGAATCCTTACCCTCTTTGGTGCAGGAGATAACCATGGACTCTCCAAACTGTGAGAGATCACGGCAGATGCGCATGAATTCACCACTGGGTAACCTAATGGTGCAACTGTACTCCGTCTCAGGAATACCTGTAAAATTATAAATTTAAATCATTTTCACACACCAAGCAGATAAAGGTTTAATTGCAGCATTCATTATGATTGATTAAGGTGGGTTGAAATTTATAAGGCAGTGCAAGATCCTATGGAGTTATTGCCTCGTCTGTAAGGCAGACTCAATTGAGTCTGATAACAATAGAAAATTAATTGCGTTAATTACTTGACACTTTGAATCCACAGTTGGCAGTAAACTGTTTCAACAAAATGACTTTCAGTGACCTATGTTCTTTTCTATCATAAATCTGAAGGTGCTTGAAATTATTTTCTTTCTGTGTTTAGGTAAGTATAAAGAAGTTATTGTCAACTCACCTAAATGCTCAAGATCCAAGTTCATGAGTTTCATCTCATAATCTGACACTTTCTCTTGGTTCGGGCTCTCAAACACAAATGTGACGGTGTCAGCATTGTCTTGTGCCTTGATTGTTACCGTGTCCTTGTCTCCAGCACACTTCAGGATCTTTGACATGCTGGAAGAGTTTATACCAGAATATTAACAAAACTAAAAATCATAAGGAAGAGGTTTGATAAGATATACTACAACAGTCTAGACTTATAAGTCTTGAACTGTTGTAGTTTTACCTATTTTTTATCAATGAAAATCATGTCTGTTGAGAAACTGAGTCTATAGTACTAAATGCAGCTGTTGATGTTTAGTGGGCTAGAGGTCAATAGGAACTTAATTTACATCTGTTTTTAATTTAATTTTTTCAGTTAAGTCATCACTATGTATTATGTAAGGTAATATGTATCTCTTCCAAGGGTCGAAACTTATATTTAAAAAGTACTAAACATTGATATTGAACTTACCTTCCTAAGTTCATGCCCATGGAGATATTTCTATCACATCTGTACTTGTCGAAGCCATCAGATCTGAGAGTGAGAGATACCAGTGACACATGGGAGTTGTCCATTGCCTGGAAAGTTTCAATAATCTTAATATACCAAGGTGTTTTCAAACACAGGTTACAGGTTAATGTAACAATAGGTTGCATGGGTGCGCTACATTTTTACTGATAAACAATGTCAAATGTATAATCGAATGTCAAATGATATTTTATGGATAAACACGCAAGTTGTGACATGTCATAACCAGTCTGCCTATATACCTAAAGGCTTGTTTGTCTAGGTACTGCCTACGCTAAAACACTGTTTACCTAGCATTTGTATGGAAAAGTGATATATAACCGTAGTTACCTGCAATTGGATGCCATTGTCGTCGCAGTCAAATGTGGCCTGAGTGAGCAGATCCTTGATGGCTTCTAACACCTTCTTCAGAATGGAGCTACGGAGAAGACGTGCTTCAAACATCCTGCCCTGTAAACGAATTTTAATGGCATCATTTAAATGTGCCCTCTTGTCTGAATTTGTCTACCAACGAGTCCCTTTAAAAAAGGGAGGAAATGAGAGCGACAAAGGACGGTAACGGATTTCCAATTACATCGACTATATGGCACTTGAAATCAAAGAATTTCAATTCTTTTCGCTTAGAACTTAGTAAACACGGAAGAAATACTCACGTTTGTGTATATTTAACCAGAAAAACAGATAAAAACTAATTGAAATAAGGCACGATGCATCTAAGTCGCTGACCTCACAATAAAATGACAGCCGGTCGCGGGAAAAAACGGCGCGAAAAAGTGAACCGTCAAACAAAAATGGCTGCAAAACGGCAACATGTTTAGCATTAGAAAAGTATATCCAGATTTGGCCTCAATGTGAATGAAAAGAGCAGCAATAGACCCTGCAAGCTGTCAAACATTTATTTCACAGCTAAGGTTTTGCGTTTTGAAATCATTTTAGTTTTATCATGTATAATTCAATCGTTCGGAACCTAGTCGATTGTGGAAAATAAACCGCCTAAATGCTCTAAGGCCGGGGGAGAATATGAGATGATGAGATGGGATTCGATTCGTGACAGTTACGGCCGGTGACGCAACAAATATCAACTTTCGAGGAATCGAGATTCGACATTTGTTGTAGAGATAAAGCTTATTTATTTCATTAAATAAAATGTTTGTGTTTTTTTTTGTAGTTTATTAGTATTTTAGAATCTAACTAAGACACTTTTCAAAAATGGGTGTAATACCCTATTGTTACAAAACCCTACGTAAAAAAAAACATATTTCTCCTCATATCGGCTGGAATTCTTTTCGTAATTGTAAAAAACTAAAGACAATCGAAAAAAGTTTACGTCACAAAGAACACAATAAGCTTAAAAACTCTAGCAGAGAGCGAATAAAAAAGCTAGCCTGCATCGGAAAACTAAAACAATATATTAAAAACCGTCATATTTATTTTTAACCGACTTCCAAAAGGAGGAGGTTCTCAATTCGTCGGAACCTTTTTCTTTTTTTTTATGTATGTTCCCCGATTACTCGAAGATGGCTGGACCGATTTGGATAATTTTTTTTTTTGTTTGAAAGGGTATACTTCCCAGGTGGTCCCATGATCATCAAGTCAGGATCTGATGATGGGATCCTGGAGAAATAGAAAGAACTCTTCAAATTTTATAGGCATATTTGAAGCAATTTGTGTAGTTTTTGGAAGAATACTTTCTCGGAGTGGTTTCATTTCAATTTGGTGAAGATCTGATGAGGAACTTCGGAGATAGGCAACGGAACTCCTCAATAAATGATAGCAAATGGACAGGGATTACTGTAATCTCATGTCTGTCAATTGTTTACACCAGTTAATAACATAACATCACGCCGGTACGCTGTGAAGGGGTAAGCACATGTGAACCACTAAAAATTGAAAAATAAAAAACTTTTTTCAAAAAAATAAACAACCAACTTCCAAAAAACACTAAAAAGTGAAAAATAACTTTAATTTCGGAAGGCGGTGACAAAAATTAAAATACATATCCAAAGTCACCGACTTCCGAAATTAAAGTTATTTTTCACTTTTTAGTGTTTTTTTGGAAGTCGGTTGTTAATTTTTTTGAAAAAAGTTTCATCAATCTGTGACGCTGTGCAAGTAATTATCTGTAAGCATTACGAGAACTTATGGAGGTTTCAATGGCAGCAGGCAGATGGGAGGGGTCTTTGTTTATAGGTAAGGGTTTGTTTGATCTGTAACATCCTGGTTTAATCTAAGTAAGTGAAGCGAGCTTAAGACGGCAGTTACAGGCTTGCACTGCCGAGGTTTAATACAGCTCACTTATACCAGTCCTCGATAAGGCCAGTTAGGTTTGAACTGTGAAAAACTTCTTACGAGCCAAGTAAGTTGAGCGCGCTAACTCAATAGATGAGCGAGTGAAGCGAGCGCTCAAACGATATAGCTAGTGAAGCGAACGAGGAGAGCGGGCTTACTGACAAGATGAACAAGCATTTAATACTAGCGAGCGTAGCGAGCCCATCCTCTGTAGAAGTGAGCCGAGGGCGCTTACTTAAGCAATCAGCAGGCGGAGTGAGGCAAGGACGCACGTACATGACAAGAGCGAGCGAAGCGAGCCCCCTCACAAAACCAGCACTTGAAGCAGACCCTTTACCAACACGAGCAAGTGGAACGAGCTGAACTACCCAACGAGTGGGTAGTGCAAGCTTTTATATGGAAAGAGCGAACGAAGCAAGCCCCTCACAAAACCAGCACGAGAAGCAAGCCCTTTACCAAAACTAGCGAGCGGAGCAATCTTATCCTGCTCACGAGTAGGTGGAGCATGCTTTCACATGCGTAGAGCGAGCGAAGCGAGCCCCTATTAGAAGAAAACTAAGTTTTGCAAGCCTATTCTAACTACGAGCGAACGATGCGTGCACACTTTAGAAAATACTGAACGCCACCAACTGCGCTTTGCTCACTCGTGGCGAAGGTAGGCTTACTTCGCACGCTGGTCTCGAGGAGTCTTCTTGCTCTCACTCTTGTGGAGAAAGCTTGCTCCGCTCGTTTGTCTGATTTGATAGCTGACTCATGGGCCAACTGGTGGGGTCAGCAATGCCTGCCAGGGGTGCGAGTTGTTCGAAAGAGATACCGTGGCCCCTGGCACACAGGCAGCTGAGAGAACACGGGTGGGTTTTAGTCAGTAAAAGTCTGATATCCTGCTCCAACCAGAGCGGGAGAAGTTATTTGGTGATTTCCCACCCTCAAAACAAAAATGGAGGAGGTGGGCTCGCTTCGTTCGCTCGATTTTAGATTATGCTTGTGTGTTGCACTCGCTTGTCTTGTCGGGGGCTCGCTTCGCTCGCGTGAATAAGTGCTCTGCTCAGTTATGTTTTCTCTGGGCTCGCTTCGCTCGTACGTCACGATACTGTGCACGCTACACTGGCTGAGTTAGCGAATTCTATCGTTAAGTAACACATTGACATCAAACTAATCGAAGTTTGATGTCAATGTGACCTTTCATTTATAGTTGGCATAGAGCAAGCGTGGCGTGATTGTGCCTGGCAACACTGACTATGCATTATTATGGGAAATTCTCTCATTAGGTTACAGTTGTGAGCAAACGTTTTCACCTACCTTTTGGATTTTATTTTATAATATTTTCTCTCTTCTATGCATGTGTTTATAGCTGCAAACGTTCTGTAATGGTTTTGACCTCTAAAGTCCCGGCCTGGCCGTGCCATGGCCTGATACAATAGAAAATCAATTGTGCCTCATTAGCGGGTGTAGAGAGGTCGTTTTAATTAAAGGATTAGAGCAATAAAAATGCATTTAACTTTGACATTTTTATATTTCGCGCGTAATTTGACGAAAACGCTGGACGCAGTGGACGCCATATTGGTCTGTGGGTATGACGTCAGTTTGCTGAGTAAACAAATGCGCTGATATTTTGTATGATAATTGGACCCAGTTAAGCAGAAAAGATCCAACCCACAATTTTGTAAAATCGAGTTATCTACGTATCCATAAAGTACTCATCAAGTTTCATATATGCACAAAAGATCCAGGCAGTTTGATCACATTAACCTAACAAAAGTTATACTGTGTCAAAGATACCATCCCCTAATCACCAATTTTGAAAAATGCAAAAAGTACCATGTTGCTTGGACACAGATATTAACAAGATTTAATTTTTTTTTAAGATTCATGTTGCATGGATCTATTTAAAACTTTTAAAAGTCTCAATAATTGTTGTTTACTTTTCATACCACGCAGTTTGGATCTTTTTGCATAATAGATACCTCACTTTATTTCAAAAACTTAAGGAGCCAATTTAATCTTCGCACCAAACCCCTAAATAAAGATACTTGTAACAAATGCGACTTTTACAAAAATAAAAAGAATTTGATTGCGGATGAAGAAGCTAAGAGAAAGATTATAGAGGAACATAATGCCCATCTTAAAACCGCAGATCTTAAAAAACGACTGAAAAGTGACATGGCTCTCGCAAAAACTGATCCTTACACAGAAACGATTACATATGATTTAGAGAAAACGTTGCCACTGCCACGCATTCCCACGAATATTGTATTTTATAAAAGGCAGGTATGGGTGTACAATATGGGGATATATACGGGATCAGATGATCAAGGGCACTGTAACATCTGGGTAGAAGGTGAAGCTGGGGGAGGCTCCCAGGAAGTAGGTTCTTGTCTTATTAAGCACCTATCTGAAAGATTGAAAGAAGGAGTGACCAATCTTATTTTGTGGAGCGATTCCTGCGGCGGCCAAAATAGGAACATTAAGCTCACCCTTATATGCTTAAAGCTTTTTTAAATGATCACCCAACATTACAACAAATTTGTATTAGATTTTTAGAGTCTGGACACAGCTTCTTGCCTAACGACACCGATTTCGGAAAAATAGAATGTGCTTTGAAACACCAACAAAGAGTTTACCTACCTGAAGATTATATGAACACAATGAGAACCTGCAAAAAAAATAAACCTCTTCAAGTGCACAGAATGGAAGCCAAAGATTTTCTTGGATCAGCAAATCTCGAGAATACAATCACTAATAGAAAAAAATCTATTACTGGTGAGAAAATATCCTGGCTTAAAACTAAAGAAATTTTATTGAAAAAGGAAGCAATGTTTTCCTTGTTTATGCGCCAAAGTTTAGAGGATGATTATGAAGAGGTGGATCTGAAAAAACGTCAACGTGGAATGCAACGCTTAATTTCCAGAGATATGATGAATATGCTTTGGCCAAATGGTAAACCTATAGCAGCTGCGAAATTGAGCGATATCAAAAGCCTTATGCATTTAATTCCACGAGATGCTCACACCTTCTACAAAAATCTAACGGGCGACAATAACGTAGAAGACGACATTGATGGATTTGGTGTCGAACCTGATTTTGAGGTAGAGTTTGAAGCTGAGGAAAGCGATATTGCTTAAATAAATTGGAAAACCAACCAGTGATTGCCGATTCATTTTTTTATATATTTTTTTTCATCTCAAAGCAACAATTTGAATTAGTTTTTCTCATTAAACTGTTTTTATACAGATTTAAGAAACTGAATTTTTTAATTGAATTTTAAAATGTATTTTGTTATTTCATGAACTAAAACTAACATTTTCCGACTGCTTTTTGCTTTTAACTATCTCATTATAGAGTAAAATATGATATTGCTTATAAGGTTCCCGATATTGTCATTACCATTGTTTTTGCCCGATGCTAGATTTAGTAAGAATTTATGATGTGTTTCCGTTCTGAGCAGATTTACCTCTGTAAATCAGCTCAGAACGGAAAGCCAGCACATCAAGCTACCCAAATCTGTCAAATTTCGTTGATATTTTTTAACTTTATTACAAAAGCATACGGTTCATGTTCAATTAAGAAAATTTGACGGTTTGAGATAGCTGGATTTGCTGGCGTCTGTACATACAGCGAATATTAGACGACTGTTTTGCTAATTGCAACAGATTTTCTTGCAATCGAATCGAAGTACACAGTGGGCTGAAAATTGATCTTCGTAGACTTAGGGATCAACTTGGTATTTTTTCTTTTTTCGGTAGAAATGGGTTTAGGCATCGTATATTAATCAATTTAATTAAATCAAATTAAATTAAAATAGTTAACATGTTATCAAACAAAATGCGAAACTACAGAAATTAAAAACTTTCGATCCAGCGCTGGCTCTTCGAAGGCTAGTAAAACAAAAAAGAATAAGGATGGTTTAAAAATATTATTAATTACCTACATTTATTATATTTTACGCGTTAGCGTTTTAGCGGTTAAATTATTAAATTTATTTATTATAGATTATCTGCTATTTGCGGTTTGCAAATATATGTACCTACGCGTAATAGATTTGCAAACCGCAAATAGGCGTGTACAGAATTGGAACCCTAAGTATGCCCGTATAAATAAGACGCCACGCGCGCAAAATCTAGAATGGTTCATTTTTCTCGCGGAATATATTTACCAACCGCATCAAGTGCGCAAAACAGTTGAATTTGAAACCTATGTCATACAGCATACAGCCGCCACGCGCGCAAATTGTGTAATGGTTTATTTACTGATTATAAATGTCAAAGAGGTAGATCAACCCGCTGCATTTTGGGCCGGGTAATTTTTATAATTATAGTTGATTTATTGCGAAGCCAAAACAAAAAACAAAAAAAAAATTATAGCCTGGGTTGGCACTGTTTGTGATAACAGCATGACTTTGTGCTAGCCCAGCGTAATACGGAGTTTCCATAGAATAAGTCGACATTCACACGGACGCGAATTTTTTTTTTCGCGCACTGGATTTTTGACTCTCGGTATTTAGCCGAGGGTTGAGAATCCAACAGAGTGCAAAATCCAATACCTACGTGAAAAACATCCCGTCGCGTTTTTATTACGTCTGTGTGAACGTGGACTTATATTTATTTTTCTATCTAACTGTTTTCGTTTTCAACATAGTTATTGACACTACTTGTCATGGTTTTCGAGGCCGCTGATCAACATGTAAGTCCAAGGTTTCGATTTTTTAAGTCGAATTTTCCACCATGGGTGTCGTTTTCAGGGTTTTTCGGTTTGCTAAAGCCGATGGTGGGGTCAAAATGAAAATCCAAGATGGCGGGCGATTTATTTTTTCAAATTTTCCATCATAGTTGTCGTTTTCAGATTTTTGAGGTTGCTAAAGACGATGGTGGAGTCAAAATGGAAATCCAAGATGGTGGCTGCGAAGATTTTCGAATTTTCCATCATGGGTGTCGTTTTCAGGGTTTCCGAGGTCGCTAAAGACGATGGTAGAGTCAAAATGAAAAGCTAAGATGGCGGCCAACAAATTTTTTGAATTTTCAAAATCTGAAAACGACAACCATGATGGAAAATTCGAAAAATAAATCGGCCGCCATCTTGGATTTTCATTTTGGCCCCATTACGATAAAGAGTCACTTAAGGGGTCGTTATATCCTAGTTCTACAGTATTGATTGTACGTACATAAATGACAGCATTTTATTACGAAATACGCTCGTGTGGTATTTATAAAAAGATCTTAACCGGTTCATGGCGCAAGAGGTAAACGTATAACGCGCCCACTCGTCTCGACACGGCACCCGCTACTCAGGGGCTCAAGGCACCGTGTGACTGCACCTTTGCCATGTGGTTCGAACCTACGACCTACAACTCGTAAGTCACGGCCGGTACCATTGGCCATGTTCGCCATCGCCAAGTCGTCTAGTAGATGCGCGCTTCTGTGTGAGTATGCCGTTTCGAACGTTTGTTCGTAGTTTCGGTACGGTCCATATTTATATTGTGGCAGTGCGTTGAAGATCCAGTGAACGTCATAACGTGAAATTACGTCCGTGTGTCCATGGCACCCAAATGCCCGCCCCTGCCCCCACCCCCTCTCTTCGCAAGTGACCATAGCCGCCATAGCCTGAGCCACTGGCATTCGCGAGATTCGTACTTTGCAGTCCGACTTTTGTTTACAGTACAAAAATGGAAAATAATATGGTGTTAAGTCACTCTTTGGCCGCATGATAAATGATAATTCATACTTGGCACACTATACATGAATGGCCGGAAAAGCGGGAGGTTGGCATTTGATGCTCTAGTTGGAGTAAACAAAGGATATGGACCAAAAATAAAACTGAAACATTTAAAGTCTTTATTCTTTTACCTTGATAAAAATAGAAAATAATTATTATCGTTCTCCCAAATACCTTACTTTTAGCTAACTACATTGCTTATTATGTGTCAGTCCCAACAATTAACAAGAAAGCTGAACAACTTGATCATCACCAGGATAGCATGGTAATCTTAGGAAATACTTTGATACTATGCCAGGAGGTAGGAATCTCCCACCAAGGAAATGTTTGGCACCTTCTATAAACTTGTCCTGGGCACATAGTTTTGGTGCTGAAAGTGATATCAGGAGGGAAGGTTTGAGGGTCTTGCCAGTACCTGGACCATTTTCTACATCCCAACCACTGGGGATATCCACACTGAAACAGAATAAAATATGAAAATGTAAAAATGAACTGGTTTTTTTCTACTAGCATATTTTTAATGTTTAAACTGTCCTGGTACACAATTATAGAAAGAGATATAACGGAAAACAAAGTCTACCAGGCGCGGTCCGAGGGGCGGGGGGGGTCCAAGGGGTCTTGCCCCCCAAAGCTGTAAACGTAAAGCTTAAAATAGTATTTTTTTTTAATGTAGGTTATATTTTTGTAGGTATGTATTTAATATGTAGGAAGTCTTTGTCTGTAACCCCCAGTCTTTGGCTGCGACCGCGCCTGGTCTGTACATTTTTCCATTAACTTTCAAATCTAAGTTATATTGATGAAATGACATAGTAGCAACAATTACCTGCAAACTGGCAAATTAGATTCAATTAAGGCGTTCAAGGCAGGTGCTAACTCTTTTCTGACTGGGGGCTTGAAGCTGAACCCAAAGAGAGCATCTACAAGTACTTGGTACTCATTGCCCAAGTTCTTTGGGGGAGGCAGTGTTTCAACAATATCAACCCCAAACGCTACACACTGTGCCAATAAATTTTCATATAATGGTTTTGGGGTACGCTTTGGGTAGTGAACCGAAACATTATATCCAAATAGTGACATGTGACGAGCCGCAACCAGACCGTCTCCTCCATTGTTTCCTGGTCCACATATGATTAGAGCTGATGGGTGCCTGCAAGATAAGATTAACTGAAATTTAAATTTGCAGTAATGAATCACTAATAAAATTGAGCTTCAAAGTAAACTAACGTAGACGCTGGATAAACTCGTGCAACAGCCGTAGCGACACTAAGCCCAGCCAACTCCATCAGCTGGTCAACACTATACTTGTATTCGGTGAAGAGGTCTTCATCTAAAGCTATCGCCTCCTTTTGAGTTAAATATCGCAACCTCACGTTGCTGCAATGCTTCGCTCCTGATGCCATGGCGCCGCCACAGCCACCCCAAACGTTAGTTATACGTAACTGCAAACCAGATAAATCTCAAAATATGCAAACTTGGGCACTGATAACGAGCCGGCGTAATATAAGGACCATACCAACAACGCACTACTAATAAGCCGAAAAAACATTTAGGTACCTAAAGGTCACCGGGTTATAAATAATGTACACTTATATGTTCAACTGGAGATATTCTTGTTTATTTTGTTAATCTTTGAGAGATCCGAAAATGAATCGAGAAAAACATCGGAGAAGTGTCATGATGACACTTCTCCCGCTCCGATGTTTTTCTGCTGTCATCACCACAGAGTACATTATGGCTACGGTCCGAGATACGATAATATCGATTTGAGCGTGCTCACACCCGTTCCGAATTGGCGTGAGCGCGATAACGATGTTCCGTGAATCGTCATAGATGACGTCATGACATGCGCCATCTTGCGATAACGCCGACCATGCGTTATATAACACCGTGAGCGCTGTCAAAAATGACACTTGTGCTGTTATGTTTTGATTCGTATCATAGTTTTAGCTAACTTATAAATAGTGCTGAGTCGCCACCTAATCAAATAAGAAGATGAAATTTGTGGTCTATACAAATTTATATGGTGTAAATAGGTTTTAACATTGAGTGAGCACTGTTAGCGCGTTCACGAGCGTTCCGTATTGATGACAAAAATGCCAGTTCTTAGCTGTCATAATCGCGATAGATATCTAACTCGGAACGCAAATTATTGATGTGAGCGCTCACAGCGCTATTTTTCTAATTCGGAAGGTGGCCTATTATAGTCATCACAGAACACATACGCTACGTTCCGAGTTACGATAATATCGATTTGAGCGTGCTCACACCCGTTCCGAATTGGCGTGAGCGCGATAACGATGTTCCGTGAATCGTCATAGATGACGTCATGACATGCGCCATCTTGCGATAACGCCGACCATGCGTTATATAACACCGTGAGCGCTGTCAAAAATGACACTTGTGCTGTTATGTTTTGATTCGTATCATAGTTTTAGCTAACTTATAAATAGTGCTGAGTCGCCACCTAATCAAATAAGAAGATGAAATTTGTGGTCTATACAAATTTATATGGTGTAAATAGGTTTTAACATTGAGTGAGCACTGTTAGCGCGTTCACGAGCGTTCCGTATTGATGACAAAAATGCCAGTTCTTAGCTGTCATAATCGCGATAGATATCTAACTCGGAACGCAAATTATTGATGTGAGCGCTCACAGCGCTATTTTTCTAATTCGGAAGGTGGCCTATTATAGTCATCACAGAACACATACGCTACGTTCCGAGTTACGATAATATCGATTTGAGCGTGCTCACACCCGTTCCAAATTGGCGTGAGCGCGGTAACGATGTCCCGTGAATCGTCACAGATGACGTCATGACATGCGCCATCTTGCGATAACGCCGATCATGCGTTATCACACCGTGAGGGCTGTCAAAAATGACACTTGTGCTGTTTTGTTCTGATTCGTATCATGATTTTAGCTAACATATAAATAGTGCTTCTGGCTAGAGTCGCCACCTAATCAAATAAGAAGATGAAATTTGTGGTCTATACAAATTTATATGGTGTAAATACGTTTTAACATTGAGTGAGCACTGTTAGCGCGTTCACGAGCGTTACGTATTGATGACAAAAATGACAGTTCTTAGCTGTCATAACCGTGATATCTAACTCGGAACGCAAATTATTGATGTGAGCGCTATTTTTCTAATTCGGAAAGTGGCCATATAGGTACTCCTGAGAGTGTCTTATATCTTTCACTGTTAAAAAGTAATATGATCTAATGTAGAGCCAAGCCCAACTCACAACTTGGTGAAAATGTATAATATGGCTGGGCCATTCCATTGAACTATTGCATGATGGTGTCGGGTTAATCGTTCATATTTCCCTTGTGAGCAACGTGGTGAAGATCGAAAGAGAAGAGAGGCCTCTTTCTGATGATCTGCTTCTTAAGAAACTGTGAGCATAGAACTTGGACCTGACAGAGCCCTGACGGTGCAACAAAAAATGAGATTGACTTCATTATGTCGACGACGAAGCGAGTATTCAATGACGTCTCTGTGATTATGACTAAGTCCTTGAAAAGCGACCTTCGCCGCTTTAATACAGAATTATGGATGTGATAGAGCAGTACAGAGGCTCCAAGGTCTTTGCTAGGGATCTGTTTATTGGGCAGAAACTGAAGACCGATGATGGCAGGTTCGTATCTGCTTAAACTGAACCCTTCAAGGCCCTCCAGAAGGTGTTTGATTCCGGCATACTCGTGGGCAAAACGACACAGGCATGGAAAAGAGGTGTGGTTAAACTTTTCTTTAAGAAGAGTGGCAATGCCCTTTTTAAGAATTATAGGCCCATCTCACTTTTGAGTCATGTCTACAAGTTGTTGTCAAGAGTCATCAAAAGTGGTGTCACGTCTCCGAACAAGCCGGATTCTGTAAAGGCTTTAGCACCGTAGACCACATACACAATTACACATGCTGCGGCAGGAAAACGCCACTATGTCCGTCTAGGACCGGACTTTGAAACCTATACATAGTGTACCTATGTAGTATGTGAGATAGGGAGATGTTATCTCTCCAGAAATATTTACCGCTGCACTGGTGGATGTCTATAAGGACGAAGGATGTCGGTTTGCCGATGATATAGTTGTCATGGTTGAGACTATGGAGGACTGTCCAGTTAGTTAGGTCCAACTTCAAGAAAGAGGGCAATAGTCAAATCCGACTCAGCTGGGCAGCGTTCCGGAAGCTCCGCAATATCTTCTCGTCCCACATACCGCAATATCTCAAGACGAAAGACGTTGACCGTTGCGTGTTACCAGTGATGATTATGGTACTGAAGCGTGGTCACTCACAATGGGCCTTATTCGAAGGATGAACACAGTTTTAAGAACAGAAATATTGTTTGAAGATCCAAACAGAGTGCAAAACAGCTGTAGTGAAAAGGATTGAACCAACATGATTCATTGAATTTGGGTAATGGCAGAAGCGACATTGAATAGTGGTAGTAGTGGAAAGTAAATTGTTTGAATGCACTTTTCATTTAAAGTTAGCTAAATCCAAAAACGCTTTATCTGCCATCCAACTAAAATTGTAGGACGAGAATAACGGTTTGTCCTATGATTATCGATGTTACAGCTTAAATGAAGTACTAAGAAAATATGGCAAATTTTATGTCGGATCATGCACTAAAATTGAATTGTCTTAAGCGCCAAATAAGTGCTCAGAATTGTACGAAACCCAACCTATCCGACGCAGACAAATTCGCTGAATCCGAATAAACTCATTAATCACTTTTTATTCTTTATAAGCACCCTACTACATTGCTTCAGTTCCAGGATGTCGAGACCAGCGAGCGCTTACCACAGACTATGTTTTCATCATTTCCGGAAACACAGACTAACTACTAAATTAATCTATTACAGGGTAGTTAGTTAATTAAATCTAATTATCTCAGTAATAGGATATTAGATCTCAAAAAGATAGATAATGGTCAATGGATCATAAGATCTCATTATTTAACCATCCTCGTTATTCAATTACAAAAAATAACATTTGTTATCTTTAACCGGTTGCTATTACATTTCTGTGCTTATAATTTATTTATAACCATTTAATACCTAATGTGAATTATAAACAGATTAAAACCTATTTTTATTTTCTAAAAACACATTTTTTTTCACCCAATATCTCGTGCATGCGCGCATTGTGTGATATGTCAAAAAATGCAGAAAAATAAGGGGCATAGTCGTGTTAAAAGGAACTTAGGCGCACTTTCATCAATGTTGAAATGTATCGTTTTTTACATATAATATTTCTCCATACATTTTTCAACCAAGTGCTATAAAGTAAAGAAATACGTTTATCGGGAAACTTAAGCAGCATTAAATTATACCATACGTAATCCCATTTCTGCCGAAAAATGAAAACAAAAATACCAAGTTGACCCCTAAGTCTGAAGATCGATTTTCAGCTCAACGTGTGACGTTTCTTTCTTTAACATTCTTACACCATAGGAGACCTGTATACACCACAAATTTCGTCTTCTTATTTGGTTAGGTGGCGACTCTAGTTGGAAGCACTATTTCTAATAAATCTTACCTAGCTAAAGGTATGATACGACTCAAAACAAAACAGCACAACTGCAATTTTTTACAGCGCTCACGGCGAAATTGGTATAACGCATGGCCAGCGATATTGCAAGATGACGATGTCATGACGTCATCTATGACGATTCACGGGACACCATTATTGCGTTCACGCCAATTCGAAACGGGTGTGAGCAAATCGATATTATCGCAACTCGGAACGGAACGTAGCCTTTAAGATTTTCATTTGGTTGAGTTCCCTTCCCTCATGATGCAGGTTTTGGGCCACTAGCTGACTTTGGGGAGCCCAAAGTTCGACTGTAGCTTATTTAACGTAAATGGTCTAAGTTACGTGGGCCCATTATCATCCTCTACAGAACGAAGACTAAAATAATGTAAAATATTAAATCGATTTTTCTGCAAAATTCGTTTAAAATTTCGCTCGTGCTGAATGAGGCTACAAATTGAACTCTACCGTTATCAGTACGAACTGCCATGATGACGTTTGACAGTTAATAGCCTTGTCATTTTTGGTTTTTCGCTCATCCGTCACAAAAATGGCTGCGCTTAGGGTATTCAGTCGTAATTTACCGTATTTACGACAGCAATTTTCTGCTTTATTAGGAAACACGTCGCCATCGGTGAAATTCATTTGTGTAGTAGTAATTATAGGGTATATTCTTTCGTTTTCCGACGATGTTGTGGATGTTTTCAGTGTCACTCCAGGGTATTTGTTGCCACCTTCGTTTCAATTGTGGTCCACTTTCACGTTCTGGTTTCTCGAGATACATTTGTGGGAAGTGATCATCGACATTGTGACGGTGGGACTATGTGGGAAACTAATAGAACCGCTATGGGGTCAGATGGAAATGATGAAGTTTTTCTTCCTGACCAATGTTGGTGTAGCGTTTCTAACAACGTTCTATTATTTAGTGATATTTGCGTGTACAGGACAAACGTCCTACTTGTTCGACATACACGTACACGGGCTAGCGGGTTACCTGGCCGCAGTGAGTGTAGCTGTAAAGCAGATAATGCCAGATCATCTGCTGATAAAAACACCATTAGGTGCGAATTGTTTGATAAGTATAGACGTTTTAAACTATTGTTTATCACATAGCTTGGGTTAAACACACTTACATAAATACCTTGATTAAAATTGAATACATTATTATAACAAACCTGTTTGTGTCTACAAAGTATCTAGCCCATTAATAAATAAGCTTGTCAAATTCAATTTCTCACACTGCTAACAACTATAGCAAATAGATCTTATTGAACATAAAAATAACATTTCATTCTCTCAAATCAAAACAAGTCATGTTAACTTTTTTTAGTTATAGAAACATAATTGTTTTCGTTTTCTTCCAGGGAAGTTGACAAACAGATCATTGCCACTTCTCATTTTAATAGCAGCTATAATACTATGGGCTATTGGAGCACTGGAGGGCACATACCCTTGCATGTGGGGCAGTGGCACAATCCTGTCCTGGATATACCTGAGGTTCTGGCAGAGGCATAGCAGTGGAACCAGAGGCGATATGGCTGATAATTTCAGTTTTGACAAGTATGTTATTAATTTTAATCTTTCCCTACGTTTTTCTGATGTTGTAATATTTGATTTTCATAGTAGTTAGGTATGGGATTATGTATTCTGATATCCCTGTATTAATTCTGTAGCAACCACAGTACTAGCTGAATATCAATATCTACATTATTAGATAGCTAGGCACGTAAAAAACTGCATAAAAAGAGAAGAGCAATCTTCAATATTTTATTGTATTTATCCTGTGTAACATCAATATGGAATGATAACTTATCTTTGGTTTAGTTATGAATATAATCAAACTTCTAATATTCATATTTACATGAAAACAATAATAATACGAAAATTCTAAAAGGTAGATTCAATAATTATTTAAGAATTCAAGAAGAAATGCATGTCATTTTGTGAATAACAATGGGCTTGTAATTTGAATCACCCTATGTTTATATAAAACACTTGTATGCTTTTGTCTTATTATGCCACATGGCAAAACCAGACAAAAAAAAAACCTAAGTGCCTATCCTATAAGAATTCTGTTTTTATAGTTTTGGTATTTGGTGCCCAAAAAAGTCTTCCCAACCTACTGTGTTCCAAGGGACTGGTGGTTAACCTAATTTTTAACGCAATATTCATTTAAAATATTCCTTTAAAAACTTGTTCCAGGTATCCACTTATTGCTAAATTATATAAACAAGACCTATATAAAAATCGACCTTGCTATCAGGCAGCACTACACATACTCATCATCTTTATGATTTTTTTCCCATTTATATGAGTTCCTAAAGTCCTTTTCCACATTTATACAAGGTCGTCTGCTTCAGCACTAACACTACAAATGATTATAATTCGTTCCTTAGCAACATAAAAATTGAAAGTGCACTATTAAAACTAGACCAAATGATAAGCATTATTATTATTATAGTATAAAACAAAGTCGCTTTCTCTGTCCCTATATGTCAAAACATGTACACAACACACAACACAACAACAACAACAACAACAACAACAACAACAACAACAACAACAACAACAACATGTATGTTTGTCTGTCCAATGTATGCTTAAATCTATAAAACTACAAAACGGATTTTGATGCGGGTTTTTTAATAGGTAGAGTGATTCAAGAGGAACGTTTATATGTATAATACACAAAAGCTAGTTATTCTTATATCCACGATAGCCGTAGCCGCGTCATTGATAGATTGGATGATATACACAGTAGGCTATAACTCAAAAATGTCTTCATGCTAGTAATTTGATAGATAACTTGATGTTAAAACATTTTGAACTCATAGATTTATTACGCCGCAATGGATTTTTGACTATAGGTGTTTAGTCGATCATCGAGAATTTAACAGTGCATCCCAGCATGTAAAAAAATACACTACTAAATTTTCACCTCTGGGGTTTAAGCAGTGTGATGAAAATCCATTGCGCGATAAAAATCGCCACTGTTTACCCTCGTGCACACTCAATATCTGACTAATTTATTTATCCGTATACTCAATATCTGACTAATTTATTTATCCGTATACTCAATATCTGACTAATTTATTTATCCGTATTTAATACCAGGTGCATGTCATCAGATCTTACAGCATATCACCATGATAATCATTAATCTGTATGTATTTAGTTCAATGCATGCTATGAACAAGCATATGTAGGTACTTTTTGACAATGAATCTTGCAAGGTGGGTTGGATAATTATTTACACTTCTCTGCCTGTTCTAAACGTATGTGTTGTTGTGTATGTGTGTGTACAGGTTGTAGTGGTGTTATTTGATACTCATCATCATCTGCTTAGCCTTTTCCCAACTACGTTGGGGTCGGCTTCCAGTCTAACCGGATGCAGCTGAATACCAGTATTTTACATGGAGCGACTGCCTATCTGACCTCCACAACCCAGTAACTGGGGTAATACGATACCCCTTGGTAAGACTGGTTGTCAGACTTTCGGGCTTCTGACGACCCGTAACGACTGTCAAAGATCCACAAATGACAGCCGGGACCAACGGCTTAACGTGCTTTCCGAGGCACGGAGGGGTCTTGGTATGTAAAGATGGTCACCCATCCACGGACCAACCGCGGCAAGCGTAACTTAACCTGATCGATCGACCCGTGCAGCTATTGTTACTTAGCCACAAGGTTATTTGATACTAAATAATGTAATTTAATTAAGAATAGTCTTCATGGGCATGAAATTGTTTTTAGTATTGAATTGTAGTAAAACAGGTCAGTAATTGGTATAACGCTATATTTTTTTTTTAAATTAATATTTTCATATTGGGATATTAGTGATTAATGCTGGAGTATCAGTCTAGAATAAACATAAATCGAATTGATTACAAACTTTAGAACTTTTTTTTGCAGTTTCTTTCCGACGGTCCTACAGCCAGTAGTGCGTGGTATCCTGGGTCCTCCGCACCGGTGCCTAGTGCGGATGGGGCTCTGCTCCCCGAGCCCGCGCCGAGTTCACCTCGCGTTGAGCCCCAGAGGCGTCACCATATCGATGCCGGGCGTTGAACCGCAAGACATGGAGAGGCGGAGGTGATTGTTTTATTATATGTTGCAGAATAGGCTAGTCGACAGTAAGACAAATACAAAGAAAAAAATAAACAACTTAATTTTGTAAATGATTTTAGATTCATTAAAATATAGCCATTACTAATTGGTTTCTCGAAAACTGTCAACCAGCCTATTTTCATACAAACGTCCTTTAAATACCAGCAAAAGAGCTCAAATAAAAAAGTATCATTACACCCATCCTGCATGGTGCATTGCAAGGCTTTTTCGGATAAAACTAATGTTATATTAGCGCCGGTTTTTAATTGTGCAGGAGACGCTTATACTGTTTATTTTCACGTGTTTATGATAACTACATCTACGTGTTTACGATTATATCTGAGTTTTCAATTTGAAATCTGAGAATTTTTTATATTTATTATTACAAAAGTTCAGTAGTGAAGTGATTCATGGTTTTTCCTAACGTATTCATATTGGGAAGGCTTGGCTAGTTTTGAACTCGATCGTACCTCTTAGTCATTTTGTGAGGTTGTTCGACTCCAACTTACAATGTTATAAATTCCTGGTTAAACCTTTCCAGACAAATCGCGCTCAAGGCGTTGAGCGAGAGATTATCGAAGACTTCCGAACAGACGCGACAAAAGAATCTATCGACCAAAGTGAACATGGATGCAGTGAGGAAGGCGCAGTCGCAGGTGATCCCGCAGTTCCCGGCAGACGCGACGCAGGCCAGCCAGGCCGTCGCCACGCCGGCCGAGGCCACGCTCGTCGACCTAACAGACTCCGCGCCCCCGACCACTAAACAATCATGATCCGACCAGATTCTAACCTAAAACAAAAGGCTGTTCACAGAACCAATGTAGAAATAGGTACGGTTGATTTTTATGAGTGCCTGGCGATCTCAGACATTACAAATTCCATACAGTATATTTATGAGGAGTCTGTCAATAGGTGATAAATTGTTATTGAGCATTTCATGTACATCACACGTTAAATGTGCATTTTGATCCGTTAGTCTGTAAGCAATAGTATTTCTGCAGTGGCACTGTGAATCTATACATAAAATAGTATTCATTTTATTTTCTTTTATAAATCCACTAGTTATGGTAACAGTTGAATGTATGGGGTGTAAAAAAGTCAATATTTTTTGCAGATTTTATTGCATTTGTTGATTGTGTCTAGCTGAGGAGTGTGAAAGATGTGACATATTGTAAATATAATTGATATTGATTAGTGTTAATTAATTAAATAAATATCTAATCACTTGTTAAGATTTTTATTGCTTTTCTCTTCGAATTTTTACAAAATTTTCATGTTTTTGATGGCAGATCAACAGAATAAGGAATAATAATTAGGAAAATTAGTCTTATTGAACATAGGTGGAGTTAAGAGATATAAGTTTGTAGTGATGCCTGCCAGGTTAGAGTCAGTTCAGACAGGCTAGAAAAAGGCCCGAGCAATTTACTGGTTCCATTGGACCGTATTACTTTAGCCTAAGTAGAAAATAGTATGAATATTGAAACAGTGGGCTCTCGCATGCTCGCAACTCGGGGTCCTATTTTCAATCGAGCCAGTAAATTACTCTGACATTTTTCTGTTATATTTGGACTGACCTTAATGCAGGTTTAAAAGGCACTGCTAATAACGACATTAATTGGCATAAATATAATGGGTTAAAGTTGTCAAAATTTCACTTTACAATAGTATAGCAGTTTGCTGACTAATCAGCTTTCTATATACAACGATAACCCTAATAAAGAGTAAATATATTCAACATTACATATATTTATACTATATTGTACAGAAAATTGAAACGTAAATCTATTAGCTGAGAAAATAAAATAACAAGTTTTATTCAATTCAAATACAATAATAGAGACATTCTTGTGACTATGAGATTATTACCACTAAAATGTGATGAAATAATCTTATTTCAGCTACAGTATTTTATAACTAAGTACCAATTATTTCATGAGTTAATTAAAGTTCACTAGGCAGCGACACTATGGGGCCGATAAGGCTTTATTTACCCTTTGCTTAACATGACTCATGATGGTCCACAGGTCCACAGACATAGACAAAAATAACACTGTAATCACAGACTGCATATCAAATGTCATCAAATCAATATCAAAATCCAGTTCGCACGCAGTTACTGGGTTTTGATAACGCACATCGAGTGAGTGCCACAACGCTCTACAACGCCAAAGTTTGTCTAGGACTTGATGTGCCTACAGCTACATCATGACTTATTGGGATACTTGAACCTTTTGTGGCGCCTCATAGATTGTTACACCACTCACACGTTGTTTCGTCAGTTTTCAAGCCCCAACAGCATCGCAACCACTTCAGTAGAATCTTATATTGGGCTTTACCATAAATCATTTGCAGGGCGGTTCAAGTCAGTCAAGTTTTAACAGTACAAAATCGCATGACACTTCACTTTTTGTCTAATATGGACCTGCTATAATAGTATATGGTATTATTTCCACGAGTCGTCACCACAATAAGTACGGTACACGTCACTCGCGATCACGCCACGAATAGCGGCGTTTAAACAAGGGCTATCTATAGTAATGGTGCTGGTTCTGCGGCGGCCACTGCTGGACCACGCCTGGCTGCTGGTAGGCGTCGCCCCAGCGGGAACCCTCGCCCATGGAGTTCACTGAGCCCATGGGCACGGACGAAGACATTGGAGACACGCCTGACACGTTTGTTGACATGCTGCCACCTGGTGAAGGAAAACAGTAAGTTAAGTTATGATTTGACGGGAATTTATAAACTGGGATGTTTCAGATACTTTTCGACAGAAAGAAATTTTATTCCTCGTCGGGTTTTATCTAGCTATCTATTGATGCATCCTCTGCCTGTACAAGCCAACTCGCAGACCAAGTATAGCGAAACGTAGAGGAATTTATTTTATGACCCACTGATTAAGTGCCAATTTCACAAATGAAACGTAAGCATATCAAACGGCCAATTCTGGTAATTGAAAACGATAAAAAAACTTTTTCCAAAGAAAATAACCGACTTCCGAAAAAAACACTACAAAGTGAAAAATAACTTGAATTTCGGAAGGCGGTGACTTTGGATATATATTTAATTTTTTTGTCACCGCCTTCCGAAATTCAAGTTATTTTTCACTTTGTAGTGTTTTTTTCGGAAGTCGGTTGTTTTTTTTGGAAAAAGTTTTTATTTTTCACTTTTTAGTTATAATACCTACCCCACTAATTCGAAATTTCATCATCCTTGGGGTCAAAACAATGCATATTTATGCGATAGCAGCAATCGCGGTTTATTTACTGTTATTTTTTGAAGAGTTCCGTTGTCTGTTTCCGAAACGCATCGTCAGATCTATATGAAATTGAAATGGGACCACACGGGAAGCACCAGCTTTCAAATAAAAAAGAATCATCAAAATCGGTTCACCTAGTCGAAAGTTATGAGGTAACAAATATATTTAAAAAAAACACAGTCGAATTGAGAACCTACTCCTTTTTTTGAAGTCGGTTAAAAATCTAGTCGCTGCGTCATCTCGGCGACAATCAAATGTCAAAAAATTTATGGAAACTCGACGTATTTTTGACAGATTAAGACGGATCAGACTACTAACGTTAATATTACGAGAATAGGATTTATGACAAAAAAAAAAAACTAAAAATATGATAATGAGATAGCTTAGGCAAAATGCAGTCGGAAAATGTTTGTTTTAGTTCATGAAAGAACAAAATAAATTTTAAAATTCAATTAAAATATTTAAAAAAAAATCTGTTTTTGAACCATGAAATAGTAGCCGCCGTGTTATTACGTCATACGGCGAGTCGATTGAACAACTCTGTACTTTTATTATTTTCGTAACCAAAGTGATTTTTATTTTAATAATATTTTGCATTCAGGAACAGCAAGCCAATGAGTAGAATAATAACTCATTTTTAAAAATTATAAACAATATAAAAAATCAGCGTATTTGTCTATACAGCAAACTGACGTCATACCCCCAAAGCAATATGGCGACCACTCACCACTGCGTCTAGTTTTCATCAAATTACGCGCGAAATTTGTAAATGTTAAATTTAAATGCATTTTTACGGCACTAATCGATTAATTAAAAATGTTGTGGTTTTAGTAGGTTAGGTATTTAAAGCACTTGAGAATCTAATTATGACACTTTTCAAAAATGGGTGTATTTACCCTATTGTCCCTCATAACTCCGTTCAAGAGTTGTTAGTGTCAATATTTGACAACAATGATGACACTGAACAGCTCTTGATCGCGCTTTAGATGTGCTGATCGAGTTCAGTTACGTTGCTGAAATCCGCCCTTGTGAATTGAGTGGGAAAATTTTACAAAATGTATCGACAAAAACACAAACTGCTCAATAGGCGTTTTCGAGCGAGCGATTCCTTTTGAACTTTCGGTCTATGCTGAAGATATGAAGTGTTTTTGGTTCATAAGCTAAGAAACAAGTAAAATGCCTTTTTAGAAGTACTTACCAGGTTGTACATAAGACGGCGGTGCCGAGTAGGGCGGCGCGGTCGTGTAGTAGGTGGGCGGCGGCACGCTCATGGTATGCGCCAGCACTGGCACTGACGACACGGGCGGCAGCGCCGGCGGCGGGACTGGCTGCGGGGGCTGGGGCAACGACCAGAATATTTATACGAATATAGCAGATTTTTGATATGAAACATCTATTGGCGCGCCTTGGCAGCAAAATCGACCAGTATACCAACACTTCAAATGACATGACGCTGGCTTAAGGTCAGTTCAGACATCGAAAAAATGCCCAAGCAATTTACTGGCTCCATTGAAAATAGGACCGTATTACCATAGCCTAAAGTAGAAGATTGTATGTTTTTTTTCTTCTTCTTTAGGCTATGGTAATACGGTTCTATTTTCAATAGCGCTATTTCATTCTGTCTGAACTGACTCTCACATCCCCTTTACGCCACCGATCGCGACTTCCTTGCGTGTGCGTAGGTATACTATCACTTCGTTTCTTCTGTATATGAGCTGCTGACTATTTCTATCCGACTACAGATAGTGGTGGGTCGTTGCCAAATTTTTTACTCAATTTTAATTTTATGGATACCAGGGATGGCGTTAAAAAAATATTTCTAAGCACATAAAACTTTATGTGTAGTAACCAAACTACCTGGGTGTCATCATCTCTTCGCGTTTCTCACCAATCGAGAAGAGGGTGTCAACCACTAATGTGAATAAATGATTGAATGATATACAAAGGGCTGCATTTATGCAGTAACTTATGGATGGAATGACTTTTATAAAACACTGCTGTAGTGCAAACTCAGGCTAAGCTACTGCATCTAATACTTATTACAATTCTATAAGAGTTCATTTGAGTACTCTAGTCTGCAGCTCAATTAACTTTTTATTTTTAAATTATATTGTAAGCTGTACTGGTTGACGTCAATACGTCAACGCTGGCTATCACTGAAAACCAGCGCTGGGGCTCTGTTTTGTACTGGGTCTTAGCATTATGCTGAGCGATGGCCGTTCTCGTTCTTTATTGTGTTTTATGTCCTTTCTCGGCGTCATAATTACCGCAAATAAACGTATGTTCTTTCTTAATTCTTTACCAAAATAAATCCACGTTACTCACAGGATAATAGTTGTAATAGTGTGAGTCAGCCTGGTCCTGTATGGGCACGGTGATGAGATTGGTGCGCGCGCGCGGGCGCTCGCCGGGCGCGTGCGCGTGCGCATGCGCGCGCGGGTCGTTGGCTGACGGCGGCATCTGCTGGGAAACAAAACGAACCAAAATTACTGTATACTCAAAAATAACTTAAAATGATAAAGTCCGTCTCACGAAAGAAGTCTCGCAGACGCGGCGCTACAGGCTTGTAACGGAATCATATATCTTTATTTAGTTACTAGCTGTGCCGGCCGGCTTCGTCCGCGTGGATTTAGGAAATTATTCCACCCGGCCGGCATAGGCTTTTTGTCCCGGCAAGGACAAATAGCCTATGTTACTCCTTATAACATCAGCTATCTGCCAGTGAAATTCCCGTCAAAATTGGGCCTGCCGTTTCGGAGATTAGCCGGAACAGACACCAGACTAAAGCTAACATTTTTGAAGTGAAAACTTTTTTAGTCGCGTTGGGTATTTTTTGAGATGGGAAAAATTGAACTCGCGACACCGTTACCGACACCTCTGTATATAATTTAGTTTTAGTTGAGCTTGATCAGTATAAATTACATGAAGGTTTTACCTATTTGGTAAAATAGCTGACAAAATTGACTGAAACTACAAATTTTTGTTTTATTTTTTACAAAAATTATAAAATCAGTTAATATTTTTGCAGATCATGGTAAATCAACACACAACACACGTACAGCCCGCGCCAAACTTTGTGACCGCCCCGAACTAGGCTCATTGCATTGCGTAGAACACAAAATCAGGTATTAGCGGGACGCACAAGAGCTTGGGGGCAGGGCCACACCCCGCGCGCCCGCACCGCTCACCCGCGACGCGCGCTGGCACCCACGCCTTAGTGTGAGTGCTACGTCCGTACACGAATCACGCACTTGTTGAGCTCTGAGAGTACTGTCGCGTTCAGAATTCGTTCGATCGTTTCGTTAATTTGTTGTTATAGTTTTTAGTTATTGTTACTTGTTGTTATTGTTAGTCGTTGTTATTTGTTTATGAACATGCCTACCGGACGTTGTAATGTTTTACGACGCCAGGCTCGTAAAATGGTCTACGATGTTTATAAATTTATGAAGAAAGAAGCTGAAGAAGGCCTTAAATACGATTTGAAGGCAGTACATAAACGGACTGCAGCCGCTACAGGAGTATCAGAAAGAACTGTACGACGTATTATATCGGTTGCTAGTGAACCAAGTTCCGATTTACTAGCAGTTTTTCGTACACCCGGAAAGAAGAGGCAAGGGGTAAAAAAGGTAACAGGAATCGACAATTTTGACCAAGGTGTCATCAAAAGATGTATCCACAATTTTCATGTAACACAGAAAGAGTTGCCGACAATTGCTCAACTTTTAAAAAAATTAAAAGAAGATATAAATTTTGAAGGATCCGCAACGAGTCTCAGGAGAATTATAAATGAAATAGGATTTAGATGGAAAAAAACTGAAGACAATCGCAAGTTATTAATTGAAAATACAAATATTCGCTGTAAGCGAATTGAATATTTGCGTGAAATAACGAAATATCGCTCAGAAGGAAGACCGATAGTTTACACTGACGAATCGTATGTCGATTCATCGCATACCACTTCGAAGGCATGGAGTGATAGTAGCACTAAAGGTTTAAAAAAAAAGATATCAAAAGGTCAACGTGTCGTCATTGTACATGCTGGATCCAAATCAGGATTTGTACCCAACGGCCTTTTGATGTTTAAGGCAGGTACGAAAACCGGAGATTACCATGATAATATGAATTATAATAATTATGAAAAATGGATACGCACACAACTTTTGCCGAATCTCCCACCGAGATCGGTTATGGTGATAGATAATGCACCCTATCATAACAAATTAGAGGATGCAGCGCCGACGTCAAATAGCAAAAAGGCAGAAATGGTGGCATGGCTTACGGCAAAAAATATCCCTTGCAGTTCTGACATGCTGAAACCAGAACTGTATAAATTAATTTCTATACATAAAGAAAAATTTAAAAAATTTAATATTGATAAAATTTTAGAAGAACACAATCACACAATATTACGGCTTCCACCTTATCATCCCGACTTGAACCCCATAGAAATGGCTTGGGCATCCATAAAAGGATACGTGGCGAAAAAAAATGTCACAAATAATATAACTAATATTATGAAACTAGTGGAAGAAAAAGTAAATAGCATGGGTGAACAGGAGTGGACTGCACTATGCGACAAAGTTATGAATATTGAGGAAGAATATAAGAAAAGTGATGTCATCATAGATGACCTAACTGAAAAAATTATAATTCACGTGAGCGATAATGAATCGGATGAAGAAGATTCGGATATAATTTGTGAAGAGAGTGATTCGGATGCGGAACCATCCACTAGTAAGGGAGATGTTTTTATGGAAGGTGTGGCCCCATTGTGAATATAGTTTTTATTTATATTAATGTTTTTTATTTACATTTATCCTATTATTACCTAACCTATATGTTTTACAAATAACACATACATTATACACCGTGACATTTTAGTCGTCTTACAAAGATGGTCCACTCAATGTATCCGTCATAACATACCTCTAGGCGCGATTAAAACATTGTTACCATTAATTAAGATAATAGATACAAAGAAAAATAATGAATGCTTTAGAATTATGAAACACCCTCCCTGTTAATAATGTTTACGTATCAAACGGTAGAAGATATCTACCTACCTACCATTACATTCCATCATTAACATCATCTCCATAACAGGGTGTTTCAAACTACGTCATGCGTCTTAGTGATATTTTCATGTTTTTGATTAAGCAAATGTTCAATTTTTTTTTTTTTATAAATGGTAGTAGATAGCAGTCATTGGGTACATGAAGTGGGCTGCCGTTGTAAGACGACTAAAATGTCACGGTGTATATTAAATTAAATAACCTATGAAATAAACACGAACTTTATAATCACCAAATAAAAATAAATTGACATAATATAATAAGTATTAAAAATGTGAGAAAACGAAAAATTTTTGGTTGATTACGTATTGTCCACTCGACTGTACCATGCGCAAGTTCGGACTCGCGACTATATTCAAGGCGGTCACAAAGTTTGGCGCGGGCTGTAATTGTTCAAGTTTTCACCTCACACTCCCGGAACCGGAGTCGGCACTTCCGGAGTGCCACTGTTTTTTCTTTTTTGTTAAATTTAGCCTACCATACATTTCAATTTTATTTATTTGTATGTACTTATAATTTTTTTCTGGCTGTTTAATAAAATGCGCAATTTTAAATGTTAAACTATGGCCCGTGATGTTACTTTTGTACATTAGTTAAACATGGTAATTTGCCCATTAGTGCTAATTAAGGCCAATTCTCCATTGAAACTGAACGCGATCAGCACATTTAAGCCGATTTCAAGAGCTGCCAGTACTCAATATTCCACAGAAAATGATGACACTGACAGCCCTTCAACACACTTTATGTGCTGTTTGCATTCAGTTTCATTAGTGAAAGCCGCCCTAAGTAACACATAAATGTGTGTTCTTCAATACTTTTAAAACATCTTGTTTCTTTTAAAGTGCGGTTTGGACAGAATTTATCAATTTCATCACACTCACAGTTAAAGGCTTAACAATAGCAACTGTATTTGAAGGTGGTTCAGGCTCAGGTTTGTTCTCAGTCGCTCCAGAAGACACATGTCTATGGTTGATATGAGCTTGCAGATCTCTCTGGAAAAACAAGAAAAAAACAAGACTTATTATATACTTCATATTGTAAAGAGACACTCTGTCTATACGACTATTGGAGATACTGTTGATTTAGTAACAGGTTGTAGTTATATTGCTAAACAGCTGAGCTCGCAGCTTTGCCCGCGTAGATGTCGGAAATTATCGCACGGGAACATGTTATCGGGACAAAAAGTAGCCTATGCTACTACTTATAACATCAGCTATATGCCAGTATAGGTCTCGTTAATATCGCTCCGGCTGTTTCGAAGAATAGCCGGAACAAACAGAAACACAAAGAATTTTTTTTTTGTGTTATTTATGGTATAACCTACTTTCATATGCACAAAGTAAAAAAAAATTTTTACATTAAAAACAGACACTTCAATTTTATTTATTTGTATGTATGTGTAGATAAATACTTTCCTTGAATTGATTTATCTTCCTTCTCTATTAACACTACAGGTGATTGGTAAACTCTATTTTCTCAAAATAATTTTGTGCTACTTTACCTGTGATAAGTAAGTTCTTCTACATCCTGTGTTTCCATATCGTGTACCTGAATGGGTACACATGAAGACTGTGCCTAATCCTGTCTGCTCTACCCGCACGACCTGGAAAAACAGAAGCGCATAGTAAGTGATTACTACAAGAGAGATAACAAATTACTACAAGAGAGTCAAATAGTAAAGCATTTCTAGGATAAAGGTTATTTTATGCTTTTGCAATATTATTTTTATGATTAATGGTTGTTACCTTTTCTCTACACCTAGGGCAGTGTGTATGTTCAGATCTGGCACATGACAAACAAAATACGTGTTTGCATGGTATCTGAAACAGGACAAATAAAAATTCATCATTTGGATATCTTTGATTGTGTAGTTTAAGGGCCGTGACACACAGCACTGCAGCAGCAGTGATACCGACGCCACTACGGTCTCATTGTGTTAGTCACCCTTGGATTTGAATGAACCCTTATAAATAGCGCCATCCTGCAGTGTCAGGAGGCGCGCCCTGAGTAAGAGTTCATACAAATCTGGGCGACTAATACAGTTTCACTGGCGCCATATGCTCCAAGCAAATTTTGTTAAAAAACTTAGAAGAACCTATTTTTACACAATTTTGATTGCAGATCTATATTTTTATTTATAATTGTTATTCGACAGCTACACTAACCATAGTAAAAAATATGGCAGTAGTCCAAGCATATTCCAATACCATATAAATTGTTTTTACTACTCACCATTCGTCCATAAATAAGTATAGGTTTGGAGCATATATCACAGCAGTAGATCATAGGGTTGAGGACTTTTTCCCCGATAAGTGTGGCTCGGTGGCTCCAGTCCAGCCTGAGCATTGGTTCTGGAGGTCCACGCTGCAGTGTTGTGAACACTGGGGCTTCTAATTGAGATATGTCTGATGGTACTTCCACTATAAACAAAACAAAGTTATGTATGGCTAAATTTGCATATTATAAAAAGTACTTTGATTTATGTTCTATTTTTGAAGGGTCAATAGATGTTAATTTATGACTCTTTTTGAAAAGAAGGTTTTGTGCAGGGTTTTTGCAGTGGTAATCTCAAATAAATTCTTGGATACATACTCAAGACTTGCTCATAACCCTAAACACTGAAACATAAAAATAAGCCAATGTGTTTGCATTGAAAATATGTCAGCTGTTACCAGCTTGGGAGCTTTCAGTTGTCAAAAATAAGTTAGACAATATTCCAGCCCATTTCAGATTGAGGTGCTTGTAAATAATTATGAACAAAACAAAACTTAAGTACTTTTTCCTGTCATGTTTCCCAATACTACTGGAGGGACACTTTCACAAACCTGGTGGCTAAGGACTGACATACATAATCATCATAGTGTTATCATATATTTTACATTTAGTGTGGGACCTCTTGACATTTCGTAAAAGAAGCCATTTGCTATCTCCGTGATAACTGATAAAATATTATCATAAAGTTGATAATGTTTTACTGATAACTTGAATGGAGTTTGTTTTTATAACTTTAAGCTTGCTTTGACTATGGATTTCGCATAGATTTGTATACTTAATAGAACTATGGTATATATAAGCACTGATATTTTATTGTGATAGATCTTTTGTTTGAATTTTTATCACTGATTTTTTCAATACAATCAATGTTTTTTTTTAAACAAAGTGAGGTTATCTATTACAGTTCTAATAAGCTATTTTATTACAGCCCTGTGTGCCTCTTCTAATTGTTCTAAGGTTCAGACTTAGCTATACAAGATTAATTGTTTATGTATGAGGTTCCATAGATATCAAATACTGTGCACAAATAAAAATCATACAATAAATTACATTTAGCTGGTTCAGTCGGTTCTGGTTCCTGTTTCACTTCCTCAATAACAGTTTCTTCTGGTTCCTGGACAGTTTCTTCCACGGAGCATTCCTCTTCATCACTTGACATTACTTTTGCTACTTTCTTCCCTCGGCCTCGGCCCCTACCTCGACCGCGGCCACGGCCCCGACCACGGCCCCTTCCGCGAGCATTTCTCTTTTCACTGTTCATGTTTTATAGTAACAAAACTTCTTTTGCAACGCTCAAAGTAACAGTTCACACATAACCTTTAAAACCAATAATATAGAAAAAACACCGAGTAATTATTGGGATCTGTATGTTTTTTACAAAAACAACTTTGCTTAATTTAATTACAATTCATTTTGGAGGGATTTTATGATAAAACAAAATTTCCTATGCATCACAATCGTCACGAACAGCGGTTCATCGATTAGATGTTAGTGATGTCAACAAACATGATTAGTAGGTTCAACTAAATCGACTAAAATTGAAAACTTTTTTATAAAATTATTTTATTGTGAATTTTGAGCTACGTTTCTTTTTTTTAAAGAAAATTAAAATAGTAAAGTAAAAAAAACTTATGCCGAGGAAAAGAAGGAGAAACTCTATGTTTTTTATTGAACCGGCAATCGATAAAACCAGAGAATGGAAATAAAGAGCATCCTTATGAATCACAACGTTTCGTTACACGTTGTGAAAATTTTGACGAACAAACTTATGAATTTTATGTCAGAATGTTACAAAGATTTCTGATTATATTTTTCTTGTTAGTGAAAGAAAAATGAATTAGAATGTTTTTGTAGTATTTTTTCTTTCAGCCGTCATGAAAGGTTTTCGAAAGTACTCTCGTATACGAAGTTCTCTTTTTACCATGTGAAAAGGAATGTTTCAAAAAAAATGTGTCAACAAACAAACACAAATAAAAAATAGAATTTGCCGGTTTTGTCCGCGTGGTAAATTAACAAACAACTTCTCATTTCTTGAAAATGACCGACGATGGCTGAAAGAAAACACAACTATTTTTTGTAAGTACTCGTGCTACAAATTTTATAATAGTTTAGAAAATGTCTTCAAGAAATGTGTGATGCGTAGGCCGGGTGCCAATTAGTATTACGTCGTTGGTTTTAGCGGTAATTTAAAATTATATTGATACTTATTTACGATCCTATTGTACTTTTAGTAAATTTACCAATAAACAAGTAAGTAGATGCAATATGATTTCTTACGTTAGAATATTTCTACCCTCGGCTTTACTATCGATTGTGTTCCTTATTACCGTCAGCAAAGAAGTGATAATGTTCGGAGGCCGCATCGTCTAGAACAATGTAAATACGATAGGTCAGAAACGTAAGGGGCCCTTACGTGTCTAACCTATCGTAGATAGGCTCTTCAGAAGTAGGCAGAAGGTGGCTTTATTTCTAATCAGCGTATCCTAACTTAGCCACCATGTTAATCGAATGCGATAGGGTACATAAATAATTGCTGCAAGCAATTTCGGGCCAGCGAAGCCCAAATCTAACGGTTGTTGCTACGCATGCCCTTTTCCTTTGAGAATTTTAGTGATCTCTCAGTAGTTATTCAAAGTTATTTGCATAGGTCGTTATGTGTCGAAAGTCCATTAGAAACTATCGAATCGACGGAATAAATGCACAGGCTCGGTTTAATCCAACCTACACTGGCATCCTGCAGTTACTTCGAATTTTAGTCAACTCCGCTGTACCAGTAGTACATACTAATTATTTGATTAGCACCCGTAATTACGTAATTAGTTTGTTTACCCCAATGATTTCGCAAACGCGTTTTTCGCAAGAGCGCATCGTCATTATAATGCGTGCCTTGCCATCGTACTTGTGTAGTGGACACGATTTCATAAGTCGCTGATTATACTGCAGTGCAATGATATTGCTGCAGCGTCTTTACGTACTCGTTGAAGTTTCGTGTGTCGATAAAAACCGAAAGAACACATGTGCCATTGATGCTTTGTTTATCCGTACTTTGGACTTAACGAACTTTAGACATTTTTTTCGAGTTGTACAGACGCTAGCACATCAAGCTGGCAAGCACCCTAACTGGCAAATTTTGCCAATAGGGTATTTTACTCTAAAATCAAAAAATATATTATTGAGACAGCTTAGGCAAAATGCAGTCGGAAAAGGTTAGTTTTAGTTCATGAAACAACAAAATAAATTTTAAAATACAATTTCAGTATTTTTAAATCTGTGTTTGTACACCCATGTGGCGCCGCCTGGGAGAGGCCTATGTCCAGCAGTGGACTGCGATAGGCTGAGTTGATTGATTGAACACCATGAAATAGTAGCCGCCATGTTATTACGTCATACGGCATGACAACTGAGCAACTTTGTACTTTTTTAGTATTTTCGTAACAAAAGTAATTTTTATTTAAATAATATTTTGCATTAAGGAACAGCAAACCAACGATAAGTAGAAAAATAATTCATTTTTAAAATAATAAACAATTGTCTAAAAAAATATCAGCGCATTTGTTTATACAGCAAACTGACGTCATACCTACTGAGCAATATGGCGTCCACTGCGTCTAGCGTTTTCGTCAAATTATGCGCGAAATTTGAAGATGTAAAATTTTAATGCATTTTTATGGCACTAATCGATTAAATAAAAATGTTGTGTTTTTTTAGTTGTATATTAGCACTCTAGAATCAAAAAAGTGCCTGTAAAATGGTTTAATTGAAATAAATGCTTTGAGTTTTTTTTTTTTGAGTTTTAAAATCTATCAAAGAAATTTGACAGATTGGAGTAGCTTGATGTCTGGCGTCTGTACTTTGGACTTTTATTAGGTGAGTAACTACTTTGCTAATCCTATCATAAAATATATATATTATATTTAATATTATAAATGTGAAAGTTTGTGAGTATGGATGTATAGATGTTTGTTACTCTTTCACGCAAAAACGACACAACGGATTTGGATGAGGTGCGGGTTGTTCGAAAGATACCGACGCCCCTGGCACACAGTGGCGTGCACAGAGTTTTTAGACAGGGTAGGCAGAAATTTTAAAAAAAGGCAAAAAAAACAGAACAACCGATTGCTTTACCTACCTACACAGCATACAACCTTGTGAGGCAATTAAATGAATCATATTGTTTTGTTTTGTATTGAATTTACGATTGACTTTACCTATAGTTTGTAGGTATCTATTAATTGCAAATCCGATGTACAACTACCTTTCACGATACTTGTTTTCTTTTTCACCGTTAGATAGTTTTGAAAATGCATAATTTTTCTTTTCTCTTTACACACACCATCTGAACAACTTTCACAGTGAATATATCTATTATTCACACTATGTATCAATGTTAAAATCTTAAATACATGCCATCATAGCTCACAAGTCACAACCAAAACAAACAATGGCGTCCGAATCACTCGAAATATGAAAATAATACGACAAAGAAATTATGGTCGTTTATGTAGTCACAATTCAATTAAACAATGCTACTTTTAAAAATAGTCGCATAACCAACTTTGTTCGGAAAACTTCGGTAAGTTTCGTAATTCGTCTCGTTGTTAAAATCGTAAAAAGCCAGTGACTACCCTGTACGGTTGTGTGCGTTATTTGTTACATTGTGTGCCACGTATGTATAGGAACACACACTGAATAAATTTGCATGACCACGAGAGCACACATACAAACATTGAGTCACGAATAGTTCGTGTCTCTCCCGAGGCACTCAGCGGCGCTAGTGCATCGCAATGCGAAGTTGTGTCAAATTGTACGTACGAACGGGATATTCTATCGATGATACTAATGATACGACCGACGCTCGACAGGTGGCGCTGATTTTTGAATAAAGATTTTGTTGTTTATTGATAAAATAATATTAGTTTTACAGATTAATCTGATTTAGGTAGGGTAGGCAGTGTCTTTCTGTCTTTATGGACTGCACGCCACTGCTGGCACACAGGCAACTGAGACAACACGGGTGGGTTTTAGTCAGTAAAAGTCTGACACGCCCTCCCGCTCACCCAGAGCGGGAAATGTTATTTGATGATTTCCCACACTAAAAAAAAAAACGGTTTTAGATTAAATTTGGCATACAGATAGATCATAGCCTGGATGAACACAGGATATTTTATATCCCGTTTGTACGTTTCCATGGGATAATTTCCGAACACCACGCGGGCGAAGCCGCTGGCAATAGCTAGTAGCTAATAAGCATCTCATTTTTATCAAGAGCCCTTCTGTTTTTTTTTGTCATGCTTCATCATGCTTCACCTTTGTAACATAACATCATGACATGACATTTATGAGTGTGGACAACTGATAACTGAATGAAGGAAGATATTTGAAATACTTAAGGTGGAAGATCCAGGGTAAACCACGGAATTAAAATTTTCTTATGTTTATTGCAATTTGCAGGTACCGAACAACAAAATATATACACCGTAAAATTTTTATGGTCGTTTTCCCGCGGCAGAACAATTTGCCCTAAGGAGTACTTTCGAAGCATAGAATAAAATTTAAAAAATAAAGATTTTTTTGTTTTAAAATTATTTAAAAAATATTCATTAACTCGATAAAACACTACTCAATAGTAACACTAGAGGTAAATTGTAGGTACTACTCGAATCGCACGCACTGCCGACAAAGGAAACAGCGATGCATAAATGTTCAAAGCAAAATAAACGCTCGCACGTGGTGATTTTTCACAGTGGTTAATCTGCCATTTTTTGTTTCTAATATTTTATTTGTTTATAAAACGATTGTATTACCAAGACAAAACCATTTCGCTGCGGGAAAACAACCATTAAAATTTCACGGTGTATAATAAATAATATAACAAATATTGGCTTCACATAATTATAATCATTAAAATAATCAGTACAACCCTGTATAGTATATTTTTATTATACTATACAGGGTTGTTGTTATAGTTTTTTTGTTTTGTAAATGGCATCTCATAGTTGACCTTGAGAGGCCGTAACTACTTAACCGGACTTTCCTGAGAAAACTTAAAGCCTCCAGCCAGGGGCTTAAAAATATTTAAATTAAGCGATGCACGCTGAGGGCACCCCCTACGGGGTACGGGCCTCGGCTTAGGGCGTCACTGCCCAAGTAGCATTGCAAGCTGTATTCAAGCTGTATTTAAGTTAGATTTTATACTAGAAGCTGTATATTCAGGCTGTATAGAGGCTGTATAAGCGCTTATACAGCCCTTATAAGTAAAAAATGGGCACATTTTATACAGCGTTTTGCTCTAGTATAGCTGTATAGTAGCTGTAGAAGCCATAGATGCGCTGTATAATAGCTGTATTAGAGCTGTTATTCGGTGTACAAAGAAATCATTATACTACAGATATTATCTTATAAATACTTTATAGAGAAAATAGTTTTAAATAGGTTTTTGAAGAGAATCACAAAATGAATGTAATTCTTTCCAATGAATGGCGACATTGTTATTTATAATATTTATTAGTAAGTAAACGTAATCTTGGACTTAGATATCTGAAGGTGTTAATTGGTGAATTGAAATTGCGGATTCAAATTTATTGTGAACCTGTCTATGTTTTCCGTCAAAATATTCAAGCGCCAGCAAAATAATCGATCTGATATAAAAGAAAAATACTATTTATATGGTAAGTCAATATTGGTTTTAAGGTTAGAATAAAAAACAATGTTATAATAACAGAAGTGAGGGTAGTGTGATCATTGTGCCCTCATATCAAGCCGAAAATCATTATATATTCCTTAAATTATGTTTCATATTTTGTTTTATACCTACATTCGAAATTACGGAAGAGATTCTCAATTTGACCTTGTATTTTATACCTAAGTAAACTTATTGTAAAGCATTATTAGTTTGTTGTATGTATTATATCAGTTTTACTTTATTTTCAGGAAAATATGCCGACTAAAATTTAAGCAACCATTGAGAAAGGGCAAAACAAGCTTTGCATTGTACCAAGTTTGTGGGAATCAAAATTTAAGATGGCCAAGAAAGCGATTAGATGTCAACAAATTAGTAAAGGATGAAACATCTCGGCCTTTATATAATTGGTCCACCTCAAAATGCTGTGTGAAAAGACTATCATTATCGTCATATGACGAAGCAGTAAGAGAACTAGATCTCATGGTTCAAATCAATCATCATTTGAACTACTTGCGCTGCTTTATGAAGAAACGTCATAATCATGTTCCAAAGGTTGAATTAAATTTACACATTTAACATAACTGTTATGATCATTAATAACCCTGTTTAATGTTTTTGCTACGGAACCCTCTTCGTTGACCGTAAAGTCTTTCCGAGTGACTGTCATTAATACAAAATAAAGCTGTACTGTAGCTGTCATTAATTTTTTTAGTTTTAAAACACCCTCAAAAACAGAAGTCATAAAACCACTGTATTTACAAGAGTGTACAATTACGCCATAAAAATAAGTTTTAGAACGGAGTTTGCATACACCATTGTACAGAAACAAGTCTTAAGTGATACTATAATAACACTAAGAGCTGTAATAAGTAAGTGTTCACATGCAAAATACAGCTCGTATACAGCTTTAACGATAAAACCAGATTAAAGTGTCACAAAATACTTAAGCTGTATAGTGGAGTTTTCATATTCTGTTTAAATACCCTAAGCTTTCGCGGATCCCTTAATACAGATTGAATAATTTTTTGACACTCTTGTAAGTCTCTAAAGGAACTCTAAGTTCTAAATAGGCTGTCATATGTATGTTGAAAACGCTTGCGTGCTGCTTGGGTGGTAGGGGAACAGAAAGTTGGGACAGGCTAGATCAAATTATCATCATTATTTTTACATCTCGGGCAATTTAACACTACAAGCTCAGCTGCGGCGCGGGTTGGCACTTCAGCGAGCAAGGGACTGTCGGGCCCTGTATAGTAAGGGCTGATTTTTCAATAGTCACATAACTTTTAACTGAGGAATAAACATGTCGATTTGACAGCTTTTGTATCGAACATGTGCCAAACGGTCAGATTTATTCTTCAGATAATCTGTCTATTGAATCATCATCAGCCTACAGCAGTCCACTGCTGGACATAGGCCTCTCCAATTGCGCCGCCATTCAGCTCGATTATCGGCAACTCTCATCCAGTTGATGCCCTTTGAAGATTGTCGCTCCACCTAGCCTGAGGGCGTCCAACCTTACGTTTGCCGATTCGCAGTCTCCACTCAAGAACACGTTACGTAGGTATATCCCAACAATCATCGGTTCTACGGCGAATGTGGCCGGCCCATTGCCACTTCAGTTTGTAATTCTGTGAGCTGTCGACAACTTTGGTTCTCTACCGGATCACCTCATTCCGGATTCTATCCTTCAGAATACTCCGAGCATAGCTCGTTTCATAGCTCGCTGAGCGACTTTGAATTGATGGACCAGCAGTATCGTGACTCCGTGAGTGTCCACGTTTCGGTTCTGTAGGTCATAACAGGCAGGACACACTGGTTGTAGACTTTAGTCTTAAGGCTCTGCCTGCGGGATACTCGACGAGAAGACCCCAAGCAGCACGCAAGCTTTCGACATCAATATAATTGAACCTATTTAGAACTTAGAGGTCTTTTAGAGACATACAAGAGTGTCAAAAAATATTTTGTCTTTGTAAGAGTGATTTATAAGTCATAATACAGCTCCAACTGTATAATATCTTTATTAAGGGATCCGCGAAAGCTTAGGGTACTTAAACAGAAAATTAAGTCTACTATACAACTTAAGTATTTTGTGACACTTTAATCTGGTTCTATCGTTAAAGCTGTATACTAGCTGTATTTTGCTTGTGAATACTTACTTATAAGTGTTATTACAGTATCACTTAAGACTTGTTTCTGTACAATGGTATATGCAAACTCGGTTCTCAAACTTATTTTTATGGCATAATTGTTCACTCTTGTAAATGCAGTGGTTGTATGACTTCTGTCTATGAGGGTGTTTTAAAACAAAAATAATAAATGACAGCTATAGTACAGCTTTAGTTTAATATTACTAACACAGTCGCTCGATTGACCTCATGGTCAACCGTCAATTCCGTCGACGTTCAACGAAGAGGGAGTTTTAGTAAAAACATTAAACAGTGATATTAATTATCATAACAGTTATGTCAAATGTGTAGGTTTAGTTCAACCTTCGGAACATGATGATGACGTTTCTTCATGCAGCAGCGCAAGTAGTTCAAATGATGATTGATTTGAACCATGAGATCTAGTTTTCTTACTGCTTCGTCATATGACGATAATGATAGCTTTTTCACACAGCATTTTGAGGTGGACCAATTATCTAAAGGCCAAGATGTTTCATCCTTTACTAATTTGTTGACATCTTATCGCTTTCTTGGCCATACTAACTTGCCTTTTGATTCCCACAAACTTGGTACAATGCAAAGCCTATTTTTCCCTTTCTCTGTGGTTTCTATAATTTTAAATGGCATGTTTTCCTGAAAATAAAGTAAAACAGATATAATATATATTACACACTAATAATACTTTACCATAAATTTACTTAGGTATAAAAATATACGGTCATGTTGAGAACCTCCTTAAAAATTAAACAGGTAACTCTATTGGTTTAACCATACGTAGGTACTTATCATCGTGGGGTCAGGGTTTTTATTTCTTTTAAGTAACTCTAAAGAGCATTATAAGTTATGTACAGCTTACGAACAGCTTACTATGAGAACTTTATACAGCTAAAGTAATAAAAATATTCTATAATAAAGCTGATTAAAAGCCAAAAGTTGTACAATATAATCCTTAACTTAGTACAGCTACTCAGACTATAATAAACTCCGATTACCGTTTAGGCTGTTTTTGTCATTGTTTTTGTTTTTGTAGTTGCCATTTTAGTAATTGCGCATGTATAAAATATAATTTTTAATATAATTTAAGGAATATTTTACAACAGTTAAAGCCGTATCGTGATTTTCAGCTTGATATGAGGGCACAATGATCACACTCTGCCCTCATTTATGATATTTTAAAATTGTTTTTATTCTAACCTTTAAAAACCAACATTGACTTACCATACGAACAGTATTTTTTCTTTTATATCTGATTGAGTATTTTGCTAGCGCTTGAATATTTTGACGGAAAACATAGACAGGTTCACAATAAATTTGAATCTGCAATTTCAATTCACCAATTTAACACCTTCAAATATCTAAAGATTACGTTTACTTACCAATACATATTATTATCAATAATAATGTCGCCATTCACGTTTCTATTACATTGACATTGAAAATCTAGTTCGTCTAATTTTTATTTCTATTTTAATTCTTTTCAAAAACCTATTTAGAACACTTTTCTTTACAAGATATTTATAAGATAATATCTGCAGTGTAATGGTTTCTTTGTACATCGAATAACAACTCTAATACAGCTAATAAATAGGTTTGTTATTTCTTCTATAGCTACTATACAGCTCTACTAACGCAAAAAGCTGTATAAAATGAGAGCTCTTTAACTTATAGGGTCTGTATAAGCGTTTATACAGCCTTTATACAGTCTGAAAATACAGCTTCTAGTATACAAATGAACTTAGATACAGCTTGTATACAGCTTGCAATGCTACTTGGGATTCGACGAAGTTTCCCAAACGCTGCCCAGTCCAGCCCAGCTGAATTCTTCTGTTAGCGTCTTTCTCAAAGTTGTTCTTATCAAACTGCAGAGTTTCCCCGAGGTAAACAGATCTATTGAATATCAGTCCTTATTACGGTTGTATAGATTATATTAATGATTATAATTAAGTAATTAATTCTATTGAATGACTTCTTTATGAAATAGTCGCCTGGAGATTTCACCTTAAAGGAGAGTCCCTACTTACCCGACTACGGCGAAGCAAAACGAGGGTCTTGATCTTGACCGTTATGTATGTATGTATGTATATATTGTTCATCTGTTCCCCTCATAACTTGTAAACTACTAACATAATTTGACAAATGATGTATCGTTGGAAGAACCTTGATCGTCCGCTGGTTATAAGCCATGACGTCACTGAAAAGCCGTGGTCGTATGCCTACTGTATAATACATTCTAATAGTAGAAAGCGATCATAAGCGTTAGGGCAAGGTGGCATTTGGCATACGACAACGGCTTTCAGATGAGAAGATTTTTTTGTGTCATACTTTTTAGACCATGATATTTCAGCAGTCGGGTTTTAGTTCTTAAACTCACTTTTTACTACAATCACAGTTTAAGTCTGCTAAAGGATTTCTAACGGTGCCTTCTGCTACTCTGACTACCTATACCCTGGACTTAGCCATCGACCATTTAAATATTTACATGCACGTAATTTCATTATACATTCTCCATCACGCTCACGCTCTTTCCCTTTACTGGGTAATCAGAATTCCAGGCGCTACTATCGATAACGCGTGGTATGTCGGTACCGCTTGAAGCCTTGTACGGGACACCATGTTTGGTTTATAAATCGCAACGGTTTGTATAATTAGGAACTGGTAGCCTGTTTCTTGCCTACGAGTACCATCCCAATCAGTTTTGGTGATTCGATGGACAATATCTATAGGTATAGCGACATTGCAAATGGCAGTGGATAGTGTGTTTTTTCTTATCTGCATTTCCCATTTTTCCTGTGCCTCTTCCACCTGGGACACTCCTTCACCTTTGAGAGTCAGTTCAGTAGATTTCGTGGTGACGCCATAGATATCTGTCTGAAAAATCTCACCGTGGCAACTTGTGAGCTGCCATTCCACCTGGCGCTAAGGATTGACAATATTTACAGTAAGAATAGATCGGCTGGTTATCTTTCGGGGTAACACGACTCAAAAACACACCACCACACCTAACCACCAAACGTTGACTGGTAGAAAATGTCAATGGCATTAAGTCCGCCTCTACACATTTTTGTGCGTGAAGTATTATAAAAATAAATAAAAACGAAAATGTTAAGATTTCAAATCGAGATATTAAAGACTTCCATTATTGATTTCCTATAACACTTTATCATTTTGATGTTAGTGCTATCTACCGATTACATTTAATAGGTTTATGTTTCATCACTTAACCAGCTACAGTAGACGGCATGTCTTCAGATTTTCCTAATCTAAAAATGTCGCTGATAAAATGTATCACATGAGTCACCACGTCCGACTATGAGCAATGCAATAAGTTAAGCTTGAAAGTTGAGTAATAAAATATTCGTGATTTTATGATTTAATGAGTAATATCGTAGGTAGCTAATAATTTGCTAACCCTACCTACCTACCTGAGTTACACGCCACGTTTCCTCTGACTGGGTTTTTTACAGTAGACGATAGTAGACGTGTCATTGATAAATGATTTAGTGATATAATTTTTATAACATCAATAAGGGAAATTTCGAATAGGTAAATTTCATATAGCTTAGGAATTTAGAAATAAATTAGATTGTAGGATTAGAGAGATAGGTTACTGTAATAGTGTTCTAGCTGTGCCACTTTCTGATGCAGCTAGAGTACTTTACAAACTAGGTATGCTAAGGTTTTGTTAAATAGAGATAAGTATCATTTTTTTAAGCCAACCAGGGCGGCATAATCACATGTGCGACAAAGCCCTTTTCTCTTGAATAAAAAAAAATAGCTTTCGATTACACGGCTCATTCAATCGAAAACAAACTAATAAAACATACAATAAAAGTGCATTATTATCAGTCATTCATTCGCACACGAATTAAACCAGCGTCAAAATAGTACTTGCACACGTGAAAAGTTGAACATACTGACATTTTCAATGTTAAAAAAAATAATATTTTAAAAAATAACTAATTTTGATGTGACATTTTGAAGTAGCTCTGCTGAAAATCACGTTTATGTTATATAGATACAGGTGAAGCAAATAAAAACGTATTAAAAAGGTTATTTTGTTTTATTGTAGCCTTTAATTTTCACCAAATGGGCTGTTAGATGCATCATCCTAATGTTGGGCAAAGACCTCTTCCCATGAATTCCAGCTCTTTCGATCCAGGGCTAAAGTGGACCACTGGTCGTGTGTTTTCTCCAGCTCATTCGGCCATCTTCGGGGTGTACCGTGAAGTCTTCTGGCTCCGTCAGGGCTTTTGTAGATCTTTTATTTTTGACCTAAAATAACACCAAATCAGCTGACCATCGCCCATTTCACCTCCACCACTTCGCAGTCCCTACTCCTTATTTATGTATAGGCGCTCAAACCTTACGTGCGGCGTTCACTCCTAACCGTTGCCCGTGGGTCTTCTTTTCTCTAAGTAAATTCTGAAAGCAATGACTTATTCAACTGTGGACTTAACATCATTTTTCAATCTTCCATCTTGGTAAATATTAATGTTACATTCGGCTCGCTTGTTGTATCGTGATTAGGTGTTTATCCAGTCTTCGGAATTCATGAGGTCATTGTCGTAGACCTTTATATCTAGAGGTCTACGAATGTAATTTACGCTCTTGTCATTTTGTGTTTCTATTTGCTCATTCTGCTACTATGTAACTTTCTGATGAAATTCTTCGTAAGAATTTCACGTTTCAGATGATGTGTAAAACATTAAATTTTGGGATGCTTTATACATGCTTTCACGGGCTTCTTCATACTTAGGTATAATGCTTTCGATTCGTTTTTATTATCAGTCATTGCCCGCCTTTCTGTTACTTGGAAAGGCTCTTTTTATTCATTAATACCTCTTATTACTTGCCTAAATACTACTTTCTATTTATAATTCACAATTATCTTATTTTTATCATCTTTATCGTTGAGCAGTTCTTGAAATCGACAAATACTTCAGAGAATAGCAGCAATTCATAAGCAGTCTAGATTCATGGATATTATGCAAAAGATTATATTTTTCTGTTGATTTCTTTATTACTTGAAGGTAGAGTAAAAAAAAAATCCGTTATCATTACCTGACTCATTTCGGGGAGAGTAATTTTTATGGCAGTTTCGATAGTCAGGTTCTTTCTTGTCCTTATGAATTAATGAAGATATATGCTAGGTTTTTTAGTCAGAATCTATTTATTTATAGATCAAAGATTTATATTATCTTCGTATATGCTAGGTTTTTTAGTCAGAATCTATTTATTTATAGATCAACGATTTATATTATCTTCGTTACTATAGGTACCTATGTAGGCCATACTTTATTTTATATACTCCGGAAACAACACGTCAATTCAAATATGCCTTTTGTTGTTAGTCTTTGTGAATTCAAACCACGGAATATTAAAAGCTCTAGCCTTGAATCTTACTTCTACATATAGTCAACGCCGCGTGAGCTTTATAGTTTGTTGTGGCATAGGGGCCCGTTACCTATCGCCTATTGCTAATTTCTGTGTGTCTGTGTGCGTGTGTGTGTGTGTGTGTCTGTGTGTGTGTGTGTGTCTGTGTGTGTGTATCTCCATCTGTGTATAGTTAGTGATACAGACATTTGTATAGCCAACTAAAACACACATAACTTCATGCATTTTGAATATTTGCAAGAAATTATACTAAAGAAAAGTAAAACTATGCTTATACGTCACATCAACATATCATTCATGGTTCTCGATAGCAGTTTTGTTATTTTTATTGCAGTATTCTCGCAATAAAGGTACGATATACGATAATCTTGGCAATCCTATTATTACTTTTACTTATCATATTATTAACTTTTAACAATACATTTTAATGAGTGTGTAGGCGTCTGAAACGTCAGGCAGATTGTGGAAAAGTTCGTTTACTGAAGATAAACTCTATTTTCTGCCACTTAAGATGTAGTATCACTTATAGATGTAGGTATAGTTTATTCAAATTAAGTCAACTCATTTGTGATACGCTCACAGACCTAGCTATCGTCAGCACACTACTGGATTCCATTCGTCCATTCCGTTTGGTTCTAGCAAACATGGGTGTATTTCTATTATTTAAGTTTACTTTGCGATTTCCAAGTGTTGGGCGTAAATGTTTTAACTTCGCGTCGCTTTATTTTACTTTACCTTACTTTATGTTTACATATTGAAATATGTAATACCCACATATCTTTGTGTAAAGTATTCACAATCTATTTTTATAGGATAAGATTAAAAACTCTTCAGTTTTACGCTCATAATATTGCTAGGTAAACAGAAATATGTAATCGAAGTCCTTGTTACTGCGGCAAATGAGTGAATTATTAAAACAAACCAGTGTTTTCTTTTCTTTTTACAAGCTTTAATTTAACTTGCAATGTATGTATGTAACTATGTTTGTTTGGGTGGACCCTTGCAACTCAATTTTGAAGCAGATATCCTTAACCTATTGAGCTAAAATGTTGCATGCTTATGTATATCGCGTGACATTGCAATATTATGATCATATGGATCTAATCTGATGCTGGAGCTGGAAGGTGGCCATAGAAACTCCGCAATAAAACGACACAAGCACATCGAGTTCCCCACGGTGAAGCGAAGAGGAACCCCAAGGTGCGGCTGCTCGTCAGGGCTTTTGCCTCCAAGCCGCTGATGTAGCGGCCAAAAAGTAGGTTGCCGTGAGGTGCATCGCAGCTGAGGCGGGCCGCGATGTCGAATGGGAGGCATCGCAGCTGAGGGTTACAGGTAGCGGCGGAGGAGGAGTGCCGGTACTTCTGAGTAGCGCTCTTCCCTTCCGCGGCCTGGACGGGGCCGCCACCGTTTGATGGCGGACGCGGTGGGGCCGCAGGGGAGGAGGAGTGTCGGCATAGCGTTGGCCGCTCCCCCTATCCCCAGCGGCCGAAAATTGGTAGGCGGCGGGGCCACTGTACTGACCCGTCGCAGGGGGACCAAGGGTGCCAGACACGGGTTCGTCTGGGGCCCGTATGCTATTTGGTTCCTGGGGTAGTTACGGCGTGCCATGTGTCCTGGTGCGCCGGTGATAGGGGTTATTCCCCTCCGAGAAGGGTCCGGTGACGGACAGCCGCGCCGGTTCGCGGATGGCTTCCGCTTTTCCGTGTTCCCGCCTCAAGCGGCGCTGGAGGACACTGTGGAGTTTTAGTGGTTACAGTCCCACATAACTGCGCTATCTCCCCGTGGTAGCGCAGTAGGCATTTCTCCACGTTAAAAAAAATGCCTGGCTCGACGACGGCGCGTTGTGTTCCACGCGCGCCGTCTGAGATGTCAGCAACAACTGGTGGGGTCCGCAAGGGCCGATGCCTGCCAGGGGTGCGGGTTGTTCGAAAGAGATACCGCGGCTTCTGGCACACAGACAACTGAGGGAACACGGGTGGGTTTTAGTCAGTAAAAGTCTGACAGCTCACCCTTCTCCTGTTCCATCCAGAGCGGGAGAAGTTATTTGATGATTTTCCACCCACAACAAAAAACCTCATCGAGTTTGTGCTCGTTTGATTCGTATTGATGAGTACTTTGATCCTATATGGTAACCAGGGTCTGATGCTGGAACTGGAAGGTGACCGTAGACACAGACCATAGACCGTACAAATTATTACGAGCTACAAAACTGAAAAACGCTGCTACGAACTACGCCGTAGTAAATCCTGCATCATAAATACTAAAAAGTAAAAAAAAAAAAACTTGAAAAGAAAACGAATTACTTAAAACGTTAAAAATAATTTAATCTCAATTATTAAAATAAAAGCGTGCTACATTTTGATGGCGGGAGAAATAAAGATCATTTATTAGCATGTACACCTATTTCTTACCGTCATTATGTAACTCGCTTTTATTTAAATGATTGAGATTAAATTATTTTTAACTTTTTAGTTCGTTTTAATAACAAGTAATAATAAAAGCTTGTTTTTTAAAAGTTTTATTTTATTTTTATTCACACGTATTTCTATGGAGTCTTTTCTGAACCATCGCCGTGTCTGAGAGGAATCCACTCGGTGAGACTGTAGGTCAAGATTTAGGGCGAGTTACATCATCCTCCTGTTATGTTATGTACCTACGTGCAAACGTAAGCGAGCTAGTCATCCCTTGCTAATGGTAACGGTGTAATTGCATCATTTTTTTCTGTCCAATCACAGCACGGAAAAAAAATCACATCATGTCAGAAGAAATCGCGTCACTAAAGTTGCGATCTCATAAAAGAGTAATGGCCGTCTTAGTGACGGCTGTCGTGAAGATGATAGCAGCGGGATTTTACTTTACGTTATCAAAAAACGCTCCAACTTGATTTCATAAATAACGTTTCAGTGACGTCATTCGCTGGTATAGTACAGAAGATATGTGGCAGCTACCGGTTTTCTAGAAACCCGAATATTTAGAGACGTGATTTTTTCTAGCATGCCATGATGTATTTCCGAATTTTAATTATATAGAAAATAGCTTATATTGTAGCTTGTACTTACCGTTGCTTAACACCCTGGTAACACGTAAAAATATTATATAAAAGGCCTATTTGCGTATCACACTATTAATCACAATCCGAATCATTTCGAAGGATTTTGCTAATCCATTGCTTGTTGCATGTTCGAAAAATTCGTCTTCTCAACAACGTAAATAACACGATGATTTGAACTGTCAAAATTAAAGCCATTTCTACTGTTAGTGTGATTAATGATTATGCTATGACCCGCTATTTACTTTAGTTTCGGATGTTTATTATATCTTTATATATCGTTTTTACATATTAATACCTATAATTAATGTTTGCAAACATTGTAATGGCTAATTTTTCAACTTTTATCTGGCGAATAATTATGTCAATTTGACATATTTTCTATACAGAAGCTGTCAAACCGCAATATTTATTCCTTCATCATCATCCATCATTTCAGCCGATAGACGTCCACTGCTGGACATACGCCTCCCCCAATTTATTCCTTAGATATAAGTTATCTGGCTATTGAAAAATCACCCTTGAAACATTTTAAGAGTAACGGTGGAGAATCTTGCCCATTCTTTTCCATACCTTTTGGAAGGGGCGATTAAATCAATTCTATTTTAATGTAAATGTTGACGTTCAAAGGTTCAAAGTTGCCTTTATCACATTGTTCAGGCGTGATTTATTTTCAGTATAAGTCCTGTATAAACAGATGAGTTTTGCATCTGTTATAACTTGACCGGGCACGACCTCAGCATTATCTTAATTTCGTTTTGATTTCCCTACCCGCTGGGTTATCTTATAAATATTGCAACGTAGGTATAATCACAAATAATAACATAACAGATATCAGAGATGATAAAAGTAACATCTTAAATATTGATTATAAGCATATGGTGAATATATGACGTCATGGTGGATAAAAATGCAATTTTAATTTTTCCCAGTACCAAATGAAATCCCGAGTTGTGTTTTGTGGAATCACTAGTGCCCATGAGACTATCGACTACATCTCCGGTTATTATGAATGATGGCCTGATGATGATATAAAATAAATAGGTATTTTAAGTTAAAAACTTATTTACATCATCATATTAGGTATACATGTTTGTGATTAAAATAGTAGCAACATTTCAACAGATCGTCATTATTAAATCGGTAGTGTCATACCTGTTACCTGTTATTGGGTTTGATTTCCGCACTTAGTCCTTCAAGTGGACGGTGGACCATTGTGCATGAGCCATGGCGGCCGTCGGTTGTTATTCCGGCCAGCCCACCTCCCTCCAGAAGTTGTCTATAACTCCTGGTCTGTTGAGAATATCCGTGTAAGATTTGGCTGTCCCGAGGGTTACTGTTCTAATCTGGGCTACGCCTGTGCATTCAAACAGCACATACGCAACGGTTTCCTAAGCCTCCATGCAAGACTTGCACAGGCGGCTGTCCGTTATGCCTATTGTGTAGAAGTGTTTGTTTGGCTCGGGTCCACAGTCTGACGCGCTGGATGCCACCACTGTGTCCTTTTATCCATTGCAGTGTCACAGTGTTACGGTTGGAAACTGTTACTCGTTCTAGTGCATTGTGACATTCTAGTGTTAAACTCGATGAAATGTATTTTTTCCCTAGGGATTGGAGAACTGAAGCTTTGTCGGAGAGTATACGTATGTGGGTGTCCGTTACTCTCCTGGCTTCTATAGCGTACACCGCTTGTATAACGCCCACACATTCCGCCTGGTAGTCGGTGTTGAACATTCCCAGCGGGCTGGATATGTTAAGATTTCGTGAGAAAACTCCGACTCCGGTTCCGGAGTCGGTCTTTGATCTATCAGTGTAGACTCTTAGCTCTTCCGGGCCTGAGTGATCGTTCTGTTCTTCTATGAGTACTACATTGTAGTGTTTTAAGTTGAAGTGCATAAATACTTAATGTAATAAATTAACAATATTTATAAAGTAAAAAGTAAATTAAAACTAGGAAATATAAGTTAAAGTAATAAAATAGCATGTTAGTCGTTCTATTTGCAGAGAACAAGTAGATCTTCTGACTGCATAAGCGATGGTTAGTAAATATTTAAATATATTTTAATTACAGCTAAAGTAATTTAATAAAGATACTTAGTTTTCTATTTAACCTATTGTACAGAAATGGGCCTAAGAATGTAAAAAATCTTTCTACAAAGACATGTTCTGAGGTTGCATAAGGTGTGCAAACTATGTCATTTCGTCTTTTGTATATTGTCAGCAGTGTAGGTAAGCATGGTGTGCTGTTTTAATACTAAGGGCATAATAAAAAGTTGGCGAACAGTCAGGACGTTGCAGGATTTATATAGCAGATCTGTGGGAAAGAAAAGGGGATGGAAGTTTGCTATCTTTAAAATTGCTCTCTGTGCTCTTTCAAGAGGAAGCAGATTCGTTTTTGATGCGCCACCCCATGACGTGATGCAGTATTGAATTATTGATTGACATAGGGCTAAATAAACTTGTGTGATTAATTTTGAGTCTGCAAATAATCGCAATTTTTTTTGCGCACACTTTTAACGAGACTTTCAATATGTTTTCTGAAAGACAGTGTCGTCCATTATTACGCCGAGGTATTTTAAGTTGCTCTTTCTGAGGATACAAGGACAATAACAATTGTTGACTGAACGGTTTCCACATTGATGGGCATATAGTTGAGGGTTAGTAATGTTAAGTTGAGGCTTGCGCATGGAGAAGTCAATATATTTTGTCTTGTCAGCATTTAATGTCAGTAAATTTGTTGAAGCCAATTAGTCACAGTATTAAAACCTAGTTATGTGATTTCGAACAGTTCGGTACTGGTTTTAGCGGTAAATATTGGCGCCGTGTCATCGGCATATGATATGATTTTCCTGTCTTTAATATTAAGATTACACAGGTCGTCAATATAAATCAGGAATAAGGTAGGGCCCAGAATACTTCCCTGAGGAACACCAAAACCCGTACTTTTCTACTCATCGCTCATGGCTTTATCTATACTAACGCATTGGTATCGGTCATGTAACTAGTCAGCAAATAGCTTCAGCGGCGTTCCCCTTTTTCCTATAGTTTCTAACTTTTTTTAGAAGGACAAACGGACACCATGTCGAAGGCCTTGACTATATCAAGGAATACTCTCAGGGTCTGGTTCCCTTTGCCGCGTTCTTCTGAAATCTAATCGGTCAGGCTATGCACCGCATCGGCTGTGGATAATTTGGCTCTAAAACCAAATTGCGCAGGGGATAAGAAATTATTGTTTTCAAGATGGTTGACTAGTCTGCTGTTTATAGTGTCTAACTTTTTTTTAGAAGGACAAACGGACATCGTGTCGAAAGTCTTGGCTAAATCAAGGAACTCTCAGGGTCTGGTTCCCTTTGCTGCGTTCTTCTGAAATGTAATCGGTCAGGCTATGCACCGCATCGGTTCTGGATAATTTGGCTCTAAAACCAAATTGCGCAGGGGATAAGAAATTATTGTTTTCTAGATAGTTGACTAGTGTACTGTTTATAATTTTTTATATTGACAGGAGTAACGATATTGGCCTATAGTTATTAACTAAGTCTTTACTTCCAGATTTAAAACAGGGATTACAACTAACTTTATTAGAAATGTATGCGTTATAGGTGGAACTAAAATATGCTTATAGAGTTTAAGGATCTTATTCCTTGAATTATCCCATCCAGCTGCACAGTCATTTTTAAGTCCAGCAATAATTCGGGTTATTTCGTCTTCGTCAGTGTCCAGGATAGCAAAAGATTTCAGGTTACAGCAATTGTTTGATTTTTTGGGAAGGTTGGTCACAATAATTTTTCGGAATCTGGGGGCCTACTCCCTAAGCGAAATCCGTAGTATCGGCCGTCGTTACGAGCGCTTCGCTCTCTGTCTAACTTACGGTATGTCCGTAAGTGAGACGGACAACGAAGCGCCCGTAACGATGGCCGATACTACGGATTTCGCTTAGGGAGTAGGCCCCCTGTTCCGCGTGAGTTTTCTCAACATTGACAAAAAAGTTGTTAACGTTGTTAGCAGAAAGGAGTGGCGAGGGATCAGTAAGCATTAAACTCAAATGATTTGATTTACGTTGTTTAGACATATTGGTGACGTTTTTAATGTTTCTAAAGTTGCTTGCTATTGTTACCTGCTCTATTTAATTGGTTTTTATCGTAATCATTTTTTAAATTCTTTTGTACATTGTTTCAGAAATTCCTTTATCTTTTGTAGGTGGTTTGAATTATTAGATTATCAGAGTATCTCTTTGTTCTTTGATGAAGTTTATCTTTGTGTCTTATACATCGAATTAGTCCAGGAGTAATCCAAAGTTTAATATTATAACGTTTTTATCCAATGTAGAAACTGTCGTGTTATGTAATATTGCTTGTTGGACATGTTTTATTAAACAGCTATTATTGCTCTGGACCAGTCTCGGTCTGTAGGTGTCCATTTTAGCGCAGCCTCCCACGTCTTGTTTTCTAGGAGGTTGCAGTCTGGGAAGTGAGTCTCGAGAAGGACCTTACTGGTTTCATGGTCGGTAAGCGTGTATGAGTTATCGGGGTTTTTCAGCGCGCCAAGGCTCCGATCCTGATCGGTCGATAGGATTTTCCTTACCCTTGCGGCTTCGTTGTTGGTTTCGATGGATTCGTAGAATTTCCGCCACACCGCCTGGCAGTTCTAATCTGCTTTTTGTATAAATATTGGGTTTCTTTGCAATGTTCCCAGTCGTCCAGGAGCCTAGTGTTTTTGGCTCTATTGAATTGCTGTCTCAGTGTATCTCTGAGTTTACCCAGTTCGGCGTTCCATCAGGGGTTCCTGACGCTGTTGTTTGGTATTCTGATAGTTTTGTCACGGTGTATTCCAGTTGTGCAGTGTTTCTTACGGTTACTTGTGATAGGTGCCTTGCTAGTAAAGCCGCCAGAAGGCGTTTGTACTCGGGCACCTTGGTGTGCCGCGGATTGCGCTTCGGTGCTGGTTCCTTTGTGTGGGTAGCTACAGTAAATCGGATTCTTCTATGGTCTAAGCTGGAAAGCTTGTCCGATACGTGCCAGTTAGCCATGCCCTCGATGATTAGATGTCTGTACTAGTATTTGTTACTTAGGCGCCTTCTACCGGCAAATAAACATACTGCAATAAAACGAAATTGAGCATGGGTGCTACTGGATGATACATTCTGAAAGTCTGATGATGACCAGGTAAGTTCTTATCGGTTCTCAGTAACCGAATTAGTTAGGATGACCTAGCTTTCAACATTTATCTGATTGAGCACGGGTGCTACTACATGATACATTTTGAAGGTTTGATGATCACCAGGTAAGTGCTTATCGGTTCTCAGTAACGGAAATAGTTAGGATGACCTAGCTTTCAACATTTATCTGATTGAGCACGGGTGCTACTACATGATACATTCTGAAGGTTTGATTATGACCAGGTAGGTAAGTGCTTATCGATTCTCAGTAATGGAAATAGTAGGGATGACCTAGCTTTCAACGTTTATCTGATTGAGCACGGGTGCTACTACATGATACATTCTGAAGGTCTGATGATGACCAGGTAAGAGCTTATCGATTCTCAGTAACGGAAATAGTAAGGATGACCTAGCTTTCAACGTTTATCTGATTGAGCGCGGGTGCTACTACATGATACGTTCTGAAGGTCTGATGATGACCAGGTTAATGGCTATCGGTTCTCAGTAATCACTATCATAAATTTATATCATCTTCAGATCGCAGATATACACCTTATAGATAAACAAGATTAGATTAAATTTGCTGGCAAAACTTTACTTTTGTGATGGGTATCGCCAGCTAATTTAATTTGACCATGTATTTTCCATTATTTAGTAATAATGTCTGCTGATGACTAGTTTAAATAAAATAAAAATAGGTTTCGATATTTTCTAAAACTCTTCATTCCTGTCATCAGAAGTCATTGAAATCCAAGTACCGTGAATAGGTTGGTTGCTCGTTTATTGGGATTGGTGTTGGTGTAGATGGTGCATGTCTTGAAACACGCACATATCTTCGTCTTCTGGTTTTTGTAGGTTATGCACCTTTTTCCGGTCTTCCTTGGTCTTGATTGCTTGTAATGTACACCGTGAAATTTTAATTGGTTGTTTTCCCGCAGCGAAATGGTTTTGTCTTGGTAATACAATCGTTGTACAATCAAATAAAATATTAGAAACAAAAAATGGCAGATTAACCATTGTGAAAAATCACCACATGCGAGAGTTTATTTTGCTTCGAATATTTATGCATCGCTGCTCCCCTTGTCGGCGGTGCGTGCGATTCGAGTAGTACCTACAAGTTAATTCTAGTGTTACTATTGAGTAGAGTTTTATCGAGTTGATGAATATTTTTTTAAATTATTTTTTTTTACTTTTTCTCTATGCTTCGAAAGTACTCCTTATGGCAAGTTATTCTGCCGCGGGAAATCAACCATTAAAATTTCTCGGTGTATATGGCGGATTTCTTATTTCCATAATTCGACTGTCGACTAATAGAGTAGTGTGAAAGAAGAAGACATGTTTCGCCGACCCCTAATAAATTGGGATAAGGGCAGGAGAATGATGATTTCGACTATGCCGCTGATGCAAAAGTTGCGGCAAAATACAATTTAAATTAATTAAGATAAGGTACTGTTTTTGCTATTACAGTCTGGTAATAAGCTGCACACCATAAAAAAGTATTTTAACAAGGTATTTTTCGTTAAAACCGAGTCTTAAATTTTCACAGTCGCTTTAGTCTCCATGAGTCCTTTCAAATGAGTCCACACACGATGGTTCTACGTAGTGCCGTCAATGAGATCCTATACCCAACTTGAGTCCACCACCAGGTAGGGGACATCATCAGTAACGAAGGTCTCCGAGCACTTTCAAATGAGTTCAAAAACGACGGTACTACGAGGTGCATTCAATAAATACCTAGCCTCATCGCCAGAGGGCGCTGTAGTTTCAAAAGAGTTTTACCACAGTATAGCACATTCTTTTTTAATTCTTTTTTCAAATTTTCATTCCAATCCCTTCATTTGTTTTAATTTGACAACTTATGGAAGCGAACGTGTCGATCGGTTTTACAAAAATGGAAAAAGAGCATTATCGTTCGGTGATTCGATTCCTATTTTTGGAAGGGAAAACGCGCATCGAAATCAAAGAGCGCTTAGATGTTGTGTACGGTGACTCTTCTCCATCGATGGCCACCGTCAAGAATTGGTTCAACGAGTTTGCACGTGGCCGTACGTCGGTTTTTGATGAACCACGTCCAGGTGCACCGAAAACAGCTGCTACGGAGGAAAACATTAAAAAAATCCATGATCTCGTATTGGCAGATCGCCGATTGAAGGTTCGGGAGCTAGCTGAGACTGTAGGCATTTCTGAAGGAACAGTGCATCATATTCTTCACGAGGAACTCGGCATGAGAAAGCTGTCGGCGCGATGGGTGCCGCGTTTACTCACACCAGAAAACAAGCGCTACCGTGAGACCACATCGGAGACGTGTTTGGCGCTGTTTACGCGGAATCCAGCGGAGTTTTTTCGTCGTTTTGTGACCGTCGATGAAACCTGGATCCACTGGTACACACCAGAGACCAAGGAGCAATCAAAACAATGGATCCAGACCGGGGAACGTGCTCCAAAGAAGGCGAAAACTGTAAAATCGGCCGGAAAAGTTATGGCCACCGTTTTCTGGGATTCACAAGGTGTGATCTACATCGATTACCTCGAGAAGGGTAAAACAATTACAGGGCTTTACTATGCCGATTTATTGGGCCGATTCGACGCCGAATTAAAGAAAAAACGACCCCATCTGGCGAAGAAAAAAGTGCTGTTTCACCACGACAACGCACCGGTTCACACGTCTGCCGTTGCCATGGCCAAATTGGTCGAATTACGCTACGAATTGCTGCCCCATCCACCGTAATCTCCAGATTTGGCCCCTTGTGACTTCTTTCTGTTTCCTAATCTGAAAAAATCACTCGCCGGGAATAGATATGGATCGAATGAGGAGGTCATCGCCGCCACGGAGGCCTATTTTGCAGAGTTTGACAAAAACTATTTTTCGGACGGATTAAAAAAGTTGGAGCATCGCTGGGCTAAGTGTATCGAACTAAAAGGAGACTATGTTGAAAAATAAATTCCCACTTTTCCAAAATTTTCGTTTACTTTTTGTAGGCTAAGTATTTATTGAATGACCCTCGTACCTAGTGCCGTCAAATAGATCCTATACCCACCTTCGGAGCCCACCACCAGGTAGGTGACACCATCAGTCAGCAAGATCTCCACGAGCTCTCTAAAATGAGCCCAAACACGACGGTTCTTAGTGCCGTCAATGAGACCCTATACCCACTTTCGGAGTCCACCACCATGTAGGTGACATCATCAGTCACCTAGGTCTCTATGAGCTCTTTCAAATGAGTCCAAACACGACGGTTCTACGTAGTGCCGTCAGTAAGATCCTAGTACTTTTGGAGTCCACCACCAGGTAAGTGACATCATAAGTCACCAAGATCTCCATGAGCTCTTTGAAATGAGGCCGAACACGACGGTTCTACGTAGTGCCGTCAATGAAATCCTTTACCCACCTTCGGAGTCCAACACCAGGTTGGTGACACCATCAGTCACCAAGGTCTCCATGAGCTCTTTCAAATGAGTCCAACACGACGGATCTACGTAGTGCCGTCAGTGAGATCCTATACCTACCTTCGGAATTCACCACCAGGTAGGGGACATCATCAGTCACCAAGGTCCCCATGAGCTCTTTCAAATGAGTCCAAACACGACGGATCTTCGTAGTGCCGTCAATGATATCCTTTACCCACCCTCGGAGTCTACCACCAGGTAGGTGACATAATCAGTCACCAGGGTGTCCATGAGCTCTGTCAAATGAGTCCAAACACTACGGTTCTACGTAGTGCCGTCATTGAAATCCTATACCCCACCTTCGGAGGCCACCACCAGGTAGGTGACATCATCAGTCACCATGGTCTTCATGAGATCCTATAGCCATCTTCGGAGTCCACCATCAGGTAGGTGACATCATTAGTCACCAAGGTCTCCATCCGTTTCGCGTTGGGTTGCCCCTTCGCGGACTAACGGGTGGTTGCGTTGTTCCGCGTCTGGCCGCTTTTCGCGCTGGGTTACCCTTTCGCGGACTAATGGCTGGTCGCTTTCTGCCTCTGCCTTTTCGGCGGCCGATTGCGCCTCGTGCTGGCTACTGCCTCCGCGGGTATGACGCTTTCGGTCGCCGACTCTTCTTTCCCGGGCAGGGATTTTTCCGCGCTTGTTCAGCAGGCGTACTTTATCAACCGGGAAAGTGTTTGAGCTGCCAGGCTCGTCATCCTTCCCCGTCCCTCTTCTTCTGTGTCGGTCTAGGTCGTTGTCAGGGTTGGTGATGCTATTCTGCACAATGCTCTGTTGCCAGAGGCTCGTGGGTGGCGTACACCGGGTCGTGGGTTGTGGCGCTTGGGTCGCGGCCGGAGTCGGGTTAAAAGGCGCGTTAGCTGCAGCCAGGGTTGGGTTTTTGGCGCATAATTCGCTGCCTGTGTGTTTTATTTTATTTTATTTTATTTATTTAGGGACAATAAACAGCTACAATATATAATTTTAACATAAAAAAGAATAATAGAAGTGAATAACAATATTGCAGCCCACTACATTATCCGCATATTAAAAAACAAAATATAGGCAATGAGTGCCACCAAAAGGCATTATTAAACATTCAGTGCTTATTGAAATTTTTTACATCATTCACAACAAATAACTTATAAATAAATAAACAACTCAGTGACGACAGAAAAACAGAAATTTAAAATTATACAGAATAGGATTACATCTATTATTAATTATTACACATTGATTTCATTGCATTGTTATTAGATAAAAGTTTCATAACATTATATTTAAAGTTGGGCGCTGTGTCAGCAGTCGGCTGCTCTAAAGAGCGTGGCAATGAAGTGCAGTCGGTTGCCCCCCCAGAATACGTTGTGGGCTGACCACCGTAGTGGTGTGGGATTCCCTGGCTAGGCCGGGACCCATCTAGCTAGATACTTTTGCCTTCTGCATTTTATTGTAGGATTGTGGGTGGGCTTTTTTTGAAATGAGGTTACACTACTCTAGGACTGACAGGATGTGGGGATAGGGGGGCAGGCATTTTAGTGGGAAGGGATGGGTTCATTTGGGGTCACCTTCGGTCTGGGATTTTGCCTAAGGATTTGGAAGTAGACAGGATGTCTGGATAGGTAAGGTTGGCTTATTTGGGTAGTTGGTGCTTGGTGCAAAGGGAAGAGGTGCATAGGTTACCCTAAGCCTGGGATTTTTGCCTTCGGGACTTCTCTTGTCCGGGATCTCTTTCAAGATCCTCCGGGTGCGACTTCGGCCGTTATAGTCGACCTCGCCCCCGGTGTTGGGCTATCCGCAACCTGGCCACCCGCGCGGTTGCAGAAAACGAAGTGCCTGGCAGTCTGGGTCACCGCGCCGCGGATATACGTATATATCTGCGTTGGGGCAATCCAGCAGTCCCTAGTGTCGGTAGTGTCATTAGGAATATTATTCCAATGGGGTGAATCGTAGCATTATGGATGGGGAGTAAACGCGTACCTACTTAAGTATTCTGGATCATCTGGGAACCCTTAAGGAAGAAATAATGATAACTTACCTCAAAATACCATTTCAGGCACGAATATACATTTTCTTTACTTGATCTGACCAAGATTATGTCTGGACTTTAAAAGAGACTGACCCTTGACTTTGTTTCGCCATTTCTTCGCAGGGGTACTTAGACAGGAAATGTCGACTATATAACATTTTTTTTAAATGAAATGTCGTTTAAAAGCGATTCCCCAATAACCTATTTACGGAATAAACAATTTCATTTCATTACATGTCCCAATATCATTAATATAGGTCCACTCGCTGTATCTTCCGATCATAAAAGCATTTGCACTAAAGGAACATCTATAATCAGATAATCAGGCCGACACATCAAATCACAGCGTTTGGAAGTCATCACAACGATTATGTTTTTATATGTGTCGGTGTGAAAAGAGAATTTAAAACTGGGTCAACTCTGTGCATAAACATATTTTGAAAAATAAGAGTACATACATACCTATCATGCCAAAAGCATTACGATATAAATAAGTGCTGCTCCGGCTATAGCTTCTACGGTTTGAAGGAAACGAGGTAATAAATTTTCGCTTTTCAAATGATTCACTTTTCCTTTGCTGGGCTTTCCTGATTTATGGTTGCTAAGTCTTACATCCACTAACCTTACATCATTGACTCGAACAAATATCCATAGGCCATTCAAATATTTGTATGGCCGACCAAACGGACCTCCGACCCTAAACACACAAAAAGAGTAAGCTCCATTACTACGGCATTTGGGTCATCTACGCCATCCCATATTTATAGCATATCAGTTCATGTGGAACCCACAATCTCTAATTATTTTTTTTTATAATATTGACGATCTGATTCTTGGATATTATCAGCTTTCTATTTACTTGCAGGGTAAGCTGAACTTCAAGTGAAACACGTTTTGAAATGGCAAAAGTGCATATGTATGTACGTCTAGATTGTAAGCAGCTTAAGCACTCGACATTATCGAAGAAAGAGCTCCTTGCCTCACTAGGCTTATACAACTTTCGCAGGATGATAAGCACTACAGCAGCTGCTTCCATCTTCACAGATGGTAATGATTTATCAAGAAATATTATCTTCGTATTAGGTATGCCTTTCTGGGTGGCAGAATTCCAATTTTCTTTCTCCAACAACAGAATATCCCAAAATATTGGTGACCATTTCTTAATGTAGAATAAATCCTGCGTAGTGGGCCAATTCGGGAATTTACGTGCATAAGTTCACGTAACAAAATGTACATAGGTACGAAACGTAATGTAATACATATTATTGCGCAAGTCGTAGTTTAGTGCCCTGAGGAGGACAGGCTGTTGCTGGCAACGCAACGCGGTCACGGCCGGTTGTCGCTCCGCTGACGTTTGTCGACTTGTCGGCACTGAACGGAGCGGTTAGCCATCGCGTGTATTGAACGAGAAAGACGCATGCTAAAGTACGCTTGGAGAGCGTGCGTTTGAAATTACAATTTCTGTCTCATTGATTCAACTTCAGTTAAGTTAAAAATGCGATACTCCATCTTGATTAATTTATAGCTTCGTTGACATTGTCAAGACGTCTGTATTGAATTGACCGGATAGCAGCTGCATCAATAAACGCAGGATACGCTAGGCAATTTACGCTAACAAGTTGACGCTTTTGATTGAATGGGTTCAAGATATGTATTCTGCTAGCAGCTCAACAGTCATGTTACGGGTAATCAAAGGTCTGACTAATCTACTGACCGACATTTTAAATTGAACAACGTTTTGATATCCGATTCTATTTTAAGCAAACCAGCACTTTACAATGCTTTCGTTATCGTGTTCTAGCTGCGTCGTGTCGTATTAATTGTCCCTTTGAGGTCTTCTACTCCCTAAAAACGGCATCTGTAGTTTCGGCCGAAGTCACGGGTGACCCGTAAACCGTATTCCCTGCGGTCATAAGATTAGCTTGGGGCCTGACCTAAGAAAAAATGACACTACGATTTGACAGATGTCCATACTCTCGATGTGATTTTATCCAACCGATAAATTAATTGATCGTTTCTAGGGGAAAAGCTTCAAACTACTTTCGGACGGGCCCGTATCTTCGTTGACAGACTTAGAGAGTAGGCCTCCCTTATCACAATCTGTTAGGGTACCTGCCTGCTTCTCCAGAAATGTCCGCTGTTAGTCCGTTATTATCACTCTCAGTATTTGACTAGCTTGTCTATAGTCGACAGAATAGACCGAAGAGCGCAAGCTTCAGTGCTCCCCTTTTTTGCTGAAACAGCAGTTTTCCTTGTAAAACGAAAGTAATGTTTTCACTGATCATCGTTATTTTATGTGATTCGAAATTCACACGGCAGGTTTTCCTCGCAGTGTACGTTGCGCATTCCAAGTCTTCATGCCTAATCAGGTAAACACAGTACCTAAGCACCAATGGAATACGTCTTTGATCTGTGCTATTGATATCATAACGTAGGTAGTTCTTCACAAAAGATAAGGTCTCTTACAAATGCTATTTTTGAATATGAGCACTGAATTATTATTGAAGCCAATTTAGATCACTCAAGTGGCTTTAGTATGAAGAAGCCGTATGTATCGGAAAATCGTTGATCGTGTCTTAATCTAATAAGCAATTGTATTGGTGCTAATGTTATTACGAAAACTGATTTAGTGACCTATATTGCTGGTCCTTACCTTCCGTCGTCTAGCAAATCATTCTACTTACAAGAAACGTATTTTACATTTGCAACATCGTATAAGATTTTATTTGTGGGACCGTTAAATTCCAGCCATCATTTTATTTATCAAGGTCTACCAGACTATTTGCACATTTGTATTAATCCCGAGCTCCCGGTAGTAAAAAGATTCCGCCATATTTTTTCAAATGCTACGTAAACCATAGCCACGACCTCCATTGCCAAAATTAATGTGACACACGTAAACTAGTTTATAATAGGCGCAAAAAATATTTTGGCAAACAGTCTTTGCTTCCTTGAAACAGTAACGTTTAGCCGTGCGTTGTCATTTCTTCGAATTTTTTCTAATATTAGATTTTTACTATTCTGCTTGAACTGCTTCACTATATTTTCTAATTATCTTCAGCCGGGGGTAATGTTCGTTTATTGCCGAGTGCAAGAGTGATTAGTCTGTAATTTGAGTAAAAGACTTGACACGCACTAGAGCAGACAGCCATGACTCACGACACAGCTGGTCGTGGTTGGCATCACGATCAAAGGTGCAGCCAGCAATTCTGCATGCGTGTTCCATGAACGACCGCATGCTGGTAACTCCAATCTGATCATGGGTTTCAACGCAGTATCGGATAGGAAATTTAGATTTATTTAAGGTGATCTATCTACGTAATATGTTAGTAAAATAATATAATTTATTACACGTCTTGTTTAAAAAAATGTACAAAAAACCAAGATATTTTTATCAACCATGGTGTCATGTTCCCTAGACACGTGTTAAATATTGACGTCACGGCAATGGTTCGAGGAAGAATAAAAATAGTCCACAAATTACCCTAGACAGTACTATATTTATTTATGATATAAAAGTACTAAATTATCTCAAGAAGCAATCAATATCAATCAGCGTTTTATCTTCCAGCAATTGCATTGATTTCGTTCAATTAACAATACAACAATAGGTACCTTGGGACAATCTAGATAAAGTGCAAGATAATTGATTAGCATCAGTAAGATCTCTTCGAACATTCCATTGCATTCCGTGGCAAAAGAAACGGTCCTCTTAAAAAATGTATAGATTCTTGAAAAGTGTGTAACTGTGCATGTATCTCGGCTTTAGCTAAGGGCCTGTGCATACAGGTTCTATGTGGAGCTAATCAAATTGCAAGTGTACCACCCTGACGAAGAACGGTGCAGTGCCCTCCTTTCACCTTCAGCCTAGCGCCTGATCGTCTCGGAACCCTGAACTCGTTCGACCCGCACGCCCGTGCCTCCATTAAGCTAGGTCCTATGTTGTTTGTGTCGTTTTCAAATCGTTACAGCTTGTTATGAAGTGAGAGATATCAAATCGGGTCTCCACAAGTGGTCAATTAATTCTTCATAAACGTTTTTGTTTATTACTGCAGTAAAGCTGTAATTATCTAGTAGAATATTTGATTTTGATTATCACATTTACCTTATTATCCTCTAATATTTTTTGTCAAATGTAAACTTAAAGTCCTCTACGACCTTAAAGAGTTTGGGAATCTTGGATCTATATCGTCCAGAAGCCTAACAACTTACGTTAGATCAAAGGTTTGGATTTTGTCTCGCTGGTACTGGTAGTCAATAAATATTATTTAAATTGCTATTTTCGCGAGTATCGCATTTAATTTAACAAAATAATTTACAACGGACTGAGCTTTAACCACTTACTACGCATTTTGTTGTTGTGCTAACGAATTTAGCAGTTTTTGCTTCTGCCAAAAAAACTATTTGTTTGCATGTCGCACTGTTATTGTCTACTAGAAGAAATTAAAAGTAAGGTCACCAAATATCTGCGTAGTAGAATCACGCCACGCCTATCATAGTATTTTGAACAGTAAGTAAACTACGAGTACCATGTGCTTGTCTTTTATTGTGCGTACACTGTGACTATGATGTGGGGCAATTCACAAAGATGCCTTGGCTCCTCTTGTTTACATTAGACATCAAAGTTTAGATTTGGTTTCTTCTGCTAAAGCTTTAAGTTTAAACAGCGCAACTAACACGTTGCGCTGTTTAAACTGAAAACTTCTAGAAGAAACTTAATATGCTGCTATTCTTAGTCATTCTTAAAATCTCAATCAATCTAACCCGTTTTCCAACTATGTTGGGGTTGGCTTTCAGTCTATTCGGATGCAGATGAGTACCAGTATTTTATATAGAGCCACTGCCTATCTGAACCCTACAACCCAGTTACTGGGTAATACGATACCCCTTGGTAAGACCGGTTATCAGACTTTCGGGCTTCTGACGACCTGTAACGACTGTCACAGATTCAGGAGTCACAGCGGGACCAACGGCTTAACGTGCTTTCCGAGGCAGGGTGGGGTCTTGCTTGACCATCGTTATAGGTCACCATCCACGGGCCAACAGAGGCACGCGTAGCCTAACCTGATCGATCGACTTGTGCGGCTATTATTACCTAGCCACAAACAATCTATTGCTATGATATGTTTATTATTTTTAACTGCAGGGTTTATACTACCTGCTCATCGGATTATCAATCGGGATGACAATACGTCACAAATTCTTAGTTCTCTCTCGAAAGGTCGAATGCTTTAACACCCAGTTGTTGCCATATAGATTATAGTGTAAAATCAATATTATGACTTACTGGTACTGACCTGCGAATAACACTAGGCGATAATAAACATTAGTAAGACGTAATTAATGGCGAACAAACATGGCCGGTAAATAGTGATGTCACGGCCGGTTGATCGTCAAAGGCATTATAATCAGATACGTTCTAATGAATATTTATGTGGAGTACTTAGATGGAAAATATTTTAATCCATTTAAATATATGGTAAGATGTTTTTGAAGATAAAACTTAAAAAAAGCTTAAAGAAGAATACTACTCTAGAAGCAGTACTGCCTTACAAGGATTTTCATTTTAATTATGATGGCCTTCTACCTGCAGTTAATGAGGCAGTGGTATCTCTAGCTGAAGTCAGCACAGGACCCTTTGGTGTAGAAACGACAATTCGTATACATGTTATAAATTTTGAAATAGCTTCAAGCTGGTTCTATGAGGTTATGTAGGCGTAAGTTAACAAAACAGATAAGTGGGTTTCTAGTGTATAAGTGTTAACAAAACAAAATTCCATATTGGAAGACGATATAATTAATGCATGAACTTGTTCCATAGTGGAAACTTGTTTTAATAAACTATGGGAGCTACAAAACAATAAGATTGTTGAACAAAATCGCGTTAATATTGGTTCTTCAAGGACTTGTGAGTATAACAATGTGTATGTTTTCAGAATGGGCTTACCATTCAAAAGTCTATTTACTGAACTCTCACAAGCAAAGTAAATTATTGCTAATCGTTTGAAGTAACGCGTCGATATGTTAGATAGATTGTTTATTACTTAACAAAGTGTTTACAGTATTTGCCATCGTGACCAAGTATAACTATGGCCTTTGAAACTGGGGCAGTAACCTATTCCCTTAATTTAAAATTCAAACAGTTTCTGTGACATGCAAACATGGTGATTTTCTGTGCAACGAACGGTTCTCTGCTGGCATTCTGATTTAATGAAGCTGGTGGCTTTTCTAACATGGTTTTTTGTTTTGCTGTAAATGAGTTTATTCTAAGTTAAGGTATTGTTGTTTTGCACTGACGAATTTGGGAATTTTTCCTTAAAGTTATACGTTTCCATAGTCGTATTGTGAATTATTTATTTGTGTACGTGATTTGGATTTGTACGTCTCTTGTTAAGGTAGCTGCACAAAAGGTTGTCTGTGTAGGTGAAGCTGACTGAATAAATTGTTTGTTCATTAGAGCTAGTTTGTTTATGAGGTACATTTATACAACACCTGATATTCGTTATTTACTAGCTCTTTAAGATTAACTTGTATCTGTGACCCGCGGTGCATTGTGCAATTTCTGACGCAATACTGCCAACCATTTACAATCATTCATTATGCTCGTTTAAACAATTTCTTCTGGCTTAAACAGGTCTGATTAAACAATATCTTTGTATTTTCCACGCTTAGGTACATATTTTATCGGTTTTGGTTAGGCCTTGGCCCGAATTGAAATTTCCTTCATGGGATATTAATTTTGCACAGCAGTCGCTACCTATGTTGAATGTCGATTACATGAATATTATTAATTCGCAATTCATGGTATAGAAGCAGTGATTAAAACTGCCGAGATGGTTTCATCTCGTTGGAAACCATGTTTGAATACATTTTGAGCTAAGAATTATGAGTGTGTTCAAAAATTTTGGTAGTTTTCATACCTACATTTGATTTCAGGGGCATTTAAGTAGCACCAACAAGTGGATTCAGTATTTACAATCCGCATCCGAAATCGATAGCCCATTTAACATTGACCTACTCTTTCATTTTGATTTTTATTATTTTGGCTTATCGGTGAATTTGTATTTCAGCGACCGGCTTTTCGTGCTATTTTAGTGCATTTATTGACTGTATCAGAAGGTTAAAAGATTTTATTTGCTGATTTTTTAAACTACGTTGACCAAACGACCAAATGGTTACGAAACTGTTCAGCTGATTGGCCCTTATGGGTACTCTTAAATTTTGATTTTTATTATTTGACTAATAGGCGAATTTGTATTTCAGGAACAGGTTTTTTATGTTATTTTAGTGCATTTATTGACAGTAGCAGAACGCTAAAAGAATTTTGTAGATTTTTTAACTACGTTGACCAAACGATCAAATGGTTACGAGAATATTCAGCTGTTTCGCCCTTATGGGTAACTCTTGCATTTTGATTTTTATTATTTGACTTATAGGCGAATTTGTATTTCAGCAACAGGTTTTTCGTGCTATTTCAGTTCTTTTATTGACTGGCAGAAGGCTAAAAGACTTTTGCTGTTTTTTTTTAACTACGTTGACCTAACGAGCAAATGGTTACGAGAATGTTCAGCTGTTTGGCCCTTTTGGGTAACTCTTTTATTTAGATTTTTATTATTTGACTTATCAGCGAATTCGTATTTCAGCAACAGGTTTTTATTGCTATTTTAATGCATGTATTGACTGTGGCAGAAGGCTAAAAGATATTTACTACTTTTTTTTTAACTTCGTTGACCAAAATATCAATGTTTACGAGAATGTCCGGCTGTTTGGTCCTTATAGGCAGAATTCAAAAAAAAAAAATAGCATATTTCTTATTCACTCCTGCATAAATCTCGCCGCACGGGGTGCTTTCTAGCATCTTCGGTTGTGCATAATGCAGCAGCTGAACTGTAATTTTCCTGTTACAGAGTTCTTCGATCTCTAAACATTTTCATAAATCTTAAATTTTGTCCCTTTGGACTCATACATTTTTATAAGATCCTTGGAATCAAATAATGGGGATTTTTTTTATTGTGTTTCTAAATGTGATTTGTCACGAGATGAACTCTGTAGACAGTTTGACCTGCTCTTTGGGTTAATAAACTTAGGGTTTTACGGAATTTTTCCTTGTGTCCCGTAGATAAATGATGTGATGTAACTCTTATTAAAACTACGTAATGCCTACCAAAACAGATAGCTGCATATATAAATGTCATGTCTTTTGGGCAGGAATAATACCTATTTGAAAATCTCGAGTGCATTCGAATTAGTAGCTTCATGAAACGGGCATGCAGTGCGGTAGGTCTCGGCAATTTACATACATATCCCTAGAGTTATGATGCGACTGCACTTGTTGCCAAGAATCAACAAGAGCGGTAAAACGAGGTTATGTTGCATTAATACGTCTCTTTCAATAAGAAAATTAAAGCAGTGGTGTGGTGGCCCAGTAGAGCAGTGGTGGCCCAGTGGTAACGGTCGCGACTTACGAGTTGTAGGTCATGGGTTCGAGCCCAGACAGGCGCTTTATTTTTCAAAAAATATTTCATCACCCCAGCTCTCAAAACGGTGAAGGAAAGCATCATGAGGAAACCAGCTTGTCCTAGAACAAAAAGTTCGGAGATAGGTGACATCTACTAACCCGCACTGGCCCCGCGTGGTCGATGACAGCCCACTCGCTCTCAGGCTGATTATGAATAAGACAAATACTAATAAGATTATGAATTTACTTTATTTAAAACATCAGTCTACATATTGAAATGTCACGAGTGCGACCTACTACCACAATGTACTGTGTTGAAGACAGTTGAAGTCTGGTTTAAATCTGCCTTGATCCTTGACCCATTATCCGTGTGACACAAGCAGCTTCGCTGGTTATTGGCATGTTTATGATACCTCACTACAGACACTATAAATTCCTTGCGTTCCATTTTAAAATCTCGAATGTGTAATGTTTTCCGCTATCTTCTTTGATGTAAAGCATAATTGTTTTGCAACATCTTTTGACGTTAGGTTTAAATTAATAATAATTACTTGTCTATTGTGTATTTACAAATACTAGATGCAGGTTTTAAAGTTCAAGCAAAGAGCTGTCAAATAATTTTCTGGTAACAACAAATCGTGATACCTAACTGATTTAAATGCAAATGAGAAACGCGGTAGATAATTTGTTAGAAACTGTTTATTTATAGTTTTCCTGTAAACCGGTTTAGTTAAGGTGTATGGTTACGAAAATAATATTTACGTATTAAAACAGAGGCCTGTTTCTAACAAGGCTTCATGTATTCTATATCTATATCGCAGTATTTTGTCGATTCGCTATAAAATGGCCTGATAAACGAGTTTCCGGCTGAGGCTACAGTAGGTAGCGATTTGCGATGCGACTGGAAGAGCGAAACGAGATAAATATGCTATGGCTACATTATAAGCGAAAATATATTCGGCGATGACGTGGCCACAGTACACATGCTACACAACGAATTAGCATGAATTAGCAATTTCGCTGATATGTTGATGTAGCCGATGCTGTGATTACAGTAATGTTGTTCCGATCGCTTAAAGAAATCAAAGATCGCTAGTAATATTTGATGTACGGTGTAGCCATATACGTGAGCATTCATTTATTTGTTTTAATCGCTCATGTGTCGCAGGTCGCGTCGCGGTCTAATGTAGCCTCAGCCTCCGAGCCGTTTGATGGTACGTAACTATGTAACAGAAATAAAACAGAATTTATTAACGCTAGCAAATTCAAGTCACATAACTAATTCGGCGCCGTGGTTGAATAAATGATTTCCGGCACGCCTCAGCTTTTGTGGCTTTGTCATATTTGTATGTGTCGATTGTTTTATATTCCTGTGTTTTTATTTATTTGTAAAGTACGTGTTGTAAATAAACATTATTAACCAAGAAATATAACTTGTATAAACTGTGACTCAGTTCTTTGAAATAAGCTCAAGTTAAGTAGATCATTGTTGTTGGTAGCAATAACAAATGTAGTAGTTATGTAGTGACTAACCTTTTAATGCAGTTGTTAATTAAATATTTGATAAGCAAACTCATTAAAACAATAAATTCGAAGTATTGAAACTTGTGTGTCCAGTCTGTTATGTAATACTTTTGAACAGAGAGGCACAAGGTGTGGGGGCAGTGTGTCGCCTCAATTTTATTAGACACTTGCGATTCAGTCGACAATTCGCGAGAAGCTATTATTTTAAATCTTAGTCACAGCAAAAATCAGATAATGCGGAAAATGGTATTCCGAAAATTAAATATTACCGATCGGTCCGGCTACGTTAACTACGCAGAATCCGCGTAGCAACATGAGGGGATTTCGTAACATCAACGTAGTCAATTTTTTGCCAGCTTCCGCTGTGGCCCGACGTTTATTTATTTATTTATTTATATATACTTTATTGTACTCCACAAATGAGATGTTATATGCGTAGTAGAACTAGGTAGATAGGTATAGGTATGTTCAGTCGACAAAAACAACATCAATATTCCAACAATGATTAATTGATACGAAAATTATAATGGATAGGTAATAGGCAAACACGTGGAGGTGATATTGCGGATTATTTTTGCAAATCGTATTGGCACATAAAATGAGGTATTCCACTCAGGGCACTGATTTGATCGGCATGTGCTTGAACGGCACCTGAGCACTTTCACTAACGGCACTGAAACAAAATTTCGTGCTGTTCAGTGGAAGAGTTTATTCATATTGATTTCAGTGTCCAAACGGCAACTACGTTAAATATTTTTTAGTGGTGGGATGTAATTTTTTGTTCAAGGCATTATGAAACAACACATATCGATACAAATCCACAGACATAAAGTCCGGATATATCCGTACCGGATAATTCCACCTTGTCCATGTATATTTGTATTTATGACAACCAAATATACTTAGTTAATCAAGTCCTCTTTGTGTTTCCAGTCTAGGATGTCTGACATCAGAAAATAAAAATATATTTTTGTATTTTCTTATTCGTCACCACCATCGTAGTAAAAAAAAATCTTAAGCGGTACAAGCAAAAGCTCAATTTAAAAACTGTTTCATGCAGGTAATGTAAGGTTCCTGTAAATTTATCGGTAAAATCTCTTCCTATGACATATATTACGCTTACTCTTCGTTGAAATGTCTGATCTGTCGGTGGCGTGTGCTGCGTTAATGCTCGATGAAATATTAATCCAATTCGGTCATGTTAGAAAAATCAAGTTGGAACAAAACTTCGAGTGTTGTACTCATTCTTCGTTTCGTAAAAGGGTGACACATTAGAGCGACTCAATGTTTTGTCAGAAGTTCATCATCTCAGGTTTACTTCGTTAACGGTACGTTACCTCAAAGGGTTTTTACGACGGAGATACGTTACCTCGAAATCAATAATACGGAATTAGAAACTATTAGTCCACCAGATCAATCAAGTCAGCCTATGGCAGTCCGCTGGTAGACATGATCTCTCCCAGACTGCGCCAAAACACCCTGTCCTCCGCCTTCCGCATCCAGTCTTTTCCTGACACCTTTTTAAAGTTGTCGGTTCAACTAGCCGATACGCGGTCTTTACTCCAGAGCTCGTCTGCTCCACGGCCCATTGGTCCTTTGACAAGCAAGAGGCCCGCCGACTACTACTTAAGCTGTCTTAACTTCGGTTATTTTGGGTAGTTTCATTTCTTATCTTATCCTTCAAAGAAACTCCGAACAGAAGCCGCTCTATAACGCGCTGAGCGATCTTGAATTTGAGGACCAGCCGAACTGTCAGTGTCCACGTTTCGGCACACGGGCCCGGACGGACTGGTTGAAGACCTTAGTCATTAAACATTGCGGGGTAGATGAGTCTCTTGTCCTGGATCTGGACATTCATCGTGGCAGCATCATACAAACAACTCAATACTTCGATGTGGCGCCAGTCAATTCAGTCTCCCTATGAGATTAGGAAGTTAACAAAACTACAATTGATTAAACGCACCTTCGAAGTAAAAACCCTTTTTCGGCGTAGGTGTTCTCACGGCGTTACATATTTGAATGTTATTAAAATCGTTTTTTCTACAGAGGTTGCTTTACAAATATTCCAATAATGGGGAAGGTCGGTCAAAGCCAATTGTGAGGCCTGCAATAAATATCTCATTTTGTCCATTAAAAAAAATTTCGTGTTTTTCTTGAGTTAGGGTCAGTTCACACCGGTACGCGACGCGATGCGACGTTGCGCGCATTTTTTAAGATCACGATACAAAATAGAGAAATCTTATTTACTTTACAATAAGGTATACGGGCTGCACAACACGGTGCATCTAAGCGTTCTTCGACACGCTTTCGTGCTAGTAGTGAAATTATATCTTTTCGTGTTGTAAATAAGTTAGATAGTCTGTTGCTATTTTAAAAAATGCGCGCAGCGTCACTTCTCGGTGTGAACTGACCTTTAGGTTTTATTTTACTATTTCGTTATTTTTGGTCATTTTAAATCAATTATGTATTTGACATAGAAAATGTCTGAAATAAAATCCTTTAATATTTATTATACTTAACATACTTAATACTTATTTCTCATAACAATTACTTCACAATGTTTCCGAGGTAACCTCAAACTCATAATTAAAAAAATACAAATGACTTTAAGTCACAGTCTACTAATTTTACGGCATTTTGGAAAATGGTGGATACCAATTTCGGAGTATTTAGAACTAGCTATCAGCGCCATTCCGACAGTTGTCTTCGTCATTTACCCAGGCGTCATTTATGTGATTTAAATCCAACGTTAAACGAATGCATACGTAAACATTTAACCGCGCTCTTAACGAATGACAATGGAGCCATTGACTGTGCGTGGTTCGACACGTACTAGCCGTATCGATATGTTGGTAATGCCCTGAACAAAGAATACATATGTCCCATCACTACTGGGTTTTTCAACAAGAACTTTGTTTTTCAATTGGGGCAACAACAACAGCATGACAGTTTTGACATTTAGTTTTTTGACGTATTCGTAGTAGATGCTTTGGCAATTGTTACAATGAATTCAATTTCGCTTGAAAATCGCATTAAAATAATTAAAATCCACTATGAAAATGGTGGTTCTGTTAAAGTTGCATTTCGTAAAATTCGTGATATTTTCGGACAACATAATCGCCGTTCTGAGACCGCTATTAAGAATTTGGTCGCTAAGTTTGAGTCGACAGGCTCGGTACAAAATGTGCCAACACCAACGCGTGTTCGACCTGGTCGTTCAACTGAAAACATCACAGCCGTGAGCCACAGTGTTGAAGAAGATCCAAATTTGTCAATTCCTCGTCGTTCTCAACAATTGGGGTTATCCAAAACCACCACATGGCCTATTATTGATGACGTGGATAGCACTGACTAACAGGACGGTGCTGCATGTTACACAGCCAATGAAACGACCAATTTATCGCAAACGAAATTTCCCGATCGCATAATTTCACGAAATTCAGCGGTTAAGTGGCCAGCCATATCGTGTGATTTAACACCACTGGATTATTTTTTGTGGGGCTATATTAAGAACACAGTCTATACGGAGCCAATCGAATCGATTGCAACCTTAAAACTCAAAATCTGTGATGTGATTAACGAAATAGACCCGCCATTTTGCCAAAAAGTGATTAAAAACTTTGATGAAAGAATCGACTTCTGTCAGCGTGCTCGTGGTGGACATTTGTCAGATATCATTTTACATTGATAATTGCTAATCTTTTGTCTTCGTAATACAATAAAAATTTGAATCATCTTCATGTAAATTCTTTGTTTTATTTTGTTTTAGAAAACAAAGTTCTTGTTGAAAAACCCTTTACAAGCTGTATACAGGTGCCGTTCGGACACTGAAATGAATATGAGTAAACTGTTCCACTGAACGGCACGTTACGAAATTTTGTTTCAGTGCCGTTAGTGGAAGTGCTCAGGTGTCGTTCAAGCACGTGCCGTTCAAATCAGTGCCCTGAGTGGAATACCTCCATTAATCTACAATATTAGAATCTGTATTATCAGTCTATGCAAAATGAGCTGTTTAACGGAGTCGCGAACATGGCTCACGGCTATGCGCGAAAATAACCACGTCGAACGTGTTTCGGTAACTCCGAATACGTGTAAGTACTTATCTGTCTCAGAGTTATCTGCGAAATCTACGTGGCCCTATACGTGATTCGATCTTCGGTAGTAGTTATGTACTTTATAAAATTCTGACAGGTGTTCTTCTACGCAATAAAGGGATTTGTTATTCGCCTACTCAAGCGGTTTCTATCTGATTTATTCTTTATAGGTACTTCAAATTGTTACTGAACTGCGCAATATTATCTAGTCGAAAACAAAACTTGAAGTAAACAACCCTCTCCTAGTCGCCGGTTTTCAGAAGGGTCTTAGCTTCGTAAGCGGGTCTCGTAAGACAGTTCCTACGCTAATTTCAGTAAAATCGACTTGAAAGTTGAAATTATCCAATAATACCTACCCACTACATAAAAACAAGTACCACAGAAATACAAAACAAAAAAGAAACATGCAGGAAAAACAAGTTTCATTAAGTTATTTAAAGGATTTAATTATTTGCAGTCAGACTGGTTTAAAAAATAAATAAAAATAATGTTTTACGATTTGAACAGGCGCGGTGCGGTGCAGAAGACATTGAGCAATGCAATTATCTGTGCTATGTTTATACACTAGAGGAGAAAAAGAAAAATAAAAGTGATATCACGTGTGAAATTGTCTCGTGTGTGTGAAGATAAAAGGTTCATTGCCAGAAATTTAACAGCGTTACTTTTATATTTTAAGAATTGTTTATAAACTATAGACACGAGACGTGCATGTAACGCGTAGTAGAAATTATCTGTAAAGTTAACCTCATTGGCTTCGTTTATGATATTTTTCGTAAAAATGTGAAAATCTATTTTGAACGTTTCAACAACTGGTAACACGATTTTCTGTTACGAATGAACGCAAGAACTTACATCGAAATTGTAGGGGGCGTACAATTCGGAATCATTTATCATTTAAAATTAAAACCAGCCATAATTTTTCAACTCCGTCTAATACATTAATTTATCTGCCAGAGCCACACTGACAGAGTCTAGGTAATTTTTTAGTTTTCTAGGATTCTAAAGTTGAGAAAATATGAAAAGATCATTTATGTCGAGTGGGAGCCAACAAAATATAAAATTAATTCTAATTTCTGTACGGATCTTCAAAACTGTCCCCTAAAGACTCCACGTGTTGTTGAGTCATACCTACGTAAGTATGTTTTTAAGCGATTTCACACGAAAGTTCAACTGCAGTCAAGGTCAGGTTGTGTGGATCAACATCAACAATAGGGCTGACATTGAAAGCGAGTCAAACCGTCGCCTGCGCGCCTTCCGGTGCGTAGGTCATGTGGACGAATAACAACCCACTCGGCAGAACATTCGCACGTTATATACGACATCCTACTTATGTGTGTAAATGTATGAAGATGGAGTAGCTGCGTACGCAGGAAGGTGTTGTTCAGCTGTCGAGTTCTGGATAAGTGGTGCTTAAATCTAGGATCTAGAATACCCTATACAAGACGCGTGCCTATTTTTTTGAAAATTGTAGGTAGATAAATCATCGTAGACTTGAAATAGAGGTAATCCCGCTCTGTGTAAAGAACACGCTATGATATCCTTTCCGAAATCGTAGTAATTCTGCACTGTTGCTGATGTTAACCATAGAGGCTTACTATCTGCCTAGTCTTTTCCTATGTTGGAGTCGACTTCCAGTCTAACCGAATAACCAGTATCATAGTATATTTTGGCGTTATCATCATACGTTGCAGGAGTGATAACATGATGTGTTCATTTAACGTGCCAAAAGAAACCACGTGGCAAAACAACAATGAGTAAAAAAATATTCAAGTTGCATTATTTACCGACTAGTTTCCACTTTGCCAGGCCCTCGTTACTAAGCTGTCTACTTATGAAACATTCACGCTTTTCCTTAGTTTACTTAAATGACTAACACATGATAATAATATAACTGAACACATATAACTGCTATGTACATATATAACTTGAAATGTACATAGGTACAGCTGTTTTCTTTTACTTCCAGAAGCAATAATTCTATTTGGTTTGTAAACGTGTGGTCGAAAATATTTTTGTGTTATTTTTAGAATAATTTTTCATGCTTATCTATGGTGGGTTTTGGCTTAGAATCCTGGCCTACAGGTGTAACTGAGAATCTCTCATTACACGTTCGATGTTTTCAATCGATTGCCTGCTGAATGTTCATCATCATCATCATTTCAGCCGAAAGACATCCACTGCTGGACATAGGCCTCCCCCAAAAGGGGGGTTTTGTCATAATCGCCACGCTTGGCAGGCGGGTTTGCGATCGCAGTATGGTGGTAAAATGCATAGAGAACGCTGCTGCCCATTCTCTAGTAAATCCCTTAGTCGCCTTCTACGACACCCACGGGAAGATATGGGATAGTGCTATTCTTTTACGTCCAGCACCACACGGAACGCTAAATGTTACTGGTACTAATATGCAAGTTGACGTGGATGAAGTCACAAATATTGTGCAAAATAAATTTGTTCCTACTTTAAAACTCAGATATATCTGTCAGCTTATACTCAAAATGGAGATGAGGAGTAAGCACGAGTCTGCATCTTCTATTAAAACCCATAGTTGTACATGAAGTTTGCTGCTGACCTTTCTGTAAACAATTCTGAATATCCTCGGTTACGTAATCACCAGAGCATTGATCCCATCCCATAGGATCTCATGAATAGTAATGAAGCATACCCCACGCCTTCTAAGATCTTTCGAGTAGGGATTTGTGTTCCTCGGAATTTAAAACACGATGACATTTGATCATTGATCATCCAGAAGTGGAAATCTAGCAAGCATCTTCTAATTTCCACTACACGCGGTTCTAGCGTGGGTGGTTTGATTGGAAGAGAGCAGCTATAACCTCAAAATGAGTTTGCACTTTTTAATTAGAAAAAACTTGGAGGAAGCAAAACTAGTTTTTAAATTCTGAGGAATGAGGGAAATGTCAGGGAAGTTTTGAAAATGTGGAGTAATACGAGTAGGGGAAGACCAACGAACCGGTATATGGACTTTGTCAAAGATGATGTGGCTAGAAAGGATGTGACTATCGAGATGATGACTAATAGATAAGCAGCGGCGAAAACACCATATGACACGATTCCTACCGGCTTCCCTTCGGGGATTCGCATCGGCAACTCATTGCTATTAAAACTGATTCGTCAATAGTGGCTACTATTGGAGATATAGTTACACTACGGGTATTTAATTAATCATAACATTCAAACAACTGCTTCTACTGCTGCAACTGCAACAGCTTTGTATCACAACAAAAACAAAATGTTCTATATTAACCCGGCATCAAAACGTCATAATCGGGACCTCAAAATTCATACAACAGCGCTCCCGTAGTTATGTCACTTTAGGTCACATGGCACCGCTTGATACGGACGATAGCAAGTCGCTGTACAACGGGTTATGACAGACAGATATAGAAAAATGCGTCAGCGAGAACGAAATGGAGGAATATTGCACATTTGATTTGGTTTTCAGCTGTTCAATTTATTGTATTTAATTCTTTACATTACTATATTAATTTTAGAGTGATAGTAATTATTCTTTATTGTTAAGTCAGTAAGTTAAAGCCGACTTCACTTCGGCTTCTCTCTTAGAAAAAATGACACCTCGCCGCTGTAGAGAAGTTTGGAAGTAAAAGACATTATGCACCGACCCCAAATGAATTGGTGATATGGGCAGGAGAATGATAACATTCTGTTGGTTTTTCTTATGACTCGCTTTTGTTTACGTTTGGACCGCTTTTTATGCTAAAGCCAGTACTTGTGTGTAAAGTAACCATTGAATAAATTAAATTTAATTGTTTCTACGGTGTAAACACGAAGTGAAACAAAAATCCGACCAAGTGTGACTTGATCCAACCGCTACTCTATCTGTCACACTCAATTATGTCCTGAATAGCTCAGAGCCTTAGACCATAATCACTTGGAACTTGGAGCTCGCGACCGTATCCAATCATAATCTCTAAAACGGGTTTTCGTATCAACTCGCTTTCCGACCGGTTTTTGGATTTACAATTAGATCAGTAAAATAAAACTTGGTTGTATTAGTGTGTTAATGAACATGACGGCTGTGAAGGTAGGATATCTCATCGAATGATCCATCCATTGTATTGACTTACGGAACTATGTCATTATACATAATAATGCCGCCTGTGCCATGTTAATTGCCTCTTAAAATGTATTCGACGGTCGTATATCGAATGATTCGTGAGCAATACTTTCTCGTGGTCGATTTAACACGGAAGATAGTCGCACAAGGACACTTCTCTACTTCCTTGACGACAAAAACAAGCGTTGTAGGAATTCCGTGAACACTTTGAATTATTTTCACACTCATTAATTAACTCTGCTTTATCGACAAATTAAATGCTTGCATACATTTTGCTGCGGCTATGAATGTCTAGGTGGCGATGTTATTTAAGTTTTGAGTCTATCGAGTGGGAGGCGGGAGTAATCATGGCCAACCACCTTACACTTGTGCCCACTTGTTTATGTTGGCGTACCCTGGTTTTGTATAATATCAGTCTTCTGATTGATTGACGCTAATTTACAAAAGCTAATTTGTGGACTAGGATACGCTAAAAGCTGTTCCAAATGCAATACCAACAAATCGGATTGTAAGTAATCGAATAACCGATATTCAATGCCTATTCTATTACTACCAGATGTGGTGGCGGGGATCTGAAACAGATTGTTCGCATTTTTGACACGGTAAGCAGATTGGCGACCTAGTTTCCAGCATTGTTTAGCGCACCGGCGCACGCGGCGCCTAGCCAAATCTATTTTAATTTTTATCTACGTGATCGTTTGCGCGCAGTCTGTGTCTTCTCTGCTTTTTCGCAATGTTTACAGTTTTGCCACGCGCTTCTCGCTATGCGTGAATTCACAAAAGAGATAAAAATACAAAACAAATGGTTCAATTGTAACAATTTATGCTACATTCATGCGTGTTTAACATCCGATTGACGCATTGGCCATTTCCTACGATAAAACAGCAGTATTCCACTCCTGATATCTATTTAAACTATCGTTATTATAACGTTTCCTAAAGTGATCTGCGATAGCACGTGGTTTTCGCTGGCAATTGGTTTGTCTGAGTAATTTCATGACGAGAATGCGAAACGCGGAAGCTTAGCCGTTAAATGGAACTCATGTATGCAGACATACTTTATAATCGGGATATGTGCAGTTTCCACGTTTATTATAGGGTTTTATACAAATTATTGATAGTTTTGGTGGTTTCCGTTGTTGGAAGATTGCCCAATTCATTTTAAATTTGCGTCAATTCCATTTGCGTCTGTGGGCCTCCCGTTGGGTCACGAAAATAAAGTCGACTTGCTTGAATATGATGAAATTGTCTTCCGTATATTGTTGGAGTAAGCATTTCAAAATGTTTTGGGTACATATCGTTAATAAGTATGAATTAAGTTTTACGGAGTTGTTAAAATCCGGAAGCCGCATCCGAAACTAAGCTTTAGTCGGACGGCGACTACGTAATAATTTACCGAGTTTTGATATTGTATAATATAACGTATCCATATCATTATCAACATTCAGTTATGTTTGTATTGGAAAGTTCCTGCCTATGCTTTATTTAAGTTTGCAAACCAGGAGGACGACTGCTAGGCTAGCTGACCTTTGTGATAACCCTCTTTATGGATTTGCAAAGCGATGCCAATCATTGTTTGACGTTAGAATACCATGGTTTCAACACACGTACAGGATACATTTTTATCCAGTGCGCGAACTGTAACCATGAATTCAGCATATCATTCTAGACCCCCTAGGGTAGAAATTTTTCATCGGTTATACAAAAAAAAAAATCAGCTGTTCCATACATTTTGACCGCATAGGTATTGCACTTTTCTATGAAACAGCTGATTTTTTTGTATAACCGACGTCTACGCTAGGGGGTCTACGTCCAGAATTATGTGCTGAATTTATGGTTACAGTTTGCGCATTGGTTAAAAATTTACCCTGGATACGCGTAACATAAACATGTGAAAATAACATATTCATATGTTTAATAATGAGCATGGCTTGTCATGAGGCAGTCCACTGCTGGACATAGGCATCCCCAATTGCACGCCATTCACCTCGATTCTCGGCAACACGCATCCAGCTGCTACCAGATAATCTGGCCCACGTATACCTTAATGTCCACTTACATAAAAAGATATTGCTATTGTGCACTTGAGAATACTGTTGGCCAGCATCTTTTGCTGATCCCGAAAATTTTGAATACAGTTGGTGCTGCTAAAGTATTTACTAAAAACTGTCGCTGCCAATAAGTGAAGAAGTGGATTAATATGAAAATATTCACTTACTGTTGCATCTTTTTCAGGTACCCATAACTGCCCCAGTCAATGCGTGTTCTTCATTCGATTGTTTCCGCCAACCATTATAAAACCAAGACTGCTTATTACAACAAAATTTCCAGGTACGCTACCTCCTTCTTATGTATTACTTGCCAGACAAACTCTTATGAAACTCTTCAGTTTCCAAGAAATTGTCAGCAACAGGTAAATTTATTTTTAACTAATTATGTACTTCCATTCAATTTTCCACATACTTTAACGACATGAACATCTTTTCCTAAGTAAAGTTGGGAAATACACGTCTTTAAATGGCGACCGCTCTAAACTTGGGGATCTTGCGTAAAAATTAAGTTTACCTCTACCAAACCAGTATGACGTTTTATACTGTAGCTTTAAACATGTTAAAAATAAGATTTATGCTTCTCCCGGTCATAAAGGCGAGTCGAAATTAGGTGCCGTTGTCTCCTGCAAAGGTATACGGTGCCAAAGTTTCATAGATCGCGCTATTTCCGTGCAAACACAAAACCGCTGACGTACACTGTCGGTCAAAGCTCCGCACTGACGCTCGCCTGTCAAGTATCTATTAAGACTTATTTCTGGACTCCATCCACCGTGTTTTATGTCTCTGTTTGAAGGTGAAAGAACTTGGCTTTCCTAGATGACGGCACCGCGGGTTATAGAAAAGAGGAATGGAAAAAGTTTTTAGAAATATATTTGTACTTGTTTAAGGCGTGTACTTTCCGTATCTCAAGGCTTAAGATAAGAATCTTTAAGTGTTTACCTTTCTCTGATCCCCGTCATCGTTCAACCGTAGCATAAGGTGTACCTACATATTAATTAGGCAATGTTAAATCTCTATAATTATGCACCATCACTCATTACCTGTGCGACTGCGTGCATATTAACGGCTCGCTTGGCCTTTTCACTATGCACCCCTGAACATTCCATACCATTTATCTGCATTTACCAGCAGCAATGTTACTAGTTCAACTGGGGACACTATAAAAACTCGGTCAGAACGTGGGTCGAGGCATTCCTCATACATATGTAAGGTGCCATAGAAAGAAGTAGTCCTCATGAGCAAGATAGTAAAGTTTTTAACGTGTTCATTAGGCTAGAACAATAATTATGCACTGCATATAATTGCATCAAAATATACTGATGTTACTTACGTGATTAGTACTTTTACTTTTCAATAAATGCAACGGGGACGTCATGCAAACTGATTGAGGTAATTTAGTTCGAAATAATATATAACGGCCAGGACAGGTGTGTCCCCCGGTCGCCCTTTGTTTGTGCTCCAGGCCGTAACGGAAGGCGTGACCCACTGGCTGTGTGGAATTGCACGCACAACCGATTATTGCGCCTTGTTACTAGGCGGTCGCTACTTTCCCTTTGTGCGAACATGTTTTTTAAAAACACTCATCCATCGCTACGACAGCTACTCTTTCAGTCAGCGCACTTCCGTTAGTCTCTTGTGCAACAATGTTAAACGCCGTTTACATCTACTGGAACATAATGAAGCCGTTATCTGTAGCCTCGAGGTATTTTAAAACTGTCTTGCAAGTCAGCTTGGTAACGTACGTAGAAAGGCCAGCCATAAATTAAACACGGACAGAAACGGTTGGCATGATTCTGTCGTTAGCCACATGAGATTAGTTTATCGTCAGGTTTTCGATTTAAGACTTAAGATTCTCGTGATCGAGAAATGAAAAGAAATGGAGGTATTTCCATGAACTCTCCGTAGTTTACAAACTAAACTATCGTGTCAGATCTAGATCCAGTATCTGACAAAGTAACACAAATATTTTTAGTACGCTTACACTCCAACTAGGTGGCACTCCTTCTGCTACAATGGCGATACTAGTGGCTAAGCCAAGACACACCTAAAATATTTGCACCAACTCACTAAGTAAATTATACTTGTTTGTACATAGTATCACGATCGCTAGAAGTCATTTTGTACTCAGATAAACGTGAATGCGAAGCAAGATCATTCCACAGAGCTTTACTGCATAGACATGCCTTACTTCATTCTAAGCTCCGTATGTGGAAGCTAAGTATATGCTATTACGCTATGCAGTAAGGACCGTTGTGGTGAAAGGATGCATGCTTCGATGAGATGTTACTCAGAAATAATTACAAAATTTTATAAACGATTCATTAATATTCTGAAGCAATTTTGTCTGACCGTACATTCTAATAATCAACGGAAGTGCCTATTTTTTGGCATATCAGTATCGTATTGTCTTCCTTTGAACACCGGTTGTTATGCAATTTTCAGGATGTGAGTTACGTCATTTTTCTGATTTGTATGTATTCAAACCGGTCACGTCTGGTAATTGATAGTTTCGCGATTAAATGCTCGGTCGCCCAAGGTTAAGCCGGCTATGTAAATAAAGTAATGGCGTTGGCTACAAAGCTATGTTAGTCTGCGGAACAAATTATAGGCGTGATCCATTTGCGACCAGATCGGCCACCGGTAGCACAGGTTGGACCGGCCAGGAAGACGGACATTGTGGTTAGATAACTAACTTATAGCCAATCAGCCAACGTTGGAATTAACGTTATCGCCTCCCCCGCTGTTTAAATGTACAGGAATTCAAGAGACTTGATAACAGCTCACGTAAGCGACTCATTCAAATTGCACGTTCAATAAATTGGATAATAAACAGCTATAAAAGTGAAAAGCAATTTATTGAAACATCAGGATCAGGATTCGTTACTAGGAAACGGTTACCAGGATTGATAACGTCCAGCAGTTAAGAGGTGCACTGACCGTGACGGACACTCGGCAGTGGCAAATGAACCCTCTGGCTCAGTTCCAACTTTGCTGTTTAACACAACCGTGGTATCTTTCACTAATTACTGAGCTCGCTTAAATGGTTTCACTTCCTCCAAAGCCGGTGGGGTCGCCTTAGTCGCTTGAATAATCGCGACAGACGTAACAATGGCAACAACATTTGTGACTAATCCATTTACATTATGTTTAGTCACGAAAGTCGTGTCAAATAGCAACCAATTATGTACATATCTGAATTATATTTTAACGTGGACGTACCTGGTAGGTAATACAATGTGAGTTTTATTAATATCTTGATGTAAATGAGTAAAGACAATGGATTTCATTGATGTGTCGCTTATCGAAGTTGACGAGTGCGGTAAAAAAAATGCTGGACTTAAAGTCTATGTCTAATATTATTACGAACAGTAATCGTGTACCGACAATGATGGGTCCACGTCAGCTTCGGTCACGCACGATTGAGCATTTTCTATGACATTTGAACCGAACAAAGGGTTGCTAATTGTGACTCACGTAACTTTTTGACTAGGGTGGGTGTGCGACAGTCTATTCAACCTACAGCTGCTCGCTTCCCATTGGTGAATCACGGTTTAATTAATGAAGTTATGCGCACGCATAATGTTTTGTATTCACACAATTTCCTCATTAATTCGTATTAATGTATGTATCGTTCGCGCATACCTTGCGCGATTTTCCAACGAGTTGATTCAACTATATTGACACTTCTAGAAGTTCGATTGTTATGTTATTAGTTAACGACTTGTGACTTGTAACGATTTAACGTTTTCAGTTTCGACAAGAATAAAAGATCACCAGTAGGTAGACTCTTTGTCCCCAAATTGTTCTAATAAATCACTAGGCAAACATAGACGTAAGACGTGTCGTATGTTTAAAGAAAGATTAGTAATTAGGGTTAAACTAGCGAAAACGACGTCGCATCACTCAAGATAATGTAGCTAAAACTCTTACGTTTTTAATATTATGAACAGAAACGTCAAAACAAACAGTGTTTGGTATAAAACGAAAGAGGATACAAATTATAATAAATGTGACTTAATTTTCAGTCGTCGTTTTGGCTCGCGGTTAAAATTTGGAGTGCATAGCATTGAACTTATTCTGACGCGATTGTGTAAATTGATGTCGAGTATTTCGTAGGAAGCTAACCCAAACACATAACCCACGGGGATTCCGTGCTAATCTGATCCGTGCGTAGCCTACGCTAGTTTGAAGTCGTCACGTCAACCCATCTTCCCGTTGTTTGGTCGTCCTACGCATCTTTCGCCGTTCATTGGTCGCCACACCGTCTGGACTTGGCTCCTCCTGACATCACTTCACCGTCTTTCTATTCAACTAATGACCTATCCGATCCTTTGATCTTTTCATGGGTTTTAGGCACTCTTCCTTGTGAAATCTTCCTTTTTTAAAAAGCACATTGCCCAAGTCCATAGATTACCGAGACTTATTTTCCGTGGCGCTGCCAAATCTTCTAGTAAGTATGAAGAATTTGGAGAATTGACGTCAGATTATAATGTTCGGGGAAGATGTGATGATGAAGACATAGGCCCACACATTTAGTCTTAGACTAATTCATCGTAAGGCCTACTTTCGTGGTTGCGTCATTTAGTTCTCGCAGCATGATTTGGAGATCATCCAGGCTTTCGCAGAACTTTACAGGGTTTTCCCCACATCTATTTAGATTTGTTAATGGAACAAATCAAATGTCTTCTCGAAGGAATTTGAGTATGGGCGAAATGAACTTTGACCTGTTAAGGGAACACTTAGGGCTTTTTCATTAGAAAAAGCCATAATTGTATTATTGTACTGCTGAAAATAACTGTCGTAATGAAATCAAGAATGAAAGACAGACACGGGAGCAATCGCTCGCTTTGCGGTCCCAGACGCAACTCCATCCTGTATTCTCGGCATTAGTGGAACCGGATAAGATTTTTCTTGATTTTTATGCTCGAGATTTGTTGGTTACCGCAAGTTTTATACGATTTTATGTGGCGAGACCACATGTTTTTACGCTTAGTTCAAAACACTTTTAATATCTTCAGAGCTACTCAGTATAAATCAATAAAGTCTCCGAACGACGATAAAACTAAGAGGTGTAAGAGAAAAAAGCTGATATTAGTCGGCCATGTGCCGAGATGTGATCCGTTCGTGTTCGTGATCTATGTTGCCATGTGTCAGCTGTTTCTTCCAACCAAAATAACTGCGCAGCGGATGGATTCGAAACGCGCATCTAAATATAACTCTAAAGCCGGCTAAACAACTAACGTACTTTGTTACACTATCCCCAATAATGTGTTTCATATGTAAATGACATGGATGCTCCGATGATGGTGCCAAATTATAATGACTAGAACATTATATTAGAACACCCCTTGCTTCCTCACAGGAGGAATATTCGTTATCATAACTAAACCCTGGTATATACTCAATGATGACGTATCATCACAATTTAGATAAAACCTAGACCACTTTATATCAATAAATCGTCATCAGTGTGCAGTTATCTTTATGTGCAAGTGCACAATATTATCTAAGTTCTATGTCGACAGAAACTGGATTTTATTTCGTATTATTATTCAAGAGCTAAGCCTCACACTATCAGCATATTTCTGATTGATTGTCGTCTTATTTTTAATGGGTAGGCAATTACGTTTGTAAACCGGTACGATTTGATTTTGCGAGATATATTTTCTTGAGAAAATAGAGTAATGAGATGTTATAAATTGGAATGAAGCTTGTATTTATTTAAAAGTTGCACAAATGAGAAGTAATTTGAAAGTATCTAGTGCAAACGTTTGTCAAGCCTTTGATCAAATATTTGTGTTATGTATTGGGGGTGTGGTGACAACGTCATCAACTCATCACCAACGTCAACACTCATTAGTAGAACAATCTTATTAAATTCTATTATAATATTATATAATAATCTAGAATGAATTAAAATCCGCAAAACAATATGTAAATGGCTTTAAATACATTGTTAGTAATATTAAACAATATTTTTTCCTCCGACCTCCGTAACTGCGCAGTAGACAGTCACAGTTGATTAGGTATGTTAATTAATAACTTACTGATAAATAATACACGTAGCTTAGACGGATCTATTGACTCGTTATCGAAAATTAATAACAGTATCATTTTATTGTAAAGTTATTTGCTTAATCCTCTGATTATTCCACGTGTTTAGAAAAATAAACTAGGAATTTGGCTATAATATGTAACAGAAAAATATTCCATATTTGCTTCGGATAAGAAACATATATAATTAGCATATAATTAGCAGCGTGTAATATATCGCAGGTCATAAATTCGATGAAGTAAAGGGTGTTGTACTTTTAAGATAGCTAACGTGTTGGGAATGTCTACTGCGTAGCAGGATTTTATCAACGAGGTAATTAATCCTTTATAGCTGCGTAAAGGTCTATCCACTCATATCGACGTAACAGGGCCGTGCACACACAGGAAATCGAGATCCCATTGGTTGTTAAAATCGCACCTTTAGAACCATAGTGACCTATTTTGCTTGCGGCTAATTTCGAAATAGGTCTCTATAATCCTGACTATAGAGACCTATTTTGCTTGCGGGTAATTTCGTATTAGGTCACTATGATTCTAAAGGTGCGAAATGTAATGGTTGTTTCTTGTTTCTTACACATTTCCTCTCCTCTCGCCCCTGCTCTGATGGAGTCCGGGCCTTATTGTTAGTGTCTTCCTTTGTTCTAGTAAAACCTGAGTAGGTATTTCTCCCGTAGATATAAAACATTCAGTTCTATCCTCAGAAGTGTTCCAGATTTTTTTCCTTGGCACTTCGCTTTCTACAAAATCTAGGTTTATTTGTTTTTGCGTCAACATGTTCATTCGTCGAACCTATAAGTTCCGATCTACTACAGACCAAGTGGCTACTAAGAATTTTTACTTGTTGTTTCGATACTAATAAAAAATATTTCGGTACATAGTGTACTGTTTTTTTTTTCTTCTTACGTTCGTACTTCACGGAAAGCACGTTAAGCCATTGGTCCCGGCTGTCATTAGTGGATATTTGATTGTCGTTTTGTGTAGTATGAAGCCAGAAAGTCTGAACACCAGACGTACCAAATGGTGTATTATCCAGTAAATGGCTTATGGAGATCAGAAAGGCAGTCGCTCCTTGTAAAATAGAGCATGAGCATGGTGTCCAGCTGCATCCGGTTAGACTGGATTCCGACCTCAATCTAGTTGGGAAAAGGCTAGGCAGATATACGTTCGTGCTTCACGGGTAATGCTTGAAAATATTGATCCGGTGTATGGAGCAATAACAGATAAATAGTACACCGGATCTTCTCTTCCATTTATTTATATCTACGTACGTCTTGTGAAGCTCAAAAATCTCTAGGCCGGAAGGTCTATCTCCGTCTCTTGCTTCAATACAACAACAAACCGTTGCTCTTAATTGATTCCACATTTTCGAACATGTTTACAGAAACGATCACTCTAATTAAAAACAAAATTTTATCTTTGATTTTTCGTTGAAATGGAAAAGATTTGCCGTCTGACTTTTGGCTAAGAATATCTAAATTTTTCCTGGAAGTATCGTATTAGGTGACAGGGGAAATAACAGGTGAATACACCCACTCCTAATAATAGAAGATCTTGTATAGCTTTTATAATTCAAGGTCTGTGTTTTCATGAAAAGAGTTTTCTTTAAAACAATTGACAAAAAAACTATTTTTATAAATTACCTAATAACTAGCACACGGCACTTACAGGCAGTTATCCCAATGCCAGTAAATTCCTGAGTCACCAATGTCAGTCACACTGACGCATCACTTTGCTTCATCTAATCTGTTGTTAACATTACTATCATGGGATATTTTCGTTGTCTCGGTCACAGCGATCTTCAGAACCACGCGGTTTTTGATTACACACACTGGACTAGACTCTACACATATTGCGTCAGTTATTCCAGGCAGCTTTCTTAAGAGAATGACCTGGCGAAAGGTGCTGGCATCCAGCCAACGTTCGCCGCTAAGATGTCATATTATGGATCTATGTACCTATTACCGAGTATTCAGCTGTCTCCAGTTGCAACTGTGTAATATTTACATAACCGCCCACTTATTAGTAACTGGCCTTTTGGTGAACTTTGAACTCCCAGAACGAAAAGGATCCGAATGTTTTTCATTAAAACTGGAATGATTTCCGTAAACTTAAGCATAGTACGTTGGTCTATATCTGAAGAAAACAAAACATTAGTATCATCCCACTCGGCTCGTAAAAGTTGATTGAGGGAAAGTATTTTTTTCTCAATTCACTATCGTCGAAGACAAACTGATGTTTAGGTTTTTCCGTCTTATTAATAAGCACTATCTGATTTTAGTAGGCACTGGGCACGATTCCAACACTGGTGCTGTAAATGAGATTTTGTCTATTTGACCGACCTGTGTCTGATTCGTGGCTGGTACCTACCTCAAGGTCTGCAGATTGGGCACGCCACAATTGCGGCGGTAAGTCCTCTTTTTGAGGAGTGGCTTGAGAGGCGGCATGGCGTCCTCACCTTCCGCCTGACACAGGTCCTCACCGGACATGGCTGTTTCGGGAGGTTCCTGTTTCGGATAGGGCGGGAGGAAACGCCCGGGTGTTTCCATTGCGAAGATCGCCCTGAGGACACGGCGGAGCATACGGTGGAGGTCTGCCCGGCTTGGGCGCAGCACCGCCGTGTCCTCGTGGAGGTGATCGGCGGCGGCGATCTCTCGCGTCCGACCCTGGTCCAGGTCATGGTACGGAGCGAGAGTGCATGGCTAGCAGTCGCCTCCTTCAGCGAAGCAGTTATGCTCGCAAAGAGGGAGGCGGCGCACGTGAGGGAGATGCAGTACATGCGCCCTCCCAGCCGTGGCCTTCGCAGGAGACGCCCTGGGCGTCTGGAATCCCAGGCTGATTCCCGGCCACCGTAGGCACGGGCTTGCGGACGGCGAGTAATGGGTAGCTCGCTGTCCGGTAAGGACCAAGCCCGGGTCGACGGCGTGTTGTGTTCCACGCGCGCCTCAAAGAGATGTCAGCAGCAACTGATGGGGCCCGCAAGGGCCGATGCCTGCCAGGGGTGCGGGTTGTTCGAAAGAGATACCGCGGCCCCTGGCATACAGGCAACTGAGGGAACACGGGTGGGTTTTAGTCAGTAAAAGTCTGACACGCTCTCCCGCTCCACCCAGAGCGGGAGAAGTTATTTGATGACTTCCCACCCAAAAAAAAGGTCTGCAGATCAATCATGCTCGGTCGTTGCCACTAAAACAGGTCAAAGAAGCACCTAATATAATTATGTGAATTATAATCCTACTAAAATTATAACTGAACGTTTGTCACTTTGTATGTTTGGATATTTAAATGTTTGGATGTTTGTTCCTCAATCACGCAAAAAGGGCCGCACGGATTTGTATGAAATTTGGCACACAGATAGTTTATAACCTGGATTAATACATGGGATATTTTTTATGCCGATAATACGTTCCCGTGGGATAATTTCCGATCTCCTCGCTCTTGGCTAAAGCTGGTAATTAATCAAATTCTCTTTACAGTCGTTCACATGTATGTATTTGTTTATTGTTCTGCTTCAATAATAACTTGTCGTATTTGCTTGTCCTTGTATTATTTACTGTATTTACTATTCACAGAATTCCTGTACCTATATTGATTTTATATGTGTTTAATACTTCATGCCACTGCCAGACGGAATGTTAACTTTAATACCGACATATTATTACGTGTTATGACGATGGGTAAACTGTGCAGACAGTAAATACTAACGTCTAGGATACTTCCAAAAATTAATGTGCTAGAAAATTTCATTAATTGTTTAGGAAAATCTTCGATACTATTCTAAGAAAAGAGACTCGAACTGCGCACAAGAAGGTTTCTGTACCAGCGTACAATATTTAACACTAAACTTTATTTTGTTTTATGTTATAGCGGCAATAGAAGTAAACTCTCTGTGAAAATTACGGACCATGATTCCGACACTTGCCCGCTGGCTGATAGACGGATAGTAATAGAATTCCGTACCTAGGGTTCCGTTGGCACCCTTTGGGTACGAACCCTAAAATATTTAGAACGTTTTAGAACGCAGGCCTATTTCTGCTCATAAAAATATACACCGTGAAATTTTAATGGTTGTTTTCCCGCAGCAAAATGGTTTTGTCTTGGCAATACAATCGTTTTATAAACAAGTAAAATATTAGAAACAAATAATGCCAGATTAACTATTGTGAAAAATCACCACGTGCGAGAGTTTATTCCGCTTTGAACATTTATGCATAGCTGTTCCCTTTGTCGGAGGTGCGTGCGATTCGAGTAGTACTTACAAGTTTCCTCTAGTGTTACTAAGGAGTAGTATTTTATAGAGTTGATGAATATTTTTTAAATTATTTTAAAACAAAAAAATCATATTTTTTTTAACTTTTACTCTATGCTTCGAAAGTACTCGTTATGGCAAGTTGTTCTGCCGCGGGAAAACAACCATTTAAATTTCACGGTGTATAAGGTGTTAAAAAATTAGTGTTTAGAAATTTAAGGAGTTGTTTAAAATTACATTCAAACCATAATCACGAAAACAATATTTATACACAACAATTCGTTTCAAAGATATGCAATATTTTCCCCACGTACTAATTATTAAAAATGCACATGCGCACCGTACCTACACCGTGTCCCCCCCAGCGGGGTTCCAGCATTTTCGTTGCGGGGGGGCTCAGTAACCGTGGTCACCCTCCCACGGTGAAGCGAAGAGGAACCCCAAGGTGGGGCCGCTCGTCAGGGCGTGTGCCTCCAAGCCGACGACGTAGCGGCCAAAAAGTAGGTTGCGGTGAGGTGCATCGCAACCGAGGCGTGCCGCGATGTCGAATGGGAGGCATCGCGGCTGAGGGTTACAGGCTGCGGCGGAGGAGGAGTGCCGGTACTTCTGAGTAGCGCTCTTCCCTTCCGTAGCCTGGACGGGGCCGCCACCGTTTGATGGCGGACGCGGTGGGGCCGCAGGGGAAGAGGAGTGTCGGTATAGCGTTGGCCGCTCTCCCTATCCCCTGCGGCCGAAAAGTGGTTGGCGGCGGGGCCACTATACTGACCCGTCGCAGGAGGACGTCAGCAGCAGCTGGTGGGGCTCGCAAGGGCCGATGCCTGCTAGGGGTGCGGGTTGTTCGAAAACGGGCAGCTGAAGGAACATGGGTGGGTTTTAGTCAGTAAAAGTCTGACACGCCCTCCTGCTCCAACCAGAGCGGGAGAAGTCATTTGATGATTTCCCACCCACAACAAAAAAAAAAAAAACCTACACCGTGTAGGCACAGACAGCCGTGCGAGCGAGACGAGCACGTTATCAAATACCTACGTAAACAGCTGATTCTAATTTTCCCATCACATTTCTCAGACTTTGGACTGCCAATTTATCGAACTTACCTAAAATTAAAATCGCTCAATTTTTTTTTTTGCGATAGGTATCTTAGTTTTTTGTTACCGAGCAAGTACACGAAATTCGGAACATACATTTTTTAACATCTTATATATGAATCCTACAAGGTATCAATAACCTTTATCTTAGTGCTTTAAATAGCCGACAGTGTGATCATCATCATCATTTTAGCCGAAAGTCGTCCAATGCTGGGCACAGGCTTTCCTCCAGGCACCGCCATCTAGACCGGTTCTGTGCTTCCCGCTGACAGTACAGCGAACCTGAAACCACAAAATGACGAATCAACAAACCGCATCAGTTATAATTAATTTCCATTAGGCATAATAAATATAAGCTATGTCGCTTATGTTCAGTCAGATTCGGACGCGCACTCCATTTTCACGGTGATGACGTCAAAGCAATCACTTGTCACTCTGCTCTTAAACTTGACAAAATGCTTTGGCAGTGGAAATGAAAGCGTGTTGAACAACATAAAACAATTATACACTAAAATTTCTCCGAATAGTAATTACTCTAAAGGCGAGGAAATCAGCCGAGTGCTCTTACGCCATCTTTATACCTAACACGTGGCTGTACGAGGTTGTAACGCGTTACCGGACTCTTGAAGTTTTACTCACCATTGGAACGGAAATAGCGTGAAAAGATATTCATAGAGGTGAAAAGCGAAATGTTGTCTTGTTTCTAGAAACTTCGATAAACTTATTTAAAGAAACCACGTGGCGGGCGGTATCGTGAATTTCCTCTAGATTTTGTCTATTCGAAACTTTTTCGATTGCTTCCTGGTAAATATTCGGCTCATTTATGACGTCTGAGTGGTATCTTCGAGAATTGTGTTTTGACAATGTTTAATTGTTTCATTATAAATAGTCTAATGGAATAGAATCTCTGGTAGGTACTATTTGAAAAAAAAAAATGTCTGAATCTTAGCTGTTTTCCTCATTTATGTCACTTTCTTCAGTCACGTCAAGTTGCTGATCACCACAACTACATAAACAGCTACGTTATCCAGCAACATCTTGATTGCTTTAGTAGTTGTCTTCGAATTCATCCAACTTTCTGCTCTTCTTAGCGTGTCGATATCATCGCGGTGTAAGGATTAGCCAATCCACAGAAGTTGATTGCCCAGGGTGCGCCGGACGTAACAGAATATCGGAGGGTATGTCACTCGAGGTTGAGGAGGTTCCGTTCATGTACCTAACATTGCATGGTAGGGAAGACCCTCAAATGCATCGTCATTGACACAAAGCGCTGTGTAGACACAGACAGTTGCTCGTCTGTCTGTCCCTCATTGTGGGTGACCTTGAATTATCGATTAGTGACGATGCAAATCGGACTTCTTTCTAGAGCGACTTAGTTTTTTTTGTCGTATCATAGTATTATCTAAGAAACTGTTCGAGTCATGTGTCGTGTCACGTCTTTAAATGTTTTTTTTAGAATGCACTGTAATGAAGATCGGGCTGACTGTGTGTCCGGAATAAAAGAATTTTCATCTTGGAATGCGTACAAGATTGACTGGTAGTTTTAGCGTGGAAGAATCGAGTTTTAAAACTATGATAATAATCTTGTAACTGAGTAGTGGTCGAGATTTTATTACAGTTTCAGTATCTTCATTAGCTTTTTAATATTTTCTGTGAAATATACCCGTGATTTACATGTAAAACAGCTCCTTGCTAGTTTTTTATTTAATTCTTAATGTCTCCTTTTGTACAATTTTTTACTAAGTATTATAAATAACTAATTAATAACAACTCACGTGCTTAAACTTGAACGATTGTTAGTGATTGATGAGATCATAAATTGTTAAGTTTTATCTGATCTGATTGACAGCACTTCAAGCAACCGCTATTGAAATTAAACATATTAATACATTTAATCGATCGTATAATAATATATATTCTATTCATACACAATTTTACTGAAAACACCAATGGATTATTAAAATAAACAGTAACAAAATATCCGCAACTACTCGATTTTCATAACAACCAGAACGACTGAAGCCATCAGCTGATAACAGTTAAATGTTGAGTCACGTTCAGATACATTGAACTTAGTATATCTAACATAAGCACCTTCATAATACTGTTTTGTCAGCTGGTTCATTCAAATGAAGGCTAAAATTTAATAAAAAAATATCCTAAAGAAATACGAAGTCATTTCATTAAATATGTTCAAGATCTAGTTAAATGTACTTGAATTTAATTTGCTAACGGTATTCTATGCCGTCACGGTGCGGGCCTATAATATGATTAACAGCGGACCTGATATTCTGAATGATAACGGAGCCTAAAGCATGATCTTACAAGTGTCGGTAGGCAATACAAAGTTAATTTATAGTTATTTTATGTGCTTTGATACGCACGATTTAGTGGCCCTAGGTTACGGCGTAAACCTGGTTGGAAATAGACGGTGTATTTCTAATGTTGGTGTGGTTATGGAAGACACATGGATCGATATTGGCAAAATTGCCAAAGATATCAGAAATTTTTAAGAATTCCGATATAAAGACGATAGATTCGTTCGTTCCCAACACATCTTAGTATAAACAACTGCAGAATTGAAAAGTTTATAACGGTCCTGCTGCATCTTTGAACTCATACCTAATTTTACTGAAGTCCACTCCAAATGGTTTAAAGAGTAGGCATCTATATAAAATCTGTTCAGTACTGTTTGAAGGCTGCAGCCCTAGTGTAATAAACAGCACCCTAATTGCGTAATACACGGTCAATCATAATCTGTTTAATTTTGACAGTTCCACGTCAACAGCCTGGCTTCTGTACTGACCAACCCACTGGGACACCGTCGATTGAAAAGGCAGCACACATGGGACATAGCTTGACCTAGTCAAGCAACACAAAGAGGGACGGCCCTCACTGGAGGACCATACTAGAAACGCCAACAAGCCCAGAACGCATTTCCTGAAGGCTTGGGAAGCCGATTGCAAGATTAAATAAAAATAAAAAATTGACAGTTTAACAATATTCATTGCGTTATTTACGTCGTTGAGCAGACACATTTTCCGAACATATGAAGCAATGGATTAGCAATCTGTTTCAAAATGATTCAGTTTATGATTGATCTTGCGTTACGCAATTAGGGCGCAGGAATTGAACAATCTTCTGCTACCTGTTTGCGTATTAGCATACACAATCTCTGTACATATTTATACGTTTAGAGTAATTATGGAACGAAATCATTGTCGTGCCTATGAATGACTTGAGTAGTTTTCTTCCTGAGCTGGTTTATAAAATAGATAAAATGAGAAATATTGTTGTAGTCAAAGGTAAAGTAAATGTAACTGAAGTAACTGGGAATGCAAAATTGATGATTTTGTTGAACTCTGTGATTGAGCTAGAAATTGATTCGATCAATATTTCGATTAGGGATATACACAACGTTATGCAGAGCTAAAACCCGTAAACATAAACATTTTTCATCAAATCCATAAAACTGCGTGATCAAAGGAGTGTTCTTGTAAGTTATGTCTGGAATTTAATGGAATCATTTAGAGTCAATAAAAATACATCATGTGTTTTAGCTTTAGATCGGCGGAGTAGGGACATTAGTCAGCATAGTTATGACTCAGATTATTGCTATGGCATAATTATGTTGTACTAGGCAGACAGACTGCAAAGTCAACCGCGAAATGCAAGCTAATGAACAGTTTACACAAGTGTTCAGGCAGGCCCGCAACAGACGAGGATGACTTTGAATTGATGAAACCTTCAATGACAGTATAAACTGTTACTTTCTGTATGAAATCATACAAAGTTTGAAAATTCTTCGCTAAGGGACTGGCCAATTCACCATTGGAAATGACTAAAAAAACATACGTATCGTTAAGTGCCTTTTGATCTTGCTTGAATTTAAATGTCAGTCCAACTATCTGGCTGGTGTCCATGGTATAATTTTCTGGGTCTTTGCATATTACATAAACTTCGACACCTCAACTCTTATGCTATTCGACTTAAAAGTTGGAATAAGTTTAAGCCTCATCTCTATGCCTTTTATGTGGAGTACTTGCAGTAACCGCAGCAGCAAAGCTGTCTTGTGCGTTAACAGCCTAACACACATGCAGCGAATTCAATGTTTAGTCTAGAATTCTTCCCGCAACTAGCACAAGCTTTTTGCTTTTAATGTACTTTCAATAAAAATCGATTGCCAAGAAATGAAAAAAAAAAGTGTTTAGCAGAGACTATTGCAATGAGATTCTCTTTGATAGTTCATTAAGGGGAATCAAGTCGCGGGCTCGAACTCACTGGTGGGCCTGGCTAAAAAGCACGCTGCCTCACCAGACATCGTGTCCGACAGAGGTAGTATCAGTGATGAGTAGTTAGACGCTAGTCTACATGCACGACGTTATTGAGTGAGATGCAGGATCATTTATAGTAAAACAGGCACGTAAAAAAATTAGAAAAGTTCTTTTATTACTTAAACACGCCCAAAGTTAGGTTAAGTTAGCAAAAATAAAACGAATCTTTGTTGGCTCCTAACTTTTGAATGGTTTTTTATTTAAGTATTTTGTTTCCGTACAGATAATATTAATAATGAGACGGAACCATACCATGTTTAATTTTTGATGAACATTGTTGAACAGTAGACTAATACACTCCCGAAGTTTGTATGGAAAAAATATCGACTAGATTCACCTTAATTGAATTATGCGCTTGGAAGAAAAAAGCCACAGCCGTTACTAGATCGACTGTAGACTTATAGGCAAATCGAACGGGAGAATGTATGTTTTTGTAGTATGTGGTTTGTCGAATGCTTTTGCTTTTTTTTAAACTTATTACATTTTATGTGCTATGCATCCGAAAATAGTACATATACGGATCATGTGTACCATAGCTGTTTCGTATAACAACAAGTGATAAATGTAAATCACCCTTCCTAAAACCACCGCTAGTTTACAAACTAAAAAGTAGACCTTTGTTCCCATAAAACACATATAAACACGAACATCAGTGTACACTATCCATTCTATATCGGGCGTAGGTATAACTAGCGGTAGGCATAACATTTATAATATTATTCATTATATATTTGTTTTTCTCCAATAATATACGCAATAGGTTTCCTTATCAAAGTTCCTGTCGGCAAATACCTACCTCATCAACTGGACCGCGTGGAGACTTGGGTGTTGGTACAAGATATCAACTTTTGGCTGTGTTATATATGTATTTTCGTAATACTGTACGCCTTTTAAACTGATTATTTTGCTACAAGGTATGTTAAGTTTATGTGTCAAAAAAAGGTTCCAAAACCATCCCTGGGGTACGCCGCGTGCTAGTGTATTGTGTTCTTATTCGTGTGGCAATAAATTTATACACTTTACGGCTTAGAAGAGCCATTCAAAAGCAGGTGCTAAATCTGGATAGCTTTAAACTGATGGACTCTCTAAAGGGATAAACCTTTGTATTTTGTAATAAGGCAGAAGTTGGGAAACGAAGAAATATCTGTTGTTGAATTGTAGGATTTTTTTCTGTTCTGACTCTCACTATAGGAGTTTATAAATATAGAAATAAGTAAGAGAACTGCTAATTGCTGAAATTATACTTTAATCTCTTTTATGACACTTGCAAAAACATGGTGAACGTATTAACATTTATGTCAGCTTTATAGCCGATATAAATGATTACAGCTGGAATTAGTTCCAGCAGTAATCTATTTGTGAAGGGCGAGCGTTTTCGGGGACTGTCTTATGTAATTTTGGCGTTCAAAAAGTGCTGACTCTCAGCCTAGTTTGAATAAATGACTTTTGATTTTGATTTACATGTTCGACTAATTATAGTACTAACATGCAATGACGTTCGGTCCACCGATACGATTAATCGTCTTACCCGTGAAGCACGCTTTGGCAAGTTCTAGGTACTCTGTCGACGGTCTCTAGTGCCTTACGCCATCGAAAGATAGGAAAAGAAGCCAGGTCGTGCGATCGCGACACGCTTACGCACTTCGTACGTCCATAAACATTGATAGTGATATGCAACAGTAAAAATATTGTGAGAAACAAGATAAAATTACTTCTGATAGGCAGATAGCGAAGATTGACGAGGCCTTTGACTTTTCTTTCATCTGACCTTAATCTCTGTGTACATTTTTATAGACGTCATAGGATTTGAACGGATAACTGCTGATTTCTTTTGTTCTAAATAAAGCCATCGCATAGCATAATCAGCCTATAATGTTCGCACTGCTGGGATACAGGCCTTCTCTCGGTGGGAGGAGTGCCATCGCATGCCTTAGCCAAATCTAATGATCTGAGATGACGTAGTGGCAAAATTCTTTGAAACCTTAACACAGTGTCATACGATTATTTTCGGTTTTGTACAAAGTTTAACTTTGCGGCGAGGACCCGAGGACTGACTTCGTTCTTAAAAACACTAAAATTCGCCGAAATGACCTAAAACAGACTTTACAACAGGCTGAGGTGAAAGCCTATCTAAATCGGAAGCCAGATGAATCACAGAATATATTGCAATTACAGAAAATGCCTACGTGATCATCTCTATTCGAGACTTCTACGCGGTGTAAAACATTTTAAATTTACACACATACGACCTAGTAGCACAATTTCGGTTTGTGTATCGCGCAGAACCAACGTTTAATTCTCAAAGTCAAATTGCTTTTATATATTTTGTCCCGAATAATGTCATGTACTTTAATATCGCAACTTTGTAACCATCTGCAGCCTTTGTTGTGTATGTAGAGATTTTCTCCTTTATTTATGTCACAGTCAACTCAAAGTGCTGATGGCGGTATCGTTTATTCCCTTCTTCTTTTTGGTTGTCTCGCTCAATGATTGCAACTGTATGGTCAAAAATATTTACGAGCAATATTCTGTAAGTATGTACAATGAAGTTTATAGAGTGCCTTGCTTTCGGTGATTACATCCAACGTTGTTTTCAACTCATGATGCCAAATATCCGAGAAAGTATTGACTAAATTTAGACATGATGTAGTGTTTTTGTTTATGTACACAAAGCAAGGACGGGACGATCAAATAAATAAAAAAACCGACAAATATGCACAATGTTGGATCCGTAAATCAAGATTTTTTTGGATTGTGTAATAAGAAAGCAGTGCTGTAACAGATTTACTTTATGAAGCCTTTTGTTGAATATTCAGCACAATGATTACAGCTGTATACTCTTTGGTAGAGATAAACTTATATAAAAACGCGTAATCGTTACAGTAACCTAGTTAGATGTTCTCTTCTTCACAAATCTCAGAAGGTCACCGATGACGGTCGTCGCTGAGTCGCTATGTCCTTAGGTGTTCAATTTACTGATGGTGGCTAACAACACAGCAATAGACCATTGGCTGAAGTTGAAAAACATTCTGATTAACACCTAACGCTTCGCTAATTTACACACATTTCTATTTGTCTTATAATTTAGGATGTTGTTAGATTCTGAATGCGTTGCTTCGTATCAACTTTATACATTTGATTTTAGAGTGACGTCTTCACCTTATATTTTTATACACAATGTTCCACTGATGTCTCGTATAAAAACGCTAACACATGTTGGTTAGTCTAAATATTATGTCCTTAGCTTCTGCTTAACATAAAGGACTCGTCATTTTTATTCAACATGTGCCCAAATAAATATAACATAATGTTTATTCAACTAAAAAAAATCTTCATGAGTTGAAATTTAACGAATCAAGCTTTAACCTATTTGGAACTTTCCGGAACTAGCGTGTGAACTAACTATTAAGAGCGTTCATCCAACGCGGGCTGGCAACGGCGCATATATAGCGGTTTTTCGTGATTATTTGATTAAATACAAACAAAAAAAAAAAATCAGCCATGCACTATTCCACTATCGGTATTTTCAAGTTTGTATGCTATTTTTTTACAGTTATTTTAGTATTTACTTATAAAAATCGACATACCGAATTATTCCCTATTAGCATTACTTAGTGCGCTTAAATGTCAACGATCTAGTGCTAGGCTGAAAAAAAAATTGTACTTTTGTTTGTATTTAATGAAATAATCATGAAAAACTATTATAAATGCATAGTTACCGGCCCGCGTGGAATGAATGTTCTTAACTAACACAAAGTCTGACACGCCCTCCCGCTCCACCCAGAGCGGGAGAAGTTATTTGATGATTTCCCACCCAAAAAAAAAAACCTAAATATACGAACATGGGCTGTCGAATGTCGATAGTTTACTACACTCGAATATTATTGTTGTTGTTTGTCCAATTTTGGTTTCTAGTTAAAATTCTACAACTGTTTTTGCAGATTTGGCTGTCTATTTTCAGTAGGTGTGCATTGAATTCATTATTGGCTAATTCAGTTTATATCTACGGACACGTTGTATAAATGTTTTTTTTTCAATAAATTCTTTATCACTCCATTTCATTAACGCTCCGCTTGTAACGAGAGTAATTCAGTATTCCTTAAACTATTTCCGTACACACCATGGTATTTGTACTTGTTCACTGTTAAAAGGTTTTTATTGGAGTCACAAATATACCTGCAAGGCCGGCCAGTGCGTACGTGTTCCCATCAACGCACTCGAACCCAGTAACGTTCTGATTTCGGTCAGCATACAAGATAACGCCCAAAAGGGCTTCCTAATTACTTCAGTCATTAATAAAATTTTCCATTACATATTTATTCAAGTTTTTCGTCGCATGTTTATTCAAGTTTTTCGTCTCTGCCATTACTGACCGAGTTTTGGCGTTCCTTATCGGATATGCTTTGCAATTATCGACAAAAATTCAAGGTTGTAGAGCGTAGATATCGGTTATCGCGAAAACTGGTTCTCGAAAGATTTAACGGTGATACTCGGCGAATTTGCTTGAAGTCATAAATATGGAATTCAAAATTATACAGATTCATTACGATGCACAGTGTTTCTGCATATATCCGGAGACCTATTAACAGTAATGTGTATGACGTGACTTAAAAGAAGAATCAGATATGTAAATACAAATAACGTGTGAAGGTTCTTCCTTTACAGATATGTCTGAACCTGTTTTTAAAGGCATTATCAGTGCTCATGTTTATTTACATTCGTACGAGGGAGATGAAACCTACCCCAGATTTGTTCACCTGCCCGATATAGGGGTGTGGTGTGAGGGTCGTTGTCCCACTGCTAGTAGGGCATTGACCTCGCCGTCGTCATCTGTTGCACACAGTTACATTGTGTAGGTATCTCGCGTTTGACCCAGTTCGCACACATTGATACATGTTGTCAACTCGTTACCGTCAACAGCGACAAACTGTATTACGTAAACTTTTCCACTCATTAATCTAAAAACATCTTAAATAATTATGAGGATTTATAAGTTGTTATTAGTATGATAATGATAAGAAAAAGCACGTGATAATTTTTGTATCAAATTTAAAAATAACTGCGATGCTAGGAAGTGATATGCTCAATTGCTTAGATTAGAACAAGACTTAAAATACATTATACATTTTAAACAATTAATAAAATTACTGGCATGATTATTATACGAGCTAACAATAATTACGAATAATTGGGGACAATAATGGTGGTACAGAAATAACTGTTGTCAATGACGACAAACATATGGGGTTCAATGAAAAGGATTTCTAATTTAGCCAATATTTTAACTTAGTAATCGAATACTATAAATTAATTTTACTTTATACATCACGAGTATGAATATATTTAAACAATTTAGACAGGTGTTTGCTCATTGTAGAAGTTATAATTCCTTGTGAAGTAATCAGTGACACACCGGCTACCTATCAGATCGCAATTCTACAAGATATGAGGAGCCTTAAAAACCAAAAATAAGTCAAATTCTTATAGCTTACCTGCACCATGAAAACATTGAACTTGTCCTCTTAAAACCTAGTTATATGTTCCTCTAGATATCATTTATGTATTTAGTGTGTTACAAAACACGTGCTGTTTCTCATATTATTAATCAATCGATATTAAAATTAGTTATATATCTTGATAGTGTAGTAGCTTGTAATGTGAGGTATCACACCTTGAATTTAATAGAAAATAAATACTATTATTTAGATATTTCAAGGAATCACTCAAATTCTTGGCAGCAAGGATTATGGAACTGTCGTTAAAACTACTTAATTTGCCATTGTGAAGAACCGCAATAAGTTCAATACGGTTTTTGGTAAAATACAACGAAACTGTTACATCATCCCATTAGATAACGATACTTCATTATTTATGATCAGCTTGGGGATCTAATTTTATTCTCTGATCCAGTTCCGATAACCTGTAATATTATCTAATCGTACGATATTATATTTAGGGAGCTGATAAGATGCGATGTTGTGTGCTCACTCATTTTGTTTACTATCTACTTCAATACGGTTTCACTGTGTGATGTCATCGCAAAGTACAATTAGGACGAGGAGGACCATAATAGCTCGCTTCCTGCAATTAAGTCTATCACTAGACGTCCCAATTCACACTCTGTCTGTGGGCCCAATTTGACAGGGTCTCGGCGAATCAAGATGTCTACCGACCGAATTGCATGACTCCGCGTGAATATATACATATAGTAAATCTACAGATATTGGTAAATGTACTATGCGGCTAAAAGAGTCTTCGATCGTGTACCTATACCCATAGATGTAGTATAGCGAAATGTTTCACGAAAGGGAAATATACGGTCCGTCTCGCCTGACCTACTTGCGTTTCTTTTATATGTACTCATTTCGACTTCCTATCTTAACCAAGTTACTGTCCACTATCCAGATATACTTAACGGTTTTCATAATGCCTTCAGGGAATACAATATTTTCTTAAGTGGTTTGTTGTGTAAATCGTCAACTTTACTGCTGTTTTCTTTGGGTCAGAGCAATATGTTTTGATCTTCCATTCCCCTCTGTCAACCGTCACGTTATCATTTTGCTCCCTTTTCACTTCTTAAACTTGATTAATCTATGTACAAGCGTTTTATATTGTGCTTCATGATTCGTTCATCATCAGAAGTTTGTTCCTTATTGTTTAAATTCTAGTTTTTATAAGATGCTGAACAAAACCGCTATGTCGTCCTGGCGATGGTAGCCAACAGGCTGGATTGCTTTTATATCCGGCAATGCTGCAGCAGACATATTGTTACCATGTGAGTGTTCGTTTTTGTCGGTGCTTGTTATCCTGTCTGTATTCTTTTAAGTATCTGTTTGTATATGAGTCTTGTTACTTGAATTAAACTTATTGTTTTTATTTTTATTTTTTATAAAGGGCAGTAGTGAACCAAACTAGATTCTGATTTGCTTCTTTATGTGATTGTTTTGCAACTATCTTTGTTATGTTTATTGAACGAGTGCAGCTCGAAATATAAGAAAAGTTTAGAAGAATTAATTATGTTCATCAATCGAGGATAATATGGAAAAGATATACCCTTAAATGTGTTAATTACTTTACTTCTAGTGAAGGAAAGAGGAAAGATGTCATCTGCACGTATGACCCTAATTACTACAACTTATTACTAATGACACATTAGTATCGCTGTAGGTACTTGCGGCAAAACTGGCTACTGTATGGCTTTGTAAGCTGGGGTTACGAGTTGCGAAATTACGTTTTAGTATGTGTTATCTTATTAGCTTACATATTAGGTACTAAAATATTTATGTAATAGTGTTTGTTGTAGATACCTTCCGTGATAAAAGTATTTCTATTTGATTTCAGATAAAATGTTCACACGGGCTTGTTGCAAGTTTTATTTCAAGGACCTTAGTTTTTAGCCTTCCAAGAACTCTTTACTATTAAGTAATCTATTTATAGAAGGTTCATAATGTTTTATCAATATTGCCCACAGAAAGCGTGTCAACTTAAAGTACTTATATTAATTTTTTGCGTAGGAATCTAGTGTTTGTCTTTGTAGGTGTGTTAGCAGACGCCTATGTCTCGGTAGCGGAAGTTAAGACAGCTTTGGAAAGGGTCAAGGGACTGAGTATCTAAATGTCTGGAACGGCTAGCTGTTAAATAATTTAATTTTTTTTTGGTTGCTGTGCCGTAATTGAATCGGCATTAAGTTAAAGAATTTGAATATAAAAGGTCTATATGGCAGAAATCTGGCAGTGGTGCATAAAAAAACCAAATGAAAATCTTGCGTAGTACTGCGTACGAGCCACGTAGCACAGCGTAGAAGCGCCGTAACACTGCGTAAGCATTGCGTACGAACCGCGTAGCGGAGTATAGTTAGCGACGTAGAAGCCACGTAGCGCTGCGTAGAAGTAGCGTACCGTGTCAGGTGCTCTGATATGTTGAATCTCCAAACCATTTTACCACTTAAATTTACATAACCCCTCTAAGTCCGACTCAATAAAATGAAGCATAGTTTAAAAGATATTTGCCTATTAATATGCGCATATCTTAATCTGTAAGCTGTCGCTGTGAGTTTAACCCAGCGTTCACCCGTGTCCCTCACTTATCTGGTCACATTTCTCAAATATAGTAAAAAATTACTGCGTAATATATTTTATCTTTTTTCTCTATCTTATCGCCTGTAAAGTTTGTGAGTTTTTTTTTTGTTTACATTAACATTGACAGCTGATATTTTTTGCTCATTTATTTTATAATCAAGTTCGCCTTGATCCCACGTTTCAAAATAATTCAATCAATCAAAGATCTTGTCCTTATTATTACACTATCGGTGTTTTGAACGACTTTAGTGACGCATATTTTCATTTTCATTGTTTTATGATGATCTGATGACCGCAGTTAAAAAAATATCGGACTCTGAACGGCCAGATGCAATTCATTAATCAGTAAAATATATTTTTCTTTTACATCTTTTAAATTACTTCATTAATTTATCATGGAGGTAACACTACTCGTTTCTTTGAAAGATTTTAGGAGTTATTAAGATAATGAGCAAATATATTTTTAGACATTCGTTATGATTGTAACCTTTTAAATCAAATAGATCGGGTCTATTTAGATGTATAATAGTATATTGTTGCATAACCTTAACATTTGATATAATTTTAAATGAAGAATTTAAATAATTTATAATAATATAATTTCGCGTGAGAAAATATTTCCAATTCTATTGAATAAAAAACAAATAAATACTTAAAAACACTTATTTGGAAATGTTTACGAATCAAGCAACTAAAGGTGATTCGAAATATTTCCGCGAAAGATAATCTTAAAACTGTTTATCATAGATTATTTGCAAATTTTTACCTGAGAATTCTGTTTATCAACAAATCAGTTATCAATTTATCATTTATGACGAAATGTTTTCCTTACAGCGCAATTGCCGTATCACTCTTATATAATATAAGTGTATCACTTACCTGTGTAACATACGATGTAGCGACTTGTTATTATACTCTGTGATTATTTCACTCAAAGTATAAAGTTGAGTATCATTGAACTCATAATATTAAATACCATAGATGTTATGAACACTTATTTACTTCGGAATAATGTTTATGATTACGTTTAAGAGGCCACATAATATAACATGCCTCTATTCTCCGCAGGGCAGAGGCAGAAGTGTACCTATAGCACACCTGAATTTCGGCAGTTATGTTTAAGTCCTGTATAACAGGGGGCGTGCCATAAACCGGGCCCAAATCCAGAGTCCGGGCTGCTACTGACAAATTCCAGATGGAAAACCCTATAAGAACCTACCCGGGAAGTGAACTTACGACCTCATGCTAAGCAGCAGCGCAAGTATCACAATATCTAAAGTGTTTATATTATCTACTAGCTGCCCATCCCAGCTTCGCACTGGTGGGATCCCAATATTTTTCGTTACACCGTTTCTTCATGTTAATATATAGCCTATGACACTCGCAAGTAACGTGGCTTTCTATTGGTAAAAAAAAAACAAAATCGGTTCAGTATATCCAGAGATTACCCCCTACAACCTCACAAACTTTACTTTTTTTTTTTTTTTGGGTGGGAAATCATCAAATAACTTCTCCCGCTCTGGGTGGAGCAGGAGGGCGTGTCAGACTTTTGGGTTTAAAGAACTTTATTTCTCATAAGAACTTAAAAATATAACAGTTCGCTTATAATGAGTTACTTAAATTAGTTTTAACTAGTACTATAAATATTAGGTATCTCTAGGGTGTTGGAAACATTGTATTATCATTACATTATTTCAAATGTTGTAATGTATTGTCTTAATCTACGTTTGAATGTTTTGTCACTGTCACACTTTTTTATATCTTCCGGTAAACTTTTGAACAGCTGTGCTCCTTCAACCAATATTGTTTTTTTGCCATAATTAGTGCGAGCGTGCGCTGGTTTTAACTGGATTTTGTTTTTATTCCTTACGTTGTATCTTATATTTTTCCTGTGTAGGTGTATGTTTGATTGTACAGATTTGGTGATGATTTTTTTAACAAGGACGCAAGTGCAGTATGTGTAAAGTTAAGTTATATTGAGGACTTTTACTGACTAAAACCCACCCATGTTCCCTCAGTTGCCTGTGTGCCAGGGAGCCGCGGTATCTCTTTCGAACAACCTGCACCCCTGGCAGGCATCGGCCCTTGCAGGCCCCACCAGTTGGTTCTGACATCTGTTTGAGGCGCGCGTGGAAACCAACGCGCCGTCGACCCGGGCTTGGTCTTTACCGGACAGCGAGCTACGCATTACTTGCCGTCCGCAAGCCCGCGCCTACGGTGGCCGGGAATCAGCCTGGGATTCCCGACGCCCAGGGCGTCTCCTGCGAAGGCTACGGCCGTGAGGGCGCATGTACTGCCTCTCCCTCACGTGCGCCGCCTTCCTCTTTGCGAGCATCACTGCTTCGCTGAAGGAGGTGACCGCTAACCATGCGCTCTCGCCCCGTACCATGGCCTGGACCAGCGGCGGACGCGAGAGATCGCCACCGCCGATCGCCTCCACGAGGACACTGCGGTGCTCCGCCCAAGCCGGGCAGACCTCCACCGTATGCTCCACCGTGTCCTCAGGGCGATCAAACGTTACTTCTTTATAATTAGTTTAGATAAATGGATATCATTACACATATAGGTCACCTTCCAGCTATAAAGGTCGAATATGTATATGAAAAAAGAAACTTACATCTTAGATCAGCATAAACATGTCTTTCTATTTCATAGAGTCTAACCCAGCCTGGCTAGAACTACACTGGCTACACTGTCCCACCGTAGCGCAAAATCCTCATCCAAATCCTTCTAGGCATCCTTTTCTAGAGCCATTGAGGTGGCTCCTAACCCTTGCGATTCGCGTCTAGGTAGTTTTTCTATTTTACCTGTAAAATAAGTATTTCTGATTTTTCTTAGAAGGATTTTTTTCGTTGAAACTGAATGTTGACGTATACACAGTTAGCGCCCCAGATACTACGAAATAGTTGAAAAAATCACGTAGACAACGCCACGAAGCGTGACACTAGTGTAGCTATATTACATAATAGAGTTCACCTTGACACTTTTGTTGATCATGATCACCGCGACTGTTAGCCTGGTGCGGCTGTACTTGTGAGTGTAAATCTAGATTCGAATGTGCCATAAATCTGTCTTGTATGTAGTATATACCATAAATCTGTGTTGTATGTATGCCACCCGGCATGGGAATCGACGCGCAAACCGAAACTTTGTAATCAGCACGTGATTCTAGACTCTTTGTCACCCTGTACGAGGGTCATTCAATAAATACTTAGCCTACAAAAAGTAAACGAAAATTTTGGAAAAGTGGGAATTTATTTTTCAACATAGTCTCCTTTTAGTTCGATACACTTAGCCCAGCGATGCTCCAACTTTTTTAATCCGTCCGAAAAATAGTTTTTGTCAAACTCTGCAAAATAGGCCTCCGTGGCGGCGATGACCTCCTCATTCGATCCATATCTATTCCCGGCGAGTGATTTTTTCAGATTAGGAAACAGAAAGAAGTCACAAGGGGCCAAATCTGGAGAATACGGTGGATGGGGCAGCAATTCGTAGCGTAATTCGACCAATTTGGCCATGGCAACGGCAGACGTGTGAACCGGTGCGTTGTCGTGGTGAAACAGCACTTTTTTCTTCGCCAGATGGGGTCGTTTTTTCTTTAATTCGGCGTCGAATCGGCCCAATAAATCGGCATAGTAAAGCCCTGTAATTGTTTTACCCTTCTCGAGGTAATCGATGTAGATCACACCTTGTGAATCCCAGAAAACGGTGGCCATAACTTTTCCGGCCGATTTTACAGTTTTCGCCTTCTTTGGAGCACGTTCCCCGGTCTGGATCCATTGTTTTGATTGCTCCTTGGTCTCTGGTGTGTACCAGTGGATCCAGGTTTCATCGACGGTCACAAAACGACGCAAAAACTCCGCTGGATTCCGCTTAAACAGCGCCAAACACGTCTCCGATGTGGTCTCACGGTTGCGCTTGTTTTCTGGTGTGAGTAAACGCGGCACCCATCGCGCCGACAGCTTTCTCATGCCGAGTTCCTCGTGAAGAATATGATGCACTGTTCCTTCTGAAATGCCTACAGTCTCAGCTAGCTCCCGAACCTTCAATCGGCGATCTGCCAATACGAGATCATGGATTTTTTTAATGTTTTCCTCCGTAGCAGCTGTTTTCGGTGCACCTGGACGTGGTTCATCAAAAACCGACGTACGGCCACGTGCAAACTCGTTGAACCAATTCTTGACGGTGGCCATCGATGGAGAAGAGTCACCGTACACAGCATCCAAGCGCTCTTTGATTTCGATGCGCGTTTTCCCTTCCAAAAATAGGAATCGAATCACCGAACGATATTGCTCTTTTTCCATTTTTGTAAAACCGATCGACACGTTCGCTTCCATAAGTTGTTAAATTAAAACAAATGAAGGGATTGGAATGAAAATTTGAAAAAAGAATTAAAAAAGAATGTGCTACACTGTGGTAAAACTCTTTTGAAACTACAGCGCCCTCTGGCGATGAGGCTAGGTACTTATTGAATGCACCTCGTATGTCTTTTGTTTGTAATCAACAGTGCTAATACGAACGATTGCCTTATTCTTTTGTTTTTTATCTATTTTTATTTCATAGACGTAATCAAATTGATGACTGTGAAGGTACATTAATTAAAACAGACAATAGGTGCAGGTAAATCTTTATTAGCTTAAATAATTTACTCACAGATTAGATCTTTGCTGTGGTTGCTAATCAACTGAGAAATCATTCTAATCTATTTTCAGGTTCTTCTTTGTTCTTGATGACAGATTAACATATAGCTTCTCCAATGCATAATCAGCCAGTTCCTACTACGTGTATAGGTCTGCGGGATATAGGCCTCCTACCTGTAGGAGCGGGCCGTAATCCATCTCGCGGCCCGAGTGCGGTCTACGAATTTTTTGTTCCAAGAGGTGTCTGTTTCCCCATGATGTTTTCCTTCACCGTTTTGAGAGCAGTGGAGATGAAATAATTTACACAAAGTAAATCACAAACACTGCTCTAAAACCACAGTGATATGTTATTTACAAAGTAATTAATTATGCATTCTTCAAGTCTAAACCTAATCGTTTGTGATAAAACAGTCAAGACGATGTGAGAGCAACAACTGAACATGGATAAGCGGGTCATGGATGGGAAATATGAGTGATGTTGCGTACGCGCATTACATAGTTGCACACGATAAACTGCACTAGAATTGCAAAGCATACGTTCAGCCTTACCTACTTGCCTTACTAAACTGCCATTGTTTGCATACGTAATTTATAATAGCTAGGAAGCGACATTTAAGACTTCCTCAAGCATTCATAAACTATAGGTTTGTCTAGCAGGAAATAGGTCGAAATACTTTATACATACAGTCCTGTATTAAATCGTTACACATAACCTATTAGAACACCTGTAATCTCCTGCGGGTTAAGCAGATGTGTGCCTATAGTATACTCACAATTCGCCAGATCAGTCAAAAGTCATTTATTTAAAATAGGCTGAGTGAGAGTAAGCAATTTTTGAACGTCAATAAATACACAAGATAGTCCCTCAAAACGCCCGTCTCTTTACCACTTTCCAGTGCTGTAGCTGGGAAGAAGAAGTGGCGCAACAAACTCCCTAGCAGCACAGCTGTCTCTTCCCTTAGAAGAACTTGATTCTATGCAATAGTAAATAATTACCATTACGAAACACAAAACATTTGATAAAAATAAAAATGTAGATATTATGATAATAAGTCCCATGATAAAGGGAGCTAGCCTGTTGCCATCAACCGGCGATGAATCCAGACTCCAGGCAGCTACTGAGAATTTCCACTTGTGAATCGAATCCAGCACCTCATGTCCAGCTCAGTAGCAGCGCTTGCGACCACCAGACTAACGAGGCAATGGTATTTTTTTTTGGGTGGGAAGTCATCAAATAACTTCTCCCGCTCTGGGTGGAGCAGGAGGGCGTGTCGGAGTTTTACTGACTAAAACTCACTCGTGTTCCCTCAGTTGCCTGTGTGCCAGGGGCCACGGTATCTCTTTCGAACAACCCGCACCCCTGGCAGGCGAGGCAATGGTTACACAATAATCAATTATACCGGGATTCGGTCAAACTAAAGCCCTACATACTGGTACGCTTTTAACGAAGGCAGTTAATGATTATTTTCGAAGTCACGAACTATTTTCGACGTCATCGCCACACCAGTGCGGTGCTACAAATGTCTATCTGTAATTCCTCCTCTGTTTATTGTTTCGTGCTCCGTTTTTATACTCATTTATGAAAACATTATATGGGTTATTCGTTTTCATTCAATGTATAATTGTAATGAACGAATCTAAATATTACTGAAGGGTACATTGTACGTCGTGTTTCACCTTTGAACTAAAACATTTACGTTTTCAGTTTCAGTTTTCCTTAGCAACTAGAATAATTTCAAAATTGTATTTAAATCTTACCATTGGAATTTTGTCTAGGGACAGCGTTACTTGCATGCTTATCGGCAGTGTAGTTACCTTGTAGGCGTAACGTTGACGCCGCGTAAAAATCACGTAGAATTCGAAGACGCTCAAAAGTAACGAACTTCGCATACAAGTCGCTCAAAAGTTACTTAGAAGCGGCGTAGATGTCATTTGGAAGCTGCGCTGAGCTCAGCAACTATTCAAGCTTCCAATACGAAACTGCCCTTCAGTTTATTTTAAGATTAAATTTTGTTAAGTTAGCGTTTCGTGGTTTACAGAAGTGGTACGGGTCGTCAGAAGCCCGAAAGTCTGACAACCAGTCTTTCCAAGGGGTATCGTATATTACCCAGTAACTGGGTTGTGGAGGTCAGATAGGCAGTCGCTCCATGTAAAATACTGGTATTCAGCTGCATCCGGTTAGACTGGAAGCCGACCCCAACGTAGTTGGGAAAAGGCTAGGCAGATGATGATGAGCGTTTCGTGGTTTATTGTACGTCTCGACGAAAGTTAACAAAAATAAAGAAATCATTTATTTATTAAATAATTGTATTTAATTAGTTAATAATGGTTTCGTGTTGTGGTTGCGTAATCAGATGTTTTCATAGCATTTTAATCACTATCAGTGTATTTACGTTTGTTCCAGGTTATCAGAAACCGTATTACGTAGATGTGCGATTGAGACTTCTATATACATAGATATCGAGATTATTCGAGATACAGGAGCGTTCCACTTTTATACAGATATTTAATAGTTCAAAAAATATTTAGGCCTCTTATAAGATCGTTCTCAGAATTTTGTCTGACTACTTGTTGCAAACAATTTCCAGATGTATTTGCTTCCTAAAATCTATACCTATGATTCGTGATTATCAGAAAAAACGAGTATATTTATCGCGACACTTTATTCGTCTGCCAATGTTATAAACTTGTTCTATATCGAGTATAATTTATGCCAAGTAAAGAAAACCATCAATTACTAACCATTAGTGGATCTATTCGATCTTTATTAATTCGCTACCAATTATCCTTGACCGAAAGCGAGTCGCGATCCACTGAAAGAATAACAATTAATCGATTCTCTATTGCGTTCTTAACAACAAGAAACTTGTTTACTTCACATTTTCGTCAGATAACAGGATTTTCGCTCGAGCGCTTCATTTCCTTTTATAATGGCAGTCATCTGTTCAATAGTCAGTAAGGGATGCTTGTTTTAAATTTATAAGTATTAGAAGGTGACACCATGGAACTTTCCAGTCGGCTATGAAATTAATTTGTATGTGTGTCTGTTTAGATAAGTCTTATACTCACACACACATATTCAACTCGTTCGAGGTTTTAAGTAAGTTATGTGTTGACGATGACATCATGTGAGGCTCGTTTTAACTCGGCATCGTACTAATCTGGCCAAACTTGTTACGAAGCGCTGTCGGTAATAATATGCGTATTATGTGTATCGTTCTTAGCCAGCCATGGGCCACGTTTATGATTTAAAAAACAAGACGCTAATTAAAAACTTCCGAGTTACAGAATACGAACAACATGAAAAATAAAAACACTGAACTTGCTAGTCTTTTATATTCCATAGATATTTCAAGGTTTCCAAAAACTGTTTATTAAGTAACTTTTGTATTCACGGACAATTTTTTCCGATGTCAGTTTTATTTATATGGCCATCACTTGTGGTGGAGTGCGTCGACCCCAATGATAATGTTTTTTCGCCTGTTCACATGGAATTGGAAATTTTGGACAATCTGAATTTCCGATGGGTTTGTCCTTGACCAAAGTCCTCGTGTAACGAAACTATTGAGATGCAGGTGAGAATATTTTTGTAACCATTTTTTATCTAATCTTAGTCGTTCAAATTCGTCTGTTTTACCTTAATTGCCACCCATAAGATACTTAGGTGTTTCAGCAATGTTCAAGTCCTAGTATATGTAAAAGTCCTAATCTGGCGTTATTTCAATTGATTTTATTTGAATTGTTTCTAGACTAATAGGAATTCATCTCCTTAGTTGCACTATTAGTGATTACACATAAATGTAACTCCTAAATTATCCCACTGATATAGCATCAGCAAATAGTAGACAAAACCAAATGCGTATTTTTCAAATCCAGAATTCGAAAATGAGTCCAAATCATTTGAGTCCAAAAGACTTAGTTTTACAACGCATTAATATATATACCTACTCATTACGCATTCATTTAACATTTACTAAGTATATCGGTTAAGATTCATAATGTTAATAATTCTACTGGCACTAAACATTAAAATGGTCTCGTTGGACCACTTAAAGAACAAACTGAATCACATGTTTGCTCTTATAATGAATCTATTATTAAAAGCATTGAATATGGTGCAGCTGTAACACTTGTGATGTTAATAATTATGCTATCGGGTTGAAGCCTGTTGAAGGTAGTTGGAAGGGACTACGAACTATAAAGTTCTCATTAGTTTTCAAGTAGTTGATTAATTAAAAGTCATGCTCGGATGACGACAATTTGGTCCTGATAGGCTAGACGCACCTACTGGCTGCAACTATCATATAGCGTGTATATTTCTAACTCCAAACTATTTCGTCAAATTATTTATGAACTCTGTGTTACTTAAAACGATCTCTAGCCCCCATACTTTCTTTCCAAAATACTCGTTCCCTGGCGCTGACAATCATGGCAACTTTTTAATGAGATTGTCTATTCAGCAAAGGCCTAACTGAAATAAGCGACATCTGGTCTCCATTGTTAGTATAATTGATCAGGTAAACAATACTAACCCATAAAGCAGCTCATAAATTGTTAAATCGTGTTAACCGCAAGCGAAGCCGGTGTAGTTTATCTGACACGCACAAGTGTCAGACTACTATTCTGCGGTTGCCCGCTGCGCATGCGACCCAATTATTATAATTGATTGTGTTGTACAGTAATTCGTAGCCCGCCTCATTGTCTAGTAGTTGCAAAGATGCGAACCCAATTTCTGATTATGTTGTGTCGGGACTTGGGAATCCATTTCCGTCAAGGAGAAACTTATTGTGTTTATGTATATGTACATACTATCTATGTATCTACTGTAATAGATCGTATCTATATACTTATTATTTTGCACCAATGCCAACCCCATTTTTATGTCCAAGCAGCCACTGTCTATTCCAAGGTTGCCTGGAAGAAATCGCAGAAAGCGATAAGGCTGCCCATGTTTTTGTACTATGTATTTTGTGCAATAAAGTATATATAAATATATTGGGATTTTTCGTTACAAAATTCTTAGTTTATAGCCGGGTCGAGGGGCCTAGGTTGGAATTGCGCCCGATAAACAATCGGTAAGCTTCCCCTATTTATTTCACTGGACCTAAAACTGTCTTCATGGGCTGCGACGTGTAGAATTGCACACCACACTCTTCGGTGACCAAAGCCGTGACGGTTATTGATATTGATTAGTACTTTGCAGCTCATTTCGTATAGAAAGCCATTCTCCTTTGTTTTATCTTGAATTTACGGTCAAGTTTTTACTTTGAACTTACCAACTTATCGTCTGTTCTAGGTAGTTGACACACTGTTAAAATAATATAGTTTCGTTTATTGACGTCAATCGTCTTTACTGCCCATTTATTCGTGCCTCGTAGATTACCTATATTAGCATTTATAATAGACGTAGACATAATTGTTTTGTTGCATCAAAATTGCCTCTTTTTGGTCCTTTAGTTGGCCTCGGATTTCCATTTTTTTATTTGAGCCAAAACACGATCTATTTCGAGCTGGTGGAAAAGTTTTCTATATACCACGCAGCTAAGAAGGAAAACGCCCAACCACTGTATTCGTAGAGATTTATTTTGTTTTTCTACTGACTAAACTCATCGCCATATTCAACTTCAAGAAATACATAATTTTTCTATGACCCGTGTTTCCAAATAAGTCACGTTAATAATAACGTAGGTATAAGAATTTTAATATATAGTCACCAAACATTATTTATCGAATATGTAAAACAGAGGGGCAATTCCCAACGTTTTCAGCCTGATCTCAGGCTCAATCTGTCAAAAAAATATCTAGTTTCCTTACATTTTTGACAAGTTTTCGACCTAACCGTGTCGCTGAGTTAAGATTGCGACTAGATGTTGAACGTTTTTAATTACGAGAATTGGCCTTCTGATATGTTTAGTTGCTAATATTGTAGCCTACGATATTTGCCTCCTACCAAATTGGCTTACCAACTGATGGGGCCCGCAAGGGCCGATGCCTGCCAGGGGTGCGGGTTGTTCGAAAGAGATACCGCGGCCCCTAGCACACAGGCAACTGAGAGAACACGGGTGGGTTTTAGTCAGTAAAAGTCTGACACGCCCTCCCGCTCCACTCAGAGCGGGAGAAGTTATTTGATGATTTCCCACCCAAAAAAAAACCAAATTGGCTTCTCCTGGAATCTAATGGGATGTTTACAGTGATAACAGCTATTTTAAGATTCATCGACTTGGACCATGAAAGTGTAAAGGTATTCAGATGTATACGCTGGTAGTGAGGTGATCGACACTGCCTCACCGCTCCGAGCCTCACATGTATAAAACATCACAGTACCAGAGAACAGCGCAAAAAGTCCACATCAGCATTGCAAATATGTTTTTCCGTAACCTTGGTTTGGGTGACCGTATAATAAATACATTGGCTGGCAATAAAAACTGTCCACCCTTCACAAAATATTGCCTAGGTTTACTTAAATAAGACACATATCAATATTAAGTATCCAGATGATGAAGTTTTTAAACCATATTTGGACAAACTAAGTATATTTAATGTAAGGTATGGCTTTTTAAATATACTTAATTTTTTTAAAGCCATACCGTACATTCAAGAGATTATCTTAATATAATTCACCCGGAATAGCTGCCAAAATATAATAAGAATCGCAAGGATCGAAAAAAGGCCAAAGATTGTAGACTAACGTATGTAGACCTGATGCTTTTTTTATTACGCTTCCTTTGATCCTGAGCCAGAAACATTGACTCTGCACTCTTTACTCTGCATGTAATATATGTGTACTATCCATATTGTACTCAATTGTTTTGCCCGACAAGCCATATGCCCGCTCAATTCACATGGACGGACCCCCTTTTGAACTTTGTAACTATTATTAAAATCTTGTACACACGTGAGGCGAGATATGCAATGACTGGATTACGAAAAGTTCGGAATACAAAATATAATAGTTCTACAACATTGTTTTATCCTTGTACAAGTTTTTCTGTAATATAAAAAAAAAAATGGTTCCATCAAGTACGCAGTCTTGATCTGTTTTGTTCCATCTGATATAATAATGTTATGTTTTGCTTCGGCAATTATCTTTGATTTAGAAATGTTTCACGGTGCGTACCAACTTTCGTTACGGCCACTGTACGCGTTGTATAATGAGTAAAATCATAAGAGAGACGTTTCATACGTTTCTGTTGTCTATTGTTGTGTCTAGAAATTCTTTGCACTATGTGAAAAATACAATGCGTAAACTTTGTCACGCGCTTACAAACATTTTGCTTTGTCTTCTGTCCCGATCTAATAGCATAGAACCATTCCACAATTTTACGTAGTTTCTCTTGTGAGTTTTAGATTTCTAGCTGCTTGATAACAGAATTTGAAATAATGATACCTGCGATATGCCAGTTGATATCTTGTATTATGCGGAGCGACGGCCGTGTTGCGTGGATGTGATGCACATTTTCTTCCAACTTCTTCTTGTTTGTGTTTTTTTTCGTCATGTTTTACCGCAAATAAACGTTTTTATTATTTTTTATATCTTCTTTAAATATGTACGAATTTTGGAACCGATCCCCAAATTGAGTATAAGAAATGGTTGGAGTTCTATTATAATAATTAATGGAATCATAAAGTTATCTATCAAACTTTTCCAAAGTATGGTATATGGTTAAAGTTTGTCGGTATTGAAATCTATTTTGGTCGGTGACAGACATTTCTGATAACTGATTTATGATTTATTCATATCGCTCCCCTTGTTAAAATTCTATTGCAGCAATGACATAACCCGGTATTGCACTTTTGTCTTTGAAAACAACTCCAGCACTTCGTCTTGTCTCATAAATAATAATACTTGATCGATTATGCATCAAATTCTAAAATTCATCACTGCTAGACTTCTGAATCTATCTACATTTATATGATATGTTTTTAAAAGTCCTCTGTCCAGAGTAAATATTTGAACAATCTTCTATTTGTTTTAATATTTAGAGTTCATTTGCTAAGAATTACGTAAAATATTTGTTGATACCATGTCATCCTTCTAAGAAAATTACGATAAATTCTGGCAGTTTTGACTGAGCATATAATTATTTTCGTTTAGTTTACACTCGGTGATCATAACATCGCCGTATTTTGGACGCGCCTGATCCCTCTTCGTGTGTATCAGTTTTTTTAAATGATAATCTTACAAAAAGTAAATTCTTTTTTGTAAAACCGCTTTGTCCCGATGTCAGGTGCAGCAAAATCTTGCTTTCTGGCGTTCGTGAACCTTACCTAACATTCAAGGCAAAGGACAAAAAAAAATGATCCTCGGGAATACCCCGATTAAATCCTTGCTTGCTTGTACCTATGAACAAAAATAGATGCCTCTGTATGGATGGACTGTTTAAATTTGGACTCTATTTGTAGACACTATCAAGTTCAATGTTATTCGTTGGAGAATGCTGAGGGGCCATCAAATAAATTTTCGATGAATAGATTTACAACTAGCCATAAACGAACCCCAGGGAAGAGTGCTTGCGACTGGGTTATATAATTGCGTTTTATATAGAGTCGAATAATCTAAGTAAGCGTGGGTAGAAGAAGCACTGCGTAAGGTCAACAGTGTTAGTTCAAAGACGTATTGAATCAAGTTTCGTCTTTTGTTGCAGACTACCTTCGAGATGGATGAAGATTCAGACATTAACGCCATCGTTTGGAAGGTATTGAAAACAGGTTAGCCTTGCAGACTACTATTGTTGCAAGATCGTATTGTTTTCGTAACAGATCAAATACTTCAATTTGAGATAAATAGCCGTAAATTATCTAAGAACATATGTGTCGTTTAAGAAGTCCAAATGAATGTAAAAACGCCTTTGTAACGGGCCTTTTATCCAAACCAAAACAAAGAACTACGGATTACTACTGTATAGTAGAATTGAGCTTGCGTTCCCCTCCCACTACCCATCTATAAAACCCGCGCCGACTCTCTCACCCCAATGTTAACAGTTATTGACAAAATGTAGGGCTTTTCGTTGTATTTGTTGTGTTAAATTTCTCAGAATCTATACTTCTTTTTTTAACCGGATAGCAAGCGGCTACAGGGAAACCCCTCAATCTGACCTAAAACTTACAGACACCCTTTGCGCAACAAATTAACTCGAATTTGCAGTGTTTTGGCTTCCTTAGAATTTTGGATAGTCTTGTTAATTATAATACCTTACGCACGGTTATCTAAGAACAACAGGGGACTCTGTAAAGATTTACTTATACATCATTATTCAAACCATATCTCATTTGGTTGCGCAGGTTCTTCATTGTATAAATTAGATCATCTGACTATGTTTTTTGAAGATAAGCTACGTGAGAACATATCATTCTATCTTCATCATGTACTTGCTAACAGCTGTCTGTTTCCAGAACATCTGATTGCACTATTCATAGATACAAGTATAGCATCAATGCTGTTAGATGAAATTAGAATGCTGCAACGTCCACAACAATGCTGCATTTTAATAACTTGATTGTAATACTACTAAAAAGAGAAGCCATATTATTAATGCTGTAATTCGTTATGGACTTGGCGTAGTATTTGTTAGGGTTATGTTATTGTTATTGTCGGTCACGTAGGCCAGCGAGCGAGAAGGCTGTGCAACAGAGACGGCTACTGTCGGGAGATAGCGCTCTATGTTAGAGTGGGATGGAAAAGTGGCGTGACAACAAACAAACATGGCGGCGCCGGTAGCCGGTTGGACCGGTTGGGTCGAACCACGTGCGTTTTGCGTTGTGCACCCGTTCCCGTATCATGTTTGTCAACAAAATGCCCTGTGAAGGTCATCGATGGGAGGGTTAGGAAGACAAAGGAATCCCTGTTGCATAACAACGTTTACAAATAAAGAAAATTATAAAAGCAAAAGAATATGACCGGTATTCGAGAAGAAGCTTTACATTTAATTTAAAAAGGTGATGTAATAGAGGTGTGCGAATGTGTTCGTTTATTCAGACTTTGTGTCGGAACAATGTTAGAGATAACACATGCTAAGCGTTAATAAGTAGGAATAACATTATGGGAATAGCCAAACAGCAACAATGTTTTCCTAATCTCAGACAAGAATCACTTGTAATAAGTAATATGAAAAAACAGTTTCTGAAAAACTGATTCCTCTGTACGTATTGCCTCTGATATAACTTACCTTACCTTTTATTTTTGACAAGAATCTAGTCGACAATGATATTATGTATCTTCATAATAACTAATTAGAATGTAATGGTAAAAAACCACGGATTGTTGAAACCAAGGCTAAATAAAATTAAGACAACGTTAAACCTGAAAAGATATCTCGATTCTCATTTAATACAACATCTGGCATATATTGATATACTTGAATGGCCAGATACAGATAATAAATACGTATATGTTATATTGATGGCTAGTTACGACAACGACGAGCGACGTGGAGAAAAATGAACCACAAAAAATATAAACACGTCAGCAGTGCGAGCGAGCACGCATGCGCACGGGTGAGAGAGGCTACAACAACGTCGACACAGCTTTGCGAACGACGGAGATTGAGGGGGCCTGAAGGAGCGCGGGGGGAATGTGTATGTGCGCGCCGGGTTGAGCCGGCTATACGATACGACCGACTCCTCAGTTGGATTTAAGAACATCGGACGGGCGGGCGTGTATAGGATGGATCGCTAACGACACCAGCAGTTTTTTTCATTCCGCCTTCTAATAGTGTTTGTTTATTACCTTCCGGCATATTTTCCGTAAATCCTTCTCGACCGTGGTGCTTTATTATTTAATTTTGGCGTTTATTTTCTAACTTAAATTTAACGCTGTTCCGATTTCACGTCGAGAAGGCGGCCGCCACAAGTTTGAAAGCGGCTTTTCAAGAGCAGTACACCTACTCGTATAAATTCTCAATATCGCTGTATCAACGCATCAAGCAATCAGGATGGTGAAGAAGGTTTCAGAAGAGAGTGTAGATAGCGGTGAGTTGTCTTCTTTATTATTTTAAGCGATGGATGCTCATTTAGCGCAAGTCACACATTACAATATTTTCAAACATCTGTCTGACCGGTTTTTTATGCCTACTGCGTAGTTGGTTTTGCATATTACCATAGTATCTATACTTTAGTAAATTCTTAAAACTGGCAAATGAGCAACCATTTCAGTTAAATTCCTCGTAGTAGTTGGTTAGTCAGTATGGTTCATTAGAGCTTCAAATTTGAAATTGCTAATTAGAACTGGTTAGACACCTAGATAGAAAACTCAGTTTTCAATCAATTTTCAGATAAAATGCAGCGCAGTTCATTCACATAAGATATTTAAATGAGAGTTATCGAAATTCTTATCGAATGTTTTGGTTTCAAAATGGTTCAAAACATTAAACGCTTCATACATAAGTTAGTAAAGAAGGGTTAAGTTATGGACCACTGCTGTTTATGGGTAGTCCTTGCCTTGCATCATTTTGTTATGAATTATCAACGTACATAAACGCTTCATCATGGTCAATTGTAAACTTCATATAATCAATTGCGTCATGTGCCGGTGTATCACACCTTTTGACACCTTAGCATTTAGCCTTTTGATTAATTTGTTATGATTCTGTAATCAGCTGTTCATTTTCTTGATAATGATGGCAGTACGAATTTACGATTGGTTGTGACATGCAGCACATGAATGTCAAGATTGATCATAAAATATATTGCATTGTCCTTGATTGTTTTCTTATAGGTATTGTAGTTAATAAATCCGTCATAAAGGTGTACTGCAAAACACTGACCACACTCAATGCATTGCATTTAAACTTAGAATTTTATGACCACCCAGTGACGGTAGATGTGATTGTTATTGCACTTTAGTTTGTGTTTATTTTCATTTTACTGTTTGCTCGCCTTCTTCAAAATATGCCAATGCTTGAACTAATCTCTATAAGGGGATGATTGTGTTATGCAATGTTATTGTTCTGAGCTAAGAGAATGAACGTAAACTGTTGTGTGATTTAGTTTGAAATGTCAAAGTTCACGTATACGGAGCGAGCGTTGACCGGTCAGACAGCACACTATTTCACAATCCACAATTTCGCAACATTCACTGAATTCGAGTCGTTATTATGTTTATAATATTGCTCAGGAACACATTCAGCAGTTTTATTACTACTAACGTGAATTATATAATCAGAGTATTTCCTGTTTCGATGACTTTTTATATATTTTACTGATTGTCGCTAAGTTGTTTTTTTTTGTTCTTAAATTCTGTATTGGTTTTGGTTCCATGGGTAATCATGGTCCTTTCATGGTTAATTTCTGTTCAGTAATTGTATTTCAATTGAATTCGTCAATAAATATTAATTTGTCGTTTTAATTTTGTGTAACTAATACTACATTTATTGAAAGTTTGTCTTAAATTTTATTATACTGCCAAAATGTCGCGTGACATGCATTTTGGAATTAACAGTATTTTCAGTGGCTAAATCCATTCTGAAGAAAATGTTGTGAATTTTGAACAATTTCATTTGTGATCGCTGTATTTTGTAAATCTCTAACTTGTAGTAATTACTACAAATAAGAGATTTCAGGTTTATTGTTTTCATTAAATAACTTTTTGTTGTTGTTCGTTCTGTCTTTTACTTTGATCGAACTAGCAAAATTAAAAGAAAAACCTTGCATACCTAGTGTGGAATGCGTGTCATTAACAAAATTATATTTGTGTGTGTATGTATTGAACGTTGCATTTTTGATTTTCCTCGCCTCTTCGTATCACGGTTTTATTGGTTGTCATTGTTTCACTGTTTAAAAATCAAATTGGTAAGAATGCGTTTATAATTTCATGCAGTTTCATTACTCTCCACGGTTTCAATTCAACATGGCCGCTGGAGCGCGTCGCCCCACGGCGTTCATGGCCAAGGTCACCTACTAAAACAAAACTGCGCACTAGTGTTACTGAATTTATATAATAAGTATAAATTCTTGGGAACTTTTATTTTGTAACAGTTGTTGCTTATGGGCGTGTCTGTTTTAGTTGATCATGCAAATAAAAGTTAGTTTTCCAGCTAACTTTATTATTTAATTCAAAAGTTTATTTACTAGGTACCCTCAAAAAATGGGCTGGCTTCGTCCTCCAGCCAGACTTACGGCTTAATAGCAAAAATAAAGTTCGAACCATTTAATTTTCACAAGAATAGTTTCAAAATTTTAAACAATCAAAGGCTGTAAATTTGCAATCGGTGTTTGATTGGAATCAGTCAATCGTGTCCGCCGGCTGAGTAAAACAGAGTAACCTTGACCGTGACGGACTTCACGCTTGTTCCGGTGTAATATCAAACTCTGCTCCCTTCACCTTGCGTGCATTCGCCCCTTGCTCCTTTTTCGCATCGATTTGTCGCCAAATGCATAGCTCCCTATACTCATTCGTGTCTTTGAAAACTTCTCATTCAGTATCTAACTCTCCCTCCTCAATTTTCTCTTCCATACCGATTGCTTCATTTATTCTTACGATTGCATTTGACGTTTCCGTGGCGATTTCATGTATTCTTTTATACTACAAGGAGCTTTCAATCGTGATTCATTAATGCCATTTACACCAATAATTGTAAGCATCCTTTCGAATATTACCATTCTGGTTTTATATGTGAGTATCTCGCCTCATCGTCGTCCTCACCAAATATTTTTGTTTACAGACATGTTGTTGAACGGTTGACTAAATCCATGTGTGTTATCATTAGACAGGGAGCAAAATCGGTAGTGAGTGAAAGTTGGTTGTTACGTACTGCACTAGCTATACATTTAAACGCCCTAGTTGAAGTTTCACCTAGATATTATCTCGTTCAGTTCGGTTGCAGTGCCAGGTCGAGTTGGCAATTTATCACCACCACTCTAACCGTCGACTTTGATCTTTGATTATCATGATTATGATAGATTGGTCGACTGATTTAGAAATTACACGAACGGTGTTTGCATTTGCAATGCTTGATAATTATAATATTGCGTTTATTGGTATTCACCAACTTTCAAAAGATCGTCTTGGCGACAGTTTCTAAATATGCTAGGTAGTTTCGAAAGTTGTAACTCCTTTATGAAAGCAAGACTGAACTCTTGCGTAAAACTATTCACTGAAACAAAATTGAATAGAATTAGAATTTAGAAATAAACGTTAACTTTAAAACTCAGCAATATCTGTCTATCAATGTCTGTTTCGTGTTAAATGCAAATTGCATCTCTTAAGAGGAGTGCATTCGTTATTTGTTCCGATTAGAAAGCAATGATTTGGATAGCTTAAGGGTATATGAAACAAAAGTATAATAGGCCTACAATCGGCAACTAGAGAGTGTATTCGTGGCCAAACGTTTTATGCCAGCCTACCAGATTAGAAAGTAGAAACTTCCAACTGAGGGCAGAATTGTCGTGGTGACAATTTTGCTCCAGAATATATTTTTGTCAGTCCGGCCAATGTGTCTATTAGGAATGATTTGTTATTACGCATGCATACATATCCATCGATTTGCATGATTGCTGGGTTAATTTGCGGAACAGTGTTTTGTATTTTAACGAGTCAGTGATTATTTGAAGTTTATTTGCTTGGACTCGAATGTATTGAACGAATAAAATTAATACTATTCTTGGACAAAGTTTGACAATACAATCGTTATAATTTTGATAGTCTTTTGTTTGTTATTTGGGTCAACCTATTGTTTCACCTCGACCTCGCGTTACACGAGTAGCGAACTTTTAGGTGAGGCGTTGCACATAATGGTTTAGATGTTTAGGGGCAATATTTGCCGTAGTTAGAAGTTTTTTTGAAGCTGCTGTTGCTGAGACGGTTTACGTAACGAGCCTCGCTGCGAGGCAAGTGCTTTGCCACGTGGGGCCACGCTGTCACGCGACGAACATGCGATACCATAAGAGAAGTGTACAATTACTTTGCGGCGATAGGAAATAGAATCTGTTACAATAATTGGATTGAATGCTTCTATTGCGAAGACTCATATTCATCATCCGTTTCAGTAGCGGTTCTCTGGCATAACGTATACATTATGGGCTCCGATGCCTCTTACGACGACACGATGTGGTTTGGCTATTTTGGAAACACATTTTCGTTTTTGATTAAGTCCAAGGCAACACGTGGGCAGCGTTATTGTCTCATTGTATTTGGGTTTGAGTATCAACCTGTCGATGAGTCAGTCACTCTCAGTTTTAGTATCAGGAAGGTTTCCTTGTTGTCGTGCGTGGCGTGATGTTTGTATACATACAATGTTTTGTTTAGCAATATTCATGAACGGACGTAGAGCAGTTGCTTTGTACGCTGATTCCTGTGTAAATTTATAACAATTCAGTATTTAAACAGGAAGTTTCTATGTTGAAACGGGCGATTGTAGGCGTGGGTGTTGCCCGGGCCCGATTGCTACAGTCCTACGGTTATTGCGCATTCGGCTTGTTGTCGTGTGGCACATGTTGAGGTCATCGCGTGCAATAATTAATTCTTAAGTTTCATTTTTATCATACATTATGACGAATAGACAGAATGAACACGCAAAGCGAACGCATTATTCAACCATTTACTAAATACCGAGCGTGCATTCAAATTAATGTTGAAGTCGAACGAGGAAGATGAAATCGAGCAAATAAACTGATCACCTAAGCACAGATTGATGTCCATTAGTCTGTGATCCACGACACCATTCCCTGAAGTTTTTGTTGTTGTTTAGTTCTCGTAAAGTAGTTTATGTAGGAACCTAAGTATATGAAATTAAGCTCTAATTTGGACAAAGTATTTGGCATTACATAATATCACACAATCGGATTATCGTGACCCTCGCAACAAGCCAAGTAGGCTTGTTGCGAGGCAAGCCGAGAGTCGAGTTGGCAATAAGTGAGTGCACCTTTTCGGTATTCATTTGTAAGTTTACCACCTTACAACAAAGTTTGGAACAATTATAGGGTAGTCTCTTCTAGTAGATGCAACATCGCTCGTTTTTACGCCAAGAGGCCGAGTGATCGCGTAACGTGGGCGCGTACGCGCAGCGCTGGGTGCGGCCATGTAGGTCGTTGAACCGGCTTTGTTTGCCAGCTCAGCTTGCACAGTCACGTCTCACGTCGGAATTATATTATCGATGACAGCCGTCACATTTGCCCTGATAGGACACACTTTTGTTCCGGGTTTGCTTGAAATCTTTGACGATCCGCCAAACTTTTCCATTTAGTATTCACATTTGGTCGTTAAAAAATGTAAAACAGGCAATTATTTAACGAATGATGTACTGTAAACCCAAACACGGGCTTGTTACAATAGCTGGCACCAAAAGCAAAGTGAGAGTTGTCCCTGTGGCGACGAGGACTCAAGTTATTGTAGTAACGCGGCCTACCTACATAATGTTCCGTGTTGTTCATACATTTAACAAGGGCTGTCGCCATAACTCGCTAATGTACTCATCGTCGAAACAGTTTCATAGCGTTCACTTGCAGCTTTGTGGGAGGTGGTTATGTGACAACAGACTGTCTGGACAAAAACTGGATTAAGTTTTTTTCATTGAAGACAGCTGAGTCGATCGAGTATTTTTTACAATGAACACGTAAGAAAATAATTCAAATGCTCCTTCCAAAAAAACCGTGTACACCGCTAGATTGAAAAACACTCAATGAAAGAAAAACGAACAGGAAAACTGTTACTTAACCTGTAGACATAACTGAGAAAGAACCAATAATTGAATTCTGCATTACGCTATTTCAATGTTTTACTAGAGCTAATTGCAAAGACGTGGTGTAGCATCTATTAGACTGTAAGACCCATAACCAGGTAGAAGGGGTGTAGAGAATTATTGATTTTCAATTGTTATTTCATTTGTCTCCAGGTGTGGGCCGCTGCAGTAGCCAGTCGGGCAGTGAGCGCGAATCGGATGAGAGCCCTCGATGCAATGAGCAATCGGCTCCCGTCGCCATTCCCGACAGTGAAGACCTGCAGAGGCGTAAAGAAGAGGCGCGCAGGAAGCGCCGCAGAAAGAAGCGCTCCGGGAGCTCAGTCGTCACGTCATGTTTCCAAGGTAAGGAACAAATATTGGCGAAAGCCTTATCTTAGGAGTATGCATATTGGTTCAGTTTAATTTGCTGCCTTGATTTTTCCAGATAAAAACGGAAAGTAACTAGGTTAAATTGTTAATAATTGAAGTACTTTTTCAATTTCCCGAAGAGTCTTTCTGTCCAGACAATGTGGCTGTTGCTGTTGGTAATACTATTTCTAATGATTATCGTATCTTTGTCAACAGACCTCTACAAACTAACAGGAGAGGTTTTAGGCGAGGGCGCGTACGCTTCGGTACAGACGTGCGTGAACATCTACACGGGCCAGGAATACGCAGTGAAGATCATCGACAAAGTGCCGGGGCACGCCCGCGCCAGGGTGTTCCGCGAGGTGGAGACATTCCACTACTGCCAGGGACACCCAAACATAATCCAGCTCATTGAATTTTTTGAGGACACCGACAAGTTCTATCTTGTCTTCGAGAAGGTGAGAATCATTTACTCCTCATGGTATCTTCAGGAATCAAGACCCTACCTCCTTATTTTATTTGAAGTATTGAGTTCCACTATACTGGACACAAATTCCAAACAATCCCAACGCAGTGTTCTATAACCCACAGGCGTTTCTTGATTGTTATTTCACTGTGTCCCCTCCCCTATAAAAACATGGCCCTACTTTCATATAATTTTCCTTTTCCCATTTAATGTTTTTCCTTTTTGAATTACTTGGTCTTGATGTCCAGTTTTCTCTAACAATTCGTTTGATCTTGAATTCGTTTTGACGACTTATTTCGATGTTATCACATAATAAAGTAGGTTTTTTTTGTGTTAAACTTGTGTATTATCCCTTAGTAAGCACTTGCTTGACTTTTTATATTCTTCATCAGTTTTACCCTGAGAACATTCAATTTTAAGAAATTCATATACTGAATTCTTTTGGGTTAGAAATTGAACGTTGTTATTCGTGTTAATAAAATTAAAGAAAATCGATAGGTAGTTGTGTGTATTTGCGATTTTTTGGAAGTGACGCATGTTAGAGGAATTCATATAGTTCATCGAGTTCTACATTACTCACACTATCACGGTAGACGACGTGTGGGAGATTGTCTCGTTTCGTAATTACATCATGATTACGAAGGAAGGTTCTAGAATAGTGTTCATCTTTAACTTTATTATTGATATTTGCGTCAATTATAACAACTTTATTGTAATTCGGTCCTTATGTACGTACTGCAGCGATAAAAACATCCTGTCACGTATAACCTTTTATACTGAAAATGTTGCTATCCACAGGCACGATTGTGCGCGTAATCTACCAAATCGTTTAAAGCCTTTTTTTGTTGTTCCATTTGTTTTGAATTTTTTGTAGGTACCATCTTTTATACCTCTGCCGTTACTTCATATGAATCAATGTAACACATTTTAATCTTATTTCCCTAAATAATGAAACATCAATGAATCATGATTATGCTTTTTCCTGATCACCATGATTTTTTGCCATAACAAATTGTAGGCTAGCTCATTTTGAAATGCGTTACAATTAGTAATGCATTTCGCAATGAGTCAGCCAGCACATGTGGTCCACCTTATTTTAACAATAAAATTAAACCAAGCTGTTTTGTCACATATGGAAAATATTTGCTGTGAAGTAAACGGAATGTGCGAATACCTACTTAAATAGAAAATACTTCATGTTTCAATTTGATCGAAGTGTTATTTCAATATTGTGGGTACTAGTGTTTATTATTGTGCAAACTTAATATAGGACAATAAGGAAAGTGCGATTGTTTATATAACTATGACTAGATAAATAAACGATGAACTATTATTTATTATTTCCGCGATAATACAACATTTTTAATGGTTGAAGGGTTCTAGTCTGTAGTAGATTTCCCTCAAGCATTCGTATATATTTTTCTTCTTCTACTATTATTACATTGGTGTGTTTAATTCCGAGCTGAAAAAAAAGCACGTAAGGCTTTCACAGTCTTTTAACTTTAATTAAAGCTTAGAAAATTACACCACTTAACTTCAGTTTCTCGACGTGAATAAATTGCATTAACAATTTTATTTATACCATGAGAACTATTGGAAAAAGTTTCAATATTAGTTGTGATTATTATGGAAGTATTGCGTAAAAGGATACGAGTCTTGTTATAGATTCATTCAGCTGAAATAATTTTGAGGTTTATTATCGTTAGTAAATTGGTCGTTGGTCCCGGCTGTCATTTGTGGATCTTTGACAGTCGTTACGGGTCGTCAGACGCCCAAAAAGTCTGACAGCCAGTCTTACCAAGGGGTATCGTGTTACCCAGTTACTGGGTTGTGGAGGTCAGATAGGCAGTCGCTCCATGTAAAATACTGGTATTCAGCTGCATCCGGTTAGACTGGAAGCCGACCCCAACATAGTTGGGAAAAGGCTAGGCAGATGAGATGATTATCGTTAGTAAATTACTCGACCACCAAGTAGATAGCAACAGTTTCATTTCCTAATTGGTGGCCTGCCCGCAAATAATATAGCCTGTTACGAGCGATATCTGATATGGCTCTGTTTACAGCCGTTATCTTGTTGTGTCTGTTCCTGTGTACCTACAATATTATTCAATGATAAACTCCTGAACCACACTTATTTTGAGCAATTTATGTCTAAAATTATCTAACTGGCAATGTTAAAAGGATCTTAGGTTATCATCTTTTGTTTGTTATAGAACTTCATCGTTTTCAGCGATCCTTCCTGTCCTTTTGCAATCTAGTTTTTAACATCATCAATTCTAAACAACAAAAAGTTTTCCCTATAATAAATAACTGTCTTCTCTTTTTTCTTATCGCATATCACCTTCAATGTTACCGTGTTTCGTTTCAAGTGCCCTTGTGTTTGCGTTTCTACAATAATCTATCGTCGATTGTTCCAGATCAACGGCGGTCAACTCCTATCTCGCATACAGGAGCACCATTATTTCTCAGAGCCGCAAGCGGCAGAGATCGTGCGTGAGATAGCGAACGCTTTACATTTCCTACACGGTAAAGGTGTCGCACACCGTGATCTCAAGCCTGAAAACATATTATGCGTTTACCGCGACAGACTCTGCCCAGTGAAGATATGCGACTTCGATCTTGGGAGTGGAATAAGTTTCACTTCGAGCCTCGCAAGTCCGCTGGCGACGCCGCAGCTTATGACGCCAGTGAGTTTTATTTTGAATATTCATACTTTTCCTATCGGCCCTAATATCGTGCCTTGAGGTACTCCTTTGTTAGTTTGTGTTTTGTGAAGATTCGCTTGATAACTTTATCAAAAGGAGCTGTTACTAAAATATTCTTCGTTAGATTAACCTTCAACGAATATAGTGTAGTACGATAAATATTCATACTTTACATAACAAAGAATAAAGCGTATTTTTTAATGGTTTTGGATTACATCATTTTCGACCTCTAGACACGAAATCGGGTAAGCTCGTAGGATCTGTAATCCCCAACCTTGAGCTAAGCGGCTTTAACGGTTCTTATACTATGTAGCCAGTAGTATCACGGTTCATTAGTCAACTTGTACTTGGAAATCCAGCATTGGCAGCACTATTTTATTTATCACTTTATTAGCAGTCTCTAGTCACGTTTCGATCTTTTATCGCTCAGTATTCCTCTCAATCAGCATTTTCAACATATAACATACCTAATTGCAACCAGTATTGTGCATCTTCGATACGCTGATATTTTTGCCAATAATTACTGTATGTTCTGTCACCCTTAGCAATTGCGCTATCTCTGACGCGTTATATTTCTTTGTTTGCAGCTTAGGACGTTGTGATAAAATTAACAGCAAAAATACTGATTAAATCTTGCAAACATTTCACGATAAACAGTACTTGAGTCATATTTTTTGGCCACTAGTGCAAATTGATAAGACAAACATTACTTTTTAATTAATTTTACTGATATCTCTAACGTATCTGTTGACCTTATAAGCTGTTTTTAAAGCTAGTTCATTGCTATTTTATATCGACGTTTTTTTTATTACAATGGTGTTTGGATCAGTGGTAGTCTAAGCCTGGATAAACTGACGCAAGAAGATAATACAAATCCATTAAAAGATTAAGTACTAATAAACATATTATTGTTGTTTACAAAAAATAATCGGATAATACGAGAACATGACAATTAAAAGATTAATTGTATGTCTGGTGTAAAAAATAATTGATCAAATCTATGAATCATCTCTGTAGGCATAATAAAGGCCATTGTTACAAATCAAGTGTCAATGGCATTGGGTATTGAATAAACTGAAATAACATCGTATATTAAGTCATAAGTTCATAACAACCGGTGACTCTCCAACATCTTTACGTCATGTTTTGGCCATTGACGCTTTATCAAATGCCATGTGGTGCCGAATTTTGTCATGCTTAGTTGTAAGGAAAATCAACTAAAAGTATTATAGAAACAATAGGTTTAACAGATATGAAATACATTGTGCTGTATGGTAGATGAAATGAAAAGCAAAACTAGTGATTTCGAATAATGAGGAAGAGTAACAAACTGTCAAAGAGTTTGAGACCATTAATTTTTCTAAAGTACCAACCATTAGGAAAACTACAATAAAAGCATTACAGCAATAAATCTTAAGTCAATGCATTATTTCTTGGTTTTATGCTAATTTCATACCGACTCTAAATCGCAAGATATTAAAAATTGTCACCTAACTTAACCTAACAAATTATTGACTATTTCTTCAAATGCATGCATGCAATCCGTGGAAGTTGTAAAGATAATCTAAATCCTGATTAATCGGACCTAGCCTTTGGACAACTGAACAGTATTTTATTATTATTATGAAAACTTCTTTGAATGGTATAAATTGATAGTCTTTGAATATCGTAACATCATGGTGAATAAATAGCATATTTTATTTTCATGTACGTTCAAAACTTTGTTGACTTTACTCTTTAGAGCAATTAAAACCGCTTAATCCTCAGTCGCATTATTATCTTCGTCAATATTTTGTACAGCATAAATATTATGAAATACCATTTTCTTGTTTTAATGAATGCATCGTCTTTAATCATAAATGATCCAATAGGTTTTTAGGTCAGGTATTCTACTATAAATCCTACGGATTCATCTCTACAATGCTCATTACAGTTTCCCAATAGATTAACATAACACTCACAAGAACGTCAAATTAAACGTCATCTCCTTTGTCATAGGTGGGCAGCGCGGAATTCATGGCACCAGAAGTGGTGTCCCTATTTGCGGGCTCAGCAGCGAATCACTACGACAAGCGATGTGACCTGTGGTCACTCGGAGTGATCGCCTACATCTTGTTGTGCGGCTACCCGCCCTTCAGAGCCGACTGTGGCTCCGATTGCGGCTGGGAGCGCGGCGAGAACTGCCGCGCTTGCCAGGAGCTGCTCTTTAATACTATACAGGTATGTTTTAGTATCATCATCATCGTTTTATTACTTTAAGTTTTGTTAACGAGTCGAGGTCGATTTTCAGAAACAAGACCCATAAACAATTTGTACTAACATCTCTTTTCCTTTTGTCTACAGGAGGGACGCTACACGTTCCCCGAAGAGGAGTGGGCGGACATATCTAGCGATGCAAAGGATCTGATCCGTCAGTTGTTAGTGCGTGAGGCGTCGCACCGTCTGTCTGCCGAGCGAGTGCTTACACACCCGTGGTTGCGTCGCGCCGATCCGTTGGCTCATCACCCGCAGCTACAGACTTCTATTAATATTAAACGGTGAGTTATACATGGTGATAATGATGATAATATAAATGTGGAATGGATAGCTCATCGGGTCAGAGTTTTGGGGTAATAGCTACGTGGCGCGGTTTTACTAATGAGGAGTTATTTGCATGAACTCTGTGCATTTTTCTATGTTACTCGGGAATAGTTTAGCTTTTTATTAGTGCTAGATTGTTTGGAATAGTTTCAGCATTTCTAGAGATAACCTTCTATTAACATACAAAGTCGAATATCGATACCGGTCCTTTGATACGGTTTAGTGTTGACTTTAGATTACGGAAAACAAAGAAGAGGAGAGCGTGATGGATTATAATAACGTTGTCATTTGTTTTGTCCCATAGCAACATGTCAGCGCGCAACTTGTCGAACTTCGCGGAGTCGGCGATGGCGGTGAACCGGGTGATCCAGCAGCACTTCTCCATGAACTACTCGTACATGGAGCCGCCGGCGCGCACGCTGCGCTGCAGCAAGTCGCAGCAGCCGGCCGCGCGCCGCGCGCCCGAGGCGGCGCCGGACTACTGCGCGGCGCCGGACTACGCGGCGCCGGACTACGCGGCGCCGGACTACGCGGCGCCGGACTACTGCGTGCCGCTGGGCCTGAGCCCGCCCGCGGACTCCGAGCTGCTGCGGCGCCGCCACCTGGCCGCGGACGTGGCCGTGCACTAGCCGCCCGTGACGTCACGCCACCGCCCCTCCAGTGATAGCTGTAGCCCCGCCCCCCACGCGGCGGATTTATTTGAGCCTTTTAAAGATATATTTTTATGAGTAAACAAACGACTGAGTAGATTTATCGATATGTAGAGTATTCGTGAGTTTATGTTGAGGCGCGGCCCTCGCGCGGACCGGCGACTGTCGATAAAAATCGTATTATACCGAGATAGTTCCGCCGATCTACGTACTTTACGTCTTGTGTCGATTACGGGATGAATAAACTGTTTAAGTTTTGGATTTATAAAATCCGCGTTTCGAAATTTTGAGCTTATGTATTCGTGTAATCGCCTTTAGTTTGTGGCCTATCCTTTGCAATAAATAGAAATTATGTAATTTTTCGATGGCGTTTTTGGATACTAGTCTGTTTATGTGATTGTTTTTTGCATTTTTACCAACGATGGAAAACCACATCTCATTAATTAAGATTGAATCACCTAATATTTATATAAGAGAGTTAAGGGCAATATGTGACATTATTCCGAGAGGTACAAGTGTAATGTAGTAGCTCATTATTACTTTTGATCGTTACATAAATACTTTATGATAATTAAGAGTAAAAATTGCTTCGTGATGTCCGTTCAAAATGGAGGGGCACTTGTGAACTGAACTGAATGAAATGTCATATATGACTCAAGCTGTGTTGGTACATATGTTAAGTGTTGCATGGGGTTCCATGGAGCTGCCATACCTTTGTGATCAGTTTGAATACTTTTATATTGCTGAAAGAATGAAGTGTTGAAATAATGTTAAGAGTAGACTTGCTAGACTATAACCCTGCGTACAACGTTGATTGGAGAAAGATTCACTAAGCACACCTGTTTGGCCGTTATCCTTTACAATGATACACAAATTTTATTATATTTTTCAGATGTAAATTCTATTTCTATTGTTGCGATCCGGTGGCTTTATCCAATCAATTCTAAACTTTAACTTACGCAAATAGTTTGTTAAAATTTTGTTTTCGACTAAATCATTGATATGAATTTATCATTGAAATACAGATGTTTGAATTTTTATATGGTCTATTTATTTATTGTTGCTTTGTTTTAAAAGCTTTATTGAAAGATTTAAAGCCTTTTAAGCAGTAAGTACATGAAGAATATGTCTGAAACAATAATAAAGTACTTAATTGATTTTATCTATTTCTTTTCTCTATAATAATAGCTGATATTACCTACATTTTGAATTCTGTTGAAACAGAGTATTACGAAAACATTACACCTTTAATTCCCCAAAAGCGTAAAACACGAGACAAGCGCGCGTTATTACTAATGAAAAAAATGTCCCATTTATTGGGTTCAGACGAGCGATTATTTAAAATTCTTTGAAGGCAGTTCGTATTGCTTTTAAAATAAAAATTAAGCACTCTCTTGGTAACTCATCGTCATAATGATTTATGTTTTACTTTTTAAGTCATGGCCATCTTCTGTCTTTATCATTCGATTCTGGACTTCATCTCCTAATAGCGTACTTGTCAAGGCAATTCAAACTGGCCCAAACTGGATGAGGTTGCGCTGTTTTATTGCAGAGTGCCTATGGCCACATTCCGGCTTCACCATTAGATCCTGGAAATAATTTCCTAATAGAGTACTTGTTCTTTTCCGTGAGTACTTGTCAAGACAAATCAAACGAGCCCAAATTCGGTGGGGTTGCGTCGTTTCGTCACAGAGTTCCATGGCCATCTTACGGCTCCATCATCAGATCAGCTCGAAGGTACCAAAATATTACATTGTCACCGACTTTACAGATGTGTGGGCGTTCTGTAGTTTCTATATTCATAATAATAATTATAATTCATTGATTTGGAAGGCCTCCTACAAGGTGGATCGATGACCTTGTGAAGATCACAGGAATCCGCTGGATGCGGGAAGTACAGAACCGGTCGAAGTGGCCGAGCTTAGGCGAGGCCTATGTCCAGCAGTGTACGTCTTTCGGCTGAAATGATGATGATGAATGATATTCCGATAGGTTTTGAAGTTCTTCAATTAGTTCTAACTAATGAAGCAACAATAATAAGTTACCCAAGATTTCGAAATAGCTTGATTCAAAATTCCTTGGAGACTTTTTACCCGTTTTCTCCATTGAGATCAACCGTTTTGTATTGGGCCACTAGTTTGAACTCTCTTACTGACCGATTCTTTGACCATTCAAAAGTATGGCTTAGGTTAAATGTGCCTAAGTATTTAATTGAAACAAATGCTTTGAGTTTGGAGTAACTGAAATGAAATTAAATGTTTATTTATGTAAGTAGATCATAAAAGACACTTTTACACGTTAATATTTTGTTGGTCAATATTTTAAATACTAGATGGCGCAGGCATTTCTTAGCTGACTGTTCCCTGAGAAGAAAAGCCGAAACAAACTTAGAGGTCATGGTCTCTTTTAAAGTCCAAACATTATATTATTTGAATTTTATGTGAGTCTTACAATGCAGGGCAATGTCTGGAAGGGCCTTTTGAAGAAAGAGTCATTGTAGCTTTGAGCTGACCTGTCCCAACAGACGGTATGTATGTAGCAGTCACCGTGTAGCTCAACCCTATTCTAGGGAGCTCAACGATCCGTCACAAGACGCTACCAGATTTGAAGAATATTTGCGTAGGCCATTTACAAAATACTCAAAACCACCAGACGAGTTATAAAGTCACGTGTTCAATCTAGCCTGCTTAGTACTCACATTCACAGTTCGTTTTTTCATTAAATGTCATCAAAAATAATGTCACTTAAATCAATACTTAAATATAAAATGTCAACAGTATTCTATGAACACTTAGCTTTTAAAATAGTTTGGTACATTGGAGCAACTTAACTAATCCCAAGCCAAAAGGCCCAAGACAAAAATGTCATCCAAGTAATCTTTAACTATAGAGAAACCTTTTTGACAGAGTTTCTGTTCAATAAATGATTTAAATTTATTGAAGCTTAGTTCATTAACATGGCTATGGAGTTTGTTGTAAAAACGAATACTTTGGCACTTAAGTATATGAATTACTTACTTTTTGGAGCCTAGTCGTGGGCACAATAAGTAAATCTTTATTTCTAGTATTTATGCTATGAACGTCATTGTGTTAATTTAGATTAATGTTGTTTTAACATAAATTAGATTCTCATATACTAATTGAGATGCGACTGTCATTATGTTTATTTCCTTAAATTTATCCCTTAGTGAATGTCTACATCTATATATTGCTCGAATGGCTCGTTTCTGCAGCACAAATATAGCATGAATGTCGGCTGCATTTCCCCACAGCAAAATGCCGTACGACATTACACTATGGAAATAACATCAATTCAATTTATCGATTCAATTAAGTAAACTAAACGGGGCAACCATTACTGGCCGCCACAACTTGGCAGTGGCCGCTGCATTTTAAAACCAACGAAAAAGGAGGAGGTCCACAAGTCGACCCGTGTTTTTATAACCGACTTCAAAAAGAAGGTTGCGCCTTAGAGAAATGAGAGTATTACAGATAATTCGCTCTAATTAGCTGCAATTTGTTCAATTATAGCAAAATTTGTTCAAGTTGTATTTTCGAAGTTATTCGAGAAAAACTGATTTTGCTGGAGTAACGTTACCCTAGCAAAATGATTTTCAAAAAAGGCATTTAGCCTGGAACCAAGTACATGAAAAGATAGCTTTTGATGAGTTGTAAATGTATACCAATAGCAAAATTTGTTCATCTTACAGTTTTTGAGATAATCAAGATTTTGCTGGGGTTACGTTTTGGGATTTTCAAAATCTCGAAAACTGTTCGTCGCAGCAGTTTGAAAAAAATACCAGTTATAGGCCTTAATTTGTTCGAATTTGTTCAAACATAGGTAGGTATTTCGATTCATCAACAAATATCGATGTAATTAATTGTTTTTAAGAATCAGAAAAAATCGATTTACTCGTAAACTAGTAAATTTACAAACAAATTTATAGCAGTTACATATACCTATCACACACATATCGTATACCCTTTTAAGGTGTATAAATCTGGATTAAAAATCTTTATGCGATAAGAAGATTATAACAAAATAAAAACATCCCTGAAAGTTTCAGCTGTAAATCCTGGATGGAATAAAAGTTATTCAAAAAACAAGAAAGTGTCAGCAATTCTATTATAAACCGACTTAGTTACGGAGGCTACGAAAAAGCGACCGTTTCATACTTGCGGGTGTCCTACTCAAATTAGCAGCCTAATAACCGATATTGAGTACAATCGGGCAGAATAATATTCATGTACTTCAATTACATTGTGTTATTAGTACCTATCTGTTGTTTGAGGAACATTCTACGAAGAAACAACCTGTGATTTGAAATGATACTGAAAAGCATTTAACTGATATACTTATGTATGTTTGACTAGTGATAAAAGTAGGTAAACTTAACTTGTATTATATATACCTACTCAAACTATCTGTGATTGTTCTTAGTTTAAGTACTTAATGATATCGTATACGATTTTTGTAAAACATTTATTTGATTAAAAATTAATCACGCTCATCTATTTTTTTATCCACCGACCACGATAATCCTTTTATATGCGACTGTACCACCTAAAAATGACTACTAAACCGTTTTTTTCAGATGGTTACGCTCAAGTATAAAACTGTGATAAAACGGTCGCTTACGGCACAAAATACAGAGAGTACAGAAGTCAATCACATCTATGTACTTCACTTTTCATACCTACGCTCGGCGGTCGCGCTAGGGTTGTTAACTTTGGCTTATGCACAAAAAGCTATCGTGGTAGTGGCACTCGTATTTATTGTTTAGTATGAAACAGGAAGATAGGAAATATAAACGAATATAAATAAAATATTTTAATTTTACTGTCACGAGGAACCATCGAAAAACAAATACCTAGGTAGGTACTTACCTCTCTGAAACAACTGGTAGCTTATAAATCGACAATTCACAGTTTAATATTGAATTTAAACAACCGTTCCACTGAATAGTTATAATACTTATAATTTTTTTTTTGTTGCTCCATTTTTGCACTACACAGACGCGTGTCTCAGGGAATGGCACTCGCGCTTACACTGGTCCCAAGCCGTCCGAGATATCGCGTCCGTGAGCGGTTTCTATGTGTGCGTTAGTCGAGCGCACTTTGTATGTAGATTTGACTTCTGTACTCTCTGTATTTTGTGCTTATGGTTTTAACAATATGACGTGAAAAGAAAATGGCGCGCGCTAAGCAAATAAAAAAAAAGTACACCAAGAAGGTTCCGAGGCTGAGTTTTTAACAAATTAAAAAAGGTTGTATGATAAATTCGGCACCATGGAGGGAGAAGTAAATAGGTTTAATGATGTCTTGAATTCACAAACTTAGTGCACACGATGTTCTAAATTCAATTTACTTTATCCTCTAGCGGATAAAAACGGCTTTTGCACATATAACGAAGAGCAAAAATACTCTTTCCGAGATGGGGGGATGAAAAAGTTATTTATCACTTTGTAGTGTTTTCCCGGAAGTGGGTTGTTTTTTTTTTTGAAAAGTTTTTATTACATTTATTCATAACCAAGCATAGCTTATATAGCGATTACATCAAACTATACCTTTCCAGTATAAGCTGATCTCGAATTGTATAAGATTTCTGTACAAAGCGAAATCAGTGTAAACTGGTAATTTTAGCTGGATGTGTAGCCGTGTGTACGTGATAACAGGCCCTTAGCCTATAAAATTATCTTAATTGTAAGGTATGCGCACACTGATTTTAATGTTACCTATATGTTTCTTGGTAGGCACTGAAGAAGAAAACTGTGGTCCTAATGCTGTCAATATCTTGGTAGTTTAAGTTTTTATCTCGGGTAAATTCAACGGGATTTCGGGAAGAACATAATACCCCGTACGTAACTCAATCTTAAACCATTCCTCAACACGTCTGTATACGGCTTGTGCAAACCATAATATTGGCTACATACAAATCATACAATGCACAGCTAGCATTGATCAGAATCTGAAACCAATCAGTAGGTAACTCATATGAGCTATTGGCCGATTTTAAATGGTTTTCCCCAATTTATATTAGGAAACCATTGTGACATTATTTGCCTATTCATCAGAAACCAACAATATATTAAATTCTACATATATTTTTTTTTTTTTAGTAATGTTTATCGATGGAGCGATAATCGACTAAAATTATATAGTTCTGCTGTAGATGTGTACGTCACTCGTTGACGTGATATGTCAAAAAATCAATCCAGAGGGCGCTCTGAATTGCTCGGCCACGTAAGTCAGGGTCGTATTTTTATACCTTGGATAATATAATTACATTATTTTACATGCTGTGATAATATGTGAGAATGTTATAATAATACACAAGTGTTTGGAACTTATTTTTGTCTGTACCACGTCCTGACTGCGGTAAGTGATGGCATTCAATTCTGTCCTTCCATCGCCCATCCGTCATTGTACCAGTGAATTAGCATGTTTTAATTAAATCCTTGTCGATATCAGCATTTTTATCACAATATAAACATTACACCGTTTCCGGGAAACGATTCTCAAAGTCTTTGTTATTATTCTCATAAAGATTGTCACTAGAACGCAGATATATCTTTCCAGATTGACAAGCCATGTCCAATTTACCACCTAATCCTTATAACAACTTCCCGGGACCGCCTCAAGTGAACGCTAATGCAGCGCCGCCAACGTTTAACCATAACCAGCAGTTTGGTCAAGTGCCTATGAACCAATTGCCGCCAGGATATGGAGGACTGAAACAGGATGCGAATTCGAATAGTCCCCATCACGCGCCGTCGACATCAGCCCCTCCGAATCATGTGTTTCCTAATGTCAACAACTACAGTCAGAGTGCTAGCAGTTCACCTGCGTTCAATCAACCTGGGATGATGCCATCTATGCAGCATAGTCTCCATTCTTCTCCCATGAGGCCACCAATTTCAGCAGGTCCCAACTCATTACCAAATCCTCTACCTCCTCAGAATGTCCCATTGTCATCAGGCAGTCCTAGAACTGTACCTAATGCCAACTCTTCACCAATTCCTTACCCCCCTAGTTATCACCCTCCACAGCGTCAGATCAATGACAATGCTCCACCTCTCATTCCTTCTAGTCAAACAAGCCAGCCTCTTGTGAATGGCCCGCCTTCTTCACAGCCTGCAGTTGGACCTCCTCAGAGCCAATACCCTGTTTCGTCTAGTGGTTATAGTTCCCTTCCTGGAGGCAAGCCACCAACTTCAGGGTATGGTCCAGGTTTAATAAATACACCCTATGCCCCTCCACCTGGGCCAATTTCAAAGCCTCCTGGCCCTACAATGACAAGTCAACCTAATATTCCATTCTCTAGTGCTCCTATTGCTGGGCCTCCAAGGAATAGTCCATTAGTACCGCCACCAGCCAGTGGTTCCTCTGCTGGAATGCAAGGCTTCAGTGGTCCACCGACTGCGCAACCTCTAGGACTCCCTAGACAAGTGGGAATTAATGGTCCGAATGTGAGTGGTCCATCATCAATGCCTCCTGGTCTGCCAAAGCCTATGGGTCAACCTTCTGCACCTATGAGTCAGCCACTTGCACCAATGGGCCAACCACCAGTACCTATGGGCCTTGCAAGTGGTCCTCCAATGGGACCAGGACCAGTTCAGGCACAGTCATATCCAGGACAATACAACAATGGTCCAGCAGGGCAGCCAATGGGTCCTCCAGGCCCACCTATTGGACATATGGGACCACCAAGCAGCTTCAGTGGGCCACAAAATCCCCCTGGTGGCCCTCAAATTCCTCCTACAGGACCTCCAATGGGACATCAAATGGGGCCGCCACCAGGGCCTATTGTGCAAGCAGGTGGAGCTCCTAAAAGTAACATGCAGAATAGATATCCACAAATGGCTCCAGCACCTGCGAATTTTGCAAACCAACAGGGACCTTCAATGCATAATCTGACTCCACAACAACAAGCGAATGTTATGAAGCAGTTCCCACAGCAGTATCTGAACCAACAAATGCAGCAGCTTAGTGTGACTAAGCAAGGGTTTGACCAGCTGTGGGGGCACCATATGGTAGATCTACTGCAGTGTAAGCATATACTGCCAGAATATCCTGAGGATCCTCCGGAGATTAAGCTTGCTCATCAGTTTGCTGATTCATCTAACTGCAGCCCTGAGTAAGTTCTGATTTCATTTATTAAAGCATAGAAAATATAAGTTTTGTCTCTGATGAGTTTATATAAAATAGTAGTATTCTGGTCGGCCTTGTTACCTCGTTTTTATCAACCAACAGTTGTATTTTGGTTGATAAAAAATTTCTACAAAAAGTGAATGATCTACAAACCTGTGAGGATGTTTGTAAATTGTGCCTTAATTATCTTTAGAATCAGATATTTGAGTATTACAGGTTAAGTATAAAACATTGTACCCTTCCTAGTTATTAATAAGACATTCTTTCTCATTGCTTTTTATCCAAAAATAGTTTTCCTCAAATATAATCATAGTAGTAATTGGTTTGAATATAATTTTCCTTAAATTAATGCTACCAAAACTATTAGCTAGTATTAGCTTTTACCTATTTACTTTATTCAATTATGGAAGTTAGAGATCTCGAATTACTGCCTGTATGTTTTATCTTTTTATGGTATTTTTATTAATATTTAAAATTACTATGCTACTCAAAACTTAATTTTAATCTTTAGTTTTTTTACCATGAAGCAATAATTCGTTGTAATACCATGGTTTCCCAACATTAATGGTAATTCATGGTAAATAAGCCATCTTTAAAGGGGGCTAAAGTGGCCATATTTCAACTTTCATCTATAAAATTATTTTACTAAGCAAAGAAATTGGCAGTAAAAGCTGAAAATTATATTCGAACATTGTTCACATTGCTTTTATGCAGTTAACTGGCATTGTTTTCCAACACAGTCCACATTTTATTATCTTTTTATTAACTTCACTCTATTGTCTGCTCAAATGGGTATTGTGTATCACTCTCCCTATTATTTTTCTTTTCTATATTATTTATTGACTTATTGCTCCTCATTGAAGCTCTAACTGACATACAAAGGAGAATGTTATCAGGAGGAAAGATAAAGTAATGTCTACTGTGAAGTGTTGCATAATCTCAAATCTGTGATATGATTAAACGCACGTATTTGTGAGAAGATCGTCTATTACGCGTTTGAGCAATAGTATAGTAACAAATGAATGCCAAAAAAATATAGTTTTTCATTCACAAGTCTCTAAAGATGTTTAAGTTGATGAAACAATAAATTAATATCAATTTGGGGTAATTAAGACTGGCATAGTTAGATGACTCATATAAACACAGTAATCAATTAATGATCCAACATTATTAAGTAGTACTTCCTTTGTTATGGTCCCCTTTTTGGAACTTTAAATAGATAATTTTCTTAAAATTTGGATACATGAACAGTTAAGTATAATTAACCATCCATTTTTGTATTTCGTAACAAAATTGTAGTATTACATCTACTGGTATTTGCACTTAAAACAACACCAGTTCATAACTATACTCAAGTTCAACATTAACTTAAGAAGTATGTTAAAAGATAACATTAAATATTTTTACACTCCTGATTACACTGTGTGTACATCATAGAGACTCAGATGTAATGTAAATATTAATGTTTTACTTACAGTATGCCTTAAAAATATGTATCAGGAGCTGACTACAGGTACAGTCACAGAGCTAAAATGTGAACCAATTTACTAACAAACTCTTTTGGCAGTACGACATACAGTATGTGTATGAGTAACATACAAGTAAAAAAAAAAAAAAAGGTTCCGACGAATTGAGAACCTCCTCCTTTTGGAAGTCGGTTAAAAATAACCTTTAGGTAGATGCGCTAGGATATGCGTAATTCAAATTTTCTACGATTATGTCAAGAAAAAGTCATTCAATGGGATTTAATTAACAAAGAGATAATGAACGAATTGATGATTTCAATTATTAAAATTCTGTAAATACACGTGTTACGGTCGCGAACCCTTTTTTTTCAACATATATCCTGAGTACCTGACACTGATCTGCTAATAGCAAAAAACGCACGAAGGTTTGAATTTCGCGGCGCTTTCATCTTAAGTTGCTTAACATTTTAATTCCCTGCCTGTACATAGCCACAATGTATTTTTAAAACGTCTTTTAATGTGTTACAAAACATTTGCAGGGTCTTCAGATGCACTGTCAACCGTATTCCAGAGACCAACAGCCTTCTGCAGAAGTCGAGGCTGCCTCTTGGTATATTAATACATCCATTCAAAGATCTCAATGTGAGTGTAAGTTTTAAACATTTCAAATCTTCAGTAGTCACATAATGATATGTCACGGTCATCATGGTTTGATTAACAATTATTTTCATTTGTATTTACCTGACTTTCAGGGCTTGTTCTCCACTCTATCTAGAAATAATGTTTTCCTTTAGTTCTATCAAATAGTCTCCAAACTGCAAATAGAATGTTTTGTGTTGTGATTTCTGTCGTTTTTTCGTTTTTGATTGCTGTTTTACAACTTTTTCGAATTTAAAATTTTTAAAATATCTTATTCGTTACCATTTTTTTAAACGATCTGTACATATTTGGCACTTAAAACCTGTACCCATATCATTAGTAAGAAACCCTTGGTTTAGAGGTCGATGCATCCTTGACCAATTTAAAGACTAACATTGAACGCATTACCGATCGCGTACGGAATTTTAAATGGCGTTATTTTGGCGGTAAAAATTTCACTACTATTGTTGTATGAGGTAGGGAAAATGTCGCTTTTCCTGAAGTTAAATCAGTCAATGAATTATTGTTTGGGATAATCGTGAGTTTCCTTTTGTTTGGCGTGAATGGATAGTGAACATGTCAAATAACAATCAAGAGTGCAAAGGATTGTTTGATTTTCTTTGAAAGTGAACTTAAAATTGATGGCATTTTTTGCGATAGCCGAGTGTGCAGTAGAGATGTCAGAAAAAAAAAATACATTTTTGGAATGAAAAAGAAGAAAACTTTACTGGCATAGATACAGCTGAGAAAATCTCTAAACTGTAATCATACATTCATATACACATCTTCCAACCTCATGTTCAGTCAATAACAAATCTTCAAGCTCTCCGTTTCCTAAATTTAAAGACGTACACAATGACTCACGAAAAAATCCCATTCAAATATTGTTATTTTTTTCCATTCGTATTTGCAATTTATAATGACTAACACTTTTTTACATAATCTCATTCAAACTAGTAGCTTAATAACATTCTAGAAATACCGTTATATGCTCTTATATATTCGTTGTTATGTATCTGTGCTTATAAATAAAACAATACTAGTTTAGTACGTAAAAATGAATGATAATAAGGTTTCTTTTCATGATTCGTGTTTTGGTGATTTCTATGCAAATTGTAAGCATTTAATCACTTGAATAAAACAGCCCCTTTTCCTCGCTGATATGATCAAGATGATGAATTCGTACATTATTTCGAAAGTAAACATATTTCCTTGCTAAAAGATATGAGACGTTTAAACGTCAAAAATTTATGGTTAAACGGTCTCCAATCATTACATAACTTTAAGCAAGGATTATAAATAAACCCCATGGGTAGTACAAATCCGGTCCACCTACCTAAACGACGATCCTCCAGCTTTTCCGGTGACTGAACAAACATTTGTGACTTTTTAGGGATTTTTAAAATGCCAAATATGTATTGCACATGAAGGACGATCATATATCATAATACTAGGCTTCAAAATGATCTATACCTAAGTTAAGTAGTAAGGTAATAGTTGGTTATGGTATAATAATTTCGGTACCTAGTTTTCTTTCTTCCCTCTTTTCAAACTTTGGAGACCGATATCCATACAGCACGGATTCACCGCACTGGCAACGACTAGAGACTCCTTGATTAAGGTGGAAGTGCTATGGTTTTTCGCTATTTGCAGGTGTGTGTCAGGACATGTATTGTAACTGTACATAAATTGTAGATTAAAAGAACTAGAGGGTTGTATTAATGGTTTTAATTATTATAGAACTATAAATACGTACGAGTTGCGGTCGCGAATCATAGTTTGTTCAACATATAGCCTGACACTGATCTGAAAATAGCAAAAAACTAAAGACAATTTGAATTTCGTGGGTTACGTTAGCGAAATTCCCAATTGAACAGGAACCGTATTTTTATGGAGTAAAGTTGAAAATCTTTCAAAGAAATCTGACAGCTTGGGGTAGCTTGGTGTGCTAGCGTCTGTACCTGCTTAATTGTGTTAAGGGCAAGTTATCGGTAGTCACAAGCATTGGCAGAATTGTCACAAACCGTTGGTGTGACGGTCACTGACACTTGGTGTATGTGGAAAGTGTTACCAATAGAGTTTCTAGTTGCGGCTGCGAGTCGTCTCCATGTTCTGTAGTGCTATCCTACTTTTGGTGGTTACTGTACGGAAAGCTATATCAAAATAAACCCTTAATTAGATCCCATCTGTTTCCAGCATTTACCGGTGATCCAGTGTGCGACGATAGTCCGGTGTCGCGCCTGTCGGACCTACATCAACCCGTTCGTGTACTTCGTGGACGCGAAGCGGTGGAAGTGCAATCTGTGCTTCAGGGTCAATGACTGTGAGTACCACACATAACATAATATCACGCGAGTAGGCAAAAGTGTACCTACTTGGTGTAGTAGTAGTTCTTTTACTAAGCCGGAAATATGTCCAGAAGGTTTAGTGTAAGACATAGTTGATGGTTTCTATCATCAATTTTCTTTGGGAATCACTAAAGTCGCTTTTGATAATTATACAGACTGAAGTCTGTTTATCGTTTTCTTCCATGAAATTCATTTCTAAATAGTAAAGAGCAACCTGTTATCTTTAACAGAAGTGAAAAAAAAAACCTCAATTAACTTGATAAACTAAATCATAATGTTTGAATGAGCAGTAAAGTGTATTTAATTCAACAAAAAACGTGGAAATTATTAACCATCAACGTTGTAGCAAACTTCTCTTGCTTATTCTCGATTGTCGATTTATACACACGTCAGTCGACAAACGCAGCTGGCCTTACAAAGGACATCAGCAATAATAATTGTTTAATGTGTATTGTGCATGCTTAAAATGCAGCCATTATGATTTCTTATCTTTATAGATATTTTGATTGCAACATAGCCCTGTAAAATGTATGGTTTCCTGCTTGGCTATAACTGAATAGGTTTTATCAGGTAAAATGACTTTTATATTGCGAATTCGCCCAGCTGTCTTTGTGTATTTGGGACTAGATAGACGAAAAGAGAGGAACAAACTTAGTGAATTTTGTTGTGGTCTTCCCATAATCCAGATGATTTCGTTTAATTGTCCTAGCGCAGACAGGCTAAGTCACTAATTACAAAATCAAATTAATAAGTAAACATATCACCATGACTGACAACGAACGACTGAATGACTATGCAAAAATGTGAAGGTTCAAAGGTTACAATGAGCGTATTAAATAATCTTTGAACTGGACACGTCATCAACATCTTATTCGTGATATTGAAAGGTGAAACGTGTTTATGATATCAAAATTAATCCGATATGATGTGTCATCGACATGGACAATACCAAACATACCTGCGCTTTCATCAGGAGAGGGATTGCCTAACCAAATAGGGCAATCCGATATTACGTTATCAACTCTGAAACCTGTAGGTGTGTAGGGCCAGGCCATCCTGAATATAATAAAGGGAGTAACGAAGTTAGCTAGCTACCGGTGTTTGCATCGAGAGAGGGATTACCCATCCAAATATGCAACTGTTAATTACACTAGATTAAGTTGAATCAATATTGTCTTTAACAGCTAGCTATTTTGTATAATAATTTGTGGATAACGTCGTTAATAGTGTGTATGCTAATTATGCTACTCCTATTGACTAAGTGTTGAGATTATTGTATTTATACTGGTGTTTACTGTCGCTAAAAAATAAAATAAAATAGGGCAAGCCGATATTATGTAATCAACTCTGAAACCTATAACCTTCTACGCTACGATGCGAAAAAGATGCGCTTCCCTGGTGCGCCAGGTGCGGGCCAGCCCCAACATTATACTGCGGTGTATCGCGAGCAGACTGGACTGCTTGTGTGTGAATCGCTGCTGCAAACTCTCCACCTCGGTGTTGAGCTTGTAGCAGGGTTTCGCATTGTAACATTTGTAACTATATGGCAGTATAGGTTAGTTAAGTGTGTAGGTTACGTTTACTAATATAGGGTTAAGAGATATTTGTTACTAACACATTTGAGTCATTTGTTACTTGTTTTCTCTAAATATATATAAATATAAGTGTGTAGGGCCAGAACATCTAGCATGTAATAAAGGGATTAACGCAGTTAGGTAGCTACAGAATTGTCGCTGCGAACAATACTATTTCACATACTATATAAGGTGTATCTATTCATACACGAAATATCTGAATATATATGAATAGATACACCTTATATATTCACATAGCAATTGTTTTGTTGCTATTCTGCTTTCGCATTCAGCGGCAGGGTTCACAAAATGGCGTAGAAGTGTTCTGTGAAAACAGTTAAACTTTATCATAAAATAATCTCTGTTATCTAAATTGGTAACTTCAAATGTTTGCTACATAAATACTAGTCTCTATTTAATCTGATATTTTGGTACTATCAATGAGTTGGATCTCTTGAAATTGACGTAAATATTGAAATCATTCTTATGCTGACTGATTATTGTGTTTATTAATATGGTAAAACGATACTTTGCACCTTGGACTTAGTCGGTCGCTCTACCTATCAATGATAACGTTCTGGTACAAAACACCGATACTTACGTTCGGTCTGTTCCAAAGGTATGATGAAAATGTAAACATAGCCAATAACAAATTGGATGCTATGGTTTAATAATTTTATAGATTTTTTCATTTTGTACATTGAGGTTCATTTTATACTCTAAATTTTCGTCGATTTTTTTTCGATTTACTTAGTCTCCTACCAATATTACAAAATAGCTTTTGCCAGCGGCTTCGCCCGCGTGGAGGTCGAAAACTAACTCACGGGAACGTAGTACCGGGATGAAAAGTATCCCATGTATTATTCCAAGTTACAAACTACCTGTGTGCCAAATTTCATTCAAATCCGTTCAGCCGTTTTTGCGTGAAAGACTAACAAATACATACATACATCCATACATCTATACTCACAAACTTTCACATTTATAATATTAGTAGAATGTGAAAGTTTGTATGTTTAGATGTTTGTTACGCTACGCAAAAACGGCTGAACGGGTTTGGATGCAATTCAGCACACAGATAGTTTTTAACCTGGATTACCACATCCTTGTATCCGAGTAGTATGTTGATACTTTTTATCCCAGTAGTTTGTTCTCGTTGAATAACTTCCGCCCTTTTCGCGGGCGAATCCGCCGGCAAAAGCTAGTAACTTAATAATGTTAAGCTAGCAATCATTTTTGATAAAAGTAGTACGATATGAAGTTGACCTTCTATACAGGATAAGGGATAAGTTATTATCCAGTGCGCAAACTGTAACCATGAATTCAGCATATCATTCTAGACCCCAGCGAAGAAATTTTTCGTCGGTAATACAAAAATAAATCAGCTGTTCCATACATTTTAACCGCGTAGGTTTTGCACTTTTCTATGAAACAGCTGATTTTTTTGTAAAACCGACGTAAAATTTCTGCGTCAGAATAATATGCTGAATTCATGGTTACAGTTTTCGAACTGGATAAAAACTTATCCTGTATACAGATAAATGTGTTATACTACTTTTCCTTAGAATTCCTTCTCGACACGGTAAACTTGTATTGTTTGATTGAATGTGTTAATAATGTATAATAAATGAGTCTTTATTAATATAACTTAAACTGTTTGCATGCCCTAGTTAAGGTAGTTAGCATAAGGATCATTTTAAACTGAACATCTGTAACATGTATCTACTTTCTGTGCAAATAAAGAACTATTCTATTCTTTCCTTTAGTGAGTGATTGCGTACTTTTACATTTTCGTCAGTACCGTATTGCGAAATGCAAAACGTTAATTATTAAAACGAGCTTGTATAAAGGTGACCCTGTAATTATAATAGTGTGTATTTTGTACTGAGCAAAACTGCAATGTTGACCTCACGCTGATCTTCTCCTATCTTCATTCCTCAGTGCCAGAAGAGTTCCAATACGATCCAGTGAGCAAGTCATACGGCGACCCGACGCGTCGTCCGGAGATCAAGTCGGCGACCATCGAGTTCATAGCCCCCGGCGAGTACATGCTGCGGCCCCCGCAGCCTGCCGTGTATCTGTTCCTGTTTGATGTCTCACAGATTGCGAGGGAATCTGGATACTTGCAGGTACTGTCTTATAATCTCGTTACATGTTTCGAATCTAAGGCTAAGTGCCTATGTAGGTAAATGTGAAATAAAATATTTTGAAACGTCAGAAGCTAGGTGCACGGTTCCAATTGGTTGTTTTCTATGGAGAAAAGTCGGCAAGAAAGTCCACTCCTTTTACTTAGATTATTAGTAAGGGAACAAGAAGCATGTGTTCGTATGGTTGCAACGCTCGCGAAGTCGACGAGAAAAATCACATTTTGTGCAATTTGGAAAAGTGAAAACAACTGAGGATTGCGGGGAGTTTTAAATTATTATACAAGAGCATCATGCCAAATAAATAATAGTTTAAAACAAATAATTTGTTAACATTTAGAGAACTGTGGGATATGCAACCGCAAGCGAGCGCGTAAAAAAGCCATTGCAAGGTTTAGATCGATACAAATGTAATTTTAGATATCTGTGTACCTACTTAATATTTTACCTGACTGCGGCGAAGCAAAAAGAAAGATTATGATTTTGACCGGTATGCATATATGTTCATCTGTTCCTTCACAACTACTAAACTAAAGTCCTTAATTAAATGAAGATTAAAAAAAAAAACTTTTAAACTAATTGGACCCCAATTTAAATAAAAAGTAAGTAAAGTAAACAATAAAATATTGTATTTAAGAAACAAGTGGTGGTACTTTTACCACTTGTTTTGTTTCATACTTTTTGGAGTGTAATTTTTCAGTAGTCGGATTTTAGTTTTTGCTTATTTATTTTTTTGTTCATCGTGACACTTAAAGCCGAGTACTCAAAATAAAATATATTTTAACGATCAAGTCGTTCCGCTAAGTCCGTAAAGTTATCGTTATCTTTAATACCAAGAAGCAAAGGAGCATGATTATGTGGTATTTTCTGATAAGTCCGGCATTGACTGATACTAATATTTTAACTTTGCTAATTACTTATCGAGTAATTAGTGTCTAGATCTTGCTAATCGTCGCACATAAATCAGGTCAAAAACATTTGCCGATCGTCATGATTGATCGATGTTTTCGGTTTAGTTTAGTCGAGTTTGATAACAGCGTCTTTTATTTAAACCGATTATTATCTAAAACCCAGGGACCATTTCGGTTACCAGTTGAAAGACTTTTCAACAGGGTTTTTGTAAAGGATTGTTAGAAAACCTACACCATTTTTGTTACACATTTTAACGATAACCCGTTTCAATGGACAACCTCTTCAAAACCTTTTCATTATGGTTACCTATTCAAAAGGTTTGCAATAAGATTTGCTTATGGGCATATTCAAAAATCCATTCTTAGTGGGTTATACTATTTAACAGTAAGCTATTCCGAACGGGTTACCCCTTCAACCTTGTAACAGGGTAACACTTTCAGTGTCAAATCGATGTAATTTGGACTATCGTGGCTTTTCATTAAGTGCAAAATCGCATGCATTTGGCTAGCACGTGTCGAGTCGCCACTTCGCTATGAAGTACCCAGCGACTCGATAAACATGCGATTATAGTCGTTAATACAATAGACTTAAATTTCAAATTTTATTGAAATTGGCGGGGTTGTTTCATGTACGATCTTGTTTGGTTTAAATACCTACTTATTTGAATGTTTACTGTACAATATTATAATGTCATTTTCTTCAAGGAAGAGGTTGGAAATGCAAGTGTTGTCTTAATTTAATAAATAAATTGAGAGTTCCTACTTTCGTGAGACTGGAGTGTACTGTTGTGATATGTTCAGTAAGCTACCTACTTACCAGCTAAGACCTACAAAACAAAAAAATGCCACAACTGAGACGAGATGCTGTTCATAGATTTTATGAATAGGATTCTTCCAGTAATAATAGCAAATGCAATTTGTGTAGAAACTACCTAAAGGTAAGGTCTAAGTTTCTTATTTTTCTGATGATAATATAATATCCTCCTGACCGAAATTCGTTCACCGCGACTAATCTCAACGCAAATTAGCCTCTAAGCGACAAATATAGATCTCTCACTATCATAGTCTGACGGGACAGCAATCCAACACTGTGGACAGAGATCAGCCAAAAAAAAATATTATAAAAACATACCCAAATAATCCGACAAGTGAATCTACATGTTGAACTCTCGTGGCAATACACTTATACGTACGTGGCCAGTATCACTTATACGTACCTACATAATTATTATGTGAGTGACTATATTATTTTTGATTGAATATTCAAATATCCTACGGTAAATATACTTAACAGTGAAGAAAAAAAATCAGAAATAACGTTATTGAGCGTTTTAATTATGCAGACTAGACGGAGATGATAATAATATTTGTAACGCCATATCACGTTGACACCGATGTAACTCAATACAAAATGTTTTGCGTGAAGAAGATAGTGATTAACTCCTTCCAAATATTTTACAGCTTATTCGTCATTTATTGACCAATTTTCATACTTTTTTCATTCATTGTAGGTATTATTTTGCAACCATCTTCATCATTCAGGTTCAACAAATACAGGGTTTTGTTTTTCACGAGTATTAAATTAAATCATGCGGCATGCTTTATACCTCAAAGTACCCCAACAGCTGAATAGATTTTAATGCATCAGCCGTCAAGTTATTATAAAATTAATATGGCGGCCGCAGAATACGAAATAGTGTTAGAGAAAAACAAAATCTCGGACCAATTATGGTACGAGATTTTTTATCACTGATATTATAAATCGCACTCGGCCTGTTTTGCTCGGGTTGTCTGCGCGAATTTGTGAACTGATAAAAGCCTAAGCCTGCCGTGTGCCTGCCTGCTGTGTGTTTGGGCCTTAGTTGCGTGATACTAAAATTATTGTTATTATTATTTCCTTTATTTCAGTAAATACATATAAATTACATTTTTAAATATTAGAATATAAAAACATTTAAAATATAAAAAAAATTGTAGCCCACCAGTATCGGGAATCAGGGTCCAAGCTACCGGCAGACAGGGCTCCAGAGAGAGGAACCTCCTAACAATACGAGCCGTGTCCAGGAGTACCGCTTTCTGGATCAAGCCCTTGATCTAGCTGCTCAACGCGAGCCTCCTTAGGTGTTGGTCGAGGTCTTTGCTATCAAACCATTGGCTGTTATGACTATCGATACAATGATCGCTGAGTCCACATGCCACATGTCCACAGCCTCGCGAGCCAAGTTATGGTACTTGATTTCTTTCTCTTTCTCGGCTTTCACGAGGTTCCCGTCATGCAGGGCCGTTATGTCAACGATCTTTGCACGCCGCTCTAGTCGATCCACCACCACTATATCAGGCGTATTGGCAACAATAGTCCTGTCAGTGATGATGAATCGATCCCAGCACAGTGTTATATGTCCATTTTCGAGAACTGGGTCGGGCACATACCTGTAGTATGGCACTTCCGATTCCACAAGGCTGTATTTCAGAGCAAGTTGCTGATAATCCTGGCTACAAGGTTGTACCTATGCAAGTACTCTTCGTTAGCTACGAGAACACCCGGAGATTATGTGTTTGATTGATTCTCCCGAACGTTGGCATGCCCGGCAGATGTTAACCATACCATCTTTCACAATAAATCTCCGGTAGTTATTCGTCATCATAACTTTGTCCATAATTTCACAGAAAAACCTTCGGTTTCCCCAGGTGTTAAAAGATCACCGAAACGCAGCCAGGCTACGAACGCTTAAAGATCTACATCGGGTCCATGTAGGGCCTGGAAAAAGCGTCCGTGAAGCTCCTTACTCTACCATACCTCCATGCGATCATTGGTGTCAAGCACTACAGGCTTGCGCCAGTCCTCTTTAGCCAAAGAGAGCGAGGTGAGGCCCTTGTCTACCGCAACCACATCTCGATGCATCCCCACGTCGGCTTCTAGGAAATATTCCCTGAGACTGCATATCTCGTGATTGTGGAGGGTCTTAGCGTTTAAGAACCCTCGACCTCTACACTTTCGCGGGATATACAGTACCGATGACCGTGGGGGATGCATTCGATATGCAGTCAGCAACGTACGGACCCTCATATTCAGGGTGACGAGCTCAGTCTGAGTCCATTTGATTACGCCGAAAGAGTACGTTATGACCCAACCGTTGAAGGCGCGCACCTTGTTTCCGCCAATAAAAGACTATTAAATACTTTTTTCAGGCGGGCAAAGAAGCTTTCCTTCAAAGATAGCTTCATGTCAGTAACATTGATGCTCAACGCTTCCGACATACCCAAATCATTTATAGGTTTCGGCTGAGGAGAGGGCTCGAAGGTATATGGAATCCGAGAGTTGGGTTGCCACGGATTCAACAATCTCCCCTCGCTTTACATGCATGTCCGCACATTCGTCCACACCAAATTCCATCCCGATGGCGCTACTGAAGGTTTCAGTTACTCTCGGTAGCTCCATCAGTTGTAAATTGTTGGGGGCAAAGAGTTTTAGGTCATCCATGTAGAGGAGGTGAGATATAACCTGACCACCTCTCTTCAGCCGATAGCTTGTACCTGAATCCTCCAGCAGTGTGCTTAGAGGATTCAGGGCTAGGCAGAACCAAAGCGGACTCAAACTGTCGCCCTGAAATATGCCTCGCTCGATCCTTATTGGCTCGCTATTCCTCTGGATATTTCGACATCCTGGATATCGAAAGACCGTCCTCCATTGCCCCATGCATGACATCAGGAAGATGCGTAGAGTTGTGTCTACTTTATACAACTCCAGAACCCTCATGAGCCATGTATGTGGCACCGAGTCATAAGCCTTCTTGTAGTCTATCCAACATGTCGAAAGATCCTTCCAGGAATGACGAACCTGTTGGCTAATCAATGGGGAGCAGCTCCTTAAGTAATACTTAATTATTTCAAATGCACTTACGTTCATTCATGTTCAATACAGAACTAGTATCACGAAAAAATTAATGCAGCATACTGCCAAAACTAGTGATCGAAACCAATAACACGATTCTAGATGTTTCCAAGGTAAATACCTAGTCGCCTCACCCCAAGGTCTAAATTTGGAATGATTACGGTTACCATATAAAACCTAATTATGAGGATAACCACTTTATATGGATATCTCAATCGAAAGGGTAACCCCTTTCGTTCATTAATTTATCGAAAAGATTACCCTTTTACTGGTGTTAGGAAAGGTGTTACACGATCAAAAGGTAACACCATCCACACAGAAACCGAACGAACGGGTTACACTTCCGAAAGAATTAACTCATAAAGGGGGTTGTACGGTCCCTGCTAAAACCTTTAAACGAGTAATTCTTGTATATATATATATATATATATTCAGATTATATATATATATATATATATATATATATATATATATAATCTGAATTTCGGAAACGGTTCCAACGATTTTCATGAAATTTAGTATGCAGGGGGTCTCGGGGGCGATAAATCGATCTAGTTAGATTTCATTTTTAGAAAACGTCAAACCGAAAAATTAAAATACCGAGCAAAGCTCGGTCATCCAGATATTTTGTTTTAAACAACAAAGAGAGAGAGAGAGAGAGATTGATACATATTTTAAATGATAAATGATTTTATTTATGCAAGTAGGTTCGTACTAACATAATTCGGACACCTAGATCTAAACAGAGTTAACTCAAAAAATCACTTTTTTCCGCACTTTTTTACCGTGTTCCTGTGCACTGGAGAAGTTATCTGCATACATATTTGCTTTGCAAGCTCTACTAGAAAAATAATTTTAAATCTGTTTTATTGGTCGATAGGTAGTGAGATAAGGAATTCAATGGTAAGCATAAGTCAAATCTCCCAATTTTTGACTTAGCTCCTTTTAGATCTAGGTGTGCGATATTTCCACGTCAATCATATTTTAAAAACTAGATGAGGACGGCGTTTCCTTACTACTATGAGAAGAAAGCCCGACCCAAACTTATAAGGTACACTTTACTATTAAAAAAAAAGAATCTGTTAAATCAAATGTGAACAAAACAATTAAATTAATCTCTGAGCAAGGCAATCGACTCCTCTATATCGATGAAACCGTGGGTATCTAATATATCAGTTGTATCAACTGGATATTCTAAGTAAAAAAATGAACAATTTCAATGTAAATTTATTATATTTAATAATTTCCACTTCGCTAACTCCAACTATATTTCTACAGGTTGCCTGCGATACTCTAAAAGAACACTTAGAAGCTCTCCCAGGCGACACACGAACGCAGATCGGTTTCATCTGCTATGACGCGCATGTGCACTACTATCTGATGAGCGAGGGACTCACGCGGCCTAAAGAGATGACCATACTCGATATTGATGGTAAGTTTCAAATATAAGCTTACTTTTCTTTATTTATTCTTCAGAAAGCTTACAGTGGAATATCTAGTTAAATAATGTACATTTAGCGCTTACACTTGCTATTTACAAACTTCCACAATATTATACACATAAACCTTCCGGATTCAATTCTTGAAATTATGGCGATAACCGCATCTAAATCCGTTGCGTAGTTTAGAAGGACAACGAGGTCACATAGAGAGACGAAAATCGACCATAATTTATAATAACTACTAAGTTTTGCCAGCGGTTTCGCTTCTTTAATAAATAGTGATAAATAGTGTTAATCCAGGTTATAATTTATCTGTGTGCCAAATTTAATCCAAATTTTTAAACATACAAACATACAGGGTGTATGGGGAACTGTACTTATCGCCTTAAATTGGTTATTTTGCAACAATTTAAAACGTTTGACGCTTCTGTAATGTTTCTACTTATTTTATTTTGGCGGCGCTTTACAAAGGATGCCTAAACCTAAAGTCGCCGCCTGTACTTGGAATCGTTTTTAAATGTGTTTAATCTCAAATAATTGTTCATTTAACTGTTCTCACAGCATAGTGTACAAAAAATGCTAAAAAAATTAGGAAAAACGCTAAAAAAAATCTAGATGTTTTGATGGTACTGTATCGAGAATCAATAGCCTGTCTTCGTTTTCGGAAGCGTTTCCTTACACCCTGTATAAACTTTCAAAATTATAATGTTAGTTGGTTAGATTACAATGACTTTAAACTTACATAACACGCGCTCGTGAAATGCAAGAACAACAAAATATAATCGGTCGATTGATAAATGTAATCCGGCTGCCATGCACCAATCTAGTTGCACCTTGAAATGGTCTTTGGAACTGTATGGCTGCGAAACCGAAAAAGCGAAACTGCAGTAGTTCGGCCATGACTTGTCTGTGGTACGACAAGCGAAACAGAAACGAAACTCCCTATTCTAACGCACACATTTGATTATGATTCCATCTCTGTCCCGCGTAGTTTCGCCGATATGCTCGGAAGCCAGTTACAACCTCCGCGCTCAGACCGCTGTTTTTGTTTCGCACGTAACACTTCCAGTCGGTCGACTGTCTATAAAGCGAAACTTTTTTTTTAATGGATATTGTTTTTATGGAAAAACTAATCTAAGAGGCCCAAAGTAGACCTATACTGTATTTATTAAGTCGAAAGCGACGATACTACGAATTCTATTGCTACAATTCAACTTACTCTCGTGATGTTTTGCTACTCGAATCGCGTTCTCGAGTCGCGTCACATTGAGAGATGTCAGCAACAATTGAAGGGATCCGCTAGGGCCGATGCCTGCCAGGGTCGCGGATTTGTTCGAAAGAGTTACCGTGGCCTTGGCATAGCTGAAGGAACACGGGTGGTTTTAGTCAGTAAAAGTCTGACAAGCCCTTCCGTTCCGCCCAGAACGGGAGAAGTCATTTGATGATTTCCCACCCCAAAAAAAAACAAGCTATAAGGTATGTTGAGCTTGTGTATGAGTCGATCTCTGTTTTTCTCTTACAAAATACTGCTTAAGGACGCATTTATGAATTAACGCTCTTCCATTCTTGGTATTGAGTCTTACTACTACACGTGCACTGCTCACACACACACAGCGGTTTGCGCCAAGTGGCGAAATTATGAGTAAACTGACACGCCTTGATAATGATGAGCTTAATTTTATTTTTAGCCGTTGATTTTTTTTTTTTTCAAAAAGTTTGTAACGTTTTGGTTCATAAAAGTAGATTAATTACCATTTATTTAATTTAATTGCACATTGTTTGGTTGGTAAGCAAGTACTAGTTACCAAACTACCTAAATATTTACAATTAGCGCGACAAGCTGTTTGAAAAGTAATATTTAAATACATATGCTTATGTTATTTGGTGTTATTTAGTATTTCATAATTATAATAAATTTTGGTATGGTATCAAATGCGGGTTCTCGAAAACAAAAGAGCAAAGAAAGAAGAAAGAAAAAGCGTGTATTTGTCATACACGCTGTGCCAATATACTTATACTTTATTAATTGATTCAAAAATCTTTAAAAAAATAGTTTGCAGGCCAGCAAAAACAATGCAATGGTTACTGTTGGACTATCAAACTGTTATGGTAGCAAATGCAAGTGGATTCATATCATACACAAAATAAATCTTTAAAAAATAGCACGCCAACAAAAACAATGCAATGGTTAAAAATAATAATCGAATAAATGTGAAAATTCGATTTTTTTTTCCGAGTCTATTTATTACATTTTGATAGTTCTTTTTGCAATCTTTTTGAGTTGAAATATAAATAAATATTTATTATTTTAATTTATGTTATTAAATAGAAGAAAAATCATCCTAAACTCAAAGCTTTATCGTCAATGTTGTGTGAAGAGGTAACGGAAATCATTTTTACAATGGTAAAAACCAAAATTTTCGAGTATTAAATTGCAATCATTTGAAGATGAAGGAGTAATCTATCTTTGGCAATTATTAGTTACATTTGGTTTAGTTTAATTTTGCCGCAAAAAGCATCGAAAACTTCTTATTTTTGATATATTTGCAAACGCGTTAAGTAAAATTAGGGAATGGCTACCAATCACATAAAATAAACCTTATTCATTTATTTTCAGATGTATTCCTCCCATCTCCGGAGTCTCTACTAGTGAACTTAGGCGAGCGTCGTGAGTTAGTCAAAGAGTTGCTGACCGTACTACCACAGAGGTACTCCACGCCAGCCACGCCCGCCTCCGCTCTAGGGGCCGCGCTACAGGCCGCTTATAAACTTATGGTAAGCATTCTTACTTTCTTCTCTTCGCTTTGGTTGTTAGAAAAAAAAACTTTCAAGTGCAAGTTCATTTGATAAGTTCAAATGAACTTGCACTTCCAGGTTTGGTGCAAAGTCTGAATGCAATTGTGTATATATTTATTCCCTCTTTTTGGAACCAGTCGTAAGACCATAAGCGAATTCGTCAATGATTACATGTTTTATATGAATCAAAATAATTCTGTTTGTATTTTCAGTCTGCCACAGGAGGTCGCATCACAGTGTTCCAGACATGTTTACCGAATGTTGGGCCTGGAGCGTTACAAGCAAGGTAAAGGATAGTTCATAAAAATTTATGTCATAATATTTATTTAAATCTTAATTTATGACACTGACAATTACTAGAAGGCCAATTCTCGTAATTAAAAACGTTCAAAGTGTACTCGCAGTCTCACCAAAAGTCAAAAATGTAGAGAAACTCGAGGAATTGTTGACAGGTTCAGACTGAACGGTCTGAATACTACAGGAATTGCCCTCTGATCACCTGGTACAATAATGCATTTGATGTTCTCACCAGAGAGGACCCCAACGCGCGCTCGGCTAAGGAGGTGGCGCACCTGAACCCGGCCACGGACTTCTACAAGCGCCTGGCGCTGGACTGCAGCGGCGCGCAGGTCGCCGTGGACCTGTTCCTGCTCAACTCGCAGTACGCGGACCTCGCCACGCTCAGTACGTGATGGGCCCTTGCGTGCACCACAAGTGTACTCAGCACATTCAACACACTTCCAACTTCGACATTGTTTCGGACGGTACCGAGAACTCCTGCGCTCACACACATTCACAGCGTGTTCGTATACTTGGTAACGACAAGTGAAGCGCGCGTCGTCGCTTCGTGAGACAGTTTTTTTTTGGGCTAAGTAATAACAGCCGCACGGGTTAATCGATCAAGGGTAGTAACAGACCCAGTAACTGGGTTGTGGAGAACAGATATTCAGTCGCTCCATATAAAATACTAGTTTTCAGCTGCATCCTGGTAGACTGAAAGCCGACCTCAACAAAGTTGGGAAAAGGCTAGGAGATGGAAGATTAGGATTTAAAGAAAGCTTCGCGAGAACCAAACTTCAGCCAAATTTCAGCTTCCCTGGAAATGGGTCTCAAACTCAAACTCAAATCATTTATTTCAAATAAACCAGTTACAGGCACTTTTGAATTGTCAAGGTCGGTAAGTTAGAAAGATGAAGCTATTTGCCCATTCCAAAGCGTAGGTACCTATGGAGAAGAACGGGCAAGAAACTCCATGGACACTCTTTTAAAACCATGGTATTGTTACAAAAAGTTGGTTACATCATTAAAAATTGTCGTCGTGAAATATTGATTGCAAAATTCCACAACATTCAAATAATACAAAGCTTTTAAAATACTGTACTGACGTAACTGAGTTTTAACTATGTTTATCTGATTGAATGGCCATACCCAAGGCATATAATGTAAAATTGATGATATTCGCTTACAGAAAATTTAAGTGACTCATCATTAAACTATGCATGTACCTGCAGTCCACCTATCTTAGTCATCCTTTTGTAAACGCATATAAGAGTTGCATCATGCCGTTTATAATTTCATTATTTGTATTGCTATTATAACATTTTTCTCTATTTGTTATTCACCAAAAGTGACGCCATGAAAAAAGAATGTAAATAAGAATTGTAACAGTTGTGCAAACAATTAAATACATTCAATGTCACTGGTCTATTCAATTTAACACTACAATACTTTGTAATGTAATATGAATAGATTAAACAAAATGCATGTGATAGCCATTTATTTTTTATTCTGTGAACTATCATAAGGATTTTAGTTAAAGTCCACATTTTTCCCATACAAACTTCGGGAGGGTATTACTCCACTGTTCGACAATGTACATCAAAAATTAAACATGGTATGGTTTTATCTCATTATTAATATTGTCTGTACGGAAACAGAATACTAAAATAAAAAGCCATTAAAAAGTTAGGAGCCAACAAATATTAGTTATTCTTGCTAATTTAACCTAACTTTGGGCGTGTTTAAGTAATACAATAAGTGTAAAATTTGAAAAACGAAGTCGGTACCGACAAAGCTCAAATATCGAAAAGTTCAATAAACTTTATTGGTCATTGATTTATGACGTGGTTTTTTCATAAAACCCGATCTTCCGAAGGACTGCTCTGAATTTTTTACGCGCCTGTTGTACTATAAATGATCCTGCATCTCACTCAATAATGTTGTGCGTGTAGACTAGCGTCTAATAGCTCATCACTGATACTACCTCTGTCGGACACGATGCCTGGTGAGACAGCGTGCTTTTTAGCCAGGCCCATCACTGAGTTCGAGCCCGCGACTAGGTTCCCCTTAAAAGAAAAACATCGGTAGTCTTTTGACCACCAATGTTTTGTTTGCGTCCTCTCGCTTTATTACAATGATTTACTTATATTTGAATTCAGAATGTCGGATAATTATCAAGGTTTGGGATTCCAAACTCAATGCCATACATGTCAAAGTTTAAATTCTATTGTAGGATCTATTTATTACAAACGGTCAATTAAAAATCAGCTAAGGCTATATGACGTTTAAGTAGATGGTTGAATTAGTGGCGAGTCATGTATATTATGTACTACTGACTCAGTATGGGCCCTCGGTGTTTTGTTTTATATTTGTACGAATAATAGTTTGCACAATATAATTAGCCTATAATGTTCTCAATGCTGGAACACAGACCTTCTTTCTTCGAGGTAGAGTAAAGCGTAATCCACCACGCGGCTCCAGTGCGGGGTGGCAGATGTCACGTGATTGTCTCCGAATTTTTGCTTTCTAGACATGCCGGTTTCCTTACGATGCTTTCCTGTATCGTTTTTAGAGCCGTGGTGATGAAATTATGTAAACAAAGTAAAGCGCTATTCTGGGTTCCCACAACCTACGACTTGTAAGTCGGCCGTTACCACTGCGGCACCAATGCTCTATCTAATGGTTACACGACAATAATTTCATAACGAATATATCGCTTTTCGCATATATTTCTGCTGCTGTTCTCCAGTATTACACAATACACACCAACAGTTTAATCAATAATAATAATCATCATGCGTCACGCGTGTCGCGGGTTCGATTCCCGCACGGAACAAATATTTGTATGACCTACATGTAGTTGTTCCGGGTCTGGCTGTTTGTGTATGTGAGTTTAAACGTTTAAAAAAAATCAGAATCTGCATCAGAATAACACTGTCCAGCGTGTCCTGTTGTGTGCACGCTACAGGATCTGATGGACTCTGAAAGTGCCAAGTTCGTGACCAAATTCTGGGCTGACTGTATTTAGATCGCTGTCAACACGTTAAGAAGAATTCCACTGTTAACCCCGAATTGTGTCCCCCAGGCGGCATGAGCAAGTTCAGTGCGGGCACCGTGCACCACATCCCACTGTACCGCGCCACGCGCGCCTGGCAGGCGGCGCAGCTGGGCAGGATGCTGGCGCGGTACCTCACCAGGAAGATAGGCTTCGAGGCTGTCATGAGAGTGCGCTGTACTAGGTAAGATTACTATTACTTAAAGTCTTTTAAAGGCCCGATGCCTGCCAGGGGAGCGGGTTGTTCGAAAGAGATACCGCGGCCCCTGGCACACAGGCAACTGAGGGAACACGGGTGGGTTTTAGTCAGTAAAAGTCTGACCCAGAGCGGAAGAAGTTATTTGATGATTTTGACCCAAAAAAAAAACCATAAATTTTGTTGCAAACTTTTAAAGGGACAAGGCTCCACCCAAAGCGAGAGAACTATTTATGACCTGAAAATAGGTAAGCTATTTCTGGATAAAGAACATTTAAGCATTGTTTTGAGCTATTCACAGCGACCAACTATTTAATACTCAATACCCACAATACTTAGTTGTTTATTTTGCATTCCATGTGTATTACATAGATGGTATAAACAGTGAGATTATTATGGACCCTATCGGGCACAGCAAAATAAAGATTCTTATTGTTTAATGGAGAAGCGTCAGGGTAGCTCGCGAACTTCAAATTTTCTTAGGGTTTTTGCAATTAGCAGCTCAGTGTCCCTCAGGTTGTATGTTGAACAAAATATGTTTTGCGGGCTACTTTAACACATCCACCTTGAGGAATTTTTGGTTGTCTGTCGTGTCCTTAAACTATAGTGTTTCCGCTTGTAACAGTACAACCAGTGGGATTCTGCGCTTGCGCATACTTGACCAATTACTACCGAATTAAAGACTATGTTAAGACTTATGGTGTTACTATCACTTCGGGCAGACTTATAAGAACGTCTTTAAGTTAAGAGTCATTTGAGCATTCCTAGATAAGGCAGATCAATTGACAACAGACTGTTGACAGATTATTTTGTCCCCTTCCGTATTTGTTTTTCCGTCTCTGTTGTGCTGAAGTCGTATGCAAACTACTCTATTCTATAAAAATATTAATCAATTTAAATAATGTTGTTCACAGAGGCATAGCGATCCACACGTTCCACGGCAACTTCTTCGTACGTTCTACCGACCTCCTGTCCCTCCCCAACGTGTCGCCCGACGCCGGCTTCGGCATGCAGCTCACCATAGAAGAGTCTCTGACGGATCTGCAGCAAGTGTGCTTCCAAGCGGCGCTGCTTTATACCAGCAGTAAAGGTGAGTCTCAAATAAATGGTCACAAACAAAATCAGCCTTTAACACGTTCGATGCCGCGTCGACACCCCATTTTCATCTGGAGCCAGACAAAAATTAATACTTTTGTCAAATTTCATCAGTGAATTTTATGGGTTTATGGGATATGTTTGATGTTATAAAACATGTATTAATTCTCACAAGCAACATTTGATGCCTATTTTTAGTGTTAATAAGCGTCAACCACCATTGACCGACACGGCGTCGAACGCTAAATGTTCTCACTGCTTTTGCACAGGTCTCCTCTCTGTGAGAGGGAGTGAACGGCCGTAATCCAGACCGCACTCCCAGTGCGGGTTGGTAGATGTCACATGTATTCGAATTTTGAGTTCTAGGACATTGTTTTCTTTCACCGTTTTGGGAGCAGTGGTGATGAACACACAAGCACACAAGTTAAAGCGTCTCTCTGGGTTCGAACCTACGACCTACAACTCGCAAGTCACGGCCATTACCACTGGGCCTCCACTCCCACCTACACCATCTAATGGTGTAACCATTATGACCAGAAATTTTTCAAAGTCGTTTTCACTTTTTACATAGTTTTCGGCTAGAATTTCCATCAGTTTGGATTCAGTCCGACAGTTATTAATAAACCACCGTACCATCGCTCAAGATGAGATGAGATAATGGTTGTAAGTGAGACTTAATTACGTAAAAAAAAAAACTATAGGAAATATTCTAACTTTAAATTAGGGAAATCCTGTCATGTTTTCCAAATGTTCTACTGTCGCAGTCAATACATTTTGCTATAACTACGTCGTTAAAATGTACCTCTCCCATGTTTTAGGTGAAAGAAGAATACGTGTCCATACGATGGCATTACCGACTGCGAGTAATTTGACGGACGTGCTACACTCCGCCGACACACAATGTATTATAGGACTACTAAGTAAAATGGGTAAGTTTACAGTAACTGCAGTACTAAAACCTGAAACAACATTATAGTAGAGTCCGACCGAAAATGGAAACATTTTTTTGGTCGAAAATGAAATTCGGCCTGATTTGCATTATCGCCATAATTTTTTGTTTTAGTTTTAAGTTTTTGGAAAAAAAAAAATGGTTTTCGATCGGTTTTTCTTTAAAGACCAGTACATACTAATTAAGAGTGAAATACCAAGCAAGTTACTCCATCAGGGGTGTAAAGATCAGATATTTTGGTGAGATTATTAAATGGGTGATCCCAATTGAAAGAATGTTAATAATTGTACATCGATTTCAAATGGACACCAAACTGATAGTGTCTCCGTATCTATACTTACGTAAATAGTATTTTTGACTATGTCGCTGTTTATATTATTTAATAGATAACTAAAACCAATCTCTTTATATTACAGCGGTGGACCGTTGCATGTCAGCATCCATGTCAGAAGCTCGCGAGGCAGTCATGAACGTCGCAGTAGATGCTCTGTCATCGTTCCGCTTGTCTCAGAACTTACCAGTTGGGTCTATGAGCTCATCACTGCACGCGCCCATGTCGCTCAGACTACTGCCCATGTATCTGCTCGCTCTACTCAAGAGGGTAAGTATCACATAGTTCTAATAACATGAACGTCGCAGTAGACGCTCTGTCATCGTTCCGCTTGTCCCCGAACTTACCAGTCGGGTGTATGAGCTCATCACTACACGCGGGTGAAGCCGCTGGTAAAAGCTGGTAATGAAATAAATTTTAGACGTACCCGGAGACAGACCCATCTAGCGGCAACTAACAAAGTGACAGTTAACCGACGGGGGTGGAACACGCCGTGTCCTCGTGGAGGTGATCGGCGGCGGCGATCTCTCGCGTCTGGCCTTAGTCTAGGCCATGGTACGGAGCGAGAGTGTATGGGTAGCCGTCATCTCCTGCGAAACAGTGATGCTCGCAAAGAGGGAGGTGGTGCACGTGAGGGAGAGGCAGTACATTCGCCCTCACGGTCGTAGCCTTCGCAGAAGACGCCCTGGGCGTCGGGAATCCTAGGCTGATTCCCGGCCACCGCAGGCACGGGCTTGTGGACGGTAATAGGCATCTCGCTGTCCGGTAAGGACCAAGCCCGGGTCGACGGCACGTTGTGTTCCACGCGCGCCTCAAAGAGATGTCAGCATCAAATGGTGGGGTCCGCAAGGGCTGATGCCTGCCAGGGGTGCGGGTTGTTCGAAAGAGATATCGCGGCCACTGGCACACAGGTAACTGAGAGAACATGGGCGGGTTTTAGTCAGTAAAAGTCTGACAAGCACTCCTGCTCCACTTAGAGTGGGACAAGTTATTTGATGATTTCCCACCCAAAAAAAAACCGACGGTTGTCTTAAGCATAACTTTATCGAATCAATAGCGAATAAGAATTTATCTGGGAACCGGGCATTCATCCCCCATAACCAAACAAAGGACATGGTCCATTTTGTATTGGCACCTAGTTTGTCCAAATCGGTTCTGGTTTGTCCTTGGACCCTCGTATTACACGAGTATAGTACTTATCCCTCTATTCTCTTACCTGCACAGAAAGCCTTCCGCACGGGCACGTCCACGCGCCTGGACGACCGCGTGGCCGACATGTGCGCGCTCAAGACGGCGCCGCTGGGCAGCCTGCTGCGCGCCGTGTACCCCGACCTGTTCCCCGTGCACGACCTGCGCGCGCACGCGCCGCGCGAGCCCGACGACGAGCACGCGCCCGACCCGCCGCGTCTGCAGCTCACGGCCGAGAGGTAGGCTGGCGACCCTATAAGGACTCGCATAATTAATAGCAGTCCCCCGAACACTGACTTCCTGAAATTTTCTGAGGAGATTTTGAATAATATTGAAAAGTTAAAAAAAATGTCATTCTTCGAATGAAAATAGGGGAAGTAGTTAATCATTACAGATTTTACTAACGTAACTGAATTGTGAGGTTCAATCAAGACGAGTAGTCTGGTTTGAATTTCTAAACCTGGGAAATTTGTGACTTAATATCGTAATTGTAATATAATCTATATCGTAGCGGGGTACTTGATAGGGGGCTACGATGTACAACTGTTACTTTTATAAAATGTGTTGATTGAATGAGAAACATTTCCAGATCTCATGAAGAGTAGTCATACCATTATTTAAATGAAATAACTACGTACATAATAAAAAAAATCATTAACTATTTCAAACTTGCAAATCTTACCTGGATTTAGTAAAATATTGGAAAAGTTAACACTAAAAAAATATATTTTAATTTAAATAGCCTCCTTCATGATGACCAATATGACTTTAAAAAAGTCGTTCGAGTACAGATGCGGGTTTTCCTCTGCTGAAACATATTTAACGCCAACGAGAACTCATAAAACGGTATTGGAGTTTTCTGTGATCTCTTCATAGGCTTTGATTTCGTGCATAATGACACGCATTTGCGTCGTCTTACGGTGACCAAAACGAAACCTAAAACATAATCGATTTTATTTACATTATAGATACCTATGTGTAGAAATTAATTGTGTGAAATCTTCTGGGCTACCAGTTCAGTTAGGTGTACGTCAAGGGTCAATACTGGGTCTATTCTTATTCATAGTGTTTTGTATTCAAACCCATTTCTATTGCCACATTAAAAACAGCATTTAAAAGTCTTAACATAAAAAAACACTGAAGACTTATGGGGGATTTCCGTTAAGGCTTCTTCAAACAGCCGCGACGCGACAGCGCGACGCGACACTTGTAGAACAATTTCCATTAAGTTTTCATAGAAATTGTTCTACGAGTGTCGCGACGCGACCGTCGCGTCGCGCTAGTCTGCACGAGCCTTTAAGGTTCTTGAAGATATACTTGACACAATTGCCCCTGTCCTAACAGGCATATTTAATCAATGTTTAGACACCTGTACGTTACCTGACTTAATGAAACATAGTAAAGTAGTACCAATTTTCAAATCGGGTAGTAAGAGTGATCCCTCTGATAATAGATCTATATCTGTGCTTCCAGCATTGAGCAAAAAATTTATGAAAAAAGCATGCTAGCCCAGATGTTGTCACATTTAACTCAAATGGGATTTTACATAGTCGACAGTTTGTTTTCACGAAAGGTAGGTCGACGACTGACGCGGGAGTAAAACTCATCAGTCACATTTTGGAATCCTGGGAAAAGTCCCAGGATGCAATTGGCATTTTCTTTAACCTCTCAGAAGCGTTTGAATGCGTTGACCACAATACACTCATCTGTAAATTACACCACTACGGAATTCGTGGACGAGCTGCTGATCTTGTACTTTCTTATTTATCAAACAGGCAGCAAAAAGTAAATGTTGACGGGGCAACGTCCTCGGGGTTTCTAGTTAAGATGGGCGTGCCTCAAGGTTTAATTCTTGGCCCTTTTTTATTTCTAGTTTATATTAATGGACCTTCCTTACCTGATGGCTAACTTCTCGGATATAATTTTATTTGCTGATGACACTTCTGTTATTTTTAGAATAGATAGAAAAGATACGAATGTCTTACATATCAACCATAGTCTAGCTGTTCTCTCGAAATGGTTTGCGGCTAATAATCTTTTACTCAATGCGAACAAAACTAAATGTCTTAAGTCCTTATTACCAAATGTACCCCAAATAGGTCTAAATTTAAAACTTGATGGCAAGAAACTAGCTGCTATTTCCAAAACTGTATTTCTAGGAATTACTTAAGATTCAAAATTGCAATGAGGCGCCCACATTAGAGCTCTTTCAAGCAGTTGATTGATGTAGCCACAGCTAGGTTAGTATACTTTGCTTATTTTCACAGTATTGTGTCTTATGGCGTTCTGCTGTGGGGATCGGCAGCTATTCAGAGAGGGCAATCCGCGCAATCTATAAAATCGGGCCTCGCGAGTCTCTTAGAAACAAATTCAACGAAATTGATATACCAACTCTGTCTTCTCTTTCAATTCTAGAAAATATCTTGTATGTTCGCAAAAACGTAGGTCTTTTCAAAAACAGATGCGACTTCTCTAATCTAAATACACGTAGTAAAGATGAAATTGTGATTCCATAATTTAGATTGACTAAAACTAGCAAGTCATTTCTAATAAACAGTATCCGCTTCTATAACAAGTTGCCAAAGTCGGTTACAGAACTTAGCGATGGAAAGTTTAAAACTCGCATCAAAAGTGTCCTTATCAAAAAAGCATATTATAAGACTAGCTTCTGCCCGCGACTTCGTTCGTGTCAAATTTCTTGCTCCCGACCCACCCCGTCGCTCGCCTTGCTTGCCCGTGCGAGTACTTCGTATTTGTGACTTTTTCTCTTTGCTCAGCTCCTAAGGGTCTTAACGTGATGTTATATAGCCTATAGCCTTCCTCGATAAATGGGCTATCCAACACTAAAAGAATATTCCAATTCGAACCAGTAGTTCCTGAGATTAGCGCGTTCAACCAAACAAACAAACAAACTCTTCAGCTTTATAATATCACATTATTTTGCTGCGATGTTATTTTAAAACTGCGATATCTCCTAATATATTCATTGAAATCGAATGATGTAAAGGGCAATTTTGTTTTAAATTAAATACTTGTGATGAATAACGTATTTATTTGGATAAGGATTAATATCATGTTAATAAAAACACCTTCGCAAATAATACACTATTTAGAACAAATTTGGTTAGCATAAAAAAGGTTATAGTGAGCCAACCTTAAAAGATAAACATATGCTGTCGTGGACTTTTTTTTTGAACTTTTAAAGGGAACAATTCTGTCATACATGATTTTTGCGAAACTTTAACCGTTTACGCAGCGCACGCAGCGGAAGCTCTGAACAGGAAAAAAAACCCCGATTTTGAAACATTCTTCGTTGGTGCTGCGCCCCTATTGGTCTTAGCGTCTTCTCTTCAGCTTTATAACATTAATATAGATAAAATACTACGTTCAAGACGGCATTAATTCCTTCTGCACATGTTGCTTCCCTAGTACCTCATTAACAGCATAACTATGTGAGAGTCTATTAACTGCTCCCAAATTACAATGTTAATTTTTACTATTTTTATTTTTTACAATTCTGACATAATCTCGTCATTATTTGACATCATTTCTAATATTGACAATGTTTTAGTGATTCTCATGGAAATCATGTCACTTGGTTTAAATAGGTTGATTTTGCTTATGTAGATTCTTTTACATATTGTGAATGAGAGAATGTTGTAGGCCTTACAGACTGACGATTTTTTATTCTTTAACAAAATTGAATGAATCAGTCTTGTTTATTATGGACAGTGGTACTCCGCTCGCTTGCGCTAGCGATACAAGGTGAGGTGGGCGGAGCGGAAACCAACACATGACAAATGGAAAAAAAATGGTGAAGTTTAAAAGCCTAACAAAAGCCGAACAGGCCGGACACCATATAATTTGTCCGTGCACGCAACCAAAAAGCCTGACTGTGTCCGGTTTTATCCGGACGCCTGGCAACACTAGTGGCGCCACTTCTTCTTCCCAGCTAAAGCACTAGGAAGTGGTGAGGGGCGGGCGTGCCGGGGGACTGTCTTATGTAATTTTGACGTCGTGAAAAGTGCTGATTCTCACCTTGGTTTGAAAAAATGTCTTCTTATTTTATCATTGTAAAAACTAACACTACAGTAAACTTCCTAGTAAACGCTTATATTACAGGACGTATTTCGATGGTGAAAATTTGAAATCTCGTAAGGGACATTTCTTATGACATTTGAAATTTCCACCGTAGATTTGATAGAGATCACAGTATCTAGAGGGTCTTGTTCTAATTTAACACACCCATCGTACTCAATAACACCTTTATAACTTACAGGGTAAACGCAACAGGCGCCTACCTTCTCGACGACGGCGAGAACATGATTCTGTATGTGTGCCAGGAAGTCAGTCCCGCTTTCCTGTCCGAGACCTTCGGACTTACCGCGTTCTCGCAGCTACCCGACGAAATGCGGACTCTGCCGCGGTACGATACTGAGGGCAGTGCGCTATTGCACGCGTTCATTGAGAAGCTCAATGATGATAGGCCTTATGCGTCGGATATACTTATATTGAGGTGAGTGGTTTGATTGTATTTATTTTTAGTTTTTTTTTACTATCAGAAGTTTAAAAAACATTAATAGCGCCCCGGTTTCATCAGCATAAGTCTCGGTTCCGAAGGGATCATCATTATCATCATATCAGCCGAAATACATCCAATGCTGGACATAAGCCTCCCCCAAAATGGGGGATTTTCCATAATTGCCACGCTTGGCAGGCGGGTTGGCGATCGCAGTATGGTGGTCAAATGCATAGAGAACGCTGCTGCCCATTCTCTAGTAAGTCCCTTAGTCGCCTCCTACGACACCCACGGGAAGAAATGGGATGGTGCTATTCTTTTACGTCCGGCACCACACGGAACGAAGGGATTTTCATCTTTTCCTTTTCCAAAGTATCCTAGGTCCTAATCCAGATCATGTTCTATTCATGTGTCAATTCAGCCGTTTTAGCATGAAGCGGAACAAACAAACATAGAAAAAAAAAACAAATCTTTTCTCTTTATAATATTTGTTTGGATAAATGACACTTCAAAACAGAAGGGCATTTAAAGGGCTGTATTTATAACTTTTACATGTCAATTGTGCTGTAATATTTATTTAATCCAGTATGTAAAGTATATACTTTGCTATGCATCATAACTTTTGTTATGGTCAGTTTATTTTATTTTTACAAATTTAAGCATATAAATTGGTCAACATTATTTGTTAAAGCTCTGATTTCGAAGTTTTGAAAAGCTTGGGGAAGTGATGTTCCAAATGCTTTTTACACCCTTTATGGTTCTTTTCAAATTCTATGCACCTTCTCGCTTTCACCTAAAAAAATCTATTGTACTCCACAGAGACAATTCTCCATCACGGACCATATTCACGGAGCGACTAGTCGAGGACCGAGTGGAGTCCGCCTTCTCCTACTATGAGTTCTTACAACACGTGAAAAACCAAGTGAAATGAGTTTGTGACAGGCATGTGGTTTATACATGGGACCGCAAGGCCCGAGTGGTCCGAAAGAGTTACGCTAGCTAGTGCCGCGCCGGTGCCGCCGGCCCGTCGTAACGGTACGCCGAGCCGGCGCGTCGGTACGCCGGCCCGCGCCGGTCCGTCGCGCCAGTACGCCGGCCCGTCGCGCCAGTACGCCAGCACAGCTCGCCGGTACGCCGCCCCGGTACGGATGATACGACACTGCCCTACTAACGATAAGAATTCTATTAGCACTTCTGGTTTTCGAGTTTTATGAAAACTTGTGGTAGTGGTAATGAAATAATTCGCACATAATCCAAAAACATAATATAAATAGGTATTTATTTCAAAATTAACGTGTCCGATCCTATGAAGCGTGTATATTGGTTAGGTTTAGTTAGTTACTGGCCGATTATAATCCGCTCTCTCGATCAATATAGAACAATAACATAGAAGAGTATTAGTACGAGGCTATAAATTATATTTTTGTTGTAAAAACGGATAACTTATTTACATTATGTAACAAATAACGAAGGAAATGCTTCCATTCTTCTATATTGTAAGGAGGTTAAGAATTACTTGTAAGTTGTTTAGGTAGCAGACAGCATTTGAATTGTGCAGACGGGTTCAAGGGTCGTTCGTGTGTACGAAGACCTGTGTTGATCGAGTAATCTTATTCCGATTGCTGATGCGCCGTTATCGGGACTATAGGGAATTTTGCTACTAAAGTTAACACTAGCACAGCACTAGTAGCACTAGTTTTGGTTTATGTATCTGTGGCCCAATTCTCATAGGTTAAACTCCACTTTAGAGTCTCGTAACATCACAACTGGGAAGTGAGCCAGATAATATAGTCGCTAACTATATCGTTATTTTTATGTAAACTCGAGCCAGAAGCGCTATTTATTGTAAATAACAAGAAATCTAGTAGTGTCGTTGATTTGTGAAATAATTGTGAAGCCCACATTTTCATGGACGTAATAAAATCTCGGCGGGATTTTTTCGCGTATTGGATCTTCAACGCAAAGCTTAGCGCTTGAAGTTGAATTTCGAATACTGTGTTTTTCGAGACCTCGACGAGACTCGTTGAATTCTCAATGCTTTGTTTAACACTGAGGGTTGAAAATCCGGTGCGCGATAATATTCTGCCGCGATTTTATTACGTGCCTTTGGACGTCGACTTATTGAAACCGCTCGTCTCGGTGGTTACATACTTTATCACTGTAAAGTGTGTTTTTCTTTACTTGTCCTATTTGGTAAACAAATATGGCGTATTGAGATTTCGATTTTAAGAACATTTATGAGTTTTTATGGTATTTTCGAAGCTGTTTGGAATAATCCATACGGTATTTGTTACTTACAACGATGAAAAGACGGTCATACCTAACTTAAAGTGTGTGTATGATGCGAGAATGGTTTACGTACCGTGTTTGTTTACTAAATTAATGTAAGGAGAAATACACTATATGTTATAGCAATGTTATGTGAATAAACTTATCAGAATGTGACGACAATGAAGTATTTTATTGAACATATTCTTATGGAATCATCTCTGTTACGCCGGTCCAAGTTATTTTTAAAATATATTTTTTATTTCTTGGAAGTTTAGATTTTTATTTCAAATGCTTCGCCTCAAAGGTGGTTCGTTTTATCGGATTGTTGAATTATATTATTGAGTAAAAACATTATTTGTGACGCGAAAATGAAATAATAATAGAGCAATAATATTTAAATGTTTTCCTGTAACTTTCAAAGTCACGGTAAAATGATATAATTGTCATCCACCAACTTTGTCAAGGAATATTTCCTTCAGTTTTTGTAAATTGTATGTATGGAGTATTGTTTGCGCGCGTGATTAGCGGGACAGGACATACGACGTGTTAGCGGAGGTTTGAAGGGTCTGTAGTATTAAGAAAGTTCTTTATACAGTGTCAAATTAAAATAGCTGACAATACTTTACCCCGTGTTGTGTAACTATATCTCATGGAACAATAAAAAAAAACAAAAACAAAAATTTCTTCATCCGATGGCCGAACGTCAATTGCCCGTAATCGATCAGTTAGTTTTGTAATTTTTTTGTGGAACATCGCGTTTTTTTCTTCGATATTCCAAATACCATAACGTATCAGTGGTTTAGTGGCCTTAATGGCATTGAAAATTTTGAACAAAGTTGCAATGATGACATTTTTTTTTATATCGTTCGTTTTCGGTATCCAACACGTGCGTAAATTATTGCCAGCTAATTTAATTTGACCTTTTAGAATGTATTGGTTCCAAAGGTTGTCGTATATTTTGTTTCGCGCCGCTGACTGACTGTACGTCTGTTCCCATAATATGTGTTTTTGTACAAAATATTTGGTATGTTTATTTTTTTTACATAATCGTAGGGCGTGGTGCGGTCGGTGCACCGACGGCGAATGTATTTGCCCGTCGATGCAATAAAATGCATATTTTTTTTATTGTTAATTCCATGTTAGGTGTATGTAGTTAACTTTAAACTTGTATCTATTAATCATAATTCGATATTATTTCTCCATTGTAAATTAAATAAAATTATTTATAAAATTGTAGGTAGTGTGTTTTTATACTGAAATGAGATTGGTTCAGGATAACGGTGGAATAACTGTATTGTGTATTGTGCAATTTTTATAACTTAGAATAAAATATTCGAGTATCTTGACTAGATTATATCGAAAAAGGTGTCAAAATACCTTTGCTATTTCTAAGTAACTTTGAATGAACTCCTAAATGTTGTGTTTCAATTAAATTATCTCAGTACTTTTACTATCATTTAAAGAGGATGCGCTAAGCTAGGTCCGCAACATTTAAAATTGCAAAAAAAAACGTAAGCTCATTTAATGTTCTCAGGTTTTTTTTTGCAATTTGCAGGTCAGAATTATGTAATCCTATTGAATATTTATTTCATGAAAGTCGTTCAATGGTATTACGTGAACTTATGGGGGTGTATTAATTATTTCATTATTATAATTCTGTAAATACATATGTGTTAATGACCTGCAAATTGCAAAACCGTAAGAAATTTGAATTTTGCTGGCTACCCTGGCGTTTCCCACTTAAGAGGGAGCAAGCTTTCTCATCCCGTCGGGATCAATTCATGTTTTAGTCTGGCATTAAATCCGCTGGATGAGGGAAGCACAGAACCCGTTGAAGTGGCGGTGCTTGGGTGAGGATGTCCAGCAGTGGATATCTTGATTCGAAGGAGGAAGTCATCAGTCATTTCGTGGAAGTCGTGGTAATGATGATTACGTCTTTAAAATCGTCTCTCTTAAAGTTACCTTCAATTTATATTCTATCATTCGTATCATATACGCACAATTGAGTCTTGTTATATTATTGCATGTTGCACTGTACAGTTTCCAGTCGATGTTCTGCGATTTATTCGTAACGCTTAAATACTACCTGTGGTATTAAATATATTACTTCAATTGTGTAAATAAGTATGGATCTCCTGGCTCCCTGTGTTGAAACTGGTGCAGTTACACAATGTCAACAAGCTAGTAAACAGACAAGCGATTTTTTAACGTGACGGTTTTTTTATTGCGCACTGGATTTTGAACTCTTGGTGTTGAGCCGAGGATTGAGTATCCAACAGAGAACATCATAATACGTCAAAACATCACACTGTTGGATTTTCAAGCAGCGCATTGAAAATCTAGTGCGAGTAAAACGATAACATGGGTACGAGGGCTGTGGTGTATTCGTCTAATGAATTTCGTCCATTTACACGAGGCGCGTTTTAATTAATTTCTGACCCCCAACCTCTACGCAAGAAAACAAAGCTAGGGTGAATCCTAATCCTCTTTCAATCTTACGTAAGCTCAGTATCTACCAAAATTGCAAGGAAACGGCAAAAATATATAACCTGTAATTTCTGATTACTTTTTTATAATTGTTTTGCTTACTTCTGGGTCTAGATTGTTCTTTCACGGTTTAAGAAAAAAAATAAGTCTTGTTCGGAGCTCCCATCTCAAATTGTCTTACATAATAAATGAAGAGCCCCCTGATATATGGCTTGGTTAACACGAAATTTGCAGTTCTCGCCAAAAGAAGGGTAGATACTACCCTTCCTTCCGCCTTTACACACTTTACACTCTGTGTAGTTACAGATGCCGAATGCACTGTCAATGTGCAAGCCTTAAGGCTTCTTCAAACAGCCGCGACGCGACAGTGCGACGCGACACTTGTAGAACAATTTCCATTAAGTTTTCATAGAAATTGTTCTACGAGTGTCGCGACGCGACCGTCGCGTCGCGCTAGTCTGCACGAGCCTTTAATGAAAGTTGAATAGGTTAACAGCCCAGTTCCCAGTTCCAAAAAAACAAGGCACTGCATTTTGACGGAAAATGAAAGAATGAAATACTTAAAAAAAAAATCACAGAAATGTCAGAATGTGCTATAAGGAAATAAGCGTTTCGTCGTAAAGCTTTAAACATTCACACGACCAGTTTATGTAATACGAAAGATATCACATTAGAACGCTATACATGCTATTCGTGTATTGTACTGGTAGCAGCACGTCCATGTTAACACATAAACAGCACATTTAAGTCAAAAGCAGTACGAGCGGTTTTAGTAGTTGCAAGTGTTACTACTGACTTGCGATTGACTAGGTTCCATTCGAATGTTACAAGGAAACGTTAACTCCAGATTCTAAAAGTACCTGCCTAAATACTGCAGTCTTTTACGCACTAATGATCGTTTTACAAAGATTCGTGATTCGCGTCAAGATCTTGATGCAAACGGTAACAACCTATGCTACGGCCAACGGAGAGCATGCGAAGTGTATTCTTGTTGTCGCGACAATGTACCCGGAGCATTACAGTGCAACAAGGATCTTTTGACGCTTAGATAACATTGACACGCCCCCCTAAAAATGTCCTTTAGGCGACAAAAGATCCGGTGAACATTTGTGAAGTTGTCACAGAAATTGTTTTATTAGACAATAAATAAAACCATGCTAAAAAAGGCAGCGTTAATTCAGAGAGCGCCAAAAAACCTACGTACGCACTCACGTAAAATGATTGCGTGCTGGATCTTCAGCGCTCTGCTAGGCGCCGAGAGTTGAAAATTGAACAGTTTGTAAACCCATATTTGCAAAATAAAATTATATTCTAGGCTTTTTTTTCGACGCGCTGGGATACACTCCGTAAGATTCTCAACGCTCGGCTCGACACCTAGAGTTGAAAATCCATTGCGCAATAAAATCCCGCAGCGATATTGTTACGTCCGCACCGAACTTGTGCTTAATAAATTGGGCTTCTTTTATAAGCTTTTAATTAACTCGCAATATTCGTAAGTAAGATATCCTTCCTTCAAAATTTCCAAGTTAATTTTTTCATTGCTAGATTTCTCAGTATTGAATGTCTACGTATGCAGTAATGTACGTTAAATGCCACAATGGGCCCTTGATCCCGCTGTTCATGACTAAATACAATAACTATTAGGAGTACTAGGAATAATGAATTTGTTTAATTTAATGCCAGTGTGACTGAACACGAAAAGAACATTGTAATTTTGTTTCAATACAAACGATCTGAAATCATACGTGTTTCCTTTTGAACAATCCCCGGAATTAATGTACCCCCTTACGTACAAGGCGTTAAACCTTTATGAATCTAGATACGAAAACCTAAATAAATTAGGCAGTGTTGCGGTTTGATATAACGTTAGTTTCACTTCAAACATTTTTTACCTTACTAAGTCGAAGCAAAAAGGAGGGTTATGATTTTGACCGACACGTATTTATTTATGTATGTTCTTCTATTCCCTCATAACTTATAAATTTCATAGTATAATTTGACAAATGGGGTACCGTCCGCTTGATAAACGCTACGTGGCGTCACATTAAATTGAATACGGCGCCCCAGGGGGGGTATACTTAGAATCACGCCCAGAGCAATTTTTTTAGGTATGCCATCTATGAATCATGTTCTTTAAATTTAAGGGCAATAGTTCACATAGGACGTACTAGATGTCTCTACAAAACTACTAGACTTATTAGAATAGTTGTTTGAAATAGCTATTTTTAATTTATAATTATAATTCAATTATTTTAGTTTCATTTTAAAGACTTAAAATATGGGCTAATATTTTTTTAGTATAGCGGTCTATTTCAATTGATTAAAAAAAAATCACAAATGTCAAATTTGAAAATTGTCAAAAGAAATGGACGGACGCCCGTTTTCAAAACCTACGTTTACTTCAAAGAGTAAAATAATGATAATGGGAGGTTTACTTTCGTATTGTTTTACGCTGTTTTGTTTTCTTTGCTGCTAATACGTTTAGTTGAGGCTCTGCTCCTCTATGAAGGCTTGAAGAGAACACCATCAGATTCGTCAGTCCGTCCTTGCGTTGAGAATATCCACGGGGTGAAGGCCAACTGAATTCGGTGTCTGTTTGCGATGTTTGGCCGCTATTAGATACGTTTTGCGCTATTGGACGCTATTAGCTAAGTGTTGATAAGGTAGTGGACGCTATCGTTCAGTGTTTTTACTATACCTTATAAGAGACGATGTGTATTTGGATGCGACATTACAGGTAAGATTTCTCGCCTCACGCCAAAAACCCCTTTTGTGTATATTGTCTGAAAATCTTTAGCTAAGAATGTATTGCTATTATGCATATTTAAATACAAGTATCGCTCATGTAATAGAATTCGATTCTATCTCTCTGGTTATACTACTGCTAGTGATGCTGCCTGCGGTATGGGCTCTTCAAAACTTACAGTTATGCTCTGAATGTAATAAGAAATATTAATGATCATTTTGATGAGCCACAGCTATCCTACGATAATGAGAAAGAGTTACTATTACTATTTCACTAATATACAGAATTTATTATCTTAGACAGACACATAATTTCTTATTTTAAACTAAATTATTTGCAGGTGTCACAATCCACAACTTTCCGAACCCTAGAATCTTCCAAGAGCAATTCCGGATATGGGTTAGCTTAGCTGGTGCCTCAGTCAATGGATTGACCAATATGCAAATATATAATAACAGGAAAGGCTGTGATTTTGCCCAAATAGACAAGAATCGTAACAGCCGCTTAAATGTTCTAGCTATTCCTCACCTGCTTATATGAAGTAAGTACTTTATGTGAAAGATTCATGAATAATGCATTATTAGGAATATCAATTGCCTAAACTAAATCTAATGCTTCTATTATTCCGAACTAGCAACAACTGCAATTTAAATGAGTAATATAGGCAGGAACGCATCAGAAAAAAACAGAGAAACTTAAGTTATGATTATAATACCTATTTCCTATTACTATTTCCAGAGGCATCAACACCCGTTGCATATACAAGAAGTGTGAACCTGCCATCAAGTTCACCATGTACGTCGGTTCAACTTTCAGGTAAATAAGTGAATTCAATGTGTACTCATTACTTTTGTTTTGAAAGATCACACCATCTGGCCGTTTTGTTATTGCATGGCACTGTAACTGAGATCCGGCTACTGAGTTGTTTTTTTTTGGAATTGACTTCTTTGTATAAGATTCACACATTGAACAAATCCAACGTATGCAGCCTACTTAGCTGGTGCTGCCACACTTATTTTTCAAATAATTTTTTACACCTTTTCATTTTATTATTTCCAGTGCCACATCTGCCTGCTGCATCTACATTTTACTACATTTTGGAAGGCGCGACTAGAATTAATTCTATTTTAATGTAAGTGCTGACATTCAAAAGTGCCTTTTAAGTGTCTATTTGAAATAAATGCTTTGCCTTTGACTTTTTGAAAAATGTGCACAAGAGTGTATTCTACAGTGTACATGACCAAACAAATAAATTGAGTATTCAACAACAAGCTTCTTTCATTAAAAACTAAATTAACCTTTACAAACAATTTGAGAGAATAAATGTGGACATCCATGCTTGTAGATTGATTAAAATTCACCAATTTTTATTTTCAAACTACTGTAAAATTAATTTCACACTACCAAACATTGTTTTACATAAATCTATCTTTACATATGAGAAATATACGCAAATGACAATGAAAGATAAAGTACGCCGCCCTAGTGCTTGATAGCTAACCGACCATTTTTTGTGATTATGGTTTTTTAATGTATACTGCAGGAAAAGGTTTCTGCAGTATACACTAAAAAGTCATTTTTCTAAAAAATGGTCGGTTGGCTATCAAGCACCAGGACGGGGAGTAGGTATGTATGGATGTGTGTGTGTGTGGTGGTGTGGTAGTGTGGGTGTAGTTATGGAACAAGAAATCCAGATGGCGCTACTCGCGACAGGTTGGCAAAAAAGTCCCGTGAGATGCCACTCTATTCCAGTATATAATAATGTACTCTGTGCGGCGCCCTCTAGAGGATACAAAGTGATAAATAAAAAAAAAGTTGTTTATCAAATGAAAGGACGTATAGCACATTTCTAAAATGTATTATGAGCTAACCCTAAAATAATTTAAGTAAAAAGTATGTTCAAAAACTAAAACCCGACTACAGAAAAATCACACTCTATATACCTATTATAAAACTAGGAAATATGCTCATCTGAAAGCCGTGGTCGTATGCCACCCTAACAATATATTCAAACAGTAGTAAGCACACACTACACACTGAACATTTCAAGTGTCTACCTATTACGTTTCACAAGATACAGGAAGTACTGTAACAGTCTGATTGAGACGTGCCAAATGGTCCTTATGGTACAAGTTGTACAACATTCCGTTTTTCCGAGCTTTAGCCTTCTAACAGATGTCGATCATAGACTAGGCCGACGACTAAGGCGAGGAGGTTTGCTATCTGGGTTGATTAAATTAGGTAGGTTACCTAGGCCAAGAATTGTATGGGCTTCTACCCCAGAATGTACATAAATAAAATCTATGTCATTTAATAGTACTGATCTTCTTTAAACAAAATTATAAAGGTGCATATTGCTCAGCAGTAGGGGACAAAAAATATGAAGGTTTAATAAAGTTGATTTTTACTTTATTGGTACCTCTTACCAATAAAGCCTATACCTAAAATTTTATGTAACAGTATTTTAGGTGATGCCATAATGATAAAACTAGGACGACAGGGCTTAATTTCGAAATGTGTTTTCAAAACCATAATATGTTTGTTACACAACATTGCTATGTTGTGATCAATTTGTCTTTTCCTTGAATTGGTTGCGAAGGAACTTCTTATATTGTCATAGCAGGCCCCACAGACAGCTATGAGGTGATAACTGTGATGATGGTAGGACCTATTATTCTATGATTTAACCACGACGCGACGTGAGAATATGGGGTAAAATACCTCTCATAAATATTTTAGTAGGAGGTACAGAATGAAAGTAGAACTTACCTACCTCAAAAGTTAACCACTCCTTTAATAGATCAGTCACATCAGTGGGTAATGATGATATACATGCGGCCTGATGCGCTCTCGAATTGTGATATCACAGTTAACAATCGCATGTAAAAGGTCCATTTTCCGTAAGTATGTACCTATGACAGTTAACATATTGTTAGTCGAGCACGCCCGTGAGGCCTAAAAGCGAAAACATAAACAAAATTCGAACGAATACCGAATGATCGAAAACAAACCGGCGCAAACATTGATGAGGGTATTAACAAAAACAAATTTCGATTACCTATTGTGACAATTGACATTTGTCGGCGGTGCTGCCAGTAGTAAATGGAAAAAATCCAATCCGTAACTGCAGTCATAGATGGTTCAATTTTTTTATTATAAAAAAACATACAAAAATTATGTTTTATATATTTAGGTTAATTAAGAATAATTTACGAGTATATTTTAACCCTGCTATGCGTGTTGTTTTTTCTTCATAAGCGTTAAGTTATTATTTTTCAGATTTTTAGTAATTTTATATGGGAACATTAAAAGGTATTTTTATAGAACAAAGTTAAACAGAAATCATTTAATTATAATTATTTCTCCACTTTTGCTTTATGGCATAAAAAGTTATTCAAACATTGTACTCTGTGGGGCACGTTTTGTCCATCTCCTATTTATGTCTAGTTGATAAACTATATTGAATGCTGTTCATATTTTATTCAAATTATAAACCTCATCAACACACAATTATTGATTTTCAGTTTTTTATGAGATGAGCCCATTGCGCTTTGAAGTCTCAATCTACGAGAAAGATAATCCTGATGTTTGCAAGATCACAAAATCACAACATCAATCTCGCAGCTTTTATAAAAACTCTTTGGTTACAAAGTAATTCCTTCGGAGGGTAGAAAACACGAATGAACATACCTAAAGGGCCCTATATCACTAGGACACCATGATGGCGCAACTAATAATGTGTATACAGGTTTATGGTGGGTATCTCACCAAGCGTCCGATCGGTTGCGCAAACATAACATTTTTTGGTTTGCAACCATGGTTGTACCGCTACTATTGTCCTAGTGAAATAGGACCCTAAAGCGCCAGGGCCTCTATTTCATGAAAAAATCCTTAAATGAAGTTAGAACTATAGTTTAATTAACATACAACCTCGCAGTGACCTGCAAATTGCAAAAAAACGTACGAAAGTTTGAATTTCGTGGGCTACCCTGGAGCTGCCACCTTACAGTAGTTACTTTAAGCTTTAATTATGGTGGTTGTGGTGGTGTGTTGTGTTTGTCTTCTTCTTCCATTTTAACAAGCATGTTACAGCATTTCATACAGTCTATGGTATTAGCGAAGGGAGTAAAATCCACGTCAACCGGCCAGTAGTCCTTCGGCTCATACTGGGATCTCCTGAACATCTGGTGATTCAGGAGCGTCCAGAACCAGAGACAAGCTCTTCCTCGTCGCATCTTCATGGCTGACGTCATGATCGCATCTACGGCTCTCTGGGCAACCGGGTCTCGCTCATGACACGTGTTGAACTTCAAGTTTCTAATGTTGCAGCGGAATACCTGCAATCAGAAGATTTTTTGGCAGATAACGTGTTAAGCCTGAAAGTCTGACAACCAGTCTTATCAAGAGGTATTACCCAGTAACTGGGTTCTGGGGGTCAGATAGTTAGTCACTCCCATGTAAAATACATGAATTCGGCTACATCCGCTTAGTCTGTTATTTTTGTGATAAACAGCTGTTCTCTTCCTCAATATTGATTGATTTGAATCCGTTTGGAGTCAAATGTATCCCTAGTGAAAGCGTGTTCGAACGAAGATCTGGACATACGCATCATTGAAAAGTACCAGCATTTTTGACGAAAGACAAAAATCAAATCAAATCAAAATATTTTATTTCACATAGGTAAACCTGCAAGGGCATTTATGAAACGTCAGAAGCTAGGTGCACGGTTCCAATTTGTCGCTTCCTATGGAGAAGAGCCGGCAAGAAACTCCACGGTTACTCTTTTAAAAATAATTGGATTTTATAATGTTTTCAAATTACAGTGATATTAGGTATGGGAGGACAGTGCAGGCCTGTCAATAAGTACCAGGTACTTAAGAGGAATAAAAAAAACAAAAAAAAAGAATAGAAACTGTAGGCCTACAACGTTCTCTCATTCACAATATGTAAAAGAATCTACATAAGTAAAATCAACCTATTTAAACCAAGTGATATGATTTCCATGAGAATCACTAAAACATTGTAGATATTAGAAGTGATGTCAAATAATGACGAGAATATGTCAGAAAGTGTAAAAAATAAAATTAATAAAATTAACATTGTAATTTGGAAGAAGTTAATAGACGCTCACATAGTTATGGTGCTAATGAGTTACCAGGGAAGCCACATGTGCAGAAGGAATTAACGCCAAACTTCCTTGTCTTCAACATAGTCTTTTATCTTATAATATGCTTTTTTGATAAGGACACGTTTGATATGAGTTTTAAACTTTCCATCGCTAAGTTCTGTAACCGATTTTGGCAACTTGTTATAGAAGCGGATACTGTTTATTAGAAATGACTTACTAGTTTTAGTTAATCTAAATTTTGGAATCACAATTTCATCTTTACTACGTGTATTTAGATTATGGAAGTCGCATCTTTTTTTGAAAAGACCAAAATTTTTGCGAACATACAAGATATTTTCTAGGATATAAAGAGAAGGCAGAGTTAGTATGTCAACTTCGTTGAATTTGTTTCTAAGAGACTCGCGAGGCCCCATTTTATAGATTGCGCGGATTGCCCTCTTTTGTAGAATGAAAACTGAATCTACGTCAGCTGCCGACCCCCACAGCAGAACGCCATAAGACATAATACTGTGAAAATAAGCAAAGTATACTAACCTAGCTGTGGCTATATCAGTCAACTGCCTTATTTTTCTTACTGCGTAAGCAGCTGAGCTTAATCTACTTGAAAGAGCTCTAATGTGGGCACCCCATTGCAATTTTGAATCTAAAGTAATTCCTAGAAATACAGTTTCCGAAATAGCATCTACTTTCTTGCCATCAAGTTTTAAATTTAGCCCTACTTGGGGTAAATTTGGTAATGAGAACTTAAGACATTTAGTTTTGTTCGCATTGAGTAAAATATTATTAGCCGCAAACCATTTCGAGAGAACAGCTAGACTATTGTTGACATGTAAGACATCCGTATCTTTTCTATCTATTCTAAAAATAAGAGAAGGGTCATCAGCGAATAAAATTATATCCGAGAAGTTAGCCATCAGGTAAGGAAGGTCATTAATATAAACTAGAAATAAAAAAGGGCCAAGAATTGAACCTTGAGGCACGCCCATCTTGACTAGAGACCCCGAGGACGTTGCCCCGTTAACATTTACTGTTTGCTGCCTGTTTGATAAATAGGAAAGCACAAGATCAGCAGCTCGTCAAAATGTGACTGATGAGTTGTACTCCCGCGTCAGTCGTTGACCTACCTTTCGTGAAACCAAACTGTCGACTATGTAAAATCCCATTTGAGTTAAAATGTGACAACATCTGGTCTAGCATGATTTTTTCATAAATTTTGCTCAATGCTGGAAGCACAGATATAGGTCTATAATTAGAGGGATCACTCCTACTACCCGATTTGAAAATTGGTACTACTTTACTATGTTTCATTAAGTCAGGAAACGTACCAGTGTCTAAACATTGATTAAATATGCCTGTTAGGACAGGGGCAATTGTGTCAATGATATCTTCAAGAACCTTAACGGAAATGCCCCATAAGTCTTCAGTGTTTTTTATGTTAAGACTTTTAAATGCTGTTTTAATTGTGGCAATAGAAATGGGTTTGAATGCAAAATTTGGAATGTCCTTACTGAAGTTTTCTTTAAGAAGAGATTCAGCTAATACAGATGATGACGGGAGAGATTTCGTAACCTCTATTGGGATGTTGGTAAAGAAATGTTCTAAAGTCTCAGCAACTTTTAACTTATCTGAAATGGTTTTTGAGATCTGAGACGTCCGTGGAGTGTCACTGCTTGACATAGGTGTCCAAACATCGCCAAACCGGCCAGTCCCTTGCTTCCCGCATCCTTCAGGTCCTTCAAGTCGCCACACCTTTCAGGACCTACGCTGTATCCAGTATAGGTACGCATTTTATTGGTAAGAAGATCTAAAGAAATGCTAACAGGCCATAGAACTGCTATCGAACCCGTTGGCGATAAGTAAGAACAGTTACTGTTTCAGTACCTCATAGCAGTGTTATTTTAATGGTACTTCATAGTGGGAAAGAGATGTAGCTATACGTCCTTTTAAAATAATACTGCAATGAGAGCTGATGGTTAGTTAATCAGGCTCCAGAACAACAACCTGAACAGGATCTTGATTAACTAATTAACTACCGCGCGGGCCGATGGCGGCCCGATACAATAGAAAATCGATTGTGTCTCATTAGCAGGTGTTGACAGGATGTCATAACTCGTCTGGAGCGGTTAAGTGTAAATGATCACCTGCCTAGTTTCTTTCCTACTAAAATTGGCTTCCAGTCTAACCGGATGCAGCTGAATACCTGTACCTATCATCTTCACATAGTGCGACTGCCTATCTGCCCTCCACAAACCCGTAACTGTGTTCCACGAGTCTTTCAAAATACTGGTTGTCAGACTTTTAAACAGATAAGTGTAAAACAGTACATTTTCTATTGCCTTACTTCATGTCCACAAATTTCGATCATGCAGTAGTTAGCGAAGTTTACGGGCACGAGATCGACTCGGAAGCCCAGTTTTTGAAGGCGATCTGTTGAGATAATTTTAATGGGTTACATAATATATTTATTACCATCTATCGACCCGCTTCTGCTTCGGAGTTATGAGAACAAAACTAAACCATCATATAGAGCTCAATTCAAGTCAATTCCAGTTTGTTTGCGTCATTTTACCCACAAGTATAATGAGATAATGCGATCTCGGCAATGGAGCCCTAATAGGTAGCCAAGAGCGTCGACTATCATCACCTGACAAATTTGGTCAGTGGGTCGTCTTAGGCTTTTATTAGGCAGTTAGGTAGGTCAAGGGGGGTTGAAGCACGAAGCAGTAAGTTAGGTACTCTTGGAGTCAGCCCGTAGCCCACAGAAGGAGGATCGACAACCCGGTGATGGACGTGGGAATCCGCGCTATGCGTTAAGCACTGGGTTGGTCGTTGTGCCGATGCTTGGAGGAGACCCATATGCCAGGTCGTGGTCGTCTTTCAGCTGATTGATGATGAGTTCATGGAAGACGATTTGTAGGTGTAAAATTAAAACATTTACCTTTTAGACCAGTCAACAGTTGCGGTTTATGGATGCATCTGTCAAATGTATTGCAAGGTCCATAGTATATTTTTACAAATAGGAATGACATTCTAATAAAAAATCATAAGAGAGATTAAAAAATTTAATTAATAGGTTAATTGAATACAATTCTTTGATTAAACACAATGTTTTGACTTTCAACCATAGAGTACATTATTTTATACTGATATTATAAAAAAGTACTCTGTGACTGGCTTTCAACTCCAAACCATAGATAACCTAACCAAACCATACATTTTGTTGCAAATTTTTAGAGGCATCTATAAGGTATTAGAATCTCCTTGATCTCCGTCCGTCCAATTTTGCTGGAGGGCGTTTTACGTTCAGCATGCTGCAACGCGGTCTCCACTCTAGGACTTTGTTAAATGCCTATCGGTCCGGGAGTTGAAAAGCTAGGACCGATAGGCTTTACAACTCCCAATATAAACCTGTCTATAGTTTAGGTTGTTATCGATATACAGGCTCGCATCACATCGACGCGCAAACTGAAACAATGATTTCAGCACGTGATGTCCCTGCCCCTGTATTATCAATGTAACTTTGAACTACATTTATGTAGAGATTTGCTTATTGAAACTAGCATCTTGTTCCCCTCGGCTGTTAGGCAGACTCATTCAGTCAGATAACAATAGAAAAGTAATTGTGTTAATTACATGAAACTTGAAGGTTTAATATTTGCATGCCAATTTATGAATAAATGTGTCATCGCACTAACAATATAAATACCTACCTAGTTACCAGCTTTTGCACCGCATGTAACATGAGGTAAACGGTGGTCTATTCTGAATTGAACATTGCGCTTTACCCGAACAAAAATAAACGCTTCTAGAACAATCATAACATCTATTATTTTGAGATTTGGACACGATGTAAGGACAAGCTTATCAGCCAGAAAATTATAATTATCAATGCAGTTAATAACTTTAATGTTAACAATTGGAAATTTCCATTATTTATCAGGCATTTAGTGGATAACTACCTAAGTACATAGCTATTATTAGCCGGGGTATCAGGCTTACAACATCCACTAAAGATTGTCTAGATCTTAAGTTCTTATGTTTTTAATTGTATGGATATGGTAGTAGGTTTTTCATTACCAATGTAGGAACTATCTATGCTTCGACCAAAGTATACGTACAGAAATTTTATAAATAAAAGTCACTTTTCAAGTCTGCCTTTGTGTGTACCGCGTTATTCTTCTAAACCATGCGACGGATTTTGGTTCGGTTCTCACCATCTTATAAATAGTTAATTCCAGTATAATTCATCAGGTGAATAAAACTAAAATATAATTAAGAAATTTCGATGTTACGTAGAGTCGTAAAAAACGTGCGAAACGGGCAGGTAGCTAGTTAGTTATATTTTAAATTTAAGCATTCATCTTACTTATCGTTGAAGGCAAAGATTAAGCAAGATTTACAAAGATCTTAGAAGAGAAATCGTGTTTGGCTGGCCGCAAACCAACACGAATATTGTAACATATCATAACATCACGCCTTGTTTCCCTGAAAAGTTGGGCAGAGGTGTACCTATCCCCACATGTCGCCAAATATTGTAAATGTATACCTACCTACTTAACTATGACAATTGAGCATGAAAGATGACTGTGGAATATAGCATTATGTAGGTATTTTAGAATCTAGGATTCTAAGACCACCAAAGATTCCTCTGTGTTGATTCAAAACTTCGCTATCAAACAATCGACTAGTCTATATAATTCGTTGTAGCCTTTGTCTTGGAATTATACTTTGCCCTCTAATAAAATAAAAGACCTTGGTACCTATGCCTTTGTAACAAGAATAGAGAATATCCTGTCGTTATAGTGGCAGTTGTACGGTTAGCGACAAAAGTAGAAAAAATAAAGAAAATTAATGATTGAATAGGTACAGTAGCGGTCATAAGTGGACTAGCAATCTCAAAAAGCAATAGATTGACACTTCGGTTTAACTTACGACCTTCTTATAATAAGTAATTTCTATTTTAGTTAGTCTATTTCAGTTACTTTCATAGTATCATGTCTTACGGTATTTTACTAAGGGGACGGGCTGCAGATATCGAGTCTATTTTTATTCTGCAGAAAAGGGCCATCAGAGCAATATATGGCCTCCGTAGGCGAGATTCTCTACGGGATCTTTTCAAAAATATTAATATAATGACGGTACCTTGTCAATATATTTAGGAGAACATGTACGTCAGGAAAAATTTAAATCTTTTCAGTAAAAGAGGTGAAAGACACACCGTTGGGACTAGAAATAGGAACCAATTAGTTCAACCAGGCTTCAGACTGGCTAAAGTAGACTCATCCTTCATGGCGTACTGTTTAAAATGTTACAATAAAATACCTCCCCACATACTGCAACTGAATGAAATGAAATTTAAATCTTGTATAAAACGCACACTATGCAGCCATGCTTATTATAAGTTGGGAGATTACATCGCTGACAAAAATGCTTGGCTAAACGCTGCTTGTCCTGCTCCACAAGGTAGCTTAAACCAAATTGATTAGCATTTGAAAACGTTGCTGGAGCTGCTGAAGACTGTAAAAGACTAGATATCTTTGTATTGTATAAATTCAAACGTCTAGTATTGTATAATTGCATAGCATATGTGTGAGCACTATGTTCCTACTATAAAGCTACCATTTACAGGGTACGTCTTTCATTGACTTGAATGTGCCCTGGCAGCTGAGAGTATGTCATGCTCACTCAAATGTCTCGCTGGTGGTGGCGTGTGTGTTGGATCATTAAGTTCCCTTCAAAATGGTTGAGCTGAATGGTGCTGATCCACACGTCATGTTCGTGAACGGGCGCCGCCAGTAGGGACTGGTCATCTCCTAGCTCCCACGGCTTATTTTAATTTCTGAATTGTTATTTTATTTTTGTTTTAATTACGGACGCTTTAATGTGCACGTCTTTTTACATCGTTTTTACATTGATAATTTCAACATAATGATGTAACCAACTTTTTGTAACAATACCATGATTTTAAAAGAGTGTCCATGGTTGCCCGTTCTTCTCCATAGGTACCTACGCTTTGGAATGGGCAAATAGCTTCATCTTTCTAAATCACCGACCTTGACAATTCAAAAGTGCCTGTAATTGGTTTATTTGAAATAAATGCTTTGAGTTTGAGTTTGAGTCTATACTATAGACACACACACTCCCATACGTTTACAAATGATTGTTTTTCATAAATTCAACCTCTAGCGGTTACTGTACTTGGGTTAGCGCGTCTGTACGTAGCGAGTCGCGGGTTCGAATCCCGCGCGCTGTAAAAGTCTTTCTATTGTTTCAAAAATCGCTTTTGACTATAATTTCTTGTGGTCGTCTTGTTCACTAAACTCGTAAAACTTTATGATTATACCCACAGAAACCTAGATAAATTTAAATGATATTATATTAAGGTGCAGTTAACTTACGACTCACTCACCGCGACTAAATAGAACGATGTTGGTTGATATTGTGTGCTAGTGACGGGTGTTTAATCTATTAGCCGCGTTCTAGTTCATTTTAAAATGTAAGCAAATTTAAATATAGAAATGAAAGCGAATATTATTGCGCTGCATAAAAGCGGACTTAATATATCACAAATATCGAGTGTACTACGTGAGCTCGACAAATGGATGTGCGATTAACGCTTGTGCGACAAAACTGTACTGCGACTCACCATAGTTCGAATGCACGCTTGTTCGACACACTGAAGCTCGACATCACGCTGGTGTGACAAACGATTGTGCGATAGTAGTTCGATACTACGGTAGTGCGACAAACAATTGTGTGACAGTATTGTAATTAGACAGTACGTTGGTGCATATTACAGTAGTTTGACACTACCCAAGTGAGACAACCGATTAAATACCTTAGATTTTAAACTAAAAATAACATAACAATAACTTCATGATTTTGTCATTTAAATAAAACAAACTACATTGCAATTTAATCAAAACGATTTATGGTATCAAAATAAGAAGTTATAAACAAAAACGATTCGATTAGCTTTCACCGTTTATCATGTTTTTTCAGTTCTGTTTCATAAGTAAGAGGTACACACGGCTACACATCAAGCTATACATTTCCAGTTTACGCTGATCCCGCACTGTATAGAAATCCTATACAATGCGTGATCAGCTTATACTGGAAATGTATAGCTTGATGTGTAGCCGTGTGTACCTAGCTAAAAGTTAATATTCTTTTACTTAGTTTTATTTATGTTCCGAATTTAATTTAATTTTTAGATTATAAGTAATTAAGATTGAAGAAACTAAAGTGTTTATAGACTGTTAAACTTAAACAAGTTATTAGGGCAACCAACGGGACCTATTAAGCCTGGGTCGAAAGAGTTGGATTCTTGGAGCTCATAGGACTTTGACCAGCAGTGGAATGATGTGAACTAACTAGGTAAATCGATTTCAATTAGTTCCAACAGATTCCTGTTAAAGACAAAACTGCAGTTGAGCTATATCTACAGCTGCGCTTGTTTTAGTCGTATTTATACATTTGGTCTAGTGGTCACAAGCGTTGTTGCTGAGCATAAGATCCTGCACCCTAAGTGCGTAACACAGTTTCAATAACAATCCGAGGGTTTTGAAGGAAATTTCTAATGCATTGCTTCATAGGTTTAATAAATTCCTGTGCTCAACAACGTCCAATAACGGAGCTGATCTGTCAAAATTAAAGAAAATGGCTTCAATTGTCTTTTTATGTAATGTTACAAAATTACTCCACTGGTTTCCATTCTCATCATATCAGCCGAAAGACGTCCACTGCTGGACATAAGCCTCCCCCAAAAGGGGGTATTTGCCATAATCGCCACGCTTAGCAGGCCTGTTGGCGATCACAGTATGGTGGTAAAATGCATAAAGAACGCTGCTGCCCATTCTCTAGTAAGTCCCTTAGTCGCCTTCTACGACACCCACGGGAAGAGATGGGGTGGTGCTATTCTTTTGCGTCCGGCACCACACGTATCCGTTTCCATTCTCGTGTCGAGCAAAATGTTCTTCGTTTTTCCAGCTGGAATGGAAGCTGGAGTCTGGATTTGTGCCCGATTGATGACAATAGGCTCACCCCCTATTACTTGGAACTTAAAGATAAACTGGTGTAATGAGGGTGTACCTACTATAGGTACGCCTCTGCCTAGCCTATAGAGGTTGACATACGCTATCTATCTTATATTATACGTAGAGTAACAATAGGTACTTATGTATGTTCAAATCTTTCGTATCGCGACTGAAGTACCTGTAAATACTGCACATACCAATTTTCCTTAGTTTCAAGATTGTGTCTGATAACGATTGAGTAGCAACTGCAAGATAATATAAGTAATAAACTCATAAGTGTATTAAAGCAATTATATTTTTATGGTGGGTAAATAAAAAATAATAATCGAAGATATAAAACATAACACTAATTTATTATAAGAATAAAAATAACTTAAAATTTAACCATAGTTATTATACCTAAGTGTTAAAATACACTACAGTATTACAGAACCCCACTCAAGTCTCAAGAAGTAGGCTCAATCAATCAAATGGCTCTAAACTAGTTTTAAGAAATGTTGAAGTAATGCCTAATTCCATGTACGCAAAGACATAAAAAAATCTCGCCGTTATTATTCGCACACTGTATTTTCAAAGCAGTGCTTAACGCTGTCAGTTGAGAATGGAACCGTGTGCTTTTTGGCACGATGGAGTTGGATCCTAAGGGGAATCTAGTCGCGGGCTTGAACTCACTGGTGGGCCTGGCTAAATAGCACGCTGTCTCACGTGCCTCTCTCCAACAGAGGCAGTATCAGTGATGAGCAGTTAGGCGCTAGTCTACACGCACAACGTTATTGAGTGAGATGCACGATCATTTATAGTAAAACAGGCGCGGAACAAATTAAGATTCGGATGATCGGGTTTTATGAAAAAACCACTGCATAAATCAATGACCAATAACGTTTATTGAACTTTCCGATATTTGAGCTTTGTCGCTTTTGACTTGGTTTTGGAGATTTTACACTTCTTTTATAACTTAAACACGCCCAAAGTTAGGTTAAATTAGCAAGAAAAACTAATCTTTGTTGGCTCCTAACATTTTAATGGCTTTATAATTTAGTATTCTGTTTCCACACAGACAATATTAATAACGAGACAAAACCATGTAATGTTTATTTTTTTATGTACATTGTCGAACAGTAAAATAATACACTCACGAAGTTTGTTCGGAAAAAAATGTCGACTAGATTCACCTTAATGGTCGGTTCAAAGAGTTGTAAATCCAGTGCACGATCAAATTCAGCCGCGATATTTTTACGTCCGCACGAACATGGTCTGAACGTAGCCGTTGCAGTTGTAAAAAAAGCAGTTCTATACGTTTTGAGCGCGTAGGCTCACTTTTCCATGAAACAGCAGATTTTTTTTAAAGATAACCGATGAAAAATTTTATGACATGGGGTCCAGAATGTACTGATTCCACGTTAACAGGGTGTGCGTCGATGTCTCTGCCACCCAGTTTATGTTGTTTTACAAAACCTAGGTAGCAACGTGGTTGTCTTTGCTTCTCAGTCTTAGTCTCAGTGGCAGGCCTCCTTTTATGGACTGCACGGTGTTGCTTCCGTGGTTGACTTCTAATTCTCTCTTGGTGGAGGCCGCTGGTTCCACACTGAACTTGTGCAGTACTGCTGCAAGACCTGCTAAGGACTGCATCTCGCCGAGTCTTGCACCTGGTGAAAAAAAGATAGTTTATCTTAGTACTTTATTCTTTAGAGAGCTTATTTTAATTGATTGGTGAGACTTCACAGATATCCTGAGTTCATTGAGGTTTGGTTTCAGTATCGAATGGCCACACAACGTATTTGCTGTTGCGCGTGATTTCCTGTACGATCCAAGATAAAATGTGGCCTATGTACTAATCCAGCTCATGGTCTACCCATGTGCTAAATTTCATCCAAATCCGTATAGGCGTTTTAGCGTTAAAGCGTAACAAACTGTCATATAAAAAATAATACATTAAAAAAAATCTAAAAACCACGCTTTAAAAACCAAACTAAAAAAGCAGAAAATAATTTCAAAAAAGCGTGGGATGCTTTTTGAGGTAGTTTTATAATCAATTAATATCAAGCACAAAGTTTGGTTTTTAAAGCGTGGTTTATAGATTTTTTAAATCTATTATTTATTTTCTATTTTTTAGTTCTGCTAACTACAAAAACGTGATTTTTCAGTTTTTTTTAAATTTTTAACATTATGGAAAACAATTATAAATTTATTGAATTGTCATCGGTCCTCAATAAGTCTACAAAGTTTAAATGAAATCTGACCGTTTGAAGTGGGTCAAAATCAAGCCCAAAGGAGTCGGTTACAAACAAACAAAACATACTTACAAACATACAGGTGAAGCTAATAAAAGCGTGTTAAAATCAGATCTTATATGTTCATAATTTTAGTTTCGATAAATAGGTATTGGTATATCTTACTGACAGACCACGAAATAAAAAGACAAGTGACGCTTTAGAACCGTCAAACTCCCTAAAGTACGTCTCGATTACCTTTAACTTGGCGTGATGAATAGTTGTGTCGAAAAAAATCATAGCTCTACTAAAGACAGCTTAATTTTTTTCCGTCTCTTTCTTATTTCACTAGATGGAAAAATATAGCAATAGCCTAAATTAAGTTTGGTTGGTGCACAACAAAATAGGTAGTCTTTCTTTCCAAAATAACTGCCTAGGTGACTAGACAGTTATTTTATCGTCACAGTTACAAAGGTTCTGGATTAGTTACCTAAAAGTTTTTCCTGTTTGTGCCAAATATGGAGATTATAGGTTTCGGAATTTTGAAATTATTGTTATTAAATAAATACATATAAGTATGTATATATAGGTATACAAACGAGTACATCTTTGCCTAAAAATTACTTAAGGAAAATCAGGGCATCCTGATTACATTTATATACAAAATTTTTAGGTGACCATCATTCAACAATTAAATAATTTTTACTTTTAGTTTTACTTGTTACAGATTACCTAAATAATAATGTATTACATGAGACCTTCGGGCATGACAGCTAGGCGTGATGTTATGCTAGGTGTAATGTAAATGCATGTTTACATGTGTTATTGTTTAGATAGCTACCATTTTTCTAAATAAACAGATATCACTACATAGTATAAAACAAAGTCAAAGCTTTCTCTGTCCCTATATGCCTATGTATGCTTAAATCTTTAAAACTACGCAACGGATTTTGATGCGGGTTTTTTTAATAGATAGAGTGATTCAAGAGGAAGGTTTATATGTATGATACACCGACCTCCACGCGGGCGAAGCCGCTGGCAAAAGCTAGTTTATAATAATTTTAGCTTTTGCCAGCGGCTTCGCCCGCGGTTACGTACAATCGGTATAAAAAGTATCCTAGTTTTTGCATGATTGAGTAATAAAAATCCAAACATACAAAATTGCTTTATAATATTAATAAGATTATATTATTAGGTATTTGGCCGATATCGGTATCGTCGGTTATCAGGTGCAATCGATCAAGGTGAAAGAGTTATTTCGTCCTGACCTGTCTGTACTTCAATATACTACTCTACTGAAGTTTTTGAGTTCAGCACCAAAACTAGATTGTTACGACCGATAGTGATGATTGCTACACAGACAGTTTACAGCGCCATATAATCTTTAGTACTAATATTACTTTTTATAATCTGATAATAAGCTCAAGAGTTCGTTTCTTTGTTTGAGCGCGATAATCTCTGGAATTAACAGTCGGATTCGAAAAAATATTTTTGCCTTTAATAGCCCAATTCATCATCATCATCATATCAGCTGAAAGACGTCCACTGCTGGACATAAGCCTCCCCCAAAAGGGGGGGATTTGCCATAATGGCCACGCTTGGCAGGCGATCGCAGTAGGTATGGTGGTAAAATGCATAGAGAACGCTGCTGCTCATTCTCCAGTAAGTCCCTTAGTCGTCTTCTACGACACCCACGGGAAGAATTGGGATAGTGCTATTCTTTACGTCCGGCACCACACGGAACCACACGGATAGCCCAATTATTATAGGTTATTTAACTCTTAGGAGGCAAGCAATGAGAAAAAAAGCTTGACGCTAAACGAAAACAAAGTATTAACGCCGCGGACGATGCGATGCGACGCGATGGGATGTGGGAACAATAAATTTCACCAAGATGAAGTCGCAGGTGGAGAAGCTAGTACAAAATATATAATAATAAACGACCGTAGCTATAATTTAACTTCTCATCTATGCAAGGTTAATTTACGCAAATGTAACGAATGATATGCTACTTGTGTACTATATTCCTACTCATTCGCGAATAATAACTATTTCTAATAATTATAAAAATTATAACAAAAAATAAAAAAAAAAATAAAAAAAATAATAAATAATAATAATTATTATTTTTTATTATTTTTTTTTTTTTTTTTTTTTATTTTTTTTTTATTTTTTATTATTTATTATTATTATTATTATTATATTTTTTCAATTTGTGTTGTATGTCTTGTACTCATGTTTGGGCAAATAAATTATTATCTTATCTTATCTTATCTTATAATCACTTAATTAAGTCAATTCAATTAAGGCTTACCTATGCATTGCCGAGGTCCTTCACCGAACGGCAGATACGCGAACTTATGCTTTTCAACATTCGGATCATTGAATCTGTCCGGCCGGAACTCAGTAGGATTATCAAAATACTTCTCGTCATTCTGTATGGCCTGCACGGGGATGATGATCTTTACTCCAGGGTCGAGGGTGATGCCCAACTCCGGGATCGTGCACTTCCTCGCACATACTCTGTGTAAGGTTCCCAAAGAGGGAAATATCCTCATGGCCTCCTTGAATCCGTTACTGAGTGGTGTCATTTCAGCGATCGAATCGTAGCACAGTTTGTTGTTGTACTTCGCAAGCACCTGATCGATATCCTCCTGAATTTTTCGCTGTTCTTCCGGATGGAACGCTAACTGATGTAACATGAAGCTTGTTGCTGACGAAGAAGTCTCGAATCCTGCTGCGAAGAACACGAACACCTGTGCCGCCATACACGTGAGGTCCATCTCCATCTCCACATGCTCTGGTTTTCCATCTGCAGTTCTCTTCTCCACTGACTCTCCCGTTATCTTTCCTTTTCCTTCCAGTTCCAAAAGTAGATCAATAAAGTCATTACGACCAATGGGCTTATTGTTTCTCTGCTTCCGAATGTTTTGAACGATTTCTGTTATAGAATCCATCAAGACAGTCTCTTGAAAAGTTCTTTGAAATATTCCTTTGAAGTCTGGGAATAGGTCACATAATGCTACAACGACGTAATTCTTCCAAGATCTTTTAAACATCTTTCTACCGAGGTCTCTGAAGAGGGAGTGCTCATCATTGATGGTGTCCATCTGTATGCCGAAGCCGCAGGCACCGATGAACTCGGTGGTGAAGCGCGCCATCAACTCGCGCACGTCACAGTCTCCGCCTTTGTTCACGATGTCTTCGCCCACATGCAGTAGCTTCTCCGCACACTGCACCACTAGTGGAAACATGTTCTTCAGCTTGGCCGTCGTAAACGTCGATGTCAGACGTTGCCTCAATAACTTCCATGTATCGCCATCAACATGGAATAGATTAAGAAACACAGGTTCGATTTTAGGATCTCTACCCAGTCCTCTCGGGTAGAAGTACGCGAAGTCCAAATTCAGGATCCTTCTCACTATATCCAGGTCTCGGATGACGAGCTCAGGCGTGGTGCCTCTGAACAATCCTACCACTGGTTCATTGGGGTACTTGTTGTATAGTTCCACGGCGATTTCTGTGATGCTTTTTTTAGCCGTTACATTACTGTATAGTGTTCCAAAAACTGGCACTGGTTTTTCGTATTTCACATTGCGTTTCTCCCAATAGTCGTGGTTTCTGGTGGTGTAGTAATAGAGTAACACGAGCACGAGCGGCAGCAGTAGGAGAATCATGTTGGCGGCTTGAGACTAGCGGCGGGACTGAGTGGCGGGCTGTGCGGGCGAACTTGTTATCAGTGTTTATATGTGTGTATTCGCCACTAAGCGTGCAGTTCATCGGACAGCGCGGCGGCTGTTTTATGTGCGAATACCTTTGGACTCTAAAAATGGTTTTAATATACCTTGGACTTGAAAATTGGCGCTGCTTTTTGATCGCTGTTTTTGTTAGCCAATTTAACCATGTATGACTAGCTTGATGTCCTTCCTTTTATTACCTGTAATTTTAGAGCAAATTTATTTGTTATATATTTATTGTAAAATCATATTGAACACGTGATTAACAGTATGTATTATACAAGCCCTTTTATGACGAGCTAAAATAGATGTTCCAGATGGGTGTCACAATATACGGCTTGTTAGCATAATTAACTACGACATTTAACATTGATATGTCCATGACGTAGGGACATACTATAATAGAATCGATTACGAGGCTATGCACATTGCACACAGTCACCATTCTAGTCTTCATTATGCAAGTTACCATTCATAGATTATCCTAAGTAAGTCCTCGTCCTCAACAGGAAACCGCATGAACTATACAGGGTGTAAGGGAAACGCTTCCGAAGCCAGAACGCCTACGTTCTGGCTTCGGAAGCGTTCCCCGTATTGGTATCCGTTTGCATTTAGATTGTATGTATCTAAATGTAAACGGATACCAATAATCTTTCGCTTTAAATTGGTTATTTTGCATCAATTTAAAACGTTTGACGCCTCTGTAATGTTTCTACTTATTTTATTCTAGCGGCGCTTTACAAAGGATGCCTAAACCTAAAGTCGCCGCCGGGACTTGGGGTCGTTTTTAAATGTGTTTAATCTCAAGTAATGGTTCATTTAACTGTTCTCACAGCATTAAAAAAAAAAACTAGATTTTTTATGGTACTGTATCGAGAATCACTAGCCCTATCACCTGTCTTCGTTTTCAGAAGCGTTTCCTTTACACCCTGTATATAGTTATGATATTTCTGAGACCGCCAATCACGTTTATCCAAAAATTCTCAGTTATCCGCAGTCTGTATTTGTGCCCGGTTGAAGGTAATTCCTGATGAAATGTGAATGGGCTACAAATATACCCCTGCCCAATTCTTCGGGGATTACAGGCGTGATATTACATATTTTAGTTTCTTTGTTCCGTGTTAAATACCAACCTATTTAGTTTTGAATGAAATATACATAGGTAACTATTCTATTGTATTCTTTTTCGTAAGTAGGTAAGTCATTGTGTCAGTAATTTTATTTATTTGAATACTAGCTTCCGCCCGCGCGAAAGTCGGAAATTATCCCGCGGGAACGTACTACCGGGATAAAAAGTATCCTATGTGTTAATCTAGGTTATAATCTATCTGTGTGCCAAATTTCCTCCAAAACCATACAGTAGTTTTTGCGTGAAACAGTAACAAACATCTATAAATCAGTACATACAAAGTTTCGCGTTTAAAATATTAGTAAGGATTTAGTACTTAGTTATTAGTTTCAGTCTCAATAATACATATGTAGGTATTATTATTAATTATGATAATAACTGTTTTAAACTTTAGATAGAAAAATTACTTTGGCAGCTAGTTTTAAATCCTAATTAAGCAAAATTTCTAAACTTCAGTATTGGAACAGCACCCTAATTGCGAACAAACTATCAATCAGAATCTGAAGGATATTGCTAATCCATTGCTCCATATGTTCGAAAAATTTGTCCGCTAAACAACGGAAATAACGCAATGAATGCTGTTGAAATGTCAAAATGAAAGCCATTCCTACTGTTACTGTGTTATGGAATTACTCCGCAGTATTTTCTGTTTGTAAAATTAATGTATGAAGCAGAAAGATGGTACCTACACACGGCTCAAGCTATACATTTCCAGTATAAGCTGACCTCGCATTGTATGGGATTTCCGTACAGTGCGAGATCAGTATAAACTAGAAGTTCTAGCATGATGTGTAGCCGTATGTCCACGAAGAAAGAAAGATGATATCGCTTGTTTAAAGAATATGTGGAAGACGGCTGCTTCTAACTCTGCTCTATTCTCCCCAATCAGTCGTAACTCGAATTAGTATCCTGAACAACCGCCTTAGAAAAGTACTACAGTCACTAAATAACTTTAATTTCGAAAGTCGATGACTTTGGTTTTGTATTTGCATTTTCTTTCTAATATTTTTTTATTTTTCACTTTTTAGTAATTGCTATACCTTTCCAGTTTATACTGATCTCGCACTGTACGAAAATCCCATACAATGCGGGTCAGCTTATCCTGGAAATGTATAGCTTGATGTGTAGCCGTGTTTACCTAACGAAGAAAGAAAGATGATATCGCTTGTTTAAAGAATATGTATGGTAGACATGTTGCGACGGCCAATATATTGATAAATTGGGATGAAAGAGAAAAAAATATTATACCTTGGTATAATCATTTTTGATAACTTTATGAACCATGGATTCAGTACAAGAGTCTGAACCTGCGTTGAAATTTTTCACCTGTTATAAAAAAAGTCTATGATCATGAGCAGAATTCTACGTTACAGTTTCCGCGTCGATGTCCGTTGAAAGTGGCTGAGAAATATGTATAATTCAGGGTGACCCTGTTTAATTTCTCAGCCAGTTTTCCAATATGAATGCGCTGTTTTCAATTTTAGCTGAGTGGGTCGTATCTTTTTATTATTTGCAACGATATACTTCCGCATAATCAATGAAGACATTAAGGTATTTTAAGAAATTCGGAAATGATCTGCAAATCAGTATTTCGAGATCGAAGTGACTCGTGAGGCGTCTGAGAAATTCGTAACACAGGACAATAATAATTTGATGTTTGTTCAATCACGCAAAAACGGCAAGACGGATTTGGATGAAATTTGACACACAGATAGTTTTTAACCTGGAATAACACATAGGATACTTTTTATCCCGATAGTACTTTCCCGTGGGATCATTTTCGACGTCAAAGCGGGCGAAGCCGCTGGCTAAAGCTAATCACTACATAGTATAAAACAAAGTCGCTTTCTCTGTCCCTATATCCCTATGTATGCTTAAATCTTTAAAACTACGCAACGGATTTTGATGCGGGTTTTTTTAATAGATAGAGTGATTCAAGAGGAAGGTATATGTGTATAATACACCGACCTCCACGCGGGCGAAGCCGCTGGCAAAAGCTAGTTAATTATAAAATTATCACTGATAACAGTAACTATTGCTGGATATAAAATTACAACAAGATAAAATCAGCACTTGAAGATACCATTATCAAAGTGTGTCGAGACAAACAAATATATAAACAAACCTCGTCTAGAAAATTGTTCAAGTTACGAAATGTTTGTGAATGTTGAAATTTCGAGTAATCGTTAATGATCTATGTTTATTGTGTAAGACTAAAAATGTAGAAAAACAACTAAAATATTTGGTGTGGAAAACTACATAAGTAAATATTTGCAAATGTTCTTATATCGATATTACATGTTGTCACGACACTAAGACGTGATAACATGATAGTTAAACAAAGCCTTAAACCCAATACATATCCCTACATATATAATTATTTATAGAATTATATAATGTATAGAATTGTATATAATTATATAGGTACTCCAGATTCGGAAGTAACTCTGTCTGTCTGTCTGTGACCTTTTCGTTACGAAATTAGGTTGCCTGGAATCTATAATCTCTGGACAAAGACTAATTTTCATCCTCGTTATTAGTGTAAAAACATTATGAAATAACTACAAAGAAGCGGACAACAGCTAGTGAAACATAATTCTGTGTATTCACATCAATTTCTTAGAGAGTCATTTTGACCATAAAGAGAGTAATTTTGATCATAATTGGTGATAAGTGGCTTTAAGTGAAGTGACAGACCGACCTTTGGACTTAAGCAAAACAATGCCACCGGAGCTATATAACCCTATCTCGTCAAACACGTTTGATATCACTTTAACAACTCATTGTTAGGTAAACATACAACACTTATTGATATAACTCTTAACAAATAACTTTATATGATTATCACAGACACAGGAACAAACAATATTTTACGCTTTCTATTGCGAACCTAGAACGTTGAAGAGATGTTGACAATAGTTTTAACCTACTTTTAGTTTTATACATATTTTGCTCACATCTCTTAAATAAGCAGGTAAGAAGGTATTACAATAATCACCACACAACGAAAAAACTATAATACATCATCTACGTACCTAAGTTTAAATATCCAAGCAGTTATCACAATTAGCAAAATAATAGAGTGAAATTAAACTCGTCTGTGGTTGTCCCAGATTGCCAGTAGTTTCGACTTTGCCTCACCACAGCCCTTTGTAATCTTTTAAATAGCCATGCGTTCCGGTACGAGTCAATATGAAGTTTGGACTTTGGACTTTGAACGTTCGGTCTTAGATACACAGGGTTTAAATTAGGTGATGGATAATGTTTTTCAGATTACTCACCGACCGACTTTGGCAACTTGACTAAAGTTGCCAAAGTCGGTTAACAGAACTTAGCGATGGAAAGTTTAAAACTCATATGAAACGTATTAAAAAGCATATTATAAAATAAAAGACTATGTTGAAGACAGGGAAGTTTGGCATTAATTCCTTCTTTCGAAAAAAATATTAAATGATAAACCCAAACACGATCAATCTTCAATCATCCATCATCATCCAGTTTCCTTCGTCAAAACCAAATTAGCTCACTGTAGGTAAGGATAACATTAATAACAGACGTATTCTTACTCCTTATTGAAAATTGGTTGAATTAGAGCCAGTTTTGCATAACGTGCTACAAGCTGATCTCATTAAGTACGCAAATGCTTTAGGAGTTACCAAGAATGTCTGCTGAGTTACCGCCAAAGTAACCCCGTATACGCGTAACTCGGCAGACAATTGGTATATTTTCATCAAAGAGGTACATGAAGGTTTGGTTAAAGTACATGGCGGGAGCTTTAGTCGAAAACACATTTTAAGTACTATAAAAAAATGATTATTAGAAATAAATTTAATTACTTACATCCAGAAATCGTAGTCACTTAGCAGATGACACAAAAAGGTAAGCAGACCCTTCGACCGTTCTTTGCGGCCTGGGTGCTCGATGTCACTATCAAAAGGCCCCGTAGTGCTGTGCGAGCGAAGGCAAACATAATTGAAGCTACTTACGATAAACAAAGCCATCCATGTGTTTCTTGGGAAATTCTTGAAAGTAACTCAGTATACGAAAGAAAGAGTATTCTAGTATGGGACACAACCTTAGGTTTTTTTTTGTAAAAACGGTTTGTCTTATTACAGTTTTGTATTACACACGATAAACTGTGTTATACTGTCTTTTTCCATAACAAAAATTAACCGAAAGCGAGAAGTAAAGTTAATTTATAATGATAGTGCACAAGTGAATGTGGTCTTCGGACAGGAATATTTTGTACGGTGCGAATATTTAGTATCCTGAGTTACCATAAAATTTTATAGAAATTAGAGAATTTCGACAACGTGATCAAGTTTTCCGTTGTGCCTAACAATCTTCGATTCAATTGTGACATTTGGTTTGTGTATGACTATCGTTAATTAGTGCTTAATTATAATAACGTGTCGGGGACAGCAAAGTGTCGGCTTTTTTTTTTTTTTCTGGGTGGGAAATCATCAAATAACTTCTCCCGCTCTGGGTGGAGCGGGAGGGCGTGTCAGACTTTTACTGACTAAAACCCACCCGTGTTCCCTCAGTTGCCTGTGTGCCAGGGGCGGCGGTATCTCTTTCGAACAACCCGCACCCCTGGCAGGCATCGGCCCTTGCGGGCCCCATCAGTTGCTGCTGACATCTCTTTGAGGCGCGCGTGAAACACAACGCGCCGTCGACCCGGGCTTGGTCCTTACCGGACAGCGAGCTACCCATTACTCGCCGTCCGCAAGCCCAGCAAAGTGTCGGTTAAATAGTTGATTGACCATGTACCGTACGGTCTATCCGTTACTGCAATTAAGTATAGTTCAAGAACCAGTTTTTCGATATATGTGGTAGGTACCTGCTTATAGATGTTGTGTGTGTAGGTTTTGGAATAACGCAACATAACATTACATAACATCACGCTTGTTTCAACGGAGGGTTGGGCAGACGTGTACCTATAGTACCCACATTTAATAGGGGACAAGCCTTTTGCCATCAATCGGGCACAAAACCAGACTCCGGGCTGCTACTGAGAAATTCCAGAAAAATATCCCAATAACACTTTGCCCGACCTGGGAATCGAACCCAGGACCTCATGCTCAGCAGTACCGCTTGCGACCACCTTGTAGACCAACGACGTCCGAATAACTAGCTCTTACCAGAGTCTTTACCCGCGTGCAGTTCGGAAATTATCCCACAGGAACGTACTACCGGGATAAAAAGTATTCTATGTGTTAATCCAGGTTATAAACTATCTGTGTGCTAAATTTCATCCAAATCGATTCAGTCGTTTTTGCGTGATTGAGTAACAAACATCCAAACTCTTCACAAACTTTTACAATTACAATATTAGTGATCATCATCATTTCAGCCGAAAGACGTCCACTGCTGGACATAAGCCTCCCCCAAAAGGGGGGGTTTTGCCATAATCGCCACGCTTGGCAGGCGGGTTGGCGATCGCAGTATGGTGGTCAAATGCATAGAGAACGCTGCTGTCCATTCTCTAGTAAGTCCCTTAGTCGCCTTCTACGACACCCACGGGAAGAAATGGGATGGTGATACTCTTTACGTCCGGCACCATACGGAACCCATTATGCACCTATATTTTGTTTGCAAACTTATTAAAGTTAATTTATGTATTTTAATAATCATAGAAAATATTTGTTAATTAGTTCTTGCATTTGTATGTTTAATATTTAGATAATTTAATTAGTATTTATAAAAAAATATTGACTGACCTAATTTATTGGTCCAATCATTACAGTTATGTAGGGGATTCTTATTGAAACACCTTATTACATACACTTTTCATTTATTAAGCCGCGCACTTATGGAATACTAACTCGTTTTACATTTCAATTTTTCTTAAGTAGTTTTCTACTAGGGTACAAGTAGCGGGTAGGCCCACTGATAATTATTTATATTTATTGCTTCTAAACCAATCAACAATAAGAAAGGCCGGGATATTTTGGTCAAGCATGAGTCTAATTCTCGACAGGTTTAGACCTGTTCGGACAAGTTTTTGCTTGCTCGAGGGCGATACCATTTGTTGCGTATGTGTGTGTAGGTGCCTGTTAATGTTTTACCTGTGTGTTTTTGTCGAGTTAGAACCTGTTTTATGGGTGATACCATTAGTTTAGATATTTATTTACCTTTTGAGGATGTGTGGGGTGCTAACTACGTTTCTTATTGATTGGTTTATAGCTACATTAGGTATTGATAAAACTTATTATTAACTATGGGAGATGAAAACTATCCCTATGCTTAAGAATGTAACAACGAATTACCTATCTATTTTACCTATAAGAAAATGGTTTTTATTGTTTAATCAAACTCTTAATTATTAATCAGTTCTTCTTGTAGTCGCCAACAGTCTCCCCCTCAGTGCGTTGCACTCCATCTCGTTGGGGCGACGTTGCTGGTACGATCAGGACTAGGCGCGATGCTGGCCGCCGCAGGACACCCGCTGCAGTTCGCACGTCTACGATCCTGGTTCTTCCGTCTGGTCCGGGATGAGTGGCGACTATCTCGCCGCGTGGCCACGAGTACCGTGGCAGGGTGTGGTCGACGATCAGGACTATGTCGCCCAATGTAGGGTCCTGATAGTGAGGACCTTGGTTGTAGCGTGGCGAGAGAGTTGGTAGGTACTCTCTCAACCACCTTGACCAGAAATGATCGGTCAAGCGTTGGGATGTCTTCCAGTTGGGAGAACCGATGAGTTCTGTGTCGTCGAAGGAGCCAAAGAGGGTAGCTCCGCATGAGCGCCCGATGAGGAAATGGTTCGGGGTCAAGGCTTCTTCTTCTTCTGGGTCGGTGCTGACGGAGAAGAGGGGTCTCGAGTTCACGATGTGCTCGGCCTCCAGAAGCAATGTGTGGAGTATTTCTTCTTTAGGTTGCCGCTCGTGTAGTGTTGCTGAGAGAGCGACTTTTACGGATCGCACCATTCTTTCCCAGGCTCCGCCCATGTGGGGGGCTCCAGGAGGGATGAACTTCCAAACGATGCCCATTTTGTTTACTTCTTTTCCCAGAGTCTCGATGGCTGCAGTGATTTCTCTGTTGGCACCGATGAAGTTGGTTCCGTTGTCGCTCAGGATAATTTTCGGTGTTCCTCTTCTGGCGATCATTCTTCGTAACGTGAGGATCATGGAGTCGGTTGATAGGGAGTTAGCCAATTCTAGATGAATCGCTCTTGTGGTGAGGCACGTGAACAAAGCTCCCCAACGTTTCTCTGTACGTCTTCCAATGGTAACAAACATAGGTCCGAAATAGTCTACTCCTAGGCAGGTGAAGGGAGGGCTGGCCTTTGTTAGACGTTCAGGTGGCAGATCTCCTTGAGGTGTGATCTGTGGAGTCTTCTTCCGAATTCTACACCATCCGCAGTCTCGTGCTACCTTTTTTACCATGTTTCGAAGCGATGGTATCCAATATTTCTGCCGGACCTCATTCATCACGGTGTTGTGGTTCCCGTGATTGAAAGCTTCATGGAGGTATTTCACTAGCAGCTGGGTTATTCGGTGACGTTTGTCCATCAGGATCGGATTCTTGTATGAAGCTATCAAGTATTTGGCGGCTCCGATGCGGGTGGATAGTCTGATGAGCCCGTCTTCTAATTTGATCGTGAAGTTCTTCAGGTTGGATGTCGAATTAAGGTCTTCTTTCTTACGCAGGGCGGCTAGTTCGTCTGGGAAGCTGTCTTCTTGCACTCTTTTTATCAGCAGTTGTTCCGCCTTTTCTATGTAGAGTGCAGATTTTGGTAGAAAGGCCGCTTCTTTTCTGCTTGGTCTCTTTTCCGACGGTTGGATCTTCTGTTTTTGTATCTTTTTCCAGGCTGGGTCTTGGGTTCTTCTGGTGATGAGTTTTGTGATGTTCACCTTTTTCTTTATTTTTCGCTTGAAAACGTCTATGGCTTGTAGGTACCTTGCTGTTGCGTGAAGCAGGCGTATCCAACTGGAAAATCTCTCTGGATCGGGCACGATGACAGGTATGACTTTCCTGACGCTTAACGTGATGGCGTTAGGCTTTTCCTCGCCCGTATCGGTGATAGAGACTTTTTTCTCTTCTGTAGGCCAATTTCTGGGATCTTCACGCAAGAAGGCTGGGCCATTAAACCATCGATGTGATACATCGAATTTAGACGGGGTTTCTCTGGTAGCGTCGTCGGCTACGTTGTGTTTCGTCGGAACCCAGCGCCATTCTTTATGCTTCGTCAGCTCTTCTATCTCGGCGAGACGGTGCGCGACGAAGGGCTTGAAACGCCTAGGGTCTGATTTGATCCATGTCAGCGCTGTTCTGGAGTCGGTCCAGAAGTATCTTCGGGTCGTCGTTAAATCCATTTCTTGGCTTGTACTATTGGCCAAGCGGCTTCCCAGTAGACACGCTTGTAGTTCGAGTCGAGGTATTGAAGTTGGCTTGAGAGGTGACACTCTAGCTTTCGCCGTTAGCAGCTTTACTTCCACGCGATTGTCCGGATGTTGAGAGCGCCAGTACACCGCGCAAGCGTATGCCTTCTCACTTGCATCGCAGAATGTGTGCAGCTCCCCCTCGGTCGCGTCGTATGTGAAACAGCGAGGAATTCGAAGGTCTTCAAGTTTTCTTAAATCTTCAAGCCACTTTCTCCATTCCTGTTCTCTTGGTGGAGGTAATATCTCGTCCCATTCTAGGCCGGACCTCCACAAGTTTTGAAGCATCACTTTTCCCTGTACGGTTATGGGTGACGCTAATCCTAATGGGTCGAAGACCGACATCACTGCGCTTGTCGCTTCTCTCTTCGTCGGTGCGCGTTTTCCTTCCTTGGCTTCGTCGGGGGTGTTCCGTAGACTCAGAGTGAAATGAAGACTGTCTTCTTGGACGTTCCAATTGAGTCCCAAGGTTTTCTCGACTTGATCCTTAGGTTCTCCTAGCACGATGGAGTTTGTCTTGGTGTCTGCGTCGGTGAACTCTTCAACCGTCGAAGGGTCGTTGCTCGCCCAGCCTCTCAAGAGGAATCCCCCTTTCTTGTGGATCTCATTCACATCTCTTGACACTTTGGTAGCTGTCGCTGCGTCGGGATAGCTTGCGATGTAATCGTCCATGTAATGGTTTCGGTTTATCGCTCTGACGGCTTCTGGACAGCAATTGGTGAAATCTTCTGCATTTCTGTTCTTTACATATATAGCGGTACACGGCGAGCAGGCGGCTCCGAATATTAATGATGTCATTCTGTATTCCTTATTTTTCCAAAGAAATCGAAGGCTGTCTCTATCTTCTTCATTGATTTTTATTCTCAGGAACATCTCTTTGATGTCTGCGACGACGGCTACTGCTTCTTGCCGGAACCGGAGCAGGACACCGAACAGTGATTGTAGCAAGTCGGGTCCTGCTAACAATGCGTCGTTCAGCGATTTTCCATTTGATTTAGCGGCGGCGTCGAAGACCAGTCTCATCTTCTTCTTCTGGGGGTGGACAACGGCGAAATGCGGCAGGTACCATGATCTTGAGGAGGCGGGTTCATCTGTTACTTCCTCGGCGTATTTACTGTTGATCAGGTTTTCGACCTGCTCTTCATATTTTCGTTCAAATTCTTTGTCCTTTAAGAACTTTTTCTCCATTCCCCTTAGTCGTCGCGCTGCAGCTGTTTTGCTTTCCGGCAGGCTTTCCTCGTCCGTCTTCCAGATCAAACCTGCACTGAATCTCCCATCAGGTAATCTTTTCGTCGTGGAATGCAGCAGGTCAAGAGCCCGTTGGTCGATGTCGCTGGAGGGTCTCCTCGCGGCGACTCCTAGGGCTTCGATGTCGAAGTGGTTTCTAATCATCTTCTCGAGGCAATCATCTTTTCCTTCAGGCAATGTCACAAGATGATTCACTATTCGTACTGCAGTATTATTTCTTGACTTGGTTCCGTGCAAGACCCAACCCAACTGGGTTCTGGAGGCTACTGGCTTGCTTCGGTCGCCAACTTTTACTTCTTGAGACACGATCAGATGCCAATTGTCCTGTCCGATGAGTACAGTAGGACGAGCGTTTGGATATTTCAGTTGCTCTGCTATCTTTTCCAGATGTGGGCAGTCTTCCAGATCCTTATCGCTGACTTCTTGGGGGGACAAGTGCAAGGCCTTAACGGTGTATCCTGACATTTTCTTCATGCTGCGCTCGAATCTTCCTCTGATCTTGATATCGACCTTCTTTGACTTCTGGCTCATTCGATGACCTCCCACGCCCTCGATTCTTAATTCTTCTTCAGGGCCCTGGGCTCCGATCATGTTCACGATGTCTTCTTCTATCAGGGTCACTGTTGATCCTTCGTCCATGAGGGCGTAGACTTCGGCTTTGGCATCTGGTCCCCATAGTTCTACTGGCACGATTTTCAAGTAGGCTCTTGATATCGTCCGCGTTGCATTCACTGTCGATGCTACAGCTTGGGTATCTTGCGTGGCTGGCTTCGTCCTTTCTTCTGAATGTAACATCACATGGTGACTTCTCTTGCATTTTCCACACGGCTTTGCTTTGCAGCTGAATCTTCTATGTCGTCCCAATAGGCATTTGAAACATATGAAAGCTCGCTTGGCTTGTTCCCATCTTTCTTCTATGGAAGCGTTGACGAACTTATTGCATTTCAACAGTGCGTGTTCCCCAGCACATTCAGGACAGGCGATCTTTTCCGGTTTCTTGGTGTCGTCCTTGCATGAACAGACTGTCGCTGTTTGTGGTTCATCTTCTTCTTCTTCATCATCCGAATCTTCCTCGTTCGATGAATGTTCTTCTTCATTGTGCCGTGCGACTCGAGTGGCGTTCACGCCGCGGGAACCGGGAGGCCGCATGCGGTTTCTTAATCCTTCCTTCTTCACCTTGGTACCCATGAACTCGTGCATTTCGAACTGATCCACCATTTGGTTGAAGAAGTTCATAAGGCTGATGAGGATTGGTTCATCATCTTCTTCTTTGGATGCTCTGTAATCGTACCACCTGAATCGCACCAGGATGCACATCTTCTCAATTATACGATTCGCTATATCACTTGAGTGCAGATAACTTTGCTTCTTCATTTGTTTCACAACGCTGACTGTATTGGCCACTGCTCCAGCGTATCTCACCAACTCTCTTGCGTCTTCAGACATGGGGGTCAGCTTCTCTATGTTTTCTATCTCACTTCTTATCAGATAAGTGGGTCTTCCGAATCGGCGTTCTAATGCAGTTATTACCTCTTCTGGATCCACTTGTGTATAGAGAAGGGACTTCACTGCTTCTTTGGCTTTCCCTTTTATTGCTCTTCTTAATCTTCCCATGTTCTCGATTCCACTGAAGAGAGCCTGCGAGTCCTTGTATGTTGCTTTAAAGGCCATCCAATCTCTTGCGTCGCCGTCAAATTGGTGTAGCTCGCTGACATACTTCGGCGCGCGTTGCATAACCGCTGTTGCCTTGCTGTCTGTTGCTGATTTGACTGCTTCCAATATTGCTTCGGCCAGCTGACTGGCAGGGGTCGTCGTGGGTGGCGTCGTTTCTGCTGTGTGCGGCGCTTCCTTTGCCTTTGACACCCATGCTTCAGTAGCCTTTTCAGCAGCGGCTTTGGTCGCGGTATCTTCTTCATTATCACTCAAGTCCGTATCGTCTTCGCAGACACGCGTTAATTCCAACTTGGTGTTCGCCAGCTTAGCTTTCATCTTGATTTCTTCCAATTGTAATTTCTCTAATTCTAATCTGGCTTCTATTTCTTTCTTCTTATTGCTTGCTTTGTTTGAAGTCGGCTTTGCCTTCTTTTTATTTTCTACCAAGGTAGCATCGGCTTCCTCGACCACGGTTGTGTCTTCGGTAAGCGCGCTGCCGTCTGTCACCTCTTCGGAGGTGGTAGCTGACGTTTCCGTAGTTTCTTCTTCCGTGGTCGAGCGCGTGCTATCTCCTTTACGGCTTCGCGTCATCATTATTTATTCACTTTCACAGCACTTATTGTCAATATTGTTCAGTAACTTACCGGTGTTTATATGTTAGTCCTTTAGCAGAGGACGCGTTGAAGCGAAGGCGTACACACACACTTCGACTTATACAGTACATACACACATTAAAACTTTAGTTCCGTGTCCTTTAAGTACTCACTAAACACCGTTCACGTAACGCTTATGCACTCACTAAACACCGTTCACGTAATGCTTATGTACTCACTAAACACCGTTCACATAACACATATATTCATTACGCACGTTAACATAACACTTATGTACTCACTATGCACATTCACAAAACACTGGAACAAGCAGGGCTTCGAGTGACACTGGGCTTCGAGAGGGCGCGGCGTGGCTCGTAGTCGACCCTCCCAGCTATAATCTTCACTCGGCAGGTCGTGTGCCCGCCAACAGGTCTTCCGTGGAGGGCCTAGCTTCGAGAATAAGCGATCTTCCTAGTCGTTTATTCCCAGCAATAATCTTCGGCGGCACACGTAGGGCTTCGAGTGATACGGGGGCTTCGAGAGGGCGCGGCGTGGCTCGTAGTCGACCCTCCCAGCTATAATCTTCACTCGGCAGGTCGTGTGCCCGCCAACAGGTCTTCCGTGGAGGGCCTAGCTTCGAGAATAAGCGATCTTCCTAGTCGTTTATTCCCAGCAATAATCTTCGGCGGCACACGTAGGGCTTCGAGTGATACGGGGGCTTCGAGAGGGCGCGGCGTGGCTCGTAGTCGACCCTCCCAGCTATAATCTTCACTCAGCAGGTCGTGTGCCCGCCAACAGGTCTTCCGTGGAGGGCCTAGCTTCGAGAATAAGCGATCTTCGTAGTCGTTTATTCCCAGCAATAATCTTCGGCGGCACACGTAGGGCTTCGAGTGATACGGGGGCTTCGAGAGGGCGCGGCGTGGCTCGTAGTCGACCCTCCCAGCTATAATCTTCACTCAGCAGGTCGTGTGCCCGCCAACAGGTCTTCCGTGGAGGGCCTAGCTTCGAGAATAAGCGATCTTCCTAGTCGTTTATTCCCAGCAATAATCTTCGGCGGCACACGTAGGGCTTCGAGAGGGCGCGGCTCGTAGAACTAATCTTCACGTAACTTACCAAAATACGCAAGCTTCTTGTAAAACGCTGCTTATCTTCATACAGCGATATATCTTCAAGTAGCTTCTGTATTCTTCGTGTATCTTCAGGCTCAGGCTTCAGTTCTTCAATCCGGCTGCAGAAGGACCAATTCTTGTAGGGGATTCTTATTGAAACACCTTATTACATACACTTTTCATTTATTAAGCCGCGCACTTATGGAATACTAACTCGTTTTACATTTCAATTTTTCTTAAGTAGTTTTCTACTAGGGTACAAGTAGCGGGTAGGCCCACTGATAATTATTTATATTTATTGCTTCTAAACCAATCAACAATAAGAAAGGCCGGGATATTTTGGTCAAGCATGAGTCTAATTCTCGACAGGTTTAGACCTGTTCGGACAAGTTTTTGCTTGCTCGAGGGCGATACCATTTGTTGCGTATGTGTGTGTAGGTGCCTGTTAATGTTTTACCTGTGTGTTTTTGTCGAGTTAGAACCTGTTTTATGGGTGATACCATTAGTTTAGATATTTATTTACCTTTTGAGGATGTGTGGGGTGCTAACTACGTTTCTTATTGATTGGTTTATAGCTACATTAGGTATTGATAAAACTTATTATTAACTATGGGAGATGAAAACTATCCCTATGCTTAAGAATGTAACAACGAATTACCTATCTATTTTACCTATAAGAAAATGGTTTTTATTGTTTAATCAAACTCTTAATTATTAATCAGTTCTTCTTGTAGTCGCCAACAAGTTATATTGCTTTGTTTATTAGTGAATGAATACTTAAACATCTGATAAGAAAGGTTATTGACCAGAGCGTGTAACTGCGACGGAAGTCCAGTACCCGCCTCTTCTTTGGGTTTTTGCACGCGTTTGGTTAGAAAATAGTAAAAAAACTGTACTTACAAGAACCCTGCTAGCATTGTGTAGGCAAGTCTGTCAGTCTGTGTATACATAATTATGTATTTATACCAGGTAAACATATGTGTCTACCAATATGTACCCATATATGTTATCTTACCCACATGGGTCGAAATCTATACGTACAAGGTCAAGTTAAATTAGCTAGCGAAACCATATCTAAACACGATAAAATAAAAATTACTTCATGTTTTTTGGGGGTCATCGACCGTTGGTAGTTTTGTTATTTGAAGTTTTAGTTGATTAAGTCTATTTTCGTTTGATTTTGTTAAGATATTGACACCCAGCATGTCTGTGAAATTTACACACACAAAAAAAAGATTCTTGAACTCATATCCCGCCCTTTTGGGGGAGGCTTATGTTCAGCAGTGGACGTCTTTCGGCTGATTTGATGATGATGATGATGATACCACTAAGTGCCAGTACCAATAATGGTTCCGTGTGGTGCCGAACGTAAAAAATAACACCATTCCATTTCTTACCGCGGGTGGCGATCTCTATGCATTTGACCACCATACTGCGATCGCCAACCCGCCTGCCAAGCGTGGCGATTATGGCAAACTCCTCCTTGGAGGCCTATGTCCAGCAGTGGAAGTCTTTGGGATGAAATGATGATGATGATGATGACGACCCCACAAAAAAAAACCGTCAAATTAATTATTTTTTTGTTTTGGTAGACGCATATGTCTACCCAGTATAAATAGATATGTATACCTGACGCAACTTGCCATTGAAATTCTAACACCGTGCCTTAGGCAAAATGTAAATGTGCATAGTAGGTACAGTCACCATAAGGGTTAAGTAAGTAGAGTCATCGGATATAGTTGAAGTTTTAAGAAACCGATGATGTTTTCGAATGCAATTTAATTAAATAAATAAACTGGGCTAATTCTGTGACTTGAATTAGATCCAACGGCCATGGTTTTTTTTTTGAAAGTGGGAAATCATCAAATAACTTCTCCCGCTCTGGGTGGAGCAGGAGGGTGTGTCAGACTTTTACAGACTAAAACCCACCCGTGTTCCCTCAGTTGCCTGTGTGCCAGGAGCCACGGTATCTCTTTTCAACAACCCGCAACCCTGGCAGGCATCGGCCCTTGCGGGCCCCATCAATTGATGCTGACCATGGTTACTTATCTCTTTTGGTGACCTGCTTATCTAGTATACATACAGCCAGTGGAGCCAGTGCCAGTCAGAACTAAATTTTTTTGTTTTAATTTCAGTTGTTTCGTTTTGAAAAACTGCCGAATCATCGTGAACCTGTGTTTCTAGTTGTGAGACATAGTATTGCCGTTTGGAGAAGTTTGAGATCAATCTTGAGGTTCCTACTTCTGCGGGCTACCATATTATTGGATGGTTAACTAACACTACAGTAACTACAAAACAATAAGATAAAATAAGTGTAGATCTAGGGCATCAAATTATATTTTTTTCTTTCAATACCAGAGGCTTTGGCCTTGCTAATACTTTGCCATTCCTCAGAGGAATCGCAAATTAATCATGACGTGTCTGTTATTACACCTGTTGCTTGGCGGCAGGGATAGGGTTCATGCTAGTTTTGGTGTGGTGTTCTTCTTCTTCTTTGTAATACTCTGGTCAGAGCAGTCGTGGTCCTCATGAAATTTCTTATCTAGGGGCGCATGTAATACGCTTCAGTTTTCTCCCCATCTACTTCGATTTAAGGAATTGAATGTGCATTTATACAAGGGATCGCCCACTGCGGATTTTATTTGGTAAGTCCATCTCATGGGTGAGCGTCCACGTGGTCTAGTGCCCTCCACTCTACCCTGAACGACAAGGCGCTCTATAGAGTCACCGTCATGCCTCGAGACGTGTCTGAAGTATTTGAGGATGCGCGTTTGGGCCAGAACAGTCAGTGTGGTGTTAGATAGGTACCTTCCAGGACTCGAGCTATCATTCCACCTGATGATAGGGATTAACACTATTCACATCTCACTTCAAGCTCGCTTCACCTATTTGAATCAACAAAAGGGCTTGTGGCTAAGTATTAGCAGCTGTACGGGTCAGTCGATCAGGTTAAGCTACGCTTGCCACGGTTGGTCCGTGGATGTGTGACGATCTTAACATACCAAGACCCCTCCGTGCCTCGGAAAGCACGTTAAGCCGTTGGTCCCGGCTGTCATTCGTGGATTTTTGACAGTTGTTACGGGTCGACAGAAGCCCGAAAGTCTTACAACCAGTCTTACCAAAGGGTATCGTTTTACCTAGTAACTGGGTTGTGGATAGGGTTCCCAACTTTTCGTACGAGAAATGAAGTATATTAAGATCGGAGAAATAAAATGAACAGTATTTACAAAAGGAAACAGTATTTTATTGTTTTAAAGTTTTAAAACACGTTTTGGAGCTTCTTGCACAATTGTAAAACAAAAAACGGTTATTTTTTGTATACATGCGTTCTGCGCTGCGCATGCGTGGCACTTACTTGACAGTTTCTTTCTGAAATGTAGTTTGTATACGGATGCTTACATTTTATACAGAATTTACGTATGGCTCCGGTAGACATAAAAACAGTATTTTGTATACTTTTTTTTAGAACAGTAAAAATTATTAACGAATGTAAAACAGTATAATACTGTTTTTAACAGTATGGTTGGGAAGCCTAGTTGTGGAGGGCAGATAGACATTCGCTCCATGTAAAATACTGGTATTCAGCTGCATCTGGATAGACAGGAAGCTGACCCCAACATAGCTCGAAAAAGGCTAGGCAGATGAGATCGGCAGGTCAATCACGAACTTTTTTGTGGAGCACTTCACCTATCCTACAATACCACATTGTGCAATGACGTGATGACAAAATGGCCGCCAGTCTATTGCAATAAATAAGAGCTAAATACCATTACAAATGGTTTTTATTACTTGTTGGCAAAGCTCAGGTTTTCCAACTTTATTTATGAGGTGTTTATAAATTAAATTACATTTTTCAGTCTTTCAGTTGATTTTTTTGAGAAAGTCGTGAGTCAGCTCCTTAGCAGCCGAGTGGTTTTAGATCATCACATGACTGAAACAGACAGGTGTTTTACTTTGTGTAAATTATTTAATCACCACTGCTCTCAAAACGGTGAAGGAAAACATCGTGAGGAAACCAGCATGTCCTAGAACCAAAAATTCGAAGACATGTGACATCTACCAAATCGCACTGGGCTCGCGTGGTTGATGCCAGACCAGACGGCCAGCTCCCTCTCACAGAGAGGAGGCCTGTGTCCCAGCAGTGGGAACATTATAAGCTGATTTTGCACTATGCTATGACTGAAACATGACATAGTCGTGGCAATAAAAACATAGCAAGTCTGCCTGTTAACAGCATTCCTAAGTCCGCTTTTCCATGGGAAAGCTTAGGGAATAGGTAATAGGTAAAACGGGCTGTGCCACGTCAAAGCGCGTATTTTGCGTACGGGTGGGAGAATCGGTTATTCGATCCACCCCAGCTCCTCGAGAAAGGCCAGCTGACAATCGCACGTAAGGTACCTGGGTTACCGAAGTATTTTGCCCTGTAACTAGCGACCACCGGGCAGTTTAACAGCACATGAGCCGCTGTCTCGTCGACCTCCATGCAGCCGCAGGCACAGCGGACTGTCCGTTACCCCTATGATAAAGAGATGTTTATTAAATGACCCATGGCCAGTTACAGCTGTTTTTACTGTACGCAGCTGTGGTTTAGTCAAACAGAGAATCTGTTTCGTGAGGCGGGCATCGAACACAGGAAGTGCTTCCTTAGCCTGCCTGCACTCACTTAGGTCCAACCATATTTTGTGATGTTGATCCCTGGTTCGTTTCGGGGATCGGGATTGGCACAACAGGTTCTGATCCCACTGGCGCCATGCTCAACCCCCTCCTGGCAGGTTCATCGGCTGCATCGTTGCCTAGCGAACCGCTGTGTCCTTTGATCCACTGAATGGTAATATTATTGAGGCTACCCACCTCGTTGAGGCGCTGGTGGCACTCGTATATCAGCCCAGAGTCAACTGTGTGACTGTTCAGCGCTTGCAGAACAGCCATGCTGTCTGAGAGTATGCGGATCGAGTGGTCCTTAACTTCCCTGGCCATGTGAAAGCTTACCTACGAAACTATGTGACCGTTTCCCCTAATGCTAAACTGTGTAGCGGAGCGAGTAAGATGTGCTATGAAGATGCGCTGCCGTGAGGTAACTGTGGGAGTTAGATGCGCAACTCGAGCCATGCGATACCTCGACATGTTATAAAAATCATTTTATCAAAGTAGTCTGTCATTTTATATTTTTACATTTAAATTTAATATTATGTACCTATGTCAGTTCATGGCGACAACATGTAAGATCATAATAATATTAATATGACCTGTATGTACCATGTTTTTAAACAATTATATATGTTCTATTGTATTCTAAGGCTAGGTAGATTGATTTTAATGTGACACTAGTGTACCTACGTACCTGATGAGTACAAGTAATGATTTTACCCACTCAAGAGAATATTATGATTTTATAGAATTCAATTAAACTCTGAAATACATTAAATAGATCTATGGTGACATTCACAAACTGCGGATTTGTCGTTTTTCTACATAACATAATTAAGAATGATTCAAGATTGAATAAAAAACGTTTTAAATTGCTTGGATTACCTCGAATAGATGTTGTGATCAATGTTTATAATTTGCGAGACTTTGTAAATACCTAACTACCTATATCAATGTATTTTTTAAGAAAAAAAATACCAACGTCCTAGTGTCGCTAATTACATGGTAGATAACTGGAAAGATTTTTGTAAATTCCATCCATCGGTTTATTTATTTTAAACCTGGCATTATTCTGTTAAGGCTTCTGCAAACAGGCGCGACGCGGCTAACGTAGAACAATTTCTATGAAAACTACATGGAAATTGTTCTGTCGCGTCACCCGCGTCGCGCTGACACGTCGCGCCTGTTTGAAGAAGCCTTTATTCAATCGTTAGGATTTGATATCTGTCCGCGTGGTACTGCCACCGTGACGCGAGTATGCGATCGTCGCGTACATTTTGTTCGGTGATCCCAAATGCGTGAACGCAACAATAAGCAGGACTGCATGTGACATACTTACCTACATTCTGTTTTTATTTTATTTTGTGGTTCCAATTTTATTCACAATATAAATTGTTCTTTGTTGTTTGAAGAACATAAATTAATTTGTTTTGTGTTGCATCGTAACATATTCGTTTTATCATTGCAGTGTGGTGCGCTGCCAAGACGAATTCTTTCGGATAAAAAAATGAGGAAACAGACGTGGACTTTTCACTGATGAGGCATGAAAGATATGATTGATATTATTATAGTGGTATTTGTAGTATTGTGTTGTGTGATGTTTATGTCCCACGTAATACAGGGCGAGCCTGCATCAACTGGAAACAAATCCAGACCCCGGGCTGCTATTGATATTTCATGACTTAAAACCCCAATAATACTTTGCCCGGAATCGAACCCAGGACCTCGAATAGAGATTGTCTGTGATAATTTCAGATGACTTATATTATTAGATAAAGTAAGTATTAAGTTTGACCTGAACTGGAATTTATTCAAGGTGAAATGATGACCGGGCTGAAAACCGTTTCAGAGGTAAAGGTTCCGTAGTTATTAAAATACTTTTCCAGAAAGTAGTTTCGTCAAAGTTAATATGAAAAGTCGTTTCATCATTTTTGAGTCTAACTTTTTTATTTTGATTCAAGGCAGGACAGGCGGGCGCGATACGACGATGCGACGCGATTCTGGTAGAACCATTTCCATGGAGTTTTCATAGAAATTATTCTATTAGAATCACATCGCGCCTGTCTGAAGGAGCGTTTTTTTATACCTGATCTTTCTGTAGTGAATAGTCAGTAAACAATGAGGAAAAAATAACTAGTAAAAAAAAAAATGAGGAAAACGGATTTCGGTATACATTTATAATTTTTTGTTGGGTAATTATGCCAGGTACCTTTAAAATTACCGATAATTTCGGAGGACAAAATCCACAGATTAAATCGCTTCGGTCAGATTTATGCAGCTCGTAGATCATAGATCATGGACTTGAACTTTGAATGGCATGTTATGATGTTTTGTAAAAAGGTACCTAGTTATATGATCCTTAACGGGGTACCTACCTTCAGAGAGAAGATGAGATGACTTCATCAGCCTAAAATGTTCCCACTGCTGGGACACAAGTCTCGTCGCGGTGAGAGGGAGTGGGCCGTAATCGGCATGTTGTAGAATCAAAAATTCGTAAACTGAAACTATTGAACTTATTTAACGTAACTGATGAAATTATTTAACACAAAGTAAAGCACTAGAGCAGAACAGTGGTGGCACAGTGGTAACGGCCGCGACTTACGAGGTGTAGCTCGTAGGTTCGAAACCAGACAGGCGCTTTACTTTGTGTAAATTATGTCATCGCCACTGCTCTCCAAACGACGAAGGAAAGCATCGTGAGGAAACTCTAATATCCTGGAACCAAAAATTCAAAGACACGTGACATCTACCAATCCGCACTGGGCCCGCGTGCTGCATTACGGCCCACTCCCTCTCACGGAGAGGGGGCTTGTGACCCAGCAGTGGGAACATTATAGGCTTATTATACTAAAGCACTTGCCAAGGTTAGAACCCACCACCTAAACTCGTAAGTCGGGACTATTACCACTGGGCCACACTGCTCAGATAAGGTATATAAACACCTACCCAGTCAGAAAATAAAACTGATTTTCCATAATTGTTTTTAAATATAACGAATTAAAAGGCTTAGGTACATATACAGTGTTTCCAATATTAAGTTTCCAGACACTTCAGGATATAATTAGCCATTTAGAGTTTGTTTTGTATTGTTGTGCTGTTAATTAACAGTTGTTATCAGAACAGGAGATCAACAATTAAAAATATGTTAATTATACGACTTTTATTTAAGTATTACGTTAAGTTTACTTTTTTGTTTTAGCTTGAGTGTACTTTTCATTGTTTTTTTTTTTGGTATAGTGGTGTGACTAAAATAGCTGGCATAAGGCAAATAATTTAATTTAATATTTTGTGTCTCGTAATGTTAATTACTTTGCATACCTACTATTGTACAGAAAAAAGTTCTTCTAACTGAACGGACAGTTTTGCTGCTGGGGAGTTTGTTGCGCCACTTCTTCCCAGTTAAAGCACTGAAAAATGGTAAGGGCGTACATTATTTGGACTGTCTTATTCAATTTTGATGCTGATTCTAAGCCTAATTTGAATAAATGACATATGGTAAGTAACTAAGTGTGTAGGTACTATCTTCCGACGATGAAGTTAATATTTTCTACTAGTCTGTCTTGTAGATTCCTTTCTCACATGACCCGAGTTTCGTTGTCAATCCAAAGGCTTTTCATTTACAGTAAATATATTTCTAATGATTAAAGCAAAGCTAGGTGTTAGAAGAAAGTCGCATTTACTTGTGTTTTAACAATATCTAAGCGTATTTCTACAAGATACACTATCATGTACACCATCGCGGAGAAAAGCGGAAACTTGATGTCTGCCTTGTGGCCGTGCCACACGTAGTTTAAGATAATTGCGATAGATGGCGCTGAGTATAAGCATTAGGTATCGTAACATTCAAGTGAGCTGTCAATCTCTAGCGTTAGATGGGATGACAGTTCACTTCACCAAAACTTTAACGTTTGACGTTACATTAGCCTTTTTGGCATGAATAAGTTAGCCGTTAGCCTTTTTGGTATTATAAATAAGTACAATAAAATCTCATACGCTGGAGTAGGAGTGGAGTATATTACGATAGATATTACCTTAGCTCAAAATTAAAGGAAAACGTATAGGATGATGGTAAAACTACCCTAGATAAGTTAAAGTTAGGTTATTTTTGATTGTGTAGCATTTTATTTTGAATTGTTGAATATTTTTAGTTTGGTGCTGTGTTCAGAACAAATTAAGTTCTTTTTTTGTTAATTGTATTTTACGATTTAACTAAGGTTTCACGTACATTTTGATCTCAATAATATAATATGATGTACCGCCTACTTATAATCATTTGCAATTATTAATCTATTCTCACATAAACTCCCTGGTCCCCAAGATACAGGCGCCCGCCTAGTTTGGGGTCTACGAAAAATATTAAAATGAAGATTGCTAACAGTTGCAGAGCTAAGTTAATTATAAGGTAATAATTGCAACATCGGTTAGATAAAAAAAAAATACTTATTATATTTATTCATACACAGTTGTAGGCATCATATGCTCCAGATTTCATAAAAATAAGAATCAAAGTAATAAAAAACGTTGATTCATCCATGAAATATCGTTTCGTGATTCCCCGGAGGACTCCCAAGTCGTAATGTGTGCAAATTGGCACGTCCCAGTGCTATTTGTATTAATGTTATCTAGATTTTATTTTCAGCTACCTACTTAAATGCGTTTTTATGTTCCAAAAATATTCTGCGACGGATTAAAGAAAACAAGTGTTTTTTCGAGAGAAGATTGTGTTTTTTATTAATGTCGTCAGCTATTAGGCTTGTTACAAACATGGAATGAATTGCGTAACACACTATCAATCAGAATCTAAATAATTTTGGAGGATATTGTTAATCCATTGCTTCGTATGTGCGAAAAATGTGTCTGCTTAGCAACGTAAATAACGCAATGAATATTGTGGAACTGTCAAAATGAAAGCCATTCCTACCGTTTGTGTGTTATGCAATTTTTCCACTGAAGTAAGGGAAATTGTGTGATATTTTTAGAGTGAGGTAAAGTAGCATTTGAAAGACATTTTAGTGTCCCCATCTCTTTCTCTGCCACCATGTGTTCATGCTCTGTTTAGAATGTGAATGTAAAAAGTCACATAATACTGGCTGTATATCATTTTGTAAAATATCATCAATCTCATTAGTTAATGCCAACCTTCCACCGCTGTTAGTACTTTGTGTGAGGAAGATGTGCTGCGCGAGGTAAGGAAGCCGAACAGTACACACGGTGGCAGTCGCAGACATCGATGTATTACCAATGGATTCAGTAGATGATTCTGATTTCAGTAGGGGTGCGTCGAATGTACAAGTACATAGGTATTTCCCAGGCTCACGACACGTGGTACTAGAAGGAACAGTAGGCTATTTGTCGGTAAGAGTCCAACATGACCCTCCGGTCTTTCAAGGTAGAGTTCATCTGCCTAGCCTTTTCCCAATTACGTTGGGGTCGGCTTCCAGTTTAACCGAATGCAGCTGAATGCCAGTATTTTACAAGGAGCGATTGCCTATCTGACCTCCAAAACCCAGTTACTGGGTAACACAATACCCCTTGGTAAGACTGGTTGACTTTCAGGCTTCTGACGACCTGTAACGACCGTCAAAGATCCACAAATGACAGCCGGGACCAACAGCTTAACGTGCTTTCCGAAACACCGAGAGGTATGTAAAGATAGTCACCCATCTGCCAGGGGTGCGGGTTGTTCGAAAGAGATACCGCGGCCCCTGGCACACAGGCAACCGAGGGAACACGGGTGGGTTTTAGTCAGTAAAAGTCTGACACGCCCTCCCGCTCCGCCCAGAGCGGGAGAAGTTATTTGATGATTTCCCACCCAAAAAAAAGAAAAAAAGATAGTCACCCATCCACGGACCAACCGCGGCTAGCGTAGCTTGAACTGATCGATCGACCCGTGTGGCTAATATTACTTAGCCACAAGCCCCTTTTTCAAGATGGAGTATAAAAGATAAATTCTCACCGGAACAAAAAGGTTCGTTTTAAAAAAAGTGCTGTTCTATACAATATGTAACAAAAACCCTGTTGTTCCTTCTACCCACGTTTTCAGAATCGGTATACATACGTAATAAAGCAAGTCATTTATAAAAACTGTTAAAAAAATGAATTAAAATAAATATTTAATTATGAATATTTGTAATGTTTAACTGATTTTGATTAGATCAATGAAAGCCGCCGAGCTCGTAGTCCATTGTGCGAAATAAGGATACATGTAAAATCAGATACTGTTAACATTTTTTTTTATGTGTCGATTTTAATAGTTATTTGATATTGAACTCTCGACTAGCCAATATAGCATATATTGGTGCCGATTCTGTTGTACACCGAACTAAACTAACTAAACTATCACTAAAATTCCTTACTTTTGGCTATGAGAATCTTAAAGCTATTCTGCAAAAAAAGATCTCTAAATTTAAAAATAATTTTGACACAACTAAAATCGAATTTGACAAACGCGACTCCACGTTTGCCCTACCCCGTGATAGAGCCGGAATCGCGCTGGGGGGCAGCCTCAACGTGTTTTAAATGGGTTTTTTTACTTGTTGTATCGAAAATATGAAAAATTATTACCTACATGTTGAGTTTTAGAGGTGTATCGGGTTTTATAAAGGGGGTCGAAATTTTCATTATTTTTACGATAGGACACACCAATTTCGAGATATAAGCAAAAGAAAAAAAGGATGCAGTACTGTATTTGCGCCCGAAGTCGAGGTGTCAGTGTGAATTTTAGTTCTTGACAACTAATTTCATTCCACACCTTTTTAATCGCGATTAAAAATAGTCAGATTTAGTTAGACGATCAAAATTTGATATTGAATAGAATAATGAATTTGACAACAACAGAATAGCAAAATTACCATTTTCACTAAATTAAAAACTCAGTACAATCTTAGTGCTGTCAAACTAAAATATAGATAAGTTGTGTCAGTTTAGTCAATTTCAGAATGGGAAATCGTCGTTTGACAGGAATAAACGAAATTTTAGTGATTTTTAGTTTAGTTTAGAGAATTTTGTGACAAGAGAATCGGCACCAATGGCTAGTCGAGAGTTCAATATTAAAAAGAACAACAGGGTTTTTCTAACATATTGTATATTTTGACGTATGTAGGTATTACACTTTTGTGGGATAGTCGTGTTTTTTTAAATAGTCGACTTAAAATATGCAGTGGTTCCAGATTCATGTACTGGATCCATGCTTGCAGGTTGTGCGTCGATGTCCTTGCCATCCTGCATAATATGTGTTTGTCAATCGGTTCCATTTGACAGGTGGATTTTCCCTAGCTTTCTTACAAACCATTGAAAAGCTAGCCTGATTGCTACTTGGCAAATCGTTGGTTTTAGACTTTCCAGGATATCTCAAAAGTTAGTTCTCGTGACTTCATCTGAGAATTTTTCTTGACTTGTATACTTATTTCGTAATGCTCAACTGGTGAATAACTAAAGCATTGAAACTGCAGAATGTCTATTATGGAAAAATCTCACCGTGAAATCTGCAGAGTTTGAAGTGAGCTGTGAATGTGTAGCGTCAGATGTCGGATGACAGTTTCTTCACCTAAATTTTCACGAATTACACTAATTTATTGACAGTTCACTACAAACGTGACATGTGAGCTTGAAGTGAACTTTAATTCTATCTGTAGTGCTATTCTATGAAGATCTCACCGTGAAAACTTTAGTGAAATTGGTTTGATGTGAGCTGTCAATCCCTAGCGTCATATGGGATGACTGTTTACTTCACTTTTTCATGATTGACAATAAGCCAAGTATTGCCAGCTCATTTTAATCGTCAGACGTGAGCTTGAAGTGAGCTTTTATCCTACCTGTAGGTAGTGCTATTCTATAAAAATCTCATCGTGACAACTTTAGTGAGTTGTCAATCCCTAGCGTCAAATGGCATGACAGATAATTTCACCAACATTTTCACGATTGAGAACGTTGAAGTATTCACGGCATTGACAGCTCGTTTTAAACTCACGTTTGAAGTGAGCCGTCAGTGCAGTGAAAATGTATGCGTAGTAATTCGTCTAAGTTATCACGGTTAGCTTTTTATAGATTAGACCAGATGTAGCCAGCCTATTCTCGCACTGCATCGAATAGTATTAAGCCACTTATTTAATTTTATCGCAGCTGCATTTCACTCGGCACTTTTTGTTTATTACGTGCAAACGTTCTAACCGCTTTGAGCGAATATATTTGCTCATTCTTGAGTACAATGATATAATGACCATCTGCGCACTTGTGTAGTTACGTATATGAAACTAGATACATGATTGTTCTATAGACAGGTTGGGACAATTGAGATTGTCTCTGAAAAGGTCCTTTATGGTCTTTGTCTTGAATTGTGAAAAGGTTTGAAATAATATGGGGATTACGTTTCAAAACTTGTTCCTTCATTTTCGACCATGCTGAGGTTTTCGGTTAGTTTAGGCATTTCAATTAAAATAGATAGAAGTGAATGATGGAGAGGAAGATCGTATTTTGGCCCTCACTTGGAGACCTAAGGATGAAAAGGAAAGTTGTTAGAATTGTATTTAGTCATTGTTTTATGTGTGAAACATAATTGTGTTTTAAAATATCGTTTTATTTTTAAGTATCTAGCTGCTTAATATATCTAATGAGTAAATAACTTAGTAACTCTGTCATTTTATCTAAGCTTATTCTTTCAAATTGAAACGTCTCATTTTAGGCCATTTCAATCACAATACATAACATTTTCATACATAAAACCGTCTAATAAACGTTTAAATGACAAATCACGTTTAAATTGTCTCCTCGACTACTAAAATTTTGTCGGAAAGCATATAGAACTGAAATTATTATGATTCCAAGGCGAGCGAGCCCGGAAGTCGCACCTGAGTTATGCGGTCGGTCCGCATATAGCTCTCCTATATCTTGTGCCGTTGTTACATTGTGAGAGAAATTAGACATTTATTTATTAACAGGTACGTAGTTAATAAATAACTGTCTGTTGGAAAAGATTTGTGTCTTACTCGTTGCTTCAACAGTACCTGGGCTACTTAATACCATTGAATTAATTGTCCGCAAGTGACTACTGAACAATAATATAATATAATAGTATAGAACGTAATGTTGATTTTATGACAAAGAAGATATTGCTATAGGTTTTTGCAAAGCGTCTAATTGTCATTTGTGATTGAAGTTTGTGTTTTTTTTTTTTTAAACAAAACATTAGGAATTACTCCTGTATTGTGGGTGCGTTTACAAACATTTAAATTCACATACACAAACAGTTTAATTAGCTGCAGGATCATGCGCCGAAGGTGTTGCATTAGATCACTAATGTCTGCAGAGTTCCACTAACTTTCATTGTTCCTATGGACTTAAAATCACCCGTATCTATAGTATATTCCATTTTGGCACTGTTTTCAGGAAAAACTTCAGGAACATTGGGAAATAGCGAAGGTAACGTAAATGTTTTAAGGGCGTTTATAAATATTTTTGTTTCACTGTAATATAAAGCTAAATGATATACTGAAAACACGGAAATTATTGGTATTCAAAAATATAATTTATTAAGAGTAGCTCAATTGTGTCCCTAATAATCTTACAAATGTAATCAACGACTCTAATATTTCTTACAAAAGCACCAATCTTTCCTGACCGCTAATCTAACTGGATTAGACGGTCAAAACATTGGTTTCTCACACATAAATAAACTCTCGAGTGAAAAAAACACAGATAGCCCTTCATTCAAACCAAAAACAGCATCGCGAGCATTGTAAACAAAATAAGCGTCACCGTCGCGCTTAAATAAACTGTGGAATGCCGGATATTGCAATCCCGGACCGTCGGGCTAAGGATCGCGTACAGGTGCCTTCGTCGACTCAGTCAGTGCGCCGGAGCATTCACACAGCGCGCACGCACGCTAGCTCGACGAAAATTCTCACATCGATATTAAACACGATTATTTTATACTGGACGATTCACCAGCGATTGAAGATACAAAGATTTTACCAACGGTTTCTGAAGAATCTGAAGCTGCAGGTTCCTGAAAGGATAATTTATGAAGCAGTGAACATTTCATTGTTCACGATTAAGAAATATACAGACTTTTAGGAGTAGTTGAACCCGTAGAAGATTCACAAATTAGTGCGAAGAGAGATTCACAAGTTATTGTGAAAACTCTTCAGTGGTTTGACGAAGACTGTGAATTAAATTCTGAAGTGAAAAGTGGCAGTGCACAGTGAAGTGACAAACAGTTGAATATAATAGAATAGAAGTTACAGTTGTTGTAGTTTGGTGTAACATTATGAAAGTCCTGACCGTATCAGATAAGGTCGCAAGAGTAGGTGACGGGAACGAACCGACGGTGGTTGGCACGCAGATCTTGACCAAGGAGGAGCTAAACAAGTAATTATGATTTTTGTTAAGACTTTGTGCTGTCGGAGACCAATAATTTTTTTAAAGGTTGACGGAAATATATTTGCATTGGATAAAATAATCACTGAAGCTGTAAACTTTGGTGCTTTCGTTTTTTCAATGCTGATAAAAACTTCGGTGATGTTGTATTATTATATTAAGAAAATATTATGTGCTGACTAGAGGCAAACAATGAACATGTACCATTTAAAATTTTGATATCGAAATATTTCAATAATTAATCATGATTTTGTAATAATGTTTTTCAACTATGATATATAATATATGATATATAAAACAATCCTAACTTAGGCTTTGTATAGGAGAAAATATTCTCAGTGACTTGATTATACAATAAAATCAAAACCATTTGCTCCAATGTTTGATCAAGCAGTCATACGTAGAAACAAGTCCAAATCGAAGAACTTGAGAGTTTACAGTAGAGTAACATAGCATTAGCAAGTTCGCTAGGTCAGATCGGTTGGCAACCAGCCAGAATGACACAACCGCGTGGTATGCGGTGTTTACGTGCCATAGTCTGCGTGTTGTCGTGATTCGGGTCAGGATTGCTGTAATCATGTTTTGATCGTTTTCAGTTATGTTTATCTGAAATCAAGGTGATTTCATTTGTGATGGATAGTCAGTATTTGAGAGAATAGCTTAGACACCCTGAAATGCCGTCTTATTCTAAGTAATGTCAAAAGTCATAAGCTTTAAGGATTGGTCTAACTCTGAAAAGTAACTCCTAGATTTAATCGCGATTTAGGATCACTGATCCTTAATCACGAAACAATTCATTTGTCTCATGCAGTTTTACAAAAATGTTTATCTTCTTGTTACAGAGGTTGTCCTCTCGGTGTCTCTCGTGTCACCCCATTCCTCTACGTGTGTGGGGCCCATGCCTTGCCGGGAGCTGTCAGAGCGTTGCATCCTGGCCTCATCGTCAGTGCAGCCCCAGAACTGCCCCCGCCACCAGAAGACTATGTGCCCAGACAGTTCGTGCCACTCCTGGATACACCGAACTCCGATATGCACCCATACATGGAAAGTGTGGCTGACCTGATTAATGAGGTAATTCACAGATTTTTACAGGAATTTTCGCGTATTCTTCGTTAATCTTTTCGCTAGCTTAGTGCATTTCAGTTCACGATTGGCCTAGATTTTGTCTGTTTATGCTACACATTTCAGGCCCAGTAATGCTTGATAAAGTAAATATTTTCATTTCCGATTGAATAACTTTGTTTGATTGTAATGGATCAGAATTTAGAACAGTTGCTTAATGAACTTTGTTTACATCAGGTCGTTTGCAACGGTGATGTGGTGTTGGTGCACTGCGTGGCTGGTATATCCAGGTCTGTCACTCTCTGCTTGGCGTACCTCGTCAAATGGCAGAAGATGACCTTGAGGGACGCCTATTACCACATAAAGCAGAGACGGTGAGTAACTCAAAGAATATTTCTCAACCATAGATTTTTTCTTATTGTCTGTGTTTATGAATGGTCGCTTGAAATACACGATTTCATCGTTACAAAAGACGTGATTACGCGGGTAATATGAAACACTTTATTGTTTCCGTTCATCGTAAATCTGAAGCGTATGAAGTCATAAATCGATTACTTCCTTGATTTTTTTCTGATCTCTTTCAACATGTTTTATTATCTTTGTTTCAGACCACAAATCCGACCGAACACAGGATTCTTCAAACAGCTCATCAAGTATGAAGAGAGGCTCTTTGGAGAGCCTTCAGTCAAGATGGTTTACTGCGAAGCCATCGATAAGGAAATACCTGACGTATACGAGGCTGACTACATCGGCATGACTTGGTTCAGGCAGAGATACGGACCCATCGAGAAGAGTTGAAGAGTGACAGAGATAGCTTCATAGGTTAGAAAAGGATAGCTGTGATTACTTTGTGCGAAAATGAATGGAAGGGCGAAAGGAGACGAATGGTAATAAATATAAGACTGATTGGATGAACGAATTGGTGAATGAAAGTGAATCAGCTTGGTTATTACAGATGGGTGTGTTATTATTCTATGTGGCTGATGAAGAAGATTTAATTGTAGAAAGGAATAGATGAACATTAAGATAAGAATTAAGAGAGGATAACTTCTATAACAGAAATATATTAGTATATTGTTCGTTCTTTTGTATTTTCTCACAACTTATTGGCTGATAAAAATGTAAGAGTATACTTTACGTATTATGTACTTTATTTAAGCAATGTGATAATTAACTTATTGTTATAAATTAACCATAAGGTATTCGCTTACCATTAAATTGTATAATGTTGATGGGACCAAAATAAATAAGTGGATAATTTTTTATTTTTGATTTTTATTTACGAGTAAATCCATTGACAAATTAGTATAACATTTTCATGAACGAGAAAATAATGACATTAATTTTGTAGATTTTGCATAGCAAAATTAGTTACAGGGAACTTACGTCAAAAATGCCCTAATTGCAGTAGTAGAGTAATGAGTAATTCATTGAGTGGATGTTGTTGGCCTCGTGGCATTGAGCTGTGGGTACGGAAATATCCCGACGGCTGCGCGGGCGTCGATTCCAGAAAGTAATTGCAGAAGGTTTGCTTTGAACAATGGGATTAATATACTCACATACATAACAACAATATATAAAATGAAACAAGCCTAATCCGCCAAAAAATTGCAGCTGCGGCTAGCAGTTTTGAGTGTCCCATTTTATTCAGTTACGTACAGCATTTTCGTGTATGATAAGATCTTGGCAAGCAGGATATTTGAATTATTTGTACCTTCTCCATTATACCTGTGCCATGAACAATGGTCTGCCAGCTTCCGCATACTGATGTAATACTCTGTAACAGTTATCTCCTCTATATTATTCGCTCCTGGAATGTGTTCATGCGCTACGAAGTTTTTTTAAATAAACTTTATTGCTGATTTAATGTTAGTATCTTGAGTAGCACCAGCTATTAATATGGTAGTGGAACCGGGATCTGGTGTAATATGATCAGTGTTATTGTTTAAATATTGAGCTTTACAATTAAGGCAAACAATTATATTGGGCACGCCACGATAGCGGCGGTAAGTCCCTTCTTTGAGGAGTGGCTTGCCGCTTGAGAGGCCGCACGGCGTCCTCACCTTCCGCCTGACGCAGGTCCTCACCAGACACGGTTGTTTCCGGTGGTTCCTGTTTCCGATAAGGCGGGAGGAAACGCCCGGGTGTTTCCATTGCGAAGATCGCCCTGAGGACACGGTGGAGCATACGGTGGAAGTCTGCCTGGCTTGGGCGGAGCACCGCCGTGTCCTCGTGGAGGCGATCGGCGGCGGCGATCTCCTGCGTCCGGCCCTGGTCCAGGCCGTGGTACGGAGCGAGAGTATATGGGTAGCCGTCACCTCCTTCTGCGAAGCAGTAATGCTCGCGAATGCGGAGGCAGCGCACGTGAGGGAGAGGCAGTACATGCACCCTCACGGCCTTAGTCACCGCAAGAGACGCCCTGGGCGTCGGGCATCCCAGGCTGATTCCCGGCCATCGTAGGCGCGGGCTTGCGGACGGCGAGTAATGGGTAGCTCGCTGTCCGGTAAGGAACAAGCCCGGGTCGATGGCACGTTGTGTTCCACGCGCGCCTCAAAAAGATGCCATCACCAACTGATGGGGCCCGCAAGTGCCGATGCCTGCCAGGGGTGCGGGTTGTTAGAAAGAGATACCGTGGCCTCTGGCAGACAGGCCACTGAAGGTACGAGGGTGGGTTTTAGTCAGTAAAAGTCTGACACGCCCTCCCGCTCCACCCAGAGCGGGAGAAGTTATTTGATGATTTCCCACCTAAAAAAAGGGGAACAATTATATTGGGAGGAACATACTCCATACATTTCGAATTGGCTAATGTTAATACTGGGTATTCTGTACGAAATTAAAGGAATATAAAATGAATCATATCTGGAGACATTTAACAAGCATGTCTACGACGACAGTTTTGTCGAATATCCAGACAAAAATGTGTCCAATTCAGCTAGTCCTCCAAATTTCACGGACATTCTCAGACGGTTATACAATAGTATCTGAAAAATATTTCGCGAAACTAAACTAATAACTTTTTATTTTCTTTAATAACATTTTGTAAGTCATCTTCTATATCTATTTCAACATCTTTAGAACTTTTAAAAACATTACCACGTAACATTCCATCGTGTCAATTGCCTTTCCAAAATCTCTTTTGGTAGTACTTGGGTTTGGATCGAAGCCAGAATACATTACGCTGTCAAGTTTTTGACGAATGTCTGCTTGCTGTTCAATGACAACACAATTGTTCTTAAAACCTAGGTAATAAGGTAAGAATTCGCCTAAACAGTTCTTTGGCAGGTGATGGTGTCCATGACAAGGTGTAGGTGGTCAGGTTCCAAGTTCAATGTTACCAGTAATTACCTCACGTGAATGTAATTAGAATATTTTTTGGATGGGTTCCGTAGTTTTTTTTGTAGGGCTAATGAATGTAATAAAAATAACGTTCTGCTTTGCCAGCTGACACTGATGGTTGCTGTGGCTATATTTGGTATTAGGGTGCTTCTTATTTGAGCAATTTTTTTATATTTTTTATTATGATGCGTGTCAACCTTTTATTCTGTTCTAAGGCGCAAAAAACTAATACGTAATTTTTATTTGATTTTTAAAGTAATATTTAGGGGTCGCTACCTTCGAATAAAAAATAAAAAAAAGTATTTTTGAAAGTTCTTTAATTAAGTTCTAAAAAAGACAAGCATACACAAATTATGTAACTCTCAGGATACATTTATTTTTAACTTATGCTAATAAAGTAGATTTCTTTGAATCAGGGTACTTTTGCCTGAAATTTTTCACAACCAAAAGAAGGAATTGTTTTTGTTCTTCGTCTGTGGTAATCAGTTTATTAAATTCTTCAATCCATGCTACACCGCGTTCCGCAATGTCGTTCACCACTCTCATAGAACGTACAATTTCTCTGGAAGCTTTGTAGTCTTCATCTCCTTCCCAAAGACTAGGATCTTTTTGCAGAAATGCAGACGGAATTCCCAGGATTCTAAAACATCTTAAGGTGTTGCTGGTCACGAAATCCTCAATATGTTTTTCTTCGATGTGACTTACATCCAAGGTAATTCGCTTTGGGCTATAGTCTGAACCTTCCTCATTCAGTGCAATCACCATTTTCTGTATGCTTTCAAGAGAAACTTCGTCATCAAAAGAAGCAAGCGCAACAAGTTCTTCGGACAGATACCACAAATGCCCCAAGAACTTCGTTAGAGCTTTTTTGGACATAGCTTTGTTTATATTTTCAAATTTCTTAAGATTTTTTAACAGCCACAAGTCATTCCTTGGTGCTGAAGTTGCCACGGGAGCTTGGAACCAGCATCTTACATAAATCGTAACGACAAAAACGCAAATATCAGTAAAGGCTTTAAGTTCTTTTTGTCAGTTTAAACTGGTCACTGAACAAAAAAAGTTTACGGCAATAAATTGCTTTTGCCATCCATCGTGCGCGATGAAGACCTGCTGGAGCTCTGAATGTTATCCCTTTATTAGGCACACATCCCAAAAATATTATTGTAAGTGTCAACAGTTCCTTGTAATCGTCACGTGGTTGATAATCATTTAGCTGCTTTTCAGCAAATGAAATTGTGCCGCATGCTATATTTTCCACGTATCTTAAGGGGTCAGGATCTGAAGAAACTATACTGAACTTTTTCTGGTCAATGTTAGGCCAAGCAGATCTAAATCGTTTGAAGATCAATATTTCTGGTCCACTGGATGGACCTAGCGCTTGAACTACGATTGCTTCTAGCAGTATCTCCATTATATGGTGACGACAGGCCAACCAAAGAGCGTCTTTTTCCATCTTTTGCTCTACTAGAATGCAAGCACCTGCTCTTAAACCAGTGTTGACCGCAGTGGTGTCGAAGCAAAAGCATTTTATTTTTTTCGATGACGAGAGGCGGGCGTTTTTCTCTATGACGAGCGTCCTTGTACGGAATAATGTGACAAGCTGCATTAGTATGTTTTATCATGTATAAATGACGAATATAACTGTTTTATGTTCATTGAGCTCCAAGTTATTATTATCACATTTTTTTCAAACTTCGACACGAGGTAGCGACCCTTAAAAACCTATCTAAGTAATAATTAAAAAATATAGGTTCGTTTTTTAGGTGATAGAAGCGAATGGCGGGCTGACGCAGTAATTTTTCAAAAGTCGAAAAATAAGAAGCACCCTATTTGGTATGGTAGTTTTTTTGTCTTGTTTTTATTTCTATAATTTATAGCTGGCTCTCCTCAAAATTTGGTATCATTATGGCGATGGCTGATCCGATTCTGACTCTAAGACCAATAATATCTTATGTTACTGTAAATCAATTTGGTTGGTTACAATCTGTGAAAAATCATATGATTGAAATTGAAGACAAAGTTACTCTTAAACGTGCACTAGGCTAGAGTACTAAAGGATTGCAATACCAGTTTTTATAACAGATGTAATTTGATAAATATTCACTGAGTTTTCTGATTTAGTATTTCACTGGAAAATTATACAATTTTGATGGAATATTTCAATTCTCTTTGTGCAAGAGTAAATAGACAATAATATATCGTATGAAATACAACTCTGGCACTTTGCCTTCACTATTGTTTGCCTTGACCGTTCTCTGTCTTGTCAGAATTGATTCAAACATGTGAACTGCCAAATCCAATGTCATAGAATTGAGATATAAAGATCAATCTACTGCTACCGAATGAGCACAAAGTGAGACGCAGTTATTTTACGATTCCTCTTTTATTTCAGTTTTCTTTCTGAGGAATTGGAACAGGTTAATTTAGGGTTCCATTGGGTAACAAAATGTAACTGTCACTATATTTACGTTCTTACCTAGTGGTCTATACCATGATATATGCATGGCTTGGAAAAATGCAATGCAAAGAGAATTTGTCGCTGCCAGGGGTGCGGGTTGTTCGAAAGAGATACCGCGGCCCCTGGTACACAGGCAACTGAGGGAACACGGGTGGGTTTTAGTCAGTAAAAGTCTGACACGCCCTCCTGCTCCACCCAGAGCGGGAGAAGTCATTTGATGATTTCCCACACAAAAAAAAAAGAGAATTTGTCAACCACTTTCTTCAGACTTGTAGTTTTACGATATTTTTGGAATTTGGAAACAAAAGGTATTTTCTTAGTCGACATATTTGCCCTGGCATGATGACTGTGTACATTAAAATGACATTTGGATTGTGCCCAACTCGTTATTTTGGCCTTACCGTGGGTGTTCCCTATTTATGTTTTGGTCACAATTGCCAAAATATTATTTGCCATAAAATTATGCATGACTTTGTGCAAGGTTGCAGGTGTTAATTTATATGTTCTTCTTTTATATTTTTGCTGTGATTTTGTATTTGTTGATTCTATTTTTTTCTATTCTTAAAGCTTTCAAGGCGTCGTAAAATATGATCGTCAGTCATGATTCAATTTTGTTTCTGTGTAGGTTTCTGTTATTTGTTTATTTAGTTTCTGCTATTTTTATATTCGCGAAGAATATAGTTTAGAAGAGGTGTTTTCCAAGAGGTAAATAGATTGTTGGTGTGCTTCTGAAATACAGTCAGATGCTGAATTATTTCCTTTGTTGTTAAGCAAAAAAAATAAAATGATGGCAAAACCGATTATAACTATTAAATAATAAATGTTTCAGAATCAGCGAAATTACATACCTAATCCAGCATATTATCCACTTTTGCCCGCGGCTTTTTCCGCGTGGTAGGTACTACCAGAATTAAAAATATCCTATGTCCAGGTAATAAACTTTCTATGTGCCAAATTTCATCAAACATCCAGACAAATGGGCTAAAAATATTTTTACTGTTTTATTATATGTATTTTCAACCTTCGCATAAAATATAAGTGCTATAAATTATCGTTTCTATGGGACAAATATCTATGACCTTCTTTCCACTTGACCTTAGCAGTACATTCCGTATCATTCCAGATTATTTTCATCGCTCTTATATTATAAACATTTACTGCGACCTTTACTTCGTCACAACAGAACAGCTAAAATAATATATTTACGATTCGCAGACGGTTTTTAGTGACATTCTTTGGAACCGAAAGATTTTAATGTATGGTGGCAAAATATGAAGAATTTAACCGGATTTATATTATTGGTAATTGTATCTTCCTTGTTTTTTTGAATAAATATTTCTTTATGGTACCATCTTTCAGCAAATAATCGCAATGTGGAGTATTTACTTTAATTGGTTTTTTATTCTGTAGGTATAGTAAGAAATTTTGAATAAGTAAGTTAATACCTATAAATTAAAGAAGGATCTAGCTGGGGTTGGCTGGGCTAGATGGACCGACGATCTTAAAAAGGTGGCGCAGACAGACTAGATGTGAAAGGCGGGGATTATTGTGTTGTGACGGAGCCTGGAAAAGGCCTATGTCTATCAGTGGACCATGGAGGTAGGCTGAGTTGATTGAAAGAAGATAAGTTTTATTTGAAGGCCTCGAAGAAATTTCTAGCAAAAGGAAAAGTTTATAAACCGTTTGCAATTAGAATACTTAGGTATGTAGAACGAATAATTTACATGTTAAAAGTTTCCCCGAAAGTCTATTTAGACGATAACCACTAATAACGAAATCTGAGCGCGAAACTCAGTTCACGAGCTATTTGTAGCACAATTAGAATTATTTGAGCTAATTAACGCATCCGCTAATGCGCTTGCGCATCCAAAATGACCTGGCGTTTAAATTACGAACGGAAATAACAAAGCATTTAGGAATTTTTGAAAGTTAGCTTTGAAAATATTTCTTCTGGCTATTTATTTTATTATTTACTAGTATGATGTGTAATGATTCCTTTTGAAAATGTTTTTCGAAAATCTAATTATCTTCTTGAAAGATATATTTTTCAGAAGGCATGAAACAAACAATGGGCGCCTCTGTTTATGTTTCTACCAATAGAACAGAATCTAATGAGTTGAAAATACTGTTTTTCACAATAATGTAGATAAAACATCCGGTCAATGAACTCGACGCCATTTTTGCTTCAACACTTCTACTGAACAATAAAAACCTAACAGTTCATGTACACAATAGCTTACAATAGCCACATAATGACGTCATATAGGTTCTATTTGTTTACAAGAAATAAAAAATGATTTATTATTAATACACCAATGAACGTCAAAACAATTTTCAATCAATAAACTCGGTGTAGCAGATATTATAGAATCTTTGGACTATGATTTTGCATGGTGCTTTATACATACCAAATCTTTGTATCTACTATCAATCCTATTATAAAATAATTTGAAAGGCTTCCGTCTAAATATGGCTATTAAACAATAGTTGTCATGCAGCAGCAACTTATATAAATGTTGTCCAAATTTTTGTTCCGTTCAAGAATCGAATGCGTAATCTCACGCTCAGAAAGCTAAACGCCGGCGTCACTCTTCTGTGTCAATCTCAAATAAAGAAATCTAAACAAACAAATGATTGTGCCAATTACTGAAATGCGCAGTTAATCCAGTCGATCAATTCTGTCCGAATCTCGCCGTTATAGTTTATGTGAAGTAAGCTGTCAATAGTGTCATGCCAGTTAGAATGACACCTCACTTCTAACTCACCTAAGTTTTCAAGGCGATTTTTACAGACCATTCGAATGGAACTCAATGGAATCAAAAAGAAATTTCTCGACAGTTAACTTTTCGGTGGTCGCCACATTCCGTCGCACATTCCTGGCTATTTATAATGAAGTTCCTAGCGGGATAGTTCTGGCTGTCGCACGCATACCTCTCTTATATAAAATTCATATATGTTCTATACGGAATGTATTTAGACTAAACAAAAAAACATAACTTCACGCCAGTTTTCTGCGAATGGTTTAGAGTCTGTCCCGTATTATAGAACCTCACTCAAGACACAATCATTAGGTACTTAAAACTAGTTTCAATTATTCTTTTTTGATATGGTATCTTGCAGGTTAACCTAGGAGGTTCTCGGCTCTCGGTGTCACCACTGCGTCGACTGTCGGGAGGACACGGCGTGGGTCTAGGGGCGACAGATCCGGGGAAATCTGTCGTCCTCTACTTGTTAGGACCCGAGATGGCGGCGCGTAGTGTTCCACGCGCGCCTCTCTATGACGTAAGGGGGGAGTTTAACACCTCACTCCCCCCCTATCGCGAGGTGGCCCGCAGAGGCGGGCCGGCACTAGCCGGGGATCGCGGAAGTCACACTAGTTCCCGTGATCCCCGGTGCAAGTGAGAGACGGAACACCGGGGTGGTTTTAGTCAGTAAGAGTCTGACAGACCCCTCCGCCCTCCCCGGGGCGGAGGACATCCATGAGGATTTCCCCCCGTAATCAAAAAAAAAAAAGGAGGTTGTCGGCTACTTAACCGAACTTGCCTGTGGCTGCTTCAATAAATTAAGGCCATACTGGCGCTTCACGCTAAAAGCACCCCCTGTGAAGTACGGACCTCGGTTTAGGGCGGCACTGAGGGGTACTCATAATTAGATTGAACCAATCAAATTACTCTACAATAGTTTATAGTAATGCTTGAGTCTTAAGTGAGGTTCTGTAATAAGGGCCTAACAGTAGGTACTGTAAACTTTATAGGTTCACAAGGATTGATGCAGAGAGCCTATAAGGCTCCTAAAGTAATTACAACTACATTTTGACAGATATGTTTCGGTCCAATGTAAGCGATCCTATAATGCCAATAATTGATCACACATCCAGCCAGACCGGGATGCTACCCTCTACATAAATACTTCTCTCTACATAAACAAACAAATACCTCTTTATAAAATTAGTATAGATGAAAATACTGCTGTCAAATTATTTTCCCCTAAAAGGTAGTTTATGAGCTGGGCAAGCGAGTTAGTGTAAAGAAAACTGAATGCTATACTCAGGCAGCAATATTTTCCCTATCACGTCGAAAACCGAATGTAGATCGACATTGATTAATATTTAAACTCGTTGTCGGGTTAATAGGACATAACTATTTCTGCAAGCAACACTCACCGACTTTGTTATGACACTTGTAAGCCAAGATTAATAGCGTTGTTCGTGAAATTATTACTACGCAATGTACTTCGGAATGCTGCAGGATGTACTAATAATATCAATACGCGGGACATTAATTAAAGAAAAAAAAAAAGAATTTTAAATTTAGAATGCCAGTTTTTATGCGTAATGTATTTTTTTTAATCAGAGTTCAGAGACCGCGTTGGCATTTGTTCTGCTTATTCTGTTTATTGTTTTTGGTAATTTTGTCGGTTTTCTGTGCCTATTGGAAAATTGGTTGAACTACGCTTTACGCTTATTCAAGAATGAATTCATATTCTGTGTAGATATCTCACATTCCGAAATATCATAAAAACATCTTTAAAGCGACGAAAACACCGTTTTTATATTATTCTTTTGATCTAAAACTGACCTAAGTCACGCGCAATGCGATCTGCATCGTTTGACATTATTTTCTCATTGTCAGGTATGCGATTTAATTCGGGGACTAATAAACCTGTCTCATGGCACAGCCGTTGCACCTAATTTTATTTGCACACTGTCAACGCCGCGCCGCCGTTGCATTTTTGGCAATAATACGTGCATTTGGCGGGTAATGTGTTCTTATTTAATTAATGTAGGCACTTATTCTTTTGAAGTGGTGGTACTTAAAATGGGTTTGAGAAATCCGTGATTGATGCAGTTGCATTTCCTACATCAATTTCGTACCTATAGGTGCTTGATTGTAAATGAGACGATCATCGTTTTTTTTTTTTTTTTTTTTTTTTTTTTTTTGATATGGGCATCTCGTAGTTGACCTTGAGAGGCCGTAACTACTTAACCGGGCTTTCCTGCGGGGACTTTTAGTTTTTAGGCTAAGAGCCTCCAGCCAGGGCTTGCAAACTAAAATTAAGACCTACAGCAACTGCGCACTGAGGGCACCCCCTGCGGGGTACGAGCCTCGGCTCAGGGAGTCACTTTTTGGGAGGGCAGCAAGTGGGGACAGGCTGGATCAATAATTTCTTTATTATTAATCATGGGGATTTTAACTCTACTTGCTCAGCTTCGGCGCGGGCTGGCACTTCTGCGGGCAAGGGACGGTTGGGAGACGATCATCGGGGTATTGCGTAACATTTATATAAGTACTATTTAAAAGTCAAAATGCTGTTAAGCCGTGTTTCCACTAGGCAACATTTGGCGCGCGACACGTGACGCTCAACATGTATGGCAACGCTGCACAACAGCGCGCGACGTTGCCAGCTCGCGCAACATGACGCGTGGCTTGTTTTTTGTTTAAAGAGCATCGTTAGTTGAGCATCAATTGTTGTCGAGTGGAGACGTGACGCGCAACAATGTCCGTTCGTTCAATGTCAATTCGTAAAAGATCCATCAACCACACGGAGATCACTGAATACATTTTCTTTATTTTGTAGGTATTTTCTAACCCACCAACTTGGTTTTTTTCCTTTTGATGCATTTTTTGATAAAATTATAACCACTGCCGCTGAAATCAACACAAGTTCCTCTGGCGACATGTTGTCGACGACTGACGTAAAGTACGAGTATTAAATGCGTAGACAGACAACGTTGTTCAACAAACGTTCCGCGCCGACTTTCAATACGTTGGGCAACTTGTTGTACAACATGTTGCGCGTCAATTGTTGCCTAGTGGAAACGCGGCTTTACTTTTGACAGTCCAACAAAATTCATTGCGTTATTTTTGTTGCTGAATAGACAAATCATTCGAACAAATGGAGCAATAGATTAGTAACATCCTTCAAAATTATTCAAATTGTGATTGGTAGTGTGCTACGCAATAAGGGTACATACCATTTTTTTTTAATGTTCGTGGAAAAGACGTCTTCTTCAAGTATCTATATATAAAATTATCAGCCAAAGTCCTCTTACTTCTGATTAAATCTTTACAGCTAAAGCACTAGGAAGTGGCAAAGAGCGGGCGTTGGGCAATGTGACGTTCAAAAAGTGATGCTCAGCCTAATTTGAATAGATTACTTTTGATTTTGGACATGGACTTCCTCTCAGCATCGCGACTATCCTAAAAAGTCTTCATACTATTCTGTCACAATATGTCACAGTTAATGTAACGCGTAGGTACCTTATCATAGTAATCTGCCTATAATTTTCCCGCTGCTAGGACACAAACCTCCTGTCTTCGAGAGGGAGTAGACTGACGTCATATGTCTTCGAATTTTTGGTTCTAGCACATGCCGGTTTCCTCACGATGTTGTCCTTCACTGTTTTCAGACCAGTGGCGATGAAATAATTTGCTCAAATATAGCGCCCGCCTGGGTTCGAACGGCCGCGACCTACAACTGGTAAATCGGGGCAGAAATCACTGGGCCACCAGTACTCTCTGAGTATTTAATGTCTTTTGCTAATTAATTTTTGTTTATCTCCAAAATAAACAGTCAACAACGAAATTACGCAAATCTTAAACTGTAGTTCAACGGACGTGGCAGCCCTAGTCTCGTAGGTACCTGTGTGGCGTCGTCTCGGATTCCTCAGACCGTCTGTTGCCAAAACCGACCAAGTGGTATGTCACACACCTCGACCGACAGTTAATTATTAACGGCATGGTCTTACTTCACAGAACGTGACCACTCATGCAAATACTTTGCCGATTCGCTAATTGCTAATTGTAGATCTTGTCATCGCTAGCAGTTCTCAAAATAACTTTATTTGATTAGATTTAGATTATTTGGGAAGCATTTGGGAAGCTTCGTCGAGTCTTCTCGTCGCGTATTCCGCAGAGCCTGAAGACTAAAGTCTTCAACCAGTGTGTCCTACCTGTTACGACCTTCGGAGCCGAAACGTGGACACTCACGGTACGGCTGGTCCATCAATTCAAAGTCACTCAGCGAGCTATGGAACGAGCTATGCTCGGAGTATCTCTGAACGATAGAATCCGGAATGAGGTGATCCGGCAGAGAACCAAATTTGTCGACATAGCTCACAGAATTAGTAAGCTGAAGTGGCAATGGGCCGGCCACATTAGCAGTAGAACCGATGACCGTTGGGATAGATGTGTTCTTGAGTGGAGACTGCGAATCGGCAAACGTAAGGTAGGACGCCCTCAGGCTAGGCGGAGCGACGATCTTCGCAGTGTGACTGGTGGCAACTGAATGAGAGTTACCGAGAATCGAGCTGAATGGCGTCCAATTGGAGAGGCCTATGTCCAGCAGTGGACTGCTGTAGGCTGATGATGATGGTGATGAGATTATTTAGAAGGTGATGTTAATTAGATCAGTAACAAGTTACATATTTGTCCGAAATGGCCGCATGAACTGCATTCCTTCTTTAGGTCCATTCTTTTTCTTCTTTTTTTAGTTTACTCTCTGTTAAAAGAAGGGGAAGGACAGTTTGTACGGAGGGTTTCTAATGCGGGTTGGTGAATGTCAATTTCTTTGAATTTTTTTTTCTAGGACATGTCGGTTTCCTCACGATGTTTTCCTTCACCGTTTTGAGAGATGTGGTGAAGAAATAATGTACACAAAGTAAAGTACCTGTCTGGATTCGAACTCACGACCTACAACTTGTAGGTCGATAAAACTGACTGGGCTACCACTGCTCATTTAGGTAAGACTTATGAAGATTTTTGTATCATCTCGCAGACAGGCGAGACGCGACGGGGCGGAGCGTTTCTGGTGGAACAATTTCCATGAATAAATCATAAAAATTTATAGACCACAGTCGCGTCGAGTCTGTTTCCGAGAGCCATAAGACGACATCGATGTGACCAAACCTAACTAGGTTTGGTCACATCGATGTCCTGTGTGTTAAGTTATATAAAATGACGTGCAAAACAATAACCAGCCAGCTCTAGATAGCAAATTAACTGACAGCACGTGCACTTAATAGCATGGACATCAAACAGCAAAGATAATGCGTTCCTAGTAAAGCTCCGAATCTGCCAAGTGTTTGCTCATGAAATCGTTATGCAATTTATTAAGTGGTACAAAGGGTTAAACTTTTCATCTCACTGTTATTCTTCAACCAACTAGTAGGACAGATTGATAACTCTTAAACTACAGTTTCATCATATCAGCCGAAAGACGTCCACTGCTGGACATAAGCCTCCCCCAAAAGGGGGGGATTTGCCATAATGGACACGCTTGGCAGGCGGGTTGGCGATCGTAGTATGGTGGTCAAATGCATAAAGAACGCTGCTGCCCATTCTCTAGTAAGTCCCTTAGTCGCCTTCTACGACACCCACGGGAAGAAATGGGATGGTGCTATTCTTTTACGTCCGGCACCACACGGAACACACGGAACTACAGTAAAAAAAAGATGCGATGTGAAACGACGATAGCCACTCAAATCTTTGTGGTTCTTTCCTCTAAGACTGTATGGTCCTAATATGGCTTGACCAAGATTATGTCTGGACTTTAAAAGAGACTTCACAGTCTCTTCAAGTTTAGAGATCACTCTCTGAGCTTGTTTCGGACTTTCTTCTCAGGGTTGTCGGTTAGACTAGACGCCGACCCCAACATGTTAGAAAAAGGTTAGGCAGATGAGTAGTCGCCTAAGAAATACCAACGTCATCTAGTTTTAAAACGTAATTTATTATTGACGTATAAGTGATTTTTCAATCAATTTACAGAAATACGAGCAAAATATCATTTAATCGATCAGTTCCAGAGATGGTATTATCCCAATGACTTCTGATGAATAATATAAGTAGCTCTCCTTCTGAAGTTTTTTTATTTCTCTCAATATTTTTCAATTAATATATCGAAATCGTGGCAGGCCCAGACGGAGATGATGGGTCGAGCTGGACTTCTTTAATATAAATATTGGTCCTTGACAGCTCTGGACAGTGAGAGGTGGAAAGAGAGTAGAGACGCCTTCGCCCAGTAATATAATGATGTTTTGCGATAATTCAGGATCTAAATGTCTCGTAGATCTAATATCGTTTGAATTGCAGAAAGCATTACTATGATATGTTCTTCCACATTTATTCTTGCTGTATGAAAATAACACACGGAAGGTATTCGTCATAATTTTGATGCCAGACTCCAAAGTAAATACAGGAGAATGAAGACTGACAGATGAAATATTTTCGCATTCCACTTTAAATGCTGTTTGAACATGCATGGAAGTTTTTGTGATGTCTGAGCAAGGTCAAAAATATTGAATTTTGTCATTTAATTACATTACGTAGAAAAAAGGCTGCCACTGCTCAAATGGGAGTGGGTGGTCCATGTTAGCCTCATGCAACAGTGGCTAGATCTCCAGCGCAAGATGTCGTGGACGCGAACCGTGAGGGCTAGTTCCAGAAGGCTCGGGAAGGACTTGGGGGATGCATTTGCCCACCAGTGGGGCCGTAATGGTAAGTAAAAAAAAACATGTCAACAGGCTTGCACATTTTGCAAGCAATTTTCTAAATCTTATGTTTAGAAATGGACTAGCCTTCTAAGGTTCACATTTTTATTCCATCCTTTAATGTACCTTCTCGTAATCTCGTATGATTTAGTTTATGTTCGCTTCAAAATTTGTGTAGGCACGTTCCAGCCGACCGTGAAAAATAGGAGTATTTTGAAAAGATTGATCGTTGTGACTTCCTATGAGAACCTAATGGTCCGTGTAACTAACATTCTGTAACACAGGGAAGTTATTTAACACTGTCAGACTTAATAAATTATGACTGACATCCAACAAATATGATGTTTTTGCTTTCCGTAATCTGTGTAAGTGTTGATTCTTGACTGAAAAACGCCTGTATTTCAGTTATTTGGCAAACGTTCGGTGTCAGCATAAGGTCGAGATCAAAGCGGTCGGAAGCAGACGCACAGACAAACATTGTTGCGCATGATTGATTGTGCATTATACAGAGTAAAGAGAGGCAGAAGGTATACTCCGAGTACTGAACTGGACATTCTTTGAGGAGCTTCGATTTTAAACATTTAAACGACCTTTTTGATATGTACTTGGCCAATGGATAAATGTTTTCCCCAGAGAAAAAATAGTGCTTTGCAGTCTAGTCTTTGAACCCAGCTTGGCTTCAGTCACGCTGCAGTGTGTATCTGTTGTAGGTATGACTCCTATTCGAAGAAATTATTAGTGTGGCCAACTAATTGCTGTTTTGTGTTTAGATGTTTGGAGCAGTGGTGACCAAGTGGTTCGAACCCCGACAGGCGCTTTCCTTTGTGTAAATTATTTCATAACGAGTGCTGTCAAGACGGTGAAGGAAAACAGCGTAAGAAATCTAAATAAAAAAACACAGTTGCACTCCAGGAGTGCCGACAGAAGTGAAAACTTGAACAATTACCTACGTGTGTATTTTTTTAATCGTCAGGAAATATTTTTTGAATCTTCAGCGTATACTGATCAAGGTCAACTAAAACTGGACTGGACTGGTCTGGATTTTATGGGTCTGAAATAAAAGTTTATTTATTTTTATTTATTTTAAAACTAACTTATAAAACTAAGTTTTATACAGAGGTGTCGGTAACGGTGTTGCGAGTTCAATTGTTTTTCCCATCTCAAAAAATGCCCAACGCGCCTAAAGCAGTTTTTACTTCAAAAATGTTCTAAAACCAAAAATTCATATACATGTGACATCTACCAACACGCACTGGGCCCGCGTGGTGGATTATGGCCCACTCCTTCTCACACCAAAGAGGCCAGTGTCCCAGAAGTGGGACCGTTATAGGTTGATTATGTATGTTTGGATGTTTGTGTGTCATTTCTTTGTGTTTGTAAACGCATCTGTGATACAGGACAAAATAATAAGAAAGGAAATCGCCGGCACGCTATTCAGCTATGTCACCTCTAGTCTTATTAATCGAGAAGGTCCAGCGTAAGTTTCTACGTACCATGCATTACAGGTGTCACAGGATTTATCTGCCGTACTCCTAGTTATTATGTAAATATAAGCTTGTTACCTTAGAATCCAGACGTAGGTTGTAGGAGGCATCTGTGTTGCATGTTCGCAGCCATTTTGACTCAATTGACCTCACGAGCAGGTTATTTATGCAGTTCCACGCACCGTTAACAAACGGAATGTCCGTGCTGGTACCCTATTTGCTCTAAATAGCTGTCGAACCAACTCTGGTATGCGCTGCCCTATTCGCCGAATGGTAGACACTTATAATAATTTATTTATCGATATTGACATTTTCGTATGCTCCAAATCAAAATTTAAATATAATGTTATGAAACTTTTATCTAATAATAATGCAATGAAATGAATGTATAATAATTAATAATAGATCTAATCCTATTCTGTATAATTTTACATTTCTGTTTTTCTCTCGTCACTTTTTTAGTTATTTATTAGTTATTTCTTGTGAATGATGTAATAATTTTCAATATGCACTCTATGTTTAATAATGCCGTTTGGTGGCACTCATTGCCTATATTTTGTTTTTTAATATGCGGATAATGTAGTGGGCTGCAGTATTGTTATTCACTCCTATTGTTCTTTTCTATGTTAAAATTATATATTGTAGCTGTTTATTGTCCCTAAATAAAATAATTAAAATTAAGACCTTATTCGATATACATAGAGGTTATTTTAACCTACCTTCTGCTATAATATCTATTAGACGGTTACAGACATGTCTCTTAAAACACGCAACACGTGTAGGTATGAATCATCTCTAAATACAAATCTAGGTTTCATTTTTAGATAGCTTGCTTTATTTTAGTGTGTGTTTCAGATCGACATTCTTTCGTAATGGCTTTTTTTTTAGCTAATGCTTGAGTAGTTTAGTTAAATGTGTTTATTTATATTGTGATATTTTAAAACAATTTTTTGCTTGAAGGGAATAGATGTGTACTCGCAACCGGCGTGCGTGTATCTATGACCAGATTGGCTTATTGGACGACTCGCACGAATTAACTCTCCCGTAAAGGGCGAATAGTCAGTTTTAAATAATATAATATTTTCTATAGGTGGCTCGCACGAAGTTAATTTATTTGTGGGCGATGCGATAATTCTAGAATTGCCTATGGCAACTGGCATGTTTTGAAAAAAACGTTAAAGAAACAATAAAAAGTTAAGGTTAAAAGTACACTAGGTATAGATAAAACGGGCTGTTGTCCGCAACTCCACGTCCATACGCGTCCATATTTTACGTACGGGTGGGAGAATTGGTTATTCGATCCACCCCAGCTCCTCGAGCAAGGCCAACAACACCTTGGTGTTGGTGACAATTTCACGTAGGGTACCTCGGTTACCGAAGTATTTTGCCCCGTAATTTGCGACCACCGGGCAGTTTAACAGCACATCAGCAAAAGAACACTAACTTTTTAACATAAAATACAAAAGTGCCGGTTGTCTAATCCGAGTTAATACGTGCGAGTTGACTAATAAAATATATGAACGGAAACGACGCAGAAGGAGTATGTAGGAAAGGCTCGTAGCTGGCGTTCTATAGTTTCTACCTACCCTCATGGAAAAATAGCGTGAGTTTATGTATGAATACAAACAGTATGTATTACTGAGACAAGAGCAATTCAGTCTGTGTTTAATGTACATTGTTTTCATGAAAATAAACAGTGTTTTATCAACAATCGTGTATTATTCAAATATCTCTTTAATAACTTGAATTCTATCACGGCGCATACTCTTTCTTATGTTCTTAACCTGTAAATAATAAATAGTAACTGAGAGCTTTTCATGAAAAGGTTATTTATATTCTTCTCATAATCTACCTAACCTTTCTTCAACTATGTTGGGGTCGGCTTCCAGTTTAACTGGGTGCATCGAAACAGCAGTTCCTTTACAAGGAGCAACTGACTATCTGATCTCGACAACTTAATTACTAGGTATACCCCTTAATAAGACTGGTTGTCAGTCTTTAACAACTATCAAAGACCCGCGAATGACAGCTAGGACCAACGGCTTAACGTGTTTTCCGAGGCACGGCGTCTTGGTATGTAAAGATGGTCACCCATTCACGGAACAATCGCGGAAAGCGTATCTTAACCTCACTATGTTTTCCTTCACCGTTTTGAGTGCACCGGTAATGAAATAATTACACAAAGTAAAGCGCCTATCTACGACCTACAATAGGTAACTTACGACCTACAACAGGTAACTTACAACCTACAGAAGGTAACTTAAGACCTACAACTAGTAAGTTACCCGTTACCACAGCTCCACCACTGCTCTCCAAAAATCAATTAATCTGTAATAATACCAATTTTTTATTCCAATTGTTTTCTCCTTCCAACAAATAATTGGCAAAGAAACTGTTATTGTTGTTATGCATTTAAAAATTACATAAAGATTTATATCATCGGTATTCTTTAGATCACCATCCAAATAGGGTGACGTAATGACATTGTAATACCGAGGGACTTGTAGCTAACAATAGCTGCACGGGTCGATTGATGAAGTACAGCTACGCTTGCCGCGGTTGGTCCGTGGATGGGTGACCGTCTTTGCATACCAAGACCCCCTCAGTGCCTCGGATATCACGTTAAACCGTTGGTCCCGGCTGTCATATGTGGATCTTTGACATTCCTTACGGGTCGTCAGAAGCCCGGAAGTCTGACAACCAGTCTTCCCAGTACCTGGGTTGTGGAGGTCAGATAGGCAGTCGCTCCATTTAAAATACTGGTATTCAGCTGCATCCGGGTAGACTGGAAGCCGACCCCAACATAGTTGGGAAAAGGCTAAGCAGATGATGATGACTAACATTGTAATACCAAGCCTCCACGCTCCAAACATTGGCTCAAACATAGGAACAAATATGTTGCCAAAAAGTCAAGCAACGACATCCGAGCCAACTTTGGAGCCAGGGGTGAGTAAACAGACGACATCTAAGGTGAGTTATTACAACTACGGTTATACTTGCGTCAGCGCCACGCCTGTTCGTTTGGCCAATCAAATGTTAATCGCGATAATGGCTTACGATAAATATAGTTCACACCCTAATACTTTTCAGGGCAGCAACAAACGCAAAGCAAAAAAAATTATAGAGCTTTCTGCTGCTTAATTTTAATTCGATTATAATATGGCAAGGACCAAGACACAATACCTATGCATCTCTTTGGTTTCACCTTTCCCTTCACTAGATTCTTTGGTTTTTTAATTCAGTTTGCCACAGACATGTTTAGCGAACAGGTTAAAGAAAACGACAAAAGTGCTCCCATTTTAAAACTCAGAAAACTAAACCGAAACCACTAATAATCGAAAGTAACCTCTTAACTCTGTATAAAGCCACCTACACACCTGCGGTACGAAGTGTCGGCATTCCGCATTTGGCACTACGCCAGAATGACACGGGCCGAAGGAATGCGGCGTATCGCCATCGCTCACAAATCTTCAAATGAAATGTTAATGGTCCTGTTGAAGTAAAGCTCGTATTTTGCGGTACGCAGGTGAAACTTTAACGTGATTAGTTATGGGCAGCGGTTGAGGGTTTGCAGTGTGGTCGGGGGCTAAGAATAGGTACTTCTTAAGGGTGCTCAAAATGATGAAGGTATTGTATCAAATGCGGTGGTGGAGGAATCCTTTTGCAATGTAGCTTTTGTATGTTATTATTGTACAAATCGGTTATTCTGTTGCTGTAGCATTACTTTTATCCTACCAATGATGTGTAAGTTTGCATCATTGTTACTCAAAAACGCAATCCTGCAAAAACGGCTGAACGGATTTGAATGAAATTTGACACACAGATGGTTTATTGGATTGACATATATGATACTTTTATACCGATAGTACGTTCCGGTGGGATAATTCCCGACCTCCACGCAGGCGAAGCTGCTTGCAAAGAATAGTATACATTTTATAGACAACTTTTTTATACGGTTAAAATATTTTTTGGGACATTTTAAATAAATGAGGATCTGATCCTTCAGAGAAATCAAATGATCGAATTCTATGCGAGTTTGCTAGCAGTGCCTAGAAAACCAAAATAATATAAAATGTAGTATATTTTCTCAGCCACTAGTAAAGATTTATATCTTTAAAATAAACACTATGTTATAATATAAGCGTCAGTGTTATTGACCTTACCGTTTATTTTCAGAGGAATTCTCACCCGGCTCACAATTACAAGGAATTTCGAATTTATATGCTTCGATTTGAATTTCTAGGGTTTATATAAGTTTTATTTTATTAGATTGCTGTTTTAAAAGTTTTTTTTTGCTACTAAACCCGTGTCATATTGAATAAGTACCTAAAGCAAATGATGTGGAAATAAAATTATTTACTGTTGGTACACAAAGTTCTATTAAACAAAATAAAAATAAAATACCTAGTTTTATTAAGAAGTTGCATGAAGTTGTCTCGTCGCTATAACGATGACATCTAGTCGAGCCTTTGTGCATTGTTCGACGTGCTACGAACTTGCTACGTCACGCGTAGCGAGCGTAGCACCAAAAAGTTTGGCTACGAAATATGAGTATCCGCATTTTCAAATTTCTTAATCACAATCTTATAACTCGATAACGTCATAGAATTAATCGTATAAACAAACAATCTTGCAAATAATACAGACTAAATATTTATAACTTAGCTTTAGAAAAGTATTTTAAACAAGAAAATAATGCGTCAGACGTTAAGACGTCACGAGGCGAAATTATTTCGCGGTTAACTGACGCTGTTTGGCGTCACAGTGTGAAAGCGTCTTTAGGCTCCACACTAGTATTTTGCGTGTCTACGTCTTTCGAACGTAGGTGCCGTGTGACACAGCTTGAGCGTCGTCTTGACGTGCGTTCAAAAGGCGTGCCCGTTCGCAAGACGCATAAATAGTCACCATGAAAATTCTTTCATCGTGCTGTCTGCACAAAATATCTAACGCGATATGATCATGGTGACTATTCTTTCACAGTCATTGGTATCCTACCGCTGTTGACAGTGAATAGATGTATGTTTTAAAATCTCATGTGAGCAAACAATGTGTTTTAATGGCCGGTAACGCAAAACTTTTTTCTTTTCGACTACCTCATTGGTGTTGTGGTCGCAAGCGCTACTGCTGAGCACAAGGTTCTGGGTTCAAAACCCAGGTCGGGCAGTGTTGTAGGGTTTGTCTATCTGAAATTTCTCATAGCAGTCCGGAGTCTGGATATGTCCCCGGTTGATGGTAATAGTCTCGCCTCATATTGCAATAACTGGTGGATATTATATAATAATAGGTACTATAGGTACATCTCTGCCCTACCATTCGGGAAACCATGGCGTGATGTTATGGTTTTTTTTTGTTTCTTTTGGGTTGTGCGGTACTGCATGATGGATATGCTTTCGACAGCGAGTGCTTCTCATCACTTAGCAGTCAGTTTTGAGCGATTACATGTTTATTATAACGCATAAGCACTATGAGTGTGAAATATTTTTATTTATTGGCTCTGAATGAAGAGGTTAAATCGGCGTCAATCGTGAAACATGCCGTGGGTCCGCAAGGGCCGATGCCTGCCAGGGGTATGGGTTGTTCGAAAGAGATACCGCGGCCCCTGACACACAGGCAACTGAGGGAACACGGGTGGGTTTTAGTCAGTAAAAGTCTGACACGCCCTCCCGCTCCACCCAGAGCGGGAGAAGTTATTTGATGATTTCCCACCCAAAAAAAAAAAAATCATTTTTTTCTTTATTACGTGTAATTTATCATTTTCATTTATTTGTTTTACTTTTCGCTACGTAATGATAACCACACGAGTTGATAAATCAGGTTAAGCTACGCTGACTGCGGTCGATCCGTGGATGGGTGACATTTCATACCAAGATCACTCGTGCCTCAGAAACCACGTGAAGCCGTTAATCCCGGCTGTCATTCGTGGATCTTTAACAGTCGTTATGCGTCAGAAACTCGAAAGTCTGACAGCTAATCTTATAAAATGGTATCATTTCATCCAGCAACTACGTTGTGCAGGTCAGATACCGTCGCTCCATGTAAAATAATAGTATTCAGCTGCATCCAGTTAGACTGGAAGCCGACCCAACATAGTTGGTAAGAGGCTAGGTAGATCATGATGACTAACATTGTAATACCAAGCCACCACGCTCCAAACATTGGCTCAAACATAGGAATAAATATTTTGCCAAAAAGCCATCAAGCAAACGACATCCGAGTCAAGTTTGGAGCCAGGGGTGAGTAAACAGACGACATCTAAGGTGAGTTATTACAACTACGATTTTATTTGTTTTCAGCGTCGGCCAGATGACTCAATACGCAATCCTATACTATTGAAATGGAGGTCTATCCTACACATTGTATACATATACACACACCCTTAATTAAGAAATCATTTTTTTTTTCATATTTTAGCACATTGCTAGAGAAAATCATCAGTAATGGTGAACATCTATGGTGTGCTGCTGGGGAGTTTGTTGCGCCACTTCTTCTTCCCAGCTAAAGCACTAGGAAGTGGGTGAAGGGCGGGCGTTTTGGGGGACGGTCTTATGTAATTTTGACGTTCATAAAGTGCTGACTTTCAGCTTAGTTTGAATAAATGACTTTTGATTTTGATTTTGATTTTGTATCATACTCTAAAATCATCTTACTTAAAACAGTAGGTATTCTTAGCCTTTTCATAACATAAATATTTTTAGATACACATAAATGTCCTATAAATATAAATAACACCAATATATTTCGTGTCCCTATTTATGTCGACGAAAAACTTATGTGGTCATCTTCCTGAGTCGAATCTCGGTGGCCATTTCTGCAGAATTTATTGCGTTCGCCATAATTATAACCTTAAAACTGTCCTTGGACCAAATGTTACATTTTAATGTCGGGTTGACTCGTACAAAACCCATTTTATTTAATATACAATGTTTTAAATGAAAACATGTTTTGTCACGATTCCAGAATTAGGTTTAAATGTTCTTTGTCTTGCAAACTTCAGCCATTTTTACGTCAACAGATTTTTTGAATGTGTCAATAAATAACAGTTGTTAGTCGTTACACGTGTATACAGTTCCCCGTTAGTCTCGCGGTTGCAAGCGATACTACTAGCGTGGTACTGGGGTTGATTACCAGGTCAGGCAGTGTTATTGGGTTTTTCTACTAGGGATTTCTCAGAAGCATTCCGGAACCCCATGCCTCAGAAAACACGTAAAGTCGTCGGTTCTGCGCCTAATCTGTCTCCGGTCAAGTCGGATTCCCGGGAAGAGGGAGTTCACCTGTGTACGCGCACATCTAGCCGCGGGCTCGAAATCACTGGTGGGCCTGGCTAAAAAGCACGTTGTCTCACCAGACATTGTGCTCGACTGAGGTAGTATCAGTGATGAGCAGTTAGACGCTCGTCTACACGCACAACGTTATTGAGTGAGATGCAGGAACATTAATAGTAAAAAGGCGCGTAAAATTAAGAAAAGTCTTTCAGAAGATCGGTTTTCATGAAAAAACCACTGCATAAATCAATGACCAATAAAGTTTATTGAACTTTTCTATATTTGGGCTTTGTCGATACCGACTTGGTTTTGGAGATTTTCAACTTCTTTTATTACCTAAACACGCCTAAAGTTAGGTTTAATTAGCAAGAAAAACAAATGTTTGTTGGCTCCTAACTTTTGAATGGATTTTTATTTTAGTATTCTGTTTCCGCACAAACAATACTGATAACAAGACAAAACCATACCATGTTAATTTTTTTTATGTAAATTGTCGAACAGTTGAGTAATATACTCCCAAAGTTTGTATGAAAAAAATGTCGACTAGATTAAAACTGACTTTTAGCTAGAACTTTCTTACCTTCTCACCACTTCTATCACCTGCTCAGAACCATAAGGTCACAGGAGCCCCATGTGTTGTCGCGTAGTGTAAATATAAACAGTTTATTGGGCTGCATACCTCTGTGGAGCCGGATGCCACCGACCCACTTACTGATGTCCCACTCTGGCATGCGGATGCCGTGCATACCAGGGTTGGCTGGATGCTTAGATACGACGCTGGAAGACTGTTTTTTATCTTGTTTTAGGCTGGTAATTTTGGAGATATAGTGGAGCTTTTTTTAAATTGAGTGACGGGATTCTAAGGCAGCCAGTGATTAAGATGTACGATAAAACCTCTTTGATAGAGATTTCATTTACAAAATTTACCTGAAGAAAAACGAAGAAAACTGACAAGTTTTAGCAGAGGTTGCCGTCAAAATCCTATGAAGAAGTTTACTACAGCCGTATTAATAGCTATAAATTAATATTTGTTTGAGTAGTTAATACTCTATAAAATATAATGTTTAATTAAATCACTAACTAAGTAACAATACAAATAAATACAGAAACATAAGGATACTTAGGCATCGAAGTATTTGTGCGCATCGCTGTCATCAGAAAACGAGCCCAAAAGACTGGCAGCAGGAGCCCAGAAGACTGCCACGTTGAATGGCAATGCTAATTCTTTGGCCGTTCTCTATTATTTATGAATATTAAACAACACGTAAGAATTGTAAGTTTACTACATATTGACGTAAAAGTATCTTTAAAAGATCGACTTACAGAAAAAGGTAAATTGAAAAAAAAAAAACAAATTAAACTATCTGTCTATGCTAGAAAGGTTAACTTTGTTATACTTGAGTAATAACAAGTCTATCAATGTTTATAAATCGGACTGCTATTCTTATAAGCTTACTAAGCTATTGACGTAGCCAATACAAAAATAAATAATTTTCCTAATTTTATTTCATTGAAGCTAACGTGTTTACATTAGAACTCCACTTGTCTATTTTTCTCTTCACATTAAAACAACATCGAGTTTAATTAAACAGACTATTATTCTTGAACATAACAATTTTGTAGTTTATTCAGAACTGACGTCATCATTATTCCAAGGATCTAACTAGACTTTTGTACTAATACAAGCCGAGTGTCCGATGGGATATCCCACTGGCAAAATTGCCATACAAACTTTCATTCTCAATTAAACCTCTTTTGAGGGTGAATTTTTGAAAATCCACCCGTTCTGCTCACTCTCGCAAAATAAAGAACTCTTGTGCAAAATTTCTTGCTTCGAGACACAGCTATTTAGTATGTGCGTTATCTGTCAGGGAATTTTAGAGTTCATACTTAAGTAGATCATAATTGCGTAAGTTTTTGAACGTATTTTTGTAGAGTTTAAAAGGGCACACGTAAATTATGACGAAAATTAAAAAATAACTTATTTTTATCAGAGTTAAAAGGAGAAAATACTCATGAAAGCTAGTGAATAGTAGGCAAAAAATAGAATTGCTGGATTTTCATTGATACATTCCTCACCACATTCTTCTCTAAATTCTTTCAAAGGCCCTGACTGTGTTTATTTAGACTTGCATACCTGGCATACCAAACGTTTTCAGAGACGCATTTAGAAGCCGATGAGTTGCCCAGGTTGCCCTATCCACTTTAACGTCCAAGGAATTTGCGCGTGCGTCTACTACGTCGTAGATTGGGAAATGTAGACATAATAAGTTTGGTCTAATAATGTCAACAGATTTTTTATCATTTAGCATTAAACAGATGAGTACCTATGGAATTTGTATATAACCTTGTCTTTAAACCTTGATTGTCGGGATAATTACGTATTCACTTGAAAGTAACAATTTCACTACAATAACGCAGATGTTTTTGTTGTCATCTTCAATTTATATAAATAAATAGGCTTGCAAAGGGCACACAACGTTCTGCATCTCTTCTCATGTTAGCCTCTGTCGCCGTCCGATGTAGCTTAGATGATATTTTTAAACTTGGTTTTTAAGTTGCGGTATCTTTGTGCCCTACTTGCTCCTGAAAAATATGTTAAGCTTTTCAGCTATACCATATCAAGTATTCAACAAGGCTATTGGAACGGAGATTCATGCGACTTTTTACTGTAAACATATAATAGAAAGAGACAGAGACAGAGAGAGATAGTTTTCTTGGTTTTCGAGGGTGCTGAAGCCAATAGCGAGGTCAAAATAAAATTAGGGTATTATAAAGATAGAGTTAACAACGTTACATTTGCGGTTGAAGAAAGCCTTACCGAAGGAACTTTGTTCCTGGTGGGTTCCCCCCTTTTTATGCCCTTGGAAAGTAAAGTAAAAATACTTTTATCTGCGCCTGTCGATTGTGAAGCCGCAGAAGGTCGCTCTAAACGACTGGTGTGATGGATTTATGACCGCCCCGGAACTGTTTGGTGGATTTTACTGTTTTTATGCACTGTCGTTGTGTACAATGTCAGAACAGTCTAGTGTCTAAATAGATGAACTATGTACAATTAGTGCTTACAATTGACATAAACAAGCTAATAGGTGTTATTGATTGGAAAATGGTGTAGTAAATAGAAAGAATTGTATAAAGTAATCTCGTCATCATGATTATGTTAAATTATAGGTAATTGATTTTATTTCCATAGTTAAGTAGGTTTGTACAAACACTTTTACACATCAATTATTTTTTAAACTATATGAGGTCACAGACTCTTTTGAAGTCCATATAATCTTGGTCAGACCATGTGACGACCATGCAGATTGGTGGTTAAGTTTCGTTATGTGTGATGTAATCGTGTAATTGTATAACGATCTCTGTGATTTTAATCAGACATTGGCTGTTACATTTCACATTTGGTTGCCATCCAAGCACTTAGCACATCATTCAAATACCTACTGTGTTGTGTAGGCCTAAGGAAGGTCAATGTGCCGTATTGAATGTACAATATAAACTGATGACTAACATCTATGTGCCTACACGTCTAAAAAAAGCAAAGTTTAGTAAATACCATGTGATACGGGATATTGCTCCATACATTATGTATGACGGAATTTTTTATGTTCAATGGTAGTTTTCCGTTCTTTCTCGGTCGTGTGAGGAATGTTACAATTTTCGCTAAAAGGTAATTAAAGATGCTTTAATGGTGGCTATAAAAGAACTGTTGATCTTTGTGTTTGAACATTTTTTTAACTTTATTATGTTATTGTATTTCAGTCCATTGTTTTTCCAGTAAAATAGAAGTAGCCCTTGAGAATCATATATTGTCAGCAAATCTGATTTAAGTACAATATAATGATGGTGATGGCGACTGATGATCTAAGACGCTGAGGTGTGCTTCAGAGGAGACCACAAACTGGGAAAAGTATCGTAAGTCCAGTCTTACCAAGACGAATCCTTTTACGCAGTAACTGGTTTATGAAGGTCAGACATGCAGTCGCTCCATATGAATTACTGGTACAGCTGCATCCGGTTAGACTGGAAGCCGACCCCAACATATTTGGGAAAAGGCTAGGCAGATGATGATACGACTACATTTTACCCGTGGCTCCCCAAAAACGCAGATACAAATAAACAGCGTGTCTAAAATGACAAACATGCGTTTGTAAACACATCGTGGTCCGGAATGCGTCTGTCTCGATTTAGCGACTCAGTTTAGGTCGGTTGGCGCCACTCGTAAACTAGCGTTTGGGAGATTCGTCTGATGAAGTCATGATTTGTTGACTGTGGTGCGAAGAAGCTGCGCAATACGGTGCTGTGGTGATGTTTTTTTAAAGCGGACAGGTGGATTATACCGATGGATATGCTGACAGGTGAATTAAACAGTCGGAAAGTTACGCTACCTACAAAAGAGAGGAATTAAACTAGATCGGGCTTCGAATTTGTTTTAGAATAAATCCTCTTTCTTCTGCAGTGGTAGACCAGGAATTTGTTTTAGAATAAATCCTCTTTCTTCTGCAGTGGTAGACCAGCGGTAACGGCCGCGACTTACGAATTTGGGTCATAGGATCGAACCATGATATGGGCTTTACTTCGTGTAAATAATTTAATTACTACTGCCTTCAAAATGGTGAAGAAAAACATCGTGAGGAAACCGGCATAGCCTAGAGCCAAAAATTCGAAGACGTGACATTTACCAAACCGCACTGGGCCCGCGTAGTGGATTTCGGCCCGCTCCCTCTCGCCAAGAGGAGGCTTGTGTCCCAACAGTGGGAACATTATCGGCTGATTGCTCCTACTTGTCATGAATGTCATAAAGACTAAGATTGTATGACACGACAGATACCTATTAACTTTTAGGTAGCATCTAAATGTCGTTACAAACGTACCTACTTAGATTAACGATTATAATTCGGAATGCCAAACGCAACCGCTTTAATGCTGAAAACAGCTTCTGAAAAAAAGGCTTTACTTATAATTTACGAATTGAAAGATGAACTATGCGTATCTATCAAATAAAATAAACCCATGTCGACGTTCTAAAAGATACGAATTCGTGAAATGAAGATTTAGTACATGGTGGCGACATCGGATGCGCCGGCGCCATGGGCTCTGCGTTGTAAACAAACATGTTTGTAAAATAAATCTTTTCATTTGAGGTCGCTGTGGCGTCGTCCTCAACGATGACGCTATGATTGTGGAATTGTCGTTAGTTGATGCTTTTCCTGGCATCATTTGATAAGGAATTGCAGCTATGTTGCGTATGTACCTATGTTTTTGTTATCATTGCTTTTTGTTGTCGGTTATTGTAGAGTTTTATGACTTACCTACTTATTGTTTTTTCAAAACATCATTTAGTTTATGTTGAGTATCTCATTCAACTTGAGACGTGACTGCCCAGTGGTTAAGGCTTCGCCCACGGAATAGAAAAAACAGTGGAAGTGCCAAAAAGCAGTGGGGACTACTGATTATGCTACAACTTAGTTGGTAAAAGGCTAGGTAGATGATGATTCATTATTTTATTATTTTATTCAAAGCTCAGTTAGCAAGACACGGCGTCTGCGTTATATACATATCACAGGTATACGATTTTTGCTTTAATTGTAAAGAGAAATCATAAAGCTACTTCATATCATATTGGCATTCGGTTCCGCGGTTCCATTGGTTCCGTGTGGTGCCAGACGTAAAAGAATAGCACCATCCCATTTCTTCTCCTGGGTGTCGTAGAAGGCGACTAAGGGACTTACTAGAGAATGGGCAGCAGCGTTCTCTATGCATTTGACCACCATACTGCGATCGCCAACCCGCCTACCAAGCGTGTCGATTATGGCAAATCCCCCCTTTTGGGGGAGGCTTATGTCCAACAGTGGACGTCTTTCGGCTGATATGATCATACTGGCATTGAGAAACACACGCACCACTCGTCCTAATAACCCACATAATTATTTCTCATCCAAAATATTATAAACTCCTTGATTATGTTATTGCTATCATTAAAAACTCGGTACAACACCGCCGGCGCCAAGGCGTAAACAAAATGTGTTTGTAAGATAAATCTTTTGATTTGTAAACTGCGATGCGCGTGCGACGGAGTGTTTGATTCTGCTGGTAATAAATTTTAGTCCACCGGTAATCGCTGTCCTCGTAACTGCTGGAATTTGGCCGAGATACGGCACTTATTTGGACACGTGGAGTATTTGGCTGTTTGTCGCAAGTTTAAATAGATGTGTCTTCTTTCTTTAATTGAGACGCAAAAGGTGAGGTGGGAGAAAAGCGCAGTAAAAAATTTTCAGCGACTTATGTATTATTTTGATAAAACTAGTGTAATCCAGGTGAAAGTCAGCGTTGGCTGATTGAGCCGGCCACGTAATGTTGATTGTGTTTCATCAATAAAATTATTCGTTATAGCTCAGATACACTAATAACTGGCTTCAAGGGAAAGCCGGGGTAGCCTGCTAGATTCAAATCTCATGTTTTTTTAGAATTTGCCGAGTATTAGGCTGTGCGTTGTAAAAATATGATTCGCGACCTTAATGCGTATGTTTTTACACAATTAAAATCATTAAAATCATTAAGCCAACCCCCCTACCCCTCTTTCTATGAACTTAGAGAAGTTCATTTAATGAATCTAATGCCATTTAATTACTTTTTCATCTGTTAGTCATTCAATGGGATTAAATGAACACAAAACAGTTATGCAATTAAACCAGCCCAAACCAAAGGTGCCTTAGGTATGAGGGTTTTCATGAATGTTCCAGCCACCAGTTGGCGCCACTTTGACAAGAGGTCTTCCAGTTCGAAAATGAACTTAAAATATTTGAGGTCATTGGTTTTATTCTTTCGTTCACCATTCAGTTCGTAGGCGCTTTGACAGTTTTGGCAGGTGCCCGGACCTGACGTCTCAGTGCTGCCACCTAGTGAACGTCATTTCAGAAAACCCTCATTGCACAAGTATGAAAATGGCACAGGCGCATCTATAACAAACAAAAAGTTCTACATTCACTGAAGCTTCTATTAATTGTGTCTTCACACGTACATTGTCGCGTACATTTTGCAAACCAGACAATCATCTACGCATAATATACTCAAGTCCTTGACATGAAATGTTGAACATTGTACTAGAAAGAGAACATAACAATGAACAATTAACCCAATATTTTACGACGCCAGTTAACTAGGTTTTGGCGACGTTCATAAACAATGGTTTTATAGATTTTACGATTTAATCGATTAACGACAGTATTTGTATCGAGTTGAGTAGAAGTAGAAACAATAACGGAAGCTTGTTCAGCTTGAGTGTTATTTTACAAGAGGCTTTTGAGTACGTAATGTTTATGTTTGACTTGAATAAAATATGTTGAAACATGTATGAATTAGGTAACCACCACTACAAAAGAAACACTGCTAGATAATAGATGCTATCGACGTCCCGGATATCAAATAACATTACATCAAGATTTTTTCCCTGAAGGGTTAGGCACGGGAGTACCTATGGTACACCTATCTCTCGCCAGTTGTGTTTAAGTCTCATATAATAGGGTCGAGCTTATTGCCAACAACTAGTATTGCACAAATCTAGACTGGGCTGCTACTGAGAAACTCCAGATACAAAAACCTAATAACACTTTGCCCGACCTGGGAATCAAACCCAAGATCTCATGCTCAGAAGTAGCGCTTGCGACCACTAGACGAGGAGTCGTCGGTAGTCAATATCTCAAAAGACATCAATAAAATCCTAAGATCTGATCTTAGAAGTCGTAATAAGAATAATGAAGGTGCTATAGCTATGAAAAAAAAAACCTATCCTACACAACCAATCGACATCATATCCATTTATTTTCGGATACATATTATTCAGCTACATATTATTCAGCCCATTTGTCCATTATATCCAGTCCAATATTTATTCAAAATCTTTAAGCTCGATAATGTAAGATTCAGTACCCAGATAGTGAAGCGTCTCTAATAATAACATAATTGTGTCGTGCACGAGTTACAGGGTAATTTATTAAACCTCAGTTTGACCTAGAATGCAAAACTTTCTTATAGCTTTGCGTCTAATATTCATTGTAGTAAAATACAAAAAAAAAACGTTCGTTTTCCTTTGCGTTTTTGTATTTTTTGACAGACTTTGAAGTTGATTAAATGTAACATTCTTCGGATATTTCTTTCATTTTTGTTAAGTTCTATTAGTTGTGAAAAAAATAAAAATATATTGTAACATATAATAAAGACCTTGTCTTGTCTGTTTTGTTTCATATTTTGACATTCCACTCTCGCTGAAAACATTTGTTTCTTCATTGCATCAATGAATCGCGGCTTATTAGTCGATTCACATGAATTTACTCGCTCGATTCGGGCGAATAGTCAATTTTAAATAATATGATATTTTCTACGAGCCGCCTACGCAAGAATTTCATTTATTTGTGGGTAAAACGACAACTCCAGAAATACGCAATTAGATAAAATAGAAGAAAAAGAAATAGGCAATTGTCGATTCGCCCACAAATAAAAAAAAATTCGTGCGTGTCGCCTATAGAAAAATACTATGATTTAAAAGTGATAATTTGGTCGACTGGGGCGAGTAAATTCGCGCGAATCGACTAACAAGTCCAAACGTAGTCCTACACAAAAATACCGCTGTCAAAACCGTAGAAAAACATATGCATTATCTGAATTTAGACCAAGATGAATAAAGGCTGTTTCAGATATTACTCAGATACAAATGACCTAATTTCGTTTCGCTTCAGTGACAAATATCTTTTAATAAAAGCATGCTTGCTAAATATACTAGAATACAAACAAAATCAGCACAATGAAGTAATGGTGTTATGAATCGCGTTATTTATGTTGTCATTCTCGTTTTTATTTATAATGATATCGTCATAAATCGTGTTCTTTGAGATTAAAAGACTTGTTTCTTGACAGGTCATCATACTTAGTGCTTCTTTATCTTATTTATCTAGATTTGATTAATAGAGGAAACGCGTGTAGCGTGCAAGATGGCGCCTGTAGTTTATTGTACGAGAATTTAAATACACTTGAGCGACTGATGCACAGACGCCAGCACATCAAGCTACCCCAATCTGTCAAATTTCTTTGATAGATTTTCAACTCTATTACATAAGCATATGGTTCATGTTCAATTGGGAAAATTTGACAGATTGGGGTAGGTTGATGTGCTGCGTCTGTACTTACCTATTTTAAATGTATTTTAACGATGAAACATAATTAATACTTTTTATAAATTCAGCTGCTTTGCATTTGGTGCATACAAATAGCAGTCTTTTTACACTATTGTAACTAATATATTTTGTAACAATATAATTTATAAAAGTGTTTTAAGTGTTTTGCTCGTTCTTCCCCACAGGTACCCACGGCTTGTAACGGGTTTTATTGAATTAAATGTTTTTAGTTTGAGCTTTAGCTGCTACGGGTCTGGCAGTCGTCAACCTCACTATCATCTTGCTGACAGGCATTAGCTGTATTTCGTTCTATGTTTATTTCCAACACTATTGTTTATACAAGAGCTCCTCTCACTGAAGAATTGACGTCGATCTTTACGTCAGTTGATCATATAAATTAGTTGGTAATCACTACAGTTTCTTTTTTTAAACACAGAAACCAATTTTAGTGTAATGTCAAACTAAATTATAAAGCAAACACAAAAGACTTGAAATGTCAGAGTAGTATCTGAGATGAAAAAACGAACTTTCCATAAGCGCATATATCGATTCATCAAAATTTGTCGTAGTTTAAGATGAGATGAGAACCTTATTTGTAATACAGGTATGTGCTAAATCTGCGCTAGCATCGGTGACTGAAAAGTTGTGTGGAAATCGGTTGTCAGGGTATGGGCATGTTATGCGGACGTAAAACGAAAATGTTGTAAGGAAAGTTTTGACTATGAATGTGGATGGCTATTGGCCATAGCCATATTATATTTAATACGGCAAAACCAAAGAAATTACGGATGGACTGTATCAAAGAAAATATGGCGAGAAAGGTCGTGACTATCGAAGTTGTGACTAATAAAACAATAGAAGAAAAATAAATGTGGCGCCGACCCCAAATGAATAGGCATAAAGAGAATGATAACGAAGAATGTGAAAGAAAGAAACTACGTTTATTTCTTTAAACATGACGCATAAAAGAACAGGAACACACAAAAATAAGAAAAGGTTGAGGAAAACATGCGTCACATCCACGCAAAACAGCTATCGCTCAGCATTATGCTGCGACCCTGTGCAAGACAGCTGCTGCAGCGGCTGGTTTTCAGCGACAACTGGCTTTAACGTAATGATGTCGCTCGGTGCATTAAACAAATATTAGAACACTGTACTGGTACAGCGAACTTAAGGAAAAATATTATAATTTAATGTAAATGTGATAGAATATACTAAACAGGAATATAAAAAAATATATATATAAAGGAAAAAGAAAATAGACATACATGCTATGAGAATATCATCCTCAATAAACATTTTTAACCGACTTCCAAAAGGAGGAGGTTCTCAATTCGTCGGAACCTTTTTTTTTTTTTTTTTTTATGTATGTTCCCCGATTACTCGAAGATGGCTGGACCGATTTGGATAAAAATTTTTTTGTTTGAAAGGGTATACTTCCCAGGTGGTTCCATGATCATGAAGTCAGGATCTGATGATGGGATCCTGGAGAAATAGAGAGAACTCTTCAAATTTTATAGGCACACTTGAAGCAATTTGTGTAGTTTCTGGAAGAGTACTTTCTCGGAGGGGTTCCATTTCAATTTGGTGAAGATCTGATGAAGAACTTCGGAGATAAGCAACGGAACTCAAATGGACAGGGATTGCTGAAATCTCATGTCTGTCAATTGTTTACACCAGTTAATAACATAACATCGCGCCGGTACGCTGTGAAGGGGTAAGCACATGTGAACCACTAAAAAGTGAAAAATAAAAAACTTTTTTCAAAAAAATAAACAACCGACTTCCAAAAAAACACTAAAAAGTGTGGTAAAGAGGCGGTGACAAAAAATTTAAATACATAGCCAAAGTCACCGACTTCCGAAATTAAAGTTATTTTTCACTTTTTAGTGTTTTTTTGGAAGTCGGTTGTTTATTTTTTTGAAAAAAGTTTTTTATTTTTCACTTTTTTACTCTTTATGTAGTGGCAACATTTCGAAGCGTCAACCATAGATAAAAAATGTGTGTGAGCGCCATAAAATTGATGTAAGTAATTACGAAATGGCTAATGATGTAATGTGATAATATTATGCAATAGTTGTGTGTCAGTGTCGTAGGTTAGTGCATGATAGTCCGTGATTAAGGGCTAATCAATTTTAGGAGTCCATTCTATAAAAACAAGATAAATGTACAAAGACTCCAGGGAACCACTATTAGTCATCAAAGAAGTAGGTACTCCTGATCTTCACTTCTGGCAACTTCAGTTTGGCCTGTTGCCAGCCTGTTAGGGCCGATCAGGTGTTTAAGTGTTATTTGGCATTTGGCTTCAAACATCTGCAAGATAAAGACGTCCAAGTGGTAATGCGCTTAGATAAACTGTTGAATTTGAAACGAAGAAGAATTAGGGCTGGTTGTTAAGGTGTTGTTAGGGCTTTGTTGGAAAATAGATGTTTGATTGCAATGGGTAATACAAATATGCGGGCTCTTCAATTCTCAATAGCATTATTTAAGAGTGTCACTGTGGTAATGTTTATGTGTGCCGTGCACGTAGTTCCTTCCGGGTTTATGACTGTATGTGCATTTTCATAAAGCGGCCACCACAAAATACTTTGTTTTAACACCAACCACACAACCACACAAAATACTTTGTTTTAACACGCTTTTTATTAGCTTCACCTATATGTTTGTACGTTTGTTTGTAACCGACTCCTTTGGACGTGATTTTGACCCACTTCAAACGGTCAGATTTCAATTAAACTTTGTAGACTTATCGAGGACTAGTGACAATTCAATAATTAAAAAAAAACTGAAAAATCACGCTTTTGTGTTTAGTAGAACTAAAAAATAGAAAATAAATAAATAGATAAAATAATCTAAAAAAACACGCTTTAAAAACGCAACTAAAAAGCAGAACGTAATTCAAATAAAGCGTGGGGCGCTTGATATTAATTGATTTAAAAAAAAATATCTCAAAAAAACACTTGAGAGGCTTCAAGGGACACCCGGATGGAACGAAGTTCCTTTCGATTAATTACTGAAGGAATTGTAATAACATTTTAAAAATTGTACATATACGTACACACACACACACACACATATATATATATATATATATAATATATATTGTCTGTGTCGCTGTCTGCAGAGAAACACGTGCACGCCGCACGGCTTACAACAATGTAGCAAAAAGTGTCGTTACAACTTTTGGTCTTAATTTTTTCCGTCTAGCCCCCTTTCGCAACGCGCTATAAGGAACTTCGTTCCAAAACTTCGTTCCAAAAACTGAACTACTTAATGCAATGTCCTACTTGGATGTTTGATTAAATTGTTTAATACGAGCGCTAATCCTGCCGATAAACTGTAACGCAGTTTGGCTGGTTTATGGGATTTGTACAAGTTTAGGTCTTTGGTCTTTTGGTTTGGTTTTGGATGTTGTTCGGGCGCCTCCGACCACTCGGCAATCTTCGGCGGCTGTCGCGAGACAGCGGAAGGCGGCGGGCGGCGGCGAGAAGAGCGGTGTGCAGGGTGCGGGCCGTCGAGCCACTTCGCTACCGATCTCCAACGACGGCACGCGCGCGCACTCCATAAGTTTACCAACTCAAATTCTGTACCTATCTGGATTATATATCTTAAATTACAGTTAACCTGCCTTTGAGTTTAGTCCCTAATTAGGTCCCTAACAAATGGTCCTTCGAGCCTCTTAATAGTCGCGTTTTGGGAAATCCAATATCGTCGGCCACTGGCATTACGTCTCGACGTTGGTGAACTTTGGACTCCAACTTAAATTCGCTGCGTCACCGGAGCAACGGTTTTTTTCAACCGAAGACGATCGAACAAAGAAGAACAAGAACTGCACTATTACATTTCTCCGAGTCTTGATAACGACGCCGGCGCTTATTACGTCGACAGGATTGGACGATTTACGCCGAGTCATCGCTTGGAGGATTTTTGGACAGGTTTCTTGTGGATAAGGATTCGGTATTACGTGAGTTCGTTCCAATTTGTACCTTCAATATCCTTTTCAAAAAAGTGTTTTTGGTTCTGTTAAATTCAAATTATTTTCCGTTTTCACGATCATATTTGAGTCAACACGTGTTATCATTCTAGTTATCTCTTTCACTCTTATGCACTGTACCTACTGATTACGCTTGTGCACTTCTCAATCGCCAGCGATTTACCGTTGTGCATGATCAGCTGTGGGCGCTTATAATATTGTAACAGCTGACCGGTGTAGCTCGCCGGCACCTGTGACATTCATCAAGGTCACGCGGCTATTCATTCACATTTTTTATGTGTTTTGTTCAAGTTTAACTGCCAACTTCTTTACGAAACTTTGCTTCGCCTCATTAAGTGTTAATATTACCTATTACTGTTCTTCTTAGATTACGCTATGGCCTCTTTAGACTTATTGGTGAGAAAGCGAAGTGCTATTAAGGCAAAGCTTACAAATTTCACCAATTATATGAATGTGCTTCTTAGCTGCAAAATTATTTCCGACATTCAACACCTAGAGTTGGAGAGCCGTTTAAAAAAATTTGAGGCTACTTATGATGATTTCGACAATTTACAGGTAGACATCGAGGTGCTTTCGGATGATCCTGACGAGGCATATGCAGAGAGAGCAAAGTTCGAGGACCGTTACCACGCGCTCGCAGCGCAGGCGCACGGCCTGCTGGCCAGTAACGTGAGCGGTGATGGCGGGTCCGTAACAGGCTCGGTGAACAAACAATCAGGTGCATCGTTTCAACAACGTAACTTTATACGCTTACCTAAAATTGATTTGCCAAATTTTGATGGTGGTTATCAGTACTGGCTTGAATATAGAGATACATATTTGTCACTAATTCATAATAGTAGTTGCATAGATGCCATTAGTAAGTTCCACTACCTCCGTGCGTCCCTTAAAGGCGATGCTTTAGAAATAATAAAAAATATTGATTTCAAAGGTGATAATTATGAAATGGCGTGGAAGTTACTAAGCGACCGCTTTGATAATAGTAGGCTTTTAGTAGATACCCATGTTAAGGCTTTGTTTAATGTAGACTGTATTACACAAGAATCATCCACTTCTTTGCGTCGTTTAATTGATCTTATTAATAAAAATATTAGAGCCCTTAACACAATGAATGAGCCCACGGACAGTTGGGATACGTTAATTATTTATATGATGGCGATTAAATTAGATCCTATTACCAGCAGGGAATGGGAAGCTCATCGTAACAGCATACCAACAAAACCAACGGTTTCTCAATTTTGTTCCTTTATTAGCAAAAAAGCTGATTTATTGGAGACATTAGAACATAACAAAATCACACATAATATAGAAAATAATACTAACACAAATAACATTCAGGTAGAAAACAAACATAAATCATTAATAATAGCAACTAATCAAAGCGACAATTCAAATCAAAAATATAAAACAAAATGTCCCTTATGTAATCAAAATCATCTGTTATACACTTGTGAAGGGTTTCGAAATTTAAAGGTAGAACAACGTATATTAAAGGTTAAAGAATTTAAAGTTTGTTTTAACTGTTTACGTAGTGGTCACTTAACAAAACGATGTAGATTAGCTCCTTGTAAATATTGTAAAGGTAAACATAATACCCTTTTACATGTGGAACAGTCAACTCAGTTCCAAGATCCTATGCCCAATAGTGTAGCATTGCCCACTGACGTTTCTGGAGTTGCAGCTACACATAATGGCACCTCAGAAAATATCTCCTTGTCGAGTGACACTCAGTCGCAACATACTACCTCTCATATTTTCCTGTCCACAGCGTTGGTGAAAGTGGTGAACCACCGAGGCATCAAGAGCGACGCCAGGATCTTGCTCGATAATGGTAGCACAGCTAATTTTATTACGCAGAAACTATGTGATAAGCTAGGACTTCCTCGACGTAGCACGAGTTCCACGGTGACAGGTATAAACAGTCATACTACATTAAGTACACGGTCTTGCAAACTAACCATTGAATCATGCAGCGGCAGCTATAAGACAGATATAGATTGTTTCATATTACCCACAATTACCAAATTACTGCCGTCTACTTTAGTCGACATAAGTAACATTCCCATTCCATTAGATTTAAATCTGGCCGATCCGACATTCAACGTTCCATCAGAGATTGACATACTAGTTGGTGCTGAAATATTTTGGAATATTCTAGGCGGTGCATCTATTAATTTAGGCAAAAATCAGCCCAAGTTACATGAGACACGGCTTGGATGGATAGTATCAGGCTCTGTGGCTCTTCCAAAACATCCATCCAAAAATTCGTATTCACATTTTTGCAATATCTCCATGAATGACTTAAATAACAGCTTAAATAAGTTTTGGGAGCTCGATTCCGTTCCTTCTGAGCATTCCTTGTCACAGGAAGAGCGAGCTTGCGAAGACAGTTTTCGTGTTAACACTGTGCGTGATCAAAACGGGCAATTCATAGTTACAATGCCTCTTAAACATGATCCCAGTGAGTTAGGCGGGTCTTATGAAATGGCTAAACGCCGATTTTTATCTTTGGAACGTCGTTTCCAACGTGATCCTGCTTTTAAGGAAAGATACGTTGCATTCATCGAGGAGTACTTGAGCTTAGGGCACATGACTGTGAATAACTCAACAAGGAAACCTCATTCAGGTAACAAAATTGAGTATTTTTTGCCACATCATGGAGTCATCCGAGAATCCAGTACCACAACTAAGCTCAGGGTGGTCTTCGATGCATCAGCAGCGACGACCTCTGGAGTGTCGTTTAATGACATCCAAATGGTGGGGCCCACTGTTCAAGATGATCTCTTTTCTATATTGCTGCGTTTCCGTCAGCACAAGTTTGTTATTTCTGGTGACATAGAGAAGATGTATAGGGCCATTCAGGTAACACCATCACAACGTTGTCTACAACAAATAATCTTTCGTGCTGATCCTAAGCTACCACTTCAAACGTACAGTCTTAATACTGTTACTTATGGCACAGCTTCCGCCCCTTATTTAGCTACCAAGACCTTAGTCAGTCTAGCAACAACCGCTTCTAATGACATTGTAAAATCTTCCATTGAACGAGATTTTTACGTCGACGATTATCCGAGTGGTGGCGACTCGGTTTCCGAAGTGGTCCAGATGGGAAAAGAAGTTGCATCAATTTTAGCGTCAGCTAACTTTTATTTGAGAAAGTGGCAATCTAATAGTTTAGAGATTTTAACAGACATAGCCGGTGTTTCAGGACATTCTGGTAGGTTGAACTTGTCTGAGGATAGAAACGTGTCATCAAAAACGTTAGGCCTATATTGGCTGTGTAAATCAGATTCTCTCGAGTTTTCAATTTCGGTGGATACCAGCAAACCAATCACAAAGCGCCACATTTTATCAGTGATTAGTCAAATATTTGACCCATTAGGTCTGGTAGGTCCATGCATTATCGAGGCAAAAATTATCATACAAAGTCTATGGACGGCTAAGTGTGACTGGGACGAGCAAGTACCAGATAATTTACATACCTCCTGGTTAATGTTCGTGAATAGTCTGCCATGTTTAAATACCCTTAAAATACCCCGGTGGATTTCATGTGACAATTTAACTGTGAATGAGATTCATGTGTTTACAGATGCATCAGAAAAGGCCTACGGCGCATGTATTTATATAAAGTCTAGCACAAAGGATGGGTTGGTAAGAGTACAGCTGTTGGTTTCTAAAAATCGTATTGCACCAATCAAGCCAACAACCATCCCTAGACTTGAATTATGTGGGGCTTTATTAGGAGCAAGACTGTGTGTTAATGTACGGAATTCCTTCACCAAACCCGTTAGTAAATGTTACTTTTGGTGCGATTCGACAATAGTGTTAAGTTGGCTTTCCATGACACCTAATTTATTAAAACCTTTTGTCCGTAATCGTATCAATGAAATACAAGAATGCACTACAGGGCACACGTGGAACTACGTGCCGTCGAAGGAAAATCCGGCGGATCTTGTTTCTCGCGGGCTGAAGGCTGACCTTATCAGCGAGTGTTCTTTATGGTGGTCAGGTCCTCAGTTTTTGTTAAATGATAAAATATATTGGCCAAAAATGCCCAATGAGAACTTGAAACAAGATCTACCTGAAGTTGTATCATCACACTTCACTGATCACTCATCCCATCATCAATCATACAATAATTTAATCTCAAATCATTTGTCACATCATAATAATAATCATTCAGTCATTAAGTCACTCATTCAAAAATATTCCAATTATAATCACTTACAGAGAGTTGTCGCTTATGTACTAAGATTTAATTACAATCTAAAACATAAACACAATAAATTCCTTGGTTCCCTTTCCTGTGAAGAACTTACAAATTCTACAAATTTTATTTTACGTCACGCACAAATGGATATGTTCCCTAATGAGTATCATGTATTGCAATCAGGAAAGTCTTTACCAAACAAAAATAGGCTTATTTCTTTGAGTCCCTTTACAGATTCCAATGGTCTCATACGCGTAGGAGGGAGACTAGACAACTCACCTTATGATTATAATGTCAAGCACCCTGTATTATTATGTGGTAAGCACCATGTAACTAAAATAATATTTCATAAATATCATCTCGATGGCTTACACGCTGGCCCACAGCTGCTTTTGGCAAATATACGTCAAATGTATTGGCCTCTTGGTGGCAGAAATCTTTCGAAAAGTATTGTTAAAAAATGCATCAAATGTTTTAAATTCAAGTGTCAAATTGTGCAACCTACAATGGGTCAGTTGCCCTCTTCAAGGACACATTTAGAACACCCATTTTTAAATTGTAGTGTGGATTACGCTGGGCCAGTGCTGATAGCTGACCGCAAAGGGCGAGGCTGCAGGCTTATAAAGGCGTACCTGTGTATTTTTGTTTGCCTTGCCGTTAAGGCTGTTCACATTGAGCTTGTTACAGACCTTACGAAAGAAGCCTACATGGCTGCTTTGAACCGTTTCGTGGCTCGTCGTGGTAAACCCGAAAGCATCTTGTCCGATAACGGGACCAACTTTATAGGTACTTGCAATGAGCTACACAAGTTTTTACAAGACACGAATCTCGTGTCTGAAGGTGTTCAACAAGGCATCAAATTTTCTTTTGCACCTCCATACTCACCCCACTTCAACGGCATTGCTGAGGCCGCCGTCAAATCCACAAAACATCACCTAAAGAGACTTTTAAGCTTAACACACTTAACATACGAGGAGATGGCCACGTGCTTGACTCAAATAGAGGCCGTCTTAAATTCCCGTCCTCTTACCCCTCTTTCCACTGATCCTCTAGATTTTTCTGCTCTTACTCCTGGACACTTCCTAATTGGGCGACCACTAATATCTGTTCCACATCCACAGGTTACTGACCTCACCATCGGGCGACTGGAGCGCTACCAAAGAGTGGAGCACATCAAGCAACATTTTTGGAACCGATTTCAATTAGAATATGTTTCTCTGCTGCAGTTAAAAACAAAATGGACAGCGTCAACAGGTCAACTTTCTGTGGGAGCACTGGTTCTCATCAAAGAGAAAGGCCAACCGCCCTTGGTGTGGCCACTGGGGCGTGTCATCAAGGTCTTCCCTGGCTGCGACGGGACCACACGGGTAGTGGAGTTGAAGACGAAGAGAGGAACGGTGGTGCGGGCTTACAACAACGTCTGCCCACTTCCTCTCACTTGAATGCTTCAACCCGGGGAGGATGTTCGGGCGCCTCCGACCACTCGGCAATCTTCGGCGGCTGTCGCGAGACAGCGGAAGGCGGCGGGCGGCGGCGAGAAGAGCGGTGTGCAGGGTGCGGGCCGTCGAGGCACTTCGCTACCGATCTCCAACGACGGCACGCGCGCTTTCCATAAGTTTACCAACTCAAATTCTGTACCTATCTGGATTATATATCTTAAATTACAGTTAACCTGCCTTTGAGTTTAGTCCCTAATTAGGTCCCTAACAGATGTTCAATCAATCCGATCCGTCCGATCCGTCCGATCCGTCCAATCCGTCCAATCCGTCCGATCCGTCCGATCCGTCCGATCCGTCCGATCCGTCCGATCCGTCCGATCCGTCCGATCCGTCCGATCCGTCCGATCCATCCTATCCGTCCGATCCGTCCGATCCGTCCGTCCATCCGTCCATCCGTCCATCCGTCCATCCATCCATCCGTCCATCCATCCATCCTTCCTTCCTTCCTTCCTCTGTCTATGTCTCTGTCTGCAGAGAAACACGCGCACGCCGCACATCGTTACAACTTTTGGTCTTAATTAAAAGTGTCGTTACAGCTTTCAATCAATCAATCAATCAATCCGATCAATCCGATCCGTCCGATCCGTCTGATCCGTCCGATCCGTCCGATCCGTCCGATACGTCCGATCCGTCCAATCCGTCCGATCCGTCCGATCCGTCCGATCCGTCTGATCCGTCCGTCCATCCGTCCATCCGTCCATCCGTCCATCCGTCCATCCATCCATCCGTCCATCCATCCATCCATCCTTTCTTCCTTCCTCTGTCTATGTCTCTGTCTGCAGAGAAACACGCGCACGCCGCACATCGTTACAACGTTTGGTCTTAATTAAAAGTGTCGTTACAGCTTTCAATCAATCAATCCGATCCGTCCGATCCGTCTGATCCGTCCGATCCGTCCGATCCGTCCATCCGTCCATCCGTCCATCCGTCCATCCGTCCATCCGTCCATCCGTCCATCCCTCCATCCATCCATCCATCCATCCTTCCTTCCTGCCTCTGTCTGTGTCTCTGTCTGCAGAGAAACACGCGCACGCCGCACATTGTTACAACTTTTGGTGTTAATTAAAAGTGTCGTTACAGCTTTTGGTTTTATTTTTTCCGTTTAGCCCCCTTTCGCAACGCCGCTATAAGGAACTTCGTTCCAAAAACAACACACGCTTTTTTGAAATATTTTTTTGCTTTTTTAGTTGCGTTTTTAAAGCGTGTTTTTTTTAGATTTTTAATCTATTATTTATTTTATTGTGACAATATGTTATTACGGTCGCGACTTACAAGTTGTAGTTCGTAGGTCGAAACCCAGGCAGGCGCTTTAATTTGTGTAAATTATTTCATCACCACTGCTCTCAAAACGGTGAAGCAAAACATCGTGGGGAAACGTCGTTTTAAAATTTTTGGTTTTGTCCTAGAACCAAAAATGTGAGGGCATGTGACATCTACCAACCCGCAGGGAACTCGGGTTGTGGAACACGACCCCCTTCCCTTCCACCGAGAGAAGGTCTGTGTCCCAGCAGCCGGAACATTATAGGCTGATCATGGTATGCATGCAACAGCCTATCGGAAAGATCACCTCGTAGAGGTGTATACTTTGTTTTTTGTTTTGGGTGGGAAATCATCAAATAACTTCTCCCGCGTTGGGTGGAGCAGGAGGGCGTGTCAGACTTTTACTGACTAAAACCCACCCGTGTTCCCTCAGTTGCCTGTGTGCCAGGGGCCGTGGTATCTCTTTCGAGCAACCCGCACCCCTGGTAGAGGTGTATAATTGGGCACGTAGATTGCAGCAATATATTAGTAGAAATTAGTTAGTCTGGTGATAGCTTTCTGACTCACGAGCACTGGAGTAGATGTTAAGAATCTCTGATCATCATATTTGAAAGACAGTTTTCATATAGCAACTGCAATTAATCTGCAAGGTGTAGTTAAACTTTCTCAGACCCAAAAACCTGTGTAGCTAGGATAAAGTATGGAGCAGAAAATAAAAATCCCTCCAATTTAACGAAGAATGTTCTCAAAATACGTTATAATAGATATTGGATGGTGTTCCCATTTTCACTTAATTTTTCCCTGTCTCCCTTGGACGTTAATAAAAATATAAGCGTTCGTTTATAATTAATGATAGGCAAAGAATTTTGATATGCGTAGTTAAAGAATTTAGATCTTGACGTGACTTCAGGAATTCCCTGAATCTAGGACAGCACTGCTTATAAATTTAATAAGAACGTGTATAAATAACTTACGTATACTTTGAATATTTTTTTATCGTGTTCTGTGAAGTGCGTTATAACGCACGATATTTTTGCAAAAGTATTTTTGGAAGGATTTTTTGTCCTGTTCCCAATCTCTTAACTGAATGAGGAAATGTTCGGACAAAAATGGACTGTGGTCGTAAACCGGGCAAAAAATATCGATGTTAGTCAAAGTTACAATTCCTTTTTAGCTAGGGTTTCCTATGGTTGCGGTGACCGCCACATAGCGTCCGCAATTTACCGTCAAACGATGTCACTGAAGGATTATTTAAGAAAGTAGTTTGGGGTGCTCATGGATTTGTTATGTACCGTCTTTAAAAGAGATAAGTAATCAGGTCGTCGGATATAGTTGAAGTTTAAGTAAGGAACTGATGGATAAAATGTTATTTAATAAATAGAAAACAGACAGTTAATAAAAAAAATGAAAAAGTTAAGTCCCGCTGCCATAATTTCCATGACGCCCTGTCACTGCAGGCGTTACGAGTATGTGGCGGCTACCGCTCTTTTAGGATCAACAAGGCTTAACTGCTAGCTTACAAAATACACTCCCGGACTCCTAAATCGAGCCACTGTGCATATTTACATGTACGCATAAAGGTTCTAAACATAAAAACACTTTTGGACCAATTATTTTTTCGTGTTGTTTCATACTGACATAGCTACTGGCCATCATTTTGGTGTGATAACAAAAATCAAAAATGCAGAGTGGCTCTATTTTGGTGTTAGGAAGTCTATTTTCTTCATGAATCTTTCCCTAGCAAACAGTTAGCGATTCACAGTTTTCCCTCACTAAAACTTAAACGTTAGATGAATACCAGCAACATTAACAGTTGAAATAAAGCGTGTTAACTTCTCTAGTAAATCTCGTTCATTAGTCATGTGTCGTATTAAATCTTTCCGATTCTCCGGATTTAATGTGAGAACAGTCGGAGCCGGAATATTAATCATTCTCAGAAAATGTATCGCTTTCATTAATTATATTGTTCTTCGTGAAGTGTAATGAACTACTTTAAAAAAAACTAATTGATACAAGATTTTTATACAAAACAAACTGGTTGCTTTTCCTGTTTTGCTTCATTTGTGAATCATAGTGTAGATTATGTGCCAAATAGGACAGACCTTTACAATTAATCTGGCTTATCCTGGCCCCGATTCCTGAACTGATGTTATAGGTCACGCAAAGAGTCATTTTTGTTGTCAATATATATTTTTTTGTACGAAACTTGGTTTCCAGTAACACCTTATTCAAAGTACCTACTAGAGGAGGCGGAGCCATTTCATTAAAAGTGTTGTAGTTTTTATTTCTGCGTAGAGATCAAAAAATTTAAAACACCACGACCCTCCACTAAAATGTAAACAATATGTAACAAAATCCCTGTTGTTCCTTCTACCCACATTTTCAGAATCGGTATATAAACGTAGGTAATAAGGCAAGTCATTTATAAAAAGTGTTCAACAAAAATAATTAAAGTAAATATTTAATTATGAACATTTTTAATGTTTAACTGACTTACACCTCTGTAATTTTGCAGTTAAATATTTATTTTAAGTATTTTTGTTGAACAGTTTTTATAAATGACTTGCTTTATTACGTATGTATATCGATTATGAAAATGTGGGTAGAAGCAAGAACAAGGTTTTTGTTACATATTGTAAACATGCATTTGAAATGTGTATGCAACTAGCTGTGGAGGGGCGTGCAATTTTAAATTGATTGATCTCTTCCTACCTAGTTTATCTTTCCGTGTTGCTTTAGAAATTCTCTTTAGGTAAAGAGAATTTTACATTTTTTTTTTATACTGTAGGTATTATTTACTACGTCGTTGGTCTTGTGGTCGCAAGCGCTACAGCTGAGCATGGGGTTCGATTCCCAGGTCGGGCAAAGTCTCATTGGGATTTCTCAGTAGTAGCCTGGATTCTAGATTCGTGCGTGACTCATGGCAATAGGCTCGCCCCCTTTTACATGGCACTTACCTAACTGGTGAAATGTGGGTATACTATAAGGTACACATCTGCCTAACCCTTCGGGGATTACAAGCGTGATTTTATCCATTTATTATCTCCTGTTCCAATCATGAGGATTACATCATTCATTACAGGCAATGAGATACAATGACCGCAGTCAATTGGTCAGTCTAATTGATGAGGTCATTTCAGTACATAAGTATCTACTCCATTTTCCATGTACAGTAGGTGTGTAGCGCTCATTCATTGATGTTAGAATGACTAATAATTAAGATGATATACATGTCGCATCATGGTGGCCGAGATGCGAAACATGGGGTCTTTTTCACGATCCGGCGGAATAGTTTAGGTAGGTGTGGGCACTGTAGTGGGTACTCGAACGAAAAGATAATTTGAATTTAAAATAACTTTTATAACAGTTTATAAAACGAGTAACAAATTAAATAAACATGTGCATCGGAAACAAACACGTGCGTTGGTACTGACCCTTTGCTTAGACTGTCCGAGGTCGACTGTCCACTGTAGACTGTCACCGCACTCGGTCTCTCCGCCAGTCCTCGCTGCATCCCCTCCACCGACGATCGTGTCCAAGCGGTAGGGCTCGCTTGCGTTTTCGGTTACATGTTTTTTCGTTTACGAATCAAACTGTTAGATGGCGCTAGCCACTGTACTTTGGCGTCATCAATCCACGACATACATAAGACAGATAGATTAGCTACAGGTACTTTTGCAGAGCAGTATGTTTAATAGGCTCGCCCTCTTGAACTTGAACATAACGGGCGAAATGGAACTATAGGTTCACTTCTCCCTTCGCGGAAATGTTGTGTTAGCGTATTTATTTTCCTATTAAACTTGTACCATTAAATAGTCCATCTGCAGAGCATGGGCTAGTTCTAATAGGTACAGAGAAAAAAAGAAAATGAAGTACTTAGGTACCATGCTTGCTTGAAACGCGTCAGATCGTGCTGCACCCTAATTGTGTTACACACTAACAATCAGAATCTGAATAATTTTGAATAATATTGTTAATCCATTGCATCATATGTTCGAAAAATTCGTCTGCACAACAGCGTAAATAACGCAATGAATGTAGTTGAACTGCCAAAATGCAAGCGATTCCTACTGTTAGTGTGTGACGCAATTGCCCCTTTGTACTCAAACCGCTTCACGCACTTCCTGTCACAACCCGAAGGTTTTTTGAGGGAAATTCCTTATTGATTCCTTCATGTTTGAAAAGTTCGGAAGCTAGACCTATCAATATTATTGCATTGTCAACATAAAAGACATTACAATTGTGATTAAGTAATTACTCCAAAGTTTCCAGTTACTTTCTTTTTAGTGTTAGTGCAAACTAATAAAATTAAATAATGATTAAATAAACATTGACAATAACTAATTATTTAATGGGCCGGAGTCCCGTTTAATACGTCCAAACGCACATAAACTGCCAAAAACAAAAGCTTCATGGGCAATATAACTAAAACTGGCCGATATAAATGACTTGACTATTTGGAATAATATTAACGACACATCCTATATTAAACATTGAAAGTAATTAATTAATGCTTGTAACTAATATTAACGTTAATTTATGTCTTAATACATGAAGCGTGGTTTACTTTCACAGCTGACCGATATTCTCTTTGACGTTCTAAAGTGTTTTGGGAAACTGTTTAAATAGTACTTTAATAATGTAAATAAATTACGGAGAAATTTAGTGCTTTGAGACAGGAACATAAAGTGGTCCCAAAAATATAATTTATAATATTCTGTCAGATACTACTTCCGTGTTTTCTGCTTAATTTTCCATTTGTCACGTTTCCATGGCAATAAAAAGTAACAACGAGCTATTTCCGAAATTGTTTGTTACTTTTTACGAGCAATAAAACGTATTTTGTGTGATTTTCAAGACTGGTTTAACAGGTGGAAAAACAAAAATAAAGTTATTTAAAAATATAGTGGGTTTTTAAGCAGGACGTAAAATATACAGGTAAATTATGTAAAACACTGGAATAATGCCCAAAATAATTAGTAATATGCCGTTGTAATTACAGGTACACTCAGCCAAAAAAGATTAGTAACCAGGGTCATCGGATACAGTTGAAGTTTATTAAGAAACCCAAGAATGTTTTCACGTGTTTAATTTGATAAATGAACTGATTATTTTCGTTGAATTTCATTTAATTTTATTGGAAAACATCCATTGGTTTCTGAAGATTATTCTACTATATCCGATGACCCTGGTAACTTATCTCTTTTGGTGACTCCATAAGATATTTCAGCCTCGTCTCTGATGACGTACGTGCGAAGCTGCTCGTAATCACAGAACAGCACAAAGCCAAGCTAGTACAAAAAGACGTACTACTAACTAAAACATAGTCTTAAACAAAACTTTATTAACACAATTTTGTTTATAATATAAATATGAATCTATTGGCCTATGCCACCTGAAAATAAATAAATAATGCTTTATATTCCATACTTTTGAAAGGCGTACGAGGGGCCGAAGCCAACTCGCAGAAGCCTATTAGACGTTTTCAATTAAATGAGGCAACAACCGACGATTATCCCTGTATGCACTGTACAAGTGCACCTAATGACAACCCCCGGTAGGTGCAGGACTATTGCAAAACATGGAAACAAAACATATTAGGCCGTTTGGGTGGCTGTCGTGGATTGGATACTGTGAACTATGGAAGAACTTACTGCCCAACAGCTCGCCACAAGCTGCGCTGCGGGTTTCTGTATCTCTCTTGGTCAGCTCCTCACCTTATACCTATTCCGGCAAAGTAAACTCTACCGGCATAGACCTAGAGTTCGGAGCGGCAAGTTCTACCACGACGTCAACGTAAATATACGACGGTGGGATATTATAATTATTGCAGATGTCCATAAGTGACCTAACCACTTAATATAAAAATCAAGCTCAACACTGCTTTAATTACTAGATACCCCCCATTCCTAAAACTGAACTCTTAATCCGTCAGTCAGTAGGCTGTCCCATTTCCGAACAAATAACTCAATCAGTAGACGCGGACAAAAATATCCGAGAATGCATCTCTTAAACCGTTTGAACTTCACAGCGGTCTATTCCAAACGACTGACTCACGGTGCATCGATGTTGAGTGGTGATGCGTTTCTCGAAATAACAGCGCATTACATCCGATTATATTTAGCATGCACCTTCTTGTTGCCATATTGTTTAGTGCAAATATTTGGTCAGTGTTGCCAGGAATATGTTTTTGCTTTGACATTTTGGGAACAAAGGCAGTGTTGCTGCTGTTTTATTTTGGGAGTTTCCAGGTTTTGAATCATGTTGTATTAAGGGGGTTGTTATATCAAAGCTGGTTTTGGAAATAAAAATTGTATTTATCTCACTTTTCTCATCGCGACTGACGAGTTGTAGGTCGAAGGTTTGAAACCAGATAGGTGTTTTACTTTGTGTAATTTATTTCATTACCACCGCTTTCAAAACGGTGAAGGAAAACATCATGAGGAAACCGGAATGTCCTTGAACCAAAAATCCGGACACATGTGACATCTACCAACCCGCCCTGGGCCCGCGTGGTGGATTATGCCCCACTTCTCACAGAGAGGAGGGCTGCGTCCCAGCTGTGGGAAAATTATAGGCCAATTTTGCTAATTATGGCTCGTCGTAGATATCTTTAAACAGCTGAGGGAGGGCATGGCTATATGGTACATGGTTTGAGCTGAGCATCTTCAGAAAGAGCTGATAGTCTCAGTTCTGTCACAGACCCGATAATATTCAGGTAAAAGTAGAGGCCAGGTAATTTACACACTCATACAATTGTTTCCAAGCCTCCTGTTTTGATAATACGAATAATTCAAATTATGATATTGAAACAGTAATTTCTATTTCTCAACCAATTCGGAGTTGAGTTAAATATATCATTAGAATGGGTTTTGGCAGACACTTGGCGTGCTAAACCTTCCCTATCAATTAGGGACGGCTTTAAATAGTTCTCGACCTTCGAACCATTTCTTAAAACAAAGGAAATCAAGTTCCGGCTGTCTTGTTTTAGTAAGGACTAGTTCATACGGTATTTTATTTGTATATCTGAACTTGACAATCTAAAACTACTGTTTGAGTTTAAAAAACTAATATTAGATTGATTTCGTCAACGTCAACGTCTCGTTAGAGGGACGCACGGAACCGGTAAGTATGGCAGAAAAAGGGGAGGTCTATATCTACCTAGCGTGGGTGATTCCGGGCTGAAATGATGATGGTATAATCCTTTGAGTTAATCTTGGACATTAACGCCATCGCTGATGGAAACCATCGTGAAGAAACCTGGACTTACAGTTGTTGTAAGGATATTAAGTATTTATTTTTATAAGTAAGTAGACCTTTTAAGAAACTTTTACACGTCAATATTTTGTGGTGAATATTTCAAATCAAGATGGCGCCGGCACTTCCTAGGTCATGGTCTCTTTTAAAGACCAAAAATGTTATTATAAGATTTTTATGTCGGTCTAAAAATGCAGGGCCATGTCTGGAAGGGCATTCTGAAGAAAGAGGCCATTGCAACTTTGAGTTGACCTGTCCCAACAGATGGCATGCATGCGTCAGCCTAAAATAACCAATCCGTCCGTCTGTAAGTCTGTCCCGTAAGTCTGAAATCATCAAGTGTGGTGAGCAATTCTCGGGCGTCCCATGTTTGACAAGAGGCCTTTGCCCTGTGGATACACAATAATAGACTGGTATTATTATTTTCCTCTCTTCTGTGGGTAGTTAGTAGATAAATAACATTATAACAACATACTTGGTTAATGTATCATCATCAGCTTACAGCAGTCCACTGCTAGACATAGGCGTCTCCCATTGCACGACATTCAGCTCAATTCTCGGCAACTCTCATCCAGTTGCTACCAGTCACCCAGCGAAGATCGTCACTCCACCTAGCCTGAGGGCGTCCTAACCTTACGTTTTCCGATTCCCGGTCTCCACTCAAGAACTCACACTCCGTCTACCCCAACGATCATCGGTTCTAATGTGGCCGGCCCATTGCCACTTCAGCTTGCTAATTCTGTGACCTATGTCGACAACTTTGGTTCTCTGCCGGATCAGCAAATTCCGGATTCTATCTTTCAGAGATACTCCGAGCATAGCTCGTTCCATGGCTCGCTGAGCGACTTTGAATTGATGAACCAGCCGTACCGTGATTGTCCACGTTTCGGCTCCGTGGGTCATAACAGGTAGGACACACTGGTTGAAGACTTTAGTTTTCAGGCTCTGCCGAATACGCGACGAGAAGACTCAACGAAGCTTCCCAAATTGCACAATTGCACAATGCATATTCAGTCTATAATGTTCCCACTGCTGGGACACAGCCCTCCTCTCTGTGAGAGGGAGCGAGCCGTAATCTACCACGCGGGCCCAGTGGGGATTGGTAGATGTCACATGTATTCGAATTTTTGGTTCTATGACTGGCCGGTTTCCGTTTTGAAAGCAGTGGGGATGAAATAATATACACAAACTAAACCCCCCCCCCTTCCCCTGTCTGGGTTTGAACCTATGACATACACCTCATAAGTTGCGGCCGTTACCACTGCTTACTTACTTACGTGGACCGTATTTGTCTGAGGTTCCAAAAGTTTCCATGGAAAGTTTTTGTGTAACTATTTCTGACTGTAAGTACTCCACTCAGCGGTAGGTACGAATAACAAATCTCGTAGGATCACTCACGCTCTGTACGTCTGTCTGTCACCACTATTTCTGAAAGTAAAATGTTGACGTGTTTGAAACCCATCTTGGCGTCAACAACATATTTAAACTCTAATTATATTTAGAGTCTTTGTTATAAAAAAAGTGTTTGCAAGTCAATAACCTAACTGATGGTCGAGAGTACGAAGAAGAAAAGACGATAATTATAAAAAAAAAAAATTATTTCTGGAATATAAAACGTTTTTACTAATAAAGGTACAATGTTGTAAAATACTTGTGTAAATTCAAGGATGTATCGTAGAGATGAAATATTATTTCACGCCTAGCAATTTGTAAAGATTTATTAGATTTCGTTTTCGGGCTGTGGGCTGGTAGCCCAGTTGCTGATAAAACACAACAACTATATAGAGCAAACTTGACGAAAAACAAGAGACCTAATTTGTATGATCACGGGGAGGGGGCGTTTCAATGGCGCGGCCACGGCCATATATAAAACAAAAACAATTTGCTAAGATTTTGTAAAAAAATGTAAAATTTGATTCCCAAAACCATAAATTTGTCAAAGATATGTTTAAAGTTATAAGGGTTCGAACGTGGCCGCGCCATTGAAACGCGGAGAACCGCGCGGCCACGGAGATCTTTAAAACTATGCGTTGCAGAGAGAGAAAATAATAGATGGAATTTGTAAAAAAAAATGGAAAAATATGTAAAAAATCCTAGGTTTATATTTTAGGAGCTGTAAGACTATTATAACCCCATGGCCGCGCCATTGAAACGGTGAAAAATACTTTATCGCCGATATCTCGCTGAAAAGGCATCGCGACGTCTGAAGTTTTTTGTAAAACCCAAATTTGAATATGTCAAGATTAGTAAAGATACAACAAAAATCCTAGGTTTATATTTCAGGAGCTGTTAGACTAAAACCACATGGCCGCGTCATTGAAACGGAGAAAAACACATTATCGCCGATATCTTGCTGAAAAAGCATCGCAGAGGTCTGATTTTTTTTGTAAAACCTAGATTTGAATTTGTCAAAACTTTTAATAATACACAAAAAAATCCTAGGTTTATATTTCAGGAGCTGTAGCACGGTATTGCGTTGAAATAAGTCGTGATTATCTACAGAAGAAAGTATGAAGAACGGGGTAACGCCAGGGTCTCGAGCACAATTCAGATTTTCCGAAGTTTTAGTATTGTAATTCAGTATCATTCAATGGGATTATAATTATGACCTTAGAAGGTTGTTTTGATGATTTTAATGATAGTAATTCTGTAAACCCATATTTGTTACGATCGTGAATCATATTTTAATCAACGCATAGCCTGACACTGACCTGGAAATTACAAAAAACGTAAGCAAACAATTTCGTGGGCTACCGTAGGGCATCCGCCTTAATCCCAGTACCGCTTTGGACAACCATCAGATTTTGTGTAATATTGCATGTCGGTTACTACTTCCATCATCCCAGTTTTCACCAATACAATGTACATACCATCACGCCTGTAATCCCCGAAAGGTTAAGCAGAGGCCACATTTTGCCAGGTATTTTCAAGTCACATATAATAGGGGACGATCCTATTGCAATCAACTGATCGCAAATTCAGACTCCTATTGTAAAATTCCTAATGGAAAATAGCAATAACACTTTGCTCGACGTAGTAATTGAAACCAAGGACCTCTTACTCAGCAGCAGCACGTACGACCACGAGGCACACCAACTTAATCCATTCTAAACGAGGCCTTAGTCGTTAGTAATCCAATCTACTTCAATATGAATACATTAACACGTAACGAACGAAGCTTCATGGTTTGTAACTGTTTCTAAAACAATGCTCCGAAAATAAACATGCGTGACGCGGAACGTATGCTTGTTATTTAGGCCCTAACTGACAAGAGGCCGTATTATATTAGCAGATACATAATACACTGAATGTGAGTACTATGCAGGCTAGATTGAACACATGACTTTATAACTCGTCTGGTGGTTTTGAGTATTTTGTAAATGGCCTACGCAAATGTCCTGCAAATCTGGTAGCATCTTGTGATGGGTCGTTCAGCTCTCTAAAATAGGGTTGAGCTACACGGTGACTGCTACATACATGCCGTCTGTTGGGACAGGTCAGCTCAAAGCTGCAATGGCTCTTTCGTCAAAAGGCCCTTCCAGACTTTGCCCTGCATTGTTAGACTCACATAAAATTCAAATAATATAATGTTTGGACTCAAAAAGAGACCATGACCTCTGAGTTTGTTTCGCCTTTTCTTCTCAGGGAACAGTCAGATAGGAAATGCCGGCGCCATCTAGTTTTTAAAATATTGACCTGTAAAAGTGTCTTTTAAGATCTACTTACATAAATAAAGATTTCATTTCATTTCTTTTCACTCCCGGTCTCCTAAATTGAACCACCCTAGAATTCCATGTGAAGTATATGCCTACATTTTAGGCATTACCATCATTTTGATGTTTCAGGCACCGGACATCAAAATGATGATACCTAGTCAAAGAAAAAGTTTTATGCAGTTTTGTTGCCCATCATTTTCGTGTCGTCATTGACTCGTCGAATTTGATTTAATGGCCATTTAAAAGTTATAGATTTCAATACAAAAGTGCTGGGTGGTACGATTCTGGAGCGTGGGAGTGTATATCAACGTCAAAGTTTTGGCTCCTATAACAACATTTCCGACGTCCACTTTTGGAAAAGAATTCCCTTGCAGGCTTAGCAGAAACACCGATTTGTCGACGGAAGAATAGACATGACTATTAACGAAATGACGTACAATAGGAGTAGATAGCTTCTTCTATTAATCACAGTTATGCATTCTAAACGAATCATGATTTTGTACATAATCGTATATACTTTGTGGCCGTCGAGTAGAAAGTTTGTTGTCAGTGTGATTTTGACAGTTTGGGAAGGAATATTCTTCTGAAATAGTCTACATATAAAAGGACCTAGACAAAGATCGTTAGAAACGAAAGACAAAATGACAGATTGTAGAACGATATTTACGGTGCGATGTCAAAAAAGGAGAAACGAAATGTGACTTTGTATAGAAAAAAGCACTGTCTATTCTTCGTAGAAATAGAAAGCTTCATGCTAAGCCTTCTGATCAATAACGATCAGTATCCTAATTGCGTAATATACTCGTACTATCAATCAGAATCAGAATAATTTTGAAAGATATTGCTAATCTATAATCATATGTTCGATAAAATTGTCTGCTATGATGTTGAAACGTAAAAAACGCAATAAATGCTGGTTGAACTGTCAAAACGAAAGCCATTCTTACTCACTAATAGTCACTGTTACTTGTACCATAGCACCATAACTATGTGAGCGTCTATTAACTGCTTCCAAATTACAATGTCAATTTTATTAATTTTATATTTTACACTTTCTGACATATTCTCGTCATTATTTGACATTATACAACACTTGTAATATCGAGTATTTATTAGTGATTTTCATGGAAACCATATCACTTGGTTTAAATAGGTTGATTTTCCATAAGTAGATTATTTTACATATTGTGAATGAGAGAACGTTGCAGGCCTACAGTTTCTATTCTTTATTTTCATTCCTCTAAGTACCTGGTGCTTATTGACAGGCCTGCACTGTCCTCCCATACCTAATATCACTGTAATTTGAAAACATTATAAAAGCCAATTATTTTTAAAAGAGTAACCGTGGAGTTTCTTGCCGGCTCTTCTCCATAGGAAGCGACAAATTGGAACCGTGCACCTAGCTTCTGACGTTTCATAAGTGCCCTTGCAGGTTTATGTGAAATAAAATATTTTAATTTTGATTTTGATTTTGTTCCACTGTCCTAGGTTACTCGCATCCACGAACTCCTTTTTCAGTTCTTTTTTGTAGTGAAAACTTCTTTACGCGCGTTGGGCATTTTTTGAGATGGGGAAAAATAATTGAACTCGCGACATCATTACTGACACCTCTGTATATGTCACCGTAAAATTGTAAATACCGTTACATTATAATCTATCTCGCGAGATTGTAAGCTGTTGAAAGATTGTGAACCGTAACATACTGCTTACAATTTAACGCATTATTTTTCGGTAGATTATGATCTATCGAAGTGAAACCGTCAAATTGTGAACTGATATCAAGACGGATAGTACCTTGCGCTAAACTAAACAGTCAAATAACTGCCACTAACTTGGAAGTAGCGCTCGCCGGCCGCTGCCGCGGCACCACTCGCTGCGCTCGCTCGGCTCGCGCGTGGTATTCTAACCTATTCGGTCGGTAAGCAGTATGGTGCAGTTCACAATTTATCGACAGTTTACAATCTCGCGATATAGATTATAATCTAACGGTATTTACAATTTTACAGTGACATATGTAAATTAGTTTTATAAGTTAGTTTTAGTTGAGCTTGACCAGTATAAATTGCATGTAATAAAAGATTTCACCTATTTGGTAATATAGCTGCCAATTTTTTTTAATGTACCTACAATAGGGCATTTAAAGAAAATTTTAATATAATTTTCGCAGTAGTACTTTATAATAATGGATAAAAAACACATTTAATTTAAATGTATTTCCTACACAATTAAAAATTTCCTGACGATTCAAAAAATACACACGTAATTGTTCAAGTTTTCACTTCTGTCGGCGGAGTGCCACTATTTTTTTTTACTACATATCTTTAAGTCTATTTTCATGAAAATGAAACTATTGGGACCACATAGGTATTAAGTATCTCTGTACCGTCGCTCCGTCTTAATTACGTCTCATAGCCGTAAAATTCTGATAGGTAATGGATATGATACACCTAAATGTCCGGTCAGAAATAACATGCGGTCTTAGAAACGAACAATTCGTACGTTAGATATAATATTTATCACCTGAATTTTCTATGCTGACCTGAAAAATAAGAATAACAACTTCTTCAGGGTAAGATGTAAGATAGGAACGGAAAGGAAATGAGCTTCCGACGTTTGCACCTAACCCAGACGGAGAATAGTAATTATGTGTATACATATATACAGGATAAGTTTTTATCCAGTGCGCAAACTGTAACCATGAATTCAGCATATCATTCTAGACCCCCCAGCGCAGAAATTTTACGTCGGCTATACAAAAAAAAAAATCAGCTGTTCCATACATTTTGACCGCGTAGGTATTGCACTTTTCGTCGTTTGAGCTACAATTTTGCCAGTTATTACTGCATTTTCAGGATTCATAAAATCATAACTGTTACTTCTACATCTCAGACATGCCCGGACTCGGAAGAGTTTTTGACCTTTGGGCATATTTTGACTACGCTGACCATCATTTTAATCGGCCGAACCCCATATTTAATCATTTTAATCATTAGAAACGATATAAATAAAATGTAAACATTAATATAAACATTGGCGGAAACACGATGACAGGTCTAAACAGTCTCTTTTTTTGACCACACCGTGGCTCTCGTGTCGATTTGTGCTGCCATCTATAGTTCGTGCACGTTCCCTATAGGTACTAACAAAAACAATAAAAACTAGACTCAAACAGATATATAAACTAAAAACGCAAACAGAACTTATTACCTAAATAAAAACATCCAGACGTAAAAAACAGAATGTAGCTATTGATGAATTCATAAGTAGATCCATAGCAGAAGAAGACAGTGAATTTGAAGAAATGTATTACCTTGGCAATGAACTTGCAACTCTTGCGAGGTAGGATAAATATCGGTGAAAACAACAAAATATATCGCATTTGGCAGCAACCAAAACCACGGTATTTATCTGCAACTATATTGCAATTAAAGTGAATACCTCTCTTGCGTTACAATTTATGATATCCGCTGGGAGAATGATAAAAACTTGTGTAATAGCTTGTAGTCTTGTAGTCACGGTGCATTTCATTTAGATGATTCGTTTTTAAACGTTTAATTATCCGTGAACAGTCGGTAATTTTAATGAGTTATTATGACAAGAGAATGCGGCAGACCTTGGCAATAGACGGGATGATGATGTAAGATAGAAGTACCTACTCTTATGTAATTCCTTATGAGTCCTATGTCTATCAAAACATGGCCACTTCTCTGCTATGCTTGGAGTTTATGTAATTTTGGTCTTTATAAAATGATTACCCTGCTTATAAAATGTCGAGATTGGAAATAGACATTTTATAGAATACTTGTCCGTTCCGGGAATTCTTCAATTTTACTTCGATATGTAAGAGAGGTTCGTGGCTAAATAATAACTTCAAGATTAAGGAACGCTTGTTGAGGTCAGTCCATGGATGGGGCGATCCATTAAACACTGAGACCCCTCGTTCCTCGAAAAGCACGCTAAGTCCCTGCTGTCATTTATAGATTTTCGACAGTCGTCAGGTAGCGAGAAGTCCGAAAGTGTGACAACCATTCTTACCAAGGGGTATCGTGTTACCGAGTAACGGGTTGTGAGGGTCAGATAGGCAGTCGGTCCATGTTAAATACTGGTATTCAGCTGCATCCGTTTAGACTGGTAGCCGACCCCAAACAAAATTGGGAAAAGATAAGACAGATGATGCAAAAACTATGCTGTAATTTAGAAAAAACCGTTCAGATGCGGTTTATTAACAGACTCAAGCTCCTGGTCTATTTGACATTGAATAAAGTCACACTGAAAATAAAGTGCAGGAATGCACTCATCTTGATGAAAAGCGCCACCACCTATTATACAAATACCGATCTTACCTATTTTGCATAGAGTTTAAAATACAATAGTAAATGCGTGCATACAAAAATGTAAACAATGCAAGACCGGTCGATTTGAAGGTTATAACAAAATTAATCTATTATAGAGCTTTGAAAATAAACTTTGCTATTTATTATGCACTGTTAGTGCATTAGTCACGTAGTTATATGTTTACCTGTTGCTAATTTAGTTTTTAAACAGTATATTTTGGGAGAGTTCAAAGTTTTAACATCATCGTGGAGTTTCTCGCTCATTCTTCTCCATACGAAACTACATTTTGGAACTGGACTTGAACTTCCCCTACTGCTAGGCATAGTTTATTTTATTTATTTATTTATTTGGAACCTCAACAGCTTATTATTCATTAACATGAGTTATGAATGTTCACCTCACTATCAATGAACAGCCCAATGCAGTTGCGTCAAAGTTACTAGCATCTTAGAGTCTGCATACACTACACAGTGATAGCGAGATGATGAAAATGATCTCTTAAGCCAATAACAGAGTTTCACGGCATTGATAAAGTTGGGTTAGTTAGAAAGTGACAAAAAAAAAAAAAGTTTTTTTTATACAAGTGCAGCTATCAATAATAATGTGCGAGTGTTGACACATTGTTCACATTACTAAATCAAATTTACAAGTATGTATCTAAGTACATAGGCCTCCCTTTTCTTGTGCCAATCCCCAGGCTCCATGTTCCAGCCTTATCCAGCTTTTGCCTATGTTTTGCGCCGCTGGGCGACCGATATCTCGTCTTCCAGTCCTTGGATGCCACTCTGTCACAGCCTTACTAGTGTAAGGCTCCAGTAAGGCTGTGAAAGAGTGCCGTCCAGAGTAGTTTTACTACCTGGTAAAATATCCAAGTACGCTAGGATACTTCACAAAGCTTACTTAACTCCAGCTTCAAAAGTTTATGGAAATATTTTCCAATAACTTTTAGTAGCACCGCTCAGCGACTATATGCCCTGGAAGTCTACAAATAATATAGCCAAATGACGAAAAGGCTGTAAACCACAGAATCTACAGGAAAAACCGTTGCTTTGGGATACGACCCTCGAACTTTGAAGCTTGAACGAACCAATGAAGCGCATCGTCATCAACATTTCAGCCAAAAGACATCCTCTGCTGGACATAGGCCTCCCCCAAAGAAGCCCTTCGCGTGGAACTGTTAGACCGCAACACTTTTGTCTCTCCGATGAATGTGTTCTAAATGATGTGACAGCTTCAAGAGCTCTAATTAGCAAAGCCACCCAACAATTTTGACTTTTGTTATAGTCCTAATATTCTCATGTCCTTAAGTGAATTATTGTATTCTTATACGAATAAAGTTATCTCAAACCTCTACTTTGATTAATTCACACGTTTCCTCAGGAAGTCGGATATCATCATCATCATTTCAGCTGAAAGACGTCCACTGCTTGACATAGGCCTCCTCGAAACACAGCCATTTCGATCGGTTCTGTGCTTCTCGCATCCAGCGGATTCCTGCGGCCTACACAAGGTCATCGGTCCGTCTTGCAGGAGGCCTTCCAACTTTGCGTTTTCCAGCATGCGGTCGCTACTCTAGAACCTTCCGGCCCCAACGGCCATCTGTTCTGCGAGTCATGTGCCCTGCCCACTCCCATTAAAGTTTGGCAATTCTTCGGGCTATGTCGGTTACCTTGGTTCTCCTACGGATCTCTTCATTTCTGATTCGATGGCATCGGTATCAGGAAGTTGGATATACGTTTTTCAAAATAACATTTCAATCATGAATGAACATTGTTTACTCCATCTACAAATAACCGTCATATGACTAGCATGGTTATTATAGCTAACGTGCCAAAATAATCAGCTGACTCCTACCGCCTACCTACTATTTTACTGTGTAGTCAAAAAAATAAATAAAACGTACCTAACAGGGGCGTCAGACTGATAAATTGGTCTCTGATTATAAATAATACGAAAAACAACAAAATATGTTAGTCACTGGTCACATTGAAAAGGCTTTTTTATTTGGCGACTTATTGTAATTTATGAAAAGGAGCTTGGTCGGTAACTGCAAAGTGTGTGGTGGAAGTCGGTACGGTCATGTGATACGGAGGAATGAGGAAAACGTCGTGAAGAAAGTTTTGAGTATGAATGTCGATAGCTGTAAGAGTAGTGTGAGTCCAAAGAAACGATGGATGGACTGTGTGAATCAAACTCAAACTCAAACTCAAAGCATTTATTTAAAATAAACCAATTACAAGCACTTTAGAATTGTCAAGGTCGGTGATTTAGAAAGATGAAGCTATCTGCCCATTCCAAAGCGTAGGTACCTATGGAGAAGAACGGGCAAGAAACTCCATGAACACTCTTTTAAAATCATGGTATTGTTACAAAAAGTTGGTTACATCATTATGTTGAAATTATCAATGTAAAAACGATGTAAAAAGACGTGCACATTAAAGCGTCCGTAATTAAAACAAAAATGAAATAACAATTCAGAAATTAAAATAAGCCGTGGGAGCTAGGAGATGACCAGTCCCTACTGGCGGCGCCCGTTCACGAACATGACGTGTGGATCAGCACCATTCAGCTCAACCATTTTGAAGGGAACTTAATGATCCAACACACACGCCATCACGCATGCTCATATATGGTTAGAAAGAGTGTGACTACGGAGATGACGACTAATAGAGAAGGGTGGAAGAAAAAGACATGTGGCGATGACCCCAAACAAATTGTGATAAAGGCATGCGAAAGGATGATAGTCGATAAAATACATTAACTTCAAGAAATAGGGACGATTTTGGTGGTTTTTCATGTTAAGAAATTGACGTTTTTAGGCAAGTGAGCTGTGACTAATTTACTTCAAGTATTCTGGTATCCCGGCGAAGAGACTCTTGTAAGGCATTCCTAGTGATATTATTTTTATGTTCAATGATTTCACTCTCATCTGAGTATCCGAACATACTGTTATGTTTATTTTAAAGGCATATTTACGAGTATGTGCAAATGTTCGGGAGATGCCAAATTACTTGCAAAGTTAGGGCTCAGACAGACTATCGACTTTTAATCAATTAGCAAAGCTTTTTGGACTAGAAAGTCGATAAAACAGAGGTCAACACTTAAACTGCTAAATTGAATAACATCAATAGTGATAAATTTAAGGAAATATTAAGGAATTCATATCCAATGTTGGTTTTATGTTTTGTCCTCCTAAAAGTACCTAAAACTACATAGGTATCGATGTTCAAGCAGTAGTTTTCCCTACGGCACTTATTGGTATATAAAATATGATATCGATCAATGAATCATAACGATACTTTGGGAGTGTCGATCATATGCCCAAGCCCTTATGGTACAATATAAAATAAAAATAGCATTGACGGATTTTCAGAACGTTTGATGATGAATAGGTACTGAAGAACGTGAAGGTTTCAATAAATTATGATTATTAATGTTTTCGTCTTTAATAGAACTAGGTCACTTCAAGACCACTATTATGAGTTACAGACAGGGACATTTATTTGTTTGTAGACAAACGAATGATTGTGTCCTAGAAATATAATGGCACGAAATAATCGATGAGTAAAATATTTTAGTGGGACACTTCTTTATATTTTTATTTATGACATTGTTTTTTGGAAAATCCAATTTGAAATATTTTAGATTTCTTGGAATTATACGTAGCTAAAAAGATTGTGCGTCGCGTTAACTGCTACAATGTCAACACACTATAGTTTCGGTAGCCTCGGAATGCGGTTCCGTCATGAAAATCGACAGTATTAGCAGTACGGCGAAGGAAAACATTGTGAGGAAACCGGCATGTTCTTGAACCAAAAATTCGAGAGCCTGTGTCCCAACAGTAGGAAGTGCGGCTTACTATCCATGTATATCAGGTATTTTCTCCAGTATTTGAAGTTAAGGTATCAAAATGCTCTGTAATTGGACAGGCGGTTAGTAATTTGTTACCATTCATCGCTTTCTTACGAAACCAAAGCTTTAGCTCGTTGTCACCGTTTGACTTTCTTTTTTCTTCTCCTTTTTCCTTCCAAACCTCCTTGTCTAGTTCGTTCTCTAGCCATGTGGGCCCTGCAAACCTTATCAGATCATCACACCACCTTCTCTGTGGCCTACCCCAATGGCGATGTCCTTCCTCAGGTGCCAGTGAGTGACGATCTTTGCAGATCTTGCCGGGTGCGTTCAGGAGACATGTCCAGCCCACTCCCACTTCAACCTGGCTGCTTTTTCTCTAACATCCACTACTTTAGGTATGGAGCGCAAGGTGGTGTTTCTAACTCGGTCCTTACGCTGTGCTCCATTTCCCAGTGGCAAATCTAGAATTTGGACTTTGGTTGTTCAGTAAGTGACCAACTTTGTGCACTGTAGTTTGGTACGGGCAGGATGCACATGTCAGTGAGTTTTCTTGTAAGTGCTATAGGCTTTTAAGGGTCCAGTAGGTCTTCCAAGGATTTTGGGCTCGTCTTTTGACTTCCTTGTCTTATCTATTCTTGAATACTCCGTCTTTTGTAATAAAAGTGAAAGGAGTGGCAAAAACCACTCTGAGCGAAAATTATGAGTCATATGAATTACAAAGATCTTCTGCTTATCTAAGTCTCAGTGAAACATGCTCAGAAAACCATAAATAATCTTGAAAATGAAAGATGCGTGAATCAACACAGCTCCTCTTTATTAGGCCCTTAACCCTGCCATTATAAATCTTCAGCAGATGTTGCAGACATTAACACAAACAGAAAATATAATCTCCGAAATTCCACAAGTCAACAGCCGCTATAATCTCACACGCTATTTAGATTTTAAATATAATATCGGTAATAATGCGTAGGTACTAAATAATACAAATGCTCTTCTATTTGAGCCGGACAACGCATTCGTGAAGAACTTGGCAATGTTGCAAGGACGCAAATTATGTAATAGTGTGACAAATATTTTGTTTTTCCAATTGTAAAGGTAAAAATCACATTTTTGTTTTTTTTTTCAAGGTTATTTTTGTCATCGAGCCGCTGGATCGTTTACATGTGGCGCAGAGTTGTGTTTTGTGAATGCAAATAGGTATTAAAATGTGGACCAGACTGCTGAATAAATGGAAAAAATATTCCTATTGAATTTTTTTACTAGGTATAAAGAGTTTTGTGAAATGTATAGAAGGAACAGCTGAACGAGGTAAGCAAAAGTCATCTACTAATTTAGAAGAACACAAGCCGAGTCCCTGGCTGGCACCCCGTCGGCAAAAAATTGCAGACTTCCTTTATCTCATGTGGAATGTTTTTTGAACCAACGAACAATACACAGTTTATGAAAGTTTTAAGGCTATTTATAAAGGCTTTTAAAATGATGTCAGAAAATTCATTGCCATTTTATAAGTTGATCTAAAGTTCTGAAGATACTTATCTATATTTAAAAAAAGAAATCGTTTCCAAAACTTAAAACCTTAACACTAATGAGTACATAATTTTTTTCTTTTGAAAATGGAAAAGCAGTTGAGATCCCCTAAAAAAGTAAAAAAAAAGAAAAATAACAGGATTTCATTCAGTCGGTTAAAACTCATTCATATTCGCTCATGGCGCCCTCTAGGCCCCGCACTACTAAAACAAACATGACTCGCCCGTACCTCTCTATTATTTTTAGCCTGGAGAAAATTCCTTGAAAACTTATTTTGATTCCCGTAACTATTTATAAATGAATATAAACCGCACTAACAATCTACAGACATTTCGATAACACAGTATCTGGCTTACGTAAAACGCGAAAGATTTATTTTGGTGAAAATTTAATTGTTAGTGAATTCTTAAGTTTAGTGGCACTTAGCGTCTGTTTTATTTAAACTTTGGACAAAACTACGGTGAACTGATTGTTTGTTAATGTGCGGATTCGTTGTTTTTATTGCTGTGTTAATCCTGGGAACCGCTAAAATGCGCGTGCGCAGACGTAGAAGCAATAAAGTGTCGGCTAGTTTAGTGACATACCGATCATGATTATTAGTGTGACCCTTAAAAGTTATAGATCTAGAGGGATTTACGGAGAATCGTAAAAAGAATCGAGATTAGGCGCTGTTTGTTAGAGAAACGTTTAATTTTTTCATTTAAAATTAGCCAAGAATGCTGGCAATGAATACCCGATTCCTGACATGTTTGGTTACGACGCAAAAGGTAGATGTTAATTTGAGCTGTAAAAATAAATAATAGTTAAAAAATCTAAAAAACACGCTTTAAAAACCAAACTAAAAAATTAGAAAATAATTGAATTCTATTAAAAAGCGTGGGGTGCTTTTTGAGGTATTTTTATAATCAATTAATATCAAGCACCCCACGCTTTTTAATAGAATTAAATTATTTTCTAATTTTTTAGTTTGGTTTTTAAAGCGTGTTTTTTAGTTTTTTTAAACTATTATTTATTTACAATTTTTTAGTTCTGCTTGCTTGAAAAGCGTGATTTTTAAGTTTTTTTTTATTTCTGTTTTTTTTTATATTCTTGAATTGTCATTGGTCCTCGATAAGTCTACAAAGTTTCAATGAAATCTGACCGTTTCAAGTGGGGCAAAATAGCGTCGAAAGGAGTCGGTTACATACAAACATACAAACAAACAAACATACAAGTGAAGCTAATATAAAGCGTGTAATAAGCATCTATTAGAACCAAGTGTTATTTGGAGCAAGTTTGTTTTTAAATATATTGATCCCAAACTTTACATTTCATGTTAATAATGCATTATAAATAAATAAAAATATGCATATTGTCAATCCTGTAGCTTTTTTTACTAAGAAAACAATTACAACTGCCTGTATATAAAAATAACGTTTTAATGGACTGTCATTGACTCAAGAAAATTCAATTTTAGAACAATTTGTTTTCCCTTCTAAATAAAGGACCTCGTCCGGACGTTGACTCACCATAACTTATTAATAAATACATTTATTACCAATTAAAACATCAGCGCAAGTTTATTATATCCCGTTCGTAAACAATGACGTGTAAAAATCTAATTGTGAGCTATCGTGTCCACTATACGACGGGACGTGACGTAGGACATACGTCACGACATAAATAGTGGACCTCCCACATCGTCACATGACGAGCGATCTAGAGAAGGTTACACATTCGTCTTCCAGTAGCTGTAGGCGCGGCGTTGGCTACGATTCAATTTAAAGTGATTATGTTTTCAAACAAATTATTAGTCAGCTTGTTTATGTGTGTTTTGAATGTGAAGGTCTTCTTTTTGTTTGCTTGGCTTTTGAAACACCTAATTGATGTTTTTCTAAACATGTACTGTCGGTAATATTAAAAGAATACAACGTTATTACACAATTATCAATTTATCACTTTACCAAAACACAATTACCAATTTAAAATCATGTGACAGGTGAAAAATATGACACATCGCACGCAGTGTTTGAATATTATTTCCGTTCATTTCAACGATTTCGCCAGAATGCAAACAAAGCCATACGTTTTAAACAAAATTATTACGAACGTATTTAAGTAAATACGCATTCGTGGAGTAGTAGAAACTGAGAAAACAAACAAACCAAAAGTCATAAATAATTTGAAGACCTTCAACCAGGAAATATAAACATAAATAATTTCCATACAGGTGTTCCCTTCATGTCAACGCTTCCAGTGTTGTTTACCACTAATTTCTGACTACCCACGCTATAGATAATGTTAAAATAATAAATAATGTTCCTCCATTCATGCCAGTGTGTAGTCGCACTAACCTGGTCACGTGGTCTCTCGCACACAAATTGGCGGGAATATTCGCGCAAGTGTTCTTCTAACAGAACCTAATTCTATTTTCGAAACAACGTTTTGCTGCGAAACCAGGTGCTCACGTGTGCTTGTTTTTGTATTTGTGGGTGGTTCGTATTCATTGTCAAACGTTTTAATAAGAGAAAGATTTTTTTCCGTGCCCCACGGATTAAAACATTGTTGAATTTGGAGGAGCTGCGAACCTACTAGCTGCTCAAATGAAAACAAATGAAGGAGCACGTGCACGTGTACACAATAGAATAAAATGTCCTCTGTGATAAATTGAAAATTGTTCTATTGAAAAAACTCAAACTCAATGCATTTATTTCAAACTAACTTTTGCCTGCGGCTTCGCTCGTGTGGAGATCGAAAATTTGCCCACGGGAACAGACTATCGAATAAAAAGTATCCTATGTGCTATTATGCGTCTGCGAAATTTCATCCAAATCCGTTCTGCCGTTTTAGCGTGATTGAGTAACAGACATCCAAACATCTAAACATACAAACTTTCACATTTATAATTTTATAAACCAATTACAGGCGCTATTAAATTGTCTAGGGGTCGTTGAGTCAGAAAGATGAATTTAGTCTTATCTCAATGGGATAAAGCTGCCACTAAACGACATCCTTAATTGCATCCAGAGCAACTGACTGAGACGACGGGCGCCTCACGATACGATACAGAAAAAAAAACCGTGTCGTGTACATCAACGCACACGGTAACTCCACCCATTCCATTGATCTCTAACGTTCGCTTTTTATTTTCGAAATCACGCATACACGCTGTATAAGCTTGAATGAAAACAACGTTTACATCATTACTGACTCTAGTTACGCTAAACAGTGTACAACAGCTTATAATATTTATTAATACTTGCTATGAGTAATCGTTTAAGTTCGAGAGATACATACGCTTTTTTTTATTTACTGGGTTTTTTCTTTATAGAATACTAGCTTTTGCCAGCGGCTTCGCCCGCGTGGAGGTCGGTGTATTATACATATAAACCTTCCTCATGAATCACTCTATCTATTAAAAAACCCGCATCAAAATCCGTTGCGTAGTTTTAAAGATTTAAGGATACATATAGGGACAGAGAAAGCGACTTTGTTTTATACTATGTAGTGATGTCACCCCGATTATCAAATACAATAAGTATAACAAAACTAGCCTACCCGCAACCTTATACCCATAATAATATGGTAAAGTGTTCTGGCCTCATCTGACAATGGTGAGGCCAGAACGCTATTTAAAAAAACCTACATTATTACCTAATTATTGTGAAACGCTTGAAGTCTTTGGAGTCCAATACAACCACACTCAGTCAAGATGTGATGCACATCTTCTATGACTCCACAGACAGAACACAAGTTGGGTGACTCAACTTTACGCATCATAAATCCGAAACTATTGAGAGGAACGTGTCCGGATCGGAGTCTCAAAGCCATCACAACTTCTTGTCTATTCATCCTGCCCTCGCTGAAGCAAAACATACGTGGGAGAGATGGTTGAATCGTCCTGTACCAAATGCCCTCGTTAAGGATCTTTTATCAAAATATTCTGACCAAGATTGAATATATCTGTCTCTTATTAGGGGTAAAACCTCAGTATGCCATTGAGGACAAGTATAAAATTCTCCATCAGATGCGGCTTCATTGGCCAAACGGTCAACCATCTCATTACCATCCAGTCCAACGTGAGAAGGAATCCATTGCAATACAACTATTTTATGTTTGGCAACAAGTTCAGTGATGGTTCTTAAGATACTATACGCCAGTGGAAGTCCCCTGAACGGTGCCGTGCTCGTACATCTCATCAGATGAAGGAGGGACTTTTCGAGTCAGTGAAAATGACAAATCGATCACCGTCCAAAGATTTAATGTAGGCCAAAGCTTCATCGATAGCGATTAACTCCAAGTGCATTATTGAAACCTTTGATAAAATACGGAATTTAAAAAAGGTACCAACTTGCGAGTCAAAAAAGGCTGCGCCACAATTGTTCTCAAGTCTAGAACCGTCCGTATACACACAGTAAAAGCCTGAATATTGTGCATTAAGAGATTTACAACATATTGATCTTTAATTATGTACAGAATGACAATGCTTAGGTTTATCAACCGAATCTACACTAGGTTTTATAATACGTGATAAGTCCATATTGTTGACCCAAGTATCCATGGAGAACATGCCAATTTTACTACCGCAGTACATTTGTTCTTGCTTTAAAACGTCGTGAGTCGTAACTAACAGTGGTTTTTTCTTATTTCTCCAATAAGGATTATTACTGCAAAGACCATGAAGATTGTCCAATAATCCGACTAAAGGAAAATCGTAACACATAGATTTTACGTAAAATTTACCAGCTAAATATCGGCGGCGAATAAACGGAGGCAATATTAATTCGGATTCCATGACATGAATCGGAGTGCTTTTGATAAAGCCCCCCTATTAGTCGCAGGCAATACTTAAGCTTTATAAACTATATTTGTATATAATTTTTTTGTCACTGATTTTGGTTTTCACATCTGCACTTTGCAACGTCACGATTTTTGATGACGTACTTAATATGCACTATACGTCAAAAATCGTGGCGTTGCTGTGTACCTTTAATATCTTGTATGGTTTTCCAAATAGTGTACCTATTTGCAGTAACGTACTTCGAGAGAAAATTTATTTAGCATTGCATATATCGCGGCCATCTAGCTTCATAACTAGCTGTTCAGTTAAGAGCCTCGATGGTCCAGTGCTGCTGAGCATGTGGGTTCGATTCCCAGGTCGGATGAAGTGATATTGGGTTTTTCTGTTTGGAATTTTTCAGTAGCAGCTCGGAGTCTGGATTTGTGCTCGGTAGATGGCAAACCACCAGCACTGACCCCACCCATAACCCTTGCCGCCAGCACTGACCCGAGCACTTACCGCGAGCATTGTCCCCAGCACTTGCCGCCAGCACTAGCCCGAGCACTTGCCGCCAGCACTGACCCGAGCACTTGCCGTCAGCACTGGCCCGAGCACTTGCCGCCAGCACTGACCCGAGCACTTGCCGCCGGCACTGGCCCGAGCACTTGCCAACAGCACTGGCTCGAGCACTTGTTGCCAGCACTGGCCCGAGCACTTGCCACCAGCATTGGCCCGAGCACTTGCCGCCAGCACTGGCCCGAGCACTTGCCGCCAACACTTGCCGCCAGCACTGACCCGAGCACTTGCCGCCAGCACTGACCCGAGCACTTGCCGCCAGCACTGGCCCGAGCACTTGCCACCAGTACTGGCCCGAGCACTTGCCGCCAGCACTGGCCCGAGCACTTGCCGCCAGCACTGGCCGGAGCACTTGCCACCAGCACTGGCCTCAGAACTTGCCGCCAGCACTGACCCGAGCACTTGCCGCCAGCACTGGCCCGAGCACTTGCCGCCAGCACTGGCCCGAGCACTTGCCACCAGCACTGGCCCGAGCACTTGCCGCCAGCACACAAAATTATTACTCCTTCGAGTCAAAGTTACATCCTCCATCTCATCCTATTATTTTTAGTTAATCCCTCAAGTTGGTTAATTTCTGTCAATAGTTCGCTATTCAAATTTTATCAAATAACTTCTCCCGCTCTGGGTGGAGCGGGAGGGCGTGTCAGACTTTTACTGACTAAAACCCACCCGTGTTCCCCTAGTCGCCAGGGTGCCAGGGGCCGCGTTATCTCTTTTGAACGACCCACACCCCTGGCAGGCATCGGCCCTAACATGGGTAAAGGATTAAGACGATAAAACTTAGGATTTTAGATCAGAGATATAGAAAGATGGATTTTTTAATCCATCTAGTTTCAATTTAGCAGTTTTAGTTTCAATTATTTTTTAATAATTGTGTAGTACTCAGGAGCAGGTACTTCACGGTTTCTGTTGCAACATCTAGCACTGGCCGCCAGCACTAGCCGCCAGAACTAGCCACCAGCATAGGCCGCCAGCACTGGCCCGCAGCACTAGCCGCCAGCACTGGCCCGCAGTACTAGCTACCAGCATTAGCTAGAAGCACTTGCCGCCAGCGCTGACCCAAGCACTTGCCGCCAGCGCTGGCCCGAGCGCTTGCCGCCAACGCTGGCCCGAGCGCTTGCCGCCAGCGCTGGCCAGAGCACTTGCCGCCAGCGCTGGCTCGAGCACTTGCCGCCAGCGCTAGCCCGAGCAATTGCCGCCAGCGCTGGCCCGAGCACTTGCCACCAGCAAAAAAAATGTGTAGTACTCAGGAGTGGGAACTCCACGTTTTCTTATGTACCATTAAAAGACCTATCTTAAAACATGCTAACAAATCCCAGAACTCTGACTCAGGTATCAGCAGAGCATGGGTAAAGGATATTTTTTTTTTGGGTGGAAAATCAACAAATAACTTCTCCCGCTCTGGGTGGAGCGGGAGGGCGTGTCAAACTTTTACTGACTAAAACCCACCCGTGTTCCCTCAGTTGCCTGTGTACCAGGGGCCGTGACACGCTGGTCCTGGCGCAAGGTAGGTCGTACCAGGCGGCGGCTGACTTAGCGACACACGGGGTTGCGACAATCGTGGATAGGATCCGGTAACTGGGACTCGAGGTGGCCTTGCACAAGTCCGAGGCCATGTGGTTTCATGGTCTTCGGAATACGCCAGCGACGGGTTCCTAGATAACGGTGGGAGGGGTTCACGGCGGTTCGGCATCGAGTCGACGATGAAGTACCTAGGACTCGCCTTCGACAGCCGGTGGAACTTCGCGGAGCATTTCCGATGTTTGGCTCCCAGACTGGAGCGCGGGGCTGCCTTAAAGCGGCTCCTGCCCAATCGAGGGGGGCCACACGCCTCCTGCCGGAGGCTTTACACGGGGGTCGTGCGGGCCATGGCCATATACGGGGCACCGGTGTGGGCGCCTACATTGAGGCGCCAACCAGCACGCAGGTTGAAGGCGGCCCATAGGGTCATGGCCATCCGGATGGTACGGGGATACCGCATGATCTCCGGTGAGGTGGCGGGCCTCCTTGCCGGATTGCCGCCATGGGATCTGGAGGCAAAGGTCCTCGCGCACACTTGTGAGTGGCGCGAGGAGGCCAAACTCCGGGGCGTAACTCCGCTGCCGCGGGAAATCGCGGCACAGCGGACAGAGCTCCGGCGGGATCTCATGGCGACGTGGAAGGTGCGATTGTCGCAACCCAGTGCTGGGCACGCCACGATCGCGGCGGTAAGTCCCCTCTTTGAGGAGTGGCTTGAGAGGTGGCATGGCGTCCTTACCTTCCGTCTGACACAGGTCCTCACCGGACACGGCTGTTTCGGGAGGTTCCTGTTTCGCATAAGGCGGGAGGAAACGCCCGGGTGTTTCCATTGCGAAGATCGCCCTGAGGACACGGTGGAGCATACGGTGGAGGTCTGCCCGACTTGGGCGGAGCACCGCCGTGTCCTCATGGAGGCGATAGGCGGCGGCGATCCCTCGCGTCCGGCCCTGGTCCAGGCCATAGTACGGAGCGAGAGTGCATGGCTAGCAGTCGCTTCCTTCAGCGAAGCAGTGATGCTCGCAAAGAGAGAGTCGGCGCACGTGAGGGAGATGCAGTACATGCGCCCTCACGGCCGTGGCTTTCACAGGAGACGCCCTGGGCGTCGGGAATCCCAGGCTGATTCCCGGCCACCGTAGGCACGGGCTTGTGGACGGCGAGAAATGGGTAGCTCGCTGTCCGGTAAGGACCAAGCCCGGGTCGACGGCGCGTTGTGTTCCACGCGCGCCTCAAAGAGATGTCAGCAACAACTGATGGGGCCCGCAAGATGCCTGCCAGGGGTGCGGGTTGTTCGAAAGAGGTACCGCGGCCCCTGGCACACAGGCAACTGAGGGAACACGGGTGGGTTTTAGTCAGTAAAAGTCTGACACGCCCTTCTGCTCCACCCAGAGCGGGAGAAGTCATTTGATGATTTCCCACCCAGAAAAAAAAAGCATTCGTGCAATACGGACAACAACAACACAGCGGGGATTTCCTGCTCAAAGACAAAAACATTAAGACAGGACTAAGTTTTAAGTTCATTTAGTGGTGTGGTATTGAATCTGGTGCTGTGCTGAGTCGATCGGTGGACATAATTTAATTTATTGATATATTTTTGGCTAGGATACATGGCACAACTAGTGAAGATTGATAAAATCTCGTACAAAAGTGTACGAGATTGTTATTATTCTCGTATCTCGTACAGAGACTGTAGGAAACCATTAATTTATTGGGAAATGTTACGAGTAACTGCAAGTATTTTTTTTTGTGCAAATAAAACTATTTCTCCGAATCACAACGTCCCAATTTATTTAAATTAGAGCATCATACTAAGTTTTTTGTACGATTTCTCAGAACTTCTTATTGCTTCTTAATGGGGAAGGAGGAAAATTATAGTGATCAGCTGTGCAGTGAGTCAACGAAAATGTCAAAGAAAATAAAATTTGGAATGCCCGAATAACTCACCGTCCATAGTTTTAGAGCGCCAGGGTATAAAGAAATGGAAAGTCAGAAAATTCGCACAATTACTAAATGTGATTTTTTACCAAAGTCGGCGACCCACGACTCCTTTTTTTGTCGCAATTCCATATACACTCTTGAAAAATTAACCCTTTATACTATTGTTTATTCCTTATAACAGTCGAGATCACGTGGACTTTGTATCTACTTTTTACTGTTTTCAGTGTCAAAAATAATGTTATTTGTTTGTAGATACGAACTATCGTATCTACAAACAAAAACATTATTTTGGTTGGTTTACTAAAACCCACTCACTTCTGAAAGCTTTAATTAAGAACGCTTCAAGTGCCATCTATGTCAAATATTTGAAACGACTGACGTGCAAGTAGAACGAAAGCACGGGAAAGCTCGCACAGGAAGCCACACACGATGCTCGTTTTTGTTTATACATCTGTCACTAGTTGGCGCTACTGGAATGTAAAATTAAAATAATTATTTATTTCCGGAAGATTAAATAATAAAAAAATACCCTTCTTTTCGTCTTCGTTGCGGTTGGCTACTAAATCGCGTAGGCAAGTTTTTTATCTAAGACGAGCGCCAGTTCCTCGCAGTACAAATAAAATAGGCATTTATGTAAAGTGGCATTTAAGCATACTGGAAGAATATTAATTTACCTATTGAACAGAAGTTCCAAAAGCTGCATGTCTATTTTTCTCTAACTAAACAGACAACTATAGCAAAAATATTATGAAATCACTTTTTACGAAAAAAAGAAAAAAGAATGGCCAAGCCGTGTTAACCACACACAATGTACGGCGTGCGAGTTGTTCGAAAGAGATACCGCGGCCCCTGGCACACAGGCAACTGAGGGAACACGGGTGGGTTTTAGTCAGTAAAAGTCTGAGACGCCCTCCTGCTCCATCCAGACGGACGGACAGATGGACATTATAAGGGTTCCCTGTTGACTACGGAACCCTAAAAAGGAGTTCAAACACAAAAACTCACAAACAAACATTAAACTCTAAAACAAGTTAGGATCGACGCAAAGGACTCGAAAAATGCTAATTTTGTGTTTAATCTCTCCGTGGAGCTCATTAACGGTCGCTCGACTAGATTTAATTGAATTATTATGAGTAATAGTCTTATTCTGATAAGGAGAATGCTTGATGAGGTTGGGAGATAAACAGTGTTTATTATTATTTAGTTTTTTCTTATAAATTGCATCTATGCAATATAAGTAGTACGCCCAGCGCTGCGTTAACAGGGGCCGAGTACCTAAATAAAAGAGGTATTTGGTGTTAAATAATAATTTATTTCTAGAGCCAGAGTTTTACTTTTAGTATAAATGATGACAAGCTTAGTATCTATAATTTTTTATCTTCTAAATTCGATTTTTTTAAAATCTCATAGTCTTATGCCATTATCTTATTATACTCACAGAGACGCCAATCACGCTAAAGTCTCTACAGCTCCTACGTAGACAAAAAAATAATAATTACAAATCACGTAAAGATAGTGTCAGAAATGACTATCTGCATCTTTACTTATTGTAAGCACGATGAAAAATAAGCCATCATAATATTTTAGAAATGATGATTAATAATAATATAATAATTCTAAAGGCCGAGAAAATGTGCTGGCCCCAAGTAACATGGGCCTTCATACGTGTAACGAAGAAAATTGAGTCAATGGTAAATAAAATATGTAAAATCTACTCTACAATTCTGTCAGAACACACTCAAAAACGCATGAGTTTAGCTCATACATCTCGTTTACAACGCGGGCCGACGATTATCTTTAACAATTCATAATACGCCCGCTTCAGAGGGCACAAGCTAAAAAAATCTGCATAATCGTGAATCCCTGGAGAATTCATTATGTTGTCTGCATAAATAAATATACATTTGTATAAAAAAACCACACCTAACAATGGACAATTTATTATTTAGATTCCGCCTTTTGCACGCTGAGAATTTTTCATGTAAATTTTTCTGGTCTCCATTCTGTGTGCTCCTGTGATTACGATTTTGAACGCGATAATAAATAATTGCTGGGAAATGCTTAAACGAGCTTGGAGGCGGAATTTCTTTTTAATTTTTTGGTCCTTTGTCGTATTATGTGTTTAATTCTGTTCAAGAGGACAAGTAAGATATTTGTCATTCCAGTGAACTAGCGACCCACCTCGGCTTCCCACGTTTTTTATGAGTTGAGAAAACATCGAGATTTCTTAATTATAATTCTTTAAATTGATTATTTATTTTTATACGTAGGGACACATTTACCTTCCGGAATAAATTCTCTAAATGGTGATCAGATTCGTTTCGAAGAACGAAGAAGAAGACAAATATCATGAAATGCTACTTTTTATACATTTGTAGTGTCCCATTTCTTCCCGTGGGTGTCGTAGAAGGCGACTAAGGGACTTACTAGAGAATGGGCAGCAGCGTTCTCTATGCATTTGACCACCATACTGCGATCGCCAACCCGCCTGCTAAGCGTGGAGATTATGGCAAATCCTCCCCTTTTGGGAAGTTTATGTCCAACAGTGGATGTCTTTCAGCTGATATGATGATGATGATGATACATTTGTAGATTTAATTTTTAGTTAAACTGAGAGTTCAAGGAAAGAGGGCGTTTTTCTGGGCACGTTCGTTCTTTACATAGTAGATCTCATCCATCGCTGCCCATCAGGCGTTGTCGACGTCAAGAGCGTCCTGCTCTCGACCTCGTTCACAACTGATTACCAGACATTCTGCAATAAAAATTGAAAAAAAAGGGAGTAAGATATTTGTCCAGCAACTTATTTTATAATTGATTAAATCCCTTATTTCTTGTGGCTAAGTCTTAATAGCCGTACGGATCGATCAAGCAGGTTAAGCTACGCTTGCCGCGGTAGATCCGTGGATGGGTGACCATCTTTACACACCAAGACTCCCCCGTACCTCGGGAAGCACGTAAAGCTGTCCCGGCTGTCATTAGTGAATCTTTGACCGTAGTCACAGGTCATCAGAAGCTGGAGAGAAGGGTATGGTGCATCCGGTTAGACTGGAAGCCGACCCCAATCTAATCGGGAAGAGGCTAGGCATGATGATACATAACTGGCTTGTGGAATTCTAAAAATCCCTTATGTTTGTCAGTAAGCAGGTATATGTTACCAGCCAAACCCGATTTCAGGCCAAACTAGTTTGTCTTAGCCCAAACTGGTTAATTAAACCGGGGCACCCCGATTGAATGGGTTAGGTTAGGTTAGGTTAGAACTGTGACCAAAAGCGCGCGAGCCGAGCGAGCGAAGCGAGCGGTGCTGCGGCAACGGCCGGCGAGCGCTACTTCCAAAGGCTGTTAACGAAACGGCTAATTAAGCTAGTCGGCTGCGACATATAGGATAAGTTTGCTTGGCCTAGGACAAACTAGTTTGGCCTGAAATTGGGTTTAGCTGGTAACATATACATAAAATGCGGCTATTAAATGTTGTTAATAAAACATTATTATACACGGTAAAAGGTGCGTTATTATTCGAAGTATAAAGGCCGCCTGGTACAGTCACACTGTAACACTTGAACAAGGAAAACCGCCCTTATTGTTACGACATAAAAGCGTAGTTGCCATGGACGTCTGGCTTACTGTACAAGTCATAAATTTAATTAAATGTGTTACATAGGACGGTAAGGGGATCCCTGTCGCGCCTGATATCACTTGCCTTTTCACACTATTTGTTTTAATTATTTACCACTTTGATTGTAAAAGATAAATGATTTATTTTCAGTGAGGGAATATATTGCGAAGCTGCAGGCTTAGCACGAGCACCGATTTGTCAACGGTAAAATAGACATAACTATTAACTAAATGATGTACAATAGCAGCCGATAGCTTTGTCCTTCAATTAATTATAACAAGTATGCGTTTAAAACAAATCATGATTTTGTAGATAACCGTATTCTTTGTGGCCGTCAGTAGGTTTGTTGTCAGTGTGATTTTGACAGTTTGGGAAGAAAACTTTCTTCTGAAATAGTCTACATGTAAAAGGAACTAGACAAAGATCGTTAGACACGCAAGACAAAATGACAGATTGTAGAAGGATTTCTACGGTGCGATGTCAGAAATTGAGAAACAGAATGTCAGTTTGTATAGAAAGAGCTGTGTCTATTCTTCATAGAAATAGAAAGCGTCATGCTAAGCCTGCTGCTGTAAATAATATTTTAGGGTTCCGTATCCAAAGGGTGACAACCAAACCCTAAGCCTCCGCTCTTTTTCCGTCCGTCCATCCATCCGTCGGTCCGTCTGTTTGTCAGTGGGCTGTATCTCATGAACTGTAAAAGGTAGACAGTTTACATTTTCACAGAGTGTGTATTTCTACTGACTCAAAACATTTATTTTAATTAAACCATTTACAGGCACTTTTGAACTGTCAGGGAGTCGGTCAGTCAAAAATATGAAGCTAGTCAAAAACGTAGTAAGTACCTATGAAGAAGAACGAGCAAGAAAAAAAAATCTGTTTAAAATTAAATAGTTACAAAATCATTAGTAAAATCTTTATTGTTGAATTATAATTACATGTGAGAACGATGCAAGAAAGACGCAAGCAAATAGAAACAAAAAAGTAATCCAAAAATAAAATGATTAATTTATTATCACCAATTATTTATTTTGTTTGTAATTTTATGATTATATTTTTTATTAACTTTTATTCTATGACTTTGAATTGAATATGGAGATTTTTATCTGTTAATGTTATCAATCTGTTTTTTTTTTCAATTATTTAATATATATTTTTGTTATTACGCATGAATAACCAAAAAAGACTGAATAACTTTAATTGTAAGCATCCTTTTTTGCTTTGTATTATTATGTACAACCATTAATTCTACATATATTGTGTTAGCCTTTAAGTAATTGTTGCACTTATGAACGTCCCATTATTTAAATTATTTTTAATGTATTGTTTAAACAATTATTGGTTAGCCTAAATAAATAAATAACCAAACAAAGGAAAATCTATTACTACCTTTTGCCAGTGGCTTCGCCCGCGTGTAGGTCGGATATTATCCTACGGGAACATACTGCAGGGATAAAACTATCCTATATGTTAATCCAGGTTATAAACTATCTGTGTGCCAAATTTCATGCAAATCCGTTCAGTCGTTTTTGCGTGATGAGTAAAAAATATCCAAACATCTAAACAGGAATGGTAGGATATGATTAGGTATGCAATGAAATTTTATAACTTTTTCTTCGGGTCAGCTATTGCATCATGAACGTAATGCTTTCGCTCTGGAATGTATTTCGTATGATATGAAATAACTTCAGTTGAATGCCAACTAGGCCAGTGTTCTACATGAGTTTTTCTTGGATTTTCATTTTCTTTACAACATAACATAACATCACGCCTTTTTTCACGAAAGGTTAGGCAGTGGTGACCTATAGTAGATACATCCACTAGTCGCCAGTTATTTTTAAGTACCATGCAATAGGGGGCAATAGCTCGCTGGGGCGATGCCATCGTTAAAGTCGCTGGCACTTGCTGGATGCGAACAGCAGAAGATAGAGACCGCTGGTTATCTCTGGAGTAGGCCTTCACCATCTAATAAGAGGACTTCTTTGTATAAAACTCTGAAATAATCGTTAAATTATTTGTAAAATTAAATGTAATTTTAATCTTAAAATAATCATTTTTTTAATTTATTTATTATTGTGGTAATTATAAGATAGTAGTAGTAGTATAGTAAAGAAAAATGAAAACAATGTCATATTATTAATTGAAATGTTAAATTATGCAGTATTTATATTATTTTTGTAAACAGCAAGAAATAAAAGGCTATTTTATTTTTAATAGGGTGGGTGCCTATTGCTTTCAACCAGGTCTAAATTCAGACTTCGGGCTGTAACTTACCCATAAACTAAAAATTACCCATTAACATTTTTGGCCGTTCTAAGCATAGAATTCAGGACCTTATTCAGCAGTAGCTGCTGGGCAGTTTGTTGCGCCACTTCTTCTGCCCAGCTAAAGCACTAGTGGTGGAGGTAAAGGGCGGGCGTTTTGAGGGAACTGTCTTTTGTAATTTTGACGTTCATAAAGTGCTGACTCTCAGCCTAGTTTGAATAAATGACTTTTGATTTCAAACTCAAACTCAAACTCAAAGCATTTATTTCAATTAAACCATTTAGAGGCACTACTCGACACAAGACAAACACACAAACAAACAAACACGACACCGACGACCGACACCGACTACTAGACAAATTATGCAGTCGAAACTCAGTATAAATACTTCGCATACACTCTTGTGCTGTATAAAATTGCTTACTATAACTTGCTCTAATCGCCAAGATTATTGCTGTATGGTGCTTGCCCGGGTCGGAAGGTTCCTTTCCGTAATATCCAAATATTTACATAACCTACAGATAATAATTGGTAGGTTTGGGTGTAGGTACATTTTATATTTTTGTTGACGAGATTCCGAAAAAAAAAACAAACGCAAGTGTGTAACACGACTTCGCCCAAATTGTAGTCAACTTTACTAAAAAACTTGCGACCATACGAAAAAGTAAGCGATAAGAGACGCGACATCCCTGTCGCGTCTCTTATCGCTTACTTTCTCCCGCCCCTTACGTAACACATTTAAATAAATTTACCACTTGTACACTAAACTAGATGGCTATTGCGTCTCTATGTCGTAGCAGTAAGGGCGGTTTTTCTAGTTCAAGTGTTAAGAGTGACTGTACTTACCAAACGACTTTTATACTCTCTGGCACTCGGTAATAGCGTAGCTCTCTGTCTAAGAAATAATTTTCGAAATAGGATAAATACTTCCAAAGATTACCTCCTGCATTTAAACTTTATACTTCTACCCTCTTACTAATAAACACGGAATAAAGTTATACCAGGAATAATTAAGGAATAACCATACATTTTCATAGGTTAACTTTATTCTGTGTTTATAAGTAAGAGTGTAACTCTTTAATATATAAGTGTATGTAGATTCGTTTGTAGGTTCCGTGTGGTGCCGGACGTAAAAGAATAGCACCATCCCATTTCTTCCCGTGGGTGGCGTAGAAGGCGACTAAGGGACTTACTGGAGAATGGGCAGCAGCGTTCTCTATGCATTTGACCACCATACTGCGATCGCCAACCCAGGCATTGGCAGGCGCCAAGCGTGGCGATTATGGCAAATCCCCCCTATTGCCACTGCTGGACATAAGCCTCTCCGGCTTATGTCCAGCAGTGGACGTCTTTCGGCTGATATGATGTAGATTCGTTTGTAGACATGTCATTTACAGCTTCTGCCCACCCCCATCCGAAAAGGCGTGAGTTTATTAAAGTTAGTAAAACTCGTATCGGTCTTTTTCGTAATTGCTTTATGTTTAATAACACTTTGAAAGTACTTATCGGTATTTAAAGGAAATTCCAAGAAATTTTAACAGATCAAATGATGGAGTTATTATCTTCAAGCTACATTCTAATAGGCACACAAAATTATGATCCCTGAAACTTTGTTTAATATTGACTCGCGGAGTTTTCACTTTTCACCCTATTTAACATTTCAAACGATATTCGAAATGTTTCGAGTTAGAAAACTGTTCTTAAAAGGTCAAAGAAGGTCGTTATTAAATTATTTTATCTAAAATTCAATTCGCTGAATTGGTGTACAGGTCGCCAGGGCCGTGAGTTAGGTCAAGGGTTCGATTCTTGGCTCCCAGAAAGGGTTGTGTTCTGTTATTGGTTGAGAGGTGCATAGGTCGTCAGCCCGTGATCTCCCCACTGCTGGGACAGCCTTCCTAGCAGTGAGAAGGAGTGTGCGGTAATCCACCACGCTGACCACGTGCGGGTTGGAGGATGTCACATATCTTCGAATTTTTGGTGTTAAGGTGGGTTTCCTCACGATGTTTATCTCCACCGATTTAAGAGTAGTAGAGCTGATAATAATAATTTACACAAAGCAAAGTGCCTGGCAGATTTCGAACCTACGATCTACAACTCGTAATTTCGTAAGTCGCAGCCCACTGGGCCACCACTGGTCTTGGTTGAAAGGTGTACCCGAAATTAGATCTGACATATGTAACTTACTACTGGAATGGTAGCCCATTCTCCGTGCCTCGGAAAGCACGCTAAGCCGTTGGTCCCGGCTGTCATTTGTGGATCTTTGACAGTCGTTACGGGTCGTCAGAAGCCCGAAAGTCTGACAACCAGTCTTTCCAAGGGGTATCGTATTACCCAGTAACTGGGTTGTGGAGGTCAGATAGGCAGTCGCTCCATGTAAAATACTGGTATTCAGCTGCATCCGGTTAGACTGGAAGCCGACCCCAGCATAGTTGGGAAAAGGGTAGGCAGATGATGGAATGGTAGCCCATAGATATAATATTTCCTTTCCTTTCCATTACAGTAACCGATACAGTACCCCATTTTTTCTGAAATTCAGGATCTGTAGGGAATCTATAAACTAAAATTTCAGTTCTTAACGACTATGTTTTCATTTAGACAGTGTCACGAAATACTGTAACAAAAAAAAAACATGTTTGTGACGTTGAATGCCTCATGTATTTTTTAACACATGCCGCGTGTTCCTCCAAATTGACATTAAATAGTAAAGTGTTCACTAGACCCAACTTCAGCCAATAACATGATCTCCAAAATAAGCCTATCTTATACCATGGTGTGTCACATGTCGTGGTAAAAATATCCACCTATTAAGGTAGGTAGGGCAGAGGTCGCGCACCTGCAGGTATGAGCGCGCAACTCGTTAACTCAAGGGTTCGTCCACGGATGACGGGTAGACCTGGGAATGGAGTAGACATGGTTTAATTTTTCGTAAAATGTTTGTTCACTTTCCACTTTCGCTCACTGCTCGGCACCGCTCGGTTTGGGTGTAAAATAATAATTATGGTCCGCTCTCCCCGGTCTGATCTTAAAGTCCGGGCGCCGTTTGAAGGATTCCCCCGAAAAATAAGTATCAAGTAAGGTAGAACGATTTCAATCTATTATTAGGTTTCCATATTTTTCATTCGTTCGGAATCTAATTGGAATGACTAATACAGTATAATATTAATTATATTATTATGTCCTTCATTCAATTACAATCCTTATTAACTATATGTTTAAATATTTTTGTAAAAGTAACTTAGAAAAGCATTTAAAAAAAATAGTGGTCCGCCGGTATATTATTATTATTATTATGCTAATAAGTAATTGGGTTTGGTTTCAGGGTGTTTATCGGTTTCATGTATTTTATAGAAAACTAGCTTTTGCCCGCAGCTTGTCGTGAAGGTCAGAAATTACCCCACGGGAACGTAATACTGGGATAATAGTATTCTGTAGTGTAGTAGTATATTAGTGTTCTGTAGCGGCATCTACACCGCCACATGCGAACTACGTATCATACTGACGTCATGCCACATCCTACATCGCGGAACCACAGATTATCGCAACTAGCATAATTCAAAACAACATCCTGACATGCAACGTTAGGCAGTTACCAGATTCAACTCCCGTCTCCGGTCGGAGTCTTCCTTTTCTATGGAGGTTGAGTGGACTTTACATCCTGTACCTCATGCCTCTATAGTTCATCCGTGTGGAACATTTGATTACTACCCGTTCAGCCTTCCTAGCAGTTAAAGTGTGAAAAGGTCAAAGACACACAGCTGTGCTGCTGGGGAGTTTGTTGCGCCACTTCTTCTTCCCAGCTAAAGCACTAGGAAGTGGTGAAGGGCGGGCGTTTTGGGGGACTGTCTTATGTAATTTTAAAGTTCAAAAAGAGCTGACTCTCAGCCTAGTTTGAATAACTTTGACTTTTGATTTGATTGACAGCAGACAAAGTTTTTTTTTACATTTATAACATTAATAAGTAAGAAGGTAATGATGTGACCAGATGCAAATTAAATTCTGTAACTTCTAACAAAGCACAGGGAAGCAAACTAAAAATCCGTCCTAACCTTGTGCATTTCACTAGAGTTTCTTCCACAACAGACTATTATTTTTGTTTATAACCTACTCACCTGTCTGCAACATTTCACGATTTCAACAAAATAAATAGGTATCTCGATAAAACGTATTTTAAAAACTTGAGCAGTCTATTCGATTCGTAGCTCTATGCCACGTCGTCCTCGTGTAGGGCCCTATTTGTCTCAGCGTAGATTAGTATAAGTGTTGCCGGTGCGCGGCCACCTGAGCCTTCCCTCCGAGTAAACAACCCGTCCTTACTGCCGACGAGCCAATTTTTGGTCCATCGGTTCATGGTTTCATCGTCAGCAGTTTTTAATGCAGGTACAGAACCATATGTTGGCATAGGTGACGAAAATGCGAATATTCAGGGTGTGGGTATTCGAAAATAGCCAACAAAATGTTATTGAAAATTTTGGAAGTACTGCACCATTGTGTAACTATTTTGTGGTTGTTATGAAATAGGGATACAACAAAGGTTTGTAATATGGATATTTAAATTCACAGTGTGATATTCAGTAGGATCAGCTATAAAAGCTTTGCAAAGCACGGTGAATGGCCTGACCTACTGAGTTGAGATGATAGCGTTGTAATACAGAACAAACTGCTTGAATATGGGCTTTAGTACGAGTGGATGGTTACAAGTTGTGTAATGGTTGTTTAATTGGATGTTTGAAAATGAAATAAAATGATCTTAAATGGCTTATTAACAAGGTTATAAGCATTATAAGATTAAACTTTCACATCTTAGTGCGTATGTTTTGAACTTCCAACATTTGCAGCGCTTTAGAATGGTATGAAATTAAATTATTTATTATGTAAATATGATATCTAATAATTTTTCCAAATCATATTATAAAAAAAAATATAAGCTACATTGACCCGATATTTCTTAACTGACTATTCCAGAGAAGAAATGGCGAAACGAATTCAAGGGTCCCAGTTGCTTTTAAAGTCCAGACATAATTTTGGTCAGATCATGTGAGGACTACTTAGATTAGTGCCTGAAATAGTCATTTAAGGAAAGAACCACACAGATTTGATTGAACCAGTCCAGTTAGTGCAAGCATTTGTCAGTAATCGTGTGGCTCAACTCAGAACTTCAGGCGCTCAACATGTGATCTTTAAGACGGGATTATTTGGTAATCCCAACTTAACCCGACCAATACAAGAGTCATATCTCTCTTAGATTTCAAACCACAATATTTTCCAAGACACCATGATATCCAGGTAGCAGTCATCATCATTCAAACGTCAAAACAATTAGAACACATACTCAAATTAAACTCGAATTCAAACAACGCCTCTTCCAGAACATTCTCGTCCACATACATCACTCGAGACATTTCAATCGCTCCGGTTCCCATTAGGTAAAGTTACGTCATTCGCTTTCAATGAAAACTTGGAACTCCTCAGATTTATTGCTATAACTTGCGTTCGCGCCTTACTTCTGAACTGTTTAAGTAAAAGTGGAAATGGAGATGGTACTTTTTAGTTGGGTTTCTCTTACTCATGCAGTTGGATATGAGTAATCTTAAATGTTCCGTTGCCTTATTGTTATATTTCTGGAATGAAAATCTTAGTAAGCGTTACGTCCGAAGCAACCTGCACCCTAATCGCCTAGCGTAGGATCAATCAGAATATGGAATATTCGAAGGATTTGTCTAATCTATTGCTACATATGAAAAATTTGTCTACTCAAATCCAATGAATATTGTTGAACTATCAAATGAAAGCCTTCTTCCTACTGTTAATGTTTGACGCAATTACCCCTCTCCGGTTCCTTATCCTCGACTTGGCTTAACACCGCATGAGTTTTTTCGCATAGCTGTTTTTGGCACGACAGAATATCTCCCTACTTGTTTATTTTACTATGTCGATAGTACTCTTTGTAGGGACTGTTACTTTTTTCAAAAAAAAAAAAAAAAAAACAACCGAATTCCAAAAATACACTAAAAAGTGAAAAATAACTTTAATTTCGGCAGTCGGTGACTGGATATGTATTTAAATTTTTTGTCACCGCCTTCCGAAATTTAAGTTATTTTTCACTTTTTAGTGTTTTTTTGGAAGTCGGTTGTTTTTTTTTTCACTTTTTAGTGGTTCACATGTGCTTACCCCTTCACAGCGTACCGGCGTGATGTTATGTTATGAACTGGTGTAAACAATAGACAGACATGATATTTCAGCAATTCCAGTCCATTTGCTATCATTTATTGAGGAGTTCCGTTGCCTATCTCCGAAGTTCTTCATCAGATCGTCACCAAATTGAAATGGGACCACTCCGAGAAAGTACTCTTCTAAAAACTACACAAATTGCTTCAAGTGTGCCTATAAAATTTGAAGAGTTCTCTCTATTTCTCCAGGATCCCATCATCAGATCCTGACTTGATGATCGTGGGTCCACCTGGGAAGTATACCCTTTCAAACAAAAAAAAAATTTTATCCAAATCGGTCCAGCCATCTTCGAGTAATCGGGGAACATATGGAAGAGTACTTTCTACTCTTCCAAAACTACCCAAATCGCTTCAATTGTGCTTATAAAATTTGAAGAGTTCTCTCTATTTTTCCAGGATCCCATCATCAGATCCTGACTTGATGATCATGGGACCATCTGGGAAGTTTACCCTTTCAAGCAAAAAAAAACCAAATCGGTCCAGCCATTTGCGAGTAATCGGGCAACATACACAAAAAAAAAAAGAAAAGGTTTCGACAAATTGAGAACCTCCATCCTTTGGAAGTCGGTTAATTAGTAGTAGGTACCTCTTTTCTATTCTACCGTTCAGTCAAAAGTGTAAGGTGGTCGGTCTTCTGTGCTGCAGATAGATATACATGAACCTGCATCAGAGTAATGACTACATGTAAACAAGCATAAGCAAAAATTATCAGCCTGAAATGTTCCCAATGCTGGGACACAGGCCTCCTCTCTATGATAGGTACTGGGCCATAATCCACCACGCGAGCCCAGTGCAGGTTGGTAGACGTCACATGTTTTCGAATTTTTGTTTTTAAGACATGCCAGTTTCCTCACGATGTTTTCATTCACCGTTTTGAGAGCAGTACTGATTAAATTAACACTTTGAGCGGAGCAACGTTATAATACGTAAAGTTTTATAAACGCTAATTGACACACCGTTTAATAACGTCAGCAAAAAACATGTCTTTTTTAAAGAACGTGTATAAACGTGTCTGGCCTATACCAATTTCTTCAAGCTATGTCATCGCGCCGTATCACTTTAAATTTTCGGATTGCTTGCGCTATTCCACGTTAGTTTTTTTGTACATTTTATAAGGCTACTCAGACGCATAATTTCGCATACTTTCGCAAATGAGCTCACCTGAGCCTGAGTCGTCGACGTGTAGTAACGATTGTGTCACATTTCATATTAGCTTTATTTGTATGAAAAGCAGAACGTCACTAATCGTCATTTATTTTGTATGAGAAAATAGTGCGCCACGAAACAAACATTTTAATACCCAGATGCTCAGCTGAAAGTGTTAACACACAAAGTAAACTGTCTGCCTGGGTAGAAACTCACGACCTGCGACTCGTATAAAGTCGGAGCCGATACCATTGGGCCACCACTGCTAAAAATGGAGGATTAAAAGGACAGCACGTAAAACCAGACATTATTATTTTGGAACTCAGTTACTCAATAACCAGACATAAATGAAGAAATTCCGACAACCATCACGTTTGGTAGTGTAGGAATTATGTAGTGTTTGTCAAGCAGATGTTGCTGCCGTCTAGGTAGTATGTCACCCATTACCAAGTGGGTTGACAATCATAATATTTTCTAGTAATTTAGTTACATGGATGTGCACATAAATCTACCACATCCACACATCGCACACCCACGTCCCTACCAAGGACACGGGTGTCTATGTAAGTTGCTAATTACTTGATCAACATTCCAACTCCACAAAGACAAGGCGGTCCCTTTGTCACCACTCCCGTTGTGCTGGCGAGCAGTAGGTAATTGTGACGTCATTACTAACTGGTAATTGTGTGTTTGTTATTAGTTTGTGGTGCTAAATAATTGTGGGCTTCCCTCACAATTATTTTAGTTGAATCGTTGAAATTGTAACTGCTGACTTGAATTTATCTTCCTTCACAATATTGTAATAAGCAAAGTTATCTTATTGAAACACTGATATCACTGTATGGCAAAGATAATGAAATTGCTGTGTGATTGGTTGTGACACAAATCGGCCACAGAATAACAACATCTCAGCAATTCCCGTGTTTTCAAGAACGTTGGCATTCTAATGTCAGTATTACTCTGCCAGAAAGTCCTCTAATTTACCTCCTCTGTGACAAGTTTTTGACATTGATCCACATTGAGATGAGATTGTTCTCAGAATCGTCAAAACGTCAAATCAAAACGTTCAAATTGAAGCCGCAATATCTTTCGGCTTGAATTTGAACGTTTTCTTAAGAAGGTACGAGAATTAGCCTTCAGAATTCTCATCATGGCCAGTTCTCAAACGATAATTGCAAATGTAAGAATACTTCCTATCAATTTTCCGACCCTTTTCACCACCAGTATTCAAGTACCAATTCAAACAGCCTTGACCCCACATTCTCCATTCGCTCTCACAAAAGCCACATTTAAGAAATACTGTCCACTTGACTGAACGCTTATCAGCGTGTTTGTGCACAACAGGAGATTCGCAATAACTCTATAATGCTACCTGCAGGCGACACTGAGCTATAAATTGCGTACACTCATAGCTGTCGTTGATGTCCGATATACGATCGTTAGGTATAATAACACAGCCTGTGTTCTGTGGGGTGGGCAGAGGTGTATAGTTGCAGTTATGTATAAATCTGCCATGAATTTTACCGGGCACAAATCAAGCTGATAGTCAAAATGATAAAACGTCATTGGTGGTCTAGTGTGTCTCGGCTGTCATTCGTGGATCTTTTACAGTCGTTACGGGTTGTTAGAAGCCCGAAAGTCTGAGAACCAGTCTTATCAATCGTATCGTATGACCCAGTTACTGGGTTGTGTGTAAAATACTGTATTCAGCCGACCTCAGTTTGAAAAAGACTAGGCAGAGTGACTTGTGGAAAAACATGGACGTTTTATAAAAAAAACACGTTTTGAATAATAATGACCATCTTACCATGAACGCAACCACAACAATAATTGGTCAATAAAAAAAGTTACAAGCAAACCTTGACCCCTCTCACATATTTAACAACCAAACACATTCAGACGGCCCAAAACCGTCAACAAGAGCCGAAAATCAAAGAAATACCAGCATCCCGACACAAAGGCTTAGCAATAATTCTATAGCACTACCTGTAGGCGACACTCAGCTATAAATCGCGAACACTCGCAACTGTCGGCCACGTCCAATATACGAGAGTTATAGGGCAGGAAATTAATTCTGTCGACGCAAGTAGGGTTACGCGTTTGTGCGGTGGCAATGTGCGGTGGATAGTTCGGATAGTTTGCAGGGATTGTTACTGATTGAATCGGTTAAAAAGCCCCAGTTAAAGGACGTTTTGCATTGGCCGTCACAAGATGGTTGGATTTGAAAACTGATAGATTTAATTTGAGAATTCTGGTATTCCTTTTCTCTAAAATAACTATCATTTTCCGATGGGAACGTACTACCAGGATAACAAGTATCCTGTGTTAATCAATAGAACGCCAGTAAAGATCCCAGTTGGTATGATTTTTTCCGTCATCTTCAACAATTATCGTCATAAAATCTTAATGAATTATAAACCTAAACCTTCCTCATTAATCACTTTGTATATTGGTGAAAAACGCATGAAAATCCATTCAGTATTTTTGAGTTTATCGCGAACAGACAGACAAGGCAGACAGACGCGGCGGTTGACTTTGTTTTGTAATAGGAGTATGTAGTGATAGTGATCATATGACGCAAGGAAGGCCATGCGGTTGTGCGGTGAATAGTTCGGATAGTTTGCTGGGATCGTTACTGGATGAATCGGTTAAATAGCTTCGAACTAAAGAACGTTTTTTATTGGCCGTCTTCCCGTCATGAAAATCAATTGTTGGCTTTTAAACCACTTTTAGAATTAAGGTTAAATCTGGTGTCTTTTTCGAAATTAATTCTAGTGACGTTTGATGTTTTTTTTTTGTCAACATTTCGACATCCGGCACAAGTACCGTTTAGTCTGTGTGGTTGTAGAGATAGTTTGCTGAGATTGTAATTAGCTAGTGTGAGGGTTTTTGACTGGTTTAAAACTGAAAGTTTACGGTTGGGTCAACTTTTTGACTGTACATACGAGAATAAAAGCAATTTAAAGGTTTGACAAACAAAAATACGAGAAGACAGAGAGAGAAATTGGAATAATTAGAATGAATGGTATGTAAATTTTTTTCATAAAGGTAAAAACGATGAAGATTTATTTTTCGTTTTAACTCAGTATCAATTACACCAAAATTGACGTATACCCAGGTGAGGTTTGAAAATACAACCAACATAAAAGTAGTGAAACTAAAGTGCGCAGACATACATTTGTTTTATATTAAATTGATGGTGTCCCTAGTGGCTGCGAAATTGATTTTTCCAATAAGCCGCTTAGACATCGGAGCCGCTCAAATAATAACTATGTTTTGATGGTTTCGTGTAACATTACGTCTGTTTAGTTGGTCCTTTATGTACGGAAGCTTATGAGTGCCTTTGTATGGAGTCATAGCTTAACATTATCGTACAATTTTCTTTGTGATATTGTTAACTTGAATTAGAATGTTTATGAATTATGGCTGTTGCTCTTTGGAAGTATGTTCGTCTTGAGTAGTATTTATTCTTAGATTTTTTTTCTTTGTCGCTATAATTTAAATAATGCATACATGACATATCTAATGACTTTTTCAATGGAGGAACACTGACGCCAAGTCACAGGTAGGTATAAACGTGGCGTAGGAGCCAGGGGATGTATGTTTAAGGCACTACTCCTGTATGTAAATGTATGTAACACCGCTGTCACATTTTTGAAAAACTATTACATTAATATTGCGATAGTTTTGTTCAGGAATACTTGTGTAGATGAGTACCCAGTTTTGGACTAAACCAAATAACTACATCGATTATTACGACCTATGAAATTATGACATGAAGTTATTAATGTGACACATTTTATAATAATCATATTTTTAAACGCTTTTTATCAGCTTTACCTGTATGTTTGTATGTTTGTTTGTATCCGATTCCTTTGGACTTGATTTTGACCCACTTTAAACGGTCAGATTTAATTTAAACTTTGTAGGCTTATCGAGGACCGATGACAATTCAATAATTAAAAAAAAATAACAAGAAAAATATCTGAAAAATCACCCTTTTGTAGATACCAGAACTAAAAAATAGAAAATAAATAATAGTTAAAAAAAAACAAGCTTTAAAAACCATATTAAAAAAGCAGAAAATAATTTCAAAGAGCGTGGGGTGCTTGATATTAATTGATTATAAAAATACCTCAAACAGCACCCCACGCTTTTTTGACATTATTTTCTGCTTTTTTTAAAGCGTGTTTTTTAGTTTTTAAAGTAGAATTTTTTTTAACAATTTTTGTTTCACTCAATGCGAAATATTATTTCGAGTATCAATTACTATCTGCTCAAATCACTCGTTAACTAACCGTCTCTTTTAATTGATCAACATCTTATACAGAAGTCATTATCATTATCTGCCTAGCCTTTTCCCAACCATATTGGGGTCGGCTTCCAATCTAACCGGATGCAGCTGAATACCAGTATTTTACATGGGGTGACTGCCTATCTGACCTCCACAACCCAGTTACTTGGTAACACGATACCCCTTTGGTAAGACTGGTCGTCAGACTTTCGGGCTTCGGAGGACCCTTAACGACTGTCAAAGATCCACGAATGGCAGCCGGGACCAACAGGTTAACGTGCTTTCCGAGGCACGGAGGGGTCTTGTTATGTAAAAATAGTCACCCATCCGCGGACCATCCGCGCTAAGCGTAGCTAAACCTGATCCATCGACCCGTGCGGTTTGTTATTATTTATAGTAAAAAGTAGCAAGGAGGGAGCATAACACTTTCTACAATGTTACTTCTGCGTTAAAGAACTTCATTCCAAAAAAAGAATTGCGCAAATGGAAGCAGTATTTTCTCTCCCATTTTTCCAGCTACACACGAACATATAACTCCATCTACTTACCACATACATTACACATACAAGTACACCATCCTTTCTCAAACACTTTAGAACGTCTTGCAAGTGTTCTTTACGTCCCTGTCTGAGGCGGGGCGTCGGGGAAGCCTCGTATGGGGACGAAAAAACACGTCTTGTTCTAAAGAGGCGGTCATTAGACGCGGTTTAGCTCGAGGCAGTTGGGAAGTGTCTGTGCGTGATAGGAACTGTTTTGTGGTCTGTACGTATGTCCTTTTTGTGTGTAGGTGGGATTATGTCTGTTTGTGGAGGAATGATAGTCGTGTTTTGGGTTTTTTTCTCTTAGGTTCTTATTAAAATTGTACGCGTATATTACTAAATGTAACTTGTTTGTAGACGCCTTGGGTTGACCTGTCAAGTCTACAAAATGTTTAATAAATAAATAAATAAATAAACTACTAGCTTTGCCGCAGCTGGATGACAGGAATTATCCCACCAGAACGTGCTACCGGGACAAAAAGTAGCCTTTGTACCTCCTTAGAAACACCAGCTATCTGCCAGAGAAAGTCCCGTCTAAATCGGTCCAGCTGTTTCGGTGATTAGCCGGAACAGTCAGACAAAAATGTTAAAAGTTGTTTACGCTACGTTGGTACGTGCTCCCTTTCACCGGCTTCATAAAGTTCATCACTCATTTGTTGGGCTTGGTAGATATAACCTTTTAAAATAAGCTTCCCTCTTCTTTGCTAGATTTACATTTTAATGCGTTTAAAGCGAAAGTAAAATCAAATCTTTATTCTAAGGCATACTATTCTATCAACGAATACTTAAACGATAAGAATTGTTGGTCGCTGTGATTAACTCAAGACAACGTTTGTGTTCTTTCACCAGAATTAGCTTACCTACAGCTGACAGGAAATATAAGTTACTTCACATCATTGTTTATTTTATTTGACTGTATAAAGCATTTTTTTATTTATTAATTAAATTTTCATTTATTGTTGAATGTTAATTATATGCTATTATTGTATAGAATCAAGTTCTTCCAACATAACAGACAGCTGTGCTGCTGGGGAGTTTGTTGCGCCACTTCTTCTTCCCAGCTAAAGCCCTAGGAAGTGGTGAAGGGCGGGCGTTTTGGGGGACTGTCTTATGTAATTTTGACGTTCAAAAAGTGCTGACTCTCAGCTTAGTTTGAATAAATGTCTTTTGATTTTGATTTTTATTTTGTTTATTTGTTATATAAGTACCGTATTTCGTACCTGTGCATTTAATAAAAAGCTGTTGTTTTGACATTAAATACAGGCATGACTTTTAAGTTTGTTTCGAAATTTCTTCTCAGGGAACAGTCAGCTAGGAAATACCGGCGCCATCTAGTTTTAAAATATTGACCAACAAAATTAACATAACATGACCGCACGCGTGTAATCTCTGCAGAGTTAGATAGAGGCGTACTAGTTCCACCCACATTTCGTGAGTTATATTTAAGTTGCATGTAATAGAGGGCCTATTGCATTCAACGTGGCACAAATACAGATACCGGGATGCTATTGAGAAATCCCCGAAAAACCCGATAGTACAAAATATTGGTTAAGTGTCTTAAAAGATCTACTTACATTATTCAATATGAAATTACGTTGAAAGAATATTCTACTACTATGCTAACGACTAATTGTTTTTTTATACCATAAGCATAATCATTTGTATTATTTGGGTAACAAACACGTCTTAATGACCCCAACTGACAGGCAACTCTCCCATTAATTTTATGATTCCCCCTATAAAAGTATTTATAACAGTCAGAATACAACAATTTGTACTTAACATCTAACATCGAGAAGCATTGTAGATCTTGAGAGAAAAATTATCTTTTCCGACATCAATGCGATGAAATATTGAATTGCATTTGACGTTCCGATAAGAATGAATAGTTGGAGAATCCGATAACCTGCTTATGACAAGCTTTCGTATTATTAACGACTTAACAGACTTCCTAGGTCCATTCGAAAACGAACCTTAGCTTGTGAAAACAGAGTTGAAGGTTCGTTGAGTAGGAAAGAGAATAGATAATGCTGTCTATAGGTAAGAGCGCGGTGAATCTGAGTAATGCATCATTAGGCGAGCTGTGAGTTTGGCATTCAAGGTCCTCCCTCGGAGGGCACAATTTGAAGCGATTGATATTTCCCTCCGTCTTCGTCGCCCCTCTGTTTGTCGGCAATGCCATTTGGAAGACGTAATGTCAGCTACAGGGCGACTTGGGAATTCTTTAGAATAACTCAAGTGTATAAGTAAATATAGCTACCAAAATAACTGTTATGGGGATATTGAGAAGTTGCCAAATGCGCACAAGTCTTTAACCGCTTATACTTTTGTTTTGGTGTTGCGTGTTTTTATGAGCGAGACAGCGAATGTTTTTAATCGCACTTCCGTATAACTTTCGCGACACGATAACTGTTTCGGTCGATCTCCAATAACAGAAGAATACAATAAAAAACAAAAGAAAACCATGAATACGTAGAATAAAAGTGTTTTTGTTTTTCTTGATTCGAAATTTGAACTTTGCGATCAGAGAGACATAACTCGAAGAAAACTGCACAGGGGTCGTCAACATTTTTCGCTTCCGTTTTCAAAAATCGACCAAATAGGTCTGATAATTTGACATTCGAGGAAAATGTCGAGCTATTTGCGTTCAAAGAGTCTTCAGTAGTGGCGTGGCGTAGGAAGTTTAAAACGCAATATATTGCGATCAACCTGAGCGAGGGTTCCGCCCAAGTCGTGTAGCAGGTATATACATATACCTGCTTATAGTACCTAAGGTATCAATATAACGGTCCTACGAAAGGGCACTGAGTGATAGGATACATAAATTTAAAAGGACTGTGTCTCCTGGGAGGGTCTAATGGAATAATAGATGTAAATATTACGTTTAAGCAAGAATATTTTAGAGATAAAATAGAGTTTATTAAAATTCTAAAATAGTTATGTAACGTTTTAGTACCGAACGACGCAAAACATGTCAACTGCATGCATGGCAACATTTATTGAAGGCTGGTCAAAGACTAATCTAAGTTTCAATCACAATTCGACGGATTTTCAAGGAAAGCCATTGCTTCATATGTTTTCAAAAAATCGTCTGCTTGACAACTTTAACGACACAATAAATGATTTTGAATTGTCAAAATAAAAAATCGTTAGTGTGTTATCCAATCCCGCTGGGCCATCGAGCGGTTATCATAAATCGAAAATCATGCTAAATCATGCAATGCTGAGATTGGTAACTATTATATGTATACAGGATAAGTTTTTATGCAGTGTGCAAACTGTAACCATGAATTTAGCCTTCAGGTACTATACCCAAATGTCAAAGTCAAAATAAGAATTTCTTTGCCAGAATTACAGTATAAAAAAAAACACAAAACTAAAACAGTATAAAAAAGCTAAAGCTTTAACCAGAAACCTACATAGGTATACTAGATTCTTGAAACTGTATCGTTTATTAAATAACCCGCAATACATTTTGTATGAGCTATAGAAGAAACCCAGTTTGCCCGCTTTTCTCCCGCGGGGAATGTAGGAAATCTCGTCTCGAATATGTGACGTCGTCTTTTAGATTTAATAATTTTGGGATCTCTTGTACTGTAATATACTTTTAAACAAGAATATTTGAGAAAAAAAATCATTTGGTGAATCGCAATATACCTATCTGTTATGGTTTTTATTTGTTTAGTAGCAGCCAGTAGGGTGTGGATGGTGATTACGTCAGCAGTATTGTTTTTTTCTTTTTTGGATTTTCTACAAAAATTAGTCGATTTTGGTTTGAACACATATGGCAACCCTACTTGTCTATGAATGGCTGCAAGAAAACGATGACGATATTCCAAAATCACACGAAAGTGAGCAGACACATAACATTGAGCAGGAGTCATAGATTCGTGTGTCATGGACTGAAGACTGTTAATTTAAATTAATATACCAAAATTTTCAAGTTAAAAATTATACGTAACTGAATACATGTCAATAAAATATGCTTAAATAAATATTATATATTCCTTATTTCTGGACTTATAACTGCTGCTCATGAATCAATAAATAAACCAGAACACATTGAAAAATGCATGTACCTACCACTGTTTACGTAAGCATGGGAGGGGGGGATAAGAGCTTTGCTTACTTTTGCTGACAAGGTGAGTGTTACAAATTGCAAAAAATCTGCTTACGTAATACTTAGCGCATCCACCTTAAACCGAACTGGCGAAATGGGGTTCCTATATGAACACTGCTGCTTATCCCTTCGGAGAATTTAGGCGGTGTATTACGTGTTGTATTTCATTTGGTAAAATGGCATAGGAACACGGTTCATTAATGCCTCCCAATTCGGATGAAGCAATTAAATTGACTCATGTAACACATAAGAAATAATCGTCCAATGTTCTGTATTTTTCATGGAGCGACTGCAGATCTGACCTCTACAACCCAGTTGCTGGGTGATACGATATACCTTGGAGATTACGACAGGTCTTTAAATATCTATCGAATACAAGATGGTAGGGACATCGACTCGAAATGAATATCGTACTTATATGATTATTAACCCATGATGTTAACATTTTTCGTCGGTTATTCATAAAAATAGCTGCCCCATTTTGACGGTGTAGGTATTGAATTTTTCTATGAAACAGCAACAGATTTTTGTTTGAAAACCGATGAAAAATGTCTACGCTAGGGGTTTGTATCATATATCATGTGTTTAATTGATCGTTCTAGTTTGTTCGTCGATGTCCCTGCTACCCTGTAGCTATGTAGCAAGTGATATATTTAAACTAGCATTACTATGTCAACATAACTTGTATTAGGTAATTCCAAATTATTGGTTTGAAGCTTAATCAAAGGTTTAATTGTCATATCTAGCTCTTTGAACGCCAAAATTAATAGAACGTTATTACGCGACCAATTATAACGTTAATTTACGTGCTATTATATGAGTAATTAGTTGTTATTATAATTATGGAACACGAGAAACACATGCTGGTAGTACAGAATAGTAGTAGAATACACATGTAGGAAATAATCCAAGATTTAAAACAACGGTTACTGCTTCTGAGACCATTCGATGGTTATGGGATGTTAAATAGCTACCTGTCTTTTTTTTTGGGAGGAAAATCATTAAATAACTTCTCCCGGTCTGGGTGGAGCAGGAGGACGTGTCAGACTTTTACTGACTAAAACCCACCCGTGTTCCTTCAGTTGCCTGTGTTCGAACAACCCACAGGCAGGCATCGGCCCTTGCGCACCCCACCAGTTGGTGCTGACATCTCATTAGGCGCGCGTGGAACACAACGCGCCGTCGACCCGGGCTTGGTCCTTACCGGACAGCGAGCTACCCATTACTCGCCGTCCGCAAGCCCGCGCTAAAGTCCACAATCGCACCCGCGGACGTAAAAATATCGCGACGGGATTTATTCGCCCACTGGATCTTCAGCACACTGCTTAACGCCGATGGTTGAAAATCAAACGGTGTACTTTTTTCACGTGCTGGGATGCACTCTGTGGGAATCTCAATTCTCGGTACAACACCGAGAATTGAAAATGTAGTGCGCGATGAAATCCCCCCGCGATATTTTTACGTCTAAAAGTGTGCTCAGTAGATAATATTTTTCTAGAATGGTGTAGCCATAGTTTCTTGTAGGAGCTGGCTTATGAGAAATTATTTAAAGGTTTTTACTCAAGTCTTGTCTCTGTCTGCCTACCGTGACTATAAGAAAGAAAGAAAAATATATTAATTTGACACAGACACACGTGCAAACAAAACGATAAGATCACATGAAAACAAAACAGATTAATATTTACGAACACAGAACATAATAAATAGTCGGTAGCTGCATGCCGCAACTGTGACAAGAAGGCTTCCACTCAACATGATGCTGTGCTATGGAACCTACAGCACGGCGCTGATTTTTTGTGGTGCACCAAAGGAAGGATTTTTATAAAGGAATAAATAGTACATACAATTTATATAAGCCCGAAGGATGGTAGGTGTCCACACACGTACATACAAATTCAACGAACGTTAACGAACACTACGTCGTCGTCAACAAGCGGCGCGGCACGGCGCGGGGACCGGGAGCCAGGACGCGCCATTGAATAGTTCGACACGACCGCGCTCGGACATTCCATTTGATTCTGCTATAATTGTGAACCACTTAATAAACCTTTATAAAATACAGTCCACTTGCTTTACTCTCACCTGGACCCATACAGTAGGTACCACGGGATTTTTTTTTTACAAATCTATACTTTTATATATTAAAATATAATAAACAGGCGAGTTAGTTTGTCTGTTTGAACGCGCTTATCTGGAACTCCCAGTCGCATTTGAAAAAAAAAAAATGTTGTATCTGATAGCCACATTAATGAGGAATACGCAAACACCCTTAGGAGCCGAGCAAAAACAAGACATTTCTCGCGAAAAAAATCGTGGGCAGAAGCTAGTAGGCAAATAAATCCGCATCGGCAGCTGCACTCCGCCAAGAACTAAGAAGATCTCTGCTTGCCGTTTCGACGTAACGCCGCTATCTCCCATTAAATTCCTGAATCATTATCATCATAATCATCATCTGCCTAGCCTTTTTCCAACTATGTTAGGGTCGGCTTCCAGTCTAACCGAATGCAGCCGAATACCCCTTAGTATAATTGATTGTCAGACATTCGGATTTCTGACAATCCGTAACGACTGTCAAAGATCCACAATTGACAGCCGCCTAGCTGGGACCAACGGCTTCACGTGCTTTTCGAGGCATGGAGGGGTCTTGGTATGTAAAGATGGTCACCCATACACGGACCAACCGCCGCAAGCGTAGCATAACCTGATCGATAGACCCGTGCGGCTAATATTACTTAGCCACAAGCCCCTGAATATAGCTCACAAACACAATTCCCCGTCGTCCATTAGACCATAAGGCGATATTGCAGTAATACCACGCTTGGCAGACTCGCGTGTGATTGCAGTTGAATGTTAGTAGGATACAGGTAACTGCAATAGTGTTCAGTCAACCAAATACTGTCTTAATTAAAGCTTAGATCTGCTTGAACTAACTGTAACTATATCAAACAGAGATGTGGCCTGGCAAGGTGTGATGTGACCTTATATTATTTTGCACACTAATTACTTACCAATTTTATTTCGCTCCATGTATAATATAAGCGAAGCATGATAAAAAAATAATACTTTAATAAACTAAAAAACACGCTTTAAAAACCAAACTAAAAAAGTAGAAAATAATTTAATATAATCAATTAATATCAAGCACCCCACGCTTTTTAATAGCATTAAATTATTTTCTACTTTTTGGTTTAGTTTTTAACCCTTTAACGCACACCCAAACTTTTTTTTGAATTCCTAATATTTTGTGATACATATATATTCTGTGCCGTAAATTATAATGATATGTTTTTGAAAAAAAACCTGAACATCGTTATTTTTCGAGAAAATCACAAAAAACATATGGCCAGTAAACTGGCCATTGGACGTTCTGAATCACTAATCATCACTGCAAGATCACTGGCCTGTAAACTGGACACTAACTAAATCTATATCATTTTTGTGAAAGGATACAAAAAAAGACTTCAATTATGAATTTCCTAATCAGCCTTTAATAAAATAGAACGTGCTACATAGAATAATCAGTCATCAATTACAAATAGAATTAACTAATCATTTTCTCGAAAGGGAAGCAAAGGTTTCGTATCTCCTATAAGCTCATCAGCTAGTTTACTCCTAAACATCAAGTGAGTCATGGGTTTTGTACCACCGGGATAGCCTTCGACCAGATATCCTTATAAAAAATGTAGGAATTGACGATCGCCGCTTCTATCATGTAAAACCAGATTTTCATCCACCAACGTATTGGTGTTGGCGGTTGAGCGGTGCCTCAATAGGTGGTGGTGGCAGAAACAAAAATTCCTGTGATGGTTGTGATAAAGCCGATGTTCAAGGACCTGATCCATTACTTCGACAATGTATGCTCCAGATGCTGGTATTCAAAGTAACACTGTCGTCGAAACAGTCATCAGCATCAGAATCACCACCAACGTCTGATTGTGTGGTCTGGTCAGCTGTCATACCCAACGGACTCATTCCATTGGTCCTCATCTAGTGACACCAACTCCCGATAAGTATACGTTTGTCTAAAACAATGAGGAAATTACAATGCAAAACGATTACACAACGATTTTCGTAAGTACCTGCACACATGCAAAAAATGGCGAAAAAATAAACCAAAACATTCATAGTAATACGTTATAACTACCGAACAAGACTGTTTATAGTAAATTTATTATTATATCATAACAAATGCTTATATACTTGTGTTAAAACGATATGGTTCATAGGTATTACTTGAAAATAAAAACTCAAAACAATAGCTCAAAGTTAGATTGTCAAATTTTAGGTTTAATTTTTTCAACAGACCGGTTTGTATTCTATCTCCAAAAATACATGTTTTTCTTACTATTCTCAATTACGTTTGCACATAATATCAAGGTATATACTATAAAATAATAATTTTACTTACTTTTTCCGAGAAGACATGACTTTTTATTACCATAGCCCTTGTAAACACGTAAGGTGTACACGCGATGACAGCAAATGTTCATGCGCGAATGTACGGTGGCCAGTACACAGGCCATCTTGAAAAAAGGCGCGAATTTGTGATTGCGCGCGACGAACATGAACGCTGGCCAGTTGACAGGCCAGTGTGCTCTAACGCGGGTCGTAAATGTTCATAAGATTCAATATTCAAATAAAAATCTATGAGATAACGACCTTGAAGTGACTGTCCAGTTTACTGGCCACTTTGTATGGGCCGTCTTTTAAAGGGCAAGTTTTTTAAACTGTTATTTATTTACTATTTTTTAGTTCTGCTAACTACAAAAGCGTGATTTTTTTGTTTCTTTTTTCTATTTTTTGAAAAATTTTTGAATTGTCATCGGTCCTCGATAAGTCTACAAAGTTTAAATGAAATCTGACCATTTGAAGTGGGTCAAAATCGCGCCCTAAGGAGTCGGTTACAAATAAGCATACAAGTGAAGCTAATATAAAGCGTGTAATAACCCTTTCCATTGCCCTTTGGGTGACTTTCAGCATTCTTATGCGAGGGCTATTACAATTGGGTTTGGAGTTTTCCTACGCGATCGAATCAGAAATGAAGATATCCGTAGGAGACCCAAGGTAACCGACATTGTCCGAAGAATTGCCAAACTTAAGTGACTGTAGTTACGGCACAATACTCGCAGAACAAATGGCCGATGGGGCTGAAAGGTTCTGGAGTGGCGACCGCGTACTGTAAGACCTCGCGTTGGAAGGCCTCCCACAAGGTGGGCCAATGACCTGGTGAAGGCCGCAGGAATCCGCTTAATGCGAGAAGCACAGAATCGTTCGAAGTGGCGGTGCTTGGGGGAGGCCTATGTCCAGCAGCGGACGTCTGCTGTCTGAGTGTCCGCCTGCTGGGGAGTTTGTTGCGCTACTTCTTCTTCCCAGCTAAGGCAATAGGAAGTGGTGAAGGGCGGGCGTTTTGATGGTCTGTCTTATGTAATTTTGACATTCAAAAAGTGCTGACTCTCAACCTAATTTGAATTAATTACTTTTGATTTTGATTTTCGTCTTTCGGCTGAAATTATGACGATAATGAGAAACATTGCACTTACCAGCCAAACTGTCTTCGAAGCCTCCTTCAGTTTTAGATGATTCAGGCAGAGCCCCACATTCACATCACAACTTATTACAAGCGTTATCAAAAGAGATTCTGCTCCCAGCAGCTTTTGATAAAAATAAAAGCGCCGACTGACGTAATGAGGTGCTATCGAATCATTCGTCATTAACAGTGCCTTTGAATTATTTGGAAATACCCTTTTCAGCAGTAGATAAAGTCAGGGAACTCATTTTGTTGAAAACTTGCTACCGACTTAAACTGTCCGTATATATTGGAATCACAGCTGCCATTCTGTGACAGTGGTATGAAATTGATAATACACGGTAGATCGACGTACCAATAATGAATAGTATTCTCTGACTGTAGGTGCTGTACGAGGCTCCTGTATTAATTATTAAGTATTGTTGGACGTAGCAGAATTAATACACAGATCACGTTAAAATTATTTATAAAAAACCTATTCTAGTTCATTTGAAAGCAAACACTCGAATGTTCGAATGTGATTAAAGTTATTTTATCGTTAGCCTGTACAACATAAGGTCGTCTTTTGATAACCTTCACAGTACAACGATTTTAGTTAAATAAGACCATACTTGTGGAAGAGCGATATGTAGAAGCAAGAGATATGGAAAAGTGCAGTAAAATAAAAGTCACGATCTTCAACGATTGGATTTTTTGAATCTGCATCAAAATAACATGAAAAATAAACCTAAAAACATTACACTTTCTGTAGCTATGTATAAAAGCGCTCCTGCACTTCAAAAACAAGCAACTTACATTGTTTCGGTGCTTGTTTATACGTAATATCCTTCACTAACTTCCGAGTGTGAATTAGACAACCTAACGGTGAATGAATCTTGTCCATGAGTGATCACCATACAGTATTTGTACTTGGATTTTTGGCAAAACTTTGTCCCAAGCTATGAAGTCTGTAATGTCATTAGCCGGGTCGTTTTCTCAATTTCAAGATACTACTATAGTTCAGTAATTTAACATTAACTTACGGTCACCAAAAGAGATAAGTGACCAAGGTATTTGGAAATAGTTGAAGTTTAATAAGAAACCGATGGACGTTTTCTAATTTAATTAAAATAATAGAAAACAATCAGTTAATTTACCAAATTACATATGCTTAAAAAATACCATCATACGAATATTTTAGCCCTGTGTGTATTTTCACCAATATCCTACAAAATACCATTTTTATGACTGAGGATTTCTCGACAGTTCCAGAGTTTTTCTCTGTCAGGTTTTCTAGAGGTACGCGTTTTTGTAAATATGTAGACGAAAGGCAGGATATCTGTCACTTTGCCAGTGGGATACCCATTAAAGTAAGGGCCAATTTTTCAATCCTTAGATAAACAGACAGATAGGATTTATTCAACAGCAAAAAAATCTGTTGTTCAATCGTCAAATAGGCTTTATTCGTCGAATAATTCACTTATCTGAGGAATAAATCTATTTACCTCTTTGACGGCCAGATAACCGCTTATTCCATCAGAAATGACGTTGATGTTAGTAAATTTGAGGTTAGTCTTTGCGCTTTACAAGTTTAAACAATAAGAAATGGATATTTTTTTTTGAAGAACCCCTCATGTTCTGTACATCTCCTATCTTTGGACAGAGGATTTCTTCTTCGTACCTTTTTTAATTTCCTCATATTTTAACTTTAATGTCTTCCAAGAGCGCTCACTTGTTGAGACGCCACATGAGTTGAACGAAGTTTCTATTTTCTTCCATACATATTCTTTGTCTTTGTTTGTAACAGTATCAGTCTTTTTATTTTCTATTATTTGCTTATACCTCTCGACTAAACTCACAAGTAATTGAACCTCAGCATTATTAAAGTTTGCTGAACGCTCCCTTTTAGTTTTCCATTATTTAAATAAATTTAAAAATAACAAATAAAAACACCACAGCCAAACTAATAACCTCGTAAAGTATTATTGTTTTATTAGAGACATGACGCTGCCTCTGCATCTGTTTGAATGTCATTGACAACAATCAAAGAAATAGTCCGTCCCTTTCTAACATTCGTTTATTCTGTATATTTGTTTTACCTCCCTCAAGTTAGTTAGCGTTCTACACATGAGATATTCGATCGGATAGTTATTCCTTGAATAAATATTATTTGACAAAATTACAACCACTCTGACGAATAAAGAGTCTAATAACTTTTATTTTTCAGGTAGCTTTTGGTACTTTTATCTGAGGATTGAAAAATCGACCCAAAGCGAAGTAGAAGTTTTAAGTATTAAAAAGTTGCAGATTTGGCTGTTTTCGTCTGGTGGAGATATCGTATAGAATTGCCAAGCCTAAATAATAATTGTATTAATCGAAAAATATCTGCTAATATTTGTTACAATACGTCAGACACTAGCGCTCTACTACTACACTAGCTTTATTCATACTTCCAGAACTTCCTTTAACGTCTACACATGAATTAGGTCTCTCCCTGCCTTTAGTGATAAACTAAACTCTTTATAGCGTAGACTTAAGCTTGATAGCCTAGACGACGTGTGTTGAAAATAATGGTCAGCAAAGTGCATAATGTGGTTTAATGATCGAGAAGTGGCGACTTTAATAGTTTTATAATGGATGGTGAGTTCAGTTGATTTTGACGTTAAAGGTTTAAGTGTGTTGTGCGAAATTTAATGACAACATTAGTCTTTAACTAAGCTTGCAGATTACCAACTGACGTGGCTCAAAAGTCTGCCCAACTTAAATGGTACTGGGCAGTACATGATAAACTTTGGGCCAAATAGCACAGAACTGGTACCCTGAGACAGTGGGTGGGTTCGCGGCAGACCACATAGTACATGGCGGGACTAGTTCGATATGTTCCGTCAAAACTGGAAAGACGCGGGTTTGCGAAAGATGGAAGGAGCGGAGGAAGGCCTTTGCCTAGGAATGGGACTGCTACGCATAATTTTTTCGTAGATTATGCAAAAAAAAGTCAGCTATTTCATAGATAAGTGCAATAGCTACGCGGTCAAAATGTATGGAACAGCTGATTTTTTTTTAAGAACTGGCGAAATATTTCTGCGCTGGGGTGTTCTAGAATGATATGTTGAATTCATGGTTGTACTCGTAATTTGCGCACTGGTTAATAACTTATCCTGTATACTGTCAATCACAATCTGAATAATTTCGAAGGATGTTGCTAATCCATTGCATAAAATGCTCGAAAATTTTGGCTGCCCAAAAACGTTATTAATAAAAACTTTATCCAAAAAAAAACAACCGACTTCCGGAAAAAAAACACAAAGTGAAAAATTACTTTAATTTCGGAAGTCGGTAACTTTGGACATGTATTTTAATTTTTTGGTCACCGCTTTCCGAAAATTATTAAAGTTTTTTTTCTTTGTAGTGTTTTTCCGGAAGTCAGTTGTTATTTTTTTGGAAAAAGGTTTTTTTTTTCACTTTTTAGATATAGTACCGACCCCACACCAATTCGAAATTTTATCATGCTTGGGGTCAAAACATTGTATATTTATGCGATAGCAGCAATCGCGGTTGATTTGCTGTCATTTTTTGAAAAGTTCCGTTGTCTGTCTCCAAAACGCATCATCAGATCTATATGAAATTTAAATGGGGCCATTTCGGACAAAAAAATAATTTTGCAAATCCATCTATACAGGGTAAATTTTTAACCAGTGCGCAAACGGAAACTATGAAATCAACATATCATTTTAGACCGCCTAGCCTAGAAACTTTTCGTCGGTTATACAAAAAAAATCAGCTATTTCATAGAAAGTGCAATACCTACGCGATCAAAATGTATGGAACAGCTGATTTATTTTTTTGTATAACCGACGAAAAATTTCTGCGCTGGGGGTCTAGAATGACATGCTGAATTATGGTTACGCACGTTTGCGCACTGGTTACAATTGTATTCGGTATATGACGAAGTGATGCCCGAACATACTTACATTTAAAATTGTGAACCTCCTTCTTTTTGAAGTCGGTTAAAAATGCTTGAAAATTTTGGCTGCTCAACAACGTTATTAGTAACAAGTAATGAATGTTGGTGGACTATCAAAATGAAAATGACTCCTAGTATTAATGTGTTACGTGTTACACAATTACCCCGCCGTCCGTTCCAATTCAAATCACTTTTGCTAGCCTACTTCAAAATTAGATCGAGTACTGCCGGAGAATGAAAAAGGCCTCTGATACAAATAACAAAACCTCGAAAATGAAAATGTATTTACAGCACAAGGACAAACCTTGTTTTCATTCCCATTCATTTCCGAGCTCATAGGCGGAATAACCCAAAAAATGTGAAAAATTCGTCGCTCTCTATGGCATTTCAATGTTCGGGCCGAGACAAACATCATCAAAGGGCTGGTTGTAACAATTTGTCGTCCCTTGATTGGGCCGGGAACGCACCTGGCGCCCTGTGTTACTGCGGACCCCAAACAAAGGGTTTTTTGTGGCGCAAGTTGTAAGAGAAAAGCGGGTGGTAAAGTGGGAACGGTGTGCGTAAAAAATTACGTTGTTATTAATTAATTAAATTTTAAAGTGTTAATTGTGTGCCATCATTGAACTGTAATATAATCAATATACACATAAACATAACATAACATCACGCCCTATTTCCCCAAAGGGTTAGACACAGGAGTGTCCCTATAGTACACCTTTCACCAGTTATATTTAAGTCCCATGTGGTGAGCCTATTCTCATTATTCGGCATTTAAAAAAAAAATTACGTGAAATTTGCCGAGACCCCCTCTTCCCCGCGTGAGATTGGACTCGAAACGCCCCTTAACGCCTCACGTAATTTTGTTCTCGCCTCATGTTCAGCAGTAGCGCTTGCGACTAGACTAACGTGGCAGCGTGAAGTAGCAATGAATAGTCGTATTCTTGAGTGGAAACGCAAATCGGCAAATGTAAGTTTAAACGCCTTCAGGCTAAGTGGAGCGTCGATCTTCGCAGGATGGCTGGTAGCTAAATGGCAGTTCCCGATGGCGTGCAGTTGGAGAGGCCTATGTCGAACAGTGAACTGCTGTAGGCTGATGATGATATTGTAATTTAATTTTAATGCCACTTTGACGTGTTGAACTTAAGAGCATTCATTCCACGCGGGTTGGCAACAACGCATTGATAGTAGTTTTTCGTGATTATTTCATTAAATACAAACAAAAGTACATTTTTTTTTCAGCCAAGCACTAGATCGTTGGTATTTATAATTGTTTTAAATATTTACACTTTCGTAAAAACATTTAATCGTACTTTGTAATACAAATAGAAAATAATTGAAGGTATGTCGATTTTTATAACCGAATACCAAAATAACTGTAAAAAATAGCATACAAACTTGAAAATACCGACGATCACTTGCGTGGCTGAAAAAAATGTTTACTTTTGTTTGTATTTAATGAAATAATCATGAAAAACCGCTATAAATGCGCCGGTGCCAGCCCGCGTGGGGGGGAGAATGCTCTTAAGCTCCAATCAGCATAAAAATTGTGTAACACACTATCAACCAATGTTAATAATTTTGAAGGATATCGCTAATTCATTGCTTCATATGTTAGAAAAAATTGTCTGCGCATCAACATAACAAATGCAATGAATGTTGCTGAATTGTCATGATGAATGCCAAGAAATGCCACACAAAATCAATTTCAAGCGCATCATGAACAAAAACGATGTCTTAAACATACTTAACGACGAAGACTGAAGAGCAGAGAAGGAGCTGTACACATCGATTATTAGGTATTATTATATATTTCTATTTAAAATAAATGTAAACGCGCTACTCTTCTACTTTGCAGCATCCCATCATCGGCAGGTGTGTGGCATTGTCGTCGGTGCCACTTGAATACTTGATGCAAAGGGCTGAGTTTTGAGCTTTTAGCTACAAGTGCTGTCGCCCTCACTAACACAGTGGGTGTACGCCTTTAATTTTACTGCACTATTCTTCATTATGGTACCCTACCACCTAGAAAGCATTTTACATTATTTTCAAGTAATAGAAATTAAATGTATACAGAAGACCTATGTATACTACATCCTATCCTCATAATCATCATTTTAGCTGAAAGACGTCCACTGCTGGATATAAACCTCCCCAAAAGAGGGGATTTGCCATAATCGCCACGCATGGCAGGCGGGTTGGCGATCGCAGTATGGTGGAAAATGCACAGAGAACGCCGCTGCCCATTCTCTAGTAAGTCCCTTAGTCGCCTCCTACGACACCCACGGGAGAAATGGGATGGTGCTATTCTTTATGTCCGGTATCACACGGAACTCCGGCATCACACGGAACACATCCTATCGTACTAATATGAAAATGTGAAAGTTTGTACGTTTAGATGTTTGGAAATTTGGATGTTTGTTACTCAATCACGCAGCGAAGGCTAAACAGATTTGTATGAAATTTGGCACACAGATAGATTATAACCTGGATTAACACATAAGATACTTCTTATCCCGGTAATATGTTCACGAGGGATAATTTTTGACCTACAAGCGAGCGAAGTTGCTGGCAAAAGCTAGTTTAAATATAAATCTATCTAACATGCGCTTGCCTTATGTCAAAATAATGACATTTACAGCAGGAAAAAGTCCAGCCCTGAAAAGAGTCCAGTAGAATCTCACCGTTGTTACTTGAGTGAAGTGAGCTGTCAATAGTGTATGGACACTATTGACAGCTGTCATTAAAACTGATGCTAGGGATTGCCCTAGCATCAGGTTAAATGACAGCTCCCTTCAAACTCTCTTCAAGTTTTCTTGGTGAGATTTTTACAAAATGAAAGAAAAAGTATCGAGTTAAGAAGCTGTGATGCTGTGGTTCAAAACAACGATAATTATATTGATATATACGTACGAGATATTGCAGATATTACGTAAGATATTGCACTATATTATGTTATATAGTATAATATCTCTCTCCGAAGGGCTTCATCATATCAGCCGAAAGACGTCGACTGCTGGACATCTCTCTCTCTCTTTCTCTCTCTTCAACCCTTGGCCACCCAATGCTGAGTGTAGGTCTCTTCCAAATCTCTTCACTTTTGGCGGTTTTGTATCATGTCTATCCAGTTTTTCCGGCCACTTTCATTAGATCATCTGTCCGCCTAGTCGGTTTTCTTCCCACATTCCTCCTTCCGTCCCGTGGTCTCCACTCCAGCATTTTCTTCCCCCATCTTCCATCCAGTCTACGGCATATATGGCCCGCCCACTTCCATTTTCTTTTTGCTATCACTTCCGCTGGACATAAGCCTCCTCAAAAGGGGGGATTTGCCATAATCGTCATGCTTAGCAGGCGGATTGGCGTTCACAGTATTGTGGTCAAATGCATAGAGAACGCTGCTGCCCATTCTCTAGTAAGTCCCTTAGTCGCCTTCTACGACACCTACGGGAAGAAATGGGATGGTGCTATTCTTATACGTCCGGCACCTCACGGATACCATATCCGTTGATACCATTATGGCTACTTCATAATTATTTTCCAGGTAGTTACAAAAAGTAACATAATTTCAGCCTACTTAACTTGACACTACAATATTTTTATATTACGTGTAGTATGTTATATGTACATTGTTTACCTGTGTTAAACAAAGCGAGTGTAAATTATTGTGTCAACTCTCTGGTATTTAGGACAATACTAGAGTAAAATAATAAATATCGCAGACGTCATGTTGTTGTATATTTATTAGACCGAACTGAACACACAGTCCTAAATTGTGTTTGTATTTATTTTGTTATTATTGAAGTGAAAAAAGTTTGTTACTATTCGAGCTGATTTAGGTTAAAAGGTTTAATGGTAAGAAAGTTTAATAAATATTTGATTCATGATGAAACAATAAATTCAATTAAAAATTTCGAATTGTTCATTCAACGTTGAATATACCGGGCCCGTCTGAAAGAATACTTAAGAGACATAAAACACATATCACTGTCTCGTTCTTATGTGTGTATTTAGAATGAGAGCATCGAACTACAGTCATCGTCACTTAGGTATTTAGAGTGTTGCCTTCACTTGTATCTTTAAACTTCTTGGTAGGGACTAGGGTCGGCTGTCAAATCGTGATGTCATTAATTCTTAGTTCGGAAACCGAACTAATCTAATGTCCGTAAGTAATACTAAATAGGAAACTGCAGTAACTTCAGTTGGAACTACGGACATCGTGCTTAGAGAGTGGACCCTCTGGTTTTAAAATCAAATATATTATTTATCACGTATTTAATCATAGTAGTCGTGTAATAAGAAATGTTAAAAGTATCCTAGATGTTATTTATAAGTGGAATATTTAACATCGGATGGATCGAAAGATGGCTGGACGAGACATTTGAATAATCACATCTGTTTTATTTTTCTACTACTCTTTGTTTGTAGGTTGGTAAAAAGCCGCAATACTACGCGTATGCGCTACGTGTATGCTTTTATGCTAATTGTTTGTAAAAAAACGTTGTAGTTACACTACGGGTGCTCTAGATTCATATTTACCTATTTGAATACTAGTTTCAGCCTATGAATTTGCTCACCTGCAATTCTAAGCAGACGTTTGCAGAACACATCCAGTGAATTTCGAACTTGTCTTGCATACTAAATCGAACTGTATTTTCAATTATTTTCGATCCCCATTTATTCGATTTTCGGATTTTTAGTACCTACCTGTGTATCGATTACTGTACGCAATGCAGGGAAATTGCAATTAATAATTTTGTTTTGGTTTTGAGCAGGCACATGCACTTTTTAAGCGAAAATCTTCCCATTATGTTCAGACTTTTCATCCGCCATAGTTTTAATAAAACTCTTTGTAGCTAACGACTAGCAGTTAGTTAAATATGAACTACTTTTATAACAAGCTAAAGTTCAACTAAACGGGCAAAGTAAAAGTCAAGTAAAAGAGTTTTACTGCTATAGTTTGTACTTTATTTTTTACTTTTTTATTCAGTTTCTTTTCCTTGTTTTATTAGAAGGTTTTTCTTGCAGTTGTGTCGCTGTTTGATATTAGTTTTCAGACTTTAACGTTAGTTGAAAGTTTATTAATTATTACCTAGTCGTCAAATAAATAACAGGACAAGTTGGTGTAGTGGTCGCAATTAATACTGTTGAGCGCGAGGTCCTGGGTTCGATTCCAAGGTCGGGCAAAGTGCTATTGGATTTTTCTATATAGAATTTCTCAGTAGTAGTCCGGATTCTAGATTTGTGCACGGTTGATGGCAATAGGCTCGCCCCCTATAACATGGGATTTAAACATGACTGGCGAAATGAACTATATGTACACCTCTGCCGAACCAATTGAGGAAACTAGGCGTGATGTTATGTTTTGTTAAGAGTCCATCCAGGGTGCGGGTCGTTCGAAAGAGATACCGTGGCCTCTGGCACACAGGTAACTGAGGGAACACGGGTGGGTTTTACTCAGTAAAAGTCTGACACGCCCTTTTGCTCCACCCAGAGCGGGAAAAGTTATTTGATCGTCCAACCTTCAAAAAAAACCATCTCGATCTAACGCATCGACTCGTTCGGCGCTCCGATTGGTCCTTCACCAATCCAGGGCCAATCGGAGCGCCGAACGCGCTCGATGAGTTTGATCGAAATGGTTAAAAGAAACTCACACTAGGGCCGTCTGATCAGCTACGAGTTTATATACATAGCTGATCAGACGGCCCTAGTGTGAGTTTACTAATAGGTAATATAAGGTTATCGTTATATTACCTATAGTAACCGCCGGGACTGAAAAACACTACAAAGTGAAAAATAACTATAATTTCGGAAGTCGTTGACTTGGATATGTATTTTAATTTTTTGTCACCGCCTTCCGAAATTAAAGTTATTTTTCACTTTGTAGTATTTTCTGGAAGTCGGTTGCTTTTTTTTATTTTTTTTATTTTTCACTTTATAGTTATGGTAACTACCCCAAACAATTCGAAATTTCATCATCCTTGGAGTCAAAACAGTGCATATTTATGCGAAGCAGCAATCACGGTTTGTTTGCTGTCATTTTTTGAAGAGTTCCGTTGTCTGTCTCCGAAACGCATCATCAGATCTATATGAAATTTAAATGGGACCATTTCGAAATAAACTCCTTTCGAATAAAAAAAGAATTTTGTGAATCGGTCCACAAATGGGGGAGAAATCGGTGAACATATATTAAAAAAAATACATACAGTCGAACATATAGCCGCCTCCTTTTTGGAAGTCGATTAAAAACTGCTGGACCTACGAAGATGGCACAGTGATAGATTAGAGTAGGTATCAGCTAGAAAAGGATTTTAGGAAACTCCCCCCATATAGGGGTGAAATAGAGGGTGGAAGTTGGTATGCAGAGAAGCCTGTTCCAGATAATTTTCAAAATTGACGCGGGCGGAACGCGGGCAACAGCTTTTTTTTTTTTGGGCGTGAAATCATCAAATAACTTCTCCCGCTCTGGGTGGAGCAGGAGGGCGTGTGAGACTTTTACTGACTAAAACCCACCCGTGTTCCCTCAGTTGCCTGTGTGCCAGGGGCGGCGGTATCTCTTTCGAACAACCCGCACCCCTGGCAGGCATCGATCCTTGCGGAGCCCAGCTTAAATAGCAATAAAATTAAGTGTAAAAATATTGTGAAGTAAAAAATACTTTTACAAGGTATCTCGAAAGAAATCAACATTCAACACGTAGTAGGTAAACCATGGTTATATCGTAACCACCTTGTAAACACACTATTTCAAACCAATGTACAATCCTCAAGTTAATTAAAATGAGGGTAGTTATCCGATCAAGATAATTTTCCCCTTCGACGGCAAAGAAAATCTCCTTTGGAGCTCATCTCACCTTGTTGAGCTAATGCGAATCTAATGTACTTAGAGGTCGTTGTGGGTTTCAGAATGAGGGAGAATAGTATTGGAGCTTTACGAAAAATATAAATTATAAGGTCATCTTTGTTAGGGATATGCATTGTGCAGTAGACTGCTTAATGCAATTCTTGTGTGTTAGTAATTTGTTAAAATAACAACATTGGACCCCTTTAATACCACATGGAACATGGGAGATTTAAAAATGAGATTATCTAAATCCTCCACCAAACGCCTGTTTAGTCATAGGTACGTACACAGACATTGAAAACTTGTCAAAAATGTTTGGAAACTCGAGATATTTTTGAAAGATTGAGACTAAGATCAGACTGTGAACGTTCTTAAAATTACAAGAATGCCCCTCAGATATTTCAAGTGAAAACACTAACTGCGGTCACTGACCCTACACAAATCACCATATTAATTAATTTTTTACCCACCGTGCGTCTACGGAGTTTCACTAGCCAATTTAACTGGACCCTGTATTATAGAAGTTTTTTGATAGGAAATTCCTGTTGGCAAAAATTACGAACTTCCTTACAACTTTCTCCCCCTATTGAAATCCTTTAGGGGGTGGGTTTCCTTCCTTAAAGCTCACTTTCGTTTTATAAGAAACTCTTGCGAACCTTTGCTTCTAGACCGAGTGGTCTAGTGTATGCGTTGTCTGTCACTGAATGAAAAGAATGAAAGAGTGAGTGAAATTAATAAGTACATAAGTAAAGCATTTGATACGTGCTGTAAAGGCTTCTTCAAACAGTCGCGACACGACAGCGCACCGTGACACTCGAAAGAAGTAGAACATTGCAGGTATGTCGGACTTGTTTAAAATTGCAAATGGTACTATAGATTGCCCTGAACTGTTAGGCAGCTTAGGATTAGTCACACACTTCAAAATGTTTGGCAAACCTAGCTTGTTGCATGTCCCTCATTCCAGGTCCGCGTACAGGCAGAATTCATTTCTAATCCGTGCGAGCAGAAGTTTTAATAAACTGTCTTTTGAACATGATCTGGATATATTCAATACCAGGGTCTCTCGGCTTAAGCATCTTATGGTGGAAAGCTTCTTTAAGGAAAATTAATTGTTTGCTCTGTATGTTTTTTTTATTTGTATTAGTTAAGCGTGTATTATTTATTTCCTAAGTTAAGTCATAAGTAGTTATTTTGTACCTACCGACCTTTTTTGTTGTTATTTAATTAAGTGAAGTGTTTGTCAGTGGAAACTTGTAAATGGCCTTCAGTTTCGTATTGTTTAATAACATCGTTTATGTTAGCTGTATGTTTCCCGAATAAAATAAAATAAAATAAAACCTCATGGAAAATTTTCGACAACTGTCCCGTCGCGTCTGTTTGTAGAAGCCTTAATAAAGGTTTTTTATTGCTTCTACGGTTACAAACTTAATTCTTTTACCTAATAACTATAGTTTGACCGAATGTGTCTTTTATTTTGGCAGTGTTACTGAATATTCGTATTTGGTTAAACCCAGCATATTACAAACCAGCTTCATAAACAACTCACAAAACAAACTTTCACCTAACTCTCACAACCAATCAAGCCAAAAAACACTCATAATTCAAGCTACATGGCCTATTTCCTTCTCTCTACAGTTCTCGCACAGCTTATTCATCATGGCGCCTGTTGGACAAACTTCTCGACTACCAATAAAGCCAAAAAATAAAAACGCTAATAGTTCTAGCTAAAGTATTCTTTTTCGTTCTCATAATTGGGAAACAAATATGGCGCCTAGGATTTCGATTTTGAAAAAAATTGTGAGTTTGAATATATTTTAGTTCTTGGGGTCTAAAAAGGCCACTTTGGCAGAATCATAATATGATCATTTTATGAATCATATTAAAAATCGTAAAATGGTCACAAACAGACAATTCATAATATTATCTGCGTAGACAGCACGCAATTCATCTATTTGATAGTTTTGTATGGAAATTCGTAAAATGGTCACAAATTATGAATTGCTTCAAATGAATTGCTGTCAAATAGCAGAATCATAGGGGAATTCAGGAAATGAATCACTTTTAGAGGAATTGCTTAAAGTGGCGTTTTAGACCCGTTTATCGCAGGAAGGCGTCCTGTAAGGACTTGGGTGATGGGGGAGACTATAGGACTAGTAATGTAGGCAAAGTATATATAAGTCATCATCTGCCTAGCCTATTCCCAACTACGGGTCGACTTCCAGTGTAAATGGATGCAGCTGAATACCAGTATTTTACATGGAGCGACTGCCTATCTGCCCTCCACAACCCAGTTACTGGGTAACACGAAACTCCTTGGTAAGACTGGTTGTCAGACTTATGAGCTTCTGACGACCCTTGATTTTGATGAGAGTTCACTTCGCCTAAGTTTTCACGGTTTTTTTACAAAATACACCGGCTGTTTGTTTACGAAATAAGGCATGAAAGAAAAAACACACTGTACATGGCCTATTTCCCCCACTCTATACGGTGCTAGCACACTCTATACCTCACGCCGCCATGTCGGGTAGACACATAAATCAGCTGTGTCGAACGTTAAATCTGGCCCCACTTAGTCGGTGCCAACAGCCGGCCCTCGGAAAACATTGGAAGTCACTCGCAATCTGCACGTATCCATTGTTACTAGGAGTTTTAGGATTAGTGCTGAATAGATTAGTTTCGTAATGAGCTGCGGATGATGAGAAAAAATGCAAAGGAAGATGTTTTTTGTTACATTCTCTGAAGACTTTCTACTCGAATTCAGCTGTTATTTTAAACGTTTTCAATCAGTGGTTCTAGTGTGAGATTTTTTTAAGCATCTCAACTTAAAACATCGACCGTATTCGGCGCTGCGATTGACCCTTCACCAATCTAGGGCCAATCGGAGCATATTAATTAGAGTTTTTTTACAAGTGGTATAATAAAGCCAACTTTTGTTCTTTAATATTTTACTAATTTTAAACAGGATTCATGTTATGTTTATACAAATAAATACGAAAATACACGCGATGGGAAGAGCGTACATTTTTATCCCACAGAAATTTTCGTTAACCTCCAAAATGTTGATTAATATTTTGAAAAATATATATCATCAGTGGAAACAGCACTCCTAAACGGGCTAATACTTTCAGCAAATACTTTGACGTATATGAGACAAATCTCACACAAACTTGAGGGGAGTCCGCAGAGACTTGAGACTTGTTGCGAGCACCCTTTGTTACTAGGCGCACTAGAACACAGCATTTAATGCACTTACCAAACTTTAAAATCGACCTTAAGACTATCACAGTAAGGTTGACGATAACAGCAAATAGCTTTGCACATGCACTTACAAAACTAAATTCTGTTGCAGTTGAAGCAATCGAAATAGAACCTTAAGTTGTAGTGATAAGGTTTGGCATGTAAGGAATTGACGGTAGATATAATAAACGTGAAATATGATAATCGTCTGGTCTGATGATGGTATTCATAGTTGGGGTAAGGAAAGAAGGAAGCCTTAGGAGCTGGGGAGGGAAATTAGTGTGCATTTCATAAGATTGCTTGCTGTGCGAATATATGCACTTTGTGTAGAGGTGGTTTCTTTTGTAGGGCTTAGAATGTACGTAACGAGCTACTTGTACATATTATAATGATGGATGAGGGTATATTTCAAGTTGTTCACCAGTCTTCATGTTGCTTAAAAGATACGTAGAAAAAGGTTGTGGAAGGTTGTGGTTGTGGTTTGAGAAGTCCCTACCACCTAAAATTTTTACCTAGCAACGTATATTTTTGATTTTTAGTGGAAGAGCAACCGTAAAAATGCCTCTAGGCATAGAACTGCCCTGCTAATTGTATCTGCAGTAATCGACACTTATGGGTTTTTACTGTTTTGCAGAAATGGCATCCTTAGGGGCAAACCTATAAGGGAAAAATAAAAATATTTGGGTACTGGAAGTATGTTTTTTTTATAACGAGATTCACAGTACTTGCAAACAAATTTTACTTTTAGATTTCCGCGTTTTTCTCGAAACCAGTTTTTTGCAAGTACTGTATTTACTATTAGCACGGCAGAGTACAATCTACCTAGCCTCTATTTTAACTGGATGCAGCTGAATACCAGTGTTTTATATGGAGCGACATCTTATCTGACCTCCACAACCCAGTAACTGGGTAACACGAGGTATCGTGTCAACCAGTTACTGGGTGGTGGAGGCCAAAAGTCTGGCAACCAGTCTTGACAAGGAGTACCTTGGCTTTTGCCGTAGCGATTGTCAAAGATACATTACAAATAGTTGGGACGTTACATTTTGGTCTCTTATATCAGAAACACGCCAGCAAGGGGACCCCTTGGCGTCAATCAATCAACTCAGTAGCTATTGCAGTCCACTGCTCGACTTAGACCTCACCCAGGGTGCGTCACAACACTCTATGCTCCACCTTCCGCATCCAGTTTGTGCCTTTTAAGGTCATCGGTCCATCTAGCTGTGGGGCGTCCCACACTACTTGCCGATACGCGGTTTTCACTCCAGAAGTCGTCTGCTCCACCAGCCATGAGGCCTTCAACAAACATGGCCAGCTCACTGCCACTTCAGTTTGCTTTCGCTGCGACCTATGTCGGTAACATCGGTTCTTTTCACGATAACCCTGATTTTATACTTCAATGACCCCTTGACGACCAAGAGTCCCTTGGTTTTATGTATGTAAAACAAACAACAAACCCACACGGTAGACTCACAATCCAAAACCACGTAATTGTGGTATGTGACGTCATACTAAGCCAATTACCATCTCATTTATAAACAAAACATAATACCTACATATTACGTAAAACACAATATTACAGAATAATACAGGATTACAGTAGGAAAATATTTCGTTAAGTCATTTTAATCCGAACGCGCGCGTTTTCAATGTAATCGCGTAAAACATACGAATAAGCCTATTGTGGAATGTACGCAGTCGTAAATATGAGAACATTGGCTTTGTTAATGTGGTATTTATTATTTATTTATGTATTAAGTTGTAAGTAATGTGGATTGGAACGAAAAACGTAGTATAATTGCAATAAAAATATGGGAAGAATGTATTAGTCGTAGCGAATGGTAGTGGCGAGACTACCTGACGTAGGCATTTGCTACGAGCGTAGAGATTCGTAGCACAGCGTAGCCAGTTTTTTTTGGTAATTACATACATACATAAGCTCATGGCGTCTTCCCATTAGGTAGGTAGAAACTATGGAACGTCAAGTGTCACGATGCTTATACACTCCTTTTGCTTCATTTACGTATACATCAGAAGGCCAATGCTCGTAATTAAAAACGTTCAGAATTCAGTTGCATTCTCGCCTCTGCGACAATCAAATGTCGTAAACTTGTCAAAAAAGTATGGAGACTTGAGGTACTTTTGACAGATTGAGACTGTGATCAGACTGTAAATGACCTTAAAATTACGAGAATTTCCCCTCTGGTCATTTACGCACGGTAGGTTGCGAGTACTACGCGCACCTGACTTTGGGAAATAATGATTACAATTTTGTTTTTAATACGTCAAACGTTTATTTAAAAAAACAGTTCTATGTCTGGACTTTAAAAGAGACCTCTGAGTTTGTTACGGCCTTCCTTCTCAGAGTAGTCAGATAGGAAACGCCGACGTCGTCTAGCTTTTAAAACATGGTTCACGGGTAAAAGTGTTTGTACAGACCTACTTACAGAAATAAAATCATTTATCAATAAGCAATTCAGTTTAGTAACCCCAAAAGCGAAAGTTGAACCGTACAAAAATATAATAAAAGAAAATATAACAGTAAAGCTTATAATATTAGTAACATGAGTTGTCTTAATGTAAGCACTCCTGCAGGAATCCATAGGAATAGTCTTCGGAGGACTGCCCGCCTTGCCGATATAAGTTTGTATAGGAATAGAGATCGTGGAGACGACAATACATCTTACATTATTTTGGTTTTCCTTTTTTTAACGAATTAATTGTACCGTCAATGTAGTTCTTACGGGGTTTTGCAAATTGCAGCGCTATTTTACGTTGTATGTTAATCAAAGTTAAATATGTAATAAATATCATTAAATGATTGTAACAATTTAAGATACGGTGTAAATTTTTTTTTTTTTAAATATTATGATATGGCTACTTCTATCTATGGCGAATGACAATAGAGTTTCAAAAGACGAAAAACTACATATTTACTGTTTAGCCCACATGTTATTCCTGATAATAAAATTTTGCAGTCCGTATTTCATTCAAAAAAGCAAAGACGACGATTATAATAATTAACACCTGAAAGTTATTAAAACTCCTCCAATGCTGAAAATAGAAAAACAAAACAAACAAATAAAAAAAATCACAATCCCTTTCCCTGTCCTCGTGGCTCGGGTAAGCCGTGTAATTCAATTACAACTCCTTCGAGCCGCCGCGCGAAGGAAAATAATACAAAAACTGAATTAAAAGGCTTCATAACTTATTGCGCTGACTGTACTCCAAACGAAATACTCCCACACGCTGCACGTATTGGCCGTGAAAGAACTTTCAAAGAACTTGTTATTGGTGAAAAATACTTCGGTTCTAGCGACAGATTTTAATGAGATTTTGAAAGCTGATAAATGGAATTTATCGAGAGTTGGTTCGTTTATTTTCCGTTTGGTTTCATGAGTCGATTTTAGTAGGAGGTTGTTTATAAGGTTTTATATATTGCTAAGGAACTGTTAGATGGGGTTAAGCGGGTCATAGTTATCATCGCCAGTCTCCAACCCGTATTCCATTTTAGCTGGGGTACAACATTTCTTTTTCTTCCGTACTTCTGTGTTACTTGTCGTCTTGGTAGTCACCCTATTTCTAGGTCTTGGAAAAATTATAATAAGTAAGTGTAAATAATTAGAGATGTCCATACTTTTTCCATATGGGAAATATAATATACATATTATAATAATATAATATAATATATATTATATAAAAAGCGTGGGGTGCTTTTTGAGGTATTTTTATAATCAATTAATATCAAGCACCCCACGCTTTTTAATAGAATTAATTTTTTTTCTACTTTTTAGTTTGGTTTTTAAAGCGTGTTTTTTTAGTTTTTTTAAAACTATTATTTATTTTCTATTTTTTAGTTTTGCTAACTACAAAAGCGTGTTTTTTTCTATATTCTTTTTAAATTATTGAATTGTCATAGGTCCTCGATAAGTCTACAAAGTTTAAATGAAATCTGACTGTTTAAAGTGGGTCAAAATAGCGTCCAAAGGAGTCGGTTACATACAAACAAACATAGAAACATACAAGTGAAGCTAATATAAAGCGTGTAAAAACCGGTGATAATTCCGCTAGGCACGCTAAAGTTTCAAATAAAGTTCCGACGCTGCGAAAATGCGTGAACAACACGCGGCAAACTAGAAATAAACTGAGAAATTTAGACATGTTTGCGAGTATCTAACTATTTCGCACTTTTCAAACAATAAACAAAGTTGTCCAACTGAAAATCTGCCGCAAAACTCTCGCGAAGTATGAGATAACTTCCAAACTCGATAGTGTTCCGTATCAAAGGCGTCGCAATTTATATTTATTTAAGCAAAATTCATAAAACGGTCCCGCGGGATCGGGCCGAGTAAAAATTATGCAAATCTAGCCCTTAAGCGCCGCACAATTAGAAGCGATTATCGAGTGAAATTCAATTCTGTAGTCGCAAATTTTATTTCGCTTCTCTCTAGAGGTATTGTTAACGATGCATTCAACCGTTTATTTAGAATTTAAAATGTTTCATTTTGCGGTTTTTTTGTGGATTCTAAACGAACCTTTGAAATATTTAAATGCAATTTAATTCTGAAGTTTCGGTTTTGGCTAACGAGATATTCTTTTACGCAATTTATGTTGGTGTTGGGTTTAGTTGTCGTGTGAGCAATTTGTTGAGTGCGATAAGGGCTTTGACGTTGTGAACATGTTTATTTATTGGTTTAAATTCAACCTCTTTCAATTCAATCTTTTGTGTTACAAAATATTAATCGCCAAATGGGTATCGCATTCTTTCCCCGTTTTACACAATTTAAATTTCTTATTCGCCAACAACGAATGCAAGCCAGCTTCCGAAAACCAAATATTAATACACATCACATGTTTGGTATCATTCAGTAGCGTGAAATTACTCGTCGGATTATGACGTCACGGCCCCAAATGGGCACTCGTAATTATATCCTTTGAGGTCTCCCCTCACCACGGGCTTCCAAATTTGAATATCAGGGATGAATGAAAAAGAAAATTTTGTTTGTGAATTCTTTAACATCTACGACTGAATGGGTCGTCTTGAGTTTGATTTTTGGTCTTTTTGAATTGAAATATGAGGTTGAATTCAAGTTTTCATGAAATGGAAATGATCGGTAATAGGGATGGAAAATTATGTGAAAGCAAAATGGACCTTTCGTATAATATGTTATTCGTAATTACTCTACTGAGGGGTATCTTATTATCCGCTTTATTCCAGTTAGAATTGCTGAAAAAAAAAACAACGCGTACAACATTGATTTTTTCCATAGCACGTATAACACGCAGAAATTCCGCTTTGACCCAAATATTTACATTCAGCTGCTTTATATTAACAATACACGAAAAAAGCGCTGTAAATCGCGGAACCCCGCTGAGCGCGGCCCGCCAGCGAATAGCACAATAAAACTATAAAATCATAAATCCCTGTGAGAAATGCTGTGGCGTGACTCCCTAGGCACCATGCTTTGCTAGTCCGATAAAAAAACATTATTTCCATAAACGTTACAATTTTTAATAGTGTAAAAAATGATGAAGGACTTGTATGTTTTTTAGTGAATAAATATTGCTTTTTGATTGAACATTAAATACGATTACACGTTGGCTGCTTCCCTGGTCACTAGATCGCTGTGTTGCAAGCACAGAGAACTACAGTTTTTCACGGGTTGGCCATGAGCTTGGTTCGAAGCTCGGGTCAGGCAAAGCGTGATTGGGATTATTGATGAGGGAATTGTCAGTTTGTACGTCCCTACCTTATAGCAACTTGGAGTTTGGTATACAGGATAAGTTTTTATCCAGTACGCAAACTGTAACCATGAATTCAGCATATCATTCTAGGCGTCCCAGCGTAGAAATCCGAAAATCAGCTGTTTCATAGAAAAGTGCAGTTAGGTTTTTTTTTGTAAAACCTACGAAAAATTTCTTCGCTGGGGTTCTAGAATGATATGCCAAATTCATGGTTACAGTTTGCGCACTGGTTAAAAACTTATCCTGTATATATATTTTTGCTGTTAAAGTTCTGTGTTGGGTTTGTGGCTACGTAGTTGCAGCTGCACGGGTTCCGTATCGCTATCATTCGCTTGTCGCGGTTGGTCCTTGGATGGGTGACTATTACATACTCTGGGAGGTCAGACAGGCAGTCAATCCATTTATAATACCGGTTTTCAGCTGCATCCAGGTAGACTGGAAGCTGGCCATATATGTCGTTGGAAAAAGGCTAGGCAGATATTATAAATGTGAAAGTTTGTAAGTTTGGACGTTTGTTCCTCAAACACGCAAAAACGGCTTAACGGATATGGATGAAATAAGACACACAAATAGGTTATAACCTGGTTTGACACCTATGATACTTTTTATCCCAACAGTAGGTTCCAGTGGGATAATTTCCACCCTTCACGCGGACGAAGCAGCTGCCAAATGCAAGTCACTATATATTATAAAACAAAGTTCCCCGGAGTGTCTGTCTATCTTCCTGTCTGTTCGCGATAAACTCAAAAACGACTGAACGGATTTTCACGCGGATTTCACCAATGGACAGAGTAATTCATGAGGAAGGCTTTTTTTTTTACGTAAAAAGGCGAGAAGAACATAGGATTCAAGAGGGACTTGGGGCACTCCGACTCGGCCAGGTTACGTTCGAAGCAAATAGACAAAATGCGCAATGAACGCCTCGGTGGATTTTTTTTTTCTGGTTGGGAAATCATCAAATAACTTCTCCCACTATGGGTGGAGCGGGAGGGCGTGTCAGACTTTTACTGACTAAAACCCACCCGTGTTCCCTCAGTTGCCTGTATGCCAGGGGCCGCGGTATCTCTTTCAAACAACCCGCACCCCTGGCAGGCATCGGCTCTTGCAGGCCCCATCTGTTGCTGCTGACATCTCTGAGGCGCGCGTGGAACACAACGCGCCGTCGACCCGGGATTGGTCCTTACCGGACAGCGAGCTACCTATTACTCGCCGTCCGCAAGCCCGTGCCTACGGTAGCCGGGAATCAGCCTGGGATTCCCGACGCCCAGGGCGTCTCCTGCGAAGGCCACGGCTGTGAGGGCACATGTACTGCATCTCCCTCACGTGCGCCGTCTCCCTATTTGCGAGCATAACTGCTTCGCTGAAGGAGGCGACTGCTAGCCATGCACTCTCGCTCCGTACCATGGCCTGGACCAGGGTCGGACGCGAGAGATCGCCGCCGCCGATCACCTCCACGAGGATTCATGAGGAAGGCTTACGTGTATAATTTGTTAAGGTTTTGTGTGCATTGGTTGAAATATGACGAAAATTTTTTGAAGATATCGGAAAAAATCATGCCAACCTCTTCACTGGCGTGCGCCTCATTAACATGAAAACAATGCATTAGGGAAATATTGATTAACACATAAGATACTGTTTATCCCGGTTGTACGTTCCCGTGGGAAAATTTAGAACCTCCGAGCGAGCGAAGCCGCGGGAAAAAGCTAGTATATTATAAAGAACTTAAACTGGTTCTAAATGGAACAAACCTCGGTATTGTCATACCATGCAATCACACAGCTGGTGAACGTTATAAAGTTAATGAGAATTCGATTTTTATGACTGTAAATAACTTGGACGGAAGAGTTTTTGTTTTGTGAGGGAATAGTTGAATTGTTGAACAATGAACGGGGAAAATTTGACCAAGGAAATAGTTCTTGATTTTGGAGGTTCAGCTTTTAGTTATCATCATCATGATTTCAGTCGAAAGACGTCCACTGCTGGACATAGGCCTCCCCCAAGCTCCTTCACTTCAACCAGTTCTGTGCTTCCCGCATCCAGCGGATTCCTGCGGCCTTCACATGGTCATCGGTGCACCTTGTGGGAGGCCTTCCAACTCTACGTCTTGCGGTACGCGGTCAGGCATCTGTTTTGCCAGCAATGTGCCCTGTCCACTGCTACTTAAGTTGGCAATTATTCGGGATATGTCGATTACCTTGGTTCTCCTGCGGATCTCTTCATTCCTGGTTCGATCACGTAGGGAAACACCAAGCATAGCCCTCTCCATTGCACTTTGGGTGAAATTTAGCCTGCCGACCATGTTAGTAATAATCTTAAATTTTTTGGCGACACTACATAATAAGAAATAGGCTTGCTATATCGAAAACTAGGAAACCATGTAGACCTGTGAATAAGCTGGTCTTTTGTGTAGCTGTAATTCCACCTGAGGCTAGATATACAGGGTGACAGGGTCATCGACGCGTTTACTGTAACCATGAATTCACCACACGATTCTAGACGACCTAGCGTAGACATTTTACTTCGGTTACCAAAAAAAAAACTGTTTTTTTTGATGGAAAAGTGCAATACCCATATATGTACACATAAATTAATTAATAACCGACGATAAATTTTATCGCAGGGGAATTTGGAACTATGTACTGACTGAATCTATGGTAACAAGTTGCTGGTCGATGTCCCTTCCACACTGCATAGGATTGACACTATTGACAGCTAAATGATAAATCGAAAATATTTTGTACAAACAATTTTACCCACCGCTACAAACACTGATCAATAGTTCCCATTACTTTCCCATACCTTGACATTGGAAAAACATCGAACGTTATCGATGGAGCCAGAACCTTTAAAAATAGAATAGAATAGAAACAATTTTACACGTCAATCATATTTTTTAAACTAGATAAAGTCGGCGTTTCCTATCTGACTACTCTGAGAAGAAAGGCTGAAACAGAGGTCACAGTCTGTTTTAAAATCCAAACATAATCTTGGTCAGATCATGTGATGACCATGTAGATTGGTGTCTAAAATGGTCTTTTGAGGAAAGAACCACACAGATTGAGTGTGAAATTGAGCTAGTAGTGTATAAATCTCTGAAGTGTTACGTAAGTTTCTACGGTGAGATTTTTACATAACAATTTAATAGATCGATTATTCTCGTAGGTACCTACAGAAACATGAGCCCTGTTACTAAGGGAAGCTAGTTTCCAATGTCGTTAATTACAAATTCAGGGTGGTGCAAAATGGAAATAGTTTATGTTAGGGCTTTACAGTACCAAGCCCTAAACTTACAGGGAGTATGTAAACTACGTACATAAGGGGATTGACCTTGTTCGGAAGGTAATATTTCTTGTATACCTATAACGATAAAGCTAATATTACTAATAATGTGGTTCTGAACATTATTCTAATATATCCTAATCTATACTTATAATATCTATACTAATAATAAAGCTGAGGAGTTTGTTTGTTTGTTTGCTTGAACGCGCTAATCTCAGGAACTGCTAGTCCAATTTGAAAAATTCTTTCAATGTTAGATAGTCCATTTATCAAGGAAGGCTATAGATAAGCATATAACATCACGCTAAGACCCTTAGGAGCCGAGCAAAGAGAAAATGTCACGAATTCAAAGTATTCGCACGGGCAGGCGAGGCGAGCGACGGGGTGGGTTGGGTAGCAAGAAATTTGACATGAAGAAGACGCGGGCAGAAGATAGTAATATTATAAATGTGAAAGTTTGTATTTTTGGGGTAACAAACATCTTATTTGAATGGATTTGAATGAAATTTGGCACACTGATAGTTCATACAACCTGGATTAACACATATGATACTTTTTATCCCGGTAGTACGTTCCCGTGGCATAATTTTCGAGCTCCACGCAGGCCGCTGGCAAAAGCTAGTTCTAAATAAAGTATTGCCTGTTAGTAATTTACACCCGGTTTGCGTATCGAAAATCACTCCAAAAATGATCTAATAAATGGTGAAACGCATGTCAACTGCTGTGATGTGATTGGTTGACTGAATTACCCAAATTAGCCAACCTAATCACTTAAGGTGGAACCGCTAGAGAACTCCTTGGAATTCAGTTTTTCATGAAATAGACATTCCTTGGGATTAAATAAACTTAGAGGGTTGGGTTGATGATTTTAATATTTTTTTCTGTTAATATATAGGTACTGTATTACGGTTCCGTGTGGTGCCGGACGTAAAAGAATAGCACCATCCCATTTCTTCCCGTGGGTGTCGTAGAAGGCGACTAAGGGACTTACTAGAGAATGGGCAGCAGCGTTCTCCATGCATTTGACCACCATACTGCGCTCGCCAACCCGCCTGCCAAGCGTGGCGATTATGGAAAATCCCCCCCTTTTGGGGGAGGTTTATGTCCAGCAGTGACCTACGGTCTTGAATTATATTTTATACAACCTGACACTGACTTGCAAAAATGTATGAAAATTAAAATTTCATACAAGTTCCTCCATAAGAGTTTAATAGTGAAATATCATTGATTTTCGTTCCAAAATGTGGATAACTTGACCTCAAATTCACAAAAGTCAACGTGATAATGTTCGCCAAAACAGGGTTAAAAGTTTTCAAAATATCTGTTATGGTGGAGCACTATTTCACTACAATTTTTAAGCTCACCAACTCATACAATTTTACTTTTCATCTCTTCACACCTCAAAGATTCCATTCTGAACATCAACTGTACATACAAACATGCAAACATCTGCTACTTTGATGTACAGTAAACACGCTCCGGGTATTATCACGTACTGTGTGAGGAATTAAGAAGCGCGAAATAAATGAAAAATAAAAAAGGCTGCGCCGCCACTGGGGCTGGCTGGCTGGAACAATGAGAGCCCCTTATTTGCGGTGTGCGCTATCGTTCCATCGAGAGGCTGTGGTCCCGTTTATGTGGCGGGGTTTGATGCTGAATAATCCTACTAATATTATAAATGTAAAATTTTGGATGTTTAAAGAAAGAAAGAAAGAAAGAAACACAAATTATTATGATACTTTTATCCCGGAAGTAGATTCCTGTAGGATGCCGTTAGCAAGAGCTAGTGTGAACATAAAATAGACGACCAGAGAGGGAATAGCGAACTGTAGGAATGACTTTCATTTTAAGAATTCAACAACATTCATTGCGTTATTTATGTTGTTGAGTGGACAATTTTTTCGAACATATGAAGTAATGGATTAGCAACGTCCTTCAAAATGTTGCATATTTTGATCAATAGTGCGTTACGCAATTATCGTGCTGCAGGGGAAAAGATTTATTTTGGTAATTTTAAATGATGATACGGTTTTTTTTTAGGGGTGGGAAATCATCAAATAACTTCTCCCGCTCTGGGTGGAGCAGGAGGGCGTGTCAGACTTTTACTGACTAAAACCCACCCGTGTTCCCTCAGTTGCCTGTGTGCCAGGGGCCGCGGTATCTCTTTCAAACAACCCGCACCCCTGGCAGGCATCGGCCCTTGCGGACCCCACCAGTTCGTGCTGACATCTCTTTGAGGCGCGCGTGGTACACAACGCGCCGTATGATGATACGGTTAAAGCAAACATTCTATAACAATAGGTTATATTTTTATTATTGCACGGAAGAAACAGCACCTTTATTGTGTAACACACAACTACTTCGCTGTTTATTTCGACCATACAACATAATTCATTGTGTTATTTCCGTTTGTTGAGGAGACAAATTTTTCAAATATATCAAGCAATTAATTTTTGATTTCTTTAAAAATGTTTCGGATTGTGATTGTTTGTGTAACACTACTGTTGGCTTGGCTAAACAAAATAATAAAATCATTTCATAGGCACCCACCGACGCCTTTTACATGTAGACAGAATCGTTGTAGATAATTGCCATTGTATGCTTGTTGGTAGAATACCTAAGAGAGGACAGTTCAAAACATTAACTACAGTCCACCATCATCATCATATCAGCCGAAAGACGTCCACTGCTGGACATAAGCCTCCCCCAAAAAAGGGAGATTTGCCATAATCGCTACGCTTGGCAGGCGGGTTGGCGATCGCAGTATGGTGGTCAAATGCATAGAGAACGCTGCTTCCCATTCTCTAGTAAGTCCCTTAGTCGCTTTCTACGACACCCACGGGAAGAAATAGGATGGTGCTATTCTTTTACGTCCGGCACCACACGGAACAGTCGGTCAGTATACCATATGTGAACAAATTCACACTTATACCAACAACAATCGAATGTGCCACCATCAACAGGAATGTCCCCTAAATCGTCGATTGTTTGACGTCGGCATTAAAACAGCGAAATGTCAATATTTGTCGGTAGTACTCCAGGGCGGAGGGCAGGCGGTAATCCCCTGTTCGCAAATACTAGGAGATTTCGCCGATGTCGCCTGTTTCGGGCCCCAAGAGAACCTCTTTGTTAGCACTCTCATTAATATACATGGGATTTTGTGGCAAGACGCTGCATTATGGTGAAGGATTTTTTGGGTCTTAAGTTGGTGTGAAGATGACAATTTGCAGTTTGGAGTTAATTAATATTCTTTTGTTTGCCGCTTAAAGAAAGACAAAAGACAAAAAATACGTTTATTTGCATTAAATCATATCGCAAAGAAACAAACTAAAGAAAACTGATATTATGGAGTTTTAGTTTGTCCATAGGAGCCACGCCGGTGCTGAGACTCTGCGAGTTTAAGATTCATAATCCATAACAAATTTCTTTAAATTATCTTCATTTCTTCACATTACCAGGAGTTTTTAGTTCCGTGTGGTGCCGGACGTAAAGAATAGCACCGTCCCATTTCTTCCCGTGGGTGTCGTAGAAGGCGACTAAGGGACTTACTAGAGAATGGGCAGCAGCGTTCTCTATGCATTTGACCACCATACTGCGATCGCCAACCAGCCTGCCAAGCGTGGCGATTATGGCAATTCCCCCCTTTGGGGGAGGCTTATGTCCAGCAGTTGACGCATTTCGGCTGATATGATACCAGGAGATTTTTCCACTAAATGTTGTCAGTTCTTCCTGAACTTAACTGTGCAGCTTAATTGTGTAACACACTGTCAACCAGAATCTCAATAATTCTGATGGATATTGCCAATTCATAGCTTCATATGTTCATGTCTGCTCAGCAACGTAAGTAATGCAATTAGTGTTGGTGAACTGTCAAAATGTGAGCAATTTCTACAGTTAGCGTATTACGCAATTACCCCTCTGTTCCCTCTTGTTATACTCCGCGATAGACGTGGAATCCATATCTTGTTAGAAATCAACTAAGTACACCACACAACTACACATAACGACCATCATTTCAGCAAAAGAAGTCCACTGCTGGATATAGGCCTCCCCCAAAAGGAGATGGTTTGTCATGATCGCCACGCTTGGAAGGCGGGTTGGCGATCGCAGTATGGTGGTAAAATGCATAGAGAACGCTGCTGCCCATTCTCCAGTAAGTCCCTTAGTCGCCTTCTACGACACCCACGAGAAGAAATGGGATGGTGCTTTTCTTTACGTCCAGCAACACATGGAACACATAACGATAAACAGGCACAAATCACACAATTTTCATTCACCGACAAAATAGCCTACAATATTCTCCCACCCTAACCCATATCTAACCACAAAAAAAAAAACAAATATCTACCTACCTTTGCACATATTTTAAAAATATAACACACGTGGCTCACCAACATTTATTCCACGACAAAAGGAACACTTGTAAATAGAAAAAAAAATGCAAATAGGGTTGGGACCGCTATCAATTTCCCGCAAATTTCCCGGGACAACACGGGGCTATTTATATCCCGTATGTGACCCGCGGCTCACACTTCAACACCAGTCTCCTTTGTTCGCTGATATATCGAGGACCCGTCGAAGGTGTGGTCGGTGAATCATTTAGTTTTTGCGGACAGAACTGATGATACAATCGTTTGGTTTTGTGGTTTTTATTTGTTTCGTTTTTGAGACTTTCGTAAAAAGTCTTTATTATATTTTTAGGTGTTACAAAGTGAAAGTGTGAAAGTGGTCACCGAAAAGTTGTGGAAAATCGGTTGTCATGGTGACATCAGATGTGGAGGAATGAGGAAAATGTCGTGAGGACTCTTTTTGAGAATATATGGCCATAGGGTTTAGGAAGACTAAAGAAGATGATATAGTAAGAAAATGAGTGACTACCGTGATGATGACTAATAGAGAAATATGAAAGAAAAGGACCGAAGAATGTTGCGCCAATCCCAAATAAATTAGGATAAATGTAAGAGAATGATGATAATATTTAGGTGTTAGAAAACTAGAACCTGAATCATTCAAAGATAAGCCAATTTAAGAAAATTAACCAAAAACGTAGGGATACACCGTGAAATTTTTATGGTTGTTTTCCCGCAGCGAAATGGTTTTGTCTTGGTAATACAATCGTTTTATAAACAAATAAAATATTGGAAACAAAAAATTACAGATTAACTACTGTGAAAAATCACCACGTGCGAGAGTTTATTTTGCTTTAAACATTTATGTATCGCTGTTCTCTTTGTCGGCGGCGCGTGCGATTCGAGTACCTGCAAGTTATCTCTAGTGCTACTATTGAGTAGTGTTTTATCGAGGTGATGATTTTTTAAAATTATTTTAAAACAAAAAATTCTCTATTTTTAACTTTTACTCTATGCTTCGAAAGTACTCCTTATGGCAAGTTGTTCTGCCGCGGGAAAACAACCATTAAAATTTTACGGTGTATAGGTAAAGGTAACTAATCAACACGCTCAGACTGCACAAACACTTAGGTCGCTATAAAAACTCTGACAAGTTAAATGTCACAATGTAGCTGGCTCACTGAACCAGCAACAGTTCAATTTTACTATTTACTAAACAAAATTGTGAGCCCTTAAACCTACCAATTTTGTTAATAATAGCTTGAATCTCTATGGTTCTGTTCTCAGTCAAATCAAATCAAATCAAAATATTTTATTTCACATAAGGGCACTTATGAAACGTCAGAAGCTAGGTGCACGGTTCCAATTTGTCGCTTCCTATGGAGAAGAGCCAGAGTCACAAAAATATACCTCAGTTTTTTTTTAATCGTCCCAACACTATAAATTCCAACCTCCAGATAACTGATCTCCATACTTACAAGCAACCCGCCAACAACTCGCAAGTCAAGTAACATCGCAGACAACCCGGCGGTGGCCAGTCGGGCGGAAGGAACGTGAAATATGGCCGGCACACTACATTTAACCAGATAACTGAGAAGTGAGAACGTTTTGACGGCTGCGGTAGGAGTAATGGAGTAGGAGACGAACTATCGGATAGTGGTAGTTGGGTTTGCTTTAGTTAATTTTGAAGACCTGATTGTACCTACCCAGTTGTCAGCGTATGGGCTTCTTAATCATTTTCTACAAATATATAAGGTATGAGGAACAATAAAGTTAGCACAGTGCACCCAAGTAATTAACCTCCCTGATTAGTTATCTTTCTCATAGCTTCATTAACCTATTCTAAAATTAGCCGTGAACACTTAGGTAATCATTAGCCAGTCCCAGTCACTAAGTATTTAATAAGTGAGTAAAAGACTATTTGTAATAATGTAAAAATATTTAGTTTTATTTCTGCAATAACATAACATTCCTTTTTTTACTGTCATGGATATTCGAAAAGTACCACCTTGGATTAATAAATTAGACCGAAATTGAGGAACTGCAGGCATACTTCTAACAAATCATAGAATAGGATGTCTAGGAAGAACTATGCAAAAACGACCCATTACAAAATACTATTTTAATATACTTTATGCAAACAGGTAACCGAACGTTAAATATCATTGCGTTCGTAGCAGCTGCTACGGAAATTCTACGTCGCTTATTAGTTGCCATTCGTAGCAACAAACAGGAACGTTCATACTTGCATATGTTTGAATTATTTTGATTAACATTTTAACAGTTATAAATCTAATTTCAGGAAATGTTTCGAATCTATTTTAAACCTCACACTACAAAGAAAATAACAAATCTATTTTCCAATAGACAAAGAATTTTGTAACGTACAAGGGCGACATTTAATTGTGACAATTACTCCTCGATAGCTGTCGGGTTTTCCAGCAATTTGCCTTTTGCATCCATAATTACCAACAATCACCTACTGTCTACGGGCATAGCATTCCAAAGAACGGTTGGACACCACAAAGGTATACTAAAGTCGCTGTCAGACGCTTCGCTCTTCGTTTAGTTTTCCCTTTAATTCGAATTGAAACAGAATCGATTTTTTTATTCGAATTGGTTCAAAATTTAACTTTTAATTTGAATTGAAACAAAATAGTTGTTTTTTATTGATTCAAAATCATAAAATGAAACAAAAGAGAAAAATTAAATAATTAGTGAACCGATAGAACGACGTTCTAATTTGGAACTCATCTTTCACTCGCCTATTGAATAATTGAAAAACAAAATGAGTATACTTAAAAAAAAGAGCTTCTATCAGGTCAACCAATGAGGTCGTTGACTGCTTAACTGAACTTGCCGGTGGCTACCTTAATAAATCAAAGACTCAAAAAGGAGTGCACGTGAACATTCATTCTTACTACAACGCACTAAAATGCTGTTATGATGAATAAACAATTTATTTATTTATTTATTATTTTTTATATAATTTGACGGCGTTGTGTGAACGTGGAATGAAGCAAAAAGGACATTCACACGAGTGAACCATGCACTCGTCTGATATCGGCTTTACAAAGAACAGTCGGTCAATGCAAAGGTATACTTAGCGTCAAATGTTGCCGTCAGAACGTGTGGTTGTCCCTTCTGTCAGGCTTATTAATACGTCTCGGAAATTATAGTGTTCCTTCATATGGGACGTATTTCCTTCTGTTGGTTTTGAGAACCCTGTCATTGTCTTGATTGGTTTTATGAAATATTCAGGTGAAATCGGGTTAAGGAATTTTATTTGAATGTATAATTATATAAATCGAACGAAAAAAATTAGTATGTAAAAATGTCTTCTCATTTTTATGTCACAGAGAGCCTTTTTATGAAGTTAAATGTGAATAGTGATAAAGCAGTGGTGGCCCTAGTGTGATTTTCATATAACCATCTCGATCAAACGCGTCGAGCGCGTTCGGCGCTCTGATTGGTCCGTCACCAATCCAGGGCCAATCGGAGCACCAAACGCGCTCGATGCGTTTGATCGAGATGGTTAAAAAAGAAAACCGACTTCCAAAAAAACACTACAAAGTGACTTTCATTTCGGAAGTCGGTGACTTTGGATATGTATTTTAATTTATTGTCACCGCCTTCCGAAATTAAAGTTACTTTTCACGTTGTAGTGTTTTTTTGGAAGGCGGTTGTTTTTTTTTTTTTTTGAAAAATGTTTTTATTTTTCACCTTTTAGTAAACACATAAGCACACACGTGTGCTTACCAAGGGGTAAGCACAGCGTACCGGCGTGATGTAATGTTATGAACTGGTGTAAACAATAGACAGACATGACATTTCAGCAAATCCAGTCCATTTGCTATCATTTATTGCGGAGTTCCGTTGTCTATCTCCGAAGTTCTTCATCAGATCTTCACCAAATTAAAATGAGACCACTCCGAGAAAGTACTCTTTCAAAAACTACCCAAATCCAGTTTCAAGTGTGCCTATAAAATTTGAAGAGTTCTGTCTATTTCTCCAGGATCCAACATCAGATCCTGACTTGATGATCATGGGACCATTGGGAAGTATACCCTTTCAACCAAAAAAAAAAGGTCTAGCCATCTTCGAGGAATCGGGGAACATACATAACAAAAAAGGTTCCGACGAATTGAGAACCTCCTCCTTTTTGAACTGGGTTAATGAAACTCGCACTAAGGCCTCTGTGGCCTAGTGATCATGGCAGTGACTTACGGTACCTGTCAGGCGCTTTACTCTGTGTACATTTCCATTAACATTGCTCTCAAGACGGGGAAGGAAAACATTGTGAGGAAACCGGTATGTCCTAGAACCTTAAAATCGAAGACATGTGACATCTACCAACACGTACTGGGCCTGCCTTGTAGATTATAGGTAGCCCACTTGACAGGACAAAGAAGAGGCCCGTGTCCCAGCAGTGGGAACATTATAAGCTGAAAACGCTAATTGTGAATAAAATAGACCTAAATACCATGTCCCTACGCAGGAAATTTCCTCACTAAACTAGAACAAAGAAATCAATAGTTTTGTAACAGTTTAAAAGAAAACTCTAACAGAAACTCACATTTAGACTACTTACAACCGTTTACAACTATTTAAAAAGTCAACGTAACAAAAGTTTTTAAAACAACAATCTGCCGTCAATAACTACAATCAATAAAAACTACAAAGAAAGCCGCTGTGTCCGAGCGTTTATTAGGCGGTATTATTAAAAGAAAGCGTCAAAGTGTCGTGACGTGCCGGCTGCCACGGTTCCCTCATTATTTATTTAAAGCCCGATCCGATTGTCGTATGTACGTTCTCAGTATGGGGTGCCAGTGATAGGAGGTGGCGGGTTGTCTGGATAACACCGCGTCCTAGCAGAAAGCGATTGTCGCGTTTGTATACGTCACTTTTTGTTCGGAAAACCGTAAGGCGCCCTCTGTCGGCACGCGTTTCCGTTCACCGGACAAAAGTTTTCTATGGAGACAGTAGTTATACGTTACGAAATGATATCGTGAGAATGTCAACTCATAATTATTATTTTCATAGGAAATTAAAACAGAGTGGGTATTTATTTTAATAATTTTAATACTTACCCACCTAGTTTTTGAATCTGCTTTAAAAACTCCAGATTAAAACTACAAATCAATGGCCAATGGCCAATGGTCATGGACTAATTAATTTGAAGTTTGATTCTAAAAATGGAGGAATTGAAGTCAAAAGAAATGGATGTTATCTAGTCACATCAAAATCGCTCCAGCCCGGCCACCTACACCACAAACTCAGCCAGACAGAGTGCTTTTAAAACTTAACCCTTATTTTCTCACTTTGAGCACTTTAAGGGATTACAAGAGCTGCGTCGGTCCCGTCTGGCAGAAGCGTGAAGATGCGTCTAGGACTGCACCTGCGGACAACTTTCCTTTTAGAATTACCGTTGATTTTTAAAGAGCAAGATGTTAATCGGTTCTCAAGTCTTATTTGTTCAGATTTGATGGGTTTTAAAGAGAAAAGTTTTTAGTGTGCAGTCTTAAAGAGTTCCGTTTTAAAAAGATTTAAAGACTTTTTACGATTTATAGATATAAACATTTTAGAGCAAAATCACTTATTTACACTTTTAACTTCACTACAAAATATAGTGGTTTATTTAAATCGTTGATTAAAATTAAGATATGTTTAAATGTCAAAACGTATGGTTAAATAGTCACTAATAATAATTACTTAACTTTGAGCAACGCTTATAAATAAAGGGGTCAGTGTTTAGGGCACAAAGCGAATGGGGACGCAATAGTATGGAGTAATGTACAGAAGGCTCCCTAGGTTGACCGTTCAGTTACGAAGAAATTCAATGAAATATTTCAACTTAAAAAATGTCTTAAATTCACTGACAGACAATACCGCAGCCTATACCGCTAGTTCAAGAAGCAAAAAAAAATGCATAAGAGTTCCTTGTACACCGAAAATGAGCACATGGAAAGGATTTATGAAAATTCACAGGGTTTAAAAATGGGATGAATGTTTTCGGAGATTGTAAATCCCGCCCACAAGACTTGTGTCTAGTGGTGCGTGTGTTTCTATTGCATTTTGAAAAGTGAGAAGTCGGCGATGAAATTTTAAACTACTTAGGAATTTCAAGTTACCCTTCCAAGATTTGCTGCATGCTCGTTCCGCCCCGGTTGGTTCCGGTTAACGTACAAACACCTACGTTACATCAACATAGGCAGTCGGAAGCTTGAAATACTGACAACACGTCCATCTTCGGAATAGTGGTATCCCTTGTTGATTCGATTATTTCATTATCATCATCATTTCAGCCGAAAGACGTCCAGTGCATGGACATAGGCTTCTCCCAAAAGGGTGGTTTTGCCATAATCGCCACGCTTGGCAGGCGGGTTGGCGATCGCAGTATGGTGGTCAAATGCATAGAGAACGCTGCTGCCCATTCTCTAGTAAGTTCCTTAGTCGCCTCCTACGACACCCACGGGAAGTAATGGGATCGGGATCGGGATTCGATTATTTAGGTCTGGTGAAAATCTGTCACATGTTTGTACTTTGGCGGACTGGAAACTATACCGGTTGTCAATGTATATACCTAGTACAGTATACGTACGTATACTATTGTAGTCTTTGACCTAGTATTTGTCATAGCGATGCCACAATGTCACAGACACAAAACGCATAGACAAGCAATAGATGTTCCGTGGAGTGCAGACACGCGGATTACAAAAATTACTATTTGCGCACCTACATTCTTTTTTAAGTATCTTACACATAATTATCTTATTTTTACATAAAATTTTATTTCTGTATCTATCCGTGACATCACCCTGGGCCCTATCAGAATACCAGCGCTGCGACACTTTTTTAAATGTCGCAGCATCATGCTGAGATGCCCTTTTGGCCTCGTACAGGACTTTGTTTTTTTATTATTGTTTTACTTTTTTTTTTTTTAATTTGTTTTGTTAAGCATATTGTGTAGTTAAGTTTGTGATACTCCTGTGCGAGTCTAATAAATACTTTTTCTGTCTTTCATTCTTTCTAGTATATAGTGCAGGCTAAGGTAAGGGAGCAGATTAGTTCTGTGTATAGGTGTTTGTAGATGCGACTGGGTAGAGCTGTGGTGCTAACGGTCGAGGGTTTTCAACACCATTGCTCCCAAAATGGTGAAGAAAAACACCGTGAGAAAACTTCTCGTGAGGAAACGTCTTCGAATAATTCGACATTTGACATGTAACTCTCTCTATAGATAACTCAGCCCGCACACTGGGCCCACGTGGTGGATTACGGTCCACCCCTCTCACAAAGAGGGGGCTTGTGTCCCAGCAGTGGGGACATTATAGGCTGATCTGTGATCAAGGATAGTACAGTTTTGTCTGTAACACAGGTTTTATCTACAACAGACATCAGTCTCTATTAAGTGTTACCTTGACTTTGTACTGCGTTTGTGATTACAAGACAACATTAAAGAATAGGTACTATTATAAAAAATACATTTTATAAAACAATGTCGCTTCGTGTATATTCCTGTGTGTTGATCTGCGCAATGAAATTTGATGTAGTTTTCACGATCATTTAGAGAAAAAATTTCAAAAGGTTTGTGATTAATATTAAATTCACAGATACGAATTTGCGATGCCCGTGCGAAGCAGGGGCCGGTCGGTAGTCTTCAACAAGTAATACTTAGTGGGTTACTGCCACGGTCGGTAATGACTGCGTTGCTGGCCACACTGATAATGGCTGATAGCGCAGTGACCGAAGGTCCCAGCCACAAATTGATGGCGCACCGCGCCGCAAAACTGTTTCTTCACCGCGTTTTTTTTTAAATTCGATAATGATGATTGTACTGCCTGCACTTTTACAGCCAAATGCTAAATATAATCTCTTTACACTTGACAATTGTGGAAACAAAACTCGACAATAATTGATTTTCAAAGGAAATTGCTGGTACTATAACTCACCAGCAATGAAATTCCATACAAATTTGATGACGCCTTATTCAAGTAGCTCGGAAAAGTCGACTTTGCTCAAACAAGGTTGTAAAAATAATGACCATATTACAAGCATTTTTTAGTAAGTAAAATACCTGTTTTCCTTACGTTATTAGAAAAGACAATTTATGTCATTAGATACCTTATTATGTACAAAGTAGATTTGAATTGCTTCGTTAGCTGATATTATTTTGATATTTCTTTCTTTCCATAATGACAGTCCTTATCATGCTATGACGTCTCCTTCTATTCAATTACCTACTTTATTTTAAAACTCAAAGGAGACCAGTCACGTTTCATACAAAATTGTGCCCAAAACCCAAAGAAAAAAAATGTGTTACCCTGGTCGGGGTAGTCCTCCTTATCATTTTTTACTATAACGTGGGATCTCTATGACCGTTCCTTCTGCTCGGCTCGGATTTCAGATTTTGGATCATAATTATATGGCTGATGATATGATTTGTTATAAAATGTGCGGATGCATGGATATAAATATCACTTTTAAACTAAAACAAACCCATGATGGCCACGTTTCAGTAAAAAATATTCCGTGACGGAATAAAGGTCAAAATAAAAACAACATAGTTCTTTATTATCCAATAATGATATTCACACTTCCACACAACTTTCATCCGCATTCAAAACAATAAAGGTGAAAATTGCAAACAATAGGTCTTCTCCCATTCATTTAATCCAAATAGTCCATATAATCGGGCGCACAATACTAAAATCTGAGAAATATTTAAACAGGCAAGCTTTAGTAAAGCCTGCGACCACATACTGCGTACTTCTGAAAAAGCATTCCATATAAACCGCAAAGGGAAAGTTGTCCTGTAGCAAGCATTGTTTACGTGGACGACGGAACGCTTCTCACATGGATGGAGGGTAGCTGGAAGAGATGCTGTTTTTATGATGAGTAAACGCTCTGCTTTGACGTGTGGTGGAACGTGTTTGTTGACATTTTGTATTCATAAATGTTGATTGAAATTAAGAGATGTTTAAACGTCAAAAATGTATTGTTATGCAGACGCTAATCATTGCTAAACTTTAAGCATCGTTTATAAATATGGGGGATACTGTTCAGCGCAACGCTGCAGATGGTAGTGGGTTTTATTCTAGCTTTTGCCAGCGGCTTCGTCCCCTTGGAGATTGGAAATTTTCCCATGAGAACGTACTACCGGGATAAAAAGGAATTTGATGTGTTGTTTTGTTTTGGTGTGTTGTTTTTTGTGTGTGTGTTGTTATTTTGTGTGTGTTTTGTGCGTTGTTTTGTGTGTTGTGTTTTTTGTGTTGTGTGTGTTGTTATTTTATGTGTTGTGTTTTTGTATGTTTGCGTTGTTGTTTTTTGTGTGTCTATCTGTGTGCCGAATTTCATCCAAATCCGTTCGGTCGTTTTAGCGTGATTGAGTAATAAACATCCAAACATCGAAACATACAAGCTTTCACATTTATAATAGTATTAAGACTAGTAGAATTCTGATGGCGTAGCAGCAAAGAAGTGTTTTAGATAACTAGGTAAGTAAGCAAGAATAAGGTGTTGAAGATTATTTCTTGCAAAATATTTTTGTTTCAGGTAAATTGTGCGTTGGTCTCTACTGGACAAATTATTATTAGTGATTCAATATTCCAGGCAATAAATAGGTAGTGTATCTTACTCAGGCTTGCAGGTCCCTGTCTGAATATTAATCAGACGGCAAAAGTATTGCCCAAACACGAAAAAAAACTTGACACAAGCGTAGAAATGACATGAAACCTTTCCAATACAAAAGCTGGCACATCCAGTAATTGGTCCTACATCGGTGTGAGCGTGTTTCGGGCACGTGAGGTGGACGATAAATTCTATGCTTTGTGCTTCCAGTCTGCTCGGTTTTTTACGCCGCATTTTGTGTGAGCTGGAGACCGCTGCGGCTTCAAATGATGTAATAGCGATGAAAAATGTACCAACGTTTGTTTGGTTTTCAATGTTACTTATGTAGGGGTAGGCTGCTGTTGTGTTTTAATCGACATTCAAAAATACGCTTTTATACAAAAATAAAACAATCGACTTAAAAAAAACACTACAACATTGCGAAACTTACATACAATAAAATAAAAAAAAGTGACAAATTGAGAACGTCCTTTTAGAAGTCGGTTCAAAAAGAGAACGTTTTGATTTGGTTTGTTTATTTTCTTCAGGCATCGGTAAAGAAGATCGTCGTGAAAATAAATAAATACATTTATTTCAAAACCAGTCCTTAAGCATACATTGTGACATTAAAAATATTACATAAAATAATTAGTAATTAAATGATTACAAAAAAGATAAAACATTACAAAAGTCATTTAAAAAAGAAACATTATAAATTATAATTATACAATTTAAAAAAAATACACTATTAATATGTTTCATCTTAGTCTAAATTTAGGTTTCGTTCCGGAGTGCTCAACATGGAGCCTGGTCCAGTACCGCATTATTTGGCAATCCAGATCCAGATAGATCCTCCATGCGAACAGCTGAAGGAAGCTGTTAGAACTGCCTCGTATGCGTCGCATGTGGAACACAACTCTCTTGCGAATTATCGTCGAAAATTCATCTATGTTTGCTCCCGCCAAACCAACATACCCGTCGCGCTACAGTAGCGAGGCAGCTTCATTAGCGCCCTGAAGGTATTATTGTAAAGAACACGCAGGGTGTCGTACGATTTTTTCGTATGCTTGACCCATAGGCTGCACGTGTAAAACGATTGGCAAAATGCCCTAAACAACGTAGCTTTAACTTGCTTAGTACCGCCACCAAAAACCTGGACTTATATGTTAATGTAAGTCTGAAATCATCGACCCGTCTTGAGCAAGTGTGGTGGTCAATGCTCGTGACTTCTGTGTACGAGAAGTTGTATGAGAATATGTTGGGTTCGGCTTCCAGACTAACCGGATGCAGCTGAGTACCGGTATTTTACATGGAGCGACTGCCTATCTTACTCCTACAGCCCAGTTACCGGGTAATATGAAACCGTGGTAAGACTGGTTTTTAACGACCCGTAACGACTGTCAAAGATACACGAATGACAGCCGGGACCAACGGCTCAACGTGCTTTCCGAGGCACGGAAAGGTCTTCGCATATAAAGATCACCTTCTACAGACCAACCGCGGCAAGCGTAGCTTAACCTGATCGATCAACCCGTGCGGTTATTATTACTTAGCCATAATAATTTCCTGTTTATAATGCAATAATATAATATACGTTTTATTTATGACCTCTGCATTCGGTATTTCGTACAATTTTTTTTTAAAAAGCTTTAATGAGGCAAAGCATAAAATTGTACAAAATCTAGACGTATTTGTAGTAGACCTACATAAATATCATAGAAAGAAACACCGGTTACAAATAAAAAGATGTACATACCTATGTAAGTAATACTTGAATAACAACTATTAAAACAAGCCAACATCTTCTACACAATATCATAAAAGCCACATACTTCTTTGAATATCCTATGTAGTATATGACTAAAGAATAAAGTATTCACTACTCTATAGCGATATAAAATCCTCCGGATTCCGTACAATGCAACGTCACATTGCATTAAGCATTACGTATTCACCAGTATCTTTTATAGACCTACTACATGCATTCGACTTTACTTGCTCGTTAAAGATAGGTTCCGAAAATGAAATGATAAATGTTTTTACTGACGAAAATAGTAATAAAAGTGAAATTGTCAAAATTGGTATACTTACTGTCAGCTGTGACGCTACCCTATTTAATACAAATAAATAATGTTCCCACTGCTGAGACACAGCCCTCCTCTGTGAGAGGGAGTGGGCCGTTATCTACCACGCGGGCCCAGTGCGGGTTAGCAGATGTCACACGTCGTTGAATTTTTGGTTCAAGGATATGCCGGTTTCCTCATAATTCTTTCAACGGTTTGAGAGGAGTGGGTGATGAAATAATTCGCCTGTCTAGGTTCGAACCTACGACCTACATTCAACTCGGCCGTCACCACTGGGCCACCACTGCTTTTTTTTTGGGTGGGAAATCATCAAATAACTTCTCCCGCTCTGGGTGGAGCAGGAGGGCGTGTCAGACTTTTACTGATTAACTAAAACCCACCCGTGTTCCCTCAGTTGTCAGATCTCTTTCGAACAATCCCCACCCTTGGCAGGCATCGGCCCTTCCGGGCCCCATCAGTTGGTGCTGACATCTCTTTGAGGCGCGCGTGGAACACAACGCGCCGTCGACCCGGGCTTGGTCCTACCGGACAGCGAGCTACCCAGCCGCGCCTACGGTGGCCGGGAATCAGCCTGGGATTCCTGATGCCCAGGGCGTCTCCTGCGGAGGCTATGGCCGTGAGGGCGCATGTACTGTACATGTACATTTTAAAATAACTTGACGCCACGAAAACTGTAACATGCTAAAGTCATTAGATTCCGGCTTTTTACAACGGTTATAAGAGCTATTTGTCGCTCAGTGAGCTGTTTGTTTGCACATGCTGGACGAGGGAGATGAGTTTCCCCAGTACCTAAAATTAAATCAAGCTTGGTACCATTGATTCAGTTTTTTGTCTAATCGCTTTACGTTTTCCAGTAATTATTTAGGTACTACTAGCACTTCGCCCGCGACTTCGTTTGCGTGTAATTTATAGCTCACTCCAAATAATGTAGCTTTCCGAAGGTGAAAGAGTTATTAAAATCGGATGTTGTTTATGAGTTTATCCATTACAAACAATTAAGTCTTTATATTTGATTATATTAGTGTATTGATACTGATTATCAGTTGCTTCTTTATTGTTTATGTACAAACACACATCCTTCCTTCATTTTACCATTCGATCACAAATTCTGAAGTGCAAGAGATAGGCATCAATCTTTTGCATCACAAAGCGGCTCCCGAGGCTTGCAATAAAACTGCGACGCGCTAGGTGGCGCTTTATTCGCTCTGAACGAGAATCAATTTACAATAGAAAAGTACCGATCTTTGTAAGTGAAATTCTAAAGAAATAGTACACACCTATAGAGAGGTGATAACTAAAATTGTCTGATGTTAATGTCTGGGTAATACGATACCCTTGCTAAGACTGGCCGTCTCACTTTAAGGCTCTTAACGACTTGCAACGACAATCAAAGAACCACAGATGACAGTCGGGACCAACGGCTTAACGTGCTTTCCGAGACCCGGAGGGGTCTTGGTATGTAAAGATGGTCACCCATCCACAGACCTTTCGCGGCAAGCGCACCTACCTCACCCTTCCCTAATCGATCAGCCCGTTCAACTGTTAATGTGAAATGGAGTGGAGTTTGTTACGCCACTTCTTCTTCCCAGCTAAAGCACTAGGAAGTGTTGAGTGGCGGGCGTTTTGGGAGACTATCTTATGTAATTTTGTCGTTCAAAAGTGCTGACTCACAGGCTAATTTGAATAAACGGCATACTTAGCCACAAGCCCCTTTTTCATTAGATTTAAATGAATAAGCTATAAGCCTATGTTTATTAAAAACAGGCCGATAAATCAGGTCGTATAGGTAGTGCGATTTGTGCCGCGTGTCAATAAACGCGCGTCGGCTCGCAGCCTCGCAGGCGACAACAGCCTTAATGAAAATAAATGGAAAACGCAGCTCTGGGTAAAGGAGTTCGGAAGTGTGCATACTGGCACACACATAGGGTAAAAGCCGGATAGTTGCCACACTTTTTAACATCACTTTATATCTCTCCGCACAAAAAGCAAAATACTTTATTTGTAAAACTGGCCGATACTTTGGTTTTTTTATCTTCAAATGAATGAAAAGTAAAAACGTTATTTTTAATATTTCCAGAGTATTAGCGATTTTTGCGGACCTCCATATTTTGGGACATCTATCCCATATAGGGGATAGTTGCCTAATCCATATAAATTACATTTAGGATAAATGCCCCGCCGAGCAACAGGACATCTATCCCGCAAAATCTTTGATCGCACTTAGTCTTCCCATGAAATCGCACAGAGACATGCGTCTCGGTCAACTTAGTGGTAGTTGGAGGGTCTTTAAATCACTATCACTACATAGTATAAAACAAAGCCGCTTTCTCTGTCGCTATATCCCTATGTATGCTTAGATCTTTAAAACTTCGCAACGGATTTTGATGTGGGTTTTTTTTAATAGATAGAGTGATTCAAGAGGAAGGTTTATATGTGTAATACACCGACCTTCACGCGGGCGAAGCCGCTGGCAAAAGCTAGTACATTAATAAAATAGTGTGAGATTCATCCGCGAAACTAGAGTAATTACAATCGGGGCAACTATACCCCTGGGGCAACTATCCTGGTTTTACCCTAACCGATTTCACAAAATCGCTGGTGACTTCATCATCATCATAATTACAGCCGAAAAACGTCCACTGCTGGCTTGGCCTTACCCAAGCACCGCCACTTCGACCGGTTCTGTGCTTCTCGCATCACGCCGATTCCAGCGGCCTTCACCAGGTTACTCACACACTTACAGATTGTTGTGATTGACAGAGCTGTCACAGAAACAGGCTTTTCATAATTCTACATAATATTTTTTATTTTTTATTCATTTATTTATTTATTAAAATCTCCCTCACAACTATCATTACAGGTGTATACCTAATGCGATAGCGCGGTCTTAAAGTGAACTTACAATTAAAAACTATGAAAAACGTAACAAACACAATATAAAAAATATAAGAAATAAGAAAAAACAACAACATAAAGTCTAATCTACACTATAACATAAAATAAACAACAGTATTTTTGCGAATTCACTCAAATGGCATGTAAATACATCGACCTTCAAGTGAAGTTCGTTAAAAACCCGAATTGCGCGGGTGAGTGATGTTTTGGCGAGAAGGTTGGTCCTGGCAACCGGTACGGCCAGCAGCGGCGGGCGGCGCCGCCTCCACACGTAGCGGTATGGTACACATAAATTCAGGTGCTGCAGTACTCCTGGGTTATGCTCAATGCCACGGAGTAACCTCATCAGATACGCGACAAGCGTGAATTCCCGTCTTACCCTCAGTTGGTTGTACCCGACCATACTGAGCACAAACAAAGTAGGGTACATTAACGGGTAAAACGGATATACCCCATATAGTTTCCCATACAAGTGGCGCGTGAACTTGTTTTGTACGCGTTCCAGCATTACCGAATACTAGGCTACATGCGGACCCCATATGACAGCACTATAGGAAATCACTTATACAGGTACTGATTTTCGAATTTAACGGTCTATGCCTCGTCTATTTATTGTCACAGTCATTACATATCTTTGTCATAGTGGATTTCAAAACTGCGCATTTCGATGGGACATAACGCTGCTTTAAATCATCTTATTTACCTCACAAAGTAACACTAAATAAACAAAGTATTATCAGATATCGAATGAAAGCAAAAGTATCCCGCTAGGCAGCTATTGACAGGGTGGTTCAAAACTGCGATATGTTAAGATATATACCAATCAATCAAGTAATTACAAAAAAATAATGTAAGATAACGTATCGAGCTAAGAAGCTATGAACAGGCTGGTTCAAAACTGCGATATGTTGATATACACCGTGAAATTTTAATGGTTGTTTTCCCGCAGCGAAATGGTTTTGTCTTGGTCATACAATAGTTTTATAAACAAATAAAATGTTACAAACAAAAAATGGTAGATTAACCATTGTGAAAAATCACCACGTGCGAGAGTTTATTTTGCTTTAATCATGTATGCATCGCTGTTCCCTTTGTCAGCGGTGCGTGCGATTCGAGTAGTATCTACCAGTTACCTCTAGTGTTACTATTGAGTATTGTTTTATCGAGTTGATGAATATTTTTTTTATTTTTTTAAAACAAAACAATCTTATTTTTTAACTTTTATTCTATGCTTCGAAAGTACTCCTTATGGCAAGTTGTTCTGCCGCGGGAAAACAACCATTTCAATTTCACGGTGTATACATACTAAGAAATATTCACTATATTATGTTATTTAGTATTATACATCTCTTTTTTTTTGGGTGGGAGATCATCAAATAACTTCTCCCGCTCTGGTGTCAGACTTTTACTGAATAAAACCCACCCGTGTTTCCTCCCTCAGTTGCCTGTATGCCAGGGGCCGCAGTATCTCTTTCCAACAACCCGCACCATGTCTCTCTCTTTACGAACGGCTTGTTGCAAAGTAATGACCGCCACTCTGGTCTTTGGATCAGGTTAAGCTTCGTTTGCCGCGATTGGTCCGTGGATGGGTGACGTGAAACCATGCTAAGCAGTTGATGCCGGCTGTCATTCGCGGACCTTTAACAGTCGTTACGGGTCGCCAGAAACCCAAAAGTCTGACCACCAGTCTGAACCAAAGGGTATCGTATTACCCAGGAACTGGGTTGTGCAGGTCAGTTAAACAGTCGCTCCATTTAAGATACTGGAGGCACGGGCATCACACCGCCAACCTCCAAACTACAACGGGCTGTTACTAAGAAGTTCCTAATGACACAAATCTATTAACACTGTTCGACCTTGGAAACCCAGGACACCTCAGCAGTCGCGCTTGGGACTCTGGTATTTTGGGTTGTGGAGGTTAGTTAAGCAGTCACTCCATGTTAAAATACTGGTATTCAGCTACATTTTTCTGTTTTGTGTTTCATCTCTTTTTCAGCTAGTTTTAATATTAATCTGGCAGTTTGAGGATTTTATGCGGCCTACCCAAATGTCCTGTCTTTGGTATTGTTCGTCAAATCGTTGAGCTCCTCAAGTTCTGAGTTGAGCTGTATGATTACTGACAAATGCGTGCACTGAATGGACAGGTCCACTCAATCTGTGTGGTTCTTTCTTCAAAAGACCATTTCAGACACCGATCCACATGGTCTTCACATGATCTGACCAAGATTATGTCTGGACTTTAAAAGAGACTGTGACCTCTGAGTTTGTTTCGGCCTTTCTTCTCAGAGTAGTCAGATAGGAAACGCCGACCTCATCTAGTTTAAAAAAAATATGATTGACGTGTAAAAGTGTTTGTACAAACCTACTTACAGAAATAAAATCATTTATCATTGTTCATTTATCACATCTCCTTCGACTAAAAGCCAAATCCAACATAGTCTCTCATCCAACTCTTTCCAAATATCTCCAAAAAGGCATTTATCACTTTAGTTCCAACGTAAAGTAACCTTTACTTCCACACGACGAGGCATCACCTCCCCGCCATCGAGTTTTGACTCCGAACAAATTAAATCAATTAAAGACCAACCCACGTTTTTTGTCCCAAACGCCCGCCATTTGTTCGTATTACGCTATTTTTTGTTTCCTCTCCCGTTTGTCGTTTGTTTCCGACTGTACTTTGAGTTAGAGAATCACGTGATTAAATGGTGGCAGTTAAAAATAAGAGTTGAGTTTAATTATGGTTATGTGCCTTTTTGAAGGGAGATCTTCGTCGGAGTCAATTGAGGAATGACGGGAAGAATTTTTATAAGAGAAGCAATACAATTTGTTGAAAAAAGACAACACTTCGAAGTAAAGTCCACGATTTTTAGTATTGTTAATACCTTTTAATAATTTAATTTGACAAAATTATCTTGTTCTGTGAGAGCAGTGGTGGCCCAGTGGTAACGGCCGCGACTTACGAGTTGTAGGTCGTAGGTTCGAACCAAGACAGCCGCTTTACTTTCTGTAAATTATTTTATTACCCCTCCTCTCAAACGGTGAGGGAAAACGTGCGGAAACCGCGTGGTGGCCAACTCCCTCTCATCGAGAGAAAGAACACAAAAGTTAGAAACAATTTGCTACCTTTTTATCTAAAGTTAAAATATAAAAAAAAAAATAAACAGTCTCTAGCGATCTGATTGTCTCCACTCAATGAGAACCAACAAAAACATAAATTATTGGACAAGTGATGGAAAACAGGCTTGACCTCAATTTCTTGAAGTTGACTCACAAGGACTTCTAATTGAGTAAATTTTTTTTTTACATTGTTTAACCATCGGGAATTTTGGAAGTCCTTAATCAGTAAAAAATTTGACAAAATAACTAAACAGCAATTGTATTGATAGTTTTTTTGTTAGCAATGACATTGGCACAGTAGATACAGCCACCAAATGAGATAAATAACCAGGTTCGTCAGATATAGTTGAACATTTATTACGTTGACACGAATTACATTTATTTGATAAATGAACTGTTTGATTTGTATTTTTTTTTTCTAAAACATTCATTGGTTTCTTACAAAACTTCAACGACCTATATCCGATGATCCTCTTTATGTGACCGTATCTATCTCATCATTTTATTTAATATGTTGGTAAACATGACACAAAATTGGACATCCAAGTTAAATCAACTACAGTAAGCAATTTCCTGGTTTAATCGTAACACACGTGGTATTCAGAGGAGACGGCGCATCGGCATCGCTTTGTATTGTAAACTACCGCTACGTGTGCCAAATGTATCGCAGTTAAATAATAACAACGGTGCAACGTATCGAAATACATTTCTAAATATGGGGATATGTTTTTAAACTGTTATTGCAAAGGAAAATCGTAAAGTGTGTTCCAAAGGTAGTCACTATTCAGCTGTAGGCCAAATGAAATTTTAAACCAAATGTATCGTCATGTCCTAAATGTATCGCAGTTTAATTATAACAACAGTATAACGTATCGAAATACAATTCCTAAAAAAGGCCAAAACACCTACTAGATTTTCGAACGATATTTAACTCCTACAGTGTTGAAAGATTACCATATACAGAAGGAAAGTAAACATTTATGATTGCAGTAAACTCGTCTCGGGCCTAGACTTTTACATTTTCACCAGCTTTGTACAATACCATGATGTAAATATTGTAATTGTTTTTCCATAAAGAGTAATTGATTAAAAAACGTTTTTCTTTAATAGAAAATATTTCTTGCTAACTGAAAGACTGTGTGAGTCTTCCGTGAAAAACGTGAAAAAATCAACGCTGTCTAAAACAAAACGGAGCGAAGTAAAAATAAAAACAATGATTGTACAACGTGACAGATGGCGGTCCCTCTAGATATTTTAAATAGAACGAATCAATATAAACAGAAGACTGGAATAATTATTGTTAGCGAAATTGCAAGCGATGGGAATGTAAATATGTTTGACTGAAATAAAAACCTCCGTGGTGAACTTTGTTTCTATAATTAATAACTGCTACGGTTAATACGAAACATGAGCTGCTTTTGAGGGTTCCGTACCCCAGTCCGCAAAAACAGAACCCTTATAGGAGGATCACTTTGTTGTCCGTCTGTCTGTCTCTCAAGACCCTTTTTTTTTCAGGCATGTGTAGAGATATCAAGCTGAAATTAATATCAAATACTAGTAAGTCACTACCCCATGGAGCAGTGAAAAAAACAAACTTCTAAGTCAACGCAATCTAAGGATTAGGCCGTTTACGGCGCATCTTTTGACGCTCGCAAGGGAATCAAAACCTATTGTGGACTTCCCGTTAACCTAGAATCATGACATTTGGCTAGAAGCAACGCCATGTAGCAGAAGTTATATTACAAAATACTTATTTGCAGTTGGTAAACTAACGGCGACCTATTTCGATGTGCGGGGCTAACAGTTTTCCAATGGCAAAGTTAAGTTTGTCCCTCAGTACAGTTTATCTTTTCGTTTGGGGAATGTTCGATACTTACTCGTACATTAGTTATCTAATTATTATTTTGGTAGTTTGTACGGAACCCTCGATGCGCGAGTCCGACTCGCTCATGACCGATTTTTTTTTCTTTTTAAACTACATAAATGTTGTGTTGGTATTTTGTTTTGTAGCTCTAGTAGCCAAAAAGTAACAGGCATTTAAGAACAGTAACATATACTTGTGAGGTACATATTGACGATTTGAACTGACACATTTTGACTAGCTCCTTTTTTTAACTACTTATTACTAATTATCATCCTAGTGAGATAACAGAAAAATCTCCTATCAAAGCAAAAACTTTGAACCCCTTTTTACGAAAATTACGAGGTCAGAGGAGTATGAAATTTGACACAGTTAAAGTTTATATGGAAAAGGAGTTCAAAAAGATAATATTTTTTTAATTATGGTCGAATTTGGAATACTGGGTGACCACTAGCACATTGAAACAGTATATTATTATATTTAAAATAAAATAAAAAATCGTTACTCACATTTGTACTCACATCAAAACTAGAAGGTGTTTTGTGCTTGCTGCAAACTTTTAATAAACCGGAGTAACGGGGTAATTAGGTATGATGGTTTTTTTTGTATGGGAAATTATCATTTATCTTCTCCCGCTCTGGATGGAGCAGGAGGGCGTGTCAGACTTTTACTGACTAAAACCCACCCATGTTCCTTCAGTTGCCTGTGTGCCAGAGGCCGTGGTATCTCTTTCGAACAACCCGCACCTCTGGCAGGCATCGGCCCTTGCAGACCCCACCAGTTGGTGCTGACATCTCTTTAAGGCAGGTATTGATGGTTAACCGTTGATTTGCAAATTAGGCCCCATATAGATTTTATTTCGCGGCAGTATAAGACCGACGCGATCACACAAGAAAATAGCTGCTGCTGCAACTTGCAACAAAACGTGCAAAAGTAACCACGACCAAAAACAAAACTGCAACAGAATCCTTAACAGGTGACCCAAAAAATTACCATAACAATCTAATAACAGGGGGACTTTTCCCAACAGAAACAAAGCAACGCCTATAAAGAATAATCCTCATCGTCCACGTAGTTTTTGTCACAGCTCTGCATATTCAAATAGCTTGGAAAGCGCAACTTTCGCCGTAAAACATTTTCGTGACTACCAAACAAAAAACGCACAGAAACTCAGACAAAACCACGGGAAAAAAGTTTTAAAACAAAGAGAGGAGACTGTTTTGTTTCTACCTTTGCGTTGTAAGTTGCTTTTTAATTATTATTTACTGAGATAAAACTCAAAGCAGCTATTCAGGTGAGCTAAATTGTTGAGTTTGTTCTTTTCTAATTCTGGTGTTATGGCTACCAAAACGGCACCTCGCTTACTAACGGTATAGGGTTTTTATATATATAGTGACTACCCACGTTGGGCCTACGTAGTGGATAACGGTCCACTCCCTCTCACAGAGAGGCCTGTGTCTCAGCAGTGGGATCATTATTGGCGGACTGCGATGTGATGAACGCCACCATAATTGTATGATATTGTAAGTGTCAACCCTAGCAGTATTTTAAAACTGCTTACAGCATTTAGCTTAGTTCATTGTTTTTCAAAATTAAAATTGGAGATAACGTTAGTAGTACAGCTACTACAAACGTTATTTCCAATTTTAATTTTAATAGCTATTTCATCATCTGCCTAGCCATTTCCCAACTATAAAGAAAGAAAGAAAGAATATCGTTTATTTGGACACAGTTCGTGAAACAGAAAATACCATAAGAAAAAAATAAACAAAAATTAAAATAAATACCTCCCTCCCGCCGTTATCTGGGAACCCGTCGGTGACGCATTCCGAGTACCATGAAACCACATGGTCTCGGACTTGCAAGGCCATTTCGAGTCCCAGTTGCCGGATCCTATCGGCGATTGTCGCAACCCCGTGTGTCGCTAAGTCGGCCGCCACCTGGTACGACCTCCCTTGCGCCAGGACCAGCGTGTTGTCAGCGTAGCAAACCACGCTGATGCCGCTAGGGAAGTCGGCGCGCAGCACCCAGTCGTACCCTATGTCCCACAGATGCGGCCCCATTACCGATCCTTGTGGGATACCGCACGACATCTCTCGCCGGTTCCATTCTCCTATGTGACCGGGATAAATGATGGCCCTGTCCGTCAAATAGGCCTCAACCACAGGACAGAGGTAGGTAGGCATCCGGAGATACGGGAGTGCCTCCCTGATGCAACTCCAGGGCAGGGTGTTGAAGGCATGGGCGATGTCTAGAGACACCGTCAAGACGACCCCACACCGGGCCACAGCATCCCCCGTCGTGAGGGCTCGCACGCGCATGATTGCGTCCACCGTGGAGCGCCCCCTGCGAAATCATTGTCGTCGTCGGTGTGGTCCGCGTCGGGTACCGCAAGAGGCGGAGCCATGGGCGGGGGAGCATGCTCGCCTCGCGATTGGAACAGAGCGCTCACCACGTCCTGCACGAGCTGAGGCCGGAGACTCTGGGTCAGCGGGGGAGCCCACGGTGGTCTTCGCCGTTCTGCACCCTCGTACAGCTCTGCCTGAATGGCTTCCGTATCCAGAGGGCGGATACGGAGCCTGCGGTGCCTGGTGTACCGGTGCGGCGCAGCAACGCACGCCTCGCGCAGAGCTGTGAGCTCCGGCGACCTGATGTTGGGGTCGGTTTCCAGTTAAACCGGATGCAGCTGAATACCAGTAATTCATATGGATCGACTGCCTATCTGACCTCCACAAACAAGTTACCAATTAAACGATACCCTTTGGTAAGACTGGTTTGTCAGACTTTTGGGCTTCTGACGATCCGTAACTACTCTCAAAGATCCACGAATTACAAACGGGGCCAACGCCAAGTACAGTAAATAAAATTATAATTAAAAAAATTACAATTAAATACAATAACACAGTAACGAATAACAACGTCACACTGTCATCCTCAAATCAGCCGTATAAATAGTAACTACGTCATTGCGGGTAAGCTCTTGCTCCACCGGACCACCAGCCGCACTGCCGCGGTCACGTTCACGGAAAATTGTTTTTGTCACCCCCGTTTTAATTCTCACCTGTTGCTGACAACACACATTTGTTGTTTGGGAGTTTGTTCATGTTATCTATAGGTATGTCGTGGTCAGATCTTCGAATTGATCATTTCATTTCTTTGAAGTGTTCGGTTATTTCATGAAACGGTTGTATTTCATGATATTATGGGCAGCCAGAAAACAAAAAAAAACAAGCTACTTCCGATAAAACACTGCCAACAATACGAGTGAACATAGCAAAATTGTTTTATTTTTCACTTTTTAGCTGTGATAGCTACCCCACACCAATTCGTATACCAATACCTGGTATGTAAACATCAGTGATAAGAAGCAGCATAATGTCATCAAGATACATAAAGTGGAATAAAAACGTATTTTCGAAGATAACGCAAAACTACCCAAGCAAAGTTACTAAAATTTATATGGGACGACCTCTACCCTATCTATTAATAAGGAATAAGAATTTTCAAAATCCATGAACAATTGACGGAGATATTGCAAAACAAAAATACAAAAAAAAAAACATACAGACGAATTGAGAACCTCCTCCTTTTTGTAGTCTGTTAAAAAATCCATATCGTTTAAACGTCAACATTTAATTATATGTCAGATGATGTATGGCTACATAATTAATGTAGAATATCCATGGTTTAAGGTGTCGTAAAAGATATACATAATAATAAGAAAATTTTGAATTGGTCTTGCAAGTACAAAAAAAAAGCAAAGACTCCGCCATCCACTGCTAACCGAACCTGTCTGAGTTGGGGTGCCCCAACTCCCGACACATCTCGACTTAGTAAAAAGGCGAGATGAACATAGGATTCAAGAGGGACTTGGGGCACTCTGACTCGGCCAGGTTAGGTTCGAAGCGGATAGACAAAAAGTGACATCAAGGCCTCGGTGGATAATGTAACAATTTTGTGATACGACTAGCTTTTGTCAGCGGCTTCGTCCGCCTGGAGTTAGAAAATTATCCACAGGAACGTATTACCGGGATACAAAGTATCCTATGTGTTAAAACAGGTTTTAATCTATCTGTGTGCCAAATTTTATCCCAATCCGTTTAGGAGTTTTTGCGTGAAAGAGTAACAAACATCCGTCCTCATGAACTTTCACATTTTATAATATTAAATTCACATGTTTGCCCACATCATGAAGTAGTTGTGCGTTTAAATGTTCATATCGTCCAACTTTGAGTATTCAATGATCTGGCTTTTTAGAGTAATTTAGCACTAAGTATCATTGATCATCATCATCATATCAGCCGAAAGACGTCCACTGCTGGACATAAGCCTCCCCCAAAAGGGGGTATTTGCCATAATCGCCACGCTTGGCAGGCGGGTTGGCGATCGCAGTATGGCGGTCAATTGCGTAGAGAACGCTGCTGCCCATTCTCTAGTAAGTCCCTTAGTCGCCTTCCACGGGAAGAAATGAGATGGTGCTATTCTTTTACGTCCGGCACCACGCGGAACAAGTATCATTAGCGAAACCAAAAAATTAAAGAACTGTTTATTTTACTGAGTTCTAAAAGTATCCCACTTCATTTCAAGTTCAGGTCATGAATAACTCAAAATATTCCTTTAACGTTTTCAAATAATATTAAAATTCCCTGTGAACAGTTTTGCGGCTAACCGACAGACAATAATATTTCATAGTAAACTCTCTCACGATAGGTCTGAATAGTAAACAATCCGCTTAAAGGCAGACAGACAAGGTACTGACGTTGAATATTATTTATTTGAAAGTATCTAACATGGATTTGTGTTTTCTGTGGTTTTTGTAGAATTCTGTGTTATGATTTTTTTTTTTTGGGTGGGAAATCATCAAATAACTTCTCCCGCTCTGGATGGAGCGGGAGGCCGTGTCAGACTTTTACTGACTAAAACGCACCCGTGTTCCCTCAGTTGCCTGTGTGCCAGGGGCCGCGGTATCTCTTTCGAACAACCCGCACCCCTGGCAGGCATCGGCCCTTGCGGGCCCCATCAGTTGCTGCTGACATCTCTTTAGGGCGCGCGTGGAACACAACGCGCCGTCGACCCGGGCTTGGTCCTTACCGGACAACGAGTTACCCATTACTCGCCGTCCGCAAGCCCGTGCTCTGTGTTATGATAAGGTGGTATTTTAGGTGACGGAGTCGCGTTATGGCCGTTACGCGTAACATCCGTTTATCTTTGTTTTTTTTTTTCGGTTCAGTCGCGTTACAGCAACCATCTTCCTAACCTTTTCCCAATTATGTTGGGGTCGGCTTCCAGTCTAACCGGATGCAGCTGAATACCAGTATTTTACATAGAGCGGCTGCCTATCTGACCTCCACAACCCAGTAACTGGGTAATACGATACCCCTTGGTAAGACTGGTTGTCAGACTTTCGGGCTTCTGACGACCCGTAACGACTGTCAAAGATCCACAAATAACAGCCGGGACCAACGGTTTAACGTACTTTCCGAAGCACGGAGTTGCATTACAGTCGTTCTACCTAAAGAACGCTCAACGCAAGAAGAGCTTGTGATTATATAAATATCACATACACCAAATTAACATTTTGTGAAGCATGGTAAAGGTGAGCAGACTTATAAGAGACTTTCAGAGACTTAGCAGACTTTTTGTTGCACATACACGCAATAATGTTATCGTTAAGTAGGTTTGCTTTTAAATGGACTTTTTTATGATTTACAAATATAATTGTTTCATATTTTATTACTGTAAACTGAACGTTGAAATCATTAAATAAAATGAAAAAATGCGAAAATCAGCAATAGCATATCATAACATACCTAAAAAAAAATCAGAAATTACCGATATAATAGAACTTGATACTCCTTAATGCCTATAAACATTTTTTTTAATTTAAATGCATGATTGCTTGCTCGACATTTACACAAAAAACTCCTAAGCAGCCAGAAAAATCTTCGAATTAAAAGGAAAAAACTCAGTTTCGGCTACATCGACATAATCCCATTAATCTTAGTGACAACATAATTCAATGGGCGTCTGAGATACGGCCGGAAAAAGAAAACGATGAAAAGCTGTGGAAATAACAGGTCAGTGAACTGTTGGAGCCAAGCTATGGCGCCAAGCTGACAGCGTCGACAGCCACTGATAGCTTACGCAGTATGACGATTTAATCTTATAATATTTGAGAAAGATACATCGTAAAAGTTGTTGAATATTTTGGCTAACATAAGTATTCATCAAAGTAACTCCCATGTGATTTTGCTGAATACAATGAAGTGAAAACTGAAACACTGGTGTGTTTTATTAAATTTCATTGTTTCACGCGCCAATTAATCGATACAAGAGATGTTAAGAACGTTGCGTTTAAACGACGTCGACGTCTCCTAGACGTCGTTTAAACGTCAAAAAGGGTATAGAGAAGCGTCAATCTAATTAACTTTTTTTTTTCTGGGTGGGAAATCATCAAATGACTTCTCCCGCTCTGGGTGGAGCAGGACTTTTACTGACCAAAACCCATCAGTGTTCCCTCAGTTGCCTGTGTGCCAGGGGCCGCGGTATCTCTTTCGAACAACCCGCACCCCTGGCAGGCATCGGCCCTTGCGGGCTATCTAATTAACTTTAAACAACGTATAGAAAAGTATGCTAAAAAATGGTTCTCATAAAATAAAAGCAATCCAGAATAGTATTGAATTCACTCATATACCTGATATTGATTGATGTCCGAACTAACATCAAACCATAACGTAACGTTGACGTTAAAGAATGCTTAGAAATCTTGAAGACTGTGGCTGATATGATCTTATCCCCGCTGTGGAAGTCCCTCATAATTTAAATTTTATGTTAATTTTACGTTTTAATTTTTAATTTTAACTTTAATTTTAATTTTAATGCTTGTAATTTGTTGTATCTATAATTTTGTAAGTGTACCTACTTATGGATCGCTGATATCGGAAATAAAATGTTATTACTTATTCATTTATTAAAAAGAACATTTACTTCAGGTGTCTTAAATAATAAAAACTTAATGAATTCCTTTTAATCAACATCTAAAAAATACAGACACACACACAGCCTTCCTAATTCATCAACCGTTACATTTCCATCACCTGACGAAATATAAAAAGGACCTTTCTTCTATCAGCGTTGATTAAGGCGGATCCCTCTACAAATTATCCGGGCTATAAGGCCAAGTAATGCACCTTATTGGATTATCTCCGGCTTTGATGTCCGTCCCGAGTCCCGTAGCCGTTTACAGCAAGTTAAAGGTAATAAAAAGCAAGTAATTCTTTAAAGGGAACTCTTATTAGGGAAAAGAAATTGTGTAAGCTTACTAAAGGAAGTGTATCAGAGGTAAACGACGTCAGATCTTGTTGGATGCCAGCCGATCTTTGAGGAGACAATTTGGGAAATAAGATTTTTGACGGGCACGGTTTTGATCCGGTTTGCGAGGGCTGCCGAGACGACGAATCGTGTATTTGAATAAAGGGGGCTCGAATTGTATTTAGAACGTACAGGAACTAGAAATTTTTACATCACACGTAAAACATAGATTCTTCATAGTTTATTGAATAGGTGCGGCCACCTAAAGAGATAAGTAGAAGTTTAGTAAGAAACCGATAGATATTTTCAAATAAACTTAAAAGAAAACAAACAATACATTTAACAAATTCATTCCAAAACAGCCATTGGATTATTACTAAACTTTAACTAGGTATATCCGATGTGGTTACTTATCTCTTTTGGTGACCGCACCTATACAATCAACTAAGAAGAACGGTAGCTGCTACACCAATTATCCCGTTCTTAATTGGTATTTTTTTGGTGAGACTAGTATGACACAATTTCATTTCATTCCATTTCGTTCAGTTATGTCATAAAAGAATTCAAATTCCTATGGAACCTACTAATACATTATTAATGTAACAACAAGCCCCAAATCCACCACTAACCCGCTGGTACTCATTGAAATCATAACACAATTATCAACTACTTATTTACTTCACCCACAAACCATCATTCTGTTCAAATATTTGCTTTCATAACATGAATTACACGCGCAAATCAGCATCAATCACTCACTGGATCACAACAGGGCGACTGGATTAGTTTGCCGTGATAATTGACAATACAATGGCTGTTTCGGACGCCATTCGGGCCCGCATCACGATCGCAATCCGACTGCATCGATCCGAACATGCAACAAACCAGACAAACAGTGCGAGTAAACGGAACGATACGAGACTGTGGTTTTCAAAGTTTAGTATATTTTAATACATACGCACTTTTTTCACATTGGGCTAAAACACAGATTAAATAAAATAAAATGACTAATACAATACATACTATAATTATTCAAACTTCACTTTCGCGAAAATGCCTACTTAGTTGTAAAATGTAAGATTTTTATCTCGACTGTAGGTATATTTATTGTAGTTTATTTACTTAGCATAATTAAGTAATTAACAGAAGTACATTAGTCGTTTCTTTGTCATCTATTGTTAGACGAGTAGGTACAACTGCCGACAAACTGTTATACAGTTTGGCAGGTTAATGTAAGCTATTATTAATACAGATTTTGAATAAATAAATAAGGCAGGGAAAATCATTGTTAAGCAAATTGATACCTTACATCTGCCCAGAATGACAGTAGTGATTTGAATACAAAAGACAATTTATGTTGGTAGTTGGTAGTGCTTAACAATGGAAGGCCCTGACTTTTACATTCCTTAATTCTATTCAAAGGGCGAATAATACATATATCAAATAATCATCAAATCAAATAAAATTAAAAAAATCCGTACCGTCGATTATTAATTACCTAAGTAAGTACTGAGTCTTTCAAAAAATCTTTTAAAAACCCAAGTCCTTCAAACAATTATATCGGAACCCCTTACAATTTTACCCAATACAATATAATTATGCCTAAACAATACCCAATTCATAATAAATTGCATTCCACCCCACCCCAGTCCATTACGACAAAAAACCCATATCTACCCACTTTAATGCAAGTCATTCTCCCCAGGGGTTTAATTGAGAACCGCTGCACAAAACAGAACTATCGTATGCACGCTTTTTGCTAATCAGCCATCGCTACCGTAATGTTTGGGCTACCGGCGCGGGCGCAGGGCGAAGAGTTATGGCGCACGCATGCTAATGCCGCACTAATCTAAATGTAAATCTGTATCTCTGCTAATTACTATCGAGATTACTAGCTACTGCACATCGCTCAGTATCGCTCTTTAGAAACGTTGTTTATGGTGCCGCGTTTAGCGCAGTGGGGTCGGATCTGTGCGTTTGTTACGGGTTGGTTATGGAAAAAATATTTTTGAGTCTTTTTCTGTAGGTTAGTTCTGGGTATCGGTGTTTGTAGATGCAGGTGGTTGGAGCAGTGGTAGCTTAGCGGTAGTGGCTCAGACTTAAAAGTTACAGGTCGCAGGTTCTCGAACCCCGGCAGGCGCACCGGTGAAGGAAAACATCCTGAGGAAACCCGTATGTCCTAGAACCAAAAATTTTAAGACATATATGACATCTACCAAACACGCACTGGGCCCGCGTGGTGGATTACGGCCCACTCCCACTTGAAGAGAGGAGGCCTGTGTCCCAGCAGTGGGAACATTATAGGCTGCTATGGGTGTTTGTGATTTTAGACAAAATTCTCAAATACATGCGGTCTCTTTTAACGTAAGGTTTACTGTCGCATTAAAAGATCTTTCCAGAACGTCTCGAGTTAATTTTCGTTTGCGGATTGATTCAAGTGTAAACGCACCTGATATTCAGTTTTATTACTGGATTGGTTTTTTTTTTTTTTTCTGGGTGGGAAATCATCAAATAACTTCTCCCGCTCTGGGTGGAGCGGGAGGGCGTGTCAGACTTTTACTGACTAAAACCCACCCGTGTTCCCTCAGTTGCCTGTGTGCCAGGGGCGGCGGTATCTCTTTCGAACAACCCGCACCCCCGGCAGGCACCGGCCCTTGCGGGCCCCTCTGTTGCTGCTGACAACTCTTTGAGGCGCGCGTGGAACACAACGCGCCGTCGACCCGGGCTTGGTCCTTACCGGACAGCGAGGTACCCATTACTCGCCGTCCGCAAGCCCGTGCCTACGGTGGCCGGGAATCAGCCTGGGATTCCCGACGCCCAGGGCGTCTCCTGCGAAGGCCACGGCTGTGAGGGCGCATGTACTGCATCTCCCTCACGTGCGCCGCCTCCCTCTTTGCGAGCATAACTGCTTCGCTGAAGGAGGCGACTGCCAGCCATGCCCTCTCGCTCCGTACCATGGCCTGGACCAGGGTCGGACGCGAGAGATCGCCGCCGCCGATCACCTCCACGAGGACACGGCGTTGCTCCGCCCAAGCTGGGCAGACCTCCACCGTATGCTCCACCGTGTCCTCTGGGCGATCTTCGCAATGGAAACACCCGGGCGTTTCCTCCCGCCCTATCCGAAACAGGAACCTCCCGAAACAGCCATGTCCGGTGAGGACCTGTGTCAGGCGGAAGGTGAGGACGCCATGCCGCCTCTCAAGCCACTCCTCAAAGAGGGGACTTACCGCCGCAGTCGCGGCGTGCCCAATTACTGGATTGGTGTGGTGAGTTTTTACTGAAGGGACATAAAAAAGATACGTCAAAAGATCAGTTAATTAATACAAATTATCACGCCTTATTTCGTCGTATGGCTGAGCAGAGGTGCACGTGTAGTCTACCCACATTTACCCAGTTATGTTTAATGCCATCAACCAGCCAAAAATCCACACTCTACTACTACTACTGCTACTGAGAAATTCCAGATGGAAAAACCCAATAATACTTTGCCCGACCTGGGAATCGAACCCAGGACCTCGTGCTCTGCAGTAGCGCTTGCGACCGCTATACCAACGAGATAAGCAAATGGTAAGTAATTGTATAAAGTAGTGTTCGGCGCTATGGTTTTTTTTTTTGGGTGGGAAATCATCAAATAACTTCTCCCGCTCTGGGTGGAGCGGGAGGGCGTGTCAGACTTTTACTGACTAAAACCCACCCGTGTTCCCTCAGTTGCCTGTGTACCAGGGGTGGCGGTATCTCTTTCGAACAACCCGCACCCCTGGCAGGCATTCGCCCTTGCGGGCCCCATCAGTTGCTGCTGACATCTCTTTGAGGCGCGCGTGGAACACAACGCGCCGTCGACCCGGTCTTGGTCCTTACCGGATAGCGAGCTACCCATTACTCGCCGTCCGCAAGCCCGTGCCTACGGTGGCCGGGAATCAGCCTGGGATTCCCGACGCCCAGGGCGTCTCCTGCGAAGGCCACGTCTGTGAGGGCGCATGTACTGCATCTCCCTCACGTGCGCCGCCTCCCTCTTTGCGAGCATAACTGCTTCGCTGAAGGAGGCGACTGCTAGCCATGCACTCTCGCTCCGTACCATGGCCTGGACCAGGGTCGGACGCGAGAGATCGCCGCCGCCGATCACCTCCACGAGGACACGGCGGTGCTCCGCCCAAGCCGGGCAGACCTCCACCGTATGCTCCATCGTGTCCTCTGGGCGATCTTTGCAATGGAAACACCCGGGCGTTTCCTCCCGCCCTATCCGAAACAGGAACCTCCCGAAACAGCCATGTCCGGTGAGGACCTGTGTCAGACGGAAGGTGGTGACGCCATGCCGCCTCTCACGCCACTCCTCAAAGAGGGGACTTACTGCCGCAATCATGGCGTGCCCATCGGCGCTATGGGGACTTAACACACCTTTCTCGTATTGATAGGCTGACTTATTGGTGGAAAATGAATGGTAAAAACTTTTTCCAAAAAAATAACAACTGTCTTCCGAAAAATCACTACAAAGTGAAAAATAATTAATAATATATGTATAAAAATATAAAAAATAATTAATATAATTTCGGAAGGCGATGACAAAAAATTAAAAAACATATCCAAAGTCACCGACTTTCGAAATTAAAGTAATTTTTCACTTTGTAGTGATTTTTCGGAAGTCGGTAGTAATTTTTTTTTTTTTAAAGTTTTTATTTTTCACTTTTTAGTTATAGTACCTACCCCACTAATTCGAAATTTCATCATCGTTGGGGTCAAAACAATGCATATTTATGCGATAGCAGCAATTGCGGTTTATTTACTGTTATTTTTTGAAGAGCTCCGTTGTCTGTCTCCGAAACGCATCATCAAATCTATATGAAATTAAAATGGGACCACACGGGAAGCACCAGCTTTCAAATAAAAAAAAGAGTCATCAAAATCGGTTCACCCAGTCGAAAGTTCTGAGGTAACAATTATAAAAAAACATACAGTCGAATTGAGAACTTCCTCCTTTTTTTGAAGTCTGTTAAAAATGGCAATGGTTATGGTATCAAAATCAAAAAAATCAAAGCGACAAGTCATTTATTCAAACTAGGCTGAGAGTCAGCACTTTTTGAACGTCAAAATTAAATAAGACAGTCTCCCAAAACGCCCGCCCTTCACCACTTCCTAGTGTAACAAACTCGTACGTACTTATAAGTACGAAGTACGAGGTGTCTCTAATGAGGTCTAAACACGAACTGGGCCACAATTTGGTGGACGATCGAATGTGCATACTTGCGTTCAATGCAATTATGCATTTGCGCTCAGTGTTCGATTAAAACTCGAACAGTAATAGTTAATTTTTTAAGCCAAAAACATTTACCTGTTTTCTTCTTATTTAATACCTTTTTTCTTCTCTCAGCATCTAACATTCAATTGACCTTTGTTCAGGAATAAAAATAAAAATACGTACATCACTCGATTTAAGAAAACTTTCAAAACTCGTCCATGTTTTACAATGAAATAGACTGTTCGCTGTTGTAAAGGATTCATGCGTTTAAAAGCGTTCATTTATATGCACGGGGAGTCCTCCGTTACCTACATATTTATGTCCACGTAGTCAGTTGCACATAGCTGTGTAACCGAACGTTTAAGCTTTGGAATTATACGGTTTTTATCTTTGGACAGTGGTGTCGTTTTAGTGAACGTGAGTGTAATTACTCGCACCGTAGTGCACTCGTTAGTAGTGAGTAATTTTTGAAGGATGTAGATAAGCGTTTTAAGTGAACTGTTTACTGTCAAACTGACCGTTTAGGCACTTTGGTAAAGACCCGAAATGTATTTTGGCAATACAGTACATGGCTGTGTATGCAACCCACATACCTATTAATGTTTTTTAACTCTTCCCCAATTAATTATGGGTTGGCTTCCAGCCTTATTGGATGCAACTGAATACTATTATTTTACTGTGTGTTACTGCATAACACGACACTCGTTGGTAAGACTGGTTGATAGACTTTTAGACATGTAATCTGCCCGTATCAACTGTCACAGATCAACGAACGACAGCCGGGACCAACGGCTTAGCGTCCTTTCCGGGGCACGGAGAGGTCTCAATTAACGGATGGTCCCCATCCAAGAACCGACCGCGACAAACGTAGCTACATTTTCAATCGATCTGTGCGGCTGCTACCACTAGTCCTTTCTAATTTTAGCCCTTTCTAGGAATATTAATCGTGGAAACCCGTCAAACTAAGCTTAACATCCTTGTGAACAAGGTACAAGTCAATAGTACTTATAATCGGATGTCGAACTCACGTCTTCACGCTCGCCATACCAAATCGTTGAGTGAGCTATTACCGCTACACCTGTGGGGAACTCAAACCGATCGGTTAATTACAGCAATCGGACGTTTAACAGTAAATTGCTTCAATTAACTAAACTATAGTCAAGTTTTGACACATTTATTGTTTCACCCGATCATTTATCGTTTCTTTGTAATTTTGACATTATTTATTCAAGTTTCCATAAAAACTGAAATTGTTTTCGCTTCCGACTGCAGTACAACCGACTCTTTACCTGCACTTGAAAAATATTACCAGAAGTCACTTCGGTCTTCCGGTTTACTGAGAAAAATGTAACTTTAGTGAAACCTATTCGCAAGAAAGGCTCCTCAAACAGTTGTAAATAGAGAAAAATATTTTAGAAGTGAATTCTTTTAAAAGGAAACTATAAATATTTTTGTGGAAGTTGGTCTTTCAAAATGTGGAGCAGTTTTGAATTCTATGCTGCGAACCAGGAAATGCTCTTTCTTTAGGTTAAATATAACTATAGCATTTGTTGATTTTGATATTAATACTGAAACGAAGTTAGCAGCTGGTGTTTTCACGCCATTGGTGATGACGATAGTAAACAAACACAATGGTGTAAAATAAGATTCGATTTGATAACGAAATCGATCGAATCCACCAATTTGAACGATTAATTACAATAGATACATACCTACATAGAGTGTATGATCTTTGTCAAAGGCCCGATGGCCGGTGTAGCTGACGAGTTCAGAGTGGAGACCACATATCGGCAACCGTAATATGGGACGCCCCCAGCTAGATAGATCGAGGATGTTAAGAAGTTAGCTGGGACAAATTGGATACGGAAGGTGGAGGACAGGATGTTGTGGCGCAGCCTGGGAGAGGCCTATGTCCAGCAGTGGACATAGGCCTTTCCCAGGCATAGGCATAGGCGATAGGCAGAGTTGATTGATCTGATTACCTAGAGTGTGGTGGTATGTACCTGAGTAATCATTTCAAACTTCAACGAAAAGGTTATATACTTTTAGCTTCAAATAAATGTATACTCCTAAGCACAAGACTTATCTTACCAAGTAGATGCCAAGCGAAAGTGGAAAACTTGCAACTCTATTACTAGAGAGTAACTAAATACTTCGGAACAGTATTTCCTAGAGATAAAGTTAAATAACGTTGGAGTTAAAACGCCAACGTTATACTGTGAGATTAAAGTTGAACATTTTAATAAAGGTGCAATAGTTACGTCTTGTTTACCAGAAAGAAGATAAAAATGAAATTAATAACATTTTAAAGGCAGTGCATGTATTCAAAATCCCTCAAAATGATGTAAATCATGTACGACCGTCGTCGCCGATCGCCGAATATACTTGAAGTTTAATATAAAACCGCTGGATGTTTTCGAATAAAATTTAATTTGATTTTTAGAAAAAAACCGTTTATTTATCAGATTCAGTTTAATTTGAAAACATCCAACGGTTTCCTGCTGAACTTCAACTATATCCGAGGGGGATCCCCCAGTGGGTTTCCGCATTGTCGTTGCGGGGGGGCTCAGTAGCTGTGGTCATCCCCACGGTGAAGCGAATAGGAACCCCAAGGTGGGGCCGCTCGTCAGGGCTTTTGCCTCCAAGCCGACGACGACGTAGCGGCCAAAATGTAGGTTGCGTCGAGGCGCATCTCAGCTGAGGCGGGCCGCGATGTCGAATGGGAGGCATCGCGGCTGAGGGTTACAGGCTGCGGCGGAGGAGGAGTGCCAGTACTTCTGAGTAGCGCTCTTCCCTTCTGAGTAGCGACCAAGGGTGCCAGACACGGGGTTGTCTGGGGCCCGTATGCTGTTTGGTTCCTGGGGTGGTTACGGCGTGCCATGTGTCCTGGTGTGCCGGTGATAGGGGTTATTCCCCTCCGAGGAGAGTCCGATGACGGATAGTCGTGGCGGGTTCGCGGATGGCTTGCGCTGTTCCGTATTCCCGCCTCAAGCGGCACTGGAGGACACCGTGGAGTTTTAGGGGTTAAAGTCCTACATAACTGCGCTATCTCCCCGTGGTAGCGCAGTAGGCATTTCTCCACGTTAAAAAAAAATGCCTGGGTCGACGGCGCGTTGTGTTCTACGCGCACCGTCAGAGATGTCAGCAACAAGTGGTGGGGTCCGCAAGGGCCGATGCCTGTCAGGGGTGCTAGTTGTTTGAAAGAGCTACCGTGGCTCCTGGCACACAGGCAACTGAAGGAACACGGGTGGGTTTTAGTCAGTAAAAGTCTGACACGCCCTCCTGCTCCTTCCAGAATGGGAAAAGTCATTAGATAATTTCCCACCCAGAGAAAAAAAAAACAAAAGCTATATCCGAGGGCACTGGTTTATTATCTTTCGTTGTGACCGTACAATTGTACATACTATTCTTTTCTCTAAAACTGGATGAGACGAGACTATTTTATTTTCTACCCCAATAAATACAATAATTTACGAAATTACATTTTTCTCTCCACCGCACTGGTCACCGGATGTATTTAATACCTACACATTTTCCAATTCCTATTAAAAAAGTGTATAGCTTAACAATATCCTTCTCCCTTCACTATCAAAGTTTACTTCTCTCTCCAATCCTATCCACTTAACTACTACATGCCTCACTTTACAGCCTCATAATTACAAATGCTATTCAGCAAGTACTCGTCAAGTTAATTCTCTAAGCTCTTTGAACTATCGCTGGCTGGATGTAAATTCATATTTTCCCGGTCAATGGGCTCGAAAATTACTGGAATTATACGTGCGATGTGCAGGAGGCGCCCTGTGCCCTCTGCCGTGCCTCGTGCCGTAGTACGGAGTGCCGATCTGGGTTGTGGTGAGAGATTTGTTTTAATTGAGTTTCTTTGCTGGGATTTCTAAAATTGACGGATGATTTTAGGAAATCACGCTTGCCTTACTTGTAAAATGTGTCGAGTTTTTACAGAATTTGGTCAAGATAATGAAACCTACTCGGAGAAAAATTCATAGAAAATTGTTAGAAAACTGCTTGCTCAGAAGAACAACGCCTTTATTTCTTTTTGTTGTTTTCATTTCATTTTTGAGCGACAATTTTCTAAGGGCTATTAAAGAGTAGACCACAATTTACAATAGCCAGTCCCCAAAAACGCCGCAAGCACAATACGATCACGCTTCCAAGTGTCCGACTCTGCGTGACGTCATCGTTCCCATTCAATTTCGTTCACCGTTCACTCATTACTGAACGACTCACTGAGTGTGATGGACACGTGTCAAGTTGTGTCGTGTTTGATTGTTCTAAAGAACAGCTATTGTGCCAAAAAAAACTCAATTGAAATTCTACCAAGTAAAATGTTCAGGGTTGGAGCTGTTGTTTGTGTATTATTTGTCATTCTGAAGCAAAATTTTTGCCTTTTCAAACACTTGAAACACTTCTTCTGGACAAAAGCCTATTCAAATAGAGGAGAAAGATTATTTCAAGAATAATAAATGTTCGTCCTATATGGGAGTCTTGAGTCCCGGACGTCACGTTCCCTTTAATTTCACGATTGTCTCATTAAAGACAACTGAGTCATTGAGCGTGAATTTCCCATAAAAGTTCCCACGCCCCATTATTGATTCAAGGGGATACGAACGTCCACCTACACAAATTATCGCATTCAAAAGGGCTAGGCTACGGGTCTAAGATAATACTGTCAACATAAAGTTTGTCCCTTATGGAAGCAAAATGTCCGGGTTTGAGTAAAGAGTAAATCGTCGATAAAAGTGGTCGAATTTTGTAAACTTAAACTCAAAGCTATTATTTTAATTAAAAAAATTACAGGCACTTTCAACGTGTCAATGTTGCCAGTCTTCTGGGCACGTATCCGGATGACAGCGATGCGGACGATTACTTCGACGTCTAAGTCTAGTGTCTTTTTGTTTTTGAACTTATTTGTAAGTATCAGTCAGTAGTCATTTTATTTTTATTACCTACCTGAACTACCTAGTGTTAATAGTTCGTTTTGTTAAATATTGTAAACGTTATGTAAGTAAACTAGTAAGCGCATGAAGGCACTTTTGAATTGTCAGAGTCAGGCAGTAACAAATATGAAGCTAGTTGCCCATTCCAAAGACTAGTAGGCTCCTCTGGAGAAAAACGCGCAAGAAACTCCATGGACACTCTTTTAAATCAAAATATTGCTTACATCATTCACGTTGAAATTCTACATGCGAGAACGATGTAGAAAGATGTTCACGTAAAAAGCGTCCATGTCTTTAACAAGGCAAAAAGTTACTGAGTTCAAAGTGCTAATTGCAAGGCAAAACCTCATCTTCCGCCGTATCACGAAATCAAAAGAACCCGATTATTATCATTAGTGCCCTCTTTTTTCCACTACAATACACATAAGTAAACTAAAAGAGCACTAACTACCCTTTTTCATGCTCTTAATCCTCAAACAGTAACAATCCTAGCTTTGACATCTCACTTTGACACATGATCATCGACGCAAGTTCGCAGTGCCTCGTTAGATGGCGCGTGTGTCGCACGTGCGCACGCGCTCCCTAAAGTAATTGATTATAATTACGACCCTTAATTTGTCCCCTTTTTGTGTTGAATTGCTCTCTAATTGGAGAATAGATTTTTGTGTGAAATTATTCTGGAACATGCCCCGCGTGTGACTAGAATTTTGAAACGTGTATGTTGTATTATTTGGCTAATAAATGACACTCCGAAATTCATTTATTCATATCATATAGATTGAAACAATAGAATATATTCGTTCATTGTACGGTTTGCTAGTAGTTAGCATGTCTATGGCTATGGCTCAAACTCAAACTCAAAGCATTTATTTCAAATAAACCAATTACAGGCACTTTTGAATTGTCAAGGTCGGTGAGTTAGAAAGATGAAGCTAGTTGCCCATTCCAAAGCGTAGGTACCTATGGAGAAGAACGGGCAAGAAACTCCATGGACACTCTTTTAAAATCATGATATTGTTACAAAAAGTTGGTTACATCATTATGTTGAAATTATCAATGTGAGAACGATGTAAAAAGACGTGCACATTCAAGCGTCCGTAATTAAAACAAAAATAAAATACCAATTCAGAAATTAAAATAAGCCGTGGGAGCTAGGAGATGACCAGTCCCTACTGGCGGCGCCCGTTCACGAACATGACGTGTGGATCAGCACCATTCAGCTCAACCATTTTGAAGGGAACTTAATGATCCAACACACACGCCACCACCAGCGAGACATTTGAGTGAGCATGACATACTCTCAGCTGCCAGGGCACATTCAAGTCAATGAAAGACGTACCCTGTAAATGGTAGCTTTATAGTAGGAACATAGTGCTCACACATATGCTATGCAATTATACAATATTAGAAGTTTGAATTTATACAATGCAATGATATCTAGTCTTTTACAGTCTTCAGCAGCTCCAACAACGTTTTCAAATGCTAATCAATTTGGTTCAAGCTACCTTGTGGAGCAGGACAAGCAGCGTTTAGCCAAGCATTTTTGTCAGCGATGTAATCTCCCAACTTATAATAAGCATGGCTGCATAGTGTGCGTTTTAAACAAGATTTAAATTTCATTTCATTCAGTTGGAGTATGTGGGGAGGTATTTTATTGTAACATTTTAAACAGTACCCCATGAAGGATGAGTCTACTTTAGCCAGTCTGAAGCCTGGTTGAACTAATTGGTTCCTATTTCTAGTCCCAACGGTGTGTCTTTCACCTCTTTTACTGAAAAGATTTAAATTTTTCCTGACGTACATGATGTTCTCATAGATATATTGACAAGGTACCGTCATGATATTAATATTTTTGAAAAGTTCCCGTAGTGAATCTCGCCTACGGAGGCCATATATTGCTCTGATGGCCCTTTTCTGCAGAATAAAAATAGACTCGATATCTGCAGCCCGTCCCCATAGTAAAATACCGTAAGACATGATACTATGAAAGTAACTGAAATAGACTAACCTCGCGGTTTCTACATTAGTGAATTGGCGGATTTTTCTTACAGCATATGCTGCTGAACTTAGCCGTCCTGCAAGAGCTGTTAAATGAGGACTCCACTGTAGCCTTGAGTCGAGCGTGATCCCTAGGAAAACAGTTTTATCGACGAATTCTAGTTTCTCTTTATTCAATACTATGTCACAATCAGTACTTTTAACATTTGGTAAAGCAAATGGCGTGTTTCATAATCACCACGGTTGGTAAACGGAATGAAGATTGAAATTCTTCACTTGAAGAAAAGGAAGAACGAAAAGAACAAAGCAAAATAGTAGATTCTCCACAGAAAATATCGCACGTAAAAAAAATATACTGACGGACTGCCTCGTTATTCTAGTGGTCGCAAACGATACTGCTGAGCATGACAACCTGGGTTCGATTTCCAGGTCGGGCAAAGTGTTATTAGGTTCTCCATCAGTTATTTCGCAGTAGCCTGGAGTGTGGATTCGTGCCCGATTGATGGTAATAGGCTCACCCCCTATTACATAGGACTTAAACATAACTGGCAAAATTTGGGTGTACTATAGGTACGTCTCTGCCTATCCCTTCAGGGATTCCAAACGTGATATTATGATATGTTAAAAAAATAAACGTATTACTAAAGCCCATTTCAGAAAGACTTATTAATCATTAAAAGCTTATAGTAAAAAAATCTTTTTGGCACAATACTTATTCCAAGCTGACTAATGTAAAAATTCTTGTTGCACTTGTGGGTAGGCACTCGATAGGATCGATATTTTTACAAAATAAAATCCGTACCTTATCAAGAAATACATCTCTAACAAAAGAATCAATTTACCACACCGATGGGCTGACGTTGAAGTGATTCTTATCAACTTCAATCAATTTAAAAAAAAACCCTATTCGCCCCGTGTTTACATCACATGAACAATTACAACCCTGATAAGTTATTACAACAAAAAAAAAATCGATCCCTATCAATTTTTATTCGATAAAAACTCGAATAGCGTCCACATCAAAGGCAGCTAAGTCCATGTAACGAGTCTAAAGCCATATAAATTATGTATTAACGTTTATGTTAAGCCTATTTGCTCGGTTCTTTCGTCACAAATAGGATCGTCCTGCGAGCACAAATCTGGACCGCCATCGCCATCTGTGACCGAATCTTTGAGCGGACATACGGACGTCGCGGTTGTTATAGAGTTGGTAGAACTAGTTTTAAATTTTCCATTGTATTTACCGTTCTAAAATTCTGTTTTCGTTATTATAAGCGTTTTCGTTATTGGTTCGTTCTTGTTAATTTTTAATTTGGTAGCAAAGGGTGTTTTGGTAGACAGATTTCAAACTTAGTCTAAACTAGATTTTGCTAGCGATTTCGCCCGCGTTAACCAATTTACACAAAACCATAATAAATTACACACGTAAATCTTCCTCATGAATCACTCTGTCTATTGGTGAAAATCGCATGAAAATGTGTTCAGTAGTTTTTGAGTTTATCCCGAACTGACAGACAGACAGACGCGGCGGAGGACTTTGTTTTATAATACGAGTATGTAGTGATGATATTTCTCTAATTGATAATGTTTATAACTATTTTTGTATTTTTTTTAAATTAACTAACTCTTAAATAGACAGGTGAGGTGACCTATACTTTTGACTCTGTCGGTAAAAACTATTGTATACAGTTAGGCCGCGATACATATGCTTGATACTCTTAACTATGGCATAATAAGAAATCATTCAAAACGATCATCTTTACTTTCCTTAAAAACGCCTACCAAATAAATTCTTCTATATCTCCACTCTCCTAATCCGTATGTCCGGAGTATTATAGAGGTCGTTAAAATTCAATTGTTGCTAGCTCCCCGGCGGTCCCCCTCTATTGATGTAATAAGTCCATTGAGACTGCATAATTGCAAATCATTTGTGGGTTTTTGTGGATAGTTCCGGCGCAGGAGACCTCTATTATGGAGTGCGGTGAAACGCAAATTTTGCTATAATCGATATCTCATTTACTGCCAGCCGTGTTGGAGGGAATGGTTTTATTATTTTGTTACTATTTTATGTTGTTAGCAGGTTTTTTTTGCTGTTTTTCTTGTAATGGTACCGTAATGGCACCTTATGAGTAATCCTACTAAGTATTGAATATTATAAATGTAAAAGTTTTTATGTTTGGATTTTGTTATTCAATCACTTAAAAACGGATAAACGGATTAGGATAAAATATGACACACGGAACACATCATCATATCAGCCGAAAGACGTCCACTGCTGGACATAAGCCTCCTCCAAAAGGGAGGGATTTGCCATAATCGCCTCGCTTGGCTTGCGGGTTGGCGATCGCAGTATGGTGTCAAATGCATAGAGAACGCTGCTGCCCATTCTCTATTAAAGTCCCTTAGTCGCCTTCTACGACACCCGTGGGAAGAGATGGGATGTTGCTATTCTTTTATGTCCGGCTCCACACGGAACACAGATAGATATAAACCCGGATTAACACAGGATACTTTTTATCCCGGTTATAAGTGTCCGTGGATTAATTTTCTACCAACACGCGAGCGAAGCCGCTGCCAAAAGCTACTAAAGTAGTGATATAAATTCTTCAAGAGACTAACCTTTTTTCTTCTGACGAACTTGGCTATTAGGTCTTGTTGATACAAAGTCACCTTCTTCATTCTTATGTTCCCTTTGCCGCAGTAGTCCCAACTTTACAACTACGAACTTTAATTTATACAAAGCTGACGTCACGTGTGGTCACATGATAAAAAGTCATCGTAAGGAGCGTTTTGGCGGTAAATTCAAAACAATGAAAAATGTATTTGATTTAAATCGTTTTTAATTGAGAAAATGGATAAAAATCAATTTATATTTATTTTCCTGTTACATATTTTGTCCTTATCTTCACCTTTTAAAATAGTTTTTAATAAATTTGAAATTACCCTATTACGTCGTCTCTCTATGAAGTTATGTTTCGTTGTCGGTCATTGTTTATTTTTTTCTGTTCGTGTTTTGGCTAGGTATCCATTTTACCAATTTTACATAACATAACATCACGCCTGTATTTCCCGAACGATTAGGCAGATGTGTGTGTACCTTTAGTACACCCACATTTAGCCAGTTCTGTTTAAGTCCCATGTTTTAGGGGGCGAGCTTATTGCCATCACCCAGTGAAATCCCAGATGGAAAACTCAATAACACGTTGTCCAACCAGGAAATCGAACCCAGGACCGCATTCGCAGTATTAGAGCTTCCGACCACTAGATTTTTTTAATCAACGGACAGCACATGTATATCAGATTACAGTCTGAAATCATTTTAGATCAATACGCAGTCGAACATCCCAACATTAATTACGACGCCATAGATATCTGCCTCCAATATTCCCTTATATAATTCGCCTCATAAACTACAGGCACAAAAGGCCGTTCCAGACAGTCATCACAGGGTTATAACAATAAAACTACGTCACCTATTAACATTTATATCTTCGTCTGGTAGAAACCTTCTGAATGTCCACAAGTTTTCCCTTATTTTGTCGGTGACTCATCCTTACCCTCGACAACGGTCAATGTCATACGATACGAGAGAATACCGACATACATTTACCTTCCAAAATTTCCACATACATTTCTATGTGCACGTGTCTAAGGTTGAAGTTCGACTGGTTTGTTGTTTGACAGTTTTGTATATAAGTTTGTGCAATAGGCTGTATGTAAGAATGTCTAATGGGGTGGACGCGACGTATACGCGAATTGGGGCGACTAAGATAACATTGTATAGGTTTATTATCTGAATATTGGACGTATCATGTTAGGTACACATTATAGATGGCTAGCTGTCGCGGTTTCTCCCGCATCAGCAAGTCTCGATTCCGTGGGGTACCACGGGTGGTAGGACAGTTGTTATAAAAACTGTCCTATCTGGACGGAGGTGGGATACATATCTCGATACCTATAATATCGAGATATGTATCCCACCTCCTACTCCAGGTCATAGTCTGCCCATGTGTCAAATTTAATGCAAATCCGTTCTGCCATTTTAGCGTGGAAGCGTAACAAATAAACATACAAAAATCAAATCTTTTCTTTAGTAAGTACTCTAAAGTTTAGATACACTGAAAAGTTTAACAATGTGCATAAACGCTTGTGTGCTTATGTTTTTCATCAAAATAATAGCCACACTGGTTAATTTTCTTCCAGCAGGTATTTTAAGACTTGTTATAAGAAGAGAGAATTATTTTTATCCTTTTCTTTAAAAATACGACCAGTTACGACGTCTTTATTACAAGGATACCTGCGGGGTTTCTAATCCAGTTGCACAAACTGGGTATTTACTGAGGAGGAATTCCCGTACCTACTTTTAAGAGCATTTGCATCCTAAGTCTAAATCTGTTGAAAATACCTATTTTGACAAGTTTTTGTTATTGATTGTCTCCGATTGCGAATTTAATTTGACCGTTTTCTTAAGTTCGACTATGGGCCTTCGGTTTTAAAACAAAATCTTCATTATCATCATATTTTTAGCCGCAAGACGTCCACTGCTGGATAGGCCTCCCCTAAGCATTGCCACTTCAACCAGTTCTGCGCTTCTCGCATCCACCAGATTCCTGTGGCCTTCACCAACTCATCGGTCTACTTTGTGAGAGGCCTTCGAACACTATTTCTTCCGGTACGCGGGCTCCACTATACAACCTTTCGGCCCCATCAGCCATCTGCCCTGCGAGCAATGCGCCCTGCCCATTGCCACTTAAGTTTGTTAATTCTACGGGCTATGTCGATTACCTTGGTTCTCTTTCGGATCGCGTAGGGTAACTCCAAGTACAGGTGTCTCCAGTGCCTTTTGGGAGACATTCAGCCTTCTAATGAGGCCCACTGTGTTTTTACTGTAGCCCAACACGTCTCAATTTTTGTTTTCGTTTCGTTAAAACAAAATGCATGTTGAAAAATAAATCAAAATTAGAAACCACGCACTTACATGCACTTAATGCAAAAACTACCGTAATAGGCAGAGAGCATGCACTTTCGTACCCCTGTTACCAGGGGTTGGTAGGGCAATTATCTAGGGGTTTCACTAATTCTTTACGTGCTTAACCTCATTTGTCTGGCTTATTTAAAGACTCAAGGTATTAAGGCGGCTCGTGTCGGGATTATCGCAAGCAATATTTGAGTTAGTGTTACACGTAATTGGGGAGATTGACGTAGACAAGTGGATCAGTTGGGACGTCGTTGTTAGCTTGATAAGTAGATCAATAGCCAAAAGTTGTCTGGGTCGCCGACGTTTGATAGCATCGAAAAAACTCACTGTGCTTCACTAATTCTGGAATACTTCGATATGATTTAAGTTTATTTACTGAATGAAAATGGTTTAGAAAACGCTTACCGGTATTTTATACCTACCGCTGTTATAGGGTCAGGAGAATGCGCTAAAGTAGCCCGCGAAATGGTTTTTTTTTAGTTTTTTGCTATTTGCTCTGTGTGACTCTTTGTCACACAGAGCCATTCAAGAAGATCATGTGAACTTAGAGAGTTGTTTTGATGATATAATGATTGTAATTCTGTAAAGCCATATTTGTTACGGTCTCGAAAGTCACGTATCATATTTTAATCAGCATGCAGCCTGACACTGACCTGCGAATTGCAAAAAACTTAAGAAATTTTAATTTCGCGGGCTCTTTAAATCCGCCGCTATAGTAGGTTTGTGCTTAGATAGAAAATATTTGGATGACCTTTTATTTTGACGTTTTATAAAAATAAAACCTAGCTAGATCGATTTATCGCCTCCAAAACCCCCTGCATACTAAATTTGATAAAAATCGTTGGAGCCGTTTCCGAGATTCAGATTATATATACAAAGTGTAACGGAAAGTGTACATACATACCAAGTGCCCGGCTTCTTTGGATGATGTCAAATGATATTGGAAGGGTTTTTTAATTCTATCTCTACATTTTCGGAAGTTATGAGAATTTTTAATACACTGATACCAGAAACCGAACTTTTGAAATTCAAATAAAAACATCACTCGGAAGAGATTTATCGTGATATTGGCAAGTAACGTGGAAAGTTATTCACCTACGTAGTGCGGTGACACGTTTGTTATGATTTGAATTTAAGAAACAAATGAAACCGAAAAGTTGGTATCGATCTTAGCTTATTTTATTTTGCTCTGAAACTATGTATAGTGATTCTATTTCAGCTATCTAGCTAGCTATATGTTATCTTTAGTGCTTAAGGATAGCAATAGGGTTTCTGTTACACCCTGTATACAAGAATTGCTCGTTTAAAGGTATTAGTTAAAAGGTAGAAGAATAGGAAATTATAAGGATTAAAAGTATAAAGAAGAAGATGTAGGTATAGGGAACTAGATTATGCCAGTGGCCTCGCCCACTTGGAGGGCGAAAATTGTCCCACGGGAACGTACTACCGGGATAAAAGTATCCTATGTGTTAATCCAGGTTATAAACTATGTCTGTGCCAAATTTCCGTGATTGAGTGACAAACATCTAAACATACAAACTTTCACATTTATAAGATTACTAGCTTTTGCCAGCGGCTTCGCCCGCGTGGAGGTCGGTGTATTATACATATAAACCTACCTCTTGAATCACTCTATCTATTAAAAAAACCCGCATCAAAATCCGTTGCGTAGTTTTAAAGATTTAAGCATACATAGGGATATAGGGACAGAGAAAGCGACTTTATTTTATACTATGTAGTGATATAGGAGGATAGTAGGATAATTTGGTCCAACAGCGGAATAATATACAGGATAAATTTTTAAACAGTTCGCAAACTGTAACCATGAATTCGGCATATCATTACGGGACTGTCTTATGTAATTTTGACATTCGAAAAGTGCTGATTCTCAGTCTAATTTTAATAAATAACTTTTGATTTTGATTTTGATTTCATTCTAGACACCCCCCTAGCGTAGAAATGTTTCGCCTGTTATACAAAAAAGAAATCAACTGTTTCACAGAAAATTATAATACCTACGCGGCCAATATGTATGGAACAGCTGATTTTTTTTGTATACCTAATCGACGAAAAACTTTTAAGCTAAAGGGTCTACAAATTATATGCTGAATTCATGGTTTTAGTTGGCGCACTGGTTAAAAAAGTACCCTGTGTATGTATACCAAACAAAAATCAACATTAAATTCACAACGATTTTGTCAACTGTAATATAAACTCCAACACATTGGCAGATTGTCAATTAGCAGAAATAATAAATCCGACATACAACGCACCCGCTGTTTATCTCGATGGCATCTTCATCCCTCGCCGCTAGGGGGCGGGCAGGAGTAGTAATTGGGCGCGATGCCGGAGAGATAACGCCGTCTGGTCGGCTGCTGATTAAATGCATGTGCATACTTTTCGAACTTTTCATTTGGATTACAGAAGATTGGTAAGGTATTATGGTTTAAAAGTTATTCGTCTGTTGGTTAACCTTAGATACTGTTTTTGTTGTTTTTTTTTGTGAGTTGAGTGGTTCGTGCTTCAGTAATGAAAGTCGCACGGGTTAATTGAAAGTTAAACTACGCTTACCGAGGTCACTGATGGTGGCGCGTGTGTTGGATCAATCGGTTCCCTACAAAATGGTTGAGCTGGATGGTGCTGATCCACGCGTCAAGTTCGTGAACGGGCGCTGTCGGTTGAGACTGGTCATCTCCTAACTTCCAGGGCTTATTTTTATCTTGTATTTAGTATTGTTTATAATTTTTTTTTTCCATTGTTCTCACATACAGAAGCAACAAGAATAATGTTCCCAAGATTTTGTAATATTTCAACTTGATTTTAAAAGAATGTCCGTGGAGTTTCTTGCCCGTTCTTCTCCATAGAGATCTACGTTTTGGAATGGGCAACTAGCTTCAACTTTCCAACTGATCGACTTTTTGACAATTCAAAAGTGCCTGTAGGTAAATGGTTTGAGGTCGGTTCGGATCGATGCTCATCTATAATATATTAGTTCGTCTGTTTTTAACTTGGACTCTGATACTGAATTTTATTATTATTTCACTTTTCTTTTTATTTGTCACTTTTCCATCTATTTATTTTTTATAATTTAAATATGTACTTCATTTACCACCCGTGTGGTGCCGGTGTTCCGTGTGGTGCCGGACGTAAAATAATAGCACCATCCCATTTCTTCCCGTGAGTGTTGTAGAAGGCGACTAAGGGACTTATTAGAGAATGGGCAGCAGCGTTCTCTATGCCACCATACTGCGATCGCCAACCCGCCTGCCAAGCGTAGCGATTATGGCAAATCCCTCCCTTTTGGGGGAGGCTTATGTCCAGCAGTGGACGCCTTTCGGCTGATATGACAATGATGTTGACACCCACCCGTAAGACGTCCTCGTAACATAGGGTCCAGTTGAAAACCAGCGTCAAACACTAGTTGTCTGGCATTTATGCTAAACTGGGCCTACTTGGCGCAGCCGTGAGGCACACAATTTACAATTTTAACTTTTTTTATGTGAATATTGTGTTCCTTAACATGGGTCAGATAAATTTATTTTGTTTCTTCTTTAATTACGTTATTTATTTAGGGAGATATTTATTCAACTGAACAGATAAATATCCCAAACAAATTTTTACTGTACTTATTTTAGTGCTAGTTCTGTTTAGTCTAGTGGTCGCCAACGGTACTGCTGAGCTCGATATCCTGGGTTCGGATGGTTTCCCAGTTCGGAGAAACTATAATTGGGTTTTTCCATTCGGAATTTCTTAGTAGCAGCCTGGATACTGGATTTGTGCCCGGGTGATGGCAATAGGCTAGCCCTCGATTACATGAGTCTTAAACATAACTGTCGAAATGTGGATGTATCTACTATAGGTACACCTCTGCCTAATACTTCGAGGATTACAGGCGTGTTATTGGGTTATGTTATTATATGCATTTACGAAATTCAATATATACCCAAGAAGCGACAGCTGTTTATCTTCATCACAAATCGTTAAAGTTCAATGAAGAAAAGGGTTCCCCACATACGTGGCAATGTTGCCACACAAAGTGATTTGCAAACTCGTAACTTTGCCACCGCTTAACTCACAACCCCGCAACTTCGCACGCCAAAACAAAATTAGCATATCCCACAGCTTTTGGTAATTAAGTGTCTTTTTAAAGCAATGATAATTACCGATTCAGCCTTTGTAGACAGCCTTTTAATCACGGCCCTTTTGCAACAATTCTGCTTACCCTAATGACGTCACCGTGACATAGTGTTCAGGATAGGGTTGGTACTCTGTAATTACCCAGAATCAGGGTAATTCGGACCGCTGAGTATGCCAAGCTTTTTGCTCGTTAGCCTTGAGGTTAGGTGCTAGAGTGAGCAATGAGCGAAGCGGATAAATACTTACCTGTATTTTAAAACTGCGTAATGAGACTTCGAATAGCCACGTAAATGAATTTTATGATTATTTTTATTTCGTAAGGGACAACAAACGTATCGAAACAAGAGTACCTTTATTTAAAATAAATAGAAATAACAAAAAAAATATACTATAAAATATAGTTTCCACAGATTATAAATTTATTAACCACGCATTATTGTTTGCAGGATCAATCTTATTTGCCTTATTAGTAGCTAATCATTAGGCAACGTTAAGTAATAATTAATCAGTTTGATGTCATTGTTTTGAGTTAGCTAGCTTAGCAACCTCGCAGCCTCGTAATATGGAAAAGTTCTGACTGTTAAAAAAACCAGTAGGTAATCACACTGTCCAGTTATTTTTTCGAGCAAGATAACTGCAGAAATGTTGCCACCGACTCCAAGCGAAAACTTATTAAATGAGAATGATAAACCGGTTGCAAAGGGACCGTACCTCAACCGTGCTTCATAGAGCATGGAAGAGCCGCGTCATCACCGCTCAGATTGGCGGTGAAATGGCTGGAACGCGAGAAGGGATGTCTCTAGCCTCTCCAAGTCGATACATCGCATAGAGTGGAAACACTAAGATTAATGACGATGTAATGAAGGAAGAACAGTGATATAACATAAGGGCTTTCATTTATCAAAGAGTTATGCCGTTCAATTTGTATCTTGGTAGGAAAACAATGAAAGTTTTCCTGCGTCGTTATAAAGATAAGCGAATAGGGAACAAAATATTTTTTGCTACCTCTGGTAAAAGGTAGCAAAAAATATTTTGTTCCCTATTCGCTTATCTGGTGTTGGCTTCGCCCGTGTGGTGGTTGGAAATTATCCCACGGGAACGTACTATCGTGATAAAACGTATACTATGTGTTAATCCAGGTTATAAACTATTTATATGCCAAATTTCATATAAATCCGTTCGATCGTTTTTTGCATGACTGAGTGGCAAACATCCAAACTTTCACATTTATAATATACTAGCTTCTGCCCGCTTCTTTCTTGCTCCCCGACCCACCCCGTCGCTCGCCTCGCCTGGCCGTGCGAGTACTTTCTATTCGTGACTTTTTCTCTTTGCTCGGCTCCTAAGAGTCTTAGTGTAATGTTATATAGCCTATAACCTTCCTTGATAAATGGGCTATCTAAAACTAAAAGAATATTCCAATTCGGACTAGCAGTTCTTGAGATTAGCGCGTTCAAGCAAACAAACAAACAAACTCTTCAGCTTTATTATTAGTATATAGATAGAAGTGGGATGTGTAAGGTTAAATGGTTATATAAAAACTATAAAAAAATCATGCTGACCTCTTAGTAAACTATGAGGTCAGATTCCGATACAATGTTTATTTTGGAGACAGACATGAAAACCGTCGACTAGAAACATACATTAAAAAAAAAAAAATTGACGTTCAAAAGTCCCTTATAGGTGCTTATTTGACTTAGACGCTGTCGATTTAAAATTAAAGTTTCGCAATTTAAAGTAACGAGTATTCAAGTATTAATCATGCTCTTTAAACATTTAAACCTCCCAAAAGTACCAACTAAGAGAAATAAGCCTAACATCTAAAAGCACTTAATTTAATAACCTCAACCGACGACAATTTTAACGAAATTATCCAGACGTTTGCTTTCTACATAATTAAATGAACTAAATGCTTTGCGAGAAGATAACCGAGGACCTAAGTTATCGCGAGAACTGTTCCCGCAAGAGGTTTCCAAACAATACGACAATTAGACAATAAGGTCGGTCCGTGAATAGCTTAATCTGGAAGCAAATGCTGTTAACATTCCCCCTCTGCCTTTGTGGGGGCGACAGACGGGCGCGACAAACGCCGCTGACTGGAATTTTAATTGATCGGTGGTCCTAGATTTGGCAAATGTGTGTCTGTAATATGATACATTGTTGCAAACATGGAAGGATGTTTAATGTATTGTAATTCGGTTTTTACCATGGTTGTATGTATACTGTTTCCACATAAAAGTGGCGGTTCTTTTAATGCATCTTTAATTGCTGAGATGTAGTTTTTTTTTTTACTGCGAACGTTATTATCTTCGATACTTTTACTTATTCTTAAAACTAAGATATCACCATCTTCTTCTAAGCGTATCGATGGCAAACAGTTCATATATCTTTAGCACGAAATTCAGCTGTGCGAACTCAGCTCACTGACGCAGTCATAAGATCATCAAATGCAAAGGTTATCACTATAAAATCGACCGTCACAAGAGTCATCAAAACGATCTTTCAAATCATCAAATATGTTGCACACATTAAAAGACCCACGGCAAGGTTCACGAACGAAAACGATCACGAAATCGTAAAAGACCCACGGCAAGGTTCTCGAACAAAATCGATCACAAAATCGTAAAAGACCCATGGCAAGGTTTTCGAACGAAAACGATCACAAAATCCTAAAAGACCCATGGCAAGGTTTTCGAACGAAAACGACCTGGCTTAGCGCACGATTGAAAATTTGTCACAGTAACTCGACGTTCACACGGATGGTTATATATCGCGGTGGGATTTTATCGGGTAGTGGATTATCTCTCGGTGTTCCACCGAACATTGAGATTCCAACAGAGTGAATCTCAGCGCATCGAAAAAACATACTGTTTGATTTTTAACTCTCGGCGCTATGCAATGTTTAATACTTCCGTGACTGATGTCGACAAATTTTGAGATAATTTGTGTTTGACAAGCTGGTGATAAATTTTATATCTTAATTCCTTCCTAAAACCGCTAGTCTACACAACCACCTCTTATTGTTACCGTCACCGTGTCACCGCGACCTGCTTTCCCGGAAATCTTGGTAAGCGTCATTTGCACTTTTCTCGCGGTACAAAAACATCACTGGAGAGATGAAAAATGAAATATCACGAGCAGCCCTCGGTTTGCAAGAGCTTCAAGCTATTTGTTAGCAGATAATACGTTTTCCGAGAAAACAATGTGCTCTGAAGATTTCTTATGAAGTGGTTGCGAGCATTGTTGGTTTAAAAACGATGTAATTCTGGCAGTTTTATTTATTGCTGTTGCAGATTTTTTATTCTTTCGCACAGTTTTATGGTACGATTATAAACTAACCATATAATGAAGTCGATAGTTTTCAAACGTGGAACCTGCCCGACATTGATTAAAAAAAAAGCTAGATGGAGTCGACATTTTTGCTATCTGACTATCCCTGAAGAGAAACTAACTCAGGAATAAAAGTCCAGAAATATTCTTGGTCAGAACATGTGAGGATCATGTTGATTGAGTTGTGTGTCTGAAATGGGCTTTTAAGGAAATAACCACACTGATTTTATTTCACTGAGGACCTGTCCAGCTAGGGCTAGCATTTGTCAGTAATCGTGAAGCTCAACTCACTCACACAACTTAGAGACTTCAACGACTCGACGAACAAAGGACATTTCGGTAGGCCGCAAAAAGACCGTAGTAAAAAAACTGGCTGAGATAGAAGAAAATGAATGACTCACATTGTCCTCAAATTCACAATAATTAAAGTAATATAACATAACAAAACATAACATCACGCCTTTATTCCCCATAAAGTTAGGCAGAGGTGTACCTATAGTATACCCACATTTGACCAGTTATGTTTAAGGCCAATGTAAAAGGGGCTATTGTTTTTGTCAATTTAAGTAAGACTTCACTTGATTTGAGTACTGCTAAAATTTAACACAATAAACATTTACACTAAAGCTATTGTATGTATAATAATAATAATAATAGTCTTTATTTATATAAAACAGATTGTGTAGTACATGTAACAGTTTTACTAAGTGGGTAGTATGTCTGGCAATCAAGTGGGTGACGTGCTGCTCTCCTTGCTAGGCTATGAAATAGCCTGTATTAAGGAGTAACAGTGCCGATCCCCTCTAATTGTATTACTACTATTTTTTTTTAATTTTACAAAATACAGTTTTTAAATATTTAAATACAGGTAGGTATTAGTGCGCGAGCGCATTAGTGTGTGTGTGCTTGTGTGTATGGGTGTGCGCGGGCCAGTGCAAGTGCTCGGGCCAGTGCTGGCAGCAAGTGCTCGGGCCAGTGCTGGTGGCAAGTGCTCAGGCAAGTGCTCGGGCAAGTGCTCGGGCAAGTGCTCGGGCAAGTGCTCGGGCAAGTGCTCGGGCCAGTGCTGGCGGCAAGTACTCGGGCAAGTGCTCGGGCAAGTGCTCGGGCAAGTGCTCGGGCAAGTGCTCGAGCAAGTGCTCGGGCCAGTGCTGGCAGCAAGTGCTCGGGCCAGTGCTGGTGGCAAGTGCTCAGGCAAGTGCTCGGGCAAGTGCTCGGGCAAGTGCTCGGGCAAGTGCTCGGGCAAGTGCTCGGGCCAGTGCTGGCGGCAAGTACTCGGGCATGTGCTCGGGCAAGTGCTCGGGCCAGTGCTGATTGCATGTGCTCGGGCAAGTGCTCGGGCAAGTGCTCAGGCAAGTGCTCGAGCAAGTGCTCCGGCCAGTGCTGGCAGCAAGTGCTCGGGCCAGTGCTGGTGGCAAGTGCTCGGGCAAGTGCTCGGGGAAGTGCTCGGCAAGTGCTCGGGCAAGTGCTCGGGCAAGTGCTCGGGCAAGTGCTCGGGCAAGTGCTCGGGCAAGTGCTCGGGCCAGTGCTGGTGGCAAGTGCTCAGGCAAGTGCTCGGGCAAGTGCTCGGGCCAGTGCTGGCAGCAAGTGCTCGGGCCAGTGCTGATTGCATGTGCTCGGGCAAGTGCTCGGGCAAGTGCTCGGGCAAGTGCTCGGGCCAGTGCTGGCGGCAAGTACTCGGGCAAGTGCTCGGGCAAGTGCTCGGGCAAGTGCTCGGGCCAGTGCTCGGGCAAGCGCTCGGGCAAGTGCTCGGGCAAGTGCTCGGGCTAGTGCTCGGGCAAGTGCTCGGGCCAGTGCTCGGGCAAGTGCTCGGGCCAGTGCTCGGGCAAGTGCTCGGGCCAGTGCTCGGGCAAGTGCTCGGGCCAGTGTTCGGGCAAGTGCTCGGGCCAGTGCTCGGGCAAGTGCTCGGGCAAGTGCTCGGGCAAGTGCTCGGGCAAGTGCTCGGGCCAGTGCTGGCAGTAAGTGCTCGGGCAAGTGCTCGGGCAAGTGCTCGGGCAAGTGCTCGGGCAAGTGCTCGGGCCAGTGCTGGCAGTAAGTGCTCGGGCAAGTGCTCGGGCAAGTGCTCGGGCCAGTGCTGATTGCATGTGCTCGGGCAAGTGCTCGGGCAAGTGCTCAGGCAAGTGCTCGAGCAAGTGCTCCGGCCAGTGCTGGCAGCAAGTGCTCGGGCCAGTGCTGGTGGCAAGTGCTCGGGCAAGTGCTCGGGGAAGTGCTCGGCAAGTGCTCGGGCAAGTGCTCGGGCAAGTGCTCGGGCAAGTGCTCGGGCAAGTGCTCGGGCAAGTGCTCGGGCAAGTGCTCGGGCAAGTGCTCGGGCAAGTGCTCGGGCAAGTGATCGGGCAAGTGCTAGGGCAAGTGCTCGGGCAAGTGCTCGGGCAAGTGCTCGGGCAAGTGCTCGGGCAAGTGCTCGGGCAAGTGCTCGGGCCAGTGCTGGCAGTAAGTGCTCGGGCATGTGCTCGGGCAAGTGCTCGGGCCAGTGCTGATTGCATGTGCTCGGGCAAGTGCTCGGGCAAGTGCTCAGGCAAGTGCTCGAGCAAGTGCTCCGGCCAGTGCTGGCAGCAAGTGCTCGGGCCAGTGCTGGTGGCAAGTGCTCGGGCAAGTGCTCGGGGAAGTGCTCGGCAAGTGCTCGGGCAAGTGCTCGGGCAAGTGCTCGGGCAAGTGCTCGGGCAAGTGCTCGGGCAAGTGCTCGGGGCAGTGCTCGGGCAAGTGCTCGGGCAAGTGCTCGGGCAAGTGCTCGGGCAAGTGCTCGGGCCAGTGCTGGTGGCAAGTGCTCGGGCAAGTGCTCGGGCAAGTGCTCGGGCAAGTGATCGGGCAAGTGCTAGGGCATGTGCTCGGGCAAGTGCTCGGGCAAGTGCTCGGGCAAGTGCTCGGGCAAGTGCTCGGGCAAGTGCTCGGGCCAGTGCTGGCAGTAAGTGCTCGGGCAAGTGCTCGGGCAAGTGCTCGGGCCAGTGCTGATGGCATGTGCTCGGGCAAGTGCTCGGGCAAGTGCTCGGGCCAGTGCTCGGGCAAGTGCTCGGGCCAGTGCTCGGGCAAGTGCTCGGGCAAGTGCTCGGGCAAGTGCTCGGGCCAGTGCTCGGGCAAGTGCTCGGGCCAGTGCTCGGGCCAGTGCTCGGGCAAGTGCTCGGGCCAGTGCTCGGGCAAGTGCTCGGGCAAGTGCTCGGGCAAGTGCTCGGGCCAGTGCTGGCAGTAAGTGCTCGGGCAAGTGCTCGGGCAAGTGCTCGGGCAAGTGCTCGGGCAAGTGCTCGGGCCAGTGCTGGCAGTAAGTGCTCGGGCAAGTGCTCGGGCAAGTGCTCGGGCAAGTGCTAGGGCAAGTGCTCGGGCAAGTGCTCGGGCAAGTGCTCCGGCAAGTGCTCGGGCAAGTGCTCGGGCAAGTGCTAGTGCAAGTGCTCGGGCAAGTGCTCGGGCAAGTGCTCGGGCAAGTGCTCGGGCAAGTGCTCGGGCAAGTGCTCGGGCAAGTGCTCGGGCCAGTGCTGGCAGCAAGTGCTGGCGGCAAGTGCTCGGGCAAGTGCTCGGGCAAGTGCTCGGGCAAGTGCTCGGGCAAGGGCTCGGGCAAGTGCTCGGGCCAGTGCTCGGGCAAGTGCTCGGGCAAGTGCTAGGGCAAGTGCTCGGGCAAGTGCTCGGGCAAGTGCTCCGGCAAGTGCTCGGGCAAGTGCTCGGGCAAGTGCTCGGGCCAGTGCTGGCAGTAAGTGCTCGGGCAAGTGCTCGGGCAAGTGCTCGGGCCAGTGCTGATTGCATGTGCTCGGGCAAGTGCTCGGGCAAGTGCTCGGGCAAGTGCTCGGGGAAGTGCTCGGCAAGTGCTCGGGCAAGTGCTCGGGCAAGTGCTCGGGCAAGTGCTCGGGCAAGTGCTCGGGCAAGTGCTCGGGCAAGTGTTCTGGCAAGTGCTCGGGCAAGTGCTCGGGCAAGTGCTCGGGCAAGTGCTAGGGCAAGTGCTCGGGCAAGTGCTCGGGCAAGTGCTCCGGCAAGTGCTCGGGCAAGTGCTTGGGCAAGTGCTCGGGCAAGTGCTTGGGCAAGTGCTCGGGCAAGTGCTCGGGCAAGTGCTCGGGCAAGTGCTCGGGCAAGTGCTCGGTCTAGTGCTCGGGCAAGTGCTCGGGCAAGTGCTCGGGCAAGTGCTCGGGCAAGTGCTAGGGCAAGTGCTCGGGCAAGTGCTCGGGCAAGTGCTCCGGCAAGTGCTCGGGCAAGTGCTCGGGCAAGTGCTCGGGCAAGTGCTCGGGCAAGTGCTCGGGCAAGTGCTCGGGCAAGTGCTCGGGCAAGTGCTCGGGCAAGTGCTCGGGCAAGTGCTCGGGCAAGTGCTCGGTCAAGTGCTCGGGCAAGTGCTCGGGCAAGTGCTCGGGCCAGTGTTGGTGGCAAGTGCTCGGGCAAGTGCTCGGGCAAGTGCTCGGGCTAGTGCTCGTGCAAGTGCTCGGGCAAGTGCTTGGGCAAGTGCTCGGGCAAGTGCTCGGGCAAGTGCTCGGGCTAGTGCTCGTGCAAGTGCTCGGGCAAGTGCTCGGGCAAGTGCTCGGGCAAGTGCTCGGGCAAGTGCTCGGGCCAGTGCTGGTGGCAAGTGCTCGGGCAAGTGCTCGGGCAAGTGCTCGGGCAAGTGCTCGGGCCAGTGCTCGGGCAAGTGCTCGGGCCAGTGTTCGGGCAAGTGCTCTGGCAAGTGCTCGGGCATGTGTTCGGGCAAGTGCTCGGGCAAGTGCTCGGGCAAGTGCTCGGGCAAGTGCTCGGGCAAGTGCTCGGGGAAGTACAGCGGGACAAAACTCGCAGTTTTTTCTGTAATACTCTCAATATTCTGCCTTGCTTGCTTATTTCTGGCTTGCTGAACAAATCGGACTTATTGACTATTCAATTAAAAAACCTTGAAAATCAAGGAACTATTGTAGACGTTCTGTGTATAACTGAACATTTTATTGCATCTGGCCATGAAAGTTTACTGTACCTTCCTGATTTCCATCCCGCCGCCTTCTTTTGTCGCAAAACAAATCGCGGAGGGACTTGTATTCTAGTTAGAACAAGGCAAGTGCTCGGGCAAGTGCTCCGGCAAGTGCTCGGGCAAGTGCTCGGGCAAGTGCTCGGGCAAGTGCTCGGGGAAGTACAGCTGGACAAAACTCGCAGTTTTTTCCGTAATACTCTCAATATTCTGCACCAAAATATTGCTGGCTTGCTGAACAAATCGGACTTATTGACTATTCAATTAAAAAACCTTGAAAATCAAGGAACTATTGTAGACGTTCTTTGTATAACTGAACATTTTATTGCATCTGGCCATGATAGTTTACTGTACCTTCCTGATTTCCATCCGGCCGCCTTCTTTTGTCGCAAAACAAATCGCGGAGGGACTTGTATTCTAGTTAGAACTGGGCATCATTATAAAGATCGACCAGATATTGCTAAACACTCTGTGTCAGGCGTTTTTGAAATTTGGGGAATGGAATTGACATCTCACTCTATTATTGTAATCTGTGTTTATAGAATTCCTAAATACAATTATTTGACATTTTATGATAAGCTTGACAATGTTTTGAATAAGTTATGTTTGTTAAATAGAAAAAACATTATTATATGTGTCGATTTAAATATTGATACGTTAAAAAGGAATAGGACTGCTTTGGAACTAGAGAACTTTTTACTGAGCTACAACTTGACATTAGAAATAAATCAACCTACCCGGCTTAGTAGTAACACATGTATCGATAATTTCGCGCATAACATACGAAGAGGGTGTAAAGCTGAAATTATAGATCTCACCCTTTCTGATCACACGTCACAAATACTCAGGGTTCCTATAAATAGAACATGCCGCTTAAAATTTTGGAAAATTGTAAGAAAAGACTACTCCACAGAGAATCTCAAAAAATTCCGAGCATGCATTCGAAGTTTCACTTTTAAGGATGTATACGAAAGTAACGATGCCAATGTAGCTTACAAAAGATTTTATGAAACGTTCTCCCTATTCTACAAACTTTGCTTTCCTGATAAAATAATAACTATTCATACTAATAAAAACGTAAAATGGGTATCGCGTGGCATAAAAAGCTGTAGTAAAAAACAAAGAAAATTACTGTGGACATATAGAATAAATCCTGTAATAAAAAATAAAATTAATTTGAAAAAATACTCTTTACAATATAAGAAAATCATAAGACTGACACAAAAAGCTCAAAATGATAACTTTATAAAAAACTCACAGAACAAGTCGAAAGCTACATGGCAAATAGTCAATAGACCTAAAAATAACTCTCCTAAAGAACAAATAATGACCATTAATAAATGTGACCTAACCTTTTCAAAACCCTCTGACATTGCAAATGCTTTCAATAATTATTTTATAGATGAAATTGAGAATAATATAAAAACTGACATGAAATTTGACAATAAAATAGACAATATGACAAGGCAATCCATGTTTATGCAGCCTGTTCTAACAACCGACATTGTTTCAGCTATAGGATCACTTAGAAATACAAGTACTGTAGGATTTGACGGTATGTCAACAAAGGTGATAAAATTTGTAAATGAACTTATAGCACCCGTACTAGCTATAAGTTCATTTACAATGAACCTTGGCATTGTTGACGGAGTTTATCCCGAAGACTTGAAGAAAGTTATTATTAGACCACTTCATAAAAAAGATAACAAAACCGATATGAAGAACTATAGGCCAATAGCAAAAATTTCTATATTTTCGAAAATTTTCGAAAAAATTATTTATAAGGCTCTGTATTGCTATCTCAATAAATTTAACTTATTATGCAAGGAACAAAATGGCTTTAGAAAGAATACCACGATCAACATGGCTATTTTTGACTTTTTGCATGGCATTATGTTAGCAATTGACCAAAAAACTCCTATTTACGCTATTTACACAGATATGACCAAAGCCTTCGATTACGTAAAGCACGATGTCTTATTAGACAAACTGCGTAGCTATGGTATCAGAGGTAACATTTTAAAACTACTCGAATCCTATCTCTCCAACAGAATGCAATGTACAGAGATTGCCAGAATATGTGACAAAACAAAATTTGAAAGGAGTTTTTTATCTCATCCTAGATTAATAAAGTTTGGTGTCCCACAGGGCAGCGTCCTTGGGCCACCTCTCTTCTTAATCTATATAAATGATCTGCCAAAGGTAACTCAACATCAAATGGTGATATTTGCAGATGACAGTACTGCCATAGTGAAATGTATTGATCGCAATATTTATCAAGATGACATAAATAATACTCTATCGGACATAATTAATTGGCTTGTCAAAAATAATTTAGTTATAAACTTAAAGAAGACCAGAATAATGCACTTTCACCAAAGAACTGAAGTACCAAAAGTAAATATCAGACATAGTAACTGTGACATTGAAGAAGCTAAAGAAGCAAAATTCTTAGGTTTATTCCTTGACAACCAGCTTAACTGGAAAGCCCACATTGATGACCTAAGTAAGAAAATAAATAAATCAGCATACGCACTTTTCCAAATTGCCAGGAAAATAAATATGGATGCGCTACTAGTTGCATATCACGGCTTAGTAGCCTCAATTTTACGATATGGTATTATTTTTTGGGGCAATTCTACTGATAAAGATATCGTTTTTAAGGCACAAAAAAGATGCATAAGATCAATGTGTGGTCTGAAAATTGATGATAGCTGTGTACCATCATTTAAATCGCTCAGAATACTTACCTTACCCTCGTTATACATTTTTGAAATTAGTGTTTTCGTCAAAACAAACATGAGGTTGTTCGAAAAAGTGTCAACTTGAAAGTGTCGTTGACTGATGTAGCCACAGCTAGGTTAGTGTACTTTGCTTATTTTCACAGTATTATGTCTTATGGCGTTCTGCTGTGGGGGTCGGCAGCTGACGTAGATTCAGTTTTCATTCTACAAAAGAGGGCAATCCGCGCAATCTATAAAATGGGGCCTCGCGAGTCTCTTAGAAACAAATTCAACGAAGTTGACATACTAACTCTGCCTTCTCTTTATATCCTGGAAAATATCTTGTATGTTCGCAAAAATTTAGGTCTTTTCAAAAAAAGATGCGACTTCCATAATCTAAATACACGTAGTAAAGATGAAATTGTGATTCCAAAATTTAGATTAACTAAAACTAGTAAGTCATTTCTAATAAACAGTATCCGCTTCTATAACAAGTTGCCAAAATCGGTTACAGAACTTAGCGATGGAAAGTTTAAAACTCATATCAAACGTATCCTTATCAAAAAAGCATATCATAAGATAAAAGACTACGTTGAAGACAAGGAAGTTTGGCGTTAATTCCTTCTGCACCCCACCGGCTTCCCGGCTTCCTTCGGCTTCCCTGGTAACTCATTAGCACCATAACTATGTGAGCGTCTATTAACTTCTTCCAAATTACAATGTTAATTTTATTAATTTTATTTTTTACACTTTCTGACATATTCTCGTCATTATTTGACATTATACAACACTTGTAATATCGAGTATTTATTAGTGATTCTCATAGAAATCATATTACTTGGTTTAAATAGGTTGATTTTACTTATGTAGATTCTTTTACATATTGTGAATGAGAGAACGTTGTAGGCCTACAGTTTCTATTCTTTATTTTCATTCCTGTAAGTACCTGGTACTTATTGACAGGCCTGCACTGTCCTCCCATGCCTAATATCACTGTCATTTGAAAACATTGTAAAACCCAATTATTTTTAAAAGAGTAACCGTGGAGTTTCTTGCCGGCTCTTCTCCATAGGAAGCGACAAATTGGAACCGTGCACCTAGCTTCTGACGTTTCATAAGTGCCCTTGCAGGTTTATGTGAAATAAAATATTTTGATTTTGATTTTGAGTGCTCGGGCCAGTGCTCGGGCAAGTGCTCGGGCCAGTGCTGGCAGCAAGTACTCGGGCCAGTGCTGGTGGCAAGTGCTCGGGCAAGTGCTCGGGGAAGTGCTCGGGCAAGTGCTCGGGCAAGTGCTCGGGCAAGTGTTCTGGCAAGTGCTCGGGCAAGTGCTCGGGCAAGTGCTCGGGCAAGTGCTAGGGCAAGTGCTCGGGCAAGTGCTCGGGCAAGTGCTCGGGCAAGTGCTCGGGCAAGTGCTCGGGCAAGTGCTCGGGCCAGTGCTCGGGCAAGTGCTCGGGCAAGTGCTCGGGCTAGTGCTCGTGCAAGTGCTCGGGTAAGTGCTGGCGGCAGGTACTCGGGCCAGTGCTCGGGCAAGTGCTCGGGCAAGTGCTGGCGGTAACTGGCGGCTAGTGCTGCGGGCCAATGCTGGCGGCCAGTGCTAGATGTTGCATCGGAAACCGTGAAGTTCCTGCTCCTGAGTGCTACACATTTTTTTTTAATCCATCTTTATATATCTCTGATCTAAAATCCTCTGTCAGAGTTCTGGGATTTGTTAGCATGTTTTTGGATAGCTCTTTCAATGGTGCATAAGAAACCGTGGAGTTCCTACTCCTGAGTGCTACCCAAAAATTTTGTTGATCCATCTTTCGAAACCACTGATTAAAATCCAGAATTTTACTATCTTAGATAATTACCTCGTGTTTGGATCTTTTTTTACCTATGCTCTGCTTATACCTGAGTCAGCGTTCTGGGTTACTTTTGCCTGTTTTAGTATAGTTCTTATAAAGTTGCAACATGAAACGTGGAGTTTTAGCTCCTTAGTTTTAGTCAAACTTTTTTTATCATACCAACTTAATCACTCAATGAAATCTAGATTTCTTGTAATCCAACTTTTTCGTAAGGGTCTGCTGATAATCTTTTTTTTTTTTTTTTTTTGTGTGTTCCTGGTTTTTGCGTCATGTTTACCGCAAATAAACGTTTTTTCTTTCTTTCTTCTTTCATAATTTTCAGAGACAACTGCGTTTATTTAGTTTTTTCTGTGCCCGGGGGGTCTTGGCTTAGTCCATAGAATCTACGAAAAGCTACAAATTTACCAGGCGCCTTTTTTAACAAAATGATTTTCTTTTTCTTGTAGCGGGTAACATTTTTTTTATTTTTATTTCATCACTTAGGTCGGCAGAACTTTTTCGAAAAAGTATTAGGAACTATGGAACTCACCACTGTGTGCCTAAATCAGTTTTAAAATTGTAATTTTGGAAAACTGATCTGCTAACAGAAGTTCGCAGAGCATATTTTCATTCGACCGTTTTTCAGGGAAAAATGCCTGAACTATTTTTTTAAGTATAAGGAACTGCAGAACTCATCCGCATGCGAATAGAACTCACATTATATTTTGCTCTGCTGGGAAATGATCTGCTAAGTTCACCCACATAGCTCCGACCACCCATTTCCGAGATCGACAACCTTTTAGCGCGACTCTTTCATCGTGACGCGTATCAATTTGTTTGACAGACACAATTTAAATGTTACGGTAAAAACAAATATGTAGGTAAACAAATACCCGGGGTATACATACGCTGTTATGTTTGCGAAGCAACTTCCTGGATTTATTTTTGAAACGCATCATGTTTAAATTGAGTTTGTTTGTGCAAAACGGTTTTAAAATGTTGTGCATTTCTGTTAAAAAGTTGAGCTGTAATGATTTTGCTTCTGAAATAAATAATAACTACAATTTTTTGCGGGAACTGACGTTTCAATTAATGATAAAATCATAAATGAAATTATCCGGAAGAGAACCGGAGTTACCGATATAACTTGCAAATTAATTAAGCAGACTGAAGTGTCAGTGGGCTGGCCGCATGTTTGTCGATGGACCGATGGCCGATCTAGTAGACGACTCCTGAAATGGAGTCCACGTAGCGTGGGACGCCTCCCAGATAGATGGACCGACGACCTTTACAAAGTAGCTGGGAAAGACTCGATGCGGAAAGCAGAGGACAGGGTATTGTGGTGCAGCTTGGTAGAGGCCTATGTCCAGAGGTGGACTACAATAGGCTAAATTGATTGAGACCATGACAAATTGTAGGTATACGAATGAAAATACTAGCTGATTCTGTGCCATAGAAAATTGTGCATATTATGCATATTTGCTGGCTAATTGTGTAGCACTTTAGGTATGAACGCGGATTCGCTCACGTGACTGTACTTACATTCTTTTGGCATTCAAAATGTATGGGGACTTATAGTCAGATTCACATTCGTAAGAAAATAATCCACCGACAGTTATCTTTGTTAATAAGTCATAAGTCATTTATTCATATATTTATCATAAGTACAATTATAATGGAATCATATATCAGCCGAAAGATGTCTACTGCTGGACATAAGCCTCCCCCAAAAAGTGGAATTTGCCATAATCGCCACGCTTGGCTGGTGGGTTGGCGATCGCAATATGGTGGTCAAATACATAGAGAACGCTGCTGCACTTTCTCTAGTAAACCGTCGCCTTCTACGACACCCACGGGAAGAAATGGGATAGTGCTATTCTTTTACGTCCGGAATAAATTATGGTATTTATTGAATGCGCTATGTTATACCAGAGGGCGTACGAATGTCTTGTAATTAATTATTTTCAAGGCAACCAAATCTTTAAATAAAATTTAGCATGGATGATAAAAAGACAATCGTTGAAAAAACTTGTTTATACAATGTGTAATGTAATTAACGCAAGAACACATACACCCCAATTAGAGCATTGCATGAAAGCCTAATACAATGACCAAAACTTAATTTTTCTAAAGCTAAGTAGGTAAGTAACTATTATTATTTAGAAAATAGCGACAACCCCAGCATTAATTTATGCATTCAAAGTTAAGTATTATTGCCTTCAAAAAAGGTTTAGAGAGCAGTGGTGGCGCTGTGGTAGCGGCCGCGACTTACGAGATGTAGGTCGTAGGTTCGAACCAAAACAGGCGCTCTATCTATTCTGTTTAAATCTATTTTTCTTTCTTTACTTTTTGTAAAGTATTTCATCACCACTGCTCACAAAACGCTAAAACGAAACATCTTGTGGGAACGGGCATGTCCTAGAACCAAAAATTCGAAGACATGTGACATCTACCAACACGCACTGCGCCCGCGTGGTGGATTACGGACCGCTCCCTCTCACAAAGAGGAGGTCTGTGTCCCAGCAGTGGGAACATTAAAGGCTGATTATGCTATGCTTATATAGCATTACTTTGTGCATTTAAAATTAAGTCTTATTTTCTTAAGATTCGATTTAATTTTCAGCTCAATCGATGGTCAGTATTGTAAAGTCATGGTAAAATACATAACACATGGTTAAAATACATACACTGAAATCGATTCAGTCGTTATAATTAACGACGTTAACGACGACGATGACGACGTTTATTCGTCGTTATTTCGTCGTTTTTTTTTTGTTTTTTTTTGTTTTTTGTATTTTTTTGTGTTTGTTTTTTTTGGGTGTTTTTTTTTCTTTTTTTGTATTTTTTTTTTGTTTTTTTTTTTGTTTTTTCAAATTACTCTTAGGAATTACGCTTCTGTTACACCTTGTATAGGATGAATGTGTAATATTTAGATAATATACGAATTTGCACATACAGATACCTTAGATTAAATGCAAACCTTCATAGAACATTAACAAACAAACTACCACTCTAAACACAAGTCGCAGCAGAATCGGAACAAAGGAAATGACATTATTCGAAAAACATCAAGATGTCTTATCGAAAGTGAAGACACCGGAAAGTATCATTAAGTATTGACGGCACGGCGGGGGTGAACGAAAGCAGACTCATGTCCGTATGGGGTGCGCCCCGCTTCAGCCAAGTAATGCCAAGTTGTATGGGGAATGTCTTGGGAACTGTCAAGGAAGGGGTATTAGAGATGGATGGCGGAGGTTTTTGATTTTGGGGAATTAGAAAGTTTTTGGGTACATTTTGTTCATTTTAGATTGTTGAAGGGATAAAGAAAATATCTTAAAAATGGCAATGTAACTTTTTGTTGTAGATAGGTAAAATGTATTCCATTATGCGAATTTATACCAGTAACTTATAACGTTGATATGCCTTTATCATTCAATCAAACTCTGTTAAAAGGCAGATGTAGTTAGAGGCCTACATACTTTTTAATTTGGACATAGTTTGTATTAATTTAAAACATCAATGCACGAAATATGCACATTATATCAACAAGAGGTTAAAATAATAATGCGACGATGTGCCAATCGTTTTCATACATTTACCTTTTTTAACTTTTAATAAAGTCCGCTGAAGACCTATAAATTCGTTTCCAAATCATGATAGCAAAATTCAGACAGCTTGTTTCCTAAACCCCACTAAACCTCCCCACTTTAACACTAAACTACAATTTTACATCAAGTTTACACACTATTTATGTAAACTACATACCCCAAGGTTACATAAGAAGTGCAGTTAATTCGTACGGTTTCCGATCGCGCTGCAGTGTTGCGGTGCGCGCATAAATTGTAGTATCGTGCCATTCTACGTTATTTATGTTACGTGGATGCGCGATCTCAGACGCATAAATACGATTCGGGGACTCGAGAGCCGTACTAGTGGTCAAGGAGTCACTGAAAAGGTACATGAGAGTGTCGCCAGATGGAGGTGTGTCAGTAAAGAAAGACACATTCTCTGCCGATATATTTTATGCGTAACTTCAGTAAACAGTAATTTTTATAACTAAAATATTTCACTTGGAGTTAATCGCTATCGATGAAGCTTTGGCCTACATTAAATCTTTGGACGGTGATCGGTTTGTCATTTTCACTGACTCGAAAAGTGCCCTCCTTCATCTGATGAGATGTACGAGCACTTCACCGTTCAGGGGACTTCCACTGGCGTATAGTATCTTAAGAACCATCACTGAACTTGTTGCCAAACATAAAATTGTTGTATTGCAATGGATTCCTTCTCACGTTGGACTGGATGGTAATGAGATGGTTGACCGTTTGGCTAATGAAGCTGCATCTGATGGAGAATTTTATACTTGTCCTCCATGGCATACTGAGGTTTTACCCCTAGTAAGAGACAGATGTATTCAATCTTGGTCAGAATATTTTGATAAAAGATCCTTAACGAAGGGCATTTGGTACAGGACGATTCAACCATCTCTCCCACGTATGCTTTGGTTCAGCGAGGGCAGGATGAATAGACAAGAAGTTGTGATGGCATTGAGACTCCGATCCGGACATGTTCCTCTCAATAGTTTTGGATTTATGATGCGTAAAGTTGAGTCACCCAATTGTTCTGTCTGTGGAGTCATAGAAGATGTGCAACACATCTTGACTGAGTGTGGTCGTATTGGAGTCCAAAGACGTCAAGCATTTCACAATAATTTTAATGTAGGTTTTTTTAATAGCGTTCTGGCCTCACCATTGTCGGATGAGGCCAGAACACTTTACCGTATTATTATTATGGGTATAAGGTTGCGGGTAGGCTAGTTTTTTATACTGATTGTATTCAATAATCGGGGTGACATATTCTTTATAGAAAAAACCCTGTAAATAAATAAAGATTAAAAAAAAAAAAAAACTAAAATATTTAAATAAAAGTTTTGAGCTAGTCATTTATTTTAGCCCGCTTTGTCTTTCTGCTGTCGAAACTCTCGAATTCAAACAAGTTCAAAGAAGAATGGTATTATTATTAATTACTTACTTTGTCATTTTTGTTCATTACATAATACTTGTTTATTGCTTCATAAGAAAAATATTCTAGTAATCGTCTGCCAAACTGACCGCGACAGTCATATTATTTAAAAATCGGACATCCGGTTCAACTTATTGGTGCTCCCTGAGCTGGAGGATGTGGTACGATGAGAGTTGAAACTTTAAGGGGAATCTAGTCGCGAGGTCGAACTCACTGGTAGGCTTGCCTAAAAAGCACGCTGTCTCACCAGGCATCGTGTCCGACAGAGGTAGTACCCGTGATGAGCAGTTAGACGCTAGTCTAAGACATCGACTCTAGTCTACACGCACAACGTTATTGAGTGAGTCAGTTATAGTAAAACAGGCGCATAAAAGATCAAGAAAGGTCCTTCTGTTCGGTCGGTATGAAAAAACCACTACATAAATGGTTTTAAAGATTTCACACGTCTATTATTACTCAAATACGCCCAAAGTTAGGTAAAATTATCGAGAAAAACGAATCATTGTTGGCTCATAACTTTTAATAGCTTTTTATTTTAATTTTCTGTTTCCGTACAGACAATATTAATAAAGAGGTAAACATGTTTAATTTTTGATGTAAATTGTCGAATAGTGCAGTAATACACTCCCAAAGTTTGTTTGGAAAAAATATCGAAATATCGAATGTCATATTAAACATATTTGAAGACATTTTGGTATAAGCTCAACACCTACTTAGATACAAATGCCTTAAGGTGGAAGCTCCAGGGTAGTCCTCGAAATACAAATTTTCTTACGTTTTGTGCAATTTGAAGGTCTCAGTATCATGCAACAAAATATGATTCGCGACCGTAACGGAAATGGCTTTACATAATTATTACCACCTTTAAAAAAATCATGATTCTTCACAAATCTTCTGTAAGAGTGGCCAATCTATTCTCATATTCCAAGTCCAGTGCATATAAATGCCCATTTTCCACCAGTTCCCAGTGGTAGGGGACACTTCACGAGCCACTACCTCTCTGAATTATAAGACGGCACTAAATTCCACGATTCAATTTATGAGTTATCGTAAATTTTGACGAGTTCCGCCATCGCCTGATTTAATTACTCAGTTGTAATTATCGTTTTACTGCTGTTGCGAATAAATTGTTTTCGCGAATGTTTAATATTGATGTTTTATTTAGTCTGAAATGGCGAGATGTAATACAAGTTTGTCGATTTTGGAATATTAATGTAGATAATGGTATATTATGTTACGGGCAACTTGATTAACCGGGCAGTATTAATTGGGACCGATCAATATTAATAATGACTTAGACCGTCGGTCAAATTGATATGTTTATTAGTTTGACTGGTCCACATAATGCCCGGCGGACGGTGTGGTCACAAAAGCTCACCTTGTAAGACTAAATAATTCTAATCTTAATGAAACTCTTGCACAAACCTAAATTTTCAAATATTACAGTTAATTTTTTTCCAGATAACTAACTAATTTTTAAACTCTTGTACATAAGTATTAATTTAAGCAAAATAGAAGTAAGATTATTACAGACGGTAATAGGCTTGATTGTTTAACTTATTTTGAACCTGATTAATTTTTGGTACCTTTCAATAAGAATTAGGTAAGTTTAATTTCATATAATAAACAAAAAGACTTAAGGCTTCTTCAAACAGCCGCGATGCGACAGCGCGACGCGACACTTGTAGAACAATTTCCATTAAGTTTTCATAGAAATTGTTCTACGAGTGTCGCGACGCGACCGTCGCGTCGCGCTAGTCTGCACGAGCCTTTACAGTTCATCTGTTTTATTATTTTTCCCAAGGTACCGGTATACTGACCGGGAAAAGTGATTAGTCTTGCAGTTTTACTTACATTGCTCACTTGTATACAGATCAGTAATTATACCCAATGAACGCACTTCTCAAGTTGCACGTACCATATTACACACAGCACACACGATCAGCCCATAATGATACTGGATTATTTAACCTTTTTCAGATGTATTTTCTCGCGTACAAAAGCAATCGGGGCAATGTATTTTCAAAAACGATTAAATGTAAAGTAAAGTAAAGTGAAGTAAACTTATTAAGACACTTTTTTGACACCTTAGCGCAACAAATAAAAGATAAAAAATAAATAAAAAAAATAAATAAAAATATTAAATAAAATGAAAAAATAAAATAAAGATAAAGTGCAATAAAGTATCCCTAGATCCCACACTAGGATACCTTGTGTCGTGGGATCTAGTTATTTCCAAGTTAATAGACTTGTTAAAAGTGCTCTAAACAGCATTTAAACTTATATATCTAAAGGAAACATGCAAAATTACAATTATGTATAAGGTTTGTGTAGAGTGTAATATAGTGTAGTTTGTATGAATTTGTAGTTATGTGTTTGTATGTGTATGTATGCGTGTTAAAGGGAAGTGATACGCCTGGGTGAGCATTTCCAAAGGATTTACAGTAAGTGAGTCAGGAGAGCTTAAGTCCTTACATAATCCTGAGCTGATAGCCACTTAATATCTTTTATTATACAAGTGCGCTTTGGGCATCCTACTATGTCCAGAATTTTATTGGGTTTTTCATAATTGAATGGACTCATGTATCTAGGAGATCTTTGAGCGAATTTAGTGCGAGTAGCGGGTGTTTTCCATTTTTTCTGTCTGCATGACCTGGAAGATTTGGTTTGAGTATGGGGCGCTTGTCGTAATGTTAATGTATGTTATTTCCTTCTATTTCTGTTTATATATCAACATCGCAAAAACTACTTATTTGAGAGCAGCTATTTGATTAAAAACATTTTAAGGGATCTAAGGTAGCACGAGAAATTGAAATTATCTTCCTTTTTTTTTGCAGGTCAGTGTTGGCTCATAAGTCAATATTTATTTGTATAGACATTTACATAATTTAAAAACTTCCAGTCTTAAAATAATAATATGTACAAGTATAGAAAAAGAAAATAATCATGAGGCATCAAAAAGTTTGTCCGCATCGTCGTCAATGGGTAAAGTGCCCAAAAAACTGGCAGCATTGCCACGTTGTGTGTCAATGTTGATTTTTTGGCCGATAAATAGGCCAGCTCTCTGGTCACGTGAAGAGTCGACCAGCCGCTTGGCAATGTCTCACAAAACTACGTGGGCAATCAGACCCCATTGCACTAGAGTTTCAACCCCAAACTGCTCTAACTATAGCTTGTAAGTTGATTAATAGTAGATTGTATTATAAGGGAGCAAAATAATATTTTTACGGCGAGGGCGCTTTTTTGAATCAAAGTACATCGCCTGAGCCAAAAGTATATTTTACGCCCGAGTAATACCCTCTACTCTTCATCACCTTCTATGAGAAAGGTTTTACGTTTAAGGCTTACTTTTATTTTGTACTTATGTACAAGAGTTTAAAAATTAGTTAGTAATCTGGGAAAAATCAACTGAAATATTTGAAAATGTAGGTTTGTGCAAGAATTTCATTAAGATTAGAATTATTTAGTCTTACAAGGTGAGGTTTTGTGACCACAGTCCCCTGGGTATTATTAATATGGACCGGTCAAAATAATAATCATGTCAATTTGACCGACGGTCTAAGTCATTATTAATATTGATCGGTCCCAATTAATACTGCTCGGTTAATCAAGTTGCCCGTAATATACCATTATCTAAATGAATACTCCAAAATCGACAAACTTGTATTACATCTCGCCATTTCAGACTAAATAAAACATCAATATTAAACATTCGCGTAAACAATTTATTCGTAACAGCAGTAAAACGATAATTACAACTGAGTAATTAAATCAGGCGATGGCGGAACTCGTCAAAATTTACGATAACTCATAAATTGAATCGTGGAATTTAGTGCCGTCTTATAATTCAGAGAGGTAGTGGCTCGTGAAGTGTCCCCTACCACTGGGAACTGGTGGAAAATGGGCATTTATATGCACTGGACTTGGAATATAAGAATAGATTGCCCACTCTTACCGAAGATTTGTGAAGAAACATGTTTTTCTTTAAGGTCCCTACTAATATTATAAATGCAACAGTAACTCTGTATATCTGTTACGCTTTCACGCCTAAACTGCTGAGCCGATCGTCATGAAATTTGGCAAAGATATAGCCTGGGTTATGGAAAAGGACATAGGCTACTTTTTTACGCGATTACCGACGTTCACGTGGGCAGAGCTGCGGAAAAAAGCTAGTCATTCAATAAAGCCACATGTGTGTGCATAAGTGGTTAAATAAATAAATGAATAAAAAACAAAATTAATATTGCGGGCTACTCTGGCGTTGCCGTCTTATTAACTGTAAATATTTTAACTTAACCTACAGCATTATAGAAACTTGACCCAGAAAATCCCTTAAACGCTACAAACACACTATTAACACAAAACTCACAAAATCCGGACCCGATATTTTCGCGTACAAACTTTCTTTCATCGCGACCTTTCTATAGGCCGTTATCACACTATACAGTATTGAGAGAACACGACGCACGGTGATTGATATTAATGACCGGCCGTGTGTAGGCAGCCTTATCTTCACCGTCGACGAACTACGGATGGAGGCCTTTTCATAAAGTAGGACGGAGATGGCCAAATAGTTTGTAGTTTTAAAGAGGCCTCCAAGTTTTGAAGTGTGGACGTAAATCCGGAGTTTGAAAGGGTATGGTAAATAGAATAAGTTTTAGAAGAATTGATAAAGTATTTCGGTGGAAAATGTTTTGATAACAAAAGTTTTTGGCCTTCAAGTGAGGGAACGGATTCTTGTATGAATAAGATTGTACTACCACGGTAAGAACTTCCCATTTTACTATAAACATAAGTTAGTAGTGTCGTGATTTCATTAATTTAGTTTGGAAAAAGTGTATTATTTTAATACGGAATTATAATATCTACTGTGGCAGCACTGTTGAGTTATTATCACGATTTGCAACGGTCTTTTTAACCGACTTCCAAAAGGAGGAGGTTCTCAATTCGTCGGAACCTTTTTTTTTTTTCTTTTTTTTATGTATGTTCCCCGATTACTCGAAGATAGCTGGACCGATTTGGATAATTTTTTGTTTGTTTGAAAGGGTATACTTCCCAGGTGGTCCCATGATCATCAAGTCAGGATCTGATGATGGGATCCTGGAGAAATAGAGATAACTTTTCAAATTTTATAGGCACATTTGAAGCGATTTGGGTAGTTTTTGGAAGAATACTTTCTCGGAGTGGTCCCATTTCAATTTGTTGAAGATCTGATCAAGAACTTCGGAGATAGGCAACGGTACTCCTCAATAAATGATAGCAAAGGGACTGGAATTGCAGAAATCTCATGTCTGTCAATTGTTTACACCAGTTAATAACATAACATCACGCCGGTACGCTGTGAAGGGGTAAGCACATATGAACCACTAAAAAGTGAAAAATAAAAAAACTTTTTTTTAAAAAAATAAACAACCGACTTCCAAAAAAACACTAAAAAGTGAAAAATAACGTTAATTTCGGAAGGCGGTGACAAAAAATTTAAATACATATCCAAAGTCACCGACACCGAGAGAAGAGTTGTGAAATTAAAAGTATAAACAAGTTAAAAGTATCGTTTTTCCATTTTAGTAGGTACTTTATGTTTGATTTTATACATGTTTTTTTAGTATTTACTAGCTTCTTTTTAGTATTGACTAGTGACTACGTCCACGTGAAATTGCATGCGCCCCGGACCCACCCCATCGCATTGCATTGCCTGCCGCGCTATAGCTTCGGTGTCGCTCAGCGTTGTTTCTGTCTTTATTTGCTTTTGCTCAGAACCTTAAAGCTCTAGCGTGATTTTAACCGATGGTCTTTATCAAGAATTGGCCTATCAAATGCAAAATGAACTAACACGCATACATACATAGGGTGATAAATACATTACCCTCCGTTGCAGTCGGGTAAAAAATTGTACAAAAACAATTATTGAACACGTAAAGGAATGATTTGTTTCTAGCTCTCTAGTACTCGTATATTACCCATATATCTATCTATGTAGAAATGTTCGTCCATTTCTTCGTACTTTTATCCTAGATAGCAATATATTAGTGGTGCACCACGGAGGCGTTTCCGATACAAGACTATAAATTACACGCAGTGCCGGCTACGAGCGCTACGGCGTAGCAGAGCAGCTCTATTGCTACGACGCTTCGGTTGCTACGAGACTACTCATTGGCTGCGCCGTCGAACGTTTCATGTGAAATGAACTGGATAAGAATTCATAGGTCACTGAGATTTCTTCGAATAAAATTCTGAACATTTCATACGTTGCGAAAATAACTGTGTTTCAGTAAAAACATATGCCTGGGTTCTTAATCCAGTCGACGTATCGGATTGATATTTCTAAAAGGATTGAATCACTCAGTTAGAAGAAAATAATGATATGCGTCATGAAAAATGTGTCTCACGGACTCACGGTAGATTTTATTATGCCGTATTTCCTGTAGATTTTTAACATACTTATATGTGTTTTGCAATATGGGTCCTTTTTATGATTACCAAACTAAGTGCTTCTTAAGATAAATGTTGTCGTATAATAAGAACATTTAAAGACCTCCAATTTTAGCGCTGGACTGTTCCTAAAATATAATAACTTAAAGATATCTACTAAAACTTCCTTGAGCTAATTCTAATCCACAATTGTATAATCATAGTCAAACATCGCTTCGCCGTCGCCTCGGCGCCAGTCTTGACCCTGTCCCATTCACGCTGCTCGGCTAGTGCCCCACAAATCTTACTAAACAAACAACTAATGGGCCGGCACCGTGAATGGGATAGCTTTATCGCTAAAAATGGAACGCCCACTGATTGTTTAGCTGTAATGTTTCCCGTAATTTGTTGGAAATTGTATTCTTGAATTTTCCAATTAGTACCTAAAATTAATGAGATGTACAGTAACCCAGTTCAGGAAGACTAAGTTTTTTGGTTATTGATACTAAAATAGTTGCGTATTAAATTGGTTTTGCTGAAAAATGTGATAAAAGCCTTTAGATATGAATCATACCTACCTTGTTAGAAATTTAAATTCTATTAAGAAAATTTAAAGAAGCCCTTGTTTCTAAGTAATCGACCTTTGCGACTCGACCCGTGCGTATGTTCCGCACGGGTCGATTGATCAGGTTACGCTATGCTTGCCGCGGTTGGTCCGTGAATGGGTGAGGGTGACCATCTTAACATACCAAGACACGTTAAGCCATTTATCCCGGCTGTCATTCGTGGATCTTTGACAGTTGTTACGGGTAGTCAAAATCTCGAAAGTCTGACAAACCAGTCTTACCAAAGGGTATCGTATTACCTAGTAACGGGGTTCTTGAGATCAGATACCAGTCGCTCCATGTAAAATACTGGTATTCAGCTGCATCCGGTTAGACTGGAAGCCGACCCGGCTAGGTAGATTGATTAATTGAGTAATAATATTTTAAAATGATTTAAAAAAAATTGTATAAGATTCAAACAAAATTAATTAGTTAAATTAATTAATTACTAAATTAATTATTTTTTCTTATTTTTTTATTCTTATTTCGATTATGATTTTGTTTCTTACTAAATGTTTTAAACAAAGGACTTGTTTCTAATTAATTTCACTTTTATAAGTAAGTGCTGTGTACGCCTGTAAGCCTGACAAATTCACCATAATTCAATGAAAATGTTATTTTTATCATGTTAATGTTTCTAGTGAATAAGTCGTTGGTGTATTTTTTTTATAAATAAATAAACGTAATCATACTAAATTATGTCACTACTATGGGTACCTAATCATGTAATTTTAGTATAACTATCTATCTATATAATTAACAATTGTAAAGTAAAAAGTGATTTGCTTACATTTCCTCATTCGTAACCCTACATAATGTACCCAAAACGCCCCCTACATCCCTACCTACTATTAACCCTAAACCCTTCACAGATAAGAAGCACATCTGACGTGGCATTACCAAGCGCAGTGACGTAGTGTTACCAACTATTAGGTAGCAAACTAATTGGGTACAAAGCGAGGGGTGATCCGCGCGCAATTAGCACGGGCCCGATCTAATGACGCGGAAGTTTTGTAGCGACCACTAATTACTGACCGTGGGAGGTGGCCTGATGGGGGAGCGGTAGCGGGTAGGAAGATTTGGGTCATAACTGTGTAGACTTAGAGCAGTGAAGGCCCAGGAGGTACCGGCCCCAATTCGAGTTGTAGGTCGTGAGTTCGTACCCACGCAGGCACTCCGTGTGTCTATCTGTCTGTGTGTCTGTCTGTCTATGGCACCGTATCTCTTAAACGGGTGAACTGATTTGGGTGCGGTTTTTTATATTTTTATGAAGATTTTGTGTTTTTAATTTCATCACCACTACTCTCAAAATGGTAAAGGAAATCTTCAGCAAGTCCTAAAACCAGAAATTCGGAGACATGTGACAACCACCCGCCCACTCCCTCTCACAGAGAGGAGGCCACTGTCCAAGCAGTGGTAGCTTTATAAGCGGATTATGCTTGTGTAGAATTTAAATACTATGATTTGTCGAGAAACCTTTTATATACACTATTTAATTTAACTCATTCTAAGTATTTGCTTCTTTTAAATGAATACCTCATTTTATATCCAGGCTAACCACTGTCGCTGGAAGAGATTGCAGTAAGGAATAAGGCCGCCTTTGTATATTTTTTAGTATTTTATTGATTTTACGTTATGTATATTTGTGGTGTACAATAAAGAATATTTAAATGAATAAATTAAATCTCCCATTTGTTTCTCCTTCTCCACGCTATCATTTTTAATATTAAATTTGTGAATCTTAATACGATTTTTGAGCGACGACAGCATACTGGGAGTCGTAGCGTTCTAAGGCCGACAAGGTAGGCTGATGACCTGGTGAAGGCCGCACGAATCCGCTGGATGTGAGAAGCATAGAACTGGTCAAAATGTCGGTGTTTGGGAGAGGCCTATGTCCAGCAGTGGACGTTTTTCAGCTGAAATTATGATGATGATGTATTTCTTAGAATAGAATAGAATAGAATAGAAAGCATTTATTCGACACAGACACAACACAACAGCAACAAACACATAAAAAAAGAACAATAAACATGACAATAAAATTGCAGTAAAAAAAGTGCTGAGCGTGCCCATACCGAAAGGGTTGCCATCTCAGCATTTGCTGGGCGTCAGACACCCAGCGCTGGTTTTCAGTTGGCACCCTGCAGTGACACACGGACGTAGGCAAATAAAAAAGATAAATACTTGAAGATTAGTAACAAAAAATGTTTAAAACTTAACATCACTGTACTCACCAGATCATTTGAAATAATCAAAACATTAATAAATTAGGGACACAAAGTTCGTTATCTCTCCTATAATTAAACACTGCTTGGAAACATTAATGATCAACACCTCATTACCTTCAAAATTAATCGCGTACCTCTTCTAATTTACACTACATTACGGAAATTTCCACGTCAATGAAAATAATATTAAAGATGTAAACTTTCTTGCTCCGCATTAAAATTATCTACCGGCAAAGCAAAAACGTAAAATGGGGAATATTTTGAATTGGACTCAGGGAAATTTTAAAGGAAAAAGAGGAAGAATTTCGTATAGGTATGTGTGCCCTGCGGGAGAAACATGAAAGATTTACTGGTTTAGTAAAAAGGTAAGCAACGTGAAGATAATTACAAACAACCTAATAATTTATTTACTACTACTATTTAATTATTATTTACTACTATTAAGGCATCAAGTCCCAATAACAAATCACAAATACATAAAATTCACACAATTCATCACAACCATCACCACCATGTCAGCCGAAAGAGGTCCACTGCTGGACATAAGCCTCCCCCAAAAGGTGGATTTGCTATAATCGCCACGCTTGGCAGACGGGTTGACGATCTCAGTATGATGGTCAAATGCATAGAGAACGCTGCTGCCCATTCTCTAGTAAGTCCCTCAGTCGCCTTCTACGACACCCACAGGAAGAAATGGGATGGTGCTATTCTTTTACGTCCGACACCACAAGGAACATTCATCACAACATTGAAACAAAATACATTAAAAATTCATTAGATCATTGAAATAACACATTAAAATTCAATACAATTATTAAAATAAACTATATTAAAATTTAATAGTCATTAAAACTAAATTAAATTAGATATATTATAACAGTAAAAAAAACAACTACCACAGTATCACTAGCACTAAATAATGTGTTTGCAGAATCTCTTTGCTAGTAGTTACCTATGTACCTGCAAACAGAGATTATTATTGAATGTAAGTAAACTCGTATAACTTGCAGTTTTTAAAACCTCAGTGTTACGTTGCCATGTGTAAAGGTTTTATAAAGACGTTCTTGAATTAAATATTCATAGCTTTATTCAACGAAACATGCACAAAATAAACGAGGTCTTTGCTTAGCACGCAGTACATTTTTTTCTACCTCAACAATTAGGTCATATTATTATACAAAGGTGACATTAACATTAAGTAAGTATTAAAATAAAATTATACATTTTTAAATTTTATTAGATGGCAAACAAGCAGAACCATGGAGCAAGTAAGTAGCAGTGGGGTGGCCATATTTGTCGAAAGACCGATGACGGATGTAGCAGACGAGTCCTGGAGTGGAGACTTTGTATCGGCAACCGTAGGGTAGGGTTCCTCACAATGTTTTACTTCACCGTTTTGAGGGTCGATGAAATAATTGACATAAAATCAAGCGCCTTTCAAGAACCGGTGTCACCTACATATCTTGCACAGTAAGCAAGCTGAAGTGGCAGTGGGTTGGCCATGTTTGTCGAAGGACAAATGGCCGGCGGAGCGTACGAGCCCTGGAGGGGAGACTTTGTATCGGCAATCGTAATGTAGGATGGACGCCCCCGAGCTAGATAAACCGATGACTTTAAGAAGGTAGCTGGGACAGACTGGATGTGAAAGGCGGAGGACAGGGTATTGCGCAGCCTGGAAGAGGCCTATGTCCAGAGGTGGATTGCGATAGGCTGAGTTGAAGAAGAAGCTGGCAGCTCATCTGATGATAAGTGGTCACCACCTCCTTAGGACATTTGTTATGCCAGAGCTATCGTAGATGTGTTTCCATCCCAGAAAAAAGATTTCTCATGTGTCCATAACTATGTCACTGTAAAATTTTAAATACCGTTAGATTATAATCTATCTCGCGAGATTGTGAACTATCAAAAGGTTGTGAACCGTAACATACTGCTTACAATTTAACGCATTCTTTTTCGGTAGATTATAATCCACTGAAGTGAAACCGGCAAATCGTGAAATGGCATGCTACGGAACGCACTTCGCGCGCTGATTGGTTGTAGGGCATATGCCCCGTGCCGCCATATTTGTTTGTCGTTTGTTGTTGAATGTAAACAAACAGTGTTTTGGTGATTGTAAATTGATTTCATGTTGAAAATAACTCATAGCTTTATAATTCGTTATATAAAACGGTTGTGGAAGTAAAATGAATCTGTGATTAACCAAAGAAGTGCAGTTTGTAACTCTATGGACACAAAACGGCCTACTGTAAGACCGACCAATCAGGGACAGCCTTCGGACAGTTGACAATTTAACGCCCTACAGATTGTGATTTAACAGTTTCACTTCGATAGATTATAATCTACCGACAAATAATGCGTTAAATTGTAAGCAGTATGGTGCAGTTCACAATTTATCGACAGTTTATAATCTCGCGAGATAGATTATAAACTAACGGTGTTCTCAATAATACGGTCACAACTAAATCAGCCACCTTCCAAATATTTCTAGAAAATAAATACGTAGGTATAAACGTAAATATAATGATGTCTCGATTCGTTCGACTGGTAAAAAGGGCGGTAATCCAACGCTACATCTACCCTCATCCGGGGTATTTCAATTAGATCCAGTATTATCTACATCTTGCGGTCCGGGGTCCGTCGCACGAGTCTGCGATATTTCTCAAGATAACCGACCTTGCTTGTTACTGTCGGACGTGCGTCTCGTGTGAGTTATGTGGTTTGTCATAAATCTTGAGACTTTAATTAAAGAGATAGGTAGTCTATGGACTATGCAGAAGGTAATTGGAGTAATGCATGTTGATATTAGTTTTCCCACTGGAGGGCAATGGCTTTTTCTTATACAGAAAAGGAACGAGTGTTATCACAACGTTGTCTCTCAGAGTCTAAGTATCAAACAATTCTTCTTCTTTATTTAGACCAGTACAAGTGTTCTTGCCATACTTTCTTTCATAATAACCAAGTCGCTTCTACCTAACCTCTTCCCGACTGTGTTGGGATCAACTTTCACTCTTACCGGATGCAGTTGAGTACCAATATTTTAGAGTGAGTGTCTATTTGACCTAGGTTATAGACAGCCAAGTTACTAGTTAACACGATACTCCTTGATAACTGGTAACCAAGTGCCTTAGATTGATTGTGATACTATTTGATAAAGTGACAAAATTATATTGATACTCTTACACCATGACCGAGACCAGCAAGGCCGCAACCCGATCTTGCTATCATAGCTGATAAATTGACAGGGAATATGAATATCCTTCGTTATAAATTGAATTTTGTAAGATCTATTTATCTTACAGTGAAAACGAATGTTTGATTATGTATAAAAACATAACATCAAGCCTGTTTTCCGTTATGGATTAGGCAGAGGTATATCTATAGTATCTAAACCCACATTTGGCCAATTATGCTGTATATCCCATGTAATGAGGGGTAAACATTATATTTGCCATCCAACCGAGCACATTACATTCCAAAAATTTAAGTAGATGGCGAGAAATCGTGAGGCGAATTACATCAGCCCCTAGACAAAAAAATTCTGATAAAAGTGTTACGAAGAAGAATGGCACCAATCCAGACTCCATCAGGCTACTGAGAAATTTCCAACAGTAAACCCAATAATACATTGCCCAACCTGGGAATCAAACCCTCAAGCTCTAAAGGCCCGCATGCGACCACTACAAACGACAGGATAGTTACTTAAAACAGCAAAGCCTCAGATATTTCTTTCTCAATGCTATTTCAAATCGTAGGCGATTTTAGTGTAAAAATAGAAGCCTCTACCATTTTACATCAGTCTCGTGGTTCGCGCCCGTGAGTGGTCGTGTTAGCAATACAGCGCTGTGCCGAAACGTACCGTTATTGTTATCGTGACACGCCGTCGCGATGTTAAATTTACAAAGAACACCAACTAAAGAATCCAAATACTTATCGGATCCGAACTTAGCGTCGACAAAAGATAAGGAATGGGTCACCGCGAGGCAGGGAAAGAGGAAGAGGGAAGAGAATGAATCGGATAGCGATTCCTCACGAATATCGCAGGAGAGTAGGAGATTCAAATCATGCTGTTCAACAAGTGCACTGAATGAAACATTAACCGCATTCCGCGAAGAAATGAAGGCCATGCACGTCTTGTTGACCACCATGAAACAACAACAGGATGAAAAATACGCTGCTATTCAAACCGATATTACTGAGGTCAAAAAGGAGGTACTGGAAATCAAAAATAAAAACCTCGATAAAGAACTCACCATTAATAATCTAGAAGATAAACAAAAAGAATTAGATCAGGCACACTTAAAGCTGGTTGATTCTAACCGTAAAAATGAAAACAGGATGAAGGACCTGATACAAAAGGGTATTTTTCTGGAAAAATATAACAAGTCACTGGAGGATCGTATAGGATGGCTGGAGCAGAAGGAGTTGAAATTAAATGTTGAGTTAATTAATGTACGCAAGCAGGAGGGTGAAAACATCAGAGACATAGTAGAGAAGATTGCCAAGGAACTGAAACTGAGGGTAGACTGCATAGATAAGGTATGGAGAGTCAGAGGCGAGGGACCAGGTACACCAGTTATCGTGAAAATGTGTGACAAAGAAGCGCGCACACAATGGCTTAAAAGTAGAAAACAACTACTGACGAATCACTCGATCTACAACAACAACGATGATACCCGCATTTACATTAATGAAAACCTTACGCGCCAAATGCGCCAACTATTCTGGACAGCAAAACAGAAACTTAAGGATGACTTCAAGTTTATATGGATACAAGAGGGAAAAATTTTTAATAAAAAAGAGTGAGGTTGAGAAGAAAGTTTATAATATCTGCTGTGAAAACGACATAAGTAAATATATATCTATTAATAGCGAGACCGGAGAGTAAACAATCCCTATTATAGACTAAAATAAATAAACAGTTAATTACTTAAATAAAAACATGAACGCTGGAGACCTACAGGATATTATCTACTCAAAATATGAATCTACAAAGCAATGGATAAACCATGTTACGCAAAATAAAAGTAAACTAAATATCATACACATGAATATTTGTTCGCTAAGGAAGCACTTTAATGAATTTATAGTACTCATAAAGGACTGTTTACCCACATTGGATCTAATATGTCTAAGCGAAATAAATATAAGGGAAGAGGAAGTTTATAATTATGAAATAAATGGCTACTGCTCATATTACTTAACCAGGGAAGAAAGAAGGGGAGGTGGTATAATAATCTATGTACAGGAAAAGTTGGAGTTTGAAATAATACATAATTTTAACCTATACTGTGAATTATTGCATGGTCGGTTAATCACGAAAGGTAAAATAGTTGACATAATAATTACTTACAGGCCGCCACAAATGAATAAATCACACTTTGTTAACCAACTCAAGAAACTAATACGAGATATACCGGTTAGAAATGACTTGGTGTTTATGGGAGACTGCAACATAAACATATTGCAGGGGCAAACCGACCCACGTGCCAACGAATATTTAGATACACTGAGTGAGTTAGGCCTTGAATGTTGCATCCAAGATGTTACGCGAGAGGTTGTGTTATCGGAGCGACGAGTGACATCATGCATCGATCATATTTTTGTGCGAAGTGCGCGCCCAGCCGGCGAGCTGCACGCCTACGTACTAACGACTAAAGTATCCGATCACTACTTAACGGGACTTTCAATGGAAGTGGATAAACAGCTGATGCCTCCTTGTTATCGCACGACGCTTAATAATGAATCGGTTAAAACCAAGTTATGTAATGTAGAATGGAATAATCTCATGTGTCTTGAAGACCCTTTGGAATTATATAAGCAACTGTTCGACATTTTTGGCAACATATACAGCACGTCAAAAACTGAAAAAAATATCAAACAACGTGAATCTAATATCTGGGTGAATAAAAAGTTGCAAAAACTACTAGAATATAAAGATGCGCTGTTTCGAAAGTGGAAAGCAAATCCTAAAAATATGACACTACGATTAGAATACACAAAATATCGAAATAAAACAAATAAAGCTGTAAATGTTGCTAGAAATGCGCACAGGCGGCTAGAGATACAGAACTGCAATGGAGATATGAGAAAAGTATGGGAGTGTGCAAACAAGTGGCTAGGCAGAAAAAAAATGAATATTGATGACACGATACAAAAATATTTTATAAGAAGTAACGAGAAACTGGATAGCGTATGTAACAATTTTTGTCAAATATTTACTAATGAAATTAGCTCGTTAAAACAGAAGCATACATGTAACCGTTTATTCTATGAAAGATGTGAATATGTAAAGGAAAGTGATGTGAGTTTCAGATTTAAAAAGGTATGTGCTAGTGATATATGTTTAATAATTGAAAAATTAAAATGCAGCAAGTCGCCTGGTTCCGATGGTATTAGAGTTCAAGATTTAAAAATAATTAAATATCCAATTAGCCAAGTCATTGCTCATTTCATAAATAAATGTATAGATCGAGGATTATACCCTAATGAATTAAAAATTTCAATAATTAGACCGATATTCAAGGGGGGAAAACACAAAGAATACACAAATTATAGGCCTATCGCGATATTGAGTATAATTAATAAAATTGTCGAGAAGGTAATTGTGGGCCAAATTACAGTGTTTTTAGAAAATAATAATATTTTAACTGATACCCAACATGGTTTCAGACCAAATAGAAGCACAGCAACGGCATTAAGTAAGTTTACTGATGATATAAATAGCTCATTAAATTCGAAAGAGGTGGTTTTATTAACATTTATTGATTTTAAAAAAGCCTTCGATACTTTGGACCATGAGGGCTTGCTGCAGGCCATGGACGAGTGTGGAATACGAGGTCCTGTAAAAAGGTGGTTCAGGCAATATCTGCACAACAGATATCTAAAAGTTAGGGTTAAGGGAGCAGACAGTGAACTCGGTAAAGTCAATTATGGGGTGCCGACCGGGTCAGTTTATGGACCGATTGGGTATATCATGCACGTCAATAGTATGGTTAATGTGATCAAAAACTGTAATACCTATATGTATGCAGACGACACGTGCTTGACGTACAGTGGTCGGGACTGTGAACTGATACAGTCGGCAATGCAAGAAGATCTGGATAATTTAACAAAATGGGCGCACGATAATGGCATTCTTATCAATTTAAATAAGACCAAATGTATGTTGATATCGTCTCCGTACAACCGTGTAGCTAAAAACGCCTATATCTCAGTAAAAGGCCACTCGTATGAATGCCTTCATGAGCACAAGGTAAATTGTCAATGTGAGTGTATTGAGCGCGTGGCGAACTATAAGTACCTAGGACTAACAATCGATGAAAGATTTACTTGGGACAAACATGTAGACACTGTGTGTAGTAGACTACGCTCAGTACTAGGGAAACTGAATAATTTAAAATATACAGTGAGTAAGAGAATATTGTATATTCTTTACCACGCACTCGCAGATGCAACAATAAGTTACGGGTTGGCGGCTTATGGGCTGACGTTTCCGGTACATTTAAATAAAATAGAAAAGTTGCAAATTAGACTGTTAAAAGTACTATCAGACAAGGCAACCAAAGACAAAACTAGTAAGGAGTATGAAAAATTATTTAAAATTTGTGGAATGTTACCTATACAAAAAAAAGTAAAGTTAACTGTAATCTTAGGACACCTTAGTAAAAACGAACACAAAATTAAGAGAGTGTATAACCGGCCAACCCGTAAAGCGACACACAGAAACAAATATTTAGTCCCTAAAGTAAGTAATTATTTCGGTCAAAGGACGCAGCGATGGCTAATTCCGACATTGTTAAATGAATTACCTATGGAAATGACAACTGAAGCCGTAACCAAAAATGTCTTAAAGAATGTCCTGCGTAAGCATTATTTAGGTTTATGTCCTTAGCGTAAGAACCTAGTTATGTAATTACTTTGTGAGGCAGGCGCGGGCCGGCCAGTCTGGCATGCGCTCGCGGCAAGTTGTTGTTGCCACCGCTCGAGCGGCCGTCGCGGCGTCTCCCTCGCGCTGGGTTGCTCGTCTCCCTCCGGCGGGGGGGGTGCGGCGGCGGTCGTGGGGATTTTGTATTTTTGTTGTGTGCATGCGTTGTTCATGCCAGACTGGTGGGCAAGACGTGAGCCTGAGTGAGCCCATCGTTAGCCCATCGTTAGATATTTAGTGTCCTTTCCTTTCTTTTTCTTTTCTTTTTGCTTCGACTTTGCGTCCATGTGTATAATTATTATAAAGTAGTCAATCACAAAAGTGTATCCACGAGAACACTGCCGACAAACTGTACAGCAGTTTGGCAGAAGACTTATGTATTTTTCTATGTAACTTTTCGTAAATAAAATAAATAAAAAAAAAAAAAAACATAAAAGTTCGTTTAGAACGGTGCGAGGGCTATTACCGCCATTTTCACGCGGTTGACTGTACCTTGTTACACAATTTCTTTGAGGGCCAAAAGCGACATGTTTTATTATTTCCTTTTCTCCACACTTCCTGTGTTCGCGGTGTATGTTTCACAGTTACATTGCTCACTAAAATAAAAATAGTATTTTGCTATGAAAAACGGAGAAAGGAGTCTGCGGGAGTCAAAAACTTTTTGAACAAAAACCACTATAAATAAACGTAATTTTTATTTGTATTCGTATTAGAAGTTCGTTGACTAAGTTTCTGTATACTTACATACTTTAATTAGAAACCACCGCTGCTCATTCGATGTCCACTGTATAAAGGGTGGACTGAAACCAGCAAATGTTGTAATTTTTTGCTCCGCTGGTGTAATTGCTGTATTGCGTTCCAGCGTGAAGAAAATCTATATCTCCGTGACGCCACGGTCTACCGATGGATGCTCATCTTGACCAACTTGATCTATGACATATTCATTGGAAGTCCGACCTCTAGGCTTAGGTAATAATTATCTTCTATCATCTGAGACAGATCTGATACTGAAGACGACAAAATGAGATTGGATAATCATCTGCCTAGCCTTTTCACAACTATTGAGGTTGGCTTCCAGTCTAACCGGATGCAAATATTGGTGTTGATCGAGTGTTACACTATACACAGATGATCAGATATTGAACTACTGTGTCTGAACTAGAAATAAACTATCATCTGTATTTCGGACACTAGCCGTCTCCCCCTGTAGGTGACGCTTAGATATTAACTTTGTTTGACCGAATTTGTACCACACATTTGTACCACAAATGTGTGGTACAAATTCGGTAAAAGATATGTACTTACTTAAGTAATAAAATAAAAACAAATGACACATGTAGGAGAACATCTTAAATTAGTAGTATAGTGATGGCCGTATTCAAAATAAAAACAAATGACACATGAAGGAGAACGTCTTAAATTAGTAGTATAGTGATGGCCGTTTTCAAAATAAAAACAAGTGACACATGTAGGAGAACATCTTAAATTAGTCATATAGTGATGGCCATATTCAAAATAAAAACAAGTGACACATGTAGGAGAACATCTTAAATAGTCGTGTAGTGATGGCCGAATTCAAAATAAAAACAAGTGACACATGTAGGAGAACATCTTAAATTAGTCGTGTAGTGATTGGCCGAATTCAAAATAAAAACAAGTGACACATGTAGGAGAACATCTTAAATTAGTCGTGTAGTGATGGCCGTATTCAAAATAAAAACAAGTGACACATGTGAGAGAACATCTTAAATAGTCGTGTAGTGATGGTCGAATTCAAAATAAAAACAAGTGACACATGTAGGAGAACATCTTAAATAGTCGTGTAGTGATGGCCGTATTCAAAATAAAAACAAGTGACACATGTGAGAGAACATCTTAAATAGTCGTGTAGTGATGGCCGAATTCAAAATAAAAACAAGTGACACATGTAGGAGAACATCTTAAATAGTCGTGTAGTGATGGCCGAATTCAAAATAAAAACAAGTGACACATGTAGGAGAACATCTTAAATTAGTCGTGTAGTGATGGCCGTATTTAAAATAAAAACAAGTGACACATGTGAGAGAACATCTTAATAGTCGTGTAGTGATGGCCGAATTCAAAATAAAAACAAGTGACACATGTAGGAGAACATCTTAAATAGTCGTGTAGTGATGGCCGAATTCAAAATAAAAACAAGTGACACATGTAGGAGAACATCTTAAATTAGTCGTGTAGTGATGGCCGTATTCAAAATAAAACAAGTGACACATGTAGGAGAACATCTTAAATTAGTCGTGTAGTGATGGCCGTCAGGGAGTAAAGTGTAAATGAGTGGAGGTGTGTAGGAGGGTGAGTATTAATACCTATAAGCTACTGAACTATAGACAACAGGTTTTCGGTCTCATTGTTGCTCAGCTTGCGAATGTAGTCTACTACCGTAGGTTTACAAGTGTATCCTATTTAAGGCATATTCAGCCTATAATGTTCGCACTTCTGGGACACAGGCGTCCTCCCTGTGAGAGGGATCGGGCCGTAATCCACCACGCTGGCCCAGTGCGGATTGGTAGATTAGATGTCACATGTCTTCGAAATTTTTGTTGTAGGACATGCCGGTTCTACATAGGTCACGATGTTTTGTTCACCGTTTTGAGAGCAGTGGTGATATCGATGTCCAGCAGTGGACGTCTTTCGGCTGCAATGATGATGATAATACATAAACGTGCTCAGGAAACAATAGTATAAGCGAACGTATTTGTTGATACACGATTTGATAGTGTTGATCAGAAGTTGGGCAAGACAGGTAACGTCGTTATTGCTATACATTTTCCTACAGGCTGTAACTATTTAATATGATGTATGAATGGGTTGGACGCAGAATACGCACTTCGCAAAATGTGCACTTCTCAAAATAAGCACTGCTCAAAATGAGTGTGAATTTCAATGGGTCAAAATAAAAATACTATGCTTTTTTATTATTGAGTCCTAACACACCAACAGGAATGTAAAAGTCTTCTAAAGTAACAACCCGTAAAGTAATCATTGTACACACCACTATCCCAATTAAAAGTACTTTTTTTTTAAATTAGCTATTTTATAAAACTATTTACGAAGTGAATACTTAATTGCCATTTTTGATATTTTTGTGACAGATTTTTCTCAATTGCTACATTCGGTAAGATAGTATTTACTGGTGGATAAACAATTGTTTAAAAGGTAATATGTACGCTATTTGCAATAATATAGAGTAGAAGATTTGCCAAGGTATTATATAATTATATTATTACTGGCCTACCTCTTTGAGTGTTTATTTTATTTAGACCCATTGTGATAAAATTCACACTCATTTTGAGAAGTGTTTAATTTGAGAAATACTCATTTTGAGAAATTATATTTTGAGAATTGCACATTTTGCGAAGTGCACATTTTGCGAAATGCATAAAACTGGTGACTTGGCCGATAAAAGCAACTATAGGCCCATTTCTCTAGCTACAGTTACAGCGAAGGTGTTTGACGGTATGCTTAATACACAGTTAAGTAAATATATATCTCTGCATGATAATCAGTTTGGATTTAGACCCCGATTATCAACGGAAAGTGCCATACTGTGTCTTCAGCATACTGTCAAATACTATAATGTTCGTAAAACCCCGGTATACGCGTATTTTCTCGACTTGTCCAAGGCCTTTGATTTGGTGGCGTATGATATCATAGGGGAAAAACTTGAGAGTATCAACCTTCCAGAAATTATTACCATCTTCAAGTATTGGTATACGCACCAAGTCAATAGCGTCAGATGGCCGGGGGCTGTGTCGGAGCCTTATCGGTTACAATGCGGTGTGGGGCAGGGCGGACTGACTTCACCCTCGTTATTCAACCTTTACATGGACGCGCTGATCGTCGCGCTGAGCAGTCAGCACGTCGGCTGTCATGTAGATGACGTGTGTATTAACAACTTAAGCTATGCTGACGATATGGTGCTGCTGAGCGCGTCGATTTGTGGCCTAAGAAGGTTCATAGCGACAAGTGAGGATTACGCTGTTAAACATGGACTTGTTTATAATATTAAGAAAAGTCAATACATGGTCGGCGGCGGCGGCGGCGGCGGTTTTGGGTCTGCCTCGCTACTGTAGCGCTTCAGGTACGAGTATGTTCGCATGGGCGCGCACGGACTGTTTTCATGCGACCATGCGGAAGCGCTGCGTGTCTGCGTGTGTGCGGACAAGCTCCAATGCCGTTCTGAGTATGATAGCGAGTAGGTTGGACTGTCCTTATATGCGACACTGCTGTCACAGACAAGTTATGTATAGTGTCGCTAGTAAGAGTCAACTATAATAAAATATGAGTAGATTATGATTGAATTTGAATTTTATTTATCTAATTTGTTTGTTGTATTTATATAGTATTTAAATTTGTGTGATTTTGTATTTAATCATTTATAGATGTTTGCAATTATGGGTTATGTGGTACCTGAAACAAATGGAGCAGCTGTATACGTAGTTGCAAAATCATGCGCCAAATACAATAGTCGCTTGCCTTTTGGTGGAAAAGAATCTAGTATGAAGATCTGTTTCTGGGGGTTAATTAAGCTTGTGTTTAACGTTTCGGTCTTCTCTGTCAGTGTTACGTTTTTTTGCACTCTTTTGAACACATTATTTTGTTAGAACTCTGACGAATTCAACGGCAACCGGTTTTGCAATAGGACGATTTTCTTGAATGTCCTGTAATTGTAGATTGACAACATTATCGATTTTCTTCCCCACATTCAACAGCTTAGTTTTTGATGCGTTTTTTAATTTTGGATTTTTCTCAATTCCAAACAAACACACGGGCGTTTCCTCCCGCCTTATTCGAAACAGGAACCTCCCGAAACAGCCGCGTCTGGTGAGGACACCATGCCGCCTATCAAGCCACTCCTCAAAGAGGGGACTTACCGCCGCAATCGTGACGTGCCCAAGGTTTAATAGGTTAAGGTGTAGTTATTCATTATTGATCAATAATGAATAATTTCTATAAATAAATGTCTAACAAAAAGACAATTATTATGATCGTCTCTCAGACTGGTTTGTGGTGTAATTCAATTAAACGTAGTATTAAATTAATTGATTTCTTTAATCTGTGGTTACAAAAGTGCGCGTCGGACCACGCATAATGGTGGGTTCCGTAGTTGGGATGAATTTAACCAAAGAACGAACATAACATAGTTTGTAGTTGAAAAACTTTTATATTCTCATACATTCCAACTGCAAATGTATCTTTGTAAGCACAATATTGAAATTTTCTGTAAGGTTTTATGCTGCCGCAGTAATGTCAATTTTTTTTGATTAAAACGAGGAGTCATATTCTTCTGGACTTAACTGAGTAGGTAAATCTTTACGACACATATTTTTGAAGCTGAGCCTGATCCTGATCCATCCTGCATTATGGCGTCGCTTGTCTCACCAGATTATTTAGGTGTTCCTTCGACGTCACATATTTGTGTTGCCTCTTGTATTACGCCTTCCACAAATAGTTTCATATATTTGCAGTCATATGTTAATGGATGAATCCTGCAATCCGTTTTTACTGAATTATATTTTACCTCGTCCGTGTGGTGCCAAACGTAAAGACGACATTCCATTTTTCCCGTGGGTATCGTAGAAGGCGACTCTTGGGTTTGGAATCAGGCCATGCATCATGCAATGCATTGCCTTCGAAACAGAATTAATATAGGAAGAAGTAGTTTTCTTTCAGATTGCAAGATTTGACCAAGACATGTAAACTCCGTGTGGTGCTAGACGTAAAAGAATAGCACCATCCCATTTCTTCCCGTGGGTGTCGTAGAAGGTGACTAAGACTAGGGACTTACTAGACAATGGGCAGCAGCGTTTTCTATGCATTTACCACCATACTGCGATCGCTAACCCGCTTGCTAAGCGTGGCGATTATGGCAAACACCTCCATTTTTTTTGGGGGAGTCCTATGTCATTAGTGGACGTCTATCGGCTGAAATTATGATGTTACCTAACCTTTTAGTTCATAAATTCCTCTGTTTAACGCCTTGGAATGCTATTCTGAAAAGTTGTGCATGTAAACCTAAGTGATTGCAAAATACTTGAGTTTATTTGATCCCTTTCTGCATCGTTATTCCGTAAAATTTAGTTATGCAATTAAAACGGAAAATATTTAAACATACACTCTATAAACACGACTACTTATAGTTTCCTCGATACAAAAAATACCTAATCTCTAAAAAACAAAATAAATTCCTTAGTACGGCGTTAATACTTCACGGAAGATCGTTTTTAATAATAACATAACAACACGTTCTCTGTAACGTGTACATTTTACATTTGAATTGGTATTTGTTTTAATAATACGAAGGAAATACCTAAAATAACGCGCGAGCATTCTAGCCTGATCCGCTACGCCACAATTAGCGCCGAAAGATTGGTGCGCCCTTAAGTAAATACATTGCCAAGCTGTTCATAGAAATATACCTATACTTATGCTTGTAATTAGTAGACGTAGCTTGTCATAATCATAACCCTCCTTTGGCTTTGCCACAGTCGGGTAATAAGACTTTAATTCGCGTTTAAAAGTCAAGGATAAAAAAACTTGTTTTGGACGTGTTAATGTTTAATAACTAAATACTCTTGCTGCGTCAATATAAAATTGCCGTATCGAATACTTTTTGACGAGTGGGTGAAACTGCGTTAAAGTGACAACATATACAAATATGTTGATAGAGTTATTATTGTCGGTCGCCATTGTTTTGGTATTATACCAACGTTGGTCAAAACGAGATGTTTACAAGTTAGGAATACAGTTAAATTCTGGAGTATGGACGTTACCTTTTATTGGACACAGTTATTTGTTCTTTGGCGATAATCACAGTGAGTACCTTCCAATGTATGCTCGGTTCCTATAGACAAAAGCGAGTCGTTTTGCTTACCAGTTGTAGTAATTTTTGTTGCCAAACTGGGCATATAAATAAATAGATTCGTAAGCTAGTTTTACCTGTGATAGCTACTTCCTTAAGGTAGGGTCTACTATGCAAAGCTAAGAGGTCTTTGCTTCATTATTGGTCAAGATGCAAAAGTTTTACTCTTGCATCTTGACCAATAATGAAGCAACCAATAACGGTCCGTAATTTATAGGAATTGGCCGAATGATAATGAAAGAAATATTTTATTTTCTAAATTTTTTCACTAGCTTTTGCCAGCGATTTCGCACGCGTGGAGGTCGAAAATTATCCCACGGGAACGTATTACTGAGATAAAAGTCTTTATCGCACACCTAGATCTAAAGGGAGCTAAGTCAAACATTGGGAGTTTTGACTTATGCTTACCATTGAATTCTTTAATAAATAAAACAGATTTAAAAATATTTTTCAAGTAGAACTTGCAAAGCAAATATGTATACAGATAACTTCTCCAGTGCACTGGAAAACCGTTAACAGTTTTTGACCATTTCTGAAAAAAGTGCCTTTTTGAGTTGACTCTGTTTAGATCTAGGTGAGCGATATGTTAATCCAGGTTATAATGTATCTGTGTGTTAAATTTCATCCAAATTTGTACAGCCGTTGTTGCGTGATTGAATAACAAACATCCAAATATCTAAACTTTCACATCTAATTTAGTAGGATATATAGTAGGAACTTCACCTGTAGTAATGAGCATAGGGCCAAGAATCGGACCCTGTAGAACCCTTACTTTCTTCAATCAACTAAATTCTTTGGACCAGGACCAGAATTTCGAATTTTGAATTCTGTAAGATGCATAGAAAATGCTGCTGCCCATTCTCTAGTATAGTAAGTCCTTTAGTCGTCTTTTACGACACCCACGGGAAGAAATGCGTTGGGATGGCACAGACGCTTTACTTTGTGTTATCTTCACTACTGCTCACAAAACGGTGAAGGGAAACACGTGAGGTAACCGGCATGGCATACAGAACCAAAAATTGACAAGACACGCGACATCTACCAACCCGCACTGGGCCCGCGTGGTGGATTACTGCCCACTCCCTCTCATCGAGTGGGGGCCTGTGTCCAAGCAGTGGGAACATTATAAGTTGATTATGCCAGGACTGCCAGGAGGAGGACTGCCAGTTTCAACCAAGGAGTATCGTATTACCCATTAACTGGGTTGTGGAGGTCAGATAATCTTCTGTATGCCATTATGTTTGTGATTGCAGCACGAATGAAAGCCTTCCAAATTATTGGACGAGACGCGATTAGAAAAGAGAATGGTTTATCATCCATGTGGCATGGAAATTATTTATATACCAGTAAGTTATTATTTTTCTTTATCTACCTTACCGATAGTATAATTAATATAAAACCAGATTTATATTAAAAAAAGCGGGCTTAGATTGTACATCAATGCAATTTTGATAAAGCTACGTATTCATGAGGAAACTGGCATGTTCTAGAACCAAAAATACGAAGAAATGTGATATCTACCAACCCGTACCTGGGCCCGCGTAGTAGTTTATGGCCCACTCCCTTTCACCAAGAGGAGGCCGGGTCCCAGCATTGGGAAACATTATGGGCTGATTTAGATAACTTAAATAGATTAATAAAATCCTAATCCTCGCATTAGATTTGGTATTATAATACGATCTTACTGTCTGGTCTAGACCGGCGGACGGCAAGTCTATAATTTGAGATTTGAGAACACAACTGGTTTACGTGATTTTTATTTTTATTCATAATTCATATTAGAAGTTTGTTTACCAGATTTTTGTATACTTGCATACGTTAATTAGAAATCGAATAATAAATATTATCTATATCTCCGCCGACTGTGGTGGCAACCGCCGTCTAATTTTACAAAAAGGTACGTGCTTTTGAAACCTATCCTAATTGTTTCCCCATATTACTCGTATTTATAAAAATCTATGTGAGGATAAAGATATAGCAATGGAGATTGGCTCCAGCGAAAGGCCGCTTACTACTTAGTGAGTAGAACTATAAGCATGAAATTTTGCACAAGAGTTCCTCGTACCTCTATAAAGGATTTAAAACAAAAATCACTCTGTAAAGTGGTTAAATAGGGCAAAAAACTATATATAGAAGCTTTTCTTTTTGCTGATGGGAAATCTCATCGGGCTTGTATTTAATATAAGTCATGTTTACAGTGATCGCAGACCCTGACGCCGCTGAGTTAGTTCTGAAGACATGTCTTGAGAAAGATGACATAATGAAGATGGCCACCCTATTTGTAGGCAATGGTTCCATATTTGCTCCAGGTATACACCCATATTTGTAGTGGTAAATTATTGACCACAAAAGGTGAAAATATTAAAGCACAAACAAAATAAACTAATTTATTGTAATTTCTTTTTCAATACTAGTTTCAATCTGGCGACCGCGGCGAAAAGTCTTAGTTCCAAGCTTCAGTGTCAAATACTTGAAGAGCTACATGTCCATATTCGTGAAAGAGAGTGCCGTCCTCGTCAGCAAGATGGGGACAATGTCGGGGGCCGGCTCTCTGTCCGCATTCAAATACTTTACTGCCTACACTATGGACGCCATTGGAGGTATACAATAAAATAAAGTATATTTAGTTTGGTTTTTAAAGCGTGTTTTTTAGTTTTTTAAACTATTATTTATTTTCTAATTATTCGTTCTGCTAACTACAAAAGCGACATTTGTTTTCACATTTTCAATTTTTTTTTAAATTATTGAATTGTCATCGGTCCTCGATATGTCTACAAAGTTTAAATAAAATCTAACCGTTTGAAGTGGATCAAAATCAAATCCAAAGGAGTCGGTTACAAACAAAAAAACTTACAAACATACAGGTGAAGCTAATAAAAGCGTGTTAATAATGCGTGTTTACAAATGCTTCTTCATGACAATACTTGTTGGGAGTTCGATTGAAGAAGGTTTAAGCTTAAAATACTTCTTTAACACGATAGAAAACGTCCAACGTAGATTTCTTCGTGCAATGCACTACAGGTGTCACAAAACTTATCTACCGTATAACCAATTGCTCAGCAAATACAGGCTTTTGACGCTCAGCTCTAGAAGTAAACAATTAGAAGCAATGACATTGTATAACATTGTTAACGGCAATTTTGATTGTATTGATTTAAATAATGTACCTATTATGCTATGCAGTCCCCAGAACTGTTCATAGACGGCGGCTGCGTGCAGGCAAACTCTTTGCAGTAGGTGCCTGCCGATCTAACACTGGTGTACGTTCACCGATTCGGCGAATGACAGCAACCTACAATGAAGCATTTGAACACATAGATATATTCACATGCTCTTTGGTTTCGTAGCCTTTTGTATGACACACTTGAACTCTTGGTCTAGTTCTTTACTTGTTTTATAATATTCGTTTTTTTTTAATACTTTTTCTATGTTTTTTTATATTGTTAATGTAACTGTCATGCATGTACAATTCACCAACTAGTGAATTTAAAGTATTATTTATTAATGGTAATCTGTGAACAGCGCTGTGGGCTACGTTATTATTTATGTAACTTATGATTTATTTTTGTAATATTCCATAATGTAGCTGTTTGTTGTTCCTATTTAATAAAAATAAAAAAACAACACATGAGCTTTGTTGAGGTGAAGAAGGAAACGCGTTCTGTTTGTATGTAACGTACCTAGACGTGTTAATACATGTGTAGCGGCATCTACTACCTTACACGCGACTAGCGTTGCCAGGCGTCCGGATAAAGCCGGACACAGTCAGGAGTCAGGCTTTTTGGTTGCGTGTACGGCCAAATTATATGGTGTCCGGCCTGTCCGACTTTTGCTTTTTAAACTCGACCATTTTTTTTACATTTGTCATGTGTTGGTTTCCGCTCCGCCCACCTCACCTTGTATCACTAGCGCAAGCGAGCGGAGTAGCACTGTCCATAATAAACAAGACTGATTCAATAAATGTTGTGTTTGTTTCATTCAAATTTAAGAAGGTTTTATGGTAAATGATAAAAATGCCTTGTTTTACTTTTTTTAAATTGTAGTGTTTATATCAAGACTAAAAAATGTAGGGTGTCCGGCCTTTTTACCCAAATGTCCTGCTAAACAGACTGGTCTGTCCGGCTTTCCAGTTTTAAGAGCTGGCAACCCTACACGCGACTGACGTCTAATGAGTAGTTTATAATTTATTGAATTCCAGAATCAACACTTGGCTATAAATTTGGTGCTCAAAACGATACGAGCCACCCTTTCATTAGAGCGTTTAATGAGGGCCTCGCAAAGTGTGCAGAACGTCTCTGCCAGCCATGGCTACATAGTGACCTGGTATATACCAATCTACCCTTATACTCTCGTCTGCTGAAGGCAAGAAAGTTTCTATGGAATTTCATAACGGAGGTGATCAAATTGTTTGTTACACATAACACATATCAGCCTGTAATGTTCCCAGTGCTGGGACACAGGCCTTCTCTCGTTGAGAGGGAGTGGGCCGTAATCCACCACGAGGACCCAATGCGGGTTGGTAGATGTCAAATGTCTTCGAATTTTTGGTACTAGGACATGCCGGTTCCCTCACGATGTTTCCTTTACCGTTTTGTGAAATTGTTTCAAATCGAATAGTGGGGCGTTTATCACTAAAACAATTGCTAACAAGTTGATAGGATACTTTTCATAAAATAGATTATATAAATTACAGATTATGTAAAACAAACCCATCACACCGCTGTAATTTACGCACCTGAACATCAAACTACGATAGATATTGATTTCATTTTTTATTTTTCAGTTAATTAATACCAAAAGAAAGGAAATTAAAGAAAAAAAGGAAGTAACTCAAGAAGACAGTACAAGTAAGTATGGGTAACTCCGCACACCAAGCGATATTTTTTTTAATAACTGCACATTTATGTTGTACCATTTTAAATGGCATATAGCTACATATGTATGGCATCATATAGCAATAGCATAACGCTGCCCCGGTTGACGTCATCAAGCTTTACGCTCCGTACCTACGTTCAGCTGCCGAAAATGAAGTGGCGCGTCCACTTCATTTTATATCATACTAGCTGACCCAGCAAACGTTGTTTTGCCTTATAAATTATTTAGGGGTGCCCCTAACATTTAGGGGGATGAAAAATAGATGTTGGCCGATTCTCATAGATACCGGATAAGCACAAAAAATTTCATCAAAATCGGTCAAGCCGTTTCGGAGGAGTATGGCAACGAAAACTGTGACACGAGAATTTTATACATTAGATATTTCATATCTTTTGATGGTTTCAATAATGGATTTGTCTCACATGCCTCCTTACAAATCTATGAAAACCAATTTCTCGTAAAGACAGCCTGCATATTATAATCGGCCTATAATTTTCCTATTGCTGGGACACAGGCCTCTCTATGATAGACCGGGAGTGGACCGTTTTCCACCATGCGGGCCCAGTGCGGCTTGGTAGATGACAGATGTCTTGAATTTTTGGTTGTAGGACGTGACGGTTTCCTCACGATAGGTATTTTGTCTTCACCGTTTGATAGCAGTGGTGAAGCGCCCGCCTGAGGTCAAACCCAAGACCTGCAACTCGTGCTCCTACCGAAGACGACTTATTTTCTTGAAACTAGGTACGATTTTAGGTCAATTCGACTTTCTCATTCCAGATTCACTAGAATACACGCAGACGGTTTTGGAGTGTCTAGTAAGATTGTCAGGTGGTGACGAAGGGTACACAGACGTCGAAGTTATGGAGGAGCTAATGGTTATCATGATAGCTGGTAACGATACTTCGGCAGTCGGAGCATCCTTCATATCCTTGTTGCTTTCCAGACATCCCGAAGTGCAAGAGAAAGTCTATGAAGAGTAAGTTTCCCAAGATCTTCATCATCACCATTTATTTATTTATTTATCAGTATTCTCTTAGGGTGTGTCCAGACCTGCCGAATGCGCCGCTCGCGAGCCGCTTGCGGACTGCACGCGTGCATTTCATATTCGTACGCAGCCCCTGTGGCGTCCGCACGCCGCTCGCGCGTACTCGAGCGGCGCAGGAGGTGCACGCGTGCCACCCGCGGTGCACCTACCTCGCCCCCATATTTAGTTCAAACGCAAAAGAAGCTATGTGCGCACGAGCAGCGCGCCCCACTTAAGCCTTGCCGAAGTTGCACTAGAGCGGCGCACCAAACGTAGGCTGTAACCGCACGCGAGCAACAAGTGCGCAGTTCGCAAGCGGCTCGCGAGCGGTGCATTCGCGGCGCGTCCGCCAGGTCTGGACACACCCTAACTCTCATCCCAATTTGTTTGGGGTCGGCCCAACATGTTTTTATCCATATTTTCTATTATTCGTCACCCGTTTTCTAACCATAACATCTTTGAAACAGCCCAGCCAATTTTTTTTTGGTCTTCTACTTTTATTACCTCATTCAAATTCAAAACTTTCCATGACATTTTCTTAATTCCTCCGCATCACATGCCTATCTATATCAAGACAACCGATTTCTACACAACTTTTCAGTCAACGATGCCACTTTGAGACTTCTTCCTTAAAAAAAGGCAAGAATAATGTTTATTAGGACACATAACGTGAAAAACTAAAAAAGGGAAAATTATGTTCTTACAACAGTAGTATGTGCGTCTCGGCTTCGCCAGGAATTTCAATTTCAGCATTATTGCCGACAGATGCCGTCTGATGCTGATTCCAATAATGACGGGACACTTTAAAAAAAAATGAGGTATAAGGTATAAATACGTACATAAATTGTATACTTAAAAATAAATAAAATAGTAGACAGCACAAAAAACAACAAGAACTGTCTTGGAAAAACCTGATCTTAACGTTTAGCTACCTACATTGATCCGTGCACTCACAAAGCGCGACGGACAAGACATCGACCGTTTAGTATTTAGTTTTTCGAAAAGAAAGAACACAATACTGTGATTGTTTAAAAAAAATTAAAAACCAAAAAGATTAAAGTAATGGTTTAATAAACACACTAACTGCACTAAGATAATTTTATCGGTTTCATTCAGGTTACAAGAAGTGTTCGGTGACACAGACAGGCCAGTAACTTTTGAGGACTTGCCTCGTCTGAAGTACCTGGACGCGGTGATCCGGGAGACGCTGCGGCTGTACCCTCCTGTGCCAGTCATCACCAGGAAAGTTGAGAAGGACGTGGTTTTGCGTAAGTGTTTGTATATACAAGAACCACCAGGATACTAATAGTGAATGTCTTCTTATATTTAAACGAAAACGAGAAGACATTAACACTTGTTTTCTAAATAAAATGCGTAAACGCAAAACGTACGAACGTACGTAAAACATCGAAAAACTTTTAGGTGCACGTAATTTTGCTGAATCGTTGCTCGAACAGCCAAGCTCAAAGAAGAGGTACCTACGCAGTTTTGCATGCGAGTCTTTACGGGAGGACGAACGGTTGTGGAATCGGCCGCACTCTCATGGCCGGCTGATACCAATTGGGGGTGCAGCGAATGTACAAGTATCTCGCGGGCCCCCGACTAACGGTAGAAGGACTAGAAAAAAAATGTTGCATGTAATCTTAACGTCACCGTACATATTGAAACCATTAGACAGAGCCCACGAACACTTACACATGAACCTTGGAAAAAATATTACCTATGTTTTTTTTTTTCAGCCACAGGCATCAAGCTCGTGCCCGGAACTGGAGTTATAGTAAACATCTGGGCGTTGCATCGCAACCCTCGGTACTGGGGAGCCGACGCGGAGGTGTTCCGACCTGAACGGTTCATCGACACGCCGCTCACACATCCCGCTGCCTTCATGCCTTTCAGCCATGGACCAAGGGGCTGTGTTGGTATGAGGATAGTTTTATCATATGTATATATGAGATCAGGGTGTTCTGTCAAACGATTTGTCTGGAATGTTCACCGTTTTGACATAGCGTGTTGTGGTAGATAAATCACAGTCAGGAGGATGTTGCTGCTGATACTATTGACGCTATCCCTAGTCACTTTATTTTTATTTAAGTTTTATAAGGAAAACAAACAAAAGTAGTCTACGACCCCTATACGGAGGGCAAGGGGTTAAGGTAAAGATACGGTGCCGAGCAGCCGTAGCCCAGTGGTAACGGTCACGACATATGAGTTCTGCCAGACGGTCGTAGGTTTGAATTCTGCCAGACGTTTTACTATTATGTAAATCACCAGCTCTTTAAACTGAAGGAAAAATTATCCTATATATCCTAGAAGTTTTAAAAGCTTGAAGACTTGTGACATCACAACCCCCACTGGGCCGCTTGGTGGATTAAAGCCCACTCAAGGGAGTGCGGATCACAGAGAGAAGGCCTGTGACTCAGCAGATAAAACATTATTGGCTGATTTTGCTGTATTATACCAAAGATCTGATTACTGACACAGGACTAGAAGGCAACTGAAAATCAATATTATATATAAAAGCACAAATCATTGGTATTCACACACACATACCAGCAGCACTATATTAAAGTTAATTTAGGTTTAATCCTGGCTTTATTATAGTTTTGTTTATAAATTAACGATTTTAATTTTGTTTTTATACAAATTTATTTTAATCTTGATTTAATCTTTCCTATTTTAGAAAATAAATTATATTCTAAAATAGGAAAGATTAAATCACGATTAAAATGAATTAAGGTTATCATCCGGACTTTATTTTAATTTTGTTTTTGTAGTTTTATTTAATTTGGCATTGTAATTTAATTTGAATATCAAATTTTTTGCTTTTTGCTATTATTTTAAAACATACAACTTGCTATATGGTAACCCCACTGACAGAAGTCACTGGCTATTGAAAGATCTAGCATATGTAGCTCTGGAGGTTTCACTTTTTATTGACACAGTTTATGCTAATTAGAACAACGAATTAAGATGAGAGGAATCAGCTCCTTGATGCTGTCTCGTTGGTCTAGTGGTCGCATGCGCTACTGCTGACCACGAGGTCCTGGGAAGCATATCCGATTTCCAGGTCAGGCTAAGCCTGATAGGGTTTTCCCAACAGATTTTTTTCAGTAGCAGCCCAGTCTGGATTTATGCCTGGTTGTTGATAAGAGGCTTGCTCCCAGTGACTAGCGAAAGTGGGTGTATTGTAGGTATACCTCCACCTAACTCTTCAGGAAATACAGACTTGGTGTCATGTTATGCTATGAATCAGCTCCAACATCATCTCTATGGCGTGGCAAAGAGGTGGAGTATTCGCTGAACCCAAGTACTGTTTTTGTTTCAGGTTACCAGTATGCTATGATGTCAATGAAAACGGTGTTGTCATCTGTGCTGCGACACTACAGGATCCTACCAGCTACTGCACCGAAAAACAACTCTGAATACCCACCAATACGTCTCAAATTTGATCTCATGATGAAGGATGAAGACGATTTTCAAATACAAATAGAATCTAGGTTTTAACTATGTAACTGCTAATGAATTTTATTTATACATATTTTATGTACGTATGCAAGAACTAGCTGCTGCCGTGGCTTTGCACGCGTTATAGTTCATTTGATGTAAGGTTCATAGTATTCATGTATTTTTTAACAAGCTTTCTTTTTCTTGTCTTGTTAATTATTTAGTTTACGTGTATTGGTCAAATCTTGCAAGCAGAAAGAAAACCACTTCTACCTATGTTAATTCTGTTTCGAAGACAATGCATGATGCATGGACTGATTCCAAACCCAAGATTGGAACTCCAGTCGATGAATATCCTCAACGGTCAACAGTACAGACAATTTAACATTCGAAAAATCGCCAAAGTTGCCTCACATAATTAATGGCCCCCTTTCACACTAACGCTACCGCCCGTGCTATCTGTTAAGTAACCAACACACATAGGCTGCGAGCGAGCTGCCGGCTAAGGGGAAAAGTATATTTGAAGCCGCAGAATCGCGATCCATTCAAAAACTAGAACGCCAAGCTTTACCACAGTCTACACAAGCCACAACATAAAGCCAAAACTTCTTCAAACATTCGCCCAGCGAGCGCCTCAACTTTTTCAAACACGTCTGTTATCAGGCCACGAAAATTTTACACTGTGTCATGTGAACCAGATAGGCGCCTCCATAACTCAGCTTTGATAAATTGAAAAATGTGACAACGCTTTGAGGGAGTTTAAATTTTTCCTTTGACAGCGTAACTTTGGGCATACCATGCTCTGCGGTTGGTACACTGCTTTACTTTGTTAGGTAATATTAAATAATCAGCGTCCTATGGTTGGCCTAATTTCAAGTTAAATTTTGGTGTAAAATGTTTTAAAATGGCTCAGTTAAAAACCACGGTCTCTTTTTTTATATTGAGACAAATTGTCATAGACAACATAAACGCTATGAAAGGTTTGTGCTATCTTGGGTATTTAAGCAGAACCTAACAAACATACCCTTCGTAGCCATAGGAAAAAAAAATTAGGGACTTTGAAAACGATTAGGTACGAGTGCTACGAATAGATGTCGCTGATGCAACTATACACGGTCAAATTAAATTACCACATATCGATATCGAAAACTAATAGAACGAAAGATAAAACAAAATTTAAAAAATCATCATTTATCGCCGTCAGGTCAATGCCCGTAATCTGTCACAGCTGGTTTTGTAATTTTGCGTGGAACATAATTTAGATATATTTTTAACGAATTCCCAAAAACCACAACATAACAGTCGTGTTCATGTCAATGACATTTAAGTTTTGAACAAAGTTGCAACATTGAATTATTTTTTTCTATAGTCTTAAATATTGATATTGATACCCAAAACGTGGGTATTTTATTGCCAGTCAATTTAAATTGACCCTGTAGAAAACCATTCAACAAAATAAAAATAAACATGCATAAACATAGCATCACGCCTTGTTTCCCCAGAGGGTGTGCAGAGGTGTACCTATAGTAAACCCGCATTTCACCAGTTATGTTGAAGTCCTATGTAAGCCTGCGAGCCTATTGCCATCAAGTGGACCTAAAACCAGGGGGGCTACTCTCTAACTCCGTCAACGAAAATACGGACCCGACCGAAAATAGTTCGAAACTTCAAAGTGACTCCTACAGCTGATTAATTAACTTTTTTGGACGGGTAAAACCATTTATGGAGTAGGGACAGCTGTTAAATCGTGTAGTAATTCATTCTTAGTTTGGGCCCCAAACTAATCATATGTCCGAGATACTGACTGAATCTATTCTATTTGTTTTAAATCGCATGACTGTTGACCTATTTTTATTTTTTTTATTTAATGTTATTGATAATTTTTGATTTATTTATATTACTATTTTCTGTATTTTTTATATCCTATTGTCTTTCGACCTAATTTGTACACCAGCCATGGTCAAACATGTTGAGCCAAAAAACTTGTAACACCTAATAAGCATCATACCATGTATATTATCTACACATGCTTTTGCAAAATAAAAATGAATCTGAATCTGAATCTGAATCTGAGTCCGTCGGTGACAGGGAGTAGGAAACGCCCGTAACTTCGGCCGAGATTACGGATTTCGTGGTTAGAGAGCAGGCCCCCGGACTCCGGGCTACTACTGAGAAATCGTAGATAAAAAAAACTCAATCACACTGCCCGACCGGGCAAAAAAAATTAACTAGCTATAAAACAGCATTCTGAATTCCTATCAAAACGGACCCTACCTTTTTTCGAAACAAAACATAAAGTTTGCAACACCCCCATAGTTTGGAGTAAGTAATTAATAAACAGGGCAGAAATTCCTGAACACGCAAGAATCTGACGTTCAGACGAACCCTGTTGTACCCTAGCTTACCCTAGCGTACCCTGGCTACTTGAGGTACTTGCGAGCTACTCGCTAATTACTTCGCTAAATATTTACTTTGCCCAGATTCTCCTTTCTACAAGGGATAGGGTGAAGACATGGTGGAAACAGCGGAAACAGCGGATAATAGGTACCGACATGGTTTTTTTTTTTGGGTGGGAAATCATTAAATAACTTCTCCCGCTCTGGGTGGAACGGGAGGGCGTGTCAGACTTTTACTGACTAAAACCCAACCGTGTTCCCTCAGTTGCCTGTGTGCTAGGGACCGCGGTATCTCTTTCGAACAACCCGCACCCCTGGCAGGCATCGGCCCTTGCGGGCCCCATCATGGTGGATTCTAAATGTTGATGTATTTTTTATCCTACTTCCTCGTATCCTTGTCTCCTCCTCGTCCCCAGCGTGCTTCAGAATGCACGCACGGTCCGTAAAGCCGTTGGTTCCGGCTGTCATTCGTTACGGGTCGACAGAAGCCCGAAAATCTGACAACCAGTCTTACCGAGGTATATCGTATTACCCAGAGGGGCTTGTGGCTAAGTAATATTAGCCGCACGGATCGATCGATCAGGTTAAGCTACACTTGCCGCGGTTGGTCCGTGGATGGGTGACCATCTTAACATACTAAGACCTCTCCGTGCCTCGGAAAGCACGTTAAGTCGCTGGTCCCGGCTGTCATTTGTAGATCTTTGGCAGTCGTTACGGTTCGTGACGAGCTCTAAAGTCTGACAACCAGTCTTACCAAGGGGTATCGTATTACCCAGTAACTGGGTTGTGGAGGTCAGATAGGCAGTCACTCCATGTAAAATACTGGTATTCTGTCGCATCCGGTTAGACCGAAAGCTGACCCCAACATAGTAGGAAAAGGGCTAGGTAGATGATGAGTATAAACGTGTGTCAATGGTGATGAAATCAAATCAAACCAATAGATCAGAATTAAATTATTGATGTCCATAAGAAGTTAGGACACGAGATAGTGAATACAAAATATTTTTCTTTATTTTTAAATAGACGAATAAATCGCCCCTCTTATTACGCTGTGCGCTTCCTTAAGCACGAGCGGAGCGCCTTTGCTGCTAGTAGTCACGAGTTAGGACATTCTTGACAGTCACTGAACTGATTAAAACAAGATAAGATGAATGTCAAGACTGATGACCCTTGAATATATTAATTTACACATATTATTTAACTATTCTCTTATATAAAAGCAACAAGAATAATGTTCCCAAGATTTTGTAATATCCAACTTGATTTTAAAAGAGTGTCCGTGGAGTGGAGTTTCTTGTCCGTTCTTTTCCATAGAGATCTACGTTTTGGAATGAGTAACGAGCTTCAACTATCCAACTGATCGACTTTTTACAATTCAAAAGTGCCTGGAAATGGTATAATTTAATGAAATGTTTTACTAGATTTTCGACCAGCAGCTTCGCCCGCATGATAGTCGGAAAATATCTCACGGGATTGTAATATCGGGATGAAAAGTATTCTTTATCTTAATCTAAGTCATAAACTATCCGTGTACTAAATTTCATCCAAACCCGTTTGGCTGTTTCTGTGTGATTGATGAACAAACATACGACCTTTCACATGTATAATATTAGTATAATCCTACTATATATATATATTTATTCTATCCTACCATCCTATCATAAATGTGAAAGTTTGTGAGTATGGATGTATGGATGTCTGTTACTCAGTCACGCTAAAACAGCTGAACGGATTTGCATGAAATTTGGTACACAGATAGGTTATAACCTGGATTAACACATAAGATACAAATTATCTCGGTAGTACGTTCCCTTGGTATAATTTTCGACGTGCACGCGGGCGAAGCCGTTGTAAAAAGCTGGTAAAATATTAATAGTATGATTAGGTTACGTGATCCACCTAAAGCGTACCAATAGATGCAATATGAATGTGGAAAAATGTACACTTAAACTCGGTCTTATTATAAAACAAGGTTTTAACCATCGAGCCTCTGTTTTTGAAATGAACCTAACTGAAATAGAAATGCAGTTAGTTAAAAAAAATACTGACAGCTGAGTCTGGTTCTAAGTTGTCATTTTTGTATTAAGAACTTTATATTCAAATCAAAATAAAGTTGGAAATGAAAAAAATAAGTTAGACCGCGTTTTGTAATAAGCATTTATTGCAATTAAACCATTGCTAAAGATCACCACATGGAGTTGTTTTATAAAGATACGCGTATTATTTTACTTGAAATTATAGAAGTCCGGGATATAAATTGTTTACGAACTTAAATAAATTAAATAAAAAGCTGCATCCAGTTAGACTGGAAGCCGACCTCAACACAGTTGGGAAGAGGCTAGGCAGATGATGTTGATGACCAATTCAAATCGTCCGTAGGTAGGTATATTCAAATCTAAACTGTTAATTTTTGACAGCTGTATGAAATGACAATTTGATAAAAAATATATTTCCCTGATCGTACAATAAGATACGATAATAATTTATCTACCCAAACATGAGTACGAGACATACGATACAAATTGTCAGCATGCAAGAGATGTTTATAGTAAACATAAAACAGATCATCACTGCCACACATGCCATTGTTTAAGGTAAACGCCTTAAACATTAGCGTGCAAATATTAATACAATAATAAAAATTCATAATAATAAAAGAACATTAGTCTAATAGCGAAGAGCCTCAACCAACACCTTAGGAGGCTCTCATTGCACGGCTGGGTCAAGGGCTTGATTCAGAAAGCGGTACTCCTGGACACGGCACGCATAGTCAGGAGGTTCCTTTCTCTGGAGCCCTGACCACCGGCATCTTGGACCCTGCTCCTGATGCCGATGGGCCACTATTTTTAAATGTTTTTGTAATTTTTTTACAAAAATATTTAAAAATATCCTTAATATGTGTGAAAATAAATAAATGAGAAAAATAACACTAAAAAAATAAAGATAAATAAATAAATAATAAATTGGTGAAACATAATCATAATCTCTCATTTAGAAACTCATTCAAGTTATAGTAAGCTTTATCTGCTAGAAAATGTATACCATTATTTTTGAATTGTATATCAGTTAACTGCTTCCAGCTTTTAGGTAGTTTGTTATAACGTATTGGAGCCATACAAAAGACAGAGATGAATATTGTGAGACCATACTTTTCTCCAGTACGAACATGAACATTAATTTCTTATTATCCTATATTGTGTCACACATTGTTGGTCAACGGCCTCCCAATTTTACTTCCAAACCTATAGCTTTAAAGATTAGGTAAAGGCCAACATGGCCAGAGACATCACAAGTCGGGGGTCTAGTGCATTTTCTGGCTATTTTGGCCCTGCAAACCATATCAGATCGTCACACCATCTACCCTGTGGCCTGCCTCGACGGCGAGTTCCTTTCTCAGGCGTCCAGTGAGTCTCCATCTCTCCGGGTGCATTCGCGTAACAAATCACAAACATGGGGTAGGTCACAAACGTAGGTCTTTTAATAAATTCTTACATATTGTATTAAGGCTCCTGCAAACAGGTGCGTACTCACGTAGAACAATTTATATGAAAACTACTTGCAAATTGTTCTATAAGAGTCGCGTCGCGCCTGTTTGAAGAAGCCTTTAACCATAATTATCCTTGATAGCATAATTACTAGATCGAATCTAGGTAAGCCAAAGCAATGCAATGCTCACATAGCGTCAGCTAAATGCTTGGCGGTACTGTAGTGGCCGGTATTGGGATATAGCTGTCTGTGGTGTGTGGAGGTACGAACGTAACTACAGACACGCCAGGATTTCTACCACAATTTAGCTATTTAGGCTAGAAACTATATCAACAAGCAGTTTATTACATTAGCGCAAGGAGGCCGGTTTTAGTGTTAGCTTGTACTATGTTTTTTTTTTTCAATTTGTAGTTCTGTTTCAGGCTGTATATTGAATGAAACAGGATTCGCTACCGTAACACGTATATATTTACAGAATTACTAGCTGACCGGTCAGACGTTGTGCTGCCCGAGCAGTGTCACCTACCGGGTCCAATTGTGAATCTAAACCATTCTCGGAATGACTTGAACACATACAAAAATTTCTTCAAAATCGGACTAGTCATTTAGGAGGATTTCAGTCACATTCACATGCACAGAAGAATTAAAGATGAAAAATGTATTAAGATAATCATTAAAATTACCAATACGACCATATGATTTCATTCAATTCCATTCAATGAACTTAGTTCATTCAATTCCATTCAATTAATTTTTCATGAAATAAGTGGTCATATTTTTACGAGTGCGAATCACATTTTAATCGAGACATTGACTCTGACTCGTAAATTGCAAAAAAAAACGGAAGAAAAATTACTTAGGTACTATACCTTTGCGAAACTCTTCGAGGAAACGAAGCCTGCTATAAGATATACTAGCTGATCCGACAGACGTTGCCCTGTCTTAACAAAGAATATTGAATTCACATTATATATTTATACAGGATAAGTTTTTAAGCAGTGCGCAAACTGTAATCATGAATTCAGCATATCATTCTAGAACCCCCAGCGCAGAAATTTTTCGCAGGTTATACAAAAATCAGCTGTTTAATACCTACGCGGTCAAAATGTATGGAACAACTGATTTTTTTTGAAATTGAATTGAAGTTGAAATTGATTGAAACTGAATTCATGGTTACAGTTTGCCCACTGGTTATAAACTTATCCTGTATATATGTTACGCACGACTTTCTTAATTTTTTCTTTCATAAGAACATTCGCCTGATAATAACAAACACAGCAAAAACAGAATTAGCAAAATTGGTCCAGTCGTTCACGTGTGATGCCGTGACCAAGATAAATAGGGATTGAATTTATATATACAGGGTGTAACAGAAACCCTATTGCCATCCTTAAGCACTAAAGATAACAGCTGGAATAGAGTCACTATACATAGTTTCAGCTCAAAATAAAATACTATAAGAGTTGAGAACAGATTTAAAGTTTCATACATTTCTTAAATTCAAATCATAACAAAAGTATCAACGCACTACGTAGGCCAATATCGCGATAAATCCCTTCCGAGTGATGTGTTTATTTCAATTTGAAAAGTTTGGTTTCTGATATCATCATTCATCATTTAAGCCGAAAGATGTCCACTGCTGGACATAGGCCTCCCCCAAAAGGGGGGTTTGGCCATAATCGCCACGCTTGGCAGGCGGGTTGGCGATCGCAATGAGGTGGTAAAATGCATAGAGAACGCTGCTATCCATTCTCTAGTAAGTCACTTCTGGTCATGTAGAGATAGGATTAAAAAACCCTTACAATATCGTTTGATATCATCCAAAGAAGCCGTGCCCTTGGTATGTACATATACAACGTGTAACGGAAAGGGTATATACATATCAAGGGCATGGCTTCTTTGATGATATCAAACGATACTGGAAGGATTTTTTAATCCTATCTCCACATGTTTGGAAGTTATGATCATTTTTAATACATTGATATCAGAGCAAATTGAAACAAACGCATCACTCGGAAGAGCTTTATCGTGATATTGGCAAGTAACGTGGGAAGTTATTGACCTACGTAGTGCAGTAACACGTTTGTTATGATTTGAATTTAAGAATTATATGAAACCGAAAATTTGGTATCACTTCTTAGAGTATTTTATTTTGAGCTGAAACTATGTATAGTGATTCTATACCAGATCTTATCTTTATTGCTTAAGGATAGCAATAGGGTTTCTGTTACACCCTGTACATATAAATTCAATCCTATTTACCTTGGTCACGGCATCACACGTGAACGACTGGACCAATTTTGCTAATTCTGTTTTTGCTGTGTTTGTTATTATCAGGCCACCCTCTCCGTTACATTTTGTATAGATTATGTAAAATTGCTGCTACAAGTTTGATGTCGTTAGGTACAAATACCAAACAAACACGACCACACAATCTACGCGCAAAACATATTCAGTATTCACATTACAATATCCACAGTTTTGAAACGTCCCCTCCCATCCATCACGCCTCTTAATTGAGTAATGGCCGAAGTGACAGCTAGTTCTGATTGATCGCAACCGCGCTAAATATGATGTATTGCTGGCTTTGACTGTTGTTTAGGGATTTAAGTTTGCTGTGACGGTTTTGGACCTCCTCAGTTTATAGGTTTGTGTCAAAGGTTTAGGTTATGACGGATGGATAGTAGATACTGTTATACTATATTTTATATCGAGGGACTAAACGAAGTCATAATATAGCAGAGGTGGTTTGACTCCCGAGCGTGCGAGGGAGTCAATGAAACCGAGGGTATATTAAGTTGGCGTTTAGTCTCGAGGTGCAAACTATACTTTTTACTTTGAGTGCGAGAAAAATAGTCAATTTTGTACAAAAACATTTAATAAATGTCACTTAGTAAAATAAAATAAAAATCTTCTAAAGCAGTCACAGATTAACAATTTAAAACACATGGCGCCACCTTCTTTGCGGAAAAACCATGAGACTAAAGCGCGACTAAAGTGGTCACTTTAGTCCCGCTTCGTAGGGCTATACTGGCGCACTTTTAGAGAATGAGAATTGAAAACTATAATAATATATTTGTTTGTGCATAATTTGTTACCTCAAGTATTCTGTTGACATTACAATGTAGGTATAAGGCCACCATAACAGTCACAATACCCGCCGTACTAGTTGATACTGTAATTATGGACTATATTACAGTGGAGTATTGCTGTGACCCGTAGCGTAACAAACAAGTGAGATAGGCTCCTTAAGAAAAGAAAAAGAATCAAATGGAAAACAGACAATAATTTAGAAATTAAATTGCAACACTTAATAATTTTTTGGCTTATCTGTGATTGTTAGTATGTTAGATAGTATGTCTGTATGTATGAATGTATGTATGTATGACTGTCATGTCACATTGTGTAGATACGTAACCATTTTGGAACATAACATCGTTTTCAGTAACGGTTATACCAATCAATATTAGAAATGTGAAAATTTGTATGTTTGGATGTTAGTGGCTCACCACGCAAAAACGGCGCACAGGATTTTAATGAAATTTGACACACGGATAGTTTATAAACTGTATTAACAGATGTGATACTTTTTAACCCGGTAATACATTCAAGTGGGACAATTCTTGACCTCCATGCGAGCAAAGCCACTGTCAAAAGCTAGTATTATTATAAATGCGAAAGGAAATCTGTCTGTATTTCTGTCTGACTGAAGAAATTCGGCACACAGTTACTAGACCATGATCTGGGTTGGGACATAGGCTACTTTCCGGGTAGTCGTTTCCAGGGGCATAACTGATGCCCTCCTTACTGGCGAAGCCGCAGACGAAACACAGTGAAACCACTTTTGGCTGATTCTAACAGTAAATAAGTCAAACCAAATTATTTTAATATCCTGTGGACATCATTTTCAATTTATCGGTAGGAAATTCTACGCAATGTTGACACGTCTAGCAATGCGCTACGCGCCGAGCTATGGCATAGCTAGCACTCACTTCTACGTCCGCGTGGTAGCTCTCAAAACGGGTGTAGGAAAACATCACAATGAGGACAAACTACGTGCCCTCACGTTCACCGGCTTCATAAAGTTCATAACTCATTTGCTGGGCTTGGTATAACCTTTTATAACAAGTTTCCCTCTTCTTTGCTAGATTTACATTTTAATGCGTTTAAAGCTAAAGTAAAATCAAATCTTTGTTCGAAGGCATACTATTCTACCAACGACTACTTAAACGATAAGAATTGTTGGTCGCTGTGATTAACTCAAGACAACGTTTGTGTTCTTTCACCAGAATTAGCTTAACTACTGACAGGTCATATGAATTACTTCATATCATTGTTTATTTAACTTGACTGCATAAACCATTTTTTTATTTATTTAAATCAGTTAAATTTTCATTTATTGTTGAATGTTAATTATATGCTATTATTGTATAGATTCAAGTTCTTCTAACATAACAGACAGCTGTGTTGCTGGGGAGTTTGTTGCGCCACTTCTTCTTCCCAGCTAAAGCACTAGGAAGTGGTGAAGGGCGGGCGTTTTGCGGGACTGTCTTGTGTAAGTTTGACGTTCAAAAAGTGCTGACTCTCAGCCTAGTTTGAATAAATGACTTTTGATTTTGATTTTGATTTTTGATCGTGCGGAAATCAATGTATTCTAGAACAAAGAAATCGAAGACATGTGACATCTACCAACGTGCACTGGGCCCGCGTGGCAGATTACAGCCCACTATCTTACAGAGATGAGGCTTGTGTCTCAGCATTAGGACCATTAGGTATATGCTCATTATGCTATGGTATGTTCTAGAAATGTCCACAAGTTGTTCCTACACCAGGCAGTACTATTTAGCCTTTTAGACCATGGGTAGCAGTTTCTGTGCTAATTTGTTATACGAAACAAAATAGGGTCTCATTTGTAACCAAGCTAGTAGTATTACTTACAAGAAATAACACGCATATAAATTCGTTATTTACATGTACTGAACATATTTCTTGTTCGCTCGTAGTGAAGGTCGCGTCGATCGATACAGTACATTTCATTTGCAAACAAGAACATTATTCTTATTATGTTTGCGACAAGTCAATTTAATAAGGCGTATTTTTCGTATTAACATATGTGACATGCCTTGATTTTGTTTACGTAGTTTTGAAATTGTACCTCAAAGATTAATATTCGAAATAGGTAATAGATACAAATCGAGCAGTGGAGGATGAACAGTTTATTTGTTACAATATAATTAACAAAATAAAACAACTGACTTAAAAAAGAACAACACTATAAACTGAAAATTTACTTTAATTTTGGAAGTCGGTGTCTTTCTATGGGTATTTACCACTGACTTTCGAAATCATTATTTAAAAAAAAATGCGGTAAAAAAGGTTTTTAGTTTAACTTTTTAGTTATGGTACCAACCCCACACACCAATTCGTATTCGTCCACTATTTGCTATAAAAACTTAGTTACACATTTAGTTACACTGGATCAGTGTTAATAAAATTATTTAGCATTTAGTAACACTGGATCAGTGTTCATAAAATTATTTAGCATTTAGTAACACTGGATAATTCTCCAAAACTTCAACCGGGCGCGATGAAAACTCTGTAACAAAACTGTCTCCTGTCATTTCGAATACACGAAGCTTGTAATTCCTTCCTGACCACACAACCTGGTTTACCAAAACTCTTTACTTACATTGCATGCATCTCTCTAGTTTAAAATTAAACCCACCACACTAGCACACATTACTAAACTGACAGACACTGATTGTAAAAGTTAGATCGTTATTAAGTTGTTACTACGGAAAACTGGATTCTGAAGCTGCAAATATTTGTTAGGATCCCCTCTCACCTGGCTAGTAGATTGGCTCAATTTGAACGAGGCACGAACTGGTAGCCAGTAGCCTGGAGATATATTGTTGTCGTTATTATTATGTTATTAAGAGAGCAGAATTTTTGTGGGATTTTGGTTGTGTGAAGAGGGTTTAGGTGTAGACGCATTTTCAATTGTTTTGTTTTTTTTTTCTGTTGTTTAACGCAAACATGAGTGCATATTGCTGGATTTTAGTCACAATTTTGTTTCAGCTATGAGGAATATTTTCTCTTGTGAATTATTATTTTTGCTTTTTCTTGTTAAAGAGTCTGCTGAGTGCAGGGATAACGAAGAAGAAAAAAAGTGGGAAGGTTGAAGGGAAGAAATTCAGTAAACTTAAGAACTCATATCCAGTGATAAATAACTAGTAAAAATTAATGAAAACTTCGTTTCATAATAAAGATTTACTTATAAAGAAAACGAAAACATATTTTATATTGCATCCAAAAATTCAATCTCAAAAATTCATAAACGCGTAACTGCACATTTGCATTTAATAAAACAGAAAACTGTCTGTCTTCCCGAATAAAATCCAGACAAAAGGCGCGCAGACCTCGTGCAGACATTTTATTGAAAGTCACATATACCTACGCCCGACTATAAAACTGGTATAATTTTGAATTGTCAAGTATAATTTGAACTTTTATAGTTCTCGAGATCACACAAAATTATTGTTGATCTTTAAGTTTTCAGATTTTATCGTCACTCAAAACTGAATAAAATTTTATGGTGGCGATAATAATTTTAACGAGTTTTCTATGTTTGTTTTTAAGGTGGAAGGTAGTTATTTTATGCTAGTAAAACTAGTATGATACATACTGAATTTATTTTAGTTCACCCTGTTTTCGATGACGGAAGGCGTAGATGGCTTTATATTAAAAAAAAATACCGCGCAAATACCGTACGCAATGTACAGGACACGAACAATTAAATATTAACTAAGTATCTTGGCTCGGCTGGGGTCGCCTTCCAGTCTAATCAGATGCAGCTGAATACCAGTATTTTACATGGAGCGACTCCCTATCTGACCTCGACAACACAGTTAATATTGGGTAATACGATACACCTTGGTAAGAGTGGTTGTCAGATTTTCGGGCTTCTGACGACTCGTGACGAGTGTACACCACGTATGATAGCCGATGGCTTAAATTTTCTGTATATAAAACTATGTATGTAAAGCTGGTCACCCATCCACGGACCAACCGCGGCAAGCGTAACTTAACCCATCGACCCGTGCCGCTGTTATTACTAAGCCACAAGCCCCTCAATTAAATACTTAGTATACTCAATTAAATATTTAGTATACTGCACAATTATGTTGCAACGAAATAGTCTGATGAAAATATTACTTAAGCCAATTACCGTAATCCACTTAAACTCGGCAACAACCGATAATAACACAATTTTTATCGAAATACCCAAATAAAACCTTTCATAATCCCACAAAACATAATCGTGACGATAGTTTATACAACAAACGCCTATTATAAATGAATATCGTCGACATTTTCCCGTTTCGTGCACAATCTGATAATTCAATTACGCCTTTATTTCAGGAGGCCGTTCACGCGAGCGGAGAGAAATACCACAAACAATGTTTTTACTTTCACGCCACGTTAGTGTTGCCAGTCTTGTTACAGTGTTGCAAGTTTACGAGGTTTAATTGGAATTAAGTTGGAGACTGAATAAAATTGTTTCAGACTTTGTAGTTTTAAGATTGGTTTTATAAATTGAAATAAATTATTTCCGCTTTTTTTAATGATATGCGTTGTTTCGAAGCGTAATTGCTTTTTGGCTTACTAACATCTCACTTCAGAGGAAATGGAAATGGTCAGGTCACGTGGCTAGGCTTAAAGATGATCACTAGCAGCAAAGGCAGGCCTAGCGCTAGATGGGTAGTTGAGATAGTGGAGATGGCAGGTCAAACCTGGCTAAACACACCTAGCCACAAAGATTACTGGCATTCCTTGGAGGAAGCTTTTACCCTAAGGGGTAAACTTCATGATATTTGTATTCTCTATATGTATATAAAACTTTGTATATTTTCTTATTTTAAAACTATTCGATTGTTATTTGCACGGATATGGATAAAGTTTTATTTTTACTTTAACATCGGAAAAGCTCGCCGTATAAGATTTCCGTAAGTGCTTATCCATTCATCCCGTTATACAATGTCTGCCAAGTTCAACAAAGTTATTTGTCGTTCATAGTTTGTCGATGAATGAATTGCATCTGCCTTTTTACAGTAGTTACATTTTATATATGAAAGGATGTATTCAAAAAACCTGCCTATTCAAGATCATTTAGCACGACATTACCAACAGAAAATTAACTACCAATTTAACATCAAAAAACATTTACAAAAAACTGCCTTCAGCTATTTTAATACCGAGAAAAACGACGTAATTCTTAAACTACATGCAAACGAGACTTTGATCTTCAAGCTAATCAAGTCACAGTATACCCTACCTATTGCTGTTTCATTTTAAAGTCATTCGTCTTAAGGAATTTAATTATTTTCGGAAAAAAAAGTACTGAAGTTTCGAGTAGATTGAACAGAGGATACTGCATTTCGGAGGGGGAGGAAATGAACGGTTGTTATACATTTATACGTATAGGATTTTAGATTAGCTTTCAATAGTAGACAATTTCAGGGATGGGAGAGCCAATCTCTTGCATTCGTACTTTTGAAAATATTTTATAAAAGAAAAAAAAATAGGACACGCAAAGGAAGCAAATATTAAGAAAGGAGTAAAAAGAAATTAAAAGAAAAGCGTACTCGTCTAAGGTGAGATCAGGAATTATTAATGGATATCTAATAAATTTTCCGTGTGGTGCCGGACATAAAGAATAGTACTATCCCATCTCTTCCCGTGGGTGTCGTAGGAGGCGACTAAGGGACTTACTAGAGAATGGGCAGCAGCGTTCTCTATGCATTTTACCACCATACTGTGATCGCCAACCCGTCTGCCAAGCGTGGCGATTATGGCAAGCCCCCCAAATTGGGGAAGGCCTATGACCAGCAGTGGACGTCTACCGGCTGAAATGATGATGATGATGAATTTATTTTGTCACAAGAACAGTAGTCCACTTTGGCCCTGGATCGAAAGAGCTGGAACACACGAGGAGCCTTTGCCCAACAGTGGGATTATGCAGGCTAACATTAACATTAACATTAACATTTTGTGAAAACTTCATCTTACGGAAGTGTAATAAACACGTGATGATGAGTACGCGCAGTTGGTCTCTATTCTGAAAATGTACCTGAATGTTTTCTGGCAGAAAAGCTGCAACTTTAGGTCGATTCACTTGTGTCCACTAACATAAGCCAGTTTTATACTCACGTCACAATAAAATACTAGTAGTTACAGTAAACTTGAAAGGTTTACGCTGTAATAATTTTAACTATTGGCAAAGCCTTTTATTTGCCAACGACCGTAAGTACAAAAGGAATTAAAAGGCTATAAAAACGCACATAAACTTGAATAACGTCACCACTAAGAAGGGAGAGTAATAACTTTTTAATTTTAAAGTTATGGCTGGTGTTTTGTTAAAAGAAAAATTATCGTAAATTCTAAAGCATTTTTATTCATAGGAAAGTAATAAGTCATTTCAATTAGTAGTTGATGTCACAGAGCTAATAATGTTACAATATGTATACAGACTAATTTTGATTTATTTTAAACTAGCTTTCAACTTCGCCCACGTTAACCAATTTACACAAAACCTTAACAAATTATACACCTAAATTTTTCTCATGAATCACTCTGAATATTGTTGAAAACCGCATGATAATCCGTTCAGTAGTATTTGAGTTTCTCGCGAACAGACAGACAGACAGACGCGGCTGAGGACTTTGTTATATAATTTAGTGATGATACAAGCTTTTGCCAGTGACTTCGCCCGCGAGCCGGTCGAAAATTATCCCACGGGAACGTACCCGAATTAAGGGGAATCTAGTCGCTGGCTCGAACTTACTGGTGGGCCTGGCTAAACAGCACGTTGTCTCACCAGCACCCTGATTGCGTAACACACAATCAATCATAATCAGTTTCATTTTGACAGTTCAACAATATTCATTGCGTTATTTACGTTGCTGAGCAGACACATTTTTCGAACATCTGAAGCAATGGAATAGCAATATCTTTCAAAATGATTTAGATTATTGTTGATCGTGCGTTACGCAATTAGGGTGCAGTCATTGTGTCCGATAGAGTTAGGATCAGTGATGACCAGTTAGACGCCAGTCTAGTAGACTGGCGTCTAACGCTCAATAACGTTGTGAGTGTAGACTGAGTCTACACGCACAACGTTATTGAGCGAGATGCAGGATCATTTATAATAAAATAGGCGCGTAAAAAATTAAGAAAAGTCCTTCGGAGGATCGGGTTTTATGAAGAAACCGCTTCATAAATCATTAACTAATAAAGTTTATTGAACTTTTCGATATTTGTGCTTTGTCGATACTGACTTGATTTTGGAGATTTTACATCTCTTTTATTACTTAAACACAATCTAGGTTAAATATGCAAGAAAAACGAATCTTTGTCTGGCTCCTAACTTTTTAATGGCTTTTTATTTTAGTATTCTATTTCGGCACACACATATTAATAATAAGGCCAAACCGATGTACGTTCGAACAGTGGAGTAATACACTCCCAAATTTTGTATGAAAAAAATGTCGACTAGAGTCACCTTAAAATTCCTATGTGTTAATCCAAGTAATAAGGTATCTGTGTTCCTTACCATTTGGCCGTTTTTGCGTGATTAAGTTACAATCATCCCAACACACAAACTTTCATATTTATACCTAATATGAGTGGATAGAAGGATTTCTATGGGTGAAAAACTCACCAAAAATAAACATATTTTACCATATCTATAAGAGCAAAACTGAAATAGTGAAAAAACCATCTGTTTCATATGACCAGCCATGTTTTTCGACTGACACTGCACGTTCGCTGGTTGGATTTATAAATGGGTTAGGTTGGACTATGAATATTTTACGTAGCACGTCCGATCGAATTTGGTTGCATTACATCACAATAAGCTAAATAACTAAACAACAGACAAAACATTTTAGAACATTTTCAATTCTTTCACCAATTTCAAAATAGGATCATCAAACTCCAAACACTTAATTCGAAGTAATCACGATTACAAATTGCTTGTAAATTGATACTTCCCGGCTCGGAAACAATTAGAGATCCTTCGAGGCATCCTAATGACGACCCCCCGACAATTTAGCGATATGCGGAGGCGACCTTTGACGGGCGAGGGTTCCGTACGCGTGAATAAATTGATTCTTGCTGCAAATTCTTTGTTGAAGGCTATTGCTTTACCTGTACCTACAGGTATTGAGGTATGGCTGTGTTGCTTGGGTGTTTATTTTGAAATGAGGTTTTTGATTTGTTTTCTGTAGATATATAAAGATTCTCATAAGAATTTTAAAGTAAGTAGGTACCAAACAAAGGCTTTTTAATTTTGAGAAGAAGGAAAATTTTATTGACTGCGTCTTTTATAATTGATAATCATCATATCAGCCGAAAGACGTCCACTGCTGGACATAAGCCTCCCCAAAAGGGGGCATTTGCCATAATCGCCACGCTTGGCAAGCGGGTTGGCGAGCGCAGTATGGTGTTCAAATGCATAGAGAACGCTGCTGCCCATTCTCTAGTAAGTCCCTTAGTCACCTTCTACGACACCCACGGGAAGAAATGGGATGGTGCTATTCTTTTACGTCCGGCACCACATGGAACTAATTGAATATTGTAAAAATGTTTTATTGACATAAAGAAGGTGTTATATTTTCAATAGAAGCCCTGACTCCTGAGCTAGGTGGTTTCCTGAGTCAGTGTCATTTTCTCATTGATAGGCTCACATATGACCACTACGTATATGTCACCTGATGGTAAAATGATGTGGTCGATGATGGAGCATGCTTGTTTCATACATTCGAACTCCCAATGCAACAAAAATGTTAAAAGTGGCCGGTAAAATCGAGAAAACTGAAAGTGCATTTTCCATGGGTTTTTTTTATTAATCATTGAGATTAGCACAGTACCTCTGTCGGGTTAGCTAGACACACTGACATGCAAAAGTTTCCTAAAGATCTACTCAGGTATATAAGAAAAAAATGTTTCATCCGACATCACATAACAACGACCAAATTGTGTCAATAAAAATAAAATGACTCCGATGATACTTTAAAACAAGCACAAAAAACATTTCAAAAGGGTAAACAGAAAAATAAAAGCTGGCACTCAATCAATGCAATACCACATTTTTCATCGTTCCTTACTTAAATAAAAGCGCATTTAACACGTATGAAAACTATCGGCGCGTTATTCATCAAACGAAATAAAATATTGGCGCGACTATCCGATGTTCGGCGTATGAGCCCCAATTGTATGAAAACGGTCTTTTTCAGAAGGTTTTTTTGTGTAAAAAATTGTGAAAAGTGAGTGAAAAATGAAAACATCACGAACATGTATCTCCCCCTCCCTCCCTCCCCTACCAAAGCGCATTGTCACACTACCCTCCCACGGAGCAGAAAAATGACAATCGACATAGAGTATGCAGCAGATGGAACATAAACTTAGATTAATAAGTTACCTACAACGACAAAATAGTAAAAAATAACTATGTACTATAAAAAGAACAGCGATGCGGAATGTGAGAATGAAAGACAAAAAGCAAGCTACAAAAAGTCTAAACTAACCGTCAAGTCGAATGTTGACTCTATAGTAATGTACGGTAGGCTGCATGTCAGTTGTATTAGATAGCCTCCCACATTCTATTGAAACCCCGTACTTACGCTAGGCTTAGAGGTTAAAGTGTTCTGACGTGCAGTTTACTGTCAACGAACTGAATACTTGACAACAGATTCCCCAAACGTCAAACAATAATCATATTCCAGATCGATAGTCATCTCAAATAAAAAGGCAAAACAAATATTATCATTTCAAATGAACCAAAGATCAGTACCATCTTTACTGTATCCATAATCTTTGATCTCCACAAAGGGCGGATATGTCGGAAATTTTTCAAAAGTTCGCTGTTTCCTGCTTGTTGATTGTATGCATCCAAGTGAAAGAGTGATTTTTTTGTTTGTTTGTACGTCACGGGGCAGCTCGCACAATGTAGTAACAGAGCCAGTCAGTTGCACTCCACTGCATAAATTTTGAGGATCATTGTGGAACTATACGGCTTTTTTAGGGCCTGGTTTCTTCGGGACTACCGAGTGCAAAGCCCATTCTCTGATAAAATGTATAATTCTCTAAGTGCATTCTCTAACAGATTTATATCGTTTTGCAAACCTGCGTTGAGGTAGCAATCATGATGGGTGCTAATTACAAATACCAAGATCTGTGAAAACTGAAGACAAATTTTCGTTCTAACAAAATGTTACATTTTTTTACAAGTTTCTGACATTCATTGTCGATTAATGTCAGAAGTGCCCAAAAAATTTGGTAAATTATGTTTTGTTTTCATTCAGTTGATTGTCGGAATGGTGGTATTTGCGTAAAGCGCAGTAATTATCCTTATCATCGATGGGCAGAGGCAGAAGGGCCTGCATATAAATGCAGATTAGAATGCGTTATTATAAAATAACGCATTCTAATCTCAGTCTCAATAATTTTCCTAAATTCTTAAATTGTCATCTCTAAAATTTTTGGCAAGTTTCTGACATTAATCGACCATCAATGTCAGAAACTTGCCAAAATTTAGAAAATGAAATTGTGACTTGAATTTGATCATTTTTTAAGTACGAGAATTAGTCATCAGTTGTCACAAGTCTTGGTATTTGAGCAAAAGTAGTACCCATCATGAGTATCACCCATCACAGATATGGAAAGCGTAAAAAACCTACGTAAATCTGTTAAAGAATGCACTTAAAGGATGATACATTTTACCCCTTGTTGCATGCTGGTTCCACCATAGACCTCTCATCTATCGCTTTCTGTCAGGCGTGATCGAGGTCAAGAGCAGGCTCATTCAGAAAAATAAATACACCGTGAAATTTAAATGGTTGTTTTCCCGCGGCAGAACAACTTGCCATAAGGAGTACTTTCGAAGCATAGAGTAAAAGTTAAAAAAATACGATTTTTTTGTTTTAAAATAATTTAAAAAATATTCATCAACTCGATAACATACTACTCAATTGTAACACTAGAGGTAACTTGTAGGTACTACTCGAATCACACGCACCTCCGACAAAGGGAACAGCGTTGCATAAATGTTCAAAACAAAATAAACTCTCGCACGTGGTGATTTTTCACAACGGTTAATCTGTCATTTTTTGTTTCTAATATTTTATTTGTTTATAAAACGATTGTATTACCAAGACAAAACCATTTCGCTGCGGGAAAACAACCATTAAAATTTCACGGTCTATAAGCGCAATATTTTAAGTCCTAGAATTCCGAGATACTAACCTACTTTCACATACGAGTACACAGCAAAAAACACGCAAAATAAGCAAAAACCCATAGAAATAATTGCACCAAAAACACAATATATAACATTACGTAATAGGTACACAACTATCTACCTCCCAAGACGTTTTTTCTTTCACTTTGATTTGTTATTTGGCAAAGATCAGAGGCGTCGTTAGCAATGCACCCAAGTAACTTGATCCTGATCTCGTTATATCAATCTTCGTTGACAACTTAATGGATTATATAAAACGTCTCTGAGACTCCGAGGGGACCAGAGAATGCCTACAGAACAAAAAGTTTCGAATACATGTATCGGTAACTAAAGGACGATTTCCACTAAACGGCTCGCATCGCGTCGGAAAGGATACGAACGGATGCGGCGACAGCTGATCGCGTCCGCCAGGATGTCGACGCATACGATCAGGTCCGTACCGTTGCTTGCGAACGTATCCGTTTCTACGCCTAGTCAAATAGTTTAATTCCTACCGTGTTCTAATATTTGAAAATGGTTGAAGCTGATCCGATCGGATACGACGACAGGCGAACGGAGTCGAGTGTCGCAGCATACTTTTGCGTGTCGCGGAAGACGCCCGCGGTCAAGCTGCTGTGCGCGGCTTGGTAATATAGATTTTAAACACTGTGTACACGATTTAATATCGTTTAAAGATTGTAAAATCTGTTCCGATCCGATACGATGCGAGCCGTTTGGTGGAAATCATCCTTAAGTATAAGTAATTCGTAGAGAGAGAAAGAGAGATCTTTTGTCCTTGTCGTATGGTTATGTCAAGACTTAAGAGTTGATAGTAATGATATGGACCCTTGAATAAAGCCTGCATGAATAATCTGATATTTCCTTTACAGTAAAACGAATCGTGTATGTATGACGTTGTCGTTTGAAAACATTTCGCAAATGAAACTTGGGACACTGTTTTTTTCCATTCTATATAAACTTACAGCTAACTTATAAGTTTATAAGTTACCACTAACAAACACTAAAAATAAAAACAACAATGAAAATTTCGGTACAAATATACCTTTGATATAAATAAAGAAATAAATAGGTAGTACACGATCGACTAAGTAGTACAAACTAAAAATCATTTAAACGCAAACAATTACTTTTCCGTACAGAAGGTTTTCACCAACAAAAGCAGGAGCCGCGAAAAACTGGTATTGAATATACCCAAATCATGCTAACTAGACAGTTTATTATAACTTTTATTTCAAAAGCATTTATTAAAACGCGAACTTGAAATTGCAGTGTGGAACTAATTCTAAACTGCCTAACAGCTCAGGGCAATCTATAGTACCATTTGCGGCTTTCATTTCAGCTTTAAAACTTCAATTATCATTCAGTATAGTTTTAGTTGACGACGGTACGGTTGGCGCAGTGGTTAAGCGATTGGCTGCTGCGCTGCGTGTCGTGACCTACAAGTAGTTGTTCTGGGTCTGGGTGTTTGTGTATGTGAGTTTAAATGTTTGTAAACGCACCCACAATACAGGAGAAATTCCTAGTGTGGGACAACGTTTTTAAAAAAGAAAAGAAAAAGTTATTGGATGGCAAACAAACAGACGGTCTCCTGAAGGAAATTGGTAACCAACCAATAAACAGTTGCCGGTTTATTGCAAAGATTTTATACTTAATCAAAAAGTGGTAGTTATGTTATAAGCACTAACCAAGTAATGCGCCAAAACTGGGCTAAATAGCCAAGTTTTCTTCGTCTTCTATCTTTTCCGCTCCCGATAATTACGATATGTCGTCCTACTTAGGTACACGTGTCTTTTAAGAATGTGACGTTTTTTCCGTTTTTGAAGATCGAATGTTGGAGATCGAAAGGAGGTTAATTTATTTAACGGCCTATCTAGGTATGTATGTTTGTTCCTTTGTGGCATTCTAAAGACCAATCGCAGCGGCCGATTTTGATGATTCTTACGTCAATCGATTTGTCATAATTGTGAGTGTCATTTAAAGATATGAGAGTAATTAAAATTCAATATGGCGGCAACCAGACGCCATATTATTATAAAAAGAAAAAAGAAGACATCAGTTTACTGAAATAATCAATTATAAAATCAACAAAAAGAAAACGTTTCTCAATTCAAAAGTCTACTTTTTATTTTGCGGGTATAAATTAACACATTGGTAGGTATGTGACTGCAGGGAGCCAGCTGAATATCAGCGTCAGGTATATTCGACTGACACATGCTGAGCTATGAGCAGTGGTAGGCCAGTGGTATCGGCCTCAACTTACGAGTCATAGGTTATGATTTCGAGCCCAGGGGCAGGCACTTTTTGTATTTAATTTCATCACCACTACCTGTCCCACGGCTCCCCAAACGGTGAAGGAAAACATTGTGAAGAAACCGGCATGTCTTAGACACGTGACATCTACCAACCCGCACTGGGCACGCGTGGTGGATTATGGCCCACTCCCTTTCATAGAGAGAAGGCCTGTGTCCCAGCAGTGGGAACATTATAGGCTGATAATACTGATGCTGATCTGAAGAACAATTCTCGTAATTAAAAACGCTCAAAATCTCGTCGCAGTCTCATCTCGGCGAAAATAAAATGTCAAAAACTTGTCAAAAATGTATGGAAACTCGAGGTATTTTTGAAAATCAGACTGTGAACGTTCTTAAAATGACGAGAATTGCCCGTCTGGACTCGTATTTGGTGCGACCTTGATATACACACCCAACTTTTTTTCACATTTGTAGTGAGTACGTACTTGAAATTGAAATAAAGTCAATTTGATTTTTTGGCACCATGTACATGCAAATGTAATTACGTTCATTTACTTTTCTATCATGTAATTGTGCTTTTGTGTATTATGCTACTTATTTTATGTGCAATAATGATCTTTTTTGGAAATCAATCTATTCCTTTATACTAACGGTCTTATTCATAAAAAGTTATCGAACATCTAAACAGTTTCTAAAGTCTGGTTTACAAAAAGTGCTATTCATAAACGCATTTTAACACTAAAGTGTGCTTTAAACCTATTATAAAGTTATAAACGCCAGAACCCTACTTTAACAGTGTTTTAAGGAAAAAATGGCCGACTATACAGCAGCTGATTTTTTTTTTTTTTTTTTTTTTTTTTTTTTTTTTTTTTTGGCTTCACACGGTTTGTGCATTTAGCCAGTGTCAAGTAATTTTTCTTTTAGATCAAGTAAATGGCCCGATATCGGGCACGAAGTTACAAAACAGTCATAGTCGTCTTTAGTCAGTCAAGTCAAATCAAAGTTATTGTAAAGCGGTAGTAACTTTACAACAACCTAATAGGAGTTTTTGGGGGGAACACGAAAAGTCCACGTTAGTCACTTATTTTCACCTTCACTACACTTGTGCACTCACACGTAACTAAATTGAATAATTCACTATCAAAATTATACAATTTAATTCGCTATTTCACTAAATTCCATGAAAATGAAAATTCGTGCGACATGTTCCAACGCGATCCCGCCAAAAACTCCCAGCAGCTGATTGATTACAAAGAAAATGACATTTGACCATTTGACGTATATATATTGTGTGTCAACAAATGTCAATTTTCAAGCAATCAGTTGACAGTTACAATTTTAAATTATTTGTCAAATTCATATAACAATGACGTCACCGCGTCAGAAGTATCGAAACTGTAGACAATTAAGTAGTTGCCAGTACGTAATAATGTCTATGGTCACAATTATTCGGTGTGTAGGCAGACATTCTCGTTGGACGATTCGATGTGTTGGTCATTTTGTTGGGTGATTTCATTAAAATGGCAACATTTTGATTTATAAACGACATTTTAGTTATAGAACGTTTTATGAATACAAAATTTTATCAAAGGTTTTATAAGCTTATCGAGCAGTTTAACTAATGAATGTCTTAAACCTTCGATAAGCTTTTTTTATGAATTAGACCGTAAGTAGGTACTCGATTACGAAATGGACAGAGATAAAGACTAACCGTCTTATTCATAAAAAGTTATCGAACATCTAAACAGTTGCTAAAGTCTGGTTTACAAAAAGTGCTATTCATAAACGCATTTTAGCACTAAAGTGTTCTTTAAACCTATTGTAAAGTTATAAACGCCAGAACCCTACTTTATCAGTGTTTTAAGGAAAAAATGGCCGACTATACAGCAGCTGATTGATTACAAAGAAAATGACATTTGACCATTTGACGTATATATATTGTGTGTCAACTAATGTCAATTTTCAAGCAATCAGTTGACAGTTACAATTTTAAATTATTTGTCAAATTCATATAACAATGACGTCACCGCGTCAGAAGTATCGAAACTGTAGACAATTAAGTAGTTGCCAGTACGTAATAATGTCTATGGTCACAATTATTCGGTGTGTAGGCAGACATTCTCGTTGGACGATTCGATGTGTTGGTCATTTTGTTGGGTGATTTCATTAAAATGGCAACATTTTGATTTATAAACGACATTTTAGTTATAGAACGTTTTATGAATACAAAATTTTATCAAAGGTTTTATAAGCTTATCGAGCCGTTTAACTAATGTATGTCTTAAACCTTCGATAAGCTTTTTTTATGAATAAGACCATGGTCTTATTCATAAAAAGTTATCGAACATCTAAAGAGTTGCTAAAGTCTGGTTTACAAAAAGTGCTATTCATAAACGCATTTTAGCACTAAAGTGTTCTTTAAACCTATTATAAAGTTATAAACGCCAGAACCCTACTTTAACAGTGTTTTAAGGAAAAAATGGCCGACTATACAGCTGCTGATTGATTACAAAGAAAATGACATTTGACCATTTGACGTAGAAATATTGTGTGACACAAATGTCAATTTTCAAGCAATCAGTTGACAGTTACAATTTCAAATTATTTGTCAAATTCAGATAACAATGACGTCACCGCGTCAGAAGTATCGAAACTGTAGACAATTAAGTAGTTGCCAGTACGTAATAATGTCTATGGTCTCAATTATTCGGTGTGTAGGTCATTTTGTTGGGTGATTTCATTAAAATGGCAACATTTTGATTTATAAACGACATTTTAGTTATAGAACGTTTTATGAATACAAAATTTTATCAAAGGTTTTATAAGCTTATCGAGCAGTTTAACTAATGAATGTCTTAAACCTACGATAAGCTTTTTTTATGAATAATACCATTATTGTAAAAACGAAAAACAAAAATGAATCATGACATTTCGTGACGCAGCCCTAATATTTTTCATATCTTATTAAACATGAATGTGCATCCATTTCGGCTTCGCTGAAGCGGTCACGCCCCTGCTTTTAGTCCGGGATCCCATACTAATAAATTCCCGGGATTGGTGGGAATGCGTCCGGGACTGCAGCGGGATGCGACGCTGCGGCGCCAACGGATTTATATACAAAATTCGTTTTAAGATAGAAATCGAATAGAAAAGCGTTTGACGCTATCAAGTTGTCAACGATGTTATTACATTCTAGAGTATCTACAATGTAGCGTTTAATATAAAAACATCAACCTTTGTTCTTAGTTCGGCTCACTACAGTTTCAGTCAACTCTAACTAAGATAAAGCATTACACTTTTTTTAGGCTTCACCGCAGTCGGGTAAAACGTAGTCGGAATTTTTCATACAGAAGAATAACGCAAATGTTAAGGCGGAGATTTCTGGAAAACGCTCAAAACGGTGGTTTTTTAAAGCTGTGTATCTCTTTAACCGTAAATAATTTTGAAAGCAAAAAAAATTATGACATATTCAAGTCTTTTTGTTTACAGTGATTGAACTCAAAACATAATTAAACAAACTTTAATGCATCAAAAAAATCATCAAAGGTACCTCTTAATTATCTTTAAAATCAGTTTATCCCTTCAATAACAGTTATAAACATAATTTAAAATAAACCATAAAATTTCAAATGCCAAACTGCATCCAGTGATGGATTATTTATTATTAAATAGTTGATATCTAATTTTATACGATTTTATTTGCATTTTTACAACATACGCTAGCTCATTTGTTATTCGAATTCATTACAACAGATTTTAACCCGTAACAGATTGCAATAAGAACTATTATCGCTCATAACGACAATATTTAAAGTTATTAGGGCCTTAAGAGTATTCATCCGGCGCGGGCTGGCACCGACACATTTGAAGTGGTTTTCGTGATTATCTAATTAAGTTCAAATAAAAGTAGGTGCCCTCAATTTTTTTTCAGCCCATCTCTAGATCGATGGTATTTTTATGTTTGTATGCTATTTTTTTACAGTTATTTTGGTATTTATCTACTTATAAAAATCAACGTACCGTCAGTTATTTTCCATTTACAGTAGTCATTACGAATAAATGTTTTTATTTATGAGGAAATTTTTAAAATAATGATAAATACCAACGATCTAGTGCTTACGAACACTCCTAGGTAGGTACATCTTGGGAGTTTTGTTTTATGCTGGCGGGCTCACACTTTATCTGAAGATATATGCCAGTACTGGCCAGTATACATCATCATTATCATCATTTCAGCCGAAAGACGTCCACTGCTGGACATATGCCTCCCCCAAGCACCGCCATTTTGACTGGTTCAAAGCTTCTCGAATCCAACGGATTCCTGTGGCGTTCACCAGAATACAAATATACATCTTATCTCTTACTTATCTCGTCCAAAACTGTAAGGGCGAACCTTTCAGTTTTGTTAACATAGAAAACGTAAACTTTATTAAATAAGTCTTAAGTGCTTCGTCAATAAAGTTATTTCATGTTTTGCTATTATAACGTCATTGGCAGAATCCCTTAATGCCTTTACGCACAATGAAATACTGTCATAAAAATACTGTTGACATTTACGAGTGGTACGGTTGCGCGGGAAAATAAAGCTGTTATTAATATTGCTCGTAAAAACTAGTTGGTGGAACTCGAGGTCGTGAATTAGAGATTTCGCTCTCTCCCACTCTTAAATGACTATTTTATGATAAAGTCATTCCATTGAATGACTATTGACTATTGACAAAGTCAAGTCAATAGTCATTTAAGAGTAAATACAGGGTACATTTTTAACCAGTGCGCAAACTGTTACCATGAATTCAGCATATCATTCTAGACCCCTAGCGTAGAAGATTTTCGTCGGTTTTACAAAAAAAAACTGCTGTTTCATAGTGTGCAATACCTACGCGGTCAAAATGTACGGATCAATTGTTTTTTTTACACGCTTTGTATTAGCTTCACTTGTATGTTTGTTTATTTGTATGTTTGTATGTAACCGACTCCTTTGGACGCTATTTTGACCCACTTTAAACGGTCAGATTCCATTTAAACTTTGTAGACTTATCGAGGACCTATGACAATATAGAAAAAATACGCTTTTGTAGTTAGCAAAACTAAAAAATAGAAAATAAATAATGGTTTAAAAAAACTAAAAAACACGCAAAGTGTGGGGTGCTTGATATTAATTGATTATAAAAATACCTCAAAAAGCACCTCACGCTTTTGAACGTTTTTTTTTTATTTTATATCCGACGCTAAATTTCTACGCTGGGGAGTCTAGAATGATATGCTGAATTCATGGTTACAGTTTGTGCACTGGATAACATTTTATCCTGTATTATCATCGAACCACAATCCATCCAAGCCGCCTTGTAAGTTCTTTTAATCTATAATTATTATGTGCCTGTACAGCCATATATGTTAAAGTCACGAATCAAAATTATTTTAATCAGCATACAGCCTGACGCAGTCCTGCAAATTTCTAAAAACATGAAAACTCTTATCTATATACTAGCTTTTGCTAGGGGCTTTGCCCGTGTAGATGTCAAAAATTATCCCACGTAAACGTACTACCGGGATTAAAAGTATCATATATGTTAATCCGGGTTATAAACTATCTGTGTACCGAATTTCATCCAAATCCGTTCAGCCGTTTTTGTGTGATTGAGTAACAAACATCGAAACATCCTCACAAACTTCCACATTTATAATAATACTAGCTTTTGCCAGCGGCTTCGCCCGCGTGGAGGTCGGTGTATTATACATATAAACCTTCCTCTTGAGTCACTCTATCTATTAAAAAACCCGCATCAAAATCCGTTGCGTAGTTTTAAAGATTTAAGCATACATAGGGATATAGGGACAGAGAAAGCGACTTTGTTTTATACTATGTAGTGCTTGTAGGATCATAAATTTCGCGGGCTATTTAGGGCGTCCTCCATATTACAGGTTAGGTGTATAAATAATATATGGCTATGGACGCATCTATTTATTTGCCGTGATAATCATCATCATCATCATCATTTCAGCCGGAAGACGTCCACTGCTGGACATAAGCCTCCCCCAAAAGGGGGGGATTTGCCAATATCATAATCCCCACGCTTGGCAGGCGAGTTGACGGTCGCAGTATGGTGGTCAAATGCATAGAGAACGCTGCTGCCCATTTTCTAGCAAGTCCCTTCTTAGTCGCCTCCTACGACACCTACAGGAAGAGATGGAATGGTGATATTCTTTACGTCCGGCACCGAACGTGATAATAGAGAGAAATAAATAAATTTAATTTATGTATAGCCAAGGAAAATTGTGGCACATACAGTTTGCATTTAGATGAATTTAAATAAACTATCATTCTTTTAAAGTCATTTATAAAACACGATGAATTGCCAATCGGCGTATTCCAATAGCTCAATATGCCAATCTGCTTATAAATGATTTTCTCTATTAGTGACAGGTAATTTAATAAAAATATTATACACTAGCTGTGCCCGCGACTTCGTCCGCGCGGAATAGTTTTTTTACTATTTTATATATCAATAAAAACAAATAAAAATTCTAAAATAAAAGTAGCCTCAGTTACTCCTTATTACATCATCTACCTGCCAGTGAAAGTCCCGTCAAAAACGTTCCAGCCATTTCAGAGATTAGTGGGAACAAACAGACTGACAGACAGACAGACAAAAATTGTAAAAAAAAATATTTTGGTATATGTACCGTATATATGTTCATATGCATGTAGCAAAAACCGGTTATTAACCGACTTCCAAAAGGAGGAGGTTCTCAATTCGTCGGAATCTTTTTTTTTTTTTTATGTTTGTTCCCCGATTACTCGAAGATGGCTGGACCGATTTGGATAAAAAAAATTTTATTCGAAAGGGTATACTTCCCAGGTGGTCCCATGATCATCAAGTCCGGATCTGATGATAAAATCCTGGAGAAATAGAGAGAACTCTTCAAATTTTATAGGCACACTTGAAGCAATTTGTGTAGTTTTTGGAAGAGTACTTTCTCGGAGTGGTTTCATTTCAATTTGGTGAAGATCTGATGAAGAACTTCGGAGATAGGCAACGGAACTCCTCAATAAATGATAGCAAATGGACAGGGATTGCTGAAATCTCATGTCTGTCAATTGTTTACACCAGTTAATAACATAGGTAACATCACGCCGGTACGCTGTGAAGGGGTAAGCACATGTGAACCACTAAAAAGTGAAAAATAAAAAACTTTTTTCAAAAAAATAAACAACCGACTTCCAAAAAAACACTAAAAAGTGAAAAATAACTTTAATTTCGAAAGGCGGTGACAAAAAATTAAAATACATATCCAAAGTCACCGACTTCCGAAATTAAAGTTATTTTTCACTTTTTAGTGTTTTTTTGGAAGTCGGTTGTTTATTTTTTTGAAAAAAGTTTTTTTTAATATTACAAACAGACTCTCCAATTTTATTTATATGTATAGATATTGTTAAAGAAGGCCTAATCAAATAAGCAGTTTTGTTCAGCCTAGCTAATATAAAATTTCAATGATGCCCTTGATAATAAGGTAAGCATGTGGGCTCACAAGTTTAACTTAGTTTTATTTAATAAGTATTAAGAACCGAGTGAAATATTCACAACCAAAACAGGTCATGTTCTGCAACAAAAACCTGCACCCTAATTGTGTAACACACTTTCGATCACAATCTGAGTCAGTTTGACGTATATTGCTTGTCACAGGGCTAACCTAAACATAAACCTATATGTATATGCAAATAAACGAATTTACCTCACATGTTATGTACACTCACACTATTATACACACTCACGCACACACACACTCCCTCTATTACACACACACACACCCACACACCCAAAACCCACTCGCATAAATCACACCAGTGCGCTCCTTTATGAATTTTTGAATTTTGTAATTTCCTTTCTTTTAATTTTGTTCTTTTTTCAATTGCATACTCTGTGTTAAGTGGAATTGCATACTTAGTCACCTAACACAAGCATCTTCTTGCTTAACAAGTGATCTCCAAATCATGTATGTTAAAGATTTATGCAAGTAATTGAAATTAACATTTTTATTTTATTGCTTATCCATTGCTTCACATGTTCGAAAAATATATTTGTATTCAGCTTATATAACGCAAATGATGTTGTTGAACTGTTAAAATGAAAGAAAGTCCTACTTTTGGTGTGTTACGAAATTACCCCGCTGCTTTGCTTACGTATGAAAACGGAGGCGAAGACTAAACCCCGTTTATTATGTATGAACCAGCCTGTCATACAAAATGAAATTCAAATGAGCACAAGTAAATTTTTATGCGTTTTCATGTTAACCCTCTTAAAACGCAAAATACACTCCCGGAGTCGTGAATCGAGCCACCGTGCATATTTACATGTAGGTATAAATAACTATCTAATACATGAAAATAATTATGAGTCAACAATATGACGTCATTATACATTGTTAGTTTTTTTTTAAATGACTTTATGTCCTCTAGAAGTCATATTCAGTTATGACCTATTAGCTTCGCCAGCGTGGAGATCGGAAATGTTCCCGTGGGAACGAACTACCGGGATAACAAGTATCGTATGTGTTAATCCAGTTTATAAACTATATGTGTGCCAAATTTCATCAAAATCCGTTCAGTTGTTTTTGTGTGAAAGAGTAACAAACATCCATCCATCCTCACTAACTTTCACATTTATAATATTACTAGGATAACCAGCGAACAATCAAGACGCATCCAATGATACCTCATTTTGTCCAATTATGGTAGTTAGAAGTTATGAGGGAACAGATGAACATACATACATACATACCTACCCACTTAAAATACATACATGCATAAACATACCGGTCAAAATCACCACTCCTTTTTGCTTTGCCTTACTCGAGTATGTAATCATTGTTCCAATTTTGAATTCACGAACATCTAAAAAATTACAGAACTTTTTACAAAAACATTTAGGGTGGCTCGATTCAGGTGTCCGCTAGTGTATAAGAGAAAGATAGGAGAAAGGTATAAAATACGATGGCTGAGGATATCCCTTCGATGTTCACTATTCTTTTTGTTTGAAAAGCAGCCATCAATGAAAGTAATAAACCATCAATGGACGTGAAATGTTGTCCTCTGAATATGACGACAAAAACACTTTAATGTCCATTGTCTTTTTTGTTTGAAAGGCGCCAACGATGAACGGAAATAAACAGTCAATACACGTTTAAATGTTGACCACTGACAACGTAATGTCACCACAGCCATTTTTTTTATCAATAAGATTTTATGAGGGATGGGCCTGCTAAATATGTATGCATTTCTTTTGAAGAGCTTTGGGTAAATAGAATTTATGTTTTCCGGTTTATGGGTTTTGAAAGAATAACAAGGATTATGATGTGTTTACCTTTGTGGTTCACCTGAAAAAACATGGCGAGCCAAATGTGAAGGAAAAGTTATATTATCATTTAAGGTCGTCATCAATAAAAAATGATATAACCGTCTTCAAAAAAAGGAGGAGGTTCTCAACTCGTCTGTATGTTTTTTTTTATGTTTGTGAACCGATTTTGATGATTCCTTTTTTATTTGAAAGCTAGTGCTTCACGTGTGGTCCCATTTCAATTTCATTTAGATCTGATGATGCGTTTCGGAGACAGACAACGGAACTCTTCAAAATATAACAGTAAATGAACCGCGATTGCTGCTATCGCGTAAATATGCACTGTTTTGACCCCAAGGATGAAGAAATTTCGAATTAGTGGGGTAGGTACTATAACTAAAAAAGTGAAAAATAAAAACTTTTACCAAAAAAAAAAAACAACCGACTTCCGAAAAAACACTACAAAGTGAAAAATAACTTTAATTTCGGAAGGCGGTGACAAAACATTAAAATACATTTCCAAAGTCACCGTTCCGAATTTAAAGTTATTTTTCACTTTGTAGTGTTTTTTCGGGAGTCGGTTGTTTTTTTTTTGTAAAAGTTTTTTTAAATTTTCTAGTAAAGGAAAACCTAAACTATACTGCCTCGTTGGTGTAGTGGTCACACCAGCGCTAATGCTGAGCATGAGGTCCCGGGTTCGATTCCCGGGTCGAGCAAAGAGTTATTAGGTTTATCCATCAAGAATTACTCAGTAGTAGCCCGGAGTCTGGAATTGTGCCCGGTTGATGGCAAAAGGCTTGTCCCCGTCACATGGGACTTAAACGTAACTAGCGCCCTGTGGGTGTACTTTATGTACGAATCTGCTTATCCCTTGCAGGATAACAGGCGTGATGTTATGAATCACTAAAAACAAAAAAAAATACCTTAGTAGACTTTACCCGTTAGACCTTACCCGTCCACTAATTTCCAAAACTTGTCCAATTGAGAAAGTAAAAACCGCTGTGTCAACCGTTTCGTTCCCACATTAATATCGAAAATTAATTTGTCATCGTGAATGTCTACCGGAGCCGAGCCGATCGGCAATTCAATGACTATTGGACGAAGTTGCCAACTGGATATTAACATAAAACATCAAAACTCGCATTAAAGTGTCCAAATTTGGCGTGCCTCCCCTTAAAATATTCCCCCTTGCCCCTGTCTACTGTGCTCATTGATGCGGGGCAACACGGTGAAGTTGGAACAATCATGAGAGCAAGCGATAAATGAGAACAAAACGTGAACGATAGCGTGTGTATGACTATAAAATATTTATTTTTATTTTTAAGCTCTAGTCACGTAAAGAGTCAACACGGGTTTGCGATGTCTCGCATAAAAAAGTGGACACTCGGACCCCATACCCATGTTTTAACGTCATTTGGCTTGAAAATAAAACTATTAGGCAATAAGATTGGAATATTTTCGGCGTTTGAGATTTGCTACACCTGCAGCAGCCGCCCTAGTATCGCTGTCAGCTTTTTGGAAACTATTCCTGTTGACGGCGATGCGGACGAATTTTATTTTTTGGTTGTGGGTTAGGTACCATACCAAAAAAGTGAAAAAAAAAGTAATTCACGAAACTATATATTAAGTTAAGACTTTTAACTGTAGTTAATCGTTCTTGATGAAATTGATGAGATCATAAAAATACGCACTCGAAATCTTAAGCGATTCTAGGCTGATTGGATAGAAATTACTATCACAGTTGAAGCCTTTGAAAAGATTAAACTACTTTCGGAAAAGATTGCACGAACTGGTTGTCGTACTCAAAAGTGTTTTTTATAGCCATAAAAAGGCAGAATTATAATGTTTCTTTTTTTAAACGCTCATGACTAGGTAGTGCCCACTTGCATTGTTCATTGCAATGCAGCAATTGCAATTTCTTTCCCGTTAAAACTTCTCTATCTTACACCACTTCCCAACAATGCCTATATATTATTCAGCTACATCGAAATACTTGAACAATATAATAATTATCATTTATCGTTGCAGGTTTTATGTCGCGGAAGAGATCGTGGGGGTCCAACGAGCCGCTAACTCGGGGAAACACCACTAAAATAAGAAAAATCGCGCTGTCATCTTTCATAGTTACGGCTTTTTATACTCTTTTGTTTTAGAGAAATAAATGAAGAAATTGAATGGGGCCTTTGTATTGTGTTCTTTTGTTTTACAACTAGGTAGGGGTAGGTATTACCCAGTAACCGGGTTGTGGACGTCAGATAGACATTCGATCCATCCAAAATTCTGGCAGGCAGCTGCATCCAGTTAGACTGGAAGCTGCCCCCAATATAGCCGGGAAAAGGCTAGGCAGATTGATATTTTATTCTTGCTTACAGTTCGGTCGCTGAGAGGAGGCATTCTTCACACCCGTCAATTTCATACAAATGAATACGTGTTTTGCGAATTTGATCTTTATTTGCTACTAGAATTGTCGCACTGACAGGTGTGAAGAACGCGTTCTCTTGCCAGATCTTTTAACTTACTACATTATCTTTGCCAAAGAGTTTTCCTAGCGAAAATATTCAGCGCTGTTATCTTCAGAACAGTAAATATAAGTCCAAAATAAAAATTAAACAACTGAAACTTAACTATTAATCAGAAATGGAAGAACAAATTAGGAAGACTTAGTTTAAAAAAGCTAATCTTTCGTCTAACTCTTCACCGCTTCCGAAATAACGTATTTCTAGAAGAACCAACTTGAAAATATTCCAGTATCGTAATGAAACTTTTTACGGCAATATAAGAAAAGTACCTACACTTCCGAAATATATATCTTACAGGAAGAAATAAACAGCAAACGAATGGTCTTGTTTTCCTCTCCACAGGCCACGCTTATTCCCAGTAAACACTTTACTCTTCAGATACTTTCGTCTGAATCAGTTTGATTGCCAAGTGGTCTAACTACGCACTCAAACGTCTCGTTAAGGGATATTTACCCGGCGATTTGCGAGTACGTTCGTCTGGGATACAGACAATGCCTCATCAAGTCAGGATTAAGAACTTAGCAATTTGTTGGAAAGTGCAGTGGACGGTACATAGGTACTAGGCGATATGGGGAACTGCAGGTTTACCTCGATGCGTTCTATTTCTACTCTACCGTAGAATAAAAATCGCTTGTCTACATTTCTCGGTTCAAAACTGTCAAAAGTTTACACGGAAACGTCATTTTTGTCTAGTCTTCCGTCGACAAAACGCTTCTCAACGGTTCTTGTAAGCCTGCTGTAAGTTTAATCCTATTGTTACGTATCGAATGAAGCCAACGCTTGAGCTTCCATAGAGCTAGTGTGACTAGCGAAATTATAGATACTGGGCATATTATGACAATCTAAAAAACAACCGACTTCCGAAAAAACACTATAAAGTGAAAAATAACTTTAATTTCGGAAGGCGGTGACTTTGGATATGTATTGAAATTTTTTGTCACCGCCTTCCGAAATTAAAGTTATTTTTCACTTTGTAGTGTTTTTTTCGGAAGTCGGTTGTTTTTTTTGAAAAAGTTTTTATTTTTCACTTTTTAGTTATAGTACCTACCCGACTAATTCGAAATTTCATCATCCTTGGGGTCAAAACAATGCATATTTGTGCGATAGCAGCAATCGCGGTTGATTTGCTGTTATTTTTTTAAGAGTTCCGTTGTCTGTCTCCGAAACGCATCATCAAATCTATATGAAATTGAAACTGAACCACACGTGAAGCACTAGCTTTCAAATAAAAAAAGAATCATCAAAATCGGTTCACAAACATAAAAAAAAACATACAGACGAATTGAGAACCTCTTCCTCTTTTTGAAGTCGGTTAAAAATAGTATTTTATCGAAAACAAATTCAAATACAATTAGTTTTGAAAACCTAGACACTAATTGACAGTTGCAATGTCAAACTCATGTCAAACTCCTACACTAAAAAAGCAAACACAAAAGACTTGAAATGCCAAATTAGTCTCTGGGTTTAAAAAACTAACTTTCGATCCTTTTACTATGTTTCGCGTAACTCTAGCCTACAACAGTACCTTGTGCCATATTTTTTATTATTGCAACCCAGTTTTTACTGTACCAAGTCTCACCCTGATTGATTGATTTGCTCTGCCTAATGGCTGCCTTGTAGTTATATTTAATTAGGTATTTATATCATATGTATAGTATTTATATAAGGTGTATCTTCAATTCAGGTATTCCCTACATTTTGACGAGTTATGCGAACATAAATGTAGGGAAGAGCTGATTTTTTTTTACAATTTCAGGTTTGGTTCCATAGTAAAAGTTGTTCATAATTATGAGTACAATTACCCTTTCAGATATTTCGTGTATTAATCGATACACCTTATATATAGGTTTAATATAATTATTATATTATATATTGTATATTTACATATATTTGAATAAATATTTAAAACACGACTTACGTAATTGCACCTAGATACCACTGTTTGTCTCTGCATCACCCAAAAGTCGACTGGTAGAAAATGCCTTTGGCATTAAGTCCGCCGCTGTACATTTCTGTGCGTGAAGTATTAAATAATGTGTTTTTGTTTTTTTCTGTGAGACTTGTGCCAAAATAAACTTATCTACATTATAGGTACCGATATTGAGCCAACTACTATGACCATTCGGATTTAATGTAATGGAAGAGCAGCAACCTTATTTCGTAGTCCATCATTTTGAAGGAAATTGTTAATCCCTTGCTTCGTACGTTTGAAATATACCTACAGTAAGTAAGTAATTAATCATTTATTTACCAAAAGACTTAGCCTAAGTTACATCAGTTTTCTTTCAATAATTGATAGGTATCTATGCTGTTATAGATGAGTAAGACCCTTCAAAATAGGAGAATCTGTATGTTGAAGGAATATGTCGGCTTACAACGTTAATAACACTATGCATGTTGTTAAAATGTCAAAATGAAAGCCATTTTCCCAAATTGAATCTATTTAAAAGTGACATTGACTTTGAATAAAAAAAATATTCAACGATATATCAGTATTATTTTTATCAAAGTGTTAAGTGATTGCAAAGTCCCGTCTGAGCCGAAGTTGGGCAGACTCGGATGTTGCCAGACAACGTATAGGTCGATCGTTATGCAAATTTCAACCCTTAACTTTGTGCACTCCGCACGGTTTAATCGCTGAAATTTTCTCAAAGTTTCCGCAAGAAACTGCCGAAAATCGAAGGGTGAATAAATTTAAAAACCTCTTAATGCTTAGTGGGTGGCGAAAACTTTATGTTTACGCCAAATATTGGTCATATATTTTTTCCTAATCTAAGTGAGTGCTTTCCGGCATTTGGGATATTTTTTAACAAGTTCATAAACTTCCTTGAAGGGTTTGAGTCTTGATTTATTATTTACAGAGTTAAGAGCGTCTGCGCGGTCGTTTTTGATTCGATCAACTTGTTTGAAAGTTATGGATTTTGGGGAAAATTAATTGGAATTTTTTGGATGGATGTCATAAAGTGAATATTTATTTAATGCGTGAATCAGGGTGTCGTGTTACGGAGGGTATTTGTTTAGGCTCGCATCATTCCCCATGGTGTCGACACGACAATACACTCAGCACCCTCGCTAAAACAGAGACTGACAGGAGTCAGTGGCTCGAGTCACCGGGTGTCACTGGTATTTAACTAAAAGTGCAATACCTATTTAATCAGAGTGGGCTTCGAATGGGCACAGTCGTATTACTCATCGCTTTATGATGATTAAAAATGCTTTTAAATTAGGTTGTGATCAGAGAAAAGCGATTCTCAATTTTTTTGAGGACTAGATTAAGTTAGAATATTAGGTTTGTTTTCGCTTTTCAGTTTTTTTTTTCGTCGGTTTAATGTTTTGTTAAAAAGGTAAATTTTTTCTTCGAAGTACCAATAAAAAAGAATTTTCAAAATCGGACTTATCAGTAAAAAGTAATGCGTGGTCAAAGGTAACAAAAAAAGCGTCAATTTGAGAACCTCTTTTTTTTTCGTCAGTAAAAAGCATATTTCAGGAATCAATAGCAATCTCATTTTTAATACATTGCTGATTTTTAATCAGCAATGGAATAAAGACTACAATAGCTTTGAAAACCTCACAACAACCCCAAAACTAGACATACCTATCAAAAAGCCATTACAATCTCTGTTCAACATAAAATAAAGGCAACCTCGTCCCTACACCGGAAGGCTAAGCTCGAACGTCAGAGCAGAACGGATCTAAATACATATTCTACACGTTAACGTACGTACCGAGACGAATTTCCACATAAAGTTTACGATCCACCGCGCTACAGGAAGAAGGGGACCTGGGACGTCAGACAATGGCTGCCAACGCGACATGACGTGACGTGTGACGACGTCAACTCATGCGCTCATCGTGTCTACTTCCGCGGAACGCTCGCCACTTTGCTCTGACAAATGATGGGGCTAAGAACGGTTTGTTTCGATGTGTGGAAGGAATGGTGGGTTTGATTGGCTGTGCTTTTTAGTTAGTTTCATTTTGAGTAGCTCAATAAACTTTGTACTTTTGTTTTGTAATTATTATAAGTTTTTATTTAACTTCACTTGTATGCCCTAGAATTTTTCATTCAATATTTCATCCACTTCCACTGAAGCTGAAATTCGCCAAACACGTTTGGTTCTCGTGACAATACACGATAAAAGCTTTTGAAACATATATATATACATATATATAAATATTTTAAATTAAATTATTGTTATTATTATGAAGAAGCAACATCGAGGATACATACTTTGCTATTAGTCTCATATTCCATGCCCGCCCCCTCTCACAGAAAGTAGGCCTGTGTCTCAGCAGTCTATTATGTGCAGCATATTATAGGCTGATTATGTTATTCCATACCCAGAAACGAAAATAAATGTACTCGTTTGCGTCCATTATTTCGGGATAAAATAATTAAGGATGTTTTATCCCTTATTACGAGTACTGAAGCCTGAAATAACGCTGACCCTAATCACTCGGTCCCTCATCAACTCTATTCCAACCGAAAATCAGATTTGTATTACTCTCATTCCGTTTGTTTTTGATCCGTGAAAAGTTTAACAGAATATTTATAGATTTTTTTATCATATCTGACCTTGTAAAATGCATTAACGTACCTATTAAACGTAAATAAATATACCTAATTAAAATTATAAAATTCATTTGTTTTTACAACATGATGACGAACCGAGGTTTCGTGTGTGGAGTATTCTAGTGACAAATCGGAATAGTGACGAATCTGGAATTACTCACTTATTAGCTTGTTTACTAAGTCTAAATAAGCTTTTTATTTGATTTTTTGTGGTGAGTAATCGAGTTTGCTTGTGTGGAGTATTCTGGGGCGAAACTTACTTATTTGCTTGCTTACAAAGGGTTAAAGTATGAGTTCGGTCCATCGATGGGTGATAATTCATTACATATCGAGTAGATGAGACCCCTCCGTGCCTCGGAAAGCACGTTAAGCCGGGCACGCTGGCTCGGCTGTGACAGTCGTTACGGGAAGTCAGAAGCCCAAGTCTGACTTCTTACCAAGGATATCATGTTACCCAGTAACTGGTTTTTAGAAGTCAGATCCGCATTCACTCTATGTAAAATACTGGTATACCTGTTATTCTAAGAGTTTTCTTAAATGGAGTATTTCGTTTTTGATATTCTGTTTGACTTTTTTGTTATTTTAAATTTATTATTCTCTAATTACCTACTTTATTTTTTTGTTATTTTATGAGAATGTTTTAATTAAAAATATTTGTTGACGTCACATCGTGTGGCAAACATGTCTGTACTTGTTATTGTTGTTGTTACCATCTTGCATGCATGCCTTTAATTGTATGTATGACACATGTTTATGCTAATAAATATGATCTTATCTTATCTTTGAGACATATCGGAATAGTGACGAATCGGACACAACTCACTTATTTGCTCATTTATAAAGTGTACTTCAACAACCTAATAAATGAGTTACACCCATCCAATACTTCGACCAGTGATCTTCCACCACCATTACAATCACCACTTACACTACTGTCACCTTCCACAAACCTTACTTATTACCGCTCATAATTCACGCATCGTTGATCTGATGAAACGCACTAAATCACCAACAAGCCTTCAAACAAAAGTGCTCAAGCACTATAGTGCAAACGAGTGCGTTAAAAGCACAATTTGTTATCTTTTGTGCTCAAAGTACTACATTGTGCAAAGATTGAGTGTGCGTATAAAAGATATCAACTCGGGTTGTCTGAGGAATGTGGGATGTTTGTGGAAACAATGGCAGTGTGGAGTCTTTTGATCGAGCATTTGTTTTATGAATTAGGTTTTTCGATCTCATGATAAATTGTCTGCAGGTAATTACATTTACACCTAAGATTTATTAATTTCATTATAAACATTCATATTTATTATAATGTACACCATTAAAATACATAACTAAAAATAAATCGAACACTACAAGAAATATATAGGGAACGTGCACGACGAAGGGTCTGACATCTAGTGGCGCAAATCCGAAGTTTTCTCGGAATCATTACTTGAAATTGACACTTCACGTAATAAAATAATCTCTTAAAAGAAGTGAAAAAACATAATTACTAAGTAAAAATGTATTGTTGTGTTTCTGGATGCTCGAACAATAAAAAAAAAAACTAAAAATAAATCAAATGTTGTGAAATTCTATTACTTTCCCACGGATATTACTTACTTTCCTTGGTTTCGTGATAAACGATAAAAGTCGATAAATGCAGTATAAAAATGTGTGAGTATGAGTTTCAAAATATTTAGAAATTACTCAATATGTTATTTGTAAAAATACCTGAGTTTTGTATGTAGTAGTATTATTCAATACAAACAAATCTAAGTAAACATAACCTCAAATAATTTGTGTTAGTTTTCGATATAGCACGATCTGGAGAATTTATAAAGTAAATTAAAGCACAGATGGGCCTACATTTTTCAGATAGACCTGCCTTACATTTGTAATTTGCTCTTCTAATATTTATATTGCAATCAAGCTGAAAAGAAGGCGACATGAACTTAAATAATATTATAGACAAAATATTTGCGAAATGAGTTCAGAAAATACTTTACAGTTATTTGACATCATAAACGTTAGAAATCGTCGTTTGAGCTACAATTTTGCCAGTTATTAGGTACTGCATTTTCAGGATTCATAACTGTTTCTTCACATCTAAGACATGCCCGGACTCGTAAGTTTTTGGGCTTTGGACATATTTTGACGACGCTGACGATCATGATTAATCGGCCGGAACCCATATTTTTATTTTATAATTTTAATCATTAGAAACGATATAAATATAATGTAAACATTAACATAAACATTGGCGGCAACACGATGACAGGTTTAAACAGTTTCTTTTTTGGACCTCTCGTGTCGATTTGTGCTGCCATCTATAGTTCGTGCACGTTCCCTATACAATATGCGGATTTATCGCTATCTGTGAACTGTTCCAGCCAAACTTGGAATGGGCGGTGATATCCCTGGACATAAATGGGGTTGTCGTTGTTTCAAATAATAAGTTAAAAATGTACTAAATAATGTGTTTCCATACACAGATAAAAACATATCCTAAAAAATAGATACACATAAATATGTAAGCTCAGGTTATTCTTAAAACAAAACTATTAAGATTTAGAGGACTTGTTATTATACTGTTATCGTGTTAGGTAATAGAATTTGATTCGAGAATTAAGCGTGTCTTAGCGAAATAAGCATGTATGGAAAGAAAATATACACGAATAACATCCCGTAAATTAAATCCAATCAAAATACTAAAAAATAAACCTACAAAAAACATATAGATAGTTATGCTCAACTTATAAATTGCTCAACTTACGTACGCCTTAACTCTTAGTAGGTTCAAAGTAAAAGCTACACCTAGACAAGTACCTATCTGGCATCATTTAATTCAACCAAATCAAATAGCCTCATCATAAAGGAAACATCAGTCAACGGGAAGCTCAACTTTTAAATTACTGCTCAACTGTGCTCGCTATTAGTATAAAAGCCTTAAGATCGTGAAGAGCAGTTGTTCACACGGAGAGCTCCTGAACTAAGTGCCCTCCAATTAAGACCTGCCCTTATGAATCTCCGGGTCTACCTTGTGGCTGTGTTTTTAAAACCTGTGAAAAGGGAGTTCTTTTTCTTCATTTTTTTGTTGCTATGTCATTTTGCCCTGTGTTTAACAGTGTTTTAATAGAACTGAAATGAAATGTTTTCTTTTGACACGTCAATATTTTATTGGTTATTATTTTAAAACTACATAGCTGATCCCTGGGGAGAAATGCCGAAACAAACTATGAGAGAGAGAGAGAGAAGTATTTTGAGATAAATATATTCATTTCACTTTGGTCAATTATGCATTGCCTCACTACAACTTTCGTTTACCAACTTAGTTCGGGAACTCGATGTAATACCTAGACATCATCATTTTAATCGAGGTTTATAAAGGTGCATCCACACCGAAGTAACTTTTGTAAAGAACATTTTGCAACATGATAACTTTTAGTAACTTTCTATAACGTTCCTAAATCAAAGAAACCGAGCGATAGGTTTCCTCCCTGGTTCTCTAAACCTCTTATTAGACTCCTAAATGAAAAAGAAAAACTCAGAACACGTTTTAAAAAGTACAAAAACCCAAGAGACCACTTTGAATATAGACTGTTGGAGGGGAGATCGAAAACCATGATGAACAGCTGTCACAAAAACTATATGAGCTTCACTGAAAAAAGTATTAGACATAATCCGAAACTTTTCTGGTCCTTCGTCAAAGCGAAAAAGTCTAAGTCTAACGACATTCCCTCAGAGATGTGTCTAGGAAATAAAACAGCATCTACCGGCAATGGAGTCTGCCACCTTTTTGCTGAGCATTTCTCCTCCAATTTCACTCCTTCGCTTGGTTCACCTGCTGCAGCTCAAACAGGACCCATTTATCATCAACATGCATTAGGTAAAGTTGTATTCACGGAGCGAGACGTCCTCAAAGCGCTAAAAAAACTGAACATCTGCAAAGGGCCCGGGCCAGATGGTTTGCCGCCATTATTTGTAAAGAAGTGTGCTACTAGCTTATCTCTGCCGCTTAAAATAATATTTAACCATTCCATTGCAACATCACGTTTTCCGACGGAATGGAAAATGGCTAAGGTGGTACCGATTTTTAAAAAAGGAGATTCTGGTGACGTGCAGAACTACCGTCCTATTTCCCTTCTTTCAGTTTTCGCAAAACTTTTCGAATCCCTGTTGTGTCCTATACTTACATCACACATCTATCCTCAGCTAGTACCCCAGCAACATGGTTTCTGTGTTCGTAAATCTACGACTACTAACTTGGTCCACTACGTCAACGAAGTAAGTAGATTGATGGACTCTCGCGCCCAAGTCGACTCAATTTATACTGATTTCAGCAGTGCGTTCGACAAGGTGGACCATAAAATCCTCGTGACGAAGCTTGAAGGTTTCGGCATATTTGGTCGTTTACTCCTTTGGTTTAAATCATATCTCACAGAAAGAAAACAGAGAGTGGTTGTAAAGGGGTATGAGTCACTAGTTTACTTTTCTTCATCTGGAGTCCCGCAAGGCTCACACCTAGGCCCAATCCTCTTTCTAATATTCATCAATGACATAGTTCTGTCAATAAAACACAGCAGCTGCTCTATTTTCGCTGATGATTTAAAGATCTATAAAGAGATAAACTCATCCGTTGACGTCAATTTACTCCAGACTGACCTCGACGCAGTTCACGATTGGTGCTTAAAAAACCGCATGTCTCTCAATGTCAAAAAGTGCTACCACATAACATTTACCAGAAAACGGAAAATTTTACCTACGTCCTACTCAATGAATGGGGTAGCACTACAAATAGTGGACACGATTCGTGACCTGGGAGTCCTTCTCGACTCGAAACTCACATTTGTTAGTCACATTGACAATATCACTGCCAAAGCTGCAAAAATTTCTGGCTTTATAAAAAGAATATGTCGGGATTTCCAGTCGATCTCTACCCTAAAGGTGCTCTACAATACTCTAGTGAGAAGTGTACTGGACTATGCATCTCCAGTTTGGAACCCTACTTACCGCGTTCACGTTGACAGAATTGAACGTATCCAAAGAAGCTTTACCAGATACCTTCGTTTTAGAAGTCCGACCTGCCCACGGGATTCTTCTTACATTCAAAGACTCAGTCATTTTAAAATGTGCTCTCTTGAACACCGAAGAGACGTGACGGACCATATCCTTCTCTATAAAATTGTAAACGGTTTCCTAAATGTTCCCGATCTTCTGACGCAATTAAGTATAGCTGTACCCCGACAGAAAGCTATTAGATTTAGTCGTGAAACTGTTACCTTTGCCACCACTGCAAGCCGTACCAACCTTGGTAGCACCGCACCCATGAACCGTCTAATGGGAAAGTACAATAAAATTGCCACACGTGCCAATAGCATCGACATCTTCTCTAACCATTTACAACAATTCCGAACGAAAGTTCTAACCAGCTCGGAGACTCGAGTCGTCTGTGCGACACGAGCCGCCCACTACTAATAATTGTATTAACTTCCATTCCTTTGTTTGTCAGAATATTTAGTTTTAGTTTATAGAATATTTTTATTTTTATTTTTAAGTACTTTTTGTATTCCGATCGTGGCTGTGATTGCTCATTTTTTTTGAACCTCTATTTTATTTTATAACTGTTATGTAATCCAACTAACGATATCTTGTACATTCTTTTAATTACCCTGCTAGTGCTGTGCACTTCTGTAAGTGACTAATTCACAATTCCTAAAACTGTTTGTGATTTTTGTTTGTGTTTGTCTTAGTGAATAAGTCGTTGAAGTGCCTTATCAATAAATAAATAAATAAATAACTTTTGCGGCTTAAATTTTTGTTATCAGTTGTTGTCCAGTAACACTTGTAAACGTTGCTCCACAAAAAGTAACTTTTGTATATTATTATTTACTAAAACCCACCCGTGTTCCTTCAGTTGCCTGTGTGCCAGGAGCCACGGCATCTCTTTCGAACAACCCGCACCCCTGGCAGGCATCGGCCCTTGCGGACCCCACCAGTTGGTGCTGACATCTCTCTCTCTTTGATGCGCGCGTGGAATACAACGCTCCGTCGACCCAGGCTTGGTCCTTACTGGATGGCGAGCTATAAAGTAACTTTTGGTATGGATGCACCTTAAATAGCCGGAGCTCCTGGCTATATAATAACAGACGTACGAGTCGATTGAAAGTTAAGCTGCGCTTGCCGAGTTCGGCCCATCGATGGGTGACCATTTATTACACATTGAGACGTCTCTGTGCCTCGGAAAGCACGTTAAGGTGCTGGCTGTGATTTATAGATCTTTGATAGTCGTTACGGGTAGTCAGAAGCACGTCCGAAACCTAATTCTGACAACCAGTATTACCAAGGCGTATCGTGTTACCCAGTAACTGGGTTGTAAAGTGCTGTTGTTTTTCAGCTGCATCTGTTTAGACTAGAAGCCAATACCAATGCAGTGGGAAAAAGCTAGGCAGATATATCCTATTCCTACTAATATTATAAATGTGACAGTTTGTGAAGACGTTTGGATGTTTGTTACTCTTTCACGAAAAAACGGCTGAACAGATTCGGATGAAATTTAGCAAACAGATAGTTTATAACCTAGGTTAACACAGGATACTTTTTATCTCGGTAGTTTTTTTTTATTTAAGCCTTTTTATTTCCCAATAAAATACAGTAATATCTTAAAAGCTTGAGTTAATTCATTTGTAATAATTCAAACATGCATGTTAACAATATTAAACAATAAAAAAGTCTATAAACGAAAATAATATTTAAAAAATGAGAGTTAATTCATTTATAATAATTTAAACATGCATCTCGGTAGTTACCGCGGGATAATTTCCGACTTCCAAGCGGGCGAAGCCGCGGGCGGAAGCTAGTATAATCATCTCAGTATAAATAATCATCTTATAATGTTTCCACCGCTGGGACTCAAGCCTTCGCTCTGTGAACCCAGAATCAAGACATGTGACATCTACCAACCCGCCCAGCCAACCCAACGCCCAGTGCGGGTTGGTAGATGTCACATGTATTAGAATTTTTTGGTTCTAAGACATGCCGATTTCCAAACGATGCTTTACTTCACCATTTTAAAAGCAGTGGTGATGAAATGATTTACAAAAGTAGAACGCCTGTCTGGCGGGTTCAAACCTAGTGAAAACCTACACTCCCAAGTCGCGGTTGTCACCACTGGGCCACCACAGCTAAGTAGGTGCAAATCTTTGAGGTCTAATTTTATCAACGAAAGAATGCTACTTCAAATATTTTCCATTACCTCACTATTTTGTCAAAAAAAAACAAAGTGATTTATTTCATTATTACACGTTGTACATTATACAGTTGGTGGCGTCTCCTTTTAAACATATAGATGCCTGTGCCAGGAGGCGCCGCTCTTTTAAATCTTACAATTAGTGCAACATGTAAATAAAAAAGTTGGGTTTAAAGAACTTTATTTCTCATAAGAACTTAAAATATAACAGTTCGCTTAAAATGAGATACTTAAATTAGTTTTAACTAGTACTATAAATATTAGTTAGGTACCTCTAGGGTGTTGGAAACATTGTATTATCATTATGTTATTTGAAATGTTGTAATGTATTGTCTTAATCTACGTTTGAATGTTTTGTCACTGTCACACTTTGTTATGTCTTCCGGTAAACTTATGAGTTAATAATTCTTATTTATTATAATACTCTGTTGGTGTGTGTATAATGTATGTGTGTAGTTATTTTATCCGGAGCCGTTTTTACCTTATATTTAATAGAAGATTTTCTACTTCATCGCAGCTTAACATTTTTAACCACTTAATCAGCAACGACTTGCATTTTTTAAATGGTTTAGTATGTGTATCAAGGTAGTGTATGTATCATGTATGTCAAGGCACTATCGACTTGCTCAGGAAAACTCTTACTCATCGATAAAACTCCAAAGCTACTAAACCTAACGACATCATATTTCATAATTTCGTTTCCATTTAAGCGAAATGAAAGAAAAATATGAGAGACTGGATATTATCTTTCAATTAAAATCAATACTAAAAGAAAATGGGTTCATGATGTTAAAATATTAACTGACTTATGATGAACAAGCTTATGCCAATGGCTTCGCCCGCGTGGAGGTCAAAGATTATCTCAAGGGAACGTATCCTACGTATTAATTCAGGTTACAAATTACCTATTTGCCAAATTTCATGCAAATCCGTTCAGCCGTTTTTGCGTGATTGAGTTATAAACATCTAAACATACAAACTTTCACATTTTTCTTTTATTATTTATTTATTTGGAAGAACAAACAATTACACATTATAATAAATAGTAAATAAAGAGTTATATAAAGTGCAACCAACAACGTTCTTCACGGATACAAAAAGATAAAGACAATGTAGGTAAAAGTCGGGTAGAATAGATAAGAACATGAAATAAAATACACATAGATTGCAGCTAGTAACATACAATAAGGAACGCTTATAGAGACTTTAATACAATGTTGTTATTCTTTCGTTTTTTTTTAATTGTGTCAAGCAATATGTTTCTAAATTTTCCAACGGATACAGCGAATAGATCCAAGTTAGAGAAAAACTTATTAAAATTGTCTGTGAGGCGGCGTAGAGGTGCCAACAAGCCTGCATTCGTACGACTAGGAGTGACAGGGAAAATACTCGTCGTACGCGCACCCCACGCACCTAAATGGTTCTAAGAACAACGTAGCACAACCTGATATATATATCCACACAATCATACGAGTTGTTACAGAAATCATATAGAAACATAGTTTCAAGAAAGGTACGTCTAGGCTTCAAAGAGAGCAAGTAGTATTTCTTCAGTAAGTCGTTATGGGGGTGGTAAATACGACTTCTAGAACAAAGGTAACGCATAGTTTTCAAGAACTTACGTTGTACACGCTCGATACAGTCAGTATTATTTATAGTAGAATTTATTGTAATAAGGACTCCACACCGGCACTGCATACTGTAGTTGTGACCGGATTAAAGTTCTATGAAAATGTAAATATGTGGTCGGGTGAACGAATTCCGTTGCTGACCTTATCACGAATCCATACATACGATAAGCATGAGTCGAGATTTTAACAATATGTACGTCCAGGTGCAGTTTATCATCGAGCAGTATTCCTAGATCACGAATTGTGTTAACTCAGGCCAAGATTTCATTTTGTAGTGCATATGGTTGTTTAAATATGTTTTTATTTTTAGTGAAGCTGATACAGCAACATTTAGGAATACTAAGTTGTGGAGTTTTTGTTTAATACAATACTAAGCAATAAAGATTTTCTTGAAGTAAGTGACAGTCTAGTATTGATCTAATGAGTCTAAAGATGTATTTGATCACATGTTTTTGTCAAGAAAAGCCCCATCATCCACTGCGGTGGCTTTTTGAGTTTTTGTTCACGTTTTACAATTATTTATGAGAATGTTACTATCTACAACAACAAATCATCATCCATCATCTACCTAGCATTTTTCCCAAATATTTATTTATTTATTTATTGGGGTCGGCTTCCAGTCTTACCGGATGTAGTTAAATACCAGTATCTTACAAGGTGCGACTGCCTATCTGACCTTTACAACCCAGTTACTTTGTAATACGATACTCCTTGGCAAGACTGGTTGCCAGACTTTCGGGCTCCTGACGACCCGTAACGACTGTCAAAGATCCACGAATGACAGCCAGGACCACTCGGCTTAATTAACGTGCTTTATGAAGTACGGAGAGGTATGTGAAGATGATCACCTATTCAAGGACCAACTGTGGCAAGCGTTGGGCACACCACAATTGCGGCGGTAAGTCCCCTCTTTGAGGAGTGAGAGATTGAGAGGCGCCTCGGCGTCTTCATCATCATCATCATCATCATTTATTCATAAAAAAACAATTTACATTGTGTTGAATATATATACACAGGAAATTTACTTACAAATACAGAGAACAGCTATGAATATTAATTAACCTCCAAATGAAGTTCAAGTACAGTACTAAAAAATTTTGAACATAGTATGAAACAGTTTTAAATATAATGACAAAAAGGTTTAAAATATATTGTCAAAAAGTTTTCAAATATAATGTCTAAAAGGTTTTTTTTTTTGGTTTTGGCTTCACACGGTTTGTGCATTTAGCCAGTGTCAAGTAATTTATCTTTTCGATCAAGTAAATGGCCCGACATCGGGCACGAAGTTACAAAACAGTCATAGTCGTCTTTAGTCAGTCAAGTCAAAGTTATTGTAAAGCGGTAGTAACTTTACAACAACCTAATAGGAGTTTTTGGGGGGAACACGAAAAATCCACGTTAGTCACTTATTTTCACCTTCACTACACTTGTGCACTCACACGTAACTAAATTAAATAATTCACTACCAAAATTATATAATTTAATTCGCTATTTCACTAAATTTCATGAAAATGAAAATTCGTGCGACATGTTCCAACGCGATCCCGCCAAAAACTCCGTCAAAAAGGTTGAAAATATAATGTCAGCCAGTTTTCAATATAATGTCCATTGGTTTCAATAATGATGTCAAAGACTCTAAATTATATAATGTCAAAATAAAAACTAGATCATTTATTTTTATTGTGTGATATTAGTTCCGATATATTATACAGATTTTTTTCTAATAAAAAGGCTTTTAATTTTGTTTTAAACTGGTGGGTGTTATAAATCAGGATCTCGCCTCGCCTCACCTTCCGCCTGACGCAGGTCCTCACCGGACACGGTTCTTTCGGGAGGTTTCTGTTTCTCATAAGGCGGGAGGAAACGCCCGGATGTTTCCACTGCGTTGATCGCCCGGAGGACACGGTGGAGCATATGGTGGAGGGCTGCCCGGCTTGCGCGGAGCAGCGCCATGTCCTCGTGGAGGCGATTGGCGGTGGCGACCTATTGAGTCCGGCCCTGGTCCAGGCCATGTTACGGAGCGAGAGTGCATGGGTAGCCGTCACCTCCTTCTGCACAGCATTAATGCTTGCAAAGAGGGAGGCGGCGCACGTGAAGGAGAGGTAGTCTATGCGCCCTCAAGGCCCTCGCCGCAGAAGACTCCCTGGGCGTCAGGAATCCCAGGCTGATTTCCGGCCACCGTTGGCGCCGGCTTGTGGATGGCGAGTAATGGGTAGCTCGCCATCCAGTAAGGACCAAGCCTGGGTCGACGGAGGGTTGTGTTCCACGCGCGCCTCAAAGAGATGTCAGCACCAACTGGTGGGTTCCGCAAGGGCCGATGCCTGCCAGGGGTGCGGGTTGTTCGAAAGAGATACCGTGGCCCCTGGAACACAGGCAACTGAAGGAACACGGGTGGGTTTTAGTCAGTAAAAGTCTGACACGCCCTCCCACTCCATCCAGAGCGGGGAAGTAATTTGATGATTTCCCACCCTCAAAAAAAAAACTGTAGCAAGCGTAGCTTAACCTTATCGATCGACCCGTGCGGCTGTCATAATTTAACCACAAGCCCCTATTTAAAAATAGAGGCCACAAACCAATTGAACAGACTGATGCCATTTTTTAATAGAATCTAAGTAAACAGATCACGATCTTAATTGTACCACAGGTAGTCATGACCCGGAACATAACATTTTACGTATCATGAATACGTACTGACCTACGAGAATACTAAAACCGGAACAATGGGAACGTCCCTACTTAACAAAAGACAATCTAATCACAAAGAATATTAAAGAAACGAAAGTCTACAAAAAAATCAACGACCAATTTCTTCGTCGGAATTCACTTAGCGTTCCGAAATTCATGTCGAGACTAAATAATTTGGTTGATATCGCTACACGATACGGCGTATATTCCACGTTCCCTGACCCAAATACTAGGTATTCAAGTATTAAAGCTAGGGTTGTACCGGCCGAGACGATTGCATTGTTTAATAATTGAGACCACGTACCAACGGCGTGCCGTGGGCCGCCTGCCGCCCCTGCCGGCCCAAGTGATGTACGCAGGCGGGGCAAGAATTTATTATGCCTTGTGAATACTGTTTTCGTTTTGTTTGTTGTTAGGTATGCGAATTTTTTAAAAATTTTACAAAATCACCTCGTGAAAAATATGTGATTACATTGAATATGCTACATACCTAGTTTAATTTTATTTTATTTGTAAAAACATATAAAATTATACGTATGTATGTATTTCTTTGGAATATGCTTAGAGTCATAAAGTTTTCATGAAACAACTTAAAAATGTCTCATTTATGTATACCATTCCGCAGACATGATGAGTATCGATATCGATATCCAAACACCAAACACGGTCTAATCAAAAATAAGAAATATTTGTTGTTGTTTGGGAAGGTTAATGACCGCTGTTACTTCAATGATTGCTTTATTTTTAATTATTTTTCCCTATTGTGAAATGGTAATTTTATTCTTGGTGCATTGTTTTCACATATAATAAAATATTGGACAACATTTTAAAAGAGTAACGGAGGAGTTTTTTGCCCATTCTTCTCCATACATCTTTTGGATGGGATGACTAAAATCAATTCAGTTTTATTGTAAAATGTTGACGTTCAAAAGTGTCTTGTATGTGCCTACTTGAAATAGATGCTTTGACTTTGAGAAAAACTGTTTTCTTAGGTTTACCTGTAGACGTGACGTGTGTAACGCTTGTGCAGTTGCTAAAAAAAACAGGTTTTTGAACTTATACACCGTGAAATTTTAATGGTTGTTTTCCCGCAGCGAAATGGTTTTGTCTTGGTTATACAATCGCTTTATAAACAAATAAAATATTAGAAACAAAAATGGCAGATTAACCATTGTGAAAAATCACCATGTGCGAGAGTTTATTTTGCTTTGAACATTTATGCATCGCTGTTCCCTTTTTCAGCGGTGCGTGCGATTCGAGTAGTACTTACAAGTTACCTCTAGTGTTACTATTGAGTAGTGTTTTATCTAGTTGATTAATATTTTTTTAATTATTTTAAAACAAAAAAATCTTATTTCTTTACTTTTACTCTATGCTTCGAAAGTACTCCCTAAGGCAAGTTATTCTGCCGCGAGAAAACAACCATTAAAATTTCTCGGTGTATATTTCAAGTAACTACAAAACTGCGGTCGGTGACCTCACAAGAAAATCAAATTATTGTTTAATCGATACATGACAATTTAAAATTACCCTGTACACTAAAATACCCCATGTTTATAAGTTCCATATGATTATTATGGTTACCAGTGATATTGTGTAGCATAAAATCCTACAGAGACACACTGTCTCTTCTAAAAATTATATTTCCTTCAAAAATCGCCAATTTCTTGTGAATTGTTCCTCATGTAACAGTTTTACCAGTTTCCGCTCAATTCTATCGAAGAAATCCTCTCGTAAAGAAGTGGTGGTATGGTTATTATCTCTAACCTATTTCTTATTTCATGAGGGAAATACGTTTTTGTGATACAGACCTCTTTTCTTGCCACCTATTAAGAAGTGCTTGAGTTATTTTCTACATAGGTATTTATTTCAACGAATTTAAGAGTAACTGTGCGTTTCATTGATATTGCAAGATTATTAATTCGAAGATTTTTGGAAGGAAGTTCTACATCACACTTGGCAAATGAGAGCTGGACCGTGTAGAAAACTAAAAAGTATTACATTTTGACCATCACAAAGCCAAAAAAAGGAATTTCCTTTCACTTTCGACAAAGCGAAACGAACTTTGTTCTAATCACTGTCCCATGCGACACTTCTCGTTTTTTTGTGATAGTTTTGAACAGCTTAACTTTCTTGTTAGAAAACTGAAAGTGGTGCTGAATTTTTTGAGGCCCCACAAGTGGGAACTATAGGCTAATAATTTGTATGTTATGTGTAGCTATGTACCGCACGAAGTAGAAGAACATCGTTCATAAAGCCACGAAGGCTTTTCAGGGACACGATCATCAGTAATGAAGTACGCGACCAAGAAAAAGAAGAAGATGTTTAGCTACTGAACAGATGATTTTCTAAAATTGTAGTTTTAAATAATACTATTTGAATAATAGAGTATCTGTTATCAGTGCCCTTGAAAGTTTGATTAGTTTTAGGTTTAGCTACTAAGATAATTATAATGGTTTTGAGATGAAGGATTAAATAAACAAAACAACAACTTCCAAATGTTTACTTTAATTCAAAATTTGAAATCACTACTTAATTTTCTTATCTAAACAATACAGTATCTATTTGGTTCATTAATATTTATTTATATACAGCTAATAATGTTTTTCAAACATACTCTTTAGTAAAATATTAAGCTTTCCTAAGTTAATCTGAATACTGATTAAAACATACTATAATAGTGTTTACTAAAGTACCAAAATTCTTAAACGGCTCGCTTAAAAAAAATTCTGGCTTAAAAGTGAAGAAAGTATCAAGAAATCTAAATATAAAAAGGAAAATTGGCTTTATAAACAATAGCTTGTTACGAGTAAATAAATAGCAGACATAATTATATTAACAAACATTGAGTTTGAAAAGATATGGAAAATACAAAGCAATAAGAATATAAAAAATAACAATTAGAACCAAACCTAAAAGAAACAACAGAAGTGAGTAGAAACAAAAGAAACAAAGATGACTTAATTATAAAGAAAGTTCAAATATTTTCTCAAAAGATTGACTCAATAAAGGAAGTGGAAGAAATGTTTTCCTCTATTCAAACTCAACAATTGTTTCACATTTCTTTGCCAATATTTCCTTCAGTTGGTAAAACAGCGCCGTTCCACAACTGTTGCACAATCAATCCTACCCATTTCCCTGAAAATCCGCGACAAATTGACTAACATGTTCACGTCGTTATTTCTACACAACCATAAATTCAATATATTTTCCGTAGGAGAACAAGTATTGGAGAAATAATAATAGTAAGAGCAAAATTTCAATTTCTCAGCCAACAATCTCCAGTCGTTCCCTTTTGCAGTCTGGGAGTCCAATAGCTTACACAGTATCACTCGGTCCGACTTAGTCAACACATTAGTCCGGTAATTATTGTCAACGCTAAAGTAGCTCCTAAAGCTGTGATTCTTATACACAAAGTCATACCTACCCTCCTTCTTAGTTAGAGAGGAATAATTGAACGGGTTCTCTAATATATTAACAGTCTCGACACTCGCACAACTGAATCTCTTACAATTGATATTAAAATTCAAATCGTTAGTCTTGAAATTGAAATTGACAGAATTTGATTGATTTTGCTTTTGGTAAACAGACACGTTTAGTTCTAGACAGTTAATTGAATCAGTTTGTTGCAGCACAAATATACAATGCAAAGATCTGACGGTCATGTTCCAAACTTGAGAATACGACAGTTCCTGGTATTTACCCCCGGACTGTATCTTCCAACCGACTCCTACATCCCTAATATTAATACATAAATCAGAACAGTTCTCTTGAAAGTAAATAGTTTTTGGATCACAAAGCAAAGAGCCGCCAGACCTTTTTTCACTTTCAAAGCAATCGTAGAAAGCGTAAGGTGTATCGTTAAACACATGAATCTTCAAACTATAGTAGCTGTCGTCCATTCTTTTAGATATAAACAGCGCCAGTTTGTACAACTTCGCGTCTAGACCGCTAAAACTTCGGCCGACTAGAACAAAGTCGCTTAGAAATTCGCTCACTAGGTAAACTTTGGAAGGGTCGACTTGTGCGAACAGTGGGCTCCCAGGCGTTTCCTGGCCCAAAGTCAAAACTTTTCGCCACTCCCTCGAGTTGATTTCTTCGGGCCTTTGGAGGATCGAGAGAAGCCAGCTGGTGTTCTTCATAGCTGCGCAATGCGGAAAGGATAAAACCACACCCTTGCTGAAGTGAAAGTTTTTGGGTCCGCACCGTATGACTGGGCTTAGTTGAGTTTCCCCTGTCAAAGAAACAAAAACTTCACACATCTTTTCGCACAATACGTTCTGCCGGTGTATTCTGTAAAAATCGCACCATGAGAAGTTAGGTGAAGTGAAGCGAGCTGTCATTCCACCCGATGCTAGAGATTGGTCTCTAACCTTACATAGCAAGTTTTATAAAAAAAAAATTTTACAGAATCAGTCGGCTGGTTTGTTTGCACAGCAGTGTTTTATTTTTATTCTGGGCTTATAATTTTTTTTAATCGTATCATAAAGTGTATTTTGTGTCCTTTTATTTTTAATTTTTTATATTGTCATAAAACAACAAATTAATTGTGTCTCAGTATTACTGCAACTTCAACATAGTTATAACTAACGCAGGAGTTAGAGAAATCTACAACTTGTTTTATGTCATTAAATAAAATATTTGTATTGACATCATTATTGCCAAGTCTGAAAAACGTCGGTAGTAATAATATTATATCACTGCCTGTAACTTCATAACAATACAATACAGTTTCTACATTCTTGGCCGTCAATCGCATTCCACACAAAACAGATAGAACACAATCAGAACCATTGTAATCCTACGAATATCTAATAACCTACTGCTTTAACTATGTATGAGCATATTCGGAGGCAATCAATTGTGACCCGGCTCCAAAATATCACCGCTAGGTTACCGACGAAGCAACTTATAGGTCAGAACAACCTGACATTTGAGATTTAGGTCAGACCACGGCTCAATGTAATCCTACTTCGGTTTTGAAATGGCCAAGTTTAATATTAAGCACAACTTTCTTGCGTCGCTTTTATTTGTTGCAGGTGTTCAAACGCAGTTAACAATTCTTGAAGAGTTTCGGATTTATCGTGTTTGTAGCAAACTGTTTGTTGACAGAGTCAAATTCTTTAAATTTATTTTACGGAGTATTGGTTTAATATTTCATGCAATGTTTGGTGATACTGTTTGTTAGTAACATAGCAACTTTATGACCAATTTCAAATCTTTCGAAACGTACGTAAATAACAAGAACTACCCTGTATTTAAAGATTGTACATTCTATTAACCAGTGCCTGCATTATGATGTTGACATAAATAAAGATTTATGATTATGATTACCCTACGCCTCAAAACTAAACTACAAAACGTTTTTATTCACCAATAGTTTTCCAGATATAAAGATCTACCCCACTTTCTAGAAAACCCCGATTGTATATTACAAAATTCACTTTCAAATAATCCGATCTCAATTCCCTATCCAGGTCAAAAGGCCTAAACGTAAATTCAATTTACCTTCTTGCAGCAGCGGCCTATTCCAGTCGTCGTCTGCGACCTCAATCGAGAACAGTTCCTCACCCTTATCCACCACTCCGTCAGGAATAAACAAGCTTACTCCACATTTATTAAGATTCAACCAATCACCATCTGCTGCAACTATTTTTGAAGTAGCTACATCTATGTGCTTAGCAAAGTATTTTGAATCTACTGATGCATTATTTTTCAGCGACGGTGATATTTCTACACTTTCATTGCCATACGACGAACCGGCTGGAAGAAAATAAATATACGTTGTGAAGTAAGTCAAAATTTCGGTAATGCGGTAATTATTATTAAAGCTAATAAAGCTAAGAGGCATTTGATTGTCAACAAGAATTTGAAAGGTAAAGATGTGTGTTTAAGTGACAATGAAGATAAAGTACAGAGAACGAATTAAGTAATGGTTAGAACAATGCAGGTTAGTGTTTATCACAATGTAAATGATCAAATCTCGCAATCTGGTGCCTCTCGAAGGTGCATAGAAGAACTCACAGCTCAAAAAGCAACTGGAGTCAGATCGGTCTGACTCGACGCTGTCCTTGCAAGCGTAATTCCTTTCGGTTCCATTTCTTTCAGTTCTTACCTCGTGGTCTATAGGCGTGATGTAACTGTAAACAAAAATATATTGAAGCTTACTGTATAAGGGAGAAAGACTAATTCTGTTTTAGGATATTTCAATAGTTTAAATGCGTAGTAATTTCACTAGATATAATTGTACAATGTACTAAAATAGACTACACGTTTTCATTCAAATCTTTATCCCCGTTAATTGCTTATTTAAAATTAGATTTTGTAGGTGCATCCCCTAGATGCCCAATTATTTCACTAACTACGTCTCCAAGGATCTCATTGATCATTCCGTTCTCCATAATCTTAACAATAATCCCTGACACTGAACCTACCTGTTAGCTAATTGTGGTACTTCATACAAATGCTCGTGCCGTGTGTTAGTGGACGTGCTCATATGTCTGTGCGTCCTTCGGGAGTCTAAAGTTTGGAACTCTTCGTGAATGGTCAAATCCGGCTGATTGGTTAAAGTCCTTTTTATTACGTTGCCCAAGTAATTTGAACCTGTGTATGAGATGAAAAGTAATGGAGTAGAAATAACAGACGAAATAGGAATTTCATACATATTTAGGGATTGCACTCTCACTCACGACTTCTAATTCGACTCAAGTGAAAGGAATTAGATAAGAAGAGAAAAGACAAGGAACAAGTAGATGATATAATTACCTGATGGTGGTTTTACATAAGGTGAAGTGTCGTTCATTCTTATTTTAATATATTTGATTCCCAATACGACAAAAACTATAAATATTAGGAAAGCTATTGATAACGCAATAAATATAGGCCAGTATGAAGATCCTGCAAAAGATGAATTTGTTATATTTACGAAATAAAAAGTGTAATGAAAATTATAAGGAAGGGTTATGGTTATTTTAGGGTAAGGTTAGTAATACACGGAAAAAATCGACGAAAGGCTGATTTTTAAATAGTCAGATAACTTTTATCTGAAGAATAAATCTGACAGTTCGACATATTTTCCATAAAAAAAATTATTCCTCAGATAAAAATTACCTGACTATTGAAAAATTAGCCCTAAGTTAACTACTAATTTAAAGTTGACCAAGTAGAATTGAATTATATAAAATATGACAGCAAAGACAAAGAATGAAAACTACTTACCATCACTGATATCAGACTTAGAAGTCCTTACACACAATGGACATTGTGAAACTTGATAGTCTATACCTCGACAGGCATTGATAGTAAGACACCGTCTCCTTCTAGTGCGTAGGCAGTCAAAGTCACATCTGGACCACTCCGACCATTGGGACCAACGACCTGAGAAAATAGAAAATACGTAAGTTTTGTGGACTTAAAGGAAAGATCAAAGAAAGTTATGTTTGGACAAACACGCTGTGAATCTCAGAAATTGAGAAATTCATTCATTGAGAATATTTGGAAATTATTTGAGAATGTAAGTTTACCTAGTATTATATCCGGTGATTCATCGGCCAACTCGTCTAGTTCATCTATATAAAAACAGATACTTTAATAAACTCTATAAAGGTATATTGTACGTCAATTATGTATAATTACAGGTCAAACAGAAATATACAATTCTTTAAAGTTATATTGTACGTGTAATATAATTATGGGTCAGTAATAATATTTCATGAAATAATGAGCAACGAACGAAATAAATTAATTTAATTCTAAACATATCATTTTCTTTTCATCGACTGAAATATATTATTACATTTTTCATTTTTGAATCCTCCATTATAATTAATTTGTTTTCGTAAATCATAGCTTGTAGTGGTAATTTCCTCCAGTCTCTGTTTATATACGTACCTATATCACAATCTAAGCAGTCCTGTGTCTTCTGCACATTAGGTCCCATACATGGCTGACCTCCATTCAGAGGTCGTGGCGCTGTACAAGTCCTTTCTCTCTTTCTCCCCGAGTGACTGTCTCTGCCTTGGTCATCGCAGAAGCAGTCAGTCCAAGCCGACCAGGTGCTCCAGCCACCATTGACTAAAGTAAGGGATATTATCAGGTGGTACTTTACATTGTTGTCATTCTTTTCCTAGGTAGCTACGTTACGACACTCATGTGCAAAGTAAGTACAAATAAAATGTGGTTTCCAGTCACATAGTCATATTATTTATGCATACTTTACAAATTATGCTTTAATTTAAAAATGATTAAATATCTGGATGACATAATTAACATTCATTTTTACTAAACAGAAAATAATTTGATGAAATCTAAATATTGGTCAAAATAAGAGACTCGTGGAAGCAAAATTGTTTCAACTTTTTTATCAAAAGAAAGAAATAGACGAGTGTATGAGTTGGAATTTTAACGTACCGAAAACTGTCAGCAGGGCGGGCTCGGATATCCTTTTCCCCGCTAAATTTTCAGCGACACATGTGTAGTTCGCCATGTCCTGAAAATTGTTTCACAATTGAAATCTGTCCGGACCCAGTGCCCGTGGAATTCATTTCTTTGTTCACTTGCTAACGGAAGTTTCTTGTGTAACAAACACGCTTTTATTTAATAAACTTATTAAAGTGCATAGAAAAATGTTTACATCTTATAAAAACGTCGTTGCATTTTTATCAATGGAAAATCCATTTAGTAATTAGCAGATCAACATTGAAACTATAGTAAACCCGAATCGTCAAGTGATAATAGTCGACTTGAATGAAAAATGTTTTAATCATAAGTGACATCAAACAGCGGGGTAATTGTCTAACATACTAACAGTAGTAATGGCTTGAATTTTGACAGCTCAACAACATTCATTGCATTATTTACGTTGTTCAGAACATATAAAGCAACGGATGAAAGACTGAATGAATGGATGAAAGACTGAATGAATGGATGGAAAGACTGCTATCTTTCAAAATGACTCAGATTGTGATTAATAGTATGTTACGCACTTATTGTGCCGGCATTAAGTCAGCCTGTGTAACCTAATGCACAAAGATTTTGAGAAATAAATCTGGATTTACTGGTAGCGATTCGGATCGAAAAGTAAATAAACCATTGATGTGTATTTAACTCACCAATAATGTAGCTTGTTTAATAAACAAATCTCCGTCCTTCGATACTTGTACGTTATCATCTTCGGCGACCGGTGCTCCATTCTTCAGCCAGTATATCTGCACAAAGGGGGCAGCCGGTGGTGGCTCGCAACGGAATGTCACCGCTGTGTACTGTTTGACGAGCTGCGATTGTGGGGCCACCGAGAAGTGTTTCTTTATGTCTGGAAGAGGTAACATTACATAACATCACCTTCATCTCTGCCTCACCCTTGTGGGAGATAGGTACACTTCATATAGCTTCTGGCCTACAAGGCCAAGGCCTGAGCTCTAACTACATAACAAACAGCCGCCCCGGTGCGTTCAAGTACCTAACACAAGGTTAATGAAGTACTTAAAGAACATGGCGGAGTGGTGTCATTTTTGTATCTCGGCGATACTAGAGTCAACGACCCATGTTTCGGCAGCCATGTTTAAGTCCCATGTAATAGGGGGCTAGCTTATACTATCAACCGTGCACAAATTCAGACTCCAAGCTGCCACTGAGAAATTCCTGATTGAATTACCGGATAACACTTTGCCCTACCCGGGAATCAAACCCAGGACCTCGTGCTTTACAGTAGCGCTTGCGACCACTACCAACGAAACAGTCTAGAGGGGGTACTTATTTATGGTTTTATATTTTGCTATAACCCGAGGTATTTCTAGTAATTTAATAATAACAATAATTTTAAGTGAGGTGCTACATTTTTGAGCCCCTATATCTGTAGAAAGGGGGCAGTTGGTGGTGGCTCACAATGAAATGTCATCGAGATACTGTTTGGCAAGCTGCCATTATGGAGCCACGGAGAATTCCTTTTTTATGTCTACAGAGAAATTGATCTTATCTTTTTATCTATATTGATTGAGATATTGAGTTTATATTTTGGTGTGATTGAGGTCTAGTTTAATAACAAGGATTTTATGTGAAGCCATTCCATCTTGAGTCAATATATCTGCACAAATGGGGTGGCTCGCAACGGAATGTCATCGGTGTGTCCTGTATGAGTAGTTACTATTGTGAAGCCAAGAAGTGGTATTGGTGGATTTATGTACACATTAAACAAAATTCGTTCAAAAATATGTTTAATATGTTTTGGAACTATTCTCACATACGACTGGACACGTCCACTCAATGTGTGGTTCTTTCTCAAAATACCATTTCAGACACCAATCTACATGGTCTTCACATGAGCTGACCAAGATTATGTCTGGACTTTAAAAGAGACTGACCTCTAAGTTTGTTTCGGCCTTTCTTGTCAAACATCGACGATGGAAAACATCGACCTAATCTAGCTTTTGAAATATGATCGACATGTAAAAGTATTTGTTAAAACCTACTTACAGAAATAAAATGTTTTATCATAATCTATTATAATAAAATAGCTTCCTTTCCGTTAATGTGCCTATAAATCGAAAACAACGTAATCCAATTTAATTCATTTTATTTAGATATGTATGGACTCTGAATATATGTTACGTAACGTAACAAAGGAGACAGCGAGAACTGGTAGGTATAATTTGCGTCCTAGTAACTTTTTGGCTCCCAGCCCAAACATTCACTTAGCTAATGAATACGAAAGCCGACCAAATCAACAATAATTCAATACAGGAAAAATCATTTCCTCAACGTTTTTATAAATTAATAAAAGTAACGAATCAAATAAACTTTTCAATTTTTTTTAAACTATGCTCCTAAATTAAAGTAAATCCACAACAATCAACGCTGCAGATCAATCGAGCTGCCCTTATTTTACTTGTCGCCTCTATCTTTGTTTGGCGCTGACTTTAAATTAATCATTTGCATTAAATTAGGAGCTTAGACTACTAGGTTATTTTATTACTTTTCGGTTTATTTTTTCACCGGTTTAATTTTTTGTAATTTTTTTTTGTTTTTTTTTTTTCTACGCTTTGATTTTGGTTTTCAAATTTTAAATCGAACCAACTTCGAAGTATATCTTTTCCAAAAAGAGATTTATCAAAATCGGACTACTCAGTAAAAAGTTGTGCGGGAACATACATAAAAAAATATAAACGTGTAGGTATATTACGCGTCGAATTGAGTACCTCCTCCTTTTTTTCGTCGGTTTAAAAGCCATCTTTCAAAATTCACTTACACGCTAGTTCAATAGTGGCAGGCTGGCTTCGAATGTGCCCTCGACTGGTCCAAGCAAAACAGGAGCACTGGTACTTGTCACTCCCGAAGTACTCCTCCACGTTCTCCCTTGTCACTTTGCACTCTCCCTCTATGATCCGCACCCCAGTTTGAGGATCCACAAACTCGAAGTTAAGCGCTTGCGTTTGTACTCCGTTGCATTTGAAAAATACCTTGGAGGAAATATACATTTTATTTGCTTTGTATAGTAGCGTTATATCTGTAGTGCCCTTGATTTCCAAAGATTGAAAATATGAGAGAACTATCTTATACAAATGTTAAACTAAAAGCCAATTGATTTCGAAAATAATCAAAATCATATGGCTTCTGAAAGCCTAATCAAAATCATGTGGCTTCTGAAAGCCTATTCAATTAATCTGTTGTCTAATCTCATGTGAAAGCAAATTACTATTGCAGCTACGAGTGGCTAGAACTTAATCTAAATATAACTATAATTTTTAGCACGATAATTGTTTTTTTATTTACTTTAATTTCTGTTTGAGAGAATACACTAAGTTCACCAAATCCGTGAAATTCAAATTTTCTTACCTATTCTGCAGTTGAACAAAATATGATTCACGAGCGTTACACTTATGTATTTAAAGAATTATAATCATAAAAACAACCCACTAAGATCATATAGTCTGGTGGCGGATCATATTTTCTTCAACGTACAGCCGAACGATGACCTTCGAATTGCAAAAGACGTTAGAAAATTTTAATTTCACGAACTACCCTGGTACTTCCCCTATAAGTATGACGTCGCAGAACGGAAAGTTATATCATCAAACAAAGCTGTCCTTTATTCAGAACTTTCAATTTCATCTGTATGTAAATAAGTAACATGTGGACAAAGGGGTTATACTACAGTACAACCTCTTTTGCTGTTTAAAAATGCAATAATATGTTAAAATGAAAATAGCGAATCTAATATTATGCGAATCATACCTACTTAAAATATGGTTAATAATAGTAGTTCATAAAACTATTGCATTATACCTACCTAGTTATGTGTAGTTTCATTCTTCATTGGGTTTGAAGCTAGATACTAAATAAAATATCAAAGATAAAAGAGTAACAAATAGTTTTGTAATGCTTATTAAAACTGGCGTGCCCCGCATATGCGTTCCTTTAGAAAAAAAAAATAAGTATGTAAACTCTTTGGCAATATTAACTTCTTGGATCGAATATCGAACCCTGTATCGTATTAGTAAAAAAAAAATTTTTTTTTACATTACTTTGATGGATAGTGTGTTTATAAAGTATGTCAATACAAACTCGTTTTGAAGATTACAATTCGAATTTTACGATAAGAGAGTAGATAAACTAATTTATACTCCGTGACATTTTAGTCGTCTTACAAAGGTGGTCCACTCAATGTATCCATCATGAAATACCTCTAGACGCCATTAAAACATTTTTACCATTAATTAAGATAGTACCTATTGTACAAAGAAAAAGAAATAATGCTTTAGAATTATGAAACACCCTCCCTGTTAATAATGTTTACGTATCAAACGGTAGAATATATCTACCTACCTGCCTTTATATTCCATCATTAATTCCATCTCTATAGCAGGGTTTTTCAGAGTGTTTTACGTCAAGCGTTTTAGTTAATGATATTTTTTTTTAAATTATGCCTATGTTCGTTATATCATTTTTTTTTTTAAATAAATGATTAGCAGTCATTGGATACATGAAGTAGACTGCAGTTGTAAGACGACTAAAATGTCACGGTGTAAAGTAGATTCATAAATATCTAGTAATTAATTACTTACTTTTAAAGCGTTCGCAGCCCGACATTTCAAAGAAGCTGGCTTATTTTTAACCACATAAGTGTTTTCAGGTTCTAAAAGGAAAATTGGCAAGTTATCTTTCGCCGTATGTAACGGTATCTTATCATCTACTGAAGATACATCGTGAGCATCACTTCGAACTGTTGCCAAGTCTGGAGAATCTTTATAATTCGACTCTTTACCATCGTAGTCATAATCTAAGTAAGCATTTTCATCTTCTTCATCCTCTTCCTCAATTTCCTCGTGGTTGGTAAAAACTGGAGGTAGGAAATAATCTCTTTCTTGATTTGTTTGGTGACTGACCAGGAATTCTAGTGGTTTCTCTTCTTTTATATCCGTGTTTAGCTTATCATCTGATCGACGATGAGAATCTACAATAGAAATGATGTTTGATGCTAGTTTCTTGAACGATGTGTGTAGCGATGTATTTAGTTATTGATGATTGTCTTAAGCATTTATATTCAAAAAGGTTTCTAAAACATATTATTTGTGAAATTAGTTCGTATTAGCGTAGCGGTGCCTAGGAAACCTATTACAAAATAAACAATAAAAAGTAAACTATCGATCAAATTAATTAACACGTTGTGGGACACATAAACGCCCCCAGACGTAATAACAATAAAACTTCTATTGTGTCTCGTTAACACCCCATCAACCGATTACCAAGTGTTATAATTCTAACAGGTATTACTCGTACTTGCGTACAATGTTTAATCACTTGAGTGTTTAATTCAATTTAAATCTTTACACATTCTCATTATATTTATAATACTTCTTCAAAATAAATGAAAAGAATTTGCTTTTACTCATAGAACTGTGTGTTAAAGTCAGTTAAAAGCAGAACATTCTTTTAACAGAAAATTCAATTAGTAGTCAAGGTAGTACTCACTTTTGACCGTGTTTTGTCCTTTTACATAAAAAGCCAATTGAAATTGTATTATAACCAGGCAAATCCAAAAATTCACTTCCATTTATAAACTTATTATTTTCCCAATTATTTAAAAAAACAACCGAAGTATGGCGTACATCGTGTTCCATTACTACTCTATAAGTTTTACATTGCTCCACTTTTATTTATACATACATTTTTGCACAAAATTAAGCATAATCCATGTCACTTGTTATCACAGGAGAGACGGTAATGTACAGTTATTCACTTCACTCCCGTGTACGAAAAATTGATTCATTAAAATCGTAAAAGTTTACGATTTGGCGCGAACGCTCGGCTAGGTGTGAGCCCCACGACAAATGACATTCAACTGGGATTTAGGGGATGAATGAGAACGACTCCAACCCTAAATACGTTTACTGCGCATGTGTGAGACTTTGAAGAGTTTTAGTAGAACTTTGTTTTATTGTTAGTCAACTACATCATGATCTCGTATTTTTATTATCTATGTAGGTAGTCAAAGTTTGCAATTGCAAATCCATCCATGAATATTTATTTTGTAAAGTATTATATTGTTTTACTTATTGCAGGTAAATGTGACCGCAAATTACAATAGTTTTGTTTGGTGCTTTCCTTTTTCTCATTTAGTTTTAATCATGGTTTGGTAGTTTGAGTAATTTCTGCGGCCTACCCAAATGTCCTTTCTTTGGTATTTTTCGTCAAATCGTGGAGCTCTTCAATTTCTGAGTTGAGCTCAATGATTACTGATAAATGCGTACACTGATTGGACTCAATCTGTGTGGTTCTTTCCTCAAAATACCATTTTGGATACCAATCCACATGGTCTTCACATAATCTGACTAAGATTATGTATGGACTTTAAAAGAGATTGTGACCTCTGGGGTTTGTTTTGGCCTTTTTCCACAGAGTAGTCATCCATTAGACCACTAGTTTAAAAAATATAATTGACGTGTAAAAGTGTGTGTTTAAACATACTTACAGAAAAAAAATCACAGCTCACAAAATAACTATAAAATCAAAACATCACACAATAAATGTAAAACCGCCTGGCAAATAATAAATAAAGGTTAATTTAATGTCCCTAAAAATTGTATTTCGAAAATTAAAATCAATAATGACAAAATTACGGATGCGAATCAAATTGCGAATCAATTTAATGACTATTTTATTAACAAAATACAACCCATCCAGTCCAGTTTTAAAATACACGGCCATCATAAACAACAAAAACCCTGTATACCACAGCAGGCACAGAAAATTATTATGGCCTTAAAAAATACAAATAGCGTGAGGTACGATGGCATATAGTATCTGAAATATTTGACCATCGACCATTTGTCTCATATTATAAATCTGTGTATTGTATCTGGCACGTTTCCTGATGCACTAAAGATAGCGATCGTTAAGCGATTATTCAAGAAAGAAGATAGAGAGCTCATGGAATTCTACAGGCCTATGTCTCTGATTCCTATCTTCTCGAAAGTATTTGAGAAATTCATTCAAAAGAAATTAAACGGTTAGATAGAATTTTTTTTTTAATGTAATGAGCAAAAGGGATTTCGCGAAAATAAGACTATAAATACGGCGATCTACGACTTTATATAAACTGTATTGATAAAAGCGGACAATACCAGTATGTGCGATCTTCTGCGATATGACTCAAGCATTTGACTACGTAAACCATGATATTTTAATAAAAAAACGTGACGCATATGGTATAAGAGGTAATGTTCTTAATTTATTTAAATCCTATTTAGACAGTAGAAAGCAAAAGACAGAAATCACTAGAATTAATATAACCACTAAAAAGGAAGAGATACGCTTATCAAATGAACGTCAAACTATTTTTGGTGTTCCACAAGGTAGTGTATTGGGACCTCCACTTTTTACACTGTACATTAATGACTGGCCAAAATCGACTCCACACCCTATGACTTTATTTGCAGATGATAGCACGGTGACAATTTCTAGTAATAGCAATGACATGATCCAATACAAGCTTGACATTCACAATATACCCTAACATCTATGATAGAATGGTTAAAAAATAATAATTTAAAAATTAATTTAGATATAACTAAAATCTAAAATTTTAGCCAACGATTGACTATTGAAAATAAAACATAGATAGTAAAATTGTTGAAATCGTAAATATTACTAAATTCCTTGCATTAATAATTGACAAAAGACTTGACTGGAATTCACAAATCGAAAACCTCTGCAAAAAAAATGTAGTTTTGCATTTGCATTGCACTCTCTAGCGAAAGTTGTAAATGTATATATGATACCTTGATTGCTGCCTACCATGGCTTAGTTGCGTCTCGCCTAATTCGGGGTCTTAGCGGGGCGCGAGGACCTCGGCGGCGAGGTCGGAAGGACGGCTTGTTTCTGTGTGCTGTACTGGTGGCCCTAAGAACAGATTCTTGGAGAAGAGTAATGGGGTCGTCTGGATCGGAAAGGATATATCTCGGCCGACGGACTTGACTGATTCTACTGGGGACATAACTAGCGGCTTTCACAATCAAGGGATTGCGCTGTTGTGCGGCTTTATCGAAAAAACGCTTTGAATTGTGTTTCAGAAATTGAGCGATTGTGGGGACTTTTAGATCGAGATGGAGGATCTCGTTTCTAACTAACCATGGGGAGCTTGTGGCTTGGCGAAGGAATCGGTTTTGCAATGTCTGCATCCTATGGATGAATCGGGGGTGAGCGTCTGCAAAGACTGCACACGCGTATGTCATGATTGGCCTAATGCACGCCGTGTAAATCCGCATCAAGATGCGAAAGAAGAAGAAGCGAAATTGGCAATTTGCTACGTGCATTCAGAACAGAGCGTCCCGACTCAACAGCGCAGCTCCTTATAAAGGCGTTCACTAGTGGGGAGAAACGTCACAATATTTTACTCGATTGTACTTCAAGTCTTTTAAGCCAAATGACAGATAGATAGAGTGAATGATTTTTCTATGATGAGTCCGGTGCACGTTCCACTAGCGTCATGTAGTCGCCGTCTCTCACAGCTGTTTTACTATATGACTGCCGTCATATCTAATATCTTGCACGCTCTTGTATGTATACAATGTTTAGACAAATAATCTATCTTATCATAACCAAAAAAAAAACATGCTTATATATCAGCTCATGCTGTCCCAGCCGGGCTTGTGGCTAAGCAATCGATCGATCAGGTTAAGCTACGCTTACCGCGGTTCATCCGTGGATGGGTGATGACCCCTCCGTGTCTCGTAAAACACGTTAAGCCGTTGGTCCTCCCGGCTGTCATTTGTAGATCTATGATCTATCTATTTATTTTTTTTCAATTGTAATGTTTATATTTTCGAAGAGTCATTGAATGACAATAAATCGCAAAGAATGTGCGAGATATGGCTGTAACGGAGTTATGGAACTATGGTGAAGTGTCTTGACGCTGCGTAAGCGTACGTGATCCATCGTCGCTCATTCGAAGTCCACCGCGCACGAATGCAGCACATGAAGTAATTTTTTGCTTCGTTGGTGTACCTAATTGCTGTATGGCGTCCCAGTGTGAGGATAAATAAAATAAATAAATGACAGTCCTTACGGGTCGTCAGAAGCCCGAAAATCAAACAACCAGTCCTTACCATGGGGGCGTGTTGTGTTCCAAAGTTTAAATTACCTAATTTGAAACTACAATACCTAAGTAAGCTTCCACTTTCTGTGTTAAACCTTCGATGATTTGTGTTGCCATCTTTTTTTAATATCAAAACCACATGTACTTAATTTTTTTATTAATAAACGATATGGAAATACTACAGACGTCAAAGTAGCTCTCGTTCTGTCAATAGTTCTATACGAGTGACCTGTAGGTGGCATAGGTACAAGCGTCTAGCCTACAGCGTCCTGCGTGTGCAATTTAATAATGCTTTAAAGGTGCCTTACACGGGCAATTTTTTGAGCAATTATTGCTCAGCAACACTAATGGATCAATCTGGATCAATTAAGTGGAGCAATCTGGAGCAACAACAATAAATTGCGGATATGTTTCGGGAATACTGCTTCTGATTGCTCCATACATTTAATGAGTTGCCGAATATCCAATCGGTTTGGAAAATTTTAGTCAATTTTCTTTCTATCTCGTTTGTACGTTTAACTACGTATCGTTTTTGCGAGAGGAACTGGCCGTTGGCGGAGGTGGCGGGGGTGGGGTTATTGCCTAGTTTTTAAATTACTTTATATTGCATGATATTGTGTGGTCGTATCTCTGGCAACAGGTCGCTACATATTGCCATTGCCCTAAATTGCTAGATGTAGCCGTGACATCATAGTTGACGAGAATTGACCATGATGGAGCAATTTTAGTTTCTCGTGTAAACGCACCTTTAGGAAGCTGTTGGTACTAGCATTGCTGGAGAGAAATATTTCGAAGTATTCCCATCGTATTATTCGCGAATCATTCGTATGAGTAATATTCGGAATTATTCCCCGGGAAGAATTACAAGGAAAATATCTAGAGTTCGACTATCGATCGCTAGATGGCGATGCAATTACAATTGCAATGGATTATCTATTAGACTTCAACTATTGACCGCTAGATGGCGACGCAATTACCATTGCAAATTACATATGTTCCACGTTGGTGATTGTGTTTTCATGCCCATGAATCCTGTTCGGGTTTCTGGAAAGAAAGGAGGGATCCTTTCTAACTTTGGTCACTGCAGCAGCAGCAAGCACACGCAATTGAACACTACCGACGGAAGTTGTGCAGCTACAGCTTTTACCTTTACCTGCTAGATGGCGTTAATTCAAGTGCCGTTACTTGAATTAACGCCATCTAGCAGGCAATGGAGAAATGTGGGTTCTACTACGTACGCGTTCATTCACTATGAGTATAATACGATTTGAAAACTTCCGAATATTTCGTGCATCTACTTAGATATGTACTTACGTAATAAGTTTTTGTATGCGGTTTAGCTGTGCAAATGTTATTTTGCGAGAATAATATATACATAGAGAGTTAAATACGTTGGTACGTACTAAGATGAGTTTTTATTAGATTATTATATAATATTAATGTGCCGAGGTACATGGTAAAACGGTAACTATTATATTATTATAAATTTTTCTATAAGTTCTTATTTGAACTATTGATTTCGGTTGAATACTACCTATTTTACAAAGGAAATATGCCTTTTTCCATTAGGCAGGTACATCGTAAAGCAAAAACATTTTTACGATGTAAACTAAACTTGTACATTACATCAGCACAAAATCAGGCCCATTCCAAATTCAACCATACAAAAATGTAATAATAATTATTCACAAGTAGATAACTACTTAAAGGGAAATATTCCCGCATAGTAGGTACGTAGGCATCGAATAATACTTCGTTCATTACATGAATGAACGGCTACGGGACTCGGCGGTTCACGAAGTTGTCCATTGCCTGCTAGATGGCGTTAATACAAGTAACGGCACGCCGAAATATCTGATATATGGGGAGTCTCTTCAAGCTACCTACGCATATATTCGTAATTACGGGGAATCATTTAATTCTTATCATGTAATAAAACGTAGATTACCTACGTCATCCTTACAATATTTATTTTACTCTGCATTCTTGCTGCGGTAGTATTCCTTCCAAACAAAATATTCTTTTGAATATTTCAGAATAATGGCGAATAATTCCGAAGTTTTGCAACGCTAGTTGGGACTGCCATGGCATTGTAGCGCCTCAGGAATGTTCACGGAGGCCCGCATGGATGGTTTCCTATTTATAGCATCATCACGAGAAAGCGGCCTCCATGCTACAGCGTTCGCATGTTAGTGAGCGACAACAGCATTCTAAAAGTAACCATTGCCAGAGCGGACTGACCCTTTATGGATCACTGGATGGTGACAGCCTTAGGATCTAATAATTAATTAATTTTGTGAAAATTAACAATATTAACCTATCTTTCTAAGCACTATTGTTATTAACACCAAAATACTAGTAAAAATATGGACCTTAGTCTGAAATAAAGTTTAATTTATTTATTATTAAATATCTTTACATAAATGTCTGTATACATTGTATGATTAAGTAGGTAATTAATTATAATCCATTGAAAATGCCTGAAACACATTGCTCGTCGTGTATAGCACATGACGAGCAATGTGTTTCAGGCATTTATTATGTAGAACAGAAACGGATGCTTAACATCGACTTGTAAATACGTAACTTCTCGATGGTAACTTCTAATATCAGCACCGATTCCATTCCTGCAATCAAGACAACATCAGGCCTATATTCCTGGAAGGGGTAGGCAGAGGTGTGTCTATACTATAGTACAGCATTTTGCTGAGCAAGGACCTCTTCCTGCACAGATGCGACGCACGGCTTAATTGTTCTTATTATTGTGGTATGTTTGTTCCAAAAGTATTCATTAATACACTCTGCAAATTCTGCAATCGGCATTGTGGCTTTGTTGTGATTGTTATTTTAAAATAATTGCCAGTGTCGTAACGCAGATCCATCTCTATTGTCTTTGGTCACTAGCCCTGACATTAACAAGTAATGGACAAAATTGTAAACTTTTTCTACCGGAATACGGGGCTTTTGGCTACTTTGTATGTGTGCATTTCATGCCATTTTTTTTATAATGTGCGTTTTGCTTGAGCAGAATAAACTATTTTTATTTCTTTCCTTTTCTTACACCTGTCTTGTGTAATGTCCAATATAACTGAAGGAGAGCCTATATTACCTGGCATAATTACACCCTTAAACTAAAATTCTAATAGGGGCTTAGCATTAAAAGCCGCACGGATCGATCGATCAAGTTAAGCTGCGCTTGCCGCGATTAGTCCGTAGATGACCATCTTTACATACCAAGACCCCTCCTTCCCTCGCAAAGCACGTTAAGCAGTTGCTCCCGGCTGTCATTCGTGGATCTTTGACAGTCGTTACGGGTCTTCAGAAGCCGCAAAGTCTGACAACCAGTCTTACCAAGGGGTATCGTGCTACCCTGTCACTGTGTTGTGGAGGTCAGATTGGCAGTCGCTCCATGCAAAATACTGGTATTCAGGTGCATCCGGTTAGAATGGAAGCCGACTCCAACATAGTTGAGCAAAATCTAGGCAGATGATAACTAAGTTTCTAATACATGTGTAGAAGATCCTAATGGAAGATCAATACGTAATCATCAAATAAATCAAAGTAAATTTATATGATGTTATTGTTGTTGTTGTTGTTGTTTTTATGTTTTGTTGTTGTTGTTTTATTTGTTTGTTGTTGTTGCTAAGCCACGTATTCATATGAAACATGTTTGAAAAACTGCTGCGCAAAATTGTTCCAATTGTTGCCCATTAAATAAAATGTTGCTTGCAATAATGTTCCTTGAAATTAAAGTAGTAAAATAGTGAAACAATTTTTATTTTTCAACTTTTTGACAAATGCATCCTTAATAAATTATAAAAGACTTTGTGAAAGAAGTTCCCAATCCAAAAGTTATTGAAATGCCTACTTGTTAAATTATCATCCACTGAAGATTCCCGCAAATAATTGATCTTGTAAAGCGCTGATGATAAAGTAAAACGGATGATTTGCAGTAAATCGAATTATTTGCTTCGGACGCGACGGAGCGAACCCTGCTCCTTTAATCGCTGTAAGCATAATTAATTATATTAGAACTATGTTCGAAGAAAGAAACACGTTTTTAAGAGGCTGTATACGAAGTTTTTCCCAGTTCGCTGATTTACGTAGTTTTACAATTAAAATACTGAATTGGCAGTAAATAATCTTTTACAACATCCTAAATCTCGCATTATAAAACTCGATAAAAAAAATAATGTAGCCCATTCGTTAGATAACAATTGAAACGATATTTCATGTAATGCATTAAAACTTATGGAAAGATATTTTAAGTGTAAAAGTACGCCTGCAAAACAAAGTAAATCAGCGAAATCGGCAAAATTTCGTGCACGGCCTCTTAACACGGTTTTATTAGCTTCACTTGTAAACAAACAATGTAATAAAATTTTGGAAATCAATTTTAACCTATCACTAACAAACCTGAAATCGCGAAAAAAAATCAGCTGTTCCCTACATTTTGATGAGTTATACGAACATAAATGTAAGGAACAGCTGATTTTACATATGAGTTGAGTCTAATAGATTGCGCTTGATGTTAAGGGTCTGATGATGGTGCCAGGAGTTGGACAGTGGAACTTTTTAGTGGCTACTGGTAAACCGGATAAGTCATAACTTTGTCGACTTTACACTTAATAACTAATTAAAGATTACAGGTTGGCAGGGACATGGACGCGCAAATTTTAACCATGAATTCATCACATAATTCTAGACTCCCTAGCGTAGAAATTATTCGTAGGTTATCAAAATAATGTTTCGATTGTATTTTGTTAGTAAAAGATATACCTACACAAACATATACAGGGTGTGAACAAAATTCTTCACGAAACCGTTTTTTTTTTGGGTGGGAAATCATCAAATGATTTCTCCCGCTCTGGTTGGAGCAGGAGGGCGTGTCAGACTTTTACTGACTAAAACCCACCCATGTTCCTTCAGCTGCCCGTATGCCAGGGGCCGCGGTATCTCTTTCGAACAACCCGTACCCCTAGCAGGAATCGGCCCTTGCGGGTCCCACCAGCTGCTGCTGACGTCCTCCTGCGACGGGTCAGTACAGTGGCCCCGCCGCCAACCACTTTTCGGCCGCAGGGGATAGGGAGAGCGGCCAACGCTATACCGACACTCCTCTTCCCCTGCGGCCCCACCGCGTCCGCCATCAAACGGTGGCGGCCCCATCCAGGCTACGGAAGGGAAGAGCGCTACTCAGAAGTACCGGCACTCCTCCTCCGCCGCAGCCGGTAACCCTCAGCCGCGATGCCTCCCATTCGACATCGCAGCCCGCCTCAGTTGCGATGCACCTCACCGCAACCTACTTTTTGGCCGCTACGTCGTCGGCTTGGAGGCACAAGCCCTGACGAGCGGCCCCACCTTGGGGTTCCTCTTCGCTTCACCGTGGGAGGGTGACCACGGTTACTGAGCCCCCCCGCAACGACAATGCGGGAACCCCACTGGGGGGTTCACGAAACCGTCATCTCGTCGTCATTGAACTAAGGAAGTTTTCTGGGAAAAGAATTTTTTTGGTTACACCAAAAAAGTAAGTTCCCAGCAATTCTGCTGCTTACGGTAGTGCGCAATGTAACGCACGCCAAATATTGTGCTTATGGTTGAGTGCATGCAACTGGCAACGGTACAGGCATCGTAGGAGTACCTATTTTTTATACCATTAAGAAAAGTTGTAACTTTGACATCCATTATCTCCGTAAAAAGAAGGTTCCGTATGGTTTAAAAAAAATATAATAAAAAGTAACTCTCGGCTTCGTTAAGAGTATTTTTACATCCGTTATAATTGAACTTAATACTTAGATATTGGTATTGGAAGCCAACTTCAACATGGTTGGGAAAAAGCTAGGCTGATTTGGATCGTTGAACATAAGCCTAGCTTATTTCCGATTATGGTTTATTAAAGCTTACATAAAAACACTTGGATGAATCAATTTTTTTTCGAATAATTCATAAGGGAAATATAAATAATATCAGGATAGGATGAATAGGCACGAATTCATGACCCTCACGCCTTGTCCCAGTGAAGAAAATCTAGTTTCATTATAAATACATAGTGCGTGCTAAAGATAACTAAACCATTTGAGTTATTGTAGTGTATAAATTGTGAATAATAGTAACAGTGATGTGCTATACATGTTGGTAACACAAGAACAAAGTGTTTTTATTAAATAACAGACAATAAGAAAGTGCTACAGAATTGTGTAAAAGTTCAAAATGACACTATTCTTAGTTATAACGTAATCTACCACGTAAAATATTAAGTTATAATTAAATTGTTTATTAGTCTAATAGGGCAGATTGTAATAAATTACAAAGAAATTTACTTCATTTTAAAACAGGAAAAGTAAAAACTAATTTAATTACCTAAAATTAGGACACCAGTAAATAAAAAACTACAAAACGTTAGTAGCCCATGTTTATTGCAATTAAAATCCCGTAATATAATCATCCATTGAAGACGCCAGCAAACAATTGCTCTTTGTGCATTTTGATGTAGAAAGAAAATGGTCGGTTGGCTTGAAATCCTACTGGTTTTGATGGCTTTGCCATTTTTGATAGGATTAGCAACCCTGCAGAAAGTAATATAGAATATAGTTAACGATTCAAATTAGATATCCTAAAGTAAAAGAACATTGCTAGATAGGTTGTGTTACAAAAATAAGGTTACAAATTGAAAATGGCGCGTATTCATCGACGTGGGGGATTTTATCGCGCACTGGATTTTCAACTCTCGGAGTTCTACCTAGTGTTGAGAATCCAATAGAGTGCAAGTGCAGTCTCAGCGAACCGAAAAAACACACTGTTCGATTTTCAACTGTCGGCGCTATCCCTACGCGAAAAAATCCCGCCACGATGTTATTAAGTACGTCTGAACGTCATCTAAAAATGGAATCTATTACATAATACTTATTAGTCACGAAAATTATGAAAATGGCGGAACATTGAATAACGATGAAAAGAAAAATAACAGCATTATTAATAAGGGATATAATTTATTATGAACTTGGAGTATTATTTATTTTGATCCGATATGTAAACTGGAACTACAATAAAATGTAACATAAACCAACAGTTCAAAGGGATATTTTTTCAATAATCACTACATACATATAATAATTATCGTAAAATAAAGTCCCCTGCCGCGTCTGTATGTCTGTGTGAACGTAATAAACTCAAAAACTACCTAACGTATTTTGAAATGGTTTTCACCAATAAATAGAGAGACTCATGGAGGAGCTTTAAGAGTATAATTCATTATGGTTTTGGGTCAATTGGCTGAAAGATGATGATGATTCTTGAAGATTCCGGAAAAAGTTTGTATGTGTGTTACTCATTCACGCCAAAACGGATGAACGGATTTGGATGAAGTTAGTTTAGCACACAGATACTTATGTAGCTTATAACCTAAATTAATACATAGCATAGGATCCTTTTATGTTGGTAGGTAGTACGTTTGCGCGGAATAATTTCGGAAACCTCAAAAACTAGTGTTTAGTAATACATTTTGACACACTAAAACAAAAATAGTTTATAGAAAATGCCCGAAAAATATTTCTCCTAATATGATGTAATGTAGTTCCGATACATCTGATCCAGTTCCATTTCGGCGATGACGACAACATCACGCCTGTAATTCTGGAAAAGGTTAGCAAAGTTATGTATATCTAGAGTAAGAAACTACACCCCTAACTCGTTGATTAGTAAACCTAAAAAGTTGATTCTTCAAAAAAAAAATCTCTTGAATCCCCCCACATAATCAGCCTATAATGTTAGGAACGTCCATTAATCACGTGAGGCAATTTTGGCAATTTTCCGACGCCCCTCCCTCAGTTGAGATGTCGTGAGATTTGGCTCGACCCTCCCCCCACCCCACAATCTCACGTGATATATTTCAAAATGCGTATTTTAGTGTAAAAAGTAGTAATCTGTGCTTATTTGCGAAGGATTTATGCGCTGCGTTTGGCTGCCTCGGCTGGCTGGTGGCGGTTTAACAATCGAGAGCTATTGTGCTACTTTGTGGCATTGCATAACCGCGATAAATATTATTTTCTAGGATTTAGCCATATTGGTGACCAAAGCTATTTAAACCGGTTTTCTCGCAAATTTACATTGTTTTTTTACGGAAAATAAATACATAAATATTAATTACTTGATATTCAACTCGACCCCCGCCCCCCCCTAAAAGCCTCACGTAATTAATTGACGCCTCCTTACCACTGCTGAGACACAAGTCGCCTCTCTGTGAAAGGTAGTGGGCTGTTATCCACCACGCCATGGTCCCCATGGTGGTTCTGTAGATGTCACATGTCTTCGAATTCTCGGTTCTAGGGCATGTCGGTTTCCTCACGATGTTTTCCTTCACCGTTTTGAGAGCAGTGGTGATGAAATAATTTACACAAAGTAACGCGTCTGCCTGGGTTCGGTCCTAAGACCTACTACTCGCGGTCGTTACCACTGGGCCACCACTGCTCGCGTGCTCTGTGCAAAGATCCTCAATTATTCTTATCTCCAAGAGTTGAAAACGAACCCCCAATTCCTACAAAAACACCAACTAAAAGCTAAGTAGGGTTTTAGTTACATCTGGGGGCACGGCAGTGCCCCCGTCAAGTCGAGAAAAAAAAGCGGCACGGCCCACAGTGGAACGAATGTATGGGAGCGGTTGGACGTAGACATGTCCGAAAAATAAGAGTAAAATTATGACAAACTAATGATGCCATCTTATTCGATTACTTAATGCCTTCATAAATTGTGGTGATGAATTTCTTCATAACTCCCATATTTCGGGAGTAATTTGAGAAAATGTGAAATTTTACTATGAAAATGAGTGTATCGAGCTCTCTCCCTCCTGATTCCGGGCTTGTTTCAAGTAGCGGTCTCTAATATCGTAATGCTATTACTAAGAGCTATATTTAATACTAAGACACATAGTGCGCCAAATGTGCACTTTCTGGGATAAAAGGAAATGAAAATTTAAAAAAAAAAACGTTTTTTCCCCATTTGTATTTACTTTAAACCGCAGACAGACTTATTAAGAGGTCTATAAATATATTATATATATATACAGAAATATATATTAACAAAAATATTCACAAGAACTGATGAGAGTATGACTTTTAAGTAAGTTGATAATAAATTACCTAGTTTCATTAAAAGTACAATAAATAATTAAGATGTAAGCTCTAATTTACTAAGTTACACATTTTAAAACAATAACATCATTTAATTATCTTCGTCATCATCATCATCATCAATTAATTCAAATTCAGAATCGATGTCCGCTAAATCATTTATGTTAACAAATTCGATATCACTTTTCTCAGAATCCGTAAGCTCATAAAATTCCTTAAAAGAAGATTTTTTTACAAACTTATTTCCTTTTGGACGGATACTTGTAACAAGTGGATCAGAAGACAGTAAAAGATTGTGCATAATATCTTCATTGCATGAGATACTGCTATGCTTTCGAGAATGCCCCTCTCTATATTTTCTAAAATCTTTATTTCTAGCCTCAGATGCCTCTTCGGATAGAAAACCAATGGGCACAATTGACATGTTCTGAACTATGTCTGGCCCATGCATTAAAATTTTATGAAGTGAAGAAGGCATATAATACCATGGGTATAACTCCACGTAAAGCTTAGCAGTATCAAAGCAGAACTCTCGGAATTTAGTTACGTTGATCTTCTCTCCTGATGAAATACACTGCAAGATCACACAGATTTTTCTTAAAAGCATAGCATCTATTCCGGTCAGTTCAGCAGATTTAGTGTAGTTTTCAAAAAATCTCCTTGCCGAGTTGCCATTGTTGGTGGATCCACTGCCTTGTTTCACAACATCGAGAAGTAAGCCCGTTTCTCTTCTTACAGCCTCTTGAACTCTTTTCTTCCTGTCATCAACTTGCCTTTTTGCTATATCACCCCTTACTTGCCATGATTTTATGTCTAATTTGTAGGAAATGTGTAATAAGCATTCCATTGAGCGAATCCAAGCGTGAAGGGTGCTTAAGCTATATTTATACATGTCCTCGTTTGCGTGTTTATCTTTGATTAACTCTAAATTATTCATTTCTTTAGGACAAGCCTTGCATATGTCACACACTGAAGCTGCTGTATTGGATATAATGGAATGAATTTTACCATCAATCATTGTCAACAGCAGTTGGTGTTTGACACTAATTCCATCAGTGATGGTGGATGGAGTTAAGGCTTCAATCTCTGCTTCGATTTCAGCCATCTCTCTCTGCACATTTTCTTTGGTTTCCTTTATAAACTTAAACAATATTGGCCGGCAAAATGAAGTGGAAGATGGTCGCTCGTTTTCCCAAATTGTTACACCTTTTGAGACGAGCCGCAGTGGTACAAGACTAATCATAAAATTACTAGCAAGATCGATTTGCTCATCTTCACTCGTCCTTTGATGATAAATGCTTTGGCTAGATGATCCGTCAAAACCCCATTTGCTGGTCAATACGAGCTGTTGATTGGGATCAACAGGGGTTTCTAACGACCTAATAAGTCTTCTTGAGGTTAAATCCATCAAGGCTTGTAATTTGATTTTTGCAGAGCTCTCTGTAACTGTGAGATCTTCTTTGGCCGGATAGCACTTAATTTTTTCTTTAACCAACATGTAGTAACTCGGGTATTGAAGAGCTCCTTCTTGAGTGTTGAAATCCCGAAGAGTGTTATAGCGCCATTTCGATAAGTTCATCGATACATAAAGAGCCAATGCCTTCAAAGGGGATATTTCCCGTACCTGAATTGATTTACCTTCAATGAAGGCTTTGATTTTTGAGGCCTCTTCTGGATTCTCCGTCAAGTATTTCATAACATAAGCTGTATCGCTTTGTCGTGCCTTTTGAAGCGCCCTTTCGGCCGAAAACATAATTTCAGCGCTGCTACTGCTGCATGAAAGACTATCTTCAGTGCGTCTTCTTTTTTGCCGGTTACTAAGGTCCTCAAAAGATTTACGAGGACTAGGATGTGTACAAGTTGAAGCATCAGATTTAGCAGGAGAAATTATGGGCTCGATGACGTCACTTATATTTTCTGTAGAAGGTTCCATATTTTCATTCTGTAATTCCGGCCATTGAATTGCAGCCTGTAGCCAAATCTCATGTTTCTTCCGAAACTTATCTGTGCTTCTTCCAGACTGTGTCCATTTTGCATAAATGCGGTAGCAAAATCGACGACACCAGTCTTTTAAACTTGTTTCAGCACTTTCACATAACTGAACACAACTGTTATCTTTTAAAACACTGAACAAATAGTTAAAGTCGCGTAAATCTTTATGTGCGCGTGCGCATAAAGCAACGTGAATATCAAGATTTGTATTAAAATTTGGAAAATACATTGCGAGATTAGCTTGGATACAACGAGGTGTAAATCAACACTGATTTTAAAGTTACTAATAGTGACCTATTTATATAAAATCCAGGTATCCCAGGTATCCTTTGTTAAATATTGCAAGGTAATTAGTTATTGTGATAATTAGTAAATGATGCATGCTAAATTAGTGTATTAAGAGCCATTTAGTAATTAAATAATAGCAATGTTCTTATCAGTAATCATTAGTGCATCAGTTTTATATGTAAACCTTAAGTCCCTAATTATATATCCTAATTAGCTTATATCTTCTCTAATTGGCTGCTCAGAAATGTTATTGTAATAAGGTAAACCTTTAGAAAAACGGTTTTAATCAACAAAATAAACAAAAAATAAAAAAATTGTGTTATAAAATAAACATCACTCTTTATCCCAGAAAGTGCACATTTGGCGCACTATGTGTCTTAGTATTAAATATAGCTCTTAGTATTAGCATTATGATATTAGAGACCGCTACTTGAAACAAGCCCGGAATCAGGAGGGAGAGAGCTCGATACACTCATTTTCATAGTAAAATTTCACATTTTCTCAAATTACTCCCGAAATATGGGAGTTATGAAGAAATTCATCACCACAATTTATGAAGGCATTAAGTAATCGAATAAGATGGCATCATTAGTTTGTCATAATTTTACTCTTATTTTTCGGACATGTCTACGTCCAACCGCTCCCATACATTCGTTCCACTGTGCGGCCGTTACCATCCTTTTCTCGAAGCAGTACAGGCCATTTTCGACCCTTTATAACTTCGTTGTGGATTAAACTAGAAGCCTGTATTTCTAGTAACCAAGCAAGCATTGTATAAACACGGTATCTTTCAAATTGAATCGCACTAAACAATCTAATTTAATATAATGTGTATTACTTGTGAGACATTGTGTTTTCATGCGATGGCCAAAGATTTTATATGGATATGGTCACTCTAAATGTTGTTAGATTAGTTAATTACGCAATAATTTAAGACAAAAGGTCCCTTAAGTGAACTGAATAAATCAACCGACTTGGTATTACATAGATCTCACATCTTTTTATGTTAGAAGAACTGAGTTGCGAGACTTGGTTTTTTTAACAAGTTTTGTTTTTGATGGCTTCTTTTTTCAGTACCGACCTAGATACTTAATCCCTACTTATAATATTATAAATGCGAAAGTAACTCTGTCTGTATGTTTGTCTGTCTGTTATGCTTTCACGCCTAAACCGCTGAACCAATCGTCATGAAATTTGGCAGAGATATAGCCTGGGATATGGAGGAGGACATACTTTTTACTCGATAGGATACATCCACGTGGGCGGAGCCGCAAGAAAAAACTAGCTCCTTCATAAAAATAAATTCCGAGAATAACAAATAACACGGTGCTATCAGTTTTTTTTATGAAATATTTAATTCTGCCGAAGGCGAAGAAAGATCAAGTTAAGCTCACAATTTTTCACATTATTTATTTAATTTTTACACACCTTGCTATCCGGAAAATACTCCAGTAAACAACTGTTCTTGGAAAAATGCAATGTAGAAGAGAAAAGGTCGATTAGCGCGGAATATGGGCATATTCAACACTCCAGACACGGCTTCAAGCACAAATGCTCCTGCAATCATTTACACAAGACATCAGATCATCAAATAGTGGTAGGGCAATTGCCATCAATAACTAATCCTCATCATTTCAGCCGAAAGACGTCCACTGCTGGACATAGGGCCTCCCCCAAAAAAAGGGGGTTTTGCCATAATCGCCACGCTTGGCAGGCGGGTCGTCGATCGCAGTATGGTGGTAAAATGCATAGAGAACGCTGCTGCCCATTTTCTAGTAAGTCCCTTAGTCGCCTTCTACGACACCCACGGGAAAAAATGGGATGGATTCTTTTACGTACTAATCCTAGTATTCTACTATTATTATGAATATGAAAGATATTTCTATGTTTAGATATTTAGATGTTTGCATTTTTGTTACTCAATCACGCAACAACGGCTGAACGGATTGGGATGAAAGGCACCTCTATTTTCTTCCTGGTTTTGGCTTAAGTATAAATAAATACGTAAATTATGTACAGGTTACAGAAAATGTGAGAGGACCTGTATTTCAGAAGCCAAAGTATGTATATTCATTTAAAAAGAAAATAAATAATATTGTCAAAAAACAAAACATAAAGGGTGAATAAAGTTAAGAGATGTTTAAACTTAAAAAATTATGTTTAAACAGTCGCTAATAATTACTTTACTTTAACCAACGTTTATAAATAAAAGGGTAACATATTGCTGTGGTATACATTTCTTATATCGTAAACAATATTTGGACTAGTAACATTAACCAGGGAGAACACAGAGGAATACGTTAGTATGGAATAAACGCCAACGGCCGCGTGATCATTTACCTCTTAAAACTTAAAAAAAGAAGATAGGTATTCAGATGGTTTGGTTATTGACAAAAGGAATGACTAATTCTGATGTTAGTTGTTACCCCAGAAGGTTGAAGCTAGAAGGAACTTATGGGACCTTATGGGGGCCTTATGGATAACAGATAGACAGACAATGCGAGAGCGGTGCTTCTGATCAGACCATGCCCCACTTGCTGAAGTGCCCTAAGTGTCCGTTGACCTGCACCTTGGATAATCTGAATAATGCCACTAATGCCGCAATAAACGTGGCCACCTATTGGGCTCTAGCTATATTTAAAAAAAAGTGTACGAGTACCATCGACACGAAAAGAAAAAGAAGCGCAAACGGTGCACGTGTAAAGATCTGTGAAAGTGAGCGAAGCAAAAGGAATCAAATTAAATTATTTTAAAATCATATAATATATTAAAAATAATTAAAATTATTTTAATTAATTAAAATTAAATTATTACTATTATTTAATCATGTATTATTATTATTAGGTTCAAATTAAGTTAGCTGGTAATACTTTACCCACGTGTTGGATGTCGATATCGAAAAATGATATAAAAAAAATAACAAAAACAAAAAAAAAACATCTTTCCAAGTTTGTTCAAAACTTTAAATGACACTGAAATGTACCTACATTAAGGTACCGGAACGACAGTTATGTTATGGTTTTTGAAGATTCGTAAAAAATATCTAGGTTCCGCGAAAAAAACCAGCTGATCGATTACCTTCGGCCGTCTAATAACTTTTTTTTTGTTCCATTAGTTTTTATCATCGATACCCAACACGTGGTTAAAGTATTGCCAGCTAATTTAATTTGAACCTGTTTATGGACGGATCGGAGCACGATGAAAGTCGTTCTTTAATTTCAGCCCCATTGGGAAAGGGCGTGATTTTATGTACCTATGTTTCAATAATACTATCCAGTTTATTTGTGTAGACATTATCCTAGTAATTACTTAGTTTGCGTGTAATTGCTCATTTAAATTAATATAATTCATGTTTTGCTGACTGTCTTCAAAGTTTTAGGACTGCTTAATTTCCGATTTCTGATGCTATTGTGCTATGGTAGTAGGTAATTGATCAGTTCTTTTATTCATTAACCTAGAGTTTCGTGATTTCCTTCGTTACAATTTCCATTCACATTTCCATGGTTATTTTTAAGAACTGCTTAATTTCCAATTTCTAATGCTATTTTGCTATGGTAGTATGTAATTGATCAGTTGTTTTATTTACTAATACATTTATAATAATATTTTGTGTTATAAAACCTAAATCGATAACCTACAGTTTTGTAATTTCCTTCGTTACAATTTTTATTCTCATTTCCATGGTTATTTCAATGTCTATGTTTAAAGAAAATCAAAATACAATAAGTTTCAAGTCTTTAACTTCATTTATTGATAACTTTAATATTACTTATTCCCACAAGACTCCCGAAAACAACTGCTGTGCATTGGCCCTGATGTAAAACAAAAACGGACGATTCGCTTTCATTTCGACTGGCAGGACATAAGACAATGTTTCGACCACTACCCCTGAAACCACGAATACACAAGTGTCAAGTGTAAACGAAGACTGTAATCTTTCTTTAATAATAACGATGCTGACATATTTTAGCCGCAAATTATATTGAATACTTAAACAACCTTCCAAAGAAAAGTATGTGCGTTAGGAATAGCGTTTTTGTTAAAAAATACGAATGCACGGTGATATAGAGCAGTTGTGAATGAGAGAACGTTTTAGGCCTTACATACTGTAGATTTGTAGACAATTTTTTATTCTTTATTTTCATTCCTCTAAGTACCTGGTACATTGACAGGCCTGCACTGTCCTACCATACCTATCATCACTGGAATTTGAAAACATTATAAAAGCCAATTATTTTTAAAAGAGTAACCGTGGAGTTTCTTGCCGGCTCTTCTCCATAGGAAGCCACAAATTGGAAGCAAGCACCTAGCTTCTGAGGTTTCATAAGTGCCCATGCAGGTTTATGTGGAATAAAATATTTTAATTTAGATTTTTTAATATTTTTGTGTAGCGGCATTCGCACAACACATCACACTGATGTCACGTTAAGTCCTGCATCGTTCAAGCAAAGTTTACCGCGTGATTAGCATATAAATATCGACGTGTCATCAATCGGTTTGGTAGTAGCCCACCGTAGACACAACTTCCGCTTGGTCGGAGGATCCTCCCTTTCCTATGTAGTATGAAGAATTTTACACTGTCTAGTTCAGCGTGATGCCATCATCATTACTTCCTCAAGCTTTCGAGCGGCGAGTTACACAGCCAGCTAGCACCCACGGCTTCGCGCGAGACATGGTTCACAGCCTTACCCTCATCAACAATCTAGGCACAACTGCACTTTCATCCGGCCAGCAAGAAAACCTCAGCTATCCTCTTCCTGTTGACGCTAGCAGTCAGCCTTAAACTGTCATTGTATCACATCCGACGCACTGCCGTACCACTGCAAGCAGTTTCGCCACAGGAACCCAAGTTCATTATGTCACTCAACATTAAACCACGTCGAACAGTTGTATTTCCAAAGATAGACGATTATTCCCGAAGCGTATAATTTTCGTTGGAAAGCTGTAGTAGGTACAAAACTTAGAAGCATTGGCACTGTGGGGAGTAGTTACTCTGTGGCGCGTCGTTCGTGCTAATTCGGAAAGACGAAGATTACCGAAGCGCAAACCATTTTTGGTTTACCTGTAGTACAGGCACAAACTAATAAATAAAGCTTAGCAGAATTTTAAATCCCAAGAGCCAAACTGACGCAAAATGTTATTGTGCTCTTATAATAGATGGCAAAATAGTGTGTTATAGAAATAAGACCATAACAACAGCAAATAGCGAATGAATCAATACAAAATGGAGTACCCAGGTGGTTTCTAGAAGTGCCATGATTTTGAAGTGGTTAGTATAGACAAAAAGAGTGGAAAATAGAAACTAAAAGTGTCTCGGCTTTCTAAGTTTAGCAAATTGATTTCAGTCACGATCGCGTCTCAAAAGATGGCTTCAGACATTTTATTCGATTCAATTCATAGTGCGAAAACCTCTCCATTTTTCGAAGTTTACAACAGGCCTCTTTCGAACCAAAACTTTCATACTTTTGCCAGCCTTGTCTGACTCGTTATCAAAAAAATCACTAGGTACCATTCTGATAGGAACTAACATTGTGAGCTTACATGTGCAACTGAAATTGAGTAATCTTTGGCAATTTCTACACAATCTGGGCATTGCCATTAATTATTCAGTGTTGATGAGACGTCATTAAAAAATACTTTATGTAATATTTCCAATTTATATCAAACACATTGCAGCATTGCACAATTAACTGCCCATGTGAGCGTATCTTACGAGTTAGTGCTACAGATAATACTTCTAAAACTAGAGTTATAAGAATATTATTTATATTATTAGGCTTACCAGTGGCTGCGGCAGCTTCTGTCCCTTTCTCATTCACTTCAATAACGGCTTTGTGTATTGCTTTAGATACATATACTTTTTCCCCATCGATAATTCCAGACAAATCTGCATGTCTATCGTCAAATATATTGTTTAACCCAATCTGGAATTTAGTTGATTTATATTAACTTCTGCATCCGTTTTAATACATTCTACGGCTTCTCACGTAATTAAAAAGCAGACGGAAGAATGATATTAATAAATGGCCTATGTAACGGCTTGCCATCACTTTGCTATTGTACACGTATTCTTGAAAAACACACACACACTGAAACGCAGGATGTCTTTTTGCCACAGCCACGAAGTGCAGCCGCTGAGTATTTCTGTTCTGTGCTCATACATAGATCATAGAGCCTACATAGATCTATTTTGTCTTTTTTTTCTGTTATACGGCTGATTTTTCAATAGTCAGGTAACTTTTATCTGAAGAATAAATCTGACAGTTACACATATTTTTCATATATGTAATACGTCGGTTTGACAGCTTTTGTATTGAAAATATGTTAAATTGTCAGATTTATTCTTCAGATAAAAGTTATCTGACTATTGAAAAATCAGCCCTTATTCAAGTTAACTTATCTTTTTGTATGCACGTATCTATTTGCCAAATAAACCTACTTTTCCTTCTTTCTTTTATTAATAAACTAACTTCTGCCAGAGACTACACCTACTGCATCACCCGGCCGCGATATAAATTCGGATTTTTTTCTTTTTACTCGTCTCCTAAGGATTCTAGCATGTAGTTAAATAGCTTTATATATAACCCTTCTTTAAGAATTTAGCAATCGAATGGAAAAAAATATTCAAATCCGACTCTATTCCAGAGAAATAAGGTAAAATTATACCTTTAGCTAGTACAGACGAAGACTTACCTTTTTATACAAAGCGGTCAGGTCCAGTTCCGACTCAATTTTAAACTTTGGCATCGTTAGTATCACGTCTGTTGGCTTCATTCTTTCCAAAGCCAGGTTTAATTGTTCGGGATTAAGTTTCAAAGCTCGCAGGAGACTCGGCAAGCCACTGGTACTATACGGTAGTACTACTATCATTGACGACTGTGAACCTTCGTATGGAATTTCTATGAGCTGGTGAAAATTATTAGTAAGTATTACTCAACATTTACTTCTTTGGTATCCTATGTTTCTCTTACCGTGGAAGAGGATGACGTAAGGAATACACTAGTACCTGCTTTCACCAGGTTATCTACCATGGTACAATGCTAGAGCAGTGGTAGCCAAGCGGTAATGGCCGCGAATTAGGAGTTGTTGTTCCTAGGTTTGTACCCCGACAGGCGTAGTCACGATCAGTCATTTTGAATCGTGACTACGCCTAAAGGCACTTGGCTACAATTTTGTCCACAATATTTACTGACAATGAGAGGACGAGGGGGAGGAGGGGTGGCCTAGTGAAACGGCCGTGACTTACGAGTTGTAGTTCAACGATTCGAACCCAAGCAAATATATTACTTTGTCTAAATTATTTCAACGCCACTGTTCTCAAAGCGGTAAAGGAAGACATCATCAAGAAAATCGCATGTCTTAGAAGCAAAAATTCAAAGACGTGACATCTACCAACCCGCATTGGGTCCGCGTGGTAGATCGCGGCTAATTCCCTATTAGAGAGAGAAGCTTGTGTCTCAGCAATGGGAACATTATTGGCAGAATATGCTACAATGGTACACGTTTGCAATAAATAATTAAGTGTTTCAATCCATCACCACTCATAAAAAATATAGATGCCAATTTACACTTAGAAAGTTACAAGCTAGACCATTTATTAGACCAAGATTATCCTGTCACACATGGCTTCTGAAAGAAAGAATGTTTGTTTAAAAGAACATTACCTCAGCGTTCAAAATGTCACACTTCCAGTAATTGTACGTTCCCTGTCGCGACATCATCGGCATCCGACGGGCCCCAGAGGGCGAGTGAAACTGGTCCGTGAAGGTTTTTTCAAATTTATGCTTCCAGTTACCCTATAAAATGATTTTCTCTTTACCAAGTATTCCTGAAGATTGGCTTTTAATAATACAAAATTTCACGCCTTTTCTTCCCGAAGAGGTGCGCAGAGGTGTACTTTTAGTTCAGCCATATTTCGCCAGTTGTGTTTTTGAAGTGAGAAGTTCTTGCGCGTTGGGCATTTTTTGAGAAGGGAAAAAACAATTGAACTCGCAACACTGTTACCGATACCTCTGTTTCTTAGTAGAGGTAATTCAATCATTTAAGTCTCAAAAGACAGGTTTAGGTCCAGAACTGATATTCCAATTGGAATTTTGAAAATCGTATAACCCGTTTAGAAGATATGACCAAAATTATGATTATGAATAATGTGAAATCCTGTATTGACGATACACAAAAACACACGTAATTGTTCAAGTTTTTACTTCTGTCGGCTCTCCCGGAGTGCCACTGCTTTTTTTAAGCCCCACGGGGGTGAGCCTATTGCCATCAACCGGGCACAAATCTAGACTACGGGCTGCCACTGAGAAATTTCAGATAGAAAGACCAAAAACTGCTTTGCCCAATCTAGGAATCGAGCCCAGAACCTTCTGCTCAGCAGTAGCGTAGCCAGGCGGAAATACATTTAAACCTACACAGATCCCTTACTACTTGGAATGTAATAAACACTTTTAAGAACTTCGTGAATATACGCCCAAGAACTAAGTACTAAGTTGCTATAAAAAAATGTTTTATGCTCAATTTGGACAGATTTTCAGGCTTTTTTGAAACTAGATAGTATCGAAGCAGAACCTATGTTTAGAGACACTTACAAGAGAAGAAATGAATGGAATAGTGGCTCTAATGTGAGATTCTTTTAACCAACTCGATCTAACGCATCTACCGCGTCCACTTTCCGATTGGTCCTTTACCAATCCAGGGCCAATGGGAGCGCCGAACGCGCTAGATGCGTTCGATCGATATGGTTAAAAGAAACTCACACTAGGGCCACTGATCACCACCAAGACGATTTTACGACTGAATAACTGCCACAATTTTAACTGGATTTGTTACTTTGGATGGAGATACCATTCACTATAGTTGTAATTTTAATGATCAATTTAATAAAGAGTAGGTCATCATATCAGCCGAAAGACGTCCACTGCTGGACATAAGCATCCCCCAAAAGAGGGGGAAATGCCAAAATCGCCACGCTTGGCAGGCGGATTGGCGATCGCAGTATGGTGGTCAAATGCATAGAGAACGCTGCTACCCATTCTCTAGTAAGTCCCTTACTCACCTTCTACGACCCCCATGGGAAGAAATAGGATGGTACTATTCTTTTACGTCCGGCACCACACGGAAACACTTAGCAACAATGAAAAGAAAATTAAAGAGTAGGTACTTACCGCAAAATATATAGCGTTCACCAAGATTAACGATGTATCTTTCGTTATATCAGAATAACTAACCAATTTTCTGATTTTATTCCTCGTCTTTTCGGCTACCTGATTTAGAAAAAGAAATAAGTAACTCCGTGCAATGTAAACTATGACCGGTAAGTAATATGTTTTAGCTATAGGATAAACGTGTATAGGGCAACTGTACTTCTTCCTAGCGTGTCAATGGGGGTCCAAATATTATAGACGGTCCAGAATTTGGTGTCGAGTATGGCATCTTCAGTTCCTGCAAAGTGCAGCCATCATCATCATCATCATCATCATTTCAGCCGAAAGATGTCCACTGCTGGACATATGCCTGCCCCAGGCTCCTCCACTTCGACCGGTTCTGTGCTTCCCACATCCAGCGGATCTCCGCGGCCTTCACAAGGTCATCGGTCCACCTTGTGGGAGGCCTTCCCACTCTACATCTTCCGGTACGCGGTCGCCACTCCGGAGCCTTTCGGCCCCATCAGCCATCTGTTCTGCGAGCAATGTGCCCTGCCCACTGCCACTTAAGTTTGGCAATTCTTCGGGCTATGTCGGCTACCTTGGTTCTCCTGCGGATCTCTTCATTTCTGATTCGTGACATGCAGTCATCAGAACACGATATTAGGTGCCCTATTGTTTGTGGAACAGCACCACATTTAAACTCCATGGCGGAGTCATCTGCGAATCTTCGCAATCCCTCCGTGCCTCGGCAAGCACGTTAAACAGTTGGTCCCGGCTGTCATTCGTGGATCTTTGACAGTCGTTACGGGTCGTCAGAAGACAGAAATCTGGCTACCACTCTTACCAAAGGATATCGTGTTTCCCAGTAACTGCGTTGCGGAGGTCAGATAGACAGTCACTCCATGTAAAACACTGGTATTCAGCTGCATCAGGTCAGAATGGAAGCCAACCCCAACATAGGTGGGAAAAAGCTAGGCAGATGACAATGTCCTTACCCAATCGTTAATAATATCCGCAGTTTGTCTTGGATTCGATGGTCTAAACCTCTGACAGGAAGACCTGAATATGACCTTCGTGCGTCTCATGAACCTCTTGTTAATGTTTTTTTCAGTATTAACATATATTCTGCTGGCCACATCTAAATTTACTCCAGGCAGATACTCCATATTGGTAATAAGTTGAACGAATGCAGTCTTTATCTGTGAAACAAGGATTTAATCTATCAAATAGATGTAATATAGCATTTATGTTAAATATTTTTTCAAATTAAGTCGCCGTGAAATAGACATAAAGCGATCATAAAAGGCCTGTTTACAATTTACCTCCTTAGAAAAGATACCTCTTGAGACGGTCTTCATTTGGGTACTCATAATTTTTTCAAACGACTTCCAAAAAAAGACTACAAAGTAAAAACTAACTATAATTTTGGAAGTCGGTTGTTTTTTTTTTGTTTTTACTTCTATTGTGGTACCTACCCCATACAGTATACAAAGGTATCCGAATTTGTAGTAATAATTAGTAACCATTCCACTTAGTAAGTGAAGAGTAAAGTAAATACCTGTGATAGGAAATTATTTTAACATCATCAACATAAACGCAGTGGAAAATATACGTATTATTGAAGCTAACTCAAAAACTACTAATCAGAACTTGACAAAATGTGTATGGGACTACCGGGTAAGAATACCATTTCAACTAAAGAAGAATTTTCAAATTGGTTAATAAATGACGGAGTTGACGAATTGAGAACCTTCTCCTTTTTTGAACTCAGTTAAAAACTTCAAGTGTATATCCTTGGACTTAGAAATAAGTACAAATGTTGGACATTTGTACTTTTTTTTTGTAGATTGCCACGTACGGACGAGACTGGCTGATAACTATTCAAACTTCTCATATCAAATATTCCAAGGCAAATCTCAGCACTCACGTTCTACGAACTGTTGGTTGGTCTCCAATCCTAATCCAGAGTTGGATCCAGTAAGTAACTTTTTATACAATAAATACCAACCTGTTTCCTGCTAGTGAGACCTACAGCATCCAATAATTCTCGTTCGGCTTTCCTCTCTGCTCCCAATGCCAGTTTGCCCAGTGGCATCAACACGGACAGTGGGGAACATATCATGTTCCTGCCGTGATCCTCGAGGGCAGCTTCCTACAAAAGACGGCCCACGGCTTATTTTAATTTCTGAATTTTTATTTTATTTTTGTTTTAATTACGGATGCTATTAATGTGTCTTTTTACATCGTTCTCACATAGTATATCTCAGATAGTTTCAACATAGTGATGTAACTAACTTTGTGTAACAATATCATGATTTTAAAAGAGTGTCCATGGAGTTTCTTGCCCGTCTTCTCCATAGATACCTACTACGCTTTGGAATGGGCAACTAGCTTCATCTTTCAACTCACCGACCTTGACAATTCAAAAGTGCATATAATTGGTTTATTTCAAATAAATGCTTTGAGTTTTGAGTTTGAAGAAAACAAATTATGAAGGAGTTGAAAATAAGTTGATTGCCTCGTTGGGTTTGTGGTCGCAAGGGCTAATGCTGAGCATGAGGGGTTTGATTCCTAAGTCGTTTTTCCATCAGGAGTTTCTAAGTAGCCTGGAGTTAAGGAGGTAAAATTTGAGTATTGAGTATTGAGTATTGAGTCCGGATTTGCCCAATTGACAGCAATAGGCTCCCCCCCCCTATTACATGGGATTTAAACGTAAAGAGCGTAATTAAATTAGCTGGTAATACATACTATACCCACGTTTTGGATATCGATATGGAAAACCATTGAAATAAAGTAAAAAAAAGGTTGATTTTCGTCATTCTAATGTTAATTAATAATAATAATATAATGTTGTTTATAATTATTTTGTAGCTAGCTAGAGCTAGCTTCATAGTTACTTTTTCATTTATTTCAAGATTATTGTGAACTTTGGTAATGCTCGTCTAGTGGCAATCACTGATCTCTAAATATGTCTTATCTGCGGATAATGCAGTGGACTGTAACATTATTACTTAAGTTTTGTTAACCTTAATGTATTACATAAATGTTGTAGTTGTTTATTATCCCTTTATAAATAAAATAAATAAAATACCTAAATAAAATAAATAAAATAAATAAAATAAATGAAAAAAATAAAATAAATAAAATAAAATAATTAACAACTCTCGTTGTTGAACAAGCATTGAGAATCTAACAGTGCATTTCAGCGAGTAGAAAAACACACAGCAGGCTTAGCACAAGAACCGTAGACAAGCGTTTTGCTGTCGGAATGGTAGCCAAAAATGACGTTTCAGAATAGAAAATCAGAGGCGTAACTACGATGGGGCAAGCAGGGCACGAGCCCTGGTCGCCTATCGAAGGGGGGTGCGAAACGTCGCCAAATATAAAATTTATTAAAAAAAAAATTCAAATAACCATTTCATACTGTTATAGCTAAGGAATCTGAAGAGCTACTTGAATTTATTGTTTAGTATGGGGATGAAAGCGTATTTCCAAATCTGCCCATTTCTATTCAAATTCTTCTTAAAATTGCAGCAAGTTTTAAGTGATTTTTTAGCAAGTTGAAATTAATACCTCCATTATTGGTCAAGAAAGGTTATGCGACCTAGCTTCGCTCAGTGTATACTGAGAAGATCATTAACGAAGGAGGGCGCAAATGTGATGCGTGCCTCAGGCGCCATTTTCTATTGGTACGTCCCTATAGACAGTTGACAGTTTTTCACCGAGAAATGTAAATAAGCGATTTCTATTTTACAGTAGAGTAGAAATAGAATTCGTCATGCTAAGCCTGCTGTTCGATTTTTAACTCTTAGCGCCAAGCATTGCGTTGAAAATCGAGAGCACAAAAAAGTTACTTTCTTTTGGGATTTCGTGGTCTACCCTGGCGCTTGCTTCTTAAAGTGGCAAAGTTCGCCACACACATCCTACGTAGCAGCTTAGTGAACGAGCAACTGGTTTTTCCACGAGTTAGCTAGACAACAGTTTCCTGATAGTGTTATAACAATTTGTTGTGTATGTAGTCTTTCAGAAAACGGGTGTTTTTACACGCTTTATTTTAGCTTCACTTGTATGTTTGTTTGTTTGTATGTTTGTATGTAACCGACTCCTTTGCCTCCTCTGCCTTCTCTTTATATCCTAGAAAATATCTTGTATGTTCGCAAAAACTTAGGTCTTTTCAAAAAAAGATGCGACTTCCATAATCTAAATACACGTAGTAAAGATGAAATCGTGATTCCAAAATTTAGATTAACTAAAACTAGCAAGTCATTTCTAATAAACAGTATCCGCTTCTATAACAAGTTGCCAAAGTCGGTTACAGAACTTAGCGATGGAAAGTTTAAAACTCATATCAAACGTGTCCTTATCAAAAAAGCATATTATAAGATAAAAGACTACGTTGAAGACAGGGAAGTTTGGCATTAATCCCTTCTGCACATGTGGCTTCCCTGGTACCTCATTAACAGCATAACTTTGTGAGAGTCTATTAACTGCTTCCAAATTACAATGTTAATTTTTAATATTTTTATTTTTTACACTTTCTGACATATTCTCGTCATTTTTGACATTATACATCGCTTCAAATAGCACCTATTTATTAGTGATTCTCATGGAAATCATGTCACTTTGTTTAAATAGGTTGATCTTACTAATGTAGATTCTTTTACATATTGTGAATGGGAAAACATTGTAGGCCTTACAGATTAGATTTATAGACGATTTTCTATTCTTTATTTTCATTCCTCTAAGTACTTGGTACTTATTGACAGGCCTGCACTGTCCTCCCATACCTATTATCACTGTAATTTGAAAATATTGTAAAACCCAATTATTTTTAAAAGAGTAACCGTGGAGTTTCTTGCCGGCTCTTCTCCATAGGAAGCGACAAATTGGAACCGTGCACCTAGCTTCTGACGTTTCATAAGTGCCCTTGCAGGTTTATGTGAAATAAAATATTTTGATTTTGATTTTTGATTTTGATTTTGATTTTTTGGACGCTATTTTGACCCACTTTAAACGGTCAGATTTCATTTAAACTTTGTAGACTTATCGAGGACCTATGACAATTCAATAAATAAATAAAAATATATGAAAAAACACGCTTTTGTAGTTAGCAAAACTAAAAAATATAAAATAAATAATAGTTTTAAAAACTAAAAAAACACGCTTTAAAAACCAAACTAAAAAGTAGAAAATAATTTAATTCTATTAAAAGCTTGGGGTGCTTGATATTAATTGATTATAAAAATACCTCAAAAAGCACCCCACGCTTTATAATAGAATTAAATTATTTTCTACTTTTTAGTTTGGTTTTTAAAGCGTGTTTTTTTAATTTTTTTAAACTATTATTTTTTACATAAATAATGCTACAATTACCAAAGCAAACTCTCTCCGCACACCTCCTCTGAGGTCCAAAAAGCCGTCGACGAACGGCACATGTTCGTCACTCTCGTCACTAGGTTCCTCACTCTGTTTATATTTACTATGTTTTTTCGCCGAAACTATGAAAGCTAAATAAATAACTGCAAAAGAATGAAGTGCATTAAAATCAATCCATCCATTACATTCATTAGTAGGTTTTTTTTGACGGTGCGAAATCATCAAATAACTTCTCCCGCTCTGGGTGGAGCAGGAGGGTGTGTCAGACTTTTACTTTTACCCACCCGTGTTTCTACAGTTGCCTGTGTACCAGGGGCCACGGTATCTCTGTCGAACAACCCGCACCCCTGGATTCATTAGGTTTTTTTTTGCGGGTGGGAAATCATCAAATAACGTCTTCGACTGCCTTTCTGACCAGTATCTAAAGACCAATTGTCGATAATCATTCAAGTCAATTTTGCTGACTATCTTCCCAATGACTCTTGAGAGTCAAAAAAAACTGCCAATAAATTCCGCCTTTGAATGCGGAATTTATTTACTGGATTAAGCTGTCTTTCGCTATATGGATGCATGATGGCAGTGTGACCTACTAATGAATCCTGGCACACAGGCAACTGAGGGACACGGGTGGGTTTTAGTCAGTAAAAGTCTGACACACCCTCCCGCTCCACCCAGAGAATTGAAAATCCAGTGCGCGAAAATATAGCATAAATTCAAAAAGCACAGGACAGATTGATACCGGTCCTGAATTGCATTTATATAAAGTAACATAAAAATACTTACAAAAAAAAGTAAGTCTCATTTTATAAAATTAAATAGATAAGTAGCCAATTCATGAGACTTAAATAGACCACAATAAGAAATGACATGAATACGAAGTGTCCATAGTTTTTTCAATCAAGTGATTCGTTTCTTCTGATACTGCGTCCGCCGAGACCAATCGGAATTATCCATCAATTATAATTGATTACCATTGTGTTATTGTGCAAGATGTATCTTAGTTAGCTTATCTAGTAAGTATCTATACGTAGGTATGTTACGGTTTTACTATAGTACCTACCAGATATGTAAATAGGTGCTTTTGAATGGATATAGCAACCATTTTTTACATCGCCTTTACGGAGCTTCTAATCGTTCGATTCATATTTGTTTTCTTTGTCAGTCATTGCACGCTTATAATCGTTGTCGGTGTCCCTTAATTCACGCAAGATTTTAATTTCGCGCCGTTCAAGTTGGAAACTGCTAAGTGCTGCTAACGAAAGAAAAGTAGCGTGACAGCGGTTTTAGTTTAGGGTTTTAAAAGTTAAAAAAGGGAGAGCTTTAGTTGACTTTAATATGACTGATGATCAATAAAAAAAATGAGTTTTCATTGTTGAGAAATATTTTCTGTTTGTGTAATTACCCGTTCTGGTGATCAGCATACATAAATATTAACTTTGGTTGGTTTATAACTTTAGGTTTGGTAACATAGGTTGCAGCCAGCACTGTTGTCCGTCGACAAACCGCCATGTTGTATAATTATGTCTTTACTGTTGTGTCGATCACAAAACTGGACAAAATGTATGCGACTTGAAGTGTAGTTAAACTTAAAGCGGAACTAAGGAAAAGGGAAGCGTAGACCACTGGTAAAAAGCAGCTTTAGTGAAAAAATATCAAATTTTAAACTTTTATAATTTATAAGTAGGTTATTTTGTGTTTCATTTTTTGGTGAAGACTGGCGACGTACGATAGAAATAACCTGATCGGAGTTAAGAACCAACTCGAGGGAGATCTTCCTGACGACAAAAACTTTGAGGAAAGCGGAGTTCATAATTCTAAAACTGATGTAATCATTTCAGCCGAAAGACGTCCACTGCTGGACATAGGCCTCTCCCAGGCTCCTCCACTTCGACCGGTCCACTACGGATCATCGTAGAACAAATGCTGATCATAAATACTTTATTGAAATGTTGCAAATTGTATACTTTTTTGGTTTCATTTTTTTCTTAAGGAGTCGTACTCATAATCATCATCATCTGCCTAGCCTTTTCCCAACTATGTTGGGGTCAGCATCCAGTCTAACCGGATGCAGCTGAATACCAGTATTTTACATGGAGCGACTGCCTATCTGACCTCCACAACCCAAAACTGGGTAACACGATACCCCTTGGTAAGACTGGCTGTCAGACTTTTGGGCGTCTGACGACCCGTAACGACTGTCAAAGATCCACAAATGACAGCCGGGACCAACGGCTTAACGTGCTTTCCGAGGCACGGAGGGGTCTTGGTATGTAAAGATGGTCACCCATCCACGTACCAACCGCGGCAAGCGTCGCTTAACCTGATCGATCGACCCGTGCAGCTGTTGTTACTTAGCCACAAGCCCCAATTGTATACTTTTTGGTTTCATTTTTTTCTTAAGGAGTCGTACTATTATAAGCAATTCGTTTTTTATCCATTTAGTACACAAAACAGTGACAAAATCGCATTAGAACTCGGCAGTATGGAAATTCAACGAATTGTATTCCGAAAATTACAAATTTTCATATTGAACACTGGTTAAAAAAGAAGCATATATTGTGGTATTTAGAAAGAATATTTTATGTAGAATAAGAAGTTATTTTAATTATAATATGGGTTAAAATAAAACTGTCATATTTTTTTACGTAAAACAATGAACAAAACATGGTTGTTTCATCTTCAACGAGAGTTCTATTAGTTAGTGAAGCTTGCCGAAGTTCTAAATTTAATCATATTTGGTGCACAAGGTATCTACGTAACATATCCATTAAAAAAACTTGCGGATGTTTGCGGTTTTTGGAGTTATGAAGCATCATGTGATAAAACGTCCCAAACGCTTTATCATGAGAGCTGAATAGATAACTATTGTAAATGGTTTTTGTGGTAAATTTTTGTGGTTTGGCATATACTCTAGGTGTTGATGTAGTTTTGCACACGTGTTATGTTAGAATAAGGGCACCTAAGATAAGATTGATATAAAATGCACACCCCCCTTATTAGATTTTCCTATAAAAAGCTTGGCCATAGAACACATTTTACTACAATTGTTATTAAATCACAATATAAAATGCTTTCATAATGAGTTAATTGCTTTAGACTCACGTCTAAAGCAATTAAAAGAACTCATTATTTTTTTTATATTGAATAATTGATACTTGTGGCTAAGTAACAATAGCTGCACGGGTCGATTGATCAGGTTAAGCTACGCTTGCCGCGGTTGGTCCGTGGATGGGTGACCATCTTTACATACCAAGATCCCTCCGTGCCTCGGAAAGCACGTTAAGCCGTTGGTCCCGGCTGTCATTTGTGGATCTTTGACAGTCGTTACGGGTCGTCAGAAGCCCGAAAGTCTGACAACCAGTCTTACCAAGGGGTATCGTGTTACCCAGTTACTGGGTTGTGGAGGTCAGATAGGCAGTCGCTCCATGTAAAATACTGGTATTCAGCTGCATCCGGTTAGACTGGAAGCCGACCCCAACATGGTTGGGAAAAGGCTAGGCAGATGAGATGATGAATTGATACTTTTATCGCCTTATCAACATTTTTTCGTGAAAATGATCAAATGTCAGGAGATAACAGTAATAAGTGATTTTCAAAAAACATTATTACCACAATTCAATTATCGGTGGGCTCAAGCTTCACGCAAGAAGAACCAATTTCTTGAAACCAATAACAGTTGGCTTAATACAGAATATTCTGTAACTCTGCCTACTTCAGGAACAGATGGTGGATCGTCTCACTGCACGCCTCAAACTTCTAACGCGAAGCTAGGTAGACCTTGTAGTCCTTATGAAGACTCTTCTGAATCAAGTAAGAGGCGTAAAAATACTACATTACCCAACGAATATGGATTCCAACACATTTATGACGCGCATTTACGATCAATGAGCGAAGGAATTGAGGCAAACCTTATTGAAGTTATTTGATCTGCAGACAAACAACATAAAAAAAAAATTGGACTCGATTGGTCCGGAAAACATTAGAATGTTATCCTGACGACGAAGCTTTAGTGTCTACATTGACTTGGATCTTACGAAAGCACAGTACGTATTTGTACCTGAGAAATCTAACAAGTGAAAGAAACTGTTTTTAACCGACTTCAAAAAAAGGAGGAGGTTCTCAATTCGACTGTATGTTTTTTTTTATGTTTGTCACCTCATAACTTACGACTGGGTGAACCGATTTTGATGATTCTTTTTTTATTTGAAAGCTTGTGCTTTCCGTAGTCCTATTATGTATATAGATCTGATGATGCGTTTCGGAGACACACAACGGAACTCTTCAAAAAATAACAGTAAATAAACCGCGATTGCTGCTATCGCATAAATATGCATTGTTTTGACCCCAAGGATGATGAAATTTCGAATTAGTGGGGTACCTAGGTACTATAACTAAAAAGTGAAAAATAAAAACTATTTCCAAAAAAAAACAACCGGCTTCCGAAAAAACACTACTAAGTGAAAAATAACTTTAATTTCAGAAGGCGATGACTTTGGATATGTATTTAAATTTTTTGTCACCGCCTTCTGAAATTATAGTTATTTTTCACTTTGTAGTGTTTTTTCGGAAGTCGGTTGTTTTTTTTTTTTTTCTGCCACCATATTACAAAATACAGAAGTTTAAAGAAAGTTGCTATCCACCTATTACATCGATGGAAATTACCAATAGGTACATATGCAAAAATTATTTCTTTACAAGACTTGTTGGATCATGCAGCAGCTAGAATTTTATTGATTGATACTTTCAATGTTACTGGATTAAAAAGCCTAATTCTATACAGCAAGTGGGGATGTGATGGCTCATCTGGTCAAAGTAAGTACAAACAAATTCTTCCAGAGGAATCTGAACTCGTTTCAGATGCCAATCTGTTTATTACTTCTTTGGTTCCTATAAGGTTAGTGGATGAAGCTAGTGGCACTATTGTCTGGAAAATCCTGTACCGTCATCTGTAAGGTTTTGTCGGCCAATTTCAATCGAATATTCAAAAGAAACTCCCGACAAAACAAGAGCTGTTGTTAAAAATGTTCAAAACCAAGTTAACAATTTAAACCCATCATTGATCAATAAACGGGGAAGGAATACCTACAGGTAAAACATCAACTTTTCCTTACAATGATAGATGGAAAAGTAGCTCAAGTATTGACTGACACTTCTTCAAGTTCCATGTGTACTATATGTGGTGCTACTCCCCGGTTGATGAATGATTTAGAAAAAGTCACTGTCAGACCAGAAAACGAAAATTCTTTCCAGTATGGTTTATCTACATTACATGCTTGGATTCGTTGCATGGAGATGATATTACATATATCATATAATCTTTCATTTGAAAAATGGTCAGCGAGCAATGACGACAACAAAACACTAAAACAGGAAACAAAAGTTTTAGTCCAAAAACGGTTTCGCGAAGAGCTGGGCTTAATAATTGATAAACTAAGACAAGTTAGTGGCAACTCTAATGATGGTAATACAGCGAGAAGATTTTTCCGTAATGCCTGTTGTTCTGCAGAAATAACAGGTATTGATGAAATCTTGATATGTAGATTACACATCATTCTACAAGCTTTATCATCAGGAATTATGATTGATGCCAAAAAGTTTGTTGACTATGCTTTAGAAACGGCAAGAATATATGTTACTAAATACAATTGGTATTATATGCCATCATCAGTACACAAGTTATTGATTCCTGGAGAGAGTATCTTAAATTACTTTGGTGTATTACCATTTGGACAACTTTCAGAAGACGCGCAAGAGTCTCGCAATAAAGACAAAAACTTTAGACTACATCACGCGAGAAAATGTTCAAGATCGGCAACAAACGAAGATGTTTTCCATACATTATTATAAAAGAATGTTAAAGAAGTGGACGAAGATACTCTGCATCTCTTAAAAGTGAATCAACTAGTCACGGATCCTGTGGTTGTTCAGGTGTGATACCTACCGATATTTATCTATTTATCTTTTATATATTATTATAGTGTTAAGAATTATATTATATTATAATGTATAATAATTGAATTTGGCAATTAAGGTTATTTTGATTTTGACTAAGTATACCATAATTTCGTTTAAAAAAAGGTGTACTTTAATAAATATTTTTTATTTTATTTAAAAGTGTGTTTTATTGTGTTTGTATTCCTTTTTAGTTATTAGGGTTTTAAGAAGAGACAACAACTGCATTCAAGTGGAATTACAAAATACGTACGGCTTTTTGAGATCGTCGCAAATTAAAACACAAGTAAAACTGCGAGCCAACCCTAGTGCTTATGAAATTTATACTCATATAAATTTATAGTATGTACTATGTTGCTGAAAAATGTTCAACTCATTATCTTGAAAAATAAAGAAGATATCGATTTATAATCAGCAAACGACCCATATTTTCCATAGTGCGGTCTTGTGCTTCCCACATACAGAGGATTCCGTAACGTCCGGAACACTGATGTAATAAGTTAATATAAACACAAACACACTTTTACCATAGTTTACGCTGGGCACGCTGCGATTGCGGCGGTAAGTCCCCTCTTTGAGGAGTGGCTTGAGAGGCGGCATGGCGTCCTCACCTTCCGCCTGACACAGGTCCTCACCGGACATGGCTGTTTCGGGAGGTTCCTGTTTCGGATAGGGCGGGAGGAAACGCCCGGGTGTTTCCATTGCGAAGATCGCCCAGAGGACACGGTGGAGCATACGGTGGAGGTCTGCCCAGCTTGGGTGGAGCAACGCCGTGTCCTCGTGGAGGTGATCGGCGGCGGCGATCTCTCGCGTCCGACCCTGGTCCAGGCCATGGTACGGAGCGAGAGGGCATGGCTGGCAGTCGCCTCCTTCAGCGAAGCAGTTATGCTCGCAAAGAGGGAGGCGGCGCACGTGAGGGAGATGCAGTACATGCGCCCTCACAGCCGTGGCCTTCGCAGGAGACGCCCTGGGCGTCGGGAATCCCAGGCTGATTCCCGGCCACCGTAGGCACGGGCTTGCGGACGGCGAGTAATGGGTAGCTCGCTGTCCGGTAAGGACCAAGCCCGGGTCGATGGCGCGTTGTGTTCCACGCGCGCCTCAAAGAGATGTCAGCAGCAACAGAGGGGCCCGCAAGGGCCGATGCCTGCTGGGGGTGCGGGTTGTTCGAAAGAGATACCGCCGCCCCTGGCACACAGGCAACTGAGGGAACACGGGTGGGTTTTAGTCAGTAAAAGTCTGACACGCCCTCCCGCTCCACCCAGAGCGGGAGAAGTTATTTGATGATTTCCCACCCAGAAAAAAAAAAAAAAAAAAAAACCGTAGTTTACGCTATATCACACCACAAGTGCCTGCAGGTAATACCTATGCCGTACTTATTTTTCTTGGGAGCATCACCTGTATACGATTTTCTCTGTTGTCTGAAAAACGTCTTCTGGTTTAAAATGAATAGCACCTAACCTCGGCGTATTATTGGGATTCCTACTTTTTCTTCGGAGAGCTCACTCTCACAGTCTTATTCTTTTAATATCTTTGGAGAATACATGGGTCCCCGGATTTTGCAGACAACAGCTGTGCAAGCGAGCATATTAATTCATTGGGTGCTATACTATATTGTAGTCTGTGATTGGGTGTAAAAGAAGTTGCTTGAACTTGCTTGTTTACAAAAAATGTAAACAAGATAGATTGGATTGGGGATGATCGATATTCATCGATGGTAAATAAACATCGATGTTTTGACTTCGATAACATGGACACATCGATGTTATAAGAATAAAATTTCGAAACGTCAATTATTCTTCAGGGCACCATCTAGTGTGCATTGGATATACTAGGTTCAACTATCACGTTATAATTAGTCGTTAGCTACGACTGTCAAGTTCAACTATTTTCCACTAGATGACACTGATCAACGAAACCGGAGGAAACCGTACGAAATAGTTATTTCTTTCCATTTTTCAAGGGTTAAAAAAAATAATGTCAAATTCGAGTTAGTACAGTGAGATGTTGAATCACAACTTTTGTACTTTTAATAACAATAAACACATTTCTTAAATCTAATAGACAGTTTTATTTGTTACCGAAACCATCGATGTTTTTAGACATCGATGTTTTTCAATCGATATTTATCGTACATCGATACTTTTGATTCGATGTCAACATCGATGTTTTTCTAATATCGATCGTCCCTAGATTGGATAGTGACGGCTAGCTGTATAATTCAAGGTACAATGGCAGCAGCGACATCTGTAGTGAGCAGTTTTTATCCTCATTGGGCGCCCATATCATGACAAACTGCTTCAACTTTTTTTATCTTTGGCGTTTTTTGAAATAGACCGTTTAAAACCGACAAGCCCACCATGAACACCCACCCAACACCTAAGCCAACACCCGATGAAAACCTTAATAAAAAACTTGCTTAGAAATCTTGCTCGGTTCTGGCAACATTCAACTCTGTATTGATTGTTTTTTTACATCTCATAATCTGAAATCTGAAAGTGACAGCTAAAAATTTTCAAAATGTCTGGGAGTGATTGTTATGATCTTACATCCCTTCCCCGATCATTGGCCCATGTAAATGTAGAAATATCACGGGAGGAGCATTATTATTACCATTATCAATATCAAATGCTTCGTCTCTTAGCATTGCTCCAGGAGTACACCGATAATTAATTCGTTGTACCGTTCGACGTTCACTTACATCCGTTTCTGTTCAGTGTTTATCGATCGCCTAAAAATGATTCCTAGTGAAATTTTCTCTGAAGATTTGATGAGTACAGTGATTCGATATGGCTTGTACATCGGTGCGGCTTTCCAGCTTGTCTGTCTCATGGCTTGTGTGACTCTGACTGACGAACAAAGCGAGCCGCATCCCTACGAAAAGGTAAACCATTGTTTTATCGACCCAGTCATCTTTGTAAATATACGACTTTCTCAATCAACCCAACCTTGTTTACTTGTCTAAAATTATTCCTGGACCACAGCTTACTATTTATCATGTAGTAATAGCCAATAGGTAGCATATAATTCCCTAAATGCCTTTAAGTGAATTCCACTTCATAGATCAGTACCACAAAAATTCGTTCTGACTGAACAAAAACAAATAATCATCTGCAAATCTCATCTGACTCTCAGGCTTATAAAGAAATAAAAAAAAATTACCAATATATTTTTTTATCTCTTTCAGGCTTACACAGACAGTGATGAATGCAGCTCAGAACAGTCTTCACCAGGGCATCGTGCAGCCATGTCTCGAGCCAGGAGGCATGACAAGAAGAAAAGGCGCTAAATGCAGCTGAATTTCTGGATCTCGGAATCTTTTTATAACGGCATCTTTTTGTGTTAATCAGTGTTGTGTGTCTATGTATTGTAATATTTAAAAATGTATGGTACCATTTTGCAAATATGCCATATAAAATATTAAACATCAATTTTGACTTCATGGTTGATGTCTTGTCCTGAACTTTCATGTTTTTGTATCTCTTGGTCAGTGATACAAAAACATGAAATAATATTTACTGTTTACAAGTGGTGCAATACCTTTTTATACAAACTCTATGTAATTTTAAGTTATAACTTTTTAGAAGTAGGTTCGATTATTTCTGTAAAACATTCCTTTTGTGTATTTTATGTTGATCAATATAAGAATACTCATACTTTTAAATGTGTAATCATAGTAGATGGCTATTATTGATCACAAAAGCAAGTGTAATGTAGGTTACATTACACTTGCTTGGTAGCAAATTGTTGGACTTTCATACTGCATTTTAATATTTACTTATGCAAGTCTGAAATTACTTAACCTCTATTTGATGTAAGTATTGCATACTCAGATCTTTACATAATGATGCATCCACTATTGTTACTTTTTGTGGAGCAACATTTACAACTGGACAACAATGGGAAACTAAAATTTATAGTAAAAACTGCTGATATAGAAACTTATTAAAATGTTATCACATTACAAAATGTTTCTTTACATAAAGTTACTTCACTGTGGATGCACCATACTCAATTAGTCATTAACACATTCCATGCCAAGCACCCAGCATATGGGTCGAAAAATAGTTGATTCGTGTGCCCACAACTTGCATCCGAGTCGTCGCAATAATTAGCTATTGATGTTTCTGTTCATGCCCAGGACCCGACTAGCGAGACTACTTATAGCCACGACTCGGATGCGAGTTGTGGGCACACAAACTAATTATTTTTATTTTTCTTGCTTGGCATCGAATGTGTTAAGAAGCATAATTTTGACATTTCTAAGCCACTTTAGTGTACCTACTCAAATTGTAATCCTTGATAGAAAGCCACATTGTATTGATCTCAATTTTAATCAAATAAAACGAACAAAATAATATAAAGCATTTTATTTGTTATGTGGACTAGAAACATTATAGCATTAAGATTATCGCATCTATAATAAACTATTTAATAAAAATCTCATATAAAATTATTCAACATTTGTACAGTTTAAGCATATTGTAAGTACAACAACATTTAAGGCACTGGATAACTTACAACTATGGATAGCACCAAACATTTACGTTTCTTACAGCATATTTTGATGAATTTAATTAATTTTCATTGTATCTTTTTAATTATTTATTATCTTTGTACCTTTACTTATGGCACTTTTAATTGGCACTCTGTCTCATTAGACAATTACTGTATAATCTATCTTTCTAATACCTTTAAACAAGCAATTCTTATATATATAATCTGAATCTCGGAAACGGCTCCAACGATTTTCATGAAATTAGTATGCAGGAGGTTTCGGGGGCGATAACATGACAATTGATCTAGCTAGGTTTCATTTTTAGAAAAAGTCAAACCAAAAAAAAACCATCCAGATATTAACATGTTATTCATGTAATTGTACATTTCTTTCATTAAAGTAGATGCGTTAAGGTGGCCCGCCTGACATTCAGATTTTCTTACGTTTTTTTGCAATTTGCAGGTCAATGTGATAGTCATTAAATGTCATGAACATACGAGAGTTGTTTTGATGATTATAATTGTGTAAATAAACAGGTGTTATGTCGCGAATCATATTTTAATCAACATATAACCTGACTGAACTGCAAACAACGTATGAATATTTGAATTTCGTGAGGCAACCCTAGCGCACATTCCCCCTTAATGTAAAAGTACGATAATAGTACAGTTGCAGCAGACAGATATAATTCTAACGTGACGATATTATCGTGAACGATCACGACAGGGCATTACGATAACATATGGAAGTGAAATGTATGGAAATATTTGTTTGAATTTTCGTCCACTATAACGTATACGTATTGCCATACATTTTATAACCGTGGACGAATATATCTACGATAATATCGTGACATTAGAAATTATAAAAGCGCACATTTTATGTCAAATTCACAATATCTCACCTGACATAATTATAACATGTTTGTTCTTTGGAACGTCTCATTATTTATTTTAAAAAATATTTTTCGGACAGAGAGCAATTGTATTGGAGAAAGTATATATTATCAAAACTCTAACATTACATACAACAATAAAATATATAATATAAAAAACAAATGACATACTTACATCACAATTGTAAAAATTCATTGTTTACGATAATAATATTTTTCTATCCATTATAAAATTACTACGGCAAAATACATTTGCATAAAAACAACAAAACAAAGTTATAAACATTAAATATTGCTTAAATTGGACAAAATATCACTTACGGCAGACTAACAGCGAAGGATGACAATGCAAGAAACTCAATGCTTTTGTACGTAGTTAAATGCAATGTTTTGTAAAAGCTACAATTATTAACTCGTTGTTAGGTTAAAGTTATGCGTTTTCAACACGTGGATAAGGTCGTTGTTAGAAAGAAATTGCTTGAACGCGTTGAATTTCTTGAAACATATTGTAACGCAACACGCTTTTTCATCGGAACTGGTCACTTTTGTGCCACAGCACGAAGCTTTCTCGTCACTAACCGACTTTTTCTCGCTGCAACATGATTTCTTCTCAACTTTATTTTGATCGCACTTCGCACTAGATTCTGTGTGGGAGCTACACGAACATGACAAACTCTTCACCGCCGCTGACGATTGTAGACTGTCGTCGCATTCGTGAACAGTGAAAATTCCTAAATCTTCCAAGTTTGAATTGTTATGTCGTCTATGGTAATGTAAGAATGTGTTGTGGTTCGTGTCTGTGGCCTGGCCGCACCCCACTGCACACTTCATCTGCGCATGATCGCATTTACAATCGACACAGGAACACGTATCTTCACCGCATCCTTGCTTCTTAGGAGGATCATCAGGTTCAATTGTGCCCATACAGTCCCTGCACTCTCCCAGACTTGGATCACACTTGCAATCTGAACACGAGCAAATGCCAGCGTCAGCTGCCAACTGTTCCAGAGTATTCCTATTCGCCACCTTACCAAATATATTCTCAGTCCTCACCACATACATATCAGAGGGTGGTTCATTATCAAACAATAATGTATCTTCCAAATCTAAGTCAGTGGTGAAGAGGACCGAGTTGGCTGGGTTTATTTCGATGTTCTGCTGCACTTTCGATGGGGGTGGAGTGTTCAGAGATCTATCATCATTAGACCCTAAAAATAGACTCAAGTCGGTCTCAATTGTATTTGTTTCTAGATTTGTAACTATTTCACTATCGTTGAACACTTTGTCGCCGACGTCTAGTACACTTGGAGTATCTAAATTGAAAGAGTCGTGGGTAATAAGATTTGCGGTTGGGGCAATTTCTGTATTCAGGTCTATGTAGCTCTGCATATGAGTGGGGACGAAAGTCGCGAGGGTGAAAATGCTTTCAGGGGTCTTTTCTTCGATGCAAACGGGTGTTTCTGATATTGAAGCCGCTAGAGCGCTGACGTCTACCCACGGTGCTTGGTCTTCGATTTCATTAGCTAAAGCTAGCTGCATCGCTTTAGACTTAACTTCTAATTTGCGATGGCTGATCTCTATTAAAGGTGATTGCAAAGGCACTGTTGGTTGTAAATCGTTGAGGTCAACCCAAGACTCTTCGATAGGGTATTTCTGTTTAGTCTTTTCGACGGCAAATGGCGAAAGGGTGAGGCTGGCCAAGTCGTAGTCTACAGCTAAATCGTCAGGTTCGATATTTTTAATGTTGTGAGTACTGTCAGGGAAGAGTAGTTCGGTAATATCGACGGTGTTGCCTTTCGTGATGTCTTCTAGACTGCCGTCGGTGGAGTTGGATTCTGTGGTGATTCTGCCAAAGGATTCAAGGAGACTATCCCAGTTCATGAGATCATCGGTCGTTTTGGAAGCTTGAATAGGTGCTTGCTTTTGGACAGGTTCAATAACTTCTTTGTTGACTATCATCTCGGCTTTTATCTGTGGGAGAGAGACGATCTAGTTTATAATTACGTTTTAAACGAGCTACTTATAAGTTTAAAATAATATTATTTCTCAAAATAAAGCCTCAGAACAAAAACAAATTAGTGAGTGAAAAGTCGTTAATGCAATCTTCGACTATTTCGAATTCGAAGAGTAATCGAAAGTCACTGAAATATCTGATACCGCCCACGTTAACCACAATTCGCACCACAACGCATTTCTACGGATGACTCATGCAATTTGCGGGGGCTTGAGAACTGATTCACAAGCTGTATCAAAACATGCAAAAAATAAAGAAATGTGGTTCGAATCAACTAGATATATCTACAAGATTAATGCACTTGAATCCAGAAAAACATGACAAAGTTGCATAATTGATTAAGTTTTAAAATAGTATTGTACCTGTCTAAATCAAATCAAATCAAATCAAATCATTTATTTGCATAGAATGTAGGTATTGTACAATAAAGTTGTTATAAAAAATGTAGTGAGCCGGGTACATTCTGCCTGAGTTTTGGCATGCAAAATTTAACAAATAGATAAAGTCACATATTATGTTACTATTATTATAAGGTCATGAGCAAAAAAATAAAATAGTTATGAAGTAAATTAATAAATCATTTTAACTAGTTCAAATAGTGTGCAAGTGTTTTAAATAATGTCAATAATATTAAACTGTTGAGATGTCACACATAGGGTCATTCAGAAAATCAGTCAATGAATAATAACATTTCTGTATCAAAAAAGTCTTGAGTTTATTTTTAAATTGTTGAAGGGTTTCACTTTTGATGATGTCGGGTAGTTTATTAAATATTATTGGACCCATGCAGAAAACACTTTTCCTAAGTAGTGCTGTTTTATAGCCACCAATAATTAAGAGATTTTTATATTGACTTCTAATGGGACCCTTCTTGGTGTCTGAGACCTTAGCAAACAAATTTTTATTTGTTTTTACAAAAATTGCCATTTCCAAAATATATAATGACGGAAAAGTAAGAATTTTCAAAGACTTGAACAGAGGTTCACAACTATCTCTAGGTTTAAGACTACACATAGCTCTAACACAACGTTTTTGGGCTTTAATACTACTTTTACATACTGAATAATAATAACACATACATAAACTCACGACTTCTTCCAGAAACAGAAGGGGTAGGCAGAAACAACAGAACCTCATCTGCTACGATCCTTAGGGACCATTAACGAGTAAAGGGCAAGTATAACGTAAGCAGACTTTTGCAATTATTAACCCACCCCTCCCCCCTCGTCAGCAAAAGTAAGCAAAGCTCTTACCACCCGTCCCATGCTCACGTAAATATTGGTACATGCATTTTTCATGGTTTATTAATTGATTAATGAGCAGCACTTATAAGTCTAGAAATAAGGAATAGGCTTGAAATAGAGGACTTTAACGCATATAATACTTTTTTTTTCTTTCTTTTCTTTCATATTATAATATTTATTTAAGCAAATTTTATTGAGATGGTATTCAGTTATTACAATATTTATATATTAACAAACAAAACAAACTTCTTTTAAAATTTTGGTATATTAATTCATATCAACAATCTTCAGTACATGCATGACACACGAATCCATGACTCTAATAAGTCTTCGATGACATTAAATGTTTGCTGCTCAATGCTGTGTGTTTGCTCACTTTCATGTGATTTTGGAATATCGACATTGTTTTCTTCGAGCCGTTCATAAACATGTAGGGTCGCCATATGTGTTCAAAATCGACAATTTTTTTTTAGAAAATCTAAAAGTAAAGAATAAATACTGCTGACGTAATCACCATCCAGACGCCCCCATACCCCATGTAATCAAAAATAAGCAAAGCAAAGACCCCCCGCCCCCCTGTAGTGCTTACGTAATACTTGAATGGCCCCTTACATACATTTTTCCCCCTTTTAGTTTCATACATCTGGTCATACACGCACGCCGGTTGCAAGTACTACACACGTGACCTCTCTGAGAAAAATCACCAATAAGGTCACTATAATATGTCCTTTTAGGACGTCCCCTCGCGGCGTTTCCATTCACATCTACTTTGTAAATCATTTTGTTAGTCGCATTCATCCTCTCAAAATGACCAAACAATCAATGTAAGCATACTTTTTACAATATTTCCCACTTTATCCATCTTCTTTTATAGCCTGACTGATGCCGCTGTACGGTGCCTTAAGTATGGGCGCGGCAAGACGGAGGAGTAGTGCAGGCCGCTGACTCATCAGTACTGGCCGCTGACTCGTCAGTGCAAGCCACTGACTCGTCAGTTATGGCCGCTGACTCGTCAGTGCAGGCCGCTCATTCGTCACAACTCACAGCGTCCCGTCCCCTGCCTCGCCGCGCATACCCATGGCGCGGTACAGCGGTATCGGTCAGGCTATATCGATTTCATTTATTTCAGGTAAGTAGCACGCCAAAAACAAAATTATTAGAATTCATACTCATATAAAATAAATCAATTAAAATCAAAATAAATAAACAATATCATTAACATCTTCTCTCCGAGACTGTTTCAGCAACATGTCTGGTGGAACAATGCTGGATGAAGGGGCAGTTCAACCTCCCCGCAATCATCGCCAGTACGATGTTGGGGCTAAGGGTCAGCGCACACCGAACTGCAAAATGCTCGCGTATGGTCGAGCAAAATTTTGACAGCTCGACCCATGCAGGCGGTATGCTCGCCCCTGCGTGAGCAAGCTCGGTTGAAAATGCTCTGGGTTGCCAGGCGGGCGTACATGATCAGTTTGATGCCAAAATCCGATGTTGGGAGACGTGTTCAATATGGTTGATGCAATCAATCAAGCAACTCAGCCTATCGCAATCCACTGCTGGACATAGGCCTCTCCCAAGTTGCGCCACAACACTCTATCCTCCGCCATCCGCATCCATTGTGGACCAGCCCAACTGTCAGTGTCCAAGTTTCGGAACGTTCCGTTTAGGCTGTGCAGCATCCGGTCTAACTGTTCCAGTGTCTCTACCATTATGACGATGTCATCGGCAAACCGAAGGTGTGAGATGTATTCGCCTTTAATATTGATACCCTGTCCAGTCCAGTCCAACGTCTTAAAGATATCCTCCAACGCGTTGCTCTCAGCATTTGGATGGGACATGTTTCCTTATCCTGGATCTGGACAGTCATCGTAGCAGCGTCATACAAACATCTCAACACCTCGTTATAACGCCAGTTAATTCGACATTGTTGCAGAGAGGCCAGAACTGCCCATATTTCGATGGAGTCGAAGGCTTTCTCGTAGTCCACAAATGCCATACACAGCGGTTGGTTGTACTCTTCAGTCTTCTATACAATTTGCCGAACAGTATGGATGTGGTCTACGGTACTAAAGCGTTTTCGAAAACCGGCTTGTTCTGGCGGCTGGAACTCGTCAAGTCTTCTGGCGGGACGATTCGTGACGACCCTCGAGAACACCATGTAGACGTGGTTCAGAAGTGAGATGGGTCTACAGTTCTTCAACAAGGTTTTGTCACCTTTTTTGAAGAACACCTTTTTTGACGGAATTGAAGAGACTCGCTAGCCCTCATAGGACTGGAGCCCCGCCCGCTTCAAGGAGCTTTGTCGTTATTCCATCATCACCTGCCTTGTTGTTCTTAAGCTGCTCGAGAGCCGCCCTAATCTCGCACTGCTCGACATCTGGGATGTCCTCCGTGTAGTTTTTTTTTTTGGGTGGGAAATCATCAAATAACTTCTCCCGCTCTGGGCGGAGCGGGAGGGCGTGTCAGACTTTTACTGACTAAAACCCACCCGTGTTCCCTCAGCTGCCTGTGTGCCAGGGGCCGCGGTATCTCTTTCAAAAAACCCACACCCCTGGCAGCCATCAGTTGGTGCTGACATCTCTTTGAGGCGCGCGTGGAACACAACGCGCCGTCGATCCGGGCTTGGTCCTTACCGGACAGCGAGCTACCCATTACTCACCGTCCGCAAGCCCGCGCCTACGGTGGCCGGGAATCAGCCTGGGATTCCCGACGCCCAGGGTAGACACCCTGCGGAGGCTACGGCCGTGAGGGCGCATGTAATGCCTCTCCCTCACGTGCGCCGCTCCCTCTTTTTCTTTCCCTCCCTCTTTGCGAGCATCACTGCTTCGCTGAAGGAAGCGACGGCTACCCATGCAATCTCGCTCCGTACCATGGCCTGGATCAGGGCCGGACGCGAGACATCGCCGCCACAGATCGCCTCCACGAGGACACGGCGGTGCTCCGCCCAAGCCGAGCAGATTTCCACCGTTACTCCATCGTGTCCTCAGGAGGATCTACGCAGTGGAAACACCCGGACGCTACTTTACTTCAATAAATTGTTTTTTATGAGAAAATAAACTGTTTTACCAAGAAGCTATTATTAGTTATGTTTATACTTCATAAAATTGTAACGAATAAACATTTGTAATCACATAAACATCTTTATTCTCAATCCGTTATTTAAATAGCATTTTTTTTTAATTATTGTAATAATTTATTTATGTAACAGTTTATTTTCTCATGAAAACGAAAATAATAATGTATTATTATTCTCGTTTATTAATTTAACGAATAATAAAAGAACAGATGAAGATTATTGTTGAAAAGAAAAATTAAAGTCTCTTCGCGAGATTTGAACCCAGACCTATGAGTTTCTCAATCAAAGACGATACGCTACGAGCTATCGGAACTTAATATGCACATGTGAATTTTAGCATCGGTATGAACTGACCAAGGTCATGCGTAATTACATACTCTGTGCGACAGTATGTTTTTTGTTTCAATCGACGCCAGTGTGTAAGTTCTGAGGTGTGCGTTCTGTGTTAATACATCACTTATACACACGGCTGTAGGTACGGCCTGGACCGCGAGTTTATAAATGATAAATGATTTTATTTCTGTAAGTAGGTTTGTACAAACACTTTTACACGTCAATCATATTTTTTTAAACTAGATGAGGTCGGCGTTTCCTATCTGACTACTCTGAGAAGAAAGGCCGAAACAAACTCAGAAGTCACAGTCTCTTTTAAAGTCCAGACAGAATCTTGGTCAGATCATGTGAAGACCATGTGGATCGGTGTCTGAAATGGTCTTTTGAGGAAAGAACCACACAGATTGAGTGGACCCGTCCATTCAGTGCACGCATATTTATCAGTAATCATGTAGCTCAACTCAGAACTTGAGGAGCTCAACGATTTGATGAACAATACCAAAGATAGGACATTTGGGTAGGCCGCATAAAGTTCTCAAACTGCCAGATTAATACTAAAAACTAACTGAGAAAGATATGAAAAAAAAAACAAACATTTAGTATGCCAAAATTGGAGCAGGTCAATCCCAAGCCTTTGTGTCTTCAATATAATTTTTAACGGTATAAAAGGCTTTCAGGCACAACTTACGTTTAATGAATGATTTAAATTTATTGATACTTAGATCTTGAACATGGCTTGGAAGTTTTTTATAAAAGCGTATAAATTGACATCTGAATGACCCACCTATTTTCTTGAGCCTTGTTGATGGTACAACAAATTTGTGTTTGTTCCTAGTATTTATACTATGGATATCACTGTATTTTTAAACAATTTAATATTTTTATGGGCATATGAAAGATTTTTAAAAATATACTGTGAAGGCACAGTCATTACATTAATTTCCTTAAATTTCTCTCTGAGAGAATGTCTCGGACTTAATTTATAAATTGATCTAACAGCTCTTTTCTGCGAGACAAAGATAGTCTGAATGTCGGCGGCATTTCCCCACAACAGAATACCATACGACATTACACTATGAAAATAGCTGAAGTGCGTCTGGCAGGCTGTCTCTATATCAGTTAAATTACGAATTTTTCTAACAGCGTATGCTGCAGAGCTTAGCTTTTTCGACAATTTATCTATATGTGGGCCCCACTGAAGCTTGGCATCCAGAGTTAAGCCCAAGAATACAGTGCTATCTTCAGGATTCAATTCTTCGCCCTTCATCAACACACTAGTTTTCACCTGCCTAATGTGAGGTAGCGTAAACTTAATGCATTTGGTTTTTTTTTTCATTAAGAAGTAAATTATTAACATTGAACCAATGAACTACTTTTGAGATTGCGCTATTTACATCGTCATTAACCAGCTGCTGACGTTTAAGTTCAAACAAAAGTGAAGTGTCATCCGCAAACAAAACTATTTCATGATTATAGCAGTATAACCCTTAGTATGCTAATGCACTTATGGCTCCTTACTATACAATATGCTCTAAAGAGCGTAGTCTAAACCTCACTAAAGCACCGCGCAAATCTGCGAATCTGAATCGACGAGCGTTTATCTTTCCAACCAAGCATTATTTGTACGATGAAATTAAATTGTATGTTTGGGTGCACGCCAAAATGTTTCTTTCACTAGTTGAGAATATCAACAACTCGTCTTCGAAGTTTACCGCATACTAAAACGCTTTACAATGGATATTAGTTTTAAAATGAAGAAATATTTTAAATATTTTTTTTCTATCCAAACAAAGTAAAATACAAATACAATATAACATTCGCTGCCACAACGGATTTTTTAAAGAAAGGGCAAGATTTTGTTCCTACATTATTTCCTAATTGATATAATGAAATAATAAAACCAGTTTCCAGTCGGCTTTTATGTGCAAAAGCACAACCTTATGCAAATGAAGTCACGTTCAATTATGTGAGTTCATCTAAGGCGAAGTAACCCGAAAGTACTTTGGTCGATGCAGGAAACCACTTATTATAATATCGCCCAATTGATTTCCCAAATATCATAAGTGGCATATAGACGATGTCTTCATTTAGTTGCCAAACATTGTGACTCACAGTTGACAGGCGATTCCCATTGTATTACACCAATTTTTATAAGGAAACAATAAAGAATTGTGGCCAGTGTGACAATTTTAAGGACCATTGCCCTAAAAATAAAACACAATGTAGCGAAAAATTGCCCAATTTAATGATATGATCAAACCTGCTGGCACTTGCCATTTTTTGTCATCACCCCAAGGTTGAATGATAGAAAATGACTCGAGCGTTATGTCCGACTTTATACAGTATTTTTTTACTCGTGCATAAAGAAAGCAAACAAACAAAACAAACCCATGCGTGTATAAACAAATATGATGGATACGATGTGGTAAATTTCTTGTAGCCGTAGCCTCACCTGATGCTTCATCGCATGCGCCTTAAGACTGGTCGCGGTAGAGAACAGTCGCCCGCAGTCCGGCTCTGCGCATGCGTGCGGCCGCGCGCCCGAGTGCGTGCGGCCGTGCGCCTTGAGGTGATGCGATGCGGTGAACGACTTGCCGCAGCCTTCCGTTCGACATCTGGAAAATAAGAGGAGTGTTAGATGAACGCCTACATGAAAATGGGTCCGCATGAAAATAACATTTTAGTTCGTTATTTAGAAAGAAGAGTAACAAATGTTTTTTGTAGTGAAACTTCATATGCGGCGATTCGATGATTGGACGAGAATTTAGTGTTCGAAGGACGCGTCACGTTTAGGCACATTTCGTCACATGAAACGGAAGAAAGATATAACTCTGTCTCTCGCACTAAAAATGAATGGATTCTGAAACCCTGAAATGAAACTAGGTACAATTTGACAGTTGAATGAAGTTAAAAGAGATTTGAGAGGCTTTCAGAAACCAAGCCATCGTAGGCTTGTTTTAACGGGTAGTCAGCCTGTATAAAACAAAAAAAAATGCGACGTCATGGCCAGTGTTTACAATGTCGACTTCCCAGTTGAGAATGCTAATGAAGAAATAATAAACTATATTAGATTCATTGACGTAACATAGTTAGTGTGCCAGCCCACCTCTTACGGACCATTATGACCTATTTATCAGTGCTACAACTGAACGATAAGATCATAGAAAACACGTGTTTACCAAGCTTATATAGCTGGACACATGCCAGGATACACTTTCACAGAGCATTTGGCAGTAGACCCACAAGAGAAACACGAAACCTACTACATTACCCATTTGTCTTGTCAGTCATTTCTAAAATTATGAAGCGACAATAGTCGAATAGGGTACGTTGACTGATGATCAAAGAGACGTACAAACATATGGCTGACAGTTGTCGTGTCTCACAGTGTAATGATATACTTCGTAGAATGGTTTAATGATATTGACAGCTTGGAAAGGCAACAACTAATTGTGTATGGAGGATAGATCTGAGACGTTAGGTCCGCCCATGGCGAACGCGTTGGCTAACTGAAGTGGGTAGACTGTGTCTGTAGTATTGGATGAATTTGGTATTAGATTTTGTTAATTTAATTGAGAATGTCTACGAACAGGTGCTAATATAAGATGTTATAAAGTCTAAGTTAGCGTTCATATCGTCCATGGTAAATAGCTTGGCATAAGGATAGATAGAGAGAACTCAAAGGCAGCTCGCGTTTTCCTTCCTGAGTATCCAGATAAAAAACATGTTTACATCTATGACTAGCTCCTGCCCACGATTTCGACTGTGTTTGTGTGTAACTGTTCCTCAGGGCACTCAGCAATAGTGTAGCTTTCTATCAATCAAGGATTTTGCAAATCGGATCTGAACTTCTAGAGATTACCTACTTCTTACGAACAAACAATTTTATCCCGTTACAATATTATTCGAGAACTAGAGATCGCCCAGTGGTCGAAATTCGACCATAATTGATTTAAAACTTAATGTATTTCTAATGCATTATCATACAAAAATATTATCTAGCTTTCAGCAATCCTTCTTCCTATAAACTATGCCAAATTTGCTACTCCTCCGTCTGCGTAATTTTCGTAAAAGGGGTACAAAGTTGTTGCTTCACGCATTAATATACAGGGTACATATTTAACCAGTGCGCAAACTGTAACCATGTACTTAGCATATGATTCCAGACACCTCCTAGTGCAGAAATTTTTCGTCGGTTACTAAAAAAAACAGCTGTTCCATACATTTTGAACGCGTAGGTATTGCACTTTTCTATGACACATCACATTTTTTTTGTTGGAAACCGACAAAAAAATTCTGCGCCACGGGGTCCAGACCATATTAGGTACTTATTCTGAATTCATGGTTACAATTTGCGCACTGGTCAAAACTTTATTCTGTATAGATAGGTAATAAGAGGTGTGTTGAGTAATTATTTATTTCTTGAAATATGAACAAGTTTAGTTTATCTTTCTGCTCGGATTATCATAGTATATAAATCGAACAGAACTCTCTAGTCATCGACACGTCTCTAAATCAAGTCTAACAAGATATTTATAGCAGTTGTCAATAACAGCTAATTAGCATGCAACAAGTTACTACTTCTTAGATCAAAGATATATGATTCGATTCTAGTTTAACTAGGCGTGAATCATCGTCTAGTCTAGTTAACGCAGGGCCACACTGAGATTATACATCGGCGCCATTTATCGCGAGCACATTATTATCGAAACTAACTGAGACTATTTTAACCGTCATTCATAATTAATTCTGGAGCTAAGCTTACACAACGCGATACTGAACAGTACAGTCTATACAAATTCAAACGCAAGAGTACGTATAGGAAAGCCATTTTTTTTCTTTGTGGCCTGTTATAAAATATGACATACATGACGTCTCGCGACGTCATGTATGTCATATTTTCTACATATCCGTATTGTTTTCATATTTTAAAACAAAACACTGATTAGGAGTAACGTATCAGATGACAGAATTTCAGATTCCAGATTGCTGCCTTTGTTGAGAATACTTGCGAATTTATTTCAGTATCTGTCACGACGCCCATAATGGGAAACATAACCTAAACAGCGTTTGTTTACATTTTTATCATATACTTTTGGAACGGAGGTTGATATTGACAGAGAGGTGGCTTCTGGTTAAGGATCAGGTTAAGCTTCGCTTGCCGTGGTTAGTTCGTGGATGAGTAACCATCTTTACATACCAAGACCCCCGTGCCTCAGAAAGCACCTTGCAACGACAAGCAACAACCTTGTATCTTTGACAGTCGTTACGGACGTCAGGAACCCGAAAGTCCGATAAGTAGTCTTAGCGAAGGGTATCGTATTACCCAGTAACTGGGTTGTGGCGATCAGATAGGCAGTCGCTCCATGTAAAATACTAGTATTCAGCTGCATCCGGCTAGACCGCAAGCCGACCCCAACATAGTTTTTAAAAGGGTAGGCTATGATGACTCTTGGAACAGACTATAGATAGTTTTTAATACTTACTTGTATGGCCTCTCCTGTGTGTGTGTTCGTATGTGTTTCTTTAGATCGCTGAGTGTCGTGAAGAACTTCGTGCATCCGCCCGCATTGCAGTTGAATGTGTCACCGCTGTGCAGCCTTTGATGTGCCCTTAACCTGAAGAAAGAAGAAACAATCATGTATATGTGGCTTTGCATTGTCAATGTTAGTCTTATGCCTTTTAGAGTACTTTATAAGACACATTTTACTAAACTATCTAGTTCGAGAGATAGTCAAAAGGTGAATGGGCTTACCCCAATGGGGTTAACCTATGGCACTGAAACGCAGTCAGTCACAATGGGCCTCATGATAAGGCAAAAAGTTACCCAAAGGGCAATGGAGACTGCCAGGGGTGCGGGTTGTTCGAAAGAGATACCGCGGCCCCTGGCACACAGGCAAGTGAGGGAACACGGGTGGGTTTTAGTCAGTAAAAGTCTGACACGCCCTCCCGCTCCACCCAGAGCGGGAGAAGTTATTTGATGATTTCCCACCCAGAGAAAAAAAAAAGGGCAATTGAGAGGGCTATGCTTGGAGTTTCCTACGTGATGGATTCAAGAGATCCGCACGAGAATCAAGGCAACCGATATAGCCCGAAAATTGCCAAACTTAAGTGGCAGTGGGCAGGGCTCATTGCTCAGAGAGCAGATGGCCGATGGAGCCGAAAGTTTCTGGAGTGGCGACCGCGTACCAGAAGCCTTAGAGTTGGGAGGCTTCGCACAAGATGGACCGATGACCTTATGAAGGCCGCAGGAATCCGCTGGATGCGAGAAGCACAGAACTAGTTGAAGTGGCGGGTCTTGGGGGAGGCCTATGTCCACCAGTGGACGTCTTTCGGCTGAAATGATGATGATAATGATGAATTGGCTTATTGGATGGTGGTGGCGTCTTATCATTAAAAGATGGCTATGCAGTTACGGACAGATACTTTGGTGTAACCTCAAACAAACGTTACTAAAGCAGGCAAGCCCTGTTCCCCTTTATTTTAAACCTCAGCTTCAAGAACCAAAGGAAACGGACAAGGAAGAAAAGACCGCAGATAAGACCAACACAGCTAGGCACAGATAAGACTAGCACAGATCAGGGAATGCTTCAGCTTTTATTTAGCTACAGCACAACGGAAGAGAAATAACCCAATAGTGGGTGGAACAAGGGTCTTACTTATGATGATAGTCAATGATAACGAAGACTTGAGGAGTACTGGCGTTTGTATTGGCCTCATAAGTACGCACCTAAAAAGAGCCGCCAAAACCATTTATATTCCTATACGCATTAAAGTTGACTAAGGTACCGTTTGTTTTTTTTGGGGTGGGAAATCATCAAATCACTTCTCCCGCTCTGGGTGGAGCAGGAGGGCGTGTCAGACTTTTACTGACTAAAACCCACCCGTGTTCCCTCAGTTGCCTGTGTGCCAGGGGCTGCGTTATCTCTTTCGAACAACCCGCACCGACTAAGGTACCGTTAAGATACCGTTATCTAATCTTAAGCAAAAATACAGATATTATGTAAACAACCAATATTGTGTATATCTTATATTCGCGAGCTCAAGGTTAAGGCGACAGCGACACGTTTAGTGTTGTATACAAAATGTAAGAGCAGCGTGCAATGATTCGCTTCTTTTTTATTGTTCGTACCTTAAAAGGACAAATAGGAACCCTTATAGGAACACTTCGTTGTGACGGACAACGATGTGGTCCTATAAAGGTTTCGTACTTCTGTCAGTACCTACAACAAAACCTTATATGGTACCTACTTCTCGTTAACCTAAAATCATGTTTGTCAAAAAGGGTCTGACAAGGAGACAGTTAAGACATGCGTCATCATCGAGGCAGGTCTCAGAAAAGCTGGCGTAACGATTTGGACTCGTTTCTGACCGAAAACGTCAAAACACCTTTGCCTAGCAGTACGACTGTTTTATTAAATATATGAATAATATGGAAAACAAACACGCCCCTCCCTCATCATCGTCATCATTTCAGCCGAAAGACATCTACTGCTGAACATAGGCATCCCCCAAGCACCGCCACATCGACCGTTTCTGTCCTCTTCGTATCCAGCAGATTCCTGCGGCCTTCACCAGGTCATCGGTGCACCTTGTGGGAGGCCTTCCAACGCGGTCGCTATTGCACTCCAGAACCTTTCGGCCCCAGCGGCCATCTGTTCTGCGAGCAATGTGCCCTGCCCACTGCCACTTATGTTTAGCTATTCTTCGCGCTATTTCAGTTACCTTGGTTCGCCTACGGTTATCCTAAGCCTGCCTGATGGTAGATAAAGGGCCACCGCCGGCTGCCCTTGACAACTGGTCAAACTTGGGAGTTTGACCCGCGTGGTGATTACGTATCACACCAACAGTAGGAAGGGCATTCATTTTGACAGTTCAAACACATTCATTGCGTTATTAATTTACGTTGGCGAAGCAATGTATTAGCAATATCCTGCAAAATGATTCTGATTTGTAGTGTGTTGTGTTACGCAATCATTTAGGTGCCGATCAGAGGCGCAATCAGCTTCCCAGGCATTGCAACTGCATAATAACCCTTATTACCATGCTCGTTTATCCTAAAAAATCCTACTAATATTATAAATATTATAATTTACAAATATTATAAATATTCATATATTTATAAATTTATAGTAAATATTATAAATGTGACAGTTTGTGGGTATGAATGTATGGATATTTGTTACTCTTTCACGCAAAAACGGCCGAACGGATTTGAATGAAATTTAGCACACACGTAGTTTGTAACCTGGAATAACAAATACCTTACTTTTATCCCGGTACTACGTTCCCGTGGGTTAGTTTTCAACCTCCACGAGAACGAAGCCGCTGGCAAAAGCTAGTATTTCATAAATAAAGAGATACGGTAATTAACTATTAAATGATAATAAATATTTTTTGTCTTCCATCACATGAGACACGCATGATTGCTAAATATTTAAGACGCCATTCCATTTTTAGATATAGCTTTCAACTTATCTTTATTTTACTCTGAATGATCTTCACTTTTTTTTACCAATATTTAGCTACCAAAATAAATCTTTCCAGCCTTTTTTGAACTATGTTGGCGTCATCTTCCATTCTAACCAGATGCAGCTGAACATCAGTATTTTACTTGGAGAGACTGCCTATGAGACTTCCACCCGGCTACTGGGTAACATGATACCTCTTGGTAAGACTGCCTGTCAGATTTGTGGGCTTCTGACTAACTACTTATAACCTACACTTACAGCTAAATAAATAAATAAACACTTATTTATTTATTTAGCTGTAAGTGTCAAAGAGATTATTTATTAGCACACTATGTAGGAATGGGCACGCCACGACTGCGGCGGTAAGTCCCCTCTTTGAGGATTGGATTGAGAGGCGGCGCGGCGTCCTCACCTTCCGCCTGACGCAGGTCCTCACCGGACACGAGTGTTTCGGGGGGTTCCTGTTTCGTATAATACGGGAGGAACCGCCCGGATGTTACCACTGCGTAGATCGCCCTGAGGACACGGTGGAGTAACGGTGAAGGTCTGCCCGGCTTGGGCGGGGCACCGCCGTGTCCTCGTGTAGGCGATCGCGGCGGCCATCTCTCGCGTCCGGCCCTGGTCCAGACTATGGTACGGAGCGAGAGTGCATGGGTAGCCTCCCACCCTAGCCAGTCACCCCCTTCTGCGAAGCAGTAATGCTTGCAAAGAGGGAGGCGGCGCACGTGAGGGTGAGGCAGTTTATGCAACCTCACGGCCTTAGCTCCGCAATAGCCGTCGGGAATCCCAGACTGATTCCCGGCCACTGTAGGCGCGGGCTTGCGGACGGCGAGTAATGGGTAGCTCGCTGTCCAGTAATGACCAAGCCCGGGTCGACGGCGTGTTGTGTTCCACGTGCGCCTCAAAGAGATGTCAGCACCAACTGATAGGGCCCGCAGGGGTCGATGCCTGCCAGGGGTGCGGGTTGATCGAAAGAGATACCGTGGCCCCTGGCACACAGGCAACTGAGGGAACACGGGTGGGTTATAGTCAGTAAAGGTGACATGCCCTCCTGCTCCACCCAGAGCGGGAGAAGATATTTGATGATTTCCAACCCTCAAAAAAAAAAACACTAAGTAGGAAAGCCAGATATACTATTTCTGCTTTATGTGTGGTACATTTTCAGACGCAAATACACTTTATGTCATTTATTTTACTATACTGCGCGTGTTTAAAAGGTGTAAGGCTGTCAACCTGGTTCTTTAGCTATTTGACTAACTGTAATTTAATTAACACCTAAACGACATATCACCACCCATCCACATATTGATTTAACTTGTGGGACAGAAGTACGAAAGATATTTTCGAACTTAAATCCATTAGATGTTAGTAAAATGTTTTTTTTTTCTTTTTTTTTTTAGGGGCTTTTACGCATAGCGTATGTCAGTCCCATCGTATCCTAAATAATTGTATTTTCACAACACGTGGGCCATGAATTTGAACAAACCCTTCGCATCGTCGCCACAAACATTGTAGGTCCTCGAGTAAAATGATGTCAATACTAACTTTAATCCCATTTCTTCCCGTGAGTGTCGTAGAAGGCGACTAAGGTATACTAGAGAATGGGCAGCAGCGTTCTCTATGCATTTGACCACCATACTGCGATTGCCAACCCGCCTGCCAAGCGTGGCGATTATTGCAAATCCTCCCTTTTGGGGGAGGCTTATGTCCAGCATTGGACGTCTTTCGGCTGATATGATGATGATGATGACTAACTTCAAAATAAAGTTGATCTAATCGAAAACAGTGATTAAACTCAGTATACGCACAACTTTGGCGCGGTTTTTTTGCTGAGTAATGAAGTGTGATTTCATTATTATCAGGCGATTATTAATAACTAGGTAGGTATAGTAATGACTATAGCTTCCAATATTATGATGTAAGATTTTTTTATCTGGTTATAACATCTTATCTTCGCAAGGTAGTTTGGCTATCTTATCAGTCAGTCAGTCAGTCACGCCCAAACATGGTAATGAAATCTGTTGGTATGTCATGTAGGCCAAGATACGAACACCCACGGATAGATGAGGTTTAGCAATGTTGAACTTGAAACCCATTTTTTCCCGTATACCACTATAAGGGAGGAGGCCTATGAAGATGATGATTATGATGGTGGTGGTGATAGTTTATATTAATGACCTTCCTTACCTGATGGCTAACTTCTCGGATAAAAATTTATTCGCTGATGACACTTCTCTTATTTTTAGAATAGATAGAAAAGATACGGATGTCTTACATGTCAACGATAGTCTAGCTGTTCTCTCGAAATGGTTTGCGGCTAATAATCTTTTACTCAACGCGAACAAAACTAAATGTCTTAAGTTCTCATTACCAAATGTTCCCCAAGTAGGGCTAAATTTAAAACTTGATGGCAAGAAACTAGATGCTTTTAGGAAACTGTATTTCTAGGAATTACTTTAGATTCAAAATTGCAATGGGGTGCCCACATTAGAGCTCTTTCAAGTAGATTAAGCTCAGCTGCTTACGCAATAAGTAAAATAAGGCAGTTGACTGATGTAGCCACAGCTAGGTTAGTATACTTTGCTTATTTTCACAGTATTATGTCTTATGGCGTTCTGCTGTGGGGGTCGGCAGCTGACGTAGATTCAGTTTTCATTCTAAAAAAGAGGGCAATCCGCGCAATCTATAAAATGGGGCCTCGCGAGTCTCTTAGAAACAAATTCAACGAAGTTGACATACTAACTCTGCCTTCTCTTTATATCCTAGAAAATATCTTGATTTTACTTATGTAGATTCTTTTACATATTGTGAATGAGAGAACGTTGTAGGCCTACAGTTTCTATTCTTTATTTTCATTCCTGTAAGTACCTGGTACTTATTGACAGGCTTGCACTATCATACTCAAAATCAAAATCAAAATCAAAAGTCATTTATTCAAATTAGGCAGCACTTTTCGAACGTCAAAGTACATGAGACAGTCCCCCAAAACGCCCACCCTTCACCACTTCCTAGTGCTTTAGCTGGGAAGAAGAAGTGGCGGAACATACTCCCATACCTAATATCACTGTAATTTGAAAACATTATAAAAGCCAATTATTTTTAAAAGAGTAACCGTGGAGTTTCTTTCCGGCTCTTCTCCATAGGAAGCGACAAATTGGAACCGTGCACCTAGCTTCTGACGTTTCATAAGTGCCCTTGCAGGTTTATGTGAAATAAAATATTTTGATTTGATTTGATTTCATGAGTGATGGTAATGATGATGATAGCGTGTAAAAACAGCGTGCAAATATAAATTTACTTTAAGACGGAGATTTCTAGAAAACGCTCAAAAAGGTGGTTTTTCAAAACTTTTAACCGTAAATAATTTTGAAAGCAAAAAAATATATGATATATTCAAGTCTTTTTTGCATACAGTGATGGAACTCAAAAGATAAATAAACATACTTTAATGCATCAAAAAAATCATCAGTCACCTCTTTATTATCTTTAAAATCAGTTTATCCCTTCAATAACAGTTACAAATATAATTAAAAATGTACCATAAAATTTCAAATGCCAAACTGCATCCAGTGATGGATTATTTATTATTGAATAGTTAATATCTAATTTTATACGATTTTATTTGCATTTTCACGACATACGGTTGCTCATTTGTTATTCGATTTTTTTACAACAGATTTAACCCGTAACAGATTGCAATAAGAACTATTATCGCTCATAACGACAATATTTAAAGTTACCAGGGCATTAAGGCTAGGTTGTTCCGGCCTGTGGGCCTTTGAAACGCTACCTCCGCCTCCCCCAAATGCAGCGCGACGTATTTATTTACGATGAACCTTCAACCATTTAGCGGAAAATCCATGCCATAGTATAACATATTGCAGTTGATCAACTGAATTATTTTTGCTTAGGTTCGATATTTTTTTCCTTAGTTTTAGATACATTTTATGGTAGGAATAAAATTATTACTTGAAATGCCCTGTGTAGGGTAAGTGTCCAGTAAGTTACCTATTGAGCGTTTTCAAATTATAAGTTACCGACGCCAACCCGATACCGATATGTTAGCAGCTATACACAAACCGATGTAATTACTATCGGCCGGATGATATTGGTGAATATCGATGACCATAGCGAGTCACCAAACCACTACAATACAGTAAATATCGACATCTCGAAGTCGGCAGTGTGAATAAACTTATTGAAGTGAAAGAAAAAGTGTCTTCGCCAGTAGAAATTGTGCTGATATCCGTGTCCGTGTGAACGCAGTGGGCGTTCACACGGCGCTATTTTTCAAGAACGTTATGATATTTTATCGTATAGTGACAATGACTTTCGGTATTCAAAACTGAAAGTTGTTCACTCAGAGTCAATATGATAAAATCACGGATCCGAGAAAAAATCTTGTGTTGCTACACACTGCGAAAAAAATGTTTACCATGTGATATTAATGTAGGATATGATAGTAGCGAAAACAGTTCAGTGGAGAGTAAATAGCATAGTTGATATGAATGAATCTGATTTTTAAAATATTAGAAAAATGAGTTATGTACAAACTATTTTTTAAACGACGATAAAAAGTCATATACGACTCTCACTTGACTATTATTTTATCAATAATAATTTGTAATATGTCTAACACCATTTTAAGATGACAATTAGTCATCATCAAAATGCCAACAAATAATCACATTTTCTAAAACAATTTTATGAATTAAAACTATAATATAATTACAAGATATTTTTTGTGAGTTATCGCGATTTTATAATTTAATTTGTTATTATTTTATTAGATTTTTTTGTACAAGCGCGGGGTGAGTGGGTTTTTGAAAATTTTGACACAGGTCCACCCTAGGTGACGTACCGCAGGACTCTGAGTGCGAGCCGATTTAGCCTGATTTACTATTTTTTGAGTTTATTTTTTTTTAAATCTATGAAACGAAAAATTTCAACCTTTAAATTCCCTCCTAAATACGATTTCGTGCGATTTTCTCATCGTACATGAAATTTTCACGTTATTTTGGGTTGTTTTTAGGAAATGAGACGGAAAATGGTTTCGAAATCGACCCTGTTTCGGTATTTTTTTCCTCGAGCAAATTGCAATTTATCGTGTTTTGAACCTTTAATTTCCCTCAAACAAGGATGTATCTATGACATATTTTTTCAGGGCCTAAATAGACGAATTTGATCATTTAATCTTGATTCTGAAACAGGCAATTGCGGATAACCCCCGTTAAGAGCGTTCTCCCCACGCGGGCTGGCAACGGCACCTTTATGACGGCACCTTTATGGCGGTTTTTCGTGATTATTTCATTAAATATAAACAAAAGTTAACATTTTTTTCAGCGCTGCACTAGATCCTTGGCGTTTTCAAGTTAATGCAATTTTTTTAAAGTTATTTTGGTATTTACTTCTAAAAATCCGAAATACCGTCAAATATTTTCTATTTGCAAGTACTAAGTACAATTAAAATTGCCGTGCCCCAGATTGGGTTGAGATCCGTGCTCTGAGGGCCATCCCCCCACCCCTTCTGTTTCTTTTTATGTTCTAAATAATGTTTATAGTAAAGAGTAAATGTTAAAAATAATCATAAATACCAACGATCTAGTGCTTGGCTGAAAATAAATGTACTTTTGTTTGTGTTTAATTAAATAGTCACGAAAAACTACCATAAATGCATTGTTGCCAGCCCCCATGGAATGAACGCTCTTAAGGATCTCTTCATTCGCCGACTGTTTAAGAGGTTAAAACTTGCGAAGTTATTGCTTGACACACACAAATATAATGGATATTAATGGCAATGTTTTTTATAAGGCGGGAGGAAACGCCCCCGGGTTTCCATTGCGTAGATCGCCCTGAGGACACGGTGGAGTAACGGTGGAGGTCTGCCCGGTTTGGGCGGGGCACCGCCGTGTCCTCGTGGAGGCGATCGGTGGCGGCGATCTCTGGCGTCCGGCCCTGGTCCAGGCCATGGTACGGAGCGAGAGTGCATGGGTAGCCGTCACCTCCATCTACGAAACAGTAATACTCGCGAAGAGGGAGTCGGCGCACGTGAAGGAGAGGCAGTATATGCGCCCTCACGGCCCTAGCCTCCGCAGGAGACGTCCTGGGCGTCGGGAATCCCAGGCTGATTCCCGGCCACCGTAAGCGCGGGGCTTGCGGACGGCGAGTAATGGGTAACTCGCTGTCCGGTAAGGACCAAGCCCGAGTCGACGGCGCGTTGCATTCCACGCGCGCCTCAGAGATGTCAGCAGCAACTGATGGGGCCCGCAAGGGCCGATGCCTGCCAGGGGTGCGGGTTGTTCCAAAGAGATACCGTGGCCCCTGGCACACAGGCAACTGAGGGAACACGGGTGGGTTTTAGCGGGTAAAAGTCTGACACGCCCTCCTGCTCCACACAGAGCGGGAGAAGTTATTTGATTATTTCCCACCCTCAAAAAAAAAAAAACTATGTAGGAAAGCCAGATATACTATTTCTGCTTTATGTGTGATACATTTTCAGACGCAAGTACACTTCATGTCATTTATTTTACTATACTGCGCGTGTGTAAAAGGTGTAGGCTGGCAGCCTGTTTTTTTAAGTATTTAACTAACTGTACTATAATTAACACCTAAACGACATATCACCACCCATCCACATATGGATTTAACTTGTGGGACAAAAGTACGATAGATATTTTCGTACATAAATCCGTTAGGTGTTAGTAAAATTATATCTTAATACTAACTTCAAAATAAACTTGATCTAATCGAAAACATTGATTAAACTCAGTAAGTATACGCACAACTTCGGCGCGGTTTTTTTGCTGAGTAATGAAGTGTGATTTCATTATTATCAGGCGATTATTAATAACTAGGTAGGTATAGTAATGACTATAGCTTCCAATATTATGATGGAAGATTTTTTTATCTGGTTATAACATCTTATCTTCGCAAGGTAGTTGGGCTATCTTATCAGTCAGTCAGTCAGTCACGCCCAAACATGGTAATGAAATGTGTTGGTATGTCATGTAGGCCAAGATACGAACACCCACGGATAGATGAGGTTTAGCAATGTTGAACTTGAAACCCATTTTTACCCGTATACCACTATAAGGGAGGAGGGCTATGAAGATGATGATTATGATGGTAGTGGTGATGGTGATGGTAACGATGATGATAACGTGTACTTGTCACTTTTTCGAAATGTCGTTTGCATTCGCGCACAGAACGGATCGAGAGAAGCAGATAAAGTAATTTTTTGCTCCTTTAGTGTAATTACTATATAGCGTTCCAGAGGGAAGATAAATAATTCAGTCATGTTGTTGTACCTTGTGTAAAAGTAATAAGTCTACACCAGCCGTGCATATATAAATTTACCTTAAGAGCGTTCTCCCCACGTGGGCTGGCATCGGCACATTTATGGCGGTTTTTCGTGATTATTTCATTAAATATAAACAAAAGTTAACATTTTTTTCAGCCATTCACTAGATCGTTGGTATTTTCATGTTTTTATGCATTTTTTTACAGTTATTTTGGTATTTACTTATAAAAATTGACATACCGTCAAATATTTTATATTTGCATTATAGTACGATTTAATGTTTTTATTAAAGAGTAAATGTTAAAAATATTCATAAATACCAACAATTTAGTGCTTGGCTGAAAAATTGAACTTTTGTATGTGTTTAATTAAATAATCACGAAAAACTACCATAAATGCATTGTTGCCAGCCCCCATGGAATGAACGCTCTTAAGGATCTCTTCATTCGCCGACTGTTTAAGAGGTTAAAACTTGCGAAGTTATTGCACACAAATAGAATATTGATGGCAATGTTTTTCATTTTGACAGTTCAGCTACATTCATTGCGTTAAGTATTCACGTTGTTAGGCAGACGAATTTTTCAATTTCCTTCAAACTCGGATTGTGATTGAAACTGTTACACAATTAGTGTGCAGGTTTTCAGAACCCTTACTCAACATCATCATCATCATTTTAGCCGAAAGACGTCCACTGCTGGACTCCTCCAAAAGGGGGTCTTACCGAAATCGCCACGCTTGGCAGGCAGGTTGGCGATCGTGGTAAAATGCATAGAGAACGCTGCTGCCCATTCTCTGGTAAAGTCCCTTAGTCGCTTTCTACGACACCCACGGGAAGAAATGGGATGGTGCTATTCTTTTACGTCCAGCACCACACGGAAACCTTAGCCCCCGAAGCCTTACTAACCGAGGGATAAGGCTCCCAGAGGCCAGAAATAATGATTACCCTAGATCTGTCAAATCTCGTTAAACATGGCCAAAATAGATTGTTGGTGTTTTGTTTAACCAATCACTTCAGCACCCTAATTTCATTACACAGTATCAATCTCAATCATTTTAATGATATGTACTGCTAATACATTGCTTCTAAGTTAGAATTTTTTTCTGCTCAACAACGTAAAATACGCAATGGATATTGTTGAACTGTCATAATTAAAATCATTATTACTACTGTTAGTGTGTCACTCAATTACCTCACCAGTTTACATGTCATTATTTGTTTGTGTGACTTGCGATTTTTTTATAGTAGGTATCTTGCTTATCAATGCTTTTGTTACTACGGTGATACGAGCGTTTTAGTAGAGCAATCCTTGAAGGGTAGTTAGGATTTAGTCCTTAGATCCGAACCTGGCTTATTGAACGATGGCTGTTAGCTGGTAGTCAGTCTTTTTTTTACGTGGATTGTAAGATTAGCTTCCATATTTTTGTTAATTAAGCATTTGATACGTGACTGACGCCTCATAATAAAGGCTACAACGACTATAGTAAGTGACGATAACACTAAAAAAGGATTCTGGAAGCCTGAATTGGATCCCTAATTAGCGAAATGTCAACTCAAATGTTAGCAGTCACATATTAGTTGTTCTTTGGATACTGATTAAATAGAATAGGGTTGATAAATAACATTTTCCGCTACATAAGCTAAATAGATATCGAAACATGTCAGCCATTTGCAAGAAGAGAGCGTTATGATGAGCGGTTTCCAAGAGTCCACTCCTAACTTGTTACGGTTCACTGGTTCCGCAAAATTCTTGAATTACATTTTAGGCATAAACAAATCTTTATTAACAACATACGGGAACCGTTGTTGCTATTTCGTTCAATCAATTGGCAAGGTTCCAAAGACATAAATTACGACCACTTTCTGACTCACTGCGCTCTGTTTGAAAATTGTATTATTTATGATTACACAAATCAAAAAAGCTGATCGACTTGTTGTTATGTTCCATTCTCATATCGTTGTGTTTTTGCATTAGAAGTCGCGATTTTGCATGATAATGAATATAATTTTTTAATAAATAAATTATATTGCTACGCGTCTTCTAGTGCGGATATCCTTCGCGTAACGCCCTGGGGAAGGATATCCCGGCCCCTAAGGCGGACAGTGAATATGTTTATTGGCTTTTATATGTATTGTCGAGTCCTGCTTCGAATGCACGACGACCAACAGCTAAATTGCACAAGATTCTACAACTGACTTAAGGGATTTTTATCGACTACATACATACATAAAATCACGTCAAATGTCCAAATGTCCTTTCTTTGGTATTGTTCGTCAAATCGTTGAGCTCCTCAAATTCTGAGTTGAGCTGCATGATTACTGATATATGAATGCACTGAATGGGCAGGTCCACTCAATCTGTGTGGTTCTATCTTCAAAAGACCATTTCAGACACCGATCCACATGGTCTTCACATGATCTGACCAAGTTTATGTCTGGACTTTAAAAGAGACTGACCTCTGAGTTTGTTTCGGCCTTTCTTGTCAGAGTGGTGAGATAGGAAACGCCAACCTCATCTAGTTAAAAAAATATGATTGACGTGTAAGTGTTTGTACAAACCTACTTACAGAAATAAAATCGTTTATCATTTATCACGCCTCTTCCCATGGGGGTCGGCAGAAACTACAGATCGCCGCCTGCTACGATCCTTACATACTCCTTTTGCCTCGTTTACGTCCATACACGCACGCTGGTTGCGAGTATTACGCACTTTACCTTTCTGAAGAATATCTCCAATAAGGTTACTATCACTATATGTCCCCCAAGGGCGTCCCCTCTTGGCATTTTCACTCACATCTGCCATGTATACAGGATAAGTTTTTATCCAGTGCGCAAACTGTAACCATGAATTCAGAAGTCAAAATCACCAGGAGGAAACCTTGAATGGAACCTTGTGGATAAGTAGAATGCATTACAATAGCTTCCACAAATGATAATTAAATGGAGGCTTAGCCCCCACTGGCCCAGAACCTCCTTACTGAGAAAAATATACAGTACACTAGTACACTTTCTTTGTTTTTTTTCGTGCGTATAACCCCATGGATACCCTCCGCCTGGTTATGTCGGACTCCTGCCGACTAAAATCGTACAGTTCTTTCTACTACCATAAATCGGGGGCCCAGTAGAACCTATAATTCACCTACATTTCGCCAGTAATGTTTGTTTTGTTGTGTTTGCTCGCAAATATTTTTAGTTCGTGTCTTGCGAGACAAGTGGTCTTGTGCTTAGAAACGTGTTTCATATTGATAAAGAACGTTTTTTTACAAGCCCGACCTCTCGTTACACGACCTTTAGTAAAAAGCTGATGTAGATATTTTATCTAAACATAATAATTTTGTCTACGTTCGTATGAGTACGCCCAAATCGAAATCATATCTACTCGTTATTTTGATTGAAGCTATCTATCACGGTTTTTTTTGGGTGGGAAATCATCAAAAAACTTCTCCGGAGGGCGTGTCAGACTTTTACTAACCAAAACCCACCCGTGTTCCTTCTGTTGCCTGTGTGCCAGGGGCCACGGTATCTCTTTCGAACAACCCGCACACCTGGCAGGCATTGGCCCTTGCGAACCCCATCAGTTGATGCGGACATCTCTTTGAGAGGCGCGCGTAGAACACAACGCGCCATCGACCCGGGCTTGGTTCTTACCGGACAGCGAGATACCCATTAATCGCCGTCCGCAAGCCCGCGCCTACGGTGGCCGGGAATCAGCCTGGGATTCCCGACGCTCAGGGCGTCCCCTGCGCCGACTAGGGCCGTGAGGGCGCATATACTGCCTGTCCTTCACATGCCCCGCCTCCCTCTTCGCAAGCATTACTGCTTCGCAGAAGGAAGTGATGGCTACCAATGCACTCTCGTTCCGAACCATGGCCTGGACCAGGGCCGGACGCGAGAGATCGCCGCCGCCGATCGCCTCCACAAGGACACGGCCGTGCTCCGCCCAAGCCGAGCAGACCACCGTATGCTCCACCGTGTCTTCAGGGCGTTCTACACATTTATCTATCACGGTTATCTTTTTGTATTAGCCTCTTATCACAATGCGGAAGACTAGGTAAGTTTACTTAAAATGTATCAACTAGGTACGAATGATATCAATTTAAACAGTTGAATTAAAGTAGGGTTTCGCGTGGGAGATTGCTTATCGAAAGAATGTAAGGAAGGAGAGCCAAAATAAATTAATTTGACCCAGGTTAAGTAAGGCACACAAAAGGAGGAAGAAGTCTTTCCTCTACAGTCGGATAATAATATCATATGAAAATTTGCACTAACTTTTCTTTTTAAGTATTTATTTATATTTTAGAAGCGGTAATTTCACAGCTGACAGTAAGTATTACATAATTAGTCTTTAGGCTAGCGTTTTGGGCAGAAAAAATAACAGGAGACAATTTTTTTTTAAATCTTGCCGACTTGCTTTTGTATAACGAGAAAGAAGAGTCTTTGACGTAAAGGTTTTCTTTAATCCAATATTAAATATCGCGAAGTCATAGTCAGGGTAGCCCGGGAAATCCAAATTTTCTTACGTTTTATAATTTGCAGGTCAGTGTAAAATCAAAATATGTTATTTCACATACGTGCACCTAGATTCTGATGTTTTATAAGCACCACCAACCACCACCACACCGTACCATAAGCTAGGTGCACGGTTCCAATTTGTCGCTTCCTATGGAGAAGAGCCGGCAAGAAACTCCACGGTTACCTACTCTTTTTAAAATAATTAGCTTTTACAATGTTTTCAAATCACAGTAATAATAGGTATGGGAAGACAGTGCAGGCCAGTCAATAAGTACTAGGTACTTAGAGGAATGAAAATAAAGAATAGAAATTCGTCTACAAATCTACAGTCTGTATAGCCTACAACGTTCTCACGTTCACAATATGTAAAAGAATCTACATAAATAAAATGAACCTATTTAAACCAAGTGACATGATTTCCACGACAATCACTAATAAAGAGTTGATATTACAATCGGTGTATAATTTCCATGACAATCACTAATAAAGAGTTGATATTACAATTGGTTTAAAATGTCAAAATGTCAAATAATGATGAGAATATGTCAGATATTATAAAAAAAAAAAAGAATAAAAATTAACGTTATAATTTGGGAGCAGTTATGAGTTAATACACTTTCACATAATTATGCTGTTAATGAGGTATCAGGGAAGCCACATGTGCAGAAGGAATGAATACCAAAGTTCCCTGTCTTCAACGTAGTCTTTTATCTTATATTATGCTTTTTTGATAAGGACACGTTTGATGTGAGTTTTAAACTTTCCATCGCTAAGTTCTGTAACCGACTTTGGCAACTTGTTATAGAAGCGAATATTGTTTATTAGAAATGACTTGCTAGTTTTAGTTAATCTAAATTTTAGAATCACTATTTCATCTTTACTACGTGTATTTAGATTATGGAAATCGCATCGTTTTTTGAAAAGACCTAAGTTTTTGCGAACATACAAGATATTTTCTAGGATATAAAGAGAAGCCAGAGTTAGTATTTCAATTTCGTTGAATTTGTTTCTAAGACACTTGCGAGGTCCCATTTTATAGATTGTGAGGATTGCCCTCTTTGGTAAAATGAAAATTGAATCTACGTCAGCTGCTGATCCCCACAGCAGAAAGCCATAAGACATAATACTGTACTGACATAATAAGCAAAGTATACTAACCAAGCTGTGGCTACATCGGTCAACTGCCTAGTTTTTCTTACTGCGTAAGCAGCTGAGCTTGATCTACTTGCCGTCACCTCCTTCTGCGAAGCAATACTGCTCGCGAAGAGGGAGGCGGCGCCCGTGAGGGAGAGGCAGTATATGGGCCCTCACGGCCTTAGTCGCCATAGGAGACGCCCTGGGCGTCGAGAATCCCAGGTAGATTCCCGGCCACCGTAGGCGCGGGCTTACGGACGGCGAGTAATGGGTAGCTCGCTGTCCAGTAAGGATCAAGCCCAGGTCGACGGCGCGTTGTGTTCCACGCGCGCCTCAATGAGATGTCAGCACGAACTGATGGGGCCTGCAAGGGCCGATGCCTGCCAGAGGGGCGGGTTGTTCGAAAGAGATATCGCGGACCCTGGCACACAGGCAACTGAGGGAACACGGGTGGGTTTTAGTCAGTAAAAGTCTGACACGCCCTCCTGCTCCAACCAGAGCGGGAGAAGTTATTTGATGATTTCCCACCACAAAAAAAAAAAAAAGCTTGATCTACTTGAAAGAGCTCTAATGTGGGCACCCTATTGCAATTGTGAACCTAAAGTAATTCCTACAAATACAGTTTCCGAAAAAGCATCTACTTTCTTGCCATCAAGTACACATACGTTACATTTTGACCTACTTGGGGTAAATTTGGTAACGAGAACTTAAGACATTTCGTTTTGTTCGAATTGAGTAAAATATTATTTTCGAAAGAACAGCTAGACTAGCGTTGACATGTAAGACATCCGTATCTTTTCTATCTATTCTAATAATAAGAGAAGTGTCATCAGCGAATAAAAGTATATCCGAGAAGTTAGCCATCAAGGTTATGAAGGTCACTAATAAAAACTATAAATAAAAAAGGGCCAAGAATTGAACCTTGAGGCACGCCCATCTTAACTAGAGACCCCGAGGACGTCGCCCCGTTAACGTTTACTTTTTGCTGCCTGTTTGATAAATAGGAAAGTACAAGATCAGCAGCTTGTCCACGAATTCCGTAGTGGTGTAATTACAGATCAGTGTATTGTGGTCAACACAGTCAAACGCCTTTGAGAGGTCACAGAAAATGCCAATTGCATCCTGGGACTTGTCCCAGGATGCCAAAATGTGTCTGATAAGTTTTACTCCCGCGTCAGTCATCGACCTACCCTTTCGTGAAACCATACTGTCGACTATTTAAAATCCCATTTGAGTTAAAATGTGACAACATCTGGTCTAGCATGATTTTTTCATAAATTTTACTCAATGCTGGAAGCACAAATATAGGTCTATAATTAGAGGGTCACTCTTACTACCCGATTTGAAAATTGGAACTGCTTTACTATGTTTCACTAAGTCAGGAAACGTACCGCTGTCTAAACATTAATTAAATATGCCTGTTAGGACAGGAGCAAATGTGACAATGATATCTTCAAGAACCTTAACGGAAATCCCCTATAAGTCTTCAGTGTTTTTTTATGTTAAGACTTTTAAATGCTTTTTTAATCGTGGCAATAGAAATGGGTTTAAATTCAAAACTTGGAATGTCCTTACTGAAGTTTTCTTTAAGAAGAGATTCAGCTAATACAGCTGATGAGGGGAGAGATTTTGTAACCTCTATTGGGATGTTGGTAATAAATTTTGTAGTCCCAGCAACTTTTAACTTTTCTGAAATGGTTTCATTATCAATTTTTACAGCTAGCTCATTCTGATCTCGCTGTTTTGTGTTTCCAGTTTCTTTGTTAATTACCTGCACCCTAATTGCGTAACACACTATTAATCAGAATCTGAATCATTTTGAAGCCTATTGTTAATCCACTGCTTCATATGTTTGTATAATTCATCTGCTCAACGTCGTAAACCACGCAATGATTGTCGTGGAGCTGTCAAAATGAAAGCGATTCCTACGGATAGTGTATTACGCAATTACCCCTCTGTTATACAGATTTTTTTTTTAGAAATACTAATTTTGTTACTTATTAATTTCGATTTAGCTTGAGCGCAGACTCTGGAATATCTTAGTAACACTGACATGTATGGGGGATGCCTATGTCCAGCAGTGGACGTCTTTCAGCTGAAATGATGATGATGATGAGTAACATGCAAATTGTTGAACAAAATATATTCTGCGACCGTTACAAAGATGGCTTAACAGAATTATATGTAACTAGCTGTGCCCGCGACTTCGTCCGCGCGGAATAGTTTTTTTACTATTATTTATATTTCAATAAAAACAAATAAAAATTCTAAAATAAAAGTAGCCTAAGTTACTCCTTATTACATCAGCTACCTGCCAGTGATAGTCCCTTCAAAAACGGTCCACCCATTTCAGAGATTAGCGGGAACAAACAGACAGACTGACAGACAAAAATTGTAAAAAAAAATATTTTGGTACATGTACCGTATATATATTCATATACATGTAGCAAAAAGCGGTTATTTTAATATTACAAACAGACACTCCAATTTTATTTATATGTATAAATGTATGTATAGATAATTAAAATCATCAATATAACTCTCTAACTTGATATACTCCCATTTAGAGTATTGCGATATGCAAACATGTTTATGTCCAATCATGACCACAAAAAATCGTTTGATGTCTGTAAATATGTTCGTCCGTTTAGAGCTCATTTAGATTACGACACAGTCATACTTGTAAGTCAATCCGTAAAATAAATACCTTGTGTAACACCACAACAATGGCGTCGCATCAACACGACTCCTGCGCCGGCCGAGCAAGCGTGTGTAAATCAGTAAAACCCGGTTGAGCAGTTACGGCCTCTCATCTCAAGGTCAACTGCGAGATGTCAATTCCAAAACAAAAAAAAAATCAGTCGGAGTTCGTTACGGTTCGGGTGCACTACTCCGCATCGACTTAGGTCGGTCACACCCCGCCCCGCACCTTATCGGATACTATTGGCTCCTTGTGTTGACATCGTTAGCGAAACCGCACAGTTGGTTCATAGTATACGAAGCTGTTAGGAGTTTCGCTTATCATATCATTTTAATTGTATTTAGAGTCAGTTATTTTATCATTAAACCTTGTTACTTTTTATAATCCGTATTTAGTTTATCTCTCTACACACTCCCCCGTTACACATGTGTTTTTAGAAAAGACCAGAGCGGTATTTGCTCACAGTAAGAATAGCATTCATTTTGTTTGACAGTTCAACCCTGCTGACCATCACGAATAAGTAAAGTAGAGTCCGATCAAAAACGTTTTTTTTCGGCCGTAAACGTATTTCAGCTTGATTGCGTTACAGTTGGCGTCCCACCGCGGGCCTGTTCCCACATTTTGTTATTTCTTAATTCCGTTTACATCCATTAGTGGATTATCGGTTTTACTTTTAAAGTTTTCTACCCTCATTTTTTTTGTTTTTTTCACTAATTAGTAAATTTGTTTCGTATCATTAATCAATACAAGTAAGGGCCATTAATTAGGGTATTAATTAGGTTAAGGAATGTTTATTGCAGTCCAGGAGCTAGGCAACTTTTATTTTGGTCCGGGAGTAAGTTTTTAAGTAGTCCAGTAGTTAGTTTCTTTTATATTGGTCCGAGAGTTAGTCTCTCTCGATTTAATTATTCTATAGGCTAGGAGTTACGTTTTAGTTAGAGCATAGGTGCTAAGTATTTTGTTTTCTTGCTCAATTTTGGTTATAGAAATAACCAAAATTGAGTTCTACCATATTTTTCCAAGATGTAGCCGAAGAAATAAACAAAATATGGCGACCGTCAGTTTCACACATGATCAGTTCCGTAATCTGTTAGGAGCCCTGGCTAGTAGGAATAGTCCCATGACTACGAAAACAGGTAGTTTTGCTACCTGCACTGCCCGTTACGATGGATGTCGTGACATAGCTGTTGTCGAGGCATTTCTGTCGACGTTATGCACCTTCAAGAAGATCGAGTCAATTACAGACAAGAATGCCATCGAAGGCTTAACACTGCTTTTGGTCGGAGATGCATCAATCTGAGGGCAAGGAGTCAAGGACACTTTAAATACTTGGCGTCAGGTCATATCATTGTTACGGTCAACATATGCACCAAAGACGCCAGCCTACAGAGTTTACGATGACATTGTCATGAACAAACAACAGACCCCATCAGGCACAGAACTATTCGTCGCGAAGAAGCGAGCATTGTTGGCAGAGTTACCGAAACCGTCCCTGTCACCATCACAAAGCTTGGATCTATTATATACATCAACGTAAGAGATAGAATACCAAGAGATTCAGTCGAGAATTTTGATAATTTTCTGGTGAAGGCTCGGCAGCTTGAAGAGGTAGTTGCTGAAAGATCGGCAGGCAATAGTAGCACTACTCCATTTGCGTAAAAGCAAAGGTGTTCGTATTGTCGCGCATTCGGACACAGTGAAGAGTGCCGAAAGAAAGCCGTCAACAGTGAGTCGAATGCGACGCGCGAACCTTCCATGCCTGACACCAGATCTGGGCCAAACCCCAAAATCACTTGCTGTGGCTGTGGCGAACCCGGCGTAATAAGGAGTAAGTGCCCAAAATGTACCAAAACCAAGGTTGGAGCTGTTGGAGTGGGATTTTATGCATTGAGTCCTACAGCAGCAAGATGTAGACCAACAGTAGAGAGAACAATCAGTGGTGTCAAAGGTCAAGCTCATATTGACACAGGAGCGAAATTGAGTGTCGCATCAACTTCACTGTATAGAGTATTGCAGCAAAAGGGCATCAAGTTCAATGTTGAGAATGCCATAATCACTCTTGTAGATGGCTTGCGACGAAGACAGCAAATCAGGTCTGCCTTGGTACCTGTGTCGCTTTGTGGTCGGACAATCCCCACAATTTTTATCGTGCTGCCAGAAACGCACGAGAACCGTACACTCTTAGGAGTTGATTTCATCCAAGATGTCAACCTAGCGCTGAACGTGCCGCAGCCGCTGTTCCACTTCTTGAATGCACCTAGTCGGAAGTACGACTTGTTTCCTGAGGAATAGGAAAAAGATGGAGCACCCGTGTTCAGGGTGCAGACGGAGCTTGAGAAAACCGAGACGGTGATCGAAAAACTCGCCAAAATGACGTCTCTGGAACCATTTGTGAGCTCGATGCTCATGACCCCGTCCCCACTTTCAAACCTGCCTGAAGAATGCGAAATGGGGGATTCATATAGACCATCGCGCCTGATCAATTTTGATACTCCTCCACACTCACCCTCGAGGAAGGAACCTACCCTATCTGGGAACTCACCTAGATTTGTCGGGTCACTGTTACGAGATGCACAATCGAGCATCAACAACGCTGAGGTGACCCTGTCACCTCAAAGTAATGCGCTGTTTGGTCCGAACATTAATTTAGCAATGTTTGTACTGGCACTGTTTATGCAATATTGTAGCTGTTTACGTGCAGGGGGAGGGCAGAAACAAGCGACGACGTAATGTCCTGCTCTTGCCTATCTTCCTAGCGATCCCCCAGAGCAACGCAGCTCGCTATCAAACAGCATAGCTAGCTCCACGTCGCTTCTCGCACGTCGTATTTACTACCCCACAGTGCTGAGCCGCTACTAAGGGTCAGCTCTCTATCCACCGAATCCTGAGAGATCTTTGCGCAGATTTGGCAGACCACGTAAGCAGATGGGTAGTTCCAGATGAAGAAACTGGTCTCCTCACCGGGCCGTCTTCGGGACCAGAAGGGGAGACTGTAACACCACAACAATGGTGTCGCATCAACACGACTACTGCGCGGGCCGAGCAAGCGTGTGTGAACCCAGCGCCCCGCCGCACGCGCGGACGAGACCCTCGGCGCTTATAAAAACCCGAGCCCGAGCTAAATTTAATCAGTCTGAGTTCGGTACGGTTCGGGTGCACTACTCCGCATCGACTTAGGTCGGTCACACCCCGCCCCGCACCTTATCGGATACAGGCTGAGCAGCGTATACTATTGGCTCCTTGTGTTGACTTCGTTAGCGAAACCGCACAATTGGTTTATACTATACGAAGCTATTAGGACTTTCGCTTAGACACATTATTTTAATTGTATTTAGAGTCAGTTATTTTATCAATAAACCTTGTTACATTTTATAATTCGTGTTTAGTTTATCTCTCTACACACTCCCCCGTTACACATGTTTTTAGAAAAGACCAGAGCGGTATTTGCTCACAGTAAGAATAGCATTCATTTTGACAGTTCAACCCTGCTGACCCTCACGAATAAGTAAAGTAGAGTCCGATCAAAAACGTTTTTCTTTTCGGCCGAAAACGCATTTCGGCTTGATTTGCAATTCCGGCCGAAAATATAAAACGAAAAACATGTTTTCTGTTCGTCAATTGGTTTTTCTTTGCTTTTCTTTCATTTCTTTCATTATTACCGCAGCACTGTCAATCTTTTAATCATTATATTTAACAATTAGAAAGTTAAAACTTAAATCAGATTGCCGAAAACCTAAAACAAAATTCAGTCGGACTCCACCAAGGAGTAACATGAAGAAGTAAATAGTACTACTACTCACTGGCTGATAAGAAATCTTCAGTTGTCAATATTAATTGTTTATGCCCATTTTTGATACACAAAAAACCCAAGACACACAGTCTCGAACAAAAGTAAAACTCAAAACTGCCCCAATTATACGTAGACGAAAAAACTTTTTTTTTTGCAAATTCAATCTTACACTCAAGACTTATAAAAAGCAATCTTTAAAAAGACTGACTGAAAGATGACTGACGATACTATTTGAGACCTGCGCACATTGCGCCCTGATATAAGCGGACGTTTTTGAGACGCTGATTGTGGTATCTTGGGTTTTTTTGTATATCATTGTTTATGCCCCATTAATAGATAAACTTGTAGTTCTGATATCGAATCCAACCATTTTAGAGTATTTATTAAACCACCTATTTATTATCAGTTCATAATCCTATAGCACCCAGCGGGGTAATTACGTACCTAACACATTATCAGTAGGTAGCAATGGCTTTCATATTGCCAGTTCAACAACATACATTGCGTTATTTACGTTGTTGAGCAGACAAATTTTCCGAGCATATGAAGTAATCATCATCAGATCATCATAATCAGCCTATATCGTTCCAACACACAGGCCTCTTAGCGAGAAGGGAGTGGGCCGCCGCGGGCCCAGTGCGGGTTGGTAGATGTCACACGTTTTCTAATTTTTGGTTCTAGAACATGCCGGTTTCCTTCACCGTTTTGGGAGCAGTGGTGAAGAAATAATTTACGCAAAGTAAAGCGTCTGTCTGGGTTCGAACCTACGACCTACAACTCGTAATTTATTTACTCTGGGTTCATACTTTATTTTTATTTTTCTCAAGATAGTATAAAATGTTTTTTTCTTTTTTGTTTCCTTTTTGCGTTGACATAAAACAATTAAACACTGTGTCTCTGTATTACGGGAGGACACTGGCTCCTGCAACACAGTTATATAACTAGCGCAGGAGTCAGATAAATCTAACTTGCTGTACCTACTTATTTGAAAATAAAATAAATTTTGTATTTTGTATTTGTAAGTCGCGGCCGTTACCACTGGGCCACCACGACTCCGTGAAGCAATGGATAATTAATCAGATTCTGATTGATATTCTGTTACGCTAGTAGTTGATATTAATAAGATCAGATAAGATAATAATTGATTTGCCCAAACATGAGTACAAGACATACAACACAAATTGTCAGCATGCAAGAGATGTTAATAGTAAAATAAAACAGATCATCACGTTTGCCTTAATGGCATGCAAATATTAGTACAATCATAAAATGTATAATGTCACTCCTAGTCAAACTATTAAAAAAATTCATAATAATAAAAGAACATTGAAAAACAATGATTCAAAAATGATAAATTGGTGAAACATAATCATAATCTCTCATTTAGAAACTCATTCAAGTTATAGTAAGCTTTATCTGCTAGAAAATTTATAACTTTCTTTTTGAATCGTACATCAGTTAACTGCTTCCTGCTTTTAGGTAGTTTATTATAAATTTTTGGAGCCACGCAAAAGACACTGCTTCGCATAAGTCACGTCCTATATTGATGTAGGCAAACTTGGCTATTGTCACGTCTATTACGAGGAAATCGATCTGCCATGCGAGAAAAGAGGAGAGGGTTGGACCTTAGGAACATTGCATATAAAGTGAAGGTAATGTCATGATTTTGTATTTTTTGAAATAAGGTTTGCAACTCTGAGTGGTTTCAAGTTTGAACAACGACCTAGTGCAACGGTTCTGAGTTTTAAATATAAATTCACGGTCCGTCGAGTTACCCCAAAATATAACGCCGTATCTTAGAACGGACTCCACCAAGCCGTAGTATGCGGTGCGCAAAGCATCTATACTAATTACTGCTGCCAGTTTATATAGAGCATATGCTGAGGTACTTATTTTCTTACTGATAGTGTCTATATGTGCCTTCCAATTCAATTTATTGTCAATAATAAGTCCAAGAAATTTTGTTGTATCAACCTCGTCAATGTTATTATTATTATAGTTTATGTCTGGATTATTAATTAATGTGAAGGAACGTTGACTAAGGTGCATGATTTTAGTCTTATTTAAATTTATTTTTAAATTATTATTATTTAACCATTTTATTATTGCAATTAGTGAGTTATTAATGTCATTTTTATACGTGTCTCGTTTTTTACACGCAATTGTCACTACACTGTCATCGGCAAAAAGGATCATAGGTTGATTTGTGGACTTAGGCAAGTCATTAATATATAATGTAAACAGGGGAGGCCCCAAAACACTTCCCTGAGGCACACCATACAAAACATCACGTTCCTGCGACCGATATGACTCTTCTCGTTTTGTTGTTACGTTTACCCTACTGACTTCCGTTATTTGCTTTCTGTTTTGAAGACATGACTCAAATAGTTTTAGTATGTTACCCCTAATGCCATATGCTTCGAGTTTTTTAAGAAGAATGTTGTGCTGAACATAGTCAAACGCCTGAGTCATATCACAGAATATACTGCTCACCGGTTTATTTTGATCCATATTTGTCATCACTGTTTGTAAAAAGTCGTAAATTGCCATAATAATAGTTTTTTTCTCTCTGAAACCTTTTTGTTCATTGTAGAGGATCTTATTGTGTTCTAAATATGAGTTGAGTTGTTTATGAAAATCATGTCACTTTGTTTAAATAGGTTGATCTTACTAATGTAGATTCTTTTACATATTGTGAATGGGAGAACATCGTAGGCCTTACAGACTAGATTTATAGACGATTTTCTATTCTTTATTTTCATTCCTCTAAGTACTTGGTACTTATTGACAGGCCTGCAGTGTCCTCCCATACCTATTATCACTGTAATTTGAAAACATTGTAAAACACAATTATTTTTAAAAGAGTAACCGTGGAGTTTCTTGCCGGCTCTTCTCCATAGGAAGCGACAAATTGGAACCGTGCACCTAGCTTCTGACGTTTCATAAGTGCCCTTGCAGGTTTATGTGAAATAAAACAATTTGATTGAAAATATTTTTCAAAAATTTTGGATATTATAGGGATGAGCGATATCGGTCTATAATTGACCATATCTTTTTTGTCTTTCTTTAACAGTGGCTTTACGATAGATGTCTTCAGTGCGATTGGAAATATGCCAGTACTGATACTCAAATTAATTATGTAACTCTAAGGAGAACATACTACGCCAGCTATGGCTTTGAGTATTTTTGTAGAAATTCCATCGTAGCCTACACTATTCGTATTTTTGAGTATTAATATAATTTTAAGTACGCCATGTGGTGTACTAGGTGCCATATGTATTCAACTAATTATTGTTTGTGAATGATTATCACTCAGATTTGTAGATTGTTCATCATTATCATCATAAAAGCCGAGTCCACTGCTGGACATAAGCCTCCCCCAAAAGGGAGGGATTTCCCATAATCGCCACGTTTGGCAGGCGGATTGGCGATCGCAGCATGGTGGTCAAATGCATAGAGAAAGCTGCTGCCCATTCTCTAGTAAGTCCCTTAGTCGCCTTCTACGACACCCACGGGAAGAAATGGGATGGTGCTATTCTTTTACGTCCGGCACCACACGGAACGTAGATTGTTCACGGCTAGGTAATAATGCTGGTTTCTGCACATGCTACTCATGTAAACGGCTTTAGAAATAATGATATTATCGCGAAAGCATTTACAAATGCTTTTTCCTGCCAACACTTGTTTGGGCTTGTGGTACAAAAGTTTTTTTTAACCTAGGGTTATGCTTGGAGTTTCCCTACGTGATCGAATCAGACATGAAGAAATCCGCAGTAGAAACAAGGTAATGAAGAATTGCCAAACATAAGTGGCAGTAGGCAGGGCACATTGCTTACAGAACAGATGGCCATAGGGCCGAAAGGTTTTGCAGCGGTTACCGTGTACCGGAAGACGTAGCATTAGAAGGCCTCCCACAAGGTGGACCGATGACCTTGGGAAGGCCGCAGGAATCCGCTGGATGCGAGAAGCACAGAACAGGCCGAAGTGGTGGTGCCCAGAATAGGACGCCGAAAAACGGCTCAAATGATGATCATGATGAAAGCTTCTTTAGCACAACCCTATACAAGTGGTACATGAAGTAGCATTTGTAAACACGTGTATCGTGGTACAGACGCCAGCGCATCAAGCTACACCAATCTGTCAAATTTCTTTGATAGATTTTCAGCACTATTACATAACTATATAAGGTTTATGTTCAATTGACAAAATTTGATTGGCTTCTGTACATCGCGTTTTGTAGTGCCGTTTGTATTGAGTCACAGTATGACATGGCCCAGTACCCAGAATTCTTATACCTCGCAAAACAGAGTAGGTAAAATGATCTAGTTTCCTTACCTGTACAGAGTATTGAAGGCTTTCCTGCAGCCGCCAATGGTACAAGCGAAGGGTTTCGCTTTTGTGTGCGCGCGTATGTGAATCTTCAGACTATATGACGTCAGAAATGCTTTCTCGCATGATTGCATAGGACATTTGAACCTGTATTCACCTGGAAAGGGAAGATTTAAAGATTAGTGATGTGTTTAGAATTCAGGAAGACCCTACGCACATACATTGCGGACAAGCGTTCTGCGTTCCTGCACACCATAACTTATTACTGCCTTTTTTGCTGCCTCTAAAAGATAATAACGGGTGTAAAGGCAACTAAACGCCTGACCACAATGATCTAAGGGAACGAGGACGTTCTCTAACGTCCCAAGAAAACTGTAATAAAAAAGAACATCATTGTCGTACACACTTATACAACATTTTGAATGACATGAACGCACTATTGTTGACTAGCCTCTAGGTGAGCGGAGGCCTCTGAGCACAAACTTTGTACAGACTATACCGGGTCAAATTAAATTAGCTAGTGAAATCCCGTAACGATATCTAAGCACTACAAAATAAAATGAAATATACGAAATTAATTAAGATTCGACGGCACGGTTGGCGCAGTGGTTAAGCGATTGACTTCTGAGCTGCGTGTCGCGGGTTCGAATCCCGCACGTAACAAATATTTGTATGACCTGCAAGTAGTTGTTCCGGGTCTGGCTGTTCTTGTATGTGAGTCTAAATGTTTGTAAACGCACCCACAATACAGGAGAAATTTCTAGTGGGGGACAACGTATAAAAAAAATGTGTTTTGGTGTAACGGTCGTTGTTAGTTTTGTTACTTGAAGTATGAGTTGAGAAAATCTGTATTTTTTTGTTTTATCGTGTTTAGATATCGACCGCACGTCTGTGAAGTTTACACAAAGAAAACATTTTTTTAAACCCAAACAACAACTTATCAACTTAATAAAGTTGTTTTTTGGCGCAAGACCATACTGTTTGGCTACTTGTTAATGTATTTTATTTTAGAGATTCACTTTATATCATTTATAATATAAATGATATAAATTACCTAAATTACCATTTATATTATCAACTTAATATCTTTTTAGTTTGATCATGTGTAAATATTGATTAAAGCCTATTATACCTAATTTAAGAAAAGTTTGCTAGTGGTGCGGAAAGATTAAGCCGATGCATGACGTGTAGCCAATTATCTTAACATAGTCTGTGTTTTGTTTACTAGCGATTAAATTGAAATTTTAGTAGGTAGCTAAACTCAGTATCTACATAATAAAGTAGATATGTAGAGTTCAAGTGTCGCCGACGTAATATTATATTATGTATTATATAACGCAATGCATCTTACAATAACATCGCCAAAGAAAGTGTAAGTTGACAACTTTCTAAGGATTAAATTTCAATGTAAAACTTCTCTTCCTAAGATAGGGTTACAATGTGGTTTACTTAGGTTTTGAAAACGTAAACGCAACATTATACGTTTGATATCTTTGAAACAAACAATATTTTAGACGAGATAAAAATTATTTGGAACTATTTTTTAACTGAATAAGGAATGTTATGTCGCTTTAAAAAAATGTGAAGTTCCCAGTCCCCTATGCCTCGCAATCTCTCCACGCTCAAGGTTTCTTGGACGCTAGACCAGGGCCCCAACTCTGTATCGTTATAAGGATTCCCCGCGGAATCTTACTACGTTCAAAGAAACTACGCTAATATCGTGTTTTGTAGAAACCAATGTATCGGTTAAGAATCGGAATGTCATATTCTGTACGTTCCAAGACAAATTTGTCGATATTTATTAGCAGATGTGTGTGATCTAAGAAATTGTCGTGGTTCCGAAGTAGGGAATCGTTAAGATGTTATAGTGAATTAGGGCCCTGACTGTGACGTGTTCGTGGACGAATGGAATCTTAGTAGGTATATCTGGAATACTGTGAGATGAGTGTACCTATTCAGAATTTTGACCAGTTTCGTCTTTAACTGGTGTAATTGGCAGATGGCCGTTTTGTGTTGCTCCGGAGTTAGCCTAATTCTCAGCCTAATTAGAAAAAATATGTTTGATTTTTTGTAAGTTTAAAGTAAACAGAAACAAATAGGTACACAAGTTTGCGATCAGCGTGCGTTGGGGCTGATAAGGGTGTTGAAAAATGTTTTTGTCTTCGAATAAAAATAAAGTTTGCATAGCAAGGAACCAACGTGTCTATAATTGTCTATAGAACGAACGAGGACACAGAACACAGTTGGAAAGTGTAACAAAGAGCGTGGGTGACTGATATTAACCTACTGCAGCAAATGAGTTATGTAGAAGTTCTCGCCAAATCGTTGCGCATAATCATTACGAACTTGGCTAAAACGAGTTCATCATCAAAACTTAAATGAAAGTGGTGCCGTCCCATAAAGGATGGGACACTCAATATCATGTCCTGCGTGGCCCGTTGTCTGCACGTTACAGGGATTGATGGATGCTACTGACGCGCCAAACTTGTATCCGAATTCCGACCGATTCATCGGCCGATTTCATTTAGATTGCCATGCCATGGCATGCCATACAATCCGGCCGATTTCATTTAGATTGCCATGCCATGTCCACGCTAAGAAAACCAAAACTTAAGAAAGTGGCATTTCCTTAAGGCAATCCTGACAGGGTCTTTGCACGCCTTTAGGACTCTGGGCCGTCCGGGAGTCTAGGGCTCTGGGCTCAATGCTTGCATGGATTTTGTAAGTACGAACATTTTCACATTTCGGCCTGATCGCGGGCCTTCCGGTTCTCAGCCTTCAATACTCAACTCGTAAGGGCAGCAGCACGTCTGGCCATGCTCCAGAAGGAAGTCGCAGAGCGAAATCGGGACAGGGATGATCCCACTCAAGTGGCTAGGCACTGCTGTGCCCAGATAATTTTGGACAAAATGCCGAGACCTGCTGCACATCAAAAGCAGATTGTTACTTCGAAACTCGAGATACTGCCATAATGAAGCTAGCAAAACATAATGGTAATACTACGTAACCACATCCTTATCACGAGACTTTTTTGCAAGGAAAATACCTAACCACCTGCTCCACTTATACACCGTGACTATTTAGTCGTCTTACAACGGCAGCCCACTTCATGTATCCAATGACTACTAATCATTTATAAAAAAAATAAAAAATATTTTTGAACATTTGAATAATTAAAAAAATGAGAATATCATTCACTAAGACGCATGCCGTAGCTTGAAACACCATGTTATGGAGATGGAATTAATGATGGAATGTAATGGTAGGTAGGTAGATATCTTCTACCGTTTGATACGTAAACATTAACAGGAAGGGTGTTTCATAATTCTAAAGGTTATTTATTTTTCTTTGTACCTATTATATTAATTAATGGTAACAATGTTTTAATCGCGCCTAGAGGTATTTTATGTCGGATATATTGAGTGGACCACATTTGTAAGACGACTAAAATGTCACGGTGTATAAACAAAAACAACCTTACACGCCATATATGTCCAAGGTCGATGACCCTACATCACATTATTGCGCGGTAATATGACCAACACTAAAATGTAACAAAAACCAGCTCTAATCAACTCTACAGTTTACAACCAGAGGCTCGATCTTGTGACTGACCAAATCCTGCTTAGGACAATCATCAACCGTCATAACGTTCCCAGTGCTGGGACACAGGCCTCTTCTCGTGAGAGGTAGTGAAACATAATTAAAAAAACACTTTTTGAAAGAGCGCTAAGCTTTTTCTGCCTTTTTTTTAGAAAACGAATTAATATCGAGGGTGGGCGCTGCGATGCTATAGGATTTTTTATGTTAATACAAGGGGAAGAAGCTAGTACAGACGCCAGCGCATCAATCTACCCCAATCTGTCTAATTTATTTTATAGATTTTCATCTTTATTACATAAGCATAAAATTCATGTCGAATTGGGAAAATTTTACAGTTTGGGGTAGCTTGATAAGCTGGCGTCTTTACAATACCTATATAGCAAACTACATTTCTGCATTGATGCATACCAAAAACGGTAACCCATCTGACGACGATGTTACGTCTTGACCTCAAAAATTGTTATGAGATGATAAAAAAAACGTACCTATTATATGAAATATTTGTTATGAGATTCTTTAATTTACTAAGGCAACCTTTTCCAGTTTGTTCCGGTTTCCAAGTGATAACTGGCCTTTATCAATGTTATCAGAGAAAACCAGATTTCAGTAGTTTGGCACAAGAATAATGAATTGACACTTATTCTTCAATGTACGTAGGTATTGGCTTAATAAATAGGTAGATACAATTGTCAAGGCTATATAACCTATTCTAGTAATTAATTATAAACTTTCAACATTTGAGCCACCTATCCTATTTTAGAGATCATTAATACTTTCTTTGGGATTTGAATGCAGTAATTATCATGGCAGAGAGAGAGCATGGTGTTTATAAAAAAAAAAAAAATAACTTTGATAATTGCTTAGTAGCTAGGGGGGTCTGGATTTATGCTTTCACGGTTGCACAACGACATGCTTTGCTTTGTAGTATAGATGCAGGCCTACCCTGCTGCCTCCTTCAGAGGCTGCAGGCAAGCAGTGGCGGGGCTTGAGGGAGAGCGCTGCAGTCGTGTAGATCCTCAAGGCAAGTCTGGTGGATGTACCTTCCTGAGGTTGCCACCCCGTTCTTGGTCTAATTCCTTAAGAAATAGACGTAACAAAAACCACCAGGCGTCAGTGCATTCCCTTCCTATTTCCGTTGACCCCTTTCTTTCCCGTATTTCAGCCCTCCTGCCCCAATTCTCACAATCCCACCCCACTCCACCCCACCTACATCCCTACTCCTTCCAATCTCACCCCTCGAACTTCCGCTCCTAACCGCGACCCCGCCGTGACTGGGTGCTGGCGGTCTCGACTATCACTAAAATTAGCTGATGGCGAGTAGGATCAATTAGTCACCTGCGCAGTTGAGCGCCGTGAGCGGGGATAAAGGAGTCCTGGGGGGTTGAGCCAAGCGGCTCTGGTTGCAATGTGCCCGTGAGGCTACATGCCCCCTTTGGTCTGGATTTCAAGCGAAACGGTGGCCCTACCCAATAGCCACGGATAGGGAAATGGTCACAGTGTCCCTTCAGAGGGCCACAGGCGAGGTGCGTGAAGTCCACCGAGGTTGTCCTCGAATGCCTGAAGCGGTAGGTAAAGGTCATGCTGACGGTGTAAGTGAAGGTCGATTAGATCGTTGGGGACCAACCTGATCGAGAACCCGATGTCGCACTGTAAACCAGCCATGCGCACCTATATCTCTGTGGTAGTCCTAACGTTCGAGCTATTTTACAGTGAGACGTTCCCAGTTGCGGGCTCCATGGTGGGTGGGAGCCAGAGAGATGATTTTTTTTAAACTATTTAACATGGATGCTTTAAGGCTAGTTAAAAACCCAGACAAAGGAGCGGAGGCGAAAGCCGTTGAAACTCCCAAGAGAAGTGCTCGCAATTCTCTTGCCCCTGGTCAACATGCAGTTAACGCCGCGGGTACCAGTGCGGGCGCCGGTCCGGCTGTGGCGAGAACCACAGCCAATACCAAACCAAACCAGTCCCAAAACAAACAAAGGACGTCGGCGCTGATTGGGAGTACCGACTCCTCTCAAACCCAGGCTGGAACGACGGCGACGACATATACCACTGCCGGGCTAGTTCGGTCAAACCGACTAGCGGCCAGCCCAACTTCTCCACTGGCAAGCGGTCACAGACTGAGGCCAGCTCGAGTCGAGTCGCGCCAAGTCAACGGCCACCCAGTGTCCCAGAGAGACCGACTGCGTCAACACAGCGTCCCGATTGGAAGGTTAAGGCCGCAGCCAAGCGAGCTCTCAACGAGACATTAGCACCTCAGGGGGATCATAAGCGGCCGCGCCTTGATCAATCCAAGCGGGCCGCTAAACGAAGATACGCCCAAGCTGCTAGCGCTACCCTAGACGTCGCGATCACTTGCGAACACACTCCTCAGGAAGGACGTATCGGACCGGGTGCTCACTGCTATCCAGAAGCAGATTATCCTCGACCCCGGTCCCCCAAGACAGGCACCCCAGGCCTGACTTTCAAAGCCAAACCGGTGTATGTCGGGGGTGCCCTTAAACTGTGATGCGGCAACGTCCACACTTTAGCATGGCTAAACGGCACTGTCTCTCCTCACTAGCATCCCGCTAGTGGTTAAGAGACAGTCGGAGATCGACAGACGAGCACGGTGCGGTATCGTAATCGCGACAAAGCGGGGGTCTTTAAGGAGCCGACCGATATTGGGCGCTCTTGCTACCAGAACCCCTGGGTAGATATCAAGCGGTATGTACTCGTACACGTGAATAAATAGGCCGCTGCATGGTTCCAAATTCCGGCCCTTATGAGGGCCGAGCGCCGGCTCTCTAGTGGGGTCGGTGTATATTAGGTTCCAGGGTCAGAACGGCAGATACAACGATCACGGATGGCACCCATCCACGGAAACTATCTCCGAGGCCACGTTGCAGCGGCATGTGACACCAACGGGGGAGTCCCGGAAGCACCCGTGACTGAACCTGCCGTAGCAGAGTCGGCCGCTGCTGCTGCCGCCACCGAGAGTGCCGCGACACTTCCTTGGGCGAGAAGCCGGACAACATGACACTGTCCCAGGCTTCCTGCCGAGGGGCGCTGACCTGAAACGCAAGCGCGGGAAGGTAAGGAAAGCTTTAAATAGAGCAATGAACACTTTTGCGGATGAGGACTGGGATAGCTACTATGCAGCCAAATCCAGCTACAAAAAATGCATCAGATACACAGAGAGCACCGCGGTTTGGCGCAAATTCTGTGGCGGCATCGAATCCTGCCAGCAAGCTAACAGGGTAAGGAAGGTTCTGGCGCAGCAGAATACATCGGGGCCTGCCACCCTCCTCAAACCTGATAACACACTCATGACGTCGCAAGACGTATCCTAATTGAAACTCCCTTCCCTGGATGTGTCTTCGAGCAGGTAATCGACTGGCAAGACGCTATTCAAACACCATCAGAAACCGACTGGCGGTACGCACACAGGGTGATCACACTGGAAAAACTCCAATGGGCCATCCCAAGCTTCCATCCTTTCAAGGCAGCAGGCCCCGATGGAGTGTTCCTATTGCAATGGAGGAGCCTCTGTCGCAATTAGACTAGTGCCTCTAATGAGAGCGTACCTGGCCTTTAGATACGTTCCCAAGGGATGGAGGGAAGTGAAAGTTATTTTCATCTCGAAATCAGGTAAAGGTGACTATACTAACGCCAAATCCCACCGACCAATCAGCTCAGGGAAGTCGACCGAATCAGATCTTCATCAAGTGGTCAGCCAGATAGAAGAAGGGATACACCAAAAAGGCACCTGCCTGGGCACTTTCATAGACATCGCAGGAGCCGTCGGTAAAGCCAACTTCTCCAGCATCGGTAGCGCCCTCTCCAGACATGGGGTAGAACAAGTACTAACGGACTGGATTACTGACATGCTTAGCAAACGAATGGTTCGCCTTGAGGATGAGCAGCAGCTGCAGGGAGGGGTGCTGTCCTCTCTTCTATGGAATCTGGTAATAAATGACCTTATCACCAAACTCAACGCCAGCCATTACTTTACAATAGGTTATGCAGACGACCTCGCAATCCTTGTTTCGTAACGGGAACGATCTGTAACCTCACTCAGCAAGCACTACGTATCGTAGAGAGGTGGTGCCAGGGACCGAATTACCGCTATCTGTATATATAAAAGGAGAACTGACTGACTGACATATCAACGTACAGCCGAAACTACTGGGGCTAGGAATGTGAAATTTTGCACACGGCTTCCTATTATAATGTAGGGGAGCACTAAGAAGGGGTTTTTGGAAATTTAACCTTTAAGGGGGTGAAAAGGGGGAATTTTGTTTGTATGGAAAATCTTATTACTTGTGTTAATAAACATGAAACTTGGCAAAAACATCTATCTAAGTAAATTATGAAGTTTGGCATTTTTTGTTTTTCCAAATTACCTCCTGAGAGGGGTTGAGGGGGTGTGAAAATTTGTATAGAAGAATTTAGATACATGCAACGACATCTATTGGGCCAGAATGGTACTAACGAATACATATCTACATAAAATTACAGTCATAATAAAACACAATGTAACATTTGGTTTTCCAATCAAAAGATATGCGAATTTAAAGTTTTCAAAGTGCATCGTTTATCGCCCACATCAATGTGGAATACTGTAACTCAGTAAAGTCAATCAAATATGTCTGCAAATATGTAAATAAGGGTACCGACCAGGCTACTGTTTCACTAGGAGATTTAAAAGATGAAGTGAAAATGTACGAAAGTGGAAGGTATATAAGTAGTTCAGAGGCAGTATGGCGTATTCTCGGGTTTCCTATTCATGAGCGTTTTCCTACGGTAATTCATCTCGCTGTGCATTTATAAAATGGTCAAAGAGTGTACTTCAACCCAGAAAACTTAGCTGATAAGGTATCCTGTCCACCAAAAACGACACTCATGTCTTTTTTCGAATTATGTCAAGTAGATGACTATGCAAAAACCCTACTATATTGCGAAGTACCTGCATACTATGTTTGGAACAATAATCGGTTTGAAAGGAGGAAAATAGGGGTAGATGTAGCTGGGTGGCCAGGCATTAAAAGAGACCACGCTTTAGGCAGAGTATACACGGTACATCCAAATAATGTTGAGTGCTACCACCTTCGTTTGCTTTTACATGAAATCCGGGGTCCGTTATCTTTTGGAGCATTAAAAACAGTCAACGGTGTGGTACTACCGACTTTCAAATCAGCTTGCAAGACTTTAGGGTTACTTGAAGATGATCAACATTGGCATACAGCACTACAAGAGGCAGCCCTGTGTCAATCTCCGCACATGATGAGAGAGCTTTTTACGATCATGTTAGTTTTTTGTCAACTGGCAGATCCGTTCAGTCTGTGGGATGAATTTAAAGAATACCTGTCGGAAGACTTTAAACGACAGATTGAGAGGCAGGTAAAAAACGGAGTAGAACACCTCATGGATGAGATTTTTAGTAAGTGTCTGTTGGAAATAGAAGGAGCATGTTTGGCACTTGGAGGATGTGCACTAGAAGAATACGGTTTACCGAAACCGAGTACATCAGAAGTATTTCAAAGTGAATTAGGAGCGTATATTAATGAATTTAACTACGATGTGTTTGCCTTAGAATCATTTGTCAATATCAATGAGAATTCACTAACTGAGGAACAAAAGTTAGTGTACAATGAAATTATTTCAAGTACACATGAAAACGAGGGAAGAATTTTCTTTTTGGATGCCCCAGGTGGGACTGGTAAGACTTACCTCATCAATTTACTCTTGGCAAAGATTATAAGTACTCGTGGAATTGCCTTAGCAGTCGCGTCTTCCGGGATCGCCGCTACGTTATTGGAAGGAGGTCGAACGGCGCACTCTGCTTTGAAATTACCCCTTAATTTGACTAACGTAGAAACTCTAACGTGTAACATTTCAAAGCAAAGCAATCTTGCCGAAGTATTGCGTAAAGCAAAAATAATAGTCTGGGATGAAAGCACTATGGCGCACAAAAGAGCTATTGAAGCGTTAAATAGGACTCTACAGGACATAAGAACCAACAATTCTTTAATGGGTGGTATGACAGTGTTGCTAGCTGGCGATTTTCGTCAAACTTTACCGGTAATACCAAAAGGAACGCGCGCTGATGAAATTAAGGCATGCTTTAAAAGATCTTATTTATGGCCCTTTAAACCCTAAAAATATGAGAGTGCATCTGAGAGGGGACGTCTCTGCTGGCCATTTTTCAGACCTTCTACTTAAAATAGGAAACGGCATGTATCCAGAAACAGACGGGTTGATAGCTATAACAGATGAATTATGTAGTGTAGTAACTACAGTCGAAGACCTTATAGAAAAAATGTATCCAGATATAGCTCAAATAAAGGACAAGCCTTTAGAATGGCTACGTGAAAGAGCTATAATGACACCTAAAAATGACCAAGCAGCAGTAATTAATGATATTTTGCTGAAATCTTTTGACGGCACAGAAATGGTATATAATTCAATAGACACGGTGGTAAATACAGACGAAGCAGTCCATTACCCGGTTGAGTTTCTGAACACTATTAAACCAGCCGGACTTCCATATCATAAATTCCATACCATATCTGCGCGTGGGCACACCTGTGATGTTACTTAGAAATTTGAAACCCCCAAAACTATGCAACGGTACTAGGCTACAAGTAAAAGCTTTGCATCGTAATATTGTTGAAGCTACCATTTTAACTGGGTCTTCCCAGGGAGAAACAGTCTTCATTCCACGTATTTCATTAATCCCGAACGATCTCCCTTTCGAATTCAAAAGACTTCAGTTCCCTTTAAAAGTTTGCTTTGCGATGACAATAAATAAATCACAGGGTCAAACCCTTAAATTTGCAGGAGTTGACTTGCGACAGCCCTGTTTCTCCCATGGTCAGTTCTACGTAGCATGCTCTCGTGTGAGCTCATCTTGCAGCCTGGTCATATTGGTAACACCCTCCAGAACGACCAAGAATGTAGTCTATAAAGAAATATTATAAAAACTTAATTGTTTTGTTATAGCCATCAACCCGCATATTTCTGGATACATACTGTTTCCTATTTTTAGATGTCATTATAGCTCTTTCACGTAGCCTATTCTTTCATACAAAAACTGTCAGATATCAATAAAAATTATCTATCGATTGAAAAATCAGCCTTCGAATTTTTTAGAGGAAATACGAAACCCACGCGGACGAAGTCGCGGGCAAAGTGCTAGTTTTTTATATAAGGTGTTAAAAAATGTATGTTTATAAATTTAAGGAGTTGTTTAAAATGACATTCAAAACATAATCACTAAAAAAATATTTATACACAACAGTCCGTTTCAAAGATATGCAATATTTTCTCCATGCACTAATTACTAAATATGCACATGCGCACCGAACCTACACGGTGTAGGATAGACAGCCCCGCGAGCGAGACGAGCACCCTACGTAAACAGCCGATTCTAATTTTCCCATCACATTTCTCAGACTTTGGACTGGCAATTTATCGAACTTACCTAAAATTAAAATCGCTCAAATTTTTTGTAATATTTTGCAATATGTTAGTTTTTTGATACCAAGCAAGTACACGAAGTTCGGAACATTAATTTTATAACACCATAAATAACGTTGCCAATTACCGTTCTGTTAACGATAAAAAAGTAACGTTAATCACACTGATACCCAAACTCAGTTAACGTTATATAATTCCCAGTATTAGTATAGGTAAAAGTAACAATTCTTATACCGGTAATTTATACGTCTATCTCTTTCTAACTATTACGGTGAGGAGACTAGCATCTTTCGGTGTGTGCACAGAAACAATATTACATAGGTACACGCCGAACATGCGACTACCTTCGGCGTGTGTACAATATTGTTTCTGTGCTGCGAAATATTATAATAAACAGGGTGGCATCCCCATCAACGTAAAAAAAATAACCATGAATGACTACCTTCGGCGTGTATACAATATTGTTTCTGTGCTGCGGAAAATTATAATAAACATGGTGGCAGGGGCATCAACGTGAAAACTGAAACCATGAATGACTACTAGCGGTTCGCTAGGAAATGATGCAGCCGACGAACTTGCCACGAGAGGGACCCTCTCGTGGCCACCAGTGGGATCAGAACCCATTGCGCCACTCCCCTTCGGGTATCTACGCACTCTGGTAAGGAAACAAACCAGGGATCAAAATCACAAAATATGGTTGGACTTAAGTGAGTGCAAGCAAGCTAAGGAATCACTTCCTGCGTTCGATGCCCGCCTCACGAAACAGGTTCTCCGTTTAACTAAACCACAGCTGCGTACAGTTACAGCAGCTGTAACTGGCCACGGGTCATTTAACAAACATCTCTTTGTCATAGGGGTAACAGACAGTCCGTCGTGCAGGGATTGCATGGAGGACGACGAGACAGCGGCCCATGTGCTGTTAAACTGCCCGGTGGTCGCTAGTTATAGTCATATTTGACTACTGTTAGTAGTGGTACTAACACTACTTTTGATTGGCCTAGTAGTTTAAACTATTAGGTGCGACAACGGGTGAGCCGCATATGTTGAATGTTGTTCATCAAAATATGCAGGGTCTGTCCGGCAAAGAGCTTGAGTTAAGCTTATTTATGGAGAACTATGATGTTCAGGTGTTATGTTTGACTGAACACTGGTTGAAAGAACATGAAGTAGTGTTTATCAATGATGATAATTTTACTGTACAAAGTGCATTTGTAAGAAAAACTGCTATTCGCGGTGGATCTTTAGTTCTTGTTTCAAACCAGTTGAAATGTAAACAACGTTTAGATTTAGTTAATCTTTCTATTGAGCGCACTATTGAGTTGTCTTGTGTTGAACTCGAGCGATACGTTATAATTTGCGTTTATCGACCCCCCTCTGGGGATTTCATTCGTTTTGAATCGGTAATGGAGGATTCACTCAATAAGTTAAAATCAAGTAAAAAAAGTATAATTTTATGTGGAGATTTTAATATAAATATTTTAGATGTTACTCCATTAAGTATTAGACTTCTCAATCTGTTCAGATCTTTTAATTTAATTAACTTGTTTTTTGAACCTACTCGGATCACGGCATCTTCGTCAACATGTCTTGATAATATATTTAGTGATTGTGATGCCAAACATAAATTAGTGTTAACGGACTTAACATCTGACCACTGTGGTTTATTAGCTAGCTTCCCAATGCCATTATATAAAAAGTCGCAAACGTTTGAATGCAGGCCATATACAGCTAGTCGTTGCAACAAGTTTAAAAATAATATAGCTCGTAGAATTACACCCTCCATAGCACAACACGAGAATCCTAATGAAATTTATGGAGCCCTTTTTGATGTTGTGCAAAAAGAGTACCAATCTGCTTTCAAGACCAAAACCATTAACTTTAATGGCACCTCTGTTGGCTTTAACCAATGGGCTACTCCAGGTATTTACAAAAGTAGATCGAGACTATACGAGTTATATGGTTTGAAAAAATACAGGTTTGATACTCCTTTCCTAGAGTATGTCAAAAACTATTCAAAATTATTTAAAAAGATTAGTGCTTTTGCAAAATCGAAATTTTTAATCAGTACAATTAAAAATTCTAATAACAAAGTAAAAACCACTTGGAAAATCATTAACAATGAAACGGGTAAATCAGTTAAACAAGAAAAACAACTTGAGATTATGGTCGACAGCCAATTAGTTCATAAGGAAGCTGACGTAGCACAGGCATTTAATGCGTTTTTTGCCAACATACCTGTAACTACGACTTGCTCCCTAAATTCTTCCCCGTCTAAAGCTGAAAACCTTTTGCATAGTAGTGTGCCTAAATGTAGCGACCTATTCAGATTCGAACATGTAACGTCTCGTGATGTAGTTAATGTTTTTAACACACTTAAGTCTAAAAACACTGGTGATTTCTGGGGTATTTCGATTAAGTTTTTAAGTAATATAATAGACACCGTAGCCCCCTATCTAGCTGTCACTTTCAATAAATGTGTTGATTCAGGGACTTTTCCTGACCTCATGAAGTGTAGTAAAGTCATACCATTATTTAAATCAGGTAATAAAAATGACATTCGTAATTTCAGGCCTATTTCTATCTTACCTGCATTTAGCAAAATATTCGAAAAGTTGATACTCAAGCAGTTGCTAAGGCATTTTAATTTAAATAGCCTCCTTCATAATGAGCAATATGGTTTTACAAAAGGTCGTTCGACTACAGATGCGGGTGTTGCTCTGATGAAACACATATTTAACGCATGGGAGAAATCGCAGAATTCTATTGGAGTCTTCTGTGATCTCTCCAAAGCCTTTGATTGCGTGCACCATGAGACGCTCTTGCGCAAGCTGCTTTATTACGGTGTCCATAACGAAGCTTTAAACGTAATAAATTCTTATTTACATAATAGGTTGCAATGTGTAGAAGTTAATGGAGTAAAATCGTCCGAGCTACCAGTTCAATTAGGTGTGCCTCAAGGCTCAATACTCGGCCCATTCTTGTTTTTAGTGTATATCAATGACTTACCATTTTATTTAAAGGATATTTGTGATGTTGTACTGTTTGCAGATGATACTTCTCTTATTTTTAAAGTAGACAGGAATAGACAAGATTTTGACGACGTAAACAGTGCACTCTCAATGGTTACGGATTGGTTTACGGCAAATAACCTAGTTCTCAATGCCAAGAAAACTAAATGTGTAAAGTTTGCCTTACCGAATGTTAGAAATCTGGGTCCCAACATTGTCTTAAATAAAGAGGTGCTTGAGACTGTAGACTCGGCAGTTTTTCTGGGCATAACTGTAGATGCCAAACTTCAGTGGGGATTACACATATCAAGCCTAGCAGGAAGGCTCAGTTCAGCTGCCTACGCCGTCAGAAAAATAAGACAATACACTGACGTCGATACAGCTCGGTTAGTCTACTTTAGTTATTTTCACAGCGTTATGTCCTACGGTATTTTGCTATGGGGCAAAGCTGCTGATATTCAAAATATATTTGTGCTTCAAAAACGTGCTGTTCGAGCAATTTATCAGCTAGGTGCCAGAGTTTCGTTGAGGGACTTTTTTAAAGAAATTGGTATTCTCACGGTAGCATCACAATTCATTTTTGCCAATATCTTATATATTAGACAAAATATACACTTGTACACTAAAAACAGTGATATTCACACCGTAAACACTAGAAATAAGGACAAACTACGTGCTCCTTTTCACCGGCTTCATAAGGTTCATAATTCATTTGTTGGGCTTGGTATAAACTTTTATAACAAGCTTCCCTCTGCTTTGCTAGATTTGCCTTTTGATGCGTTTAAAGCTCAAATAAAGTCCAACCTGTGTTTAAAGGCTTACTATTCCATCAACGACTATTTAAATGACAAAAATAGTTGGTCGCTGTGATTAACTCAAGACAATGTTTATGTTCTTTCTCCAGAATTGTACCTAGAGACAGGTTATATGGGTTCATATAATTATTGATATATATATTTTTATTGACTAAGTAATTTTTTGAATTATAATCTGTTTTTTCATTAGTTATTGACATGTTCTACTCATAACAATTTTTTTTTTTTATGAAGAGTTGTATGGCATTATGGTTAGCTAGCGACCTCGACAATTGATCATTCTATTCTTGCCTGAGTAACCGGCAGCAAGTTCGTCATGCTCCCGTAGATGTCACTGCTTGCGGTAGCGTTGGGGATCGGGTTACCTCTTTCCCTCAAATATGGCGAGGGGGGTAATGGCTGATCTTTGCGTTATGCTCGTGAACGGGTGCTGCTTGTGGTGACTGGTCGTCTTGCTGACCATGATTTTGTTATTGTTGCTAATAATTACCTACTTGTTTATTTATTTTACGTCGATGGTCCTAGGTTATCATTTGTAAACATAATCCAGCATTGCTTATGTAAGCTATCACGCCATTTATACCAGCAGACTTTTATTTTGGTATATGCTTTGTTTACTTTTTATTTTTTGTGCTTGAGTTAATTTTTCACTTTATTTGTTGGTATATTGGCATGGCTAGCTGACTTAAATGACAATTTTTTTAAGTTCTGTGTCTCGTAATGTTGATTACTTTGCCTATGTATGTATAGAATCAAGTCTATCCGACTAAACAGACAGCTGTGCTGCTGGGGAGTTTGTTCCGCCACTTCTTCTTCCCAGCTAAAGCACTAGGAAGTGGTGAAGGGTGGGCGTTTTGGGGGACTGTCTCATGTACTTTGACGTTCGAAAAGTGCTGATTCTCAGCCTAATTTGAATAAATGACTTTTTGATTTGATTTGGTTACAGGGCAAAATACTTTAGTAACCCAGGTACCCTACGTGAGATTGTCAGCTGGCCTTTCTCGAGGAGCTGGGGTGGATCGAATAACCGATTCTCCCATCCGTACGCAAAATACGCGCTTTGACGTGGAATTGCGGACATCAGCCCGTTTTACCTATTACCTATTACCTAGTTAGTAGCTTTTGTATGATGCTACAGTCCTTATCATCTGCCTACCCTTTTCCCAACTTCGTTGGAGTCGGCTTCCAGTCTAACCGGTAGCAGCTGAATACCAGCATATTACATGGAGCGACTGTCTATCTGACCTCCACAACCCAGTTACTGGGTAATACGATACCCCTTGATAAGACTGGTTGTCAGACTTTCGGGCTTCTGACGACCCGTAACGACTGTCAAAGATCCACAAGTGACAGCCGGGACCAACACGGCTTAACGTGCTTTCCGAGGCACGGAGGAGTCTTGGTATGTAAAGATGGTCACCCATCCACGGACCAACCGCGGCAAGCGCAGCTAATCTGATCGATCGACCCGTGCGGCTCATATTACAAGCCCAACATACAAACAAAAAAAACCTCTTTATAATATTGAGTATAGATTAAACCTTGGTGGAAGATAAACTGTGGTTTCCAGCTAAAACCATATAACAACAAAATATTCTCTGCATTCCATGTCAATGAGTAAGTATAATAAAACTTTGTAAACACTGCAAAAGTTAGGTTTTACAATGTTGTAAGTGGCAATAACATTTTACTAAATTACAAATATTTTTGAAATATTGGATACATTTCTTGCATATGTTAGATACTCCAAAAATGTACTGTTCAAAATCTGATGTGACTTAACCAGGAAAGAAATCCGAAAACCAGCAATGGGACATTATCTGAGTACTTTAGATGTCAGATCTCAATGTTCAATCTTAATGAGCAAAGTCTATTCATAGAGCTTGCAATGCAAGTGTGCTTTTCTCACAAATACAACTTTACATAGAGATTTACATATAAATGGATGCAAAATAGTAAACAAGCTAGGCATAGAATGTAAATTAATGAACAATATACATTATTCATAGTAACTACTTCAAATATCTATATACCTATGGTAACGCAAACCTGTTACCATAGGTACAGTACACAATTCTGAAATCTACTGAAATTTTTCATTACATATTTTTTTAATGCAATATGAAATGCTGTTTGTACATAAGCGCATCACTTGAGAATGGCTGGACCGACTTTGCAATGTTTTTGTTATAAAATATTTGTAGTAGACCAAATTAGATATAAAGAATCCTGAATATGGAAAGAAACATTAGAAATGTTGCCTGGATAATTAGAAAAATCAAGAAAAGTGCTTTTTTCTTCTGGGATTTTTGTATACTGACTCAAAACCATCAGATCAGAGGTCAACTACTATAATGACAAAAAAATATAACTACAATCTTGCAACATTTTTTTAAATAAATGTTAGTAGTTAAAAGGTCATTTATCATTTAATGTTTATCAGAGACGAGAAGCCATTGTTCAGTAATTGTTTGTTTAATAAGTTTATGTAGTCCTTTTACAACAACATAATCATCTTTCAAGGTATTAAAAGGCCATCTTGAGTTGTATGGTAGTATGCAAAAAGCTTATATGTGTTGAAAGGTAATTTAAAAAGCATTGTGTATGTATCTACATTTGCATTACAATGATCTCACCCTTGTGTGTTTTCATGTGTGTGCGCAGGTTCCCAACAGTGCTGTAAGTGCGTTCACAACCCTCATATTCACATTTGTACCTCGCACTGCTGTCTTCTTGTTTTCTCTTGCTCTTATCCATGTTAGATGTGATGTCCAAGTTTTGTATATCCGATTCTGTGTCATCATGACTGAAAAAGAAAAGCTAGTGAGTTTCATACTTGTCTATGGAAGATATCAAATGTCTTTAGATTGATATGGTTATGGTTATATTGTAGTGGCCAATTGGCATCCAATTGGCATCAACAAAGGTAAACAATAAGTCAATTAACATGGAAATGTAAAGTGGTTGAGTTTCATTGTGAAATTCTTGTCCAGTGAAAGGAATTTGTGGTGAATAAAAATAGTCCTGGAGCAACACAGGTTACTGGAGCGGTTTTAAGTTATTTTGATAAAATTATCTCAAGACAGTTGTTATATAGAATACTAATTCTAATTAACCTACCTCTTACTCCCTTTTTAATAGTGTACTCATAGGAGAACACAAAATTAGGATATTCACATCACATCGTGATGGTAATGTACCAAAATAGAATGCCCAAAAACGATACATCGGCTAAAAGACCACTTATATACAACCCCGCAAGTGCGAAAGAGATAGGACACTATTGACAAACAGCTGATTGGATCAAATTGAATGAGAAAACTGAAAAGCGGCAAAATACGCAACATTTGTTTTCATTCTTGTATAACTATAGAAATTAACTAAAAAAATAAACAAAACTTACGGCGAAAATCCAATATGATTTTCTGTGTTTTTGTCCTTGGGAATTATTTCGCTTTCCGACGTCACGCTGCTTTCAGGAGCTTTTTCGTCGTAATTACGCACTTGAAAATCATCAAACTTGCTGTCCAAGTCATGGTATTTTAAATCTGTGTGATTATCGTTAGAATAATGTCCAATCGTAAAAGGTTTAAAAGTGTTTTGTATCGAGTTATTGAAGCGGCTGCTGTCACCGAACCATGCGGCCATGTTTGAGAATAGTGTTGTGTTCCGTATCACAAGACGAACTGTCATACGCTGTTTTGTAAAACCGGCAAAAGATGAATCGGCAAATTAAGTCATGTTACGTTAAATAGATGGCGCTAATTTCAAATATTCATAGAGAGAGCTACCGCTATGGAAGGTAAAGTAGGCGCCTGTGCCCGCTCTGAGGACTCCCGGCGTAACTCCCGTTATAATGAACACCACTTGTTGTCTGCGCGGGCAGTGCGTCGACCGCACGCCCTTCTACTCACGCGAATGTATCATCTTCACATTCGGACGATAATTCGCGTATAAAAGTGTGTCGCTCATTTTTTATTATTATTATTTATGGAATTAAATCACAGTTTTATTTATAAAATGTGTTCAAGAAGTTTATCTTTTTACATTCACTTGGTAAGTAAATAGAATTAGTGATTTTTTAAATATTTTTGCTTATTTCGCTAAAACAAAAAAAAATCGATTCCATACTCTGTTAATTAATCAGCCTGCTAATTAATAGTAAGCTAATATTTCCTGTGACTTAGAAAGGTTCTTTTTTAATTGCTTGGTTGATTTCCAATGCTATCGATCGCTTCTTATCAAAGTTTACCGCTCATTTATGGTATGTTGACTCGTTTTGCGCCCTCATTTTTTTACTATAAGATAAGGAAAATGAATAAAATACTCTATTCGATGGAATGATGAAAACTTTGTCTAATTAAAATAATCTAGTTTCACACCAAATTTATTTATATTAGATTCGTTTCAACTCTCTCAAAGTTTAAAAACTTGATATTGATTGAACTTTTTCCAACCACATTTCAGAAAAATATTTCTTTTTGCAGTCATTCTGAGAGTACTTACGTATTAAATTCCAGACAAAACATGAACTTATAACGAACCTATAAAGCTGTCTTAAGTCATCTGCATGGTCGACTGACTCATTGCCTATGCATTTGGAGCGAACAAGCGCTCAGGAGATAGGTAAAAAAAGCATAAAACAGTGGGTGAAGTTTATCTTTATTTTACTGTTACCCACGGCACCCATTCTCCGTCTAGGCACATTAACGTATCATTAGTTAAAGGTTGCTGACCGGCATTACGTTCTATATCTCGACGACATGGTGACTATCCGCAAAAGGAAGTAGTTTGACTTTTATGTAAACCAACATCATAAACCGCAAACCTCTTTACATTAGTTTAATGTATAGTTTCCCCATAAGCTTACCGCGTTAATTATAGGCCTGCGTACCTTTAGATCATTGAGTTTATATGTATACATGATAGGTAACCATAATTATTGTAGCTTACAACTTCATACCTTAAACTCAGAGTATTAAATTAGTATTTACTCGTGACTAAGCTGAATGGCAAGTTCAATAAATGAACCTAACTGTAAACTGCATTGTTATGCCTACTTTTCAAAATCCTCTTAAAGCAGCATCAGGAACTTCATATCATTTAACCATGAAAAAAGAAACTACAACAAACTGATTCATTCTGCATCCGCATTATGTTAAGTACTGTCGTGGAGCTTTTCTTTAAACAGAAATCCATATGCTCAACTGTCATTTTAGTAGAAAGTTGTATGTCTATCTAGTAAATATGAAGCGCATGACTAACATTTGATAACGTGCCAAAATAAACAGGTAAACTATTGACAGCATGGACGATATGTAGGCGTTATGACCTATTTCAACTTTCGAGATCTCTCTTGCCTAGATACTCTTCTTTGGGAAACGACAATACTACGACCATGATAGTTACTACTCGGAAATCGAGCTTCAAAATGTCTTTCAAGAACGTGTTGCCCATGACAATGGACCCAAGAGACCGATTAACACTTTCGCTGCTTTTTCTTTATTCAAATTTCACTTTTGATCTATTCCTTGTGTCCATTGAGACTTTCAATGGACATTATAATAATAAAGTAATCGATCCCAGGGGACAAAACATTGCGTCAAAGGAAACACCGTGGTGAGAATAATATATTTCGTCAAGAAAGACTATTAGGCAACCAGATGCAATTCGTATAATGCATTACCTGCTGCCATTTACGAAAAAAAAATGCTGGCAGATTTATTTTGAGATTTTATCATGGGCAGTTAATAATTTTATACAAGAAGAAAGTAACATGCTCTAGTCAAAACATTTACTGATTTCTCTGAAACCGAAAATCACTAATGACAAAATAAAATAAGACAATGTACACTTGTCACTAGCCTGTTAGACGAAGTGAGTTCAATGACATGTTATTCACATACGACCTAGAAATTTGACACTGACACTTTCTTCTTGAGGGTCTTTCCGATTCATCGCACATCACTACATTACCCTTTCGTTTCCAGTGAAATGAAATGAACTCTGGATATGTCATAACGGTTTTGGAATTTTACTGTGAAGGTTCACAGAGTTAATTAAGGATACGATCTTGAAACGATAAATGTATTTTCTTCTTTATTATGAAAGTAAGCTGATGAGCTTTCTGAAATTAAAAATAAGTTAGTGGATCTGAGATATCCTTGGGATTTAATAGGCAATAGCCTGGATTTCATTTCTGGAAACAGTTTCTAAATACTTTTCATAGTTTTCAACTTTTGTGCGGTTTAAGGAGGAATTAATATGTGATATTTTCTACACGTGACTCGTCCGCATGCGTTTAACATTTCCCAATATCTTCAACTTTAATGACAGAAAAGTTTTAAACGAACAGCAAATAACTTACTAAATCAGTATGTTAAGTCCACGGTTAAGATCGTGTTATTATTTCACTAAACATGTATATTATCTAGCTTAGTCACGTTTTTCGGTTAGGCCCAAATGCCATGTTAATTTTTAACTTGCGATAAGATTGCGATGGGCAGTTCCTGTGATAGCTATCCAATAGAATTAGAGAAGAAAAGGACTGGTTTTGTTTGTCAAAGATGGTCCGTGGCAGGGGGATCTGTGTCATTCGGCCACGACACACATACCGCCCTGACGGCGACTCACGCGCCGGCAATGAATTCGTGCGGCCAATCATATTTTATTTATACAGTGACTTTTTATTTCGTACAAAGTCAGAAGTGTAATTATTGGTTATATAGGTATGTAAAACTTCCTAGTTACTACTAAACTACTAGTTTTAAAAAACAACTTAAATCGTATATAATGTGTCAATAACAATAATTATATTAATGAAAAATACATAAACATACCGAATTGATAACCTCCTCCTTTTTGAAGTCGGTAAAAAATAATAATAATATATTTTTTTTTTTAAGTACTGTCCTTAGGAAACATATCCATGCAAACAAATAAAATAAAACATCAGTTAGTACGTTGCCATGTATGCCACATCTAGTAGTACATCTACTTTTACTTTAGATCCGTGTTTACTCGGTTGATGACTTTTTTATCACTACCTTCCTATTTTAATTTTTACGTAGTTATTGTACGCTCACAACATTTTATGTAAATTTAGTTTCTCAGTAAGTGAATTATTGTTAATTCTTAATGAGGAATAATAAAGTTCTTAAACCAGAAAACTTCCTTTGAAAAGCAGGAAAAATCTACAGAGAAGAGGCCTGAGTCGCCGTAGTGGGAACGATAAAGGCTAATGAACAAAATCTGAAATCACAAAAGTAAAAATGGAAATATTCTTCCAAATAATACTAAATTAGACCAGTAAGTTACGCGTGCGTGCACTGCATTAATTTATTCTTCATTCATGACATTTGTTATCTTTTCTTTTCACGTACATTCCAGGCACTCGTAGCATGCTGCGTGGTTGCAGACTGCGGCCCAAGACTGAAGTACACGTGGGGTGATGCATTACAAGGAACAGATTGCGCAGGTCCGGACGGAACAGCCTATCCTAGGTACAGTACATTTTATAGTTTACCGGTTTTTTATTTCCGGTTTTTATGTTTCAAACACTACTTGAAGAAAGAAATCGAGCAAAGCAAAGGATGGCTTGTCAGTTTAGTACAAATATACCAAAGAATAAATTACTTATTGGACATAGACCACAAATACGTATTATGCAATTGGCACGTTTTGATTTTAATGTTATGCAATAAAGTGAGAAAGGTCCACCCAATAAACTGCCTAAAATTCAAAACATGCCAATTGCCTAAGACGTAGGTACTTACTTAGTTCTGGAGTTGTCGATTCGCCACAAATAATTTTGCAGCAATCGCTTCTGTATAGAAAATAATATTTATTTAGTTACATAATAATTAAAAATATCGATTCCCGTATTCGGGCGAGTACCTAATGTCCTGCGAATCGACATTTAGGTATGAGCCCAAAAAATGTAGTACCAACGCAGCTCAATTATTTTTAAATGGACTAGTTAGGTAATTACTTATAAAGTGATTCAGCTGTACGTAGGTAGCTAAGTAGGCATTTACATTGATTTCATCTTTTTTTTATTGTTTGTTTGTAAATAGCTTGGTAGAGGTCATAAGTTGTGTGCCGCGATATTGGTGCAGAAAGCTAAAGACTATTTATGCTCATGTCTTTGAGGTTAATTCTATGGTTTACACAGTGACGACATGACTTACATTAATATCTCGAACCCTAAAGTGCATCGAGTTCCATGTAACGAGGGTAACCTTATTGCCAGAACCGGGTCCGAACTCCATGCCGACATGACTCACTGCGACCGACTCTGGGTCCGCCGCACGACCGGACAAAGCTAGGCCTCGTATTCGACACCCAATTGCACCCAAGGCATCCAGTGGGGTAATATTTGCGTACCGTACCAACCGTCATAATGAAAGCTATTCCTATAGCTTTCATTTTTACGGTTCAACAACATTCTTACAATATTGAGCAAAAAACTTTTTCGAACATAATTAAGCGATCTATTAGCTATAATCCTTCTACATGATTCAGATTTTGATTAAATTGGGTACTGTGCATACATTTATGTAGGCCCAGACGCGTGGTGGATGGAGATTTTTAATAATTAATTAAAGGTCCAAGCGTCCAGTCCCATGCCCTAATTCAGTGTTCATCAATATTGTTTGCGGCTGCAGTGTCGGAGTTAAATAGGTACATATTAATCAAAATAGAAATTTGTTTAGCAGTAGTATTACTGTTTAATTCTTTTTACTTCTTAAATTTTTTTTTAAGTATTATTGGTGAACACTGCGATTTTTTTTTCAAACAGTTCCTTTATAATACATCGTAGTTAGGGTTTTCTAGACTGTCAAAGTCCATAACCGTAAAATACATTGATAGAAATAGCTGTTTCGATACATTATATTATTTCTAACGGGCTTCAGCTATGTGGTCAAAAGTTGACAGCACGGCCTGTGCTTAAGTGATCAAGTGTTTAGGAGTTTTCACATTTTAGCCTTCAAACTTATATTATTCATAACTGTGCAGGCAGGATTATTATCAACCGATACGTTGACCTAGTTAGGTTTTCTCTGTAATTATCGACATTATTATTAATAGCACTCAAAACTAAAATCAATAAATACAAGGAACTAGCAATATCGCTATAGGTCTACGTTAATTTAACTATCTACTACAGCTGTAATAATTTAGCTAGCTAAACAACTGGTTATTAATTTAATTTAGCTATTACGCGTTTCCCCTAGGCGGTGCGGTGAATTGGCTGTATGCTAGAGAAAGACGCGTTATGTTCGGCTGTGTCCGGTCCGCGGCTCCGCGCACTCGGACAACTTCGGGCATTGACGCGTCCGCCATGTTGCCATTTCGTGCCCTCCCCAGTCAGTGTACAAACATTATATAACGTCGAGGCGTGTTTTTGTTCCGCTGATACGTGTTTTTTCCTAAAATACCCGGTTAGATTACGTTAAAATGGATGATTTGGAATCAAAACGACATAAAACCACAAAAAGCAATAAAGATGTCGATCGTGATACATTTTACCGGAGATTATACGAAGTGTTTAATAATAAGAAGGCACCAAATTCAGTACTGTTGTCACGGGATAAATATTACTGGCTCATTGAAAAGATCAAAGCAGCAAAAAAAATTGCAACGAAGAAAACTCCGGCGGATTATCGTCGCTTGAAAAAATACGAAATTGTGGATACACCTGACGGAGAAAAACTGTTCGCGGTTCCTGTTTCTGGCGATGAAAGACGGCAAATGTATGTACCGATGGATGAGATGTATGAAATCATAGCTCAATACCATATCAAGATGAACCACGGAGGGCGAAGTCGTATGATGGTGGAGTTAAAACGTAAATACAGAAATATAACTGCAGAGAGTGTACTAGTGTATTTGTCAATGTGCGCATCCTGTAAAAATAAAGCCTTGAAAGGACGCGCAAGAAGACTTCTCAATGCCAGCAAAATAAGTGAAATAATTATAGATGAGACTTTTGATACAATTTCTTGCGAGCAGATCGCCGATTGCTCGACTTCTAAACTTGAATTGGAAGCTGTAGATTTGATTAGAGATCTAGGTAACACAAAGTATAAAAGTCCGGAGCTTTATTCACGTGGGCAAGTGGACATACTAGCCGTTACTAACGAAGACGGAGATGAATATAAATATCTGATGGTATATAGAAATTTAATTTCAAAATATACACACTTGAAGCCACTGAAATGTTTAAGTGTTGTGGAAGCGGTTGACGAGCTATTAGGAATATTTTTGGTATTTGGTGCTCCAAATATTTTGCAATCCAAAAACGGACTGGCCTTAGTAAAACATATTTGTAGACGAATTTCTACTTTATATCCACAAATAAAGGTTGTCTCATCTGGATCTGTTTTTACCAAAACTGAATTTAGAGGGAAATCGAACGAGGACATACTAAAGAAGTTAAATGATTGGCTGTTCAAGACACAGCACACAAAGTGGCAGGATGGAGTGAAGTACGTGCAGCATGAGCTGAATACAGCATTCAACGAGGTATTGTGTAGAACACCCAGTGAGATGGTTTTTGGCGAGAATCCGAAAAGTGGTCTGGCTGGTTTTATGACAAAAAATGTTTACGAAGATTTGATAACGGAAGAAGATCTGATAACGGTTTTAGAAAATAAAGATCCTATTGCACCAAAACAGCTTAAATTAGACGAGTCAATGATGTTACCCAGCGATTTTATTAAATTAGAGAACGAATTGGAGGATGAAAATGAAGATGACTAAAAAGATCTTCGAGTTTTAACTGTGTAGTGTAGCAAGATTTTTAATACACATGTAGTGATTTTGGCATCATACTGATTAAAAGGAAAATTAATAGTATCTACCTAATACTTTAGTAGTGCTTCGGTTGTATCGTTTCCTAACTTTGATTCTCATGTTCATTTAGGTAGGTGCTTAGTAACAAAATAAAAAGAATTATCTTTCAATTGTTTTATTGGTGTGAGTTATTACGGGATTTTGTGTTTCTGAGGCGGATGCATTTTTTCACACATTGTGCCAAGTGACAAAGTCTAGGTACAGATGCCAGCAGATCAAGCTACCCCAATCTGTATAATTTCTTTGATAGTTTTTCAACTTTATTTCAAAAGAATAAGGTTCATGTTCAATTGGGAAATTTCGTCAGTTTGGGATAGCTTGATGTGCTGGCGTCTGTACCTATTATCGAGCAACCATCGTAACAATCGTTTTTGAAAGGAATGAAATTGAAATTAAGGTAGTGAATAAAATGACCGGAATTCCAAAAATCGTATATCGAATCCCAACCCTACAAGCAAAGAGAATTAAACCACTATAGTCATTGCCTACAAGGAGTTTCAGTGAGCAGTGAGCTTCTAGATAAAAGCTTTATCTCTATGCTTCTAGAGTGCGTTTCATCAAATAAAACCTGTACCATCATGTTGTCTCTCCTGTCTCTCAAGATAGTAGAACTACTCTTCGAATATGTTTTATCTTTTTTTTTTGGTGGGAAATCATCAAATAACTTCTCCCGCTCTGAGCGGAGCGGGAGGGCGTGTCAGACTTTTACTGACTAAAACCCACTTGTGTTCCCTCGGTTGCCCGTGTGCCAGGGGCTGCGGTATCTCTTTCGAACAACCCGCACCCCTGGCAGGCATCGGCCCTTGCGGGCCCCATCAGTTGCTGCTGACATATCTTTGAGGCGCGCGTGGAACACAATGTGCCGTCGACCCGGACTTTGTCCTTACCGGACAGTGAACTACCCATTACTCGCCGTCAGCAAGCCCGTGCCTACGGTGGCCGGGAAATCAGCCTGAGATTCCCGACGCCCAGGGCGTCTCCTGCGAAGGCCACGGCTGTGAGGGAGCATGTACTGCATCTCCCTCACGTGTGCCGCCTCCCTCTTTGCGAGCATAACTGCTTCGCTGAAAGAGGCGACTGCTAGCCATGCACTCTCACTCCGTACCATGGCCTGGACCAGGGTCGGACGCGAGAGATCGCCGCCGCCGGTCACCTCCACGAGGACACGGCGGTGCTCCGCCCAAGCCGGGCAGACCTCCACCGTATGCTCCACCGTGTCCTCAGGGCGATCTTCGCAATGGAAACACCCGGGCGTTGCCTCCCGCCCTATCTCCCAAAACAGCCGTGTCCGGTGAGGACCTGTGTCAGGTGGAAGGTGAGGACGCCATGCCGCCTCTCAAGCCACTCCTCAAAGACGGGACTTACCGCCGCAATTGTGGCGTGCCCAAATATGTTTTATCTTTACTGAACCAAGTGTTATATTTACTGAATACTTCAATATATATTCTATGTTTTTCTTTCTTATAAGAAATCAAATTTTATTAATATCCATTACATTGCAAACTATAGTTTTGTATATTCTAGAAGCATTTTGTTTCAATTTTGTAAATGTGAGTACCTACCCCATGCATCCGTTTATTGTGTTGTTTGATGTACGTTGACTTGAAAAAGCATGGCAGTTGAGAGTAAGTCATGCTTACTTAAATGTCTCATTAATGCTGGCGCGTGTGTTGGATCATTCGGTTCCCTACAAAATGGTTGAGCTGAATGGTGCTGATCCAAGCGTCAAGTTCGTGAACGAGCACTGTTGGTTGAGACTGGTCATCTGCTAATTTCCAGGGTTTATTTTTAATCTTATATTTAGAATTCTTTATTTTTTTTTACAATGTTCTCACATACAGAAGCAATAAGAATAATGTTCCCAAGATTTTGGTAAATATCCAACTTTATTTAAAAGAGTGTCCGTGGAGTTTGTTGCCTGTTCTTCTCTATATAGGTATAGATAGACGTGGAGATATACGTGGTATATTTGGAATGGGCAACTAGCTTCAATTTTCCAACTGATCGACTTTTTGACAGTTCAAAAGTGCTTGTAAATGGTATTAATTGAAATAAATGCTTTGATTTTTTTTGATTTTCACCTTTCACCAGTTCTTATTGTTTTGGGCATGATTATATCATGCCCAAAACAATACTCAAACTCAAAAACTCAAACTCAAAGCATTTATTTCAATTAAACCATTTACAGGCACTTTTGAATTGTCAAAAAGTCGATCAGTTGGAAAGTTGAAGCTAGTTGCCCATTCCAAAACGTAGATCTCTATGGAGAAGAACGGGCAAGAAACTCCACGGACACTCTTTTAAAATCAAGTTGAAATATTACAAAATCTTGGGAACATTATTCTTGTTGCTTCTGTATGTGAGAACAATGTAAAAAAAATGTAATTATAAACAATTCTAAATACAAGATAAAAAATAAGCCCTGGAAGTTAGGAGATGACCAGTCTCAACCGACAGCGCCCGTTCACGAACTTGACGCGTGGATCAGCACCATCCAGCTCAACCATTTTGTAGGGAACCGAATGATCCAACACACACGCCACCATCAGTGAGACATTTATGTGAGCATGACATACTCTCAACTGCCATGCTTTTTCAAGTCAACGTACATCATAACAACACAATAAACGGATGCATGGTACTCACATTTACAAAATTCAAACAAAATGCTTCTAAATTATACAAAACTATAGTTTGCAATCTATTTGAAATATTAATAAAATTTGATTTCCTAAAAGAAAGAAATAAACATTTAATATATATTGACGTATATAAAGTAACTAACACTTGGTTCAGCAAAAATAAAACATTCGTAATGTCACAAAAATTATAATATTATGAACAAAAATGTTCGTAATGTCAGAAAAAATAAAAAAGGGAAGCTTCTCTTTCAAATATTAAAATTTTAACTAGTATGCCCAGGTGGCTGTGGAGCAGGACCAGCATTAAGCCAAGCATTTTTATCGACGATATAATCATCTAACTTATAATATGCTTGTCTACATAGTGTGCGTTTAATGCATGATTTAAATTTCTTTTCATTTAGTTCAAGAATATCGACTGGTATTTTATTATAACATTTTACACAGTACCCCATAAAAGAAGTGTGAACTTTAGACAATCTGAAACGTGGTTGATCTAATTTATTACTATTTCTAGTGTTAAAATTGTGCCTATCACTTATCTTACTAAAAAGATGTAGATTTTTCCGAACATACATAATGTTTTCATAGATATATTGACAAGGTACCGTCATGATGTTAATTGTTTTGAACAGTTCCCTTAGAGATTCGCGTCTGCGGAGGTTATAGATGGCTCTGACGGCCCTCTTTTGCAGAATAAAGATCGACTCAATATCCGCAGCCCGTCCCCATAGCAAGATACCGTAAGACATGATGCTATGAAAGTAACTAAAATAGACTAGTCTCGCGGTATCCACGTCTGTTAATTGGCGGATCTTCCAAACAGCGTAAGCGGCAGAACTTAGCCGCCCTGCAAGTGATGTTAAATGAGGACCCCACTGTAGCTTTGAGTCAAGCGTGATCCCCAGGAAAACCGTCTGTTCGACGAATTCTAGTATCTCCTTATTCAATACAACATGACATTCACTACTTCTAACATTCGGTAACGCAAATCTTATGCATTTCGTTTTCTTTCCATTTAATACCAAATTATTTACAGTAAACCAATTATGGACCTTAACTATAGCATTATTTACGTCGTCAAGCTCCTGTGCACGTCTTTTAACTTTAAAAATCAGTGATGTATCATCAGCAAATAACACCATTTGAGGTCGGTTTTTTAGTAAAAAAGGTAAATCATTTATATATACTAAAAAGAGGAACGGACCCAATATTGAGCCCTGCGGTACACCCATTTTGACTTTTAAGCCCAAGGAATTCACACCGTTTATTTGAACTTGCTGCAGTCTATCATTCAAGTACGATTTTACTAAGTTAAGCGCAAGTTCACCCAGTCCGTAATAAGATCGGAAACCTTAAAAATCTTTAAAAATCTGCAGATTCATCGTCTTCTCGCATCTACTATCTTGAGAGACAGGGGCAAAGAGTATATTAATAATAATAATGGGACGACAGGGGAGCCAACATAACGGCCTATGTTTTATTTGATGAAACGCATTAGGTACGCTTCAGAATTACTTTTTGACAGTGACAGCATCACTTCCTGCGCTTTTAAATTACCTCGAATTGGATACACTTAACTGTGTACCTACCTACCAATAATAAATTGTGAAGATATTAAAGTTACGATACCTACCATCATAGCACGCATTTAATTACTAAGTAAAATTAGTTGTAACATAAGTAATTATTTATATTTAATTTTTATTATACCCTGGTATTTATTAACTCTTTCTACTCTACTGAGAAAATGGTACATAGAAGTCTACTAGTTTGTAAACATTATTGTTTATGCATGCGTTGCGAAAACAATAGCACGCCAATCATGCAAAATCTAATTCTAGATGTAATAGAGTATGTAGTACGCAAAAGTTCCGTTAATTCAAATGCTCGTTCCTACATCCATTCTTGACTCGTGGGAACTTTCTCACTAAGCCTTTTCTTTGTTCTGTTGCTACCTTAATGCAGTGCACCTAATATTTACCGCACTTACTATAATTGCAAAATGATGATTATTACGCCTGTTGATTACAAAGCGTAACGGAACGTCAGAGCTCCATTGTTTAATTTCGTGACATCTAGTGGTGAGTGGTGTAACTTGTAGTTGACAATTGGTTTAGAAAAAAGTTCATGAATATGTTCATAGATGGTTAGTGTGTAGTTAGAAATATTCTACAAAAGATGGCGCTTTTTTAAACTGTTAGAGTAACCAGGTTTAGAGTACTAGGTTCTAATATAGAACTAGGTAATAAGTATATAAAACTAGGTAATAAGTATATAGAACTAGGTTCAGAGGCCCCAGCGTGAGTTTCATTTAACCATCTACACCAAACGCAGTGAGCGCGTTTGGCGCTCCGATTGGTCCGTCACCAATCCAGGGCCAATCGGAACGCCGAACGCGCTCACTGCGTTTGGTGTAGATGGTTAAATGAAACTCACACTAGGGCCTCTGGATGCGACAGGCATTCGCCATCAGAGGCCAGATAATTCACGTAAGTTTTGAGATATTCAGAATAGGATTGCAGTGGGCTGAAGCGTAGCGTTTTATCCATAAATTAATTTGTAGAATTTTGGTTTCATAAGGGAAATAATAGGACGAGAAATAGGTGGTACGTACATAAAGATTGCAATGTTAGGGCCCAATAAGTGGCCACGTTTATTGCCAGCAGTATTAACAGTTTATTTTTTTTATTCCAGGCACTTAGTGAACAGAGCTCTTAAGTCGGGTCCATGGCAGTCTTCACGGCAGGGTCGAGCAGTTCGGACAGTAGACCCAGCCATTATGAGGAGAGCGTTGTTAGACGCACACGCCGGTTATTCGGAGGGGGCGCCAGCGCAAAATAATGGCAGCAATAGAACCGGTACGTTATTTTAACCCGACTGCGCTAGAAGGAGTGTTATGTTTTTCGAGTGTATGTATGTATGTTCGTTTGGCACGCTCTGCAGTCTAAACGGCTTGATTAATTTTAGCTTGAGAGATCGTCTTAATTGTGAGAGTGACACTGAGTAAGTATATCAAAATTGAAAAAAAAATGGACGATTTTTGGAGCCATAACATATGAATACTACTCATGTGGCCATAATATGGCTCAAAACTAAAGGTGAGTACCAAATATCAGATCAATCTGCCAACAGGAAGGGTTACCCCCTTTCTGTTGGCAGATTGATCTTTATTGAGAATTTCAAGTACTAAATATAACCCAAACCCAAACAACAACAACAAACAGGGCAATCTAAATAAAACCGTTTAAAAAACCCGATTGTCTAAAAAGTGAACTTTAATTAAAAAAGATGGAAACAAGAAACTTGATATAAAAGGATGAATACCTAGATGAATGATGTTGAGAGTGTAAATGTAGGTAATAAAGGTCTTTAGTGTTAAATTTAAGAAAATGCCTCCGACTGCATGAGATTGCTCATAGTATTTAGTCTAATAGTCATCCTTTTAAAACAAGTTTCTTGTTTCCATCTTTTTTAATGAATGTTCAGTTTTTAGGAAGTCGGGTTTTTTATTTGTATAGAATTTCGCATTTCAATATAGGACTTGTAGAAGATTATCGCCAGTTATTTGCAATTTGCAGGTCAATAGGTACCTATTAGGTTATAAGTTAATCGAAATATAATTCGCGACTGTTAAAAATATATTTCTATTATGTAATTTATTAATATAAATATTAAAATTATCAGTCGTTACGGGTAAACAGAAGCCTAAAAGTCTGTCAACCAGCCTTACCAAGGGATATCGTATTACCCAGAAACTAGCTTGTACGCAGTCGCTTCGTGTAGAATGGCTTCCAGTCTAACCGGATCCAACTCAACTAGACTGGAAGCCGACCCTAACATAGTTGGGAAAAGGCTAGGCAGATGATGATGATGATTAAAATGATCAAGTAAGATTTTTTTTATTGCGGGCTCGGGATAGTGCATCAATCTTCAGTATGGTGAGAATCTGTGGTGCTTTTTTCGCATTGTATTGATTAGGTCGACAGCCAGAGGTCGTGATTAAGATGTATAGAGGGTGCGAAAGTGTCGTGTTCGAACACCGATAGAATTGATGGGAGCAATTTTTTGTAAAGGAAACATTGCCTTTGTTGAGATGCTTGAAGTATCATTACTTCCTGTATTCGCTTTTTATTATACACTAAGCAAAAGAAAAGCAGTGGTAACGGCCGAGAATTACGATTTGTAGGTCGTCGGTACAAACCCAGAAAGGCGCTTTACTTTATGTAAATTGTTTAATCACTACTGCCCTCAAAACGGTGCACTAAAACATCGTGAGGAAAGCGGCATATCATAGAACCAAAAATTCGAAGACATTTGTGACATCTGTCAACCCACATTGCGCTCGCGAGGTGGATTACTCCCACCGAGAGGAGGCCTGTGTCCCAGTCCCGCTGTGGGAACATTATAGGCAGATTATGTTATTTGCATACAATATGTAACAAAAACCCTGTTGTTCCTTCTATCCACGTTTTCAGAATCGGTATACATACGTAATAAAGCATGTCATTTATAAAAACTATTCAACAAAAATAATTAAAATAAATATTTAATTATGAATATTTGTAATGTTTAACTGATTTTGATTAGATCAAAGAAAGCCGCCAAGCTCGTAGTCTATTGTGCGAAATAAGGATACTTGTAAAATCAGATACTGTTAACATTTTTTTTGAATATGTCGATTTTAATGGTTATTTGATGTTGAACTCTCGACTAGCCAATGCTTATTTTTTAAATTATAACTTCGTAAATGTTGTGCTTGTGGGTAAGTGTATACGTCCCTAAAAGGAACAACAGGGTTTTTGTTACATATTGTATATAAAATAAAAACTGTTTTATTGCCTTGAGATAGCAGCTATTGGAAAGGGCCTTTGATTTGATTTCCCTTTGAATTTTGGGACCGCGTCGCTTGAGTCAATAAAATCAGTGCTGATCAATATTTTCTCCTACTCCTACTTCTACCAAGCAGTAACCTTTTGTTCCATATCCAGGTCGCGCCACAAACCTGCCCGGCCTATCTCCGGCGTCCACAAACTCGTGTGGCGGCACTCGCCTATGCCGGACACGGTACAACACTACTGCTCCGATGTACGGGGTGTCCCTAACTTCGGGGCAGCCCGTAACTATCGTGCAGAAGTTCCCTGATTTACTGCAGCAAGTCGTCTTTGAGGTTTGCGAGTGAGTATAGTTTATTCAAACATTGAATGAAACAAATTCTTGGATTTGTGGAATACTTTAGCACCAGTAGTGGCAGTGTCTATTCAACTGCTTTAGTTTCGGGTTCTTTATTTTTATTATAGGAAATAAGTAGGTACTTATTGGGAAGTCTACCAAGAGTCCCAAATGTGACACTTGCATCTACCGAATGAATCCGTAGACACATCAGCAGGGTGTCAGGTATAGAAAAATCTGAAACTACTAAAGATTGATTCCGTTCTGAGGAATCATGTCGTAGATTTTATTGTTAAGTATCTAAATAAAACTGCAATCAAACATTTTCCATTCCCACTGTTCTGATCTATCTCAACAGAACACCCAGTGGATAATCCTACCCTGGAAAATGGATCACAGCAATGTTTGGCGGTAGGAAAAGGAATGCTGGTACTTATTAATATCTAATATCTTTAAACGAGCAATTCTTGTATATATATGTATATTTACATAATCTGAATTTCGGAAATGTGTCCAACGATTTCCATGAAATTTAGTATGCAGGGTGTTTCGGGGGCGATAAATCGATCTAGCTAGGTTTAAGTTTTAGAAAACGTCAAACCAAAAAAAAACCGAGCCATGCACGGTGATCCAGATATTAGGTTGTTTAAGGCACTAGGTACTCAAGGTCAACAGGGTTTCTTCTAGATATTTTTTAAATAATATTTATTTTCTTTTTTCCAGATCAAGTGAATGCTCGCTGATAAGAGGCACATGCTCACAAACGTATGTGCCTTACCTATTCTTGGTACTTCCATTGGGTCCAGTGACACTAACAGGTCAAGACTACGTGCTTGTAGAGTCTGGGTGCGTCTGTAGACCAGACCCGGCGCCATAGACCCGCCATAGACTTAGAATCTAGACCATTTGCTATGAAAAAATTAGGAGAATTTAAAAAATAATCCGTCCATTAGATACTTTGCAAGATGGCGCCTGGTTCCCGCCATTTTGCGTTGATGTAAAGTAATAATAATTGAGAGAAGAATAATTATTTTTCGACAGTTTATAATAATCTCATGCTTGCTTTTTGCTGGCAATGGAAATAAATAATAGTTTTTGTATTTTTATTTTAGAAGTCACAAAGATTGTGCAAGAAACACTTCTCATTACTTCTGGGTTATTTTTCAGTTAAGATGGAAAGTCGTACCTATTTTGTCTTTGGCCATATCAGGCTTTCTTATTCATCTTATTAGGTCTCGGTATTTTTAGCAATTCCTGATACTTAACACATTGGTGGCAGTTGTAGCACAATTATTTATAAACTAACTACGAAATCTACGGCGTTTATACAAAATTGTGTATTTTTACTACAAATCTTAAGACTTTTGATGCATCACTAGATTTTTTTAAATTTGATCGTAAGAGAAGTATTTTCTAACAGGGGGAGACTTTACTATTGGTATTAAAGGGTTCATTTATTCAACTGTAAAATCGCCGATAGATTAATAACTAATAATTTATCGGCCATTTTTCATTAAAAGTTAACTTATTAAACAGACTGAATATAAATTTTATTTTTTTGTTAATTTATTATAGATATTTATATTTATTCTATGACCCGTTATTTGACGGAAATATTTATTAAATAACGACTAGATTTTATGAGAGAACTTATAATTGTGAATAATTTATTTTATTTTATTATGACTTCGCGAATCGCTGATGTTACGAACAACGAATGTATCAAAGATTTAATAAATTATAATGGAAATAACTTTGATTGTTTTATTATTTAGCGATTAGAATGCTTACTATTTTAATTCATTGTATTCGTTCGTGTTGGAACTAGCTATGCAGTTATCTGGATCTACAGGCTATGTTTAAAAGAAATGAGTCAAATGTGAAGCAGTCTTTTTAGTGTCACTAAAAGAGGAGAGAAGTGTCTTTAGTGTTAGAGACACCAAAGAGACTTCTCCGTTCATTATATTTTTGTTATATTCTACATCTGTTTATTCCATTTATGTTATTCAATTTATCTTATAAGGCTTGATTGCTGATATTATAAATCCAAAATGAAAGTCAATAAAGGATTACTATAATCATTTGAGTGTAGGTGGAACAGACGTGGGGCAGGCCAATAAAACATTTTTATTTAAATAATAGTAACTTTATTAACATTTAATAAGCTACATATTCTGTCATATTTCTTCACAATCACAAAATGTATTTTTATAAAAGTTTTCAACAGAATTTTAAAAAGAAAATGTACTTATTAATTTAGAATATAAAATTATAGTAGGTAGCAAAGGTAAGAATGTAAACGCTACCAACAATCTTTTCATAATAAAGTATCTGGGAATCTGTATCCCCTCTGAGAATATAAATAAGAATAATATTTACTAAAATAAACTTCACATCATCGCCTACATTTTACCTAATCGTCCTTATTAGTTGAATTAAAGACAAAACTCGAATACTCATGACATCCATAGCTTAATTTACGAGGCACGGAGTATCTACATACAACTACACGCTAACTAACAATAAAATGTCTACATACTTTTTCTATGTGATATCGGTTTGAATTACTAATATTATGACTTGATAATTTCAAACCAATTGGGAAATTATTCTATGAAAAAGTTATTTTCCGAGAGATGTTTTTTGATGGTCATAATTGTTCAAATAGCTTGTTGACGCCTTTATTTAAACAGTTACCTATTTGGCCAGTAATTATTACCCTAATATTTATTTACGCGGGCCAACATTTGGAGCGTGAAAACATCACCTTGTGTTTCATTCAATATTTTTGAAACAATTTTTTTGGAGTTTGTCTTATACGTCCTAATTTCCCTAAAAACATAATAAATATGTAGACAAGTGTGTCAATTCTATAGCTTATTGCTCGTAGCGGTAGTACTGTTGTGGGTTGGCATGTTGGGGTTGGGGTAGGTGTTGGGGCTGTTGCGGCCTAGACTGCGCGTGCGCCGCGTGCTGTACTTGAGGCTGGATCTGCTGTTGCGGTTTGGGGGTGGGGACCTTTACGACGATGTTTGTGGGCTCCCTTGAGACCTGGAAAAAGGAGTTTAGTATTAAGATGTGACGCTAAATCTTGATTACCTAGGACTTCTTCCAACAGGTACTATGTCAGTTTTCAAGTTTTAATCTGTTTTAATAACATGGTTACCGACCAGAGGGGTAATTGCGTACCACACTGACATTAGGAAGTGCTTTAATTTTATCAGTGGCAGTCATTTTCTTTGACAGTTCTACGACATTCATTGCGTTATTTCCGTCGTTGGGCAGATGAATTTTTGATCGTAAAAAGCAATGGATTAGAAATATCTTTTAAAATAATTCAGATTCTGATTGACACCGTATTACGTAATTAGGGTACCGTAAATGAGCTGTCTACGGTAATGTGGTCGTATATTTGGTGATAATTTATTTGAATGAGATTCAGTATAGTTTTCTTAAAATTAATGATTATGACAATGACTTGTACTTGAAAGTATAAGCACAAAAAGTTATTGAAGTAATATAAAAATGACGAGATTTTATAGGACTTTAATCAATTTGTCACTGAATTTTACGATTCCACAACAATACATAAACCATAATTTAAACTAGGCCAGGGGCACACTTAGTAGGCATTATTTAATCGCATTAAAAATCTGGTTCACCTACTTACTGTGGACGATGTCTGACTTGAACATTATTGTTAGAAAGAATCGAATGGTTGATTTACAACAATGAAGGATCTTATCTTTTTCCCTGATATCATCTCTTACAACTTGAGATTTAAATCTCCGATAGAAATAATGAAGCCTTTGAAAAACATTGGTGCTGGTAAAGTGCTATTCGGTATTTCTGCTTGAAATATTTTGGAGTCCAGATTGTATTTGTGTCCACGGAGCATGGACGTAAAAATATCGCGACGGGATGCTTTCGCGTACTGGATCTTCAACTGCTTCTTGCCGAGAGTTGATAAACTAACAGTGTGTTGTTTCGACGCGCCGAGAGTTGATAAACTAACAGTGTGTGTTTTCGCCGCGCTGGGATGCACTCTGTTAAATTCTCAAAGCTCAGTTTAACACCTACAGTTGAAAATCCAGTTCGCGATAAAGTCCCATCGCGACATTTTTACGTACCTACTCCCGCAAATGGTCTAGGACTAAAACATAATACTGGCAGAATGTGCCTGAACTAACAGGTGTGCCTATCTCATCAGGGATATGCAAATGATGTTATGTTATTGAAAATTTTCAACATTTTGGGAACTTTGTTTCGTTTTGTTTAATTTACAAATATGATCCTTCTATGCCATGGCACTCTGCTGGTCTACTTGGCAAAAGGTCACCCATTTCTGAAAATCAATTGCAATCTATCTTATAGGTAAAATACAAATTCCTACCTCAGCCTTGAAACCCTCCTTGGGATCAGCAGTGTAGGTGACAGTCCTGATGAAACCATCGCTGTCAACAACGGAGTAGGAACCCTTGATTTTGTCACCGTCTCTCTGCTCCTTTCGGTTTTGGTAGTTGGTGTATTGGTCATCGTTTACGTCGAAACCGAACTGGTAGGAAGGGTTGGACTGCAAGAAGATGATAGATTAGTTATCTGTGGTACAGGATACACTAAATTTGGTTTGGATAAAGAAACATTGATCATCCACCAGCGTCTATACTGCAGACCCTGGGCTATCAGATTTGGTGGTGTAGGGATGTCATAAGCATATCCAGCGCAAGAAGAAGACAGTTATCAGACATGGATTTTACTTCCAACTTACAATAATATATCACAAATTCACGCAACCTTTCCCTAAAAGAGACGAAGAAAGGGAACTGGGTTCCTTTAAACCAAAAATACTTAAAAAAAAACAAGCTTTTAATGAACAAAAAAGTACTAAATAAAGCTTACGTAAGTAAACATAGAACTTTAATATTTCCGGGGCCTGAGAAGTTTTTATATAAGTAAGAGGTAGTACTTTTTTGTGTTGAGGCATGATTGCGATAAAGTCTAGGGGCTAGGATACCCACACTACCAGACTCTAACAACACGAATATTCTAGCGCAGGTCATTAACACGCGGAGATTCATAACACCGCGATTCAGAAAAATTACGTCACGCAACAGCGTCCAGGAACGGCATTTTGTAGTGTCTCTCTTACATAATATGACTTACAGGCGCTCGTGCTGGTGAATTGAAAAAAGGTTTGCAACAATGTTTATTTTCATGAAGAGAGAATAGGTACCAACAAGTTGAAGAGTAGAATTGAAGAAGACCGTACTATTATTTATAATAACATATCCGTTTTTACGGAGAAGTAGGTACCCCGGTAAGCTATGTTTGAAAAGTTAGTACCTACAGGACAGAACATCTACGTAGGTAAAGGAGATCCGACAGTTGAGGCATTGCATTCAACAAATGCAGAAACAGTTTTATGCTAAAACTCATATAGGAAATACACTAACTAATTTACTTCATCACCCACCAAAAGATTGGAAAGAAACCAGTAATCGCCACGCAGTGATCAAAGAAAGTTATTTCCCATGAGCTATCGTAAATGGATCACACGCAGCGAGCGCTAAAGCGCTTTATCTACAATTCTACATCAACTGCATACCTATACACGAGTTCTAAGTGAAAGTTGCAGCCGGCCATAGTCCCGCTCTTGTTAATTTGATCCATCCGTGTTGACTATACATAGGACACTGTATCGGCTATAAGGAAATGAGAACCAAACTAGGTTGGATGTATTCCGGATTCGGTTTACGTATTTTGATAGTTGCTGCAGTAGAATATTGCGGAACGGCCTCACTGTTACTTTTAAGTCTGACGTTTACCGTTAGATTGAAAATAAAATGAGATGAAGTTTCCTAGTTTAGTCTGTTATTTTTATTAAGGTAACCTAGTTTAGTCCGTTGCAGTTTGTTTCCTAAAAACGAGTCTGTGGCTATTTTATATTCAATCTTTTAAATTAAACGTTCAAATGTAATATTTCAGCAATTTAGGCTATTCAAGAAAACAATCAGGCTGACACAATTTTACGTGGCTTTGTAAGCATAAGTTCTTGACTATTCCACTCCTCAGGAAGTTGCTGCTGTAGAGCAGAAACAACGACAACATCGTAGTTGATGACAACATTACCATCTACAACCTCGACACAGTTAAATATATTATTATGTTGGTCCTGACTCCTGACTTTTGTCTGTGGCCACCCTTATACATCTGACTCATCTAAAAACTTTACGGTTTGCTTGCTTGCTAACCTACCACCGTTTCTCTTATATGAATTGTTTTTGCGTACTTCTACCTCCACTAGAGTTGGTATTGACCAAGATTTTCGACCATCTACTCTAGTTTTGATATAAAATATTCTTCAACTTACGTCGTACGTCTCATCAGGCTCGCGCTGTTCCTCTTGTCTCTGGGGTTGGTACTGCTGCTGCTGTTGTGGTTGTCTGTATTGCTGCTGTTGCGGCTGCGCCTGGTATTGGGGCTGGTGTTGAGGTTGAGGTTGGTATTGCGCTTCGCTCTGTACCGTGTACAATTGTTGGGGAGCCTGTTGATAGAAGACATAGTTAGTTAGATGGAGATATCGAGTTGTATTGTAAAAATGGGTTGGACACCTGGAAAGGCGCAGTGATGACGGGTGGAATAACGGCTGGCTAAGGCTAAGTAAGGCTAAAGACTAGAAGACGAGATGTCGGTCATACTTCACAAGATGGGCGGAGACATTGTTGTCATCTCGGGCCAAACTTGGTTGAAGCTGGCCAGTGGCACAGGAGCGCGGGGATTGGCAAAAGAAAAGACAGACCTTTACAGGGTTATTGGAAAAACACCATCAACCTTTTAAGAGGTCATTATTGTACTACTCATTATGAACAACTTTTACTATGGGTCCAAACCTAAAACGCGAAAAAAAAATCAGTTGTTCCCTACATTTTGATGAGTTATACGAACATAAATGTAAGGAACAGCTGTTTTTTTTTGCTGGATGAAGATGATGAATGGGTTGGTGTCCGAAATTCCACATTAAAACGCAGATTTTGCGTATGGGAGATAACGAGTTACAATAGAAACAGATAGCACTTAATATTTTTAGAAACCTGTTGTAATACCTATCTGAGTATCAGAACCTTTATTAGCAGTAAGCTTAGAATATTGCTTACAGTGTAAAGCTAACAGTATTTCATGCCGTATAAATTAGTTTGGTCTTATTGCTGTTACCTCAGATGTTGACTAAGTTAAGACTTAGGGATTTTCTTTTCAATATAGTCTCACTTATATTATGCTATCATATATTATCAGTAAATCCTACAACAGTGTTTAGATTAACACTGAACAGGGACTAAAGACTCTCTTTGTGAGGGGCTCGTGGCTACATTCCAATCGTGCGGATTGATAGACCTGCGAGGTTTAACTGTGCTTGCCACGGTCAATCCATGGGGTGACCGAGACTCCCTCCGGAGAGCACGTAAAGTGATCCGACCTCCGGTCGAAATTCGGTCGGAAAAATAAAATTAGGTAAAGCTATACCTTTTTTTGCAACTATACCATTACTAGGCAATACTAAATAAGTAGCTAGATTGTCCATTGCCTTAGACATATAGGATTTTTCGCGAACTGGATTTAAAATTCTTGGTGTTGAACTAGAAGAACCAGTGCCCCAAAAATCTCACTATGATATTGTTATGTCCGTGCGTACGTGGACTTATTTACAGCTCCTGCTGTTCTTATAAAGTATTCGCTAATCTTATGTGTTCATGTACTTAGGTAATATTTTGATATGTTAGATTAAAATGATCTTACAGGTCTAGGTGCTGCCTGCTGTACGTGTTGTGGCCGTTGAAGGACTTGGGTCTGCGCGGGCGCTGCGGCCTGTTGTTCGGCGAGGTACTGTCTTAGTAGGTGTGGGTCATAACCTCCGGCCTGCTGACAAACGAAGATAGTGGTGAGTGGCTTGTTTATTGGCATGTTAGTTGAGGATGGTGTGGTGGGAGTCTGGGATGTTATGTAGTAATGTTAAGTTATAGGGACTTGTAAATTAAGTTACAATAAGTACTATCTAAATATGGTTAATCATAAAAGTTATTTGCAGACAAGTGAAGTTTTAGAAATCAAATATTCACATGCTAGTGATCAAACTGTTTACCGCTGTATCATATTGTGATGCGATGGCAATTCAGTGCTTTTAATAGTGTTTGATGAATAAGGTATTTACACCCATTTTTGAAAAGTATCTTAATTAGATTCTAGAGTGTTAATAAACCTCTAAAAAAAACACATTTTTATTTAATCGATTAGTGCCATAAAAATGAATTTAAATTGTAATTTGACGAAAATGCTGGACGCACTGGACGCCATAGATATTGCTCTGTGGGTATGACGTCAGTTTTCTGTATAAACAAATGCGCTGATATTTCATAAAATAATTGTTTATAATTAAAAAAATTTGTTATTTTTCTACTTATCGCTGGTTTGCAGTTCCTGAATGCAAAATATTATTTAAATTAAAATTACTTTAGTTACGAAAATAATAAAAGTACAAAGTTCTTCAATTGACATGCCGTATGACGTAATAACATGGCGGCTACTATTTCATGGTGTACAAAAACCGATTAAAAAAACTGAAATCTTCAAATTGCATTTTAAAATTTATTTTGTTATTACATGAACTAAAACCGACTGAATTTTGCCTAAGCTAACTCAATAAGATATTTTTAGATTTTTTTTTTCATATATAGTAAAATACCCTATTCTATAGAAAATCGCAATGGTTAATGAGAAAAGCTTTTATTTATGAATTCAATTATAGTTTTTCACAACAAAACACCATGCCTTATTTCCCCGAATGATAGGGCAGAGCTGTACCTATAATAATAAACCCACATTTATGTTTAATAGAAGCCGAGCCTATTGCCGGCAATCGTGTACAAGTCCAGATTACAGGCAGCTACTGCGAAATTCCAGATTCCTTATAGCCCATAAGATAAGATCTTTAACTCTATTGCTGAGCATGAGCATCAAAAGTTACATAGTAATAACTAGGAATCGGATAATCGGATGCATATTTAACTAAAGATAATTTTTATTTATTAAAATATGGAAGCGGCTTCTCAAAATATTTTTTTGTACAAAAATCCTGAGATGCCAGCAACACTGGGAATGCATAAGTAGTCAGTTGTATAGTATGGAAGCGACTTCTAAATGATTAGGATTGCATAACTATTCAGATGCATATTTATTAAAAAATTTACCCCGATGGAAATTTGGTACCTATACCTATGTACGAGGGTCATTCAATAAATACTTAGCCTACAAAAAGTAAACGAAAATTTTGGAAAAGTGGGAATTTATTTTTCAACATAGTCTCCTTTTAGTTCGATACACTTAGCCCAGCGATGCTCCAACTTTTTTAATCCGTCCGAAAAATAGTTTTTGTCAAACTCTGCAAAATAGGCCTCCGTGGCGGCGATGACCTCCTCATTCGATCCATATCTATTCCCGGCGAGTGATTTTTTCAGATTAGGAAACAGAAAGAAGTCACAAGGGGCCAAATCTGGAGAATACGGTGGATGGGGCAGCAATTCGTAGCGTAATTCGACCAATTTGGCCATGGCAACGGCAGACGTGTGAACCGGTGCGTTGTCGTGGTGAAACAGCACTTTTTTCTTCGCCAGATGGGGTCGTTTTTTCTTTAATTCGGCGTCGAATCGGCCCAATAAATCGGCATAGTAAAGCCCTGTAATTGTTTTACCCTTCTCGAGGTAATCGATGTAGATCACACCTTGTGAATCCCAGAAAACGGTGGCCATAACTTTTCCGGCCGATTTTACAGTTTTCGCCTTCTTTGGTGCACGTTCCCCGGTCTGGATCCATTGTTTTGATTGCTCCTTGGTCTCTGGTGTGTACCAGTGGATCCAGGTTTCATCGACGGTCACAAAACGACGCAAAAACTCCGCTGGATTCCGCTTAAACAGCGCCAAATACGTCTCCGATGTGGTCTCACGGTTGCGCTTGTTTTCTGGTGTGAGTAAACGCGGCACCCATCGCGCCGACAGCTTTCTCATGCCGAGTTCCTCGTGAAGAATATGATGCACTGTTCCTTCTGAAATGCCTACAGTCTCAGCTAGCTCCCGAACCATCAATCGGCGATCTGCCAATACGAGATCATGGATTTTTTAAATGTTTTCCTCCGTAGCAGCTGTTTTCGGTGCACCTGGACGTGGTTCGTCAAAAACCGACGTACAGCCACGTGCAAACTCGTTGAACCAATTCTTGACGTTGGCCATCGATGGAGAAGAGTCACCGTACACAGCATCCAAGCGCTCTTTGATTTTGATGCGCGTTTTCCCTTCCAAAAATAGGAATCGAATCACCGAACGATATTGCTCTTTTTCCATTTTTGTAAAACCGATCGACACGTTCGCTTCCATAAGTTGTCAAATTAAAACAAATGAAGGGATTGGAATGAAAATTTGAAAAAAGAATTAAAAAAGAATGTGCTACACTGTGGTAAAACTCTTTTGAAACTACAGCGCCCTCTGGCGATGAGGCTAGGTACTTATTGAATGCACCTCGTACCTAGGGTGTAAGTCTGTAAGAGTAGGGGTGGTGTGTGTTTGTAAAAACATTTTTAAACATTAAATTTAAAAAATATCGGTACCAAAGCGCATTCCATTTTAGCCAACCTCTTAATTTTAGATAAATATGCATCCGAATATCCGATCTCTAGTAATAACACTATTATCTCAAACGCCTATATATGTATATAAAACACATAACAGTCATAACAATAATCAACTACCGACGACCAATTAACCCTGGACGAAGACGCACAATTTCACGCCGTTGCATTACAGTCATTGGAAAAATAAAACCAAACTGCTGATTACCAAGTAGTTTCAGTGGCGTTAATCAGTGCGATCAAGAGCTTACATAACATTAATCCAATTATAGCTCGTTTCAAATAAAACGCGCCACTGACATTACGAAACGTCAAAACTGTAACAAGCAACAACATTGTAATAGCGTTCGCCGTACCCTGTTACGTCTCGCTCGATTTGTCATGGGTTGCCGAAAACACGTGTGTTTGTGTGTGAGCATGCTTGTTGTGTAAAAACTGATGTTCAGTTTTCCGGTCTGTTTGCACTCATTATGTTGTTCGTTGAAGCAATATGGTCACATGTGTTGCGATTTAATGTCGGATGTGCCACTTTCAGATTTGATTGATTTCTACCTTTTTTTTTAATTGTTGCTAGCATTGCATGTCAGAAAAGTTAGATCATACGAAGATAATTGAATCACGCTAAGATTTTCGTTATATGAATTAATGTTGTAATACTTTTAGGTCTTTTTAAGATTTGCCCGTTTGTATTAGTCACTCTCATTGAGATTGGTATATACATCCTATACAGGATAAGTTTTTATCCAGTGCGCAAACTGTAACTATGAATTCAGACCCCCTAGCGCAGAAATCTTACATCGGTTTTACAAAAAACAAATCAGCTGTTTCATAGAAAAGTGCAATACCTACGCGGTCAAAATGTATGGAACAGCTGATTTTTGTATATCCTAGATATAGTAAATCTAGAGAATCGAAGTGGCTCTTGAAAAGGGCGCCTGGAAGGATTCGGGGGAGGCCTTTAGTCAGCAGTAGGATATTAATAGGATTATTAAAAAAGAAAAAGAGCAAGTCCTTGCAAAACTGCTGAAAATATGGGAATATATACAAAAGAAGACCATTCTACAATGTCTTCAGTTAAGTCATGATATTGGCCAAATAATAGAGAGCAACAGCAAACAAAACAAGCTAACAAAAGAGAGATGCCTTGACTTAAGTCCTCTACAAAAGCCACGAGCACGGTCAAAGAAACATTTTAACATAATAATAAAGATTTTGGAAAGGATGAAGTAACAAACACTGCAACCTTTGAAAACGTATATGAGAAATCTTCTTTGGATGTGAAACGGGAAAAATATCTAGTAGAAATAAGTGCCAAAGGTATTAATCTTGGAAAAGTTAGGATTAAGTAAAAACGGGATGAAATTGAGCCAACATCTTCGAGGATTTGAGGGATGTTTAATTGATGGAAACAAATGAAGAAAGGACTCCCACAAGGTGGTACGATGACCTTGTGAAGGCCGCAGGAATCTACTGAATGTGCGTAACACAGAACCAGTGGAAATGGCGGAGCTTGGGGGAGTCCTATATCCAGCAGTGGACGTCTTTTGGTATGAAATGATGATGATGATGATGAAATGAAAAAGCTCTGAATTAAAATACTTAGAAAGAAAGTAGACAAACAAAACAAAAATTATAATGATGTAACATAAAAGGAGAATGACTATATTTTACTACGTGAGCAAAACTATATAGCAAATTACACTTGTGTGGAAACTAATATCTTTTCAAATACGTGAAAAAATAAAGCATGCAAATCAATATTCGATCACCTTTCCGTTGACCGTGATAGCTTTTATAATATGCTTTTAACAATTCATTCATGTGTTAAAGTCTTTCAATGACCATTCAGTCGGATTAGTATCTACATATTAATCAAAATTCGTTGTATGCTATTATATAGCGCTTTAAGATTTTTTTGGCATAAATAGTTTTTTTTTTTGGGTGGGAAATCATCAAATAACTTCTCCCACTCTGGGTGGAGCGGGAGGGCGTGTGTTCCCTCAGTTGCCTGTGTGCCAGGGGCCGCGATATCTCTTTCGAACAAACCCGCACTCTGGCTTATATAGTTAGATGCGATTTACCGGGACTCCTGAAGATTTTCTTATTTTGAATGTTATATAGCAATTAACACTCTTATTTCTCTGGCATCATTGTCAATCATCAACTACGGATTTTTTATTAGTTTCAATTTAACGAACAGCTTTAAATTAAAATACATTAAGGTACGACACATGTTATGAATTAATTATAATATACACTTATAAAACAATAACTTTGAAAATAACTATCCATTCATGAAATATAAGATCACATTGCAAATTTGATCAGAAATTTAAGAATATATATGTTCCCACGACCCATGACGCCTAAATAGCATGGTCCTTGTTATTTAGATACAATTGAGGCCTGGCCTAACGCAATCTTTAACAATAGCTAATACATAGGTGCTTGTTGGTGGCCTACACTCCTCAGCGGTGACCGACATACCGAGTTAAAGGTTTATGAATACTAACATGTAACAATGCTCAGGTAATTAGTTGTTGTACAATGCAGAAAAAAAATTAACTGAAAAACATTTTCACCTTTTCATCACCGTGATAAAAGTTTTCTTTGGCATTTACATACATATAATATTAAACAAAAAATATTTATTAGATAGTTACACAGGGTAAGCTTTTATCCAGTGCGTAAATTATAACTATGAATTCAGCATATCATTCTAGACCCCCAGCGCAGAAATTTATCGTCAGATATGTAAAAAAAAATCAGCTGTTTCATAGAAAAGTACAACACCCACGCGGTCAAAATGTATAGAACAGCTGATTTTTTTTTGTATTACCGACGAAACATTTCTATGCTGGGGGGTCTAGAATGATACGCTGAATTCATGGTTACAGTTTGCGCACTGGATAAAAAATTATCCTGTATAATATTAACATTAGGTACATAAATTCGCAAAAATAAGAGCTGGCAATATAACGAAAAGCTGTGTCTATAGAAATGAAAGCTGAATAACTACTTCAGTTATGATATAACAACTTTTACTTTTACCATTAATTTATTGTACGTAGGGTTTCCTAATTTTTTGATAATTTATTTAAGTTAATAAAGAGTTTTATAAAACTTTTTGAATAATTACTAAAACTACTTAATTGTAAAAGTTCAAAAACTGAGAATTACTGACGTCTGAAATTTTGCCTGATAATTAAAAAAACTCACTTGTTGATGCTGAGGTTGGTACTGATGCTGGGGCGTGGGAACCGCCAAAACACACCCCAATACTGCCAACGTGACACACTGACGTAACATGTTGCACACACAAAAAATATTATTTCAAAAAAAGAACTTTAATGGCCACTGCACTCGCGACGTATTTACGTAGGTATCATGCGGTGCGTGTAAGTAACTGTGACTATATATAGGGGCACCCCTTCTAGCTCGTAGGTGGTAAAGGCGGGAGTGGTGTGGCAAAATCCACGTAGGCATGTGTGTGATTCGAAATTTAAATTGGAACATCGGACTTTTTTTTGAGTGTGCCATTGGATTTGTTTGTTTTGTGCTGTGTTCATAAAAAAAAAAACAGAAAACAAAATGCAGAGGAAGAAAAATTTTATTTTGGGAAGTGCAGCGGCGTTTTCTATTTATTAGGTGAGTCTAATAATCAAAAGAATGACTTTACATTATGACTTTTAAATGTATTTAAAAACAGCGATAACGATGTTCAGTAAAAATAGGGGAAAAAGTCATGGAAACTGTCAGTTATTGGTTTAACATAAACATGGCTCTTGGTATACTCAAGATTTCCATTCCTAGTCCTATTAATTAGTGCAGTTCTTGCTGTCAATGATGCAGTCTAAAATTATTTGCATACTTGCTGAGGGCGCCTATGGAGAGATTTACTGCCTTAGTTACTATATTATGCGTATTTGGGACTATGTACATAGTGTAGTTTAGCTGAATATGAGGCCTTAGGCCTGATTCCTGGGTAAGGCAAAGCGTTATTGGATTTTTCTCATAAGCAGCCTGGAGTCTGGATTAATGCCCGTTGATGGTAATCGCCCTCTGTTACATGGCGAAAACATTACTTAAACATAACTGGTGAAATGGGGGTTTAGGTATTATAAGTAGCTACAACTCTGCTAACCCTACGGAGAAACAAGACACCATGTTTGTTTAGTTTAAATATGTATAAGTCTATCTTAAATATATAGTGTCTATACCAACACATTTAATGCAGGGTAAAAAAAAAAACATAAAATAAAGATACTATTTATGTGAGCACAAGCGTGCTAAGAGGTCACGGCTTCAGTATCCTGGTTAGGCAGCAGCTCCCATTTATCTAAGTAATAAACTCATTGAAAACGTGCCCAATAAATATCGATCGATAGACTCGTCCCCACGACATTTGACCTAGTGACGTCATTAGCGAACTTACAATGGAGCTCTTGTTACCCTTTGAATTCATGTCATGCCAACGAGATGGGAGCGTCCACTTTTGTGATACTAGGAGTCTGTTTTCCAATTATATGAATAGTGTATAGCAGGCAATCATCATCATCATCATCGTCATTTATTTATTTTCAGATCTTAAAATCCAATTTATCTACAGTATAAGTTTTTATCCAGTGCGCAAACTGTAACCATGAATTCAGATTATCATTCTAGACCCCCCAGCGCAAAGGTTTTTCGTTGGTAATTAAAATAAAATCAACTGTTACCATACATTTTGACCGCGTAGGTACGTTGCACTTTTCTATGAAACAGCTGATTTTTTTTGTAAAACCGACGTAAAATTTCTGCGCTAGGGGGTTTAGAATGACATGCTGAATTCGTGGTTACAGTTTGCGCACTGGACAAAAACTTAAACTGTATAATTACATATACAACTTTAACATTCGTGTAAGTACGCCCTTTATTTAATCTAATTTTCATGGGAAGAATATTTAAAAATTATTCCTTCGTGCTTACTTTCGTTATATGCATAGAGCATTCTAGTGCATTCATGCTTTTTAGATCTAACAAGATGCAGCTGAATACTATGATTTGTACCAGGTTTTTTTGTAACTTAGTGTAAGAGAAGATAGACTGCGCTTACAGCAATTTATAACAATGATTGAGCAAAACCCAAGTTCGGCACTTATTCGTTATTATGATAGTCATTAAGTCAAAACCGTCTAGACATTGACTGCATTGGCTGCTGGAGTCGCATCGCAACGTCAACTTTAAGGCGTTTGTGTTGCGCATACCAACATGCTACCTGAATCTGGTGATGGAAGAAAGCTTTTGGCCACACGCTGTGGTATTTCGCCGCTTTTGGGGCAAGTGCCACCGGAACGCACAAAGACTTAGTGCAAATCAAGTGATATTTTTATCTACCGTTGACCTTTTATATTTATTAATGTTTGTTGGATGCATTTGAAATAATTTATATTGTCTTGAAACTAATTGTTAACATTCAGAACTATTCCTGTTTGCATGCCATTGTTTGTGGCAAACCTGTTAATTATTCTTTATGTTATCCTGCATGCACGTTTATATCCTTGTATGTGAACACATGTCTTAGCAAATAAATATTATCTTATCTTATCTTACCTTATCTTATCTTAAATAAGTGATACTAACATAGTATTCAGTTTTATATTTATTTATATATATATTTTTTTTAATATACTACCACAATTACTTAATATAATATGTACATTTATGTTATTTTTTTTTTTTTTTTCTGGGTGGGAAATCATCAAATAACTTCTCCCGCTCTGGGTGGAGCGGGAGGGCGTGTCAGACTTTTACTGACTAAAACCCACCCGTGCTCCCTCAGTTGCCTGTGTGCCTGGGGCGGCGGTATCTCTTTCGAACAACCCGCACCCCTGGCAGGCACGGCCCTTGCGGGCCCCTCTGTTGCTGCTGACATCTCTTTGAGGCGCGCGTGGAACACAACGCGCCGTCGACCCGGGCTTGGTCCTTACCGGACAGCGAGCTACCCATTACTCGCCGTCCGCAAGCCCGTGCCTACGGTGGCCGGGAATCAGCCTGGGATTCCCGACGCCCAGGGCGTCTCCTGCGAAGGCCACGGCTGTGAGGGCGCATGTACTGCACCTCCCTCACGTGCGCCGCCTCCCTCTTTGCGAGCATAACTGCTTCGCTGAAGGAGGCGACTGCCAGCCATGCCCTCTCGCTCCGTACCATGGCCTGGACCAGGGTCGGACGCGAGAGATCGCCGCCGCCGATCACCTCCACGAGGACACGGCGGTGCTCCGCCCAAGCCGGGCAGACCTCCACCGTATGCTCCACCGTGTCCTCTGGGCGATCTTCGCAATGGAAACACCCGGGCGTTTCCTCCCGCCCTATTCGAAACAGGAACCTCCCGAAACAGCCATGTCCGGTGAGGACCTGTGTCAGGTGGAAGGTGAGGACGCCATGCCGCCTCTCAAACCACTCCTCAAAGAGGGGACTTACCGCCGCAATCGTGGCGTGCCCAATTATGTTATATGTGTAATATTAATTATGTGTACATTTATGTTAAGGTATTTTTCTATGGGTCTTTGTAACCTGAAAATAAATGGTTTATTATTATTATTATTGAAATAGAACTTCATTCACCTCCGAACCTATTACTAAATCATTTAGTTCTATAATTTTAACATCATCATCATCTTCCAAACCATGTGTCATGTTATTTGGGGTCAACGCCACACGTTTTCTTGTATCAGTCTCCCCTATCAATAGCCACGCTAAACTTCACTGCCTTCTGTTTCATATCATCCCTCACACAATCCATCCATCTTTTCTTTGGCCTTTCTCTCTATCCAGAAACATTAATATTCATGACTTTAAGTAACATGACTTTCATGGCCATGTCATAAAGCGGGGTGCCTCTTCATGACATGCCCGTATCAAGCTAAACGACTACGGCGCAGCAAAATGGAGGGCTACGATTTTGTATGTATGTTCATCTGCTCTCTCGTAACTAACTACTTATCATTATTTGACAAATGACGTATCGTTGGAAGCATCTTTTCACCCGCTGTTTAAAGACTATGTGACGTCACAATAAATTTAATGGCGCCCTCTAGAGGACATTAAGTCGTGAATGGTGGCGTGTTGGGTAAATAATGAAAGGGCTTAATTAGCACTTTTCAAATACACATCTATATTGTTAACTTACCCCAAAAAAATAAAATAAAAAGTAAGTTCAAAAACTAAAACGCGACTCCTGAAGAATCATCAATCAACTTACCTTTTCGGCCACTGGCGTCACTCTAAACTTCTATAAATAGAACATAATGAAACCAAATTACTACCTAGTAACACTTGAATAGGTTCCTAAGTGCACATTGTATGGGTTTGGCCTTGCATCGTACTTAATGCCAATGCACTCTCAGATTCACAAAATATCAATTGCTCAACAGCACAAATGCGTTCACTTTTGTTTTATTTTATATTCATTTGTTTGAATTTAATTGGCCTTTGCATGTATTTAGTGCTGGTTTGTTAGGGGCGGAGACAATTGATTATTTAAGTGTGGTGGTTGAAGGATTTGTTTTAAAAGTAATATAATAATGCTAACTAGCTGTTGCCCGAGGCTTCGCCCGCGTTGATGTCGGAAAATATCCCACGAGAACGCACTGCTGGGGTTAAAAAGTGTGTAAATCCAGGTTATATGTAAACAATGTTGAAGATATTATACCTCCATGTGCAGATGTACACTGGCCACCAAGATATTGTGGGGCTGCATAAGGGTTCTCACAGTGTGTGTCAACAGACTACTTTTGTTACTTGATATGTATACTGTCTAATTATATGCTTAATAGATTTACTGTTGTTTTTGCTCTGCAGACCTCCCCAACAAACTATCTGTGTGCCAAATGTAATTCAAATCAGTTAAGCCGTTTTTGCGCAATTCCGGAACATACATCCAGACAAACGCACAATACTACTACTATTCTTCTTTACTATTTTATTATATGCATGGATACTTATTATTGATAGTTGAGTATATTTTGAGTTAGTCGCGACTTTGGTGTTCTTTCGTAATAAAATATTTAGAGGTAACTGTTACTAAATGCAGAACACTTCTAGAAAACCTAAAAAAAAAATTAAATAGCTTAATAACACAGTTTGTCAAAAAAATTTTAACTAACTAGGTCTGCTTTACTTGTCAATATAAAAAAAATATAGCACATAAAAATGTATTACATATAGATTTATAGATTTAACTTTGATGGATATTATTGGCCATTCAATAACCGGTTAGATAACGATTCTATGTTTCTCTCCCTTTCAATACAAAATCACTAGCTTCTAGATAAGTAACTTAAAGAATCTCCTACAATATTTTACAATGCGTCTTAAATATTTTTCGTATGAACAAAAATAGACAATAATCTAAAAGTAACAAATTAAACTTTAACCTAATTAAATTTAGTATATCACAGGATATTTAAATTACATTTATAGAACACCAAATTGCGTACAAATCAAGTTTACAATTCGGAAAAAACCTCGCGGCTTATCTCAGCGAGCTTTCGCAACTCGGCGTCCATAAAAGTGAGTCACTACATATAAATTAGAACTATTTATTACTGTTACGTAAATATAACTTGATAGCTGATACATTTTAATTGCCTTGTAACGTAGAGTGATACACGATAATACGACCGATATGGACATCTATGTAACATTGCTTCAGGCTAGTCATATGCGTTTGTGCGAGAAAGCATTTTAAAGGCTGTGCTCCATAGTAGCCCACGGCTAAGCTACGCACATAGCTACGCATCGCTTTGTATGGAAATGTCAGCAAGATCGCCCACTGCTAGTTTGCGAGCCACGGCGCGCGGCGGCGATACACATAAAGGCGTTGGCCCATTGCAGTGCACGCAGTCCACAGGTACGTGGCGCATTTCAGCTACGTGGGTTCCTTAATTTTATTGACAACGAGGGTATATTTGTTTCCACTACAGCACACACTATACACGAATATTAACCCACGACTATGTACTACTTTAGCGCAGCACAGTTTTGAATCATACGCCTTGTGGAGCAACGCACGCTTCCGTATACCGCGTGCATAGCGTTGACAGCGTTGAGCTACGTGGGCGCCAGATTCGAGCAAGGTCCGCGTGTAGCAATGACGTCATACAATTTGTGCAAAGCGAAGCTAGACACGTGCGCAACCTCTCTATCTGCACCAGTGTGTGTGGGTTAAAAGCCTGGCAAACAAATGAACCGCGCAGCTAACGTGGCCACCTCTCCGTGCATACCCTTTGTGGCAGTGGACAGTCGCCTTAATGTCTGCAATGATGATGAATTGTGCGGACACAATCCATACCGGAGGTATTGGTTAGCAAATTCAAGCTATAACTCTAGGTTAGATAAAAGCGTTCATTGATTTTATTGTGTTCTTATCTTAGTAAACTGATTTGGCTTATCTCATTGAAAATGTGCGGTATTTTGAGCTCTATTGCTACGACGGTATCGCATCATACCCATTTCATTATTTTGTGGAGTTCTTAGTTTTTTAATAGAGTGGTTATTACATATCAGCGCTCTTTTGTGGCTGGTTACGACCATCGAATTGATGCACCATCATCTGCCCAGCCTTTTACCAACTATGTTGGGGTCGGCTTCCTGTCTACCAGGGTGTAGCTGAATGCCAATATTTCACTGGTGCCTGGACTATCCATAACGACAGTCAAAAATCCACGAATGACAGCCAGGATCAACCGCTTATCGTTCTTTCAAAGGCACGGAGAAGTCTTGGTATGAAAACATAGTCACCGTCACCCATCCACGGGCAGAATGGATGCACCATAACATGATATAATATTCAGGCCTCTATTTCCAATAGGGATACACAGCAGAGAGGTATTGTATCTTCCTATAGGCCATGCCGTTGTAAGTCCCATGATATACGGGTGAATGCACCATTTCAAAATTAATTTCTTCCGAGTAACAGATAGAAAGTTAGACCCAACCAGTACCGACGTAGTAAAAAACAATCGCCAAGCTAAATCTTTATTATAATGTCTTACTTATAGACGTCTAATGTACCCTATAATACGAGTTATCTTTGTGGACCATCTGCTAGCAGCATTACGTCTCGTTAGCTTATGGAAAGTAAGTAAGCAGTCATGGTAGTAATACTCTATGACAAAATTATGCACGTGTATTTCTTTTACTAGTTTCAGCCTGTGACTTCGACCCCATAAATTGTCTTGTTCCCCTTTCTTTCTGACATTTTTATTTTTTCTGAGCTCCTTGAGGTTTTGGCGTTTTGTTAATTAGCTTGTAGTCTTTTTCAAAGATTGGGCTACAATATCATCATCATCATTTTAGCTGAAAGACGTCCACTGCTGGACATAGGCCGCCCCAATAGGGGGGTTTTACCATAATCGCCACGCTTGACAGGCGGGTTGGCGTTCGAAGTACGGCGGTAAAATGCACAGAGAACACTGCTGCCCATTCTCTAGTAAAACCCTTAGTCGCCTTCTATGACACCCACGGGAAGAAATGGGATGGTGGTATTCTTTTACCACCACACGAAACGGCTACAAAATATAAAAAGAGTTTTACAAATCCGACCGGCAGTTCCAGAGATTAGCTCCTTCAAAAAAACAAACTGTTCGCCTTTATTATTAGAATAGATATAGATTATGTATTCTCAGCACGTTTGTTCTAAAAAAAGTGAATTTTGTAAGTATCCGTGAGTCCATCTGTGGTTGAAGACGCAACTTATGTCATAGTCATTACGTTAGAGAGACCATTACTGACCTCTTCTTTGTAAATTACGGCAATTTGGATGAAAGAAAGTTGTCATTCTTTTTATTAAGATTGCTATAGTTTAGATGTCTGGTTTTAAGGTTGCAATGGTCTTTTCGTGTAGGTAATACATATAAAAAGTATTTCAACCTTACTTAAATTAATTTAAAAAATAGGCATGTGCCACATAAAAAAAATAAAAAATAAACGATGAACTGATTACATCGTACAATATGATAAATAAGGCCCAGCTGGGCAAAGAATAGAGCCACTTGGAACCCTGGTTTGGAGGAAACTTTAACAGTAAAACGCGGCCTTACACCTAACAATATTAACATTATTCAAGTACAAACTAATATTATTAACAAATACATAAATTACTACACAACACCATACTAAGACATTATGATAATAACTATATATTTATTTATTTATAGTAAATTAAAACGGTAACACCAATTACGTTAATTAACGTAGAAACAATATAATAACGTGGCAAATAATTAAGTTAAGATAAATGATTAAATTATAAAGTAACATGGAACAGTGGACTCCCTTGCATACTTTCCCTCGCAGAACACTAGACTTATACGCATAATTTTATTCCATTCATCCGCAAACACATCACATTCAGGGTGGGCAGTCAGAAGGGCATTTAGCATCTTTAGGGTACGACAGACTGTCGGGCACAAATAATCGGCAGAGAAGGCCATGGAGCTTTGGGCAGTCAATACGTCCCCGTAATGTCTTACAGGCTACCGTGAGCTGATCAAGACCTCGTCTCACCTCTAATGAATTAAAGCCCAACGTCCCTAAAAGATAGATGGTAGGGTACGTGTAAGGAAAGAAATTATATAATCTTTGGAATAGGCATCTTAGGAAAGTTTTCTGTACCTTTTCCGGCATCAGTGTTTGGGTCGCGGCATTGGGATGCCACACACAGGCACAACTATACAGGATAAGTTTATATCCAACCATGAATTCAGCATATCATTCTAGACCCCCTAGCCCAGAAATTTTACGCCAGTTTTACAAAAAAGAATCAGCTGGTCCATAGCAAAGTGCAATACCTACGCGGTCAAAATGTATGAAACAGCTGATTTTTTTTTATTACCGACGAAAAGTTTCTCCGCTGGGGTTCTAGAATGATATGCTGAATTCATGGTTTGCGTACTGGATAAAAACTTATCCTGTATGTAAGGGATAAAATAATGCAAAAAAATATAAAAAAAATAGTTACGAATTAACTATAAGCAAAGCTGTTTCAGACAAGCCAGAGACAGAAAAATAATCTTAATAATCTTTTTTTATTCAAAGCAATCTATTTTTGGGTAGGTACATACTGCACATGGAGTTTAGACTTGCATCAGAATGCAATAATTCAGATTGTATACTAATAATGTAACACTGTTCAGCATAAAACAATGCTTACAGTCACACAATAATAAATAATCATTGTATCTGCCAATAGATTTTAATAAACGTGACAGATTTACTATTTAATTATATTTAACTTTAATTATGATTCGTGAGTCGTCGTGGAAGCGAGCTAAGATGATTTTCATGAATTTTATTTGCTTATAAATCTGTATTAAGGGGAATCTAGTCGCGGGCTCGAACTCAGTGGTGGGCCTGGCAAAAAAGCATGCTGTCTCACCTGGCATCATGTCCGACAGAGGTAGTATCAGTGATGAGCAGTTAGAAGCTAGTCTATAAGCACAACATTATTGAGCGAGATGCGGGATCAGATAAAGTAAACAGGCGCGTAAAAAATTAAGAAAAGTCCTGCGGATGATCGGGTTTTATGAAAAAGCCACTGCATAAATAAATTACCAATAAAGTTTATTGTACTTTTCGATATTTGAGCTTTGTCGGTACCGACTTGGTTTTGGAGATTTCACACGTCTTTTATTACTTAAAGTTAGGTCAAATTAGCAAGAAAAACTAATCTTTGTTGGCTCATAACTTTTTAATGCCTTTTTATTTTAGTATTCTGTTTCCGTACAGACAATATTAACAGTGAGACAAAACTATGCCATGTTTAATTTTTGATGTACATTGTCGAATAGTGGAGTAATACACTCCCGAAGTTTGTATGGAAAAAATGTCGACAAGATCTACCTTAAGAGGCCATTTCTCTTATTGAATGAAATACAGGAAGCACTTACTGCTTGTCATAATAAATTACATAAAATAAATATTCTTAGAAAGTGCATTGACTTTTCCAATAGATGGCTGACCATTCAATAGTCGTTCAAATGATTAATTTACAGTTAAATGTTAAATGGCAGAGATATATAGCTCGAAGTAATGTTAATGAGTTTGTATGTATGTAATCGTTGGAAGTTTTGAAGTCCTGATCCGATTCTGAAAATTATTCCATTAACAGAAAACAACAGTAATGAGGAGTGTCAAAAGATTTATAGTGTGTAGAATTTCACGTGGAAGAAGTTATACGGGAAGAAGCTAGTGAACTGTATAAACCGTCATAAAATTAAGTTTATTTAACCAAATGACTCATAGCTACTTTCCTTGACCTCTGAGTTTGTTTCAGCCTTTCTTCTAAGAGTAGTCAGATAGGAAACTCCATCCTCATCTCGTTTTAAAAATATGATTACCATATAAAAGTGTTTGTACAAACCTACTTACAGGAATAAATTAATTTATCATTTATCCTTATTTATTCTTTCATATACTTATATTTGAATTCAACGCTTCCTGAACAATCAACCCTACTACGATTCTCAGTATTTTTTGAAGCAGGAGCTGTTTTATATTCGATGATGTTGATACGACCGAAGATAAGAGCAATTAAGCATCTAAATACAGTCAGTAACCGGTAAATACTTGATTTAGGGTCAGTTTAAATGGGGGTCTACAGCAAATAACCTCATCATGATTTTCCTAGCCTTATCCCAATTAATTCGGGGTCGGCACAACATGTGTTCTTCTTCCATAATTCTCTGTAAGTCTTCTCGCTAAGGCACGGCTGTCATTCGTCGATCTTTGACAGACGTTACGGGTCACCAGAAGGTCTTCATCAGTCTACAGCAGTCCACTGCTGGATTTAGGCCTCTCCAATTGGACGCTATTCAGCTCGATTCTCGGCAACTCTCATCCAGTTGCTACCAGTCACCTTGCGAAGATCGTCACTCCACCTAGCCTGAGGGCGTCCTACCTTACGTTTGCCGATTTGCGGTCTCCTCTCAAGAACACGTCTACCCAACGATCATCGGTTCTACGGCTAATGTGGCCGGCCCATTGCCACTTCAGCTTGCTCATTCTGTGAGCTTTGTCGACATTTTTGGTTCTCTGCCGGATCACCACATTCCGGATTCTATCTTTCAGAGATACTCCGAGCATAGCTTGTTCTATAGCTCGCTGAGTGACTTTGAATTGATGGACCAGCCGTACCGTGAGTGTCCACGTTTCGGCTCCGTAGGCCATAACAGGTAGGACACACTGGTTGAAGACTTTAGCCTTTAGGCTCTGCGGAATACGCGACGAGAAGGTCGATCATCTAAAAAACAGTCTTACCAGGGGTTGTCGTATTACCCAGTTACTGGGTTGTGAAAGTCAGATAGGCAGTTGCTCCATGTGAAATACTGGTATTCAGCTGCTTCCGGTTAGACTGGAAGCCAACCCCAAACGCAGTTGGGAAAAGGCTAGGCAGATATCACCCCCTTTCTAGCTAAATAAGTGACAATGTCTATAATACTCTCGGTAGGTAATATGCACCACGTACCTACAAATTGGTACGTACATTGAACTGGAATGGATCGGAATACTGAGACGAGGTATTACAACCTGACATTTGCACCGGCAGCCAATCTCGGGTTACCATCGTGAAGATGCTCGCAACATTGTAAATCTAGTACTTACATAACACGATATAATACAAGAATGGTTCACGATGTTCGTGGACGTAAATCTGTGTTAATTTGGCTTTATTTTCAGCTTAATTGTGATAGGTCTAATAATAATATTCTAATCGTCTCGTACAGGGCGTGCTCCCTGTTTTTTTCATATTTTTGTATTTTTTTTCGTATCTGAGATTGTGTTTGGTTTAGTTTGTGATATCCCTGTACAAGGTCTAATAAATACCTACTTTTTCTTTATTTCATAAAAAGAAGTTATAATTTAGTAAACAAGTAGAATTCGAACAAAAATAATACCCAACTATTTTATTTTTTTGCGCGTTGAAGTCTTTTACACTAGCGATCATTCTAAAAAAGACCTACGGGAAATATGTTAAAGTCAATGTTATGCTAAGCTAACAGCGTAATCGTCCTGCTTAGGAGGGTTTTTAAAGGCCAAAGGGTTACCAGATGCATTATAAAATCTAACTTTAACCTCCCTCACTGTCATCTCTTGTATCCGTTCAAGGCTTGAATTTGTTTTTCATTGTAGACACAATATGTCTGACAAAAACATGTTAAGATCCTAAAACAATATGCGACCATAATATCAACATTCAATAGAAAAAACAAAAGCGTACATGGATGAACTGGGATTCCATGTATTTTCCTTAAAAGAAACTAAGGAGTTTGTTCAAATCTTTCCCTACGAATTAGGACAAATATAACATAAAACCACGTCTGTAATCCCCGAAGGGTCAGGCACATAAATACATACAGGAGGATATAGGTACATAAAGTACGTCCACATTTCGCCAGTCATATTTAAGTCCCATGTAACAAGGGGTGCAGCCCCAGCTCTAAGGGGGGCAAACCGGGGCACCCGCCCCGGGCGGCAGTTTCAAGGGGCGCCGAAATCATAATATTGTGTGGTTAAAAATAAAAATCTTGCTCCACAAACCCCCTTGCACTCTCGCCACCCAATTCCCCCCTCCCCTTGCTCTCTCTCTCTCCTCTTGCTCTTGCTCTCGGAAGCCTGGTTGGCTCACCGTCGACTTGTAAGGAAAAGGCGCCTCACAGGCCCACACCTAATTTATCTCAAACGTCGGAGAAAGGGGCGCCACTATCAAGTTTCTGCCCGGGATCCGGGGCTAAAGGGGTGTAAATATTGTCATTAACCGGGCACAAATGCCGTTTAGTCCAATCTCGACTCCTCGACCCCCAATCATTAATGGATTTTATTTTCCAGCCAAGTTTTAGGTTCCTCTCGACCCCCAAAGTAGTTTGTACCTTACTGTATCAAAATATTAATTTTAGGTACTTACTTTTAGACCAGGTATGCATGTCCTTTTTTTAACTGACTTTAAAAAGAAGGAGGTGGAACCACTGTACTTTTCCTCCTGGCGCTTTTTTATAGTACCTATTTTTTTTTGGGGAGAGTAGCCCATTTAATGGTAAATTTGAAATCCACAAATTGTGCAAAACCATAGGAGCTAAGAAAAAAAAATACAATTTTGAAAAAAAAAAATGTCTGAATTGGTGGAATATTGGGTGAGGAAGATCACGTGGTGAGTCGAAATATGTTTCCAAGCAATAAAAAGGTCTATGACATATTCCAGGTCAAGGTTAACAACCCAAAACTCGAAGTCAAGTCAAGTCAAGTAATTTTTTTAATAAAAAAAATATATGGAGTTAGGTAAAGTTGCCGCGGGGCTCCTACTTCTGCGTGGTTTAAAAAAAAATAACCACGTAGAGGATAGCGAGGTCATTGTTCGCTCGCTTCGCTCGCTCACTAGACCCCGCCATCCTCTTCTAACCTCACCTGTCCGAGTCGGAGTGCCTCAAGTCCAGAGCTCGCTTCGTTCGCTCTTGTATTCCAGTTCTCCTAGTGACATTGTTGTCTTACCACGTCTAGGTGTGTAACTTTTGGATAATATGTTAGTTCAGTGTAGTTGGGAACTCAAAAAAAAAAAAAATCTCAAAAACTCGACGTTTTCAAAGTGTGAAATTTTACGTATTTTGTATACGCTATAAAATCGTGAAGCTCCAAACGAGTGGGAGGAAAAGTACAGTGGAGCCAAGTAATCAAATACACAATCATCATCGTACAAGAACGCTTCCAAATGCTTAACTTTACTGGACAATACATTACTTACACATTGCGGGTAGTTAGGTACTTACATAATTTAACTTCGCACTTTCCACTTTTCACAAAATCAATAATTATTATTCGCGTCATCTGCTCGACGTCCGTAGGTCACTGCAGGGATCCAGCAGAATATCAGCGTCAGGTACATTTACCTGACACATGCTAAGCTGGACTCCCATTTGGTGCAACTTTGAGACACACACCGCACGTTTGTACTCCACCGCACGTTATTTTATTTAAATGTCAAATTGTGTCATAGCCTAAAGTCTCATCACTGTCCATATGTCATCCTTTCTTCTTTTATTTTTTTTGTATATTGGCACCTGGTTCTTTTCATATAATTCGTTTTTATCTCATCGTGCTTTGTGTGTTGTATTGTGTCTTTTGTATGCACCAAATAAACGATTTATTTAACTATCTATCCCCGCACGGAACAAATATTTGTATGATCTGCAAGTAATTGTTCCGGGTCTGGGTGTTTGTGCTTGTGAGTTTTCTATGTTTGTAAACGCACCCACGATACAGGAAGAAATTTCTAGCGTGGGGCAACGTTTTAAAAAAAAAAGAAAAAAAAAAAAGATCTATCGACAGATAGATATATCTTTGTAGGAAAATTCAATCTCACTCCCTGGGGGTCAAGTATAGTTCACACGAGAGATAATAATTTGTTGACATGGTTATAATTACATGAATTAATGGTATGAATACTATGTAACGTAGCGGCTAACATAACGTGTATCTGAACTAAGCCAGAAAACCGAAATTTAGTAATATAATAAATATTAATAGTTTCTTCTCCAGACGCACTTTTTGAACCAGGTATCTGGAAACAGTAGTTTCTATGAACAAAGTTTACGGCAAAAAGTGCTATTTAAGGACGGTGATCTCTGTCACCAGTGCTTCCTATGTACCGAGGTGTTTACGAACAATGTTTTCTATCAACAGGGTTTTCGGCAAAACGTGCTGTCTAGGAATAGAAATTTCTATTAGCTTTGCTTTCTGTGTATAGTCATATCGTACAAGCGTGTTTCTATCTTAGGTTCCACGGTCAAACAACAAATGCAAACACCGGGCTGCTACTGAAAAATTCCAGATAGAAAAACACAATAACACTTTTACCAATCCGGGAACCGAACCCAGGACCTTTAATCACTAGCTTATCATGATCCTTGCCATTAAAGCTAATGTTATTTCAATTCAAACTCTTTCTTTACGATTTCCTATGAATCGAGTAATTTGCTCTTCGTTCGCCAGAAACAAGTGAATAGCACCATAAAATGGTCGTTTTAGGATACGGAACTGGAGAATACCAATGGTTTTAATGGATAAAAGCCAATCATTGAATCAAATGGGTCGGTAGGAGTGTGGGCCGATTCTTAGGAACAGGAATTGATCAGGTAGACTGTTTAAGGATTAAAAGCTTTCTAATAAAATTGCTTTAAAAGCAGTTTTTTTTAATATGTATTTGCAAAACTTTAATCTTTAGACAGTTTCTTTGGTTCGGGAAAATGTTTCCCGACTTATTAAAACAATATATGTTGACGAAGGGACTTTTTACTAGCAACTCAAAGGCATATTATGTCAGAGAATTTTGCCATATTCCCTATACAACGTGTCGTTTTGCATCCTCGTCAAATTCAAGGAGGTAACTATGCTAATGATTCTCGACACGAATCAATAATAAAATAAGTAGATTTTTTATTTTACGGCTATGAAAATACAGTCGAGAACGCAATGGTAATTGTGAGTTGGCGTTCTCGACTGTATTTTCATAGCCGTAAAATAAAAAATCGCAACAAGTAATTCGACGACTGGTTTGTGCGACGAAGACTGTTTGAACCCAGGTTACCCAGTTACAGTGCGGTATCACACGGGCCGCGTTTTAAAATTAAAAAAAAAAACAAGAAAAAATACCTACTTATTTTATTATTGATTCGTGTCGAGAATCATTAGCATAGTTACCTCCTTGAATTTGACGAGGATGCAAAACGACACGTTGTATATGAGCAGAAGAATGAAAGTAATCTCAAATTCTCAAAATAATCACCAATCACCATGACAGAAAGGTCAGGGCTTCTTATCTTTTGATCTCCCAAAAACTCACGATTTCATTTCTAAATATAATTATATTTCATATAGCTATTAAAGCATATTCAGAGCAGGTAGTCTCATTTTAATTCCATATAGAGAGTAAGTAAGCATTTTGGCGCAAACTATACACATATTTATCAAGTAGGTTGCACAGTACATGGTCGACTTTTTGTCATATATGTAACTGATAACCGGTTGGAGCATACGTTGCGGAACATGCGACTTGCCTATAGGTGTTATAAGACGTATAAGTTGTAACTAATAACCTAATTTAGATCGGACTTAGATAAGTAGTTGTCTAGTGAGTAGAACTGGGCGTTGTCTGAGATTCCTTGAGAGTGAGTGCACAGGGAATATACTTTTATTCATTAGCTTCTAGGTTATAGGGTTTTAGGGCTTCATTAATTTATGTTTTAATAGCTTTTACAGTTGTTGTTTTTTTTCTATGAGACCGTACTACCGGAAAAAAAGTAACCTATACATTAATTCAGGCTATAAACTATCCGTGTTCCAAATTTCATCCAAATCTATCCAGCCGTTTTTGCGTCATTGAGTAGCAAAAATCTAAATATACTAACTTTCACATTTATAAAATTAGTCAGTTATCAGGAGTGCCAGTTTAGTCATACAGACACACACATATCATCACACACATTTACAGCACCTAAATCGCACAGATACATGCACACACACACTTTAAATATTGATAATTAAGTCGCTCTCTGTACTTTCTTATTTTCTGTGTACTTCGTAATTAGCATAATGTTTAGAATAATTAATAATGTACACTTATTGTCAGCTCTGAAGATACCTTATAGTAAATAAATAAATAAATTATAAATAAAGTATATCGTAGGAAGTAGGATAGAATAGTAGGATGTACTTCTGTAAATAACTCTCCAAAACAGTCTTCTTGTCTTTCTGTTGTTTACAATCTTTAAGACTAAAGATACCTTCGTAAGTTGCACGGATTCTATTTTAATTATTTTTTATAGTTGAATGTTCTACTTAGTTCAAAATGTCCTTCACAATGACCTTTCTTACATTGACAGCACGGTTGGCGCAGTAGTTAACCGATTGACTGGTGTGCTGCGTGTAACGGGTTCGATTCTCTACATCAAGTGGTCAGTCAGATAGAGGAAGCAATACATCAAAAGGGCACCTGCCTGGGCACCTTTATAGACATCGAAGGAGCCTTCGACAAAACCAACTTCTCCAGTATCGGCAGCGCCCTCTTCAGACATGGGGCAGATCAGGTAATTACGGACTGGATTATAAACATGCTTAGCAAACGAGTGGTTCGCCTGGAGGACGAGCAGCAGCTGCCCATGATAGCCAGAGGCTGCCCCCAAGGAGGGGTACTATCCCCCCTTCTATGGAATCTGGTAATCAATGATCTTATCACCAAGCTCAACGCCAACCATTACTTCACAATTGGTTATGCAGACGATCTCGCAATTCTTGTTTCGGGGAAGGTGACGGGAACGATCTGCAACCTCACACAACAAGCACTACGTATTGTAGAAAGATGGTTCACCCACAAACGAGCATTAGGCCATTTCAGCCTACCGAAACTGTTCAACACGGAACTTCAATTGGCCAACGAAGTCAAGTATCTCGGGGTTACTTTGGACAGTAAGCTGAACTGGAGCAGTCATCTGGATACCAAACTAAACAGGGCCTGCATCACCTTCTGGCAGTGTAGGAAAATGATAGGTAAGAAATGGGGCCTATCCCCCAAAATAATACTATGGCTGTACACCGCAGTGATCCGCCCCATGATCACCTACGGGGCCGTGGTCTGGTGGCCCCGCACCAAGCTAGCGACAGCCTCCAACAAACTACAGCGCATGCAAAGACTAGCCTGCATGGCCACCACAGGATGCATGAGGACCACTCCGACTGCAGCTATCGAAGCCATGCTGGGACTCCCGCCGCTCCACCTGTTCATACAGCAGGAAGCAACGATGGCGGCGGCGCGTCTTAAGGCAACACATCTCTGGAGTAAGAGAGACACTCAACACACCGCGCTGCTTAAGGGACTCAACAATGAGTTCCCCATTACGAAGGCAGTAAATGACCGGGTACCCAAACAGTTTATCTTTGACAAAAAATACAAAATCCAACTGCATGAGGATCGACGATGCGAAGGCTTGCGCCCCGCAGAGCTGCGGATTTTCACGGATGGATCAAAAACAGGTAGTGGCACAGGAGCTGGAGTCTTCTCGGAGGACCTCAACATACACATAGCCACGCCATTGGGGGTCCATAACACAGTGTTCCAGGCCGAATGCATGGGCATCTCCCTCGCCGCGTCTGCTATCATGGCCAGGGAAGTTAGGGACCACTCAATCCGCATACTCTCGGACAGCATGGCTGTTCTACAATCGCTGAACAGTCACACAGTTGACTCTGGGCTAATATACGAGTGCCACCAGCGCCTAAACCAGGTAGGTAGCCTCAATAAAATTACCATTCAATGGATCAAAGGACACAGCGGCTCGCTGGGTAACGATGCAGCCGATGAACTTGCCAGGAGAGGGTCGAGTATGGCACCAGTGGGACCAGAACCCATCGCGCCTCTCCCCTTCGGGTATCTACGCACTCTGGTAAGAAAACGAACCAGGGACCAACATCACAAGTTATGGCTGGACCTACGTGAGTGCAGGCAGGCTAAGGAAGCACTTCCCACGATCGATGCCCGCCTCACAAAACAGGTTCTCCGTCTAACTAAACCACAGCTGCGTACAGTGACAGCAGCTATAACCGGCCATGGGTCATTCAACAAACATCTCTTTGTCATAGGAATAACAGACAGTCCGCTGTGCAGGGCCTGCTTGGAGCACGACGAGACAGCAGCGCATGTGCTGCTAAACTGCCCGGTGGTCGCCGATTACAGGGCAAAATACTTCGGTAACCCAGGTACCCTACGTGAGATTGTCAGCAACACCAAGGCGTTGCTGGCCTTTCTCGAGGAGCTGGGGTGGATCGAATGAGCGATTCTCCCACCCGTACGCAAAATACGCGCTTTGACGTGGAGTTGCGGACAACAGCCCGTATTACCTATTACCTATTACCTAACGGGTTCGATTCCCTCACGGAACAAATATTTGTATGAGCTACAAGTAGTTGTTCCTGGTCTGGCTGTTTGTGTATGTGTATTTAAATGTTTGTAAACGCACCCACAATACAGGAGTAATTCCTAGTGTGGGGCAACGTTTTTATAAAAAAAAAAATCTTCATTATTTCCTTCTGAGCGTGCATCAACTTGTTAACAACTAATCGTTCTTGTAACGTATCCTTAACAATAAAAAATATCGAAAAAACACATTGAACGAAAAAAAAAAGAAGTAGATAATAGTAATCGCAATGGCAGTGACAATGTACGAGGAATTAATTATCGCATAATTACAGACTGCTTCCATTACAACAGTGAAAGTATGAAGTGTTTTTCATACACTGTCATGTAAATAAATGCTGATGAAAACGTGGGTACATTTTAAATGCACTTTGCATGCTAAGTCATTTTGATGTAAGTAACCTGAGATTGTGATCTCGTTTCATTCAGTTTGACATTTGGATGTTCGGTTGAAACAGCTGATTAAAAATTTGTGATATCTTAATGTATTGACCGGATCTAATAGTTTCTTATAGAGATAATATACCGTGACGTAACATGACGCTTGTTGTCCGGAAGGGACAGTCTGAAGTGGTCCTATAGTACACATGGTATGGTTATATTTAAGTCCCGTGTCATAAATGATAAATGATTTTATTTCTGTAAGTAGGTTTATACAAACACTTTTACACGTCAATCATATTTTTTTAAACTAGATGAGGTCGGCGTTTCCTATCTGACTACTCTGAGAAGAAAGGCCGAAACAAACTCAGAGATCACAGTCTCTTTTAAAGTCCAGACATAATCTTGGTCAGATCATGTGAAGACCATGTGGATTGGTGTCTGAAATGGTCTTTTGAGGAAAAAACCACACAGATTGAGTGGACCTGTCCATTCAGTGCACGCATTTATCAGCAATCATTGAGCTCAACTCAGAACTTGAGGAGCTCATAGGGGACGAGTCTATTGCCACCAGGTACAAATAAAGCCTCCGGGCAATTTCAGATCTGGGTAAAACCCAACATCATTTTACCCGGCGAGGGATTCGAACCCAGCATCTCATGCTCAGTATTAGCGCTAGCGACCACTAGACCGACGGAGCAGTCTCACTGAAATGTAGATGTTAATTTATGTTAGCTAGCCTTTTGCACATGCAGCCATTAGTTCGCGTATGATATGGTCCAGCTGTTTGTAAGATAAGGCCAGTTTGGTTGCTATGAGACTGGCTTATCAAGTTCTTCCAACTAAACAGACAGCTGTGCTGCTGGGGAGTTTGTTGCGCCACTTCTTTTTCTCAACTATAGCACTGGGAAGTGGAGAAGGGCGGGCGTTTTGGGGGACTGTCTTATGTGCTTTGACGTTCAAAAAGTGCTGACTCTCAGCCTAGTTTGAATAAATGACTTTTGATTTTTGATTTTTAAGTCCCCGACATCTTATCACTATCATTACATATTATAAAACAAAGTCCCCCGCGCCGCGTCTGTCTGTTAACATGTCCACGATAAACTCAAAAGTACTGAACGGATTTGCAAGGTTTAAGTGTATAATTTATTAAGGCTTTGTTTAAATAGGTTACCGCGGGCGAAGCTACTGGCAAAAGCTAATGGAATATAAAACTATCTACCGTGACTGCTTCTAAATTCAGTAACTTTTAATGAACCGACAACTATACTTCCTTAAGATTGTATTTGAAATTGTATAAATAACTAAAGGTAAAAGTAGATAAAGGTAGATCTATACGAGCTGCCGTTAGATATATTAATGATAAGATAAGATTTAAGAAAGAAAGAAAGAAAAAGTATTTATTGTGACTCGCACAGGAAGATCACATACTAAAATAAACACACAATGGTACAAAAATGATAAAAAACAAATTTCTTGGAATTAAAAAGTAACTAAAAAAAATTTATTAATTTCAGTGCACACATTACCTAAGAATAAATTATAGAATGCTTGTCATAATTTTTTTTATGAATTTTTCCGATCTCGTTAAATTACTCAACATTTGCGTAATCAAATTAGCAGAACTATAAATTAAAAAATGCCCTAATTGGTTCGTCGGAAATCCGACCCGCTATAGCGCGGACAGTTTTGAAGTACCAGCAGTGACATAAAAACTGTTCATTGCGTCATAAAGTACTTTAAATGAACATTTAAAGCTTATTTAAGTCAAGAGTTTAAGTAACATTTCCGTCGTGACTTTCCAACTTTCTGATTAAAATTTAACTGGAGTAAAGTAATTTGAGGCAATAATCAGTGATATGCGAGCTTTCCTTATTTTGACATCTACGAAAATAAAAGTTTTGAAGTATTAAGAATTCGGTGATAATCACCGACTGACTGATGTACAAACGAATGCTAAATTCATAGAAATAGTTCAATAATAATAATAGTAGCCCATTAATGTTCCGTGTGGTACCGGACGTAAAAGAATAGCGCCATCCCATTTCGTCCCATGGGTGTCGTAGAAGGCGACTAAGGGACTTACTTGAGAATGGGCACCAGCGTTCTCTATGCATTTTACCACCATACTGCGATCGCCAACCCGCCTGCCAGGCGTGGTGATTATGGCAAAACTCCCCTTTTGGGGGAGGCCTATGTCCAGCAGTGGACGACTTCCGGCTGAAATGATTAATGTCCCACTTAAGACTTTAAAATGCCTCTTCTCATAAAGAGAAGGCACAAGCATTGATCACCATACTTCTTCAAGGAAACAGAGATGCTTAATTGTAAGACAAATATGATATTGCTTCCAGCCCCAAATTGATGTCGTTGTTCAATAAAAAAATGGTGGACTGCATAATGTATCCGCTTTAACTTTAGAATGCTCTCACATAGCTCATTTGAAGCACACGTCACACGTGGATGTAATTATATCATCTACCACCAGTGCCAGTCCGTAACACGTATGGTATGTTAAAAAAATAAGTGGAGAAAACACAAATAGATCGGAAAACGTTCTTGTTGGGGTTATCTCGTCGTTGACGGATATCCCGGTAGTTGTTGTAGGAAGTAAGTTAAGTAACACCAAACCACTGTTAAGTTTAATAGTTTATTTATGGACACAGTTTAAAGATATGTTTGTTTAGTTATCTGAGCCGCGCTTAATGTTATTGTTATTAGGTAATTATCGACTCGCACATTAGCGCGTGACGGAGTTTTAGTGACGACTGAATTCAGTGATTATTAATTAGGTAAGCGTAAACGTACTTTTGCTGTATGAGCATTATTGGCTCGTACATGCTCCCGAGGGAAAGATTGTACGTACTCAGATCACCAAACTTGCGTTACAAGTTAAATAAGTACAAAAAATGTTACAAAAATAATAAAAGCAATCAAAACAATAAGCAAGACATAATTCTTAAATAATTCATCATAGCTTGAATCTTGTTGCTGCTGTTTGCGGCGGACTGTAGTTTTCTGAATGTCCACCTCGTATTTTAGCGTAGGCAGGAATCTCCTTCAGTTCTATATCTTCTGTCCTCTCTCGAGTCTCGTTTGTTTTGGTATGGCTCGTCTTACGCGCCCGAAGATATCTTCTTATTCGCCAAACTATTATAGCGGCGACGATTCCTCCCACTACCAAAGTGCTTACTGCGTAATTGCCGATGTCGTGGACACTTAGTTCGTTAGGTAGGCTCTCTCGTCCTTTTTGTGCGGTTATCTGGTCATCTAATAATCTGTGTTCCTTAGATAAGTTTAGTTTCGGTAGCACCATTTTTGTGTTTTTGAACGTATTCCACATATCATTTGGCGAGTCGATAGTAGGTACCTCCAAGGTAATTCCAATATTGGTACTGCTACTAAAAACGTTATGTGAATAAATTGTAGCGTCTTTGTGCTGAAGTATGCAATCCTGACCTAGGGCAAGGAGCCCCGCTTTTGTTATAATGGTTGTGGTGACGGCACGGTTGGCGCAGCGGTTAAGCGATTGACTGCTGCGCTGCGTGTCGCGGGTTCGATTCCCGCACGGAGCAAATATTGGTATGACCTACAAATAGTTGTTCCGGGTCTGGCTGTTTGTGTATGTCAGTTTAAATGTTTGTAAACGCACCCACAATACAGGAGTAATTCCTAGTGTGGGGCCAACGTTTTTTAAAAAAAAAAAAAAAAAAAAAAAAAAAAAAAAAAAAAAAAAAAAAAATTCGATTTTCGCATACTATGCGCGTCGTACACTCATTGATGCAGTTATACAGCCATATGTTTGGTCTCTGTAATTTTATCCATTGGTCAGAGCATTGTTGTGGTACCCAATCACATGTTATGTTATTTAGATTTTGACTGAGGATTTTAGCTTCGCAAGATGCCGTGGCTCCATGCAAGTTACGGATAGTTGTTGAGGCGTGGCATATGTGATTGTCCGCCGTCATTGTTGTACATTGCTGAAGATCGACCTCTTCCATCTGTATGTAAGTATTCTTTATGAAGTTGACTCCAATATATTGTGTTGTTGTCTCTATCACCAGACATTGGTTAGAAGTTAGCTGTCTAGGTAGAGCTATATTGCGATACAATGTATACTCGTCATCACTTAGTAACGGGATATGTAATTCGAAGAGTAAGTACTGTTCGGTGAGCCGGGCTTTAACATAAATAATTTTGTAAATATTTTTTATGTTAGCTCCATCGCTGTTTTTGATAGGTAACGTTAATCTTTTCGGTATAATACCGGCAATGTAGTTGAGTTGTTCAGATAGCTGCTCCGGTGTGAATAATTTCATATCGAGATGGCCTCTGTAAATATCTGTCAATGCACTCAGGAGCATTTGTTGGTTTCTTCTCAGTACTGAGATGAGTAAACTGGCAGTTAATGCTCCAGCGTTGACGTCGTTCATCGTTTTCATTATTTGGAATCTGTTTTCTATCACTGCCGTATTATATTTCGTTTCGTTCATGAACTTCTGAATTACTTCCAGTTGCGTTTTTACGAAGTCTTCATTTTTCTTGATGACATTGTTTTCTGCTTCGATAATCAGTGTCTGATTTCTTATCAGCTGTAGTAAATATTGTTCGTTCGTTTTAATTTTTTCTATGTCTTGTGCGTATTTTTCGGCGAAATCGCTGTCAAGGACACCAAATAGGGCTCGTGCAAGATTTCCTACGCCGTTGACGTAGCCACGTCGCCTTCTTTGTTGATGTTGAGACCGTAGTAGTATGTTGTACTCGTTCAGCTGGTTCATTTCAAACTTGAGCTGTTGTGTCGTAGAGTGACATGGCTCGTTAGGCATCGTGTCGCATAGTTGACCTATACGATTCACGAATTTCTCTACCCTTGTCGTACTTTGCCAGAATGTTGTCAGGTTATAAAATACCAGAAGTTTCCATTCATCGTGAATAAGTTGGATATTTCCGACAGGGTCAAAGTAAGCTGGTTGGTTTTCAGCTAAACGAGTAATTTTAAAATGTTGCAGGGGTACTGCTAGTCCACATGTTAACGTTGTAAACGCTACTAGTAACATCATAAGCAAGCTGTTTACCCTTTTCGGGGATTTACTAGCCCCTTTGTTTGGTTTTCCGTGCTTAGTTTCTGGATTTACTTTTAGTAATTCAGAGTTTCCGCATACCTCGTTTATGGGTAGCGGGGTTAGTTTAATTATGGGTCTTTTTAGTATCCCATTTTGTGTCTTGAGCGTGACTACTCGTACTAAGTCATCGCTGCCTGGGTGCAATTCCAATACGCGTCCCATAGCCCATCTGCTTGGGGGTAGATTACTTTCTCTGACGAGAACTAGTTGTCCCTTTTGTATGTTTTCTCTGGTTTGTTGCCATTTGTTTCGGTTTTGTAGTGAGTGAAGATATTCTTTAGACCAGCGGTCCCAATAATGTCGACGCATGAGCTCAATGAGTTTCCAGTTGTTTCTGATGTCTATAGCTCCCGTTTCTTCAGGTTCATTGAGTGGTAGTGTTAGTGTTGGACTCCCCGTGAGAAAGTGACCAGGAGTGAGGTATTCCAGATCTTCCACATCCTCCGATAATGGACACAGTGGTCTGCTGTTCATGCACGCTTCGATTTGTGTAAGAAGCGTTGCAAATTGTTCGTATGTAAGCTTCTGTTGTCCGATTACCCGTTTCAGGTGTGCTTTCATGGAACGTACAGCAGCTTCCCATAAGCCTCCTGCTGATGGCCAGGATGGTGCGTTGAAGTGCCACTCGATTTGAAGGTTGTGGATCTCCCTAAAGAACTCTGAAGATTGCATCGTTTCGAATAGTTGGAACTCTTCGTTTAAAACTCGTGCGGCTCCGACGAAGTTGGTTCCGTTGTCGGAGTAGATATGTTTTGGAGTGCCTCTTCTGGCGCACATTCTTTTTAGTGCTGCGACGAAGGTTTGCGTTGACAAGTCTGAAACAAGTTCAATATGTACTGCTTTTGTGCACATACATATGAATATGGCTATGTAGCCTTTGCAGGTTTTTATCCCACGGCCTTTGTTTATCTTTACGTCCACGTGGCAATCGTACGGAACCCACGTCGCTTAAGTAATGAATTGAATAATTCGTTTTTAATCGACGTGGGTTCCGTACGATTATTCGTGTAGCAGTTTGTTAGGAACCCTTCGTTTGTGGTATAACTTTCTTTTGAGATTGGCGCTTGTTTTTCTTGTTCCTGAAGCCATTTGGGGCCTTCCCACCACAGGGAAAAGTTGACCAGTTTTTGCGGTGAGAGTCCTCTTGTTGCACAGTCGGCCGGGTTTTCGTTCGTCTTCACGTAACCCCAGTTTATCGCGGGCACGATATTTAATATCAGTGTCGTTCTATTGGTAACATACTTTTCGTATTTTGTTTGACTTCCCTGAAGCCATGCTAGAACGACTTTTGAATCGGTCCAGCAGGTAATCCTTAGATCGTAATCTTCTAGGATCTTAGTTATCCTTTGTAGGAGTTTCGCTAGCAAAACTGCGGCGCATAGTTCCAACCTAGGTATCGTAGTTTTCTTTTTGATTGGTGCCACCTTAGTTTTTGCCGCGAGTAGTGTTGTTTCATAGCCACCGGTGGATGACGTTGTTCGACTGTAGATAACGCATGCGTAGGCTTTCTCGCTCGCGTCACAGAAAGCTTGCAATTCGATCGCCTTATTGTTTTCGTTTTTTATCCATCTTGGTAAACTTATATTCTTTATATTTGGCAGATCGAATTTAATTTGCATCCATTCCTTTTCTATGGAATCTGGTACGTTTTCGTCCCAGCCAATGTTGTGACAGTTATCACTCCATAGTTTTTGGAAAAGCAGTTTTGCTTGTAGGGTAATTGGAGCCAACCATCCGAGCGGATCGTAGATCTTACTTATTTCTGACAATAGCCTGCGTTTAGTGTATGGTGGCTCTTTGTTGTTGCTAGGCGATTCGGTAATAAAATGAAATGTGTCGCTTGCGTCACTCCATGCGAGTCCAAGTGTTTTGCTGAACTCTTGTTGCTTGAAGTTAAATTCGTTGTTGTTACTCTTCTCTTTTCTCTGTAGTTCTTTAAGAATAGATGGTTCATTCGTGGACCATTTCCGTAAAACAAAACCACCTTTCTTCAGTAGTTCACTTAACTCTTTTCGCAGTCTCGTTGTTGATTCTATGGTATAGTGACCCGTGATGGCGTCATCCATATAAAATTCGTTAAGTAAAGCCTTTTGGGCCAGAGGGAAAGCGTTGCCTTCATCTTTGGCCAGCTGTTGGAGAGTGCGCATCGCTATGAATGGTGCGACTTTGGTCCCGTATGTTAGGGTACACAGCTGCATATCTCTCAGTGGTTCTCTCTTGGAGTCTCTCCAAATTATTTTTTGAAGACTTTGTTGATCCTTGTGAATCAGGATTTGACGGTACATTTTCTCTATGTCCGCTGTTAGGACATATTTATAGCTCCGCCATTTTATGATCAGAGATAAAATGTCCTTTTGTAGATTAGGCCCCTTTTCCATTAAATCATTTAGACTGTACCCGGAGTCTGTTTTCATGGATGCGTTAAAAACAGCTCGTAGTTTGGTTGTTGACGAGCACTCCCTTACTACGCCGTGGTGTGGCAGGTAGGCCTGTACTTTACTTTCGGATTCTGTCACTGGTTTCATGTGGCCTAATTCGATGTATTCTCGGATGAATTCCTTGTATAGTTTAGCGAAATGTTCTTGTCTGGCCATTTTCTTTTCTAAATGAAGAAATTGCGCTGTAGCTTTTGATTTCGATTTTCCAATGTTTTGTTCATAGTTAGCGTTCATGGGCATTTTTACCACATAACGTCCGTTGTTTAATCGTTCTGTTGTTTCTGTGTAATATTTTTCGCAGAATTCGTTCTCCGTTGTAATTCTGGGTTCCGAAGCGATGTCTTCTATTTCCCAAAATTTTGTTAGGTTGTCTAGCTCTGTTAGAGTAACTAGACAGTTAAATTGCTTTGTAGCGCCGCACAGTATCCAGCCCAACTTTGTGTGTTGCGCTACTGGCGAGTCATTGTTATGCTTGATTATTCCTCCTAGAATCACTTCGGAGTAAACATCCGCACCAAGCAGTAAATCAATGGGCCCAGGGATGCTGTAATCTGGATCAGCCAACTTGATGTTATGAAGGTGCGTCCAGTTGTCTGTGTTGATCGTTGAGTTAGGCAGATTGTTGATGAGTTTACTCATCACTAATGCTTCGGTTCGGAACGTATAATCAGAATGGATAGACTTGCATTCCAATTTTATCATCCCTTTACTCTTGCCCATTATGGAGCCAACTCCAGTGACTGCAGCGTTCATTTTGTTTCGTGGTAAGTTCAACCGTTGAGCAGCATTTTCTGTGACCAAGGTTACTTGTGAGCCTTGATCCAGTAACGCCCGAAGGATGACGTAATCTCCTTCCTTGTTCTTGACCCTTAGTTGAAGAGTCGTTAAGAGTATCTCTTGTTCACCGTTTAGGTGGTTAGATGTTCGCTCAGCCGCCGTTGATGTGGTCGGCTGGGATTTTTGTCCTTTCAGATTATCATCATGAAGAAGGGAGTGATGTTTGTAGTTACACGTGCGGCATGTTTTCGTTGAATTGCATTTGTTTCCGCCGTGACTAAACAAACAATTTTTGCACAAGTTCAGGTTACTTGTTGTTTGGTTTCGCGTTGCGACATCCATGTTCAAAAATGTAGGACACTGCCTCAGCGCGTGTTCGTTTTTGCACAGTGGACATTTCCTCAGCGTTGCATGGAAGGTTTTTGTCCATTTTTCTGTGTCTTTAAAGTTCGTTGACTTGTTGTTGTTATAACTTTTATGTTGGTTATTTGTCGAATAGTTTTGTTTCCCGCCGTTCTTTTTGTTACGGGATGTTTCTAATGTTATGAACTGCAGTTCTAGGAACTCCATGAACTCCTCTAAGTCTGGGAGCTCTCTTGGCTGTTTCATGGTCTTGATGTAGTCACCGTACGTGACGTCATCCAGTTTGGAGGACAGTAAGTTCACGATAAGTGGACCCCATACTGGAATGTTGATCTCAATGTTTTCTAGGCCATTCAAACACTCTTTCGTGGTGTCGTACAGCTTCTTTATGTTGTTTGAGTTCGATTTTTCGATAGATGGTTGATTGAGAAGTGTGTCTATGTATGAGGTAAAAAGTAGTCGTTTGTTGTCGTAGCGGTGCTGAATAATATCTAGGCACGAATCGTAATTCTCAGCACTCACCGGAAGGTGTTTGATTAACTTTTCCGCCTCTCCTTTCAGTTTAGATTTAAGGAACTTCATTTTCTGCGTTTTGTTCAGCGTTGGATTGTTATGAATCATCTCAAAGAATAAATCCCTAAAAGAGATCCAATTGTTAAAACTTCCGTTGAACTCTGGTAATTCCATACGCGGTGTTGTTTTTTCGTAGTGGGATGTTTCAAAGATTTTTCTATTTAGCTCGCCCTTTAGGCTGTCGTAGACTTGCTCCCAATGGTCGTATTTTGCTTCATAGTCCTTGTCGTTCCCTTGCAGTAAGTAACTTAGTTCCCAGTGAATCCTGTCGATGGATTCCCATCTAGACGTTAATATGTTGACTTGGTCTTGCAGTTGCCACTTCTCTTTCATGCCATCCAGATTAGTTTTGGATACCGCTCGCTTCAAGGCATTGATGTTACACATTTGATTACGTAACAGCGTTGATAGGTGCTTGTCCGTTTCATCTTCGATTTGTTGGTGTACTCCAGTTGTATCAAATTGCGGTGTTCCGGAAGTTTCTTGTATTTTCGGTTTTGATATCCCCGAAAATCCTGGTTCGTTTATCAACTTGTTTCGTAGTTGGTTCATAGATTGCATTGTTTCGTCAAACATGCTTTTTGTTATTATGAAAATGTCCTGCTTAAAGTAGTCATGTTCTCTTTGTTTACACTCATACGTTTTCAAGATTTCATTGTTCGACCGAAATTCATCCCAAAGGTATTGTAACGCTTCGATGCGCTTGTTAAGGTACTCTATGGTTTTTCTACTCACAGCGTCCTTTTTAAAGTTGGTTTGAAGAGTTTTGATTCTCTCGTAGCTGCTTTGCTGCTTAGTTATAAGTTCCACAAATTCAGAATAGTCTTCCGTCGACATTGTTTATGCCTTATGGCTGTTAGTGGTTGGTGAGTAGGTAGTATGTACTCACGAAGTTTTCGTAGCTGAAGTAATCGCAGTGGACGTTATCCCCGCTGATTATTTCTTGTTTGTAGCGGTAGACGTGATCTCCGCTGTAGTAGCCGCCGTGGACGTTATCCTCAGCGATTTGTTTCTTGGTAATTAGTTTGTAGCAGTAGACGTGATCCCGCAGGTTCGTTAGTGGCAGGTACTCAGTGTAGCTCACCCTCCTTTACGTCATGTGCAACGTCTCAATGCTACTGGTTAGACCCGCTTGTGGGAAGCCAACAGCACCGATTTGCTAACGTAACTGGAATGTTCCACGCTAAGCACTCTGCTGATGAGGAGACACGACGGCTCACGAGATGATTTGCCGTGTCATCCGGTTCGAAGGACCAAAAGATGTTGGGGTTATCTCGTCGTTGACGGATATCCCGGTAGTTGTTGTAGGAAGTAAGTTAAGTAACACCAAACCACTGTTAAGTTTAATAGTTTATTTATGGACACAGTTTAAAGATATGTTTGTTTAGTTATCTGAGCCGCACTTAATGTTATTGTTATTAGGTAATTATCGACTCGCACATTAGCGCGTGACGGAGTTTTAGTGACGACTGAATTCAGTGATTATTAATTAGGTAAGCGTAAACGTACTTTTGCTGTATGAGCATTATTGGCTCGTACAGTTCTTGTGAATGCCACTTAAAAGTTTAACTTTTTTTTACTTTGATTTAATTGTTTGTATACTTAGTGTAAAATTCTAATTTTAATTCACCTTAAAGATGTTTGTCATTTGACAATTATTGTCGTTTATTTTCTAACCTCAATAATCGTCGATGATTTATTAATTAAATTTTAATATTGTATTCCAACAATAATTGTTAGAAAAAGTTGAAACCTATTTAGAATAAAGATGAATCTGACACTTATTCCCTTTAGTGAGTCATTGCTTCTTGAATCTTGAACACTGTGGCTGATAGGATTTCATCCACGTTTTGGAGGTCCCTTCTTTAAGAAGTCAGGAATTTATGTAATCATAATTTTAATTATATTTTTTTTATTGTTTGTGTAATCTCAATAAAATGTTATTGTACCTATGGATCCTGATTTATAATTTTATTTAATTTATTTATTCAACGAGGATTAAACAGGACTTGTTGACACTTTCGTCTGTTACTTTTGGAATAGATTATAAGCACATACAAGATGGTGCAACGTGCAACGAATCGGGCGTGATCGACACGACTGCTGGAGCGAATAAGTCGAGTTACAACTCGATTATAAGAGAATACGTAATGTAAGAGATTTGCCATGTGCTTTCTGAGAAATGAACACCCTGTTATTCCAGTTTCATAAGAGTAACTGTTATTCAGAGCAATACTGCTATTGATATACTGTTCTTCTGAGTGTCCGTATGGATTGAGGAGCCATGTCTCAGATTTAAACGAGGGTACTGCCAATATTTAGTAGTAAATTAGCCAAATTTGTAGCCGCGATCCTGGAATTTGTAGCAAAACCCTTCAAAAGTTACAGGACGTTGAAGGTGGCTCCTCAATTCAGATGTCTGGATTGAGGAGCCACCTCAGAACTCGAAAACTAGCCAATGGATATTTCTGAAACTTTGGTTGGAATTAGTAGTATTTATGCTTAATTTGTACAAAATTTCATAGCGGCCATCTGGCGAATAGCTTTAAACGTAAAAATCACAGATGTTAGAATTCAGGTTACGTATTTTAGGAGTATAAAAGTGCGGTCGCTCAGACAGTCAAAATAAGCGACTTTGTTTAGAAAATATATTTTAAAATAAAGATTAGAAAACGCTAGTAATTAATCAAAGAATAATCCCTTATTCTTTGATGTAATGTAGAGATAATGTTTAGAGATTAAAAAAAACAGGTTATTTGATCTAGACTTCTGGTTTATTTTTCTTTTATTCTTTGTGTTTAATATATTGTGTTTCTTTATTTAAGTACTGATTTGGTGAAAAATGATTCATGTGTAAATAAAGTTCTGTTTATGAACACAGTTTGAATTATTTTTGGTCACCCTACACAGAATATTCTTAAGGAATGTTAAGATTATTAATATCTTTAGAAATACTAAACGTAGAGGAATTTTGATTACCAATATTTAGTAGAAATTTCTACTAAATATTGGCGTAATCAAACTTCGATTTGATCAACTACTTTAGTAGCTACGTACATTTGTTTTTATAGACCGTCAGGATTGAGGAGCCACATAAAATGTGTTGTATTACCGAAATTATGAAGCCTATGCGTTTTATTTTTATACTACAAATTAAAACAAACTTACTATTAAATAATACTAAAAATCTGTCGTAATTGCTTCATTAGTTTCCGAGAAACAGCGCGGGGAAATTTATGGATTTTTCAGATAAATCAAAGCATTGTAGCTACCTCAAATTCAGCCGTACAAAACCCATTTTTTTGTACAAATTAAGCATAAATACTACTAATTCCAACCAAAGTTTCAGAAATATCCATTGGCTAGTTTTCGAGTTCTGAGGTGGCTCCTCAATCCAGACATCTGAATTGAGGAGCCACCTTCAACGTCCTGTAACTTTTGAAGGGTTTTGCTACAAATTCCAGGATCGCGGCTACAAATTTGGCTAATTTACTACTAAATATCGGTAGTACCCTCGTTTAAATCTGAGACATGGCTCCTCAATCCATACGCACACTCTTCTGAATGTGTCCAATTATGTTGTTATAAGCTCCTTAATGTTGTTTTCCGAAAGTCTGCCAACCAGTCTTACCAAGGGGTATCGTATTACTCAGTAAGTGGATTGTGGTGGTCAGATAGGCATTCGGTCCATGTAAAATATTGGTATGCAGCTGTATTCTTTTTGACTGGAAGCCGACCCCAACATAATTAGAAAAAGGCCAGGCAGATGATGAAGCTTCTTAAAGTTTATCACACCGAAGTAGATAAAGAGAAATATAACACTTTCTCATGGGGTTCTTAAACGGCTCCAACTCCTTTACTTTTAATTGAAACTACACTGACAAGCTTTGTCTCAATAAAAAAAAAAAAAACTGGTTGTGGAATTGTGAACAAGAATCTCACTAATCGACTAAATAAGCCAGATTCCGAATTCCACAGTCTCACATTAACATTTTTATTCGACCGTTGCATCAGACTCTCATTCACCAATAAAACAGCGATTAAACTTGACAAATCTAATCAAGTAGTACAACAATTATATCTAAAAGTACAATTAAATAAATAATATAACAATAGTTTTGAAAGGAGGAGAATTTAGGGTTTAAGACGCGTATTTGTCCCCCACGTGATGTCTGACCCCCCATTTGTAGTTTGCATTTTTGTCTGTCTTGACAAATGTGTGGACAGGGCCTGTGACCCCACTGGTTCCTTTGTGGTCATGGTCATGGTGGTCGTAATCGTGGTGGTCGTGACCACGCTTCGGACGCTGCCATTTTGGCTCTTCTAGGTCTGCTGACTCGACTGAAAAGGCAAGGAGTGGAATTAATCATTTGTTGAAATAGCGATAAAAAATATTTTAGTAATAAGCTGTCAGCTGTTTTGATGATGTTTGTTCGGAAAATCGTTGGTTTTAGGACATGCAGGTTTCCTCACGATGTTTTCCTTCACCGGGTTTAAAGCAGTGGTTATGAAATAAAATATACAAAATTAAGTGGCTGCTTGGGTTCGAACTCACGACCCACAACTCGTAAGGCGAGGCCGGTACCACTGAGCCACCACTGCACCCATTTCATGTAATGAGACAACTCTAATAGTATTAAATAACAGTGTCTATGGGCTTGAAACGGATTCAAATTTGCAGTAAACCTTTCCAATTCAATTTCATGCATTTGTTTGATGAACTTCACTCCACTGGTGGAACATGCTATATAATTGTCATAGAGCATAAAAACCTACCAGGTATTTTATGATGTGGCTGCAAATGAGGCTGCGCCTGCGGTTGTGAATGAGGTTGCGCCTGCGGTTGTGGATGAGGCTGCGCATGCGCCTGCGAATGTAGCTGCTGAAGTGACTGTGGATGGTACTGATGATGTTGACGCACATGTACGGGCGGTGGGGGAGCGAACCTGGTGAACCGCATCGGTCCTCTGGGCACCGGGTAGAAAGGTCTGGACCATGCTGAGGTCGCTATTACCATACAGGATAAGATTAACTGGAAAGCAGAAAAATACAGTATTAGATCATCTGAATCAGCCTATACTGTACCCGCTGCTGAGACACAGGCCTCACTCTCTGGAAGACAAAGTGGGCCATATACAGGATACAATTTTATATATTTATTTTATAATATTTTTCTTTTTTACGGTTATACAAAAAAAAAAAACAGCTGTTCCATACATTTTGGCCGCGTAGGTATTGCACCTTTCTATGAAACAGCTGATTTTCTTTTTGTATAACCGACGAAAATTTTCTATGCTAGCGGGTCTAGAATGTTATGCTGAATTCATGGTTACAGTTTGGTGTTTTCCTTCACCATTTTTAAAACAAATTAAATACAAAAAGGTACCCGCTTGGATTCAAGGGTCCACTACACAACATTAAACAAAAACATTAAAAATCCAAGTCGATTTTCTATCCAGAAGAAAGGAAAAATAAAAAGGAAAAAAGCGACGTACAGAAAAAGCCGAAAAAAACTCGTAGGTACTCGATAATTTTGAGTGTAGATTAAGAATGTTTAAAATAGTGTTAAAATATATAGGAACGAATACTAAGCGTTTAATGGGAAAAAAAAGAATACCTAACTTAACTGAATTAACTAACACACTGTTAGACTTGTTCATATTATAGCTTGACTAAAACTATTAACAAACTAAAAAAAGGAAGTAATAGAGTAGTAGGTAAATCTAGAAAGTATACAAAGCTCTAACCAACTCAATATGCTGACTAACTGTTACTTGAATTAACTTAATTAATACTCATCGTTAAGATAATTAACCACTATGATATAAGGTTAAAAGCCTACTAAAGAAAAGAACCAGTTTGAAAATGATTTACGGCAAGAAAATTGACCAGAAGCAGTGAACTCATTAAATAGTTAAGTATACGATCTTTAATTAAGACATTATAAACTAATTGGGGTACAATAACAAGTTGTTGTTTGTTATATAAATGGTAGGTAATAGAAACAACGTTATTATTACGTAGTTTTGATAAATAATGGATTATCCAAATTATGGCTTCCTGGACAAAAAACGGTTGTGGCAATTTGTTGTGGCAATGTTTTTCATCGGTTTAACTAACGCTTTTACTGTTGACAACGATGCAGACGTTTATGATGTACGATAAGGAGACAATTGAACTTACCTAACAAATAACGAAACTATACGCACTGTAATTGAAAATGCCACGAAACACACATTATTTTAAGTTTCAGAGAAAACGGAACTTTAAAAAAAAATTGAGAACTACTGATGAAATTAAGGTTTTGAATTGAATAGCCACGTCTTTTCATCTTAGTTTATGAAGATTTAATCCTTGAGATGATACTAGAAAGCTTCGAGAAAACACTCAGGTTTCCATTATCAGAATATTTAGCCACTTCCTGCAAGTGAGATACTCTTGGTAAGAAAATAAAAGCACTAAATGTTATGTAGCTAAAATTTGTTTTTGTTTTTTTTTGCTCTGCGAGGGGAAACCTTTAAAAGGCGCTTGGGATTTAGGGTTAAGGCTGGCGACTGTGGCATTTTAACCTCACTATAACCACCTCAGGGTCACCACCATCTGTTCAAGGAAGGAAGATCCGTCTGACATTATGCTGAGCTGAGGCCCTTTTAGCATTAATAACATGGTTTTCTGTTTTATTTATAGTTTTAACGTTCTATGCTGTAACGCCAATATACGCATTTTTCATTCTTTCCGCTACCTCTCAAAAGACCCATCAGAAACCCCCTCAGACCAACGCCTGTTACTACATCTCTGGGAAGTTTACTCTACCTGGAGATATGGCCTAGGTCCAGCTCTCCAATCCCTAGGGAAAAGATACATTAAATCGAGTTTAACACTAGAATGTCACAATGCACTAGAAAAAGTAACAATTTCTAACCGCCACACTGTGACACTGCAATGGATAAAAGGACACAGTGGATCACTATGCAACGATGCTGCTGACGAACTGGCGAGGAGGGCATCCAGCGCATCAGTCTGTGGTCCCGAACCCATCGTGCCCATCCCTTTCAACCAACTACGCAGTTGGCTTCAGGAATACACCCACACACAAGCGGAGAGGTGATGGACCCAGACACCAGTGTTACGCCTGGACAGAAAAGATCCGCGTCTGGTGACTGGTACCATCACAGGACACTGCCCGCTAAACAAGCACTTCTACACAATAGGCATAACGGACAGCCCCTTGTGCAGGGCTTGCTTGGAGGCTGAGGAAACCGTTACGCATGTGCTTTTCGAATGCACAGGCGTAGCCCAGATTAGAACAGAGACCCTCGGGGCACCCAAATGGTACACGGATATTCTCAACAGACCAGGAGTTATAGCCAACTTCTGGAGGGAGGTGGGCTGGCTGGAATAACAACCGAAGGCCGCCAAGGCTCACGCACAATGATCCACTTGAAGGACTAAGTGCGGAAACTAAACCCATAACATAGAACATAGAACATATGGCCTAGGTCTTAAAAAATGCTTAACACAGAAACTAGTTTTACAGTCGTCAACGTTACACATTATAATTAATGTATGCACGAATACTTGCAATTTAATTGCCCAATCCTTATCTCAATGGCCGCAAGCTGTTAAAACTGTTCCTAACTTGATTAATTGCAATCATGTGATTTATGCAATATGGTAATTAAATTAGTAGGCAAATTATGATTGAATAGATCCTTAATTATGTGTAATACTAACAAATTGACACTTATTGTTAGGGCCAGCTTATTTGACTGTGACTTAATTTAAACTAAGTAGATATCCATACTATAAGACATAAGATAACATAACGCCTGTAACCCCCGAGGGGCTAGGCAGACGTGTAACTGTAGTACAACCATATTTCGCAAGTTATGTTTAAGTTCCAAGTAATAGGGACCAGACTCTTGTCATCAAACGGCCACAAATCCAGGTTCCGGGCTTATTACAAATGTGAAAATAAGCGCTTGTCTGTTATCTTTTCACACCTAGGGGCGTAAGCACGAAGTCCGTTGTTTCGGTCGAACTAACGGGCCTTTCCAACTCCGTATCACTTATGCACAGAAGATTAGTTTGGAGTACGAATTAAGAATGAATGACAACACGATTTGCCAGCTGTCGCTACTCCCGATATGCTTTTGCCCGCCAAAACAGTTAGTTAATTGGCTGTATTATTCACTAAGAACTTTCGAACTACTTTCGGACGGGCCCGTATCTTCGTTGACGGAGTTAGTGAGTAGGCCCCCTGAACCACAGAACCGTTCGGTCGTTCCATACGTGACAGATAGGTAAGTAACTTGGAGAAGGAATTATGCTTATTTTATCCTGGCTTAAAAAAAAAACAAAATACGAAAGACACCCAGAACCCGTTAATACAAAAACAATTCCTGAAAGAATCTAAAAAATCCAAAAATCAAAATATTTTATTTCACATAAACCTGCAAGGGCACTTATGAAACGTCAGAAGCTAGGTGCACTAAGAACTAAAGATGGCAGTCGCCCTCTTGGTTAAAAGTATAACAAAAGATAAACTTACCAATATTTTGGTGTCCATTTTCTAAACTCATGTACTATAGTGTAAGTGAACTCGATAGCAATGGCGACCACGGTGTCAATCAGCTTCTTATAAATAAGAAAGAAAACGAATTTATAACACTTTCTACCGTCGCGTCGATTTTACGCTTGGACGCGTCGATACGGCCGTGGTCGACGAATCTGGCAACAACACCAAATAGTCCTCTTCAAATGATGAAAATGTACTATAAAATGCATATAAGAATTTAGATTAAAATATAAATAGGTTTGTTTTTATTAATCGTTGCAACTGAGGAAAGTTATCTAAGAGCCAGTTATACAATTTAAGTAATGTTGAATAACATTTAATCGTTCGTAGATTTCATGAGTTCCAAGCGAGATAAAACATAACATCACGCTTGTATTTTCCGAAGAGTTAGGCAGAAGTGTATGTTTAAGTCCCATGTATACGGCGAGACTATTGTTATCCAGACTCCAGAGGGGTAATTGCGTAACTCACTAACAGTAGGAATCGCTTTAATTTTGATAGTTCAACAACATTCATTGCGTTATTTACATTGTTGAACAGATTTTTTTTCAAACATTACAAGCAATGGATTAGAAATAATCTTCAATATGATTCAGATTCTGATTGATAGTGCGTTACGCAATTAGGGTGCAGGCTGATAGTCGGTTACTAAGAAATTCTTAATGGAAAAAGTCAATAACACTTTGACTGACCTGGGAATCGAACCTAGGAACTCGTGCTCAGCAGTAGCGCTTGACCACTAGACTATCGAGGCAGTCAAGCTATTCCAAGTGACTATAATGTCATGACTGTATTTTGTTAATGGTACTCAATAGTCAACGCATTTATTTGTTTGGACGCTGTGATTAACTCAAGACAACGTTTGTGTTCTTTCACCAGAATTAACTGAACTACTGACAGGTCATAAGTAGGGATCAGATAATCGAATGCATATTTACCTAAAGTTAATTTATAGTTACGAAAATATGGAAGCGGCTTCTTAAAATATTTTTTGTACAAAAATCCTGGGATGCCAGCAACAACGGGAATGCATAACTAGTCAGTTGTATAGTATGGAAGCCACTTCTAAATGATTAAGATTGCATAACTATTCAGACGCATATTTATTAAAAAATTTACCCCGATGAAAATTGATACCTATATCTATGTAACTAGGGTGTAAGTCTGTAAGAGTAGGGGTGGTGGTGGTAAATTAAAAAAATCGGTTCAAAAGCGCATTCCATTTTAGCCAACCTCTCAACTTTAAGTGAATATGCATCCGAATATCCGATCTCTAGTCATAAGAGTTACTTTATATCATTGTTTATTTTATTTGAAAGTGTAAATCATATTTTTATTTTATTTTTATAAATGAAATTTTTATTTATTGTTGAATGTTAATTACTTACCTATTATTGTATAGAATCAAGTTCTTCCAACATAACAGACAGCTGTGCTGCTGGGGAGTTTGTTGCGCCACTTCTTCTTCCCAGTTAAAGCACTGTCTTATATAATTTTGGCATTCAAAAATGCTGACTCTCAGCCTAGTTTGAATAAATGACTTTTGATTTTGATTTTATTGCTTTCACCTGTCTACTTATATCATGTTCGCACAGACGTTAAAATATCGTGGCGGGATTTTATCGCGCACTGGATTTTCAACTCTCGGCGTTGACCCGAGCATTGACAATCCAACAGAGTGCAGCTCAGCGCGCCGAAAAACACAATAATGTTCGATTTTCGACTCTCGGCGGTAAGCAGTGCGTCTAAGATTCAGTGCGCAAAGAAATCCCGCCACGATATTTATGCGTCCGTGCTTTCGAAGACTTAGACTGTTACAAAGACTTGATCATTGTGAATCCTATTAGGCACAGCAAAGCTGGCTATCTTCGCTTGTTTAGTTTCCACAGTATCCTTCCTACGTCAAGTTTTGCTGTCTTAAAATACCAAAAGAATCTGTGCAAAATTACTGGATCAGGGCGCATTCAAGTCTGGACCAATAAAGCAAATTGCATTGGATGACGTATTTAGCAACGTCTACATGACGCCATCTTCCAACCTAAATGCTGTTAGATAATGATTACCTAAATTATCTAATAGACAAAAACAAAATATATCTGAAACACAGAATTCAGTAGCCATAAAATCGATTACGCGGAAAAACCAATCAATGAACTCTAAAATCCGGTAGACTAACGTACCGAAGAAAAAGATTCTATATAAAATGACTTTACAGATGAACAATCACCTCGAAAACAACAAATAGTGAGGTAAACATCTCACGTAATCCTATTATTACTAAATGCATCTTGAATATTGCAGCATCCATTAATTTGTACCTACTAATGTGTTTTAAACTGTTTAATTATGCTATAAAAGTAACGTATAATTTTGAATTTTGACGGTTAGAAAGCGTTATTTCAAAATTCGGTATGAAGGGAGATTTTTAATGAAACATCAATGCCAAATAATTGTGAGTTAATTGCTTAATTTTTGAAATTATTTTATTTATTCTTGCTACTTTGCTGTAATATAATTAATGTGTATCTTCATCATCTGCTTAGCTTTTTCTCAATAATGTTGGGGTTAGCTTTCTGTATAACCAGATGCAGCTGAGTATTAGTGTTTTACATGGAACGACTGCCTATCTGAACTCCACAACCCAGTAACTGGGTACTACGATACACATTGGTAAGACTAGTTGTCAGACTTTCGGGCTTCTTACGACCCGTAATGACTGTCAAAGATCCGCGAATGACAGCTGGAACCAACGGCTTAACGTGCTTTCCGAGGAACGGAGGGGTCTTGGTATGTAAAGATGGTCACCCATCCACGGACCAACCGCGGCAAGCGTAGCTCAACCTGATAGATTTACCCGTGTGGCTGTAATTACTTAGCCACAAGCCCTAAAATATAATTAATGTGTGTATTAATTACAATTATAAAAACTCGGCCATAGTCTTTCAGGAGTTAAGTATTGTGCTAAGTACAGACGCACGTCCATAGTAACAAAACCACTATAAACTGGCCTGTTATCCTTTTGATAAAACTTTTGGTTTCAAACTTTATCTTACCTACAAGTTACATTTAGAGTTTGAAACCAAAACGATACCACTAGGAAATAATATCAAATTCTCTCCTTGAAAAATGGATTGATGTGAAAGAAATGGTCCACACTAGGCACAGTAGACCGCATGTTGGTGGTAAGACTTTAACCATGAGATAACCTAGCGAAGTAAGGAGTTTCAAAAGGATAACAGGCCAGTTTATACTGGTTTTGTTACTATGGACGTTCTGGCTGTACATACTTAGCACGGTATTTAGCTGTTCTTTACAGTTACTTTACTGTAACTTGCAAACTTCAACCTTACATTCATAAGGATTGCGTTTATTAAAAGGCATTAGTTCTACACTCTTATGTCAAGTTAGAAACTCCGCCAAACCATGAATACAATAGCAGGAACTGGTAACACCAGTGCCTATCGTTCTTATACTTATGCACGACCAATTCAATTTCTCCAGCAACATTGAAGGTTTTTACGTAAAACCTCTTATTGAATCTTTGGCATACTTCATCTACTTATCTTCTGTTTGTGTGAACCCGTGATTTCTAACCTTGACAATATGCTTTAAAAGTTTCCATTTTTTTTCTGTAATACTCCTATTATTGTAAAGAATATCTTTGTTACACGTTCACGATTCCATAATTCATGATCTCTATGATCGTGGCCTCATTGGTGCTGACCATTTTTTAAAGTACGAGCCATAATTCAAAGACTTTCCCAAATATAATATTGCATCGATTTAGCGAAGATTTTGCGTATATCTGAGAGGTCAACTAACATTAGTTTCGGCTTTTAAATAAAAATGTTTTGGTGTCTCAAGCTGTAAGGGATTGAGTAGTTTTGAAGTAAAAAAAAATGAGTTTTTCTTATGAGGATTCTCTGAGAAACACTCAATCATCTAGTGGTCAACAAAACATTCACAACAGGAAGTCTACTCCCTAAGCACGAAATAAGTTTACGCCGAACTGACGGGCAATTCCTACTCCGTACCATTTACGGACATAAGATTAGTTTGGGGACCAACGTAAAAATGAGTGATACCACGATTTGATAGTTGTTTCTACTCCCGATATTTTTTTGTCCGTCCGAAAAAAAATATTCATTAGGTGTAGGGTTCCAGTGGTGGTGCAGGCAGGACAAGTTACTCTGGTTGGTTAGTTAGGACAAGTTAATGGTTTTCTATCGAAGGGGGGCGCAAAAAGTCGCTAATCTATCTAATATAGGTAAAAAATACATTTTGTAAGTCAGCTTTTTAAACGCTTTATGCCTTCGAAGTACCAGGTTGTCATAACTCGGTAGGAGCATACCTAACATAGTTGTCAGCTAAATAGCGTTATATGCCGTCGAAGTACTAGGCTGTCATAACTCGATAGGAGCACACCTAACATAGTTATGTCAGCTAGAAAGCGCTTACATTTGAACATGTTAATTTATATGTTATAACAAAATTAATAACGTAAAAAACCAATACAAAATCCTATTAGAACTATTTTCGACTTCTACGCGGACGAAGTCGCGGGCAAAAGCTAGTTATTAAATAAAATAAAAAAAAATATCAATAAACCATTTCATACTGTTACCTAACCTAACTCAAATCTGTCTATTTGCATGCTCTTAAAATTCTCTTAAAATTGCAGCGTTGCAAACGATATTTTAGGAAGTTGAAATTAATACCTTCGTTATTGAAGGCTATAATGGGTCAAGAAAGGATATGCGACCTAGCTTTGCTCAGTGTAGACCGAGAAGATAATTTACAAAGGGACGCAAATGTGATGCGTGCTCTAGGCACTATTTTTATTGGTACGCTCCTGTAGGGTTCACTCCGAAGTTTTGAACTACTCTCAGAAAGGCCCGTTTCTTCGTTGTCAGACTACTCAATGCGGCCTACTCTCTAAGTAGGCCTCCAATCTTTCCTCTGAATCTTGAAGAATGGTGTAGGCTAGATCATTCGTATTTAACAGAATGGTGGTAACAATAATTAGCATTGGGTACATAAAATCTATGGCGTCGCTAAAATTTGAAAAGTCTAAGTAGAGTGGGCTGGTACAAGATAACATTGATGACATAATTGAGAAAATAGTATAAAAGTGTAAGGTTGACGAAGAAGGTGAAGAATCGAAGGATCGTTGTAATAATCGCTGGTCGCTTACAGCTTGTGCCAGCTTTTTTATTTGTTGTTAGGCCGTGGATCGTGATGATCGGAAATCGTACAGTTGTACTACACTGACATACTTTCCTGACGACTTCGTTTCATAACGTCAGATAGTAAGTTGTACCTTTTTGTAAGCTTCTGGCTGATGCTGCACTTATAGGCTCATGAAACTGTGAAACAAAGGAATGAGAGTTTCTATTAAATTATCTTTTTCCGTTCCAACTTGTTAGACTTTGGTCGGTAATGTCGACCTGCTTTGTCTGGTGGTTGCGGTTTACTTGGGCTTATAACAGACGAAAAAAAGAAGGAGGTTCTCAAGTTGACCTGTATATTTTTTTATGTATGACCACGTAAGTATGACTTTTTGCGGAGTAATCAGAAAATTTGAATTTTTTTTTTTTTTTTAGTTCTGTTTTTATTGGACAGGATTGAAGTTGCTCTCATTTAAAACAGAAAAATAAAATCCACCTTAGGGGTGGATTTAATTTCTGTGTAGAAAAAAAATCTAAAAAAAAACTTATTCACAAAAAAATAAACTGACGGGAAACCGAAAAACAAAAAAATAAGGTTTATTGTTGTGCTTTTCAGTTTCCCGTCGGTAAGGGCTGATTTTTTGAATAAATCTGACAGTTTGACATATTTTCTATACAAACGCTGTCAAACTGCAATATTTATTCCTCAGTTAAAAGTTAGCTGAGTATTGAAAAATCGACCCTTAGTCCAACTAATCTTCTAAATTAATGTAATTTACTAATTTATTTTTCATCAGTTTGTTTTTTGTTATAAAGTGTTTTTTTTTGCGTACTTACTTCTTAACTGAAGTACTTACACTGACATCTTTTTATTATGAAGTAGGAAGAAGCTACATAATCAGAAAATAAACATAGAGCGAAATAATAAGCAAATAAAATCTTACAAATTAACTTTCAGGAAATTGTAAGCAGCTAGCTACGCGATGCAGTAACTAAAGTTAAATTAAATCTTGATAGAAAAGTCATAATATTCATTTTGCTTCAGCACTACAGTCTACATCAGTTAATGAGCGATTGGTGTGAAAGTTTAATATAATGTTACGAATTTCACGTAATGATCACAAATCTCAATCAGTTTCTTCCGGTTTTGTGACTGTACGTATGAGCATTTCCGTAAGGACCTACATAACTAACATAACACATTTTGTTTTTGAAGTGAAAATTTCTTTAGGCGCGTTGAGCACTTTTTGGGTGAACAAAAATCATGGAACTCGCGTCATCGACACCGAACGCTTTCCAGCGAACACACATATGAGTCGCGCGTTGATGTCTTTTACGCGTAATTGTTCAAGTTTTCACTTCTGTCGGCACTCCTGGAGTAGTTTTTTTTGTGACATTTGTACATTACTCATCGAGACGATCGAGACTTCTTTGCGTTTCAAAAACATCATTATCTGCCTAGCCTTTTCCCAACTATGTTGGAGTCGGCTTCCAGTCTAACCGGATGCAGTTGAATGCCAGTATTTTACATGAAGCGGCTGCATATCTGACCTCCACAGCCTAGTTACTGGGTAATACGATACCCCTTAGTAAGACTGGTTGTCATACTTTCAGGCTTCTGATGACCCATAACGCCGGTACCAAAGGCTTAACGTGCATTAACGTACGTAAAGATGGTAACCCATCTATGGACCAACCGCGGCAAGCGTAGCTTAACCTGATCGATTAATTCGTGTGGCTGGTATTATTCAGCCATAAGCCCCCAATAATTTCTACGTTTTGTTTTAATAACCACGAAAACTTTTTTGAAAAATAAAATAAACATTTCTATTAATGAATACTGTCTGTCTTGTCCAACAATGGTCTAACATATAGTACCTAATTAGCCTCATTATAATCTCATAACACAAAGCCCATCAATAACGATGTCTCACAGTAATAATGTCATTAACATGGTCGTAACAAGTCATATCAATAAAATGGCGAAACAAACAAACAATGCTCCATCATTTTATAATGTACCTTCACACGGCACTGGTTCGTTAATGAACGGTGATTATTCGACATTTTTATTGTACACACATTGTTGCGACAATCATTGTCAAAAATGTATGTTTCATCAGAAACGTGCAACCCTGAAAATTCAAAATAGGGTTGACAATGATGTGACGTCATTTACACATCTTAAGTGTGAGTTTTTTGTGGTGATCGTAATAGTTAGGAAAATACTCACATTTTATGTCATCATAATTATGGCCATTATACATATTATATGGCATCTCTATTAGTGATGTGCCGAGTCGCTGTTTTGGTGGATCGAGTCGACTCGAGTCGGTTTATACGGTATTCGAATCATAACTCGATTCCGCGATTCGAGCCCAGTACTCGAGTTCTATGTTTAGTGTTCAAAGGTTGACTCGATTCCAGGACTCGAGTCTCGAAATACGAGCCCAGAACTCTAGTCTGGAAATTCAAGTCCAGTCCATCCACCTAAGGCTTTTTTCGGCGCCATGTTGTAATAAAGTTAATTACAATAAAATCACTTCACTACTAGTAAAAAAAGTTGCAGGTTCAAACTTGTATTATTAGGGATCCTTTATTGCTTCAGTAAACAGAGATCGAGTACGAGAGAGTCAACCTAACTCGAATACTCGTCGTGGTTGGACTCGCATAATCGCATCGAGTCAGCGAGTACAAAATTGATTCTTCCTGACTTGTGTACTGGAATCGATTTCGGCGTTCTCAAATCAAAATAAATTCGTATGCGAGTAGGCGAGTCCAAAGCAGGAATCGAGGCTGACTCGAGTCAAGCCGTACTCGGCACATCACTAATCCTCTATACTACAATGAGTTGCTACAACCCGATTGTTTGAGATGACAATTCATTTTTCTTTAAATAGCATGATCAGCCTATAAATGTTCCCACAGCTGGGAAACAGGCTTCTCTCGGTGAGAGGTAGTGGGCCGTAATCCACGACATGGGCCCAGTGCGGGTTAGTAGATGTCACATGTCCTTCCAATTTTTACCTCACGGTGTCCTCAGGCAGGCGCGGATCCAGCCTTCAAAAAAGGTTGTGGGCACAGCCACCCGAAAAACGAACCAATGCGACTCGGAATATGAACTCGCTCATGATGGATAAAGTGCATTCCTACAAAGGAGATATTAACAAAATACATGACGCCCTGACCAAGATTTTGTCGATCTATCCTATCGATTTCAATAGACCGTGAAAGAGTGACGTCACAAGTCTATTAGGGTTGTGGGCATGCCCATCGTGCCCACAACGGTGGATCCACGCCTGTCCTCATGTGTTTATCTGAACCATTTTGAGATTACTGCGCACAAATTATAGCGCACGACCTACAACTCGTAAGTTGCGGCACCACTACTCTCTTTAAACTCAAGGCACACATTTTTGGCGACTGTGTATTATAGGAACTAACTTCGTTTACCACATGTGGAAGAGATTGCTGAAAATACACTGAAACAAAGTCGTTATAATAAAGCTAGAGTAACGCACTAGCGACTAGGTACCTTAGGGCCTACCAACAGAAAAGGAGATGGGAGGACGAGCTCAAACTCACAGCGGGTCCCAAGAGTGGCTCGTGATAGAATACAATGGAAATTGCTAGAGGAGGCCTTTCCCATGAGGCATGCTGAACTGAATTAATAGATATACTGTAACTTGGATAACTGAAGAAACATAAAACAGTTCAGAATAAAGAGGCGTTATTGTTATTTTATTATCAACGCATCAGCTACGCTTACGCTTTTCTAGACAGAAGAAATCAATCAAGCTCTTGGATCGTCTTTTGATTTGATTTCAAAAGTAATTCCCCTACCCACATCACTAGGGTCGGTGAAATACTTTTGAAATCAAACCAAAAGGCCTAAAACAAATACAGTACAATTACAGCAGATTGCGTAACGTTCAACTATCTCATTACACGGTAAATGACTCAGTTATTACTTTGTTTTAACTATTTCTTTTTTCATTAAACTTATCGTAATAGAATTGGAAGCTAAGTGGGAAATGAATGAGGTTAACGGAAATGATATTAGGAAGTCTTGCTAATAAGAGTGGCTTCGGACCAATTGAAGGATGCATAGAGGTCACGATGATGATGCAGATTGCAAAGGTTTTATATGCATATGACAACTGTGCTGCTGGGGAGTTTGTTGCTCCACTTCTTCTTCCCAGCTAAAGCACTAGGAAGTGGTAAAGGGCGGCCGTTTTGGAGGACTGTCTTATGTAATTTTGATGTTTAAAAAGTGCTGGCTCTCAGCCTAGTTTGAATAAATTACTATTTATTTTGATATGATTTATTTAATACAACTTCCGATCATTCATTACTCCTCTGAGCCAAAAAGTAACAAAAGAATAATTTCGCAAATACTTTTAGGAAAAGAGGATAGAAATGCGTGTTCTAAATAAAGTACAAGACACCAAGCAAGAAACTATTAAATAATAATCTTATTGGAACTAGAACTTTTTATGTTTTGGCTCGTTCGCTCCATTTCTTCCTAATTGCGTGCAGCCTAAAAGTGATTATAAACTGTTTTTTCCAAACGCCAATCAGTGATTACTCAATCACTGAAACATTGGATTACTCAATCTTGGATTTATTGATTAACTTTATCGTCGTTAGTTGCGTTTTTTCGGGATATTTTTTCTTAGGGATTTCTTAGGGATAATGTTCGTTTCAGGGGCTAAATAAATGCATTCATTTTGGACTGTTTTTAATCCCAATATTATTTTTACCACTGTTTTTGCTGTAAACATACAAGGTTATTTATTAGTTTTTTGGAAAAGTCGAGTATCCTATTCTGGGTAATACCACTTAATAAAGGGTGCTAATTAAGGCAACTTCTTTGAAATGTAATTCTTGTCTTCAAATTTATTTAGTTGTCTAATGAATTAATAGATCAGCGACGAAATTTTAGCGTCTAATAAATTCTTTTCAAGCGACCATATATGTAATGTAAAACAAGCTACCGTTAAAAAGAAGCAGCCCCAGCAACATGATAATTCTTATAATTTCCCCATAAGAAAATGTACTAAGATATATCACTACATAGTATAAAACAAAGTCGCTTCCCGCTGTCTGTCCCTATGTATGCTTAGATCTTTAAAACTCCGCAACGGATTTTAATGCGGGGTTTTTTAATAGATAGAGTGATTCAAGAGGAAGTTTTTTATGTATATAACATGCATAATATAGTAGAGAAACACTGATAATTTTAGAGGTTTCCAATGTGATGTCCTAAATAAACACATTTTTTTGCGCTTACATTGCAAACGCTGGCTGAACCCTACGAGATGGATCAAAATAGTGTACTACAGTATTGCACACCTTAAAAAGGTCTACAAAAAATGAGCAATAGTATATGTCTATCTCTTAGGGATAACCTACAATAACCATTTTTTATCCTTTACTTTTTACGAGAAATAATGGCTTAATTACGAACCGATTTTAAGCAATAGAGCATTAATCCTTATCCAAATATGTACCTTAAATAAATTGTGCATTTAATATAGATAAATATGGCCCTTTTTAGCATGTAATTTCAATGAATGTTTTCGAAGATATTACGGATTTAAAATGCAGGGACATAGCGTTCACTTCTTTTTTTCTAAATTGCACCCGTACGAAGCCGGGGCGGGTCGCTAGTATTTTATAATCACAAGTATATTTATGGTATGTGTTCAGGAAAATTGTTTATTGTGAACCACTATATTTTATACAATGTTATGAATATGATGTTTCCGCTGCTGGTACATAGGCCTCCTCATTGTGAAAAAGAGTGTGGGCTATTTATAATCCACCCCGAGTGCGGGTAGACGTCATATGTCTTCGAATTGTTGGTTCTTTGGAGCAGTGGTAAAGAAAAAGTTTACACAATGTAAAGCACCATTCTGGGTTCGAATCTACGACCTATAAACTCGTAAGTCACGGCTGTTACCACTAGGCCACCACTGCTTCGTTATGTAAAACAAATGTATGACGTTTAGCGATTTTCCATAATTACTGATCTTATTATATATACATACATAGGTATTACCCCACTCTAATATAGGACCGCCAGTAAAAGTCACAATACTATTTGAAACTGTATACGTACAGTGGTGCATACACAAAGAAATATTTATTTTCAATTTTTACACTCAGTATAACTGCGAACCAGGATCTAAGGCCTACAACATGTGTCTCGACCCTTAGCACTGAAGGACCAATGTATCCGTGACTAGCTTTTATTCCAGTACAACCAGGATGTTTGCGCTGAAATGTATCATTGGCACCTACTTACCTAAGTCAATTTCCTTAACCAATGAAATATAAGAAAGAATCAATTTCTTTAGTTGTTTGTTGAGTAAATATAGATTAACGTTTTTGTACATCCTAATCCATAATAATAGTCTATAACAGACATTTTCACAATTGGCCACGGAAAGCCGAACACTTTGAAGTCAATGACGCGGCACGATTCGTAATGGGCGCATCTGAGATTGCCAGAGATAGCCAACTTTTATTTTGACATAGAAAATAGTAGGTAAACAATAGACAAGCCATTTAAAAACCAGTTTGGTTAAACTCTCTACAACGTGTAACGGAAAGGGTATATACATACCAAGAGCAGGGCTTCTTTCGATGATATCAAACGAAATTGGAAGGATTTTTTAATCCTATCTTATGATTGGAAGTTATGGGAATTTTTAATAAATTGATATCAGAACTAATTGAAACAAAAACATCACTCAGAAGAGCTTTATCGTGATATTGGCAAGGAACGTGGAAAGTTATTGACCTACGTAGTGCAGTAACATGTTTGTTATGATTTGAATTGAAGAAACTATAAAACCGAAAATTTGGTATCAATTCTTAAGGTATTTTATTTTGAGCTGAAACCATGTATAGTGATTCTATACCACCTGTTATCTTTATTGCCTAAGGATAGCAATAGGGTTTCTGTTACACCCTGTATAGTGTTAGGTTCTCTTTTGCTGTAGCTATGTAAGCATTCATGTTTTAAAACAGTTTATTTCTTTCACCCTAGACCACGATTGCACCGACGTAAAAATGCGTAAAAATGTTTTATCGCGCATTCGATTTTCGACTTTTGGTGTTGAACCGAGAATTGAGTTTCCAACAGGGTGCATCCCAGCTTGTCGAAAAAATACACTGTTGGATTTCCAACGCTCGTCGCTGGACAGTGCGTTGAAGATCCAGTAAGATACGGTTACGGTACTGCCTTAGAGTCCTAGACGGTTGTTGACCGTCACATGTGGCAGTAAAGTAAGCATTGGCTTTGCTACCTACTTCAGAATTATGAATTCATATTAGGACTTCCTATGGCTTTGCAGCGGTAGTAATTTTGTCTTCCGTATTATTTAGGTATATAGCAAATTTCAGTCAAAAACGTGATCTAAACAATATAATTTATGGCCAGGATGAGCCTTTAAATCAAAGTAGCATTAAATGAGTTAGTTTTCACCACTGCTGTGACGTTTCTTTCACAATAATAGATAAGTTTCCAACACCAGATTTCCAAAAACAATTTGACATTCCCTTGACATGTCACAAATTTAAAAGATACAATCGATGGATCGATTGGTAATTGAATAACGGTTGTTGACCACTGCATAAAGCGAATTGTAACAGTCTTGTCTATAAATGTACTACCGCCAGAGTCAAGCACAAACCTTCGATCAAACAGCCAAGATGTCACAACGTCTTGTCAATACGGTATACTCTACTTAAAATGATTTATTATTCACAATAACAAATAATAATAGTTCAATGAAAATGATTATATTTAGGTTTTATTAAGTGAAAGTGATACAGTGTTGACAGTGTTTTCTTTTTCCGTTTTTAACTGACGGTCTGAATTTGTACACACGGCTACACATCAAGCTATACATTTCTAGTATAAGCTAGTCTCTCATTGTATAGGATTTCCGTACAGTGCGAGATCAGCGTCTTCTCATCTTTCTGATTAACCGACTCCTTGATAGTTCAAAAGTATCCGATCTAATTGGTTCAATTAAATTAAATGCTTTGACTTTGAGTTTTCAGTCATCGATCCGAAAATGTGGTATTTTGTTATTGTTAACACTTATTACACTTTTTAGATCACGTATACCAGTCGTATTATGCTTACCTGTTTGTACTACAAGAGTGTTACATCTGTTCTAATGACATTAACTTCTTGGCTTTCAGAAATGGCTCTGGTGCCTGTTAGCACTTCATGTTGGGTCAGTCTGGGGTGTAGCGCGACCTGTCACAGTTCGTACACCACCTAGCAATCCTTCCAATATTGAAGCACAAGCGAAATTTTTCCAGTAAGTACTTCTACTTCACACTTCTTTTAAATCACTCACATCTCTTTTTGTATCACGTATATTTAGCAGAAGCAGATAATTTTTGAGGTCCGCTATCATAACTAGAGTACGATCGCTAGCTTCTCTTTACTGTTGCAAGATATGTGTTTTTTTTTAATTTTCAAGCCACTGAAAGAATTTAAGTCCAATTACTTAATGACTAATTTAGCTGCCGTGAAACAGCCTTGTTTTAAAACTTCAACTTCAGTGTCAGCCTTCACGTTAATTGGTTTCTATTGTTGCTGGCATGCAAATAAGTTTCATCAGAGCCAAACATTGACACACTTTTAGCTATAGCAATTAGAGAAAGGGGTTTGGTGACCAAAATGTTTCTTTTGTCGTCAGTCCATTCACTATTGGATACATTAAACTAAAAATGAGATTATGTACCTACAGATTATGAAACATTTTCAATGTTAGTGGCCGCTTTAGTGTGAAAAATATTGCTGGAAATTTAATTAAAGTTTCGGTCGGTGACTTTGGATATGTATTAAATTTTTTTGAAACTTAGAAACATAAATTTTCCCTTTTTCCTATGGCGGTTGGCAGACCCTCCGGAAACCGTCGATATCTTTCCATAACGCATCTTTCCATAATATTATAAGTAAGGATGGAAAATACTTTGCTTTATAGGGACTTTTTCTCAGTACAGTTGAGTCCATACAAGATAGAATTCGGTCACGTCTGCGAGGACCCTAACACTTGGGAGCAGCGTTACGAGAAGAAAGACTTTCAGAACCACAGGGACATGGGAAAAGTAATAAACATCCTATATCTCGCTCTGTCTCTAACCTCTTTCTATTTTCTTTCTCTTTCCCGCTTTGCTTCGCTTGGCTGAAGGTATAGACACTTGCCGAAAGCTGACCAGTATGATCAGGGACATCGGTTGGGCAGCGAACGACACTTCACTGAAAGACATGAGAGGGCCAAGCCCTCGGAAGGACTGTTCTCTGCCAAAGTATGCTTTCTATGCTTCATATTATTGTTAACTTATCGCAGGATCTTCGTTTCGATTAAACTGCATTACATTTTGTTTGTTACGACTTCTTCAAATCAAATTATTGATCATGGCAGTATTAAACTAAAGAAAAATCCTGCGAAAATTATATTTATAATACATATTATGTATCTCAACGTGCATTTGGGGTTTTTCTTCAATAATGATATTTATTCATGCAAAATCTAGAACTATACTTTCCATAACTATAAGTTTAATGTTTTTTTTTGCAATATCATAATGCTAACTTTCTTTCGTTTTTATTAACATTAATGATATGTTAAACTACCTATATTACTCTGTGTACCTACTAATATCATAACATGCATTAATTAACGGTGGCAGGGACATCGACGTGCAACATATCACCAGGAATGTAGCACATGATTCTAAACCCTCTAGCGTAGATATTTTGCGTCGGTTATTCAAAAATAAATCAGCTGTTTTATATAAAAGTGCGTTCAAAATATAATGAACAGCATTTTTTTTTGTTAATCTCGAATATGTTCAATTCGTGTTCAGAATCATGTACTGAGAATACATGGTAACAGGGGGCCTACTCTCTAAGCACGAAGTCCGTAATGTCGGTCGAAGTTACGGACGTTTTCTACTCCGTATCACTTACAGACCTATGATTAGCTTGGGGCCCAAACTAAGAATGAATTACTACACGATTTGACAGTTGCCCCTACTCCCTATATGGTTTTATCCGTCCAAAAAAGTTAATTAATCAGCTGTAGGAGTCATTTCGAAATTTCGAACTATTTTCGGATGGGCCCGTAATTTCGTTGACGGAGTTAGTGAGTAGCCCTCCTGGTTGTACGTTGATGTCCCCACGAATTTAGCCTAGTATTTAACATTAACATAATGAACTAACGGAAATATAATCAAAGTTGAATCATATGGCGTATTTTGATGAATGTAATGAACAATTAATAATATTATCATTTTTAATATAGGTACGATGGGGTGACAAAAAGGGAGGGTATGGAGAACACTATTGGGATCTAAACCACGCAGGTAATGCTGCTAACATTGGAGACGATGGTGACGATGGTTCGTACCGCGAGAATAACAATAGCGACCCCTATGATGAGCCCAGTAACAATTCTCCAAGCTACGGTCACGATGACACACCATCATACGGAAACGATGATTATGATCCAGAAAAATCAAGCTATGAAGAGAGAGAAAGGGCCAAGAGAGCCTATCCTAAATCAGAGAGAGTACGCAAGTCAGAAAGGAAACATCCAAAATCATCCGAGCAGATCCAAGAATCTGAGGAAGAACCTAAGCATAAAAAACAAAACCGCAATAACAGGGAAGAGCAAGAAGCAGAAACATCTCATGAAGAAGAATATGAAAATGAGGAAGAGGAGGAATCCTATGAAAAACCAAAGCCAAGGCGTCAACAGTACAGAAAGAAAGAAGATGACCCAAAGCCGAAAGAAAAGAATCAAGTAGTGTTAGTTGTGAGTCACAAAGATGATGCAGATAAACAGCAAAGTCAGTTTGTGCCTAAAAATCAACCTGAACAGTCACAATACTTGCCTCAGAATCCACCAGAACAGACAGAATACTTACCTCAAAATCCACAAGATCAGTCGCAGTACTTGTCTCAAAATCAACCGCCTCTAACACAATATTTACCCCAGAATCAAGCTCAATTATCACAGTATTTGCCTCAACAACAAGCTCAGCTCCCATACGTGCCTAAGCAGCATCTAGAACCACCTCATTTTGTACCATACGAAGGTGGAGCAGGAGTGAGGCAGCATCAGCAACCAGACGTAAGTGCAGCAACCACCGTCCCAAGACTTTTCCTAGAACCTACAACTGGTCATGTCGTAGACAGAACGACAGGGCAAGCATACGTATTGCAGCCAATAGCGCCGCGTAATAATTACAATTAGAAAGTTGTACTAACAAATTAGTTTAGTAATGTAGTTTTGTTATAGTTATTTATTTTTATAATTAAAGTTTTGATGTTGTTATTTTGTGTTGTAATTTTTGGTGCCATTTGATCTACGGCTTTTATAAGATTTGAGTGCATGTCCGTTGCTTAATCTGTATTAATGCGACGAAATATAGTCAGAGAGACACCTTTACCTTTTCTCGATATATATATATTTTTAGTATCACATGGGTTTACCTCCAGGTGAATACACTCGTAAAACTATGAACCACAATTATGCAGCAAATTAAAATGAGCAAATTAACGTCTTTATTGCTGGAAAGTAAGGTGCTAACCAGTCGGACAACCAGACAGGAATAGGAACCAGCTTTCCAGTTAATAACTTTAGGAAAATCGTGTTTACTGAGTTGGTATTATCTCAAAATATCTTGATGGGGTAAAGTACCGTTTAGATAGATGATAAAAGTCTTTAGAAAAACTTCAATGCTCGAGACGTGATCGGCGTATTTGGTTTTTGTCAACGGAAGGCGAACTAAAATTGCATTAACAGTACTTCGTTTATTTATGAACAATTTTGATGATTGAAGAAAGATTTATAATGAGAATAATAAATAACAATATTTTCTCATCCGATCAAGATAGTTTTTTAGCAAACATTAATGATATTGCAGCTGTAATTATGTACAGAACATGAAAAAAAACTCATCTACATTCATTTTGTTTAACATTTTATAAAGAAATTTTCTTGTTCATTAAAATTTTTGCTTCAAGAATTTGATCACAAATATTAACTGTACCGTTTCATATCGAGTTGTAGGGCAACAATATTAATGTTACATAAGGCGTATTACATAGCCCGTATTATAACATTATGACGTCATATTTTGCTCTTGATACAATCTGCATACCACCTTGTACTTACATAGTTATAATCATTATGCGTGTCTTGTTGAGTTCCTTTGACTTTTACTTTTAAGATCTGCCTAGGCTGAAGCACAATCTAGGTAGTTATTTCATTCATTAGTAGGTAGCTGTTTTATCTTTAATATAATAACAGCCCTTGGTTTTAACAGTTCCTTTAATGATAATTAGTTTTTTTTTTGGGTGGGAAATCATCAAATAATTCAACAAAATCTCCCGCCCTTCGTGTCAAACTTTTACTGACTAAAACCCACCCGTGTTCCCTCAGTTGCCTGTGTGCCAGGGGCCGCGGTATCTCTTTCGAACAACCCGCATCCCTGGCAGTAATGATAATTAATCAGGGCTATTAAAGTTAATGAAACATACTAACGGCTGTTTAATCTGGATGTTAAATAAACTCCTAATCAAGTGCTACTGAGCTACTGTCCTTAGTTTAGTATTTCCTTTACATAATTAGCCTATAATTTTGCCAATGCTGGGACACAAGCCTCCTCTCGGTGAGAGGGAGTGGGCCATAATCCAACACTCGGGCTCATTGCGGGCTGGTATATGTCACATGTCTTCGAATCTTTGGTTCTAGAACATGCTGGTTTCCTTCCGATGCTTTCCTGCACCGTTTTGAGACCAGTGATGAAATAATTTACACAAAGGCAAAGCAATTAGGCAAAGGCATACTATTCTATCAACAACTACTTAAACGATAAGAATTGTTGGTCGCTGTGATTAACTCAAGACAATGTTTATGTTCTTTCACCAGTATTACCTTGCCCATTGACAGGTTATATAATTATGTTAGTTCATATAATTTTTTATTTTATTTGCCTGTATAATTCAGTTTATTTCTACTTGAGTACCATGTTTTCAATGTTTTGTTGGTATATTGGCGTGTGCTAGCTGACGTATGGCAAATTTAATGTTTTTTTTTGTGTTTCGCAATGTTAATTACCTACTATTGTATAGAATCAAGTTCTTCTAACTTAACAGTCAGCTGTGCTGCTGGGGAGTTTGTTGCGCCACTTCTTCTTCCCAGCTGAAGCACTAGGAAGTGGTGAAGGACGGGCGTTTTGGGGAAACTGTCTTATGTAATTGTGACGTTCAAAGAGAGCTAACTCTCAGCCTAGTTTGAATAAATGACTTTTGATTTTTTAATTTTTGCCTGTCTGGGTGCGAACGTACAACCTACAACTCGAAAATACCGCGCGTTACCACTGGGCCAGCACTGGTCACGTGTGTTCCCAAAATCGGTAAAAATCTTTATAGTGAACTGAATTGCAAGTTCAACGCTTTTCAATAAAAACCAAACGACAGTCATCGTCATCCAAAAAGGTACGATTCCATAACTGTATTTTATTCATATACAAGGTGTATTCACCTCTGCATGACAATAAACCCTCATATGGAATGTTTAACGTATTCATCGGGTCACACACCAGGGTCCTTTTGAATGGATTGTTCAGAAGGGTCAGTGGATTCCCATGGTGTCCCTAGCGGACCAACAGGTTTTAGAGGATACGTTATCTTGATCGTCGCCATTTGTAACTGTCTGATAATTTGTTGTATGCGGGTGAGTTTATTGTTTTGCATTTTGAATCAAGATGTGTTCGGTTTTTGTTTTTAATTGGAAGTTGGTGGGGTGGAAATTGTAGACAGTGGAGATAATATAATACCGATGTTACGTTAATTTAAAAAATTGTTTACAATGATAAGTATGTTTTATAGGCGACATTTTCTTGTTAGAAATATTTTAGACATCTGTAGCCAAACTATATATTTCAGCTATTAGCGCCAAAACCAATTGATCTGTTCTTATCTATTCTCGGCTATTTCTTGTAAGAGCAGATCAGAGCTTACAAGATGCAATTTCTTGTTTTTTTTTTATTAAATAATACTACGCCTTAACAGGGGAATTTTACTCTATATGAGAAAAAATATATTATTGAGGTAGCTTAGGCAAAATGCAGTCGGAAAATATTAGTTTTAGTTCAGAAAATAACACAATAAATTTTAAAATTCAATTCAAAGATTTCAGTTTTTTTTAATCTGTTTTTGAACCCCACGTTATTACGTCATACGGCGTGTCAAAGTCAAGTTAGGAACAGCAAACCAATGGTAATTGGAATAATAACCATTTTTTTAAATTAAAAACAATTACTTATCATATAAAATATCAGCGCATTTGTCTATATAGCAAACTGACGTCATACCCACGGGGCAATATGGCGTCCACTGTGTCCAGCGTTTTCGTCAAATTACGCGCGAAATTTGAAAATGAAAAATGTATACGCATTTTTCATTTCACTAATCGATTAAATAAAAATGTTGTTTTTTTGTGGTTTATAAGCACTTTAAAATCTAATTAGGACACTTTTCCAAAATGGGTTTAATACCCTATTGTCTATCGAAAAGAACTACATGGTTTTTTTTTTGAGAGCCACAAGTCTAGTTCATAAATTAAGTGACTATCACGACTAAATATAGCCTTAACCAGCCTATAGGTAACGTTCCCATTGCCGTGACTCAGACATCATGACAAGATACTATCTGCATATCTATCCGAGTTGTAACAGCCTGGAATAAGCTCTCGGAAAATGTTGTGATGGCTCCCAGACAGAACTGCTTCAAGAAACGAAAGGACAGATTAAATATCTCCAAGCTTTTTGATAAAAACGTATCAGCTAATTAGCTGCTAGTGTGTCTAACCAAATAATAATAATAATAAAATAATACGGCATCTTGGACCCTGCTCCTGACGCCGATGGGCCGCTATTTTTATATTTTTTTATGTTTTTTTTTTGTAAAATATTTAAAAATGTACATAATATGTATGAAATTATCTAAACGAAATAATAATATCTTTCAAAAGCATTCGAAACCTTGTAAATATAGACTTAATTTTTACTTTACTAGTGGCCCAGTGGACGAAATTCGACCATAATTCATGATTAATAAAATAAAAATCTAAACTCCTATTTAACTATAAACTTTAACTGTGCCAAATTTCATAGGTACTCCGTCGCGTAATTTTCATAAAAAGGGGTATGAAGTGTTTACCTCACGTGTTAATACAAAGATTTCAAATGCACGTAATTATCTCGCCATCAAACGTAAAAGTTTGGCGAGTTTAGAATTTAGTAACACCTCTGTAGTATAATTACTTTTAAATAAATAAATAAAAAGTAAAAAAAAAAATCCGCAGAATGTAAAAAAGTACTTTTAGTGTAAACCAATCTACAACTTAAACATGATACTACTTCAACACTCTCCACAAAACGTTGCATAAATAAATCAAACAAGTTGTTTTTTTGTCTCCTGGACCAGGGGAGAACATAATGCTCCATGGATCTACCGCTATAGGGAAGCAAAGTGGGCACGCGACTGAGATGAAAAAGAAAGGGGACGACAAGAAAAAACGTAAGAGCTTCTGTGTCGAGCCCCGTTTATTGTAGTAAGTGCAATGTTAGTGTAAAATGTCATATTTCATCACCTTCAGATGAAATTATTGAATAGGTGTGCATCGTTTGTAGCTTAATGGAAATATTGATGCTGGGGTATTTGATATTGATATTACTGCTATACAGGATAAAATTTTAGCCAGTGGGCAAACTGTAACTATGAATTCAGCATATAATTCTAGACCCTAGCAGGCTTTTTACCCTAGCGGGATTGCTTTAAATGGGTGTTCGACGAAGAAGAATACCAGGTGTTCAGTGCGAGGCGTGGCGGCTCTAATACTTCCGTGGCGTGATTGCCACGTAACATCGGGTCTCAAAAGTGCCAGCTCTTGTTCTGTTCCACGCTTCGATAAACTTGACACACGGTGCAAAGGTTCAACAAAACTAAGCTTGGAAGATTTTTTAACATTCTTATAAAAATAAAATGGCAAAGTTTGAAAAACATGTTAAAACAGATGTTGGTGTCTCAACTGTGATCTTAAGATGACCTCCAGATTAAATAGATCAACGTTTCCTGTGGATTTTTTGTGAAGATGGATTATAAATCCTTGGACGAATGCATTTCATATGATGGCGTCAGAAATAAATGATTGAGACATTTTTTTTGCATAATTTCCCTTAATCCTAATTACTATTACTTCCCTTACAGACATATGTAACGGCCGTCGAGCATTCCCACTCATTAATCCTTGCGAAATAACCGCTGTCACGTATCTACCAATCAGACATTTACATTTTTTTTACATTGTTCTCACATACAGAAGCAACAAGAATAATGCTCCCAAGATTTTGTAATATTTCAACTTGATTTTAAAAGAGTGTCCGTGGAGTTTCTTGCCCGTTCTTCTCCATAGAGATCTACGTTTTGGAATGGGCAACTAGCTTCAAATTTCCAACTGATCGACTTTTTGACAATTCAAAAGTGCCTGTAAATGGTTTAATTGAAATAAATGCTTTGAGTTTGAGTTTGAGTTTGAGTTTGAGACAATACCCAAGATGGTCACAGGGTGTCCACCCTTCACGGACGGCTAGGGAAACCAGGAATAACCAGTTTGACCAGTTGCAACGTGGGAACCATTGTCCAGTTTCTTTGCAAATATACCAGCCCGAGTTGGATGGCATTTGTTTTGTCTTGTGTGAACCCTTGTGTGGCACTTGTTTCTTGAAAGGGGTGAACCGTGAATGGAATGTCCCTTGAAGGAAGAAAAAAATTGATGGTTATTAAAAATAAATTGATTTAAAAGTGTGGTATTTTAACTTTGAATTGGTAATGTTTTGTTCAAATAACCTAAGTACGAGAAAGTGCAGATAAATTAGCCCGTCGAATCTGAAAAACTTAACGGGTATCTTAATAATTAGGTATGCTGATGGTAGTGGCTCTTGATGGATTTTTATTAGCCAGCGGTCTTGCCTAGTGGTCGAAAATCGACCATAATTCTTTGAAATTTTAAGTTTGGACAATGCATTATTTTGTAAAAATATTAGCTTTATGCACTCCTCCATACACACTTTAACTGGGCCAAATTTCATACTCCTCCCACTGCGCAATTTTTCGTAAAAAGGGGTACAAAGTTTTTGCTTCGCGTATTTATATTATAAACTAACTTTTGCCCAAGGCTCCGCCCGCGTGGATATCGATTACAGCGTAAATTAGTAGCTTATGTTCCTCTCCATATCCCAGGCCATATCTCTTCAGTGGTATAGCATAAAAGCGTAATAGACAGACAGAGTTACTTTCGCATTTATAATATTAGTAGGAATAAATATCGTTACCTAATTTCTCCTTCTTGCTAGCTTACCTTAATAAAAGCTTTTCTCTCGATTGACTTGGTAAAGTAAGTTTTAACGACAATTTTTCAAAATAACAAAACTTATCGAAGAAATAATTAAACTAATAAACACGCTGCACTAACTTCACGTCCGTGTGTCACATTCGCAAGGAACACGACATGCAAAGGGTCATTGCTAAAACTGTCCTTTCCCACACTAGGAAGTGGTCAAACTGGTTTTAGGACGAACCCTTTTTCGCAATTGAAGACGTAAGGGCAGTGACTTCCTAGTCCATTGTCCATTGTCCAAAACTTACCCGACTTGTTTTGTGATGAGAAAAGAGACTCGCAACTAGATAATGGGCGGTAATTATTTTTTGCGGTAGGTTTTTGTTTGATAGGCAATAATATTTTGAATATTAGATGACTTGATGCTCCCGTAGATGTCACTGCTTGCGGTAGCGTCGGAGGTCGGGTTACCACCTTCCCACAAATATGACGAGGGGGGTAATAGCTGATCTTTGCGTTATGCTCGTGAACGGGCGCTGCTTGTGGAGACTGGTCGACTTGCTGACCATGATTTAGTTATTCTTCTCTGTCTCGTAATGTTGATTACTTTGCTTACCTATGTATAGGATCAAGACTATCTAACTAAACAGACAGCTGTGCTGCTGGGGAGTTTGTTGCGCCACTTCTTCTTCCCAGCTAAAGCACTAGGGAGTGGTGCAGGGCGGGCGTTTTAGGTGACTGTCTTATGTATTTTGACGTTCGAAAAGTGCTGATTCTCAGTCTAATTTGAATAAATGTCTTTTGTTTTGATTTGATTTGATTTGATGGTAAATGGCGACTAAATAATATTATGAGTCTTTTTTTACCCGTTGTTAGAATCTTTTGGGTTTTAGTTGGGTGTCGTTGGTGTGAAAATTGCAGACAGTGTAGATGAAGGTTTGCAGAGTAATTAAACTCAATAACGATTTCTGAAATATGAATCCAAAGGAACTTTATAGTTACTTTTTAGGGTTCCGTACCCAAGGGTGCCAACGGGACCCTATTACTAAGCCTCCGCTGTCCGTCCATTCATCCGTCTGTCTGTCAGACTCAGTGGGCTGTATCTCATGAACCGTAAAAGGTGCACTCGTCCACCTGAAATTTAAATTATCCAGAATAGAAATTCACATAGAGTGTGTATTTCTATTACCGCTTTATCAACACATAAAAAAAGTTATCCATTCAGGATAACTTTTTTGATATGGAATCCTTCGTATTTGAGTTTTTTAGAGCTACAGGAAATGTCCCGTCTTCGAATAAAGCGACATCCCAACTGGGTAATAAAACATTTCAAAACCATGTGAAAAGTCGTAAAACAGACATAATAAAACTTATACTATCTTACGCAAACCAATCTATGACTTAAACAGGATACTTCTTAAACACTCTCTACAAATTATTGTAAAAATAAATTCAACAGATTGTTTTCTTTTGTCTCCTGGACCAGGGGAGAACACAATGCTCCTTGGATCGACCGCTATAGGGAAGCAAAATGGGCACGCGATCGAGGTGAAAAAATAAATATAGCGAGAAGAAAAAAACGTAAGGGCTGCTGTGTCGAGCTCCCTTCATTGTATTAAGTGTAATGTTAGTGTAAAATTTCATATTTCATCACCTTTAGCTGACCTTGTTGAATAGGTGTGCATCTTTTGTAGCATAATGGGGATATTGATGCTGGGGTGTTTGATATTGATATTAGTGCCATTGAAGATTGCTCAATTGGGTCTTCGATGGAAAAGAATAAGTAAGTGGGTGTGATTTGGAATGGTTTTTGTTTGTAACTATTTATTATCTACATGACTATGCATACATTGGGTGGTACATGTCGGGCATCAAGGAAGTCAGCATCCATGGTTAGTGTTCCATTATCTGCCTAGCCTTATTCTAACTTTGTTGTGATCGGCTTCCAGCTTAACTGGATGCAGCTGAATACTAGTATTTCACATGGAGCGGCTACCTATCTGACCTCAACCAACCAGTTACTCGGTAAAACGATACCCTTTGGTAAGACTGGTTGTAGACTTTCGGGCTTCTGACGATCCGTTACGACTGTCAAAACCTTTATCAGAACCTCATTCTGATCTATTTAATGAAAATTTTAAAAATCTATCACCTATCATATGAAATATTACACTAGATTACTAGACGCTACATTGAATCAAACCGATCCATTAAAAGGACTTTCCAAACTGTGTGAAGTATGAGAAATCGGCCATTGCTCTTATGTAGGAAGGTAGGTTTATTTAACACAAGACAAATCTTCCTCGTTACGTTACCAGGTGTTCGGCGCGAGGCGTGGCGGCTCTAATACTTACTTCCGTGGCGTGATGGCCACGTAACATCGGGGTTAAAAATTGCCAGCTCTAAAATGTTCTGTTCCACGCTTCGATAAACTAGGTGACCTACAGTGCAATGGGTCAACAAAAGTAAGCTTGGAAGAGTTTGTAACATGCATAGACAAATTAAGAAAGCCAATATTTTCGTTGTCCTACGTCCAGCATCAATACAATCGCGCATAAACGGCTGATTTATAAAACAGATGTATCCTAGATGTGATCCTTTTTTTTTGGTTGGGAAATCATCAAATAACTTATCGCCTACCACTTTGCCACGGCCGTGAGGGCGCATGTACTGCATCTCCCTCACGTGCGCCGCCTCCCTCTTTGCGAGCATCAATGCTTCGCTGAAGGAAGCGACTGCTAGCCATGCATTCTCGCCCCGTGCCATGGCCTGTACCAGGGCCGGACGCGAGAGGCCTCCATGAGGACACGGGCGGTGCTCCGCCTAAGCCGGGCAGATCTCCACCGTAAGATGTGATCCTCAGATGGCCTCAAGATTAAATATGATCAACGTGTTTAGAGGATTTCTTGTGAAGGAGGCTTGTAAATCCTCGATCAAATACATTTCTTATGATGGCCTCAACCCTTAGGGCTTGTAAATTGTGATCATAAATGCTATTTGAGACCATTTTTATTTCACAAGGTCTTCGACCACGAAGTCAATGTGGTCTATCCCTAATGCCACCCGTACTAGGACTTAACTACCTACCTATTTAATTTACAAACGAGAAAACCCTTATTCCTAATTACTGTTACTTGCCTTAAAATTACTGACCATCAAAAATTCTCACACATTAATCCTTACGAAATATCCGCTGTCACGTACCTACCAACCAGACAATACCCAAGACGGTCACAGGGTGTCCACCCTTCACGGACGGCTAGAGTAACTAGGAATAACCAGTTTGACCAGTTGCAACGTGGGAACCATTGTCCAGTTTCTTTGCAAATATTCCGGCCCGAGTTGGATGGCATTTGTTTTGTCTTGTGTATGACCCCTTGTGTGGCACTTGTTTCTTGAAAGGGGTGAACTGTGAATGGGGTGTCCCGTGAACGTAGGGGTGAAAGAGCAAATTGATGGTTACTAAAGATAAATTGTTTTAAAAGTCTGTCATTATGACTTTGAATGGGTAAGGTATTGTAAACCTTTAATTTCGGACGGATCTGTGCAAAATTATTTCTTTCGATTTGATCTATTTATACCTATAGGTACCTAAAACTAAGTCGAATTTGGAAAGAAAAGATATTAACTCAGTAGACATACTTGCATACATTTATTGAAAAAGATGATCAAAGAGACCCAACATTCATTTTCCTTCGAAGTCTCCCAGCATATTGATGTACTAATTAAGGTTGCACAGGTTTGGATAAGTCACAAAGTCACGAAGATAGTTTTTATCCTGGATCAATATCTTGGATACTTTTAACCCTGGTAAGCCGCTGACAAAGCTATAGTAATTATATAAAGCAATTAACAACAAAATAAACAAAATTCTAAAACCGTTACACGCTCCACCAACTTCAAGTCCGTGTGTCACGTTCGCAAGGAACACGACATGCAAATAAAGGGTCATTGCTAAAACTGTCCTTTCCCACACTAGGAAGTGGTCAAACTGGTTTTAGGACGAACCCTTTTCGCAATTGAAGACGTAAGGACAGTGTCTTCCTAGTCCATTGTCCAAAACTTGTCCGACTTGTTTTGTGATGAGGAAAGAGAGTTGGAAGTAATGGGCGGATCACAATTATTTTTACCTGAAATAATTGTTAATTTTTCTGTTTGGTATAATGATAGGCACGAAGATTTTGAATATCTAGTTGATATCTTGATGGTATATAGTGACTAAATAATTAAGGCTCCCAGAAACAGGTGCACCGCGACGCAACTCTAGTAGAAAAAATCATATGAAAACTTAATAGAAATTGGTCTACCAGAATCGCGTCGTACCTGTCTGCGATAGCCTTGTGAGTTTCTTTTTTACCCGACTGTGCAAAGCTTATTTACATTGTAACTAAATAGTGTGATTTAGTTTACATATAAGTAATGACATCTATCACATACCTTATCACAGTTATCACTTATCCTCTTTTGAACAATTGAAATTGGAAATATCGACGATACCTATTGACGGAATAGCCAGTAACTGATGATTTCTTACAAGATAGGAATTCATGTTTTGAAAGATCACCTTGAATGCCGGAAAATAATAAACCAACCTGATATCCTGTAATACAATGCACGCATCATGATATCGCAAGAGCCAACAAAAAGTGTTGGAAAAGACATAATTAGGGCAAAATTAATTTAAAAAAATAAGTAGATAATGATTGTAAAATTTATCTATTGCTGAGCAGTGGTGGCCCAGTGGTAATAATGGTCGCGACTTAAGGTGAATCTAGGCCACATTTTTCCCGTACAAACTTCGGGAGTGTATTACTCCCTGTTCGACAATGTACATGAAAAATTAAACATGGTATGGTTTTGTCTCATTATTAATATTGTCTGTACGGAATCAGAATACTAAAATAAAAAGCCATTAAAAAGTTAGGGGCCAACAAAGACTCGTTTTTCTTGCTAATTTAACCTAACTTTGGGCGTGTTTAAGTAATAAAAGAAGTGTAAAATCTGAAAAACCAAGTCATTACCGACAAAGCTCAAATATCGAAAAGTACAATAAACTTTATTGGTCATTGATTTATGCAGTGGTTTTTTCATAAAACCCGATCTTCCGAAGGACTGTTCTTAATTTTATACGCGCTTGTTGTACTAAATATGATCCTGCATCTCACTCAATAATGTTGTACGTGTAGACTAGCTTCTAACTACTCATCACTGATACAACCTCTGTCGGACACGAAGCCTGGTGAGACAGCGTGCTTTTTAGCCAGGCCAATGGGCCTGGCTAAAAAGCACGCTGTCTCACCTAGTCGCGGGCTCGAACTCAATAATGATTGAGTTCGAGCCCGCGACTAGGTGCCCCTTAAGAGTTGTAGGTCGTTGGTTCGAATAAAAAAACAGGTGCTTTACTTTGTGTGAATTTTATTTCATCATCGCTGCGCTCAAAATGGTAAAGGAAAACATCGTGAAACACATTCAAGAAAATAAATGATCTGACTTTTTTTAACACTCACAGACCACTCTTATACTTTACTTTGCTAGGCATTTCATATAAATAGGTTTCAACATTATTGTATAAAAATAAGGTACACGTTAGTCTTAACTTTTATTCACATTTGCTCATAGGAATGTAAACATTTATCATCACAATATAAGGTTAACATTCGTATGAAACGCTAATTTTACTTTGCAAAGTAAATTCAAAACGGTCTGTTAATCTGGCCTTAAAATATCACCAAAAAGGTTTGCATGCAAATAAAGGGTCATTGCAAAAACTGTCCTTATCCACATTCCCACATTAGGAAGTTGTCAAACTGGTTTTTGGACGAACCCTTTTCGCAATTAAAGATGCAAGGACAGTGTCTTTCTAGTCCATTGTCCAAACCAAAACTTGTTTTGCGATGAGAATGGATAGTAGGTAAGCAACCTAACAGGCAGTCATTATTTTTTATTTCGCCATCATTCTGCACTATGGACCCTTGGTGAGATTGTTCTCCCTTTTCATTAAAATGTATAACATTAAATATTTTTTACAGTAACAGGTTAAGGCTACTAAAAAATTTCGTACTGAAAATAGTCGAGAACATTGTTTTAAGCCTGGCCATTTTCGCCAAAATTTTAGGCTACCAAAAGTTTTCAAACAACAGCTGTTTTGAGCGGTTTATGGGTTCCAGAAACCTCAAATGTGTAGTAAATCTAGTCGAACTTTCATTGCTGAACTTACTGTACTTATCAGATAGCCAACCAGTCACTGCTACATGAAAGTAGGCACTGTAAGAGCCCCTTGAGCAAAAAAACACTTTAATGCGTATTTTATACAAAAACCTTGTTGTTACTACTACCCATGTTTTCAGAATCGGTATACATACGTAATAAAGCAAGTAATTCATAAAAAAACTGTTCAACAAAAATAATTAAAATAAATATTTAATTATGAATATTTGTAATGTTTAACTGATTTTGATTAGATCAAAGAAAGCCGCCGAGCTCGTAGTCTATTGTGCGAAATAAGGATAGGTACTTGTAAAATCAGATGACGTAAACATTTTTTTGAATGTGTCGATTTTAATAGTTAAGCTATTAGGTAAGTGTATACGTCCCTAAAAGGAACAATGGGTTTTTGTTACATATTGTAGACATTTCGTTTATTTCACGCTTTGCTTTACCATGCGTGCCATGCAAGTTCTACTTTCCGAAAGAAAAAAACCTATGCTAAAATATTTGAAGGCTTATTCTAAATCAGCTTGATAGTTTTTGAATGTGATTAAAGTTAATTTATAGCCAGCCTGCCTTTGTTCCAGACAACCTTTATAGTAGGCCGGAGTTATATACGTGAGAAGAGTGCCCATGAATTTTCTTGCCCTATCTTCTGCATACTACATTTTGGATTGGGCAACTACCTTTACAGTTCAAAAGTGCCTTTGAAATAATTTTGCACCTATGTTGTAAGAACATTATTACAACTTACCACACAACCGCTTAACATTTTTGCGGTTACCACTTAAATGTTGTGGTATTTAGTGCATGTTTATTGATCTGGAACAGTAGCTAGCTCAGTCTAACTTACGAGATAATATTCAATAGGCATTTATTTTAGAAATATGTGTTCGATAACCGATAGTTCTGGCCTAAACAAAATTGGTTTCCTCGTGCTTCGAGCTAATTTTGTGGACAGTAGAACAATGGGACAAATTGTTTAGTTGATAAAACGAGTTGGTTGCCAAAAATAAACTTGTAATCTATCAGGGCCTGAATTCACTATGACCACTTAATGATTCCAAACTCGTTTCCACGCCAATCACACACGAATTCTGCTAATATTGTAATAATAATATCGACAAATTGTCTTGGAACATACAGAATATGATATTTCGATTCCTTACCGTTACAATGGTTTAAAAAAAAATGATATTGACGTAGTTTGAACGTAGTAAGATTCCGCGGGGAATCATTAAAACGATACAGAATTGGGGCCCTGATACGATACGCAACTGCCTCGCTAGACATTACGGAATTCCATCCAAGAGATTTCCTATTTTATCTGCTTGTAATGGGAACATAACTGTACAGTCAGTAAAGTACAGTCAGCTGCAACAGTTCATTGATAGGTGGTAGGTAGTGTTAGGTATGTAGATGTGAACACAATCCCATCGGTTTTCCTTTCAGTTGATCATGGTTTCCAATATTATTCAGATTTTGAAGAAAGAATGAGATGAGAAAGCTTTTGAGAAGGAATGTATGACGTTAGTGAGACCATGGAAACGATGTGTGGTAAAGGAATTATTTATCTGATAGAGGTGTGCCGTTACCGATACCTAGGTATCTATGGAAAATAAGGACATGCAGTCCCAAAGCATTGGAGAAAAAAAGAATAGGGGGATCATGATGAGCTATCTCCTACATTGTCAATGTCTACTTTTATTCTTAAATTTTCACCTTATGCTGATGTAAACCTACGTAGTACCTACCTATTACGTAGGTAGGTACGTCAACGAAGGGCTTCATTCGACTTGGGCCTACATAACTTAGTTTTATAGTCACAGATAATATCGTATGCATACCTAGATCTTGATTTGAAATAACATTAATAAAATCTGTTTTATAGAAGATAATTCTAATAATGTCAATCCTTATTTATGAAAACTGCTTCTCAGTTATGTTACTACAAGCTAGTCACAATCATCACCAACAAAAAATATTTTTTTTCAAATGATATCTTGCACGAATTAAAAGTCGAATGCACATGACCGGACCGTGGCTGACATCTACAACGCCTTTCCATAATCGTCTTTTATAATCTATGCATGGGGTGCCATATAGGGCGGGGAAATCAAAACCCCTTTTAATCGAGTAACAATAGAATATGCAAAACCGAATGTACCTTGGATTGCATCTTCAGTCTTATGTCAGTGGTGTACAAGACGTGCTAGTAGATACTTCGAACTATTGGAATCAGTGTAACGTTGAGGGTGTAAGAAAAGTCGAGAATTTCTGGTGAAGTTTAATTTATATAAGAGGATTACAGGAAGGTACAGAAATCTTTTTATATTCACACAATTTGAAACACGAGAGTACAATGTGTTCTAAATAGATGATTCGTTGATACATTTTATATTTTAGTAAAATAAAAGTATTAAAACTGAATGACTATATGATACACAACATCTGATGAAAATGACGTTTACAGTTTAGGTTATAAGATGCGAGTGTTGTTGCTGATCTGTTCGAAGATTTTATTATCCTATTCATTCCGTCTGATGTTAATGACAATGAAATACTCTGATACTGACTTGCTTGATTACATTTTTTTTTTGTGTATTTTCTGATATTTTTTCCGATTTTTTTCTTGAGTTTTTAAATTAGGCTTTACTCGGGCTCGTTCATCCTAAGACGGGCAAAGTCTTCGAAAACAATGTTATCTTCTTCCTCATTGGTGTAAAGAGAGTTTTCGTAACGGTGTCTTTCGATGGATTGCATTTTCTTCATCGCATTGAAGCGTTGACGTTCAATAGAGCCTGAAAGTTTAACGAAACATGTTAAAAATATTCGCTAGGTACTACCTAAAATCATTCTACAGATTTTTATGATTTTTACCTTCAGCCGGGTGGAGCAGTTTGAAAGGCACATCGGTAACGAGTTCTCCTCCAAGAGTTCCGCAGTTCAGCTTGACCCTTACGGAATAAGAGACAACGATACCAATGGCATCAGCTGGGCATTTGCCTTCAGGTACAAGGGTAGAACTGGCCAAGTTGACGTCGTCTTCCTTGAGATGTCCGTCCAGAGCCACACCTGTTGAAGCAATTAAATTAGTAAGAAGCGCTCCTGAAGATAGTCAACAGAGTGTCAGAGTAATGTTACATGATTTATGCTAACCACGAATGTCCTTATTGCTGCGAGCCAATGGCACCAAGTAGAATGTTTTGGACAGACTGGCCCCAGGAGTAACAGGGCATCCTTCACGGCTTTCCAAAGAGGCCACGTGACGGCTGAACTGGGAGTTGATCATGGTAATCTCGACATGCTGCACAACCATGGCACGGATGTTGCGGACAGACTTCCTGGAGTTGTTGGACACAATGACGTTGGCGGCGACCTTTTCTCCGTGGTAGTAGATCTCCCTATCCAGAGTGACTTCGAGGTTGATCTTTCCATTGCTGAAAGTGAAACCCTTGCTCACGAGAGAGCTAGGAAGACGACGTCCACGGGAAGTTGGGGCATGTTGAAGCTGAACAAAAGAAAAACAGATCATTCATCTAGCCGGAAACCTCAAATAGTGTCCGTGTTGGAAACTAATTGCTTCTTAAATACCTTCTTGATTGCAAGAGTCACTGAGCTCCTCTTGTGGCTCTTCTGGTCTTCCTGTTCAGCGACGTAAGTCCTGACGCAGTAATCCACGCCCATGGGCTTGCCTTGGTCTTCTTCAGAGGGCTGCAGTGTTACCTAAAGAGTAAAGTAATTTTTTAGTAGCGACCCTTTTTGATGTCATTAAATGTTATGTTGTTATGATCGAGAAACAATGTTTTACCGAGCTTGGGGCGAGCTCAGGGAAGTTGAAAGTAAAAGGAAAAGCATGAGGCCCAAGTTTCTTCAGCAGCTTCTCCTGCACAGGTGTTAGTTCCATTTTAGAGTTGATCATTGGTACAACTTGGTCCTGACCGATCACCATTTCCTTGGAGAACTTCAGTCCCATCACTTCATCCTCCTCCCTACCGTAGCGGTACGTGGTCACGAGCTAAACAAGAACAAGTAACAAAATTAGGCTAAAACTGTTTTCACACTCCACTTTTTATTGAAATTTCACTGAACACTGCACTTTTTGTCGGTACCTGGCTGTAAACTTTTCTTCCTTTCAGGTATTCGGTATCCACCACCACAACTCCATCTACGGGGTCGCAGTAATCCATATGATCGATGAAGTCACGCTTGCCAAGGTAAACCGTAACTTTTCCATTTGGAGTAGTTTTCTTAAATACTTTTACTGCAACCACATACGCCAAGGCGAAGTAGTCCAACATTTTGCTGGATTTTGAAGTAAGGGCTGAGTAAAGGGAAATAAGTTAGAATAAATAACTTTATTCAAGTTGTTAGTTTGAATAAACAGTGTGTGAAGGATTGAGGTGTTCACCAGAAATGATTTGGTTCAGGAAATGTGGCTTATATATAGGTAACATGTGAGGTTTCCTGCAGCATACGTTAACCGGCTAATTGGATTTTAGTCGTAGGCGTACTAATAAGATTTAAGCTGTATGACGCATACACGAGTTGGAATCGATTTGATGTCCCCTCACTAAGTTTAGGTAAGAAATCGTTGCGTTACCAAACGTCAAAAATTGACATATGTTGTGACAGCCTCGAAAGGTTATGTAGCGTTAATTGGGGATTATATTATTATTTACACAGCGAAAACTAATAGGATTCTAATACAACTTGACCTAGATACCCAACTTGTGTATATACAGTTTTATTGAAAGCAATGTGACGAGTTGGGTTGAAGAATTGTAAGTTAAAAATTGACGATGTTTTTGCAGCTTATTGTTGGGTGCTTTTTAAAACAGCTTTTTCTTGTTTTAGCTATACCATCAGCATGCCAACGTTCCTGACGCCAGGCCGTCACGGCTACAGCGTCCGTTTTTCACGGACAAGGCCAGATACCCTAGCGGTTGCAACCAGCCAGTATTACGGCTTAGCTGGTGGAGGAACTTTGTTCTTCTTAGAGCTGTCACCTGATGGAAGCACGCTTATTGAAGTCCAGAAACTGGAGTGGAGCGATGGACTGTTTGATGTGGTAAGTTTGTTTTATCTAGCTACTAATTGTAGTCCATAGGTTGCTTGATAACAATTTACAACCTACACTAATCCTCCTAAATTCTTTATCTAGTCTAAAATTATAAAATTCCATTTTTCTTTTTAACTAGAAAATATTAAGCAAGTATAAATTCTAATACTACAAAAGAGAAATAAAACATTAATAAGTCTAAAGTTGTGCATTAGTATTAGAATTCAGATATCTCACAGCACAGCACCGCAATAACGTTGCATACATTCTCCATATTCCTAGCCCTAAAAATAATCAAGAGAATATCATAGAAAAAACATAAACAGCTCCATATTCAGAAACAGAAGCCCCACAACACATATACCTACGTACCTACTTTACATTCGCATCATCAGATAATTGGATTACTTGTATGTTAGCATTACTTTATTTATTTATAGACAATTGAGTTAAGTTCCTGGTTAATTTAAGTATAGGATTTATTATGTAACGGGAGGTGAGATTTTTTACTCTGTTACATTACTTTACATGTTGTCATATTGTAGTATCCTACTCACAATGTGTATTAATGCTGCTATACAGTCAGCCTCATAACGATGTATACATGGACAAGAATTAATCTAACTGTCTACAATCTCTGTTCCTTAATATTGTATCAGTGTGTAGCCAAATTGTACGTTGGGTAGGTAACAGTGGCGAAGCTACAATTTTTACTAGAGGGAAGCCAAAGAAAAAATGGTTTAGCTCTCATAAACTCTAGATAACATCAAAGTTCAGTAATTCCTTTACTTTTTCTAAATTTAACAACAGATATGGCCAGAATTCTTGGTTTAGACATAAAAAATGGTATCTTTTTAATGTTTTGTAATGATTTAAGATGTTTTAAGCTAGTATGAAATATCTGTAATATGATTTGATACACACACGTGTTACATATTGTTTGGCAATAGTAGACACTAAGAAGAGTGTTTCTTCCAAAGGGAAGCCGATAGGAATCAGGTTGTATGGAGGCTGCGGCCCTGGTAGGTAAGTGCCTAATAAGGGGCGCAAATTGTAAACAATCATTAAATTCTTGTTGTACATTGTTTTTAGGGATTCCAATGGTTTTTTGGTTCACTTACAGTAATGTCAGATATTGTATTTTACCTTCAAAACATACAGTGTTCTAGAATGGTAAATTATTCTGTTTGTGTGTTGAAAAATGTGTAGGTACATTGGTATGAGGAGACACCTAAGGAATGAATGTTTCTAAAGTTTAAGATACTTAATTTGAGTTAGAATTGGCACAAAAGTGAAACCTGTGGAATTAGTATGCCTTATGTATTGTTTGTATTGTGCATCTAATAGTTACTTAGTCTAGGTAAATGTCATTGTCATTTTGTTACTCAATAATTCAACAAGCATTGTTCTAATTTCTGAGCAGTTTCCCATGTTAAGTTTCCTTGAAGTATGTAGACAATGCTTGTTCAAGTGTGCAATTTGACATGTTGTTGAATGGTGGTCATGTGGCTATGTTCCAGAAAACTAGCCTCATAAACATGAATAGTAAGGTCTTCTACTTCTTTTCGTGTTGATGGTACTCGTAAACTTAAAAAAAAAAATGTTAGAGCCCAACAGGTGGCCACATTTATTGCGGCATCAGTGGCATTATTGAGATCATCCAAAGTGCAAATGAACGGGCATTTAGTGCACTCCAAGTGGGGCATGGTCTGATCAGAAGCACCACACTCGTACTGTGTGTTGGATGAGTGAATAATCCTCCACTTTAACAAATTGTGTCTATAGCGGCCTACTTGGGTATGCAATTGATTGAGAGCTTTACATATAGGCCACTGCAGATCACGCCCGGGAGGCAAATGTTCCTGGGCTTTAACAAAGTAAGAAGGAGGTGGTGCATGCTTCTCTTCCCACAGTTTGCTTCTCTCAATGAGTGGTTTGACTTGGATGGCCTGCGTAGAGCGTATAAGGTTATTACGACTTTTAAGCCTGCCCGAGGTCGTTGTGTAATCGTACAGGGGATGTCGGGGATCGGATTCTTGGATCTTTTTACCAGCGCGCATGCGACTTTCCTTCGTGCGGCAGGTGGTGCGATTCCTGCAAGCAGGTAGAGCTTGTTCAGTGGAGTTGTTTTTAAGCAGCCCGAAATTATCCGACACGTCTCATTTAGGGCAATGTCGAGTTGCTTGGCGTGAGTAGATCGGTGCCACACTGGACACGTAAATTCGCCAGCAGAGAAGCATAAAGACATGCCAGTTGTGCGAAGGACATGTGGTGCTGCGAGTTAGTAGCGTTGAGACGACGTACCAGGTTATTACGGGTCCCAACCTTCTGCTTCGTTTTTTAGTAATGCGACTTATACGTTAGTGCCCTATCTGACGTTACTCCCACGGATTTTGGGTTTGAGCAATGTTTAACTGTAGTTCCTCGCCACGTGATGCCGTAAGGGCCCAATTTGTGCGTCTGTTACGGAGATGGAATGCACATGATTCTGACTTAGACGGGTTTGGCCGGAGTTTGCTGTCGTAGTAATTTCCAAGTAAATCGAGTGCTAGTGACAACTTATCTTACACGTCAGTGAAAGTCGCGTTTGAGCCGCTAGAGCCAAGTCATCCGCGTAAAGAAAGCGCTTTAATAGTAAGGTGACAAACAACGTATAGGTGATATCTGATTAGTAAATCCATTGTTTACTCTTAAGGTGAACCTAGTCCACATTTTTTCCATACAAACTTCGGGAGGGTATTACTCCACTGTTGGACAACGTACATAAAAAATTAAACATGGTATGGTTTTGTCTCATTATTAATATTGTCTGTACGGAAACAGAATACTAAAATAAAAAGCCGTTAAAAAGTTAGGAGCCAACAAAGATTCGTTTTTCTTGCAAATTTAACCTAACTTTGGGCGTGTTTAAGTAATAAAAGAAGTGTAAAATTTGAAAAACCAAGTCGGTACCGACAAAGCTCAAATATCGAAAAGTTCAATAAACTTTTTTGGTCATTGATTTATGCAGTGGTTTTTTCATAAAACCCGATCTTCCGACGGACTGTTCTTAATTTATTACGCGCCTGTTGTACTATAAATGATCCTGCATCTCACACAATAATGTTGTGCGTGTAGACTAGCGTCTAACTGCTCATCACTGATAATACCTCTGTCGGACACGATGCCTGGTGAGACAGCGTGCTTTTTAGCCAGGTCCATCAGTGAGTTCGAGCCCGCGACTAGGTTCCCCTTAAGGTCTTCATAAAGCCAATATGAGCCATGAAATAAGACTTACATACATATATATAAATTCATATCAATAAACTTTCACATCCCGCCGGATGCGGAAAGCACAGAACCGGTCGAAGCGGAGCTTGGGGGAGGCCTATCTCCAGAAGTGGACGTCTTTCGGCTGAGATGATGATGATGATGAAGCTTCACAAACAGTGGTTTAGAGTTTTTAGCAATACTGTCCTCTTGAGTCTTTAAATTAATATTACTTAATTCACCTTTACCAACTGTCTTGCATATGGCAATGCTTTCTTGTGAGAGTGAATTTCTTCATTGTGAGAGAGATGTAATTGAAATAACTGAAATCTTCTTTTATTATTTGGTTAGAGACTAGCAGCTAATTAGCTGATGCATATGTATCAGTTCAGTGTGGGAGCCATCAAAACATTTTTTGGTAGCCATGCTGAAACAACTTGGTTAGACAAGAAGTGCTTTAAATTAAAGGCTTTATCTATGATAAATTTTCGCATAACTTAAGGGTTTTTTTTTTGGGTGGGAAATCATCAAATAACTTCTCCCGCTCTGGGCGGAGCGGGAGGGTGTGTCAGACTTTTACTGGCTAAAACCCACCCGTGTTCCCTCAGTTGCCTGTGTGCCAGGGACCGCGGTATCTCTTTCAAACAACCCGCACCCCTGGCAGACATCGGCCCTTGCGGGCCCCACCAGTTGGTGCTGACATCTCTTTGAGGCTCGTGTGGAACACAAGGCGTCGTCGACCAGGGCTTGGTCCATACCGCACCGCGAGCTACCCATTACTCGCCGTCCGCAAGCCCGCGCCTACGGTGGCCGGGAATCAGCCTGGGATTCCCGACGCCCAGGGCGTCTCCTGCGAAGGTTACGGCCGTGAGGGCGCATGTACTGCCTCTCCCTCCTCACGTGCGCCGCCTCCCTCTTTGCAAGCATCACTGCTTCGCTGAAGGAGGTGACGGCTAACCATGCACTCTCGCTCCGTACCATGGCCTGGACCAGGGCTGGACGCGAGAGATCGCCGCCGCCGATCGCTTCCACGAGGATACGGCGGTGCTCCGCCCAAGCCAGGCATAGGAAAAAGAAAACAGCTGTACTGTCTTGTTGACTTATTATGCAAACATAAATGTATGGGGCAGCAAATTTTTTTTTTCACTATTTCAGGTTTGCTCCCATAGTAAAAGTTGGAAGTGTACAATGCATTGTGTACAGCAATTAGTGATTACTACAGATTTTTATATTCATGTCCATCAAACTCTCTTTTCAGACATGGTCAGGTACAACAGAAAGTGCAGCAGCCTGTGGCGCCGGTGACGGTGCTGTCATAGTGTGGAGGGTTGGCTGCGCAGCTCCACTGAGGGTGCTGAGGGCACATACCAGCGAGGTGTGCTCCGTAGATTGGCCTAGGACTCATCTGTTGAGTGCTAGCTGGGATACTACTGTTAAATTGGTGAGTAGCTAATGCGTTATTAATATTATTAAATACTTTAATTATAATTTAGGTTGAAAGCAAATAGAGTTCTATCTATCTAATTTAACTTGTACCACTATTGGGCAAAACCTTCCCTCTTCCTTTTTCACACAAGTCTGTCCTCTGCAAATAGAGACAAAAGTGTACTGCTTAGGGATAGCTTGAATAATTAAAACCAAGGGGACAATCAGATCAGGTTATATAATGCTCTTTGAAAGGTATTTTTTTATACATTTCTACTAACTGTCACCTATATATATAAAAAAAAAACATCAGTCTTTGTTGGTGGCCCTGGTTATTCAAGAAACAATACTGTATGAGATTTTGGATCATCGAAGAATGTTAGATATAGTACATATTGTTATGCGGCAACTGTTGGTTATTTAGAGCTGAGAATGGCATTACTAATTATAAATTCGAAACTCGTGTCTGTTAACTTTTCACACTTAAACCAATAAATCGACGTTTATGAAATTTGACAGATTGGTAGGTAGGTATACTGAGACCTAGAGAAAGACACTAGCTTCTTTTCATCCCGGATATTTGTATAAAAAATTATGAAAAACAAAATAGGTACATGCATACACTAGCAACAGCTAGTGTTCTTCTTAAATGATTGCCATATTATCAAAAACTCTTTCCGGATGTCTTGCATTTAAAATAATTCAAATCTGTAACTGGAGTAGTCTAACTGACCCAATTCATACTGCAATACCCTGTATATCTTGAGCTCTTAATCACTAAAGGAACCCAAAACTTCATCTTTATCCGTAACCCACAACCATTTCAGTGGGACCCTGAATCCGAAGCATGCCTCAGCACGTTCGTGGGTCATTCTCAACTGGTGTACACGGCTGCTTTCTCGCCTCACTCGCCGGCGACCTTCGCATCTGTGTCCGGAGATGGACACCTCAAACTATGGACCTGTACGGAACCTTCCAGACCTGCTGCGGTAGTAAAGGCGCATGATGCTGAGGTGATTTGAATCTTGTAGTGTTTTGAATAGAGTATAATTTTAATGTAAGATGAAATGTTATGTAACACATAAAATATTTCAGTCCTGTGTGTGGTCCTGGGTTCGATTCCCGTGTCGGGCAAAGTGTTAGTTAGGCTTTTTTTTGCTTGAATTTCTTAGTAGCAGTCCAGAGTCTGGATTTGTAAAATTGTAATTATAAAAAAAAAAATGCTTGTTTTATTGATGAATACTAAAGAAGTTTCTGCTTCTATTAATAAACCAAGCTAGTTAGTGTTTGTGTTTTGGGGTCAAAGTTAAATGACTTATTCAAATGAGGCACATTTAGAGCAGTTGTGGACCAGTGGTAACGGCAGCAACTTAAAAGTTATAGGTCGCAGGTTCGAAGCCAGGGAGGCGCTTTACTTGGTGTAAATTATTTCCACTGTTTTCAAAACGGTGAAGGAATAACATTGTGAGGGAACCGGTACGTGCTAGAACCAAAAAACATTGTGAAGGAACCGGTACGTGCTAGAACCAAAAATTTGAAGACATGTAACATCTACCCACCCGCACTGGGCTAGCGTGGTGAATTGCCGCCCATCCCTCTCGAAGAGAAGAGGCCTGTGTCCCAGCAGTGGGAACATTATAGGCTGATTCTGCTAAGGCACATAAAAGTCACTTTTGAATTTCATCTTTTACAAGAAAATGGTATTGGGGGGCTTGTGGCTAAGTAATAATAGCCACATGGGTCGATCGATCAGGTTAAGCTACGCTTGACACGGTTGGTCCGTGAATGGGTGACCGTCTTTACATACCAAGACCCCTCCGTGCCTCGGAAAGCACGTTGAGCCGTTGGTTCCGGCTGTCATTTGTGGATCTTTGACAGTCATTACGGGTCGTCAGAAGCCCGAAAGTCTGACAACCAGTCTTACCAAGGGGTATCGTATTACCCAGTAACTGGGTTGTGGAGGTCAGATAGGCAGTAGCTCCATGTAAAATACTAGTATTCCGCTGCAACCGGTTAAACTGGAAGCCGACCCCAACATAGTTGGGCAGAAGCTAGGCAGATGAAAAGAAAATGGTAATTGATTTTAATTGGTAGTTTTGTATAGAGAAAAAATGGCAAGAAACTCTTTTTCAAAAGTCTTACAGTATATTGGATCTTCATCTAGAAAGCCTCATACAAATGTCATGTTCTAACAACTTTGTTGAATTTGCAGGTGCTGTCTTGTGATTGGAGTAGAACAGAAACGCATGCTCTAGCTACGGCTGGCTCTGACGGTCTCATCCGAGGGTGGGACCTGAGGAGGCTAACCTCACCTATGTTTACTCTCAAAGGTAAATAATGTTAAACTGTACCAATTATACTGAACATGGAGACCTGGATTCGATCCCCGTCATTGAGTTTATTAATTATGAGTTTCTGAGTAGCAGACTACATTCTGGATTTGTGGTTGGCGGAAGGCTTGTCCCCTGTAGTATGGAACTTAAAAAAAAAACTAACGAAATGTATTATACATAAACACACTAACACACTAAACAAAATTAGCCTAAATAAATACATAAGTACGTAAACTCTTCCTTCTCGGCTTCTTCCTAAGGAGGTAGGCAGAAACTACAGAAAATAGACATGGGCGAAATAGCTCACTGAAAAGAACAAGAGAAATAGCTCACTGAAAAGAACAAAAGAAATAGCTCACTGAAAAGAACAAGAGCGATTAGCTCTTTCACTCTAAAGAGCGATATCACTCTTCTAGCTCACTAGCTCTTCTATAGCTCAGTGACTCAGTCGCCGACTGTTAGCTTATTTGACTCACGGCGCGTGGAAGGAAACGGCTCTGCTCGCTCCAGCGACCATATAACCCATAGACGCCTAATAACAGGCGACCGATGTCTGTCAACACATCAGACTTATAGATCTGATACAGGTCACCACTCAAAAATTTCGATTCAGTTGCGACCACTTCTGTGAGCCGTAAACACTTCCGCGTTACTAAATAAAAATTGGTGAAAATAAATATTATAATGGCCCCTTGCACAATACGTTGGTGTGGTAATAATAGCCAAACTTCGAGTTTCCGTAAGGATCGCATAACAATTCATCGGTAAGTTAATAGTTACATAATCGTAATTAGAATTATTTTCTGATATTATTTATCGGAGTTCATCTTATACTGGTCATACTTGTAGGTGAAAAAAGGTGCAAGGACTCTCGTTGATGTCTTTTATGTTTGCGTCCCTTTCTTCTGAATGCAATTTTTTAGTTATCTCTTTTCCTCTATTATTTGGTAAACATAACTAGTGATGCACCAAATCCTATGACACAAATAAAATTGTTCGATAAAGCAAAAACCTACACCTACTATTTATACGAAGATCTTTTGAATCACTAATTACAATAGACATTAAATTAATTGTGAAACGATGATTGATTTTAGGTACCCATATAAGTAACCATCAATTCCACTCTGAAGTAACCAATCATGTACCTAGTGGATTTGTCAATGAGTGTTATGCACAAATATATTTCTACACGACTAGCTTTTCTTACAAAGTCTGCTCAGCACAAACACACTGTTCGGATGATATATACAAAATTAATACATTTCAAAAATGATTAGTATAATGGTCAAAGTTAAATATTTATTTCAAATTGGCACTTTTAAACGTCAAAATGTACAAAAAAATAGATTAAGAAATAAGATTTGATTCTAGTCGCACCATCTAAAAGGTAGTTTCGTATGGAGAATAATGGGCAAGAAACTCTACGTTACTCCTTTAAAACGTTATGTTATGATTGAAGTAAATAGGTGCGTTGATATTTTGTTTTCATTTTTTATATTTTATGTTAATTACTTTAAGTATATTAATTACATTAAGTACATGTTAAAAAAAATTAAGAAATAGGAAGTAAGAAAGCCAATTAAATATAGGTATTACTAAACATTTTATTATGTACAATTTTAACAAAAATATCGATACCTTCGTGTTTTATTTAAACCTGTCCCATCTCTAGTGAGACGTAATGACCTTGGTAGGACCAATCAGAACGCAGTATCCCGCTTCCTCATACCCCAGCTAGTTGACAGAATTGTTTTGGTGCGTTAGATCAAGCATTAGGCGTCTATGGGCTATATGGTCGCTGGCTCGCTCAATAGTCATTGTCAATAGCTCTTTGGAAGTTTGAAGTTAAGTTAAATAAGTTTTTCTGTTTGTTTATATAATGTTATGACTTTACGTAAACAACACGCAAAAAAATATAGAATGCGGTTCCTTTTTATAATGTGCCAAAGTATTTTCTACTTTAAGTCAATGTACATAAATATAGTTTTACAGTGATCGTATGATAGTCTACAATGACGTATTGTACCGGAGAGCTATTATTTGAAGAACGAACGATGCGATCCGAAGTATTCCGAAGTGAGCCGAAGGAGCCGTTCGGCCGATGACTTCGGTCGGTCATCGGTGTCTCGCTGAAGTACTGAGCTAGTGAGTCTGAGTGGGCTAACTGAGCTATTTAGCGAGCGAGTTAGTCAAGTTACTGAATACGACTATGAGTCCAAGTATAGCTCTTTTCTATCACTCGTTCACGGGCTACCCATGTCTAACATATAGCGACCAGAGGCCTTAGTGTGAGTTCCATTTTACCATCTCGATCAAACGCAGTGAGCGCGTCCGGCGTTCCGATTGGTCCTTCATCGATCCAGGGCCAATCGGAACGCCGAACGCGCTCACTGCGTTTGATCGAGATGGTTAAATGAAATTCACACTAGGGCCTCTGCTCCTTACTCCTTTTACCTTGTTTACATTCATATAATTATATGTTCATACACGCACGCCGGTTGCAAGTATGCACTTGACCTTTTTGAATAATTACGTATTATTTATTCAAAAAGGTCAAGTTAATGCCCATCAATGAGTTTTACATAAAAATAATAGGGTAGGAGAGCCAAGAAGGAGAACCAAGGCAACCGATATAGCCCGAAGAATTGCCAAACTTAAGTGTCAGTGGCCAGGGCATTGCTCGCAGAACAGATGGCCGATGGGGCCGAAAGGCCTCCCACAAGATAAACCGATGACCTTGTGAAGGCCGCAGGAATCCGCTGGATGCGGGAAGCATAGAACCCTATGGGGAGGCCTATGTCCAGCAGTGGACGTATTTTGGCTGAAATGATGATGATAAATAGGCTAGGAGTACCAACATGATTGTTTCACTTGAAATTTTAATTTATTCTTTTGTTTCAGGGTGTGAATGTGCAGTAAGAAGGGTGCAGTTCTCTCCTCACTCGCCCTCTATTTTAGCGGCTGGTTCCTATGATTTTACTACACGGTAATTACTACTTTCAATAACTCAAAACTCAGAAATTATTTCAATTAAACCATTTACAGTTCCGTGTGGTGCCGGACGTAAAAGAATAGCACCATCCCATTTCTTCCTGTGGGTGTCGTAGAAGCCGACTAAGGGACCTACTAGAGAATGGGCAGCAGCGTCCTCTATGCATTTGACCACCATACTGCGATCGCCAACCCGCCTACCAAGCGTGGCATAATGGCAAATCCCCCCCTTTTGGGGGAGGCTTATGTCCAACAGTGGACGTCTTTCGGCTGATATGATCATGATTTACAAGCACTTTTGAATTGTCAAAAAAGTCGATCAGTTGGAAAGTTGAAGCTAACTTTATCTGCTTCAGTCTTTTTTCGGACGTTCGGTATAAATTGGTAATCTTTTCGGGATTTTGTCTGATAGTGGTAACTAAAAAACATTTGGGACAGTTGGCATTACAAAGATGATTCCACGCTGATATAATGTGGCTAATTTCAGGGATGGGGTCGCTATGTATTACAAATCGCGGCACGTAAGTTGAACCAAAATGGCGGATTTATAATTTACTAGCTTTTGCTAGCCGCTTCGCCCGCGTGGAGTTCCGAAATTGTCCCACGGGAACGAACAACCGGGATAAAAAGCATCCTTTATGTTAATCCAGGATATAAACTATCTGTGTGCCAAAGTGCCAAATTTCATCCAAATCATTGATTGAGTAACAAACATCCATACATACAAACTTTCAAATTTATAATAATATAGTAGGACTAGGAGGAACTTGGATTTCCAAACTGTGTACTGATACACGTTACATCAATGACTATGCTAGACGGTAACCATATTCTTTTCCCGTGCGAGGCAATGAGTACATGCGCTCCTGCCTTCGGTTGTTTTGTTCTGATTTTGGTTCAACTTACGTGCCGCTTCAGTACCTGTGGTTTCCCTAACAGCTTTAGAAAAATAGCCAAAAACTCGAATTCCTAGTTATAAACTCAATTTCTTAGTAAATTCAATTTCGTAATTGATTTTGTGTTTTTTTCTTTCAGGATATGGGATCTCAAACGTGGCTGCGAGCCTCTAGAAACGATAAGGCATCACTCAGAATTCACGTATGGACTGGACTGGAACGCGCTGAGGCCACATCAGATAGCCGACTGCGGATGGGACTCGCTTGTCCATGTGTTTACACCGAGGTCTTTGGCCTGAGAATGGTTCTGAAGTGAGTACTTCATCATTTCATTTAACTTATAATACCAACTTAAATATTATTTTAAGCCGCTGGCCTTTTTCAATGTGTAAAAATGCAAAAGTTTTTTCTGACATACTATTATGTTATTGCTGTGTTTTGTAGCTAGATTAATTAGGTTGCATTGTTAAATTTTTGTCCAATCGTTTTGACAGCCTTCACCTAAACTCTCCTTAAAAGGTTAGAGAAACCTGAATTCTGCGTGCTCCTCATGTAGAACTTTGAAAGAAGCTTGTACTAAAACTTGGAAGGGAATGAAAGCTGTCCTGAGGATTTACGTACCGCAAATCGGTATTGGACAAATAGCACCATTTTTCTATGCTATTTCATTTGATAATTGATCATTTCCAAACTGCAGTAACTCAAAATAAAAGTATTTATTTCAAACTAGCTTTTGGCCGCGGCTCCGCCCACGTGGATGTCGCTTATCGCGTAAAAAAGCGAGATAGTCTATGTCCTTCTCCATATCCCAGGCTATAAATCTGTCAAATTTCATGACGATCGGTTCAACGATGTGAAAGCTTAACAGACAGATAGACAGAGTTACTTTCGCATTTATAATATTAAGTAGGGATAAACCAAATTACAGGCACTACTGTACTGAATTATCAAGGTTCGGAGAGTCAGAAAGATGAACCTAGTCGCCAATTCTTCAGCGTATCTCTTTTTAACCGACTTCAATAAGGAGGAGGTTAAAAATCAAAAGATTGTTACAAAATATTGGTTACATCATTCATGTTGGTATTATACATGTTGTCGTTAGCTATCGATATATAGAAGAGGCAAATTACATTTTAGTTTTGTAGTTGAGCTTACGATCACCAGGGCCTGAATTCACTATGACCACTTAACGATTCCTTACTCGTAACCACGTCAATCACACACGAATTCTGCTGATATCGTATTCATAATATCGACAAATTGTCTTGGAACATACAGAATGTGACATTTCGATTCCTTATGGTTACATTGGTTAAAAAAAAACGATATTGACGTAGTTTAAACGTAGTAAGATTCCGCGGGGAATCATTATAACGGTACACAATTGGGGCCCAGGCGAGACACAATTCCTAACACAATAACACATTATTTATATCCAATTTAAATTGTTAAAGGATCCAATGGAGCGTCTGTGATTAAACTGGAAGTGTATGTGGAGGAGTATCGTGCCAAACCATTATAGTGTTTATTGCGAAAACAATCAGGGTTATAATCGCTTGCAAGCGTTCACTCGGTGCAGGTAACGGTGAACAGGGATATCGAGGTTTTTGGTGATAGAAGAGTCGTGTATTGTAAATTATTATTTGTCTTAAGTGTATTATCTTAAGGATAGTTAGGTAGTGCTTTGTCTTAGGTGTATTCGCTTAAATATCAATCATCATCATCAACTACGTTAGGGTTGGCTTCCAGTCTAACCGGATGCAGCTGAGTAGCAGTACTTTACATGGAGCGACTGCTTATCTGACCTCCACAAGCCAATAACTGGGTAATCCGAAACCCCCTGGTAAGATTGGTTGTCCGACTTCCGGGGTTCAGACGACCCGTAACGACTGTCAAAGATCTACGAATGACAGCCGGGACCAACGGCTTAACGTGCTTTCTGAGGCACGGAGGGGTCTTGGTATGTAATGACGGTCACCCATCCACTTACCTACCGCGGCAAGTAGCTTAACCTGATCGATCGACCCGTGCGGCTGTTAATACTTAGCTACAAGCCTCACTTCCTCACTTAAGTTTTAATGTCTTATTTTAAAATAGTAGAAATGAAGAAATCTCAAGGACGTAAAGTAAAAAAAAAACATCATTTGATGCTTGTGCACTTCTCGCTTAGGAGGTACCTACGCACTATGCGGTTAGCCGGAATACGGTTGCGCTTGCGGTTAGCCGGGTTACGGGTAGCCGCAACCGCAACCGCAACCGGAATGAAACCGTCGTGGTTTGCGGTTGGATGGACTCATTTCCAAAATGGACATCGAAGAAGTCGCTGCTATTTATTATATTTACTCGTATTTATATTTACTTTGTGTTATATAAACCTAAGGCCTATTTTGTATCTCAATTATAAATTTTTCTGTATCGAAATCCATAGTTAATTATCTGTTGTCATGAATAAAATGCGCGAGCGTCGGTGAACGCGTACACCGTCAATGGCGCGCAACCGCAAACTAGCACCATCCGCGTAGTGTGTTTAGTAACCGTCCGGCTGGCCGTCAGTCGGGCCGCAGCGCTCAGAACGACCGGAGCGGTCGACCGGCAGCCGCATCGCAGTGCGGATAAAAACGACTTTTTCGTACATATTTTTAATTGCGGTCAGCCGGACGGCTGACCACATTCCGGCTAACCGCATAGTGCGTAGGTAGGGACCCTTAGTCGCAGTCTTTTCTATATATTGGATAGTTTATCGCCGAGCATTATCCTAGCTTGTCCCTCGCTGCCCTCTTCCAGCGCGCCCTAAGCTGAGGTACCCCACAGGGGGTCCCCTTAACGTGCAGTCGCTTAGTTTTAAATTTTTAAGTCCTGGCTGGAGGGTTTAATTAATTAAGGTAGTCACAGGCAAGTCTGGTTAGGCAGCCGACAATCTCCTAGGCTGACCTGAGAGATGCCATTAAAAAATAAACAGCATATTTGGTTCAAAACACCAATTTGTCAGAAAACATTATAATAATTATATTTCTTGCCACTTTTGCCTAGATACTTTTATAGTTAAAATACCAGATCTCCAAACACATGCAATTTTGCAAAGTATTTCCATTTGAATGCTCGATACACCTTAGACAAGGCTTAAATGTGATTTTATTAATATTACGCTTGAAATATGTTACGCAAACCCTGTGAAAGCTGTACTTAACACTATTATACGAATTAGTTTTATGTACTGACTGAATTGTACGCCTATATACTGTTATGATATGTTAAAACAAGGTGCATTTTATTTTAGACTTTAAGTTACCGTATTAAAGTTTATTATCGCTGTACTAATACTGTTAGAATATATTAAAACAAGGTGCATTTTATTTATTACTTTTAACGGATTAAAGTTTATTATCGCTTTTATTACCTTACTTGTTACAATCCTTTTGTTATGACATTTAACTATTTTTTATTTGTTATATTTTAATATCCACTAGAATTTAAGCAAACAACTACAGACTTTAATGTGATGGTAATATGGTCTCTTTTAACTTTTAGTTGTATAGCAAATTAATGTTACTATTTAAGCTACTATAGACCAATAATAGTTAATTATGAAATGTATCGATTGATTACCCCGTTAAAATATGGTGGTATATTAATTATTATTAATTGATTAGGCTACACGCACTTGTATTATTAATAAAAAGAGTGGCACAACTATTACGAATACTTACGAGCGTAACTACCAAGCCGTGTAAACCTAGCATTGCCCGGGCAGAGTTGATTTATAGATCTCAATGTCAATTAGCCACTCCACTATAAAAAGCTCTTTAAAAATATATTAAAATGCACGATCACGCATCGCATTGAGCCTAAATTCAAGAACTGTGGAGTTTTTACCGGCTCTTCTCCATAGGAAACAACCAATTGGAACCGTGCACCTAGTTTCGTGAAATCAAACATTTTGAATTTGAACTTTAAAATCCAGTTTGGCCGGGCAGTGGTAACTTCCCACACTTTGCCCTGAATTTAGCTCGTAATGTTTATAATAAACATTATAAAGATTTTACTCTACGCTTTAGGTGTTTGTTTAAATATTATAAAATTGATGGCGCAGAGAACATAGTTGTATTTATAGTTTATAGTTGAACAATAATATTGTTGTCCGTTTAAAAGATCTTCAATATTTGTTTCTTGAAAAAAAAAGAAGCATTCATTTTTAATATTAAAAATAAAATAAAAATGTAGGTATGTAAAAAAAGCTGCGAACTACTTAGTTTCTGTTTTGGCTATAAAGCTTTAACACTCTGGAAGCAATTTTCTCTTCAATTGTAAATTCTTCGTTTGTATATATTTTTTATTATTGTATATTCAAGATTGTATATGCTATATGCCACAGGGTGTCAAAACCTATGTATATTATAGCTAGCTTGTTACTATTGAATATTATATAGTAATTACTGACGTATTTGTGAGTTCTTGTACCTCATACGGAGTACATGACGCTCCTTTGTAGAATTCAATATAAATCCCTATATTTCTTTGTGATCAGCCATAGAAATAAAGTGTAATTTATAGCTGGTGAAGTAAGAAAACGCGATCAGTCAAAAACTGGCCCATCCTGTATAAGACGTTAATTTGTTTCTATCTCATTTCGACACTTTTCTAGCTATAAATAACATTTTAACTTTTGCTACAGAGTTTATATCGTATCAAATAAAACAGAATTACAATTATACTAAGATTTTTATTTTACTTCTTATCGTGTAATCAGACACTGAAAACTATACATACATTGGCAAAATATTTTTAAATGAATTTCGAGGGATCAAAATGCTTGTTTCCTTGAAAATACATTGGACGTAAAATTTTACGGTTTAAAGGTGAACCAAGTGACATCTACCGGTGTTTTGAAAAAGTACAATTCAATATCACTTAAATTTACTATGAAAATACAGTGACAAGGCAGATCGTGTTTATGAACACATGTTCGAGAGACAGACGAAGCTCATAACTGTTGTTAAAATTCCCGTGTTACAATCAACAGAATTGTACAAACACATAACAGCGACATCTATTGACAATACGTACCTGGAGAACTCAGCTTTAGCCTCCGCAGCCTTCCCTCAATGGCTGATAGCATATAATACACTGACTTAAGATGAGCTTTATCGTATTTACAAATGTTTGTTAAGCTCGTTGCTGGGGAAAGCATGCCGCAAGACATGTGCCTTGCTGGACTGAAATAAGGGCTATGTCTGAGTGTCTGGCTGGCTATCACGTTTCGGCCGCTAGGTTTCATGGTGAAAACTTCATTGTTGGGTTGTGGTTGTTGTTCGATTTCCTCCATAGATGGCGCTAGATGTTTCGTCACTGTAAAGCAACGTTTAGGCTTCAGAACGTGTGCAGGGGTATTTCGAGGCAAGAGATGAAAATAAAGCCGCGTATTTATTGAGAAACAAAAGTTGCCCAACTTTGTTTCATTGAACATGTTGCCGTGTTGCGAAACAGAATTTGTTGCTGGACACATGCTAATTAATCGTATTTATTTATGGTAAACGAAAGAACAAGCGCAACGCCAAAATGTGTAGTAAACAAAAACATCTTACAACATCAAATGTTACGTGTCCATTTCAATGGCGCGGCCACGGCGATATTTAAAAAAAATCTACCAAGTTTCGTAAAATTTGTGAAAGTTGAATTTGTAAAATTTGTCAAAGTTATGGTTAAAAAGTTATAAGGGTTTGAACGTGGCCGCGTCATTGAAACGCGGAGAACCGCGCGGCCACTGAGACCTTTAAAACAGCGTTGCAGAGACCTGAAATTTAGTTAAGGATATGATAGATTGGATTTGTAAAAAAGATTACAACCATGGGGTTATGTCTCAATGTTTCTGAAACAGTGAAAAACACGATATCGCCGATATCTCGCTGAAAAAGCATCGCATACATTGAAGTTTTTTGTAAAACCCAGATTTGAATTTGTCAAAATTACTAAAAATACAACAAAAAGTCCTAGGTTTATACTTCAGGAGCTCTACGGTATCGCAATACGTTTTAAATGTTTCGATAGGACGACCATGGTTTATTGTTTACAGAAAACTTTCCACCAATTGTATTAGAAATTCTTGTTTATTTCTTTAGAATCACATAAATCTGTGATTTAAGTAATTTGAAAGAAATGAATATATTATGTTTTTATATCTTATCGTTTCGGTTAAATTTAATTTAGAATCTTTGAGATATGATTTATAACACAAATAGGTCGAAAGTTTTCTCTAAACAATAAGCCATGGTCGTACCGAAAAATTTAAAACGTATTTAAAGGCTTTATTTATAGATTTTTTTTTTAAATATTAACGGCAGTTCTACATATTAATACGTAGTTGTTGTTTACAGAAAAAAAAACTCGCTAATACTTACTTTCTTTGATAGATAATCACGACTTATTTCAACGCAATTCCGTACTACAGCTGCTGAAATGTAAAGCTAGGATTTTTTTGTGTATTTTTTACAAAAAATATCAAATTCAAATGTAGGTTTTATAGAAATTTCAGATCTCTGCGATGCTTTTTCAGCGAGATATCGGCAATAATGTGTTTTTCACCGTTTCAATGGCACGGCCATGGGGTTTTAGTCTTACAGCTCCTGAAATCTAAACCTAGGATTTTTTGTTGGATTTCACTAATTTTGGCAAATTCAAATCTGGGTTTTACAAAAAACTTCAGATGTCTGCGATGCTTTTTCAGCGAGATATCGGTAATTTCAGGGACTGAATTACCCAAAAATTAAGGTACCTTTAAATTTCGGTATGACGTCATACCGTTAAATAAGGGTTACCGAAATATTTCGATACCGTTTTTATTTGCAGTAGCGGAATTTTGAGGTTGGAAATGCATTCCGGTATATTTCGGTAGCAGTACCTTAACCTATAATAAACATATCGGTAGCAGTACCTAAACCTTAATAAATAGAGGTTTTCTTTGACGCTCACTTGAGAAGCCCTGATTGGCTAATTGCACTTTATTATGACTCAGTTATGGTTTTTATTTCCGATCGGAAAGACACGGCTGGGAGTGTAAACCGGACTAATCCGAGTGCCTACCTAAGGTTTTCTTATCTTTCTTCTTTAAGGTTTTTTTTTCGTTCTTTTTATCTGATGATGATGTTGTGGAAAAATGTTTTCTCATAAACGTATAGAGCAGAAACGTAAACGTAAGTACCTAGAAGTCTGTGAAGTTTTATTAGGTAGGTACAGTTACATTATTTACATATATTGTAACTAAAATTACAAGTGCATATGTCATTCATCATAGATGAGTCATCAGAAAGCTCAGATTCAGATGACATCTATATAGATGACACAAAATTAGACCTAGTCTCTCAGTCTCATAAAAGAGATAAATATTATAATTACGAAGTAGACCCCGATGGTGCAACTACAGAACTGGATTCCCCAAGTTCACCGGATGTATTTGAGACCGACGAAGTAAATTTTTGTAATACCCTACAAAATATCTAACATCACATAGGCATGTTAAATTGCACGTTGTTATTAGGTACTATGTGATCTCGTCCCTAACGCCGCCGCTGGGTTGATGGAAAAAATATTAAAATACCTTCGATACTTATCTATTAGTTTTTTTTTATAATTGATTATTACGTGTAATATTTGTTTCATATGCCCATGCCCAACAGTGAGACAGTAATAGGCTGATGACGATGAAGGAAATGGTATTTTTCTTCTCAGAGTAGTCAGATAGGAAACGCCGGGCTCATCTAGTTTAAAAAAATATGATTGACGTGTAAAAGTGTTTGTACAAACCTACTTACAGAAATAAAATCATTTATCATTTATCATTTCACCATGCAATTCCGCAATAAGTAGGCAGCGAACATTCTCAACGCGGAACGAAACATCCAGCTCCAACGACGGCAAGTGCGTGGCTGGACGTGCGATTGAATCGCCCCAAAACTAGACTATTAATGCGATTTTGAATGCGTCTAGAGCGGGAGTTTCGTTTCTATGCAATGCATTATCTATTTTTATATGGTATAATCTACTGTTTATAGAGCACACACCAGTGCTCTGTTTTTCAGGGCACACGCCCTGGATGCGGTGTTACCAAATATTATTGAAAGCAGCGCAGACTTTTGTGATACACACTCGTGTATTGCATAGCTGTTGCGGCATCTCGTATAGTTCGTGTCAAATTTCCAAACTCTGACCGAGCTGCACGAACGAAACCCGCCGCACTAGCCTGGCAATGCAGGATTGACCGTCGTATTAATGAGGCCAGGGTGGGTACTCGTCGGGAAGCTGATCTGGTTCAGGAAGGGCAATACACGCCCAAGGGTGATGCATTTTGTGAAGCGGGCGTTCTCGGGAACTACTATTCGTTTTCAAGAATATGCATCCCGCGTCACAGAGCGCATCGACTTTCTGAAGCAGAAAGTTTGTACATGGGCACACCGTATCTGTAGGTATGGCGGAGAGTGGATCGGCACACTCAGACTCAGACCGCATGATATACCGCATACAGAGCTTGGGAGCAGCCCATATCCACTCAAGGTGTGACTGACGCGCATCCACCGAATACTGATGCCACTTATGTCTGAATCTCTGAATGGATGTAAGAATGCGTCCCGCAGTACTAAGGAGCTGCTCCTTATAAACATGGCCATAGTCCAACAGGTTCGTAGATCTTGGAAGGATTTTTCGACATGTTGGATAGATTATAAGAAGGCCTATGACTCAGTGCCACATACATGGCTCATGAGGGTTTTGTTTTTCCTGAGTGGGAAATCATCAATTAACTTCTCTCGCTTTGGGTGGAGCGGGAGGGCGTGTCAGACTTTTACTGACTAAAACCCACCCGTGTTCCCTCAGTTGCCTGTGTGCCAGCGGCGGCGGTATCTCTTTCGAACAACCCGCACCCCTGGCAGGCATCGGCTTTTGCGGGCCCCATCTGTTGCTGCTGACATCTCTTTGAGGCGCGCGTGGAACACAACGCGCCGTCGACCCGGGCTTGGTCCTTACCGGACAGCGAGCTACCCATTACTCGCCGTCCGCAAGCCCGTGCCTACGGTGGCCGGGAATCAGCCTGGGATTCCCGACGCCCAGGGCGTCTCCTGCGAAGGCCACGGCTGTGAGGGCGCATGTACTGCATCTCCCTCACGTGCGCCACCTCCCTCTTTGCGAGCATAACTGCTTCGCTGAAGGAGCCGACTGCCAGCCATGCCCTCTCGCTCCGTACCATGGCCTGGACCAGGGTCGGACGCGAGAGATCGCCGCCGCCGATCACCTCCACGAGGACACGGCGTTGCTCCGCCCAAGCTGGGCAACCTCCACCGTATGCTCCACCGTGTCCTCTGGGCGATCTTCGCAATGGAAACACCCGGGCGTTTCCTCCCGCCCTATCCGAAACAGGAACCTCCCGAAACAGCCATGTCCGGTGAGGACCTGTGTCAGGCGGAAGGTGAGGACGCCATGCCGCCTCTCAAGCCACGCCTCAAAGAGGGGACTTACCGCCGCAATCGTGGCGTGCCCAGCACTGGGTTGCGACAATCGCACTTTCCACGTCGCCATGAGATCCTGCCGGAGCTCTGTCCACCGTGCCGCGATTTCCCGCGGCGGCGGAGTTACGCCCCGGCGTTTGTCCTCCTCGCGCCACTCCCAAGTGAGCGCGAGGACGTTTGCCTCCAGATCCCATGGCGGTAATCCGGCAAGGAGGCCCGCCGCTTCACCGGAGATCGTGCGGTATCCCCGGATCATCCGGATGGCCATGACCCTATGGGCCGCCTTCAACCGGCGTGCTGGTTGGCGCCTCAATGTAGGCGCCCACACCGGCGCCCCGTATAGGGCCATGGCCCGCACGACCCCCGCGTAGAGCCTCCGGCAGGAGGCGTTTGGCCCCCCTAGATTGGGCAGGAGCCGCTTCAAGGCAGCCCCGGCCCGCTCCAGTCTGGGAGCCAAACGTCGGAAGTGCTCCGCGAAGTTCCACCGCCTGTCGAAGACGAGTCCTAGGTACTTCATCGTCGACTCGACGCCGATGTGAACCCCTCCCACCGTTATCTGGGAACCCGTCAGTGGCGCATTCCGAGGACCATAAAACCACATGGCCTCGGACTTGTGCAAGGCCACCTCGAGTCCCAGTTGCCGGATCCTATCTACGATTGTCGCAACCCCGTGTGTCCCTAAGTCGGCCGCCGCCTGGTACGACCTCCCTTGCGCCAGGACCAGCGTGTCGTCAGCGTAGCAAACTACGTTGACGCCACCAGGGAGGTCGGCGCGCAGCACCCAGTCGTATCCGATGTCCCACAGATGCGGCCCCAGGACCGATCCCTGTGAGACACCGCACGACATCTCTCGCCGGTTCCACTCTCCTAGGTGACCGGGGTAGATGACGGCCCTGTCCGTCAAGTAGGCCTCGACCACACGACAGAGGTAGGTCGGCATCCGGTGATACCGGAGTGCCTCCCTTATGCAACTCCAGGGCAGGGTGTTGAAGGCATTGGCGATGTCCAGAGACACCGCCAAGACGACCCCACCCCGGGCCACAGCATCCCCCGTCGTGAGGGCTCGCACGCTCATGATGGCGTCCACCGTGGAGCGCCCCCTGCGGAGACCGAACTGGCTCTCCGCCAAATCCGGCCCCACCCGCACCAGCCGTCCGACGAGGCGGTCTGCAATGACTCTTTCAAAGAGCTTGCCCACCTCGTCGAGCAGCACGATGGGCCGGTAAGCGGACGGAGAGTCCGCGGGGCGCCCCTGCTTCTTGATGAGGACCAGTTTCCCCGTCTTCCAGTGACGTGGGAAATGGCCCTCCTCCAAGAGTGCGCTTAGGAGCCCTCTTAGTCGAGGCCCGAGAGCCTTCAAGGCCAGGACCCAGGCTTTTCCAGGCAAGTCGTCGGGTCCTGGGGTGGCTCATAAGGGTGCTGGAGTAAAAAAAAAAAAAATAGACGCAACTCTACGCACCTTCATGAAGTGGTGTATGAGGCAGTAGAGGATGGTCCTTCTCTATCCAGGATGTCCACAGATCCAGACGATTGATGAACCGATCAGCATTGAACGCGGAATATTTCAGAGCGACAGTTTGAGTCCCCTTTGGTTTTGCTTAGCCTTGAATCCTCTAAGCACACTTCGGGAGAATTCAGCTCTAGGCTATCGGTTGAGAAGAGGTGGTCAGGTGATATCACACCTCCTTTACATGGATGATTTGAAACTCTTTGCCCCCTCAATTTGCGACTGATGGAGCTACTGAAGGTAATAGAAACAGTTCAGTAGCTCAGTTATCAGGATATTTTTTTTTGTGCACAAAGGTGTAGTCATGCATGGAAAGCGAGGGGATAACCGGTGGGGTCCGCAAGAGCCAATGCCTGCCGGAGGTGCGGGTTGTTCCAAAGAGATACCGTAGCTCCTGGCACACAGGCAATTGAAGGAACACAGGTGATTTTAGTCAGTAAAAGTCTGACACGCCCTCCCGCTCCACCCAGAGTGGGAGAAGTGATTTAATGATTTCCCACCCAAAAAAAAGGCGGGTTTATAGAATCCATGGGAACCCAACTTACGGATCCTAAATACCTTAGAGTCCTTTCCTCAACCGAAACCTACAAGTATTTTGGTATGTCGGAAGCATTACGAATCAATGCTGCCGATATGAAACAATCTTTGAAGGAGCGCTTCTTTGGCCGCCTGAATAAAGTGTCAAATAGTCTTTTATTAGGCGGAAACAAGGTGCGTGCCTTCAACGGTTGGGTCATGTCGGTTTGATGTATTCTTTCGGCATACTCAAATGGACTCAGATGGAACTTGACGCTCTGGATAGGAAGGTCCGTACATTGCTGACGATCGGATGCATCACCCACGGTCATCAGTGATGAGACTGTACATCCCGCGGAAGTTTGGAGGCTTTTTAAATGCTAGAACCCTCCACAACCGCAAGATTTGCAGTCTCAGGTAATATTTCTATCAAACTAACGTGGGGATGCATCGAGATGTAGTCGCAGTGGACAAGGGCGTCAACCTGAACCTTTCTCTTTGGCGAAAGAGAATTGACGCAAATCTGCAGTACTAGATACTAATGATCACAAGGAAGTATGGCAAGGCAAAGAGCTTCACGGACGCTTTTTCCTGGCTCTCCATGAGCCTGATGTAGACTTTTAGCGTCGGTTTCCTGGCTGCGTTTTGGTCGACCTCTTCGGGGATACCGAAGGTTTTGTCTGTGTGATTATAGATGAATTTATCATGACGAATAATTATCGGAAATACATTGTCAAGGACGATACGGTTGACATCTGTCGGGCATGCCACTGTCCCGGTGGATCAATCCGACATATTGTTTCCGGTTGTTCTCGTCTTGCTAACGGCGAGTACTTGCACAGATACAATCTAGTAGCTAGGATATTCACCAGCAACTTGCTTTGCAGTACAACCGTGTGGAGTCTGAAGTACCGTATGGTACTTCAGGCTTTCCCAGACCCAGTTTCTTCAGACCCAGTTCTCGAGAATGGTCACGCCATATTGTACTGGGATCGATATAACACTGACAGGACTATTGTAGCCAATTTTTTTAATTTTTTGTATGAGTTTTGTTAAAATATTTAAAAATATATTTAATATGAAAGGAAAACAATAAATGAAATAATAATGTGTATATAATTTGTATGGTCTATATCTGAAATAAACTAAATTGAATTTAATATTGGTTAAAATATTATATAATGTATAATAATATTTTTCGTAAAATATGACTATTGCATAAAAACATGACATTTGCCCTCAAACATAACTTACAGACATTACAAAGATAAGTTCATGATTCCTAAGATTACTATAAATCACCAAATTAAAGTAGGTAGCATTATTGTCATTGGTTCTCGTTCATTTATTACGTTGATGAACGATCAGCGGTCGACAAAATAAAAACATAGGTACTCGTATTACCCGGCGCACAGTCGGCAAGATACAAAGAAATAAGTAAAAGAGTACCTACAGCAAAATGTACAAAATACAAGTTCTAACGTGTTCGACCGCCGTCTCGCATGTTTTTAAGTACCGAAATCGTATAAAGGTTAAAACCGTTATTTGGCCCAACCTTTATTTATAAAGGTTTCGGTATAGCTCAACCTTTATTTCAAATCGGTACCGATATATTTTTGAGGTATCTTAACCTCTTACCGTAACCGCTTTCAGTCCCTGGCCGTAATTTCGTGTTTTTCACCGTTTCAATAGCGCGGCCATGGGGTTATAGTCTAACAGCTCCTAAAATATAAACCTAAGGTTTGTTTCTATGTTTTTTTTTTACAAATTCAATCTATCATTTTCCTAAATTTCAGGTCTCTGCAACGCTTAGATTTAAAGATCACCGTGGCCGCGCGTTTCAACGGCGCGGCCACGTTTAAACCTTTATAACTTTTTAACCATTACTTTGACAAATTTATGGTTTTGGGAATCAACTTTTACAAAATCTTGGTAGATTTTTTTTAATATTCCCGTGGCTGCGCCATTGAAACGGACACTAATGTCGCTGGCAATAATGCTGTGCGATTTGTGCTCAACATTGTTTCCAATGAATACGTCCTTTGTAAGGAATAAAAATCAGTAATGCACTATGTTTGGAGTATTCGTGCATTCTTTAAGACCCAATTTCGTTAATCACTTGATTTTCAACGCACTGCCTAGCGCCGCGAGTTGAAAATCGAATACACTGTGTTTTGGTGAGACTGACTCGTGCAGCACTCTGATGGATTTTCAATGCTTCGGGTCAACACGGAGAGTTGAAAATACAGTGCGCAAAAAAATCCCCCTGCGATTTTATACGATACGCCAGTCTGGATGTCGACTAAAGGTTTTTGTCTCGTGCATATTAGTGCTGCTATATCATAAATCTCCTCGCCAACTTCCAAATTCCTAATGGAAACACCCAATAAAACCTTTTGCCCGACCTGGGAACCGAACCCAGGACACGTTCAGCAGGCGCCCTTGCCACCACGAGACCAACGGGGTAGTTCCGTGTCTAACAAAGCACGTTAAGCCGTCTGATCTCTTTCTGCTCGTGTTGGTTTACGTACCGTTCCATCGCTCTATGAGAGTGAGGGAAGAGAGAGTACACCTGTGTCTGCGCACACACTTGTGCACTGTAATATCTCCCGCGCCGAAAGCTAGTCTCCGTTGAGAACAGCCACGATGGCCGAAATACGGTCTGGAGGACTATTATTTTATGTCATAAATGATGATGAATTTAGATAAATGGCCACTTCTCACTGCAATTGATTTACTTTTACCTACTTACGATTGTGTCTGACGCGACCCAGATGTTTTGTGAGCAAGCTGCTGTAGTAACGACACGAAGTAACCAGATGTCTCCTCATGCAATCCTCGCAGCATTCTAGAACATTCATAAAGATTTTTTATGTCTAAAAATCATTAAGGAAAGTAAGAAACCTTGTTTCATTGCTACAGAAATACACTCGTTTGCTTTCGGCGTAGTTTTCGTGTTTAGTAGGCAAGATTTTTTTTTAAACACTTCAAAAAATAGACAAAGTCATGATCTCGATAATTTCGAAAACAAGAGCTCGTCTGACTGCCGGGCGAGATCTCCAATCTTCACAACAGACTTAGCATGTGAGATCTCGTGTTGCCAATCTTGAGTGCAATCCTAACATACGATACGTCTTCAAGATGTTTTTCGCAGTGTGGACTGTTGGACGCGATGAAGAAAGCAGAAGGCAGCACGGTATATGCTACCTTCAACAGCCTTCTTTATCTCTTCTGACCATCTTATCATTCATCTTCTTTGTGACACGTGCCAAGTAAATATACTTACGTATTTTCTTTCAATCTTTTCTTTTTGGCGGTGCTCTGCCTTAAGCGCGCATGCTTCGATTTTTGCCCTGCGCTAGAAGATCTAAAACGATAACAGTTACCTTCGCCTTCATTAGTATCTTCAGGGTTTGCATGAGAAGAAGATCTGTGGGCTACCTCACTTCTCTTAACCTGCAGTCCTTGCTCTGAAATGCAATCATGATTCTTTAATATTTGTGATAGATAAAACTAAACAATTTTTTGCTAGAAACCGGGTTGTTAAGACCAGAAACCGACCATCAATCGGACAATAATAATAGGTACCCACTATAATAAGATGCTCTGTTTCCGCAGCGACAGCGCGACTGGGATCCCATCACGGCTTCGGAAGTCAACACACTCGCTGACTTTACGTTGTTGAACTTTGCTGTGTCCACTTCTAGATGAAACATTAAACGAAAGATAATAATTATATAATTTACATACACAATGCCAAGATTCTGGAGTCATCGTATTACATTCTGGGCACGCCACGATTGCGGCGGTAAGTCCCCTCTTTGAGGAGTGGGTTGAGGGGTGACATGGCGTCCTCACTTTCTGCCAGGTCCTCAGGTCCCCCCCCCCCCCTCAGGTCCGCAGGTCCTCACCGGACACGGTTGTTTCGGGAGGTTCCTGTTTCGGATAAGGCGGGAGGAAACGCTCCGCGGGCTTGCGGACAGCGAGTAATGGGTAGCTCGCTGTCCGGCAAGGACAAAGCCCGGGTCGACGGCGCGTTGTGTTCCACGCGCGCCTCAAAGAGATGTCAGCACCAACTGCTGGGGTCCGCAAGGATCGATGTCTGCCAGGGGTGCGGGTTGTTCGAAAGAGCTACCGTCGTGCCTGGCACACAGGCAACTGAGGGAACACAGGTGGGTTTTAGCCAGTAAATGTCTGACACACCCTCCTGCTCCACCCAGAGCGGGAGAAGTTATTCGAAGATTTGTGTCCTTCACCACACAATCCTCACCTTTGAAAACTTCATGAAAATAAATTTTGAGAACGCCAAAAATAGTCAATAAATAGTCATAAATAGTCACCAAGGTAACAAAAATAGTCGCATTAAGATTCCGAAGTTATAGCTATATGTTGGTGAGGATTGTGGGGTGAATGTCACCACACAATCCTCACCTCAGTACGAGCAAACGGCTGCGGGTATCGACTTGGTTTCTATTCCAAAAAATAGTCAAAAAATAGTCGTAACACTGTGCCAAATCTCAAAAATAGTCATTAAGGAATTCCAGAAATATAAAGGTGTCTTGGTGAGGATTACGTGGTGAGCCTTTCTCGCCACAATCCTCACCTTATTACCGCGGAATGCTTACGTTTTTGAATTTGAATTTGGTGTCAAAAAATAGTCAAGAAATAGTCGTCTCCAACCATGAAAATTTTGGCTTGATTTACTATGTAGAAGTATGTTAAATTTCCATGTAAACTTCTACATACATTTTCGAGTCGAGTACAGTCGAGCACAAAATTAATAAGTACGTATTTTTTATGATTTAGCCGAATACCAAATACTCATGCTCTCTGTCAAAGTGCTGAATGTTCCGCGGCTGATAGTTCGGCATTTTGACTTTCGAATTGTCACTGCGGCTGCGATGCGTGCGAGGTTGTCGGGCGGATAGTTTTTTTTATCTTTATCTATGAATGATACTTACCAAATATACAAGATTTATTAATGTTATGAAGTGTAGGGGATGTGATGAAAAAAAACAATTTAAGAAGGAATAAAGTATTTGTTTGTATCACAATAATTACAGTTGGTTTCTTTATTAAAACAACACTAAATACTCATTTGTTTAAAAAATTATCGACATGTCAATTCATGTTCCAAACGTGACCCTATGGTAGTCTCGCTATAATTTTAGATAGAATAGATACGATAAATTTAAAAGTTGCCTTTTTTAACCCCCGACTTAAAAACGACGGGGTGTTATAAGTTTGACGTGTGTGTGTGTATGTTTGTGTGTGTCTGTGTGTGTGTGTCTGTCTGTGGCATCGTAGCTCCCGAACGGATGAACCGATTTTGGTTTTGTTTTTATGTTTGAAAGGTGAATTAGTCGAGAGTGTTCTTAGACATGTTTCATCAAAATCGGTTAAGCCGTTTGAAGATTATCAGTTCTTTTCTGGTTGATGAAGGGATTTGAGCATCTTCCACGGGTCTGATCAAGTCGAAATTTGGTATTCTATTACTTCAATGATATTAGACGAACAAAGTAACTTTGAACTGATGCTGGAGCATCACCTGGAATTTCCAGGATACCCAAGTAACTCACTAAACAAACAGCAAAAGTATCGTGTTTGGGTTCATTAAAAAGGTCTCAGTGAATAGGTTATAGATAAATGGTGGTCAGGACAAAGAATGAGGATAAATTAGTAACAAACTTCACTGTAGGAAACATACGCAACGCTGCGATGTCTTGCTTAAATCTAAGCGAGTAAAAGTTAAATTTAAAATTTAAAAAACCCCCGACCCAAAAACAAAAACTCTAATAAGTAAAAAAAAATATTTATTGGTCTTTTAAGTTGTAGATGATATTTTGATCAAGGTATTGTCAAGTCTGGAGACGGCTAATGCAAATGCTAGGCCACCTCTGTTTGGTGTTTTCTTTGACCGTCCCCCGAATTGACAATACGTTGATCAAAATATTACTTACAACTTAAAATACCAATAAATATATTTTTTTACTGTTTAGTTTTTTCATGCAGTCGTCGTGCTGGCCAGTGCGCTTATTCTAAAAAGAAGGTTGGCGCACTGACATGAAATAAGTATTAATGCATTTTTAGTGGACGAGTGGGATGGGAGTATAGAAAATCATCGAATAGAAAGATTCGAATTTCAAAACTCTCTCCACGCTAGCGGATAAAATTCACTTTGCACGCAGATTTCGAATAATAAATAGAATCTTTCCGAGGTTGTGAGGTGAAAAAATATTTGGATCTTAATGAACATAAAAACGAGGTGTATGACGTCACCGAGTCTCGCACTCGGTGCCGTCATAAAAGCGATGTGAGGAAAATACTCGATTCATGACATGTTTTATGTTGAATGATGGTTAAATCGAATGAAAAATCAAAATGCATTATGATGTTAGGATTTTTAATTTCAATTAAAACATTACTAAATATTAATAAAAAAATATTTACATAGCCACCGGAAGGAAATGTCTAGAGAGTCAAGAAACAATGTAAGTAACTACAATATTCTGTTAGCGTTTTAAATTAAAATAAAACAATATTAAGTAAATAAAATAGTTTGCAATTTTAGTGTTCGCGACTGTACCAAAACATAATGTATGTAGAGGTTTACATGGAAATTTAACATACTTCTACATAGTAAATCAGGCCCAAATTTTCATGGTTGGAGACGACTATTTCTTGACTATTTTTTGACACCAAATTCAAATTCAAAAACGTAAGCATTCCGCGGTAATAAGGTGAGGATTGTGGCGAGAAAGGCTCACCACGTAATCCTCACCAAGACACCTTTATATCTCTGGAATTCCTTAATTACTATTTTTGAGATTTGGCATAGTGTTACGACTATTTTTTGACTATTTTTTGGAATAGAAACCAAGTCGATACTCCCAGCCGTTTGCTCGTACTGAGATGAGGATTGTGTGGTGACATTCACCCCACAATCCTCACCAACATATAGCTATAACTTCGGAATCTTAATGCGACTATTTTTGTTACCTTGGTGACTATTTATGACTATTTATTGACTATTTTTTGGCGTTCTCAAAATTTATTTTCATGAAGTTTTCAAAGGTGAGGATTGTGTGGTGAAGGACACGAAGATTACCCACCCTCAAAAAAAAAAAATCCGTCTTATTACGAAACCAGTTTTTAAATGTAGTTCAAGCTTATATCTTGGAACTTTATTTCGACTGGCGTAAAGATCACAATTCAATTGTCCACTTAAACTGGATTCTTAAGTCAGTTCTTACCTTTTTGCAAATTTGAATTTCGCACCCTAGCGCTTCTACCTTAACAAATTAACTTTAATCGGAATAAAGTTCAAAATAGAGTAACTACCTATACCTCGTCTGTCACTAATGTTCTACATATATTAGTGATCGATGCTATACCTAGTCAAATTTAGTCATACCTATAATGAGACGAATTTGGGTTGAGACGCAATATAGACCAGAGTCGTACCTATTCGTACAGAGCTTCTCACAATGAACTTTTTGGGGCTTGAATGCATTGCGCGGGTAGGTACCTACTGTTGGTATAAACATTTGTGAAATTGTTTTGAGACCACAACAACACGTCACTTTTGCAAAAATAAAATAAAACCACCTCTCGCCTTGTATTATTAGCTTGTGTTGGGAACTAACTAGCTACGACATTGCCATTTTGACAGTTGCCTTCTTCATTGAATTGAAAAAATTAAATGGCGGCGTTATTTCTAATTTTGGCTACGCGCCTAAAAAGCCTTGTACAACTATAGTAGGTATGTCTCTAGTCTTTCCATTCATCATCATCATCATCATATCAGCCGAAAGACGTCCACTGCTGGATATAAGCCTTCCCCAAAAGGGGGGGATTTGCCATAATCGCCACGCTTGGCAGGCGGGTTGGCGATCGTAGTATGGTGGTCAAATGCATAGAGAACGCTGCTGCCCATTTTCTTAGTCACCTTCTACGACACCCACGTGAAGAAATGGGACTCCTTCCATTGGTCAGAAGTATTTACCTACTTTTTGTTTTTGATCGTTTGGATTGTACAGCTGAAGCGGCAGTCGTTGTAGTTGCTGATTTGATCCCAACTTGGAGTTTATCATTCACAATGCCAACCTTTTATCAAGTGGAACTCTTTGCCTGACATTTCCTGGTTTACTCATTGAATTAATAAACAAGGCATCAAGGGCTCCCACTCGTCGGGAACACTTAATGTCAACCTTAATCAAACTGAATTAAATGAAAGTTATATATACTAATAAATTTATTATTAATGAAGCCTATTGTGGGTACATTTGACACAATATTCCTCTCATCTATTTACCCGAATGATAATGAATTCTGATTGTATCTAATCAGAATTCCATGATATTCTGGCAACACCTACGCCTGAAGATACAGTAGAAAGCAACGCCTACGCGATGTTGATGGAGATACTGATTATAATAGATTACCTACACAAAGATTAGATTAGTTATTCAGCCACATTTTCGTAAGATATTTCAATGAAAAGTCAGGTGCGAGTATTATGGTAATCAAAAACGTGCCGTGTTATTTCAGTCTAAGATTCCATTTTCCATTTCATAATGATTTTCGAATAATAAGCCCGAATCAAAGCTTCTGTAGATTTGTTAACGAGAGAAAGCAATCACTCTTGTAATTGCGTCAAGCCCAAATAAGCGTCGTCAACACTCTAAGACTAATTATATGCCGAAGATGCCTCACTGTGATACGTCGTGATCGCAGTTTAGCTCGCTACCTCGATGTGCTAAAACGTACCTAAAACAAATGCCTGCTATTAGACACGCACATTCCGAAAAAAAAAAGCTTTCAAGGTAAAACTCCCAAGCAGCCCGTGATGTATCGCAGTGAGGTACAAAATATTCTGTGCTTACATCGCGGTTGACGGCAAGCTTCGACGTGATCTGGCTCGTGATCGGTCAAATCAGTTACGACTTGTTCTGCTGGAGTAGGTAGAGTACCTACAGCGCAAACACAAGTCTAAGATACTGAGTTTTCATGTGCGACTAAACGGACGTGATAGCACCGCCATCCGTGTAGAATTAGCGAGTACGACATCGAGGTATCGAGATAACGATCCGCGTTTGTAGCACGTTTTTAACGCTGTAAAATACGCTGCAAACGCCACTAGAGCTGCTTATCAAGTTTAAAAAGCTTTATCTGTATAGGCCATAAAGATAATAAAATACGAAAATCAACTGACCTGCATCAACCCGCGCGGTAACCACAGTAGCATTCCTAGAAGAGGGCTGCTTCGTGTCATGACTGACCACCAGTTTCGTGGTATCGTACAGCGCCTTGTATACTAAAAGGAAGTCGAAGAGGTGACAAATAAACCAACATAGTTCATTGTTAAACACTTGTTATTAAGAGTTGGTAAATTTAGAAAAAATATAAAGTATGTAATTGGGTACATTGTTAACTGGGGGACATAGAAAACAGAAAGGACAAGGAACTTTTCATGCGGGCAGCAACTTAAGATCGGGTTAGAATGTTATTCGTTCTTTTGCATGGTACTCATTTTAATTCAAAAAACCCAAGATGCACAGTCTTGGACAAAAGTAACACTCAAAGCTGTGCCCAATTATACGTCAGTAGTTATAGTTATGATAAAACAATTTTTTTTTGCAAATTCAACCTTACACGCATGACTCAAAGTGGTATTTGCAAAGCAATGCCCGAAAAAAGACTGACTATTCCCTATTTATGCGGACGTTTTTGAGACGCTGATTGTGTATCTTGGGGTTTTTCTATATCAATGATGTTACTGCATCTCACCACACTTCAAATAACCCAAAAACCCCCCCTAAAACCAACCACCCTACCAACCAATAACGTTTTAAGTATACAGGAAAGGTGGTTCCCAGGAACCAAAAGCGATACCATTGATCTTGCCTAGGAATAGAACGCGATATCTGCGCGTCACTTGTTATTACTTCGACTTATATCATCATCTGCCTAGCCTCTCCCAACTATGTTGGGGTCGGCTTCCAGTCTAACCGGATGCAGCTGAGTGTCAGCATTTTACATGGAGCGACTGCCTATCTGATTTCCACATTTTAGCGCAAAATTATGTACTCAATCTCTGGTAACACGTTGGTCGTCGATGTATGCCACCCTGTCTACAGGGTGTAACAGAAACCCTATTGCTATCCTTAATCACTAAAGATAACAGCTGGTATAGAATCACTATACATAGTTTCAGCTTAAAATAAAATACTCTAAGAATTGATACCAAATCTTCGGTTTCATATGTTTCTTAAATTCAAATCATAACAAACGTGTCACTGCACTACGTAGGTCAATAACTTTCCACGTTACTTGCCAATATCACGATAAATCTCTTCCGAGTGATGTGTTTTTTTAAATTTGTTCTGGTATCAATGTATTAAAAATTCTGATAACTTCCGAACATGTAGAGATAGGATTAAAAAACCCTTCCAATATCGTTTGATATCATCCAAAGAAGCCGTGCCCTTGGTATGTAAATACCCTTTCCGTTACACGTTGTATATATTTATGGTTTTTTTTTTTCATACTTTGCCCCACACTAGGAATTTCTCCTTTATTGTGGGTGCGTTTACAAACATTTAAACTCACATACGCAAACAGCCAGACCCGGAACAACTACTTGTAGGTCATACAAATAAATGTTCCGTGCGAGACCCGGTGCGCCAACCGAGCCGCCGGCGCCGATTGTGTCATCGAATACCCCTGAACTTATTAATGTAATCACATCACTAAATTAAAGAAAAAAAAATAGAATGGTTTGGGATCAGGTACTTGATTTTCACAAATACATTCATGAATAAATATAGTACAACATAAGATTTTCCGCGTCAGTATTCTAAATATTTTATGAACAAAAGCATCTACGTTTTCTTGTTAACACAGAGAAAGCCGTTGATTCCTTGCCAATGCTGTAGCTTTCTTGCCAACGCTTAATAAATCAGAGCTTAAGTATCTGAGGGCGTATTTTAGGGCACTTTCCCGATGATAAAGGGCAAATAACATACTGTTTTGGCGCTGACATTCTACCACAAACGTTATGTTCCCTTATTTTATAGCATCATGCCTTAGCTGAATAAGGCTTGAGGGGGTTTGTAGCTAAGTAATATCAGCCGCATGGGTCGATCGGTCAGGTGGATAAGTGACCATATTTAAATACCAAAACCCCTACGTGCCTCGGAAATCACGATAAGCCGCTAGTCCCAGCTATCATTTGTGGACCTTTGACAGTCGATACGGGTCGTCAATAACCCGAATATATGACAGCCAGTCTTAACAAAGAATATCGTATTACTTAATGACAGGGTTGTAAACATCAGATAGGCACTCGCTCCATGTAAAATACTGGTCTTGAGCTGCATCTCGTTAGACGAAGCCGACCCCAACATACTTGGCAAAAGGCTTGACAGATTTTTTTTCTTTAGCTGAGATGTCAGAAAAACTAACAGCGAACTATTTGCTTATTGCGCTTTTAAAATTCTATAGAATGAACTGACAACTTTCTCATTTAGCATTTCGTAAAATGTTAAAAATTAGATTGCCATTTGTTCTGCAAGTAAATCATTACCTAATTCATTATCTATCCATTTTCATATTAGTACGTGAAGCAAAAAGTTTTTACCCGTTTTCACTAAAATTACGCGAACGAAATAAACTTCAACTGTGCCAAAAACAAACCCAAGTAGCATTGCAAGCTGTATACAAGCTGTATTTAAGTTCGATTTTATACTAGAAGCTGTATATTCAGGCTGTATAGAGGCTGTATAAGCGCTTATACAGACCTCATAAGTAAGAAATGGGCACATTTTATACAGCGTTTTGCTCTAGTATAGCTGTATAATAGCTGTAGAAGCAGTAGAGGCGCTGTAGAATAGCTGTATTAGAGCTGTAATTCGGTGTACAAAGAAACCATTATACTACAGATATTATCTTATAAATACTTTATAGAGAAAAGAGTTTTAAATAGGTTTTTGAAGAGAATCACAAAATGAATGTTGTCCTTTTCAATGAATGGCGACATTGTTATTTATAATATATATTAGTAAGTAAACGTAATCTTGGACTTAGATATATCTGAAGGTGTTAATTGGTGAATTGAAATTGCGGATTCAAATTTATTGTGAACCTGTCTATATTTTTCGTCAAAATATTCAAGCGCCAGCAAAATAATCGATCTGATATAAAAGAAAAATACCATTTATATGGTAAGTCAATGTTGGTTTTAAGGTTAGAATAAAAACAATTTTATAATAACAGAAGTGAGGGTAGTGTGATCATTGTGCCCTCATATCAAGCTGAAAATCATTATATATTCCTTAAATTATGTTTCTAATTTTGTTTTATACCTACATTCGAAATTACGAAAATGGCGACTATTTGCTAAACAGCCTAAACGATAATCGGAGTGTATTATAGTCTGAGTAGCTGTACTAAGTTAAGGATTATATTGTACAGCCTTTGGCTGCTAATCAGCTTTATAATAGAATATTTTTATTACTTAGGCTGTATATCAGTTCTTTATACATAACTTATAATGCTCATAAGGGTTACCTAAAAGAAATAAAAAACGCTGACTCAATATGATACATACCTACATATAGTAAAACTAAAACAAGTAGCTGTTTAATTTTTAACCCACAAAAAAAGGAAGAGATTCTCAATTTGACCTTATATTTTATACCTAAGTAAACATAATGTAAAGCATTATTAGTTTGTTGTATGTATTATATCAGTTTTACTTTATTTTCAGGAAAATATGCCAACTAAAATTTAAGCAACCATTGAGAAAGGGCAAAACAAGCTTTGCATTGTACCAAATTTGTGGGAATCAAAAGGCAAGTTAAGATGGCCAAGAAAGCGATTAGATATCAACAAATTAGTAAAGGACTAAACATCTCGGCCTTTACATAATTGGTCCACCTCAAAATGCTGTGTGAAACGGCTATCAATATCGTCATATGACGAAGCCGTAAGAGAACTAGATCTCATGGTTCAAATCAATCATCATTTGAACTACTTGCGCTGCTTTATGAAGAAACGTCAAATCATGTTCCGAAGGTTGAATTAAATTTACACATTTAACATAACTGTTATGATCTTTAATAACCCTGTTTAATGTTTTTGCTACGGAACCCTCTTCGTTGGACGTCGACGGAATTGGCGGTTGACCGTAAAGGCTTTTCGAGTGACTGTCATTAATACAAAATAAAGCTGTACTGTAGCTGTCATTTATTTTTTTAGTTTTAAAACACCCTCAAAAACAGAAGTCATAAAACCACTGTATTTACAAGAGTGTACAATTACGCCATAAAAATAAGTTTTAGAACGGAGTTTACATACACCATTGTACAGAAACAAGTATTAAGTGATACTATAATAACACTAAGAGCTGTAATAAGTAAGTGTTCACATGCAAAATACAGCTTGTATACAGCTTTAACGATAAAACCAGATTAAAGTGTCACAAAATACTTAAGCTGTATAGTGGAGTTTTCATATTCTGTTTAAATACCCTAAGCTTTCGCGGATCCCTTTTAATACAGATTGAATAATTTTTTGACACTCTTGTAAGTCTCTAAAAGAACTCTAAGCTCTAAATAGGCTGTTATATTGATGTTGAAAACGCTTGCGTGCTGCTTGGGAAAACTCCTTGCTTTGTTTTTGTCACAGTTGTAGTTTATTCACAAAAGGAGTGCAGAAATATTAAATACACTTAGTAATATTTTATATAATAATGCATTAGAAATAGTGGTCGAACTTCGACCACGTTTTTTATTAAGTCATTATTAACTAGCTGACTGGACATACCTTGTCCAGTTTCCTAGAACTCGATCGCAGCGCTACTTACCGGCTCCAATTGTAAATCTAAACCATCCAGGAACCCACTCAAACACACACAAAAGAAATCATAAAAATCGGTCCAACGGTTATTTATAAAGATAAAAAAAGCATGGTCAAATATTGACCACGAGTAGGCGACCACTAGTTGAAATAAATAAGCTAGTTTTACTTCTGCGAAGTCGTAAGAGCCGTTGAAATAAAGGTAGTGTTAACATTTTATTATGAAGTGTATCGTCGCTGGAAAAGTGAGACACGCAGGATGTAAGTGCATTCACCTTTACCATGTAAAAATAATAACACAAAAAATACACAGAATTCCTATAGTCTCAGCAAATATCAAGTCAAAATACAACCAATTTTTACCTTTTGGCGAGAGAACTTCCCTAATGAGCGTGCTAGGACTCCGCTGACTCCCATCCCGCAGAGTACAGTGAGATGTCAGCTGCCCCACGGAATGAGTAACACATTCCCGTCTCACATTCACTTCTGAAATTGAATTATGTTATTTGTAGACAATGCTGTGTTCGCTACATTAGTAAATTGACTCGATTGAGTGATTTATTCTTTTGTTTAAGCTCTAGTTTTCAGAGAAAATGCTATGTTAGGATTTGTTGTTTCTCTTGTCTGGCCTTTTTAATTTTGGGAACTAGCGGGCTAAGAAATTGTGATGATGGATTATTTAGTTGTTGGGCGTAAATCAATAAAACACGAAATTACTGGTAAAGTTTCTATAAAAACCAGCGTGGCTCTAGCGTAGTTAACGTGGTGGTGTCATTGCTACGGCGTAGCTCACGTGATGGTGCTTTTGCTCTGGCGTACCTCACGTGATGGTGTCATTGCTACGGTGTAGCTAACGTGGTCGTGTCATTGCTACGGCGCAACTAACGTGGTCGTCTCATTGCTACGGAGTATCTAATGTGGTCGTGTCATTGCTACGGCGTAGCTAACGTGGTGGTGTCAATGCTACGGATTAGTTCACGTGATGGTATTTTTGCTCTGGCGTAGCTAGCGTGATGGTGGCATTGCTACGGTGTAGCTCACGTGATGGTGTATTTGCTACGGTGGTCGTAGCTGTCAGGTTACAAGTCGAAAACATAATCAATCTTCTGATTTTTTATGTCTTCGACTTATGTTTTGTTGTGTAATCGCGATTCGATTTTCATGCTGTTTGAAACTTATCTCCAATAATACTTCTTTATAACAACACGCCTTGTTTCCCCAACGTTGGGCAGAGGTGTACCCACAATACGAAATAAATCTGATTAAAGAAATGGTTATTTATCCTTACGGGCCAGAGGATCAAGCTGAATTGCGGCGTCGACGCTATCCACATTGTGGACCACACATCGAGGTACTCCGTATACAAACACACAATCTGGAAAAACCATGCAGGTGTTTACAAGATGAGCTAGGGCTAGAAGGTCGTTTTTGCTCCCAGAAAAGACGAGTATTTTTACCCGACTACGGCAAAGCCAAGAGAGAGTTATGATCTTAACAGGCTATGTACGTATGTTTATAATGTCCCTTCGTACATTCCCCAAAGTGATTTGCATGTTTTGTTTTCGTGACCTTCAGGCCAGCCAATTTAGTTTAAGCCAGTTTAGTTTTTCCAGCGTTTAGTTTAACAAAAATAGGTCTAAGATGGCAAAATGCACTTTAAATCCAACATGACATTACATTAACTAGAATATGATACACACGTGTTTGAAACTTTGAAGCGCTCTCCTGTAAAATTTGTCATTTGCAGTTAGGGAATTAACGCAGGGATCGCCGAATATGTTCCATCTATAACTCCTATTTTTTTTTTTGGGTGGGAAATCATCAAATAACTTCTCCCGCTCTGGGTGGAGTGGGATGGCGTATCAGACTTTTACTGACTAAAACCCACGCGTGTTCCCTCAGTTGCCTGTGTGCCAGGGGCCGCGGTATCTCTTTCGAACAACCCTCACCCCTGGCAGATCTATAAGTTAGGGGATTATATGCAGGGCCCGCGCAATATGTTCCATCTATAACTCCTAAACTATTTGTCGTGTTTTAACAAACGAGGTATCGTCATGTTTTTCCGCGGGTTAAAGGCTTCCCTTGGTGGCTGGTTCTTACCTTGTTTGCAATTTTCAGATCAGTGTAAAACTGTATGTTGGTAAAAATTCGCTACCGTAAAAAACTAATTTACAGAATTATAAACATTAAAATCCAACCCAGCTCATTGCATCCCACTGAATTACTATTTTAATGATAAAATCATTTAATATAGTGATGTACCGACTAGTCGCGAAAGCCGACTAGTCGGCCATATTTGTAGTCGGCGACTAGTCGGCTGAAGCCGCCGACTAGTCGGCCTATTTTTTACTCGTATTAATATGCTTAAAAATGTAAAAGACGGTGATTGTATGAAATTGAAATTTTTACTGTTAGTATTTTATTATAGAATTAGTTTTACAGTTTACTTTCAGTGCAGTCTAGAATAGGATTGGAAGAAACGCTGGCTCGCACTTAAACAATGATAGACTAAATGCAAAACAAATAAAAACATGTCCTGACAATTCCGCCTGGTCGCCGGGCGCCGTGAACCCGTCCTAGGAGCCGAAAGCGTAGTCACGAACATTACCGATGTTACCCGAACTCAACTGAGAGCAATGATAGGCTTGGCCGACTAGTCGGCCGATTAGTCGGCCATTTTGCATCCGACTAGTCGGCTAGTCGGCTAGTCGTCCCATCTCTAATTCAATAGGATTAAAAGAACTTATAGGGTTGTGTAGATGATTTTAATGATTATCTATAGGTAATTCTATAAATACATATGTGTTACGGTGAGAAAATTATATTTTGTTCAACATACAGACACTGACCTGCTAATTGGAAAACACATAAGAAAATTTGAATTTCACGGGCGGCCGTGTCGCTTCCACCTTAAGTATTTCCAGTAAATCTTACCACGACTTTTCGGCGTAAACGATTGACCTCCACACAGCGGAGGGGAAGGTAGGACACACTGAGTCGTCAACACACACGCAGACTTCTTTGAGCACGACGGATGTTGCGGCACTGTTCCTAAGCCAGCACGTAAACGGTTACCATGGATACAAAGTGTAACATTATTACATGCGAATTATTTTAGGGCAATTAATTTACATCAGAATAACAAACATTTTAATTACGAAGCCAGCCAACCCCAAAATCAGAAGGAATAAATAAGGTTGGGCAGAGAGAGATATATTAATAGAATATAATTCGATTATAATTATTTATTTGAAACATAAAACCACTAAACAGATACAAAATAACCCTTAATTTAAGCTTGCAAATAGCCTGGTACAAAATAACTCACCAATAACATGTAGGTTTGAAATTATGAATACATAAAAATAATAGTTTAAAAACGGAAAAACACGCTTTAATAGAGAACGAAACTAAAAAGTAAAAAGTAATCTTCAGAAATAAGTATAGAGTGAAAAAACTTTTTACGGTATTTTCATAAAAAAACTACTTTTACTCTATAGTAAGCCAATAAAATATTTAAAACAATTGACATCCAACATCCAACGCTTTTTACGATAAATTGTTTTTTTTTGTTGTTTTTCACTCTATTCTTATTTTTAACTTATTGAATCGAGTTTTTAGTTTTTAAACTATTATTTTTTTTTTTTAGTTCGATTGGCCGTTAAAGTGGGTTTTCTGTTAGAATAGCAGGGAGTGGGTAATTTACAAGCCTGCTACCTTTCTTGGATGTGGTAAGTAGCCGTTTCTCGAGCGCTCTTTCCGGCAAATTTCATAAAAAAATACAGTTATCCTAAAGATCCTGGTCAGGATAATAGGAAGTTATTAAATTACTGTATTTTCATTGGTCCTTGATAAGTGTGCTAAATTTGATCTGACGTTTTTTCGGTTACATGCATAGATAGAATAGAGTCACAGGTGAAGCTAATAATAAATAAATAATAGATAAAAAATCTAAAACACTTGCTTTAAAAACTAAACTAAAAAAGCAGAAAATAATTTCAAAAAAGGGTGGGGTGCTTAATATTAATTGATTATAAAAATACCTCAAAAAGCACAGAATTGATTGAAATTATTTTCTTCGTTAAGCGTTTTTTTTACTTTTTTTTTTAAATCTATTATTTATTTTCTATTTTTTAGTTCTGCTAACTACATAAGCGTTATTTTTCAGTATATTTTTTATATTATGGAACAAAATTATGAAATTATTGAATTGTTATTGGTCCTCGATAAGTCTACAAAGTGTAAATGAAATCAGACCATTTGAAGTGGGTCAAATCAAGTCCAAAGGAGTCGGTTACAAATATACTTACAAACATACAGGTGAAGCTAATAGAAGCGTGTTAAAAAAGATCGTGTTAAAACCGTATATGTTTTGAGTAATCTAAGTATTAATGTGATGTAAAGTGATCGCCCTGAAAATATTTGCACGCAATAATGTTACAAATTCTATTGAGCCATTTTAAGATTTTTTATTTTTATTAAAATAACATGTAAACAAACCGCCCACCTATTCCATACACTTCGATTTTGTAATGTTTATCGATATCACACATTTACTTTTAATATAACTGTCCAGCTTTACAATGATACTCAATTTGGAACCCTTGCTGAACCGACATGGAGATTCTAAGGGGAGAAATTAACTAGTATGACTGTTTGTACAATAGAAAAATATAAATTTATTGTAAGGCATCATAGTACCTGTATCACAAATCTCTGGGCAAGCTTGAAGTATAGATTCTTTGACATCTTTGGAAACATAGTTATCTAAAATTGGAAAATCCTCGTTGATTTTTAGTCAAACTATGTTATTAAATACTACGTTCTTTTAGATTTAAACATACCTGAGGTAATCTGGTCGACCATTAATCGACTCAATGCGAGTTCAGTCTCTGTTTTTTTACTACATACAGCTTTTGATTTTATTGCGGGCAACACATCTGCTAGACTATCCTTCGATAGAATTAATGTTGGGACTTCTGAAAAAAAAAAGGATTTTCTATTAATATTTTATGTTTTATTGCTCTGCAGCCTGGCAACAATTCAAGATATTGTCTGAGAAATTCCAGATAGAAGATCTAAAAAACATTGTTTCCTACCTGGGAATCGAACCCGAGACCTCATGGTCAGCAGTAGCGCTTGCGACCACACAACCAACGAGGCAGTTCAACTAGCATATACATACATACACAACGTGCAAAGTCATGACATCTATGTTTTTTTGTTATGTTTTCTCGTTTAATATTAAGGCTACACTATAAATTGTAAATTTTAAGTGCTTTAACACGTATTTTGGTGTAAGCTTTGTTGGTTGTCCTTAAATAAATAAATAACATAAATAAATAAATAAATAAATAAATAAATAAATAAATAAATAAAATAAATGAAATAAATAAAATAAATAAAATAAATAAAATGAATAAAATAAATAAAATAAATAAATAAATCTATCTTCGGGTAGTTGCCCATCACACACAATGCCGTCTGGTTGGAGAATCCTCTCTTTTCTATACAGGATGAGCGCGCTTTACACCCCTGTTCCTCTTACCCTCTAATAGAACTAACCGTATGGCATTTGATTGTCAACATCAGTATCAGTTTTCAAGGAAAAAGAACACGGTTCTTTTATTAGATTTTCTTCATTTCCAAGCATAATTGATTCGAAAGCTGCAAAAAAATAATGTTTTATTGTACAGTCAGCGTCAAAAATATCGGGACGAACAGGCTGTTCAAAATGATCACAACAACTAAGAAAATTATACTTTATCTCAATTGGATAAAGTTCTTGTCAGAACGACAGTTGTCGTGTACTATCCTCATTCTGAAACATACCCTGTGTCATTGAATTAATATTTAATTTTCATAGTTGTTTAGATCATTTTGAACAATCTGTTCGTCCCGATATTATTGACGCTAACTGTACAATCAGTAGGATTTGAAAGTTGACTTTATCGTCGCTGTGGCCCTTGTCAATAAACGGTTTTTCGCTGGAGCTATATAGACGGCTAGGGTGTAAATCAGACTTACATCCAATTGTCAGTTATGTTAATGTTTGAAAGATTTTAGAAAACCTTTCCCCAACTACGTAAGGGTCGGCTTCCAGTCTTACCCGATGCAGCTGAACAACAGTATTTTACATGGAGCGACTGCCTATCTGACCTCCACAACCCAGTAACTGGGTAACACGACACCCCTTACTTTAAAAACCAAGAATAAAAGCTACTGAATAAAATAAAAAGAAACGAAGAACATACCATTCTTGGAATTATATTTGAGAGAATTTGGTAACTTCGTTGGATGAGGACCTGAAGAGAAAAATATAGATGCAAACATTTTTTTTCTTACCTTAAAGTTACAGCTTATCTTTCAGCTGGACAGGTCTGCTGTCCCGTATTAAGTATATATCTTCTCGTTTCGGTTTAGTGTTTAGTATAATAATATATTTTTTCAAATGATTCTCTTTTCATTCGAAAATAGGACGCAATTTGCGCACATTTTCTCGATTGCCGTTTAAGCAAAACAGGCCACTCACCACCTTCTTGTTTTTCAGCTAAAATTGGATAAATCCAATACTTTCTCAGTATATCTTCTTAGTTTAATATTGTTCTATTTATAAAGAGTTTTTTTTGCGTAGGATTCAGCATGATTATTGGTCTAACGTGTGGAGACGACCACGGTAAACAGACGAAAGAGGCCGGCTGCCGACCGTGGCGTGTCTACAAACAAACTGAGTAGGTAAGAACTTGCGAAGGAACTTAACCAGAACTAGGCCGACGCGACGTCGTCGCGGATACAGTCCGTCTTGTGAACAAGCACCCTAAAACACTGTATCTACAGCGTGATGACCGTTTGATGCATGATATCTCAGCTGTTCCAAGAATAGTATCGCGGATAATATTTAATCATGCCTCATATTTATGAAAAAGATTGTCGGCGTTGTACGACCAGCCTGTCGTCACCATACAAACGGAACATTCAGTTTAATAATTAATCTTCCGTTTTATTGTGTTTGTTTATTGTAAACTGCCGTAAAACGACAGATGGATTTGTGAATGATATAACCGATATTATGGGTAGTAGGAAGGTGAAACGTGGGCTGGTCCACTAATTCAAGGTCGCTCACCGTACTTTTGAGCGGGATATGCTCGGAGTTTCTTTGAATATAAAATCAGAAATAAAATTATCCGGAAAATAATCAGAGTTACCGATATAGCTTAGCGCAGTAAGCAATGGGCTGGCCATGTTTGTCGGAGGACCGATGGCCAGTAGAGCACATGAGTCTTGGAGTGGAGACTGCGTAGCGTGGTACGCCTCCTAGCCAGGTGGACCGACGAGCTTAAGAAAGTGGCTGAGAAAGACAGGAAAGCGGAGGACAGGCAGGGTGTTGTGGCGCAGCCTGGGAGAGGCCTATGTCCAGAAGTGGACTGCAATAGGCTGAGTTCATAAAAGAAGGTGACCACTGAGGTGACGGCAAATAGAGAAGGAGAAGACATGCAATGACTCAAAATAAATACGGATAAAGACAAGACAATTTAGTTAGATAAACCTAACAATAACTGGATATTTTTTTCTGTGAAATATACTTGATATTTTATTAGTAAACTTGCCTCTTAACTTTCGGAAAATAGTACACATATTCGAGAAAATAACTTGCAAGTATCCACTACTGGATATAAACTAGGGAACATCCGAAGAACTGCAAAATTGATCAAATGAACAGTTGAAGTAATATTCTCAGAATCATCACTCTAAGCAGAGAAAAGCGTCCGTTGTTTGTTGTTATTACCGAAAAGAGGGATACTGTTATCCATCCCTATTTTTTTTTTAAAATAACTTTTTCACATTATTGGTACAAATTAAGAAACTTAAAATACAAACTTGTGTCCACAGGAGGGTATTCATTTATCCATTTTTCGGCGACCTGCGAGTTGATGCTAGCATTCGTCCTCTTTTTACCGATTAGGCGGGATAGGGTAAGTAATTGGCTGTTGACATCTGTAAAATAATGTATTCATTGGGCAGTCCAGAAACGTATGAAAGAATTAAAGTAGGAATTAAAATAGTGATTACTGTTTTTCAGCTCGGCTTTTGAGTTCACAGGCTTACTCGAGCAGTTCCTGAAAATATTCACCTCCAAAGATTTCTGTGTAGTCTGTACCATGGAAGTTTGCGCTAGATTCTCCGTAACTGTTTTAAAACAAACGTTTAATAGAGTATTTGACTACTAAACAAAATGTACATAAATTCAATATTCTGATTTTTCATTTTTAAGATTTGACTGAAACAAACGATTTGTGAAAATAATAATATAAAATCGGTGGGAAAATTACATTGAAATTATTTTTCTGTCCTTTTTTGAAATTATTCTTCTGTCCTCGTAGTAAAACGATCATTGTACTCATGGCACAATCTATCAATTTGCTAAATCAATCAATTTTTAACATTTTGAAAATTATACAAAGAGAACCATCTCCCGGGATGAAAAGTCTCATAAATAGCATTGCATGGCCCAAGGGATAAAATTTTTCACACCAAATTTCATCTTCGTAGGTTCAGTAGTTTTAGAGATTTTCGTGTCGCCAGCTTTTCTTGCGACATTAATTGATTACGAATATAGAAGTGTTTATGATTGCTTCATATTTGAGTAGTCACAAAGGCTGTGGTACTCGGTTCAAACGCCAAAGGGGCGTTCTTTAACCGTGCTTTTAAGAACGGTCGCATTCTAATCTCAGTCGATCAAAAATGCCTCTAATTTTCCAAATTTTTTGGTATGTGACGTTGATTGTCTGTGAGATGAGATTGTGAACGTTAATAGACCTTTATGTCAGGAAAAGTGTTATTAGGCTTTTCCAAAATTATAATTTTTCTCAGTCGATTGACGGCTATATATGCTTGCAGGATAAAATGGGATTTAAACGTAACTAGCAAAATGAACGCATACCATCTCTACAAGATAACTTACCTGGACCTTGTATGTAGTTTGTGTTAGTTCCTATTTCATAGGACATCATATCGCTGAAGCACGGAGGTGAAACTGAAATAAATATCTCGGCTATCATTCGTGGATCTTTAGGGTTGGACCTCATCTGGCAGCACGGAATCGCCTTTTTCCGTCGCCCTTTCTCTTTCTGTCGCTTAGAACTGCCATTTGCTAGACCGAGACAGAAAGCATAATGCGATAGCACGCAGCGGAATCCTCGAGGCGATCGGCATCACGGACAAAATGCAATGGTCGGCAGGGAGACTCCGGAACGCTGAAGCGCGCGATAGCATGCTAACGCATCATTGATCGTCCATCCTCGACGCGTGCGATCGCCTTTTTTGTCTGCGGAATGCGACAGCGCGCGTTCGCATGCGGCAGCATACTGCAGCACGTGGTAGCACAGGCGGAACAAATACGATTCCATGCTGCCAGATGAGGTCCAACCCTTAACAGTCATTACGGGTTGTCAGAAGCCCGATAGCTTGATAGCGAGTCTTACCAAGGGGTATCATGTTACCCGGTAACTGAGTTATGGAGGTCAGATGGGCAGTCGCTTCATGTAAAATACTAGTATTTAGCTGCACCCGGTTAGATTGAAAGCCGACCCCAACTTAGTTGGGAAAAGGCTAGGCAGATGATGATATTTATAGACCCAAAATTTTGCCATTTCTACGGCATTGTCACAGAAAAAGCGAGGTCACCAGATCGCAGGCTTTTGTTTTGGAGGGAATTCATCAAATAACTTCTCTGGGTGGAGCGGGATGTCAGACTTTTACTGATTAAAACCCACATGTGTTCCTTCAGTTGCCTGTGTACTAGGTGCTACACAGGGGACAAGAGTTTTGCCAGCTCTTTACTATTTAAGGACTGAGCCTGAGGTATTGGGTTGGATTCTCAATTTGGACAAATTCCTGATGGAAAACATGTGGCGGACGGACTCCCGTCGCCGGTACAACACTAGCGCTAGCTACAAGCATCCCTACGCTGAACCGGTCCAGGCGTCGGTGGGTGGATCCGCGACGTGCGGGCAGAGAGGTAAAGGACCTGCTTCCAGTCGTCGAGCGGAACCAACCTTCCTTGCGCACACCCACGTCGCATTATGTTCTGCTCATGCACACATTCTTCCGTTTTCAAATGTTTAAATTCTTACCTCTCGGCTTTCTGTCTTGCCTAAATTACTGCATTAAATTCTTATTGTATCTATCATGATTTTAAGCTTGTGTTTGCACTTACATCATAATAAACAAATTGTTGCGAAGCTACTGCGTTTATATTGAAGACACAACGCCGCAGCAGAGCGCCCATACATGTATTGGGATTTTCCATTAGGAATTTGCTCAGTATCAGCCTAGAGTGTGGATTTGTGCCCGGATGATGGCAAAAACCCCGGCCTTTTTTACACTTTTACTACATGTAGATACACCCCTGCCTAACCCTTGATTCGTTGTTATAATAAAGCACAGAAATCTTGATGTTTTGGCATATTGCTCTATTAGTACTGCCAGATTACACCCGTGTGGAGCAAGGTCGCTAGTTAATGTTTAAAATCCTTGTTATACTAACCACTCTTTCTGGAGAGGGCGTTCTTCGACATTGTCATAGCTGACATCGTCGCCGGCACTTGGATGGCCTCGGCAAGACCGCAGTATGACGTCATCATTGAGGCACTCTTGTGCGGGGTTGATACTAGAAGCATGTTTTTAGTTAGATACTAATAAGTAGATTTTGCCAGCGGCTACGTCCGCGTGAAGGTCGGAAATAATTGCTCAACAACGTAGTACCGGGATAAAAATATCTGATGTGTTGTTAATCCACGCTCTAAACTATCTGTTATAGCCTGACCGATACCGCTGTACCGCGCCTTAGGTATGCCCGGCGAGGCGGGGGACGGGACGCTGTGAGTGGTGACGAATGAGCGACTTGCCAGGGGTGCTGGTTGTGCGAAAGAGATACCGCGGCCCCTGGGGCACAGGCAACTGAAGGAACACGGGTGGGTTTTAGTCAGTAAAAGCCTGACACGCCCTAGCTCCACCCAGAGCGGGAGAAGTTATTTGATGATTTCCCATCCAAAAAAAAAAAACGAATGAGCGACTTGCACTACTCCCCCGTCTTGCCGCAACCATTTAATTATCTGTAGCATACCACAAGTTTAATGATCTGTAGCAACAATAAATGATAAATGATAAATGATTTTATTTCTGTAAGTAGGTTTGTACCAACACTTTTACACGTCAATCATATTTTTTTTAAACTAGATGAGGTCGGCGTTTCCTATCTGACTACTCTGAGCAGAAAGGCCGAAACAAACTCAGAGGTCACAGTCTCTTTCAAAGTCCAGACATAATCTTGGTCTCATCATGTGAAGACCATGTGGACTGGGGATACAAGTGCACTGTCTTGTTTAGTTAGACGTTAAGTCATTTGCTGTTTTGATTTCACTTGCATCGTGTAAATGGGGCTTTATGGTGGTAATATACAAGCGAGCTTGACCACTCTAAGGAGGCGCGTTTTTGTAGGCGCATTGGTAAGGCTGGCTTGAAAGGATTCCTAACTTAAAAGGAAAGATTGGGCCTTTATTAAAATATTTTTTTTGGATCATCAAACGACATTTTGACTGTTACAAAAATTGACAGAAATGACTAAGCTTTCAAAAAAGTCAGTGACATAAACTAGCCCTTACAACGGGGTACAATCAAGGAATAAAGATATTAAGCATTTTAGCGGGGGATGTGTTTTTGCAAAATGCAAAAAATTTACGAAAATTAAAACTGCTATTCTTTTCGAGCACCTTTTTATTTTTTCCCACTACATTATTGCCAACATTTTGAATTTAAATGTCAAACCAAAAAGGAACATGTGCCCGCTATGTAGGAACGGAAATTGCTTAATATTAGGTACCATATATCGTTCTATGACTGTATGCAGTCAGAATAAAAAAAATCATTAATAAGGTTATCGAAACGTTTATCAAATAAAATAGTTACAGCCAGAGGCAAAATAAAAATACTAAGTGTCTCTAAAAACCACTTATAAAAATCCTTGAAACATCGTCAATTTTCGCAGGATAGCAATGAAAGATAAGCGTCACATAAGCGTGTTATTTCCCATACAAGCGGAATGTTTCCATGTCATTACGCAAATTTGTCAAAAGGCTTTCGGAATAAATGCCGTGAAAAATCACCGAACGCGCCTAGTAAAATACAGGGGAGGAAAATATTATGGCGTGATGGTACCGTGTGTGTATTTACATGGGTCTTTTATGGTTATTTGAGGTATTGAGAGAAGCGGTGGCTCAGTGGTAACGGCCGCGACTTACGAGATGTAGGTCGTAGGTTTGAACCCAGACGCTTTACTTTGTGTAAATTACTTCATTCACCACTGCTCTCAAAACGGTGAAGGAAAACATCGTGAGGAAACCGGCATGTAATAGAACCAAAAACCATTCCGCACTGCGCCCGCGTGGTGGATTACGGCCCGCTCCCTCTCATAGAGAGAAGGCCTGTGTCCCAGCAGTGGGAACATTATAAGCTGATTATGCATTTGAGGTTTGGGTTTGGGTTTGGGAAGCTTTTTCTAAATTCCTCATTTAGAAGAAGCTTCTTAAGAGCGTTCATCCCACGTAGGCTGGCAACGACGCATTTATAGCGATTTTTCGTGATTATTTATTTATTTATTTATTTATTTATTTATAACAATTGCTTGCTGCACTTACAGTACCTAAACACCAAAGCGCGCAGCAAGCCAACAACATCACAATTAACTAAAAAACTTCACACAAACATTCAACATAGATTTACTGCTATACACAAATATGTCAACATCCGGCGTCTGAGCAATCAGGGCGTTCAGCAGATTGATCGCCTGGGTTGTAGGAGCATATCGAGCTGTATGAGTACGCACTGGCACACCAAGAAAAGTAAACATTTTGTTCAGCCATGCACTAGATCATTGGTATATTCAAGTTTGTATGCTATTTTTTTACAGCTATTTTGGTATTTACCTATAAAAATCGACATACCGTCGTCATTTCCATTTGCATTACTTAGTGCGATTAAATGTTTTTATTAAAGAGTAAATGTTAATAATAATTATAAATACCAACGATCTAGTGCTTGGCTGAAAAAAATAGTATTTTTGTTTGTATTTAATGAAATAATCACGAAAAACTACTATAAATGCGTTGTTGCCAGCCCGCGTGGAATGAATGCTCTTAAGAAGCTTCTTCTAAATGAGGAATTTTAACTGATCCTCTCAAAACTTTTCTTACGATGGATACTAAGTACATACGCGGGAGAGCGTTTCCTTCAAGTTGGTCGCAGTGACGTTTGTTACTTTTAGGTCTCCAAATGGGAATAATTTGAGATTCGCAATAGAGTAACAATAATTATATTAGATTATTCAATAATATTTTAAGAACACAATATGGGAATTACTACGAGTCATCTAAGTTGGCGTTTAGTAATTTTAAGTCCCCAAAATAAGAATCACATAAAAGAGGTTCACAAAAAGAGGCGCAATAATTATATTCGAGAGTTCAATAATATTTTTAGGACTTCAAAATGGGAATTATTAGAGGTTCAGTGAAAATCACGCTTTTGTGAATTTGCACTTTTGTCATGACCAGCATGTTTTATGGAAAAGTGGTGTTTGTCTATGGCATTCCCTAGAAAAAAATTAAGTTTTGATAGTACTAAGATTTTTCTCGAGTTGATTTTGGATGGAAAGGGAAAGGATTTCCAAAGATAACACAAATGGATATGTAAGAAAAGAGAATGATTGATAACGTGACGGTAGACAGAAAGGAGGAAGAAGAAACAATAATGTGTATGTAATTTTTTATATTTTTGTTTATTGCTAAATTAAGTGTATTTTATAGAATATATAAATAGTTTATTAAGTGTGTATAACATCGTCTTGGGAGACAGTACGGTTGTACTGTGTGTTAATAAATAAATAAATAATAATAATAAATGTTGCGTCGACTCCAAAATCACACTGGTACGGACGGAAAAAAACCGTGGCTAGATTTTATTGCGCACTATATTTCAACTCTTGATATTGAACCGAACATTCAGAATCCAAAAAATATACACTGTTCGATTTTCAACTCTTGGCGGTAAGCAGTGCGCTGAAGATCCAGTGCGCGGTAAAATCCCGCCGCCGATAGTTTTACGTCCGTGGAAACGTGGAAATACATGGGGCGAGGCCAGAAAGATGATCAAGCTTTGCCGAATGAGCTCAGTGTTATTAATCCTACTAATATTACAAATGTGAAAGTTTGTGAGTATGGATGTATGGATGTATGGATGTATGTATGGATGTTTGTTACTCTTTCACGCAAATACGGCTGATAGGATTTAGATTAAATTTGGCACATATACAGGATGTAACAGAAACCCTATTGCTATCCTTAAGCACTAAAGATAACAGCTGGTATAGAATCACTGTACATAGTTTCAGCTTAAAATAAAATACTCTAAGAATTGATACCAAATTTTCGGTTTCATATGTTTCTTAAATTTAAATCATAACAAACGTGTCACCGCACTGCGTAGGTCAATAACTTCCACGTTACTTGCCAATAAATCTCTTCCGAGTGATGTCTTTATTTCAATTTGAAAAGTTCGGTTTCTAGTATAAATGAATTAAAATTCTCATTAATTTTGAACATGTAGAGACAGGATTAAAAAACCCTTCCCATATCGTTTGATATCATCCAAAGAAGCCGTGCCCTTGGCATGTATATACCCTTTCCGTTACACGTTGTATAGTTTACAGCCTGGATTAACACATAGGATACTTTTTATTCCGGTAGTACGTTCCCGTGGGATAATTTCCGAACACCACGCGGGCGAAGCCGCTGGCAAAAGCTAGTAAGGTAATAAGTTTTTTTCCATACCAAAATTTATTTCAAGTACATTTACGTCGTACTGTTATCTGTTTATCGAGACATAAATACGATAAAAAATATATAGGCAGTAATGGGGACTAGCGACGGAAGCAAAAATTTAAAACTTTGGAAAAAACAAAACGTTACATTAGCATGTCAGTGACGCGGTCACATTCGCATGTTCGTGACGCAAACCCATATTCCAAAATATAAAGCAACCTAAAACTCACCCTCGAATTTTTCAAATCCTTCAGTTTGTGTACGAGCCTCATTTGTTACCGAGTTCAGCGTGCACATGGGTATAATATGTCCACGAACACGACCCGAAGCTAAAAAAGAAGAGGGTTATGGTTCTCGTAAATCCAGTTTTATACAGTACAGACAATAAAATGCACTTCGTCCGTCTAAAAAAATTGCGAAGAATCATAGATTGTTTAATATTTCGTAGACAAAAAAAAAAAAACGCCCGGGCAAATATGGCCCACCAAGTTCTTGAAAGAGACTGTCACACTGGTATGAGTAAAACGGATGAAGCTCTACAAAGCCAAACTTTTTGAAGTGAAAATTTCTTTACGGCGCACTTTGCGTTCCTCCTGAGCAAGCAGTGAACGAAAGTGAGGATCCACTCCCATCTAAGTTCTGTATCACTTTTGGACATAAGATTAGTTCGGGAGGTCCGACCTAAAAATTAATAACCACACGATTTCACAGGTTACTCCCTATGTATATACCGTCCGAAAAAATGAATTACACTTGTTTTGACGGATGAACTACTTTCGGACGGGCCCGTATCTTTGTTGACGGACTTAGAGAGTCGAACCCCTGAACCGTCGCTCACATGTCGGTGACATTCAATGGGGTATACTCGGTTCCAGTGGGTCGGTGACGCTCAATAGCGTACACTCGGCGCTGAATAGATCATCAGATTTTAAAATTAGAAAATCATTTTTTTTTTACATCTATCCTGTGGTCCTGTTTTATAAATATCGATGTGTCAAAACGGCCGGATATTATAGGTTAACGTAAGGCTAGATTCTAACGTAGCGGTTAGGGTCTCCCGTTTTATTGATTGAATGTCACTGGCTATGAAGAAAAACTATAAATCAAGTTGAGTCGATCTATCAACCCAGTATTTCGTGCCGCCCAATATATTGGCCACGAATGCCCACAAAATAAATATATCATTCTGTGTATGCCAAAAAAGTGTGAGTCTACGCGTTCACAAAAAGTAATTATATTACACGGTACGTTGCTTGTGATCAATGGATTTATTTGGGTCTAGATCCAATGTAAGGATCCAAATAAAATCATTGATACACTGTCCTACCATATCCATTAACAGCGTAATTTGAAAACGTTGTAGAGGCCAATTATTTTTAAAAGAGTAATTGTGGAGTTTCTTGTCGGGTCTTCTCCATAGGGAACGATCAATTGGAATCGTGCACCTAGCTTCTTACGTTTCACAAGTGCCCATGTAAGTTTATGTGAAATAAAATATTTTGAATTTGATACAGACACGACCTTTCTTTTATATTGCTAAGGACATAACATTCAAGTAGCTTTAATGATGAGGTGATGTGGGTTTGCAGATGAACAGATATTTTTATACTTTTAAATACTAAAATTGATTTAGTATCAAACTTAAGAATAGAGGAGCATCAAACGACATTGTTACTCGTAACTTAACCCCTATAAATGTATGATCTGCTTACGTCCTTACAAATCTGTGCCCCCCAAAATTCCCTTGACATACTTAAATGACAAACAAAATGGATTACACAAATACACGTATTTATGACATGTCACATAACATGGCGTGTAGAGGGTTAGCTTCGGAATAACAAGCTACTTATATTTAACTTTTACGAATATTTATAAAGGAAGAGTTATGCATATCTGCCGTAAACTGTTTGTAAGAATGTATAATGTTTGTTTTGAAGAAATATACACAGGAAATGAATAAGTAAAGGTATTTTACGTCACGATACGGCTGTGTAAATTGTGATCTGATAACCAGTAACCTATTCGAACTAGTAGTCAAACTGCCTGATAGCTTAACCACCCCTAATCTCACAGATACCACGAAAACTTTTTATGTGTCTTATGAGCTTGACCGAGCAATGTTACTAGCCAACATAAGCGTTGGGGAAGAATGACAAACAAATGTCTAAACTGCACTGGATTAAACTAAAAGCGTCATTAAAGCCGAAGATCTGACGGAAAATTCCTGTATTTTTAAGTGCGTTCACATTCTAAACTCAGTCTCAATATGTCAGGAACGCCTCTAATTAACCAGAAGTTTCGCCAAGTTTTTAGACATTGATGATAGTCGATGAAATGAGATTGCGACTAGATTTTCATTGTTTTTAATTACAGGTGTTAAGGCTTACTGATGATGTCTGTTTATTTTTATTTATATTATACACAAGAACGAGAGCAGTTGTGGCCCAATCGTATCGAAATGTTAATTTATTTATGTAAGTAGATCTTAAAAAGACACTTTTACACGTAAATATTGACGTATAAAAGTGTCTTTTTTTACACGTCAAGGTCAATATTTAAAAAAACTAGATGGCGCCGGCATTTTCTAGCTGACTGTTCCCTGAGAAGAAAAGCCGAAACAAACTCAGAGGTCACGGTGTCTTTTAAAGTCCAAACATTATATTATTTGAATTTTATGTGAGTCTAACAATGCAGGGCAATCTCTGGAAGGCCCTTTTGAAGTAAGAGCCATTGCAGCTTTGAGCAGACCTGTCACCTGTGTATTTTTTTTTTTTTTTTTTAATTAAATAACATGGGAGACTTACAGCTAAAGCAAACAGATCAAGGACAGTATATTAGACAGAAAGCCAATTACAGGTCTCCACTTATAAAATACAGATTAAGAAAAAGTTCATTTTAAGGACATTCACACTAGGTTTACATACTACAGCATAATTACTATGTTGCTCGCACTGCATAACAACCATCTTAACATAACAAAATCAACTACATGAAAAAGTTACTGCTTAAGCACTTCCTGGCTGACGACATACTGGTTAGGAACAGATCGATATCGTACTGTTTACAATGCTTGTTTACATTTCTGCTTACACGCACAATGTACGAATTCTGTCTATGATTAGAACTTCTCTCCATGTATGTATCAGTCACCGTGTAGCTCAACCTTTTTTAGGGAGCTCAACGACCCTGACATTATCGACACTGACTTACGCGTTGTAGGTTGTGAGTTCGAACCCAGGAAGGCACTTTACATTGTTTATTTAATTTCATCCCCACTGCTGTCAAAACGGTGAAGGAAAACATCGTGAGGAAACCGGCATGTCTTCGAACCAGAAATTCGAACTCATGTGACATCTACCAACGCGCACTGGGCCGGCGTGCTGGATTATAGCCCACTCCCTCTTATAGAGAGTAGGCCTCGAGTCTCAGCAGTGGGACCATTATAGGCTGTTTATGCTATTCAAGATCAGATAAGACGGTAACCGGCGAACTAGGCTTGTGCCTGTATTTTTGGGGAATCTAGTATGGAAAATCTGGCCGAAACACTCAAGAATGATGAAAAACAACACGAACCTGTTTGCTCAACTTGTTCAATGTACTGCATCTCTGCATCTGTTTTGTGAACATTAGTCAGTTTGCTCATGTCTGAGGCAGTGGGTCCTATTGACTTGGTTTCTAGTGTTTCGAGCTTTGTATTAGTGCTGGTAGTCACGTATATCATGTTATGTCGGCTTCCTGTAAATATTATTATAGGTAAAGATGCTGATCGCGCGTTAATCATTCCAAATTATACCTTACTCCAATGGCATAGTTATAAATTGAATTATATGCAGGGTGGCAGGGACATAAACGCACAACGTGGTACCATGAATTCAGTACATGATTTTGAAACCCCGGCACTGAAATTATTCGCCGGTTATAGAACAAAAAACCAACCCACTTTGAATGTTTCGGATCTAAGTTTTCATCTTCAATCTTCGCCCCGAACCCTATTGTTTTTATATACTTTTAAGTTACTGCAAATAACGCATTTACAGATCATAAATAAATAAATAATCTGAAATAATTTTCTGGTTTCCAAATGTGCTTCGAAAGCTTATAACACGATTGCTCATTGAGATAGAGAACTCTGAAAAATAATTAACAAAATAATCTTTGCTAAATATTTTTTAGAGATCTCCACTTATACCTGGTGAGTCGATTTTCTTAAATTAGGTTTACTTACTGATGCTAGTATCCGATTTATCAGTTGAACGTGTGTGATGGGACAACTCATTAGTGCCAATTAAAGCCTTCTTGATCAAATTGTTCAGTAATATTTCTGTAATAGTAAATTAATAAACCAAATTAATACACGGGTTCACTTAAATTCTTAATTGGAAATAATAATAGATAATCAAAGAAATTGTGTGAAACTGGATAGTCGTTCAATATGTACAGTCAATAAAGCAGTTTGATATGCAGGAAAAAATCAAATTCATCCGATATGTTGTCAATATTCAGTTATTAATTCGCATTTGCCTAGTAGCATCTTAGCCATACTAAGAAGTGCGTTAAAAACTTGATGGGGTACATAGTACTCTCACAAAATAAAAAAAACGGTAATTTAAAAACTAAAAAACCCGACTGCTTTTCTGAGTATTCATTGAAAAGCCCTTAAACAAGAAAGTCGTTGTACCCGATTGTACTTAACTTAAGAATCGCCAGTTGCTAAGGCGATGCTTATAAGCAGATAAAGTGTAGCAGTCAGGACCCATTCTAGAAAGTCAGCCGTCTAGTCAGTAGATTGAAGTAATCTGCAATGTAATTTAGGTATGTGCTCTCAATTCACTAAGCCTCCATTTCTAGAATGGGTCCCGACTGCTACAATTTATCTGCTTATAAGCATCGCCTTAGCAACTGGCGATTCTTAAGTTAAGTGCAATCGGGTACAACGCCTTGTTTTAGGGCTTTTCCATGAATACTCAGAAAAGCAGTCGGGTTTTTTAGTTTTTTAAATTACCGTTTTTTTATTTTTTATTACGATATCACTTTCACAGTAATTACAAATCTAATGACTTCTCGCAAACTAAAATCCATCGAGCCGTTCAGGCCGCAGAGCGTGCCAAACATTTGAATTTGGCGCCAAAAATCCGCAATTTTTTAAAAATTTTATTTTGATATACCCAGTGTCACTCCCACAGTAAATACGAATCTAACAACACCTCTCAAGCTAAAATCCATCGAGCCGTTCAGGCTGCAGAGCGTACCAAACAATTATACATACATACATACATACATACTCTCGAAAAACATAACCCTCCTTCTGGTGCAATCAGGTAATCAAGTTGCAAGGTAGCTGGCTGGAGAACCTACAAAGTGGCGATTAGGTTATCACATTAACTGAAACCACGTATTCTAGATTCGGTACGTATTTTAAACATACACAATTAAAATAATAAATAACTATTAACCCCATAGCCATGGGACCTTGTTTTTCGTTTTAATATTTAACAACATGACAACCATAAAGTTTGGTGTTGAATTGTTTCCTTTATTTATTTGGTGATTTATTTAAATCCAATTTGTATGCTGTTTGTTTTGTTTGTTTGAAGAATTCAGTTTCCTATGTTTAGTATTTTTTTAAATTTATTTTAACAGACTGATAACTTGTAATAACCGCTGTACTATTTAATGTGATAACCTAATCACCACCCTTTATACATATTTTTTTTTACTGTACCTGCCTCCATTGTATTTTACCTGTCTCATAATAGGAATCCAGTCCTCGTGCTGAAGTAGATCTGGTTAAATTGAAATTGGCGCCTGTATTGGGGCTGGTGCCTGTTTTGAAAAATAACATTTAAATATTTTGAAAATAACCTGTAATTAAAAAAAAGTTTTTAACCGTTACAAATAGTTTGGCGTTACGTTTTGGCCGGTCCACTTAGTTTTTTTACAAAAAAAAATGCCATTTTTTAGCTCTTACTCTGAGCATGAGCATGTGTGTTTTGACCAAAGTGATGATCTTAACGGCGAAGCCTGACTTGCAACATTTGTTTGTAATAATATATCGAGTTTTTGTAACACATTACGGTAGTCAGTGCAGCGAGCTGGGCCACTCGATGTGAGAATTGCGAGCGCATATTTACAAACAAGCCAGTGCAGGTTGAATAAAGATTGAATTTGACTTTGTAAAATGATAGCACGCTTGAGTCAAGTGTTCGAAGCGAGCGTTCGCCACGTTTAGTGTATCGCCGTTTTGTAACAAAAAATGGAGCGAGCTCGAGCCATGTGCTAGAAGTAAGCGTTAGTCGCCTCTTGTTTACCGCCGTTTTTAGGCAAGGTCGCCTCGAATGGTACATTACAAACAAACTTTGCAAGGCAGTAAAATTTTCCTATACTTTTTAAAACACCAACATTTCCGGAATAATTGTAAAATAAGAACTTTAATTTAATAACTTCGGTTCTAATTACTTGTTTATTTCGCGTTTGACCAACTTGTTTGGAACTCGGGTTTAATTTGACGATAGTAAAACCGCCCAAATACACTTTAGGACACCTGAATCACCAAGTCACCCTGCATTTTTGTGGATAAAGCTCTGAGCTTATTAGGTGATGGTGGCGACCCTAAGATGACGGCCAGTGCTCATTATTATTTTCATGCTTTAATCCCTGTAAATGACACGTACGTTAATATGCAGTGGCTCGATTTAGGAGCCCGGGAGTGTATAATTATCCATCAGTAAACGTAAATGCGTCGCACGAAAGTTATATTATGAAAACCTAAATATCAGTAATTCCTACCCAGTGAGTAATTTAAAATCTGCCAAAATCAATAAATCATAATCCACAATATTTGTTGAACAACCTATTAAACCAGTAAGGACTGATAAAAGGAACCCAGGCAAATTTTCATGAATCCAAAATACTGTTAAAAGTACATAAGTTAGGCAGACGAGAAAGCTATGTCAATCTGAAGCCGACGGAAAATTATGCCGCGGAGATAACATTTAAAGAGAAATTAGAATTTCCCTAAATCTTTTTTGGTAAAAACATTTTTTTGTTTCTAGAATAAATTCGCATTAGCGGCTTGACAGAGAGTTTTTTTTTTTTTTTTATATATTGTGATTTTATTTTTTTGAATAGGTATTGTGTCTTTTAATAAATAAGTTATGCGTGCTGTGGTGGGGGTTGCGCGGTGGAGGGAGTGCGGGGCGATGTGCCGCACTCGCAGTCTTGCCCATGCTATGGCAACTAGGAGTAAAGTCAAAATTGCGTTTTTTTATTGAAAACAGCGCCATCTATCATAACAATAGGGGAACAAAATATTTAAAGATTGCGGTGTTGCTATGGCTAAATATACCATTCCTATACTGGGAGTTTCCTTACTAGTGAAAAAACATAAATCAAGAAATAAAATTATGATCACATGTTATTAAGGTAGTAAATTTTGAAAAATAACAGAATATATCAATTTGAGCATAAAGAGGTTTTTATTATCAGCATAATAATGCAGAAATTATATTTTGGCATATAAAACATGCGAAATTGTATTTTTATATGGGCACACTTCAATTGCAAATGGCTTGGTGCGTGTGAGTGTAGTGTAATTGTTTGCGCGCATTTAATTTCCTTTTGCAATAAAGTCCTCGTTGTTTCGCAAGTGCATTTGCTATCCACGTTGAGTTGAGCTGCTGTTCCTCCGACTCCGTGTTGCTGTGCCCCGTTACAATTCGTTCGTTCGCTCGTGTTGAGCACGCGTTATTGTAAACAATATCCTGAACTTGTGAAGTTACTGTGGACTCTGGGCATAGGCACTCTTTAGAGTTTGGACCTGTAATTGCGAATAGTGAACAGTGAACTTCCACCATGTCACAAAATTCTTGCTGTGTACCTGGTTGCAATGTGCTGTGGTTAGGAGAGACGGTAAGTTTTATTAACCTTTATTTTTCGCCAAACCGGCTTACACTCTATTCGTCACCATGTTTCATATACCCCTATCCCTATTGTAATAGATCCAGGGTAAATTAAATGAACCGTGTAGCCTAAGCATATCAAAGTCAATACGTTTGCTATGAATTGCCTTGATTGTTGTTCTTATTCACCCAGGAAACCAACCTGTAACCAATGGCCCAATGCCAGAGTACAACCTTTCATTTGATCTTACCATGGCTAATCAGTGGTTTATAGAACTGTCTTTTTTGTATTGTATAGATACTAAACATATTTATATTATAAGCACTTTAATAATAACTATGAATATTGGTTTTACAGAACATCAAAATGTTATACAACCTGACCAAACTCAATGCAGAGAGCGGAAAAGAACAAAGACAACTAAATCAAAAGGTACGTAGGTATAATTCATTTAACATAAGTAAAACAGTTAATTACATTGCAGGATTAAAATCGAATAGAGATCCAGGCCTTTAGGTTATAGGTAGTAGTAGTAGACTAGTAAGTATAGTTGTAAGTCTTACTAATAAATTACTAATACGATTTTAAAATCTTGAATATGTTCATCTTTTTTTAAAGTTTGATTGTTATTTTTTTTAAAGGAAAATAACTTGTTTTTCAGGTCCTTGTGTAACTTTGGCACAACATAAGGAAAGTGAAAGATGAGATGATCGTTGACATAACGGTCCCGCATGACGGGAACCTCGTGAAAGCCGAGAAAGATAAGCAAATCAAGTATCTTGACTTGGCTCGCAAGGTTGCCGATATGTGGGATGTGGACTCAGCGATCATTGTACCGATAGTCATAACAGCCAAGGGTTTGATAGCAAACAGCCTCGACCATCACCTAAGGAAGCTCTCGTTGGGCAGCTGGGTCAAGGGCTTGATCCAGAAAGCGGTACTCCTGGACACGGCTCGCATTGTTAGGAGGTTCCTCTCTAGAACCCTGACCTGTTTCCGATACCGATGGGCTACTATTTTTTCTAATATTTAAAAATGTAATATAAATGTATTAATTGAAATAAAGAAAATAATGTAATTTTATTACCACTAAGTATGTATTGTTTTTTCGAATACCTTTAAAATTCTTTCCATAAGCGTCACATGACATATAAGTATGTACCTACCTTACCTACTATGCAGCGTACAGTACAGCAGTTATAATAACAGCGACTTACAATCAACTTCATCTTTACTTTCCATGAGCAACTTTACCAATGAGAACTGTTCTTATTTCTCTCTATCTCCAAAAATCTGTTGCCGCTATTTAATATCGAAGCGATACAGAAGTAGAATAATCTACTAATTGTAACAAATTTTAAGTTAACGAGAGATATTTTAATAATTCAGTTCTCATTGGTAAAGTTGCTCATGGAAAGTAATGATGCCACAGTTAACGGTACCAATCTATGTATATATTTATATTCATTAGTTCCCTTAACGAAAAACTAGATGGCGCTGCGTTTGTCACTTGCTAATATTTAAAAAAAAGTGGAGCTGCCTGTCTATTGCCAGTATACTATTGTAGTCTTTGGTCTTGCCCGAGCAGCCATAGCGGCAGCATGTCTCACGCAGTAATATTGGAATTAATGTTTTATTGCATTTATACCTAACCTAAACCAAGACACCACAGGTATCTATCTCTATTCGAAGGAAAACAGGTTATGTAATTTGGAGCGCTGTGTTAATTCGTTAGAAATCTGGAAACAATATACTAATAATTTATTAAATATGGTATATTCCTTTTATTTTGTTTCATAATATGGTGATTTTTTATTCAACAACAATTCATGTTGTTCTGTGAATTATTAAATAAAGTTTAAATGTATGTTTGTAATGTCAAAATAACAGCTTAAATGCTTAAGAAAGTATATTCAGTACTTATAACAAAAGTCTGTTTGTTCCGGCTAACTTCCGAAACAGATGGGCCAGTTTTGATTTTTGTAAGGGGACACTTTGAACGCTGAGAAAAGACATTGGCAATTTTTTATCAACATATCACGCGGGAGAAGCTCGTTATTTATAAAAGTGCTTCAAGTAAACTCAAATAATCTGTTTACTGTAAGGGCTAATTTACTTTGCATAATATTTTTGGCCTATCTAAACCTACATTCAGTTTTTTTAGCGACTGCTCTGTTTTTTTTTGCGTTTAATTTGGACATAACTAAAGCACAACTGGAACAAAGACATAATGTTATCATGTTAAACTTGTGTTAAGCTGCGCTCACTCTATAACGAAACAGCGAGTGGACAAACACCACACTTTATTATTATATACTCTATGCCAGAATGCTGCTTTTTGTTGTTTGTTTTTTTTTAAAAGTTAATTTTAAACGTGATCTAGCAGTTTCAATAATTATGAGGCGTACCTACATGCCCTTTCTTTGGTATTGTATGTCAAATCGTTGGAGTTGCACGATTACTGATAAATGCGTGTACTGACTCGACAGGTCCACTCAATCTGTGTGGTTGAAAATATGATTGACTATTTGTGCAAACCTACTTACAGAAATAAAATCATTTAGCATTTATTCCAACCAGTACAATTAATCGCTTGCGCCTTAGCAGTGCAGCCGTGGCTTAAGTTTTTATAACGAATATGCTAATGAGTCCTAGCATTTAAGTTAAAAAGGGTCCCTTTAACAGATGTAAAGAGAAAATTAGAATAAAAAACCTTAATGCGATTGTCTTACCACCGAATGTGCGATAGCTCTGTGGTTAAAGACCACGCGTGAGGTTGTGGGTTAAAATCCACCACGTCCCACGTACTCTGGCTGCACTCAATGATCTCTTAGACACTAACCCAACGAACGATCTGTTTGTGGACGAATGGACGAAATACTGTGAGTGGGATTTATGAAAGTGTTGTTAAGTTTTTACTTTGCCTTGATAGTTAATATTAGTGCTAACTGCGTCTTTAATGCGCTGCGGTGAATCTTGTCGATTTTTTTTGCCATGAAAACTAACATTATTGGGAGGGTATTACTCCACTGTTCGACAATTTACAGCAAAAATTAAACATAACAAGTTTTTGTAACTTAACCGAACTGGCTGTGCTGCTGGGGAGTTTGTTGCGTCACTTCCTTCTCCCCCGATAAAGCACTAAGAAGTAGTGAATGGCGGGCGTTTTTGGGGGACTGTCTTATGTAATATGATGTGCAAAAAGATCTGACTCTCAGCCTAGTTTGAATAAAATTACTTTTGATTTTGTGAATCTTAACCATCCAGGGACGTACTCAAATATACACAAAAAATTGTCAAAATTAATCCAGCTGTACAAGACTTCAGTGACATACTCGTACAGAATAATTTTAAAAACGTTGTGCAGTCGATGTTGTAGAACAAGCAAGGCTTAGGAAAATCTTGCTGACATCAATTTTACGAGAAAAACGAAAGTAATCTTGGTAAGTAGGCAAAGTTAACAGAAATTCCATTTCAAAAAGAATATCTAAGTTACTAATTGAGTGTAATGTTAATATTAATATGTCACTGTGAGAGCAGAAGTGGGCCAGTGGTTACAGCCACGACTTACGAGATGTAGGTCGTAGGTTCCTGCTCTCAAAGCGGTGAAGGAAAACATCGTGAAGAATCCAGCATGCTCTAGAACCAAATATTCCAAGACATGTGACATTTACCAACCCGAACTAGGCCCGCGTGGTGGATTACGGCCCACTACCTCTCACAGAGAGGTGGCCTGTGTCCCAGCAGTGGGATTATTATAGGCTGATTATGCTATGTCGCTGACACGTCGCATAAAAATCTCAAAAAGTGCATTGATTCCATATGGAAGCGCTTTCAATAGAAAAAATCGTACCGATAAATATAAATGTTAAATAGAACGTTAATGAATGCAAGACTTTTGTGAAAGAGCTTAATGCTAAGGTGCACAGATGACGTATGCCAAAGGGATTGACTTGACTTGGATTGGCTTGGTATCCTAAGCCAATCCAAGTCAAGCCAAGTCAAGTCAATCCCTTTGGCGTCATAATTTTACGTCATCACGTATAAGATATTTAAAAAGGTAGAATGACAAAAAAGCTGATAAAGAAGACGTGTTGTTCAAAGACGTATTTATATGTGTGATTTTCTAGTTTATTAAAACAATAGAGATCTATTTTAGTTTTCTGATCACAGCCCTTTCATTCCCACATATCACATAAATTAAATATCTATAAATTAAAGACCAGCTTACCACACGAAACGACTGCACGAGGCTTGCTCGCACCAGCGCGACCAGGGGAGCAGCAACATTTTGAAGAAACAGTATCATCATCGCTGGTTGCAGACTTTGAAACTACAGTTGAATTGCTAGCTTTTGACTTCATTGGTGCATTGTTGCCTACAGCTGTCGCCACAGTGATTATTCTGCTTCGTTGAGCCACTCCATCAACCACAGCGGCAGCTGCACTGCTTCCTACAGACTTGGAACTTGAAATTGCTTCATTGCTTACTATGTTTGCTTTTTCATCTGTAAAAAACAAACAATATATAGGGTGTAACAGAAACCCTATTGCTATCCTTAAGCACTAAAGATAACAGTTGGTATAAAATCACTATTCATAGTTTTAGCTCAAAATAAAATACTCTCAAGAATTGAAACCAAATTTTTGATTTCATGTTTAACAAACGTGTCACCGCACTACGTAGGTCAATAACTTTCCACGTTACTTGCCAATATCACGATAAATCTCTTCTAAGTCATCACTTATCTCATCAGTTTATTTCAATTTGATGATTTGGTTCCCAGTATCAATGTATTCAAAATTCTCATAACTCCCGAACATGTAGAGATAGGATTAAAAAACCCTTCCAATATCGTTGGATATCATCCAAAGAAGCCGTGCCCTTGGTATGTATATACCTATTCCGTTACACGTCGTATATACAAGGTGTAATTTGAATCACCGTTAACCTCATGAGGGGTCATTGTACTCATCATTATGAACAACTTTTACTATGGGCCCAAACCTGAAATCGCGAAAATTAAATCAGCTGTTCCCTACATTTGCGTTCGTGTAACTCGTCAAAATGTATAGCACAGCTGATTTTATTTTCGCAATGTAAGCTGACCCCAACTGGGTCAGCTTTCACTCTAACCGGATCCAGCTGAATACCAGTATTTTACATGGAGCGACTGCCTATCTGACCTCCACAACCCAGTTACTGGGTTACATGATAGTGATACCCCTTGGTAAGACTGGTTGTCAGACTTTCGGGGTTCTGACGACCCGTAACGACAGTCGAAGATCCACAAATGACAGCCGGAACCAACGGCTTAACGTGCTTTCCGAGGCACGGAGGGGTCTTGATATGTAAAGATGGTCACCCATCCACGGACCAACCGCGGCAAGCATAGTTTAACTTGATCGATCTACTCGTGAAGTGAGTGAGTTTCTAATTAGATTAACACCACTATATATAATAGGCGTGGGTTATTAATACAGTCAATAGTTCAGATAGATCAAACACAATTAAATAAATCTCTTACCTGCATATAATATGGGAACCATTTCATGAGGCAGTTCTTCTGACGATATGGATACTAGCATTGGGCCTGCAAAAAAAAATATTGTGGGTGATGAAAGGAAAATGACGTGTATTGTTTCTGCTCACCACCGAAAACAACAGTTATATTAATTCATTTTATTGCCTTCTGTTACTACGTTCACACAGACGAAAAACGATCGCGGCGGGATTATTTCGCGCGCGCTGTCTTCCACGCACTGCTTACGCCGCCGCAGCGCCGTGTCCTACGTAGGCGATTCAAAGCGAACGCGATCGCAAAGCGAAGCGGCGCGAATGGAACAAACAATTGACACTCGCCGCTGCACCGCACCCACGTGCGGTTGATCACGTAGGACACCGCAATAGAGTATCAATTGCTTTTTCCATTCGCGCAGTTTCGAACAGTTTTTTCGACGCCCGCTGGGATGCATTCTTTTGGATGTTAAATACTCGATTCCGCCGCCCCCGCCACCGCCTTTCAATGCTCGTTGCCGGCTGTTGCTGAAAACCAGCGCTGGGGCTCTGTCTTGCATAGGGTCGCAGCATAATGCTGAGCGATAGCCGTTTTCCGTGGATGTGACGCATGTTTCCCTCAACCTTTTTTTATTTCTTATTTGTGTGTTCCTGTTTTTTTTTGCGTCATGTTTATCGCAAATAAATGTTTTTTCTTTCTTTCTATTTTACACAGAGACTTGAAAATTTAGTGCGCGATTATTTTACGTTCGTTGTAATGTGGGCTAAAGCTTTGGTTTCCTAAGAAAGCGGTTCCATAATATCACGGCTGCCATAAAAATCTGTCATCTTTACCTGCACATTAAGGTGTCAAAAAGCGGTCTGTATTTGTACAGTAGTTATAACGTGTAATTGTAATTTTTTATTGCGTTATGGGCCTGCTTTTGACCTCGATCACGCCATATGAAAGCGATGGATGAGGTCTATGATGGAACGAGCGTGTCCAGAAGCTGTCTGGTTACTTTTGCTTTGAAGGAAGATGCGTTAAATGTGGAAGGGAACACAGACGCAGGCAGAGAGTTCCATACTTTGGCTGTGCGTATAATAAATGTGGAGTAGAAGCGCTGAGGACGACTGGTCGGGATATCAAACAAATCGTTTACCGTTTTCTTAGAAAACAAATCTTCTGTACTAACTAAAGACAAGGGCGATTTATTCGAAATGGACCTACCTGTAAATGCAAGTTTCGGAAGTGCCGATCGTGACTGGACGGTAAAAGTATCCTTTCTTGACTCGTTACTCGTTAAAACAATTTCTGTAACAAAATCAAAGACGGATTAATAGTTGTGTTATGCAAATGGACGAATTTAATTGATTTACTCAACGATTTTGTATATAGCTTCCCCCCGCAGACTGGTGCGACGCCACGACGCGACGGTGAGAGGAGATTGTTTTAGAACAATTTTCAGAAAGTTTTCACAGAAATTGTGCTACTAGAGTCACATCGCGTAGTCGCAGAGGGGCCTGTCTGCGGCAGCCTTAAAACGATGCTTTATTGATGAATGCCGCATTCAGAAATTGCATCGTACTTGACATGACAGTCGTGAGCTCGTCCACAGAATCCGAGATAGGTCAAGATTGATTGCGAGGCAAACCATTCCCGGCACATGCCTCGCATTTTCTGTACGAATCTCAGTACACATATACCGGCTTATTACAAAACACGATTTTACTTTAACCTGAGCATATACTTTCAAGACAGTTTATTGTATTTCAAACTGTATATCGACTTGACTTGACAAATTTGAATGAATGAATGAATGAATGAATGAACGAATTAATGAATAAAGTAATGAATGAATTAATGAATGAATGAAGGAATGAATGAATGAATGAATGAATGAATGTTTTCATTTGCCAGAAACACGGTTTATAAAAGATATAATTTAAATATTTGGTTCAGCCAGTTTCGCCGACACAGCGGCATGCAAATACAATCTAATAACTATACATAATTATGTAGGTACATTTTTTCGTGTTATTTTTGCCATCGACACGCTAAGAACTGTATTTCGATTTATATTATGTTATTATTTCAAAACCAGGCTCGAAAATTTAAACCATGTCTATAGAAACCCTTTGTTTTGTGATAAGACCGATTGGGTTTGAAATTTGTTTGGTATCTGTCAACTTGAAATCATTTCAGACTGAGTGTCGTTATTGATAAAGGTTTTGGAGGGAATTAAATCTCAAATTGAAATAATCAATGATCTTACCAGACGTAAAAAGTTCATCTTTTTCTCCAGTGTTTTTAGGTATGGTGCCCGCCGATGTTCCACTCGTCGCCTTCAAGGGAGCCATCTGTGTTTCTATTACTAAAGAAAAAATAATCAATAAATATAGTTTATAAACCGTTAGAAGCTTAGATTTCGCGATAGCCGTGTAGGTTAGATAGGCAGTCACGCCATATAAATTGCTGGTTTTTTGCTGAATCCAGTTAGACCAACCCCAGCAAAGTTGGAAAAGGCTGGGAAGACGACGATGATGATGAAGGGCAAGAAGATGATGATAATCTAAGATGTAGTTTAATATTGTGCCAGTAGCCTTACCCGAACCCTTTGAATAGCTGCTTGGCGGTAAGAAAAGGAATGTTGGAGTACTCCAAAACGAATTATTTCGGAAAGGCTACATCTTGATATAACTCAGTATTTTTTTGTTTCTTTGTATAACGGACACGGCCGTGGTCATGTCGGTACGTTGTATAAATTCTAGTTGCGCGGCGAATTTTGCTTGCGCGATGCAGGATTTTGCGTGACGTCAGTGTGATGCGTAGTTTGCATGTAGCGATATAGATGCCGCCACAAGACGGAAATAAGTATTTTATAATATGTAAAGAATACCTTCTGCAGGTTTCAACAGGAACTCTTCAGCTTGAACAGCACAATCGACACGTTCATCTATAAATTCAGTTAGCATGAGAATTACTTTTTTTTAAGGTCCTGATTCCGAAGGGACCCTGTTTTTTAAAACCGTTGTTTCGGTTCCAAAGTTGAAGTTTATATCAGGTTGAATTTTGATAGAACATTTGTAGATCTGACACTTTGAATGATGATGGTGAGGTTTTTAAAGAAATATATTATTTCATGTTCATTAAACGTTTGTTTGATAAAAGTATAATACATGACAAAGATGGATGGTGTTTTTCCATCTCGAAACAAATACAAGACTGAATTGACTAATAATTAAGTAATACATGACGGATATTAACATAGCGTTACCGTTTATAGCGTTAGCAGAAATGCTGGTATTTCTCTCAGTCACCGGTTGATTGCTGGTCGTCACGCCCAGAGTTGCGTTTTCTACAGACTGTCCGGGTGTTATTTGGGTTTCAGCGCCTACAACTTTGGGAGAGGTTCGTTTTTAATTAGATGTGTTGTTTGTTCAAACTCAAAGCATTTACTTCAAATGAACTAATTTCAGGCAATTTTGAATTGTCAAGGGGTCGGTCACGCAGAAAAATGAAGCTTTGCCCATTCCAAAGCGTAGTAGGTACCTATGGAGAAGAACGGGCAAGAAACTCTACAGACACTCATTTAAATCAAAATACAGATAAAATAATTGAAATTATACATGTGAGAACATGTTCGCCACTTCATGGCATAAAAAAGAGGGAGAAACCTTTGCAAATAACAATTGGAAAATAGTAATTTTCTACTAAATCGACTTTTTCACCATTACTTTAAACGACCGCAGACGTAACCACAGAACCACAATAATTACAGTAAGTAACATTCAACAGTGCTGCCATCTAGCGACCCTTCAATTTCTGTAACCTAACCTAACAATTGTGTAACACACAACCCCAAGCCCTTTAATTTTGTCAATGAGGGTTTTCTGAAATGACGTTCACTAGATGGCAGCACTGAGACGTCAGGTCCGGGCACCTGTCAAAAGTGTCAAAGCGCTTACGGACTGAACGGTGAACGGAAGAATGAAACGAATGACATCAAATATTTTAAGTTCATTGTCGAACTGGAAGACCTCTTGTCAAAGTGGCGCCAACTGGTGGCTTGAATATTCATGAAAACCTTCATTAAACGATACTCATTGCGCTATCTACGTTAGTCGACGTTACGGCCTGGCCACAATCTTGCTGCTATCAGTGGCAGCTAAAAGCGGGGCGGCGAGCGGGAAAAACAAATCAACAAAAATGTATGAAACATGCCACGACGCGTTGCATGCAGCGACAACACCCCGCCTGCCATCGCTTGCCACGTCGCATGCCGTGTTGCGTAAAAATATCACAGCAGGATTCTATCGTGCACTGAATTTTCAACTCTTGGTGTTGAACAGAGCGTTGAGAATTCTATAGAGTGCATCTCAGCGCGCCGAAAAAACACACTGTTCTATTTTGAACCCTCGGCGCTAAGAAGAGCGGTGAAGAACCAGGGCGCGAAAAAATCCCGCTGCGATATTGTTATGGACTTATCAAGCAGACGAATTTTCAAACAACTATGATTATTATGAATCAACTACTATGAAAACAATACTAATGTTACATAATGTAAAGCATTTAGTTAATTTTATTTACTTAAGTTATCTTTTTCTCTATTCATAGCCGAGGCTGCATTTTTGTAATATTTTTTTAAAATAGGATATAATGCATGCTGAGTTCTCGTTTGACTAACTAGCTGTGTTATATCTGAAAATAATTAAATTGTTTTAAAACAGGACGTAATGATAAGGAAAATCGTTTTATCTAATTAAATTACAATCAATTCAATATCCTTTGTTGCATTTTACAATCACCTATATAGTGATTGAAAAATGATTCGCTATAGTAACGCGGATTTTTAGTGCAAAGCAAAATAAATGAAGACAAATTGTCTATTTGGTACATAATATAATTATGTAATTTATATGTTTATAACATACAACTTGTACACAAAATAATAAAACTTTTTTCTGATGAAAATACCGGCCAAGTGCGTGTCAGATCCCGAACACTGAAGGGTTCCGTCGTTGGGATTCGGGATGAATATTTAAGCAACGCCTTGTTTCCCCGAAAGGCTTTTCAGAGGTGTGTGTGGAGGTGTTATTATCGACAATATGGATTTATACATTGTCTTTATAAAAACATTCACAATTCCTATTAAAATGAAAAAAATATCCATCTATCTTTTTTTTTTGAGTTTACCAGAGTCAGCCACAGGTCTGTAGTAGGTTATATCGGATTCAGAAGGTCCTGACATAGAAGAGCTGATGCCACAACACGGGAATTTCACATTCGCTTCTGGAACATTATAAACAAACTGTTAAAAAAAACTGTGTAAAATTGCAAAAAATCCCAGTGAAGTATTTATACTATCGGGTTATTTTTATCAAAGCATTAGAAATCCTGTGTAAAAAAAGGCCATTCCGATACCAAACATGAAAATAAAAGGTCCCAAAAATTTGTTCTTTGCTAATGTTTCGCTAACTAGGTATTAGTTTCACGTTGATTTATGAATCGAAAATTAAAATGGGAAGTGTTTGTTAGGATTTTAGTTGCAGACGAATTCTTATTTTCCTGGGCTTTGGGTACACCAGCGATATCGTCTATTTTTTTTTTAAATTTAAACAAAACCTTCCTACCCGTCCTAACCTACGGTGCTCAGACCTGGTCGCTCGCCGAGTCACGAAAGTTCCGCCTTGAGGTTTGCCAAAGAGCAATGGAGCGCATCATTTTAGGCGTTAAATGAACCGACAGAATAAGAAACACCACGCTACGCTCCAAAACGGGAATCCTAGACGTAAGCGAAGAGGCTGCCCGGCTAAAATGGGATTGCGCAGGTCACGTCGGCCGCATGCACAGTGACCGCTGGGCAATAGTCGCTACGCAGTGGGTGCCTGAGGATGGACGGCGCTGCATAGGCCGGCCCAAGAAAAGGTGGCGTGACGATCTGGACTCGTATTGCAAGGGCTGGATCGAGGTGGCCCTGGAAAATATGCCTGGAAGGATTTTGGGGAGGCCATTGCCCAGCTGTGGAAGAGCTAAAAAAAACCATCAACTAGTGAACACCGGATATCTCAGCTTCTGATAACTTTGAAACAGCTTTGTATTAGTTCGAAACTCGTCAACACTCTAAAAAATTGCAATACAATATAACCATTTATTGAACAGACAAAAAACATAATTCGAAAGTTGTCAGATAAGCTTGAGTATTGAACTTAAAGTAACAATTATGCAGCATTGTGACGACATACAGACAGCGTAGTCTTTGAAAAGGGGTTCCGTTTGAGTAGGTACGGATGCCTAAATAATTTTAATAAATTATCAATCAACGACATAATGACAACTGCTATATTATTGTGTACATAAAAGTTATAATGCCGTATTCAAGTCACATTATTGGCCCACGGGTTATTTATAATGATATTTAGTACAATATTATTACCCGGGTATACCCCAGGGCTATGATGACTCATTATAACCCTGGGGTCTATGTACAGTAAGTCATTATGACCTTTAGATCCCGGCTAATCAGACAATTAATTTTCTATTGTAATGGAACCAATAGGTTCCTCGCCGGACTTAACTGGTCACTTTTAAGATAGGTTTGCATATAATTTGAAATGATCGAGCAGGGGGTCTAAAAAGGCCACTTTATTTATTTATTTATTTATTTATTATCACTTTGGCAGAATCATAATATGATCATATTAAGAATCAAATTTAAAATCGTCAAATTGTCACAAACTGAGAATTCATAATATTATCTGCGTTGACAGCACGCAATTCATCTATTTGACAGTTTTGTATGCTAATTCGTAAAATGGTCACCAAATGATGAATTGCTTTATTAAAGTAAAATGTCAAATAGCAGAATCATAGGGCAATTCAGGAAATGAATCACTTTTAGAGGAATTGCTTAATGTGGCCTTTTTAGACCGACAGGTAGCGTGAAAAGGTCATTACTTACCTGCATTATGACACATGATAACGTTCTGTGGAACTGTGTCTATTGTATTACAAGAATCTTTGTTGATTTGTAATTTCTGTATATTGAATAATAATGGCGCTGGCGTCGGCGGCGGCACCGCGAGCGGGCTCTTCTTCTCATCGGGCGCACAGCTCGGTAGGTTTGCGGTATCTGTGGATGAGTAAGCTAAGCAAATATCATCCTCATCATCATCATTTCAGCCGATAGATGCCCACTGCCGGACATAGGCCTCCCCCAAAAAAAAATGGAGGGTTTGCCATAATCACCACGCTTGGCAGGCAGGTTGGCGATCGCAGTATGGTGGTAAAATGCATAGAGAACGCTGCTGCCCATTCTCTAGTAAGTCCCTTAGTCGCCTTCTACGACACCCACGGGAAGAAATGAGATGGTGCTATTCTTTACGTCCGGCACCACACGGAAAGCAGAAAGAAAAAACAAAACAAGAAGAAGCAAATATGTGTTTTTTGCAAAATTACTTTAAACACCCACCAATAAGGTAGAATTTACACTACAACTTGAAACAGTTTTACGAAGTTTTCTTCTACCACTATGTATTCTGAATCTCTACATTCTGAAATTAAATTGATCTTACCCTAAAAGAAATGTTGAATATAGAATAGATAAGGATATCTGTTGAATAAAATGGAAATAGCAGCAAAATGGTGGCACGACGGTGAATGAAACAACGTGGATTTCCCGCTCGGAACACCCTGTAGCTATTCATTAGGGAACGATTGACCAGCGACAACGCTCTACGTCACGTAACTTTTTTTTGGCAGCGTATAATTATTTTTTCAACCTTTGACATTTACTATTATCTCGAAAAAAGACGTAGTTCTTACCGCGGGTAAAAGCTTGTGAGTTACATATATACAAACATGAATTCAAACCTTTTTACCATGGCATAGGCAGCGACTATAAAACACCACATGCTAAGATCACTTGTGATTTAATAAATCAATTATATGAATATTATCAGTACCTGTAGGTTGAGTAGCCAAATTAACTTTCACTTCATCCTCCAAACTAGTTTTTTGTTCCTGTACTGCTATTTTACCTGGAATTTCACAAAAGCTTTTCTTTTTTTTCTTCTATTTGGAATCAGCGCAAAAGCCTTTTTCTCTTCCATTCTTCCCTGTCAACTGTCACGCTATCATTCACTCCTTTTTCATTCACATCGTTCCTCATACAATCCATTCATCTTTTATTAGGTCTTACTCTCCATCTCGATCCCAGACGCCAGCACATCAAGCTACCTCAATCTGTCAAATTTCTTCGATAGATTTTCAACTTTATGATAAATACCTAAGGTTCATGTTCAATTGGGAAAATTTGACAGTTTGGGGTAGCTTGACGTGCTGGCGTCTGTACATTTATGATCAATATTTAGAGAGAAGAAATAGGTGCATATAACATATAAAAATGATTGGATATAGGTAAGCACCTATTTCTTCTCTCTCTTCAGCTTTTATGGGATAATAAATTATTATAAAAAGATGCTTGGACTTTTAGAGTACAGTTTTACTCGAGCGAAAACTCTCAATAATTAAAGGGCCTGGTTCAGACTGTACTCCTCGATATGGCTCGCATCGGGAGGAGGTTCTTGGCTCTGGAGTACTAACCACCGGTAGCTTGGACCGTGCTCCCGATGCCGGCGGACCATTATATTTTTAAATATTTCTTTTAAAGAAATATTTAAAATGTATTAAATAAACGAATTAATAAAGGACTTAATTGTATAAAATTTTGAATATTGTGGAGTTTCACCATTAACTTTAGCTATTTGCTAGATTAGCTGTCCTTTATAAATAAAACTATTCAATAAAACATCATTATAATTATGCACAACTTCTAAATGAGAGTTACGACCTCAATCTATCAACTTTATATGATTATACACTGCCACAAGGATATTTTGGCGCTGAGGAATATAATGACGTTGACAGGGGCGCGTTGTTGGTAAAAACTTGCGCAATTGTTTAGTTTAGTAAAAAAAAAAGCAAAATGGCGGCGTTAGTTCAGATTTTGAACACGTGTCAAAAGAACCTTGTAGCGCTATAGTAGTAAGACTTACCTTGATATTGGCAACCTTTAACCGAATTGCAGAGGCTCATGGCTGCATTAGCGTTCCAAGTTATGTTGTTAGCATTACTAGTACACTGATTCTGTTGGCATGTGGGAAACTGATAGCCCGATAGATTCTTATCCGTAGTTATAATAGTAGAAGTATTTCCTTCTGTAATAGACATGTTTGACAATGATCTAGTTGGCAAAAACCAGAAATATATCAACGCATTTTACAATTACTTGGGGCGAATTACGCTTAATATCGCCAAAAATACGATCAGCACATCGGAACTGTCAATGTCATCATTGTTGTGCAATTAGAATGATTTGACATTAAAAAAGTACTCAGATACAAGGTAACACTTAATCTAAGCGTGCAAATAGCCTGGTAGTCTAACATTGGAGTATTTTTTTCACAAAATAGAGTAAAAAGGGGTGTAAAATAAAAGTGAGTACATATCTGTTTATGCGCCAGATGTGTGTGTTTGTGTGAGTGTAAGGATGTATTTGTTAATGAGTAGTTGATTTAATAATTCAGTGTTATAGAATATTAACACTGACAGTTCTTGAACGCAGATTGGATGAGCTGATCGCGTTCAGCTATATTGGTGAAATTGGCACTTAATGGGTTCCTAAAGTCGCAAATACACAACTTGCACAATGTGACAAAAGTATGCCAGTACCTATAGCTTGCATGCCTTTATACAGAGGCCAGCATATCAAGCTACCCCAATCTACCAAATTTCTTTGATAGATTTTCAACTTTATCACAAAAGCGTAAGGTTCTTGCTCATTTGGGAAAAATTAACAGTTTGGGATAGCTTGATGTACTGGCGTCTGTACCATAACTACTTTTGACTGGTGAATGTCGCAATCGCATGCAGGCTACTTGCAGCCGTTTGTGCAAGTTACGGGCAAGGTGCAAGTTATATTTAATTTGACGATGACGTCAGATTTTTAATAGACAACAAACATTATAAAATGCAAAGAAATGGCGATAGGCGATAGCAACATAATTTTGAATGTTTTATATTGGTGAACAATTTCATTTCGGGTTGTTTTAGGTGATTAAAAATCTTTTACTTGTATTCAGGAAGAAGGGAAACATCGACGGGCCTGAGTTGACTTTCTGGAACTTGCTGTTTGTCTTGGAAACTAAAAATAAAATAATTTATTTATTTACTATTAACACTTACTATTGTTTTCACAGGTGGGAAACCTAATACAACAATCTAGTCATAATTTGTTCACTTAGAGACGTTACCCAAAAACGAATCACAAACACCAACAAAAAATAAATATTTTTAACTGTCCTGACTAACAGTGCACAATCACATAAGAAATAAATAAATAAATAAATGAATATATTTTACACAAAGGACAATGCGTCAAGTGTCACCCTTTGGAATTCCGCCAAAGAGCAAGTATAGATATCCATTCGCAGAGATACGCTGTTGAGTATCTTTATTGCCCGCCCCACCGCGCACCGGTGAAAACGTTAACAAGTTTGTACGGGCCACTGGGACTTTAAACAGCCTCTCCCTCGGCCCTTGCCGCAGCCTATTGTTTGGAACCCCAAAGATTCCAGTATTTGCGGATTATTCAGCATACCACGAAAAACCATAAAAACATATTTAACCAGTGCTAAATTGCGCCTTACCTCCAACTTGTAGTAACCAACCATCCGTATTACAAAGAGGATTGAATACATAAGAGGATAGAATGGGTAGACGCGGTGGGCTGTTTCATTTCCAGAGCTTCGACAAAATGAGTAAGAGACTTGATAGGTATTGATATCAACGTATTCAGCCTATAATGTTCCCACTGCTGGGGCACAGACCTCTGTGAGAGGGAGTGGGCATTAATCCAATATGCGGGCCCATTGCGGGTTGGCGGATGTCACATGACTTCGAATTTTTAGTACTAAGACATGCCGGTTTGCTCCCGATGTTTTCCTTCACCGTTTTGAGAGCAGATGTGATGAAATAATTTACACAAAGTAAAACGACGTCTAAGTTCGACCCTACGACCTGCAGCTCGTAAGTCAAGACCGTAACCACTCCAACACAGCTCTCATCGAAATCTTAGATAAAACAAACAAAAAACGGATTTTCTAAACTACTATTCCACTCATACAAAAACTATTTTTTTATTTTATTTTATTTTATTTTAAAGTATATTTTTAATAGCCGCCACATTTCTGGAGTTTCGTTAGCTAATTTAATTTGTCATTTTATGCAGTTTCTGTCAACGTACTTACGAAGTAAGAAAGATGCGAGTTTAAGTAATTAAGTAATTATACTTACAACATACATTTACCTGAATGTGAGGGGGCTTGTGGCTAAGTAATAAACGCACAGGTCGATCGGTCAAGTTAAGCTACGCTTGGCGCGGTTGGACCGTGGTTGGGTGGCCATCTTTACATACCAAGACCCCTCCGTGCCTCGGAAAGCACGTTAAGCCGTTGGTCCCGGTTGTCATCTGTAGATCTTTGACAGTCGTTACGGGTCATCAGAAGCCAGACTAACAACCAGTCTTACCAAGGGGTATCGTACTACCCAGTAACTGGGTTGTGGAGGTCAGATAGGCAATCGCTCTTTGTAAAATACTGGTATTCAGCTGCATCCGGTTAGACTGGAAGCCGACCCCAACATACTTGGCAAATGGCAGGGCAGATGATGATATTTACCTGTATCGACTAAGTTAGGGATATCCTGCAAGGTGGCCATATTAAAGATGGTGTTAATTGCAGCAGATTTTTGCTCTTTCAATGGAATATCCGTGCCTAGAAGGAAAAGTGTGTCTCTTGCGTGAAAGGTTCCCACGATTTAAAGAGGAAAGTACTTAACCTAGCAGGTTCACAAGTGGGTATAGTCACGTCACGACCATAAATTCGTTACACTTACACAAGATTTAAAACTGATTTTCTCTTAAAGTATTGATATACATTTTACGGTGTAGCGAACATAATGTTTATGGCAAGCTAAACTTGTATAAAGAAGGGTCTTTCTTAATGTTACAATAGTTATTTCACGAGAAAAGGGCTCTTGAAATTTGCGTGAGTGTAAGGTTTTTATGCTCGTCACTGTACTTGGATTGGCGGAAATGGGTCGTATATTAAGTGTAGAGTGATTCCAGGATACATTTTTAAGAAGCTTGGACCAATTTGTAGGATTGGCTCCTGTTTGGTAGAATGTTAAAATGCTAAAAGCCAATTTTATTGGGCATGTTCGGGAAGTGAAAAAAATAGCATTTAGCAACTTGCCTCAGAATAACTACTAAATCATATAGCATAAACCAATCAGGTAATGGTAGGTAAGTTAAATCAGTTGTCATGGTATAAGCATATCATTCTTCCGCATCATGTGATACGGAGGAATGAAGAAAATGTCGTGAGGAAAGTTTTTTGTATGAATTCGAATGGCCTTATAAGTGCAGGAAGATCAAAGAAACGGAGATGACGACTAATAGAGAAGTTTGGAAGGGAAAGACATGCTGCGCCGACCCCAAATAAATTGGTATAAAGGCAGGACCGTTACGTGTTCCGTGTGGTGCCGGACGGAAAGAATAGCACCATCTCATTTTTTCCCGTGGATGTCGTTGAAGGCGACTAAGGGTACCTACGCGCTATGCGGTTAGCCGGAAAGCGGCCAGCCGTCCGGCTGACCGCTCCGGTCGTTCCGAGTGCTGCAGCCCGATTGACGGCCAGCCGGACGGTTGCTAAACACACAACGCAGATAGTGCTAGTTTGCGGTCGCCCGCCATTGACCAATACAGAAAAAAATATAGTTGAGATACAAAATATACCTTAGGTTAATGTAACGCTAGTAAATATAATAAATAGCTGCGACTTCTTAGACGTCCATCTTGGAAATGAGTCGATCCAAACGCAAACCACGACGGTTTCGTTCCGGTTGTGGTTGTGCCTACCCGCCATCCGGCTTACCGCAAGACCAACCGCATCCGGCTAACCGCATAGTGCGTAGGTACCCTAAGGGACATACTAGAGAATGGACAGCAGCGTTCTCTAAGCATTTTACCACCATACTGCGATCGCCAACCCGCCTGCCAAGCGTGGCGATTATGGCAAAACCCCCATATATTTTTGGTGGAGGCCTATGTCCAGCGCTGGACGTCTATCGGCTGAAATGATGATGATGAAGGGCAGAACAATGATGATTATTAAGAGTCTTTGGTTTACCAAAACAGGAACTGTTCTAAAACATGTTTACTTTATAGATTGCAAACCTATATTCATTATTATGTTTACCTTTTTCATTGTAAACTAGAATATTAGTTTGTACGTCAACGTCTTCCCAAATCACCGATCGTACCAAATTTTTCATGGGGTGTACTGTAAAATAAAAAAAGTAATATCTTTTCAGCCATCAATTTGTGGTCCTATTGTGATTGATAGAAGGTGAACACACGACGACATTTCAAGCTATACATTTCCACTTTTAGTTGACCTCACATTGACTTTTCGTTCAATGAGAAGAACTTTTCTGTGTGCACATGAAAAAAATGTTTTTACTTTCCCTCTTTATTTATGTCTTTGAGGTAAAACATGTTAAAATATTTTCAGCAACTGAATAGGCGAATTGTTATGCGGTTGTTGTATTTTAATATAATAATCAGTTAATTTAATAATTGTTTAAAATTATACAAATATGTTATAGGCTATATTATCTTTTCACAAATAAATTAGACATCTGCAGCCGAGCTAGGCGAAAGCCTGTATTTCGGCTATCAGCGCCAAAATCCCCAAAAAATGTACACTTAAAATAGCCATCAAGTAGAAATGTTACCATTTGTATGTAAAAAATAAAAGGTGATTATAAATAACATAATAATTCGACACAATGACTGACTTTATACGTATTGACTTTTGATTTCTACTTACATCTTCTTGACTTAGCAGGTGATCTGGTTGACCAGATGGCCCATCGTTCAGCAGTCTTCTTCCACACGTGGTTCCATCGTCGGCAGCAAAACCGACGGATGGAGCCTCCACTTCGCCACGACCCGAAAGATCTTGGTACTGTGTTGGGAATACACATAATTATAAAAATTCTAGCAAAAAAATATTTTATATAGCCATTATTTAAGCCCAGCACCTGAAAACTTCAAATAATTCCGCGACACCAGACAATAAGTGGGACACATGAAAATATCTGAAATAAAATCGGGACATTTTAATTTTGTACTGATATCGTAAATTTTCTAGACTAGGTGTTTAAATTATCTGAGTTTCTTACAAATTAGACTTCGTCTAAAACTTTATTTGTGACTTTGAATAATATTTATGCCCCTACAATTCCTTAGAAAAATAACTATGTTTCATAACGAGTATTTATTAATATTTCTCATAATAATCTATTTTTGAAACTAATAATTTTTCTGTTAGCTCATCTCATCCCACATATAAATTACTGTGAATGAGCCTCTTCGTCCCTATTCTAATACTCTTGAAATATATAATAATATATACATCGATCGTGTGTATTTTTATCACATCGTAGAGAGCAATGTAGGTACAGCTAAGAAAATAAGGTAATAACGGATGGTGGAGAAACAAGATGCAAAGTTTCTCCATTGAAAAGGGAGGGATCCTCCGAGCAGACGAGTGTTGCATCTGTTGAGGTACTGTTCAACAGTTGCTGTATGACTTAGTTTAGTTTAGATGTCTCCACAATCATTATGCAAGGTCGCGAGGGCAAGAAAACATGCTTACACTTCGCGATCAGGGGCCGTATTAAGACGTGTGCAAACTTTACAGCAACATCCTGTTTTGCATGGGAATAATCGTGGCAGATTAAGCACGTATTTACCAATAAAAGGTTGGGGTAGTCTCCTCCTACACTTGCAGTAGGAACACTGGGGTAGTTTGCAGACAGTAAAAGTCTCACTTAACCCTCTGCCCACTGGGCACGCCACGATTGAGGCGATAAGACCCCTCTTTGAGGAGTGGCTTGAGAGGCGGCATGGCGTCCTCACCTTCCGCCTGACACAGGTCCTCAACGCACACGGTTGTTTCGGGAGGTTCCTGTTTCGGATAAGGCGGGAGGAAACGCCCGGGTGTTTCCACTGCGAAGATCGTCCTGAGGACACGGTGGAGCATACGGTGGAGATCTGCCCGGCTTGGGCGGAGCACCGCCGTGTCCTCGTGAAGGCGATCGGCGGCGGCGAGCTTTCGCGTTTAGCCCTGTTTCAGGCAATGGTACGGAGTGAGAGTGCATGGTTAGCCGTCAGCTCCTTCAGCGAAGCAGTGATGCTCGCAAAGAGGGAGGCCGCGCACGTGAGGAAGAGGCAGTACATGCGGCCTCACGGCCGTAGCTTTCGCAGGAGACGCCCTGGGCGTCGGGAATCCCAGGCTGATTCCCGGCCACCGTAGGTGCGGGCTTGCGGACGGCGAGTTATGGGTAGCTCGCTGTCCGGTAAGGACCAAGCCCGGGTCGACGGCGCGTTGTGTTCCACGCGTGCCTCAAAGAGATGTCAGCACCAACTGATGGGGCACGCAAGGGCCGATGCCTGCCAGGGGTGCGGGTTATTCGAAAGAGATACCGCGGCCCCTGGCACACAGGCAACTGAGGAAACACGGGTGGGTTTTAGTCAGTATAAGTCCGACACGCCCTCCCGCTCCACCCAGAGCGGGAGAAGTTATTTGATTTCCCACCCAAAAAAAAAAACTCTCTGCCCAGCCCTGGTTGGAGGGCATCCATCAGGATGTCCCCCTCCGGAAGAAAAAAGGGAAAAAAAGTTTCGGTTAGGATAACAAAAGACTTCAGAAACATTAGAAATGAACTAGCCCATAGTTCGTTCTTAATGTTGCTGAAGCCTTTTATTTCTATTGTTGTATGTCCCACACTACCTTTAAAACGATAATTAAACATTCTACACACACATGGGAACAATAATACGACAATAAATGAGAACACTGTGCAGTAGTATTTTATCGGTTTTTCCAATAAGCCTGTAACTGTAGTGACTAATTGGATATTATTGCATTTGTTGGTAGACTGGTAACGCCATAAGTTGGTTGTATGAAGTTTAATTTACTGTCGTATTGACGACGTTCACACCCTGTAAAAAACTTACATTTATACCGAGTGCTGGGAAACCTCTTAAATCTGCGGCACTTATTGCAACGTTCCCTCATCTCAGTATGGAGGCTGTCATCGTAATACCTCCTACCCAATTCCCGTCTGAAGCTGCCTCGATGATGGTATTCTAAAACAATAATGTTTTTCCTTACTTTTATAGTGTAACAAGGATCTTTTGGCGCCTGATGACATTGACAGATTTTTTGTAAACATGTGCAAAATTGTCACAGAAATGGGGAAGGCAACTGTCAAAATGGCGCTGTCGCAGCTAGTTCCCAACACAAGCTAATAATGTAAGATGTGAGGTGATTTAATTATTTTTTACAGAAAAGACTCGCTGTTGTGTTCCTTATCCTAAATATTCTGAAATTGGAGCCCACCATTTCCCGAGAGACCTTAAAATTAGACGAGTGTGGCTTATAAAAATTCGAAGCTTTTTTCATGTCAGAAACGTTTTAGAAGAAACTGATTACCTATTAGTAAATGTTTAAGGATTTCAATTCTGAAACTCCCCATGTTTTGAAACATTGAGATCACCGAGAATAACGGAATGGTGAAATAAACCCAAACTCTTGAATAGACAGAAATGAAATGAATGAACGAAATGTCAAATTTATTGCAGGCCGTAGGGACCTAGGACGTGCCTGTACGGATCAAGTACTGTTGGAACGGGCCCGTACCTTCGCTGACAGACTTGGAGAGTAGACCCCTTGAGCCTTGAAAGCACTCACCTAGTTCTTTGGGGGAAACAGCGAAAAATGTTACCTGAACTAGCCGCGCTTCGATATTTGCAGGACCATTCAGTAACCGGACCATCAGACCTCAGAAGCGTCGTGTTGTCGCTGGACAGGCTTTGCTTCAGTTGAGAACTATTTAAAGTTGTTGAATTATCTACTTCACACATTTCATCAATGGCGACTCTAGTGGCTTCTATTACAGAAACGTTTTCGCACACTTGTATATCCAAGACGGCAGCACTGCTTGGTGACTTGTTTGGGTCAATACCTAAAATGTATGAAGTATGAATATTAGTTAACCGATAAGATTGACAAAACGAATACCATTTTAAAGACAGCCTGATTTACACGGTGCGATTTAATAATAAGCTTCGGAACAATAAACGTTGCATCGTTTAAACTGTGTTTAGAAAATGCCAGTCATTTGTTACTTCAATTTAATTCTATGCCACAGGCAAGAAACTTGTTTAGTGTAAATCAGGCTTTACATTTCAAAGAATACGTTCGAAATTTTTGATTTAGGTACTGCAAAATTATCAATTTGAAAGCTTTTCAGATTCTTTCTACATCAATCTTCAGCTGGTGGGGTCCGCAAGAGCCGGTGCCTGCCAGGGGTGCGGGTTGTTCGAAAGACATACCGTGGCCCCTGAAACTCAGGCAACTGATGGAATACGGGTAGGTTTTAGTCAGTAAAAGTCTGACACGCCCTCCCGCTCTGCCCTGAGCGGGAGAAGTCATTTTATGATTTCCCATCCTCAAAAAAAAAACGTTTTGGCTCGAAAACTTTCAAAATACCTACATATAGGGTGGCGGGGTGTAACTTGTTACCATAGATTCATTACATGATTTTACAGCCCCTGCGTTGGACCTTACCACAAGGTTTGAAAAAAAAAAAACAATTGCCGACCCATGCATTTTGATCGCGTAGGTATTGCACTTTTCTATGGAAAAGCTGTTTCTTTTTTGATAATTTCTACGCTACGTGTAGAAACATGTGCTGAATTCATAGTTACAGTTTTGTAGGGACATCGACGCGAAAACTGTAACCATGAATTCTACCCTGTTTAATATTAGAAGATTGAATAATGAGGCTTACCATCGATAACTTCAAAATTGGTTGTCTTCTGCAAAATCTCTGAAAAACAATCAGTGTAGGACGGTACTGGCAGCCGAGGCACGACGGCTACTGCAGTCTGATTCGCATTTGAACAATATGTGTTATTATTTGCTTCTGAAATAGTTTAGAAACGCTTTTGTCTTTACGGTTTTTACAACACTATGTAGTTTTTTTTTAAAGTATCAAATCTTTCTTCTTATTAATACTATTAATTTTTAACGCCTCGCAACTTTGTACTTGAACTGAAAAGCACTTACACGTTTTAGTTTACACCCTATATCAATTACTTTTGAATTTGTCATCGAATTACTTAGTGAAAATTTAGAAAAATTAAGAAGAAAACCCAGTTATTTATTTATTAAAATGGATATATGTGTTGTATGGAATAAAAGGCTTTTTTATTTTATTTTTTTATTTTATTTATTTTTATTATGTGCTTTAACACTGCAGAGTAATTGCATTGTTACGCACTAACAGTAGGAATGGCTTTCATTTTTAATTTAATTTTATTTTATTGAATGACATCTCGCAGTTGACCTTGAGAGGCTGTAATTGCTCAACCGGACTTTCCTGTGAATGCTTTTTAGTAAAACTAAAAGCCTCCAGCCAGGGCATCATAAAAACCTACATAACTAAAGCAACTGTTCGCTGAGGGCACCCCCTGTGGGGTACGGGTCTCGGCTCAGGGCGTCACTGGTAGGGGGAGGGCAGCAAGTGGGGACAGGCTGGATGAAAATATTTGAATTATGATTAAATCTTGGGGAATTTAACTCTACTTGCTCAGCTGCGGCGCGGGCTGGCACTTCAACGAGCAAGGGACGGTCGGGGGGTCACAACGTTAACTCGGGGTCTTCGCGGGGCGCGAGTACCTCGGCGGCGAGGTCGGAGGCTTTTATTTTGACAGTTCATCAACTTTTATAGGGAACGTGCACGACGAAGGTTCTGTCATCTGGTAGCGCAAATCAGATGTTTTTACGCAATCATTAGGTACTTGAAATTGACACTTCACGTTATAAAATAATCTCATTATAGAAGTGAAAAAATAATTACTTAGTGAAAATGTATTGTAGTGTTTCTGGATGCTCGAACACTTCGAAGAAAAATAAAACAAATGGTGTCAAATTCTATTACTTTCCCACGGATAGTACACTTTCCTTGGTTACGCGATAAACGACAAAAGTGGATAAATGCATTAAAAAAGCATGTGCAAGTATGAGTTTCAATACATTTAGAAATAACTTAATAATGTTATTTGTAAAAATAGCTAAGTTTTGTGTGTAATAAAAATAATTCAACACGAACAAATCTGTAACTAAACATAACCTCAAACAATTTTGGTTAGTTTTCGATATAAGCACTATTTGGAGAATTTATAAAGTAAATTAAAGCACGGGGCCCCAATTCTGTATCGTTATAATGATTCCCCGCGGAATCTTACTACGTTCAAACTACGTCAATATCGTTTTTTTTAGAAACCAATATAACGGTAAGAAATCGAAATGTCATATTCTGTATGTTCCAAGACAATTTGTCGATATTATAATTACGATATTAGCAGAATTCGTGTGTGATTGACGTGGTTATGAGTAAGGAATCGTTAAGTGAATTTAGGCCTAGATGTGCTTACATTTTTTAGCTTTATACTATTTGCAATTTGCCCTTGTAATATTTCTATTGCAATCAAGCTGAAAAGAAGGCGACACAAACATAAATAATAATAAGTGACCGGAATAGGCTAACTATATTTGCCTAAACTTCGGAGAACAGAGACAGAAAGTGGAGACTTCCTTACGACTATTTTTTTTTTCCCGGGATTCGGGAAAAATCTTAAGTAAGTTGAAAATAGATTAAAAAGATTTGATGCAACAACGGTCAGTTTAAGGATAATTCTAATACACGATTTAAGTTAGATTAGTTTTAGTGAAAACCCGAAAATTTAGTAATTGCAAGTTTAGTTAAAAATAGCCTTTACGCATCTTAAATAAAGCTTATTTGCAACTTACTGAAGATTTTTCCCGAGTCCCGGGAAAAAAAATACAGTCGTAAGGAAGTCTCCACTTTCTGTCTCTGTTCTCCGAAGTTTAGGCAAATATAGTTAGCCTATTCCGATCACTGATAATAATATAGACAAAATATTTACGTGAAAAATGAGCTACGAAATACTTTACAGTTATTTTGACATCATAAATGTTAAAAATCGTAATTTGAGCTACAGTTTTGCCAGTTATTACGGCATTTTCATGATTCCTAACTGTTTCTTCTACATCTAAGACATGCCCGCACTCGAAGAGTTTTTGGCCTTTTGACATATTCTGACCACGCTGACGATCCTTATTAATCGGCCGGAACCCATATTTTATAATTTTAAGTATGAAAAAAGATTTAAATATAATGTAAACATTAACGCAAACATTGACGGCAACACTATGACAGATCTAAAAACTTTCTTTTTTGACTACACCGTGGCTCTCGTGTCGATTTGTGCTGCCATCTATAGTTCGTGCACGTTCCCTATTCCGTTTTTTACGTTGTTGAGCAGACGAATTTTTGGAGTATCTTATAAAAGCATGGATTAGGAATATCCTTTAAATTATTCAGATTGTGTTTGATAGTGTGTCAGGTACGTAATTAAGGTCCAATCTACATTGGATTCGAAATATTAGTGAATATCTTTAGACACCTGTTGTTTTTGACAGTCGTGGCGGTTTCAAAGAAACATAACTTTTGGAAGTAAAAGTGCTTTCCTCGACTCTTTGTAGTGTTGGAGTTCCACATAGTACCACCGTCGTTTGTTGTCTTAGCAACGAATTTGTGTCTGTAACAGATACATAAATGAAAATAATGGCCACCTTCTGGGGTAGTTGCGTTTAAAGGCAAGAACAAAAAGATACGCAATATGTTTAAATTTAGAAATTTCACATTCATTGACGTCGTCAATACTAAAAATTCGAGGACATGTGGCATCTACCAACCTGCACTGGGGCCGCGTGGTGGATTACGGCCCACTCTGTCTCACGGAGAAAAGTCTTGTGTCCCAGCGAAGGGAACATTAAGCAGGTCCAGCAATGTACTGCTATTTAAAACATTAAAATAAGTTTTAGCTGACCTGTGCTACATTCCACGCCTTTGTCCGGCATGGAGGATGCTATAGCAGCATCCATCAAACCAACGCAATATGTTTGGTTCATGTTCATCACCATTCCTTCATCTGCCTGCGACTGCTGTGACTTTTTAAGGGTTATTGGCTTCGATGTCTGGCTTTTATTCAGGCTCATCGTCTTATACCCTAAAGCATTAGTAATAGTAGATATTTATTAATTACCGAAATCACAAAGCGCTGGTTCTTTGTACTAAAATAATAGTATATTGAAATCAACCATAACCAAACGATAGGGAATACATAGACAAAAGGTATAAAAAAGGTAGAATTTCTTGAAGGGCCTAGTTCACAGTAATCATATTTACATAACATTACGCCTGTAATCCTTACAGAGTTAAGCAGGGTTGTCTATAGTACACATTTCGCCTGTTATGTTTGAATCCCATGTAATAAAGTTGCCAGACTATTGCCTTAACCTGGCAAAACATCCAGACTACTGAGAAATGCATAATAGAAAATTCAATAACATTTTGCCCGACCTGGCAATCAAACTCAAGACCTCATGTTCAGCAGTAGCGCTTACGACCACTAGACCAATATCCATTCTTGGAAGTATGAATGTACTGATCCATTAGTGACACATTTCTCTATAGTTGCAAACGATTAAGTACCTGACTCGTTGTCTCTTGTAGTGAAGTCCCCATCCATCAATTGCCCCACACCGGCTGGATTAGCATTTTCATTAGTAGGTTGTATGCCAGTCGTCAAACTGTTCTGTGTTTCCATAATTAGGGTGGACCTTTGTTGAAGGTCGTTTTGGTGGCAAGGTGCAGTTAATTCGACTGTGTTTAAATTACCTATATTAATAAAAAATAAATATTAATAACGTAGTCCTGAACCAAAAAGAGGTTGTCCTTTTGTGCATGTGAAAACAGTGATAATCGTCGATTGGTACCTTATTCCATTTCAAATAGTCTAAAAGGGATAGATCTGCGGCTCAGCTTTAGACCCCGTACGCCTTCCAAAGGACCCCAGCCCCCGAGATATGTCAACGACATTTAAATATTAAGAATAATAAAACCCCACCGCAGTATCTATACGTTGATGTCCTGCGCGCTCAGAACTCTAGGTCTGCGTCAGTAGAGATTTTACTTTGCCGTAAGAGGTCTAGGGTGAGGAGTCAGACAAAAAGATACAGAAATCAGCAGGGCAGCATGTGGCAAACTGTTGGGCAGTAGCGGCTCCACAGACCCTATCTGCCGGGAAAAGTCTTTTTCCTCATCTCTGGCTTGTCTTTATTGACCGGCTGGAGTGAACACTGTTGAGGAACAGAGCTCCCACCTCATGCTTACCTTTAGTGGGTGACTTGAGTAAAGAGTCGCAAGAACAAACGTGCTCGGAGGAAGGAAGTATTGCAGTAAGTGCTGTGATAAAGATCTTGACCATCTTTCGGGCTCTGGGATTGTTCTGGTAGCCGTGGAATGCCTCTCTACTCCCATGTAGGTATCTACTCCTATATGTGTAAGTATTTTAGGATATGTTACCCCTTGTTACTACGTCACTAAGTCCTACCGAAAGTTTCTGGGCACCCATTATTGAGTATGCAAGTCACTCCCTGCCGTTTTTTCCGAGTACAATAAACCTTAAGAAATCGTAGATGATAGGGTATATCCATACTAGTCAGCCTAGTATACTCTGCGCTTGATATAAGCATCAACCTATCGGGTATTAAATAAATTAATACTGCGTTCGATAAACCACTTGCCAACACAATTCTGGGGGTTACGTAACCCACTCACTATTTAGTCTAATATAAATTAGTTAAAAAATAATTTACTAACCGACACTGGAGCGAGGACTGTTGAACTCGTGTGGACCACTACAATTAGTGGTTCTACCATTTGATGATCTTATGGTATTCATTGGGGTACTCAACTCCATAAACCAATCTAAAGTCGATATGAATAAGAAAGTCATTCACAAAATTTTCTTTGAATTCATGATGTTGTTTCAAAGGAAAAAAAAAACTCAAAAATCCTTCGATGAACCTTGGGTGAAGGGCTGACGTTGATCCAGAGGCTTATAGTCCCTACAGTTTAGTGGCCCAATAACCTTTTTAGCTTATAACGACTTAGCTTTGCCCATGTTTCTGGTAAAATAATTGGGGATAGTGGATAATGTGGGTTTATTCTAAAAGCAATCTATTAGTGCACTGGAGTGACCAGTTTTCAAAAAGGCGACGTATTTGTCAGCCTAAAGAGAGTAACGATACAAAATACAGATTCAACAAGAAAAGTATGCGCTTTGGAAATCATCGTCTATGTTCGGAAAGGATGTAATACAGAGCTGTTAGAACTTTGGAAGTAATGGCCAATTTTGGATTAACGTGTTAAAAAATTATAGATTGTACTACGACAGGAGTAGTTCATTCGACAAAGAGAAAATTTGAAACAACCGCGCAATGTTTAGTGGACTACGACAAAGCTCACAGTAAAGAATTGTCGCCTCTATGGGGATTACAGAGGATAACACCTCGCCTCTCCTGCTTGAGGCTGTGGGTTGAAATCCAGCCAAGTACCAATGTGACTTTTTCAATTAGTATGTACTTTTTGAGTTTATCTTGGACAATACCGACATCAGTGAAGGAAAACTTTGTGAGGAAGCCTGAACTTATAGTTAAGTCTGAAATGACCAAATCTTCCGGATCAAGCGAGGTTATGAATGTTTTCTGCCTTCTCTATATGAGAAGAGGACATCGGCTTTAGGGAGATTACTCTGTAGAACGATGTTTGTGCTAATTCGGAAACACGAAAGTTACCGAAACGCATACCTTTTCTGGTTACCTGTACAAATTACATTACACACATTTCTCAAAAAAATAATAATATTGAAGGTCCTACAAAAAACTTTCTTGATCACTATAATATCAGGGTCCAGATAAAATGTTCTAATTCTGACATAGTATAAATTTCCGAGCAACACAATACTTAAACTAGTTTACCATTGAGTCGCTCACTATCAATAATATTCATTCGGCCATAAATCTGCCCCAGAGTGGGTATAGGTCTTGTTGATTGTATGGAAATGGGTGTACCGCGATCATCTGGACAGAATTCTGGAAATCAAAATAATAAATCAGAAATAATGTAAAGTCGTTTGTATTTACAATAGGTGTTTTATAAAACATTCTATAATACTGTGATTTTTTACTGGATTCTGTGTAGAAATTTAGTCTCTCAGAACATACAAATGTACGTGTTTTGTGCCCTACTCTTTAAGTTCGTCAGCGAAGATACGGGTCCGTTCGAAAGTATTTTGAAACTTATTACTCCCGATTAATAAACTTTTTCGAACGTGCAAAAACACATCGGGAGCAAGAACTTCTGTCAAATCGTGTAATCATGAATTTTCAGTTCGGTGTGATACGGAGTAGGAAATGTCCGTAACTTCGGAAGAAACAACGGACTTCATGCTTAGGGAGTAGGGTCCAAAATTTCTCTCCGACCGTGATGGATTGTTGTTCCCCCATTGGACTATGAGAGAGATAATACTCTCTTCCTCATACCTATCTCAATCACACTGCGCTGCGATTACGCACACTTTTGTGCACTACTTCCTGCGTAGTTACCAGTTTCCGTTGAAATCGAAATTCGGTTAGGGAGACATTATTGTCATTATTAAAGCTGTAACTGACTGACTCCTAAGTACGCCAATACTTCGGAGTCATTGTAGAAAGTTGTCATTGTTGAGGAGTGGTTGCTCAAGAAATAGTTTTTTTTCTACTGTGGTTTTTCTTCCTTGCGAAATAATTAATAAAGCTGGACTATTATATATAATCGAAAATTACCTGGATTGATTAAGAGGTTCACTCTCTGTATATTTCTACATTCTGGTATAAATTGGTTACTGCTGGTAGGTCGACTTCGTTTCGATGGTACGTTGTTTTCTTTTAGTACTTCCTTGTGGAATTTTAGCCTTGGTATATGACTTATTTTTAATTTTTCAGCTACATTTTAAGAAAGCAAGAATGATTGTATAAATTGCAAAATAAATACAAAAGTACAAATTAAATAAGGTAGCGAAACTGCAAAATTGTAAGTGTCGGACAATTGATTTTCTCATCAATACTCCAAGTACATATATATATATATATATATATACTAACTACTAGGCGGATATTTTTCATGAACAAAAAACATTTACAATTAATAATTTGTTCATTGCTTTATAGTGTTAAGATATCGATGCTCATTTGCAAAGTATCACCTGCTAAATTAATTTGACCAAACAAAAATCAAAATGCATCGAAAAATAACGTAGATATCGAATAACACAATTCTGGAAATATATGTTTTGAACTACGGTAACGTTAGAGAATAAATCAAATCAATAGAATATTTTAGATTAACATGATAAAGCTGATACATACGTATCAAATTCTCTTTTTCCATTGGAACGCCTTTCAATTGACTTGGGCCGGGCAACGAGTCGCCTAAAATAGAATTCTAATAAAATATTGGAAGTTAAACAAATATAAGAATATTAATAATATCTTCAACTTGCCGGAGTCGTCATTAGATTTGGAGGAATTTTCTATTGGTTTGTAGTATCTTGTCGGTATACGAACGATTCTTGGCAGTTTGCTGGTATTCTTTACTTTTTGTTGATCTATTTGGGAAGAAGTTCTATTATATTAAATAATTTATGACTAGCGAACAAATCAATGAAACTGTACTGAAATAAAATAAACAGTTTATTCTGTAAACAGGATATCGGAATCACTTTTATGGATCATAGAAAAAAATAAGCTAGTTGGAGTCGATATTTTCAATTTGACGTAAAAGTTAAAAGTCCAGGCATAACCTTTATTTCTTGTATAGATATTAGATCATGTGAGGACCATGTAGATTAGTATCTGAAATGGTTTTTTGATGAAAAACCACTCAGATTTGAATATCTCTAGTTAGCTCAAGTGGTAGTTTACGCTAACTGTTTTACTGTGTGAATACTATCTTTGTAAATACTTACGTAAATATTTACTTACGGTCTGTTTACAAAGCTTAATTGGAACCACTGTACTTTAACACCCGGCGCTTTTTAAAGTAGCCCTTTTTTTGCAAGAATAGACCCTTTTTACCTGACTGCGAAGTAAGGTTCATGTGTTTTTAATGTATTGTTGGAAAACCCCAAATGCGCAAAACCACAGTTGCAGTGAAAAAGCCAAAATAATTTCGGGGTTTGTAAGATGTAAAGAGTATGATTTGTGAAGAACGATAATTATGAAAGATTGGGGAAGGAATGATGGCGTAAAGGTTTACAGAGGGGAATGGAAGAGGAACATTGTGTTGCGCCAACCCCACATAACATAGAATAATCTCAGGAAGATAATGATGTATTTAAAACTGTAGCTATCATACCATATATTTTGTCTTTAGAGTTATTCTTGCTTATTCTTAATATTTGTGAGGAGTCGGAGTATAATTTTAATGTTTCCCTCGAACTTTCATCTTGTGCATTCTTTTCCATCGTGTGTTTAACATTAATATCACTTGTATTTTTTATTTATTACTTTACTGATTACTTATCATTTTTTTTTGAAGACAAATTGCTCTCTCTTTGTGGAATGAGCACTTGCATCCCATACTGTTACAGACAGAATAACTGATGGTGCTGTTCACATGTCCGAAAAAATTGTATTGTTTGCTTCCACAATTTCCAATACAGTGTATGAAGGAATTCGCAAAATTTCCAAATTTCAAGTAAAATTCCTTTTTTATATCTACAGAATTGCTATAAAGAAAACCAAAGAAGTAAGGCTTTGTTTTTGTTTATTTTTTTTTACAATAATAATTTATTTCATTTCTAAAAATTATTGCATTTTATGTATTTTGACACTGAAAATTTGACATAGGTCACAAAAGTCAATTTTAAAGAGTATTTGGTCAATTTATGTTTTCTTTTAAAATGATAAAGAAACTTCTTGGTTAATCATCGAGGTCTCCCCTTTCTTCTTGAATGTGAAATGCTCGCTCTGAACTCTGCTCTGCTTGTATTTCTGCTAATTTCTTTATCAGATCCTCTTGGACACTGTCTACTATTTCTTTTAAGTTTTTAGCTGGAACAAAATTAATTAAATAATTAATAATATTAGATTGCATTTTTTAATAACTGTATAGAAAAACTCATTATTTTCTTCATCAACGATCATGATATAACTATCGGGACAAATGTACTCAATCTACTAAATGTGTACTATATAATACTATATAATATAATACAGTAAATAGTATCCGTACCTGTTTTTTGATTAAATTCTTCGGCGATCAAAGATATTTTCCTTAATGTGCTAACATGTTTAGATATCTCAGCAGCAACATCGAGTTCCGCTCCAGTGTTTACTCCTTGTTCTTGCATTATCATCTTCTTCCTCTTAAGTACCGCCAGTTTTATTACTTCGCTACTTACTATCGGCATTTTAGGCATTTTGAACTGTCCAGTCTTTTCTGAAGCTATTTCAACCTCTTGCATACACTCACCATTTTCGATTTTGCTTGTAACGGGGATGTAATTTAACGTGTCACTAGGCATCAGTTCTGGAGCAAATGACTGCAATGTTTCCATTTTCATTGGAGATGGGTATTTATGTGGTGAGTTCTTTTTTGAAACTTTGATGGGTAAGGCATTTGTAATGCTGTCAATTATTGTCTCTAGAAATTAAAAAAGAGTCGTGTTGTTATTGTTTCTTATACACTCATAATTACAAATTAATTTTCCACAGATTCGAAACGCACTTATGAAATAAACATTTATTTTATCATTTTGATATTCTGGAGGAGTGACTCAAGAATTTTTGCAATCAAATATACGGTCCATCATAAACCTGAATCAATACTTACGGATGATATTTCTAGGTTGTTCCTCGGCTTGTTGTTTCCTTTTGTAAGCCAGTTTTCTGGTTAATTCTGCTAAAAACATTGAACAAGTAGCACCTGAAGAGGAAAAAAAAAAAGTCGTTACAATACACGTTGGAGAGCTAGACCATCTGGATAATTATGTCCAACTGCTTTCAGCAAATAAAACAACATAGGTAAAATGATAATCTAATATCACCAAATATTCATGGAACATGGGACTTTAAACATAAATGGTTAAATATGCCTGTACTAAACAAATCGGCACAAGGCGTGATATTATTAAGTTCCCTCCACATTGGATGTCGTAAAGGGCGAACAAGGGATTATGTTGACCAGATGGACAGTAGCGTCCGATTTCCAGCTAATAACAGCATCCTGCGATCACCAATCATGTACCAAATGTGATGAGTGTGGCAACACTACCAAGTTTTCAAAAAATACGGCCAATGAGAGGTTCAATTATAGTTATTTAAGGACAAAAAATCGTTTAGTTATAGTCCTTCCACAGTTCTTCTACCTCTAATGTTGCTCCGCTATCAATACCAAAGTGATCTAAACTATTGTTGCAGTAAGGTTGCTGTTGGATTCATGTAAGAGGTAAAATAACTGAAAATACTGTATTTTCATTACCATCACTTTTACGTTTCTTTGCCGTTTTCGGTTTTGCGGCTGGCTTTTTATTCTTTGGTTTGTAACGAGCAGGCTTTTCCATGGCTGCAAATAGAAAGTTGACGTAAAGTAAACTTTAGACATCTTCTCTTTCAACCCACATCTCATATGCCTTCATCTTTCATAAAATTATTTTCGAGCTCATATAGAATTCCTTAAATAAATAGTAAAATGTAAAGTTGACGAAATATTCCAAATATACATTGCCGTACAAACATAACAATGTCGTTATATTCGTATATTTCTGCTGAAGCTTATTTGCGTTGAGTATTCAAGATTCTAAAAATGTTTTTAATTAATTTCATTTGTGAACATTTAAAGTCAAAGTTGCGGGAAACACATGGATGAGAGACGCACAGATCCGAGAAGTATTGCGCAAAAAGGGGGAGGTCTTTAGTCAGCTGTAGGCGATGATAATGATGAACATTTAATATAATATTTTGTATTTTGCCATTCAATGATCGACCACAATGGCGAAATAAAAAATTAGTATTATTGATTCCTTTTGTACTTGACCTAGTCTTCAAAACATCAAAACCAAATCAGACTGTTACATGCTACTGTTAATACCCTACCCTGCCGGTAGCTACATCGACAGTCCTATAAATAAACGGTACAATTTTCCAAATCACCCCTTTGATTTTGGCCCAAAAGTCAATATGAAATGATTAAAAGAGGATTTGAATGCCATAACATTTTCGGTGGAGGCAACTCGAGTATTCGCCGATTGGAGTAGTTTGGCGCGCATCGAAAATTAAATAAAGCTCGGTTCCCCAGACTCTTGGCTTGAGAGGAACAAATTATTTTGTTTGGCGAATTACTGACTCAAATAGTAATTAGTACATACTCCGAGTGTGGAATTTGTTATCTTCGTGGAATGTTCCCTCTGCTATGTTTTTGAAGCTGTTACGCAATTAAATTTTTGGTGATAGCTTATGTCCAGCATTAGACGTCTCTCGGCTTTAATTTGATGATGATGATGATGAACGTATCGTCTTGTAAATATTTGATGTTTATTTGCTTGGAGTTCGCGTGTCACTGACCAGTATCCCTGTCTTGTCAGGTTATTTAATTAGCTTGTTCTTTTGTTAATCAGGTTTGTGGATTGGACAGTCACGTCAACTCCATAGTTTCGAGTGTTTGCGAGTTTCATCAATTCCTGATCAGTTAAACGCGTACCCATTTTAAAGTTCGTTAAATATTGTAAAAAGCAAAGAGGTGGTAAAAAAAGATTCCTCTTCTTCATTGCGTATCGATGGCAAATAAAAAGGTTGTTCAGAAAGACCAAATGTGAATGAATACCAAATGAAAAAAAACTGGCATTAAATTGTCTGAGCTAGAAATTCGAACGTCCTTGTCCAGTTGTGGGATGACAGGAATGTAAATATGATAACAGTTGTTAAATTAATTAATTAATCTTTACTTCTAAATAATATATATCTCGAGACCATAATCAAGAAAACTCTGCCCTAAGCCGACCCATTGACCAACTTGCGTACTCTGAAATAGTCTTATGTTACTTAACGCAACGTAAAGTAATCTAATATTTTTCAACAATTAATTCTTGATTCTTCTTCTGATTTGTGCCCGATTGGTGGCAACAGGCTCGCTCTTTATTGCAGGGTACTTAAAATAAATGTCTCTGGACTTAAACATAACTGGCGTAATGTGGGTTTATTATACGCCTCTGCCAAACCCTTTAGAAGACACAGGTATAGTGTTGCGTAACGTTAAAAATCTTACCTGATAGAAAGGGGGTGTAGAGATTCTTTATGATTTGACCTCACATGATGGAAAAACGCATCGGTACTCCCCAAATTGACTAAAACAGATCAGGATGATAGTATAAATCGTACTTACTGGATGAGTGAGCCTTGGGAAGTCCCTAAAGTGGGACTTCCGGTAAATTAATAATAATAATTGCTATCTTACTTACGAATAGCGACACTAGGAATTTTATTGTATTACTGTGTATTACTGACAGGCGCCATGACACTGACAGCTATTATTGTTTATGGGTTTATGCAACGAAAGAGGTTGTATAGTTTGAAGCATCGAGTGAGCAGTAAACCTCTTTAGAGTGTAATGCCCTATTGCTTGGCTCAGACTGACCACTTTGAGACACACAAAATTATGTTTAGGTAGTGTGATAACAGGGCAGTTGAGAGGGTTATGCTCGGACTTTCCCTACGTGAACGAATCGGAAATGAAGATATCCGCTGGAGAGCCGAGGTGACCGAAATGCCGAAGAATTGCCAAATTTAAGTGGCAGCGGGCAGGGCATATTGCTGGCAGAACAGATGGGGCCGAAAGGTTCTGGAGGGGCGATCGCGTACCGGAAGACGTATAGTTGATAGGCTTGTTTTTTGGGTGGGAAATCTTGAAATGACTTTTACTGACTAAAACCCACCCGTGTTCCCTCAGTTGCCTGTGTGCCAGGGGCCGCGGTATCTCTTTCAAACAACCCGCACCACTGACAGGCATCGGCCCTTGCAGGCCCCACCAGTTGCTGCTGACATCTCTTTGTGGCGCGCGTGGAACACAACGCGCCGTCGACCCGGGCTTGGTCCTTACCGGACAGCGAGTTACCCATTACTCGTCATCGGCAAGCCCGCGCCTACGGTGGCCGGGAATCAACCTGGGATTCCCGACGCCCAGGGTGTCTCCTGCGAAGGCTATGGCCGTGCGGGCGCATGTACTGCCTCTCTCTCACGTGCGCCGCCTCCCTCTTTGCGAGCATCACTGATTCGCTGAAGGAGCTGACGGCTAACCATGCACTCTCGCTCTGTACCATGGCCTGGACCAGGGCCGGACGCGAGAGATCGCCGCCGCCAATTGCCTCCACAAGGACACGGCGGTGCTCCACCCAAGCCGGGCAGACCTCCACCGTATGCTCCACCGTGTCCTCAGGGCGACCTTCGCAGTGGAAACACCCGGGCATGTCCTCCCGCCTTATGAGAAACAGGAACCTCCCGAAACAGCCTCTATCAATATGGACCGATAATCTTGTGAAGGCCACAAGAAGCTGCTGGCTACTGAAAGCTCAGAATTGGTCGAATTGGAAGAGCATATCATGGATTTTTGACAGTCGTTACGGATCGTCAATAGCCCGAAAGTCTGACAACCAGTCTTATCAAGGGGTATTGTATTCTACAGTAACTGGGTTTTGAAAGTCAGATTGGCAGTCGCTCCATTTACAATACTGGCACTCAGCTGCATCCAGTTAGAATGGAAGCCGATCTCAACGTAGGAAAAGGCTAGGTAGATTGATTTTTATTTAAAAATCAAGATGGCGGCATTAGATTCGATTTTGGTCACGCGCAAAAGACTTGGACCAGACTAGGACAGTAAACATGTATCATCTCGTTTTTGGTTGATATGTGTTTCATTGAAATCGTGTTGTGTCGTCGTGTCTGAGTCAAGCTTTACCGTTCTTAGCTGTGCAAGTGTACAGTCATAAAATTATACAAATATCGCGGATAACAGAGTTCTTGAGAATAGTTTAACGTTCTTTTGCATTTCTACGTAAGAAACATAATTTCCTTTTGACTGAGTTTATGTCACGTTTTCGTAGTTGAAGCTAGAATTTGGACTATAGGTACATATAGACGACGTATACGTATTAGAGTATAAATTTAACCTCATCTTTGAAATGATAAAGTGCAGTTTGATTGAAAAGTGCTGTACCTATTTGCTCAGCATGTATGGCAGAGCTACTTTAAAAAAAGATCCATGTAATGAATTCATAGTAACAGTTTGTGCATCGATATCCCGTCCCTGCCAACCTGTATATAACTTTGTGTCTGTGTTGTTGACTGCTGAGTAGTTTCCTCATCTGGAACTAATCCTGGGTACAGAAACTAAGGTTATCATAAAAATGCATTGTCTTTGAAATGAAACCAACATGTACAATTTTATTTCCGCAGGATAAGAGACAGTAGTTTTAAATTGGCTTGCAAGATTTGACCCATACATAACCAACTCACAAGGAAAGTAAAATCAACAGTTTGTGTTAAAATTGTTACTATATTTTGATCATTTGAAAATTATATGTATGTTTGCTGTCGGAGATGTGTTCCAGAAGTTAAATGAATGGAGCTGGTTTCTATATATATGTGGGCTGCATACTGATTAATCTGGAAAGATACAAAAAAGTGATATTATTTTTAAAATCCTTTAAAAAAGCCAAAAAAAGAAATCCTCCTTTCAGTCAGATGAAGTTATGTCCATCCAATATTACTTAGACGATGGGTAACAAAAGAATTATGAGATACGGCAGGTTAGACCTTACGTTGTTACTTAATAAGCTCATGAGATTTTCTGATTATGACCAGTAAATAGCAATTGCATACTACAATCACTACTAATATGTAAGCCAAGTATTGTGGTGTTGTCGTTTAACTCTTCATTTTAATAGTCATTGAGAGGTTCATTTTTGTTCAATTCTGGTCACTTCGAATTGTGTCGATGGCAATCTTTGAAGTCGGCCCAGAATTTGACTAAAAGTTTGGCGCCATCGGTAGCGTTCCTGTAACGTGCACACAACAAGACACGCAGGACACGATTTTGAGTGTCCCATTGTTTATGGAAATTCAAAGCTCACTTCGCTTACTGAGATTCATTCCCAAAACAAAAAAAATGGGGTGTGGCTGTGTCATGGACACGGCCGTGTGTTGTACGTGAATACGTTTATGTTACGGGTTAAATTTTTTAAATAAAATATTTTTATTTATGTATTTAGGCTAAAATCAAGGAAACAGAGACTACCGTTTTATTTAAAATCGATAGATTTTGATAACAGCTGACGATTAAAACTTAAACGAACAACGTAGCTTCTCCGAGTCAAAAGTTATACTACTTGCAAATCTCGATACGCAGCAAAATAACCTCAAAATGGCAGTGCGTCCCCCTCCACCGCGCGGGATGCGTCACTGTTCTCGTTTAGCGTAATTTTTTTTTTGATCCTTTAACTATCCAATGGTATAATTTAATTTTGTATGTAGATGATAGATTCGAAACTACAATGCCAAACAGGATCTCCCGATTTTGTTATCATTAGGATTTTTGGATCGGGGGGGGGGGGATACGGGGGCACGTATGGTAGCAAATTTAAAGACGTATTCACGTCAAAAATAACAAAGATTAAATATTCAACATACCATTAAAACAGCTTATTACGGTGGTGCGGTTGGTTTCTGCAAATAAAATAAACACGATTAGTTTACTTGAAAGATCTCTAAAGAAATATTTATCTTTTTATAAAAATGTATGTACAGGTGTTTTCCTTCAGCATTGGAATCAAATGGAGCGTAAGTTTGTATCCTCCTGTATATTGGAGATGCTTACTGTCTTGGAAAAGGTGTGGGAAGGTCCTATTCGCCCACACGTTTCTTTTACCTGATGTCTGAAAAGAATTCTTGGAAGTAGGTTTTATTTATTTTAAATTTCTTTTCAGCCTTCTTAGTGACGTGACCGTAGAATATTATCTGTATTTTATTTTATTTTATTGCAATGGTGCGTGATTTTAAAATACCTACTCTAAATTTCTTTGCGTGTTTGTTTTTTCATCGAGAACCTCCAAAAAATTACTAATTGTAGTGCAGAAACCCTCAATTCAGTGAATTAGCATGCATCTATGTGTTAGAAGCTAGTTTAATATTGTTATGACTATTCATTCCTAAATAAAAAGACTATTCTCTTTCATCAGATGCTATTTTCTCTTTCTACAAATACCAGTACAAAATTGGCACAAAGTGGGAAAGATTGGCATATAAGAGAAAACACCCTGCAGGGCCAAGAAAAAGTCTGTGAATTGGGGCTAACAGAGTCTCTAAATGGTTACAAAAAACACTGTAAAGTGAAAAATAACTTTAATTTCGGAAGGACTTTGGATATGTATTTAAATTTTTTGTCACCGCCTTCCGAAATTAAAGTTATTTTTCACTCTGTAGTGTTTTCTGGAAGTCGGTTGTTTTTTTTTTTGAAAAAAGCTTTTTTATTTTTCACTTTTTAATTATAGTACCTACCCCACTAATTCGAAATTTCATCATCCTTGGGGTCAAACCAATGAACATTTATGCGATAGCAGCAATCGCGGTTTATTTTTTTAAGAGTTCCGTTGTCTGTCTCCGAAACGCATCATCAGATCTATATACAATTGAAATGGGACCACACGGAAAGCACGAGCTTCCAAATAAAAAAGAATCATCAAAATCGGTTCACCCAGTCGAAAGTTATAAGGTAAGAAACATAAAAAAAAACATACAGTCGAATTGAGAACCTCCTCCTTTTTTTGAAGTCGGTTAAAACGTGTTATATTGAACTAATACTAACGGTAATAGGGGTTGTTTCGCTGTGCGTGTCTGGAGAAGTGCTCTGTGGCTCAGACGATGTCGTCAACTCGGGTGCCTTGGGGTTCTGATTGCTTTCCGGTTGGCCTATCAACCTCGTAGCTAAGGCTACAGGTATTTGGTTTTCTGAAAGAAGATAAAACAGATTAGAGTTTGTATGCATCACAGAGCATAACCTCTTTGGATGACATGTACCGTTGCTATGGAGTTTTTTCTAACAGACATGTCAATTCCTTCTGTCGATCGCATCGTGTAACAACCCGGTATCTCATAGCATAGACTAATATATACATAATGAGTCTCATAGTATTCTTTTACTGTACCTAACCAGGTACCAAACTATCAATTAGAGACCCGCTCGTGATATGCACTGTTTTTACGAATTGACAAAACATCGAGATTTCCTGATCCTTTGCAAGTTGTATAGTCATGTATTATACACATAAATCTTCCGCAATCAATTCTGTAAACTATGGTGGAAACGTTTTAAAACCCCTAGCACGCCACGTTGTTCGTTTAATATGCCTAGTTTAAAGAACAACGCGATCACATGGACAGACATGAAAAGCGATATAAATTTCTGATAAATTAATGTATGGATATTTAAATTTTAAAACAGAAATTATCAGCTCATTATCAAATTGTCGGCCCAGCTATGGCAGTGGCCCTACAAATGTCCTCTGTCCTACGAGTTGAAAGTTTTTAATTGTAACAATAAATCCCACTATTTACTGCCCGCGACTTCGTTTGCGTGAAATTTCTTGTCTTAACATAAAATATATTCCTTGACACTCAGCAATACTGTAGCTACTTAGTGAAAGAATTTCCCAAATCGGATCAGTACTTCCGGAAAAAACTCCCTAAATAATATAAACTCACAAATTTTACCTCTTTTTAAGATTCATTGTATTATTTTCTACGACAATTATAATTACAAGACGCTTCTGTAGAATTCAATCATAGGAACAACCCAATATCTTGACAGTTAAAAAACACTCACCAGGTATTGCATGATAGCTTTCATGAGCGTCATAGAACTCTTCCTTTACATCTGTAGATGAAGGAGCCACAGAACTAGCGTCAGATACACTATCAGTGGACAAGCTGGTATGACTCGTATCTATAAGAACTGGACCTTTCTTTTTCTTTTTGTGTTTCCTTGTCTTTGTGACTGCGGGACCTACAGCTGAAGAGTCCATGGGTTTCATTCCAGGCATCAACGGATCGTCCTTCCTAATGTCATGCAGTTCCAGGACAAAAGGAATGTGCGTTTTGAATATTCCTTCTCCTATTGATGAAGAGGATTCTGATGTGGATGATTCAGTGTCACTGACAGTGATGTCTAGATCTCTGTCTGAAATTCAATTTATGCCAGTTAGCTGGACAGTTTATCTTTATTGTATTCCGAATTGTGAAATTAGATGGTAGATTTACAAGGGCATGATGATTGTAGACTCTGTCAAAGCATTTGAACGGTTATTTGAGAGTATATCTTATTATTTCTAGTACCTACTTACTGAAGAACAACGTGAACAAAAGAAACGATAAGTAAGCTAATAAATAACTCTTGCATTGCCGCTGGTCTTTGACCAGATTTATCAACGTAAACCAAGCAAAAAGAGTTCGTAAGGACCATAGCAGGTCGGTTCTGTAGTTTCTGTCTACCCTCCATGGGAAGACGGTGTGAGTTTACGTATGTTTGTGTATTATAGTACCACCATAATCTTAATAGCTCCATTATATGATCGACATAATGATCAATAACGATCTTAACGACTCTTATATGTCGACTATCAAAACTTGAGAGTCTACAACTTTTATAGAGGTATAAAGTCACAAAGAAAATAACAGCAAAGAATATGTTTTGGCCACAACAATTTTCTTTCTTAGATTTGAACAGCAGGTGAAATCAGAATTTGAAATTCTTTTGTCTAACTCTAAACAATCATGTCGGACCTGAAGCAAGATTCAAAAACTCTTTGATAAACAACTACATTCAACATTCAATTATTCACAAAAATCGTTTTTAGGTTCTTTGTGACTCTCACACGAAATTCTTAAGATCATCAGATAACTTGTAAAATGCCTATGCATTCCACAACTTTCCTTAACCATTCTATGTATGTCATTTTCTAAGTAAAGTCTTCATTTATTTTCGTTCCTTATATATTTAGTATGTATGTATTTATGCATGCATTATATAGCATATGTATATATCTGTGTATCTCTTTTAGTATATTGTATATTTAATAATTGGGCAAAAACATCCCCATTTTATGTCCAGACTAATCACTGTTCATGTCAAGGTTGCTTGGAAGAGATCGCGGAAAGCGATAAGGCCGCCCATTGTATATTTTGTCGTGTACTTTGTTTTTTGTGATGTGATAAAGAAATACATTCCTAAATTTGGAGCACTTAATTCACAAAGTATTTGGTCAGTAGTTCGTCTTACGAACAGACATTTTTTTTAAATTTTAATGATAATAAAAAGCACAGAAATCATCCTCTGCCGAGCCCTTTTCTAACTATGTTGAAGCCGGCTTCCAGCTTAACTGGATGCCCCTGACCAGTATTTTACATGAAGTGACTGACTAGTATCTGACCATCACAGCATTGTGAACGACCCTGTGTTTGTCAGTCCCATGGTAAGATTGGTTGTCAGACTTTCGGACTTCTCACTACCCGTAACGACTGCCTAGGATCGAATAGAATAGAAAGCACATAATATGCACACAACTCTGGTGATCTTAGGAACTGACCATATAAAAAACTTGTTTGTATACTGACCGTCCATGATTGGTTATGAGTTTATCTTGTTTGGGTAGATTTGATGGGTCTTTAGGATTCCATGTTATTTTAAAATGGTTTTGATTGAAAGCAAATTTTATTTATTTGAGTCACATTTTTTTTCCGGATTGACTTAACTGCGTTGCCAGATATTATTTGATAGATGATTTTGACAGCTTTGTTTGATTTAAGAATTTCAAAAAATTAAAAAGTTTAATTATCTAATAAGGCTTCAATGTGCGGTTATATTATTTGTAACGTGATGAGATTATCGTTATCCACGTCCTCGCCCGTAAAATGTATGAAAATACTTGCACGTCATCGTTGTCGTAGAATAGACGGAAACTTAGGAACGTCTTTATACACCGTGACATTTTAGTCGTCTTACAAAGGCAGCCCATTTCATGTATCCAATGACTAGTAATCATTTATAAAAAAAATAACGATATTTTTGCACATTTTCATAATTAAAAAATTGAAAATATTCACTAAGCCGCATGACGTACTTTGAAACACCCTGTTATGGAGATGGAATTAAGGATGGAATGTAATGGTAGGTAGGTAGATATCTTTTACCGTATGATACGTAAACATTATTAACAGGGAGGATGTGTCATGATTCTAAAGCATTATTTATTTTTCTTTGTACATCTTATTATTATTATTTTAATTAATGGTAACAATGTTTTAATCGCGTTTAGAGGTATTTTTGACGGAAAAATTGAGTGGACTACCTTTGTAAGACGACTAAAATGTCACGGTGTATATGTATTTCCACACTTTTTACCTTCCTATATTACCATACATTACATTTTCCATACATTTTTATTTCCACTCATACTTCCCTGTATTATCGTTATGCCTAGACATACACTTCCACGATAATATATCCACGTTAGAAATTATATAACAAAAGAACTTCGGTCATCATCATCAGACACACTAGTGAGAGTTTCTTTTAACCGTCTCGACTTAACGCGTCGACCGCAGTGGATGCGTAAGTTGAGATGGTTATAAGAAACTCACTCTAGGGCCACCAGTTCAGACGAAAGACGTCCACTGCTGGACATAGGACACCCAAGCTCCGCCACTTCGACCGTTTCTGTCCTCGCATACAGCGAATTCCTGCGGCCTTCACAAGGTCATCGGTCCACTTTGTGGGAGCCCTAATAACGCTACGTCTTACTTCAGTCTTACCGCAAACAAATATATACCTTTTAGAAACACATCTTTCAATAGTTTCAGCATTCTGATATTTACACTCTTACATCCATTGCTCAATCAGCTACTATCAAACTGGTTTTTACCTTCACCCACCAAAAAGCCACTTGCTTCGACTCATAAAACATAGTGGGGTCAACAGCACTACGGGTCATAAACGGGGGAAAAACGACCACAAACCGATATCACTGGACATAAGCACTCACTATGTAATAAACCTATGGACATTTTTTATATTCTTGCTATCTCTACTAATATTAGGAATACGGAAGTTTGTCGGTTTGTTTCTTCTTGGCGCCCAAACTACTTACTGAAACGATTTCACATTATCACTATTCTGATTATTTATTTTGTTGCATTTTTAAACACCTACTTTTTTATATAAAATAGAAATACATTTACGATTAGAAACTATTAGTAGTTCATCGGTATCGTATACTCGTTCAACCGGTGTTCAGGGATCCTGACAGATACGCACCATGTCTAGAAGTACCGTCTTATTTTGGTTCTATATTTTCATTGTTTTTAAGTAGCCAGAGACAGGAACCTACTCACGGTGCGAGTTCTATCGAGGAGTACTCAGGTGCGGTCGCAGCCAAAGACTTTGGGGGGGTCACAGACAAAGACTACCTTCATATTAATAAAAAAAAAAAAATATTTTCGAAAAGCTACTATTTCAAGTTTTACGTTTACGGCTTTGTGGGGGGGGGGGTCGTGGCCCTTATGACCCTCGCCCCCCTCGGACCGCGCTTGGGAGTACTGTCTTCTCAATCAGGTCCTCGATCCAACCTGCTTATAAGGAGGTAGCAAATTCAGGAAAGATTTACCACCAATACATGTTTGCACCACTAATACCACTTCTGTCTGTACCGCCAGGCAGCTTTGCTGTGTTCCGATGTGAAGGAAATGTGTGAGTGTCGGTGTAGTTATGCCATTTAGCTTTGTCTCCGTGATGTAAGTGAGTAAAAGCACAGCAATGCCCGTGGTTTACCGAATAGCAAATAGCTATGGAGTTGTTTAAACCTCCGAAGCTATTTTAGTGACCACTTTCCACTAGAAGAGTCATTTGCTTGACTTCCATCTAATGGCACAGATGAAGAATTAAAACTACCTTTACACATACGATTGCGATTTTTGGTTAATGCTTTGTACGTCTTCAGTTGGTAAGCCTGAAATAAATAAACAAATTCCTTGACTACGACATACAGCTAAGTTTTGGAGTAAATCTTTTAAGAACACGATCTACGTGGGTGAAGCCGCGGGCGGAATTTAGTGGACCATAAAAAGCCTGGTTGAAATTTACGATGTGATTGACAGTGACCTTTATGTCGCTACGTTAGGTAGGTATGTGCTGAAAACTAATCATATTTTTATGCGGTCTTCAAAGCTTCACGTATGGTTTGTTAAATAAAATGGCGGGGGTGACCTACTCACTTATTTTTTTATTATTTGGTGGATTATGTCTGTTGCTTGGTTGTAAATGGTTGAGATTTGACCTTAGGCTTTGGAAGTATGTCCATCTATCTAAGTTCAAAAATCCACATTTAGTAAGGTTTCAACCGGTGTAAGTTTTAATAAAAGCATCGAACGGAAGACTATGAAATATTATGGTTCAGTTCGGCTGCCTACGCCATCAGAAAAGTAAGACAATACACTGACGTTGATACATCTCGGTCAGTCTATTTTTTTAATTTCATAGCGTTATGTCCTACGGCATTCTGCTGTGGGGTAAACCCGCTGACATTCAAAATATTTTTGTTCTTCAAAAACGAGCTGTTCGTGGAATTTACCAACTAGGTGCTAGAGTTTCTATTTGAGATTTTTTTTAAAGATATCGGTATTCTCACGGTGGCATCGCAATTCATCTTCTCTAACATCTTATATATTAGGCAAAATATACACTTATACACTAAAAACGGTGATATTCATAATATTAATACTAGAAATAAGGACAAACTACGTGCGTTTCACCGGCTTCATAAAGTTCATAACTCATTTGCTGGGCTTGGTATAACCTTTTATAACAAGCTGCCCTCTTCTTTGCTAGATTTACATTTTAATGCGTTTAAAGCGAAAGTAAAATCAAATCTTTGTTCGAAGGCATACTATTCTATCCACGACTATTTAAACGATAAGAATTGTTGGTCACTGTGATTAACTCAAGACAACGTTTATGTTCTTTCACCAGAACTAGCTTAACTACTGACAGGTCATATGAGTTACTTCATATCATTGTTTATTTTACTTGACTGCACAAACCATTTTTTTTTTGACTTATCAATTAAATTTTCATTTATTGTTGAATGTTAATTATATGCAATTATTATATAGAATCAAGTTCTTCCAACATAACAGACAGCTGTGCTGCTGGGCAGTTTGTTGCGCCACTTCTTCCCAGCTAAAGCACTAGGAAGTGGTGAAGGGCGGGCGTTTTAGGGGACTCTCTTATGTAATTTTGACGTTCAAAAAGTGCTGACTCTCAGTCTAGTTTGAATAAACGACTTTTGATTTTATTTTATGGCACAGTTAAAGTTTATATGGAGACGGAGGTCTGAAAGCTAATATTTTCATATTAGAATCTAGTTTTATTTAAATAAATAATGGTAGAATTTCGACCACTGGGCAACGTCTTTAGTTACTAGGAATATTAAATCCATTATACAACGTGCAACGGAAGGGTATATACATACCAAGGGCACGGCTTCTTTGGATGATATCAAACGATATTGGAAGGGTTTTTTTATACTCTCTACATGTTCGCAAGCTATGAGAATTTTTAATACATTGATACCAGAAACCAAATTTATCCAATTGAAATAAAAACATCACTCGGAAGAGATTTATCGTGATATTGGCAAGTAACGTGGAAAGTTATTGACCTACGTAGTGCGGTGACACGTTTGTTATGATTTGAATTTAAGAAACATATGAAACCGAAACATTTTGGTATCAATTCTTGGAGTATTTTACTTTGAGCTGAAACTATGGTTGTAATAGGGTTTCTGTTAAACCTTGTATACAGAGTAAAGTTATAACAGTATGATCTTCAGATTAACTATACATTTTCTATCCGACGAAAAAAAGGAAAACTTTCACAAGTCGACGCGTTTTAGTTTTTAGTTTTAGGGTTGACGTAACTTTACTCCGCGTTTATTATTAAGAGAGAGTAAGTATTTTTTCTTTTCATTCTTTCCAATGAAATAAAACATGGTACCCACAAACTCAAACCAAAAGCTGCAGCCAATATCGATCTGTATAATGCAAAAACGTTATCTCGACATGAATTGTCAACCCCGACTTTTACAAATGAAGCTAAGTAGTAACTTGGCGAGTGATGTTATCGTAAATACGTCGTATAAGCGCGATATCGCATCGTGTCTAGTGCGTGTCATACCTATAACGGTTAACCGTTCATTTTACTACCTTGTTTGGTTAACGGATGGTTTACGGTATTGTAAACAGTCAATATTTTAAAAGTTTTGCCATCAAATCTGTCCTTGACTTTTCGTTTTTCTGAAAATTGAATACAATGTATATTGTGTACTGTTTTTAAATAGATTAATGACCGCTTTTACTTTTAAATACAACACTTTGATATTATTAAACGATAGAAACATAAAAGATTTATTCGTAATGTAGAAATTCAATACTTTGTTAGCTTGACCTCTAGGGAAAACTGAATTGGTTTCGATTACAGTTTTAATTGGGCATTAAATCCTAAATATTTTTTTTTATGAAACGAAGGAGTTTAGGTAACAGCCTGGGCAAGTCTTTGTCCAGTAAAAATAATTTCTTAAAGCCGGGGGAAATGTACTTGATCAAGATTGGTCGAAAGTACCTATCCATTGTTCGTATGTTGTAGGAATTTGTTTTAAATTGTTTTAAAGATTTTCAAGTCGTCAATGTTGTGTTAGTAGCAGACCAAATAGTCTTAGATATACACCACCCTATCCATATTGGTAGAAGGAACACAATATTATATCATCACCGCCTTAATGTTAGGGGTGCGGGTTATTCGAAAGAGATACCGCGGTCCCTGGCACACAGACAACTGAGGGAACACGGGTTGGTTTTAGTCAGTTAAAGTCGGACACGCCCTCCTGCTCCACCCAGAGCGGGAGAAGTCATTTGATGATTTCCCACCCAAAAAAAAAAACCACCTTAATGTTACATCAACTTTGCACACGTTATATTCGTTTTACAAAATATCGAAGATAATTCGCATACATCACGCATAAATATAATTCAAATCTACACACGTGATGAATTTATAAGACAGCCAAATATACATAAATCTCTAATAATCTCAAGTACCAATTCATTATCAATATTTATGACTTCTATGAAAACTTATTTCATGTGTAAAGTTCTGCTGAGTCGAGAAGTACTAGTCTAAGATCTAGAATATTCGTAGGGCACATCGAGATTTATGTCCGATGCTTACGGAGCGGTGCTTGTAAAAACTGTCTAGATATTGTATGCGCGACAAGGGAGTTAGGGGTGACAAGAGAATTTGTTGAAATACGTATAAAAAGATCACTTTTTATTATTGTTCTTCATAAACTCACCCACCACTGCCTCACTCCTGAGCAGAATAAGAGGAAGTTACAACAGAATCCTGAATGCTGTGGCAGCAGATAGCTACATCCTCCGCCATTACAAGGCAATTTGTGAGAAGACGTAAATACGTCTTCTCACAAATTGCCTTGGTGTATAAATATACACCGTGACATTTTAGTCGTTTTACAATGGTGGTTCACTCAATTTATTCGTCATAAAATACCTCTAGGCGCGATTAAAACATTGTTACCATTAATTAGGATAATAGGTACAAAGAAAAATAAATAATGCTTTAGAATTATGAAACACCCTCCCTGTTATCATTGTTTACGTATCAAACGGTAGAAGATATCTACCTACCTACCATTACATTCTATCATTAATTCCACTTCCATAAATGGGTGTTTCAAACTACGTCATGCGTCTTAGTGAATGATATTTGATTTTTTTGAATTATGCAAATGTTCAAAAATATCATTTTTTTTTAAATAAATGATTATAGTAGTCATTGGATACATGAAGTGGGCTGCCGTTGTAAGACGACTAAAATGTCACGGTGTATATATACCCTAGTGGCCATTTGTCGGTGTGTCTAGTTGTTGGGTGGTCTTCTCATTAATTCGTCTTTAGTTTAAGTTACTAACAGTAGTGTTTTAAGCAAACCTATTACTAACAACTTATGGATTTTAGTTGTCAGAAATTAAATAATTTTATTTAATAAAAAGAACAGTTTCTATAATTTGATTTGTCGATTTCGTCGCTGTCCGTCAAATGACAGATTTTGAATCTGTTATTTTTACCAGCATTTGACATTGAAGTGTAAAAAAATCACTCTGTATATTGAGAGCCGGAATTGTGTGACCATTCACCGCTTTTTTAGGAAACCAAAGCCATACTGCGAGTTTTGATGTTAGTGGGCCAGTCACACCATTTCAAAAAAAAACTACCACCATCCCACCCATCAAATACGCATTTGCCTAATCTGATCATAATGACTGTTAAGCAACAGTTATGGTACACAAATCAACCAAAACGATCCATAAGAAGCGATAATCTTCTACTACTTAACGAGTTATTATTTGATTTATTACGCCTAGTTACATCGTGATTTCAAATAAAACAACCCTCTACAAAGCTACAATTTTACTACAAAATACGATATGCTTTATTATTGACTGACTAGTGGGATGACTTCTCTTAAATGATAATACCCGCACGAGTCGATTAAATACTAAGCATTCTCTTGCTGGAGTTAATTCGTGGATGGGTGTACAAACTATTGCATATAGAAAAACCCCTCCATGCCACGGAAAGCATGTTAAAACCAAATAGTTCTTTGACAGTCGTTACGGGTAGCCCGAAACCCAAAAGTTTGACAACCAGACCGGGGTATCATAATTGCCTTGGTAGGACCAAGGGGTCATCATCATTATCATATCAGCCGAAAGACGTCCACTGCTGGACATAAGCCTTCCCCAAAAGGGAGGGATTTGCCATAATCGCCACGCTTGGCAGGCGGGATGGCGATCGCAGTATGGTGGTCAAATGCATTGAGAACGCTGCTGCCCATTCTCTAGTAAGTCCCTTAGTCGCCTTCTACGACACCCACGGGAAGAAATGGGATGGCGGTGTTCTTTTACGTCTGGCACCACACGGAACGACCAGTAACTGAGTAGGGGAGGAGGCAGCGACTGCATGTAAGATACTAGCAGTCAGCTGCATGCGACCGAATACAGCTGGTTACTGGTATGTCTAACCAGTCTAACCAAGCTGGAACTAGCCGACCCTAGCATAGATGAGAAAAGACTAGGCCGATTGACAAGATACAAAATGACTGAATTTACATCTACTTTTCTAAAATAATCCTTTATACCACAAACCATAGTCACCCTCAAACCAGGGGTGCGGGTTGTTCGAAAGAGATACCGCCGCCCCTGGCACACAGGCAACTGAGGGAACACGGGTGGGTTTTAGTCAGTAAAAGTCTGACGCGCCCTCCCGCTCCACCCCGAGCGGAAGAAGTTATTTGATGATTCCCCACCCAAAAAAAAAAAAAACCATAGTCACCCTACCCGTACATATTCTCAAATGTATTTGAATAGAGAGTGCAGCCAATAACAAGTTGTCTCGTGTTCTGCCGTTAGTTGGACGTCGTTTGTCGAGCAATGGACCGTGAACCACTCCTTGTAGCATGAAATGGTACTCCGATACCTTTGGAGAGTAGGTGAAGGTAGGACGAGGCTTATTAAATTCCCGGCGGATAGTTTTTGGAGAAGTAGGTGCCTAGATGCCTGTAGGCGGTAGGTGTGAGAGAAATTTACTATTATGAATTTACAACGTGCAACTAGCTCCAACTTTCCATAAAAACCTTATTATTATTGGTTTATAATTTTAAAAAATCTCTCTTTTTCTAAATATCCCCAAAAAATCATGTAAGTACCTAAATGTCTTCGGATGCACCGACACATGTTATTATCGTGAAGCTTTACATAGGTAAATAAGTTTGTTTAATCTTTTATTGCCCAAATTGCCCAAAGTTTTTTTTAATGATCTTATCTTCAAAGCGAATTTACTTCAATCGGCCTGGCATATTCCCATTTTACATGAAGCGACTCTCTATCTGAACTCTACAACTTAGTTACTTGGTAACACGACAACCCTTTGGTAAGACTGGTTGTAAGAGTTTCGGGATTCTGACCAGAATACCCGTAACAACTGTCAAAGATCTATAGTTGACGCTGGCATCTAGCCTCAAAGAGATGTCAGCACCAACTGAAGGGGCCCGCAAGGGCAGATGCCTGCCAGGGGTGCGGGTTGTTCAAAAGATATACCGCGGCCCCTGGCACACAGCAACTGAGGGAACACGGGTGGGTTTTAGTCAGTAAAAGGTTGACACGCCCTCCTGCTCCACCCTAGAGCGGGAGAAGTTAAGTGATGATTCCCCAACCTCAACAAAAAAAACGCTGGTATCTACATATATCATCATCATCATCATCATATCAGCCGAAAAACGTCCACTGCTGGATATAAGCCTCCCCCAAAATGGGGGGATTTGCCGTAATCGCCACGCTTGGCAGGCGGGTTGGCGATCGCAGTATGGTGGTCAAATGCATAAAGAACGCTGCTGCCCATTCTCTAGTAAGTCCCTTAGTCGCTTTCTACAACATCCACAGGAAGAAATGGGATGGTATTATTCTTTTACGTCCGGCACCACACGCGGCGGTCTACATATAAACTTATAATTATTATAACCCTAGCTGTTTCTAGTTTTTCCCGTAGTAAAAGCCTATAAGAAAGGAGTATAGAGGGGTGGGGGTTGGTATATTACGACGTATGCAAGTTATGGGTGAGCAACAGTCACTAATTTTGCATGTTTACGTGCGTAAATCGTAAATCTTATACGTTTTTGGGTGACATACTTGTAAAAATTTTAAGTAAAAAGGATGCTATTGAAAGATGCAATCTTAGGAAAACAGTTAGTGCCTCGATGTCTCTGCCACCCAGTATAGTCTGACTAATTTATAAAATACTAGCTTTTGCCAGCGGCTTCGCCCGCGTGGTAGTCGGTGTATCACTACATAGTATAAAACAAAGTCGCTTTCTCTGTCCCTATATCCCTATGTATGCTTAAATCTTTAAAACTACGCAACGGATTTTGATGCGGGGTTTTTTAATAGATAGAGTGATTCAAGAGGAAGGTTTATATGTATAATACACCGACCTCCACGCGGGCGAAGCCGCTGGCAAAAGCTAGTTATACATATAAACCTTCCTCTTAAATCACTCTATCTATTAAAAAAACCCGCATCAAAATCCGTTGCGTAGTTTTAAGCATACATAGGGATATAGGGACAGAGAAAGCGACTTTGTTTTATACTATGTAGTGATTGTTATATTAATAAACACTTTGATCATTCCAATTTGAATGATAATAATTTGAAATAATAACTCGACACCAACACAACTACCTTAACTCATACACCCACACAATCACACATCATCACACATACACACACTCCATAAAATCACACACAACATACATTAACAACATGTAACATACTAGGTTAATTCTCTTTTTTATTCTTTTATTATTTTAAGTTTTATAGTATATTCCTTTCTAGTAGATTACCAGTAAATTAGTAGAAATTAAGAAATTTATTGTAACGTAGTATTTATTACATATATAGCAATAAATGTAAACGGAACGAAGGAGCCTGGATCTCACGACACAGGGAATCCTAGTGTGAGTTCCAGGAAGCAACGCATTTGAATGTAACTTTTAAAACAATAAATTAATCTTATTCTTATTCTATTCTTATTCTAATAACGGTAATATCAACTTCATAAATCGGTTAGAAACATTCATAGGTCCCATAACCAAATAGCTGAAAAGCCATAACATTAACAATAACATAGTGTAACTACTTGTCTAGACAATAACTTGGGGCACTTAGATAGTTGTACTAACTGTATAGTTTCCTAACATCGTTACAAATAACTGCTGTATCCAAAGATTTAAATCCTTAGATTCGCCCTACTGCGGGGGCGTGACTCTATTGAGGGGCCTGTGGCTTAGTAGCAATAGCCGCACGGATCGATCGGTCAGGTTTATCTACCCTTGCCTCGGTTGGTCCGTGAATGGGTGACAATCTTTTTATACCAAGACCCCTATGGATCTTTGCAATCGTTACTGGTCGTTAGAAGCCCGAAAGAACCAGTGTTGCCAAGGAGTATTGTATTGCCCAGTAATGGGGTTGTGGAAGCCAGATAAGGAGACGTTCCATGTAAAATATTGGTATTTAGCTGCATCTGGTTTGACTGTAAGCCGATCCCAATATAGCTGGGTCAAGGCAGGCTGACGATTTGCCCTACTGCGTCAAAAGATAGTCGCGTTTCTGTTTCGTTTGACCACCTCTGACACAGAATGACGCAGTGACTTGATTGTCAAGGAAACGCTAGTTAATCATGTGTGAGCTCACTTTTCTCAGTAATCATCCATCATCATTTCAGCCGAACGACGTCCACAGCTGGGCATAGGCCTCCTCTAAACTCCGCCACTTTGACTAGTTCTGTGCTTCCCGCATACAACGGATTCTTGTGGCCTTCACAAGGTAATCGGTCCTCCTTGTGGAACGCCTTCTAACGCTACGTTTTCCGGTACGCGGTCATCACTCCAGAACCTTTCAGCTCCATTTGGCCATGATGGCCATGCCGGCTCAGAACAGAGCAATATGCCATGCCCACGAACACGTTTTATTATAGATTTAGCTTTTGCCAGCGGCTTCGCCCGCGTGTAGGTCAAACATTATCCCAAAAAAACGTTTTACCGGGATAAAAAGTATCCTATATCTTAATTCAGGTTTTAATCTATATGTGTGCCAAATTTCATCTAAATCCGTTCAGCCGTTGTTGCGTGATTAAGTAATAAACATCCAATCATCTAAATATCCAAACACACGCTCAACATTTCACATTTATAATATAGTAATGAAATGAAATGAAATGTTTATTTATGTAAGTAGATCTTAAAAGACACTTTTACACGTCAATATTTTTACTTCCGCATATGAGAAGTAGTAGGAAGTAGGATGAACATTTTTCGCGTGAAGGCAAATCTAGCGATTTCAATCTTTGGCTGTACCCAGTAGTTTCGGTTAGTAACGAGACTATAACGGTTACTGTCATAATCGTTATAGTTATGCCGATAAAGGAAGTGCTTTATGGGTTCTATCCTTACATACCAAGACCCTTCCGTGCCTCAGAAAACACGTTGAACCTTTGGTCCCGGTTGCCATTCGTGGATCTTTGACAATCGTTACGGGTCGTCAGGAAGCCGAAAGGCTGACAACCAGTCTTAGCAAGAGATATCGTATTACCCAGTTACTAGGTTGTGGAGATTAGATGGACAGTCGTTTCATATTAAATACTGGTATTCAGCTGTATCCAATAAGACTGGAAGTCGACCCCAACATAATTGCGTAAAGGCAGATTGATTGATTTTGTACCTAACTACCCATCTAAGTAATTTGGTTGTTGTTTGCATGTGATATAAAAGCTATTTATGTAGATAATTAGGTGATCTATCCTTTCTCTGATCTTTGTCAGCACCAGATAGGTTCTCAAATATCTTCTATACAGATAAATAAAATTGGAGTGTCTGTTTGTAATATTAAAATAACATTTCTTTAAATTTTTGTCTGTCTGTCTGTTTGTTCCAGCTAATCTCTAAAACGGCTGGACCGATTTTGATAGGACTTTTACTGGCAGATAACTGATGTAATAAGGAGTAACTTAGGCTACTTTTATCATAGAAATTTAATATATAAATAAATTAATAATAAAAAATAACTATTCCGCGCGGACGAAGTCGTAGGTACAGCTAGTAGTTTATACACCGTGAAATTTTAATGGTTGTTTTCCCGCAGCGAAATGGTTTTGTCTTGGTAATACAATCGTTTTATAAACAAATAAAATATTAGAAAAAAAAAATGGCAGATTAACCATTGTGTAAAATCACCACGTGCGAGAGTTTATTTTGCTTTGAACATTTATGCATCGCTGTTCCCTTTGTCGGCGGCGCGTGCGATTCGAGTAGTACCTTCAAGTTACCTCTAGTGTTACTATTGAGTAGTGTTTTATCGAGTTGATGAATATTTTTTAAAATAATTTTAAAACAATAAAATCTGTACCTTTCTGAGTAAATGCTAACTGCATTCGCAGATAAAAAAAAAAAAACAGGTACAGACATTTAGAAAACGTCAACCTTCATGTGCCTGCCCTTACCGCCTCTTCTAATATTTATAATACCGAACATTCAAAATGACGTAAATCCTCTAACCCGTCTAAATGCCTATGAGTAAATTCAAACAGATGAAATACCAAGAGCTTAAATGTCCTAAAAATAGAGTACCTATTCCACGTCTTAAAACCCTGAATCCCTGTAGTTAATATTTGTTTTTGATACAAATCGGCTACATTCTAAAGATTTGGAATGACTTTTAGACATTACACCGCGTTCGCACGGACATAAAAGTATAGCGGCGGGATTTTAGCGAGCACTGAATTTAAAAAATTCGGTGTTGATTTTAAACTACAATACACTTTCAATTTTGTTGTGAACAGACGTGTCGATCATTCATTAAAATAATAAACAATAACTTGCTGAATCGTGCCTTGGTTTTACCAAATAGCCGGTAGTAAAGCAAACTGTGTCATACGTAATCATAATATGTTAGGTTTATGTAAATTGTATCTGTGGAAATGTGTATAAGTTATTAACAACTTATAACTCAATGGCAACCAGCCTCTTCAGCCGCGATGTGCTCGGAGCCCACCTCCTACACCCGTGCCCGTACCCGCACCTCACCCTCAACCGCCCAGCCAAAGAGACGATGACGCGTTGGAAGTGATAGCAACGTCGGAAATCTAGAACTGGATGTCGTCCATTGAGCAGTGCCTGAATGAAGTGTGTTCTATTGCATCAGATGGCAAATTAAATATGGAACAAAAACTGCCAATAAGTATCCTATGCCGAAAAGTAAGTCACGGAATATCGCTGATGGCCGTCCACTACCAGTCCCTTAAATTGAGAGCCGTCCGGGCTCACTCCACCGTCCAAACACTAGAAAACCAAATTGATCTGTCGCAGCAACTGCAAGACCTGAAGCTGACAATCGAAGCTTCAATGAAACCAGTTACGGGAAAAAATCCCGCCACGATATTTTTACGTCCGTGTGAACGCAGACTTATACAATAACCCTACGATGCCATGTAAATGTGTATTCTGTTGCCTGATACTCTTAATATTTGCAAACGTTTTCAGAGTGCGTATTAGTAATATTGATAAATCTTAACAAACAAGAATTTAATGCGTCTCCTAATCGTCGTGGTTTTAGGAGTCTGATTTAGGGGAGTTAGAGGACAACCCAATAAATGTGTACGAATTTTCAAGTCTAAGTATGTACCTCATACTTTCCGAATTTATAAGAAGAAGTACTTACTTTAAACACGTAGATACTGAGCCATGCCTGTTCAAGGTCATATTCCAAATCTTTGACGTCATTTTTACGAAATGCGCAAGTTTTAATTATTAATATGCCCTGACCCTTGCACTGTTGCACAATGTGTTGCGTGTGTTTCATTGGGCGCTGTAATAAACAGGGTTAATTTACACTGAAAATAAAAGTTGTTTCCCAGCAATATATTTTTAACCGCCTTCAAAAAGGAGGAGGTTCTTAATTCGTCGGAACCTTTTTTTTTGTTTTTTTTTTATGTATGTTCCCCGATTACTCGAAGATGGCTAGACCGATTTGGATTATAATTTTTTTGTTTGAAAGGGTATACTTCCCAGGTGGTCCCTTGATCATCAAATCAGGATCTGATGATGGGATCCTGGAGAAATAGAGAGAACTCTTCAAATTTTATAGGCATACTTGAAGCGATTTGGGTAGTTTTTGGAAGAGTACTTTCTCGGAGTGAAGAACTTCAGAGATAGGCAACGCAACTCCTCAATAAATGATAGCAAATAGACTGTAATTACAGAAATCTAATGTCTGTGTATTGTTTACACCAGTTCATAACATAACATCACGCCGGGACGCTGTGAAGTCGGTTGTTTTTTTTTTTTTAAGTTTTTATTTTTTACTTTTTAGCGGTTCACATGTGCTTACCGTGTGAACCACTAAAAAGTGAAAAACTTAAAAAAAAAAACAAAAAAAAACAACCGACTTCCAAAAAAAAAAAATATTTTCGGAAGGCGGTGACAAAAAATTAAAACACATAATTATCCAAAGTCACCGCCTTCCGAAATTAAAGTTATTTTTCACATTTTTAAGTTTTTTACGCTGTGTATAGAATTTAAAGAACGAAAGCTTTTATAGCTGAAAACTGAAATGTTTGTATACCAAATGGTGAAATATGGCTGAAATTTAATGAATCATAACAACTGTTATGCATTACTCGTATTTGCAAATAAATGTCTATTCCATTCTCTATTCTTCAACTTTAATTAAATTTGTAAATTTTAGTTCTGACAATACTTTTGTGTCTTGTCCAGGACTGGATGTATTTCGGCTGAGATTGTGATGGTGATAAGTCTATTGAAGGCACCTGATCCACCTCTGGTGATTAATGAGAATCTAGTAGTGCTAGCAATTAGAAACAAGTTGGCAAGCAACGAGCAGCGCATGTGTAGTTGAGATAGTTTTGTCGCTGGCCTATGAGCGACTGCACGAGTGCGACCCGTAGAATGACTGCCCAGTCACTTGCTAGCAGTGGCGTGCACAGAGTTTTTAGACAGGATAGGCAGAAATAAAAAAAAAACAAAACACAACAATCGCTGTACCTACCTACACAGCATGCAACCTGTGAGGCAATTAAATGAATCATATTGTTTTGTTTTGTATTGAATTTACGATTGACTTTACCTATAGTTTGTACCTATTAATTGCAAATCCGGTGTAGGTACAGCTACTTTTCACGATACTTAGGTACTTGATATTTTTCACGCTAGATATTAAAAAAAAAAAACATTTTTTTTTCTTTTCTCTTTACACACACCGCCTGAACAACTTTCACATTGAATATTATTTATTTTTCACACTATTTATCAATGTCAAAATCTTAAATACATGCCATCATAGCTCACAACCAAAACAAATAAATCAAAACAAACAAGGGCGTCCAAATTACGCGGAATATGAAAATATTACGACGAAGAAATTATGGTTGTTTAGGTAGTCACAATTCAATGAAACAATGCTACTTTTTAAAATAGTCGCATAACCAGCTTTGTTTGGAAAACTTCGGTAAGTTTCGTAATTCATCTCGTTGTTAAAAATCGTAAAAAGCCAGTAACTACCCTATACGGTTGTGTGCGTTATTCGTTACATTGTGTGCCACGTATGTATAGGAACGCACACTGAATAAATCTGTATGACTACGAGAGCACACCTACAAACATTGAGACACGAATAGTTCGTGTCTCTCCCAAGGCACTAAGCGGCGCTAGTGCATCGCAATACGAAGTTGCGTCAAATTGCACGAACGAACGGGATGGGATATTGTATCAATAATACTAATGATACGACCGACGCTCGACAGGTGGTGCTGATTTAAGAATAAAGATTTTTGTTTATTGGTAAAATAATATTAGTTTTACATATTTATCTGATTTAGGTAGGGTGGGCAGTGTCTTTCTGTCTTTATAGACTGCACGCCACTGCTTGCTAGTATATGTATGTGCCAAGCGAGTCACTCAGCGAGTTCTGCCCACCAAGCTAGCGTCGCTCAAGAAACTAGTAGAGGGAGAGTTCTCGCCGGCCAGTGTGAACAGTCAGCGATCAACTATTAATACATGTATCTGTTTTACTGACTGGGGACCTACATCTATTGTACGTTTCATGCGAGCGAGAAAGCAGTTGATAGCTAGTCGCACATGCCTTTTTTCATCGTTCAGAAGAGAGCGCCAAAGTCCTATAGTTATCTTACCCAAAGCAAAATAAAAGACGACAAAAATGCGATTTCCAAATTAAAATACCAACCAATCAATCCTTGTCACATCCAAAGATAACAAACAGACAGAAACTAAAACAAAAGCGAAAATATTTAGGAGAACGTGACTTGACGAAACGATGGGCTTTCTTCGTGAATATACAAATATCCTACATTCCGACTACACAAAAATACCAGCTGAAGAATAAAATTAGGTTAATGGAATTATAATAAAAACTGTGTGTATTTTAATTTGGTTTCTGAGTTTTTATTGTGGTTTTGTCGTGAATCTGGCGTGGCGATGAAAAATTAAGTAGAAAAGCTATCAAGTAGCTATCACACCATAGCATAATTATCCATAGCTTAACATAGCATAATCTATACATACTTACTAATATTATAAAGAGATAAAATTAGTTTGTTTGTATGTTGGGGGTAATTTCTAGGACTACCTACAGATTTGATTTAAAAAATTGCATTTAATAGCTCTGTCCATGTGAATAGTTTTAGGTTATTAAACATCACGCTACGTCACTAAGGAGAAGAGAAAAAAATAGACAGGAAAAACGCTAAGTAATATCGCGGGCGGGCGATGGAATTGCTATAGGTATGTTACATTTTATGTCAAAAAAAGAAATTACACGAAGCTAGTAATATAACAAAGAGGTAAAATCCGTAAGTTTGTACGTAGGGCGCAATCTTCGGAATTACTGATCAGCAGTGTTCTTCTGTAAAAATCTCGCCGTGATTACTTAGGTGAAGTGAGCTGTCATTAGTATCAATTCTTAATGTCAGATCTTCACCTAAGTTCTCACGGTGAGATTTTAATAGAATAGATCGGCTGATTCCGAAACTTCCTTCACTAATCGGAAGCTACAATAATCAAGCGGATGAAGTCGCGGGCAGAAGCTATTATTTGAGATATCTATTCATCAAGTATCGCAGTTATTGAACAAACTTCTGACGATGCATATTTTTGTTAAAATGTGAATAGACAGCCGCTGTCTAAATAAAAGTTTAAAACAAAAAAAGACTTAGAAAACGATATGTTGATAATAAATAACATGACATACCAGGACGTCTGTAATCCGCGAAGGGTTAAGCAGAGGTATACTGCATCTTTAACATGTTAAAACTTAAAAAGTAAATAACATTTTGAAATTAACCCGATCAACCCAGAATGTTTACAACTCCTTCCTCCATTTGCACCTAAATAAGCATTTATCTAAATGAACGAATGAATGGAAAGTTTATCGAACCGTTCAGTTTACAGTGACATGCCCAACTTTCCACAAGATTCAATTCTTCAATTTAAACTTTTGTCTGCGACAACATGAGCTCCGTCCATTGCTCAAACAAACTTGATTTATCTTCTTTCATAGTATTGAAACTTGTTATTTTTCTAGCGGAAGACTTGGATGGCATCAGTTCTTAATTTTGGTTTGTTGATGTAATTGAATTGATATGTTATACAGTTGCACGTAAGTGTTGATTTTGATATCTAGCCTTTGTTTTATGATTGTTGTACTGTTGCCGTAAATGTGAGTTTTTGAGGTACAAAAAGAGTGTGATTTTTAACAAAGAATTGTACTGGGTGTCACAAATTGGTACCAGATAGTAACAAATTTAATGATTTTATTTTTGTAAGCAGATTTGTACAAACACTTTTGATGAAGTGAAGTCGGCGTTTCCTATCCGACTACTCTGAGGAGAAAAGCCGAAGCAAACTAAGTCCCAGTCTCCTTTAAAGTCTGTGCACAATTTTGGTCAGATCATATGAAGACCATGTAGATTGACGTCTGAAAAGGTCGTTAGAGGAAAGAACCAAACAGATTGAGTGGACCTGTCCAGTCATTGCACACATTGTTAGTTTTGCTGCAGTTCAACTCAAGTTATCCAATTCTTCGGTCAAGGCATAACATATAATAAAAAGTCTCGAATACAGTCGATAGGACCATGTATACCAGTAGCTGATTACAGCTTAATATAATACGATGGTCGAAAATGTCAATACCCTTTCACACCGGGTCCCAATACCCTATTAGGGACCTGTAACAACGTACCCCATTTCAGCCCTTTGGGTACTGTTGCTAAGCTGACGACAAATATTGTACGATATCGTCTAAAAATTCAATTACAATATGAAAATTTGAATATAATTTCATTTTTCAATATCTGATGAGAATTTTGTTCTGTAAAAGATTTTTCGACAAAAAGGTACAAAGTATTTGATTAGATTACTCACTTAGTTCTTCTGTGATGGAGAATATTTAGGTAGATACGTAAAATTTACTCTCTTGTTACTATGGTCCCAATTATATATTTTTAATTGCCGATTTAATATTACACCTTTGACATCGAATACGCGTTCATCGAACGCATGCGCTGCGTTAGTTCGATATCATCATTAATACGCAACGCTAGCGCCACGACTGCGCGGCGTTAACGTGCCTTCAACCAACGTCAGATGCTAAGGCATCCTTTGTTGTCCGCCCGAATGGGAAAGCGTGGAGTAAAGCCCGTAATAGTATATTCAATCCTGTCCAAATGGGAGCTGGCTTATTGCGAATATCCCCTATTGTTGCCGAGGTATTCCTTACATACAAGACTTAAAAATCAAAATTGCCCCTGCAGCTGCTACTAAGCAGACTAAGCAGCAATCTATACATACATAATAAAGCTGAAGAGTTTTTTAGTTTGAACGCGCTTGTCTCTAGAACTACCAGTCTTAAAATAAATAAGCTAATAAGAGTGAAATCTAACGTAATTCGGCGCGGCCCATCGAATGGCGCAATATTATAGCGTAATAAGACAATCAGCTAATATCGGCTATGTGATTAACTTCAAGTTCATTATCGTTATCATCAGGGTCATAGTACCGTTGGAAGCCGAGCAAAACTAAAATTACACTAAGCGAAAACGAATTGAAAGTGCGAGCGGGCGATGTGATGTCACGCAGTGGGTAATGGGCCGTAATTAAAGCGAACGAAGCGACGGGCAGAAGCCAGTGAAAGATTTATTCAAAATCAAAAGTCATTTATTCTAACTTGGCTGAGAGTCAGCACTTTTTAAACGTCAAAATTACATAAGACAGTCCCGCAAAACGCCCGCCCTTCACCACTTCCTAGTGCTTTAGCTAGGAAGAAGAAGTGGCGCAAAAAACTCCCCAGCAGCACAGCTGTCTGTTAAGTTGGAAGAACTTGATTCTATACAATAATAGTAAAAATAACATTACTAAACACAAAACATAAAATTAAATTAATTGTCATATGTCAGCTAGCACACGCCAATATGCCAACAAAACACAGTAATTGAATCGCAAAGAGGGAGGCGGCGCACGTGAGGGAGATGCAGTACATGCGCCCTCACAGCCGTGGCCTTCTCAGAAGACGCTCTGGGCATCGGGAATCCCAGGCTGATTCCCGGCCACCGTAGGCACGGGCTTGCTGACGGCGAGTAATGGGTAGCTCGCTGACCGGTAAGGACCAAGCCCGGGTCGACGGCGCGTTGTGTTCCACGCGCGCCTCAAAGAGATGTCAGCACCAACTGGTGAGGTTCGCAAGGGCCGATGCCTGCCAGGGGTGCGGGTTGTTCGAAAGAGATACCGCGGCCCCTGGCACACAGGCAACTGAGGGAATACGGGTGGGTTTTAGTCAGTAAAAGTCTGACAAGCCTTCCCGCTCCACCCAGAGCGGGAGAAGTTATTTGATGATTTCCCACCCAAAAAAAAAGCAGAAACAAGTAAATAATAAAAACAAAACAATAAACGTAAACATTACTCATTACGCAAATAAAAGCTTCCAGGCATATAAGGTGTGGCCGCTTACATATGCAATGCTGCATTATGTTCGGTTAGATTTAACTTGTAGTAAAAATAAACAACATACTTCTCGTGGTCCCTACAATCGGGACTCAATCAGTGAAGAGTGATGTAATTGTTAATATTGATTCACTGAATAAATTGTATATCGTATGTAAAACTTTACGTCACAATACAATGTTAGTAAATATAGTCACTTTGATCACACACCCATAATTTTCTTTGAGGTCCCTTGTCATTAAATTGGAGTACAAATTCAATATCAATCAAACCGAAACAAAATTGTACGAGAGGACAACCCTATCTAAATTGTATCTAAATTGGTGCTATTGAAACAGAAAATTGACAATTTAGTGTATTGCGAGCTCTTTGCACGTGTGAAGACATTTCAATTCCGTTGGTTTACTGGGAGGTCTCTTCAGATGTTTTAAAGTGGGTGTTACTGCTTGTAATTTGGCGATGTATTGAGGTGATCTCCTTCTAGTTTACTTCCAGCTTTATCATAGAAGACTAGCTTTTGCCAGCGGCTACGCCCGCGTGGAGGTCGAAAATAATCCTATGGAAACGTACTATCAGGATGAAAAGTAATGTGTTATTCCAGGTTACAAATTATCTGTGTACCACATCCAAATCCGTCCAACCGTTTTTGTCTAAACAAAACAAACATCAAAACATGTGAACTTTCACATTTACACTATTAGTAGGATGGTAGTAGTGTCATGATTTCCAAAAATCGATAAGATTTGTAGTCATTCTAAGTAACATTTATTAAACTGAAAGTATCTAATTTGACTCAAATGATTTTTAACCCCCAACGCAAAAACGACGGGGTGTTATAAGTTTGAAGTGTCTGTGTGTGTGTGTGTGTGTGTGTGTCTGTCTGTGGCATCGTAGCTCCCGAACGGATGAACCGAATTAGATTTTGTTTTATTTTTTAGAAAGGTGAATTAGTCGGGAGTGTTCTTAGACAGGTTTCATCAAAATCGGTTCAGCCGTTTGAAAATTATCAGCTCTTTTCTGGTCAGTGAAGGGATTTGACCATCTTCCACGGGTCTGATCAAGTCGAAATTTGGTGTTCTATTACTTCAATGATACCAGACGAACAAAGTAACCTTGAACTGATGCTGAAGCAACACCTGTTATTTCCAGGATACGAAAGCTACTCACCAACAAACAGCAGACGTATCGTGTTTGGGCTCATTGAAAAGGTCTCAATGTAGGTTGTGGATAAATGGTGATCAGGACGAGGAATGAGGATAGATTAGTAACAAACTTCACTGTGGGAAACTAACGCAACGCTGCACAGATTTAAGCGAGACATTAAATTTAAAAAGCAGGAAATAAAAGTTACATTTAAAATTTAAAAAACCCCCGACCCAAAAAAAACCTCTAAAAAGTAAAATAAATATTTATTGGTCTTTTAAGTTGTAGGTAATATTTTGATCAACGTATTGTCAAGTCAGGGGACGGTCAAAGAAAACGCCAGACAGAGGTGACCTAGCATTTTATCATCCAAAATTTTTTTTTTTCTACTTTTAGAGTTTTTTTTTTTGGGTCGGGGGTTTTTTATCAGAATAATGACGTTTAAAAATTAAAGAAGTCTATATCGTTGTTATGGTCTATACCTAATTAAATAGTTTGATATATATTGCTATAAAGTTAACAGGTTTGTATGTGGGTAAGAGTTTAATAAATGCATAAATATTTACTGAAAAATATGTTTTCTTTACTGTAAGATAACTTGTATGTACTTTGCTATTTACCGTGACAGTTTATGGTGACAATATAGTATCGTTACGATAAAACGACATTAATTCTACCAACTTTATGCCTCGTTTGTCTAGTGGCTGCAATCGGTACTGCTGAGCATGAGCATGAGGTTTTGGGTTCGATTCCCAGGTCGGCAGAAGTATTATTGGGTTTTTCTATGTCAGTGTACTATAGGTATACCACTGCCCAACTTTTCAGGGAAACAAGGCGAAATGGTATGCTTATGTTCTAAAAACTTTCAGACCGAAATAACCACCAATTATATCCAAAGCTGAACTTGAAACATCATCATGTTTCAATAAATATCTATAGTAAAGTTGACTTGATCTCGTAGAAACATGCCTACAGTCTAGCGGTCAGGCCGCAACACGTAGACCCGTGTCACGAGAGCGTCTGCTCTCGAATACTAATGTCAGACGCTCGTTGTTCAAATCAAAGGACATGATTTGCCTAGTTATGAAAGCTGTAGCGTAATAAATGATGAAGTATTTGTTTGTAGAAGGTTTGTGGAAATGTTAACTAAGATTTTAGTATTTTTACAAAGCCGCAGGGAAATTCATTGCTAAGCAAACTGACAGTTCTAAATTACCTACAGTATATTCAAATAAAAATTTTCATCCTTTGACTGTTTTATGAAATGCCTTCAACACTGTTAATTGACATTTATTAAGCTACGAAAATCCCATGGAAAAAAGACTCAGTTTTTCTAAAATTGAAAATTTTCCGGGAAACTTTACCAAATTTTCTATATAAAAAAAAAATCTATTTTTTGTTTTATAATATTGATATTACTATTACATACATTATAATCGGTTCATCCGTTCTCAAGTGATGCGTTTACCAACGAACAGCTTTTAATTTTATTCATATAAAACATTGATACCTTTTTCTGGCTGTACTTACTTTTTGTAAGTAGGTAGGTACTTACTTATGGACAAAGACATATTGGTGGGGTGTTTGTAGAACTAGGCAGAGGTTAAGGTTGGATAAATTACTTGGAATTTCGAACTTCTGGATGGAGGTGTGGTGGTTGGGATAACCACTGACGGCCGCCATAGCCTATGCACAATGGTCTACATGAAGGATTAAGTACGGAAACTAAACCGTCTAACATAGAACATGACTTTTGTAAATTGAACTTTGCTAGTAAGTTATTGTTACTTACTCGATGAATAAATGTGTTGCTTTTATATCATGGACATTATATTAGGTCTTTAATCTTTCCATTATTCGACTGTCTGCTGAACGAAAAGTAGGTAAACACTATAAAATACGGTTATGGCAGTTAAAAGTAATTTTCTATTTTTATTCTGAAAATATAATAACACAAAGTTTTTAAAAGAAAAAAAAACAGAAAATATCAACAATATTATATTTTTTCTAACAAAATAGGGCCGAGCTTTGATGTGCTCCAATATTGAATAATTCAGGGCAGAATGTATCAGTGTCTTGGCCATCTTTATTCATGTGTTATGTACCTTTATGTTCGGGGATTTGCATTTTATTGAACAACTTCCAATGTTGTAATTTTGCTTTACAATATTTTACTTGGCTTTGTTGTTTTGCAGCTATTGGTGAAATGATAAAAAAAAAAACAATACATAATTTTACAATCAGGGTTTGTGGCTAACTAATAACAGCTTCATGTTGTCGATGAATCAGGTTAAGCTACGCTTGCCGCGGTTCGTCTGTAGATGGGTGACCATCTTTACAATCCAAGACCCCACTGTGCCTCAGAGAGCACGTTAAGTCGTTAGTTCCGGCTGACATTAGTGGATCTTTGACAGTCGTTACGGGTCGTCAGTAGCTCGAAAGTCTGACAACCAGTAATGGTATCGTGTAACCCAGTAACTGGTTTGTGGAGGTCAGTAATGCAGTCGCTCCGTGTAAAATACTAGTATTTAGCTGCATCCGTTAAGACTGGAATCCAACCCCAACATAGTTCCAGGGGTGCGGGTTGTTCGAAAGAGATATTGTTGACCCTGGCACACAGGCAACTGAAGGAACACGGGTGGGTTTTAGTCAGTAAAAGTCTGACACGCCCTCCTGCTGCACCCAGAGAGGGAGAACTTATTTGATGATTTCCCAAACTCAATAAAAAAAAAAGCCAACATAGTTGGGAAAACGCTAGGCAGTTATAAGAAGAGACAACTGGATATTTTATGTAATTCCGTTTTATATTTTAAGTAAAGCTAATTCAGTGATTTTAGTGGAAAAGATGTAAGCATTGGAAAAATATTTTTTCTTTCATAATTTGAAATTCAGAACGTGACTTATTCAATGCATTGTTTGAATAACTTAATTTAATATCTACTTCAAAAATGTTTCTTTCACTGCGTACTGCGTAATACCTATGTGGGCAGAATAATGAGGAGCTTAGCCGAAGCTAAATAAAAATGTAGACTTTATTCGGAGTTCTATTTCAGGGGACGTTCTTTGTTCAGAAAGGCATGAAATATTTTGAGATAGCCTGACTAAAAAAACTAGCCAAGTGCGTGTCAGACCACGCACAATGATCGGTTCCGTAGTTGGGATGAATTTAACCCAACAAACAAAACTTTTTTTTTGACATACATATTGTCTCATACATCGATATAAGCCACGGTGAATTTTCCAACTGTAAACGTGAGTTTGAAATCGCAATAATGAAAGTTTGTGTGTAATAAAACAATAAATTAACAATTATTGGAATTTTTCCTTTACTTGTGCCGTAAGACCTTGCTTTTTGCCAAATTTCATGATCTTAGGTTAGCGGGAAGTGCCAAATTTTTTTCACTTTTTTGCAGCTAGACACGCGTATGAGGTGTCAAAATACGTGCCCGCGGCCTAACTAACGACGGTGGAATGGACGGTAAGTCCGCTACAAAATTTTGAATTTAAGGTAAAAAAACGCGATTTTGTACTTGAACTGAACGCGATACACGGTCCAGCCCCGAGGTATGGCAGGTAAGTCATTTATAATACAAAAATGAACTAATTAGATACAAGGAATTTTAAGAAAACGAGGTTATTGTTTTAAAAATAAGTGAAAATTACGAAAATTGCATTTTAGCACTTTTTATGGAGACTGATGGATTGTGATAGATAAAAAGGTAGGACAGAGCCTTATCAAAATTAATATCGTCGAAAACCGCTTAGAAATCTGAGTTAAAAATTTCAAATTCTAGTAACCTGTGTGTTTGTTTGTATCAGGTACGTATATATTTTTGATATATTGTTTTAGATTTATTAGCGGGTACAAAATATGTCGCATAAATAGCCGTATATGTTTATTTCGTTGGCTTGATTGATTCGTTCGTTCCTGAGAAAAAGGGCCTTGGCAGACTGAGACGACGGACAGACGGACAACAATGTGATCCCACTGCGAGTGATATTGTGGAGATAATAAAATTAATGAAAATACTGGCAATACTAATGCATAGTATTTTGGAACTGTTAAATTAACCCTAGCGTCGAAATTATAAAAGCATTAAAAAAAAAACTAAATAGTAAGCTGTAATGAATCAAACTTGGACTGGCTAATAGTAACTGAAATTTTTGGATATGTTTTATTGATTTTTCCTATGCATCAGATATAAACAAATTAATTTATTGTCGTCTTCACCCTGTACATTTTAATCAACTTAGGCATGTGAATATGCATTTCAATATAATTTTAACGTCTCTTGCAACGAGTTTTTAGTTCTTGTAATTGTTAGACATGTTTTTCATAGTTTCATTTGCATTTAGTATCATGTGAAGACCATGCAGATTGGAGTCTGAAAAGGTATTATTAGGAAAGAACCGCACATACCGAGTGGATCTGTGGAGCCAGTACAAGCATTTGTCAGTTATCGTACCGCTATCTCGACTAGAGTGTGTGAACAACAAGTGAAGAGTTAACAACAAAATGAAATTTAATTCATCCAAATGCTTCGTCATGAGTTTTAGTCGAGCACGAAACCCGTAGTAAACTTTAGATTATACTTTTTGAATTAACTAATGTAAAAACACTTTTTGACCTAACTAAAGACAAAAAAGCCTAATAACAAGATGTCGATGTCATTTTTTGTAGGTTTTCGTAAATCCGGAGTCACACATTATCCTACTAATCACTACATAGTATAAAACAAAGTCGCTTTCTCTGTCCCTATATCCCTATGTATGCTTAAATCTTTGAAACTACGCAACGGATTTTGATGCGGTTTTTTTTAATAGATAGAGTCATTCAAGAGGAAGGTTTATATGTATAATAGACCGACCTCCACGCGGGCGAAGCCGCTGGCAAAAGCTAGTAATATTATAAATGTGAAAGTTTTTATGTTTAGATGTTTGGATGTTTGGATGTTTGTTCCTCAATCACACAAACATGGCTGAACGGATTTGGCACCACGGAGTTGGCCACGGGCAAAAGCTTGTTACTAAATATAATAATCGTACAGATTACGTGCGCTTATAAACCCGCGGAAGAACATAACGGTTCCTTCCTTCATGACGATACCTTGTTTGTCAAAATACGACGAGTAATTTAGGAGTTACGAGGGATCAGGTGAGTGCACATTCATAGATACAAACATACATGTTAAGCCTGTAAAAATCGTAACCCTCCTTTGGCTTTGCCGTACTCGTGTAAAAAAAAAATAATGTCGCTCTTCGCAGCATTATATCACAGAAGCTTATTGCTACAAGAACCTACAAACCCCTTTACAGCCCCTACTCCACGTTTACGCTTGACAAATATTTACGGACTCCGGATTCCGTAATAAACGGGTCGTAAACGCTCGGTGATTTTCTTCACACGTGACAAACAAACTCACGTTACGGACAATGAAAGGTTACTCTTAATTAAAACCGGTATTTTGTTACGTCTTCCAAGTCTTCTTGGTAAGTTTAGTTTGGAAACAAATATGTGTTTATTTTGTTTTAGTTACGCGAAAACATGTCTTATGTGTCCACCTGAACTGGGCCCGCGTGGTGGACATTATATGCTTATTGAGATGTCTCGTGGGTCATTTATGGATTTCTATGATAAATGAAAAATGATTTTATTTCTGTAAGTAGGTTTGTACAAACACTTTTACACGTCAATCACATTTTTTTTAAACTAGATGAGGTCGGCGTTTCCTATCTGACTACTCTGAGAAGAAAGGCCGAAACAAACTCAGAGGTCACAGTCTCTTTTAAAGTCCAGACATAATCTTGGTTAGATCATGTGAAGACCATGTGGATCGGTGTCTGAAATGGTCTTTTGAAGAAAGAACCACACAGATTGAGTGGACCTGTCCATTCAGTATTGATGTATGTATTTGGAAAAGACCTATTTCATAATAGTATAGTTGCGAAAATAATAAGCTCGTAACATCTTAAAACTACATTCAATGCACAAATAAGAAAGATTCAAACGTGATTTTTACATAAAGTAAAAAATCACGTTTCATATAAATCAAATCTTTCTTATTCAAATGTCAAGGTATTTATACTCGTGACGGTACCTACCTACCTAAAAATATATCTTTTAATTAAATACGAATCGTAAGGGACTACGAATTGTAGGTTAGGTACCTTAATAAAAGTAACTGACCCAGTTGGTGACGATTCGCGATACAATGAACTATGAAAATAAATTCCCATTTGCCGTCGACGAGCTATTTCGGAAACGGCAATTCTAAAGGGCACTGTTCACGATACTTTGAATTTATATTGCTTTATGTAACTGAAGATTCGAATGTAAAAAGCCTTACCTTTTCTACTTTTTGTTTTAAATTCATGTGCAAATCGTGAAGCCAATTTAATAGTGATATACTTTTTATCACATAAATCCTTTGTTATATCAATATTTATCAGATAAATCCTTTATCCATCAATAACCATTTGTACTAACTCCTTCATGGAAAAACCGATGCTTCTGAACTGCATGACGCGTTGTCCCAACTTGGCATAATCAAAATAAAAAAAATCAATATAAAAGTCATTTATTCAAACTAGGCTGAGAGTCAGCACTTTTTGAACGTCAAAAGTACATAAGACAGTCCCCCAAAACGCCCGCCCTTCACCACTTCCTAGTGCTTTAGCTGGGAAGAAGAAGTGGCGCAATAAACTCCTCAGCAGCACAGCTGTCTGTTAAGTTGAAAGAACTTCATTCTGTACAATAATAGGTAAGTAATTAACATTAAACAATAAATGAAAATGAAAAATAATGGTTTAGACAGTCAAATAAAATAAACAATGATATGAAGTAATTCATATAACCTGTCAGTAGCTAAGCTAATTCTGGTGAAAGAACACAAACGTTGTCTTGAGTTAATCACATCGACCAACAATTCTTATCGTTTAAGTAGTCGTTGATAGAATAGTATGCCTTAGAACAAAGAAGAAGAAGAAAAGGGAAGCTTGTTACAAAAGGTTATACCAAGCCTAACAGATGAGTTATGAACTTTATACAGCCGATGATATGAATATCACTGTTTTAGTGTATAACTGTATAATGTCCAATCAGTCTATAATGTTGCCACTGGTGGGTCATAGGCCTCCTCCCTGTGCGAGGGAGTGGGCCGTAATCCATCTGGTTGAGTCACATGTCTTCGAATTGTTGGCTCCAGGACGTGCCGGTTTCCTAACAATGTTTTCCTTCACCGTTTTGAGAGCAGTGGTAATGAAATAATTTACACAAACCAATACGCTTATCTGAGTTCGAACCTACGACCTAAAAATCGGTTAATCGCGACCATTACCACTGGGCAACGTCTGCTCACCCGTCCCTCCTTTGAGCTTCCGTAAAATACAGTTACATTAGGAGACATAGATGGTTCGCCGTGCCAGTAACACACCGTCGCACGATCCCAATTCCCTTTCCCTCACACTCTCTCTGTACTCAACGCTCTAGAGACCCGACTGTGATGCGGTTGTGGCTGAATGGAAATCAATCTTAATTTCTGTCTTTTTTATTTTTAGCTAAGTAATGCTATTGGAGGATAACCGCTTTATATTAAAGTAAAATATATAAATATCCTTGACTTTTGATTTGTTGAAGTCGCTATGTACCTACACTCGAGTTCATTAATATATTGGCACTGTCAAGGATTTAAAATATTGTGAGCGTTGGATAGCTCAATAAATTCTATAGAATCTATAGATCAAAAATATAACGGGTCAATAATATATGCTGTGCATTACGCAATAATATGAAAAAATATATGTACGCATATCAGCTACCCATTAAAGTTCTCCACAGCTTAAATTAATACTTACACAGACATGAAGCCACAATAAAGCGCTTCAGAACTTTACACTACGCTAAACAAAGATATAATTAATTCTATGCACTTCAAGCTATCCCAAAGCCAGCGTTGCTTCAAAGCGCTCTCTCTCTATACGACTGCGTGTCTCTTACGTTACAGTTAGTTTCTTGGTAAATGAGGCTTGGAGACGAGGAGAAGGAAATGTGCAGAAGGTAAGAATTGTTTCATGAAATGGATGCATTGTACTTAAGGTTCTTGGGGCTTCTTATGTGTGGAAGACGACCACATAGTGATTTCGTTTCTGGCATACCTGCATAACGACAGTCGACAACAAACATTCGATAGGTTGCCGAATGGAAAATGACACGTTTTCAATCACTAATTTGCCTTGCCCCCGACAGCAAATAGGTGTCGGAAGAATGGCGGTCATCGATTTGATGAAAAATTGTGTGAATAAATAATAGTTTAAAAAAACTAAAAAAACACGCTTTAAAAGTCAAACTAAAAAGTAGAAAATAATTTAATTCTATTAAAAAGCGTGGGGTGCTTTTTGAGGTATTTTTATAATCAATTAATATCAAGCACCCCACGCTTTTTAATAGAATTAAATTATTTTCTACTTTTTAGTTTGGCTTTTAAAGCGTGTTTTTTTAGTTTTTTTAAACTATTACTTATTTTCTATTTTTTAGTTTTGCTAACTACAAAAGCGTGTTTTTCTATTTTTTTTTTTAATTATTGAATTGTCATAGGTCCTCGATAAGTTTACAAAGTTTAAATGAAATCTGACCGTTTAAAGTGGGTCAAAATAGCGTCCAAAGGAGTCGGTTACATACAAACATACAAACAAACAAACATACAAGTGAAGCTTGCAAGAAAGCGTGTAAAAACAGTGAACTGCCTTTAGATGACTCCTTTGATTTTGGATTCATATTCGATTCTGCACGGAAGCCTAGCAAACGGTTGTGAATAGCTGTGCTATGTCCATCTTACTCATATGGTTTTTACGAGAACATATAATATTCCCTGTGCTGGGACACAAGCCAGCCAACATAATAGGTTTAAAATAAATATAGAAACGTTGCCTTCAAAAATCGAATATTCATTCTGCGAGAAAGCATACAATTCCAGGCTTTGGATGGGCTCCATTTACTGCAAGGAAGATAGGATCCAGAAAACAGTGGAATCTAAATATTTTTAAAGGTCAAATCGATAACAGTTTAGTACAAGAGCAGTGAATGTATCAATTGTGTGTATGCACCAAACGTCAATCCCTAGCATCAAATGGAATGACAGCTTACTTCACATAAGTTTTCACGTTTTTAAGTCCGACAGTTTGCGAATGTAACTCACCTTCTATCTTTAGTCTGCTCTTTGTCAGAGTGGTTCCGGCCAGGACGGAAGAAGCACGTCGTTGTGGTTTGGGACTGTCCTTTTACGAAGTTTTTACGCAATTCGAAGGAAGTGACTAACATTATTTCGCACTTTTGGGTGCGGGACGTGCTAAACACAATTGCTCCTTTTTGGTCACATGTAACACTTGGAGTGTCATAGTGGAAGGGAAATGCGAAAAGTAGGTAATTTATTAGATATGTCTACACGTGACTATTTTGTCTCAGTACACCCTTTCATATATTATGGTCAGTTCCAAAAGTTCTAATGAAAATGTAAACAAATTGATCAGAAAACGTAACTATGGATGCCGATTTGTGGTGTCACTTACAAGTTGAGTGTTTTGATTTAATTAGGTATATGAATACTTAACCCAAAATTGTATAAGTTGAAAGTTTGATTTGATTACTTGAATACTGAAACTTAAAATTCTAATTTTAACTAAACCTCAATTTTTGTAGATGATTTTTCAATTAGACACCATTTTAATAATATTATTCAACCAACAATTTAAAAAAAAATGGTGATAAACGTGTTACTAATTTCCTTTAGTGAGTGATGGCATAAGAATTTAGCTTTAAGAAGTTTTGTTTACACTTTCATCGGCTAATTTAGAACAGACTAGTAGATATTTTTTGCTACAGATGACAAGTAATTATTACAAGCAATTCTTCGGGCTATGTTGGTTGCTTTGTACGAGCTCGATAATTATTCCTTAAAAATTAGAAACGTTTTAATTTTTTTATCTTGTCACATTCTCTTGTCAGCTCGTCTGAGGCTTACTGTATATAGATTAATGTTTGTCTCGCTGTGGTTGCATTTAAGGTCCAAATAGGTTATAATCTTAGCAGTACGTGGTATGTTAGTAGCAGAAACGTAATTAGCCCACAATGTTCTCTCCGGGTTCAGTGCGGGTTGGTAGATGTTACATGTCTTCGATTTTTTGGTGCTAGGACACGCCACGCACGTTTCCACAGAGTGTTTTCCTTCACCGTATCGAAAACAGTAATGATGAAATAATTTACATAAAGTAATGCGCCTGTCTGAGTTCAAAAACACGACCTACAATTCGTAAGTCGGGGCCGTAACCACTGGGCCACCACTGTTCATAATGCGAGTGATCTTTGCAAATTACTGAGACCTTTGATACTAAAATCATGTTACATAGTATTATGGCTGAAATAATAGGGTTTAATAATAGTCTAGTGTTAGGCAATGTTGATCTCAGACCTAACATTCACAGACTCTAACATTGTCATAATTATAGATAAGTGCTATCTTAATAGTGTAAGACATGCCCTGTGTGACTTAATTGGGCATAATAGTGTAAGACATGCCCTGTGTGACTTAATTGGGCATAATAGTGTAAGACATGCCCTGTGTGACTTAATTGGGCAAAATTATTTGAAGTATCTGGATTTGTGTCTAATTTTATTCGACAAGAAGTTAAGCGGATCTAAGAGTATATAATATTCAAATATACATATTAAAACATTTTAATGAGCTTATTGAATAGGACTAAATTGAGAGTAAGTAAGTACTTTTAACATATTAATATTTGTTCTTGGAGAATGGTAAGTCTTTGGAAGTCGTTTGTTAAAAGCTTATTATAGCTTTCACCTGCGGCAATACATTGTTTTCATATTACTCTATTGGATTACGCGACGCATGCCAGTAAAGCTCCCATTTTCCATCTAATTAGTGTTAACTTGAGAGCCCTGTCCTGTCACCCATAACACAAGTTTAACCTTAGCTTGGGTGACAGAGGTTTATAACTCTGTGTGTACCTACAATTTACTAGGCGAAAATCGTAATGCCAAGAAATACCAAGGGGCCATAAATACCGAGGGGTAACTCCAAAATTGTAAAACTGGAAATAAAGATTTTTTTTCCGACATCATCAACCATCATTGTCATATTTTGGCCAATTTGCACAAAACCTTAATACATTATCCAATTAAACATTAAATTATCCAATTCAAGTATTCAGAAAAAATTGAATTGAATTGATAATTTTCACCTGTGAAAATCATATGAAATTCCGTTCGGTGGTTTTTGAGTTTATCGCGTTCAGACAAACAGACAGACAGACGTGGCGTGAGGGACTTTGTTTTATCATAATAATGTAGTGATAATGATTATATGAAAAGCATTAAATTTAGTGATAGTTAAAAATAAAAAATAAATACTTTTCAGCAAGTCTAATTAAAAAAGGTCTTAAAACCAACAGCTCTATAGCTATCTGCAACAACAAGCAACGTTACGTTAATAAACAAAGTCCACACAATGGGACTTAATTAAATGAATAATGTACTACCTACAGCAAAATCGTTTACCTACAATATTACCCGACTTCAATGGAAACCTTTTGAAATAAGTCGCCCGTCCCTGGACATTGCCCAATCTAGTCCGCAAACAATGCTAGGAAAAGGTCAATATCGCCATAACTCAACCTTATGCCCACTTTATCATACATTTACTAGATAAGCTTTTGCGCGCGACTTTTTCTGCCACATAAACTTTGACTTGAGGCCAGAGATATAGCTGATTCTGTATCAATCGCACCGTGTAAACGAAGGTGAAGTGAGCTGTCAATAGTGTCAATGTGTAGAATCATCATCCCTGTCAACAGCTCACTCCACACTCACTTCACCTAAGTTTTCACGGTGAGATTTTGTACGGGATACATAGGCAGGTTCATTCCTAGTTCAGGAGGAATCCAATAATTACATATCGTAACATTATTGGCATTATTTATTGTTAATAAATTAGGTACTTGTATAAACAATTTCAATTCCAAATTTGATTTTATGTGATACAAAAAAAACCTTCTCCTGCCGGTTTGCAAAAATGTCACCGTGACAACTTATGTGTGTGTTGCTGTCAATAGTGTCAATCATCAACCATCAGTTGGAATGACAGCTCTCTAAGATTTATACAGAATAGTTCGTCAAGTCCGAGGCTACCTATCTAACGAACATATGACGATCGGTTCACTGGTTTTTGGTGTCAAAAGTTAACAGACAGACAAAATTACTTTCGCGCTTTTATTATTGGTATGAAAAGGATGGATATAAATCTGCTACATACATGATTTATCATATAACGCTGTTGTTTTCGTACGGACACTAGTTAGGCAATTATTTATTGACATCGGATCAGTAAATAATGTAGTCGGCAGTAGTTACAGGATTGAATTACGAAAGTTCTAGCTGTAATTATAGTAGGTTAGATTGGAGTGATGTATCGTCAATTATTTCAACGCCTATGCAATCAATTTGTTTATAAACTAACTAGTAATTGTGTCAGTTATTTTCGGAGAATCTCTTGAAGACGGCGGAGATGTGTAAAGTAAGTTTTGAGTGAGTGAGTGAGATAGAGATTGAAACAATGGTCTTTGAAAGTTATTATCATGCTCTGGCAGTATGAGTAGTTTAGGCGGCTTACCCAAATGTCCTTTCTTTGGTATTGTTCATCGAATCGTTGAGCTCCTTATGTTCTGAGTTGAGCTGCTGAACGATTACTGACAAATGCGTGCACTAATTGGACAGGTCCACCTAAGAAAGAACCACAAAAATCCTCAAAATATCATTCCAAAATGGCTGGCTCCCATTTCTTCCCGTGAGTGTCGTAGAAGGCGACTAAGGAACTTATTAGAGAATGGGCAGCAGCGTTCTCTATGCATTTTATCACCATACTGCGATCGCCAACCCACCTGCCCCTTTTGGGCGAGGCTAATGTCCAGCAGTGGATGTCATTTGGCTGATATGATGTTGATGATCGCTGGCTCAGAAATACCGAAAAGTTTTTTACCAGCATTGCTTTAGTCTTTCACATCAACTCCAAATTACTTTGTTAAAGACCAAGTCAAATCATTTTTAAAGCAATTTTGAACCTCAACATTACAAGAAATTAGAATTAGCTCTAGTTGCCCCTTTCAAAAGTTAGTTTCATATGGAGAAGAATGGGGAAGAAACTCAATAGTTCTTAGGTCCACGTTTGCACTGGATCTTCAACGCACTGCTTATCGCCGAGACTTGAAAATCGGACGTATGTTTTTCAACACCTTGGATCAACAATATACGCTGGGATGCATTCTGTTGGATTGTCAATGCTGGGTTCAACACGGAGAGTTGAAAATCTAATGCGCGATAAAATCTCGTCGCGATATTTTTACATCCGCACGAACTTGGTCATACTTTTTTTTAAATGTTTTACAATATTTTCTACTGACAACTGAAATAGTTGTAGGTTGGCTCAAATATGTTTTGTCATTTCAAAGCATCAGTGAAAGTAATCAGACACACAATACAGTTTGAGCGAAAACGTCGAGGGGTTTTATTTAAAACCATTTTGTGTTACGATGCCTTCACGCTGCGGGATTTTAGTATTCTAGATCCTTGAAGTTGCGGTTTAATCAAATTTCCCTTCAAACACGATTGCTATGATATTTGTTTGCTAGATTTGCTTTTACCCGCGGATTCGCCCGCGTCGATGTCGGAAAATATCTCACGGGAACGTACTAATGGTATCAAAAGTATACTATGTACGTGTTCCAGTTTATAAACTACCTGTGATCCAAAGTTTATCCAAATCCGTTAAGCCGTTTTTGCGTAGTTTAGTAATAGACATTCAAACGTTTACATTTATTATATATATTATTTATATTTGTAGAAGAATGTACAGTGTCCTTGAGTTTGGGGGTTTTTTAAGCAAATTGTACAGCAACTTTAAAAATTGTTTTAACTTTAAACATCGGTGTTTTCTATTTCCATCCACGCACTGCACGTGTTTGCTGTTTTCTATATTACTTTCAAGATTTTTTTTTATCTACAGCGTGTATAAAAGAAGTATTGTCTGACAGAACTTTCTCCATGAGAAGTGGTCGGCCGTGCCATACATTTAGGTTCAGTAGGGTACGTATTGAAATTTTGTGTGAGCTGAAATTCTTTCGCGATTACGATGTTGGTCTCATGAAGAAAGTTATTCAGTTAGATGATCCGTACCGCAGCCTTATAATGTCCACAGCTTTTTAAGTACCTATATGTTTCACAGAATGTTGCTTGTTATGGTAGATATCTATCTCACAGTTTACAAATACCTATAGTGTACCTTCTAACTGTGCCCGCGGCGTCGCTCGTGTGGAAGTCGGAGCCACAATCGTGGATCCCACGGGAACGTGCTACTGGGACATGAAGTACCTATGTTTATAACATCAGCTATCTGCCAGTGTCCGTCCCGTCAAAATCGGTCCAGCCGTTTCGGCGATTCCACACAAGAAATGTAAAACATTGTTTTTTGTTATAAATACCGAATATACTATGCATTTTATATATTCAATACCAGTGTCTCTCAGCTTAAGCATCTGTTGGTGAAAAGCTTCTTTAAGGAAAAGTAATTGTTTGCTCTGTATGTTTTTTTTTCTTTATTTGTATTAGTTAAGCGTGTATTATTTATTTCCTAAGTCATAAGTAGTTATTTTGTACCTACCGACCTTTTTTGTTGTTGTTTAAGTTAAGTGTTTATCAGTGGAAACTTGTAAATGGCCTTCAGTTTCATATTGTTTAATAACATCGTTTATGTTAGCTGTAAGTTTCCCGAATAAAATAAAATAAAATAAATAAAATGAAATATAAAACTGTTTTTTGACATTGCAAACAAACACATCACATTTTTTTTCATTTATGTAGATATAGATAATGAAATACATTAAATTGCATTTAATAGAAAGCTATAGTTTGGATATTACAAGACACACTTCAATTCAATTTATTTGTATGGAAGACAAAATAAAAGCAAAAATTAACAGCCCGTAAAATGAAGATCAAAACCTACATTATTATTTCGACTAAGAAAAGAATAAGAAATACTTACGTAAAATATCTACGCTTGAAAAATCAAGGGAAATCGCCAGAAAATTATTAAAACGGCTTTTAAAAATCACAACGAACATTCTGACATGAAAATTAATTAAGGAAAAAGGCAATTTCTCACAAAAATTGCCTGGCTCTTCCGTCGCCTTCGTGATAATGCACAGTGGATAGGATTTTAATGGCGTGGTAATGTATTTTTAACTTAGTTTGTTTGGTGAAGTAAATTAGACATTCTTGTTTGTTTGTAGATGTGTTTATGAGGTGACGGTTGTGTTATTGAACGTGTTGTTTCTCGTATGCTTTTTTTTTGGGTGGGAAATCATCAAATAACTTCTCCCGCTCTGGGTGCAGCAGGAGGGCGTGTCAGAATTTTACTGATAAAACCCACCCGTGTTCCCTCAGTTGCCTGTGTACCAGGGGCCGCGGTATCTCTTTCGAACCACCCGCACCCCTTGCAGGCCCCACCAGTTGGTGCTGACATCTCTTTGAGGTGCGCGTGGAACACAACGCGCTGTGGTAGGGCTTGGTTCTTACCGGACAGCGAGCTACCCATTACTCGCAGTCCGCAAGCCCGTGCCTACGCCGATTCCCTGGCTTGGATGGTTTAGTAATGTTAAGAGGATTAATAAAAGGCGACTAACAAAAGATAGATTTACAAGGCAAATGCGATTGGAAATGCCCCAGAAGGACTACACTAGACTATATACCGTGACATTTTAGTCGTCTTACAAAGGTGGTCCACTCAATGTATCCGTCATAAAATACCACTAGGCGCGATTAAAACATTGTTACCATTAATTAAGATAATAGGTACCGAGAAAAATAAATAATGCTTTAGAATTATAAAACACCCTCCCTGTTAATAATGTTTACGTATCAAACGGTAGAAGATATCTACCTACCTACCATTACATTCTATCATTAATTCCACCTCTATAAAAGAGTGTTTCAAACTACGTCATGCGTCTTAGTGAATGATATTTGAATTTTTTGAATTAAACAAATGTTCAAAAATATCATTTTTTTAAATAAATGATTAGTAGTTTTAATGTGTTCATTGGATACATGAAGTAGGCTGCCGTTGTAAGATGACTAAAATGTCACGGTGTATACTGACTTTATAGGTGACATTCTTCAGAAAGGTCAGGTCTGTAGTACTCGCAACCGGCGTACCTACGTGTATGACCAGATGTATGTATTTAAACGAAGGAAAAAAGTATGCAAGGAGGCGCCCATGAGAAGACGGTGTGAGTATATATGTATGTAGGCATTATTTCTTTAATTATACCTTAAAAGTACCTAAACATAACTCATATCATGTCATGGCAAAACTGGTCTATAATTTCCTTATAGACCAGTTAAGAATATTTTTTTTAATAATTTAATAATTTATTTATATTTAATGTGAGTACAACTTATCTAACATTTCAAAAACACAATGTGTATAGATTCGGGTATTGTATAGATGGAGTAAACGACGATGTCTTAGTATTAACTGTATCACAGACACCGGCGCCTTCCTCCTACAACCTTACGTAACAACCTAACCGAGACATGATGTTTTCATATAGGTACCTAGTAATAATACAATGATACCTACATATATTTCTGGTACAAATTAAGTTACACTCATTTAAGTTTAGAAACCGATTTAAAAAAAAAAGTGAGTAAAATTTAGATTGAAAATTATGTACTCGTATTTATTTTTATTTTAAGGCATGCAAGGAAATTTGTGTGTGTTTTTGCGCTTACTATAATTTATGATTCATGATTCTCTGGCAAAGTCTTTCAGTGTCGTCGTAAGACCCTGAAGGTATTGTTTTACTGCAGCCTTACACTTGAATTTTGGAATGGGAATACTCATGAATACGAATACTCATGTCATGAGTAATAAATAATTGGTATGTACTGATATGAATACTCATCTAAGTACCTACCTTTATTAATTAAACATTTTAACATTCAGTTGTCATATCTCCAACTTTAACTTCAATATTCTTACACACTTTTAGTTACAACGTAAGGCCTGGGTGGTCAGGCGGGATAGCCTTTTGTGTGACGATTTTTAATTAATTGCCCCTCTAATTTTACGCCATTCAGCTCAATTCTCAGCAAATCTCATCCAGCTACTACCAGCAACCCAAAGTTTGTCGCTCCATCTATCTTGAGGGCGTCTTACGTTTATGGATTCGCGGTCTCCTCTCAAGCACAAGGTTCTACGTGTTATACGGCCGGCCCAATACCACTTTCTTATTCCAGGGGCTATGTTGACTTTGACTCTCTGCCGGATCACCTCGGTCCGTAAATGAACCCTACGTATATACTTACTCGTAGCTCATGCCATTTTTCCTGTTTCTTACAGCAATTTGTCAACCAAATTTAAAACAAATTGCATTTGCATTTATTTTATTTATATTTGTATTGCTGCCAGCCTTTTGGGCGCTCTTACCATTGACAGCGATGCGGATGAATTTTTTGATGCCCTGTTGTCCTTTTTTCTTTTTTCTCTCTCTTTTTTCTTAAATACATGTACATACTATTAAGATTTTGGTATTTTCATTGTTTTAAAATTAAATTATAATTGTAATTCTATGACTTGATGTATTGTATGATTGAATTCTATTGTAAGATTGAAATGAAAGATAATGTTGAGTAGACTTGGTTTAATGAGACTAGGATCACAGTTTCACAGAGCACGTTCAGTCGTGGTATTTCAGATGAGATCAGACAGAGAAGTGTCCGACCGATGCAGAGCGGAACCATAGATTATTATCTAGTGGTGTACACCCTAATTAATTACTAAACAGTGATGTTACAACAGTGAATAGCAGTCACATTCCAAGAAAAAATTGCTTATTCAAAGTCTTTATGATTATGTTCCAAGTTGTCACATAAGAAATTATTGTGGATGAATCCTTAATCTGTTTTACCTTTGTTATTAATGGTAAAGTGACACACTTGGATGAGATGGCAGTAGAGATTATGTTTGAAATGTCTTTGAAGGTCTTTGCGTATAATTTGTTTCTTTATTACGGAACTAGCTTCTGCCAGCGATTTCGTTCACGTGGAAGTTGTAAGATACACAGTATACTAAAATAACAGCCTCATTTTTATACATCTCCGTCGGCCCCTGATCTGCAGCGTTGCATTGCATCGCTCGTTTCTTTGTCCCATAGCGTTGTTTTTAACTTTTTTCTTCTTGCTCACGGACCCTTAGAGCCCCTAAGGGTCCGTAGCATGTTGTATACCTTTCTCAAGTATTGGGCTATCAATTAAAAAACCTTAAGGTCTCTCTGTTCAAACAAAATAACAAACTCTTCATCTTCTAATATATGAGTACTAGCTGACCCGACAGACATTGTCCTCTTTTAACTATGACTATTGAATTCGCATTTTATATATGTCGCAGATACATTGTCAAAGCCGTGATATTATAATTTCACTAGTGATATTATAATTAAACGGTAGATTGTCAATCGACTTAATTTCTTACAATTTAACAGCCTGGTTTTAGTGACATTGTTATGTCACGGGGACACTATAGTGATATTATAATAAATCCAGGTATACCATGAATGAAGTGGGCAGTGGGAGACGTCGAGCATTCAGATGGGTCAATTATTTTTCCTTCGCCATTTGCGAACCGGTATATACACCGTGAAATTTAAATGGTTGTTTTCCCGCGGCAGAACAACTTGCCATAAGTAGTACTTTCGAAGCATACAGTAAAAGTTAAAAAAATAAGATTTTTTTGTTTTAAAATAGTTTAAAAAATATTCATCTACTCGATAAAACACTACTCAATAGTAACACTAGAGGTAACTTGTGAGTACTACTCGAATCGCACGCACCGCCGACAAAGAGAACAGCGATGCATAAATGTTCTAAGCAAAATAAACTCTCGCACGTGGTGATTTTTCACAATGGTTAATCTGCCATTTTTTGTTTCTAATATTTTATTTGTTTATAAAACGATTGTATTACCAAGACAAAACCATTTCGCTGCGGGAAAACAATCATTAAAATTTCACGGTGTATATATATGTTACGCGCAACTTTCTTAATTGTTTCTTTCATAAGACCCTTCTCCTGACAATAACTAATACAACAAAAAAAGAATTACCAAAATCGGTACAGCCGTTCAAGTGTGATGCCGTGATAATAGGGATATTTTTTTATAAATATAGATAGACAGATAGATTGATTTATTCTCTATAATATTATATCATGCCAATTAGTTTTGGAGGGCTCAGGGGCTATATTAAAAATAAAAAGCAATCGAATAGATTCGATACATTTATTCTAATATTTTCTTTTTTGATACAGTGTATAAACAGTAGCTCGTGATAATGATGGTTTTTATTACGAAACAAACACATGTATTAGGTTTAATATTGCAGTTATTCTTCTGTGACAATTATTTCGTCCGAAACAATATCTGATGAAAACAGTCAAAGTATATTCATCATATTAGCCAACTTTTTGAAGTACGTTATAATAATACATTTAAAATACACGTAAAACACAGGTGACTAGAGTTTGACTCCAATCCAGTTTGGCACCCTTACACTAGACGTTATAATAAATGTTTTGAACATACAATATCCACTTAAAACTAATTATGACAGTACTTGCATGGCCTTTAATATGCCACATTGTATTTTTGGAAAAGTTCCGATTTGTAGGACATCGCGACTGTCGCGCTATTTTATTTTATTTTATTTTATTTATTTGGGACAAAAAACAATAAAAGTATAACCCACACTATTATCCACGAAGTGACATCAGAGTTATGATAACGTACGCATGATGAGAAGATTAAAAAAAAAAAAAATACACATACAGAAAAAGACTATACACCGACGAATCGTAGGATGTGGATGACAAGATCATTCGTCTTATAGGCGACTTGCAAGAGATTGTGAAATAATTATTTTAAATTTACATTGCGACAGCGCGATCATATCAAAATCTATGAAGTGGGTGTTTGGTTTTTTATAGTCGGCGGAGAGGGGCTCGCACCCTAGCCTTCGTTCTACATAGCGTAGTGTAGAATAGTCGAGGTGCGCGCACCTCACGCCGCATAACAGTTCTAGGTACTACGTAACACAATCTATTCAAGAGATCAGCTATAGAGCGGGCTATGCTCGGAGTCTCTTTAAAGGATAAAATGTAGGATGAAATTATCCGGAAAAAAACCGCAGAGTAAGAACGCTGAGGTAGAAGTGGGCTGGCCATATCTGTCGAAGGACCGATGACCCGTGGAGCAGACGAGTCCTAGAGGACTGTGGGCCAAGCTATATGTACCGGCGACCTTAAAAAGGTGGCTGAGACCGACTGAAGAGGAACGCGAGGGCTACGTCCTGGAATAGACTGAGATTGGCTGATTTGATTAATCCCTGTTTTTCACATCAGTGGGATTGTCTCGTTGTAAAACTAGATATGGAATATTAAAGCCCAGGTACTGTACTAAAGTTATAACTATATACAACACGTTTGGTTCAAGAGATCTAGAACGTCGTACAAAATAGTAGACCGAAAGTGTAGATACTTTTCTAAATAGTCCCTGTATCTTGTTCGCTACTTAATTTTACAATAAAACACATTTTATTAATTTTATCACACGATAAACTTCAAGTGAAGACCAAGCTAGAAAGTAAAAATATTTAAATTGCATCTACAGAATTTAAATATGTACATTTAAAAAGTTAAAAAAAGGACACTGGTTGGACATATTTTTAAACTCGTGTTAATTAGAACTTATCATAAGAATGTTTATAAATAAATAAAATCCATTTATTTCAGGTTCTCTCACATTACAATTACAAGTTACGAAATAAAAGATAAATACAAATCACAATATAAAATAAATAAAATGTCATCAAATCATAACTACAATGTCAAAAAAAAAGCTATATCTGGAAATAGAACTAAATAAAAAAATCTGTTGCATTTATAGATTTCTAAAAGAAAATCGAAGTCAACCAAATGGTAAAAGCGCGCGTCGAACACACAAAGATACTGAAGGACCACTGAAGGACCTTTTCACATAAGTTGATAGAGATTTTGTGGCAACTTATGAAACATGCTGAACAAGGGGATATAAAAATAGGCTTTAGTAACAAGAAAATTAAGTAAATGGCCAGAGATGACCACAGAGGAAACTCTATTTAATTAATAAGTTAAATAATGAGTTAGCAAAATTAGTTAATTAAAGTAACGAAATATGAGTGAAGATAGATTGAATTTATACAAACTGTTTAAATCCTTGAAATTTAATTATAAAATACATCGATTAATTGCAAAAGAACTTATCTTTGAAGCACTATACAACATGTAACAAAGACTCGGTAGAGTGTTGTGGCGCAGCCTGGGAGAGGCTTATGTCCAGCAGTGGACTGCGACAGGCTGAGTTGATTGAACAAACACTCCGTCCGATCCGTGGGATATCCGTATGATATATATAAGTAAGTTAAGTCGACTAATGTGACATTTTTTGAAAAAGCACCTAAGTTTTTTTTTTTGAGGGTGGGAAATCATCAAATAACTTCTCCTGCTCTGGGTGGAGCAGAAAGGCGTGTCAGACTTTTACTGACTAAAACCCACCCGTGTTGTCAGTTTCCAGTATGCCAGGGGCCGCGGTATCTCTTCCGAACAACCCGCACCCCTGGCAGGCATCGGCCCTTGCAGGCCCCACCAATTGGTGCTGACATCTCTTTGAGGCGTGCCACAGTGGAACGAATGTATGGGAGCGGTTGGACGTAGACATGTCCGAAAAAAAAGAGTAAAATTATGCCAAACTAATGATGCCATCTTATTCGATTACTTAATGCCTTCATAACTTGTGGTGATGAATTTCTTCATAACTCCCATATTTCGGGAGTAATTTGAGAAAATGTGAAATTTTACTATGAAAATGAGTGTATCGAGCTCTCTCCCTCCTGATTCCGGGCTTGTTTCAAGTAGCGGTCTCTAATATCATAATGCTAATACTAAGAGCTATATTTAATACTAAGACACATAGTGCGCCAAATGTGCACTTTCTGGGATAAAGAGTGATGTTTATTTTATAACACAATTTTTTTATTTTTTGTTTATTTTGTTGATTAAAACCGTTTTTCTAAAGGTTTACCTTATTACAATAACATTTCTGAGCAGCCAATTAGAGAAGATATAAGCTAATTAGGATATATAATTAGGGACTTAAGGTTTACATATAAAACTGATGCACTAATGATTACTGATAAGAACATTGCTATTATTTAATTACTAAATGGCTCTTAATACACTAATTTAGCATGCATCATTTACTAATTATCACAATAACTAATTACCTTGCAATATTTAACAAAGGATACCTGGGATACCTGGATTTTATATAAATAGGTCACTATTAGTAACTTTAAAATCAGTGTTGATTTACACCTCGTTGTATCCAAGCTAATCTCGCAATGTATTTTCCAAATTTTAATACAAATCTTGATATTCACGTTGCTTTATGCGCACGCGCACATAAAGATTTACGCGACTTTAACTATTTGTTCAGTGTTTTAAAAGATAACAGTTGTGTTCAGTTATGTGAAAGTGCTGAAACAAGTTTAAAAGACTGGTGTCGTCGATTTTGCTACCGCATTTATGCAAAATGGACACAGTCTGGAAGAAGCACAGATAAGTTTCGGAAGAAACATGAGATTTGGCTACAGGCTGCAATTCAATGGCCGGAATTACAGAATGAAAATATGGAACCTTCTACAGAAAATATAAGTGACGTCATCGAGCCCATAATTTCTCCTGCTAAATCTGATGCTTCAACTTGTACACATCCTAGTCCTCGTAAATCTTTTGAGGACCTTAGTAACCGGCAAAAAAGAAGACGCACTGAAGATAGTCTTTCATGCAGCAGTAGCAGCGCTGAAATTATGTTTTCGGCCGAAAGGGCGCTTCAAAAGGCAGGACAAAGCGATACAGCTTATGTTATGAAATACTTGACGGAGAATCCAGAAGAGGCCTCAAAAATCAAAGCCTTCATTGAAGGTAAATCAATTCAGGTACGGGAAATATCCCCTTTGAAGGCATTGGCTCTTTATGTATCGATGAACTTATCGAAATGGCGCTATAACACTCTTCGGGATTTCAACACTCAAGAAGGAGCTCTTCAATACCCGAGTTACTACATGTTGGTTAAAGAAAAAATTAAGTGCTATCCGGCCAAAGAAGATCTCACAGTTACAGAGAGCTCTGCAAAAATCAAATTACAAGCCTTGATGGATTTAACCTCAAGAAGACTTATTAGGTCGTTAGAAACCCCTGTTGATCCCAATCAACAGCTCGTATTGACCAGCAAATGGGGTTTTGACGGATCATCTAGCCAAAGCATTTATCATCAAAGGACGAGTGAAGATGAGCAAATCGATCTTGCTAGTAATTTTATGATTAGTCTTGTACCACTGCGGCTCGTCTCAAAAGGTGTAACAATTTGGGAAAACGAGCGACCATCTTCCACTTCATTTTGCCGGCCAATATTGTTTAAGTTTATAAAGGAAACCAAAGAAAATGTGCAGAGAGAGATGGCTGAAATCGAAGCAGAGATTGAAGCCTTAACTCCATCCACCATCACTGATGGAATTAGTGTCAAACACCAACTGCTGTTGACAATGATTGATGGTAAAATTCATTCCATTATATCCAATACAGCAGCTTCAGTGTGTGACATATGCAAGGCTTGTCCTAAAGAAATGAATAATTTAGAGTTAATCAAAGATAAACACGCAAACGAGGACATGTATAAATATAGCTTAAGCACCCTTCACGCTTGGATTCGCTCAATGGAATGCTTATTACACATTTCCTACAAATTAGACATAAAATCATGGCAAGTAAGGGGTGATATAGCAAAAAGGCAAGTTGATGACAGGAAGAAAAGAGTTCAAGAGGCTGTAAGAAGAGAAACGGGCTTACTTCTCGATGTTGTGAAACAAGGCAGTGGATCCACCAACAATGGCAACTCGGCAAGGAGATTTTTTGAAAACTACACTAAATCTGCTGAACTGACCGGAATAGATGCTATGCTTTTAAGAAAAATCTGTGTGATCTTGCAGTGTATTTCATCAGGAGAGAAGATCAACGTAACTAAATTCCGAGAGTTCTGCTTTGATACTGCTAAGCTTTACGTGGAGTTATACCCATGGTATTATATGCCTTCTTCACTTCATAAAATTTTAATGCATGGGCCAGACATAGTTCAGAACATGTCAATTGTGCCCATTGGTTTTCTATCCGAAGAGGCATCTGAGGCTAGAAATAAAGATTTTAGAAAATATAGAGAGGGGCATTCTCGAAAGCATAGCAGTATCTCATGCAATGAAGATATTATGCACAATCTTTTACTGTCTTCTGATCCACTTGTTACAAGTATCCGTCCAAAAGGAAATAAGTTTGTAAAAAAATCTTCTTTTAAGGAATTTTATGAGCTTACGGATTCTGAGAAAAGTGATATCGAATTTGTTAACATAAATGATTTAGCGGACATCGATTCTGAATTTGAATTAATTGATGATGATGATGATGACGAAGATAATTAAATGATGTTATTGTTTTAAAATGTGTAACTTAGTAAATTAGAGCTTACATCTTAATTATTTATTGTACTTTTAATGAAACTAGGTAATTTATTATCAACTTACTTAAAAGTCATACTCTCATCAGTTCTTGTGAATATTTTTGTTAATATATATTTCTGTATATATATATAATATATTTATAGACCTCTTAATAAGTCTGTCTGCGGTTTAAAGTAAATACAAATGGGGAAAAAACGTTTTTTTTTTTAAATTTTCATTTCCTTTTATCCCAGAAAGTGCACATTTGGCGCACTATGTGTCTTAGTATTAAATATAGCTCTTAGTAATAGCATTACGATATTAGAGACCGCTACTTGAAACAAGCCCGGAATCAGGAGGGAGAGAGCTCGATACACTCATTTTCATAGTAAAATTTCACATTTTCTCAAATTACTCCCGAAATATGGGAGTTATGAAGAAATTCATCACCACAATTTATGAAGGCATTAAGTAATCGAATAAGATGGCATCATTAGTTTGTCATAATTTTACTCTTATTTTTCGGACATGTCTACGTCCAACCGCTCCCATACATTCGTTCCACTGTGCGTGTGCGTGGAACACAACGCGCCATCGACCCGGGCTTGATTCTTACCAGACAGCGAGCTACCCATTACTCGCCGTCCGCAAGCCCGCGCCTACGGTGACCGAGAATCAATGGTTATATACATCGAACACGGATGGCCGTCTTGTACTAAAATTAGCAAATTTTCAACGGAGGTCATAAGTTATGACTTGTAGGCATACAAGTCATAACTTATGACCTCCGTTGAAAATTTGCTCATTTTTATAGGAAGCCATTTCCTATAAAAATTACTAAACAAGACAAGTTATTAAAAAAACACTTACATTAGCCTCTTTCGGATCGGACAGGGTTTTTGTTACACATTGTATAAAGATTCGCTAAGAATCAGTTCGCTGTAGACTATATATTTCATCATCAGCAAAATAAATATGTAGAAACGCAATTGTTCAGGTTTCATTATTTTGACTATATTATTAAATTGTATTGTATTATTAAATTTTATTCCAACGATGTTTTTACTGTTGTTGTAAAACCATGATTGTTGAAACGAACAAGCAATTATATGGTCTTACACTTTTAATTAATACCCGTAGTTTAAACACAATGGCAGTTTCTATAAAATCCTCCTCAATAGAACACGCCTTTATCGCTTTTTTCCTTGTGAACAACAGTAACCACGAATTCTAGGCTTACAAATTCTTACACAACTTAAAACTAACATTATTAATCAATTCGTTTGTAATACTAAACACATTTAATTGTAACCAATTCGTTTAATATTTTTATCTTAGTTCTAAAATATTTCACACTGATTAAAATTACACAGTATACATGTACGTACATATAAAATATTAAACATAGTATAAAATACCTTATTCTGGAACGATGAGTGAAGTATGAATCTCGAACTCGATTTGGAACCGACACATTCGTTGCTCATTTCTACACAAATCTAGGTTTCATTCGAGATTCAAGCTTGTGCATCCCTCTAGAAGACAGACCTAAGACTTTGGTATACTCTTAGTCTGCCTACAAGAATGTATCTTCTCTTCTTCTTTGAGATGGATGGCAGTTGTTGTTAATTTGTTGGTCTGGCAGGTGTAAGCGGACCTTTTTGGAGTTTGTGCTGTTGCATTGGTGGAGGCGCTGCTTTGGGAACTTCATGCTGTCATCCTTCAGCTGTGTGGAAGGACAAAGTAATTTGAATAAACATTATTAGTTAATATATCAGATTTCTATAATCTACCTACTTTTCAGTAATCCATATTACAATGTTGATTGACTGTATAAACCTTATTTTTATGGCATTCAATTGCTAATCTGATTAATTTAAAACGGTAGAAACAGCAGCTTCGATCAGGCCATAATTAATTAATCAGTAGCAAAAATATGAAAATGTTATCGACCAAATTCAAACGTTCCGAAACGAATTCAAATTCTTGAAGACAAGGCTCTAATACGATGATAGATTTGGTGACCAAGACGCACGTACGTAATGAGACTGACAAACTTTTGACCAAGTTTCGACCGAAAGTTCTGAAGACGTCGAAAATTATTCGTACAACGACATTATTCGATCATAGGAATAGAAATCGAGAAATCCAATATTAAAAATTATTATTCTGAGGCATCAATCAAATCCAGTCAAAGTAATAAAACAGTTGGTAATGAAAGGCAAGTCTTGGGAATTTTTAATAATCAGCAAAAAGTTTATAATTTGAAATGGTCGAGAAGAAATTGGTTGGTGCGCCTGTTATAGTTAATGAACCTTGATAATGGTTAATAAAGTGGTGGCTAATTTTATTTTTTGGATTGTAAATAAATAGTTTATCCTCTACACATTTGAGAGCGTCCATTTTACAGATACAGTGTGTAAGGGGAACGCTTCCGAAGCCAGACCTGTTTTTTATTTTTTAAATACATTGCTTGCTAGAGTTGTAAAAAAAAATGTGTTTAATCTCAAATAACGTATCATTTAACTGTTCTCACAGCATAGTCTACAAAAAATCCTAAAAAAATTGTACAAAATTATATAGATTTTTGATGGTACTGTATCGAGAATCACTGGCCCTATCACACCTGTCTTCGTTTTCGGAAGCGTTTCACTTACACCCTGTATACACTTTTGAGCGCAGTGATGGCTTAGTGATTTCGGCGTCGACTTACGAGTTATAGGGCGTGAATAACTAACCCAGGCAGGCAATTAATTAACTTTATATGTATTGTATTTTTTTAACTATAAATAATTATATAATTTCATCACCGCTGCTCACAAAACGGTAGAGAAAAATATCGTGAGAAAACTGGCATGTCATAATGTACCCAATACTGGGACACAGGCCTCCTCTCTTGGAGGAGGAGCGGGCTAAAATGTACCACGAGGCCCAGTGCCGGTTGGTAGAAGTCCCATATCCTCGATCTTTTGGTTCTAGGCCGGTTTCCTCAGGATGTTTTCCTTCAACGTTTAGAGAGTGCAGCATTCACCGCGGAGTACTGATCATTCATAGCTTAAACTCCTGGTAGATTAAACGAATGATCAGTGCTCAGTGTTCTTGCTCTTTGAACTATCACGTGATTGTCATAGGTTTAGAAATCCAACGATTTCTGCGAAGTTTCACGCTTGACGTGACATTTGCTTGCAGCTGAAGCACGCTCGAGTGCACGTGACTGCTTCTGAAAACATCTCGATACTACTCCCACTATACTCCCAAGACATTATTATGCTCGTATGCTTCAGTAAAAATGTGACGCTTTTCTTGATAATACACGAGTTTGTATGAATATGACTGAATTCTTATAATTTACTAGCGCTTAGCCCCAGACTTGACCCGCGTGGATTTTTGGCCTCCGACCCACCGCGTCGAATCATTTCACCCGCTCACGCTACCACTTTACTTTCGCTTAGCGCTTTTTCCTATTTTTTTCCTTTTTGCTCAGCTCCTCAGGCTTGCAACGTGATGTTAAATAGCTTAAAGCTTAAATTGGGCTACGAAATGCATAAATAATGATTCAAATCCGACTAGTGGTTCCTGAAATTAGCGCGTTCAAACAAACAAACTTACAAACAAATCTTACATTTAATAACATAAGTCAAATGCAAAAAAAAGAATTCGAATCCAACTGGAAGTGCGTAAGATTATATACCCCCCTACATACAAGCATACCATCAAACAAACAATTTTGTCTCTATATAATTTTAGTATATATTACGTTCCATTGCTATGTAGTCATTGTGATTGTGTTGTATTGTGAGATCTTACTAAGAAAAATGAGACTAAAGTGAATTCGGTTGTAGCGGCATCTATACCGCCACATGTGAACTACGCATCACACAAGCAGCGTTTACCACGCAACTGGCATAATATACAGGATACGTTTTTACACAGTGAGCAAACTGTAATTATGAATTCAGCATATCATTCTAGACCCTATAGCGCAGAAATTTTAGTTCAGTTTTACAAAAAAAAAATCAGCTTTTCCATACATTTTGACCGCGTAGGTCAGGGATGGCGAACCTCTAAATGTCTACGAGCCATTTTGCCCAAAAAAAAAGTTTAATATGGCATTGACGTGCCAACAAACAATCTTGACTTATTGACTCCTTACTACAGCGCTTGCATAACACTCGGAACGGCATCCTGAAGATGATTGTTTACAGGCCAGACTGTCCTATACAACGGCACTGGGTGGAAATAGCTATAGGTGCACGTAAGTAAATATTTTCATCACATAACGTCATGCCTGTGATTCCCTAAGAGTTAGAAGGAGGCGTAAATGTATAGTTTTTTCCACCCTGAGCCTCGAGGGCAGGCTTAGGCAATTTAACTGTGTTTGTGACATTATTAACAATATTAATATAGACTATACGACTTTCTGTTACTAACCCATCACTAACTAACCTATGGACTGTTCATTTTACCGTGTTCATGTCTGAAATAAAGATTGTTTTTCTTTACTACTAGAAAAAAGTAAATACTTTCACAATAGCAGGTACTCTTTATTTACAAACTGAAATATACTGTACTATTTATTTACAAACAGAAATAGACAGACAGTAATCAACGTCACACCACCTTATTTAATGAAAGAACAAATTAGTGCAATTTCTGGTATTAGGTTAATTTATGGACTTTTAGCAGAATGCTAGCTGAACTGGAATCCCGTGAAATAGGTACGGTTTCTGAAAGTATCGACTCTAGTTTATGAAGATGAAATTATCACGCTCAGATTTCTGTTTGTTACTGTGACATAAGCTGCCGTGCCCAAATTATTTTGTTGCGTGCCACCAAAGGCACGCGTGCCATTGGTTCGCCATCCCTGGCGTAGGTAGTTCACTTTTCTATGAAACAGCTGATTTTTTTTTGTATAACCGGCAAAAAAAATCTGCGCTGCGGCGTCTAGAATAATATGTTGAATTCATGGTTACAGTTTGCGCACTGGATAAAAACTTATCCTGTATACAACGTCCCGACGTCAATTGTCGGGCAATTGTCCACCTGACGAAACACCAGTCTAGTCGGAGGATCCTCCCTTGTCTTTGGAAGTTGAGTGAACTTTACACCCTGTTCCTCATACGTCTAAAAGGTGGTGGCTTGTTTAAGATAGATTTGCTATTTCGTTTTGACATTAACTGCTCGGTAGGTACTACAACTTATTCTTTAAGTGGTGATGTTAACTTACTCGTATAGTAAGTTCATGTCGAGTCCGTCTGTGTGATGACGTCAGCAGCTCCGTGTGTGCTCGCGACTCGTTCCCGACAGGACTGTCACTCGCCCTCACCCAGCACCATAGCCATTTGTATGGAGGAATGTTCCTGTTGAAAGTAGATACTTAGTGAATGGTCAAGTCAAGAGGTCGCGGGAATCTGTTGGATGCGTGAAGCACTAAACACGTAGATGTGGTAATCATCGTGGGAGGTCTATGTCCAGCAGGAAATCTTTGAGCTGAATGATAGTGATAAGGATTATTCGTAAATGCGTCCATTGCTGTCCAGTTATAGTGAACACAAATCTGGTGGTGACAATCTATTCAATCGCCATGTGGATATGACGCTAAATGATAAATGATTTTGTTTCTGTAGGTATGGTTGGTTCAAATACACGTCAATCATATTTTTAAACTAGATGAGGTCGGCTTTTCCTATCTGACTACTCTGAGAAGAAAGGCCGAAACCAACTAAGAGGTCACAGTCTCTTTTAAAGTCCAGACATTATCTCGGAAAGATCATGGAAAAACCATGTAGACTGTTGTCTGAGATAGTCTTTTAAGGAAAAAACCACACAGATTGAGTGGACCTGTCCAGTCAGTGGAAGTATCTGTCAGTAACTGTGCAGCTCAACTCAGAACTTAAGGAGCTCAACTATTCGACGAACAATGCCAAAGAAAGGACAAATGGCTAGATACCTTAATTTGTACTATGCCGTTTTGATAGGTGGACGATTGAGCCAGCAAAAGTGGCAGTCATTCGTGATACTTCAGTTAAGCGATTTGGGTTTGCCGAAAAACCGGAATCGTCGTTCGAGTGACATCTCGTCCACGGTCCAAATGGTAGTTGAATTATGTTAAAATTATACACACTACGAAAACTTATGAATACAACCCAATTATAAAACCAGTACCAAACACAGAGCGGTACTTAATTAATTCATAATTTTCAATCAACCGGCTTAATTAATTCAGTGAAGAAAGTTTCGGAGCACATACCAATTATGACAATTTAATTATATTTAATGTGTCCGTTAAAGCCAGAAATGTTTCCCTAATGTTTAATTAGCACATCACTTCAAAAATTATATGTTTGGAGTATTTGAGTTTGACTAGCCCAGGTTCGCTGGGCGATGGTTTTTGCGCATTTGAAATTCAACGCACTGCTTAGTGCCGAGAGCTGAAAATCAAATTGTGTGTTTTATGACGCAATGAAATGGAGCGCATTTCATCTCGTCAAAAAACACACAGTTGATTTTAGATTCTCCATGCTCGGCTCAACACCGAGAGTTCAAATCCCAGTGCGCTATATAAAATGGCTTAATTTCGTTTCTTCACTAAAGTTGTAATTTAATTTCGTGCTTATTAATAGAATTGTGACGAAGTGTTGATATTAATATACAATTATTTGCTCAAATTAACTTTCGTCCTATTTATAATATTCTTATTACAATTTCAAGTCGGAGAAGTTATTTTGAGGGCTTTTTTGTGAGATGGTATTTGAATTCAAAATGAAAAAATAAAACTCAGCTTTACACGATTGATGTTATTAATTCTCAAGTTATTTTCGCACCGTAAGTATTCTTTCACACCGTAAGTATATTTTCAAACCGTAAGTTGATTTTCGCACCGTAAGTATATTTCCATGGAATTTGTTATGATACTTTCCATAGCAACTTTCTTTCCAAGCTTGTATTCTCCGAAGGGTTTTAGGTACAGGTGTACCTATAGATAATACCTAGAGTCACGAGCATGAACTATTGAGTATTGCGGGACTTCCGGGAGTCTTACGTCGCATTGTGACTCAACAGTGGGTCACTGCATTATGAACTTCAATGGGTTATTGTACTAATAACTGTACCCACGTGAAGTTACGGTATCAGTACTCAGCCACTATCCGGTCAGGCTTAAACACACGATCGATTTTTGGTAGAACTGGCATCTTTAAAGACCTGTTCGAGGTTTTAAAGTTAATATGTATACACATAGCTTAATACAAAAGCGATTTTCTCTTAAATAGCGATTGCAACCTTGAGATACATTACAGTGTGGGTTCCAAAATATTTTTTTCTTAATAACATAAAATTATAATCAGTACAAGAGGAGAAAATCACTTTTAAAAGTTGGTAAGCGTGTAAATATTAGTGCTAGGGGCCAGCATATTGCCATCAATCCGGCCCAATTCTGACTCCGGCTTGCTACTGAGAAATTCAATATGAAAAAACCTAATAACACTCTGCCCGACCCTGGGATTCAAAACCGGGACCTGACTCTCAGTAGTATCACTTGTGGCTACACCAACGACGGCCCGCTATTATAACAAATAGGTACTGAAATAAGTATAAGTATTTATTTTTCACACCACAATAAACATTGCAGACATAATTACGGTGCATGATATGTTTTGGTTTACTGCGGGAGACTGGTGCTTAAGCTAGGTTTTAAGGGCCTGTGTTTCAGGTCACCAGGTCTCCACCCTCTAGCAGTTAGATACATTTCAAAATAATAATTTAAAAAAAGTGATTTAACAATTTTGAATTAAAAGGTATAATATCTATAAGTTTAAAATTGTTTCACAAACAATAATTCTAAGACTTAGACTCAACTACACCACAATATTTAACAAGCCGTTAAAGAAGCAACAGATAGTCACTTAAACCGTACTAAAATAAGACTAAGTTTATGACTAAAGCATAAACCGTTTAGTGCTTAAGTGCAGTTTGACGTCACTAACTCAAATTGAGTACCATGTTAGGGCCAAGATGGCGTCGTTAAAGACCTATTGTTGTTTAAAGAGACATTTTAAAACTAAAAAGCTGTTCTTGTCTGTATTTATGGAAGCGAGCATTCCAGAAAACTTTCCAGCTTTTGTTTTTGTATGAAATAAAGCGCGGAATTTTGTTTTTATAGTTGAGCATTGTAGATTTTGCTAGTTGGACGTTTTTATTTTGTAGCTAAAAGTCTTAGTTTGGGTTTTAGTGATGCAATAAAGTTGTAAATAAAATAAAGTATATTATGAGCCTGTATTTTTTCGAATAAGTGCCTTGAACCGAGAACAAAGTGACGGCGCCGAAGTAGCGATGCATATTTGAGGAGGACCCGCGGCCGTTGTAAATGAGGACATTGTGGATGGTGAATAATGGCTGCGGGTCTTCCTCACGTTCGTCATCCGAGCGCCGTCATCTCTTCTGCCGAAGTTTCGAGTAGTTCGGCACTACCGTTAGAACTGTGATAGGCTGATGTGCCGTTAATACAAAACACATTTGATCTTGTCCACACCGCCCGGCTTTTGTTTTATCCATCATAACTATAACATACTGAACCGACGAGTTCAATCGCTATAAACAAACGATCACCTTCAACGCGACGTCACCTTCGGTAGGAATAATATCCTTCTTGGTGACGACTGCTGTGGACAAACACCCTAAGTCGATTATAGCAGTCTAAAACATGATAGTTTAATTACAACATATTTCCAGGATAACTTACATATTAGTTAAATAATAAAAAGTCGGAAAAACTAAATTGCGATTACTGTGATTTGTATAGGTACCGTTACATCACTAAAATAAAAAAAAATCCTCAAAAACTATTTGCTCGAATAAGCGGCCGACAAAAATCCCTAAAATTCTGGACCTTTTCAGCAAAATGTAGCTATTTATTTTTTACTTCATAATTAACTAAATGACTGGACCTTTAAGTAAGGTCTCTTATATTGAGTAGACAATTTTCAGCACTGACCTTTCCCAAATCACTTGAACTGACGAACGCAGGAAACTTTACGCGTAATGAGTTTAACTGGATAAGTAAATTAACGCTAAATTAACGTTTAAGCCGAACAAATGGACCGGAACAATGATTAATTCTGATACTGTCAAATGTTTTGTTCGAAATTCGAATGATTGACGGTACTTGTTTTGAATTAATTTTAAACCGTTGCTTTTGAATTTAGCTTTGATTATATTAAGTTTATAATACATGGTGCTTCATCCATTTAGAACTAATTATTTGTATTTGTTGAGAAATAATGTGACTAATAGTACCTGTATGTATTTTACAAAAGTCTGATAATTTTCGTTGCAATCGATGAATCTAGGCAATGGAACTGGACACGAACAGAACATCTAAATCCTCAGCAATGATGACACTGACAGTTCCTAACCGCGATTTATATGACTTTTTTTGCGCAACACACTATGCTAATCACATTCTGAATAATTATGAAGGAAATGATTTATCCATTGCTGCATATAGTCGAAAAATTCGCCTGCTCAACAACCAGAACAACGCAATGAATGTCGTTGAACTGTCAAAATGAACGTACGTAATTACCCAGCTGATCGCATCCAGATTTTTTGGTGAAATTCGCTCCAAGCATGTTATTTAGAGCCTTAATCTTATCCAGGGCCTCAGTAGTACGTGTAAAATCTTTTTTATGCATTCCCATGGTAACGGCCTAAAAAGTTTATTAACAGGCCACATCTCAAAAAAGCCATAACATTATCTCGTAGAATGTATAAATTATGCGAGTTACTTAACATTATTTTCTCCGCACAACATTTTTTACGCAAAACATTTTCAGTATTAGCAAGATTACTTTAATAAAGGCACATTTTAAAAAGTATCCTATTTTATACTTAGGCTCAATTTTAAAAGACTGCTCGGGATGATCTAAGGAGGAAGAAAATTTAGTTCGTATCAGGTATTTTGTCACCTCGCTGAATTTTTGAGGGATCACTTTAAGCTTCATCGGACAATTTGTTCAAACCATGATTTAAGTACTAAAAGCTGCTAAATTCCAAGTTGTTTTATCAAAGCAATACTTTTTAAGTTTTTTTTATAAGGGTCCGATTATACTCGTCTCTTACACTTTTATTATCTTGAAAATCTTATTTGCGTAGCATAGGTACAAATGTTGGATATAATAAAAATAAATGAAGAAGATAAGAAAATGAATGGATAAATACGAAATGAGTACATAAGAGGAAAAATTATTCTGGTTCTTCGGCAAACCACATAACAGAAGTATCACGACTTTTTCTGGTTGAATCGTTCACCTACTAAAACGGCATAGTACAATTGTATAAGTTAAGGTAAATGGCCAAACGCTATTAAGAAGACCGAAGAGTATAACCTGCCTCTCTGATTTGTTGACTACGGCGTTTGTGGACTATGAAAAAGCCTTCTATTCGATCGAGACATGGGCTGTACTGCGGTATCCAACGGTACTAGATCGACTCGATAGTCGATCTGGTACCTCGATGTACCGATGTACATCGAAGTGTTGAAGTATCAGTACGAGAACGCCACTTTGTCAGTTCGACTCCAGGACCAGACTTCGAAACCTATCCTTCTGCAGAGAGGTGTTAGACAGGGAGACGTTATCTCTCCGAAACTCTTCACTGCTGCATTGGAAAATGTCTTCAAAGGACTGGACGTGGACTGGAAAGGGGCTGGCATCAACATCAATGGCGAGTACTTCCCTCACCTTCGGTTTACCGATGATATAGTTGTCATGGCTGAGACCATGGGGGACCTCAGTATAATGCTCGATGACCTCAGTAGAGCTTCTGAAAGAGTGGGTCTTAAAATAAACATGAACAAGATATGTCTTGTTCATGTTTATTTTCATGGTCATGTCCAATACCCATGTAACACTCACTCTCATAACGGTCGGAGGTGTTGCACTTGAAGTTGTGGGCGAGTACGTTTACCTAGGACAAACTGTCGAGTTAGGTAGGTCAACTTCGAGAAAGAGGCCAATCGTCGAATTCGACTAGGCTGGGCAGCGTTCGGGAAGCTTCGCAATATCTTCTCATCCCCTCATCCCACATACCGCAGTGTCTCAAGACGAAAGTCTTTAAGCAGTGCGTGTTGCCAGTGATGAAATATGGAACAGAAATGTGGTCGCTCACAATGGGCCTCATAAGAAGGCTTAAAATCACCCAAAGAGCAATGAAGAGGGCTATGCTTGGAGTTTCCCTGCGTGATCGAATCAGGAATGAAAAGATCCACAGGAAAACCAAGGTAACCAACATAGCCCAAAGAATTGCCAAACTTAAGTGGCAGTGGGCAGGGCACATTGCTCGCAGAACCGCCGATGGGGCCGAAAACTTCTGGAGTTGCGACCGCGCACCGGAAGACGTAAAGTTGGAAAGCCTCCCACAAGGTGGACCGATGACCTTGTGAGGGCCGCAGGAGTCTGCTGGATGCAGGAAGCACAGAACCGGTCGAAGTGGAGCTTGGGGGAGGCCTATGTCCAGCAACCGACGTCTTTCGGCAGAAAAGATGATGATGACATAAGAGGAAGCCTGAAAGAGGCACTGATAGCAGAAAAGTGGGGTGGAAATCGGTATGATTATAGGTGTACGTATGTGATACAGAGGAATAAGGAAAATGTCGTGAGGAAAGTTTTGAGTATGAATGTCGATGGCTATAAGAGTAGGGGGAGATCAAAGAAACTATGGATGGACTGTGTGAATGATGATATGGTTAGCAAGGGTGTGACTACGAAGATGACGACCAATAAAGAAGTGTGGAAGAACAAAACATATTGCGCTGACCCCAAATTAATTGGGATAAGGGCAGGATATGATGAGGTTATCAAAGTCAAACTTATAACACCCCGTCGTTATTGCGTCGGGGGTTAGAAATAACTCACCGGAGACTGAGAAATATCCTGTTAGAGAATATGAAGTATATGACTGGGTTGGCAGCAGAGTTGAGAGGCGCTAGGCTCTGTATCAGCGAGGCGATGGCTATGTTGCCCTGCGTGTCTGGGACGTAGCCGTAGACTTGTAGCAGGTCGAAGATCATGTACGGTGACCAGCATAGGACGAATACTGTAACAAATGGTTAGGTAAGTAAATATATTTATTTTTAGCCAATTTAACAAAATTCAAAATCAAAATCAAAATATTTTATTTCACATAAACCTGCAAGGACACTTATGAAACGTCAGAATCTAGGTGCACGGTTCCAATTTGTCGCTTCCTATGGAGAAGAGCCGGCAAGAAACTCCACGGTTACTCAACACCTGCAGAGTTATTGCAAGCAGTACATAATTAATAGAGTTTAGTTTCAGAAAAATTGCGCGTAAAGAACATACAATCGTACAATTATCAAGGCATGGAGACATTCTAAAGGCGCGAAAACGTTTTTGAAGACAACAATGCCATCTTACTTCATTGAACTACACTAATATATTATTTAAGGTGTTTTTCTTGCACTTATCATTTTCCTCGCTGTAGTGAGGCGAAAAGTTCTGTGTTTCGCTCGGCAGCAAAGTTATTCTGCGTCTCGTAAATTCCACCATGTCTTTACATAAAAAGACATGGTGGAATTTCTTAGCCTTTTTCTCCTGGTCGTATACCTCCTTTAACAGGTGGATACGCAGAAAATTAAGCTTGAAACTCAGCACAGGTCTCCTTACAACGCTATCCCGTTTGTCTCCAGATGACACTTTATCCGGAGTTATTCCGTCTAGCGTTCATTGGAGATAAAGTGACTTGGGCTTTCAATGAGAATATCATCATCATCTGCCTATCCTTTTTCCAACGATTGTCAGGTTTCCAGTCAAACTTGATGCAGCTGAATACCAGTATTTTACATGGTGCGACTGCCTATCTAACCTCCATAACCCAGTCTTACCAAGACGTATTGTATTGCCCAGTAAAGGCAATACGATACCTCTTGGTAAGGCTGGTTACCAGACTTTAGGGATTCAGACGACCCGTGACGAATGAGAATATAATAGTCAAATTTACGAAATAATTGGACTGAGGTCATACACATTAATTGTTTCATCTGCAAACCTTAACAAAGCGAGGAGGACGAATGATTAGCTGCTGTTAACTAGATCGTATTATTGTTTGGCCCTTGATCAAATTTCGGTTCGCTAAATTTCTAACAATTTTGTAATTAACTGTTCCGAAATCGATACTGTGCCAATGGGGTATTTGTGAGAATCGATCTATCACCAGTATGTTACAGTTGATAGCTGCTATGCTAGAAAAATATACCTAGGTAAGTAGGTACTTATTTTTTACTTTCAGTTGTGGTACCGACCTACCCCACACAAATTCGTCAATCACTACTTGCTATGTAAAAACAGTGACGGGAAGTTATTATAACATCATCAATATACACAAACGGGAAAAAATAAGTACCTATAATTGAAGCTAACTAAAAACTACCCAAGCAAAGTAAATTTGCATTTAAAAAGCCCTATCCATTTAAAAGAGAATTTTCGAAATCGATCCACAACTAAAAAAAAGTCGAATTGAGAACCTCCCCCTTTTCGAAGTCACTAATAATAATACACTTCAATTAACTTTTCTGTGTCATCAGTACAAACAAAAGTGTCAACGTGAAAATCGTAAATAACATTTCATTGTTTTTCCGACCATAACAGCCAGATTATTCTTGTGACCCTTTTTATACCTCGTTAGCTATTGGATTGAAAGATGTATGGTGTGTTAAACGAGGGGCCAAGTGACGGAACATTTGCGAAAATTACATTTATTTGCCATGAAAAGAACCATGGGTCGAAGGATTTTGGGGCTAAATGGTAACGTATCACGTAAGATATAAAGACAAATGAGGGATGAGGCTTATTAGGGGCTTAAAAACAATGGCCGTGGATAATTAAGATTTATTAATGTTTGTAGCACATTTATTTTGGGTCGGAACGTTTTTGTTTGGGATACCTACTGCATGTCAAAAAAGATGATTGTGTTTAATTCTGATGAGGTTTTCAATGTTTTTTATGGTTCTAAAAGAGTAACCTGTTTAGAATGTTTATATTTCTGTAGGTACTTAGTAAAAAATCTGTTTGAAATTATTAATCGTCGAATTTTATTTTTAAAATGCGACTGAGAGCCAGTAATCACCCCTTACTTTTTTTTGGGTGGTACATTATCCAATGATTTCTCCTGCTCTGGACGGCCCAGGAGGGCATGTCATCTTTTTAGTGACTAAAACCCACCCGTGTTCCTTCAGTTGCCTGTGCCAGGCCCACGGTAACTATTTCGAACAAATCCGCGACCCTGGCCGGCAGTGATTACCCCTTACATTCAAACTTAAAAACAAACAAAGTTTACCTCTTTATAACATTAGTATAAAAATAAAAGTACTACCCACCCCTGTTTGAACGGTTATTATAATTTGACAAAACATCGATATTTCTGATGTAAGTTTAATATTAATGTATTTTACACATAAACCTCTCCGGAATAATTTATCTAAATGCCATCATTTCAAAAAGAAAACCGCATCAAAATCCGTTGAGTTTTAGAAAGTCAACGCGGTCATACAGACAAAAACGAAAAGTGACTTTAATTTATAACATGTAGGTATAAGATAGAGAAGCATTAAATTGCGTTGTAGTTAAACAACTTCGGATTGTTGTTAAGTGTATTAATTTATATAACTATCAGATTATTGGGAAACATAAAGGCCAAACGTTAAGATAATAAAATTCACAAATTATTATAGCTCTAACAATATTCTTTCGGGATTATCCAATAAAAACGTCCAGTTTTACAACTAAACTTTTTAAAAGTTTCTCTCGTCGGGAGTGATTATGACGTCATAGAATTATTACGTCACGGGTGAGAAATAATCTTGGAGTTTTAGAGTTTTCTATGTCGATATAGGGATAAAATTGAGCTGGAAACTGTAATCTAGAGAAGTTTAGAGACTGGATTGAGTTCAAGAAACTTAAGTTTTAGGATGGAGAATTTTACTGAGGGTTAATTTTACTACTAGTAGTTTGCGTCCGTCTCTCTGTCAGCGGGCTGTATCTCATGATCTGGAATAGGTACACAGTTGAAATTTTCACAGAATTCGTACTTCTGTTGCCGCTATTACATCAAATAATAAAAATAAAAACAAAGTTAAAAAGTAAAGAAACGTGTTTTGTTTGGCGTTTTTCGCCTTGTGGTACGGAACCCTTCGTGTGCGAGTTCGACTCTATTAGAAAATAGATAAAAAAATAAATTCAAAAATGTGTCAAGTAACTGAAAATAAATGACAGTCTATTATGGAAAAGCAACGTGTTTTAATAGGTTATGGGCGAAAATCCATAATTTTTCGGTTTTATTACTCAGTTTAGTGTAAAACAGTCGAAAATTGTTGACTTTTTCGTGGAAATATGGCTGTGAACTATATTCAAAGCATTCCGAAACTAAAAGGACGCGAAAATTATGATGAGTGGAGTTTTGCTGTCGAGAATCTGTTGGTGCTTGACAACCTCGTGAACTACATAAAGTCGGAGCCAGAGGCTAATTTCGAGGCAAAAACATCAGATGACGCAAAAACCAAGGCGAAGCTAGTTTTAACCATCGATCCAGGATTATACGTGCATATAAAGGAAACAAAAACATCTTTGGAATTATGGACAAAGCTGAGAACCATGTTCGATGACTCAGGCTTTTCTCGTAAAATATCCCTACTAAGACATTTAATCTCGTTACGGCAAGAAAATTGCGATTCCATGACTTCATACGTCACGCAAGTGGTCGAAACAGCTCAGAGATTAAAAGGCACAGGATTTACAATCACCGAAGAATGGGTCGGATCATTATTATTAGCAGGTTTGCCAGAAAAATTTTCACCGATGATTATGGCCATCGAGCACTCAGGAATGCAGATTACCACCGATGCAATAAAATCAAAGTTGATTGATATGGAGGTTTCAAAGAATGACGTGGATTCCAGTGGCGCAGCATTCGCTGCAAACAATGTCAAAAAACAGAAATTTAAAAATAGCGGGAACGGCGCGATGTCATCGACAAACAAAATGACAACCATGACAGGTGACAAGATCATTTCTTGTTACAAATGTAAACAGACGGGTCACTATAGAAACCAGTGTCCATTGTTGCAGAAAAACAAACAATCAAATGCTTTTAGTGTGGTATTTTTGAATGGAAAATACAGTACAAACGAATGGTACGTAGATAGTGGCGCAAGTGCACATATGACGGCCAACAAAGAGTGGATAAAAAACGCTAATTTTACGCCGTATTTATCAGAGATCACCGTCGCGAATAATATTAAAGTGCCAGTTTTGTGTTCCGGAGACGTACAGATTTCGACTAATTTTAACTACGATATCATGGTTAAAAATGTGCTATGCGTACCAAGCTTAACAACGAACCTGTTGTCAGTGAGCGAACTAATAAAAAACGGAAACAAGGTTGTTTTTGAAGAAAACCCAAGCTACATTCGCAACAATAAGAATGTGTTGGTGGCCACAGCATTGTCAACAAATGGAGTATACAAGTTAAGTATTAAGGTAGCAGATTGTATGCTGGCAGCACCTGCTGTAGCAAGTGCAGAGCTTTGGCACAGGCGGTTAGCACATATTAACAGCAATGATTTAAATAAAATGAAGAATGGCATTGTGGATGGATTATCTTATCCAGATAATAGTGATATAACAATGACTAAATGTGTGACCTGTTGTGAAGGTAAACAAATGAGGTTACCATTTCATCATGTTGGACAAATAAGTACAGAAACACTACAGATAATACACGCCGTCGTTCGCCGCTTCGTTTCCATGGGACCACATACATATGTGGTCCCATGGAAACGAAGTCCATAGGTGGTACTCAATACTTTGTCTTGTTTATTGACGATCACAGTCGTATGACTTTCATATACTTCCTCAAATACAAGAATGAAGTTTTCAAAATATTCAAGGATTTTAAAGCAATGGCTGAAAATCAGCAGAATAAGAAAATAAAAACGTTGCGCACAGACAATGGTGGTGAGTTTTGTAGTGGTGAGATGGAAAATTACTTACTCAAAGAAGGCATTATCCACCAGAAGACAACTGCATACACACCTGAGCAAAACGGTGTTTGTGAACGGGCCAACAGAACTATTGTAGAGAAAGCACGATGCTTACTTTTCGATGCAAAACTAGGAAAGAAGTTCTGGGCTGAAGCGGCAAATACAGCAGTATACTTAAAGAATAGATCTGTAACTTCAAGTTTAGGAAATAAAACACCCTATGAAGCGTGGTATCAAAAGAAACCGGATTTAAGTCATATTCGTGTGTTTGGTAGCCCTATAATGGTTCATATACCGAAAGAAAGAAGATTAAAATGGGACAAGAAAGCCCAACTGAACATTCTTGTGGGTTTTTCAGAAACAGTAAAGGGATATCGTGTATATGATTCTATAAAAAATATTATAACTATTAAGAGAGATATAATAGTGATGGAAGAAAAGTCAGTGTCATCAGAAATTAATAAAGAAGGCACAGCAGAATGGATACAGAATGATGTTGGACTAGAAGAGCATGAGTCTCCGACTACAAATGATGATAGAAGAGATTCAGTGGGGGAGTCGTCAATGAATGAATCTCTCCAGGACTCGGATCCAAATACATCTGTATATACTGATCCGTCTAGTGACTGTAATCATGATACGAGCACCACAAATACAGAGACAGAGATCTCATTCAGTGAGGTTCAACAATTACCGGAATTACTAGAAGAGGATAAGAGAACACGAAGACCGCCAGATCGTTTTGGTTTTGGTAACATGTGTACTACCAATTCTTGTCCAGAAGTTGAACAAATAGATTTCTATGAAGCACTGAATGGACCAGAAGCTGATCAGTGGAAACAGGCCATGCGTGAGGAACTTCAGTCGTTCGAGGACAATGATGCATGGGAAATTGCCGATACACCAAGTGACGGATCAATCGTGCAAAACAAGTGGGTTTTTAATAAGAAACTAGATGTGAGTGATAAAGTAAGGTATCGTGCCCGACTCGTGGCTAAGGGTTTTACGCAGCGACGCACAGTGGAACGAATGTATGGGAGCGGTTGGACGTAGACATGTCCGAAAAATAAGAGTAAAATTATGACAAACTAATGATGCCATCTTATTCGATTACTTAATGCCTTCATAAATTGTGGTGATGAATTTCTTCATAACTCCCATATTTCGGGAGTAATTTGAGAAAATGTGAAATTTTACTATGAAAATGAGTGTATCGAGCTCTCTCCCTCCTGATTCCGGGCTTGTTTCAAGTAGCGGTCTCTAATATCGTAATGCTATTACTAAGAGCTATATTTAATACTAAGACACGTAGTGCGCCAAATGTGCACTTTCTGGGATAAAAGGAAATGAAAATTTAAAAAAAAAAACGTTTTTTCCCCATTTGTATTTACTTTAAACCGCAGACAGACTTATTAAGAGGTCTATAAATATATTATATATATATACAGAAATATATATTAACAAAAATATTCACAAGAACTGATGAGAGTATGACTTTTAAGTAAGTTGATAATAAATTACCTAGTTTCATTAAAAGTACAATAAATAATTAAGATGTAAGCTCTAATTTACTAAGTTACACATTTTAAAACAATAACATCATTTAATTATCTTCGTCATCATCATCATCATCAATTAATTCAAATTCAGAATCGATGTCCGCTAAATCATTTATGTTAACAAATTCGATATCACTTTTCTCAGAATCCGTAAGCTCATAAAATTCCTTAAAAGAAGATTTTTTTACAAACTTATTTCCTTTTGGACGGATACTTGTAACAAGTGGATCAGAAGACAGTAAAAGATTGTGCATAATATCTTCATTGCATGAGATACTGCTATGCTTTCGAGAATGCCCCTCTCTATATTTTCTAAAATCTTTATTTCTAGCCTCAGATGCCTCTTCGGATAGAAAACCAATGGGCACAATTGACATGTTCTGAACTATGTCTGGCCCATGCATTAAAATTTTATGAAGTGAAGAAGGCATATAATACCATGGGTATAACTCCACGTAAAGCTTAGCAGTATCAAAGCAGAACTCTCGGAATTTAGTTACGTTGATCTTCTCTCCTGATGAAATACACTGCAAGATCACACAGATTTTTCTTAAAAGCATAGCATCTATTCCGGTCAGTTCAGCAGATTTAGTGTAGTTTTCAAAAAATCTCCTTGCCGAGTTGCCATTGTTGGTGGATCCACTGCCTTGTTTCACAACATCGAGAAGTAAGCCCGTTTCTCTTCTTACAGCCTCTTGAACTCTTTTCTTCCTGTCATCAACTTGCCTTTTTGCTATATCACCCCTTACTTGCCATGATTTTATGTCTAATTTGTAGGAAATGTGTAATAAGCATTCCATTGAGCGAATCCAAGCGTGAAGGGTGCTTAAGCTATATTTATACATGTCCTCGTTTGCGTGTTTATCTTTGATTAACTCTAAATTATTCATTTCTTTAGGACAAGCCTTGCATATGTCACACACTGAAGCTGCTGTATTGGATATAATGGAATGAATTTTACCATCAATCATTGTCAACAGCAGTTGGTGTTTGACACTAATTCCATCAGTGATGGTGGATGGAGTTAAGGCTTCAATCTCTGCTTCGATTTCAGCCATCTCTCTCTGCACATTTTCTTTGGTTTCCTTTATAAACTTAAACAATATTGGCCGGCAAAATGAAGTGGAAGATGGTCGCTCGTTTTCCCAAATTGTTACACCTTTTGAGACGAGCCGCAGTGGTACAAGACTAATCATAAAATTACTAGCAAGATCGATTTGCTCATCTTCACTCGTCCTTTGATGATAAATGCTTTGGCTAGATGATCCGTCAAAACCCCATTTGCTGGTCAATACGAGCTGTTGATTGGGATCAACAGGGGTTTCTAACGACCTAATAAGTCTTCTTGAGGTTAAATCCATCAAGGCTTGTAATTTGATTTTTGCAGAGCTCTCTGTAACTGTGAGATCTTCTTTGGCCGGATAGCACTTAATTTTTTCTTTAACCAACATGTAGTAACTCGGGTATTGAAGAGCTCCTTCTTGAGTGTTGAAATCCCGAAGAGTGTTATAGCGCCATTTCGATAAGTTCATCGATACATAAAGAGCCAATGCCTTCAAAGGGGATATTTCCCGTACCTGAATTGATTTACCTTCAATGAAGGCTTTGATTTTTGAGGCCTCTTCTGGATTCTCCGTCAAGTATTTCATAACATAAGCTGTATCGCTTTGTCCTGCCTTTTGAAGCGCCCTTTCGGCCGAAAACATAATTTCAGCGCTGCTACTGCTGCATGAAAGACTATCTTCAGTGCGTCTTCTTTTTTGCCGGTTACTAAGGTCCTCAAAAGATTTACGAGGACTAGGATGTGTACAAGTTGAAGCATCAGATTTAGCAGGAGAAATTATGGGCTCGATGACGTCACTTATATTTTCTGTAGAAGGTTCCATATTTTCATTCTGTAATTCCGGCCATTGAATTGCAGCCTGTAGCCAAATCTCATGTTTCTTCCGAAACTTATCTGTGCTTCTTCCAGACTGTGTCCATTTTGCATAAATGCGGTAGCAAAATCGACGACACCAGTCTTTTAAACTTGTTTCAGCACTTTCACATAACTGAACACAACTGTTATCTTTTAAAACACTGAACAAATAGTTAAAGTCGCGTAAATCTTTATGTGCGCGTGCGCATAAAGCAACGTGAATATCAAGATTTGTATTAAAATTTGGAAAATACATTGCGAGATTAGCTTGGATACAACGAGGTGTAAATCAACACTGATTTTAAAGTTACTAATAGTGACCTATTTATATAAAATCCAGGTATCCCAGGTATCCTTTGTTAAATATTGCAAGGTAATTAGTTATTGTGATAATTAGTAAATGATGCATGCTAAATTAGTGTATTAAGAGCCATTTAGTAATTAAATAATAGCAATGTTCTTATCAGTAATCATTAGTGCATCAGTTTTATATGTAAACCTTAAGTCCCTAATTATATATCCTAATTAGCTTATATCTTCTCTAATTGGCTGCTCAGAAATGTTATTGTAATAAGGTAAACCTTTAGAAAAACGGTTTTAATCAACAAAATAAACAAAAAATAAAAAAATTGTGTTATAAAATAAACATCACTCTTTATCCCAGAAAGTGCACATTTGGCGCACTATGTGTCTTAGTATTAAATATAGCTCTTAGTATTAGCATTATGATATTAGAGACCGCTACTTGAAACAAGCCCGGAATCAGGAGGGAGAGAGCTCGATACACTCATTTTCATAGTAAAATTTCACATTTTCTCAAATTACTCCCGAAATATGGGAGTTATGAAGAAATTCATCACCACAAGTTATGAAGGCATTAAGTAATCGAATAAGATGGCATCATTAGTTTGGCATAATTTTACTCTTTTTTTTCGGACATGTCTACGTCCAACCGCTCCCATACATTCGTTCCACTGTGCGACGTGGTGTTGATTACGAAAATACTTTTTCTCCTGTCGTAAAACATTCTACACTGAGAATGTTGTTTGCTCTGAGTGTACAGTGGGACATGGACATTAAACATCTAGATGTGACAACAGCTTTTTTAAATGGACATTTAAAAGAAAATATTTATATGTCAATTCCAGAAGGTTTTGTAACAAAGCAAATTGGAAAAGTCTTGAAACTAAAAAGAGCTGTTTATGGGCTAAAACAGTCTTCTTTGGTCTGGTATGAAAAAGTGAAAGATTGTTTGCTCAACTTTGGTTTTAAATTAAGTAAATTTGAACCATGCTTGTTTACGCTTTTTTATGAGAATGTTAAGATTATAGTAGCTGTCTATGTTGACGATTTTTTAATTTTTTCGAATAGTACTTCTGAGACTGAAAAATTAAAAAATGTTTTAAATTCTGAATTCAAATTGAAAGATTTAGGTCCTGTTAGACGTTACTTAGGCATGCGGATTAATGTAAACAAAGAATGTAAGACTATAACTGTGGATCAGCAGGAATATATAGAGCAATTATTGTTAAAGTTTGATATGTCTAATTGTAAAACTATAGATACTCCTATTGAAAGTAAGTTAAACACAGAAAAGGCTGAAAATTGTGCAATAAACATTCCATATCAAAAGCTTATTGGAAGCCTTATGTATCTCGCAGTGTTAACTAGACCAGATCTGTCATATTCTCTTAGTTACCTCAGCCAGTTCAATAACTGTTATAATGAAACTCATTTTAATTATGCTAAACGAATATTAAAATATTTACAAAAAACCAAACATTATTGTTTAACATATCATAAGGATAATGTAGAGCTGACTGGTTTTGTTGATGCAGACTGGGCTAGCGATAGTCTAGATCGTAAGTCTTATACTGGGTTTTGCTTTGTAATGGGTGGTTCTGTGATTTCCTGGCAAAGTAAAAAACAAAAAACTGTCTCCTTATCCAGCACTGAGGCAGAATATGTTGCTCTTTCAGAGGCATCTAGAGAGGCTGTTTACTTGAGAAATCTGATGTGTGAATTAACTGGTAGAAAATGTATGATTAATTTGAAATGTGATAATCAAAGTGCTTTAAAATTAGCAACAAGTCATCAGGCACATGCTAGGTCAAAACATATTGATGTTCGGTATCATTATGTTAGAGATGCAGTTAAAAATAAATTAATTAATATTGAATACATTAGTACTCAGGAAATGCCCGCTGACTTGTTAACCAAAGGTCTTTTGGCAACCAAGCATTATAAGTTCATGCACATGTTGGGAATTAAAGCTAAATAAAAACATGTATTTTGTTTAGAAATTCACATTTATTTTGTTAAGTGGGGATATTAGAATATAGATAAAAAAATAAATTCAAAAATGTGTCAAGTAACTGAAAATAAATGACAGTCTATTATGGAAAAGCAACGTGTTTTAATAGACTCGCACTTGGCTGATTTTTAAAGAAAAGTGGCGCAATCATTTCTTGTGAAATGATTGCGCCACTTTTCTTTAAAAATAACCTGAACGTGTTTTCGTGTGATATTGTTATCACACAACAAAGTAACGAAATTCGTTGACGATACGTGCCAAGATGTAGCCAAGTTCCAAAATTTCGGAAAACGTGTCAAAGAACGTTACGTAATCACGAAATCTAGACAAAAACAGAGCCTTGTAGATCAGATCAGATATCTGTTCATAATAATATTATGGTAATTCCTGTCTGATGGCAAGTAAACGAAGATAAAGGAAATTGGGAGCAAAACGATCAGTCTTTCTTTAGAATAAAAATGAATGAACATTAATGTTGGTGATATTTTTTCCTTAAAGATTTGACCTAAGATCGGGATAAGATCGAAATAATGTGTGAAATTAATACATATGTCATCATCATCATCATATCAGCCGAAAGACGTCCACTGTTATAGCCTTTCTCAAAAGGGGGGTTTTGCCATAATCGCCACGCTTGCCAGGCGGGTTGGCGATCTCATTATGGTGGCAAAATTCATAGAGAACGCTGCTGCCCATTCTCTAGTAAGTACCTTAGTCGCCTTCTACGACACCCACAGAAATGGGATGGTGCTATTCTTTTACGTCCGGCATCACACGGAACAGTATAATACAGAACAGTACAGTACAATACTTATGTACACGGAACAGTACAATACAGAACAGTACAGTACAATACAGAACAGTACAGTACAATACATATGTACTTGTATGTTATTATATTTATGAATAGGTTTTGTTACACTGAAGACACGTTTAGGTCCTAATAGCGTTAAAATTCTATTTTAAACTAGAAGTCCCTTCGTTGAAAACTGACATGTGAAAACACATTTTCATTTAGCTACTGATAGATTTTTTTCGCATCGAATATTAATTTTACAATCAAGGAGGAGAGGGGCGTGTGGCTAACTAATAACAGTTGCATGATGTCGATCAATCAGGTTAAGCTACGCCTGCCATGGTTCGTCTGTGGATGGGTGACTATCTTTACATTCCAAGACCCCGCTGTGCCTCAGAAAGCACGTTAAGTCGTCAGTTCCGGCTGACATTTGTGGATATTTATTTTTATTTATTTATTGATAAGGCACTTCAACGACTTATTCACTAAGACAAACACAAACAAAAATCACAAACAGTTTTAGGAATTGTGAATTAGTCACTTACAGAAGTGCACATAACTAGCAGAGTAATTAAAAGAATTTACAAGATATCGTCAGTTGGATTACATAAGAGTTATAACATAAAATAGAGGTTAAAAAAGAGCAATGTTCACAGCTACGATCGGAATACAAAAAGTACTTAAAAATAAAAATAAAACAAGAAATATTCTGACAAACAAAGGAATGGAAGTTAATACAATTATTAGTAGTAGGCGGCTCGTGTCGTACAGACGACTCGAGTCTCCGAGCTGGTTAGAACTTTCGTTCGGAATTGTTGTAAAGGGTAATTTGACAGTCGTTACGGGTTGTCAGTAGCTCGAAAGTCTGACAACCAGTCTTACTTAAAGGGTATCGTGTTATCCACTAACAGGGTTGTGGAGGTCAGATAGGCAGTCGCTTCATATAAAATACTGGTATTTAGCTGCATCCGGCTAGACTAGAAGCCGAACCAAACAGAGTTCGGAAAAGGCTAGGCAGATCATTAATCAAATCTTTGCCCCAATCGACTCGAAGATGGCGAGAATTCCAAAGTATCTTAAAGGGGTCCATATTGGCTCACCTAAAGTTCTTTATCCGAAATTGTTCTTCCTAATGATTTGTAATCCGAATGATCCACTCTTCCTAAAATTTTTCATCCTAAAGTTTTCATTCATACTACTTGTAGTGCTACCGGCGATGTTCATAACACTCATGTTTCCGAAAATTGTAATTAATAATATCATTAATTTAAATATATTTAAACTCCTCCTGTTTTTTATCCCTAAACATAATTACCATAATATTTTCACTCATACTCAGAAAGAAACATTTACCAAGACGTGTAATAAAAAATATAAGTGGGTAGATGATATTTATAGTTTTAATTTGAGGGTATGATTGTTATTAAATACTTTCGACGACGACCAATTTCGAGGTAGCGCTCGCCGGCCGCTGCCGCGACACCGCTCGCTTCGCTCGCTCGGCTCGCGCGTAGTTGGTCACAGTGCTAACCTAACCTATGCTGATTATTATGAATAAAAAGAAATCTAAACAAAAAAGATATGACTTTGAATAATAGTGTAAAAGATGGTTATGTTGACAAAATATAGGAAAACAAATAAAAGTATAATAGATGTTTATTGCTACTGACATTATGAAGTTGAATGCTTCGGAATTATAAACATAAGAGACAGAGTAGTTAAGAATTGTGATGGTTAGGATGAAAAATGTTAGGAAGAACATTTTCGGATTTCCAATTACCTATCGGAGTTGAAAATTGTGAACTTTGGCGCACCCATGTTAAAGTAACGCTAACAGGCTTTGTTTTAAGAAACTTTGGATCAAAGGACGGGGAAAAATTTGATGACCTTTCGGAAAACAAGGTCAACGATCAAGGTCACGGGATTATTAGACATTCCTTTTCGCAATTTTAAACAAAACTTCACCCTGATCTTCAACCCAAGTAAACATTTTAAGCGTTAATTTATTTATGGCTATTTTACGTCGGGTTCGTGGAGCTTTAAGACAACGATTCCCCCCAGTTAGACATGATGGAGGAGATCGTAAACAGTTTTTATTGTCGCCAGTTTTTGTGGCCTCTCGTCATATCGCGATGGCTCTTATATTTCTTATAGCTTTCTAAGAGATTTGGCATTTGAGTATGGAGAAAAAAAAGTGGTATTTTGAATCAGCAGCGTCAAAATTGATATGCTTATGCTTTGTCTCTACCTACTGACGATAGCAAAAATACAAATATTTTTAATTCCGCTCATTTTATGTAGGTATACGTCACTAATATTGCAGATCTCTCAATCACATGATATGCACCCTAATTGCGTAACGCACAGTCAATCATCCATTGCTTCATACGTTCGAAAAATGTGTCCGCTCAACAACGTAAATAACGCAATGAATATTATTGTACTGTCAAAATGAAACAGATTTTGATTGATCGTGAGTTACGCAATTAGAATGCTGACCAAAGTTATGTCTGGACTTGTCGATGTTCCTACCAGCATCTTACTGGAATACTTCCTTCCTCCGAACACTTGCAAATCTCCACTCAAGCCAGCTAATAAACTGCCAGGGGTGCGAGTATTTTTTTCAGAATCTGTTTACTGTGTCGGAACGAACTTTAACGTCCGCCGACGTGGTTGAGATTTGCATTAAGGCCCCTCGCCAACGGCGACTTTTGTAGCGATGCTATCGCGCGTTTTAAAAGTGCCTTCCTGCATCGCTACTATTGCGCGTTAGTCGCGTTTTCAACGTGCGACAGAAACGATGCAAAGGCGTGGCTGTACCGATGTTTCGATACAGCCGCGCCTTTGCATCGTTTTGAAAGAAGATAGAAGCCTAATAAGATCGCGACTGAAGCGCGACAGCATCGCGGTAGTAGCGATACAGAATCTGGGCGAAGGTACACAGTTAGCGACAGCATCGTGGCTGTATCGATACATATGCGCGACAGCATCGCTACTGCATCGTTACAAAAAGTCGCCGTGGGCGAGGCCTCTAAGAGTTGAGAGGTTGCCTGGTCGAAATAGAATCGTACCGAATCATATTTTGCTCATATTTAATTAATGAATTTGATCAACCTTCCCAAAAAAAACATCAAATTAGAACATAATATATAAAACTGAACTGAGTAGGTAAAGTCAGGGAAATTAACTGTTAAGCAAACTGACTACCAACTGTCCGTTTATTCGAATCACAACTATAATTCGTCGATAGTTGTATGAAATAGCTTGAACACGGAAAAACTAATCTGGTGTCAATAAAAAATAAAAAAACGTGTGGGTACGGGGGAACCCCGTCAGGAATGAAGTTACTTACGCTTTTTCTTCAACTCAGAATATAACATCGTTTACAAAAAACTCTCATTCTCTCTCCCTTTAAAATACTCTAACTTTATTTTGAATTTACTATAGGCTATAATAGCAACCTCGCAAACTATGAAAACGGAACCTAAGTTAAAAAAAAAATCGCAGCCGAAATCTTGGATTTTCATTTTGACCTCACTATCGGCTTCGGAACCCTCGAAAACCAGGAAAACGATACCCATCATAAAAAAAAAAAAAATTTTCGCAGCCGCTATTTTAGATTTTCATTTTGACCTCACTATTGGCTTCAGCATCTTCGAAAACTATCTCCCTGTCCTGCTGCGTAAAAAACTTAGTTCCAAAAAAAAACAGTCAGGTACTTTGGCTGACTACTACTACTACTTGGACTACATAATATTGTATGTACGTGTGCAATCTTAGGCTCTTCCTAATTACCATAGAGATAACCTATTTGAAAGCTTGACGATGTCTCTTCACATAACCTTCCTCAAGACTTATCTTGCGGTTGATCCTCTCCTATCTCTAAACTTAATTTATATTAATACAAAGCTTAACACTACCTCGGCTTCTAAGGCATCACCCATTAATTTCCGTTGTAACCTATCACTTAGAATTTATGTGCCGGAACTAATATTTGCTAAGGAAGGGCTGATTTAATAATACAGGGTACATTTTTTACCTCCACAACCTAGTTACTGTGTAATATAATAGCCCTTTGTAAGACTGGTTGCCAAACTTTCTAGCTTCTGATCTCTACTGTCAAAGATCGACGAATGACTGCCGGTTTAACGTACTTTCTGAGGCACGGAGGGCTTTCGTTATTTAAAGATTGTCACATATTTACCGACCGGCCACGGCAATTGAGAGCTCGACCATGAGACCCTGTTATACAAATATATGATTTAATTTACTCACTGTGTTCGCATCATCGAAGACAGTCCGACTAGTCTGTCAATTTGGTTGCACCCTGACACGCGAAAAAGTAGCAGATTTAAACATTTTATAAGAGAAGTCCCATCCAAGATCTTTGCAAACCCTTACAATAGGCTTATAATTTGAAAAAACCTTGTTTGGGAAAGGAAGCTAAAAGGGTCGTGTTGGGTAGCCAACCCCTCCTTTTTTTTTCATTACGGGGGAAATCCTCATGGATGCTTTTTTGCATGTTTTGCTTGACATAATTGCATGGAATTACTGACTAAAACCGTCGCGGTGTTCCATCCCACACTTGCACTGGGGTCATGGGATCTAATGCGATTTCCGCAATACCCGAAAGTGACACAGGTGCTCTCAGGGCATGGTTGCTTCGGGAAGTACCTGTGTCACATAAACAGGGAGCCGGACGCTCAGTGTCACCACTGCGTTGACTGTCGGGAGGACACGGCTCGGCACACGCTAGCAGAGTGTGCCACTTGAGATGAGCCGTGCCGTGTCCTCATCTCAGGAGTAGGCAGCGACCTGTCGCTGCCGGCCGTTGTCGACTCGATGGTCGACAACGAGGAGTCCTGGGACGCGGTGGTTTCCTGCTGGCTGCGGAGAGGGAGCGGGAGATTGCTTCCGCTAACCCGATCCATAGCAGACGCACTGGGCGTTGCGACGCCCTCCACGGCGGAGGGTGGATAGTGCCCTAAATGTGTCCAGGGGCAACGGATCTGGGGAAATCCATCGCCCCCTATTCTTTAGGACCCAAAAAAGCGGCGCGTAATGTTCCGCGCACGCCTCTCTATGATGTAAGGGGGGAGTTTAACACCTCACTCCCTCTCTAACTCGAGGAGGCCCGCAGAGGCAAGCTGACACTAGCCGGGGATTGCGGAAATCGCATTAGATCCTATGATCCCCGGTGCAAGTGTGGGATGGAACACCGCGACGGTTTTAGTCAGTAATTCCATGCAATCATGTCAAGCAAAACATGCAAAAAAGCATCCATGAGGATTTCCCTAGTAATAAAAAAAAAGGAGCCATGCCTCCCAAGCCAGAGCTCGAGTAACGGCCGGATGGTGATGGGGCCAGAGGCTGGGCGTGAAAGCCTTTCTCGTCATGCCGCCACCATGACGAAGCGCGATGCTGTGACCGACGCAGCTCCAAATTTCGCTGCATCAGTCACTCTCCCCCGCGTCCTCGAATCCTCGCGCCACCGATACAGTGACGTGAGGACCTTCGCCTCGAGGTCCCAGGGCGGGGATCCGGTCAGTACCCGGTAGTCCGGTTGTAGTTAAATCATTTTTAAAAGAGTAACGGTGGAGTTTCTTGCCCATTCTTCTCCATACCAAACTACATTTTGGAAGGGGCGACTAGAATCAATTCTATTTTAATGTAAATGTTGACGTTCAAAAGTGCCTTTTAAGTGCCTATTTGAAATAAATGCTTTGACTTTGACTTTGACTTTGTACACAAGCCGCCTCGTAGGAGATCGTAGTATATCCCCTGAAGACTCTGATGGCCATAGCTCGCTGCGGCTTCCGCAGGACAACGATGCTGCCGGCCATAAGATCAGCCGCCCAGATCGGGGCACCATACAGGGCCATCGATCGCACGATCCCCACGTAGAGCTGCCTACAGGCGGCGCTCGAGCCCCCCAGATTGGGAAGCAGCGTTGACGCGCCCCAGCCGCGCCCAATAACTTAAATTGGATGCCAGCCGCCGGAAGTGGGGGCCGAAATCCCACCGGCTTTCGATCACCAATCCTAGATAACCAACCGCTCCTAATATAATTAAGCAATGTTCTTTGTTAACACATGTCATCCACAAAATTAGACTGACTAATGAAGTACCTAACTGTTAAACTAAAGACTAATAGCCAGTTACAGAAACGAACTTTAATACTTAAAGCTGTAATTAAAAACTAAACTTCCATTAACTTGTAACAATAACAATATTAGACACAATGTTTATGGTTTTTACACGCTTTTTAATAGCTTCACCTGTATGTTTGTATGTTTGTTTGTAATCGACTCCTTTGAACTTAATTTTGATCCACTTCAAACGGTCAGATTTAACTTTATAAACTCTTGAATTGACAATTCAAGAGTGGGGATATTAATTGATTATAAAAATAACTGAAACAGCATCCCACACTTTATTGAAATTATTTTCTGCTTTTTTAGTTTGGTTTTTAAAGCGTGTTTTTAGTTTTTAAAACTATTATTTACTTTCTATTTTTTTTTTTTTAGTAAACTGTCACAGTTTTTGTTGCACAAATGTGCACAAAGCAAGCAATATATAGTGTTTGTCTTTGTGCAACTGGGTGCAGACTAGCTATAAGTATGTTTCTTGGAATAACAGTAGATGCCAAACTTCAGTGGGGATCACACATATCAAGCCTAGCGGGAAGGCTTAGTTCGGCTGCCTACGCCGTCAGAAAAGTAAGACAATACACTGACGTTGATACAGCTCGGTTAGTTTATTTTAGTTATTTTCATAGCGTTACGTCCTACGGCATTCTGCTGTGGGGCATAGCCGCTGACATTCAAAATATTTTTGTTCTTCAAAAACGAGCTGTTCGTGTTGTTGTTCAATTTACCAACTTGGTGCTAGAGTTTCTCTGAGAGAATTTTTTAAAGATTTTGGTATTCTCACGGTGGCATCGCAATTTATCTTTGCTAACATCTTTTAGATTAAGCAAATTATACACTTAAACACTAAAAACAGTGATATTCATAATATTAATACTAGAAATAAGGACAAACTACGTGCTCCCTTTCACCGGCTCCATAGAGTTCATAACTCATTTGCTGGGCTTGATATAATCTTTTATAACAAGCTTCCTTCTTCTTTGCTAGATTTACATTTTAATGCGTTTAAAGCGAAAGTAAAATCAAATCTTTGTCCGAAGGTATACTCTGTATATTCTATCAACGACTACTTTAACGATAAGAATTGTTGGTCGCTGTGATTAACTTAAAACAACGTTTGCGTTCTTTCACCAGAATTAGCTTAACTACTGACAGGTCATATGAATTACTTCATATCATTGTTTATTTTACTTGACTGCATAAACCATTTCTTTTTAATTTTTATTTATTAAATTTTCATTTATTGTTGAATGTTAATTATATGCTATTATTGAATAGAATCAAGTTCTTCCAACTTAACAGACAGCTGTGCTGCTGGGGAGTTTGTTGCGCCACTTCTTCTTTCCAGCTAAAGCACTAGGAAGTGGTGAAGGGCGGGTGTTTTGGGGGACTGTCTTATTTAATTTTTACGTTCAGAAAGTGCTGACTCTCAGCCTAGTTTGCATAAATGACTTTTGATTTTGATGTTGATTTTATGCATGCCCTTTATTTATTTATAAAACAAATTCTTTGCTGCACTTACAGTAGACACCAAAACGGGGAGCAAGCCAGCTTCATAACATTTAACTAAAAAAACGTCATGCAAACATTAAGCATAGATTTACATACATAAATATGTCAACATTCGGCCTCTGAGCAATCAGGCCATTCAGCAGATTGATCGCCTGGGTTCCGGGAACATATCGATCGTTATGATCTAACAGAATAAATAACGTAAAGTATTTCCTACTACTATAAAAACAATTTTTTTCATAATTTCTACTGTTACCCTACATGACGCTCTAATAATATCACTTTGCGTTGGTTTTGTATGCCTGTCTGTCTGTCAGCGTGACTTGTGACGTGTCTACAACAACACGTTTACACGTACACATAGTAACACGAATGAGTTATTAAATTAATAACATGTTGACGAGCATAAATACTAACGTAACATGTTCATTGTGTTATGGGAAAGTAATTTTAGCTAGGGTGCATTTTTGTTGCGCTACATTGCCGAACTTTATACAATAATATCAATTCAATAATATCCTCCATCAGTTTTTAGTCTTGACCGAATTGAGAAACTCCTCCTTTTTTGAAGTCGGTAAATAGGATTGCGACAATGGCATTCTGAAGGACAGCCATGTTGCGCCATTATGGCGCATAGAGTAAATGTACATGTGCATACTTATACAGGGTAAGTTTTTATCCAGTGCGCAAACTGTAACTATGGATTATATATGGATTTTTTTTTTGGGTGGGAATTCATCAAATGACTTCTCCCGCTCTGGGAAGAGCAGAAGGGCGTGTCAGACTTTTACTGACTAAAACTCACCCGTGTTCCCTCAGTTCCCTGTGTGCCAGGGGCCGCAGTATCTCTTTCGAACAACCCGCACCCTGGCAGGCATCGGCCCTTGCGGGCCCCATCAGTTGTTGCTGACATCTCTTTGAGGCGCGCGTGGAACACAACGAGCCGTCGACCCGGGTTTGACCGGACAGCGAGCTACCCATTACTCGCAGTCCGCGAGCCCGCGCCTACGGTGGCCGGGAATCAGCCTGGGATTCCCGACGCCCAGGGCGTCTCGTGCCAAGGCTATGGCCGTGAGGGCGCATCTACTGCCTCTTCCTCACGTGCGCCGCCTCCTTCTTTGCGAGCATCGCTACTTCGCTGAAGGAAGCGACGGCTACCCATGCACTCTCGCTCCGTACCATGGCCTGGACCAGGGCCGGACGCGAAAGATCGCCGCCGCCGATCACCTCCACGAGGACACGGCGGTGCTCCGCCCAGGCCGGGCAGACCTTCACCGTGTGCTCCACCGTGTCCTCAGGGTGATCTTTGCAATGGAAACACTCGGGCGTTTCCTTCCGCCTTATCCGAAACAGGAACCTCCCGAAACAACCGTGTCCGGTGAGGACCTGCGTCAGGCGGAAGGTGAGGACGCCGTGCCGCCTCTCAAGACACTCCTCAAAGAGGGGACGTACCGCCGCAATCGTGGCGTGCCCAAGTATCACATGGATCTAGGTCTAAATTAAAGTTGTATTTTTTTAAATTATATCTACACAATTTATTTATTATATATTTATTTATTTATTTATAACAATTGCTTCAATTTTATTGAAGGAGATTCTTTGGAATGTAGTTAGTGAACTGGGTAGGTACATTTTCAGACTCTGGGCTACAGAATCTTCTAAGATTTGAATATAAACCTTTATAGCATATGATAGGTCAGATGCAGGACGCAGTGTTCAAAAATGGAATAATAAAAAACACGCCAAATAATTGCTATAAAGGATCCAAAAATTAAATTAATCACTTACCAAAGACAATAACAAAGGTCATCTTGACAGTTTTAATTTTGGCCTTCGGTATGATGCCGCGGCTGCTCGCACGCCGGCTGTCCAGGTCGTCACTGTCTAAAATAAAAATATACCGTTAATGTCTGCTTTATTATCACTTTAGTAAATAAACTAGTGTTTAGTGCTAGACACAGAAAGTAGGTATGTGGGTTGATGCTTAGCACAAATGCTTAGGTTTGGTCGAAGATGTTTAGAAAATAGTCAAAGTCCATCCATATCTTATTCAGGCTGGTAAGGGCCTGATACCATGGATTCTGTAGGTACATGATTCTGAAGTTAGCAATTTTTTTTTTGTACTAGCTTGTTTTTTTACCTGTTTCTGATAACCAACGAAAATTGTCTACATAAAGGGGTATGGTTACAGTTTGCGCATCGATGTCCCTGACACCCTGTTTAGGCGAAAACAACTCTGTCCGTCCGTTACCTTATCACGCCATACTGGCTGAACGGATTTGCTTTAAATATGGCACACGGATAGACCATGACCTGGGTTAGGACATTAGCTACTTTTATATTGGTAGCTGGCATAAGCTTGAAGAATATAATATAATTTTCATCCCTTCTGTTCAAAAAGTGTCGTTTTGTTCCTCTATAAACGGGAGCAAAGTAGTTCTTTTCTCCACTAGACTTTTTAGCGCGCAGTAATGAGATTTGAATTTGGAACATGAATCCTTCATTGAAATCGAACGAAAATTGTAAAAATTACTGGCTGTAAGTGTTGGCTGTACGGTACGGGGAGGCGCGGTAGCTAAAAAAAAACAAAAGCACGCGATTTACCTACTTCCTTGTTCTTGTAATCGGTTCGGACTTTATTGTATTTTGCAAAAAAATGACTTGTACGTCGAGTTCTGAAGGGTGACAATAAATTTTCAAAATTGCGCCAGTGTATTAAATAAAAATGTAATGAAATTATATTTCATTAAATTGAATTTGCCGCGCTTCGCGCGTGTATTAAGTTGTCTGTGGAAATGAGCAGAGGACGCATCGGGCTGACACGTAATTCAATGGCGGAAGATGTTCAGATTATTTTGTTAATTGTTATTAAAAACTTGTAGAAAGATAAATGAAAGGATATTGAGGAGGCGATATTAGTGAACTTTAAATGTCGTTTCTTTGTATTTTCAGGTGAGATAAAAGTGTAATTCTCATATTTTGTTGTAATATTGTAAAAGTAAAAGTGTGTTAAATAAAACTTTGTATTTTCAGAGAAACAATTTGTGTTTACTAGCAAAAATCCTCAATAACATAGCTATCTTATATAAATATAAATTTGTAATTGACGTTTTTACATTCATGTAATTTTTTTTATTAAACTTATTCAATAATTACTTAAAAGTGTCTAAAATTTATTTTCTCATAGACGGAGATGAAAAGTGTGTTACAAATATATCAGTTTAAAATGAAAAAAAAGTATCCCTATAGCAGGGGACTAGGATGTACAATAATAATAAGAAAATAATCTATTATTTTTGGCATTTAGAATCTACGCAGCTAAGTTACGTTTGAAAAAAGTTTTTATAATGTCCGTTTCCTCGCAGAAAATAAACAATTTTAATTACGTTTTCGCGTGGGAGTCTACATAATTAAAATTGTTATGTTGAAGGCTCTTCTTAAGAAGCGTTCTTTTTATACGAATTTGTAATTATTGTGATACCCACGACAACTACGACCGACGACGTAAAGAAGAGCAAAGAAATCATTATCAAGCTTACATTTTGAAATAAAAATATAATATTACTTAAACACCGGTTGATGGAAATAGGTTTGCCCCTATTCATTTATTTATTTAATACTTCACGCACAGAAATGTACAAAGGCAGACTTAAGGCCCTGATAACTTTAAATATTTTCGTTATGAGCGATAATAGTTCTTATTGCAATTTGTTACGGGTTAAAATCTGTTGTATTCAATTCGAATAACAAATGAGCAAGCGTTTGTCGTAAAAAAGCAAATAAAATCGTATAAAAATAGATATTAACTATTTAATAATATATAATCCATCACTAGATGCAGTTTGGCATTTAAATTTTTATGGTATATTTTTAATTATGTTTATAACTGTTATTGAAGGGATAAACTGATTTTAAAGATAATTAAGAGGTGATTTTGATGATTTTTTGATGCATTAAAGTATGTTTAGTTATGTTTTGAGTAACATCACTGTATGCAAAAAAGACTTGAATATAATTATCATATATTTTTTTGCTTTCAAAATTATTTACGATTAAAGAGATACACAGCTTTAAAAAATCACCTTATTGAGCGTTTTGCAGATATCTCCGCCTTAATGCCATAGGCATTTTCTACCAGTCGACCTTTGGGTGATGCAGAGACAAACAGTGGTAGGTGCTATCACGAAAGTCGTGTAATAATATTTATTCAAATATAAGTAAATAAACACATATTATACCTACATATATACAGATTATACTTCAAGTACTTGGGACTTAAACATAACTTGTGAAATATGAGAGTATCGTCACCAAACGATGCAATTAACCAGGGTCTCTAGATATAGTTGAAGTTTGGTAAGAAGCCGATGGATGTTTTGGAATGAAATTTAATTTGATAAATGAAATGTTTGTTTTCTATTAATTAAATTCATTTTTAACTCGCTTTTATTAGCTTCACCTGTTGTAAGCATGTTTGTTTGTTTGTAACCGGCTCCTTTTTGGTCTGGATTTTGGCCCACTTCAAACGGTCAGATTTCATTTAAACTTTGTAGACTTATCGAGGATCGATGGCTATTCAATAATTTAAAAAAAAATACTGAAAAATCACGCTTTTGTAGTTAGCAGAACTAAAAAATAGAAAATAAATATTAGATAAAAAAAACTAAAAAAACACGCTTTAAAAACCAAACCGAAAAAGTAGAAAATAATGTGATTCTATTAAAAAGCATGGGGTGCTTTTTGAGGTATTTTTATAATCAATTATTATCAAGCACCCCACGCTTTTTAATAGAATTAAATTATTTTCTACTTCTTTAGTTTGGTTATTTTTATTCGAAAACATTCATCGGTTTCTTGCAAAACTTCAACTTTATCAGACAATCCTGGTTACTTATCTCTTTTGGTGACCGTACATGTGTGTGTGTGGGTCACAGCTCTGCCCAACTCGTAGTAGAACCCAGGCGTGATTTTATATTTTATTCCTGCGAAAGTAACTCTGTCTATCTGTCTGTATGTCTGTTACGCTTTCACACCTAAACCACTGAACCGATCGTCATGAAATTTGGCAAAGATATAACCTGGGATATAGAGAAGGACATAGGTCGCTTTTTAATCGATAACCGACATCCACGCAGGCAGAGCCGCGGGCAAAAGCTAGTTATCAATCATTTTCAAGTTGTTATTTCTTAATAAAACATAATAACCAATTCACTATGTTTTTTTTTCGGTTTAGATGTGTTGATCGCAGTTAGTTTATTTAGTAATATTCGCCCAACTCCAGCTTTGTTTACATCTCAACAACATTTTGATAATCCCGAATGTTGGTATTCTTCTCATTTCAAGATAATCCACCATAACTTCGTTTATCGTTTTCTTTTCTTAACCTTCGTTTACTATTCAATAAGAAACGGATAACCTTTTATTTTCGACATAAATCCGGAGTGGTTTGCAGTCTATACTTTATAGAGCTCAGACATCGTCAGTTTTGGCACGTTCGCCGGTTTTGACCTTGACTTTAGCCGATGTTTAGTTATTTTCGCTTGGTTTCGGCTTATTTACTTGGAAAAGATTAATTTGTTTGGCTTTTGTTTATTTGCTACGTATAAATAGGGCGGTAGTTAGAACTTTTTATGCTGAACTTACCTACTTGTTAAGGGGCAGTTCACGTTGCATATATTAACGTAAAAAGAATGTATGTCTTCCTGTTATAGGAATCCATTTATCCAGGAGTATTTGTAGTATAGGAAAAGACGCTTACAAACATGTTTGCGAATATCTTAAATTAACTGGTACCTACGTAATTTATGAAATATTTAACAGTCCTTTAAAAATAAACTGTCGAGTTGGATTCTTAATTTATCCGCGACGTTTGAATTTTTATTTTTATTTTGTGCTTTAAATTTTATTCCATGCATATTTAGCGGCTGTAAGGCCATTTGCCAATAAAGTCACCTAAATAATTGCATAGGAGATATACCTAACTTAGGTTCAAAGTATCTACTAATGGATTTATCATTAAACTAGGTTTTGTCCTCGGCTGTGCGCGCGTGCAAGGCAGAAATTATCCCACGGGAACTTACTAAAGAAGTAAAAAGTATCTTAAATAACCTAAGTTATACTCTACCTATGTGTCAAATTATATCCAAATTCATTCTCCCGATATAGCATGAAAGCAAACTCACTTTCGCATTTATAATAGGCATTATAGTTAGGATTATATGAAAAGTATGATCAATGAAGAAGTACTGAAATTCAGGTACTTAGACAAAGACATCTCATTATGATCTTTCTCGTAAAACACCAGTGGAAAAACACATTATCACATTAGCTCGGAAAATTATTTCGGTACTAAAGCCTCTAACACATTTATATACCAGTAATCTAATTCAGTCTACATTTAGCCTACATAAAATAAACTATTTACGAGTACATAACGCAAACCAGCCAATCACATTGTCGCAAACTTTCACCCAAATTACAACTTAGGGATGACCAAAAAAGTCTAATTACTTACTTACTTAGTTTAATTAATTAAGTGTGACTCGCTTAAACTTAGTTTTAAAAGTTTTCGTTAAGGTTTTTGTGAAGGAGCTCTGCGCCATTTTTATTTCTGTAGCCAAGCAGCGTTGCAGTGATCTGCCGGTCTATTCAGGTCCAGTAGAAAACCAGCACCAGGCATTAGCTTTGGGTTTTTGGCCTGACGCTGGCAACTGTCAGGCAAATGCTTTGCTGAATTGGGCTTTTTAGCGTAGCCATGAGGCACATTTTAATGTGCGCCATACCTACATAAAATGAGCCGTCATCTGTTGCTGATCAGCCGTAAATTATTTCATCACCGCTGCTCTCAAAACAGTGAAAGAAAACATCGTGAGGAAACCGGTATGTCCTAGAACCACAAATTCGAAGACATGTGACATCCACCAACCCGCACTGCGCCCGTGTGGTGGATACGGCCCGTTCCCTCTCACAGAGAGGAGGCTTGTGTCCCAGCAGTGGGAACATTATAGACTGATTACGCTATGCTATAATCGAACTAATACTTAAGTACATAAATTCAAAAATGTGTGTTTTTTTTTATGCCCCACACTAGGAATTACTCCTGTATTGTGGGTGCGTTTACAGAAATTTAAATACACATACACAAACAGCCAGACCCGGAACAACTACTTGTAGGTCATACAAATATTTGTTCCGTGTGGGAATCGACCCTGCTACACGCAGCACAGCAGTCAATCGCTTAACCACTGCGCCAACCGTGCTGTCAAAAAAGTTGTTGTTGTTGTTTGTTAAAATTTTGCTCTACTCTCATGTACATACCAACAGATCGATGTCCTTTTTTGCAACAAAATAGTTTATGGACCGGAAAGTTACATGGGCTAATTTATGACACGGGTAAAACGCACAGTTCCTGTGGTATAGACCACGAAAGCCGCAGGTATAACCTAATGTAAGATAACTAAGAGTACTTACATTGCCTCGTCGTAGTAGCCCGTCTGCCCAACACCCGGCTGCTTTTCTGGCGTATTGTGACCACAATGACACCGTAGCAGGCGGATATTGTCAGTGCTGGGGCCACGAATAGCGATACGAAGACGCTTGTCATCCATATCCTCCATTGGAGCTTGCTGATGCCTGACCAGCATTGGTATATACCTGGAATTTACTGGACCGTTAGTATTTTATGCAAGTCATCATCATTTCAGCCGAAAGACGTCCACGTCTGGGCATAAGCCTGTGTTTCCCACATCCAGTCAATTGCTGCGGCCTTGACAAGGTCATCGCCCACCTTGTGTGAGGTCTTCCATCGCTACGTTTTCAGGTACGCACGGTTGCCGTTCCCAAGTAGTAATTTATGCACGTAGTTTGAGGAAATTACGCCTAGCGTAGCGATTACGATAGCGTAACGCCTAGCGATTACGATTTTTAAATTCTCACATTTTGGGCTGGTTTCAAACCAATTTTCCCATACCTACTGACTATGAGTTATCTTCCGTTCTGATCCGATTTTGGGAATAATCTATTAGTTGGTTTATCAATATAATGAGATGATATTTCAAATTAATTCTGACTTTACTCTGACTTTTAGCGGTTTCCTCTATTTTTTATTTGTTTTTAACCGATTTCAAAAAGGAGTAGGTTCTCAATTTGTCACAATTTTTTTTGTATGTTTCTTTCGCGATATCTAAAAGAAAAACAACAAATTTAAAAATAACGTTAATTTCGGAAGTCGGTGACAAAAATATTAAAATACATACCTATCCAAAACCACCGACTTCCGAAATTAACGTTACTTTTCACTTTGTAGTGTTTTTTCGAAAGTCAGTTCATCTTTTTTGTCTTGTTCCCATGATTTGTTTTTATTAAACTAAAACACTCTCAACTCAGCACTTCTATTTTTCATTCGGAAACAATAGAAATGCTGAGCGAGGATATTTAAACCCTTTTACGATGGCAGTGCCCATCTCAATATTTGCATACTTTTGAAAATGTAACACAATATTCTCAAGCAAGATGTCTATCGTATCTTTAAGACTGTCACCCAAACCCTCATAAAATAAAACCGATTAAGTTGTAGGAGCTTACTGTATTATTAAAAGCCAGACTGCTAGATTGTCTGCACATACTGCGAGGGTAGTCTTGTCCAGATTTGTTTTAAAATCTTCAGTATCTACGAACATGTTAGGATATGCTTAATCTTAGGAATCTGATTTTAAATTAATTTCATTTTCCTTAAAATATTTCGTTGCAGTATTTTTTACTGCATTCACAATTATAATTCCCTTGACCTTTTTTTAGGGTTCCGTACCCAAAGGGTCACCATCGGGACCCTATTACTAAGCCTCCGCTGTCTGTCCGTTCGTCCATCTGGCCGACAGCAGGCTGTATCTCATAATCCGTAATAGGTAGACAATTTAATTTTTACAGAATGTCTTCTCGGCTTTTTTTGCCTTGTGGTACGGAACCTTTTATGTACGAGTCCGACTCGCATCTGGCCGGTTTTTTTTTTTGTTCTCTGATAATTTTTCGATCTGATGATCCGATTCTAATCATTTTTTTGAGGCTTGAATGTTTCTTGTGTAGAGGTAGATTATTTTATTGTGGTGATACATACCTTCAACATTGGCTTCGTCAAACAGAAACAGCATCGGGACACAGAATAGGAAGCTGACGAACCATGCTCCTAGGATAAGAGCACGAGCTCTGCGCCCTGTGAGAAAAATAAATAATATTACAAAATACGTCATACATTTCCTTATAAATAAAATTATTATTTAATATTTTATCGTTAAATAAGGTCTTGGGTTGATCTTTTGGATTTAGGTACAATATTCATCATTTCAGCCCAAAGACGTCCACTGCTGGACATAGGCGTCCCCCAAGCACCGCAACTTTGACCGGTTCTGTGCTTCTTGCAACCAGCGGGTTCTTGCGACCTTCACCAGGTCATCGTTCCGCCTTGTGTGCCTTCTAATGCTACGGCGCAATTCTATTAAACGTATCACTAACGTATTATATTCATAATTCTAGCCGAAAGATTTAGCCCACTGCTGGACTTAGGCCCCCGAAGCCACTGCAATTTATGGCACATTTCATTTTGTGACCATGTCTAATAATTTTTTCTCCAATCTCAAATCATTACCAGAGGTGATTTATTAATTACACAATAACTGCTAAAAAGGGACCAACTTACGCAATATCACAACAATTTCCAAACCATTGAGGAGTAAAAAAATACCTTCTCGTCTTCCACTTCCAGAAGAAGTTCATTACATTATAAGAGAACGAACACAAAACAAAAGAATAACTCTCCATCATCTTTTTATAAAAATTATTCCGTTCTAGAAAACAATTGACTACGTAATAATAAACAAAGCTGGCAACAGTGTTAGCGGAACAAATTCTTGGTTACTAACAAAGTTTGCAAAATATGCAACGACACTTGCCTGGAGTTTGTCAAAGTTGTACCTTTAGTTTAACTTAGGCTAAGTTATGATCCACTGCGGGTGCTAAGACATACTTAAGAACTTTTTCTAGGACATCTAGAACATTCTCACTATCTTATATTAGATCAGTGGTTATATTTTATTTGGTCAAGCTTTCATGCTGTTCGTACATTTTATCTGGACAAACTTCGTCCACAAAAATGTTACTTAGCGATGTATATCAGAAAAAATGGCTGTTACGAATACACAGTTTCCTGTTCTTCAAGTGACACGTATCTATTTTTGGACGGAGGAGTCGGAAGTTATCTAACTTTTTGCAATTCCATAAAAGTGAATGTAGTTTTTTATGGAGTTTGTTGGCTAGAGACACATACGTCCCAATATTCAACGCCTTTTTTTAACTCTTATACTATTAGGTATACGCTACTAGAAAGGTTGAGTCTAAAGAGGCTCTCAAAAAGCAAAATAGTCAGACATGTCCCGATTTGGTGTAGATTTTAATTTGATACTATGTATGCTATTTAACAAAACGGAAGCCTTCTAAACCTGTTAGTCCTCAAACTGTGAAAGATTTATCCATGTACTAATCCATAATCGTTTGCCTCATAAACCCCCTTTCTACTCAAAAACGTTGTTTAAAGTTAAAGTAAGCTTAAACGTCAAAAATAAGCAATATACAGGATGTTTGGCAGAACAGTAATTAAAGCACTAGGAAGTGGTGAAGGGCTGGCGTTTTGGGGGACTGTCTTATGTAATTTTGACATTCGAAAAGTGCTGATTCTCAGCCTAATTTGAATAGATGACTTTTGATTTTGATTTTTTTTGATTTTGAACGTTGAACATACGAAAATGGTGGATAGCCTATCTCTAGGTGGTCATCTGCTACTAACTCAGCCCTAATTTATTTGGCCCTGGCCAATAAAAATTATGAAATAACTCTTAAAGTTTTTTTTTATAAAAGCAAATGACATTCCATTAGAAAGGTCACAAACTAGGGATATTTTGGTAGAATTGGAACTCCTCAATCATTTATTTTTTAAATGTAAGTTGAAATTAAGATTTAAGTATTTTTTACATCTTTCTGTAAGTTCTAGGACTCATAACTTTGTTCTAGCTAACATCTAACAAAAATATTCCCTGTTTTACCCATTTTTAATAAAAACTACACTTTAAAGTTAAGAAAGTGGTGAAACTAGAAGAATTTTTTTTTTTTTAATATCCAGGCGTATATCCATAAATTAGGGCTGAGTAAGTAGCAGATGACCCCACCTACCGCCGCCCCTGGCACACAGGCAACTGGGGGAACACGGGTGGGTTTTAGTCAGTAAAAGTCTGACACGCCCTCCCGCTCCGCCCAGAGCGGGAGAAATTATTTGATGATTTCCCAACCAAAAAAAAAAAACAAAATGACCCCACCTATCCACCATTTTCGTATGTTCAACGTTCTGCCAAACACCCGGTATAAGTACCAAATATTTCATTTTAATTTAATTGTTGAATATGAATACTCACAGCTTCCCGTAAAGTTCATCGGGTGGGTGATCGCATCACATCGGTCGACACTGAGTGCCACCAACACATATGTCGAGGAATATGTGACGACGCCCTAAAACGATACCAAAATAATCATCGACTAAATTATATTTATTTTTATTTCATTGGTTGGTGACGATTTAAAAATGTTGGAACGAAATTAGGCAAAAATACTTAGTACAGGATGCCAGTTATAAAATCAAAGAGTCCGTGACGACTTGAAATATAATCATTGGAAAAACTTTTTAATATGCATAAGGGGCTAAGTAATAATAGGCAGACGGATTAATATATCAGGTTAAGCTACGCTTACTGTGGTTGGTCCGTGGGTGGGTGACCATCTTTACATACCAAGACCCCTCCGTGGCTCGGAAAGCACGTTAAGCCGTTGGTCCCGGCTGTCATTCGTGGATATTTGACAGTCGTTACGAGTCGTCAGAAGCCCGAAAGTCTGACAACTAAGTCTTAACAAGGGTTATCGTATTACCCAGGTCTTGGTATGTTAAGATGGTCACCCATCCACGGACCAACCGCAGCAAGCGTAGCTTAACCTGATCTATCGAGCCGTGCGCCTATTATTACTTAGCCACAAGCCCCAGATGACGATGATTATCCAACGAAACATAATAATGCTGAAATATAAGAATTTCATCCTTGTAAGATCATCCCCAAATCCCGACCTATTCTTATTTAACATTGACGAAAATAATGGAATATTTTCAGGGTAAAAATCACGTTTTATTCCACGTCATATTAAATATCTGGATGACCGAGCTTTCCTTTTTTTTGGTTTGACGTTTTCAAAAAATTTAACCTAGCTCGATCGATTTATCGCCCCCGAAACCAAAACCTGCATACTAAATTTCATGAAAATCGTTGGAGCCGTTTCCGAAATTCAGATTATACAGGGTGTTAAAGAAATTGCGTGCCATAGCTTCGGGGTAGGTTCAGTATCGATATACGAACCCAGAATATTAAAAAAAAATATCAACCTAATTTATTATTATTTCATATATATCATAGATCAACCTAATTTAGTACCTACCAACTTAAAATAGCAATAGTTAAGAATTATAATTATTTGATTTGTTTAAATGCTTTAATTACTTCCCTACTATCGAACGCGTTGTCATTTTGTTCTTCACTTCTCGCGTCCGAATATCGGCCGGCGCATTATTTGCTACTGAAAACGGCTCGCGATAAATGGGGCAAGATGTGCGCCCTTAACACTACGACTGTATGTAAATTACAATTCCAATTTTCCTTTTGTACTTTAACGAGCTTATGACCGTCAATATACAAAACCTACAAAAAACATCTTGTTTAATTGTAAATTTACGTACGTAGTTACCTATCCTTCACCCGGCGTTATTGAAATGTTCGGGCGGGGCGGTATTTCATTGCGTTCGATATAGGTAGGTAACTCTAGGAAATTATTAATTAGCATATAAACAAAAAAAAACTTATTTTAAACATTTTTTTAATAAATTCTAAACGATTGCTATTTAATTTGTAGGTACTACATTAGGTTCATTATATAATAATTTTCGGTTTTTTTTAAACTGTCTTTAAAGGTATTTATATTTATTTTTTACGGGTTCCTTTATCGATACTGAACTCACCCTGAAGCTATGGCACGCAATTTCTTTAACAACCTGTATATATATACAATAATTGCTCGTTTAAAGGTATTCGATTTCATCTATTGCCGGAGGGCTTACCTGTAAATACTTCATCATCTTGCACGTGATGGACCCAGCCAGCCATGTAATCGTTATCCGCTGTATCAAATCCGGCAGAACACTTATTAGTCCTACTAATAAATCTGGAACAATTTCGTTTTGTTAATTTTTTTGAAATGTAATACTTGTTACGTAATGATCTCACCGGATACTTGACTACAATTTTTTTTGTAGAATAGTTAAATAGGATAGTATTTTGAATATGACGTCAGTTATATTAGTGTTTGTGGGAATGAGTTTTTCGACAGTTAGGGCGTACAATCCTATTGGTATAAAATCTAGTAGGGACTAAAATATAGCATCCATACGGAAAACACCACTCATTTTAAAAGGAAAGTAAAAGTCCAAGTGCAATTTCCAGTGGCGAGATCATTTCATAAGTCAACGTTTTAAGAGGTATACAAAAAAATCTGATTTCAATGATTTACCTGATTTATAGACGTGATTTCATAGTTTAAATACTATTGTTTAGGCCTGTGCCCATGTGATTCCTGGGTGCTGCTCGGGTACTTCAATGATTGACGTTTTTATGTGAAAACTGTTTAATATAGTGAAAATAGCGAATCTTTACAATATTTCTAATTACGAAAAAAGGTCGTTGTGTTCTGTCTTCTGAATTCCGTTGAATGGTGAGAACAAAAAGAACGGAGAGTCAACAGATGCGAGGAATTGCGAGCCGCTCAGTCGCCCGCGCACGGAGATTGGTCGACTCCGCGCCGCGGCTACAGTTCATTCGCGACGCGACGATCGGTCGCCGATTCTCGGCGTGAGATGGCGTTGCACGTCAAACAACTATATTTCCATAAGTTTTAATGCACTACATGAGAAACCATATCTATATGGTCAAATGAATGAGCCACTTTTTAATTTTTATGATTTGTCTTTGATTAATCAACATCAAACCGGCGACTGTTTTGTGAATTTTGCTGTAAGAGGCTTAGAATATCACTTATTTACGAATCGTGTTAACGCCTACACGGTATGATTTTTTATAAAGTATTGTCGTGAAAGTTATCTATACAATGTATGAATCACATTTTAACACGTTCATATTAAAAAACAGTAAAAAATATTTAACTTTGTATAATTTTATAGAAATGAGGCAATGAATTGGTTTTAATTTCGGCTACTCAAAACTCTAGCTCATAAAATAAAAACTACAGAAATAAACTTTAGTTCAAGAACAAACAATTCCCCGAAAAATAAAAAAAAATTGGCAGTAAATAATCTTTAAAAATAAATTAAATCTCGCATTATAATTGAAATTATTGTAACATAATTGAAATGCGGTATTTTAACTGTAAAAGTCTGACGTCTGTAAAATCAAGTAAATCAGCGAAATCGACAGAATTTTGTATACGGCCTCTTTAATGATTTTCTTCAAGTTAATAAAAAAGAAGACATAAAAAGTGTTTCTTTTTCATAGAAACACGTGCATATAAAAATGATAATAAAACAAAACAAATACCGATATTATTAAGAACACGGAAAAAGTAGTTGGCAGCGTCATTACTGTGACGACAAGTCTTCCGCTTAGCGTGATGCACTAACCTGCAATTGCCAATTGCATGATGAAGAAGTTCATTCTGCTTTTTCTGGCCTTGGTCAGCAGGAGTGCCAGTACCACCGTCGCGTTTCCAGCCACGATAGTCACGAGCAGCATCCATAGGATCGCCAATTGTGCTGACTACACAGAAATTAAGAACATATTATAAACAAGTCATAAATAATAATTTTGTAAAACATTGCCCAGTGAAATCGGCCCAGACTTACGATTTGTAGGTCGTAAGTTCGAACCCAGGCAGATGCTTTACTTTGTGTAAATGATTTCATCACTACTGGTCTCAAAACGGTGAAGGAAAACATCGCGAGGAAACCGGCATGTTCTAGAACTAAACATTCGAAGACATGTGACGTCTACCAACCCGCACTGGGCTCGCGTGGTGGATTACGGCCCACTCCCTGTCACCAAGAGGAAGCCTATGTCCCAGAAGTGGGAACATTAAAGGCTAATTGTGCTTAAATATTGAGTGATTTCTGCGACAGTTCATCATCATCATCATTTCACCCGAAAAACGTCCACTGCTGGACATAGGCCTCTCCCAAAAGGGGTGTTTTGCCATAATCGTCACGCTTGGCAAGCGGGTTGGCGATCGCAGTATGGTGGTAAAATGCATAGAGAACAGCATATCATTCTAAACCCCCTAGCGCAGAAATTTTACATCAGTTTTACATAAAAAAATCATCTGTTTCATAGAAAAGTGCAATACCTACGCGGTCAAAATGTATGGAACAGCTGATTTTTTTGTGTTACCGACGGAAAATTTCTGCACTGGGGGGTTTAGAACGATATGCTGAATTCATGGTTACAATTTGCGCACTGGATAACAAACTTATCCTGTATATCGCCATCCACACAAAATGTCCATCGCTCAACATAATGTTGTGAGATAGAACCACAGCGCTGGTTTTCAGTATTTCTTTATTTATATATGCTTTACTGTACACCAGAAAACACATAACAAAAAAAATATGGGCATGAGTAGTATGGAGTAGGTATGCCCGTTATTGTAAAAATAAGTGATGTAGTTTTCTCTAATAATGATTATTATATAATTATTGGAATTAGGTTCAAGAACTTTTTGTACGTTTCTGTCATCTATTTCATTCATAGTTTAATAACTGTAATATGTATTTTAACAGAACACATTGTCTAAACTTTTACTTTTAAATTTACGGGTCTGAGTATCAAAGTTGCGCCCTATTTGGTGTGAACAGTTCGTTGAAGTAATTTCTAGTAAACTGCAAAGTGCATTTGAGATATATTTTCTTAAAATTTTTGGCACAGACTAGTCTAGAATTTGAGATATTGATAAGAGGGAAAGTGCATTTATTTATACATATTTCTTGATGTATTGTGAAACTGTAACTTATTTTGTGAAATTAATTTGATATGCTTGTTTCTTTCTATTCAATGTTGGTTTAGTATTATTGTTTTACTAATTTCATTACATTAATTAGAACATTTTGTCAGTTATTTTTTCATGAGTTACGACCAATTCAATTCTTTTAAAGAATCTAAAATAAGTAAAAGAGCCAAAGTCAAAGTCAAAGTCAAAGTCAAAGCATTTAATTCAAATAGGCACTTAAAAGGCACTTTTGAACGTCAACATTTACATTAAAATAGAATTGATTCTAGTCGCCCCTTCCAAAATGTAGTTTCGTATGGAGAAGAATGGGCAAGAAACTCCACCGTTACTCTTTTAAAAATGATTTAACTACAATATTTAACATACATTCATTGTATAATTATGTGTGAAAACGATGCATCCAGAACAAAATTACTGTACCAAAATTGGTAAAAAGAATGAAATTGAAGCAATTACAGATAAATTAACTTTATGATAGATACATAGTGCCCACACATTTACAAACATTGTAAAAGTAAATATACAATTTTCCTAGAATATTAACAAGTATGTAATCAGTCAGTGTGTGAGTTAAAGTAATCACTGAGTGTAATCAATGTCATAGATATAATTAATTACATAATTCAATTAGCAACCAGTTTGATTTTGTCTAGACTCTAGATTGTCCTATGGAGCAGGACCAGCATGTTTCCAAGCATTCTTATCTTGGATATAATCCTCTAATTTGTAATATGCTTGTTTACAAAGTGTACTTTTCATATGAGTTTTAAATTTCCTTTCATTTAATTGCAATATATCACAAGGTATTTTGTTATAACATTTAACACAGTACCCCATAAAAGATGTATGTACTTTAGCTAATCTGGAAAATGGTTGATCTAATTTGTCTTTGTTTCTAGTATTAAAATTATGTCTATCACTTATTTTATTTTATTTTATTCGAGCGTCCATGGAGTTGCCCGTTCTTCTCCATACCTACTAAGTACCTACTACGCTTTGGAATGGGCAACTAGCTTCAGCTTTTTAACTCACCGACTTTGACAATTCAAAAGTGCCTGTAATTGATTTATTTAAAAATAAAATATTATGTTTTAATTTCAGACAGCCAAGGCCCATATTGCTAGTATACTTAAAACATTTGGTTTTTTCTATATTTGAGGGTCTGAAAAATATAAGACTTTTTGAGACGTTGTAAATTTTTTCGTTCTAATACGAGACAGTGAAAAGTTAAGTTTTTTTTTTTAAACAATTTACATAGACATTGGTGCCGATTCTGTTGTACACCGAACTAAACTAACTAAACTATCACTAAAATTCCTTACTTTTGGCTATGAGAATCTTAAAGCTATTCTGCAAAAAAAGATCTCTAAATTTACTAAAATCGAATTTGACAAATGCGACTCCACGTTTGCTCTACCCCGTGATCTTTTTTAGAGCGGGAACCGCGCAGGGGGGGCAGCCTCAACGTGTTTTAAATGGATTTTTTTACTTTTTGTATCGAAAATATGAAAAATTATTACCAACATGTTGAGTTTTAGAGGTGTATGGGGTTTTATAAAGGGGGTCGAAATTTTCATTATTTTTACGATAGGACACACCAATTTCGAGATACAAGCAAAAGAAAAGAAAAAAAAAGATACAGTACTGTATTTGCGCCCGAAGTCGAGGTGTCAGTGTGAATTTTAGTTCTTGACAACTAATTTTATTCCACACCTTTTTAATCGCGATTAAAAATAGTCAGATTTAGTTGGACAATCGAAATTTTATATTGTATAGAATAATGAATTTGACAACAACAGAATAGCAAAATTACCATTTTCACTAAATTAAAAACTCAGTACAATCTTAGTGCTGTCAAACTAAAATATAGTTAAGTTGTGTCACTTTAGTCAATTTCAGAATGGGAAATCGTCGTTTGACAGGAATAAACTAAATTTTAGTGATTTTTAGTTTAGTTTAGAGAATTTTGTGACAAGAGAATCGGCACCATTATCAGTAGTTGCAATGGCTTGTAATTTCAATCATCACAAACAAATTATTGCCTAGGAGAGATACAACAATATTAATACAAAATACCCTCCATGAAATCCAAGTGATAGCCCTAAAATTAAAACTATAAAAACTTTTATTTAGGAAGTTACTTTGGTGCAACTTTAGTTTTTTAAAGCTTTGTAGTATTGTTTTTGTAATTTTTTTTTCACTTTTTAGTTGTGGTTTCTATACCTATCCCACATACATTCGTTTTCCACTGTTTGCTTTATCAATAACAATGACAAGGAGTTATTATAATATCATCAGCATATACAAATTGGAAAAAATACGTACTATTGAACTCGAAAACCGCACAAGCAAAGTTTAAAAAATAATTGTGTTACCACGGACAAAACGGTGTCATTTACATGACAAAAAAAATGGCCGTAATTATAACCTCCTTCTTTTTAAGGTCGATTAATTAAAGGCTGGGAGAGATACAACGATATTAATACAAAAAGCCCTCTACACAAACCAAGTAATTTCATAGACACTATTAAGCCAGACTTAAACAATTTATAAAACAGAGAGTAAGTCTAGACCCATACTTTAGTTTGGAGAACGCTTCTCGCAATTAATCCTGCACTCCTCCTTAATTAATTCAGCTGATTAGTTTATTAGAGTATCATTAAATTTGACCAAATATACTGTGGTAAAATCTATTGTTATAGGAATACCATTTTATACATATTTATTCCAAAATATTTCCCTTAATCGTTAATTCAAATTTACAAGAAAAAATACTAAAACCTATACCACCAACGAAAACAAAATAGAAAAACATATTATTTGCTTCATTTAAAATCAAAATCAAAAGTCATTTATTCAAAGTCGGCTGAGAATCAGTACTTTTCGAACGTCAAAATACATAAGACAGTCCCCCAAAACACCCACCCTTCACCAATTCCTAGCGCTTTAGCTGAGCATTAAATATTAATTAATACAATTGAATTAAAGTCAAAAGTGAAATTAGAAAGCGTCGCCTATACCCCCTTTACTTACGTTTCTGACTGAATTTATATTTAACAAGAAACATACTTTATACCACCAGTGAAAAAGAAAACTTGAGAGGTGTCAAGGGACACCCGGATGGAACGAAGTTCCTTTCGATTAATTAGTGAAGGAATTGTAATAAAATTTAAAAAATTGTGCATATACATACACACACACACACGCGCACACACACACACACACACACATACACACACACACACACACAGAAGACACAGAGAGAGTGCATATATATATATGTATAAAAATATGTATATATATATGCACTCTGTCTGTGTCTCTGTCTGCAGAGAAACACGCGCACGCCGCACGGCTTACAACAATGTAGCAAAAAGTGTCGTTACAACTTTTGGTCTTAATTTTTTCCGCCTAGCCCCCTTTCGCAACGCGCGATAAGGAACTTCGTTCCAAAAGTGTGAAACCTTTATTATCTTAATTCTTAAAGTAAACATCAGCTTATAAAAATGAATCAAAACGAAAAGTAAAATTAGAAAGCGTCACCTAGACTCCCGTTACCTACGTTACATCTTCCACACAATTAAACTACACCCCCCTTTCCCCCCTTTCCAGCCATTGGTAACATATCACGTTCATTTATATTATTTTATTGCCACGACAGTTTGACAGGCCATTAGGTTTAATGTCACGCGCTTTAATGAGTAAATTCATTAAGAAAATGTACTTGAGGTGACTTGAAAATAAGAAAGTTCAGGACTGCGGCCATTTTACTGTAGAGTGAATGGGGATCTTTGGGAGTTTTACAAATAAAAGAAAATTAGTTATCTTACTTTTTAATAATCGTAAATTCAGTCACTGACAGACAACGCACGGTCGAAACCGCTGGGTCTAGAAGCATGAAATTTTGTGCAAGATTTTCTTTTGTTACAAAATGAGCATTAGGGAAGAATGTTGAAAATTCATCCTCTAATAGAATTAAGTAGGGGAAGGATTTAAGTTTGGGTAGAAGTTCGTCATTTTTATCGATCGGAAATACATCAGGCACACGGTTGTATATGTTGCAATAAAATTTCTTGAAATTCCACAATGCCAAATGAGTGTTGTGCACTTATAAGAGTAGCGTAACGGACGTGTCGTGACTACTTCAGAAAGGCTAAAAAGCTAAATTCACTGCATGGCTGTCTCCTTCTTTCTAACAACTTGAACATACATCAGTGAGTTGAGAGGTGCTTAATGTTGTCGTCAGCCTATAGTTGTCCACTGTTGAACATAGGTCTACCCAATCCAATCGCATGACACGTTACTGGATCCTTGGCTACTTTTATCCAATTGCTATCAGTTATACTGCGAAGATTGTCGCTCCATCTGATGATTTTCTTGATCTTAGCGTGTCGATGCCAATCTAAATTAAGTCGACCCAGATTTTGGCTGCGTTCAGTAGCGTCGATCAGTTCCCATGACGTGCAGACACCAGGCCAGGATTTAAGTATCTCATTGTTTGTGGAACACCTGGCAATATTAGGACCAACTTAAAAAAAAAGGCAGTCATGGGGACTGCCAACAGAACATTAAAAAAAACACGTCACTTTAGCATGTCGGTGACACAAGCCGAACCGATCACTTTTCCGATTATTTTTTGTTCGAAAACTATTGACCGACGTATTTTTTGCCATATGCATTATTTGACATATTTTAGATCATCGAAGTATCATGTGTCATAGGTATTATTTTACCGAACTATATTTAGTAGATGTACAAAATAACTTTTTGCTATTGGCCGAAGCCTCTTTTGAACTTTTTTCATTTGCCAAATGATCTATTTGCCAAATTTTCACCACACCGAAACAACATTTTACGGAATATTATTTGTTCACAAATATATAGCCGGTTACTTGGTAGCATTTTCAATATTAAATTAAAATAGTGTCATAAAAAGTCAATATGTTGGGAGCAGGTGATTTGAAGGCCCGCCGCCGCCGCGGCTGCGACGATAAGATCGCGTGGAGCCGCCAAAACCCCGCAGCACCGGAGCCGTGACAGAAACTATGCTTGCTGCATGTTGCATGCTTGTTTGTACACTGCATGCTTGCGTGCTGCATGCCTGGTTGCACGCTGCGTGCCTGTTTGCATGCTGCATGCTTGGAGCAAACATCCTTGTTTGCATACTTCTTACTGGGACTACTTGAAATCACTTTTGTTCATAATCAATTGTTTAATTAAGTGCCATTACATATAAAAAATTATTTAACAAAACAGTGGTGTAATGAATGTTCGGAACCATAATACTTCGAACAAATGTTATTTCGGCTAAGTGTAACTTCGGTAAAAAGTTTTTCAACCAAATGAAGAGGCGTTGTAACGAAAAAAATCGAATTGGTAATTGGTCAGCAGACGTGACTTCGATAAAGTAATAAAAACGAAACGTTATAAGTTGAAAAGTTTTAGGTGAAACGAAATTCGGTCTATTATTTTTCGAACTTGTGATAGGTAACCCTCTACATGACAATCGCAGAATAGTCGACATCGGCTCAATTGCCAAAAAGGAAAAAAAAAAAAATCCCAATTACTAAAAATTGCTCATTGAGGCTAAAAACGTTTTTACTTCACACACAGATAATGTATGCCTTTACCTGATAGAAATAGAACTTGTTGATGGTGGTCTCATTCTTGGAGATGTTCCTGAAAACGGTGTCGTTGACCTCAGCATAGAGGGTGCAGTTGTAACAGTATTCGTCCCCCATGATGTGGCTGTTCACATCGTGTCACTTCAGTACCTGGGGACAAAGAAATACCGTCAGTATCAAAATAAAAAAATCTAAATATTTTATTTAATATAAACCTGCAAGGGTGCTTATGAAACGTCAGAAGCTAGGTGCACGGCTCCAATTTGTCGCATCCTAGGGAGAAGAGCCGGCAAGAAACTCCACGGTTACTCTTTTAAAAATAATTGGCTTTTTTTTACAACGTTTTCAAATTAGATAGTAGATAAACATTTTACCTAGTGACGTTATAAATATTCATATTGGGTCTTGCTGATGGTTGTGCATGTGTAGGATCGTGCTGTGTGTTTTGAAGTTCCCTTCAAAATGGATAAGCCGAACGGTGCTCATATTTGCGGTTTTAGATGGCCACGAAAAATCAGCGCTTTGCTGGGTGCCCATAGCATCATGCTGAGTGGAAGCCTTCTCGTCATATTCACGGCGTGCAGCTTCCGACTACGTATATTCTTTATTGAGTACAGTTCTGTTTTGATTTTATTTTATTTTATTCGTGATCTTATCGTTTTTTATACACGTGTTTTTGCGAAAAAGAAATATGTTTTTCTTTCTACAATATACAGAGTGGCAGGGACATCGACGAGACCTGTTACCTTAGATTCAGTTAGACATGATTGTGAAACCCAATATTAAATAAATAGTAAAAAAGTTGTTCCATGCACTTTGAACGGGAAGGTATTGCACTTTTCTATGAAATAGGAGATTTTTTAATAAATAACTGATGAAAATCTTCTACTCTACTACTTAATCTTCTACGGGAGTCTAGAATCATATGCTGAATGCGTGGTTACAGTTTGCACGTCGATGTCCCTGCCACCCTCTAAAATATGTAAAAGTCATTCAAGAACTGTCTAAGAAAACCAATGTACTCTATTAAGAGCAATATTTATATGCGATGTCGCCCCAAGTTTAATCTTTACTTTATCCCAAAATTAATCTTGTATCTCTAATGAAATCTTTGATAAAAGGTAATGTACAGAATTAAGTCTCAGAGCGCTGTAGTGTTGTAACGATAAGTATCCAGTTTTAGCTCACTTTGAAAGACTTTATGGTATTTAGGACTTGGTATGTGCTAAAATAATAGTGGTTTTTAAGACTTGGAATTAAATTGCAATACGTTAACATTATGCCTTTGCCAGAGGCTTCACCCGCGTGGAAATCGCATCGAAAATTATCTCACGGGAACGTAACTGCAACCGAAATAAAAAGTATCCTATGTATTAATCCAGGTTGTAAAGTATCTGTGTGTATACCAAAAAATCATCCAAATCCGTTCAGCCGTTTAAGCATGATTGAGTAACAAACATCCAAACATACAAACTTTCACATTTATATAATGTTAATAGGATGAACAGATGAAAATTGTTTTATTCAGAAATAAATCTTTGAGCACGCATCCTTATGTGTCTAATTGAGATAAAGAATCTAGATAGATTTGAATTAAGATTTTATTTTGAATTGGCGCCACATTATGCAGTCATTTATTATTCATTAGGTACTTAAAATACGGTTAGTTCATTATGGACCGTTTATATGACCACCACAATAACTTCAGGATTGATAAACAACCCTATTTTTATCAACAAATTATCAAGTCGCCCAGTGGTTGAGATTTGACCATAATTAATTTAATACTTAATGTATTTCTGATGCATTACTGTATAATAATATTAGCTTTTTGCATTCCTTCTCCATATAAACTTTAACTGTCCCAAATACTCCTCCGTCCACGAAATGTTCATAGTTTTTCCTTCATCATCATCATCATCATCATCTTCTGGACATGGCCCTCCCCCAAAAAAATGGGGTGTTTGCCATATTCGCCACGCTTGGCAGGCGGGTTGGCGATCGCTGTATGGTGGTAAAATGCATAGAGAATGCTGCAGCTCATTCTCTAGTAAGTCCTTTAGTCGCCTTCTTCGACACCCACGGGAAGAAATGGGATGGTGGCTTTACGTTTGTCTGCTTACGGCAACGATTACTCACTATTTTCTTAACGCGAATATACTATAGTGGGTAGTTCAGTAATAATTTGGCTGCTTACTCTAAACAACATTTAAACTAACACATCTAAAGGAAACATGCAAAATTAAATAAAAAAATAAAAGTCATTCAATCGGATAAAACGAACTTAGAGGGATGTATTGACGATTTTAATGATTATAATTCTGTAAATACATACGTGTTACGGTCGTGAATGAAAGAAATAATAGTTTGTTCAGCATTTAGCCTGACGATGACCTGTAAATTGCATAAAACGTAAGACCATTTAAATTTCTCGGACAACCTGGCTCTTCTCCCTTAAATATTAGATGAACCAACTAGTCATTAGATGACACACAAGAGGACCCAGAGGAAGGCAAAGGATCAGTTACTCTCGAACGATTAGCGTGTAATGGTGGAAATAACAATTCTAGTTTAGTTTTAATGTTAAGGTTGTCTCGTTTAGCTAAACTAAAACGGGCTGTTTTAGTTGAAACAATAATGTTAGAACTAAATGATTTTGAAGTGAAATTATTAACATTATGTATGGAAGACTAAATTGTTCCTTAAACATTTATGGACATCTGCGTAGCCTTTTATTAACTATTTTGGGGTCGGATTGTATACTGCATGTAGTTTATTATCAGAATTTAAATGGAGCTACTGCCTATCTGATCTCCACAACCCAGTAACTACCATATTGAAAGCGTTCCCGCTGTAGTAAAGTAAGACTAGTTGTCAGACTTTTGGGTTTCTGACGGCCCGTAACGGCTGTCAAAGATCCACGAATGACGGTCAGGACCACCAGCTTTAATTTCTTTCAAGCTTTCTTAAAACATTTATATTTCGATGTTGCTTCTAATGAGAAGCAACAATTTTATTTGAGAGAAAGAAAAATCTTAAACTTAAGATTTTTCTCTCACGTAAAACGTTAGCAAAATTGGGGGTTATTTTTTTCTTTACTTAGATTTAATTTAGGGTTTTGTTTAATTGTTGATACAAAGTTTCATAAATTTTCGTTTCCCTTCATGGTCATATGGCGTTCAAGTTAAATTAAATTCTCGTCTAAACTGCTTTTAGCCTTCAAACTTCTTTTAATAATGTCTAAGTTTCACAATTTTCTATGTTAATTTAAAAGTTTTTTGTTGTAATATTAAAATTTCAAGAATATTTTAAGGTTTCCACGAAACACGCGGCAAGTATCTTTTGATTCAAAAATTAAGTAAGAAATAATGTATTATTGTTATTTGCATTTTTATATTTATTCTAACGAGGTTTAAACTGTTTTGTATGGTGAATAAACTATCGAATTACCCAAACAGTTTAGTAATTTTTTATGTAAAGTTTATTTATGATATTTGATTTAAAAAAAAAATGTATTTTAAAATTGATACAATTTTATGATAAATTCCCGAAAATAGAATCTTGGTAACTTTTAGATTTATGAAAAAAATAACAAATTTCCTATATCCTACGACTAAACTAAAGTAAAGCGTCGAAAAATTCATCCGCGTCGCTGTCGACTGGTAATGTACCCCAGAGACTGGCGGCATTCCCACGTTGTATAGCAATCCTCAACCTCTGACTAATATAAAAACCAGCCCTTGTGTCACGGAAAGTGTCAACCAGCCATTTGGATTTGATCAAAATGATAATAAAAATTGCTGTAACCGGTTTTTTCAGTTACTCATCGAAGTTTTGCAAAGCTACATTATTTTCTCGCAATATCTTCTCGTCCCAAATACCGCAGTGTCTCAAGACGAAAGTCTTTGACCAGTGTGTGTTGCCAGTGATGACCTATGGTACAGAAACGTGGTCGCTCACAGTGGGCCTTATTAGAAGGCTTAAAGTCACCCAAAGGGCAATGGAGAGGGCTATGCTCGGAGTTTCCCTACGCGATCGAATCAAGAATGAAGAGATCCGCAGGAGAACCAAGGTAACCGACATAGCCCGAAGAATTGCCAAACTTAAGTGGCAGTGGGCAGGGCACATTGCTCGCATAACAAATGGCTGATGGGACCGAAAGATTCTGGATTGGCGACCGCGTACCGGAAAACGTAGAGCGGGAAGGCCTCCCACAAGTTGGGCCGACGACCTTGTGAAGGCCGCGGGAATCCGCTGGATGTGGGAAGCACAAGACCGGTCGAAGTGGAGGAGCTTGGGGTAGGCCTATGTCCAGCAGTGGACGTCTTTCGGCTGAAATGATGATGATGATGATGACATTATTTTCTCAGAAAAAGTTACCATTGATTGATATAGCACTTTCGACGAGATTTTATTTTACTATTCTCTTGAATGGCACGTATTTGATTAAGTAGCTGTCAGATTCATACGAATAATGTAGTAAATCTTTTTCTTTTACTGTCTAATCATCCATTTTTATGAAGAATTGTGAAAGTAACACCTGGGACACCTATTAAAAAAGATTTAATTTACATTTTATTATTGAAAAATGTCAATTTGAAGAAGAATGTTTGAATGTCATTTAAATTGAAAAACGATTTCATCCTCTTAAATTACTAAATAATAAAGTCAGATAATTCAAAATAAAAATAATCTTTCTTATAATTTGCTTGATTATTCGTCGGGAATAAAAGCGCTTCTACTGAGCATGAAGTCTTGGGTTAGATTCCCGGGTCAAACAAAGTGTTATTGGGTTTTTCATCAGGATTATTTCCAAAACAGCCCGGAGTCTGGATTTGTACCTGGTCAATGGCAATAGACTTGCCTTCTGTTACATGAGACTAAAAAATAACTGGCGAAATGTGGGCGTACTACTAAATACACCACTGCCTAAGACTTTGGGATTACAGGCGTGATGTTATGTTATGTATTTGTGTGAATGGAGAAAGTTATCAATCCACCCACATAATCAAATAGGTTAGTATTATTAAATATTCCAATCTTACTGGGAGTTGTAAATTCGTGCCGTTTGGGGTTGAAACACTTGGGCCATGGGATCCGAGTGCCCACTTGGTTTTCTGAGCCATCGCCAAGCGGTTAGTCGACTCGTCACATGACCAGAGGGCTGGCTTATTCTTTCAAGATCAAAATCAAAATATTTTAGTTCACATAAATCTGCAACGGCACTTATGAAACGTCAGAAGCTAGGTGCACGGTTCCAATTTGTCGCTTCCTATGGAGAAGAGCCGGCAAGAAACTCCACGGTTACTCTTTTTAAAATAATTGGCTTTTACAATGTTTTCAAAATACAGTGATATTAGGTATGGGAGGACAGTGCAGGCCTGTCAATAAGTACCAGGTACTTAGAGGAATGAAAATAAAGAATAGAAAATCGTCTATAAATCTGTAGATTTATAGACGACGTCTGTAAGGCCTACAACGTTCTCTCATTCACAATATGTAAAAGAATCTACATAACTAAAAACAAGCTATTTAAACCAAGTGACATGATTTCCATGAGAATCACTAATCATCATCTGCCTAGCCTTTTCCCAACTATGTTGGGGTCGGCTTCCAGTCTAACCGGATGCAGCTGAATACCAGTATTTGAATCACTAATAAATAGTCGATATTAGAAATTATGTATAATGTCAAATAATGACGAGAATATGTCAGAAATTGTAAAATTAGAAATAATAAAATTAACATTGTAATTTGGGAGCAGTTAATAGACTCTCACATAATTATGCTGGTAATGAGGTACACCAGAAAAGCCACATGTGCAAAAGGAATTAATGCCAAATTTCCTTGTCTTCAACGTAGTATTTTATCTTATAATATGCTTTTTTGATAAGGACACGTTTAATGTGAGTTTTAAACTTTCCATCGCTAAGTTCTGTAACCGACTTTGGCAACTTGTAATAGAAGCGGATACTGTTTATTAGAAATGACTTGCTACTTTTAGTTAATCTAAATTTTGGAATCACAATTTCATCTTTACTACGTATACTTAGATTATGTCGCATCTTTTTTTGGAAAGACCTAACTTTTTGTGAACATACAAGATATTTTCTAGGATATATTCTTAAGAATCAACATCGCCATACAACGTGGCAATACTGCCAGCGTGTTGGACCCTTTTCCCATTGACAGCGATACGGAAGAATTTTTTGATGCCCTGTGATTCTTTTCTCTCTGTTTTTATTATATACATGTACAAGAAAATTTACAGTTTTATGAATTTCTTCCAGCTTGTTTAGCCGACGATAATAAATGTCTTTGTAATATTTTCTTTAAGTAAAACAAAGGACAAAGATCAAAGAATTTCTGAGAATCGTTCACACATAATGGCCATTCGTCACTCGGCACGGAAAAGAATACTAATGCTTCCACAAAATAAAGAAAACAAGAACAACACATAAATTCATTCTCGGATGATTTTATTTGAGACCTACATTCTGTTATTTGTTTTAGGGACATTTAGGAATTCGTTGAGCGTACGAAAACCATGTTAATGAATGCTTGATTTTCTTTAGAAAATTGTGTTATGTGTAGCAGCAAAGTGAAAGATAAATCCATTTCAATTGAATGAAAACATTTTCTTTGATTTGGTAAACTTTTACTTTTACCCATCTGCGGCGAAGTCCAAAATGAGGGTAGTGTTTTTATTTGATGTGTGATTTCTGAAAAACCTAGGTACAGTCACTATAAAATAGTAGCCAGGGTCATCAAATATAGTTGAAGTTTAGTAAGAAGACGATGTATGTTTTAGAATAAAATAAAAATTTAATTATAAAAAAGAAACAGTTTATCAAATGAAGTTTCATTCAAAAACATTCATCGTATCTCTTTTGATGACCTATACTTTGGTACATTTATAGGTACGGTGCTTTTAATAGCACTACGTGGAAAAGTAGTTAAAATCCTAAGTTATCGTCTCAGTACCCGTCTCAGTTAGGTAAACGATTGACATTATCATTATTACCTTCACCAACTAACCCAATAACAGGCCCTAAATCAACTTCATCCTCCTCACTTACCGTGTCCTCGAAAAGCTTAAAGCAGTTCTCAAACACCGACTAAGACAAACTGCTCAACTTCACTCGACACTATGACTCCTGAATAACCTATAAAATGGCCGCTCAATCACAACACAGGTGTTCTCACCCTATTCAAGTATTCCGCTGGGAACTGAGACCCTATTCCAAAAAAGTTAAGGTGGATATTTGAATGCAGAGTGAAAGAAAGTGTAATGCAATCAATCAATTGGACAGCAATTCAATTGGTATTTGAGAAAGTGATCTAATTTATCAAAATTTATCCGCGAAGCTTTAAATTAATGCGTCTTGTGGGCAACGCAGGTGTGCTTTAGCACTGTCATGTATAACAGCCACAGTATCGGCTTTAGGTTATTGATTTGCAAACGAGTTTTCAATTGTTTTGGCGAGTTTTGTTTAAAACTTTTTGCGGAAGTATTGATATTTGGGTCTACGTTATTTATGTAGGTTTTGTTTGATTCTGAAATAATTATCGGTTTATTTTTGGATTATACTGTAACTTTGAAATGGAGTAAGTACAATTTTATAAAAGTCAATTATAAGTTATTCGAGGCTTGTTTATGAAATATTAAACACAGAATAGAATACTCTTTATTACACTCTACCCCCTTCCTCTCCTTTCTTTTTCTTCTTTTAATACTCATTATATTTTTATCTCTCTGTTTTATTTTATGTAATTTCAAAACAACATATTTTATTTAATTTAAATGGGCACTTATGAAACGTCAGAAGCTAGATGCATCGTTCCACATGGTCTATTCTTATGAAGAAAAGTCGTCAAGAAACTACACGGTTTAAAAATAATTGGCCTTTAGAATGTTTTCAAATAACAGTGTTAATAGGTGTGGGAGAACAGTTTACACCTTTCAATAAGTACCAGATACGTAACAAAATAGAAAAAGGTCTACAAATCTACACTCAACAAGGCCTACAACGTACTCACATTCACGAAATATGATGGGAATTACAGATGTAAATGTATAAAATGTACATAATGGGCGTTTCTATCGCTAAAAGCAATTCAGAAAGTTGATGTTCACCGATGCAATGAACCAATTCTAATTGAATACATAACATGTAAACAACCTATCAAAGTTTTATATCCCAAATGACCCCAGTCCCGTCACCTGTGCTTAAACAAACAGAATGACAAAACAAATGTTGGTCTTTGGCAAAAGGAAAAAGTCCAGTAGTTTGGCTGAGGATCTTGAGGGACCCTTTAAATCCTCCTAATTTCCTCTTAATTTCCTTCGTGTGTTTCTATAGAGGATAACGTAAATAATGATGAAGATAAAGTCTATTGACAAGATGAGAATTCTGTTACAGAATTTTATAAATGATTTTTGGAAATGAACAGTGTTTTATATTCTCGATTGTTACTATAATAATGAAGTTTCAAAATGCCTTAGTGGTGGCAATATATCTTACTTGTAATTATTATAGATTTTTGACCTACTGTTTTATATTTTACTAGCTTTGGCCAGCGGCTTCGCCCTCGTGGAGGTCGGTGTATTATACATATAAACCTTCCTCTTGAATCACTCTATCTATTAAAAAAACCCGCATCAAAATCCGTATATACTATGTAGTGACTAGCTGCGTCTTGCGGTTTAGATAAAAAAGTGTTTTTATGACCTCCCCACAAAAAATGGCAAGCACCAAACTTTTGGAGGAGGCCTATGTCCAGCAGTGGACGTCGTTCGGCTGAAATGATGATGATGATGACCTCATCCAGGTCCTGGTCTACCAGTGTGATAAATTCTTTTCAATTGGCCGTTTTCGCGTGAAAACGTAACAAAGAACCATACAAAATATATAATCTTCTCCCTTACTCATATTACTTTAAAATAAGTATTTAAACCCTGGGATACATGTTAAGTTTTTATCCAGTGCGCAAACATAGCGTAGAAATTTTTCGTCAGTTATACAAAGAAAAAATCAGCTGTTTCATAGAAAAGTGCAATACCTACGCGGTCAAAATGTATGGAACAGCTGATTATTTTTTGTATAACTGACGAAAAATTTCGAGGCTGGGGGTCTAGAATGATATGCTGAATTCATGGTTACAATTTGCGCACTGGATAAAAACTTATCCTGTAGACGGAATAAAATATACATACTCAGCCTTTATAGTTCCCACTGCTGGGACACAGGCCACCTCTCGGTGAGAGGGAGTGGGCCGTAATCCACCACGCGGGCCTAGTGCGAGTTGGTAGATGTCACATTTCTTCGAATTTTTGGTTCTAGGACATGCCTCACGATGTTTTCCTTCACCGTTTTCAGAGCAGTGGGGATGAAATAATTTACGTAAAGTTAATGGCCTATCTGCGTTCAAACCTACGTCCTACAACTCGTAAGACGCGGGCGTTACCACTGGGCCACCACTGCTCTCTAAAATAATATTAGTAAGCAATTTTAAATCGACTTCAAAAAGGAGGAGGTTCTCAATTCGTCGGAACCTTTCTTTTTATGTATGTTCCCCGATTACCGATTTGGATTTTTTTTTTTGTTTGAAAGGGTATACTTTCCAGGTGGTCTCATGATCATCAAGTCAGGATCTGATGATGGGATCCTGGAGAAATAGAGAGAACTCTTCAAATTTTATAAGCACACTTGACTCGATTTGCGTAGTTTTTGGAAGAATACTTTTTCGGAGTGGTCCCATTTCAATTTGGTGAAGATCTGATGAAGAACTTCGGAGATAGACAACGGATATTCTCAACAAATGATAGCAAATGGACTGGAATTGCTGAAATCTCAGTGAAAAATAACTTTCATTTCGAAAGGCGGTGACAAAAATTGAAAAACATATCCAAAGTCACCGACTTCCGAAATTAAAGTAATTTTTCGCTTTGTAGTGTTTTTTCAATGTAACTTAATCTTACGAATGAGGAACGGACTTTTCTAAAACACAAATCGACAATCGATTCTAAGTTTTAAAATATCGGATACAAGATAAGTATCCTGTGACACTTAGTTCATTTTGTTATATGTGTTACATGTGTTTAAGTGCGTTAACTTGTGACTGATTTAATTTTGAATCTATGTCAAGGAATTTATATCAATTTTGAAAACTATCTCCATGTTAGCTCAAAATGTTGTATTCAAGTTTCACAAGACTCTTGCTCGAAAGTTGCAAGTGAACTTTAGTCAAAGTTACTTCTAGTTCAGTTGGGGAAAGACTAATTCCAGTTCCGTGTATCATGAGAGCCTTTTGGCAGGAATCTGGTTAACCGACAAGTGAATTAAGTAGAACATTCACAAAGCTTTTCCCTCCGGGAGTACTATGGTTACAAAACAAGTTGTACCTCCTAGAATTGGCAGGGTTTTCACCATCTACGCATATAGCTTTCGCAATTTATCTATTTGGTAAAGCTATTCCGTTTCTTGGCATTGCGTACAGGACACTATACGGAATATTGTTTATGTTATAGCACAAATCTGGTGAAAAGTTTCCTCTCTGTCGGCTGAAGCAACAGCTCAAATAAATTCAGTATTTTTGTAACGGAAAAGCAAGCAGAGATAAACTTCACGATTTCTGCCAGAATTTCTTTAAAAGAAGCAACCTTAATAATTGCTATACAATTATTTTAAGTGACTGTCGCAACGTTCTGTTAGTCGTTTGACTAGTATATTTGCTTAGTAAAAGAAATCATCAAAATTTTCCCCAAATTTTAAGTTACTTTATGTGAAGGAAGAATCTTTCTCCATGTATTCTCTACTGATATTAAAAATGCGAAAGTAACTCTGTCTGTCTATCTGTTACGTTTTCACGCCTAAACCGCTGAACCCATCGTCATGAAATTTGGCAGAGTTATAACCTGGGATATGCAGAAAGACATAGGCTATTTTATGCATAGGCTTTTGTACGCGATAACCGACATCCACGCGGATGGAGCCGCGTGTAAAAGCTAGTATAAAATAAATAGAGGAAGTGTTTTCATGAAAAAATATACTTCATTCATGAACCACTCGGTTGGAAGAAAGATTACTTACTATGCTAGAGAGCATCTTACTATGATGCCAGACAAACTTTCTTACACTTTTACAAACTACAAATTCATACTTTCCGCTCTAGAAATTTCTTAAATAATAAGGAAAGAAGATAATATTTTGACATGTACATACAACATACTCGCGAAATAAATAATTAACTTACACCGTGTTTGAGTTTTAGTATAACTGTTCTGATGGTACTGAAATCTATCAATGAAATTATGAAATAATATCTTTCAGTTATAATTATAATAGACTAGCGTTTGCCAGCGGCTTTGCCCGCGTGGAGGTTGAAAATTTTATTATCCTATGGGAACCTGTTACCGGGATAAAAAAATCCTATGTGTTAATCCAGGTTATAATCTATCTGTGTGCCACATCTAAATCTGTTCAGCCGTTGTTACTTGGTTGATTAACTTAATCACCGTAAACCTCATAAGGGGTCATTGTACTCATCATTCTGAACAACTTTTACTATGGGCCTAAACCTGAAATCCCGAAAATAAAATCAGCTGTTCCGTTATTTTGATGAGTTATGCGAACATAAATGTAAGGATCAGCTGATTTTATTTTCGCGATTTCAGGTTTAGGCCCATAGTAAAAGTTGTTCATAATGATGAGTACAATGACCCCTTATGAGGTTAACGGTGATTGAAATTACACCTTGTATAGTATGATAATTATTAGGGAATCGCTTATATTATTTTCTTTTAAATACTTTTCTCGTATGTCTTGCTTTGCCAGCCAAATCTCACGCCTGCTGTTTTTATCTGCCATTATTTTAATTTCCTTGACTGTTTGAATATAACTAGAGTTATTCTATCGCCAGCCTATACAACATAAGGTCGACTTTTGCAAACAATCTTTTCGGAACTGCCAACATTTTCAGTGAAAATGACTCTTAGAAATGGTCACAAGTGCCCGCTTCAAAAACGCTTAAGCTTTTCGCCTCGTGAGTTTTACATGGATTTTTCGATAATGGACTAACTATTATTCACTATTATATGAACACATATTGTAATTAAAAGCAATGTTGATTTAAATAATTTCATGTTAACAGTATTGAAGCATCAAACCGCTGATCAATAAAGCCAAACAAACAAACATGTCATATTGCTCAAAGTTTGAATAGGACTCGGTTTAACTCAAATAATATAGAACAACAAACATCGACGTTTGATACAATTTATCTCGGCTAGAGTCAGATAGAATCACCGGGATCTAGAACATGAATGATACCGACGGTTATCACCGGGATCTAGAACATGAGTAATACCGACGGTTTCATAAGTTTATTCGAGAAAAGTATCAACACAGCTTGATATGTCTTGGTGCGTATACTTGTTTGGACAAGTGTACACCTACTTTTCTAGTATAAGCTTAACTCTACTTGTATGAAAAGCCTTCACAATGCGAGGTAAGCTTATACTAAAAAAACATATGAGTATACAAGGTGTAACAGAAACCCTATTGTTATCCTTAAGAACTAAAAATAACACCTGGTATAGAATCACTATACATAGTTTCAGCTCAAAATAAAATACTCTAATAATTGATACCAAATTTTCGGTTTCATATGTTTCATAAACGTGTCACCGCACTACATAGGTCAATAACTTTCGACGTTACTTGCCAATATCACGATAAATCTCTTCCGTAATTCAATTTGAAAAGTTCGGTTTCTGGTAACAATGTATTAAAAGTTCTCGAAACTTTCGAACATGTAGAGATAGTATGAAAAAACCATACCAATATCGTTTGATATCATCCAAAGAAGCCGTGCCCTTGTTATGTATAAATATACCCTTTCCGTTACACGTTGTATATGGTATGTTTTAAATGTATCTGATAAACGTGTAAAGAAATCCTGCGCCCTAATTGCTCTCGATTAATCTGAAATATTATTGAACTGACAAAATGAAAGCCATTCCAACTGTAAGTGTGTTATGATATTACTCCTTTCATCATGTGCCCAGCCTTTTCCCAATTATGTTTGGGTCAGCTTCCAGTCTAACCAGATGCAGCTGAATACCAGTATTTTACAAGGAGCTACTACCTATCTGACCTCCACAACCCAGTTACTGGGTAACACGATACCCCTTGGTAAGACTGGTTGTTAGACTTTCGGGCTTCTGACGACCCGTAACGACTGTCAAAAATCTACGAATGACAGCCGGGACCAACGGCTTAACGTACGTTCAGAGGCACGACCAAGCCGAAGACTCCTTGTCTTGGTATTTAAAGATGGTCGCCCATCCACAGACCAACCGCGGCAAGCGTAGCTTAACCTGATCGATCGAACTATGCGGCTGTTTTTACTTAGCCCGAAGCACCTCAATTACTCCATTGTTCAGGTTAAATTCGTACGAAATCTCTCTCTGGAAAGGGAATTAGTAAAGTACCACATTCATCTGTATTTAGAAGTTTGAAACTTTATATTACACCACTTAAAAAAATCAAAAATCAAAATAGTTCGAGTAACATTAGGAATTGTAATTTTAAAAAACTTAAAAAAAAAACAACCGACTTCCAAAAAAAAAAAACTAAAAAGTGAAAAAAAACTTTAATTTCGGAAGGCGGTGACTTTGGATATGTATTTTAATTTTTTGTCACCGCCTTCCGAAATTAAAGTTATTTTTCACTTTTTAGTTTTTTTTTGGAAGTCGGTTGTTTTTTATTTTGAAAAAAGTTTTTATTTTTCACTTTTTAATGGTTCACATGTGCTTACCCCTTCACAGCGTCCCGGCGTGATGTTATGTTACGAAGTGGTGTAAACAATAGACATACATGAGATTTCTGCAATTCCAGTCCATTTGCTATCATTTATTGAGGAATTCCGATGCCTATCTCCGAAGTTCTTCATCAGATCTTCACCAAATTGAAATAGGACCACTCCTAGAAAGTACTCTTCCAAAAACTATCCAAATCGCTTCAAATGTGCCTATAAAATTTGAAGAGTTCTCTCTATTTCTCCAGGATCCCATCATCAGATCCTGACTTGATGATCATGGGACCACCTGGAACGTATACCCTTTCAAACAAAAAAATAATAATCCTAATCGGTCCAGCCATCTTCCAGTAATCGGGGAACATACATAAAAAAAATAAAAAAGGTTCCGACGAATTGAGAAACTCCTCCTTTTGGAAGTCGGTTAAAAATCATACTAATCAGACAAAAAGTTTTAAAATCTACCTCAATTGCCAAATGAAAAGTATCTTTAAGTTTTAATTAGAATTATGGTTGCAGTATTTAAATAAGCAAAGCCAAGCACTCAATTTGTAAGTGCCACTACAACTTGGCATTCATCGATATTTTGTGATCCATTTGTTTATATTCATGAGCTAATTTTGGAATAGACTATAGTTTTATGTTATCACGTCGTCTGTACGCACTCAGATTGACCTATCTGAAAGGATGCTATTGTTTTGCTACCCAAACAAAGAACCTTGTCAATTCGCACGTCCAATGCTAATTGGTTTGACGCAGATATCAATTTATTTGTAGTTTTGGACGCAGCGCAGTCTGTGTTGAAAAACTAGCACGGAATTGGATTTCGATAGCCATAAACTGCATGTGAAATATTCGTACGTGTGTAACATTTAATCAAAGGTATAACTCGTGTTTAGGGTTCCGTTTCTCAAAAGGAATAAACGGAACTCTTATAGGATCATTTCCTTGTCCTTCCGTACATCTGTCTGTCAAAAACCTTTTTCTCAGAAGCGCGTGAAAGTAACAAGTTAAAATTAATATCAAATATCTAAGTATGTTGTGTTTTCGAGCGCTAAAAAATCAAGCTACTGTCAACTTAAGTCAACGCAATAAAAAAGCACGGTCATTTACGTGACATGTTTTAAGACGCGCCAATAAATCAAACCAATAGGGTACTTCCCGTTTACTTAGAATCATGAAATTTGCGAAGAACCAAGGTGTCACAGCATAAGTAAAAGAACATTTACTAGTTGAGTTTTTGTTTTACCGCATTTAAAAAAAATGTGATTACAAACATATTTCCCAGTTGGAAGAAAAAAGACCTGCTTAAGACAGTGTCAAAACTACAAAAAATCGTGATCTATAATTAAAACAACTGCTTGGTGTCATCATCATTTCAGCCGAAAGACGTCCACTGTTGGATATAGGCCTCACCCAAGCTCCGCCACTTCGACCAGTTCTGTGCTTCCCCCATCCAGCGGAGTCTTGTGGCCCTCACAAGTTCATCTGTCCACCTTGTGAGAGGGCTTCCAACTTACCCATTACTTATTTTTAACGTCAACAAGGCAAAAGGAGTATGCATAATAATCATAGCAGATGGCGTTCTGTAGTTTCTGCCTCCATGGGAAGTAGGCTTGAGTATATGTATGTATGTATTATTTATCATTTTAGGTATAACTCAACATATAATTTTTAAAAACATTTTTTAAATTATGATTTGAGACCATAACGGTATCATCATCTGCCTAGCGTTTTTCCAACTATGTAAGGGTCAGCTTCCAGTCTAACCGGACGCAGCTGAATACCAGGATTTTACATGGAGCGACTGCCTATCTGACCTTCACAACTCTGTTACTGGGTAACACGATACCTTGGTAAGATTGGTTGTCCGACTTTCGGGCTTCTGACGATCTGTAACGACTGTCAAAGATCCACGAATGACAGCCGGGACCAATGGCTTAACGTGCTTTGCGAGGCACGGAGGGGTCTTGGTATGTAAAGATGGTCACCCATCCATGGACCAACCGCAGCAAGCGAAGCTTAACCTGATCGATCGACCCGTGCGGCTATTGTTACTTAGCCACAAGCTCCCCACTATTGTGGTATGGTATCGTTCTTTGGGGTCGCTGTGTGGAAATTGATCAAGCATTTGTAATGCAAAAAAAATGTTTAAGGGCTATATTTGGACTGAAACAAATAGAGTCTTGTCGCCCTTACTTTAGAAAAAATAAAATACTAACATTACCGTGCATTTATATCTTGGAATCATGTTTGTTTGTATTCAAACACAAGAATCTTTTTCAGCAGGCGACAAGCTATTATGCCCCTCGATCTCATAATACTAACAAGTTGTATCAACCCAAAACAAATCTCACCCTCACGTCCAACAATAGTTATATCATGTGCATCAAATTGTTTAACAAAATACCAAGAAACATAAAAACACTTCCATTTTTTAAATTTAAGCGTAATTTAACAAAAATGCTTATTGATAAATGCTTTTATAGTGTACTTGAGTTTTTGGATTATAAGTTGTGAATTGTGTGTATTTTTATTTTTTTTGTCTGTATTTGTGTGTATTGTTGTGAACTGTGTGTATTTAATGTAAGGTGTGAATCGTGGTATTTAATCATAATTGTGTCCGAATTCAATAATTGTATCCGAATTTAATTGAATTGAATTTTATTTTACTAATCGCATGCATTATTCTACTTTATTAATTCATTTCGTAAAATAGTATTTAAGCATGTAAATTTGCACGCCGACATTAATGGCATAATAAGTGATCAAGTAATATCTTAAGAACTTTCTGTACCTTATTTATGCAAATAAATGATTTTGATTTGATTTGATTTGATTTGTAGTAGTAGGTATATTACGAAGTGTTCTTGATAACGTACATAATTAGGTAGGTTCTCAATTATTTCCGAAAAATCTCTTTAGAATATAACAATATCCGGAGCTAAACGAGAAAGCTTTGAATAGGTACCTAATAATATAAAAATGTCGTAAATAATTTATAAGAAGATTACGCCTGATTTGCGACTAAAGTTTTCTTATATTTTGTGGCAAATCGGTATAATTGGCTCGTATTTTTGGTTTTGTCAGGATTATATTTCTATTTCGAATATTTATTTGTTATTCTGGCCCTTTGTATATTGTTTGACGTTTATCGAGGAAACTATTTTCGGATAATAATTAACGATGTAAGAAATAATGGTGTATATATATACCTACGTAATAGAACAAGAATTGTTTTCAGTATTGCGGTTAAAGTTCAGTTCTAGTGAAAAGGCAAAGTAGGTATTTGAAACAACTGCTATATCACAACGTAGATGTAGGGATACTAACCTTAAAATCACTGAAGTTACTAATTACTAGTAACTACTGACAAATGCGTGAACTGATTATACAGAACACAATCTGTATTCTTTCCTCAAAAGACAATTTCAGACATCAATCTACATGGTTTTAACATAAACTGACCAAGATTATGACTAGACTCTAAAGAGACTGTGACTTCAAGAAGTTTGTAGCCTTTCTTCTCAGAGTAGTCAGATAGCAAACGCCGACCTCATCTAGTTTAAAAAGTATGATGGACGTGTAAAAGTGTCCATACAAGAACAAAGAAGTAAAATGAAAAGGGAAAAATTTAACTGGCTCCTCTTCACACTTATTGACACTTGATGGACCTTTTTTTTAAATTACTTATTGAACCTCAAACCTTCTTCCTCTCTAATAGAAAAAAGCAAAACGCAAAGCGATTTGCAACCAATTTCAATTGTTTTAATCAAAACAGCTAAATCTTCCATTCTACCTCTAATAAACCAATAGTAACGGTTACGGTCAGATAAAGTACCAACTGATCCCCTTGAAAGGATAGAAACGAATAAATTTAAACAGAACATGACACTGTCTGGATCTCTGAATCAACTCCTTGATAAATTAATGTCTTCTGAATGATCAAGATACGCTAAATGTGATTTAAAATGCGTTCAGATTATTATTTTAGATGTTTGCTGGATACTGGCTGGTGACTTTTGAGTGATATGATCTTATCGAATCTTTCAAATGAAATGAAATGAAATGAAATGTTTATTTATGTAAGTAGATCTTAATAGACACTTTTACACGTCAATATTTTAAAAACTAGATGGCGCCAGTATTTCCTAGCTGACTGTTCCCTGAGAAGAAAAGCCGAAACAAACTCAGAGGTCACGGTCTCTTTTAAAGTCCAAACATTATATCTGAATCCAAACTTTGAATCACGAGCACAAGATAGTTTGACCTTGGCTTTTTGTTAAATCTGACCTACGCAGCGTATACGCCATACATCTTTGAGACAATACCAGATTGAAAAATAATTTACCGTATTGATACCCACTCATCGCTTGAAAAGCCACGGAAGGTCTTACCTATTTATTTTATACTACCAGATTCTGTTTTTTCTAGGAAATAAATAGTTTTTAATACTTAGCAAAATTTTCTACATTGTGTCCAATTTATTGTCAAATGTCGTCTCCAATCCTTTAGCACAGGTCACGTTTATAATAAACTTGCAAATGCTACTATTATAACTAGAGATCGGATATTCGGATGCATATATATTTACCTAAAGTTGAGAGGTTGGCTAAAATGGAATGCACTTTCGGATATTCGGATGCATATTTATCTGAAGTTAATTACTCTGCTAGTGCTGTGCACTTCTGTAAGTGACTAATTTACAATTCCTAAAACTGTTTGTGATTTTTGTTTGTGTTTGTCTTAGTGAATAAGTCGTTGAAGTGCCTTTTCAATAAATAAATAAAAATAAATGAATAAAGTTGAGAGGTTGGCTAAATTGGAATGCGCTTTTGTACCGATTAAAAAAAAAATGTTTTTACTAACACACACCACCCCTACTCTTACAGACTTGCACCCTAGGTATAGGTACCAAATGTCCATCGGGGATAATTTTTTAATATATATGCGTCTGAATAGTTATGCAATCCTAATCATTTAGAAGTCGCTTCCATACTATACAACTGACTAGTTATGCATTCCCGGTGTTGCTGGCATCCCAGGATTTTTGTACAAAAAAATATTTTAAGAAGCCGCTTCCATATTTTCATAACTAAAAATTAACTTTAGGTAAATATGCATCTGATTATCCGATCCCTAATTATAACTAATATTATAAATGCGGAAGTGAGTTTGTTAGATACGGGTTTACGCTAAAACGGCTGTACGGATTTGAATGATTTCAGCACACAGGTAAACCATGATAAGGACATAGGCTTTTATTATGTAGGCATTAAGCTTTTCACCCGTAGACGATCGCATATGTCTTTGCCTTCGTATTCGATCGTATTCAGTCGAACGAGGTCACGAGCAACAGCTAGTAACAATATTATAAATGTGAAGTGTTTTGATGTCTGTTACTCAATTACGCCAAAACGGCTGAACGGATTTTGATGAAATTTGGCATACAGATAAATTATAACCTGAAATAACATATAATATAGGATACTTTTCATCCCGGTAGTACGTTTCCGTGGTATAATTCCAGACCCTCACGTCGGCGAAGCCGCGGGCATAATCTAGTCATAATATAAAGTATTAGATACACAATTTCCTTCCAGCTTCCGTAATAAGTAATTTACATCAAGTTGTACATTATTTTGTCATACGAAAACGTTTTTGTGACAGTCTATTTTAATAAAGAAAAGCGGGTTGTTTAAAACATTGTTAATTAAAACTTTAACACATCCTACAATACCTACTTTTGATCTTTCCCGTCTTTGTTAGTACAAAAGCCTTTTGTATTTTCAGTACAACTTTATATGATAACATATTTTCATTTAAACTTAGCGCAAGATACATTAATTACATACATGTATTCTCCGAAACGGTAGTTACAAGTTATGAGTTATTCGGGCAAAAATACGAACTTGTCCAAACTTACATCAGATCTATATAAAAACGTGTAATAATCATTACCGGCGCTCAATATTCAAAATCAAAATCAAAAGTCATTTATTCAAATTAGGCTGAGAATCAGCACTTTTCGAACGTCAAAGTACATGAGACAGTCCCCCAAAACGCCCACCCTTCACCACTTCCTAGTGCTTTAGCTGGGAAGAAGAAGTGGCGGAACAAACTCCCCAGCAGCACAGCTGTCTGTTTAGTCGGATAGACTTGATTCTATACATACATAGGCAAAGTAATAAACATTACGAGACACAAAATATTAATTAAATAATTAGTCAAAATGTCAGCTAGCCATACCAATATACCGACAAATAAAATGAAAACTGTCGAGGCCAAATAAAGCCTAAAACAACTCATCATAGAAAATATTGTTATGAGTAGATCATGTCAATAACTAATGACTTAATAGATAGTTATAAAAAAAAATTGGTAGACAGGCAATAAAAAAATTAAAAAATAATTATATGAACGCATATAACCTGTCAGTAGATACGCCGATTCTGGAGAAAGAACATAAAAATTGTCTTGAGTTAATCACAGCGACCAACTATTCTTGTCATTTAAATAGTCGTTGATGGAATAGTAAGCCTTTAAACAAAGGACGGATTTTACTTGAGCTTTAAACGCATTAAAAGGCAAATCTAGCAAAGAAGAGGGAAGCTTGTTATAAAAAGTTATACCAAGCCCAACAAATGAGTTATGAACCTTATGAAGCCGGTGAAAGGGAGCACGTAGTTTGTCCTTATTTCTTGTGTTAACTGTGTGAATATCACTGTTTTTAGTGTACAAGTGTATATTTTGCCTAATATATAAGATGTTAGCGAATATGAATTGTGATGCCACCGTGAGAATACCAACATCTTTAAAAAAGTCCCTCAAGGAAACTCTGGCACCTAGCTGGTAAATTGCACGAACAGCACGTTTTTGAACGATAAAAATATTTTGAATATCAGCAGCTTTGCCCCACAGCAGAATACCGTAGGACATAAAGCTGTGAAAATAACTAAAGTAGACTAACCGAGCTGTATCGACGTCAGTGTATTGTCTTACTTTTCTGACGGCGTAGGCGGCTGAACTGAGCCTCCCCGCTAGGCTTGATATGTGTGATCCCCACTGAAGTTTGGCATCTACTGTTATGCCCAGAAAAACTGCCGAGTCTACGGTTTCAAGCACCTCTTTATCTAAAACGATGTTGGGACCTAGATTTCTAACATTCGATAAGGCAAATTTTACACATTTTGTTTTCTTGGCATCGAGAACTAGGTTATTTGCTGTAAACCAATCCGTAACCATTGAGAGAGCACTGTTTACGTCGTCAAAATCTTGTCTATTCCGGTCTACTTTAAAAATAAGAGAAGTATCATCTGCAAACAGTACAACATCACAAATACCCTTTAAATAGAATGGTAAGTCATTGAAATACACTAAAAACAAGAATGGGCCGAGTATTGAGCCTTGAGGCACACCTAACTGAACTGGTGGCCTGGAAGATTTTTCACCATTAATTTCTACACATTGGAACCTATTTTGTAAATAAGAATTTATTACTTTTAAAGCTTCGTTATGGACACCGTAATAACGCAGTTTTCGCAAAAGCGTTTCATGGTGCACGCAATCAATTGACAAAATAAATCATTTATCTTGTCAATATTGAGCGCCGGTACTCGACAGGCAATTACCTTGCATTTATCATAAATGCAAGGTACCTAATTGCCAGTCGTATTATTAGTCACGTACCATCTAGTGACGCGGCGACACGCTAGTGACGTAACTAAATATATTATACGTTTATTTCTTTCTAACAATAGGAATCGGTATGGGTCTTTCCTGTTCTTCGCGAACTGTATTATTGTATGTACTAGTAGGTAGCTACATTCGGGGTATACGCAGTTTTTGAGTGCTCTAATGCTCGCCTCTATTTATAATACGTCATTGGTAGGAATCGATTAATCTTCAGAATTCGTTTATATTGACACGAGTGGCAAACTTAATATCAGTAGTAATTGCCCTATCCGGTGTTATAATGGTGGGCGTTGGAGATACACGAATCTTATCGCGCGGTAAAATCTCAGCAGGGCGAACTCCCTGAGCACTTAATCCTTAGTTTTCACCTCTTTCTGCGAAGCAGTAATGCTCGTGAAGGAGAACGTGGAGAGCATGAGGTAGAGGGAACGATTGCACCCTCACGGCCCTAGCTGCTCCCTGGGAGTCGGGGGTCCATAACGGAGTCCCGGCCACCAAAGGCGCGGACTTGCGGACGATGAGCAATGGGTAGCTTGCCGTCCGGTAAGGACCAGGTTGTGTTCCACGCGCGCCTCAAAGAGATGTCAGTAAAAATTGAAGGGGACGACTAGGTCCGATGCCTAGGGTCGCAGATTTGTCCGAAGGAGTTACTGTGGCCTTGGCACAGGCAACCAAAGAAACCCCGGTAGGATTTAGTCAGTAAAAGTCTGCTCTCTAGCTCCGCCCAGATTGAGAGATGTCATTTGATGAATTCCCATCCTCAAAAAAAAAGAAACCCTTAGTTTCTTCGGCCGAAATTACGTGCGCTTCCTACTCCGTATCACTTACGGACATATGATTAGTTCGGAGCCCAAAGAATTAATGACAATACAATTTGACAGCAGTCCCTATGCCCAGGTCCATTTTATGTATTTGCCCGTACGAAAAATTGCATTTAACAGTTGTTTTGACGGATCAATTACTTCGATCTTTCTGTCTGACCGACTACTAGACAGTTTATAAGTGCCTGTATTTTTTTCAATGAAATAGTTTGAGTTTGATAAACTCATAGTTCAAGTAACTAAACTACCGGCAATCGATGATGATTTTGTATTATCATGATTAGATATTGACATCTATGTATAAAGTGTGGGCATGTGATACGGAGCCACGGAAGAATGAGGAAAATGTCGTGAGGAAAGTTTTGAGTATCAATGTAGATGGCTATAAGAGTAGGGGGAGACCAAAGAAACGATGGATGGATTGTGTGAATGATGATATGGTTAGAAAGGACGTGACTACGGAGATGACGACTAATAGAGAACTGTGGAAGTAACAGACATGTTGCGCCGACCACAAATAAATTAAGATAAGAGCAGCAGAAAAAAAATGTTCAGATCTCGACATATCAAGTCTGTGGAGTTTCGGTAGCAAAATTAATCTAGCCTTATAAATTAAATCTTCAAATTCATTACAACATTCACCGTCTACAAGGCAATATTGTACCGAAATTCGTCTCAGATTTAAGGCTCAAGAAAGAGGACGACTTATCAGAATATTTCGTTCCACAAAACGCGTTTTATCTCCAATACTGTCCTGTATTTTTCTCCCGCAAGCATTGTCTTCATTCATCGCACTTGGTAGGGATTTCTTCTAACAAATTCAATTTGTGTAAGCTCTTTTACGGTGTATAGTGGGTCTTGATTTCTTGAACCTTGGTGTTCAGTGTTCGTTTAATTAAGATATACGTTACTGACTTGGCATTGGGACTATATGTACTTAAGTACAGCTTGATTTTTAAGGGGCAGTAAGGGCAAGAACCTTAAACGATTTAACTACAGAAAAACTAGGAGACTGTCCTAAACTTTTGGAGACATTAAACTCTGCCATCCTAAAAGTTAGTAGGAGTCTCATTTCTTAGGAAACGTATTAAAAAATATATTTGAGATTTCTGACTTTTGTAGTATTCAAATCTCAGTTGGTCTGATAGATATTTTGACCGTTTTATGTAACAGATCAATTGGCGTCAAAAACAGATATGATATGTGAAAATTGCCCATGTTCTTGCTGACTGTGCTTTTATTTCAAAATCTGTGAATACAGATCAAGATGTCTCAAAAAGTTAAGCACAGTCTCCTAAGACTAGTTTTCTGTAACGACTACGGTTAAAGTAACTGCCATTACCGCTCCGTCTCATAAATCCATCCCGTATAATTAAAGAGTGAAACAATAAAATAGTGTTATAAGTGTATTTAGGGAAAAGGTAATACGAAGGAAAAAGTTTATTTCAGAACTGGTTTTTTGGAAGTATTAGAGAAAGAGATCGTGTTTTATTCGAACTTTTATACGGGTTTGTGAATTAATTTGTAGAGTGTGTTCTGCAATTGTTGTGAATTGATTGTCTATGTTCTGGAAAACACGATGTTATTCCTCTAGTGTAGCATTTTTTTGAGATTCAATGGTCTAATCACAATGATCTTTAAACCGAACATCCAGTAGGTGTTTGCTGCATCCGTTTAAACTGAAACATATTCAGCCTTTAACGTTCCCTCTGCTGGAACACAGGCCTCCTCTCCGTGGGAGGGAGTGGGCCGTAATCTGCCACGCGGGCCCAATACGAGTTGGGAGATTGTTTTCGAATTTTTGGTTATAGTACATGCCTGTTTCCTCACGATGTTTTCCTTCACCGTTTGAGAGCACTGGTGATGAAGTAATTTACACGAAGTAATGCGCCTGGCTGGGTGCGAACGCTCGACCTACATCTTGTAAGTCGCGGCTATTACCACTGGGCCACCACTGCTCTGAGACTGGAAGCCGAAACAAAAAATATTTGTGAAAAAGCTAAGCAGATGATGAGTCTCCAGTGGGTCCCACTCATCGAAAATGTATGCTGTAAAGGTTGTCTACCAAAGTCGACTTTACGTTGTGCAGGCTGGTTATAAAACAACTTTAGTACATTCGAATTTGGTTTCGTGTGGTGCCGGACGTAAAAGAATAGCACCATCTCATTTCTTCCCGTGGGTGTCGTAGAAGGCGACTAAGAGACTTACTACAGAATGGACAGCAGCGTTCTCTATGCATTTTACCACCATACTGCGATCCTGCCCTCACCTGCGATCACCCGCCTGATAAGCGTGGTGATTATGGCAAAACCCCCTTTTGGGGAGGCCTATGTCCAGCAGTGGACGTCTTTCGGCTGAAATGATGACGATGATGATGACATTCGAACTGTTAAGCTAATTTAGAAAGAGACGAGAAGAAAAAAAGCAGTAGGTGAGATAGGGTTGAAAAGCCGAAGGAAGAAGTTAAAAATAAGATTTGTAGAATGATCTTGGAATAATTATTGTTTTTGTCCCTCAACAATCGTGTTTCATTTGTCGATCCCAGCACCTCTAGGCTCTTACAATACTTTCAGAACTTTTTCTCAGGGTTATGATATGATTCTTTGTTTATAAAAAAAAAAAAAAAAAAAAAAAAAAAAAAAAAAAAAAAAAAAAAAAAAAAAAAAAAAAATAAGTTTATTGACACAAAAATACCTTTGAATACAATATCAATACATTTCACATAGGTAGGTTAAATTGGTTTTTGGGAAAAGGCTGCACAAATAGTGAAAAACCCTGTCTCCTAAACTAGGGGAACCCTGTGACCTAGGAGTCAGTGTTCTACTGTAACTACGTGTACAAAAGAAACCTTTATTTATGTGTGTTAATAATGATAAACCCATAACTGTAGCTATGAATATGGATGTGTGACTATGTGTGTGTGGGATGGCTGTGTGAGTGGGATGGGGTGTTGTGAAGTGTGGTGTATGAGGAGTGTTTTGTGGGGGTGTGTGTAGTCGTGTATGGTGTATTCGTATGATGTGCATGTAATTATGTATCCGTTTTTGTTTTGTAGAATAAGAATGAGTATTTCGTGCCTACATTATGTTTGAAATAAGGTCTTCTGTACGGGAATAGTCCTGATTAAACAGCCAGTTTTGTAATTTGGTTTTGACTTCGTGTTTGTTTAGATTAGATATTTGGATATGTTTGTTGACCCTTCTGTAAATAAGTGAGCTAATCACATAAAGCTGGTGGCTAGCGAGAGCTGTTTTATGAGAAACAGATGGGCATGCAGATTTGGCTTTACGAGTGGTTGAATCTAATGGAGAAACCTGACTGTGCTTTCTAAGGGTGGCATTGAGCATAAAGGTTTAAAGGTGTTATTTAATAAAACTATGCCCCACAAAACCGTGTTCACAGTTTGTATGTGCGAACAGGATTACCTTTCATTTTGATATTTCAACAACATTTATTGCGAAAATTACGTTTTTGAGCAGACACATTTTTCGAACAATTTGAAAAAGCTGTTGCCAGTGGCTTCGCCGGCGTGGAGGTCTAAAATTATCCCACGGGAACGTATTACTGGGATAAAAAGTATTCTATATTTTAATCCAAGTTATAAACTATCTGTGTGTTAAATTTCATCCAAATCCGTTCAGCCGTATTTGCGTGATTGAGTAACAAACATCTAAACATCCTCACAAACTTTTACATTTACAATTTCAGTAGGATGGATCAAACTAATTAATTGATAATGTGTTCTGCGAATTAGGGTGCAGATGTGGGTATTTTTAGATTGTTAGTAAACCTATGCTGTCACATTTCTAGACAAAGGTCTCTCCTATACTTTTCCAGTTTTCTTTTTATTGTGCCTTCTACATAAAATATGTAGGTGTTATGATAAAATTACGAAAATTATTTCAATTTAAAACCATCCTTTTCCACATTAACCTACCTACACAGCAGTAAAAAGTAAGCTCTAAAAGTAACACCACTTTTATGAAACAAAACAACATCTACCCAGGTCGCCCTCTACAATTAGAAGCAGATTAACATAATCTTATGTACGCCCCGTGCCAAACAAAGGTGCAGCAATCGTGGACTATTCTTAGCCATTACGAAAGAGTCGAGTCGTAACTTTGAATAAAGCCTAGGGCTAAGTCCGGGCTAAGTAGTGCTTGCAAACGGGTAGATAGAGGTATGTATAGTGAACAGGGTGACTGGTTAAACGATGGATATATTCAAATATTATGAGTCGTACGGCGCCAAACTCATAGCCAAATTCTGGGCCGAGTTTATTGAGATTGCTATCGACTCGGCGTGAGTACAAGATGGGACGTATTTTTTTTGTTGGTTGGGAAATCATCAAATAACTTCTCTCCCTCTAGAATGATATCCTGAATTCATGGTTACAGTTAGCGCACTGGATAAAAACTTATCCTGTAGAGATCAACTAATGTAAAACTGCACGCCCCTCCACTAAAATTTATATACAAGCATTTGAAATGCGTATGCAACCAGCAGTGCAGTGGAGCGTCGTGCAGTTTTAAATTAGTTGATCTCGACCCGGTATATCAGGTGAGTGCAACAGTTATGTACTTACTATTTAATATTAAATTTGTTATTAACATAGCTTATCATTAGTATCACATGGACTTTTTTTTGGGTGGGAATTAATCAAATGACTCTGCCCGCTCTGGGTGGAGCAGGAGGGCGCGCCAGACTTTTACTGACTAAACCCACCCGTGTTCCTTCAGTTGCCTGTGTGCCAGGGGCCAAGGTATCTCTTTCAAAAAACCCGCACCCCTGGCAGGCATCGGCCCTTGCGGACTCCACCAGTTGGTGCTGACATCTCTTTGAGGCGCACGTGGAACACAACGCGCCGTCGACCTGGGCTTGGTTCTTACCGGACAGCGAACTACCAATTACTTGCCATCCGCAAACCCGCACCTACGGTGGCCGGGAATTAGCCTGGGGTTTTCGACGCCCAGGGCGTCTCCTGCGGCGACTGGGCCGTGAGGGCGTATCTACTGCCTCTCCCTCACGTGCGCCGCCTCCCTCTTCGCGAGCATTACTGCTTCGCAGAAGGAGGTGACGGCTATCCCTCAATATACGATTCCCGACCCTAAATACTGCCTTAGTGTTAAGACCTAATTTTTCCAATAAATAAACATCGATTAGTGTGGAAACAGTTAAAAATTATAGTGGCAGTGACGGGGTTGCCCGTTAAATGATTTTTTATTGGATTACTGTTTCATGAAAAAATCATGGACTAGGATTAAATTAACTAGGAGGGTTGATAGTTTTATTGATTTTAATTCTGTAAAGCCATATATATCTGTTATGCCCACGAATCATATTTTAATCAACATACATCCTGTAAATTGAAAAAAAAAAATATATAATTGCAAACCTCACACAAGAGCACCCAGGTGACTGCGGTAGGTTACACTTCGCGAGTACCTTACCTATTATAGAAAATCATTCGTTCAAGGTTTCTTTGCAATTCATACATGCTTCAATGTTAAAATTCGTTACATGTAAGCAGAAGTTACCATGCCGTCGAGTTTGTCCCTCGTTTTACCAGCCGACGGTCTATCTAAGAATAGATAAGGTCCCGTATTTCTGTTGTTGCTAATGAAATGCTAGGAAAGGCCATTTTTGCGATAGGAGTAGTGTTGGTCGGTCACGGAGAGCGATTATATTAATATAGCTGGGTCATGTAGCCAATAAAAGCGCTTAATATTACTTGTAAGTAATAGTAGCGAAGTTAGTGGTAATACAGTACTTATGGATGGTGTTATTAATATTGCTGTGATAACTTCATTAAGAACAGTGTTTATGAAATCTTGAATCATCATCATTTCAGCCGAAAGACGTCCACTGCTGGACATAGGCCTCCCCCAAGCTCTGCCACTTCGACCGGTTCTGTGCTTCCCGCTTCCAGCGGACCCTTGCAGCCTTCACAAGGTTATCTGTCCACCTTGTGGGAGGCCTTCCATCTTTACATCTTCCGGTGCGCGGTCACCACTCCAGAACCTTTCGGCCCCATCGGCCATCTGCTCTGCGAGAAATATGCCCTGCCCACTGCCACATAAGTTTGACAATTCTTCGGGCTATGTCGGTTACCTTGAATAGGTACCAGCAAAATACCAAATATTTGCCTTAATTTGATAAGAGAAAATTGGAAAGTGGAATATATTTGATTAATTTGCTCAGAACTTGCCGTTTAACATAGAAAAGACACATATTCATTACCTTAAATGCATGATATTAAATGTTGTATTATTTTTGACAAATAAATGGAAAATATAGACACAAATTCTGAATCAAGGCACTCGAAAAATACAATACATGTTTTAAGAAATAAAGCAATACAAAATATACTTATAAAAAGGGGCAGAGTCAACGTTCTTAACTTTGCCCGAAAAGAAAATCCATCAATGACACAAGCAGTTCCTTTTTAGGTTATAGGATGAAGGGAAAAAGACACAATTGTTTTTGGGGCGTAGCTTTTGGCCTCGCTTAGCATTTTGTCTGGATTTAAAAAAGTTTTTATGACGCTGTCGACGGCGACGGTGAAATATTTTACGAAATGACAGACTGTCTTAATGTGGGAGATGTAAAAAACTGTAGTTTTTCTTGGTTTTTTGTAATAATTACGTTTTTAAATGTTAAAAGAATGTAAAGAACAAGCTTTACTTTATCTAAAAGGACTAGTCAGAAACTATATATAAATATTATATTAATACGTGAGGCAAAAACAATGTACCTCTTATTGCAAAAATAACGCGGACGGAGGAGTAAGAAGTTTGGCACAGTTAAAGTTTAATGAAGAAGGAATGCAGAAAGCTAATATTTTTCTTTAATAATGCATTCAAAATACATTATTACAGTCAGTTATGCAATAAGTTCTCTAAACTCATTTATACAATCAGTCTAGGAGTTTGAAGTTACGTGATTTGTCAACGTATAATTGCAAAAAGATTTCAAATGAATTTCTACTTCAAATTGATTATGTTAACACAAAAAAGCTATTAGTAAGCCATTAAACGTCACGTAACGTCATTTATTCAAACTAGGCTGAGAGTCAGCAACATTAATTAAATCATTTGTCATTCGTCAGCTAGCCATACCAAGGATATACCAGCAAATAAAATGAAAATTTAACTGAAGCACAAAAATAAAAAATGTAAATAAAGCATAATACCACAATAAAAGCCTCCTGGTATAAAGGGCGTGATAGCTTACATATGCAATGCTGGATTATGTTCACATAGCTGTTACGTCCCGAGTTACAACTCGAGGCCACAAAATGATAACCTACGACCATCGACGTAAAATAAACAAACAGGTAGGTAATTACTAATGTAGCAAAGCATATATAAAAGCACATACTAAACAGACACGAAGAAAAGAACAGAAAAATACGTATATTTTATAAGCGAGGTAGGAACCTTCGTCACTACTCAATGTATGACGTCATGAAATTAAACTATTCAATATCTCTCCTTACTTACCCGCGCGGAAACACAAATTATGAAAATGACGCTTAGCTGATGTTAGGGGAACCCTCAATTTTCGGAGTAATATTTCGTCGCCATAATCCCGGGCGGGGAAACCTCTGGGTCGCGCTAAGTCTCATTTATTTAGCTATGTCGCCGTATTTCTTTATTGTGGAGTTAGTTTCTACGTATTCGCTACATAGAATTGTTTGCTGTTTTCCGTGAATTCCTTGGAAATTGAAATTGTTGGGAAGAAATTATTGTGGGTATTAATTTCACCTTGAATGAAAATGAATAAATTTTCTCGGAATATGTACCTATTAATGGGAATCTTTTTATCGAACAAAATTGACATTTAGATATCATTTAGACATCAAAGAGACTGAAGACTGAAGCTGAGACTGAAGCTTAGGTCGAAAATTAAAGATTTTTTTTCTCTAATAAATAACATCACGCCTTGTTATCTCGAAGGGGTGTGCATACGTTTAAGACCCATGGAATAGCGGGCGACCCTCTTGCCACCAACCGGGTACAAATCCAGGCTATGAGAAATTCCAGATAGAAAAACCACATAAAAATGTTGCCCGACCTGGGTAACGCACCCTTTACCATATACTCAGCAGTAGCTTAGCCACGACTACGCCAACGGGGAAGTCTGAAAAATGTGCTGAATAAAAGAATATTATGGACTATACATCTTACACTTGTCTTCGTAACATGGAAAACATATTTTAAAAAGACTGTAACTTCAGTTAATAGAGTAGTTCCAACATTAGATATGATATTTGAGATACTGTATCCATATTCAAAATTGGATCAAACCGTGCATGCAGCGCAAAGGCCGCCATTGTTATTCAAGTCAGAATCCCGAACGCTGACGAAAATGACCGAGCACTGCCGAACGCAGAGTGAACGCTCTTTGTAAAATATAGGGGCAATGTCACTGTGGCTTTACTCTTGAGCTAACATATCATATTCTATTCTGATATTGTCCTAGTATCAGTGTGAGAGTATAGTGGTTTTGATTCAACTCTTTCAAGATTGTTCTTTTAAAATATGTTTTGCAAAACTAAATGTATTAGCGAACTATTCTATTTTATTTAGCTGGAGTATGAAAACTTTGACGTAACTTCAGTGTTTTGTACTGCAAAGTTCACTGTTCTTTTTTTTTGTCGAACTAACTTATACATTATGCCTTCTGTTTGACTAAGACTACAATGTTGTAGCTCATACGATACAGGAACTCCTAGTACAAGCCAAGCAAGAAGTCTTTCAGCTGATATGATGATGATGATGATGAAATTTCAAAGTCAATGTTGACATTGATATTTTTTTTTCAAATAATCACCTAAACACTAACATTGTACACACGTCAACGACCCTAGAGCTACATTGACCCGACACTACACCGAAGACATCCCGGACGTCAGCTTGTACGAGATTAGGATGGCTCTGAAGCAGCTAAAACAGCAAGGCGATGATGGAATTACGGCCGAACTCCTGATGGCCGGTGGAAAATTAATGGTTCTTAATGCCCTACAGAAGCTGTTCGATTTCGTCATACTCAAGGGCAAAACGCCACAGGCATGGAACAGAGGTATAGTGGTACTCTTCTTTAAGAAGGGCGACAATAATTAAGAATTATAGGCCCGTCACACTTCTGAGTCATGTCTACAAGCTGTTTTCAAGAGTAATCACGATCCGTCTCGCGCGCCAGTTTGACGACATACCGAACAAGCTGGATTCCGAAAAGGTTTTAGCACCGTGGACCTCATTCATACGCTACGGCAGGTTATACAGAAGATCGAACCTGTCTTTCGCTTAGTGTTTGTCGACTACGAGAAAGTCTTCGATTCGATCGAGACATGGGATATACTGCAGTCTTTCCAACGGTGCCAGATTGACTATTGGTACATCGAGGTGCTAAAGTGCTTGTATGAAAACGTCACTATGTCAGTCCGGCTCCAGGAGTGGACCTCGAAATCTATCCTCCTGCAGCGAGGGGTGAAACAAGGAGACATAATCTCTTCGGAACTGTTCACCGCTGCACTGGAGTATGTCTTCAAGGTTCTGGACTGGAGAGGGTTTGACATCAACATCAATGGCGTGTACATTACGCACCTTTGGTTTGCCAAGGATATAATAGTCATGGCTGAGAATATAGAGGACCTCAGTACAATGCTCGATGACCTCAGCCGAGCTTCCGAAAGAGTGGGTCTTAAAATGAACATGGACAAAACGAAGGTAATGTCGAATACCCATGTAACATCCACACTCATGAAGATCGGAGACTCTTTACTCAAAGTTGTAGACGATTATGTTAACCTACGGCAAATTGTCCAGTTAAGTAGGTCCAACTTCGAGAAAGAGGTCAATCGTGGAATCCGATGATTGACCTCTTTCTCGAAGTCGGCTGGGCAGCGATCGGGAAGCCACGCAATATCTTCTCATCCACACACCGCAGTGTCTCACGACGAAAGTTTTTGACCAGTGCGTATTGTCAGTGGTGACATATAGTTTCCCTACGCGATCGAATCGTAAACGAAGAGATCCGTAGAAGAACCAAGGTAACCGACATAGCCCAAAGAATTGCCAAACTTAAGTGGCAGTGGGCAGGGCACATTGCTCACAGAACAGATGGCTGATGTGACCGGAAGGTTTTGAAGTAGCTACCACGTACTGGAAGATGTAGCGTTGGAAGGCCTCCCACAAGATGCACCGATGACCTAGTGAAGGCCGCAGGAATCCGCTGGATGCGAGAAGCACAGAACCGGTCGAAATGGCGGTGGTCGGGGGAGGCCTATGTCCAGTAGTGGACGTCTTTTGGCTGAAGTGATGAATCACATAAAAGTTACTTTGGAACGTCAATACACCGTTTACGTATCGATCAACGTACTCACTATCAAGAAAACAGCTAACATTAAACATAGACACACACCTCCAAAAACATCAAACCATCTCTCTTCAAGTCAAATAAACATTCCCGTATCATCACTTTAAAATATTCCACAAGATCTCATCTCCTATATAAAACGACAAATTGGATTTTTCAACGACTGTAAAATTCCTTTGTATGAATACCATCCAGTACTAGATAGTTTCAGAATACTAAGTGAAGTGCAACCAGAAATAGGTTAAAAGGATGATGGCATGGCTTTGAACTGAATTGTTGCAAACCTCGGTTATATGGAGGTCTTCTATTTTTAACCGACTTCAAAAACAGGAAGAGGTTCTCAATTCGACTGTATGTTTTTTTATTTTTTATGTTTGTTACCTCATAACTTTCGACTGGGTGAACCGATTTTGATGATTCTTTTTTTATTTGAAAGCTCGTGCTCTCATGTGGTCCCATTTCAATTTCATATAGATCTGATGATGCGTTTCGGAGACAGACAACGGAACTCTTCAAAAAATAACAGTAAATGAACCGCGATTGCTGCTATCGCATAAACATGCATTGTTTTTACCCCAAGGATGATGAAATTTCGAATTAGTGGGGTAGGTACTATAACTAATAAGTGAAAAATAAAAACTTTTTCCAAAAAAACAACTGACTACCGAAAAAACACTACAAAGTCAAAAATTACTTTAATTTCGGAAGGCGGCGGCATAAAATTTTAATACATATCCAAAGTCACCGCCTTCTGAAATTAAAGTAATTTTTGACTTTGTAGTGTTTTTTCGGTAGTCAGTTGTTTTTTTTGGAAAAAGTTTTTATTTTTCACTTTTTTAGATTTACATACCTAAAACTGTAGAAACTAGAAACTGACAGATTGTGATAAGTAAGTTATTCATTACAGCCAAACTTGCAAGATTGATTCTGTAACCAATACCTTAGTTCAAATGAACTAAGCTTTTCAGTAGAATGCATGTGGATCATTAGTGAACCGATCATTACAAAAAGTATTTTTATTCCTTCTGTAAGTACACAGAAGTCTTGCGTCATCCCTAACTAGTTTAATAACTACTTGCTTAAAAAACGTTGCCCCACACTAGGAATTTCTCGTATATTGCGGGTGCGTCCACAAACATTTAAACTCATATACAAAACAACCAGCCTTTAAATAAATTGTGTATCAGAAATGTGTATCAGATCATTTTGAAGAGTGTAGTACATAGCATGAAACTGAACCACTTTCTCCATGGGACTAACATTGTAATTCCGAAAAAATAACTTTTTCTATCCCAAACATTTAGATCGAGTAGGTAATCAAGTTTTGTATGGGACAGCTGATTATATTTTCATCATAGGTGTTGTTTTGATGGTCATCGAGGGTACTGAGATAAATCCAAATATAAATTCAAGATGTCGCGAAAACTTTAAAAATTTTCATCGTCGGTGTCGTTTTCAAGGTTTTCGAGGGTGCTGCAGCCGATAGTGAGGTCCAAATGAAAATCAAGGTGGCGGCTGGAATTTCAATCATGTCTGCTATATCAAACATTTGGATCGAGTAAGTAATGAAGTTCTGTATAGGACAAATGATTATGGTTTCACGATTACAATGCCAGTCCCATAGAAAAAGTAGTAGAGTTTGTTTGATGGTCCGCACTTATACCGTTAAATAGGATCAAACAATTCTGACACACGCTGTATATGATAATTTGGTTTATGCCACTCATTTAAGAAGAAAAGTCTGGCCTCAGCAATTTTGCAAACGAAATTATAGCTAAAAAGAACGCCACGCCACCTCTATGCTAAAACAACACCATTAGAAGGCACTAATTTGTTTGCCATTCATCTAGATTATAGCCACACCTCACAAGAATTCACTATAGGTCCCAGTCTATTAGGCATCCCACGCTCACCTGCATACCTATGCCATACGTGTCTATTCAATATTCACGTATGCATGCAGACTTTGGCATTTGACATTTTTGCTCGGCTATTAATATAGTGAGATAAAATGCCAGATGCATTTAATTAATCTTGGTAATCTATGAAGATATATTCTGAAACGCAATGAAAAATAAATGTTAATTCGGTTCTTGTGTGTAATGAATTGAATGAAGCTTTCAATTTAGTTCGAAAGAAAGAAGATATTTTCTAAAGCATGTCTCATTTAGGTACTGCAACAAACTTGTATACAGATAGGCAACATAAAACATGTTAAGCACTTTAATCCCCTCATTTATTTATTTATTTTCATTCAAGGCTCAAACATTAAGCGTGTGAAAAGAAAATATTCCTCCAAAGACTACATGTAAGTAATAGAAAAAAAACCGGCCAAGTGCGAGTCGGAGTCGCATACGACGGGTTACAGCGCAAAAAACGCCGAAAAATAACACATTTCTTGATGCCCCTTTAATTTTTATTTTATTTTATTTCTTGTTGCATGGTACATTAGCAACAGAAATAAGTACTCTGAAAATTTCGACAGTCTACCTTAAGGGGATGCTAGTCGCGGGCTCAAACTCACTGATGGGCCTGGCTAAAAAGCACGCTGTCACGTAGAAGCTAGCTAGTCTACACGCACAAAGCTATTAAATGAAATTGAAAAAAAATGAAGAACAGTCCTTCGGAAGATTGGGTTTTATGTAAAAACCACTGCTTCTTTTATTACTTAAACACGCCTAAAGTTAGGTTAAATTAGCAAGAAAAACAAATCTTTGTTGGCTCCTAACTTTTTAGTGGCTTTTTATTTTAGTAGGTATTCTGTTTCCATACAGACAATATTAATAACTAGTTTCTGCCCGTGACTTCATTCGCGTCAAATTTCTTGCTCCCCGACCCAACCCGTCGCTCGCCTTGCCTGCCCGTGCGAGTACTTCTTATTCATGATTTTTTTCTCTTTGCTCGGCTCCTAACGATCTTAGCGTGATGTTATATTCTCGATAAATGGGCTATTTAACACTGAAATAATTTTTCAAATCGAACCAGTAGTTCCTGAGATTAGCGCGTTCAAGCAAACAAACAAACAAACTCTTCAGCTTTATATTATAAATAGTAATAAGTATAAGTATAGATGAGACAAAACCATACCATGTTTAATTTTTGATGTACATTGTCGAACAGTGGAGTAATACACTCCCGAAGTTTGTATGGGAAAAATGTGGACTAGATTCACCTTAATAGGTAGTAAGGTGTAACTCATGAACCGTAATCGGTTCATGAGTTACGCCCCAGTGACAAACAGTTGGACTTACGGACAGAGAAGGCTTAGTAATAGAGTCCCACTGACACCCTCTGGGTACGGAACCCTAAAAAAAGATAATTTAATCTTCTCCGAGACACTCTTAAAATTGAGTTTTCTTTCTTGATTGGATTCTATTTCACCGACTTTTGTGTGAAACTAAATGTTATTTTGCTTGAACCACTGTATTGGATTAAGGCGATGGAATCTCAGATTAGTTTTTGTGCAATCTCTTGGAAACGCTGACAGTGATGTGACTGTGGAGAGAATGGGAAGAATGGCTGCAAGAATATAAGTTTACCAAGATCAATTTTTGTTACCAATGAAGTGTCAATGTAGTTATTCATGTTGGTATTATTAGTGCACATAAATATCTACGCACATTGAGTTTTGTCAGTAATAAAAAACAAATGAAGAGCCACATTCAAGTAGTGTTTTATTTAGTCAGACCCTCATGAATCTATCATATATATAACAATTAACTCAAGACAATGTTTATGTTCTTTCTCCAGAATTGACGTTTCTAGTGACGGGTTATATGAGTTCATATAATTATTTTTTTATTTTTTATTGCCTGTTTTTTTTTATTATTATCTATTATGTCATTAGTTATTGACACGATCTACTCATAACAATATTTATGATGAGTTGTTTTAGGCTTTATTTGGCCTCGACAGTTTTTATTTTATTTGTCGGTATATTGGTATGGCTAGCTAACATTTTGACTAATTATTTAATTAATATTTTGTGTCTCGTTATGTTTATTACTTTGCCTATCTATGTATAGAATCAAGTCTATCCGACTAAACAGACAGCTGTGCTGCTGGGGAGATTGTTCCGCTACTTCTTCTTCCCAGCTAAAGCACTAGGAAGTGGTGAAGGGTGGGCGTTTTGGGGGACTGTCTCATGTATTTTGACGTTCGAAAAGTGCTGATTCTCAGCCTAATTTGAATAAATGACTTTTGATTTTGATAATACTGTTTTGTCACGGGAACTTAATATGTGCAAAGTTTCATAAAAGTCGGTTTACGCTGGGTTCCTATAAACAAAAACTTACCGTTTTGCTTACCCATGGTAGCAATATTTTTCCAAACTAGGCAAATGAATACATAGTTACGTAAGCTAATTTGACCTGTGATAGTTACTTCCAAATAGGGGGGGGGGTCTACTATGTGAAGGTATTAGGTCTTTGCTTCATTATTATTGGTAAAGTTATAAGAGTCTTAATTTGAACCTACAACTGTCCTTAAATTATAGGAATCAGCCATTAGTAAAAGCTGTAGCAGGATTTGAAGGATTACCCATTCGGATAAATATAGGGTCAAGCTAAATAAAACCTTTTTAAAATAAACGTAAATTTTTACAAAGGTGACTAACATAGTTCAATTTTCACGCAACGCATCACAGTGCAAGTATTTTTCCCAATCTATTCTCAGTAAAAAATGTTTACGAGATAGGTGCTCAAGATTCAGTAAGAAGTTACACTATTGTAACCCAAATAATTTCCCCAACACGTGTAAAGAGCCACTATCACTCAGGCCACAGAATATCACACGAGCCACCAATTAAGGTACATTAACTAATTACTCCCTGCTACGTGTGTTAACATCGGTAAAGGAGATGATTTCCCGGAAGTGGGCAAACTTCACGCTATGGTAATTATTACCAAGAAACTATGTGTGTTTGAGTGTAGTGTGTGTGTACGTGAACTTTGAATATCTTATGGTGTAATCTACTCGACGCATTTGTTTGTCTTTTGTACCTCTATCGGTTGTATGAGAACATTTATGTGAATGACGATTATGGTTTTTTTTTGGGTGAGAAATCATCAAATAACTTCTCCCGCTCTGGGTGAAGCAGGAGGGCGTGTCAGACTTTTACTGACTAAAACCCACCCGTGTTCCTTCAGTTGCCTGTGTGCCAGGGGCCGCGGTATCTCTTTCGAACAACCCGCAGCCCTGGCAGGCATCGGCCCTTGCGGACCTCACCAGTTGGTGCTGACATCTCTTTGAGGCGCGCGTGGAACACAACGCGCCGTCAGCCTGGGTTGGTCCTTACCGGCCAGCGAGCTACCCATTGATGTTGAACGCAGACTTGCTTTTCGTTTGCTGTTTTCAATTCTAAGCTGGTATGTTGTTCACTTTGTTCTGTTTATTTTTTCACTAAACACGTGGCAGGGGTTTATGGCTAAACAATGGCAGCGGCACGGTTCGATCGAAGGCATAAGCTGCTCTTACTGCGGTCGGTTCGTGGATGGTTGACCATCCATTATAAATACATTTACGAGACCCAGCTGTCATTCGTAGATCATTGAAATTAGTTACGGGTGATCAGACGCCTAAAAGTCTGACAGTCAGAATTAGTATCTGGGTTGTGGCTCCACGTAAAATATTCAGCTGCATCTGGTTGGATTACAGGCTGACCCCAACATAGGTGGGAATAGGCTAAGCAGATAATCTATACATACAGATAACTAAAACTGGAGTGTCTGTTTGTAATATTAAAATAACCGCTCTTTTAACCGACTTTCTAAAAAGGAGGAGGTTCTCAATTCCACTGTATGTTTTTTTTTATGTTCGTTACCTCATAACTTTCGACTGGGTGAACCGATTTTGATGATTCAATTTCATATAGATCTGATGATGCGTTTCGGAAACAGACAACGGAACTCTTCAAAAATAACAGTAAATAAACCGCGATCGCTGCTATCGTATATATATGCATTGTTTTGACCCCAAGGATGATGAAATTTCGAATTACTATAACTAAAAAGTGAGAAATAAAAACTTTTTACAAAAAAAAAAATAACCGACTTCCGAAAAAACACTACAAAGTGAAAAATAACTTTAATTTCGGAAGGCGGTTGTTTTTTTTACTAAATGCATATGGATGTATAGACGGTACATATACCAAAATATTTCTTTTTCAATTTTTTTCTGTTTGACAGGCAGATAGAAAAAAATTGTTTGTTCTGGCTAATCTCTGAAACGGCTGAACCGATTTTGATGGGACTTTCACTGGTAGATAGCTGATGTAATAAAAAGTAACTAGGTTACTTTTATTTCAGAATTGTGTGTTGTGTTGTGTGTACTAGCTATTCCGCGCGGACGAAGTCGCAGGCACAGCTAGTACAATATATAATAGATAGTCATCCGCGGCCACCAAAACCCATCCGCGACCCGATCGCGGCGAGCGTAGCTTAACTACGAATCTACCCGCGCAGCTGTTATTAATTAGCCAGGAGACCCCTATTAATGTGTAATTAACACTGAATAAACATAAAAGGTAATAAATGCACACTGGATTTTGATTTTCGCACGGATATGTTTTCAATTATCATGAAAAGAACCAAGGTTCAGGATCAAAGCTTTTCAGTGCCTACTCCTTTAGGTAAATGGTAATTTAACAAGTGAGTGAACGAAAACAAGGAGTAATTACGTTAAAATTAATTTAATCAATTGTGACCAACGACTGGTGAAGATTGGGAAAATTCGCTGTAAGAGGGAACAGTGAGAGGGATCGCCGTGGTAGTGCCTGAGGAGGACTGTGTACAGCAGTATTTTGACTGAGATATTTAAGTTGTCTATCAAATCATTTGGTACTAGCTTTTTGCCGTGACTTCTCCTGCGTGGTTATCACACGGAAATTTCTAAAATAAATTTTACAAAACCTACCGAGATAAAATGAATTGCGCGGGTTACCTTGGTATCCTCCATAATATTTATACATTAGTGTTTTTACCGCTTTTACTTAACAAATTTTCTCATTATCAACTAATCTTAGAGGGCAATTTGACCAATAAATCTGATTGCGATCAGCACATCTAAACCGCGTTCAAGAGTTGTCAGTGTAATCATTGTTGATTCACGTTCCCACGAGCGGCCGTAAAACATCGCAGCGGGATGTTTTCTCGCACTGGATTTTCAAAGCATTGCTTAGCGCCGAGAGTCGCAAATCCAAGAGTGTGTTTTTTCAACGCGCTGGGATGCACTCTGTTGCATTCTCTATCCTCGGTTCAACACCGAGAGTTTAAAAACCAGTGCACGATAAAATCATCATCATCATCATCATTTCAGCCGATAGACGTCCACTGCAGGACATCTGCTTCCCTAAGCTCCGCTACTTCCACCGGTTCTGTGCTTCCCGTATCCAGCGGACTCCTGCGGCTGTCACAAGGTCAGCGGTCCACCTTGTGGGAGGCCTTCCAACTTTACGTCTTCCGGTACGCGGTCGCCACTCCAGAACTTTTCGGCCCCATCGGCCATCTATTCTGCGAGCAATGTGCTCTGCTCACTGCCACTTAAGCCACGATAAAATGCCGCTGCGATATTTTTAGATCCGTCTGAACTACGAGAGCTTATGAAATAATGAACACTGACAGCTTCTGAACGCAGTTTAGTTGTGCTGATCGCGTACAGTTTTATTGGTGAAATTAGCCATTACAGACTGTAATATATATTGGAAACTTTCTAGATCAATACCAAAATAAATCTATTCAAAGTTTAGCTTCAAATCCTGCTGACATATTCTGTTCTCAATTATTAACTCACCAAATAACCTAACTATCGTAAAACAAGTTCTTATCTAAATATTCTCTTCGGAATGTACTAAGTTTTATTACTAAATTACTAAAAGGCGTCTGTGCTGACAATAAGTACCGTAGGCACTTTATTTATTACTTCTGTAGGTAATTTTTGTTACCCTCGTAACTTTGTAATAATTGTATTTAAGTACTACTAATAAATTTTCTGTAGACAACTATTACATGGAAAATAGAGTGATCAGTAGAAATTAATTAACTTATTATTCGGTATTATTCGGTAGAATGTAGAGAGACGTCAAAAGCCTTTAGAGCTTGTGTCTAAGTAATGACAATCGCACTTGTCGATCGATCTGGTTAAGCTACGCTTACCGCGGTTGGTCCGTGGGTGGGTCACCGTCTTTACATACCAAGACCCCTCCGTGCCTTTGAAAGCACGTTAAGACGTTGGTCCCGGTTATAGTTAGTGGATCTATGACAGTTGTTACGGGTCGACAGGAGCCCGAAAGTCTGACAATTAGTCTTACCAAGGAGTATAAAATCGTTTTACCCCAGTTACTAGGTTCTGGACGTCAGATAGGCTGTCGCTCCATGTAACATATTGGTATTCAGCTTTATCTGATTAGAAAACCAATCCTGACATAGTTGGGAATAGGCTAGGTAGATTGAATGTCAAAGGCAGATACGTATTGCTTTGCTTTATAGATAAAATATCGACTCGCTCGCAAACAGGTACTGAAATGAAATAAAATGTTTATTTATGTAAGTAGATCTTAAAAGACCCCTTTACACGTCAATATTTTAAAAACTAGATGGCGCCGGCATTTCCTAGCTGACTGTTCCCTGAGAAGAAAAGCCGAAACAAACTCAGAGGTCATGGTCTCTTTTAAAGTCCAAACATTATATTATTTGAATTTTATGTGAGTCTAACAATGCAGGGCAATGTCTGGAAAGGCCTTTTGAAGAAAGAGCCATTGCAGCTTTGAGCTGACCTGTCTCAACAGACGGCATGTATGTAGCAGTCACCGTGTAGCTCAACCCTATTTTAGGGAGCTCAACGACCCGTCACAAGACGCTACCAGATTTGCAGGACATTTGCGTAGGCCATTTACAAAATGTTCAAAACCACCAGACGAGTTATAAAGTCATGTGTTCAATCTAGCCTGCATAGTACTCACATTCACAGTTAGTTTTTTCTTAAAATGTCATCAAAAATAATGTCACGTAGATCAATACTTAAATATAAAATGTCAACAGTATTCTATTAACACTTAGCTTATATAATAGTTTGTTGCTGGAGGGTACATTGGAGCAACTTAACTAATCCCAAGCTTTTTTGTCATCCAAGTAATCTTTAATTTTATAGAAACCTTTTTGACAGAGTTTCTGTTTAATAAATGATTTAAATTTATTGAAGCTTAGTTCTTTAACATGGCTTGGGAGTTTGTTGTAAAAACGAATACTTTGGCACTTAAATGAATTACTAATTTTTTGGAGCCTAGTCGTAGGCACAATAAGTAAATCTTTATTTCTAGTATTTATGCTATGAACGTCGCTGTGTTTAGAATATAGATTAATGTTCTTTTTAACATAAATTAGATTCTCATATACATATTGAGATCAAACTCAAACTCTCAAACTCAAAGCATTTATTTCAATTAAACCATTTACAGGCACTTTTGAATTGTCAAAAAGTCGATCAGTTGGAAAGTTGAAGCTAGTTGCCCATTCCAAAACGTAGATCTCTATGGAGAAGAACGGGCAAGAAACTCCACGGACACTCTTTTAAAATCAAGTTGAAATATTACAAAATTTTGGGAACATTATTCTTGTTGCTTCTGTATGTGAGAACAATGTAAAAAAATAAAAAGATGCGACTGTCATTATATTTATTTCCATAAATTTATCCCTCAGTGAATGTCTACAACTTAGGTTATAAATTGCTCGAATGGCTCGTTTCTGCAGCACAAATATAGCCTGAATGTCGTCTGCATTTCCCCACAGAAAAATGCAGTACGACATTACACTATGGAAGACATTACATTATACTAATCGAGCTGTTTCTACATTAGCCAAATGACGGATTTTATAGACCGCGTAGGCTGCAGAGCTTAGCCGTTTCGACAATTTAGTTACGTGTGGACCCCACTGTAGCTTCGAGTCCAAAGTAATACCTAAGAACACAGTGGTGTCCACAAGATCCAATTCCGCCCCATTTACTAATACATTGGTTTTCACCTGCTTAACGTTAGGTGTCAGAAATCGAATGCATTTAGTTTTTTCACGTTTAATAGTAAATTATTAACACTAAACCAATGCACTATTTTAGTAAGAGCATTATTTACAACGTCAGTAACTGTCTGTTGTCGTTTAAGCCTAAATAAAAGTGATCTGCAAATAACACTATTTCATGACTGTTCTTTAAAATACTACTGCACGTCTATTGCATAAAAAACGCACCCACACTTACTGTGAAGATATAGGTGAAGTGAGCTGGCAACCGTGTGAATCCCTGGCATCAAGTAAATGACAACTGTCTTAAATTTACTTCGCTGATGTTTTCACGGTGAGATTTTTACAGATTAACATTTTTAGATTAGCCGCATCTACTAATTATTCATCCCGGGAGCCGTGTGTGAAGTGTCCTGGAATATAAAGTCTTATTTTTTTTAATTGTTGTAATTTGTTATTATTGAATTCTACCATTGTTAATATGATTTAGGCGCAGAATGCCCACTTCTCAAAATGGCAACTGAGTCTTTAATGGACTCTCAAAATGACTAATGCTGTAAATGGCTAATTCTCAAAAGGCCTAATTCTATAAACGACTAATTCTCAAACTATCTATATGTAAACATTTAACAGCATTTATCTATATTATATAAAAAAATATAAAAAGGTTTAACATGATTATTTTATTAATAAATACATTAATAACTCGAGTGTGAAACAATTGAGTTGGATTTAGAATCGTGCTGCCTCGCTAGAATTTCTTTTTCTTCTTGACCTAAAAATACTAAATACTTTAAAACATTTATTTATAAAGAAAACGCGCTTTCGGAAAAAAAAAATGGTGGAGAAATCAGAAGAACCTCTCATCGTCATCATCATTTCAGCTGAAAGACGTCTACTGCTGAACATACGTCTCGTAAAACAGCTATTTAATCGATTGTTGTCGTGAATGTGCTCCTTTAACGGGCAGGTGCTTTTTTGATACTGAAATGGTTACAATGCTGTTTTGATAAGTTTTACAGTACCTAAAGGTGCGCTTATACGAGCAACTACAATTGCTCCATCCTGGTCAATTCTCGTAAACTCATCATCATCATCATCTGCCTGGCCTTTTCCTAACTATGTTGGGGTCGGCTTCCAGTCTAACCGGATGCAGCTGAATACCAGTATTTTACATGGAGCGACTGCCTATCTGACCTCCACAACCCAGTTACTGGGTAGCACGATACTCCTTGGTAAGACTGGTTGTCAGACTTTCGGGCTTCTGACGATCCGTAACGACTGTCAAAGATCCACAAATGACAGCCGGGACAATTCTCGTAAACTATGATCCAGCAATTTAGAGCAATGGCAACATGTAGCAACCTGTTGCCAGAGATACGGCCCCACAATACCATGCAATATCGAGCAAATTAAAAAAAACTAGGCAATACCCGCCGCCTCCGCCGCCAGTTGGTTCCTCTTACAAAAACGAGACGTAGCTATACATACAAACGAGATAGAAAGAAAATTGACTAAAAAATTCCAAAATGATTGGATATTCCGCGTCTCGTATTGGCGACGTTGTAAAATGTGAAATAATAATATATAAGGTGTATCTATTCATACACGAAATATCTGAAAGGGTCATTGTACTCATCATTATGAACAACTTTTACTATGGGCCCAAACCTGAAATCGCGAAAAAAATATCAGCTGTTCCCTACATTTATGTTCGCATATCTCGTCAAAATGTAGGGAACAGCTGATATTTTTTCGTGATTTCAGGTTTGGTCCGGTAGTAAAAGTTGTTCATAATGGCGAGTACAATGACCCCTTCAGATATTTCATGTATGAATAGATACACCTTATATAGAGCATTCAGAAGCAATATTCCCGAAACAATATCCGCATTTTAACGTTGTTGCTCCAGATTGCTCCACTTAATTGATCCAGATTAACCCATTAGTGTTGCCGAGCAATCATTGCTCAAAGAATTGCCCGTGTGAGAGCAACTTAAGTAATTTACTTTACGTAACTAGCAGAATATCTATCTACAGGGTATTCTATGTCGCCTGATCGTCAGCCAGTCGTAGTTGGTACGATTCAATTGATATTACGTACGTACTTTTCTTTGTAACGATTACGCGTTTACTTATTGACCTTTGGCAGGATTACTCTATTATCAAGTTTCTTTGTGTCATTTTTCGTATTGACCTTTGAGTTACGTGTTTTATAACAGCACGAGGTTTCGTTTCCCGGATCGGGCAGAGTGTTATTGGATTGTTTGACCAGGAATTAATCAGTAGCAGTCCGGAGTCTGACTTTTAGTTAATGACAATACGCTCGCTCCCCTATTATATGAGATTTGTACATAACTGTCGAAATGTGTGATCAATATTACTCTTTATATTTTAATGTCTGGATATATACTTTATTGTACACTAGATTATACATTACAAAAAATTATATATCCTACAATATATATAATGGGCCTTATCATATGGTTTTCTGCAAACTCTTTCAGGCAACCTTAGAATGGACAGTGGGGTATCTACACCTCTGCCTATCCCTTCGAGGATTACAAACGTGATATTATCTATATGATAAATAATACATATTATGGGTTCGTTATGTCTCAGTATCACTGCTATATTAGTAAAAATAGGTCACCAAATTTTATTTTGAATCTGGCTTAATACACCTTGGAAATATCAATTCATTGGAACCGACAATTGACCGAGTTTGGAATAAATATTTTTGAAGTATTTGAATACAAGCTAGGTAGCAAAATGGATAGTTTACTTCCACAAAAAAAAAAACTGTGAATTCACGTTTGACAAACTGAAAAAGAATATGTGTGCAGCGTTTTTGTTTCTTTTATTTCTTTTGACCAATTATTTGATTTCGAAAACTGGTAAAAATATAATTGGTACACGTAATTTTAAGTGTAGTTGAATGTTTTGGTAAAGCGATACAATAACTGACAAATGCTTGCACTGACTAGACTGGCCCACTCAAATCAGTGTGGTTGTTTCCTCAAAATATTATTTCAGGCACTAATTCATATTGTCTTCTCATGATCTGACCAAGGATATATCTGGACTTTAAAACAGACTTTGGTCCTTGAGTTTGTTTCGCTATTTCTGCTCAGGGGTAGTCAGATACGGGTAGAAAATGTCGACTCCATCTAGTTTTCGTTTTTTTTTTAATAATACGTGTAAAAGTGATTTTGATATATTTATAGGTATTTATAAGTATACTAGCTGACCCAGCAAACGTTGTTTTGCCTTATAAATTATTTAGGGGTGGACTACCCCTAACATTTAGGGGGATGAAAAATAGATGTTGGCCGATTCTCATAGATACCGGATAAGCACAAAAAATTTCATCAAAATCGGTCAAGCCGTTTCGGAGGAGTATGGCAACGAAAACTGTGACACGAGAATTTTATATATTAGACTTATTTTTAGAATAAACAATTTGTTTTCATTTCTAGTCACTTACATGAAAGAGAAAAAGAACAGAAAAAACCACGTACCTGCCCACGTATCAAGGGAATTATTGCAAATCGCCAAGGGTTCTACGGGAAACACGGTTTTATTTTTTATTTTTTTCGGAAATTTTCCAATCTTTTTGCAGTATCGGGTTATCCTTGACTACAGAAACTATTTCAGTTCTGAGAAGCATGTCTCTACGACGTACCGATTCCAAGTTAGGAGCTTGGTTTAGGGGCACTATGGAGCGAGGACTTAGAAAAATTTTCGTTGTTTTTCGAAAGAAATTGTTGCTCTGGTTGAAAGCCATGAGATGACGGGAAATAACCGCGAAATATTGAAAAAAAAAATCGAAAAAGTTTTTAAGTCCAAAAAAAAAGTTTTCGTTATTTTTGCTGCTCATAGTGCCGCTAAGCATAGACTCCAACTCCTACAACACCGCCCCTAAGACGACCCACTGACCTGTCAAAGTCCTCTTCCAATTTACTTCATGTTTCGTGTAATATTATTTCATTTAATATTATTATACGAGAATGAGGGTAGAATATTTGATATAGGTGTACCTACATACATGCTTCGTCAATATACAAACACGACGTGTTTTGTTTATTTATCAGGGGTTCAGGGGGTCAGTAAATCAAATTAACAAACAGAGCCTGTGATATTAATAGTGTTATCTAGATTATGACAAGACTGAAAGTAGATAATTATCTAATGTGTCTCTTTTTCTGGACCTCAAATAATTCCTATTTTGGTGTCCTAAAAATGCTAAATAGTAACTGCGACCAACTTGGATGTAGCGATCGCCGCTACAGGCGGTAGAAAGATTCTCAATCATTAAAAACGTGAGCATCACTAGAAGTGCATAAAAATTTTTAGAGGTTCATCTTCTTCTAAATAAATACAGTCAGCCCAGAATTTGGCTACGAGCTTGTCACTTTCAGCAGCGTCCATCAGATTTTGTAGCGTGCAGACAATAGGACATGCTGGATAAGATATTAAGTGCCCCATTGTTTGTAGGTTCCGTGTGGTGCCGGACGTAAAAGAATAGCACCACCCCATTTGTTCCCATGGGTGTCGTAAAAGGCGACTAAGGGACTTACTAGGGAATGGGCAGCAGCGTTCTCTATGCATTTGACCACCATACTGCGATCGCCAACCCGCCTGCCAAGCGTGGCGATTATGGCAAATCCCCCCCTTTTGGGGGAGGCTTATGTCTAGCAGTGGACGTCTTTCAGCTGATATGATGATTGTTTGTAGGGCAGTGCAACATTTACATTCCAGGGTGGAGTCATCTGTGAATCTTCACCTGAGCAGATTTCTTTACTTTGTTTAAGCTTTAGAGGTTGATTAATTTAAAAGACTGTCCATTATTTAGAGGATCATTTAAATATTACCTATTCTATTTTCAAACGTACTGCATTTGTTTCTACACAAGCATTAGTTTGTTCATGAACACACACGACGAGCGTAAACTTAAGGCTCGTCCCCCTTACGCGCGCACTTGATTAATGTCATGCTCGCACTCGTACCTCACGGTAAATCTTTAGGAAAGCACTGGGAACGAATTTACCGCATGTTTGACTCCTTTACTTCGCCATGGGAACAATTTACAAGACCACTAAGGACAATTTCGTTGGGAATGGATTCCGTAAATGTTTTTGGAAAGTTTCCAGGTGGAGAAGGTAAAATGAGGTAGTTCAAGTGAGGTTTTGTTGTCTAGATTGGGTAAATGGTTCGGTTGTCGTGTTTTTCGAATGGTCTTGTATTTTTTTGTGAACGATTTTATGTTATTATTAGTTATAATCGGGCGCACGAAAAACTTAAATTAAATTGTAAGAAATGGTTTAAAACGATAAAAAAGTGTCAAAGATACCAAATACAATAATCAAATTTTTGTATTTTTCATTCGCTATAAAATCTGTCATTTAATAGATTTGAATTCTGTAAATGTATATTAGTCACGGTCGCGATTTGTTTTGATCAGCATATAACCAAATCAAAATCCAATAAAAAATCAGCGCTTTTTGAACGTCAAAATTACATCAAAGAGGACTCCTAGTAACGCCCGCCTTTCACCATTTCCTACTGCTTTAGAAGAAGAACTGGCACAAAAAGCTCCCACACAGTTATCTGTTCAGTTATAAGAACTTAATTCTATACAATAGTAAGTAATTAATATTACGAGACACAAAACATTAAATTAAATTATTTGTCATATGTCATTTAGCACTAGCCAACATACCTAGGTACCAACGAAAACATTGAAAAGTATTTTTAAGCTGAAATAAATAATAAAAACGAAAACAACCTACTCTGACATACAAATTCCAAAAACCGTTAGCCAATCAGGGGGCCTACTCCCTAAGCAAAATCCGCAGTGTCGGCCATTGTCACGGGCGCTTCGTTCTCCGTCTCACTTATGGACATACCGTAAGTTAGACAGAGAGCGAAGCGCTCGTAACAACGGCCGATTCTACGGATTTCGCTTAGGGAGTAGGCCTCCAGGTACGACGACAGCGCGACGCGACTCTCGCAGAACAATTTCTATGAAAACTGTATGCAAATTGTTCTACGAGTGTCGCGTCGCGCTTGTCTGAAGAAGCCTTTTGTAGTGATTAATAAATTATCAGACAATGTAAGGAATCAGTCGTCTGAAAGTCTAGTATTTCAAACTGATACTAGGAACAGACCAACCAAAACCTAAGTCAAACAAGAAGACAATTTAGTTATAATATCAAAATTATTCAGTTACTGTGCATAATATTCCTATTTATTTGTCTGTGGATTGTCTAAATTCGTTGTTTCCGAAACAAGGTTCTTGCATAAATTATACTGCGGTATAAGTAGGGTGAACGCATTTATTATGGTAATCGACTCGTCAAGTAAAAACATTTGTGTAGAATATTTATTGGGACCGTCGCCTTTGATAACTATGGTAAGGGCCTCTTCACCTAGTTTTCTTTATTGAAATACCGAAACTGGTTTAGCTTTTCTTTATTTTCGTGGGTTTGAGGACGATTTTAATTAGATGAGTGGGTAAAACGTAAAGTAGGTATATTTTAGTTCATTCATTTCATCATTTCAGCCGAAAGACGTCCACTGCTGGACATAGGCCTCCCCTAAGAGGGGAGTTTTGCCATAATCGCCACGCTATTCAGGCGGGTTGGCGATCGCAGTATGGTGGTAAAATGCATAGAGAACGCTGCTGCTCATTCTCTAGTAAGTCCCTTAGTCGCCTTCTACGACACCCACGGGTAGAAATGGGATGGTGCTATTCTTTTACGTCCGGCACCACACGGAACAACATTTAAGTTAAATAATGTTATACCTACCTTTTTTTCTGTTTTAATCATGGTCTGGCAGTTTGAGTACTTTATGCGGCCTACCCAAATGTTCTTTCTTTGGTATTTTTCATCGTATCGTTGAGCTCTTTTAGTTCTGAGTTGAGCTGCACGAATATTGACAAATGCGTGCACTGATTAGACAGGTCCACTCATTTTGTGTGGTTCTTTCCGCAAAAGACCACTTCTCACACCAATCTACATGGTCTTCACAAGATCTGAGCTAGATTATATCAGGACTTTAAAAGATACTGTGACTTGTGAGTTTGTTTTGGCCTCTCTTCTCTGACAGGAAACATTGACATACTCTAGTTTTAAAAATATGATTAATGTGTAAAAGGTTTGTAAAATTTTACAGAAATAAAATCATTCCTTTTTTACCTTAATTTAATTCTTAGATTAAAACTGAGGTCATAATTTTAGAAAGAAATTGAAGTTAAATAAAGACAACCTCAATTTTTTTCTAGCTACAGATTCTTACTTAATAGGTAGTAGCCGTAGCTTAAAAGACCAGTGACCTGTTTTCTTTTTTAACCGAAGTTTGTATCCGCAAAAGAAAATCGAGGGCAACAAACAGCCATACATCTTACATGGACAAAACCACCTATATGACAGTTATCGGCCATACATTTTTATGTCAGTTCCAACACCAATGCCGTTAGACAATCAAGGTCATCGCCACTAGAAGTGTTTGCTCACCAAAGAAATATAATAAACTAGTTTTGCCAGCGGCTTCGCCCTCGTGGATGTCGAAAATTATCCAACGTGAACGTACTATCGAGATAAACAGTATCCTATGTGTTATTTCAGATTACGTTTTGACCTGAACTCAATAAACATCCTAACATCTAATTATCCAAACGTAGAAACTTTCACATTTATAATATTAGTAGGATAGGATAAAGCTAAATAAAGATAAAAGAAACAACCAACTAACAATGAATAATGTTTTTCATAACTCAAAGAAATGATATACAGCATGTTTACCTGCGAGTAACTAAATACATCATTTAGTCTGACGCGACTAAATAAATGGGAAGATTTAGTCTCTTCTAGTCTCAGCAAATAGTTTTATGCGAGATATACTGATACAAATTAGTTCCTTAGTAACTTAAACCAGGCTTTTGTTGGCGTACAGCTCAAGTCAAAAGGGAATGGAGGCAATTTATTATACATGGTGGTTGTAAATAAAAAGTACTTTGTAAAGACACATTTTTCTTCTTACGCTTTTCTTTTGGTATTCGTTTTGACTTTTAAGCTAGATAAATGAGAATAGATCCAAAACTTATTTATTCGTGCCCTTTAATTTAGCATTTTCAAATAAATATGATTAAATGTAAATTCTGGAGGTATTATTATTTAAAAATGTCCAATCACTTACGGCAGAATTCATCGAAAAAAATGTGTTAATACAACAAAAAAATATTATATAATGGGCACCTCTTACTTTTTTTAACTCTGACGTCACCCCAGCCTTTGCCTGGAAAATTAGTTTTGCAACATAGTATTTTCCACTTTCGGAAAATTCGACTAAAACCCAGAAGATTATTGCACCTCTTCAAACAGCATCGAACAACAGCAAGAGTCATAAAATAGAACATAAATATTTGGATAAATTCAACTATCTTTGATGAATCATAGTAAAATTTACATAACGTTTCGGGTCTATTTTTCACATTGTTAACTTTACACGCGGTCCATAAAGTATGAACTTTACGTGTTTTTCTTTTACCTAACGGTCTTTCTTTAAAACTATTCTGATAGAATTTATTTATAAGAAAACTGTTCTTTGTTGTTCATATTTTTTTTTGTTTATGAGCCTTGTTTGTATTTGAAAGGCTTTTATTTAAATTTCATAATTTCGAGTTATTCGTAATGACTATGCCTGGGGGAAAGATACGACTAAAGATAGGGTTCTCTAATGTAATGATTGCGCCTCTTTTTGTGAACCTCTAATAGGTAATTAAAATTTTTGGGTCCTTCAAATACTAAATAGTCATGTAACTGGGACCAACTTGAATGCAGCGCGGTTGGTCACAATTCCACAATCTAATTCATCTGAGGGGTAATTCCCGTAATTATACGAACATTCACTGGCTGATCGCACTCGCAATCTGTCAAAAATACCTCTAATTTCCCTACATTATGACAAGTTTTTGACATTGATTGTCGCTGAGATGAAATGACGACCAGATTATGAACGTTTTTAATTACGGGAATTAGTCTTCTGGTCGGGGTTTCCTAGATTATTTATTACTTTTAATTTTACAAAGGCGTATCATTACGCGTTTGTGCGGAGGTTGATATTTTCTAACACTAGGCAATAAGTTATTTTCTTGTATGTTACTAACACTATAGGTATGGATATTTGTGTCCGAAATAAAGTTATTCTATTCTATTCTATTAAAAGGTTATAAAGTTTTTAGAGGATCAGTTGAATGTTTTCCGTATTAAAATTGGTACACGAATTTTAAAAACAGCCAACAATTTATTTTGACAGCTCAATAACATCCATTATGATCTTGATCGTGATCACAGATTTCAAAACATACGGCGCAACAAATATTGTTGAGTAATTGTCAAAATTAAAGTTATTGTAATCACGAATGCGAAATCTATACAAGTAAAATACCAGTCAAATTAAATATACACCCACTATAAGAATTCAAACCCATCAGCTAAAAGACGTCGCCCATTTTAAACACTTAGGCTCTGTGATCTCTAACAACGGCACCATCGACGCCGACATTACCCACCGTATCAACACTGGATGGATGAAGTGGCGACAGCTCTCAGGCGTGTTATGCGACAGTAGAATGCCAGGACATGTTAAAGGAAAGGTGTACAAAACTACAGCCCGACTAGCTCTAATATACGGTGCCGAATGCTGGAAGGCTCAGGTCAAAAAAGCACACACGACCGAGATGCCACTCTGAAGGACAGAGTAAGAAACGAGCACGTCCGAGGAAGTTTTAAGATCCGCCCAGTTGAGGAAAAACTCTCTGAAGCGCGCCTGAGGTGGTATGGCCATGTAATGAGACGGACCAGGGAACACATGACTAAGCAAGTCCTCCACATGAATCCAGGTCCAAAAAAGCGAAGTAGACCCCTTCTCACTTGCATGTCTGTTATCAACAACGACCTGAAGCAAGCCCAAGTGAATGACTCGACAACCCAAAACCGAAACGTCTGGCGTAGAATGACGAGGAGAGCCGACCCCAATTGAAATGGGATAAGGCTGGGCAAAGAGAGAGAGTATAATATCAGCCTATTATAATTCCCACTGCAGGACAGGCGCCTCTTAAGAATACGGGTGGGGTGCTTGGACAGGAAACCTCCTCGTGTGCCCGGGGGCTGGAGTTTCCCTTGGATGCGTCCGGGGGAAAGGCCAGTCTCCGGGACGGTGCACCCTGGGATGCGGTCAATGTCCCCCCATTAGGTACGTGTGCCTAAGGGGTGTCGTTGCCCGTATGCCAATATCCTGTCGGAGGAACACTCCAACGCGTGTCTCTCTGCGCTTATGCAGAGAAGCACAGCGGCGGAGTAAGAGCGGGCTCGGTGTGCACTTACCCTGCCACCGGGCAGGCAAGAACGAGTCCTCTCCTTCTGCCACCGTTAATCTCGTAGCCCCGAAGATTGTCACGGTCATGTCTCTGACTTTTGACGGGGGTCGAGGGTCTTGGCTTAATCGCCCGGGCCGCGAGGAAGAAATCCTCTATAAAAAATTACCCCAAACCTCCAAGCGGCGGCGCACCGTGAGGGAGGTTGATAGCTTGACTAATGGGTAGCTAAATTAGTCTCTAGTGCGGACCACTAGATTTTTGAGACATATACAGTTTTTTACTCGTGGGAACAAATATGGAACCAACTACTAAAAACAAAAACCTGGAAGAGAAGGAGAGTGATGCGGGGTCGGAGTCCGACGCCGCATCGAGCGCTCCGGGCTCTTTTAAGAGCCCGGAAGTAGTGGTGGGGGGTGCTTCGAAGAGGACTGGGGAGTTCCTCAAGAAGCGCTCCAAACCTGGGGATGGCCAGGGGTCGTCCTCGGATGGCGGGATGGCCTCGGCCCGAAAGCTTGGAAAGGTCTGTCGGCGGGGCGGGGTCCGGTTAGGCAAAGGCCTAACCACAAAGGATCCCGGCGAGCCCAGCGCCGAGACGGACCAGCGAGCCGAGGCCTTGGCCACGGAGGGGCAGCTCTCGGGAGGGACCAGCAGCAGGGCCCTCTCAGAGTCGTCTGGAGGAGAGCCGGACACCGCCGGCGGCTCCATATCAGAGCAAATGGCAAGGTTCGCGGAGGCTGTGGCTGCTGCAGTCAAGGGTTTGGCCTTGAAGAGGACGCACGCCTCTAAGGACAAGGCCGTGCCCGCAGCCATAGCCTCCATTATGGCGGCAGCGGAGGGCATCCACACCGGACCTCCACCGGACAACATGTCCGTGATGTGGGCGGAGGTCGCCCGCTTGGCAGCCGCCACGAAGCTTCTCCGAAAGGAGAACGAGGAGCTCCGAGCGGACCTGGCAGCACTCAGAGGAGCTGGCCCCAGGGTGGCGCCTCAGAAGGGGGCGCGGCATGGGCAGGGTGGACCCGTGCCCGAGGAAGACCGGCTGCTGAACCTGGTGCGGCAGGAGCTGGCTGCCTTCAGCAGCCGGTTTTCCGTCCTGGAGGCAATAGTCCTGCGGCCTCCGCTAGCAGCGAGTCGACCGGGCTCGGGCCAGCAGCAGAGGGGACACACGTATGCCGCAACCACCGCTGCCACGGCCAAATCGGCACCGCAGTCGGGACAAACCCCGGCGAAACCGGTGCCACCCAAGGCCAAGACGGGCAGTGTGGCTGCGCAGGCGGTGAAGGCCCCAGCCGTGGTGCCAGGACGGCTGGCCCCCCCACCTCCTAAATCTCCTCCGGCTGACGCCGAATGGCAAGTGGCCGGGGAGAAGAGGAAGGCAGGGAAAGCTGCGAGGGCAGCGAAAAAGAGGGAGAGGCGGCAGCGAGCCAAGAAGCGGAGCGCCGCGGCTAGGCTACGCGCCCCGAAGTCCGCAGCTGTAGTTATCACACTACAGCCGGAAGCGGAAAAGAAGGGCGTGTCCTACCGCGACGTGATCGCGAAGGCGAAGGCGGCGGTGGACCTCGCAGACTTAGGCGTTGCCGACGGCCTCCGCATCAGGGTCACCGCGACTGGGGCCCGGATGCTGGAGGTCCCTGGCGCGGCCAGTGGCCCGACCGCTGACGCTCTGGCTGAAAGGCTAAGGGCGTCCATAAGTGCGGACGAGGCCCGAGTGTCCAGGCCCACCAAGTGCGCTGACATGCGCATCTTGGGCCTGGACGACTCCGTGACGGAGGGCGAGGTGGTGGCCGCCATAGCCAGGTCTGGCGGGTGCTCTGCCGAGCAGGTGAGGGCAGGGACCATCCGTCCTGACAACACGGGGATGCGAACCGTCACGGTGAGCTGCCCCGTGTCGGCGGCCCAAAAAATCACCGGGGAGGGCCGAAGGCTCCTGGTAGGCTGGGTATCTGCGCAGGTGAAGCTGCTGGAACCCAGACCTCTGAGGTGCTTCCGATGCCAGGTGGGGCACCACGTGGGAGTAAAATGCACCTCGGAGGTAGACCGCAGCGCTCACTGCTTCCGCTGTGGTCAGCCCGGTCACAAGGCCGGGTCGTGCAACGCCACGCCGCACTGTTACCTATGTGCGGCAGCTGGCAAGCCGGCCGAACACCGGGCTGGGAGCAAGGCCTGCGCTCCACCCGCCGAAACCAGGAGCCGTGGCAGGGGCAAGCCCTCCGCCACCGCCGTCACCGCCGTAGCTGCCGCCACTGCTGCCGCCGCTGCCGCCCCTACCAACGTCGTTGCCGCCGGCACCACCGCGGCAGGGCCCTCTCAGGGGGCTCCGGAGGGGGCTGAAACGGAATGCCAATAACGGCTCCATTTCGCCTCCTCCAGGCGAACATCAACCACTGCGCCACCGCTCAGGATTTGTTGCTCCAGAGCATGGCGCAGTGGTCGATTAACATCGCCGTGGTCGCTGAGCCGTACTTTGTCCCGCCCAGGGATTACTGGGTGGAGGACCTGAGCGGCTCAGTGACCATAATTTCGTCGGCCGCCGCCGGCACCCCGGCTCTCGAGGGTATCCAGAGAGGAAGGGGTTGCGTAGCAGCACGGTTCGGGGAGATTGCAGTGCAGGGAGAAGTACACCCCTACGGTGTACTTCTCCCCGAGCCGAACTCTCGCCGAGTTCCACAACTCCCTTGCGGAGTTGAGAGACGTCGTCGTCGGGTTTCGTTCCCTCCCCGTGCTCGTCCTCGGGGACTTCAATGCCAAGAACTTGGCTTGGGGTTCCCGGTTGACGGATGTGCGGGGTAGGATGGTGGAGGACTGGGCTCTAGAGGTGGGCCTGGTCGTCCTAAACCGGGGTTCTGTCGCCACGTGTGTGCGGATGCGGGGTGAGTCGGTGGTGGACATTTCGTTCGCTAGCCCCGCTCTGTCACCGCGTGTCGTCGACTGGCGCGTCATGGAGGGGGTGGAGACGTATTCCGACCACCGGTATATCCGGTTTGATGTCTCCGCCCAGGCCTCGAGCGCGCTGGTCCAACAGGCCCCGTGTGGTCCGCGGTGGGCGCTGAAGCGGCTGGACCGGGAGCTCCTCCTGGAAGCCTCGATCGTGCAGGCCTGGGTGTCACCACCGGACAGGCCTACCGATATCAACGACGAGGCGGAGTGGTTCCGGGAGGCCATGTCCGAGGTATGCGACGTGGCAATGCCCCGGGTCCAGCCAGGACGCGCTTCACGCCAGGTGTACTGGTGGTCGCCGGAGCTCACACCGCTGCGCGAGGCGTGCGTTGCTGCGCGGCACCGGTACACCAGGCACCGCAGGCTCCGTATCCGCCCTCCGGATACGGAAGCCATTCAGGCGGAGCTATACGAGGGGTACAGAGCGGCGAAGACCGCCCTCCGAGCGGAGATCCTGCGGGCCAGGTCACTGGCCCGCGAGGAGTCGCTGGAGACTCTGAACAGAGACCCGTGGGGACGCCCCTACAAAACGGTGCGGGAAAAAATCCGCCCGTGGGCTCCCCCGCTGACCCAGAGTCTCCGGCCTCAGCTCGTGCAGGACGTGGTGAGCGCTCTGTTCCCCTCGCAAGGGGAGCATGCTCCCCCGCCCATGGCTCCGCCTCCTGCGGTGCGCGACGCGGACCACACCGACGACGACGACGATGCTCCAGAGGTGACCGAGGTAGAATTGAGAGTGGCGGTACGTAGGCTGAATGCCAAGAATACCGCCCCAGGACCCGACGGCTTGCCTGGAAAAGCCTGGGTCCTGGCCTTGGAGGCTCTCGGGCCTCGACTAAGAGGGCTCCTGAGCGCATGCTTGGAGGAGGGCCAGTCCCCACGTCACTGGAAGACGGGGAAACTGGTCCTCATCAAGAAGCAGGGGCGCCCCGCGGACTCTCCGTCCGCTTACCGGCCCATTGTGCTGCTCGACGAGGTGGGCAAGCTCTTTGAAAGAGTCATTGCAGACCGCCTCGTCGGGCGGCTGGTGCGGGTGGGGCCGGATTTGGCGGAGAGCCAGTTCGGTTTCCGCAGGGGGCGCTCCACGGTGGACGCCATCATGCACGTGCGAGCCCTCACGATGGGGGATGCAGTGGCCCGGGGTGGGGTCGTCTTGGCGGTGTCTCTGGACATCGCCAATGCGTTCAACACCCTGCCCTGGAGTTGCATAAGGGAGGCACTCCGGTATCACCGGATGCCGACCTACCTCTGTCGTTTGGTCGAGGCCTATTTGACGGACAGGGCCGTCATCTACCCCGGTCACCTAGGAGAATGGAACTGGCGAGAGATGTCGTGCGGTGTCCCACAGGGATCGGTCCTGGGGCCGCATCTGTGGGACATCGGATACGACTGGGTGCTGCGCGCCGACCTCCCTAGCGGCGTCAGTGTAGTTTGCTACGCTGACGACACGCTGGTCCTGGCGCAAGGGGGGTCGTACCAGGCGGCGGCCGACTTAGGAACACACGGGGTTGCGACAATCGTGCATAGGATCCGGCAACTGGGACTCGAAGTGGCCTTGCACAAGTCCGAGGCCATGTGGTTTCATGGCCCTCGGAATGCGCCACTGACGGGTTCCCAGATAACGGTGGGAGGGGTTCACATCGGCGTCGAGTCGACGATGAAGTACCTAGGACTCGTCCTCGACAGCCGGTGGAACTTCGCGGAGCGCTTCCGACGTTTGGCTCCCAGACTGGAGCGGGCCGGGGCTGCCTTGAAGCGGCTCCTGCCCAATCTGGGGGGGCCGAACGCCTCCTGCCGGAGGCTCTACGCGGGGGTCGTGCGGGCCATGGCCCTATACGGGGCGCCGGTGTGGGCGCCCACATTGGGGCGCCAACCAGCACGCCGGTTGAAGGCGGCCCATAGGGTCATGGCCATCCGGATGATCCGGGGATACCGCACGATCTCCGGTGAGGCGGCGGGCCTCCTTGCCGGATTGCCGCCATGGGATCTGGAGGCAAAGGTCCTCGCGCACACTTGGGAGTGGCGCGAGGAGGCCAAACGCCGGGGCGTAACTCCGCTGCCGCGGGAAATCACGGCACGGCGGACAGAGCTCCGGCAGGATCTCATGGCGACGTGGAAGGTGCGATTGTCGCAACCCAGTGCTGGGCACGCCACGATCGCGGCGGTAAGTCCCCTCTTTGAGGAGTGGCTTGAGAGGCGGCATGGCGTCCTCACCTTCCGCCTGACACAGGTCCTCACCGGACACGGTTGTTTCGGGAGGTTCCTGTTTCGGTTAGGGCGGGAGGAAACGCCCGGGTGTTTCCATTGCGAAGATCGCCCTGAGGACACGGTGGAGCATACGGTGGAGGTCTGCCCGGCTTGGGCGGAGCATCGCCGTGTCCTCGTGGACGTGATCGGCGGCGGCGATCTCTCGCGTCCGACCCTGGTCCAGGCCATGGTACGGAGCGAGAGGGCATGGCTAGCTGTCGCCTCCTTCAGCGAAGCAGTTATGCTCGCAAAGAGGGAGGCGGCGCACGTGAGGGAGATGCAATACATGCGCCCTCACAGCCGTGGCCTTCGCAGGAGACGCCCTGGGCGTCGGGAATCCCAGGCTGATTCCCGGCCACCGTAGGCACGGGCTTGCGGACGGCGAGTAATGGGTACCTCGCTGTCCGGTAAGGACCAAGCCCGGGTCGACGGCGCGTTGTGTTCCACGCGCGCCTCAAAGAGATGTCAGCAGCAACAGAGGGGCCCGCAAGGGCTGATGCCTGCCGGGGGTGCGGGTTGTTCGAAAGAGATACCGCCGCCCCTGGCACACAGGCAACTGAGGGAACACGGGTGGGTTTTAGTCAGTAAAAGTCTGACACGCCCTCCCGCTCCACCCAGAGCGGGAGAAGTTATTTGATGATTTCCCACCCAGAAAAAAAAAAAAAAAAAAAAGAATACGGGTAGGCGATTTTAGATTTAATTATCTATCGCTTTGCCTGGCTTCGCCCTCGTTTATAGCGGAAATTATTCCACGAGAACGTGCTACCGGGAAAAATAGCATATGTTGGTATAACATCAACTATCTGCCAGTGACAATCAGTCCACCCGTTTCGGACATCACAAACAGCCCGAGTCAAAGATGGACAAAAATTGTGAATTTGTTTTTTTTTGTTATAAGTACCGTATATACTTTTATAGGATTGAATAAATAGACGACATAGACGAATATACGCGTAGGTATGGATTTGTATAGATAAGTCCAGATTTCCTCACGATGTTTTCTTTCACCGATGTCAGTAAAGTCTAAGATAAACTCAGAAAATATATATGAATAGAAAACTTAAAAAACTAGGAAATGCGCCTCCTGCGTCGCCTCCGCCGCCGCCGGCAAGTTCCTCTCGCAAAAACGAGATGTAGTTATACGTACAAACTACATAGAAAGAAAATTGACTAAAAATTTCCAAACCGATTGGATATTCGGCAACCCATGAAATATATGGAGCAATCAGAGGCAATATTACCGAAACACTTCGGAAATTTATTGTTGTTGCTCCAGATAGCTCCACTTAGTTGATCCAGAATGATCCATTAGTGTTGCCGAGCAATAATTGCTCAAATAATTGCCCGTGTAAGAGCTCTTTTACACTGACTTTAAGCAACACGAAGTTACTTCATTAATTTTAATAAATTTCATAATTTTATAAATTGATACTTTCATGGGATGTCCGTCCATAAGGATACCGTAAAAATATTCTTTAACAATACAAAATTAAATTGTTACAACGTCGGAACACGCAAGATCGGAGTTTCTGAGCTCCTTATATATTATGTCCGAAGAATATATATTTATCTTTATACTAAGATGTTTACGTATTCATGTTAGATACTTTGCTACTTTTTTAACTTCGGGGCTTTTTGGGCTAACAATGCTATCTAGGAAGTAAATTTTCGGGTCACATTATTTTCGAAATGGAAGATTCTTGGGGGTTCCAAAAGGTAATTAGAAATGTAAAACTTCAAATTCATGACCATCAAGGTCTCAGGACGTTGGTTTCTGGTGGTATTTTTTGTTTTGAGGGTAGTTTCTGGTGTACATCATCATTTCAACCGAAACACACACATAGACCCCCCGAGTTCCGCCAATTCGACCGGTTCTATGCTTCCCGCATCCAGCGGTGTCCTACGGCCTTCATAAGGTCATCGGTCTACCTTGTGGGAGGCCTTCCAATTCTACGTTTACCAGTACGCGGTCGCCACTCAGTAAAGTATATATAAATAAATAACACTATAGGATGCCTACTACGAAGCAATTAATTTAAACCCATGCTCAAAATCGTTATTTTATTCTAAACACGCCTGATATGCCAATTGTCAGAATGGACCTAATTATAACAATATGCAGTTGACGAAGGCAAAGCGAGGTCATAAAGGAAAATTCACAAGTGTGTGAAATATCCATTAACATTAAATTACATAACATTTTTTTCTAAATTGTCCTTCAAAATGACAATATCGGTTAATTAAAATTCTTCGTTTTAAAAACAAGGCGAACCATTCATCAATAGATAAACATTAGCCTAGATCTATTTATTTCCATTTTATTTAGACGCCAATGTAAACGTTTGTATAATAAACTTCCTAGCTACATTCAAGAACTTGGCCTTATAAATTCAAATCTTTTATAAAGTGGAAATTATGCCAGAAATTATTTTATACCGTGAAAGGTTTGGGATTGCATAGGTTCAGTAAATTTACACGGTAAATCTTGACCTTTTTTGCCAATTTTTTTAATCTGTATTCCGTTTTGCTTATACATACTCGTACAATGACGTGAATATTTACTTTGTAATGTATTTTAATATTTAATTATTGTGAATGTGATGACTCTGTCATTCTAAGTTACTGTTTAATACAATGTTTTAAATTCATTAGAAACTGAAAGAAAAAACTAGCATCTTGGAAAAATACTGAAATTTCGGGAAAATTTAAAAGTTGGTAAGCAGGTCCGAAAAATTCTGATGAAAATCAAGCGATAATTATTCTTATTTACTAAAGCTGTCACCACAAAGCCGCGGCTCCCGCCGGCACAAACCGGCGTTAGTGCCGGCGGCTTTAGAAGTTGCAAGATCGTTAAAATCAGGCCGCCGGCGTTGCTCGCCGGGTTCGTGCTTAGGTGTGTAGACAGCTTTAGGTATTTCAAATATTTGCCATTAAATTCTCAGACATTTTTTATTAAAAATAATAGGTAAAGTATTCCAAAAACGTGTTCTTAAAATGCAAAGCAGATACCTCCACGAGATCTTTTATAAGTGTGTGTTTTCATGATAAACCGTGGACAAGGAAAGAAGATTATTAAAATTTAATCTACCCACACACCGCACCATTTTAAAAGTCTAAACTGGGTTACTCGTGTCCCGCCTACATTGGTCATTATTACACTTAACTTTTAAGGAAAGATCTGAACATTCGCGAAGTTAAAAATATCCCATCTTCATTGAATTAATAAAAATGATTAATTAATTTGAGCACTACGGAAACAAAATGAAAAGAAAGATGTTTTCCTCAATTTCTCTCAAATAAAGACTTTAGGTAGTATTGTTGAGTTTGTCCCAAAAACAAATTGGGGCGTACATGGTTGGGTCATTAACAACTGTGCAAGAGTGATAAACTAAACTGCGGGAAAATGTTTTGGTTTTACGCGGAGACATTTTGTTGTACTGAGTCTTACGAAGTAGATACGTTCATATTATTGTGTTCTGTGAAACATATTTTTTTGCTAACAACTGCACTGACTACAACTGATCACTAATAAACAGTTGCTAAAAAAATGTGGTGTCTTGCTTTCTTATTGTGTTACTTCTTTTTTTTTGCTGTAGTAATATCGTCATTGATAGTCACCTGGAGAGAACGGAGGTTTATGAAGAAGTCTTACCAACTAAACCTAAAGCACCGCGGTACCTACCACTCATGAGTTCTAATTACTGTTTTGTAGCAAAATCTGTCTCTGTTGATAAAGCCAGGAAAATTTGAAAGTAATCAAATTGTTTACCAACAGAAATTGTCCGTATAATAAAATCTTAACTGTCAGTCATTCTTTGAAAGTTATTTGACATGGCAAATCGACGTACTGTGTCATTTGATAACCAATTTTCTCTGACCGTTAATCTAATTAACGGATCCGATATACGATGAGCTCTTGAAATACGAATTTACAGACATCGTGTCAGTGTAAATTCATATTTTAGGTACAACTAATGGTTTACCGGAAAAACAACAACTGGATCTAGGACATACCTACTTATCGGCTTCCAGTCTAACCGGATGCAGCTGAATACCAGTATGTTACATGGACTGACTGCCTATCTGACCTCCACAACCCTGTTACGGGCCAATATTCATGGTTAGACTGGTTAGCAGACTTTCGGGCTTCTGACGACTGTCAAAGATCCACAATTGACAGCCGGGACTAACGGCTTAATGTTACCGAGGCACGGAGGGGTCTTGGTGTGTAAAGATGGTCACCCATCCACGGACCAACCGCGGCAAGCGTAGCTTAACCTGACCCGTGCTGATAATATTACTTAGCCACAACCCCCTTATACTTATCGGGATAACTAGGTATATTCTAGATCCAGTTGTCATTTTATTGGAACATAACGGAACTAAGCCGCTTCTAGTAGAATAATATCGGTGTAGACGTGTTTATTTTATTACGTGTGTACCAGCACTAAATGGTACGAAAAAAGTAATTTCTTCTTACTTCCACAAAATTAAAGGTAAAATGTGACATATTTATTGCTTTTAATAGTGTTATTTATTAGAATGAGTTAGAAATGGGCTTCCCGTTTTGATAAGAAAAACTGTTGTAGAGAAAATATTTTTACCTATTAGTCTTGCTTATTTCAATGGTTCTGTTAATGGGTTTGTTATTTGATTTATTTCTGTGACGCACCGTAACTTAAGCCTGACATAGAATAAAATTAATGTTTTGTGTGAAAATCTTTCGGATACCTTCCATATAGTTTTGGAAGTGAATACTTCTTTAGACGCGGTGAGCGATTTTTGCTAGTGGAAAATCTTATGGATTTGCGCCACCGACATGCTATTGCCAACAGTAAATATCTGTAACTAAACGTATAACATGTTGCGTTTGACAAGCAGTGAAAGCATATAATAGGTATATTGTACATTGACATACAAAAAATATATGGTAACTATCACTATCCATTATAAAAACGCATCTGTCTGTCTGTTCGCGATAAACTTAAAAACAACTGAACGGATCTTCATGCGGTATTCACCAATAGAGAGAGTGATTCATGACGAAGGCTTATATGTATAATTTATTAAGGTTTTTTGTAAGTTTTTAACGCAAGCGAAGCAGTTGACAAAAGCTTGTTAATTCATAATTAATTATTTTCATTTAGAATAGAATAGAAATTCATAATTTTTCACATTAAAATTAATTTGACCATTCAAAAATAACCACTGTTAATTTATTGTTTTAGGTTTTCACTTCATTCGGCAGTCCCCCCATGACTGTTTTCTGTAGGACTTGTACGATGTTAAATAAAATTAAATAGAGATACAAAAAAATTATTAAATCATAATCTAGGTAATTTACAAAACATGTAAAATAGGACGTACGTATCCTAACCAAAAAGTCAATAAAATGAAAAAGGCAACGTTAATATACGAATATCAATTAAAACTTTGTAACACATACCTCGCATCCTTAATTACGTATCTGCCTAATTATTTATCGAGTAAAATTTCCTCCAGGCGGATATTACCCGGGTAAAATAAATTACCCATTTATTTAATCGAACGTCTTATAATTGCCATTTTGCTTTTCTAAAAATTATAAAGTAGAGTGACAATGATTGAGCCTCTTTTTGTGAACTCGTAAGAAATACTTTTTTGGGGACCTAAAAATACAATAGCCAAGTAACAGCGACAAATTATCATAGTTCTTACCTAACCTGACAAAATCAGAATTAAAAGTAATTTATTCAAACTAGGCCGAGAGTCAGCTCTTTTTGAACGTCAAAATTACACAATCCCCTCAAAACTTACTAACTTACTTTTAATTTAATTTTTAATTTACTTTATTCTGATTTTATATGTTATGTGTACCTACAAACAAAGTCTAAAATACCTGCTGTATCTGTTAACAAAATCATCACCTGCCTAGCCTTTTCCCAACTATGTTGGGGTCGGCTTCCAGTCTAACCGGATGCAGCTGAATACCAGTATTTTACATGGAGCGACTGCCTATCTGACCTCCACAACCCAGTAACTGGGTAACACGATACCTCTTGGAAAGACTGGTTGTCAGACTTTCAGGCTTCTGACGACCCGTAACGACTGTCAAAGATCTACAAATGACAGCCGGGACCAACGGCTTAACGTGCTTTCCGAGGCACGGAGAGGTCTTGGTATGTTAAGATGGTCACCCATCCACGGAGCAACCGCGGCAAGCTTAGCCTGATCGATCGATCCGTACGGCTAATATTACTTAGCCACAAGCCCCTCCTGTTACCAAAACTGTTACCTGTTAACAAAATATGCATTATTATTGTCCGAAATAAACGTTTTGATTGATTGATTGAAAACGCCCGCCATTCACCACTTCCTAGTGCTTTAGCTGGGAAGAAGAATTGGCGCAACAAACTCCCCAGCAGCACAGCTGTTTGTTAAGTTAGAAGAACTTGATTTTATACAATAGTAGGTAATTAATACACTCATTAGACACGTTTGTTTAGTACGTATCCTAATTACTGTACTGTAATACCTAGCCTAGTTACTTACTGTGAGAAAGGCCATAAAAAGAGGTTCATTTATTTAAAAAAGTGTTGATCTTTAGTAGCCCAAAAAGTTTTAAAGATTCTTTAATAAAAAAAAGAGTTTATCATTAAAAAATCAATAAATAAGTTTTAAGAGAATCTGTCAAATATTACCCAAATAAATTACCAATGGTAATTTTTAAATTAAGGTAATTTATTTGGGAAATATTTATTACCCTAGTGACCCTACCGTGACTTACAAAACACATGTCGCTTACAGCTATGGGTAATTAGGAGTATCATTATAAAACTAATCACTTTTGTCCACTAATGGCGGAAGTTTTAAATATGATAGCGTGATCCTATAATTATTATTAATGGATCAAATTATACACGGAATGTTGTCCTTTGAAATCCTTTTAATATCTGAATATTTCAGAATCAAAAGGATTATACAGTAAAGAGCAGTAATGTGGCTTTGTAGCGAGTAAGTTTTGTCAATTATCTTTCTAAAGCTAATAACATATCGCCTGTCTAAGGGTAGGCAGAGACCAACAATATAAACATACCTACTAATAAGAAAGCTTAAGTGTTTGCTTCTTCGTTTGAATGCGCTAATTTCTGGAACTGCCAAGCCGATTTGTAAAATTTGTTTTGAATTTGATAGCCCAATTCATAAAGAAGGTTTTAGGCTATTTAACATTAGACGCTACGATGCCAAGCATAAAAAAAAATATAGGCGATAGGATGCGAAGCGTTGTGTCGAAAGCCAAAATTTCACTCGGACAAAGACGCGAGTGGTAGTCTACTTTATAAAAAATCTTAAATTCACTGGCAGACATCACGCAGCCTAATTGGCCTAAATCACTCGGTCATATTATTCATAATAATATTGATAAAAAATCCATTCCCAACTATCTAACTGGATGTAGCTGAGTACCACTATTTAACATGGATTGACTGCCTATCGGACCTCCACAGCCCAGTTACTGGGTAAAAATTTACCCTTTGGTAAGACTGGTTGACAGACTTTCGGGCTTCTGACGACCCGTAACGACTTTCAAAGGCCAATGACAGCCGGGACCAACGGCTTCACGTGGTTTCTGAGGCACGGAGGCGTCTTGGTATGTAACGATGGTCACCAATCTACCAACCGTGGCAGGTGTAGCTAAACCTGATCGATTGATCCGTGCGGCTGTTACTAATTAGCCAAGAGGCCCGGAATAAAAAAAAAAGTAACTATTGGTAATAGTACCGGAATTTCGGCTTTTCTTTGTTTTAATAAGTTATTCTGTACAATGTTCGCAGCTCACACTTTTAAACATAAATAATTAGCCTATAACATTCCCATTGCTGGGACACAGGCCTCCTCTCTGTGAGAGGGAGTGGGCCGTAATCCACCACGCGGGCCCAGTGCGGGTTGGTAGACGTCACATGTCTTGGAATTTTTGGTTCTAGGACATGCTGGATTGCTCGCGATGTTTTCCTTAACCGTTTTGTGAGCTCCGCACTTCCGCAGCTCATACGTGGTAGATAATTTCGTATAGTATTTATGACGTAAAGTAGGCAGAAAATGTTACTTTATTCTCACCCACAAACACATCTGCCGCGTCTTCATTCATAAATTGTATCTAAACGCGTTCTTTGCTTGCAAATGTCTTGCTTATTATCGTTGAAAGACTCGCGTTTTTAAAAAGGGGAAAATTTATTTTATTAATAAATTTCCCTTTTACATGTAAGTTTTCAACATGATTTAGAAAAAGGAAGTTTACAGACAATTCTATGTGAAGTGTTTGTAATGTAGGAGACAGATAAGCTGAGATAATGTAAACGTTCTTAGGAGAGGTATCTACCTACCCCTTTATTTATAAACGATGCTTAAAGTTAGGTGTCGAAACGTCAAAAATGTTTGTTTTTTTTATTATTACTACCGTAAATATACAGGATAAGTTTTTATCCAGTCCGCAAACTGTAACCATGAATTCAACATATCATTCTAGACTTCTCAGAGCAGAAATTTTTCGACGGTAATACAAAAAAAACTTAGCTGTTCCATACATTTTGAACGCGTAGGCATTGCACTTTTCTATGAAATAGCTGTTTTTTTTTGGAAAACCGACGTAAAATTTCTGCGCTACGGAGTCTAGAATGATATGCTGAATTTATGGTTACAGTTTGCGCAATGGTCAAAACCTTATCCTGTATACGTTCATGTGCATTTAGTAAAAAATGTTATTTAGACATTACAAACAGACACTTCTATTTTGCTTATGTTTATATATGGCTAGATGTATAATATTCAGGCTTTTCTGTGGCAAATAATACATTTTCTTTCTTTCATTGCTGTGTAGGTTAAACGGGGTTTAAAGGCTATAACATTACAGGCTTCAACTTTCTATTTGAGCTTTGCAGCACTTAGCTTAGTAGTCTAATCTGCGCTACCCTTTTTCTATCAGGAGCGGCGACGCCATGCCGTCGCGTGGCCTGTTTTCAAACCACGAAAGCTGGGAGTAGTTTTATTTTTCAGGTCATTCTAAAGACATTTTAGTTAATTGCTACATTCTTTTTTTGTCGAAAATCTTGCATAATTTGTCTGCAGCAGGTTAATGCTTTTTAAAATTATATTGCTGCACGCGACTTCATCGAAAATTTCTTTTGTCCCCTGACCCACCCCGTTACATCACATTGCCTGCCCGCACTAGTGATTCGTTTCGCTTAGCCGAAAAAAATCGAAAAAGAGTAAGAAATACTTAGTTTTTTACCCATGTTATCTGTGTACCTAATTTCATCCAAAACATCCTAATTTCATCCGTTCGGCCGAAACATTTTACATTGAATATATTTTTATTAATTTATTTAGATTCATAGAGGTTTTATAGTAGATGAGGAAAATTAAGAAGTTTTAGAAAAATATTTAAAAAACAATGAATTGTTGCGTGAATCGCTTCTCTCCTAGCTAGATCACTGAGTAATCTGTATGTATTTACGAGAAACAGTCGCGATACCCAATTTGAGTAGCACAACTATCCTGCTTTTGAAGCTTAAACAGCTAAGACTCTGATATACATCCTGGCCAGATCCTACTCGTAAATCGCCTTTAACAGGACCTAACCTTTTTGAATAACTTTACACGTGCCCAAAAATTACTCGCAGTAGAGGGAGAGTTTTATACATGTAGCCAATTTATAATTTTAATTCAGTCAGGGGAAAAGTTAATCGTAGTATGATGAAATTATAACATCATTAAGGCTGTGTATTTTTATAATTAAATATCCTCGATGAGCCTGTTTTCCTACAAGGGAAAGTTAAAAGATTTTCTGTAGTTTAGTGAACATCAAAAGTTTGTGGATGACGGTTTTCAGTTTCACGGTTCAATGGCTAAACGTTCAAGTTTCAGGACGTTGTAACTGTAAAACAGATGCGGTAATACCCAGTTAAAATCGGCAAAGACAAGAGTTTGGTATGTTTCTATAAAATAATCATTAAGTAGCAATACATGGATATATGTTCCGTGTGGTGCCGGACGTAAAGAATAGCACCCTGCCATTTCTTACCGTGGATGTCGTCAAAGGCCACTAAGGGACTTACTAGAGAATGGGCAGCAGTGCTCTCTATGCATCTACTATGCTGCGATCGCCGCCGTGGCTATTATAGCAAAGCCCCATTTTCATTTTCAGAATAATTTCTATTTTTTGGTAAATTTTGACGTACAAAGAGTTTTTTATGTGCCTATTTGAAATAAATGATGTGACTTTGAACTTTGATCTTTCTTTCAGGCACCGTCATTACGAATAACTCAAAATTATACCCCAATTCTGAAACTCAAGCCTTATTTTGCGTGACATAGGATTTTTATGTAAAATTGGCGTACTGCCAAAATACTACCTATAAACTGGTGTCGTTCAGCTACAACGACTGCTCACAGGAAATGTGTGGACATTAACTTTGTGCTTTTGTATTTGATGGTCTGATTTACTGTAACATATCGCTAGTTTGAAACTGGATTTTGTGCAATCGTTAAATATTAAAATATTAGGCCGCCGAACTGGGTGGTCGTTACAAATTTGTTTTAAAAATACGTGCCCCAGTATTTTCATAGTAATTATTGTAATCCTCATTAAAAATGGTGTCCAATGGAAGTTGAGCTTGGGTATACGATGGCCAAAGGTGATAGTTTTTTTTTGGCTTACCTACTGTGTTGCAACGTCTATTAAAATGGTATTATCTTTATATATAAAAATGAATTCCTATTTCCCTTGGAGACGGCATTACACGTGAACGGCTGGACCAATTATGCTAATTCTTTTTAGCTGTGTTTATTATTGTCTGGAGAAGGTTTTTATGAAAGAAAAAATATCAAAAAAATGGCTCGTAACATATTTAAATAATGCGAATTCAATATTCGTAGACAAGACAGGACAACGTCTGTCGGGTCCGCTAGTACTTTATAAAAGTATCCAATTTATCATTCAAAATGGTTGATTTTTTTTATAAAGTCTAACCGGAATCATGAAGTAGTAATAATAGAAAATGTTTTGATAATGCACTCACTTAATTGATTCAATCCTAGAAATTGGACAGTTTTTAACGATTTTATAAAAAAAGTAAAACATATTGTTTGTATTGCAGTTCGAGGTGGTAACCAAATCTGTTTTTTTTTAATGTAAAATGGAACCATTGATGGTGCAGCAGGCTTCCCTGTGTTTAATCCCATTTTTAAGTTTGTTTACTCACGAACCGTTTGAAAACCGTATATTCCTACTATTTATAACTGAACAGTGGCCTAGTTTACTGCATTATAGTATCGATGAGGCCAACTTACTCACTAAAAAGTAGCTCCTAGTGATTTTATTTCTCACAAAGTATAAAATACACACGAAGTATAATTATTACTACCAGTCTAGAGATCATAAGAAACAAATCACCACGCGTATCCATAATAGACGACACATTTTTTGGTGGGCCTAATACCTACCTACCACCTTTTTGAACAAAATAACTGTTGTTTTTAGAAGGTCAAAATCAAAGTATTGGTTTTAATTAAAAAATTACAGGCACTTGTGAAGTGTTAAGAATTCTGTCAGTTAAAGATAAAGCTAGTTCCCATTCCAAACATAGTAGGTTCCTATGGCAAAGAACGGGCAAGTATCTCCACGTACACTCGTACATGGAATGGCAGACGGTATGTATCTAAACGAGATTCGATGCTCATTAAAATGATTACTCTGAAGCCAGTGAATACATTCCCCAGCAGCCAATATACAAGTTTCTCATAGTCTTAAGACAAACTAATGTAGCGTGCATTAGATTTACTTTACCCCGTAAACAAAGAGGCTCATTAGAATTTAATACCTATTATGTGTGCTGGTAACGCCACTGTCCCTTACGCGGATAGCATGCATAACTTCAAAGGGTAAGTTATGTGGAAATCTGGCACAATACCTTTTGACTACGGGCAGATTTAATTTTATCTCTTTTTTTACGAAGAGTAGAGATTTTCTAGCTTTTATTTATTTATTACACCTCGCTTCGCCACACCTTGCCTCGTTGGTCTAGTGGTCGCAAGCGCCTATTGCTGAGCAAGGGATCTTGGCTGCAATTCCCAGGTCACGCAAAGTGTTTTTGAGATTTCTGTCTTCAATTTCTTAGTAGCAGCCCGGAGTCTGGACCCGGTTGATGGCAAAAGGCTCGCCCCCAATTATATTGGACTAAAAATATTACTGACAATATGTTGGTGGCTAAAGGTACACCTCTGCCCCACCCTTCGTGGAAAACAAACCCTGATGATATGTTATGTTTATTTATTAAACATTTTTGGGGCTTCTTTTTAATTTGGTTTATTGGTTGTAAAACAATCTTTGAATAAATTAAATGTAATCATCTCAACTTTTATTACGCTCAACCTACAAAGGTAGAGAAATAAGATTACAGCATAGCTATTCACAACCTTTGACAGGCTTCCGAATCACATTTTCGGATACCTAGTCCTCGACAGCAAAAAGCCGTCGGAATAATATTAATCGTCTATTTAGTTTAAACTGTACAACAAAAACAGATAAACCCTCATCATCGCATATCAATGGCGCAAAAGCCGAAATTGTTAATCGATAATCAATCTACCTGGCCTCGTCCCAGCTATTTTGGGGTCGGCTTCCAGTATAATGGGATGCCGCTTAATACAAGTATTTTACATGGAGCGACTGCCTAACTGATCTCCACAACCCAGTTACTGGGTTTCACGATACCCCTTGGTAAGCCATGCCAACAATATGGGCTTTTAACTACCCGTAAATCCTGTCGAAGATTTACCCATGACAACCGGAACCAATGGCTTAACGTGCTTTCCAAAGTACGGATGGATCTCGAAATGTAACAGATTGTCACCCATCGTAACGTAATGTTCAATCGGTCCGTGAGACTGTTATCATTCAGCCACGAACCTTTCAAAACCAGTTTACCAATAGACAGCAATGCACCGAATAACTATTAATCCTGAAAATCCATAAACATGCTGTCTTAGATTTCACCCCACCTAATAAAACTTACGCCCATTATATTGTCAACTAAGTAAATAAATGCTTCCTGTGTACAAAACAAATTTATATAAAGGTTATGATTGTCTAAAAGGCCGGAAGAGCGACTTCCCTTTCCCGTCATTTTAGGTAACCTGTTTGATCGAGGTAGGTTGATTGAAATATACCTTTAGGTAAGTTTAGATCGGATGCTTTGTGATATTTTGTGTGTAAAAAGGGAAATTAATAGTTTAAATTGCGAATTTATTTATTTATTCGTTTATTAGTATGTCTGGAATATTAAAAGTGTTTGAGTTTCCCAGTTTAGAGGTAATTGAGTGTTATAAATGGAAAATGTTTTAGTTCGTTATTTTTTTATTCGGAATTTATTAATATTACTTAGCAGTAAAGTCCTGAAGTGCATAAAAGCGTAATGTTTTTTAAAGTTATTAAAAAAAAAACTTTATCCAATCCGTTATTTAATGAGGTCATTAATTGATCGACTGTAGCCCGCGGTAAAAGTCACATAATTAAACACTGTGTTAATAAATTATTATTCTTAATTGAAAATTTCATAGCAACACTGTAAATAGTCAAAGTCTTTACAAATAATCACAGCAAAAAGAAACATATATACACAAACCATCTCATACAAAAGTTAACTGCACACAAAAACGCACGCAATACAAACTACTATCGTGAAACAAACGCATCCTGCGAAGTGCCTGTAGTTCAACTAAATAAAGAAAAAAAAACTATGTGTATGTGTACCTTAACATTTTAACGACTCCCCTAAAAGTAATTTATCAAACTCCACAGTATGCTCGATGAAGAACAAGGTACTTACAATGTCGTCGGCTTCCCAACTTTTTCAATCTTAAATCTACACGAAAAGTTATAACCACTACACAAACACACACATAAACTATTTAAACACGACAATTATTTATATTTATTTTAGTATACTACACAGAAATATAATTATATTTAATTTAAAGTTTTTCTATATGATCGGGAGTTCGCGACTGTTGGCAGTGCGTCCGTCCGACTCTGTCGGCTGACGGTTTCAGAATCGTTCGAACGCTGAAAACTGAAGTGAAGACGGGTGCCGTCTGCACGCAACGTATTGGACGATTTATGTTTCGAGTTTACACGTGTGTGACTATTTAATTGGGGATTGTATATCAATTGTTGGTAGTTATTTGATTGATTAAGGTGATTAGAACTGTACTAATTATTCTTACGTATGTTATACAAATTATAAACATTTTCATTTGATTTGCAATTTGCATTTATTATGTGTAATTTTATAGGTAAATGATTTTTTTCCTTCATAACATCATCTGGAGAGCCATTTCCAAATTTTTTTGGGGTTGTCTTTCAGTCTAACTGAATGGAGCTGAATACCAGTATTTTTCGTTTATATTTATTTTTTCTTCAAAATACAATAGAAAAAAGTTAATGGTAATTAATGCTTAAGAAACGCAAATAAATTTAAAATACAATTTGAATTTTATTTGCGTTTCATAAGCATTTATAAACATTCTATAAATATCTTACTAATTTATCTAATACATATCTAATTAATTGTCTTATTATTAATTTATCATTTATTTTAAAATATAAGTTTCTGAAAAACCAAAACTAAAAGAAGAGTATTTTCATTACAGTAAAACCAGTGGCATATACTTAAATTTCTAAAAAAAAAAACAATAAGACGCCCGTTTTAAAATAAAGCAGAATATTTTAAAATTATTATATTAAAATAGAAACGATGGGTTTCACTTTTAGTTTTGTCAGCAGGTATTGTGTGAAACAGTATTTCGTAAACAAAGTTCTGAAATGAGATCAAAGTCGTTTGTGTAAACTTTTAATAATTTTGTTTTGAGTCAAATGACTTGAGAATATCTATGCCCTAAATCATCATCATCATCATCATTTCAGCCAAAGAACGTCCACTGCTGGACATAGGCCTCCCTCAAGATTCAAATCAAAATCAAATCAAAATATTTTATTTCACATAAACCTGCAAGGGCACTTATGAAACGTCAGAAGCTAGGTGCACGGTTTCACGTTGTCGCTTCCTATGGAGAAGAGCCGGCAAGAAAATCCACGGTTACTCTTTTTAAAATAATTGGCTTTTATAATGTTTTCAAATTACAGTGATATTTGGTATGGGAGGACAGTGCAGGCCTGTCAATAAGTACCAGGTACTTAGAGGAATGAAAATAAAGAATAGAAAATCTGTAAGGCCTACAACGTTCTCTCATTCACAATATGTAAAAGAATCTACATAAGTAAAATCAACCTATTTAAACCAAGTGACATGATTTCCATGAGAATCACTAATAAATACTCTATATTACAAGTATTGTATAATATTTAATAATGACGAGAATATGTCAGAAAGTGTAAAAAATAAAAATGATAAAATTAACATTGTAATTTGGGAGCAGTTAATAGACGCTCACATAGTTATTGATAGATTAGATAATCATAATCTGAATAATTTAGAAAGATACTGCTAATCCATTGCTACATATTTTCGAAAAAAATGTCTTCTCGACAAAATAACTAACAGAATAAATGTAGTTTAACTGACAAAATGGAAGTCATTCCTAGTGTTAGTGCGTGACGCAACTACCTCGCTACTCATTGAAGATGGAATTTGCACTGGTAAATAAATTAATATCTGAATGACCAAGCTTTGCGCGGATTTTTTTTTGGTCCTAGCTAGATTGATTTATCGCCCCCGAAACCCGCTGCATACTAAATTTCATGAAAATCGTTGGAGCCGTTTCCGAGATTCAGATTATATACACAGGAATTGCTTGTTTAAAGGTATTAGATAACTAAATACTTATTCGAAATGCTTGAGCAAAGCGGACTCTACCAAAACTACATAGTTAGCCGAAGGAGTATATTTTCATGACAATAATATATTTATTACATGAGTCTATACTACTTCCTACCATCCTACTTTCCTACTTCCTACCATCCTACTTCCTACTATATTCTACTAATATTATAAATGTGAAAGTTTAGATGTAAGGATGTTTGTTACTCAATCACGCAAAAACGGCTGAACAGATTGCAATGAAGATTGGCAAACAGATAGTTTATAATATGGATTAACATATAGGAAACTTCTTACCCCGATAGTGCGTTCCCGCGGGATAATTTCTAAACTCCACGCGGGCGAAGCAGCTGGCAAAAGCTAGTATAACATATAAAACCCAAAACATTATGTTAATAAATACCAGATCCGTGGAGGTTGTAAAATGAAGTGCTAAGTAACCGCCTCCATCTTTATAGCAGACGTTTGCACCGAAATATCAATTTGACGTATAATCACGGGTTCATGGCGTCTTAGACGGATGTAATTAACTTCAGCGGTTGGACATAATCGGGCGACGGATTAACCCGTCAACCGTCACAATATAATCGTAGATTAGAAATAGGTGCAGAGGTGGAAAGATGAGCGAGGGATGAATTTAGTTGAGCGAGTTTTCTACATTTAGGACAACACCGTTTTCTAGATCTGTAAATGAAGGAAGATTTCGTTTTAAGACCTTACCCATACGTACTACATACATCGCATAGTAATTAGCTCTTAACTGGTTCTCAAAGCAGATAGAATATTATAATTCTTCCATCGGTTCTTCTGTATACAAACTGCTGTCACCTCTTCGTCTTCCGATACTGGATTTTTTTCTTCTACAGACCGTTCATTTAGGCCCATATTAAAAGACTAAGCAGTGATTAGCTGTGGGAGTTTCTAAAAGTTGAGTTGGAAAGCTCGTAGCTGAATAATAACAGTCGAATGGGTCGATCGATCAGGTTAAACTATGCTTGTCGCGATTGTTCCGTGGATAGCTGACCATCTTTACGTACTAAGACCCTATGTGCCTCGATAAGCACATTAAGCCCGGTCCCGGCTATCAATCTTGGATCTTTGACAGTTGTTACGGGTCATCAGAAGCAAGTCTGACAACCAGTCTTACCAAAGGGTATCGTGTTACCCAGTAATAGGGCTGTGGAGGTCAGATAAGCAGTCGTTCCATGTAAAATACCGGTATTCAACTGAATACCGGTATTTTACATGGAACGACAACGCAATGAATGGACGCAACTGCGTCTGGTTGGAAACAAAACCGGCCCCAGCATATTTGAAAAAAGCTAGGCAGATTAAATTAATTACAAAAGTAGAAGAACCTCATGATTGTCTTCTTTCATCATCATCATATCAGCCGAAAGACGTCCACTGCTGGACATAAGCCTCCCCCAAAAGGAGGGTTTTGCCATAAACGCCACGCTTGGTAGGCGGGTTGGCGATCGCAGTATGGTGGTAAAATGCATGGAGAACTCTGTTGCCCGTTCTCTGGTAAGTCCCTTAGCCGCCTTCTACGACACCCACGGAAAGAAATGGGATGGTGCTATTCTTTTACGTCCGGCTCCACACGGAACAATCTTCTTGTCTTCTTTAACAACACAGAAAAATAAACAGAAGAAAATGTATTACCTACTAAGATCTACATAAAAGCACTTGCAAATTCCCCAAAACTAGGCACAAAATAATTTATGCCGCGATAGAATCTGACCCTTTACGGGGTGCCCAGTTTAGATGCAAACATCGATCTATTAGAAGTTGCTTCAAGGACCGAAGGACCAAGTAAGAACCAAAATCTTCTGTCCCTCGCCTGAAATAACCCTAAGAGCTTTTTGCGATTAAGTTAACAATACGGTCTTCAACACGGTGGCTACATTAGTGGACAATACGTGATACGGACAATGTTTCGTATAATATTAGATTCAGAGGATTTTATAGGGTTAAAAACTTTCGTGCTATTTTTGTCACGCGAGTCTCTGCTCTGTGTTGGTTTAAAAGGAATGAGGGTAGGTTAATGTAATGTTCGAGTTATTCCCGAAAGGACATGTCAATTTTGTTTTACAATAGAAAGAACATGTTAAAAAACATACCTACATGATAATATTATAAACCAGCTGATGCCCGCGGCTTCGTCCGCTTGGGTGTTGGAAATTATGCCACGGGAATGTGCTACTGGGACGAGAAGTCTTTAATTTTTTTTGTACTATAAATTCCATGTATACTTTCTTAGGTAAAAAGCTCTTATTTTGACATTACAAACAGACACATATATATTTTTTTAAATTTTTTATGTACCTATAGATGAATAGTTTACCTTAGACCATGACCTGGGTCAGGACGTCATCATATCAGCCGAAAGACGTCCACTGCTGGAGATAAGCCTCCCCAAAGGGGGGATTTGCCCCCTGACCCGAGTCAGGAAGTAGGATACTTTTATCCCGGTACGTTTTACCCGTAAGATAATTTCCAACCTCCATACGGATGGCACCGCATGAGCAAACGCTTGTAACAAATATGGTCAATTCAGGGACACAATTCGTGTCATCTGTATTAAAAAACAGGCAATGAAAATTAATTAATTGAAACAGCTATTAAACAAAAACTATTCTTCTACATTTTATTAGATGCCTACCTAGTTTGTGGTCGTAAAACACAGGTATAAATTAAAGAAAATAGTTGACATGCTAGGTCCTTTGGGGTAGGTAGGTACCTATCACTGGGTATAATGAGGAATGTGGTTGTACCTTTCATGTAGGTAGTAGATACATTAGGTGCGGTATGCATTGACACGTGGTACCCTTAAGCTATCACTAGGTACGAGCTAAGTGAAAGTCAAAGCATTTATTTCAAATAGCACTTCTTTACGTCAACATTTACATTAAAATAGAATTGATTCTAGTCGCACCTTTAGGTTACAAAATAAATTTCAAGGATGCCGTGGGCCACACAGAGACCTAAGACGATGGCGGGACGCAGACGCATGAATGCAGATGAAAAAGCGACGTATCTGCGTCATCATAGTCCTTTCTGTAGTTTTCACCGGCCGAGCTCCAGGGTAGTCCATGAAAATTTAATTTTCTTCCGTTTTTTTGTAATTTACAGGTTAGGGCTATGTTTCTGCCAGGGGTGCGGGTTGTTCGAAAGAGATACCATGGCTCCTGGCACACAGGCAACTAAAAGAACACGGGTGGGTTTTAGTCAGTAAAAGTCACGCCCTCTTGCTCCGCCCAGAGCGGGAGAAGTTATTTAATGATTTCCCATTCTCAAAAAAAAGGGCTATGTTGTATTTTGAATAAAATATGATTCACAACCGTAACAAATGTGGCTTCATATAATTATAATCATTTAAATGATCAATACAACTTTCTATGACCATTTAATTCGATTGAAATACTATTTCTTCTAGACTTTTTCATGAAAAAGTCATTTAATCGAATTCGAATCGAATTATATTTTTTCAACCTTAATACATTTTGTATGAAGAATAATGAGGATACGGAAAGACTCCTCTCTGTGGATCTACTCTCTAAGCACGAAATCCGTAGTATCGGCCGAAGTTACGGGTGTTTCCTACTCCTATATCATCTTCGGAAAAAAATTGGGTTCGGGGCCCGAAATAAGAATAAATGATAACACGATTTGATAGTTGTCCATACTCCTAATGTGTTTTTGCCCGACAGAAAAAGTAAATTATTCGGTAGTTGGTTTCATTCCAAAGTTACGAACTATTTTCGGACGGGGCCTGATGTTCATTGACGAACTTAGAAAGTAGCCCTCTGCGCACCCTAATTGCGTTACACACTATTAATCAGAATCCGAATAATTTTTAAGGTTATTGCTAATGCATTCTTTCATATGTTCAAAAAAATTATCTGCTTAGCAACGACATCAACGCCATTAATGTTGTGGAACTGCCAAAATTAAAGCGATTCCTACTGATACTGTATTACACAATTACCCCTCTGATCTCTTCTATGACCCACGACTACATTCTGAAGAAATCCTTAATGTTCGTCTCGTATTCAGATCAATATAAACTAATGAAGAGATTGATGCACTGAAGTTGAAAGAAAACCAACAGGATAAAGAAGAGACAAAAATTTGGCCAAACATTCGTAACAAAGTTTGGGTTATTGGCGAACATTGTTGGGACATCAATGTTTCTTAACACTCGTATTTTCTCAGGGGCCATTTAACGGCAGTCACAAATGACTGACTTACGTTTAATGTTCGTTTTCAGTTTGCTAACTTTAACGCTCCCGCAAAAAGGCGAGACGTGACTCGCGTAGAAAAAATTCTATGAAAACTCCATGGAAATTGTTCTACAAAAGTAGCGTCGTGCCTGTCTGAAGAAGCCTTAATCTCCTCTTGCAAACCACGACTCATTTAGTACCTTACAATTTTGTTAACAAATTTATATTGTAAACACACCTGCTTATTTCGTTTTGTTAATAGTTTCGTTCACAAATGTAAATAGTTCGTGCAAGGTTTATGACACAATGATAAAGTATACAATAAACAGTATCTTTCAATGTCGATTTCTCAAACCTAATACATCTTCCTGAAGTTAATTGAAGCAGTAAATACAACAAATTTCAACTAACAGTAGTTCTGGAAACATGAAATAAAATAGTAGCTATTTTATAATAATCCATGTAATAGATGCGTAATTATAGGCTCCCGCAAATAGGTGCCAGGCGACAATGTGACGCAACAATAGTAGAACAATTTCTACGAAAACTTCGTGGACTTTGCCTCGTTCTGCCTGCATATGGGATCACTAACTCTGTTCAGAACCTAGTTTAAGACATAAAATCATTTTTGTCCCAGCATTGCGTTCCCACGGGATATTTTTAAATCTCCACAATCTAGTTAATTCTAAAATTAGAGTCGAACACAAAAATACTTTACACAAAAAATGTTTTTAAAGATCAGTCACCCGAATTACAGATATCGTTGAAAGTATCCCAATAATAACATGTAATTCGGAGCATCGGCATCGTCGGGGTCCCGTTTGATGTCCGTAATCCGAAACTTACAGAATAACCAGTTTAGGCCCCATTCACAGCCTGGGGCGATGCGGCTAGCGTCAAGCGACACGCGCACACGTCTCCTGTTGCGTACGTCGCTCTTGAATGTGTGTGCGTGCGTTTGTGTGTGTGTGAAATGTGAATATGAGGGTGAGCTTGTGTGTGTGTGTGATGTGTGTGTGTTTGTGTATGAAGTATATACGCCGTACTGAGGGTTTTTTTTCTATCCAAGAAAACACAAGTATTTGTGTTTATAAAGTATACGATTTTTAACGTGAATCCTTAAATATCTTATATATTAATTGCATAGCTAGGCGTTAAGTAATAACGAAGAGTCCTCCATGCCTCAGAAAGTGCAAGGTTGCAAGTTTGCAAAGTTCATAGGCAGTTGCTCCATGTAAATTAATGCATTTTTCATTGCGGTATTAAGCTGCATCCGGTTGGATTGGAAGCTAACCCCAACATAGTTGGGAAAGGGCTAGGGAGAATGTTTCAAAGAACAGTACACGTTACACGTCTGGATGCGACTTAAGTCGCGTCGCGGTCACGCGTGGCATGATCTTTACACCTTCTTTCATCTGTTTTCTCTCAGTCGCTGTCGCTAGACGCACGTCGCGTCAGCGTGTAACTCATAGCCACGGGATAAAGGGCAAAAGGCCGATGACGTCATCTTTGACCTCATAAAGAAATACTATCCTACTATTTTCCGATCAAATCTCACTATTCGATCGGATTAAAATGCCTCGCAGAATTCAAAGATATGTACAACATTGGGCAGATTGACCTAGTTTCTGAATGGAGCTCGATCAAATTGATGTATGGTTTCGTATCGCGGTATTTATCAATGTATTTAGCAGTGTTAGATTTGGGTGGCTGGTATTGGCAAGATTTATGAATGCCAATTAATGAATTACTATAAATTTTGGCTTTTTTTATTTTGCTGATAATTTTCTTTGCTTAGACCGTGTCACGTTCATATGTGTAAAGTTGCAATCCTCTTTTGATCTGAGCCATTATTTACAAGAGAAAATACCGTCAGAGTGATAAGAAGTACTTACAAAAATTACAAGGTATCAATTATAATTTTACTGTTGAAAAAATAATAGTTTAAAAAACACGCTTTAAAAATCAAACTACAAAGTTGAAAATAATGTAATTCTATTAAAAAGCACGGGGTGCCTGTTGACCTATTTTTATAATCAATTAATATCAAGCACCCCACGCTTTTTAATAGAATTAAATTATTTTCTACATTTTTAGTCTGGTTTTTAAAGCGTGTTTTTATAGTTTTTAAACTATTATTTATAATCTATTTTTTAGTTCTGCTAACTACAAAAGCGTGATTTTTCAGCTTTTTTTTTTTAATTATTGAATAGCCATCGGTCCTTGATAAGTCTACAAAGTTGAAATGAAATCTGACCATTTGAAGTGGCTCAAAATCAAGACCAAATAGGAGCCGGTTACAAACAAACATGCTTATAAACATACAGGTGAAGCTAATAAAAGCGTGTTCGTAAAAAGATGGTGATGTTCTTCAGAAAGGTCGGTTGCATAGTACTTGTAAGCTGCGTTCGTGTATCAGATGTATGAATGGAAACGAGGCGAAAAGACTAAGTAACGAATGGAGCAGGTGTTGTTCTATAGTTTCTGCCTACCCCAATGCGTAGAGGACGAGAGTGTAGGTGTATTTAAAAATACAACATTATAATTCTTTAGTTAATTCGATCTTAGTTTATTGTCTTGACGAAGCACGTAACGCAACCAGAGACACGCAGACATACAAGCGTAGCCGCAATCAAAGTAAGTGGACACAATTTTCTTAATTTTACGAATCTAGATTTACTGGCAAGATTTACATCACAACGACGCATCCCAACTCATCACTCAAAATTGAAAATAAAGCGTAAACGTGAAATGCTTTCGGTCAACGCACTTGTAAAAGTTAAAATCGTTTGCAATAAACATTCTATTGTCTGTCAAGATGAACTTTGGTTTATGACTGAATCTTAAAACCGTAGCCATTATTTGGTCGTCGCCAATACTACTGAGCAATAAAACGGAGACCGATTGTTGCGACTTCCAGATTTAGTGCATTTAAGGGTTTATATCGATACTACTTTGGCGTCTGTCTACCAGCTTTATGTTACCTAGCAATTAAAGATTTTTTGGGACGAAGTTCTCTAACGCAGTTTGCGGTAGGAGTAAATTTGTTGTAATTGTCACGTAACAAAAATTTTAGAAATCGTCACGTAACGAAAAAGTGTAAAATCCAATTCATGCTACTTTTTACAAAATATAATAATAGATAGTGACAGAGAGAGAGGAAAACATGAAAACTATCTCTAGTTGTCATGGTTTTTGAGGGTGCTAAAGTCAAAAGGTCAAAATGAACATCCAATACTTCGGCTGTAAATGGCTTATTTACCTTCTTAAAACATAAAAGTACCTAGTCTATTGATTACGATGTCGAAGGAGTCCAGTTCGCTTTAGACATTTTAAAAAGCCTGATACATTATCAGTGTCTTTATTCACTGTAGAATATTGACACTGGCTGCTCTTTAACGCGGTTTAGATGTGCTGATTGCTCAGTTTCATTGGTGAAGTTCGCACTTACAATTAGGAACTTCAGTGTTTTTACTGACGATAAACTGTATACATATGCAATTAATAATAATGACTGTAATGAAACTTTTATTTCAGATAGTAGTCAGAGTCCCAATTATCATGAATAATTTAAAAAGAATATTGAAATATTAATTGACATCACTTCACCGATTATAATTAGCAACATTAAACCACCATCGTTACAAACATACCTCTTGTAGCCACGCTCCTGGGAGTTTCAATCGAGTCAATGAGCTTCATCAGTTTCGTCAATACAAATTATTTCTGGATCAGAGCGTCACGCAATAATGTCAGAACCCAATATAGTAATTTATTAGTAAAGGAACCCTCAATAAATTAATATTTCAGGAACAATCACTGGAAATGAAAACAATACTTAAACTTGGTGATTTCAGTTTAAATCAAACACTTTGTTTTTATTATAAATAGATTTTTCGCGCCGCGATTGTTGTAGAACAATTTTCATGAAGTTTTCATAGAAATTCGCGATTTGCGCTATCACGCTGCGCCGGTCTGTTGAAGCCTTAAGAAGAGGAGATTTTCAGTGCGATGATTTTAATGCGTCTTTTTTACAATTTGGGCTGATAGGTCCGCGAGGCAGTATGAAGTATTATAGAAACAATGCTGACTGGCTCAAATCTAGGCGATGCCGATATTATCAGAAAAAGATCCATTAACGCTTCTTTTGAAGCACGGCTTTCCTACACTATAAGAGAAAACACGCAGAGTCACGCCATTATAACAAACATATAAGTAAACACTGTCCCTACGTCATCTCATGTCATTGACCTCTATCCCACGTCCCCAAACATCCTGATATCCTGCGGAACGCTATTTCACATGAAGTCAAGGCCAGTCAAGGGGAAGGGCGAGCAATGGCGTGCCTACATAAAAACTTATCACCACGAATAACAATAACGGGGGAATAGATAGAACATTCGTTTTTTTGTTAACACATCAACGCTAACACTATGGAAAAAAAAAATTGTAAATCTGTTCTGTGCATTTGCTAAGATTTTCGTGCAAAACTGCTCATCTATTTTAATAAAATTTCCGAAGTAAGATTCATAAGCGCGTAATAATAAGCACTTTTAACGAAAAAAAAAAATGTGACTTTTCAGGCGGGCAAAACCAGGGGTAAACCTAGTGCCAAATATATGCGAAAAGTTCAAAAACTACCATGGTATATGGTGTGGAAAAACTAACGGAAGAAAATAATGTTATGGTTAGGCAAATTGTATGTTGGAGGGGTACTGAAAGTTGTGATGTTAAATCACCGTGGAAATTTGGCGTCTCACCCTATGTTTATGATGTGAATATTTTGTGTGAAAATTATGCTTCGAGGGGGAATTTAGTTTATTAAAATTTGATTTGAAAAAGTACTGCTGTCTAATATTTTTTATTAAAACTATTCCTTTTATGGGTTTAAACGATTCAGTGAAAAAGCTTAATCAGTCTGTTTTTTTGTACTCGTTTGTAAGTTAGAAGTAAGACACCGGAGTGAAACAGTTTTGTAAATAGGAGACAACTTTTCTTTACTGTTTTGTTTTGAGTACGCCCGCCAGTCTGTCCACAGGCAGTCTTGACTTAGGGCACACATTTTTCTCAAAAGTTACCAGCTTCATATTCAAAGTATTTTATTTTATTTAAACAATGGCCAAAGAATCAGCATTGCTATGCTGCCAGCCTTTTGGGCACCTTTCTTGTTGAAAACGATGCGAACGACGAATGTTTTAATGCCCTATGATATTTTTCTTTTAAATATTTACTTGTACATATTTTCTGTTTTTACGACTTAGCTTTTAAATTACGAAAAGAAATGATTATATTAGGTAGATTATACGACTAAAAGATAAACAAAGTAAAAAAAAACAGTGAAACAAAAGGCAGTATTGAATTGTTAAATACACCGTTTGTCATTTAAATAGATGAAGCTAGATTGAAAAGGTAGATCTCTTTGTAACGGGTAAGTAACTTTTAATTTGATTACTACAAGGTATAAAACAATAAAAAATAAGAAGATAACAGATCAGCCATGGCAGCTAAAAGATGACCAGTCAAAAGTGGCGATGTCGGCTTACGAACATGACGCGCGGACCAGTACCATTCAGTTCAACCATTTTAAAGGTGACCGAGTAAGTTCTGAATCGTATACAGGGTTATTTGTAAAACACCGGTAACCTCTCAGGACTATATTACTAACATCATAAACAACAACTTTTGTTCTACGACTTTTTACAAAACATAATACATTTACCAAAAACAAACCTTAAATATTTCGTTGTCCTATGTAACACATTTCAACTCTGTATTTTGCTGTACCTACATACATTGCCGCGCACTGTCCTCGTAGTAATACTTTTGGGTAGCATTGTTTCCCGGTTAGGTATACGTACGTTTGGGAATCGTATGGCGTATTGGCGACACGCTTCCGAAACATTGTCATCACACCTAGCTAGCATTCGCACCATTTCCGTGTACTCGACATTGGAATATTGATACGCCATCATGTAAAGATAATTACGTATACGTCTGCACTGCGAATTTCACTACAAGGACCCGTAATGACGCGACGCAAGCGCATCAAAGCAAACGAATGACTGAAGGCCGCCCGTAAATAGGTCAAGTTCAAGCGCCCCCGCCGCCCCCTACCCCGCTCCCCTCGCTATTGTCGGTACTACCTATCGTTTTCTTTTGCTTCGCATAGACTTCGTAACATTTAGAGCGTTGAATTTAAATATTTTTATTTTTGTATGTAAATCTGATGAATTAAAAAATGATGAATTTTTAAAAGTCATAGAACAAAAGTTGTTGATTATGATGTTAGTAACGTAGTCCTGAGAGGTTACCGGTGTTTTACAAATAACCCTGTATAAACAAACCTGACTGTAACTGTGCTTCCAAAAACAATTGAATGAGGACTAGGTCACCATACTATTATAATTGATAAATAACAGATGTTCCTTACCATATCCATGAAACGATATCATTCAGAAACCAAGACATATTGTGACAGAGTTCTATTGTATTCGATAGTGTAGCCGCATTGTGCCTTTGTAATATTATTGTGTCCATTCCTTATATGTGTCAGTTGCGCTTTGAGGTCCCTTTTCCTTCGTATTATTGTTATCGAACCCCAGATCGATATTTGGTGAGCAAACAATTGAAAGTCAACCACTAAAACACAACTTTATAGAGCGTATTTCACCAATGAACTACGTTTAAGAGCATTCATTCCACGCGGGCTGGCAACAACGCATTTATATTAGTTTTTCGTGATTATTTCATTAAATACATATAAAAGCACAATTTTTTCAGCCAAGCACTAGATCGTTGGTATTTGTAATTATTTTTAACATTTACTCTTCAATAAACACATTTAATTGTACTAAGTAATGCAAATACAAAATAATTGACGGTATGTCGATTTTTATAAGTAAATACCAAAACAATTGTAAAAAAATAGCATACAAACTTAAAAACACCAACGATAGTGTATGGCTGAAATTTTTTTAAACTTTTGTTTGTATTTCATGAAATAATCACGAAAAACTACTATAAATGCGTTGTTGCTAGCCCGCGTGGAATGAATGCTCTTAAGTGCTATTAGTGTCTTTATTTACTGTAGAATATTGACACTGACTGTTCTTTAACGCGGTTTAGATGTGCTGATTGCTCAGTTTCATTGGTGAAGTTCGCACTTACAATTAGGAACTTCAGTGTTTTTACTGACGATAAACTGCAGTCATCCGTCATGTATTTTGCGATGTGTGATGATTTTGTCACCAGGCATTTGTCGTCCGTCATATGTTTCCCGTATTTGCACGATAAAAACAATCATTCGAAACTTATTTGGAATAAATTATTTATTTGGTGGTGCGCAGAAGGAAAAACACAAAACATAATTGCACAATTCAATGATGAACGCTAAGTAAGTCAAGTTAAATCACGTGCCGCCAGTATTCTCCGAAGGGGTCGGCAGAGGTACGCCCATATTACGCTCGTTATGTTTAAGGCCCATGTAGGTAATATGGGGCGAGTCTATTACCATCACCTAAGTACAAATCCTGGCTACGGATTGCAACTAAAAAAAAACAGTGGCACTCCGGGAGTGCCGACAGAAGTGAAAACTTGAACAATTACGTGAGTATTTTTTTTAACAGTTTCGCGAGTTCATTTGTTTTTTCCCCATCTCAAAAAATGCCCAACGCGCCTAAAAAAGTTTTCACTTCAAAAAATCTCGAAATCTCGCATGAAAAAACCCATTTACACTTAGCCTGACCCAGGAATCACACCCAGGACCTCATACTCAGCAAGTGCGTGTGTACTGAAGACTATGTTAAAATACTTACCTTAAGGGGAATCTAGTCGCGGACTCGAACTCACTGGTTGGCGTGGCTAAAAAGCACGCTGTCTCACCGGGCATCATATCCGACAGAGGTAGTATCAGTGATGAGTAGTTAGACGCTAGTCTACACGTACAACATTATTGAGTGAGATGCAGGATCAGTTATATGTATAAAACAGGCGCGTAAAAAATTAAGAAAGGTCCTTCGGAAGATCGGGTTTTATGGAAAAATCACTTCATAAATCAATGATCAATGAAGTTGATTGAACTTTTCGATATTCGAGCTTTGTCGGTACTGACTTGCTTTTGGAGATTTTACACTTCTTTTATTACCTAAACACGCCCAAAGTTAGGTTAAATTTGCAAGAAAAACGAATCTTTGTTGGCTCATAACTTTTTAATGGCTTTTTAGTTTAGTATTCTGTTTCAGTACAAACAATATTAATAATGAGACAAAGCCATACCATGTTTAATTTTTGATGTACATTGTCGAACAGTGGAGTAATACACTCCCGAACTTTGTATGGAAAAAATGTCGACAAGATTCACCTTAAGAAACATGACGAAATTTTCATTTTCCGCCCGTAAAAGTAACTTAAAATATAGTTTCTCACTTTTGATTGTTCACAAAAGATAAACAGGCTCTAGAAGCAAATAACTACCTAGTAAATAAAACTAGATAGTAGTAAACGAGGTCGCAGTTAGCACGTAAAGCAGTAACCATGTTCTGACATAGTTGGTTTACTGTTAACTGTCGTTTTATTGTTCACTACAAACGCCGCATGCATTCTTAATTTGAAGTTGATGTGGGAATAGTTTCTGTGACGGGATACTAGCTTTTTCTATGTTAAAAACATACTGAAAGGAAAATATTTTCTTGATTATAATTATAGCATCACATCACGCCTTTAATCCTCAAGGGGTATATACATACAGGGCAAATGTATACCTATAGTAACACCCACGTGTTTTGTTTGAGTACAATGTAATAGGGGTTACCCGGGTACAAATGTATACCTATAGTAACACCCACGTGTTTTGTTTGAGTACAATGTAATAGGGGTTACCCGGGTACAAATGTATACCTATAGTAACACCCACGTGTTTTGTTTGAGTACAATGTAATAGGGGTTACCCGGGTACAAATGTATACCTATAGTAACACCCACGTGTTTTGTTTGAGTACAATGTAATAGGGGTTACCCGGCTACAAATGTATACCTATAGTAACACCCACGTGTTTTGTTTGAGTACAATGTAATAGGGGTTATCCGGGTACAAATGTATACCTATAGTAACACCCACGTGTTTTGTTTGAGTACAATGTAATAGGGGTTACCCGGGTACAAATGTATACCTATAGTAACACCCACGTGTTTTGTTTGAGTACAATGTAATAGGGGTTACCCGGGTACAAATGTATACCTATAGTAACACCCACGTGTTTTGTTTGAGTACAATGTAATAGGGGTTATCCGGGTACAAATGTATACCTATAGTAACACCCACGTGTTTTGTTTGAGTACAATGTAATAGGGGTTACCCGGGTACAAATGTATACCTATAGTAACACCCACGTGTTTTGTTTGAGTACAATGTAATAGGGGTTATCCGGGTACAAATGTATACCTATAGTAACACCCACGTGTTTTGTTTGAGTACAATGTAATAGGGGTTACCCGGGTACAAATGTATACCTATAGTAACACCCACGTGTTTTGTTTGAGTACAATGTAATAGGGGTTATCCGGGTACAAATGTATACCTATAGTAACACCCACGTGTTTTGTTTGAGTACAATGTAATAGGGGTTACCCGGGTACAAATGTATACCTATAGTAACACCCACGTGTTTTGTTTGAGTACAATGTAATAGGGGTTACCCGGGTACAAATGTATACCTATAGTAACACCCACGTGTTTTGTTTGAGTACAATGTAATAGGGGTTACCCGGGTACAAATGTATACCTATAGTAACACCCACGTATTTTGTTTGAGTACAATGTAATAGGGGTTACCCGGGTACAAATGTATACCTATAGTAACACCCACGTGTTTTGTTTGAGTACAATGTAATAGGGGTTACCCGGGTACAAATCCAAACTCCGTGCTGATTCTTTGTATTATAAAATTATATATTTATATTGGTACTAGCTGTGCCCGAAACTTCGTTCGCGTTCATATTGGATTACCTACATGGGATTTATTTTCATTGCGCGGTATTCTAATTCTTTTTCTAAAATTACATTTGAATGTCTGTCTGACACTTACATCCAAAAGCACCTGTTTGTTTGTATTTTTATAAATTCTTTTTTTTTATATTATTAATTCTACGAATAAATAAAAAATGTTTAAATTACTTGGGAAGAGACTGGACCTCACAACACAGGGAATCCTAGTGTGGGGTCCAGGGCATTTATAAACATCTAGCACTTAAGCCTTAAATTGAATAAAGTTTTTATTTATTATTATTTATTATGTCCTAGAACTAAAGATTCGAAGAGATGTGACAATTATCAATGGGCCCACGTGGTGGATTATGGCACAGTCCCCGTCACAGAGTCGAGGAGGCCTGTGTCCCAGCAGTGGGAACGTTATAGGCTGATTATGCTAAATACTTTTATATGCATTTTATTATTTTGATATTTCAAACAGACACTTCAATTAAATTTATTTGTAAGATATGTACAAAGATAGATAAAGTGCTATGACGTCACATATTCAGTAACTGCACTTTCTCGTAATGCATTTGCGATGCTCGTTTGTTTGTCAGACAACACATTTGTGTCAGATGTTGGACGTTTCAGTATTAGTCCGATATGAATGGAGCGATTTGTTTCAGGCATTTCGATGCTGCAATGCAATTATGTATGTGTTTTGGATAAACACTACAATATCGTTCTTCTTCGTCGAATTGAAAATCGTTCGTTCGTTGAATCTATACAAATAATCTACACTTCTGAGGACTAAGTCACCAAGGACAATAATAAATAAAAATATGTTCTATCTACCTATTTAAATTACAATCTAAGATATGGAAGAACGGAGTACCCTAACACAGACATTGTTTGCCTAAAAGGAGGCTCTCAACACAATTAATTATTTATGAATTTTTTGTGAAAATAAATAAATAAAAAAAAGGACGTCATAAAATCGCGGCGGGATTTTTTCGGAAACTAGACCTTCAACGCACTGCTTAGCGATAGTTGAAAATCGAACACTGATTTTTCGACGCGCTGAGACTCACTCGCACTCTGTTGGATTCTCAATGCTGGGTTCAACACTGAGAGTTCAAAATCCAGTGCGCGAAAACATCCTGCCGTGATTTTGTTACGTCCGCGTCCGTGTGAATATCGACTGAGTGTTTAAGAGGTCAAACTTTTATCTCCTCCTTTGCAGGAAAACCTGTTTCTTAACGAATTTTGTACCCAACTAATATACCATTTATAATTGTAAGTTACGAAGTATTATTTATCAAATGGCGATTTTAATTTAAAAAAATATCACTGACTCTTTCACTAGTTTTAATGCGGTTGCATTCATTACCTACTAGCTTTTGGCAGCGGCTTCCCCCGCATTTTTATACACTTTAACCTTACTCATGAATCACTCTGTCTATTGTTGGAAACCGCAAGAAAATCCGTTTAGCAGTTTTTGAGTTTATCGCGAACAGACAGACAGAGAGACGCTGCGGGGGACTTTGATTCTCCTTTTCCAAACAAATAAAAAAAAAGTTGGGTTGGGCTTCCAGTCTAACTGGCTGTACCTGAATATCAGTAGGTATGTTAAATGAAGCGACTGCCTCTCTGACCCCCGCATCCCAGTTACTGGTTAACACGATACCTTTTGGTAAGACTTGTTGACAGAATTTAGGGGTGCTACTACAACGTGCTTTTCGAGGTCGGAGGGCTCTCGATATATTCCACATCCACGTTCCATCGTACCGACTGGTTATATTTTCTTTCAAGACACATTTCATCTTCTATTTAAATAAAAGCGAAAGATCACTCGTTCATATGTATGCACGAGTGATTTTTGAGATTAATAAGTGAGTGAATGAATGTTCATTCACTCACTTATTAATCATGAAATAAAAACGGCTGAACCTACGAAGATGAAATTTGGCACAAAGGTAGATTACGAGTAGGTAGGCAACGTTACTTAAGAAAGGATTTTAGGAAACTCCCTCCGTAAAGGGATGAAATAGGGGGTGGAAATTTGCAGGACCTACGGCCATTCAATACTATTTATGAGACATATTTTCACACTCAAACACGCAAAAACAGCTGAACAAGTTTGGCGTACACGTGGTTTATAACCTGGATTAACACATAGGATACTATTGTGGCGGCCAACAATGCCACATACAAAAAAACTACAAATCAACAAATGTGGCAAACACAAAAAGTAAAGTGGCGCCATCTACAACGCCATATGCGAACTACTTAAGATTTGACGTCACACCGCAGCTACATCACGCAAGCAGAGTTTACCACGCAATCTACACATATACAAGATCCCGACATCAATCGTCGGACAGTTGCCCACCAGACACAACACCCGTCTGGTCGGAGGATTCTCCCTTTACCATAGAGAATGAGTGAACTTTACACCCTGTTCCTCATACCACTATACTTTTGACTGCGGTAATGGGTTTTCGAGGGATACTTCCGACTTCTACGCGGGCGAAACCGCGGGCAAAAGCTAGTTACAATTAAATTCTACTGAGCATGATTTACGTTGAATCTTAACATGCAACAGATTGTGAATGAGGAAAAATGTATTCAAGTGTTTCACGAATTAAAGCTTTCTTGGAACGATGTAAGCTCTTTGTGAGTGCGATATAAAAATAGGCTGAAGGAAATTTACTGATAATAAGTACGCATTGTTTTGTTTTGCAAAAAGATTTGTATTTTTATTTTTCCATTAGTTTCTGCCCGCGACTTCATTTGCGTCAACTTTCTTGTTCCCCCGACCCATCCCGTCGTCTCTCATGGTCTGCCCGTGCGAGTACTTCGTATTTTAGACTTTTTTTCTTTTTGCTCGGTTCCTAAGGGTCCAAGCGTGATGTTATATAGCTTATAGCCTTCCTCGATAAATGGGCTATCTAACACTATAAGGATTTTTCAATTAGAACTAGTAGTTTCTGAGATTAGTGTGTTAAACCAAACAAACTCTTTAGCTTTGTAATATTGGTCGTATATTTATATATATTCTTATGTAAAGTGCTGCGTCCTAACTTATTATGTCCCCGTTTTCTATGACATTGACAGAAAGTAGGTTAATAACAGCTAATTAAAACGAAAATGAAGAAATTAATTACGAAGTTGGAAGCAAGCATAATTTCCTTTTGTATTTGTCACGATTCCAACATTTTTGCGTCACAATTTTTACCGCGAATGACATAGCAAATACGAAAGAGACGTGAATTATCAAAGTTCGTCCTGCACGTATTGTTTTAAATATTTTATTTTACATTATTCTTGACAGTGTTTGCTACATACCATTATAATTTGACACATATATCACCATACTGTATGAATTCTAGGAGTTGTTTTATAGGATAGATAACACGAGAGAGGTCTTGTAATGTTTGTCGCGAATAATGACACGGCTTTAATTTTGGATTGAGTCCAAAAATACACATTATTTAATAGAAGATACCGTACATAATAAGGTACATACTTACTTTTGCAATCACACGGACTCGTTTAATAAATATATATATGTCACCGTAAAATTATAAATACCGTTAGATTATAATCTATCTCGCGAGGTTGTGAACTGTCGAAAGATTGTCAAACCGTAAGATACTGCTTACAATTTAACGCATTATTTTTCGGTAGATTATAATTTATTGAAGTGAAACCGTCAAAATAAACTAGTATCAAGACGGATAGTACCTTGCGCTGTTACTAAATAGTCAAGTAACTGCCACTAACTTGGAAGTAACGCTCACCGGACGCCGCGCTAAGGATGTAGTGGGAATTTAGAGACAGTACTAAATCTTCCAACAATGCCCTTACCCGAATTTACTTGGGATCGACGCAACATGACTGATTTCTCTATGAGCCATCATCTCAGTAGACACTCCCTTTCTAGCCATATAAACCCTTCACACTATATTTCCATCGTTTTTTTGGCCTTCCCCTACTTTTATAGCCACATTCATACTCAAAAGAAAATGTCGAAAATTCCAAAAAATCATTCAAATTAAAAATCATCATAAATCATCATCAATTTTTTTTTTTTTTTTTTAATTAAATTTAAATTATTTGTTTTTTTTTTTGTGCGTTTACGACACTACTATGAAGGTTTTATGACGAAATATGTAGATTGGTGCCAAACAAGCCAATCAATCAATCTGCCTAGCCTATTCCCAACTACTTATTTTTGAGTCAGCTTCCAGTCAAACCAGTATTTTACATGGAGCGACCGCCTATCTGATCTGCACAACATTCAATTACTGGGTAATTCGATACTCTTTGGCAAGACTGCATGGCTGTCAAACTTTCGGGCTTTAGACGACACGCAACAACTGTGACAGATCCACAAATGACAGCCGGGACTAATGGCATAACGTGGTTTCCAAAACATGAAGGGGTTACTATTTAAAGATCCAAGACTCACCCACAGACCAAGCGTGGCAAACGTGGCTTAACCTGATCGATCGATCCGTGCGGCCATAATTCCTTAGCCACAAGCCATGGCTCTAAAAAAAAACATAAAATCCTTGAAGAACCTCATAAATTGTCAGTTGGTTTATCAATCAGTATGCCATCGATCACGCGGCAAGTATGTAGCGTTACGTTATTGCCGCCTACACAAAAGATATTACATTTATTATTTCATAAAGAATGAGGCCCTACTCACAATGGCTGCTTATTCCTAAAATAATGATCGATTCTTATTTCTAAAAGATTGATTGCTTTGGTTTAGGGACTGGCTTCCTGCTTCGACTTTGCTCGTATAATTTTGTTGATGGGTTTCAATTGTCAAATCTTCTCATGATGTGAAATGAATATACCACTCTCGCGTCATGGTAGTCAAAATACATATACTTAACGGCGCAGGATTTACAGAATTATACAGGATATTCCAGGATGATACAGAATGCGCACCCAGTTTCACTCTTATCGATCTCTTCGGTGGTTCCAGCAGTAACTTTGTAACAAAACTGGCCGACCAGAAGTCCGATTCTCGTAATTAAAAGCGTTCAAAGTCTAGTCGCAGTCTCATACCAGTGACAAACAAATGTCAAAAACTTGACAATAAGTATGGAAACTTGAGGTATTTTTGACAGATTGAGACGGAGATCAGACTTTGAACGTGACGAGAATTGGCCCTCTGGTTGGTGACAGGGCTGACATCAAAGAGTGCAGCGGACGCACTTATCTGAACTTGTACCAAAATATGACCAAAGAACATGTTTGTTACTCTCGTAATCCAAGTTTTATCCAATCTTATACATATTTTTAGGTACAGCACATATTGGTTTTATTCCAGATTTCATTAAAGAGCCACTCAGACACTGTTTATACATAACATATAACAACAACTAGGACAAAAATAGGACACAAAAACGTTTTATATTTTCACTATAGAAATAAGTATTTATGAGTAGCTATGGAAACTTGATATGCCGGAAGCGAGTGTGCTTGAATATTTAAAACATTTTTAATTAACTGTCGATATGCGGATGATTAATTTCACTTCATTACACACTTCATACCGCGTCACACACGGGTATCTATTGCTTTATGAATTCTGTGGCGTAGGGTATTACACTCACTTTTGAAAAGTGTCTTAATTAGATTCTAGATCACTACATAGTATAAAACAAAGTCGCTTTCTCTGTCCCTATATCCCTATATATGCTTAAATCTTTAAAACTCCGCAACGGATTTTGATGCGGGTTTTTTTAATAGATAGAGTGATTCAAGAGGAAGGTTTATATATGATACACCGACCTCCACGCGGGCGAAGCCGCTGGCAAAAGCTAGTTGCTAATAAACCACAAAAAAAAAAATCGATTAGTGCCATAAAAAGCACTTAAATTTTACATTTTCAAATTTTGCTCGTAATTTGACGCAATATTGTTCTATGGGTATGGCGACAGTTTGCTATTTAAACAAATGATACCTATGATATTTTATAAGACGGTAATTGTCTTATAATTTAAAAAATGAGTTATTTTTCTACTTATCGTTGGTTTGCTTTTCCTGAATGCAGAAAATTATTTAAATAAAAATTATTTTGGTTACGAAAATAATAAAAGTACAAAGTTGCTCAGTTGACATGCCGTATGACGTAATAACATGGCGGCTATTATTTTATGGTGTTCAAAAACAGATTAAAAAAACTGAAATCTATAAATTGTATTTTATAATTTACTAGCTTTTGCCAGCGGCTTCGCCCGCGTGGAGGTCGGTGTATTATACATATAAACCTTCCTATTGAATCACTCTATCTATTAAAAAAAGCCGCATCAAAATCCGTTGCGTTGTTTTAAAGATTTAAGCATACATAGGGATATAGGGACAGAGAAAGCGGCTTTGTTTTATACTATGTAGTGATTTTGTTGTTTCATGAACTAAACCAACTAAACCTAAAATTTTCCGACTGCCTTTTGCCTGAGCTATCTCAATAACATATTTTTTTATTTCTAGTAAAATACAAATAACTATTTATTAATAGAGTATTTTAGTCTAGTAAAATACTCTATTAATGAATTGAATATTAAGTAATACCTTTTTTGAAGTTTTTTTTTTGGGTGGGAAATCGTCAAATAACTTCTCCCGCTCTGGGTGGAGCAGGCGGGCGTGTCAGACTTTTACTGACTAAAACCCAACCGTGTTCCCTCAGTTGCCTGTGTGCCAGTGACCGCGGTATCTCTAGCTTTTACTTTAAACATAACTTCACTCGTTGTTTCCCCGAAGGATTTGGCAGAGGTGTACCAGTACCTATAGTACACCCACATTTCGCTAGTTATATTTAAGTCCCATGTTATAGGGCGCGAGCCTATTGCCATCAACCGGGCACAAATCCAGGCTTCTACTGGAGAAATTTCAGATAGAAAAGCCCAATATCACTTTGCCCGACCTAGCAATCGAACCCAGGACATCATGTTCAGCAGTAGCGCTTACAACCACTAGAGTAACGAGGCAGTCAAGTTACGGATAAAAGTTCTATTAAATATTTTATTAAGTTAAGAATGAGTTTATGTACAGCTGTCATCTGAGACGTTCCAACGCCTATAAAAGCGGTTGTCAATCGAGCCATGCCCTTTTTTTTGCCTGTCAGCGCTCGCGCAGTGAGGTCGTTGGATTTCGTCTTGGATCACAGCTAAGTCTTTGTTTGGTGGTCATTTCCTTTCTATGTGCGAATATTGCCTTTTTTATTGAAGTATATTGTTTCCTATTAAATACTGCGCGGTTGTTTGTGTTAATTATTTAACTCGTTATTTAAATATAAGTTAGGCTGATCAGACAGTTGTTTGATAGTTTAAATACCACTCCTAGTCTCTAAGAATATGATCTTAAAATGCATAAATCAATAACGGCGATTAATTCCAACGGGTTAGCGTTAATAGCGTTTCCAAATACATTAAACCTGAGCTGACATATCTTTTATTTTATGACCATTTAATGACGATAAGGGCAGGTTTTGTGAATATTTCCGGGCTCAAAGTCACCCTTGATATACAAAAAGTATATGTCTACGGAGTCTCCATATACTTATACGTCGATTGTTAGAAGCCCCTCCTCAAGATGGACGGACGACCTTGTGAAGACCGCAAAAATTCGGTGGATGTGAGAAGCACAGATCCGAGTGGCGATGCTCGGGGGAGGTCTATGTCCAGCAGGGGATGTGTTTCGGCTGAAATGATGATATTTCTGAATATACAAAATCACGACTGAAACAAAACATATTATCACATAATCGAAAATATAATACGAACATTTCTAAGGTTCCCCAACGAATTGCGATATTTTGTCAAGTGTAGCTGAAATAACGGTAGCCCGAAAAAAATCCTGTAATAACTGACCGAATGTAACCCTCAGTTTTTGTGACATCCACAGATATAGGTTTCACAGAAATTGATGTAGCTCCCAAATGGTCGGGCACATTTGTTCTGATGGCTGTAATTTTATTTTGTAAGGGTTTTGGTAATGTCCTTTATGATTTTGGAAAAAAGGAGCCATGATTTCTGTATGTAATGAAATCTTGCCAGATGTGTGAGCTTTGTTGTGTGTGCAGCAGAAAGAACATTCGACTCATTCGGTTTTCTGAGTCATGCAACGCAAACTAGTGGCCCAGAGGTTTAGGCCCCGACTTACGAGTTGTAGATCGTGGGTTGGAGCCCTGGCAGTCACTTTACTGTGTAAATAATGTCATCATCTTACTCAACTTAATCAGCCTATAACGTTCCCTCTGCTGGGACACAAGCCTCGTCTCTGTACGGGCTTGCGGACGGCGAGTAATGGGTAGCTCGCTGTCCGGTAAGGACCAAGCCCGGGTCGACGGCGCGTTGTGTTCCACGCGCGCCTCAAAAAGATGTCAGCAACAAGTGATGGGGCCCACAAGAGCCGATGCCTGCCAGGGATGCGGGTTGTTCGAAAGAGATACCGTTGCCCCTGGCACGCAAGCAACTGAGAGAACACGGGTGGATTTTAGTCAGTAAAAGTATAACACGGCCTCCTGCTCCACCCAGAGCGGGGGAAGTTATTTGATGATTTCCCACCCAAAAAAAATAAAGCCTCCTCTCTGTGAGAGGGAGTGGGCCATAAAACACGCGGGCACAGTACAGGTTGGTAGATGTCACATGTCTTTGATTTGTTTAGTTCAAAACGGTGAAGGAAACCATCTTGAGAAAATGGCATGTCCTAGAGCCAAAAATTCGAAGACATGTGACATCTACCAACCCGCACTGGGCCCGCGTGGTGGATTACGGCCTACTACATCTCAAGGAGAGGAGGTCTGTGTCTCAGCAGTGTAAAGCCTTATAGGCTGATAATTCAATGAAAACTTTGTGTTTTTTTTTTCTTTGCCTATGCGTACAGAATGTTTCAATTTAAAAAAAAATAAACTAAATTACAGTCATTTAAAAAACTTCATAAAAGAACCTATCAAACCATTTTTATGTTCCTTTATGTAATTGTTTAAGGATTTCAGTTTACCTACTATATACGTTGAGATTGAAGTAAGCAGATAAAATAACCAGCCGTAGAACGTCTCCAACTGCTCATTATCACTACTCTTGAATAAAGATAAAGATCTTTCTTTTAGTCGACTATCAACTATGTTAAATAAAATTGTACCTACCTGCTGTAGAGCCTAAAGATTTATTCAAGTTGGACTATCTACTTTAGAAACCGCTTATCATTAGTGAGACTAATAAAGATAATAAAACTAAAAGGTTTGCTTTACCTTTTAGTTCTGATTATTCTTTTAATGTCTGAAGTAGATAATAGGTACTCGAATCTTCGCTAATTATATTATAACGAATGCGAAAGTAAGTTTGATTTTTGTTACGCTTTCATGATAAAACGGCTGAACGGATTTGGATAAAATTTGGCATACAGATAGACCATGACCTGGGAAAAGACATAGGCTACTTTTTATCCTAGATCGGAGACGCAGTAGCGGGCAACAGCTAGTGGTTGATTAAAAGTAAAAAATAAGGATCATCAGTGTAAATGTTAACACAACTATGTCTGCCAATATTCTTCTGATTATAATTAGATCCAGCTCACTTGACTTCTTGACGGATAACGTTAAAGTCTTTCAACAGGTATCATGAACTACCTTATTTTGTTTTTTTTTTGTTCAGTGGGGTAATGAGGCGAGAGAATGGAGCGTGAGGTTTTAGGTCGACCAAAGTTTTATTAGGGATTTCTCAGTAGAAGCTTGAAGTCTGGGTTTATGTCCTGTAGATGACAATAGGCTTGCAGCCTATTACATTGGCAAAACTTAAAAATAACTTGCGAAATGTGGGGTTGTAGTACACTTCTGTCTAACCCTTTTTTTGGATGGGAAGTCATCAAAAGACTTCTCCCGCTCTGTGCGGTCTAACCCTTATAAATACATGCGTGATGCAATTTTATTTTAAAGTGTAAACTTAATTTTCTTGTTACATATCTCTTTTTTCAGCCATATCAGCTTTTCTTTAGAAAAATATCAAAAACTACACAGCATAAGCCAGAAAAATATCTATTTTCCTCATTTCCAATTATTTCTGCACATCTCATTCAATAAGGATTTGTAAACGCAAGGTTGGCAAAGAAACTGCGCCCCATTGTTTGAAGATAATCCCATTTGAGATTGAAACTATTCAGTTAAGATCGGCTTAGGTGCCGTAGTAGGTCGATGCGGTTTACGCCTTGATTGAGATTCGTGCGTTACAGTCAAATTGGAAATTAGATGCGTTGATACGGTTTTCGTGGAGTGAGCTGTGGAGAACGTATGTTGGGAAAACAACGAAACAAATGTTAATTACGTTTCGATCTGTGTTTGATACTCAAAGGTATTTATTATTATTAGTTTTTACAAAAATGATTTTCTTAACATATCTAGGGTACATAATATAATTTTCTTCTTTATATTTTTCATTAGATACGATTAGGTTTCGTTTTACACCGTGACGGCTGCCCACCTCATGTATCCAATGACTACTAATCGTTTATAAAATAAATATTTCATTTTTTAATATTTGTATAATAAAAAAAAATCAAATTTCATTCAATAAGACGCATAACGTAGTTTGAAACACCCTGTAATGGAGATGGAATTAATGATGGAATGTAATGGTAGGTAGGTAGATATCTTCTACCGTTTGAGATGTATTCATTATTAACAGGGAGGGTGTTTCATAATTCTAAAGCATTATTTATTTTTCTTTGTACCTATTATCTTAATTAATGGTAACAATGTTTTAATCGCACCTAGAGATATTTTATGACGGATACATTGAGTGGACCACTTTTGTAAGACGACTAAAGTGTCACGGTGTATATCAGCTGTATCATCTGGCCAGCCTTTTCCTAACTCTGTTGTGGTCAGGTTCCAGTCTGACCGGATGCAGTTGAATACCAGTGTTTTACATGGGGTGTGTGGACCTCCACAACTCAGTTATTAGGTAATACGATAGCTCTTGGTAAAATTGGTGGTTGGACTTGGGCTTCTGACAACTAGTAACGACTGTTAAAGATCCACGAATGACAGCCGGGATCAACGACTTAACCTGCTTTCCGAGGTAAACGAGGCAAAGATGGTCTGTAAAGATGGTCACTCATCCACGAACCAACCGCGGCAAACGTTCTATGTCTGCTTACGGATAGTTTATACAACAATATTTTATTTTCCGATTTATAAACAACTACATATCAGCAGTTGAAAATCACAAAAAACAATAGATTACAAACTTTTGTAAACTACTCCAGCAAATCATTCGTTCGGGACATCTAATCGTCTACCCAGGACGAAAGTAAAAGAAAATGAAAAAACTTTCTTTTTCGATTATTTACTAACATCGAGGTACTGAGTTCAAATTGTTATAGACGGTTCTCGATCACCCTTATCTCCGTTCCTGCAGAAAGGCTTGAGTTGCCCGGATGTGAGTATTATTTGCTCAGTGTCATTTCCGAATAGAAGGGAAAATGACGAAGTGTGCGATTCTATGGCATTGGAAATGAAACGATATTATTTTCTTATGATGCACAAGATAGATACTTATCCTAAAGGATGTTTTTAAAAATGTCTGAGGAACCAATTAATAAATAAAAATATAACAGAATTTGGATGAAAGTCTCTGTCATTTAAGTTAATTGACGGACTCTTATAAAGAACACATGGATTAAGTGTATTTCCCCTTAACTTACAGTGGATAAGAAAGACATTATTGGTCGATTTCTTAGTTTTGTAGTTCTTTAACAGTTAGGAAAACAAAAAGTTATGTTAATTAAAACTTATAAGGAGCTGCAGAAATATTCTATTTGTAACCAAGAGGAAATCATTGGTGACACTGTACCAAGCTTTTAGAGCCATCAGTCGAGTGACAAAATAAAACCAAGTCCTCCATATTAATAATCCTCCAGATCGTATTTCGGCCATGACGGCCAATTTCAAGAGATACTAGCCTTCGGTGCGGGAGATATTATCATCATTCATCATTTCAGCCGAAAGACGTCCACTGCTGGACATAGGCCTCCCCCAAAAGGGGGTTTTGCCATGATCGCCATGCTTGGCAGGCGGGTTGGCGGGTTGGGAGATATTATAGTGCACAAGTATTTGCGCAGACACAGGTGCTCTCTCTCTTTCCTGACTCTCATAGTTCGATGAGACGGAACGCAATCTGACATGACCACGGAGAGATCAGGCGCGGGATCAACGAGTTAACGTGCTTTCCAAGTCGCTATGCGTGCCTCAACTAAAATATCCCACCAACAACTTACAAAGTGCCACGTGCTGATAACCTGACCTAGGAATCGACTCTTTATACGAAATCAACTATACATACCACAAAGACTAAATTGATGGTACCGATAAAACCATAAACTACCTAGAAAAAAAACAATCCCATTTAACAAATCCTATAAAGTAAGTAAATCTACCACAATGACCACTTAATGTAAGTTAACGGTAACCACTCAACCATAACCTAATTTACCTAGACAAAACCGACAGTAACATACTTTTATGGAACAACTTAATCCTCTCGCACCCAATACTATTACATTAGAACGTAATCCGACCGGATCGATCGCTTCTCTAAGGCTGCCGTTCAATCGAGGATGAGCAAGGTTGGAGATGAGTGAGGTAGCTAAGCGGTGAGCGAGGTTAGAGATACATAGACATACAAAAGCTCACGCCTTTTTCCCTTGGAGGTAAGCAGAAACTACAGGCCGCCACCTGAAAGAAAGAACGAAGAAAGAAAAATGCGTTTATTGGCATTCATCATTCATAATCATTTCAGCCGATAGACGTCCTCTGCTGGACATATGCCTCCCCCAAAAAAAATGCGAGGGTTTTCCATAATCGCCACGCTTAGCAGGCGGGTTGGCGATCGCAGTATGGTGGTCAAGGCATAGATGAACGCTGCTGCCCATTCTCTAGTAAGTCCCTTAGTCGACTTTACGACACCCACGGAAAAAAAAGGGATGGTGCTATTCTTTACGTCTGGCACCACACACAGCTTAAAAAATCTTAAAACTGTAAATAGAACACAAAACAATGTTACTAATGCCAAAAGGGCCTCAGCTCAGCATAATCTCAGATGGCAACACAGTATTCACCACCTGACGGTGATTGTCACTTGCAAACCACCTGCTACGATCCTTATACAGTTCAGCCTCGTTTACGTTTATACGTCTGGCCGTACACGCATGCCAGTTGCAAGTACTACGTATCTGACCCATTTGAAGAACATCACCATCAAGGGCCGCCAAGGGCGTCTCGTCCCGGCGTTTCCACTCACATCTGCTTTGTAAATACCCTTTATTTGCCGCCCTTGTTTCATGTTCTCAACATGACAAACCATCTAAGCATACTTTTTTCAATTGTTTTCACTAAATTTTCTTTTAAACCACACCGTTGTCTTATCACTTTTTCCTCAGCCTATCATTTATAGTCACACCACACAATAATGCTTCGCAAGGAACGCATTTCGGAAAGAGAAAAAAAAGCTAAAGCTTAGTCTTGTATAGAAGTGGAGTTCTGCGCCACATAACTGTTTGCCCTAACTACATAGAATGGTCCACCACCCATCGATCACCGTCAATGGATGGACCGTATTACACCTTGACCTTAAACTGACCTAGCGTGTTACCACTGACATACAGACTTCAACATCTGACCACCGTTTTCTCATCTATATTCGGGCTGGCATACAGTAAAACCGGATACAGCTGACTTCTACAAACCAGTTATGGGGATACGATACCCTTGGTAAGACTGGTTGTCAGACTTTCGGGATTCTGACGACCCGTAACGTCAAAGATCCACAAATGACATCTGGAACCGCCGGCTTAAAATGCTTTCCGAGGCACTGAGGGGTCTTAGTGTGTAAAGATGGTGGTCACCCATCCACGGACGAACCGCCGCAAGGGTAGCACCTTGCGGCTGATGTTACTTAGCCATCAGGCTCTCTGACGACGTTTGACTGATGTACGGATTCGTACATTATCAAGTCAATTCTGCTCCGTACTTCACATAGCTACACCACTCGCGCATCCCTAGCGGACATCCATAATTAGCTCATCACATCCCTGTTCATGTTTCAAGGAGTATTTAAAAAAGTAGCTTTGATCAACCATTTAAATCAGACCTAAGCTAAGCTATGAAAATCAAATAATCATATTCATTGATATCAAACACATCCGCCACAACACAGCTTAGCACATTTCTCTTGTAAGGACAGCCTAACAGTCTTATTTATTGAAAACTTGTTTTTGTCGGCAACAAGGAAACTTGAGGATATCCGCGACCCGGGCAAATCCGGGTAATAAAATGAACCGTAAAACCTGTTGGCAACATACCCGGGCAACGGAATTGATTGCAAGTCAAGGGCGAGCAAGGTTAAGGGCGCATAACTTCCCTTTAAGATAATGCTGGAAAAGTGTCATTTTCGTGGTACGAAAATTTTTACCGTAAGCGAATTTTTACGTGATTTTATCGAAGGGTTATTCGGAAAAAGGTTTTTGGTATTTGAAGGTTAGGTATTTTAGTTTTATTATGACATCAGCAGTGGTGAATTTTTTAACACTATTTTTTAAAATATAATTCAGGTAGTGAGGGGGGACATCGACGTGACTCATCATATCGCAAAAAAAATTGTCGGTTATCAAAAAAATATCTGCTGTTTCATAGCACAACACCAACGACGTCAAAATGTATGGAACAGCATATTTTTTGTTTTGCTAGAAATTATGTACGGATTCAGTTCATGGTTACGCACGCCCCCCATTGCAGGGGACTTAAAAGGTGCATTTTATACTAGCTCTGGCTAACCCCTCGGGGAGTACAGGCGTGAATTACGTTTATAAAATTGTCAAATCATATTGATTACCTATACCTAATCAAAATCTTAACAAGGTACTAGGAAATGAGTTTAGTTACAAAATAGGTAGTTCTGGCTGGCTTAAATTGCGGAAGAACCGATTTTTTTATTATTAAATAACATTTACCTGAACAATTGTCCATAGAAAAACTTTAAAATGACAAACGTATTCGTCGAATGAAAGTTAATTAGCGATTGGAAATCCGTAGATAGTATGTATCAAAGTGTATATAAGTAGGTATACAGCACAAAGCTGTAGCGACCCTTACGATCGGACATGAGATAAGAGGAGGCTGTCAACCGCAGATTAGATTTCATTTATCAATGATAGTATAAGTCAAAAGCTTTTATGTTTGGTGGAAAAATCATTCTGTGTTAGTTAGGTTATGAGATTTCGAAGAATTTTGCCACCGAGTTTCGTGGTACCATAGAGTGATTAAGCGACCTCTTGTCGTGTCTACCTATCCCTGACAAATAAAAGGGGTAGAAAATAGACTACACAATTAAAATTTAATAAGAGAAATACAAGATAAATTATAAAAAGGTACCTTTGCACTCTATTTATTGGTAATAATCACAGTCCAATTCCTTAACATGCATATCTTTGGCTTTCAGTCCTGAAACACTTCTTGGAGTTGTAGTAGCAGTCACACAAGCTTGCTTAGGAATAGTTTCAGTAACTGTTCCATTCATGCCCGGGACGAAATACCGCGCACGAGCCAGCAGTATCAACGCAGCCTTCAGCTCGGTCTCACCCTCTTTTCTTAATTTCTCTCCTTTTTATTCTCTGACCCGATCTCGCTGCTTTTTCTTTTTTTTGTCGTTTTTTTCATGTCATCCGCCATCGATTTTCTCATCTGCCAGTCTAGTCGGCCAAGATGTATAAAACCTCCTTCATATAAACCGAGAGTGCGTTTAAGAATCTTATAATTATAATTTAGAATTTTGTTATTTAGTTGACAACGTAGTTAGATAGATAAACCAAATTTAGGCTATCCAAAACGATATAAAATGATTTTTGGTAATTACAATCGTAATGCAACCTTCCTTAAATAGACTGCATAGATAATTAAAAGAATAAGTAGACATCAGTTTGACACGTTTGACTTAAATGTCATAACAATAATATTATTATGTAAAAATATGGAAATTCTAATGTAAAATCAAGTAATTCTATATAGACGAATCGTTTAAGACCGATCCGCAGAGTGTTAGCACAGAAAACAAAGAGAGAAATATAGTAAAGTAAGAAAGTCGTAAAAGGATAATAAAACAAAGATGATGTGGATGGATGAAAAAGAAGCGTAAGTACAGTATCAGTAATAAACAGATACTATACTCTTCGCCACGCATAGATCCATACTTAATATTATAAATGTGAAAGTAACTCTGTATTTGTTACCTGTCAAGTTTTTCTTTTTTTTTGAGGGAGGCAAATCATCAAATAACTTCTCCCGCTCTTCGTGTCAGATTTTTACTGACTAAAACCCGTGTTCCGTCAGTTGCCTGTGTGCCAGGGACCACGGTATCTTTTCGAACAACCCGCACCCCTGGCAGGCATCGGCCCTTGCGGACCCCACCAGTTGTTGCTGACATCTCTTTGAGGCGTGCGTGGAATACAACGCGCCGTCGACCCGGGCTTGGTCCTTACCGGACAGCGAGCTAGCCATTACTCGCCGTCCACAAGCCCTCGCCTACGGTAGCCGGGAATCAGCCTGGGATTCCCGATGCCTAGGGTGTCTCCTGCGACGACTAGGGCCGTGAGGGCGCATATACTGCCTTTCCCTCTCGTACGTCGCCTCCCTCTTCGCGAGGATAACTGCATCGCAAAAGGAGGTAACGGCTACCCATGCACTCTCGCTCCGTACCATGGCCTGGAACAGGACCAGACGCGAGAGATCACCGCCGCCGATCACCTCCACAAGGACACGGTGGTGCTTCACCCAAGCCGGGCAGACTTTCACCGTACTCCACCGTGTCCTCAGGGCAATCTACGCAGTGGAAACACCCGGTACCTTTACACGACGAAACCACTGAACCAATCGTTATGAAATTAACAGACAGAATGCACTAACATTAGGAATGGCTTTGATAGTTCAACAATATTCATTGCGTTATTTACATTATCAAGTAGACAAACTTTTCGAACATATGAAGCAATGGATTAGCAGTATCTCTCAAAATGATACAGATTGTTATTAATAGTGTGTCACGCAATTAAGGTGCCAGTAGAAAGATCCACTTGTCATCCTAAATATCTACTTGTTTAAAAAGAGTAATGAAATATAAAAACCTTTTAAAAAAAATAACAACCTTTTAAAAATAACGACCGACTTCCGGAAAAACACTACAAAGTGGAAAATAACTTTAGTTTCGGAATTTGGTGACTTTGGATATGTATTTAAAGTTTTTTGTCACCGCCTTCTGAAATTAAAGTTATTTTTCACTTTGTCGTGTTTTTCCGGGAGTCGGTTGTTTTTTCTTTGGAAAAAGTTTAAATTTTTCAATTTTTTGTTATAGTACCTACCCCACACCAATTCGAAATTTCATCACCCTTGGGGTCAAAACAATAAATATTTATGCGATAGCAACAATCGCGGTTGGTGTGCTGTCATTTTTTAAAGATTTCCGTTATCTGTATCCGAAATGCATCATCAGATAGATCTTTATGAAATATAAACGGGACTATTTCGAAATAAACTCCCTTTGAACAAAAAAGAATTTTGCAAATTCGTTTATATATGACAGAGTTATGCCCGAATATACATTTTTTTTAAAACATGTCGAATTGATAACCTCTTTCCTTTTGAAGTCGGTTAAAAATTCACACAGATGAAATCCCGGCAACAGCTTGCATTCGATAAATCAACTAAGAGTATGAAACATAGACAGTCGATCCAATAGCAAAATTCGTAACAAAAAGTCGATATTATTCAAATGAAACATTTCTATGACTACACTGAAAAACTCGTCTACATTTTTTAAACGACGTCTATAAAATAAAGATTCGATCTCTCTAATAAAGTCATTTTCTCCTCCTTACGAACGAACTCTGTATTAATCAACCCTCCAGCTGCGGAGACTAAAAACAAAAGAATGTTTGATGCAAAAACAAACAAAAAAATTGCCAAGTGTGAATCGGTCTCGAGCACTGGATACCACCAGAAAAATGTTAGATTACCTTTTTTATTATTCGGGATGATGAAAGCCATAGAAAGACGATAGATGGCCTTCTTTATTATTTGCGATGATGAATGCATAGTAACTGGTATTCTGTAAGAAAAATACGGGCTAGATCATAATACCTACAGCTTCAAGGATCATTCAATCCTGCGTTTGTATGACGGTCACAGAGGGCGCTGTTGGTAAAAAAATATTGGTGATGATTCTTTTGTGCACCAACTAAACTGAATTTTGGCTATTGCTGTCATTTTCCTTCTAATATTATTATATACCAAATTTCCTTGTTTTAACAAGGAAGAGACGGATATAAATTAGAGCTGTCAAATTTAGTTGAACTAAGATTTTCTTCGACGCAACTACAACGACCTAAATTCACCGTACCTACTTAAAATCATGCCAAATTTAAGGCAATAATGATGTAATTACATCACGATTGCCTTGAATTTGGCATGACGCTTTAGAACTGTCAAACTAAATTTAGTTTGACAGTTCCAAAGCAACTGTCTTTTTCTTTCGCGGTCTGTCAGTAAGAGATGGCAATAGGTGGTGAATAAAAAATCGGCACCATTGTTTAGAAAAAACAAAATAGCGGCGTTAATTCCAATTTTGGTCACTTGCCAACAGATCCTTGTACAGCTATAGTTACAAAGATACAGCTTTGTGAAAGACTGGAGGACATACAGACACACAACGTAGACAAAGTAATGGAGTCCCGTTTTACTATTGGTACGGATCCCTAAAAAAAGGACTATCACAAACACTGAGGGTGCAATGAACTGAAGCAATTTATTACGACAAGGACTTTTACGGGTCTATAAAAATTTTCGTTCATTTCCCGCAATTAGGAGGTATCCCGCGGCGATAGAGGTGTTGGATGTTACGATGTACCGCTAGTAATATAGTTGACTTAATTAATTTTCAAGATTACCCACAGTTTACTGCCCGTTGTGAGGCCTGGATTTTTTTTTCTTTAGGCCTAAAAAAGGCTGAGGTATATAAGGTGATTTTCGGAGAACAAATTTGTTTAGATAAAATGGACTTATTCATTGTCGCATCAGCACGCATCACCTACGTAACTAACTTTTATATCACATGCAAACTACAACCAAATCAAATAAAAAATACAAAGTCAATATATCTGCCTAGCCTTTTTCCAAGTATGTCGGAGTCAGCTTCCAGTCTTACCGGTTGGTAGTGTTTTACTTGGAGACGCTGCTTATCTGACCTCCAAAACCCAGTTATTGAGTAATACGATACCCCTCGGTAGAACTGCTTGTTAGATAGGTTTCAGGGTTCTGATGACCTGTAACGACTGTCAAAGATCCACGCACGTATCACTGTATAAATTATTGAAACCTTTATCAAAATCAAAAGTCATTTATTCAAACTAGGCTAAGAGTCGGCACTTTATGAACGTCAAAATAACATAAGACGGCCCCCCAAAACGCCCGCCCTTCACAGGAAAATTGCATATTCTCGGGTAGTGGTTTTTGGAAAGTGCTTTATAATATAATGACACTAATCGCAAAAATAACAGTGCCCACTCCTGTATTAATTGGTCACAAATAAAGTAAACATTCTCAATAACATTTTATTTGACAAGTATTCAGTCGATTTGGAAATAAGCCAACCTTTTTTCATACTGCAGTTGAAACTCTTGTCCGCTGAACATGCGAAAAATTCTATCGAATTCATTAGCAATACTTACCAAAAATTCTACCATTCATATTGTGAATTAAAACATCTTTTAGCACTTCGACAAAATTAACATTATTGAGTTAGCAGATTTAACAGCTTGAATTAAACGTAATTCGCTTCCACTAAAATTATAACCTCTAATATTATAACTGGGAATCAGATTTTATTATATGATTTCAACAATGTCTACACAGAACGAATGCTCTTAGCACCGCCCAGAGGAGTAAATATGTCGTTACACACTAACAGTCGACATGGCTTTCATTGTAACAGTTCAGTAACATTAATTGCGTTCTTACGTAGTTGACCAAACAAATTTTCGAATATAATTATGCTACACATTAAAACGATTTCCAAAAAAAAAGCACAGACTTTCAGAAAAACACTACAAAGTGAAAAAAAACTTTAATTTCGGAAGGCGGTGACGAAAAATAAAATACATATCCCGACACTGACTTCCACTTCCACTCGGTTTTTTTTTTTTTTTGAAAAAGTTTTCATATTTCTCTTTTTAGTTATAGTACCCACCCCACACCATTTTGAAATTTCATCATCCTTGGCGTCAAAACAATGCATATTTATGCGATAGCAGCAATCGCGGTTGATTTGCTGTAATTTTTTGAAGAGTTCCGTTGTCTTCTTTGTGAAGTCGGAAAAAATATAGCAATAGCCTTCACAATGATTAAGATTCTGATTGATAGTGTGTTAAGTATAATGGTGCTAGACTTTAACATAAATCTTTTTGATACAAAGTTGATGCCCGTTTCCACGCACTTTATGAAAACGTGCATTAGTGACATATAATGTAGCAATCAAAAGTCGTGATGAGCTCGAGATTCTCGAACACCAAATTTCATTGTACGTACCTAAATGCAGGAACCAATGTGACCTTTAAGGTATGATACGGAGCTCCGCTGCACGCAGCAGTGCTGCCTGCCGCGTTGATTCCGAGCAAGGCAGCAGTGTCGCGCTGTCTGCGCTTCTGAATCAAAGAAATTCATCTTTTTGTTGCTAATTTACTTGTCAACATTCACGTAGGTACTATCGCTGCGGCGGCAGACGCGTCACTACAGGTCTGTCGCGGCGGTGGGGGTGACACTGCCGCGCAGCAGTGCTACCGCTGCTTTGCTGCTGCGACATTGCTGCGTAGCTTGGAATGTAATCTCATGTAAACTTATAGAGTATATATGGGGACCAGTAGTGCTGCGGCAGCACTGCTTACTTGACTTTGTTGTGTGTGAGAAGTACATTAATCCGCTTTTAGTAATATTTGATCGTTACTCAATCATATCACAATCATCATCAATATCCACCGCCCGACTTCAACCGCTGCCAGAGATTTTGATGTTTTTTCTTTTCTTTTTTTTTAAGGGTGGGAAATGGCCACTCCCTTCTTGTGCCACACGCTACGCTGCTGTGCCAGCCTCATTTCGCCCATCTCGCCACCGGATGACTGACATCTCGTCGACATCACATTGTCTGACGGTGGAACGAAGAAAACATTTAAAAATGCTAGTTCGGGAGGTAATGCGTTTTGGTAATTTAAATTTTAGGTGATTAATTCGTCTTCGCGTTTATTTCGATTCTGTGACAATTTTTTTTTAAATCGACCGATATTATAATTTTGTAATAAAGAGAATCCGTTTCAAATATTCTTTTTCCAACTTGCAAAGTTACGAAAAGTCGTAGGAATTGGACGTTGTATCTTTTTATTGCTAGTCTTTATGGCTTAATGTTGTGGACTTTTTGAATTAAATTACTTTCTCGTGATCTTGTGATCCCTAATTTTAAAATAACTCGCGTTACAAGCGGGAAACGAATTACCCAGCCGTGATTTTCTCAAGCGTCTTTTTATTTACTTTTGGTTCCGTAATTTTTACCGTAACTTTTGTTAATGGAAAATAAACATACCGAAAAAAGAGGAAATAGGCTTGTAAAATAGTTACTTTTAAATGAAATTGAACAGAAATTATTTTTTTTATTTAATAAATTACATAAGATTACGCCTTGTTTCCCCTTAGGGTTGGACAGAGGTGTAACTATAGTACATACGGCTACACATCAAGCTATAAATTTCCAGTTTACGCTGATCTCGCACTGTACGGAAATCCTATACAATGCATGATCAGCTTACACTGGAAATTATAGTTTGATGTGTAGCCGTGGGTATACCCACATGTTTTCAATTATGTTTAAGTCCATAAATCCAGACTCCGGGCTGCTACTGAGAAATTCCAGCAAGAAAAACACTTTACCCGACTTGGGAATCGAACCCAAGATTTCGTGCTCAGCAGTAGCGCTTCCGACCACTAGACCAACGAGGCAGTCAATATTTTTTAATTCGCAAATCATTGCCTGCATCATACCAACATTTTGAAAAACAAACTTGAGTGCCTACGTGAGCATGTGATATGTGTCCTATTATTCACGCACTATTAACTTGCAGTAAACAATTCAAATCTTCACAATAAATCATAGCAAAACAATAGTTTCTGGCACTAGCAAACCACCTAGTCATTAACAAAAGGATTTATCTCCAACAGAGACGTATTTCAACCCTGATTAATGTGTTCATGACGTCACAGCATTCAACCCCATTCCCATACAGCTCCATGGATTCTTAATTCTCACTTTTGGATAGAACCCAAGAGTCTCGGGATCAATTGACGAACTTTGGTACTAAAAGTCCGGTGGAGTAGACAGTTGCTTGTGTAAATTTCTTGGTTATTGCTCTTTTATAGTCAGTGGGGCTATGGACATTGATGGTTCGCTTTGTGATTTATTTCTCTTGTTTATATTAATCTTCATACTTGCTTTGATGCATGATACTTATCATTAAGGGGAAACCCGCGCAATTAATTGAAATTTGTTTTTATTATAAATTTTTGTACGATTGTGTGTTTAGTTTAGAATGTGATATTCCTGTGCGAGTTACAATAAATAATTTTTCTTTCTTTCTTTATTTCAATTCAAATTTTCTCACGTTTTTTGCGATTTTCTGGTCAGCGTCAGGTTGTATGTTGACCTAAATATGATTCGCGATGGTAACAGAATGTGTATTTCCAGAATTATAACAATACAGGGTGTAACAGAAACCCTATTGCTATCCTTAAGCACTAAAGATAACAGGTTTACTGTAAATAATTTGATATTAAATGGAAAGAAAACTAAATGCAAAAGATTTGCGTTACCGAATGTTAGAAGTAGTGAATGTCACGTTGTATTGAATAAGGGGATACTAGAATTAGAATTCGTCGAACAGACGGTTTTCCTGGGGATCACGCTCGACTCAAAGCTACAGTAGGGTCCTCATTTAACATCACTTGCAGGGCGGATAAGTTCTGCCGCTTACGCTGTTTGGAAGATCCGCCAATTAACAGACGTGGATACCGCGAGACTGGTCTATTTTAGTTACTTTCATAGCACCATGTCTTACGGTATCTTGCTATGGGGACGGGCTGCGGATATTGAGTCGATCTTTATTCTGCAAAAGAGGGCTGTCAGAGCCATCTATAACCTCCGCAGACGCGAATCTCTAAGGGAACTGTTCAAAACAATTAACATCATGACGGTACCTTGTCAATATATATATGAAAACATTATGTATGTTCGGAAAAATCTACATCTTTTTAGTAATATAAGTGATAGGCACAATGTTAACACTAGAAATAGGAACAAATTATATCAACCACGGTTCAGAGTGTCTAAAGTACACACTTCTTTTATGGGGTACTGTGTAAAATATTATAATAAAATACCAGTCGATATTCTTGAACTAAATGAAAAGAAATTTAAATCATGCATTAAACGCACACTATGTAGACAAGCATATTATAAGTTAGATGATTATATCGTAGATGAAAATGCTTGGCTTAATGCTGGTCCTGCTCCATTGCCACCTGGGCATACTAGTTAAAATTTTAATATTTGAAAGAGAAGCTTCCCTTTTTTATTTTTTCTGACATTACGAATATTTTTGTTCATAATATTATAATTTTTGTGACATTACGAATGTTTTTATTTTTGCTGAACCAAGTGTTAGTTACTATATGCTTCAATATATATTAAATGTTTTTTCTTTCTTATATCTATGAAATAGATTGCAAACTATAGTTTTGTATAATTTAGAAGCATTTTGTTAAAATTTTGTAAATGTGAGTACCATGCATCCGTTTATTGTGTTGTTATGATGTACGTTGACTTGAAAAAGCATGGCAGTTGAGAGTATGTCATGCTCACATAAATGCTCACTGATGGTGGCGCGTGTGTTGGATCATTCGGTTCCCTACAAAATGGTTGAGCTGGATGGTGCTGATCCACGCATCAAGTTCGTGAACGGGCGTTGTCGGTTGAGACTGGTCATCTCCTAACTTCGAGGGCTTATTTTTATCTTGTATTTAGAATTGTTTGTTTTTTTTTTTACATTGTTCTCACATACAGAAGCAACAAGAATAATGTTCCCAAGATTTTGTAATATTCAACTTGATTTTGTGGGTATAGAGTGTCCGTGGAGTTTCTTGCCCGTTCTTCTCCATAGAGATCTACGTTTTGGAATAGGCAACAAGCTTCAACTTTCCTACTGATCGACTTTTTGACGATTCAAAAGTGCCTGTAAATGGTTTAATTGAAATAAATGCTTTGAGTTTGAGTTGGTATAGAATCACTATACATAGTTTCAGCTCAAAATAAAATACTCTAAGAATTGATACCAAATTTTCGGTTTCATGTGTTTCCTAAATTCAAATCATAACAAACGTGTCACCGCACTACGTAGATCAATAACTTTCCACGTTACTTGCCAATATCACGATAAATCTCTTCCGAGTGATCTGTTTGTTTCCATTTGTTCTGGTATCAATTTATTAAAAATTCTCATAACTTCCGAACATGTAGAGATAGGATTAAAAAACCCTTCCAGTATCATTTGATATCATCCAAAGAAGCCGTGCCCTTGGTATGTATATACCCTTTCTATCACACGTTGTATAGAGAGCTGTTTTGATGATTTATATTCTATAAATACAAATTTCCTACGGTCGCTAATCAAATGTTGATTAAAATATAACCTGAAATTGACCTGCTTTCGCCTTAAACATTTTTAGCGCTAAACATATTCCCCCTTATTTTTAAACGTCCTTTACGATTCTTGAATAATTAGTCTGATAATTATCAAACATTTTTCCATTTAAACGTCTCAGCTTTATGCAATGTTTCTAAATAAGAGGGCTTATTTAAAACGTAATTCTGTCCCCCACTTCAAACGATTTTCAGAAACAGAGCGATATTTAAAATTCATTTAGCGCTAAAAGTAATTACTGATTTATGATACCAATGGACTTTAAAGTCAGTTTTGTAACTGATCACTAGTTATGGAGATTTTTTGCTAACAATTAGAACTGAAAGTATTTTTGTCACAACTACAAAGTTAATAGTCACTGCATAATCTTAATCGTTTATTTACTTAGAAAGCAGGTACAGAAGCCAAGCAAGCAAGCAATCAAGCAAGCAACAAGCTAACAAGCATCAAGCTATTCCAAACTGTAAAATTTTCCTAGTTGAATATGAACCGTTATAGTTTTGTAATAAGATTGAAAATCTATCAAATAAATTTGACAGATTGAGGTACCTTGATGTGCTGGTGTCTGTACCTAAGTACCTACAGAAAATAAAGTTGTCAACAAAACTTGTTATATCTGTAAAGTCTACCTCGGAATACAAAAATTGAAAATAAATTATTAATAAAAAAACACGCCAGTCAAAATTGTTAAAAGAATGAAAAGTAAAACGAATTTAAATCAATCATTTTAATAATAAGAAAACACACTATGACAAATATTAAAGCTAAACATTGGTGTTATAAAAAAAAAAAAAAAATTTTAATAGCTCTTATCAAGTAATAGGTCTGTACCTACGAGTCATAAAAAATAAAAAAGACATACAGTCGAACATCGAACCTCCTCCTTTTTGGAAGTCGGTTAAAACAGCCTGGACCGTTCTATCTTAGTAACAAAATAATTTTATAGGCACTACATTCTCAGCGAAATTGAGTGAAAAACAAGCGATATTTCAAAAAAGTTTGGTGCAGGTACAAAAGTCTAGATGATAAAGCAAAATACCGACAAAATAATAGTTTAGCAGAAACAAACAGACTTGTTTTTGGTCTTAGTCCAACGGATAAAACAATTTAGTTTTTATTTGACTGAGTAACATCTGTTTTGTAAGTTTATTGTTTACTCATCATATCAGCCGAAAAACGTCCACTGCTGGACATAAGCTTCCCCCAAAAGGGGGGGATTTGCCATAATCGCCACGCTTGGCAGGCGGGTTGACGATCGCAGTATGGTGGTAAAATGCATAGAGAACGCTGCTGCCCTTTCTCTAGTAAGTCCCTTAGTCGCCTTCTACGACACCCACGGGAAGAAATAGGATGGTGCTATTCTTTTACGTCCGGCACCACACGGGACCTGTTTACTACTAATGTTTATTGATAAGGTTTAGGATGATAAGGGCAGGCGAATGATAAAATTACAATGCTTGTAAAAGGCTGCTAAGTCATAAGTTCTAATATCAGATAACACCAACACTGTACACTTAGTTCGCAATAAACGTTTTAAGTTTGACTTTGACTTATTAAAACTTAGTTCCAACGTAAAGGCTGCTAACAGGTATTTTGTGTTTCAAAAATGTCCCATTTGTGGCGGTATCTTTGACGCCGCGGTCCCTGACATATATAGGGTAACTTGTAATTCGTGACCCATATTTAAACGCATGATTGTACTCATCATAACAAACAACTTTCCCAAAGAAACGATTTTTTATTTATTTAACTAGCGCATGTCTCCAATCACCCCAATAAAATATTGAGTACCTAACAAGAATAATACGCCATCAGCTGTAATTTAATTTAGTTACGTACAAACAAACAAAAAAATACCACTTTTACCATGCATTATTCTTTTGTAATTAATTTAAGCACCGTACGGAACGCGCGCGCGCTATTCAGCTGTGAGTCGCTTGACCGCGACGCGTGGGGTCAAGCGACTCATAGCTGATAGCGCGCGCGGTCCGTTCTTAAATTAATGAAAAAAAGAATAATATTGCATGGTAAAAGTGGTTTTTTTTTTTTGTTTGTAGGTAATTAAATTAAATTACCGCTGATGGTGTATTATTCTTGTTAGGTACTTAATATTCTATTGGGGTAATAAAACTGGGGTCTTTAAGTTAGATAAATTAAAAAAAAAATCGTTTCTTTGGGAAATTTGTTTGTTATGGTGAGTACAATCATGTTTTTAAATATCGGTCACTAATTACCAGTATTGTATTCTTAACCTGTATCTACACTGCTCTAACTTGCACAAAGTGCAGGGAAAAAACAATAAGGGCATACTGTCGCTAGCCAAGTCTTGCAAAATGGCCGCCCTAATATAAAGGATTTAAACAGACACTTCAATTTTATTACTTTGTATACATGAATAGATTACTAACCCGAATTGCCGCACCACTGGGTACATACCTCCCTCCATTTCTCCCATCGCATCGGGCATAATCCTGCGCTACTTCTCTTAAAAAAACAAAAATTAATCAAGCAAATTCGTTGCAAGTCCTACTTTAATATTACTGGTAATGGCAAACAAAATATATCATCGATTAATTCTAAAACTCACACCAATGTATTCTCCTTTCATCCATTTAAAGCGGAAAAAATTGCAAATGACCCTCTTTTGAATATTCCCAGTTTAATTTAAGGAAGAGATTACTTGACGGCCCATCGTCTGTATAAAGAGGCTTAATAACGTTAATCATGAATAATATACATTGCCCACCGAGGTTTGATGTGGTTTAATTTAGTGAGCCCATGGTGAGCCCTTTCCTTTTTTGTCTGTGGTTCATTTTTATTGTTGAAAATCATGGGATGCACAAATCCACAACAAATACAACACAATTATACGGGTTAGGTTTAGGAGGATGACAGGTTCGGTCATGCGGACCAGTATCTGAGGGGTAATTCTCGTAATTTAAGAACTTTTACAGTCTGATCTCAGTCACAATCTGTCTTCGAGTTTCCATAAATTTTTGACATATAATAGTCGCCGAGATGCGACTGCGACTAGAATTTGAACATTTTTAATGACGAGAATCGGTCTTCTTGTCAGAGGAGCGTGAAAAACTGCTTAATCACTCCAGCGCCACAGGCAGAGGTAGATGAAAAACATCGCGTGGTTTCAGTCTAAAAAACCCCTTATCAAACATCCATGAAGATTTACAAAAACCAGAAGAAATAGTTTCGGCTCGTGTGATGATAAGAAACATAGGCACTTAATAAGGGGTAAAGGCCAATGAAAAGGGCTTAAGTAAACGATTATTTTAAAGTCAAACAGAATACACATGTTTTACGTCCACATGTATACAGTGCCAAAACTCAGTCAGGGTATAATAATGAAACCTTAAAATTATTTAGCACTATCTTTTGGCAGCGGTTTTGCCCGCCTTAACCAATGTAAACAAAACCTTAACAAATGATTAACATAAACCTTCCCCATGATTCACTCTATCTATTGTTGAAAACCGCATGGAAACCCGTGGAACAGTACTTTTTGGGTATATCGCGAACAGAGAGATAGACAGACAGACGCAGTGAAGGACTTTGTTTTACAATATGTAGTGATAATCAGCCTATGCCAACCAGTTCCGTATGGTGCCGGACGTAAAAAACAGCACCATCCCATTTCTTCCCGTGGGTATCGTAGAAGGTGACTAAGGGACTTACTAGAGAATGGGCAGCAGCGTTCTCTATGCATTTTACCACCATACTGCGATCGCCAACCTACCTGCCAAGCGTGGCGATTATGGTAAACCCCCCCATTTTTTTTTTGGGGGAGGCCTATGTCCAGCAGTGGACATCTATCGGCTGACATGATGATGATGAATCAGCCTATAACTAATGTTCCCACTGCTGGGTCAAACAAAGGCCTCCTCTCTTCAAGAGGCCGTGGGCTGTAATCTACCACGTGGGCCAAGTGCGGGTTGATAGATGTCACATGTCTTAGAATTTTTCGCTCTAGGAAATGCTTCTGTGTGTAATGTGTCTTCACGATGTTTTCCTTCACGATTTTAAGTAGTGGTGATGGAATAGTTTACCGTTTGCGACCACAAGACCAATAAAACAAGTATTTCAATATTATTGTGGTAAAATGGCGCACTCGAATGTCAACAGTAATATCCGTAGTGGTTACAAGTTTATCGAAAGCCATCCGACCGGCAGTGCGGTTATCACGAGGTCTGCAGGGAAGTTATAGCATTCGCAATTATCTTGCGATGGGATGCGGGAAAATTGTTATGATATTATAAGTTAGAACTATATCAGATAGATTCTTTGAATAGTGGGGTCAATTCCGGGGAAAAGAATGTAAAGTTAGTCAGTCAGTGCAAGCTTTATACTAAGTAAGGTTTATCATTATCTTCCTGCTATTGAATCATAATACTTAGGGTCGACGCAACAAGTATTCTTCTTCCATTTTACCTTGTCAACCGTCACGCTATCATTGGGTCTCTTCTCTTTCATATCATTCCTCAATGAATTAATTCATCTTTTCTTTGGCCTTGCACTCACTCTCCATCACATGCCCATAACAACCCATTCGACATAGCTAGCAAGTTTCGCTGATCTTATATGAGGAAAGAGAGAAATTAAGTTTAAAATATGCTTTATGGTCTCATGCGTCTTAAAGATTTTCTCCTTGTATCATGGGTTCGTTTACAAACACACTTCTAACTAATACTAGCCCGGAATATTTGTACATCATAAACTGTCCATGCGATATTATTATTCAGATTTCCCTCGCCATTACATGATGTACATACTTATATAAACTCACGATTTTTTACATCGTTATTTAAAACAAATGTTTTGTTCTTTAAAATACCATGAAAATCACGACAAAACACCCTTTTGACACACGTCCACAAGTATTATAAATGGACTCTCCATAACTCTTGAATTGGATGAGGACATGACAGGACAAAACAGGGATGGAGGGTACCACAGAAGTGGGAGGGAGGGGTGTCCAAACTGTTCTTTGAGAGTTTTTCTTTGTCAAGACGACGTGTAGCCGATGTCCTGATGTTTTAGCGTGGATTTATGCGAAAGGGGTTGACGACCGATAGTTGAGTCATAGGAACATGGAGTAGGTAACTTTTAAAAAGTTAATGGTGGTGAAGTATAGAATTGGAAAATGATGAAGGCACGGTTTAAAATTGATAAACGTATAGGTATGGATTTTATCACTGTTATTAATCGGAAGATAATAATTTTGGAGGTATAATTTTTGATTCTATGTTTTCCCTTCTACTATTACACACTTTGTCTACATCTTTTTTATCTTCTCTCCTATCGCATGTGTGGAAGAGATTTCTCTAGAAATAAGCTTTACCTTTGTATGTATTTTTATGTTTCTATCTTCTTGTCTGGTGCCAGTCATCAGTCTGATACCACATGGTTAAATTAATAAAAAAATATGCTTTTTCAATGTTAAACATCAAACTCAAAGTATTTATTCCAAATGAACCAATTATAGGCTTTTTAGAACTTTCAAAGTGTCGAAAAAACAGAAAGATGAAACTAGTTGCCCATTCCAAAGCGTAGCAAGTACCTACGGAGAAGAACGGGCAAAAAACTTTACGAACACTCTTTCAAATCAAAATATTGTAACAGAAAATTGATTACATCAGTCATGTTCAAATTATCACTTTCAATACCACAAGAAAAAAATTGTAGGTAACTTAATTTTTGCTGGCCACTGTCTAGAACCAACACAAGACCATTAAGGCTTCTTCAAACTGGCGCGACGCGACACTCGTAGGACAATTTCTACGAAAACTTCATGGAAATTTTCGTAGAAATTGTTCTGCAAGGTTCTACAAGTATCGCGTCGCGCCTGTTTGAAGAAGCCTTTAGTCATGTTTTCAAGCGTATACATGTACAGCAAGCATTATCTAAGTACAAACATACGTATAATAACGCTCAATAGATTTATCCATAAGATTCCATTTAACTATCTTCATTCAACCAGAATAAAATCAATCATGCGGCATTAATCTTATCTTAAGTAGGTATATAGTATATCGAATGATGTAGCTAATAGGATTAAACTAGCAAATAAGCCTATTAATCATAATCTAAGCTGTTTACCAGAGGATAAATACAGAATAGGTACACCTGGTTTCTGAATGGACAATTTGAAGTTGAGATTAATGCGTAACTTTGCAATTATCAATGTAGGTCACATTGAAAATTGCAAGGTTCAAAATTTCTTACGTTTTTTGCAATGAATTCCGCGGGCTACATTGTAGGAATCACCTTAGATAAGTGGCTTTCAAAGCGTTTCATGTTTCTACAACAACGTTTGACAGGAGCTGTTTTGGTAGTATTCATCTCGTTACATTCAGACCCAAGATTGTATATGTGATCGTTTCCGACTTTTGCCGAGAAAATGTTTAATTTGAAGTCACAATCTCAGACTTGAATTTAACCATTTTTAAGTACCTACCTACGAGAATTGGCTTTCAGTTCTCAATTCAGAATGAAAGAGTATGTAATTTTGCCGTTTCTAATTAAACCCAGTAATATTTCCTCTTTGATGGGCTGATTTTACAATGGTCAGATAACTTTTATCTGAGGAACAAATATGTCGGTTTGACAGGATTTGTATAGAAAATATGCCAAACTAACATATTTATTTTTTAAATAAAAGCTGTGACTATTGAAAAATCAGGCCTAATTTAAATTATTACAAATTTCTCTGTTTTCCTCTAATTTCGTTGTTATGGAAATAACTAAGACATTTATGAAGCGTTTGTAGTAAATGTCCAGTATTTATAAATAAGGGTAGGTATAATTATTTCCTGGGTTCAATAAGGATACCCTTTCTATCTAGAGGTTCTAAAGAAATACAAGTTTTAATAACGAAATTGTAGAAGATGATATTTAAATTAGTATGGGTCCATGGATAGGACAAGGATCCTTATTGTATTTTGGTATACTTATTTAAAAAAACTTATCTCACAAAAATGGTCTTAAGGGTTGGTATTTTGTTTAAATTGCTTTGACATTTTATTTTATTCCAATCTTTTCTTTTCTCCGATCTTTTTTTTTACTCCGTGCCACGGTAGTTGTTCCCGGCTGTCATTCGTGGATCATTGACAGTCGTTACGGGTCGTCAGAAGCCTGAAAGTCTGACAATCAGTCTTACCAAGGGTATCGTGTTACCCAGTCACTGGGTTGTGGAGGTCAGATAGGCAGTCGCTCTATGTAAAATACTGGTATTCAGCTGCATCCGGTAAGACTGGGAGCCTTTTGCTCGTTCATTTCATGATTCTAACAATAACTAAATTATTAACATTTAAACTAGGTTTGGGAAAAATGGCAAAATAGTAAGTAATATTAAACCATAAATAAACGCCATCGAATACATTCTGGCAAGAGCTCAACTGGCACCCCCGTCGCTTTTATTCAAGCAAGTAAGTAATCGCTGGGCAAAAGCTAGTTAAAATTTAGAGGAACCGTAGAAAAGGATGAAAATTTATTGGTTATTAAATTGACATTAGATTGGGTTATAAATGGTGATTTGAAGTTAAAAGCGGTTATAAGTGTGTTTTATTAAAAGATTAGATGGAATTTTTGTGAAAAAATTCAGGCCGGTTATAGTTACATTCTAGTGTGTGGCAGTCTGAGATATGGTAATTGTCTAGATCGGTGGGAAAGAAGAAATATGAGGGTAGTTTCACGACGGTATTTTAATGAAAATTACCTTTCGGAATAGGCAATTCAATTCTATTCTGTTTTCTTGATGACTTTTAAAAGTGCTTATAAATGGTCTTATTGAAATAATTTATTTGATTTGATCATTTAGATGCAACACTTCACCCCGTGCCCCTTCCTAGTAAAAACGTTTTTATGTAAAAATAGGTACCTTTATTGAAGCTGAGACTCACTTGCTCTTCCCTTTAGTATGATATTTTTGTCCTTGTCCGTACCTGAAACCTTCTGGTATCGGAGATGTTGAAGGTCAAAGTTCCAACTTTACCGGGTTCCAGCAGCATCTATAAAGCTACATGCAGAATACGCATCAAACTGACGTCACGCAAAGTCCTGACATCAATTGTCGGACAGTTGCGCACCAGACATTCCATCTGGTCGGAAGATTCTCCCTTTTCTATAGAGGATGGGTGAACTTTACACCCTGTTAAAGTAAGCTAAAGTTAATGTTAATATTGTGTTAGATAGCCCCACGATCCTTGTACCGATGCATACAGCCATAAGAAAAATGTTTTGCGTGCGTGAGGCTTTTGTAAACTACCTTAAAAACATCAAAAATAAAAGTCGTATCCTAGAAATTATTTTTGCACAAACTTTATTATACAGGATATCTTTATATCTTTGTTATACAGGATACGTAGATGAAGACTAAGTTATATCGATATTTTTGCACTCTTCTAACTGCTAATGGGTATTACTTCCATCAATATTGAGGACCAAAAACAATCCATTTGCAAATTAAAACTAAAACCACGTTAAAAGTGCATTTAAGTTAAGAAAGTGATTTTAGAAATCGCATCTCTCGAAACTAACTTAAGTCATTGATATATCACCAGAATTGCAGCTTTAAAACCCGGCAGTTTCACCAGCTTAAAATATGGCTCAAGTTAAATTGTTTCACAGCCATATATCTGCGTTCATATAGTAATTTATTGAAGTAAACTTTTGGACGTGACTTCTTGAAATGGAGCTCCAAAAAGAGCGACGTTTTGAAGCTTGGACTGACTGTTTCACTTTGAACTATGCTCTAAGATATAATCTGATTGTAATATAAAAAATCTGTGGCTCTCAGCTTAATATGTACTTCATTTTTTATTTATATAAACTCTAGTAGGTTATTGCATGCGTGTATGACCAGTACTATGAAAGTAAATGAAACTAAATTAGTCTGTAAGGTTTGTAGCAGGTATTGTTCTCCAGAACGCTTGAGTATATGTATGTATGCTCAAAAAGCTTAAAAGATCGAGGTAAAGTTTTGCCCACTGCTGTGACACTGACCTCTGGTCGGTGAGAGAGAGTACCTACATGAAAGGACTTAATACCAGAAATTATAATGCCATCGAAAATAAAGTAATATTCAGCCTAACTACAACGGCTTGGCATCATCATGCATAGCATCATCAGCCTATAACGTTCCTACTGCTGGGACACGAGCCTCCTTTTTTCGACAAGGAGAGGGCCGTAATCCACCACGCCGCACAGTGGAACGAATGTATGGGAGCGGTTGGACGTAGACATGTCCGAAAAATAAGAGTAAAATTATGACAAACTAATGATGCCATCTTATTCGATTACTTAATGCCTTCATAAATTGTGGTGATGAATTTCTTCATAACTCCCATATTTCGGGAGTAATTTGAGAAAATGTGAAATTTTACTATGAAAATGAGTGTATCGAGCTCTCTCCCTCCTGATTCCGGGCTTGTTTCAAGTAGCGGTCTCTAATATCGTAATGCTATTACTAAGAGCTATATTTAATACTAAGACACATAGTGCGCCAAATGTGCACTTTCTGGGATAAAAGGAAATGAAAATTTAAAAAAAAAAACGTTTTTTCCCCATTTGTATTTACTTTAAACCGCAGACAGACTTATTAAGAGGTCTATAAATATATTATATATATATACAGAAATATATATTAACAAAAATATTCACAAGAACTGATGAGAGTATGACTTTTAAGTAAGTTGATAATAAATTACCTAGTTTCATTAAAAGTACAATAAATAATTAAGATGTAAGCTCTAATTTACTAAGTTACACATTTTAAAACAATAACATCATTTAATTATCTTCGTCATCATCATCATCATCAATTAATTCAAATTCAGAATCGATGTCCGCTAAATCATTTATGTTAACAAATTCGATATCACTTTTCTCAGAATCCGTAAGCTCATAAAATTCCTTAAAAGAAGATTTTTTTACAAACTTATTTCCTTTTGGACGGATACTTGTAACAAGTGGATCAGAAGACAGTAAAAGATTGTGCATAATATCTTCATTGCATGAGATACTGCTATGCTTTCGAGAATGCCCCTCTCTATATTTTCTAAAATCTTTATTTCTAGCCTCAGATGCCTCTTCGGATAGAAAACCAATGGGCACAATTGACATGTTCTGAACTATGTCTGGCCCATGCATTAAAATTTTATGAAGTGAAGAAGGCATATAATACCATGGGTATAACTCCACGTAAAGCTTAGCAGTATCAAAGCAGAACTCTCGGAATTTAGTTACGTTGATCTTCTCTCCTGATGAAATACACTGCAAGATCACACAGATTTTTCTTAAAAGCATAGCATCTATTCCGGTCAGTTCAGCAGATTTAGTGTAGTTTTCAAAAAATCTCCTTGCCGAGTTGCCATTGTTGGTGGATCCACTGCCTTGTTTCACAACATCGAGAAGTAAGCCCGTTTCTCTTCTTACAGCCTCTTGAACTCTTTTCTTCCTGTCATCAACTTGCCTTTTTGCTATATCACCCCTTACTTGCCATGATTTTATGTCTAATTTGTAGGAAATGTGTAATAAGCATTCCATTGAGCGAATCCAAGCGTGAAGGGTGCTTAAGCTATATTTATACATGTCCTCGTTTGCGTGTTTATCTTTGATTAACTCTAAATTATTCATTTCTTTAGGACAAGCCTTGCATATGTCACACACTGAAGCTGCTGTATTGGATATAATGGAATGAATTTTACCATCAATCATTGTCAACAGCAGTTGGTGTTTGACACTAATTCCATCAGTGATGGTGGATGGAGTTAAGGCTTCAATCTCTGCTTCGATTTCAGCCATCTCTCTCTGCACATTTTCTTTGGTTTCCTTTATAAACTTAAACAATATTGGCCGGCAAAATGAAGTGGAAGATGGTCGCTCGTTTTCCCAAATTGTTACACCTTTTGAGACGAGCCGCAGTGGTACAAGACTAATCATAAAATTACTAGCAAGATCGATTTGCTCATCTTCACTCGTCCTTTGATGATAAATGCTTTGGCTAGATGATCCGTCAAAACCCCATTTGCTGGTCAATACGAGCTGTTGATTGGGATCAACAGGGGTTTCTAACGACCTAATAAGTCTTCTTGAGGTTAAATCCATCAAGGCTTGTAATTTGATTTTTGCAGAGCTCTCTGTAACTGTGAGATCTTCTTTGGCCGGATAGCACTTAATTTTTTCTTTAACCAACATGTAGTAACTCGGGTATTGAAGAGCTCCTTCTTGAGTGTTGAAATCCCGAAGAGTGTTATAGCGCCATTTCGATAAGTTCATCGATACATAAAGAGCCAATGCCTTCAAAGGGGATATTTCCCGTACCTGAATTGATTTACCTTCAATGAAGGCTTTGATTTTTGAGGCCTCTTCTGGATTCTCCGTCAAGTATTTCATAACATAAGCTGTATCGCTTTGTCCTGCCTTTTGAAGCGCCCTTTCGGCCGAAAACATAATTTCAGCGCTGCTACTGCTGCATGAAAGACTATCTTCAGTGCGTCTTCTTTTTTGCCGGTTACTAAGGTCCTCAAAAGATTTACGAGGACTAGGATGTGTACAAGTTGAAGCATCAGATTTAGCAGGAGAAATTATGGGCTCGATGACGTCACTTATATTTTCTGTAGAAGGTTCCATATTTTCATTCTGTAATTCCGGCCATTGAATTGCAGCCTGTAGCCAAATCTCATGTTTCTTCCGAAACTTATCTGTGCTTCTTCCAGACTGTGTCCATTTTGCATAAATGCGGTAGCAAAATCGACGACACCAGTCTTTTAAACTTGTTTCAGCACTTTCACATAACTGAACACAACTGTTATCTTTTAAAACACTGAACAAATAGTTAAAGTCGCGTAAATCTTTATGTGCGCGTGCGCATAAAGCAACGTGAATATCAAGATTTGTATTAAAATTTGGAAAATACATTGCGAGATTAGCTTGGATACAACGAGGTGTAAATCAACACTGATTTTAAAGTTACTAATAGTGACCTATTTATATAAAATCCAGGTATCCCAGGTATCCTTTGTTAAATATTGCAAGGTAATTAGTTATTGTGATAATTAGTAAATGATGCATGCTAAATTAGTGTATTAAGAGCCATTTAGTAATTAAATAATAGCAATGTTCTTATCAGTAATCATTAGTGCATCAGTTTTATATGTAAACCTTAAGTCCCTAATTATATATCCTAATTAGCTTATATTTTCTCTAATTGGCTGCTCAGAAATGTTATTGTAATAAGGTAAACCTTTAGAAAAACGGTTTTAATCAACAAAATAAACAAAAAATAAAAAAATTGTGTTATAAAATAAACATCACTCTTTATCCCAGAAAGTGCACATTTGGCGCACTATGTGTCTTAGTATTAAATATAGCTCTTAGTATTAGCATTATGATATTAGAGACCGCTACTTGAAACAAGCCCGGAATCAGGAGGGAGAGAGCTCGATACACTCATTTTCATAGTAAAATTTCACATTTTCTCAAATTACTCCCGAAATATGGGAGTTATGAAGAAATTCATCACCACAAGTTATGAAGGCATTAAGTAATCGAATAAGATGGCATCATTAGTTTGGCATAATTTTACTCTTTTTTTTCGGACATGTCTACGTCCAACCGCTCCCATACATTCGTTCCACTGTGCGCCGGCCCAGTGCGAGTTGGTACAATGGTTTAATTCTTCAAAAATATTTCCGCTATTTTAAGCTCCTCTCTCCTCAGCTAGCTAGTCTAAAGCACGTTTAAAACAGCTATAAAAGTGCTAAATCGTTTTGTTTATACAACATTTTCTTGGCAATACTTCTTAGCAGCAGCCAATAAAAACATTTTGGAATTATTAATACGGTGTTTCGAGAGCCATAAAAACGTTTTAACTTTCATTTTAATGTTTATGAAAAAGTTTCCGGTTGTATCACTGTGTTTTGGTTTACATAATGGTTTGTTATTAAAAATATATTTTTAATTTCTTAACCCAGCTTTATCATTGTTTTTTTTAAATACCTATAATGTATCACAATCGGTAACACTTTATCTCATGATTTAAAAGTCTTTCTACACAAAATACCGAAGTCTGTTAGAGACAAACGCAATTTGAGAGATTTAAAAAAAAATTAAGCAGCTTCTCAGCGCAAATGGCGTACTGTTCAGTTAATGAATACCTAGAAGATAATAATGATACATATATATATGGATTAATATGTGCAATAATAATATTTTTTATAAAATGTAGATTTCACAAATTTTTACTTACTATTAGTATATAAATGATATTTGTATGCCGCGAACGGCAAAACATAGTGTACTTGTACATATTTTATATACAACGCCTTTTATTACCAATGTTTTACAAATAAAAAACTTTAGACTTTGACTTTGAATAATGGTTGTAATCTGTTTTCAATTACCTTAGATTGGTTAGTACATTGAGGGTCGGATGTATGATGTCTATCATAGACGTGGTATGGTTTCAGTAATCTTACTGAACGACGTAATATTATGTAGGCAGGAGCCTAAGACGTAATATAATTCTCTTACAAATAATTATTCTTACAATACTTAATATCGCAATTCAAACCTATGATCCATTAGAATATTAATCCTATCTGAATCGATAATCTCCCAGCACCTAAATTTGATATCGGATAATTTTTCCTTACATAACTATGACACCAAAATATTACTACACGAAAATCCTAAGCTCGAATACACGCTCTTCATAACACATAGACAAAAGAGGGACTGGGGCTATCAGGCCATCAGAACAATGGCCGATGCATGGCTGACAATATTGTAATGACATTGCCTGAAGCCGGGATTTGTCGGAGTGGTTACCCGGTACCCCAAGGGCAGAGGGTCACGGTTCAAGGTCAGAGTGTTACGTACTTTGAACTTTTTATGGCTTAATTTGCGGTTGGTTGTGAAAAAGGTTGGTAAGGGTCCATTTTTGTGTAAGATAATGAAGCAGATTATGTTCCTTGAGGTTATAAGCAGATATTGTACGTAGAAGATTTAGCCAACTTTGTGCGTTATGTACTTCTAATAAGATTTTACAAGATGGGAACACAGCTTCGTTCATCTTCTTTTCGTTTCGATGGTATTTGTACATTTTTTAAACAGTTTGAGCCCAGTAGTTTGCCACGTTAATTACAGCATCAGTGGCCTTCTTTAGATCATCCGTGGTGCAGGTGAACTGGCACTTAGGACAGTTCAGCCAGTGGGGCATGGTCTGGTCAGTAACACCGCACTCGCACTGAATGTTGGATGGGTCAGTAATTACTCACCTGACTTTGTATTCTTTTGACTTTATATTTTAATAAAAACTTGCAATTAAAAGTATTTCTATATATTAAAAAATAAACTGATCGTAAGGGTAGTTCCTTATGATCAATTCATTTCTGATTATGTATTATTGAAATGACCACGAACCAGTAATTTTATCAGGCCCGTTGTTGGAAACTTACTTAATGACCCGCAGTAACTGCATATTTTACAACCAACATAATTACAACTAGAAGGAATTTTATTTTTGGTAACGATAAGATTTTTCTAATAATTCCTCAACAGTTTAGTAAACACAATTATCTTAAATTATTGTCCGATTGAGAGAGTTCTAAATAAGACACTAAATGCCAATACTAACTTCTCTTTATTTTATGTTATTTTTATTACATCTGCTATTCGTTTCCGATATAAATAGTGCTCTCGACGATCTCTTCGAGTCTCTCTGTCAATTCAATTTCTTTTCTCTCTGTTTTTATTAATACGAGTTAGAATCGGTTTTATGTATCGTAGTAAGATCTTATCATATTTGTAACGAAATATAAATAGACTAATCAAACGCATCAAAAAAATCTCTGTCTGAAAATGATGAAAGCTTCATTATTTTCAGCGTCATACCTATTTTCAGTTATGATTTATTTTCACGAGCCTGTGCAGCGAAACAGTATTGTTATCTCAAGAAGCGACGCGCGCTTTACTTGTGGTTACCAAGTGTACAAACACGTTGTGAATATGTGATACAGCGTATGAGCTCTTTATACCGTCCGAGACAATGGCGAAATTAGAAGTGTGGGTGTGTGTTATATTTGTATGCGCACATTCACACGTATAGTCCCAGTCGCCCCCACATGGATTGCCACCAGGTGGCAATTGGGAGAAAAAAATCCCAGTTGCCACCGGGTGGCGACTGGGACCTTATTGCCCCCACTTCAAATCGCTGTACATTGCGGCGTGGATCGCCAAACCCCCTCATCACTATATTTCTTACGGCCGCGATGACGGGGTTGGCGGTCACATTTCCAATGTGGTTTTATTAGTAGATAAGTGATATTTTTAGGGACATACAAACAAGATTTAAAGAATACCACAAAATATTATCAATAAAACCACACCAATACAAACAATGCACACAATAAACTACCCGACGGATTAAGTCATAAAACACGTGTTTCGTCAAAATGAAGGAGTTAGTTAAAACTTCATGAATGTGATTGTGGTAGGTATAACAATCCTTTTATTTTTGTGTAAACAATCGTAAAAGCTTGTAAAACGTTAGTTTACCTATTGCTATTTTTTGCCGCCTATAGTCGGTATTCATTTGTTTTGTTTGAAGCACTCCAAAACCGACTCAGCGATAAGGAGTACACACACACAATAGATGTGTCATTCCCTTCCCCTACCCTTTACCGGCTTTTGCATCTATGACATTGAAATGCAATTTAGTCTATCTATAATCATGTCAGAGCAAAGTGCGTCTTGCAGCTCCGGACAAAGTATACTCTAAATAAAAAGACGACATGGGACAATTATTCTTCGTGCAGGACATCAGTATAATTTGAAAAGAAAAAACAAAAGTGACGTAGAAACGTGGGAGTGCACCCAAAGGAAAAAAAAATGCAAGGGATTTATAAAGATAAAAGTAAGTCACTAACGCCTATGATTTATCACTTAAGAGCGTGCAGCCGCATGATTCTTATTTTTGAGTAATTATATTCACAGGCAATAATATATATGCACGTTCCTAAGAACTTTTCAATTCTACCTTCCAGCCGCGGCTGTTATTTATAAACTTCTGTTGTATAAGTATGTAGATGCGTGTGTGCGTTTCCAGCTTATTATAATCTTGCAGAACATCTATCTTATAATATAAAAAATACTCTATTGAAAAACTCTGTGATACGAATTTACACCAGGTTTTTATGGTTAATAATAATAAGTGATTAAAAGCAACTACAATAAAGAAAATCTTGTTTGTATGTCCCTAAAAAATATCACATATCTACTAATAAAACCACATTGGAAATGTGACCGCCAACCCCGTCATCGCGGCCGTAAGAAATATAGTGATGAGGGGGTTTGGCGATCCACGCCGCAATGTACAGCGATTTGAAGTGGGGGCAATAAGGTCGCAGTCGCCACCCGGTGGCAACTGGGATTTTTTTCTCCCAATTGCCACCTGGTGGCAATCCATGTGGGGGCGACTGGGACTATACGCATTCACAGCGTGTTAGTACACTTGGTTACCACAAGTAAAGCGCGCGTCGCTTCGTGAGATAAAAATATTATAACTGGACTGTGGGTCATATTAACGGTTATCCCGTCGTTCCCGTAGGCTACCCTCCGAGTATCCAAAGGTAAACAAACCAAAAGGGCTTTATTCCAATTTCTATGAAAGATAAAAAAACTATCTCTTTTTCGTGGATAACCATGATTAAAAGTTGAAATAAAGTAGGTACCTATTCAAAGCGACGGAAATCTTTTACCACACCTACACGAACCGAGAACTTTTGTATTAAATAAAACAACAATTTCACTGAAACAGCCTTTAAGACGAAATCCCATCACACGATATTTTTATCTAAACATTTGAAGGACCGACTTGATCTGTCAATAGGACCAGCCGCCATCTTGGATTCCGCTCCTGACAATTTCCATTCACATTTTCTGTATTCCAATATCGTTACTTTCAATCGCTTTATCTCAGTTGGTAACGGTTTCTTGCTACATTTGATCAGTTTATAACTTTTCTATTTATATAAAAACGTTTTGGCATTTGTTTAGATTCATTTGATTTATACTAGCTGATAAAATTGTAAAAGAGTAAAACATTTTTTTCCCCTCTAAGTAATCTCTTCTGCTTCAAAATATATTTAGAAGTTATAATATTATGTTCGAAATCCATGTTATATAGAAATAAGTTTTTATGTAGAAACATTAGCTTTTGCCAGTGGCTTCGCAAAATTATCCCACGGGACGGTAGAACAGGGATTAAGGTACCCTATGTGTTAATCCAGGTTATAAACTATCACTGTAACATTTTAATCCGTTCGGCCGTTTTGCATGATTGAGTAACAAATATCCAAACACACAAACTTTTTTAATTAAAATATTAACATGATGACAGTAGGATTAGTTAATTAACTATATATTTTCTATACTTGCGGCCCTTAGTTTAAATTATGTCGTCATCAAATGAAGCCATGAAGCCACTATTCACTATATAGAAATCGTTAAAATAACCCACTGATCTTGATCATGTTTCCCTGTTCCCTTCAGATACTAAAGGGTCACTAAATTACTGGTACAATAAAGCAATGGACCTCTTTATTAGTGTACTCTAACTGGGAACAATAGAAAACACGATAAGATTAAACTTTATTGCCTCACCAGTGATGTCGTAAGAGGGAGACGGCGCACGTGAGGGAGACACAGTACATACGCCCTCACGGCCGTAGCCTTCGCAGGAGACGCCCTGGGCGTCGGGAATCCCAGGCTGATTCCCGGCCACCTTAGGCGCGGGCTTGCGGACGGCGAGTAATGGGTAGCTCGCTGTCCGGTAAGGACCAAGCCCTGGTCGACGGCGCGTTGTGTTCCACACGCGCCTCAAAGAGATGTCAGCACCAACTGGTGGGGCCTGCAATGGCCGATGCCTGCCAGGGGTGCGGGTTGTTCGAAAGAGATACCGCGGCCCCTGGCACACAGGCAACTGAGGGAACACGGGTGGGTTTTAGTCAGTAAAAGTCTGATACGCCCTACCGCTCCACCCAGAGCAGGAGAAGTTATTTGATGATTTCCCACCCAAAAAAGAAAATACAGTGATGTCGTAATGGCAGTCAGTGCAACGTTCCAATTGTTAGTTCAGGTTCTTATATTTGAAATTATCATCATCTGTCTAGCCTTTTCCAAACTATTTTTGGGTCAGCTTTCAGTTAAAACAGATACAGCAGAATCCCAGTATTTTACATGGAGTGACTGCTTGTCCTAACTGGGTAGTACGATACCCTTTGGTAAGACCGGTTGTCAGACTTTCAAGCTTTTGACTACGCGTAACGACTGTCAAAGATCCACGAATAACAGCCGGGACCAAAGGCAATAGTTTCCGAGGCACGGAGGGGTCTGCATATGTAAAGACGGTTAACGATCCACGGAATAAATGCGACAAGCGTAGTTTAACCTGATCGATCGGTCACTGCGGTTTTTATTAATTAGCCACAAACCCATCCTTTCATAGTTTTTATTATTGTCAGCATCATTATAAACGGTGTCCAGTGGGATTTGCAAAGCTTGGTATACCTACGGAGGCCAAACTGAACTGGTGTATCTATTCTTATAAAAATATGTAGGCAACTCTTTATTCATGAAGAAGATTTGAAAGAAGAGGTCACAGAAAGCGAAAAGGCCACTATTCCATTAGAAATTAATTACGATCATATTCATAAATAACACAGTGTATTACAAAAGTATTGGTTTTTCGATTTTTTGGTGATCAATTTTTCAAACAATTTTGAACTGAAACTCAAACTATTTATTTCAGTTAAACCAATCACAGGTACTTTAAAATTGTCAAGTAGTCGGTCAGTCACAATGATGAAGCATAGTTGCCTATTCCAAACCGTCGTAGGTTCCTAAGAAGAAGAACGGGCAAGATACTTTGCCCTTCAGATTCTGAAAACTGTAAGTTTCCTAAGAATGGTTTCAGTAACATACATAGATACTGATTGAATTTTTCCCAAAGCGATCGATGGATTTGAGTTCAAGAGATAAAAGGATTCAAATATTTGTAGGTACTCGTTTTTTGGATTTCATTTCGTGTCGCAATTACAAAGGGTATTTTTTTCTATTTGGTACAGACTGAGGCAATAAAACGATTTGATTAATTCTTTCGCCGTTAAAAGCTTTTTCTTTTTTTCCGTATAAGTGGCCAGGATTAGGTTAAATCGTGATATTGGGCAATTTTGTATGATTGGTTGCTAATAGTTTTTCATACAGATCTAACTGAAGCCTTAATTAATTTAACAAAATCAAAATGAAAGTGTCATTCTTTTTTTTTTGGGTGGGAAATCATCAAATGACTTCTCCCGCTCTGGATGGAGCGGGAGGGCGTGTCAGACTTTTACTGACTAAAACCCACCCGTGTTCCCTCAGTTGCCTGTGTACCAGGGGCCGCGGTATCTCTGTCGAACAACTCGCACCCCTGGCAGGCATCGGCCCTTGCGGGCCCCATCAGTTGTTGCTGACATCTCTTTGAGACGCGCGTGGAACACAACGCGCCATCGACCCGGGCTTAGTCCGTACCGGACAGCAAGCTACTCATTACTCGCCGTCCGCAAGCCCGTGCCTACGGTGGCCGGGAATCAGCCTTGGATTCCCGACGCCCAGGGCATCTCCTGCGAAGGCCACGGCCGTGAGGGCGCATGTACTGCATCTCCTTCACGAGCGCCGCCTCCCTCTTTGCGAGCATCACTGCTCCGCTGAAGGAAACGACTGCTAGCCATGCACTCTCGCTCCGTACCATGGCCTGGACCAGGGCCGGACGCGAGAGATCGCCGTTGTCGATCACCTCCATTAGGACACGGTGGTGCTCCGCCCAAGCCAGGCAGACCTCTACCGTAAGCTCCACCGTGTCCTCAGGAAAGTGCCATACTTTCATTTTGATTTTGTAACGATTAGGTTTTTAAATGGTTGCACAGTTCAGTTGCAATTAAACTATTTACAGACCCTTCTGAATTGTCACGGGGTCAGTCAGTCTGAAAGATGAAGCTAGTTGCCAATTCCAAAGCGTACCCATGGATAAATACGGGCAAGGAACTCCACAGATACTCTTCTGTATCAAAATATTGTTACATTTTTATATGTTAATTAGTCGTTAGTTAGTAGTAGTTAGTTAGAAATCATTAATTTTGAAATTATACATGTGAGAACTATGTAGAAAGACGTGCACGTTAAAAGCGTCCGAAATAAAATCGATAAAAACAAAAAAAAAAAACAATTCAGAAATTAAAATTAGCCGTTTCTGGACTGTCCATATTTATATTGTGGGCTGGCTGACCCGACAGACGTTGTCCTGTCTTAATATTGAATTCGCATTGGTATAATATTAGAACAGTTAATATGGTCGTTTAGTTTTCTTAAATTTTCTTGCTTTAATTATTATCTATTAAGTCATTAGTTATTGAAATGATCTACTCATAACAATATTTTCTATGATGAGTTGTTTTAGGCTTTATTTGGCCTCGATAGTTTTCATATTATTTGTCGGTATATTGGTATGGGTAGCTGACATTTTGACTAATTATTTAATTAATATTTAATTTAATTAGTAATGTTGATTACTTTGCCTATGTATGTATAGAATCAAGTCTATCCGACTAAACAGACAGCTGTGCTGCTGGGGAGTTTGTTCCACCACTTCTTCTTCCCATCTAAAGCACTAGGAAGTGATGAAGGGCGGGCGTTTTGGGGGACTGTCTCATGTCCTTTGACGTTCGAAGAGTGATCTCAGCCTGATTTGAATAAATGACTTTTGATTTTGATTTTGATTTTCTAATGTTACGCGCAACTTTCTTAATTTTTTTCTTACATAGGACCTTCTCCTGCCAATAACATGCAACGACAAAAAAAGAATTAGCAAAATTGGTCCAGCCGTTCACGTGCGATGCCGTGACCAAAGGAAATAGGGATTCATTTTTATATATATATACCATGGCCTGGGTTTGGATAAAAGTAACAATCTCGGAAGTACCTACGTTCTCACGGAATAGTTTCCGCCCTACACGCGGATGAATCTGCTAACAAAAGCAATACAATATTTAAACTCCCAGATATCACGGCCCCTCGAGATTTTCCCAATACTCCGTATTGGTCCATGATCCTCAAGAGTATCGCTATAAATCTTATTATGGACACATTTGTCTGAAATGTGACCGTTACAGCAAAATGTTAGCGAAGTTATTTATTGGTTTCGCCATATTTGACCGGGGTTCGGCCAATATTTTAGATTGAACCAGTGCGTTTGATTGCAGTGCAATAAATTATTACTAAATCTCTGTATAACCCAATACATTTAGGCGTGAAATTGTTCGCGAAAGAATTTTTGCTAAAGCTTTCTTGAATTTTTTAGGTTTACATATTTTAGTGTGTCCTTTTAAATATTGAGTTATCAAGTTCAAGTATAAACCCGTATTTTACTAAAACCACTACTTACGTAGATTGTTTTTAATATTATGTTTAATTTTGTGAACAATAGAAAACTTTTTTGAGTAGTGATGCTTTTTTGTTCTAGAAATACCATTGATTTCCATCGGAATAGAAGAATACTTTATTTGCCAAAATGTAGGTGTACAAAGTAGTATGATGTTATTATAAGTTTGGCCCATTTACATTCTACCATTACATGTGGCGTGCAAATATTTAATTTCACAATACATTACATAAATGTCAGATTGTATGTAGATTTTAATTGAAATGTTAATGTCCATGAATATTGTTCTAATGTCAAAAAATAAGTAAATGTCAAATTGAAAAATAAATAAAATCTATATAAACCAAATTTATTGACATTACTTTCTTTCTTCAACATGTGACACAATTTTTTTAACAGTGTAAAAACATTTTTTCTTTAAGCCACTGAATCAGCTTTTTTAAAACAAGCAAAGGTAGTTCTTTAAAGGCGTTTGGTAATTTATTGTACACCTTATTAACCCTTATAAACGAGTTTCTTTTATATAAATCGAGCTTGCATTGTGCAAGCAGAGCCTATGTTTATCTCTAGAAGCAATGTGAATCTCTAGAGGCAATGCTTAGTAAAATTTTCAGGATGTTGTCGTACTAATAGATACAATTCTTTAATATACATGCATGTTAACGATAAAATGTTGTACTTTTGAAACAGTGGCTTACAGCTATCCATGTGTGTATGTGTGTTAATTGAAAAACAAAATCTGCAGCGAACAAAAACCTATAATGTTTTCACTTCTGAGACACAGGCTAACTCTCGGTAAGAAGGAGTGGGCCGTTATCCACCACGTGCGGGTTGGTAGATGACAAAGGTCTTCGAATTTTTGGTTGCAGAACATTTTTGAGAGCAGTGGTGATTAAATAATTTATATAAAGTAAAGCGCCTTAATTGACAAGTTGTGTGTGTTGTGTGTTTGTAGGTTGGAAACCAGACGGTTTTAACCTACGACCACACAACACACACTACTTGTAAGTCGCGGCTTAAGACTTATGATACCTGAAACTCCTAATAACTTCTAAGCACCAGTAAATTCGGATCAAAAACGACCTCTAATCTAATACAAATTAAGTGAACCCACTCGTTACAATTAAGTTTTATCTAATACATAACCGACAGGGGTACTAATGACCTAGTCCGGCCTCAATTTGATATAGTTTAGTCTTACTATGAGGGTTGGCTCCGCTGTCATTTGCCTGTAGAGAACTTAACATGGGCACAATTTACGAATCACATTTTGGATGATGAGTTAATTGTTGAAGCTTAAAGCAGTTTTGTAAGTGTCTAATGGGTATGTGTATACACCGAGAAATTTTAATGGTTGTTTTCCCGCAAGCGAAATGGTTTTGTCTTGGTAATACAATCGTTTTATAAACAAATAAAATATAAGAAACAAAAAATGGCAGATTAACCATTGTGAAAAGTTAATGCCGTATCACCACGTGCGAGAGTTTATTTTGTTTTGAATATTGAAACTGTTTCCTTTGTCAGCGGTGCGTGCGATTTGAGTAGTACCTACAAGTTACCTCTAGTGTTACTATTGATTCTCCCGTTTTCGAGTTGATGAGTTTTTACTATTTGAAAACAAAAACATCTTTATTTTTTTTACTTTTACTCTATGCTTCGAAAGTACTCCTTATAGCAAGTTGTTCTGCCGCGGGAAAACAACCATTACAATTTCTCGGTGTATAGTGATAATAAATACCAATTAAAGTAATATACAGGATGTAACAGAAACCCTATTGCTATCCTTAAGCACTAAAGATGACAGCTGGAATAGAATAACATTGGTGCCAAATTTTCGGTTTCATATGTTTCATCACATTTCTCAGACTTTGGACGGGCAATTTATCGAACTTATCTAAAATTAAAATCGCTTAATTTTTTTTGGCAATATTTTAGTTTTTTGATACCGTGCAAGTACACGAAATTTGGAACGTAAATTTTTTAACACCTTATAAACCCGCTTCACAAAAAAAATTGGTGTCTGTGTGGGTGCGAAATGTGGGTGTTCTATAGGTGCACATCTGCTCAACCCTTTGGGTAAACAAAGCGTGATGTTATGTTCTGTTATGTTTCACAAACTATTATTTTGCGAAATCTGACAATCGTCATCTATTTTCCGTACCTTATCCCAAATAATCCCAATAATTATCGTAAGTTAAGTTGTCAAATACTTGTGAAAATTACAGATTTTCATAACAGCCGTTATAATAAGACGGTCACCGGTCGAGTACAAACAGTTGTTTTGTTCGTAAACTTAGGTAACAACTTTTAACAACGACAAAGTTATTTATTACATGTCACTACATTTTCAAAACGAAGGATAAATACGCTTAGCATTTTTTTCACGTCATGATTTGCTATGTACAAAATTAAATGTTGTAGAAAAAATACTCAGTCAGATTCAATAAAATATTTGAATAGCCAAGTACGAATTTAACCGGTTGGAATATTTTGTTCCATTCGCCAACGCTTATCTGAAGAACTTCCAAAAATATTCGTCTTCAATGTAAATAGAACTATCAAACAGCACATATCGTTCTAAGAACTGTCGATTTCGCATCCACTTACTTGAATAATACATTAAACAGTGATATGGGTGTCTGACTGCAACTTAGCCAATAAACTTAGATTCTAGTATGAAACTTACCTACTTCAATTGCACAACTGTACAAACTTATTCGGAAATACATAAATGTCGAAAGCTAAGAATTTTTGGTAGCAATAAGTAGGTATATTACTGAATTTAGATTGTTAAAAATCAATTATTTAGAGTACAGATTGGTTCACTGTTAAGTCTTCAAGAAATGTAAGAAATAGGCTCAAACTAATTATTATAACTGCCAGGGGTGCGGGTTGTTCGAAAGAGATACCGCGGCCCCTGGCACACAGGCAACTGAGGGAACACGGGTGGGTTTTAGTCAGTAAAAGTCTTACACGCCCTCCTGCTCCACCCAGAGCGGGACAAGTCATTTGATGATTTCCCACACAAAAAAAAAAAAAAAAAAATTACAATAAGCAATTTGTAAACATGGAACAAATTGAAATGTCTATTTATATCAGTAGACTGTTTTACCCGTCAAAATTTTGTTGGTCAATATTTTAAAAATAGATGGCGACAGCATTTCCCAGCTGACTGATCCTAGAGAAAAAATTCCGAAACAAACACAGAGGACGCTTTAATATAATCATTGAATTTTGTGTCAGCCTATCAATGCTAGCTGAGCTATGTACGGCATGGCCTTTTGGAAAAAAGAACCATTGCGGCTTTAAGTTGACCTGTCCCAACAGACAGCTTACATGCATCAGTCACCGTGTAGCTTAAACCTAGGGAGCAGAACGACCCGTCACACGGCGTTACATTGACATTTGCTTAGGCCATATACAAATACTCAAGTCCACTAGAGAGTTATAAACTAATGTATTCAATCTAGCCTGCATAGTAATTAGATTCACATACAAGCATGCACACACATACATACACACATGCATACATCCCAACACTCCCGTAGATAAACATTCCTAGTAATGGCTTATAATTTTGTGACTTCAAATAAACATTCCATTCCAGTTCTACACGTCAGCCCGAAAACATTTCGAACATTCCAACAGATGCATAAATAAAAATAAACCTATAAACTCGGTCCAAAAATTCGATGCATTTCGAACCATGATATTACACGGATACCTCTAAAGTTGTCACCGGTTGAATGCTTAGCTTACACGATACGATGCGATATGACCGATGCGACGACGCGACAGAATCCCGCGTCGTACTATAGTCTGTTCCAAAAATATTTGATGGAAATATAAACAAATGGATCAGAAAACGTTCTGGCTGATGCCAATTTTTAGAGTCACTTACAAATTGAGAGGTATGGTTTGATCTGAAACCCTAATTTTAAATCAAATAATTGAGCTTAATTTTATAACCTAAATTTTTTCGATGATTTTACAATTACAATTAACATTATTTAGTTGTAATTGTAAAATCATCGAAAAAAAATTAATTCATTCATTTTACAATTACAATTAAATAATGTTATCCCGTCTTCCTAGTACGGCGGACTGTTTTGTGGTGGCTGTTGCAGGTGGAAATCTTCAAACAAAATTTTTGCAATCTTATTGTGAGTTATAAATTTGGGCCACTTGGGGTTAGGGACATGGGGTAAGAGTGCCCATTTAATTTTTGAAAACATCGCCAAACGGTTGGTCTGCTCTTCACGTGACCAGAGGGTTGGCCTATTGTTTAGCTAAAAAATCAGCATCGCTATACAAAGTGGCAATGCTGCCAGCCTTTTGGGCACTTTTCCAGTTGACAGCGATGCAAACAAATTTTCGATTCAAACAAAAATTTGGAAAAAATGGTGAAACATTTTGAATCTTTTAAGCACAAATGAATCTATCCCTGTCTTTAATGAGTGATCGCGTAAAAATTGAACCTGAAAAGGGGTTTGTTTACACTTTCATGAGATAATCTCGAACCAGATTACACGTCGTTCTTGGTCGCGACCGACGCTACAAAATCCCGCGTCGTTCTTGCCCCCAATACTCGGTATATGTGAATAGTTAAATTGAAATTCGCTAGAGTTGAGTGCCCTCGCAACTTTGCAGAGTAACACCAACTTTACCTAGATCGGAGTTCCGTAAATTTTCTAAGAAGAATTTTAAAACCCATTAAGCTTGCAAAGTCTTAGGAAATTTAGTTTTATTGATTACAAACTGAAGTGATACTGCAGTGTGAAAATTAATCTCCCTTGATATTTTATTCAAAATTATCCGACAAACGTTTAAAACAAAATTGTTACCAAGACTTGAGTCTTGATTTTGAGTTAGCTGTTGGTACCTAAACGAACAATGAAAAAAACAATGGCATCCCGTAAGTGCCGACAGAAGTGAAAACTTGAACAAAAACGTGTATATTTTTGAATCGTCAGGAAATATTTTACTGTGCAGGAAATACTTTTAAATTAAGTGTTTATTATTAATTAGTATAAACTACTACAACCAAAATTATATTACAATTTTCTCTAAATTATACACAGAGGTGTCGGTAACGGTGTCGCGAGTTTAATTGTTTTTTCCCGTCTCAAAAAATGCCCAACGCGACTAAAAAATATTTCACTAAATTATTTATTGCACAACAAATCTCAAGGCAAACAAAAAATACACCACAGCCGGTCCTTAGTAGAAATAAAAAGGAAATTAAAGCCATATTTTCACGGATCTTGTCTATTTTTGTTCATGCATTTACATTCTTAATCAGAATTCCCAGTCACCGGTACCGCCACCTAGCGAGTTGCAACGCGAAAAGAATAAATTAGTTTCATATGTGTGAAAGAATGTAGGTATAATACACGGATCAACCAGAACCTCACAATTTGCAGCAGTATTTAGTTATGAGTTTATGACTAAATAACGTAGCATGTGATTTCGTAGGCCGTAGCGTTCGTAGCTTCGTAGCACAAGGTCTACGAAAACTTGCCATAATAGTAATGTTGCAGTTACTTGACATTTTAAGAATTCCATTAATTTAATAGTTCTAATAATATTTTCACAAAAATCGATGGTTCCATAATTCTTTGATTATTATCAAAATTAAATTGTCTTTAAGATTTAGGTTTCCAGTGGTTTTTTTTTTTAATTGCACAAATTGGCGGTCATTGAACGCGCTTCGTAAATATTAATAATGATTGGGTAGTCTATCGATTATTTTTGGAGAATTAATAGTATCTCTTTTTGTTGTTATTTGCGTGTATAGACATTTGCAACATGAAACTACACATCTTTAACATCACTCTATAAAATATTTCGAACAGCTCTGTTTAATTTCAGTCTAAGTTTACGATGCGTTTTATAACGCAATCCCCTAATCCTATATTTGTTTACATCATTATTTATAGTATCTTCTCACACACTATCAAAATTCCCTCGGGTTTTGACCTACTTGCATTTATAATATCAATGTTCCCGGAAAATAGACTTTAGAAGTAGACGAATATGGTTGAAAATAGCGAATAATTTAATTAAAGGAAGATATAACTTTGAAAGACATTTGCATTAGATTTCGCGCATCGAGGAAGTTTATTTTGAATATGTTTTACATTTTTAACAATCATTATGTTAAGCTTAGCATACAATATCAGTTTTATTAAACCTGCATTTTTTTTTTGTTTTCTTGAACACTATTAATCGCTGTCTATGTAAATTCAAATTCATTCCTGTACTAAGTACTAAAATAAAATTATTGTAGCGTATATATACCGTGATATTTTAGTCGTCTTACAACGGCAGCCCACTTCATGTATCCAATGACTACAAATCATTTATCTAAAAAAAATTACATTTTTGAACATTTGCATAATTTAAAAAAAATATAATTCACTAAGACGCATGACGTAGTCTGAAACACCCTGTTATGGAGATGGAATTAATAATGGAATGTAATGGTAGGTAGGTAGATATCTTCTACCATTTGATACGTAAACATTATTAACAAGGATGGTGTTTCATAATTCTAAAGCATTATTTATTTTTCTTTGTACATTTTATCTTAATTAACGGTAACAATGCTTTAATCACACCTAGAGGTATTTTATGTCGGATACATCGAGTCGACCACATTTGTAAGACGACTAAAATGTCACGGTGTATATGCGATCGTTAATTATGAACATCGTGAGTTTTTAGTAAATATCGAAAAATTGTTAACTGCAACCAACCATTTTATTTTAACGCATTATTTTTCGATAGCTTATTCATTTTATTTTCCATAACACATAACCTATTACATAATTGATTTTAGCCACACAACGAAAACCTCTCAGGGTTTATCTGTGTGATGGCGAGCCGCTCATTTCAATTTAAAAAGAAATAATTGTAAACAAAAAAAAAGTTTAAATACAAAATGAAATTAATTATGACTTGAACTTAAGATAATATTGAACACAAAAAAATCAATGACAAGCAGTAGTAACTACAATACAATGTAATACTATAATCTGTCGTTATCGTATTATAATCTATCGTTAGGAAATCAGGACAGAGATCAAGTAGGTCGTAGGTTCAAACCCAGACAGTCGCTTTACATTGTGTAAATTATTTCATCACCACTGCTCTCAAAACGGTGAAGGAAAACATCGTGAGGAAACCAGCATGTCCTAGAACCATAAATTCGAAGATATTTGACATCTACCAACTCGCACTGGGCCTTCGTGGTGGTTTACGTCAACTCCCTCTCACAGAGAGGAGACTTGGAGGTCCCAGCACTGGAAATGTATAGGCTATGGTTATGCGATGAGAAACCGAAAAATTGTGAACAAGTCGCACTTTGCGCTATACTAAACAGCCTCTAGAGGTATGTGGAACAGGGTGTGAATTTCACTCATAGAAAAGGATCCTCGTCCTCAGTCCTCGATACTCAATCCTAGCAGTGTAGATGCCACTACAAGCCAAGTAAACGCGATCTACTTGGAAGTAGCGAATCCGTTGAAATTTTTCTTTTGAAAAAAAAAAATTGCTGTGCCATTTATTTCGACTGCGTAGGCATTCTACTTTTGCCCAAATAACCCTATAACCCAGCGAAGTAAGCATGAGACCAACGAGCAAAGATGTACGAAAGTTGTGACTTTTCTTTTTTTTTATCTTTTGCACTCTTGTCAATATTAAGCATACCTATACACTATGGCGTTTTGATCGTCTTACAACGGCTACTTCATGTATCTAATCATTTAAAAACAAAACATGAATAATTGAAAAATTGGGAACATCATTCACTAAGACGCATGACGTAGTTTGAAACACCCTCTTATAGAGATAGAATGAATGATGGAATGTAATGGAGATGAAATGATCTGCTCGACTCGTGCGCTGAGTAGGTATCTTCTGCCGTTTGATACGTAAACATTATTAACAGGAGGTTCATAATTCTAAAGCATTATTTATTTTTCTTTGCACTATAATTAATTAATGGTAATCATTTTTTAATCGTGCCTAGAGCAATTTTGTGTCCGATATATTCAGTGGACCACCTTTGTAAGACTATTAAAATGTCACGTTGTATAGTTTGTATTCCCCAAAGCGAACACACTAGAAGATTTCTATAGACTAAAACTTAAAAAAAAAAAAACAACAGACTTCCAAAAAAAGGCTAAAAAGTGAAAAATAACTTTAATTTCGGAAGGCGGTGACTTTGGATATGTATTTTAATTTTTTGTCACCGCCTTCCGAAATTAAGGTTATTTTTCACTTTTTAGTTTTTTTTTTGGAAGTCGGTTGTTTTTTTTTTAAGTTTTTATTTTTCACTTTTTAGTGATTCACATGTGCTTACCCCTTCACAGCGTCCCGGCGTGATGTTAGGTTACGAAGTGGTGTAAACAATAGACGGACATGAGACTTCTGCAATTCCAGTCCATTTGCTATCATTATTTGAGGAGTTCCGTTGCCTATCTCCGAAGTTCTTCATCAGATCTTCACCAAATTGAAATAGGACCACTCCGAGAAAGTACTCTTCCAAAAACTATACAAATCGCTTCAAGTGTGCTTATAAAATTTGAAGAATTCTCTCTATTTCTCCAGGATCCCATCATCCGATCCTGACTTGATGATCATGGAACCACTTGGGAAGTATACCCTTTCAAAGAAAAAAATAATAATCCAAATCGGTCCAGCCATCTTCGAGTAATCGGGGAACATACATAAAAAAAAAAGTTCCGACGAATTGAGAAACCTCCTCCTTTTGGAAGTCGGTTAAAAATGTACACCTATAACACTGTGACACATGATAGGTAACTAAATAGTGATCTATTTTATTTAAGAATAAAAATAAAATAACTCTACGAACATTAAAAGATTTTATGATCATCAACTATCATAACAAATACTGATATGATGAAAGTTTAATAGTCGAATAAAATATTTTTATTCGTTAGTTTTCCAATCTAATCCAGTCTTTAAATTGTGTGCTGAAGTCTAGACTAGTCGCAGTCTCACACAAGATAAGTAAATATATAATTATTTTTTGATTCGCAATTTGGGTTTTTTTCTGGCACTGGATTTTCAACGCACTGCTCAGCGCCGAGTCGAAAGTTGAAAAATCCAAAAATGTGATCGCGGCGCTGGGATGCACTCTCTTCAATTCTGAATGCTAAGTTTAACACCGAGAGTTGAAAATGCAGTGCGCATTAAAATCCCGCCACGATATTTTTACGTCCTTCCGAACGTGGGCTTAGTCTGTGTGAGATTAGTTTAGGTTGTTTTCAATATATTATATTTCAATGCCTCGGGTTCTCGGGTTGTCTGGTATCTTCAGCTTTCAAAAATTATAAAAGATTTAGTTTTTTTGCATTTAGAAATCGACTACTGAAAACGAAAACGACTGTAACAGCGCTATTTCGAATACCAGGAAGCATTGTTCGTTTTTCGAATGAAGTCAACACGTCATGTGGGATCTGGGTACCTTAGTTCAAGCACAATATCATAGATGGCGTTACTTGCAGTGTATAAAAGAATGCTTGTATAAATAAATAGAACCACCTTTTTCTGTTATTTTAACACAAAAGTCAATGAATGAGATCATTTGTTTGGATCATTTTAACTTAAATTAACGTAGTACTGTTATAAATGACCAGGCTGAAAAGGGAATGGGCGTTTAACTGTTTGCTACATTAGGACAAATGAGCCAGGGTCTTCATGCAGTGAGTGCCTGAAGATGAGTATCCTCATTGGGGCTCAAAACGTCTTTTATCAAATGTGCCAAGCTCATGTGGTTTTTGGTGAAAAAGGTTTGTAGAGTTTAACTAAATTATATGAGTCTAACCAGTAGGTATGGTTTTTTGAAATTACATATAACCTTTTTATAATTTATAGATAAAACACTGTCAGGGTAGTAATAGTAAAACAATAAAACTCACTGATACGACATTTAATAGCTTCTCTAATAATATACTTTAAGACAACATTCTTTAAAACAATTTATTCACAGTACAAAAATAATTGTACATTTTAACTACGCGATTTGATAAAAGCCTCTTTATAATTTACATGATTATAATAACTATAAAATAACTATGTATATTTATTTTACAAATCTCGATAATACTTACTTTAAACGGGTACTAATTATATTTACTATGTTATTTATAAATAATATAATATTATATTTATTTTTCAGTTCCTTAAACTTACAGTTCACTCTTTTAAATAATATTCTTAATTATTTATATTACGACTATCCGTTTCAAATTTGGCATTTTTTTCTTAGCGTATTCATCATCCCAATATACATTTAATGAAAATTTATATTCTAAGAGAAAACTCCATATAATTAAGCCTTTTCCCTCTGACCTACTATTTCCACAACAATGATGACACTGACAGCGCCTGAACTTGGTTTAGATGTGCAAATCGCGTTTAGATTCATTGGCGAAATTCACCCCGAATCAACTCCTATCAATCGACAAGTTTTAAGAAACTGACATGTAATTATTTTAATTATAAATATTATTTGATTGAGACTACTTTTAAACTTCTTCTAGAATATATTTTTAGTCACTTTATATTTTTGGCAAACAGTAACACTGTTCTTAAACTGTTACTTATTGCTAGTCTAAATGATGAAGTAAATAAATGCGTCGATATTTTCTTACATATATATTACGTGTACGAATAAATAATTTAACAATGTATGACTAGACTTCAACTGATGGTTACAAACCGCTGAATATGCTATAACAGACTGAAATATTTAATGAAATAATTATGTTTAGAAATCAAAATCCTACGTTACGTCTGCACTATTTAGAATCTAAAGGCCATTGCTTACATAAGCCTCATTTGAACGCCCATCTTAGTGAAGCACTCTTTCAGTGCACATTATTTTTGGAAAGACTTACATTAACAAGTTTTTAGCTAAAACAAAAGTAAAGCAAATACTCCTCTAGAGCTTCCAACTACATATTATTCCATCTTAGTACGCCAAAGATGCGTTAGCATCCAATAGCAGCCAATTTTATATCAGGGCCATAAAATACAAAAGATCATTACTGATAATTCCTACCATTGATGAATCGGTCTTATACAGTTTATTAAGGAAGAACAAATACTTTCACATGACTTTTAAGCGATCGCTGTGGGTATAACACTATATTGGTGAAACACTGCCATACAAGGAAAGTGAAGTAAGTTTTTCCTTCATTCTTAGTCTGTGCTAATATTAGAACTGGTACAGGGAGTTAGCTACTCGCTCTGTAGACACTGTTGGCGTGTGGACGCGCACACGCCGTGCACTGGCGCTAGAGCATGACGTCACGTACGGGCGCGTGCTCGTGCACGGCGCGCTGTCAGTCACGCGCCGACACCAGCACCAGCAGCTGTGTGCGGCGCGAGTCTACTGGCGCCCGGGACAGACTACTGCTACGGCCTCGATTTAGTATCTGTAAATATATAAACATATAATTTTATCTTGCATCGTGAAAACTGCCACTGGTACGTGAATTATTATTATTTGTTTTTTGAGTCCCACCCTAGGCGTCAGTAATAATTTTGGCGCCCAGGGTGGGACTACAAAAACCAACAATTTTGATTCAACAGTGTAACCGTCGACTTCCTTGCGGTTAGTATATACAGTTATTAAGTTAATACCAATAGTTTTAAAATGAAGACTATTTCGCAATCTGTTTTGCAATTTGGTCCCTGTTGGGCGCCAAATTTAGTATTGGCACGCAATATGGGACTCAATAAATATTTTCAGTGTTAACGTAGGTTTCGTAGCGGTTAGTAAAATAAAACTAACAACAAAGCAATGAGTACCTACTTATTTTTTTTCATATAAGAACTACTACTAGTGCAAGAATTCCATTAAGCAATTTGGTTCTAGTAGGGTGCTGAATTTATTAATGGCGTCCAGTGAGGGACTCGAAATTATTTAAATAGTTTCCATCTATCCATCTAATATTACATGAACAAAAGTTCAATGCTGTTGGTAAGTACATCACATGAGAGCAACTGGATTGATTTGGCTATTTGGTTTTAAAATATTCGTAAAAGTCCGAATTAGGTTTTTGTGGGAAGCAATATTAGACAATTTTCAAATTCGGGAAAAACTGAATGTACTTTTTGCTATAAAGCATATGTATGAATGATTGAAATTTGGACAGGGCAACGTTTGTTGGATCAGCTAGTTTTAAATTATTCTAAGGTGATAAGGGTTAGTAGTATTTACCGTTGCAACAGAATGCGACCTTTTTGCGTGAGTGGAACTTAGCAGATCAGAGTTGGCTGTCGAGTCGGATCTTGAGCGGACGGTACCTCGCGCATGTCGCTTGCGTCGGCGGCCGCACCACAACCACTTGTAAGGCGGAACCCGTCTGCAATCAAAGTTATACCCACTTGTACGGTGCTACTCGTCTGAAATTGAGTATGAATTTGTATGTAGTGTAATGTTGGTTATGATAAAAGTTTGGTTTTATATGGTAGTTTGTATAATATCACTAAGCGATGTTGATAAGATAAACATAATACATAATTTTATCATTCTAGGGTCGAGATTTATAAACGTTATTTAGCACGTAATTTTGCTAAGCAATATTGCTGTCACTGTAGTACAACTAGGGATTGCAATCCCGCAAAACGGGATCAGGCATTCCCGCGGGATCCCGCTGCTTTTATTAATCTGCTGGATCCCGCACCTTCAAAGCGCGGATCCGCGGATCCCGCATCTTTGAAATTATGTTATAAAATCAAATTGAAACTACAGATTTTTGTGTCAAATCAACTTTTATTAAACATATCTTACATTAAACAACATAAATTATTACTTTTCTATTAATTTAGTACCTATAAGTAATTAGTAATTTACAACAGAAATTAATTCTTTTCTGTTAATTATGTATAAGTAATTAGTAATTTACTAATTACAGATACTTAATTAATAGAAAATAAATAATTTATGTAAGAAATGTATAATAAAAGTTGATTTTTACACAAAAATCTGTAGTTTCAATTTTATTTTATAACATCATTTCAAAGATGCGGGATCCCGCGTGTTCCCACGCGGGATTGAATAATCCCGCATATCAATCCGGCGGGATTGAATGAGCTGCGGAATTGCAATCCCTAAGTACAACTGTCGTACTACAAGTGCAAGAAAGAAACGTGAACATTACTCAGCCAAAGCACGTATTTTGTTACGTTTATAGATATCTCTATATGTGTGTTTTCAATACAATAAATAAATTGTTTGTGTTTTACATGTAACTCCAACTTACAATAATATGTTTATTGTTTATGTACCATAAAGAAATTTAAAAAGTCTTGCATTTTTTTCTTTACCTGAGGCTAGTATAAATGTGGGGGGAGAACATGCAGCATATCAAAGGATTTGCTGCCGAGTTTAATGGCGCCAGGCTCTGGATAAGAGTGGCTATAGCCAAGTTGTTCTGAGTCGGTGGTATGTGGTCGTACACTTGTAGGAGGTCGAACACGATGTATGGTGACCAACAGAGCACGAACACTGTGGAAAGAAAGGAAGCAAAGTCAGTCTAGTATGTTTATTTGTATTACGGTTTTCGAAAAATTAAAACATTCGACTTAGCAAGTGAAGGTACACGAACTTGTGAGGGGTAGGTACCACAACTAAAAAGTGATAAATAAAAAGTATATTTATTAAAAAACAACCGAATTTTTAAACGAAATTCGTATAACTTCAGTGAAAAATACGTATTATTCAAGGTAAGTCAAAACCCACAAAAGAAAAGATACGAAATATTGACATATTGACCTATAAATGGGACCACTCTATAAGAATTTTTAAAATCGTTTCATAAACGACGGAGCTCTGAGTGAAGGTAAAAAGGCTAATAAAAAGACTCCTCCTTTTTTTGAAGCCGATTAAAAATAACACTGTTATCTTTGATAGGTCATGTAAAGGGTCAGCTTTGAGGTCACAATTTAAAACCAATTTAGCCTCAAGGTACTACAATAAAATATTTTTTACGCTTATTTGCAGAGCACCTATAGTGTAACCCTTTTGAATTAATAAAACATTATTCTGATTCATTTTCTGCGAGGATGTAAAACCGAACGGCAACGTATGGTAAATTCACAAATTTCGTAAGCGAAATGCTTCCACATTAAAACAGTAGGTACCTATAAACTATAATAAAAAAGTTAAACGACAAAGTTGGGTTAATATCGCGAAACAATTCACTGAACAACCAATGTGAACTTTATCCGCTCGAATAGTTTGCCTGATTAAATATTAATGAGGCTATTATAAACTTTTCAAATATCAATGAGTACCAAATTATTTAATCATGTTGGCTTTTGAAATTGTTAGTTGGCTTTTGAAATTGTTATGGTAGCTTAAGGCTTAATTAAATCACGAAACGAAATATATAAAAAAATAGCTTGAGTCGGGTCTGGTTGTGGATCGGTGACCATGTATTACATACCGACACCCGGAGGGGTGTCCGTGTAGGGTCGGACGAGCTTTGGAAAGCCAGTTAAGCTGTTGGTCCCGGCTGTCAGAAGCCCAAAAGTCTGATGCCAGATAGGCTCCATATAAAATACTGAAATTCAGCTACATCTGGTTAGACTGGCAGCCGATTCCAAAATAATCGGGAAAAGTCTAGACAGATTGATTGATTCTAAAAGTTAAATATAGATTTTCTACGCCGAAATAGGTACTGGCATTGATTATTTCTAAAGATTATTCAGAAGACCTAAATAATTCTAATACACTTACAAAAATAGATTACAATGCCATAACACGGTCGATGGCTCGACAGAACCGAAACTAACTATCAAAGAAACAGAGCGTACTAAAATACATTATATCGTCTAAATATACCAACCGAAAACAATAACGAATGTCATCTTGACACTTTTGATCTTTGCTCTAGGAATTAGTCCCCTGGAACTGGCTCGTCGCGAATCCGGGTCGCTTTCCACCTGACCTGAAATACATAAATATACACCCAATGACGTATTATAAATAGACGCGCGCCATACACGAACATTAGAGCACTCAAAAAAATAATTTTGCAAATCCGTCTGTTTAAGACGCAGTTATGCCCGAACATACATAAAAAAATATATATATATTAACATGTCGAATTGATAACCTCCTTCTTTTGGAAGTCGGTTAAAAACAGCGTAAACCATGAATGTAACTATCTACTAGTACATACAATCATACAGTGCGCAAAGAACAGGAAAGATCCATACCGAATCCTGTTGTTAGAAAGAGATAAACATATATATTTAGTAACGTCACTAGCGTGTCGCCGCGTCACTGGATGTTACGTGAATCATAACACTACAGGCAATTACCTGCATTTATCTTGCCAATATTGAGCGCCGGTAACGCATCTAAAGTTAATACATCATTGTATATACCACACTTAAATCTAGACGTTAATTCTCACGAATTCTATTTAGGAGAATCATTAGCAGCTGTCGGCTGTATCTGGTTCTTGTTACTATTTGTGGCGGATTAAGTGCTTTTTTTGTTTTATTGTGAGTTTTAGTTATTCGCCCGTTAACGGTTCTGGTGTTTGAAAGGGAGGGAAGATAAAAATAATGTTTCAAGATCGTTTATGAGCGGGTAAGCGATTTGGAAGGTCATGATCGAGGAAATACGCTGCTGTCTGATTTACGATCTAACGGCGCGTGTAATATTATGTTTTATATAAAAATACAACATGTATTAGTAGGTAGCGTTGCTTTTTTTTAGACGTTACTTTTCATGATCACATATTTGTAAATCTATACATACAAATAAATAAAAGTGAAGTATCTGTTTGTAATGTCCAAATAACTTAATACTAAATGCAAATGAACGTGGTTGTTGTACCAAAAAACTTATTTTTTGGTCTGTATGTTCCGGCTAATGGTCAAAACGGCTGGACCGATAGAGACGGGCATGACGTGACTTTCACAGGCAGATAGCTGATGACCTATGGAGTAACATAGGCTACTTTTTGTACCGGTAGCACGTTCTCGCGGGATAATTTCCTATATCGACGCTGGTGAAGCCGCGTTCACTAGTATCCTAATAAAAATCAATTTCTAAATAAAAACCATACATTTTTATTTGCATGTGGGTGTACATAGGTACAACTCTGCCTAACGCTTTGGGGCATACAGGCGTGATGCCATGTTATAAGTTCTAAATGCAAGGCCTGCACAACACATTAAACTATTTTCATATACACTACACGATACACACACTTTGGGCATACAATATACTCAGGCAAATAGTTTAATGTAGTATTGTGCAGGTCTTGCATGCTAACGTAGATGTCAGCAAGTCTTGCATGCTGACACAGATGTCAAAATGCTTACCATTCCGTAAAGTCTTCGTTCTCCTTGAATTAATAGGCGGGCTCATGACGACTGCTTTGCTCTTCGTCCATATAGTAAGGACTATCACAGCGTAACAAGCTGCTATTGTCAAAGCCGGTAGTACGAAGATCATGATCGAGATGAGGGACATCCAGATCTGCCACCGCTGAGGGGTGCCCAGGTCTATCCAGCATTGCATCTGCCCTGGAAATTGATGGTAGAATCCTTTTAGAAGAATCACGAATTAAAAATCACAGTCGAATATATTGGTACAGTTAGCTCACTTGTAACTACTTTTAAATAATGCTGTGAGTGAGCTGTATAGTCAAGTCCTTAACATTAACCTTTTATGCGTGTCTTAAGCATTAAAAGTTTATACGCGCACGATTAAAATAAATATTGTCACTGTATGTGAAAAGCGCGTTAAGCTGTTGGTCCCGGCTGTCGTTCGTAGATCTTTGACAGTCGGCCCGGGTAGTCAGAAGTCAAAAAGTCTAACAACCACTCTTATAATAGGTATCGTGCTTCTCAGTAACTGGGTTGTGAAGTCAAATAAGCAGTCGTTCTACATAGAACAACTGCATGTAGTTAGACTGGAAGTCGATCCTAACAAAGTCGGGAAAAGGTTGGGCATATTGAGGTAGTGTATGTAGTGGAAAGATTAATATTGTTACCAGAAGGTATACCAAACTGTTTGTTATACTGTAGTTAATAAATATAAAAGATTATTCTTGTCGCATTTTTTTTAGCAATGCAAATCCCGCCTTAGAAAAATCACTATAATATTAAAATAAATTAATGGCGCCAAAAGTCAACTCGATTACCGAGATGGAAAGCGATACGAAAGTGGGTCAACATTTGAAACTGGACCAGTTTTTTCATTAACCATGATATTGCTATGAAAATCCTTTTCTCGTTTCTTGCGCCCCAACTGCAAAAAATGGAACCGACTGATTTTGGTTTAATTTATTCCGGAGCTAAGCTATTGTAGGAGTTAATTTAATAAACGGGATAGGCAGCATCAAATGAGGAACTAGAAATAATTGTGAATTAGTATCGTTTTGTGTTCAGGAAATGGAGTAGAAACACCAAAATAGTTGACGAAATATCCTCCCCAGGAACTTAGTTACTTAAAATATTTTGTAAACCTATATCGGTATTTCCAATACCGAAATAATTTCCCATATTCCCATTCCAAGAGGCTCTTAATCCAAAAACTTTTCAAAGTAAATGGCCTCACCTTGAACTTCCTTAACTTCGTACAGAATAAGGAGTGGTATTGAGAAGACTATGCTGATCAACCATGCAGATACAATAAGAGCCCTCGCCCGGTTCCCTGAAATTCAATAAAAAAATTATAATTAAATTGTACAAGGAAAAGTAGGTAGATATCGCTTGATTTGACGGAAGCTGATCTGAAGGAATTTATTCCGTGATTTTTTCCGCAAATTATTTTGGTCCCAGAAGTAGGTATCAATTTTAATGTTTTGTTACAAAAATTATAAGGGCTGATTTATCATTACTCAGATAACTTTTATTTGAAGGATAATTTTGTCAATTTTACTTATTTTCTACTTAGAAGGTGCCAAACCGCAATATTTATTCTTCAGATATAAGTTACCTAACTATTGAAAAATCAGCCCTAAATAGCGTAAATTAATACCCGACTTTACCCTAAAATTTGTGAATTTCAATTAATCTTAGCAAAAAATTTCTCAGAATTAAATCATGCTTTTTAATGTTTAATAGGTATTTTCTGTCCATCTATTATTACATTGCGTAAAAAGAAAATGAAGTGTTAGTAGGAAGTTTTAATTGCCAGTAAAGTCTTAAAAAAGTATTCAGCATTAAAAAACATTGGATGTCATAATAATTTTAGTACTTTTATTTTATTACTTCTGATATAAAGTTTTCTTTATTTCTAGTAATTAAAAAGTTCTATTAAGGTCGAACATTTTAACTTTTCGAAATCCATATGAGCTTCCTTTATGTATTGTAAACTGTTGCATAATGAGGGTTATAATACTGTAAAGGATATTTACTTAGTGTAAAACCTCACGCACATACTGGCAGCCTATGATTAGGCTATGTCTATGTTCGAGCATTTAGGATGTTCTAAAATAAGAACGTCAAATAATTTTAAGTAGGTGGTGTCCGGTGAGCTTTGATTCTATTGACGGGCGCGTCTTTGTAAGCATCTGAATGTCCTCAGAACTCTTGAAATAAACGTGGAGTCCCACAGTTTAAGCGCCCTTTGATCTTTTAATTTACACCCTCACACACCCGGTACCTGGAGGCTCGTCTGAGTCTCCACAATACCTAGCTATATGCAGTTTCATACACTACTTTATCAACTCTCATACATTGGTATTGAACATACCAAATAAAAGGTCAAAGCTATATGAGAAGAGTAACAAATAGTTTTGTAATGCAATTCAAAGGGCGCGCCCCGTAACTACGTTCCAGTAAAAAAAAAAATATGGCAACTCCTTGGTGATAGTAACTTATTGGATTTGCCCTGTATAGCTTTGGTAAAAAAAAAAAACATTATTTTGTTGTAGAACATAGTGTTAAAATATGATTCGATGTTTAAATTTCGTTATTGTCTGTAAAGTATGTAAATATAAAACCGTTTTGAAATTTTTAATTCAATTTTTACGATATGAGACTAGAAAAAGCATATTAAGTAGTAGTAGAATGGTAAGACTATCAATTACTTCATTATAGATCAAATATTTGACTTTCCAAGTTAATAGTCGAAGAAAATAATATAGCCACGCTATACTCACAGCTTCCAGAGAAGTTCATAGGATTAGTGATGGCATCACAGCGGTCTATACTGAGCGCTACCAGTACATACGTAGATGCATACATCACAACAGCCTGAAAATAAAGAAAAAAAAACATATATCAGTAACAGTACCTGCTTATATACAGGATAAGTTTTTTATCCAGTGCGCAAACTGTAACCATGAATTCAGTATATAATGCAGAAATTTTACGTCGGTTTTACAAAAAATAATCAGCTGTTTCATGGAAAACTAAAATACCTTCGCGGCAAAAATATATGGCTTTTGAAAAATATATGAACTTTTTTACTGTATTAACGAAGAAAAACTTCTTCGCTGGGGGTCTAGAATGATATGCTGAATTCATGGTTACAGTTTGTGCACTGGATAAAAACTTATCCTGTATATAATAAACTATCGATGTTTAAAACATACATCAAACGTGTCCTTTTCAAAAAAGCATATTATAATGAGATAAAATACTACGTTGAAGAAAAAGAGACGTTGAGAAGTTTGGCAATAATTCCTTCTGCACATGTGGTTTCCCTGATTCCTCATTAACGGTAATGTAAATGTCTATTAGGTAACTGCTCCGAAATTCATCATCATCTGCCTAGCAGTTTTTCTACTATGAGGTGGTTCGGTTTCAGTCTAATTGGATGCAGCAAAATACCAGTATTTTACCTATGCCTATCTGAACTCCACAACCCAGTAACTGAGTAATACGATATCCCTCTTAATTGTCGCTGTTTATCAGACTTTCGGGCTTGACAACCCGTAACGACTATCAAAGATCTACACATGACAAACGGCGCCATCTAGTTTTAAAAAATATTGACCAACAAAATATTGACGTGTAAAAGTGTCTTTTAAGATCTACTTACATAAATAAACATTTCATTTCATAAACATTTCATTTCAATGGTAATCGTGCTTTCCGAGACACGGAAGGCCGGAGAGGTCTCGATATATAAAAAAAATAAAGAACAAAACATTTCATCATATATCATCATCATATCAGCCGAAAGACGTCCACTGCTGGACTTAAGTCTCCCCCGAAAGGGGGGATTTGCCATAATCGCCACGCTTGGCGGGTTGGCGATCGCAGTATGGTGGTAAAATGCATAGAGAACGCTGCTGCCCATTCTCTAGTAAGTCCCTTAGTCGCTTTCTACGACACCCACGGGCAGAAATGGGATGGTGCTATTCTTTTACGTCCGGCAACACACGGAACAATGGCAGATTAAAAAACATTTATATAAACACTGTGCAGCGTTACAACTATGGGAAAGAGTGTTTTAGTTGAACTCTGGCACCCAATGTAAGATTTAACTTGTGTTTAGGGTGACAACAACACGCCCATAACAGGTTAGTGTGTCCAAAATAATCGTTAAGGAACACTTTAACCTGGCCTATTTCATCATTATCTGCCTAGCCCCTTTTCCCAACTAAGTTCGGCACGGCTTCTAAGACTTATCGGATCCAGCTAAATACTAGTATTTTACACTAGCTTTTGCCAGTGGCTTTGCCCGCGCGGAAATTCAATCCCTTATTTAACTCCCCTAGGGGTTAAAATCCTTCCTTATTCCTTGTGTACATTATCAAGGGAACCTCTGTGCAACAATTCAGCTGCCTAGGTCCAAGGGCTTGGGCTGGGCGTCAATGAGTCAGTCAATCAGGACTTTTCTTTTTAACCGACTTCAAAAAAAGGAGGAGGTTCTCAATTCGACTGTGTGTTTTTTTTTGTTTCTTTAAGTTTGTTGTACTGGGGGAACCGATTTTGATGATTCTTTTTTATTTGAAAGCTGGTGTGTTTCCTTTTCAATTTCATATAGATCTGATGATGCGTTTCGGAGACGGACAAAGGAACTCTTAAAAAAATAACAGTAAATAAACCGCGATTGCTGCTATCGCATAAATAAACATTGTTTTGAGTCCAAGGATGATGAAATTTCGAATTAGTGGAGTAGGTACTATAACTATAAAGTGAAAAATAACTTTAATTTCGGAAGGCGGTGACAAAAATTAAAATACCTATCCAAAGTCACCGATTTCAATTTGTAGTGTTTTTTCGGAAGTTGGTTGTTTTTTTTGGAAAAAGTTTTTAATACATGGAACGACTGCCTATCCTCCACAGCCCAGTAACTTGTGGTTTTAAATCTTCTGCCATCCTAGCATAATTGATTTGAGCATTTAATACGGGTAAGATCCATAACCAATACTCACTTTTTATTTTTATACCTAACACAATACAATGTTATTAATATCAATACCACCAAGGCAGTATAATAATCCTCATCATCTAAAGTTGCCTTACTCTAAGTTATTCGTCGTTAGCTCTCAAGTTCCATTACCCGCGTGGTCATTTAAGTTCTGAACTAGCTCACGTCTTATTAAAATTATCTCAATGTCCAAACTTATAATTTAAATAACTCTGTAACGTATGATGGATTTTATCATTTAAATTTTTGACATAACTTCATTTACATAATTTTATTAATTGTCCTATTATTTATTTTTCATTTTGCTTTGTGCTATTGACATTAATTGTTTTGATCTAACTTTAATCTGTCACTCATAATTTTACGTCATTTAATTAACTTAATGTTTTTGTTAATCACTCAACTATTTATCTCTTATTTGCACAAATAGTAGCACCTATAAAATTGACTAAATTATGTGTTGTTTTCGTATTTATTATGGGTCAATCAAGGACTTGAAATAAATGCATTTGATTTATTTTAGTGCGTTTAGTACGTTTTCTGAGCCAACGTTTTATAAAGCCTCTTCATAATGTTTGCAATTACAAATATTTCTTGAATGATGTTGAAAGATCTGAACTCAGAACGACATACTATCGTCTGGGTATCTAAGGTGTTTCTTGAAGTGGGAAACGCCACATAGGAAGACCGCTTACGATGCTGAGAAGATAGAGGGCTGGAATTCTTTGGAGGAGGCCTTCACCTGCAAAGGGGTTCTTGCAATTTTTTTAATATTGTATTTATATTAAGTTTAGATTAAGCTTATTTGCATTTATTTCAAATAGGCACTGAAAAAGCCAATTTTGAACGTCAACATTTACATTAAAATAGAATTGATTCTAGTCGCCCCTTCCAAAAAGTAGTTTCGTATGGAGAAGAATGGGCAAGAAACTCCACCGTTACTCGTAACGTTACCACCGTTACTCCTACGTTAAGATAAGTTCACTTTGTTATTGCATGAAATAAAAGGCTTTTTTATTTAATTTTAATATATTATCTAAAGTGTTTTTTAAAGTGATTAAATTCTACATGGTCAGAATACTTTTATTCCTCCCTAATTAAATCCTGACAGGCTCGTACAATGAGGGTAATCCTGTCCCTTAGAGGTCTGGCACGAGACGATAAGCACATGATGCGTATACACCGTGAAATTGAAATGGTTATTTTCCCGCGGCAGAACAACTTGCCATAAGGAGTACTTTCGGAGCATAGAGTGAAAGTGAAAAAAAAAGATCTTTTTGTTTTAAAATTTAAAAAAAATATTCATCAACTCGATAAAACAATACTCAATAGTAACTCTAGAGGTAACTGGTAGATATTACTCGAATCGCACGCACCGCTGAAAAAGGGAACAGCGATGCATAAATGATTAAAGCAAAATAAACTCTCGCACAACTCTCGTGGGGATTTTTCACAATGGTTAATCTGCCATTTTTTGTTTCTAATATTTTATTTGTTTATAAAACTATTGTATGACCAAGAAAAAACCATTTCGCTGCGGGAAAACGACCATTAAAATTTCACCGTGTATAATTTGGTATGAGGGGCTTGTGGGTAAGCAATAATAGCCACACGGGTCGATCGATCAGATTAAACTACGCTTGCCGCGATTGGTCCGTGTCTGGGTGACCAACTTTACATACCAAGACCCCTGCGTGCCTCAGCAAGCACGTTAAGTCGGCTGTCGTTCGTGGATTTTTGGCAGTCGTTACGAGTCGGTAGAAGGCCGAAACTCTGTCATCCAGTCTTATCAAGGGGTCTCGTATTACCCAGTAACTGGGTTGTGGAGGTCAGATACGCAGTTTCTCCATGTGAAATACTGGTATTCATCTGCAGCTGGTTAGACTGGAAGCCAACTCCATCATAGTTAAGGAAAGGCTCCACAACCCAGTTACTGAGTAACACATGATTAATCATAATTGACATAATTCGTAGGTTCTTATAATTTCTAGTTACTTAATTATTATGTTGTTTAAACTTGTCTGTACATTCATTACGAGTCAATTCTGAAGAAACTACAACAGATGTGCGTTAGTTCACTTGTTTGTTATTATAATCGTTAACCAGAACGCCCGTGCTAACTGATTTAAATATTTTTTGTTTGTTTTGGCGCCGAATTAACTTTTTCGAACTGGATTTTAGTCAGCTGATGTTGTAACTACGTCTTATTCATGAGCGGGTGATTTCATTCTTGTATCGAGTCATAACTCAAGGTACTAATCGATTTTCGTTATCTTTGGCAAATAGCGGCCATGTTCAATCATTTTTTTTTAATACTGTAATGAGCGAGTTCATGTTATGAAAACTATTTTCCCCCACTAATTTTATAATTATTGTTTCTATGTTTGGCTTGAATTCATATTACATTAATCTACTTAATATACATATAGTAGCCGTCATCTAAAAGCCTTCTTTGCGGTCTTATTTATAATTATACTAGCGGACCTGATAGACGTTGTGCTGCTCGAACAGCGCAACCTACCGGATCCAATTGTGAATCTTTACCATCCAGAGACCCACGCAAACAAACACAAACACTTTCACCAAAATCGGTCCAGTCGTTTAGGAGGAGTTCAGTGACATACACATATACAAAAGAATGATAGGTAAACAATATGGCGTATTTAAAATATAACGTATGTAAATATATTCGTCGGTTCCCTTTTGAATTTCGGACATGGAAAAACAAAACTCAGACGTCACTTTTGGTCGCAGGTGAACGGAATGTCTTTCTAAATTCTAGACATCTTTGTAAGATAAAAGATTGGTTTTAGTTTGCAGGACGTTACATAGAAACTTTGTTCAATCACATTTGTTTTGTTCAACGTCTGCCTCATTTGCATATTAAAGTAACCGTTTTCTTTTAAAATATGACGCTAAATTGTTAACATTTAAAAAAATCTTTAATATCTTATTGAAAATAGTTTGCAATAACCGAAGTGTTGTGGCAGTCAAAAAGTTCTTAAAAATGTATTTCCATAAAAGGAGAGAAGAAGGATGTTACCAATTCGAATGTTTAAATATATATATTTTTTATGTATGTTCGGGCATAACTCCGTCATAATATAGACGGATTTGCAAAATTCTTTATTTTTTCCAAAAGGGGTTTATTCCAAAATGGTCCCATAAAAATTTCATGTAGTTCTGATGATGCGTTTCGGAGACAGACAACGGAACTCCTCAAAAAATGACAGCAAACAAACCGCGATTGCTGCTATTGCATAAATATGCCTTGTTTTGACCCCAAGGATGTTGAAATTTGAATTGTGTGGGGTAGGTTACTAAAAAGTGAAAAATAAAAAACTTAAAAAAAAAACCAACCGACTTCCAAAAACACTACAAAGTGAAAAATAACTTTAATTTCGTAAGCCCGTGACAAAAAATTAAATAAAATACAAATCCAAAGTCACCGACTTCCGAAATTAATGTTATTCTTCACTTTGTGCTGTTTTTTGGAAATCAGTGGTTTTTTTTTAAGTTATTTTATTACAGCCCACACCACGAGCAGACTTTATTTGCAAGTACTATAATATTCTCTTAACCTTATTTTATAAACCATATAACACATTCAACTGCAGAACAAACAATTTTATTACAAATCATCAAAGTAACACCAAAAATTACAAAACTTCTGCTCTCCCCCACTTTTAGGTTACTTACCAGACGGATTATGTTTATAAACATAGTGAATGTTTATTTAATTCAACTGACCTGGAGGAATTTCACCGATTTGCACATAAATTCTCCGGCTAACCAGGCTATGGTTAACTTCTGAACTATGTCTGGGAACACGTAGATCAGGCCGACGAAGAGATCTGGAAAGAAAAATAATAATTAACTTTGCAGTCAAAAATAGTGACACCTCTACAACGTGTAACGGAAAGGGTATATACATACCAAGGGCACGGCTTCTTTGGATGATATCAAACGATATTGGAAGGGTTTTTTAATCCTATCTCTACATGTTCGGAAGTTATGTGAATTTTTATTTTGAGCTGAAACTATGTTTATTGATTCTATACCCGCTGTTATCTTTAGTGCTTAAGGATAGCAATAGGGTTTCTGTTACACCCTGTATAGTAGTGCATCAAAGGGCTCGTAGCTAAATTACAGTTTAAGCCGTTGGTCTCGGCCGTCATTCGTAGATCTTAGACAGTCGCCACGGGTAGTCAGAAGCCCAAAATTCTTAAAACGAATCTTACCCAGTTACTGGGTCGTGGAGGTCAGATACGCTGTGTTCCGTGTAAAATACATCAGTATAATTATGGTGGTATTCAGCTGCATCCGATTAGACTGGAAGCTGACTGCTGCTAAGTAAGAGTGCATTCAAATACATAAATAAGTGGCGACATCTAAATGTAAATCCGGGCTACCAAACGCATTTGCTGACAGGATAATCATTTTTCCAAAAAAATCTGGCTTCAACATTTCGCGTCGATAGAAAGATTAAAAAAAAAAATAGTTTTATTGGGCTTACTCTTTCGCTATATTAATGATTGCGCTTTGTTAATTCATTCATAAGTGGTTGAAAGCAAACCTCAGTCGCAAATCTCGGGGGCTAGTTATAATTATTAAAGATAGCTTTGGTAATAAACAGTAAGTAATCCATTAAACACATGTGAATGAATTAGTGGTCAGCTTGACGAATTGCCTCATGTAATGTGTATTTGATAACGTAATACAGGAAAATTTTGCAATTTAGGTCGAGGTGGGTCAAGGTTTGCAAATTGCCTGTGACTAGTGTCATAAGATTTACAAAAATAAGTAATAATAAATTGTGGAATGGGCGTGCTTTTGAACTCGATCTCGCCTGATGAAAAGCGATGGATGATGTCTACGATGGAACGAGCGTACCCTGAAGATGCCTGTTCACTCTTGCTATAAAATAGACGGGGTAAATGTAGAAGGGAAAGACGGAACTGTGCGCAAAATAAATGTGATGGATTAACTGTGATGTACTAGTTTTAAGCACATATGCAGGGTGTAACCGAAACTCTATTGCTATCCTTAAGCACTGAAGATAATAGCTGGTATGGAATCACTATACATAGTTTCAGCTCAAAATAAAATACTCTAAGAATTGATACCAAATATCCGGTTTCATATGTTTCTTAAATTCAAATCATAACAAACGCCTCTGTCACCTTAGGTCTATAACTTTCCAAGTTACTTGCCAATATCACGATAAATCTCTTCCGAGTAATGTTTTTATTTTAATTTGAAAAGATCGGATTCTGGTATCAATGTATTAAAAATTCTCATGATTTCCGAACATGTAGAGATAGGATTAAAAAGCCCTTCCAATATCTTTTGATATCATCCAAAGAAGCCGTGCCCTTGGTATGTACGAGTATATACCCTTTCCGTTACACGTTGTATACATGAGCTATGTATCTAAATGATTAAATAGCTCATCAACTCTCGATGCTTTTGTCAGATATCAATTAATTGTCGACTGATTTAACTGTAGCGTACTGTACTCGGTGCAGCAAAAATGACAAAGTTTCAGCTGACTGGTATTTTTAGTACAGCATCCTCCACCACTGTCTACTCGATTGCAATTTTCTATTATCCTAAGTGTTGTTATTCAACGTAAAATTCAATTAAATTCAATTTTATTCATTAACAATGATAAAACTAAGCTAACTACCAAACCAAACTGAATGAAACCTATGTAGTTAAGCTTCTTAATATTTTATCTTGATCTATGACTTAGCTATTTTGTCTGCATCATCGGTTTCCAGTACTAGTCGTAGGCACATTAAGATGTTTATAATTTTGAAATCCTTTTATAAATTCTTGTACCCAACTTTTAATATTTCTCATCATAAATTACGTCGGTACATAATTTTATGAATCATTAAGTTTTTTACCGTTTCCATTATGGGAAGAGCCTTAAAAACATTGCGTCGTTAAATCCACTTTTAGCTGATGCCTATGACGTGTATCGAGCGTGAGATCGTTATGGGAAAATGGGTCGTACCTCATACCCCTTACAATATATTTTTCCATGGCTGTTATCGAAAACCCCAAGCATTCATGCATTTCCCCAAGTCGTTTGTACAGGGGAAGTGAGTGCGTAACCAGATAAGGACATGGCAAACCGAAGACCCCCATTATTTGTTTTTCTTTTCCAAAGTTAATATTTGCAGTGAGGAGACCTTTTTCCCTTAATCTTGTTGAAAATGTGCATTCAGGTGCGAATGGTTCTTTGAAAGGCATTTGATGATGTTTATCTTTGAAGTTGTTAGCATTTGTATGCTCCTTCCCACCTTTGGATTATGGAGCGCCAGAAAGAACCGGCTTACTATGCAGAGCACGTTGTACAAACGATTCGAGGGTAATGATGCGCAGTAGTTATTTTAAATAGGGAGCTAGTAATCTATCGATCATACCATTAAGCTAATGTCTCATTGAAATCCAAAACGAGTAAGGTCAGCGTATTATTTGTTGGTTTGATAGACTTGAATCTAGCGCCATGTTTGCGGTTATGAGTGATCTTAAACATGACGTTGATGTTGTGTATGATACCTGGATTTTAAGGTATGATGTAGGACTGCGATTAGAGACAGCTCAACAAATAATATTCGTGTTCGAATTCGTCGTAACCAAGCGAGGTAGCTGTCACATGGCATTGTTAGAATTGTCAAGAGCCGTCAATTTTTATGAGTAAACTAGCTTTTTCCAGCGGCTTCGTCCGCGTGGAGATGGGAAATTATAAAAATTGTACATATATACACACACACACATATACACCGTGACATTTTAGTCGTCTTACAAAGGTGTTGCACTCAATGTATCCGTCATAAAATACCTCTAGGCGCGATTAAAACATTTTTACCTTAAAATAATAGGTACAAAGAAAAATAAATAATGCTTTAGAATTATGAAACACCCTCCCTGTTAATAATGTTTACGTATCAAACGGTAGAAGATATCTACCTACCTACCATTACATTCTATCATCAAATTCATCCCCATAACAGTGTGTTTTAAACTACGTCATGCGTCTTAGTGAATGATATTTTCATTTTTTAAATTAAGCAAATGTTCAAAAATATCTTTTTTTTTTTAATAAATGATTAGTAGTCATTGGATACATGAAGTGGGCTGCCGTTGTAAGACGACTAAAATGTCACGGTGTATATATATGCACTCTGTCTGTGTCTCTGTCTGCAGAGGAACACGCGCACGCCGCACGGCTTACAACAATGTAGCAAAAAGTGTCGTTACAACTTTTGGTCTTAATTTTTTCCGTTTAGCCCCCTTTCGCAACGCGCGATAAGGAACTTCGTTCCAATTATCTAGCGGAAACGTACTACGTACTAGAAAGTACCCTATGTGTAAATCCAGGTTACAAACTATCTGTGCACCAAATTTAATTCAAATGCGTACAGTAGTTTTTGCGTGAAAGAGTAACAACCATCCATCTATACTCACAAACTTTCACATTTATAATATAGGATAGGATTATGTAGGATAGGAAATAGAATTAGTAGGATATGTGTTGGTGAGTGCCGGTGACATTCACTGACATGCTTGTTTGTATGAAGTGTTGACAGTAGTGCCTCTATCAGAAGCCGCCAAGGCGTCACCATTCTCTGGGGGTCACAATTTGTTTTTTGCACTAATGATTTGTTTGATGAAAGAAAGAAAGAAAGAAAGAAAAAACGTTTATTTGCGGTAAACATGACGCAAAAACCAGGAACACACAAAAAATAATAAAAAAAGGTTGAGGGAAACATGCGTCACATCCACACAAAACGGCTATCGCTCAGCATTTTGCTGCAACTCTATGCAAGACAGAGCCCCAGCGCTGGTTTTCAGCGACAACCGGCTTTGACGTAATGACGTCGCCCGGTGCATCAAACAATTAACATCGGACATATAGAAAATTAATATAACATAATTATGTGAATGTGATAGAAATTATACAAGAATATAAAGAAAAAAAAAATATAAAAAGGAAATAGACAAAAGTGCTACGAGAATATCATCCTCAATAAACATTTTACTCTTTATGTAGTGGCAACATTTCGAAGCGTGAATGAATGAATGATGAATCTAAAATAATATTTTTATTTAGGAACATAAAGGTTTTGTAGTACATGAGGGACTTACAAAGTATGCATTATTAATTACATGGAGTACGTTCATCAAATGGCGCTGAGGTAATGAAATGAAATGAAATGAAATGTTTATGAAATGAAATGTTTATTTATGTAAGTAGATCTTAAAAGACACTTTTACACGTCAATATTTTGTTGGTCAATATTTTTTAAAACTAGATGGCGCCGGCATTTCCTAGCTGACTGTTCCCTGAGAAGAAAAGCCGAAACAAACTCAGAGGTCATAGTCTGTTTTAAAGTCCAAACATTATATTATTTAAATTTTATGTGAGTCTAACAATGCAGGGTAATGTCTGGAAAGGCCTTTTGAAGAAAGAGCCATTGCAGCTTTGAGCTGACCTGTCTCAACAGACGGCATGTATGTAACAGTCACCGTGTAGCTCAACCCTATTTTAGGGAGCTCAACGACCCGTCACAAGACGCTACCAGATTTGCAGGACATTTGCGTAGGCCATTTACAAAATGCTCAAAACCACCAGACGAGTTACAAAGTAATGTGTTCAATCTAGCCTGCATAGTACTCACATTCACAGTTACTACTTACAGTTACAGGTAGATCACTGTGTAATCGTAAATATCGGGAGCCTTGTACTTTTTTACTGGTTACTTTATTTTTATTTATAATTTATTAAGCATATTTTGTAGTTAAGTTTGTGATATTCATGTGTGAGTCTAATAAATACTTTTCTTTATTTCTTTCTTTCTAATCGTAATCAGCCACTGCTACTGCTGCGACGCATTCCTCCCCTCTTCGAGACGAAGTGGGCCGTAATCCACTCCGCGGGCCCAGTGCGTGTCAGTGGATCTGCCATGCGGGCAGCTAGATCACTGAGTATTCTGTATTTAGGAGAGACAGTTTCGACTCCCATTTTGAGAATTGTCTCTGCTAAACGCAGATTATCTTGTAATCTTTTTTGTTATTTGACCGGAATAAACGATTGCCATCATACCCTTTTGCTGTTAATCTTTTAAGAATAGTACAGAAATTGGGTCACGATGTTAGTACTGTGGTTCCTTTGAGAAGATTTGGAAACTAGTGCGACTGAAATTTGAACAGATGACCGCTTTTATTATACACAGTCATATGCACTGACTGACCATCATTAATCTTTTCTTTTTTCACCAACTTATTACACAACCATCAAAATACGTCAGCACCTCTATCGCTCAAAGAATACAGTTGAAAATATAATGCAGTGTGTTTTCTAACCAGCAAATAAAACTGTCAGTTTCTAAGCTTTGCAAACACGCTGAGTTGTTTAGATACACGTCCGTTTCTTAATTTTTATAACAAAGTTCGTGAACTATTTGTAATGTATGATAGAAATAGAAGTACGCGGAAACTATTGAAGCTACTTCTAGTACTGACGAAGGACGGTCAGGTCACGGGTTCTGAGAATTGAAATATTTTGTGGATGATTGACAGTTTGTTCCATCTTCAGTTTTAAGAACGTTGGTGAAAGGTTGGTTCGAACTGCTTGGTATGAAAGACTTGGATACCGTTATGTCTTATATATAAGAAATTGATTTGAAATAAATAAATGAAAAAAAAAAATCTATGTCGTACAGCTTTGCATTTCGTAGATCAAACTCACCATTTTCATGCCTATCTATACAAATAAATAAAATTGAAGTGTCTGTGTGTAATGTAAAAATAACAGCTATCGGCCAGTGAAAGTCTTGTCAAAATCAGTCCAGCAGATTAGGAGAATAGCTGAAAAAAGAAACACACAGACAGACAAAAAAAGAAAAAACAATTTTTGTTTGTCTGTCTCTCTGTTTTTATGTATCTACTAGACTGATTTTGACAAGACTTTCACTGGCCGATAGCTGTAAGATTTAAGAAGTATCCATAGGCTTTTGTCCTGGTGGCACGTTCCCGTGAGATATTTCCTGACACCCACGCGGGCTAAGCCGCGCACACAGCTGGTTCGGTATATAATTGTTCATCTCTATATCTGTTTTCTGCAGCTTTTTATACTCTTTTTAACCGACTTCAAAAAGAAGGAGGTTCTATGTTCAACTGTATATTTATTTTAAATGTATGTTCACCGATTTCTCCGTCCATTGTGGATGGATTTCAACAATTCTTTTTTAATGGATAGGGCTGGTCCCATATACATTTTATTAATTTTTCTTCGGTAGTTTTTGCGTTAGCCTCAATACACTGCTGCTTCCTGTCACTGTTGTTTATATAGCAAGTAGTGGTATACGAATTGGTGTGGGGTAGGTATTATAACTAAAAGTGACAAGAAACTAAAATACATATCCAAAGACACCGAATTCCCAATTATTTTTTCACTTTGTACCTAGTGTTTTTTTCGGAATCCAGTTGTTGTTTTTTTCCTATGTCACATTCAGTAGTTTCTCCTGTCCTAAAATTCTGGCAAACATCCTACCATTAACTTTAACGATACTGCATAAAGTTAAATCACATAACCGCAGGTCATATTTTAATCCGGAAGTTTGCGAGTTTTAGCGTCGAACAACTTCCTAATTCGGCTGTACGTTTTGGCCTTTTGGCACAAACAGCGAACAAGCCGGGCGCTGTCACTGGCTAGCGGACACCACATAAATCTGCAATGTCAGTATGCAGTAGAGGTGTGTTCACACTGGTTACTAGCAAGATGATTTATAGAATAAAACTTGTTTGTAAAAAGATTCCGTTAAGTGACTGACTGGTTTAGCAACATAGAATGCATAAGCACTCTAAATGAAAAAAAAAAAAACTTAAAACTGTCCTTTTCACTGTGAAAAAAGAAATAAAACTGCGATGTGTTCAAAAAATCTATTAGGTATTATTGAAACCGATTAGGTTAAAATAAATATAAGGCTTAAATTGAACGACTAAATCGAGATGTCAATATACAGAATACGTTTTTAACCAGTGCGCAAACTGTAACCATGTATTCAATATTTCATTCTAGAGCCCCAGCGTAGAAACTTTTCGTCGGTTATACAAAAAAAAAAACAGCTGTTCCATACATTTTGACCGCATAGGTATTGCACTTTTCTATGAAACAGCTGATTTATTTTTGTATTACCGACGGAAAATTTCTGTGCTGGGGTGTCTAGAATGATATGCTGAATTCATGGTTACAGTTTGCGCACTGGTTAAAAACTTATCCTGTAGAGTATAGGTCAACTTTAAGTGCCACGAGAGATGACTGCGTAACACACTAACAGTAGCAATGGCTTTAATTTTGAAAGTTCAATTCAACATTCATTGCGTTATTTACGTTGTTGAATAGACAAATTTTTCGAACAAATGAAGTGCAAAATTAGTAAGATGTTATTTTATAGTACGTTATGAGATAAGGATCATGTTTCATTCATCCAAGTAGCGTTGTAACTGTATATCTATAACTTTATCTGTGCCCGCGTGAATATTCCAACTCGTCACTTCGTAAGATTTTTATTTGAGTAATTCTCGAATGTGCAGTGGGCCTTACGTCCGGCGGAAACCTCACGAAAACAAGAGCGAGGTCTGATTTTAAGTAGCGATTAACCCTCCTTTACGTAATTTATGGGAAGGGGATCACATTTTTTTGTAATTCGCCTCATTTGTCGGATAAAAAGTATGGTATCATCATTTTTTACCCCTTACCAGGTTAGTGGAGTTAATGGGAAAATAGTTTTACACTATAGTTCGTTCGCGTTAAGAATGCAGTGAGTCATCAGTGCAACTGCAAGATAAAGGTGTATTCACAGTGGTGTTAAATTCAAACAAATTATATTTTAAAAGATTAAGTTTAATGAATAGATTTCATTGTAATTAGAAAAGATTTGATTGGTTAGGGGGCGGGGCTAGGCCGACGGATAATGATGACTCACTGCATTCTTAACGCGAATGTACTGTAGCTTCTTTTTTATTGCAATTTGGAATCTGGGGACACGGTAGTGACCCCGCCAAGACGAGCCAAGCGAAGCGCAAGTGCCGGACGAAACGGCCAAGCCACATATTTTGAATAAGGTGTAGGGTTTGTGAAGTTAGGGCTTGTAGACTTGGTGGGACTAATTTAATGATAAACTCAATTATGCATAACTTTCTAACATACCTATGTTTATTTATTTATTTATTTAATACGTTAAGCACAAATATGTACAGAGGCGGACTTAATGCCATAGGCATTTTCTACCAGTCGACCTTTGGGCGATGCAGAGACAAACAGTGGTAGGTGCAATAAAATATATATACATAATTATATGCCTACGCATAATGCTAATAGGTGATATTTATAAAAGACTTTTATTTTTACGACTAGAACGTGCAGTCTCGTTCAGTTCTATGTTACTACAGTTAAATCTCAGAATGTTATAGAAGATTTTAGGTAAATAATAAATACAAGTCTACCTATAGGGTTACTGGCTGCAGTACCTAATTAGTATTTCAGTTGGGCTATTCTGTAAAAACTGACATTGACAACTGATAGTGCAGATACGAAAGTAACCAATAGTGATCCGCATTTCTACCGAATTACCGTTCAAATACGTTGGTGAAATTGAGGTGAAATAAGCCAGCATCAAGCAGTGGTGGTCCAGTGATATGCGCCCCGTCTGCGAGATGTAGGTCATGAGTTCAAACCCAGGCAAGCACTGCTCTTAAAACGGTGAAGTGCCCAACATTTAAGATTTGGTAGGAAACGTTGAAGGAAAATATCGTAACGAAACCGGCATGGCCTGGAACCAAAACTTCGAAGACATGTGATATCCACCAACGTGCACTGGGCCCGCGTGGTAGATTACGGCCCACTCCCTCTTATAGACAGGAGGCCGGTGTCCCAGCAGTAAGACATTATATGCTCATTGTTCGGGCGCCTCCGACCACTCGGCAATCTTCGGCTGCTGTCGCGAGACAGCGGAAGGCGGCGGGCGGTGGCGAAAGGAGCGGCGTCAGTGTGACCGTTTTTGGTATTTTTAGTACTAAATTGGTATATTTGAGCCTCCAAAGAATGACGATAGCATATTTTTAGTATATTACTAAATATCGGTATAATATTAGTACAATTTCAACGGTCATGGTATTTTTTTGATATATTCACCTGGCAACCCTGAAGAGAAAAATATATATAAGTCAAGATCGTTTCTTAATTACGCTGTCGCCGCGACATGTCCTCTCCGACCCTGATGACCCCATCACTATTCTCCAAGAAAGCAGTAGGGCCACCAGTACAGCTCGCAAACATAAACAACCGTCCTTCCGACCTCGCCGCCGAGGTCCTCGCGTCCCGCGAAGACCCCGAGTAAATGAAACCCCCCCCAACCGTCCCTTGCCCGCAGAAGTGCCAGCCCGCGCCGAAGCTGTGCAAGTAAAGTTAAAACCCCCATGATCTAATAATAAGAAAAATTATTTGATCCAGCCTGTCCCCACTTGCTGCCCTCCCGTAAAAGTGACTCCCTGAGCCGAGGCTCGTACCCCGCAGGGGGTGCCCTCAGTGCGCAGTTGCTGTAGGTTTAGTAATTAGTTTGTAAGCCCTGGCTGGAGGCTCTTAGCTTAAAAACTAAAAGTCACCGCAGGAAAGCCCGGTTAAGCAGTCACGGCCTCTCAAGGTCAACTGCGAGATGCCATACCCAAAAAAAAAAAAAAAAAAATTACGCTGTCTTTGTCGCGGACTGATTTCTTTGTAGAAATCTTTCTCTTTTACACACCGAGTGAATAAAATTGAATGAATTTTTGTCAGTTTTATTTCAGGGGATTCCCCCGTAGTAGTGTTAAATATGATTGTCTATGCTGTCCGAAGATTTTTGCCTTATTTGGTTGATTTTTTGTGTTTGAAAACTTTTCTTTACAGTTTACTGCCTTTGAGTTTAGTCCTTAATTAGGTCCTGTAGCTGCAATAATTCAATACAGTCCCAACCTTAATATCTATCCCACAAAAAAAATCTATAGAACGCACAAATACATTTTATTATTATTTACCATGGAAATATCGTGAACACTGAACGTATCGTTTAAAAAAAGTAAGATCAAAGAAACCTATAAGCTGAGAAAGAATTCTATTCCGCAGAACTCTCGAACACAAATGGAATTACGATATATTAAGATATAAATCTTATATTGAGGTACTTTGATTTCGGATTCATATAAAATAATTCCCTACTGGGTTACTGAATTGAAAAATTACTGAAGATACTTATGAGCAATTCAATTTTAAATGGGTATTCGGTAGGTTCATCCGTGAAACTCTGTATTGTATTTTTGACTTATTGATCGAATCGTAAAATTCAAAACGTGCGAAGTGTTTCTGGAATTCCCGTTCATCATCATCATTAGGTATTGCCGATAAGATATTATTTAAAAGAGTTTATTCGCTCGTTTTGGGCTACTAAATTCGTGCGAATCAACTAGTAAGCCATATTTCTTTCAGAATGAATAGGCTTTTGTACTACTTGTACGTCATGTAGTTCTTTGGCGGGCCGTACCTGTGTTCAACAGTGAAGGGTTTGGTACTGAAGTTGTTAGGGATACCATAATTATATTTTTTAAGGCGACAAACGTTATCAAACTGATAATAGGGATTCCAAGACGAGGCATTCAGGCATGCTTTAAAGTGGTCTATACAGGGTGCAGGGACATCGACGCGGAATCTGTTACCTGTTTTAAAAATAAATCCAGCTGGCTCACAGAAAAATGCAAAACGCGATCACAATGTATAAAATAGCTAATTATAAGACAAGACGATATGTAACTTGGCTCAATAACTACGTTCTGACGTGCCACTTGCGGAGCGTATATCTACCTCTTTTTACTTTTAATATCATTGGGCTGCCAACAAAAGTATCACGATTTCAATTCCCAATAGTCCACAATACAATCTGCTAACGGTTTCCCGTTGATGGCACACGGACAAATGGAATTTCGCAAACTGCCGTCAGGCTTATTCCCCCAGCCGTACCAAAAAACGGAGCAAAGAATTTAGTTCCAAAAAATGTTCTGTGTGAACAAAACTGAAATTAGCTTTAAGGAAATCCTGTTTGCGGTTGAACTTTTACGGCTGTTTATGAGTTTTTTTTTTTGGGAGTGACCTCTCAGGTCAACCTATGAGGTTGTCGGCTGCTTAATCGGACTGGCCTGTGGCTACCTTAACAAATAAAAGCCTCCAGCCAGGGCTTCAAAAATTAAAACTGAAGCGACTACACGTTAAGGGCAACCCCTGTGGGATATGGACCTCGGCTTAGGGCGTCGCTGAAAGATCGCCGCATGGGACTGGCTGAATCGGAATTATATGAGATTTCGGTGAAAACTACGAACTTAATAGGCCGCGTCCAATAGTCGATGTTGACAATTTATTTATTTTAAACTCAAAAAAACCACCTTTTTAAAAACAAGCTTCTATTATTACTTGTTAATAAACCGAACCAAAAAGTTAAAAATTATTTAATCTCAATTATTTAAATCGTCTTATACTTTGATGGCAAGAGAAATAAAGATATTTATTTGCATGTTACACCTTCTTTATTTCTAACCGACAATATTTAACACGCTTTTATTTAAATAATTGAGATTGAATTATTTTTACATTTTTAGTTCATTTTATTAACAAGTAAGTAGATACCTAATAATAAGAGCTTGTTTTAAAAAAAGTTTTTTTTTTATTTCAAAGTACTCGTCAGTACTCATCATAACTAATCAAACTCGATGGGGTTGTGTCGTTTTATTGCGTAGTTCCTATAACCAGCATCAAATCAGCTCCATGTCATCATAAAATTGCATTGTCACACAATATACATATGCAAGCAAAGTTTCAGCTCAATCAGAAACCGGGAAGAGGGTCGAATTTACCTTGCAAGATTTCATTACAAACACTGGGACAGGTGAAAGTAAAATAAAAGCTTGTAAAAAATAATGGCTGTATAGTGCAAACAAAACATATAAACTATAACAGCTTAAATAAACGTTTAAAACTAACTGCTAGACAAAGACGGCCCTATCACAGAAGTGACGTCACGACTATGTAACTATATACTAGTGCCAATTTGTCCGTACCGCGCGACATGAACGGGAAAAATTCCTACCAAAAACTTTTAAAGCGTGTAGCTTCTCCATATTTTCATCTATTTTACAGATTTTTTTGATTGTCTCATTTCAATATTCCTTCTTTTAATTACATTATTTTATATATATATTCTTATATTTATATGTATTCGTTCGAACATTTCTCAAAATAGTCGTCATCGTTTCCAAGGCACGGAGGGGCCTGTGTATGTAATAGATTGTCGTAAATCCACGAACCGACCTCGAGAAGCGTAGCTTAACTTTCTATTGGCCCGTGCGGCAGTTATTATGTAGCCACGGGCCCCTCTGATAAAACATTAAATACATTTAGCGCTAAGCTATTACTATTTAAAAACCTCGTTTTGTTTCAGTCAATCGTTTGAAGATGACAGAGACAGAATGCTGTTTTAAATACGTGGTTTGTAGGCTTAAAAGAAGTTCAGTAGATAGGTAAATAGCTTTAGCCAAAAGTCTAGGAATATCGAAACCTGAAAAGCCAGAGCAATAAGTTCGTTTTATTGCCTAAACTGGCAGTTTTATTGCACAATCCTTTTACTATTTCTATCAGGGTTAAACCCAATGGGGTGTGATAATAGGACATTTAAAATAATTGAGTGAAAATTGTAGAACTACATATTTTTGGGCTTAGAATATCTACTACAAAAAAATTAGTTTGGGCCTGATGATAATAGTTTTCATGATTATAGCGATATTTTCGAGATTTACCATAGTTTATTAGATTACCGTAACCAAAGGGCGTCTACGGGACTCTATTACTAAGCCTGTGCTGTCCATCCATCCGTTTGTTTGTCAGCGGGACATAAACCGTAATAGGAAGACAAATGAAATTTTTACAGAGTGTGTATTTCTAGTGCCGCTATAACAAAAAATAATAAAAATGAAATTGTTTTATTTTATTTTTGTAAACTCGAAACCAGTTTGTTTATTCGGAGTATTTTACCTTGTGCTACGGAACCCTTTATTATATGACATTTATTTTAATCACTTGCCTAAAGGCAACTACATTTGCACTACTTTAGTAGCAAGTTAGAAGTTTAGTTTCTTTGACGTCTATACGTGTAATTTGACAGTGAATGTCACTGATGGACTAAACTAAACTACATTCTACTACAACTAAACTCGCTGCTATTGAATATCAGCTCTTTTTTCCGTTATGGACGAAAATACTAAAAGTTATGAAAAATTATTAGAACAAATTATTTATTTATTTATACACCGTGACATTTTAGTCGTCTTACAACGGAAGCCCACTTCATGTATCCAATGACTACTAATTATTATGAAATAAAAAAATAAAAAATTTGAACATTTGCATAATTTAAAGAAATCTAATATAATTCACTAAGACGTATGACGTAGTTTGAAACACCCTGTAATGGAGATGGAATTAATGATGGAATGTAATGGTAGGTAGGTAGATATCTTCTACCGTTTGATACGTAAACATTATTAACAGGGAGGGTGTTTCATAATTCTAAAGCATTATTTATTTTTCTTTGTACCTATTACCTTAATTAATGGTAACAATGTTTTAATCGCGCCTAGAGGTATTTTATGACGGATACATTGAGTAGACCACCTTTGTAAGACGACTAAAATGTCACGGTGTATAAGCTTTATTGTACACCAGAAAAACATAACAAAAATAAAACATTAAAAAAGGGAGTATGAAATTCAACTGTCACTACCGTCAATCGTTTGTAGAATAAATTTACCTTACATTTATATAGAAGTGTTTCAGTTATATTCGAACCAAAGACAATCACTAACATTCTTAATAGCAATTAAGAGTTCTATTGTTTTCATTGTAACATCAAGAGTTGAATTCAAGAGGATCACAAACAAGCGAGGTAAATAAACCGCATCATTAATATTTGATGAGCACTCGAATAAATAAACAGTTTGCTACTAGCTAACAATTGTCTGCGAGAGCCTCTGCTCGGGTTACACACGTGGCTAGTTTTTCAGGCTATGATAGTTAGAAAATGCAGTAGTTTCCGAAAGTAAGAAAGTGCATTTCTCCCTAGCTTAGTAACTGTATAGGGTAGTCACTGTATAGGGTAGTCACTGTTTGGGGCAGTCACTGTATATGGTAATGGCTACCTATACAGTCATTACCATATGGTAGTGACTGTATAGGGTAGTTATTTTATAGGGTAGTTACTTTATAGGGTGGGCACTGTATAGGGTGGTCACTGTATAGGGTAGTCACTGTATAAGATGGTCACTGTATAGGGTGGTCACTGTATAGAGCGATCGCTGATAGAGCGATCACTGTATAGGCTGGTCATGTATAGGGTAGTCACTGTATAGGGTAGTCAAAGTATAGGGTAGTCCCTGTATAGGGTAATCCCTGTTTAGGGGTGTACTGGACTGTATACGGTAGCCAAAGAATAGGGCCGTTACTGTATATAGTAGTCACTGTATAGGGTGGTCACTGTATAGGATAGTCACTGTATAGAGTGGTCACTGTATAGGATAGTCACTGTATAGGGTGGTCACTGTATAGGTAGGTACAAAACCATCCTCATTTTTTGACAAGCTATTGAGGAAGATAGCAAGCTAGTCTGATAGGTTATTAGAATGGTGTTCTATTTTTGGTCTAGTTAGTTAGTAGTAGTTTAGCGTCCCCCGCTAGTAAATGATGTATTATACTAACTTATGTTATAGCTGTCTGTTATGCTAGTGCCTTAGCATTTCCTATCATCGTGTTGTCAAGCACTAGAAAGTGCCAAGCCAGGATACACCTTGTTTGCCATCCTGGCTTGAAAATTTAGCCCCGTGTAACCAGTGCGTTAGGTTATATTTTCAGCAAACCTAATATTCAGTCGCATCTGGTTCGCCCTAAAGTGCAGACTTATAACAATGTCTACGTTATAGACTTTTACGGGAAAAAACCGCTGTACTCACGTTATCAAATAGCGAAAGTGAAGAAATAAAAAGTGAAGTAAGAACGTGACGACGTGTGTACTATCTGTCATCATTCACATTCACACTGGTTGGGATACTTTTAGTGATTGCGGAAGCCCTGTGGAAAATGTACAGTTGGTCCAATCTAATCACACTAACCCATACGAAGCCCTATAATTTCCATTAGCAAGCAAAACTTTGACAGAAAAACCCAAGCCAAGGTAACTTCCGCTTCCGCCTCTTTTGAAAACACGTGACCTGTTTCCACACAAACATTCTGAATTAATGACTTCAAATAGTTTCCGAAACATGTATGTATAAATTAACTGACTTTGGCTCAGTTAATTAACTAAGGTATCGTATGAAAAACGAATTTGACTGCATGAACCCTTCCGCGAGGGTGTTTATAAATTTAAAAAAAATAAGTTTAAAAACTTTTGAGTTGTGAAGGTTAGCGGAAGTTTGATTTATGTTTCTAATACTACCTATATACTATATCTAAATAATTATATTTTTATTTTATTTCATTTATTCACGAAAAGTTATATGGAAAAATACATATAATATTGCCAAACTGCTGTACAGTTTGTCAGCAGGGTTCTCGTTGATACACTTTTGTGATAGCCAAGCACTTAATGACTACTTTATAATATGCACAAGGACGCAAAGTCGAAGCAAAAAGAAAAGGGTATATAATAAATAAATAATATATTTAGTACACTTTGAGATCGGATGGTGTTGTTGTTAAGTGAATATTGTTCAGTATTTGCAGTCAGAAGACCAGTCTAGACGACAGGAAATTACCCTATCGGAGATTTTTTAGTCTGTGTCCAGAATTTACAAAAAAAAAGTAAAATTTATAAAAAGTTGCAGCGGAAGGTTATTTAAAAGTGAGCACAGCCAGTTTTCTCCAATAGAACTGGCGCTCCCAGAATGGGTCTGTTTGCCGATAACTCATATAATATACGAAACTTTTTGCAAAACCAGAATAAACACTGGGCAAGCCCTAACAGTCTAGCGTGCACCGAACGTACATTCATAAGTATCACCACTAGTGGCGGCTGGTGTATAGAATAAAAGCATCAGATTATACAATTTCCACTGCTAGAATCTGGGATATAGGCTTCCTCTCTGTAAAAGAGAGCGGTGCGTAATCCACTTTGTGGATCCATTACGGGTCAGTAGTAGTAAATGTGAAATGTCTTCAAACTTTTAGTTGTAGGACATGGCTGTTTCAACACTTTAAGGGCAGTGCTAATGAAATAAATAACACCAACATTGGTCCACTTCGATACAACTTACCATAAATATTTTGAAGTTGAATACTTCATAACATCACACAACAAGAAATAATAAACTTACCAGCTATAGCGAGCTGCATGATGAAGAAGTTCATGCGGCTCTTCCTGGCGTTAGTGCAGAGTAATGCAGCGATCACTGACGCGTTGAGCACCACTATCGCCACGAAGAGCACCCACATTACCGTGAACTGGATCGACTAGAAGATAAAGAGGTGAGGTTAGGTAAAGGAAATTCAAAATACTTCGAAGATGTTTTAAAACATGTAGAATAAAGTGTTTGGAACTTTCTAAGCTGGTGGATCAAAATTGTAAGATAAATGTGAACACAAAAATATTGTTAACAAGGTAAAACTAACATCTTAGTTTTTGGCCAAGTACAAGATACACTCTAGGCCTTTTGGAGAATAAAGGGGAACAAGTTATCAATATTGATAGATAAATATTCATGTTTTAATTATAAATTTATTCGTACTGATTACAAACAGACTTTTTTGGGGTCTTATGCAGAAAGTTAAAAATGCACGATACCTAAATAGCATTCGGTCTATTTGGAGAAGAGCTCCAACATCTTCGAGCTGTTCTTCAAAATATAGACTTTTCAACGCTACGCATGCCACGGAACTTCTTGTGGATGGTTGTCAATCCACCGAGACCACTCCATGCCTCCAAGTCATTGGTCCCGGCTGTGATTTGTCCGTCTATGACAGTCATTACGGGACCTTGAGACAGAGAAGCCCAAAAGCCTGTCAACTAGCCTTGCCAAGGTGTATTGTAATACCCAGTGACTGGATTATAGAGGTCAGATAGACATTCGGTCAATGTACTGGTATTCACCTGCATTCGGTTAGATTGGAAGCTGTCGGTCAATGTACTGGTATTCACCTGCATTCGGTTAGATTGGAAGCTGATCCCAACATAGTTGGGATAGGCTAGGAAGATAAAATTTTCGGCTACTTTCAAATGCCTTCCATTTTTCTCTTTCAGTTTCACTTATAGTTAATTTACAATAAATAATTTTATTGAAGCGTTCCATCATCGGCTGGCAACGAAAAATTTATTCAATTCAATTTGTTAAAAAGTAAGCTTCCATTAATCATTCCCTTCAAAAACTTCGTTACAAAATTAATTCACATTTAGTTAGGAGGCTCTTAATGCCTCTTATCGAGTTGGTACTTTCAAAAAGTAGATAATTGATAAAAATATTTCTTTCTAGAAAGATGAAAATGGCGTTCCCCAACCCAGGTGTATGAAGGTATGTTTATAATGCCTAGATTTTTTTTTAAATTGTGATATATGCCAGCTGTTGACCTCGATCTCATCTTATAGAAAGCGATGGATTAGGTCTACGAGATCAAAACGATATTAAAAAAAACTTTTTTCATAACTGCCTCGTTGGTCTTTCAGTAGCAGCCCGGAGTTTGGATTTGTGCCCGGTTGATGGCGATAGGCTTGCCCTTATTATTTCCCTTCTGGGAAAGGTGAAAAGTTATGTATGGTATATGTGGTGTTATTCAACGATAATATCGTCACGTTACAAATTATAAAGTCGCACATTGGCCGAAGATGCGTCCATATAAAAAAAACGTATCTGTTTCTTAGATAAAATGTACCTACTCGATTTTAATGAATCCGTCCCATGTAAATTGCTACGGTTTCCGTCCAAGTTTTAAGCTGTATTGAGAACTATATCAAAACCCAACAGACTCGGAGATAATCCGATACATGCAAATGAAAGGCGACCAGATATGTTCTAAAACTGCCATTGAATTAAATTGAATATCATAGTTACATAGTTTCGGTTATTTAAAAGAGTGTTACGTCTATGTAGATAAGGCTTACAGAAAAAGGAGGCATGTGTCTGAGCAGTGATAATATTAGAGGCTAATTATGACGGTAAGACACAAAGGAAATAAAGTTGTTTACACAAATATTTACTTAATCAATATTAATACCTAACTGTCGATCGAAAAGAACCTTTTAAAAAAATATATCTTTTAAATTCTTTAAGGGCCCTATTTCAGTAGGACACCAGGGGCCCAAGTCTGCTATTTTTATAAATTCGTCATTCCAACACGATCGCATTGTCATTTTGCTACAAGTTCGTAATCTGCTAAATTCATAATGGTCGATCATTGGTCGGTCAATGGTCTCGTAATAGAATTGTGTTATAATGGCATTGTCGTATTGCCATTTTCATAAAACCCGTTAGTAGAAATAATTTTCCAAAAACGACTACTAAATTTGAACATTTATTCATGCCTGATTTCATTTATTTATATTATACACATTATTTATTAGTTTATTAGTGTTAAATTTTAGCAGATTACCGCCTAAGTCAGTCATTCATTTGTCATTATGTACGAGATTACCAATAAATGCCATTTCTTTCAATGGAGTGTCAGTGGCTGACCATTGGAAAGTCATAATGACGCCATTATATTAGTAGATTACCAAACTTGTCAAAATCAACAATTTTGAAATCAATGATAGACTATTCTGACACTATTGTAATATCAGACTTGAGGCCCAGTGGCGGCGCAAAAATAGTCGCGCTGTCAAAAATGTATGGTTGCTTGCGCAACCAATCGAACACTTAGTGAGATACCCACCATAAAGCTGTGTATATATTTTGCTGGCAGCGCCACCATGGTTGTGCTACGATGGTGTCCTAGTAATATATAAGCCTTAAGGAGCGTGGGCAGTGCGCAGCCTAACGAGGTGCTACTCTCTAAGTCCGTCGACGAAGATACGGCCCATCCGAAAATAGATCGATACTTAGCAATGAACCCTACTCCCGATTCAGTAAATTTTTCGGCAGGGCAAAAACCCATCAAGAGTAAGGACAACTCATTAATTCTTACTTCGGGCCCCGAACTAATCTTTTGTTCGTAGGTGATACGGAGTAGTCAACGCCCGTAACATCAGTCGTAACTACGGATATCGTGCTTAGAGAGTAGACCTCCAGGGCCGCATGGCGCAAAAGGCAGGATATATTCGCCTATAATCAGCAGTGTGTGTAACAAGCTGCCAGTGATGATTATAATAATTGGGCTAAATATTCCCACTGCTGGGACACAGGGCTCCTCTCTTCGAGAGAGTGGCCTATAAACTATCACGCAGGCCCAGTGTGGCTTGGTGAATGTTACACGTCTTCGATTCTAGGAGCCGGTTTCCTCACGATTTTCAACTTCACCGTTATAAGAGAAAAGGTGATGAAATTATTTATTTATTTATTTATTTATTTATTTATTTACTTAATGGTTCAGCCACAGCACATACATATACATACAAATATCAAATCATACGGTTATATTCTAATATATATGCCAATTACAGGTAAACACAACATTGACAACAGAAGACGCCAGATTACCGCTTAGTTGCTAACTTAAGTCTAGGTGTACAATTGATTATGAAAATGAAAAACAACATTTTAATAAAACAATGGTTACATAATAAAATAAAATGAAAGAAAAAATGAATTAACACAAACTGAAGCGCCTGCCTGCGTTCAAATCCACGACCTACTCTCTAGTTGTAAGTTAGGGTCGTTACCACTAAGCCACCATTACTACAGTGATAATAATGATGAAACTTTTTTAGATTTTGACGCACAAAAAGCCAATAAAATTGCGTTTTAATTAAAGTACCTTATAAAGATTCAAGAAAAGTTTTGACATCTACCAAGCCGCACTAGGCCCGCGTTGTGGATTGCGGTCCACTCCCTCTCGCCGAGAGGAGGCCTGTGTCCCAACAGTGGCAACGATATAGGCCAATGCTATACTTATAAAGATTGAGTAAATACGACATTCTACAATCTTAAATCATTTCAATCGCTAATTTCTACTAAAAGAATACAAAACGAATACACAATAGCTTTTTAGAACAAAACATTCAATAAAACCAGGAAATATCAAGCCTTACATAACGATAACGCAAAATATTCTTTATCAGAAATATTAAATTGATGTTATGTTATGTACGCCGAACTACTGTTAAAAGCCTGAAGTATCGTCATATCGTCGTGTTTGATAGTGTTATCACGACAGGCGCTCTCGATATTCGATGACGTTAACCCCAAAATATCCATTACATGATTAAAACCTTTCACATTTTATTATACAAAATAATCCGATAAAAACATTGTGGGTGGCATGAGATTTGTTAGTTGTTTTTATTCAGTTACTATGTTTTCCTATGGGTTAACTTGCCTGGCTTTTTCTACCTATCTCAGTTACTTTCTTGAGAACAGTGGCGTGACTAGAGTGGTGCTGGCAGGGCAACTGCCCTGGGCGCCTATCGAAGGAGGGCGCAAAAAATCGCTTTTATTAAATTTAAAATAAAAGCCTCAATAAACCATTTCGTACTGTTACCTAACCTAACTCAAATCAGTCAATTTTTATTCAAATTCTCTTAAAATTGCAAGCGATTTTTTAGGAAGTTGAAATGGATACCTTCGTTATTGAAGGCTCTAATGGGTCAAGAAAGGTTATGCGACCTGGCTTTGCTCAGTGTAGATTTACAAAAGGGGCGCAAATTTGATGCGCGCCCTGGGCGCCATTTTTACACGCTTTATATTAGCTTCACTTGTATGTTTGTTTGTATGTTTGTATGTAACCGATTCCTTTGGACGCTATTTTGACCCACTTTCATTGAAACTTTGTAGACTTATCGAGGACCAATGACGATTCAAAAATTAAAAAAAAAAAACAGAAAAAAAAACCAAAAAAAAACTTAAAAATCACGCTTTTCAAGCAAGCAGAACTAAAAAATTGTAAATAAATAATAGTTTAAAAAACTAAAAAACACGCTTTAAAAACCAGACTAAAAATTAGAAAATAATTTAATTCTATTAAAAAGCGTGGGGTGCTTGATATTAGTTGATTATAAAAATACCTCAAAAAGCACCCCACGCTTTTTAATAGAATTAAATTATTTTCTAATTTTTTAGTTTGGTTTTTAAAGCGTGTTTTTTAGTTTTTTTAAACTATTATTTTTATTGGTACGCCCCTGCTTGAGAAACACTGGAACCAAATAAAAGTATGTATTCATCCTACCGTACCTTTTCAGTGTAGCAATTGCACATTGCCTTATCCAATGCTAATAGGATAAATAATAAATACTTAGTTAATACTGGCATAATTCTTGTTTTTAAATGTACTTTACATTAATTTAAGTTGCGGAAGAGTGGAGTGTCCTAATACAGGCATTTATTTGCTAAAAAGGGCACTTCTATCACTAGCTATGTAGTACACAAATTTGTTAAAGAAAATAAACTTTTTTGTATTTGTAATAGGAATCCTTTTGCTTTAAATAAACTCTAGGTAGGAACATAATAGTATAAAGAGTACGAGTTTAGAGCAGTGCCGCGACTTACGAGTCGCTTTACTTTATGTAAAATATTTCATCACCACGGCTCTCAAAACGGTGAAGGAAATTGTCGTTAGGGAGGTTTTTGTCACAGCAGTTACAACGTTATAGGCTGATTATGCGAAATAATATTATATCAATACTAGGTGGCATTGGAATTGGTTCAGCCATTATTACGTTGCTAGCTTTTGCCAGCGACTTCGCCCGCGTGGAGGTCGGAAATAATCCCATCGGAACGTACTACCGGGATAAAAAGTATCCTATGTGTTAATCCGGGTTATAGACTATCTTTGTGCTAAATTTCATTCAAATCCGTTCAGCCGTTTTTGCGTGATTGAGTAATAAACATTCAAACATCTAAATATCCAAACATGCCAAGTTTCACATTGCTAATATTAGGCGCGGGCTTACGGAGGGCGAGTAATGGGTAGCTCGCTGTCCGGTAAGGACCAAGCCCGGGTCGACGGCGCGTTGTGTTCCACGCGCGCCTCAAAGAGATCACCAACTGGTGGGGTCGGCAAGGGCTGATGCATGCCAGGGGTGCGGGTTGTTAGAAAGAAATACCGTGGCCCCTGGCACACAGGCAACTGAGGGAACACAGGTGGGTCTTAGTCAGTAAAAGTCTGACACGCCCTCCCTTGCACCACGCAGAGCGGGAGAAATTACTTGATAATTTCCCACCCAAGAAAAAAAAACAGTGTCTCTAAAATCAAACTACGTTTTCATGTAATTAAATGATCTTCGTAGTTTATGACATCTGCATGTACAAAAATTTACTTGCGTAGGAGTTCATAACAAACGTCATCATGCATGTCAACAGAACTTTGATGTATTTACGGGAATTCTGTTTAATTTACCTTAAAACTTAGCTAAAGTCAACACAACCCCTAATCGTGTGACTTTGCCGAAGTCGATGAACCTAAATATAAATGAGTTTAGATAAGCCCGGTATTAACTGAAACTAATCCCAACTCTTTACACTAATTACAATATTTGATAAGCTGTAGGTAATTATTTACATAGGCGTGCGTCTATCGAGTCTCAGGAGATGTTTGTGGAATGTTTTATGAACGTTGTACTTTGATTACTTATTGAAGTAAGCAGAAAATAGAACCGGTAAGAGTTATAAACAATGTACTGGAAAATAATTAATTAAATGAGTTGTGATTGTTGATACAACAGCTGTTCTTACATGACTACGCGACAGTAAAAACAGGGTAAAGTTATTTCTCCATGCGCTTTTGGGTATGTATGTGGGATTCCTTATACTCTCAGAGCATTCCAACGGTTTGGTGAATTTTAATATAGTGTCTGTCGACGCGCCAGGGTTTGTTCTAGGCGTTTTTATAAAATCAAAATGGAAGATTTAAGACGTTTTGTTTTTAATACAAAATAATGGCATCTTATCTGAGATTGAACTTAAATAACTACCACTCAATACATAAGACTGCTTGAAAAGAGAGCTTGTTTTGAGCTCTTTAGTTTCAGTCGGGTTTTTTGTTGTTTTCATGGTTTTTTTTAGTTATTGTTGCTTTCTGACCAAAAAACTTACATCCTAACCTGAACATAATACGTTAATGTGCATCAGATTGCAAACATTAACCTGATTCATTCTCTTAAATTATTTTAATTTAGTTTATTATGCACTCCCGTTTATGTATACTTCTTCTAGGGCAAATCTTAACTTTTTATACCTTTAATTGCGTATTTATGAACAGTTTCACGTGGAAGTGCGGTGTCTTCTACTACAAGCAATTTGTTGCTTAAAACTGCAACAATTCGTGAATCCCAAGTTATTTAATGCAAGAGTGTTTTTTTATATCTAATCTTCTCTGTTCTGTCTTTCAACAGCTCATAATCCACAACTAGCACATATGTTCTCACTGCTGGGATACAGGCCTCCTCTCTGTGATAGGATGTGGGCCATAATCAACCACGGTCCCAGTGTGGGTTGTTGGATGTCACATGTCTCCGAATTTTTAGTTCTAGCACATGCCGTTTACCGATTGTAAAATAGTTTGAAAAAAACTTGGCTTAGAACTTAATAAAATGAATAAATAAGTACTTACATCATAAAAGTAATAAAAATTAGGTGCAGCAGTAGCGTTGGTGGCATTCTTGACGAGGCCATGATCGTCATCAGGCGTGAAGACTGTTGTGAAGTATGACGTGCGAGGCGTCGACTGCTGCTCAAACTTTTCAATCATGTCTACTGCCATAATCCTGCAACAAATGAAGATTGGGATTTAGAACAGAATTCATCTTTGTCTTCACGAGTAATATAGGTGTCGGGCGACCTTTGTGAGAATGGCTCATACCACGGCAAAGGTTTATCTTTTAACCGACATCAAAAAGGAGGTTCTCAATTCGTCTGAACTCTTTTTTTATTTTTATGTATATTCCCCGATTACTCCAAGATGGCTGGACCGATTTGGATTTTTTTTTTTGTTTGAAAGGGTATACTGTCCAGGTGGTCCCATGATCATCGCGTCAGGATCTGATAATGGGATCCTGGAGAAATAGAGAGAACTCTTCAAATTTTATAGGCACAGTTGTTATTTGTTTTATTTAATTGACCATTTTTACATTTGAGTCGAAATGTATTACAGTAAAAACGAAAACAACATGAAGATAAAAAAGTATTAGGTGGTCAGCAAGTAATAATTGAATGTCGTTTATCCGAATGTCCGAACATTCATGAAATAAAAACCATGAACAATGTCAGATATCGCATACTTCAGCAAAGTGACGCCGAAATAGAACGTGGACAAACAAAGTGAACGCTCAGGTTTTTCCCTATATTAAAATTTTACTGTGCCGGCTTTGTGTTGATGAAGGGTGTCGGTATCGGTGTATGCGGGAGTTCTTGATCCCGTGTAAAACAAAAAAAAAACAATTTGGGAACAAGCAATCGATCCCAGAATACATAGCTATAGTCGATTTACTTTTTTACGAACACGATTTTATTACGTCCGTATGAATGTCGACTAACAGTTAACATTCATACGGACGTAATAAAATCGTAGCGGAAGTTTTTCGCGGCCTGGATCTTCAAAGCAGTGCCAAAGCCCATAATAAGGCTTATCGAGCAGTTTAACTAATTAATGTCTTAAACCTTCGAAAAGCTTTTTTTATGAATTAGACCGGTGAGGTAATTTTTTGCTGCAATGCCAATAAACGCATTTTTCTTTCTTCTTTAATATTAAGAATGGATGAATTAATGTGGAAACAAGGTGGAAGCATTTTTTTAAATACTTTGTCTACCACCATATGCTCTCGACAGCTTACTGACCCGATTTTATATTAAAATATGCAATCATGCATAATTACGCATGTGTGCAAAGTGTTGTTTTCTCGGACGGCATATAGGTTTTCTTAGGCACAGTTGGGGTAAGGAACGGGCGAACTTGCCCTCTTAAATACTGGTATCATTAATAAAAAACTGCTATTTGTAACTAAAGTAGAGTCCGTTTCACGTAAGAATACCCCTCAGAGTGGCGCTTCCGTCGCTCTCAACATTCGAAAATAAGCTCTATCACTATAGATTTATGCAAACTACATGTAAGTTCCAATAATATTCCGTGGGACTTCTTACACGACGCGGACTTTATATAAAGGAACTTTTGTCTACCACACTAGAACATAGACAACATATATTTATGAAAAGAAAAAAAATAACCAAATTTCATCGTACTTTGCACGCATTGCCAAAACAGCACAACCAGCCACCGCTCAGCATAAATCTGCTGCGCTACGTCAATGCAACAGCGCAAATTTTCTGGGTAGGCTATTTAAGAAGCGTCTATGATTTGTACAAAAAGGTTGGGTAGATTGATTTGTTTTAAAAGTGATCTTGGTTTTCAAATTAAAATGTTTACCAATAATAAACGTAAATATACTGCAATCCTTAACCTTACAAAAAAAACACTGTCTAAACAAAAGATAATTAATAAACCAAAAGAAATCTTTCATTAAACATTCAGAGAAGTCTTAAAAAAGGCAGAATTTCTTCGCGAATGACGGTTATAATGAAAATTCACACTGGCCACATAATAAAGAGTCAGAAAAAACCTTATTTTCATAACAAGGCGGCCATGACATGCCTTGCATCCTTACATTTTTGCCAATTAATCTTGGGCAAGGCCCGTCATTATTGCTATCATTAGGTTGGTAACATAATATTATGTACTATAGAAGTTATTAGTGTCGATAAGTTTGTATGGGATGGACCCTTCTCATCATAGAAAATTTCTATGAATGGGATCCATGTCTTGGTCTATGCGAAGCTAATATTATCTTTCAAAGGTTAATTTGTATGCGCTGGTTTATGTGATGTTGCTAACGAGCAGTAGCGAAGTTTATCATACCAACCCATGTAAGGTTTCCTGTGACCGCTTTTTGAAGGTAATTCATTGCCTTGAAGACTCATGCTGACTAGGGCAAAAGAAGCAAATGGTGTGCGACAGGATAAAACTTTAATATTTCCGGAATACATACGATTTTTACGAGGGGCAACTAAGTAATAATAGCCGCACGGGTCGATCGATCAGGTTAAGCTATGCTTGCCACGGTTGGTCCGTGGATAGGTGACCATTTTTACATACCAAGACCCCTCAGTGGCTCGGAAAGTACGTTAAGCCGTTGTTCCCGGCTGTCGTTCGTGGATCATTGACAGTCGTTACGGGTCGTCAGAAGCCTGAAAGTTTGACAACCAGTCTTACCAAGGGGTATCGTATTACCCAGTAATTGGGTTGTGGAGGTCAGATAGGCAGTCGATCCATGTAAAATACTGGTATTCAGCTGCACCTGGTTAGACTGGAAGTCGACTCCAACATAGTTGGGAAAAGGCTGGGCAGATGATGATACGATTTTGATTTGCAATAGGAATTTAATCTACAAATAAGACGTTAAGACTAGTGCTTATCAAAATCAAAATCAAAATCAAAAGTCATTTATTCAAACTAGGCTGAGAGTCAGCTCTTTTTGAACGTCAAAATTACATAAGACAGTCCCCCAAAACGCCCGCCCTTCACCACTTCCTAGTGCTTTAGCTGGGAAGAAGAAGTGGCGCAACAAACTCCCCAGCAGCTTTCGCTCTCAACACTTCAAAAGTTATCCTCCATTTTCACAATAAGTTCCGTCTACTAATAAGTACCCACATTCATGCTTTAATTATTTCGTTCAGTTAAATTTTTCCCCGTCTGCTTCGAGTTTTAATTACGAACTTTAACAACCGAAGTATTACAACTTCAACTTGTTTTTATACGACTAAGTTGCTCTCAAAAAATACTTTTAAATTAACTATAATTAATACTGAAAAGTAAAATGAGCCGTTTGTAGTGAAATGCAAAGAGTATTTACGTAAAGAGTAAGTAAGCACTTTGTATTAAGCATATTTGTTGTTTGAATATTTTAGTCTCGTGTTTCAAACGTCTTTGGGATAAGTCCACTCATGAAACAAAACGCGTTCAGTACATCTAAACCGCGTTCAAGAGCTATTAGTGTCAAAATTGTTATGGAATATTGACACTGACAACTCTTGAAAGCGGTTCAAATGTGCTGAATGCGTTCAAATTCATTGGTGAAATCCGCGCTTAGTTCTTCTCTAAGCAGAAGCTGTAGCTGTCTTAAAGCTTTAGTACTTATATTACTTTGGTATATAGTGGTATTTACACTGAGCCTACAATTCGGTACTGTAAAAGTATTATCAGCCTGTTATGTTCCAACCGCACAGGCTTCATCTCGGTGAGAGGGAGTGGGCATACATCACGCGGGCCTTCTGCGGGTTGGTAGATGTCACATGTCATCGAATTTTTGGTTCTAGAACATGTCAGTTTCTTCACGATGTTTTCCTTCCCCGTTTTGAGAGCAGTTTTAGGTACTATAGAGGTTGTCTGCAAATAGGTGAACATTACAATTGAGTAGGGTGCGTTGCATATAATAATTCAAACGAATTCAGAATGATTAAAAAAAATGGTTATGCGGCCATTATTTTCATAAAACTACGGCTATGTGATTGGCGCGTACAAGTGAGCGCGTCCTCTTGAAATAAATAGCGAAAATTTAGTATTGCTAATTGTGGAGCAACGTAATACGTAAAAATTTTATAAACGCCAATTGACACAACGCTTAATCACGTCAGCAAAAAAAATTGCTTTCTTTAAAGAACGTGTATAAACGGCTGTGACCTATACCAATTTCTTCAAGCTACGTCATCGCGCCGTATCATTTTAAATTTTCGGACTGCTTGCGCTACTCCACGTTAGTTTTTTTGTACATTTTATAAGGCTACTCACACACATACATTCTAATTACGCATACATTCGCAAATGCCACTCGCAAAGCTCACTTGAGCCTGAATCGTCGACGCGTCGTAACGATTGTGTCACATTTCATATAATCTTTGTTTGTATGAAAATCAGAACGTCACTAATCGTCATTTATTTTGTACGAGAAAATAGTGCGCCACTCAACAAACATTGTAATACCCAGATGCTCAGCTGAAAGTGTTAACTAGCTGCCCGCGACTTCGTCCACGAAAATTTCTTGTTCCCCTGACCTACCTCGTCGCATCGCATCGCCTACCCCGCTGTAAGTTCCTTTTCGCTCAGCGTTCTTACTTACTTTTTCTTTTTGTTTGGCTCCTAAGAGTCCAGGTGGCGTGATGATAAAAAGCGTTCTAAAAAAATAGGCCATTAATTTTTCGAATAGCACTGGTAGTTCCAAAACAAACGAAAAAAAACAAATAAACTCTTCAGCTTTACAATTCGTACAGATGTAGCGCCTACCCTATAATAGATACCGGTCAATATACACCCTAATCATTCACGTATGTTATTCATTTCAATTGGACCATTAACAATGTTTCGAAAAACATCTGGGTCTATTCAATGAAGTGTAAAGCCAATCATTGTTCCGTTGCTAAAAAGCTCTGCTGGTGTGATAAGTCCTGTGTCGCTCTATCTCTTTTTCACTTGTCTCTCTCATTCGTCAATGAATGGCTCCTAAAGAGAGGCAAATATTTATCTAGCTCTGATTTCAATGAATCTGCATAGCCTTTTCCCAACTATGTTAAGGTCAGCTTCCGGTCAAACTGGATGCAGCTGAATTTTACATGTAGCGACTGCTTATCTAACCTCCACAATCCAGTAACTGGGCAATGCGAGACCCTTTAGTAAGACTGGTTGTCAGACTCTCGAGTTTTTGACGACCAGTAACGTCCGTCAAACGTCCACGAATGAAGGATATTTGTGTAGCAAATTACTCCTCTTAATCCCACGGCGTTTCGTCACACATTTGCCACGTCGGTAATTTGTGAACATGCAATCATTGCTTGCGCGATGCAGGTTTCGGTGGCGCCATCTATAACTATCGACAACGTGTCAGTCACTAGTCAACTACGTGGTTATTATGTGGTCTGATAGATGTCACTATTTCAAAGGATGTTAGTTGAAGTTTCATAATTACGACGTGATTTTCACAGTAACTAACCTATGACATTTTTTATCGTATTTTTGCATTAGATGATATTTTACGGTAAAAAAAATGGGATCACATATCAACATCCCACTGTTCATACGATTAAAAACAAATGCAGTATGGGAGTGCCATGTGATCCCAAGAATAAAATGTAAAATATAGTAGATACTAGTTGCGTGCTGCGCTGTGTACATGGCCTTACCGTTTTTAACTTTAACGTTCTATCTTCTACCATAATTTGGAGCCCACACCTATCCAGAGCCTCAAGTCTGCTATTACAATAGTGTCAGAATGGTCTATCATTGATTTCATAATTGTTGATTTTGACAAGTTTGGTAATCTACTAATATAATTGCGTCATTATTACTTTCCAATGGTCAGCCACTGACACTCCATTGAAAGAAATGGCATTTTTTGGTAATCTCGTACATAATGACAAATGAATGACTGCTAAAATTTAACACTAATAAACTAATAAATAATATGTAAAAATATATATAAATGAAATCGGGCATGAATAAATCTTAAAATTTAGTAGTCGTTTTTGGAAAATCATTTCTACTAACGGGTTTTGTAATAATCGCAATACGACAATGCCATTATAACACAATTCTATTACGAGACCATTGACCGACCAATGATCATGAACACATGAACTTTTATGAACAACAATTATGAACTTTTAGCAAAATGACAATAGGATCGTGTTGGAATGACGAATTTATAAAAATAGCAGACTTGGGCCCCAGGTCATCCCACCACGTCCAATATAAATTATTATTTTATTTTTGGAGTTACCGCTCTGAGCGTTAACAGTACCAACCTTATCAGAAATGTGCCGTTATGATATTTGGGATTTATTCAGAAGCATTTGCTGGGACATTTACAAATACAAGAAACAGTGAAATTGAAACTAATAGATTCACGAAACACATTTGAATGCCAAACGACAGTATTTACGGACAGTCAAATGTCCAAATGCCTAACAATCGGTCGTTGGTCTAGCTAGGATATTGCCTATCTGTTCCCCAGTAATTGGAATGTAGGGGTCAGATGCCATTCGTTCTGCGTAAAATACTAAAATTCGTTCCTATATGGGTCGTAAAAGTTGAGCTAAACTTAAATAAAAGGTTACGTTGTGGTTTTCCTACCAACATTTGAAGACGATAATATTTATAGTCAGGGAGCCTACTCCCTAAACAAAATCCATAGTATCGGCCGTCGCTACGAGCGCTTCGCTCTCTGTCTAACTTACGGTATGTCCGTAAGTGAGACGGAGAACAAAGCGCCCGTAACGATGGCCGATACCACGGATTTCGCTTAGGGAGTAGGCCCCCTGGTCCAAAAATATCTAATGAAAATATAAATAATTGGACCACAAAACGTTTCTGTGGATGCTAATTTGTAGTGCCACTTACAAATTTGAACATTGTTTTATTTTTATTTTACTACTAGCTATAACCCGCTATTAGGTCGGGTAAAAAGTTTTTCGTATTATGTAGGCATAAAATTTTGGTAAATCTCTTTGGCTGTACTGTTTGTGTCTGGCTGGTTTTAATACCATTAAAAAGATGACGTTTAAAAAAAAAACCCCGCTATTTTACAACTGTAATTCTGTCCGCATAAGAGGGCATTTAACGAAGAAATTCAATACATTTTGAAGTTTTATTACAAACTGGCACGTCGTCCGTTTGAAATTTATAGCTCATGTTACTGCGAAATAATGTAGCCTGCCCAAAGGTGAAATAGTTTTTCAGTTTATCCATTACTAACAAAAAAATGTTATCTTAATATCAGTGTAGAAAAGAAAAAAAATGCGACACAAGCCGCGAACGCGGTCAACAACTATTAGTGAGGATTTAGGTTAGTTTTATAACTTCAAAATTTTGTCGATGATTTTTCAATTACAGTTTTGTGTGTTTTACTTTTATGTTATTCAAACAATTATTGTTGAAAAAAATGGAGAGATATTAGACAGTTCAAAACCTTCTAAAGAAACACGGTTGAATGTGTTACTATTTCCCGTTAGCAAGTAATTGCGCAAGAACTTAACCTAAAAAGGGGTTTTTTTTTGTTGGTGGGAAATCATCAAATAACTTCTCCCGCTCTGGGTGGAGCAGGAGGGTGTGTCAGACTTTTACTGACTAAAACCCACCCGTGTTCCCTCAGTTGCCTATGTGCCAGGGGTCGCAGTATCTCTTTCGAACAGCCCGCACCCCTGGCAGGCATCGGCCCTTGCGGGTCCCATCAGTTGCTGCTGACATCTCTTTGAGGCGCGCGTGAAATACAACGCGCCGTCGACCCTGGCTTGGTCCTTCCCGGACAGCGAGCTACCCATTACTCGCTGTCTGCAAGCCCGCGCCTACGGTGGCCGGGAATCAGCCTGGGATTCCCGACGCCCAGGGCATCTCCTGCGGAGGCTAGGGCCGTCAGGGCGCATATACTGCTTCTCCCGCACGTGCGCCGCCTCTTTGCAGGCATCATTGCCTCGCAGAAGGAAGCCACGGCTATCCATGCACTCTCGCTCCATACCATGGCCTGGACCAGGGACCTGAAAAGGGGTTATTTACTATTCCGTCTGATAGTTTTCGAACAAACCATACCTAAGAAAACACGGAATGCGTATTATTAGATCAGACATCTTTTTTGTTTTTGCCACATAGTTTGGAAGAAAATTATTAATGAAATGTGATGGAAGTAATCACTGTTTTTCTTCGGAAAGCTATTCACACACATTAACATTTGTCTCCCTTGTAATAATACGGTTATTCTATTTCTCCCGAAATCGTTTTGTGCCAAACACCGCCATACTTTTCTCTCTTGACCCATATTTTAACAGCAATATCCGGTTGTATCTAGTTACAGCCGGTTTTAGTTCATATTACAGATAAATATAAAATTTTGTCAGGATCTGAAAATACCTCCTGGAAGATGTAGCTTTGATAAGTGGGCTGATGACCTTGTGATGACCGCAGGAATCCGCTGGATGTCAGAAGCACAGACGCAGTGGCGGTGCTTGAGGGAGGCCCATGTCCAGAAGTGGACGTCTTTCGGCTGAAATGATGATGATGATGATGATGTATACTGGCCAGTACTGGCATATATATCTTCAGATAAAGTGTGAGCCCGCCAGCATAAAAAAAACTCCCAAGATGTACTTACTTAAGAGCGTTCATAAGCACTAGATCATTGGTATTTATCATTGTTTTTAATAAAATACAGTTTTCATTGGAACTGCATAATTCAGTACTTTATAATTAGCTTTTGCCAGCGATTTCGCCCGCGCGGAACTTTCATCCCCTATATAACTCCCTTAGGGGTTGAATTTGTAAAAATCCTTCCTTATTCCTTGTCTACATTATAAAGGGAACCTCTGTGCAAAATTTCAGCTTTCTAGGTTCAAGGGTTTGGGCTGGGCGTCGATGAGTCAGTCAGTCAGTCAGGACTTTTCTTTTTATTTATAAAGATAACCTGGATTAATAGATAGCATACTTTTAATCCCGGTAGTAAGCTCCCGTGGGATAATTTTCGACCGCCACGCGGGTGAAGCTGCTGGCATAAGCTAGTATGTACTTAATAAGTTTAAATATAATAATCTATTTCAGTTAGATTGGACGCTTTTTTTTTTGAGAGTGATGGAATAGTAGAAAGTAAAGCACATGTCAGGGTTTGAACCTACGACCTACAACCCGGTAATTCGAGGCCGATTCATCGGGCCACCACTGCTACACTAAGTATACACCGTGAAATTTAAATGGTTGTTTTCCCGCAGCGAAATGGTTTTGTCTTGGTTATACAATCGTTTTATAAACAAATAAAATATTAGAAACAAAAAATGGCAGATTAACCATTGTGAAAAATCACCACGTGCGAGAGTTTATTTTGCTTTGAACATTTATGCATCGCTGTTCCCTTTGTCGGAGGCGCGTGCGATTCGAGTAGTACTTACAAGTTACCTCTAGTGTTACTATTGAGTAGTGTTTTATCGAGTTGATGAATATTTTTTAAATTATTTTAAAACAAAAACATCTTTTTTTTATTTTTACTTTTACTCTATGCTTGGAAAGTACTCCTTATGGCAAGTTGTTCTGCCGCGGGAAAACAACCATTTAAATTTCACGGTGTGGAAAGTTTCCGCAACTAGCTAACAAATACTTTTAAACGTAAAACGTTCGCTTATGCTTTAGAAATCACTTAGAACTACTTATATTGCTTTTAAGTTGTGCGGCTTTTATAGAAACTAGTGCAAAGTTGCGACTCTTGAAGACTTGAAGCCGCTTGAATCAAAGTTCGGTACACCTCATGATCGGAAATTGCATTACGATAGTAAACTTACGGTTGCGTGTGGTGCCGGACGTAAAAGAATAGCACCGTCCCATTTCTTCCCATGGGTGTCGTAGAAGGCGACTAAGGGATTTACTAGAGAATGGGCAGTAGCGTTCTCTAAGCATTTGATCACCATAATGCGATCGCCAATCCACGCCAAGCGTGGCGATTATGGTAATTCCTCCCTTTTTGGGGAGGCTTATGTGGACGTGGACGTCTTTCCGCTGATATGATGATGATGATGTTGATGAGTAAACTTACGCAGGCAATATCCTTGATCATTCAATTTAGAGATCATCGAGAATCGCGTGCTGAAGACTGCTTTTGGAAGAAGCTTAGAAAAATACAAAAAAAAACACGAGGCCGTAAGCCGTATTATCAGTCTATAACGTTCCCACTGTTGGGGCATAAGCCTCTTGTCGATGAGAGCGAGTGGCCCGTAGTCCACCCCGCGGGCCCAGTGTGGGTTGGTAGATGCCGCATGTCTTCATTTTTTTTGGTTCTAGGACAGTTTCGGTTCCCTCACGATAGTTTCCATCACCATTTTTAGAGCAGTGGTGATTAAATAATTTACACAAAGTAACACCTGTCTGGGTTCAAACCTACGACTTACAATTCCTAAGCCGCGGTCGTTACCACTTGGCCGTAAGGTGTACAAAGCCAAATTAATTCTGGATAAAATTAAAAAAAACGATCTGCTATCCTTTCTTTCACAGTCTGGAGCTTTTGAAAGATATCCATTGCTTTGTATGTTTGAAAAATTCGTCTGGTCGGCAACGTAAACAACGCAATTAATGTTTTCAAAATGTTCAAATTTGTTATGCATTTGTTAGAGTGTTACGAAATTTTTGTATGAATCAATAACACTTACGTAGAAGTTTCATTCTGATCCCGACTTCAATTTTTATTTTCCTTTTTACCCGTTTGCGCCAAAAGGAGGGTTATGTTTTTCGAGTGTATGTATATTTCTTTGGCACGCTCTGTAGCCTAAAAGGCTTGATCGATTTCAGCTTCAGAGGTGCCATTAGATTCGTCTTAATTGTGAGAGTGACACTGGGTGTATAAAAATTTTAAGAAAAAAATGGCCGATTTTTGGCGCCATATTGTGTCTTCAAAAAAAAAAAATATTTTTCTCAAAACCTAATGAGTGGGTTATCAAAAAAAAGGATTTCATAAATAGGTCTCGTTAACGTCAAAATAATTATATTAACTAAAAACTGTGAAATAATATACAAAATAAAAAAAACCCGAGTGCCCAAAAAGTGAACTTTAATTAAAAAAGAAGGAAACAAGAAACTTGTTTTAAAAGGATGACTATTAGACTGAATACTATGAGCAATCTCATGCAGTCGGAGGCAATAAAGGTCTTTATTGTTAAATTTTTAGCCAACGATTTCTAGGCCTTACACAGGCAGACAGAAAGGGCCAAATACTTTGTGAACCCAACAACCCTTCACCAAAACTAAAAACAAAACAGCCCGCGTATTTAATTTCATTTGTTCCCAACAGAAAATTAAAACAGAAATCTCTGTAACTACGCAAATTACAAAAGCACCGACTTTTACCCTTTTCACAATATTCAGCTAGTATAGGCTTACAAGGGTTCGATACTGTTCGCTTATTTACTTATGTACAAAGAATTCAATATACCCTATTGACAGGGATGGCAATAATCTCAAAGGATTTCTTTTGTGAATATTTGTTTGTTATCTGTGAACTACCTTTGGTTATACAAATGGAAGAAGAACTAGGAATTAACTTAGTCAAAACATTGTTTCTTTTTATAGACTAAAGATTTGTTACAAATTTGTAGTTATTTAGACAGAGCTTTACTAGAATAGTTTAACACAGACTCCTCATCGACATCATTTCTGCTGAAAGACGTCCACTACCTCGAAATAGGCAAAATAACCTGTGGGGGTTTGCCATAATCGCCACGTTTGGCAAGCGGGTTGGCGATCGCAGTATGGTGGTAACATGGACGCTGCCACCCATTTTCTAGTAAGTCCCTCTTTTACGACACCCACGGGAATAAATGGGATGGTGCTATTTTACATCCGGCACTACACAGACACAGGCACCTAAGAGTCCTTAAAACTGATTTCTAAATTAGGTGACAATAATGACCTGAAAGGCCAAGGCCTGGGACCGAAAGGTTCTGGAGTGGCGACCGCGTACCGAAAGACGTAGAGTGGGAAGGCCTCTCACAAGGTTGACCGATGACCTTGTGAAGGCCGCGGGAATCCGCTGGCTGTGGGAAGCACAAGACCGGTCGAAGTGGAGGAGTCTGGGGGAGGCTTATGGACACTGCTGGACAGCAGTGGACGTTTTCGGCTGAAGTGATCATAATGATGAGATGATGGTAATCACGATGATGATGAATTACCTAACAATAAACTGCCTCTAACAGCTGACGGCGTCTTTGGTCTAATAGTCACAAGCGCTACTGCTGAGCTTAAGCGTTCTGGGTTCGATTACCAGTTCGGGCGAAGTGTTATTGGGTTTATTCATCAGGAGATTTCCAGTAGCAGCCCGGAGGCTGGTTTTGTGCCCGTTTGATGGCAATAGGCTCGCCCACTATTACATGGGAGTTAAACATAACTGGCGTATGTGCGTACTACAGGTACCAGACCTTTTGGGGATTACAGGCGTGATGTAGTAGTAGTATGTATAGATCACTCTAGATGGCTAGAAAGCTACCTTCATAGAAGCAATCAGTAGTATGATGAATTAACAGTAATACATAAATAATATATTGTAACGTGGCAACACTACCAAGCAGTAGGCGTGGCCATCAATCGCGTCATCGAGTCTCAGGAGGTGGCAAGCTGATAAAAGGAGCTGCGCGTGGACATTCTGCCCTTTTTTCTACCTGGACGGTCGGAGCGTACGGTTGTGATTTAGGAACTATTCTTCATATTTCTCATTTTATTATTTCATTGTGCTTGTAATTATTTGATTATTAAATTATGTAAGTGTTTTGTTAGTTTCGTGCCTTTTTATTTAATTTCACTTCTGATCGATAATAATATATTTTTACCTTTGAATACCTAGCTAGAACCCATATACGGGATAAGTTTTTATCCAGTGCGCAAACTGTAACCATGTATTTAGCACATCATTCTAGACCCCCAACGCAGAATTTTTTCGTCGGTTATACAAAAAAAATCAGCTGTTCCATACATTTTAACCGTTTTTTTTTTTTTTTTTGGGTATGGCATCTCGCAGTTGACCTTGAGAGGCCGTGACTGCTTAACCGGGCTTTCCTGCGGTGACTTTTAGTTTTTACGCTAAGAGCCTCCAGCCAGGGCTTACAAACTAATTACTAAACCTACATACATTTTAACCGTATAGGTATTGCACTTTTCTATGAAACAACTGGTTTTTTTTTATGTAACCGGCGAAAACTTTGTGGCGTAAACCCCCAGCGCAGAATTTTTTTAACGAAATGGTGCTGAATTCATGGTTACAGTTTGCGCACTGGTTAAAAATTTATCCTGTATATAACTGTTTACAATACTCAAATTCCAATACACGCTTTTTCCTCAATTGAAAAATAACTACTGAAATGTATGAAACAAATCACTTACCCGTTCAAACAAATAACGGAATCCCACTTGTGTATTCATTCATACAAAAAGCAAACACACTCAAAAGTTTTTGAGTATTTGAGTAAAATATTTATTTTATAACAGAGTTTTACGTAAAACACATGTTTGTAAACATACTGGTAATTTAATAAGTGTTACAGTTGTTACCACAGGTTCCTTAAATAGTGTGAAATGTAGGACGATCACCGGATTTTGCGGTTTAGGGGTTCCACGTCGTAATTTGGCAGCCATGGACGATAGTTAATTACTGATTGAAAATGTACCTTGAAATATTGATAGATTTGCTTCTGTATAGTTCATCAATAACCACAAATTACTCTAATAAAATATTTTTATTTATGACTTCCGTAAGTAGGTACCTACAATGGGCTCTTTTCAACTTTTAAACTTAGGTAGGTATACCTACCCTTCGTCATGCCTTTAAATCTTCTAAGCATTTTTCTGATAGAATTCCAGAACTAATTACCTATTTAAAAACGTTTATAACTTTACAGGGCACAATGACTTTTCTATTGTTACCAGACTCAATGAGTCTACCAATAGAAGAAAAATTTCACCAAACGAAAATTTAACAGTACCTACCTACCAACCAGTAAAAAAAATTTACTTCAACACAACTTTTGGCAAACTTTTATCTAGAATCAATAACAAATTCACAAATGTAAACTTTTAACAATCGAGAAAAAGTCATTTTTCTTTCCGACACTTTCTTTTTCTAGTACGTTCATACTTCGAAAGTATTCGTGAAATCTGCGCGGACAACAATATGCTTTCCATACATGACTTTCGATTCAATGAGGCTAATAAATATTCTAGGGGAGTCTAGCTTTTCCGTTCCAACTAGGCTCTTCAGAAACAATTTAGCCTAGTCGTTTATTTTTATAGCCTGTACAGAAACGTGCGGGAATTGTGAAGTGAGAGTTCTATTGCTGGGTTATATCTATAACCCCATCATGAAAACCGGGGCAAGTATCATTGCACCCTATATGCGTATAGTTTTTGAACAAACAAAAGACGTCTTTATAGTTATGACGGACAGGGTGTAAAGTTCACTGATCCTCCATGGAAAGGAGAGAATCCTCCGACCAGACAGGTGTTGGATGTGGTGGACTACTTGTCGGGACGTTGTATTTATGCTTATCCCGCGCTCTACTTGCGCGATGCAGGACTTTGTGTGCCGTCAGTATGAATCGCAGTTCACATGTGGCGATGTAGATGCCGCCACATCTTATCAAACATCGTCATCAAACATGAATTTGTCTTTTTCCAATTATATTACAGTCAACTTCCAGTCTACCCGGATGTATCTCATTACCTGTATTTTACACAAAGCGACTGCCTATCTCCACAACCCACATGTTACCCCTGGTAAGTTAGTTGTCTGACTTTTAGGCATCGGACTACCCGTAACAACTGTCAAAGATCTACGAATGACAGCCGGGACCAATCTACACTAATCTATCTATATAAAAATGAATCCCTATTTCCTTTGGTCACGGCATCACACGTGAACGGCTGGACCAATTTTACTATTTGATTTTTATTCTTGTTTTTGTTATTGTCAGGAGAAGGTTCTTATGAAAAAAAAAAAGTTGCTCATAACATATATACACACACACAGGGTTATTGGAAAAACACCAACAACCTCTTAAGAGGTCATTGTACTCATCATTATGAACAACCTTTACTATGGGACCAAACCTGAAACCGCGAAAAAAATCAGCTGTTTCTTACATTTATGTTCGTATAATGCATCAAAATGTAGGGAACAGTTGATTTTCTTTTCCGCGATTCGTCTTTTGATAAATCAATGAGTTCTTTACTTGATATATTCCTATTTTTCAAGGCCCATCCAATAATTCGGCTTGCGCGTTTGGGTAATGCTGGTATGAATGTTCCCACTTGATCAAAAACTTCATGATAGTGGATTTACAACGTTCGTAAGCCTTGTAACAACAAAATCATGGGTATGTCAGATTAAAAAAGTTTTAAGTACATTGAAATCGGATTTACTCCGAATTTTCAATTATTCCGTTTATACACAAACAATTATAGGGTTTTTAATTAAATAAGTTATTTAATTATATCATCGTATGTTTTTGGGCTACCGTGAAACAAACAACAACACTCTAACCTTTCTCTTTTGGTTAACCGGTCTACTAGTCTGACCGATGTATGAAAAGTGATTTGGGTCGGCGGGCTTTGTGATTGTCGGCTTTCAGTCCAACCGAATGCAGCTGACTACCAGTATTTTACATGAAGCGACGGCCTATCTGACCTCCACAACCCAGTTACTGGAAAACACGATACTTCTTAGTGAGACACCAGTTATTAACCTAAATAAACACATTCATACCAAGAACCCGAATAATTCCCAAATTTAAGTGGCAGTGGGCAGGACACATTGCTCACAGACCAGATGTCTGATGGGGCCGAAAGATTCTGGAGTGGCAACCGCTTACCGGAAGACGTAGAGTTGGAAGGCCCCCCACAAGGTGGACCGATGACCGTGTGAAGGCCGCTGAAATCCGCTGAATGCGAGAAGCACAGAACTGGTCGAAGTGAAGGAGCTTGGGGGAAGCCCATGTCCAGCAGTAGACGTCTTTTGGCTGAAATGATGAATACCAAGAACATGACAAACTCTCAAACCACAAACGTAACAACAAATGTATCAAAATTGCGTTGCAATTAACGACACACGATACTCCTCCACATAGTCGAACTTTGATCTCAAAGTCAAAAGTTTTCTAATCACAGCGTGTCTCTGGATGCCAGAACTAGTCGCGTTAAATTTGAGATGAGCTATTCTGTATGTCAACGTATAAGTAAACATTTTGCTTGTAATGTGTTTGAAGCTTAGTAATTAAGAATTAGGTACGTTTTAATTAGACTTTTGTACTATTCCACTAATATCGTGGCCTCACCTCTCAGGCACGAGGTTGTGGGTTCAAATCTGGACAAAGTCGTAAGAACTGAGATTATAAACAGCAAATGGCTTCATTTTAACAATTGTACAGAATCATCTTCTAAGTGCTTTTTGAAGGTCTCTCCCCCGAAAAAGCGCTGAGAACTTTTTTAGCAATTTTCCAACGGCTGAGGGTCGGAAATGATGCAATTAAGAAGAGATTTCCTTACCAAAATCCAAAAATGTAAAATAATTGTAATCCGACAGTTTAAATATTGTACCTTAACGCTCAAGTGTAATCACATCCTACTTCCTACCAGTCCTACTAGGGTAATTATAAATGTGAAAGTTTGTATCTTTGGATCTTTTGCTCAGTCACGCAACAACACTAAACGGATTTGGATAAAATTTGGCAGTCAGATAGATTATAACCTGGATTAACACATCGGATACTTTTTAAACCCAGTAATAAGCTACTACAAAAATATCATCATATCAGCTGAAATACGTCCATTGGTAGACATAAGCCTCCCCCAAAAGGGGGGAATTGCCATAATCGCCACACTTGGCAGGCGGGTTGGCGATCGCAGTATGGTGTTCAAATGCATAGAGAACGCTGCTGCCCATTCTCTAGTAAGTCCCTGAGTCGCCTTCTACGACACCCACGGGAAGAAATGGGATGGTGCTATTCTTTTACGTTTTTTTTTTTTTATTTTTGGGTGGGAAATCAACAAATAACTTCTCCCGCTATGGGTGGAGCGGGAGGGCGTGTCAGACTTTTACTGACTAAAACCCACCCGTGTTCCCTCAGTTGCCTGTGTGTCAGGGGCCGCGGTATCTCTTTCGAACAACCCGCACCCCGGCAGGCATTGGCCCTTGCGGGCCCCATCTGTTGCTGCTGACATCTCTTTGAGGCGCGCGTGGAACACAACGCGCCGTCGACCCGAGCTTGGTCCTTACCGGACAGCGAGCTACCCATTACTCGCAGTCCGCAAGCCCGCGCCTACGGTGGCCGGGAATCAGCCTGAGATTCCCAACGCCCAGGGCGTCTCCTGCGAAGGCCACGGCTGTGAGGGTGCATGTACTGCATCTCCCTCACGTGCGCCGTCTCCCTCTTCGCGAGCATAACTGCTTCGCTGAAGGAGGTGACTGCCAGCCATGCCCTCTCGCTCCGTACCATGGCCTGGACCAAGGTCGGACGCGAGAGGTCGCCGCCGCCGATCACCTCCACTATTCTTTTACGTCCGGCACCACACGGAAGCCACCACTACAAAAATATACTTAGTAAAAATCTTAAATCCACTGACTGATAACGCACAGCCTAAAACACTAGGTCTAGAAGAACGATTGTCAGCACTAGAGTTCCTTATTATTAGAGGGATCAACAAAAGTAGTCACTATGGAAGATTTTTTTTTAAATTGAACCCCTAATGGAGTTAAATAGCAGGTAAAAATTTATATGGAAGTTTATGATTTTTTATTGTTTTCACAAAGGTTCCTTACTAATAAAGGGTAACAAAAGTGAGCAATATGGAAGGTTTTCTTTTTTAATTCATTCCCTAAAGAAGTTGAGGATAAAAGTTTGTACGGAAGTTCATAATTTTTGCCTATGGAAAATCCCATCGCGCAGACGGCTTGTGTTCTAGTAACTTCATAATCAACATTGTGCAGGAATATAACATTCTGGAGACTAATATGGTATTAGAAACTGTATGTATACATCTTGATGCAATTATGTTTTCCATGAAGGAAAGTACCTAGTTGCGAGGATTAGGTACTCGAGATTTTCATAGAATCGCAATTGCATCTATTTAGCTTATCTCGAAATACGATGCAGTACGTAAATTGATTTTGGTTGTTATTTTTATCACTAAACGTACATGCATTCGACGTTCTTGCCTACGTAAATTCATGTTGTATTTATCTATTTAAATTTAAACATTTTCGTTTCTCTATATATTTTCTTTAAAAGTTTTTATATTGGCGAATATTTAAGAAAATCGTAATTTAATTCGCCAGATGAGGAAGAACTATTTCAAACGTCTTAGTTATAACAAATTAAGTTCATATGTAAATGATTGACACAAACTACTAGTTCGTAAAAAATTAAGTACCTACAGTCAAGTCTTTTATACTTCAGTCAATTTTCAAATTCTTTCATCAAGTTAGGATAGGACACAATAATCCCTTTGAAGGTACGGCACTGAACAAACTAATACCTAGATAACTATCCATATTTTATAACTCGATCACAATGATCAAAATAGAATGCTCCTTATATTAAAGTCGGGCTGTCATCAACTTAAAGCCTTTTTAATGACGTGGCCATTTTATGATTATTATTTTTTTGTCATTGTCTGTCAGTGTCTCTTTTTATTCAGTCTTACATGTAAAGAAGATGACTGAATGTCATTCTGGTAGATACTGTCATTACGGCGCAATATATTATAATGCTGAGTTTGTATAGTAGATTTCATCGTGCAGTGAGCAGCTAAAAGTTGCCCTATAAGTGACGAATGTATTTTGACTTTGATTCTACCTTTACCTAATAGACTAGCATGACAGCAAATAAACAGAGTATCATTAGCGTTATCCGAGATGAAAACTATGTCGGATCATGCAACCTCTACACACATCTATATCGAAATGGATATTTGATAAACACCAACCCTAGCACTTGTACCAATTAGCAAATGAACACTGAACCCTTATAAATTATAGCGTAACAATCCGTATCAATGAAGATACATCGAAATCCCAACAAGATACAAGATTAATACGGTCGGATTGCAAACAAGGTTTCAATCGGTTTAGACAAATATTAGAAGCCCGGACGGAATTGAAACTGAGGTGCTGTCCTTCCATGAATGGGTTAAGTTTACAAGGATATATTGTGTTGAGGAAGAGATGGGGCAAGGATTAATTTAATGTAATAGGCAAAGCTGGGTTGAAACTCTAGGGCGATGGTGTCCGAGTGCCCTTCCTGGTCAGGAACAGCGGCTGGTCGACTCATCACGTGACCAAAGGACTGGCCTATTTTTCGGCCAAAGATTCAGCATTGCCATACAACGTGGCAATGCCGCCAGCCTTTTGGGCACTTTTCCCATTGACAACGATGCGGGCGTATTTTTTGATGCCTTATGATTATTATTATTTTTTATATACCTGTACATATTATTATTGTATAACCAGTAGTTTTTAAATTATGTACATATTTTAAGTATTTGAATTACTCAATTTAATAGTAAATATTATTTGCAAATGTGTCGTATAATCTATGTGATAAAAATAACAATTTTAATTATACTATTGGAATAGCAATAACTTCAAAAGAGTCGTTTTTTTTATTATATGCCTGTGGGCATGCCCACTGCAGGGCAAAGTCCTTCCTACCCTCTTTCCACTTTTCCCGGTCTACTGCGATTGTCGTTAATTTGATTATAATTATTTATTTGCAACCATCATTTTTTTATATAAACTGGTACACCTAGTGATCTTTATTAACTTTATAACGGCGCAGGATAGCCATTTCTATAGTTCGACTTTTAATATTGTATTCAGTAAATCGACAGTTCAAAGAAAAATAATGTTACCATACGAAATAAAACTAATAGTGTTGGGTGGTGAACGATTTTGCGTAAAGAAGGAATGATAAATATGTTTTAATTTTAAATTAAACCATTTTTATCATTCGCTTTAAAACTTTAAAAAATCGTTCGTAAGATGTGGAATATAAGATTAATGAATAATTTATTAAGAAAAGTTATGCTTTTTTTATTTATTATAATACAAACAAACCAGAAATAAATGACCTAACTACTGAAAAATAAAATATATAACAAATTCTACATTTTTTTATGTCAATTTTTAATCATGTTTTAGACAACTTTTTAAATTTAAAATAAAAAAATACATGTAAGTACATTATTTCCAGTTCATTCAATTTCGTTCATTCTTACACCACCTCACTATCTTTTTATTGTTAAAATCTGGTCCTCTTCAACTGTCAAGTTACCAAATACAATTCTAGTCATCGTATTATGCTCGGTTCCTATAAACAAAAACGAACCGCTTGCCACCTGGTAGCATTTTTTATGACCAAACTGGACATATAAATAGATTCGTAAGCTAATTTTACCTGTGAAACATGCTACTCCAATACTGGAAGATCTCTACTATGCAAATCCATGAGGACTTTGCTTCATTATTGGTAAGGACATAAAAGTCTTAATTTTTATCAATAACGGTCGGTGAATTATAGGAATCGGCTATTAGTGGTTCAACAGTTTCTATATCACCAAGATTGAGCCGGAATATAGCGGTTCGTCGTGGACATGGTATGAAAAGGACTCCTCTGACATCATATGTCATCAGAAGACAGCCACCACGCAGCCATAGACGCGAAGCTCTGCTAGAGTGATTATCACTAGCCAGTGTCACTTTTATCCGACCTTTGCAGTGGTTCTAGTAACTTTGTAAAAAAAACTAGACGGCGCCATATACTGCGCTGTCAATCGAATACCATCAAATTGATGTATATAGAATTGTTTAAGCATTCTGAACCGTATTCTATTAGTCTGTTATTTAATATGATCAAGTCTGATTAGATACCTACCTACCTATAGACACAATCAATTCTGAACCAAAATCCTAAATTACTTCGTAATTCAGTCAATACTGTTTTGGCGAAGTATGCAGACGTGATCCCGAAACCCGAATGTCTTGCTATTTCAGAATAAATAATAGCATATAAACACATAAAAGCACTTAAATCTCACCTATATTTTGTATTGGAAATATTAGATTAAAGCACTAGAAAGCTAGGCCACGTGTATTTATAGTAAAAGATCAAACTAATCTATGAGTACTATTTAATATAAGTATGTAATATTATGTTAAACAGGTAAAGTTTGTGAGTTCGTATTTATTTATTTTTTTATTATTAATTACTATCTTATTTATCTTCGGAACTGCAGATCCGATTCCGATTGTTTTACACTAATAGGAAGTACAGTACCTATTGCCGAGTGTCATAGGACATGTTCTATGTTGAAACGAGACATTTTCCATCGACAGAGTCATAGGCTGAAGCTAGTTTAATATATTAATACACATTCCTCTATGTTCTCCATTCATTTAAACTAATATAATGATTATAACAAGGTAAAATTTATTGTTTCCGATAGCAAAAAATCAGTCAGTCAGTGATAAAAATGCCGATTCTTAGACGTTAATATCTCAATAACGGTTTTAGCTGTATTTTTTAAATGTGGGATTCCAGTTAATCTAGAGGGTTTTGAATCTCTGCTGATATAAAACAATAATAACCCAGTTCTACTTATCAAAAATGGACTTATCTGTCTAAAGTTAAAACAAATGGGTATACCTATTTCAATAGATCTTCAAAAGCCAAAATATTATGTTACGAAAATTACAATATTTCCTTAAGATAACATCTAATCCGATAAGAATCTAGTTCCCAAAACAATTGTTACATCTTTTGACAAAATTATTTTTAATTCACTTTTCCTCTTTTTTTGTGCACAAGATGACAGGGCTAAAACCCTAATGGTATTAATTGTTTTTAACAAAATAAAAAAATAAAATTAAATGGGATATTGCATATTTTACTTCTAGATACCGAGAATTACCTAATTCGGTTCCAGAAAAACTGACTTAAAATCATCTTACTAAACGAAAACATAAATAATTTATTTATTGGAGAAGCTGAAGATCTGTGAAGTAAATAAAGCAATAAGACTAGACTAGACTTAGCCAATTTAGTGTAATTTTAGCTTTTACGATCCGGATTACATAACTTAATGATTTCTTTCGTATTTTATGCTCGAGTTAGTTTCCAGTAGGATTCATGAATATAAAAATCTGGGTAAAAAGAGAATTATGCTTGCAGTGAATGAATATAACTGACGATGTGGACGAAATTAAGAATCGAGTGAAGATCAAAGCACATTAATATTTTTCAGACGCAATATTTGATCAAATTGTTGAATGGAACAGGCACATGCTTTAAGTACTGAACAAACGATAAACTGTTACAGAAATTTGCCCTTAGTATTCCGTCCTTAGGCACGCCACGATTGCGGCGGTAAGTCCCCTCTTTGAGGAGTGGCTTGAGAGGCGGCATGGCGTTCTCACCTTCCGCCTGACGCAGGTCCAGTCCAGTCGGTTTCTGTTTCGCATAAGGCGGGAGGAAACGCTCGGGTGTTTCCATTGCGAAGATCGCCCTGAGGACACGGTGGAGCATACGGTGGACGTCTTTTCAGCTTGGGCGGAACAACGCCGTGTCCTCGTGGAGGCGATCGGCAACGGCGATCTCTCGCGTCCGGCCCTGGTCCAAGCCATGGTTCGGTGGGAGAGTGCGTGGCTAGCAGTCGCTTCTTTCAGCGAAGCAGTGATGCTTGCAAAGAGGGAGGCAGCGCACGTGAGGGAGATGCAGTTCATGCATCCTCACGGCCGTGGCCTTCGCAGGAGACGCCCTGGGCGTCGGAAATCCCAGGCTGATTCCCGGCCACCGTAGGCACGGGCTTGCGGACGGCGAGTAATGGGTAGCTCGCTGTCCGGTAAGGACCAAGCCCGGGTCGACGGCGCGTTGTGTTGTTGCGTGTGTGTTTAAAGAGATGTCAGCAATAACTGATGGGGCCCGCAAGGGCCAATGCCTGCCAGGGCTGCGGGTTGTTCGAAAGAGATACCGCGGCCCCTGGCACACAGGCAACTGAGGGAACACGGGTGGGTTTTAGTTAGTAAAAGTCTGACACGGCCTCCTGTTTCACCCACAGCGGGAGAAGTCATTTGATGATTTCCCATCCACAAAAAAAAATGCATTCCGTCCTTGTGTTTTTTTATTAATATGGCTAAGTAGCTTAATTAATTTGAAACTATAGAAGAACGAGAGGTAACGGGAGGCACCTTTAGCAAAGTCTATATAGGTGTGATCAATCCGATGTTCAATGTTGTAAAACACAGTCCACGATACCAATCAGTAAAATTATTAAACAGGTTACCTTTAGATCTAAAAGGTACTTAAGGTACGTCCACAAAAGGTGTATTTAAAAACAAAACTAAAACAATTCCTAGTTAACAATGCGTATCTCTCTATCTTTGTAGTTCCTATCTATGATCTATCTATGATTTGTAGTTCCTATCTGATTATTGTATTGTTATTTGAATTAATATTGTAAAATTGTAGTTGTTTTTAAATAGGTAATTCAGACACAAATGAATACATGACTATACCTAATTTTTGGAATTCATACCATTACCAACCCAAGTTGTTTCACAAGACGGGTACGAAACATTCAAGACGTGCTATATATAATATATTTATATGTTTCCTGAAGTTTGTTTCACTACAATTTGATTTGAAGAAACATACTAACCCAGTGCATGGCTTATTAGCAATTCAGCTTGAATTTCGTTAATACAAATTGAATCCAGAAGATCAATAATATTGCAACATTGTATCCCGTATTTTTCTACATTTTGGATACGATGCTAGAACCTATCTATAGAATCTGTACAGCTCATGGCGTCATCTCTATCACGGTCCACGGCTTTTCAGCGCAGCGTAGCAATTTTGGCACACAGCTGCAATGGTATGTGACAGCCTGTCAGATCCCATGGCTTGTTCACAATATTCGAAGATGAAACTTGCCACAAGCGACACGCGCAAGCTTCCTTTGCTATGCTGTTCTCTATATAGGCGACAATATCTTGGCTGGACCCTACGACGAGGTCGCCGTCAAGACAGTCTTGAGATCGGCGACACTGCAGCGCTGATCCAAACGGTATTCACTAACGCAGTTATGGTCGTCGGCGAACCCTAGGCTGCCACGTCCCGTCACTGTTTTGCAACTGCGGTAGTGCTGCGCGAAGCTGTATCCGTCCGGCGCTCCGCTAATCGCTTGTCGGCGACTCGTGGCGTGCAACTCAACTCAAAGCATGTATTTCAAATAAACCAATTACAAGCACTTTTGAATTGTCAAAGAGTCGGAAAGATGAAGCTAGTTGTCCATTCCAAAGCGTAGTAGTTACCTATGGAGAAGAACGGGCAAGAAACTCTAGGACACTCTTTTTAAATCATGAAATAGTTATCAGCAATTTGTAACAGATAGTTGGTTACATCATTTATGTTAAAATTATGAATGTGAGAACGATGTAAAAAGACGTGCACATTAAAAGCGTCCGCAATTAAAAACAAAAATCAAATGACACTTTAGAAAGTAAAATAGGCCGTGGCAGCTAAGAGATGACCAGTCCGTACTGGCGATGTCCGTTCACGAACGTGACGTATGTATTAGCACCACTCATCTCAACCATTTTGAAGGGAACTTCATGATCCAACACAAATCTAAACAACTTCTCTTCATTTGTTTTCTTCACAGTCGCTGTCGCAAGAAGCGTGTCACATGAGCGATAGCTCATGCCGGAATGGTAACGATTTTATAGAACAGCTACAAATAATCTAGATTAACACGTCAAATTCTTGGCAAGTCCTACATTTCAGCAAACAAATGAAATAACTCAAAAGGGATTATCGATGAATAAATGAGATCTTCAAACAATCATAAATCAATGTAAGGGATATTAATACACAGTTAATACTCTCTTAACAGACATAAGTCTGATTTAACGATTGTTGTATATTACGTAGTTTTGATGGAAAATTCGGAGTTAGGATTCCGTTATGCTGAATACGTCAAGATAATGGGTTTATTCCACGATAAATGTTTAGAAATCTATCATCGTATTAACTTAGTGAACCTTTTATCTGTTCACCAAATATGCTGAAAGGTTTGCCCCTCTGTCCGGTTTTTGAAAAGCTGATCAAACTTTGATTAGTAAATCTAGTGTCAAATCAGTCAATCATCGATTGATTTACGGAAATAAACAAACCACTTGATGTAACATTGACAACAGATTACGCACATAATGCTTTTAGAAGCAGGTAGTTAACGGAAAAGCCCTTGATATCCAATGTTTCTGGGTTAAACCTAGTCCCGATCCCGGCTATAATTCCAGTCGTTCATTTCTAGGATGTAAAAGGTAGTTGAACAAAAAAAAACTCTATAGATATCACAAACAGCATTGAATCCCAATTGGCCCCCAACGTGGCAATGACTCACCAGTCGGGTACATTACAAATCGACAGCGATGTGGTGGAATTTTTCGACCATATATTAGTTTGATAACAGTTTTTATTAAGTTAGGATATTATGTTTTATTAATTATTAGGCTGCTATTTATAAATATCAAGCTGTTTTTTATATATTTTCTTAAAATTTTAAAATACTTGCAAAGAGCTTTTTCAAAAGCTTCTATTAGGTACTTTCAATTCTAACTACAATACACAAACAAAACAATTCATTGTAATGCACATAGTTTTGCAATTAATCTGATCCCAAATGCAGGGTTTAGTATTCACGAAATCTGTGGTAAATGATATGTTTATTGTGTAATTATGTAAAACAGTTGCGGTGTCCTCAGGAAATTATCTATTTATTTGTACCCAGAGCACGTTTTGCGAACACAGTGGCTATTACTGAAACTGTTCGATATTTAAGAGTTAAAAATCCAGATAAATTATTTTGGTAATAAAAATACGGGTACAGATTAAGCCTCTCCGTGGCTTGAAAAGCACGTTAAACCGTTGGTCCTAGCTGTCGCTCGTGAATCTTTAACAGTCGTTACGGGTCGACAGATACCCGAAAGTCTGACAATCAGTCTTACCAAAGGGTATGTTATTGCCCAATAACAGGGTTGTGGAGGTCAGATAGGCAGTCGCTCCCTGCAAACTACTGGTATTCAGCTGCATCCGGTTAGACTGGAAGCAGACTACAAAACAGTTGGGAAAAGGCTAGGCAGATGATGAAAATTAAATGTAGGTAATTAATTGCCTTATCTGGAATCCCTTTTAAATTTGAACTATGTAGTTATTTTAGTGTTATAGTTAAGTTATGGTGAGTGCAAAAGCATCAACTGTTTCGGTACTTACATACTATTTATATGGGCATAAAAAAAAACAAATATTTGAATTCATATCCCAAAATTTCTTTTAAGTCGATAATTGAATATTTATGATCAAGTTTAGTTTAATATTCTTCTAGAGAACATAAAACTTTAAAGTACCTACTTAGTCTTGGATTGTTTAGATGTTAACGTTAAACAAGCAAAAAATAAGAGCCTATTTACTTTGAGGTATATTGAATCGATTTTACCACCAGTCACCAAAGGTATCGTCTATCGTGTTATATTATAACTGGGTTGTGGTTAACAGATATGCTGGAAAAATGTGGTGTAGGAGAAAAATGCTGGTCCGCGCCCACTCGACCCGCTTAGACTCGACCCGAAAAATAATATCTGGATATACCTGTTTTGAACGGTGTAAAACGTCGATGTCTAGTCAGACAGAAAGTGTCTATTTAACGCTTACACCACAGAGATTGTAAAATTTAAATAATGTTTGTATAAATAAATCAATAATGAAACAATTATGTACTTATCCTTTTTTACTAAAGTATTCGCTTTGTATTTTGTAGTAAAAATCACAGATTATTGTTAATTATCATTACAATCTTATGCTAGTGGCACGGTGGTATTTATTGAATCAGTCTTTATACGTGATTAAAATGATTAGGTCAACAAGTAGGTACGAACTTCTAAAATATAAAAAAAACATCAGAATAAATTGTGCATCATAAAAAAATATTAAATATTCTATGTATAATAAAATAAGTTATTTAGAATTAAAAAAACACTTTGCCTGACTGTACGAATGGTACTGAATTGGTAGTAAAATATCTGGTATTATTCTTCGAGTCGAGTCTCAGCGGGACGAGTGAGCGCGGACCCAAAAATGATTGGGGTATCGTGGATCGAGTTTCGCACCAACACCTCGATACGCCAAGAACTCAACTTCAAAATGTTTCCATCTGTTGTGATCCAAACGCGCATCCTCAAATACTTCGGACACGTCTCGAGGCATGACGGTAACTCTATAGATTGCCTTGTCGTGCAGCGTAGAGTGGAGAGCACTAGAACACGCGGACTAGCGACCATATGGTCGCTGACGCGGACGCTCACCCATGAGATGGATTGACCAAATAAAATCCGCAGTGGGCGATCCCTTGCATAAGTGCACATTACATTCCAAAAATCGGAGTAGGTGGTGTCGCGTCTACCTATCCCTAACAAATAAAAGGGGTAAAAGTAGACTAGATAATTACATTTATTAAAGAGAATACAAAATCGAGAAGTTATAAAAAGGTACCTACCTAAAAAAACGCACTCTTTGGAGAGATGAGGAAGGTAGTGGGTAGTTCTTGATATGGCGTCAGGCCAGGTCTGCGGTTCAGGCGTCAAATCTGGTAAAACATTCTGTGTTGGCGTCAGGGCAGTTCTGTGGCTCCGGCGTCAAATCAGGTGGTTCTAAGAAGTGTAGGCGTCCAGGGCAGCTCTGCAGCTCCAGCGTCAAATCATGTGGTTGTAAGAAATGAAGGGATGCGTCAGAGCGTCGGCGACCCTAACTCTTGTAAAATAGTCCTCGTGAAGTTTACGTATGTTTTTACGATCCGCCACTCTCAATCCTCCCATCGCTGACCTCCACACAACTCCGGCCCTCGGTTTTTTTCGTCCTCCCAACGACTTGACAGCCCTCTCTTCCCTTTTTTCCTTTGACATTCTTCCGAATTCCTTTTTTTTTCATCTTTCTTCTTTTTCAGCCATATAATCCTCTCATCTGCCGGTCCAGTCGGCCAAGACGTATAAAACCTTTTTGATAAAAACCGAGAGTGCGTTTAAGAATCTTATAATTGTAATTTAGAATTCCGTTATTTAGTAGACAACGTAATTATGTAGAAAAACCAAATTTTGTCAATCCAAAACGATATAAAATGATTTTTAGTTAATACAATCTTAATGCAAACTTCCTTGAATAGACTGCATAGATAATTAAAAGAATAAGTTAATCAGTTTGAAACGTTTGACTTACATGTCATAACAAGAATATCATTAAGAAAAATGATGGAAAAATACTAATATAAAATCTGGTAATATAGACGAGTCGTTTAATCGTTTAAGTTTTCACAGAGTGCTAACACAGAAAACAAAAAGCGAAATATAATAATGTAAGAAAGTAGTAAAAGGGTACCAAATATAAGGATGATGTGGATGAATGAAAAGGAAGCGTAAATACAGTATCAGTAATAAACAGATACTATATTGGTGAGAAATCTTGAGGCGAATCACATCGTCTGCTCTGACAAGAGTGTTACGAAGAAGAAGAAGAAGATGATGATACTGAGTAGATTTATTAATACATAACACGATTTATATCGACTAAATACAAGAACGCCGACATCGTCTAGTTTTTAAAATATGTTTCGAAATATGAAAGTGTTCACCTACTAAGTAACCTACTAAGAAATAAAATTACTCATCATAATATTCACTCGAAAAAACTAGGACACCTTAATAGGCTTACTCGATTCCAGGGGTCTTAATTATTCTCGAAATATATTTACAAATGATTAAGTGTTAATATCGCCAGTGCCAATATGATCACGGTCTCATTTGTATTCATAAAATGAGGTCCATGGCAGCAGGAAATTAAAGGTGAGAGGTTTGGTCAATTACATTACAAAACATAACATGACGCTTGTATTACTTGAAACGGTAAGCAGCGTGGTGCAGTGGTGCTAGAGGACGTGCCTTTTGCCATTAAACGCGCACAAATCCAGCCTTCGATATCCAACTGCCTAGCCTTTCGCAAATATGTTGGGGTCAGCTTAAAGTTTAATCGGATGCAGCTGAATACAAGTATTTTACATAGAGCGTCTGCCTATCTGACCTCCACAACTCAGTAACTGGTTAACATGATAACATGCCAGAATGGGTTTCTTACATTTGGGTTGCTGACTATCTGTAATAACGATCAAAGATCGGTTTAATGTGCTTGTGTTGGTCATCCATCCATGGACCGACCTCAGCAAGCGTTGCTTAACCTTAAAGATCGACATCTACGGCTGTTATTATGCAGCTTCCGAGATGCTGATCTGTAATCTGTAGTAATATCATACCAATAAAATTTTGCCTGAACCGACGATGGAACCTTGAACCCCATAATTCGCAGTCGCGCTTACTACCACTATGCCAAAGAGGCATTAAATTATTAGTGAGATATCGTGAAAACATTAGGTAAATCTACACCTATTTATCCTACTGGTTATTCTTCCGTGTGATGCCGGACGTAAAGAATAGCACCATCCCATCTCTTCCCGTGGATGTCGTAGAAGGCGACTAAGGGACTTACTAGAGAATGGGCAGCAGCGTTCTCTATGCATTTTACCACCATACTGCGATCGCCAACCCGCCTGCCAAGCATGGCGATTGTGGCAAAACCCCCAAATTGGGGGAGGCCTATGTCCAGCAGTGGACGTCTTTCGGCTGAAATGATGATAATGATGATGATGATGATGATTTACCCTACTAATATTATAAACGCGAAAGTTTAAAAGTATGGATGGATGGATGTTTGTTACTCTTTCACGCAAAAACTACTTAACAGATTTGGATGAAATTTGACACGCAGATAGTTTATAATCTGGATCAACATATGGAATACTTTTTATACCGGTAGTACGTTCCTTTGCGATAATTTTCGACCTCCACGAAAAGCTAGTGTTTAAATATGTAGGTACGAAGTATGTACCGGTAGTCGGATATATTTTAGTAGGTTTTATTTTCGTGTCTGAGATGGTGCTAATGGAATATTACAGTATCTTCTCCGCATGGGAATACTAAGGTAAGATGATATCTACTTAGAAATATCCTACAGATGTTTTGTGTCTTAAGACTCTGCATACTAGATTTGTTTGTGTTATAAATCACACCATTTTCCCACCTACATAATATGAACCGTCAAATGAAATGAAATGAAATTGTTTATTCTGTAAATCGTTGATTCCAATAACCTACGTATTGGAATCATTTTTACTCGTTACATTATAAAAAAAAGCTATATGGAGTAAAAATTTCTAATCTGACAAACCCTGAGTAGAAATGGCGAAACAAATTCAAGGGTCAAACTTTTATTTTAGAGTCCAGACATAATCTTGGTCAGATCAGATTATTGCCTGAAATGGTCAAATATAAATACTTGCACTGAATGGACTAATCCAGTGAATGAAAATATTTGTCCATACCTAATCGTCTAGTTCAACTTAGAACTTTATTTTATTTTATTGTTCGTCAAGGCATTGCGGAGCTCAACGCCTTCACGAACAGAGTCAGAGAAAGGACATTTGGGTTGGCCTAATAAAGTACGGTCAACTGTTGCATCTTTACTTTCCATAGTAACTCCCATGAGGAAAATACCCACTTAAATTTCTCTCGATAACTAAAAATCTGTTGCCGCCATTTAATATTTAAGTAATACAGAAGCAGAATAATATACTATTTGTAAAAAAAAAATTTTAATCGAGAGATATTTTAATATAGCTCTCATTGGTTGCTGATGGAAAGTAAAGATGCAGTTGAAGGTAGTCAAACTGCCATACCAACATGAACTCATAATACAAAAAAAAACGGCTCACATAGTCTCCTTAGATTCGTAATAATTAAAATAAAAATACTAACGAATGAAGAAACTCCTCCTTTTTGTGAAGTCGGTTAAAAATAATACTTATTATAGGCAGATACTGTAGATATTTTTGTCATTTTGTAATTTATATTTATCATTGTCAATGTGTATCATGTTTAGGTATCGGATAATCGGATTCATATTTACCTAAAGTTAATTTTTAGTTATGAAAATATGAAAGCGGCTTCTTAAAATATTTTTTTTGTACAAAAATCCTAGGATGCCAGCAACACCGGGAATGCTTAACTAGTCAGTTGTATAGTATGGAAGCGACTTCTAAATTATTAGGATTGCATAACTATTCAGACGCATATTTATTAAAAAATTAACCCCTATGGAAATTTGGTACCTATACCTATGTACCTAGGGTGTAAACTCTCAAACTCAAACTCAAAGCATTTATTTCAATTAAATCATTTACAGGCACTTTTGAATTGTCAAAAAGTCGATCAGTTGGAAAGTTGAAGCTAGTTGCCCATTCCAAAACGTAGATCTCTATGGAGAAGAACGGGCAAGAAACTCCACGGACACTCCTTTAAAATCAAGTTGAAATATTACAAAATCTTGGGAACATTATTCTTGTTGCTTCTGTATGTGAGAAAAATGTAAAAAATGTAATTATAAACAATTCTAAATACAAGATAAAAATAAGCCCTGGAAGTTAGGAGATGACCAGTCTCAACCGACAGCGCCCGTTCACGAACTTGACGCGTGGATCAGCACCATCCAGCTCAACCATTTTGTAGGGAACCGAATGATCCAACACATGCGCCACCATCAGTGAGACATTTACGTGAGCATGACATACTCTCAACTGCCATGCTTTTTCAAGTCAACGTACAGCATAACAACACAATAAACGGATGCATGGTACTCACATTTACAAAATTTAAACAAAATGCTTCTAAATTATTCAAAACTATAGTTTGCAATCTATTTGAATAATAAGTCTGTAAGAGTAGGGTTGGTGTGCTAGTAAAAACATTTTTTTTACATTTTTTTTTTTAATTGGTACAAAAGCGCATTCTATTTTAGCCAACCTCTCAACTTTAGGTAAATATGCATCCGAATATCCGATCTCTAATCATGTTAATAATGCGGTGATTTATGATGATTTTGCAGTACCTACCTATAATTAAAATGCCAAGTTTTATGGGTTTATCTCAATTCAAATTAACAAAGTAATGGATGTTAGACCGGGCCATAAGGCAGCTTTTTCAAGCAAAAAAATTAACTCACCTTAAGCATCGATATTGATTTCAACAATAAATTTTGTCCCTTCAATTCGCAGTTCGTTCATCATTTCCATTGAACGTCTGCACGTGTCACATGTAGGCCATGAACGTTACTTTCATAATTCGGGCACGTGCCATTAATTCCCGACCTTCAATAACTTCGTAAATTAAGTCCTCAAAGGAAAAAAGCACCCTCTCTCTTGAAAAATATAAATCACATTATGATGTAGAAACGAATTGTTATAATTGTATGTGAACCCATGAATCTTTCAGACGCGTTTATAACTACTTCATTAAAGTTGATAGGTAGGTACTTACATTCTTTGTCATTTAAATGCCATCAACTCTAGTCTTCATATTATGCCATGAGCAGGGGCGTACCAATACAAAATGGCGCCTTGGGTACGCATCACATTTGCGGCCCTTCGTAAATTATCTTCTCAGTCTACACTGAGCAAAGCTAGGTCGCATAACCTTTCTTGACCAATTATAGCCTTGAATAACGAAGGTATTAAATTCAAATGCAAAAAAATCGCTCACAACTTGCAATGCTGCAATTTTAAGCAAAATTAGAATAGAAATGAGCGAATTTGGAAATACGCTTTCATCCACATACTGCACAATAATTCAAGTAGCTCTTCAGATTTCTTAGATATAACAGAATGAAATGTTTTATTGGAATATTTTTATTTTTTTTTAATTTAAAAATAAAATTAAAATTGGTGACTTTTCGGACCCCCCTTCGATAGGCGCCCAGGGCTCGTGCCCTGCCTGCCCCACCCGGTGCAGGTTGTTAGATGTCACATATTTTCGAATTTATGATTTTAAAATAAGTCGGTTTCCTAACGATGTTTACCTTCACCGTTTTGAGAAAAGTGGTGATAAAAAATGTACAGAAAGTAAAGCACCGGACTGGGTTCGACCTACGACCTAAAACTCGGTAAATCGCAGCCACCACTAATCTTCTATACTCTTGTCTTACTAAATACCAATTTAAATAAAATTCACAAGAAAAAATTAAACGATTAACATGCGTGACAGAGCCCTATAACCGTAAAAAATGTGTAACTAAAAATAAATATTGATAGGCCATACCGGATGCCTATCGATAAATTATGAGCCTATTGATAAATTATTAAAGCTTAAATCCTTCCATACTAATCTCGCTGTCCATACAATTTCCTTTAAGCAGTATTAAATAAAATTCTCACGCGCCGTTTAGTGCTAAAACCGACTGTTCACACATAAATACTGTCAGTTCGTGATTCCACCACATTGTACAACTTTAACTTAGTTGTTTATTCCAGTTTTGGTGCAAGTTATAAGCTTTGATTAATTTTATCTTATAGGTAGCTGTGTTTGTAGGGAATGAAGTTTTAGGATTTGGCACAACCGTTTACGTAGATGTATTGACCACATAAGAAACTATATGTATAATTTAATAATTTTTTATTTACTTTTAGTTTCTTATTTAGTCACAATTTTTGTTTTGTTAAATATCTTTAGATTTTATCAAAAATATTTATTAATTAAGTATCACTTAAATTTAATAATCACTATGGTTTTATAATAATCTATCAATTTTGATCGACCATAATCGTGATCTAAAGTTAAAAATATTTACACGAAGTACGCAAGTCACATACATACACCGTGACATTTTAGTCGTCACACAACGGCAACCCACTTCATGTATCCAATGACTACTAATCATATATAAAAAAAATTTTTTTTTGAACATTTGCATAATAAAAAAAAAAAATATCATTCACTAAGACGCGTGACTTAGTTTGAAACATTCTGTTTTGGAGATGGATTTAATGATGGAATGCAATGGAAGGTGCAGGTAGATATTTTCTACCGTTTGATACGTAAACATTACTAACAGGGAGGGTGTTTCATAATTCTGAAGCATTTTTTTTTTAATAGGCTAATTAATGGTAACAATGTTTTAATCGCGCCATTTATTTTATGACGGATACATTAAGTGGACCATCTTTGTAAGACCACTAAAATGTCACGGTGTATACTTGTAACAAATTATACTAACATTTTTGGCTAAGTTTTCATCTCACACAGATAAGAACAGAACATGACTACGACCGGCGCGTTGTGTTCCACGCGCGCCTCAAAGAGATGTCAGCAACAACTGATGGGGCCCGCAAGGGCCGATGCCTGCCAGGGGTGCGGGTTGTTCGAAAGAGATATCGCGGCCCCTGGCACACAGGCAACTGAGGAAACACGGGTGGATTTTAGTCAGTAAAATTCTGACACGCCCACCTGCTCCACCCAGAATGGGAGAAGTTATTTGATTAGACCCCAGGCGAATGGCTGGCTTCCCACCCAGGCGAAAAAAAACATGACTACGACGAAACACTTTCAACAACACAAAATTAATCCAAAGCAATCACATTAAAATAAAGCCTCGCATCATATAACTTGCACCACAGTCCAACAAAATAACAGCGGATTCGTACTTCTTCGCTCACTAACTCTAGTTAAGGTGTTACCTTACCCGTTTGCGCTAATAAAGCTGCGTCAGTCGCATACTGATCAAATTCGCCTAACTTCGGTTAATTTATGGTACCATCAACCTTCTTCCGTTCCCCGTTAGCATTAGCAATTGTAATTCCTCGTTGTTCTTTGCAAATTTTAGCTCAATTCCTATGCTATTTTGCAGCGTGACTGGTAAAAGTTCATTGGTTATTTTATGATCTTTTTATGTGCTGAGAAGGTAGGTGTTTTATGATTCTCGCACGATTTTGCGATGCTAAGTTTGTCTAGGTGAGGCGTTTTATAGGCTAGTTAACTTTCTCGATCAAACTGTCTCGAATGACTTTCTCAATATCTCATTATCATTTCAATAGGAACTACATAAACTACGATCAAAGTTAAGAGACGTTTAAACGTCAAAAATGTATGATTAAACAGTCGCTAATCATTACGTTACTTTAAACAACGTTTATAAACAAAGGGGTATGTGTGGTAAGTATCAATCTGACTAGCCTTTTCCCAACTATGTTGGGTTCGGCTTCCAGTCTAACCGGATAAAGCCGAAAACCAATCTTTTACATAGAGCGACAGTTTATCTGACCTCCGCAAACCAGTTACCAGGTAACACGATACCCGTTGGTAAGACTAGTGGTCAGACTTTTTAGGTTTCTGTTTCATCATTTCAGCCGAAAGACGTCCACTGCTGGGCATAGGCCTCCCCCATGCTCCTCCACTTCGACCGGTCTTGTTCTTTCCACATCCAGAGGATTCCCGCGGCCTTCATAAGGTCATCGGTCCACGCTACGTCTTCCGGTACGCTGTCGCCACTCCAGAACCTTTCGGCCCCATCGGCCATCTGTTCTGCGAGCAATGTGCCCTGCCCACTGCTACTTAAGTTTGGCAATTCTTCGAGCTATGTCGGTTACCTTGGTTCCCCTGCGGATCTCTTCATTCCTGATTCGATCGCGTAGGGAAACTCGGAGCATAGCCCTCTCCATTGCTCTTTGTGTGGTTTCTGTTTACCTGTACCGAATTACCAACTATCAAAGATCTACGAATGACAGCGGACAAAAAGGCTTATCGTGATTGCTGAGGCACGGAGGGGTCTCAATGTGTAATGGATGTAATGATAAGCGTAACTTAACCCTAGATCGACACGTGCGGATGTTATTATTTAACAACGAGAAAAAACATTTTTTCTACGTTTTTTTTTGCATTTTACAGGTTAGTGTCAGGCTGTATGTTGAACAGAATATGATTCGCGACCATAACTAAATAGATGTCGACTAAATGACATAAATAATTTATTTTAATGTTTATACAAGGTGTAATTTTAATCACCGTTAACCTCATAAGGGGTCATTGTACTCATCATTATGAACAACTTTTACTATGGGCCCAAACCTGAGATCGCAAAAATAAAATCAGCTGCTCCCTACATTTATGTTCGCATAACTCGTTAAAATGTAAGGAACAGCTGATTTTATTTTTGGGCCCATAGTAAAAGTTGTTCATAATGATGAGTACAATGACCCCTTATGAGGTTAACGGTGATTAAAATTACACCCTGTTGAATTATAAGCATTAAAATCATCGTTAGAACCCTCTAAGTTTATAATTCCCGAATGACTTTTTAAATATCTTCTACAGACGATTCTAAACAGTTTAGATGCCTTTGTGTACCCGCAGACATGCAAGCTAGTTTATCTATTAATCCATCACAGAACGGTACATTGTGGAAATCCAAACCGTAGTTTGGGAAATTACACGATAAACCGAAACGTTCCGGAATCGTTTGGGGTATTATCGAACGAGGAATTCAAAATGGTTCCCAAAATTCGCGCGCAATGTACGCTAAACAGCGTAGTATTTCTCGCCTCAATTTGAGTGAAGCGAAATTCAGTCAAGGTATGTACAGACTGACACTGAAACAGAATACCTGATCAAGGAACAGGAATTAAAGAACTTCACAGTCAAACCTACTAATAGTCCGTCAATGGATTAATTGAAACTAAACATAAGATAAAAATATATTATGATGAAACCGTCGGACCATAATTTTTGTATGTTCGTCATCGAGGTACTATTATTAATAAAAACAACTTCCGAAAAAACACTACAAAGTGAAGAATAACTTTAATTTCGGAAGTCGGTGACTTTGGATATGTATTGTATTTAATTTTTTTGTCACCGCCTTCCGAAATTAAAGTAATTTTTCACTTTGTAGTGTTTTTTCGGAAGTCGGTTGTGTTTTTTTGGTAAAAGTTTTTATTTTTCACTTTTTTTAGTTATAGTACCTACCCTACTAATTCGAAATTTCTTCATCCTTGGGGTCAAAACAATGCATATTAACGCGATACCAGCAATCGCGGTTGATTTACTGTTATATTTTGAAGAGTTCCGTTGGCTGTCTCATCAGATCTAGATAAAATTGAAATGAGACCACACATGAGGCACTAGCTTTCAAATAAAAAAAGAATCATCAAAATTAGTTCACCCAGTCGAAAGTTCTGAGATAACAAACATTTAAAAAAACATACAGACGAATTGAAGTCGGTTAAAAAATATGTTATGATGAAACCGCCTAACCAGATTTTTTTAAGTATATTCGTCAACGAGGTACTATCCTACTAATGTTATAAATGTGAAAGTTTGTGAGTATGGATGGATGGACGGATGTTACTCTTTCACGAAAAAACGGCTGAACGGATTTGAATGAAATTTGGTACACAGGTATTTTATAACCTGTATTAACACATAGGATACTTTTTATCCCAGTGCGACGTTCCCGAGGAATAATTTCTGAACTCCACGCCGGCGAAGCCGCTGGCGGAAGGTAGTTAAAACTTCTTTCAAAAAAACTTAAAAAAAAAAAAAACAACCGACTTCCAAAAAACACTATAAAGTGAAGAATAACTTAAATTAAGGCGGTGACAAAAAATTAAATAAAATACATATCCAAAGTCACCGACTTCCGAAATTAAAGAAAAAGGTTTTTTAAGTATTTTTCACTTTTTAGTTACAGTACCTACCCCACACAATTCGAAATTTCATCATCCTAGGGGTCAAAACAATGCATATATATGCAATAGCAGCAATCGCGGTTTGTTTGCTGTCATTTTTTGAGGAGTTCCGTTGTCTGTCTCCGAAAGACATCATCAGAACTATGTGATTTTTTTTATGGGACCATTTTGGAATAAACCCCTTTCGAACAAAAAAAGAATTTTGCAGTGCGTCTATATATGACGGAGTTTTTCCCGAACACACATAAAAAAAAAATTGGTTGCCTGTAAAGTCGGTATACGGGCGAAAGTTTTACGTGACAACGACTTTGAGTGGTAAAATAATTTTAATGTGAATATTCATTGTGTGCGCATAACGTGAGCGGAGCGTAACGCAGTTTCTTGAAGTGTCACCCGGCAAACCAATTTATAAGACGTTGTCACGTCAAAAAACATTCGAATTGATAACCTCCTTCTTTTTGAAGTCGGTTCAAAATGTCTCGTTGTCCCTAAGTATCGTTAATAATAATTGTGAGTTATAAAGGGGGTAAAAAGTCCTATCACGAAAGTGCTCTCTACGCATTCTGCACACCAAACTAAGTAAGCATAATCTGCCTTAATATTCCCACTACTGGGACAGCGGCCTACTCTCGGTAAAATGGAGTGTTTTGTTGTCCACCACGCGGGCCTAGTGCGGGCTGGTAGATTTTTGGTTCTAGAACATTTCGCCGGTTTCCTTACGTGTTTCTATTAATTTTAGAGTGAATCCTAAATTATCTTAAACGTTAATTGCATAGTTAAAGATTACATAATAACGATGCAGCAAGAACTTAAACTAACGCAATCATTTTGCAAATCTCTTTAAAAACTCACTGATAGGCCTAGCTAAAAAGCACTCTGTCTCACCAGGCATCGTGTCTAACCAAGGTAGTATCAGTGATGAGCAGTTAAACGCTAGTCTACGTGCACAACATTATTGAGTGAGAAATTAAGAAAAGTCCTTCGGAAGATCGGGTTTTATGAAAAAATCACTGCATACATCAATTACCAATAAAGTTGATTGAACTTTTCGATATTTGGGCTTTGTTGATACTATACATTCTTGGATATTACACTTCTTTTATTACTTAAATACGCCCCAAGTTAGGTTAAATTAGCAAGAAAAGCGATATTTTGTTGGCTCATAACTTTTAATGGTTTTTTTATTTTATTTTAGCATTCTGTTTCCGTACAGACAATATTAATAATGAGACAAAACAATACCATGTTTAATTTTTGATGTATGCTACCGAACAGTAGAGTAATACACTCCCGAAGTTTGTACAGCAAAAATGTCGACAAGATTCATCTTAAGGGTATTTTTTATTAAATCCCTTATCTGATAAATTGCTAATATTGAAGTTATTGTTTTAGAAATCAATATTGGCCGCATATGCATAATGCGCCTACAAACCGAATCTTTATTCGTCTGCTGACCAAAGGTCGTTTGAAATTAATTCCTAGAGTGCAGTCTCAATATCAAGTAACAGTGCATTCATTCATACGAGCGATGCCAAATAAGTTCGTATCTGAAACGTAATATTACTCGTATTGAAATCAAAGTCTATTGAGCAGAAAACGCGACAGCCATTTGTTATATCCGGCTTCTATGTATTCCTCCTTTGTAAGGTTGACGTCTATTGTACTGGATTTTTCCTTGCTTCGGGAAGGATTTTATTCGGAATTGATTCTACCTATGCTATATGTATTTCGGTGATACATATGACGGCACAGCTAGTGGTGCAGTTTAGTTATATTAGGGAGATACTAGAAATCACTGAAGAAGTCAGATCAGAGGGACACTGGCTGATTATTATCAGATCATTCTAGCAGAGTGTCGCATCGATGGTTCTATGATCTATGTTAATGGGCTTTATTTCCGAACTTAGTCCTTCAATTGGACCATTGTGGATGGGTCATGGTGGCCGTCGGTAGTATGGCCAAACAACCCACTTCCCTACAGAAATTGACTATATCTGTTGGTCTGTTGAGAACGTCACTGTAAGATCTGGGTGCCCCGAGCATCGATGGTTGCGTGGCGGTCGTTTTCTGATGACAGAGACGATGTGGCATAATGCGGCTCCCTGCCGCTGTCGTATCACAACCACGACGAACTGCTTATACTCCCACACAATCCTGATGACAATGAAGCTGCTGCACTACTAATAAGAAATTCTGGTAAATGCTATCCTGCGTCCTTACATATACTGTAAGTTGTTGTGACTAATGTTATAAGAAAGAAAGACTGTCTAGTTTTCATACATAAAATCAAAAAGCTTTTATATGCACTGGAAAGACACTAACGACTAGTATAAATTCAATGTCCTGACGTCAACCGTGCGGCAGTTACCCACCAGACACAACACCAATCCGGTCAGAGGACCCTCCCTTTTCCATGGAGAAACTTTGCTCCCTGTTCTTCATACCTCTGTTATTATCATTTTATGTTATGTAAATATTATCTTGGAAATGTATATAGAACAAACCTGAATATATTGTACAATTTTACGGTTTTAATCACATAAGTGCTTCATCATCATTCATCATTTCAGCCGAAAGACGTCGACTGCTGGAAATAAGCCTCCCCAAGCTCCGTCACTTAGACCGGTTCCGTGCTTCCCGCATTCAGCGGATTCTTGCGGCCTTCACAAGGTCATCGGTCCACCTTGCGGGAGCCTTCCCAACTCTACATCTTCCGGTACGAGGTGGACATTCCCTAACCTTTCGGCCCCATCAGCCATCTGTTCTGCGAGCAATGTGGCCCTGCCCACTGCCACTTAAGTTTGGCAATTCTTCGGGCTATGTCGGTTACCTTGGTTTCTTGGTGGATTCCATCACGTAGGAAAACTCCAAGAATAGCCCTCTCTATTGCCCGTTGCCCAATATCCCTCGCTTATGTGCTTAACTAAATGTATTAAAACAGTTTTATTTAAGTACAAGAAAAAGGAGGGTACTTCAGAATTCTTAATATTTTTATTGGAAACATAAAATTTCAATAGAAAACCATTCTTAGGTCCGAACGTTTTATTGACATTACTGAAACGTTTCGTTATTATTTAAAGGGTATAAATTACACTACGTGGAATCACAAGATCTCGTAAAAGACGCTTTAAAAGGCACCTTTCACCGCTGACGAAAAACCGACTAGCGATCAACGACAATCTCGTTTATGAAACATTCAAAAGATTTTAGGTCCCGAGAAAGTAAAAGAGATACATAATCTATTAATACGTGAAGTAAAAACTTTGTACCCCTTTTTACGAAAATTACTCGGACGGAGGAGTATGAAATTTGGTTCAGTTAAAGTTCTTATGGAGAAGGAATCCACAAAGCTAATATTTTATATATATAATTCGTTTAAAACCACTAGTAATATATTAGCAGTTAGTTGACCACTGATTGTTGACACCGCCGGCGAGTACTTGCTTGTTACAGCAACAAGAGCTATATCAGAAAGAGTACTCGCTCAGCAACGATTGGCGGACAGATCACTCGCTGAGAGACTACATACCAGCGAGTAATCCCTCGTCACCGTCGCGCATTCGTTGCTCGTTTATTATTATTATTATTTTGATTGTAAAATTTAGATTTTCCGCGATATTTTAAGAATCTCACGGGTGTGAACAAAGGTAAGATTCTAATTATTAGTTTGATTCTGTTTTTTTGTTTTGGGTGGGAAATCATCAAATATATACGAGAATTTCCTCTTATAATTCCATATTTATTATTACTATTTGGTTAGACACTGCCAGCTAATTAGCAGATGCATAATATGTATCAAATAGCTTGGAGATACTTATATAAATTTATGTCTTTGTTGCTCGTCTACTTTTTTTATGGCTAGCTTTACTCGCTTCTCGTTAATCGCCGGCGGTGGGACAGATGCCTTATAAAGGATAAAAAAAGTTTCTCTGCCAGGTAGGTTTTCTTTTATTTTAAGTACTAGGTATCGATAAATATGAATTGTTAAGCTCTTTGTAGTGAAGTGGTCTTTTAAAGTGAACTGTAGGTAAATAATCCTTTGTCAACGATTCTCTGGCTACAAACTGTAGAAAATAAATGTTTGATACAATTCGAAAATGTGTTTTCTTTGACTTGGGTTTTTTGCCTTTTTTGTCAATTTTAATGATGTTGAGGGAGATGGTGATGATGTATGATGTGTTGTTTAAGTACTTACTTGAATTACAACTGTGATGATCAGAAACGCAGATGCAAGCCACTTAGCTGTGTTGCATAGCAACAGACTTTTCTTTTAGTTTTGTTAGCAAGAACATAAAAAATTAAATGCAGGGGCCAAAATTAAGTATGAAATTCCAAACACTAGGTTCATTTACAAAGACTTCAATGTACCCAGCCTCTCCTATGTTGGGATCAGCTTCCAGTCTAACCGGATGCAGCTGAATACTAGTATTTCACAAGGAGCAGCTGCCTTCCTGATCCCACAACCCGGTTACTGGGTAACTGATAAGTGATAAGATAACCCTTGTCTGGTTGTCAGACTTCTGGGATTTTGACATCCACAAATGACAGCTGGCACTTTTCGTGCTTTCCGAGGCACGGAGGTCACCCATCCAGGAAATGACCGCGGCAAGTGTAGCTTAACCTTCAATCAACCCGTGCCGCTGTTGATATTTAGCCACGAGATACATTTAAGTACAAATACTTATTCGTAAAATATTTGTTAAAGTCAACTTTGATGTTCAGTAAACTCCAAATAAAATTAAATTAGTGCCGTGCCACCGGGCCTGTGTGAGAAGGATTTGAAGCCAAGCCGCCATTTTTATTTGAATGTAATGGAGTGTGGATGTGTTATCATTATTTATTCTATGCGTTTGAATGTGGTGTAAGTTAAACACTCGTTACCTTTTGATATGTGAAGCCATATGGTGGAAGTGGAAGCGATTTAGTTTTTGAAGTGAACTTTTTCATTATGCGCACTTTGCGCATTTTCTGAACAGTGCACGAAACTGAACCGTCTCTCTCAAGTCGCTGACACTGATTCGGGCATTCTCGGCTGCAGTCGGTCGATGACGCTCATTTGTGTATATTCGGCCCTAGTCGGTGGGTAACGCAGGATCGTGTATACTTCGCTGACTCAGCTCCAGTGATGAATTTTCACTTCTATCATGTGGTTATACCCGTAAATATACATCCGCTACCTCTTATTAGGTAATGATTACATCCCAAATTATTCCATTAACTATAATATGATATACGAATTCCTTGTTTTGCTTTAAAAATGTACTATTTATAAAGTGACCCAAATTGATACTATTGACGAAAACTTTAATTGTGGTTATTTAATTTCCTCAATTAAGCTATCCGGTGCTATAATTAACTCAAACTAAAATAAGTCCTGTGAAGTAGGATTGAAAGAGCTGGAAGCCAAGAGAAGAGGCCTTTGTCCGGCAGAGGGGGAATGCAGGCTAGCAGTAGCAGTACCTAGTGCAGTAGTATCATCAAATACTAAGCGCAAATTTAATCGATAAATCTGAACGCGATCATTTTATGTCCACAGATGTGCCCATGGGCATCACTGCGGGATTGCGGGCTCTGTAAGGTTACCAGCACTGCTGTTTTTTAATCGACAGTATCATGCTGAGATAGAAGCCTTTTTGACTTTACACAGGTCTTCCTTTTTAGTAATTTTAATTGTTTTCATTATTTTTTCAGTTTTAATTTTCTTTTCATTGTTGCTAAGTGTTTCCGTGTGGTGCCGGAAGTAAAAGAATAGCACCATCTCATTTCTTCCCGTGGGTGTCGTAGAAGGCGACTAAGGGACTTACTAGAGAATGGGCAGCAGCGTTCTCTATGCATTTGACCATCATACTGCGATCGCCAACCCGCCTGCCAAGCGTGGCGATTATGGCAAATATTTCCCCTATTGGGGGAGGCTTATGTCCAGCAGTGGACGTCTTTTGGCTGTTATGATGATGATGATGATGATGATTTCCTGTACATGTCCCAAATAAATAATTTTTCTTTCTTTCTGTCAGCACGACTAAACTACGTTCAAGAGCTGTCGGTATCAGTGGTTTAAATTTGCTAATCGCGTTCAATTCACTTCGAAATTAACCATAAAGTATTTTCTATGCGAATACCACAATATATCAGTTTATAAAACTGCCCAAACCGCTGTCAGTGGTACCTCGTGTAAACATCGGAATCGTTCGGCTAAACTCGGTGATTTATGTGGCTTTTACACCAGCTTTCGGAATCCATGAAACCTTTGACTTGTAAACTGTGAATAATTTTATAATAGGAACACGTGCTGAGTTAACTGTTACAGCTACGTACTGCACAGTTAAATAAACTGATTTATCAACTTCAGCCGGATTGTGAAATGGTGTGAAGGTAAATTTGCTGATACCTGTGATACACGACATGTGCCAGTTTGGGTGTCAAGAGTTTCAGGCAACGAGCAAGTAATAAACCTATTAGTATAAGGATATAGTTATTTAAGTAATGTTTTTGTTTACACCTTTTCTCTCCTTACTGTATTAGGCTTATGAAATAAATTTAATATTAATTAAACAAATATTATTAAATAAAGTATGGGGGAAAAGCTAATATGGCCAGTCCCATCCCTGCATACCTACCTTCACTGGAAAATGTTCCTACACAGAATACAACTAACCATGCACGCACTTCACTGTTATAAAATGTATAAAAGAAATTAAAGAAACAAAATACGTTTAATTGCGGTAAATAGCACGTAGAGAATAAAAATAAAAAGTACAAGGACAAGTAACAAAATAACGCATAAAAAAGAACTACATATCTAGGACTAGCTGCACTCTGTGGTTTCACCTGCATATGTCTCGATCCCGTGGGAATCATCATCATGTGTCTAGCCTTTTCCTTCACTATGTTGGGGTCGGCTTCCAGTCAAATTGGATGGACCAGAATATAAATGGGGCGGCTGCCTATCTGACCTCCATGACTGTGGAGCTCGATTCCGTGGGAAAATCGAGATGAAAAGTTAACATCTTGATTATGATTGTAAATGTAATGCGCATCCCTAGCATCAGTGGGATGACTCTAAACGCTCACACATCGTTCACTTCACCTAAGTTTACACGGTAAGATTTTTACAGAACAACAGGCTAAAAAAATAGTTATTAATTAAATAGTCCAAGGTGAAGACTATGATTAGATAGAAACACTATGGAAAGGAAAACTAATAAATGCTCAGGTGAATAACGATGTCTGATGTAAATAACTACACACATTGTTTGAATAATGTGTATGAATCTGCAACACATTAACTGTTTCATATCAACTTTTTAACTGTGAGAATAAATAATTGAATATTATTGTGTGGTATAAGAGGCAATATCTGGATGACCGAGCTTTGCTTGGTTTTTTTTTTGGTTTGGCGGTTTCTAAAAATGAAACCTAGCTAGATCGATTTATCGTCCCCGAAACCCCCTGCATACTAAATTTCATGAAAATTTTTGAAGCCGTTTCCGAGATTCAGATTATATATGTATATACAAGAATTGCTCGTTTAAAGACATTAATATCTGGTTTAACCGAGGTTCACTCGGTTTTTTTTTGATTTGATGTTTTAAAAGAAGCTAAACATAATTTAGAAATAAGCAAGGAAAACAGAAAAGTAGCATATGATAAGAAATGTAATCCTGTTACTTATAATAAAGACGATTTAGTTTTAGTCAAAAATGAAGGAAGGAAGAAGTTGGATGATATTTTTGACGGCCCTTACATTGTGTTAGAGGATATGGGCCAAAATGTTAAAATTCTAAAACAAAATAAAATCGAATTGATTCATAAGGAAAGGACTAAATTGTTTCATAGTTAGTATATATTCACAGTAGTATTAATATATATTTGTATTTTCTTTTGTTTCGTTTTTTTTTTGTGATGTGATGTTGTAGTACCTAATACTATAATGTAAAAAAAAATATGAGCTCTATATTTTTTTTTCTTGTACCCCCGGAGGTGTAGTGTAAGTAAGTATCGTTAGTATTATTATGTATGTGTGTGTAACTACACCTTATTTAGGATTAGCCAAGTAAGCAATATATTAAGATCGTGTATGCTCAATCGATGTGAACACACAATAAATCGAGACATTATCCAGTGCACATGTCTTTCATTTACCACGACACTTCAACCCTCTGTATACTAAATTTCATGAAAATTGTTGGAGCCGTTTCCGAGATTCAGATTATTTATATACATACTCGTATTTACAAGAATTGCTCGTTTAAAGGTATAAGATTAAGAATAGCAAGAACTATCCATCTAAAGTAATATTATAAAGAGGGAAAATGTGTTTGTAAGTTTGTATGTATGGTGGTAATCTCTAGAACTACCAGTCGGATTTGAAAAATTCTTTATGCATTTGATAGACTAATTCTCGAGGACGGTTATAAACAAATTTTTATTTAATTTGCATTATGATGCTTTTATTAATCTTATTACCTCAAATTAGTTTTACCTTGTTCTTTTGTTGTACTTAGTCAGTTCTTAATTTTTAGTACAGACGCCAGCACATCAAGCTACCCCAATCTGTCAAATTTCATTGATAGATTTTCAACTTTAACATATAAGCATATGGTTCATGTCCAATTGGGAATATTTGACAGTTTGAGGTAGCTTGATGTGCTGGCGTCTGTACATATAGTGCTTGTGCACGATCATTACGTTTATGCGGTGCTAACCAATAAGAAATTGTTACACATAACCTTAGATAAAAGTTAAATATTATCTTAAAATTGTAACAGTGTAAACATTTGTTGGTTGGCCATTTAAGAAAAATAAATAAACTATTTAAGATCACGCTTAGACACCCTTACGATCCGGGAAAAAAGTCTGACATAGTTAACCGAAAACCAACTAATGAGATGGGTCGCGGCACGAAATTTCAAACGTGAGAAACCGCGGGCTGAAGTTAGTCGTTAATAAGACAAAGAAACAACCATAAGTAAACAGAAATACAGGATAAGTTTTTATCCAGTACGCAAACTGTAAACATGAATTCAGCATATCATTCTAGACCCCTCGCAGCGCAGAAATTTTTCGTCGGTAAAACAAAAAATAAATCAGCTGTTCCACACATTTTAACCGCGTAGGCATTGCACTTTTGTAAGAAACAGCTGATTTTTCTTTTGTATAACCGACGAAAAATTTCTCCGCTACCCCTTTAGTGGAGAAATTTTTCGAATCTAGAATGATATGCTGAATTCCTTTTTAACAGTTTGCGCACTGGATAAAATCTTATCCGGTCAGAAAACTATAAAAAAATGAAGATTTAACTTTAGTTACTGGGTTTTTCAATAACATGGCCATATTAGGAAATTCCCTTCCTAGAAAACCTATTGGCTAAATGTCTGAAAGTTTGGAAGCTGATGCAGGTCGAAATTGACTTTTATAATGTCATTCGATGGCCACGGCACTACGTACGTGCCTCGGATTTTGACGCGCAATATCGGGGTAATATGAGATATAAATCCATTGCCACCTTATGAATGTTGCTGACAGGTATATGATATAGATAAAAATCCCGGTTAGAAACAAATAGATATATCACATATCGCACCTTTAGAATTATAGAGACCTAATGTGAAATTAGCTGCAAGCAAAATAGGTCTCTATAATATTCTAAAGGTGCGATATGTTGGTGCGTGGATGGGTGACCATCTTTACTTACCAAGACCCCTCCGTGCCTCGGAAAGCACGTTAAGCCGATGGTCCTGGCTATCATTCGTAGATCTTTGACAGTCATTACGGGTCGTCAGAAGCCCGAAAGTCTGATAACCAGTCTTACCAAGGGGTATCGTGTTACCCAGTAACTGGGTTGTGGAAATCATATAGGCAGTCGCTCCATGTAAAATACTGGTATTCAGCTGCATCCGGTTAGACTAGAAGCCGACCCCAACATAGTTGGGAAGCAAAATTAATTTGACCCTGTATACTACTACACAATCAAGGATTACTACGAAATTTATGCTTGTATTTCCAATGACTTTCTAAAAAAACGTATTTCTCAACTACTACGTCAAGTAACAACACCACGGGGCGCTCCACGGTGGACGCCATCATGCGCGTGCGAGCCCTCACGACAGGGGATGCTGTGGTCCGGGGTGAGGTCGTCTTGGCGGTGTCTCTAGACATCGCCAATGCCTTGGAGCTGCATCAGGGAGGCACTCCGGTATCATTGGATCGCCTACCTCTGTCGTGTGGTTGAGGCCTACTTGACGGACAGAGCCGTCATCTACCTCGGTCACCATGGAGAGTGGAACCGGCGAGAGATGTCGTGCGGTGTCCTACAGGGATCCATCCTGGGGCCGCATCTGTGGGACATCGGGTACGACTGGGTGCTGCGCGCAAGGGAGGTCGTACCAGGCGGCAGCCGACTTAGTGACACACGGGGTTGCGACAATCTTCGATAGAATCCGACAACTGAGACTCGAGGTGGCCTTGCACAAGTTCGAGGCCATGAGTTTTCATGGTCCTCGGAATGCGCCACCGATGGGTTCCCAGATAACGGCGGGAGGGGTTCACATCGGCGTCGAGTGGACGTTGATGTACCTGGGACTGGGTAGGGACCAAGCCCGGGTCGACGGCGCGTTGTGCTCCACGCACGCCTCAAAGAGATGTCAGCACCAGCTGATGGGGCCCGGAAGGGTCGATGCCTGCCCGGGGTGCGGGTTGATCGAAAGAGATACCGCGGCCCCTGGCACACAGGCAACTGAGAGAACACGGGTGGATTTTACTCAGTATTAGTCTGACACGCCCTCCCCTGCTCCACCCAGAGCGGGAGAATTTATTTGATGATTTCCCACCCAAAAAAAAATAGTAAGAACACCACCAGCGGTCGTTGACCCCAAAAAAGAAAACATTTTATTTATTTTACTTTGTTGTGTTTAGATATCGATAGCAATCACGACTGTAAAGTTAATTTGACCCTATATATTACTACACAATCAAGGAATACCACGAAATTAAGGTTTGTATTTCCAATGACTTCATAAAACACCAACCTGACAATGGTAGGTATTTCGTTTACTACAAGCCGAATTGCTTCCCCTTGAAATTGGTTCCTCTTTAACTTGGCCACGAATTTCGAGAATTTTCATTGAACAAGCAATATATTTCTTTAGAAGACAAGGGAATTAAATAGACAATAAATTACTTCATTTAATGTCTAGGGCGACTACTATGAGAACAAGGACAGAAAATAAAATAAGCCGCCTTACGACACAAAATCTAAAATCAGAGAATCGTCAGTTTTTAAGTAAAAAATTCAGACAATAGCGTAAACGGTCATGAAATTCATTCTTATGTCTGGCAGGGTTAATTAAGAACTCTTATTTTTGAAGCAAATAGTGCTACCTAACTATGGAACACTTAAATTAACACATTTTTGTTACATTAACATGTGTAGACCCATGTATATTTTTGTCACAAATTCCTCAGTCCTCTTTTCATAGTGTCATGGACCGTAAAATAGTTCTGGATTTTTCTCTTTTTTATCATTCAAATTATATTTAAGTAGGTACCCATATCTAAATGATAAATGAAGCTCTCATTTTCCGCGGTGGCATTTTGGGACACCATTTTAATTCTTGGCATTCAGATAGTGCTGATTCCAATTTAAATAAATCATTTATAAAAAATAATAGATTGACATTTCACGTTTTTTTACACAACTAGTACAAAGAAGTGTTTTATTTTTAAGTCTAATATTACATTTTAATTAAATAATCAAGGTTAAAACCTCTAATAGAAATGACCGCAACCCGCAAATAATACCTACAATTTAAATAATTAATTAGTGAACAGACAATTCTGTTGAACAATTAACGAAACTATTCATCGAACAGTCGTTTCTGTCTTCATTCTCTTTTTCAAACCGTTTGTTAACTACGCATTTATTTGTAGTAGTGGTGGCCCTGTGGTATTGGCCCCGACGTGTTGTAGATTGTGGGTTCGAACCCAGGCAGACGCTTTACTAATCGTGAAGGAAACATCATGTTGGAATCAGTATGTCCTAGAACACTGGGCCCCCGTGATCCATTACAGCCCACTCCCTTTCAAATAGAGTAGGCATATGCCCCAACAGTAAATGTAGTGGCTATTAGTAAAATAATGTTGTCAAAAACCATCACGCCTGTAATCCCCGAAAGAGTTGTACTTGTAACATAACCGCATTTCGCCAGTTACCTTTAAGTCCCATGTCATAAGGTGAGCCTATTGCCATCAACCTAACTGACAAATTTCTGATGGAAAAACGCAATAACCCTTTGTCCGACCTAAGAATAGAACCCAGAACTTCATGTTCAGCAGTAGCGCTTGCCCTAGACTTAGCCTTAGTTACTGCTTATAACATCAGCTTCTGCCAGTGAATGTCCCGTCAAAGCCGGTGCAGCAGTTTCAGAGATTAGCCGGAGCAAACGGACAGACAAATAGAAAAAATACTTGTTTTTGACATTAGAAACAGAAACAATTTTTTTATTTATTTGTATGTATGTAGCATCTATGTATAGACACGAAAGTTCCCTCAACTTACACAACATGGTGAAGCGTTAGCTTTCGAAATACTCAATGAACGATATTGAACGTATTCTCCACTGAACCATTCCTTTGAATCAGTATGCAAATTTACGACGACACGAGCTCAAAGTTACCTCGGCTCGTAACTCTCAACGGTGATTTAAACAATAAAGCAGTCTGATGAAACCGATCATTGCATTCCTTACAGCGTCGTTAGCCTATATGCTGATAGAAGAATTATGACGCTTTCATTTTGAATCTAACTGCAATTATTGATTAGATCTTGAGAGTTTTAGCAATTGTTTTGTTTTGAATGTGCTCTTGATAAGTTATTCGTTGTGTTAGATTGTATATTTCAATATATTTGGGAGAGTAATTTGTTGTATTATCATGTAAGGTTTTACGACCTTATAAAGGCCGCAGGAATCAGCTGGATGAGGAAAGCACAGAACCGGTCGAAGTGGCGGAGCTTGGGGAAGGCCTATGTCCAGCAGTGAACGTTTTTCGGCTGGAAAGATGATGAAGTTTTAAGTTATTTTTATGCTTATGAAATTTCGCCAACTAATTCAAAGTGGGCGTTGTTTTTATTTTTTTCTGTGTGAGAAGAATCTGTAGCTCCACAGACTATTCAGTGTTTGATACTTTATTTCAATATTGAAAGATTAACTGACGTTGTCCAAAAACATGCCAGAACTTTGAACATACACAACCACAAATCACAGAGTTCCATGTGTGGCACAATCTCGAATTCTGATAACAAACTTTGTTAAAAAACTAGTCCTACGCCCCATCTTTTATTAAAGAATAGATACCTAGGAAACTTTCTATCCTGACTGCCAAAAAACTAAATTAATAGGACCTACATATTGTATGAAGTCAAAGTATTGTGTTGCTTGAACAAGTTTTTTTATATTATTTTTAGATTTACCTGATAAAACAGTCAAGGGCGTAGAAGGAAATAACAAAACGCAGACAGATTAACCTGTTAGGGGTTATTCACCAACTCGACACGAGAGACTGGACACACCTGTGTCCAGTTGGTGAAACTCAAAATTAGTATCACTTATTATTTCGTGATCTGGTCACGCCAAGTCTGTGTGAATGGCTTCTTAAATGATTATCCTATAGTAATGAAGAACAATTCGTACCTACCATGTTTAGCTCGACCCTTAATATTTCTTCTATCTAGCCCTTTCCCAACGATGTAGCCGAGTACCACTATTTTACATAGAGGGACAGCCTATCTGACGTCCAATAGCCAGTTACCGGAGAACACGATACACCTTGGTCAAACCCTTGACAATTTTTTAAACAATACTCATCACAGATTTTAACCATTTTAATTTTAATAATTAATCTATTTGAAATACAAAACATCACACCTTGATTCCCCGAACGGTTGGGCAGAGGTGTAACTATAGTACCTGAATCCACATTCTGCTGGTTATGTTTAAGTACCATATAATAGGGGGCAAGCCTATTGCCAACAATCGGGAAAAATTCAGACTCCGGGCTGCCACTGAGAAATTGAAAAACTCAAATAGCACTTTGTTCAACCGACAAATTGAATAGACATTCATGAAAAAATCATTCAATGGGATCAAATTAACGTAAAGGTTCGTATTGATCATTTCAGTTCTTATAATTATGTAAAGCCACATTTATTACGATCGCGAATCATATTTTAAACGACATACATATTCTGATAATAATTAATATACATTGAAACTCATTTGACCCTTTGAGTTTGGGTTCAGTATAAGTGGGGTGAACTAACAAACGTTGCGCCCTCACGGCCCGCAGTCGCCGCAGCAGACGCCCTGGGCGTCGGATTCCCGGCCACCGTAGGCGCGGGCTTGCGGATGGCGAGTAATGGGTAGCTCGCTGTCCGATAAGGACCAAGCCCGGTCCGATGGCGCGGTGTTCAGCGCTCCTCAAAGAGATGTCAGCACCAACTGGTGAGGTCCGCTAGGGCCGATGCCTGCCAGGGGTGCGGGTTGTTCGAAAGAGATATCATGGGCCCTGGCACACAGGCAACTGAAGGAACACGGGTGGGTTTTAGAAGTCTGACACCCAGAATGGGAGAAGTTATTTGAAGATGTCCCATCCTCAAAAAAAAAATCCCCCAATCTCGTACAATTGGCAGATATTTATTATGGCTATCCCAAAAAATGACAATCTACAAACTAGTTTAGAAAATAGGCTTGTCATCTCAGATTCATGACTTTGTCAGTACCTAAATATAGCACATTAATTCCTCTCTTCAGACTGACCTAGTTAATACTTTAAAACTACTTATGTTGTAGAAGCACTTTGTTCCAAACGAGCTCACCGCCGAAACTTTTGACAAGTTTTCGTCTTGGGTATTCGATACTTTTAGTAAAGTTCGTTTATTTCGAGAAATTCGAGAACACAAGGGTTTTTGTTCTGGAAAAAGAGTAAAACAATCCATGTTGTAATTCTGAATTATGTTAGTCAGTGAACGAGTACCTTACATCATGCAGAAAAATGATTATGGCTGCATTCGATTCGAAGCGAATATAGACAAAGTTTCAAAATTGAATACTCCTTTAATATAAAACTACAGTTTTGTGGTAAGGGCGTTAAACTATTCTGAAATAAATATCATAAATTCAGTACCTATTGCTTCTTATTTTCTTATGAAGTGCCAACGCCATTGCCAATGAATGTAGGTATCAGTAACAACGTTCATTCAATATTTTATCTACATAAAGTTTGTAAACCAGCAATCATGATGTTCACTTGTTTCCAATTGGTTATATCTCTCCCATTCAAAATAAAATTAAAACAACAAAAACAAAACACAATCTATTTTCCAATATGACGTATAGTTGACGCGTTTTAGACACCGTGTAGGCGGAGCAGCTGTTTTGATACTTTTAATTCAGTATAGAACAAATAATAACACATATTTTTATAACCTGACCTTCTAATAACGGTCGTGTCAAGTCAGGACATTGGGAGTGATCAATTTCTTTGACGTAACGACACAGTAACCCCCTGACACATCGTAAAGACTTTCAATAAAGGGACTAAGTTATAGGCGATAGCGTGTGATAGGCTGTCGTTTCGTTTCTTTTGCAGCCGTAGAGCGAAATTGCTCGGCTATTTCGATCGTGTACATTTGAGGTCGTTAGATAAACTTAGTTCAAATTGAAGGTTATTTTTATCGTTAACGCTAGGATGTAGCTGAAAACTTAGACAATAACCCTAGCGTAGTCAGTTGATAGTGACTTTCCGCAATATTTGGATCAAAATGGATTGTTTTTTTTTTACTGTAATGCTTTTCTCTCTCTTCTTCAACCCTTGGCCAGCCAATGCTGAGTGTAGGTCTCTTCCAAATCACTCCACTTTTGGCGGTTTTGTGGCATGGCAATAAGTTTCTTCCGGCTAGTTTAATGAGATCGTCTGTCCACCTAGTCACTTGTCTTCCTACATTTCTCCGTCCCATCTGTGGTGTCCACTCCAGCATTTTCTTACCCCAGCCATGCCATGCTTTATTCAGTATTAATGTCAAAAATCTATAAACGAATTGATCTACGCTTACCGTTCTTTATCTGTCGAACATTTTGACTATACACTATTATAGTTTTCCTGAGTTTGATAATTTGGAAAAACTGGGCTGGGCTAGTTGGTGCCAGTAATCGAAATTTAGTAGCTGTCTAGCAGCAACTGTTATTCTTTACCATGATTCTAGCAACTAAACATTTCGTTATCTTAAAGTGATTTCCGAAAGACGTCATTGCACGCATAATTCACTGAGCATCAAGATTAACTATAAATTGCTCAAAGCATTACCTAATCCATTAACGCCCCCGCTCGTAACATACACCATAGTTTATTGCGCGTATTTTTTCCCTACCTTTTATGACCCGTAGGTGTGAACTGGCTTTTATGCCCAATCAAATCAAAATGTAGCCCAGCACTTGGCTTGGTCGTATCATCAGAACCAATTACGGGTAATAGAGCAGTGAAAGTGTGATGGTCGAATGTTGCTGGCATAAAATTTTAATTATAATTTTTGTGGTGTATCGGAATAATTTTGTTGGGGACTGTACCCTATAGCATTTTTGTTAACCATTTACAGTCTCTTGGTAAAATTGGAAAATTGACACTTGTTGGGATTATAAAGGTATCTTTTTTATCTCTCACGAGTTCTTTTAGATAATAGAAAAAAAAAATTTAAAAACTAAAAAACACGCTTTAAAAACCAAACTAAAAAATTTGAAAATAATTTAATTCTATTAAAAAGCGTGGGGTGCTTTTTGGGGTATTTTTATAATCAATTAATATCAAGCACCCCACGCTTTTTAATAGAATTAAATTATTTTCGATTTTATTAGTTTGGTTTTTAAAGCGTGTTTTTTAGTTTTTTAAACTATTATTTATTTACAATTTTTTAGTTCTGCTTGTTTGAAAAGCGTGATTTTTAAGTTTTTTTTGTTTTTTTTTCTGTATTTTTTTAATTTTTGAATTATCATTGGTCCTCGATAAGTCTAAAAAGTTTCAATGAAATCTGACCGTTTGAAGTTGGTCAAAATAGCATCCAAAGGAGTCGGTTACATACAAACATACAAGTGAAGCTAATATAAAGCGTGTAATGAGACGCTAGGAATACTATTGTATTGTGTATTAACTACCGAAATCAAAAGGCGCTCGTTCTTGGACTACCAAGAACTTTTGTTTTACTAAAAACAAAATTATTTTCAAGTCAATCTAAATTATAACCAATAGGTCATCATATAGGGCTTAGTGCAGACTTGCACACAGTGGGTATTATTTTTCTTTTACAGTTATGAGTAAAAGAAAATAATAATTATTATGTTAAATGACTTGGGCCCAATAGGTGGCCACACTAATCGCTGCATTAGGGAAGTTTTGAGGTCCTCAATAGTGCAGGTAACACTTTAGACCCTCCACTACAGTACCACTCCACTTTGACGTTCCTAATGAAATGAATATCGTATTTATTTCGCAGTTCGGGTCTCTGATAACTTGTGATCGATCTCACGGAAGACTATATCTTTGGATAAAACTTAAAGCTCGATGCATCACTGGTTTAAAAGATAAACATGACAGGTCGATTCAATCATTGCTTATTGCGTATAAACATATATACATAAACTCACGCCTTTTTCTCATGGGGGTAGGTAGAAACTACAGAACGCCACCTTCTACGTTCCTCACATACTAAACTTCTTTTGCCTCGTTTACGTTCATACATTTGGTCATACACGCACGTCGTTTGCGAATACTACGGACCTGACCTTTCTGAAGAACATCACCAATAAGGTCACTAAGTGTCCATATATGGCTTATATTTCGATTAATGATACAACAATTTATTTTATATCCCTGGCTCAAAAAGTAACCTCGGTCATTACGCCGCTGGCTGTACCGAGACTCTGTAGGTAATATAACATGTTGGCCAAAATTAACAATTTAGACATCTGCGAGTCTGTCTAAATATAAGAATTGTTTAATAGATTTCGTTTAATTTAAGTATCTCTGATTGTTTTATTTATTTATTATTTTTTCTTTGTAAGTCTTTTTAAAATGTTTTAATTATTTCCAAATTTTACCTATAATTAATATTTTTACTTTGTTTGCTTAGTTGTTAACTATATTGTGCATGCTATGGTCTCCTATAAGTGAAGGAGTACACCTACTTAATATCTCATGTTGCCCTTTAATTATGTGTCATGTATTGTGTGATGCATTTTTTGTTGGAGATCCTAAATCAATAAATAAATCAACAATTTAATAATTCAATTTATGAAAGCAATTGTTTTATTTCTAAAAGATGATTTTACAATCTTTTATCTCGTACCTACTAACTTCAACAAATATAAAGCCAAAACAAAGTTGATACTTGAAACAAAAGTAAAATTCTCTCTAGACTATTTTTTGTAAACACTTTTACATTGCTCGTAGTAAAACGAAAGTTGAGTAGGTTCTAAATAGCATTAATGTAACTGTTTACGTATATTAAAAGGACTGAGTAACGATGTTTTTATTTTAGTTTTTTTTAGGGTATCGTACCCAAATTGTGCCAACGAGACCCTATTACTAAGGCTCCGGTGTCCATCCGTCGGTCTCTGCACTAAGGCTCCTCTGTCCATCCCTCGGTCTGTGCACTAAGGCTCCTCTGTCTACCCCTCGGTCTGTGCACTAAGGCTCCTCTGTCCATCCGTCGGTCTGGGCACTAAGGCTCCGATGTCCACCCGTCGGTCTGTGCTGTATCCTTTGAACCGTAACAAGTTCACACTTGTAATTTTCACAGAGTGTGTATTGAAATGGCCGCTATAATAACAATTAAAACAAAACAAGTAAAACAATTAAAAGGGGTCCCTCCATACCTCCAAGTGAAAACCCCAGTAATTTGTTGTTTTTTTTTTAAGTAAATAATTTAAAAAATCGGTAGTTTAACATTGCACGGTCCAACGGAACCCTTATTGTGCGGATCTGACTCGCACTTGTCCGCTTTTTTTACAATTTTCTCATAGAATTTGATTACAATTAAATTAATCTCGAGGGTCCAATTAAGATTTAATCTGGTTCTGGTTGGGTTTATAACAATATTACTATATCAGTTTGTAACTGTCATTTAAGGGTAAACAAGGGACTACCTAGATGGGTGTATCAATCATAATTATCCTTAATCAATCAATCATTTGGCTCGGCTTATCGTAGTTCACTGTTGGACATTATCATCTACCCAACGACTAGGGGATAGAAATGACGAGCGATTCGTGGTTGTAATCCCGATTTTCGACTATTGATGGTCTTAGCAGTAGTCGACTCCATATTATTAGGTATGTTCTTCAGAATGGTCAGGTGCATAGCTATTCACTACCGTTCAATTCAGTTCCGTGCCGAACCGAACATCAATCAATGTAGAAAAAACTGCAAAATTTTGTCAGTTGAAATGAAATAAAAAACCGCCATTCTTCTGACAGATATTTTTTGTCGAGGGCAAGGAAAATAAGTCATTGAAAATGTGTCACTTTCGATACCACAACCAGTCGAATGGTTGTGAGTTGCTATGTTAGTGGCGTTCTATAGTTTCTGCTATGGTAAAAAGTCGTAAGTTTATGATTGTTAGGCAAGTATGTAACTCAATATTATGTTTTTTTTTAATTTTCTTTTTATATGAAACGGCTGTCCACCTTTTACATCAGAAATGACAAAATTCTAAATGAGACAAATTCATACACTCATTTCAAGAACTCCAGACATACTGACATGTTCGTTTTCCATTCGTCTGTGAACACGTCACAATCGACTTACCATCCAAGAGAGCGTTGAGAATGTGGCAGATTAAACGTTTAACTTCGATTAGGTACCGTCAACTGTGGCATCTTTACATTTCATGAGAAACTTTACCAATGGGAACTGAATTAAAATATCTATCGATTACTAAAAATTTGTTACAATTAGTAGATTTCTAGAGATTCTACTCCTTTGTCGCTTCGATATTAAATGGCGGCAACAGATTTTTAGTTATTACGAGACAAATTTAAGTACAGTTCTCATTGGTAAATTTGCTCATGGAAAGTAAAGATGCCACAGTTGACCGTACACATTTAAATCTATACCCATGGTGTGGTGTTGGTAAGCCATCGATTATTCGAAAAAATAACTTGAACAAATTATATATCCATTTCTACTAAAAGGCGGTGGAAAGAAGACTGTTGCTAACGTTATGTTACTTCCAAGCTTTTATAATAAATCTAGCAAAGATCCGTTTCCCGTGACTCAGAGTAGTTTCTAGTGAATAGCAATAAGCTCTTTCCTATTTCATGGGATTTTATAACGTCATCGAAGATTTAATTTGGATTTAATTCACTTCACTGCGGGAGCACTATCTATACTAATATTATAAAGAGGTTAAGTTTGTGAGGTTGTAGGGGTAATCTCTGGATCGACTGAACCGATTTTGAAAATTCTTTTACCAATAGAAAGCCACTTTATTTTTGGGTGTAACCCGAAAAATTTAAAGGCTTTTTCGTGGTAGTCGGGTGTGCATAGTAAGTCGGAGAAAAACATTCGAACGAAAAAAAATTGGAAACACATGCGTGCGAATCCAGAACGGGCAGCTAGAATTTTAATAAAACGAAAGGAAAGATGGTTCATCCTCTGCTTTACCTTTGCTCAACTTCGTTGTTGGGTTGGCTTCCAGACTTACAGCAGCTGACTACTAGTATTTAACATGTAGCAACTGATTATCTGACGTTCACAATCCAGTTACTGGATTACAAAATAAAGAAGATTGCAAGACAATACTCAACACAATTGAAAATTGTAAATAAACTAATAGCTTCACAAAATCTAATTTCAAATAACGTAACATTTTACCTCAAAATATCACTCGTACTAATTATTGTCAGTGAACATTTACTGCTGAACACTAAACCACAAATTCAAAGCTAAGCAATTATTGAAAATTAAATAAAATTAATTAAAAGTAATTTATTCAGATTTATGGCCATTTGATACTATATTAAGTGATGTATTTTATGATGTATTTATTCACCTTCACCACTTCCTAGTGCTTTAGCTGGGAAGAAGAAGTGGCGCAACGAACTCCCCAGCAGCACAGCTGTCTGTTAAGTTAGAAGTACTTGATTCTATACAGTGGTAGGTACGTAATTAACATTACGAAACACAAAACATTAAATTAAAATATATGCCATACGTCAGCTAGCACACACCAATATACCGAAAAAAAAACATTAAAAACTTTACTCGAGCAGAATTAAATAATTAAAACAAAAATGTAAACAGAAATTAAAACCTAAATGAAAGCCTCTCTAGGCATAAAGAGCGTGCCCGCTTACGTAGGTATGCAATGCTGCATTATGTTCTAACTAATTTATATATGGGCTTACCGTAATTTTTGAAGTGTAACATTTTTCCTCTCGCTTTCCTGCAATCTGCGAGAGTGTTCGTGAAAAGGGACGGAAGTATGTGACGGGAAGTCGGGGAAGTACGCGCTATTTGATTTGACCAATGAGCGCGCGCGGTTGTAGAGTTGGCATTAGTAAAATAACTGTCTCCATTGTAAAAATGCATTACTCCTAGTGTTAATTAAATAAAATGCACCTTTCACTAAACATAATTATTCTTCATAGGTAACGAAAAATCATTTCAAATAATACCTGAATTATGTTTTTCAGGATATTATAATGTTAATGTTGAATGTTCAAAATATGGAGATGGTGCATTAACATTTTCTAATTATTGTTGATCCAAAACAGGTGGGAGCAAAATTATAAAAATAAAATAACTTATTACATATCTATAATATAAAATATTTATAATTTGTAAATTTTCAATAAGTATTAAATTGTTATCATTGACTTAATAAACTTCATGGCATCTCATTATGGCGTTCTGAGTTCTGGGTCCACACCCAAAAAAAAAAAATTGTGCAAGACTACTTCAATTATATCAGAATTTTGTATTGTTTTATTTATCTACCGTTTAATTCATTACCACACAATACGGCGTAGTAACAAACGACAAACCCCTTTATGTTACTTCAGTATTAATTAAATGTTTACAAACTAATTTACCGATGGCACCAGCCGCGGCGGGAGTAATCAAATCACCAATATAAGTTACTATCAGCCGCCATTTTACGTAATTCCACACTAGCTTCTGCCCGCGACTTCGTTCGCTTAAAAGTAGAAATATACACAATATACTAAAATAACAGCAACTACATTATTATAAAAGTCCTTCGGCCTCCAACCCACCGCGTCGCGTTCATCGTTTCTGTTTAGCATTCTTTCTTACTTTTTTGGCTTTTGCTCGGCTCCTAAGGGTTGTGGTGTGATGTTACATAGGTTATAACCTTCTTAAACAATTGGACTATTAAATGTAAAAAAGTTTTTTTCATATCCGATGGCAGTTCCAGCGATTAGCGCGTTCATACAAACCAACTCTTCAGCGTTATGGTATTATCGTATTTTTACCTCACAAAGTGACGCGCGCTTTACTTGTGGTTACGAAGTGTACAAAGATGCTGTAAATGTGTGTGTGAGCACAGGAGCTCTCGTAACCGTCGTCCGAGGCAATGGCGAAGTTGGGAGTGTGTGTACTTGTGTGCGTGCGTTATGTGCTGACGCTACTTGTCTTCACGCACACATCACAGCGTGTCTGTACAGTTGGTTACCACAAGTAAACCACGCATCGCTTCGTGAGATAAAAATACTGTAGTAAGTAATTTGTAGATAGAAACAAGTGAGTAAATACATTTTCGAGAGAGAAAAAAAAAGAAATTGCGAGAAAGTGCTCTTGTATTTTCCTGGACTTTGATTAACAAGGCGTCGTTGAGATTCTGATTACTTTGAGAATGCTTGGCCCTTTTTTCACATCTTTAGGTCAGTGCTCCTAGTCCTTGTTCGCTCAATTCTCTACTGATTTGTTACACCTAATATCAAAGATAGAGATGTACCTTTTCGTGCTTTAAATTTTTAAATATATCGTGGTGAGGTGAATCCGAACATAGGGGGTAGAGAGACAATCTGTGCCATACGCGATAAGTTTTTATCCAGTGCGCAAACTGTAACCATGAATTCAGCATATCATTCTAGACCCCTCAGCGGAGAAATTTTTCGTAAATTATACAAAAAAAAATCAGCTGTTTCATAGTAAAGTGCAATAGCTACGCGGTCAAAATGTCTGGAACAGCTGATTTTTTTTGTATATTTTACTGTATATTTTTCTATCTGTCGAGGTGATCTGAAAGCGGCGATGCCTCTATTTTCAGAACAATCAATGACTTCATTTAGGTCGTGGTATTCGTTCTAAAGCAGCTTATGACTAGTGATTTTAAAACTTTGGGAATTGTTTCTAACAAAACCGAGCAAAGCAAGGGCAGGTCCCTAACCTGCCCTTGCTTTGCTCGATTTTTACGACATGACAAAGCATCGAAATTTCTTTAATATATGCAACTTTCATAATCTACCTATAATGTTCCCACTGTTGAAACTCGCCTCCTCCTTTCGAAAGGTAGTGGGGGATAATCTACCACGCGGGCCCAGCTGGACATGTCTTTGAATTTTTGGTTCTAGAACTGATGGATTGCTTCACCGTTTTGAGTGTAATTTATGCAAGTTGAGTAATAATTATTTATACACACAATCATATGAAAATTACGGTAAAAATTGTATCAAATTCCGCTGTGAAGTTTAGACGAATAACGCAGTCATATAGGCGACACGAAAGGGACTATATTTTATAATGTATTGTAGATATCATCATCATCATGGGGTTTGCCATAATCGCCACGCTTGCCAGGCGGGTTGGCGATCGCAGTATGGTGGTCAAATGCATAGAGAAGGCTGCTGCCCATTCTCTAGTAAGTCCCTTAGTCGCCTTCTACGACACCCACGGGAAGAAATGGGATGGTGATATTCTTTTACGTCCGGCACCACACGGTACGGAACGTTAGATATGGATAGATACAAAGGCTCGAATTATCAAAGTAGAAAGTACCCCATACGGACCCTTTAAGAAACTTTACAAGATGGCTAAAGCATCTTGTAAGTTCCTTGAAGGAGTACTGCTAATTTCTGGATGTTATTTACCTACTTTGTGGTAGTAAATGTGGTGGTGTTTGTAAATAATAGAACAATGTTGATTTAAATTGTGTAGGTACTGTACCTACTTTCATAAGTAAAAAGCGTCTGAAAAATAAAACTGAAAACTAAGGTGTAATTCTAAAATAAATGTAGCCATTATGTCAAACGACATGAGGCCCATTTTTGTAATAACAGTATTAAATCCATTATGACTTTTTCAATTCGCTAGATCGTTACAATCGCGTGTCAGTAATATTTTATTTAATAGTCTACGATTCGAAACTCACGTATGTAATGTCCCTTCAGGCGTGCGAACATTAAGTTAAGAAAAAAAGTCGATTTCTCATCGACACTCCTTTCGTACGAAAAATATTACTGGAACAGCTGTGTGACTTAACGATGGTAACCTGTCAAAGATCTTTTAAATTACGAACATATTCGAATTTTGATTTAAACATTAAAACAAGAGAATAACGATTTGTTCTTGAACATTTTGGTCACGGTTTTCTGATTTTGGAGGCCAGGAATTCGTAGTTCAATATTTAAAAAGCTAATTACTTTGGCATAATTTCCCTTGTGGATTCGTTTTTGATTATATAACCGGAGTTTACTTCTTAAAACTTAGTTGATAATCTTTGATTTCGGCACGAGCACGAGAATACATGGGGTAGTCTGATGTTGCTGGTGCCTTATTGAACCTCAGCCAAGACACGAAAGCTTTTTTGCAGCACCAGGTAAAATAAATGGGACTTATCCCTTCACTTAATTTACTTAGTAAAGGTAGTAAAAGGTTATCAGGTGTACATACCTATTGCTGACAGGAATACATTAACCTGTAAATAAAGAAATAGAATGAATAAAAAAATATAGACGTCACATTGACAATTTTTTTTCATTGGGAGCAGTGGTGAGCCAGTAGTCGTAGGTCGTAGATACGAAACCAGACCGGTGCTTTACTATTTGTGTAAATTATTTCATCATAACTCATAACGGTGAAGGAAAACATGGTGAGGAAACCTACATGTCCTAAAACCAAGTCGATGACATGATATCCACTAACCAGCACTCGGCCCGCGTGGTGGATTACGGCCCACTCCCTGTCACAGAGAGACGAGGCTTGAGTCCCAGAAATGGGGACATTATACATTGCTGCTTGCTGGTGATTTTAAAAATTGACTTGGCCAACATTTGGCTTGCTCACATTACATTGGATTTATAACATACTGAACTGGAGGAATGAATGTAAAGGGTCTGCTTACCCCTCGGGGAATACAGACGTCATAAATAATGTGACTTTAAAAATAAATACGTTTACATCTTAAAAGAAAAACATGAAACCTATTATTTCGAAGAAGTATTCTGTACCGAATTCACCTAATGGGTCTTCGCAAAAGTTGAAAGAAAATGAAATAAAGACTTTTGAAAATACGAATAAGTTAAAGAAGTATCAAATCAAACATCTTAACACCTTATGTGACATAATCAAGGGTCGTATCATTCACTTTAAGGCTTCTTTAAAAAGGCGCAACGCGACTCTCGTAGAAGAATTTCTATGAAAACTTCATGGAAATTGTTCTACAAGTCACGTCACGCTATCGCGGTGCGAAAGTCTGAAGAAGCCTTTATTCTTTGTTAAGGTGAACGTCCTGAAAGACGTATGTTTAATACGCGGTCTTTGAATTATTACCGTCATTTATAGAATATTGGACGCGCTAGGGACTCTCCAAGATAGTATGAATTTTTCATTGAAAATTTCAGTAACACGTGTCTTGAATTTGAGTGTTGCACTGTTCATAATGGTAATGAAGAGATAATATTATGCATGAGGTTAATTATTATATGTATTTAGCAGCTACTAAGAAACAATTTAATTCATTAGTAGGTACAATATTTCGGTCCATGGATAGGTTACACTGACCATCTTTACATACCGAAACCTGTCCGTGCCTAAGAAAGCACGTTAAGCTGTTGATCTCAGCTGTCATTTGTGAAACTATGACAGTCGTTATGGGTCGTCAGAAGCCCGAAAGTCTGACAACAAGTCTGACCATGAGGTATCGCATTGTCACCTAGTTTCTGAGTTTGGAGTTCAGATAGGCAGTCAGTCGATCCACGTAAAATATTAGTTAATTTTTTTTTCTTTCGGTGTCTTTTTAAAGGAACTTCTTATTTTTGGCTTGTTAGGTGTTGACAAATCCGTATTCTTCCCTTGCTTGGTAAATAACAGTGACAGAACGTTATTAACACATCATGAACATGCACTAAGTGGAATAACTACGAATTATTGATGCTAACTCAAAAACCATTAATCAGAACTTGACCCAATTGATATAAGTAGGACACGGTGGAGCATACGGTGGAGGTCTGCCCGGCTTGGGCGGAGTACCGCCGTGTCCTCATGAAGGCGATCGGCGGTGGCGATCTCTCGCGTCCAGCCCTGGGCCAGGCCATGGTACGGAACGAGAGTGCATGGGTAGCCGTCACCTCCTTCTGCGAAGCAGTAATGCTCCTGAAGAGGGCAGCGGCGCACGTGAGGGAGAGGCAGTAAATGCGCCCTCACGTTCCTAGTCTCCGAAGGAGACGCCCTGGGCGTCGGGAATCCCAAGCTGATTCCCGGCCACGGTAGGCGCGGGCTTGCGGATGGCGAGTAATGGGTAGCTCACTGTCCGGTAAGGACCAAGCCCCGATCGACGGTGCGTTGTGTTCCACGCGCGCCTCAAAGAGATGTTAGCAGCAACTGCTGGGGTCCACAAGGGCCGATGCCTGCCAGTTCGTTGCGAACCCGTTAGGTACGGATCGTTCGAAAGAGATACCGTGGCCCCTGGCACGCAAGCAACTAAGGGAACACGGGTGGGTTTTAGTCAGTAAAAACCTGACATGCACTCCTGCTCCACCCAGGGCGGGAAAGTTATTTGATGATTATGCCAACCTCAAAAAAAAAATCAATTGATATGGGACCACTCTATAAGTATACCCTTTCAAACATTTTTTTTTTCAAATCGGTTTATAAATGACGGAGTTCTGAGTAAACAAATTAAAAAAAAAAACACCCAAACGTACGAAAGTGTGGAAGGTATTTACGTTGCGTTGCAGCCAGTCCCAATCTGCTCTGAAACATTCTCCGTTTTGACATTAGATGCGTTCATAATTCAAAAAATATTTTCTCTTTGGCGCCATTCGATGTGTCTGGCAGCGTAATGTCAACACGCCTCTCTGTCATGTTTTCATAAATGACCCTTTAAAAAAAATGTTGGCACTATTTGCTAACAATAAACCCATTCATTAGGTTATTTTTCTGCAGCCCATTATTTCTATAGACTATTGTTGATTGATAAATGAACTACTTTGGTAACGACCTGTCAACAATTGTTACTATTTTTCTTTTTCGCTGAAAAGGCGGTTTATTCGCAAAAAATAAAAATACTCTTTGTTTTTCCAACAGTCTATTAACTTTTTAGGTGAAGGGCAAAATTGTATTAGAAATGCTACACCCATCTTACTCCTTTAAATTGTAATATTACAATGTCAATTAAACGAATTATGGCTACAATTATTTTAAACTATTATTTTGTGGCCTTAATTATTTTAATTGACAGACAGGTAACAAACTGTCTTCATTACTTAATTTTAGCATTAGGTATCCGGTGAATTTTCCGCCCGTAATTTTCTATGACCAATTATAAAAAGTAGACATTTAAGTTAAGATTCTTTGTAATTCTGAAATACCCACAAAATCCTGAAGGCCAATTCCCGTGTTTAAAAATCATTTTAATTCTAATCCTTGGCAATCTCATCTTATCGAAAATCAATGTCAAAAATGTAGTTAAATTAGATGTATTTTTACGGATTAAGACCGAGATAAGAATACGACTGTTCTTAAAATTACAGGAATTGCCTATCTGATACGTTACATTTCTTATTTAGCCTTCTTCTTTAATACAGATCTATGCCTCATAATGTTAATTACTTTGCATACCTACTATTGTATAGAATCAAGTTTATCTAAGTAACTGAACGGACAGCTGTGCTGCTGGTGAGGTTGTTGCTCCACGTCTACCCAGCTAAAGCCAGGGGTGCGGCCTGCCAGGGGTGCGGGTTGTTCGAAAGAGATACCGCGGCCCCTGGCACACAGGCAACTGAGAGAACACGGGTGGGTTTTAGGCAGTAAAAGTCTTACACCTGCTCCACCCAGAGCAGCAGAACTTATTTGATGATTTTCCACCCAACAAAAAAAAAAGCACTAGGAAGTGACGAAAGGAGGGTTTTTTGGGAATCGTCATAATGTCGTTTTGACGTTCGAAAAGTGCTGATTCTCAGCCTAATTTAAATAAATGAATTTTGATTTGATTTGTCAATTTTTAGACTGATAAAGGTGTTACGGGTTGTCAGAAGTCCGATAGTCTGACAACCAGTCTTACCAAATGGTATCGTATTATCCAGTTACTGGGTAATGAAGGTCAGATAGGCAGTCATTCCATGTAAAATACTGGTAGGTATTCAGCTGCATCCGGTTAGACTGGAAGCCGACCCCGACATAGTTGGGGAAAAGGCTAGGCAGATGATGATGATCAAAGATCTTTCACCAGCTTCAGCCTGCAGAAAACTCTTCCTAAAATCCACATCAGCTTTTAAATCCACCATGTCATTGAACTTGCCCTACAAGTTCCTAATTATACCGCGGCCGCTTGAACTTGGCCCTTTTACATCGCCGATATTATTAGGTCGCCCTTTGGTTTTGAACGATCAGCGTATTCTTTTTATATCCTCGTGTTGCTAAGCGCATCTTTGAATGCAACCTTTTCTTTGAACTTTATAACTCATGTGAAAATATTACTTTCGTGGGTAATTATTTTACTGTTTAGAAGGTCGTATGACCTATGGAAAAAACCCATTTGTTACTTGAATCGGTCATAAGGAAAATTGCCATTTACTTAGGCATAATCTTTCGTATGGGTGACGGCTATAGGAATAGAATATTATCACGGTGAAGAGAAGGACTAAGTCTAGGATAGTAGACTATCTTAAAATAGAAGGACTATGGGCTAAGGATGTGACTCGGCCACTGATTTTATCGATAATATTCTTGAAAAGAATGTAGAATATTTTAATAAGAATATTTTTATCAAATCTTCTTTTTAGGTAAGTTCCGTTTGTATTTCAGATATAATATTTGTAAACATGGCATTTTTTTAAATTCTATTTTAATTTTCAACTAATGATATCTTGTACGTACTATAAATTACTCTGTTAATGCTGTGCACTTCTGTAAGTGCCAAATTCACAATTCCTAAAACTGTATGTCATTGTTGTTTGTGTATGTTTTAGTAAATAAAAATGCCTCAAATGAAAAAGAGTGTGGTAACATCTTCTTTTTTGGAAAACCATGACTTTGTCTATTCATAAAAAATATTCATGACTCACAGAAATCTAGATCTAGAAGCACAAAATTCTCACCGAGTTCCTTAAAATAATGTAGTGAAAGTTAACACTAAGAAAGGAGTTTTGTAATTTCTTCCCCCAAAGTGGTTTTATAGGAGATGTAATTTTATATGGAAGTTTGCCCCATACACGGGTTGTTACTAAGATAAAAAAATAGTTCAATTCTACTCTCATATAAGAGTAACTTATAATCTCTGAGCTTATAAGCCCAAAGATAATAATCATCAAGATAACTCATAAAATCATAACAATTCTTATTCGAAATTCGAATAGAGATCAATAAGTCACTCCGCGCTAACCGGGATTTGAAATTAGAACAAACTTTATTTTGGTCGCCATTTTTAAAATTTATCATCCTACCACCGGTCGTAAAGATATTAATGCTTCGTTTACAATGTTAGACAATATTCTACTGTCCCGTTAGAATATTTTATTTAAAATTTTGGGTGATTAATTGTTTGTTGGGAGTAGAGCAATATTAATAACGAGAGTGAGTCTGTCTATTTCTCTGTCAAGGTTAAACTACTTATCTGATCTTGATGAAAATTGTCAGGGAACTAAAACCAATACCTACAAGATACTTTTCATTAGTAATTAACTTTTTTAAAGTATTTATAAGTTTATACTAGTTGTATTATGTTTTTACATACCAACACACAGATTTTTCTCCTTTACAATATTAGTACAGAAAAGTGCGTGTTGCCAGTGGAACTAAATCGTGGTCGCTCACAATGGGCCTCCATTAGAAAGCTGAAAGTCACCGAAAGGGCAATGGAGAGGGCTACTCTTGGAGTTTCCATACGCGTTCGAATCAGAAATGAATAGATCCGTAGCAGAACCAAGGTTACCGACATAGCCCGAGGAATTGCCAAACTTAAGTGACACATAGCTCGCAGAATAGATGGCCGATAGAGCTAAAAGTTTCTGAAGTGGCGACCGCGTACCGGAAGACAGTGATAGAAGGCTTTCTTTCCACAAGGTGAACCAATTATCTGGTGAACACCGAAGGAATCCGTAGGATGCAAGAAGCCCAGAACCGATCGGAGTGGCGCTGCTTAGGGGAGCATACGTCCAGCTGTGGACGTTTTTCGGCTGAAACTATGGTGAAGAAGTGAAACTTGTTATTGATATTTCTCCGAATGTTTCTTACAAACTCATAAATCAGCCCAATAACTACTCATAATGAAAACAAATCATGAAATTTTATTTAGCCAATAAAAGCAGCATATGCTCATAAATTAAAAGCTCAAATACATTTTTTAATTCAACAGTTGATCTAGATTTCTAGGCACGGGTGCCCACACTGGTTGGCTTGGCAATAAATAAACGCAACGCTGAGTAATACACCGATACATTAACGTCTGAAAAATAATCAAACTTTTAACGAAGCGGCTGCAACATGATTGAGTTGCAACGAAAGTCTAATTCACCCTGGCTAAGGCTGGCTGGCTGGTCTAAGTCAAGCTCCCTGGCTTCTATTTGAGAATATTTTGGACATGCGTTTGAAGACGCAAACAGTTATTCAGCCGTTGTTGCGTGATACAGTAACAAACTTCTAAATATCCAAACATACATACTTTCGCATTAATAATTTTATAGTAAGATTGTAATTAATATTAATGTAGGATAACCAAAATAAGATTTTTAGCATTATAACACATAAATAGCAGCGAAAGAGTTAATTTATACTCTCGATGTAATGGTAAACAATGTTGTTGTTGTTGTTTTTTTTTCTGGCAGACACTTTTATTTTTGGGTACAAAATGTTCGAAACTGAAATGATCTCCTTTTACCTCCTTATAATATTAGTACCTATATAACTATGGGGACAAACCTGAACTAGCGCAAAAAAAAATCAGCCGTTCCCTATATTTATGTTCGCATAACTCGTCAAAATTTAGGGAACAGCTGATTTTTTTTTCGCGATTTCAGGTTTGGTACCATAGTAAAAGCTGTTCATAATGATGAGTACAATGACCCCTTCAGATATTTCGTGTATGAATTATAAAAAACACCTTATACACCATGAAATTGAAATGGTTGTTTTCCCGTGGCAGAACAACTTGCCATAAGGAGTACTTTCGAAGCATAGAGTAAAAGTAAAAAAAATAAGATTTTTTTGTTTTCAAATAATTAAAAAAATATTCATCAACTCGATAAAACACTACTCAATAGTAACACTAGAGGTAACTGGTAGATACTTCTCGAATCGCACGCATCGCTGACAAAGGGAACAGCGATGCATACATGATTAAAGCAAAATAAACTCTCGCACGTGGTGATTTTTCACAACAAAAAATGGCAGATTATGCCATTTTTTGTTTCTAATATTTTATTTCTTTATAAAACTATTGTATGACCAAGACAAAACTATTTCGCTGCGGGAAAACAACAATTAAAATTTCACGGTGTATATACATATACGTAACATACTAAAACATGCACATATCTACGTATACTAGCTGACCATTAAGACGGTGCAACCTTCATAAACTTCCAACGTTTGGAATAATCTTACGATTTGTTGCGCCCCACAGTGGAACGAATGTATGGGAGCGGTTGGACGTAGACATGTCCGAAAAATAAGAGTAAAATTATGACAAACTAATGATGCCATCTTATTCGATTACTTAATGCCTTCATAAATTGTGGTGATGAATTTCTTCATAACTCCCATATTTCGGGAGTAATTTGAGAAAATGTGAAATTTTACTATGAAAATGAGTGTATCGAGCTCTCTCCCTCCTGATTCCGGGCTTGTTTCAAGTAGCGGTCTCTAATATCGTAATGCTATTACTAAGAGCTATATTTAATACTAAGACACATAGTGCGCCAAATGTGCACTTTCTGGGATAAAAGGAAATGAAAATTAAAAAAAAAAAACGTTTTTTCCCCATTTGTATTTACTTTAAACCGCAGACAGACTTATTAAGAGGTCTATAAATATATTATATATATATACAGAAATATATATTAACAAAAATATTCACAAGAACTGATGAGAGTATGACTTTTAAGTAAGTTGATAATAAATTACCTAGTTTCATTAAAAGTACAATAAATAATTAAGATGTAAGCTCTAATTTACTAAGTTACACATTTTAAAACAATAACATCATTTAATTATCTTCGTCATCATCATCATCATCAATTAATTCAAATTCAGAATCGATGTCCGCTAAATCATTTATGTTAACAAATTCGATATCACTTTTCTCAGAATCCGTAAGCTCATAAAATTCCTTAAAAGAAGATTTTTTTACAAACTTATTTCCTTTTGGACGGATACTTGTAACAAGTGGATCAGAAGACAGTAAAAGATTGTGCATAATATCTTCATTGCATGAGATACTGCTATGCTTTCGAGAATGCCCCTCTCTATATTTTCTAAAATCTTTATTTCTAGCCTCAGATGCCTCTTCGGATAGAAAACCAATGGGCACAATTGACATGTTCTGAACTATGTCTGGCCCATGCATTAAAATTTTATGAAGTGAAGAAGGCATATAATACCATGGGTATAACTCCACGTAAAGCTTAGCAGTATCAAAGCAGAACTCTCGGAATTTAGTTACGTTGATCTTCTCTCCTGATGAAATACACTGCAAGATCACACAGATTTTTCTTAAAAGCATAGCATCTATTCCGGTCAGTTCAGCAGATTTAGTGTAGTTTTCAAAAAATCTCCTTGCCGAGTTGCCATTGTTGGTGGATCCACTGCCTTGTTTCACAACATCGAGAAGTAAGCCCGTTTCTCTTCTTACAGCCTCTTGAACTCTTTTCTTCCTGTCATCAACTTGCCTTTTTGCTATATCACCCCTTACTTGCCATGATTTTATGTCTAATTTGTAGGAAATGTGTAATAAGCATTCCATTGAGCGAATCCAAGCGTGAAGGGTGCTTAAGCTATATTTATACATGTCCTCGTTTGCGTGTTTATCTTTGATTAACTCTAAATTATTCATTTCTTTAGGACAAGCCTTGCATATGTCACACACTGAAGCTGCTGTATTGGATATAATGGAATGAATTTTACCATCAATCATTGTCAACAGCAGTTGGTGTTTGACACTAATTCCATCAGTGATGGTGGATGGAGTTAAGGCTTCAATCTCTGCTTCGATTTCAGCCATCTCTCTCTGCACATTTTCTTTGGTTTCCTTTATAAACTTAAACAATATTGGCCGGCAAAATGAAGTGGAAGATGGTCGCTCGTTTTCCCAAATTGTTACACCTTTTGAGACGAGCCGCAGTGGTACAAGACTAATCATAAAATTACTAGCAAGATCGATTTGCTCATCTTCACTCGTCCTTTGATGATAAATGCTTTGGCTAGATGATCCGTCAAAACCCCATTTGCTGGTCAATACGAGCTGTTGATTGGGATCAACAGGGGTTTCTAACGACCTAATAAGTCTTCTTGAGGTTAAATCCATCAAGGCTTGTAATTTGATTTTTGCAGAGCTCTCTGTAACTGTGAGATCTTCTTTGGCCGGATAGCACTTAATTTTTTCTTTAACCAACATGTAGTAACTCGGGTATTGAAGAGCTCCTTCTTGAGTGTTGAAATCCCGAAGAGTGTTATAGCGCCATTTCGATAAGTTCATCGATACATAAAGAGCCAATGCCTTCAAAGGGGATATTTCCCGTACCTGAATTGATTTACCTTCAATGAAGGCTTTGATTTTTGAGGCCTCTTCTGGATTCTCCGTCAAGTATTTCATAACATAAGCTGTATCGCTTTGTCCTGCCTTTTGAAGCGCCCTTTCGGCCGAAAACATAATTTCAGCGCTGCTACTGCTGCATGAAAGACTATCTTCAGTGCGTCTTCTTTTTTGCCGGTTACTAAGGTCCTCAAAAGATTTACGAGGACTAGGATGTGTACAAGTTGAAGCATCAGATTTAGCAGGAGAAATTATGGGCTCGATGACGTCACTTATATTTTCTGTAGAAGGTTCCATATTTTCATTCTGTAATTCCGGCCATTGAATTGCAGCCTGTAGCCAAATCTCATGTTTCTTCCGAAACTTATCTGTGCTTCTTCCAGACTGTGTCCATTTTGCATAAATGCGGTAGCAAAATCGACGACACCAGTCTTTTAAACTTGTTTCAGCACTTTCACATAACTGAACACAACTGTTATCTTTTAAAACACTGAACAAATAGTTAAAGTCGCGTAAATCTTTATGTGCGCGTGCGCATAAAGCAACGTGAATATCAAGATTTGTATTAAAATTTGGAAAATACATTGCGAGATTAGCTTGGATACAACGAGGTGTAAATCAACACTGATTTTAAAGTTACTAATAGTGACCTATTTATATAAAATCCAGGTATCCCAGGTATCCTTTGTTAAATATTGCAAGGTAATTAGTTATTGTGATAATTAGTAAATGATGCATGCTAAATTAGTGTATTAAGAGCCATTTAGTAATTAAATAATAGCAATGTTCTTATCAGTAATCATTAGTGCATCAGTTTTATATGTAAACCTTAAGTCCCTAATTATATATCCTAATTAGCTTATATCTTCTCTAATTGGCTGCTCAGAAATGTTATTGTAATAAGGTAAACCTTTAGAAAAACGGTTTTAATCAACAAAATAAACAAAAAATAAAAAAATTGTGTTATAAAATAAACATCACTCTTTATCCCAGAAAGTGCACATTTGGCGCACTATGTGTCTTAGTATTAAATATAGCTCTTAGTATTAGCATTATGATATTAGAGACCGCTACTTGAAACAAGCCCGGAATCAGGAGGGAGAGAGCTCGATACACTCATTTTCATAGTAAAATTTCACATTTTCTCAAATTACTCCCGAAATATGGGAGTTATGAAGAAATTCATCACCACAAGTTATGAAGGCATTAAGTAATCGAATAAGATGGCATCATTAGTTTGGCATAATTTTACTCTTTTTTTTCGGACATGTCTACGTCCAACCGCTCCCATACATTCGTTCCACTGTGCGCCCCTGGGACGTTGTTACCGTTTTAGTCCTTAAGAAAATTTATGACGCAAGCCATTTATAACTGTATTGCAGTTTTCGTACTAATTAGCGGGTACTGTTACTTGTTGTTAATATTATAGGCCATAAATCAGTTGACGGGATTAATTTGCTTTTAAGGTTAATCACTACAAAATACTTATATATTTTTAAGTTTATTACACTAAGGAATCCGTTTGTTCGTCATTCGTGGGTCATTTAATATTGTGATCATTATATTTTACAAATTGTGGTCATAAATCACGTCATTGTTAATGTCACAAACAGTATACGTAACAAGAGCTATTTAATATTCCGGGGTGATGAATACTTGATCATTTCAATTTAATTAATAAAGAATAAACGTCTCAATAACAAAAACAACGTCGGGAGAAATTGTCGAAATGTGTCGTCAATCAATAAATTATTCATCTTTTTTTATCTCGTTTTTCCCCTGTTACACGATATTCTTCTGTAATAGCGGTGTTATTCTGTAAAAAATATTACGGTGAAAACTTAGGTGAAGTTCTTAAGGCGCTACCCATACGTAGGATACCGTAAAACGCTCAGTTAGGCATATTGGTACATATTACAAATCAGAAAAAATGTGAGTATATTGTCAAAAGTAAAACAAAAATATGATAAAACAGTCGGGAAATAGAGATCAAAATATATTTTTCGTGGTATAATTTTCATAATTTAGAGAGTAAACATCTTATTTTATGTAAAGGTAATAAAGATAATTCAATTAACTAAAGGAATGCTAAAAATATTCCTCTGAGGCGTGTATTTATTGTTCAATTTCATTAAAATTGCAAAATTACTTTTATTTTGGTGGGCATTCGATTCAACTAATACCAAACGTATCGCTGTTTTGAACTTTATTTATAGCCGCAATGCCTTATTATCAAACATAAAAAAAATGCTTTTTACCACGCCTTAAAGTGAGCTGTCAGTCCACCTGATGCTAGGTATTGACACTTTTGACAGTTCACTTCACCTCAGTTATCAGAGATTGAGATGAGATTTTTACAGAATAGGTCGTCTGGTCGCTAGGGGAAATTGTCAAATAAAAACCGGTAAAATTCTGCCTCCAAAGAAATGTGAGAAACGATGCATGAAGCTTTTTATCTCATAATGTATTTATAATTTTACGATACCGTAAAATGTTAAACGTTAAATAAAATGTCTGAGGTTTATTTGTTTTTCGCGTTTTATTTGGTGCGATAAGGATGTTTGATGACTTTACAACTGTGCTTAACATTAAGATTAACAGTTAATATCAACATTTTTATGGAATATCAAAATATAGGGATAATATTTATCTATTCTGAGCCTTGTTTTACCTACCAGTTAATAAAACTTTTCTCGAATGTTCTAACGGATCGGAGTTAGAATCTAAGTGCCTTTTTACCGAGTTTTACATTTTAACTTTTTATCAAAAACAATTAGTTAGGTATACGTACTTAGATAAGTAAAGATGAGGATTAAAGAGGTATTGATTAATTTCAGTGAAATACGTTCTAGATTTATTATTAACTAGTTTTAAACAGCGGCTTCGCCCACATGGGGCCGAAAATATTCCACGGGAACGGACAACTATGTGTTCCAAATTTCATCCATTTCCGTTTAGCCGTTTTTGCGTGATTGAGTAACAATCATTCAAACATTTAAACAAACAAATTTTGTAAGGATGAGTAAAAGGACCAAAAACATCTGGACAAAAAGCGATCAAACTGCTATCGGAATTAGGGTAAAAGCCTGATAGTTGCCACATTTTTCGAAATCACTCTAAATCTCTCAGTACAAAAAGCAAGATACTTTATTTGTAAAACTGGCCGGTACTTTGGTTTTTTACTACTTTATGAAAAGTTAAAAAAAACATTATCTTTAATGCTTCCAGAGGATTAGCGATTATTGTGGACCTCTATATTTTGAGACATCTATCCCACATAGGGGATAGTTGCCTAATCCATATAAATCCATCTATCCTGTAAAACCTTTGAGCGCATTTTGCCTTCCCATGCAATCACATAGAGACATGCGACACGATCAACTTAGTGGTAGTTGGAGCGTCTTTCGATAAATTAATAAAATAGCATCCGCGAAACTAGAGTCATTTAAAATCCAGGCATCTATACCCCTGGGGCAACTATCCTAGTTTTACTCTAAGCCATATCCGGACCACAGTTCCCCTTCACACATGTTTTAATGGACATTTTATATCGCCCGGAAAAACAGAGATCACTTTCTTTATCTCTTCCTTTCCCAGAGAGCTTTCAGTTCCTAAGCCATTCCACCTAATTAACTTGCCCTGCCTTCCTAAGCTTGGTCCCAAGTTTCACTCACATTATGACGTCACGGCCATTTACTTAAGTTACGGGCCTTGTATGAAATATTGCGTCGTCTTTTGTGAAATATGAGCTTCTTCAAATTGCGGTGAAGACAACCTTGAATTCACTAGGAGAAGAGGAATTATGTTAAGGCACGATGGTTGCAATCTTCAGGGATCTCCAAAATATCTGGCGGTAAACATGTAAATATAAACAAGATATAGTCTATTGTTGAGTCGGGTGTTTTGCACGGGAGGTAAAATATATTTTCCTTTTTATACGCAACAATAGCTTCAGTACCCTTCTGGATTGTTCGGGAATAACTATTGAGAAATATAGTTGGTCCTTCGAGAATAGGGGCTCAGACGACCAAATTGTTTGAAGAGGCTCAGAGAGTGTGACAAGTCCTTACGTTAAGCTACTTGTTTATTTTATTTAACCACTAGTTTTAGCTGGTTACGACTTTGTCCGCGTGAAATTAATGTATCAGAAAGCATTGCATCGCCCGTGAGTTTGCTTCGTTTTCTTCTAGCGTTTTTATCTGTTAATTTTTTACTCGTCTTGTTAGGGCCGCTGGCCCGATGGGGCCGACAGGTTCTGGACTTGCGACCGCGTACCGGAAGATGTAAAGTTGGAAAGCCTCCCACAAGGTGAACCGATGAGCCTGTGAGGGCCGCAGGAGTCCGCTAGATGCGGGAACCCTAGAACCGGTCGAAGTGGCGGAGCTTCGGGGAGGGCTATATCCAGCAGTGGATGTTTTTCGATTGAAATTATGATGATGATGTTAGGGCCGCAGCCTATAATCTGCCCCAAGAATTAGGCTATCATATGCAGATATTTTTTCTTCAAATCCGACTCCGGTACTTCCAGATATGAGCGCGTTCAAACAAACAAAAAACTCGCTTTAGTACGCTCGCTTTAGTAGTAGTATAGATATATGAACCGACAATATGACAATATGACATGGAACAGGAAAATACCTACAAAGGATGCTATGTAGAAGAGTGTCCTTAAGGCTGCTTTTCCACCAGAGATGTGCTATGCAGCTATGCAGCGAGGATGTGAAAACTAAGCTACGAAACGATGTGACCGTTTCCACTTATGCTAAGCTGTGTAGTGGAGCGGGTAAGATGTGTTGTGAAGAGGTGCAGCCACGAGGACGATGCGCAGCTTGAGCTATGCAATTGATTGACAGTAGGAGAGGCAATGGCGCCACTGCACATAGCTACACCATGAGCGCATCAAAAGTACGCATCCTGTCATATAAAAACATACATAATTATCTTAGTTGAACCCGTTTCCACCAGAGCTATGCCATGTGGACCAATGAATATGATTTGTAGATATCAAACGCATCCATAACAACGTAGCATAGCACATTTCTCGTGCCATCATCATCATCATATCAGCCGAAAGACGTCCACTGCTGGACATAAGCCTCTCCCAAAAGGGGGGGATTTGCCAGAATCGCCACGCTTGGCAGGCGGGTTTTCGATCGCAGTATCGTGGTAAAATGCATAGAGAACGCTGCTGCCCATTCTCTGGTAAGGTCCTTAGTCGCCTTCTACGACACCCATGGGAAGAAATGGGATGGTGCTATTCTTTTACGTCTGGCACCACACGGAACGGATTTCTCGTGTAAAAGTAGCTAAACAGTTCAGCTAATAGAATAAATATCGGTTCTAATGTCCACCCACGTCCCTTTGTTCTCAAATCAGGGTTAATTACCACTCAGAATCAATGCCATGGTCCAATAGAGAGTAAACAAAGCACTTGAATAGGGTTGTTACCCTTTATGATAAGCTGGTTAAGGATTTTATGTAAGCGTTAAGGAAGTTAGTGATAATTGATTATGTTAATGAGTTGATGAACTGTCTGGAGGGGTCTTGGCTAAATAATAACGGCCGCACGGGTCGAGCTACGGTCGCCGAGGTCAGTCCGTGGATGAGTGATCATCTTAACTTAAGACGCCTACATGCTTCGGAAACGGTTTAACCGTTGCCGTTGGTCCCGGCTGTCATTCGTGGATCTTCGACAGTAGTTACGGGTCGTCAGAAGCCCGAACGTCTGACTGCCAGTGTTACCCAGTATCTGGATTGTGGAGGGGAGATGCCTCATTCGCTCGACGTAAAATTCACATATTCCGCTGCATCCGGTTAGGCTGGAAGCCGACCCCATAAATAGACAGGATAAGGCTAGGCAGATGATAATGAGTTGATGAACTGTCTGATGTGATGAAATATGTCACAATAATGGAAGATTTATGTTTGCTCCATATTATTAGTAACTATTCAAACATAATTAATTGTAATAAACAAGGTCACGATGGCTCAATGGTTAGGTAAGGGTTAGCCTGTCTTGCACGAAGTTGTGGATATAAATCAAGGGAAAATACCTACCAATGTGACTTTTCTATATGAAATTTATCAGTAGCAGCCCGAAGTCTGGATTCGTGCTCGGTTGATGGCAATAGGCTCACCCCCTATTACATGGAACTTAAGCATAATTGGCGACATTTTGGTTTAGTCTAAAAAAAGATTTGTTTATTTGTTTCCTCTCAACCCTTATACATAGTTCACACTCGACCCCCAGGGGGTGACACTGAGTTTCCTACAAGGGACAGATATACGTCGCTCGTCCACTTTAAACCCCTAGTTCGGTAAGTACCTAACATTAATATTTTGCTACAGTAAGATAGAGACTACTTCGGGGATCGAGAGGAAACTAAAACTTGGCTGGAAAATAAAATCCACTCTCGACCCCCAAGGGTCGAGAATAAACTAAAGTCAGGGTCCAAGAGTCCAGTGGAAACATTAATTATTGGGGGTCGAGGAGCCGAGAGTGGTCTAAACGGAAATTTGGGTGTAGTAGAAGTGTACCCAACACTTCTGCCCAACCTTTCAGGGAAACAAGGCGTGGTGTTACAAGATATTTAAAGAATATACATACATAGATAAACTCACGCGTTTTATTTTGCCCATGGGCGTAGGCAGAAACTACAGAACGCCACCTGCTTCGATCTTTACATACTCCTTTGGCCTCGTTTGGGTTCATGCATCTGAGGCCCTTAGTTTGAATTTTATTTAACCATCTCGATCAAACGCATCGAGCGCGTTTGGCGCTCCGATTAGCCTTGGATTGATGACTTGGATTGGTGACGGACCAATAGGAGCGCCGAACGCGCTCGATGCGTTTGATCGAGATGGTTAAATGAAACTTATACACCGTGAAATTATAATGGTTGTTTTCCCGCAGTGAAATCATTTTGTCTTGGAAATACAATCGTTTTGTAAACAAATAAAATATTAGAAACAAAAAATGGCAGATAAACCATTATGAAAAAACGTGCGAGAGTTTATTTTGCTTTGAACATTTATGCATCGCTGTTACCTTTTTCGGCGGCGCTTGCGATTTGAGTAGTACCTACAAGTTACCTCTAGTGTTACTATTGAGTAGTGTTTTATCGAGTTGATGAATATTATTTTAATTATTTTAAAACAAAAAATATCTTTATTTTTTTACTTTTACTCTATGCTTCGAAAGTACTCCTTATGGTAAGTTGTTCTGCAGCGGGAAAACAACCATTAAAATTTCACGGTGTATATACTGAATAATTCTATGTAATTTTTTTGACAAACTGTAATAATTGTGACATTGTTTTGATTTTTTTATTTTATTCCTACCGTATTGCAGATATTTTAATTAAGGTTTTATTAAATATATGAATGTACCATGCCGATTATTGTTGAACTATAATACCTATCTTAAAAAATAATATATTTATGTCATCATTGCTATTCATTTTTTAATAATAATCTCTCATGTTCTAATAATGTTGCATGCCTAATTTATGGTACATTGTACAAGGATCACCCATATTTTACCTGTCGTCTTATTTACTGTACCTGCAATTTATGCAAATAATTTTTTACTTTACACTAGGGCCACTGGTCATACACGCTCGTCGGTTGCGAGTACTACGCACCATAGCCCCTAGTGTGAGTTTGGCCTTCACCAATCCGGGGCCAATCGGAGCGCCGAACGCGTTCGATGCCTTAGATCGAAATAGTTAAAACAAACTCACAATAGGGCCACTGGTCTTTCTGAAGAACACTATTATGTCCTACATTAAAGAATGTAATTACATATTATATAAACAAAAATTCAGTAACGTTTTCAGCCATAGTTTAATTTCTTCTGACTTTCAGCAGTCTTATCTAAAGAAAAGTTTGAAGCAATTTGGAAGATTAACTGTGATGAAGACTTAGTACTGTAATCCTTACTTATTTATACTTGTTCGTAATTGTTGTGCGTCTCGACGTTTATTAGACATATTTATTTCAACAAGTACTTTGAGAACAAGCTTTCTATCTGCAGGGGCGTCAGAAAGACGTGTTAAACTTTTTTGTATTATGTATTTTCATATCTGAATCTTTTTGTTCTGCAAAGTTGGATGATAATTCTTCTTACAACGTTGTGACAACGATTGGGGAAGAAGATAGTGGTATTCTTTCAAGGATCCAACCTGAATTAATTTTAGTAATTTCAATGGCTTTTAATGAATCGGCATTTTAATTGTTTATTCATGAAAGTTCTTCAGTCCAAAATCTATACAAATAAATAAAATTGAAGTTTCTGTTTTTAATGTCCAAATCAGCTTTTTTTTTTCTTAAATGCATATGAAAGTATATACTATACTGATAACTTATTTTTTACTTTTATTTTTGTCGTCTGTCTGTTTTTCCCGGCTAATCTTCGAAACGGCTGGACCGATTTTGATGAAATTTGGTATGAGGATACGACATTTTGAATCCTGGGAAAGGAGATAGGCTTACTTTTGATTGACATACCAAGCGGGTGAAACCGCGGGCGGAAGTCAGTTAGCAAAATCATTTTGTAAGTAATCACACTCATCACATCCACAATACTGGAAACTATCTTTAGTTTTTGTGCTTACAATTTAAAAAAATGTAGCTTTGAAGTTTTAAAAGATCTTTTTCTACATATGGTTGTATTTTTCCTTAAACACTGAAAGAAAGCGATACTTTTTCAAGCTTAATGCTCAACACTAAAACAAATGCAAATTTTAACGACCGAGACAACTGAAACCTATTTTTGCGTCTAGATTTCAGCACCAAAAGGAGGAGACCAACAAATATGTATGTTATTCAAAGAATGCAGACGCTTACAAAACGTATAAATGTAAATATAGCGTTTAGAGACACAATATTGTGGGGTTAATGACACTCGACTAAAAATATACAGCATACATAGTATTCTGAACGAGGTTTTTCTTATTTTTAGAGCAATGATTATTCGGAAACGAGAATGATCATAAGATTATGCTTTTAATAGTAATAGGGACATAATTTATTTTATTTACTGTTTTGTAACTTCGTCCCCGATATCGGGCCATTTACTTTATTGAAAAGAAAAATTACTTGACACTGGCTAAATGCACAAACCGTGTGGAGCCAAAACGTTGGACGTTCATTTGTTTTTGAATTTATCAGAGCTACAGGTTATGGGACTCAATGCAAAATAATGACAGCCGCTCGGGTCGATCGAAGTTTAAGCTACCATCTGTTACTTAACGAAACCCGGGCTTTCCGAGGTACGGAGGCACGTTAAGCCGTTAGTCCTGGATGTTCTTCGTAGATCTTTGACAGTCGTTTCGGGTAGAAAGAAGCCCGAAAATCTGTCAACCAGCCATACCAAGTGGTACCGTGTTACCTTGATAACTTACATAGTACCTGGGTTGTTGAGATCACATACCCAGTCGCTTCATGTAAATTACTGGTACTCAGCTGCGTCCAGTCAGAATGTAAGCCAATAACGTACTTGGGAATAAACTAGGCAGAAAGATACTAGACTTTCTAAAGCTACGGTTTCATTGTTTTGTTTTACCTTCGTCTTTATCTCTTCTTGATATTTTACTAAAAGGAAATTAATTAATTTCAGCTTAATATGCTCATAAAAGTAATTAATTTTTAGTGTTTACCAAAATAATTTATTGTTCGCTCGTCTCTTTCTACGAGAACTTAAAATAGAATTAGAAATTCATGATACAATTCAGAAGTTTCAATCTATGGAACTTTCAATAAAGGATGAAATTAAATACTGTTCTTCATTTAGCTGTTAACTTTGTGGTTTGATAGTTATTTTATTATTCTAATAGACAATTATTTCTTAATAAAAAGTTTTTACTTGTTGCTGAGAATATTATATTTATTAGAAATACCAATAAAAGTTCATTGAGGACTAGCTTCTGCCCACTACTTCTGCGTAAAATTTCTTGTTCCCTCGACGCATCATGTAGCATCGCATCTCATTGCTTGCCCGCACTATATCTTCCTTTTATAAGAATAGCGTTCTTTTTAATATTATTTCTTTTCGCTCGGTTCCTAAAGGCCCAAGTGTTATGTTAAATAATCTAGATAGCCTTCGTTAAGGATTGGCCTATTAAATGTAAAAGATTTTTCAAATCTGACTGGTAGTTCCAGAGATTAGGGCGTTCTAACAAACAAATTCATTAGATTTACTATTATTTTATAATATTATAGAAAAGTATTCTCACTCAGAATGTAGGTATTTATATAAAATACTTGATTAGAGCGATTAAATGTAAGTACATTCAATCTAAATAAAGTACATGAAATTTCCAATTTTTTTTCAGACTTTACCCGGATTATTGAATGCCTGGTTTCTTAAATTAAACTGTTAAAGTAGAGTTTTAAAGTTCTCGATTTCTAATTCTGAATTCAGAATGATGTAAGTGACTCTAGATAAACCATTTGCTCATTATTTTAACATCACTAAGACCATTAATAAACCGATGTTCATCAGTCCATAAATATCCACTAAGCAGTGAACTCGATCCACCTCTCCCTCCAAACGCAGATACGATCACAAGCGCCCGCAGAACAATAAAAGATAGCATGTAAATATCAATTAAAGGAAACCATTAACTAATAACGTCCCTCGGCGATAAACTAGCAATTATTTATTAGTTCTAGTTGACTAGTTTACTGCTGCGATTATTAAACTTGACACGGAACCACAGGATAGTAGCTTAAGAAGGTCAGGTCCGTACAGCGAGCGAAAATAAGCGCACGCACACATCGACGAGCACGTAAGCTTCCACTCATGTGCGAGAAACATATCTACCTACATCATTATTCTCCAGCAGGCTTAGCACGAGCACCGATTTGTCAACGGAAGAATAGACATGACTATTAACAAAATTATGTACAATAGGAGAAGCTAGCTATGTTTTTCTAATAATCGTCACAATTATGTGTTCTAAACGAATCACGATTTTGTAGATAATCGTATATACTTTGTGGCCGTCGAGTAGAAACTTTGTTGTCAGTTTGATTTTAACAGTTTGGGAAGAAATATTCTTCTGAAATAGTCTACATATAAAAGGACCTAGGCAAAGATCGTTAGAAACGAAAGACAGAATGACAGATTTTACAAGGATATCTACGGTGCGATGTCAAAAATGGAGAAACGTAATGTCACTTTGTATTGAAAAAGTACTGTCTATTCTTCGTAGAAATAGAAAGCGTCAGGCTAAGCCTGCTGGGGCAAAAGACTACTATATCATCATTCTCCTATCCCAAATTACTAGGGCTCGGTGCATTTATTCTCTTTTCTCCATATTTTTCTTCCATAATTCTTTATTAGTCGCCACCTCTACCGAGGTGTCACTCACCGCTTTTATAGCCATTTGATTTTTCATACAGTCCATCCATGGTTTCTTTGGTCTTCCCCTACTCCTTTAGCCATCCACATTCGCACCTAAAACTTTCCTTGAGATATTTTCCTCATTCTTCCTCGAAAAAGAAACGTATTTATGTATGTGTAAGTTTTCGCTATTTTAATTAAAAAACCGATAGCTAGTTTCATTGATATAAAAAGCTATATTTTCAATTGAAGGCGAGACACCTGAGCTAGGTGATACAGAGGCCAGCACATCAAGCTACTCCAAATTTCTTTTATAGATTTTCAACTTTTTCTCAAAACAAATAAGGTTCATGTTCAATTGAGAAAATTTGACAGTTTGAGGTAGCTTAATGTGCTGGCGTCTGTACCTGTGCTGTGTCAGGAGTCAGTGTCTTCATCCATTTATGAAACTAACAATTTATGTAACAAAATTAAAATTAAGTAAAATAAAGGGAATTTAGAGCATGCATGCTCTTCTGTGTGAGTGTGTTTGTTGTGTTGTGTGTGTGTGTGAGTGTGATAATGAGCCGACCTTCTGAATTATTATGTGTCGGAATCGTAGACGCAACGTTAATCCGTTCATTAAGACGCCATGAAACTCTTATTGGTTCGCAAGGACAATGTCGATTTAGCGAGACACACACAAACACACCTACCTAAGCATTATAGAAATGTAATGATGATGGCTAGAAGTTAATGCCGTTGTCAATCATTGTTAGCAAAAGCCCAATGAGAGAGAAGTCTACTCTTAAACTTGCTCTAGCGGTAATTGTTATTGATGACGGTCAAAATCATCCCATTTGCGGCTTGTAGATGTACTAGTTACGCACTAGGCAAACACAAAATTAGAGATAATTACAATAATAGCTAGTCCTTGATTAACAAGACCCCTCCGTGCCTCGGAAAGCACGTTAAGCCGTTGGTCCCGGCTGTCATTCGTGGATCTGTGACAGTCGTTATGGGTCGTCAGAAGCCCGAAATTCAGACAAAAATTCTTACCAAGGGGTATCGTGCTACCCAGTAACTGGGTTGTGGAGGTCAGATAGGCAGTTGCTCCATGTAAAATACTGGTATTCAGCTGCATCTGGTTACACTGGAAGCCGACCCTAACATAGACGGGAAAAGGCTAGCCAGATGATGATGAGCTCTAGAAGTTTCTTGAGGACCAGCTTCTGCCCGCTACTTCATTCGTGTGAAATTTCTTGCTCCCCCAACCCATCACATCTCTTCCTTTTTATAAGTATAGCGTTCCTTCTTACTTTTTTTTTCTTTTCGCTCGATTCCTAAGGGCCCGAGCGTGATGTTAAATAACCTATAGCGTTCGTTAAGAATTGTCCTATAAAATGTACAATAATTTTTCAAATCCGTCTGTTCGTTCCAGTGATTAGCGCGTTCTAATAAACAAACTTTTTAGATTTATTATTAGTTTATAGTATTATACAGGGTGTCATTTTAATTACCGTTAACCTCATAAGGAGTCATTGTACTCATCATTATGAACAAGTTTTACTATGGGCCCAAACCAGAAATCGCGATAATAAAATTAGCTGTTCCTTACATTTTGACGAGTTTTTGCGAACGTAAATGTTGGGAGCAGCTGATTTTTTTTTCCCGATTTCAGGTTTGGTCCGATAGTAAAAGTTGTTCATAATGATGAGTACAAGGACCCCTTATAAGGTTAACGGAGATTAAAATTACACCTTGTATAGATAAGTCTTCTCACTCATAATGTATTAATACAAACAAGGGGTATCGTGTTACCCAGTAACTGTGTTGTGGAGGTCAGATAGGCAGTCGCTCCATCTAAAATGGAGGTATCAGCTGCATTCGATTAGACTGGAAATGGACCCCTACATAGTTGGTAAAAGGTTAGGCAGATGATGAGTTTCCTTGACCAGCCCTTGCTGCGTGTTTAATTGTAAAATATTAGCAGCCTGGCAATAGGCTCGATAACTGGCGAAATGTGGCTGTACTATATGCACACCGCTGCCATACCTTTCGGTGTATACAGGCGTGATGTTATGTCATTTCCCCAAAACATGCTAAATCATATCTATTGCATCACGTCATATTCATTTCAAAAGGATCATGCTCCCAGAAACAGACAATAACTGTTTAAACATATGACGTCATATTACGTTGAGCTCTGCGGGTATTAATTGCGAAACCGCAGGCGGCGCCGCGGGGCTATGCATGTCAGCGAAGCGAGCTCTCGAATAATAGTTGAAGGATATTCTGCATAATGCAAAGTTTAAGATTTATATAACAGGGAGGAGAGGTTATGCCTTTGGTATTTTATTATTTTCGGAAAGGAAGATATTTGGAAGAAAATCGATCTTATTTCCTCAAAATTTACTTTTCCCACTGTCATTGTTTTATTTTTGGTAGATTACTACATTAAAATAACTACCAAATGATATTTATACTTTAATCCTTAATTAGACCTAATAATAATTATTATCAGCCGTTTGTGACCCACTGCAGGGCAAAGAGCCGTTTGTGTCCTATTGCAGGACCAAGAGCCGTTTGTGTCACACAGCAGGGCAGATTCGTTTGTGAACCTCTACAGGGCAAAGACCCGTTTGTGTCCCACTGCAGAGCAAAGTGCAATTTGTGTCCCACTGCCAACAGTGCCCTACCAAAGAGCCGTTTGTGTCCCACTGTAGGGCAAAGAGCCGCTTGTGTCCTACTACAGGGCAAAGGTCTACTTTTCCTCCTTCCACTTATTCCTATCTACTGCTGTTTATGGCCTGCTGCTTTCATAATCCTTATGAAAAAAGTCGATTTCTTTCCGCCATCTCCTCTAGGGCTTGTCGTGTTGCCAAATAAAATTGCCAATTTAATATTCGGAAGCATAAGTAAGTATGAAAGTAAACATCTTCAAGCCTACTTAATTAAATTTCGCCAGGAGTCGTAATTTAAAAAACCATTATTGGTTCGTGAGTAATTGGAAATCAGTTCTGTTGTTTTCAAATTTATTTTATTGAAATAGATAAAATCAGTCTATAATGTTCCCCCACTGAACACACGCCTCCTATTGCTGAGAGGGAACGAACAGAAATCCACCACGCGGGCCCAATGCGAGTTGGTTGGTTTTGGAATACAATTATGATCGGTTGGTTTCTGACATCGCCTTTTTTACTTTTTGTTGTTGTTTTTTTTATCTTTTGCCGTATATTATGTGCCTTTTTATTCTGTGCTAAATAAATGCATTGTCTTTCTTTCTTTTTACATACTAAAATAATCCGTTCACAAATGGATTTCATTTGGTATTTAATGGACTGCTTCTTTACAAAAAAGTCGATGCATGTTTTAACGTTATTTATGTAAAAAATAAAAGACGATTTCCTGTCGTTTTTCAACGAAACATAAACAGAGAGTAATTTCATCACGTTTCACTTTTTGCAAGAAAAAAACACACTTAAGTTTTATTTTATTTTCGCCCTGTTTTTCTTCACAGCTCGAAACAGTTTTTAGCAAAACAAAAAAGACCAGACCAACAAAGAGATTACACAAAACTTTCGTCCACTTTCGTTCCCAACTATTAAAATACTCGAAGCCGCAACAGTAAGGGATGCACTGAAAGCTTTATCCAGTAAAATGTTGGTAAATAGTGATCCCTTTACCGCTGCTGCCTTAAGCTCTCCTTTAGGTGGCTAAGCACTTAAACATTATGTGATAGTGCAATTTGCTTAGAACATTTATGTTGAAGAATGCACTTCTCCCTAAACGAGGATGCGCAAAGGTAGCCAACGAAATGTAAATTTTCTTACATTTTTTGCAATTTGCAGGTTTTGATGGTTGTGTGTTGTCTAAAATATGATTCGCGACCGTAACAATATAATACCGTAATATTATAAATGCGAAAGTAATTCTGTCTGTCGGTCCGTCTGTAAAGCTTTCATGCCTAAACCGCTGAACCTATCGTCACGAAATTTGGCAGATATAGCCTGGGATATGGAGATGGACATCATCATTTCAGCCGATAGACGTCCACTACTGGACATAGGCCTCCCCCAAAAAATGGGGGGGTTTTTTTCATAATCGCCACGCTTGGCAGGCGGGTTGGCGATCGCAATATGTTGGTAAAATTCATAGAGAACGCTGCTGCCCATTCTCTAGTAAGACGCTTAGTCGTCTTCTACGACACCCACGGGAAGAAATGAGATGGTGCTATTCTTTACGTCCGGCATCACTGATAACCACCGGCCACGCGGGCGGAGCCGCGGGCGACGTCTACCTTATCATTGATCATGCTTATGAGTTTTTATCTTCACTCTTGAAACAATCGAAATTCCTGATGAAGAGAAACTTTTATAAAAAAACATGAATAGCTCATATGTGCTTAGCCACGTCTAATACTGTTAAACATAAATGTAACTAAACAAGCTCAAACAGTGCCTGAATTCTCTTAGTGTCAGCAAAAACTAACATGATGTTTTCTTCACAAGCCTTCTGAAGCCGTTCTAAGCTTCAAAGCCTCTACGTACCTAATTACCTGTAGAAAGGCAAGAACAACAAACTTTTTGTATAAAATAAAGCGCTGTAGAATGTCATACCTGCATGCTTCAGCGCAATTTTATACAAAACGTTAGGCCGTATGGAAACTATGTACAATGCCGACAATGCGATATGGAAAACAAGCACTATAAAAAAAGAACTTTATAAACTGGGCGGCCAGTATCGGTTGCTTCAATTCCGTTTTCAAACTACAATTTTTTTTTTCATTCTTCGTGTGGCCAGTCAATATGTTTGTGGTTCAGAATATGTCAACTGCATACAAACTTAATTTGTACGAGTCAGTTTTCGCCGCAGAGTAATTTGAGGGACGGCAGTTTTTGTAAAAGGCAAACGTTTGTAAAGTAATCTGGAAGAAATTATGAAAAATGAAAGCTATGCAGACAGAGCTATGCGTTTTCAAATATAATTTGGATAATAGCATAATAACATTATCATTTTATTTCGGTCTATTCAGTTATCCATATTTGTGTTTGTAATTACCTAAGAAATTAGGTAGTAAAACCACAGTACAATAGAAATACAAAGAAAACGAAATCAATTAGACTCGTGGAATGCAATTCAGTGTCTAATAAAAGGTCTGTCTAACCGAACTGCTATTATTTTCTCTATATTATGACTGCGACGCTAAGTATAGCAAGATATTTTTGTTTTTGGGTGGGGAACCATCAAATAACTTCTCCCGCTCTGGGTGGAGCGGGAGGGTATGTCAGACTTTTCCTGACTAAAACTCACCCGTGTTCCTTCAGTTGTCTGTGTGCCAGGGGCCACTGTATCTCTTCCAAACAACCCGCACCCCTGGCAGGCATCGGTCCTTGTGGACCCCACCAGTTGGTGTTGACATCTCTTTGAGGCGCGCGTGGAACACAACACACCGTCGACCCGGGAACTATAGCAAGTATGCAAGATAGTTGCTCACAAAGTAGGTACCTGCCTAGTTACATAATTTAACATCACACCTATATTCCCCAAAAAGCTAGGCAGAGGTGCACCTATAGTAGGTACACCCAAATTTCCCCTGCAGTTAAATTTAAGTACCATGTTACAGGGATCGAGCCTCTTGCCATCAACCACAAATCCCGACTCCGGGCTGCTATTGAGAAGTTCCAGATGAAAAATTCCAGAACCCCATGGTCAGCAATGGCACTCACGACCACGTAACCAACGAAGCAGTTAGAAAGTAGATATCCACACAGTACCCGGACTATCCAGTTTTGAGTCTTGAAATATCATGAAACCCAAATAATATACGATGAAAACCCCGTCATTAATAGTACCCTAATCTGAATATACATTACGGCAATTAAGATGATTCCAATTCAATATCAAACTTAGAATACAAATGTATGAAGTTTCTTAGTCTTAGAGAGTCAGAGATCATTAAACTTATCGTTACTATCGTGTTTCATTTAATTTAGGCCTAAACTTTGAGAATTTAAGTCACCCGCAGATAAGCGCGACGTGACGGTGCGACGCGATTCTAGTAGAACAATTTCCATAAAGCTGTCATAGAATGTCCTACTGAGTAGAGTCGCGCTGTCGCGTCACGCCTATCTGCAGAAGCCTTTACGCATAATTTAGCGATATTCGAGACGGTTGGATTGGAATTGCCTCGTCTGATTGTAATTGATTTAAATACTTATCGACTCTTTGATTGTTGGTCGATTTTTTATTTTTAAACAAGGTGTACATAAAATAGTCGAAAACCTTTTACGGGGTCGTTTTACTCATCAATGTGAACTACTTTTCCTACGGGACCAACCTAGCAACACGAAAAAAAAATCAGCTACGTTTTATCGAGATTTGCCGACACAAGTGTTGATGCCAGCAGCTGACTTTTACTTAGAGTGTCCCGTTTATAAAAAAAATGCTCATAATTATGAGAAAAATATCCCCTTAAGATGTTTTCGGTTAATTATAGGTACTACGCCTTGTTTATGGAGACTATTTTAATACAGACTTAATGGCTAAATATCCCACTCACCCCGTCTAGAAGTAAACCACCTCTAGACAGGGTCAGTGTTGATATTTTTGTTTTTGTGTTTATGTATGCCACAAATACAATGCGAACTTCAGGAGCATTCTCTTTTTTTATTTTTTATTTTGGCTTCACACGGTTTGTGCATTTCAATGTCAAGTATTTTTTCTTTTAGATCAAGTAAATGGCCCGATATCGCGCACGAAGTTACAAAACAGTCATAGTCGTCTTTAGTCAGTCAAGTCAAAGTTATTGTAAAGCGGTAGTAACTTTACAACAACCTATTAGGAGTTTTTGGGGGGAACACGAAAAGTCCACGTTAGTCACTTATTTTCACCTTCACTACACTTGTGCACTCACACGTAACTAAATTGAATAATTCACTATCAGAGCATTCTCTTTCAAGTCATATGGGTCACTGCATATATCAATTATCTTAGTAGTGTATTGTTACCTACGTATACAGGGTGGAAGGAACGTCCACGCACAAGCTGAAACCATAAATTCAACACATGATCCTAGACAAAAACTCCTACGCTAGGGGAGCGTAAAAAAATCCCATCGGTAATAAAACAAGAATTGCTATTCCATACATTTTGACTGCGTAGGTACTTGTTGCAGTTTTCAATGAAACAGCCAATTCTTTTTTGTTGGATGTTGACGAGTTTCTACGCTAGGTCTAGAATCTTGTGCTGAATTCGTGGTTACAGTTTGCGGGTCGATGTCCCTACCACCCTGTACCTATTAAGTCTTGAATATTCAATCTACAGCTTGTATCAGAAAGGTATGGTCATATTTATGGGTGAAATATACTCAGCTATCCTATACACTGGTTTCAATTGAAGTTTTGAATGGGGCAGCTGATTATTTTTCGCGCTTCCGATGTTGATCCCACGGAAAAAGTTGTTGCGTTTGATTGTCTCTAACACACCCTTAAATATGACGACACATTTTTGATACACGCTGTATTTATAAAACCCAAAATACACACCAAATACAAACACAATAACTACACAATTAATCATCTCAAATAACTTAGACACCTACTTACGTCAAACGTGATATTTATAAGTAATTCATAACATCAATTTGACAGAATCATTAATAAAATTCTAATCTATATAAGGTGTATCTATTCATACACGAAATATCTGAAGGGGTCATTGTACTCGTCATTATGAACAACTTTTACTACCGGACCAAACCTGAAATCGCGAAAAAATATCAGCTGTTCCCTACATTTATGTTCGCATATCTCTTCAAAATGTAGGGAACAGCTGATATTTTTTCGCGATTTCAGGTTTGGTCCGGTAGTAAAAGTTGTTCATAATGATGAGTACAATGACTCTTTCAGATATTTCGTGTATGAATAGATACACCTTATATCTAATATATAAAATTCTCGTGTCACAGTTTTCGTTGCCATACTCCTCCGAAACGGCTTGACCGATTTTGATGAAATTTTTTGTGCTTATCCGGTATCTATGAGAATCGGCCAACATCTATTTTTCATCCCCCTAAATGTTAGGGGTAGTCCACCCCTAAATAATTTATAACGCAAAACAACGTTTGCTGGGTCAGCTAGTATTATATAAATAGAATAACCAATATGACATTTTAATGTTTAAATAAAGCCCTCCAACCGAAGTAGCAAATTCTTTTATAATTGCCACATTGTTGCTACCTTCTAAGCAAATTCAAAGTTCCTTGAAAATAGGAGCACGTTTTCATTCAATCTAATTAAGAAGCAATTAGCGAATGAAAGCGTGAATGAAATGGAGATTCCAGCTGACATAATCTTGATCGGTCCACTTTTTTGTTCACGGGCACTGTTATTTAAATTTGCTGTATTTTGCATAACTTTTTTTTATTTTTTACCAGCTTTTGCCCGTGGCCTAGCCCGCGTGGATGTAGGTTATCGCGTAAAAAAACAGCCTATGTCCTTCTCCATATTCCAGGCTATAGCTAAAAATTTGGCACAGATATATCTGTGCCAAATTTCATGATGATCGGTTCAGCGGATTACGCGTTAATGCTTAACAGACAGAGTTACTTACGCATATGTAATATTATATATAATATATATAATTAGTAGGGATTATAAGGCCTGTGTTTTCCCACTGAAGGGCAAAGGCGTCCCTTCTTTCTTTCCATTTATCCTAGTTTACTGCGATTGGGCCTTACCTTACTTCTACTTTAACTTCCTTATTGATTGTTATTAGGTACTTACAGAACAAAAAAATCAAAACTTCATTATAAAACATAACGAACTGTTTTGCTTACCAATGTTAGCATTTTTTTAACCAACTTCAAAAAGGAGGTTATCAATTTGACATGTTTTTGTTTACGTATGTTCGGAGATAACTCCGTCGTATAAAGACGGATTTGCAAAATTATTATTTGTTCGAAAGGGATTTATTTCGAAATGGTCCCATTGAAATTTCATATAGATCTGGTGATGCGTTTCGGAGACGGACAACGAAACTATTCGAAAAATTACGGCAAATCAATCGCGATTGCTGCTATCGCATAAATATGCATTGTTTTGACCACAAGGGTGATGAAATTTCAAATTAATGTGCGGTTACTAAAAAGTGAAAAATAAAAATAAAATTGTCTTCTTCTTTTAGGAAAAACGTCTTTTATTGCCATACTGGGCATTTAGATAGATTCGTAAACTAATATTACCTGTGATAGCTACTTCCAAACAGGAGGGTCTACTATGCAAAGCTTGGTCTTTGCTTCATTATTCGTAAAGATATAAGAGTTTTAATTTTAACTAATAACGATCCGTTAATTATAGAAATTGGCCATTAATCAACAAAATCAGGATGAGATGAATATATTTACTAATAACGATAACATTTATCCAATCCAGGTAAAGGAGGTGAAAACACCTCAGTAAATATCAATTTAATTAATCTTACACTCCGAAGATTGGTAGGTACCTACCTATATGGTTCTATAGGGTTGGACCTGTTCAGTATTCACTCCTCTTTATATATACAGTAGCTTGCTTTTTAATACTGTTGAAATATCAAAAGAAAAAACATACATATTTATTAGCCTATAATGTTCTCACTGCTAGGACAAAAGCTTTATATCGATGTAGTAGACTACGGCCAACCACATAAAGTTTAAAAATAAATAAAAATAAAGTTTATTTGGGACAACTTAAGTTTACAATAATATACAAAGGAAAACGAAGATAGCCACAAAAGTAAAATACTGTGGCGCAGCTATCAACGCCCAACTCAAAAAAATAAAAATACATAGACATTGTTCCAGACAAGACAACAAAGAAAAAAATACAAAGAAAGGTAATTAATAATTTTACATAAGAAATTACATTTTTAAAGTGAAGTAAAAAACAAAATACTCTATGTGGAGGTTACCATGTAGTATAAGTGTAGAGTGGAGGTGGGGTGAAGTGTGTGTGTATATGTGTGTGTGTGTGTGTGAGTGTGTGTGTGTGTGTGTGTGTGCGTGCGTGTGTGTGTGTGTGAAAACAAAAACATACACCACGCAGGCCCAGTGCGGGTTCGTAGATGTCAAACGCCTTTGAGTTTTTGGTCCTAGGACATGCCGGTTTCCCCACGATGTTTTCCTTTACCGTTTTGAGACCAACAACCTACGACACGTAAGTTACGTTACCACTGGGCTGCCAATGTTCAAAGAAAAAACTTGCAACGATATAATTATTATACTAGCTTTTGCCAGCGGCTTCGCTTGCGTGGAGTTCGAAAAAAATATTTTTTTCCCCTACATGAACGTGTTACCGAGATAAAAGTATCCTATATGTTACTTCAGGTTATAAGCTATCTGTACGCCAAATTTCATCCAAGTCCGTTCAGCCGTTTCTGCGTGATTGAGTAAGAAACATCCAAACATCTTCACAAACATAATATTAGAAGTAGGATACTGCTAGGTACTAGACTATGATTTAATTCCTTTATTTTACCCCGTGTGGTGCTGGACGTAAAAAGAATAGCACCATACCATCTCTTCCCGTGGGTGTCGTATAAGGCGACTAAGGGACTTACTAGAGAATGGGCAGCAGCGTTCTCTATGCATTTTACCACCATACTGCGATCGTAAACTCGCCTGCCAAGCATGGCGGTTATGGCAAAACCCCCCCTATTGGGGGAGGCCTATTTTCAGCAGTGGACGTCTTTCGGCTGAAATGATGATGATAATGATTTTACCCCTTCGAGAAATACAGGTAGGTAACTGAAATGTCAAGAAAGCAAAACGCAATTAGAAATACACTTTGAACCTGAACCACTTATATGCCATACCTTCTGATTAATTATGAGTTACGTAATATGTAGGTTTTGTTTAACATCTATTTAAAGACCGATATATGGGTCATATTCGAAGAGAAATCGAAGTTAAATTCCGTTTACGTCATTCCTGAACACCCAGTAGCTGCGACTTGTTTTGGCTTCCATACCACGTAATTAGATTCTAGTATGAAGCTAACATTATTTGGACTAAATAGAAAACGACAGCAAATCTATACATTCCTAAACACATCAGATAAAATATTGCCAACCTAAAATATCCTTTTCCCTTAACTGGCAACCCTGGTAATTTTCCTTATTCGCCACTTAACGAACCACAATGCGGCTTAATATTAATTTGGGGTCAAGCATCCATAAACCTTTGAACGCACAAGACCAGTTAATGGTGAGAATCTTGGTCATGTAAACAATGATCAGTAATTTCTTACTGGCGGGAAAATTCTACTGTATGTACTCGGGTTTTCTCCTTTGCTTACAGGCAATTGCCATTTTCTTTTGTACTTAAGTAGAGGGAATGTTATCAAGGAGGTAATGCATGGTCAATGTTTGTTGTTTTCCTTTTTTTTTGTACAAGGAGTCTTTGGCTTTGAGCAAGAGCATTTGTGTCAAAAATTAATCCTACAATAATAATAAAAATCAGAAAGTTTGTATTTAAAAGTTTTTTTTTTGGTAGGAAGTCATCAAATAACTTCTCCCGCTCTGGGTGGAGCGGGAGGGCCTGTCAGACTTTTAATGACTAAAATCCACCCGTGTTCCCTCAGTTGCCTGTGTGCCAGGGGCCGCGGTATCTCTTTCGAACAACCCGCAGCCCTGGCAGGCATCGGCCTTTGCGGGCCCCACCAGTTGGTGTTAACATCTCTTTGAAGTGCGCGTGGAACACAACGGGCTGGGTCCTTACCGAACAGCGAGCTACCCATTACTCGCCGTTCGCAAGCTCGCACCTACGTTGGCAGGGAATCAGCCTGGGATTCCCGACGCCCAGGGCATCTCCTGCGAAGGCTACGGCTGTGAGGGTGCATGTACTGCCTCTCCCTCACGTGCGCCGCCTACCTCTTTTTTTATAACGTGGATTAACATAATCGCCGGATAATTTGCGTCCTCCACTCCATTATAAATGTGAATGTTTGGATGTTTAGAAAATTTTAATGCTTTTTACTCAATCACACAAAAATGGTTCAACGGATTTGGATGAAATTCCCGGTAGTACGATACTTTTCGAACTCCAAGCGGGTGAAGCCACTGGCTAAATCTACTCATTAATAACACCAGCCTATTACTGTGCCACTGCAAGGCAAAGGCCTCTTCTGATGTAGAGAAGAAACGAGCATTGATCACCACGCTTGCTCAAGACGGGTTGGCGATTTCAGACTCATAATAAAAATAAGTTTCTTCGTTTTTCCTTCACCGATGTCAATCGAAGATGGACTCAAAAGATGAACTCTAACCTATGGTTACAAAAGTTTCAACAATTGGATCGATAAGAAACACCATGTGTGGAAAAACAAATGAACCACAAGTTTTTTTTTTTTGGGTGGGAAATCATCAAATAACTTCTCCCGCTCTGGGTGGAGCAGCAGGGCGTGTCAGACTTTTACTGACTAAAACCCACCCGTTGGCATTTGCTTTTTATCCTTCCGAAACAGTGAGAAGTATCAATCAATCGGGAAGCACTGAGTTCCAATAGAGCTTAACCGAGTTTCCGATTTCAAGAATCGTAGTCGAAGATTAAGCTTACTTTCATGAAAACATAGACTGATGGCATTGAATATTTGCAGCCCACAAGCAGATGTAACAACTCACACCTGATTGCATCGTGCAAAGAAATACGCCTTCTTACCGAACTTACAAAAATACAAAATAATAAACACCATTGAAATCCATTTAACCTATCAAAACATTTCCGTGTATTTATTTTAAGAAGAGGTGATAAATGTAGGGCAGTCAAAATATATAAATCACTTATATAATAACAAAAATAGACGTACTACGTATGTAAAAATAGTATTTAGAGAAGAAGAATGTATGATGAATAATACTTTTGTGTTGTCTGTCTGTTTATTTTTATACCAACATGACCCGATTGGTCATACCGTCCGCCGAACAGTTGATACTGAGTTATATTAACTACAAACATTAATTTCGATCCCGTGGAAGTGTTTATCATCATCTGCCTAACTTTTTCCCAACTATGTTGGGGTCGGCTTCCAGTGAAACCAAATGCAGCTGAATACCAGTATTTTATATGGAGTGACTGCCTATCTGACCTCTACTATCTAGTTACTGGGTGATACGATACCCCTTGGTAAGACTGGTTGTCAGACTTTAAGGCTACTGATGACCCGTAACGACTGTCAAAGATCCACGAATGATGGCCAAGACAAAAGCTTAACGTCCTTTTTGAGGCACGGAGGTACTGGTATGTAAAGATATTCATCCATCCAAGGACCAACCGCGGCAAGCATAGCTTATTAGCAGCTGTTATTATTTAACCACAAGCCCCTCCGTATGTAACAAACATGCAAAAGAAACTTTTCTTTTTATAATTTTAGTTTAGATACTTAAAATTATTTGAAGAAATAAACAGATGTGATATAATATAAAATGTTTATGACGCACTTTGTAATGTTGTTGGTTTATTTTTAGTATACTTTGAACAACTGACCCCGTGCAATAAGTCAAATACGAGACAAGTGCAAGGTTACTTTTTATTGCGTTGGCACATTGAATTTTAGGTACCCTACTATTTGTACTGCCGAAAAGATCAAAGAACCAATGAACTTATTTCAGGTATGAAAAATTTAACCCACCAACAAAGCAATTAAAATATCTATAGGTATCCATGAATTTTGTGGAGCTTACGTACTTTTAATTTTTAACGAGGTTAAATGCTGCTAGCACCGAGACTTACAGCCACAGTTGCTTCTAAGCAGGGAAACAATATCAAGGAGCGTGTAAACACGAAAGGAAGGGAAGATTGTTTTTGATACTAATTTTGCAGTTTCGGTTCTATCTTCTGTTAAAACTCAGTAACAAATAAATAGGTCCATCATCAGCCCATTCCTCACCAGACACGGTTGTTTCGGGAGGTTCCTGTTTTGGATAAGACGGGAGGAAACGCCCGGGTGTTTCCATTGCGAAGATCGCCCTGAGGACACGGTGGAGCATACGGTGGAGGTCTGCCCGGTTTGGGCGCAGCACCGCCGTTTCCTTGTGGAAGCGATCGGCGGTGGCGATCTCTCGCGTCCGGCCTTGGTCCAGGCCATGGTACGGAGCGAGAGTGCATGGATAGCCGTCGCTTCCTTCAGCGAAGCAGTGCTGCTGGCGAAGAGGGAGGCGGCGCACGTGAGGGAGAAGCAGTATATGCGCCCTCACGGCCCTAGCCTCCGCAGTAGACGTCCTGGGCGTCGGGAATCCCAGGCTGATTCCCGACCGCCGTAGGCGCGGGCTTGCGTACGGTGAGTAATGGGTAGCTCACTGTCCAGTAAGGACCAAGCCTGGGTCGACGCGTCGACCGCGTTGTGTTCCACGCGTGCCTCAGAGATGTCAGCATCAAATGATGGAGCCCGCAAGGACCGGTGCCTGCCAGAGGTGCGGGTTGTTTGAAAGAGATACCGCGGCCCCTGGCACACAGGCAACTGAAGGAACACGGGTGGGTTTTAGTCAGTAAAAGTCTTACACGCCCTCCCGCTCCACCCAGAGCGGGAGAAGTTATTTGATGATATCCCACCCAAAAAAAAAATCATCAGCCTACAACGTTCTCACTGCTGAGACATAGACATCCTCTCCGTGAGTGAGAGTGGACCGTTATCCACCACGCGGGTCCAGCACTGGTTGGTAGATGTCATATGTCTTCGAATTTTTGGTTCTCGGACATGCCGGTTTCGTTACGATGTCTTCCTTCACCGTTTTGAGAGCAGTGGTAATGAAATAACTTACACAAAATAAAAGCGCCTGTCTGGTTTTGAACCTACGACGCACAACTCGTAAGTCGCGGCCGTTACCACTGGGCCACCATTACTCTACCAATATTACAAAAACATAAAGAGGAAATAGTATCAAGAAGCACACCACACGAAAGAAAGAGAAGATTTTTAAACAATAATTTTGCTGTTCCGGTCCTAACTTCTGCAAAGACTCAGAACCAAATAAATAGGGCTGGGCCGTTCTTAGGCCAAAGAATTAGCATTGCCATTCAACATGGCAATGCTACCAGTCTTCTGGGCACGTTTCCTGATGACAGCGATGCGGATGAATACTTCGACGCCTAAGTGTCCTTTTGTTTTGTATTTTTTTTTCGTATAGTTAGTTAGGCATTTAATTGAATAGGTATTTAGTGAAAATAAAAGATGTTTATAACAATAAAATTTACAAACATAAATATAATAAATAGGTAGATATCATGTTAATGAAAAAAACACGTGCCTACATTACATCAATTATCAAAGAAATGTCGTTCTATTTTTTCTACGAAAAGTAATTTATGTTGGTAATCCACAAGCAATTTTCATGAGACATCGTTTTATTAATATTGTAATTTCATTATTGCGCCGAAATGATTTGATGGAATCGTTCATTCCAGGCGAATAAAGTCGCATATCAATATAGGAATTAATTTGTTTAGGCTTTTTTTTGTATATTTGTTACTCTATCATGCAAAAACGAACGTTTATATTCTTACAAGCATATAGCATTGGTTTGAAAGACCTAAGATTTTTGGCTTATTTAAGTTAAATAATCAAAGAAAATCATACCGTTCTTCTTCCATAAAGGCTTCTTCAAACAGCCGCGACGCGACAGCGCGACGCTTGTAGAACAATTTCCATTAAGTTTTCATAGAAACTGTTCTACGAGTGTCTGCACGAGCCTTATAACTCTCGGCTCTCTTATCGGCTTCACACAGCAAGCTGTCAGTTCATAGCGTCTAAAATGGGTGAAATTTGACAGATAGTCTATATGCGGGGTGTAATTTTAATCACCGTTAACCTCATTAGGGGTCATTGTACTCATCATTATGAACAACTTTTACTATGGGACCAAACCTGAAATCGCGAAAATAAAATCAGCCGTTCCTTACATTTTTTCGCGATTTCAGGTTTGGTCCCATAGTAAAAGTTGTTCATAATGATGAGTACAATGATCCCTTATGAGGTTAATGGTGATTAAAATAACATCTTGTATATGGGTTCCCGTGGGATAATTTTCGACCTCCACGAAGGGCGAAGCCGCTAGCAAAAGCTAGTAAAATAAATAATATTACACGTAGTCACGTATACCTACAATAATAGTTGACTCGAAGTTACGCAAAAATGACCACCCATCTGTCAGGTAAGTAACCATTAAAAATGATAACTGGCTGATTCAAAATTATACCACCACAATTACTCGATAATTACATCTTTTTGAAATGCAAATATGTACTTAAAATGACTTATTACATAGTATGCAAAGTAGTCCAAAAATCTTGAATCAAAAAGTAGATTAATGGAGAATAAATTACACGGTACTGGCATTGCCCTTAAACTTATGAAATGCATCTAAATGTCAATGTCAAAGTACAACAAAACATCGACCGAGTTATAGGGCGACCAGAGCTTCTTGGCACGCGGTGAATTATGCAACGTTTAAACAGAAAAAACATTTGCACCAGTAATATTAATAACATGACTTACTTTTCAAAGTGATTGGTTACTAAAAGCATTCCATTGTTAAATGGCACCTTTATGGTTTTTTTTTTTCGCTCAAAGAATATATAAACAAATGAAAGACATTGCTACTGTTAGTGTGTCACGCAATTACCATTCTGAACTTAAACGTATTATAAAATGTACTGCAATGAGAATGAAAAAGCATTATTCCGTTGCAATAAGCAGTACGATGCACTCGCTGCCACAAAAGACCAAGGAACACTGGCCACCCGATATCTCGAAGACATTCAAGAAATACAAACTGCACAATAAAATATAACTCAAAGCTATTATGTCATAAAGGTCGTCCATATTTAAATACGACACTCACTTGATATTAAATTAAAGTTATTACGAAAAAAGTAATATTTCATAACATGCGTTCACACCGTATTTAAATTATTTGCGTCAAAGGTCATTTTTTTGCGAATGAACCACAAAAAGTTATGTAACAAACATTGTAAATGAGAAAGTTTTTATGTTTAGTTGTTTGGATGTTTGTTACTAAATCACGCAAAAACGGCTGATCAGATTTGAATGAAATTTGACATAGAGATAGTTTATAACCTGAATTAACACATTGAATACTTTTCATCCCGGTAATAGTTTCCCGTGGGATAATTTCCGATCTCTACGCGGACGAAGCCACTGTAAAAGCTAGTGTCAAATATAAAACTTGGATCTTTGATGTGACACCGGACATGTAGTAAACACGTAGTTTAAACGGCAATGTATACATCATCATATGAAATATTATCAGACAAATTAAAATAATAAAAAAGCCGGAGATCAAATAAATATGACAGAGTGTAGTCTGCGGGTATCTCTGGTGTACATCTGTCAAGCGGTGAGAAATATTGTGCGATAAGTTTTTTTTTTTTTTAAGTTGGGAACTGTCCAGAGCAACATAAAAATTACATTTCCGTTGAAGTTCCGCATTTTTACAAGTACAAGTATTTTATTTTTGTTGCTTTTACGATGCAATGAACTATATTTTTTCCTAGCTTCTGCCCGCGGTTTCGTCCACGTGAAATGTTAGCCCCCAAGCCACTACGTCGCAACACTCGCAATCCATGACTGACGCGCGCTATTACTTTTGGTTTCCGACTAGCGTTCTTTCTGACTTTGTTTCTTTTTATCGGCTCCTAAAGGTTGTAGTATGATGTTAAGTAGCCTATAACCTTTCTCAACAGTCGGCCTTTCGAAGGCATAAAGATGTTTTCGAATCTGACTAGAAATTTTCAGAGATCGCGTTCAAACAAATAAAAAACGAACAGTTTCTTCAGCTTTTCTGTTAGGGTATACCTATACATATAAGTGTCTTTTTCATAATGTTACATGAATCTTAAAAGGTCTCTGCGCGACTGTAACTGATCTTTCACTAACAAATCATGATACCAATAAGGCTCCAATACAGTAGTTAGATTTTAATTAAACTCTAGGTACTTTTGCACAAACCCCGCTCATATCTATCGTGTTATCGTCATAAGCACAGATCGCGGCACGTAAGTTGAACCAAAATGGTGGGTTTTGTTTCAATTTACCTGCCGCAATCTGTAATTTCTTTCTGAACTTCAGTGCACGATAAATCAATGACTATGCAAGAATTTTATTTTAATTTTTTGGTTCAACTTACGTGCCGCGATTCTATACTATGCACGTACACACGGCTACACATCAAGCTGTACATTTCCAGTTTCTCTCTCTGATCTCGCACTGTACGGAAATCCTATACAATCCGAAATCAGCTTATACTGGAAATGTATAGTTTGATGTGTAGCCGTAGGTACCTACAACGTACATTAATTCGAATGCACAACCCGCCTCCACAGCAATAAATACAGTATCAGTTCAAGTTCGCCCTCCATTACTTCCAACGTTCCTATTCTGGTCCAATTACTATTAACACGTCCGAATCTGTCGGTAATAGTCTGACGAAAAAACTAAAATCGTTTTTGGCTGTCCAATCGCATGAAAGCACTCGACGTTCCGATATGCGCCGGCGCCTATATTCCATGTGACGTCACTGCGGAAACAGACGTTCATAATTTATTTGTTGGCATCACTATATCACTAGTGGTGTTGAACCAGATACACTATTTTTATTTTTAATTGCACGTGTTTTCGTGCGAATTATTTTTTGGAGTAACAGCTTAGTTTCGCCATCTCGTCGTATATTGAATACGCAATATGCACCTGTTCCTTCTTAGGCGTTTATATAAAAACGTTGATTGAAATGAAAACAATCGCGAATTATTACTTAACTTTAAGCAAAGTTTATAAATGAAGGGGTTAATGATTATCAGCCTAAACACACAAGTTTTAATTTTGCCAGGCAATTTTTTGAGTTCAATTTTCAATTAGATGTGGAGCACATCGGTTTTTTCCTTTAAGAAAGCTTGCTGAGTATTCAAACACTCGAAAGTCGGGTAACTATGTAATCAAATCAAAAATTACTACATAAGTACATTTAAATTATGGAAATGGTCCTTGATGAGAGTATAAAGGACCATTTTCATTACTTTAATATTTCATCAAATGGGAATTAATGGGCCAACACAGCTCTGCCGCAGCTGTATTTCATCTTCATTATCATCTTTGTTCCATCATTTTGAAGATAAAACAACACATATATACAGGAAAACGTTCATAATACCTTACACGTACTTTGCAGATAATAGCAGCACATTACCGATTTAACGGTAAACATGAAATTAAACGGAAATTACAAAGGTACGCTTAGGAAATGGGAATTATTTATTGTCGAGTAAAAAGTTGTAGAGGGTGGCAGGGAGATCGACGAGCAAACTGCGCAAATTTAACACATGTTTCGAGAACCAGTATCGTAACAAAATTTCGTCAGTTATCAAAAAAAAAACAGCTGATTCATAGAAAAATGCAATACCTACGCGGTCATAATGTATGAAACAGCAATTGTTTTTAAGTTTCCAACTTAAATATCAACGTTCAGGGGTTCAGTTCCTGTACTGAATCAATGGTAATAGGTTGAGTGTCGATGTCCCTGCCACCCTGTTTGCTGCACGAGGACTTGACAGTGTGAATGATTTCAGAGCCTTAATGTAATGTAAAAGTCAATCCCGATAATGTGGAAGAAAAAATCTTCGAATGAGTTGTCGTAATCTTAACGACCCGACTTGCAACATGTGAACCCTATTGATATTTATCGACAGATTTTTAACCAACTATAAAAAAGGAGAAGGTTTAAAATTCGTCACTATTTCTTTTTTTTTCTTTAGATATGTATTTTAGTTTTTGTCACTAACTTCCGAAGTTAAAGATATTATTCACTTTGTGCTGTTTTTTTTTTTGGAAAGTCTTTATTTTTCACTTTTTAGTTATAGTACCTACCCCACACCAATGCACATACCAATAATTGCTATGTAAATAACAGTGATAGGAAGTAGCAGAATGTCATCAAGATATGTAAAGTTTTAATCCACTCCAACGATGGCTCACGCAAAAACAACCGCAGCAAAGTTAATATAATTTATATGGAATTACCCCTGAAGCGTAGGGTACGCTTCAGGGGTGATTCCATAATTATAATCCAATTCCATATGATCCATTAAAATAAGAATTTTCGAAAACCTTCCACAAATTGACGTAGATATCCCGGACAAGACGAACAAAAAAAAAGACGATCATGGTGCGATTCTCAAATTTTCGTGACGGCGGCATAACGAACGTTATTCATTTATCGATAGATTTTTTGACATTTTTATTTGGGATAGATTAGGTGAGTTTATAGTCTGAAATAAATAAATAAATAATGGAAGGCTTGCCTGCTCTCTGAAGCTATTCTTCAAACGACAGCCGCTTTATTAAGGTAAAACAATAAAAAACCAATCACGCCTCTAAAAACATATAATGTTAAAATTAGGTCACGAGATGAAATTAGATCCAAGTAATACTTTGTTGTTGGGCCCCCCTAATTTGATTTCCCACAGGAAGGAAAAGTGTTCATTAAAAATATTCCAAAAAAGGGGCTTTTTTAATAAAAATATAAACCAATAATCTGGATAAAAGACCCAATTTATTAGGACAAACAAGTTTGCCGTAGTTAGAAAATTGGGGTTATCTAATATCGACGATACAATACGAATAATCAAAGCGGAGTCTAAAAACAAATTAAAGATGCTTTTTAATGAAAAAATCGTTTGTTATTTGTTTTCTTCGTTCCTTCATCTTATTTATATCCATAGCAATAAATAACAAAAAGATTACAGAATATGTTAAGACGATGTTCTTCGATAGTTGATATGAAGTGTAAATAAAACGAACATTTTATAAGGACGTCTTCACATTTACGTCTTAAAAGGTCCAGAGTAAAGTTATCGCCCATTTGGGTTTTCGATTTACATTTAAAAACGGAACTTGTCTCATTTAATGTCGTAACTCCTTGGAGTCGACTTTGTATTCTTTTTTTTTTAAGTTCAAGATTGTGGATTCGATCGAATGACAATAAGTAGGTAGGTATATCTGATATTTGTTTGCATCAATGTAATAGAAATTGAAAGATCAGACAGAATTTTCAGTAGTTGACGTTTTATTTCGAACAGAAAAAGTCTTGGTCCTTTTACTCAACATTTTGATAAAGTTAGCGACCTTCGTAAAACAAACAAGGCTCCAAAATAAAGGCCTACCAGAAAAGAGTACAAATACCCAGAACTTTTTCAGTAACTTCGAGCCAGAAAATGAACCTAAGCCTGTAACAACAAAACATTGCCCAAAAAATCTCCATAACAATCTGCTTGGAGAGCGTGTCCATGTATCGAGGTCCTAACGTAACATTGGCCGTGAAATCGAAACGTTTTATCGCGTAGTATTCGTAAATCGTAATTGAACTCAGCGCGCACGTCACCACTTCGAAATTCGAATGTTTTCAACTCAACGAATTATGCTGTCGGATTTTCGAGATCCGCGGAGCAGATGCCTGAACACGAATTTTATAGAAGGTTCTTTGTATTTTAAACAGTGTGTTGATGTGATCTATGTATTTTGATTTTCCGGGGTATGTAGAAATGGAAACCATTAACAATGGCAATTGAATTGAAAAGAAAGCAAAATTTAGCGTCGATAAGTTTACCGATAGAAAGACCTATGGTTGGAGTCTCTCTGCGGACAATGGGCCGGCTATTTTAGCCGTAAAACCGATGACCGTTGGGGAAAACGATCTTCGCCAGGTGGCTGGTAGCAGCTGGATAAGAGTTACCAAGAATGGAGCTAAATGGCATGCAATTGGAGAGGCCTATGTCCAACAGTGAACTGCTGTATGCTGATGAAAATGATGAAAAGTTTATCTGGTCATAAAATCCTACCTTTATTTAGCTTTTATTACGAAATAAACTCAAATTGTAGCACTCATCTGACGACGGCGTGAAAGTCGTCACCTGTACAATGTTTCAATTGCCAATCTTTATCTTATAAAATTCTCATACTGAAATATATTATTCTATAAAACAGCCGCGGGGTTCTCAAAATACTTCATCACGGTTCTCCGAAACCACATTAAAGGATTATTATTGTGATAATTATATGCCTACTCATGCATGGTATTATTGTGTAGAATCTCATTGAAAAGCACCTTTTATGTACGTTATATACGATTAAAAAAAAAAACGTATCATATAATATGCACTTAAGCTTGGTTTTCAAAAGATATATGTATTTTGAATGCTATTTAAATTTTAGATAGGTTTTCGTTTGACAACTTCAACACCTTATGCTTTGTCCATAGGTACATGATGCAAAAAAGTATCAATTGTCTTTTTTTGAGTGACTGCCTATGTTATCTCCACAACCAAGTTACTAAAGACGTTTAGACTGGTTGTCAGACTTTCGGGCTTCTGTGTTCTGACTACCCGTAGCGAATGTCAACAGTCTACGAATGGCAGCTGGGACCAACGGTTTAGCGTGCTTTCTGAGGCACGGACAGAGAGATATCGATAGTAGTCTTGTGTAGTCCGTGAACGATGAACGAATAGGAACCGTTTCTTACCACTGCACTAAAAGAAACGTTTCCGAATGCTGACTTGTAATCGGTCTATTAGTTCTAATAGCTCCTCGTATATTTTTTTTATTTACAAATACCCATAACGTATGTCGAAACGAAAACGGCAATGACAGCGACTGATTTGACTGATACGATTTCAATGAGACTTTTTTGCTCTGTGATCTATGGAAGTACTGACTGAGAGCGAAAAACCGAATAGAGCTAATAGAACTAATAGAATGAACTAGTTCACTGACCGAAATGAACTAATACGGAGCGATCTTAAAAATGAGCGAGCAGGCACAAGACTAATCGATAGGTATGTAATGGGTTGGTCACCGAACCGACTGCGGCACCTTTGATCGACCCGTGTAGGCTGTAACTGTATATATGCTCGTTAATGAATATCTACGAAATCTTTATTTTATGAAGTCATTTCATTCTCAATTATTTTATTCATCTCTTTCTGCTCTGTTCGAAAGCAGATTACAAATAACAAAACAAAAATGAGTGATCTGAGTGTGTGTCACGGAGGCTCAATAAACAGATTTGTACGAGTGGGATGTTTGTTTGTCTGACCCTACTTCATATGAAGTTGACGTGTTACGGCGTCAATTGGTTCCAGGAACAAAGAGGATGATTATTGTGAGCTCTCAGACAGGTACAGACAGCCAGCCAGGCAAATTTCTTTGATAGATTTTCAACTTTATTACATAAGTTTAAAGTTCATGTTCAATTGGAAAAAAATGACAGATTGGGGTAGTTTGATGAGCTGGCGTCTGTACGTTTACTTTCAACTAGCTGTGCTTGCGACTTCGTTCGCTTTACTTATGGTTTTTATTTGTCTTCTGTCAATCCCGGCTAATGAGACACAATTAATTTTCTATTGTATTGGAACGATAGGTTCCACGACGGACGTAACCGGAGCATTCCTGCCAAGGCTGAAAATTTAAAAAACAAAACTAAAGCGATTGTTCGCTAAGGGCACTCATAAATAAGAGTGAGATCGGGCTGAAGTGTTTTAATATTAGACCCCGGTACCTAGGGACCCTGTTAGTAGTCCTACAGTACGTAAGTAAGTAGCATAAGTAACTGCTTATAACATCAGCTACCTTGCAGTGAAAATCGCTCTGGCCGTTTCGAAGATTAACAGGAACAAAGAGACAGACAGATCGACAAACAAAATTTAAAAAATGGGTTTTCGTTTTTAAGTACCGTCTATACATTCATAAGCATTTAATAGAAAGCTGTTATTTTGAAATACCAACTTCAATTGTATTTATTTGGAGTATGTAGTGTTTGTAAAGATAAACAAAATATCGAATTTTGGACCTAACTATTTGGTATCTTCGCGAAGAGGGGGCGGCGCACGTGAGGGAGAGGCAGTATATGCGCCCTCACGGTCTTAGTCGCCGCAGGAGACGCCCTGGGTGTCGGGAATTCCAGGCTGATTCCGGGCCACTTAGGCGCGGGCTTGCGGACGGCGAATAATGTGTAGCTCGCTGTCCGGTAAAGACCAAGTCCGGGTCGACGGCGCGTTGTGTTCCACGCGCGCTCAAAGAGATGTCAGCAGCAACTGATGGGGCCCGCAAGCGCCGATACCTGCCAGGGGTGCGGGTTGTTCGAAAGAAATCATCAAATAACTTCTCCCGCTCTGGATGGAGCGGGAAGGCGTGTCAGACTTTTACTGACTAAAACCCACCCGTGTTCCCTCAGTTGCCTGTATGCCAGGGGCCGCGGTATCTCTTTCGAACAACCCGCACCCCTGGCAGGTATCGGCCCCTGCGGACCCCACCAGTTGTTGCTGACATCTCCGACGGCGCGCGTGGAACACAACGCGCCATCGACCAAGGCGTTTTTTTTTTAACGTGGAGAAATGCCTACTGCGCTACCACGGGGAGATAGCGCAGTTATGTAGGACTGTAACCCACTAAAACTCCACGGTGTCCTCCAGTGCCACTTGAGGCGGGAACACAGAAAAGCGCAAGACATCCGTGAACCCGCCGCGGCTGTCCGTCACCGGACCCTCCTCGGAGGGGAATAACCCCTATCACCGGCGCACCAGGACACATGGCACGCCGTAACCACCCCAGGAACCGAATAGCATACGGGCCCCAGACGACCCCGTGTCGTGCACCCTTGGCCCCCCTGCGACAGGTTAGCACAGTGGCCCCGCCACCTACCACTTTTCGGCCGCAGGGGATACGGAGAGCGGCCAACGCTATACCGGCACCCCTCCTCCGCCGCAGCCTGTAACCCTCAGCCGCGATGCCTCCCATTCGACATCGCGGCCCGCCTCCGCTGCGATGCACCTCACCGTAACCTACTTTTTGGCTGCTACGTCGTCAGCTTGGAGGCAAAAGCCCTGACGAGCGGCCCCACCTTGGGGTTCCTCTTCGCTTCACCGTGGGGATGACCACGGCTACTGAGCCCCCCCGCAACGACAATGCGGGAACCCACTCGGGGGGAACATTTAGTACTTAATGTAAGACTTGTTATTAGACTTTCGGGCTTCTGGCGACCTGTAACGACTATCAACGATCCACGAATTATAGCTGACACCAACGGCTGATTATTTATTTCAAATGTAGCACTAAAAAAGAAAAAAGTACGTCTAAATGAATCACCCGTTATAAGTTTAGGTACATTCTCATCTTTCCTGTTGGAATGGGAATGGAGAGTACCTATTTGACGGAAGAATTTGTTAAAGCTGCTCAAGAATTCTCCCGCCATATTTCACTGTTATTTTAACTCGTTTATTTTAAGTCAATGAAGTATGTCCTAAACAGATTCCAATTTAAATCACGTCATTTAATGTCTAACAAAGTGTTGAACCCCAAACCTTTTGTTGAAAACATTCATCGTACCTAGAGATTTCAATGGCAGAGTATGTTGATGTTAAAGTAATAAATACGTCGAAAACAATTTACGTATTACGTACAATAATATTTAAGTGATCTGGTGTTTTTCAGGAATACAAAGTATTTCTAGGTCTAACACAGCAATGGTTTGTTAATATTGCAAGTTTTACCAAATTCTTGAATTTTAAAGAAGTTGAAAAGGAGGTCCAGCATCATATCAAAACCTATTCACATATTATTTTGACTAAGAAGACAGGTAAATTATTTTAATTTAAGCGCTGATTTTTCAATAGTCAGATAGCTTTTTTCTGAAGAAGAAATCTGACAGATTGACATATTGTCTATACAAAACCTGTCAAACTGACATATTTATTCCTCAGATAAAAATTATCTGACTATTGAAAAATCAGCCCTAAGACACACAATTTAAGTTTAAGTCTAGTCATAGTTTGTAGCATTACACTATCCTACTTCCTGCTAATATTATGAATGTGAAAGTTTCTATGTTTAGATGTTTGTCACTCAATCACGCAAAAACGGCGCAATGGATTTGTATGAAATTTAGCATACAGATAGATTAATTTGCGACCTTCACGCGTGTGAAGCCGCTGGAAAAAGCTAGTAAACAATTTGTTTCAATAGGATATTTTACTATAAATGAAAAATAATCTAAAAATATATTAATGAGATAGCTTAGGCAAAAACCAGTCGGTTTTAGTCCATGAAATAACAAAATAAATTTTTAAATTCAATTCAAAGATTTCAGTTTTTTTAATCTATTTTTGAACACCATGAAGTAGTAGCCGCCATGTTATTACGTCATACCGCTGTTTAAACTAATCAACTGAAAAACTTTGTGCTTTTATTATTTTCGTAAACAAAGTATTTTTTATTGAAATAATATCTTACATTCAGGAACAGCAAACCAACGATAAGTAGAATAATAATTCATTTTTTTTTATTATAAACAATTAACATACAAAATAACAATTCATTTGTTTACACAGAAAACTGACGTCATACCACAGAGCAATATGGCATCCACTGCGTCCCAGTGTTTTCTTCAAATTACGTGCGAAATATCAAAATTTAAAATTTAAATGCAGTTTTATGGCACTATTTCAATAACATATTTTTTTTTGTTTATTTAAGAATCTAATTAAGACACTTTTCAAAAATGGTTGTAATACCTTTATTGCTTTAAATGTCAGGCTAAATAAAATAACAATCAACGAATGCACGATGGGTATTACCCCAATTTGACCCCAACAAACCCTACCTAATATGATAGCTCCCAGGTGATAATAAATCCCTTTAACAACTTGTAATAATCCGCATTCATAAAAACTGCCCCTTTCATGTCACAAACACGAGTTTTTCATAATTTATTCGGGTCGTTAAAATTTTTGCGCCTACTACGGAGGGAATCTCGTATGAAAATGTGACGGAAATTATATGAAAACATTCGGTTACCGTGGATTATAGGAAGGAGGCTTTAATATATAGGATGTAACTACTTATGTACCTTTATTTGTGTGGTAATGATACCTACGGGAGTAAAAGAAAATATAAATAACTAGCTGTTGTCCACGATTTCGCGTCTGCAATCCAGGATGAAAATTAGCTTGTGTCCTTAGTCAGGACATGGTCTATAAGTGTACCAAATTTCATCCAAATCCATTTAGCTGTTTTGGCGCGCAAGCGTTCCAAACTAACCAACTCACTTTCGCATTTATAATATCACTAGCTTTTGCCAGCGGCTTCGCCCACGTGGAGGTCGGTGTATATAAACCTGCATATAAACCTTTCTCTTGAATCACTCTATCTACTAAAAAAACCCGCATCAAAATCCGTTGCGTAGTTTTAAAGATTTAAGCATACATAGGGATATAGGGACAGAGAAAGCGACTTTATTTTATACTATGTAGTGATTATAGTTAGGATATTATAATTGATGTTTTCAAATTAAATTATAGTCTTACTTAATTAATTTTGTTAATCACTGATTCTTCTCTTCTACCAGGCAATGCTGACTGAAAATAAATATACAGGCACTGGAAAGGAGCGAAAGCCAAAATAATATTTTTTTCCGTGAATAGTTAGGTGAAGTAACCTATAAGACAGCATTCCACCTCATGGCATATACACTATAAAAATAGTTATTGACACTATACAGCTAGGCGGAACAGGGTTTCAAATTCACTCTACCTCTATAAAAAAGGGAGGATCCTTCAACCAGACAGTGTGTAGTGTCTGGTGGGCAACGTCCCGACAGTTGATGTCAGGACGTCGTATATAAGGTAAATTTTAGTCACCGTTTTAAATTTTTCAGGGTGATAGTACCCATGAAATTGAACAACTTTCTCCAAGGAACATGGGTCGAAAAATGAAAAAAAAAATCGGGCGTCCAATAAAAACTAAAAATTCACCTTGTATAATTATGATAGTTGCGCGGTATTCTCTCATTGCGCGCCAGCGGTACTGCTGAGCGAGAGATTCTGGGTACGATTCGAAGGACCTCCGGCTCAGCAGCAGCGCTTTCGACCACTAGACCAAGGAGGCAGTATTGTTATGATAATGTATCAAAGGTTGTATATGAGTCATATTACTTGAATGAATAAATAAATAATTGATTAATCAAACAGAATAACTGGTGTTAGAGATTGACAAGTTAGGGATTTCAAGCTCGCTTCACCTAAAATCGGTGATTTTTTTAAAGAATAGGCTGGCAGTTCTCTTACCCATTCCTTAGTTTTTGGCTTTTAATCACCTGAATGAATAATACCATCAATAAAACAAACCATATATATATTATATATTTTGACTAATCACCTCAATTTGCACCTCCACGCTTAATTGCCAGGGGTTTCAAAACAATAAAACGCTAATAAAACACAAAACCGGTTAAAATCGGCCCCAGTTGCCGCCAACCTTTACGTTATCACCACAGATTTATGGTCACAATATGGGAAAGTTTCTGTCATCGTCAGGGGCGCTCAACATTTTGGAGCACGCGTTATTCATAGCCCTCTTTTTTGTTTATCTGTGAAGATAAAAAAGAACTGCTTAGGCTGGCGTTGAAAATTTTTGTCTTGTTTTAGTAAGGGAGCTGAGCTGAATTTTGAGTAGGTAATACTCATATAAGATATAAACTTGTATAAGATATGAACGCGTTTACACCAAAGTACACATGTAATTAGTGATAGCCCGGTCATAAGCCGTGGCCCGATCAGGTTAAGCTACGCTTGCCGAGGTCGGTCCGTGGATCGGTGATCATGTTTACATAACAAGACCCCTCCATGCCTCGGAAAGTACGTTAAGCCGTTGGTCCCGGCTGTCATTTGTAGATCTTTGGCAGTTGTTACGGGTAAGAAGCCCGAAAGTCTGACAACCAGTCTTACCAAGGGGTATCGTATTACCCAGTAACTGAGTTGTGAAGGTCAAATGGGCAGTCGCTTCTTGTAAAATATTAGTACTGAGCTGCATCCCGTTCAACTGTAAGCTGACCCCAACATAGTTGAGGAAAATGTTCTAAATTGCTGATAATCGTTTTAATATTTTTTATGGAAAAATAAGTAGCAAGTGTTGCACCATTTCGAAATCTTCATTAAAAGGGCCATTTTTTTAAATGAATTGCCTATGGTAGTATATTACATTTCTTTTTAAAGACAAGGCGTCAAAGTTTTGTAATAAAACGTTTTTAACCATGACCTAATTAAACTTTATTTTTTTGTACTAGACTCACAATATTAATTATTAGTTTTGTGACTGCAATCAATAGCATAGTTATTTAGGATTACATTTAAAAAAAAAAAACACTGAACAATTTAGAAATTTGTGATCACAGTACCTAAATATCTGATGTTGATTTTCAACATTTTCAAAAGAATACCTATTATCACTTAACCAAGTAACATGGATTTTATTTTTTATTTTTGCTAGAACTGGTACAACCTAGCGTATTGCCCCATCCCCGCTTGACGTTGAGTTTCGGGATACCGGTATATAGAACTGTATGTTTCACCTTGCTGATATATTTATATTATATATATATTTGACAAAAGTTATGGAACATGAACGCTAAGCTTTCTTGCTAGACATTTTCATAATAAGTAAAACAAATTGCTTGAGTTAGTACTAAATTAATGTTCTAGGTATATGAAAATTCTCACATAATGCTTTTTTACACTAATTTACTTTCCCTAATATATTACGCACATAAACATGAAGGTAATTCAGTCGCTTATGTGTACGTTTATATAAACTACGCTAATTCACACTTAGGCAACCTACTTGTAACGACTGTACTGTATGTACCTTCAAAATTAAGTTTTCACACATAATTTATGGCTTACTAGCTTCTGCACGCGATGTTGTCTGCGTGATATTTCTTGTTTTACCTTAAAATATATCCAATAGCATCACATCGCCCACCCGCGATATTACCTCGTTTTCTTTTGGCGCTCTGTCTCACTTTTTTTGGCTGAAAACGTCATTAGAAATACGTGGTTTAATTTATTCCCGTATAGTTACCACCATGTAGGTATAGTTATTAGGAATAACTTTATAAAATGTCGCTCAGTTTTGTTTTGAACAGACTGATATTCTAACAAGAAGAGACCAACAAAAGTGGAGGTGGACTGACCACATGATGCGAAGGGACTACAGGAAAGTGGAGCACGGTAGTGACAGAATGGTATCAAAGGGATGGCAAAAGAACCCGAGGAAGGCAACTTACCCGATTAAAGGAAGAACTAAAGGTGACAGCAGGTCCAAACTGGAGGAGGGTGCCTCGCGACAGACGACGATGGGAATTCTCAGAGTACCTAGGCCAAAGCCATGAGATACACCAAAATTCGAGACTGTATTTTTTTTGTACTAGTTACCATTATTGTAAATTTTGTTGTCTAGTTACGGAATAAAAGGCTTATTATTATTATTATTATTATTATCTCCACACAATGGGTACCTCAAGATGGACGACGCCGCCACGGTCGGCCCAGAAAGTGGCGGCAAGACGACCTGGACGCGTACCGCAAGGGCTGGTTCTAGGTAGGGCTAAGGCCTTCCTTAGCCCTACCTAGAATCAGCCCTCGCAGTACGCGTTTCAAGTCCTTACTTGGAGGAGGCCTTTTGCCCAGCAGTGGGACAGTATCGCCCCAACAAAAATATATATATTATAAGTATGTATGTACAATAAGCAACACAAAAATCACTTTAATCCAACTAGTCCGCTAGAACACAAACTTTCAAGGTTTCTGTCAAACACAATCTTAGTTTTCCGATTCCCAAACAATAAAGAAATCAAAAGTTAGGAAAATTACTCGGCGATCTTTTCAGACTGGAGCTAATCAAATACCTACTTCAGGGAGGCTTAAATGTAGTAATCCCGAAACAAACTAATTTTGCCAAGTAGGAAACTAGTCTACGCTAAATTCGGGATAAGGTACCCACTTTATGGCAAAGGTAAAGATGTCAAATGATACCAAACATTACATAATCAGCCTATGCTTCCAGTTGATTGATTTTAATTTTAATTAGAAAACGCATGTAACTGACATCTGTAACAAGCTGAGATCTTTGGCCCTAGTGTGAGTTTCATTTAACTATCTCGATCAAACGCATCGTGCACGTTCGGCGCTCCGATTGATCCGTCACCAATCCAGGGCCAATCGGAACGCCAAACGCGCTCGAAGCATTTGATCGAGATGGTTAAATGAAACTCACACTAAGGCCTCTGTGTTGGAGAAGTTTTATCAGTTAAACAGTGTGATGAATAAACAGACGATTCTGATTTTATATTATGCACTTGCTGACTCACTAATTAGTTATGGACTTAATGTGTATGGGCGAACATTTAAAACGTACTTACATAACATAAAACAATCACAGTTAAGACTCAGCAAGTTCCTAGTTAGTAAAAAGGTTTTTTTTTTTAAATTACAAAGAATATGAATAATTATTCTCTATTTGTATAGTCCTACCAATAGACTGGAAAGTTGATTATCTGATAACCCTAGAACACTATTTTAGTAATGAGTATAAAGTACCTGTTGAAAATAAATATAATACAAGAAGTGTAAGAGAGAAAAGACTAGTTGCACCGAAAATAACAAATTACTATGGGGAAAGAACTTCCGGATATTTAGCACCAAAAGTATTTAATAAAATAAATATGTTAAAACAAACTTCTAAACTCAGTACACGTATTCTAAAATCGAAACTAAGGAGTTCATTTCTCGATAACGAGGATTGAGCCACTATCGAAAAGTGAACTCACTTCGAACCATTCGTTAGTTTTATTTATGGTTAGCCTCATAAAAGTTTAAAATAACATTAAAAATGTATTAAAGTACAGGTGCTTCTCGCTATCAAACTGCAAAGTTTGGCGAGCAAAACTGTAAAAACCAAAAAATTGTATTGGTTTGTACAATAATGAAAATTAAAAATGCTGGGACACAGGCCCCTTCTCTTCGAGGTAGTGGGCTGTAATCTACCACGGGGGCCCAGTGCGGGTTGGTAGATGTCACATGTCTTCGATTTTTTTCGTTCTAGGACTTACCGGTTTCTTCACGATGTTTTCCTTCACCGTCTTGAGAGCATTGCTGATGAAATTATTAACACAAAGTAAAGCACCTGCCTGGGTTCGAACCCATGACCTACAATTCATAAGCCGGGGCCGATACGACCGGGCCACCACCGCTCCTCACCGCCACCACACTTTTTTACCGATTAAAGACCATAAGAAAAACTTTTCAATATTTTCTCTAGTGTATTTATCATGCCTATTTGCAAAAACACTTCCTCACTCGACACATTACGACCAATCACATTTGACGACACTTTCCATATGTTTCTGCTTGTCAATTTATTTTTACAGTCAAATTAAATATGACGTCTGAAAAGCATTATATCATCAAACGGAATCTTCATGAAAAACCAGGAAATAACTAAATGAACGATGTTTTTTAATCTTATTCTGGAATTCACGCGGCTTTATGAGTACTTTACTTTCCTATAATGATTATGATAAAAAAAATTACTAATGTATGTTGTTTAACAGTCTTCAAAGAAACACGGAAGTAACTGTTTATTTATTTCATTTATTCGCTGCGTAAATCATTTAGATCACAGTATAGGTATGTTACAAAAATTTGGATATCATCAGAACTTACGATTGATTCCAGAATGCAGCTTCATGGGTCAGATCTGGCTAGTGCTCATATCAGCTCTTAGACATCTGCAGAACCTGAAACAATCAAATAAAATTTGTTGTTTATTATTTCAAAAAGGTAATGGTAAGTTTGTACCGGGTAATCATCGAAACTGCTGAACGGATTCCGAAAATTCTTTCAGTAGATAATGGGGAGCTACGACATTGTCAAGTGTCAGTATATTTTATGTATAAACAAGCTATTTCACACGAACGATGTCGCAAGCTTAAACATAAGTAGGTAATTATAAAAGGTTATAAAACGAAATTGCTTTTCCAGCTTTTCTTCAAATATTTACTTAACGTAAACTAATCTACAGTGTATTTAATGAGTGTTCAAATAATTCTGTTTTCATTGAGCTTCGATGAACTTTTATTTTGATACCGTTGTCTCTTCATCAATGCTGTTGTGTTTTATTTCAATGGTATCGATGACTTCTCGGTGTCCGTGTGGATTGAGGAGCCATGTCTCAGATTTAAACGAGGGTACTACCAATATTTAGTAGTGAATTAGCCAAATTTGTAGCCCCGATCCTGGAATTTGTAGTAAAACCCTTTAAACGTTACAGGACGTTGAAGGTGGCCCCTCAATTCAGACGTCTGGATTGAGGAGCCACCTCAGAACTCGAAAACTAGCCAATGGATATTTCTGAAACTTTGGTAGGAATTAGTAGTGTTTATGCTTAATTTGTACAAAAAAAATGGGTTTTGTACGGCTGAATTTGAGGTAGCTACAATACTTTGATTTATCTGAAAAATCCATAAATTTCCCCGCCCTGTTTCTCGGAAACTAATGAAGCAATTAAAACAGATTTTTAGTATTATTTAGTAGTAAGTTTGTTTTAATTTGTAGTATAAAAAAAACGCATAGGCTTCATAATTTCGGTAATACAACACATTTTATGTGGCTCCTCAATCCTGATGGTCTATAAAAAACAAATGTACGTAGCTACTAAAGTAGTTGATCAAATCGAAGTTTGGTTACGCCAATATTTAGTAGAAATTTCTACATTCAATATTTCAAAAGATATTAATAATTTTATCATTCCTTAAGAATTTTCTGTGTAGGGTGACCATAAATCATTCAAACTGTGTTCATAAACAGAATTTTATTTACACATGATTCGTTCTTCACCAAATCAGTACTTAAATAAAGAAACAAAATATATTAAACACAGAGAATAAAAAAGACAAATAAACTAAAAGTGGATTATCCCAAATTAGCTTTTATAAAATCTCTAAGCATTATCTCCATCAAGATTTTTTAGCTAAATCTTAATTAAATATTAATGTATTAAACGCACAATTATGTTTTATTTTGTTAGTAGTTCTAGTTAAGTTAGCATGTTATGTCTATTTGCATTGTTTAAATCGCTTAAGTTGATATTTATGTACATTTTTAGCATTTCGATTCTGATTAAAATAAAAATAAACAATAAATCAATAAATTTGCTCTAAATAATGGTGGAAACCACATGAAATTCCATCTGTCGTTTAGAAGATCGAGACACAAAAAAGATTTTGTTTAAAAAATTGTAGGTATAGATAATAGAGATTTAAAATTAGTACATTGAGTCTCTTTGCCTACTTTCAAATTTTAATGATCTCACGTTTTGTGGATTTCTGCCCGATATCAATTTTCATAGTAATAAAAGAGTAAGACTCATTACAATCATTCATTACGACACAACTAAAAACCGTATTTTTTATGACATAAGAAAACGGCAAGATTTCTGATACGTTTACGTTTAATGTAAATGTATTACATAAAAAACCTTCCAAAACAAATTCTGTAAAAGATGATGAAAACCGCATCAAAATCCGTTACGTATTTTAGGAGAACAGCGCGGTCGCTCAGACAGTCAAAATAAGCGACTTTGTTTAGACAATATATTTTAAAATAAAGATTAGATAAGGCTAGTTATTAATGATAGAATAAGGGAATATAGAGATAATGTTTAGAGATTAGAAATTTTAAAACAGGTAATTTGATCTATTAGACTTTTAGTTTATTTTCTTTTTATTCCTTGTGTTTAATATATTGTGTTTCTTTATTTAAGTACTGATTTGGTGAAGAATTAATCATGTGTAAATAAAGTTCTGTTTATGAACACAGTTTCAATTATTTATGGTTACCCTACACAGAAAATTCTTAAGGAATTATAAAATTATTAATATCTTTTGAAATATTGAATGTAGAGGAATTTTGATTACGCCAATATTTAGTAGAAATTTCTACTAAATATTGGTGTAATCAAACTTCGATTTGATCAACTACTTTAGTAGCTACGTACATTTGTTTTTTTATAGACAGTCAGGATTGAGGAGCCACATAAAATGTGTTGTATTACCGAAATTATGAAGCCTATGCGTTTTATTTTTATACTACAAATTAAAACAAACTTACTACTAAATAATACTAAAAATCTGTTTTAATTGCTTCATTAGTTTGCGAGAAACAGCGAGGGGAAATTTATGGATTTTTCAGATAAATCAAAGCATTGTAGCTTCCTCAAATTCAGCCGTACAAAACCCATTTTTGTTGTACAAATTAAGCATAAACACTACTAATTCCTACCAAAGTTTCAGAAATATCCATTGGCTAGTTTTCGAGTTCTGAGGTGGCTCCTCAATCCAAACGTCTGAATTGAGGGGCCACCTTCAACGGCCTGTAACTTTTGAAGGGTTTTACTACAAATTCCAGGATCGGGGCTACAAATTTGGCTAATTCACTACTAAATATTGGTAGTACCCTCGTTTAAATCTGAGACATGGCTCCTCAATCCATACGGACACACTTCTCGAACTCTGGATCAAGAAAATCTCACCACGTGTAAGATGCTCTTCAGTGTCTTTTTAGCTGTTTTCTTAGTCTTAAAGTAACTTCCAACAAAGTTGAGCAAAAGGCCCTAACATTTCAGGATCATAATTTGTAATCAAACGTGCTCTAACCGTTCGTCGTGACATATTACATAGTAATGTTTTATCACACAAACAGGAGAGGGGCTCGGAGCCAAATAATAACAGCCTTACGGGTAGAACGAAGGTTAAGCTACGCTTTCCACGGTCAGTTTGTGAATGGGTGACCATCCATTAAATCAAAAATCAAAAGTCATTTATTCAAACTAGGCTGAGAGTCAGCTCTTTTAGAACGTCAAAATTACATAAGACAGTCCCCCCAAAACGCCCGCCCTTCACCACTTCCTAGTGCTTTAGCTGGGAAGAAGAAGTGGCGCAACGAACTCCGCACCAGCACAGCTGTCTTGTAAGTTAGAAGAACTTGATTCTATACAGTAGTAGGTAATTAACATTACGAAACACAAAAAAACATTAAAGTTGCCATAAGTCAGCTAGCACAGGCCTAAATACCAACAAAACATTGAAAACATAGTACAGGCAAATAAAATAAACCAATACATGAATTAATATAATTATATAACCTGTCAGTAGTCAAGCTAATACTGGTGAAAGAACATGAACATTGTCTTGAGTTAATCACAGCGACCAACAATTATTATCGTTTAAGTAGTCGTTGACAGAATAGTAAGCCTTGGAACAGAGGGTGGATTTAACTTTAGCTTTAAACGCATTAAAATGCAAATCTAGCAAAGAAGAGGGGAGCTTGTTATAAAAAGTTATTGTTGGTAAAGGTTGTTATTAAAAGAGTTATGAACCATATGAAGCCGGTGAAAGCGAACACGTAGTTTGTCCTTATTTCTAGTATTAATATTATGAATATCACTGCTTTTAGTATACAAAAGTATATTTTGCCTAATATATAAGATGTTGGCCAAGATGAATTGCGATTTGACCGTGAGAATCCCAATATCCTTAAAAATGTATATATAAATTTATAAGGATATTGTGATAATATAAAATTACATATCAAGACCACCGTGCCTCGGAAAGCACGTTAAGCCATTGGTCTTGGCTGTCATTTTACCTTTGATAGTCGTTACGGGTCAGAAACCCGAAAGTCTAACAGCTAGTCTTACCAAGGGGTATCGTATTTCCCAGTAACTGGTTTGGTAATATTAGATATGCAGTCGCTCAATGTAAAAAAAATATTTGGCTGCATCCGGTTACACTGGAAAATTTCTCCAAAATGGTTAGGAAAAGGCTAGGAAGATTGATTCTTCTATCCCACAAACATATCCTGACAATAGAAATAGATTACTTGGATGACAAAAAGGCTTGGGATTAGTTAAGTTGCTCCAATGTAATCTCAAGCAACAAACTATTTTATAAGCTAAGTGTTAATAGAATACTGTTGATATTTTACATTTAAGTATTGATCTACGTGACATTATTTTTGATGACATTTAAAGAAAAAACTAACTGTGAATGTGAGTACTATGCAGGCTAGATTGAACACGTGACTTTATAACTCTTCTGGTGGTTTTGAGTATTTTGTAAATGGCCTACGCAAATGTCCTGCAAATCTGGTAGCGTCTTGTAACGGGTCGTTGAGCTCCCTAAAACGGTTGAGCTACACGGTGACTGATACATAGATGCCGTCTATTGGGACAGATCAGCTCAAAGCTGCAATAGCTCCTTCTTAAAAAGGCCTTTCCAGACGTTGACCTGCATTGTTAGACTTTAAAAGAGACCTTGACCTCTGAGTTTGTTTCGGCTTTTCTTCCCAGGGAACAGTCAGCTAGGAAATGCCGGCGCCATCTAGTTTTTAAAATATTCAGCAACAAAATATTGACGTGTAAAAGTGTCTTATAATATTTATTTACATAAATAAATAAAAAACATAAACAAACAAACAAATATGAAATAAATAGAGAATCATGTAAATCAGAACAGTCGATCTAGAGTTATAAGTACACTTGCGGACAAACAAAACGATAAAAGCTACGAAACGTTTTATAACATCTAAGGATTCTAGGTAGGTATATAAGTTACTACATAAACGATCAAATTCAAATATCAGTAACCCGGAACTATCCCAAAACTATCACACGTCCCAACTGCGAGCCATTTTCTACTTACTGTCAGCTGGCATTAAAAGCTGAATCACTTTTGATAAATGGCGTATAACCATCAAGTGCCACCGGTGTACGTGTGTGAGTCCCCAAATGTACGTATTATACTAAGGGGACTTGGGAAGGGGGGTTAAGAGTGCGAGAGTACGCTGTTCGTTGAGTGCTGATGTGGATGTGTCCTTGGACGTAGGATTGGTACCTGGTGAAGGCTGTGAGTTGTGTTGTAAAGAGGAGGCCGGTAACGGGTTCCCATAATTCCTAAGGTTATTGGTAAAGCAGGAAATTCAGAAAAATTATGAATTAAAAAAAATATGTCCAAGCTTGCATGCAAGATGCAAAAAAAATCGCAAAACAAAAGTGACATAAAATAGTAGCAAGTAAATTTCAAAGATGGCGGAAGATAAAGATTGCCATTTTAAACTAGAATGACGTAAAGAACAATGTTTGCTGCACTATTAATTTTAAGTACAACACTTTTATTTCCTGACTGCATTCATGTCACTCAAAGCAACTGGCCAGTGACAATTTATGAGAAGTTAAAAGCCCGTAACTGTATATTACGGGCTTTGGAACTATAAAGTTGCTAGTCTTAAACATAGATTTTATTTATATTTCTAAATGTGCACGTACATGAACCGTGGGTTTAGCTATAATTCTGCTGAGAATGAGATCCTGGGTTCGATTCCAGGTCAGGGAAGGTGTTATTGGGTTTTTTCAGCAGAAAATATCAATAGTGTCTGGATTTGTATCCCGTTTATGACAATAAACTCACCCCCTCATTTATCATGTGACTTAAACAAAACTGGCAAAGAGTGTACTATAGATTCACCTCTCCTTGAGGGATTAAAGCCGTTATGTTATGTATGTATTTATAAATAAATGTTGAATTCGTTTGTCAAATTCGATCGTCAATGACCAATCTATACGTACGTTTTACAATTTAAGCGGTCTTGTGCAACTTGCAAATCTCAATGAGTTCCTTTTATCCCTACTAAAGGCTTCTTCAAACAGCCGCGACGCGACAGCGCGACGCGACACTTGTAGAACAATTTCCATTCAGTTTTCAAAGAAATTGTTCTACGAGTGTCGCGACGCGACCGTCGCGTCGCGCTAGTCTGCACGAGCCTTAATACTAATATTATAAATATATTTATTTGGCTCACCAACAATTGAATACATTGATACAAAGATATGAGATACATCCAATTTACTTATAGACTAGTGTACCAATTTCTTACAGGTAAGCACACCATGCATTACTTGTTTGTCGATTGATTTTGGGTACCTGCTTAAAATTGGATGAGTTCAAATACTCACAGAACATATAAATGCGAAACTCGCTAACTATCCTGGGATATGGAGATGGACATCGGCTACTTTTTTACGCGACAACCGACATCCATGCGGTTGGAGCCGCGGCCAAAAGCCAGTATTACAATACCTGAAAAATAAGAACGAATCTACCAGAAAACAATCCCGTTGAGACATGTGTTACTACATCTAATCAATCTGAATGACTGACTCCATTGGCACAATTTGCTTGTATTAGGAAGTTAAACCTTTTTCGTCTCGTCAACTGAATTTATGTTACAAAATACGAGAGGTTTCGATTGCCTACGTGAATAGTCTCATGTAGTTCTGTTACATATTTGTATCAAGCTACTAGCAACCCTATCCTTCTCCGCACGATTTTTATAACTTGACAAAACACCGAGATTTCTTTATAATTTACTAGCTTTTGCCAGCGGCTTCGCCCGCGTGGAGGTCGGAAATTATCCCACGGAATCGTACTACTAGAATAAAAGGTACCCTATGTGTTAATCCAGGTTACAAAATATCTGTGTGCCAAACGTCATTCAATCGTTACTGCGTGATTGGGTAACAAACATCTAAATATCTAAACATATGAACATACAATCTTCCACATTTATAATATTAGCTGGAAGTAGGATATATGTAGTTAGGATGAGTTTAATATCAATTGTAAAGGTTTATGTTTCCAGAATAAATTCTCTAAATGATGGCAAAATCGTATCAAGATCCGTTACGTAGTTTAGAAGAACAACGCGGTCACACATATAGACATGAAAAACGACCTTAATTTGTATTACCTGTACTTTGTAATATTAAATTAAGGTATTTGTTTGTAAGTTTGTGTAAATAATTTCATCACCACTGCTCTCAAAACGGTGAAGGAAAACATCGTGAGGAAACCGGTATGTCCTAGAACAAAAAAAAACGAACACATGTGACATTTACCAACTTGCACTGGGCCCGCGTGTTGTATTGCGGCCCACTCCTTCTCACAGAGGGTAATAGGATACTTGTGCGAAAGACATTTCCGCGAAACACACTAGCGTGAACCCACATACGCGAAAAAACGTTTCCGCGCATGGACTTTTGCGCGAACGGACTCTTTCACGAAGGGACGTTTGCGCGACAACACATTTCCGCGAATGTACGTTTGCGCGGCCGTACTTTTGCGCGAATGAATCCCTCACAGAGTGGGGCCTCTGTCCCAACAGTGCGAACATTTTATGTTGATTAGGGGTAATCTCTGCACATACCAGTCGGATTTTGAAATACTAGCTCGATAACCGAATTTTCGAGCATGATTACGGTTTGGAAGGCTTTTTAATATTACGCTACGACACCAATGAGCCAAGAAAATAGAAATAACGTCATAATGCTAAGAGAAACCGAAGTATTACCACGAGCAGGCGATGTGATACTATAGGATGTATTTTATGTTAAAACAAGAAATATCATGCGAATGAAGCCGCGGGCAGTAGCTTCTATAGACATAGAAGCAAAAAAAAATGATGACGTAGTTGTATTTTTCCCAATCATCTTGTTTACCTTTTTAATATTGACGTGTACCATGATGATACAGCCAATTAACTAGCTGTTAATATTGAAGATTAGGTTTAACGAAGCAAATTAACCCGGATGATGGAATCCACCTAGTCTTAACACGAAGGCTGAATAGTTTCAAGGGCTTTCTTTCAGCGGTTACCAACAACCGGTTGTCAACGGACTGTCAGTGACTTTTCGTAGAACTTCCCGTAAGAAACTTTTTAATGAGCATTTTTTTTGGTGGCATAGTTTTTTTTTCTTCACAAATCATGTGATATTTTCTCTCCAACTAACACTGTATTGATTGGTCGAATTCGTATTTCCGTCTTTCAGTGCAATATGTCTAATTATATTGTTATGTACAGTGAGTATACAGGCATCATATATTTAATTTTAAAAAGAGGAGGTCGTGAATTAGTGTGTATGTTCTTTTTTCTTGGATGAATGTTACGCGATATTTCTGACAATTGTGGATCGATTTCGAAAATTATTGAATTGAAAACTTCTTGCGTGCGTTGGGCATTTTTTGAGATGGAAAAAAGCAATTGATCTCGCAACACCGTTACTGACATCTCCGTGTACAGGGTTTTAGGGAACGATTCCGAAGCCAGAACGTAGGTTATATACAGCCTAAATGTAAACGGATACCAATAACCTTTCGCTTTTAATTGGTTATTTTGCATCAATTTAAAACGTTTGACGCTTCTGTAACGTTTCTACTTTTTTGTTTTGGCGGCGCTTTACAAAGGATGAAACCTAAAGACGCCGCCTGGACTTGGGATCATTTCTAAATGTGTTTAATCTGAAATAATGGTTCTTTTAATTATTCCTACAGCATAGTGAACAAAAAATGCTACAAAAATTTAATAAAAATTGCAAAAAATATCTAGGTTTTTTGATAGTACTGTATCGAGGATCACTAGCCCAGCCCTATCACCCGTCTTCGTTTTCGGAAGCGTTTCCCTTATAACCTGTATAAGTTAGTTTTAGTTGAGCTTGATCAGTATAGATTACATGTAATAAAAGATTTTACCTGCCAATTTTTTTTTTCATGTGCAGTAGCGCAATCAATGAAAATTGTAATATAATTTTTGTAGTATGTTTATAATTATGAATAAAAAAAAGTACATTCAAAAGTATTTCCTGCACAATAAAATATTTCCTAACGATTCAAAAATATTTTCCTGACGATTCAAAAAATACATAGGTAATTGTTCAAGTTTTCACTCTTCGGAGTCAATATGAAAATAAACTATGTACGTTGAAATGTAATACTGCGTTAATGAAAAAGAGCTTCTTTGGTGTTGCACCAAAGATTTTTAATAAAATACCTGATGCTATAAAATGTATGCCATTAAAGAAATTCAAAAAGTGTCTTCACAAGTTATTAGCTGAGAAATGTTATTATACCTTGGATGACTATTTTAATGATAATACTATTTGATTAAATTATGATATGATGAATTATGAGATTATGTAATTTTATAAATTTATATTATTAATGTTCACTTGGATGACTATTTTAATTTTGGATGACTATTTGATTAAATTCTGTAATTTTATTAATTCATATTATTAATGTAACGGACGAATAATTTCTTGCATGTTCTTTTGTTGTGATCTTCTTGTGTGTGTTTTTTGTTTTTCTTTCTTGTAGTGGACATTATTAAATTGATTATTTTAATGTATTTGTATAAAATTGATAGAAAATTTTGTTAACTTTGTGAACCTGACTTAATATTTGTATGTCAACAATGACAAAGCATAGTGCAACACTTATCTATTTAAGACCTTGACATGTATGATTAATGTATATGTTCTTCACCTATGTTTTACAAATAAATAATTCTGATTCTGATTCTGATTCTGATTCCGGAGTGCCACTGTTTTTTTTACTGGATAGTGTATGCCTCTGGGGTAATTTGATTAATTAATCAATTTTATTAACTTTGTATGAGCAGTTTTTGCGTTAGCATCACTACGTTTTTAATACACAAAGTTGTATTTTGATAATGTTGTAATACTTCTTGTCACTGTTGTTTCCATAGCAAGAAGTAATATACGAATAGGCGTTTTTTTTTTAATTTTTTTTTCAAAAAAATTAAACCGACTTACGAAAAAAAAACACTACAAATTGAAAAATTACTTTAATCTCGGAAGTCGGTGTCAAAAAACTCAAATACAGACCCAAAGACACCGACTTCCGAAATTCACTTTCAGTTTATAGAGTTTTTTTTTGGAAGGCGGTGGGTTGTTTTTCAAAAATAATTTTTTTTTCAATACGATAATTAATTTCAGCTGTTGGTTGTGCGCCGCATACTACCAAGCAAATCTGCCGATATTTTCACCAAATCTTTAATAAAATTAATCTCCCTCAAACTTACCGATCAATTTGCTCAGTTTACTAGGATAAGTCGTAGTAGTAGAAATTTACTTTCACTTTGTAGTGTTTTTTTTTTGGAAGTCGGTTGTCTTATTTTTTTGTAAAAAAGGTTTTTTAAAACGATGATTAATTTCAGCTGTTGGTGGTGTGCTGTATGCTACCAAGCAAATCTGCCGAATTTTTTAGCAAATCTTTTCAATGAAATCCATGAAAATTCCCTCAAACTTACTGCTGACTTTGCTCAGTTTACTAATTATTAAGCATAGAGCTATACCGACATCGTGTATAACATTTGCGTCATATTAAAGTCGTACAGGATTATACGCTGCAGTAGTAACGTAAGCTTTACTAAACGCTTAAACCATAATACAGCGAATGGGGCAGGTGCTTCTAATTCCCCCAGTTCTCAGCGCTATGCCTTTGATATTTATGATTAACTCCGGTTGCGTGATCGATGAGCGATTTGTACTTAGAAGGGTTTACTTATTCAACACTACTGCTTATTATACACCGGGATTATCCAAGGACATGTCATTATTTATTTATTTATTTAACCTTTATTTCAGGCAACTGAGGCCCATTAAACATAATACAAATATAAGTATAAAACAATAACTATAAATTAATGCACTCACCCATACATACATACATTACACATGCACTCATGCACTCTTACACACACACACATACACACACACACACACACACGAATACATTATACATTTTACACGTAGGGTGAAGGGTGACTGACTCGCTTCTGCTGAGCATGAACCCTTGAGTTCGATTCCCAGGTCGGGCAAAGTGTTAATGGGTTTTCTATTTGAACTTTCTCCGTAACAGCCCGTAGCCTGGATTTGTGCCCGCGATTTAGGGCAATAGGCTCGCCCGCCAGTCGTGTTTAAGTCTCATATCTATTATATAGGACTTAAGACAAAACACATTTCTGTTAGCGTTCACGCCAAACGCTACGCCAAAATGTACGAAAATGACATTGCCTGCGGAAAGATTACGTCGTGTCCTATCCGCAGGTAATGTCATTCCCATACATTTTGGCGTAGCGTTTGGCGTGAACGCTAACAGAAAAGTGTTTTGTCTCAGGGCCCTGTTGTCCTCAATGGGTTAGGCAGAGTTATACCTATAGTACACCCAGTTTTCGCCAGTTTTACATTCATAACTTTATTCCATAGCGTTTAAAGTTGTTACAAAGGCTTGAAGCTAAGGTACAATAATTACGGACCTCGTAAAGCATAGTAAAAAGTATAAGTAATTATTCTAAAAATAAAAACATGATGCAAATCTCAATAATTTTTAAATAATTCCCATTTAATAGAGTGCGAGCCAATTGCCTTTTAAAAAAACTAAGGTTTGAGTAAAATATATCGCTGTCAGGTACACATTTATATTTATATCTAAATTCAAATCAAGTTTTGAGCTGTGTTTCGTGACCAAGTATCGTTTTAAAAAACGTTTTATATAATCTAATGTAAATGGAATTTTGATGTCACTGTTTACCAACTGTAGTTATAACTAACAAACTTTTGTTTTTTTCTGAAACACGAGTCCACTTTTGACGTTCAATTTGTATGAAACATGTTAGATCAAAATCAAAATCAAATATCATTTATTCAAGCTAGGCTGAGAGTCAGCACTTTTTGAACGTCAAAATTACATAAGACAGTCCCCCAAAACGCCCGCCGTTCACCTCTTCCTAGTGCTATTATAAAATTGTGCAGGAATCTATTATCTGTTAGGTGTGTAGTATATAAAATACTAGCTTTTGACAGCGGCTTCGCCCCCATGAAGGTCTAGATTATCCCAAGGAAACGTACTAAGTACTGACTAAGTTTTATGACAAAATGCAATTAGTAGGTAAGTCTCCTGCCTCCACACACTCTCCTCGCTCAATCAAATTATTCACGAATTTGGGCTAACCTTGGCTTAACAGCTGATGTTTATTTACCTCCATTGTTTACTATCCTCGTGGTGACAGACGTCAATGGAACCTTTGTTTTCCTTTTAATTAGCACAACACTATATTCTATTGTGGTTTTACGAGAGTTGGCGAATTAATTGCAGGTTTCGTGGAAAATTATGTTGGTTGTGTGTTTGTGATTCTATTGTGTTTACGGCTACAAGATGTAGTTAGACAAACATACAAAACACAGGACTTAGTACTAATTAATGTTGTGATTTATTTGTGACAACTGATTGTGGCAGATTGTCTCGTCAGGCATTTGACTGGGTTAATACAGATGACTAAAAACGGAATTTTAAAGAATATTACATTTTGGGTGGAAACTAGAACGAAGGGAATCAGGTTTTAACCCTCAAATGGCTTAGAACTTCTAACCCTTTTGAGGGTTAATACGGGTCAGGCTGTCGGGTCGAAAATGACTTTTTCGATTACCTGATTTGCCTTCCCCTGATAGAAAATAGAGGTCGGAAGAAAAGGGGTCGTCTAATTGATTGATAAATTGACCACATTTTCAGGTTTCGGATTTGTGAACAGCAGACGACGCCTTTCGTGCTGACGACGATGACGATGAAAACCAATAATAAAATAAATAGAACCTACCTCAATCATTATCCTACACTATTCGAGTAGAAATTATTGGCCCCTAAATACCTATAAACCTACATAAAGAATAATTGTAAGGGCTGATTTTTCAATAGTCAGATAACTTTTATCTCAGGAATAAATACGTCGGTTTGACAGCTTTTGTATAGAAAATATGCCAACCTGTCAGATTTATTCTTCAGATAAAGGATATCTGACTACTGAAAAATCAGTCCTAAGGCTTTGAAAATAAAATTAAGACTGTTACCAGGAACACTTTCAGAGTTTTTTTTTTAAGCACTCTTACTTGTAACCAAGAGTTTCGCTAATTATATTTCAATTGATTCTAAATGGCATGTAAATAAAGTAACATTTTAATTACAATTTCGGAAACATCATAACAGTTCCAAATTATTATGTGGCAATCATATACACCAGTTATTATGTAGGTAGGTAAATAGATACAAGAGAGGCTTACAAAATGTCTAGACACATTCAAAAGAGCTTATAATTAAATTTTAACTCTACAGACTTAGTAGGCTGGATATATTTTCATATCAAAAATACATTAAACTATTGTATTGTAAAAGGAATACAGATTAATGTATTTTCTACACCTAGTTACTTTTCACCGCTTAATTAGGAGTCAGCCCATTTTCAAAAACCTAGACACCGGGCTGCTCCAATAGAGTTTTCCAATGGGAATTTCCCATTGGAAAACTCTTGCAACACCACCCGACCTGGAAATCAAACCCAATGTCTACACAAGCATTTGTGTTTGCAACCCTAGAATCAACGAACCAGTAAATAAAACAAAAACACATACAATACTGCCCAACCTAGAAATAGAACCCAGGACCGCACATATAGTTGTGGTTGCGACCCCCAATCGACAAAACAAAAATATAATACAACCGTAGCAAAAAGCATTTCACTCAAAAAAATAAACCAGCCAAACTAAAAGGCATCCATAATTATTCTTGTACGGATCTGGCGTAATACGCTAGTCTCATTATTGTAATCAAGTAGGCCCTCAAATGTATTCTAAAAGAAATAGGAAAATGGATGTATTTACTACATCTAGTACTTCACCACTTCTATTATTAGGGGCTATTGCCACTAACTTAGACACCCGGCTGCATTCGAGAATTATTGAATTAAACAACCCTTAGATTACTGGCCAACCTGGAAACCAAACCTTTGACTACACAAACAGTAGCGATGCAATCCAACAAACCAATTGCCAAAACAAAACACAATACAGGTCAACCATAACAGAAAAAAGGCTAATACTCAAAAGAATGCACCAGCCAGACTAAAAGGCATCCATAATTATTCTTGTACGGATCTAGCCTAATACGCCAGTCTCATTATTTTAATCAAGTAGGCCCTCAAATGTACTGTACAAGAGATAGGCAAATAGATGTTTTACTGGACCTGGTTACTTTTCGCGACTTCTGTTATTAGGGGCTATTGCCACTAACCATGACACCGGGCCGCATCCGAGCGTTCCCTAATAAAAAAAACCCTAAAATCATTGCCCTGCTTGGAAATCCAACCCAGCACTGCACAAACACAAGGAACCAATTAGCAAAACAAAATCCAATACACCTTAACCATAACAGACAAAAAGAGTAATTGTCAAAAGAATATACCAGCCAGACTAAAAGGCATCCATAATTATTCTTGTACGGATCTAGCCTAATACGCCAGTCTCATTATTATAATCAAGTAGGCCTTCAAATGTATTGTACAAGAGATAGGAAAATAGATGTATTTACGATATCTAGTCACTTTTTGGCACTTCTATCATTAGGGGCTATTGCCTGGTGTCCCAGACACCGGGTTACACCTGCGAATTACCTAATAAAAAAAACCATAACTGCCCAACCTGGAATCCAAACCCAGGACTGCACAAACCATCGTGGTTGTAAGCACTAATCCAAAGAGCCAATCGACAAAACAAAAACACGATACAACACAACCACAACAGAAAAAAGCGTTTTACTGAAAAGATACATCAGCAACCACGAAATCGAACACAGAACTTCGTACGCAGTCTCGTTTGTGACCACCATTCCAATGAGTCAATCGCCATAACTAAAACACAGAAAAACAGCATTATAGCAATAACAAACATTTTACTCAATAGAATAAGAACACCAGACTAAAAGGCATCCATAATTATTCTTGTACGGATCTAGCCTAATACGCTAGTCTCATTATTATAATCAAGTAGGCCTTCAAAAGGTTTCATTTCCACGAGGGGTCTCCGAGAAATATTTTCTGCTAAAAGGGATCTTGACCCCAAATTCTAGGGTGTTTCGGCGAATTGAAATCTTTGATGTTCCTAGCGTAATAATGTTTTGTGTATCTTAGACTGGTTACGTCCGGCGTGGAATCTATCGGTTCCAATACAATGGAAAATTAATTGTGTCTCATTAGCCGGAATTGACAGATTAAAAGGTAGATAAATAGATAGACAGATTTTTAGATAGATTTATTTATTTGCATGGAATGTAGGTAATTAATACAATTAGGTGTTACAATGTTTTGAATCCTTATACATTTTGCCTCATGGCATGCAATTTTTTTTTTAACTTAATCTACAAAATTATTCTATTTACTTATAGCTATTTAATTGTTTAATAAATGAACATTGTAAGCTAATTTAGCTTTTTATTTTTTGAATGACAAGACTATTTAGTCTTGTCATTAAAAAAATCTGTTACAGGGTAATAGCATTTTTCAACTAGTAATGTTTTAAGGTACTTTTAAAATCTTCCTAAAGGTTGCTCTTTGATTATTTTTGGTACATGGTTATAAATAAGAGGAGCCATGCATTTGGCACCCTTTCTCAATAATGCAGTTTTATATCCACCAATGCATAACTTGTCTTAGTATTGAGTTCTTAAACTTGTAGTCCTGTTTCTAGTATTTTTAAAAGTCGGTAATACGTGATCATTTGTTTTAACAAAAATAGCTATTTCTAATATATAGGCATACAAAAGTTAAAACATTATGTTTTTTTTTTTAAACAGGTACGCAGCCGTCGGTCACTTTAAGATTAAAAATGGATCTGATACAGCGTTTTTGCGCCTTAAATTTTTTTCTATAGTATATATAGGTAGAATACTGGTATTCAGCTGCATCCGGTTAGACTGGAAGCCGACCCCAACGTAGTTGGGAAAAGGCTAGGCAGATGATGATGATGAGTATATATAGGTAGAAAAGCAGACATTTGTTTTATGTTTGTTAGCACGTTTTTGGTAATTGAAATAAATAAACTATGAGACTAGAACTAGACAAATTCAATGTCTCAAACACTAATAATTATTGTTAAATATGTTGTAGGATGTAATTTAGCTTTGATTTTGCTTGTCATTTGATTTTAACAAAAAATCTGTCAATGATGTATTTGATGTTTGTACGCTGTTAACGGTCTATGGGCCTATTTAATTTATGACACTTAAGTTTAACAAATTAAATCTTTGATATGATCTTCTGATTTATATCAACATACCTACCGATATTGATCTGCAAACTCCAAAAATGTAAGAAAATTTTAATTTCGGGGGTTACCTTATAGCACCCTCTTTAGAGGGGTGAATAGGCATCCCTACTAAGGCAATGTAAGGTAGGTAATATAGGATTACACTTTGGAAAAGTTGAAGCGTAAACAAGAAAATACAATGCAATTCCCAAGTGATAAAGTTTAGTTTAGCTCACAGTAGTTATTAGTTAAGCTCTTATAACAATCTAAAAAAAGAAGGTATGTGCGCGATAGAAGTGAAAACTTAGGACTTGGGCCGAGTGGCACCAACCGACGGGAGCCGAATACAACTCGGCTCCAGTCGCTCCCGATCGTGACGGGTCAGTTTCGTTTTCTGTTCAGAAACAGCGCAAAATGTGCCTAAAGAAGCTTTTTTCACTTCCAAAATGATCAAAACTATAAAACAGCTTTCAGTAGTTCACTTATTACGGGAAGCATTCTATAAACGGAACAGCACGGCAAAGGTGCTCTTTTCAATTTATCTATTATATTTAATAATACCTTCACTTGTAATCATTGTTAACAAGCTATATCTATTATTATTTACTTTGTTATCACTCGTATCTAGTGTTATTGTGCCATAAAAGTATGTTCAAGCATCACATCCTAATCCCTTTTTAACCTGAATATTGAAATATGCGGTACCATGCGACTACCGACTGACTTTTCTATCAGCTCCATATTATTATTGAAAAGATTTTGCGCCAACGGCTTCGCCCGCGTGGAGGTCCAAAATTATCCCACGGGAACGTACTACCTCGATAAAAGTAATCCTATATGTTAATTCAAGTTATAAACTATCTATACGCCAAATTCCTTCCAAATAAGTTGAGCCGTTTTTGTGTGACTGAGTAACAAACATCCAAACATACAAACTTTCATGTTGGAACGACGTTCCTTATCGCGCGTTGCGAAAGGGTGCTAGACGGAAAAAATTAAGACCAAAAGTTGTAACGACACTTTTAATTAAGGCCAAAAGTTGTAACAACACTTTTTGCTACATTGTTGTAAGCCGTGCGGCGTGCGCGTGTTTCTCTGCAGACAGAGACACAGACAGAGTGCATATATATATATATATATGTGTGTGTGTGTGTGTGTGTGTGTGTGTGTATGTATATGTACAATTTTTTAAATTTTATTACAATTCCTTCACTAATTAATCGAAAAGAACTTCGTTCCATCCGGGTGTCCCTTGACACCTCTCAAGTTTTTAATATTAGTCGGATAAATGTGTCAGATAGTTGCTGACAGCCTATTGAAATCTCGTTTTGAACATAGTCTTTAATACATAGATTAGTCTTGTGCCTGCTCGGTCATTTTTAAGATCGCTCCGTACTAGTTCATTTCGGTCAGTGAACTAGTACATTCTATTAGTTCTATTAGCTCTTCTCGGACTTCGCTCTCAGTCAGTACTTCCATAGATCACAGAGCAAAAAAGTTTCATTGAAATCGTAACAGTCAAATCAGTCGCTGTCATTGTCGTTCTCGTTCGGACATACGTTATGGCTCTTTGTAAATGTACGAGGAGCTATTAGAACTAATAGACCAATTACAAGTCAGCATTCGGAAACGTTTCTTTTAATAAAGTGCTAAGAAACGGTTCCTATTCGTTCATCGTTCACGAACTACACAAGACATAGATAGTTGGTCCTGTTTTCTTTTGTATCGACGCCGACGAGGGGCTCGTGGCTAAGTAACAATGTTAAGCTAGGCTTGCCGTAGTTGGTTCGTTGATGGGTAACCAACTATACATACCAAGTGCCTTCCGTGCCTCGCGGCTGTCACTCGTAGATCTTTGTCAGTTGATTCGGGTCGTCAGAAGTCCGAAATTCTGACAGCCAGACTTACCAAGAGGTATATATGATATTATCCAGTAACTGGGCTCTGGAGGTGAGATAGGCAGTCACTCCATGTTAAATACTGGTATTCAGCTGTATCCAGTTTAACTGGAAGCCGAGCCCAACATACTTGGAAAAAGGCTAGGCAGATGATGCTGACCAAAAATGCACTCCTAAAATAAGTTTACTCCCAAAATTAATAAAAATGAAGGTGTAACTCAAAATGCCCTAGCATCCTGATTATTTAATGCAAAATCATCGCTCCATTTCTTCTAAACACTAGAAACTACACAAACTTGTCGATTTTCCTCAAACAACCCGTAAACTGCGACCATCTTTCAGTATCCGATAAATAATAGTCTTTAGGGAAATGAAGTAAATCAGACCCACTAAATGCAGGATATTGAAGCTCTTAGCGGTTCCGACAATAACAGTTTTGTTAGAAAAATAACGTACCGGAATTCTTTCTTCGCCTCAGTTCTTCCGTTCTTTTTTTCTGCGCATAAGTAATGAACTATGGAGATTTACTATTAGGAATGGATATTAGAAATGTCGAATGCGTTAGTTAACAAAGTTTATCAAATCCGAAAGAAAAGCTGTTAAAATAAAAACTTACAGTTAAAAGTACCTATCAGGACTAGGCAATAGTGTAATTGTAACGTTTTGGATTGCATCTAAAATCATAACTTTGGGGGTGCGCTTTGGTAGAACCTAAAACTCAGCGACGTTTGTATTCTTCCCATTCTCAAACATGGTCTTTGACAATTCAACAGAGGTCACACTCGAAGTTTGCCACAGAGCTATGGAACGGAGTATCCTGGGTATCAAACTTGTAGACTGGGTTAAGAATACAACAATCCGTTTCATTTCGAAATAACTAATGTCACTCGGAAAGCCTCACGCTTATGTAAATGGAATTGGGCTGGAGACATCTGCCGTATGCCATTGATCGTCTGACATATGACAGACGACCCAGTGGGTCCCGCTTAATGGCAAACGACATCGCGTCAGGCACAGACGGAGATGGAGGGATGAGCTACACCTTACACCTTTAGTGAAGATTGGTCCTTGTCAGCTCTGGACAGAGAGAAGTGGAAAGAGTGTAGGGAGGCCTTTGCCCAAGAGTGGAATGTTAATGGCTAATAATAATATTAGGTAGAACCGCAAATATCAAATTTTAGGTACTAACATGTTTTGAAATTTTCAGGTCAATGTCAGGTAGTATGTTGATCAAAATATTCTTAGAAACAAGGAGTGGTATTTAAATAAAAAAACAACTGTCAGATCAGCCTAATTTATATTTAAATAACGAGATAAATAATGAACACAAACAACCACGCACTATTTAATAGGAAACAATCAACTTTAACAAAACACAATAAACAAAGGCACAATATTCGCATATAGAAAGGAAATGACCACCAAACAAAGACTTAGCTGTGATCCGAGATGAAATCCAACGACCTCACTGCGCGAGCGCAGACAGGCAAAAAGGGGCGGGTCCGCGCCCACTCGTCCCGCTTAGACTCGACCCGAACAATAATATCTGGATATTTCTGATAGGCGTAAAAACGTCTATGTATAGTCAGACAGAAAAGTATCTATACACGCTGCTTTTTAATCGGCTAGGGAGCTGCTGTAGGAATGGTGTATACACGTAATGTAACCACTACGTAATTTTTTTTGTTGAAAAAAAAATGCACATTTGTCAATAATAAATACGGCTCGGAAAAATCTTTAGGGTTGTTGTATGGGCACAAAACGTTTAAGAAGTGATAACTTATTTCCAAAAAAAAAAATGATTTCGACAAACAAAAGTACGAAATCTCCAATAACATGAAACCATAGTCACCCTACAACAAACGAGAGTTTTTATAAATTACTTCAAAAGCGCAAAAAAATAGCCAATAGGAAGAAAGTAGTCGAAACATGGCGCCGCCCCTTTCTTTTGTTCCCGCCGCCGCGCCGCCCGCGTCGGCGCCGTTCGAGCTACTCTTGCGCTGACCGGCGGGCGGCATGTCAAAGCATTTAAAGGATTAGTTGACCGGTAAAAATCGCAAGTGACGGATGTGTCGCGCGCTATTGCATCCTGCCGCTTCCGTGTTTTCATCGTCATGGCTAACGCGCATTACCGATATTCAAATATTGAATATTTCCACATGATGGAAATGTACATAATATCAGGACACAATCTTAACGAAGCCCGAAGATTGTATGCTGAACCCCAGCACATGGACTCGCTTAGGGCTTCCGGTATTGTGCATCCACAAGTGCCGCGACCGGAGACAATATTATCCACAGTACAACGGCTGTTAGATCACGGTCAATTCCGTGCGCCAGCGCATGCTCAAGGTTCGGGTCGATCTACGTACAGCCCCGATCTAGAAGATGAAATTCTTGAGTACTTTGAATAGGATCCAAGGCGAAGTACAAGAATGGCTGCTAGGCGTTTCGGTGTAAGCAGATTTTACGTGTGGAAGCTCCTCAACAACTCCGGCTTACACCCCTATCACTATCGTCGTACCCAAGCACTGTACGACGGTGATGAACAACGGCGCATTCACTTTTGTGAGTGGCTGCGCAGTCATTCGGGGGCGAATATCTTGTGGACAGACGAGTCCACATTTACACGAGTAGGACTCTTCAACATACACAATGAACACTGGTGGAGTCACAATAATCCACACTTAATCGCTGAACATTCGCATCAAATACGTTTTAGTGTGAACGTGTGGGCGGGTATTATTAATGACCAAATTATTGGGCCAGTGTTCGTAGAAGGGAGTCTCACAGGTGGAACATACAGAGACTTAATCCAGAGGGTGGTTCCACGATTATTAGAACGTGTACCCTTAGTAAATTTGCGAGGTATGTACTATCAGCATGACGGGTGCCCAGCACATTACGAACGTTCAGTGCGTGCCTATTTAACCAGTGAGTTTGGTGACCGGTGGATAGGACGCGGGGAGCCTGTAGCTTGGCCGGCAAGAAGTCCCGATTTGACACCTATGGACTTTTATTTGTGGTCTGAAATAAAAAGATTGGTGTATACTGAGGAGGCCCAAAATGTCAGACAATTGAAAAGAAGGATCAAAAGTGCTTTTAGAATAGTGAAACGTGATAGAGACACCTTGAATAAGCTGAAAGACAATTTACAGAGAAGGGCTCGATTGTGTATTGAACAAAGTGGGCGACAATTTGAACAATTATTAAGGTATTCATAGTGTAAATAATTAATTCGGTAAGTGATCTTATGCTCCATAAATTATTGTAAATAAGTTGATTTCACTTTTTTAAATACGCCAGAAATGTTTGTTTCACATAATTTTTCACCAATTACCGCAGTATTCAGTGTTCAATACCTACACTAAATTCACTACATTATTTCTGACGGTCCTAAGCCCGTATAAGTATGAAGGGGGAAATGAAATCAACAAGGCATGCGATAACATAATAAACTTATTTACTGACAGAAAAAGTGAAAAAGTTTTTGGTTTTTATTATTGAGTATCAAATTTCACCAAACAACATTTTGTTGGTATGTGTTTAAAAAGTGAACAAAGTAAATAAATAAAATACGTTAGATCTGGTAATTGAATCCACTAACCAACGGTTCGCGGTTCTGCGCCTTAACCACTCAACCTATGGCTCTAAAATATGGTAGGTAGAGTCAATGTCCGACCGCCACGCATTGAGCGCGCGGCGTGTAGGTACATAGTATTATTGCCTACATTTTGTGTTGTGGGGTGTCTAAATTTCGGTCCGGGACATAATTATATTTTTTATTTTTACTTAATTGAACAGGTTTGCTGATTTGATAAAACGATAGATGGTTTAGACAGTATTTGGTATATAGATCGCTATCGTGGCAGCTCCCTAGCCAATAAAAAAGCAGCGTGTATAACGCTTGCACCACAGAGAGTGTAAAATTTAAATAATATTTGTATAAATAAATCAATAATGAAATAAGTAAGTACTTATCCGTTTTTAATATAGGATACTTGGCTTTGTACTTTGTAGTAAAAATCACAGATTTTTGTTAATTGTCATTACAATCTTATAGCTAGTGGCACGGTGGTGTTTACTGAATCAGCCTTTATACGTGATTAAAATTATTAGGTTAACAAGTAGGTACTAACTTCTAAAATATAAAAAAACACTGACTACCACGATAGATTATGTATTATAACAAAATATTAAATATTCTATGTATAATAAAATAAGTTATTTAGAATTAAAATAACACTTTGCTTGACTGTATGAATAGCACTGAATTGGTAGTAAGACATCTGGTATTATTCTTCGGGTCGAGTCTAAGCGGGTCGAGTGGGCACGGACCCAAAGGGGCGCGGTTCGGTTGACAACCGCTTTTATAGGCAACGTGGGTGACGTCTCAGATGACAGCTGTACATAAACTTATTCTTTAATATAATTCATGACCGTAATAAATATGGCTTCACAGAATTATAATCATTACCTAGTATTGACCTCAATTGTCATGATTTCATAAAATAGCCATTCAATCGGGGTAAACTCTCCGTTCAAATAACTTTATTATGTATAAACTATGTCTTTGACAGTCGTTACGGGTAGATAAAAGCCCAAAAGCCTGACAACCAGTTTTACCAAGGGTTATCATGCTACCCAGTTATTGGATTACGGAGCTCAGATAGGCAATCGCTCTATGTAAAATACTGTTTATTCTTCTGCATCCGGGTAGACTGGAAGCCGACTACAAAATAGTTAAGAAAAATCTAGACAGATTTTAACTTAAGTATAATCGACATTATCCCTTTCCACACATCACGAGAAATAAATCACACAATCAAAGGAACCAATAACGAATACCAATTTGCAATAATATTAATGTTAAATAAACAAAGTTCTCTTTGAATCTCATCCAACGCCAGATATCCGTAGTAATTGTTTACACCATGTCACATGACTGGATCAACATATTTATACCATGGCAGATGACTGTACCAACAAATTGATGACATATTGGAGCAACAGATGTGGAAGTAATATGAAATCCCACAGGAAAGCGATGTCGAAATTATACCAAGGACCGTCATAAAAGTTAATTTGAAATTTCATTTCCTTCATGAAATCGTGAATCAGTTAATTGGTTTTTTAATAATACTCGATTTTATGCTTCACCAGCTGTTAATACTGTGTTAACCTAATTTTTATGAATGCTCAGTTTTCATAATTCAAACAAACACTATGTAAAATTGCTTCTGACAACTCTTTTAAGCATTATTTCGTCTAACTGACTACCTCGACTAGTGGTCGCAAGCGCTATAGTAGTGATGGCAAATAATGCGATTTCGCATAAATTTCATTAGCATGCGAATTCTTGAGTCTTAGTAGCATGCTAAATGCTATTGCTATGCTATTTGCTAAGACGATAATATGAATTTTCTTAATATGCAAATTAAAGAGTGAGGTCGCCTTAGGACGTCTCCTAGCGAGCGTTTTTAACAATTTAAAACCTTCTTTTTTCTTTTATTGTTTAAGATTGTATGTACTTTCCTTCATACTTTATCCAGGCTTAGGACTGGCATTAAAATGTTCTAAACGGGCGTATTTATAAGTTCATTGGATCGTATTTACATGATTTAGTTTTGTATTTTACACATGTACACTTTTATACACAGCCAGTTCTCACTACTTTTGACTAACTCCTATTATTTACAGGTAGGTAGTAAGTTCTCAGTTTTATACTAGGTATTATCTATTATAAGCACAATATTACGCGTAAGACGAAAAAATATAATTATTGTTTATACGTAAACTAAACTCTTACCATCACATGCCAAAACATAGTGAACTTTGACTTATTTGACAATAAACGAAGCGCGCCACGCGCGTGCCGCACATATTATTATAAAAAACACACGCATTCATTTAATATACGTTCGTAAGTACGAGCTAATCAAAGATAATAAGAAAATAATTGTTTGACCTCATTATTAGCACCATCCTGCTATTCATTTAAATAAAATAAACTGTCACATGCATTCATTCAATATACAACCCTAAGTACGAGCTAATCAAAGACAAAAAGATAATAATTGCTTAATCTCATTTTTCGCAACATCTGTCAAATTGCTAATAATTTCACTTTGCGAACAACGTCAGGGTCACGTGAAACAAATAGATTTAGTGTTCACGGCTTCCCGCGTATGTGGCGAAGAGCGCACACTGCCGCTGCGTGTGTCGACGCGTATGATAACTATGAAGTACGAAGCGATGAAAATTCACAGAATTTCGCAACTACATTTCATTTGCTAAATGCTAAATGAGCATTCACATGCTAACAATGAATGCGAATGCTAATTAAAGCATCACTACGCTACAGTACTATTGGGTTTTTTCATCTGGAATTTCTCAGTACCAACCCGGAGTCTGGCTTTGTGCGCGGTTGATGGTAATAGGGTTGCCCCATCATGCTACCACTAACCGGGCACAAATCCGCCCCCCCACCATGGCTGTAATAGGTGCATAACACTTCGGGGCATACAAGCGTAATGTTATATCATGTTCATTTAACTGGTCCTTTGAGATGGTTACGATCGATAAGCAATACGTACCGATTATCACCTAAAATTGTAGTCCATCAGGAATTGAAATGTTTAGCTTTGCGAGAGAACAACATCCAACTGCTTGTTCGTTTGTCTAAAATGTAACATCGTAAATGCATTGTTCGATGCACGAAAAGATCTTTGCAAAACAGCACAGATACATCTAATATTATTATAAAACTAAGTACTTACACAATGTAATCGTAAGCTTAAATAATGTCTTATCATCACCTAAGAATTTACCTTAGAATACGATGTAATTCACCGTTAAATTTGTTAACCTTTTCTTTCGTGTGTGAAAAGCCATAAGCAATTAAAAACTCGTTTGTCGTCACGCCTCAAGCAGTTTTTAATTTTATCTAACGATAGAAGGGTCATGCGACACGTGTCTCGTAGATAAAAATAGCTTTAAACGTGCTACATCCACTATCAGGCTCTGGGCGACACAGTAATCCGTTTTGCTCTAACTATATTTTCGAGATATCTTTGTGTAGCTCTAGAAAAGCGTAATTTTCACGCACTAAATTGTATTCAGAACTAAATTTAGATGTCGGTTCATAAATAACAACTTATACTTAATTAATTAATAACCTAAAAGCACAATATCCCAACTTCACTAATCTATTATCTAACAAACTAAAATATGGCGTCGAAAAATTCCTCCGTACTTCAGTTGAATTCAAAATTACCCAGACATTATAATTTAAATAAATAATACGAAGTTTACGTAAAAGATCATATTCTACGAACGAAAATTGTCACGTACATTATTGTGATTTTTCAGAATACGAAATTTTATGCTATTTTTAGCTTCCCTAATTTAGTGGCGACAGATTGGCTGTCTGAAAAAGTCCCTTAAGAAAGAATCATGGTGTAATGAGTCCGACTCGGGACTCCAACGATCAACTTTGAAAAGGATTTTAAAATTAAGGCTTTTGTAGGTTACAAATTGGAAATGCAAATCCAATGTTGACAAATGAAGATCAATCGACTTCGAGTTCCGCGAAAGTCAAATTATTTTGGAAAGTGCGTTGTATAGAAATCATCTGGGCGCTTCGTAAGAGAAATGTTGTTAATGTTATAAACAGAGATCGGATATTCGGATGCATATTCACCTAAAGTTGCGGTGTTGGCTAATATGGAACGCGCTTTTGTATCGAAAATATCTTCATTTAATGTTAAAAAATGTTTTAACTAACACACACCACGACCACTCCAGACTTTATACACCCTACTTACACATATTTGCATCGCGATTAATTTTAATTTAAATTAAATATGTGTCTGAATAGCTATGCAATCCTAATAATTTAGAAGTCGCTTCCACACTATACTCCTGACTAGTTATGCATTCCCGGTGTTCCTGGCATCACGCGATTTTTTTTAACAAAAAATATTTTTAAGCAGGCCGTTCCATACTTTCATAACTAAAAAATAACTTTAGGTAAATATGCATCCGATTATCCGATCTCTAGTTATAAAATATAAGATAATGTAAGTAAAACTTCCGTATGGCTTTTCAAAAACATTAAAATAATAAATCCCCGAAAATAAATACATATTTTTCACACGATGTTCGAACACAACAAAGCTGTGGTCGATTTTGCAATCGTTTTTCTCTTCACGTTACACAAAGAAACATCAAGAAAGGGTTCACACAGTCACATTATACTCACAAATTGGGAAAGAAATCCTTCAAAGTTAACTTTATTCCAATTTTCATCTACACAATGCTGATTTGAATCGTCCAAAATCTTCCACCCTAGTAATTAACTCTCCATTATTTTCTTAAATTATTTCATCCAGCTCGAAGGCCCAATAAATTATTAATACAATACTATATTGGTCCTTCGAATCCTCAGACCTTGTCGAATTCCCCTGAAACGTTTTCCGTGTAAAGCAAAGGTCATGTTTCCCTACGACCATGTAAAACCTTATAATTGTACGATTCCATTTCCCCATATATCTTGCCACTAGTCTTTAAGCCTGCATACCGAAAAGTCAAGGATTTATCCTTGATTGAAGGACGAATCGAAGGACGAGGCTTAGATTTTCGCGTAGAATCAAACCTATTGAGAGTACAACAAGGTCAGACGACTGGTATTTCTTTAATTATAGGGAATGTGTTATGGGGTTACATCGAATTAATAATAGATACCAATTTTGTAAATGCTGAAGTAGTTATTTTTTAGGTTAGATAGCTTATCTAATGCAAAAATATCAGCCGTTCCGTTACCTTCTTCTACTCTTAATTATAAAGTGTATATTTTATTAATTGCAATAGCTTACAAAGTTATCTGTTCCCTTTACTTTGTTTCGTGATTACAAGAAAATACGGGTTCCAGAGTTTGCTTTTAAAAATAAATGAAATAATCAATGTATTTTATGGATTTACTTAATGTAAGCCACTTTACTTGTCTTCACACTTTGGTACGAATTTAAAAGGTCATATCTCTGAAAAGCTAAATAATTTCTAATACTCAACTGCGAGCTTTTTCATCTTGAACTTTTTACCCTCACGTTCACGGGTCTTTTAGGTCAGAATTTATTTAGATAGGTCTTTTTTTTAGTAGATTCTAGACCCATAGATTATACGTTTTTAGAGTTTAGAGACGTCTTGCACCTAACATCACACCTCTTTTCCTCGAGGAGTTAGGCAAGTTCCAAATTACCTAAGTACCTAACAGCTAATAGTAATTCGCCAGTACAGCGATAAAATGTGGTCATAATAAATAATTTAAATACAGTGAAAAAATGCATGCACTCGCATACCAAAATATTTAGTTGGTAATGAACATAATTTCATCGTTAAAAATATATATACTTTTCGTGAATGGTTTAATTGAAAGAAACGGAAGGAAATATTTGTCATATTTATTTGACTTAATTTTACTTTCATTTTATACGTGCTAGTTTTCAGACGAAAGATGATCTCTTACTCTAAAAAAAGTCTACTTATTGAATGCTTGGCTGAGAATAATGAGCTAAAACTCTCAATTCTTGGTACTCGACTACGGCAAAGCCAAAGGGAAGGGAAAATCGTAATCTGTACAATTTATACCTTACTGACATAACTTAGTAATGACGTGTGACACTGATTATACAAAAACAGTTCAGTTTATATCTTTTTAGTTGTAATTTTTGTCGTATTTGTATTGAAGGGCGCACCGAACTTTTGGCGGTAATTGAAGTATGGCGGCTCTGGCTAGAATGGGCGGTTCGCGCGCTAACTTACCTACCTAGGTATTTCCTTCGTATTATTAAAACAAATACACATTTTGAAAATGTTATAGAATTCCGGTAGCTTTGTTAACATTTTAAAACTTATGAGCTTTCGTAAAGCATTTACGCCGTACTAAGGGTTTATTTGTTCTATAAATATTAATTGGAATCTTTTTTCTATTGAGGAAACTAGAAGTAATCGTGTTTCAAATGAATTTAAATCGTAAAATATCTTACATATTAAGTGATGCGAATTTATACCATACCATGATGCCCACCATCAATATACAATTAAATTAATGATAACGGAAGTAAACAATAACATGTGTTTGATAAATTGCCAACCAATTAATCATGAGATTTTCAAGTAATTAACCCGTGTGCTACAACTTCCAAGTTTCAAAGATTAAGGGACCCAATATTACGAAAACTTACTTCATCTGGTTGTGTTTGTAATTGAAATTTGTTTTCGTGGTTTACATATCGTTTTATATACATATGATCTGTAAAATAATAATTATTTGATCGCAGGAAAGATGGCCGATGGGCCAAGGGCTCATGGTTAAGTTATAACAGCTGCACGCATCGATTGATGAGCTTGTGCTACAATTGCCGCGGTTGGTCCGTGGATGGGTGATCATATTGACATACCAAGACGCCTACGTGCCTCAGAAAGCACGTTAAGCCGCTGGACCCGACTGTGATTCGTGGATCTTTGACAATACGTGTCGTCAGAAGCCCGGAAGTCTGACGACAAGTGTTACCAATGGTATCGTATTACCTAGTATCTGTGTTGTGGAGGTCAGATAGGTAGTTGCTTCATTTAAAAATATTGGTTTACAGCTGCCTCCGGTTAGGCTGGAAGACGACGTCAACATAGTTGGCTAGAAAGCTAGGCAGATGTCAAAGTCAAAGTCAAAGCATTTATTTCAAATAGGCTCTTAAAAGGCTCTTTTGAACGTCAACATTTACATTCAAATAGAATTGATTCTAGTCGCCCCTTCCAAAATGTAGTTTCGTATGGAGAAGAATGGGCAAGAAACTCCACCGTTACTCTTTTAAAATGTTTTAACTACAATATTAATATACAATCATTGTATAATTAATTGTGAAAACGATGCATCCAGAATAAAATTACCATACCAAAATAGGTAAAAAGAATTAAATTGAAGCAATTACATATAAATTAATTTTATGATAGATACATGGTGGTCACATATTTACAAACATTGTAAAAGTAAGTATACAATTTTCCTAGAATATTAACAAGTAGGTTCAGTGTGTGGAGTTAAAGTAATCACTGAGTGTAAATCAATGTCTTATATACAATTAATTACATAATTCAATTAGCAACCAGTTTGATTTTGTCTAGACTCTAGATTGTCCTATGGAGCAGGACCTGCATGTTTCCAAGCATTCTTATCTTGGATATAATACTGTAATTTGTAATATGCTTGTTTACAAAGTGTACTGTTTATATGAGTTTTAAATGTACTTTCATTTAATTGCAATATACTTATCACAAGGTATTTTGTTTGATGATCAACAGATGGCCGATGGAGTCAGAAGGTTCTGGAGAGGTGACCGCATACCAAAAGACGTAGCGTTGGAACGCCTCCCATAAAGTGAACCGATGTCTGGTGAAGGCCGCAGGACTGCGCTGGATTCGCGAAGCACAGAACCGGTCAAGAGGCCTAGGTCCAGCAGTGGACGTCTTTTGGCTGAAGTGATGATGATGATGACGATTTTTTTTTTGATTTTGCTACCTATCTTATTGTTTTTTTTTATTCTTAAGATACATGAAATGTCGAACAGTTTTACATTTTAAATTTAAGCAGGGATTAGGGCGGGCTTTGGATAAACAACCTCTACATGTACCTACTTAATCCTCGTTCACACACAAGACTTACGCACTTATATGCAAATGGGTTGCATTAAATATGTAACCACTCAGGTTACACTCAAACAACAAGCTGACATGGATACCGACCACACGGGTATTGTGTGAACACAGCCTTAGCCTCTTACGATACCATACTGAAAAGAGGTTACAACCTATTTTTGTCTCAAAATTAACTCTTTTCCTTACAAATGTTTACCAGAACGCCAGATGTAAATAATTAACACGTTTTAGTGTTGTTAAACAAGATTATTAATGCAAACAGGAAATCTTTTTAGAGTTTACGATTCAGAAAATAATAACATGGATTCATTCCTGTTTCTGAATTTCCTTCGGGAACAATTCTTCATAACGTTTGAACGCAATTTGAAAACGGTTATCGTGAAGACTTGGTGAAACGGTTTATGTGTTTGATAAATTGTGAATTGTTTTTTTAATGTATTCTTAATTTAATTATTTAGGTCTGTATCCAGAACATGTGTACTCAATAATCTGTAAGCATTGGTTACTTGTAATTGAGTGGACATTACAGGATAAAGTATTTATTGTACAAGTTTTACTACTGTTAAAGATAATTGTAATGTCTCGTTGGTAATCCTTAAATAAATAAATACAAATCTACCGAAATGCGAACTTGAAAATATCAACTTTAATCATCAAAATATTTGATTATAGAGCCAATTAATGTTTAAATAAAATAACTCGCAACTTCATAAACAAACTAAATGCCACACACAAGAATAGAAAAAAAAGACAAAACAAAGAAAAATAAACAAAAACCAACAAATGAATGAAACAGAAACAAAACACTATCAGCGTATTATCCACAGCAATAAGAGTCAGCAAAGCGAATTAGGTCATTGCGGTCCTCTCATACGACGGGTCAAACATTACTTATGCACAGTTATGAGCTGGGCCTGCGATCATATTGAGGATTGTGTACATTTCTATAGAACGAAGGACCAGATGCTACTTTCGAATTCTTCCTCATGTGCTTGGAGCTAAGTAAAATGAATTAAGAAGGTTTTTTATTTGTTTAGACTTTTTGAAAGATATTTTTTTTTTCATTATCGGAATCTAATTTTATTTTTATAAAATGATAAAATGTCGTTTATAGGGTGGCATCAACGCGCAAACTGTAACATAACTTCAGCACATTATTTTAGACCCCCTAGCGTAGATACTATTCGTTGGTTTAAAAAAAAACTTTTGTTCCATAGAATAGTGCAATACTTAAGCCGTTTTTTTTATAACCGATGAAAATTTTAATGGTGGTAACAAATTGCGCACCAATGTCCCTGTCACCCGCTATGTAATTTCAGTTCCCTAGAAGTTCATTTCTATGCTTTACTTAGTAGTTTTGGCCGCAAACACTCTTGAAACGTCGTCGGTCCTCGATTTCCCACACACAAAACTCAATACTTTTTTCATAATACTTAAAAACAACATTTTCCTCTAAGCATTTTCCACGAACTGCGACACATCACGTTTATCTCAATTCCATTCATGCCCAATGCTCGTCACACGTCCAACACACTCAAAAAGCAAAAAACAACCACATATAAATTACATCCCTTTCCTTCCAAATTCCTCATTTAAAATCCAAATGTCAATGACCCAAAACTTATGCCACAGGGTGTCATTAACCAGTAGGACAATGACGTCACAAATATTGCTGATGACACGTTCGTGACGTCAACAATGTCTGACATCCGAGCTTGGTCCAGCAACCTTATTTTATAATATAATCCTTTGAGATTATTGGTAACTGTAAGGAAGAGGTCATTAAAAGTTTTGGAGGCGACGTCCTTTGGCGAAGTTTTGATAAAAAATGTTTCTTTATGGAACAAAGTTTGGTCAAAAGTTCTAAGGGTAAGGAGTATAGCAGATTTGGCACCAGTGGTTTTAAAGCCTAACAGCTGGTGGCACTAACATAATATTATACTTCCACGGTGTGATGTTTTGAAGCTCTACTACTTTGAAATACCTACATACATAATGGTTTATAACTTTGGCCATTTATAATAAAACTTTTTGTAAACTTCATAAGATAATAAAATGAAGGTAAGAAAATATGCTATTCAAGTCATAATAGATACGTATAAATAACAGATATCTAATCACCTAAAAGCTCTAAAAATAGGAATTCCACAATAAAATTAATCGATCGAACGAAATCAATACGAACATCCCAGTTGACACACTACAGGATGAGCGAATGAACGAATGGAAAGTAAACAATAACAGAACAGAGGGGGTGAACGAATTAACACGGTCACTGGTTCGTGAAACGGGAATGCGTTGTTGGAACAAAATGGTGGCGTTCGTGCGTTGTGCGTTGTCGTAGCGAAACTAGCGAGGAGTGACGGGTTACGCTCGCTCGGATGGGTTAAGTTTGTTTTATGTATACTGGAATGATGCAATTTATTTACAAAGTAGATGGAAACATTTCCACACCTGCACATAGTCTTTGCCGTAAGCCTTGAGCGCACTGTCACACAAGAATTTAATTGAATAGGATGAAATGTTTCGCTTGCGCGTTAGATTGAATTTTTTCTTTCTTTCTTTCTTTCTTTCTTTCTACACAACCCACGAAATCGGTAATACCGCAGGCGGCACACGTGAGGGAGAAGCAGTATATGCGCTCTCATGGCCATAGTCGCCGGCGCGTTGTGTTCCACTCGCTCCAGCCGCTTGCAAAAGCTGGTTGTACTAAAATAATTTTCATCATACAATTTTGTACACATTATTTGCTTTCATCTGCGCTACACTTAAAATATAGGTCGTATTTCACACTCGCGGAATAATAGAAGGGTGGCCTTTTGAAGATATCAATCGAATTACGACATAAAAATAAACTTTTATTGTGTCCCATACTCTATTTTATTTGGACCACTGAAAATAATTTTATTGTATGGGAAAAGTTTTGTGGAAATCGGTGGTCGTGGTATGGGCATGTGAGGCGTGGGAAATGTTGTGAGGGAAGTTTTGAGTTTTTGATGGACTGTGTGAATGATGATATGGTTAGAAAGGGAGTGATTTCGGAGATGATGACTAATAGAGAAGCGTGGAAGAAAATTACATGTTGCGCTGACCACAAATAAATTGCGATAAGGGCTGGAGAATGGTAATAATGATGAGTTATTTTTTAGTTTACAATCTTTTTCGCCTATCATCATCACCTGCCTAGCCTTTTCCCGATTAAGTTGGGGTTGGCTTCCAGTCTAACCAGATGCGGCTGAATACCAGTATTTTACATGGAGCGACTGCCTATCTGACCTCCACAACCCAGTTACTGGATAATACGATACCCCCTTGGTAAGACTGGTTGTTAGACTTTCGGGTTTCTGACGACCCGTAACGAAAGATCCACAAATAACAGCCTTGAACGGCTTAACGTGCTTTCCGAGGCACGGAAGGGTCTTGGTATGTAAGGATGGTCACCCATCCACGGACCAACCGCGGCAAGCGTAGCTTAACCTGATCGATCGACCCATGCGGCTAATGTTACTTAGCCACAAGCCTCTTTCTCGCCTATCATATGATGGATTATTTAATCCGAAATATTCCGTTGTTTTAAAAGAAACTCATCAATCTCCTGCCGTCATAAATCCCAATTTATTTGGGGTCGGCAATACAGACTAAAGTTCAAAATATAAATGAACTCACCTTCAATAGCAGCAGGGGCCAAAATAACACATGATAAAAAAAAAGAAAAATACTTTAATGCGTTTAAACGTCCATAACGCAAAAAAGAACAGAAACACAAAAAGTAACAAGTTGGGGGAAAATATGCGTTACATCGCACGCCAAACAGCCATTGCTCAGCATAAAGCTACGACCCTATACGAAACAGAGCCCCGGCGCTGATTTTCAGTGACAGCCGGTAAATGCGTTAAAGCAACGTAAGTATCACAAATATCTATGGTAACGCACACCGCAGCGTTATGCGTTCCACACCACACCTCACACCATTGTGGCGTTAGAATTGCGTATTAGCAGTGCCGCCGCTTCTCCAAACTCGATAGAACTTATTACGTTGAATTGAAAACGGACGACACTCATATTTTCTCGCAGACCACCTACTGAAAAACTGAATTGAATGTCTGTTATAGTGCTTGGCACTTTCATTTATCTGTGCCAGGACAACAGTTTACATCTATACTTATACTAACTTACTTTTGCCGGCGGCTTCGCCCGACTGGAGTTTGGAAATTATCCCACGGGAACGTAACACCAAGATAAAAAGTGTATGTGTTAATCCAGGTCATACACTATCTGTGCCCCGAAATTCATCCTAATCCATTCCCCCGTTTTACGTGATTGAGTAACAAACATTCAAATAGCTAAACATACAACTTTCGCAATCTATACTATTAGTAGTAGGATACTAATAATAAAGCTGAAAAGTATGTTTGTTTTTACGCGCTTGTCTCTGGAGCTACCTGTCAAATTTGAAAAAAATATTTCGCATTTGATAGCCCGATTTTTGAGGAAGGCTATTTAACATCACTTAACTTAGGAGCCCAGCAACTAAACGAAAACGAAGTAAAAGCGCGGGCAAGCGATGCTCTGCGACGGGGTTGGTCGGGCGGCCAAGAAATGTCATGCGAACGAAGTTGCAGGCAGTTGTTTTCACCTAAATCTTACCTAAGTTAGTTCTTTCTACCCATTTTTATTGGAATTTATTTTGAAGCAAAAAAAGATTTTGTAGCACTACTTTCTTGAATGTTAAGCCTGTGAAGCTTAGTAGTAGTAGAAACTTTTGTCTTTCAGTGTAAAAGTGTAAAAGACTTTTTATCTTTGTCCAAATAATAGTAATTTAAAAGCAGCTGAGGGCTAATATAATTAGGGTGACAGAAAATTCTGAGCCCCTGCATTGGAATCTTTCGCCAGCTATCAAAAAATATAATCTGCGGTTTCATAAAAAAGGGCATCAACTACATGGTCAAAATGTATGGAACAGCTATTTTTCTTTTATTGCTACGAGGTATGGGAAAAAACTTGATGCGAAAAAAAAATTGTCTTAAAATTTATGTCTGTTTGTCTGATTATGTGGATGTATGTTCCGGATTGGCGCAAAAATGTCTGAACGGATTTGGATGAAATTTGGCACACAGATAATTGATAACCTGGATTAATAGATAGGTTACTTTTATCTCGGTAGCACGTTCCCGTGGGATATTTTCCAAAATCCCCGCGGGTAAGGCCGTGGACAAAAGCTACTAGTATTTACTAGTTACTAGCTCTTTGAATTATAGACAAAACATGGCTTTTTAGAGCACTGCCTCACCCTTTTATTTAATGGTATATCTGTAATCGTTAGTCTGAAAGAAGCATTGATAACTGAAAAGTTGTGTGGAAATCGGTTGTGGTATGGGCATGTGATACGGAGGAATGTGGAAAATGTCGTGAGGAAAGTTTTGAGTATGAATGTCGATGGCTATAAGAGTAGGGGGAGACCAAAGAAACGATGGATGGACTGTGTGAATGATGATATGGGTAGCAAGGGTGTGACTACGGATATGAGGACTAATAAAGAAGTGTGGAAGATAAAGACATGTTGCGCCGACCCTAAATAAACTAGCATAAGGGCAGGATAATTGTGGTAATGAAAAAAATATCTGTAATCGTTACACTAACGACCGTGTTCACTGTGATATTTAACTGTTAGCATAGAACCACTCTGGGTCTCTGAGCTAGAGAGACTTACAGGAATTCTTATGAAACCCATACCATATATTTGTGAAAGATTATTTAATTCTTCTTTAAGAACTTAATACTTATCAACTTATACTTATCAATTTATACTCAACAAGTTAAGTGTTATCTTAATGTTTTGTATAATTACACTTTATGTATTAACATTTGTAATAATTATTTAATAACCTTAACGATGTATCAATACACTCACAGATGAGCTTTATTTTAACATATATCCATAAAAACGAATTTAGGAAGGTGGCAGCTGAATTACTTATGCGTAAACATTTGGTAGAAGACGTAGAGTGGGAAGGCCTCCCACAAGGTGGACCGATGACCTTGTGAAGGCCGCGGGAATCCGCTGGATGTGGGAAGCATAAGACCGGTCGAAGTGGCGGAGCCTGATGGAGGCCTATGTCCAGCAGTGGACGTCTTTCGGGTGAAATGATAAAACGTAAGTAACTTATTCATTCTTGCCTTAGAGTCTCGGGAAAATATAGATTGCTTCGCTAGCTGCGGCAGCTTATTGAATAAGCAAAATTTTCAATCCCTACAAATCCTAGATTAGGTACTCATCATCAGATCCTCTACTGCGTCATTCCACACAAATCTCGGAGCAATGTGGAAGATTTGACCAAAGTAATTGTACACTATTGCCAAAAACAAGTTATAGCTAATCTTATTGGAACCAGTTCACATGATCAGATAACTTACGAAACAAAAACAATGAAATCCAAGATAGCAATGTTTGGCAGAAGTGTCTTGATTTCAGATTTGTTCGGTTGTATTTGTAGAAAATTAAATCGACTGAGTCGTTGGATCACAAACGCAACTACTGGTCATTAGGAAGTTTTATTCTCCGGTCGAGCAAAGTGTTATTTCGTTTTCCGATTTGTTGACGGAAGAATAGACATGACTATTAACTAAATGTTGTACAATAGGAGAAGATAGCTACGTTTTTCTATTAATTATCACAGTTATTCATTCTAAACGAATCATCATTTCGTAGATAATCGTATATACTTTGTGACCGAGGAGTAGAAAGTTTGTTGTCAGTGTGATTTTGATAGTTTGGGAAGAAATATTCTTCTGAAATAGTAACATATAAAAGGACCTAGACAAAGATTGTTCGAAACGAAAGACAAAATGCAGATCGTAGAAGGATATCTACGATGCGATGTCAAAAATGGAGAAACGAAATGTGACTTTGTATAGAAAAAGCACTGTCTATTCTTCATACAAATAGAAAGCGTTATGCTAAGCCTGCTGCAAAGCTTTTCACAACCATTTGAACCAACAACTCTTTCGAACATATGAAGGAATGGATCAGAATCTGAATAATTTTGAAGGCCTTAAGTAATAACCTTCAAAATAATAATAGTCTAATCGTGTATTAGGCAGTTAGTGTACAGATTTCTCTTGCCCCCGACAGCACACAGCTGTCGAAAGAATAGCGATCGTCAATTTGATTTAAACCGACAAAATTTCCGGCTATTGAATTTGTAAAATCCTACAACAAGAATTAGATATTGATGTTCGATTTTATATAGAATCGTATCGAATAGTTGTGCATAGCTATGCCGCCGAACTGGATCTGTGCCCGGTTAATTCCAACACGCAATTAATTAATTTTGACATTTGACCGTATTTTTTAAAGTAAGTAATATAATGAACTTTAACTGAATTGTTAGTAAAACATCTCTGCCTACTTCTTCGATGATTGTGGGTGGATTTTACTAAGCCAAATTACAAACAAGTATCCGTTTAATCCAAATTTTACGATGATTAAATACCTAGAAACCACTAAAGTTTGATTCAAACTAAGTAATTATAAGTTGGCTTGAACATAGCGAATTATTTCAGTCTCGAATAATTATTGGAAGATAAACTAATTAATGTGGTATTAGCTAAGTTATAGAAGTGGAATGTACCTCAGTTTTATTTGGAAAGGAATTTTGTTGCTATGACAGGTTACCAGCTTCTATAAGGCATGCTAAGACAGACCCCAGAGGTCTAATAGTGTGCTTTGTTTAATTATAAAGACAAAATATTGTTTTTAAATAAATAAATTAAATTAAATAAACGTTATAATTTAAACTCACTATTTTTGTATGTCAGTGTGAGAGAGTTGTTCTTCTAAACTTCGCGATTCTGCATCTTTTTTAATGCTGTAAATGTACAATTAGTTACAGATATTATTCCGGAAGCTTTATAGTAATATTAAACTGATAATAAAGAAATATCGCTTGTGGTTAAGTAATAACAGCTGCACGGGTCGATTGATCAGATTAAGCTACGCTTGCCGCGGTTGGTCTGTGGATGGGTCACCATCTTTACATACCAAGACCCCTCCGTGCCCCGGAAAGCACGTTAAGCTGTTGGTCCCGGCTGTCATTAGTGGATCTTTGACAGTAGTTACGGGTCGTCAGCCCGAAATTCTAACAACTAGTCTTACCGAGAGGTATTGTATTACCCCAGTAACTTGGTTGTGGAGGTCAGATAGGCAGTCGCTCCATGTAAAATACTGGTATTCAGCTGCATCCGGTTAGACTGGAAGCCTACCCCAAAATAGTTGGGAAAAGGCAAGGCAGATGTTGAATTAAGAAATATCGACGTGTTGTCGGGCTATAAAACCGTGCGGAGAAGGTACAGGCCACTTGTCAATACATTTTTTACACAGTTCCAAAAGTTATAATACTTGTTTTCAACAAGTCTTGTCGAGTCATAAACATGTGTATTAAACATGTATTGCCGTTGTTTCAGACATGTATCGTTAACCTTTTTGTTATTTTTTACAACTAGCGTTAGGTGTATAATATAATTCTCCCGACTGATTTCGATTAGGGTGAACAATCTCAACGCAGATTAGTCAGGTACGTATACGCAGGAGATGATATGTGGGCGTCCAAGCAAAAAGGGTCCAGTTCTCGGCATTTAGTTTCCGAGATATAACGAGTTTTGTAAAGTAGGGTGAAAAAATTGCATTTCACGATTTTAATCGATTATTAATAAATGCACAATTATCTACAATTTCAGATAGTAAATGACTAATCAAGCTTTTTCAGAATTTCAACTTCAAATGTCTGATTAAAAAAAATATGTGCCAGTTTTTGAATATTTTTTCAATCCTTACTATCAATTGACTATTGTAGATACTGAATCTAGTCTTAACTCAATACCCCACTACTGGACCCTTTTTGCTTGGACGCCCACATATAGTGTGCAAAAGAGGTGGACTCTCTAGCTCCTTAGTCTTATAGTCCGACGCGATTTCAATACGAGTCAGATCTCCCGGGAGATTTTTTTTTTATTTCACTTGCGATAATTTTCCATATCGATATCGAAAACGAATGAAAAAACAAAAAACAAATATCACTCGAACTTTAAGGTAACCAGATCACTATTATGTTTTGGTTGTTTTTTGTAATTTCGTAAAAAAATATGTACATGCATATAGGTGCCTATGTTCCAAGAAATTTAAAAAAAAACAGCTTTTCGATATTGATATCCAACACGTTCTTAAACTATTGCCACCTTATTTAATTTGACCCTGTATATAGTTGGCATAATAAAAAATAAATAGAAACTTGTGACAAAAAGATATGCGTACTTGATTTGTTATCACGTCGCCATCTTGAATTATGAACTAACTTATACTTGAAGACATAAGTTTTTGAAATATTCGCACAGTCAAGCGGAACAAGTTGTGATATTTATGATTAAGAAGCGAAAAGTCAGCAGCTTGTTGTGAGTTACTTAGTAAGTCTCCGAGTCTCCTTCAATTAAGTAAACAGTCGCATTTTACTGCAATTCATATTTAAAGACTAGCTTTTGCCAGCGGCTTCGGTTTCGTGAAGGTCTAAAATTATCCCACGAGAACGTACTACCGGGATAAAAAGTATCCTATGTGTTAATCCAGGTTATAAACTATCTGTGTGCTTAATTTTATTCAAATTCATTCAGCCGTTTTTCCATGATTGAGCAACAAACATCCAAACATCTAAAAATACAAAATGTCACATTTATAGTATTAATAAATTAGCTTCTGCCCGGGACTTCGTTCGCGTCAAATTTCTTGCTCCCCGACTTACCCCGTCGCTCGCCTCGCCTGCCCGTGCGAGTACTTCGTATTCGTGACATTTTTCTCTTTGCTCGGCTCCTAAGGGTCTTAGCGTGATATCATATGTTATATAGCCTATAGCCTTCCTCGATAACTGGGCTACCTAACACTAAAAGAATATTCCAATTCGAACCAGTAGTACCTGAGATTAGCGCAGTCAACCAAACAAACAAACAAACTCTTCAGCTTAATAATATCACATTATTTTGCTGCAACGTTATTTAAATTTAAATTGCGATATCTACTAAGATATTCATTGAAATCGAATGATGAAAAGGGCAATTTTGTTTTAAATTAAATACTTGTGATGAATAACGTATTTATTTGGATAAGGATTAATATCATGTTTATAAAACAACTTCGCAAATAATGAATTATTTTAGAACAAATTTGGTTAGCAAAATCAAAATCAAAAGTCATTTATTCAAACTAGGCTGAGAGTCAGCACTTTTTGAACGTCAAAATTACATAAGACAGTCCCCCTAAAAAACCCGCCCTTTACCACTTCCTAGTGCTTTAGCTGGGAAGAAGTGGCGCAACAAACTCCCCAGCAGCACAGCTGTCTGTTATGTTGGAAGAACTTGATTCTATACAGTAATAGCATATAACCATCATTCAACGATAAATGAAAATTTAATTAATAAAAAATAAAAAAATGGTTTATGCAGTCAAGTTAAATAAACAATGATATGAAGTAATTCATATAACTTGTCAGTAGTTAAGCTAATTCTGGTGAAAGAGCATAAACGTTGTCTTGAGTTAATCACAGCGACCAACAATTCTTATCGTTTAAGTAGTCGTTGATAGAATAGTATGCCTTCGAACAAAGATTTGATTTTACTTTCGCTTTAAACGCATTAAAATGTAAATCTAACAAAGAAGAAGGAAGCTTGTTGTAGAAGGTTATACCAAGCCCAGCAAATGAGTTATGAACCCTATGAAGCCGGTGAAAGGGAGCACGTAGTTTGTCCTTATTTCTAGTATTAATATTATGAGTATCACTGTTTTTAGTGTATAAGTGTATATTTTGCCTAATATATAAGATGTTAGCGAAGATGAATTGTGATGCCACCGTGAGAATACCAATATCTTTAAAAAATTCTCTCAGAGAAACTCTAGCACCTAGTTGGTAAATTGCACGTACAGCTCGTTTTTGAAGAACAAAAATATTTTGAATGTCAGCCGCTTTACCCCACAGCAGAATGCCGTAGGACATAACGCTATGAAAATAACTAAAATAGACTAACCGAGCTGTATCAACGTCAGTGTATTGTCTTACTTTTCTGACGGCGTAAGCGGCCGAACTGAGCCTTCCCGCTAGGCTTGATATATGTGATCCCCACTGAAGTTTGGCATCTACTGTTATGCCAAGAAAACGGCCGATTCTACAGTTGCAAGCACCTCATCATCTAAGACGATGTTGGGCCCCAGATTTCTTACATTCGGTAAAGCGAACTTTATACATTTAGTTTTCTTGGCATTGAGAACTAGATTATTCGTGGTAAACCAATGCGTAACCCTTGAGAGTGCACAGCATAAAAAGGTTATAGTGAGCCAACCTTAAAAGATAGACATATGCTGTCGCGGACTTTTTTTTGTAACTTTCAAAGGGAAAGAATTCTGTCATACATGATTTTTGCGAAGCTTTAACCGTTTACGCAGCGCACGCAGCGGAAGCTCTGAAAAGAAAGAAGAAAGAAAGAAAAAAACGTTTATTTGCGGTAAACATGACGCAAAAACCAGGAACACACAAAAAATAAATAAAAAAGGTTGAGGGAAACATGCGTCACATCCACACAAAACAGCTATCGCTCAGCATTTTGCTGCAACCCTTTGCAAGACAGAGCCCCAGCGCTGGTTTTCAGCGACAGCCGGCTTTGACGTAATAACGTCGCCCGGTGTATCAAACAATTAACATCGAACTAATAGAAAATGTATATAATTAATGTGAATGTGATAGAAATTATACAAGAATATAAAGAAAAAATAAATATAAAAAGGAAATAGACAAAAGTGCTACGAGAATATCATCCTCAATAAACATTTTACTCTTTATGTAGTGGCAACATTTCGAAGCGTCATCCTTAGACAAAATGTGCGTGTGCGAAAAGGGAAAACCCCTTGATTTTGAAACATTCTTTATTGGAGCTCCGCTCTTTTTGAAACATTCTTTATTGGAGCTCCGCTCCTTATTTATTTATTTTTTTGTTCTTAGCGTGATAATATAATAAAGTCTATAGCCTTCCTCGATAAATAAGCTATATAAAATTGAAATATTTTTTCAAATCGGACCAGTAGTTCCTAAGATTAGCGCGTTCAAGCAAACAAACAAACTCTTCAGCTTGATAATATTATATAATATAATATAAGAAGAATAGATAGATTAGAAAGGACGATACGCTGATTTCAAAATCGTTTTCATTTGCAACACCAACAAGTCATACACTCAGTTGCAAATCAAGCCCTTCATAAGTTTTACGTGTGTATCTGAGTGTCTGTCTGTGGCATCGCACCTCCCAAACGTTGAACAAATGTTGATTCCTCCTTGTTTTGTCTGAAAGGTTATTCTTGAAGAATGCTCATGGATTCCGATAAATAAACCAGATTTGATACTAATCTAGAATCAAATCGAGCTTCAATCAAGATTCATTACTAAACATTGTTTTCAAATACAGGGCTTAGAAAATACAGGGCTGGAATACCTACCTACTGAATAATGTATCTAATCACATTGCCAACTGAAAGCAAGTACAATCAGCCTATAATCTTCCCACTGCAGGGACAAAGGCCTCCTCTCTGTGTGACGGAATGGACCTTAATTTACGACGCGGGTCAACTGCGAGTTGGTAGATGTCACATGACTTCGAATTTTTGGTTGTAGCACATGCCTCTGGTTTCCTCACGAAGTCACATGTTTTCCTTCACCATTTTGATAGCAGTAGTGACGTAAAAATTTACACAAAGTATGCCAGTGTAACCAGTCATAGTTTGGGTTACGACCTACAAATGAAAGCAGGGACTGGCATAATTTTCTATAGTGCCTTTTAAAGGGAACGACGACCTTGTAATCCTACTATACACCGTGAAATTTTAATGGTTGTTTTCCCGCAGCGAAATGGTTTTGTCTTTGTAATACAATAGTTTTATACACAAATAAAATATTAGAAATAAAAAATGGCAGATTAACCATTGTCAAAAATCACCACGTGCGAGAGTTTATTTTGATTTAAATATTTATGCATCGCTGTTCCCTTTGTCGGCGGCGCGCGCGATTCGAGTAGTACCTACAACTTACCTCTAGTGTTACTATTGAGTAGTGTTTTATCGAGTTGATGAATATTTTTTTATTATTTTAAAACAAAAAATCTTATTTTTTTACTTTTACTCTATGCTTCGAAAGTACTTCTTCTGGCAAGTTGTTCTGCCGCGGGAAAACAACCATTAAAATTTCTCGGTGTATACTATCCTATTATAAATGTGAAAGTTTGTGAGTATGGATGTATGGATGTATGTATGGATGTTTGTTACTCTTTCACGCAAAAACAGCTGAACGGATTTGAATGAAATGGCACACACACTGAAAAAAAGAAATAACAGAACCAATTTTGGCTATTTTAGAAATAACTGAAATTTGTTTATTCAAAAATAAAATTCATTTAAAATAACAAAACTGGTTTATGTAACAAGCCCCAAACTGGTTTTGTTAAGTTTATTTCGGTTACATTTAAACAATATTTTTGTTGATAATTACCGAACTTCTTTAAACAAACTGATTCGTTAACCTGTAACCACACCTTTGTATGCAATATATCAAAACTCTTCGACAATAATATGCCTAATAACATTAACTGTATATAGCAAAAGCATTCTACGTAATAATTTTGTGTATCTATTACCTAAAAAATATTGCTATTTTAACCTAACGCTCTGTAATAAATACGTAACTGACTTTGTAGATAGAACACGCACGGTCAGTGTGCTGCTTTGCAAAACTTTGGCTATGAATAAATTAAGTAAACAACTATTTGTTACAAATATATTGTAACGTGTAACGGAACGCTTTGCTTGTATTGTAACCGCCACCCCACCCACAGAGTACTTTTTAGTTTTACTAAGGTAGTAACTGCTCCACAAAAGACCTGTCGTAATCTGCATAAGATAGTGCATTTCGCGCATAATTTCGCGTAAAATAGCTGTGCAAGTGTGCACTTGTTTATACCTTTTCTTTTTCCTTTTTTTGCGTTGATTGATCGAAGGTTTACGTGTTGCGCGCGCGGGTCAAGTTAATTTTATAAGTAAAGAAAGTTTTACCTATTTACATTAAAAGGTATCGACATTCAAAAATAAAGGTAATAACTTCTTTATATCTACCCACGTTGCGGGTGCTGGCTTTTATGTTCGTGAAATTACTGAAAGACCTTCGAAGACCACTGATGGACGAAGACTATCTTGATCGGCCTGTGGATGAATATCTAAGGCAGTGGGGCCTTGAAATGTACATAAACAAGTTCCGGGGTAAGTACATTACTGAATCTAGTAATTAGTTATGTTTAACTGTAGTAATTAGGTACCTACATTATTAAATAGCTAGGTTCCTAATAACAACCTAGCTATTTAGTTGATATGTTTCTACTGGATAGTCTAGGTACCACTTTTCGATTTACGCGATGTGGCGGTGGTGTGTTCTGTTCCTAGTGTGTTCTGTTTACTCCTCAGGTCAAGCAAAAAAGGTTTTCTTGCACCACCAAATACCCTATCTAATCCTTCGCTCTTCCAAATAGATATCTCTTCTCGAATTATTGTATTTGTACAGATCGTATACCTATTGTCTGTGTACATAATTATTCAAAAATGCTGTTTCTAATATTTGCAGAACAAGCCATAGATTTAGAGACACTTCAAATGCTATCAGAAAACGACATAAAAGACCTAATACCTATCATTGGCCATAGGGCCAAACTAACTACACAAATCAAAATGTTAAGAACTTTATCAGAAGCTAGTAATCAAGTATCAGTAAGTTAACACAATGTTTTTGAACTCCAGAAAAGTTCTACTTAATGACAAAACTAAAAAAAAAAAATTGCTTGATTTATATGGTATTCTGTACTTTAGATGTAGGAACCTACCTAAATAGTTAAAACTCTATTTAATTATTTATGTATGTAGTAGTAGTTTTTGTATTGTGTGCTGTACACATATTTCATTAATTTACATATCTATGTCCCTATGTATATATCATGTAATTTGTCTATGTATTATATATCCTGTTTTCTGTTATACATTAGTTTCTGTCCTCATTGTCAAATTTCTCTATCACTCTAAGGTTTGTTGTTAGAGTACCTGCCATCCTTGTGTAACAACTGTTTAAGTACATAGTATAAATAGTTAGATACATAGTATATACACCGAATGTAAATATTTTAATTTATTCAATAAATGCCTAAGTTAAAAGTAACCCTCACTGTGAGAATGTTGTGTCCGCTTGCCTGTAGCTATAGTATATAAAGGTATGCTAATATCTATCTGTCCATCTGTAGATGTATGTAATGTTTATCAGCCTCTCCTTTTGGGAGATGATGAGTCTCAATTAATTTTTTTGTATATGTTTCAGATTTCGAAGGACCAGGAGCCGGTCCTAACAGATAGTGTCCTCAATTTCATTTTTAATCCGAACACTCTTGAATCCTCTGCAATAACTTTGGATGATTCGGAACCCATAGCACTGGAAGTGGATAATACTGAAGGCACAAGTCCAAATACATCCTGTGTAAGTAATCTGTTCCACATTTTTTTTAATGATCTTATAACAGTATTATACTAGTGGAAACACCTCCAAGTTTGTTCAAGTTCATATTTTACCATGAAACTTCATCTTTCCGCTGCACCCTCTCACGGGTTGATTTTCGGTAATTCCTTTCTTACTACGCCACAAAGGGAATCATCTTTATCCTGCTGGTTAAGGCAGTGCGCTAATTGTCAGTCACTACTCAATCAGTCAGTCACAGAACTACACTATTTAGGTTATTAAGAACTTTATGTATTCTAGTATTTTTATTGTTACCTGGAAAAAGTTGATATTAATTCATAGTTCGGAAATGGCTAGAAAGATGAAGCTAATACCTACTACTGATGTCACAAATTCTTTCAAACCAGATGTAGTGAAAGGATTAAAGTGCTTAGATATTAATAATGTACAGAAAAGTACAATATTATTTATTCCATGTTATTTCAGGAATTATACAATATCTTGAGTGCCTGTAACGAGGGAAAATCATTGCTGTTGAGATTCCAAGAAAATGGACTGCTAAACAATGCCTCAAGACGAAAATTATGCAATATTGTTATTGATAATGAGTTGAAAAATGACCTGGACTTAAACATTAAGAGCAGTAGGCTATACCAATTAGCATATGACGTGCCGAGAGTATTTAGAAAAGAAAACTCATCTGTATATTTCATACCGTTCATGAGCTTCAATCCAGGGCAAAAAACTTCAGCCAAAGGAAAACTACTTGACTGCTACAGACAACGCAGGAGAGAATTTATTAAGTCTGGAGTAATTGCTCAGTCCTCGAAACGTAGTCCTGCATCTACCAGTGGAGCAGGTTTGCGTCGCCCCAACTCCAGCTGCAGTGTTCAAGAAGCGATTGATCAATTAAATGATTGTACAGAGGATGTTGACGAGAGACTTTTGTGGTTGAAAAATTGTTGTGACCCTTGGGTGACTGTTGAATTGTACTGGGAAATCACAGCCAAAAAAAGGTTGTCTGACTTAACTTCTAGTAAAATAACAGTTGAAGACTACCTTCGGGAGTTTAAGCCACTCACCCAGCCCGGCGGTGTCTTTTTAGTAAGTAAAAATTTCTTTATTTCCTGTCTTAACACTAATGTATGGTTATTATTCAATATTTACATAATGGTAGCTTTATATTTTTGTAGCTTCTGAAAGACTTCAAAACACTTTACCAAGAAACGGATGATAAATTATACCAGAACTGGCCAATAGTCAGGCCTAAAATTATTGAAGAAGCTAAAAAACGAACCTCTAATGCAGATTCCGGGTTAAAGGATATTATTGCAAATATTAATGGTAAGTTTTGTCGTCATCATTTATATTTTTATTGCTGTTGACAATCTTACGTAATGGCTTAACATTGAGATAATACCACAGAATACAAGTACAGATACGAGTACAGAGTACAAGTTGTACTACCTTTAGAATTAGTGTATGTACCATCGCGGACACTGGCGGTGAACCACTTTTCAACGTTATTACTAAGGGCATAAGGGTGAAAAGTGTTCGACGGCCAGTGTCCGCGATTGTATGTACAGACAGACGCAGGCACATCAAGCTACTACAATCAGTCAAATTTCTTTAATAGATTTTCAACTTTATCGCTAAAGCATAAGGTTCAAAGTTGATTGGGAAAATTTGACAGTTTCGGGTAGCTTGGTGTGCTGGCGTCTGTACAGTCATCAACAAAAGTCGATGAACACTTTAAAACTTTGTGTCGGTACCTACTCGTACATAAATATTTGTTAACTACTTTTGATGTTAAGGTAAGTAAGTATATAGGAGTTTTGAGGATTTAAAAGTGTTCGCCTACTATTGTAGGTGACTGTACATCTACTGTTGGAGAGGGGAATACCTAGGGGTTCAGATGAGGTGCTAGCGGGGAGAGGAGGGAAGTAATACCTATATGTCTGCCTCAAAGACGATGTCTGCCAATGTCTCACGTCGGGAGTCTCGATAACGTTTAGTATTTTTTTTGTACAGATGAAGACGAGGTTCTTGACCTGATCGGTTTCATGGCGCTCCCATTTTTGATGACAACATCTATAGTCAAGAAACACACAACGAATTCGAAAAAACGGTGGCGTCCTTCGAAGCACGAAGCTTTACAAGGTTTCATTTGTCACATAAAGACTGCTGCAGAAATCGAGGAAACCATCTCACGTCGAAAAGCTAAGTTTCAAGAATTAGGGTTGACTTTACAGCCATTTATAATTGTGTTAGGTCCGTCATTAAAACAAATTTCTGCAAGGTATATAATCCTGAACAAGTTGCGTTATGAAATGCCTTCAATCGTCAAGTCGGTAGATGCTTGTTTCAAAATAATATTTATTTTAAATGCAGAGTATTCTGCAGAAAGTACACATATTTGGCAATTCATTCAAAAATATGTATTCACACTCAACACCAAGTATGATAAAATCTTCACCACTGTGAGGGCTCTCGCAACTGACCTTGGCTTAGAGTAGTTATTTCAGGCTGAGTACCTAAAAACTTGTACAAGATCACATACTAACGAGTATAAGCCATTTACATGTACGGTTACATGTTTTTTAGGTCCTTCAAAACGAATTTCGAAACATAAATACGATGATGTTATAAATTCTCTTAAATTATCGCTTGGTTATCCCTTATGTCAAGTTCCATGGTCAAAAGTAAAAGTTACAACTTATAAGCATGGAAAAATCATTGTTCATGATATATCAGACCTCGTATAAGTTAATTTTATGGTGATCCAGAGTATAGCTATTTGCCTACAATATTAATAGAATTATTTTTGAATGTTGTTTGTAAAACACAATAAGTTTTTATGATCACTTACATTGTTTTGAAGTATAAAAAGCTAATAATTATTGTACTGTATATACTTTTAAGGATGCTTTAATATCATACAAGTGGAAAAAGTTATGTAATGTAACGCAAAGAATTGTGTTTTAGTACTAAGTAATAACAAATAATAATGATACTAATTTTGATGAATAAAAGTTTTATTCAATAAATATGTGTATTTTTAATAGATAATAATGTCATCATTAAATCACATTCATCATCCATCCATTCATTCATTTCTTTCATCCATTCATTCATTGCTTATCTATTTTAGCATACAAAAGCAGTAAATATTTCCTTGTAATTAATAGAAACTGATTTTATTAAATTGTAATGTTGCGCTTTTTATTTTGTTACTGTTTTGCTAGTCGATTTGTAAAGGTAGACACGCATTACTCAGAGCTGCAGGAGGCGTAGTAAATTCGTTCTTCATACACTTGCGCCTTCTCTAAACAGTTATACCAATATAGCTTAACTGTTCATTTATATCCTACAGGGTGTCCCAGACCGAGTAGTAGAAGGAATAAGGGACTACTCACACTTATTCAGCTCTGTTCAGCTTTTGTCCATAGAAAACAACGATTTTGTATAGAGTCCGTTCAGCTTGCCGCGGTTGAACGGATGCGTACGCACCTAATACAAAATCGTTGTTTTCTATGGACAAAAGCTGAACAGAGCTGAATAAGTGTGAGTAATCCCAGCCATATTACCTCCAAAATAGTTATCTTAATATAGCATAACTATTCATTAATGTATAACAAAACAGTTCATCTCAATATAGCATTACCATTCATTCATTTATATCAAAACAGTTGTCTCAATATAGCATAGCTAATGATTCATTTATATCAAAACAGTTATCTAAATATAGCATAACTAGTCATTCATATATATCAAAACTATTAGGCACTATATTAGCAAACTGCTAAATTTGATATAACAAATTAATTTTGTTAATATCAGTCAAAGCATTTGGAAAGGCAGCAAAACTAATCAGCTAAACTTACTGGGAAGTTTCACTACACAGTGCAAAAATGTTTGGTAAGGAAATGAGAAAGTTAAGTTGCGTTAATAATGTTATTTGGTAATAATTTACAAAACCGTTCAAGTAATGTAACCTCAAATACAATTACCTATAGACAAACAGATAAGTTACTGTAGCATAAATGAGGTGCTAGATTGACCGAAAAGTTATGCAAATGGCAATTTGTAATGAGTTAAGCCGTAGACAAACGGTTTGAGAACAATAAGCAAAATAAATTAGCTATGTAAAACAAAATTAGATTAGTTTAAAGCTACATAACTCCAGTAACTCAACTGGGTTTTGTTATGTGTTACATTGGTTCGGCTGTCACTAATTTTATGTAACTGGTAGACAAAGTTTTTGTTACTTAGAACGAAACATTTTTTTCAGTGCAGGTAGTTTGTAACCTGGAATAACACATAGGATACTTTTTATCCCGGTACTACGTTTCTGTGGGATAGTTTTCGACCTCCACGTGGGCGAAGCCGCTGGAAAAAGCTAGTCGAAAATAAAACAATTGTTTGGTATTTTTATCAAACACAATTACGCATAGGCCATAGATGTGAATTGCTAAACTCAAAAATCGTTCGAAATTGCGTTACGTTTGAAACGCGCGTTAATATTTATCTTTTTATAAGTACTTGGCTTCAAACTTAAATTCATGCTGAAAATTCAACACCAAGACTCAAATAATTATTTTTGCGAGCCCTTGTTATTAACTTTTATTTCTTATGGCACCACCACCAAATCCAAATTACAGAAAACAACGAATAGTCAAGCCAGTAGCTTCCTTATTTAAAACAAAACAAAAGAAAACTACATTTATAACACCACACGACAGCGAGATACTTTTCAATGATTTACAACCAGCCTGTCTCAAGCGTCAATTACGATCCATTGAGCGAACTTCCTCGTTCTTCATAGAAACAACTTTACGATCAATTTAAACAAATCTAAAACAATTTTGAGTCGTGTGAGATATAAAGATAATATGATGGGATAACAGCTCAGATCAAATTGCATGCGGTCACGGACAAATATGGATAGGCGAGAATTACGACATACGTTTCTCTCTTCTTCTTCTGAAACCCACACACACAAACGCACTATTTTAGAATGTATCTCTAAGTTTAAGTTATTTTTTTCTTTTATTTAGTTATAGTTCAAGTCTTGTTTTGTTAAAATTTTACTTGTAATATTTTGTTTAAATCCTGTTTTTCTTTTTGTACACCACTTTTACCTTTTCATAATTTTGTTATAGGAGAGCGCGATCTCCTAGCACAGGTATATCTTTTACTTAAAAGGAGATCCCATTGTAAGATTAAATGTAAAAGTTGTACAAGTTTCTGAAATAAACCTTTTTATTTTATTTATTTATTTATAAAACAGTCGTGACTAAGTAATAAAATTCGTACAGATCGATCAGTCAGGTTACGTTACGGTCCATGGATGGGTGACCACTTATTTCATACCGACCCCTGCGTGCCTTGAAAAACACGTGAAATCGTCGGTCTTGGCTGTCATTTATATATCTTTGACAGTCTTACCAGGAGGTATCGTGTTGCCCAGAAATTGGGCTGTGGAGGTCATATAGGCAGTCACTCTATGTAACATGACCAGTATTCAACTACATGTGTTTAGTCTGGAGGCCGACAACAACGTAGTTGGGAAAAGGCTAGGCAGATGATGTATAGAAAAGACTTACCGTAGACTTGACGAAGATGTGGCACTGAATATCTTCATCAATACATACGCGCATCTGTATTTATAAACTTCATTTACTAACATATTTTTTAAAGGAGGAGGTTCTCAATTCGTCTGTATACAAGGTGTAACAGCAACAATATTGCTATCCTTAAGCACTAAAGATAACAGCTGGTATATAATCACTATACATAGTTTCAGCTCAAAATAAAATACTCCAAGAATTGATACCAAATTTTCGGTTTCATATTTTTCTTAAATTCAAATCATAACAAATGTATCACTGTACTACGAAGGTCAATAACTTTCTACGTTACTTGTCAATATCACGAGAAATCTCTTCCGAGTGATGTGTTTATTTCAATTTGAAAAGTTCGGTTTCTGGAATCAATGTATTAAAAATTCTCATAACTTCCGAACACGTAGAGATGGGATTAAAAAAGCCTTTCAATATCGTTTGATATCATCCAAAGAAGCCGTGCCCTTGGAATATATATACCCTTTCCGTTACACGTTGTATATATTTTCTAACAAGCAATTGCCGTGCAAAGGGTAAGTAAGCGTCCGTGACTCGTTCTTGTCCATTGCACGTCAAACGATCAGTCACTGCCAGCTTCACAAGTTTATCAATACACTCAAGAACATCCCTGTTTTGCTAACAAAATATATCAGATAAGATATTATCAGTCGGAGTGCAAGCCATCTTAAGTGATTATGGCAGGTCCTTATGCTCGTTGAAGCGGTTAATCCGAGTTCCAGATTCAAGGTTGACCTTAAACGAAATTCTTTGATTATGTTTTTCAAATGTCATTCGCAGTCTTGTGGCTAATCAACTTATTCCTGAACTGGCAGTCGGGAATTAGGTTTGGCGTAAGAGAAACCTGGATGACGGGAATCTGAATTACTTGAAGCCAAATTCCAAATAAAAATCTAATACTCGACCTAGCACCAACTGGTGGGGCCCGCAAGGGCCGATGCCTGCCGGGGATGCGGGTTGTTCGAAAGAGATGCCGCGGCCCCTGGCACACAGGCAACTGAGGGAACACGGGTGGGTTTTAGTCAGTAAAAGTCTGACACGCCCTCCCGCTCCACCCAGAGCGGGAGAAGTTAATTGATGATTTCCCACCCAAAAAAAAAAACAAAGCATTTTTTTTAAGCATAATCAGATTAAAATGTTTTCACTGCTAGGCCACAGGCTTCTCTCACTGAGACGGACCGGGCCGCGTTATCTATACCACGCGGGCCTCGGGTTTTTTTTTTTTGTGGGTGGGAAATCATCAAATAACTTCTCCCGCTCTGGGTGGAGCGGGAGGGCGTGTCAGACTTTTACTGACTAAAACCCACCCGTGTTCCCTCAGTTGCCTGTGTGCTAAGGGCCGCGGTATCTCTTTCGAACAACCCGCACCCCTGGCAGGCATCGGCCCTTGCGGGCCCCGTCAGTTGCTGCTGATATCTCTTTGAGGCGCGCGTGGAACACAACGCGCCGTCGACCCGGGCTTGGTCCTTACCGGACAGCGAGCTACCCATTACTCACCGTCCGCAAGCCCGTGCCTACGGTGGCCGGGAATCAGCCTGGGATTCCCGACGCCCAGGGCGTCTCCTGCGAAGGCCACGGCTGTGAGAGCGCATGTACTGCATCTCCCTCACGTGCGCCGCCTCCCTCTTTGCGAGCATAACTGCTTCGCTGAAGGAGGCGACTGCTAGCCATGCACTCTCGCTCCGTACCATGGCCTGGACCAGGGTCGAACGCGAGAGATCGCCGCCACCGATCACCTCCACGAGGACACGGCGGTGCCCCGCCCAAGCCGGGCAGACCTCCAGCGTATGCTCCGTGTCCTCTGGGCGATCTTCGCAATGGAAACACCCGGGCGTTTCCTCCCGTCCTATCCGAAACAGGAACCTCCCGAAACAACCGTGTCCGGTGAGGACCTGTGTCAGGTGGAAGGTGAGGACGCCATGCCGCCTCTCAAGCCACTCCTCAAAGAGGGGACTTACCGCCGCAATCGTGGCGTGCCCAGCACTGGATTGCGACAATCGCACTTTCCACGTCGCCATGAGATCCTGCCGGAGCTCTGTCCGCCGTGCCGCGATTTCCCGCGGCAGCAGAGTTACGCCCCGGCGTTTGGCCTCCTCGCGCCACTCCCAAGTGTGCGCGAGGACCTTTGCCTCCAGATCCCATGGCGGCAATCCGGCAAGGAGACCCACTGCCTCACCGGAGATCGTGCGGTATCCCCGGATCATCCGGATGGCCATGACCCTATGGGCACGCGGGCCTTGGGTGGCAACGTGTCTTCGTATTTTTTGTTCGAGGACTTGCCGTTTTCCTTACGTTGTTTTGCGTCACCGTTTCGAGAGCAGTAGTGATGAAATAATTTGCACAAAGTAAACCGCCTGCCTGGGTTTGAACCTACGACCTACATACAATTCGTAAGTCGCGTCCGTTATCACTTGGCCAATACTACTCTAACACAGAAGCGTATGTCTTATTTTGGTTTACTTCTTCTTCGTGCGGATGGCATGACAGTCAATTAGATTTTAGCCTCATGTCTAATAATGATCCGTGTCATAATCCTCCATCTTATCTTGTGTCTCATTTCCAATATCTATGTTTTTCTCACAGTAAGACTCTGCGTTCTTCTAACAATCTTCTTCTACACTGTCCAATCTTCTTTGGAATGCGCTTCCTCTCGATATCAGGACGGCCACCAGTCGATATGCATTTAAGCGGAAACTGCAGAGGTATTTTCATAACGAATAGCGTAGAATCATCTAAACTCCTCTTTCTTTTGAAAATATATATTTATATAAAAAAGTATATATTATAGTAGATATGTATGCTTGTATGTGTAATATTAGTTTATAATATATTTATGTACCAATCTTATTTATTATTAATTATGATATAATTTGTAGTCGTTGTTTCTCTCAACCTAAGCACCTGCCATCTAATCTCTTTACCACCTTGGTTGACTGTAGAGAATGCCTTTGGCATTAAGTCCGCTTTTGCACCTTTTTGTATGCGAGAAGTTTAAATAAATAAATAAATGAAAATGATCAACTATATCCATTAACAGTCTTTATCATTAGATAAAGGCTGTTAATGGATATGGTTGACCAGTTCCCTTCCTTCATTCCTTATTTCACGTTTCTGCTTAAAGTATACCCAAAACCCAATGACAAACAACATGATCAAGATAAAAAAAGGAAGCTAAATTGAATACAAAAACATCGAATCGAACATCGGCGACGCGTTTCACCTCTGAATGAATCACATTCCTTCAATATCACGGATGGTAATACGAACGGTATTGCATATAAATTGTTACCAAAATTAATTATACGGAGATACACGCAGGTATGCGTATTTATGCTAATGCAATTTGTGATTTCTTTATACGTGTTCGTGCGGAATTGTTTTGTTTATTATCGAGATTTACTTCTCTCAAGATTGGGTTATTAAAGACATCGTTATTGGGTTTCAAAGATGTCGGCACGCTTTTTTAAGGTGTAATATCATTAGTGATATCTTTCATCGTGGATTCATTACTATCAGACGTGATACTGTCAGTGTTAAACGTCGGTCTTCTTACCGCAGTCTGATTGACAGTATTGGAGAGTTTAGTGTTTTTTTGGTTTGGCTTCACTGCCAAAATAACTGCCAGAGTGTTAGCAACGATGTATTTAACTCAGCTTGTATTGTATGTTCATTTTTTCTTATTTTAATGTTAAACTCGTGTTCAATGCACACTACTGAGTGTTAAGAATATGTTTTCTCTCTTCCTTAAAAGTATTATGAGGTCCTAAATTATCGGAGAAAGTTATCATAATAAATCACCTAACTAGTCAGTCGGATTGTATTATACAATTGATTAACCACTTTCTTCGATTCATGCAGAGTATCCAGTAGGTATGTTTTGTTTTTGACGTTATGTCCAGCCGCACAGGCCGATCGATCAGGTTAAGCTACGTTTGCTATGGTTGGTCCGTGGATGGGTGAAAATGTTTGTATACCAAAACCCCTCCGTAGCTCGGAAAGGTCGTTAAGCCATTGCGCGTTGGTCCCGGCTGTCATTCGTGGATCTTTGCCAGTTGTTACGGGTTGTCTAAAGCCCGAAAGTCAGACAACCTGTATCGGTATAGTATTACCTAGTTCCTGGGTTATGGACGTCATATAGGCAGTCTCTTCATGTTAAATTCCATGCCATCACAGTTGGTAAAAGGCTAGGTATCTGATGATGGTTTTATCTTTAATTGGTCACCTGTTTAGTTTACTGTTTTTAGCCTTTACAATACACCGACACACTTTAACACTAATCTAAGCTGTTAACATTTGTTTTTTCCATGAATTTGATAAATCAATGGCTGCACTTTCGTTGTTTGTGTGTTATCGAGTGGAGCCATCAGCCTTATCTTGTTCATTGTTTTTCGAAACTACAGAAGCTTAGAAGTGGCTGTTAGCATCTTGATACTTGGTTAGGAAATGGTAGTTTTATATTTTTTCCTCTTTCTGTGTTACTTGTACAGTATCATAGGGTGACAAAAATTCAAAAATTAGCTTAGATGATTTGGCTTTGTTGAGAAGATGAATGCAGGGCGGCTAACAAAGGGTTAATTTAGGACTAACAAAGGAATCTTAGTTGTGACACTGGAAATGATATAATATCAAACAGTTTTTCAGGGTTTAGGCTAGTTTTATCGGGCTGTTTCTGTATGTGACTTTATGTTTGTAAACGCACCCACAATGCAGGAGTGTGGTGAAACGTTAAAATAATATCTTAAAGAGTATCAGTTCTACGATGTATTTAAGTTTTTATTGAAAGGGTATAATGATTTCTGAGTTACGGGTTTTTATTTTGTGTTCTCGCAACCAGCTGTGTTTGACCAGAGGGACAATTCTCGTAATTTTTAGAAAGTTCACAGTTTGATCTCAGTCTCAATCTGTCAAAAATACCACGAGTTTCCATACATTTTTGACAAGTTTGAGGTGACACTGCGACTAGATTTTGAACGTTTTTATTTACGAGAATTAGCCTTTAGCAGTACGAGCCCTGTTTTGTCGACGGAAGAATAAACGTAACTATTAACTAAATGATGTAAGATAGCTATGTTCTTCTTTTAATTATCACAGTTATGCGTTCTAAACGAATCATGATTTTGTAGACAATCTTATATACTTTGTGGCCGTCGAGTACAAACTTTGTTGTCAGTGTGATTTTGATAGTTTGGAAAGAAATATTCTTCTGTAATAGTCTGTAAATAAAAGGACCTAGACAAAGATAGACAGAAGCGAAAGACAAAATGACAGATTGTAGTAGGATATATACGGTACGATGTCAAAAATGGAGAAACGAAATGTGACTTTGTATAGAAAAAGCACTGTCTATTCTTCGTAGAAATAGAGAGCGTCATGCTAAGCCTGCAGATGTTTGAATGTAAAAGAAGCAAAAGAAGTATTTATGGATCGTAGGAGTTGGCGTTCCGTAGTTTCTGCCAACCCCCATGGAAAGAAGGCGTGAGTTGACGTATGTGATACTTTGAGTGTGTGATGTCTGAGTCATTTTGCATTATGTTAATTTGGCGCTGGTCCTACAAAATATGAATTAATTAAACAGATAAGATTTATCTTCTACAAGCTAACTAGGTACCTATGACGCCATTACTTGGATGAGTAGATCGTATCTTCCATAATATTCTACCGTCTTATCAACCATCGATCCAGTTTTTGCATGTACAACCTTTTTCCGATCACAATAAAGTTCTTTATACAAAATTGACAAGTAAGACTCAAATAAAAAATCTGTTTTTATAGTAACAACTTTGCGTTTGTCGGAATACAGTTTCAAATACATAACTTACTTGAAGGCTCAATACGGGTTGGCGATTTCAGACTTATAAGTGTTAACAATACAGTCCAAGTTTCCTCACGATATCTACGATAAAGTCAGAAAATACACATGAAATCGAAAAGTCACAAATTAAAATCAAAAGTCATTCATTCAAACTAGGCTGAGAGTCAGCAGTTTTTAACGTCAAAATTACATAAGACAGTCCCCCAAAATGCCCGCCCTTCACCACTTGTGGTGCTTACCCGGATTTGAAACTGCAACCTTGTGCATGAGAGGCCTTAACCACTAGGCCATCACGAAATGATACCGTAGATATTAGATATCCTTCAAAACATCTAGATTTTAACCGGTCCAAGTTATCATATCAAGGCGGTTCTTCAAAACAAAACAATCTCAAAGTGGACAAGGTTTACGAACAATAATTATGAAGAATAAGGAAAATTTCGCGTCCACCTCACCCTGACCAGATTACCTAATGTAGTGAGACCGCAACATTATCAACATAATGGTCCCAACGCGAGATTGTTGTTGTTATAAATATTGTTAATCACTTTCCTTTTCATATTTTTGCTGTAGGTAGTACAGTCGGTGACTTAATTATAAATCAAATTGACATCGTAAGTCAATTTATCCGTTTCAAAGCGATTTTAGAGCATTTGAGAGCAGCGGTGGCCCATGTGTTAGCACATGGGCCGCGGCTTAAGAGTTGTAAGTCGTAGGTTCAAACTCAGACAGGCTCTATCATCATCATCATCATCATCATTTCAGCCGAAAGACGGCCACTGCTGGACATAAGCCTACTCCACTTCAACCGGTCTTGTGCTTTCCACATCCAGCGAATTCCCGCGGCCTTCACAAGGTCATCGGTCCACCTTGTGGGAGGCCTTCCCACTCTACGTCTTCCGGTACGCGGTCGCCACTCCAGAATCTTTCAGCCCCATCCGTCATTTGTTCTGCGAGCAATGTGCGCTGCCCACTGCCACTTAAGTTTGGCAATTCTTCGGGCTATGTCGGTTACCTTTGTTCTCCAGCGAATCTCTTCATTCCTGAATCGATCGTGTAGGGAAACTCCGAGCATAGCCCTCTGCAATCCCTTTGTTTGACTTTAAGCCTTCTGATAAGGCCCATTGTGAGCGACCACTTTTCTGTACCATAGGTCATCACACACTGGTCAAAGACTTCCGTCTTGAGACACTGCGGTATTTGGGACGAGAATATATTGCGAAGCCTCCCGAACGCTGCCCAGCCGAGTCGGATTCGACGATTGACCTCTTTCTCGAAGTTGGACCTACCTAACTGGACAGTTTGTCCCAGGTAAACGTACTCGTCCTCAACTTCGAGTGAAGCGCCTCCGATCGTCATGAGAGTGGGTGTTACATGGGCATTTGACATGACCATTGTCTTGTCCATGTTCGTTTTTAGACAAGCTCTATACTTTGTGTAAATTATTTCAACATCCCTGCTCTCAAAACGGTGAAGGAAAACATCGCGAGGACACCGGCACGTCCTATAACCAAAAATTCTCGAAGACATGTGACATTTACCACTGGTACCGCTGGGAAGAGGAGGCCTGTGTCTCAGCAGTGGCCTATTATAGGTTGGTTTTGTAAAGCCATTTCATACAGCTATCGAAAATTGAAGGTTGATTTTGTAAAGCCATTTCATACAGCTATCGAAAATTGTAGGTGGATTTTGTAAAGCCATTTCATACAACTATCGTAAATTATAGGTTGATTTTGTAAAGCCATTTCATACAGCTATCGAAAATTATAGGTTGATTTTGTAAAGCCATTTCATACAGCTATCGAAAATTATAGGTTGATTTTGTAAAGCCATTTCATACAGCTATCGAAAATTATAGGTTGATTTTGTAAAGCCATTTCATACAGCTATCGAAAATTATAGGTTGATTTTGTAAAGCCATTTCATACAGCTATCGAAAAATTACAATGATTGAATTTAAGTTGGTAATCAATTTGTTTAATTTTTGTGCTGAATTCATGGTTACAGATTGAGCGTCGATGTCTCTGCCGCCCTGTACATTCAAAGAAAACTAAGAGCTCACAGGTGCTGGCGCTGTACGTGGAAACCTCACCATCACCATAACTTCAGCCGAAAGACTACCACTGTTGGACATAGGCTGCCTTCAAGCATCTGTGCTTTTCCCATCCAGTTAATTTCTGCGACGTTCACAAGGTCATAACCCTTCCAACGCTATGTCTTCCAGTACCCAGTCGCCACTTCAGAATCTTTCAGCCCCATCGGCGGTAGATACTTGATTTTATTCACTAGAGACAATTTATCAGATGATAATACCTACATATTTTAAAACTAAAAATAGGTTGTTCGATCGTTATATTCGACACGTACCCTTGTATATTGATTTTGTAATAACAATACACAATCAAAATACATTATCGTTTGTCATGATCATATCATTTAATAATTACATTATGCAAAGTAAGATACCTATTTTTGGTTGTTGTACCTTTGTTTAAAGATTTCTAAAAGAATCCTGCAACCTACTCTGCTCAGGCACAAGCACTCATATGCACGCATTCAGCACAATTATAAATTTGTATAATTTGGGTCCCAAAATACTATATTTGTAATAAAATAAAATCATCTATACCTACTAATATTGTAAAGAGGAAAGTTTTGATTGTTTGTTTGCATTGAATAGGCTCCGATACTACTGAACCGATTTGAAAAATTCTTTCACTCTTGGGAAGCTGTACTATTCCCGGCTATATCATACTTTAAAAAAAGTTCGGGATTCTTACTAAAAATCCAATAATGTAACCCAAGGTGAAAAGAAAACTACCTAAAATATTCTTTACATCGCGTGCGCTGCGAAAACGATTGATGATAGAATAAAGTAACTATACTAATATTATAAAGAGGAAAATAAAAATAAAAGTTCATTAAAATAATAATATTCAAACTCTCTTTATATTTTACTTTTTTTTTGTAACCTGACGCAAACAGAAGGGTTTATGTGTGTGTATTATAACTTTTAATTTTAAAATTTTTGTTAAATACCCGTGCGAAGCCGGGGCGGACCGCTAGTAATCAATAAAAAGCAATATAGAAGAAGAAAATCACTTTTTAAAAGTTACCAAGCATATACAGGGTGCACAAACTGTAACCATAAATTCAGCAAAGGATTGTAGACCGCCAAACGTTGCAATTTTTCTTAGATTATCAAAAAAATATCTATTGTTACATAGAAACGTGGTCAAAATCTACGGAACAGCAGAATTTTCTTTGATAACCGGCGAAAAATTTATTCGTAAGTACAGTCAGGAAATATGTTAACCATATGCTGAATTGATGGTTTCTTTTTCGCGTAGATGTCCCTGCCTATATGGGTACAAATGTACCCATGATTTAGCTAGTTCAGAAGTGCATTATTTTTAAGCTCGTAATACCTACATACCTACTATCCTTAGCACTTCTGAACTAGCTAAATCATTTTGTGATTCATGTCGTGTCGACAAAAAAGTAGAATTGCTACACACAGCCTAAGGCTGTGACTGCTCACTTTGCCTTCACCCATTTCCTTCTTAGCTAGGTTTAATGAGTTAGTCACATTCACTATTAAAAATATACAGGATAAGTTTCTGGGTCTAGAATGAAATGCTGAATTAATAGTTACAGTTTGCGCACTGGTTAAAAACTTATCCTGTATATTGCATCCACACCTCTGCCTTACAATCATATGCCCAATCCCCAAACTCCTACAGAAACATTTTGCTGGATGACACCTCAACTCCAACAATATTATGAATGAACGTAAGTACATTGATAGCGTGACACAAAACATAAAAAAAAACTAAAAATAGCTCATAATTATTACAACCAACGTTATCGATTTGTTACATAAATTACAAAATACCCGTCGTTTATCATTTTGTGAAGTCACAAGTCACAATTAAATGTAATCGGTTATTTAAAGATTGTGAAGTACCGATACGAAATACATAAAAATAAAATATGTTACGTAGAAAAATTACTTATAATATACAGCATGTATATCATAAGTAATTTTAAATAATGGTGTAGTCAAGTTTAAGGAAAATTTATTAAGTGACCATCCAACTGAACCACATTCTCTATGGAACTAATAAGTGTCAACAACTTTAATATGCGTACGCGTAATGTTAATTACTTACCTACTATTGCATAAAATCAAGTTCTCCTTACTTAAAAGAAAGCTTTGCTGCTGGGGAGTTTGTTGCGCTACTTCTTCCCCGCTAAAGCACTAGAAAGAAGAGCGGGCCTTTTGGAGGACTGTCTTATGTAGTTTTGACGTTCAAAAACAGCTAGCTCTCAGCCTTTTTTGAATAAATGACTTTTTTGATTTTTTAACGTCATCGTAAAAAAATATTGGCCGTCCCATACATTTGGGTCGAGTAGGTATTGACCAGTGGTGGCTAAGTGGTATCACTCCCGACATACGAGTTCTAGTTTGTGAGTTCGAATCGTATCGTGAAAATTAATCGTAATAGCGAAAAAACATCCTATGTGGTCCACCGACTTACCCGAGTTGTGGTTAGCAGGTTCGCACCCATTCAGGCGCTTATATACTTTGTGTAAATAACTTCGTCACCACTGCTTGCTCTCAAAACGGTGAAGGAAAACATCGTGAGGAAACTGGCATGCCTAAAACCAACAATTCGAAGATATGTGACATCTACCAACCCGCACTGCGCCTGTGTGGTAGATTATAGCCCACTCCCTCTCACAGAGGGGAGGCCTGTGGCCCAGCAGTGGGAACAATTTAGGCTGATTAGAATGAATTAATAATTAGGTTGATGTTTTGTATGAAACAGTTGATTTTTTTTAAGACCACACCATTTACATACACGCTGTATATCACTCTCATGCTACAATTTATTCTCACTTAATTTGATTTTAATAACGCTTATTGCTCCATTTAAAACAGTCGACATTCTACATCACTATTAAAAATATTGCTCGGTTATTTTTTTTTAAACAATTTTGTAAGCTAAGTGAGCTATTAAGCTACAATGCATTTTTTGCACTGAATATTTAAACAGAAAAAAATGTGAGGTGGCTATACTAACTATTATTATAAATGCGCAAGTAAGTTGATTTGTTTATTACGCTTTCCCGCTAAAACAGCAGCACGATTTTGGATGAAATTTCGCATACAGATAGACCATTCCCTGGGTGAGGAAATGACATAAGCTACTTTTCATCCTGGATCGTAGTTGAAGTCGCGGTCAACAGCTAGTTACACACGGAAACACGTCCATACAAAAATTTTAGTTGAATACCTACAACGATTGGATTTTCAAAATAAACGCCGAATCCGCAAGGGTCCTCATTAGCGAAGTCACACAATTAACTATTGTCAAACCAATGAAAATAATATTGGGAATTTCTTTATTCTCAGTTATTTCCAGAAAACCCAAAAAAATTCATGCTTACAATCGTTTAACTGCTGTATATTTTGTAGTGTACTTTGTTTTTTTGTTGTGTATTTTTTGTGGTGTACAATAAAGTATATATAATTAAATAAATAAATAAATAAATAAGTCGTGGTCCTTCTATATTCTTTCAGCTTTTGGATGATGGCTCCAAAATGGCTGATCTCCTTTCAAGAGATTTCTAAAAACCGCAGGGATCCGCTGGATGCGAGATGCGCAGAACCGGTCAAAATGCTTCGGAGAGGCCTGTGCTTGAGGACTACATCATTATCGTCGTAATTTTCGAAATAATGATGATGATGATGATGATGTATTTCTCTCAATAAAAAATAAGTTTAAAAATAAAACACCCGACTGCGTAAAAAATGAACTTTAAAACATATCTAAGGACCACCGCTAGAAAACCTATTTTTAAATTTAAAAAAAACCGCACGGAAATTGGTTCATTCGTTTGAGAGCTATGGTGCCACAGACAGACACAGCGGTCAAGCTATATAACACCCCTCTTTTTGCGCCGAGGGTTAAAAAAATCTTTATTGTTAAAATGATTTAGAAGAGGACTCCGACTGCTTTTAATTTTCATAATTTTAATAAACCCGGTGTCACTCTCACAATTGAGACGAATCTAACAACGCCTCTCAAGCTGAAATCCAACCAGCTGTTTTAGGCTACAGAGCGTGCTAAAGAAATATACATACTGACATCCACTCGAAAACATAACCCTCGTTCTGGTGCAGTCGGGTAATAATTTATTAATCCAACGTTTTTAATAAAAGCAATTCCCAGCTGCGGCTGCTCCGTATAAAATCATCCAGCATACTTATTCAATCTTTTAGTGAAATCGAATTTAAAAAATGCACTTCGTACGATACATCGATCACGATCCATTTATCTTCCATAGCTTTTAGAATAATATATTAAACTGTGAGTATGTAAAATTTTGCGTTCAAAAATAAATCACAGACAGACTAAAGCAAATAAAATATAAATAGCGAGATAAACACTTCAATTCCTTGTTTACTTACATTTGGAAATCCGGAAATTGGAAATTACGTAAACACGGATCGTCTCGAGAGAAATTATATTCTTATTATTTAACTAGGTATTAGTTATATAAACTCTATAGAGACAACTAGAGGCATCAAAATACCAGATATATAATTTTCAGGGGATTTAAGGGACGGTTTCATGTTAATGAAAAGCAGTCTGAATATTTTAATAGCTAGAAAATTGGTCTGGAACCACCGATGGTTACAGATTTTGTAACCGAGATTTTGCTCAACAGAAATAGCGTTTGAATAATAAAAAAAATACCGGACTATTGTCGTGCAAATGCTTACCTATATTACAGGAAAGGGTATTGAAAAGAGCGCGAATTTCGAGTATAATTTGAAGTACAATTCACATCATTTTTTTTTTGTCCGATTTCAACTCATATCGATTTGGATCTTGCTCTTTATAACACTGCGTCACTACCGTTGCATTTATGTCTTTAATCAATAAAGAGTCACCATATACGTAGGTAATATAAACATGAACTCCATAAATTGTCAAGTACTTATTAATTATAGATTCTTTGTAGTTGGTATCAAAAACATCAAAAATGAAATTCAAGCAGTGATTAAAATATAGTTAAACTAGCTTTTGCCAGCGGCTTCGCCCGCGTGGATGTCAATCTATTTATTATACATATAAATCTTCCTCTTGAATCACTCTATCTATTAAAAAAACCCGCATCAAAATCCGTTGCGTAGTTTTAAAGATTTAAGCATACATAGGGATATAGGGACAGAAAAAGCGACTTTGTTTTATACTATGTAGTGATGACTAACTAGGAAATTATGGAATCACTTGGTCTTATAATGGTTAAATTGTAGTTAACATTTAACATACTTTGAAATCTGTGTTTGCTGAAATATTTAGATAAAGCGTAAACTAGGCGAAATGAACGTAGCACGGAAGTTAGTGTTTTAAGCACATGTTAGCTACCGCTTTTTTCTAAAACTTTACTTATTTTTATGGTTTTCTTTCTAACCAAAGTTTTTTTTATATTTTTTTTTGTCCTATAATTTTACACACTGTAAATTTGTAAAAGAAATATCACTGATCATTTACCTTTTAATTTGTTTCATAATTGTCAGGTTTTAAAAAAAATATACAATTTATACAAAATGAAGTTTTTATGCGAACGCAGAATATTAATACGAACTTAATTATATCAATAAACCCAATACAGTAACAAAGTATCCTCATAACAACAATTCTAATAACTAAAATTACGTCGAAAGTTCTCCGAACTGTTACAAGAATGTCCCAAAGAGAAAATTAAATGATTACCTACTTAGTGTAACTTCGTCCTTAAACTTCGAGAGACTCATAACTAAGCATCAAAAAGTGAATAAATAAGAATTAAATGAAATAAACATAAATAAAAGGCTGTAACACACTTATTATCCCGTAAATATCAAAGTGATTTTATGTGCGCTCAATACGATGTGTTTATTTTTAAATAAAAGCTCTTTTGATGTTTATTTCATTTAAACAATGTAAATTATTTTGTGGTTCGGTTTTATTTTTAATGTTGATTAACAAAAACATTCGGAGTATTTTGTGTGAAGTCGTAACCGTCTCAAAAACAAAGTTTTATTTTGTTACAAAACGAAATAAAAACTTTACAATGTAGTAATTATTTTTAAAGAACAATATTTTAATTTTGTATTCTACTTTCCTAAGTGCATTTTAAAATTACCGCATATTAAAACAACAACTTTATAACTCAAGGAGTTCAGGTAATATAAAATTGATCATAAAGGTTTAAACTGCAACGTTCTTAGTAAATTAAATACTTAATTATAATTACTTACACTTTGCCGCCTTGACTTGGAATTTGTTGTATTCACTGCTCAATTAACATTCTTAGTCCAAACTCACAAATAAACAAATTAAAAAAAGAACTATTTTAAAACTTCACACTTTCGCAAAGAAAACAAAAATGTAATGTACGAAAAAAAATAAACAGTCATAAACCCATTGGTAATTTTAAGTCACGTCGTTTTGAAACATTTTTCTTTTTTTATAAATATTTTTCAAAGTTTCCGAGCGCGGGAATCTGCGAGGGCTTCGGGCGCGTTCGCTCGCAGCCGCAGTTAGTCGACAAGTGAAATGAACGACGAACGCTCCCGGTTCGTCACTCTATCAAACGCTATCCCATCTTTTTGCAACCGTTGCGTGTCAGTCAATTAGGAAGATTACACTTACATTGAGTGACCGTTTTAAAATCAGAACCCTAACGGTCGTGTCATTCTTTTCAAATTTCGATTCCTTTAGCTGTCCCGTGGCATTAGGCGTATCCAGGTTAAGTGTCCTCTTTGAACGTCAACATTCTTTCATAAATAAGAATGCATTTCCTTTACCTACCGCAACGATTTCTTTTGGGTTTATTTTCGCTTGCACACAAAGCTACAAAAGTGGGAATTCTCTGCGGGATTTAATTAAACAGCGGCGGTTTTAAGACATTGTTTATTTTCATTCATTTATTCTAATAGAATTCATGGCATTCCACCTGTATACTTTTAATTCAATGTTCGTGATCTCTGTTTGTTGAACTTTGTTTTGATCGTAAAATATTGCTTGTTATTGTTACTTTGTAAGAGTATTTGTTTAATTGTAGGTACTGTTTTAGAAATTTCATTATAGTTTTCACACTTCATTTTTTAAGTTTTCGGAAACGATTTCTTTCGTTGAATGTTCTGAGAAGTTTTTGTATAAGTCTTTTATAAATAACTTTTCTAGTTAAGAAAAACTAACTCAGTTCGCCAATCCTGAGATATATTCTATAGTGACCTTAGTACAGCTGAACATATCTTCACCTGATTCCTTCTTATGGCTGAAGCGCAAGGGTGGCCCGCAAAAATTGAAAGAAGACCGGTTATTTGTGACCCAGAGACGCCACGAATGAGACGTGTCTCAGTTTCTTTGTTATTTAAAATATAGCTACAATATTTATTTTTTATTTTCGAAATCAATGGCTAACACCAAAATATTGCCTTACGGTTTTGTTTAGGCAATATACAATTATTATTTTAAATAGGTACGTATTTACCTACAAAATTCGTAATTGTATGTAAGTAACTCAATGACGAAACAATAATTATGGAATTATCCATTATGGAATTATCCATTACAATTTTTAGGGTATCGTACCCAAAGGGAAAACGGGACCCTATTACTATGACTCCACTGTCCATCTGTCTGTCTGTCTGTCCGTCTGTCACCAGGCTGTATCTCATGAATCGTGATAGTTAGACAGTTGAAATTTTCACAGATGATATATTTCTGTTTCCGCTATAACAATAAATACTAAAAAACAGAATAAAATATATATTTGAGTGGGTCCCCATAAAACACATGATTTTTTGCCGTTTTTATAGATAATGGTACGGAACCCTTCGTGCGCGAGTCCGACTAGCACTCGGCCGGCTTTTTTTTGCGGTGGCAATCATCAATTAACTTCTCCCGGTCTGGGTGGAGCGGGAGTGCATCTCAGACTTTTACTGACTAAAACCCAACCGTGATCATTCAGTTGGCTGTGTGCCAGGGGCCACGGTATCTCTTTCGAACAACCCGCACCCCAGGCTGGCATCGGCCTTTGCAAACCCCACCATCTCTTTGAACCGCGCGTGGAACACAACGCGCCGTCGATCCGGGCTTGGTCCTTACCGGACAGCGAGCTATCCATTACTCGCCATCCGCAAGCTCGCGCATACGGTGGCCGGAAATCAGCCTGGGATTCCCGACGGCCAGGGCGTCTCCTGCAGCGACTAGGGCCGTGAGGGGCATATACTGCCTCTCCCTTACGTGCGCCGCCTCCCTCTTCACGAGCATCACTGCTTCGCAGAAGGAGGTGACGGCTACCCATGCACTCTCGCTCCGATCCATGGCCTGAACTAGGGCCGAACGCGAGAGATCGCCGCCGCCGATCGCCTCCACAACGACACGGCGGTGCTCCACCGTGTCCTTAGGGCGATCTACGAAGTATCGCGTTTGGGTTAATTAAAATCAGCTTAATCGGTAATTCGTTGCAAATTAGGGTATCATTAAGAAGCTGGATAGATAATGGAATATTTGGTAGCTAGGTACTAAACACACCGAGTTAGACGTTATCAATATTAACTCTATTTCAGTGCCGTTTGCGAAACAAAAATAAAACCAGTATTTGGAAATCAAGGTCCTACTGTCTAGCTCACCCCAATTGAAATTAAGATTGGGATTATAATGATAGAACTTATGGTAAAGGCACCAAATAAGACTCTCGTATATAGTATTCCACTAGGAATAATGGAACTCTAATGAAGTTAAAAGCTTGATAACTGTCTATTATTTGTATTTTTATCTATATTAGCGTCATTTGAAATAGTTATAATTGCTATTCATAAAAATAAAAAAAATTTGCGTGAACAAAATCAAATGGCAATATAAAGGTGTTAGCCAGTGATATTCGGAATAGTGTTAATTTATTTCTGTTATATGTAATATAACAAAATAACTGAGATACGTTCCATTCGTGTCGAGCCTGGGTAAATTATCTATGGGCTGTGACCCATCTTTTCTTACGTTTTTGTAAATTTTCTATGGGCCGTGCTCCTTCTTCTTTTCTTACGTTTTTTGTAAATTTTCTTTGGGCCGTGACCCATTTTTTCGTACGTTTTTTGTAACTTTTCTATGAGCCGTGCCCCTTCTTCTTTTCTTACGTTTTTTGTAATTTTTTTGGGCCGTGATTGGATAGTGATTCTCGATACAGTAAAATCAAAAATCTAGTTTATTTTTTAATTACCTTTTTTTCAAGCATTTTTTACACTGCATCGTGCACAGCATTGTGAGAACAGTAAAATGAGCCATTTTTTGAGATTAAACACATTTAAAAATGACCCCAAGTCCAGGCGGTGACTTTAGGTTTAGGCATCTTTTGTAAAGCGCCGCCAAAATAAAATAAGTAGAAATATTACAGAAGCATCAAACGTTTTAAATTGATGCAAAATAACCAATTTAAGGCGAAAGGTTATTGGATCCGTTTGCATTTAGGTTGTACATATGTAACCTACGTTCTGGCTTTGGAAGCGTTCCCCTTACACCCACCTTGTATCCACCGTAATAGTTTTATTAATAAATAATAATATTAATAAACGAATAAAAATATTAATAAACTATTTATTTTCAGGTTACAAAGACCCATAGATAAATACCTTAACCTAAATATTCATATTATTATAACAATTTGTGTTAGTAAATAAAATTCAAAAACTATGTTAGTATCACTTATTTGCACTAAGTCTAAATACTGCGCTTGTTTGAGTTGTAATTGAGCATGAGCCTGGGTTCGGTCGTTCAGTGTTATTGTTTTTTTTTAATGGAAGTTTTCAGTAACAGCTCGAGGCTGGATTTCAGCCCGGTCGACGGCGATGTGCTCGCCCCCTATGATATTGGGCTAAAGGCTCCCGCAAATAGTCTTGACTTTACGCGACATTTTTTTAGGAAAACTTCATGGAAATTGTTCTACAAGCGTCGCATCGCGCCTTTAAACATATCTGGAGAAATGTGGATGCCCTATAGCTACAGCTCTGCATAACCCTTCGGGAAATAGGCGTGATGTTATGTGTTAGTTTTAATTAGGTACTTAACTAACGGCTGGGGGATACAAGAAGAACGACTTTACGTTACGCGAGGAATTTGTCAAGTTTGGTTTGTTCTAACTTATATGTACCATCGCAGGCACTGGTGGTAGACTAGTTTTCAACCTTATTGCTAGATACATTATGGTGTAAATTGATCCACCGCCAGTGTACGCGATTGTATCTTATCCTTCTCACCTTTGTAGAAACTACATGTCGTCATAGGTTACATAGGGTTAACTTTAATTCAGCTTTTTAATAATTCTGTCTGTATTAGATCATAGTTGGGTCTGGAACCCTTCGTTGGTCTTAATTTAGTTTGGAAGGTTCGTGCTTGTACAGAAAGAGATACTAAGATTCTACTATCCTACTTCCTGCTTGTTCCTAAATCACACAAAATCAGCAGAACGGATTTGCAGATAGTTTATAACCTGGATTAATACATAGGATAGTTTGTATCCCGGTAGTATGTTCTCGTGGGATAATTTCCGACCTCAATGCGGGCGAAGCCGCTGAGAAAAGCTAGTATTATAAATGTGAAACTTTGTATGTTTAGATGTTTGTTCTTAATTAACGCTAAACCGCTAAACTGATTTCTATGAAATTTGGCAAACAGTTTATAACCCGGATCAACACAAGTAGTATGTTCCTGTGGGATAATTTTTGATCTCGACGCGGGCGAAGCCGCTGGCATAAGCCAGTTTTATTATACAGGGTGTCATCATCTGTAATCGAACCAAATTCAGCTGGATACCAGTATTTTACATGGAGCGACTGCCTATCTGACCTCCACAACCCAGTTACTGGATAATACGTACTTCATGGTGAGACTGGTTGTCAGACTATCGGGTTTCTGATGACCTGTAACGACTGTCAAAGATCCGTAATAATTATTAGATAGGTAGACCGGACACCCTGTATAATTACAGGGTATCCGGTAATTATTAGTTAAACTTGAAATCGGTAATGGTAGAACTAGTGGCATTTACAATAACAAAATAACCTTTTTTCAAAAAAAAAAAAAAAAATTCCGAGCTCCAGAAAACACGACAAAGTGAAAAATAACTTTAATTTCGGAGGTCGGTGACTTTGGATATGTATTTTATTAAATTTTTTGTCACTGCCTTCTGAAATTAAAGTTATTTTTCATTATGCAATTATAGTAGGTACCTACCACAAACAATTCGAAATTTTATCATCTTTGGGATCAAAACAATGCATTTTAATGCGATAGCAGCAATTGCGGTTTGTTTGCTGTCATTTTTTGAAGAGTTCCGTTGCCTGTCTCCGAACCGCATCATCAGATCTTTATGAAATTTAATTGGAACTATTTCGAAATAAACTTATTTCGAAAAAAAAAAATTGCAAATCCGTATATATATGCAGGAGTTATGAAAATACATACAGAAAAAAAAACAAAGATGAAATATATAAACGTGTCGAATTGATAACCTTCTTTTTTTAAGTCGTTTAAAAAAACAAGTAGAGCGAGTAGTCTGGTTGAAGACTCAGGCTCTGGTTAGGCTCTGCGAAATACGCGACGAGAACACTCGACGAAACATCGCAAACGCGGCCCAGCCGAACTGCATTCTTTTGTTACCCTCCTTGTCATAGTTGTTCTTATCAAAGTCACCGGTAATAAGTACATAGAAACAGTAATAGCTTGGTAAGTAGGTACTTTTAACTGACAAGATTGAAACTATTTGCAACATACAAAGTTGACACATAAGTAAGATAATAACACACTTGATACTTAATTTGGTTTTTGGTCCAGCTTAAAATAACTGTTTTTTATTATTGTTATAGCCTCGAACTTCATTATTTTTAAACCCCGACGCAAATGACGGGGTGTTATAAGTTTGACGTGTCTGTGTGTGTGTGTGTGTGTGTCTGGCTGTGGCATCTTAGCTCCCGAACGGATGAACCGATTTTCATTTTGTTTTTATTTCATTATATTTATTCAGAAGAACAAACAACTACAGATTATTCATTTAATTTTTTGATTTTACCAAGCAAGATGTTTCTAAATTTTCCAACGATTAAAGCAAATAGTTCCAAATTAGAGTAAAACTTATTAAAATTGCCTGTGAGGTTACGTAGAGGTGACCGTTATTATATAGAAAGAGATATTAAACAAACAACATGGATGGAGTGTTGTTAGTACATACTGCGTAATTACTAACAAATTGACAACTTCCTGAATTATCCGTAAATACCGCTTGTGTTATAATTTTGTTGAGAGCGTTTTATTTACATCCTGTGTTGTACAGATAGAGTTAGCTATGTGAAAGTGTCTGTGGAGTTTCTTGGCCGTTCTTCGCCATAGAAACCTACTACACTTTGGAATGGGCAACGGAACAATTCCAGGCCATAACCCCCTTATCAAACATCTTTTATAATATAGGCGCCACAGACAGCCCGCTTTGCAGGGGCTGCCTTGACGCCGAGGAATCAGCCACCCACGACATCCTGGACTGCGAGGCCGTGGCTTCTCAACGTGAAGATATCCTCGGAACAGTGAGGTCGCTCCGCGAAGCCTGTGAAGCTCCCAGGAAGCTTCTGTGTGTCTGGGTGGAGCTAGGCTGGCTCTGTGAGCCAGAATCCCCACGCACAACGGACCGAATGGAAGTCTACGTGCGGAAAAGGGAGTCCCATCATCATCATCATCATCAATGGGCAACTAGCTTCATCATTCTGACTGACCTCCCCTTGATCATTCAAAAGTGCCTGTAATTCTTCATCTGTCTAGGCTTTTCCCAACTATGTTGGGGTCGGCTTCAGGTCTAACTGGATTTTACTGGATACCATTTTTTTACAACCCAGTTACTGCGTGATACGTTACTTCTTGGCTAGACTGGTGGTCAGACTTTCGGTCTCATGACGACTCATAACGACTACCTATCATAGATCCACAAATGACAGCTGGAACCAACGGCTTAACGTGCTTTCCGAGTCACGGAGGGGTCTTCGTATACAACGTGTAACGGAAAGGGTATATACATAACGGGACATCGGGAGGCCGGACTGTTGCATGTGATAGCTGATTCGTGACTTCGTCAGCACGGGAATCCATAGTGGGCGTTAAACTTCAGGAAACGTTGAAATAAATACGCTGTAGCGTTGACTGTTCACTATTTTAATTTTACAGACACTTAAATGACTTAAACAATTAAGGATTGCAGTAATAATTAACGATTTAGAGCCAATGGGTTTGCGAGTGACCACCACGTGCAACGGCTGTCAACAACTTAATGAACTGACACGACGTCGCCCGCCATGACAGACGCAACTCCATTAGGTGTTACCCGCTCTTAATTAAAATTACCATTTAGTTGAATTCAAATCGATTAATCGTTACAATAACAGAATAAATTACAACTCTTTGAAATTAACTGATTTTCATTATTTAATAATGTCACGCGCCGTTACGGCCGTCCTGCATCTTCACACGTCCTCGGGTGAACAGTTTATCTCATCAGTCATCATCTGTGGACAATCGTAAAAGAACTCAAGTAAACAACTTAACGTTCGGTCATTCTGACCGTTTTTAATCAAACACCACAATATCACAAAGAGCGATCACAGTTATCGGATAACACAAAACAATTACCAGATTACCACACATGTTAGTACCACATAGGCTGGGGCTTCATAGGCTAGTGCCGCAAAGGGTATTGCCACACTATATTGCCACACAGGCTATTGCCACACGGACTATTGCCACACAGGGTATTGCCGCACGGGCTATTGCCACACAGGCTATTGCCAGTATTGCCACACAGGCTGATGCCACACAGGCTAGTGCTATACAGGCTAGTGTCACACAGGCTAGTGCCACACAGGCTAGTGCCACACAGGCCAGTGAAGTGCCACACAGGCTAGTCAAGTGCCACACAGGCTAGTCAAGTGCCACACAGGCCAGTCAAGTGCCACACAGGCCAGTCAAATGCCACACAGGCTTGTCAAATGCCACACAGGCTAGTCAGTGCCATACAGACTAGTCAAGTGCCACACAGGCCAATCAAATGCCACACAGGCTAGTCCAATGCCACACAGGCCAGTCCAATACCACATAGGTTATTCAGTGCCATACAGACTAGTCAAGTGCCACACAGGCCAGTCAAATGCCACACATGCTAGTCCGATTCCACACAGACCAGTCCAATGCCACACAGGCTAGTCAGTGTTACTTACCATGGCCGCCATCGGCACATTCTGTCTCAATTTGATTTGTTGGGATTTCTAGTCCGCCACTTAACTCTTAATGGAACGTAACATTCGGGCATAGCACGCACACGATCGTGCACGTACTGATACGTCCTATTAGAGTTAAGAGCACGTAATCAAAACAAAATGAAAACTTCTCACCGGATTCAATTGCTTGGCGATCAGTGCATGGACTCACATTGCAGGCATTCACCCGCCGCTCCACGCTGCCGCTGCAAATCTTGGTGTCCCTTTTCGGACATCGAGTGGCGGTGTGGCCTGGTTCGTTGCAGTAGTAGCACGTTGGTGACGATGTTTTGTTTGGTACACTGCTGTCTTGGTATCCCGCCGCTTGTCGGTTACCGAAAACTGAAGTTTGAGATTAGTGCTGGTATTACACGAGTCTTTGGAGAGGCACTCGTTTGCCATGTGGCCCAGACCGCTACAACTGCAACACCTCTTCGGCCCACATTGCGGCCTCCCAGTGTCACTGTTGGTATTGGACTTCTCTGGCATCGGCGTCTCGAGAATCAGGATTGAATTCGGGGAATGCTAGCTATAGCTATTGTATCAACAGTGTTTGCGTCATCCAGAGCACGAATTAATTACATCATGCCACGCTGCTGCACTTCAAACAACGCCCCTCAATGGTCGGATTCACTATTTAGGTTAGTAACAATACTCTGACCTGTTTTACGTTCCTGGGAAGTTCCTGGTAATCCCACTTCTGATAACGGGATATCAGGAGTGGCCGGGCTGTTGCATCTGATAGCTGATTTGTGACTTCGTCAGCACGGGAATCCATAGTGGGCGTTAAACTTCAGGAAACGTTGAAATAAATACGCTGTAGCGTTGACTGTTCACTATTTTAATTTTACAGACACTTAAATGACTTAAACAATTAAGGATTGCAGTAATATTTAACGATTTAGAGCCAATGGGTTTGCGAGTGACCACCACGTGCAACGGCTGTCAACAACTTAATGAACTGACACGACGTCGCCCGCCATGACAGACGCAACTCCATTAGGTGTTACCCGCTCTTAATTAAAATTACCATTTAGTTGAATTCAAATCGATTAATCGTTACAATAACAGAATAAATTACAACTCTCGAAATTAACTGATTTTCATTATTTAATAATGTCACGCGCCGTTATACATATCAAGGGTACGGCTTCTTTGGATGATATCAAACGATATTGGAAGGGTTTTTTAATCCTATCTCTACATGTTCGGAAGTTATGAGAATTTTAAATACATTAATACCAAAAACCGAACTTATCAAATTGAAATAAACACATCACTCGGAAGAGATTTATCGTGATATTGGCAAGTAACGTGGAAAGTTATTGACCTACGTAGTGCGGTGACACGTCTGTTTTGATTTGAATTTAAGAAACATGAAACCGAAAAATTGGTATCAATTCTTAGAGTATTTTATTTTGAGCTGAAACTATGTATATTGATCATATACCAGCTGATATCTTTAGTGCTAAAGGATAGCAATAGAGTTTCTGTTACACCCTGTATAAATACGGTCTCCCATCCACAGAGCAACCGCGGCAAGCGTAGCATACCCTGATCGATTGACCTGTAGGGCTGTTCTTACTTGCCACAAGCGTCCCTAAAAAGTGCCTGTAATTAGTTTACTTAATTGAAATAAATCCTTTGAGAGTTTGAGTGAGTAAGGTAGCAAATTAATTTATACAGGATAAGTTTTTATCCAGTGCGCAAACTGTTACCATGTATTCAGCATATCATTCTAGACCCCCCAGTGCAGAAATTTTTCGTCGGTAATACAAAAAAAAGCACCTGTTCCATTTTGACCGCGTAGGTATTGAACTTTTCTATGAAACAGCTGATTTGTTTTTTTGCAAAACTGACGTAAAATTCGCTAGGGGGTCTAGAATGATATGCTAAATCCATGGTTATAGTTTGCGCACTGGATAAGAACTTATCCTGTATAATAAACTTTGCTAAGCTTACATAACTCTAGGTACCTGTATGAACTTAAACTCCAAACTTTGATTGCCTCTTATATCTGCTGGGGGAGCGAGAGGTTCTAGGTTTTATTCCCAAGTCGGGTAGTATTACAGGGTTTTTGTCATGGACAATGACTTTTCTTTTTCATATTTGTGAAAAACAACTTTCAATATAAATCTTGCTTAATCTCTTTCAATCTAAATCCACATGCATTATGCGCACAGCCAAAGTGTGGAACTCTCTGCCAACGTCTGTGTTCCCCCTTCCACATTTAATCCTTCAAAGCATGAGTGAACCCGGCCATCTTTTGGGCACGCTCGTTCCATCATAGACCTCATCCATCGCTTTCCATTAGGCGTGATCGAGGTCAAGAGCAAGGCTCACACAGCAATAAAAAGTAAAAACCAAACTAAAAAACGTAGAAAATAAGTGTGAGTAATTAATATATTTTATTTATTACTCTATCCTTATTTTATTCATTATTTTTTTTTAAGTAGGTATTATTTATTTTCTATTTTTTAGTTCGACTAACTACAAAGGCGTGTTTCGTTTTTGGCCGGGATAGTGGCACAAATTTATGAAATAATTGAATTATCATCGGTCCTATAAAAGTGCAAAGTTTCAATTTAATTCGACGTTTTAAAAGTGGGTCACAATCACGTTCAAAGATACCGTTACATATATACAAAGCTAATTAAAGCGTGTTTAAAATGGGAACGATCAATCTAAATTACAATAAGCGTGTTAGACAGTATCGGAAGTGCTTTTGATTTGATGCCTTTTGCCAAAAGTTTTGTTGTTGCCGACTTCCGAAACTACATAGTTAAAGATAATTAATCAATGTATTTATTGTTGGTATAACTAGCAATATCCTAACAAACTGGTTAACATCCTCTGAGTTGCCATAATTTAGAATGTGATTATAGACTAACAACAACATTAATTATATAGTGATTAAGTTATTACAAAAACACCCTGTATAATATTACATTCAGGGCAACTATTACTGGAGACTTTGGCCCCTGTAGCGTAGTAACACACCTGATATGTAATAATTTTTGTTTTTTTTAGGATTCCGTACCTCAGTGTACATATCATGTACTTTTCTATTAAGTATTTATTTTCTCACCGCAATAAACATTGCAGACATTATTACACTTACGGCGCGGGAGGCGGAGCGGGAGGGCGTGTCAGACTTTTACTGACTAAAACCCACCCGTGTTCCCTCAGTTGCCTATGTGCCAGGGGCCGCAGTATCTCTTTCGCATAACCCGCACCCCTGGCAGGCATCGGCCCTTGCGGGCCCATCAGTTGGTGCTGACATCTCTTTGAGGCGCGCGTGGAACACAACGCGCCGTCGACCTAGGCTTGGTCCTTACCGGACAGCGAGCTACCCATTACTCGCCGTCCGCAAGCCTGCGCCTACGGTGGCCGGGAATCAGCCTGGGATTCCCGACGCCCAGGGCGTGTCCTGCGAAGGCTATGGCCGTGATGGCGCATGTACTGCCTCTCCCTCACGTGAACCGCCTCCCTCTTTGCGAGCATCACTGCTTCGCTGAAGGAAGCGACTGCTAGCCATGCACTCTCGCTCCGTACCATGGCCTGGACCAGAGCCGGATGCGAGAGATCGCCGCCGCCGATCACCTCCATGAGGACACGGCGGTGCTCCGCCTAAGCCGGGCAGACCTCTACCGTATTCTTCACCATGTCCTCAGGGCGATCTTTGCATTGGAAACACCCGGGCGTTTTCTCCCGCCTTATCCGAAACAGGAACCTCCCGAAACAACCGTGTCCGGTGAGGACCTGTGTCAGGCGGAAGGTGAGGACGCCATGCCGCCTCTCAAGCCACTCCTCAAAGAGGGGACTTACCGGCGCAATTGTGGCGTGCCCAAACATGATATGGTTTGGTTTACTGTGGGAGACTGGTACCTAAGCTAGGCTATAAGGGCCTGTGTTTCAGGTCACCAGGTCCCCACCCTCTAGCATTTATATACAGTTCAAAATAATAATTAAAAAAAAAGGGATTTAACAATTTGGATTAGGAGGTGGTATAATAGCTTTTGGAGTCAATATGTAGCTCAAAAAAAAGGGTTTAAAAAGAAATTAAAAAAGAAAAATGAGAAAAAAAACAAATAAAATAGAATGGTTTGGTTTAGTGTTAGTATTGTTATTTAATATATTCTATGAAAAAACAGTTCTTATTTTTTGATAATCGACGCCAAATTTGTACGCTAAGGGTCTAGAACCATGCCTGTATTTATAGTTACAGTTTGTACGTCGATATCCCTTTCACCGTGTATTTTAGTAGTTTAAAAATATATATTTTTTTAATGCTTTTATATTGTTTCCTACTTGCTTACGCTTACAACAGTCCGAAATTAATTATACATCGCGTAATTTTCTGTAAGAATAGCTAGCCGCTACGCTTGAGAGGTGCAGTGGTGACCCAGCGAAGACGGCGGTGACTTAGTAGTTGTAGGTCGTAGATTCGAACCCAGGCAGACATTTTACTTTGTGCAAATTATTCCACCAACACAGCTCTCACAACGGTGAAGGAAAACATAGTGAGGAAACTGGGCACGCGTCGTGGAAGGCTCACAGAGAAGAGGCCTGCGTCCAAGCAGTGTGAACATTATAGGACCATTATACTGCTAGGCTTATCTTAATTATGTAAGCCGAACTGTAGTATATCAGGGTATGGATAAGTATGAAAGTATTTACGCCTTACCTACTGGCAGATTTTATCATACATTCGCTACCGGGTATCCATCGCAATCTAACCGATGCAGGCCGCAAGTGTGAAACAGGGCATCGGGTCACAAAAACAAAAAAACAATTGCTGTCATGTTCGACATTCCCTGAAGGACATATTGAAAAGTGTTGGTAACGCTACACAGCTAACCGATGACGAAATTAAATCCCATGTGATGGGGGCGAGCCGGACGCTATTTCCTGGTATCAATTAGTTATAAAACTTTTGATTGATTGCAAATAACACATATCTACATGTCTTCTTACCCACTGAACTGTCGTTCAGCAAATACAGGGTTATTTTCAACTATCCTACTTTCTACTAACATTATAAATGTAAAAGTATGTGAGAATGGATGGATGGATGTTACTCTTTCAGGCATAAAGTACAAAATAGAGTTGGATGAAATTTGGCACACAGATAAGTTATCATCTGGATTAACACATAAGGTACTTTTTATCCCGGTTGTAATTTTCGACCTATACGCGGCCAAAGCAGCTGGCAAAAAATAGTTTTTTTATAATGCCTTGTTCCTCTGAGCGACAAATGTCCCTCAACTTATGTAGCAATATCGCGAGACGTCCCTTTAAATGGCCATTCCACGCTTGACGTGAATGTAGACGAAAATATCCTTCAAACGAGTCCCGTGGCGTTCATATTGCAAGCCATGCTGACATCACTGGACATTTATCGTCTTGTGAGGACGAAGCTTTAAACAGCTACCATTAGACGCCGTTGTATGTATGTACATACGTATGTGCCATTGTCGATGTACCTAAACATCGACAAGAATTCATTTGATTTCTGCAATTTGTGTTCTATAATACTGTATAAATGTGTAGCTACAATTATATGAACATCCAATTTGTATATTTTGTGATAAAACAAAGATTGTAGACACGGCTTAAAGTCTTTTTTAGGCTAACTGTATTGCCGACTCCCTAACCATACCTCGCTGATTTGTAGATACTAGTCACATTAATTTTTATAACAGCTTTATCAGGTTAAGCTGGTCACCCATTCACGGAAAAACTGCGGTTGATCCGTGGATGGGTGACCATCTTTACATACTGAAACCCCTCCGTGCCTCGGAAAGCTCGTTAAGCCGTTGGTCCCGACTTCCATTCCTGGATTTTTACGGTACGGGTCGTCAGAAGCCCGAAAATCTGACAACCAGTCTTACCAAGATGTATCGTACCATATCGTACCATTAACTGAGTTGTGGAGGTCAACTAGGTAGTCGCGTCATTTAAAATACTGGTATTCAACTGCATCCGGTTAGACTGGAAGCTGACCCCAATATAGTTAGGAAAAGGCTAGGCAGATAATGATCAACATTAATTGTTATCAGGTAAAATTCTGCTTTAACTTGTGTAGCTACTACTGCCCCAGGTTTGTATGTATCAAACCCTCTGTGACCAGTAAGATTAAAGCATATTATTATGTGTAAAATCGTAAGGTAAGGGCTATCAATATTAATATTTATTGACAGCACGTCATAATGATAAGTGTTTGTAATTATATCTTGTTAGTAAAATAATTGTTTGAAGTAGGTACCTACATAATTATATTTAAGCCTCGCAACCAGTTAACTACATAGTAACCACGTCGTAGGTATAAATTATGTTAGCACGAGTAAGTTCGTTTAGACCAGATTAATTAATATTTAGAGCCACCTGTGGTTATTTTCTAACAAAAACGCGCCTTGAGCAATTCCCGTATTCTATAGAATGTTCGCATTTCAATCTGTCTCAATCTGTCAAAAATATCTTACAGTTTCATACATTTTTGACATCGTTTGTCGCTGAGATGAGGTTGGGACTAGATTTTAAGCTACGGGAATTCGTCTCCAGATTTTCATTCCTACTCGAAAAATAGTAAAAGACTTTCTTTACCGATAGACAAATACTAGAAACCCAATTTTTCTCTAATTCTAGACAAGGTACACTTGTTAACTGGCACCTCACTAAGAATAGCTGATGAGTTGAGAATGCTAAGAGAAATGTGTGGTGTAACACGGATGGATAGAATAAGAAATGAGTACATAAGGGGCCTAAACAAGGTCATCGGTCCACCATGTGGACCAGTTGACCGATGACCCTGTGTGGGCCGCAGGAATCCGCTGGATGCGGGAAGCACAGAACCAGTCGAAATGGCCAGGCGAAGGTTGGGGGCAGCTGTGGGCGTTTTTCAGCTGAAATGATGATGATGATGATGATGACATAAGAGGAAGTCTGAAAGTGGCACCGGTAACTGAAAAATTGTGTGGAAATCAATTGTCATGGTATGGGGCATGTGGATACGAAAGATGAGGAAATTATCGCGAAGAAAGTTTTGAGTTTAAAAGTCGGTGGGTGGACCGTGTGAATGATGATATGGTTAGAAAGGTTATGGTTGTGTTTACAAAAAAAAAATGGATGATCCTCCTTACGCTCCCGCTATCGAAGACTAATAGAGAAGTATGGAAGAAAAAAAAACTTGAAATGTGTCAAGGGACACCCGGATGGAACGAAGTTCCTTTCGATTAATTAGCGAAGGAATTGTAATAAAATTTTAAAAATTGTACATATACATACACACACACACACATATATAGATATATATCTCTGTCTATGTATCTGTCTGCAGAGAAACACGCGCACGCCGCACGGCTTACAACAATGTAGCAAAAAGTGTCGTTACAACTTTTGGTCTTAATTTTTTCCATCTAGCCCCCTTTCGCAACGCGCGATAAGGAACTTCGTTCCAATAAACGTTGCGTTGAAGTGAATAAAATAGAATAAAGTTTATCGTCTCCTATATTACAGCTAGTAGTTGGTAAACACAGCGTCAGTTTAAGCTAACCCCTCAAGTTTTAAAATGTTACACTGCTACAGCATTGAATTCGTTACGAATGATCTAAATAATATTTCAAAAACAGTTCATTTTTTTGACTTGGATTCGAACCTTCGCATCACCGAACGTCGTCATACTCGTACCGGCAGTTTGACGAACAAGCCAGATGCCCATATGAATTTCGATGACATTGTTATCTACTATCTTCCGAGTTATCTTTAAGTCTCTGTCTAATTGATAGACTATGTTATTCGAGGGTATCCATTAATTTAACTTACTTACGTAATCTTTATAAAATTAATCCCTACCCTCGAGTAATATCTACGTTTGATGTATACGTTGACTTAAAACGTTTGTATCCTAAGACGACATGACAGATCACGTAACCTTTAGCTTAATGTCAATCTAAAATAATTGTCGCGCTTCCTATTTTATCATTTTCTCTATGTTTAATAAGTTATCTGTAAATTATCAAAAGTAATTGTTAAATATAAAATATTTGTAGTAATATAAAACAATCGTGTTCTTAAATAATAGCAATAATAAATATTGTGAAATGATTATGAAAGTATTGAATTATTTTTGACTTTCAAATTCTTTATAAATGTTACTAAAACAAGATAGAAAAATACATTTCATTAAAAAAGATAAATATTGCATGACAATAAGCACTTTCCATGCCTAGGATTTGAACCACCAATCTTATGAACGGCAAGCAGTCTTGAAACCTCCGGTCTAATTAGAGGTTGAATGACTATCAGTAAATGTTAAGCATATTCAGTAAAAACAATACAGTAATTTTAATAAACTGTTTTTGCAAAATACATAAGATTACAAAATGTAACTTTGACCTGGCACGTATTTGAACGCACATGTCTTTTGGAAGGGTAACCATTTAATGGAGCTGTGCGTACATACATACACGTAACTATAACACTGGAAGCAAAAGATTTATTGGACCCTCAGGGCGTAGGTACATTGTTTTCCGTATGTAGCTGGCCCACAGGCTGCTTCGGTAGATCGTCTAGCAGTAAGCCTTAGGCCACTTCATTTTATTGTCCTTGCTGCAGCACGCAAACCTGCGAACCAGCATATTGCTTCTCACAGCAAGAGCCGCAAGCAAGACACCGGGACCTATCAGAACGACAGCGCGCCGACACTTATTTTTAAATGTCACAGCATCATGGTGAGATAAGGGCCATTTGGCATCCTACAAGACTTTCTGTTTTCATTTTACTTTAGTAATTTTATTTTAATTAAGTATATTGTATTAAGTTTATGTAATATTTCTGTGCGAGTCACAATAAATATTGTCACTTAACATATATCTGTATAAAAATAGAATATATTATATTCTATTCTGTCAATATATACTTATTGACAGCTCACTTCACCTAAGTTTTTACAGTGAATTTTTTATAGAACATACCAGCTGGTGTTTCCTTAGCCCTCTATAGATACAATGCTATCATCATCTGAGCCGACATATCCTTCGACTACTCAAATGTCCCACGGATGCGTGGAGCGCGAAATCAATTTCCTCATAAATATTGACCCGGTCAATACATACCGACAAACCACTGACCCGTCTCACATTTTTCTATCAAACACACATCGCATCAACAACATCGAAATCAATTTATATCAAAACTAGTTTCTGCCCCCGGCTATGCCTTTTTGTAAGTCGGAAATTGTACAACAGAAACGTAATAACGGGATAAAAAGTATCCTATGTCCTTGCCCAGGCCAGAATCTACATGTGTGCGAAATTTCGAGCTGCGCAAAAACTTACAAACAAACAGGCAGAGTTCCTTTCGCATGTATATGCAAGCTTTTGCTAGTGGCTTCTCGCGCGTGGAGGTCGAAAATTTTCCCTTATCCCCCGGGAAGGTACTACTTGGATTAATGTATCGTGTTAATTTTTGTTACTTACATTCACTTTAACATATATAATATTAAGTAAGTCATTAGTATGAATCAACAACATTCACTTACACATCATAACTTTCTAAATGATAATAAAATACATGATATATGTCTCAATAACAGTTATCCAGTTAAGTATTTTCATTTATATCTTCATAATAATCTTGATAACGTTACCAAGTCATTTCTGAGTTGATAAAAAATCTGTAGTTTGTTGTTTTTATTGCCCATAACCTTACTGATACAGAAGCGCTATAAACTTTTTAGTACTTATGTAACTTGTTTCTGTCAAAAGGTAAGTATATAAAGTTACTTTCATCTTAATCGTTATTAATATTTTTAAGGTAGATTTAAAAGACAGGTAGATAGTATTTGTCTTTTAAAATTTATGTCTCCCCAAACAGCCGTAAAGAGACTCATAATTTTCTGTCTGACGAATTAATAATTAATTTCTAAAGAACTTGTGAAATTAATTCGAATGTGAAGCACAGTTACGAAGGTAGCAAGCTTTCTGTGATGTGTCTTCTACCAACAAAATACTGCTAGATTATTTTTATTATTCACTTGATTTTATCAAACTGATTGGTAATTTAAGAGATGCAGCAGATTTGCGAGTCAAGACCCTATAGGTGAGCTTACACGAGCAAATAAAATTGCTCCATCCTGGTCAATTCTCGGCAACTGTGACGTCACGACTACTTCCAGCAATTTAGAGCAATGGCAACATTTAGCAACCTGTGGCCAAAGACACGGTCACACAATACCATATGGAGCAACTTGAAAACTAGACAATACCGGCCGGCCGGTTCCTCTCGCAAAAACGAGACGTAGGTACGAGGTACGGACGTACAAACGAGATGGAAAGAAAATTTACTAAAAATTTCCAAACCTATTGGATATTCGGCAACTGATTTTGGCGACATTGAGAAATGTGAAATATATGGAGCAATCAGAAGCAATATTCCCGCAACAATTTCCGCAAGTGATTGTTGTTGATTAGTGTTGCCGAATAATAATTGCTCAAAAAATTGCCCGTGTAAGAGCACCTTAAGGTGAATCTAGTCCACATTTTCCTATACAAACTTCGGGAGTGTATTACTCCACTGTTCGACAATGCACATAAAAAATTAAACATAGTACGGTTTTGTCTCATTATTAAAATTGTCTGTACAGAAACAGAATACTAAAATAAAAAGCCATTTAAGAGTTAGGAGCCAACAAAGATTCGTTTTTCTTGCTAATTTAACCTAACTTTGGGCGTGTTTAAGTAATAAAGGAAGAGTAAAATCTGAAAAACCAAGTCGGTACCGACAGAGCTCAAATATCTAAAAGTTCAATAAACTTTATTGGTAATTGATTTATGCGGTGGTTTTTTCATAAAACCCGATCTTCCGAAGGACTGTTCTTAATTTTATACGCGCTTGTTGTATAAAATGATCCTGCATTTCACTCAATAATGTTGTACGTGTAGACTAGCTTCTAACTGCTCATCACTGATACTACCTCTGTCGGTCGCGATGCCTGGTGAGACAGCGTGCTTTTTAGTCAGGCCCAGTCAGGCCCATCAGTGAATTCGAGCCCGCGACTAGGTTCACCCTAAGATCACGTTCCTACAGACTTGCGGCGGGATTTCATCGTGCTCTCGATTTTTAGCTCTCGGTTTTGAACCTAACATTGAGAATCGAACAGAGTGAATCTCAGCGCGTAGTAAAAATTCTCGGTGCTGAGAAGTGTGTGAAGATTCATTGCGCGAAAAAATCCTGCGGTGATATTTTTACACGCTTTATATTAGCTTCACTTGTATGTTTGTTTGTTTGTATGTTTGTATGTAACCGACTCCTTTGGACGCTATTTTGACCCACTTTAAACGGTCAGATTTCATTTAAACTTTGTAGACTTATCGAGGACATATGACAATTCAATAATTTAAAAAAAATAGAAAAAAACACGCTTTTGTAGTTAGCAAAACTAAAAAATAGGAAATAAATAATAGTTTTAATTTTTTTTAACTATTATTTTTACGTGTAACAGTGTGGACTAAGATGCACAGATTTCACGAACGTATAGATACATAGATGTTTTTAAAAGGAATCGATTTATTTTTTTATTCGGGAAACTTACAACGCAGGCTAAGAAATATGAAATTGAATGCCAGTTACTAGTTTCCACTTAACTAAACATTCAAATAGAAACAAAAAAGATCTGTACAAAAAACGAAATTAAGAAAATCAATAGTACATGATAGCATTTAGCCTATAATCTTCCCACTGCTGGGGCACAGGCCTCCTCTCTGTGGAAGGGAGCAGGCCATAATCCACCGCGCGGGCCCAGTGTGGGTTGGTAGATGTCATATGTTTTCGAATTTTTGGTTCAAAGACATGTCGGTTTCCTCACGATGTTTTCCTTCGCCGTTAGACAAATACAAAACTAATATCCGTTCAGACGCAATCAATAAAGTATTTTCACTAACAAATACTTAAGCCAAAAAACATTTGTTAACTGGACGGTTTATTAAAAGTTCTGCTCGCACGGATTAGAAACAAATCTGCCTCAATACAAAAGTTTACTAATTTTGAACCTTATGCCTGATGTACACGGTTCTATTCTATTCCATAGAGAAGAAACTAGCGTTGTGTTAGTGGTACTTTACTGACCATGAACAAACGTAGATAGATAAAGAGATAATAAACCCGCACGATCAAAAACCCTCTAATTTACGGAATCATCGAACAAAAAGCAAGTCCTTTGAACTTAGAAATTCATTAATCTCTTGGACGATGTATCTCGGTACTCAGTAGCGATGAGATAGTTAACCGGGAAGTAAGGAAGATAAATCTTTCAGAAAAGATTATCTGGCAGACAAATGTGTGCGAAAACATTATGTGATGACCTTTATAACCTTTTGAAGTCTTTTGGATGACGTGTGGGCGTGCAGGCAGACGAGCGATTATCGCGATGATAATCGCGACAGTAAGGCGGAGAGAATAGAACGAAAGATGACTGTCATATACAACGTGTAAGGCAAAGGGTATTATATTATACAACATACCAAGGGCTTCTGTGGATGATATCAAGCGATATCGGAAGGGTTTTTTAATCCTACATGTTCGGAAGTTATGAGAATTTTTAGTACATTGATACCAGAAACCGAACTTACCAAACTGAAATAAACACATCACTTGGAAGAGATTTATCGTGATATTGGCAATTAACGTGGAAAGTTATTGACCCACATAGTGGGGTGACACGTTTGTTATGATTTGAATTTAAGAAACATACGAAACAGAAAATTTGGTATAAATTCTTAGAGTATTTTATTATGTGCTGAAACTATGTATAGTGATTCAATGCCAGCTCTTATCTTTAGTGCTTCAGGATAGCAATAGGGTTTCTGTTACATCCTGTATATATGACATCACGCCGTTGATCTCAAAAGGCCTCGGCAGAAGTGCCACCCAAATTTCGTCAATTATGTTTTAAGTCCGATGCATCACTTGTGGCTAAGCAATAATATCCGCACGGGTCGACCTAACAGGTTAAGCTACGCTTGCCGCGGTTGGTCAATGGCTGCGTGACCATCTTAACATACCAAGGCCCCACCGTGCTTCGGAAAGCATGTTAAGCCGTTATTCCCAGCTGTCATTCGTGGATCTTTGACAGTTTTTACGGGTCGTAAGAAGCCCGCAATGGTTATACGGAAAGCCGACCCCTACATATTTGGGAAAAGGCTAGGCAGTTTTATTTTTTGTTTTAAGTCCCATGCTATGAGCGAGCCTGTGGCGGACATCTACAATGCCCCAGATACGAAACTTCAAATCAACGAATGTGCTGAAACACAAAACGTGAAGTGGCGCCATCTACAATGCCATATGCGAACCACTCAAGACTTGACGTCATACCGCAACTACATCAACTACATCGCGCAAGCAGAGTTTACCGCGCGATCTGCATATATGTATACAAAATCCCGACATCAATCGTTGGGCAGTTGCCCACCAGACACAACATCCGGTTGGTCGGAGGATCCTCCTTTACCAATAGAGTATGAGTGAACTTTACACCCTGTTCCTTCTTTTATACCTCTATCAGCCTATTGTCACCAACTAAGTACAAATTCAGACTACCATCACTACTAAATGTAAAGGTACTTTCTTATTGGAACATGGACACAAATGGTACAAGTGATAAGATTACTGAGGCAGTCAGCAAAGGTTGTATTTCGATGCGTACCTATACTTGGACTCATAATCGTATTCAGTAACTTGACAGTTGAAGAGTTACCAGATTATGACAAAAAAAAGATGGTGAGGTGGTGTAAGAATGAATGAAATTGAATGAACTTAAAATAATATACATACATTCAAAAAAAATTCTTTAATTTAATAACTTGTCTTAAAAACATAATATGCACTATTAATAAATAATAGATAAAAAAATCTAAAAAACACGCTTTAAAAACGCAACTAAAAAAGCAGAAAATAATTTCAAAAAGCATGGGGTGCTTTTTGAGGTATTTTTATAATCAATTAATATCAAGCACCCCACGCTTTTTATTTATTTGCTATTTTATAGTTCTGTTAACTAGAAAAGCGTGATTTTTCAGTATTTTTTTTAAATTATTGAATTGTCATCGGTCCTCGATAAGTCTACAAAGTTTAAATGAAATCTAACCAAAGGAGTCGGTTACAAACAAACATACAGGTGAAGCTAATAAAAAGCGTGTAAAAATAGTAGAATTTGTTAAATATTCTTATATTCCACATGTTACAAACGAAATTTTAAAGTTTTGTTTACGAAATTAAAATTAAACCATTTTTATCATTAGTTCCCCAGGCAGCACGCAAGCGTTTTCAACATCAATATAACAGCCTATTTAGAGCTTAGAGTTCTTTTAGAGACTTACAAGAGTGTCAAAAAATTATTCAATCTGTATTAAGGGATCCGCGAAAGCTTAGGGTATTTAAACAGAATATGAAAACTCCACTATACAGCTTAAGTATTTTGTGACACTTTAATCTGGTTTTATCGTTAAAGCTGTATACAAGCTGTATTTTGCATGTCAACACTTACTTATTACAGCTCTTAGTGTTATTATAGTATCACTTAAGACTTGTTTCTGTACAATGGTGTATGCAAACTCCATTCTAAAACTTATTTTTCTGGCGTAATTGTACTCTTGTAAATACAGTGGTTTTATGACTTCTGTTTTTGAGGGTGTTTTAAAACTAAAAAAATAAATGACAGCTACAGTACAGCTTTATTTTGTATTAATGACAGTCACTCGGAAAGACTTTACGGTCAACCGCCAATTCCGTCGACGTCCAACGAAGAAGGTTCCGTAGCAAAAACATTAAACAGGGTTATTAATGATCATAACAGTTATGTTAAATGTGTAAATTTAATTCAACCTTCGGAACATGATTTGACGTTTCTTCATAAAGCAGCGCAAGTAGTTAAAATGATGATTGATTTGAACCATGAGATCTAGTTCTCTTACGGCTTCGTCATATGACGATATTGATAGCCGTTTCACACAGCATTTTGAGGTGGACGAATTATGTAAAGGCCGAGATGTTTCATCCTTTACTAATTTGTTGACATCTAATGGCTTTCTTGGTCATCTTAACTTGCCTTTTGATTCCCACAAACTTGGTACAATGCAAAGCTTGTTTTGCCCTTTCTCAATGGTTGCTTAAATTTTAGTCAGCATATTTTCCTGAAAATTAAGTAAAACTGATATAATACATACAAAAAACTAATAATGCTTTACAATAAGTTTACAGGTCAAATTGAGAATCTCTTCCTTTTTTTTGTTTTACTATACGTAGGTACGTATCATATTGAGTCTGCGTTTTTTATTTCTTTTAGGTAACCCTTATGAGCATTATAAGTTATGTATAGAGCACTGATATACAGCCTAAGTAATCAAAATATTCTATTATAAAGCTGATTAGCAGCCAAAAGCTGTACAATATAATCCATAACTTACTTAGCACAGCTACTCAGACTATAATACACTCCGATTATCGTTTAGGCTGTTTAGCAAATAGTCGCCATTTTCGTAATTTCGAATATAGGTATAAAACTAAATTTGATACATCATTTAAGGAATATATAATGATTTTCGGCCTGATATGAGGGCACAATGATCACACTACCCTCACTTCTGTTATTATAAAATTGTTTTTTATTCTAACCTTAAAACCAATATTGACTTACCATATAAATAGTATTTTTCTTTTATATCAGATCGATTATTTTGCTGGCGCTTGAATATTTTGACGGAAAACATAGACAGTTTCACAATAAATTTGAATCCGCAATTTCAATTCACCAATTAACACCTTCAGATATCTAAGTCCAAGATTACGTTTACTTACTAATAAATATTATAAATAACAATGTCGCCATTCATTGGAAAGAATTACATTAATTTTGTGATTCTCTTCAAAAACCTATTTAAAACTATTTTCTCTATAAAGTATTTATAAGATAATATCTGTAGTATAATGGTTTCTTTGTACACCGAATAACAGCTCTAATACAGCTATTATACATCGCCTCTATTGCTTCTACAGCTATTATACAGCTATACTAGAGCAAATCGCTGTATAAAATGTGCCCATTTTTTACTTATAAGGGCTGTATAAGCGCTTATACAGCCTCTATACAGCCTGAATATACAGCTTCTAGTATAAAATCGAACTTAAATACAGCTTGTATACAGCTTGCAATGCTACTTTACCGTACTAAAACTAATAGTGTTGTGGGGGGTTAGTGAACGATTTTGCGTAAAGATCTTTACGCAAAATCGTTCACTAACCCCCCACAACACTATTAGTTTTAGTACGGTAACATTTTTTTTCTTCAAACTGTCTAGTTACTGAATATGATTATGAGTCCAAGTATAGTTACGTTTACCAGTGGTCGCCCAGGTGGTCAAAATTCGATCATACATTTAATTTAAAAAACTTAAAATTTGCTACTAATGGATTATTACTTAAAAATACTAGCTGCTGCCTTCGGCTTCACCCGCGTTTATAATCAAAAATTGGTTTTCCTTTTAATACAAACTTCCACCACTAATTTCACCCCTTAGCGTTGGAAGTCTACTAAAATAATATCTTAGCTGTCGTCTCCTACTCCTGATCTACCTCTGTGCCAAATTTTATCTTCTTAGGTCCAGTAGTTTTTGAGATTTCATGATTAATCAGTGAAAGAATGAATGTAATATTCTATTTAAGCGTAACATGCATTGTATTTCTCCTTTTTGTTAAATAAAAATGATACTTATACTTATAATGAGTGACCTTTCGCTTTTATAAATATAGATTAGCTTTCTGCACTCCTCGATATGAACTTTAATTGTGCCAAACATACTCCTCCGTCTGCGTAATTTTCGTAAAAAGGTCTTCAAAGTTTTAAGTATTATTGTACAGATTTTAATTTTGGGTATGGCATCTCGAGGTAGACCTAGCAGCGGTTATCCTGTGGATGGGGGCTGTGCGCTTAATTAAATTAAGGCCACCAGCTAGGGCATAAAACCTATGCGACTACACGCTAGGGTAACCCCTGTAGGGTACGGAATTCGGCTTAGGGATGCGTAGTTACCTACGTATCGTTGCATTCATCACTCGTAGAGGTTCTAGCCTTCTAAGCCATGACCGTCTCATTACAAAACGAGTTATCTTTTGTCCAAGCCCAAACTTTCGAGGCTTTTATTATATTTTGAACTTAATTCCGACATACGTAGAGTTCTTGATACAAAGTTGACCACTTAGACTCTTAGCGTCAGCTTTTGCAATTAGAACTTTAATTTCGTCGGCATAAATTCGTTCGAAATTTTTAAAAATGGTCGATATTGTTTGAATTACGGAAAAACTTTGTTTTGTAATAAGGCCGAGAAAGATCCAGTCAAACTTCTTACATTCTTACATGGAATGAATCTAATAGGTGTCCTACTATTCGATTCCATCAAAAATTCAACCCGAATATAGCGTACTGCGAAGTGGCTATAATCTTCCGTCGGGCACAAACTGATGACCAACTCAGTAACTATTGCTTCGACGTTCAAACGGTTGTATTAACATCGTGGTGGGATTTTAACACGCACTGGATTTTATCACGCACTGGATTTTCAATTCTCGGTGTTGAACCGAGCATTGACAAGGGCGAGTGAGTCTCAGCTCGTGGAACAATCACAGTGTTCGGTTTTCAACTGTGGGCGCTAAGCAGTACATGCCCAAAAAAAAGCCACCGCGATTTCATTACGTCTGTGGAAAACGGGCTGAGACACAAAGTTTAAAATAAATCCACTGTAGCCTACGCGTTTGTATGCCACTACGCAAATAACAGCGTCACAAAGTGCGTGAGTTTTCCAGGTTGTTGGATTTTATTTTAAGGTTCTATGTAGCTAAGGTGGACCGTGGCTACAAACGTGTGGGCTTAGGGCCCTTTTATTAGTTAAAACCGTTCAGGTAGATTATGACGCGCGGCTGTGCCGTCATAATCATTCAGACCTGTCTGGAAGAGAATTGCGTGGGTTGAAATACGTAATGTACCTCGCTAAGTCCAGTCTAAGATGTTTAATTAGCAGTCTTTGGCTAAAATATCTCCAAAATAGAGAGGTTTTATGGGTCGTTCAATGAAAGGCATATTTAGTGTTGAAGTTGTTACTACTTCAATCTAATTAATCTGCTCATTTACATAATGACGCACTCCGTTAGCCCCATATGCGGATCCTCTATATTATTTTTCTTCCAAATATGAAAATAATAATGAAGGATCTTGTAGCTAAGCTACGCTTGCGGCGGTTGGTCCGTGGATGAGTGATCTTTAAATACCACCACCCTCCGTGCCACACTCCTGTCAGCACTTTTTGACGTCAAAATTACATAAGACAATCCCCCAAAACGCCCGCCCTTCACCACTTCCTAGTGCTTTAGCTGGGAAGAAGTGGCGCAACAAACTCCCCAGCAGCACAGCTGTCTGTTATGTTGGAAGAACTTGATTCTATACAATAATAGCATATAATTAACATTCAACAATAAATGAAAATTTAATTTAAAAGAAAAAAAAACAAAAAAAAACGGTTTATACAGTCAAATAAAATAAACAAAGTTATGAAGTAACTCATATGACCTGTCAGTAGTTAAGCTAATTCTGATAAAAGAATACAAACGTTGTCTTGAGTTAATCACAGTGACCAATCATTCTTATCGTTTAAGTAGTCGTTCATAGACTAGTATGCCTAAGAGCAAAGATTTGATTTTACTTTCGCTTTAAACGCAAAGAAGAGGGAAGCTTGTTATAAAATGTTATACCAAGCCCAAAAAATGAGTTATGTACTTTATGAAGCCTGCAAAAGGGAGCACGTAGTTTGTCCTTATTTCTAGTAATAATATTATGACCATCTATGGCCCAAAATTCGGCTGCGCGAACTCCGCTCACTAACGCAGTCATAAGATCGTCAAATGCACAAGTAACAGGGCATACGGCGCAGGATGGAAGGTGAGCAATTGTCTTTGTGGAGGTGCCGCATACGCACTTGAGGTCTGAGTCATCCGAGGACCCCCATATTCCCGCAACAATTTCCGCAAGTGATTGTTGTTGATTAGTGTTGCCGAATAATAATTGCTCAAAAAATTGCCCGTGTAAGAGCACCTTAAGGTGAATCTAGTCCACATTTTCCTATACAAACTTCGGGAGTGTATTATTCCACTGTTCGACAATGCACATAAAAAATTAAACATAGTACGGTTTTGTCTCATTATTAAAATTGTCTGTACAGAAACAGAATACTAAAATAAAAAGCCATTTAAGAGTTAAGAGCCAACAAAGATTCGTTTTTCTTGCTAATTTAACCTAACTTTGGGCGTGTTTAAGTAATAAAGGAAGAGTAAAATCTGAAAAACCAAGTCGGTACCGACAGAGCTCAAATATCTAAAAGTTCAATAAACTTTATTGGTAATTTGGAAGGTGATTTATGCGGTGGTTTTTTCATAAAACCCGATCTTTCGAAGGACTGTTCTTAATTTTATACGCGCTTGTTGTATAAAAATGATCCTGCATTTCACTCAATAATGTTGTACGTGTAGACTAGCTTCTAACTGCTCATCACTGATACTACCTCTGTCGGTCGCGATGCCTGGTGAGACAGCGTGCTTTTTAGTCAGGCCCAGTCAGGCCCATCAGTGAATTCGAGCCCGCGACTAGGTTCACCCTAAGATCACGTTCCTACAGACTTGCGGCGGGATTTCATCGTGCTCTCGATTTTTAGCTCTCGGTTTTGAACCTAACATTGAGAATCGAACAGAGTGAATCTCAGCGCGTAGTAAAAATTCTCGGTGCTGAGAAGTGTGTGAAGATTCATTGCGCGAAAAAATCCTGCGGTGATATTTTTACACGCTTTATATTAGCTTCACTTGTATGTTTGTTTGTTTGTATGTTTGTATGTAACCGACTCCTTTGGACGCTATTTTGACCCACTTTAAACGGTCAGATTTCATTTAAACTTTGTAGACTTATCGAGGACATATGACAATTCAATAATTTAAAAAAAATAGAAAAAAACACGCTTTTGTAGTTAGCAAAACTAAAAAATAGGAAATAAATAATAGTTTAAAAAAACGAAAAAAACACGCTTTAAAAGTCAAACTAAAAAGTAGAAAATAATTTAATTCTATTAAAAAGCGTGGGGTGCTTGATATTAATTGATTATAAAAATACCTCAAAAAGCACCCCATGCTTTTTAATAGAATTAAATTATTTTCTACTTTTTAGTTTGGCTTTTAAAGCGTGTTTTTTTTAATTTTTTTTAACTATTATTTTTACGTGTAACAGTGTGGACTAAGATGCGCAGATTTCACGAACGTATAGATACATAGATGTTTTTAAAAGGAATCGGTTTATTTTTTTATTCGGGAAACTTACAACGCAGGCTAAGAAATATGAAATTGAATGCCAGTTACTAGTTTCCACTTAACTAAACATTCAAATAGAAACAAAAAAGATCTGTACAAAAAACGTAATTAAGAAAATCAATAGTAGGTACATGATAGCATATTTAGCCTATAATCTTCCCACTGCTGGGACACGGGCCTCCTCTCTGTGGAAGGGAGCAGGCCATAATCCACCGCGCGGGCCCAGTGTGGGTTGGTAGATGTCATATGTTTTCGAATTTTTGGTTCAAAGACATGCCGGTTTCCTCACGATGTTTTCCTTCGCCGTTAGACAAATACAAAACTAATATCCGTCCAGACGCAATCAATAAACTATTTTTATAACAAATACTTAAGCCAAAAAACATTTGTTCACTGGACGGTTTATTAAAACTTCTGCTCGCACGGATTAGAAACAAATCTGCCTCAATATAAAAGTTTACTAATTTTGAACCTTATGCCTGATGTACACGGTTCTATTCTATTCCATAGAGAAGAAACTAGCGTTGTGTTAGTGGTACTTTACTGACCATGAACAAACGTAGATAGATAAAGAGATAATAAACCCGCACGATCAAAAACCCTCTAATTTACGGAATCGTCGAACAAAAAGCAAGTCCTTTGAACTTAGAAATTCATTAATCTCTTGAACGATGTATCTCGGTACTCAGTAGCGATGAGATAGTTAACCGGGAAGTAAGGAAGATAAATCTTTCAGAAAAGATTATCTGGCAGACAAATGTGTGCGAAAACATTATGTGATGACCCTTATAACCTTTTGAAGTCTTTTGGATGACGTGTGGGCGTGCAGGCAGACGAGCGATTTTCATCGCTCCGACAGTAAGGCGGAGAGAATAGAACGAAAGATGACTGTCATATACAACGTGTAACGGAAAGGGTATTGTATTATACAACATACCAAGGGCTTCTGTGGATGATATCAAACGATATCCGAAGGGTTTTTGAATTTGTTCGGAAGTTACGAGAATTTTTAGTACATTGATACCAGAAACCGAACTTTTCAAATTGAAATAAACACATCACTTGGAACAGATTTATCGTGATATTGGCAATTAACGTGGAAAGTTATTGACCTACGTAGTGCGGTGACACGTTTGTTATGATTTGAATTTAAGAAACATATGAAACCGAAAATTTGGTATTAATTCTTAGAGTATTTTATTTTGAGCTGAAACTATGTACAGTGATTCAATGCCAGCTGTTATCTTTAGTGCTTCAGGATAGCAATAGGGTTTCTGTTACATCCTGTATATATGACATCACGCCGTTGATCTCAAAAGGCCTCGGCAGAAGTGCCACCCAAATTTCGTCAATTATGTTTTAAGTCCGATGCATCACTTGTGGCTAAGCAATAATATCCGCACGGGTCGACCTAACAGGTTAAGCTACGCTTGCCGCGGTTGGTCAATGGCTGCGTGACCATCTTAACATACCAAGGCCCCACCGTGCTTCGGAAAGCATGTTAAGCCGTTATTCCCAGCTGTCATTCGTGGATCTTTGACAGTTTTTACGGGTCGTAAGAAGCCCGCAATGGTTATACGGAAAGCCGACCCCTACATATTTGGGAAAAGGCTAAGCAGTTTTATTTTTTGTTTTAAGTCCCATGCTATGGGCGAGCCTGTGGCGGACATCTACAATGCCCCAGATACGAAACTTCAAATCAACAAATGTGCTGAAACACAAAAAGTGAAGTGGCGCCATCTACAATGCCATATGCGAACTACTCAAGACTTGACGTCATACATCAAGTACATCGCGCAAGCAGAGTTTACCGCGCGATCTGCATATATGTATACAACATCCCGACATCAATCGTTGGGCAGTTGCCCACCAGACACAACATCCGGTTGGTCGGAGGATCCTCCTTTGCCAATAGAGTATGAGTAAACTTTACACCCTGTTCCTTCTTTTATACCTCTATCAGCCTATTGTCACCAACTAGGTACAAATTCAGACTACCATCACTACTAAATGTAAAGGTACTATCTTATTGGAACATGGACACAAATGGTACAAGTGATAAGATTACTCAGGCAGTCAGTAAAGGTTGTATTTTGATGCGTACCTATACTTGGACTCATAATCGTATTCAGTAACTTGACAGTTGAAGGGTTACCAGATTATGACAAAAAAAAAGATGGTTTTTTTTTTTTTCTGGGTGGGAAATCATCAAATAACTTCTCCCGCTCTGGGTGGAGCGGGAGGGCGTGTCAGACTTTAACTGACTAAAACCCACCCGTGTTCCCTCAGTTGCCTGTGTGCCAGGGGCGGCGGTATCTCTTTCGAACAACCCGCACTCCCGGCAGGCATCGGCCCTTGCGGGCCCGTCTGTTGCTGTTGACATCTCTTTGAGGCGCGCGTGGAACACGACGCGCCGTCGACCCGGGCTTGGTCCTTACCGGACAGCGAGCTACCCATTACTCGCCGTCCGCAAGCCCGTGCCTACGGTGGCCGGGAATCAGCCTGGGATTCCCGACGCCCAGGGCCTCTCCTGCAAAGGCTATGGCCGTGAGGATGCATATACTGCCTCTCCCTCACGTGCGCCGCCTCCCTCTTTGCGAGCATCATTGCTTCGCTGAAGGAGGTGACGGCTAACCATGCGCTCTCGTTCCGTACCATGGCCTGGACCAGAGCTGGACGCGAGAGATTTCTGCCGCCGATCACCTCCACGAGGACACGGTGGTGCTCCACCCAAGCCGGGCAGACGTCTACCATATTCTCCACCATGTCCTCAGGGCGATCTTCGCAAAGAAAAGATGGTGAGGTGGTGTAAGAAGGTATGAAATTGAATGAACTTAAAATAATATACATACATGCAAAAAAATTTCTTTAATTTAATAACTTGTCCTAAAAACATAATATGCACTATTAATAAATAATAGATAAAAAAATCTAAAAAACACGCTTTAAAAACGCAACTAAAAAAGCAGTAAATAATTTCAAAAAAGCATGGGGTGCTTTTTGAGGTATTTTTATAATCAATTAATATCAAGCACCCCACGCTTTTTATTTATTTGCTATTTAATAGTCAAAAGCGTGATTTTTCAGTATTTTTTTAAATGATTGAATTGTCATCGGTCCTCGATAAGTCTACAAAGTTTAAATGAAATCTAACCAAAGGAGTCGGTTACAAACAAACATACAGGTGAAGCTAATAAAAAGCGTGTAAAAATAGTAGAATTTGTTATATATTCTTATATTCCACATGTTACAAACGAAATTTTAAAGTTTTGTTTACGAAATTAAAATTAAACCATTTTTATCATTAGTTCTTTACGCAAAATCGTTCACTAACCCCCCACAACACTATTAGTTTTAGTACGGTAACATTTTTTTTCTTCAAACTGTCTAGTTACTGAATACGATTATGAGTCCAAGTATAGTTACGTTTACCAGTGGTCGCCCAGGTGGTCAAAATTCGATCATACATTTAATTTAAAAAAAAAAAAAAAATTGCTACTAATGGATTATTACTTAAAAATACTAGCTGCTGCCTTCGGCTTCACCCGCGTCAATAATCAAAAATTGGTTTTCTTTTTAATACAAACTTCCACCACTAATTTCACCCCTTAGCGTTGGAAGTCTACTAAAATAATATCTTAGCTGTCGTCTCCTACTCCTGATCTACCTCTGTGCCAAATTTTATCTTCTTAGGTCCAGTAGTTTTTGAGATTTCATGATTAATCAGTGAAAGAATGAATGTAATATTCTATTTAAGCGTAACATGCATTGTATTTCTCCTTTTTGTTAAATAAAAATGATACTTATACTTAGAATGAGTGACCTTTCGCTTTTATAAATATAGATTAGCTTTCTACACTCCTCGATATGAACTTTAATTGTGCCAAACATACTCCTCCGTCTGCGTAATTTTCGTAAAAAGGTTTTCAAAGTTTTAGTATTATTGTACAGATTTTAATTTTGGGTATGGCATCTCGAGGTAGACCTAGCTGCGGTTATCCTGTGGATGGGGGCTGTGCGCTTAATTAAATTAAGGCCACCAGCTAGGGCATAAAACCTATGCGACTACACGCTAGGGTAACCCCTGTAGGGTACGGAATTCGGCTTAGGGATGCGTAGTTACCTACGTATCGTCGCATTCATCACTCGTAGAGGTTCTAGCCTTCTAAGCCATGACCGTCTCATTACAAAACGAGTTATCTTTTGTCCAAGCCCAAACTTTCGAGGCTTTTATTATATTTTGAACTTAATTCCGACATACGTAGAGTTCTTGATACAAAGTTGACCACTTAGACTCTTAGCGTCAGCTTTTGCAATTAGAACTTTAATTTCGTCGGCATAAATTCGTTCGAAATTTTTAAAAATGGTCGATATTGTTTGAATTACGGAAAAACTTTGTTTTGTAATAAGGCCGAGAAAGATCCAGTCAAACTTCTTACATTCTTACATGGAATGAATCTAATAGGTGTCCTACTATTCGATTCCATCAAAAATTCAACCCGAATATAGCGTACTGCGAAGTGGCTATAATCTTCCGTCGGGCACAAACTGATGACCAACTCAGTAACTATTGCTTCGACGTTCAAACGGTTGTATTAACATCGTGGTGGGATTTTAACACGCACTGGATTTTATCACGCACTGGATTTTCAATTCTCGGTGTTGAACCGAGCATTGACAAGGGCGAGTGAGTCTCAGCTCGTGGAACAATCACAGTGTTCGGTTTTCAACTGTGGGCGCTAAGCAGTACATGCCCAAAAAAAAGCCACCGCGATTTCATTACGTCTGTGGAAAACGGGCTGAGACACAAAGTTTAAAATAAATCCACTGTAGCCTACGCGTTTGTATGCCACTACGCAAATAACAGCGTCACAAAGTGCGTGAGTTTTCCAGGTTGTTGGATTTTATTTTAAGGTTCTATGTAGCTAAGGTGGACCGTGGCTACAAACGTGTGGGCTTAGGGCCCTTTTATTAGTTAAAACCGTTCAGGTAGATTATGACGCGCGGCTGTGCCGTCATAATCATTCAGACCTGTCTGGAAGAGAATTGCGTGGGTTGAAATACGTAATGTACCTCGCTAAGTCCAGTCTAAGATGTTTAATTAGCAGTCTTTGGCTAAAATATCTCCAAAATAGAGAGGTTTTATGGGTCGTTCAATGAAAGGCATATTTAGTGTTGAAGTTGTTACTACTTCAATCTAATTAATCTGCTCATTTACATAATGACGCACTCCGTTAGCCCCATATGCGGATCCTCTATATTATTTTTCTTCCAAATATGAAAATAATAATGAAGGATCTTGTAGCTAAGCTACGCTTGCGGCGGTTGGTCCGTGGATGAGTGATCTTTAAATACCACCACCCTCCGTGCCACACTCCTGTCAGCACTTTTTGACGTCAAAATTACATAAGACAATCCCCCAAAACGCCCGCCCTTCACCACTTCCTAGTGCTTTAGCTGGGAAGAAGTGGCGCAACAAACTCCCCAGCAGCACAGCTGTCTGTTATGTTGGAAGAACTTGATTCTATACAATAATAGCATATAATTAACATTCAACAATAAATGAAAATTTAATTTAAAAGAAAAAAAAACAAAAAAAAACGGTTTATACAGTCAAATAAAATAAACAAAGTTATGAAGTAACTCATATGACCTGTCAGTAGTTAAGCTAATTCTGATAAAAGAATACAAACGTTGTCTTGAGTTAATCACAGTGACCAATCATTCTTATCGTTTAAGTAGTCGTTCATAGACTAGTATGCCTAAGAGCAAAGATTTGATTTTACTTTCGCTTTAAACGCAAAGAAGAGGGAAGCTTGTTATAAAATGTTATACCAAGCCCAAAAAATGAGTTATGTACTTTATGAAGCCTGCAAAAGGGAGCACGTAGTTTGTCCTTATTTCTAGTAATAATATTATGACCATCTATGGCCCAAAATTCGGCTGCGCGAACTCCGCTCACTAACGCAGTCATAAGATCGTCAAATGCACAAGTAACAGGGCATACGGCGCAGGATGGAAGGTGAGCAATTGTCTTTGTGGAGGTGCCGCATACGCACTTGAGGTCTGAGTCATCCGAGGACCCCCATATTCCCGCAACAATTTCCGCAAGTGATTGTTGTTGATTAGTGTTGCCGAATAATAATTGCTCAAAAAATTGCCCGTGTAAGAGCACCTTAAGGTGAATCTAGTCCACATTTTCCTATACAAACTTCGGGAGTGTATTACTCCACTGTTCGACAATGCACATAAAAAATTAAACATAGTACGGTTTTGTCTCATTATTAAAATTGTCTGTACAGAAACAGAATACTAAAATAAAAAGCCATTTAAGAGTTAAGAGCCAACAAAGATTCGTTTTTCTTGCTAATTTAACCTAACTTTGGGCGTGTTTAAGTAATAAAGGAAGAGTAAAATCTGAAAAACCAAGTCGGTACCGACAGAGCTCAAATATCTAAAAGTTCAATAAACTTTATTGGTAATTTGGAAGGTGATTTATGCGGTGGTTTTTTCATAAAACCCGATCTTTCGAAGGACTGTTCTTAATTTTATACGCGCTTGTTGTATAAAAATGATCCTGCATTTCACTCAATAATGTTGTACGTGTAGACTAGCTTCTAACTGCTCATCACTGATACTACCTCTGTCGGTCGCGATGCCTGGTGAGACAGCGTGCTTTTTATTCAGGCCCAGTCAGGCCCATCAGTGAATTCGAGCCCGCGACTAGGTTCACCCTAAGATCACGTTCCTACAGACTTGCGGCGGGATTTCATCGTGCTCTCGATTTTTAGCTCTCGGTTTTGAACCTAACATTGAGAATCGAACAGAGTGAATCTCAGCGCGTAGTAAAAATTCTCGGTGCTGAGAAGTGTGTGAAGATTCATTGCGCGAAAAAATCCTGCGGTGATATTTTTACACGCTTTATATTAGCTTCACTTGTATGTTTGTTTGTTTGTATGTTTGTATGTAACCGACTCCTTTGGACGCTATTTTGACCCACTTTAAACGGTCAGATTTCATTTAAACTTTGTAGACTTATCGAGGACATATGACAATTCAATAATTTAAAAAAAATAGAAAAAAACACGCTTTTGTAGTTAGCAAAACTAAAAAATAGGAAATAAATAATAGTTTAAAAAAACGAAAAAAACACGCTTTAAAAGTCAAACTAAAAAGTAGAAAATAATTTAATTCTATTAAAAAGCGTGGGGTGCTTGATATTAATTGATTATAAAAATACCTCAAAAAGCACCCCATGCTTTTTAATAGAATTAAATTATTTTCTACTTTTTAGTTTGGCTTTTAAAGCGTGTTTTTTTTAATTTTTTTTAACTATTATTTTTACGTGTAACAGTGTGGACTAAGATGCGCAGATTTCACGAACGTATAGATACATAGATGTTTTTGAAAGGAATCGATTTATTTTTTTATTCGGGAAACTTACAACGCAGGCTAAGAAATATGAAATTGAATGCCAGTTACTAGTTTCCACTTAACTAAACATTCAAATAGAAACAAAAAAGATCTGTACAAAAAACGTAATTAAGAAAATCAATAGTAGGTACATGATAGCATATTTAGCCTATAATCTTCCCACTGCTGGGACACGGGCCTCCTCTCTGTGGAAGGGAGCAGGCCATAATCCACCGCGCGGGCCCAGTGTGGGTTGGTAGATGTCATATGTTTTCGAATTTTTGGTTCAAAGACATGCCGGTTTCCTCACGATGTTTTCCTTCGCCGTTAGACAAATACAAAACTAATATCCGTCCAGACGCAATCAATAAACTATTTTTATAACAAATACTTAAGCCAAAAAACATTTGTTCACTGGACGGTTTATTAAAACTTCTGCTCGCACGGATTAGAAACAAATCTGCCTCAATATAAAAGTTTACTAATTTTGAACCTTATGCCTGATGTACACGGTTCTATTCTATTCCATAGAGAAGAAACTAGCGTTGTGTTAGTGGTACTTTACTGACCATGAACAAACGTAGATAGATAAAGAGATAATAAACCCGCACGATCAAAAACCCTCTAATTTACGGAATCGTCGAACAAAAAGCAAGTCCTTTGAACTTAGAAATTCATTAATCTCTTGAACGATGTATCTCGGTACTCAGTAGCGATGAGATAGTTAACCGGGAAGTAAGGAAGATAAATCTTTCAGAAAAGATTATCTGGCAGACAAATGTGTGCGAAAACATTATGTGATGACCCTTATAACCTTTTGAAGTCTTTTGGATGACGTGTGGGCGTGCAGGCAGACGAGCGATTTTCATCGCTCCGACAGTAAGGCGGAGAGAATAGAACGAAAGATGACTGTCATATACAACGTGTAACGGAAAGGGTATTGTATTATACAACATACCAAGGGCTTCTGTGGATGATATCAAACGATATCCGAAGGGTTTTTGAATTTGTTCGGAAGTTACGAGAATTTTTAGTACATTGATACCAGAAACCGAACTTACCAAACTGAAATAAACACATCACTTGGAAGAGATTTATCGTGATATTGGCAATTAACGTGGAAAGTTATTGACCCACATAGTGGGGTGACACGTTTGTTATGATTTGAATTTAAGAAACATACGAAACAGAAAATTTGGTATAAATTCTTAGAGTATTTTATTATGTGCTGAAACTATGTATAGTGATTCAATGCCAGCTCTTATCTTTAGTGCTTCAGGATAGCAATAGGGTTTCTGTTACATCCTGTATATATGACATCACGCCGTTGATCTCAAAAGGCCTCGGCAGAAGTGCCACCCAAATTTCGTCAATTATGTTTTAAGTCCGATGCATCACTTGTGGCTAAGCAATAATATCCGCACGGGTCGACCTAACAGGTTAAGCTACGCTTGCCGCGGTTGGTCCATGGCTGCGTGACCATCTCAACATACCAAGGCCCCGCCGTGCTTCGGAAAGCATGTTAAGCCGTTAGTCCCAGCTGTCATTCGTGGATCTTTGACAGTTTTTACGGGTCGTAAGAAGCCCGCAAGTCTGACAGCCAGTCGTACTCAATTGTATCATATTACCCAGTAACTGGGTTGTTGAGGTCAGATAGGCAGTCTCTCCATGTAAAATACTGGTATTCAGCTGCATCCGGTTATACGGAAAGCCGACACCTACATATTTGGGAAAAGGCTAGGCAGTTTTATTTTTTGTTTTAAGTCCCATGCTATGGGCGAGCCTGTGGCGGACATCTACAATGCCCCAGATACGAAACTTCAAATCAACAAATGTGCTGAAACACAAAAAGTGAAGTGGCGCCATCTACAATGCCATATGCGAACTACTCAAGACTTGACGTCATACATCAACTACATCGCGCAAGCAGAGTTTACCGCGCGATCTGCATATATGTATACAACATCCCGACATCAATCGTTGGGCAGTTGCCCACCAGACACAACATCCGGTTGGTCGGAGGATCCTCCTTTACCAATAGAGTATGAGTGAACTTTACAACCTGTTCCTCATACCTCTATCAGCCTATTGTCACCAACTAAGTACAAATTCAGACTACCATCACTACTAAATGTAAAGGTACTTTCTTATTGGAACATGGACACAAATGGTACAAGTGATAAGATTACTGAGGCAGTCAGCAAAGGTTGTATTTCGATGCGTACCTATACTTGGACTCATAATCGTATTCAGTAACTTGACAGTTGAAGAGTTACCAGATTATGACAAAAAAAAGATGGTGAGGTGGTGTAAATGTGAATGAATGAAATTGAATGAACTTAAAATAATATACATACATTCAAAAAAATATCTTTAATTTAATAACTTGTCTTAAAAACATAATATGCACTATTAATAAATAACAGATAAAAAATCTAAAAAACACGCTTTAAAAAAAAAAAAAAAAAAGAAGAAACGCAACTAAAAAGCAGAAAATAATTTCAAAAAAGCATGGGGTGCTTTTTGAGGTATTTTTATAATCAATTAATATCAAGCACCCCACACTTTTTATTTATTTGCTATTTTATAGTTCTGTTAACTACAAAAGCGTGATTTTTCAGTATTTTTTTTAATTATTGAATTGTCATCGGTCCTCGATAAGTCTACAAAGTTTAAATGAAATCTAACCAAAGGAGTCGGTTACAAATAAACATACAGGTGAAGCTAATAAAAAGCGTGTAAAAATAGTAGAATTCGTTATATATTCTTATATTCCACATGTTACAAACGAAATTTTAAAGTTTTGTTTACGAAATTAAAATTAAACCATTTTTATCATTAGTTCTTTACGCAAAATCGTTCACTAACCCCCCACAACACTATTAGTTTTAGTACGGTAACATTTTTTTTCTTCAAACTGTCTAGTTACTGAATATGATTATGAGTCCAAGTATAGTTACGTTTACCAGTGGTCGCCCAGGTGGTCAAAATTCGATCATACATTTAATTTAAAAAAAAAAAAAATTGCTACTAATGGATTATTACTTAAAAATACTACTGCTGCCTTCGGCTTCACCCGCGTCAATAATCAAAAATTGGTTTTCTTTTTAATACAAACTTCCACCACTAATTTCACCCCTTAGCGTTGGAAGTCTACTAAAATAATATCTTAGCTGTCGTCTCCTACTCCTGATCTACCTCTGTGCCAAATTTTATCTTCTTAGGTCCAGTAGTTTTTGAGATTTCATGATTAATCAGTGAAAGAATTAATGTAATATTCTATTTAATCGTAACATGCATTGTATTTCTCCTTTTTGTTAAATAAAAATTATACTTATACTTATAATGAGTGACCTTTCGCTTTTATAAATATAGATTAGCTTTCTGCACTCCTCGATATGAACTTTAACTGTGCCAAACATACTCCTCCGTCTGCGTAATTTTCGTAAAAAGGTTTTCAAAGTTTTAGTATTATTGTACAGATTTTAATTTTGGGTATGGCATCTTGAGGTAGACCTAGCAGCGGTTATCCTGTGGATGGGGGCTGTGCGCTTAATTAAATTAAGGCCACCAGCTAGGGCATAAAACCTATGCGACTACACGCTAGGGTAACCCCTGTAGGGTACGGACTTCGGCTTAGGGACGCGTAGTTACCTACGTATCGTCGCATTCATCACTCGTAGAGGTTCTAGCCTTCTAAGCCATGACCGTCTCATTACAAAACGAGTTATCTTTTGTCCAAGCCCAAACTTTCGAGGCTTTTATTATATTTTGAACTTAATTCCGACATACGTAGAGTTCTTGATACAAAGTTGACCACTTAGACTCTTAGCGTCAGCTTTTGCAATTAGAACTTTAATTTCGTCGGCATAAATTCGTTCGAAATTTTTAAAAATGGTCGATATTGTTTGAATTACGGAAAAACTTTGTTTTGTAATAAGGCCGAGAAAGATCCAGTCAAACTTCTTACATTCTTACATGGAATGAATCTAATAGGTGTCCTACTATTCGATTCCATCAAAAATTCAACCCGAATATAGCGTACTGCGAAGTGGCTATAATCTTCCGTCGGGCACAAACTGATGACCAACTCAGTAACTATTGCTTCGACGTTCAAACGGTTGTATTAACATCGTGGTGGGATTTTAACACGCACTGGATTTTATCACGCACTGGATTTTCAATTCTCGGTGTTGAACCGAGCATTGACAAGGGCGAGTGAGTCTCAGCTCGTGGAACAATCACAGTGTTCGGTTTTCAACTGTGGGCGCTAAGCAGTACATGCCCAAAAAAAAGCCACCGCGATTTCATTACGTCTGTGGAAAACGGGCTGAGACACAAAGTTTAAAATAAATCCACTGTAGCCTACGCGTTTGTATGCCACTACGCAAATAACAGCGTCACAAAGTGCGTGAGTTTTCCAGGTTGTTGGATTTTATTTTAAGGTTCTATGTAGCTAAGGTGGACCGTGGCTACAAACGTGTGGGCTTAGGGCCCTTTTATTAGTTAAAACCGTTCAGGTAGATTATGACGCGCGGCTGTGCCGTCATAATCATTCAGACCTGTCTGGAAGAGAATTGCGTGGGTTGAAATACGTAATGTACCTCGCTAAGTCCAGTCTAAGATGTTTAATTAGCAGTCTTTGGCTAAAATATCTCCAAAATAGAGAGGTTTTATGGGTCGTTCAATGAAAGGCATATTTAGTGTTGAAGTTGTTACTACTTCAATCTAATTAATCTGCTCATTTACATAATGACGCACTCCGTTAGCCCCATATGCGGATCCTCTATATTATTTTTCTTCCAAATATGAAAATAATAATGAAGGATCTTGTAGCTAAGCTACGCTTGCGGCGGTTGGTCCGTGGATGAGTGATCTTTAAATACCACCACCCTTCGTGCCACACTCCTGTCAGCACTTTTTGACGTCAAAATTACATAAGACAATCCCCCAAAACGCCCGCCCTTCACCACTTCCTAGTGCTTTAGCTGGGAAGAAGTGACGCAACAAACTCCCCAGCAGCACAGCTGTCTGTTATGTTGGAAGAACTTGATTCTATACAATAATAGCATATAATTAACATTCAACAATAAATGAAAATTTAATTTAAAAGAAAAAAAAACAAAAAAAAACGGTTTATACAGTCAAATAAAATAAACAAAGTTATGAAGTAACTCATATGACCTGTCAGTAGTTAAGCTAATTCTGATAAAAGAATACAAACGTTGTCTTGAGTTAATCACAGTGACCAATCATTCTTATCGTTTAAGTAGTCGTTCATAGACTAGTATGCCTAAGAGCAAAGATTTGATTTTACTTTCGCTTTAAACGCAAAGAAGAGGGAAGCTTGTTATAAAATGTTATACCAAGCCCAAAAAATGAGTTATGTACTTTATGAAGCCTGCAAAAGGGAGCACGTAGTTTGTCCTTATTTCTAGTAATAATATTATGACCATCTATGGCCCAAAATTCGGCTGCGCGAACTCCGCTCACTAACGCAGTCATAAGATCGTCAAATGCACAAGTAACAGGGCATACGGCGCAGGATGGAAGGTGAGCAATTGTCTTTGTGGAGGTGCCGCATACGCACTTGAGGTCTGAGTCATCCGAGGACCCCCATCTGTGAAGATTGTATTTGGGTTTGAAATTCGAATTCTGTTTAGAGATTTCCAAGTCAGGCACGGTAGCGCGTGCCCAGGCGGATAATTACCCAGTAACTGGGAGATCAGATGGGCAGTCGCCCCATGTAAAATACTGGTATTCGTTTGCATCCGGCATTTGACTGGAAGCCAAATGATGTCCCCAACATAGTTGGGAAAAGGGTCAGCAAATGAGGATGACTTATGAAATTAGTGGTATATCTCATAGTATAATGCCATCAACTTTTAAAATATCCGTGAAGGCGGCACCTACGCCAGAGTTCCATTGCCATGGAGTAAACCGTACCTTTCTCCCAAGCTAACCAGTTTTTTTTAGTGTTGGTAATCCTCAAATAACTTCTCCCGCTCTGGATGGAGCAGGAGGCCGTGTCAGACTTCTACTGACTAAAACCCACCCGTGTTCCCTCAGTTGCCTGTGTGCCAGGGGCGACGGTATCTCTATCGAACAACCCGCAGCCCTGGTAACTTCAAAGTTGTTTGACCTATTCCTATAAATTTTATAGTATGTCTAGCCTTCCAACAAACTACATGATGACTGACTAGTTTTGTATCTTCGAGATGAGTTTTCACTGTACAAAAGTTGTAAAAACTTCATTTTAAGTACACTCCTGTACCGTTGCTTGCAACCCCATAAGCACAGTAGTGTTTTACGAGTGTCGTCAACAGGAATTTCAACAAGATTTTTTTGTTCATTTTTACTTAACATACACTGACATATCATCACACCTGCAAACTCTAAAGGGTTAGGCAGAGGTGTGGATACCTATTAGGCCCACATTCCCCAGTTTTCTTCAAGTCCCCTGTAATAGGGGGCATAGGGAATGTAATAGGGAAATTATTGCCATCAACTGGGCATAGATAACTCCGGGCTGCTACTGAGAATTCCCTGATGGAAAAACTCAGAAAAGAAAGAAAAAAAAAAGTATTTATTAGACCAACCTTACCTAATGTTCAGCAGTAACGCTTTGGTGTTGCTACGTGATGGGTCTTGTTGTGACAGTTTGTGCTGACATTAAACAAGAGGATAAAGAAATACCCCTGACAGAAATCTTAGCTATTACCAATATATGGTGTGTACTATCAAAATGCGACTAAAGACATTTGCAGACGATACCTTCTTACATTGCAATACCTGTGTTCCAGGAAATCCTCTGCTTAACATTTTCCAACTATGTTGCGTTCAACTTCGAGTCTAACCGCATTCAGCTGAATACCAGTAATTTACATGGGGCTACTGCCTATCGGTAAGATACCGTCAGATGCATAACCCAGTTACTGGGTAACACGATACCCCTTTATATGACTGGTTGATTGACTTTCGGGCTCCTATAGACCGATAACGACTGTCAAAGATCCACGAATGACAGCCGGGGCCAACGGCTTAACGTGCTTTCCGAGGCACAGAGGGGTCTTGGTATGTAAAGATGGTCACCCGTCCACGGACTAACCGCGGCAAGCGTAGCTTAACCTGATCTATCGAACCGTTTGGTTGTTATTACTTAGCCAGAAGCCTATTTTCCAAGAAATGCTGACAGCAAATACTAGGTATTTTCCTCAGTATCTAAAAAGACACAGAGACAAGCTCATGGAGTTCACCAATCGTTTAACGAGTATTTAGAGACCCAATAAATCTTTTCCAGGATACGTGAAAGTTCTAAATTGGTCTGAAAAAGTTCACCGACTCGATAAATCCATCTAATTGCACCTTCGAGAACGTCTCCGTTATTTGAAAATATATAGTTTTCTTGAAAAATAAGTTTTATCATGTCGGTAAATGGCCGTGATAGAACATAAGCACTATGAACGGTCAATTTTAGTACTTACCTACCTAATCTATGGCAGGTACTGTTGTGAGGATTAGTACTGAGCAAAGAGATTTAAATGTCTTGCATAGTCACAAACAGATTAGGAATCGTATTGATCGATTAATCTACTTAAGCATCATTACTGGAGTGAATACAGCAGGGTAATGTTAAATGATTAATCATTTTATTAACTGACTTCAAAAAGAAGGTGGTTAGCAATTCGACATGTTTATATGTATTTATATATATATTATGTATGTTCGGGCATAACTCCGTCATACATATACAATATGTAACAAAAACCCTGTTGTTCCTTCTACCCACGTTTTCAGAATCAGTATACATACGTAATAAAGCATGTCATTTATAAAAACTGTTTAACAAAAGTAATTAAAATAAATATTTAATTATGAATATTTGTAATGTTTAATTGATTTTGATTAGATCAAAGAAAGCCGCCAAGCTCGTAGTCTATTATGCGAAATAAGGATACTTGTAAAATCAGATACTGTCAACATTTTTTTTGAATATGTCGATTTTAATAGTTATTTGGTGTTGAACTCTCGACTAGCCAATGCTTATTTTTTAAATTATAACTTCGTAAATGTTGTGCTTGTGGGTAAGTGTATACGTTCCTAAAAGGAACAACAGGGTTTTTGTTACATATTGTATAGACGGATTTGCAAAATTCTTTTTTTTTGTTCAAAAGGGGTTTATTTCGAAATGGTCCCATAAAAATTTCATATAATTCTGATGATGCGTTTCGGAGACAGACAACGGAACTCCTCAAAAAATTACAGCAAACAAGCCGCGATTGCTGCTATCGCATAAATATGCATTATTTTGACCCCAAGAATGATGAAATTTCGAATTGTGTGGGGTAGGTACTGTAACTAAAAAATGAAAAATAAAAAACTTTAAAAAAAAAAAAAAACAACCGACGTCCAAAAAACACTACAAAGTGAAAAATAAATTTAATTTTGGAAGGCGGTGACATGGCATCCGAAGTCACCGACTTCCGAAATTATAGTTATTTTTCACTTTGTAGTGTTTTTTGGAAGTCGGTTGTTTTTTTTTTCTGTAAGTAGGTTTGTACAAAACCTTTTTCACGTCAATCATATTTTAAAAAGGCACTGATTTAAAGAGGCAGTTGTAAATAGCGGTTTTGATAAGTTAAAAATTATAAATGGCACGTTTAATAACTAGTTCAGCAGTTAAAACTAAACAGTAAAATAAACAAAAATGAGTAATAAAAATAATGAAATGGATCAGTGAATATATGATTGAGCAGAAAAATAATTAAATGGGCGGTAAAAATTATTGAACGAGCGGTTACGTGTGGGCAGTAATAAATTGGAATTTATCGGTAAGAAATCTCATTCTAAGCAATTCTATAAACAATGAGGGGGTCCATATTGGCTCACCTAAAGTTCTTTGTCCGAAATTGTTCTTCCCAATACTTTGTAATCCGAATGATCACTCTTCCTAAAATTTTTCATCCTAAAGTTTTCATTCATCCTATTTGTAGTGCTACCGGCGATGAACATAATTTCGCGACCAATTTCGAGATAGCGCTCGCCGGCCGCTGCCGCGGCACCGCTCGCTTCGCTCGCTCGGCTCGCGCGTAGTTGGTCACAGTTCTAACCTAACCTAACCTATGGATATCGTTGCAGGAACCGCTCATTCCATCATTTTTACCGCTCATTCAGTTATTGGACTGCTCAATTATTTTTAGAATTGACATTGTATTGTAATAAAACTCCTCGGGTAGACAATAATAATATTTAATAACTTCCAAAATGTACATATATTAGATAACCATCCGAATAATGATTACAGTTACTATCTCTTGTCCGACCTGTAGCTCGCCTCCAGCCCAAGTGAACGAATCGATTGTCCGATCGCGCCTCTCGACAGGAACGGTTGACAAGGGGGGGATCCCTTCTCAACCGTTCCTCCTTGGTGTTACCACATAAATAATTGTTTTGAATAATCGTTATGACAATTTACTCGATTTAGATATACAAATAAACGAACCTAACACTCGTCCATCCTGACCTTGTGTATGTCCTCATACACATAAGTTGGGAGGTGAACCTAACACTCGGGCAATCGATCCGTTTTACAAAAATAAATAACATAGCAAAAATAATGAGAAGAAAAAAAAATGGAATTTGAATCTAGAAAACAGAATTTCAAATAAAATGTTCTATTAAAAATAATTTATAAGCATCATTATTGTATTTAAATTGATCCAACTAGTTATTGAGGTAATACAATTTTACATAATGTTATTTAATTTAATAGTTTAATATTTATGTTTAAACAACTTTAACAAATTCATGTCATTATTCCAATAGCACGCTGTTTCATGACTAATGAACACGTTACATAATCACATGATTGTAAACTGGCAAACCAATCACATGGTTGCTAAACTGGCTAACCAACCACATGGTTGCTAAACTGGCTAACCAATCACATGGTTGCTAAACTGGCAAACAAATCACATGTTTGCTAAGGTGACAAACCAAACACATGGTTGCTAAACTGGGTAACCAATCACTTGGTTGATAAAGTGGCTAAACAATCATATGGTTGTAAAAACTGGCTAACCAATCACATGGTTGCTAAACTGGCAAACCAATCACATGGTTGCTAAACTGGCAAACCAATCACATGGTTGCTAAACTGGCTAAACAATCACATGGTTGCAAAAACTGGCTAACCAATCACATGGTTGCTAAACTGGCAAACCAATCACATGGTTGCTAAACTTATGTACTATACACAAATAATTCTAGTTTTAGGTAACAATTGATCTCGACTAAAATTTTAACTAAAGCTGTATTATTTCACCGTAGGGGTTTCATTAATCCATCTATAAATCATACATATTAAATCAGTTTCCTACTCTTTAACTACTGTCAATATCATGACTTTCACTCTCTGAATCATTGTCATTCAAATTTAAGGCAGCCACGTGTACCCAGGGCTGCATACGGTCGGCAGCGACGGTCGTTTTACGTTTATGTCTACTACTACTCAATCCTAGTATTGCTACAACTCTGTATCTGTCATTTTCTAGTACCGATATGACGCGATATGGTCCTGTATATTGAGGAAGAAGCTTTTTACTTTTACCGTCATTTTTAAAATTCGTATTGGTAATTTTAACTAGCTCCCCGTCAGAATAGACACGGGCAGGACGCCTACTCTTATCATACCGTTCCTTTTGTTTTTCTTGTTCTTCGTCTATTTTATCTTTAACTTCCTCTCTAATTGTCATTATGTCATTATTTTCTCGCGTTTCTTGCCTAACTACATTTAATCTCGGATCTAACTCGCAACTCATACTACTCCCAAACATAACTTCAGCAGCCATCCTTCCCGTTGTCTTATTAACTGTGTTATTAATTCCCCACTGAATTTTACCGACCTTATCGTCCCAATCTTTTTCATTATTGTTGAGGTTTATAGCGGTCAAAGAAGCAAGGATTGTGCGGTTGTATCGCTCAACTTGTCCATTCGAGCGTGGACTAGCAACCGCGTTCAATACATGCTTCATCCCTCTATCCAAACAAAACCTCCTAAACGCATGGGAAGTAAAACAAGTACCACGATCGCTAATTATTCTATCAGGTACTCTAAAGGTGTAGAAAATTTCATCTAGAACTCTTATTGCAACTAGGGACTTTGTATTTCTTACAGGTCGTATGAAAACGAATTTGGTAAACGCATCTACCATCACTAAAATATACGAATTCCCCCTTTTTGAACGCACAAAGGGCCCAAGATGGTCAATGTGTACGGTGTGAAAAGGAACCTCGACCTTAGGAATTGGATGCAAGTGACCCTCACTACGTGAAGTCTTTTTCGAGTAAGCGCATTCGATACATGCTTCAACATATTTTTTTACAAATTTAGACATTTTAGGAAACCAGTAGGAACTTCTTATTCGTTCAAGAGTCTTTTCCACACCAAAATGGCCAATGTCATCGTGGTTCATACGACACAATTGCCATCTTGCGCCCTTTGGCACAACCCAACGCAACTTTGTTTTATCACCATCAACGCATCTATAAAGCTTGTTGTCCTTTATAGTGTAACTATCCCTAATTTGCTTAAGTCCTTCTACATCTAAATTTGATGTTAGAATGTCTCTGATACGTCCTAGTTCGCTATCTCCTAACTGTAGCGTATGAAGCCAATCATCACCGGTAATAACCATTACTCTTGGATATTGGTCAGTAATATCTAATAATGTTTCCAAATTGTTTCCGTCATTTATGATCGGGTTACGTGACAAAGCATCTACGTGAGCCATTCTATTCCCCGGCCTGTATTCTATTGTGCATTGAAATTCTTGTATTAAAAGATACCAACGCGCGATTCGTGGTATTATATCGCGTTTAATAAATGTGGACCGTAAAGCGCTGCAATCAGTAATAATTTTAAAATTTTGATCCAACAAATAGACTCTAAACTTTCTTAACGAACATACCACGGCCAACGTCTCCAATTCATATGCATGGAAAGTCTTTTCCTCTGGAGAAGTTTGTCGGCTGTAGAATGCCACGGGCCTAAAAGTATCCGTGCTACCCATTAAGCGTTGAAGCAGAATTCCACCAACACCATATTTACTGGCGTCTGTGTGCAATTCTGTTTCCCTATTAGGATCATAAATTGCCAAAACTGGACGGTGGATTAACTTTTCCTTGAGCATTTTGAATGCTTTTTCTTGCTCATCTGTCCAAATCCAGGCAACATCCTTTTTTAACAATCTATTTAAGGGCTGCGCAATATGTGCAAAATTCATGATAAATTTGCGAAAGTAACCTACAAGCCCAAGAAATTGACGAACACTGTGAACATTTATAGGCCGAGGAAAGTCTATAACACTCTGGATTTTTTGTCACCTGGCCTAACAGCTAAAGCACTAATTTCATAACCTAAATAATCAATTTTATCTTTTAAAAATTCGCACTTCGATAGGTTTAGAGTTAGATTTGCTTGTTTTAGTAGTTTTAAGACGTGTTCCAGCCTCTCTAAACACTGTTCCACGCTTTTCCCATATATCAATACGTCATCTATATAAGCTGTAGCTTGGCTATACCTAGCTGACCCCAAGACTCTATTCATCATACGTTGAAATACCGCCGGCGCATTTGCCAATCCGAACGGCATTCGATTAAACTCAAACTGTCCATCCGGAGTGACAAATGACGTCAGCGGCTTCGACTGCTCCGATATTGGAACCTGATAGTACCCAGAAAATAAGTCAAGCGTGATGAAAAACGCTTGACCGGAAAGCCTAGAAATTTCGTCTTCTATCACTGGCATCGGATAATGTTCCTTAATGGTCACCGAGTTTAGCATCCTATAGTCTATGCACATTCTCATTTGTCCATCTTTCTTACGCACGAGAATCACGGGACTAGCATACTCCGAGGTGGATTCTCTTACAATTCCAGCTTCTAACATCTCGCCTACCATTTCACGTACTTGGTCGCGTTCTTTATGTGATAACCGGTACGGCCTATAGACAATTGGACGTTTGCTGTTTATTTCAATGTTCATTTCGGTAACGTTAGTACTTCCTAGTTCCTTTAAATTCGATGCAAAACAATCTTTAAATTCATTAAGTAGTTCTAACAACCTTGATCTATGTTCATCGCTAACATGATCGCCAATACGAACTTTACTAGCGTCTATAAGATTAGTCAGAAGTTTATCAGCCACATTAAAAACGCTATTAACTACCTGAACAATGCTAGCGCGACTTATAATCGAGCCTTTGTACAAATGACAATATTCCGATGTAGGCATAACATATACGTACACGAAACCATCCTTAAGTGCATAGACACCACCGCCAACAACGTATTGAAATGTAGGTTTTCCTATAATTTTATTATTTAATAAAATATGCCCGTTCAACCGTGGTTCAATATAAGCTTTGATAACTGTGGGACCATAAATTTGTAAATTCGCCGCAGAAATAACTTTTACTGAACGATCCTCGTCTATTTCAGTTTTGTTGAATGGTATTTCTTGATATATATAAATAAACTGTAACGTTTTCGCCGTTTTCAACACAAAAACGTGTGACCGTTCAGTATAAGTTTGACCTACAAGCAAAGGTACATCCAAAAGTTTATCTTCAACTACCTGACAAACAGTAATAGCACTAACACCATCGATATTAATCCCTACGGTCACCTTTCCTAAAGAATAAACAATGTCATTCCCAAATCCCCTTATTGGGGTACGCACGCCATTACATTCGAGCTTCAAATTTACTGATTCCGATTTGGCTAATAGACAAACCTCACTTCCAAAATCGATAAACGCCCTAATAGAAATCCCATTTACTAAGACATCCTTATAAAATTTCGAATTAGGATTATTTAATGATATGCACATTGTCTTTGGTGTATTCGTTATCTTATGGTCGCTATCCTCCAGTTTTGTGGGGCATTTGTCGACTTTGTGGCCTACCTTGTGACATTGATTACATCGAATTAGCGGCTTAGGACATTTCCGGAATATATGGCCTCGCTCCTTACAGTTATAACAGAATGCTACGGAACCACTTGATAAGTTTCTCCTATCATTTGATTTATCCTGTGTTCCGGATCCTAACCTACCTTTAGGATAGGTATTAGAACGATCGAAGGAATTTGACAATTCCTTGTTGCTCATCAAGAATTGTAACAATTGATCCGGTTGAGAGCATCTTAACGTTAGAGCACTTGATTTCATTGTTCTGTCACTTAGACCATGAATAATACATTCGACCGCACGCTTGCCAACTATGTCGCACTGGTTCAGTAGAGCCAACTTTTCATAATAGTAAACTTCTATCGGTTCATGGTATTTACTTTTACGCCTAAGCATATCTTCCAAGGACTGGCCATAATTCTGCTCAAAAGGAAAAGCCAGAGACAATTTCTCTTGCCACTCGGCCCAGGAAAATAAAATAGAATCTAGGCTTTCAAACCATGTCTTGGCCAGTCCTTGCAATTTCTGCATTGAAAAATGGATGGTTGTCTTATCATCCCAACTATAAACGCTGGCACACTCGTTCACTTTTCTCAACCACACATCTACACGTTGATTTTTGGAAGATGGGTCGAAATCAGGCAAAATGTTTTTATGATTTTTAACAACGTTACTAGAGTGAGCAAGTGGGCCAGCCGCCGATGGTTGGTTCCTGATTGAATTTAAAATATTCATAACATCTTTTGAGGAAAACGTCGGACTATGATCTCTAACCTTTGTCTTGTCACGTGTCGCTGTAGAATCGCGTCGTCTGCTTCGTTCCTGTTGCAACTGATTTTCTAGGGACCGCAGGTGCTTCTGTGCCATCTCACGTTCACGTTCAATTTGCTCAGCTCGATGGCTCGTACAATTTCGGAGTCTCGGACTGCTGCGTCGCCTAGTTCGGCTACCCCGCGGGCTCCGACTGCGTTGCGATCTTCGACTGCGCTGCGGACTTCGACTGCGCCTTTGACTTCTACTGCGCTGCGGACTTCGAACGTGCTGTGGGCTTCGGCAGTTCTGCTGGCTATGACCACGAGCATTTCTGGGACTGATGCGTTGTCGACTACGGCTGCGACAGCATCCCGGAGCTTCGTCAAGACGCAGTGATCTTCCATGCGAAGGTGTCCTTAAGCGGCGTCGCCCTTGAGCCTCATGATCGTGCTCCATAACTGAAACTCGAAATTAAAACAACTATGTACGTGCACAATATATTTGTTTTTGAGCGAACGAGAAATATAATCAAATATCTCAAAAACGGTAAGCCCAGTCGCAAAAACAACAATAATTTAGGCTCCCCTTGCACCCTCAATATACCCGGTATATTAATGATTATGAATTTAAAACCCGGCCTAAATAATTCAGGTCACGTATTGTCACTTCATATAAAACATCACATTATCTAGATTTACTTAGAGAAATATTGATAGCAATAGATATAATGAGAGGGTAAATTAAAAGTTATTTTAAAATTACCAAAAAGTAACCATCAGATACAAATTTCAATTGTCCTGTAAAACCAAAAATAATAAAACGAGTCGTATCGGGTGGAATATCATAGCTATAATTAGGATTCATAGATATTAAAAGTTATTTTAAAATTACCAAAAGTAGCCACCAGATTCAAATTTCAACTGTCATATAAAACCAAGAATAATAAAAACGTGTCGTATCTGGTGGAATATCCAAGCAATAATTAGGATTCATAGATATTAAGTTATTTTAAAATTACCAAAAAGTAACCACCAGATTCAAATTTCAACTGTCATGTAAAACAAAGAATAATAAAAACGAGTCGTATCGGGTGGAATATCAAAGTTATAATTAAGATTCATTGTTAATCAGCCTTAAATGTCCTGTAGCGTTATAATACTAATCAGCATTAAAAAATACCGACCAACTCAAAAAAAAACGTTACTTACACGTTAAATTCTGAACTTATAGAATGTGAGCACATGTGAACTTACCACTTCTGAAGTGTAATAAAACTCCTCGGGTAGACAATAATAATATTTAATAACTTCCAAAATGTACATATATTAGATAACCATCCGAATAATGATTACAGTTACTATCTCTTGTCCGACCTGTAGCTCGCCTCCAGCCCAAGTGAACGAATCGATTGTCCGATCGCGCCTCTCGACAGGAACGGTTGACAAGGGGGGGATCCCTTCTCAACCGTTCCTCCTTGGTGTTACCACATAAATAATTGTTTTGAATAATCGTTATGACAATTTACTCGATTTAGATATACAAATAAACGAACCTAACAGTATGATAAAATAACCGACAAATTGTTAATTTTTTTTATTACTGTCCATGTTTTACTGTCGCAATAATGAATCAACCGCCATTAAATTAAATAACTGCTCAATATGTTTTACAGCTGGGCCTCAAGTCTGCTATTACAATAGTGTCAGAATGGTCTATCATTGATTTCACAATTGTTGATTTTGACAAGTTTGGTAATCTACTAATATAATGGCGTCATTATGACTTTCCAATGGTCAGCCACTGACACTCCACTGAAAGAAATGGCATTTATTGGTAATCTCGTACAAAATGACAAATGAATGACTGACTTAGGCGGTAATCTGCTAAAATTTAACACTAATAAATAATACGTAAAATATAAATAAATGAAATGGGGCATGAAGAAATGTTCAAATTTAGGAGTAGTTTTTGGAAAATTATTTCTACTAACGGGTTTTATAATAATGGCAATACGAAAACACAATAACACAATTCTATTACGAGACCATTGACCGACCAATGATCGACCATTATAAATTTAGCAGATTACGAACTTTTAGCAAAATGACAATGGGATCGTGTTGGAATGACGAATTTATAAAAATAGTAGACTTGGGCCCCTGATCATAATAACATCTCGAATATTTAAATTACAGCTCAAATAATTAGTTCCCTTTTAAAAACTAGGTGTAGTTTGCTTTTCCTATCTGACTACTCTAAAAAAAAAAGGCCGTACCAAACTGAGAGATCAGAGTCTCTTTTGAGTTCAGACATAATCTTGGTCAGATCATGTGTAGACGATGTAGATAGCCATCAGGCTGAATTTCTCTTTTGAGGAAATCGTCACAGATTGAGTGGACCTGTCCAGTCACTGCATGCATTTATCAGTAATCGTGCAGCTTAACTCAAAACTTAAAGGAGCTCAACGATTAGACGATCAATACCAAAGAAAGGACATTTGCGTAGGCCGCATTAATTACTTAAACTGCCTAATTACAACACACTAACAATTGCAATGCCTTTAATGCGAACAATTCAACAAACCGAAGGATATTGAAAGAAATTGTGGAAGTGTGTTATGCAAATGGGATATAGATAGACATAGGATGCTGAATACCTCTGTATTTGAATCGCGGTTACCAAAGCTTGTACGATTTAACAATTCTTGAGAAGTCTACTATATTAAAATGATTTACTAGATTAATTACAACCACATATAAAGTAAGTTTAATGTAATTTTGACTTTCCAAATTTGTGGGTTTAAACTGTGATCATTATAAATGAAGCGACGCGCGACGAAATAAATTTTATGGCCGATGCACGAGAACATGTGCGTAGCACTCAAGTTGAAATGACAAGCGCTGAAAGCGCCATTAGTCGCAAAATGTTATCTTTTGTTTGTTATTAAGAATGTTCATTATCCAGATGTCTGCAAAGTATTGTCGACCTCGAAATTGCTTAACCACTTTTGACTACAACTCCCTGTGTATTGTGTGTGTAATCGGAACTAACGCTGCCATTTTGTTTTTTGAGTACAATTGCACAACGGCTGGCTGACATTGCCCGTGGCCCAAGAGCTGGTTTTTACCATGGGCAGAGGCTAATCATTGCCATACAACGTTCCAATGCCGTTCAAATTCCAAGGCGCGTAAAAAATTAAGAAAAGTCCTTCGGATGATCGAGTTTTATGAAAAAACCACTGCATAAATCATTGACCAATAAAGTTTTTTGAACTTTTCGATATTCGTGCTTTTTCGGTATAAGCTTGGTTTTGGAGGCTTTTCACTTTTTTATTACTTAAACATGCCTAATTTTATTCATTAATTAGTTTTTATTTACGTATACATTGTGGTCTGTTTAATGTTACATATGAAATAAAAATAAATAGCACAAACGTTCACAAACAGCGCCCCCTTGTCAACGTAATTTGAGCGCCAAATATTCTTGAGGCAGTGTAAGTTGAAACTTAACTATATACTTGTCTTATAAACAAATTTATCTTGTTTCTGAATGACGCGCAAGTGACATTAAAGGTGATAAAATAAATACGAGGTCGACTATAAATTCACCTTTTAATAGAATAACATACCAATCCTCGAAATCCTCAAAGTCAAACTCAAACTCAAAGCATTTATTTCAATTAAACCATTTACAGGCACTTTTGAACTGTCAAAAAGTCGATCAGTTGGAAAGTTGAAGCTAGTTGCCCATTCCAAAACATAGATCTGTATGGACAAGAACGGACAAGAAACTCCACGGACACTCTTTTGAAATCAAGTTGAATATTACAAAATCTTTGGAACATTATTCTTGTTGCTTCTGTATGTGAGAACAATGTAAAAAAAATATTATAAACAATTCTAAATACAAGATAAAAATAAGCCCTGGAAGTTAGGAGATGACCAGTCTCAACCGACAGCGCCCGTTCACGAACTTGACGCGTGGATCAGCACCATCCAGCTCAACAATTTTATAGGGAACCGAATGATCCAACACACGCGCCACCATCAGTGAGACAATTATGTGCGCATGACATACTCTCAACTGCCATGCTTTTTCAAGTCAACGTACATCATAACAACACAATAAACGGATGCATAGTACTCACATTTACAAAATTTTAACAAAATGCTTCTAAATTATGCAAAACTATAGTTTGCAATCTATTTGAAATATTAATAAAATTTGATTTCCTAAAAGAAAGAAAAAACATTGAATATATATTGAAGTATAAAGTAACTAACACTTGGTTCAGCAAAAATAAAACTTTCGTAATGTCACAAATATTATAATATTATGAACAAAAATGTTCGTAATGTCAGAAAAAATAAAAAAAGGGAAGCTTCTCTTTCAAATATTAAAATTTTAACTAGTATGCCCAGGTGGCTGTGGAGCAGGACCAGCATTAAGGCAAGAATTTTTATTAACTTATAATATGCTTGTCTACATAGTGTGCGTTTAATGCATGACTTAAATTTCTTTTCATTTAATTTCTTTTCATAAAAGAAGTGTGTACTTTAGACAATCTGAAACGTGGTTGATCTAATTTGTTCCTATTTCTAGTGTTAAAATTGTGCCTATATCTTACTAAAAAGATGTAGATTTTTCCTTACATACATAATGTTTTCATAGATATATTGACAAGGTACCGTCATGATGTTAATTGTTTTGAACAGTTCCCTTAGAAATTCGCGTCTGCGGAGGTTATAGATGGCTCTGACAGCCCTCTTTTGCAGAATAAAGATCGACTCAATGTCCGCAGCCCGTCCCCATAGCAAGATACCGTAAGACATGATGCTATGAAAGTAACTAAAATATAATATAATAGACCAGTCTCGCGGTATCCACGTCTGTTAATTGGCGGATCTTCCAAACAGCGTAAGCGGCAGAACTTAGCCGCCCTGCAAGTGATGTTAAACGAGGACCCCACTGTAGGGTTGAGTCAAGCGTGATCCCCAGGAAAACCGTCTGACCGACGAATATCTCCTTATTCAATACAACATGACATTCACTACTTCTAATATTCGGTTACGTAAATCTTATGCATTTAGTTTTCTTTCCATTTAATACCAAATTATTTACAGTAAACCAATTATAGACCTTAACTATAGCATTATTTACGTCGTCAAGCTCCTGTGCACGTCTCTTAACTTTAAAAATCAGTGATGTATCATCAGCAAATAACACCATTTGAGGTCGGTTTTTTTAAATAAGGTAAATCATTTATATATACTAAAAAAAAGAACGGGCCCAATATTGAGCCTTGCGGTACACCCATTTTGACTTTTAAGCCCAAGGAATTCACACCGTTTATTTGAACTTGCTGCAGTCTATCATTCAAGTACGATTTTACTCAGTTAAGCGCAAGTTCACCCAGTCCATAATGCCGAAATTTCAAGAGAAGTGTTTCATGATTCACGCAATCAAAAGCCTTGGATAGGTCGCGAAAGATACCTATTGCATCTTGCGCCTCATCCCATGCGGTAAAGATGTGTTTCTGACTCAAAATCAAAATCAACTCAAAATCAAAAGTCATTTATTCAAATTAGGCTGAGAATCAGCACTTTTCGAACGTCAAAGTACATGAGACAGTCCCCCAAAACGCCCACCCTTCACCACTTCCTAGTGCTTTAGCTGGGAAGAAGAAGTGGCGGAACAAACTCCCCAGCAGCAAACTGGACCAGCAAGCAAGTGCGAGCAAGTTCCCAGTCTTTTGACTGGACACTTACTATCTATCTACATTTAACAATCTTTTAGACAACTAAGTATCAAATAAAGAAGACACGTCAATAAAACCCTGGTTATAAACACATTTTATACTACGGAAATGACAGGAAGCAACCGAAAATAAAAAAACTAAAATGTAACATACAATTAAAGATAAATAACGCATTTTTTTATTATTACGTACTAGGTGAAAAATCTTAAGAAACTGTAACATTATTAGTAAGTCTAAAACGAAGCAAAGAGAGATACAACCGTCTAATAACTAAATAATATTAATAAATGAGAAAATAAAAATAAGATTACGTCATTATCGAATTTACTCCTACATCAGAGAAACAAAGCAAAAGCGAAAAACAATATAGAAATTATGTATCTACTTCATAATAGATATGATAAAATATTATTTTTTCCATCATACCTATGCATAGTCTTTACACATAATTTACATTAACCTTCCCACAACTAATTGCCTAATGACTCAGGAAACCAGCCAAATGTACTGGAAGTTAACGAAACGTGACAACTTTATTGTTAGGCCCTCCGAATTACGCGCAGTAAACGAAAAAGTTTCAATTTGCGACAGCACCTACTTCACGCTCAAATAAACAACAGCTTTTCATCTCGCCTTTTATCTGCACCATTTTACAAAACATCATTGCAATTTTGTACAATTTCATATTTTTACAGTCCATTCCGTTGATATGAGACGCGTAAACTGCATTCAGAAAATGAGTAAAGTTTTAGTATCTAACACAAAGTCGTAAAGTTGGTGAAACTTATACGTTTAATAATATGTTAGTCTAGGCGATAAAAGCCTAACAAGATGGATGTCCATACATAAAGTTGAAAGGATTTTTTATTAGTAATAAAGATAAATATTCCTAAATACTCCAGCCCACTCTACATTGCAAAGGCTTTTTTGTATTTCTCTATACAAAAGGTATTGCTTTAGTCAACTATTTTTGCCAGTAAGCTTAATCAGCCTATAATGTTCTCACAGCTGGGTCATAGGCCTCCTCTCTGTGGGGGTAGTCGGCCATAATTCACCACGCGGCCCTAGTGCGGGTTGACGAGTGCCAATTTACAACCTAGGTACCTCATAGGTTACCAATTCTATCTGTTCCTTGGTTCTAGTTGGTACTGTGTTATTTTGCAGTTTTCGATTGGTACACACCTTTAATTTTCTAACTCGCAAAGAGATTTTTGATGGTTTTTTTTTACATTTTGGTTGCCCCAATGAGAATTCTAGGGTTTGTAAGTGAGTATGTGTATAAAATGGAGGACGAAGGCGGCCACATAATTACATGAGTAAACTGAAAGAGTTTGAAATGTATTACAGTTTACTTACGTTGGTACAGCGCAAGTCTGCATTTTTCATTGGAGAGTATTTGTAATACAACGCAGTTATTTTTTTTAAATCTCATCGATGTCCTTCGTTATCGATCACTCGGCTAAACCCATGGTTCCTGGTTCAATCATAGATACCTCCTAGTTATTTCACTTACTCTCTTCCCATCCATGGCTCTTCTTAATTTCTCTTAATTTCTTTTTCTTAGTTTCTTTTTCTTTCCTCCTTTTCTTCTCCTCTCCTTATTCTCCTTTCACTTCTTTTTTTACTGTGTGTATTTGCAAATATTACAAATGAAATATGTAGGTAAATTCGACTTATTATAAAAATAAGTTATAAGTTCTAGTTCCTTTAACCTCTAAGTATCTTTCTTCGTACACGAGATTGGTTCTTAGGTATCACAATAGATCAAAAATTGATTTTGGATTTAGAAATTGTAACCACCCGGCACCACAAGCTTTTAACGCTAGATACGTATGGAATTCGCCATGACACCTCAATATAGATTTGACAGTGCAACTGACACCATTATCTAATCAGCACATACGTAGGCGCCTATCAAATTAACATATGAGCTGGCCAGAACGGTGATAACACATATTTGCCAACCACTTGTCGGTAATCACTTACCTGGTTAAAACGTTTGCTTTGTTCCCAATACTTTGACATGTACCGGGAAAGAACTTTGGCTGATTGGAGCGTCGGGGTTGATGAACGCTCCTGTTTAGTTGGCCGGATTGGTTCAATAAATCTTGGATTCTTTTAGAAGTCGGGAAATAATCCAATGTGGCAAATACTGGGCTTTAATAAGAGGCCATAGAATAAATCCTGGCCGACTCCGCCACTAGGGCCCAAGTCTGCTATTTTTATAAATTCGTCATTCCAACACAACCCCATTGTCATTTTGCTAAAAGTTCGTAATCTGCTAAATTCCTAATGGTCGATCATTGGTCGGTCAATGGTCTCTTAATAGAATTGTGTTATAATGGCATTGTCGTATTGCCATTATTATAAAACCCGTTAGTACAAATGATTTTCCAAAAACGACTACTAAATTTGACCATGTATTCATACCCGATTTCATTTATACAACGTGTCGTTTTGCATCCTCGTCAAATTCAAGGAGGTAACTATGCTAATGATTCTCGACACTAATCAATAATAAAATAAAAAATCGCAACAAGTAATTCGAGGACTGGTTTGTGCGACGAAAACTGTTTGAACCCAGGTTAACCAGTTACAGTGCGGTATCACACGGGCCGCGTTTTAAAATTTAAAAAAAAAAAACAAAAAAATACCTACTTATTTTATTATTGATTCGTGTCGAGAATCATTAGCATAGTAGCATAGACGCCGAAAGCAAAAACCCAAGAGCAGTCGTTGTCAAATTGCGAAGCACATTAATAAGAGATTCAGTCCTGGCATCTGTGTTACAATTTAACAGAACCCACTCTAAAGATAAACTGAGTACTCAACACCTGGGCTACGGTGGTGCTATCAGGCCTATATTCGTATCGGAACACCTGTCGCCGCTGAATAAAAGAATACACGCTGAAACTAGAAAAGCTGCACGTGAAAAGGCATATTTATACGTTTGGGTACGCGACGGCAAAGTCCTCGTCAGAAAAGCCGACGGCCACCAAGCAAAACACATTAAAAGTCTGGAAGCCGTTGCACTGCTATAATTTTAAATTGAATCAATGCAGTAATACCATGCATTATCTTAAACATTCACCATTTATTACCAGAACTTCAGAGGAATAAAAACCAAAATTAATACTATTAGGTTGGCGGCACAGTTGGGTGTCTATGATGTCATAATTGGAACCGAAACATGGCTGGATGATGGTATAAAAGACGGCGAAATATTCGATTCTAGGTATTGTGTATATCGCAGAGATAGATCCTCAACTGCTCTGGGAACCAAGAGGGGCGGAGGTGTTCTGATTGCAGTATCTGAGCTCATTGATTCCGTACGTTTGCCGAAATGGGAATCTGACATCGAAGACCTGTGGGTCAGGCTTAGAATTGGCAGGGGAAATAGTCATCGTAATTTGAATATCTGTTCTGTCTACCTACCCCCACCAGTTCAGCAAGTCATACTTGACTCATTCCTGGACAAAGTATCTACACTGATAGAATCTACCAATGAAGATACAATTATCGCGGGGGACTTCAACCTTAGCTTCATAAGTTGGAACATAGACAATACTGTTACCCCTCCATGTACAATTCCCACCAATTACACCAATGGATTAGGTTACTCTCTTGTTGATTTCATGTCCGAAAATAATATGTTGCAAGCTAATATTGTGAAAAACTGCAACAATAAAACCTTGGACCTGTTTCTATCCAACTTATCTGTAAAAGTAAGCGAATGCATTAACCCGATGTCAAAAGTAGATGTACATCACCCTCCCCTAGAAATTGTTATCACTCATACTTCACCAGCACCGTTAAAAACCAAAATAACTCCTAAGTATAACTTCAAACGCGCTGACTATACGTCGATTAAGGCGAAACTTAGAGTAATAGATTGGACTAAGATATTTTCTGAAATGACTGACGTGGACGAAATGGTTGGCGTGTTGTACGAACAAATTAATACTTTAATTAAAGAACACGTGCCTCTGTCCAAACTACCCAATAATAAATTTCCACGATGGTTTTCTAGGCCATTAATTAAGCTTCTAAACGAAAAGGAAAAAATTAGAATTCGCTATAAAAAATACAAAAATCCTAGAGATAATTACGAATACAAAATGCTAGACGGACGCGCAAGAATTATGATTAAAAATTGTTACAAAACTTATTTAAACAATGCTGAAAAAAACATAGCGCTAAACCCAAAACTATTCTGGTCATTCGTTAAAGCCAAAAAATCTCAGTCTAGTGACATACCCACTACTATGCGTTTGGGAAACAATACTGCTTCTTCTGGAGAGGAAATAAGCAATCAATTTGCCACACATTTCTCATCCACCTTCATACCATCCAATAAGTCGAATGCTCCTGATACTTGCTCGCATAACTATTTTCAATTCGTTCTGAGCAGAATTGCGTTCACAGAAGTAGAAGTATTACAAGCACTAAAGAAACTCGATACCTCCAAAGGCCCGGGACCTGATGGCCTTCCCCCGCTATTTGTCCAAAAATGTGCATCCAATCTGTGTCTTCCACTCAAACTTATATTCAACCGCTCTATCGAAACATCTAAATTCCCTACAGAGTGGAAAACCGCTAACGTGGTACCTATTTTTAAGAAGGGAGAACCCAGCGATACTTCAAATTATCGTCCCATATCTCTCCTTTCTATCTTTGCTAAGCTGTTTGAGCGTTGGTTTGTCCTGCACTATCGTCGCATACTAATGTGCAATTGGCCTCTGAACAGCACGGCTTCCGAGCTCGTAAATCTACTACCACTAATTTGGTTCCCTACATCAACGGCATTGCTAAATCTCTGGACTCCCGTGTACAGGTTGATTCCATCTACACAGATTTCAGCAGTGCTTTTGATAAGGTTAATCACAATATACTTTTAATGAAGCTGGAACATTTTGGCATAGCCGGTCAACTGCTCAGGTGGTTCGCTTCCTACCTGACGGGGCGGAAGCAGAGAGTGGTTGTGAGAGGATACGAATCACTGTTCTACTCTTCCACTTCCGGAGTACCACAAGGATCGCACCTGGGGCCGATCTTATTTCTTATATTTGTGAACGACATTGTTTGCTCGGTACGACACAGCAAATGTTCCATGTTTGCAGATGATTTAAAACTGTACAAAGAAATTAAAACAGATTTGGACGTGTCACTTCTTCAGAAGGATCTGGATGCGATACATGAATGGTGTCGGTTAAACATGATGACCCTCAACGTAAGTAAGTGCTACCACATGACGTTTACGCGTAAGAAAAATATAGTACCTTCGTCTTATAAACTTAATGGAGTTTCTCTGCAAAAGGTTGACACCATCCGTGACTTAGGAGTTCAGCTCGACAGTAAACTCTCGTTCATAAACCACATTGACCTAATCGTGTCCAAAGCGACAAAAATGTCAGGTTTTGTGAAGAGAACTTGCTCGGAGTTTCGTTCCATATCGACCCTAAAACTTCTTTTCAGCACGCTTGTTAGAAGTATACTAGATTACGCATCTCCAGCATGGAATCCTACGTATCGGGTCCATGTCAATAGGATTGAACGTATTCAGAGAGCCTTCACCAGGTATCTGCGCTTCAGATGTTCTAGTTGCGATCGAGACGCCAGTTATCCTCAGAGACTCAACCATTTCAATATGATATCTCTGGAACAACGTAGAAGTATCTCCGATCAGATATTTCTCTACAAAATTATCCGTAATTGGTCCGATGTTCCAGAGCTATTATCTGAACTTAATATCACTGTACCTAGGCGCACTATAACTAGATCTGTACGCAGTAAAAACATACTTGCTATGTCCTCATCAAGAACCAACCTTGGTCGCAGTGCCCCTATGAACCGATTTATGGCTAATTATAATATAATGCATAATACCAGCAACATTGACATCTTTGCTGACACTTTTTACCAATTCCGTAAAAATATTATGTCCCCCAACCATTCATAACAATTTGATCACGTTTATTGCAGTCGTTTTACGTATAATAATCACACATTCTTATAATTAAATTATAGTATCTATTATTAATTATTTAATTAAGTAAATCTGATGTATTTTCTTTAACATTGTCTTTCTATAGTAAAGTAGGTCTTATTTATTTTGTGATTGTAATCTTTTTTTTTATTATTTTAACGCACTTTGAAATAAGTGTCATAATTTGTATGCACTTTTTAATTTATGTTTAAGCTGTGTACTTCTTTAAGTGACAAATTCACCATACTAAAAGATATATAAGTTCTGTTATGTAATATGTTATTAGTGAATAAGTCGTTGGAGTACCTTATATAAATAAATAAATAAATAGTTACCTCCTTGAATTTGACGAGGATGCAAAACGACACGTTGTATACCTATATTTTTAAATATTATTTATTCGTGTTAAATTTTAGCAGATTACCGCCTAAGTTAGTCATTCATTTGTCATTATGTACGAGATTACCAATAAATACAATTTCTTTCAATGGAGTGTCAGTGGCTGACCATTGGAAAGTCATAATGACGCCATTATGTTAGTAGATTACCAAACGTATCAAAATCAACAATTATGAAGTCAATGGTAGACCATTCTGACACTATTGTAATAGCAGGCTTGAGGCCCTGGGGCCCAAGTCTGCTATTTTTGTAAATTCGTCATTCCAACACGATCCCATTGTCATTTTGCTAAAAGTTCGTAATCTGCTAAATTCATAATGGTCGATCATTGGTCGGCCAATGGTCTCGTAATAGAATTGTATTATAATGGCATTGTCGTATTTATTGCCATTATTATAAAACTCCTTAGTAGAAATGATTTTCCAAAAACGACTACTTTTGAACATTTATTTATTCATGCTCGACTTCATTTATATATATTTTTGTAAAGTCAGTATGTACGAGATTACCAATAAATGCCATTTCTTTCAATGGAGCGTCAGTGGCTGACCATTGGAAAGTCATAATGGCGCCATTATATTAGTAGATTACCAAAGTTGTCAAAATCAACAATTATGAAATCAATGATAGACCATTCTGACACTATTGCAATAGCAGACTTGAGGTCCTGGTCCTTGTCAATTAGGTTAACATGTTGCGACCATGCGGCGCGGGGCTATGTCATTCTGGTAAAACAATTCCATTAAATTTTCATAGAAGTTGTTCTACTAGAGTCGAGTCGCGCTTTCGTATTGCGCCTGTCTGCGGAAGCCTAAATACAAGTTGTTGAAGTTTAACAAAGCTGAATATACATATGAAATAATCGTTTGAACAAAGAGTTTGTTGTAAGCAACATCATATTCTGCCTAGCCTTTCCCCAAATTACAGTCAGCTTCCAGTCTAATCGGATGAGGCTGAATACCAGTATTGTACATGGAGCGACTGCCCATCTGACCTCCACAACCTAATTACTGAATAACTCAACGCGTGTGGTAAGACAGGCCGTCAGTCTTTCGGGCTTCTGACTACCTGTTAAAACTGTCAAAAATCCACGAATGACAGCCAGGGCCAACTGCATAACGTGCTTTCTGAGGCATGTCACCCATCGCTTGTAAGCAACATCATACTTACAAATAATGTCATTCACCACCAGAAATCTACTCGGCTATTATACTATCTTTACTATCAGCCACTAGCGGGCCTTTACCTGTAACCAGTTTTTCTATCAATAAAAACCATTTCGTAACTACTTCAAGACAGAAACTAACACTTAAGGGCACGTTAAACCACAGGTCAATAATCAAATTAGTAGACAGTTGTATGTCAATCGGTACATAGCAACTTTATTTACAAATAGAGATCCGCAAAGTATCATACTATAGTATAATAATACATGAAGCAAAAATTTCGTACACCTTTTTATAAAAATTTCGGGGACGGAGGAGTATGAGAGAACAATGCCCACTTGCCATACATTTGAAAACCTGATAATGAAAGTTTATGTATAAGGTAGAAAGACCACCTGTAACTTTAGAAAATCTTGTCTCGTCTTGTCATATTTATGAGTAGCTTCTGCCCGCGACGTCGTCGTTCGCGTCAAATTTCTTGCTACCCGACCCACCCCGTCGCTCGCCTCGCCTGCCCGTGCGAGTACTTCGTATTCGTGACTTTTTCTCTTTTTTCTCTCAGAAAATATTAATGTTACTTCTTAGGTTATTATTCATTATTGGCCGTAATCAAATATAAAGAATTAAATGTGCTAGAATTTATTATTAACGCTCGAAGTTTAGTCCCGAGACCCAGGGGCGGTAAATAGGGTCGTAAAAAGGTAATACACACAAAATGGAACAGTACACAACGAGACGCAAACGCAATAACGAAGGACTGCGCCGATGCCAATCGCAGAACTGTTAAATTACATAGTGCATGATTAATTTATTTAATTATTATGTTATTTTTAAGAAATACTGATTAAATAAAACACAAAATAATGTATAAAACTCAGGAACAGAGTTGAGTAAAGTTAAGTAGCTGTGTGTAAAATGGAACGTCGTAAAAAAGGGTAGTTGAGATGCACTCAACATGGTAATACGTTCACCCTTGACGAAGAGAAGGTTTAAAGAAATATTTAAAAAAAAATCTGCGTTTCTTTTAACATTGTGATAAGCGTAATAAATTTACAATTCAATTAGCCGAATTTTAAGATTTATTTCATTTCTATACAGTCAGGTGAAAAATGGGCATTCTTCTTTGCCACAGTTAAAGTTTATATGGAGAAGGAGCGCAGAAACGTAAACTATTGATTATTGTTGTTAAATTAATTATAGTTGAATTTCAACCAGTGGGCGACCACTTGTTATTTATTACAAATGTGAATGTTTGTATGTATGTTTGCTACTCAATAAAAAACACACGGCTGAACGGATTTGGATGAAATTTGGCACACAGACCGTTAATGTTTTTTATCCCGATAAGTGGTTCATTCCTATGGGAAAATTTTCGTACTCGATGTAGGCGTAGCCGCTGGCTAGAACTAGTAGAAAATAAACCCTTTGTGTCCATCTGTTAAAAGTGACACTACAGACATTTTTCGAAAACTTTTTATTTATACCTAATTTTTCGATGTTGCCTTAAGGTTCTGTCTGAATATGATTTAATTTTTGACAGCTTTGAGTAATGTTATTTGACGGTTGTTCAACAGTATCAAGAATAGCACTGGCCTACTTAGGCGGTTATCATAACCTGCACCGGAAACCGCTGCGGTGTGCGATACTAAGGTGTCAGTGTGTCCCTGCGGTTTTTGCGTACAAATCAAGATTCTACAATCAAAGTTAAAAACCGCAGCATCGCACACCGAAGCGGGGTACGGTACAGTGTGATAACCACCGTAGGCCAATCGTCCACTACGCTACTCAAAAGTAACGACTTATAAACTCAAATCACCAAGGAGTAGCCAGAATGTCACAGCCCTATTTCAGTAGGTACAGCAACCAATCACAAACTAGTTCATTGAAAGAAATAAGTTAAACTTAATTTCAGACTAAGTTCCGTATTTTTGTCAGTATTTTGGTGTTAGTAACAATAATGCTTAGATAAATACGTTAATATTTTTATTTTTCACAAAAAAAAAAAAAAAAATCCTAAGACTGTCGCCACCCAGTGACCCTGACAGGGTCAGTCCGTTCTGGCAGCGATCATTTTTAGAATTCTGTTGTCACTACCACGCCAGCGCCGTAGCATGGAGGCCACTTTCGTCGTTACTTTTGAGTAGCGTCATGTTCTGGTAGGTCTTAGTACTATAAATGGTAGCCATTACTTATTTACTTTAATTTAAACATAAACTCTAACGATGCCGTGGAATTATTTAGTAGAGATACTAATTTGATACAAACTGCAAAAAGCGACAAAAAATATATTTTTAAACATAATAATAAAGAGAAAAAAGAAAATGTACTTTATTTTGATACTATGTACTTTTTTTTTACCTATGCCAACCAATGTACATTATCAGCAAAAAAATAGGTGGCAACCCTAGTTGGCAAATACCATCAAACAGCACCATTAATTATGACCACACATTTCTTATACTCGATGTATACTATTCATTGTACGTACTATATAAATGACTGGCTTTTGCCAGAAGCTTCACCCGCATGGAGGACGGAATTTATCCCACAGGAACGTACTTACTGCCAGGATAAAAAGTATCCTAAGTATCCAGGTTATAAACTATCTGTGTGCCATATTTCATCTCATTTTGTCTGGCCTTTATAGCGTTATTGAGTAATATACATCCAAACATATGTATAAACTCTCACATTTATAAGATTAGTAGGATAGTAGCATTGCTAGGATGGTAGAATAGGAGGATAGTAGGATGTTCTTACCTACTATTGTATTGGACACGCCACGATTCCGGCGGTAAGTCCCCTCTTTGAGGAGTGGCTTGAGAGGCGGCATGGCGTCCTCACCTTCCGCCTGACACAGGTCCTCACCGGACATGGCTGTTTCGGGAGGTTCCTGTTTTGGATAGGGCGGGAGGAAACGCCCGGGTGTTTCCATTGCGAAGATCGCCCTGAGGACACGGTGGAGCATACGGTGGAGGTCTGCCCGGCTTGGGCGGAGCACCGCTGTGTCCTCGTGGAGGTGATCGGTCCCTGGTCCAGGCCATGGTACGGACCGAGAGTGCATGGCTAGCAGTCGCCTCCTTCAGCGAAGCAGTCATGCTCGCAAAGAGGGAGGTGGCGCACGTGAGGAAGATGCTGTACATGCGCCCTCACAGCCGTGGCCTTCGCAGGAGACACCCTGGGCATCGGGAATCCCAGGCTGATTTCCGGCCACCGTAGGCACGGGCTTGCGGACGGCGAGTAATGGCTCGCTGTCCGGTAAGGACCAAGCCCGGGTCGACGGCGCGTTGTGTTCCACGCGCGCCTCAAAGAGATGTCAGCACCAACTGATGGGGCCCGCAAGGGCCGATGCCTGCCAGGGGTTGCGGGTTGTTCGAAAGAGATACCGCCGCCCCTAGCACACAGGCAACCGAGGGAACACGGGTGGGTTTTAGTCAGTAAAAGTCTGACACGCCCTCCCGCTCCACCCAGAGCGGGAGAAGTTATTTGATGATTTCCCACCAAAAAAAAAAAACAAAAACATACTATTGTATAGAATCAAGCTCTTCTCACTTAACAGACAGCTGTGCGTCAGGAGAGTTTGTTGCGCCACTTCTTCTTGCCAGCTAAAGCACTAGGAACTGGTGATGAGCGGGCGTTTTGGGGGACTGTCTAATGTAATATTGACGTTCAAAAAGTGCTGACTCTCAGCCTAGTTTAAATAAATGACTTTTAATTTTGATCCTTAAGTCAAAACACTTTTTGGTACAAATCCATCTGTCCACGGTTCAACTTACACTTGACCGATTCTGCGTTGATTATAAGTACATAGGTAAGTAATCGTAGGTATTTGCCGAGAGCGACATCAAGTTGATGAGTAACATTCATCAGTGGTCTATTCATGTTCGCACTATTTTGTTAAAGAAACTGTATTGGAGGTCAATGTCCTAATGACAGATGAGTGTAGACGTGATCTATTCACATTCACAACACAATTGTTGTGAATGTGAATAGAAGTTTGTTTAGTGAAGTGACGATGTAGTTGTAATTTTGAAATAAGTAAATTAGGTACTTTTGTCTGTCCAGGAAAAGAAAATGAAATACAATATTCATTTTAAGTAAGTATATACATAATTGAAGAGACTTTTAAATCTCAATATTTTGTTAGACATTAAATTAAAAACAGATGGCGCCGGCATTTCCTAGCTGACTGATCCCTGAGAAGAAACTCCAAATTAAATCAGAAGTCCATGGCCTTTTAAAGTCCAAACATTACATTATTAGGATTTTATGCGAGTCTCACAAAGCAGGGCCATGTCTGGAAGGGTCTTTGAAGAATGAGCCAACCTGAGCTAACCTGTCCCAACAGACGGCATGTATGCATGAGTCATCGTGTAGCTCAACGCTATTTATTAGTTACTTGTCCCGCCTTGAAACTGAAAAGATTAGTCAGTCAGCAAGTTTGCTGAATTTTTAAATAACCTGCATACCATAAACTGTTTGCCATAATACCCAAGTTTTCACAGGTACAGAAAAGCACTCAAAGAAATCCAATAAATTATAACATACTTTACATAATCAAAGCAAAAACTACATTTGACTTTTTCCTATAAAACTCTTAGGGAAGCCGACAGGAGATCGGGATTTACGAAGTTTCCCGATTGTAAATCAAACGGTTTGATTTATTAATCGTTCAGGTGGAAAATGGAGGCATTTTTCCGTTTTCGTCTTCCCTTACCGCTCTGTATAAGTTTGTCACGTGAAAAATTGGATTAAACATTTTTTTAAAGCCTAGATTTTCCTCAATTTTCCTTAAACAATATTTTCGTTTTCTTTTTTTAAATTAATTGTATAGCTACGCAGTACTACTCACATTAAACTCGCCAGTACCATTTTTTGTTACTGCCAATAAGCATATGCATAAACAGCATAAATATATAATGTTCCCACTGCTGGGACATGGACCACGCGGGTCAGTGCGGGTATATGTCACATGTCTTCGAATTTTAGATTTTGGGAGATGCCGGTTTCCTGACGATGTTTTCCTTCGTGATTTTGAAAGCAGTGGCGATAAAATTATTTACTCAAAATAAAACGTTTGCCTCTGTTCGAACCCACGACCTAAAACCCGTCAGGACTCGTAACCACTGCTCACAACAATATATAACATAACGGGTAACCGTGGCCCCTGGCACAAAGGCAACTGAGGGAACACGGGTGGGTTTTAGTCAATAAAAGTGACACGCCCTCCTGGTCCACCCAGAGCGGGAGAAGTTATTTGATGATTTCACACCCAAAAAAAAACCGCTGTTCTCCAAAAATAATATTTCTTAATACATTTTGCGTTGTAACAAAACTTTAATATTGAGTTATCTATTATATCTTTTTCAAATAATTTAAGTTTTCGATACACAATGTTTTATTTCATTCAATCCTTCCCACACTGAATACAAATATGATTCGTTTGAGATATTGTATTTGAGATGTTGGAAATATTCCTAAAGCCTTTGTTTTCAAATAATTGATTGAATTTCAGACTTCTCGGCTACATTTTCATTGTTTTGGTCGTAAATTAGTAGAACTATACAGTCGTTAAATAAAAATAAATACAAATTGAAGTCCTAACCTTTGTGCCTAGGACATAAAATTTACGATATTCTATCTTGTTTCTGTGGCGTGAATATAATACAAGTATAGTAAACTCGTAAATAATAAGTCCGAATCGAAGATCGTAAACAGTCTACCGAATAAATCTTGTTTTGAATTGAAAAAGATTGCCTTCGTACACAAGAATATACAAAGGTTTTTTAAAGGCACAAAAGAATTCAAAGTAAATGATATGTCACATACTTTGCCTGAAGCAGCGTTTTCCAGAATCACAACGAATTTAACTTTATTAAGTACTTCATCATCAGTTGGGCTTTATCGCCATTTGCCCAGCTAGGTTGGTGTAGCCGGGGATCGGGGAACATGCACGAACGAAGTTCCCATGATCCCCGGGAAAGACAACACCGGGTTGGCTTACCAACCCGGTATTGTCTTAAGCCTGAAAGAACCACCATGACGATTTTCCACCCGGTAGCAAAAATAAAAAAGTAAAACCAGGCTTCTAGTCGGTTGGCTTATATATCACTGCTAAAGATAAGTGATGAAGTCACGATAATAACTGACTTAAAAAATCGTCAGACATGAAGTAGAATTTTATTTCATGGTAGAGAGCAAAGCTTGAGTAAACTATTAAACATTCCAGAGTGTTTCCACCAATTTACCTGAAAAGAAAAAAATCAGAAAGAGCTTCTGATGAATCCCGAATTTTTATGTATACGAGGTAAGTAGTGTCATAATCTTCGATTTCAGTGCTATTTATGTATTAAGCTTTCCTTACCATTTTACTACTTTTCTCCTTATCTTTACTATAGCACATAAAAATATGCGTGTCTATGCAAAACTTAGGATAAGACTTATGGGTTGACCCAACAATTTAGCGCTTCCCTAGATTTTATTCGCTATAAAAGCTTTATTGGATTTTGTTCGTAGTCAACTTATAATGTTAAGGTCTCCTCGCCCCGGGTTTACACCCAGAGACAAGTTGCGATAAGCGTTACAAAAAAAAATACAAAAACATGTTTCTTACTCCTTGATGTACCCAAGATACACAATCAGCATCTCAAAAACGTCCGCATAAATGGGCGCAATGTGCACAGGTGTCAATAGTATCGTCAGTCATCTTTCAGTCAGTATTTTTGGTCTTTTTAGTCGTCTTTTTGCCTTTGTAAAACACACTTTAAGTCATTCGTGTTAAGGTTAAATTTGCAAAAACAAAAATGTTTTTATCAGAGCTGACGTACAATCGGGGACAGTTTCGAGTGTTACTTTTGTTTGAGACTGTGCCATCTTGGTTTTTTTGTATTTCAATATACATACTTACATGTATTGACGTTGTTTTATACAGAAGAATAAGCAGTGAATGATTTAATATCTAGAATATTTAAATTTCGCGGGCTACCCTTGTGCTTCTACCATAAACGTTTTTAAACGTGTTTCCGTCAGTTATTTAAAGATTACAGAGACAGAATAATATTTAAAATATTGTAGGGCTTAACGCTTTTAGTGATGAAAGTAATGGTATACGTAGGCCACTTAGGTGTATTCTAGTGGGTGAGGGGTCATTCGGCACACCATGGAACTGGGACCGCGGACCAATAGTACTTACGCCAAGAATTCACCCCTTTCTTGATTTATTTAAATATCGTCAAGTCATCGCGTCAAAGCTCAACATTCTTTAACTCAGATTTTTCACAAAGTTAAACATCAAACTGCGTTTTTACCGCGAGTTTAGTGACCCCAACCTCTGGGGACTACTGCAGAAGACTAATGGAATTGTTGGAAGATGTTATTTTTGTCGAATAAAAAACCTTAGATAGCTTTATCCCTCAGAGAGCTAACTTGAAATAGTTATTTCTTAGAAAGCCCCGTATTATTGAAGGGGCTAAATACTCAGCTTTTTGACAGCACCTCGCTATTGTACCTGTACTTGGAGGTCTTCAAAGAGATTCAATATCAGGCATCTTCGTTGAGCTTAGCCCCGCTCGAAAAATAAAAAATATTCAGACATTGGAAAAAATATTCTATCTCAACAATTTAGCAATGGAATTGTTTTAGAAAAACGTCTATTCTACTATATTTTGATGTTTGTTCTCAATCACGCAAAAACGACTGAACGGATTTGCATGACATTTGGAACGCTGATAGACCTGGGTTAGGCCACAGGATACTTTTTACTACGGTAATATTTTCCTCTGGGATTATTCCCGACAGGCGTTGCCACATGAACGCCGCAGGAAAAACTTAGTCGTATAGACACCCAGTTGTACAAAGACAATCGTTAATGCCACTTTACATAATGGATCATTAACGCTAATGATTTCTTAATTTAATGATGTTGCACAAAACAATTTTAAGGCGCTGCTAGTGGTGCTTGCTTTGTGCAAAAAAACTGTGACATTTGACACTTCACTATTTAAATTTTAAGAACCATTAAAATCAAGTCTGATGTTGCTTTCTGGAACAAATTAATGGAATAACAGTATTTAATGATGGTTTTAAAAGTTAAAGTTCGTTTCTGCAACTGACTGTTAGCGACGGTACCGATTCAAAAGTTAAAGTTTGTTTCTGCAACTGACTGTTAGCGACGGTACCGATTCAAAAATTAAAGTTTGTTTCTGCAACTGACTGTTAGCAACGGTACCGATTAAAAAGTTAAAGTTCGTTTCTGCAACTGACTGTTAGCAACGGTACCGGTTCAAAAGTTAGTTTCTGCAACTAACTGTTAGCGACGGTACCGATTCAAAAGTTAAAGTTGGTTTCTGCAACTGACTGTTAGCAACGGTACCGATTCAAAAGTTAAAGTTCGTTCCTAGAACTGACTGTTAGCGACGGTACCGATTCAAAAGTGATCATCATCGTTATCTTTGGTGGCCTTGTTCCACAAACTCAAACTCAAAGCATTTATTTCAATTAAACCATTTATACGCACTTTTGAATTGTCAAAAAAGTCGATCAGTTGGAAAGTTGAAGCTAGTTACCCATTCCAAAACGTAGATCTCTATGGAGAAGAAAGGGCAAGAAGCTCCACGGACACTCTTTTAAATCAAGTTGGATATATTACAAAATCTTTGGAACATTGTGTGAGAACAATGTAAACAAAATGATAAAGATTTCTAAATATAAGATTAAAAATAAACCCTGGAAGTTGGGAGATGAGCAGTCACAACCGACAGCGCTCGTTCACGAACTTGACGTGTGGATCAGCACCATCCAGCTCAACCATTTTGTAGGGAACCGAATGATCCAACTGCCGAGTGACGCCTACTCCCTTTTGTGCCATCCCTCACTGATCTGTAATAGGAGTCTCATGTACGTCTTTTCCGTAACCTTCTGTAGGTCGTCCACCTATCTAGCTGGTCTGCCAAAGCTTCTCTTACCGTCTCCCGCCTTGCTTATTCCGTATGAAAGCAAGACTGATATCTAAAGGCCTCACCTCAGAGGATTCGGGGATTTGTTGGCAATCTCAAAAACTCTGGCATACCATTGCTATTTGACTGCACACACTAAATTTTAAACACAATGACATTGATGAATATTATATACAAAATAACATGACTATTTACTTTGCAAAGTATTACAATAGAGGTATATTACTACAATTATTGTGAATTTGAGGATATTTCTTTTTCTCGGTTGGCTTTAATGTTATTCTGGCAGTTTGAGTACTTATTGCGGTCAAATGCCCTTTCTTTGTTATTGTTCGTCAAGTCGTTGAGCTCCTTAGGATAACTGACAAATGCTTACACCGACTGGACAGGTCAACTCAAATCTGTGTGGTTCTTTCCTCAAAAGACAATTTCATACACTAATCTATATGGTCTCCACTTAATCTTAACAAGATTGTGTTTGGACTTTAAAAGAGACTTTAAAATTCCATTTCACACCATTTCATAAAGCTCCTGCTGCAGACAGGCGCAACGCGACGAACAATTTCCATGAAAATTTCACAGAAATTGATCAACTAGGATCGTATCGCGCTTGTCTGCTGGAGTCCTGTGTGGGAAGATAGGGACTGTTGACTCCATCTACCTTTTATTTTAATATGACCAGTAACATTGATTCCAAAATGCTATTTACGGAATAAACAATTTCATTTCAAACAGATAATTATCGTAGTACTTTACTTGCACTGCCAAGCTCCTCCACTGATATCTCTACTAATTTCTAAGCAAAGTCTCTCTAGACTAGATACGTATTTGTTATACACTAGTAGATACTGTTTTCTTAACTAACTTATGATAACAGTAACTGTAACAAGGTTACAAGGATTTGCTAAGCTTTCAGGATTCAAGTTTCTATCTTAAGTTAGGGTTTGTATCCAGATTTATTCCTTAGTTTAAGACACCTTAAAATTGAGTCTGCAACGCAATCGCAATCTGTGTAACCATGATGGAATTTTTCGTCGGTTATCAAAAAAAAATCTGCTGTTTCACAGACAAGTTTCATACTTAAGAGGTCAAAATGTACAGAAGAAGAAATGGAAAAGTTCAATGATTCTTTTACTGAAACCACGGCAACAGGTTCGTGTCGCTGTTCTTGCATAAGGTCACCTTAAATGACATAATAGCTTATTAAAATAGACCGTTCTCTCATCCTAAAAACTAACCAATTGAAGGCTGACACATAATACAGCCACATAGGGGAGCACTTCACACCAATGCAGAAAGCCCCGGCGACGTTCCACCCGTAGTGACAATGAATAGATTTTTGCAATGAGTTGCGGCCCACCAGAATGTGTTAGCACACATTCTGGTGGGCCTCAACTCGTACTCGCAAATGTACTAAGGTTAACGCCTTAGTACATTTATATGAAATACACCCCATTAACTGCACCAATCTGAGTTCATCTAAAACTCAATTGCCATAAGAATTACTTTCTCCAGTATCTCCATAGATACATAACGAACACAGCGACACGAAAGAGCTTTCATTGTATTACTTTAACAAAAAAGGACAGATCAAAGAGAATTGTTTGAATAAAGAATTGCGTTCGGACGATGAAGCCAATAAGGTTCAACGTTCACAATCCGACCTTCTCATTATAAGTTGCCAGCGTACCTATACATATACCTGTACCTATATGTGTACCTATATACCTTGTATATTTTTTTTTTACAAGGAGCTTAGAAGATCTAAGCGGTCAGAGAGATAGACACGTAAAGTGACTTAGCTTAATACTGTGTATAGTTAAGAAAGAATAAGACCGTTGAAATGTGACACATAGCATAGTTATCATAAAAAACACTTCTATTCAAAAAGGTAGGTGAAGCGATAAAGATGGAGGTTTTTATTTAGGGTTCCGCATTGTTTGTTGAGGCAAATTGGACATACGGCCGGGCTCTATTCCCAGAAGAGCTACGCAGAGGTAAAGATTGTAGCGGTATTTTTATGTCCCTGAGCTTTTTATTAGGGCCGATAATAGGTCAGTCTATGAATCTGACAAGATTCTTCTCGATTCTATTGCGACAGTTTCAATAGAAAACCGATGACTAAGCCCTGGAGTGTAAATAAGGAGCTGTCCCTCTACACGCTACTGAAGGTGCCAAGCTCATAGCAAAATTCTGAGCTGACTATATGTACAATTATTAATAAATAGTACACGAAGAAGAATATAAAAACCAAATAACACTTTGGAATCAAATGGACGCTACACGACGGCTTATTGGCTATATATCTTGATTAGAAATTTCTTATAACTGACCTGGGCCAAACTCTCAAGATCGCATCTTCATATTTTTCTCCCCAGATGGTCAGTTTACAATCTCTCTTAATATTCAATCCATCTTAACAACGCTTTATACACCTCCCGGGACTCTATTCCAGCAATCCATCATAAAATCATGGCAGAATTGTTAGTATAATATTATGAATATTATTCATAATTTTATACTAACAAAACTTGGTATAATAATAAGGTAGCATTATAATGTCTATGTGTAGGTTTAGCATTGGATGAATGAAATGGCGATATGTCACGGCAAATAGGTAGGTACATAAGAAGTAGTCTCACAGCAGCAGCAGCGAGCACTGGTAACTGAAAAGTTGTGTGAAAATCAGTTGTCATGGTATGGGCATGTGGTACACAGGAATGAGGAAGATGTCGTAAGGAAAGTTTCGAGTATGAATGTCGATGGCTGTAAGAGTAGGGGGAGACCAAAGAAATGATGGATGGACTGTGTAAATGATGATACGGTTCAAACTCAAACTCAAAGCATTTATTTCAATTAAACCATTTACAGGCACTTTTGAATTGTCAAAAAGTCGATCAGTTGGAAAGTTGAAGCTAGTTACCCATTCCAAAACGTAGATCTCTATGGAAAAGAACGGGCAAGAAACTCCACGGACACTCTTTTAAAATCAAGTTGAAATATTACAAAATCTTGGGAACATTATTCTTGTTGCTTCTGTATGTGAGAACAATGTAAAAAAAAAATTACAAACAATTCTAAATACAAGATAAAAATAAGCCCTGGAAGTTAGGAGATGACCAGTCTCAACCGACAGCGCCCGTTCACGAACTTGACGCGTGGATCAGCACCATCCAGCTCAACCATTTTGTAGGGAACCGAATGATCCAACACACGCGCCACCATCAGTGAGACATTTATGTGAGCATGACATACTCTCGGTTAGAAAGGGTGTGACATGACTACCAAGATGACCACTAACAAAGAAGTACCTATGGAAGAAAAAGACATGTTGCGCCGACCCCTAATAAATTCGAATAAGAGCAAGAGAAGGACGATGTCGTAGGTTTAGCAATACTATTCAAGTTATTATTAAGGGGCTTCTGGCTAAGTTACATTAGCCGCACGGGTCGATCGATCAAGTTATGCTACGCTTGCTACGGTTGGTCCCTGGATGGGTGACTATCTTTACATACCAAGACCCCTCCATGCTTCGGAAAGTTAAGCCGTTGGTCCCAGCTGTCATTTGTGGATCTTTGACAGTCGGTACGGGTCGTCAGAAGCCCAAAAGTCTGACAACCAGTCTCACCAAGGGGTATCGTATTACCCAGTAACTGGGTTGTGGAGGTCAGATAGGAAGTCGCTCCATGTAAAATACTGTACGGTATTCAGCTGCATCCGGTTAGACTCGAAGCCGACCCCAACGTAATTGGCTAGGCTGATGACGATGTTCAAGTTATTATAAAGTATCCGTTGTAGATCAAAAAAAGCTTGTTTTAAAGTTGACTAGAGAATATAGATAGGCTTTACGATCCCTCCTTGCTGGCATGGAGCTTTGTCTGAACAATAAATTGTTCATACCAAGCGCGTTGCAAAGCGTTGTTGTTCATTGTTCTTTATGCCTCTGCATAAATATCTGTGTTGTTTTCACGTTTTTGTTTTTTAAATGTTATTTTTCTTTCTTCTTTCTTACTGATCGTAAATTAATAATTATTCATCTGCCTAGCCCAACTATTTCAATTTTTCGTAGAACAGATATTTTTTTCAATTTATTGTTCATACAAAGCGCGGCGCAAAACGTTTTTGTTGTTGTTCATTGTATAAATATCTGTGTTGTTTTCATGTTTTTGTTTTTTTAATGTCATCTTTTTATATGTACGTGTTTCTGTGACAAATAAATCTATTTTTCTTTCTTTTCTTTCTTCTTTCTTACTGATCATAAATTAATAATTATTCATCTGCCTAGCCCAACTATTTTAATTTTTCGTGGAACAGATATTTTTTTACGAATTTCTAAAAACCATAACATAGCAGTCGCTAGTCTTTTGGCTACCTTAATTTACAGAGGCCAGTACACCAAGCTACCCCAATTTATCAAATTTCTTTGATAGTTTTTCAACTTTATTTCAAAAGAATAAGGTTCATGTTAAATGGGGAAAATTTTACAATTTGGAATAGGCTGATGTGCTAGCGTCTGTATATGTCAGTGTCATTTAAAGTTTTGAACAAAACTGGAAAAAAGAATACCATTCTGTTTTGATATGGATAACCAATACTTGGGTAAAGTAATACCAACTAATTTAATTTAACCCTGTATTACAGGTAATGCTTTCTATTTTAAATGGGGGTAAATAATGACGATTTTATAAAAAATATTTGCATCCAGATGACTGAACCAAAAGTAGTCCACACAAAACATTCCTGAACAAGTGTTCATCAGTTTCCGAGTAACGTGCAGGAAAACGGACATTGCTCTTTATTTTATGAATGAATTGAAATTATTTTTATCCACGAGGATATTCCGCATACGATTTACGCGAGTCGTGTATGATAAGACCATGCGGGTATTTGTCATTTAATTATATTTAAAAAGTTTTTATCAAGAGCAATGGCCTTGCGATTCGACATTGATACTTTTGTAATCAGATGATTGTGTTCCAGCTAATATGACTGTTTACTTCCTTCCTTCCTTAACTTGTTTGAATCATAGTTGTACAGTAAACATAGTTGTCTTGTTTTGTGGGAAATCCTGATGGATACCCTCCGTCTGAGGTGAATGGAGGGTAATGTCGGACTCATACTGACTCAAACCCCACTGTTCCTTCTACTACCTTGAGTCGCTTTTTTTTTGGAATGACATCTTATAGGTCTAGGAGGTTTTATGCTTCTTAAGAGCGTTCATTCCACGCGGGCTGGCAACAACGCATTTACAGTAGTTTTTCGTGATTATTTCATTTAATACAAACAAAAGTACTATTTTTTTCAAAAAATCTAGTGCATGGCTGAAAAAAATGTTTACATTTGTTTGTATTAAATGAAATAATCACGAAAACCGCCATAAATGCGGCGTTGCCAGCCCGCATGGGGCGAATGCTCTACCAAACTTGCCTGTGGCTGCCTCAATATCTCTGTCCTGGTTGAGAACTGTCTACAAGTATTCACCTACAGTCTGTAAAAAAGGGAAAAATTATCAACGTATGCATATGTCCTAACTATTTTGTAATTCCTAAATTAGTTTGATTGTGGCAGCTAAGTGTTTAAATTAACGGTAAATTATTAAATGTACTTTATGTATTTTAATAACATCTATGTGCCTATGTTAAACGAATATTATAATCTGTGTACCAATCTTCTCACAGTCTTTAACCAGAATGAGCGAAAATCAATGTTAGGTATTTATACATACATATATTCTGGCCAGTTTTCCATGGGCATTGGCAGATAGATAGGTACTATAGAACGCCATCTGATACGATCTCGTTTTGCATACACACTCACCGGTTGTGAGTTCTACGCGCGGTTCCCAAAACAAACTCGTAGGCACGGTACATAAAACAAGTTATCAAGCAGTTTTCAAGTTCTCGGTACGTACCTTAAATTCTGTCCTAAATAAACATCTTTAGGTTATAGTAAATGTTAGTTCTAGTTCTTGTCTTAATATCAAACATTAACCCTAAAGTACAGTAAACCTCATGTAGCTACTTACAATACGAAAAGTACTTGTGTACGTTCGTTACATTAGAGGCTATTTTAAACTGTCATAAAAAAGAGATTCTGTATTCGACCAGTATGTCCACGATTATCTCAAAAACTGTTGATTCGATTTGGATTTGGCTTTCGTTATTTTAATGCATATTTTTCGGGGAAGATTTTAATAGGGATTATATTAGGATCTGATGAAGATCTTTGCAGATAGACGAAGGAACTCTTCAATAACTAACAGAAAATGACCCGCGCTTGATGTGACCGCATGTCTATATATTTTGAACACCATTACATAACATTACACCAAGCCTGTAAGGTTTTAGGGAATAAACAGATGTGTACAGTACACCCTCATTTTGTGTTACACACAATTTTCATTAAATAGTCAATTAATAGGATTAAATGAACTTACAGGGTTTTGTTAATGATTTTAATTATTATTATTCTGTAAATACATACGTATTACCACACAGCTTGGCGCTGACCTGCTATTTGCAAAACAACTAAGACTATTTGAATGTCGCGTTTACCCTGGTGCTTCCCCCTTATTATCTGAAAATTTCAAGAGAAATGTACATAGGTAAGGTAACACGCAAATGTACATGGGTAAGGTAACACGCAAATGTACGTAGGTAAGGTAACACGTAAATGTACATATGTGTAGGAGTTATTGGGTGTGAATTTGAAAAACTTACCAGCAAACTCCCGCCCACTGCCTCACGCACCTCATGGGCTCGGCGTCGTGTACAGTCGTCCTAAATCCAGTAAACTTCACTGCACCTTTATTTCCACAGCTTCGTATCTTGAAGGGGTTGTAACACAAAATCACAGAAGGGCCATTTCTTTTTAGAAAAAAAAAATTAGCGCTTGGAGCACGTTATTTTACTTGTTGAAGGGAAAAACCACGCGCAAGTGCGGCACCACTGTCACCCTTCGTAGATCAACCGGATTGCTCTGCGAATAGGCGATAAGCAAGCCGACAACTTAATCAATTCAAACCCTTTTTACTATACACAAAAGCTTGAGTACTAGTTGTGGGGTGAAAAACTATCCATAATTCCTAAGACTAAATGCAGTAAGCAGGTAATATCTATCTTAAAGAGAACGGTACATAACAGCATAGGTAAGGTAGCCGTGCTCTTCTACTTCAGTAACTAATTTTCAAAATGTTACAATAACATGTAAGTTATTTTAAATCAATTAGCGAGGGTGGGTTGGAATATGGATCTTTTTTATGTTTGTGCTAGCTTTTGACAACGGCTTCGCCCGCGTGGAGGTCGAAGATTATCCCACGGGAACGTACTACCGGGATAAAAGTATCCTATGTTTTAATCCAGATTATTAACTACTAGCTTTTTTCAGCGGCTTCGCCCGCGTCGAGGTCGGAAATTATACCACGGGAACGTTTTATCGAGATAAAACATCTAAACATCCAAACATATAGGTTTCACATTTATAATATTATGTAGTAGGATATATAGTAGGATATACAGGATGTCATTTTAATCACCGTTAACCTCATAAGGGGTCATTGTACTCATCATTATGAACAACTTTTACTATGGGCCCAAACCTGAAATTGCGAAAATAAAATCAGCTGTTCCTTACATTTTGACGAGTTATGCGAACATAAATGTAGGGAACAGCTGATTTTATTTTCGTGATTTCAGATTGGGGCCCATAGTAAAAGTTGTTCATAATGTTTAAAGTTGTACAATGACCACTTATGAGGTTAACGGCGATTAAAATTACACTTTATATAGTAGGAAGTAGGATCTGTTAGCCAAATTTCATCACAATCTGTTCAGCCGTTTTTGCGTGATTGTGTAACAAACATCTGAATATCCAAACATACAAACTGTCACATTTGTAATATTACTAGGATTTTTGCCCTTAACTAGGTATACATGAGTGGACGTACATCAATCTAATTGCAAGTCTGGTGAGAGCTAATCTGTCTGCGAAGTTTTACAACATCTGGGTCATTTTTACGACGTATTACGTTGTACATAAAATGTTAATTATGATACGTGTTGGAACAAATTGAGTTACAAGTGCTGTAACTATATCGAAAGCAACATACGGAGATAATGTGGTTTTTTTTTTTTTGGGTTATGGCTTCACACGGTTTGTGCATTTAGCCAGTATCAAGTAATTTTTCTTTTCAATAAAGTAAATGGCCCGATATCGGGCACGAAGTTACAAAACAGTCATAGTCGTCTTTAGTCAGTCAAGTCAAAGTTAAAGTTATTGTAAAGCGGTAGTAACTTTACAACAACCTAATAGGAGTTTTTGGGGGGAACACGAAAAGTCCACGTTAGTCACTTAGTTTCACCTTCACGACACTTGTGCACTCACACATAACTAAATTGAATAATTCACTACCAAAATTATACAATTAAATTCGCTATTTCACTAAATTTCATGAAAATGAAAATTCGTGCGACATGTTCCAACGCGATCCCGCCAAAAACTAGATAATGTGGTTAATTAAAACTTGATAAAACTGTTTAGTGATGAGTAATATACCGCTGCTTGATAATAATTACACTTTTCGTAGTTTCCAATTATGTACTCGTTACGGTTTAAATATTACCACCTTAACTATTTTCTTTGGGTAACTGATCAGATCTTATTTATTTATTTTATTTATTTAACCATTTATGTACACACATATATAAACAGACAAGAAGATTAGAACAGAAAAATAGGTACAGAGGTGATGCTTATTTCTAAAGAAATCTCTTCCAGCATACCTGCGATAGGAGAGAAGATAAAGAGATGTAGACAGCGTGTGAAAGGGTAAAAGAGAAAATAAACTACATTCATTTATGATCAAAACAATAATACACTAAACAAATTAAACAACTAATATGGGAATATACTTACATACATAAATACAAACATACATACATATTTCTAAAATAAATATCACTTAAATATTAATAATAATAATGTAAATAGAATAATATATACACAACTATGACGATGTGGACAGATAGTGTTCTTTCACTCTTCTTTTAAAAACTGCAACAGTTTGGCAGTCCCTAATGTCGGGCGGAAGTGCATTCCACAACCGCACCGCGTGCACAGTGAAGGAGTAGGAGTAGAAGTCAGTGGAGTGGGGAGGGGACTTAAGGAGGTTTCGAAGATGCGACCTGCAAGGCGCATCTGAAGGACGGGCGTAGGCAAAACGGTCCCGCAGATAGGAAGGGGTTTTAGGATTGTGAAGAAGGTTAAACAGCAGACACAGTATCCGAGAGTTCCTGCGAAATAGAATGGGGAGCCATTTGAGTGTCTTGCGAAAGTTGGAAACATGATCATACTTTTTAAGATTAAAAACAAAACGAATACAGATATTCTGCAAAAGCTCAAGTTTATTTAAAAGTTCTTCCGTAGCATCCAAGTAACAGGCGTCGGCGTAATCTATGATGGGCTGAATGAGAGTTTGAGCAAGAGAGATTTTGGTGTTTATCTTAATATATTATTCTCAATTCTCAATTCTCAATTCTTTATTGCGTACCATAATGTATAAAGTTGGTAGGGAATTATATTAGTCACAATTATGGACCCTGTCGGGCACAGCACAGATCAAGTAGGAGAGAGGAAATTAAACCTTCCCTGAAAAATATGCATTTAAATCACGAAAATCACATCCGAATCGAATCGGTAGTTTCTGAGAAAATCGCGGACTTACATACATGCCGGCGCCATCTAGTTTTTAAAATATTGACCAACAAAATATTGACGTGTAAAAGTGTATTTTAAGATCTACTTACATAAATAAACATTTCATTTCATTTCAAATAGGGTCGAATATAAAACTTTTATATTTTGAAGTCGATTTACAACAGCCTATAATGTGACAAACATATTCGGAGTGGAAAAAAAAGCGTAAGGAAGTTAGTTTCTGACGAGGAATTCCACGACCCCATACGTTTTTTATAAATAAATTTATCAACACACACATAAAACGACCACTGAGGCTTGCACCACACATCACTAAACACCGAAACACTTTTAGTGCTAAACGATCGGTCGTTCTGTTTGTGACAATCGTATATGACTGAGACATACTTATGTTTTGAATATCTCTATATAACTTTGTCGGAACTTTGGAGTTAATAGGACATTGGTTAATGATATTTAGAGGACAGCAGATGTCCAGCTAAGCTTCCCTAAACAAATATTTTACTGATTTAAGTGTCAGAAACTGTAACGATGTCCCTCTAATCGCTTTAAGTTAAATTGTTGTTTCTGAGACGTATAAGTACATAACTACTTGATTAATCAATCTACTAAGTCGAAGGAAAACTGTATTTTCTTAACAACATTCTGCAATTAGGGAAATTATAGTGTTAGGTACCAATTATGTTTTTTTATTACGAAAAGGCTTGACTTTGATCTCGCCTGATGGAAAACGATGAATGAAATCTACGATGGAAAGAATCTGCCCAGAAGCTGCCTTTTCAATCTTGCGATCGGAGAAAAAGTTTTTTTCGTCTTTTATAGGCATAAAATTGAAGTAAAATCTTTGGCTAGCTGTTTGTATCAGGATGGTTTTGAGAAAGAGAAAAAAACTTTTAAAAAAATCCCACCATGTTCCAATTGTTTTTCGGAAGTCCAAAATGAATCTAACGAACAAAGAAAAAAAACTTTTTTTAAACCAGCTTTTATTATTACTTAGGTACTAATAAAAAGAACGAAAAAGTTAAAAATAATTTAATCTCAATCATTTAAATAAAAGCGTGTTGTATTTTAATGACAGGAGAAATAAAGAACATTATTTTATTAGCATGTTACATCTATTTCTAACCGTCAATATTTAACACGCTCGTATTTAAATAATTGAGTTAAAATTATTTTTAACTATTGAGTTCGTTGAGTTTTATTAACAAGTTATAATACAAATTTGTTTTTAAAAAGTATTTTTTCTTTTAATTTCATTTTTAACTTTTTAGTATTTATGATGCGGGATTTACTACGGCGTAGTTCGTAGCAGCGTTTCTTCATTATGTCCCTTGTAATAATTCGTAGAACCCATGCATACGTGTTGTTTTGAGCACTTAAAGTGTTATGTATCTATGGCCACCTTCCAGCCCCAGCATCAGATCAGCTCCATGTCATCATAATATTGCATTGTCACGCGATATACATATGCATGCAAAATTTCAGCTTAATCGGTTATAGATATCTGCTTCAAAACTGAGTTGTAAAATTCCACTTGAAGAAACATAGTTACATACATTGCAAGTTGAAATACGAAACATTTTGAAGTTTTATTACAAAAAAGGGAAAAATGCGATACAAGCTGCGAAAAAAATCCGAGTTTATGACGTTTATGGACTTAACGCAGTGTCAGTAAGAGTAGCACAAGGTGGTTCAACCGGTTTCAGTCCGGGAATTTAGATTTCAAAGATGCAGCTCTCTCCGATCCTGTTACGGATAAAGTAGATGCTATTTTTGAAAAGTGAACTAAGATCGGCTTTTGCACGGAAGAGAAAAAAACAGGTGGAAATGCAAAGTAGGCGTGGCACGCGTGCCACAAATAAGCGTTATTACGCTTAATTGGCCCCAGTCGTGTTTTAACATTTCGTCGAGTTGCTAGTCTCGTGACAAATGTATTTTTCCTTAACTATGCCGTATTGTTCCATTTTGGAGTGCAAAAATGATAGTAGGAGTATAAATCTCAAAAGTGGAGGTGTTTCGTACCATCGATAAGTACGGTTTTATTTGTTTTCTAATAAAATCTTAGTTAATTTCAATTTACTAAAAATTTAATATAACGCCTAGTTAAAATCGACTTTATACAATTAAAATAAAGTTTATTTTGGATTGATTGTATTCACTATTTCGTTCTAGAAAGTACTTCGCTACTCAATTAGTCGGGTCGGATGTTGGTTTTATCGATGGATATAGATAAAAGAAAATTAGTCATTTAATATTTATTACAAAATAACAATACAAATATAGGTTACTTAACATTCATACACGAAATTTATTTTAAGAAGTGTATTAGGTTGCATAGATGCTTTGTAGCAAAAATGTAGCCAAACTTTTACATAATAACGTAATTATTATTATTATTTAATTTTCAAATAATAAGTACTACGTCATTCTACCTACAGTTTTATTACATAACTCCCAACAAGACTTACCCGATTTTTTGTTTAATGCGAAAAAGTATCAAATGTCATTCAAAAATCAATGTATGCTGCACTGGTGCTACCTTGGTCGAATAGCACTATATATCGACCCATGGTGCGAATGTCAACCGTATGGTTAACACAATTAAATTTGAAATTGCTACCACTGACAATACATGGTCGAGTATTTACCCGGCAATCGAATCTAGTTTGACTATAAATTACAAAACGTTGTAAATACTATCTGAGCTAAAGCAAAATAAATCCTATCTTTAGAGCATGGAGGTTTATTTCCAGAAGTAGGATCTGTGGCTTATGCTAGTTTTGACTAAAAGTAAAACGACAAATCAAACGAATTGTTTATTTGTAGTGCATTATATGATTATCGGTTTATTTGTGTGAGTTTGGCGACAACGGTTCCTATGGTAATTTAGTTGTATTGCACTTCCACTGGTTTTCTGACTTCCGTGGGCTTTTACTAGTTACTAGTATACTACATAGCTAAAGAGTTAGGGGTTGACCACCAAAATGTTTCGGCCCATTTTAAAAAGTCTGGTTATACAAAACCGCTCGCTATTAATGCCACACGAGTAGGGATTGCAATCCCGCGAGATTGATATGCGGGATTACTTAATCCCGCGCGGGTCCACGCGGGAACCCGCATCTTTGAAATTATGTTATAAAATCAAATTGAAACTACAGATTTTTGTGTAAAATCAACTTTATTAAACATTTGTTCCATAAATTATTTATTTTTTATTAATTAAGTATAAGACATTAGTAAATTACTTACTAATATAAGTAATTAGTAAATTACTACTTACTTATACTTAATTAATAGAAAAATAATAATTTTCTGATGTAAATTACAAATTACTTATACCAAATTTATAGAAAAGACATAATTTATGTTGCTTATAAGCTTCTAAGTAATGTTAAATAAAAAATGTTTTTTTCACAAAAATCTGTAGTTTTAATTTAATTTTATAACATAATTTCAAAGATGCGGGATCCGCGGATCCACCCATTGAAGGTGCGGGATCCAGCACATTAATAAAAGCAGCGGGATACCCGTGGGAATGCGTGATCCCGTTTTGCGGGATTGCAACCCCTACACACGAGCTAATTCAAAGAAACCAATAATAATGAATCGTGTGCTCATTTACAATTCTTTATTGATCATTTGTTAAAGATTGATCACTGGTGATGAAAAGTGGATCACCTACGACAAGAACGTGCGAAAAAGATCATGGTCAAAGGGTAGTCAAGCTCCACAGACTGTACCGAAACCCGAATTAACTCACCATAAAGTGATGCTGTGTAGATATATGGTGCGATTGGAAGGGCATCGTTCATTCTAATTTAATTTTAGTTCTTACAAATAGGTACCGGCCTCTACACCTAGCTACGAAGGTTATTATTGCTACAATATTATTATAAAAACAAAAAATAATAGGCTAATAAGTTACCTATGTCCATTTTTATCTAGGTCGAAAATAAACTAAGAAAATAGCTTCCTAAATGGTCTTTTTCCTAGCCGATTTCCTCCTCAATCCTGTAAGATAAAAACTGTATGAAAACAAGTAAAAAGATATCTATTCCGTCCATAGATTTTCTAGGGTAACATAACATACCTGTGCTATGTGAACAAACAGAACTCACTACATATTCAGAACATTGTGTCAACACAAAAGTCGGTCGAAAAAATGGCTGCAAAACTTTGGATAGATGGCCGTGTTTTTTCCAGGTAAAGTTTAGACTACCGTTGATAAACTATCAAGGAATAAGGAAAGTTTCGTACATAACAGTTTGGAGGCTGTTATTTTTAAGGGTACGCACATAGAAAGAAACCATAGCGGAAAGAAGAATCTTAGAAATCGCTTGAAGTACATATAAAGCTAAGGCATATATAAATACAAGGTGAATTTTTAGGGACCGTTTAAATTTTAAAGGGTAAAAATACCCGTGGTGGACATGGGTTCTCCAAGGAACATAAGTCGAAAAATGAAAAACATCGGACCTCCAATGCAAAATCAATAGCGAGAGTGCATAGGTAGCCGTCACCTCCTTCTGCGAAGCAGTAATGCTTGCGAAGAGGGATGCGGTGCACGTGAGGAGGCAGTATATGCGCCCTCACGGCCTTAGTCGCCGCAGAAGACGCCCTGGGCATCGGAAATCTCAGGCTGATTACTGGCCACCGTAGGCGCGGGCTTGCGGACGGCGAGTAATGGGTAGCTCGCTGTCCGGTTAGGACTAAGCCCGGGTCGGCAGCGCGTTGTGTTCTACACGCGCCTCAAAGAGATGTCAGCACCAACTGGTGGGGCCCGCAAGGGCCGATGCCTGCTAGGGGTGCGGGTTTTTTGAAAGAGATATCGTGGCCCCTGGCACACAAGCAACTGAAGGAACACGGGTGGGTTTTAGTCAGTAAAAGTCTGACACGCCCTCGAGAAGTTATTTGATGATTTCCCAACCAAAATGAAAAAAAACCTAACCCATTCGGTCGGGGTCCTAAACTTATACAGTTACTGCTACCAAATTTAAGAAAATGCTAGAAAGTTCAAAAGAGGCACTTTTATATAAAAAAGTACTTGATTCAAAATATAAAAAGGCTATAGAGACCGATTTATTAAAATAAGCGTACCCAGTTAGAAGGTCAATAATTTTTTAGAGGATCGATTAAATACTTACCGTTACTTTCTTTCACTTTATTTTTTAAGAACAAGTGCTTAAAACAGAGCAGAGTTTACAAAACTTAGGGCCGATTTTTCAATCCTTAGGAAAACAGACAAATAGGGTTTATTCGATAGATAGCAAAAAAATCTGTTGTTCAATCGTCAAATAAGCTTTATACGTCGAATAATTCAGACGCTGCCATCTGTCTGAATGACATTGACAACAATCAAAGAAATAGTCCGTCCCGTTCTAACATTAGTTTATTCCGTATATTTGTTTCACCTCCCTGAAGTTAGCGTTATCATAGGTGAGATATTCGGTCGGATACTTATTCCTAGGAAAAACATTATTTGAAAATTGACAACCACTTACCGACCAATAAAGAGTCTAATAACTTTATTCTTCAGGTATCTATTGGTGCTTTAATCTGAGGATTGAAAAATCGGCCCTTACCGACTGTGGAGAGTAATGAGTTTATTATTAAGGTCTACCAACGCTGTGACACAAAACTGGGACTTAACTTAACATAGTTATGATAAAAACATTTGTTTGTAACTTTTGCTATCTAACATACTGTTCATCATCTGTCTGCCCAGCCTTTTGAACCGACTTCAAAAAGGAGGAGGTCCTATGTTCATCTGTATGCATGTTTTATGCAGATTTCTGCAGCATCCAAATGTTTTATATATTATAAATTATATTATGTTTTATAAATACAAAAATAGTAAACATGACGTTCAATTATCTGTATTTTTGGGAAATAAAGATACATATAATATTATTATATCGTTATTTTCGATTTTGAAAATTCGTTACGTTTAGTAAGGGAAGCTCGCGCGTTGATCCCATATGATTTTTTGTTTGGTTTGCTTTGGTATTTTTTAAATTAGCTTTATTGAAGCTAATTAAAAAAAAACGTATTGTGTACATAATTGTTTATGATATTATAACATTTCCTGTCACTGCTGTTCACATGACAAGAAATTCGTGTGGGGTAGGTACGACAGCCAAAAACTGAAAAATTAAAATTAAAAAAATTACAGAAAACACAACTTACTTAAAAAAAAAAACAACACCTTACGAAAAATTACTAACATTTCGGAAGTCGGTGGCAAAAAACGAAAATTCAAAACCGAATACACCGTCTTCCGAAATGATATCGTTACGTTGATATTTTTGTTTATTTTTTTTTTCTAACTATGCAGAAGTTGACTTTAATTCTAACCGGATGCATCATGCAGCAGAATAGCATTATTTTACATGGAGCGACTGCCTATCTGATATTTCAAACCCAGTTACTGGGTTATACGATACCCCGTACTATCTAACATACTATGAAAACTATTTTTATTTAGTTAATCTTTTTTTTTTCATTTCCTTTGTCCGTGAAACAAAATAAAAAACGCGCCAACAATTCTTGGACTCCGTTTTCTGTTTTTTTTTTTGCGTCAGTAGTTTCCACACCGACTTCGCTTTCCGCTTTAGATTTCCGCTCCTCAGTCTGTGATGTAGGTACACAAACTCCATTTAATTCTAGCAAACATATTTCACTTGATATTTTTAAAGTTTGAGACACGTTTTGTTTACTTTGTATTTTAGTTCTTTGACTTCACTGAAAATAAAGCTCTGTTATTCAGACATTATACTTTAGTCTCGTGCGAAGAGATTTGTGCAGCATTAGCATTTAGAAATACATAGTTATGTATTTAAGTTGTTTTTTTTTATCATCGTATGCTGAACCGGCTGACGTCATTGTTTTCTTTTGTGTAAGGACATTCTCAGGCTCGTTACCATGAAAACTGAATAAGCAATTTATCTTTTGCGAAAATAATTATTTTACACTATAAATCATAGCGAACCTCCTGAACCTCCTGAGTTTTAGCCTGCAGCCAGCCAATCAATTTAAAGTAAAAACTAAACAAATTTTCTTTTTCGTTTCCATAGACATAACATAACACTCAAACCTATATTCCTTGAAGGCTGTTTCGTAGAATTAGGTCTAATTTTCATTTTCAAACTTGCATAATACTGCTTCCATTAAATACATCAAATCAACTGCCAGTCTGTCACTGGTACAAAATAAACCTAGTTTTCAGAATGGATTATTTGTATCGCACATAGCTGGAAGTCAATATTTGCATCAATCGCATCGCACTTGTAGCTGCCACATCAAAATTATTGTGTAGGTGAATCAGAAGTATTACTATCTACCTACTAATAATAATTTGAGTACGCGTGCCACTGGTCAGTTTATTTAATTCGACGATTTCGCTGATAAATGAGTTTTCTTGATTGGTCGCTTACTAAAGTTGCTTGTGTATGTGAAAGGCAGGAAGGTCGTTTATTTAATTTTAATTATTTATCCATACTTATGTTGCTGTGCCCTTACAGGGTCCATAACTGTATCTTAGCTTTAAGCCTATTTGTAACATCTTAATTCACATTATGGTATGCAAATAAATGAAATGAAATGAAAGACTGCTTGTGTATGTGAGTTTAAATGTTTGTAAACACACCCACAATAGAAGGGAAATTCCTAGTGTGGGGCAACGTTTTTTTTTTTAAAGAAAGTACCCCGCGAAATTCAAATTCATTTTCATTTTATTGCAATTTTCACAGGGGTAATTGCTTATCAGTAGGAATCGCTTTCATTTTGACAGTTCCACAACTTTCATGGCATTGAAAAAATTGTCTGCTTAGCAACGGCTAAGCAGACAATTTTTTCGATCATATAAAAGAATTGATTAGCAATAATCTTCTAAATTATTTAGATTCTGATTATTATAGTGTGTTACGCAAATAGTGTGCTGGTCAGAGTTAGGCAGTATGTTGAACAAAATATGATCCACGACCGTGACATGTACCTATATATTTACAGAATTATAATTATCATAATCCCATTGAATTACTATTTTGTGAAAAAATCATTCACCCTGGAACGGGGAAATTCAGGATGATCGACTTTTCGAAAACGCAAGTAAACAGTTAAGTTTGGTCTGCTTAGCTCGTCCCTTCTCGGTATGATATACATCGAAAAATTTTGAAGGTTGTTTTTCCGCGGCAGAACAACTTGCCATAAGGAGTTCTTTCGAAGCATAGAGTAAAAGTAAAAAAAATACAATGTTTTTGTTTTAAAATAATTAAAAGAATATTTATCAACTCCATAAAACACTACTAAATAGTAACACTAGAGGTAACTTATAGGTACTACTCGAATCGCACGCGCCGCCGACAAAGGGAACAGCGATGATAAATGTTCAAAGCAAAATAAACTCTCGCACGTGGTGATTTTTCACAATAGTTTATCTGCCACTTTTTATTTCTAATATTTTATTTGTTTATAAAACGATTGTATTACCAAGACAAAACCATTTGGCTGCGGGAAAACAACCATTAAAATTTCACGGTGTATATGAAAATGCCGCAATAAACGTGGCCACCTACTGGGCTCTAAGTAGGCATATAAAAAAACAAAAAGAACTGTAAGAATACCCGCGACACGTAAAGAAGAAGAAGAAGATATGAAACTTATGGCCAGCAATGATAAAATTTAAAACGCACCACGTCTGAATAAGTTGCTATTGGAAATTTAAAGCTCACTTCCGACTGACTCACCACACGAAGATAGTCCTTGAAAATTAACCTCCACCATTGAAAATTAACTTCGCTTCCCAATAGCCATAAGATAAACATTCTCCACTCTGAAATATAAACATAATAAATAAGTCGTAACGTATAATTAACAACGTTATTTCTTAATAACTTCCTTTCACAATCTGTTTACATATAAAGCATACATCAGATGCGTGGGACCACATTTCAGGGTGTTGTCACAAACTATCATCCTCATAATCTGCCTAGCCCTTTCCAAACTATGTTGTGATCGGCTTCCAGCTAAACCGGATGTAGCAACTAGTATTTTTAACCGACGAAAAAACGGAGGAGATTCTCAGGTCGACGCGTATATTTTTTTTTATGTATGACCACGCATAACTTTTTACAGAGTAGTCCGATTTTAATAATTCTTTTTTTATTGGAAAGAGTTTACTCCAAAGTTGGTCCCATATAAATTGAAAAATGGAAAAAAGAAATATAAATTGGAAAAAAAAAATCAACCCTAAGGGAAGGAAAACACGGGATGATTGATTGTTCACTCACAGATTTTAATGCCCAGTTGTGTATTACAAAAAGTAATCAAAAATTAAATAATTATGTAGTAATTAGTAAACTATAGGTAAGTTGGGAAGTCGGTCACTTTGGATATGTTTTTAATTTTATTTCACCGCCTTCCGAATTTAAATAATAAGGTTAAACAAAAAAGGTTTGTAATTTTTTGCTTGGCAGTTTTTTCAGCGGTTTAATTTTTTTGTTATTTTTTTTATATGGAGCGAATGCCCGTTTGACCTCCACAGCTCAGTTACTGGGTAATACCATTCCCTTTAGTACCCCTGACGACTCTTAACAACTTTCAAAGATCTACGAATGACAGCCGGGACGAATGGCTTAACGTGCTTACACTGGGTAATACAATACCCCTTGGTAAGACTGGTTGTTAGACTTATGGGCTTATGACGTCAAAGATCCACAAATGACAGCCAAGACCAGTAGCTAAACGTGTTTTCCGAGGCACGGAGGGATCTTGGTATGTTAAGATGGTCAATTGGTCACCTATCAACAGACCTCCTCTAGGGCTAGGTAGACCAGCAACCTGAATGGCTTCTTCCATGGGGCCAACACCCCTATAGCTAAAAAAATAGTCAGCCGACCCACACAGTTAGGTCGAGTTTGTATTGAAGTTTTGTATGGGACAGTTGAGATGTTGCGGAGGTCCCACGGAGAAAGATGTTCCATACTTCGCTATTAGTCGTCATATCATCCTCACACACAGTCCATCAGTCATCTATCGTTTTATTGATCTTCCCCCACCATGATAACCGCTTTCAATACAACTTTTCAGTTACTTACCTGGCGTAGGGGATACCGTGATCATTAAGGCGGTTCACCCAAGGCGAGGCCTTCCCATTGCACTGCGGTTGGGTTGACCCCTGCGATCATCCCTAATGTGGATAACTCGGATGTGTTATTTTTGGTGGTGGGGAAGCGTACGCGCCGTCCTCTCGTTCTGCCAGGGGTGCGGGTTGTTCGAAAGAGATACCGTGGCTCCTGGCATCCAGGCAACTGAAGGAACACGGGACTTTCAGACGTCCTTTTACATACTCATTTCTTATTTTCTTTTTTGACCCATACAAGACAGCTGTTATTACCATTTCTTTTTTATTTTTATTTTTTTAGTATCAGCAGTTATTACTTTATTCATTTTTTAAATATTTTCACATTACATAAAGTTTAAAGAGAATGCGGGAGTCGCAGATTGTTCCCATGACCTGCCGCCATTTTATCCATCCAGTGTTAATCTAACCGCCGCACCCTTAAATATGACTACACCTTTCTGATACCAAGCTGTATTATTCCTAAATAATAACTTCCACTCATAATTTGCTTACACCTGCACTTCTTCCTATCCTGTTTTACTCAAGTCTGCACTTCGTTGGTTCTGCCTTCTAAGAATAGCTCAGAAGTTGGATGCACCGTGTTGCAGTGCTAATAAAGATTAAGAAATAGTTCCGGTGAAATTTTCATACTTGCTCCAAGTGGATTACAACAGGGCTAAAAGCATTTTACGCAATAATGTTCTGCAATAATAGTTTAACATTTTGTGAATGATGGTAATGTATCCTGTGTGCAATGACCTCTGTGGATAAAGGCGTGCCTACATTTATCGGTGAAAGGATTCTGCTTTATTTAAAGGAGCGTCTGATTCAAATTTCATTTTGAACTAGCCTCAGCCCACGGCTTTACCCGTGTGTATGTCGGAAATTACAACAATTGTTGTTTTGTTAACTGTGCCGTATGTACTTTCGTAAGCATTTATTAAAAAGCTGTTATTTTAACGTTTTAAAGAGATACTTCCATTTTCTTATGTATAGATGTACTTTTTTGTAAAGGTAGATAATAATGATAAGTGCCACTGTCCCCTTTCAAAGTTTTAAAAATGGAAAAGACGTTTTTTTCTCACTTTTACTTTGGATACCATTTCTTATTTTCCTAATACTTGTTGACAGGCCTTCACTGCCCTCCCATACATATTAACAGCGTAATTTACAAAACATTTTAAAAGCCAACTATTTATGATAGAGTAACCATGGAGTTTCTTGCGGGCTCTTCCACATAAGCTACCAATTGGAACCGTACCTGACGTTTCATAAATGCCCATGTAAGTATTATGTGAAATATAAAATTTTATTTTATTTTATTTTGAATACTTTAGATGTTTCGATGATAAGACGTCATAGGGGTTCATAGCACTTTAGAAACACCCCGTAATTTTGGCCTGCGCTATGTTCTTATTGTTTTGCACAACAGGGACCAGCAAGACATACCATCTGTATTCTCTTTATTATAAACACATATAGACAATATGTTACTTATGTAACGCAAATCACGAAAGAAGTTTGTTCAGAATCGTTTGCTGAATCGATTTCTGTCAATTTTAATATAGGTAATTTGTATCCCAAAAATAATTAGCTTTCGCCGTTCAACTAAGACAAACAAAATTAGACGAAGTACGTACTACGCTAGATACTTAAACATGTTTGCGTCCGAGAAGGAGAGAGAGAGTCCGTAGAGAGGTAACTTAACCACTATTTTCTCCCACAATCAGTATAAATAAATAATTTAATTACAATACAATTAATAAATAATCTATGTTTTATATATAATGGTAAAACTTCAGTATATGAGTAAAACATAATATTTTAATGGGAGTGTTTGGGGGTGTGTGTAAATTCCGGTACCTACATGTTTTATATATCGTCATCATTTAGCCGAAAGACGTCCACTGCTGGACATAGGCCTCCCCAAAAAGGGAGGTTTTGCCATAATCGCCACGCTTGCCAGGTGGGTTGGCGATCGCAGTTTGGTGGCAAAATGCATAGAGAACGCTACTGCCCATTCTCTAGTAAGTCCCTTAGTCGCCTTCTATCTTCGTTTTACATATATATAGCACGTTTATGTATAATGCTATCTTTAAACAATGATCAATCTTTAAAGCTCGAAACTCTAGACTAAACCAAGAGACCACGAGTCAAAGAAGTTAAACAAAACAAAAAAACCACAGCTCGTATAAGAAATTGTAAAACCGAGACAGATTGTACTTTGTAATATTAAACCAAGCTTTTATTCATTTTGAAAGTGATAGAGTGCTCCATTATACTTATTATCTGACTTAATAAATTATTTGCTTGCCTTTATTGTAAGCAAAGAGGTTGGTAGCAATATAACTTACTACTCAGGGAATGATTCACTGACTAAATACCTACTGTTGTTGAAGTACTCCTTTGCTTGTAATCGTAATTTGTATTGTCTTTATAGATTTATTGTTATGACTTATGATCAGAGGTCGCAGTATGTAGATTGATTTAAGGTCGTTGACGTCAAACGTAGAGGATAATATGGATATGCCTCCAAAATACCGGAACTTCATATTTATTGTGATATTTGTTCATAGCACGAATTTGTGTTTTAAGGTGAAAAACGTATTAATAATATCAATTATAAATTTATGTATGTTTTTGTTAAATAAAAATAATTGTTCATTGAATTCAATCAATCATTCATATAATAAACGATTTTCTTAGCCTATCTGTATGTTTTTTATTTTATTTTATTCCATAATTCCAATTCCGGAACTTTTTCCGGTACTTCCCGCACATTATGGATAAAATGGCATGTCCATATTATAATATCTTGACGCAAGTATATACAATCAATCTACCTACTCCGACCTCTGCTTATGATATAGTCAGTACAATTTTGTAACTAATTTAAGTATTAATTGTGAATAATTTGCTTGTAACTATGAATAATTCACTAATGAATATAGTAAAATTTACATGGATAACATGAACCTTTTACTGAATTATCATTTCATCAAATATATTAAATGCATCTCGATTGATACGTTGCGTCATTATTATGACTAACTGGAATCCTGACAAGGGCATTATACCCAAGTCAATATTTTCCACAAGCGCTACTGCTGAGAATAGGGACCCTGGCTTCGCTTCCTCGGGTCGGGCTAACAGTTATATCAGGAATTTCGCAGTAGAAGCGTGGTGTTTGGATTTTGTGCCCATGGACATGAAACTTACACATAACTGACCAAATATGGGTGTTACTATACAGTTGCCAACCCTACCATGGGTTCAGTAGGTACCAACATGCAACACCTATAGGTATTGCACTTTTTTACGGAACAGCTGTTTTTTTTTTATAATAATTAGCTCAGTTCGCACTGGGCTATTAAGGGGAACCTAATCGCGGGCTCGAACTCAATGATGGGCCTGGCTAAAAAGCACGCTGTCTCACCAGGCAGTGTCCGACAGAGGTAGTATCAGTGATGAGCAGTTAGAAGCTAGTCCACACGTACAACATTATTGAGTGAGATGCAGGATCATTTACAGTACAACAGGCGCGTACTAAATAAGAACAGTCCTTCTGAAGATCGGGTTTTATGAAAAAACCAATGCATAAATCAATGACCAATAAAGTTTATTGCACTTTTCGAGATAAGAGCTTTGTCGGTACCGACTTGGTTTTTCAGAATTAACACTTCTTTTATTACTTAAACACGCCCAAAGTTAGGTTAAATTAGCAAGAAAAACGAACGTTTGTTGCCTCCTAACTTTTTAATGGCTTTTTATTTTAGTATTCTGTTTCCGTGCAGACAATATTAATAATGAGACAAAACTATAACATGCTTAATTTTTTATGTACATTGTCGAACAGTGTTTGTATGGGCAAAATGTGGACTAGACCCACCTTAATTCAGCCAGGCGTTCTCGTTACAGCCAACAAGGGTCGCGTCACTCACTTCATTACCGCACTATCAGTTCATTAAGCTCATTACACTTTAAGTACCTTTGGGACAATACAGTAGTGTTTCAGAACTTTACTTTCTTTCATTCCATTCATCCCTATCTAAAAGTAATGTATGGTCTACCAAGGGATCAAACACGACGTAAAATCACAACAAGGCGACAGCAAGTCTGCGATCATAATACCTTTCCCATTATGTGGCCCCTGAATTTAGTACAATAGTCCTAATATTAAAATGAGTGGGCGGTAATAGGCCTCGACGCCATTACTAAGGGGACACCATAATACTTAACGCTCATGGGGTGCGCAGCGTGGGAAGGTTCCTTTTAACAAGAAAATGAGAGTACTTTGAAACCTTTAAGTGCTTTTTCCGGGACTATTGTTTAGCTCCTTCTTGTAAAACAATGTGATGCATTCAAGGTTTTCTTGTTAAAATTTAAACAGCTTTTTTAGATGGCAAAGCCTTGAGATAACGTTTATACATAGGTATAGTGCTACAAGGCTCTTTTGGTGCCTGACTAACATTGACAGAGGGCGTTGTTGGACAAAACAAGATGGCCGCTTTAGTCACAATTTTGAATACGCGCCAAAATTCTTCAAACATAATTCACGACATACATAATCAGCCTTTACAGTTCCTTTTGCTGGTACACAGGCCTGCTCTCTGTGAACGAAAGTGGGCCGTAATCCTAATCTACCCCGCAGGCCTAATGCGGGTTGGTAGATGTCACATGTCTTAGAATTTTTGGTTCTAAGACATGCCCGTTTCCTCACGATGTTTTCCTTCACCGTTTTGAGAGCAGTGGGGATGAAATAATTTACACAAAGTAAAGCGCCGTCTGGGTTCGAACCTACGACCTACAACTCGTAAGTCGTAGCTGTTACTTCTGGGCCACCACACACCAGCTAAACCTTATAGCGTTGTTGAAATTGCTACGTTGTTTTTACACGTATTGCACTAAAAAACAAAATTGTCAAATAACATACACTATTTGTCGAATTTTCTACTTTAACTGGAAAACTACATCAGGCAAACAGTGTGTTTGACAACATCGTCGCAGTTATTTGTCAAACAAACGAAATCGATTTGTGCACCAGGGCGCGAACGTGTAATATTATGGTGGAATTCACTCGCTCCTTACACTATTGGCTCTTGGACATTGTAGGCACTTGGACCGCATTATTAAATACGTAAATCGTGGAGGCTCTTCCAAGATTTACGATACTTAATTATGTCTTGACCTGACCTGCTTTAACCAACCTGTTGAACTGGTTTTTCACCAGGACATGAGAATTTCGGGTAAAGTTCGTGCGGTTACTATTGAGGAAAAATACTAGGACAGAATGTCATTTTGAAGTATTCTTTGAAAAAAGCTCTCATTAACGTGGCCACTTAATGAACTCAAACAATATAAAGAAATCAAATCAACGTAAGGTAAAACAACTGAAAGAAGAAGAAACTTAAAAAAGTAGAATTATAAAAATAAAAATAAAACGTGTGAGGTCGGGTTGACCCGCGTCAGGAACGATGTACTTTCGCCTTTTCTTTAACTCTAATGTAACGTCGATTACTGTTTCTTTAGTATACTTAAACTTTATTCTGACCTCACTATCGGCTTCTGCACATGACGAAAAATTTTTTATTTTCGCAAATGCCATTCTGCCATCTTGGATTTCAACAATAGGGTATTATTACACTCATTTTTGAAAAGTGTCTTAATTAGATTCTAGAGTGCTAATAAACCTAAAAAAACGTAACATTTTTATTTAATCGATTAGTGCCATAAAAATGCATTTAAATTTTACATTTTCAAATTTCGCGCGTAATTGGTCGAAAACGCTGGACGCAGTGGACGCCATATTGCTCTGTGGGTATGACGTCAGTTTGCTAAAAACAAATGCGCTGATATTTTATAAGACAATTGTTTAAAAGAGTTATTTTTCTACTTATCGTTGGTTTGCTGTTCCTGAATGCAAAATGTTATTTCAATAAAAATTACTTTGTTTACGAAAATAATAAAAGTACAAAGTTGCTCAGTTGACATGCCGTATGACGTAATATAACATGGCGGCTATTATTTCATGGTGTTCAAAAACAGATTAAAAAACTGAAATCTTTATATTGTATTTTAACATTTATTTTGTTATTTCATGAACTAAAACTATCATTTTCCGACTGCATTTTGCCTAAGCTATCTCAATTATAATGTTTTTAGATTTTTTCTCATGTAGAGTAAAATACCCTATTTTACTTCTAACGCAAGTTCCATTTAAGAACATCGTTCCAAAAAGTATTGTAATTACAACTTATAACCCTATGAAATCAGCATCTAAAGTTTTCCACGCTCGTGATTCTCACACTGATGCATCAAAATCTATCACAACGCTGCATCTCAATCTAGTGACTCACCGGCATCTAGTAATTTTACGCTGCAAAGGCTTAAACAGACTAGTCTTTGGTATGATTTTCTACACGTGCATGCATGGCTCCTCGCCTGGCACGGATAAAACCGTAGAATAATGAAGATCAGAAGGTTCACGGTGCTGATCCAAGTATATAATAAAATTAACGGCTTGTAAAGGAAAATCGATATGAATTGTTTACCTTCAATGCTGCCTTTTATAAGTAGTCGAGGTATTCTATACTACGCCTGAACAGGTGAACCCAGTGGTTCATCTGTATAACCCAATACAATTCAATGCATTGTATCCCATAATTCGCAGAAAGCGGTTATTAACCACCACTAGCCGGTAAATTTACGTAGGCAACATATTTTGTGACACCTTCTTATGTGGTAAGCATTTTCTGTTAGCGTCTGTTAACGCTGTTCCAAACAAAATTGACACTTATCGAATTTATTCTTTGGTTGGTTTGTCAGAGCGTGCCCATTTTTGTAATGATTGTTAAAAGGTGGTTCTCGCTCACTTTTCTCTCGTGATAATCAAGGTGCTATGCTGGACATGTCGATTCCAGCATTACTTACAAAGTTACATTGCAAGTTACACACAAAAATCGAAGCAACAAATTACTTACTTCGTCTAAACACAGTTTAAACGATGCAACTTTTAGTTCTGCTTCAACTTATGGTATGCCACAGGCAATTAAATCGCTCCCTTATATAAAAAGTACTGTGATCGTTCCGTACGACCAGCCGATACTGATATGACGTCATGTCAACCGAAATACTAAAGTCTAACGTCAGTCATTATTGTGTCAATTTGACGACACGGTTGGCGTAATGGCTGAGCGATCGACTGCTTCGCAGCGTGTCGCGGGTTCGATCCCCGCACGGAACAAATATTTGTATGATATGCAAGTAATTGTACCGGGTCTGGGTGTTTGTGTTTGTGAGTTTCTATGTTTGTAAACGCACCCACAATATAGGAAGAAATTCCTAGTGTGGCGCAACGTATTAAAAAAAAATGATTATTGTCGTAAGTACGTAATAAAATATTATCAACTAGCTGCGCCCCGCGGTTACACCCGCATAAGTTTCGATCCCGTTTCGATCGTAGGTTTGTCCTAATCTAGGTTATGTTCTACCCATGTGCCAAGTTTCATCCAATACTGTTCAGCCGTTTTAGCGTGAAAGCGTAACAAACAATCAAATCAAATCGTAACTCTTAATAATATTAGCATACGAGTAGATAATTAAAACCTAAAATGTATTACGAATTATTCATAGTTGAGTTCCTGCAAATTATCGTAAAAGACGCTGCGATGGCCACAACGGAGCCACCACCTCGACGACGAACTGACATTCTGACTACTGTGGTTTGAGCTGAGCCAGGCAGCATTCAAAAAGCATTTCTGATTGGGGCTCCGTCACAATTGATCTTACTAATGTAGATTCTTTTACATATTGTGAATGGGAGAACGTTGTAGGCCTTACAGACTAGATTTATAGACGATTTTCTATTCTTTATTTTCATTCCTCTAGGTACCTGGTACTTATTGACAGGTCTGCACTGTCCTCCCATACCTATTATCACTGTAATTTGAAAACATTGTAAAACCCAATTATTTTTAAAAGAGTAACCGTTGAGTTTCTTGCCGGCTCTTCTCCATAGGAAGCGACAAATTGGAACCGTGCACCTAGCTTCTGACGTTTCATAAGTGCCCTTGCAGGTTTATGTGAAATAAAATATTTTGATTTTGATTTTGAATTAGTTTGTAAGGAGTTTTTATATGAATATATTTTAAGCACTGGCTGAAATTAATAATTTCCTTTTTTTAAGTTCGTTTTTAGTTCTGACATCTTTTGTAAAAAACAAATGACGAAGATTTTTCGTTTCTGCCATGCGGATGATTATTTTGCGAGTCCAATATTCTAAGCTGGATGCCTATTTATAATTCCTGCCACATTGCTACAGCTGGCAAAAACTAAAATAAAATCCTATCAGAAATGCTCATTACAAAGATAGAACCAGTCATAGAATGCAAAATATATCTGGACCTTCAAACAATGGTAAACCAGGTAAGGATAAAATATGGTTGTATGTTAAACCTACTAACAATATATTTTTTTCCTGACTTTTAAGTATTTATAATTTTCGTCTCTTCATCATTCTTCATCAACTTTTACTATGTGCCCAAACCTGAAATCCAAAAAAAATCATCTGTTCCCTACATTTATGTTCGCATAATTCGTCAAAATGTAAGGAACAGCTGATTTTATTCTCCCGATTTCAGGTTTGGGCCCATAGTAAAAGTTGTTCATAATGATGAGTACAATAACCCCTTATGAGGTTAACGGTGATTAAAATTACACCTTGAATATCTAATATACACCGTGACATTTTAGTCGTCTTACAATTGTGGTCCACTCAATGTATCCGTCATAAAATACCTCTAGGCGCGATTAAAACATTGTTACCATTAATTTAAATAATAGGTGCAAAGGAAAATAAATCATGCTTTAGAATTACTAAACACCCCTTCCTGTTAATAAAGTTAACGTGTCAAGCGGTAGAAGATATCTACCTACCTATCATTACATTCTATCATTAATTTCATCTCCATAACAGTGTGTTTTAAACTACGTCATGCGTCTTAGTGAATTATATTTTCATTTTTTAAATATGCAAATGTTCAAAAACATTTTTTTTTTATAAATGATTAGTAGTCATTGGATACATGAAGTGGGCTACCGTTGTAAGACGACTAAAATGTCACGGTGTATAGTTGGGTTGTTTTGTCTGTGACATAATACTTATTTTATATTATCGAATTAATAGACATGTGTTACAAAATAGAACATTTTGAATGCTAAAGCTTTATTTCCGGGAAGCATGCACGACAGCGATATCTCGAATAATTCCAGATTACTTACTTCATTGGAGAACCGGCACAGAAGAGCAAGCTACAACAACGACCACCTATTAGGTATTTTTATATTTATTATATCAACAATAACATATATAAAAGACGAATGTAGACTGCAGTCCATTATCCAGTCAGTTAATGCACAAGAAAATGTATGTAAAAAGTAGCTATTGCCCGGATTTTCACTCGCATCATTTCTCATTTTATTTCAGGTGACAGTGTTTACACACGCAGACTTTGGTGTTTGACACCGATTTTCTAGGCAGAAGAGGCAACAACACGAAAGAGAAAAACATTTAAAAAAAATAAACAACCGACTTCCAAAAAAACACTAAAAAGTGAAAAATAACTTTAATTTCGGAAGTCGGTGACTTTGGATATGTATTTTAATTTTTTGTCACCGCCTTCCGAAATTAAAGTTATTTTTCACTTTTTAGTGTTTTTTTTGGAAGTCGGTTGTTTATTTTTTTGAAAAAAGTTTTTATTTTTCACTTTTTAGTGGTTCACATGTGCTTACCCCTTCACAGCGTACCGGCGTGATGTTATGTTATTAACTGGTGTAAACAATTGACAGACATGAGATTTCAGCAATCCCTGTCCATTTGCTATCATTTATTGAGGAGTTCCGTTGCCTATCTCCGAAGTTCTTCATCAGATCTTCACCAAATTGAAATGGAACCACTCCGAGAAAGTACTCTTTCAAAAACTACACAAATTGCTTCAAGTGTGCCTATAAAATTTTAAGAGTTATCTCTATTTCTCCAGGATCCCATCATCAGATCCTGACTTGATGATCATGGGACCACCTGGGAAGTATACCCTTTCAAACAAAAAAAAAATATCCAAATCGGTCCATCCATCTTCGAGTAATCGGGGAACATACATAAAAAAAAAAAAAAACAAAAAAAAAAAAGGTTCCGACGAATTGAGAACCTCCTCCTTTTGGAAGTCGGTTAAAAACACACGAGCACCATATGCCGTAACAATGGCGTCCTGAGAGGGAGATTTCAGTGTTTATTGAAAGGAAAGACAGGGGGACCTTCAATAAAAATAAGAATGAATTAGACGGATATCAAGTTAAATATTTTAATTATCGTTATATTTTCACCCTAGGTAAACAAACTTGAGAATTATTTCATTATACATATTCTAAATAGTATTAAGGACTATTAGTAGTTTCTGTCCATTTCAGGAATTCCCCTTTTTCTATATAATCTCATTGAATGACTATTTAATGAAAAAGACATTCAATGGGATTATATGAACTTGTAGGGTTTTATTGATGATTTTTACATTCAGCCTGACACTGATTGCCAAATTCCAAAAAAAAAATCCGCCATAAGAACATTTGAATTTCGCAGGCTACTTTAGCGGATTCCCCTCAACGTCTCAATTTTATAAGCGCCTCTCTTTCAAGGTTTTGAATGAAGTCGTACTACTGAGACATTATCTTACATTTGAAAATCCATTCCGGAGATTATCCTTCTTATTACGTGCTGAGAATATACATGCACTTTAGTAATGTAATGTATAATAATAGAATTGTTCCTTCGTATTTAGTTGCAATGAAAGTGGAGAGTTCGACATTACATAGGAGGTAGAAAATATTTATGATGAAGTGTATAAAAAATTACGCGTGCGAAAATATATTTCAAACCTAATTTTAATGCTAATTAGAGGTGGTCGTTGAATCAATAAACTGTTTTTTTGAACGACTTTTCATTGGTGAACGAGATAACTGTTAACCATGAATGAAAAAAACAGGTTGAAAATATTAGCTATTAACAAAACGCATTAGTTCAATAGCCATTATTTCATTCAGTTCTAAATAGAACTAGTTGAAAATAAAAAGCTGCTAATGCTGTTAATTTACGTCAACGGCTCAACGGACTAACGCTAAACGCTACCGATTGAACATTCAAAACCTGTTAATAATTTAACAGCTTTTTTGACCTGTTGACCATTGATAGTCCACTAGGAAGTGGTGAAGGGCGGGCGTTTTGGGGGACTGTCTTATGTAATTTTGACATTCGAAAAGTGCTGATTCTCAGCCTAATTTGAATAAATGACTTTTGATTTTGATTTTGATGATTAACAGTTAAATTACATTAACCAAAAAACCGTCAATGACCCACCTCTAATGCTAATGAAGTTGTTGTGTTTAAATAACTTTTTATATTCTGTTCCAAGTAATAGTGAAAAAACATCCTATGTGGTCCATCGACTTACCCGAGTAGTAGGTCGCAGGTTTGAACCCATTCAGGCGCTTACTTTGTGTAAATAACTTCGTCAGCACTGCTTGCTCTCAAAACGGCGAAGGAAATCGTGGGAGAACCGGCATGTCCTGGAACCAAAAATTCGAAGACGTGTGATATCTACCAACCCGCACTGGGCCCGCGTGGTGGATTACTGCCCACACCCTCTTGAAGAGAGGAGGCTTGTATCCCAACAGTGGGAAAATTATAGGCTGGTTGTGTGAAGGTATCGGAAAAACATACCTTAGAGGATTTTTTTAAGTGGTTTATCACCCGATCGAGCAGTAGAGGATAACGGTTATTAGGTACTACCGGGAAAATAAGTCCTTTCCTCTATTGCTACACGTGGTAGATGGGTAGTTCAAAAGTTTGGTAATTTTTTATCTTCTTCGGTTTTTGACATTTCCCAGGCCCCTGGGGACCTGTGACACCTACGAGGTGCCGAAGCCAACTCGCAGAAGCCCGTTTGAAGTTTTTAATGAAATGGCACGAACCGACGATTATCCCTGTACATTATATGCACTAGCTATGCAAGTGAACGCAAATACCACCTCGCGGGGCCAATGCGGGCCTGTCGACATCAGTCCACCAACCCACACTGAGCCCGCGTGGTGGTTTACGGCCCACTCCCTCCTACTGAGAGGAGGGCTGTGTCCCAGCAGTGAGAAAAGAATAGTCTGCCTAAGATATTCAGCAATGCTGACTCTTTCTATAAATGAAAGATTTTTCTAAACGAGGCAGTACCTACTGCCAGAGAAATAAAAAAACAATTTTCCTTCTTAAGCTTCGGAACTAAATATTATAGTTATGAAATTAAATTTAGTATTTCTGTTATGGAAAACTTTTTAACGACATTAACATTTAGAAAACAATTTCTTTAATTGTGAATTTCCAATTATTCTAGATCTTCATTCAAAAACAGTTATTTACACCTACATTCAGGGACTATTCGCAAAGTGAAGACGCATGCTGTCACATTTTATAAAGTTAGTTTCCATTCGCTTGAGGATTCTGCAGAATCAAATAAAGTCTGTCATAGAAAATGACGGATTTTCTCCAATCCAATCTCTCCACATACCTCCGAGGTTTTCAGTCTCTCTGGAGTTAGCAATTTATATTCTTTTTTTTTTCGGTGTTTATGTGTAGAGTGCGACAAGCATCTTTTGGCGCCACATGGTCTCATATTATGTCTTTTAGAGTGTAGGTATCCAAATAGAGATAGTTATAGGTTTTGCACTGTTTACTACCAGTCTTTCTACGGAAACCATGCAATCCTGAACAGCATGTTGTTTGGTGTTAAACGCAGGCATCTTGGCAACGAAAGAACAACAGATTGGTAAAGCTATTACAATGACGTCAACAATTTCGGCCAGTATTTATTCTTAATTCTATTTCATATTTAACTCCAATCATGCCTCATTCCAACCCAAATAAAAACGAACTGTTTCCATCACCCACAGAACAAAATGGCGTGTCATCGACAATCCAATCATATTCACAAAGAATGAAAGGAGGTTAAATTATGCGCCAAAGTGCATCGCACATGACATGTTGACTCAGCAAATGCAAGCACACTTACATCTCTGAAAGCCATTTTCATGATGCGAGCCATAAATAACTGAACCACTGAAACGAAACCGTAAATCAGAAACGGCTTGGTATGATTCAGTACCAAGTACTTACTGATGTAGAATTTATGATATAAACAAACAAAGAAACGGGTATTTTATTGTTTATAGGTATATTAGCGACCGATTCCTACTCCGTATGGCATTTATGACTTGACAAAACATCGATATTTCCATATTAAATGTATGTTTAATAATAATGTAATTTATAACACATTGAGATGGATGTCTGGGTGGAGTAACGAAAATGGATAGAGTTAGAAATAAGTATACCTATAACGGGAAGTTTGAAAGTGGCAGAAAAGTTGAAAGGAAATCGCAAACGATTTCATCGATCGATTGATTTTTTTGATTCGAGTGATGACGAGGGCAGAAACGCATGTTATAAGAGTGATGAATATAAATGTTGATGGATGGAGAGGGAAAAGAAGGCCAAAGAAAAGATGGATTGTGTGACGAGGATATGAAAGAGAAGGTAGTGAATGATAGCGTGACGGCTGATAGGGGAGAATGGAAGATGAAAAAGTCTCGTACCAACCCTAAGTAACACGAGACAAGGACAAGAAGATGATAATCTAATAACACATAAACCTTCCGGAATACGTTTTCTAAATGATCGTGAAGACCACATCAAAATCTGCAGCGGAGTTTAAAAGAATAAAGCGTTCACACAAACACAAAAAAAAAAAAATAGATATGAATCGCCTTGTGATACTGCGATATATCGTGGGAATGGTCCTGGCGGGTTTTGGAAATCGTTTGACTTTGGTTGAATTCGATTTTCGAAAGCAAACTATAGATCTAATGGCTGAATGGAGAAAATAATTCATATATTTTGGAATAGATGTTAGTGTCTTCAACAGATGTGTAAAATATTGTTCTGCAGAACAAATTACGAGTTATGTCTTTGTATAAGACAATTTTCAAGATAATTTGTTTAGTGCAAAGAAATAACTTGACACATACATAAGCACATGCCTTCTTCCCATACGGTCCTTAAAAACACATTTTGCTTTCTTTACCAGCAGTAGTTCTCATTTGTTATAAGGAACATGACGTCATCGGATAAAATAAGACAAATGTTTATAATTAAGTGCACCGTATCGGATGGCATCAAATATATAGCGTACACTGAGAAAAATGTCATTTTGGCATAATCTTAAAATATCGTGACGTTGGTTTAAAATAGATGCGTTGTCTTATAATATGTTGATAATAAGTAAATATTACGCTAGAACTGAAATGTGTTAAGATGGAATCGAATTTTTTGGGTAAATAATGCAATATTATGATACTTGTCATCGTAAAAATTTGTAATTATGAAATAACATTGTCTTCTTCAAATAATAACACAATGTAATAGAAAATGGTCCACTGTCCCATAAATTAGTATGATAATTATAAATAAGATTCTAATTAAAAAACACAATGACAGTCACCGTAATATAAATAGATTTCATAGTTTAATATGAAGAAGTATCTCTAAAAATACGATGACCTCCCCCTAATGTACTATATTAAATTATAATGCTTTAAACTTATATTTTTAAAGTAAGCATCATTTTTTAATATTACAGTCATATTATTTTATGTGAATCCTATGATAATACGATTAAATAATCTCATATTTTTAGAGTAAGCATCAAAGTTCAATAATATAGTCATATTATTTTATGTGTATCCTACTAAATTATTATTACAGAGACCCATTTATGAGTAGCATTTGAATGATGTCCTACAAATTTAAGGTGACGGCATTATATAATGAGGTCTCCCTCTCTCACTTCATTCCGCCGCCGCGCCATTTCGGTCGGCCATTTGTATTTCACCGCTACAGCCGGCAAGTCACGACTCACGACTCGTTTAATTAATAGCAATAACAATTCCATTAGTGCCAGTGAACGTGTTTGATCAGTGCAAAAATGGATATGGCTACGCGTGATCTTTTGAAGAAGTGGAATTTGGAACGCTACATCGATCGTTTTGAAAGTAAGTTGACAAACCTACCTAGTAAGTTGCTAGCATGAGCTCACACATTACATTCACACATTCTAATTTCTAGCAAGAATAGGGTCAGAGTGTCGTCTTAGAGGCACTATGAAAATATACTTAAAAAAAATTCGCGACCAATTTCAAGGTCACAGTTCTAACATAACCTTACCTATGGATCCCTTCGACATCGTTTTTACGACAAACGGTTGGTCGGAGACAAAAAACACCCAGACACTTTTAGCCTTTCTAGGTGTTACATACTATAGAATCGAGAAAATAAACGATTTGCGAAAATAACACTTTTTTGGCCGCTGTACACTCCAACCAAGAATAGTCTTGTCGTATGGTACCTACCCACCTACCTAGATATACGTTCATATTTATATTATACACTAGATTCGATGTGCAACTGCAACCCAAAAAAAAACAAATAGGTAGAGTGCGTCTAAACTAAAATGACGCGCCCCACTACCGCATTTACCGTAGTGTACGTATACAAATTTAAGTAGTGGGGCGCGTCATTTCAGCTTAGACGAGCTCTACCAACCTACATTTTATAAAGTCGATGCGACGTAGTGCATTTCACAGCTGCAATCAGGGCGCTGTTAAATTTACCTTTTTTTTCAGCTGAAAGAATTGATATCGCAACAATGCAGATGCTTAGTAAACAAGACATACATAGTATGTTCCCTCAAATAGGGGACAGACTCCGGTTTGAAGCAGCTCTGGCCATGTTAAAAAGCGACCAACCAAAAGATATGGTTTGTTTTCATGTTAAATTGTATTTCAAAAAAGTAAATTTTGTTTTAAACTTTTTGCTTACACATGCCCTGCGTCGCTTAAATGCACATTCTCCTACTTGCATGTAGGTAGGTAGGTACCTACTTATTAACTTTTATTATTTTAAAGTCTTCTTAAGATACCTAACAATTTAACCGGTGCAGTATTTATTTAAAAAGTGGAATAAAATCATAACTTTTCATCAGTCTTGTTAGTTTACCAACTAAGTACATTATTATTACCTTTTTAAATTTCTTGTTAAATTTCAGGATAACTCCTACAATTCATCACTCTTTGAAGAGGTCCTGAGGAATGACTTGTTAACTAGTCTACCTTGTAACTTAGAGCCTCTGCCACCGTGTGAAGGACTGCAAAGCTCAATCCTCAACCAAGACTGCGAAGCAGGACTTAACCAGGAAAATTTGGTAAGTTCTGCAAAATTGTAGAAAAGTACTCGTACTTACTGTTTTTTGGTTCAAGAGCAATATGTATTAATTTGTAATTACATCCATACTAATATTATAAATGCGAAAGTAAGTTTGTCTGTCTATCTGTCGGCTGGGGCAGGACCTTTTCACATTTTCATACCTAAGACACTGAACCGATGCAAAATTTGGTATAGACATTCTTTGAGACCAGGATCAGTCCTGATCTTGATCGATTAGTTTTTATCAGGGCCGGATCAAGGGACGAGGGCAGGACCGTTCACACCTGCAATGCTGAACCGATTACTAGTAAAAAAATATAACACTTCCCTTGAGTTATCTCCGGCTAGGGCTAGCTATAGCCTGTTAGTTAACGGTCGCACTCGGACACATTTAGTGATTATTTCAACGATTATTGAGGTTAATTGACCGTACATACTCATATTATCACACCTTTTTGTTACATGTACTATTATAACATTGTCTCAAAGTAAATATTATTTTAGGATGGTGACATACTGGTGATACCACTGGACTCGTCGTCGTCAGTGGGTGAAGCAGTTAGACAAGAGTCCACCGGGAGCAATTTAGTAAGTTATTGCCTATTATCCTGTACTTTTGATAAGGAATTTAAATTGACATTCAATATTGTTAACCCCCGGCGTAAACAGATAAGTTTAACGTCTGTACCTGTCCTGTCCTGTATGTGTGTACGGACGGCCGTTTAGGAGCTATACTATATGTCACAAAGATCAGTAATATATTTGGAGTTGGTGACAGCTATAACTAACAACTAAATGCATGATGCCTAGACTGGCACCGACTCCAACTGATCATTATACTGAATGGAAGGTAGGTATTGAACCTGTATTTTCAACATTTTAGTGACATTTTTTTTTAACTTTTACCTTGCATATTTAGTTTGTAATGCCATACTTATACTATTTGTGTTTCAGGTGAATACCATACTGAATTCATCAGTCGAGGGAAAACAAATAATAGCAATTGGGCAGAAAACGGGCACCTTACCCTCAAACGTGCGTGGGCGTTTATGCAAGCTGCTTATGGAGAAGCTCATTACGGCCGAAAACCCGGTACTTCTGACAGATTCGCAGCTGCTTGCTCTATCCTACGACATTGGCAGATTATTTAAAGAGGAGTCACCACCCCTATACTACGCGCCGTACCTGCCGGCTGATGCTTACCAGGCTAAGCGCAATATCTCTGGCTGATTAGTCACCGCCAGAAGGGCTCGACGGCAGCATTTAGTTTCGTTGGGCCTTATTGAAAAGCCCAAGTCACGTTCTCGCTCCAAGTCCAGTCCTAGGCTAGACACCCCTCCACTCGCTGGAATCGACCTGACCGGACTTAAAGAAGGTAACTCCTTTTCAAGAAATTTTATGTTTTCAGATTGAATTAAATTATCAAGAACAAAATTATTGAGAAAAATATCTGAATTAGTATAAATTTTCGTTACAAATTACAAAATATCTGAATCTAAGAACCGTTATTGTCATTGTACTAATTATTAATCGTTTTAATTTTTGTGTGCAGGTGAAGTGGAGGACGTAGCGTCAGCATTAGAGCAGCTGTCAAGTCCTTCAGCTGGTCCGTGGCAGGAGGTCAGTGCCCTGTGGCGGGAGACGGTGCGAGCTCGCCTCCGGTACTTGTACTACGAGGAAGGGACATTACAGGAGTACTTCAATAAGTATCCTATCCTGAAGTCAAGTGATGGATGGCGACTCCTGACTCATGACTACGAAGCACTGTTCCCTGATAAATCCGGGGGCCTCGACGCCTTGGATGCTTCATCGGAAAACATACTAAAAGCTGCTCAGCAGAAGCTTAACACCACAAAGGACTCGTTTCTTCGTCGAAAAATAGCTGATACATTGGCAATTTGTGACGGTAAGGAAATGATTCTGTTATATAGTTCTAGGTGCTCGACCTCCCTGGGTCGGTGAACCCGTTATAAAATATATAGACAAAAAAGAATTTAAAAATTATCTAACATGGTGCAGTCGTTCAGAAGTAACGGGCGGGCGGACACACATTTCGGCAATTCATTTTTACTTATATAGATAGATTTTATTTTGTTCTGATACTTTTCCCTATTTGCTCAGTTAATGATGATGTGTTGTGTCAAATATACTATTATTATTTTCTTTCCAGATGAACAACCGGAGACAAAATTAATAGCAGCGATATTGCTACTCGGCTGTCTCTTTAATATTCCTCCTGCCCGTCGATCTAGAAAAGACTGGCAAGCTTCACGAGCGGAGATATTGGATGGATTTGTGACCATCGTGGATGATGACGCAGACGTGCAAGTGGTAATTGAGGAGCGTCGCCAAAAGCTTCAAAACCTAGGTATTAGCCTCCAACCATTTATAATTTGGTGCCGCCAGTCAGGTGTCTCCTTCACAGTATGTGACAATACGTTTTACAAGTTCACAACACTAACTGAGGCTGTTGATGTGACTTTTAAAATATTTCATGCTACTGCCGCCGAAGGAGGCGAAGGAATCAAATTTTAGAATTACTTAAATGAAGTCCAATGTAACTTCGCACACTTATCCGCACCGAATCGTACGACCTTATTCGTCCGATTCGGTAAGTGTGCGAGGTTCCATAGGATTTCATACAAGTAATTCTAAAATTCGATTCTTTCGCCTCCTTCGGCTCTGAAAAGTGTGCGTTCACCTTTAGTAATAGATTTTAAAGTAAAGTATTTGTATGAGGGATAGATTAGTCTCATCGGAGTGTTTATAGTAGCACTTTACTTGAAAATAGATATTTACTATAATAATATAACCAATTTATTGTATGCAGCTTTAAGGTGAAAGCGTCAGGGTAGCCCGCGAAATTCAAATTTTCTTACGTTTTTTGCAATTTGCAGGCCAGTGCTAGGTTTTGATTGAAATGTTAGACGCGGGTGTAAGACGTATGTAGTACAACTTATGTACTTACACCCGCGTGCAACATTTAATTAACATACAACCTAGCACTGGCCTGCAAATTGCAAAAAACGGCTACCCTGAAGCAATCACCTTAAGGGCAAAAATGTTTTAGTTATAGGTACATTAATGTAAAGTTTGTTATTTTTTGTAAATTAAATTTCTACTCGTCTCAACCTTTATTTTAATTTGTAAAAACTAGAATTATTGAACATAATGTATATAATGATTCTTTATAATGACCGACAAATAGATACTGTAATCATTAAGGCGAGGATGTTTCTAAACAAAACAGTCTTCTTTTATACTGAATATAAATGTTTAGAGTATATAATAATTATTCATTCATACTATGGAAATAAAAATACCATTCAATTTTCTGTTTAATTTATACATACATCCCTTTTCACCTTCTTACCATTCTTGCCAAGGTACTTTTTTCTATTTTTTTTACTTACTCTCCATTTTTTTAAGGTTCAAGTTTAGGGTTCTTCAGTTTTTTTTAATGTTGAGCTCACACCTAATAATATTTAAAAGGAAAGAACCAATATTGGATACTTAAAAATAAGGGGATCATGTAAGTCCAGTGGCGCCCTCAATTATAGGAGGATTGTGATTTCTAATAATCCAAACAATTTCTGTGTAATCCACCAGTATTTAGTTGTAGTCCTACTGATGGAGAATGAGTAGAACTACAACTAATCACTGGTGTATTATAGAGATATTAATTGGTTTATTAAAAAACACAATCCTCCTATTGAGGGCGACCTCCGTAAGATAATAGGCTATAACCAGAGATATGAGGAAATAGTAGGAAAAGTAAGAGGACCTAACCTAAAATACGAGGAGGTTACCGAAAAATAGTAGGAAAAATAATAGGATATAACTGGATATATGAGGAAGGCACCGAAAACTAGTAGGAAAAATTGTATGACATAACTGAATATGTGAGGAAGTCACCGAAAAATAGTAGGAAAAATAATAGGATATAACTGGATATATGAGGAAGGCACCGAAAAATAGTAGGAAAAATTGTATGATATAACTGAATATGTGAGGAAGTCACCGAAAAATAGTAGGAAAAATAATAGGATATAACTGGATATATGAGGAAGGCACCGAAAAATAGTAGGAAAAATTGTATGATATAACTGAATATGTGAGGAAGTCACCGAAAAATAGTAGGAAAAATAATAGGATATAACTGGATATATAAGGAAGGCACCGAAAAATAGTTGGAAAAATTGTATGACATAACTGAATATGTGAGGAAGTCACCGAAAAATTGTAGGAAAACTAATAGGATATAACTGGATATATGAGGAAGGCATCGAAAAATAGTAGGTAACTAAAACTAAATCCATGGTGACACATCATCTTAAATACTGTTATCATCAACATCAGTATTATCATCGTTCTTTTTGGTGAATCACTATGCTCCGTCCTTTGAGTGAATTCATCATACTTTAAGCTGAATTCACCTCTTTTATGATTGTCAGTTTTCTCAGTGTAATAAGACAAAATGTTATAATCGGATATGTGGCTATAATTGTAGACGCTATGCGCTAAAAACTTCATAGTCGCTTTTTTCCGATGACGTCATGTTCCATAGGACAAATGGGAACTACAGTTTACCATCATATACTATCTGGTCTAGTACTCGTAGTACTAATAGTAGTATTCTGGGGGCCTACTCTCTAAGCACGAATTCCGTCGTTTTGGTCGAATAAGCAACGGGCACTTCCAACTCCGTATCACTACGTATCACGGACAGAAGATTCGTTTGGAGCCCGAACTAAGAATGAATGACAATACGATTTGACAGCTGTCCCTACTTCCTATATGGTGTTACCCGTCCAAAAAAGTTAATTAATCAGCTGTAGGAGTCACTTTGAAGTTTCGAACTATTTTCGGACCGGCCCGTATTTTCGTTGACGGAGTTAGGGAGTAGCCCCCCTGATTAGGATTGTTTCTGACGGCGTGTGGGTGAATGCATTTGTCTGATTTGGCAAAAAACACCAAACACAAGTTTCCTAAAATATAAAAAAGTATTATGATCAAGTCGTAAAGTTTGGGTCAACTGTTAAGGGTTGTAAAATTGCTAGCTAGACTTGACGGTACAAAAGAGAGTGAAGCCTGTTAGTATTGTCTGTCTATATTATGTTTCTGTATCAGAAATAACCTTAAACATAATATAACATCACGCCTATAATCTCCGAAGGGTTAGACAGAGGTGTACCTAGTGTACCAATAGTGCACCGCATTTCGCCGGTTATGTGTAAGTCCCATGTAATCGAGGGGGCGAGCCCATTGCCATCAACCGGGCATAAATTTAGACTCCAGGCTACTACTGAGAAATTCCTGATCTAAAAAACCCAAAAAAAAATTCCCAACCTGGGAATCTAACCCATGATCTATTTACAGCAGTAGCGCGACCATGCAACCACTATACCAACGAGCCAGTTGGATCATATCCATTTCTTCCAAAATATCCCTGCACCTATGTAAGTAAGGCATATCTACGTAATGTCTACGGAAAAAAAACAATGAAAATATGTGGGCATCATTTTTACGGTAATCTTAGTAATTTATCAGTCTTACTATACGGGTAGCTACGTGATTTAACTACATCATTCCTATCTACTACCAAATGTGAACATCTGTTTGAGGGGACGCTGTAGCTATATTTTCTCAAGCCGAGAATAGGAACATTTCTAAAAAGTCGGATGTCAGTGAATTCGCGCCGAGTAATAAATATTTCAGGGCTTTCGAATTTATATCGAGAATGATTGTCTGAAACGATCGAGCGACCCTAATGAAATTACAATTATTGATGACATGATGATTGACATTAATTTTAGAAAAACCGAGTATTGGTAGATACTCAGTTTAATGTTTTTTGGCACAAAACATGTGCATAAAAAAAGTTCAGTACCTAGGTACTTAAAACAAAAAAAAAATATAATTATATGACGACCGCTTTCTGTTAGCACGCTGGGTGAGATATTATTTTGTTATATATAGTCCTGGGACGCGGTGGTATCCTTCTGCGAAACAGTCATGTCGCAGAAGGAGGCTGCGGAGAGGGAGCGGGAGATTGCTTCCGCTAACCCGATCCGCAGCAGACGCACCGGGCGTCGGCGGAGGGCGGACAACGCCCTCTTCCAGCCCCCCTAAATGGGTCCAGGGGCAACGGATCTGGGGAAATTCGTTGCCCCCTACTTGTTAGGACCCGAGATGGCGGCGCGTAGTGTTCCACGCGCGCCTCTCTATGACGTAAGGGGGTAGTTTAACACCTCACTCCCCCCCTATCGCGAGGTGGCCCGCAGAGGCGGGCCGGCACTAGCCGGGGATCGCGGAAGTCACACTAGTTCCCGTGATCCCCGGTGCAAGTGAGAGACGGAACACCGGGGTGGTTTTAGTCAGTAAGAGTCTGACAGACCCCTCCGCCCTCCCCGGGGCGGAGGACATCCATGAGGATTTCCCCCCGTCATCAAAAAAAAAAAAAAAAGATATTATTTTGTTAACCTTGAAATGAAATGTAAAAAGTTGTTTAGGAAATCATCTATAAAAGTTGGTGTTCGGGGAAATAAATACCTACACGTTTTTTTTATGTTTAGTTTTTCTTTTTGTTAGTTTTCCTATAACTAAACACATACAAGAAAACAAAACAAAAAGAAACGATGAGAGTTACTATGAGTCACAACTAATACTGTAGAAAATGAGTCGACTAGTTCCAAAATTCCAATGAAAAATGAATTCTTTTGAATTTTCCTCCAGATATTACCAGAATACTAAACATTTATAACATTGGTTCTCACGGATCACGAAAATAAACTAGTTTTCTAGAAAACTGTCAATTATTCAGCTTCTACGTCAGAACTTGATCAATGTTCAATATTTATGTTTCGATTTATTTATTCAAATTTATGAGAATTTCTAATTGACATACCAAAGTTCAAACATGATAAATGAATAGAGAAACTTAGACAGACTACATAAATAAATAATATTATGTTATTGTGATCTGCTAGGCATACATTTTGAAATTCATTATACCTACTTAAATCTGTCATTGGCACCTACTTATACATATACAGACGAAAACATCAATTATTTATGAAGATCTAGAGAGTAGCGATGGCCCAGTCGTAACGACCGCGACTCACGAATTGTAGGTTCGAACACCAGATGGCGCTTTACTTTGTGAAAATTATTTCGTCACCACAGCTTTTAAAACGGTGAAGAAAAATATCGTGGGAAACCGACATGCCTTAGAACCAAAAAATCGAAGACGAGTGATGTCTACCAAAACGCAGTGGCATCGTGGAATACGGCCCACACCCCCTCAAAGAGAGTAGGCCGTCTGAGCATTGAGAACATTATAGGCTAATTATGCTTAGTTTGATACGCTATGAAAATCTCAAAAATAGTAAGTCAGAAGATAATTAGTATTGTCTAAAGACTCGCACTATCTCACCATTTCGAAACAAATATTATCTTTAGCCCTCATCGTCATAATTTCAGCCGTAAGACGTCCACTGCTGGATATAAGCCTTTCCCAAGGACTGCCACTTCGACCGGTTCTATGCTTCTCGCATCCAGCGGATTCCTGTGGCCTTCACCAGGTCATCGGTCCACCTTGTGGGAGGCCTTCCAACTCGACGTCTTCCACAGTACGCGATGGCTAATCTAGAATCCCCATCGGCCATTCGTTCTGCGGGCAATATGCCCTGGCCACTGCCACTTAAGTTTGAAAATGTATCCCTAAATCATTGAAACTAAAAATATCTCCTGAAAGATTAATGTTCGATCAATCTTTAGAAGCCAATAAAATTGAGTTCTAAACATAAACGAAGGAAAAATACGAACTCAACTATAAAATACATTTCATACACCATTCCTTAAACCAAAAAATAACTCATCATGAAATACTGAAATCTTACACATAACTCAAATAGTTGCAAGATTCTTCGTCGATTCAGACTCACTGACTCAGATCTTTTGTGAGTTTGAATGAGGACATCTAGCATTGAGCTATAAGAACTAATATATAGACGGTATGACCGTTCTCGACTCCTTAAGTGTGGGCAATGTTTCTTTATGTGCTGAGAGCTTTTAGAAGATTATATTTGTTATTTTTAGGGTTTCATACCAGAAAAGGAAAAAATAGAACCCTGTTAAAATTAGTTCGTTGTCCGTCCGTCTGTCAAGTTCCTTTTTCTCGGGAACGCGTGGAGGTATAATGTTGAATTTAATATCAAATACGTAGGTCTACGGACCCTTGGGGTTCTAATAAATTAAGCTTCTAAATAAAAAAAAATATCGTGATTTATTTTGGTCAATCGCAAGTGAATCAAAAACTACAGGGTACTTTCCGTTGACTTAAAATCATTAAATTAGGCAAGAAGCAAGGTCTCACAATACTAATAAAGGAAAACGTCCGAAAATTCTTAATTTGTAGTTTTATCATATACACCGACAAATTTTAATGGTTGTTTTCCCGCGGCAGAACAACTTGCCATAAGCAGTACTTTCGAAGCATAGACTAAAAGTAAAAAAATAAAGATTTTTTTGTTTTAAAATTATTTTTCATCGACTCGATAAAACACTACTCAATAGTAACACTAGAGGTAACTTGTAGGTACTACTCGAATCGCACGCGCCGCCGACAAAGAGAACACTGAGAACAGCGATGCATAAATGTTCTAAGCAAAATAAACTCTCGCACGTGGTGATTTTTCACAATGGTTAATCAGCCATTTTTGTTTCTAATATTTAGTTATTTATAAAACGATTGTATTACCAAGACAAAACCATTTCGCTGCGGGAAAACAACCATTAAGATTTCACGGTGTGTAAGTATTATTTCACGGTGTATAAGTATTAATTTGCGTTTAAAAGTTTACAGTTGCAGTTGGTGAATTGACTGTGACGTATATCGATGTGTGGGAAAACATATTTTTCACTTACATTGTAAAGTTTCTCCTTGGGATAAATTCATCCCAACTACGGAACCCTGCGTAGACCGAGACGCAATTGGCCGATTTTTTTTACATTTTCTCACTTTATTCTTAAATAAAATAATGGAAGTTCTTAGAAAATAATTTAAAGTTCTCTAGTTTTATCATTCTATGTTAGTAAGATCTTTTTTGCTGTGTTGGGCCTGTCAGCAACAATTTTGTAACCTCCTTCACCAATTTATTTTTCAGTCTTGATAAACATAATTGGGTTTCAGAAAAATGATAGACTTTTATTAAAAAAATATTCAGCTATGTCATCTTGAATTTAGTATAAAATTCTCTATTCAGACGTAAATAAGACGGCCTCTAAATAATGACTTATAGACCCTCATATCTTTTAATAGAACCCATTTTTGTAAATCGTAAGTACCCTTTAGTAACAATATCATCTTTCGTACTGAATTTTGGCCCAAAATCGTTGATTACATGAGCGAATTTGCTAATAAACAACATAAAACTGGCCACATAACATTGCCATCGGCCTTAGAAAAACTAATAAGAAACAAGAAAAGTTTAATACAGTCCTGAAAGTTGTCAAGGAATTTCGTGCCTCTCTACATTCTTTATGCAAGTTAGTTTCGACATGATATGCCCTGTGAAGGTACTTACATCTTCTACACAATGTTGGAAGCTCTATTACTGTAATCAAAATAATTATTATCTGTACATAGATGCAAAGAAATAACATTTTAAATGTCTATTTGTAAAGTCCAAATAACACCTTTCTTCTAAATGCTAAAAAAACTATACATGGGGTTTATTACAAAAATAAGCTTTCTTTTTTAAATTTTTGTCTCTCTATCCATCTGTTTGTTCCGGTAAATCTCCAAAACTGCTGGATTTGACGGGATTTGTACTGGCAGATAGCTGGGAGTATCATAGGCTACATTTTAACCCAATGGCACAATCCCGTGGTAATTTTCGATATTCACGCTTTTAGTGCAAGGGATTTTAACTTCAATGTCAAAATCAATGTCGCTATATTATTATTTTTACTGTCGTCTTATTGCCTGTTTTCTGTACAACTGTATACCATAGAAACTAATCAAACTGTCCAAATCGTTTCTAGGACGTAGGACAAACACAGACAGTGGTCTGTGTTTGTTCTACAGTACGGTACCAAGCAGTCTCTCTGCTCAAACATTTCCGTCAAAATGGAACTCTCTAGTCTCCCGATCGCTTTTCTTATAATTTATCTTTTAACTTGCAGTTATACAGTCTGGGATATCGACACGCAACCTAATATAAGGATTCAGTAGACAAAGAAAGTTTTTAGTCTCCTTAAAAAAATTGTGACACTGATTTTTTTTACCACCGACGAATAAAAAAAATTGTGACCCTGATTTTATTTTATCACAGACGAATAAAAAAAATTGTGACCCTGATTTTTTTTCATCACCGACGATTACTACGCTAATGGGTCCACGTTCATGTGCTGAATTCACGGTTTCAGTTTGCGCGTCGATGCTGCCACCCCGTATTACTAGAAGGTATACGATACGTATAGGGCAGAGGTGGCTTGTGGTAAAGGCCTCGACTTACGAGTTGTAGGTCGTAGGTTCGAACCCAGGCGCCTGACTGGCATTACTTTCTGTAAATTATTTCATCACCAATGCTCTAAAAACGGTGAAGGAAAACATCGTGAGGAAACCGGCATGTCCTAGATCCAAGAATTCGAAGACATGTGACATCTACCACAACGCTCTGTACCCAACGCTCACGGCCTCTCACAGAGAGGAGGCCTATGTCCCAGCAGTCTGAACATTATAGGCTGATTATGTTATTCGATACGTATTCGGTTGTTCCCAACATTCCTTTTCTATCAGTTTATTCCAAACTGCTGTAAGTGCGTTTCATTTTAGAATCTCGAGTACTAGACTACTGGAGCCACCCGTGGAATTCTAAGCACGTTATAGACGAAACGTGAAGGAAAATATGCGAGATAAGGCACGTGCCCGTAATAAACGTTTAATAGCTTGTTGTTTCTCGATACACATCAATCGCATGGCGTGTTTGATGAAGTATTGTTAAGTAGAACATACAACATTCGTTGCGTGTTCCGTGTGGTTCCGGATGTAGAAGAATAGCACCGTCCCATTTCTTCCCGTGGGTGACGTAGAAGACGACTAAGGGACTTACTAGAGAATGGGTAGCAGCGTTCTCTATACAATTTACCCACATACTGCGATCGCTACTCGCCTGCCAAGCGTGGCGATTATAGCGAAACCTCCCTTTTGGGGGAAGCTTATGTCCAGCAGTGGACACCTTTCGGCTGAATCATCATGATGATGATGGTGATGACGACATTCGATAGTAAGGTATCAGCATTCTTTCTTTCATTGATTTTTCATCTGTTCAGTGGGGCTTATGGCTTAGTAACAATAGCCGCACGGGTCGATCGATCAGGTTAAGTTACGCTTGCCGCAGTTGGTCCGTAGATGGGTGACCATCTTAACATTCCAAGACCTCTCCGTGCCTCGGAAAACACGTTAAGGCGTTGGTCCCGGCTGTAATTCGTGGATCTTTGAGAGTCGTTACGAGTAGTCAGAAGCCTATAAGTCTGACAACCAGTCTTACCAAGAGGTATCGTGGTACCCAGTAACTGTGTTGTGGAGGAAAGATAGGCAGTCGCTCCATGTAAAATACTGGTATTCAGCTGCATCCGGTTAGACTGGAAGCCGACCACAACATAGTTGGGAAAAGGCTAGGCAGATTGATTGAAACATTATTTGTTCTTGTGGCTCCAGGTTTAAAATGGACTACCTGCATTCCTCATCATCACCATCATTTCAGCCGATAGACGTCCACTGCTGGACATAGGCCTCCCCCAAAAAAAATGGGGTGGTTTGCCATAATCACCAAGCTTGGCAGGCGGGTCGGCGATCGTAGTATGGTGGTAAAATGCATAGAGAACGCTGCTACCCATTCATTCTACGATACTCACGGGAAGAAATGGGATGGTGCTATTCTTTACGTCTGGCACTGCATTCTTACTGTAGATATAAAAATTCAAAGACATGTGACATCTACCTACCCGCACTAGGCCCGCGTGGTGGATTACGGCCGACTCCCTCTAACTGACAGGTGGGCCGTGTCCCAGCCGTGGGAATATTATAGGCCGATGTAAAAAATAATGGCAAAATTCTTAATTTCTGCTCATTGCAGTCTAAAAGTCTAGGAACGCCCATCTAAGACAACGGACACATAAATAAAACTTCAAGAATCGTGAAGATTTATTTATGCGCGATACTCATACGTCCCACACCCACGTTTCCTGAAATATCTATTTTCAATACATTACACAACATAAAACATAAACACTCACAATAGCTTTACGAGCATCTGTTTTGAAAAACAACCGGAAAATATTTGAAGATTGTGGTAGAATTATATCTTGGATTACGTCATTGGGCGCGTTATATTTCAGTGTAGAAATGTTCAACGGATTTTTCTTATGTCGTATTGCGGAAAGATTATCACCATATTATGTATCTATAGTCCTTGGTACATGTTTCGATATTAGGTATACCCATCTTGCGCCCGCGGTTTCACCCGCGTGGTAGATATGTTCATATAAAAACTAGCTTATATCCTTTGCTAGGCTTCAAAGTATCCCCATGCCAAGTTTCATCAAAATTGGTCCTGTCGTTTCGGAGATTAGCTGGAACAAACAAACAGGCAAAAAAATCAAAAGTGTTTTTTTTACGTATTTAGTAAAAAGCTATTATTTTGACATTAAAAACAGACACTCCGATTTTAAATATTTGTACAGATGCCATTTCTATTAGTGTTAATGTACAAAACGAAAGATCGTTTCTATTAACTAAATTCTATTGAATGGGCTCCTTTTTTATATTTGTCGAAAATTATAATGTAATATTTCGTTTGTTTTAAAAGATTATTTACTGCCAATTCTTATATTTTTTTGGGTAATGGGTTGATCTTGAACTGAAGTTTATTTGTCGTTTATTTTTATTTTTTTGAACGAGAGTTTTGAGTAGTCAAATTCAAAACCAATTCATTGCCCATTTTATCTAAAATTTGAATAAGTTAAAAAATAATAATAAATAATCTTTTTTGTCAGCCGTAATTTCGTAAAAACGTTGGAAATTATTAAATAGATACTATCTTTTATCGGCGGCTACGCCCGCGTGGAGGTCAAAAATTATTCCAGTAGTAACTATGTTTTATTTTTTTATAAGAACGTGATAAAACGTTAATGTGGTAAAACGTGGTAAAATTTGGTAAAATTAAAATTATTGTTGAAGTCATACATTGTATGACTTTCACAATAATACACTGTAATTTTTCCATAACATGTAGACATTAATACGATTCGTAAAAATGTTATATTCTAAACCTACAGCAAAATTCTCAAAACAGTCACCGGTTTGAGGTCTTTATATCAAAATTAATTAATATAGATTTAGCTTGAGCGCTGACTCTTTTGAATAACTCAGAATAGTTTCTTACATAATTATGAAGGGCCTGATCAGAAGTCAATGATTTTTCGTCGGTACAAATTATATAAGATATCTCTGCTTTTTCTAATGCCAGCAGTGGCCCATTCGCTAAATTTTGGATCAGTCGTGATTGTAACTTTTTTCAGGACATGCTTTATTGAATTCTTGGCATACTGTAGAAAAAGAATGTGACATAGTTTATATTGGGATTTGTGAATCAAAGAGTGCTGCTGAGAGATTGCTAAGAACATTATTGTTAAAAGTTTTCAATTTATTTTTAGTCAGAGGTCTCAATTCAATGGTTTTATCTAGGTATAACTTTTTATCTAAGTCACACGATACAAGCTGACCAGTTTGGTCTGACCAGACGCCACTAATTGTGTGGTGGGGTGCGCGCCGTTGATCGACGAGCAGCCCACCAACTCCATCGAGCGCCACCAAACGGCGCTATTGTACCCGATACGTCTCGATTGCGATATGTACTGTGCCAAAACATTGTTACTTTTATCATCATAGGCAAAATATAAAATTAAATCTAGGTTATTTAATAAACGACACAAATATCTGAACCGCAAGCGGGGTGTCCACTAAGTCACAATATATGTATATGCGGATACATAACTCCAAGCAACTTTAGTAATTGACAACTAGTCCTTAAACTGTCAATCAGAACAAAACATTGCAGTAATTCATTCTTCACGTGCCGATTTGCACGCGTGTCGACATATGTTATACCTATATTCTGCCAGGAATATAGTGCAATAACTCTTCAAGTTCGTCCATCTTATCATTCGGTTCAAGGGAGAACATTTACAGCTTGTTTTGATGTCTGTATCATTATAAAGTGCCGACTACAGTCAAAAGAGGTTCACATCGTTCTCATCAATTTGTTTTGTTGACGAAGTACTCTTTGATTTCACTGTGGCATGAGAATTTGATTTCCTATTTTGTTTTTTACTTTGGAATTATTCATTTTGTGTTGTTTACTTTACTTTCTCAGTTTATGAAAGTATTTTGAATCAGATCGTTATTTATTTTTTGCATAACTGTAATTATTTATTGGTTTCACGCTAGATGAAAAACAGTTTCTTAGGTTTAATAACCTAAAAAAGATACACTTTATAAAACCCAAAGTACAATAAAGATTCTTCATAATTTTCAAATAAGTAATATATTTATTTCATATTCCAAGATAATATTATCATAATTAAAAAGCTAACAATCTTAAAATAATAACAATATGTACAAGTACATAAAAAGGAGAGTAAACAATCATCATCAGAGCTTCAAAAAATGCGTGCCAGCCTTGCCACGTGCTGCTAAAATTTAATTTGGAATGTAGAAGAATAGCAGGAAATAATGAGAGACGTTAGCAACACATGCGAAAGATATACTATACCAGTAGCTGCTTTGTATGTAGAATAGGAGATACGCGGGAAATTAATAGTAAATATCGAATGACAAACACATGGTGCACATCTGATGCTGCAAACTGAAAGTACGGTCTGACCTCATTATAATGTAGGTATACTAATTAATGGGCTATTGTGGTCAAGTTTGTTAAATATAGTAAATAAACCTAAGTATAGAGTGCAATGGGAAGTCGATTTAGCAACCAATTTTCATCTTCATCATCATTCTGCCGAAAGACGACCGCTGCTGGGCATAGGCGTCTCTCAAGCACCGCCACTTCGACTGGTTCTGTGCTTCTCGCAACCTGCGGATCTTGCGGGCTTCACAAGGTCTACCGTATTCAAGGGTAGGCGGGCCACCTCCTCTCCTTGCCCTGGAGTTGCATCAGGGAGGCACTCCGGTATCACCGAATGCCGACTTACCTCAGTAGTGTGGTCGAGGCCTATTTGACGGACAGGGCCGTCATCTACCCCGGTCACCAGGGAGAGTGGAACCGGCGAGAGATGTCGTGCGGTGTGGGACACCGCACGACATCTCTCGGGTGGATCGGATCTGGAGCCGCATCTGTGGGACATCGGGTACGACTGGGTGCTGCGCGCCGACCTCCCTAGCAGCGGCATCAGTGTAGTTTGCTACGCTGACGACACGCTGGTCCTGGCGCAAGGGAGGTCGCACCAGGTGGCGGCCGAACTTATGACACAATGGTTTGCGACAATCGTCGATAGGATCCGGCAATTGGGACTTGAGGTGGCCTTGCAGAAGTCCGAGGCAATGTGTTTTCATGGTCCTCGGAACGCGCCATCGACGGGTTCCCAAACGAGTCGAAGTTGAAGTACCTGGAACTCGTCCTCGACAACCGGTGGAACTTCGCGGAGCATTTCCGATGTTTGGCGAGATGGCGTCCTTACCTTCCGCCTGACGCAGGTCCTCACCGGACACGGCTGTTTCGGGAGGTTCCTGTTTCGCATAAGGCGGGAGGAAACGCCTGGGTATTTTTCACTGCAAAGATCGCCCTGAGGATACGGTGGAACATACGGTAGAGGTCTGCCCGGCTTGGGTGGAGCACCGTCGTGTCCTCGGGGAGGTGATCAGCGGCGGCGATCTCTCGCGTCCGGCCCTGGTCCAGGCCATGACACGGAGCGAGAGCGCATGGGTAGCCGTCACCTCCTTCTGCGAAGCAGTAATGCTCGCGAAGTGGGAGGCGACGCACGTGAAGGCGAGGCAGTATACGCGCCCTCACGGCCATAGTCGCCGCAGGAGACGCCCTGGGCGTCGGAAATCCCAGGCTGATTCCCGGCCACCGTAGGCGCGGGCTTCGGATGGCAAGAAATGGGTAGCTCGCTGTCCGGTAAGGACCAAGCCTGGGTTGACGGCGTGTTGTGTTCCACGCGCGCCTCAAAGAGAAGTCAGCACCAACTGTTGTGGTCCGCAAGGGCGAACGCCTGCCAGAGGTGCGGGTTGTTCGAAAGAGATACCGTCGTCCCTGGCACACAGGCAACTAAGGGAACACAGGTGGGTTTTAGTCAGTAAAAGTCTGACACGGCCTCCTGCTCCACTCAGAGCGGGATAAGTTATTTGATGTTTTTTCACCCTCAAAAAAAAACCTACGACACCACTGCACTTACCGATTTTGACAGTACTTTCACTGCCAGATGCTATACGGAGGTGCTGATGTTATAAGGGAGCTGATGTTATAAGGAGATACATAGGCTAGATTTTGTCTCGTTAGCACGCTCCCGTGTGATAATTTCCCAGATCCACATGGGCGAAGCTGGAGCTAGCTGCTACTAAAAACAGCTCCAAAATCTCCAACCTGTCACCAGTTTCCAATGTGTAATTTCTTTAATCTCCCAAGCATCACTGTCACTGTATTGTCAGTAATGAGCTTTTTAATTAGCAGTCTAACCTCCTTTGAAGACACCCCTTAAAAAACATGGCATCTTACACTAAGGTCCTGTCCTTGCAAACGAAACTGCGGAAACTCCTTGCTTCCATGTAAAAAGTTAAGTGAATATGTAAATGCGGGATCATTTGCGGAGTCCCTCCATATTTGATTAGGCCACTTACTAATCTTCAAGGGACTCTTTTGCCCTTCTTTATTTAAGGAGCTGCGAGTGTTGACGTAAAAGTATTTGTGGGGCTGTATGACAACAGCCACACGGGTCGACCGCTGGCGGCAGTCTGTTTGTTAATAGGTGATTATGCATCACATAACAAGACTCAGCGTGCCTCAGAAATCACGTTAACCTGTTGGTCTTGACTGTCATTCGCAGATCTTTGATAGGCGTTACGGGTAGCCAAAAGTCTTACCAAAGGGTATCGTGTTATCCAGTAATTGGATTATGGAGGTCAGATAAGCAGTGACTCTATGTAAAATACTGGTATTCGGCTGCATAGACTGGGATCGTGACCGTAACAAACTTGGGAAATGGCTAGGCAAATTGATAAGGGAAAAATATCCAAATCTACGATTTCTTTTAGTCCAGAATACAAGCACGTTTACGGCTAAATTTTAAGTACTGTGTTGTACTGTGATGGATGAACAACAGTAATGTTCAGAAACCTTTTTTTTTTTTTGATTGGGCGAAAGAACTGTTTATCCTTCTGACTTAACTTTAATAAAGAAAAGTAAATAAAAAGTTAATATGTGGCACAAAGACAAATTCAAATTCAAATTCATTTATATTAATTCAGTAGGTACTTTATCTGTATCTAATATCCACAAACTTACATGAAATCAAGGACTCACGCAAGCCCACCCAACAAATAGACATAAAAAAAGAAAAGATCGGTTCAATGAACGTTAAAATAAGGCTACCGTGGTTCATTATGTACGGACAACATCTTCCCTTTATATCCTTAGACGAATTTATTTCATTACCAAGTCCGCTCAAGCTCATGCCGTCACGGGAGATGCTCATAAAAACCCTTAACACACACATCCATGAAGGAAGTCTATAAAAACATACTCCCTTTGTTAGAGGCTTAGACAAGAAATGTACAGAAGCGGAGCTGACGCTTTAAACGGGATAGAAATGCCTACTTCATGCCGAAGCGACGGAATCCGGCCGGTGAAGATCTATGGAGGGTCGGTAGCAGCTGGAAAAGAATAGCCGAGGATCGATTACAATGTGCTTAATGACAAGGCCTGTATCCAGTACTGAACTAAAATAGAAAAGAAAATACGCTTACATGGGACACTCGGAAAGTTTTGCGAAAAAAAAAGGTTCTATAGGTAAATAATTTGACATGGGCGAGCACAGATCGTAAGATGATGGTGAGAAGCGCTAGCTAGGGTGATTACTTCAGCAGTATCGTCGATCAAACACGAAATGAAAACATCGCGAAAGGACATGTCGCTTCTTTACAATTTTATTATTCTTTGTCAGAGGACGTGTCACGTAGCAACAGCTGGTATAAAAGAGGGGGGCATAGGTAAATTAAAACACGATTTTCTCCTTAGCATAAGTTGATTGTGGGTGAAGCGAGTTTTCGTGTACTTTAAAATGTTTTTCTGGGAGAACAATATCGATACTTAGAAGTGTGTCTTTTAAAGTAAGTAATTATATTATGCCAACGGTGAAACTTTGCGAGGAATAACTTCTTTTACTAAGTGCTTTTTGTTACCAACCAAATATAAAAAGTTTTTATTTTATGATAAGAAGTTACCACAAAGAATTTTTGAGAATGACTACTGCGGGTTAACAATGTTCGTAGTAGTCCAATAATGATTTATAAGGACGTTTTCGACAACCCTGCTTGCATTACAGATATTACCAGGTTATTAAAAAAACCTGTTGGTACTGTAGGTAGCTGTTTGACTCTCTGTATCAGATCGAGTCATGAAACATATTTTTTGAGCAACTTTGATAATTATTCCTCGAAAATCATTCGCTCCTTCATCATTTTCCCCTTCGCCTGTCAGCCAAATCTTGCGCCTACTTTCTCTTTCTGCTATTCCATTTCTAAATTGGCTTCAATATTCGAATGCAACTACAGTTATTTTATTGCCAGCCTGTACAACTTTGGCAGACAATCTTTACAGGACCTATAACAGTGATTTCAACTGCAATCGTTGGCTCACTTAATTCATTTCTAAACCACATGTAATCACCTTAATAAATAAACAGGACCTCCCATCGTCCTACAACAAGATTAACAACCTTTTCTTCTCTCACACATTGCCCATCTCTTTCCCCCAATAACTAATATCGGAACCGAGGAAGTTTTTTTCGCCATGACCGTCCCTAGCCATCAACGGCCAACTGAAATCGCTCTCGTACCTAATGGGGGTTGAAATGTGTTCGACCTCGATACAAAGTAGGCGATACATGGAAAATGAACAATCATAATGGGGTTTATGGTCGCGTATTACGTTAAGCGGGATGTAGGTAAGTGCGAAGGTTAGATTTGGGTGGATGACAAAATTATGTAGGTTTAAGAGATTTTGGTAGTAGAAATCATGTTATATTATTGTACACCCCAACTCGCCCGCCCTTCACCACTTCATAGTGCTTTACCTGGGAAGAAGAAGTGGCGCAACAAACTCCCCAGCAGCACAGCTGTCTGTTAAGTTCGAAGAACTTGATTCAGTACAATAATAGGTAAGTAATTAACATTCAGCAATAAATGAAACTTAATTAAATAAAAAAATCAAAAAAATATGGTTTATACAGCCAAATAAAATAAACAATGATAATGAAGTAACTCATATGACCTGTCAGTAATTAAGCTTAATTTTGGTGAAAGAACATAAACGTTGTCTTGAGTTAATCACAGCGACCAACAATTCTAATCGTTTAAGTAGTCGTTGATAGAATAGTATGCCTTAGAACAAAGATTTGATTTTACTTTAGCTTTAAACGCATTAAAATGTAAATCTAGTAAAGAAGAGGGAAGCTTGTTATAAAAGGTTATACCAAGCCCAACAAATGAGTTATGAATTTTATGTAGCCGGTGAAATGGCACGTAGTTTGTCCTTATTTCTAGTATTAATATTACCAGTAGTGTGTATTGTTTTATCTCCCCAACCACCTACAACCATTGAAGTTTTAATTAACAATTACGTCGGTAGGTAACTATATTATTTTTAAATTGAATGGCTTCATTTGATTAGAAAAAAGAAACGACAATTTAAATGCTTCATATATTTTTTTACAAAATGGTGACTGAAAATGTTTTTCATAATTTCGATTTTTAGTGCAATAGTTGGCAAGAGGGTAGTGACGTAAGCATTGTGTCAGTCCCAGAATGCGAGACCTTGTTTCTTAGACCGTGGCTTGTTTTTACGACTTTTTACTTAACTTGACAACTGTCTATAAGCTGACTTCGGACGGGGAATCCTTTCGCGTGCTGGAACTCACTGGTAGGCCTGACTAAAAAGCGCGCTGTCTCACCAGGCATCCTGCCCGACAGAGGTAGTATCAGTAATGAGCAGTTAGACGCTAAACTACACGCACAACGTTATTGTGTGAGATGCAGGATTATTTAAAGTCAAACAGGCACGTGAAAAATTAAGAAAGGTCCTTCGGAAGATCGGGTTTTATGAAAAAAACACTAGGTAAATCCATGACAAATAAAGTTTATTTAACCTTTTCGATAATTGAACATTGTCATTTCCGACTTGGTTTTGGAGATTTTACACTTCTTTTATTATTTAAACACGCCCAAAGATACGTAAAATTAGCAAGAAAAACTAATCTTTGTTGGCTCCTAACTTTTTAATGGCTTATTATTTTAGTATTCTGTTTCCATACAGATAATATTAATAATAAGACAAAACTATACCATGTTTAATTTTTGATGTACATTGTCCAACAGTTTAGTAATACGCTCCCGAAGTTTGTATGGGAAAAATGTGGACTAGGTTCACCTTAAGTTGGTCGGAATAAGTAAAACATGCTCACTAAGGGATTCACAGACGAATCTAACCTGAAAACCAAATGTAATTCTATTCCACAATGTCGCTTATGATCATGCCCTGCATTATCATGTAACGGTATCCCGTTCCTACGTTACAGGAACGAATGACGTTTTGAGAGAACTCCAAACCACAGTCTTCTCTCGTGTCGAAACGACCTATACGAGAAAATGAGCTCATGTAGTTGCACAAATATTCTTGTCAGCAGGTTATTGCACAACAGAAGAAAAAAGAAATGAAAACATATGTTTGGAGCCGAGTCTACTAGATTCAACTTCACCGACCGACTGGAGCAGAGCATACTGGATTCAGAGTCACCCGTTCCGTTCCCTCGGTCACTGTTCAGAAAGAGCGCAAAATGCGTCTAAAAAAGTTTTCACTTCTTAAAGAAACGCGAGGAAGAATTAAGAAAGTAAAGGGAGTTAATTGTAGCGTGACGGTTGACAGGGGAATATGGAAGAAGAAAACGCATTGCGCTGACCCCAAATAATAGGAGAAAAGAGCAGGAATACACGTATACGTAATGATAGCGCAACTAACGCTAAGTCTGCTATTACAATAGTGTCAGAATGGTCTATCATTGATTTCATAATTGTTGATTTTGACAAGTTTGGTAATCTACTAACATAATGGCGTCATTATGACTTTCCAATGATCAGCCACTGACACTCCATTGAAAGAAATGGCATTTATTGGTAATCTCGTACATAATGACAAATGAATGACTGACTTAGGCGGTAATCTGCTAAAATTTAACACTAATAAACTATTATATAATAATAAGTAACATGTAAAAATATATATTTAAATGAAATCGGGCATGAATAAATGTTCAAATTTAGTAGTCGTTTTTGGAAAATCATTTCTACTATCGGGTTTTATAATAATGGCAATACGACAATGCCATTATGACACAATTCTATTACGACACCATTGACCGACCAATGATCGACCATTATGAATTTAGCAAATCACGAACTTTTAGCAAAATGACAATGGGATCGTGTTGGAATGACAAATTTATAAAAATAGCAGACTCGCCCCAGGGCGACCTCAACACACGCTTAGTAGCTACTGTTACTTGTGGAAACTCTTTTAGAAAAATGACAGACATTAATAACCGAAGTCGACGGGATAACAATAGTTTATGCGTAAGAAGGTCCCATACAGCATTAATGCATAAAAGTGTGTTTTGCATGACGCCAGTCTTATTTAGCCGCTTACCAAGGTCAATCAAAGAACTAAACGTTAACTTATTTAAGAAACGGCTGAAATCCTTACTGGTGAACGCATATTATCTACAGTATTTCGGAATTTTTCACAGACAAAAATCTAGAATGTTGACATATTGCCATTGTAATACATTTAATGTTGTCCTTTTTTTTTTTTTTTTTTTTTGATTTTGGCTTCACACGGTATGTGCATTTAGCCAGTGTCAAGTAATTTTTCTTTTAGATCAAGTAAATGGCCCGATATCGGGCACGAAGTTACAAAACAGTCATAGTCGTCTTTAGTCAGTCAAGTCAAATCAAAGTTATTGTAAAGCGGTAGTAACTTTACAACAACCTAATAGGAGTTTTTGGGGGGAACACGAAAAGTCCACGTTAGTCACTTATTTTCACCTTCACTACACTTGTGCACTCACACGTAACTACATTGAATAATTCACTATCAAAATTATACAATTTAATTCGCTATTTCACTAAATTCCATGAAAATGAAAATTCGTGCGACATGTTCCAACGCGATCCCGCCAAAAACTCAATGTTGTCCTTGACATAAGTTTTGTATAATGACATTAGTATTATAAATTGACATTATTATTTTAACTTTTTTTTTTTTTTTTTTTGATTTTGGCTTCACACGGTTTGTGCATTTAGCCAGTGTCAAGTAATTTTTCTTTTAGATCAAGTAAATGGCCCGATATCGGGCACGAAGTTACAAAACAGTCATAGTCGTCTTTAGTCAGTCAAGTCAGAGTTATTGTAAAGCGGTAGTAACTTTACAACAACCTAATAGGAGTTTTTGGGGGAACACGAAAAGTCCACGTTAGTCACTTATTTTCACCTTCACTACACTTGTGCACTCACACGTAACTAAATTGAATAATTCACTATCAAAATTATACAATTTAATTCGCTATTTCACTAAATTCCATGAAAATGAAAATTCGTGCGACATGTTCCAACGCGATCCCGCCAAAAACTCTTTTTTTTTTTTTTTTTTTTTTTTTTTTTAACTTGACATCAGTATTGTTTGGTGACATTAGTATTGTAATAAGTCTTTTATTTGTTTTCAGTCTGTGTGTTGACATGCAAAATATTGACATAAAAAATAATCATTGACATTAATTTATATTGCCATTTAACAATAATTATTTTGTATTATGAAATGTGTGAGTCTTTGTAATCTTTATAATCCAGTCTTTATAATTCAGACTTATTGTATTTTATTTATTTTATCATTGAGATTTGGCTGGCATGATATTTTTTTTTATTACTTACAAATATTTGTACGCCCTCTGGTATAACATAGCGCACGCTTTATTATCTTTATACATCATCATTATTTTACCTACCTATGTTAAACAAATGAATAAATGACTTATGACTTATGACTTCCTTGCTCATTCATCGTCATCCAAAGCCCGACTTCACCCATCACTGCTGAGCATATTCCTCTGCTTTCTTGTACCAATCCCCACGCCTCTGTGCCATGAGGCCAGATGTGGCCATCCAAGTTCTACCTGCGATAGTAACAATGTCGTCCGCCCATCTCACCGCCGCCGGACGACCTTGCTCAGAGAATTCTCTATAATCCCAATTTGCAATCAGGAAAAACGTTAGCCAAATTAACATATCGATAAAGGTTGTTAATGTATTCCCTAGTGAAGTATTGGTAAGCTATTTACTTTTATGGGCCTGCTAACTTCCCGCTAATTGCCTTCCACTCCCTGAATTATATATACTGCAATGTAATAGGAATGTACTACGCGGTTTTATTTAAAATAGAATAATCCTGCTATAATGTGCGGTTTTATTTAAAATAGAATAGAATAAAATAATATTGTAAAGAATGTAGGTCCTGTTACAAATCAGATGTTACACATAATGGAAGAGTCCTTGTACATTATGCCTTTCAGGGCGCTTTCACATTTTTCTCTCGAATTTGAGGGTTTGACTCGAGATTTGATGAATGATTACGGTTTAGGTATAGCCAAAAACTTATAAAAAAATATGGGTTCTGGAAAATTTAATTTTTTGTCTAGAGAGCGCTCTAAATAGTTTTTTCAATTTGTTTACACAAGTCAGTAAAAAAAATTCTCGGCAAAGGATGTTTCATAAAATTTTACTTTCGGGCATCTTTTGATGCTTTGTTACATGGAACATATAATAGTTTAGTAATTTATAAAAATGTCTGTGGTAGGACTGTACCACACCTGTCTGTTATTTGGAATGCTCAAATCAATTTTTTATGTTTCATACAATAAATACACCAAAAATAATTCCGTAAAACAGAGAATTATTGATAGTTTTTCGTCTGAAATTATATTTTTATATAAGTATGTTTAATCGAAACTCAAACAAAAAGTATTTAATAACTAAGGTTACTAAGTCAACTTGATTGAAAAAATATACAGTCTATTTAAAAGTAAAAATATTTTTTTAAAACAATCGTGGAATGCAACGCCATGAATCAGAAATAAATCTCGGGACACGCGGGGTTTTAGCTTTAAGTCCGCGCCGGTTTGTTCCTGGGCGTCCGAATCATAATGGTTAGCATGTCTGAGTAGCGTACTTCACTAGACACACACGCGCGATCAGCTACCACGCGCCGTTAAATTTACCTAAAACTGAATACTTCAATTTGTAATAGCATGCAAAAATAATATGATCATTTTAACTATATAAATAAAAAATAAACTAACTAACGAGGTCTAAATCTAAAAAAAACTTTTAATTATTGGAAATTCTCGGCTAAAAAATATGAGTAAAAACTACAAGTAGATACCTCTATATAATAAGCTACGAGTATTAGAAACGGATTTTGTTTTCTGAAAACTTACAGCTACAGAGTAGTTAAAACATTATAGTGAAGAAAGGCCAATTATAAGTTTTCACTGATTAGAAATGTGACGTACAAGAGAAAGTGAAATTTGGTGAACATTTCATTATTAATTTGGACAGAAATTGCTTGGGATGTTGCTATCTTGTTACTGAGGTAAGTTTTAACAGCCTAAAACGCCAGTGTCATCGATGAGATATTATCGGATCACTGGTGTAACAACCCCGCTCAACCTCAGGCGCTGTTGAGATGTGTGATTAGGCAGGAAAAATTTAATTTCTAGACTGGAGCTGTAAAATGCGTATGTATTCCGAGAGAACAAAAAAGTGACACAAAATAAGTAGGTAGTAGACTTTAATTTACCGTCGCACAAAACGCCTGATGAAGTCTTCAATGCATTATGTTGCACGAAGTCAACATCAAGACAAAATTTAAACAGGCGCTATTATTAGCAATAAATAAGTAATATTATTATATAGAAATAAATACACTGCATTTAGTGTGGATAAATATAAAAATATACAAGATGGTATGACATCGACGCGAAACCTTTTTACCATGGATTCTGCACAAGATTCTGAGGATAAGTTGATGACGGTAAAAAAAATACAAATATTTTGCATAGGTATTGTACTTTTCCATGAAACAGCTGATAAAAATCAGTGCTGTTTTTTTCTAGAATCATGTGCTGAATGGTTACAGTTTGTGCACAATATTTCGATTTCCCTGCCACACGGTGTGCATTGTGTTAACTTCTTATACTTAAGAAATCAACTTCACATAGAAGTAGGTATGACCATAAGAATCAACTTTCAGGGAAATACCGCTTCATACCCACCATCTAAACGCGCGTGTAAGAAGTTAAGTCCCAAAGGAATAACAGCACATAAACTAATAAACTAAAGGTCAATTCGATGGGTCATTCAATGATGTTTGCTATGGCAGGCACGCACGGAACCCGATGATCATATTACTGAACAAACGTGAGCGATACAGTACTTGTCGATCATGTGAAAAAACTAAATTATATTGGTATCAGCTCTGCAGTAACCGATGGGATTCCCTGTCGGGAAAAATAACATACTTCGATACAAATTTTCATCCTCTATTTAACTAGTTTAGGGGATGCATTTCCAAAAGTCCTTCCTCAGTGCCCACCTTCGATAAATAAAGAACTACTATGCATTACTTCATGTTTGTAGACTCTGTGGTTACGACTATAGGTCGACTGCCAGTAAATGTAATATTTTTAAGTTAGACCTCCCACTTCTCCCATTCCCATTCATTTTCCCATTTCTTTCCGTGCGTGTCGTAGAAGGCGACTAAGGGGCTTACCGGAGAATGGGCAGCAAGGTTCTCTATGCATTTTACCACCTTATTTAGATCGCCAACCCGCCTGCTAAGCATGGCGATTATGGTCGCGTATGGATCGAAGAGTCTTACTATGAATTGTTGTATTTTTACACTATAGAATATAATAGCGAAAGATTTAATCTGGAGTCCAGTAATGCTAATTCACTGGTTCTGCTGATTATCTTAAAGAAATCAAAGATTTCTTCAAGTGTACCTACAGATGGACAACGACAACACGTCCCTTCATGATTTACTGGGTCCTTTAATACCGGACTCGTGTCGTCACACATGTGTGACAGACTGCTATTAATCTGGACAAAATGGCACATACATCTACTTAAAAAACCCTAAACATAATATCTTATATTCACTTGCCTACAAAATTAAATATCCTACGCCTCCAGGCTCAGGTCACGTAGGTAAACAAAACGGACTAGACTAAACGTGAGCGGCGTTGGTCGAAGAATTAAAAGTAAAACGTGACGTACGGGCAGGTCGCGTTTCATTCTTTTTTATGCTAGATTTGTGCCAATTATTTAGACTAGTTGACGCCCAGTGGTCGAAATTCAAACATAATTGATTGAAAACTTCATGTAATTAGCTTTCTGCACTGCTTCTCCACACAAACTATAACTGTGTCAAAATCCATAATGGAGGATTATGGAATTTGGCACAGTCCACGTAATTTTCGTAGAAAGGGCTACAAAGTTTTTGCTTCACGTAATGTTACAGCTGTTGCTTGTCTGATTGATGATATTTTTCTAAAAATGTCTACGATAAAAAGTAGCTCCAGCCCTTGTCCCTGTAATTTCAGCTGATTGGATTGATGTATGAGGCGTTCATAGCTAAATAATAACAACTGCACGGGTCGATCAACCAGGTCAAGCTACGCTTCATGCGGTAGGTCCGTGGAAGGGTGACTATTTGAATTTTGAAAATACGGCTGCAGATCAAGCTGTACATTTGCAGTATAAGCTGATCTCGCATTGTATAAGATTTCCCTACAGTGCGAGATCAGCGTAAACTGAAAATGTGTAGCTTGATGTGTAGCTGTGCGTAGATACCACGACCACTCCGTGCCTCGGAAAGCACGTTAAGTCGTTGGTCCCGGCTGTCATTCCTGGATCTTTGACAGTCGTCACGGGTCATCAGAAGCCCGGAAGTCTGACAACCAGTCTTACCATATTACTCACTAACTGGGTTGATAGGCATTCCCTCCATGTGAAATACTGGGAATCTGCTGAAAAGCTGCATTCATATTGAATGGAAGCCTACCCTACCATAGTTGGGAATAAGCTAGGTAGAAAATGATGATGATTGGGATTCACAGCTACATTTCACTGTTTAAGATTCTGGTGGCAGTTTCTGATTTTACATTCAAAAATATATTTCTGGCCAAGTGGTCACAGTTCTAACCTAACTGTTTCATAACAAATCATTTAACTAAATGTTTATTGTCTAAAGATTAAATTATTTGCTGTAATAAATCATTTAATAAAAGATCAAATTCCTTAATGACATTATCCTGGTAATATTCGGCCGAGTGAAAATTTTACCTAATCATTCCAAATATCGCATTGGAAATAGAAAAAGTTGCTAAAATTTGCTTTGGATAATGAAATTTTAGCAAAATAATTTTGACTAAACGGCAGGATCCCCACAATTCGAACTCTTCTTTGTACCCTGGTATCTCTCATACTTTTCCATAATAATCTGCACTTTGTACACTGAAAGATACTGCAAGGGTGCTCTTCCTATCGGAATGCAATACCAATTCTTGTATGAAACTTTAGAGTGCTCGCTAAGTTGCTCATATTGCTCATAATATTGCAAGGTACAACTTCCTTAGATAGCTTTTATCTTGAATACGTGATGTAATTGATATACCTACTTACGTACTGAATGATATACGTACCTACGTACGGAAGGGAAAGTAGAGGCGTTATAAGGAAAATAAAACTGTGAAAACGTTTACACGTGTACGATTGCACTAGTCAAGAGGATTTTTTGAGGGCAGTAAGTCAATCGAATCTGCCTAGCCTTTTCCCAAATACGTTGTGTAGGCTTCTAGTCTAATAGGAGGCAGCTGAATACCAGTATTTTGCATGGAGCGACTGCTTATCTGACCTTCACAACCCAGTTACTCGGTAAGACAATGTCCCTAGGTAAGACTAGTATTCACACTTTTGGGCTTTTGGCCGTAAAGATTTTCAAAGATCTATGAATGACAGCCGGGACCAACGGCTTAATGTGTTTGCCGAGGCACGGAGGGGTCTCGATATGTAGTTAATAATGGATCACTCATCTACTCACCAGTAAAGCGTAATGTTGCTTGCCTGTGGGTCTTCTATAGACTGTACTTCGGAGAGTGTGCGCAGGAGCTCCACGACCTGATCCCACCATCGCCCTTTTACTACCGGGCTACCAGACGCACTGCAGGGTACCATCTGCATTTGGTTGATATCCCGACCAGTCGTACTCAGCGCTACTCCTTCACATTTATTATGCTCACAGCCAAAGTGTGGAACTTCTGCCTGCGTATGTGTTCCCTTCCACATTTAACCCGTCTACCTTCAAAACAAGAGTGAAGAGGCATTTTCTGGGTACGCTCGATCCATCATAAACCTCATCAATCGCTTTTCATCAGGCGTGATCGAGGTCAAGAGCTGGCTCATTTAGAACTAAAAATTAAAGAAAAGCGTAGCTTGACCTTCGATTTATCTTTGCGGCTTTAGCACATATCCACTACCCTCGTTCTGAGGGCAGTATATCTAGTAGCTATATATTATACAAGTGGTGGCCTAGTGGTAATGGACCCGACTCACCAGTTATAGATCGTGAGTTCATACCTAGGCTGGCGCTTTACTTTGTCTAATTTATACCATCACGACGGGTCTCAAAACGTCATCGTGAGAAACCCGGCCTGGGCCCGCGTGGTGGATTACGGATATGGCCCACTGTCTCTCACAGAGAGGGGGCCTATTTCCCAGAAACACTCCTGGCCGTTATGAAAGAAAGAAAGAAAATACTTTTATTTGCGGTAAACATGACGCAAAAAAGAAAAGGAACACACAAAAATAAGAAAAGCTTGAGAGAAACATGCGTCACATCCACGCAAAACAGTTATTGCTCAGCATTATGCTGCGACCCTATGCAAGACAGAGCCCCAGCGCTGGTTTTCAGCGACAGCCGGCTTTGACGTAATGACGTCGCCCGGTGCATCAAACAATTATTAGGACACTGTACTGGTACAGCGAACTAATAAATAATAATATAATTTATTGTAAATGTGATAGAATATACTAAATAGGAATATAAAAATAAAAAAATAAAATAAAAAGGAAAAAAGGAAATAGACATACATGCTACGAGAATATCATCCCTAATAAAAACATTTTACTCTTTATGTAGTGGCATTTATTTGCTGATTATGTATGTATGTGTTATATATTACGTATTTAACGGTAGTTAGGGGTCACCCAGTGATTGAAATTCAACCATAATTTATTTTAATTTTAATCAACAATAAATAAGAATAATAGGTTTCTACACTCCTTCGTCATATAAACTTTAAACGTGCCAAATTTCATACTCCTCCGTCCACGAAATTTTCGGAAAAATGGGTACAAAGTTTTTGCTTCACGTTTAAATAATTAGAAGATAATTACATAGTTAGGCAGTCCCAACGATCCGGTCAGCTCTTATAAAAATATGCAAGACATTAAGCATAGGGTAAAAGACAAAATAACAAAGAAAAACGGAAAACCACGGCCCTCCATGGAACAAGAAATAGTTTCCTCAAGAGAAATTACTTTAAATGGTTTAGCATACATTCTTAATGCATTGAACAACGAGGTCAGTTGCTGTAGGTAAATGCATTTTCATCCGGGTTTCATGAGTATTCCCAGGGAAGGAAAAACTTATACAATAAAATTTCAATAGGTTCTTAAAGTCTAGTTCTAGTTTTTTGTACATAATGCGATAATAGTTACACTGAAGCCTGCAAAATCTGAAAATTTTGATAGTTCAATTAAGTGGTTCTTTATTTTAACCAATATCCATAGGAATAAAAACACTCTATCTGTATATGTCAATATTTAAAAACACTGTATTTCTGTGACTCAAATTGCTTGGGAGTCAGTGATTTTCCGTAGCACCAAAGCCAACATATTTGTAGAAGTTTGTACTTTTTTACAACAAATGGTGGTAAGGAAAACAGGATATTAATTGTAATTTCGTTACAAATCCAGAACAAACCACTGTCATACCAATTAACATTTAAGGAAATTAACATTTAAGGAAAATAACATCTAAAGTAAAACACCCTTGTCGAATAAATAACTCATAATCAATTCGCTACTATCACAGAAAAACTTCTTTCATCGCAACTAAAATAAATAACATTAGTCCTAATGCTTCCCATAAAGCTACGATATTCCCATAAACTTCACATGGGGGAATATGACAGCTGTCATCCCATTCATTCTTTGAAAGCTACCAAGAAACTTATCTAATAAGGATCGGACAATTCTCAGTAGCTTTCAAAGCCACGAGTACAGTCAATTTCTTTCCCAAAATAAACGCCATAATCCTCTTACGTGAAAACCTGTATTAGGTTTTAAGGGCGGATTTCACCAATGAAACTGAATGATCACGTCTAAACCGCGTTCAAGAGCTGTCAGTGTCATAATTTTGGTGGTTAGTGACACTGACAGCTCTTGAACGCAGTTTAGATGTGGTCATCGCGTTTAGTTTCATTGGTGAAATTGGCACATTAATAACTGAAAAATAATATCGACTATTCCATGAAAAAATACAATTTTGTCCGAACATTTTTCCTCTCCCACAAAGGTCGGGGTTCTTATCTCCAGCTAGCAACAACCCAACTACATACGTAAGTTCTGATCTGATAAAACTTTTGATATGAGCGTGTATCGAGTTTTTGGCCTGCTTCCATTCTTTGTGAAGTTTTGGACGGAAACTGTGAAGTTGTCAGTTTTATCAGATGGGGAACAGTAACTGTGATAATACTTTATTGCTTTTAAACTCAAGCTAAATTTCAATGGCTTTTTCATTAATGTAAGAAATAGATCAAATTAGCGAACACAGAATGACCTTGTTGGTGAAGTTCTTCAGAGGAGCAATTCTCGTAATTTTAAGAATGTTCAGTCTGATCCCAGTCTCAATCTGTCAAAAATAGTCTGACAACCATTCTTACCACGGGGTATCGTGTTACCCAGTTACTGGGTTGTGGATCAGATAGGCAGCCGCTCCATGTAAAATACTGGTATTACGCTACATCCGGTTAGACTGGAAGCCGACCACAACATAGTTGGGATAAGGTTTGGGAGATGATGATCTTATTTGTTTAAAATTCCCAGCTTAAAAATAGTAACGTGCCTATCCCACTTTGTCAATGAATTTCGCAATTAACTTACTTGAGAAGTACCGGAAAATCGGGTTCCAAGGTAAACAGCCAAAACCTCATACAGTCAGCGTCAATAATATCGGGACGAACAGACGGTTCAAAATAATCTAAACAACTATGAAAATTAAATAATAACTCAATGACACAAGGAATGTTGCAGAATGATGACAGCAAACGACAACTGTCATTCTGACGAGAACTTTATTCAATTAGATAAAGTTTAATTTTCTTCGTTGTTGAGATAATTTTGAACAGTCTGTTCGTCCCGATATTTTTGACGCTGACTGTACCTACCTACCATTAAGGCCTGTTTTCCCTGCGGGTTTCAGAGGTCAGTCGGTCAAACTCTTGTTTCGAAGCAAAAACTGTTCGTTCATTTGAACAGAACAAGACATGAATGCGGAAAACATACTGTAGGTAAATTACAGGCTTTTTACATTGTTCCTTAGACAATTGATTTCGCTGCCTGTAATTGGCAGTCAAATTGTAACAAATAACTGGCTTGTGGAGGTCAGATAGGCAGACCATGTAAAATAATGGTATTCAGCTGCATTTGTTTAGACTGGAAGCCAAAAAGTCAAAGAAAAAAACTCCAGGAACAGAACAGGTAGGTAGGCTATTAATTATGTACCTAATATTTATCTCTAATTACAGAGTCGATGTTTAATTCATCATCATCATCATCATTACAGCCGAAACATGTCCACTGCTGGACATAGGCCTCCCCCAAAGGTTTTGCCATAATCGCCACGCTTGGCAGGCGGGTAGCGATCGCAGTATGTGGGTAAAATGTATAGAGAACGCTGCTGCCCATTCTCTAGTAAGTCCCTTAGTCGCCTTCTACGACACCCACGGGAAGAAATGGGTTGGTGCTATTCTTTCACGTCCTGCACCACACGAAAGGATTCCCGGAGATGTTTAATTATGTCACTAATTTATGTGTAAAAACTTGATATTTATAGATTTTTTTAAAGTAGCTAGGTGCTTAATCAAGTATGTACTAGTTGGCCTATTTTTTAACCGACTTCAAAAAAAGGAGGAGGTTCTCAATTCGACTGTATGTTTTTTTTTATGTTTTTTATCTCATAACTTTCGACTGGGTTAACCGATTTTGATGATTCTTTTTTTTATTTGAAAGGTCGTGCTTCCCGTGTGGTTTCCAATTTCATATATTATAACACCAAATAAACCGCGATTGCTGCTATCGCATAAATATGCATTGTTTTGACCCCAAGGATGATGAAATTTCGAATTAGTGGGGTAGGTACTATAACTAAAAAGTGAAAAATAAAAACTTTTCCAAAAAAAAAAAACAACTGACTTCCGAAAACACTACAAAGTGAAAAATAACTTTAATTTCGGAAGGCGGTGACAAAAAATTTAAATACATATCCAGCCATCGCCTTCCGAAATTAAAGTTATTTTTCACTTTGTAGTGTTTTTTCGGAAGTCGGTTGTTTTGTTTTTTTGGAAAAAGTTTTATTGGCCAAAGAATCAGCATCGCCATAATATAACTTGGCAATGCTGTCATTCTTTTGGGCACATTTTCTGCTGACAGCGATGCGGACAAATTTGTAAATGCCCTGTGATTCTTTTCCCTGTTTTTTTGCCCGACTGCGGAGGGCACCTAATGTGTTTATCAGCCTATGTACGTATGTTTGTTCCTTTACTTAGAACTAAAGCGACTATGTCTGAAAAAAAGAATAATAATAATTTTAAATTTTTTACATTTTTTTTTACTTACCCACTTTTTCTTAAAACCAAAATTAGGTCAACCCCAAATTAAGTTTAGTCAACAACATTGTTTATAAACGCATTAGTGAACTTTAAATACCGAATTAATTACCGTCAATACAGCAAAGCTTTTAACATAATTAAATGAAGAGGTACTTGGCTCGAAAAGTAAACGGTGGTGTCAAGATTCAATATTGGGGCCTAACACACAATAAGAGGGCATTGTTTCTATAAGTAAGTGCCCATTTTCTTGCCTAGATAACTTGCACAGCAACGCGGTCAAGGCAGTATTTAGGTTTATTGCTTTGCTTTCCGAATGACTAAGTGCTTTTATCTGTCATTAAGTGGTAGAGCTTTTAAACGTTTGGGATTTTCCGGGCTTGTAACTTGTACTTACTAAAACAGTTTTCATATGGTTTTTCAATAAATTTTGCACAAGTTCCTTGATTTTTTTTTATGTGTAGAAATACTGATGTTCAGTTGAAACTAAAGAAATAAATTCATCTCTGTATTCTGTTCTCGTTACCAAGGTTCTCATCTTCTCAAAGGACATGAAGGAATGTCTGTTTAATATTTAGCTAAATATAAATTAGAATTGATGGCTGCGAATATTGTGGACTGGCAACCCTAAGCCCTAACCTAAATCCTTTTTTTTTGGGCACGCTACGATTGCGGCGGTAAGTTCCCTCTTTGAGGAGTGGGTTGAGAGGCGCCACGGCGTCCTCACCTTCCGCCCGACGCAGGGCCTCACCGGACACAGTTGATTCGGGAGGTTCCTGTTTCGGATAAGGCGGGAGGAAACGCCCGGGTGTTTCCACTGCGTAGATCGCACTGAGGACACGGTGGAGCATAAAGTGGAGGTCAGTCCGGCTTGGGCGGAGCACCGCCGTGTCCTCGTGGTGGCGAACGGCGGCAACGACCTCTCGCGCCTGGCCCTGGTCCAGGCCATGGCACGGAGCGAGAGTGCATGGGTAGCCGTCACCTCCTTCTGCGAAGCAGTATTGCTCGCGAAGAGGGAGGCGGCGCTCGTGAGGGAGAGGCTGTATATGCGCCCTCACGGCCCTAGTCGCCGCAGGAGACGCCCTGGGCGTCGGGAATCCCAGGCTGATTCCTGGCCACAGTAGGCGCGGGCTTGCGGACGGCGAGTAATGGGTAGCTCGCTGTCCGGTAAGGACCAAGCCCGGGTTGACGGCGCGTTGTGTTCCACGCGCGCCTCAAAGAGATGTCAGGATCAACTGATGCGGTCCGCAAGGGCCAATTCCTGCCAGGGGTGCGGGTTGTTTGAAAGAGATACCGTGTGCCCTGGCCCACAGGCAACTGAAGGAACACGGGTGGGTTTTAGTCAGTAAAAGTCTGGCATACCCTCCCGCTCCACCCAGAGCGGGAGAAGTTATTTGATGATGTCGCAACCTCAAAAAAGAAAAAAAACCCTTATTTTATTTTATTTTTTTAAGTAATTGAAATACTTGTTAATCCTCCTGATATTAGGGTAGAAGTGGGTCGGGTAACAAAACTTTTTCACAGCTTGCAAAATTAACTCCTCCATGGAAATTTTCACCTTCGTGACGTATAAAAATATGATCAAATTACCTATTATGCAGTTATTTATGGAAAATACTTCCTCAGGTACGAAAATAACGTCTAAACCACGTAAATAACCCGGTAATGTGGTCTAAGAATAGGTAATTTTCATACGCGGTAAATCAATAAGGTATTCGCAAGTCACTGTATTAAATTGCATCGAATTTATGTTGATAAATGAGCATTTTCCGCGTGATTTGTGCCTTATCTTCGGAAATATTCGTCTTTGTAAAGCCTGCTTTGCTCAATATATGCATAAATCATAGGGGAGCGTGAATTTCCTGTTATAATTTATTTTGGTATTCGGTTCGAATTCCATTCGCTTACGTGAATTCAATAAGAGGGAAGGTATGGTGTGCAGTGTTGGCCCAGTGAAATAACGTACGCAGCTTCGTACCCAGACAGGCATACTTTGTGTAAATTATTTCATAACCACTACTATTAGCGCGGGGAGCAATTAAAAGTGGACTGCATTAAATAGGCATTTATTACTTATTTTTATGGCGTAATTGTACACTCTTGTAAATACAGTGGTTTTATGACTTCTGTTTTTGAGGGTGTTTTAAAACTAAAAAAATAAATGACAGCTACAGTACAGCTTTATTTTGTATTAATGACAGTCACTCGGAAAGACTTTACGGTCAACCGCCAATTCCGTCGACGTCCTACGAAGAGGGTTCCGTAGCAAAAACATTAAACAGGGTTATTAATGATCATAACAGTTATGTTAAATGTGTAAATTTAATTCAACCTTCGGAACATGATTATGACGTTTCTTCATAAAGCAGCGCAAGTAGTTCAAATGATGATTGATTTGAACCATGAGATCTAGTTCTCTTACTGTTCGTCATATGACGATATTGATAGCCTTTTCACACAGCATTTTGAGGTGGACCAATTATGTAAAGGCCGAGATGCTTCATCCTTTACTAATTTGTTGACATCTAATCGCTTTCTTGGCCATCTTAACTTGCCTTTTGATTCCCACAAACTTGGTACAATGCAAAGCTTGTTTTGCTCTTTCTCAATGGTTGCTTAAATTTTAGTCAGCATATTTTCCTGAAAATAAAGTAAAACTGATATAATACATACAACAAACTAATAATGCTTTACAATAAGTTTACTTAGGTATAAAATATAAGGTCAAATTGAGAATCTCTTGCTTTTTTTGTGGGTTAAAAATTAAACAGCTACTTGTTTTAGTTTTACTATATTTAGGTACTTATCATATTGAGTCAGCGTTTCTTATTTATTTTAGGTAACCCTTATGAGCATTATAAGTTATGTATAGAGAACTGATATACAGCCTAAGTAATAAAAATATTCTATTATAAAGCTGATTAGCAGCCAAAAGCTGTACAATATAATCCTTAACTTACTTAGTACAGCTACTCAGACTATAATACACTCCGATTATCGTTTAGGCTGTTTAGCAAATAGTCGCCATTTTCGTAATTTCGAATGCAGGCATAAAACAAAATTTGAAACATAATTTAAGGAGTATACAATGATTTTCAGCTTAATATGAGGGCACAATGATCACACTACCCTCACTTCTGTTATTATAAAATTGTTTTTTATTCTAACCTTAAAACCAACATTGACTTACCATATAAATGGTATTTTTCTTTTTTATCAGATAGATTATTTTGCTGGCGCTTGAATATTTTGACGGAAAACATAGACAGGTTCACAATAAATTTGAATCCGCAATTTCGATTCACCAATTAACACCTTCAGATATCTAAGTCCAAGATTACGTTTACTTACTAATAAATATTATAAATAACAATATCGCCATTCATTGAAAAGAATTACATTAATTTTGTGATTCTCTTCAAAAACCTATTTAAAACTCTTTTCTCTATAAAGTATTTATAAGATAATATCTGTAGTATAATGGTTTCTTTGTACACTGAATAACAGCTCTAATACAGTTATTATACAGCGCCTCTATTGCTTCTACAGCTATTATACAGCTATACTAGAGCAAAACGCTGTAAAAAATGTGCCCATACTTTACTTATAAGGGCTGTATAAGCGCTTATACAGCGTCTATACAGCCTGAATATACTGCTTCTAGTATAAAATCGAACTTAAATACAGCTTGTATACAGCTTGCAATGCTACTTGGGTAGAACTGATTTCCCTAAATGGTCATTAGGACCACTCATCATTAGTGAGGCATACCGGTCGGAAAGAGAACTGAAGTTTTTTCTAGATTTTTCTATGATTTTTATCATCCTCTCCCAGTCTCCCAAGTGTTGACGAAAAATATAAGAAATAACAAAATATTGCTGGTCACCAAACTATTCGTAAATGGACATATGACACTGGCGTTCACTGTTGAATGGATGTAAGATGGATGACCCCACAATTATGACGGACAGTAAGTAATCCGATACTGAAGAAATGGTGGAGATAACGAGAATGGTTCAGATAATGAATGAAATGGCGGTGTCAAGAAGATATTTACGACGTGTTGGGTTGGGAAGTCATTTAGAAAAGTAAAAGACGTTGCCCTTTGTGGTATAATCTACTCAGTATTTTTTTTTACAGAAAATAGCTAGCGATGATGTCCAATAGCATGAGTCGGACAAACTTCGGATTCTGGTCGGGGCGACTAGAATCAATTCTATTTTATTGTAAATATTGACGTTCAAAGTGCTTTATAAGTGCCTATTTGAAATAAATGCTTTGACTTTGACAATTGCAGGTGAATTTATAATCTAGACATTTATAATAATAAAGCTATATAGTTGGTCATTGTTTGTTTGTTTGACCGCGGTACTCTCTGGAACTACCTACCAGATTTAAAAAATTATTTTCGTGTTTGATAGTCCAATTATTCAGGAAAGCTATGGTTATTTACCATCACACTAGGACCCTTGGGAACCGAGCAAAAAGAAAAGAAAGTCAGAACGGACGCAAAGCGAAAAGGAAGTGCAATAGCGTTGCGATGGCAGACCCGCATAGAATATTTTGTCGGTTATACAAAAAAAATCAGCTGAAGAAGAAAAGTGCACTACGCGCTTAAAATATATGAAACAGCTGTTTTTTTTTTTGTATAACCGACAAAATATTCTGTGCTAGCGGGTCTAGAATGATATGCTGAATTCATGGTTACAGTTTGCGCACTGGTTAAAATTTTACCCTGTACTTATTATGCAAGTGGAGCGCAGTGTAGTTACCACTTTACGAGTTGTAGGTCGTAGATTCGAAACCTAATAGAAGTTTACTTTGTTAAATTATTTCATCACCACTGCTCTCAAACGGCGAAGGAAAACATCGTGAGGAAACCGGCATGTCCTAGCACCAACAAATTCGAAGTCACGTGACATCTGCCAACCCGCATTCGGCCCGCGTGGTGATTACCTACAGCCCGCTTCCTATTCAAAAGAGGAAGCCTGTGTCCCAGCAATGGGAAGACTACAGGCTGATTTATTTTTTATTTCTAAGCTATCTCCAATCCCTACTACCTTTTTATGTACCTACTTTGAGATAGGTACAGGTAAGTAGGGATAGGAAACAGAATGATTTCGAATAAAACCAAGTTCCATAACTTTGTAAAGGTGTTCTTAGATCCGAAATTAAGTACTTACTCTTTGACTTAGTTATACTAAGGACGTAATCACTTCTTTGCCTACCAGTGGCGAAAGCACCATATAACACGATTCCTATCGGCTTCCCTTTGGTGATTCGCTCTCTACCGCTTTTGAAAAATGGCACCTCAATAGTGTCTATCATTTCCAAAAAATATAGTTACACTACGGGTATTTCATTCACCATAACATTCAAACAACAAAAATGTATATTTTAAGCAACAAAAAAAATCTACAAGAACTAAAAATTCATTCAATAGTGATCCTGTCATGATGTCACTTTTGGACACGTGGCACCGCTTGATATGGACAAAAGCAAGCCACTGTACAGCGGGCTATGATAGAGACAGATATAGAAAACTCCGTCAGCGTGAACAAGATGGAGGAATATTGCACATTTCATGTAGTTTTCAGCTGTTTACAAGCAGTAAAGCACCAGTCTGGTTTCGAAGTCAAGACATACAACTCGTGAGTCGCCGCCATTACCAGTGTTCAACCTGGGTCACCTCTGCCTTCACTGTGCTGAAAAAAAAATACCTGACCTAAACTAAATAGTTTTATCCAAAACTAGACACAGTCGTCATCAAATAACAAATGAAACACTGTTGTTAATGAACTAATTATTTCTATAATGTATCTGTGACCCTCGTTTCGGTGTAGTGAGACCGTACAATGTCGAAAGTCAAACAAGGGATAATTAATTTGGACTAAACTTTTCGTTTATGTTATAAGTCTCTATTTGTTCAGTTAAATTGTTAGAAACAGACTGTAGTTTTAATTTATGTTAGTAATTAAATACTTACTTGTACTAAACTAGAGTCCCACCCGGTTCACACGGTTTTGACGACTTGACCAAAATCATGATTTTTTTTTACTCGTAAGCCTGTTAGTTTCATATTTATGTATTAAATACATAATCCTCCCGGACTAAATTGTCTAAACGATCGAGAAATCCGCATCACAATCCGTTGCGAAGAACGCGGTCACACAGAAAAACACAAAAAGCGAATATGAATGGCAACGACATCAACGCGCAAACTGAAACCGTGACTTTATGTGCAAAATGGATTTTAAACGTTTTAAACCATTTGGTTTCCTACCGTAAAAACCACACTTAGCGGTGCAATATTGGTTTAAAAAATACTGAGCAGGGTGTTCAGAATTCAGAATTATGTAGATACTGAATCCATGGTCAAAGTAGGATTGCGTCGATGTCCCTGTGATAAAAACATGTAGTTATAGATTTAGAACATTATTCTCTTTTTTTATACAAAGTGTAACAGAAACTCTATTGCTATCCTTAAGCACTAAAGATAACAGCTAGTATAGAATCACTATACATAGTTTCAGCTCAAAATAAAATACTCTAAAAATTGATACCAAATTTTCGGTTTAAGTTTCTTAAATTCAAACCATAACAAACGTGTCACCGCACTACGTAGGTCAATAACTTTCCACGTTACTTGCCACCATCACGATAAATGTCTTCCGAGTGAAGTGTTTATTTCAATTTAATCATTTTTCTTTTCTGGTATGAGTGTATTAAAAATTCTCATAACATGTAGAGATAGGATTTAAAAACCCTTCCAATATCGTTTTATAACATCCAAAGAAGCCGTGCTCTTGGTATGTATATACCCTTTCCGTTACACGTTTTATAGGGATATGTAATAAGTAGCTGGACCCAAGTCCGCTAATTTAGGTAGGTACTAATGCAAATGCTTCAATCGATGTGAAGTGTCGATAAGTAGTGTGTCAACGGTCAACAGTTAAACATTTGATAATCTGCTAGATAATACGGTACACTAGATGTAGCAAAGTGGATGACTGCCATGTAGATACCTAATTGAACCTCGGCCATTCTTGTTACGAACGATCATTGGGGACAGTTGCATCAATCAATCATTTTCAAACGCCGGATTGGAAATTGAAGCATGATGTTGTCAGCACAATCCTGTGGGTTCAAAATGGCTAAATGAACAATCATGAACATCGCTTTGCCTTCTCTGTGAGTTTTAAAGTACCGTGTAAAGTACCTACTTGTTTATTTGCCATCAAGGGCAGTTTTGTTTTTGGGCTGTACAATACGTAGTATTCTATATAGTCTGTGGCTGTACACATTATTATTTTGCTCCTACCCCAAACAAGAGTGATTTTAGAGATATGAACTCTTTAAGATGACCTTTAATCTCTTACATTGCCAAGAGTAAATGTGTCTACATATATTCTTGCCTTACAAAAAAAAACCAACCCTTATAACTTACCCCAAAGAACAATAAATTCGATCATAAAATATTTTATGTGGCGTCCGAATATCAATCCCTCAAACAAGTGAATTGATTCGCTTCTCCAACAAAAAGTGCCTGCCCAAACCCACTCAGCTTAACCAAATCCCTGTAGAATGCAACGCCATGACTCCCCATAATAAGTTGGGTAGTAACTTGTGAAAAAATTAGGTCACCCACATACTGTGAGCTTTCAGGCCGGCACGTATGGGACATATTGTTGGTTTTGCCATTTTTTCCGCCAAAAATCTTTCCACTCCGACGGGTTTTCGGATATCCATTAAGGTCATGTGGAGGTCACTCATTTTTTCATCAATTTTGGTCAAATTGTGTGCTTTCTTATTTCTAAGTATCTCAGGAATATAAATTACTTTTTAAAGATTAGGGCGAACACTTTTTAGAACAATAAGGAGTGCCTCGAGATCTAAGAAATACCTACTTTTTGATAAGTAGAGAGATCAACTAATTTAAAACTACACGCTCCTGCACTGTTTGCTGCTTAGACATTTCAAATGCTTGTATAGAATTTTTTGTGGAGGGGGTGCAGTTTTAAATTAGTTGGTCTCTACCTAAATTAGTAGGTGCTTCGAAAGTTTGAGGTTATTACACTCTTATTTAGTAAAGGTAGCCCAAGAAGATTCATTAGTCTATTTCGAACTTCTCTAAAAATTCACATAGCTTTTTCCACTAAAAGTTGTGTAAAGAGTCTACAATAGACAGTCTGCTTTACAAGTATATATCCATTTAAGAAACCATTAACCCCGAAAAGCACCAAAGTTTCATGTTTCTGTACCGAATTGGGGATTTTATACCGCAACAAAGTTAACCTGCATAAAGGTTAACTCAAGATGTTATGTGCCTACTGAAATAACTTGAGCACAACTTGGTAAAGTGAATACCATACAAGATATTTTGCTCTTGCAGGCGCAATTTTGATAAGCTTTGTAAAAAATATTTAAATTACCAGAAAAAAAACATGAATATAAAATGACAATAATCTTGTGTCCTAAAACAGCTAATGAAAATATTATGGAACTTTTTATGGAACGTCGTCAAAAATAATAAAAAACTGGCAACTCCAAGCAGAACTGTCGCGCCTGTCGCTGACAGTATGTCAAAAATCAAAAATATTCGAATTGTTTGTTGATGTAAATATTTGCAAATTCTGTTTTTAGCCATTGTTTATATTAAACAATCTATGTGTGTGAAGTGAGAAAAAGGTCGTGTGAAAAATGGCGAGTAAACCTGAATACAATTACACGTACTCACCATTATGGGCAGGAAATGAGTGAGTAGAACTTTTTGTTCATAACAGTTGCAAATAAGTATTTTAGTATTTTGTTATGTATTCATTCATTTAGGTATTTTCATTAAAAAACTCCTATCCGTTCTGCTGACCGTTTAAACTGACAAAGAATCTTGTATTTTATAGGTATTTTATATTTTCTCTGCTCTCGTTTCTACTTGGCGTACCTATGTTCAATTCATAGGTAAATAATAATTGGTGTTATTATGATTTCTCCTAATAAGGCTGGTTCATTACCTGTTAAAGTACAAAGTAAGTACCTACTTATTTATATTGTATATTATAATTTTTAAGTTGTTGATCATCCTTTAAGTAAGTATCGTGTTACCCAGTAACTGGGTTGTGGAGGTCAGGAGGTCGGCAGGCGCTACATGCAATCCTAAGACGACTCACTGACCCAAAATACTGGTATTCCACTGCATCTGGTTAGACTGGAAGCCGACCCCAACATAGTTAGGAAAAGGCTAGGCAGATGATGATTAACACAACATGCTTGTTTATTAAATGGAGTGTGCAATATTGCATGTTATTCAATATTGTGCTTTTAAAGAAAGCAAATAATACCACCCTTTTTTGTCAAACTGCAGGTTGAGGGCCTCTTCTTAAGCAGAGAAGGCATTGGTTTACCATGCTTGCTCTAGACCAGGGATGGTGAACTGATGGCACACGTGCCTTTGGTGACACGCGACAAAAGAGGTTGGGCACGTCATCAATTGAGGAATTTAGGTACATAGATCACAATGGCAAACATAGAGAACTGAATGCTATATGTACTTACATCTACCTGTGCCTGCAAGTCGTAATTTTTAGTAATACCATTAAAGACTCGCTTATAAACCAACGGTTTTAACCAAAAAAAAAAAAAAAAAGCAGGCGCAGGAAGCAGAAGCAAGCAAGCAAGCAGCAGAAGCAGGTGCTAAATAATTTACATCAGGTTCATATTTTATTACTTTTAAGTAATAAAATATGAACCTGATGTAAATTATTTAGCACCTGCTTCAGTAGGGGTTATACTTATTTGTTTTTTTTTTATAAATAAGTACCTACCTCAATTAAAATATAAAAAGAGTAGGTATTATTTCAAAACTGTTTTTTTCTTGTCATTGCTAAGTCAAGATTAAATTTTGGCACATCATGGCCAAATTAAATAATTTTTTGGAAAAATGGCATGTCAATGTACAGAGGTTCACCATCCCTGCTCTAGACGGTTGGCGATTTCCGATATATGTGTTATTTGAACAGTAGGGTGGACGATGCGATGAGACGCTTTGAGTCAGGGGTAAGGCAGTTTTATAAAATGTGGGTGTTGTTTTAGTATATTGTGTATTCGACTTTCATACAAATGAAGTCATGGTCAAAACCTACATAGTGTATACAACTTATTACATCTTTTATCAAATCTTAATACAACATATATCATCATCATCTACCCAGGTCTTTTTACAACAATGTTGGGGTCGGCTTCTAGTTGCTCAGCAGGTTATATGATACCCCTAAAAAGACTGGTTGTAAGGCTTTAGGGCTTCTGACTATCAGTATTGACTGTCAAAGATCCGCTGATGACATCCAGGACCAACAACTTAACATGCTTTCCGAGGCACGGAGGACTCCCGGTATGTAAACATGGTCACCAATTCACGTACCAACTGAGGTCAGCTTTACCTGATCGATCAACCCGTGCGACTGTTATAACTTATCGACAAGCCCCTTTTATTTCAACAAACCTAACACATATTTTGATATACAAGTGTAGATAGTTAATTACTTAACCTAATGTACATTTTTCTCTGTCTGATAATAATTAAGTAAATATTGGATTCAAAATAAAGTTTTCATGGCTTTGAATAGGTATGATATTTTGTTGTTTTCATGAACTATAGTATTTTATAAGTAGATAAATTATAATATAATTAGTATAATTAGCGCTCACAATTGCAATTCACAAGCTTCCTCAAACTAATGATTTTCAATATCCGGTGACAACAGAATTGTTTTAACTGGATTAAAAAAAAAAATACTAATCAATCACATTTTATTAGAAAAGCAAGTAATTTAGACACAAGTTTTCAGTATTTTTTACAATACACACACAAAATCACACCTGCAAGCCCCGAAGGGTTAGGCAGAGTTCACCCACATGTTGTCAGCATACAATAACAATACAGACATCAACAACCTAAAATGAATTTAATATAAAACCAACTGAACCATTTCGGTCAAGTTTTCTCCTCTACTGTATGTTAAAACAAACACCATACTTAGGTTAAACAATGTGTCACATATAAACATAACTAATCATATTACAAACAAATTCTTGTGGTGATACGAAACCAGTGGTATAACTTATCACTATTGGAATAGCTAACAAAACTACCTCCTCTGCTCTCTGATTAAAGATTGTTTCCATTGTAGGAAGTAAAAATTTGAATAAATAATTTGAATACTTTGCAATTCTATACATAAATATTTTGTAGCACAGGATGAATTCTTCTATCCATTCGAGGAATTGGTCAGTAACCCGCCACGCTAGTCTCCAGTGCGCGGTGGCGGGTTGTCAAGTTGCCATAGCCTCGTTTGTTGGTGTGTGCAGTGTGCACCATGGGAGGCGAGGTTGGCTCCCAGTCCCGAAAGATGTTATTATGGACTTTATAGTTCCTGGAAGGTCTTGGCGGAGGCCTTTGCCCAGCCGTGGAACAGTATGTTACGGTAAACAAAATGGATTTACAAAATCTTTGATAAAAATTCTTGCTAGGTTTAATAATTACATAAAATGTTAATTTCCAGAAATAGATCTAAGACACTATTACAAGTCACAACTGTTATCAATTTATATTAAAACTTGCAACAGAAAAATAAAAACTACAGAAAGTTTTTATTTTTCTGTGGACTCAATTCTGAAGTCCTCGCAAACGAAGTCGCTAGCAGAAACTAGTATGTTTATAAAGTACCTATATTACACTGTGGCTTTCCTGAATAGGTTATGGCTTAAAAACACAGTTTATAGTAGTACCACTACAGAATGGGTCAATCAATCAATCAACTCAGCCTATTGCAGTCCAGTGCTGGACATAGGCTTCTGCCAGGCTGCGCCACAGCACTTTATCCTCCGCCTTCCGCATCCAGTCTGTCCCAGCCACCTTTTTAAGGTCATCGGTCCATCTAGCTGGGGGGCGCACACTGGTCCCAAATTAAAAAAAAGTGGACATTGATAGTAGACCGCTGATATTTTTTTTTATTGTTGATACAATGATAACAGATAAGGCAAAAAAATATTATTGTCCTACTTCAAATACTTTTCTGTAAAAAAAATATTTCTTTTTTTTTGTATGGGAGCGATTACATTTTACTCAATTTCTCAAAAACTTTAAGCGATGTCGAGATGGCAATCACATATGTTAGAAAACTAATAATTCTGAGTATTTGGCTCGAAGAAACTTATTGCTTATCTCTGCGTGCTTTCGAGATAATAGTGACAGAAAATAACATTTTTTTTAATGTTAATTTTTTGCTTTTTTTTAATCATAGCCTTACTTTAGCACATAATTATAATGTATGCGTAATGTCAAATAAGTAAAAAGAGACTTCTCTGTAAAAGAGGTTATGGGGGCTCACTAATGACTGAAAAGCTATGACCTTTCTGAAGGAGTACTTTCATCAGTTCTAAAAAACAATCAAAATGAAGACATATTAAGCTGCAAACATAAAGTTGAATATGTTCACAAACGATTCTGAAAAAATATTATGGTGAAAGATTAATATTTGGGTCTATATTCTCTTGAGAAATCTCTATTTCCTCGTTTTCCAACGAAAGCAATTCATTGTTCAAGATCAAAGCACTAGCCTCTGGAAACAACTGTTTATGTAAACGAGCAAACTTTGGTTTGATATGGCTGATGTAAGGATCTGAGCTAATTAGAAAGCTGTGGATAATGTCTAAATTAGTCTGAACTCTACCGATTTTTCTTGTATGTGCCATTCTAACATTCCGGAAATCTTTATTCCTCGCTTCGGAAGCTTCTTCGGAAAGCATGCCTATCGGAATAAAGGAGAAATTTTCACAAATATCAGCACCGTGTATCAACAATTTATGGACACTTGAAGGCATGTAATACCATGGATATAAGTTTACATATAGCATTGCTGTTTCTTTACAATATTCCCTAAACAAGTTGGTATTAATAAGTTGACCAGATGAAATTGTTTGTAAAATGACTGCAAATCTCTTGATTAAATCAGGGTGGATACCCGTTATTTCAGCAGATACTTCATAATTTTCAAAAAACCTTCTTGCCGTGTTACCGTCATTGGTTGTACCAAATCCCTGTTTTACTATGTCAATTAACAAACCAGTTCTTTCCCGGAATTCTTCTTGTGTCAAATTCTTTTTAATTTCTTTTAACAATTTATCTTCTTTTCGTGCAGCCCACTTTTTGAAGTCTAAGTTGTACGAAATGTGTAAAATACATTCCATACATCTTATCCACATATGAAGCGAAGACAGACCATATTTATACATATCTTCTCTGATGAGTCTTTTGGATACAAAGTCCAAGTCATTCATTTTGCTAGGTGGGGTATTGCAAATATTACAAACAGCTGCAGAAGAAGTATTGGAAATCACAGTAGAAATTTTCCCGTCAATCATAGTCATGTACAAATCATGTTTAATATCAAAATTATCTACAATTGTGGGAACAAGATTACGAATTTCTTCCTCTAAGGATGCACTTTCCTTCTTTATCAATTCATTTGTTTCTTTTGCAAATATAAAGCCAATTGGACGACAATAGTTTGTTGAAGAGGGAGCAGGATTTTGCCACAAGATAGTACCACTCTCTTCTTCCAAACGAAGCGGAACCAAACTAATCATGAAAACTGAAGAATCGTCAATTTTAGTGTCGGAGTGTGACTTTTGTTTATAATTACTTTGAGAAGATGACCCGTCAAAACCCCATTTGCTTATTAGTTTTAGCGATTTTTTGTCGGCAGAGTTGTGCTGAATTGTTTTTAATATCCTATTAGTTGTCAAATCTAGAAGCGATTGAAGTCTTATCTTAGCATCAGATTCAGTTACAGTTATGTCTGACTCTGGAGGATAACAAGTTTTTTTAGCTTCCAGGAGCTTTTGATAGGATGGAAGACCATACATTTTCTCTGAAGCAAGAATAGTTCTTAAATTTCGATATTGCCATTTTGACAAATTTGTTGAGGTGTAAAGCGCTAACGTTTTATCATCTGGTAAACACGGTTTGTCAGTCTTTTTAGCGAATAGTACATCATATACCATCTCACATTTTTCCTTGTTTTGGCTGAGTTCGTTTAATATAGCTGCTAATTTTGTTTTTTTAGACTCTTTTAATTTGGCACATAAAGCATAAACTAATTCCTCCTCTGTGTGATCTAGAAGTGTTAGAGAACGCCTTTTCTTCTGTTTATCAGATATATCAACAAATGGTTTTTTACTTGTACCATAACTTAATTGATGAGTATCCACTTGCGTTTCGAAATTTGGAATTACTTCCTCGGCAACTTTAAAAATGCTGCTTAAATCGATATTTTGACATTTTGGCCAAACTATTTGGGATTGTAACCAGTCTGAATTTTTGTTAAGAAAGGTCTTTTGAGCTCTACTGGAAGCAGACCATCTTTTTGAGATATTACTTGAAAAATTACGACAAAATAATTTAATATTACTCAAATCTTCGGAAGACAATTCAACACCAATACGTTCAATAAGGGCATTAAATAAAAATTCGACATTTTTAAAACCACCTCCTGATTTAAGAACAACGTATAAGTCTAAGTTGGTGACAAATGCGGACATATTATAATTTTAAGGAAAATTGAAAACAAATTAGAATCAAAGATATCAAAGACAAAGTGACTTTGATTTTAACAAAAAAAATTACGAAAACAAATTCGACGAAAGAAAGACAAACAAAAATTATTTGATTTTAAAATCCAAAGATTCAAAATACAACAATAACAAAACAAACAAACAACAAGCATTTCTTCAAGCGCACAGAAAAAATAAGGACACGTCTTATCGCAACCACATTTAGTTGTACACTGAGTGAGGTGTACGCGCGCGATTCGTGACCGTATTACGTTACGTCATGAGAGGCGGCCATCTTGTTATCCCGGCAAACTCGCGTCGAAGCTCCATTTTGCTGGCCAGCGGACCTATTGCGATATGAGTAAGGCTATGATTAAAAAAAAGCGAACAATTAACATTAAAAAAAATTGTTATTTTCTGTCACTATTATCTCGAAAGTACGCAGAGATAAGCAATAACTTTCTTCGAGCCAAATACTCAGAATTATTAGTTTTCTAACATATGTGAATGCCATCTCGACATCGCTTAAGGTTTTTGAGAAATTGAGTAAAATGTAATCACTCCCATACAAAAAAAAAGAAATATTTTTTATAGAGAAAAGTATTTGAAGTAGGACAATAATATTTTTTTGCCTTATCTGTTATCATTATATCAACAATAAAAAAAAATATCAGCGGTCTACTATCAATGTCCACTTTTTTTTAATTTGGGACCAGTGTGGGGCGTCCCACACTACGTTTACCGATACGCGGTCTCCACTCTAGGACTCGTCTGCTCCACCGTCCATCGGTCCTTCGAAAGATATGGCCAGCCCGCTGCCATTTCAGCTTGCATACTCGGCAAGCTATGTCCGTGACTCCAGTTCTTTTCCGGATAATTTCATTCCTGATTTTATCCTTCAAAGAAACTCCGAGCATAGCCCGCTCCATAGCGCGCAGAGCTACCATAAGTCTGTACAGAATAGTTATAGTAGTACTATTATTTTATTACGTTATCGTACCGTATCGTCCGAAACAATGGAACGGCACATAAGTGGGGGGTGCAGGCCGCGTGAGTGGGCGATCTAAGTCGATTGTCGTGTCAGTTCACAGTGAGAGGCGCGGGCGTCGAACGCTGACTTGCCGGCCTCCAAATACCAACCGACGTTCACCTTTGAACCTTCACACAAAGGAAACTCGACCTTACACTCTTCAAACTAAAGTCTCTTTTCAAATCCCAGTTCCCCGGTTTGATGGTGTAGTGACCCCGTGGCCGAAACCCAGTGAATTCAGTGTTGTGAAAATGAATGAAGACAATACCGTTTCGGACGACTTGAAAAGGCAAGCTGCAATGTTCTATAACAGCACACAAAGGTTCGTTTATAATGTTTATTGCGAAAACATGCAATTGTTTGAAACTACCAACGGATGTCGCGGGTGTTACTTACATTTGGTGATTTTTTTTCATTGCTTTAACTCCTTCACATAAGGTCCATTTTCGTATGATTGGTGGTTCGACGTTAGAAAAATGTGGTGCGGCATATGCCTGCATTATACGTGTCGTGAAAAAATGTTCCGGTACGTTAGCCAATTCAGATGATCGATAGTTCCATGTTATTAAGTTTTTGAATGAACGTTCCAACTCCAATTAACATAATTGAGGGTTATTTTAAGAGCATGAAGATTACATTTCAGAACATTAAGGTGCCTTTGAAACACGTTCTTGGAAAGAAAAGCCTTTATTAATGATTATGTAGTCATTTTTTCACATAATTAACCACTATACTTTATTATTCTTATAATTTACTTTACTTAATATACGTAAGTACCTACTTTTTTATCACGAAAATATTACAAGTTGACAGATGTAAGTAACTGGCTAACAATAAAAAAAACAAAGAAGGCTTTATTCAATTCATAAAACCTTTTTGCGCATCTCACGTTCTCACCACACAGAGCCGTACAGCCAATATTTTTTTATCGCTATATTAAGTATATTGTTCGTATTCATGCGTGTGGTTTAACGATATAGGTGCGAGTCTGTAACAATGCTGTATAGCCACATGTAGAACAACCAGTATTTATTGATATTAGCATAACGTCAAGTGGAACGAACACTATTTCATCTAAGATAAACATCACTAAACTATCATCACTTGAGATCGGATTCCAGTCTTACTTACCGGATGCATCTGAATGCCAGTATTTTACATGGAGCGACTGCCTATCTGACCTACACAACCCAGTGCCTAGGTAACACGATACCCCTAGGCAAAATATCATCAATAGAATTGTTGCATCTAACAGCTGTTCTTTAAAACACATAGGTACAGCTTAGCTGTGGTTCTGAGATATCTGCTGTAAGAAAGTGTTTGAACAATCCCTTTCTTTATTCATTGTAGATGTTTCAGTTTTCTGTATTAAGGAGTGTTACCAACAGGTAATTAGGTGCCTTACTAATGGTAGATAGAATCCAGTTCAAATAACAAAGTTACTACCTACCTAGTGCATTCTGCCAAACCATGACCACATTAGGTGAATAGGAAGGAAATGGTTTACACTGTAAATTGATGAATTAACTGGATATCGGACTCACTTTTCTTCCTTAAAATATGACTATGCCTGAGAAGAAATGGCGAAACATACTCGGGGCCAAAATATCTTTGTATCAAAAATCTCGTGTAACAAAATGCAGGCATCCGGACTGGCCTTTTGAGAACAGCACAAGAAATACGGCATACACGTGGGTCACACTCGTATTATTCAGTTCTCAGTCCTCCACTGTTCAAATACTTGTTAGGTAATAAACCAAGAGTGGTTTGGCCATAAATAGAAACAAAAATTACACTTTCACTGTTCACAAAACATTCGTAGTTTTAGAACACTAGGAGAGGGTTCAGTTCCTGTCCTGCGTAGGGGACCTTACTACTGAATAGTACTACTACGGTTGTGGGCTCATTTATCGATTGTGCGATAGTTGCTCTATTTTTTAATAGGCATGGAGTCGACCTGGTTTTGCAGGTTTTGGTTTTGCACTTGTACCAAAGAGTATAATATAATTTTTATTACCTAAGAGAGTGGATACAATTGTGTGAAGTCCCTGACACTTGTGCTGGGTGGTTAACTTGTGTTACAAGAGCCAGTATCAGTAACAAATTCTCGAACAAAGGAGGAATTAAATGCAGTTTTGCTTTAGTTGTCTTACTCGAATAGAAGTTTCCGTTAATTCCTAACAAGAACTGTTATGTACATACGTATCGTGTATATTGTAGTGTAGACTGTGATCACTTCAATCATATTACTTTGACATTGACTCTAAAAAAGGATTCGGTATTCAAAATCTCAGGTCTTAGACCTAGGGCAACAAAATCAAAACAACAGTAGATAGTTTTGTTATTTAGACATGCTTCTGCCCACGACTTCGTCCGAGGATTATCGGAGTTTCTTCCCCGTTCTTTGGAGTTTCTTGCTCGTTCTTCTTTGGAGTTTCTTGCCCGTTATTCTTTGGAGTTTCTTGCCCGTTCTTTTCCAAAGAGATCTACGTTTTGGAAAAGTCGGTCAGTAAATCAGAAAGTTGAAGTTAGTTGCCAACTTCAACTTTCTGATTTACTGACCGACTTTTTGACAGTTAGTGCCTGTAAATGGTTTAATTGAAATAAATACTTTGAGTTTGTGTTTACCCCCTACATAAAAAACTCCAAAATTTTACCTAAGTACTTATAGATCCAATGCATCGGGCACTATCAGTAATTATTTTCTAAACATCGACTAAGGAATGTCACCGATACGATAAACTGCCTAAATAAACAAAGTTACGAGCTGAACTGTCACAACTCTGTGTCTCAGTGTACACGAATTACATAATAATTATGTATTTATTTAAATATTTAGATACCGCATCGTGTTGGAATTTTGTATGAGTAGCGATAGGTTAGTTACTTCTTGCTTAGATAGATATACAGTGAAGAAATCAAATGTAAGTTTTTCTTACACCTTATTATTTTTCCACCGACCGACGACGTAGATAAATAGCCAACATTTTGAATGAAAATGAGTTTCCGACTACGTAAATTGTCAAAATGTTGAAAGAAAATGACAGTTTCCGACTTGCTACTTAAATTGTTAATACTTTGTAAGAGAATGACAGCTTCCTACTACGTAAGATGCCAACATTTTGAATGAAAATGACAGTTTCCGACTACGTAAGTTGCTAACATTTTGAATGAAAATGGTAGTTTCCAACTACGTAAATTGCCAACATTTTTGGTCCTCGACCGTACAACTACATCAGGCAGGACAGTCGTTATTATCTTAATACTACACGCTACTCTCAGGGGAAGTTACTTATTGACTAAATTGGTCAGCTCTGCTCTAATAGAGTTCTATTCCCATAGTTCTTATAGCGATCGATAACTTGTACGCAGTTATTTAGTATTTTACGACTAGAAGAACAATAATTTTATTAATCGATAGATAGTAGGGGTGGGCGGAAACTAGTTTCACTTTTGTTCTAGCCGAACTTGAAAATGTCGAATATTCGATACTTACAACAAAATATAAAAATAACTGTTTTGACTACTTTACAATAATAAAACTGAACAAGTAAAATAAAATCATAAGCATTTACTTATTTATTGTTCGTTGGTTGTGATTTTGTGACTGTGGCATGTAACAGTTCAATGTATTTTAAATATTATCTGAATTTTGTCATCTTAACATAGAAATAATTATCGGCAAAAAAAATTTGTTAAGTACTATAATTTTATATAATTAAATTTATTTATTACTAGCTGTGCCCGCGACTTCGTTCGCGTGGATTTTTCTAAAATAAAAGTAGCCTAAGTTACTCCTTATTACATCAGCTACCTGCCAGTGAAACTCCCGTCACAAACGGTTCAGCCAGTTCAGAGATTAGCGGGAACAAACAGACAGACAGACAAAAATTGAAAAAAATGTTATTTTGGTATATGTACCGTATTCATATGCATGTAGCAAAAAGCGGTTATTTTATTATTACAAGCAGAAACTCCAATTTTATTTATACATATAAAGATTTACTTAGCCAAATTTCATCCAAATCCAGATACATACAGTAACAAACATCTAAACATCCAAACTTTCACATTTATAGTATTAGGAGTAAGTACACTATGTATTGGCGATTTCAGACTTATATCGATACTGGATATAAGTCTGAAATCGCCAACCTATCTTGTGCAACTGTGGTGATCAATGCTCTTGTCTTCTCGCTATGAGAAGAATACTCTTGCTCTTCAGTGGGACGATAGAAGGCTGGTATTATATGCTTCTTCATTTCGGACGGTCAACAGTGTTGACTACCAAGAAGACTATGAATCACTTTGCCTTCCTGTATTTTCTAATTCAATAATTAAATTAGATAATTGTCCCCAAAACCACGTAAATGGCTTAGTTATTATTAGATTTGTCATCGTTAATTTGGTAACTCGTATGTATTAGCATTGCTAGCCTACTGCTAGCATTCAGGTTTGAAAAGGGATCTCCTTCACACGCAATTTTTCGCTGAGGGAGGAACGTTAAGACGCTTACATATGAATATTTGTTTCAAGTGTAGTGAAAATTGGTGATTTTGTGGCAGTTAAAAATACTGGATAACAGGTAGGAAAACATAATGTAAGAAAAGGAAGAAATAAAATACGAATGCAATTAAAACATCACGCAAAGGAATAACAAACAAAAAGAATAAGTTGAGGGAAAATATGCATCACATCCACGCAAAACGGCCATCACTCAGCATAATGCTGTGACCCCATACGAGGCAGAGCCACAGCGCTGGTTTGATGACGTCAACCGGTGCAACATAAAATTAGATAAAATAAGCCAAATAAGAATAAATAAGAAAATACAAGATTAAATCTTTCAATAAATATAATACACATTTATTAAATGGCAATATTCTTTTCATGTAAAGTGTGAGTGTTACCAATTCAATAAATTGGACCTTTAAATCCAACTCATAGACTATAACTAGCGTTGAATGTTTATAAAAGCAATGATTTATTATTTTAATCAAACAAACAACGATACGTGGCCTTCATCACGGTTCCAGTCTAATTATCAATATTACATAACGGAATATTTATATACAGGATGTAAATACATAGCGTAAATAAACTATTTTGATGCGGATAGTTTAAAATGGTAGATATTTTTCTACATATAAGTTGGTTTTGATGCATGTTTCTTCTAGCCAATTCGTGAGGAAGACATCTTAGGCGTCGTGCCATCTTAACTAGAAATAACTGCCCAGGAACGGGGGAGCATGGGGTGACAAAAAAACAAAACGTAGACGAGTTCAACTCCAGATACTCCAATCACTTACACATTTGCCGAAAGTTTTGCAGAAGAAAATTATAAATGATTTCGAGGAATTTCCTCGCGACCGCGCCACTTAGCAGATGATTGGTCGATTGTCACTATAAAAATGTAACTACAATGTCATCTAACTACACATAATTGAGCTTACTTAGTAATTATCGCACTAAGTGAACAATGTAGCAAAATGTTCATGCCGGCTGAACACGGAACACCCTTAGCAACAAAGATTATTTGACTTACCTATGAACGTCCAAGAAGCCGAAGAAATTGTGCTTACTGCTTACCCACGCTACAAATGCATCAACGGGTAATATTGAAGACCAGCTTAATAGGAGAAATAATATGATAGGAAAACGGAGAAAGCCCTACCTTTTACACTAAATGTCCACTGTAAAAAGCCCCTTTTTTAAGGTAACGGATCTCCCTTCATTGATTCCCCCGTCAGTGGAGAATGGTTCTCTTAATCTCCTTTCAAATACTCTCCCGTCAGTGGAGAATAATTATTTCCAAATATAACTCCACGGTTCTTCCTACTACCATGTATGAGTCTGGAGTGCGGGGTACTCTGACACCACACTGAAAAACCTAATTTGCTATATTGAAAGATTTCACATATTTTAAATAGCATTAATGGAGCTAAAACTTCAAAATTCTAATTAATTTAATGCCAGCAATTGCAACGACAGTAATACCTATTGGAATGGCTTTTGACATGCCGTGCACAATAGAAGCTGTCAAAGCTGTCAGTCAAAATACATTCGAAGTGGAAAAGAAGCAGGTAATAAGTACCTAATGTATTTCTAGTTGTAATTATACAATTAACGTAATTGCACTACCACTGTTTGTCTCTGCATCACCCAAAGGTCGACTGGTAGAAAATGCCTATGGCATTAAGTCCGCCTCTGTATATTTCTCTGCAAAAAATATTAAATAAATAAATAAACTATACAATACTTTTTAGTAAGAAACGTATCAGATTTATCGGGGTGTATTCGAGCGTCTTTCTTGATGATAGGTAAATGTTAATTTGATTAAAGACAGAAAGTTAGACTGTGAGATCTAAACCATGCTGGGCATATGATAGTGTCGAATTTCTTTCGACGAATGCTTAAAAAATATGGTAATTGTCTCGGTAGTGCTTTAAAAACCGCCAAACAAATTCATTGAAAAAAGCCTAACAACTGGCTTCTGACTGTTTTAATTTGATTCCGTCTGATTTATTCATAAGCCACGTGACATTTAATACTTTTCATGTTACCACTTCCTTCTGCCCTGGTTTTGAAAGAGCACAGTCGTGGTTATTCAAGCAGTCTGTAATATGAGCCTGGTATCAAAATCAATTCCAAACAGATTTAAGGCTCCCGCAGATACGCCCGAGGCGACAGCGCAACTGGATTCTAGTAGAGCAGTTTCATTATGGATATTGTTCTACCAGAATCGCGTCGCGCCTGTCTGTGTGTCTTTAAAATAACAATTCCGTGCTGCCAGAACTGAAAATAAAATATACTTTTCTGTGTCTATTTTTTTATACTTCAGTCACGCGAGCCGTTCGAAATTTTGAACAGTTTCTAAAACGTAAGTAAGTTTGTCCGACCTAAGGACGACGCTGATATTGAGCGAGAAAGGAGGGCGCTGTCGGTGAGGGCGAATATGAATATGATGTGAAGATCACCTTATTTCGAGCATACTGCACATCTTTTCATACGAGTAGTCTGAGAGTGTCATATTTGCAAAAATCCTACAGCGCTCTCCGCGTTCAATATAATAACGCGCTGAAGGCGCTGCTGCGGCTGCCTCGCTTCTGCAGCGCATCAGGAATGTTTACTAACGTCCACATTGACTGTTTTTATGCCAGTATGCGCAAGAGGGCGACCTCAATGGCGAGTAGAGTGCGGGGCAGCGGCAACAGTCTTCTTGCGGTTGTTGCCAACAGGTTGGACGGGCCTTTCAGGCGGCACTGGCAGACCTTACATGCACGAGTGTATTTATCAGGCTTGGGGCAGGTAAAAATGTAAAGTATATACCATGTTGTGTTTGCAATTTTTACATATAATCTTTATTTGTTTTTTTTTTGTATTTTGACATTTTTATATAATTTTACAATGTGACAATTTTTATATTTTACATTTTATTTTTATTTTTTTATTCGATTCTGACATTTTTATAAGTTTTTGACAATTTTATTTTTCCAGTCGTAGAATATTTTAAATTTAGTTAATCACAATTTTATTTTGGATTTTATTCTGTTTTATATTTTAAAATAGTTAATAAGTTATTTGTATGAATGTGAAACTATGGACTAATGTTGTCTGAAATAAATTAATTAATTAAAATAATAATTAGAATTTCATTAAGTATTGTTATAATTAAGTTAATATATATAATTAACAAAGGTGCAACTACTGTTGTAGTTGCACCTTTGGTAATAATATATTCTCATTGGTTTCCCAGTCAGGTGGAGACTTACATTTCTTTCTTTTTCTTTTTTTACGTAACTAGTTTTTTTTTTTTTTGGTACGTAACTAGTTGGAAAGAAAAATAAGTTTATTTATCACTGAAACACGTGCACCTAAAAAATGAAGTAAGCTAATTTGAAAATTAACTTTTAATTTTTGGTTACGTTAATTTTTGGTATAGTGTGCTAGCTGATATATGGCAAATATTTTAATTTTATGTTTCGTAACGTTAATTACGTACCTACCATTGTATAGAATCAAGTTCTTCTAACATATCAGACAACTGTACCGCTGGGGAGTTTGTTGCGCCACTTCTTCCCAGCTAAAGCACTGAGAAGTGGTGAAGGGCGGCCGTTTAGGGGTACCGTCATATGTAATTTCGACGTTTAAAAAGTGCTGACACCAGCCTAGTTTGAATAAATGAGTTTTGTTTGATTTTGAATAAAAAAGGAAAGATAAGGAATCATACAGAAATAGTCGGCAACTGGCACTGCACGTCGTGACTGTGACAAGAAGGCTTCGCATAAAGCATAATGCTGTTCTATGCATGCTGTTGTGGAACACTGCGCTGATTTTCGGTGGTTACCCGAAACCGACGTCCGGTTTTAAATAATTAAGTTAAAGGATCTATAAAAATAATCTGCACCGCACTTAAGCGGTGAATTTTATTATTTGCGCTCTTGAATGAAAATATACCACTAAAAAATTCACAATGTGCCTCAAAATTAAAAATGGCGTCATCCTCAAAGCATTCCCTTGATGCCTTACGTGTGCCTTAATTAATTCAATTACTTCCAAAACATGCCCGGGAAAAATGACAATTAAGTACTCATGAGAGCAGTAATCATATAGCTGCATACATTACCGGTGCGCTTAACTAACTTAATTTTTAAGTATTCTGGATATTTCATTTACATTTTTTGTTTGTCGTTTTTTCTCCGCCAGCCGCATACATACAGGATAAGTTTTTATCTAGTGCGCAAACTGTAACCATTAATTCAGCATATCATTCTAGACCCCCCAGCGCAGAAATTTTACGGCAGTTTTACAAAAAAAATCAGCTGTTTCATAGAAAAGTGCGATACCTACGCGGTCAAAATGTATGGAACAGCTGATTTTTTTTTAAATTACCCATGAAAAATTTCTGCACTGGGGGTTCTAAAATGATCTGCTGAATTCATGGTTACAGTTTGCGCACTGGATAAAAAGTTATTCTGTATTCTTTTTTTTTGGGTTAGTACCCTGTATATTGGATTCATTACACATGTCTATTTTGAGCTGATCCATACATTTATATTCGCATATCTCGACGCATTGTATGGATCAGCTCATTTTTATTTCACGATTTCAGAGTTGATCCCATAGAAAAAGCTGTTCACAATGATACACAATGATAACAATGAGCTTTTTAAAAGATTAAATATCTCATATGTGGAAACCAACTATTGTAAGTTCTCTGTTACTACAGTTTTAACCTGTTTACTGTAACAGCTGTTCTTATGGGGTATAAGTAAAGTAATAGACTTACATATACCACATAAGAACAGCATACAGGTACAACACATAGTAGGTACTTCTCTTTCTAACTAAGGTGCAACACCTATGCGAGAAAAGGAAAGAGCTTGTGACGATGTAATAAGGTGTAACAGTTACAATTTTTATCTCATTCTAACTAAGGTAACTGTCACAGAGTACTTTATACTATACTGAAAGCAACGGTCATAAACATGAATAGAGAAAGCTTGTGACTGTCGTATTTAAGGGATTTATTTTTACACGCTTTATATTAGCTTCACTTGTATGTTTGTTTGTATGTTTGTATGTAACCGACTCCTTTGGACGCTATTTTGACCCACTTTAAACGGTCAGATTTCATTTAAACTTTGTAGACTTATCGAGGACCTATGACAATTCAATCATTAAAAAAAATATATATATAAAAAAACACGCTTTTGTAGTTAGCAAAACTAAAAAATATAAAATAAATAATAGTTTAAAAAAACTAAAAAAACACGCTTTAAAAACCAAACTAAAAAGTAGAAAATAATTTAATTCTATTAAAAAGCGTGGGGTGCTTTTTGAGGTATTTTTATAATCAATTAATATCAAGCACCCCCATTGTTTATTATTATTTCAAGGAACAGTAGCTGTTATTTCAGTTTGTTTGTCACAATTACAGTATGTTATCATAAGATACCTGTTATATGTAGCTATTACGATAAATACGCCTCACTCTTATTGAGAAGTTTACTACTGAATAAGTGATGAACGGCCTCAAAGCACATGTGGAGTATGGAGCTGGAATTATCCTGAAGCAATAGACTCCCAAGATTACTTTGCTATTTTAAATATAGATAGGTACGGCATGTCTGTTAATTTTCGACCAATAAAACGCCACTCACCACCAACTTCTATTCCATAAGCTGAAAAAAGAACCTTCGTTTTTTTATTACTCTTCATCACATGGGGCCTAAATTAAGTATTAGCATAAGACCTCTTGGCATTGCTTAGGTCATCGACACGCTCGATATTAATATGATGATCTCACGAATAAAAATTCTCCATCATATTATATTTGCAAGTCAGTATGAGCATTGATTACTTTTTAGAGCACAGATATAAAACTATAGTGCTTCTTTGAACCTAATATAAAAAATACATCCGGAAAGGTTTCTTGAGAAGCACTTAATGATATACAAGAACACGATTTCGTTCGTAATAAAATTAACTTTATAGATTTTCAGAGGCACGCGAAGAATTATTACGTCATTATAACCTTTCCTGAAAAATGTTGTAATGGCGTGGCAGTGAAAAGCGTAACCTTGAGATAGCTACTAGAGAAAATTTTCTCTAGAGCAAAGCCTAACTGTTAGAAAATATTTATTATGTCCAAGTTAGCTTACCCTATTGGGTGATTCTACGTCCCATAACCATCGCATTCTAATGCTTTAGTTAGATATAGTCTTTTAGAAGCTATATGGAAGCTGTTAACAAACACTAAATATTTGTAAACCTGTTTTTAGTTACACAAATATTTGAAATATTTTTCTTGCTCAGCAGTAGCATTTTCAACCGCTGGATCAATGAGGTATGTGATACTGGATAGGAGCCTTTATCTTTTGTCTTGGTATCGAACCAAGAAAAAGATAAAGGCTGGTCCATGTCTAGAACAAATACCTAATACCCGGTTTCTGAGGTCAGGGATTCCGGTTATTAAAAAAAAATCACTATTAAATCAAATTAATAACTTCAGTTTATTTATAGCTTTCCACAGCTAACCTCGGTCGGTCATGCAACGGCAGGAAATAGCATACATCTGGTACTTCACTAATCACCCTCATTATTCCATGGAATGACATGGTCGGCGATCGTAATTTTGCCATTTATCGTAAATAATAACGCAGGTAACTGCATCGAACGACAGTTCTAGAGCCATAAAGAGATACATATAGCGTTCTTACATAATTTATTAACATAAATTGGAGAGTTCGTCTGTTTCTGTTTGATACGGTAAACAGTTTACCAGGTGGTCGCTTGTTTTAGAATCATATACTTACAATGTTTTGGTCTGTTTGTCGTACTAGCGATTTTCTTGCGTTGCTACTTTACTGTATTAGCTTTATTTATCAACTTAGCCCATCGCAGTCAACTACTGATGGACGTATTAATTTTGTTTAAATTATTTAATCAAGACTGCTCTCTACGCGTTGACGAAAAATTCGTGAGAAAACCGGCATGTCCTAGAACCAAAAATTCGGAGACATGTGACATCTACCAACTCGCATTGGGCACACGTGGTGGATTATAAACCACTCCCTCTCACAGAAAGAGGAGGCCTGTGTCCCAGCAGTAGGAACATTATAGGTTGATTATGAGTAAGTCCAATACTACACTTTAGCTTCACCCAAGTTGCGCTACAATACCCGGTTCTCCACGTATCGCATTCAGTAATGCATTTGTCTGTACTAGCGGATTTCTTGTGTAAGTTACTGTCTTGACTTTATCAATCACTCAGCTCATTGCAGTCCACTACCTGATTGGCTTCTCCCAAGTTGCCCTACAATACCCGGTTCTCCACCTTTCGCATTCAGCGATACATTTGTCTATACTAGCGGATGTATTGTGTAGGTATACTGTATTGTCTACTACACTATACTGTACCAATCAGCTCATTGCAGTCCACTGCTAGACATTGGTTTCTCCCAAGTTGCGCTACAATACCCGGTTCCACCACCTTTCGCAAGCAGAAGTCAGGGAAGTCACGATACGTTATCTAAACCCGGCCATTGGCCATTGGTCTTTTAACAGACTTGGCCGGCTCAGTGCATTTACCTTGTAAACTCAGCAAGCTACGTCGGTAATTCTAGTACTACTTACTATTATTTTCTTCAGTCCTCGTGATAGCTGTGCCATGAGGTCATAGTAATTATTACACCTGTTGTCAGTATCGTATACTGTAGACTATGATACTATAGACCTAGTTCATTGTTTACACAGCTTGCAAATACTTGTAAGTAATCTAGGTCTCACGTGTTCCATGTGGTGCCAGACGTAAAAGAATAGCGCCATCCAATTTCTTCCCGTGGGTGTCGTAGAAAGCGACTAAGGGACTTACTAGAGAATGGGCAGCAGCGTTCTCTATAAATTTGACCACCATACTGCGATCGCCAACCCGCTGCCAAGCGTGGCGATTATGGCAAATCCCCCCCTTTTGGGGGAGGCTTATGTCCACATTGGACGTTTTTCGGCTGATATGATGAATCTAAGTCTAGACTCATTCATTCTGTGCCTACTTAAGTATGTCACATGGTTTCAATAACAACGTCACCAAAAATAGCTGTGTATCTAACTAAAGCTTTGTTGGATTTGCGGGTTTGTAAGTTTTATAGAACATACTCCTATGAGTATGTTCTATAAAACTTACAAACTCGCAAATCCAACAAAGCAATCTTACAATTTCAAATTGGACGGTCTCTATAGACCGTCCAATTTGAAATTGTAAGCCTCTGCTTGTTGCATACATATTTCAAATGTTTGTATTAGACATTTTAGTGGAGGCGTGCAATTTTAAATTAGATGATCTCTACAAAGTCATGAGTTAATTTCTCATTATAAAAACATGACTGTATGAAGAGGGTAAAGTAATTAATTGAATAAATTAACTCTACTCATTAATGCCTTGTGTAAACAAGGCTCGTCCTAGAAACTTTGACAGTTTCATTAAGGCAACGATTTGTTTTAAGGTAAAAAACAAAAACTAATTAGGAGACCAATTTCGTAGACCATGTTCAAATTAAGGGACATTCGAAAAATTCACCTCGTACTTGGTTTTCTCCAGGAACTCTTATCCAGCGCCACCTCGAGTCAGCCCTCATGCGTATCGTCCAGATCATCTCGCCAACTCTTTCTGGACCGGCTTCGGCGGCGCCAGCCATCTTCATGCACTCGTTGCTTGAAGACTTGCCCAGCGGTCATCGTGCATGTGGCTGATGTGTCCGGCCCAATCCCATTTGAGCCTGGCAGCTTTCTTTTCTATGTCCGTTTTGGAACGCAGCGTGGTGTTCCGAATTCTGTCCTGTCTTTTTGACACCCTAAATGCTGCGTTCCATCGCTCTTTGATAAAATCAAAGGCGGAATACAAAAAATGTACACTAGTTATATAAACCTTGCAACTGTGTTGTTCATCAGGTTTTATTAAGTACATTGTTTGTTCATAATCGTGAGTACTAAAAAAAGGTTCCGACGAATTGAGAACCTCCTCCTTTTGGAAGTCGGTTAAAAAACCTATCACGAATAGCTACCGTTAACTGTATGTTTGATAAAAAATATAATTACGAAATGCTAAGGCCAAGTATTACTTTGTATGTTAAAATGTATATATTAACAATTTCCTACTTTGTTTTTTTTTAATAAAGTGAACGGTTAATTCTTTATCATTGTATTTCCTGTTATGACCTAGCTAAATAGGGTAAAATAATTATAGACTAAAAAGATCACTTCCTCAAACGAACTCTTTTATCACATGGAGGCCGTGACTGTCGCTAGTTCCCGTTTGACTTCTTTAGAAGCTTCAACATTTCTGATCGTGACGACAGGTGGTAGCAAAATGAAAGTGATGGTGGACTGTATCTCAACGCTGTCACTGTACAGGTAATCAAGTTTGACATCTGTCACTTGTACAGCTTTTGATACAATTGGTTCTGGTTCAGTAATGTTTTGTTTACTAACGAATTCCACGGATTCCAAAAAGCACCTCTTTTGTTCTTCTGTGGCGGCATCTACATCGCCACATGCGTACTACACCTCACACTGACGTCACGCAATATCCTGCATCGCGCAAGCAGATTTACCGCGCAACTAGCATATACTTTAATTGTCCCGACATTAATCGTCGAGTAGTAGTCCACCCAACACAACACCCGTCTGGTCGAAGGATCCTCCGTCTTCTATAGTAGACTGAATTGTACACCCTGTTCCTCAACCTGTAAACTTATATAAATGTTGCTAGTATAATTATGGAGTACGTAATAAAGAGTACTCCATCTAACTAACTGTGTCCCTCCACAATCTTCTGCTTTAGAAAATCATATTTTGACCGGGAAGTTAAAATAACCTTTCTCAACAGACATGTCTAATAAAAGTAAAAATTCCATGACTTACAAGTTGCGCAGTCGCATTCAAGAAAACTATCAAGAATATTAATAAAGACCTGTTTTTTTTTTGTCACGCAGCACGTGTTTGGACGTCATTAATATTTATTTATCTCACATACAGGTTTCCGTGACCTTCGCATTTCCTAGTTATCGAACATTTCGCACGCCTAGATCACAACAGAGTTAACTCAAAAAAGCACTTTTTTCAGAAAGTCAAAAACTGTTAATCGTGTTCCTGTGCACTGTAGAAGTTATCTGTACACGTATTTGCTTTGCAAGTTCTACTAGAAAAATCTGTTTTATTGGTCGATAGGTAGTGAGTTAAGGAATTCAATGGCAATAAGTGAAAACTCTAAATTTTTGACTTAGCTTAGCTCCCTTTAGATCTAGGTGTGCGATTTTTAATAATGAGAGTCAAAAGATGTATGTGGAGAAACGCCAGGCTAGCCCGCGAATTTTTTTTTTATTGTTTTTCTTTGCCATTTACAGTTCAGTGTTTTATCCTACTGTCCTACTAATATTATAAATGTGAGAGTATGTTTAGATGGTTGGATGTTTGTTACGCAAAAATGTCTGAATGTATTTGGATGAAATTTGGCACACAGCTAGTTTGTAACCTGGAATAACCTTTCATCCCGATACTACTTTCCCGTGGGATATTTTTCGACGTCCACGCGGGCGAAGCCGCTGGCAAAAGCTAGTGTTGAATAAAATATATCCCAATCGTAAAAATATGATTTTACACAATTTTAATAATTAAAATCATCAATGAGTTCAATAAATCCCATCGAATTACTTTTTCATGAAATAGTCCAAAAAGAGAATTCTAATTTCGCGAGCTACCTTATGACTTATTTTATCGTCTAAAGGGACAACTCCCGTATTTTTAAGAACGTTTGCATTCCAATCTCATTCTGTCAATAAGTTTTCAATTTACCAACATTTTTGACATTGATTGTCGCTGAGATCACTACGACTTAAATCTGAACGATTCGAGGTCTTTGAATAGACTTGAAGACGAGTCTTCGAATACTTGCAGTTGGGCTTTTTTACGATATCGTATCTAGAATTTTTTTTTTTCTAAAAAAATACCTTAGCGTCTTAGGACATGATTTTACCTGGCAAAATACCTATTTAGAGAGGAATGAGTGGATATGCCTCCAAATCCCTTTATTTCTCCAAAAAACGAGTACTTGGGATTGCTAAAGCCAGAAATGGCTGTTCTAGCAAAATAAATGTGAGCTTTTTGCGCCAAATGAGTTTTTACTCGGCTGGGAAAATCTTTTCATTCCCAAATAGATTATATTCTTACTTTATTTTATTTTTTACTATTTCTCACGTGTAATTAGATGTTGTTCTGCTGAATTACTTTTTTCAACTCGTTTATATGAAAATCAACAAGTTATTACAATTAAGTAGTTACTTAATTTATCTTCTAAAAAAGTTCGCAGTTTGTTGAATCATCCATCATCCTAACTACTATTATTATAATTGTGTTTTTTATTTGTTTTTTTTTTATGTTTTGATTATTTTTTTACTCAGTGACGCAAAAACGGCCGTACAGGCGTACATAGATGAGTTTTGGCACAGAGATAGTTAATAATCTGGATTAACACAGAGGATACTTGAGTAGGGATGAAAATTGCCGGCAATATTGCCAAAGTTCCCTAAACTCCCGGGAATGTTTCCAAACTTGCCGGCAAGATTGGGTAAGAAACGTAAAAATAGAAAACTACGTTTACTATTATAATTGCTTAGTAGGATAAAATTGCGGTCTGCAGGATGGTAGTTTTTATGCTTATCTTTAATATCCAATCTGAAATTTTTGTTTTTAAATTTATTTTCTTACTGATAAACTAAAGAAAAGAAACAAGCTAACCATGATTGTTCATTGGTGATGAAACCATAACTATTTTAGAGATATCGTAATTTTTTTTCTTCTACGTTCTTATAATTTAACTTCACTTGAATATAAGAAAGTATATAAATCTATATGTATATATATCTGTATGTATAAAAGAGTTAAACCTTGTAAGACGATTTGGTCAGCAACGACAAGTAGACGTTTTTAACCGACTTCAAAAAGTAGGTTCTTTATTCGATCCGAATGTATGTTTGTCTGTATGTTTGTATGTTCGCGATTTTCTCAAAAACTCTGATTTTGAAAATTCTTTTGACGGCACTGTCGGCGACGGTGCATTGGTTAAGTGACTGGTGTGGGGACGTAAGGGTACAAGGAGTAATGTGAAGAAAAGTCAAGGTGGTAAGTAGGTACTCATGCATAGTTATAATTATAAGGGGCCATTCAAGTATTACGTAAGCACTACAGGGGGGCGGGGGGGTCTTTGCTTTGCTTATTTTTGATGACATGGGGGATGGGGGTGTCTGGATGGTGATTACGTCAGCAGTATTTTTTGTTTACTTTTTGTATTTGTAGAAAATCCAAAAAAGTTAAAAATTTACTCGATTTTGGTTTGAACACATATGCACACACGCAAGCAGTGTGCCCTGCCCACTGCCACTTAAGTTTAGCAATTCTTCAGGCTATGTCGGTTACCTTGTTACTCCTGCGGATCTCTTCATTCCTGATTCGATCGCGTAGGGAAACTCCGAGCATAGCCCTCTCCATTGCTCTTTGTGAGACTTTAAGCCGATAGCCCCGAAAGGTTCTGGAGTGGAGACCGCGTACCGGAAGACGTACAGTGGGAAGGCCTCTCACAAGGTGGACCGATAATCTTTTGTAGGCCGCGGGAATCCGCTGGATGCGGGAAGCACAAGACCGGTCGAAGTGGAGGAGCCTGGGGGAGGCCTATGTCCAGCAGTGGACATCTTTCGAATTTAGCGAAGGCTCTATGCAAGTTGAGTGAAGAAAGAGGCCATGAAGCTTTGTATAAAATACTACATATTGTCACGGAGAATACGCGCCAGCAAAACAGTGGCGACCACGATAGTCAATATAAATACATTTTAGGTTTTTATTAAATGCTAGTGTATTATTTGATTTTTAGTAAAATATACTTAAAATATTAAGAGCGTTCATCCCACGCGGGCTGTCAACAACGCATTTATTCAACGTTTTTCTTAAACTTTTTGTTAAACTTTCCTGGGAAGTTTCGGAAACATTCGGCAATTTTCATCCCTATACTTGAGGCCATGAGAGCCAGAGTGGCCTAACTACAGAAACAAAAGTTTACAGTATTAAGGAAAGAGTAGAAGGCCTGATTTCAGATACTTATAACTTTTGTAAATCAAGCAAAAATGGATAAATGCTGCCATCTATGGAAAAAAAGAATTAATTTTAGGCCACTATTGCTCCATTACTTTTATAGTTTAGAGCGGATTCCAATACACGGATCAATATTGAAAAAAAAATGCAGGTAGGCCACTCTGTCTCTCATGACCTCACTTGTCAACCCGGTAGAACGTTCCCGTGGCATAATTGCCCACCTCCACGCAGGCGAATCCGCTGGCAAGAGCTAGTCACAAAACAAATTCAAATAGCAATAATTTTTACATACTATCAAACAAGCAAACTAGTTTTCGTAACCGCAATCACAATGACTAACAAAAAGTACACAAAAGACGTAATTCTCAGCAGTTATGCGAAAATGAACACAATACAAACGCCGGAAAACCAGAAATATTTCGCTAATGGCGTAATGCATTTTAATAGCCAGTTATGAAAGCTATCGCAGACGAATTAAAAATGTTCCCAAGAAAGAACGCTGATCGCGTGCCTCTGACATAATTTGCCCCATTAATTTTCCATCAGTTCTTAATCGAGGACATGGACTCGCCAATCCTTGGGGACATCTACGCCCTCCTTTTATTTAAGGTAGAAGCTCCAGGGTCATCCACGAAATTCAAATTTCCTTACGTTTTTTCCAATCTGCAGGTCACTGTCAGGTTGTAATGTAACTTCATCAGTACTACCGTATCATCATTCTCCAGCCCTTATCCTAATGCCTCTGACATAATTTGCCCCATTAATTTTCCATCAGTCTTTAATCGATGACTTGTACTCGCTTATCCTTGGGGACATCTACGCCCTCCTTTTTAACCGACTTCCAAAAGGAGGAGGTTCTTAATTCGTCGGAACCTTTTTTTTTTCTTTTTTTTATGTATGTTCCCCGATTACTCGAAGATGGCTGGACCGATTTGGATATTTTTTTTTTGTTTGAAAGGGTATACTTCCCAGGTGGTCCCATGATCATCAAGTCAGGATCTGATGATGGGATCCTGGAGAAATAGAGAGAACTCTTCAAATTTTATAGGCACACTTGAAGCAATTTGTGTAGTTTTTGGAAGAGTACTTTCTCGGAGTGGTTCCATTTCAATTTGGTGAAGATCTGATGAAGAACTTCGGAGATAGGCAACGGAACTCCTCAATAAATGATAGCAAATGGACAGGGATTGCTGAAATCTCATGTCTGTCAATTGTTTACACCAGTTAATAACATAACATCACGCCGGTACGCTGTGAAGGGGTAAGCACATGTGAACCACTAATAAGTGAAAAATAAAAAACTTTTTTCAAAAAAATAAACAACCGACTTCCAAAAAAACACTAAAAAGTGAAAAATAACTTTAATTTCGGAAGGCGGTGACAAAAAATTAAAATACATATCCAAAGTCACCGACTTCCGAAATTAAAGTTATTTTTCACTTTTTAGTGTTTTTTTGGAAGTCGGTTGTTTTTTAAGGTAGAAGCTCCAGGGTCGTCCATAAAATTCAAATTTCCTTACTTTTTTTCATTCTGCAGGTCACTGTCAGGTTGTATTGTAACTTCATCAATTCTACCATATCATCATTCTCCAGCCCTTATCCCAATTTATTTGTGGTCGGCGCAACATGTATTTTTCTTCCACAGTTCTCTATTAGTCGTCATATCCGTAGTCACACCCTTTCTAACCATATCATCATTCACACAGTCCATCCAATATGTTCATTTTCTAGGGTAGCGTAGTAGGTATTAATCAATACTACCCTATCATTTAATCCCATTTAATGCCTTTTAATGAAATAGTAATTCAATGGGACTAAATGAACTTAAGATAAAAAATAATAATAATATTTATAATTCTGTAAAGCCATATTTGTTAGGGTCGCGAATCAATTTTGTTTCGGTCGCGAATCATAATTTTCACCCAAAGGTTGACTCCTAGAAAATGTCCGAGGCATTCATTTTCATTTTCAAATATCTTTATTTATCGACAGAACCCATCAACAAATGCACTTACCCTAAGGAACATTAACTCATTATAATTTGGGGCACTTTATGAGGCTAGTAATACACCTTTCAAGGCTTAGCACAGATTTTAGTCTCAACTGAGTCATTAAGTCAGCCTTTGTACGGTATTTTTTTTACTTGAACATTAATTTTTAATAAATTAATATTTTTATCCTCCATGACCTGCAAATTGCAAAATTTTAATTCCACGGTCTACCCTAAAGTTTTCACCTTAAAGCCTTTATTGTATCGTGCTACAATCACAGTAGACTTCCTCTTTGTTATTTCGGTACGGAATGCGAATGCTGCATTCCTGTGCAATGGCCTGCGAAATTAAAATTCGGGATATTTACTTTTATCTACAGTTAACGGAGAGTGCCTGTTTCCATGCAAATTGTTATTTCTGGGAATCGCTGTTATCAGCTAGCCAATTATCATTGTGCAAATATAACAACAATATAACAATAATTGAAGAGACTATACATAATTAAATAGATTTAAATCTACAAGTCCGTGTCTTTGTGATAATTGTCCGAAGGTGCTATTACTAGGACTTTGATTTCAACTGCTTTATATGCGTCTTTCCTGTACCTACCAGAAACGTCTGTTTTTTTTTAAACGTAACCTTTTTAGGATCCTGATCGCGACGATAGCTCGTGGTAGAACACAATGAAAGATTGAGTGGACTGTATAATATGTATAATGATGATATGAAATAGAATTGAATTACAAACGGTTTAAAATGGTCGGTTTAAGATAGAAACAAGATATGATCGTTAAGAATCGTAAGCGCAGCCGTGCGTGGAGGCGTGCAACAGCTGACTGGTGTGGCGCGGGGGCCCGCGCTCGGCCGTCGGCCGGCAGACGAGCCGCTGTCCCCGCACCCCTCTTTCACTGCCGCTGGCGCGCGGCGATGTTGAGATGGTGGACTCAACATACTCCCCCCGTTGAAGAGTCTTCAACAGTCGTAACTGGTAGCTAGCAGATGGTGTTGAAGGCGCACAGGATTCTTGTGAGGATATCTCTCTGCCTGGGAGAACATGTGTGATGCGTCCTAGAAGCCACATAAGAGGTGGTAAGTTTTTGTCCTTTATAACTACCATTGTTCCTTCCTTGAGCTCGCCAGACCACCGGCACCATTTTGTTCTCGCCTGTAGACACAGAATATATTCATACAAGAAGCGAGCCCAGAAGTGTTGCTTCAAATATTCGGTACGGCAAAATCGTTTCAGGCTGTTGAGATTGGCGTTCTGGATCTGTGGATGAGGCAGCATGATTAGAAAACGACCAATAAGGAAGTGAGCTGGGGTTAAAAGGGCGAGGTCGGAAGGGTCGTTGGACAGTGGAATTAAGGGCCTTGAGTTTAAGGTAGCCTCAACTTGAATTAAACAGGTAGCCATTTCGTCGAAGGTTTGGTTTGCTAAACCCAAAATGCGTCGTAGGTGATGTTTATTGGATTTAACTGCAGACTCCCATAAGCCTCCGAAGTGTGGCGTGTAAGCAGATATGAATGCAAAGTTTAGGCCAGGGTCGATGTTGCTTAGGTTTAAGTTTTGCGAAACTAGCCTGGCCAACTCATTGAAAGCACCGACAAAGGTTTTACTGTTGTCGGAAAATGTATTACGGGGTTTTCCCCGTCGAGCAATATAGCGGTTTAGTGCAGCTAAGAAAGCCTCCTTTGTAAGGTCCGACATAAGCTCGAGGTGGATGACTCTCGTATCTAGACACACAACCACACATATAAAGCACTTGATGAGCCTGCATCCTCTACCTATCCGGTCAGCTATCATGATTGAACCGGTTTTAAGTTCAGTAGAAGTAATTGATCCAGACTCAAGTATCATAATGTTGCATTTATGAATGAATCGCATGACATATGCCGTCACACGATGTAATGTGTTAAAGTTTGAAAATAACGCAGTAATAGGATTTTCAAAAATATGACTAAAAACATGACAAGAACGAATGAATCGCATGACATATGCCGTCACACGATGCAATGTGTTAAAGTTTGAAAATAACGCAGTAATAGGATTTTCAATAATATGACTAAAAACATGACAAGAACGAATGAATCGCATGACATATGCCGTCACACGATGCAATGTGTTCAAGTTTGAAAATAACGCAGTAATAGGATTTTCAATAATATGATTAGAAACATGACAAGAAGCCACTGTTTCTGGTAGCTGAGGCCATGAAGACATATCTTTGCTAAGAAATTGTGGCCCTGACCACCACAATGAATGCGACAACAGCTTGTCACTTCTAAATCCACGCGAAGCGAGGTCTGCGGGGTTTTCAGCTGACGGAACGTAGTGCCACGCCTCTCCTCCTACAGATTCCTGAATTTCAGACACTCGATGACGAACGAATGTCTTTAATTGATTCGAAGTTGAATCTAAATCCCAAACACGATCTAAATCTATTTGTAAGATATTAGTATGCATACAGATATGTGACAAGGAATCAGCCTGATGATATCCACCCGAAATGAGCCAACCTAATTTTGACTCAAGTAAAGTGGGCATAAGAGTACCTAATGCGATACGGCCAGTGCCTATGATACCCCAGAAGACTTCCGCACCGACAAGGACGTCGATTGAAGACGGAACATGATAAGAGGGGTCGGCAAGACGGACGTTCGTAGGTATACGAATATTACTAGTATCAACATAAGTATGAGGAACTGATGCCGACACTATCGGCAATACGAGGCAGTCAATGTTCAGTTCGTACTCACTGTCATCAATTGATTTTAATGACACTGAGCATCCCTGAGTACAACTAGTGGTTTGAAAATTAATACCTGTTACCTTGGACTTGGTAATGTAGGTAGAAACATGTAGCTTACGAGCAAAGTCCTCCGAAATGAAATTTGATGTACTTCCATTGTCCAGCAAGACTCGTGCTGTATGGTGGTTACCGTCAGCGTCAGTCACCCTCACGAGCGCTGTGGAAAGTAAAATTACTCGAGATGTAAACGATTGAATAGCTGATAATGCAGTGTTGTGTGCACTAGGAAGAACATTGTCACTATCAATATGTAAAATAGTGTTGTGTTTTTGACGACAATACTTACAATGATCAAATTTGCATTTGGATACGTCATGACCTGGACGAAGACAATTCATGCATACATTTGAACCCTGAGCCTTTTTAATACGAGCCTGGACTGAGAGACTTTTAAATTGCTCGCATGCAAAAAGAAAATGATCCTGACGACACATGGGACATGACAAGGCTTTTAATATCTTTTCAGGCAGCACACCACAGCTATTAGGTTTGGTCGCAGGTGCGGTGGGTTCGCTTTTAGCTGATGCCATAGGCTTAGACTCCTCAATTGTCTCCAGTAAGTCAGCCCTGCCACTGATAAAACTGGTGAATGCAGATAATGTAGGAGGTTCAACAAAAGTGTTTTTGTGCTCTTCCCATTTACGATTTGTGACGTGGTCGAGCTTACTGGTCATTATGTAAATGACAAGTACGTCAACGAAAGCGTTTTGAACTGGTTGACCTAGGGTTGCCAACGCTCTAAGATTTTTATTTGTTGTATCAATTATGTAACGTAGTGACTTACTTGACTCTCTATCAATAGGCTGAACGTTAAAGAGTGCTTGCACATGGTTGTTGACAAGCAATCTTTTGTTGTCATACCTCTCGCAAAGTAACTTCCATGCAGTGTCGTAGTTTTCTGATTTGAAGTCAAGGTTATCAATAACAAGAGAAGCACTGCCTTTTAAGGAAGCACGCAGATAGTGCAATTTATTAATGTTATCTATGGTTGTGTTGTTATGAACTATAGAAACAAAAGTATCTCTAAATTCCAGCCAATCATGATAACTACCTGAAAACTTGGGTAAGTCAATTTTGGGTAAGCGAATTGAATTGTGTTTGTGTGTACTAGTAATACCAGAATCCACCTCAGTTGCGGAGTTCCCCTCAAGAAGCTTTCTTGCGCCGCTGATCAGCTGTCGAGCAGAAGCTACCAAGCCGTAGTACAGCTTTTCAAACTCTTCTCGTTCCGCAAATTGCTCGCTGGGGTCATCCACCAACGCCTCCAATTCATCCTGCAATGCATCATATTTCTCATATAAACTTTCAAATATATTAAGTCGATATTCGATTTCGATGAGTTGCACCTCACTCAACTTTTCGCAAGACCTAGAAATATTTAAATATGAAGTAAATTGCGTAAGCTTCGCTTTAATTGAAGCTCGCTTCTTAATAAGGCTTTTCATGTCAGGCATTACTATGAACTTTAGCAGTTACAGTAAAAGAGAGAAGATAAAAAAGTAAGAAATTTTTCAATGACAAGCGAAAATTACTAATACTAAATGATTAGCAATAAGATGTGAAGTGGGCACGAGAGCTATAAGCAGTAAGAAATGAGATTGCTATTAAAAAAGTGCTAGGCGTTTACGATCAAATTTGCTGAGTAATGCTAGGCGAATGAGGCAATGTTTTCTTTACACACAAAAAAACAACAAAATAAATTCGATTCAATAGAATAATGCAAATTATATCGAGTAAAATTGTAATAAATATGATTTAGAAAAAAAATATAAGGTAAGAAGCAACGGAATTATTGTGATTGGTAGGTACAATGCATGAAATATTAAAATCACTTTTGTAAATTCTTAATTAAACCTTGGTAGTGTGAAACACAAAGGAAACTGTTTAAACAAGCTGATAGGCTGAAGATTGTGGATTTATGGTACTATTAATCGAAATGTAACTAATAAATAAGTTCAAATAAGGTGAAATGATTAGGCAAAAATGTAGGAACAAAGGAATTGGAACGTTCTCACGGTTTTATGCTGTCAACCTCTGATGATGAGCTGACGATCGTGGCTCCGATGAGTCAGTAGATCCTGGGTTCTTGAAAACTCTTCCTGTCCCGAAGTCTCGACGATTTTTTCTTGCGCCGCCCGTTGGTTTGAACTCGATGAAGACGGCTGATGCCGTATCGACGTTCACGATGACCAAATGCAGACGATGACACGCGAAAAAATGAAGACCTCTTGTAGAACTTGAACCCGAAGATGAAGTCCTTTGTTCGTCAACCGACGAACCGTTGAATTTTGAAATTTGAAGATTCCGTTATTTTCTTTGTTCGGTTCAAAACGTTAACGGTAGAAGGACCAATGATCGCGACGATAGCTCGTGGTAGAACACAATGAAAGATTGAGTGGACTGTATAATATGTATAATGATGATATGAAATAGAATTGAATTACAAACGGTTTAAAATGGTCGGTTTAAGATAGAAACAAGATATGATCGTTAAGAATCGTAAGCGCAGCCGTGCGTGGAGGCGTGCAACAGCTGACTGGTGTGGCGCGGGGGCCCGCGCTCGGCCGTCGGCCGGCAGACGAGCCGCTGTCCCCGCACCCCTCTTTCACTGCCGCTGGCGCGCGGCGATGTTGAGATGGTGGACTCAACAGATCCCTACTTTGTCCATCTGTCTGTCAATGTCTGCCTAGAGTCTTTTTCTCAGAAACTCGTGCAGGTATCAAGTTGAAATTTATATCAAATACGAAGGTCTACGGTTCCTTAGAGCCCTATAAAATTCATGCTTCTAAGTCAACGTAATAAAAAATAGGGCCAATTTTGAGAACATGTTTTTCAATTACATTGTTAAGTTTGTTTTTGGGATAAATTCATCCCATCTACGGAACCCTTCATTGTGCGCGGTTCTTCTAAATCAAAGCAATAAAAAAGTACGGCCATTCATGAGAATTTTGTTTTCAAGTACAATGTTTTAAGTTTGTTTTTGGGATAAATTCATACCAACTACACAGTTCTACATTGTGCGTGGTCCGATATGCACTTGGCCGGTTTTTAGAAACTCTGCTACATGTCGTCCACTAAGTCCAACAATATCCATGCTGTAATCGTGTCTAGGCTTAAAAAAAAAAAAACTTAAAATTCATTTAAATTGCTAATTAATTCTTGGTAAGCAAGAATTTCGACATAAACACCGACAAATATTTAACATTAGTCCATGCTTAACGTAAATTAAAACAAAACTATTTGAGGTGCTGAGACCTTTTTGTCCGTATGTGTTCTTGCATTAATGTATGCTCATACTAAGTGTTCACGGAACTGTAGAACAAGATTACTGTCAAGGCTGTTGTAAACTCGAAGTTGGGTTACCAGTTTTTATAGCAAACGTCTCGGATCTAGTCGTAAACTGTGAAATTGGTGCTATTCAGGCACTAAGAGAGGCCGAGTTGAAAGTTGAGAGGCTATAAATCTATAAACCGTAAGAGCTGAGATATAGTTTCTAAAGAATGATTGCTCCATTGACGTGAGTTTTCAGCAATTCACGACTTTTATTTAAAGCAGCGCTAATCCAGTGCCCCAGTGGTAACGGCCTCCAGTTACGAGTTGTAGGCGCTTTACTTTGTGTAAATAATTTCATCACCACTGCTCCCAAAACGGTGTAGGGGAAACATGAAAAAGAAAAGAAACCGGCATGTCCCAGTAACTAAAAATTCGAAGACATGTAATATGTACCAATCCGCTCTTGGCCCGCATGGTGGATTACAGCCCACTCCCTCTCGAAGACAGCACTGTGTCGCAGCAGTAGAAATGTTATAGCCTGATTATGCAAGAGTTTCATTTGTCATAAGGATACTTATTTATACCTGTTTACCTAATAAACTATCAAATGGCGCTAACGAATCGTCAAGGAGAAATCGAGATCTTCGAATTAAGTTAAGTTAAACTCACTTTTAAAATGATAAATATTTTTAGAATTATTTTATTTTATCTATGCACGTTTTTAACTACGCACGTTGCGCATTGCTACGTAGAAATTTATTCAAAATGTTTAACAAATATTTTAAACAAATATTTTATTTCTATTTTTATTTTTCCGTTGTTTTTCCTTTTGTTATTTAGTATAGTCATAGTATCTAGTCACATTAATGTGAGCAATGTGTCAACAATCGCACATTACCTATTATTGATATCTGCATTTGTATAATTTTTTTTTTTTTCTTTCGCTACTTCTAGTTAACCCAGCCCTATCAATGCCGTGAAACTCGGTTATTGGCTTAAGAGACAATTGTTTTTCATAACTCATGTACATTAATTATAAGCTGTTGAGTTTCCAAATAAATAAATAAAAATAAAAAATAAAAAGTTTTACAGATATCCTATCATTGAAATGTTACTATTGTACACAAGTATCTCAGTAACACTCTAATTTGTTAAAACTAACGATATTTCTGTAGAATAGTCTTTGAACATCTAATAATATTTATCTTACAAACCCGTGCATCAAGTTGATAATGTTCAAGTCGGTTGTTAGCTCCTAGTTGCAGTGAATCAGTTATAAAGCTCTGAGTTAGTACTTCATCAAGCCAGCAGGTATCTTCGTTTACTTGAATGTCTAAAGATGTTGGTGGACAAAAGTAGGATTCTCCGTCTGCATGTTTAGTTGACAATGTTGGAAAGTCGCTTAACTTCATTTTGCTGAGTGATACAGTTGTTTGAAATTGCACGAAAAACGTGATACGGCTTCATGTCGATCTGCGCAGTCGCTGCTATGATTGTTGTGATTCCCGGCTTTTAGGTACCGTCAACTGCGGCATCTTTACTTTCAACTAGCAGCTGTACACGGTGGAGCATACGGTGGAGGTCTGCCCGGCTTGGGCGGAGCACCGCCGTGTCCTCGTGGAGGTGATCGGCGGCGGCGATCTCTCGCGTCCGACCCTGGTCCAGGCCATGGTACGGAGCGAGAGTGCATGGCTAGCAGTCGCCTTCTTCAGCGAAGCAGTTATGCTCGCAAAGAGGGAGGCGGCGTACGTGAGGGAGTTGCAGTACAGGCGCCCTCACAGCCGTGGCCTTCGCAGGAGACGCCCTGGGCGTCGGGAATCCCAGGCTGATTCCCGGCCACCGTAGGCACGGGCTTGCGGACGGCGAGTAATGGGTAGCTCGCTGTCCGGTAAGGACCAAGTCCGGGTCGACGGCGCGTTGTGTTCCACGCGCGCCTCAAAGAGATGTCAGCAGCAACAGATGGGGCCCGCAAGGGCCGATGCCTGCCAGGGGTGCGGGTTGTTCGAAAGAGATACCGCGGCCCCTGGCACACAGGCAACTGAGGGAACACGGGTGGGTTTTAGTCAGTAAAAGTCTTACACGCCCTCCCGCTCCGCCCAGAGCGGGAGAAGTTATTTGATAATTTCCCACCCAAAAAAAAAAAAAAACTAGCAGCTGTACCAATGAGAACTGTATTAAAACATCTCTCGATTACTTAAAAATATTACAAATAGTAGATTATTCTAGTTCTGTAGCGCTTCAATATTAAATGGCGGCGACAGAATTTTAGTTATCGACAGAAATTTAAGTACAGTCTCATGGGTTGCTATGGAAAGGAAAGATGCCACAGTTGACCGTATGTCTTGCAACGAGTGAGTAAGGAGTAAGTACGTAAAAGCATAAGAATAGCATAATTAGCCTTTAAAATGTTTCTACAGCTGGGACATGGGCCTTCTCTCTGCGGTGCGGGATGGTACGTAAAATATCAATGTTTATTTCATCGCAAAGTTAAAGAAGAACATAGAACTAGTTAAGTAAGGAAAATCGAATATTCAACTAAAGGAGCGGAAACAGCCCATAAATATAATACCACATTCGCGAATATAGATTGACGTTCGATTTTATTGCCAATAAACTTCCAAACAGGCACCGCGACGGTCACAGTATGCTAAAAGAACTATCTTCGTGACGATGTTTATACATTATATTCGCCCGCGTTGAGGTCGGAAATTATCCCACGAGAACGTACCACCGGGATCAAAAGTATCCTATGTGTTAATCCAGGTTATAGACTATCTGTGTGCCACATTTCATTCAAATCCGTTCAGCCGTTTCTGCGTTATTGCACAAACTTGCACATTTATAATATTAATAGGATATTCCTACTACTGGTTAGCAGTGCAGTGGTATCCCAGAGGTACCCAGACAGGTGCTTTACTTTGTGTAAATTATTACATCACCACTGCTTTCGAAACGGTGAAAGAAAACAGCATGAGGAAACCGGCATGTCCTAGGACCAAACATTCGAAGACATATGACATCTACCAACCCGCACTTGGGCCCGCGTGGTGGATTTCAGCCCACTTCCTCTGAAAGGGAAAAGGCCTATGTCCCAGCAGTGGGAACATGATAGGCTGGTAAGGGGGCGTCCTTCAATTACGTGAGGCAATTTTGGCGATTTTTCGACCTCCACCCCACCCCCGCTCTGCGGGTCTATAAAGGCCACATTAAGCAATTCCTCTAAAAGTGATTCATTTCCTGAATTTCCCTATGATTCTGCTATTTGACATTTTACTTTAGTAGAGCAATTCATAATTTGGTGCCCATTTTACGAATTTCCATACAAAACTGTCAAATAGATGAATTGCGTGCCGTCAACGCAGATACTATTATGAATTGTCAGTTTGTGACAATTTCACGATTTTAAATATGATTCATAAAATGAACATATTATGATTCTGCCAAAGTGGCCTTTTTAGACACCCTGGTGAGATGTCGTGAGATTTGGCTCGACCTTCCCCCCTCCCCATAATCTCACGTGAGATATTTCAAATACGTGGCATTAGTGTAAAACCGATAATCTGTGCTTATTTGCGTTGGATTTATGCGTTCGCATAACCGCGATAAATATTATTTTGTAGGATTTTTTGTAGGATTGGCGGAAACACATGTTTTATATAATTTAACCCGGTTTTCTCGTAATGTTACACTGTATTTTTTTTGCGGGAAAAAATATAAATTACGTGATATTTGCCGAGACCCCCTCTGGGTACTTGAGATTGGGTCAGATTTGACTCGACCCCCTCCCCCCCGAAACGCCTCACGTAACTAATGGACGCCCCCTAATGCTCATGTTACCTACTACTGTAAAATACGACAAAAGTTATTAATGTGATATTCACGATCTGTTAACCCCACCGTGTCTAATGACCACCAGTCCACCAGATGAACATTTAGCTATTTTATCGCCTACCAATATCTTACTGCGAATACCAAAGCTTCATGCTAAATAACTCCAGCACAGCACCCTAATTGTGTAACACTCGTAATCAGAGTCATATATTCAGAATCAGAATCAGAATCAGAATCTTTATTTGTTAAACACAGGTATTTACTTAATGGTGTTAGGTTAACATATTTGAGCGCTATGTTTTGCCGCGTTGGCATACAAATTTTAATTAAAATGTTATTAAAGAATCTAAAATACTTAAAAAAACTAAATAAAACAAACAATAAAAACAAAACCAAAAAACAAAATATTAAAAGTTCGCATTGCTTCGTATGTTCGAAACAATGTTGTGCTCGATAACGTAAATAACGCAATGAATCATTATTGAACTGTTAAAATGAAAAGCATTCCTACTGTTAGTGTGTTGGTTAAGCAAGTACCCCTCTGTTCAAATGTAGCTCAGGCTTCTGTTAAAGATATCAAAACAAATGATCCATTTTACTGCGGAGCGCTTATCGCAGTCACAAAGCCAGCTGTAATTCTACTGGCTGGACCCTTATCTTTAGGAGAGGAATTAAGATATAATGACGACAGTTCGTATATTTTTAGGATTCGCGTTAAAATCTATATATATTTTAAACAAATAAATAAACTTGAAGTGTCTTTTTGTAGCATCAAAATAACAGCGTTTTTACAAAATGCATAAAGCTATATAAAAGTATATACTTACACTTAATAAAAAAAAGACAAATGTTAGCAAAAAATCTGTCTGTCTGCTTCTTCCGGCTACTATCCGAAACGGCAGGACTGATTTTGACAGGAGTTTCACTGGCAGATAGCTGATGTTATAAGGAGTAACATAGACATTTTGTTCCAGTAACAAGTTCCCGTGAGATCGTTTCCGACAGCCACGTGGACGAAGCTGCGGGCACAGCGTGTCATAAAATAAATGATCATTAATATATTAGTAACTATAGTAAAGCTAAAAACCATCAAGATCGATTAATTATAATGGCTGAATAAAACTCCAAGGAGTATTGAAATCCGGCGACCTAACCCATGTTTGTTTGAAAGCTCAGATTATGAAACAAAGGCAGATAGACCGCGCGGAACACCAAGAGTGAAGCCAAAAAAATTTATACTAAAGCGTCGCATTGTACATACACTCTTGGTGTTCCGCGCGATCTATCTGCCTTTATTTTATAATCTGAGGTCGAAAGCATCTAGAACAAAATTGATTACGACACAGTCAAAACCAGATTTGTCGCTAATGTCACTGATGTCGATAAGACGAAACAAAGGAGAGAGAACGGTTAAAATAAAATTCAAAACTCCCCGTTCCCTGTTTCAAAGTCACTCATGCATACAATCGTTTCTGTAGCACCTTTCAAGTTAGCTACGATAATAATACCGTTTGTTTTAGATCTCGTCTGTAAATGTAACCTGCAGACTCGAGACTGTTGAGGTCAGAGTTCGGAGAACTGTGGTCGTGGTACGAAGTCATGTAACACGTTACATCACTCCTAAATCTAAGCTAGCGTGTAAAAATAAAACTAGACCAGTCCGGTTCCTTTGAATTGACCAAAATACATGATTCTTTATGGAAATTTTCCATGTTAATATAACGTTAAAACATCTCAACGAATTTGGCAGACATGGGGAAGTTTGTAATTTGGGAATTGTTGATTGTTAGTGGTGGCCTAGTGGTAATGGCTTCGATATACGATTTGTAAGTCGTGCCTTCGAATCCAGGCAAGCGCTTTACTTTGTGTAAATTGTTTCATTACCACTGCTCTCAAAACGGTGAAGGAAAACATCGTGATGAAACCGGCAAATCTAAGACATGCGACATCGACCAACTTGCATTGGGTACGCGTGGTAGATTACGGCCCACTCCATCTCACCGAGTGGAGGCCTGTAGTGGGATCGTTATAGGCTGAATTGATGACGATGATAGTACCACTCGTCACAAACTGTAGAAACGATTTAAAAGCAATCTTGTGGCTCAGTAATAATAGCCGCAAGGGTCGAACGATCAGGTTAAGCTGTGCTTGCACCGGTTAGTCCGTGGATGGATAACCATCTTTACATATCAAGACCGCTCCGTACCCCGGTTGGTTCTAGCTGTCATTCGTGGAACTGTGACAGTCGTACCGGTTAGTCAGAAGTCTGATACTCTGACAACCAGTCATAACAAAGGCTTATCGTTTTACCCAGTAACTGGGTTTTGGATATCAGGCTAGGCAGATGAAATGCTTTAGCCCTAAGTTTTTTTATTGCTATTGCTTTTATTTAAGCGACCCTCGGCATTTTATGCCATCGTTCGTTTACTAAACGATTCTGATCCTGACGTAGCGATTAGTTGACGTTTTACGGACGTGTGCCAGTTATCGTCGTCTCTGTGCTAATGCGGGTGACACGAACATTTTTTTCACTAAAGCGTATTTATTACTCACTATCTTTTGTCTGCGGTTTCGCCCGCGTGGTCGTCGAAAAATGTCCCAAGGGAACTTACAACCAGGATCTAAGTACTCTGAGTTAATCCAGGTAAACGATATATTAGTTCCGTAACACAGTTTTCATATAGGTAACTATTGGTTAACACAGCGCACGCCAGTAAAGCTCCCAGTCATGACTTTTTTTCGACATTTATAATCATCGTCATATTTCAGCCAATTTCCACATACACCTAAACCTTCCTCATGAACCACTCCGTCCATTGGTCAAAACCGTATGAAAAATTAAAATTCGTTCAGAGGCGGCGGGGGGATTTTGTTGTATAATATGTAGTGATACGAGTATCTAGACGTCATAATAAGTGATCGGTAGACCAGTTTGCAAAAAGTATTTATTAGGCTCTTCATCGAAATAAAAATTTATGTTTATTTATTTTATAAAGGAATCGTCGTCTCTTACCTTCTTCTTCTTCTTCTTCCTCTTCCTGATTTGGCCATTTATGTCCCTTTTATTCATTTGAATTTTATGGCATGCAATGTATGTTATCGAAAAGACATTGAATGCTAGAAACGTAGGTATTATCAACAGATATAGCTCACTTTCCGTCGTGAGGCCCTAGAGTGAGTTTCATTTAACGATCTACACCAAACGCAGTGAGCGCGTTTGGCGCTCCGATTGGTCCGTCACCAATCTAGGGCCAATCGGAACACCGAACGCGCTCACTGCGTTTGGTGTAGATGGTTAAATGAAACTCACACTAGGGCCTCTGATAAGAACATTAGTTACGCACATTTATTCTACGCCGCAGTATGGTATTTGTGTGTAAGTTATTCTTATTCCATGACGAATCCATTAAAAAGTATGCGGAACCGTGCGCTTACATTATTGCCACATGAGCTCGCTGCACGAATGTTTTAAGTACTTATGATTCTCGAGCAAATCATACACTTGGCAACTTTAAATAAAATTGAAGTGTCTGTTTGTAGGTTTGAAGGGATTGTGGCCAAGTTATAATAGCCGCACGGATCGATCGATCAGGTTAAGCTCTGCTTGTCGCGGTTGACCATCTTTACCATACCAAGACCCGTCTGGGATTCGGATAGCACGTTAAGCCGTTAGTCCCCCTTCTGCGAAGCAGTAATGCTCGCGAAGAAGGAGGCGGTGCATGTGAGGGAGAGGCAGTACATGCGCCCTCACGGCCTTAGTCGTCGCAGGAGACGCCCTGGGCGTCGGGAATCCTAGGCTGATTCCCGGCCACCGTAGGCGCGGGCTTGCGGACGGCGAGTAATGGGTAGCTCGCTGTCCGGTAAAGACCAAGCCCGGGTCGACGGCTCGTTGTTTCACGCGCGCCTCAAAGAGATGTCAGCACCAACTATTGGGGTCCGCAAGGGCCGATGCCTGCCAGGGGTGCGGGTTGTTCGAAAGAGATACCGTTGCCCCTGGCATACAGGCAACTGAGGGAAGGCAGCACGGGTGGGTTTTAGTCAGTAAAAGTCTGACACTGCTGCTCCACCTAAAGCGGGGGAAGTTATTTGATGACTTCACACCCTCAAAAAAAAAAGCCGTTGGTCCCGGCTATCATTCGTCGATCCTTGACTTACAGGTTGTCAGAATCCTCCCGAATGCCAGTCTTACCGAAGGGGTATTACCTAGTACCGAGTTACTAGGTAATACGATATCCTTAGTGCAGGTCAGATAGGCAGTCGCGGTTATACAAAAAAAAAAAATCAGCTGTTCCATACATTTTGACCGCGTAGGTATTGCACTTTTCTATGAAACCTTTTTTTTGTAAAACCGACGTAAAATTTGTGCGCTGGGGTGTCTAGAATGATATGCTGAATTCATGGTTACAACTTGCGCACTGGATAAAAACTTATCCTGTTTAGGACCACCTCTGCAGCATATCCATTTAAAAAAGAATGTTCGATATCCATCTACAATAGGGTATTTTACTCTATATGAGAAAAAAATCTGAAAATATATTATAGAGATAGATTAGGCAACAAGCAGTCTGAATAATATGTTGGTTTTAATTCATGAAATGACAAAATCAATTTTAAAATTCAATTCAAAGATTTCAGTTTCTTTAATCTGTTCTTGAAAACCATGAAATAGTAGCCGCAATGTTTTTACGTCATTCCGCTTTTTAAACTAATCAACTGAACAACTTTGTACTTTTATTATTTTTGTAAACAAAGTATTTGTTATTGAAATAATATCTTACATTCGGGAACAGCAAACCAACGATAAGTAGAATAATATATATTTTTTTTTATTATGAACAAATAACAAAAATACAATTATGATCATTGAAAATATCAGTGCATTTGTTTATACAACAAACTGACGTCATACCCACAGAGCAATATGGCGTTTTCGTCGAATTACGCGCGAAATATGAAAATATAAAATTTAAATGCATTTTTATGGCACTAATCGATTCAATAAAAATGTTGTGCTTTTTTGTGGTTTATTAGCATTTTAGAATCTAATTAAGACATTTTTCAAAAATGGGTTTAATACCCTATTGCCTTGCCGGAGATATCGCGGAACAAACAAACAAAACAAAAACAGACGAATTGAGAACCTCCCCCTTTTTAGAGTCTGTTAAAAAGGTCATCGTCTCGTCCGAGAGGAATGTGGCTATAATGTAAATTAGTCTGTGGGTAGTGGGTGAGGCTACTCAGTAATTATGTATGTGAAGTGTATTAGCATTAGCAGCACTTGCACTTTTACAATTAAACTCATACTTTTTAATTCTCATTTCCCTAAGGATGGGTATATTCTAGCTACTTTCGCAGCCAGAGGTCATGATACCACAAACAAATAGACTGATCTTGTCTCGCTAATGATGTCTCATCCAGTCTAGCGAAGTGTACCCCTGAGGCAAATTATTAAAAAAAGTAAGAAAAATCTTTTAAAAGCCATTATCTTTGTCGTGATGCTAAAGATTTTGTGGTCCTCAGTAATTGCGCTTGTTACGTAATAGCTACTACATTTATTTTTAGAATCACAAATAGACCTCGCCTATATTTTATAGTATCTGTTTATTACTGATACTGTACTTACACTTCTTTTTCATTCATCCACATCATCTTTGTTTTATTATCCTTTTACAACTTTCTTACATTGTTATATTTCGCTCTTTGTTTTCTGTGCTAACACTCTGCGAATCGGTCTTAAACGATTCGTCTATAAAGAATTACCTGATTTTACATTAAAATTTTCCATCTTTTTACATAATAATATTCTTGTTATGACATTTAAGTCAAACGTGTCAAACTGATGTCTACTTATTCTTTTAATTATCTATGCAGTCTATTTAAAGAAGGTTGCATTGGGATTGTACTTACTAAAAATTATTTTATATCGTTTTGGATAGCTTAAATTTGGTTTTTCTATGTAACTACGTTGTCTACTAATTAAGGAAATTCTAAATTGTTATTATAAGATTCTTAAACGCACTCTCGGTTTGTATGAAGGAGGTTTTATAAGTCTTGGCCGACTAGACTGGCATATGAGAGTATATATGGCTAAAAAAAAAAGAAAAAGAGGAAGGAATTTGGAATGAGGAAAAAAAGAACAAGGGAGGGGAGAGCTGAAGGGTCATTGAAAGAGCAAGCGATGGATTTGGGAAGCCAACTGACTGACGGTGCGCTTGGTAACTGAAGACAGGAGACCTTTTCTTGTGAGTTTCTTCTGCTGCACGAAACTAATTACAGTGTTACTAATTACTGAAACAATGTCTGGAGCCACGGAGCTGCCTTAGACGCTTACACGTCTCCGCATCCCTAAACTCCTATACCTTGCCACTTCCCTGGAAAACTACACATCGCCGCATCCCTGGACATCTACACGTTGCTGCATCCCTGGACGCCTACTCGTCACCGCATCCCTGAACGCCGAAACGTCGCCGCACCCTTGACGCTATGTCTAGTGATCTCCGCTGTCCTCCTCATCTCTCAAGAGAGTGCGTTTCCCTCTAGGCAGGTACCTTTTTATAGCTCCTCTGTTTTTTTTTATTCCCTGTATTAAATTTAATTTGTCTGGTCTATTTCTATCCTTTTATTTGTTAAGGACAGGTAGATACGACAATTTATATATTCTTGGAAAAACATGAGTGGACGTCTAAAGTAAAGATAAGTAATTTTTAATAGATTTTTCGCGCTCTGAATCTTTAACGCACTGCTTAAATTTAAATAGCGCTGAGAGTTGAAAATCGAACAATGTGTTTTACGCTGAGAAGCACTCTGTGGGATTCTCAACGCTAGATTCAACACTGAGAGTTGAAAAAACATTGCGTGATAAAATCACGCCATCATATTTTTACACCCGTGTGAACTTCAACTGACAAGTAGGATAGGTTTTCCTATTTCCGCATACTTAGTTCGTAATTTTACACGGTTTGAACTGACATTATTTATTTATGGCGTATGTCCGATTCAGCCTCGAATGTGAAAGGTGTAGCCAATTCAGGTAATTAATAATAGCTCGCTTAGAAGTGATTTATCGAAACGTTATGGAATTTCGAAAATTTTAAAAGTGTTGTTACTTGTCTGTACGACGACTCGTAAGTCGCGGCTGTTACCATTGGGCCACCACTGCTCCCAGGACACCATTAGGTCCTGGTTAATTCGATATGGAACAAAACACAGCCCACTTCTAACACATTTTAATTAATTGATTCCTCACCACGCGAAAAATTATGACAGTACTTACCATTACAGAATGATTAATAACTTAACACACGTTAAGTTTTAAATTATATTGACGTTATCAATCAAATAATAATAATGGAATTTAAGAACAATAAAATTATTGTTTCCGAAGACAATAAGACGAATAGGCTGTCTGTACTGTATGTTATATGAATATTGTAGATGAATTTGACAACTCTACTTGATTAAAATATACATAATGTGGATATATATTATATTCCACAATATTGTTATTTGGCTGTCTTGAAATATGAATTTGTTCGACGCTTTTAACATTTGTATACTCAAAGTGCTAGTTGCACTTGACCAATAAGTTTTCGCCTACTACCGAAGTGCTGTCTAGATCATGTTTACTACCAGAGGCCACAGTGTGAGTTTCTTTTAACCATCTCGATCAAACGCATCGAGCGCGTTTGGTGTTCCGATTGGCCCTGGATTAGCGACGGACCAATCAGAACGCCGAACGCGCTCGATGCGTTTGATCAAGATGGTAAAATGAAACCTCACCCTAAGGCCTCAGGTTGTCTATAAATGTTCGCGATGCGGTGTCGCTATCTTTCTTTTGAATACAAACACACACACACACAAATCCCCATGGCGGCTGGCAAAAACTAAAACGCCACCTGCTACGATCCTTACGTAGGTACTCCTTTTGTTTCGTTTACATTCATACATATCGGCATACACTTACGCCACCGGTTGCGAGTACTACGCAACTGTGGCCCTAGTGTGACTTTTCGATCTTACGCATCGAGCGCGTTCGGCGCTCCGATGGGTCCTTCTTTCACCAGTCTAGGGCCTCTGAGCTTTCTGAAGAACATCACCAATAAGGTCACAATAACAATACCTTTACCAACAAAGAAAACTTAACGATCTGAACCACGATTGATTTCTATAAAACGACGCATCAATCCAACGAATCAACTGATTTCTCTTAACGGGACCTTTAAAACAGTAATTGGGTCACAACCTAATTAGGTCGTAGCCAATTCGACACCCGTGTCGAACATCTTATGGTCCCCATCGAAATAATTTTACCACAGGGAGTCTTCTTAACGACATAAGCCATGAGCCCCCATGATTGAGGGGAAAATTTCCTAGAGTGTCCCAAAAACTTTGTTTACTCCCAAGATTTTACGGTCTCTCACTTCGTGGAGTTTTTTCTTATAAAAGTTGCTGTGTTGTTGCCATCTTTCGTTAATCGAATGACTCAAATTGATTATATTGTGTGTGTTAGGCAGTTGATTGGTTTTTGTTATTATTTGCCCACGTACTATATCTACGTCATTGCTGGTAATTTTATTGATGAGACTTTGTTTTTAGTTTAAGCTGTGATCTTATCCTTCTGTTTGTCTTGATTGATCTAGTTTTATTTTGATGTATGGGTCCTCTGTATGTTATTTTGTTTACTACTTACTATTAAAGTAGTAATATAACACTAATGATGTAAAGTTTCTTCTTCTGCCGGTTCTGGTCCTAGGTGGTACTTGATGTCGACGCAAGTGTTTTTCGCGTCCATTCTGTCAGCCGTCACCGTATCTTACATTTCCATTGAAATGTAGGTAGTGCTACCTGTCTATTCTGTAAAAACTTCATCGTGAAAACATAGGTGGAAGCTTGAAGTGAGCTGTAATTCCACCTGATGCTAGGGATTGACACTAGGAGGGGCTTGTAGCCAAGTAATAAAAGTCGCAGGGATTGATCGATCAGGTTAACCTACGCTTTACGCCGCAGTTATTCAGTGGACCATTTGTACATTACATACCTTGGTATGACTGACTTACTTAATGTGCTTTCTGAGGCATGGAGGGGTCTTGACCCCTCCGTGCCTCGGAAAGTACGTTAAGTAAGCTGGTGGTCCCGGCTGTCATTGTAGATCTTTGGAAGTCGTTACGAGTCGTCAAAAGATAGAAAGTGTGACAACCAATCTTACCAAGGGATATTGTATTACCCGGTAACTTGGTTGTTGAGGTCAGATAGGCAGTCACTTCATGTAAATTACTGGTATTCAGCTGCATCCGGTTAGACTGGAGGCCGACCCCAACATAGTTCGAAATAGGCTAGGCAGATGAACGAATAATTTTGAATGCTAGGGAGTAACGGCCACTGCAAGCTCACTTCACCTTAGTGATCACAGAGATTTTTACTAGAATAACACAAGCCGTTTGGTGCCGGACGTAAAGAATAGCACCATACCATTTCTTCCCATGGCTGTCGTAGGGGACGACTAAGGGACCTACCGAGAGTGGGCAGCAGCTTTCTCTATTCATTTTAATACCATACTGCGATCGCCAACCCATCTGCCAAGCGTGGCACTTATGGAAAATCCCCCCAAAAATGGCAGGAAGGCCTGTCACAAGATGGACCGATGACCTTGTGAAGGCCGCAGGAATCCGCTGGATGCGAGAAGCACAGAACAGGTTGAAGTGGAGGAGCTTGGGGGAGGTCTATGTCCAGCAGTGGACGTCTTTCGGCTGAAATAATGATGATGATGATGATGATGAGCACAACTATAGGAACTATTTTGTTGGTATGTAATAAGATGATTTGTTTTCTTTATCGCCCTATATACCGCCTCTTAGTGCGCACTTAGAACATAGGTCACGGTAAAGCCACCAGCCTCGACATGTTTTTCATCTTTGTCTTTCTAGTTTTATTCCAAAGGACGTCTTTGCCATCGTAATTTAGTGTTTTATTTGTATTCAATACTTGGTTGACTTTCATGCAATAATGGACACAAAAGAAAACAAAAGCAGCAGCTTCTTGCCATTGACCGGGTTTTTTTTTTTTGATTCGAGATTCATTTCAAAAACATTTGTTAACAGCTTCTAGATCTTTATTGATAGTCTTATCTTCAAGATGAATCAAATAAATCAAAACTCTGATGGCTTTCTCCGATTTAATGTCGATATATTCTCTGACGTTTTGTGGGGCTTTTGGCTAAGTAATGATAGCCGCACGGGTTGATCGATAAAGATAAAGATAAAGATGCATTTTTTTTTATTACTATTTTTTTTTTATGCATTTTTTTTGTCGATCAGGTTAAGCTGCCTTGCAGCGGTTGCTTGCGGTTGTGGATGGGTGACTATCTTTACATACCAGACCCTTCCGTGCCTCGGAAAGCACGTTAAGCCGTTTGTCCCGGCTGTCAATCGTAGATCTTTGAAAGTCGTTACGAGTCGTCAGGGGTACCAAGGGGTATCGTATTACTCAGTAACTGGGTCGTGGATGTCAGATAGGCAGTCGCTCTATGTAAAATACTGGTATTCAGCTGCGTCCGATAAGACTAGAGCCGACCCCAACAAAGGTGGGAAAAGGCTAGGCAGATGATGGTATTCTTTGACGTTTGCATTAAAAAAAAAAACTAATATAAACTACTTTTATTTAACTTTTCCTACCCTCTTGCACGTTAATACGTTAAGACTTCACAAGTTCGTGCTTGTAGCACTTGTTCTTTGCTTAGGTTCACTTTGATAACTTGCCAACGTTTTGTTACTTGCATAAATAATTTTGTCACTTAAAATAATTTAAATTAATTATTTATTCACGTCTTCAGGAATTTTATACAGTGGGCAGTTTTCCTATCCAACCGGTAGCCGCGTCCTTCGCCAGGGGTCTTTTAATCCAGGGTCATCTTTGGGATATGTCGGGTCAATCCGGGATAAAACGAGGCTTATATGCTTCACCTTGATGGTTTTTATGGGAAGTAATCTATAGGCGTCCAAAAGTCTATCGACCAAAAAATTTTGGGATATGGGACACAAGATATGTCCACGCTTTAACATAACATGATGACTTGTTTCTCCGACGGATTAGGCAGAGCTGTACCAAATAGTACGCTCACATTTTGCCAGGGCGACCCTATTACCATCAAACGGGCACAAATCCGCACAAATCTCTAATAAAGATATCTTATCATCTAATAAGATATAGTATCTCAATAAAGAGTGTGTGAGCCAATCAAAACTTACAATATGATTCGTATACGCTATGCATCATTTTTAGTTTTTCTGCCACATTTACTTATATGGCAAGATTGCGTTAGAACTTCAATGCATCGTATGTCGCCATCAGTCTGCAAAATTTCACCGCTTTAATTAGCGCATTCATGAGAAATCTCAAACACTCACATACAAGTGTATCTTACTGTGACGTTCTAATAAGTATAATTGGACCTAAGATACTGCCTACTCTGTCATTGACTTCATGTTTACCGCTATTTATGTAGGCAGGTACTGTTATTTACGTGGCGTATCTCTCATTATTGCGAGAGTGTAGTGCTAGAATTTTAATAGAGATCTCGACCGCTGAGTTTTGCTTCGCTTTTGGCTTTGAGAGATAGTTTGATATACGTCTTGGGTCTTTGTCCAAGACTTACATACGACATACAAAACCTAAGAACAATCGTTCAAGGCACTTTTTGCATAATGCTTAAGCATGCGTATCTTCTTAAGTGTTTCGTAGTGGGAACCTCCTAATAGTCATAAATTTCACTCCATATATGCTAAGGATCATCAATTAATAAAATAAGTTGAGAGGTACTTAAGCACCTACCTGAGTACTCCGGTAGATACTTCAGTATCACTCATGTACTGACTGAGCTAGGACTTACCGACTGTCAGAGAAGTTAATTGACATTGACACACTATTTACGCCAATTTGCCGCGTAAGTAATAGTAATTTTATAAAACTGTCAAAGAATTTCAGTTATCATTTGAAAATACCGACAATTTAAGTTAGTAAAGAAGTATTTTTCTTTAAGGGCTTTGTGGCTAAGCCGCTGGTCACGGCTGTCATTGATTCGTGGATCTTCGACAGTCGTTACGGATCGTCAGAAGCCCGAAACTCTGACAAACCAGTTTACCCAAAGGGTGTGGTACTACGTTGTAGAGGTCAGCTAGGCAGTCGCTCCATGTAAAATAGTGGTATAAGAGCTGCATCTGGTTAGACTGGAAGCCGACCCCAACATGTTAGGATAACGCTAAGCAGATGATCATGATGAGCCAGAGAATGACTGTTATTATTTGAATATACGGACAATTTAAGTTAGTAAATCTTTTTTTACAATGAACCCTGAATTTACATCACTATCGTAACACAAAATACTTTAAGTGCGTTAGAAAAGAACACTTTGTCCCTTCCCAAAGTCACAGAGCTAATCAATAAGAGATTTCCATCTCAGATTACGCCTGATTGCCTGAATATCGTTCACAATGGGTAGGTGCCGGCTGTATTGAAGAGCTGTGCGCTCCAGCGCTCCGCTTATTATTTGTTTATTGTTGAAGGTAATAAAACTACGGGTTTTCAGAGGATTTATTTGTATGTCATTAAGTGCTGGATTATTTTGTATAGCGGTGGAGTACCACTCTAATATGTGTGTGCTGAAGAATGTACTAAAACCAATGACACATTGATTTTACAATCTTGAGCATCATAGTTATTAGCAGAGGTCGGAGTAGGTAGATTGATTTTATATACTTGCGTCAAGATATTATAATATGGACATACATAATGTGCGGGAAGTACCGGAAAACGTTCCGGAATTGGATTTATGGAATAAAATAAATTAAAAAACATACAGATAGGCTAACAAAATCGTTTATTATATGAATGATTGATTGAATTCAATGAACAATTATTTTTAATTAAACAAAAACATAAATAAATTATTTTTAATCCTCATCGGATACAAATTCCATATTTTGGCTTACAACGTTAATACAATTAAAATAAAAAATCATAATTTTTTCAATATTTTCTAATTTTAAAATATTCCTTTTGACGTTTAATATTTTTTATAAAATTAAATACTGATTTCTTTCACCATTAGCTAACACTGGTAGCGTAGATTGATATTATTAATACGTTTTTCACCTTAAACACAAATTCGTGCTAATTTCAAAATTCCGGAACAAATATCACAATAAATATGAAGTTCCGGTATTTTGGAGGCATATCCATATTATCCTCTACGTTTGACGTCAACGACCTTAAATCAATCGACCTACTCCGACCTCTGGTTATTAGTTAGTCTTCAATACAGCTGCTTAGCCAGCCCACTTTCACCTGCACTCTTTTCAAAAGCTAACTATGCATTAATTGCTCAATACACTTCCAGAATAATATAGGAGAGAGGCTTGTGGCTAAGTAATTACAGCCGCACTAGTCGATCGATCAGGTAAAGCTACGCCTGCCGCGGTTGGTCTGTGGATGAGTGACCATCTTTCCATACCAAGACCCCTCCGTGCCTCGGAAAGCACGCTAAGCCGTTGGTCCCAGCTGTCATTTGTGGATCTTTAATAGACGTTACGGGTCGACAGATACCAACAGGAATCTTATTAGGTACCCAGTTACTGGGTTGTGGAGGTCAGATAGTCAGTCACTCCATGTAAAATACTGGTATTCAACTACAACTGGTTAGACAGGAAGCCGACCCCAACATAGTTCGGAATAGGCTAGGCAGATGGCACGTCTAGAATAATATTGTAGGACTGTTTTTTCATAAGATACGACCCGAATGGCTAAATGCCTGTATTGGTGCTTAATTTGTTAAGTCAACGTTTGTACGACCATAAAATTTCGCGGCGGGACTTTTTCCGCTCACTGAATCTTCAACTCACTTCTTAGCGTCGAGAGTTCAAAATCGAACAGTATGTTTTTTCAACGCGTTGGGATGCACTCTGTCCGATTCTCAATCAATCAATCAATCAAATCAAAAGTCATTTATTCAAACTAGGCTGAGAGTCAGCACTTTTTGAGCGTCAAAATTACATAAGACAGTCCCCCCAAAAAGCCCGCCCTTCACCACTTCCTAGTGCTTTAGCTGGGAAGAAGAAGTGGCGCAACAAACTCCCCAACAGCACAGCTGTCTGTTATGTTGGAAGAACTTGATTCTATACAATATTCTATAGAATATTCTCAATTCTCAGTTCAACATCGAGAGTTGAAAATCCAGTGCGCGATAAAACCCCACCGCGATATGTTTTAACGTGGTCTAACAGTATTCAGGGAAAAGAAAGACGTTCGTGGTTCAGTTTTCGCTGCTCCTCATACATCATTATCCTGCCCTTGCTTTTTCCATGTTACTTGGAGTCGGTGCAACACGCTTTTTTTTTTCTCCCCATCAGCCGTGACTCTATCATTCACTCTTTCATATTTTCTTTGGTCTGTAAGGCTCATTTAGCCCAAGTCAAAAACCACAACCAATATTGAATAAATAGATAGGTTCGGTAAACCAATTCGTTCTTTACACGGTACACGACGAACGTGTTGTATTAAATATCAAAATTAACAGTTCACAGCGACCTCCAGTTACATTGTACTTTCGCTTTTAATAACCTCACGTACTTTGAAAGTTTAAACGAATTATTTATACGCACCCTGTAACAAGTACTTTATTAAGTTACAAATTACGTCGCTCCACGTAATTTGTATCTTGAATTTTTGTATAAAATAATGTAAACCTGGAATTAGAATACCCAATTCATACTTTCGTTATGCCTATAGGGCTAGGAACACCATGTATGCATAAATATTCGTCAGTAAAAACTGAGATATCCTGAATTGATTGATTTATTGATAAACTCTAAAAAGGTGGATTTAGATCAAAAATCAAAATAGCGCTCAATCAATCAACTCAGCCTATCGCAGTCTACTGCGTGACATAGGTCTCTCCCAAGCTACTGCACAACACCCTGGCCTGCGCCTTCCATATCCAGTCTGTTCCAGCCACTTTCTTTAGGCCGTCGGTTCATCTACTAGTAGGTGAGGGGCGTCCCACGCCACACTTGCTGATACCCGGTCTCCACTCCAGGACTCGTCTGCTCCACCGGCCATCGGTCCTTCGAAAGACATTGCCAGTCCACTGCCACTAATGATTTTCAATTTTATCGTTATTACATCATAATCCCAACTTCTATACAACTTAGCTTGATTACGCAGTTACCCACCATACCATATAAGATTAGTCAATATTTACTTTCCAAAGCTAACAAAGTTTTACCAAAAGGTTTTTGGTTATCTAAATTAAATAAATCTGTTATCTAACACAAAACCCACACAACAAATATTAACTTTAACAATGCTTATGAAAAAAATACCCAATGACGTATTTTTCCCATTTTCAGTGTGACCAATCTATGCAGCTGATAATGTTAAAGCGGTCTGAATGAAATAGCAATCGAATTCCTAATAAATAATGAAATTGAATGATAAGGTTTACGTGTGTTTGGCATTGAATTTGATTATTTCTTTACTACTTTGTTTCTATTGGTTTTTACTACGACGCAGTTCTCCAAGCTTGGAGTTGTTTGTAATTTCCCCTATGTGATCGAAACAGAATGAAGAGATGAACAGATCCGCAGAAGAACCAAGGCGACTGACATAGCCCGAATAATAGCCAAACTTAAGCGGCAGCGGGCAGGGGACAGCTCGCAGAACAGATGGCCGATGGGGTCGAAAGGTTCTGGAGTAACGACTACGTACCGAAAAATGTAGCGTTGAAGGGCTTCCCATAACTTGGACCGATGACCTTTTAAAGAACGCAGGATGCGAGAAGAAGCGGCGATAGGGAAGGCCTATGTCTAGCAGTGGACGTCTTTCGGTTGAAATGAAGATGATGATGATGAGTTTTTCAAGCGCACAGATTGATTATTCATACATTCGTTAGATCTTGCTTGCTATCTATGTGATATTATCATTCTCTTGCCGTCATCCCATTTTTTTGGGACCAGCGCCAGTGCCTGCTTCCCCCATACTTCTCTAGTAGTTATCATCGCAGCAGTAACCTCCTTTCTTCGCCATTTCGTCTTTCACAAAATCCAGCAATCGTTTGTTTGGTCCTCCTCTTCTCTTACTCTCCTCATCACATTTTTCATTAGTCCGCATCACAAATAAGAATTGTTGGTCGCTGTGATTAACTCAAGACAACGTTTGTGTTCTTTCACCAGAATTAACATAACTACTGACAGGTCATATGAGTTACTTCATATCATTGTTTATTTTATTTGACTGTATAAACATTTTTTTTTAATTACATTTTCATTTATTGTTGAATGTTAATTGTATGCTATTATTGTATAGAATCAATCAAGTTCTTCCAACTTAACAGATAGCTGTGCTGCTGGGGAGTTTGTTGCGCCACTTCTTCTTCCCAGCTAAAGCGCTAGGAAGTGGTGAAGGGCGGGCGTTTTGGGGGACTGTCTTATGCAATTTTGACGTTCAAAAAGTGCTGACTCTCGGCTGAGAGTCAGCACTTTTTTGCAGTTTGAATAAATGACTTTTGATTTTGATTTGATACCCATACCTATGACAACTGATATCCAGATGATTTGAGTTAATCCGGCAGTGGACTGCAAAAGTGAATTGAAACGATATAATATGGTATTTTTCTTCAAAAGGCCTATCCTAACAGATCTTGGCTATAAGTGAACCATTTTGTTAGGTAGAAGTAGGTAATATTATAAATACCAGTCTATTATTTTCCCACTGCAAGACATAGGCCTCTTCTCAAACAGAGAAGGCACGAGTATTGATCATCAGCTGTTCAACCTGTTTTTGTCCACCACTTTTACAATCATATTTAGTGTATGACTATACTTATGTTTGTCTTTGAACAATAAAGTTATTATTCATTTATTAATCACGCTCGCTCAAAATGGGTAAGGTTTCCTCACGACTGTTATCCTTCACCGATGTCAATAATGTCCAAGAACAAATCAAAAATGATTTTAAGATTTACCGAGCTACTGCCACGATTCTAATTCCTTAACACATAATAATATATCCAAATGCGAATTTCGTTCCATTTCAACTTACGGCATTGGCGACCTTATATACACTCCTATACATACGTATAACGTCTATTACAATAAGCTTCGTTTTGTCGCAATCTAAAATAACCCAGTCATGGCATTCGAGGTTGTGAGGCAGTCCGCATTGGCACGCAATGTGTAATTCCGAAGTTTTTTTTTTATGTAAGAGCAGTTACAAGAAAGTGCTAGTGAAAAGAGGTCTTTAAAACAGTGTTGTTCTTTCAAGGATATAGGTATATGGAAAGTCTTTGGATTCAATGCAGATGAATTGTGAAGATGTTTTGTGAGTGTTTATCCTTATTCAGCCATTAAGATGTTTATTTCTGTTTGTGATCATGGTGTATAGGGAAAATCATACTTATGTGAAGTGTGGACTTGATTTGAGGTCAATTTAAGGCAAACGTATTGATGTGTTGGAAGCCATTACCGTTCTCAAGACTGCGTTTAAAGTCTAGTGTAGGTACTTTGTTGTTGTTTTTATATAAGTTGTCTTGTTTTCTTGGCGCCTTTATAGAATCCTCATCATTCCTTTAGCACTTTTCTTGTTGTCATATGTTTTCAGTTCATTAATTTTCTCATATTTTTTCTCAAGTCACAAAATAAACTTTTCACCGATACTGTGGCAATTTCAGTGCGAATCAAAGCGGCATTTTCCATTCCATCAAGATTATTTTTTCTTATAACATCAAAACATATCGCCTGTAATCCCCGAAGGGTTAGGCAGTGGTGTACGTATTGTACCTACACCCACAATTCGCCAGTTACATTAAGTCCCATGTTATATGGGGCGATAGGGCAACCGGGCACAAATCCAAATCCATTATAATAATTCTCAAGTTTATAGGCGATAGAACGAGCTATTCGACAAAACACTAGTGCAGGTGAAAGAGAGCCTTCCATCCGATATATTCTTTATCTCAAAATCAAAAGTCATTTATTCAAATTAGGCTGAGAATCAGCACTTTTCGAACGTCAAAGTACATGAGACAGTCCCCCAAAACGCCCACCCTTCACTTGCCACCTTCACAGTATCTATACTCTATACCTACCAGTGATTACCAAATTGGTCCGGGTGGACCCTCAGGGTCCACGACGGAATCGATGGGGTGGCTAAGTTGTTGGCGTGAATATTGTTTTATTTTTGCGAATTAATAGAAAATAGTAGAAATGTAGCAGTATCACCTGTTCTGGGGGTCCACCGAAACCAGTAAAATGTTGAAAGTGGTTTACGAAAAAAAAATGTTTGAGGACCTCTGCTATAAAGAACTCTAAAACTCACACACACAAACGAACTAGTTTGCTTTTTGGTTTCTTTATTTGAACGCGCTTATCTCTGGAACTACCGGTCGGATTATTGATAGCCCAATTTTCGAGGAAGGACCTTAGTAACCGAGCACAAACATAAAAGTAAAAAAGAACGCAAAGCGAGTACAAAGAAGCGCGGGCGGGCGATGGGACGCGAGTATACGACGGGTGGGTCGGGGGACAAAATTTCACGCGAAGGAAGTCACTAGCAGTCCTAGCTAGTCTCATTATATACATATATTGCAACATAGATGGCAGATTAGTACATAGGGGGCTCGTGGCTAAGTAATAACAGCTGCACGGATCGATACATCAGGTTAAGCTACGCTTGCCGGGGTTGGTCTGAAGATAGGTATCTTTACATCCAGAGACCCCTCCGTGCCTCGGACGCTCGAAAGCATGTTAAGCCGTTGGTCTCGGTTGTCATTCGTGGATCTTTGACAGCCGTTATGGGTCGTCAGAAGCCCGAAACGGCTGACAACCAGTCTTACCAAGAGGTACCCAATAACATGGTTGTGGAGGTCAGATAGGCAGTCGCTCCATGTAAAATACTGGTATTCAGCTGCATCCGGTTAGACTGGAAGCCGACCCCAACACAGTTGGGAAAAGGTTAGGCAGATTGATTGAGATCGCAGATAAGTAATCTTATATGTCTCGATTCCTAGACATGACCGGATTTAACTTATTCGCTGATACCTCTGAACTCACCATTTGATTTATTGCACAAACATAAACCATTAGCATACACCAAACGCAATAATACAAACAGGTTCTTATCACCGATTCAAGCTGACTGGTTTGCTAGTAATTCTATTACTTTACCGAACAAAATAACTACTTCTTCGCTACCAATTTTCCTGTTTTACAACTGACCGGTTGCGAAATGTAAGTTTCTTGGTACCTCGGTGGGTACCTTGTAACCGCGACCTGAATGCCTATAGTATGGAGGAAAAGATATTTGGTTTGATAGAATTGTCTGTATTTGAGGTGATCTTGGCTAAATAAGTCTGTGTGGCTGTTGGGTCGTGGGGCTTTTGAGAACCTGGACCGCGGTCCCGGATTTCACCTATGTTATTTTTGAGTAGTATTTTGAGACCACAAATAAAAGTGTTTATGTCTTGTTATGTCTTGGGAAATTACGGTCAACCAAAAAATTTTGAAGTTGCTAGCTTTTGCCAGCAGCTTCGCTCGCGTGTAGGCCGAAAATTATCCCACTTTACTGTACTATCGGGATAAAAAGTATCCTAAGTGTTAATCCAGGTTACAAACTATCTGTTTGCCCAACTTCATCCAAATCCGTTCAGCTGTTTTTACGTGATTGAATAACAAACATCCAAACATTTAAACATCCAAACTTTCTCATTTATATTTTATAATATAAAATAATATTATAATATTAGTAGAAATAGTAGGATAGGATACAAATAAAACTATTTTAAGAAAACTATAAGATATATCTTTTATTAAAAAAATAGCAGCCTCCTATTAGAATTAAACGTAAAACATTCTTACTGTTTAAGTGAAACCCTACAGCATAGAGACCTAAATAATACACTTCTTGTCCTGATCCCGAAGGCCCCACGACCCTGACCGAGTCGATCAAAGGATAAGCTGGATGTTGCAGAATATTTCCGAGGGCAAGCGTAGCCGGTCGTGCATGGTTGACCATCCATTACATATCAAGACCTTTCCGTTCCTCGGAAAGCAAGTTAAACCGTTGGTCTCCCGGCTGTCATTTGTTAATCTTTGACAGATATTAAGCCCGAAAGTCTGACAACCAATCTTTCCAAGGGGTATGGTGTTACCCAGCAACTGGGTTGTGGAGGTCAGATAGGCCGTCGCCCTATGTTAAATACTGGTATTCAGCTGCATCCAATTAGACTGGAAGCCAACCACAACATACTTAGTTGGAAAAGGCTTGACAAATAATGGAGGAACAGATATTTGGTTTGATAGAATTGTCTGTACAGCCACACGGGTCGATCAAAGGCTACGCCACGCTTGCCGAGGTACAGGTCTCCTGAAGTACAGGCCGAGAGCTTAGTTTACGAACCAGTCTCCCGCAATATTAAAATGTTGTCTGACTCTGATACCATATATTATGTATTTTGTAATATTGCGGTGAGAAATAAACATAAGATATTATCTATTACTTCATCATTTCAGCCGAAAGGACATAGGCCTCCCCCATGCTCCTCCGCTTCGACAAGTCTTGTGCTTCCCACATCCAGCGGATTCCCGCGGCCTTCACAAGGTCATCGGTCCACCTTGTGGGAGGCGTTCCCGCTCTACGTCTTCCGGTACGCCGTCGCCACTCCAGAACCTTTCGGTCCCATCGGCCATCTGTTCTGCGAGCAATGTGCGGCGCCCACTGCCACTTAAGTTTGGATCTATTACTTACGTGTCGAGAATTCGAGACTCTTCCTCGAGTGCTTCGGAAAGTTGGTCCGGGCTGTCATTCGTAGAACTTTAACAGAAGTTACAGTGAGAAGCCCGAAAAAACCTTGTACCTACGTCAAGAAATCCTTAACATTAATTCATTGAAGATCATTAAAGAGAATTTTGTGGTCATGGTCGACTTAGGCAAATGACCTGGTGCAAAAGTATGCAATAACGCATCGATCTGCATTCATTTACGTATATTAAACATTTATTTACTTTGCATTGCAAATACCTATGTGCAATCTGTACATTGTTATTGTAAGGTATAGCACCTACTTGAGCTTGTCAAAGTCATAAATTGCTAAACAACGTGACACTAATGTCAATGTCAGACTTCGATGGAATGTCGCAAGAATGAGCCGTGCTTTTGAAATGTTGATATTATCTGCATGAGAACTTTTTCTTTGTAATCTTATCCTATTTTAAAGTTCATTGACACAATTTTTATGATGTCAGTCAAAAATATATTATTAACAAGACTAGCTTCTGCCCGCGACTTCGTCCGCGTGAATTTTCGGCCCCGACCCACCGCGTTGCATCGCATCGCCTATTGCTCTATTTTGCTTAGCGTTATTTACGACTTTTTTCTTTTTACTCAGCTCCTAAGGGTCCTAGCGTGGTGTAAAGTAACCTATAGCCTACTTCAAGAATTGGGCTATCAAAAGCAAAAAGAACTTTACAAATCCGACTGGTAGATTCAGAGTTTAGCGCTTTCAAACAAACTCTTCAGCTTTATTAGTAGTAGGTACCTATACATAGATATTGCTATTTTCGAAAATAGATTTCTATTACAGTTATGGTTTAAGTACTTATAAATGCGGATATTATACGAAATCGACAAAAAACCTGATCCTCAAAAAGGCAACGGGTTCAAACAAGGCATGCCAAAAAGCCTCTGTATCTGCTCTCTGCATCGTTAAATAGATGAATTTCCGTGAGCACCGTATTTCATCGGAAGAGAAAATCTGAAGAGTTTGTTTTTTCGTTTGAACGCTAATGTCTGAAACTACCACTCCGATTTGAATTTTTAGCCCAGTTCTTAAGGTAGGTATTTCATAGGCTATTTAGAATCGCAATACTAACGACCCTTTAGGAGCCGAGCAAAACGAAAGAAAAGTTAGAAAGTACGCTAACCGAAAACGAAGTTTGCACCGGCGGGCGATGTGTTGCAACGTGGTGGGTCGAGGACTCGGATGCCGAAATTTCACGTAGACCAAGTCGCTGGCAAGAGCTAGTTTATAATTAATAAGAGAACTCTAAACGAACCCAATTAAAATACATTCCGTTGTTAATTGCCGTGAAATTAATGCGCGGCCATTTGCTTTTTACCAATTATAATTAAATACAAACTCTTTGTTAGAAAATGAGTGTAAAATATAATGCAGAAAGCATTAGTGATCGATACTTTGTTTACTCTTGTTAGCTAATTTGTAATGCAGTCTGTGGATAACGAATTTGTTTAGGATGATATAACATTGACCACGAGATCCCTAGATACTCACTCGTTAGGCAGTCAAGGCTAATGTAATATTGGACTAACGTACCATTCGTTCACAAGCCATTTATTTAGATCTTAATCGCTGGTCAACGAGAGGCGGGTATCAGTATAACGGCTATAAGTTTGCGTTCCAATTTTAATCGTACGCAAAAGTGGCTAAAGTTCTATTTCAAATGAGCATAATTAGCTTTAATGTTCCCACTGCTGGCACAAAGGCCTCCTCTCCCTGTGAGAGGCAGGAGCCCGTAAACCACCACGCGAGCCCACTGCGGGTTGGACGATGCCTCGTTTCCTCACGATGTTTTCCTTCACCGTTTTGAAAGCAGTGGTGTTAAAATAATTTCGACAAAATCAACTGCTTGTCTGGGTTCGAACGTACGACTCTGTATTCGAATTGGTTATCCTTATTTACCATTCCTTGCAGAAGCACCTGTATTTTACCAACATTGTCGCTTTGTTCACACAATACGTAAACAGAATGAATAATCAGTTAACACTTCATCGTTGAAACTTTACATAATCTAAAACGCACATGTCATGTAAGACATGAGTCTGCGTATTGTGAATATTAAAATATTGAGTAGAAGTCTGTCTGTTTATCCATCAGACATTGGTATAGACAGACACACAATAGACACAATAATGTGGTGTTCTTTGTAATATGAAGCAGGCGTGTTATGTGACACCGTTACTTAGGACTTGGCAAATACTTTTAGTTCAGCGATTCTCAAACTGGAACCTTTGTTTCGATGCGGCCTCATATCGTTGGCCTTATTCAATCCAGTAGCACCCTAATTGCTTATCGTACTCTGGTAGTAAAACGTAAACGGGTCGGCAAACGTAAGGTAGGGACGTCCTAAGGCTAGGTAGAGCGACGATCTTCGCAGCTTGGCCGGTAGCAGCTTTATTTATTTTCGAAATTTTTTTTGTTCAACAACATAATAACGCAATGACTGTCTAAATGAAAGTATTCCTACCGTTATTGTGTCACGCAATTACCCTACAGGTTGCAAACCTGCGCGCGCCCCAATTGGGTAACACACTTTCTATTATTTTCTGCAGGATTTTAACGGAAATTCCAAATTCATTGCTTCATTTATTTAAAAATTCGTCTGCTCGCCAACATAAATTACGCGATGAATGTTGTTGAACTGCGTAAATCAATGGCATTACCATTGTGGGTGGGTCACTTTCCCCGCTGATTTGAAAACCTCAGTGCATTTTTCCATTCGTCTATGATTCTACGTAAGGTTTCAATAGGTTCAGGATCATTTAGCCTGTGTCTAGGTTACTCTTATTTTCCGATCTAGTATGTTGTAGGATGCTGTTGATTTTCGCCCCGAAACGTGTCGGTTATTTCTATATTTCAGAATCAACGGCTATAATTAAACAGTGCCTCTGTTTAATTATGCCACTTGGCTTCATTCTTAACTAATCTCATTAACATCCATATGACTAGGCATGATCATGATGCCCTACCATTTGAAGCCATTCACTGAACATCACATAAATACGGCTCGAGATCAACTTTGAGCATCGCAGCTCACGATAGTACTGAATCAGTCGTTAAGCTCTAATAACGTACATAATTTGTACCACGGCCTTACGCATTCGTTTCTAAATGAGATATCCCGAGTATTTTTATACCTGGCAACTTGGTTTACTAAATAACTTTGCTTTTCCGGCGAATTTTCACGTAGTCTGCCGGGAAAAGGTAAATTAATTACACGTAATAACTTTCTTGGTAGTGTTCGCGGTCCTAAATAAATTCGTTTGGTTGTTATCGGATTTTCTATTGGACCTTGAGGAAAAAGTCGTACTAAAATTATTCAGTACGATGGACACCTCATAGCAATAAACCACAACCGGAAATACCAAGAGTGAGGTCCGGGGCTCAGGGACCTCCCACATCGTACCAGGCGCGGTCGCAGCCAAAGACTTTGGGGGGCGTCACTGACAAAGACTAGGTACCTACATATGAATAATAAAATTTATTATATTTTCGAAAAATTACTATTTTATTAAGCTTTACGGTTGCGGCTTTGGGGTGGGTCATGACCCCTAGGACCCCTCTCTCGGACCGCGCCTGCCTTGTACAGTTATTAAATGTTAAAAAAAAATTGACAGTGAGGCCTATCATCCACGACGCTACTTAAAAGTAACCAGTTACAAACTCAAGTGACCAAAGATTAGCTAGATTATTACGCCTCTACTACTTCCATATCGGCGCTGCACTCTGTTCTCACTGATGAGTAATGACTCATTACAGATAAAGCAGCCATTGCCCCAAGTCTCACCACATTTCTCTTTTATTTCCAGAGAGCAATCAAAAGACCACCAGATGACATGGTGTTTCTGGCGCCGGAGACGGCTGGTGGTGGCACTGCTGGCATTCTTCGGGTTCTTCAATGTGTACGCCCTGAGGGTCAACCTGTCAGTGGCCGTGGTCGCCATGACAGAACCTGTGGAGACAAAGCTGGATAATGGCACTATTGTTTTTGTGAGTATCAATTTACGTACATACATAAAGTCACTACTTATTCCCTTGAACATCTGAGGCCCCTCCAAGATTCTTCACCAATCCAGGGCCAATCGGAGCGCCGAACGCGCTCGATGCGTTTGATCGAGATGGCTATATGAAACTCACACTAGGGTCGCTGGTTATACTCGCACGCCGGTTGTGAGTACTTTGGACCTGACCTTTTTGAAGAACATCACCAATAAGGTCACCATCACGGATATAAATTTTTTGAACTTTTTTATTTCTTGTAGTGTAGCGTCATAGCCTGCCTTTGGAGAACAGTCCATAGATACTGTACTTCAAAAATCCATACAGCGAATGTGGTAGCGAAGCTAAATGTCCAGTTTGTGTCTATTGAGTAGGTACCATGACTCGTCGCAGCCAATTCAAGTCATCCCGGGCGTTGAAGCTTTAAAACCAATTGCAAGTTTGAAAACAGAAATCAATTTCAATCTCAGAATGAACTTACGCCTCCTATCAATCTGTTAGCTTTAGCTTGTTTCCAACCATGTTAGGGTCGACTTCCAATCATACCGGATGCAACTGAATATCACTATTTTACATGGAGCAACTGCCTATCTGACCTCCACAACCCAGTAACTGTGTATGATTCCCCGTTGGTAAGACTGGTTGTCAGACTTACTCCGCCTTATTACAAAACGCGATCTAAATTTAGTACTGTGATTGTTACTAGGTTTAAACCATGACTAAATAAAACGTTATTATAAAACGAAGTTTATCTCTAGTTCTTGAACTATCTGTGGTACTAAAGTTAGTCCGCCGAGACCCCTAGTTTATCTTTGGATTTAACTTAAGTACGAATTAATTTGAGGTTAGCGTTGATTATTTTTGTGTCTTTTAATTTACAAATCGATAGAAATGGATATCAATTATGATTGACTTAGATTTGGATATGCTGAAGATGTCTCGGCGATCTTACAGACATCGTCATCGTGTTAATCCTTTCGAATTGAGTGACGAAGATTTTAGATATAGGTAAGTATAGGTTCACAAAACGTTTTGGTGAAAAAATAGTGGATGTTTTACGTGAAGTTTTATACCACGACCCTCGAGGATGCCCACTGGGTACTGAAGTGCAAGTGGTTTGCGCATTACGCAACTGGGCTCGACATGAAGTACCTAAGTAAAGTCGATGCTACTATAACATTAGACAAAATCCTATTATTATTGTTTTATTCGTAGATTGAAGACGATACAGCTGATTTACATGGTGTGATTCAACCAGTTGTCAGCAAAACTGCATTTATTTATCAAAACGGACGCTAAGTAAACATTCGTATCAAATTACGCACGCTGCCGCCGAATTAAATACATTCCACTTCACTCTAGAGGTGTTACAAATATGACAACTTGATTATAATAAAAAGTGCGTCAAAAGTACAAGTGGGGCTTGTTCATTATATTGCAACCTAAACATAGAACAATTTATGACGTATTTTTGTATTGTTAAATAATTATTTAATCGTTTCAAGTGTTATTCTAATTACAATATTTAGAGAAACGGAACGTTCTTTCAAATAAAGCCCGAATGAACGAATGAAAGAATGCCATTTTTGTTTATTATCTGTAGATATAATTTGAACCATGGACCTTCTTTGGTACTAACTGATCCTCAGATAGTCTTCGTTTTGTAATAAAGACGCATGTTGATCCTGGTACTGACTTTAGTACCGTAACAATCCTAGACTTATAAGTCTTGGTTTAAACCAGTACTAAAGTATTTTTTTGTAATAAGACTGACTGGGTTCTGACGATTCCTAACGACCGTCATAGATTCACGAATGACAGCCGGGACCAACGGGCTTAACGTTCTTTCCGAGGCATGGAGGACTCTCGGTATAGTAAGATGGTCACCCATCCACGAACCGATCCCGGCAAGCGTAGCTTAACCTGATGGATCGACCCGTGCGGCTCTGATTACTTAGCCACGTACCCTTCCGGTTCGCTTCCAAACGGTTAATAAGTTCACTGATTTAATTATTTTGAAAACGCCTCAATAGAATACCGTACGCCCCTACAGACTTGCGGAGTATATTCAATGATAAAAATTGTTCTCCTAAATTTGTTACTAAAATACTATCCCAATCTAAATTAAAGTACCTATCCCAAAAATAGTAGCGTAGCAACTAAAGTAATCTCGGCTAATAGTCTCATCCCATCCTCATGAAGTCAGTCAGCCATTTTGTTTTATTGGCTACAGAGTCGGTAATCGCCGATACACGGCTTTTAATACTCGTACGTTTAGTATTATTTAGTATTAGTTTAGTATACTAGCTTTTGCACGCACCTCCGCCCGTGTGGATGTTGGTTATCGCGTAAAAAGTAGCCATGTCCTCCATATCCCAGGTTATATCTCTGCCAAGTTTCATGACGATCGGTTCAGCGGTTTAAGCGTAACAGACACACAGACTGAGTTACGTTCGCATTTATAATATTAGTAGGGATTACTTCCATTAGTCTCATGTTATCTATAACAGCGTCCTCTAGGACGCTATTACTTAGTAAAAGGTTATGTAATTTATCTTCCTATTAATGTCGTCTTGAAATGTTTCTGCCAAATATACTTAGGCCTACTTATGCCTGGCAAAATGAAGCTATTTTATGCCTGAGGTGAAGTGCTGTATTTGGGAAATAGATAAAGTCATGTTTTTCTCCACAGTCTGAATAGATTTATCTGAGATTTATATGCTGAGCAGCTACAAAGGACATACATCTAGTCGGACTTGGCTATAAACAGCTGTAAATGGCCTTTTTCAGATGTAAAAGGGTGCCCTTCTATTACATCTGAAAACGGCCATATACAGCTACTACCTCTTCATATTAAATTCCCGTGACATTTGTTATCACTTGGTGAACGATAATTCAATAAAATAATGTAAGGCCCATCGTGCATGAGGAGCCAGAATGTTACAGCACTAGTATTTCAATGGCGGTCCTAAACGAAGCACCAATCACAAATTAGTCATGGTGAAAGCGAAGCAGGAGCTCGCCAAATCCATTTTTTTTTTTAGTTTTTTTTTGCAAATTGCAGGTCTATGCATTTTATAAGTTTGTGCTTCCTTAGTTTTTTTTTTTTTTTTTCTGGGTGGGAAATCATCAAATAACTTCTCCCGCTCTGGGTGGAGCGGGAGGGCATGTCAGACTTTTACTGACTAAAACCCACCCGTGTTCCCTCAGTTGCCTGTGTGCCAGGGGCGGCGGTATCTCTTTCGAACAACCCGCACCCCCGGCAGGCATCGGCCCTTGCGGGCCCCTCTGTTGCTGCGGACATCTCTTTGAGGCGCGCGTGGAACACAACGCGCCGTCGACCCGGGCTTGGTCCTTACCGGACAGCGAGCTACCCATTACTCGCCGTCCGCAAGCCCGTGCCTACGGTGGCCGGGAATCAGCCTGGGATTCCCGACGCCCAGGGCGTCTCCTGCGAAGGCCACGGCTGTGAGGGCGCATGTACTGCATCTCCCTCACGTGCGCCGCCTCCCTCTTTGCGAGCATAACTGCTTCGCTGAAGGAGGCGACTGCCAGCCATGCCCTCTCGCTCCGTACCATGGCCTGGACCAGGGTCGGACGCGAGAGATCGCCGCCGCCGATCACCTCCACGAGGACACGGCGTTGCTCCGCCCAAGCTGGGCAGACCGGACCTTCGTCGGACGGGATGTCCGAGATGCGGAAGGAGGTCGCCCGTTTGACGGCCGCCACGGAGCTTCTCCGAAAGGAGAATGAGGAGCTCCGAGCGGACCTGGCAGCACTCCGAGGAGCTGGCCCCAGTGTGGTGCCTCAAGGGGGAGCACGGCATGGGAAGGCTGGGCCCGTGCCAGAGGAGGACCGGTTGCTGATCCTGGTGCGGCAGGAGCTGGCTGCCTTCAGCAGCCGGTTTTCCGTCCTGGAGGCCATTGTCTTGCGGCCCCCGCTGGCAGCAAGTCGGCCGGCCCCGGGCCAGCAGCAGAAGGGGCCACGTATGCCGTCACCACGGCTGCTACGGCCAAATCGGCACCGCAGCCGGGACAGACCCCGGCGAAACCGGTGCCGCCCAAGCCCAAGACGGGTAAAGTGGCTGCGCAGGTGGCGAAGGCCCCAGCCGTGGTGCCAGGACGGCTGGCCCCCCCAACTCCTAAATCTCCTCCGACTGACGCCGAATGGCAAGTGGCCGGAGAGAAGAAGAAGGCGGCTAAGGCGAAAAGGGCGGCCAAACGAAAAGAGAGGCGGCAGCGGCGCAAAAAGCGAAGCGCCGCGGATAGGCTACGCGCCCCGAAGTCCGCAGCTGTAGTGATTACACTACAGCCGGAAGCGGAAAAGAAGGGCGTGACCTACCGCGACGTGCTTCCTTAGTTCAAGTTTGACGATTGCTATGAAATTCATGATTATTATTCAGTAAATATATAATTTCTACAGTCGCTAATCGCACTTTGCATATTGCGAAAAAAAAGAATTTGTTGCGCATTCAGATTGAGCACGCGGAAATCATGATTGGTATATTTCAGTTATCTTTAATTCAGGAAACAAAAGACGGTAATGATGTCACTACTACAACAAAAACAACCTTGATGCTTAGACTTAGCTAAGTCTTTTAAATAAAAAAAGTCATAGGGGTCCTAACTATTTGCCCATAAGTACCTAATATAATTTGCAGAGCAATACTGCAACATTTCTATAAAAAGGATAATCATCACAAATCAAATCATTCGGTCGTGCACACTAACAGCGTTCAGACGTGCCCGTCAGCAATATTTGATAAATAAGTTATTTAATAATATTGGCCTCCTTAGTGCATTACTGTCGTAATGCATGTGTAAAATTGTGCTTAGTGTGTAGTTTTGTTAATGATGGACACGAAATAGTGAACCTTTTAATAAAACAAAATGGATAACAGCCCCTTTAATCCAAGAGGCCCAGTGCAACCCTCCGCCTCACCGTCGAAGACGACGACGCAAAACCCAGCCCTCGAGTCGGTTGCCGCTGATATTGTTTCAACGCCCGAAATTCAAAAATGGATGTCAGCCATCGAACAGCACCTAAATGAAGTTTGCTCTATTGCCGCGGATGGCAAACTCAACTCAGAACAGAAAATGAAAATTTCTAACCTATGCCGCAAAGTAGGATCTGGGACATCACAAATGGCAGTCCTATATCAGTCGCTCAAGCAGAAAGCCATTCAGGCGTATAACGCGGTTGATGCCCTCCAAGAAAAACGCGACCTTACGGAACATATTTCAGAGCTCAAGCAGACGATAAAGGACTCTGGTTCTGCAAGAAATACTTCTTTTTCCGATATGGTGAAAAAGGGATCAAATGATTTCGTCCGACCCAATAACCTAAGCTCTGTTGCCATTTATCCAAATGATAAATGTAAATCAAGTGACGAAACGAAAGAACTTGTGCAAAAAATCATACGGCCCGAGCAGATGAAGCTGCACGTTCGTGGTGTCCGGAGAACAAAAAATGGAGGCGTAATTGTCAGCACCGAGACGAAACATGACGCTGATAAACTGAAGCACGCAGTCCAGCTCTCTACATCTGGCCTTACTGCCGACGAACCCAGCAAGCGCAAACCTCGGATCGTGGTTGTAGGAGTGCCAACTTCCCTGGATGAAAATGAGGTATTCAGGTGCATTTTCGAACAAAACGTATCCGACAAGTTACCAGAGATGTCCTTGGAATCCTTCTTGACCTTCATAAAATTAAGCCACAAATCGGGGAAGAGAGATGCCACGACCTCTAACTACGTTGTTGAAGTTTCAGCCGATATACGTAAAGCCCTAATCTCTCAATCAAGAGTTTTTATAAATTGGATGTCCTGTCCTGTCAGGGACTTTACATTGGTAACAAGGTGTTATAAATGCCAACAATATGGCCACGCAGCTAAAACTTGCCGAGATATTGTCATTACGTGTGGTCACTGTGGTGACGCTGGCCATCCAATGTCCGAATGCGCGAAAAAAGCCGACATTCCAAAATGCGCAACTTGTTCACGCTTTAAAAAGCCAAGTGATCACAAAACGGGAGACGTTGAGTGCCCTGCTAGGAAAATAGCAGAATATAGATACATTAACTCCATCGATTATGAGGGCACTTAGTGCGTCATACTCATGGCCGGACTTCCGATTCGCTTGTTGCTGACTTAAAAATATACCTGACCACTGCGCTGTCCTACTTACGACCGATTTGCCGCTGCCTAAGCACTATCAGTCGATCGCTTCAAAAACCAATGTTGCCTAGAAGGTGATTCATGCAAAATTTGTTTTCAACCTAGTTAATAATACTGCTAACTCAAACATTTTCTTGTAACTAAGTGCTATAAACTATTTTCTGTACCTAAATATTATAGAAATTATCTACATGTTTAAGACCTTAATTATTAGTGATTAAGTAAATTCTAACATAATAAATTAACTGACTATGTCACTATTCATTAAACTTCAGAAAAATATTGTTAAGAAATCAGTTGTCCTAATATAAATAGTAAGAACTCATGCCGCCTGTGATACAGGTTTATCCTAGTACAGGCATCATACTTTGTACTACCTATATTATTTCTAAGATTTGTACTGTATTTTACCAATTTTATTTTTTGAATAAAATTTATTATTATTATTATTATTATTATTATTATAATATATTTAATCTATGCCAATCTCAGTGTCCTGTCCTTTCTAAAAATGCGGGATGTTATTTATGTAAATTAACAACTATAGCTTTTCATGTTTACGTGTTATGTATAAGTAGTGAGAAAAAGGATTAGTCAATTACCATGACTGGAGGATAGTTGTGCTGGGACTGCCTACAGTCTGGTTGCATAAACGCTGTGGTAATTCAAAGACAATAATTAGACAGGCAGGTAGTTATTTTTTTCTGAATTAATAAGATTAGTTCTAATAAACAGTATCCGCTTCTAAAACAAGTTGCCAAAGTCGGTTACAGAACTTAGCGATGGAAAGTTTAAAACTCACATCAAACGTGTCCTTATCAAAAAAGCATATTATAAGATAAAAGACTACGTTGATGACAGGGAAGTTTGGCATTAATACCTTCTGCACATGTGGCTTCCCTGGTACCTTATTAACAGCATAACTGCGTGAGAGTCTATTAACTGCTCCCCATTTATAATTTTTATTTTTTACACTTTCTGACGTATTCTCGTCATTTTTTGACATTATACATCACTTCTAATATCAACGATTATTAGTGATTCTCATGAAAATCATGTCACTTAGTTTAAATAGGTTGATCTTACTAATGTAGATTATTTTACATATTGTGAATGGGAGAATGTTACAGGAGGTAGGCCTTACAGACTAGATTTATAGACGATTTTCTATTCTTTATTTTCATTCCTCTAAGTACCTGGTACTTATTGACAGGCCTGCACTGTCCTCCCATACCTATTATCACTGTAATTTGAAAACATTGTTGCTCTTCTCCATAGGAAGCGACAAATTGGAAAAGTGCACCTAGCTTCTGACGTTTCACAAGTGCCCTTGCAGGTTTATGTGAAATAAAATATTTTGATTTTGATTTTGATTTTGAGTTGACACACTGACTCAATTTGTTATGTTTTTTTTTTTTGTTTTGGGTTTTGGCTTCACACGGTTTGTGCATTTAGCCAGTGTCAAGTAATTTTTCTTTTCGATCAAGTAAATAGCCCGATATCGGGCACGAAGTTACAAAACAGTCATAGTCGTCTTTAGTCAGTCAAGTCAAAGTTATTGTAAAGCGGTAGTAACTTTACAACAACCTAATAGGAGTTTTTGGGGGGAACACGAAAAGTCCACGTTATTCACTTATTTTCACCTTCACTACACTTGTGCACTCCCACGTAACTAAATTAAATAATTCACTACCAAAATTATACAATTTAATTCGCTATTTCACTAAATTTCATGAAAATGAAAATTCGTGCGACATGTTCCAACGCGATCCCGCCAAAAACTCATTTGTTATGTTATAGATATTTCTTGCAACTGTCAAAGAACGACAGTCAAGATTTGAATATACTGACAATTTAAGTTGGTATAATAGTTAAACATCTCTAGTCTGTACTACAGACTAGAGATGTTGAATATAACCAACAACCATTAAAATTAACTATGATATTCGATAAACAAAATTAACATTATCGAATAAAAATATCATTTCAACTTCTTTAAAATATTCATTCCGTTACGTGCATTCAATTGTATGCTCTATCTCTCGTACGATAAAACACATTTACTGTTGGGGATATTATATTCCAAACAAACGCAAGTGATATTTTTAATTAACAAATATTTCGGTCGGTTATTGGTTGATTGATTGAATAGGTTAGTTTTGTTTTGTTATTCGAATAACAAAGCCGTGTCGTCGCGTTGTATTGTTTTCGATTAATGTGAAGATTGTGAAGCTGTTTTAACAAATGCCGAGACGAAATAATGATACCTAACTACTTGAAATAATGATATTCTCAGTGTTAAAAGTATTCGATTATCTAACCAAAGTAAATGCTAGTCAGTCCTAAGCCTGTTCAAGTTTGAAGGAAAGTTCATTGAGTTTAACTTAACAATTTCAACATGCATTGGTAAAATATTCAACCACTAACCATGTTGCAGTTAACTACTTGAATAAAAATATTAACTAATATTTTCAACCAATAAATTTATCGATATCTCTTTAACCATTAACTATTTAACCAATAAACAATTTCAACCAATATTCTCATCTCTAGTACAGACTATACCAACTTAAATTGCCAGTATATTTTTCCAAAATCATCTGAAGAACATGTAAACAAATAGATCAGAAAACGTACTTGTGGATGCCACTGTGTAAAACTACTTACATATTGAGTGTATTTGAATAGTTAAACCTTTTAAATTATCTTGATCTTGATTTTACTGTAGTAGATTACATATCGTCATCTACTCTCACTGTTTTACCTTCATTGTTCTCTTTATGTGAACCATGCCAAAGGCCAAATATTTAAGCAGTTCGATGAGGAGCGCTTTTCCAAATAAATCGGTTGATAATAATTATCTGAACATCTTTTTCAGATCCCAGAATTCGATTGGAGCTCACAAACCAAGGGCCTGGTATTGAGTTCATTTTTCTACGGGTACCTGATCACGCAGCTACCAGGTGGCTGGCTCGCGGCTAAAATAGGAGGTAACAGGTTCGTTCCGTTTTATAGAACCACTAGCTTTTTCCTGCGGCTTACCAAAATAAAAAATAAAAATCAAAAGTCATTTATTCAAACTAGGCTGAGAGTCAGCACTTTTTGAACGTCAAAATTACATAAGACAGTCCCCCCAAAAAGCCCGCCCTTCACCACTTCCTAGTGCTTTAGCTGGGAAGAAGAAGTGGCGCAACAAACTCCCCAGCAGCACAGCTGACTGTTATGTTGGAAGAACTTGATTCTTACCCCGCATAGAGGTCGGAAATTATCCCTCGGGAATGAGATAATATAGCCATATGTCCTAAACCAGATCACAGTCTGCTTGTGTGCCAAATTTCTTTGAAATCCATTTAGCGTCAAAAGGTAACAAACAAACTGAGTTATTTAAAATCGTCACTCCACCGAGCCTTAGGGTGTCCTACCTTCCGTTCAATACCGTTACCTTACCGCTCGAACCATGCCTTGAATGAAAAGAAAAATATTGGTAACTGAGGAGAAAAACAAATGTCAACTTCTGACAGACAGATTGGATGCCGTAGTATGTTGTTTCAAGCATAGAAGGGAGCAGTGGCCCTAGGGTGAGTTTATTTCAACCATCTCGACTTTACGCATCGACCGCATTCGGCGCTCCGATTGGCCCTTCACCAATCCAGGGCCAATCAGAACGCCGAACGCGTTCGATGCCAAAAAAAGTCTAGCTAGGGCCACTGGGTCTCATAGTCATGGTGTCCACCTCTGTACCCCATACTTTAATTACTTAGTTAAAAAAATAAAAAAATGTAATCTTCAAAAAATTGTCATGACAGGTAGGTTTAGGAATACTTTTGCCATATTTTATTTCGTTTAGCTATACACTTTGGAAGCTAATTTAATTAATTGTTTTGCAGAGTATTTGCGATAGGCATCGGCGCGACATCCCTGCTGACGTTATTCACGCCGCCGCTTGCGCACACCAGCACAGCGTTGCTGATAGCCGTAAGAGTCGTGGAAGGACTGTTTGAGGTACGTCTTATATCTGGGTGGAGGCTAATGTCCTCGAGTGGGATGAAAAGTCTATAAATTATGATAATGCTGTAAATAAGTATATCACCATATTTTTAAAAAATTATGAAGCTTTTCTTTCCCAGTAGAAAAATGACCAAAGATTTGATTATTACACCAATGTCATATACAGGTAATGACAGCAGTGCTGACAGTGGTAACATCCCCGACTTACGAATTGTAGGTTTACGCTTTACTTTGTATAACTGTAAATCTATACTTTATTATTATATAATATAATATAAAATAATGTAATATAATATAGTTTAATATAATATAACATATATATATAATATATAAAGCTGAAAAGTTTGTTTGGTTGAACGCGCTAATTTGAGGAACTACTGGTTCGAATTGAAATATTCTTTTAGTGTTGGATAGCCCATTTATCGAGAAGGCTATAATAGGCTATGTAACATCACGCTAAGACCCTTAGGAGCCGAGCAAAGAGAAAAAAGTCTAATTTGCAATACACAGGCCGTCTTAAAATATCAGACCTTAGGTTTACAGTTCCAAAATGTCCTACGAATGAAAAGGCACCGTCATATCAACCTAGCAAACACTTCTCTCATTCAGTTTTCTTAAGACTAATACCTCTCACATCGTTCTCCTCTAGGGTGTCACCTACCCATGCATCCACGCGGTATGGTCTCGCTGGGCGCCTGCCCAAGAGCGCGCGCGACTGGCCACCTTCGCGTTCAGCGGCAGCTACGCCGGGACTGTGGTCTCCATGCCTATATGCTCCTTACTGGCACACTATACTGGCTGGCCAGGAATCTTCTACGTTTTTGGTAAGTCAACGTGAGTAAAATAAGATTCACGGTTTACTTTATAGAGGTATGAGAAACGGTGTAAAGTTCACTCATACTCTATTGGTAAAGGAGGATCTTCCGACCAGACGGGTGTTGTGTCTGGTGGGCAACTGCCCGACGATTGATGTCGGGATCTTGTATATATGTAGATTGCGTGGTAAACTCTGCTTGCGTGATGTAGCTGCGGTGTGACGTCAAGTCTTGAGTAGTTCGTTTATGGCATTGTAGATGGCGCCACTTCACTTTTTGTGTTTTCTACATTTGTTGATTTTAAGTTTCGTATGTCTGCCACAACTTTATGAATGACTATTTCATGGAAAAGTTATGAAATGGGATTACAAAAACATAGAGGGTATTAAAAAAAATGTTTTTAATTTCACAATGAAATCAAATTAAAATTGAACAATGTTATTCAAACAATAATTGTCGGAAAAAGTGGGAAAAATATAAAGTTGAAACCTTCTAATACAGATTAATTTGTTACTAATTAGTTCTCTTCGGTAAGTGATTGTGTAAGAATGTATCCTAAACAGGATTTGTTTACACTTTCGTCAGGTACATTCGAAACAGACTTATTTTGAAAGATATTGCTAATTCGTGTCTTCTTAAGTTGGAAAAGAATGTCAGCTCAACAACGTAAATAATGCAATGAACCTACTGTTATTGTGTGGCAGAGCATAAAAAAATGTCTTGAATGTTATTTATTTTTGTTACAGGTCTCTCTGGTTTGGTATGGACAACAATATGGTGGCTCGTCGTGAAGGAATCACCTGAGAAGGATCCACACATAACACCGGCTGAACTCAAATACATACAGGTAAATTAACATTGTTTACTTAGACCACGTTCGGACGGAAAGACGGGATTTTATCGCGCACAGGAATTTCAACTCTCGGTGTTGAACTGAGAATTGAGAACCCAATAGAAGACATCCCAGCGCGTCGAAAAAGACACTGTCCGATTTTCAAGTCTCGGCGCTAAGCAGTGCGTTGATTGCCAGTGCGCGAAAAAATCCCGCTCATTTTACCTGATCTGTACCGGGTTTATGGCAATTGGCTCGCCCTTATTAGAGGGGATTTAAACATAACTGACGGAATTTGGATGTAGTACTAGGTACACCTCTGTCTTTACGGGGATTACAGGCGTGATGTTATGTTTATAAATAATGAAACATACGGTAAATCAAGAATAACAATACAACATCGTAAGTACTCTTACATCGTAGGTGCTCGTATTCTTCAGTCATACAATAGAAAACACAAATGGGAATCAATATAGATTATTTGTTATGGTATGTTATCAAAAGAGAGAGATACCATTTACAGCAGAAAAGTAAGGATAATTTATATAATTACACACAATAACATCAACGCACAAACTGTTTCCATGCATTCAGTACAAGATTCAGGACGAGAACGCCCCTACGTTTAAATGTTTTGGCGTTTATTTAAAAAAAAATGTAGTTCTATATATTTTGACCTCGTAGGTACATAACATTTTTTTTTTTTTTTTTTAAACGTTGCCCCACACTAGGAATTACTCCTGTATTGCGGGTGCGTTTACAAACATTTAAATTCACATACACAAACAGCCAGACCCGGAACAACTACTTGTAGGTCATACAAATATTTGTTCCGTGCGGGAATCGAACCCGCTACACGCAGCACAGCAGTCAATCGCTTAACCACTGCGCCAACCGTGCTGTCTAAAACATAAATACATAATCAGCCTATAATGTGCCCACTGCTGGGACTCAGGCCTCCTCTCTCTGAGAGGGACCGGACGGGCCCAGTGCGTTTTGGTAGATGTCACATGTCTTCGATTTTTTGGTAGAACCAAAAAATCACAAAGGACATGCCGGTTTCCTCACGATGTTTTCCTTCACGGTTTTAAGAGCAGTGGTGGTGAAATACCTCGTAGGTATTGCACTTTTTTATAAAACAGCAGATTTTATTTATTATTGACGTGACATGTCTGCGCTAGGCATCTAAAATCCTGTGCTGAATCCATTGTATTTTTTTGTGCGTTGATGTTTCTGCCATTTATCTGTATATATGTATACACCGCTATTTTTTTATCGTTTTAATCCTTTAAAAGAGTCATTGTACTCAGTGTTGATCCCATTGTAAAAGTTGTTCATAATAATGAGTACAATGACCCTTTTAAACGATTAAAACGATCAAAAAATTGTGGTGTATGTGACTACGTGTATATATCTATTAACAACACCAAATACTTAACAATAGAAAAAATATCGTGTTTTTTTCCTTATGGACCATGTGGTCTGCATTAATGCAATATTTTTTTAATATTATTACTAAATCTATCTTCCTCTATATTCCAGGACTCTCGCGGCACTCAAGCGGTGGAAGGCTCAAAGATCCGTCACCCATGGAAGGCGATGCTAACGTCACCGCCAGTTTGGGCCATCGTCATGGCACACTTCAGTGAGAACTGGGGATTCTACACGCTGCTGACTTTCTTGCCTACTTTTATGCAAGGTAAGATGATTTTACAGTATTTCTTATGACATAAGCATACGTGGTCTCCGTGGTCGCTCACAGTGGGCTTTATCAGAAGGCTAAAACTCACCCAAGGGCAACGGATAGGGCATGCTTGGAGTTTTCTTACGTGATCAAATCAGGAATGAAGAGATCGGCAGAAGAACCAAAGTAACCGACATAGCCCGAAGGAATGCCAAACTTGAATGGCAGTGGGCACATTGCTCGCAAAACAGACGGCCGATGGGGCCGGAAGGTTCTGGAGTGGCGACCACGTACGAGCTTGGTTTGAGTTTATTTTTCCGTCGGTTTAATTTTTTGCTAACAAGTTTTTTCTTATGTATGGGTCAGAATGTTTGGTCACAAAAGGGATGAATGAAAGGCAATTGCATGTAACTGAGATGAGAATGTTAAGAGGTATGTGTGGTGTTGAATGGAATTGAAAACGAATGGATTGAATAAGAAAATAGTACATAAGAGAAACCTGAAAGTGGCACCGAAAACTGAAAAGTTGTGAACGGAGGAATCAGGAAAACGTCGTGAAGAAAGTTTTAAGTATGAATGTCTCTCTTTATAGCCCTCGGGCTATAAGAGTAGGGGGAGACCAAAGAGACGATGGATGGACTGTGTGAATGATGATATGGTTAGAAAGGGTGTGACTACGGAGATGACGACTAATAGAGAAGTGTGTAAGAAAAATACATGTTGCGCCGACCACAAATAAATTGGAATAAGGGCAGGAGATTTTTTTTTTTGTGTTAAGCATTCTACGGTCCATTCCCCAAATGTTAACTTATTGACGTAAATTTTTCCAGATGTGTTCAAATTCGAGACATCCCAGACAGGCTGGCTGTCGGCCGTGCCGTACCTGGCCATGGCCATAGTGCTGCAGGTGGCGGGGCACGGCGCCGACTGGCTGCTGCGGCGCGGCCTCATGTCCCGCACTAACATCAGGAAACTGTTCAACTGCGGAGCTTTTCTGTCACAGGTCACTAGTTAAATAGGGTATTACACCTATTTTTTTAAAGTGTACTAATTAGATTCTAAAGTGCTAAAAAAACACAACAGTTTTATTTAATCGATTAGTGCCGTAAAAAAGCATTTCAATTTTACATTTTCAAATTTCGCGCGTAATTTGACGAAAACGCTGGACGGAGTGGACGCCATATTGCTCTGTGTGTATGACGTCAGTTTGCTAAAAACAAATGCGCTGATATTTTATATGTTAATTGTTTATAATTCAAAAAATGCGTTATTATTCTACTTACCGTTGGTTTGCTGTTTCTGAATGCAAAATATTATTTAAATAAAAAATTCTTTGGTTACGAAAATATTAAAAGTCCAAAGTTGCTCGGTTGACATGCCGTATGACGTAATAACATGGCGGCTACTATTTCATGGTGTTCAAATCAGATTTTAAAAAAAAACTGAAATCTTTGCATTGTATTGTAAAATTTATTTTGTTGTTTCATGAACTAAAACTAAAATTTTCCGACTGCATTTTGCTTAAGCTATCTCAATAATATATTTTTACATTTTTTCTCGTATACAGTAAAATACCCTATTTTAAAACTTTTTTCGACTTGAATACAGGGCTTTTGGCTACTTTGTATGTATGCATTAGGTAGGTAGTTTTTTTTTATTTTTGTAACGTGCGTTTTTTTTTACAATCAAAACAATTTATCGTTCATTTTTTTTTTCACTTTTTCAACTTTCACATTTGTAATATTAGTAGGATAGGATTTTTGTTTAGTTTTAAATCTCGGGTGCGGATTTCATTTATTTATTTAGATTAAAACGGTTCTATTTCCTAAGAATTGACAGTAATCATCAACTTTCTTGTGTAAAAACTAAACGCAGAAACTATTCCTTGCTCTCATAGTACACAGTTTTTCTGAGAACATGAAATTGTTTACGTATTGTTTATGATTGACAAAACACCGCCATAGCTGACAGCTATTTCGACAGTTTTGTTAATTATATCAACTAATAAAGTTACTCAATTTGTTTCAGACGGTGTTCATGGTAGCGGCCGCGTATTCTACAACGGTGACGGGATGTTTGGTGTTCCTTACCATCGCTGTAGGGCTTGGAGGATTCGCCTGGTCAGGATTTAGGTAAATAACATTTATTTGAGTACTGAAACCTGGTCTAGAAGTTTTCAAAGACCAACACGCGGTAAATAAGCATGTGAGTCTAAGGTAGTTTCTTTTACGTACGTTTCTTTGGTGAGAAAATGCACAACACTTATGAAGTTTTATGTAAAAAACCGGTGTGGCCTTAGCTTAAAAAAACAATGCCTGCTTACCAAGAAGATTAGTTCTGTTGATACGACTGGCTTGCCAAGCCATGCAATTTTTCGCGGTTTAAATATTTGTATGGCTTACATGAAGATAGTTTCAAACCTAAAAAAATCTAATATTTGTTCGTAGTGTAAAAGCAGTAATTTATTTCACTCAATTCTTTAAGAGAAACATGTTAGAAAGTGGCCCGAGGTACCTATAAAATATATGTATTAAAATATAGCCTATGTTATTCAGTGATAATGTAGCTTCCTAACGGCAAAATAATTTTTGAAATTGGTTGAGTAGTTTGTAAGTTTATTCGTTACATACAAAAATACAAATCTTTCCTCTTGATAATATTAGTGTAGATGTATGTTTTTTATGTAGGTATTCTGGGCCAGTTTGTATCGTGATTTTCTCTAAATGACTACACAGCCGAGGGAGAAACTCGGAATGAAAATAAATTACTAATTCCGATTATCCACCCCGTTTGGGGCGCACAGAGGCACACGTGGTTTCGACCATCCTTTGTGGTTGTTTTATGGTGGCCAAACGGAATAAGCCGTTTTAATAAGCCTTGTCATAATATCTCAATGACCCAAGGATCTTCTATCCATTTCCAGTGTAAACCACCTGGACATAGCGCCGCCGCACGCCAGTGTGCTGATGGGGCTGTCCAACACGATCGCGACACTGCCCGGCATCATCAGCCCGCCGCTAGCTGGCGCCATTGTTACTGATAAGGTATGTGATCTGGTAATCTACTAAAACAAAACAAACCTTACAAAACTGTTAGGAGTTTTGTAGTAAAAGATAAACATTTTTTTAAATGTGTTGCAATGATTAGAAATCCTGAAGTTTTGAATGGTATTTCGATCTCAATAAAAGTCACTCTGGAGACTTGATCGTTTTGGAAATCATCATTTGTTATATATCACTAGCTGTGCCCGCGACTTCGTCCGCGCGTTTAGTTTATTTTACTATTATTTAAATATCAATAAAAACAAATAAAAATTCTAAAATAAAAGTAGCCTAAGTTACTTACATCAGCTACCTGCCAGTGAAAGTCCCGTCAAAAACGGTCCAGCCATTTCAGAGATTAGCGGGAACAAACAGACAGACAGACATACAAAAATTCTAAAAAAAATATTTTCGTATGTGTACCGTATATATATTCATATGCATGTAGCAAAAACCGGTTGTTTTAATATTACAAACAGACACTCCAATTTTATTTATATGTATAAGTAGATGTATAGATGTATAGATTTTATTGTTGCCTCCCTAAGAATAACATTTTATTTTAAAACAGTTGGTTTACAGTACTTACTAATTTCTTATTTATTTAAACTTTCCGAAGCATTACCAAATTTAATTGCTGTCAACCCTAAAGTCTTATTATGGCAACATTGTATCGTTCATCACTGTATTAAACCCGTATTCTTTCACGTTTCAGACTGCGGAACAATGGCGCATCGTATTCTTCATCTCAAGCGCCATCTACCTAATAGGCGCCATAGTCTACGGACTATTCTGTTCAGCAGAACTACAGCCCTGGGTCGTAGAACTCGACACTGACGCCAGTTTCGACACAGATGGCGCCTCCGTCACTACGGCCAGAGGATACGATAATAAAGGCTTGGATCAGAATTCGGAAATGTAAATAATGTAATAGATGAAATTAGAGCTAAAATGTGATCGTGTATTTAAGCGTTGTCTGAGTGTTTTTTTTTGTCGAATGTTGATAATGTTTTGTTTTTGAAGTTGGACTAAGAAATTTTATACTGCGATTCACACTGAGGCGAATTTCTGTTATTTCTTAAGTCCTAGGGACTATGAAACACTGTATTTAGACATGTAGTATTATATAAGCGATCAAGCTTTTCTCAACGCCTGTGTGGATCGCGCCAATACTGACGATTTTTGTTGAAACTCTCACACAGTTGTCTATGGTAAAGACTTCGATAGTAACGACTCTGAACATACACCTCATTATTTAAAAACGCTGCTTAAAATTAAGTAATGATTAGCGTCTGTTTAACCATACATTTTTAACGTTTAAACAGCTCTTTACTTTAGGCAACGTTTATAAATAAGAAGGACAATGTTTTTAGTAAAAATTACTTTATATTGTCCTACTGTAGCCCAAAAGCCTCGTCTCATTCACATTTTGTAAAATGTTAAAAAAATAAAAAATTTAGTTATATTAGCGTTTGACACATTTGGTGACGTGTATGATTTCTTGTATATTAGTAGATTATTTCAAACTCAATTTAGTTTTTAAGACATATTATTAAGTTTTATTTAGCCCTTTTTGTTAGGGTATTCACATTATAAAGGGCTGTTAGTGAAAATGAATTCATTTATATTGCTGATCTTTTTATTTTTTAAAGCTTTACTGCTGTCTATAACCGTCCGTGTAAATTAATTCCATTTTTTTATGTTTATTTTTTATTTCGAGTGCAAGAATTTTATGATATCCTCTTTGGGGTAAATATTTATAAGTGATAAGAAATATAATGTGTATATTTTGTAACCTCGCATAAATGGATGTAATATTTGTATTTTTTTTATTCATTTTAAAAGCTGCTTTACCATCATTAGAACCCCGTTGACGATAAAAAATAGACGTTCTATAAAAAAATTATGTATTTGACTTATTCATTCTGTAATAGCTTCAAAATATTGAATTTGACTCCCTATGTTATGACATGAGGCAATGAAAATGTATTCATTGTAATAAAAGGCCTCGTCCTATATCTTTCAAAGTCATGCAATTTGTGCAAGTTACGCGCGCGCAAATATAAGTTGTATACGCTTTTGTATAAGGCTTAATATTGTAATGATTGACGTGCGAACTATATCAACTTTTGTATAACAGGGTCCAATGTTTCCACCATGTATCTCAAAGATCTGCTTGTATGTATTAAATTGATTGTGATAATTTTAGCTTTTAAGTTTAAACAGCATCTTTATAATATTGTGATCTGACTTCAAAGTTCTGTTGTAGTTTCTGACGTTTATGGAAAAAATAAATAAATATTACTTAAAGAAGAAGAATGATTAGTTAACGTCTGCTTATCCATACATTTTTTTAACTTTAAAGTAACGTTTATAAATAAACCCGTTTGTATTTTAATCTTGCATTTGTATACACAAGCTGTTGATTTATGGCAGATTCCTATAATTTACGGACCATTATTGGCTAAAATTAAAGAGTCTTGTATCTTTATCAATATGAAGCAAAGACCTCATAGCTTTGCATGATAGACCCTCCCATATGGAAGTAGGTATCGCAGGTAGAATTTGCTTACTAATTATATGCCCTATTTGGAAATAAAAATGCTACCATCGATTAGCAAAACGATTCGTTTTTGTTTAAAGGAACCAAGCATTTCACACAAACGTAATAAAATCTTGGCGGGATTTTTATTGCAATGGATTTTCAACTCTCGGTGTTGAAATTAGCATTGAGAATCCAACGGAGTGATACAGTGTTCGATTTTCAACTCTCCGCTCTTGTACGTTGAAGATCAAGTGCTTGAAAAATATCCCAGCGAGATTTTAATACGTTCGTGTGAATGTTCGGAGAATGTTGGCTTAGTCTAAATATAGAGCTGTATCCTTTAAGGAGATGATTCTACTTGTAATACTGAATAACTGTACCGTATCCGATTGCTTACATAATAATGAGTTTTAAAAGGTTTAACAGAATAACCGCAAGTCCTGAAAGTACATAGTTTGTTCATAATTGACCCTATCGCCGATCGCGCCAAAGAGAAATCAATCTCATTTCATGGACATAAGACTTAAATTTAAATGCGTAAAGTAATACTCAACAGTAAGAGTCAATACAATTTTCTAAATAATATTAGGAAGCTTTAAATGAAAATGACTTTTGATCATTGTATAATGCTTTTATGTCAATTGTCTTGCGTTAATTACGTAACAGTTGTATAGGGGCTCAATATGAGTGGTGGAGTCAGCCCTTGGCGGATACATGTGACAAGATCAAATTTAAAAAAATCAACAGCCTGTGTAACAAAATAAATGTCCCTAAGCTTTTTGTGTATTAGCAGCCGAAACTGAACTACAAGGAGATTTACTAAAAGCGTAAAATCCTCCTAAATTTCGATTATAAATATCGATACCGTGCCAATCATATTTCAACCTTATAATCATGTAGTATTAGTTTTAGAGATTACTCAAAACTATCATTTTAGTATGTAATGTCGCTTTGAATGTTACCGAATGCTGTATGTACTGATTAAGGATATAATTATTTTGTACGTGTTGTGTATTTGAGAACATATATTAAAATTATTGAATTTCCTTGTTTTTTTTTACAATTCATTTAAATCCATTTTTTGTTAATGAGAAACTTACCAAGCTTACAAGGTTACAGCTGTCACCAGCACCTAATTGCGTCGCTACAGATAGTTCAATCCACGATGACGCGCCTCTCTGCCCCTTTCCTTTGTTTTTGACCGCTCTGAGTACAACTGTCAAAGAGTGGGGCGCGTCTTCATGGATTGAACTATCTATATCAATCAGAATCTGAATCAATTTGAAAGATATTGCTTATCCATTGCTTCTTGTGTTCGAAAAATTTGTCTGCTTAAAAATGTAAATAACCCAATGAATGTTGTCAAATACGGTATTACACGCAATTTTGAAAAGTGTCTTAATTAGATTCTAAAATGCTAATAAACCACAAAAAAAGTATTGAATCGATTAGCGCCATAAAAATGCATTTAAATTTTTTTCATATTTCGCGCGTAATTTGACGAAAACGCTGAACGCAATGGATGCCACATTGCTCTGTCGGTATGACGTCAGTTTGCTGTGTAAACAAATGCGCTGATATTTTGTATGATAATTGTTTATAATTTAAAAAATGAGTTATTTTTCTAATTATCGTTGGTTTGTTGTTCCAAATGTAAGATATTATTTCAATTACTTTACGAAAATAATAAAAGTACAAAGTTGTTCAGTTGATTCGTTTAAGCAGCGGTATGACGTAATAATAGGGCGGCTACCATTTCATGGCGTTGAAAAACATTAAAAAAACTAATCTTCGAATTGAATTTTAAAATTTATTTTGTTATTTCATGAACTAAAACGAACATTTTCCGACTGCTTTTTTTCCTAAGCTATCCCAATAATATATTTTTAGAGTTTTCTCTTACTTACAGTAAAATACCCTATTGTCAAAATGAAACCCATTCCCACTGTTATTGTTTTACGCAATTACGCCTCTGTAAATATACCATGGCATACAGAAATAATAATAAAAAAACAACAATTTCAGGTTATTTGGTTTTGCTTCGGCTTCTCTCAGCTCATCATCTTCCTCATGCCCTTATCCCAATTTTTGTATTCAACGTAGAATGTTTTCATTTCACGCTATCACCTTAATCTTAGATATATCACTAGCTGACCCAGCAAACGTTGTTTTGCCTTATAAATTATTTAGGGGTGGACTACCCCTAACATTTAGGGGGATGAAAAATAGATGTTGGCCGATTCTCATAGATACCGGATAAGCACAAAAAAATTCATCAAAATCGGTCAAGCCGTTTCGGAGGAGTATGGCAACGAAAACTGTGACACGAGAATTTTATATATTAGATTTTTCACACAATCTATCCATTGTTTTTGTGGCCTTCCTCTGCTCTTCTTGGTTTCACGTAGATAATACTAATTCATCTTATTTAGAGACTTGTATCGTGGTCTTAAAAGTTACGTAATTTTTAGTAAGTACCTACCTACTACAGATTTTGTGTAATATTTCAAATAACGGAAAAATTATACTTTATTCTGAGGGGAACCCCGGATATCCCGAAGTCTCACTACGCTAATAATTACTTATTAATCCTCTGATGCTCATTTGCCATATCAATTAGACGTTAATAATTTAAAATAATTGTTTAAGATATTACAGATATTTACATCAATTCAATAGTTATAAATTGTTTTAGTTTCAAGCACAAAAAACGTAAATAAACTAAACAAAATAATATCTTGTCTCTTATTTATTTTAATTAAATAACGTAACAATATCCATTTGATAGTACTTCATTTGTTTATAGTATGTAAATCATCGTAATGAAACGGAACTCACATTCATAAGTACCTACCTCTTTCACTTTGGGATACCGGCGACGAGTACTCAAGTATATGTCTCTTTATTATCCAAATCCCATTAAAACAAACAAATAATTAAAAACTGTGCCTTAATACAGCAGTTTAAATATAATATAATAATACATAGTAAGTATTTATTTTTACATTAAGTATTTCTCAATTATTTCAAAAGAAACGTTCACGAAAACAGCGGCAAATTCAAATGGGTTGTTACGTCACAACCGCCGCATGATGTTTGTCGGCGGCCTGTCGGCAAAACTATAAAGGCAGCCGCCACTTTGATTTGCCGCTTTTTCGTTGAACGGACTTCATTCAGATTAAAACAATCGTTGGATCAGTTGATTATTCTTGATTTTCTAATCAGTAAAATGTCGGAGGAAGGCAAGTGTATGACGCGCAAACTCCTCGACCTGATGCAGGAGACAGGGTACCCGCTGGTGCAGCACAACGGCCAAAGAAAGTTCGGGCCGCCTCCAAACTGGACGGGCCCTCCGCCTCAAAAAGGCTGCGAAGTCTTCATTGGGAAGCTTCCTAGAGAGATCTTCGAAGATGAACTGGTTCCAGTGTTCTCGAGGGTGGGTAAGATCTACGAAATGCGTCTGATGATGGATTTTTCTGGCTCCAACCGGGGTTACGCCTTCGTAACTTATAAGACGAAGTCTGAAGCCTCCAGGGCTGTGAAGGAGCTGAATGGCATGGAAATCAGACCGCGTCGACACATTGGCGTCGTAAAGTCTGTTGATAACTGTCGCCTGTTTGTCGGCAATATCCCGAAGACGAAGACCAAGGAGGAAGTGCTGGTGGAGCTATCGAAGCGCGTGGGTGGGATTGTGGACCTGATCCTGTACAAGAACTGCTACGACAAGAACTTGAACCGGGGCTTCGCGTTCGTCGAGTTTGCTACTCACCGGGCGGCGGCCATGGCACGGCGAGAACTTATTCCTGGCTGCGTCAAGATCTGGGACCAGGATGTGATGGTGGACTGGGCTGAACCAGAGCCCGATATCGACGATGAGCAAATGCAAAGGGTGAGCAGATTCTATTATGTTGCGCAGCGTATAATTTGTTTATAAGATCTATTGCAGTTGGTTGCAAGCATGCGAGTTTTAAAGATAAAGCAGCCATTTGTTTTAATTTTCCTGGCCAATAAGTACTTGTTATTTTTGTGATTTTTTTTTTCCTTGCCAATTAGTTGTTGATACTGTCTTATCACTTTATTTACTCTATACTCATTATGTTGAGCTCTGCAAGCCTTGGCAGTTATGTTTAGTTAGTGTCCTAGCGATTGTTTATTTATATCAATATGATCCATGACACCTGCTTTGGATTTATTTACTTATCTTAACTCATTAATTAATGAAACCTGCATTTTCTTGCAGGTAAAGGTGCTCTATGTTAGGAACTTCCAAATCAAGACCACACCTGAAACCATCCAGACCATATTTGAAGCGGCCATCACAAATCAAATCGAGCGTGTTAAAAAGATCTATGACTATGCATTCATCCATTTCTACCAACGTGAGCATGCAGAGTTGGCTATGATGAAGTTGCAGAATGCTGAAATTGATGGAAGCAATGTGGAGATACGATGGGCAAAACCAGTTGTTCGTGAAATTTACCGCATTCAAAAGATGAACAGAGGCAATGCAAAATTCAACCATAGCTTAACTTTGTCTCAAACCCTCTTACTCCACAAGCAACAGTTGGAAAAGAAGGAATACATATCTTCTCCTAAAGAAGATGAAGGCATTGGTTCCGCAGGGGCAGATGACTCTTCTAATGGGTCTCCATCGGACATGAATTCTGCTAGTTACACATACATGTCTAAAGAACAATATTCACTGGCACCAGCTAAGCTCGATTCACTGTGTAAGAGGTAAGCGATTATATTATGCAACTTTTCTTTTTTTTTTACCAACTTTATGCTTGTTTGTGTGTTGTGTGTGTTTATGTGTTTATCCGTATCGGGCTAGCATACTAAATTCTATACAATGAATTTAGTATGCTGAAGTAATTACTTTTCTAATGTAATTTAATTACCATTCTACCGCTTCTGTTTTACCCATTTTTTTATTTCTTTCTAGATATATGTGGGCACCTCCAGTTTACAACTACCAAAAGTACATTGACCCTACAAGCACGGAGATATGGATAGGAAAAGTTGAGCTGCCTCACATTGGTATGCCTCTTCTGAGTGCACCACGAAGACTTGGACCTCTGTCAACAAGACCCTGCCTTACCATGCAACAGGCTCACATTGAGGCTGCTGAAAGTGCATTACAAGTAATTAAGGTATGTAGACGTTTTATGTATTGTCTTTTATCTGTGAATTCTAAAAAACTGGCTTTGGTTTCGCTTCATTTTTGTATGTGCCAAATTGCCATTCGCTTCCAAACTTACTAATATTCATTTTCTAAATTTAAGTTTATTTTTCTTGTATTTAATTGTTTTGTGCCGTGTGGTGCTGGTCTAAATAGATAGCACTTCCCCACATCTTCGTAACGCTACTATGGGACTTGCTAGAGAAATGTCCAGCAGAGGACGTCGTTCGGCTGACATAATGTCCAGAGGATTTCAGAGATATTTTACTTGCTATTAAACTTGTTTTTAACTTTTTATGTATTTCATTTCAGATGCTGAAAGCAGACCTCATACAGCAGTCTATGCCACCACCCCCGCTTACACCGGTTTACCCTTCTATCATGTCGCCAATGCAGAGCTGCTTCAATCTACCATGTGACTACATGTCTCCACAAACTGCCATCTACCAACCTAGGCCAATGCCTGTCACCATGCCCCTCTGGAGAAACATGTGATTTCCGAAATTTAAAATAGAATTTAGGTATTGATTCTCGGAATTCTATGCTCTATTCTTAAGCGAATAAGGTGAGAATTCTTGTGTAACCTTCTGTTGTTGCTGCTCATGAAATCTTAACGACAATCTGATGGTTCTGCAGTTGGGATTTCTTGAAGATTTCGAAGTTTTCTTCTTGGCGAAAAAGCATTTTAGGTTAAGCGACTTTATTGTATTCCTCAAATTTGACTTTTTGTTTTGACAGTGTAGTATATTTTTGACCTGTATAAATCGGACGCTCAATCGCGGTAGTTTTTCTTTGGACGACAAGTTTCTGATGCTCATATTTGATTTTTGTCATTTTTCAATTCAAAATGTAACTTACTTACTTTTTTATTCTATCATGTTTAATTAGGAGTAGGTATCTAAATTGCGAATTTGAATAAGTTTAAAATTGAATTTTAAACTAATACATTGCAATTTAGAGACTTGCTAAGTTTGATTCTCCAGTAAACTTTACTTTCGATGGTTTTATAAAGGCTATATTTACGACTGTAAAGCTGCCTATTCAGTGCTTCCTTGTGCTTATATCCTAATATATTCAGAGTGAATGCACTGCTTTGACAATTGTTTGCTATTGACTTCTGTATTTTGTAAAATAAATAATATTTGAAACAAATGCTTTTTACTAATTAATTTCCTGTTTTGTTTTTTAAATAGGTTCTAGATCTAGATAATGTGGGTACCTAGGTACTTTTGTAGCCCGCACATCAAGCTACTCCAATCTATCAAATTTCTTTGATAAATTTCAAACTTTATCACAAATTAATAAGGTCCATGTTCAATTGGGAAAATTTCAGTTTGAGGCAGCTTGATGGGCTGGCGTCTGTACATAGTGAAGTGACACGATGTGGAACACCTTAATTGCATAAAGCTGTCTACACCTAAGCCGCGCCCGCGTCGGCGCGCACGAAGCCAGCGTGCCGAAACTGTCGTGCCGCCGGGAAAATTGTCCGGCTAGCAATTTCTAAAAACCAAAATTTCTGTCAAAATTTCTTCAAAAAGCTGTTCAGCGATGTTGAACTGTCAAAAAATGAGAGCCATTCTCAGACTAAGGATTCCTTAGTCTGAGGCGCCATTCCTATTGTTACTGTTACGCAATTATACCTCAATTTCAGTTTTTAAGGGTCTATCTGAAGTCCTGTTTCACCATAGAGGGTCAAGAATGTGCCTTAGTACTTGGCGACCATGTTGTGGCAAATATTATAATGGTGGATCCACATAGCCGGGCCTAGCTTTGTTGCGATTGTCGCACGCAAAGCCGCCAGCGGCTATGTGGATCCCACATAACCCGCGCCTTTTATGGTCTGGATATGTAGAAAGCGCTTGCGCCTGTTTATTTGGAGTTATCAGGTGGAATCTGTATGCGGTAAGTTGCGTGGTATACTCACTAAATTTTCCATTATAAAGCGGAATATACCGTACAAAACCCTCCTACAAATGTACACGGCTCTTGCCGAGTCTATAATCTCTTACGGACTCACCAGCTATGGACGCACCTTTAAAACTTACCTCGATAAAATTCATAATCTGCAAACACGTCTGCTGAAACTGGTGGTACCAAAGTATGTAAGAAATAAATACCGCGACAATTATACAGGTCTATTTAAACATTGCAATGTATTACCAGTTCTAGCCCGCGCTGAGTACTTGTTTCTCTTAGAACATTTTGACAACGTTGAGATCCAGATTCCCGTGAAATATGATGTGAATACTCGTCAGTCAAAATTAAAATCACTTAGTACCACGTAAAAATAATTTTTATGGTAGGCGCACAGCATTTTTCACAATACCCGTCTTATTAAACCAAATACCTATAGACATTCGCGACTCAATGAACAGGAAAAACGTAAAACACAAGCTCAAACAATATTACAACTCCATTTTACCGTAATTTTGCAGTTGCGCGTTGCGTAATTCCAGACCATGGCATGGTAAGACAGACCCCAGAGGTCTAGTGCTTTGTTTAATTATAAGGACATAAATATTGTTTTTAAATAAATAAATACAAAATAAATAAATTTAGTAGTAGGTAACGTTTATCCGCGTGATTGTGGGAAATGATCGCACGTGAATTTATGACCAGGATAAAAAAGCAGGTATCCTATGTCCTAACCCAGGTCCTGGCCTATCCGTTATGCCTTTCATCTAATTCCGTTCATAGCCGTTACATGAAAAGGTAACGGACCCGACTATATTTCAATCGCTTAAAAGAGATAGGTACACGAACATTTCACAATACTGCATCATCATTTCAGCCGAAAGACGTCCACTGCTGGACATAGGCCTCCCCCAATTTGGGGGGTTTTGCCATAATCGCCACGCTTGGCAGGCGGGTTGGCGATCGCAGTATGGTGCTAAATGCATAGAGAACGCTGCTGCCCATTCTCTAGTCAGTCCCTTAGTCGCCTTCTACAACAACCACGGGAAGAGATGAGATGGTGCTATTCTTTACGTCCGGCATCGCACGGAACAAGTGTTACGATTAGGGTGCAGGTTATCGAAGTGTGACATTTTCGTTACGGTAGAATGCGAATTTCAAAATCAACCCCTTATTTTAACGCTGTGAGGGATGATTTAAAACAAATATAAATTTGATTTTGATGAAAAATCGACCCGTGCGGCTATTGTTACTAAACAATAGCCGCACGGGTCGATCGATCAGGGTAAGTTACGCTTGCCGCAGTGGGTTCGTAAATGGGTGACCATCTTAACATTCCAAGACCTCTCCGTGCCTCGGAAAACACGTTAAGCCGTTGGTCCCGGCTGTAATTCGTGGATCTTGGACAGTTGTTACGGGTCGTCAGAAGCCCGAAAGTGACAATCAGTCTTACCAAGGGGTATCGTATTACCCAGTAACTGGGTTGTGGAGGTCAGATAGGCAGTCGCACACTAAAATACTGATATTTAGCTGCATCCGGTTAGACTGGAAGCCGACCCCAACATAGTTGGGGAAGGCTAGGCAGATGATGATCTGTTCAGTGGGTCAGTCGTGAAAAGGTAACATTTAAACAGACAAAAGTATGGATTTTGTCTTATAATTAGAAAGCACAGCATTTTAAAATAAAAATCTTTGTTATGTAACTTATTTTTTATTAATGTTATAGAGTATTTGTAAACATCTTTACAAACCTAATAACTTGAAAAGGTAAAAGGAAGATTTGCCACTGCTCGCCTTAGTAGTCGAACACTCGGTCGAATCGTTCATCTCAGGACATTCGCATTGCGGTATACACGGTGCATTTTCCTCTTTTCTATAAAATCCGTCCTGGCAAACACATCCCAGGTTGCATGGCTCGTCGCTGTCGCAGATTGATGGACTCACGATTGAAGAGCAGGTTGCGTTCGAGCAAAATGCCCGTTTGCAATGCGTGAGTACTTCATTTTGGCTACATTTGGGGCGTGCTGAAAACCAAGGAGGGTTATTTTTTTAAACGATTTAAAATCGACTAATGCATAACTTCCTCCTTGGAAGTTAAGTCGATAAAAAAATTGAATTTTTAGATAATACTAATGGCGTTCTACGTACCTAACATTTTCATAGAATTCTATTACCTAAAGCTAATTATACATTTCAGTATTTTTTGAACAGTGTCGCGAATGTACCCCAAGTAGGTCTAAATTTAAAACTTGATGGGCAAGAAACTAGATGCTATTTCCGAAACTGTATTTCTAGGAATTACTTTAGATTCCAAATTGCAATGGGGTGCCCACATTAGAGCTCTCTCAAGTAGATTAAGCTCAGCTGCTTAGGTACGCAGTAAGAAAAATAAGGCAGTTGACTGATGTAACCACAGCTAGGTTAGTATACTTTGCTTATTTTCACAGTATTGTCTTATGGCGTTCTGCTGTGGGGATCGGCAGCTGACGTAGATTCAGTTTTCAATTTACAAAAGAGGGCAATCCGCGCAATCTATAAAATGGGGCCTCGCGAGTCTCTTAGAAACAAATTCAACGAAATTGAAATACTAACTCTGCCTTCTCTTTATATCCTAGAAAATATCTTGTATGTTCGCAAAAACTTAGGACGTTTCATAAGTACCCTTGCAGGTTTATGTGAAATAAAATATTTTCATTTTGATTTTGAGTTCAATATTTTTTTCCCCATCTCAAAAAATGTCCAATGCGCCTAAATAAGTTTTCACTTCAAATTCGTAGGAACAGAGGTGTCGGTAACGGTAACATTGTCGCGAGTTCAATGGTTTTAATCCCATCTCAAAAAATACCTACATGCATGTGTATCTATGTGCGCACCCCTACACATCAAGCTATAAATTTCCAGTTTACGCTGATCTCGCACTGTACGGAAATCCTATACAATGCGAGAACAGCTTATACTGGAAACGTATAGCTTGATGTGTAGCTGTGTGTACGTACATACACAATATATGTACATACGTATATCCAGAGGTGTCGGTAACGGTAACGGTAACAGTGTCGCGAGTTCAATTGTTTTTTCCCATCTTAAAAAATGCCCAACGCGCCTAAAGAAATGTTCACTTCAAAAAACTCTAAACTAGACAACTAGACATATGCTGCATTGCTATTCTGTAACGATCTCACCGCGTGAAGTGAGCGTGGAGTGAGCTGTCAGTATCATTCCACCTGAAGCTTGGTCAATCCCTAGCATCAGTGGCATAACACTGACAACTCACTCCACGCTCACTTCACGCGGTGAGATGTTACAGAATCCACATGCTGGTATCTACTAGCTTACTGCAATATTTAGGTGGCAATTCATAGAACGAACTTTCAAAGTCAAGGGCGGTCTCCCAAGGTGAATTTTTGCAGGGCAATGCAAGCGCATAGTAGGTATCAATTCTGCATTGTAGCAAACGCGCGACTGCTTTGATTCTGTAAAATGTGGCCATGGGAGACCGCCCTTACATTTTTGAAAGTTAATAAATGATATGAACGTTAGGGGGTCGCTCACGGCGACTTTTTGCAGCGATATACAGTCGCTGGTCGTATAATTCGTCCACGTAATTACCATTTTGCATCGCGACTATCGCGATGCAGTATCGATACCTACAGTCGCGATTCAGCATCGATTGATATAGTCGCGAGTCGCGATGCAACATCGATACAGTCGTGCCCTGTAGTGACTAGGTAGCTGTGTTGTTAGTCTATGGACTCGGCTGAGACAATATTGGTCGCGTTGTCTTTGTTGCTGCTTTTACGGAACCGGTCACAGTCACAGCGTTGGTGTGGGCCACGTAAATGTTGGGTGCACTCATATAGTAAAGCGTTACCTACTGTAGGTATCGCTACCGAATTGCGTTTTTCACGCGTCCAGATGCGGCAAACGGCCAGACGGTAGCGAAGCAGACCCGCATTGACAAAACGTGCTACTGAATCACTCGACTTTCCTCATCTGTTCACTAGGTACCTATTAATCTCGTAATTAAAGTTCATAATCGTCGTATGAAACGACAAAGGTTCACTTCGTAAATTCAAAGTGCGGTCTGGGAGTGTTGCCCCTAGGGTTTGGGAATTCCCGACAATTTCAAAGTCTCGGGACACGAGACAGCCTACAATCAAAGTCCCGGGAATTCCTGAGACTTCGAGACTTTGAAGAAAAATTTTCTTTGTTTTTTTTTTAAGAGGCGTAAGCCTTTTTTGAAGAATTTTAATTGAGTTCATTTCCGGTGAAACGTATTAGAAAAGGCAATTTTTTTGTAAAATCAATATTAATTATTCATTAAACAGAAAATTAAATCTTAATAACTCAATCATAACTTTATCTATTTCTTATAATAACACACAGATTCACTTTTAAGCAGTTAAATCTTATAGTTATAAAACAAACTTAGTTAAAAATCATACTAATTCTTAATGACTTTACTATTGTCTAGTAATTCTAGTATCTAATCATTGATCATTGGACACGCCATGATTGAAGCGGTAAGTCCCCTGTTTGAGGAGTGGATTGAGGCGATACGGCGCCCTCACCTTCCGCCTGACGCATGTCCTCACCGGACACGGGTGTTTCGGGACGTTCCTATTTCGCATAAGACGGGAGGAAACGTCCGGGTGTTTCCACTGCGAAGATCGGCCTGAGGACACCGTGGAGGCGCCTGGCGTCGGCGATCACTCGCGGCCAGCCCTGGTCCAGGCAATGGTACGGAGCGAGAGTTCACGAGTAGCCGTCACCTCCTTCCGTGAAGCAGTAATGCTCGCGAAGAGGGAGGCACCGCATGTGAGGGAGAGGCAGTATATGCGCCCTCACGGCCTTCGTTGCCGCAGGCTCTGGGCGTCAGAGCGAGTAATGGGTAGCTCGCTGTCCGGTAAGTACCAAATCTCCAAGGACCAAGTCCAGGTCGACGGCGTGTTGTGTTCCACGCACACCTCAAAGAGATGTCAGCACCAACTGGTTGGGCGGGGTCCGCAAGGGCCGATGCCTGCCAGGGATGCGCCCTCACGGCCTTAGCCTCCGCAGGAGACGCCGTGATCCTTTGCTGATTTCCGGCCACGGTAGGCCCGGGCTTGCGGACGGTGATTAATGGGTAGCTCGCTGTCCGGTAAGAACCAAACCCGGGTCGACGGCGCGTTGTGTTCCACGCGCGCCTCAAAGAGATGTCAGCACCAATTGATGGGGCCCGGAAAGGCCGATGCCTGCCAGGGGTGCGGGTTGTTCGAAAGAGATACCGTCGCTCCTGGCACACAGGCAACTAAGGGAACACGGGTAGATTTTAGTCAGTAGAAGCCTGACACGCCCTCCTACTCCACCCAGAGCGGGAGAAGTTATTCGATGATTTCGCACCCACAAAAAAAAATCGTTGTTAATTCTCATAATCACAGATTTGTTTTATAATTAAATACATAATCTAAATATAAATAATAAAACAGACTTATAAATCACTCTTTTCTAAAATCAACTAACACATTATTTAGACTTTTTTGCTGATTTAATATAATAAGCTTTTAAAAAAATCAGAGCGTCAACAGTTAGGTAAGTAGTAGACCAAGTAATTATTCATTGAACTAACAGATGGCGCTAGGCTCCTTCAATTATATGAACATTAAAATGATTATGTAACAATTTCGACAATCTTGTCTCGTTTCGAGGTCTCGAGTTCTCGACACGAAAGTCGCGTGACTCGAGACAACTAATATTAGGAAAAGTCCCGGGACTTCGAGACACAAGACGTCCCGGGACCCAAACCCTAGTTGCCCCCTTTTTTTTCTGTTTTGGCTGGGAGATCTTCAAATAACTTAATTCTTCCGCTCTGGGTGGAGCAAGAGGGCGTGTCAGACTTTTATGACTAAAACCCACCCGTGTTCCCTCAGTTGTTTATGTGCCAGGGGCCGCGGTATCACTTCCGAACAACCCGCACCCCTGGCAGTTATCGGCCCTTCCGGGCCCCATCAATTGGTGCTGACATCTCTTTGAGGCGCGCGTGGAACACAACGCGCCGTCGACCCGGGCTTGGTTCTTACCGGACAGCGAGCTACCCATTAATCACCGTCCGCAAGCCCGCGCCTACGGTGGCCGGAAATCAGCAAAGGACCACGGCGTCTCCTGCGGAGGCTAAGGCCGTGAGGGCGCATGTACTGCCTCTCCCTCACGTGCGCCGCCTCCCTCTTTAAGGCGAACGGCGGAAGCGACGGCTACCCATGCACTCTTGCTCCGTACTATGGCCTGGACCAGGGCCGGACGCGAGAGATCGCCTCCACGAGCACACGGCGGTGCTCCGCCCAAGCCGGGCAGACCTCCGCCGTATGCTCCGTCTCACCTTCCGCCTGACGCGTGTCCGGTGAGGACCTGCGTCAGGCGGAAGGTGAGGACGCCGTGCCGCCTCTCAAGCCACTCCTCAAGCCACTCCTCAAAGAGGGGACTTACCGCCGCAATCGTGGCGTGCTCATAGTTGCCCCCTTCAACCTCTATTTTGCGCGATCTCTGTACTTCGTAAAGCAAGTCGGTAACTTAAATAGGCATATCAGACCTAATACTCACGACATTCATCAATAGGTATGCAAATTCCGCTATCGTCTCTTGCGTATCCATCATTGCAGTAGCAGGAGGGATGACAGTTGTGGTAAGTATTGGGACAGTAAGTCCTATTTTCTAAGTGAAGCGCGTTGCAAACGTTATCGCATGGAAAACCGCAGGCATAGTATTCGTTGGGACCCGAACATTTCGCTGAAAATTATAAAGACAAAATCATTTAGGAACCAGTTGCAGGAAACACCTAATTTTGTCGCTACTGTAACCATTCGCATGTCCGTTTTGGTCTATCGTCCATTCTTTTTGACTTTTCGGAAAATTTGAAACTCTTCTATGATCATTTTTGTCCGAGCCATGCGATATGGTTTCCCTAAGGGTTGCCAGATTGTATGATGTTAAAATGTATATACACCGTGAAATTTAAATGGTTGTTTTCCCGCGGCAGAACAACTTGCCATAAGGAGTACTTTCGAAGCATAGAGTAAAAGTAAAAAAATTAAGATTTTTTTGTTTTAAAATAATTAAAAAAATATTCATCAACTCTATAAAACACTACCCAATAGTAACACTAGAGGTAAGTTGTAGGTACTACTCGAATCGCACTCACCTCCGACAAAAGGAACAGCGATGCATAAATGTACAAAGCAAAATAAACTCTCGCACGTGGTGATTTTTCACAATGGTTAATCTGCCATTTTTTGTTTCTAATATTTTATTTGTTTTTAAAACGGCTGTATTACCAAGACAAAACCATTTCGCTGCGGGAAAACAATCATTAAAATTTCACGGTGTATATTTTTATTTATGAACTTACCACATTGCTTTTCTGATACACAAATGCCATCCTCAGTATTTCTGTAGAAACCTGATTGGCAAACACATTTATGTTCACAACTCTGTTCATAATCCAAACAATATATGCTTTTTTCACGATCTCTACAGGTTTGTTGAGGAGGGCATGGATATGTGCATTCGAATACTTCGTTTGGCCCACAATCTGGAAAAATAATCAAAATCAAAAATCCAAATCAAAAGTCATCTAATCAAACTGGGCTGAGAGTCAGCACTTTTTAAACGTCAAAATTACATAAGACAGTCCGCCAAAACGCTCGCCCTTCACCACTTTCTAGTGCTTTAGCTGGGAAGAAGTGGCGCAACAAACTCCCCAGCAGCACAGCTGTCTGTTAAGTTGGAAGAACTTGATTCAATACAATAATAGCGTATAATTAACATTGAACAATAAATGAAAATTTAATTAATAAAAATTAAAAACAAAATGGTTTATTCTCGGAGTGGTCCCATTTCCATTTGGTGAAGATCTAATGAAGAACTTCGGAGATAGGCAACGGAACTCCTCAATAAACGATAGCAAATGGACAGGGATTGAATGGACAGGGTTTGTAATTATTAATATAAACAAAAAAAACTCGTTGTTGTATTTGTAAAGTAAGAAAAAACTGAGGGAATTAATTTAGGGTATTTTTTCAAATTAATAGTGAATCTGGGGTAAACTGCGACTAAGTCTGGGGTAAAGTGAAAACCAGGTTTGGCAACACTGGTCAGATGACACCTGTCATGCCAGCAACATTGTCATTATCACAGACAGAGTACTTTTTTCTATTAGGTCATTATTCATCATGTCAACAACTTTAAGTGCCGCAGTTAGAACTTTGTAAAATAAAATAATACCGAAAACCGAAATAGAAAGACTGTGAAGTAATTGGCTATTTCTACAAAGCAAAACCTAATAAACTGTTCTGTTACAGTCATTTCAGAGATTGCAAATAGTTTCTACTGTTAGTTTCAGAAGCAAAAATGTTGGTTAGAAACTTGTGTTTATATAAAAATTGTTTGAAGTATTGCTCAATATCTTCATGCTGCTTAAAAAACAAGCTCGTAACTCATCAGCAGCGGTCTTTTACAAACATAAATTGTGTTTTTCCTCAATATAAAAATATAACCTCTAATCAGTCATACCTTGTGAAGAAAAAACTGCACGAAACTAAACAATGTGTAAAAGAAGAACTGGAGGATCAAAGCTGTAATACGTTTACATACAGAACACATTCATGTGGAGAACTAAGATCTGAACAAGAAGGTGAAAAGGTCACACTTTGTGGTTGGGTTCAGTACTCAAGATTATCTAAGTTCCTCCTTCTCAGAGATGCCTATGGTCTAACTCAGTGCGTGGTAAGCAACAACATCATAAATCTGTCTGATATTCCTTTGGAAACTGTCGTAAAAATTAAAGGTACTGTGGCATTAAGGCCCAAAGACATGGTCAACAAAACCATGACCACTGGCGAAATAGAAGTTGTCATGGACAAGTTGGAAGTACTTAATTCAGTAGATAAGCTACCTTTTAACCTTAGAAGCTACCAAAAGCCTAAAGAACAGTTAAGGTTGCAGCATAGGTACATAGATTTGAGATTTCCAGAGATGCAAAATAATTTGAGAGTACGTTCAAATATGCTTCATAATATGAGAAGGTTTTTGATTGAAAATCATGGATTTGTGGAAGTTGAGACTCCTACATTGTTCTGTCGGACACCTGGTGGGGCTAGGGAGTTTGTAGTGCCTACACATCATGAGGGTCTCTTCTACTCCTTGGTCCAAAGCCCACAACAGTTCAAACAAATGCTTATGTCTGGTGGCGTTGACAGATATTTCCAAGTTGCAAGATGTTATAGAGATGAGACCACTCGACCCGACAGACAGCCTGAATTCACACAATTGGATATAGAACTGTCGTTTACCAACTTAGATGGAGTCCTGACTATGATTGAACAGTTGCTCTATGCTACATTTGTGCAATCACTGCCAAAGCCACCTTTTAAAAGGATGACTTATAAAGACGCTTTGAAAAGTTATGGCACCGATAAACCAAATTTGACTTATGATTTACTATTTGTGAATCTCAAGAAATTGTTTCCTGAAAAGGCCAATGACCAGAACTTTGGTGCTTATGCATTACCATATGCTAAGGAAGTTGGAAAGTTAACCACAAAATACAAGGAAAAAATCAGGGAGTATGCAAAAAAACATTCATGCAAAGTTGTTTTAAATGAAAATATTTCAAAAGAATTTGGAATCGAAATGAGTGAAAGGGTACAAAGTGTTGTTGGGGACTTAAATGCTGCTATAATTGTTTTAGGTGATGATGAAGACTCTTGCTTGTGTCTAGGAGAAATAAGGGAAACAATAGCTTTGTTGTTGAGGTCAAATAATATGCTGCAAATCAAAGAAAATGTGCAACCATTGTGGGTGATTGATTTCCCTCTATTTGTAAAAGGTGACAATGGTTTAGAAACCTGCCATCACCCATTTACTGCACCACATCCCGATGACATTCATTTACTGGACTCAGAGCCACTCAAAGTGAGGTCTTTGGCATATGACATTGTAATTAATGGTAATGAAATTGGTGGTGGTTCAGTTCGTGTGCACAGTGCTGAATTACAGGAGAAATTATTGAAGATTTTGAATATAGACCCTTCAAAGCTCTCCCATTTTTTGAATGCATTGAAATGTGGGTGTCCACCACACGCCGGGATTGCGTTAGGCATTGATAGACTAGTCACAATAGCTTGTAATGCAGAGTCAATTAGAGAAGTTATAGCATTCCCTAAATCACATGATGGAAGAGATCCACTATCTGGTGCCCCTAATAGTATCAGTGAAGAAGACAAAAAGTATTACCATATTTCTACTGTTAAGTAACTATTATACATTTAAATGATATTGTTAACTGTTTGTGTAAGTGAAGTGCAAAAAGTATAATTATTTGTTTCTTAAAAAACTTGTTTTTTTTTTTAGATCCTTATTATTTTATACGTTGGTTTATGTGTTTATCGGTGATCATAATGTTCATAGAAGAAAAACATTAAAAAAAAACACTAAAATGTGAAAAATTACTTTAATTTCGGAAGGTGGTGACTTTGGATATGTATTTTAATTTTTTGTCACCGCCTTCCGAAATTAAAGTTATTTTTCACATTTTAGTGTATTTTTTTCGAAGTCGGTTGTTTTTTTTTGAAAAAAGTTTTTACTTTTCACTTTTTAACCGACTTCCAAAAGGAGCAGGTTCTCAATTCGTCGGAACCTTTTTTTTTTTTTTTTTTTATATATGTATGTTCCCCGATTACTCGAAGATGGCTGGACCGATTTGGATATTTTTTCTTTTGTTCGAAAGGGTATACTTCCCAGGTGGTCCCATGATCATCAAGTCAGGATCTGATGATGGGATCCTGGAGAAATAGAGAGAACTCTTCAAATTTTATAGACACACTTGAAGCAATTTGTGTAGTTTTTGGAAGAGTACTTTCTCGGAGTGGTTCCATTTCAATTTGGTGAAGATCTGATGAAGAACTTTGGAGATAGGCAACGGAACTCCTCAATAAATGATAGCAAATGGACAGGGATTGCTGAAATCTCATGTCTGTCAATTGTTTACACCAGTTAATAACATAACATTACGCCGGTACGCTGTGAAGGGGTAAGCACATGTGAAGCACTAAAAAGTGAAAAATAAAAAACTTTTTTCAAAAAAATAAACAACCGACTTCCAAAAAAAACACTAAAAAGTGAAAAATAACTTTAATTTCGGAAGACGGTGACAAAAAATTAAAATACATATCCTAAGTCACCGACTTCCGAAATTAAAGTTATTTTTCACTTTTTAGTGTTTTTTTTGGAAGTCGGTTGTTTATTTTTTTGAAAAAAGTTTTTTTAGGGTTCACATGTGCTTACCCCTTCACAGCGTCACGGCGTGATGTTATGTTATGAACTGATGTAAACAATAGACAGACATGAGATTTCTGCAATTCCAGTCCATTTGCTATCATTTATTGAGAAGTTCCGTTGCCTATCTCCGAAATCGGTCCAGCCATCTTCGAGTAATCGGGGAACATAAAAGGTTCCGATGAATTGAGAACCTCCTCCTTTTGGAAGTTGGTTAAAAAAGGGTTTAAAGGGGAAGGGAATTCACAATTCAATACCATGGCATTGTTTACCACTCAACCGTAGGTGGTGATAATTAAAAGATATAACTTGGTAAAAAGTAGGGAAATTATGGATTTAGTTCAAAACTCTTTCAATAATTAAATAAACTTTGTAAGTATAGGGATCAAGAAATTGCTATAAAGAAAATGGTAGGTACCTGGTAGGTACTAACATAATTAACAATTCAATAATTTGAATGTAATTTTATTTTTCTGTTCTAATATTGTCTGTTTATATATGTATATACCTACATAAATAAATAATGTTAGGATTTTTTGGTTGAACTGATCGCAAACTCGAAAAGCGTCGACTTTGAAAAATAAAGTGACCTCAAAAGCCATGTGAATAAATTTCAATTTTCATTATGGTAGGTACTTAAGTAAGGTAAGTGCGATTTCTGCTTGAACTAAGCCCAGAAAATAATTGAATCATGAGATTTTAAAAAACCGCGTTAAAAAAAACGTTTCAACATTTTCATACAAAATGTACTGCGTACGCTGCGCCTGCGCCGCGCCCTTTACCTTACGCCGTTTCTGTGTAATTCACGCCTAAAAAAGATGTAAACGAAGGAGTATCGTGGTAAATGACGTCACATTATGGCCGCGAGTCGCGACAATAATGCACGGTTGAAGACATCGTTGGATTTTTATAATTTTAGCAACAAACAGTAGTAAAATTTGCTTGAGTGCTGGTTTTAGTACCTATATGCTTATCCCATTTTCGCAGGTGTGTGATTGCACCTACTTAGTAATATAATACTAATAATTTATAATACTTAGGTACCTACTTTAGAAAATTAAAAAATATAAATTTATATATATATATATATAAATATATTTATTATTCATTATGATATTTGTACTGAATCTTTGTCCTCCTCTCTAACCTAAGCACCTGCTATTTAAACTCTTCACCACCCTTAGTTGACTGGTAGAGAATGCCTAAGGCATTAAGACCGCTTTTGCACCTTTTTGTATGCGAGAAGTTTGTTTATTTATTTATTTTATTATTTATGTACACACAGTAAAATACACAAAAGATACGGCATAATTAAAAAACAAAAAAACACGTTTTAAAAACCAAACTAAAACAGCAGAAAATAATTCCAAAAAAACCCGGGGGAGCTGCTTGCGGTATTTTCTTTATCAAGCACCCCACGCTTTTCTGAAATTATTTTCTGCTTTTTCTTTAAATTGTCATTGGTCAAAGAGAATTACCACTATACCGAGGATATAATTATAGTCATTGTCATTGGTCCTCGATAAGTTTACAAAGTTTAAAGGAAATCTGATCGTTTGAAGTGGGTCAAAATCAAGTCCAAAGGAGTCGGTTACTTACAAACAAACATACAGGTGAAGCTAATAAAAGCGTGTTAAAAACGAGTTCTTGTAGTAAATGGTCAATTAAGCCTCTGTGTATCTATGGTCTGTGATTCAATAGCTGTGGTTTTTGCATAAACTAGTTTTTGTGTAGGTACGTTTTTTGTAGCCGTTTCTGTACCAGTCTCATCAAAAAATTGTCGGTAAGTTCTTCCCCTTTATATAGGATCGCGCACTACGTTCCAAAAAAATTCAATCATTTTCCTCATGTGATTGAACTTATAAAAAAACACATTATGAAATCGTTCCGGTGTATAATTAATTAATGATCCTTATACAATTATACATACAGGGTGCCGGGGACATCAATGCGCTAACTGAAACCATTAATTCAGCATAATGATTATACTTAGACCGAGCGTAGAAAAGAAATATCTGCTGCTTCATAGAAAAGTGCCATAACTACGCGGCCAAAATTAGAGATGGCCGACTATGACTGACCGATTAGCTGAGTAGTCGCCGACTAATCGCCGACTACAAATATGGCCGACTAGTCGGCTTTCCTGACTAGTCGGCGATTAGTCGGTGCATCACTAAAAATGTATGGAACAGCTATTTTTTTAAACAGGTAACTGACGCAACATGAACCCCCGTCGGGTTTAGAATCATGTAATGAATGGATAACTTTAACTTAAACGTGACAAATGCGTGCGCAGACGGGACTGGTCCACTCAATTTGTGTGGTTCTTTCCTGAAAACATGGCGTTCACATGATCTGATCGAGATCAGTCTCTTTTAAAAAGAGACTGTAACCTCTGAGTTTGTTTCGGCCTTTCTTCTCAGAGTAGTCAGATAGGCCGACCTCATCTAATAAAAAAAACATGATTGACGTGTAAAAGTGTAGAAGCCTAAGTACTTACAGAAATAATATTATTTATCAATTAGACACATGGTATTAAAAAAAATTATCTGAAATAAACTTTGTTTTTCGTATCATCGTGTTTAGATATCGATATCCATCTGCGGAATTTGGCTTAGTTTGACCTTGTATAGACATTTTCGACACTTGCCTCTTGGCGTAGCACCAGTACTACTCCAATTGTCTGGGACCTCTGTAATCCCACTTGAGTCTTCTATGGAGTCCACAGTAGAAGCATGAGCCACACTGAACCCCACACAGCAGATAAACAAGACACGAAACGACTTTAACATGTTGACGACTCGATGTAAGCTGATAAACTAAAACTAGTCTCGGTGTATTTATAGGTATTTCATTCGCGGGCACGATACAGGAATTCTTATATCATTTATCCCAGCTTTCCCGAGGTCGTAACAAAATCCCGGCGGGATTTTTCCGCGCACTGGATTTACAACTCTCGGTGGTAATCAATGCGTAGAAAATCCAGTGCGCGACACATAAAGGAAATATATTTTAGATTTTATTACGTCTGTGGGAATATACAAAGGTGTCTTAAAACTTCCACGCGAACGAAGTCGCGGGCAGAAGTAACAAGAGCACGTTCGCACACGTGGGCTCTCAGCTTCTGCCCGCGACTTCGTTCGCGTGTAAGTCGAAAAATTGTCGGACGTCTCTGTGAGAGGGAGTGAGCCACCACGCGGGCCCAGTGCGGCTGGTTGATGTCACATGTCATCGATTTTTTGGTCCTAGGACATACCGGTTTCTTCACTATATTTTCCTTCACCGTTTTGAGAGCAATGGTAATGAAATAATTTACACTAAGAAAAGCGCCTGTCTGGGTTTGAACCTACCTACAACTCGTAAGTCGCGACCTTTACAACTGAGCCACTGGGCTCCCCAGATGAACTCACTGTGTAAGTTCTTGGTGTAGGTAATACTAGGTACTAATTATTAATGATACACTTGCCTGCTTGACTACCCCAATAGTCCGGGTACTCTTTTTCACCATCAAGCAGTTCTATGTAGCCCTCAGTAACTTGAGCTTGAGCCACACTGAGCCCCACACAACAGACGAACAACACACACAATGATTTTAACATGTTGACGACTCAATGTGATTTGATAAATGACGACTTGTACCGGTGTATTTATAGATATTTCGTTCTCGGACACGATTCAAGGGTCCTTGTATCGTTTATGTTTTACTAGTTTTGCCAGCGGCTTCGCCCGCGTGGAGGTCGAAACTTATCCAACGGGAACGTACTATCGGGATGAAAGCATCCCGTGTTATTCCTGGTTATAAAATATCTGTGTGGCAAATTTCATCCAAATCCGTTCTTTGCGTGATTGAGTAACATTCATCCAAACATCTAAACATACAAACTTTCACATTTATAATATTATTACCTTTTTTTTTTTTTTGGGTGGGAAATCATCAAATAACTTCTCCCGCTCTGGTCGGAGCGGGAGGGCGTGTCAGACTTTTACTGACTAAAACCCACCCGTGTTCCCTCAGTTGCCTGTGTGCCAGGGGCCGCGGTATCTCTTTCGAACAACCCGCACCCCCGGCAGGCATCGGCCCTTGCGGGCCCCATCGTTGCTGATGACATCTCTTTGAGGCGCGCGTGGAACACAACGCGCCGTCGACCCGGGCTTGGTCCTTACCGGACAGCGAGCTACCCATTACTCGCCGTCCGCAAGCCCGTGCCTTCGGTGGCCGGGAATCAGCCTGGGATTCCCGACGCCCAGGGCGTCTCCTGCGAAGGCCACGGCTGTGAGGGCGCATGTACTGCATCTCCCTCACGTGCGCCGCCTCCCTCTTTGCGAGCATAACTGCTTCGCTGAAGGAGGCGACTGCTAGCCATGCACTCTCGCTCCGTACCATGGCCTGGACCAGGGTCGGACGCGAGAGATCGCCGCCGCCGATCACCTCCACGAGGACACGGCGGTGCTTCGCCCAAGCCGGGCAGACCTCCACCCTATGCTCCACCGTGTCCTCAGGGCGATCTTAGCAATGGAAACACCCGGGCGTTACCTCCCGCCCTATCCGAAACAGGAACCTCCCGAAACAACCGTGTCCGGTGAGGACCTGTGTCAGGCGGAAGGTGAGGACGCCATGCCGCCTCTCAAGCCACTCCTCAAAGAGGGGACTTACCGCCGCAATCGTGGCGTGCCCAATAATATTATTAGCTTGATTTCAATCTTGATTTTTAATGCAGTTTGACATTTAGACGTTTCGTTTAAAAATCATAGCTATTTTTAGGAAAAGATAGGTAATTAATAGAAAATGAGACACTTGCCTGCTGGAGTACCCCAATAATAGTCCGGGAACCCTGTATTACCAGTAAATAGGTCTATGTAGTCTTCAGTAGACGCTTGAGCCACATTGAGGCCCACACAGCAGATGAACAACACACGAAATGATTTTAACATGTCGACGACTTAATGTGATTTGATAATTGAAGACTTGTACCGGTGTATTTATAGATATTTCGTTCTCGGGCACCATTCAGGGGTCCTTGTATCGTTTTCCTCTAATACTGACTCTTCGGTTACGTGGTCGCAAGCGTGAAGCTCTACTTGCCTGATTACTTTCAGGCGAGATTTCAACTGAATCCCAGTGCCAGTAAACATTTCAAGGCAATTAGGAAGGACGATAGTTTCTCATAAGTCGTTTGGAAAATTACCCGATATAACTTCCAAGCCGAACATCGTACGGTACGGTTCGTAACTCGGATCTTCTATATATCTTCTTACATAACATAACATTGCGTTTGTATTCCCAGAAGGGTTGGGCATTGGTGTGCTCGTGGTACACTCGTTCGACAGTTAGGTATATTTAAATCCCTTGTAACAGGGGGCGAGCCAGTTGCTATCAACCGGTCACAAATCCGGACTCCGGGCTGCTACGGAGAAATCCCAAATATCCTTTCATCATCTAGCGCATCCCAGTTTGCATGGGTCTTCGCTGTCGCATTTCAACGGGCTCCCGATTGAAGCACAGGTTTCGTTTGAGCACAACTGTTTGCATTCCGTATAAACACACCTGCTTCCTGAAAACCAACGTATAGTTAATTTAGCTAGCTACCCGATTAAGTAGTTCGGTCGTGGTCCTGTTAGCTAAACTTCATCGAATTGGGGGAAAAAGTTTTTTTTTTGAGGATGGGATATCATCAAATAACTTCTCCCTGGGCGGAGCAAGAGGGCGTGTCACTCTTTTACTGACTAAAACCCACTCGTGGTTCTTCAGTTGCCTGTGTGCAAGGAGCCACGGTATCTCTTTCGAACAACCTCTGGTCCGAGCGAGACACAACAAAGCGGTGTGATGACGTAAAAAACGTCGATGTTACAAGAATAGTCTCTCAAGGAAAACCCCTTAGTTTTTGCATTGCGGGTGACGTCGCAACAATTTAGTCTGAATAGTGATTTTAAACTTTAGACAATGAACCGAACGGAGAAAATCCAACAGCGTGATTTTATAAAATGGTATTTTTGAAACTGGCATTGCTTACCACATTCTTTTTCTTGAACACGTAATTTCGGGACTCAACATGTTCGTTTCCAAATTGTGGGCCAGACGAAGTATTTAAACGAGGGGATACTTTCGTTTAATACTTCGTTTGGCCCACTATCGAAGGTGTATACGTATAGAAGGATCGTAGCAAGTGACGTTCTTAAGTTTCTGCCTACCCCCATAGGAAGAAGGCGTGGGTTTATATGAGTATGATAAAACCATGTTTTTGTAAATAATGATCAGACATCTATAGGTATTGGTACGCATGCAATATATATTTTTTCTTTTTAGCATGTCGATAGCAATCTAGCTGTATAGGCATACAGTCAGCCCAGAATTTGGCTACGAGTTTAGCACTTTCTGCAGCGTCCATCAACTCCTGCAGCGTGCAGACAACAGGATACGCTGGACACGATATTAAGTGCCCCATTGTTTGCGGGACAGCACCAAATTTACACGGAAGCGCGAAGTAATCTGTGAATCTCCATCTGAGCAGGTTTTTATTTGCCCTACCTGAGTTCGGAGTCTATTTAAAGACGTCCGTAAGGCTAGGCTATTTATGTCCAGGTAAAAGACTTTGAGCAGGTGGAACAAATTGGTCTGGTAGGGAAGCACTATCTCGCCACAGCTTTAGCCTTTCCTTAAGGCGAGGTGAGCCGAGCGCGGTAGGCATTTAACGCTTACCTCAGCCCCCGAAACGAGTAGCGAGACGTAACTAGTTACGATGCGCGAGCGACGCGCGCACCAGGCGTAGCTGGCGGCCGGCAGCAGTATTAACTATGTCACCGAACAGTGACAACACAACAGTCCCAACCAGACCGACAGTGGACCAACTTGAACTGATTACGATTAGTAAAAGTTTGAAAAAATACTTACTAGAAAGTAAGTATTTTTTTAAGATATATTATGTTGCGGAAATGAGATTTCTTCATAAAACAACGCCTGCATTCTTTCAGAGGGGTTGGGCAGTGGTGTATTAGTACACCCACAATTCGCCAGTTATGTTCAAGTTACATACAGATTGGAAGTAATAATCCAATTAAGGTAACCGTCGTAGTTTTTTAGTTGCACTACAAAACTACAACTATGTACCGACTACGGTACGAACTGAGAGATGAAAATCTAACAGTAAACCACACTGTTAGATTTCAACGCGCTGAGTTGCACTGTGTTGGATTCTCAACCTTCGGCTTACTACCGAGAGTTGAAAATCCAGCGCGCGAAATTACGTCCGTGTGAACATGGACTTATATTTATTATTTTACTTTCTAACTGTTTATGACATGTTACCTGTAATGGTTTTCGAGGCCGCTGATCAAAATGGATCAAGAATGGATGGACCAAGATGGATTTGTGACGGCCTCCGTAAAATGACGGCCACAATAACATGACGGCCTCCGTAATATGACGGCCGCTACAATATGACGGCTGCAGTAACATGACGGCCGCAGTAACATGACGGCCTCCGCAATATGACGGCTGCCGCAATACGACGGCCGCCGCAACATGACGGCCGCCGCAATATGACGGCCGCCGCAACATGACGGCCGCCGCAGTAACATGACGGCCTCCGCAATATGTTGGCCGCCGCAATATGACGGCCGCCGCAACATGACGGCCGCCGCAATATGATGGCTGCCGCAATATGACGTCCGCCGCAATATGACGGCCGCCTTAATTTGACGGCCGCCGCAATATGACGGCCGCCGCAATATGACGGCCGCCGCAATATGACGGCCGCCGCAACATGACGGCCGCCGCAACATGACGGCCGCCGCAATATGACGGCCACCGCAATATGACGGCCGCCGCAATATGACGGCCGCCGCAATATGACGGCCGCCGCAATATGACGGCCGCCGCAATATGACGGCCGCCGCAATATGACGGCCTCCGCAATATGACGGCTACCGCAATATGACGGCTGCCGCAATATGACAGCCGCAGTAACATGACAGCCGCAGTAACATGACGGCCTCCGCAATATGTCGGCCGCCGCAATATGACGGCCGCCGCAATATGACGGCCGCAGCAATATGACGGCTGCAGTAACATGACGGCCTCCGCAATATGACGACCTCCGCAATATGACGGCCGCCGCAATATGACGGCCGCCGCAACATGACGGCCGCAGTAACATGACGGCCGCCGCAACATGACGGCCGCAGCAACATGACGGCCGCAGTAACATGACGGCCGCAGCAACATGACGGCCGCAGTAACATGACGGCCGCAGCAACTCTATTACGCGTAGGTACATAGATTTGCAAACCGCTAATAGTAGGTTAAATAAATATAGTAATCTATTACGCGTAAAATTTAATGAATGCAGGTAAATAATAATGTTGTCAAACCATCCTTATTCTTTTTTGTTTACTAGCCTTCGAAGAGCCAGCGCTGGAACAAAAGTTTTTACTTTCTGTAGTTTCCCATTTTGTTTAACGAAATATTAACTACTTTAATTTTCTACGAAATGAAGCTTGCTGAAATATACCTGTATTTAGCTTTTTATTACGTATTATTATTTACAAACAATTTTAAGCTCTGCCGGTAACAGATCATAGCGGGGGGTGGCGGGTTCAAAAAATTGGCACACGTCCGACGTCCAACACGTTCCGTTCGGGACTAACTAAACAACACGGGGCGCGCGCATGTAAAGATAAAAACACTGGATTTTAGATTTGTTATAAATGTATTTTCATAGTCCATATTATGACGGCCGGATTTCTTTATATTTTTTACGACCTTTATTATGGTATAAGTTTTATTGTTCAAAGCCCAATAACTCAAATGAAATAAGAATCCGATCATCATTTAGACGTGTCTTTGCGATTTAAGTGGATGCAGTAAAATGCAAGTAATCGTGTATCGCACGGCCGGAATATCTAGATCAAGGTGTGAATTATGTACTATATTAATTATTTTTCAATTTTTTCAATCCGGTTTATCTACTTATAAAACACAATACAAATCGACGTTTTTCCGGATCACCCCGCCTTAAAGTTACAGTTTGCCAGTGAGTGGGAGTGACACACTTAAAGCTGTTTCGTTGTTTTAGCTTTTGTGATACGAGTACGTCAAAAAGGCTGAAAATTCACTTAACAGCACATGACTAAATCTATTCAGTGCTTCCGCTCTGCAATGCACTCGCCGTGCAATCGCGCTGTTCGCTTTCAACTCTCATTGGTCTATTAGCAAATGGTTTATTAGTTAACAACTTAACAAGCCTCGTTGCGTAGGGTCTACCGCGATGTGTAAGGACTGCCTCGTCCTTGGTCTTGGCCAAAGTGGTCGTAAGCGCGTTGCTCGCCATCACCCACGTCGTGAGTTCGATTAACGGGTCGTCCAGTGTTTTGTATTTTTCCATTAGAAAATTACTCAGTTGGTAGCAGCGTGGAGTCTGGATTTAGTGCCTGGTCTAACGGCAATAGGTTCACTCCTTATTTCACAGACATACCATATTGGCGAAATGTGGCTACCGGTCGCCCACGCTGGTTGCCACATCTGTCTACCCCTTCGCGGAATATAGGTGGATGCACTTTACAATTTGGGCTTATAACTTTCTATCCTGAAAGTTTAAATACTTTTGGGACGATAGGTAGATAACTTTTTCCTCCGAAGAAGGAAATCCTCTACCTACGTCTTTGTCAAATAAAATAAACTGTTAATGGCTTGTTAGATGTTTATTGCGTTACACTGATTTAACAAAAAATTACGAGTTGGGTAAAAACTTAACAACAGAATTCTGGGTAGACCTTCAAAATTAAAATATTATTAGGTAGGTCGTTCAGGAAATTTCCCAAAAAGTGGAGTTCACTAAGACGTACATTCCGGTCCAGCCTCATTACAAAAACAACGATATGAGCACGTTGAATTCTGATCTTCCCTATAATAGCCTTCCCAGCAAACGCATCCTGGTGTGCATGTTTCTTCACTACTGCAATTCACCGGGTTCACGATTGAAGAGCAAGTTTCATTCCGACATTGTTTGCATTCCGAATACTCTTCCAATACCCCACAAGGAGCTCCTGAAATTAGAGTACAGTTAAATAACGTTTATTCATCAACTTACAATATGGTCGGTGAACCACAAATTAAGCGTCGCTTGTATCTTGTGGTTTAGGGATGCGAATTTTACAAAGCCATAACGAAAGGAACGATTAATTCATATGATTTATTATGAGTGATGAGCGGGCTAATAGACAATTCAGGTCGCTCATGCTGCCGCGGTGGAATTATGAAAAAACATGCTGAATTGTACTGGTTTTGACCTCGATCAGAAGAGTGTGCCCAGAAGATGCCTGTTCATTCTTTCGTTGAAGGCAGACGGGTTAAATGTGGAAGAGAACACAGATGCTGGCAGAGAGTTCCACACTTTGGCTGTGTGCGTAATGGATGTGGAAGAGAATCAACTAAGCGCTGGTCGGGATATCAACTAAGCGCGGATGATACCCTGTAGTACGTCTAGTAGTCACGTAGTAAAAGACGGTACGGTTGGCGCAGCGGTTAACCGATTGACTGCTGCGCTGCGTGTCGCGGGTTCGATTCCCGCACGGAACAAATATTGGTATGACCTACAAATAGTTGTTCCGGGTCTGGCTGTTTGTGTATGTGAGTTTAAATGTTTGTAAACGCACCCACAATACAGGAGTAATGCCTAGTGTGGGGCAAAGTTTAAAAAAAGAGCGAGTGGGATCAGGTCGTGGAGCTCCTGCGCACATTCTCCGAAGTTCTGTCTGTAGAAGACCGACAGGCAAGACACTATTGATTATTCTATGACCACATAGGCCTTTTACTTACCACATTCGTTTTTTGGTATACATTCGGTGCCCAGAGTCTTCCTAATGAAACCATCCTTACAAACGCACCTAGGTCTGCAAGGCATGAATGCATCTGGGCATAAAATCTGATTACGATCATAGCAAGAATCTTCCGGGGGGCAACCCACGCATTTGTTTTCTTCGTTTGGTCCACAATCTGGAAAACAGAAACGAAATTAAATGATAAATAACAAAGTGTTTCTTGAATAACGAGCATTATTGAAATTCCTTTTTTTTTTGTAAAATCGGCGTAAAATTTCTGCGCTCGGAGGTCTAGAATGATATGCTGAATTCATGGTTACAGTTTGAGCACTGGATATAAGTTATCCAGTATATACCTCAAGCGGGCCATGATGGACCGGAGCACAGACTTTCCAGTATATAATAATGTACTCTGTGTCTGTGCACAGAGTACTTTTTTATATACAGCCATTGACAACAGGAAGACAGGAAGCCCATAGATAATGTAGTATTCGGATACATACGTAACAGGTCGTAGGTTATAATTTGTGACCTCGAGTTGTAACTCGGGTCGTAACAGCTATTTGAACCATAATCCAGCATTGCAAATTTAAGCTATCACGCCCTTTATACCAGGAGGCGTTTATTTTGGTATTATGCTTTATTTTTATTTGATTATTTTTTGTCTTTGTGCTTGAGAAGTTTTAATTTTATGTGTTGGTATATTGCACAGAGTACTTAGTATATTGGCATGTCAGCTGACATAATGACAGATATTTAATTGATGTTCTGTGTCTCGTAATATACAGGTTGTTTGGCAGAACGTTGAACATACGAAAATGGTGGATAGGTGGGGTCATCTGCTACTTACTCAGCCCTAATTTATTTGGCCCTGGCCAAAAAAAAATTATGAATTAACTCTTAAAGGTTTTTTTTTATAAAAGCAAATTACATACCATTAAAAAGGTCACACACTAGGGATGTTTTGCTAGAATTGGAACTCTTCAATCATTTTTTTTTAATGCAAGTTGAAATTAAGATTTAAGTATTTTTTACATCTTTCTGTAAGTTTGAGGACTCATAACTTTTTTCTAGCTAACATCTAACAAAAACATTGCCTGTTTTACACATTTTTAATAAAAATTACACTTCAAGGCTTCTTCAAACAGCCGCGACGCGACACTTGTAGAACAATTTCCATTAAGTTTTCATAGAAATTGTTCTACGAGTGTCGCGACGCAACCGTCGTGTCGCGCTAGTCTGCACGAGCCTTTAAAGTTAAAAAAGTGGTGAAACCAGACAAAGCAAAAAAATATATATATCCAGGGGGCCAGCGCCACATAAATTAGGGCTGAGTAAGTAGCAGGTGACCCCACCAATCCACCATTTGCGTATGTTCAACGTTCTGCCAAACACCCTGTATATTACTTTGCATATGTATGTATAGAATCAAGTATATCTAACTAAACAGATAGCTGTGCTGCTGGGGAGTTTGTTGCGCCACTTCTACTACCCAGCTAATGCACTAGAAAGTGGTAACGGGTAACGTTGAAAAAGTTCTGATTCTCAGCTTCATTTGAATAAATGACTTTTGTTTTTATTTTAACCAGTTGAATATGGTTTATCGAACAAATTGTTATATAGTTTGACTAGGGATCAAAATGGCCTTAAAGGTAAGATGTAGGTAGCTTGTAAACACTTGCCTCTTGGAGTACCCCAATAGTCCGGGTATGCGTTTTTAACACCAGGCAATTCTATGTTGTCCTCAGTAAACGCTTGAGCCACACTGAGCCCCACACAACAGACGAACAACACACACAATGATTTTAACATGTTGACGACTCAATGTGATGTGATAAATGAAGACTTGTACCCGTGTATTTATAGATATTTCGTTCTCAGACACGATTCAAGGGTCCTTGTATCGTTTATGTTTTACTAGCCTTTGCCAGCGGCTTCGCCCGCGTGGAGGTCGAAACTTATCCAACGGGAACTTACTATCAGGATGAAAGCATCGTGTGTTATAAAATATCTGTGTGGCAAATTTCATCCAAATCCGTTCAGCCGTTTTTGCGTGATTGAGTAACATTCATCCAAAAATCTAAACATACAAACTTTCACATTTATAATATTATTAGCTTGATTTCAATCTTGATTTTTAATGCAGTTTGACATTTAGACGTTTCGTTTAAAAATCATAGCTATTTTTAGGAAAAGATAGGTAATTAATAGATAATGAGACACTTGCCTTAAATAAAAATGTCCCTGCTATTTCAGTAAATTGTGGTGTCTTACGACTTCCACGCGAACATAGCAAGCATAACTAAAATATTTATTTAACTAAGAAGGAACTTTTTTCACGACCTATCAGTGTTGGCTTGGTTAATTTCGACTGCTTTTTCAACTGCCAATCATACATGACTTTTGCTTTGTTTGAGAAGTAAATAACAATAGCAGAGAAGACATACCTATTCAGACTGTTAGTGCGGTAGTAGTTTAAAAATCGGGTTTAAGGATGTGATTTACAATCAAATGCTATTTATTAGGGAGGGTCTGAAATTCGTTTCATAAACTGTTTAGCCGAAATTCGGTTTTCGATACAAGAAAATGATAACAAGCTTGTCTGTTTGACTAAAATAATAAATGATTTTATTTCTGTAAGTAGGTTTGTTCAAACTTATACGTCATCGCAATTTAAAAACGGTAAGTATGAGTTCGGCGTTTCCTAGAAAACTCTGAGAAGAATCTCAGATTAGTAGAAACCAATCACTGCACGCATTTGTCAGAAATCAATGAGCTCAACTCAGATTTTAAGAAGCTCAACGATACGACGAACTATACCAAAGAAAGGACATTTGGATAGGCCACTGAAAGGGCTCAAAAAGACCTTGATTAAACTAACTGAAAAAAAAGACAAAGCACTTATTTGTTGTGTGTTAGTTGTCTCTTTTTAAACAATGTAATTAATCATTAGCAGAATTTTGACATAAAATTGTCACACACACTGGGCCAATATACTCATACAATATTCATTGCGTCATAAATGTTTAAAATAATAGTTTGCACGCCAACAAAAACAATGCAATGGATATTGTTGGACTACCAAATTGGAATGGATTGCCATTCCAAGTGTGTTACGCATTTAGGAAGCCGGGCTAGGAGCTAGTAAATGATAAAAATGAATAAAACTAACGAAAAAAACTTTTTTATATCAATTCTTTATTTTCATCATAATATTATTATGACAATGTGAAGAATGTTCACGTGGTTCCATATTTCTTTTGAATCCTGGATCGATCAATTCTGGAAAGAGGCAGTTCTTCTCTTCTACAGGCACGAAGTTACTTACAAGATTTTTTCCCAAACGTCTTAGGCTTTGGCATCTAAAACAATAATTGCGTTATAAGAGGCCATCCATAAATTACGTCACGTTTACCTTAACGTGTGACGTAATTTATGGATGAGGGGTCAACGAAATGTGACATTGTGTGACAAGGGCCAAGGGGGGTCAAAAGCTTTGTGACATCACATGTTAAAACCTAAAATACTAAAACTCTACTTGCCTACTCTTGCTTCTAAATATAAATTGCAAAATATGTGACGTCACACAAGAGGGAGGGGGTTTTACAAGTGTGACCACCTGCGACAAAGACGGGGGGGTCAAAAAACGATAAAATTTGTGTGACGTAATTTATGGATGGCCCCTAAGAGCTAAATAAACTAATAGAGCTCTATTAGTTTATTAGTTCCGGTAACAGTCTTCAAAGTACACCTTCAGGTCTACCGTCGTCCGGACGTATGATCTCAACGTATCTATGGGGAGTTTGTTGCGCCAGTTCTTCTTCCCAGCTAAAGCACTAGGAAGTCGTGAAGGGCGGGCTTTTTGGGGGGACTGTCTTATGTAATTTTGACGTTCAAAAAGTGCTGACTCTCAGCCTAGTTTGAATAAATGACTTTTGATTTTGATTTTAACAAAACGACCCCAAAATCGGCACATCAGCTCTACTTGCCTACTAGTTCCAGTAGTAGTCTTCGAATTACACATTCAGGTCACTCCATCAAGTCAGGAGGTAAGATCTCAACATAACTAACAAAACGAGCCCAAGCTCGGCACATCTAGCTCTACTCGTCTATTAGTTCCAGTAGCAGTCTTCGCAGTACACCTTCAGGTCACTCCATGAAGGCCAGAGGTAAGATCTCATCATAACTAACAAAACGAGCCCAAACTCGGCACATCTAGCTCTACTCGTCTATTAGTTCCAGTAGCAGATTTCGAAGTATACTTTCAAGTCACTCCATCAAATCCAAAACAACATGATAATATGAATTTATGACTCGTACTTCTAGCAAAAGTATAAGAAATTTTGAATAAAATCTTACCTTAGTTGTCCGTCCGTAGTCGGTATAAAATACGTGAAGTATCAAGTTTATTACGTCAATTATTTTGTATTCGCACAGCGATCTTTTTCACTACGAGCTGCTACTTACCACCGACACAGTGTCCACTCACGACGGCGGCCGAGCGCAGACCAGCGCTAGCGCAGACTAATATTTCATTACAAATTTTTGTGCAATAAATCAAGACAACGACCTGTAAAATAACCCTTATTTCAATTCCATAAGATTCACGCGTAGAAGCTAAATATGCGAAAATATTGATTCGATTTTTATTTTTTTCTGAGACTAGTTATTACATTTTGATAGTTCTTTTTTACTTTATTTTGAGTTGAATATGTCCACTTACATAAAATATTTTTAAATAATTGAATTTAAGTTATTAAATGGGAGAAAAATCTTCCTAAACTCAACACTTTATTGTCAATGTTGTGTAAAGAGGTAACGGAAATTATTTTTTACAATGGTAAAAACCAAAATTTCCGAGTACAAAATTGTCCACTTTTGAAGATGAAAAAATAATCTATCTTTGGCAATTATTAATTACATTTGGTTTAGTATCATTTTGCCGCAAAATGCACCGAAAAACTGTATTGATCAACAAAACACTAGAAAGTGATATTTAACAACTAAGTAGGTACTTAGTACATAATTATACGTAAAGTATGTAGGAATAAGATTTAGGTTTAAAGATATTTATTCACAAAAACGACCAAAGTCACTTGAATTATTTATATAAAAAGTACGTCAGAGACGTCATTGTAGCAATTATGACAGACACTGCATTCAGATAATGAGCTAATTGAGCTTTGAATGCATTGAATGAATGTAATTTTTTTAAACATGAGGGTATTTTATTGTATATTTGTGCTCCTTCAAAAGTTGTTTTTTTTTTTGGCAAACTTAATTCTCATCTTCGGTAAGATTAGAAAACTAGCTCGGCAACTGCTACGTTGGGTTACTTGTTTTACTTTAGTAAACGATAAGTTAGTCTGTATACTTTGGTTGAGCGCCTTCCGAATAAAAATAAATGTATTGTAAATATAAAACTGTCAAATGTTATTTATTTTCGTTTCTTCATAAATTTTGCATGTTGATGTTATACATATGGATAGCTAAAAATCATTTTTATTATTTTGTTTTATGCGACTTGAAGGCTTCGTCTTGGCCGCACTGCTCCAAATTTCAACCAGTATAGTAGGTTTGGTTTTACTAGGGTGTTATATATGGTGTGACGCAGTCTATGTGGAATACATCGCACTAGGTTTTGGAGAGATCCAAGTTGTGACGTAAGCTTTGTTCTTATATGCTCCATGTATACGCAAAAAACTTGGACAGTTTTCTATCGTGGACCACGATAGAAAACTGTCCATTCGTAGTCCAAGATATTTTTCACAAAATTTTTGCTGCAAGGGTACATTATTGATAACTAATGGCCTATGTGAAGGTCTTAAGGTATTATTTTATTTTTTGCTTTAAACGAGATAAAGCACGTTTTTGAAATATTTATAGTTAGTAAATTGATCGCATCCAGATGAAGTTATTTAGTAGAATCTTGTCTAAAAAGTGGTTATAACTTCTGTGACACTAATTACTGACTAACGGGGATGACGACGCGAAAATTAAGTTCAGAAAAATTGTTGCTACCTATATACCTACGAGTATCTAAACAAATTTAGCTGAAAACGTAACTGTGGGTGCCACTTTTATATTGGGTGCTTTGATTCGATTATTTAAATAATTAAACCCGTAAAGGCTCTGTGGCTGATGAAGCCTTCATTCTAATTTTAAATCATCTTAAAAATGTTAATCATGTGACCATTGAGATTAATCTTTCAATTGCATTTTTTCATTTTTTTATAATATACAATAATTATGTAAGAAAAAAATGGCGAAACCGAAATACGCCTCCTTCAGCGAAGCAGTTATGCTCGCAAAGAGGGAGGCGGCGCACGTGAGGGAGATGCAGTATATGCGCCCTCACAGCCGTGGCCACCGTAGGCACGGGTTTGCGGACGGCGAGTAATGGGTAGCTCGCTGTCCGGTTAGGACCAAGCCCGGGTCGACGGTGCGTTGTGTTCCACGCGCGCCTCAAAGAGATATCAGCAGCAACTGACGGGGCCCGCAAAGGCCGATGCCTGCCAGGGGTGCGGGTTGTTCGAAAGAGATACCGCGGCCCCTGGCACACAGGCAACTGAGGGAACACGGGTGGGTTTTAGTCAGTAAAAGTCTGACACGCCCTCCCGCTCCACCCAGAGCGGGAGAAGTTACTTGATGATTTCCCACCCAAAAAAAAAGAAAAACCTAAATACAGATGAATGTGTTTCTAGTTTCCTTTAGAAAGTGATTCCATAAGAATTAAACCTGACCAGGGTTTGTATAATCAGTGTTGTTTATCAGATACTTTTGGAACTGACAATAGGTATGGCCGGATATTCAGTATCTGGCCAATTAACTATCCGTTTCATTTCTTATTAGGTATATCTATTTTATTTGTCAAAATCGTGAAAACTTTTTGTGTTTAGCCGTAGTCTTGTCTTGTGTATATCATTGTCACTGTAAAGAAGGTTACAATAGATACACTGAGGACGGCGAATGTATAGTATATCAGTAGAAGAATGCGGTAAGAAGTAGTGCCACAGAACAATAAACCGAGCGATGATGCCAGGACGTCTGTTAAAATCTCCTCCCGTGCCGATGTCGATGAACAAATAATTTTTAAATTATCTTATTCTTAACTAAGTCTCTATCAAGGCCTATCTATGTATCAAATGACATCATAATCCATCCGTTCAGCTGTTAAGGCACGAAAAAGTACTTTCTAATATTATTATAGATTACCAGTAGATAATTCGACACATTCAAATTGCAGTGGCTATCCTAGATTTATAACATCTCTCAAAATATAATACACTATCACGGCCGCCATAAGGTTTAATTATTATCTTTTCTTGAAGAGACAAAATGGATCCGTAATCCAACCTTATTTTATTATCTGACCGAATACCGGATAGTAAGTCAATATCCGGTTGATGTCAAAATTTGAAATAAATGACAATCGTAAAGTCGATAACAATATAATGAAAGACAAGAAAGATATTATCGTAAATAGGTGCCTAAAGACTACCTTGCGATTGGTCAACACAGGCGGAAATATATTGTTAACTAACCCTTACATCTAAACTAATCGTATATATTTCAAGAGACATAGTTGTTGGTTTGTATAGGTAAGATCTGCAAGTATAGATAGATACTTACAGCTGATACGAGGTCAACGAGCGCTGGTCGTGTTACAACTTAAAACCTTATTTATGACTTTTTTTACGATTTTTGGTTCCTGTCTGTGATGTTTCGCCAACAATTTTCATTTTTTTTAGCTAATTTGATCTTGTTCCACAACAATGAATGACTGTCTCCCTGGTTTATTGAAAATTCTAGTTCTCATTAGTTCACATGTTAAAAGGAACCCTAAATAAATCGTGAACAACAGAGCTAACTAAAATCACTAATTCAGAATACATTATTTACACAGTTATACATATAAACAGAGTCAAGCAATTTTTCACTTATCAATACACATTGAGCCGTGAACATGTTCACATTATCACTTGTGTCGTTTGTCAGCCGTGTGGTGTTGAGTGTGCCCACACTGTGTGTGGCGCAGACGGATACTGAGGATTTTTCGAATTACCGGCCCATTGAAAAAATATTACCTGGTGGGTGTTCATAATCATATTATTTTTAGAGAAATTCAATAAAGTAGGAATCTACTAGGTTTTTTTTTGTTTGAAATTATCTATAAAATAATCAAATCAAATCAAAATATTTTATTTCACATAAACCTGCAAGGGCACTTATGAAACGTCAGAAGCTAGGTGCACGGTTCCAATTTGTCGCTTCCTATGGAGAAGAGCCGGCAAGAAACTCCACGGTTACTCTTTTAAAAATAATTGGATTTTATAATGTTTTAAAATTACAGTGATGTTAGGTATGGGAGGACAGTGCAGGCCTGTCAATAAGTACCAGGTACTTAGAGGAATGAAAATAAAGAATAGAAACTGTAGGCCTACAACGTTCTCTCATTCACAATATGTAAAAGAATCTACATAAGTAAAATCAACCTATTTAATCCAAGTGATATGATTTCCATGAGAATCACTAATAAATACTCGATATTACAAGGGTTGTTTAATGTCAAATAATGACGAGAATATGTCAGAAAGTGTAAAAAATAAATAATACTTTAATTAACTCGTTATTACCATCACCACTAAAGCCTCCACTAAAAGTTACAGTCAAGGGCATTAGTATGTATTATTATTAGTAGGTACGTGTATTTTCATAGTTGCCAAAAACTTACTTAGGTATCTTAACATAACTTTACTTAGAAAACTGTTATAATGAATAAGATTTTTTAAGACCGGGGGAAGGCAGGGGAACTCCGTTTGCCATCGTGCCTAGAAGAAATTCTATAAAAGACGCGACAGCAGACGGAATTCCCCTGGCAGTGACGACAGCATTCACACTGCGTACGCGTTTAAAAACCAACATTGACCAACAGGCTAATATGCAAGGCTTATGTAATGGTCGAAACTAATTCTTTTGTTAAAGTCTATAAAAAGTCTAATTGAATAACACCACTTTAAAAAAGTTTTTATTTTTCACTTTTTAGTTATAGTACCTACCCCACACCAATTCGAAATTTCATAATTCTTGGGGTCAAAACAATGCATATTTAAGCGATAGCAGCAATCGTGGTTGATTTGCTGTAATTTTTTGAAGAGTTCCGTTGTCTGTCTCCGAAACGCATCCTTAGGATACATATGAAATTTATATGGGACCATTTCGGAATAAACCCTTTTCGAACAAAAAAAGAATTTTACAAATCCGTATAAAAAAGAAGGTTGTACCTTCCTTTATCAGCTCAGCGTCATGAGATGATGATTACCATACGCAAATATCTCAATAGCTTTAGAAAATATATGAAAAACATTGTTAATACCTAAAACGTTTGAGGGTTGCCCTCGATTTCCCTGGGATTCCATCATCAGATCCTGACTTGGTGCCAATGGGACCACCTCAGGAGTATACTCTTTCAAATAAAAAAAGAATTTAGAGAATTGGTCCACAAATGGGGAAATCGGTGAACATATATTAAAAAAAAAATACAGTCGAACACAGAACCTCCTCCTTACGACGGAAACACACTCTATCAGTCACAAGCCGAATCATTTTGAAGGCGAATCATTTTGAAGGATCTATCCATTGCTACATATGTTCGATTAAATTGTCAATGTAAATACCGCAATGAATGTTGTTGAATTGCCAAAATGAAAGCCATTCTACTGTTAGTGTGTTACAAAATGATCTCGCTGGATCTATCACTACTATTATAGACAATTTGTTATTCATCATTCTTTTTACCCGACTGCGCCAGAAGGAGGGTTATGTTTTTAGAGTGTATGTATGTATATTTCTTGGGCACGCTCTGTAGCCTAAACGGCTTGATCGATTTCAGCTTGAGAGGTGCCGTTAGATTCGTCTTAATTGTGAGTGACACTGGGAATATCAAAATAGAAAAAACAAAATGGCCGATTTTGGCGCCATGTTGGTCTTCAATTTTTTTTTTCTCAAAACCTATTGAGTCGCGTATCAAAATAAAGGGTTTCATAAATAGGTCTCATTAACGTTAGAAATAATTATATTAACTAAATACTGTGAAAAAAATAATAATTTCATAATAATCCGACTGAAAAGTGAACTTTAATTTTATTGAAAAAGATGGAAACAAGAAACTCAAGAAGCAATCTCATGCAGTCGGAGGCATCTTCTTAAATTTTACAATAATGACCATTATTGCCTCCGACTGCATGAGACTGCTTGAGTTTCTTGCTTCCATGTTTTTTAATTAAAGTTTACTTTTTAGACAGTCGGCTTTTTTGATTTTGTAAATTATTATTTTTTCTATTCCATTTTCCAGAGTGTGGGCCGATTGAAATATTAAAGCCCTGCGTTGGTTGCCCTCCCGAAGATACTTGCTATGATCGTCATCAGATTGGCTGCGGATTCTCACTCTTAAATTGTGGCCCTGGATGCGTCTGTAAGGAAGGTTTCATCAGAAAGACTCTGGACCGTGAATGTATACCAAAAGAAGAATGCGGTAAGTAAATACAGTATGTCGTTATAAGTTCGGCGCTGGGATAAGATTAGCCCAGAATTTGGCTAAGAGCTTGGCTCTTTCAGGAGCGTCCATCAGGTTCTTGAGCCTGCAAACAACAGGACACGCTGGCAAATATATTAAGTGCCCCATTGTTTGTCGGACAGCATCACATTTCACACTCCAGCAGGTTTTCTTAACTGCGGCCTACCTGAGTTCGGAGACTATTTAAAGACTCCGGACGTCCAGGAAAGCCAAGAATGCCTTAAAAAAGGCATAAGTTTTACTGGTATTAGGTATAGAACAACCATCAATCGTTACCAAAACATATTAAAACAAGTTCTAACCCTCGTGAGATCTAACTCTGTGGAGTCTAATGGATACGGAACCGGTTTCCAGGACTCCAAGTTTTTACCCTCAAATTACTTTACATGCAAGACAACGGCTGAAAATAAGTAGATACCTTCTGAGTGGGAAATTATAAATTAACTAGCTTCTGCACGCAACTTCGTTCGTGTGGCAGTCATAAAACACGACGATATACTTTAAAAACGTGCGTGTTCAGTGACCCCCCTCAGGAACGAAGCTCCTTACTTGTTGTCTATTTGTGTGACCACGTTGTTCTTTTTAACTACGCAATGGATTTTGCTGCAGTTTTTCCACCATTTCTAAAGGTTGTAGGTTATTAATTAGTATAAATATTGAATCCAACAAAGAAATGTCAATGTTTGGTCAAGTCGTAACAACCGTGCAAAGCAGAGGCGGGTCGCTAGATAAAAATAGTGAAATTCCTTACACAACTTACAACACACAATCAGCTTATTATGAACTGCTGGATCACAGGCCTCATCTCTGTGAGAGAGAGAGCAGGTCGTAATCCACCACGCGGGCGCAGTGCCGGTTTCCTCGCGTGTTGTCCTTCACCATTTGAGTGCAGAAAAATGAAATCCCTTATCAGTACCTTATTGTCAGTTCGCTAACTTAATTTAACTTTTCTTTTCAGGAGGTCCCTGTGGAATATTTGAACAGTATACGGAATGTAAACAGATCTCGAACGAAACCTGCTCTTCAACCGTGAATCCGGTGAAAATCGACAGTAAAGAGGCGTGCACACCGGGTTGCACCTGCTGGCACGGATATTACAGGGCAGATGAAAATTCGCCGTGCGAATATCGTTGTTTATGTTCTGAATTGGAAGATACTCCCGATTGCTTGTTCTGGAGACTTCCACCCTTCGCGTAATTTTCTACACGACCTATCTATTATTATTTGAATTTTGAAGGTCTACAGTTATGAAGTTTTTTGGTATAATGCATAAGCAATAAACATTTAACTGTTTAAAAAGAGTTCTTTTTTTCATTTACTTAGGAAATCTCTCATTTGTTTCACCTCCTGTTATAGAACTCAGATGGAGAGGTGGAATCAGGCAGTGACCGGCTAGGAGGTGTATGAGGCTGGTACTGGAGCGTGGGGATTGACACAAGAACAGAGAGGCCTTAGCTCAGCAGAGGCGGAATTCGGGCTGTGAATGATGTTGATCACGTCCAGGGTTAGCTTAATCAGCCTATAATGTTCCCACTGCTGGGATATAGCGCTCCACTCTGTGAGAGGAAGTGGGCGGGTTTGTTTATGTCATGTCTTCGAGTTTTTGTTTCTAAGACAGCCGGTATCCTCATGATGTTTTCCTTCATCGTTTTGCTAGCAGTGGTAATGATATCTAATACACAAACTTATATTCCTTCCAGGGGTTTGATCTCACGACCTCCACCACTGCTCCAGAGTTATAAGACATATAAAAATAATTTTCAAAAAAGTTGTCAGTACATATCATCACGCTCATATCACGCAAAGCGGTATATACATCAGCCCGGAGTCTGGACGTGTGCTCGGTTGATGGCAAAAGGCTCGTCTCCCATAAAAGGGCCCTGCATTGTTGCTCACAACCATTCGATACGCATTCGTAGAAGTCCTTTAAACGCTGTTCACAAATCCAAAACCCAAAAATGCTGTCGGTTAGACGACCGATAATCTTTCGAGAGCTGTTTGCTGTTGGGGCAAGGCATATCATGTGGGTAGCAATTACCCAATGTTGGTAATTGCGTAGTACACAATCAGTGGGACGCTTTAATGTTGCCAGTTCCACAACATTCATGGCGTTGTTTACGTTGCTAAGCAGATTTTTTTTCGAGTACCTATATGAAAGAATGGATTAGCAATAACCTCCAAAATGATTCAGATTCTGATTAATGGTATGTTACAATTCCCATTATTTCAGCCGAAAGACGTCCACTGCTGGACATAGGCCTCTCCCAATTTGGGGGGGTTTGCCATAATCACCACGCCTGGCAGGCGGGTTGGCGATCGCAGTAGGTATATAAAAAAACGTTTATTTGTTTCTAGTAAGGGTCTACAATGTCTTGCCAAGTTTCATTTATGATAATATAAAATTGTTTATTACCATAAAGTTCAAGTACATTGCACTGTATACAGATTAAAGATCTTAATTTAGCATTACGTAGGTAAGTACAATAGATTCAACCCTGTCCCCTAAACTAGGCTAGGCCTGTATCTTAGGGGGCAGTACTCGGCTATAGGATATGCTTATATGGACTGTGTCAAGTTGGTGCATTTTTATCTTGTGGTAAACTTTAAAAAATGTGAGAGTGAGAAAGTGAAGAGTGAATTGTATTGTATTAGAGTAAATGTTTGATGATTGTGCGAGGAAGTAGATGGGGTGTTTTGTGATAGTGTTGTGTGTAGTGAATAAAGTGAGTGTACGTTTGTAGTGCGTTAGGGATGTGCGAGTGATGAGCGCGTGTGCGAAAAATAGGTGGATTACACATAAAGAGGTGGTAATTAGGTGATGTAGGTTAAAAGAGCTTCCGTTTCATGATAGTCCTGTTTCAGCAGCCATTCAAATACTGTGCGTTTTAGTTTAAACCTGGGGAGACCGAGAATATTTAGCTTTTTCTGGGCTTTGTTATAAATGTGGGTACTTATTACGTAAAATTGGTGCCTTGCAAACTTCGTTTTATGTTGGATGCTAGGAATTATATGTTTACTTTTGTAGGGGTCAGGGGGAGCCAAACTGCCATGTATCCTAAGAATTGATTGAAGTAGAAATAGCTGTCGTATAGTTAAAACCATACAGTCTGCATAAAGTTGCGCTGTTGGATATCTGCGTGGTTTCTTCGTCATAACTTTAAGGACTGCTCTTTGTGCTCTCTCAGCCCTCAGGAGACTTGTCTTATGGGCTCCACCCCACACAATAATACAGTACCCTAGCACCGATTGGCACAGCGCAAAATACACCATTTTAAGAACATCCTGGTTAGCTGACCCCCTGAGTGATTTAAAGATAGGGATATGACGCATTGTTCGGGTGGTAAGTGTGTCTAGGTGTTTTTCCCATCTTAATCCGTTGTCTATATGGATGCCGAGGTATTTTACGTAGTCATCCTTTCTTAATTTTGGACAGGAGCAAAGTGTTGAAGGACTTGTACATACGTGTGCCGTAAAGGAGAAAATACTTGGTGGTTCCATATTGCAGCGGATGGCGAAAGGAACATATGACGTTTTGGCCAGATTTAATGTCAGTAGGTTAGAGTTAAAGCAGTGCAAGATTCTACTTAGGGCAGACTCAGTGTTGCTTTTAACGGCTTCCCAAGATGCACCATGGGCGATAATTGCGGTGTCATCTGCATAGGTGAATATGTTGCAGTTTGGGAGCGTCATATTGCAGAGATCATTTATGTAAATTTGAAACAGTGTCAGCGCTAGTATGCTACCTTGTGGTTCGCCGTAAGTCACTAGCTCTTCGTTACTCAAGGTAGGGCCAATTTGCACTTGTTGACTACGGTTTTTAAGTTAATCTATGAAAATTTCAAGAGCTTTGCCACGAACACCCAAGGATTCCAACTTGGAGATAAATCTGGGCACAGAAACCGTGTCAAACGCTTTGAAAAGATCTAAGAAAATTCCCAGGCACTTCGTCTTCTCATCGAGTTTTTTAGCAATCAATTGCGTAAGATCTAGTATCGCGTCTTCGGTTGATACCCCTGAACGAAAACCGTATTGGTTGTCAGCTATAAGATGAAATTTGTCTAGGAAGTTTCTAAGTTATTTAATGAGAATCTTCCCAAAAACTTTAGAAAGTGTAGTGAGTACCGATATGGGTCTGTAATTGTTTACACAGTTTCTGTCCCCTACCTTGAAAATTGTGCACCCAATCGCAATAACAAAAGTGATTTTTCATACATGATGGGCCGACTATGGTTTCGAAATACTTTTGCTAATATTTGACTAGCTTATAATGTCTAAGCTGTTGAATATCATTTAATGTAAGTATATTGTTGAAATTTAAATGTTATATTATATATATACGCAGTGAAATGTTTAGTCGTCGTTCTTTTAAGTAATAAGAACCTAAATTAAAAAAAATGCCCCCTTTTCAGGTTTTCAGTTATTTAAATTGCAACTTCTAAAAACTTGGTAAGTGCAAGTCTCGACGAAGGAAATTGGTAGTTTTAAATAATGCAATCATCAAGAGGTTGCATGACAATGTATGCTTATTATAGTCATGTTTTGTTATTTATATTTTCATTTCCAGATTGTGGACCAAATGAGGTATTTAACTATTTATGCGTAGCGTGCCTCTCGAATAGTATTTTGCTTACCCCAGCAGCTCCCAAGTCTAAAGGTATCTTACACACAAAAGTCGGGTGCCAACGGGATAGCTCGGCGAGTTAAAGAACGTTGCAAGACAGACACATTTTGTTTAAAATGAGCCCTGAGCTTTGGTGTTTAAACACCCTTATGTTCATAACATAGTGAGGGTGGTTCTAGGGATTCATCTAGATTTGTTAAATCGGTACTAGCCTGAAATTTAATTCGGTTCACGACATATCTTTCAATAAATTCTTAAGATATGGCCGTTGGGGCCGAAAGGTTCTAGAGTGGCGACCGCGTACCGGAACACGTAGAGTTGGAAGGCCTCCCACAAGGTAGACCGATGACTTTGCGAAGGCTGCAAGAATTCGCTGGATGCGAGAAGCATATAACCGGTCGAAGTGGTGGAGGTTGGGGGAGGCTAATGTCCAGCAGTGGATATCTTTCGGCTGAAATGATGAAATACGTACCGATGGAACAAATCAAGAACTAAATCCTGGAACCCGCCGCACTATGGGACCGCTGGGTGTAGGCACACCGAAGATTTATGCTTTATCGAACCTAATCAGATTGGCTGCTCAGCCACCGTATTCGTGGATTTTCGCTCTACATGCGTTTGTGAGGCAGGCTTCATGAAACACTCTCGGTGGGTGTATACCAAAAACAGAATATGGTAAGAAAGTGGTATAAGTAGTATTATGGAACAATCAATAGATCCACGTTGAAAGGGAAGTCAGCCCGCTCATGATTTACATGAAGCACGTCTTTTCATTTTCAGGAGCTACTTGTGGAATATTTTAAGAGTATGCGGAATGCAAACAGTGCTCGAATGAGACTTGTTCTTCTACCATGAGTCCGTTGAAATGCGGCGACGGAGAGGGATGCATACCGGGATGCGTATGCTGGGACGGATTCTACAGGGCACGGGAAAGTTTGATGTACATATCTCGTTGTTTTTGTTCTGAGTTGGAACATTCACCCGATTGTCCGTCTGGGAGAACAAGTATTTCGTTGGGCTAGGTTACTGATTACTGATTTTGATGGGCTAGGTCCCTGAGCTGCACTCTGGTAATTTTTTGAACGAGCTACTAACCATTATTGTTCGAGATTTGAAGATGTACTAGTGCTGGGATTTAAATGTTAAGTTCAATAATACCTAGCTAACATAGTATTTGTATGAACTACCAAATTTTATGCAAATGTAATAAACTACCAACCGAAAAAATCAAGACTTTGGTTTCATTTATTGGATTAGGGGGTAGCTCACTCTGGTTCACCCTTGTTTGATAGAACAACGTTTGATATAATATTACTAAATCGAACAACGTTTAAGAAAATCATCACTTTGTATAATATCGTTTGACAGAATTTTCAGTTCATCGAATATTTATTTGCTATAACAACATTTGCGCTAATGAGACAATATTACCGAAGAAGCATTATTTTAATATCGCTGTTCCCGAAATTTATACTATCGAATAAAGGAAATCCTCTCCTCTTGCCCATGGCTTGTTGTGTATGTAGGCGTACGTAATAATTAGTTAGACAGACACATTTAGTACGCGAACCGTCCCTCGTACTCGCACCGGTTGACGCGACGCAACACGACACAACGCAACGCAACGCAACGCAACGCAACGCAACATTGAATCCTTTCGCAACCCCAAATTTGTATAATTACTGTGAAAAAAAAAAAACTAGGTTCTTCAGGTTGACAGAAACGAATCGCTATAAATCCGACTCCACGCAGTCTTGTCTGCCCTACCCCTAGAGTGTAATTTAGAATCGCGTCGGTGCGGAGGGGCGAGGCGGCCCGCGAGCTGAGGAGCGGGTGGTTGTTACACTCGCCGCGGCGGCTGAGGCTGGCCGGCGAAGCCGGCCAGCAAGCCGAAGCCGCGGTGGTGAGTGTTAAACCATCTGCGACGATAAGCTCGCGAGGGACCGCCGTAGCCGTGACAGAAACGAATTTTCAAATGAAATTAGTTCAAATAAATAATTACGCTAAATAAAAATTTACCAATGAATTATTCGGTCAAATGAATAATTCTTCGAAATGACTTTATTGCAACTAAAATTCGATTTAGTAATATTATATCAAACGTTGTTCTATCAAACAAGGGTGAACCGCTCACTCTATCTGTGCTGTTTTCTGCATCTGGTGGGCTGCAATGGCGTTAGGATCCAAGACACAAAACACGCAGATGTGCGATGTTTTCTAACCACCAGTAAACCGCGCCAGGACAATGGGCACACCCGGTCCCGGGCATGGAAACTTCGCAAATTAACGCCATCCTTTCCCGACACTAGACCGCCTATTCATCGGGATCGGGCGAGTTCCTCTGGGAACCAACATCTTCCAGTTTTGTCACAACCGCTACGTTTGCAGCTGCGACGAACATTTTTCGATTGACCTGCTCGAGGGTTCGTCACCGTGCCAGAGGGTTAGAATTTAGACGACTAGAATTTAGATGCCGTCCGAAGGGCGAAGTGTAACATTTAAAATGATGTGGCGATGGTCCGAAACTGTGACTATCTGCTCCGGTACTCTCCTTTTCGACACCATGGGGCAACCCAAGAAATTGCGCATGACAGATCCACAATTGACTCCCCCTGCCACCGAACGCTTGTGGAAACGGACCCCTGATTCATAAGTCGGAGGTCAAGCGACGAAACCCAGTCTTGTACTACGCGTCCCTTCGGCCTGTCCAGGGTATTTTCTCAAACTCTGGAGTGAGCATTGACATCACCCAAGACGAGCACCGGATGGGGTAAGCATTTACACCGAACGCAGTTCGAAACCCCGTCCAGATATCTCTTGAATTCGGTGAGAATGTTGCGAGACCGGAGAACGTAGCACTACGGCTATTCTAATGAAACAAATCCTTGCCCCTATCCAGTAGCCCGCAAGAGGCCCACCGCTTGTACTAGCCCAGTGAACAACGACAGAGTCTGCGATATGCGGAACCAGCAAGGACGATCCTGCTGAGGCAACCAACCACTCCGCAATAGTCTGTAGAAAAAGGTTCTTCGCGTTGCAGTAGTGGTTCAGATCGTAATGGAGTACTTTTAGAGCTGTGCAGGTGAGGTGTCAATTTCCTCGGCAGGGCCTGCACCCAGTGGTGCTACGCCGGCCCTAGCGATGTGGCGGGGGTAAGTGAAGCATGTTTCTTGCACGGACCCCATTTGCTACCCCCAGCCATAGCGGACACCACATGGTTCGCGACGTGCCCTCTCTCACTTTGTGATGTTCCTAACAAACAGCATTGGATGCTCCGGGCAACTGCACTAGTGTAATGGTAGCAAGCGTGCCCGGGCTCGAGGCAATGGAAGCACATCATAGGATGAAAAGAAAATTAATTGTGAAAGTGATTGTTGAGAGTATAGGGGATGAAATGAATATTTATTTTAACTTTTACGATAACATTTATTGTTTTAAGAGAGACATTCATAATTTTTTGTGCATATCATGAAGCATAAAATGCACAAATTCATTAGTTAACGACTTCTCATAGTTTGGTACCTAAAATTGTTTATAAATAGAAAAACCGAGTAGTGATTTAATTAAACAAACGTATACTCCGGTAAAACAAATAATCAGAAAAACCAGCCCCAGTCTCTCCTACCTAGATTGTACTCAAGAAAAAACTGTGAAGTACATATAAACAGAGTCAAGTCAAGCCTTCGTTTATTAATACACATCGAGTCGGCAACATGTCGAGATCGTTTCTTGTGTTGTTTATCTGCTGTGTCGTGTTCAGTGTGGCTCAGGCAGCTGTTGCTGAAGATTACTGGGGTGAGTTTACTGAGTACCGGAATGCCGTAAATTTCTTCAATTACCAGCCTGTTAATCCAGCACCCTCATTGCATATGACGCTTCCAAGAACAATTCCAAGGAAATTCCTAATCCATTGCTTCATAGGTTCGGAAAATTCGTCTGCTCAACAACGTAACTATTGCAATGAACGTGACTGAGCTGTCAAAATGACAGGCACTACAATAGACTAGCAATTGACCAATTGTCCCATCTAATTTTATCTATTGGTTCGATATCTGTTTTCACCAGATTTGCTTCTGGGGGCAAAGATAGAAAACTATCTATAATCACTACGATATGCTACAGGCTTACTAGTGTTACGAGCTTGAGGTTCTTGACAATTAAAAACTGCCAATATAAATTCCCAAAAATGACACTTTAACTAAACAACCTAATAACAACTCAAACACACTAATTACAAAACAGAATTGCACTACTGATCACTCTAAGTCGCACTTGAAGATCGCTTTCGATGTGTTTCGCTTGTATCGCTCGACAATACTCCCCGGGTCGCGATCTGTTCCGGCCTGTTCTATAGGGCCTTTGCATAGCTCCAGAACATTCTAGTATAGAGACATCTAGAATGTTCGAGTACATACCGGCCTCGACTGAACAGAACAGATGTCGAAAGTTCTAGCATCGAGATTTCTAGAAAGATCTTGACTCTATTAATTCTGCTACTCGATACTAGATGGCGCTAGTGGTAACTAATGTTGTCACGTAACAATAGCAATCTATTGTTATTGTTATTTTCATTTCCATTTTCCAGGTTGTGGGCCAAACGAAGTATATAACGGATGCAATCCCTGCCCTCCCGAAGTTACGTGTTACGATGATGATCATTATATATGCACACGCCTACATGACAACTGTCAAGCTGGATGTGTTTGTAAGCAAGGTTTCATTTGAAAGAGTGTGGACAGCGAATGTATACCAGAAAAAGAATGTAGTAAGTAATGTCCGTTTCTTTCCGTTCTGCTCAATGTCTAAAGGTGAAAAAACAACAGCGGTCTTTTATAAGAAGCCTAAATGGTTGCGACGTCACTCGTTACACAAAAACTACTGGGATTTTCTTGAGAACCTATTGCGGGTGACGTCGCCGATTTTCACGTCATTCCACCGCATTGATGTCTACCTAATGAAGGTTTTACTAATTAAACTATAATAAATAATGTTAAATCTGTTTTAGTTAATCAGCTAAATTAACGGAACGTTGCTTTTCAGGTCGTAGATGTGCCAAAAATGAAATATATACGGAATGCAAACAGTTGTGCTCAAACGAAACCTGTGCTTCTATCGGGAGCCCGGTGAAATGCGACAGCAAAGAGCCGTGCAAACCTGGATGTATTTGCATAAATGGATTCTTCAGGAAAGAAGAAGAAGATGTAGAAGATCCGGGCTGCGTAATACCGCGTTGCTTGTGTCTCCAGATGGAGGGTTCGCCCGCCTGTTCGCCTAGGGAATTACATGAACCTGGTTGGACTTACCTCGGGTAGTTTTCTAAACGTCTTACGAGTTCCTGAACTTGTACTTTCTCATGGTATTGAAGGACTACTGGCACCACGGTTCAGCTGTTAACACCAAACCAACAGTGATTTGTGAAGCAATAAAAACCTATATAAAAAAATACATTTTTTTTTTCGTTTCGAAGAACTCACAGTTTAAAGGTATTAGGTATGTAGACACTTTCAGTTCAGTTCCGTGTGGTGCCGGACGTAAAAGAATAGCACCATCCCATTTCTTCCCATGGGTGTCGTAGAAGGCGTATAAGGAACTTACTAGAGAATGGGCAGCAGTGCTCTCTATGCATTTTACCACCATACTGCGATCGTCAACCCGCCTGCCAAGCGTGGCGATTATGGGAAAACCCCCCTTTTGGGGCAGGCTTGTGTCCAGCAGTAGACGTCTTTCGGCTGAAATGATTAGACACATTCAGAACGAGAAAACACATACTAAAAACCACAAAATGGCCTGTAAGGTCCTACTATAATAATAATAAATTCATTTATTTCAGGTAAATAACACCCATTGCCACATAATTAATACAAATTTTACAGATAAAAAAAAAATCAAATGTCATTAAACTAAACCAAATAAACTAAAATAAAACAAGTAATGACAAATAAAATGAAATCAACGATAATCAAATAAAATTAAATAAAATCAAAATAAACAAAAATAAAATAAGTAATGTCAAATAAAATAAATTCAATGAAAATCAAATTAAATCAATAAACTAAATTAAGTCAAATAAATTAAATTATCAAATCAAAATAAAATTAAGTCAAATAAATTAAATTAAATCAAATCAAAATAAACAAAAACAATACAAACAAATGTAATGTAAACAATAAAATTAATTTGGTCTCTTCGGCACTGGTACAGCAACATGTCTGCTAGAACAATGCCGGATGAAGGGGCAGTCCAGCCTTCCCGCAATCATCGCCAGTACCGTGTTGGGGCTAACCCGCACCCTGTGCACCAAGGACGCGGCGCGCTTGCGCAAGGTCGCGTGAAAGCAGTCGGTGCGCGCCTCTGCGAACATACCCGACGCACTGCAGTATCGGGGTAACCCCATCACCGCCCTGAACGCGTTATTGTACTGGACGCGGATGGCGCTGTAACTTCTGTTAGAGTAGTGAGCCCACAGACTGCATGAGTACAACGATGTACAATACGCTCTAAAGAGCGTAGCCTTAATTTCATTTGAGCACCGCGCAAATCTGCGGGCGATCATGTTCGCTCTAACAGACAACGCCCTCCGCTCCCGTTCCATGTCTACGTGATCCCTGAGGTCGACAGTCAAAACATGCCCCAAGTATGTGAACTGGTCGACCCTTTCCAAAGGGACCCCATTTAGTCTGACCGGAGGTATACCTCCCGAACATCTTGCACTGGCGGTCTCAAAGATCATACACTGACTCTTCTTTGCATTATACAACAAACCATGACCACAAGCATATTCCTCGCATATCTGTACCAGTTTCCTCAAGCCGCAGACCGAAGCGCTCATCAGCACCATGTCGTCCGCATAACTTAGATTATTGACACATGTACCGTCAATGTGACAGCCGACATGCTGGCTGCTGAGCGCCACAATCAGACTATTGATGTATAGATTAAACAGGGTAGGAGATGTTAAGCCACCCTGCCTGACTCTGCATTCGAGCCGATACGCATCCGACATTGCCCCCGCCCACCTAACACTGTTAGACTGGTGCGCATTCCAGTACTGGAACATGCTGATGAGATCCGGCGGCAAATCTATGCTCCTTAGCTTGCTCCACAGCAGGTCATAAGCTACCAGGTCGAAAGCCTTGGACAAATCCAGGAAGCACGCATACACGGGTGTCTTACGGTGTGTTTAGTATTTGACGGTGTGCTTAAGACACAATATAGCACTTTCAGTGGACAGCCGGGACGAAACCCGAACTGGTTATTGTGCAGTATTACCGATCTATTTAACTGTGCGTTAACTACCAATTAAAATAAAAAATATCCCAAAACACGAAATATTGTTAGCGGTACGAAACGCCCATACCAGCCTGCCGTTCACCTTGGCATATAATGTCAGATATATGCTTAAATAATTCAACTACTATAGATTTTTCAATTTCATTGAAAGTAAATAACATGGCGGTGAAGCAACAAGCCAAGGCTATCTACAAAAAACTAGAAAATATCGCAGTTACACTTGAATCTCCCAAGACATCCTGCTGTATTGGCGACGTGACTGAAGCATGGATAGAGCTTAAAAAAATGTTTGAGGGTGAGAATGTACGACTGCGTGAGACCGAGTATTTACTGGGCGATTTAAGGAAGTGTAAAGCTCGTTATGAAATGGCAATGTCTCCAGCTCATTTTGCAGCAAACTTTAAACATTTTTATGTCAAGCTATTTAGACTCCTGCCGGACATAAAAGAATACCACCATCCCATTTCTTCCCGCAGGTGTCGTAGGAGGCGACTAAGGGACTTACTAGAGAATGGGCAGCAGCGTTCTCTATGCATTTTACCACCATACTGCGATCGCCAACCCGCCTGCCATGCGTGGCGATTATGGCAATACCCCCCATTTGGGAGAGGCCTATGTCCACCAATGGACGTCCTTCGGCAGAAATGATGATTTAGACTCCTAAATATTATTTTTATTTTTTATTTTATATCTATTCATTCGTCATGAAAAGTAGTTTTAAAGCTTGTTTTTTTCTTACTGTTTTATACAATGCTTAAAACTTGTTTTAATCTGTGTTTTTAAACGTGTCATAAAAAACAGTTTAAACACTGTTATAAACATGTGTTTTAAAACAACTTGTTTTGAAATCAGAAAATCAAAATCAAAAGTCATTTTTTGAACGTCAAAATTACTAAAGACAGTCCCCAAAACGCCCACCCATCACCAATTCCTAATGCTTTAACTGGGAAGAAGAAGTGGCGGAACAAACTCCCCAGCAGCACAGCTGTCTGTTAAGTTGGAAGAACTTGATTCTACATAATTATATGTAAGTAATTAACATTCTCTTCTCATCTCCCAGTACGGCTGGTCCCCGCGGGAGTGATCGACTGAAACCCTCCTTGCAATACAATGAAAGCGAAAGTAACGACACATCTTATCTAAATATATGCACACTTAACGTCCGATCCCTAGCAACCGATACGAGACAAACTGAATTACTACATGCCTTGAAGAATATAAACTGGGATATTTTAGGTCTTTCAGAAACGAGGCAAAGAGACTTTGAAATCCTAGAAAAAGACCAGCATATTTTTATGTACTCAGGTAACAAGAGTGGCTACAGCGGTGTTGGCTTTTTGTTGAAAGATTACATGAAAGTACACGTAATGGAATTAAAAGCTATTTCAGATAGAATAGCGCGACTCAACATAAATATAAATAACACTCAAATTAACATTATTCAAGTCTACTCCCCAACAGAAAAATCAAAAGATGAAGACATACAACTGTTCTACGATGAACTAATTTTAGCTCTGTACAATACAGGTCCAAATACAATAATAATGGGAGATTTCAATGCCAAAATTGGCGCCGCCAAACCTGAGGACAGAGACGTTATGGGCCCTTGGGGTTACAATAGTAAAAGAAGCAAAAGAGGAAAATTACTAACCGAGTTCTGCATAGAAAATCGGCTCCATATTATGAATACCTATTTCAAAAAGAAGCAGAAGCAAAAATGGACTTGGTGTTCCCCTGATGGTAAAACCTACAACGAAATTGACTATTTCATAACCAATAATATAAACAGAGTATTAGATGTCAATATTATAAACACAACACACCCTACCGACCATAGACTGGTACGAGCAAAATATTCGATCGGGGTACAAGTGAAATCAAGAAAATCTTTCAAAGGTACAGTCAGCACCTTGACACCATTTGAAAAAGAAACCCTCAAACACAAATTTATAGAGGCGTCCGCATCTTTGACTGATTCTGTTAACATACAGGAATCATACTCTGCAATCATAAAAACGATTAAGAGTGTGACTTCATCGTTAAAAAAGGACTCTACGAAACCAACACCCAAACCAGATATTTCATATGATATTGCTAAACTTATAGAACGTAGAACATTCTTAAAGGACAAGAAAAATAAAACGAAGATAGAGAAGCAGGAACTTACCCAGCTATATAAAACAATTAAGAGAAAGATAAAGAGAAAGAAACACAAAGATAGAATAAAAATAATTGAGGAAGAGCTAACTTTTAATAGTTCAGTCAAGAGAGGACAACAGCGTCTAAATGATGTGCAAAAATGGATTCCTTCTCTAAAATCCAAAGATGGAAGAACTACTTTTAATAGAAAAGAGCTAGTGGAGACGGCTACGGAGTTCTACGAAGATTTATACCAACGCAGAGACGATTCTAACAATACCTGTACAACAATGAGATGCGATGAGGTAAACATAGAAGTGCCAACATTTATGGAAAGTGAAATAATTAATGCTATTTCCTCTCTTAAATCTTTAAAGAGCCCGGGAGAAGATGGTATTACCAATGACGAACTTAAAACTCTAATTGAACCACTGTCTCCTATTATTACGAAATTGTTCAATAATATCTTAGCATATGAAAACATACCTGGAGAATGGGAGACATCAGTCATAACACTGCTGTACAAAAAAGGAAATCCTGAGGAAATAGGAAATTATAGGCCTATTAGCTTATTACAGACTACATACAAAGTATTCACGCAAGTATTGCTTAAAAGAATTATGCCGACTCTAGAATTCAATCAACCTAAAGAGCAAGCTGGTTTCCGCCCAAGGTTCTCTACAGTCGATCATATATTTACTGTAACACAAATCATCGAAAAGTACGAAGAATACGGGAAAAAGCTCTACATTGCTTTCGTTGATTATTCGAAAGCATTTGACTCAATAGGACACTTAGCTCTGTGGAAAGCCTTAGCCCAACAAGGAGTGCCACAAAAGTACATTCAAATATTAAAGGAAATTTATAAAAGGGGTAAAGCCAAAGTTAAATTAGAGAGACAAGGAAGACCTTTCGAAGTACAACGTGGTGTCCGACAAGGCGACCCGATATCACCGAACCTTTTTACTGCTCTCCTCGAGACCATATTTCGCAACTTAGAATGGGACTCGGTAGGGATCAACATTAATGGAGAAATATTGAACCACTTACGCTTCGCAGATGACATCGTATTAATATGCGACAACCATAGACATCTAGAATACATGCTACAATCTTTAGACAAAGAGAGTAGAAAATGTGGACTGACTATGAATTTGGACAAAACTCGTATAATGACCAACGGAGAAAATACACCAATAAAAATATCATCACAAGAAATAGAGTACGTGGAAGATTACATCTATTTAGGACAGAGAATCACGTTCAAGGCGCAAACTGCAGGCGAAGTAGAGCGTAGAATAAAACTCGCTTGGAAGAGATATTGGTCACTCAAGCACATTTTCAAATCCAAACTCCCAATAAAACTAAAGAAAAAAGCATTCGAAACTGTCGTGTCTCCCACACTACTCTACGGATGCCAGAGCTGGGCACTAACAAAAGACATTATACTCAAACTCCAAGTCTTCCAGCGGGCCGTCGAACGAAGTATGTTGGGATTGAAACTGAGAGACAGAATTCGAAACTCTCAAATCAGAACGAACACAAAACTAATAGATGTAGCAGACTTAGCATGTAGGCTAAAATGGCGATGGGCAGGTCACGCGGCGCGCGCAGCTGACGGACGTTGGAGCGAGCGGGTACTGCACTGGTGGCCGCGCGGCGAGGCTCGCCGCCGTGGTCGCCCGCGCCGCCGCTGGGGCGACGACGTCGCGCGAGTCGCGGGACCAACTTGGACTAGACTCGCCAAAGATAGAAAATTATGGAAATGCATGGAGGAGGCCTTTGCCCAAAATTGGGTACCCAAAAACTGAACATCTGTACCAATCCTTAAGACTTACCTTATCATCTGAATTAAATTATGAAATTGAACTGTTATTTGTCGTACGTATATTTTTGAATCAATTGTTATTAATTACATTTTTATTATTTATTAATCATAATTTGAATTTACAATGACACTATTTATTTTACTACTATTTGTCCTTTTAAAATAATGTATCAGTATGAACAATAATAATAAACTCTAAATGATCAATACGAATATACAAATTCTAAATGGAGTAAAAATGTATAATTGAACCAAACGGTAGATGATTGGATAATTAAACGTTTAATGTGATAATGACTTATGTTTAGTAACTTTATCGTGTTATTATTATTATTTTTTATTAGATTTGGTTATTTTTATGTTGCATGTTACTTTAATGCTGCATGATATAGTTACCTAAGGAATGTTGAAAGTGTAAACTGTTATATTTTGGGAAATAAATGGCTATATTATTATTATTATTATATTATTAATTAACATTCAACAATAAATGAAAATATCATTTAATCGTGCTAAACCTGGTCGTGACTGAAATGACATGTACTTGATGATGAGATGCTTTACTCGTTTGTCTAGTGGCGCAACCATTACTCCTGAGCATGAGATCCTGAATCGCTAGCCGTGCGCCCAGTTTGGAGAGAGCCAAGTTTCTCCCTAACTCAAGGGTCATCATCTGCTTGGCCTTCTTACAACTTCCAACCCAGTTAATGGGTAACATGGTACCCCTTTGTCAATCTGGCTGCTAGACTTTCGGGCTTCTGACGATCAGTAGCAACTGACAAAGAACCACGAAAGATAGCCGTGGCCAACGGCATAACGTGCGTTCTGAGGTACTCAAGGGTCTTGGTATGTAAAGATCGTCACCGATTCAGGGACCGACAGAGGCAGGCTTAACTTGATTGATCGACCCATGAAGTTTTGAGCCCACTAACCCAACAGGAAAATTCAATAAAACTTTTCTTTGATAGTCAGATGTTTATTGCATAACATTAATTCAACAAAAAATAGGTTACGTACCTAAAAACTTAATAACTGTAACTCAGTAAATGTTAGCGATGCCGCGAATAGTCGCTATTCGGCATGACTCGACATTTTTTGTTAGTCGTCGAATACCGAATAACAGCTAGAAGTACTCAACATTCGGCGAATGGTTATCTAAAATAAACTTTTAATGAACAAAAAACTATGGATTTAAAAATAAATTGGGCGATCCCCTACAGTTTAAAATGCTGGGTTATACAAAACGAGGTATTCCCTGTAAAATAGGTACAAGAAAAGAGTTGCCAGCATTTAACATTGGAAAAATCAGTATAATATGAGATTGATTTCTTTAACTTCATTGTTCTTTTTTCTCTTAACCTTTGATTTTGATTACTTAAATAACAAAAATAGATTAACAAATAAATTAATGGTAAGTTCAAGACTACGACAAACATGATATTATTATTTGATAACAAACATTTTTTTATATTCCTTTTTTGTGTCGAGTTATTCGACTATTCACAATAGGGAATGGCGATTAATCGGTATTCGACTATCCGCTTTAACAACTTATTCGCGGCATCTCTAGTACCTACCTATCAGTAGACCTTCAAATTTCGAATAGGTTGTTCAGAAAATTACGCGGAGATTGGACTTCTCCAAGACGCACAATCGGGAGAATTTTCCAACTCAGAGCAGAAGCAACGACGTTGGCACGGAGACTGAATATCCACCCTGTAATAGCCGTTCCAGCAACCACATCCCGGTGTGCATGCCTCTTTACTGGCGCTGTGCGATTTTGGCGAACTCACGATTGAAGCGCAGGTTTCATTGAAGCTCTCTTTACATTCCGTGTACTGTTCAAATATCATACAGGGAGCTCCTGAAAACCAGAGTTTAATTAAGTAAACGAACTAAGTAATAAGGAGTTGGAAAACGTAGTTCAATTTTCGTGCCAGTTATGGTACTTATAGTTCAAAAGAGAATTTTGCCCTAACAATGTTTGCATACAAGCTTATGCCGGTGTCTTTTCTTGGGTGAAGAACGGTAACTTTCCCAGAAGATTTAACAGTAAACAGACAGGCAGAATAGATAATATTATTTATAATAAAAAAATAGAGTATGGATGTACGGATTAAAACTAATAATTATAAGGTAAGTTGCGGTAAGATTGGCAAAATATTGCCAAATTATGCGGGAAATTGATTCAGACTATTTTATCATCAATATTTATTCTAATTACTTACCACATTCTTCTTTTGGTATACATTCGCGGCCCACAGTCTTTCTGATGAAACCTTCCTTACAAACGCATCGGGGGCTACAACCTAAGAATGCGGCTGGGCAGGAAATTTGATGGCGATCATAGCAAGAATCTTCAGGAGGACACCCAACGCAATGGTTCAATACTTCGTTCCGCCCACACTCTGAAAAATGGAATTGAAAAAGAACAATTAATTACAAATAGCTTGTCATAGTGATGACAGATCCCAGTAATGAGTTTTTTAAGGAGGTGTTCATCATTCAATTGGATTTTTTACAGATTTAAAATCACAATTAGCTTCAATCAAGCCGCCGTTGGGCTGTTAAGTGAACGCGTACACAGTTTTAGTCGTGATGACGTCACCGCCATGGGAATTCCGTCTAGCCGTCGCGCGTCACGTCTTTGAAAGGATTTATTCTAAGCGCGATGGCAAGCGGAGTTCCCTGGTCCCAAAAATCTTATCCAGTATGTATATCTTTTACAACCATGATAATACACGTAAATTTATGCTCGTAACTGTAAGTAGTGGAGGCTTTTAATGGCGAGGGTAATAGTGATTTAATTAAATATTTAAGAGACAATATTAGAAAAAAGTGGTATCTTGTAGATTACATTGAATGTGTCAAAAACATAATTAGATTATAAAAGTGAAATGAACACCTACCTGGTAATTTTATTTCAATTGGCCGGTAACCCGTAAAAAAATCCTCAATATCCGCCTGAGCAACATTCAACCACACACAGCTGACAAACATCACAAGCGATACTGTGAACATGTTGACGACTTAATGTGTATTGAGAAGCGGACGCCTGCTTGACTCTGTTTATATACCTAACTTTTAGTGAATTTAGTTTGGTCAGTTGTTCAGTTATAAACATTAAAAACAGGCTGTTCACAATGTTTATCCAGTATCAATGCAATTTATGAAAATATTCAATAAACTAGGAGGCAGTTCATTGTTGTGGTACAAAATCAAATTCAATTAAAAACAGACGAAGATAATCTTGTCATAATTTGCTGCAACTTTTAACACTACCAGTAAATAGTTAATTGAAAATAGGAGTTCATAAAATTATGTTTCTTTTGTTTTATCATCAGTTATTGGCATCTATCACGTGTGTGAAGTTTCTTCAAATAATTTAATTTGAACTTGTATTATTTGTGCTCTTTAGGGGAAAATAATCTGATACGGAGTCTTTACCTACAGAACTATCGTCTTAGTTTTTGACGTACGTAAATTCAATTTTAGTTATGTTTAACTAAACATGGTATTTATATACGTTGATTAAAGTTAAGAGATATTTAAACGTCAAAAATGTATGGTTAAACATACGCTAAAAACTACTTATCCATAAGCAACGTTTACAAATAAGAGAGAATTTACGTAACTGAGTAAAGATTTCTGTAAAATCTACGAGAACCTATTGCCAACAAATTGCTAGGCAGTTTGGCAGATGTTTTATTAAGTACTAGCTTTTGCCCGCGACTTCGTCCGCGTGGAAGTCGAAAATAGTTCTAATAGGATTTTGAATAGGTTTTTTACCTCATTAAGTTTATGTTAAAATGTAAGCTCTTTCTAGCTGACACAAATATGCACAAATATACACAAATATATAATATAGGTGTGCTCCCACCGAGTTATGACAACCTGGTACTTCGAAGGCATAAAGCGTTTTCTAGCTGACACAGCTACCTAGTATATTAGGTGTGCTCCTACCGAGGTATGACAGTCTAGTACTTCGACTGTATAAAGCGTTTTCTAGCTGATACAATTACCTATATTAGGTGTGTTCCTACCGAGTTATGACAACCTCGTACTTCGAAGGCATAAAGCGTTTAAAAAGCTTACTAACAAAATGTACTTATAGATATTTTAACAAATGTTCGCCGTGATTTTTTAAATTGGCGTAACTTTTTTACTTATGAACCGATTGACATGAAACAAACACTAAATGTTAAGTGAAGCTAACCACAATATATTAGTGAAAACCAAATCTATATCGGATAAGCCGTTTCTGAGATTATCGTGCACAAACGCACAGATAAACAGATAAACAGACAAGCAGACAAAAATTCTAACAATCATTGTTTTGGGTGCTATTTGCGTTGATAAAGGTTCCAATAATATTTTTTCTCATATATCATCCATGTACAGTCAGGGATCCGTTACATTTTTATTATATGTATTGATAACTCTGTAACTTAAGGCTTGTAACCACGCCAAAAACCTTGAGCATTTGGGCGTGGCTCGCGCCGCCACCGCGGGTCGCTTTACTTAGTCTTGTCACAGAGTATCCAAATCACAGAAGGTCAAGTCATCGTGGAAGTTAAATGAATTTTTATGTGTACCGCATATAAAGTGGTTCAATTTTGTTTTTATTTATTATCTATTGATATGAATATTCTTTTCGGTCTATGGTTACGAATAAAATAGTAAAACGCTTTCGAAGCCACGGGTAGTTAGATACTATACCTTTAGTAAAAATCTACCTGACTTGAAACATGATTTAAAGGACTCGATGTCTTTTTAACTAAATTTTTAGAACAGGTAGGTAGGTAAGGCAGGTAAGGTAGGTAGGTAGGTAATATAATTATCACTAGTGTTTGTGATATTATCTGTTATAATTTTATAAACAAATAGATTATAACTAAAATTCACTAAAATGTAACTTTCTTTCACTTAGTATTTTTATTATTTTCTGTCACTTATTTCTGCGTATTCACCACATACATTTACTATTGGAAATTTCAAATTTCGATACCCAGACAAAATCTTGTTCTGTTTTCTTTGCTTCCTTCTTCCTTCTCGTTTCCTTCATTTTAAACACGCTCACATCTATGAATCTAGGTATCGTAACGGAATTTTTGAACGTGATTTCCACCCCTTTTAAAACGTCAAATTGGTTTGAAACTATGCAGACTTATCAAGGACCGATGACAATTATTTCATGTATTTCTTTGTCAATTATTTTATAAATTTGGCACATAAATTTGGATAGAAAAAATGTAAAAAAAATATTAATTGATTATAAAAATACCTCAAAAACACCCGACGCTTTTCTAAAATTATTTTCAGTTTGGTTTTTAAAGCATGTTTGTTTTTGTTTTTTTGTTATCTTCAATCTCCTTTTCTTTTCTTAGTTACATTTCCTTCTCTTTGGCGTTTTCTTCTTTCTCTTGTATATCGTCATTTTCTTTTTTATTTTGGTTTCAATCATTTTGTTTTGCTTTATTTGGGTATTTTTTTGCGCATTCTCCCACAGCTTCTTTTACATAAATAGAATCTCTAATTTTCATTTTTTTCGGATATCTTGGATCAATAAGTTCCGGTAATATACAATTCAAATAAATCCTAGTTCATTTATTTTCCATTACGTCTTTCCAGAACTTGTAATCTTTTCTATTATATCTATTTTCATGGGAATATTTTAATATTTTTATAATACCCACATATTAGATATGTTTTCATAGCATTTGGCTCTGATGGAACGAGTAGCGAATTTTTTAGTTGATTTATCTCACCAAAACATTACTAAAAAAATATTTATGATTAAATAAATATTATTGACCCACTTTACTTTAGCCAAAGTTGATAATAATGAAAAGTGATCATTATAATAAAAACATGTCTGCTATTTTTTTCTAATGTTATCTAGACTGTGCCACCCGTGGACAGTTTGATTTAATAGATTAATTGATATCACCCGAGGTAAAAGTCGAGTAAAAAGAATTCGACATTCGACCTACGGGGTATAGTCACTGTACCAACTGAGCTATTCGTGATCCTACTCGTGTTATCAAAAATATCTAACAAATTAAACCGTTCTGTACTGGGGTAGATGTTACTACCGTCAGAAACGGTTCAGTTTTGTACTAAAATCTGAATGCATTTCACGTTTGTTAGCAAAATCGACGATAACCGCCATTCTTACGACAAACGTAAAAAAAATCACAATACTCAGTAATATATAATATGTATTGAATACCTATTCGTTATGTTTATGTTTTATTATTTAATCTTTTACAAAAAAAACATTGCCTGTGAAGTTTATTTCTTTATATAATACATGCTGTCTCAAAACGATCCAACTATTTCAAGAGTGAGCGAGAAGCAAACAAGGCGCGGCGAAGGGGTGGCGCGGGCGTCGTTTTTACTAGAGCGTTCCTTAAATTTTTAGTTGCCATCATGCCGTACACGGGAGAGCAACGCTCGTTTTGCGTGCGCGCGTATTTCGAGAACAATCGATCACTCATTCGAGTTCGACGGATGTACCGGTTACATTATCGACTGCGCAACATTGTGGAAACTCCAAGCAATGCAACAATCTTAGCTTGGATCCAGACATTCGATACTACTGGAAACACTATTGGCGAAATCCATCACGGCCGTCCAAGGACAGCAAGAACGCCTGGAAACATTCAGTCAGTTGCAGATTCTGTAAGCCGACAGCCTCGACTCAGCGTTAGAAAGCGTGAGTCTCAGCTGGGATTATCAAGAGCGACAATTCACCGCATAATGCGATCTGATTTACACCTAAAAGCCTATAAAATTCAGATTTTGCAAGCTCTTCATGAAAATGATTACGTTACAAGATTGAATTTTGTGAATGTAATGTTAGAGAGATTTAACAATTTCAACAACATGTTCTTTAGCGAAGAGGCACATTTTCATTTGGATGGATACGTCAATCGTCAAAATTGTCGTTTTTGGGGAGAAACGAATCCACAGACATTACATAAACGCCCGTTGCATAGCCCCAAAGTGACCGTGTGGGTCGCTATGTCAGCGAACTGCATTATCGGGCCGTACTTTTATGAAGATAACAGAGGACATGCACTGACTGTAACTTCTGCACGCTATGTCGACATGATACGCCATTTTTTCGGGCCTCAACTGCAACAATGTGAGCATTATAACCAGCTGACATGGTTTCAACAGGATGGGGCCACATCGCACACCACTAACAACTCTTTAGCTGCATTGCACGAGTTGTTCCGAGAAAAGGTGATTTCAGGAAAAGGTGATATTGAATGGCCACCTCGGAGCCCTGACTTGACCCCACCTGATTTTTTCTTGTGGGGTTATCTTAAGAGCGTAGTCTACGAGAATAATCCACGAAATTTGACAGATTTAAGAAACAATATTGAAGAAAAAATCAGGAGTATTCCTCGACCACTTCTTCAAAAAGTTTTTGAAAGTGTACGCAAACGGTTTGAGGAGTGCCGTCAACGTGATGGCCGTCATTTAAATAACGTCGTGTTTAAAAAGTAAAATTTTGTTCTTTATCTTTTAATTCATACCAATAAATGCATACAAAAATAAGTTTAATGTATTTTTTTTCAACGTCGTTATGAGACACCCTGTATATCTATTCATTATTTATTATAGATAAATATAAAATTTGATATTATTATTTATGTATATCAACATTTATTATTGAAAATAATTACGCCAGTACTCAATAAATCAACAAATTTCTAGCAAGTATCTAACATATAATCACAATTGACACCTACTTCAGGAGCATTTACAGTGTTGAAAATGTTTTCGTCTGTAGTTATAGCTAAACAAGATCACACAACAACAACACGATAAAACATTTCACAAATAATCGCAACGAATCAGAATAATAGACTTTACTTAGGTACCGAAAAGTAAAATTTATAATATAGACTGAAAATCATCGCGTGGATGTGGACCTTCTGTGACCATTCACTACTCTATGACACACAAGCGTTATACTTACGACTTTGTTTGAATATAGGAATTTTATAATCAGTACCTATTTACTTTTATGAAAGGTAACTAAATGGTAACTAAAGCTATAGTGTATAGTGAAATATGTAATAAGTATTATAATTTGTTTGTAATATTATTTTAAACCTGTCTTCATTCGTTTCTGCTTATTACCCATGTTTTAAAAACTAAATTTTAACACTAATAAAACTGTACAATTCATATAACTATAAAACACAACTTATATAAAAGGATAAAAACCTACTCCACTATTTACAAAACTTAATTTTTTCAGTAATATTTTACGATTTTATTTCGTAGTGCTGACCTCTCGCAACGCGACATAGGTCCACCTAGCATCACGATGCGCCTCGCACTGAATTTGTGGACGAGTGCCAGTGTTGCCGTTAGGACCATCTAGTTTGTGGCTACATCAACGAAAAAAGTGGCCAGTTTTGTAAATAAATTACTTTCGATTTTCAGCTAAAAGTGGCTAAAGTATTTTTGGCTTAATTTAACCTATTAGTACTGATAATAATTTTAATATTGTGTAGGGGTGCGGTTAAGCGGATTTAATAACACAATATTTAATAGTGTTGATAGAAATGTATTAAAATATGGTTACAAGTTTATAGCTAAAAACATTAAAATTTCTGTTTTTTTAGTAAAAAATTCAAAACCAATTTGAAACTTTACAATGTCATCGTCCATAATTCACACAAGTATTCACTCAAAAAGTTTACGAAAAATAAAGGAGAACTACTCGCGAGAGTGATCGGCTAAACAATAATATCGTTTCGGTACATGTTGACACGAGTAACTAGTATTGACTTTGTACAAAACAAACTAGGTCCAATAGCTACAATTATAACGTACATTTTCATTCAATCGAATTTAAATTACGTTAAAAATCTAAACATTCAGATTAACGGGAATCCCTTGATTCGGTGCGGACCTCTGTGGTGTTGCCTACAGTTAATGACGATCGTCCCTTAATTATTTCTCTAAAATACATTCAAGTATTAGTCGGTAGACTTCTAACAATAATAAAAGTAGGTAGTAATAATCTAAAAAGTAGCCAAAAGTAGCTAGATTAATTTTGGTGGCTAAAACAGATTATTTTTTGACTAAAACCGACGAAAATCCGCTAGATCTAGCCACGAAGTGGCTAAAACGGCAACACTGACGAGTGCGGGGGTGATGTAGTTGCAGTCTTTAATCGGACATATTTTTAATTTATCATAATTAAAATAATACATATTTAAAAAAAATTACAAAGACAAATCATTTTCCTTTGTATTGCAAAGCAGTAGATATTTTTTTTTACTCTTTTGTTTAAAAATGAAGGAGTACAATGGTTTCAACCCAACGATTTGGAGGTGATTTGGTGATTTTTTTTCTTATTTTGTGATACCGATGGAAAAAATATTTCAAAACCACATTACGTATCATATCATGTAGATTACTATTTTTTTCAGATGTAATTTCTCTATAAATGCCGATGAAAAGTGGCTTCATCTGCATGTTTTTTTCAAGCTTCGTTCGAGAGGGTAAATATAAAAATTACTCTGTAGTTTCCAATCTACAGTATATCTGTTGATGGGTATTTGGATCTCAACAATAATTTTATCTTCGGTGTCAACCTGTGAGGTCGAAGATAAGCTATAGAACTGTTCTTGGGACATAGTTCAACTTTACAGTAATTCATCTGCGTTAACTATACAAGGTGGCTGGGATAACCACGCGCAAACTATAACCATGAATTCAGCTCAAGTGTAAATTAATATTTGCCGGATATATTGACCTACTATCAATTAGTATTCTGTTGGAATACAAACAGTTGCCGGATATCCATTCCAAATTTACAAAAAAAAAAAAAACTTTTGCTGGCCGTGACAGTTTGTAATATAAGGAAAATTCTAATTTAAGGGATACTATAAATGAAAGGTTTCTACTACAATTGAATTGATTTCAATCTGTCAATTTATTTTATGTAAATCTATACTTTATAAATGCGAAAGTAAATTTATGTCTTAACGGCTAAACGGATTCGGATGACATTTGACACAGGGATAAACCATGACATGGGTTTATTTATTATTCGATAGTACGTTCCTGTGGAATAATATTATTTATTTATTTATTTATTTATATACCTATACTTTATTGTACACCACAAAAATAAATAATAAAAAATATTATGTGATGAAGGATGAAGGTTCATGGACGAAACCGCGGTCAAAAGCTAATACAAAATAAAAATAGGTTTTAATTTATAATTCGTAAGATGTTTATTGCAGCAATAATATTAACATTCTGAGTTAGGTGAAACTTAACAATTAAATCTCTGTAGACCTTTCTAGATGACAAAACTTGATCATAAATGGAAGACCTATTCGTATTCAACTGTTCATTTTCTCAAGCTAAAGAATCGTATCCTCAGTCATAGGACACAAGACTTTCGGTATGCACGTTGAATTCTCGTCATCTCTAATATATCCGTATTGACAAATGCACCCCGGTTCGCAAGGCTCCGACTCTTCGCTGGTGCATTTTGACGGATTCTTCATTGCAGAGCAGGTTTCGTTATGGCAAGATTGTTTGCAATCGGTATACACTTCATCGCTTGTGCAGTAAATTTCTGAAACGTAGCGTTGTTTAATTAAGTAGCGGTGGTCAAGGTACATAATCAATAAGTTATATTATTCGTTGACGTGCATGGATTAACTCGCCCGAATCGGGCGAATCGCCACTTTTGAATAATATATTTTGAATAATATATAATAATATATATTTGAATAATACAGGATACATTTTTAACCAGTGCGCAAACTATAACCATGAATTCAGCATATCATTCTAGATCCCCAGCGTAGAAATTTTTCGTTGGTTATACGAAAAAAAATCAGCTGTTTCATAGAAAAGTGCAATAGGTACCTACGCGGTCAAAATGTATGGAACAGCTGATTTTTTTGTCCCTGAAAATTTACCCTGTATTTTCTATAAGCGACGTGCGCGATGTTAATTTAAAGGTGTCTACTATTCTAGAAATACGTTTCGTATTAGGCATTTGGCACGTTTGGAAATAACGAAAAGCTAGGAAAAACACACTAACTTAATTGCGTAAAATGCAAAACGTGCCAGTGCCTAATACGTATTTCGGGAATTGGCGATTCACCCACAAATAAATTAACTTTTTGCTAGTTTGCCCGAAGCGGGCGAGCTGATTCGTGTAAGTCGATTAACAATCCGAATATTCGAGTTTGATGTTAAGACTGTTTGATTTATTCAGCAACATCGACACGGAAGGAGATTTTTACACGTCCGTCATCGTCGCTCGAATTATTGTTCTGTGACACTACTTTGTACTTACCACATTCCTCTATTGGTATACATTCACCGTCCTCAGTCTTTCTGATGTAACCTTCTTTGCAGTGACATTGGTATACACATGACCCGACTACGGCTAAACATGAATATCGTTGACTATCCGTGCAAGTCTTCTGAGGAGGGCATGGATTGATGCATCCTGCAGGTACTTCGTTTGGCCCACATTCTGGAAATAGAAAACGATAATGTGAAACAAAATAAACACTTGATAAAGAGATATGAAACGGACAGTTGTGTAGCATAGATACTGAATATCCGGCCATAAACGGGTACCTACAGTCATTCAAAAAGTAAAAACGATCGTTAAAAATTGAGGTTACGGATTTAATCTCAATGGTAACTAATGATTAACATATAAATGGCGATAAAAGGTGAATCTAGTCGACACTTTTCCATACAAACTTTGGGAGTGTATTACTCCACTGTTCGACAATGTACCTACATCAAAATTTAAACATGATATGGTCTTGTCTCAATAATAATATTGTCTTTACGAAAACAGAATGCTAAAATAAAAGCCATTAAAAAGTTATGAGCCAACGAAGATTCGTTTTTCGGCAAAGCTCAAATATCGAAAAGTTCTATAAACTTTATTGGTCGTTGATTTATGCAGTGGTTTTTTCAGAAAACTCGATCTTCCGATGGACTTTTCTTAATTTTTTACGCGTTTGTTTTGCTATAAATGATCCTGCATCTCACTCAGTAACTTTGTGCGTGTAGACTAGCGTCCAATTGCTCATCACTGATACTATCTCTGTCGGACACGATGCCTGGTGAGACAGCGACGAAGTTCGAGCCCGCGACTAGTGTCCCATGAAATTAGAATTTAGGGCTTAACTATGCAAATAATAAAAACAAAGCTCTCGATTTGTAAGTAGCTATGCAAATTGGTATCCACAAGTAAGTTTTCTGATCCATTTGTTTTCTTTTATCCAGATATTTTTTAAACGGATTATAGTAACTAAAAACTAGTTTTTAACTTTATTTCTGCTCGGCAACCGGTAGCTTTTACTCTGTTTCGTGCTGTAAGTAATAATAATAATTAACTCACGTACAGACTTTATAATAGCGGTTACTTGAACATCTTTAGACTAAAAATTGCAACTAAAATTTTAAATAAGTAAGTACACCTACATACGATTTATCGTCTGTCTTCGTATTATTATGTAATATTATACTTAGTGGTTATCGCATACTAGTGTGTTTGTTGATCGACAGGTTAGTCGTAGATCGTAGCTCGGGTTTTGTCAAGTTTTTTGTGTAGATACGTCACGAACCAGTCGCGGCGGTTGTAAGTACTTCCCCTGATGAGCATTCGATTTAAAGGAAATATCTAGCATTTGAATCTAGCGATACCTATTTAAAAAACGGCAAACAAAACACGATACGCGCACTAACTATTGTTGTGTGTTGCGTTATTGTTATTTACTTCCCAAACAAAGTAAAGGTCATGGTTGATTAGCAGTTGCGAAAATAATCATATTGTGTTCCGGATATATGATAGTATTGGTCAGATGACCTTGATGTCATTTTGATCACTTTATTGTACCTATACTATGCTAATAAATAGATTTGAATTGAATTTATTAATAAATTTATTCACTAAATGTTTCAAATACCTTTTTGAAATATTTGAATATAAAAAAAAAACATAAAGCTTTTAAAAACATAACAAAAAAAAATTTGTGTTCTGACTGTGAGAGGACCAGGGTCTAAGTAAATGTTGGTTAAGAACCTTCTCACCATGCGAGCCGTATTGAGGAGAATAAATAATAATAATAGAAATATATTTATTTATTATTATGAATGAGAACGCTTTATTAAAGAACACTTACCACCAGATTAGCTACCCATTGCCGTAAAACACTAACAATCACTTTTATTTTGACAATTCAACAATATTCATTGCGTTGTTTACCTACATTGTCGAGCAAACACATTTTTCAATTAGGTAGAGGTAACACAATGGATAACGAATCTCCTACAAATGAAGTGGGTCGTGATTTAGTCACGAATTTGGGGTGTTAGCAAGTACCACGACTTAATTAAAAAACTTACCTTGTGTAACTGAAAATGGATCTAAAAGCAGATTTAACGCCACACTGAACCCCACGCAGCTGATAAACAACACAAGAAATAACCTCAACATGTTGACGACTCAACATGTATTGATGAACAGCGGCTTGAGTCTACATTTATATACTTACTGATGTATAGTGGACATAAGTAGTTCGGTTCTGTTGTTCACGATTTAGGATTACTTCTAACGGCTAATGTGCTTCCTAGGAATAAAAATCGTCATAAAAGACAATGGTGCCGATTCTCTTGTACACCGAACTAAACTAACTAAACTATCACTAAAATTCCTTACTTTTGGCTATGAGAATTTTAAAGCTATTCTGTAAAAATCTGTAAAGATCTCTAAATTAAAAAATATTTTTGACACAACTAAAAAATATGAAAAATGATTACCTACATGTTGAGTTTTAGAGGTATATGGGGTTCATAGCTTCTACGAATAGTTTTAGATAGGATGCGGCTTTTCACAAGTTCAGGCGTCGACTAGCCGGGTACTTGGTGAGTATGCGGCTGGGTATCCAGTGGTGTTTTCAAGCACCCGTGTCCGTCAAAATAGAAGAAGCAATGCATGTTTATTTGAAATGTAGTTAATTTCCATTATAAACTAGTAACTATATGCAAAAAGAGAGGCTTGTGGCTAAGTAATAATAGCTGCACGGGTCGATCAATCAGGTTAAGCTACGCTTGCTGCGGTTGGTCTGTGGATGGGTGATCATCTTTACATACCAAGACCCCTCCGTGCCTCGGAAAGCTATTCTATTCTACAGTGTATTTGTTGATAGGTTTTTGAAACTCAATAATAATCTTATCTTCGGTGTCCACATGTGAGGTCAAAGATAAGCTATAGAAATGTTCTTGGGATATGGTTCAAAATTAGAGATAATGTCGGATTGGTATACATACAGGGTGGCTGGGATATCCACGCGCAAACTGTAACCATAAATTCAGGTCATGTTTCTGTTATAATTTGATATCTGCCTACTGTCAAGTATTCGGTTGGATTACGAATAGTTGCCGGATATTCATTCCATATTTACAAAACAAAAACCTTATGCTTGCTGTGATAGTGCGTACCTACCTAATATTTCTTACCTAAGTTCTCATTTAAGGGATACTGTAAATTAAAGGTTTGTACTATAATTTGAATGTGTCTATTTATCTTCCCCCTTATCCATAAACGCTGCTTACAGTTAAGAGAAGTTTAAACGTCAAAAATTATAGATAAACAGTCGCAAATCATTACATAACTTTAAGCAACATTTATAAATAAAGGGGAATAAATGCGAAAGTAACTTAACAGCTAAACGGATTCGGATGAAATTTGACACACGGATAGACCATGACATGGTATTATTTATTTATTTATAGTTTATTGTACACCACAAAAATAAATAACAAAATATATTATGTGACGAAGGATGAAGGTTCACCTCTAAAGCTAATACAGAATAAAAATAGGTTTTAATTTATAATTCGTAAGATGTTTATTGCAGCAATAATAATAACATTCTGAGTTAGGTGAAACATAACAATTAAATCCCTGTAGACCTTTCTAGATGACAAAACTTGTTCATAAATGGAAGACCTATTCGTATTCAACTGTTCGTTTTCTTTTGTTATACAATAGTATCCTCAGTCATAGGACACAAGAATTTCGGTATGCAAGTTGAATTTTCGTCATCTCTAATATATCCGTATTGACAAATGCACCCCGGTTCGCAAGGCTCCGACTCTTCGCTGGCGCATTTTGACGGATCCTTCATTGCAGAGCAGGTTTCGTTACGGCAAGATTGTTTGCAATCGGTATACACTTCATCGCTTGTGCAGTAAATTTCTGAAACGTAACGTTGTTTTAATAAGTAAGTAGTGGTAACGATAGACAATCAATAGCCAAATGTGATGCCAAACATAAATTAGTATTAACTGACTTGATGTCTGACCACTGTGGATTATTGGCTTGCTTCCCTTTACCATTACATAAAAAGCCGCCTATAGTAGAATGCAGGCCTTATACAGCTAGTCATTGCAACAAATTTAAAAATAATATAGCTCATAGAATTACACCATCTATAGCAGAACACGAGAATCCTAATAAAATCTTTGGATCCCTTTTTGATGTTGTGTAAAAAGAATACCAATCTACTTTCAAGACCAAAACCATTGACATTAATGGCACCTCCGTTGGCTTCAACCATTGGGCCACTCCAGCTATTTATAAAAGTAGAGCGAGACTATATGAGTTATATGGTTTAAAAAAATACAGGTTTGATAGTCCTCTTCTAGAATATGTCCGAAATTATTCAAAATTATTTAGAAAAATCTGTGTTTTTGCTGAATCTAAATTTTTAAGCGATACAATAAAAAACAGTAAAGTAAAAACCACTTGGAAAATTATTAATTGTTAAGCAGGATAAACAACTAGAGATTATGGTCAACAATAAATTAGTTACTGAAGCTGCTGACGTAGCTGAGACATTTAATGAGTTTTTTTGCCAACATACCTTTAACTACGACTCGCAACTTAAACTCGTCCCCGTCTAAAGCGGAAAACCTGCATAATAGTGTGCCCAAATGTAGTCGCTTACTTAGTTTCGAACATGTAACGCCTCGTGATGTAGGTAACATTTTTAATACACTTAAGTCTAAAAACACTGGTGATTACTTGGGCATCTCTATTAAACTTTTAGGTAATGTGATCGACATCGTTGCCCCTTATCTAGCTATTACTTTTAATAAATGTGTTGACTTAGGAACTTTTCCCGACTTCATGAAGAGTAGTAAAGTCATACAATTATTTAAATCAGGTAATAAAAATAACGTTGGAAATTTTAGGCCTATATCTATCTTATTTTTCTTTTAGGCATTTCATAAAATATTTGAAAAGTTAATACTCAAGCAGTTGCTAAGACATTTTAATTTAAATTGCCTCCTTCATGATGAACAATATGGCTTTACAAAAGGTCGTTCAACTACAGACGCGGGTGTTGCTCTGCTGAAACACATATTTAACGCATGGGAAAACTCACAAAATGCTATTTGAGTTTTCTGTGATCTTTCCAAAGTATTTGATTGCGTGCACCATGACACGCTATTGCGTAAACTACGTCATTACGGTGTTCAAAATGAAGCTCTCAACGTATTAAATTCTTATTTAAATAATAGGCACCAATGTGTAGCTATTAATGGTGTGAAATCAACCGGGCTACAAGTTCAGTTAAGTGTACCTCAAGGCTCAATACTAGGAGATTGCAGTGGTAGGGGTGTACTTCTCCCCGAGCCGAACTCTCGCCGAGTTCCACAACTCCCTTGCGGAGTTGAGAGACGTCGTCGTCGGGTTCCGTTCCCTCCCCGTGCTCGTCCTCGGGGACTTCAATGCCAAAAACTTGGCTTGGGGTTCCCGGTTGACGGATGTGCGGGGTAGGATGGTGGAGGACTGGGCCCTAGAGGTGGGCCTGGTCATCCTAAACCGGGGTTCTGTCGCCACGTGTGTGCGGATGCGGGGTGAGTCGGTGGTGGACATTTCGTTCGCCAGCCCCGCTCTGTCGCCGCGTGTCGTCGACTGGCGCGTCATGGAGGGGGTGGAGACGTATTCCGACCACCGGTACATCCGGTTTGACTTCTCCGCCCAGACCTCGAGCGCGCCGGTCCAACAGGCCCCGTGTGGTCCGCGGTGGGCGCTGAAGCGGCTGGACCGGGAGCTCCTCCTGGAAGCCTCGATCGTGCAGGCCTGGGTGTCACCACCGGACAGGCCTGCCGACATCAACGACGAGGCGGAGTGGTTCCGGGAGGCCATGTCCGAGGTGTGTGACGTGGCAATGCCCCGGGTCCAGCCAGGACGTGCTTCACGCCAGGTGTACTGGTGGTCGCCAGAGCTCACAGCTCTGCGCGAGGCGTGCGTTGCTGCGCGGCACCGGTACACCAGGCACCGCAGGCTCCGTATCCGCCCTCCGGATACGGAAGCCATACAGGCGGAGCTGTACGAGGGGTACAGAGCGGCGAAGACCGCCCTCCGAGCGGAGATCCTGCGGGCCAGGTCACTGGCCCGCGAGGAGTCGCTTGAGACTCTGAACAGAGACCCGTGGGGACGCCCCTATAAAACGGTGCGGGATAAAATCCGCCCGTGGGCTCCCCCGCTGACCCAGAGTCTCCGGCCTCAGCTCGTGCAGGACGTGGTGAGCGCTCTGTTCCCCTCAGGAGGAGAGCATGCTCCCCCGCCCATGGTTCCGCCTCCTGCGGTGCCCGACGCGGACCACACCGACGACGACGACGATGCTCCAGAGGTGACCGAGGTAGAGTTGAGAGTGGCGGTACGTAGGCTGAATGCCAAGAATACCGCCCCAGGACCCGACGGCTTGCCTGGAAAAGCCTGGGTCCTGGCCTTGGAGGCTCTCGGGCCTCGACTAAGAGGGCTCCTAAGCGCATGCTTGGAGGAGGGCCGGTTCCCACGTCACTGGAAGACGGGGAAACTGGTCCTCATCAAGAAGCAGGGGCGCCCCGCGGACTCTCCGTCCGCTTACCGGCCCATCGTGCTGCTCGACGAGGTGGGCAAGCTCTTTGAAAGAGTTATTGCAGACCGCCTCGTCGGGCGGCTGGTGCGGGTGGGGCCGGATTTGGCGGAGAGCCAGTTTGGTTTCCGCAGGGGGCGCTCCACGGTGGACGCCATCATGCGCTTGCGAGCCCTCACGACGGGGGATGCTGTGGCCCGGGGTGGGGTCGTCTTGGCGGTGTCTCTGGACATCGCCAATGCCTTCAACACCCTGCCCTGGAGTTGCATAAGGGAGGCACTCCGGTATCACCGGATGCCGACCTACCTCTGTCGTGTGGTCGAGGCCTATTTGACGGACAGGGCCGTCATCTACCCCGGTCACCTAGGAGAATGGAACCGGCGAGAGACGTCGTGCGGTGTCCCACAGGGATCGGTCCTGGGGCCGCATCTGTGGGATATCGGATATGACTGGGTGCTGCGCGCCGACCTCCCTAGCGGCGTCAGCGTAGTTTGCTACGCTGACGACACGCTGGTCCTGGCGCAAGGGAGGTCGTACCAGGCGGCGGCCGACTTAGCGACACACGGGGTTGCGACAATCGTCGATAGGATCCGGCAACTGGGACTCGAGGTGGCCTTGCACAAGTCCGAGGCCATGTGGTTTCATGGTCCTCGGAATGCGCCACTGACGGGTTCCCAGATAACGGTGGGAGGGGTTCACATCGGCGTCGAGTCGACGATGAAGTACCTAGGACTCGTCCTCGACAGCCGGTGGAACTTCGCGGAGCACTTCCGACGTTTGGCTCCCAGACTGGAGCGGGCTGGGGCTGCCTTGAAGCGGCTCCTGCCCAATCTAGGGGGGCCAAACGCCTCCTGCCGGAGGCTCTACGCGGGGGTCGTGCGGGCCATGGCCCTATGCGGGGCGCCGGTGTGGGCGCCTACATTGAGGCGCCAACCAGCACGCCGGTTGAAGGCGGCCCATAGGGTCATGGCCATCCGGATGATCCGGGCATACCGTACGATCTCCGGTGAGGCGGCGGGCCTCCTTGCCGGATTACCGCCATGGGATCTGGAGGCAAAGGTCCTCGCGCACACTTGGGAGTGGCGCGAGGAGGCCAAACGCCGGGGCGTAACTCCGCTGCCGCGGGAAATTGCGGCACGGCGGACAGAGCTCCGGCAGGATCTCATGGCGACGTGGAAAGTGCGATTGTCGCAACCCAGTGCTGGGCACGCCACGATTGCGGCGGTAAGTCCCCTCTTTGAGGAGTGGCTTGAGAGGCGGCATGGCGTCCTCACCTTCCGCCTGACACAGGTCCTCACCGGACATGGCTGTTTCGGGAGGTTCCTGTTTCGGATAGGGCGGGAGGAAACGCCCGGGTGTTTCCACTGCGAAGATCGCCCAGAGGACACGGTGGAGCATACGGTGGAGGTCTGCCCGGCTTGGGCGGAGCACCGCCGTGTCCTCGTGGAGGTGATCGGCGGAGGCGATCTCTCGCGTCCGACCCTGGTCCAGGCCATGGTACGGAGCGAGAGGGCATGGCTGGCAGTCGCCTCCTTCAGCGAAGCAGTTATGCTCGCAAAGAGGGAGGCGGCGCACGTGAGGGAGATGCAGTACATGCGCCCTCACAGCCGTGGCCTTCGCAGGAGACGCCCTGGGCGTCGGGAATCCCAGGCTGATTCCCGGCCACCGTAGGCACGGGCTTGCGGACGGCGAGTAATGGGTAGCTCGCTGTCCGGTAAGGACCAAGCCCGGGTCGACGGCGCGTTGTGTTCCACGCGCGCCTCAAAGAGATGTCAGCAGCAACAGATGGGGCCCGCAAGGGCCGATGCCTGCCAGGGGTGCGGGTTGTTCGAAAGAGATACCGCGGCCCCTGGCACACAGGCAAATGAGGGAACACGGGTGGGTTTTAGTCAGTAAAAGTCTGACACGCCCTCCCGCTCCATCCAGAGCGGGAGAAGTTATTTGATGATTTCCCACCCAAAAAAAAAAAAAAAAAAAAAAAAGGCTCAATACTAGGTCCTTTCTTATTCTTAGTGTAAATTAATGATTTACCATTCTATTTAAAGGGTATCTGTGACGTTGTACAGTTTGCTGATGATACCTCTCTTATCTTTAAAGTAGACAGGAATAGTGTAAGTAGTAATATTGTTGGTTGTTGTGATTAACTCAAGACAACGTTTGTGTTCTTTCACCAGAATTAGCTTATCTAACGACAGGTCATATGAATTCCTTCATATCATTGTTTATTTTATTTGACTGTATAAACCATTTTTACTTTTAATTTTTTATTAATTAAATTTTCATTTATTGTTGAATGTTAATTATATGCTATTATTGTATAGAATCAAGTTCTTCCAACTTAACAGACAGATGTGCTGCTGGGGATTTTGTTGCGCCACTTCTTCTTCTGAGCTAAAGCACTAGGAAGTGGTGAAGGGCGGGCGTTTTCGGGGACTGTCTCATGTAATTTTGTCGTTCAAAAAGTGCTGACTATCAGCCTAGTTTGAAAAAATGACTTTTGATTTTGATTTGATTTTGATTTAGTAAGTTATAGCTAAAAAACTGCGATTAGTCGACTCGCACTAAGTTTGTTTATACGTGGGCAAATCGATTATTCCAGAAATACGTATTAGGCATTTGGAAAGTTCGGAATAAACTTTAAGGAAACTACAAAAAGTTGTAAAAGGAAAAAGCACAGTGACTTTATTACATTAAATAGAAAACGTGCTAATTGCTTAAGAGGCCGTATACGAAATTTTGTCGATTTCGCTTATTTCCTAATTTATCACGTAAATCGGAAATAAAATCGTATATGACCTCTTAATCCGTATTACTGGAATTTAGGATTCGCCCACAAATAAATTAACATAATGCGAGTCACCTATAAAATTATCATATTATTTAAAAGTGATTCGCCTGATTCGGGCGAGTTAATTCGTGCAAGTCGATAAATAAACCGAATGTTGGATTTTGATTAAGACTGTGATTTATTAGGCAACATCGATACGGAAGGTGATTTTTAAACGTCGGGCATCGTCCCTCGAATTATTGTTCTGTGACACTACTTTGTTCTTACCACATTCCTCTATTGGTATACATTCGCCGTCCTCAGTCTTTCTGATGTAACCTTCTTTGCAGTGACATTGGAATACACATGGCACTTCTACGGCCAAACATAAATATTGTCGACTATTCGTACAAGTCTTCTGAGGAGGGCATGGATTGATGCATCCTGCAGGTACTTCGTTTGGCCCACATTCTGGAAATAGAAATATAATTTCAAATAAACACACCAACATACAATTTATCGTTATTATCTGTTAAATGTCATATTCTAATGTGTTTGTTGAGTAATGAGTTTTGTTTAGTTTTTTGTGAAATAAATAAATACTTAATAAAATATATATAAAACTGACCGATATGGTGGTTTAGCCTGGATACTGAATATTTGGCCATAGACCATAGTACCTACGATCGTTCCAAAAGTACCTGATTTGAGTAAAATAAGCCCTGATCAGTTTGAATTCTTACGGAATCACTCACTAAAGGGAAATAGTACCTAACACATTAATTTGTATTTAGGTTTCAGCTTCAATATTCACCACTTTATCCAACTAATATTTTATGAGTAAGATTATTAAATTGTATTGACAAAAATTGAGGTTACAGAATTAATGTCAATGGTAACATGAATAATATCTACGATATGTTTGAGAATAAAAACAGAGCGCTTAATTTGTAACTGGTGGTCGTGCATAAATGCAATTTGGTATCCACACTTGTACATTTTCTGGTCCTTTTTTTTACTTTTCTTCGTATACTTTTGATACTGATCGTAGTAGAAACCAGTTTTTAACTTAATTTCTGCATCGCAACCGGTAGCTTTTATCCTGGGTGTTGCCTGCTTTGTTATTTGGTGTCATATACATTATTTACTCACATTAATTAAGACGTTAAAATAACCGGGTTTTAGACAAAATCCTTTTGTAACTATAATTTTAAATAAGCACACCTATATAATTTATCGTTACTAGCTGTTAAATGTCATATTCTAATGAGTTTGTTGATTAGTGAGTTTTGTTTAGTTTTTTGTGTACCTAAGTCACGAACCAGTCGCGATGGTTGTAAGTACTTCCCCTAGCATCTTATATTAATAGAATTGACGAAGAAACCGCAATGATTTTAAATAGTACTTGCATGAGATTTACTATTTATATGTATAAACACAAACAATACATAACCATTTATAAATAGGCATTTTATCTTCGAAAAAAAAACACTATAAGCGCACTAACATACAGACTAGGTACAGAGGCTACCAAAATCAAAATCAAATCAGAAGTCATCTATTCAAACTAGGCTGAGAGTTAGCACTTTTTGAACGTCAAAATTACACAAGACAGTCTACCAAAACGCCCGCCCTTCACCTCATCGAGCTACCCCAATCGGTTAATTTGCTTTGACAGATTTTCAACTTTAAGCCGTAAGCATAAGGTTCATGTTCAATTGGGAAACTTTATTATTTATTTATATATACTTTATTGTACACCACAAAAACACATAACAAAAAACAAGGTACACTACAAAATATACAATGGGTGGCCTTATCGCTTTCCGCGATCTCTTCTAGGCAACCTTGACTTTGACAGTTTGGGGTAGCTTGATGTGCTGGCATTTTTTGTTTTTTGGGTGGTCAGTCATCAAATAACTTCTCCCGCTCTGGGTGGAGCAGGAGGGCGTGGCAGACTTTTACTGACTAAAACCCACCCGTGTTCCCTCAGTTGCCTATGTGCCAGGGGCCGCGGTATCTCGTTCGAACAACCCGTACCTACGTTAGATGATGGTGACACCTAGTTTTAATTTTGATCAATTTTACTGTACCCAAATAAAAGGTATCCATTGAATTTATTGTTATTAATTTTATATGTTTCATTACTAGATATAAAAAATAATATTTATAATAAATGCATGTGTTTCTCAGTTTTTATTATATAGGTATAATAAAAACAAGAAAAAGAATCACAGGGCATAAAAATTTCGTCCGCATCTCTGTCAGTGAGATTTTTTATATTATTAATTTCTTTATTCAAAATTACTTTTTATTTATTTGAATATTTAAAATACCCCAGAAACCTGGAATAACATATAGGATACTTTTTATCCCGGTACTACGTTCCCGTGGGATAGTTCTCAACCTCCACGCGGGCGAAGCCGTTGGCAAAAGCTAGTACTTTATAGAAGTCAGTTGAGACATATGTGTACCCCTGTGTCCTGTTACACCCTGTATACAAGGTGTAACAGAAACCCTATTGCTATCCTTAAGCACTAAAGATAATAGCTGGTATAGAATCACTATACATAGTTTCAGCTCAAAATAACTCAAACAAATATAAAATAACCGAAAATTTGGTATCAAATCTAAGAATTGATACCAAATTTTCGGTTTCATATGTTTCTTAAATTAAAATCATAACAAACGTGTCACCGCACTACGTAGGTCAATAACTTTCCACGTTACTTGCCAATATCACGATAAATCTCTTCCGAGTGATGTGCACAGAGTACATTATTAGATACTGAAATAGAGTGGCATCTCACGGGACTTTTTTGCCAACCTGTCGCGAGTAGCGCCATCTGGATTTCTTGTTCCATAACTACACCCACACCACCACACCATCACACACACACACACATCCATACATACCTACTCGCCGTCCTGGTGCTTGATAGCAAACCGACCATTTTTTTGAAAAATGACTTTTTAGTGTATACTGCAGAAACCTTTTCCTGCAGTATACATTAAAAAGCCATAATCACAAAAAATGCTCGGTTAGCTATCAAGCACTAGGGCGGCGTACTCTATCTTTCATTGTCATTTGCGTATATTTCTCATAAATAAAGATAGATTTATGTAAAACAATGTTTGGTAGTGTGAAATTAATTTTACAGTAGTTTGAAAATAAAAACTGGTGAATTTTAATCAATCTACAAGCATGGATGTGCACATTTATTCTCCCAAATTGTTTGTAAAGGTTAATTTAGTTTTTAATGAAAGAAGCTTGTTGTTGAATACTCAATTTATTTGTTTGGTCATGTACACTATAGAATCCACTCTTGTGCACATTTTTCAAAAAGTCAAAGGCAAAGCATTTAATTCAAATAGACACTTAAAAGGCACTTTTGAACGTCAACACTTACATTAAAATATAATTAATTCTAGTCGCGCCTTCCAAAATGTAGTAAAATGTAGATGCAACAGGCAGATGTGGCACTGGAAATAATAAAATGAAAAGGTGTAAAAATTTATTTGAAAAACAAGTGAGGCAGCACCAGCTAAGTAGGCTGCATACGCTGGATTTGTTCAATGTGTGAATCTTATACAAAGAAGTCAATTCCAAAAAAAAAACAACTCAGTAGCCGGATCTCAATTACAGTGCCATGCAATAACAAAAAGGCCAGATGGTGTGATCTTTCAAAACAAAAGTAATGAGTACACATTGTATTTACTTATTTACCTGAAAGTTGAACCGACGTACATGGTGAACTTGATAGCAGGTTCACACTTGTATATGCAACGGGTGTTGATGCCTCTGGAAATAGTAATAGGAAATAGGTATTATAATCATAAATAAGTTTCTCTGTTTTTTCCTGATGCGTTCCTGCCTATATTACTCATTTAAATTGCAGTTGTTGCTAGTTCGGAATAATAGAAGCATTAGATTTAGTTTAGGCAATTGATATTCCTAATAATGCATTATGCGTGAATCTTTCACATAAGGTACTTACTTCATATATGCAGGTGAGGAATAGCTAGAGCATTTAAGCGGCTGTTACGATTCTTGTCTATTTGGGTAAAATCAGACTTTCCTGTTATTATATATTTGCATATCGGTCAATCCATTGAGTGAGGCACCAGCTAAGCTAACCCATATCCGGAATTGGTCTTGGAAGATTCTAGGGTTCGGAAAGTTGTAGATTGTGACACCTGCAAATAATTTAGTTTAAAATAATAAATTATGTGTCTGTCTAAGATAATAAATTCTATATATTAGTGAAATAGTAATAGTAACTCTTTCTCATTATGTAGGTAGGATAGCTGTGGCTCATCAAAATGATTATTAATATTTCTTATTACATTCTGAGCATAACTGTAATTTTTGAAGAGCCCATACCGCAGGCAGCATCACTAGCAGTAGTATAACCAGAGAGATAGAATCGAATTCTATTACATGAGCGATACTTGTATTTAAATATGCATAACAGCAATACGTTCTTAGATAAAGATTTTCAGACAATATACACAAGAGGGGTTTTTGGCGTGAGGCGAGAAATCTTACCTGTAGTGTCGCATCCAAATACACATCGTCTCTTAGAAGGTATAGTAAAAACACTGAACGATAGCGTCCACTACCTTATCAACACTTAGCTAATAGCGTCCAAACATCGCAAACAGACACCGAATTCAGTTGGCCTTCGCTCCGTGGATATTCTCAACGCAAGGACGGACTGACGAATTTGATGATGTTCTCTTCAAGCCTTCATGGAGGAGCAGAGCCTCAACTAAACGTATTAGCAGCAAAGAAAACAAAACAGCGTAAAACAATACGAAAGTAAACCTCTCACTAACATTATTTTTATTATACTCTTTGAAGTAAACGTAGGTTTTGAAAACGGGCGTCCATTTCTTTTGACAATTTTCAAATTTGACATTTGTGATTTTTTTTTAAATCAATTGAAATAGACCGCTATACTAAAATAATATTAGCCCATATTTTAAGTCTTTAAAATGAAACTAAAATAATTGAATTATAATTAGAAATTAAAAATAGCTATTTCAAACAACTATTCTAATAAGTCTAGTAGTTTTGTAGAGACATCTAGTACGTCCTATGTGAACTATTGCCCTTAAATTTAAAGAACATGATTCATAGATGACGTACCTAAAAAAATTGCTCTGGGCGTGATTCTAAGTTTACCCCCCCTGGTGATGTGTTTGTTTCAATTTGTTCTGGTATCAATGTACTAAAAATTCTCATAACTTCCAAACATGTAGAGATAGGATTAAAAAGCCCTTCCAATATCGTTTGCTATCATCCAAAGAAGCCGTGCTCTTGGTATGGATATACCCTTTCCGTTACACGTTGTATATTGCTTTTAGGGCAGATTTTTCAAAAATCAAATTACTTTTATCTGAGGAATAAATATGTCAGTCTGACAGCTTTAGCATAGAAAATTTGCCCGAACTGTCAGATTTATTCTTCAGATGAAAGTTGTCTGACTATTGAAAAATGTATTAATAATAAAATAATATTAACACTATTTGGGATATTAATAATAAAAAAAACGTAAATATGTCTTCGTAATATTCTTCAAGTAAACTTGTGTACGGTCATGGGATTTGCCGCACCTGGTGATGGTGCCCGCTAGATGAAATCGGGGGTGTGTGCGAATGTACGAGGACCTGACTAATGGTAGTGGGAAGAATCATGGTAGGAGTCCATCATAAACCTACGTTTTACCCAGGTATACTATATTCATGAGGATTATCTATACCCCATAAAAATAAAGAATTTTGTAAATAAGAAAAGTAAGGTTTTTAGAGATGTTTATTGCTTTTCATTATGTTAACAAAATCAGTAATCATCGACTGAAGCTGACTTTGAAAATTCTATGAACATCGTTAATCAATTATAGGTCTTTCCGAGTATTTTCCTGTTCGGAATGACTTAACTAAGTTGAACAATCGTGGAAATCCTGCGCCTCAGGACATAAACAAAGTGGTATACACGGCGATCCTTCTTCTTTTCTGTAATATCCGTCCCTGCAAGTACATTCCGCTTTGCAAGGCTCTTGATTGTCACAGTTCGGCAGACTTGCGATTGAAGAGCAGGTATCGTTCGAGCAACACGGTTTGCAATGGTTGTACTTTTCTTCATTGCCACATCTAATAGGTCCTGAATGCGAGTGAGGCTTGTGGCTAAGTAAGCTGCACGGGTCGATCGATCAGGTGAAGCTACGCCTGCCGCGGTTGGTCCATACATGGGTGACCATCTTGGCATACCAAGACCCCTCCATGCCTCGGAAAGCAAGTTAAGCTGTTGGTCCCGGCTGTCATTGCTGGCCGTGATACTGTGTAATATTTTGAAAGTTCTCATTTAACTGATACTGTAAAGTATGGGTTTCTACTACAATTTGAATCTATCTATTTATCTTACATGTTAGTTAATCCATACTAATATTATGATTGCGTAATTTCATGCCTTAACGACTGAATGGATTTAGATGAAATTTGACACACGGTTAGAACATGACATGGATTAGCACACAGGATTTTACTTTTTATCCTGGTAATACGTTCCCGTGGGAAAATGCGACCTTCATAGGCGAAATCGCGGGGAAAAAATACAACATAAAACTAGGTTTTTTATAATTCGTAAGATTTTTATTACAAACAAAGATGTTTTTAAATAACATTATGAGTTAGGTGAAACTAAACAATTTTATTCTCCGTAGACCTTTCTAGATGACAAAACTTGTTCATAAATGGAAGACCTATTCGTATTCAACTGTTCATTGTCTCAAGCTAAAGAATCGTATCCTCAGTTATAGGACACAAGAATTTCGGTATGCACGTTGAATTTTCGTCATCTCTAATATATCCGTATTGACAAATGCACCCCGGTTCGCAAGGCTCCGACTCTTCGCTGGTGCATTTTGACGGATTCTTCATTGCAGAGCAGGTTTCGTTAAGGCAAGATTGTTTGCAATCTGTATACACTTCATCGCTTGTGCAGTAAATTTCTGAAACGAAACGTTGTTTAATTAAGTAGCGGTGGTCAGGGTGGTAAGTGGTGGTAACGATAGACAATCAATAAGTTATAGCTAGAAAACTGCGAATATTCGGCTTATACATGACGGAGTTATGCCTGAACATACATAAAAAAATAATATAAACATGTCGAATTGAAAACCTCCTCCTTTTTGAAGTCGATTAAAAATACAAAGGATGCCAATCGCTTAAGAGGCCGTATACGAAATTTTATCGATTTCGCTGATTTCCTCACTTATAAAATCACGTAAATCAGCGAAATCGGAAAAAATCGTATACGGCTCTCTGATTACGTATTACTGGAATTTGGGATCTGCCCACAAATAAATTGACATAGTGCGAGTCGCCTATAAAATTATCATATTATTTAATAGTGATTCGCCCGATCGTCCAAGTCGATTAATAAACAGAATATTGGATTTTGATTAAGACTGTGTGATTTATTAGGCAACATTGACACGGAAGGTGATTTTTAAACGTCGGGCATCGTCGCTCGAATTATTTTTCTGTGACACTACTTTGTACTTACCACATTCCTCTATTGGTATACATTCACCGTCCCCAGTCTTTCTGATGTAACCTTCTTTACAGTGACATTGGAATACACATGGCACGACTACGTCCAAACATGAATATTGTCGACTATTCGTACAAGTCTTCTGAGAAGGGCATGGATTGATGCATCCTGCAGGTACTTCGTTTGGCCCACATTCTGGAAATAGAAAACGATAATGTGAAACAAAATAGATACTTAATAAATACATAAATGGAATGGACAGCTGTTTAGTTTGGATACTGAATATCCGGCCATAAAGGGGTACCTACAGTCGTTTCAAAAGTATCTGATGAAAGCAAAGACTAACCCTGATCAGTTTAAATTCTTACGTAATCACTTACTACAGGGAATTAGTAACACATTCATGTGTATGTGTTGCGTGTGGTGCCGGACGTAAAAGAATAGCACCATCCCATTTCTTCCCATGGGTGACGTAGAAGACGACTAAGGGACTTACTAGAGAATGGGCGGCAGCGTTCCCTATGCATTTGACCACCATACTGCGATCGCCAACCCGCCTACCAAGTGTGGCGATTATGGCAAATCCCCAGATTTTGGGGGAGGCTTATGACCAGCAGTGGTCGTCTTTCGGCTGATATGATGAACACATTCATTTGTATTTAGAAGGTTTCAGCTTTATATTTCACCACGTTATCCACCAAATATTGTATGGAATAAAATTATTAAATTGTATTGACAAAAATTAATGTTACAAAATTAATGAAATGTTACAATGGTCACATGAATAATATGTGTAAGTATTGTGATAAAATAAAATAGAATTTCTGGTTTAACTATGCCAAGAATGAAAAAGAAAAGCGCTTAATTTGTTCTTGGTGGTCGTGGCTATGCAAATTGGTTTCCACAGTTTGATAAATTTTCTGGTGTATTTGTTTACTTTTTTCAGAAACTAACTTTCTAAAGTTTTCGTCGTAGAAACTAGTTTAAAACTAAACTAAACCGGCACCCTAATTGTGTAACTCACGATTAATCATAATCTGTTTCGTTTTGAAACAGATTGTTAAACCATTGCTTCATATGTTCGAAAAATGTGTCTGCTCAGCAACGTAAATCACGCAATGAATATTGTTGAACTGTCAAAATGAAACCGATTATGATTAATCGTGTGTTAAGCAATTAGGGTGCGGGTCTTAAACAAAATCCTTTTTTTGTAACTATCATTTTAAATAAACACACCTACATACAATTTATCGTTTTTTTTTGTATTACTTAGCTGTTAAATGTCATATTCTAGTATGTTTGTTGATTAATAAAAAGATAAGTCAATAGCTCGAGTTTTGTTTAGTTTTTTGTGTACCTACGGCACGAACCAGTCGCGGCGGTTGTAAGTACTTCCTCTGATAAGCATCTTGTATTCATAGAATGACGAAGAAACCGCAATCATTTAAAATAGCATTTGAATGTGGTGTATGTACTATGTATACTTATGTATAAACATAAATAAGATATATCTACATATATTTTATCTATAAAAAACACAATAAGCGCACTAACAAACAGACAGGTATGTCCTCTTTGTTATTGTTATTTACTTTTCAAAAAAAGGCTTTGTGCCTTTGTTTTGTTTGACCTTTGTCATGTTTGATTGGCAATTGCGAAAATAATCATATTGTGTCCCGGAATCGCTTTTGTATTAGAAATTGATAAATTAGATGATGATAATACCGAGATTTAATTACTAATCACTTTTTTTGCTATTAATATAAATAATAATAAAATTATTAATCCAATTCATACCGAATTGGATTTATTATTTTCTTAATACCTAAATATACCATTATACTATTACACCTAAATATTTATTTTATCACTAAATATACCTCAGTACAAAAAATCGTTTTTCAAATATTTTATTTAAAATAATATTAAAACTTAAAAAAATATTACTAAAATAATGGTCCGACTGTGAGAGGAGCAGGGCCTAAGTAACTGTTGGTTTAGGGTTCCAGAGACAAGAACCTTCTCGCAATGCGAGCCGTATTGAGGAGGAAGTAGTGCCTTCTGAATCAGGTCCTATATTTAATTATTATTATGAATGAGAATGGTGTATTAAAGATCACTTACCACCAGACCAGCTGCACATTGCCATAAAACATTTTTAGTGTTTCATGGCAATGGGCATCACTATTATTTTGACAATTCAAAAATATTCATTGCGTTGTTGAGCTACACTGTCGAGTTTTTAAACAATACATTATGAGTAAGTAAAATGTTATTGTAAGTCACGAATTTGGGATGCTGGCAAGAACCAGCACGGCTTAATTAAATATACTTGCCTTGTTTAATTGAAAATTGATCAAAATCATCCAGGTTTAACGCCACACTGAATCCCACACAGCTGATAAACAACACAATAAATAACCTCAACATGTTGACGACTCAACGTGTATTGATAAACGGCGGTTTGACTCTATATATATACCTACTAATGTATAGTGGACATTATGTAGTTTGGTTTTGTTGTTCAAGATTTAGGATTCCTTCTAACGGCCAATGTGGTTCCTCAAAATAAAATTCATCATTTAAGATAATTCCTGCTACTGTGAATAGTTTAAGATTGATGCGCCCTTTCACGCCTTCAGGAGTTTACTAGCCGAATACTCTGCTGAGTATCCGGCTAGTAGAGTCAGGGTACGTGACAGAGTGGTGAAAAGAGAGCAGTGGGCTTTGAGACCGAGACAGTAGGTAAGTTGCGACCTAAATAAAATTAGAGGATTAAAAAATGTTCATTATTTAACTTTCTTCTATGACGTATTAATGGACTGACGTTACACATTTGTTTGTTCTATTATATCTTTGTACCACATTCTTTTTCTAGTATACATTTGCCGCCTTCAGTCTTTCGAAAGCAACCTTCCTTACAAACACACTTGTATTCACAATCTTGTAATTCCTCCGTACAATATATTACTTCTCCACGATTACCACAAGTCCGTTGAGGAGGGCAGGAAAATACGCAGTCGTGTACTTCGTTACGTCCACATTCTGGAAATTAAACATAGAAAGGGAGGTGATATGAATAAATCGTCTGTCCCATAATTTGCTAGTGTAAATGTAAACGAATGGATCAAAAAAAGGTAAATTAAGTGATTTGATTAGATGATTTGGATACTTGAATTGGAAATTTTATTTTATTTTAAATCGAGGCGGACGTAGCTCTCGAAATTCAAATATTCTTATGGTTTTTTTTTCAATGTGTATGTCAGTGTCAGGTTGTTTACTACCCTACTGAATGGCCATTCCAATCTGCCAGGGGTGCGGGTTGTTCGAAAGAGATACCGCGGCCCCTGGCACACAGGCAACTGAGAGAACACGGGTGGGTTTTAGTCAGTTAAAGTCTGACAGGCCCTCCCGCTCCACCCAGAGTGGGAGAAGTTATTTGATGATTCCCACCAAAAAAAAAATGGTAATTCCAAAGAGGTTATAAGGACTTAGGTTGTATTATAATGATAAAAAATTTGTACGTAAATAATTGTGTCAACCGGACCTGCAAATTGCGAAATACGGAAGACAATTCGATTTCGGCGGGCTACACTGGCACATCCATTTTAAATATGATATGATAAAATTAGAACCGTCTAAATACAGATTAATGTGTTACTTTTCCTAAAAAATTTACCTGAACAGGGTTTGTTTACACTTTTGTCATGACCATGACCATAAATGCTACCAAGTGTGTATTACATACAAACTGAGTAACTTATCCCAATCAGGATAATGTGTAGTTAGATGTCATTCGAAATGATGTTAGCGTTGTTATGAACACTTGCCTGGACGTGCTGGCTTAATATTCCAGGAAACTTCAATCTCAGGTAACTTCCCCTCAGCCGTAAATAACACAAGAAATGTCCTCAACATGTTGGCGGCTTGGTGTATATTGATGAAAGAAGGTTTGACTCTTTTTATATATTCATAGTTCCTTCTATCAGTCTGCCGGTATATGGGTACTTAGTCATATAAGATGTACACAGTACAATCATAGACATGTGATTGTTGTTGATTGTGTGTCTTTAACTATTACTTTGTGTCTTGTCACACAAAGGGCAATGGAGAGGGCTATGCTCGGAGTTTCCCTACGTGATAGGATCAGTACCGGATTAACCACGTAGCAGTAATAGCAATTGCTACGGACCCCGCGCAAAAGGGGCCCCGTGTATCCAAACCCCCGCCGCTAAAATGAGTGAAATTTATCAAGACTCGGTATACTGAATTTACTTGAGGTCACAAAGTCGTATGCCTAAACGTTAACATCCTTTCCGACTAAACACAATTTACTTTAGACAATCTGTAACTGATTATTTCGTTGGCGAAAATAAAACAGAATTTCATACGGTACATGCACAAAATTTACAAAGTCGGTCGTGTAAAATTTGAATCGGTCCGATAATCGGCTCTACAGAAAGTCTGAGCAAGCTCCCTTTCACACATAGAAGATCAAGCGCCCCTTAATAGAATTTGCTAAGGGCCCCGCGCTTGCTTAATCTGGCAATGGATCCTATCAGGAATGAAGAGATCCGCAGGAGAGCCAAGGCAACCGACATAGCCCGAAGAATTGCCAAACTTAAGTGGCAGAGGGCTGGATACATTGCTCACAAAACAGATGGCCGATGGGGCCGAGAGGTTCTGGGGTGGTGACCGCGTACCGGATGATGTAGTGTGGGAAGGCGTCCCACAAGGTGGACTGATGATCTTGTGGAGGCCGCGAGAATCCGCTGGATGTGGGAAGCACAAGATCGGTCAAAGTGGAGGAGCCTGAGGGAGGCCTATGTCCAGTAGTGGACGTCTTTCGGCTGAATTGATGATGATGATGCGTCTTTAATGAATTTTAATAATAAGTATGGTCTACGGAGCAAAGAGCTGCCCTCAAGTTTTATTTTTTATGAATAGTGACGGCCCTGATTAGCGAGTTGCAGTTCGTTCATCACAAGTTCATCACCACTAACCCCCGCTAAAATGGTGTAGAAAATATCTTGAATTAAACAAACAAAAACATTGTGACATCCATTCACCCGGTCGCGGGATTCGTCGCACCTGGTGATGGGGCCTGCTAAACGAAAACGCAAGTGTGTGCGAATGTACAAAGACCTACCTCCCGGGACCCTGACTCACATATGGTAGTGCTAATGGGGATTATTCAGTAGGAGTCGGACATTACCCTTCTTTCCCAGATCGATATCCATGAGCTGATTTCCTTTACCCCCAGAAAAATAAAGAATTTTATAAATAAGAATCGTAAGGTTTTTAGAGATATTTATTTCTTTTCATTGTGCTAACAAAATCAGTAATCATGGACTGAAGCTGACATTGAAAATTCTATGAACATCGTTAATCAATTATTCGCCCTTCCGACTTTTCTCCTGTTCGAATTGACTTAACCAAGCTGAACAATCGTGCGAATCCTGCGCCTCAGGACATAAACAAAGCGGGATACACGGCGATCCTTCCTCTTTTCTGTAATATCCGTCCCTGCAAGCACATCCCGCTTTGCAAGGCTCTTGATTATCGCAGTTCGGCAGACTTGCGATTGAAGAGCAGGTATCGTTAGAGCAAGACGGTTTGCAATGGGTGTACTTCTCATCATCGCCACATCTAACAGGTCCTGAAAAGAAACGTTGTTTATTTAAGTATCGTGTAGGTAACTATCCGAGTGGGCTCATGGCTAAGCAATAACAGCCGCATAGATCGATCGATCAGGTTAAGCTACGCTTGTCGCAGTTGGCCCGTGGATGGGTAGGTACCATCTTTATAGTATACCAAAACTCGGAAGACTTCGTGCCTCAGAAAGCACTTTGAGCCGTTGGTTCCGGCTATCATTCGTAGATCTTTGAGAGCCGTTACAGGTCGTCAGAAGCCCGAAAGTCTGACGACCAGTTTTACCAAGGGGATCGTATTATCTAGTAACTGGGTCGTGGAGGTCAGATAGGCAGATGCTCCATGTAAAATGTGGGTATACTCCTGCATCTGGACCCAGTTAGGCTAAAAGCCGACTCCAACATATTTAGGGAAAGGCGAGGCAGTGGATGTAGGTAACTATGCAAGATATCGGTTGTTAGAGGTCTTGGATGCTGTATGCAGGATACGTTATTATCCAGTGCGCAAACTGTAACCATGAATCCAGCATATCATTCTAGACCCCCCAGCGCAGAAACTTTTCGTCGGTAATACAAAAAAAATATCAGCTGTTCCATACATTTGACCGCGTAGGTATTGCACTTTTCTATAAAACAGCGGATTTTTTTTGTAAAATCAACGTAAAATTAATTTCTGCGCTAGGGGGTCTAGAATGATATGTTGAATTCATGGTTACAGTTTGCGCAAACCTATCCTGTATATTATGCAAGTAAGTTTACCAAAAACCCACTCGAAAAGTAAAAAACTCAATAACTGTTTTAGCCCAACCAGGCCTACCAATATCAGCATGATTTTACTTCAGGGTGGAAGAAGATGGTGCTATACAGGATCTACAGCACAGAAGTAATATTAAAATAATACTGCTATAAGACGTGGTGGTAGACCCCTGGGATCTGTATACAGGTCCTCGTGATTCACAGCCGCTTAAGCTAACCACTAAACCAACCGAGGAACGAGGCACGAGGAACCACTATACCGAGACAGTCTATGACATGATTAGCTATGTGACTTACCACATTCAATTTCTGGTATACAATCACCACCTTCAAACCTTCTGAAATAGCCTTCCTTACATGCACATAGGTAGTCACATTCTTGGTTAGTCGAACAAGTGAGGTCTAGTGCACGATCTTCGCACGTCTGTATAAGAGGGCACGGATTTACGCACTCGTATATCTGGTTTGGCCCACATTCTGGAAAAAAGAAAATGTCAATATTATAAATCATCATTGATTCAGCCGAAGACGTCCACTGCTGGACATATGCCTCCCTCAAGCATTTTGGTGGGGTTTGCCATAATCGCCACGGTTGGCAGGCGGATAGGCGATCGCAGTATGGCGGTAAAATGCACCCTGCAGCTGTATAGGCGGTGGTGACCACTTTTTCGCACTACGTTGTGACGAAGACCGATGACCTGATGAAGGTCATGTGAATCCACTGGATGCGACAAGCAAAGGACAGGTCAGTGTGACAATGCTTGCGGGAGGCCTATGTCCAGCAGTGGATGTCTTCCAGCATGATGATGTTGTTACGAGTTTTTATAGTCTGTTTTGCGTGATTTATTTCGTTAGGTACCTCAGTATGTTTCATGTATGTTTTTGTTGTACTACATAATAGGTACCAGTATGCTGCACGTCAGTAGTAAACAAACCGGTATAAGCTGGCCTCCTATTCTATTAAAACTTCGTACTTCGCTAGGCCAGCTCAAGTTCATAGTGCTTCCATCTACGTGCCGTCGATTGTACCATTTTAGAGTGACACGTGTGTTTGTGTCTGTGATTCAATAGGTCGGGTTTTTGTATTGTTTTTTATGTTACGTCACGAACACATCTCGGTAAATCATTGCTAGTTCTTCCCCTTTTTGTATCGTAGTCGGTTAAATTTATAAGCATCTGTTTTCCTCATGCTGATGTTCAGCTCATTAAGATTTTGTTTTGGTTTTTTGTCCATTGGAATATTGAGACGGTATTATAATTTCGTCATATAACTGTTGTGTGAAAAAATTGTTTGATATGTAGGTATGACTGGGGCATCGATTCAAATTAATATCATATTAGGTAATTTGAATAAAACTAATTTTAAATGTAGAGGTAAGTATTTGATGATTATTATTATTAGTTACCATTACTTAGATTTTTTTTAGGTTGTTAAGTAATAAATAATTAATGCAATATGTGAACGCTGACTATGAATACTTACCCCCAGGGGGATTACCGTGCACTTAATATATTTCAAATAGTGAAGTGCCAAGCGATTTTTTATCCAGTGTAAAAACTATCACCTTGACTTGCCCTAACCGCAAATAAGAAATATATAACCTAGCCCAGTGTTACCCGAATAAGAAATGAATATACTACAAAAGGAAGTTTGAAAGTGTCACCGATGACTGAAGAATTGTGTGGGAATCGGTTGCCATGGTGTGGGCATGTGATGCTGAGGAACGAGCAAAATCTCGAGAAAAGATTGTACATATGATGCGGTGGCTATAAGAGTAGGGTATGGGACGTCCAAAACAAGATGACGAAGATGAAGATACGATGGATAGACTGTCTCAAAGGTAATATAGCTATCTAAGTCTATATAGAGTTGATGGCTAATAGAGAAAAAAGGAAGAAGAACACGTTTTGCGCTGTCCCGAAATAAATTGGGTTAAGGGCAACAGAATCATGATGCAAGGGCTATCCCTATATTGCCTACCTGTTAGTATTGGCCGAAGTTCTTCAAAAATCTCAGGAAGATACTCGCGAGCCACACTGAAACCAACACTGCAGATGTACAACACAAGACATGACCTCAACATGTTGACGACTCAATGTGTATTGACGAACGAAGGCTTAACGATGTTTATATACCTACTTAAGTTTTTGAGTTCCTTTATCAATGAAGCAAAGTGATTGACGTTTTTTTAACTTTACCAAGTTGTGCATACGTATCTATTTCAAATGGGGTATTTGTTTGAAAATTTTTATTACCCGACTGCGCGAAGCATTTTTAATGTATATAAATAAGGTTTTCATCGACTCATCTGGATCGTTCCATGGTTATAGGCAAGTGTTAGTTTTTATATAATCAAAATGGCTGATATTAGATGTCAATTAGTATTTTCTTGAATACAAAAATAGTACCCTTACCATTTGGGGTACCAAAATAAAGTTCTTGCGGAGACGATACCAGAAGTAAAAACCTACAAAAAGTAAAAAAAAATGGATAAAATCATAACTCCGCCTGCAACTAAAAAGTTCAAAACAAGATCACTTTTCAAGCATTCCGATGCATTTGGTGGCTTCAAAGAGATTGAACTAAAACAACTGGTAACATACTCATTTATTATTGTTGATTCGCCTGACTACTTAGAGCTTTAAGCTTTTTACCACTACATATTATAAAACAAAGTCCCCCGCCGCGTCCGTTTGTCTGTCAGTCTGTTCGCGATAAACTCACAAACTACTGAACGGATTTTCATGCGGTCTTCACCAATAGACAGAGTGGTTCATGAGGAATGTTTAGGTGTATAATTTGTTGAGGATTCGTGTAAACTGATAAACGCGAGCGAAGCCGCTTGTAACAGCTAGTATTACATAACTTAAGTAGGAACTAACACTTAAAAGCTATCTAACATATTTTTTGCAAAAGTTTCGGGACAATACATGAATATCATCGATCACCTGTAGAAATATTACGCTTGGTAGGTAGTTTATGCATAGGCTGGGTTTCGGGACATTACCTCTTAATTTTCAAGTTACTTAGGTAGCTTTTTAGGCATAGTTGCAGTCGTTGACCTCAACGCTATTGATTTTTAAAACCTGTTTCTATTTCTGCGTAGACTAAAAACGATATGAATACACAGGCACTATCCCATTACTTACTTATAACAAAGTTCCTAATACATTGGCAATTTGGCAGTACCTACACTTTTAAATAACCACAAAGAAGTGCATGCTTTAATAACGTCCGAGTTCAGTATGTATGTAATTACCACGTATTATTATATATTTGGTACCTACCAAATATCTATTATATAATAATACGTGAAGCAAAACCTGGGGTACAAACGTTTTGCTTCACGTATTATTTTTTTATTTCTACGAAAATTACGAGGACGGAGGAGTATAGAATTTGCTACTGTTAATGTCTATGGAAAAGGGGGCAGAAAGCTAATATTGTATTTTTTTGTTAATTAAATCAGAAGGAGAAAAAAACAGTAAAGAGTCAGACTACCGATTTTGATGTTTTCGAAGTTCAATTTTCAGAATAAGGGACCGCATAACTAAGTCGGTTTGAAAAGGGTTTTTGCTGATTTTTAAACAAATTGTGCTAGTTAGAGACATCGTTTTGTTATTCGTGTAACACTTAGGAAAGCCTCCATTAGCTCAATGTATTTCCGCTGCTTCATAGTTGTCTAACAGACTAATTACCCTTTATACAAAATAAAATCTCGTTCCAAAATTCAGAGATAGGGGAACGGTACTCGTATATTTAATGAAAAAAAAAATTATGAACAGACAAAAACTATGTGAAATGTAACATTAACGAAAAAAAAAATTGGTATGTGAAAATAAAAACATAATATATTTTATTATTTGTAAAAAAGCCCTTTCATATTATATTGTGACCTAGTAACCTTATTTTAAATTAATGTAAACCTCCATTTTGGCTCCTATTGCAAATAAAATAATAATGGGTGTTTTATTTGCATATTCATTTAATCTTTTTATACCAAGACCCCTCCGTGCCTCGGAAAGCACGTTAAGCCGTTGGTGCCGGCTGTCATTTGTGGATCTGTCTTTACGGGCCGTCAGAAGTCCGAAAGTCTGACAACCTAGACTGGACCAAGGGGTTCCGTATTACCCAGTAACTGGGTTGTGGCGAGCAGATAGGTAGTCGCTCCATGTAAAATACTGCTATTCAGCTGCATCCGGTTAGACTGGTAGCCGACCCCAACATAGTTGGGACAAGGCTAGGCCGATGATGGCAGATGAATGGGTGTTTTAAAATTCTTTAAGCAGTTGCGACAGACAGACAGACAGACGAAGTCGCACATAAGGGTTCTTTACCATTTTCGTCAAGATCCCTAAAAATCGTCTCATCGATGTCCAGTGATGCCCGTTTTTCAAATCAATCAAATTATAATATAATATTTATCAAATCAAATCAAATATAATAATAATATTAAATTATAATATTCAAAATCAATTCAAATCAAATCAAAATCAAATTATAACATTTATTCGCATAATATCGGAACAGAAGAATGTTAGAAGGATCCCTAAATAGTGCCCAATAAATCAAATACTTGTACATATAAATATAATCAAGCCTCCGTTCATCAATACACATTGAGCCGTCAATATGTTGAAGTCATTTCTTGTGTTGTTTATCTGCTGTTTGGGGCTTAGTGTGCAGGAGTATGCTGACTATATGGACTATATTTCAGCATGGTATCCAGGCAAGTACTTAATTATAAATAGCTACCAATGTTCTCGTTTGGGCATCGTACCTACTTAGATAGGTATTCAGTGTGATAAGGAAATTAAGTTAACAATGACAGATAATATTATTTTGATTTTTATAGGCAACGATCTTTAGCTATCACGGCTTCGCCCGCGTGGTTTTAGGAAATTTAAGAATTGCTTAAAATGTATAAAGATGGCGGCGGCGGCAAATGTTGACTGGTAGAAAATGCATCTGCCATTATGCCAAAGACATTTTCTAACAGTTAACATTCGGGTGACGCAGAGACTAACAGTGGTAGATGTAATAACAAAAATATAAAAACAATTGGAAAACATTACCATTACGTTCCCGTGGGATAATTCCCCCACGGATAGCGGCCTCCTAGAAGATCAGGAGGAGTTAATTATTAACCACAACTTTTTTTATGTCATTTACCGGCTATAGAGTGCAATGCTCAGAGTTCCATAGAAGGATAAGATCCAGGATGAAATAATCAAGACAAAAAATGCTTTGTCACGTAGGAATGCCGATATAGCAAAGCAAGCTAAAATAGCAGGGAGCTGGCCAATGGTCAAATGGTCATGTCTTTCGAATAATACCGATGGTCGTTTGAACAAAAAAGACTTGAATAGAGACCGTGCAGAGTGGGATGCTCCCCAGCTAGATGGCAAGTACACTACTCCAGCTCGCTTATTAGCAAAGTAAAATCAAACACGAATACAAAACCCACGAACGAATCTGAACATTATTCGCACTAAATTAATGTTCACATTTTAATGAAACGCCTACTCACATTCGCTTATATACGAATTGAAATATGTTCAAAAGAATAAGTTTCATATTCGTACAGTACGATCTATATTCTTGTCCTAAAATGGCGGCTGGGACAGAAGGATGTGGAAAGCGAAAAACTATTGCTACGGGGCAATATGGGACAAGGCCATGTCCAGCACTACACTTTTTCTTCTTCTTAGCGTTTCGATGACAGTTTAAATAGAGTCAGCCTAGACCTTGGCTGCGAGTTTGATACCTTCAATAGCGTCCATCAGTTCCTGTAACGTTCACGCAACAGGCCACGCTCGACATGACATTAAGTGCCCCATTTTTGTATAGGACATGGTGGAGTCATCTAAGCAGGTTTTCCTTGCTTTATTTTAGAGCAGTGGACTGTGATAGGTTTAGTCGATTTATTGAACTCAATATTTTAAGACTACCTATAGATAGAGGCATGAGGACCAGCAGTGTGATTCTGTAAGATCTCACTCTAAACTTCGAATCTGAATCCGCTGTGAGTTTCATGATTGGTATTCTAAAAACTCGGTTGATAACTCGAATTTACACTAGCGCCACCCTTGCGAGCGTGTCAGCGAGTTGAACTACCTTGACCGTGAGATTTTGACAGATAAAGTATGAGATGACGTAAGAAGTGGCATTCTGTAAGGTAATTCCCCCATCACTTCGACGCTCACTTCGATCTCGAACCCGATTCAAAGTGTCAAATAAAAAGCATCTATTTTACGAGTGAAAATAGAAGAAATCCTATTTGTATAGTCTTAAAATAATATATTTATGTCACAGTGTTAAAAATTAGTACAATAACTATATAACTTGTATTATAGACTACTTTTTGGGCGTTTATGTAAAGTGAATACTTGCGATAACGATGGCAAGAATGTTTTTGTTTAAATCTTTATTAAAAGAGGCTCATGTTTTGGATAAACTAGAAAAGCGTCGACAATCTAACCAAATACGAAGTTTATCTTTATTAACCCGAGATGACGACTATGTGAGCGTATTTAGATTGTCAAAGGAACTAATTGACCAACTAGAGTATGAGTTACTGCCTCTGATAAAGCCCACAAAACATCGAGGCAAAGGACTTTCAACTCGTGTAAAAGTAAGTGCTTCATTTTACTAAGTATAAAGTTACTTTTGTAAGTATTAACACAGTTTCTAGCTGATAGATTTGTAACCAAGCACACCAACATAATTTGTCGCTTAAAACTCATGAAAACACTTCATATTAAGGAGTATTGCCTTTAGGTTGTTTCACTGCTAGCTGTTTTCATATTAGTCTAAGGACCCTATATGCATAGTTATAATATAGGTACTTGGTATTATTACTATGCATGTAAATAACCAAATTGGTCCCTATTTTGTTTTGACTAGATCTAGATTACATTTTTTTTTATTGATTTACCTATTGTTTCACAGTTATTATGCACCTTGTCATTCTTGGCTAATGGCAGTTATCAGAAAATAATAAAAGAAAATATAAGAACATATTTATCGCAACCCTCAACATCTCGTTGCATAAATAAATGAAAGAGTGGAAGCTCTTAATAATCCAGCAATAGCAAAAAAATATATAAGGTTCCCTCAAAATATGCAAGAAAGACAAATGTTAAAAGAAAGGTTAGTAGGTTATATTATAATAAAGTGACCCTTCTTTGATTTTTACATTTTTGTGATAGTTATTCATGTTAGTGGTTACTTTAAATTACAGGTTCTACAAAAAGTTTGGCTTTCCAGCAGCTCTTGGGTGTGTTGATGGCACTCTGGTGGCATTGAAAAAACCAGTAGAGAATGAAGAACATTTCTACTGCCGCAAAGGTTACCATGCAAGAAATGTGCAATTGGTAAAATGGATTTCATTGTTGTGATCTATTACTATTAGGTATTCAATTAGTCTTCTTAATATTCTTTTTTTTTTCAGATTACAGATGCAGATCTAAATATTTTAAATGTGGATCCAACATATGGTGGAGCTACTCATGATAGCTTCATTTTTAACTATGGTGTTATAAAAACCCACTTAGAGGCATTAACAAATGCTGGTGAAGAAGTTGTTTTGCTCAGTTAGTTAATCCCTCCCTACCCCTACTTCAGAATATAAGCCTAATTAGGTATAAAACTACATAATTATTTGATACTTATTAATTTTTTCAGGTGATTCAGGATATGCTCAGCGCGCCTACCTTATGACGCCAATTAGTGGTGCTGAAGATAATTCCCAGAAGCTTTCTACAACAACCATCACTTAACTGCTCGCAATTCGGTAGAGAGCACAATTGGTCTCCTAAAAGGACGATTTAGGTGTTTGTTAGTACACAGAGTGCTCAATTATCATCCAGACATAGTTGCAAAAATAGTTATTGTGCAATCGCGCAGGAATGCCCGCATTCACAATTTCAGACGAAGAGAGACTAGAAGAGCTCCAAACAATTGCTGAAGTTCAAAGGAGGCAAACTAGGGATTTGCCATCTAACGCCGATTTAGCTCTAGGGCAATTACGTAGGCAAAACATAATAAATAGGCTATGGCGTTCACGTCATTGAAAGAAAGAAAAGAAAAGAAAGAAAAAATGTTTATTCTGCACAAACAAAACGCACATTACAAAAAAAATAAAATTATGCTGAGAAACTTAAAATGCACACATACAATTTAGACAAAAGCCCCGTATCCAAGTCGGAAGGTTATACAATATTGTCCATTGACTGTCATAATTAATTAACCGACTTCCAAAAGGAGGAGGTTCTCAATTTGTATGTTCCCCGATTACTCGAAGATGGCTGGACCGATTTGGATAAAATTTTTTTTGTTTGAAAGGGTATACTTCCCAGGTGGTCCCATGATCATCAAGTCAGGATCTGATGATGGGATCTTGGAGAAATAGAGAGAACTCTTCAAATTTTATAGGCACACTTGAAGCAATTTGTGTAGTTTTTGGAAGAGTACTTTCTAGGAGTGGTTGCATTTCAATTTGGTGAAGATCTTATGAAGTACTTCGGAGATAGGCAACGGAACTCTTCAATAAATGATAGCAAATGGACAGGGATTGCTGAAATCTCATGTCTGTCAATTGTTTACATCAGTTAATAACATAACATCACGCCGGTACGCTGTGAAGTGGTAAGCACATGTGAACCACTAAAATGTGAAAAATAAAATTACACAATTAAAATTCACATGTGCTTACCCCTTCACAGCGTACCGGCGTGATGTTATGTTATTAACTGATGTAAACAATTGACAGACATGAGATTTCAGCAATCCCTGTCCATTTGCTATCATTTATTGAAGAGTTCCGTTGCCTATCTCCGAAGTACTTCATAAGATCTTCACCAAATTGAAATGCAACCACTCCTAGAAAGTACTCTTCCAAAAACTACACAAATTGCTTCAAGTGTGCCTATAAAATTTGAAGAGTTCTCTCTATTTCTCCAAGATCCCATCATCAGATCCTGACTTGATGATCATGGGACCACCTGGGAAGTATACCCTTTCAAACAAAAAAATTTTTATCCAAATCGGTCCAGCCATCTTCGAGTAATCGGGGAACATACAAATTGAGAACCTCCTCCTTTTGGAAGTCGGTTAATTAATTATGACGTGAACGCCATAGCCTATTTATTATGTTTTGCCTACGTAATTGCCCTAGAGCTAAATCGGCGTTAGATGGCAAATCCCTAGTTTGCCTCCTTTGAACTTCAGCAATTGTTTGGAGCTCTTCTAGTCTCTCTTCGTCTGAAATTGTGAATGCGGGCATTCCTGCGCGATTGCACAATAACTATTTTTGCAACTATGTCTGGATGATAATTGAGCACTCTGTGTACTAACAAACACCTAAATCGTCCTTTTAGGAGACCAATTGTGCTCTCTACCGAATTGCGAGCAGTTAAGTGATGGTTGTTGTAGAAAGCTTCTGGGAATTATCTTCAGCATCACTAATTGGCGTCATAAGGTAGGCGCGCTGAGCATATCCTGAATCACCTGAAAAAATTAATAAGTATCAAATAATTATGTAGTTTAAAGAAAAATAACTTTAATTTCGGAAGTCGGTGACTTTGGATATGTATTTAAATTTTTTGTCACCGCCTTCCGAAATTAAAGTTATTTTTCACTTTTTAGTGTTTTTTTGGAAGTCGGTTGTTTATTTTTTTGAAAAAAGTTTTTTATTTATCGTTACTTTACAAGTACCATTTCTGTGACTGCCCCTAATAATTTGGCAACCCACTGTAGGTGCGATATTAAGTCTGCAGTGTCAAATTAAACCAAATCCAAACATATCACCAATGGACTTTCAATAAAACTGCGCTAGTACTCGTTAAAAGTGATAAATTCACAAGTTAAAGACGCACACACTGCAGGATCTAACTCTAATGATAGGTAGTTGTTTTTGTAAATAGATAAATATAAAAGATGGAGGTCAACAACCCTTCCTAAGTTTTCTTTCGCCATTTCTTTCTTAGAGGCCTCCCAATTTGTGAAATGGTGGTAAATTCAATAGATTTCTATTTTTAGCACATCGGGAAATCTATAAAATCAAACCAAATTCAAACTAATCACCAAAGGACTTTCAATAAAACCACTCTAGTATCCATTTAAAAGTGTTTTATTTATTATATATTATATTAACTTATATTACTACACCCTATCTCTATTCTTAGCTTCTGCCAATGCTTGCAGCCCTTTCCCCACTGAAGCCACAGCTTCAGCTAAAATTCTGTCTCTCTCTGCACTCCTTTCATCCATGGCCCTTTCTCTTTCCGCACTCCTCTCCAGAAAGGGCTGCAGGATTTGTGCATTTAGACGTTGTATCTCCATCTGCTGTTCTTCCACCCTCAGTAGTGGTGGAGAATTCCGTTCGCCGTTGAGATGGTGGAGGAGCAGCAACTGAAGACGTGTGACGTGATGCTGAAAAAAGAACACCAATTACTATGATGCCTAAATAAAAAATCTTAAATAGCTGCTTCTCGTTGTCATTCGTTTGAAACATGAAGTGTTGATAGTTGTTTATTTAGTACTTACACACAGAACCAGCACCTCGACTAGCACAAACCATATTTGTCCTAGGGCGGCGTCATACAATGTCAGTATCAGCATCTTGTATTTGTTGCACTTCATGTGATGGAGATGGCGTATCATTTCCCTGAAACAGTTAATAATAATATTAATAAATTTGCCAAATTATTCAAATAAATACACTTTATGTTATATGTATTTTTAACAGACAGATTGCACAATTCTATGCCACTACCAGCCACACAGGATGGATGCAAAAAAGCTAGTACCTATTGCATTTCTAAATTTCATACCGGAAATGACTGTATGCCTAAATGTGCATCTCCTGCTGCAAAGCTTTCACCACCACACAAAGCAACAACTCTTTCTTCAAGCTCTGATAGCTCCACTTCATCCTCCACCCCACCACCAGTCCTATGCCTAGCAGCAGAGCGCGCTGCAACTTTCTTTTTTATGGCGCTTTTTTTGTCAGACCAATACTACAATCAGACATTTAGTTATACAAATTGTAAAAAATACTGTTAACTATATTAAAAAGCTCCTTGAGTAAAATTAGCAATAAGATAAAAACGAATTTATGAAACCAAGGAACACACTTTAAACCAAGATTCGTCGCACATTTTAAGTGGTTTGCTTTGAGCAATGTTAAGTGGTTCTAACTAACATGTAGTAAAAAAGCGATGCTAACCTTGGTCCACTGTTTGTAATTTTTGATTGTGCCACCTATATTATATAGGCGCACGGCTAGTTCCTCCCACTGGCGTCGACTTCCCTCTCCGGCATTTTGAGTTCTTAAGAAACCCTTCGCCATGCCAGGGTTTCTTTCCATAAACTCTACCAGAGTTTCAACCTGAACCGACGATGGGTGAGAGGAGCGCATCTCATTTGGACTGGAATGTTAATGTTGGATTAGAAAACAAAATAAATACTATTTTAATCAATATCATTTTTAAACTTTACAACCACTTACTTCATGATTAATTCACAATTATTTTCGGCACTGCACGATCAAATCAAACAAACAAAACAACACAACGCACTATCAAAATATTGTCCACAGATCACTACTGATATTGTCTGTCTGACATATCGTTTTTCGTAAGGTAACCACAGATTATATCATGTCACGAATTTAGAGTTTTCTGTTTTTTTTTACTTATTAGCTGCCTTAAATTCCTTAAAATACGAAACGTTCATTTATACATCATATTAGCTAAAATTCTGTGCCAAATACTCAACAATTGTGTCAAAAAACTGGAATCGATATATCTCGACTTACATTTTGTTGAGTGTGGCAATCACTAGTACAATATTGGTCGCTTCGGAGATCACTTCACTTCGCAAGTGACTAGGTGATGCTTACAGAATGCAAAATCAAGGTCATTTTGAACCTTATGCGAAGTGAGAGTGAATTGCGATGTGAGATGCGAGTTGTTGTTCGAATTTTACAGAATCGACGTACAGAGTGTAAAGTTTCTCATGCTCCATCGCAAAAGGTTATTGTGGCTGGTGGGCCTCATGTTTATTGTAGGGTTTCTGTATTAATGTTACTCGCGACCATTACTCTGCAAACGCGATGTTAGATGTAGTTCGCATGTGGCGTTGTAGTTGCCAAACAAATTCAAGGTCGCTCAGCGCGCTAAGAACGGGCCATGCTCGGAGTTTCTTTGAAGGATAAAATCTGAAATGAAATTATCCGGAAAAGAACCGGTGGTACAGACATAGGTTGCCGAGTAAGCAAACTTAAGTGGCAGTGGGCTGGCCATGTCTGTCAAAAGACCGATGGTCGGTGGAGCAAACGAGTCCTGGAGTGGAGACCGAGTATCGCCAAGCGTAGCGTGGGACGCCCCTCTGCTAGATGGCGCGACGATCTAAAGAAGCAGACTGGATGCGAAAGATGGAGAAGGGTGTTGTGGCGCAGCTTTGGAGAGGCCGTTTGCTAGCAGAGGACTGCGATACGCTGAGTTGATTGAAAGTTGTAGTTGCCGCCACATTATTTATTTAACCATTTATGCACACATATACACCGTGACATTTTAGATTTTAGTCGTCTCACAAAGGTGGTCCACTCAATGTTTCCATCATAACATACCTCTAGGCGCGATTAAAACATTGTTACCATTAAATAAGATAATAGATACAAAGAAAAATAATGAATGCTTCAGAATTATGAAACACCCTCCCTGTTAATAATGTTTACGTATCAAACGGTAGAAGATATCTACCTACCTACCATTACATTCCATCATTAATTCCATCTCCATAACAGGGTGTTTCAAACTACGTCATTCGTCTTAGTGATATTTTCATGTTTTTGATTATGCAATTTTTTTTTTTTTTTTTTAAATGAATGGTAGTACATAGCAGTCATTGGGTACATGAAGTGGGCTGCCGTTGTAAGACGACTAAAATGTCACGGTGTATAAATAGTCAAGAAGAAAGGAACAGAAAAATACGTACAAAGGTAATGCTACACATGGTACATCTTCAGTGTTTGTACGATGTAATATGCTTCTTCTTCGTATTAATGCCACGACACACGTTTACATAGATTTTGTTGGTCTACCTACTTATAGCCAACTATTCTTTTTCCAGAATGCGGGGAAAACGAAGCATTGGGATGCGTTTATTCATGCCCTCCTCAAAAGACCTGCAGGACACGTGAAAAAACTATTGAACGTTCAGATCCAGTCGAGTTTTGTGACTACAAATGTATCTGCAAGGAAGGGTTCTTCAGAAATCTAAACGGCGGCGAATGTGTTTCGGAAAAACAATGTGGTAAGTAACAAGTGTGAAGGTGAGATCTATAAACGATACTTAGAACGTACGTCTCTGACTAAGCGTTATTCCTTTCACTGTCGCAAAACTGTAAAACTATTCGAGCAAAATAGAGACGGGGATATGGCCAAGCCAAAGTACATGTTATGAGACGTGTGTAGATCTTTACCTAAGTGGTATCATAGTTAAAATAATAAAAGAAGTAAAAATTCATTCGTAGATCTTTGACAGTCATTAAGGGCAGTCAGAAGCGTTACAAAAAGTCTTATCATCGTGTATGGTTTTAACTCAGTAACTGGGTTTTTGAGGTCACAGCATCCGGTTAGATTGGAAGCCGACACCAACATTGTTGGGAGCAGGGTAACAGATGATGATGATTTGTATATATTTCCTTGTAGATAAATGCAAAATAAATTTGCATGCCTTAAGAGAACAGGCAAATATAAATGGATTTTACAGTCAGGGAAATTCATTTTTGAGCAAATGGACTACTAACTTAAATCGTCCGTATAATCAAATCACAATTTTTCATTTTGACAGTTGTATGAAATGGCTTTAATCATAATAACACGGCAAATATATAATTATACCTAATTGTATATTTAATATACAAAATGGTCTATTCTTAAAGTAGGTTTCTGATGAACATAACTTAATTTTATAACCCCATTTATTATTGTCAAATGAAAACATCCTTATGGTGGTTTAAAATTGGCATTTGGGGTTTAAGGATCCGAATAATCAAAATAAAACAGTCAATTTGTCAGGCAACAAATTGACATTCACAGGTGCATTATTTGATCAAATTGTTTACATTTTCAATAGATACATTTAGAACAGACTATATTATGTCAACCTCCATAACAGTCCCGAATGTATTTTTTTTACAAGCAGTGTTTAATCAGTAATACTTATCAATTATTTTCAGACAAATGCCCGGGCCCAAACGAACACTATGCCTGCGGTGGTCCATGCGATAACATCTGTCACACGCTTCATTTACAAAACAAGACTAGCTGTCCACATACCTACACTGACTGTCATCCTTCCTGCTACTGCGATAATGGACACGCAAGAGATGATGACGGAGTCTGCGTACTTATTGAAAATTGTCTTAGAGACAATATAATTTAAGATTTCTTTCAATTAGTTAGCCAATTTGGCGAGCATGGGAAGAAAAATAAAATAAAAAGTGATTGTTAAATGTTTTTTATTTTTTTCCCATGTCCCAATTATCTTTACCAACACCGAAATGAAATTATTCTTGTTTCTCTTCTCTCTCAAATCAAGGTCAACCGGAACAGCGACATGCGTGGTAGGTAGGTCTAATCTTTCTCCAGCTGATTCTTTGCTGCACAATGTGGTTCATTCACCATCTGAGGACACTTGCACGTCGGTATACAGGGTGAATCCATTGCTTTCCGTAAATACCCGGGCTTGCAAGCACATCCCTTTTTGCAAGGTTCTGCATCGGAACAATCGTAGAAGGCGGCGATCGAAAAGCATACTTCAGGTGGACAAGATTCCTTGCAGTCTGTATACACTTCATTTTCGCCAGTGCAGCTGGGTTCTGAAAAGAGGTTTACGATTCTTTACTACTAAGAAATGAAATGAGCTGTAAAAATATTCGCAACCGTTGATTCAACATGATTCGATCAGGAGATAGGCCCGAAAATTGAAACTTTTATAATAGAAAATGTTTATGTGGTAAATTATATTGGATACTTATTGAAAATTGCCGAAAATATGTTATTGTTTTAAGAGCTTTTTTCCGTGGCATTGCCCGCATGGAAGTCGAAAATTATTCCATGGGAACTTACTACTGGGATAAAACGTACGTAAAGTAACGAACCTATGTGTTAATCCAGGTTATAAACTAGCTGTGCGCCAAATGTCACGCCAATCTGTTCAACCGTTTTCACGTGATCGAGTAATAATAATCCAAACATACAATTTTTCACATTTGTAAGATTAATAGGAAGTAGGATAGGATTTTTCTTTTCATTTGTTAGCCTGCTTCCAAGTTCAGCTATCCAGAGTATAGCCAAAAAATAAAACACAAAACATGATTATTACCTTATGTTTTTTTATTTAACATTAAACGTCTTGTTTTTCCATGGTCTTAATATCCTTATAATCATATAAAATTAAATGATCGATATATATTTCAAAATACAAGTTTAGCAGAGTGGCCATTAGTAGGTTGCTTTCATGATTCCTTTGTAGTTTCTTTGCTACTCTTTTGCTTTACATTCCGGCGAATCTTCCAACTCGGGACACTTGCACGTCGGTATACAGGGTGAATCCATTTCTTTCCGTAAATACCCGGGCTTGCAAGCACATCCCTTCGTGCAAGGCTCTGCGCTGGAACAATCGTAGAAGGCGACGATCGAAAAGCATACTTCAGGTGGACAAGATTCCTTGCAGTCTGTATACACTTCATTTTCGCCAGTGCAGCCGGGTTCTGAAAAGAGGTGGGATGTGTTAGTTCTAAGAACTAATCTGGTAAACGACGGACATACCACATTTAAAAACAATGGCAAGTAAATCGCGAAGTTTCCGCTTTGTGTTCTCATAAATTCCATTGCGTAGTGTACTAATTAGGTACCTCAATAAACTAAGCTTTGGATTTAGGGTTCTATTTCCTGGTTGGACAGAGCTATTGATTTTTTTTTAAGGTGAATCTTGTCGATTTTTTTTCCATCCAAACTTCGGGAGTGTACTCCGCTGTTCGACAATGTTCATCAAAAATTAAAGATGGTATGGTTTTGTCTCATTGTTATTATTGTCTGTGCGGGAACAGAATAAAAACTAAAAAGACACAACTGACTTCCAAAAAAACACTTTTTACTTTGTAGTAAAAGAATACTTTAAGTTTGGAAGTCGATGTCTTTGGATATGCATTTGAATTTAAATTAATTTTTCACTTTGTAGTGTTTTTTAGGAAGTCGATTGTTATTTTTTTTTAAAAACGTTTTTATTTTTCAATTTTTAGTTATAGTGCCTACCCCACACCAATGCGAAATTTCATCATCCTAAAGTCAATCAAATCAAAACAATGCGTATTTATGCGATAGCAGCATTCGCGGTTGATTTGCTGTCATTTTTTGATGACTTCTGTTGTTTGTGTCCGAAACTCATAATCAGATCTATATGACATTTAAATGGGAACAATTCAAAATAAACCCCATTCCAACAAAAAAGAAGTTATACCCGAACACACATAAAATAATATATATATACAAACATGTCGAATTGATAGCCACCTTTCTTTTTAAAGTCGATTAAAAAGCCATTCAAAAATAAGGAGCCAACAGAGATTCGTTTTTCTTGCTAATTTAACTTTAACCTAACGTTGTTCGTGTAGACTAGCGTCTAACCGCTCATCACTGATACTACATCTGTCGGACACGACGCCTGATGAAATAGCCCACCAGTCCCACAAGTGAGTTCGAGCCCGGGACTAGATCCTTAAGTTTCTGATTGGTGGCATATCGATTTGTGTTCGGCTCGTGACACAGGCTCGCTCGCCCCTTTATCTACACTGGACTGAAAACTTTAAAACATTTGGTGAAGTGTGGGTGTGTAGTAAGTACTATCAAAACTTCTCTGCTCAATTCCACGCTCGCACGGACGTAAGAATAACACAGCGGTATTTGTTCGCGCACTGCACTTCTAAGCGCCGAGAGTTAAAAATCAACTGTACTTAAGTTTTTCTACGCGAGTTTTTTCGAGGGATACTCTCTGTTGGATTCTCAATTCTCGGCTTCAACACCGAGAGTTAAAAATCCGGCGCGCGTTAAAATGTGAACGTAGACTAACCTTCGAATGAAAACAGACGAGATGTGTAGTGCTTTAAAAAGGTTGAGGAAAACTACAAGAAGTAATTGCAAAGTATGTTATTTTATTGTCAACACATACATACGGGCCTTTCATTACTCAGTCCAATTTAAAAAATCCTGTTCATCGTTATATTTTGCAGTCTGTTGAATTCTTCTTCTCAGGACACTGACAGATTGGTATGCAGGGAGTGGGAGGGTCATCGTCTTCTCTCAAAAAGCCAGGCTTGCAAATACATCCCTTCTCGCATGGGTGGTAGGCACACCGGAACTGCACCGTGAGTGAAAAGCATATTTCAGGTGGGCAGGGTCTCTTGCAGTCGGTAAACACTTCGTTTTCCTCACAGGTTGGTTCTGAAAAGAGTAGGTGCCTGGTTAACTTGTGTAGAACTGGAGTCATCATCGTTATCGACCACAGCCCGACTTCACCGACTGCTGGGCATAGACCTATCTTTTCTTATGCTAATCCTTACGCCCCTGTGCCAGTCTCATCCAGACCAATATCCGTCTGGTCAGAGGATCCTCCCTTTGCTATGGCGGTTGAGTGAACCTTGCACCCTGTTCCTCATATACCTCCAAATGCTCTCTCTCCCTTATGTTCAGGTGGCAACTAGATATTAGACAGTAGTCCTAAAACAGATTTCGTTGCTGGCAAAATATTAAGCAAACAAAAATGAGTCTTTGGCTAATTATTTATAATATGATCGTGGAAACGATAGGTCCTAGGTATATAATAATTCGATTTCAGTACCCCCTTTGTGTAACATGTTTCGTGGTCCCAAATCTGATATTCTCTTGACCCTGACCTTGACTTTAGGTCTCAAGCCAAATTAATGGTTGTGTTGACAAAACATGATATAGTGTACTCTCGGGTTTGTTTAAGCAGCAGCTGGAATTTAGACCGGGCTAGAAAAGCTTACCCTCGCTCTAGAGGATATAAAGTCTTTAAAAAAATCTTTTTTTAGTGGTGCCATGTTGGTTATCAAATGAAAGGGCCTATTTAGCACATTTCGAAAATATATACATTGTTAGAAAACCCTGCTGTTACAATATATTGTAATGTTATGCTAGGTGGCCATACGACCACGGCTTTCACATGAGAATATTTACTTTTTTCATACTTCTAAGAGCGTGTTTTTTTTAGCTATCGGGTTTTAGCTTTTGAACTTACTTTCTATGAACTAAAGTTTAGAAAAAAGTAAACTAGCGCACTGGTGTGATAAAAGTACCTAATATAACTTTAAACAAAATTAAACACATTATTAATCAATAAAACATACGATTATCTTTATTAAAAGATAATTTTAAGATAATAAAGTCAAAATTGTAGATCACGTTCGTCTCGCTCAGAGAATAAATAGATTACAAGTTAAATGATGAATGTAGGGGCGAGATATTTCGTGCAAAATCAACCAATAAGCCGCTTAATACTAAGTATATTTATTGTTTTCTAAAATTGTTGTTGTTCTGTTACGCTTGCAGTCTTCTGAATGCTTCATCTCAGGACACTGGTATATTGGTATGCAAGGAGAGTCTAGCGATAGCCTCAAATGCCCATTTTTACATACACATCCTTGTTCGCACGGTATACTGCTATCTCAACTGAACCTAATCACGAGAGAAATACATAGTTCAGGTGGACAGGATCTTTTGCAGTCGGACCACACTTCGTTTTCCTTTTTTTTTTTTTTTTGGTTGGGAAATCATCAAATAACTTCTCCCGCTCTGGGTGGAGCGGGAGAGCGTGTCAGACTTTTACTGACTAAAACCCACCCGTGTTCCCTCAGTTGCCTGTATGCCAGGGGCCGCGGTATCTCTTTCGAACAACCCGCACCCCTAGCAGGCATCGGCCCTTGCGGGCCCCATCTGTTGCTGCTGACATCTCTTTGAGGCGCGCGTGGAACACAACGCGCCGTCGACCCGGGCTTGGTCCTTACCGGACAGCGAGCTACCCATTACTCGCCGTCCGCAAGCCCGTGCCTACGGTGGCCGGGAATCAGCCTGGGATTCCCGACGCCCAGGGCGTCTCCTGCGAAGGCCACGGCTGTGGGGCGCATGTACTGCATCTCCCTCACGTGCGCCGCCTCACACTTCGTTTTCCTTATAGCTTGGTTCTGAAAAGTTTTGTTAGATACGGTCACCAAAAGAGATAATTAACCATGGTCGTCGGATATAGTTGAAGTTTAGTAAGAAACCCATGAATGTTTTCGAATATTTTTTTTTTAAATTAATTGAAAACGAACAGTTCTTTAATCAAATTAAATTTCATTCGAAAACATCCATCGGTTTCTTAGTAAACTTCAACTGTACCCGACGATCCTGGTTACATATCTCTTATGGTGACTGTACATGATTTTTTTTTAAGTGAAAAATATAATAGGAGAAATACAGTTTTACAGTTTTTGTTGGAAAGACCGCGATCGTCAAAGCTCTGCAGTGTGATTCTGTAAGATCTCACTCTAAACTTCGAATCTGAATCCGCTGTGAGTTTCATGATTGGCATTCTAAAAACTCGGTTGATAACTCGAATTTACACTAGCGCCACCCTTGCGAGCGTGTCAGCGAGTTGAACTACCTTGACCGTGAGATTTTGACAGATAAAGTATGAGATGACGTAAGAAGTGGCATTCTGTAAGGTAATTCCCCCATCACTTCGACGCTCACTTCGATCTCGAACCCGATTCAAAGTGTCAAATAAAAAGCATCTATTTTACGAGTGAAAATAGAAGAAATCCTATTTGTATAGTCTTAAAATAATATATTTATGTCACAGTGTTAAAAATTAGTACAATAACTATATAACTTGTATTATAGACTACTTTTTGGGCGTTTATGTAAAGTGAATACTTGCGATAACGATGGCAAGAATGTTTTTGTTTAAATCTTTATTAAAAGAGGCTCATGTTTTGGATAAACTAGAAAAGCGTCGACAATCTAACCAAATACGAAGTTTATCTTTATTAACCCGAGATGACGACTATGTGAGCGTATTTAGATTGTCAAAGGAACTAATTGACCAACTAGAGTATGAGTTACTGCCTCTGATAAAGCCCACAAAACGTCGAGGCAAAGGACTTTCAACTCGTGTAAAAGTAAGTGCTTCATTTTACTAAGTATAAAGTTACTTTTGTAAGTATTAACACAGTTTCTAGCTGATAGATTTGTAACCAAGCACACCAACATAATTTGTCGCTTAAAACTCATGAAAACACTTCATATTAAGGAGTATTGCCTTTAGGTTGTTTCACTGCTAGCTGTTTTCATATTAGTCTAAGGACCCTATATGCATAGTTATAATATAGGTACTTGGTATTATTACTATGCATGTAAATAACCAAATTGGTCCCTATTTTGTTTTGACTAGATCTAGATTACATTTTTTTTTATTGATTTACCTATTGTTTCACAGTTATTATGCACCTTGTCATTCTTGGCTAATGGCAGTTATCAGAAAATAATAAAAGAAAATATAAGAACATATTTATCGCAACCCTCAACATCTCGTTGCATAAATGAAAGAGTGGAAGCTCTTAATAATCCAGCAATAGCAAAAATATATATAAGGTTCCCTCAAAATATGCAAGAAAGACAAATGTTAAAAGAAAGGTTAGTAGGTTATATTATAATAAAGTGACCCTTCTTTGATTTTTACATTTTTGTGATAGTTATTCATGTTAGTGGTTACTTTAAATTACAGGTTCTACAAAAAGTTTGGCTTTCCAGCAGCTCTTGGGTGTGTTGATGGCACTCTGGTGGCATTGAAAAAACCATTAGAGAATGAAGAACATTTCTACTGCCGCAAAGGTTACCATGCAAGAAATGTGCAATTGGTAAAATGGATTCCATTGTTGTGATCTATTACTATTAGGTATTCAATTAGTCTTCTTAATATTCTTTTTTTTTCAGATTACAGATGCAGATCTAAATATTTTAAATGTGGATCCAACATATGGTGGAGCTACTCATGATAGCTTCATTTTTAACTATGGTGTTATAAAAACCCACTTAGAGGCATTAACAAATGCTGGTGAAGAAGTTGTTTTGCTCAGTTAGTTAATCCCTCCCTACCCCTACTTCAGAATATAAGCCTAATTAGGTATAAAACTACATAATTATTTGATACTTATTAATTTTTTCAGGTGATTCAGGATATGCTCAGCGCGCCTACCTTATGACGCCAATTAGTGGTGCTGAAGATAATTCCCAGAAGCTTTCTACAACAACCATCACTTAACTGCTCGCAATTCGGTAGAGAGCACAATTGGTCTCCTAAAAGGACGATTTAGGTGTTTGTTAGTACACAGAGTGCTCAATTATCATCCAGACATAGTTGCAAAAATAGTTATTGTGCAATCGCGCAGGAATGCCCGCATTCACAATTTCAGACGAAGAGAGACTAGAAGAGCTCCAAACAATTGCTGAAGTTCAAAGGAGGCAAACTAGGGATTTGCCATCTAACGCCGATTTAGCTCTAGGGCAATTACGTAGGCAAAACATAATAAATAGGCTATGGCGTTCACGTCATAATTAATTAACCGACTTCCAAAAGGAGGAGGTTCTCAATTTGTATGTTCCCCGATTACTCGAAGATGGCTGGACCGATTTGGATAAAAATTTTTTTGTTTGAAAGGGTATACTTCCCAGGTGGTCCCATGATCATCAAGTCAGGATCTGATGATGGGATCTTGGAGAAATAGAGAGAACTCTTCAAATTTTATAGGCACACTTGAAGCAATTTGTGTAGTTTTTGAAAGAGTACTTTCTAGGAGTGGTTGCATTTCAATTTGGTGAAGATCTTATGAAGAACTTCGGAGATAGGTAACGGAACTCTTCAATAAATGATAGCAAATGGACAGGGATTGCTGAAATCTCATGTCTGTCAATTGTTTACATCAGTTAATAACATAACATCACGCCGGTACGCTGTGAAGGGGTAAGCACATGTGAACCACTAAAATGTGAAAAATAAAAAACTTTTTTCAAAAAAATAAACAACCGACTTCCAAAAAAACACTAAAGTGAAAAATAACTTTAATTTCGGAAGGCGGTGACAAAAAATTTAAATACATATCCAAAGTCACCGACTTCCGAAATTAAAGTTATTTTTCACTTTTTAGTGTTTTTTTGGAAGTCGGTTGTTTATTTTTATGAAAAAAGTTTTTTATTTATCGTTACTTTACAAGTACCATTTCTGTGACTGCCCCTAATAATTTGGCAACCCACTGTAGGTGCGATATTAAGTCTGCAGTGTCAAATTAAACCAAATCCAAACATATCACCAATGGACTTTCAATAAAACTGCGCTAGTACTCGTTAAAAGTGATAAATTCACAAGTTAAAGACGCACACACTGCAGGATCTAACTCTAATGATAGGTAGTTGTTTTTGTAAATAGATAAATATAAAAGATGGAGGTCAACAACCCTTCCTAAGTTTTCTTTCGCCATTTCTTTCTTAGAGGCCTCCCAATTTGTGAAATGGTGGTAAATTCAATAGATTTCTATTTTTAGCACATCGGGAAATCTATAAAATCAAACCAAATTCAAACTAATCACCAAAGGACTTTCAATAAAACCACTCTAGTATCCATTTAAAAGTGTTTTATTTATTATATATTATATTAACTTATATTACTACACCCTATCTCTATTCTTAGCTTCTGCCAATGCTTGCAGCCCTTTCTCCACTGCAGCCACAGCTTCAGCTAAAATTCTGTCTCTCTCTGCACTCCTTTCATCCATGGCCCTTTCTCTTTCCGCACTCCTCTCCAGAAAGGGCTGCAGGATTTGTGCATTTAGACGTTGTATCTCCAGCTGCTGTTCTTCCACCCTCAGGAATCTCTCAGTAGTGGTGGAGAATTCCGTTCGCCGTGGAGATGGTGGAGGAGCAGCAACTGAAGACGTGTGACGTGATGCTGAAAAAAGAACACCAATTACTATGATGCCTAAATAAAAAATCTTAAATAGCAGCTTCTCGTTGTCATTCGTTTGAAACATGAAGTGTTGATAGTTGTTTATTTAGTACTTACACACAGAACCAGCACCTCGACTAGCACAAACCATATTTGTCCTAGGGCGGCGTCATACAATGTCAGTATCAGCATCTTGTATTTGTTGCACTTCATGTGATGGAGATGGCGTATCATTTCACTGAAACAGTTAATAATAATATTAATAAATTTGCCAAATTATTCAAATAAATACACTTTATGTTATATGTATTTTTAACAGACAGATTGCACAATTCTATGCCACTACCAGCCACACAGGATGGATGCAAAAAAGCTAGTACCTATTGCATTTCTAAATTTCATACCGGAAATGACTGTATGCCTAAATGTGCATCTCCTGCTGCAAAGCTTTCACCACCACACAAAGCAACAACTCTTTCTTCAAGCTCTGATAGCTCCACTTCATCCTCCGTCCCACCACCAGTCCTATGCCTAGCAGCAGAGCGCGCTGCAACTTTCTTTTTTATGGCGCTTTTTTTGTCAGACCAATACTACAATCAGACATTTAGTTATACAAATTGTAAAAAATACTGTTAACTATATTAAAAAGCTCCTTGAGTAAAATTAGCAATAAGATAAAAACGAATTTATGAAACCAAGGAACACACTTTAAACCAAGATTCGTCGCACATTTTAAGTGGTTTGCTTTGAGCAATGTTAAGTGGTTCTAACTAACATGTAGTAAAAAAGCGATGCTAACCTTGGTCCACTGTTTGTAATTTTTGATTGTGCCACCTATATTATATAGGCGCACGGCTAGTTCTTCCCACTGGCGTCGACTTCCCTCTCCGGCATTTTGAGTTCTTAAGAAACCCTTCGCCATGCCAGGGTTTCTTTCCATAAACTCTACCAGAGTTTCAACCTGAACCGACGATGGGTGAGAGGAGCGCATCTCATTTGGACTGGAATGTTAATGTTGGATTAGAAAACAAAATAAATACTATTTTAATCAATATCATTTTTAAACTTTACAACCACTTACTTCATGATTAATTCACAATTATTTTCGGCACTGCACGATCAAATCAAACAAACAAAACAACACAACGCACTATCAAAATATTGTCCACAGATCACTAATGATAATGTCTGTCTGACATATCGTTTTTCGTAAGGTAACCACAGATTATATCATGTCACGAATTTAGAGTTTTCTGTTTTTTTTTACTTATTAGCTGCCTTAAATTCCTTAAAATACGAAACGTTCATTTATACATCATATTAGCTAAAATTCTGTGCCAAATACTCAACAATTGTGTCAAAAAACTGGAATCGATATATCTCGACTTACATTTTGTTGAGTGTGGCAATCACTAGTACAATATTGGTCGCTTCGGAGATCACTTCACTTCGCAAGTGACTAGGTGATGCTTACAGAATGCAAAATCAAGGTCATTTTGAACCTTATGCGAAGTGAGAGTGAATTGCGATGTGAGATGCGAGTTGTTGTTCGAATTTTACAGAATCGACGTACTGTTGACTTTACATGCAGATGAACATTCCATCACCACTACCACATAATATACCAATCCACCATTCTACTATCCTAGAAAAGTAATTATTTTCCGTTACCTGCGTCTTTAAGGGAGTAGGTAGACTATAGTATTTATATTTTTGTCACTCCAGTCGTATAATTTAATTGGCATGATATAACCTCCTCCTTTTTTGAAGTCCGTAAAAAATATGATAACTTTAAAGTAAAATGCAAGAAGAAGTATAGTTACTTGTTTTACATTTTTAAATTTTGGCTCAAGATCTATAAACGTTAATCAGCATGTACTTTGACAATCGCACTATTGTCATACTACAAGTGCAAGGTAGAGACGGAGTCATGTCTAAGCCAAAGGACCTGCAAAGCAACGTTTAAACATATCGGGTTAAGTTATTGAGCAGAGTGCAGGTAACTGTAGTAGGTTTGATACTTCCCTTAGAATATCTGGTTTCTCGTAGAACGCGATAACACAATGAAGAAGTAACACTTAACATTACGCCTCGCCTGTTTCTCAAAAGGATTATGCAGAGGTAAACCTCAACCGAGCATTAAAGAACCCAAAAGAGTGCGTTGAAAAAATCGAACGGTTTTCAACTCTCGGCGCAAAGCGGCGAGTTGAAAATCCTTTGCGCGAAAAAATCCCTCTGCAATATTTTTACGTCAGTGAGAAGATGGAGAGTGACAGACTAGGGTTGTTATGTTATTTAATAATAATTACTTGCCTTCTTTATAGGCAACACATAACACGACACAGGTGAACAACACAAGTAATCTGAACATCTTCCCGTCTCAACAAGTTCTGACCCCTGATACCTACGTAAATAAGTTCGAATGTTCACTTATATTGCTTTTAGGGTTCCCGTATCGAATAACTTGTACCCACTGCTTTATACTAGCTGACCCAGCGAACTTCGTACCGCTACATTTTATTTCTCCAGTCGCGACTGAGGAAATATAACCCTTCCGGTAAAATCAAATCAGTTCAGGTCGATTGTTTCGTCAAAGATCTGTCAAAGTCTTCTGTCACATACCGTCAATCAATTTTAGTATTAGATTGTAAAAAATAATTCTGATCAAAGCTTAATAAATTTTCTTATACATATACAAACCTTGTGCTGACAATAAGGAACACATAAAAAAAAGAATCATCCAATTTGGTGCAGTCGTTCGGAAGTTATGTGCGTACATACATTTCGGCGATTCATTTTTATAAAATACTAGCTGACCCGGCAAACGTTGTTTTGCCTTATAAATTATTTAGGGTGAACAACCCTTATCACTTAGGGGTATGGAAAATAGATAGTAGCCGATTCTCAGACCTATTAAATACGCATATAAAATTTGATAAAAATCGGTACAGCCGTTTCGAAGGAGTACGGTAACTAACATTGTGACATGGAAATTTTATATATTAGATAAATGATATATATAGATAAATATGTTTTTATTGATACGATGAAATGTGTCTTCTTGATGTGTTTCGTAATTGGTCGGTACAATAATTCAAAGAAAAGTATGTGCTTCGGAAATCATCGTCCATCTTTTGAAAAACGATCGCGCGATGATTCGATCTAATATAGAGCTGTTACAACCGTGGAATACCACGGTGCAAAATAGGCAAGTATCTACTCGCCTATTTTGTATTACGATGATTTCAAAATGTATTATAAATTAACAACTTTATATAATTCAAATAATATTTTCTACATTTTTGAGTCATAAATGACAATTTGCGACCGGAGAACGTAATCTGACAGGGAGAAAACTTCTCTCCTTCAAAACTATCTCACTCTCTCTGTCTTTTTCTATATTATAAAAATTCGCAAGGAAGGGGTATAGTGCTATTTCGTTACGTGACGGTTTCTAAAATTGTACCCCTCAATCTGCGTAAAATAACTTCGTTCCAAAAAATATAAAAGCGCACAATGGATTAGCAATTTCTTTCGAAATCTTTTAGAAATTTAACGTGCGAGACTTTATTAGGGAGCTGTTCTCTTCATGAAGCAGCGTTTCACGTACGGAACTTTATATTTTAGGTAGTACTCTGTAGCCTATTTTTATTCCAAGTGTAACCTGTTGAGCCTGTTTCAACTTTCAAAGTGGAGGTCTACACCCAGTGCGCCAAAAAACCCGCCGCAATATTTTTAAGTCTGAGAAGGGGGAGTGACAGAATATGTAATTTATTAAAATGTACTTGCCTTCTTTATAGCCAACACATAACACGACACAGGTGAACAACACAAGTAATCTGAACATCTTGACGTCTCAACAAGTTCTGAGCCCTGATACCTACGTAAGGAGTTTCGTATGCTCACTTATATTGCTTTTAGGGTTCCCTTATCGAATAACTGGTCCCATTGCTTTTACATAATTATTTTATGTTTTTTTGGTTGGTCGGTACAGACATCTCAAGAAAAGTCTGTGCTTCGGGAATCGTCTATCTTTTGAAAAACGATCGCGCGATGATTAGATCTAATATAGAGCTGTTACAACCATATGGACTACTGTGGTACCTACACACAGCGTCAGGATGTGCTAACCCCTCAAGTTTTCAAATGTTACACTGCTACAACATTAAATTCGTTACGAATAATCTATAGAATACTTCAAAAAGAGTTTTAAGTTTCGACTTGGATTTGAACCATCGCATCACCGAACGTCGTCATATCCATACCGGCAGTTTGACGGACTAGACAGCGAGTCCATATGAATTGCGATGAAATTGTTATCAACTATCGTCCGAGCCACTTCATCTTTAGGTCTCTGTCTAATCAATGGACTATGTTATTTGAGAATATCCATTAATTTAACTTATTACGTTTTCTTTATTAAATGAATCCCTACCCTCAAGTTAAAACTACAACGTTTGATGTATACGTTCACATAAAACGTCTGTATACAGAGACGACATTTCGTTAGTTTATGTCAATCTAAAATATTTCTAGCGCTTCCTATTTTATCATTTGCGTTAAAAGGATATCACTTGTCTACTGACCGGTTTGTGTCAATTGGTAAAAATGTATTATAAGTTATCTGTAAATTATCAAATGAAATTGTAAAATCTTTGTAGGAAAATAAGATAAAAGTTTTGTTAAATAATAGCAATAATAAATATTATGAAAATATTTTGAAAGTATTGAATTTTTCTGCATTTTTCAACTCTTTTTCAATATTACTAAAACAAAATACAAAAATTATTTATAAAAAATGCATGACAATAAGCATATTTTGTGTGCAGTTCTCAGGATTCGAACCTTCAATTAATGCACGGCAAGCGGTCTTTTAACCTCCGGTCTAATTCGACGTTGCATGATTTCTCGTAAATGTTAAACATATTCACTGAAATAATACAGAAATTATAATAAAATGTTTTTGCAAAATACAAAAAGTAACTTGGGCCAAGCACGGATTTGAACGCACATGTCTTTTAGATGGGTAACTACTTAATGGAGCTGTGTGTATAAAATAAGTAAGTATCTACTAAGACACTTGCCTATTTCGTATTACTGTGATTTCTCAAAATTATGGATTAATAACAACTTCATGTAATTAAAAAAAAAATTCTACATTTTTGATCATAATGACAATTCGTGACCGGAGAACGTAATCCGACAGGAAGAAAACTTCATAAAACCGCGCAATAATAGGTGTACTACTAGGAAGCTTTGCTTCTGTGGGCCGACATTCGTGGTAATTCGGTTAAACAACAAATTTACTGAAGCGCATACCTTTTCTGGTTTTTACCATTACCATTTTGTTTTGCGCACTGATAAGACCAGTTATTATGATTCCTTCTGTTTTATGAATTACCAGTTATAATCCTGCTTCCTACTACCTATTATATTATAAATTAATGTAGTTTCATGTTTGTGAGTCTGTTTGTTTAGTTAACAAACAAAGTCACAAACACTTTAACGGCTGAACAGATTTGAATGAAATTTGGGACGCAGCTCGAATACGACCTAGGTCGTAGTAATTATCATGGTCTTAAAAACTATCGCATTAGCTCAAACCAATACGATATTTTTTTTACCTGGGTATTTACCTACATCGTTACTTTTACGACATTTGGTGCAAAACGTGGACATTGAAAGTCGGGTAGGTCCACAAATGGGGTCCACAATGTTCCACAACGTCACTCTGCAAGCTATGGAGTGGATTATCGTCGGAGTTTCTTTAAAAAATAAAATCAGGAATAAAATTATCTGGAACAGAACCGGAGTTACCGACATAACTTGCGGAGTATGCAAACTGAAGAGGCGGTGAGCTGGCCATGTGTGTCGGAAAGCCAATGGCCGGTGGAGTAGACGAGTCCCGGAGGGGAGACTGCGTATCGGCAAGGGTAGCATGGATGTAAGAAACTGACTAGGACAGACTGGATACAGAATGGTGGTGTGGCGTAGTCTGGGAGAGGACTACATCCAGCAGTGGACTGCGATAGGCTGAGTTTGTTTACTTGCCGATATGAAATAGTTTAACTAAGACGTGAAACCATGAGGCATTGCTAGTGCATAATTCCACTATATAACATAATGACCTTGCCACATTGTTTTCCCTGAACCTATTTATCTTTGTCTGTTTCACAGCAAAAAGAGCTTTACGAAAAATGGCGGATATCATTATCCAGCGAGGTAATTGCGTCACATACAACGGCATTGCTTTTAATTTTGAAAGTTTGCCAACATTCATTGCGTTATTTACGTTGCTGAGCTGAGCAGACGAATTTATATATTTTACGAACACGTGAAGCAATGTATCCATAGATATATTTGTTTACAAACATTTTATGGACGTGGCCGGACCCCCTTCAGGAACGAAATTCCTTGCACAATGCTTTGATCAAAATATAACCCACAACTTAAAAGGCCAATAAGTTTGTTTTTATTTTATTTTTTAGAGGTTTTTGTTTAGGGTTAGGGGTTTTTTTAATTTTAAATTTAACTTTTATTTCCTGCTATTTAAACTGAATATAGTAATAGTAAACACGCTATGATCGACACATTATGCCACGCTTTAATCTGCGCAACATTACTGCGCTCAATAGACTAACAATTTCCATCGAAATATTTTGGAAATTGAAATCTTTTGAAAGTGCAATACTATATCAGGGAGGGAAGCTAATTCCCTTCATGAAGCGGACTCTACAGCTCCCACGGAGTCCTTAAGAACACGTACCTACGGAACGTGGTATTTTAGGTGGTACTCTACGTTGTCGTCTGTTTTTATCCAAGTGTATCCTGTTGAGCCTGTTTCAACTTTCAAGGTGGTTCTGATACAAATAAAAGGCGTCTGTGGTTGTTATAGGTAGGTAAGTAAGCTTGACCGCTTTTTGGAGACGGCCATCAGAGGGTTATCTCCTCATGCTTAGGAACCTCATGCACGCGTGCTATTGGATATTTAACTTACGACGCCTAAGCCGAGAGTTGAAAATCCAGGTGTTAATTTAGGTGTCGCTTAGTACCTATTCGCGAAAACTGGCATTAGTGTAATCTGTAAAAATACCTCTTGTAGATTTTTGACAATGATTTATACAAGGTGTAATTTTAATCACCGGTAACCTCATAAGGGGTCATTGTACGCATCATTACGAATACGAACAACTTTTACTATAGACCCAAACCTGAAATCGAGAAAATTAAATCAGGTGTTCCCTACATTTATGTTCGCATAACTCGTCAAAATGTAAGGAATAGCTATTTCATTTTTGCGATTTCAGGTTTGGGCCCATAGTAAAAGTTGTTCGTAATGATGCGTATAATGACCCCTTAGACCCGAAGCGTATGAAAAATCTTAAAATTAATGTTTTTCTTTAGTATTTTTTGTACCTATCAGGTACCAAGAAGGGGCTTGTGGCTAAATAATTGCAGGCGTACGAGTCGATCATTTAGGGCTACGCTTGCCGCGTACTTTAACACCTATATTCTAAGTCGTCACCTCGAAAGCTCCTCGACTCATAACTCATTCGAGGAGACCTCAAGGCGTGCCTCGAAAGATCCTCAAAATCGGTATTCATAGACGTAAGACTGAGGAAATTATGAGGTGCCTCGAATGAGTGTGAGTCGAGGTGATACGTCACAAAAACGTCATTGTTTGGAGAAATATTCCGTTTATAATGTTGGCTATGCTTATTTTTAAGTTTAGCCAATGTTATAAACGGACTGATTTTATGCAAATCTCAGACGTAAGACTGAGGAAATTATGAGGTGCCTCGAATGAGTGTGAGTCGAGGTGATACGTCACAAAAACGTCATTGTTTGGAGAAATATTCCGTTTATAATGTTGGCTATGCTTATTTTTAAGTTTAGCCAATGTTATAAACGGACTGATTTTATGCAAATCTCAGACGTAAGACTGAGGAAATTATGAGGTGCCTCGAATGAGTGTGAGTCGAGGTGATACGTCACAAAAACGTCATTGTTTGGAGAAATATTCCGTGTATAATATTGGCTAAACTTATTTTTAAGTTTAGCCAATGATATAAACGGATTGATTTTGTGCAAATCTCCGCAAGCAATCTGAAAATACATTACCAATTTAAGTATGTAAGTAGGATAGGTAACTACTACTAAAATACTAAATTTGAACTGTTAACTTGTTTGCGCAAAAAATGTTAACAGCAACTTACTTGAAAGTTTCCTGTTGCAATAAAATACTAATACTTGGATTATGGGCGGAATTGGCAATCCACGTCTGTTACCACCAATATCCAGAAACAAAAGTGGTAACAAAAAGCTCACCACAACATCTTTATAAAGCGAAATCTAATTTTAAATTCATTTTCATCATAAAACTCAATTGGATTTCCTGCATCTCGTAAATAGCGTCGCGATACGTAATTATATGGATTATCGTACACAATAGTCAATAAACTCTTCAAAAGACATTACGAAAATATGATAAAATACACTTTGTTTTGGTTAAAAGCTTCCTCAAGGTAGATGCCGACGTACCTTATATTTGACAGTTGGTTCCTCAACTCAAACTCACCTCGACTGAGGAAATTGTCTAAGATGAGGAGTAAAATTGCAACTATGAATATCAAACTACCTAAGTGAGGTTGAGTCGAGTCGAGGAAATCATGAGGTTTTGACTTAGAATATGGGTGTAAATGTCAAGAAACCTCCGATCCTCCTAGAGCACGTCAAGCCGTTGGTCCCGGCTGTCATTCGTGGGATCTTTGACAGTCGTTACGCGTCGTCAGAAGCCCGAAAGTCTGGCAACCAGTCTTACTAAGGGGTATAGTATTATCCAGTAACAGGGTTGTGGAGGTCAGATAGGCAGTCGCTGGTTAGACTGGAAGCCACCCCAACATAGTTGGGAAAAGCCTAGGCAGATGATGATCAGTAGCAATAAGTAACGAAAGTAGGTAAGTTTACAAAATATTAACATATTTTTAATTTGGTGATAAAGAATGCTTTAAAAACATAATGTGCAAACACTAAAAACGTAATTTATTTTCATACTTGCTGTGCCCGCGGGATCGCTCGCGTGCATTACGGAAATTATCCCACGGGAACGTGCTATCAGCATACAAAGTAGGTTACTCCTCATAACATCGGCTATCTGCCAGTGAAAGTCCAGTCAAAATCGGTCCAGCCATTACGGAGATATAGCTGAAACAAACACATAAAAACACAGTTTAAAAAAAGATACTTTCTTTGAAGGACCGTTAATATCTTCATGTGCATAAAGTAACAAAGCTGTTATGTTGACATTAAAACAGACACTTCAATTTTATTTATATGATTGTTTTAATTATTTGTATGATTGTATATACATGTATAGATATCGTGAGTTCATCTCAAAGGTTCATGTTCACATTTATTTTATCTATTTTTATAAACAACATTATGATGCAGAAGCAAAATGCTAATATAACAGTAAATTATTTAAATAAAACTAGTATTTAAAATGACCGGTCGAGCCTCCGCTTACCTCATACCGAGTTCAGTCGCCAAGATGTTGAGGTTTATCGTGTTTTCCTGTTGTGTTGTGTTGTCTGTGTGTGGTGATTTTAATAGTAAGTAAAACCTGACAAACATCAACCTTATAAAATAGTTCCTAAAGTTCGTTTTTTAAACCTCGATCTGACATTTCAAGTCTTTGTGTGTTCGATATTTTTTGTATTGGAGTTTGACGGTACATCTGTTAAACTACTAACTGGGTTTAAAAATCGAACTAAATAATTCCGTACCAAAATTGTGGTCCCTTCCCATCTTTTTTGGTTTTTGCCGGAAGTATCGTTAATTGATAAGTGTTAGGTAAGTCTCCGAGTAAAATGGCTGTGTGAATGAACTTATATACACCGTGACATTTTAGTAGTCTTACAAAGGGAGTCCACTCAATGTATCCGTTATAAAATACCTCTAGGCGCGATTAAAACATTGTTACCATTAATTAAGCTAATAGGTACAAAGAAAAATAAATAAAGCTTTAGAATTATGAACATATTTACCTACCTACCATTACATTCCATCTCCATAACAGGGTGTTTCGAACTACGTCATGCGGCTTAGTGAATTATATTTTCATTATTTTTGTTATGCAAATGTTCAAAAAAAGTTTTTTTTTTGTTAATGATTACTAGTCATTGGATACATGAAGTGGGCTGCCGTTGTAAGACGACTAAAATGTCACGGTGTATATGGGTTCTGTTTTGAAACCCATAAAACCGGTTGTAGCTGAGTACCGTATGGAGCGGCTGCATAATCTGTCCTCCACAAATTAGTTAACTTGGTATTTAGACTTTCAAAGATCCACACATTCCACAAATGACAGCCGAGAATAACGGCATAAAGTGCTTTCTGACACGGACAGGTCTCGGTGTGTTAAGATGGTCACCAATCCACGGACTAAACGCGACAAGCGTTGGCTTAACCTAATGCGGCTACGGCAAGCGGCTGTTAATACTTTTATTTCAATAAAAAAACATAACGAATGAAAACCAAACAGATTCATACTAAAAAATATGAGGAAAATTGATTTAATTTGGTATTTCCGCAATTCACGACTTCCACGATTATACCTACATAGGTACAGACAGACAATCTAACGAGGGAAAAAACCTATGCCTATGTCAATAGTGTGACGTCAGCGTCATTTAATTACTAGATAACAATGTTTAGGTATGTTTATTTTCATTACTTTATTTATCCATCGGTTGAATGACAGTTCTTCTTCTTAAGGCTCCTACACACTATGCCGACGGCACCGGCGGGTTTTTCCCTTGCGGGGATGCTGCAGGTGTTATTAGGCCACTGGCACTTGCCGCAGAAGCCGAGTATGCCGCCGGCCTTGTTGGCAGCATGCTCGCCGGATTAGTGTGTAGGAGCCTTTAGCCTGTCGAAGGCAAAAATAACACGAAAAAATAGGGATTCAATGAACTTAGAGGGTTGTGTTTGATGCGTTGAATGATTATGATTCTGACATGATGATTGAGGCAATGTAGGACGTATAAGGCAAGGATGAGGTAGGGGGGGGGGGGTGAGGGGGTTGGTGGGTAAGGGTAAGGTAAGGCTGTTTTGTCTTATGGTGAATCTAGTCGAGATTTTTCCCACACAAAATTCGGGAGTGTATTACTCCACTGTTCGACAATGGACATCAAAAATTAAACATGGTATGGTTTTGTCTCATTATTAATATTGTCTGTACGGAAACAGAAGACTAAAATAAAAAGCCATTAAAAAGTTATGAGCAAACAAAAATTAGTTTTTCTTGCTAATTTAACCTAACTTTGGGCGAGTTTAAGTAATAAAAGACGTGTAAAATGTCCAAAATCAAGTCGGTGCCGACAAAGCTCAAATATCGAAAAGTTCAATAAACTTTATTGGTCATTGATTTATGCAGTGGTTTTTTTATAAACCCGATCTTCCGAAAGACTTTTCAAAATTTTTTACTCGCCTGTTTTACTATAAATGATCCTGCATCTCACTCAATAACGTTGTGAATGTAGACTAGCGTCTAACTGCTCATCACTGATACTACATCTGCCGGAAACAATGCCTGGTGAGACTGCGGGCTTTTTAGCCATCAACTCAAATTACCAACCAGTGAGTCAAAAAAAATCAAATCACCAACCAGTGAGTTCGAGCCCGCGACTAGATTCCCTTTATCAGATCAGTTGTTTCCTCATGTGTAATTGGCATCAGCTGGGTTTTCCATCTCTACATCTTGATCACTATCTTGTGTAGATTTTAATAAATTAAATTTAATTGTTTTATACATTTTCCTACTACAGTTTTTCCTGTATATACAAGCCTTCTTGTATCAAATCTGATCCGTATGTTTCTGATATTAAAACGGCGAAGGAAAATAACGTGAAGAAACCGGCATAGTTCGTTATAGTACCTAATCTAAATACTTACTGTGATTAGTAACGTCTATACAGGATAAGTTTTATCCAGTGCGCAAACTGTAACCATGCATTCATCATATTCAATTCTAGACCCCCAGCACAGAAATTTTTCGTCGGTACTACAAAAAAAAATCAGCTGTTCCATTATTTTCGACCGCGTAGGTTTTGCACTTTTCTATGAAACAGCTGATTTTTTTTTGTAAAACCGTTTTAGAGGGTATGATATGCTGAGTTCATGGTTACAGTTTGCGCACTGGATAAAAACTTATCCTGTATAGTAGTCGCCCATCAGTCGAAATTCGACCATATTTTTTTTTTAATAATTAAATGATTGCTTGATTGTTTTTTTGTTTTTTTTTTTAATGGTTGATTGATTGATTTGATGATTGATTTTTTGATTAATATTTGATTGTAATTTTTTTTGATTGATTGGTGCATTAATATATAAAAATATTACCTTACTGCACTCCTTTCCAATATAAACTTGAACTTCGCCAAATTTCGTACTCCTCCGTCTGCGTAATTTTCGTAAAAAGAAGTACAAAGTATTTGCTTCACCTATTAATAAATAGATGTGCAATTGTTAAACCAAATATAAAGACTGTTTATCTCTTTCATTTTTAGATTGTGGACAAAATGAAGAAATGAAATGCGTGCCATCGTGCCCCCCACCAAAAACTTGCAGAAATCGTGACGTAGCGTATGACTGTTTGGTTCAGCCTTGTCAACACGTGTGTGTCTGCAAACCTGGATTCCTAAAGAATGCTGAAGGAACCTGTATAACTAATGAGGAGTGTGGTAAGTAATAACTTTTTGTATTTCCGTTATAGTTACAATCTAATAGAATACAAATTATACAAAGCTTTTAATAAAACGAATAAAATATTAAGTAATTTGTAAACCGCTAGTATTATTTTGGACCCCCATCGGGTGAAAGCCTTCTCCAAAGAGACACAAATGTCTTCGAATTCTTGGTCCTAGGACATGTTGGATTCCCCACTGTTGGGTTTTTTTTCACCGTTTTGTGAGCAGTGGTGGTAAAATTAAATACCCAAAGTGCCTGCCTGAGGTCGTCTAAATTCCATTTTAATTTACAACTCCCTCAAAGATCCCAACATTCATTCATGACAAGTTTAAACAATTTCAGATATGTGTCAACGTGACAATGAATATTTCGCCTGTAACAGTGCATGTGACAACGAGTGTGACAAACTTGACACACAGAATAAGACACACTGCCCTATTAAGAGCTTCGTCTGCAATCGCAAATGCTACTGTGATGATGGATTCGCAAGAGACGACAAAGGAAACTGCATACCTATTGAGAAGTGCCGTATGTATTCAACATTAATTAAAATAACTCTAATACAACCATATACAGGGTGTTTGGCAGAACGTTGAACATACGAAAATGGTGGATAGGTGGGGTCATCTGCTACTTACTCAGCCCTAATTTATGTGGCCCCGGCCAAAAAAAAATAATGAAATAACTCTTAAAGGTTTTTTTTATAAAAGCAAATTACATACCATTAGAAAGGTCACATACTAGGGATGTTTTGCTGGAATTGGAACTAAGTACTCAATCATTTTTTTTTTTTAATGCAAGTTGAAATTAAAATTTAGTATTTTTTTACATCTTTTTGTAAGTTTGAGGACTCATAACTTTTTGTCTAGCTAACATCTAACAAAAATATTGCCTGTTTTACCCATTTTTAATAAAAACTAAACTTTAAAGTTAAGAAAGTGGTAAAACTAGAAGAAATAAAAAAATCATTTTTTTAAATATCGAGGGGGCCAAGGCCACATAAATTAGGGCAGTAGCAGATGACCCCACCTATACACTGTTTTCGTATGTTCAACGTTCTGCCAAACACCCTGTATAGTATAGCCTTCTTGACCTAGGATCACATGTGCGACTGTAAAGCGTGGGATTGTGGGACTCGTGGTTTCAACCATCAGCATATCTATTCACAAGTATTTGACAGGCTTTATGTATCAAAAATGTCACCTCTCGAAAACCTCATTAGCTCTCCCCCGCTGTTGGAAGGACAATATTTTTGAATTTTGGATTCGTGGCCAGCGTTCAACGGATTCCTACGATAACATTGTTTGAAGTTCGATTCGGTACGGCAGCGTATCGAATGGTAGTGAAGAGCTATGCTGAACAGTGGTCGGGTAGCGGTCAACTGTGGGTCTAAGTCTGCCGGCTCCAGAATCAAATACCGAATTCATGGTGCTGTAAAGGTTGGTTACTTATCGAATGCAACCTTTATGTAAATACAGGCAGGTAATTAAATGGCTTTGTCACATTTGAACTGGCAAGAAGATGAGTCTAGATTCTTCAAATAGACCAGGATAGGTTTTGTTTCGGAGATAAAACAATTGATTGACAGGTGCGGAACTTTAGAGTGCTAATCCTTAAAAGTGAAGTTTCTATCTATACGCACGTTTATTATTTAATCTTCGACCCCGGATACCCAGGACCCTACGGAGTCTTTACAGTACCCTGTAGCTCCACCTTGCATAGTTTTTCTTTTATGAAAGTCTTAGTGGCAATAAAATCTGTATTTGTGCTGGGTTAGTGGCGATAATTAAAAGAAAAAAAAAAAGAAAAAATCATAAACCCGACGACTGCAAAAAAGATACTTAATAAAAAGTACTATAAACAAAGTAAACTATAACTTTGGTTTAACAGACTATTATGAGCTGAAAGCCTAAGTTAAATACCCGCATCAAGTTTGGTAGCAAGCGTAACCCGTTATTTTTTTTAACGGTTTTATAATTTGCAATTAGGTCCCGCATGCTACTAAACTTAGGACCCTTCCTTGGCAGTCGGGTAATAAGGTCACTTTCTATTACATGGAAGTCCGTCAACTGGACTGATCGAATGTTGGTAAGAAATATGTCTGCAGTTTTGTCAAAAATTTATTAATTTTCTACCGACAGTCGTTAACCAATAGGCACGGTCACGAGTTACCGAGTTGTAAGGTGGTAACCGCCAAAAGTTGAGAGATTTGGAAGAGACCTACACTCAGCATTGGATGGCCAAGGGTTGAAGAGAAAGAGAGAGAGAGAGAAGCGCCTGCTTGCGTGCTTAATTTGTGTAAATTATTTTATCACCACTGCCCTCAAAATGCTTAAGAGCATTCTCCCCACGCGGGCTGGCAACGACGCAATCATGGCGGTTTTCCGTGATTATTTCATTAAATACAAACAAAAGTAAAAAAAAATTTCAACCATGCACTAGATCGTTGATATTTTCAAGTTTGTATTCTATTTCTTTTACGGTTATTTTGGTATTTATTATAAAATCGACATACCGTCAATTATTTTCTATTTGCATTACTAAGTACGATTAAATGTTTTTTATGAAAGACTGAATATTTAAAATAATTATAAATACCAACGATCTAGTGCTTGGCTGAAAAAAATATTCCTTTTGTTTGTATTTAATGCAATAATCGCGAAAAACTACTATAAATGCGTTGTTGCCAGCTCGCCTGGAATGAACGTTCTTATGGAAAGCATCGTGAGAAAACCGGCATGTCTTAGAACCATAAATTCGAGACATGTGACATCTACCAACCCTCACTGGGCCCGAGTAGTGGATTATGGCTCACGCCCTCTTACAGAGAGGCCAGAGGCGAGAGGCTTCTGTCCCAGCAGTGAAAACATTTTAGGCAGAATATGCTTTGGGCGTTAACCAGCTGGTTGATGATTAACCAAACTTTACTGGTATAGAGGTATGAGAAACAGGGTGTAAAGTTCACTCATACTCCATAGTAAAGGGAGGATCCTCCGACCAGACGGGTGTTGTGTCTGGTGGGCTACTGCCCGACGATTGATGTCGGGATCTTGTATACATGTATGTAGATCGCGCGCTAAACTCCGCTTGCGAGATGTAGTTGATGTAGTTGCGGTGTGACGTCAAGTATTGAGTAGTTCGCATATGGAATTGTAGATGGCGCCACTTTACTTTTTGTGTTTTCCACATTTGTTGATTTGAAGGTACGTATGTAGGGCATTGTAGATGTCCGCCATTAATATTACTGTTTTATTCATTCGCAGATAGTAAACATGTTGAAGAAGGTTCTTCGACCAAACCTGAAGGTGAAGCCCAGCGAGTGCGCCGACACTCTGACATAGTTGGCAAGTACTTCTAATATGCATTATGGCTGAAATTGATAGTGTTTGGAGCTATTCAGGGTGGCAGGGACCCACAACATGTTACCATGGATACAGTACATGATTTGAATCCCCAATAGTTGAAATTTTTCACTTTTCTTTGAAACAGCAGATTTTTTTTGGATAACCGACGATAATTTTCTACGTTGGGAATAGAATCATGTGCTGAATTCATAGTTACCTTTTGCGTGTCGATCCTGCCACCCTGAAGATTATAATGAGCTTCGGATAAGGGGTTCGCAAGTCAGTTGACAGCTCAGTCACTGGGTTTTCGCTGGCCGAGATAATTTTGTACTGACTGGCAAAATTCGCATAAATAACTGCATAGAAAAAGTTCAGTGGAACAGACTCGCAAACTGACGTCGCGTCTGGAGTTCATAAGTCATAAACCACTCCAGTCCGGTTCACGTTCTGAATGACATTAAGTTGGTAGTCAATTCGCAAAAAAAATCCCCTAACTTTACGATGACTAAGTAAAGGTTAATGACAATACCTACACTTTCCAGAATCAATCTGCTCTGGCGAAAACGAAGTACATACTGACTGCAAGAAATCCTGCCCACCAAACACGTGCTTGTCGCTTGTGGCGCGGTTCAAGTGTGACAGCACGGAACCTTGCAAGAAGGGATGTGTTTGTAAGCCAGGGTATCTGAGGCAACAGCCAGATTCTCCCTGCATACCAAGATGTCAGTGTTCGCAGATGAAACATTCTCTGGACTGCGGGCTTCACGATTCTACTACCAAAATATAGGATACAAACTCAAGTGAATCTCGTGCGGGGCACGGGATGGCAGAAGCCATCTGTACGAAAAGTATCTGATAAAAATGTAAACAAACCAGAGGAATAATAGCGTAACAAACTAACAGTAGGAATGGCTTTCCTTTTAACAGTTCAACAACATTCATTACGGTATTTACGTGGTAAAGCAAACAATTTATTTGGAGATATGACTCTATATCCGACTGTTACGCAAATAGAGTCAGCATAGATTCTTATACAGTTACTCCCTAAATGATATTAGTAACACATTCAGTTATAGTTATTCATTCATTCAGTATTAGTTTCAATTTTATATTTTTCAACAATTATTATTTCAATAAAATCAACATCGACAAAACTTGAGGTTATAAAATTGAACTCAATTGTAAAATGAAAACCATATTTAAGAGGGAACCACCAGGGTATCCAGCGAGATTCTATTTTTCTGACGCTTTTTCTGAGTCAGTGGTAGGCTGTCAGGCTGTATGTTGAATAAAATATAAAGATATTATTGATTTTTATTTCCGTAAAACCATATTTTTTTCTGACACTGACCTGCAACTTTGCAAAAAACGGAAGAAAATTTGAATTTCGAGGGCTAGCTTAGTGCATCCGCCTAAAGGTGATTTGAAATTTAGAATTTCGTTTAGTAGCACTAAAAATTGGCATCCACAGTTACGATTTCTGATCGATTGGTTTACATTTTCATCTGATACATTTGGAACATACTACAATAGGTAGGTAGGCCAATGTGAGTCCAACAACCTAAGGTTCCCACAGACCGGCGCGATGCAACAGCGCAACACGACTTTATTAGAACAATTTATACAAAAATCTTCATGGAAACTGATCTACTAGACTCGCGTCGCGCTGGTCTGCAGGAGCGTTTACATTTTGGAAATGAATGTCAGTAGTAGCAATTTTTTGTCAATTTTATCGAACCATCTGAGAGCCTCCCAGCCTGGGCACGCGTTAACGTGGCCAACTTGGAAATCTCTAAATAGACTTCGATCCCACGGCTGCCGGAGTAAAGATAAACTCCATAGATGAGGTTCACAGGCGACTCAGATCTCAAGTGCGTATGCGGCACCTTCCCACAGACAATGGTTCCTCTTCCATCCTACGCGGCATGCTCACCTGTACATTAGATGATTTTATGACTGCGTCATTAGGTCTAGTTCGCGCAACTGAATTTTGGGCCAAAAATGTTTGAACTTCTGCCAGGGGTGTGGGTTATTCGAAAGAGATACCGTGGTCTTTGGCACACAGGCAACTGAAGCAACACGGGTAGGTTTTAGTCAGTAAAAGTCTGACACGCCCTCCCGCTCCACCCGGTGCGGGAGAAGTTATTTGATGATTTTCCACCCTCAAAAACAAAAAGAGGTTTGAACATTTTGCCAACGATACACTGAGGCAAATAATGTACCTACCAACAGTGGGTAGTATGGCAGTTGTAACATTTGGACCTTGAGCTGGCCTATTGAAGTACGGAGTTCCAATAAATAAGTCGACGTAATAATATCGCGGCGGGATTTTTTCACACACTGGATATTCAACGCACTGCTTAGCACCGAGAGTTGAAAATCGAACAGTGTTTATTGTCGACGCGCAGGGAGGCACTCTGTTAGATTGTCAATGCTCGGTTCTACACCAAAAGTTCAAAATCCAGTGCTTAATAAAATCCCGCCGATATTTTTAAGTTCGTGTGTACGTGGACTAAGGGGCTAGCTCAATGACTATATTAATTCTCTTTGGGCTAGCTTATACTGATGTTGTTAACACTGATGTGCGCGCAAACTAACTGCTGCCAACGAATAAATACTCATGTTATGTTATTATCTTCTTGTTTTTCTATACCTCCATTTATGTATTTAGGTTAAGGAGTAGATATGTACAGTAATGTACGCATTTTCAATAAAATGCTTACCTATCTGCTGAATTATATTATAATTAAATAAGTAATTAAATTAAATTAAAAAAGTAACGTATGTCAGACGATCAATGGGCCAAACTTACGACCCCGTGGGTGCCGCTTAATGGCAAACGATAGCGCGGCAGACCCAGACGGAGATGGAGGGATGAGCTACACCTATAGTAAAGATTGGTTTTTGACAGCTCTGGACAGAGAGAGATGGAAAGAGAGTAGGGAAGCCTTTGCCCAGCAGTAAACATTAATGGCTAATAATAAAATAAAATAAATTATTAAAATAACCCTATTAGAAAACATTTCTGAGAAATAAAATTATACAACGAAAATTTTATGCCAGTTTTACTATGTTATCATGTTGACTAATTACCGAAAATTCACGTTACCAAAGTCGGTCACGGTTCTATATATGACTACCTTCTGCCTGTGACTACGTTCGCGTGGAAGTCTCTAAAATAAGAACTAGATTTTTATCAAATGCACGCATCACACGCTAGTACTTTCTTTTCGCTTTTCGACTCCTAACTTAAGGATCGTAGCGTGAATCAGCGTGATGTTAAATGGGCTCAATAATAGGGCCATCAAATACAGAAAATATGTTTTTAAAATTTAACTGGTACCTAGTTCTAGAGATAAGCGCGTTCAAACAAAAAAAACTATGCAGCTTTATTATTAGTCAATATAATTATAGGTAGATCGATAGATATAGATTGACCATTGCTGTACGAAATAAGGTGCAGTTTTGTATGACCGTGATTAAAATGCGGTCTGTGCGCATTGAGTTATAATGTACTACGTAGTACATTATAACTCACATGCTAGCTGCATGCACACTATAACATGCTAGCTGGACAAAAGTAGGTTTTATTTTAATGGGGATTTTCAGTAAAAAGTAAAAAAATATCAGGGATGAAGGAAATCGAAAATGGCATCGACTTTATCTGCAACAGGGTGACCAGACCGAGCTGCATATTGGACATCATAATTCTGCAACCAGGACGCCCCTTTTATTTTTCGCACCTTGGTTCGCATTTTTCTTTCTTACAAAATAAAAGTTAAAAATGTATAGAATTGCTTCGTTAGATTCACTCATTTTGGCGGGCAGACAAACAATAAAAAAATGGCAGAACATCGTTTTGACTTCTTATATTTTTTTTATATTATCTATTTAACGAGATCAAAACAAGCCATTTAACATACAGCCAAAGAGATTTCACTAGAACTTTTTATCTATAAAACATATAAAATATTTTTCCCTGATCTAATATTCAGTTTTGGTCCTGCTGATTTTCAAGTCACCGTGCTCCAGCTTCTGTTGGCACTTCTCCAATCTACTCTGGATCTCAGATACATCTTCACCGATAAGAACAATGTCATCGGCAAACAGCAAGCACCAGGGTTTCTCTTCCCGACGTCATCCAGAGCATTCATGACCAACAGGAACAGAAAATCACACTTAAAAAACTTTGTTATTAAAGATATTGAGCTCTATTGAATCTACAGTCTACACTAATATTATAAACAGGCAAGATTTGTAGGTTTGTAACGAATGAACTCAAAAACTACTGGACTGATTAAAAAAAATTATTCACCATTAGAGTGCTACCTTATTCCTGAGCGCAGTGCAGTGGAGCAGTGGTGGCCCAGTGGTAACTGACGCGACTTACGAGATGTAGGTCGTAGGTTCGAACCCAGACAGACGCTTTAATTTGTGTAAATTATTTCATCACCACAGCTCTCAAAACGGTGAAGACAAACATCGTGAGGAAACTGGCATGTCCTAGAAACAAAAATTCGAAGATATTTGACATCTACCAAGCCTCACTGGGCCCGCGTCATGTATTAAGGCCAACTCCCTCTCAAAGAGAGGAGGCCTGTGTCTCAGCTGCAACAGTGGGAACGTTATAGGCCGTTTATGACGACGATGATGATAATTCCTGAGTCACAAAGGCTATATTGATTACTAGAACAAATGAGGGATCCCACTCGTGCGAAGCCGCGGCGCACAGTGGTCCGGATTTTCAAAAAGGTGGACATAGGATCGAAAATGCATATTTAACTTAACAAAAAATTGTTTCGTATAGGAAATTTAACGCTGATTAATACTTATTACTGCAACTTTTCAAAAAAAGTGCTCCTTCACGTCAAAAAAAAATATTGAAAAAAAAATGTATGGGAGAAAATCTATTTTATTTTTTTTCTCCGTTCAGTATCAAAGTATAGCAAGCAAACCTTATATTCTGATAAGTACTTATTGTCCTTAATACGACAACATATAAATTGCTTGCGTATCCCTGCGGCCTTGGCGCCTACGATGCTTTAAAGTTTAAAATTTTAATGTTGAATTATCTTAATATTATTAACGAGTTTTTCTAATGAAATTAATCCAAAATATCATTTTTAATAAAACAAGCCCCCCGCGCGCCCCATCCGTGTATTAGGCTCGCCCCCTATTACTTGGGACTTAAATATAACTGGCGAAATGACAGTGTAGTACCTATACACCTTTGCCGAACCCTTCGGGGAATATAAAGCGTGATGTTATGATAAGAATAGAATAGAATAGAATTCGTTTTATTTCGGACAACTATGAGATCCATAAATTGTTAGTAACAGGTTTTCACTTAAAACACTATTGTTAGTAACTTAACCTTAACCTAAACCTTAATTCTAATGAGAGAGAGACCACCCCATCCACTAAAAGAACAAAATACTAGGGTATAAGTCTTCTCTTCATAAAATAAGCATTTTTGCTTAATTTTTTTTTAATAATCTTCTGTTGATTATTCTTTCATCTGTTGATATTTCCTATTGATAAATCATGGTTGATATTGTTGGTTATACTACTAGCGTGACTCATCTTAAAATAAGTAATTAGAAATAGATGTAGCCCTGAAAAGGCCTTTTTCTGAAGTCCTGAAAATGACTATTTTAAGTAGTCCTGAAAAGGACTACAACTTAACTACTACTACTAACAAACTCAATTCTAACAATAACAACGTCACTAAATCTGTCACGTTAACATGATACGACATGACGTTAGATGATCCATTAATCATCTTCAGATTGCAACTCCTGTAGATCCATATTTTCGGTTTCTTCTGTTACTAACTCAGGCAACAACAAAAGCTCTTTAACATCTGGAAAAAAATCGAATTGCTTTGAGTTGCTGTATTTTGGTCGAATATGGGATAAATATGGGTCTGAACTAATTAAAAAATTATGGAGCAAGTCCTCGTTGGTCTTCATTCTGTTAAATTTTCTTGTGTGATATTCACGAACTCTTCGAAATTCTTTATTTCTTGCTTCTCCCGCTTCTTCGGAAACAATGCCAATTGGTAGGAGGCCAAAGTGATGACAAATGTCTGCACCGTGTATAAGTAGCTTGTGCACACTTGCGGGCATATAAGACCATGGGTATAGATGAACAAAGATCTCAGCTGTTTCTTTGCAATAAGTCCTGAATTTTTCAATATCTATGGCACATCCTGATGAAATCGTTTGAAGTATAACCGCAAAATGCTTCAGTAGGCCTTTGTCCATATTGGTTATTTCGGCAGATTTCTCATAATCTCTAAAAAACCTTCTGGCTGTGTTTCCGTCGTTTGTGGTTCCAAAGCCTTGCTTCACAAAATCCACAAGTATTCCCATTTGCTGTTTGAATTCTTCTTGTGTCAAATGTTTCTTTGCAGCTTTTAGTTGCTTGTTAGCACCTCATGCAGTCCACATCTCAAAGTCCATGTTGTATGATATGTGTAGAATACACTCCATACAACGAATCCACATATGAAGAGTAGAAAGTCCATATTTATAAACATCTTCTCGAACAGGTCTTGAAAATACTTCTGACAGCTTGTTCATCTCAGTCGGCTTAGTAAGGCAAATATTGCAGGCAGATGCAGACGAAGTATCCGTTATAATAGTGGCCACTTTTCCGTCGATCATTGTCATATGAAGCTCGTGACTAATCTCTAACCCGGCCCATTTTGTACAATCGATGTTTTTTATTTCTTCCTTCAATGCAGCTTCTTCTTGCTTGATGTATTCTGCTGTCTCTTTGCAAAACTCGAACTTAATGGGCCTGCAATAATGTGTTGAAGAAGGTGTTGGGTTTTCCCATATGGTGCTATTATTAGAAACTAATTTAAGAGGCACAAGACTTGACATGAAAACCGATGAATCACTGAAGTCTACATCTTCACTCCTTTGCTTGTAGGTGCTTTGTGAAGAAGCTCCATTGAAACCCCATTTACCAATTAACTTCAATCCTTCAGTTGACGAATCAATCAGAGTACCGGTAATTTGAAGTATCTTCTGGACTGTCAGATCCAATAGGGCTTGTAGCTTCACTCTGGCTCCTCTCTCAGTAATTTCTAAATCATATGGATAGCATCTCTTTTTAGCTTCAAGGAGTTTGTGATACGATGGTAACACTGGAACTTCACAATCTAACAGCGCTTTCCTTAAACACAAGTATTTCCATTTTTACAGGTTCAATGATGTATAAAGACCAAGAGCATGATCTTCATCAAAAGTTTTTTTCCTATTTTTCTTAAACAATGTGGCTTGAACAATAGCAACACTATCAGGGTTCTTCGTTATATGGTCAATAACACAAGCTAAGTCATTCTTCTTGTCTATCCTAAGTCTTTCGACTAATGCAAAAGTAAGTTCTTCCGGCGAATAGTCCAAAAGAGACTCTGAACGTCTTTTTTTCTGTTTGTTGCTGAGGTCAACAAAAGGCTTCCTAATCTGAACTTCGGTAGATGTGCCCATAGTTGTTGTACTAGATGTCGACGGAATCACAGCTGCTGTAGTATCGATGTCAACTGAAGTATTGTCTGACGATATATTTTCGATAACTTCATCTTGGGCTTGAAAAATCTCGGATAAATTAACAGTAGCGCAATTGGCCAACTAATATTTGATTGTAACCACGCAGCTCAGAAATCTCCGGTGGTGGGGGTAAATGATTCTTTTATCACAGGAGTCGTTTCAGTCAGTTACAAATAGGCAACGAATCAGCACGTGTCTTTAATTACATAACTAAAGTTGAAGACTTTTATTGCTATTTTTTTTAAAATAAAATAAACAAATACTTGCCAAATGCTTGAATGTGTATGTTATAATTCTAATATAATTAAAAAATGATATTTTAAATTCAGCTTAATTTAAAAACTCGATAATAGTTTAAAAAAATCCCAATTGAAATTTTAAACTTTGAAGCATCGTAGGCGTCAAGGCCGCAGGGATACGCAAGCATTTTATATGTTGTCGTATTAAGGACAATAAGTACTTACCAGAATATAAGGTTTGCTTGCTATACTTTGATACTGAACGGAGAAAAAAAAATAGATTTTCTCCCATACAGTTTTTTTTCAATATTTTTTTTTGACGTGAAGGAGCACTTTTTTTGAAAAGTTGTAGTAATAAGTATTAATCAACGTTAAATTTCCTATACGAAACAATTTTTTGTTAAGTTAAATATGCATTTTCGATCCTATGTCCACCTTTTTGAAAATCCGGACCACTGTGCGGCGGGCCGCTAGTTACGATTATTCCGAACCGGACCCAAATGGGATATATTGATTAATAATAATAAGAATTTATTTCATAAAAACGTATACAAAAAGAGTACATTTAGCCAACAGTAGTAAATTTCCCATACAATTATAGTGCCTAAAAATAAACTATTTCTAAAATATTTTTATTACAAGTGCAAGTGATAATGTTTTGGAATTTGAATTAGATAGTGACCCGCCCGATCTAGGTTTATTTAAACCTGTGTTTCGGGCCATCGCTTTACATTTCAATTAAATTTGGACATTAAGACGTAATTGACGTTTTCGGGGCGTGACCGGTTAACATTTAAAATTAAATTGATTTAAAAATAATCTATTAACAACTATGAGATAAAGCATAGTGGTAATTAAACATTAATACCTACAACTAAGCTAATGTAAATACTACAAAAGTATATACTTACGAGAGAATAAATTATCGTCATGAAATAATTTCTAGAAGTTTTTCTGTGTCTGTGTAATTGAGTAACGCTAAGTATTCTGATAACATTATAGTACTACATTTTTTATTGCTTAACCTATAGATACTCATTAATTTGTTAAGTCTATTATACAGAAAAGGACCTAAAAACACATAAAATCGATTAGCAAAAGCATGTCTAGTTTGAGGCTTTATGCAAACTAAATCCTTCCTTCTCTTGTGGGAAGGTACTGGGTCAAAAGGAAGTGCAGTGTGCTGGTGATTACTTCCGTATAGTAAATTTGTCACATTGGTACTTTTTATTCTACGAAAGAGGAGAGGGGACATCCTATTTATATCGCAATTCCGATTATGATAGGAACGATGCGTCGGGTCAGGGGGTTACTCTCTAACTCTCTAACTCGACCGGCTTCATAAGGTGCATAACTCATTTTCTGGGCTTGGTATAACTTTTTAAAACAAGCTTCCCTCTTCTTTGCTGCTAGATTTGCCTTTTATTGCGTTAAAAGCGAAAGTAAAATCAAATCTTTGTTCGAAGGCATACTATTCTATCAACGACTACTTAAACGATAAGAATTGTTGGTCGCTGTGATTAACTCAAGACAACGTTTGTGTTCTTTCACCAGAATTAGCTTAACTACTGACAGGTCATAATTATGAATTACTTCATATCTTTGTTTATTTAACTTGACTGCATAAAATATATTTTTTTTAATTTTTATCAATTAAATTTTCATTTATTGTTGAATGTTAATTATATGCTATTATTGTATAGAATCAAGTTCTTCTAACATAACAGACAGCTGTACCTACTGCTGGGGAGTTTGTTGCGCCACTTCTTCTTCCCAGCTAAAGCACTAGAAAGTGGTGAAGGGCGGGAGTTTTGGGGGACTGTCTTATGTAATTTTGACGTTCAGATTCAGAAAGTGCTGACTGTCAGCCTAGTTTGAATAAATGACTTTTGAACTCCGTCAACGAAAATACGGGCCCTTCCGAATTCGAAAGTTCGAAGTTACTCCTACAGCTAATTAATTAACTTTATTGGACGGGTAAAACCATATAGAGAGTAGGGACAGTTGCCAAATTGTGAAGTAAATCTTTCTTAGTTTGGGGCCCAAACTGATCATATACGTATACGTACGTGATACGGAGCAGGAAACGCCCGTAACTTCGACCGAGATTATGAATTTCGTGCTTAGAGAGTAGGCCTCCCCTCGTTAGGAAGAGGGTTACGTTCGGAACAAAAAATATAATTTTTTTCAAGTTCCTAACCCACGACCGGGTTAGGATTTCGGTTCAGGTTGGGAATAATCGGCTAGTTATTGATATAATAGAAAACCTATCACTAAAATAATTTTTCCAAACGGATTTGTGGTGTGTGAGTTTAATACCTTCCGGTATTATAAGTTATGGTTGATTAACTGTGAAGAATTTCTATACATTTTTGTTAAAATTGTGTGCCACCTGTGTACATTTTGTGTGTTTATTTTCCTTCAATCTTTCAAAAGAATTTTTGTCCTATTAGTAGGTATATTCAGACAAAGCATACCTATTGCTACACCTTTATTTGGAATTAAACAGGCATTTATTTTCTTTGTTATTTGTGTGTAAGTATATAATAGTGATGTACCGACTAGTTGCCGACTAGTCGGCCATATTTGTAGCCGGTTACTAGTCGGCCCATTTTTTACTCGTATTTAATATGCTTAAAAATTTAAAAGACGGTGATTGAAATGAAATTGAAATCTTTATTGTTATATTTTTTATTATAGAATCAGTTTTACAGTTTAGTTTTAGTGCAATCAGGAAATTAGGATTTTAAGGAATAGGAACCCTTCGTTTGGTCCTTTTAATTAATTTGGACATAATGTCCTCATACATAGATACATTTCTGGATTAGACCCAGAAATGTATGATTAGACCCAGGAATGTATCCAAATCCATGCATGGCTCTAAAACTCATTTCACCGTTGTCATGGGGGACTTCAACGCGAAATTGGGCAAACGGGACGATGATGAGCTGAGAGTGGGGCAATTTGGAGTTGGACGTCGGAACCACCGGGGTCACTTACTGGTCAGTTTTATGGAGAAGGAAGGTCTCTTTATGATGAACTCCTTCTTCAGAAAACGTGAGCACAGAAAGTGGACCTGGAAGAACCCTGATGGTTCAACTAAAAACGAGATTGAATTCATTATGTCGACGAAGAAGCAAATATTCAATTATGTCTTTGTGATCAACGCGTTGAAAACCGGAAGCGATCACCGCATGGTAAGAGGCACATTGAATATCAACATCAAGCTGGAAAGATGTCGGCTGTTGAAGTCTACCCTCCGTCCAGCCCCGACCCAACTCCAAAACCCCGAGTGCTTTCAGCTGGAACTCCAGACTCGTTTCGAGTGCCTAGGGAGCTCCGTGGACGATTATAACGATGGGTTCGTGGAAACTGTCCATACGGTCGGGTGTAAGGTCTTCAAGATCCGTCGTACTAATGGCAAAAAGAAACTCTCTGATCCTACTCTGCAGCTAACGAAGAAGAGGCGTGAAATGATCCTGCAGTCTTTGACCGACGCGCTAAAGTACCGACAGCTCAATAGACGGATCTTTAAGTCCTTGAAAAGCGACCTACGCGTTTTAATATGGACCGCATCAGGGACGCGATAGAGTGGAACAAGGGTTCCAAGGTCTTTGCAAGAGTTCTGTCTATTGGACAGAGTCAGCTTGCAAAACTGAAGACCGATGATGGCAGAATCGTATCCGCCAAGCCTGAGCTGTTGAGAGAGATCGAGAGGTTCTATGGACAGTTATACAAGTCAACAAGCAACCCCGTTACGAATCTGGCAAACGACCCAGGAGCCAGATTGACCCGACACTATACTGAAGACATCCCGGGCGTTAGCTTGCACGTGATGAGGATACGGAATTACGGCCGAACTCCTGAGGGCCGGCGGAAAACCCGTTCTTAAGGCCCTCCTCCACAAGCTGTTTAATTCCGTCATACTCGAGGGCAAAACGCCACAGGCATGAAACAGAGGTGGTCTTTACTTCTTAAGAATTATAGGCCCATCTCACTTCTGAGCCATGTCTACAAGCTGTTCTCCAGAGTCATCACAAACCGTCTAGCGCGCAGGTTTGACGACTTTCAGCCTCCCGAACAAGCCGGGTTCCGTAAAGGCTTTAGCACCGTAGACCACATACATACGCTACGGTAGGTTACAGAAGACCGAAGAGTATAAACTGCCTCTCTGTTTAGCGTTTGTGGACTACAAAAAAGCCGTCGATTCAATCAAAGACATGGGCTGTACTGTAGTCTCTTCAACGGTGCCAGATCGACTGTCGGTACATCGAGGTGCTGAAGTGTCTGTATGAAAACGCCACTATATCAGTCCGACTCCAGGAACAAACTTCGAAACCTATCCTTCTGTAGCGAGGTGTGAGACTGGGAGACCTTATCTCTCCGACACTGTTCACCGCTGCACTGGAGGATGTCTTCAAAGTCCTGGACTGAAAAGGGGCTGGCAACAACATTGATGGCAACACATCACTCACCTTCGCTCTGCCGATGTTATAGTTGTCATAGCTGAGACCATGAAGGACCTCAGTGCAATGCTCGATGTTCTTAGTATAGCTTACGAAAGAGTGGCTCTTAAAATGTATATGGACCCCATGGTGATCGGAGGCGCTACACTCGAAGTTGTGAACGAATACGTTTACCTAGGACAAACTATTCAGTTAGGTAGGTCCAACTTCGAGAAAGAGGTCAATCGTTGAATCCGACTCGGCTAGGCAGCGTTCGGGAGGCTTCGCAATACCTTCTCGTCCCAAATAACGCAGTGTCTCAAGATGAAAGTCTTTGACAAGTGTGTGTTGCCAGTGATGACCTATGCCACAGAAATGTGGTCGCTCACATTGGGCCTTATCAGAAGGCTTAAAGTCACTCAAAGGGCAAATGGAGAGGGCGATGCACAGAGTTTCTCTACGTGATCCAATCAGGAATGAAGAGAACCGCAGGAGAATCAAGGTAACTGACATAGCCCGAAGAATTGCCAAACTTAAGTGGCAGTAGGCAGCGCACATTGCTCGCAGAACAGATGGCAGATGGGGCTGAAAAATTCTGGAGTAGCGACCGCGTACCGGAAGACGCAGAGTGGGAAGGCCTCCCACAAGGTGGACCGATGACCTTGTGAAGGCCGTGGGAATCCGCTGGATGTAGGAAGCATAAGACCGGTCCAAGTGGAGGAGCCTGGGGGAGGCCTATGTCCAGCAGTGGATGTCTTTTGACTGAAATGATGATGATGATGATGATGATGATGATGGAGATCCAGAAATGAAATACCGAAAGTAAAATTAATTAATACTTCTAACAAAAAATAACAAACTCTATAGCAAACATTTGGCAATAAGTAGGTTTGCCATTTCAAACATGCCGATGTCATAGGAAATCTACCGAAATCAATGATCGGCTTGGCCGACCAGTCGGCTAGTCGGCTAGTCGGCCAAAGTCATAGTCGGCCCATCTCTAGTATATAATAAAGATAAGACATAAACTTGGTTAAAAAGTTTGGTCGTAAGTAGTATAAAAAGAACATATCTTGTCTCCATTTATATTAAGTTGAGTAGTCAAGATGTTCAGTTTAATAGTATTGTTGTCTTGTTGTGTTGTGTTGAGTATTGGAGGTATGTGCAATCTTTTACAAAAGTTTCTACAAAACATGGTTTCTAAATGTTAAATCCACGGTTTTTTTAATGTAGTAGAAACAAACCTTGTAGAAACTTGTCAAAAAAGTGACACGTCTGAAATAACGTTAATGCAATAATTATTTATGATAGGTACGTTTTATAAACAGGTTTTTGACAATATTTTACAAGACTTGTTGAAAACAAGTAGGGTTTCACAACTTGTATACGGTGTGTTATATAAGTAGCTTTTTTGTACACTTTGAAAACATTTAAAATGTTTTTGGAATACCTACTGCGACTCTAAGACAGCTAAATATCTGCTAAAAAACTCTGCGTCCAGAATTAGAGCGCCTTCACACTAGCGTTTGTCCAGCATAGGCGTTCGATGAGCGTATTCGCAGCGCAGACGCCGCGATAATGCGACACGTGCGTCGCGTTGTCACGGCGTTTCTTCTGTGCAAAGGGTGCACAGGGGCGCGAGTGGCTGGGAGATTTCGGATGCGAGCAGGATTGTACATGATACCGCACGAGACGCCGCGATAACGGACGCACGCGTTACGTAGTCGCGGCGTCTGCGCTGCGCACACGTTCATCGAGCGCCTACGCTGGACACGCTAGTGTTCACGGAACGCTAGTGTGAAGGGGTCTTAGGTAGTACCTACCACTTTATGTGCATATTCTAATTTCAAATGCGTATTTCAAGCAGCCAAACAAATCATGGTTAAATCTAATATGTCTATAAAATATCTTTTTTAATACAGTTGCTCAAAAAGTGGTGTATTGCAGGGACGTATAGCGTTCGGGATATTACATACTAGTGCTTTTTTTTTACCTTTCCCGAACTCGTGCGTTCTCTTTCCCAACTGTCAAAATAATGTCTATTAAAAAGAAAAACCAACCATGAAGTTTTTACTAAAGAGTTTTTGTGATTCATACAAATACGTATATTTCTAAAAGGAAGCTACTAATTTATTTCAATATCAGATTTAATGATTTAATTGAATGAGTTAGGTTAGGTTTCATTTCATTTCATCTCATTAAATTTCATTTTCATTTCATATCAATAAAAAAAATCTACTGAAGACTAAGCTGTATGGATAGTTCCCTTTGCCTACCAAAATGGGTGAAAAAAAAAACTCTGCTTATATTATACGGTTGGCGCCATTTTCCAGAAATTTTCTTTGCGAGTTTAGTTGTTTGTTGCACAAAATGAGTAATTTCGACCCTATTTTTTTTGAATTAACACCACCGGAACTCAGTATAATTGCACAAAATGCTTCGGAGAACATTTTACCGGAAAAGTCAAAAAGTCGTTACATATCTACATACGACGAATTTATTGCGTGGAGAGAAGAGAAAAAAGCAAATAGTTTTTCAGAAAATGTTATGTTGGCATACTTCTCCGAACTCTCAGCAAAATTAAAACCGTCTACGTTATGGTCGAGATTTTCGATGATAAAAAGTATGCTGAAAATAAGGAACAACGTGGATATAAGTGAATACCCAAAATTAAATGCTTTCTTAAAACGACAATCAGACGGTTTTACAAGTAAAAAGTCGAAAATATTAACATCCAATGAAGTGGAATGGTTTTTGAACGAAGCTCCCGATGATCGTTATTTAGCCACAAAGGTAATTTATTAATAAGTACTTATATTTTTCTTTAGTATTCAGTTTACGAAATCGCAAAATACAGTCAAAACATTATTTAAAAAAATATTAATCAAATCCCTTTTTTTGTAGGTTGCTCTGATTTTTGGCGTTGTTGGAGCTTGCCGCAGAGAGGAGTTAGCCAATATTACTTTAAAAGATATTGAAGCCCATGGAAAAATGCTACTAATCAAGATTCCGAACACAAAAAATAAGATACCGAGAAGCTTTGTTGTTGAAGGAGATTTTCTTAGAATAGTGCAAAAATATATGAATCAGCGGTCCCAAAAAGGAAAAACCGACCGTTTTTTTCAAAATTACCAAAAAGGGAAGCGTACAGCTCAAGCAATCGGGATAAACAAATTTGGTAATATGCCAAAAGAAATAGCAACGTTTCTTGGTCTGCCGGATGCTGAGTATTATACTGGGCACAGCTTCAGGAGGACCTCTGCTACATTATTGGCAGATTCAGGAGCCAATTTGACGTCCTTAAAGCGACTAGGAGGTTGGAAATCAGACAAAGTTGCAGAAAGCTATATTGGTGATTCATTAAACAACAAACTAGAAACTGGGAAAAAAATCACACAATCCATTAATTTAAGGTCCAGTCCGTCTTCTTCACATGTTGAAGAGAACGTTCGTCCATCTACCTTCGTTGATAATGATAATTCATCAGATCCAATTCCATCAACTAGCAAACGCCATTGTATGACAAATATACATGAACTATCATACGAAATTAATAATAGTTTGTCTCAAACAGTAAATATGCAACCTAAAACTTCCCCAGTTACTTTAAAAAACTGTACCAATTTCAATGTACATGTGTACTATAACTTTTATAAGAAATAAATGATTAGTTAGTTGAGTTTATTGTGTTTTTATTATTTTATTAAATTGCTTCATTTTTTCGCAACTGTATTAAAAATAGTCGTTCAGTACACCTGCGGAACCGTCATTGCAACTTGTTCCGACTGTCAACCCTCGCCTTCGGCTGCGCCTCGGCTCGGGTAGACATTTGTCGGAACTCTTTGCAATGACAGCCTTTCCGCACTTGTAATGAAATATACTATTCTCAAACATATTGTCATTATTTACGAAAAAAGAACACGCGAGGTATTGAATTTACGGACAAAGAAAATCAAATGCACTGCAGGAGCGTTTTTTTAATTTGGAACATTACAATGCTCCAGCAAAGTTGTATGAAACGGCGTGCTGGGGTTATTAAATACTCTTTGATTGGATCTCTTTTATCATTCTTGGCATACCAAAGTAAGTCTCTTTGCTTAGTACAAATTGCGTTCACGTGGCTGTATAGCCATAAATGCGTTTGCCTTTCGGCACAGATGATAAATAGAAAATTGGCGGCAAAGCTGAAATTTCATCTTGATTTGTTAATTACATACCTACTTATTAAATATAAATGTAATAATTAAATTAAAATATACTGAGTTCCAACGGTTCAGACAGTGAAATGGAGATTGATTGTACTCCACCAGATTTAAGACCAGAAGCTAAATTGGCAATGGAAAACCTGCTTCCAGCGAAGTCAAAGAAAAAACATGAAAGTATATGAAATTTTTATTTGGAAAAAACGAGAAAAACGTGAACATTTTCTCCGAAACAGTATTTTTGCCGTATTTTAATGAGATTGCTAAAACTAAAAAGCCATCTACATTATGGGCAATTTATTCCATGCTGAAATGTACAGTTCATGTTAAAAACGACGTTAGCTTGAAAAATTATGGAAATTTAAGTACTTTTCATAAACGACAATCGACCGGATTCAAAAGCAAAAAATCGAAAAAATTTACTGGCGAAAACATAAAGCAATTTTATTTACCTGCATTCTTTTGAGAAAAGCACTATTATATTATATGCCTCGGCGGAAATGGCAATTGCTTGTCTCTGTACTAGTGAAGTCCTCGCTTACGGCTCTGCTTTCAAACTCATACTAGACCTGCCTATTTCACGGCCTTTGCAATAATGTACTATTCTTTGATTCGGCCAAGCTAAACTTTTCTAAAGAGTGTATTTTTTAATTCAAGTCGTCCTAAAATTCAAAATAGTTTTTCAAATACGGTCTTTAGAGTTACTTAAGTTTATTTAGAATTTCAAAATCCATTTAGTACAAACTTAGTCGTTTGTCAACAATAAATGCTACTTAAGCAAACAGGGTGGCAGGGACATCAACGCGCCTATGGTTGGCATGGATTCAGTACATGATTCTGATTCCTCATTAAAACTTATCGTCGGTTATTTAGAAAAAAAAATCTACCTCAACATTTTCAGAACCTATTAACTGTACACGCCCGAATGAACACTATGAATGTGGGAGTACCTGCCAAACTACGTGTGCTACTCTTGGACAGGCCTGCCCGATTCAAAATATCCGCTGCAATGACGGATGCTACTGCAACGAGGGATACGCAAGAAATAGCTCAGGAAGATGCATTCCTATTTCGCAATGCTAAAGGTATGTTAAGAAGTTCTTCTACTGTACAGTCATCTGTGCTGCTGGGGAGTTAATTGTGCCACTTCTGCTTCCCAGCTAAAGTAAGTACATACTAGGAAGTGGTAAACGGCGGGCGTTTGGGGGACTGTCTTATGTAATTTTGGCGTTCAAAAAGTGCTGAGTCTCAGCCTAATTTGAATAAGTTACTTTAGATTTAAGAAACTGCTTTTTTAATAACAGTTACGATTACTTATTTCTGGCGACTTCTTCCGCGTGGATTTTGTCTTGCCCTGTACGAACTTCAACACTCTTCGTCACCTTTGTAGGGGATGATTTTATTTATTTATTTATATATACTTTATTGTACACCACAAAAATACACAACAAAAAACAAAGTACACTACAAAATATACAATGGGCGGCCTTATCGCTTTCCGCGATCTCTTCCAGGCGACCTTGGCATGGACAGTGATTGGTCTGGACATAAAATGGGGATGTTGTTGGCGCAAATAAAAAATATACAATAGATTAGAATAGATACACAGATATATACATATCCTATATAATAGATATATAAATACATATATACTAAATATATAAGGAAAGAAAATAAATTATGACTTTACATAGAAAATTACAGTTAGGTATGAGAAGCAGATCACAACGACAGGTAATGATCCTTTACGAGTCTTTTAAACACATATAACGACTGCGCGCGTTTGATTTTCTATGATGGTCTCATAATACAAGCTTTATAATGATCTGAGATATTTAATTGACTCTCTCAAAACATCATCATCATCATCATCATCTGCCTAGCCTTTTCCCAACTACGTTGGGGTCGGCTTCCAGTCTAACCGGATGCAGCTGAATACCAGTATTTTACATGGAGCGACTGCCTATCTGACCTCCACAACCCAGTAACTGGGGTAATACGATACCCCTTGGTAAGACTGGTTGTCAGACTTTCGGGCTTCTGACGACCCGTAACGACTGTCAAAGATCCACAAATGACAGCCGGGACCAACGGCTTAACGTGCTTTCCGAGGCACGGAGGGGTCTTGGTATGTAAAGATGGTCACCCATCCACGGACCAACCGACTCTCTCAAAACATACTGGCCTACTAATGATATAATTTTTTTTAGGGTTCTGTCCGTCTATCAAGACTCTTTCTCAGGAGCGTGTGGAGGTATCAAATGCGTACGTCGCTACGGTACGGTCGCTTAGAGTTCTAAAAAAAAACAAGCTTCTAAGTCAACGCTATAAAAAATACTCGCGAATAAATTTGCCGAATTGACCATGACGTATACCGATGTTTATGGTACATTTTTCAACTACAATGTAATTATGTAAAGTTTCTTCTTGGGCTAAATTCATCCCGACTACATCCTTCATTGTGCGTGGTAGCACCCATAGCAAAAAGACATAAGGTAAAAATGAATACACATTTCTCAATTTCCAGATTTCCGTGGACCACCAGAAAGTGGTGAAGGACGGTTTGGGGTCATCTTTTCTGTTACTTTAGAGAAAAGAAATGAATTTGTAAATCAAAATAATCATAATGTAACATGCTGAAGACAAATAATTAAATATATAATATTACTTTGTTGTTCTTATTTACCCTTTTATTTTTATTTTAAGGCGCTAGGTGAGAGGTCAGTCACTTTGACGTGCAAATAGTTTTCAATCGGAATTTGCAACATACCTACCCATAAAAATACTTTTAGAATAAGTTTTTTCGAATGATCCATTTTAAGAAAATAAGTAGAGTAAACCACAACATTTATTAGTCCGAAATGGTCACGTATACACGTATACAACCAGTGGCGTGCACAGAGTTTTAGACAGGGTAGGCAGAAAAGTTTGAAAAAAAAAAAACAATCAAAACAACCGATTGGTGTGTCAACTTGTGAGCCTCTGTTGTATTGAATTTTGTATTAAAAGCAAATTCGATGTAAAACGAGCTTTTACAATCACTTGTTTCTTTTTCACCGAATGATAGTTTTGAAAACGAATCATTTCTTCTTTTCTCTATATATCACCACCTGAACAAATTTCACAGTGAATATTGTCTATTTATCATCATAGCTCACAATTCACAGCCAAATCTACGAAAACAAACTAAATATTTAATACTTACCTGATTAAGGTAGGGTAGCCTGTTTGTTTTTATGTTGTAGTGCCTACAACATATAAATTCATTCGTATTCTCTACTGCATCGAATCGCAAAATCGCATTTAGGTAACGCTAATTGCGATTTTTATTTCATATGTGAATTACCCTAATTTATATTTTGTATTTCACAATAGTTTAAAGTACTATTATGAAAGAAGTCTTTCATCGAAATAACTTCTTGACGATTCATTAGTCATTGATTTTTGTTATCTGCTTGTTGCTCTGTTACTACATAATTAAATATATCTTGTGTTATCTTAACTTAGGTTTATAGAAAAGGAAAACATTAAAGTCAACCCGTTTACTTACCTTCAAGTTGCAATTGTGTAAGAATTCTTTGCCCTTTCTAATAAATCACTTCAAGATAAAGGCTTCTTCAAACAGCCGCGACGCGACAGCGCGACGCGACACTTGTAGAACAATTTCCATTAAGTTTTCATAGAAATTGTTCTACGAGTGTCGCGACGCGATCGTCGCGTCGCGCTAGTTTGCACGAGCCTTAACAGTAAATATGTCAACTTGAAGCGGTAAAAGCAAAATTCAAATTTTCTAACGTTTTTTTTTTGCAGTTTGCAGGTCAATGCCATCGCCATCAGTGATGATTTTAATTATTATAATTCTGTAAATACATGTGTGTTGCGGTCGCGAATCAAATTTTGTTCAACGTAAAGACCTACCCAACCCAACATTGATCTGCAAATTGTGTTCCGTGAGCTACCTTAGCGTATCCACCTTTTTTTTTGTTGGGTGGGAAATCATCAAATAACTTCTCCCGCTCTGGGTGGAGCAGGAGGGCGTGTCACACTTTTACTGACTAAAACCCACCCATGTTCTCTCAGTTGCCTGTGTGCCAGGGGCCACGGTATCTCTTTCGAACAACCCGCACCCCTGGCAGAGCGAATCCACCATAAAACGTGCTCTCATGATAATTCATGTTTTTTTTTTCTTTAGCCGATACTGTGGCACTTCTGGGAAAAGGCCTCCCCCAAGTCCTTCCTTAACCCCACCTCGAACTAGCCCTCGCGGTACGCGTCCAGGTCATCTCGCCACCGCTTACTGGCCCGACCACAGCGGCGTCGTCCTTCTCAGGCACCCATTGTGTAGAGATCTTTGCCCAGCGGTCATCCCGCATGTGGCTGATGTAACTTACCCATTATCACTACATACTATAAAAAGTTCCCCGCCGCGTCTGTCTGTCTGTTTGCGTTAAACTCAAAAACTACTGAACGGATTTTCATGCGGTTTTCACCAATAGACAGAGTGATCCATGAGGAAGGTTTAGGTGTATCATTTGTTAAAGTTTCGTGAAAATTGGTTAACGCGGGCGAAGCCGCTGGCAAAAGCTAGCAATAATATAAACCACAAATAAAATTAAGTAAAAATAGTAGGTAGATACGTCCATCAGCTACAGTAGGGAACTCGTTAAAACTACTGAACTAAATTCGTCTTCAGACAACAAATAAAATAAAACGAATAATACAATCGTAAAGTTTTAATGAAGAAATGGTATAAAATTAGCAATCAGGCGAATCCTTCATTTCTGGACAGTCGCAAATTGGTATACACGGTGATTTAACAGTTAACCTTAAGTATCCAGACTCGCACAGACATCCTGGACCCTCTTTCTGGTTCTCATCGCACGCGTATCTTGATACCAGAGATTTGCAGATGTTAGGAGGACATTCCTTAAAATTTGGCGTGTATACTTCATGTGCGTATGGGCACATCGGGCCTGTAGAAAAAAGAGAAATCTATTTACCTTGCTTCACTCTTGGCTATCTAACAGGGAAATTGTTATATAGCACTGAACTCTAGATGAGTTCTATAATATGTAATTGGTGTTACAGAGTTGGAGGAGCGGCAGACGCGACAATGGAACATTGCACTTTGCATATCTATCAAAGAAAATTTACTCAATTGGCCACATTCGTCTAAAACATCATTATGAAAATAAACTATATGACAGGCGTATATTTGAATCAGCGCCCTAAAATTGCGTATCACACTTTCGATCACAAACTGAATCATTTTGAAGGATGTTCCCATTCCATTGCTCAATTTGTTCGAAAATTTGTCTTCTCGACAACGTAAACAACGCAATGATGTTGTTGAACCATCAAAAGAATAAATAATAGATTAAAAATCTAAAAAACACTCTTTAAAAACCAAACTAAAAAGCAGAAAATAATTTCAATAACGCGTGGGATGCTTGATATTAATTTATTATAAAAAACCTCAAAAAGCACCCCACGCTTTTTTGAAATAATTTTCTGCTTTCTTATTTTGGTTTTTAAAGAGTGTTTTTTAGATTTTTTAAGCTTTTATTTTTAGTTTATTATTTATTATTGAACTGTCATTGGTCCTCGATAACTCTACAAAGTTTAAATTAAATCTGACCGTTTGAAGTGGGTCAAATTCAAGTCCAAAGCTGTCGGTTACAAACAAACAAATAAGCTTACAAACATATAGGTGAATCTAATAAAAGCGTGTTAAAAATCACAGCTACTGATAATCAAACTGCCTAGCCTTTATCCAACTATTTTATGTATGTGGAAAATTAGATGGATTTTCTCGAGTACTTCAGCAGTCAAATCTGTAATTTATGTGACAGCTGAAATGGTTGGTATTAAGATTCTCACCTCCACACTCTTCATAAGAAACACAAACTCCTTTGTCATTTCGGTAGTAGTTCTCCTGGCACACACAGCCCCGCTTGCAGGAAGCTTCGTCATACGACGGACAGGTATCCATAGCCACGTCACGGTCTGAACAGTTCTGTGGACGACATGTTTGTTGCACGCATGCAGAGTACACTTCGTTTGCAGGGCAGAGGTCAGCTGTAAGATTAACGAGAGATGAAAGATGACCATAACATATAAGGTCTGATATTTTTAAATAGTAGTAGTTATGAAGCTACTTCTAATATTGCAGAAATGATTGCGTATACACTATGCATGTGTGGGCAGCGTATTATTGAAGAGAGAAGATCTCGCCAGAGTTGATTTCAAATTTCTTTTTGCTTTTTTTGTTTCCGATTGGGCCTGCTCTTGAACTAGATCATGCTTGACGAAAAACGATTGATAAGGTCTATGATGGAACGAACGTGCCTAGAAGATGCCTGTTCACTCTTGTGTTGAATGTTAAATTTGGAAGGGAACAGTGACGCAGGCAGAGGTTTCAACAATTTGACTGTGCGCATTATAAATGTGGAGAAGCGCTTAGTACCATTGGTTGAGGTATCAACTAAGTGCGGACGGTAGTTCGGTAGTAAAAAAGCGATAGTGGGATCAGGTTGTGAAGCTCCTGCGCACAATCTCCGAAGTAGGTACAGTCTGGAGAAGAGTGACAGGCAAGCTAACATCACGCCGCTGAGCCAGGCTATCAAGCTTAGCCACCATTTAAAGTAAGTACTTACGGCATTCTTCAAACGGCACACAAGTTCCATTTACTCTGCCGTATCCATCTGTACACTGGCACTTCGGGTTGCATTTCAGAATAATGCCTATTCTAAATGGGCATCGGCCCTCAAGTCTGGGCTTGCCACATTCATCAGTCGGACAAATGGGAGGGCAGGCATCGAACACTTCATTAGGTTTGGCACTGCAGTCGAATGGAGCTGAAAGAATTATTTCAGTTTAAATTGACTAAAGTTTTTATTAATTATGAAAAGCCACTCTCCTTTCACTTCTCTCTGTTTAAAGCTACAAGGACCAGTTCTTGATAAAAGAGTCCAGCTCACCCCGCCATCTCCATCTGGGCCTACCGCGATGTCGCTTGCCATTAAGAGGGATCTATTGGGTCGTAAGCTTGGCCCATTGGTCGTCTGATATGCAGTAGATGTATCCAGCCCAATTCCATTTTATCGTGGCAGCTTTCCAAATATAGAGCTATTTTTTTATAACTTCCTATGAGACAACTTTGTCTATAGAATGGCTGCGTATAAATGTAATCACTAACGTGCAACGTGAATGTTCTTCTTTTGAGTAAAATATCTAATTAATCAATCATTCATGAATTAGGAAAGAAATGCCTTGGTAGTGGTTGCAGGCGCCACTGTTTACCAAGTCTCGGGTTCGATTCCCGGGTTGGGCAATATTAGTGGTATTATTATCCGGAATTTCTCAGTACCAGCCTGAAGTCATATGTGCCCGATTGAAGGCAATATGCTCACTCCTATTTCACCGGCAAAATGTCGGTGCACTACAACTGTGCTACTTATCCTTTTGTCTATCCCTTTGGGAAATACAAGGGTGAGGTTAAGAGAGAGAAAAAAATGCTGGACTTACGACAATCTGTAGTCGGTATACAAGTTCCATCTTCAGCACGTTTGTAGTTGAACCTGCATTTACAAGCTGGAACGCAAGGATCCGCTTGGGTACAGACTTGCTTCTCATCAGCTGATTGAGGGCAATTGTCGGTGTTGCACATCATTGGGCAGTCATCCAGAACTTCGTTTTCACCACAAGTTTTTTCACCTGAAAAGCAAACAACGACTAATTTATAATAATACAGGGTGTTTTTATAAATACCTTAGCTATTCAACATAACCTGTTCTAAAATAGACATACTATTTGCAAATTTTATTATTAGTGGTTATTATGTGGATCAGCAACCCTACAGTAGCATAAATGCTTATGTAACAAGATTCTCACCTCCACACTCTTCATAAGAAACACAAACGCCTGTGTCATTTCGGTAGTAGTTCTCCTGGCACACACAGCCCCGCTTGCAGGAAGCTTCGTCATACGACGGACAGGTATCTATTGCCACGTCACGGTCTGAACAGCTCTGCTGACGGCATGTTTGTTGGACGCATGAGGAATACACCTCGTTGGTGGGGCAGAGGTCAGCTGCAAGTTTAATAACAAAAAAATAACTATGTATATCGTAATCGAGTAGTATCCGGTACGCCAGCGCCATCTGGTGGCGCTCGATGGTGTTGGTAGTGACTTGAGTCACTTTTCTGTTGGCGGTCGGCGCGTATGGACATCACCACCGCGTCGGACTACCGTGTGGTACCGGTGGTATGATTTAGTTGAGCATAGCCGATAGGGAGCTGTTTTCTTCATCCAACACTACCCACTGACGCACTCAGTTAAGAGGACCAACTATTAGTGCTATACATTTAAAAATCGTTAGAAATTACATTTGGGTTGATTTAAATGTAAGAATTAAGTTACATTTGATTAGTAGTATAAGCATGCACGATAATTTGTTTAAAAAATAATGGTTGAACAATGCTTGTCGAATGGTATCATACATAATTTGGTTGTCCAGTATTAGGACCGATGGTACAATTAGACCAAGGGTGTTTTTACCAAAAGCCATCTAGACTCATGGAAAGAATCTCATGCTAAAAATAAGTATAAGGATTGTCTCTTCGACAGACCTCATCTAGTTTTGAAATACCTATGATTGACGTGCAAAAGTGTTTGTACAAACCTACTTGCAAGAATAAAATAATCTATCATCATTTATAAAACTGCGTAGATTCTATATTTAGAAAAACTTTGAGTGTGTGGGCAGAGATCCGGTGGAGGGCGCGGAATTTCAAATAACAGAGAGAGAGAGAGAGAGAGAGTTGATTAAATATTTAAAAGTACTTACGGCATTCTTCAAACGGCACACAGGTTCCATTGACTCTGCCATATCCATCAATACACTGGCACTTTGGGTTGCATTGCAGAAAAGTGCCTATTTTATATGGGCACTGACCCTCAAGTCTGGGCTTGCCACATTCATCAGTTGGGCAGAAGGGAGGACAGGCGACAAACTCTTCATTAGGTTTGGCGCTGCAGTCGAATGGAGCTGAAAGAGTTATTGCGGTTTGAATTCATTGTAGACCTTCTTGTGTGATCAGCACAGTTTATATCTACATATATTTGTCGCCAAGCAGCGCCACTGTGTTCAGATTTAAAAGGTATGGGTGCACGGGAGGCGACTGTCTAAAAACCGTTGTCGTAGCTAGTTCCCATATCAAGCTAATAATGCAAGGCGTGAGATGCTTTTATTTGTTTTTGCGAAAATACTCGTTATTGTGTTCTTAAGCGCTTCAAAATTGGAGTCTACCATGTCCCGAAAGACCCTACACTTGTAGAAGATTGTGGCATAAAGCTAGTCGTAGAGAATTATTTTCGAAGTTAGGTGCGTCGGAAACATTTTGAAGAAAGTGATTACGAGGAAATGTTCTTAAAATAAATATTCCTTCCATGTCGAATAAATACTGATTTCTAATAGTTAAATAATCGAAAATAACGACATAGTGGAATAAATCAGGATTCATGAATGAACAAGAAAGAAATGAACGAAATGTCAAATTTATTGTAATTTATTGTAGGCCGTTAGGACTAGCTATGGTCACGCCATCTGCCAAAGTCAAAGGTAACAACTTGGACTTGCCTACCCAATTAGATATTTCAGCTGTGACTTTCACACTCTTACGTCATTAGTCTACTAAAAAAGAAATGCTGGACTTACGACAATCTCTAGTTGGTATACAAGTTCCATTTTCAGAGCGTTTGTAGTTGAAATTGCATTTACAAGCCGGAACACAAGGGTCCGACTGAGTGCACGCTCGCTCTTCATCAGCAGATTGTGGGCAATTATCGGAATTGCAAGTCAAAGAGCAGTTATCCAGAACTTCGTTTACACCACAAGTTTTTGGAGCTGAAAAGAAAAAAATACTGTTTATAACGGCGCCTATAAAAGATGGCTAAATACAAAAATTATTACAGGTAGTTTGCCAGAAGTCCATGTTCAAGAATTGAAATGAATTTAACCAGAATGGCTCCTGTGATGACTACTGACGACTGAAATTAACTAACGGAAATGAAGCAAAGATAGCATAGATAGGTGGTGGGTACATCCTATATTTTATTATAAATAGAGAATTTATATTTTAAATATTACCTAGATATTAAAAGCATTTAAAACAGTAGCCACTTGTAATCAGGAAAGGGGTCCAAGCTACGCGAGAGGAACTTCCTAATAATACGAGCCGTGTCCGCAAGTAAAAAAAAAGAGGTAGGCTCTTTCTGAATCAAGACCCTGATCTACCTGCCCAATGAGAGCCACGTCAGTTGGTCGAGGCCCTTGGCTAATAAGGTTTAAGAACAACTTTATTTCTTGTAAAGAATTGCATACATAATTCATTTACTGAGAAACAATATGTAAAACTAAGATTAATAATTAGAGCGCACAGATGTACGTGTAAAAAATAACAAAATAAAATAGAAAAAAATGTGGGTAAACAGAGGCCCTAGTGTGAGTTTCATTTTTATTTATTTTTTATTTTTTATTAATTAAATTTTCATTTATCGTTGAATGATGGTTATATGCTATTATTGTATAGAATCAAGTTCTTCCAACATAACAGACAGCTGTGCTGCTGGGGAGTTTCTTGCGCCACTTCTTCTTCCCAGCTAAAGCACTAGGAAGTGGTGAGGGGCGGGCTTTTTGGGGGGACTGTCTTATGTAATTTTGACGTTCAAAAAGTGCTGACTCTCAGCCTAGTTTGAATAAATAACTTTTGATTTTGATTTTGATTTAACCATCTACACCAAACGGAGTGAGCGCGTTCGGCGTTCCGATTGGCCCTGGATTGGTGACGGACCAATTGGAGCGCCAAACGCGCTCACTGCGTTTGGTGTAGATGGTTAAATGAAACTCACAATAGGGCCTCGGATAACATAAACTCGATCATAAGTTAACCAAGCACAACATGGATGTGTGAATTTGATTTTTACTAGATGTGGCATTGATGGCATAGTCTGTTTTTAGAAAGTTTATTATTATAATACTATTTTATTTTTAGTTTATTGTTCTATTTATATATTTTGGGTATATACATGGCTTATAAACCATTTTGAGTATTGGATTTTATTTGTTTTTGTTTAATGTAAGTAATTACTAATGTATATTTTTAATATAGAATTATAAAGTTAATCTATATAATGTGTGTATTTTGTTTATGTTATATAATGAAGTTTTTTTTTAATTCACATATTTGAGTCTCTAGTAGCTTTTTGAACCGGGCATAACTTTGTTATTTTTTATATAAGCTATTGGCTTTCACGAATATCGGCACAATGATGGCTGCTTGCCTTTGATTTCACCTAAGCATGGTTTGTGTATAAGCAATAAAAAAAACATTACTTACGACACTGATCTTCAGGTACGCAATCACCATTATCGTTCCGCAAGTAATTCTCTTGGCATACGCATGCTTCTTCACAGAAACCTTCCGCGATCAGCGGACAAAATATTTCTCCGCCCTTTTCCGAACAGTTTTGGGCTCTACATGTAGCTTGGGCACATGTGGACCATTCTTCGTTAGTTGGGCAGAGATTGGCTGCAATTGTTGTTTATTTTTTAAGGATCGTTTTTGAGATGTAATCTCTTGAGACCTTGCTATGTGATGGGCCATCAATAAATTACATCACACGTTAAGTGGGATGGAGGGAGTCAACAATGTGTGACATCTTGTGATAAATGGGTATGATGTAATTAGCCTGTAACGTTCCTACTGTTGGGACTTAGGCCTGCACTCTTCGAGAAGGCGACTAGAATCAATTCTATTTTAATGTAAATGTTGACGTTCAAAAGTGCCTTTTAAGTGCCTATTTGAAATAAATGCTTTGACTTTGACTTTGAAGGAGTAGGCCGTAATCCAGAACGCGGGCCCAGTGCGGGTTGGAAGATACCACATGTTTTCACAAATTTTGGTTCTAGGGCATGCATTCATGAGTTTTGAAAGCAGTGGTGTTTGAACAAATTAAAGCACCGGACTGGATTCGGACATACAACCTACAACTTGTAAGTCGCGGCCATTACCTCTGGGCCGCCACTGCTCACTCACAAATGGAAAAATGGCTTTAATTTAGATAAAGAGGTGCGACAAGTAAAAGCTTTGTGATGTCAGACACACCAGGAGTCTCTCAAATATGACAATGTGTAGCAAGAACGGGGTAAGCCACCCCAGTTGTTGAGCTCAAATATCATGAAATTTAGAGGGGCACCCTGATCAGAACTTTAGTTGACTTCCTTTGAGTTAAAAATACTTAATTACTAACAAATCAAGCACATGAGTAAAATTGCAATTAATTTTTCTTACTTTTGCAGTCTTCTTCAGGTACACAAAATCCATTTGCATCTCGCAGGTAATCAGGTCGACATAAGCAACCTGGTACACACTCCGTCACTGATGGACAGGGCACTGGCAATCCTTTTTGAGTACAATTTTCTGCTCTACAGGCTGCGTTCGCGCATTCGTCCCATACCTCGAAAAGCGCACATTTACTGGCTGAAAATACCATACATATAAATGTAAAATTACCGATACCTAAAATTGTATTGATGATATTATTTTATTGGCCTTATATTCATATGAAATATGAAGGTTCCACTTCACAATCGGCGATGATCATTTAACGTGTGATCGGCGATCGTGTACGCAACTTGCTAGAATAGTTGTCGGTTTTTCGGACACGCATCTAAATGTGTCCGAAAAACCGACAACTCACGGATATGGCGAGCATAGACGAGGGGCGTCGATTACTTAAGAGTAAGCCCTCCACACAGTTATTCTCTGCGGTAATCGATTTGTGCCGATTGTGAAGAGGCGTCATTAGATTAAAAAGCAACCAATAGAGTTTCATGAGAAAATCAAAATAAAAAAAATCAAAAGTCATTTATTCAAATTAGTCTGAGAATCAGCACTTTTCGAACGTCAAAGTACATGAGACAGTCCCCCAAAACGCCCACCCTTCACCACTTCCTAGTGCTTTAGCTGGGAAGAAGAAGTGGCGGAACAAACTCCCCAGCAGCACAGCTGTCTGTTTAGTCGGATAGACTTGATTCTATACATACACGAGATCATAGCACGTAGTTTTCATTAGAGTTTTTTTTATATTTCTTACAACAAATGACGGAAACATAATATCAGAAAGAAAGAAGAAAAAACATTTTATATTGTTGAAGAAACACGTGCATATACAAAGACAAATAGGCTCCTAAACTTATAAAAATAAAAGAAATAAATAATTAGCTGTACGGAAAAAACGGCAGCTGCACGTCACGACTGCGAAAAAAAAGCTTCTAGGCTATGTTATAGGGGGGTCCCCCTATAAGTACGTAAGTAAGCACAGTACAGACGCTGATTTTCAATAGTCACCCAAAATTATCATGTGCATCATGTGGTGATATTACTATACAAGCAGTTCCAGTTTAGTTCATATTCAGGAGAGTAGGGGTGGCCCAATGGTAACGACTGCGATTTACGAGGTTTAGGTACCTAGTTTTAGGAACCCTGTCAAACGCTTTACTTTGTGTAGTGATCTTATTTTATTGCATATGAAATTATGCATTGGTGTACAAGACACCGTCGAGGTTTCATGTGATAGTAGCGCGTGGTTTTCTTCTGTAGGTAGTTTCTTCCCTTCTACGTATACACCACCACCATCACTAAATTTGGGCACGCCACAATTGCGGCGGTAAGCCCCCTCTTGAGGAGTGGATTGAGAGGCACTACGGCACCCTCACCTTCCGCCTAACGCAGATCCTTACCGGACACGTTTGTTTCGGGAGGATCCTGTTTCGTATAAGGCGGAACGAAACGCCCGGGTGTTACAACTGCGTATTTCGCTCTGAGGACACGGTGGAGTATACGGCGGAGGTCTGCCCGGCTTGGGCGGAGCACCGCCGTATCCTCGTGGTGGCGATCTGTGGCGGCGATCTCTCGTGTCCGGCCTTGGTCCAGGCCATGGTACGGAGCGAGAGTACATGGGTAGCCGTCGCCTCCTTCTGTGACGCAGTAATGCTCGCGAAGAGGAAGGCGGCGCACGTGAGGGAGAGGCAGTATATGCGCCCTCACGGCCCTAGTCGCCGCAGGCCTGGGCGTCGGGAATCCCAGGCTGATTCCCGGCCACAGTAGGCGCGGGCTTTCGGACGGCGAGTAATGGGTAGCTCGCTGTCCGGTTAAGACTAAGCCCGGGTCGACGGCGCGTTGTGTTCCACGCGCGCCTCGAAGAGATGTCAGCACCAACTGGTGGGGTCCGCAAGGACCGATGCCTGCCAGGGGTGCGGGTTGTCCGAAAGAGATACCGTGGCCCCTGGCACATAGGAAACTGAAGGAATACGGGTGGGTTTTAGTCAGTACAAGTCTGACACGCCCTCCTGCTCCACCCAAAGCGGAAGAAGTTATTTGATGATTTACCACACAAAAAAACATCACTAAATTACGTCACAATTTCATGATTTTTGTGCACCCCTTCCGTATGGTCACAGGTAGTCATATTTTTGTGAACCCCGCCTCTTTCGTATGACGTCACATATTTTGTAATTTTCAATAAAATATCATAATAATATTTTGGTATTTTACGTAAAGATTACAGTTATAGGCTTTGTAATTGCGAGCCATTATGTTAGTTTAAGCATAAGCATCCCGTAATAATCCCACTGCTGGGGTACAGACCTCTTCTCTGTGCGAGGGAGTGGAATAGACTCCCCCACTCATGCTTATTGATAGTCTGTGGATGTCTAATGTTTTCGATGTTTTTGTTCTAGGACATACCGGGTTTCTCATGATATTTTTCTTCACCGTATTGAGTTCCAAATCCACTCTTATCATATCCTACTTACGTTCGCATTGGTCTTCCGGGACACAGCTGCCATTCGCTGCTCTTAAGAAGTGTTCCTTGCAGATGCAACCGCTGTCACATTCTTCTTCAGGAATATCTGGACATGGGACGTCTTCTCCTTTCTGTGAGCATTCCTTCGCTCTGCAGACACCTTGCATACATGGGACGAACTCTTCGTTGGCAGAGTTGCAGGATGGTGCTGCTAAACATACCATAAATAAACCTAGTTTTAGAGTAGCCTCAGAGAAACACCAAAGATTGACAAAAAATATTTTGCACACATGGATGTATTGTTTAAATTGGCCCTCGGGACGTGGCCTAGCTATGTATAAAATTGTGTGCTACCGATTTAAGATGTCGACAAGAGTTTAATTTCTCCAAAATCTTTTAATATATCGCCCGTTTTACAAAAAAAAAACCCTTGCACATCCAGGAGTCTATATCATATAACCACAGAACATATACAGGGTGTTTGGCAGAACGTTGAACATACGAAAATGGTGGATAGGTGGGGTCATTTGCTACTTAGTCAGCCCTAATTTATGTGGCCCTGGCACCCTGGACATATAAAAATTTTTTTTGCTTTCTTCTAGTTTCACCTCTTTCTTAACTTTAAAGCGTAATTTTTATTAAAAATGGGTAAAACAAGCAATATTTTTTTAAAAACTTATATGTATATGTAAACATTTCATATAAACTTACAAAAACAGAATAAAACGAAAACAACAGGAGCTCAGTGAAACCTGTTTTTAGCGTTTATCTATGTACATTGATTCATGCACGCACGATGCACTCACAAAGCGCTACAAGCCGCCGGGCGCGGCGGACATTAGTGTCAGTTATTTCGTTTTTACGGCAAGAAAAATTAAAAATTAAAAATTACAGTGGAGCGTAAACACGAATAATTAAGAAGTTGAAAAAAAGTCACAGTGAGTTTAATACTATTCTGAGAAAATGAAGTATCTACCTACCTATAACAATGGATGAAGTATCTTCTTCGACCAAGAATTTATTGAAAAATAGAGGGTGTGTGATGTAATTTCGACTCCAGCTTTGCGTCACAGTCGCAAAAAGGCCAGCCACAATGGGTAAGTACAAGAAAACAACGCAATAAGCAGAGTAGGTACCTGATGGTGGCAAAAATTTAACTAATGCATCCATTTATGTTTCCCTAAGGTCTCACAACTGCGACAGCACATACGCGCCGCGGACAGCACAGCAGCGTCATCGAGTCGAGGGCAGTTGGTAGCGACGGATGAAACCACCCGCATATCCAAATATGTGTATATTTGTGACACATCAGGAATTATGTTTTAAGTTACCTAAGTACTGTAAGTAGCTCATATAAGTGAAACATTCAGGGCGACCATGTCAACTTTCCGTTGGGAATCTATTAGATACTGCCGTAAACGTGTTTTGAATGTGTGTATAGTGCCCAAAGCCCTTAGTGGTTGTGGAATATTGTTCCATACTTTAGATGCAGCAAGATGACCCCACCTATCCACCAATTTCGTATATTCAACGTTCTGCCAAACACCCTGTATACTCCTAACGGAGGATATAAATAACAATACGAAACATTTGTCAAAAAATGTCAAAATTGTCACAATTCCACGACGAGTGCAATTGCAAAAAGCACTCTAGAACTATTGAAATTGTCGAATTGCCGGATTGCTGTCTGTCAGTTTCAAGTACACAAATATAAAGAGGCGGACTTCATGCCGTATGCACTTTCTACCAGTTAACGTTTGGGTGATGCAGAGACAAACAGTGGTAGGTGCAATAAATTAGAGGTATAAATATAAACGCATAAACCTATTTTAATTTTAAATTTAATATACCTACTTTTAAACATATAAATATAAGCAAAATTAAAAGACAATGCCAGATCCTGCCCTGCCTTTTATCAATTTACAGGAAATATAGCTTAATCAAAATTCTCGCATGAAATTATGACCCTTTGTTACTAAATTGTTATTCTGTTACACTTGCAGATAAAAAGTTGTCGCAACCATCGGTGTTACTTAGTAACGAGCATACACGCGGAACAAAATGAGTTGTTTAATTTAAACATGACATCTTTTTATTTAATATGTACGGATTTTTATATGTACTTGGTTTAAATACACACAGTAAAAGAAAATAATGTTTGTTAATAACTATGTAATATTATTATTAATTTTTATTCTAATAAAACTTTCGCATTTGAGCATTAGTAGGTAGGTCATTAAGTGTAACGAAACGTCATTGACGAGCTAATGGCAATTTCAATTGACATTCGCTCTATTCGTTTGCCTTTGCATTTTTGTTAGTATTTTACGCTCCCTAATCTCTTTGCGATCACAATTATTACAATTTTATTTTCACGACGATTTTTGCTTTTGTACACTGACTCGAAGTCGCCTACTCGCCGACTTTTTGCTACTTGCCACAGATTCTGATCATTGCTTCCATTCTGAACATTCTTGACTTGGTTAACGATGTTGAGTGGCATAAATTGTGCCTGTGCGTCAACAGGATGCTAAGATATGTTGTGTCTTCATTACAATCTGCACTGGAAACTCTTCTCGCAAAATGGAAATCGTTGCTTAAGGTAGCCAAACTAAATGCAGTAATTGTTTAAAGATTTAAAGGGAAACAGCAAGTTCTAAAGGCATTTAAACATATTTCAGTTGCCACTAGTAATGCAGCAATAGAATGCTACATTTGGCATGCTAAACCAACTTTTATTTTATGGGTCAAAGCTCTATAGAGTTCTTGGCATTGTCCTTTACATAAATAAACGAATTTGCTAAGAAGCCTCTGCTTGAAAGTAATTATATATTCTACTTACATTCAAATTCGTCCTCCAGTACACAGATGCTTTAAATACAATAATGCCAGCTTTATTTCGAAACACCCAGATATTTTAAAGTAAAAATGTCTAACTATAAACTGTTCCGCTTTGAACAAAATACCATATTCCGAATATTTGTCATCCTTCATCTTACTTCACGAACACAAATGTTTTTATTATACCTATGCGTTTACTTAATTAAGGAATTCTAACTAGTACTCCGGTTAGGGTAATAAGAGTTGGCATCTTACAGTGAAAATCACTCTCGAATTATGGAAAAGAAAATGTAAAAAAATTGTCAAATTGCCGGGGATGGCGCCTGTCGGTTTCACTAAATAAGCCAGAATGTCATCTGTCAGTTTTCATTAAAGATGCTTCTGCTTGAAAATAATGCCATATTCTACTTACTTTCACAGTTGTCCTCCAGTACACAGATGCCATCTTCATTTCGCAAGTAACCTTCTTCACAAACACATCCCTTTCGGCAAAATTTTGGGTCCATTCGAATGCAAGGTACTGATTGGTCTTTTTGGGTACAGTTTAGAGCTCTGCATTCAGCTTGTATGCAGCTCGAATATCTTTCGTTGGCGGGGCAAACTCCAGCTAAGAAGGTTTTACAAAGATGATTAAAATTACAGTAATGCCAGATTTCTTTCCGAACACCTAGATATTTTGAAGTAACAATGTCTAACTATAAACCGTTTAAACAAAATACCATGTTCCAAATAATGATTGTGCTTTAATAACACAAATGCGTTTATTATACAATATATGCAACAGAATTAACGCAAGACCTCACAGTAAATTTTTAAATAGGTAATTTTTTTCGAATCGATTCAGTTGTCAAATTACGAACCAACTTCTTTCAGGACTTGCACTTATGCTGTTACACCTTGTATTCATATCAGCCGAAAGACCACGACAAGTCCACTGCTGGACATAAGCCTCCCCCAAAAGTGGGGTTTGCCATAATCGCCACGCTTGGCAGGCGGGTTGGCGATCGCAGTATAGTGGTCAAATGCATAGAGAATGCTGCTGCCCTATCTCTAGTAAGTCCCTTAGTCGCCTTCTATGACACCCACGGGAAGAAATGGGATGGTGCTATTCTTTTACGTCCGGAACCACACGGAACCTTGTGTACCGTCACCGAATTCAGGAATCCTAATTAGTAGTCCGGTAAGTGTAATAAGAGTTAGCGTCCTAATTAGCCAGTCAAACGTGTTCCTGACTTTCTGACTCACTGAGCTTCCATCCTAATTACGATGCCAGAATTCAGTATAGCGTAATAATCGCTTTACTATTGGTCACTGTGTATTCAGATTTATTCAAACAATTTAGCTACTTACGACACTGTCCATAAGGCACACAAATCCCGTCTAGCCTCCAGTAGTCTTTGATGCATCTACATTTGGGGTTGCAAGGTAGAATAATTCCTATGTTTCCGAACTGTGGCGGACATTCGCCGCTTGGCGACGCTTGACTGCAGTCGTCAGTGGGACAAAGAGGCGGACATGCATTGTACTCCTCGTTCGTTTGACAGGCGAAGGGAGCTGTAGAGGGTTAACATAGATAAGGTATGATATTCTCGATCGAAATAGAATCACTAGTAAGTATACGTAATGTTAGAAATATTGATCAGAATTTTATCAAACTCACGGCGTTTTTTTTTTGGGTGTGAAATCATCAAATAACTTCTCCCGCTCTGGGCGGAGCGGGAGGGCGTGTCAGACTTTTACTGATTAAAACCCACCCGTGCTCCCTCGGTTGCCTGTGTGCCAGGCGCCGTGGTATTTATTTCGAACAACCCGCACCCCCGGCAGACATCAGCCCTTGCGGGCCCCAGCAGTTGCTGCTGACATCTCTTTGAGGCGCGCGTGGAACACAACGCGCCGTCGACCCGGGCTTGGTCCTTACCGGACAGCGAGTTACCCATTACTCGCCGTCCGCAAGCCCGCGCCTACGGTGGCCGGGAATCAGCCTGGGATTCCGGACGCCCAGAGCGTCTCCTGAGGCAACTAAGGCCGTGAGGGCGCATATACTGCCTCTCCCTCACGTGCGCCGCAAAACTCACGGCGTTCATTCTAGTTTATATTTTATGACTACTACTGTGATACTATTAATAACGGTTTTATGTCATTTCTTGATCGTGAATCATCATCTGCCTAGCCTTTACCCAACTATGTTGGGTGGGCTTCCAGTCTAAACTGATTACCAGTATTTTACATGGAGCGACTGCCTATCTGACCTCCATAACCCAATTAAGTATACTGGGTAATACGATACCCCTTGGAAAAATGGGTTGTCCTGGTGTGCCCGGATTTGAATACACAAGCTCTCGCGTGAAAAACGAGGCCTTACGGGCTATCACGACGTATTACCACCAATTTACGGGAATAAAATATATCAATGGTAACTTACGGCATTCCCTGGTGGGTATACAAGAGCCGTTGCAAGCACGGCGGTAATTGAAGGCGCACTTGCAGACGGGAGGTGGGCAAACGTTGGGCATAACACATGATTCTACGTCTGTATCTTCCTCGGTTGGACAGTAGTCGGACTCGCAGTCCGTAGGACAGTTATCCAGTATCTCGTTGGCACCGCATGTGATTGGACCTGATGATTAAAGAGTATTTTATTAAGGCTTCTTTCATTCTTTGGCGTGTCTAATCCCATCATGAGATAAACACGATATAACCATGTAAAACGCTCGAATTATCTAACCTGGAGTAGGTATGAAAAGGACTTAAGACCAATGATATATTACCTTTAGATGCGTTACCGGCGCCCAATATTGCCAAGATACATGACAGGTAATTGCCTGTGATGTTATTAGTCACGTACAGTGATACAGTGACGCGGCGAAACACTAGTGACGTAACTAACTATTTATGTTTATCTCTTTCTCACAACAAGAATCGGTGTGGGTCTTTCCTGCTCTTCGCGCTCTGTGATTATATGTACTAGTAGGTAGCTACTTCATACGTACATTCATGCTTTACGCTATTTTTAGTGCTCTAATGTGTGTATGTTGCGTCTATTTATGATACGTCATTGTTTAAGATTTGAAAAATAACCTGTGCCATTTTTCTGGTGTGTAATTAGAAAAACGAAAGGCAACAAAAAAAATAAACTGCAAAGTAGACTAGCCTTTGGTTTGGGATTGTAATTTAAGAATGATTTCTAGAAAAAATTCAAGCGTAATATATTGTAACCTCGAAAAGCTGGTTTTGCTGCACTTAAATCTCTTAAATGCACGTGATCAAGTCAGGTGGTGAAATTATAAAGGGAAATTTTCAAGAGAAACATTCGTTCAACGGAAAAGCGTACTATCCTACTATACTAATCCTAATAAAGTATAAGAATAATAATGTTATTATAAATGGGAAAAGTTTGCATGTTTGGATGTTTGTTACTCTGTCACGTAAAAACGGGAGAACAGATTTGGATGAAAGGCACACAAAAAGATTTTTTATCTGTAACACTTCAGAATTGCGCCTATTTACTTTAATCCCGGTAAATGGGAATTAGTGTTAAAAGTGGGTGCGCCAAAGTTCACCTAAAGTTTCAACTCCGATAATTGGAAATCCGAAAATGTTCTTCCTAACATTTTTCATCCTAACAATCACAATTCCTAACTACTCTGTCTCTAATGTTCATAATTCCGAAGCATTCAACTTCATAATGTCAGTAGCAATAAACATCTATTATACTTTTATTTGTTTTCCTATATTTTCTCAACATAACCATCTTTTACACTATTTTTCAACGTCTTCTTTAATTTATGGTATGGTATGATATCCATAGGTTAGGTTAGGTTAGAACAGCGGCCGGCGAGCGCTACCTCGAAATTACTCGATAGTATTTTTTTCATAGTGCCCCACAGTGGAACGAATGTATGGGAGCGGTTGGACGTAGACATGTCCGAAAAATAAGAGTAAAATTATGACAAACTAATGATGCCATCTTATTCGATTACTTAATGCCTTCATAAATTGTGGTGATGAATTTCTTCATAACTCCCATATTTCGGGAGTAATTTGAGAAAATGTGAAATTTTACTATGAAAATGAGTGTATCGAGCTCTCTCCCTCCTGATTCCGGGCTTGTTTCAAGTAGCGGTCTCTAATATCGTAATGCTATTACTAAGAGCTATATTTAATACTAAGACACATAGTGCGCCAAATGTGCACTTTCTGGGATAAAAGGAAATGAAAATTTAAAAAAAAAAACGTTTTTTCCCCATTTGTATTTACTTTAAACCGCAGACAGACTTATTAAGAGGTCTATAAATATATTATATATATATACAGAAATATATATTAACAAAAATATTCACAAGAACTGATGAGAGTATGACTTTTAAGTAAGTTGATAATAAATTACCTAGTTTCATTAAAAGTACAATAAATAATTAAGATGTAAGCTCTAATTTACTAAGTTACACATTTTAAAACAATAACATCATTTAATTATCTTCGTCATCATCATCATCATCAATTAATTCAAATTCAGAATCGATGTCCGCTAAATCATTTATGTTAACAAATTCGATATCACTTTTCTCAGAATCCGTAAGCTCATAAAATTCCTTAAAAGAAGATTTTTTTACAAACTTATTTCCTTTTGGACGGATACTTGTAACAAGTGGATCAGAAGACAGTAAAAGATTGTGCATAATATCTTCATTGCATGAGATACTGCTATGCTTTCGAGAATGCCCCTCTCTATATTTTCTAAAATCTTTATTTCTAGCCTCAGATGCCTCTTCGGATAGAAAACCAATGGGCACAATTGACATGTTCTGAACTATGTCTGGCCCATGCATTAAAATTTTATGAAGTGATGAAGGCATATAATACCATGGGTATAACTCCACGTAAAGCTTAGCAGTATCAAAGCAGAACTCTCGGAATTTAGTTACGTTGATCTTCTCTCCTGATGAAATACACTGCAAGATCACACAGATTTTTCTTAAAAGCATAGCATCTATTCCGGTCAGTTCAGCAGATTTAGTGTAGTTTTCAAAAAATCTCCTTGCCGAGTTGCCATTGTTGGTGGATCCACTGCCTTGTTTCACAACATCGAGAAGTAAGCCCGTTTCTCTTCTTACAGCCTCTTGAACTCTTTTCTTCCTGTCATCAACTTGCCTTTTTGCTATATCACCCCTTACTTGCCATGATTTTATGTCTAATTTGTAGGAAATGTGTAATAAGCATTCCATTGAGCGAATCCAAGCGTGAAGGGTGCTTAAGCTATATTTATACATGTCCTCGTTTGCGTGTTTATCTTTGATTAACTCTAAATTATTCATTTCTTTAGGACAAGCCTTGCATATGTCACACACTGAAGCTGCTGTATTGGATATAATGGAATGAATTTTACCATCAATCATTGTCAACAGCAGTTGGTGTTTGACACTAATTCCATCAGTGATGGTGGATGGAGTTAAGGCTTCAATCTCTGCTTCGATTTCAGCCATCTCTCTCTGCACATTTTCTTTGGTTTCCTTTATAAACTTAAACAATATTGGCCGGCAAAATGAAGTGGAAGATGGTCGCTCGTTTTCCCAAATTGTTACACCTTTTGAGACGAGCCGCAGTGGTACAAGACTAATCATAAAATTACTAGCAAGATCGATTTGCTCATCTTCACTCGTCCTTTGATGATAAATGCTTTGGCTAGATGATCCGTCAAAACCCCATTTGCTGGTCAATACGAGCTGTTGATTGGGATCAACAGGGGTTTCTAACGACCTAATAAGTCTTCTTGAGGTTAAATCCATCAAGGCTTGTAATTTGATTTTTGCAGAGCTCTCTGTAACTGTGAGATCTTCTTTGGCCGGATAGCACTTAATTTTTTCTTTAACCAACATGTAGTAACTCGGGTATTGAAGAGCTCCTTCTTGAGTGTTGAAATCCCGAAGAGTGTTATAGCGCCATTTCGATAAGTTCATCGATACATAAAGAGCCAATGCCTTCAAAGGGGATATTTCCCGTACCTGAATTGATTTACCTTCAATGAAGGCTTTGATTTTTGAGGCCTCTTCTGGATTCTCCGTCAAGTATTTCATAACATAAGCTGTATCGCTTTGTCCTGCCTTTTGAAGCGCTCTTTCGGCCGAAAACATAATTTCAGCGCTGCTACTGCTGCATGAAAGACTATCTTCAGTGCGTCTTCTTTTTTGCCGGTTACTAAGGTCCTCAAAAGATTTACGAGGACTAGGATGTGTACAAGTTGAAGCATCAGATTTAGCAGGAGAAATTATGGGCTCGATGACGTCACTTATATTTTCTGTAGAAGGTTCCATATTTTCATTCTGTAATTCCGGCCATTGAATTGCAGCCTGTAGCCAAATCTCATGTTTCTTCCGAAACTTATCTGTGCTTCTTCCAGACTGTGTCCATTTTGCATAAATGCGGTAGCAAAATCGACGACACCAGTCTTTTAAACTTGTTTCAGCACTTTCACATAACTGAACACAACTGTTATCTTTTAAAACACTGAACAAATAGTTAAAGTCGCGTAAATCTTTATGTGCGCGTGCGCATAAAGCAACGTGAATATCAAGATTTGTATTAAAATTTGGAAAATACATTGCGAGATTAGCTTGGATACAACGAGGTGTAAATCAACACTGATTTTAAAGTTACTAATAGTGACCTATTTATATAAAATCCAGGTATCCCAGGTATCCTTTGTTAAATATTGCAAGGTAATTAGTTATTGTGATAATTAGTAAATGATGCATGCTAAATTAGTGTATTAAGAGCCATTTAGTAATTAAATAATAGCAATGTTCTTATCAGTAATCATTAGTGCATCAGTTTTATATGTAAACCTTAAGTCCCTAATTATATATCCTAATTAGCTTATATCTTCTCTAATTGGCTGCTCAGAAATGTTATTGTAATAAGGTAAACCTTTAGAAAAACGGTTTTAATCAACAAAATAAACAAAAAATAAAAAAATTGTGTTATAAAATAAACATCACTCTTTATCCCAGAAAGTGCACATTTGGCGCACTATGTATCTTAGTATTAAATATAGCTCTTAGTATTAGCATTATGATATTAGAGACCGCTACTTGAAACAAGCCCGGAATCAGGAGGGAGAGAGCTCGATACACTCATTTTCATAGTAAAATTTCACATTTTCTCAAATTACTCCCGAAATATGGGAGTTATGAAGAAATTCATCACCACAAGTTATGAAGGCATTAAGTAATCGAATAAGATGGCATCATTAGTTTGGCATAATTTTACTCTTTTTTTTCGGACATGTCTACGTCCAACCGCTCCCATACATTCGTTCCACTGTGTGCCCCCAAGACGACACTCTGACCTGAATTTCATTTATTTAAGACAAAAATCAGTGAAACGACCTTTAATCGGTAATTATGTTTAGGGATAAAAGCGTTATGATAAAAAACAGTAAGAGTTTAAATATATTTACATTAATGATATTATTAATTACAATTTTCGGAAACATGAGTGTTATAAACATCGCCGGTAGCACTACAAATAGTATGATTTAAAACTTTAGGATGAAAAATTTTAGGAAGAGTGATCATTCGGATTACAAATCATTAGGAAGAACAATTTCGGATTTAAAAGAACTTTAGGTGAGCCAATATGGACCCGTTAAAAGTATTTTTTGATATGTATTTTCTGGTGTAAATTATAGCATTTGTGCAATTCTAAAGTCCACGCAGAAGTGTCGCGGGCACCAGCATCACTGCTCGCGTTAGTGCATATCAAAATTGCTGCTGAAGATGTTTTGTCAATTAATGAAATCAAAAAGGCTATTTTGTTCAAGGAAAAGCGTGATTAATGTCACGTTTTTCCTTGAATCTTCCGTTATACAACTTACATTCTTCTGCCGGTATACAGGTGCCATTTTCTGCCCTCAAATAGTTCTCCTTGCAGACGCATCCTTCTTCGCAAGATGATGATGATCTATAGGTAGAGGGTTCTGCCTTCTCCGAGCAATATTGTGCCCTTTGCATTGATTCAGGGCAGAAAGAAAATTCTTCATTCTTGGGGCATTTCTTAACTGAAAAATAAAATTGTACATAATGATACAAGTGAGCAAAGTTTGGAATGACTGTTGGTAACTAACTAAGTAGGTAATAAGTAATGACGCATTTTGAAATTGCTTTTTCAGCAGAAAATTTGCGTTTTAGCCACACTATAGAAACTTATGTTATTTTATTTTATTAATTTTAGGAAAGCTTGCAGTTAATACATTTCAACGTGTAAACGATGTCCAATTACAAGCTTCCACTGATCATTAATGAGAGTAATATTAACAAATACACGAAAACAACAGCGAGTAATACGCAAATGAATTATCGCACTCAAAAAATACAATAATAATGAGAATAAAAAAAAGATTAAACATCGAAAAAACAATTATTCAAACTTTTCTATACTTCCTTAATACTACTACTAAATAAATCAAAGTCGACATCCTTAATGAAAATATTTGAAATACTAGCTTCTGCCCGCGACTTCCTCCACGTGAAATTTCTTGTTACCCGACCCAGCCCGTCACATCGCTTCGACTGCTCGCGCTACTACTTCGTTTTCACTTGGCGTACTTTCTTACTTTTGCTCGGTTCCTAGGACTTCTAGCGTGATGTTAAATATTTTTTAGCCTTCCTCAAAAATTAAGCTATCAAATGCGATCATATTTTTCCAGATCTGACTAATAGTTTCAGAGATTAGCACGTTCAATTAAACCCTACAGTTGGATTATTCGTTTATAAAGATTAAAGTTAAAGTAGGTATTTAAGTACCTTCTAACTACTCGTAGTTACAACCTAGTACCTAGTTTGGTATTTATTTAACTTTTGTCATAATGTGTAGGCATTATTTATTTATTTATTATTATTAAGGCACATCAACAATATAAACACAAGCATTGACAGACAACAAAAAAGAGATATAGACTAGTGTTTACATCAATTACAGACGTGCACAACTTTCAAAGTAATTAATAACATGAACGTATAGCAAAAAACAGTATCCACAAAAAAAAAAAAAAAAAAAACACAAAGCAAGAACAAAAACAGAAAAGTATTAATTAATTAGAAAAATAAAAATAAAATATATATGACAATTATTACTTAATTGGTATCATCAATCTTCCCCTCCTTCAAGATCATTGACCTAAATTTTGAGGGGTGGTCGTGGAAGATATCAAGATCGTACAGTTTGCACCATCGGTTGTACGTTGACGTCAGCCTGGCCATAGGATTGTTTATGCCTAGATTCGTTCTATAGTGGGGAACATTGAAAAAGGACGTGCATTTTCTCCGAGCATTTAGTTTGGGGACATTTATTTCAATGCGCTCAAGAAGATCACTAGACATAGATGAACCTGCAACAATACCTCGCAAACATAGCAGGTCCAGCATGCGTCGACGTAGCTGTAAGCTTGACATGCGGAAGAAACGCAGCCTTTCACTATATGAGCATCTAGTGCTGATACCGGTCGCAAGGTATGAAAGGTGTCTTGTAAAAGATCTTTGGATGGATTCAATGCGATCAGAATGAACAACGTAGTGAGGGTTCCATATGACACTACAAAACTCAAGCACACTTCGCACAAGAACGTTATAGAGCACAATCTTGGAGGCGGGATGTCTGAATTCCTTGGTGTTGCGTCTTATGAAACCCGACATTTTTGCAGCTTTTTGGACGACGCTGTCACAATGTGGAACGAAGCTTATTATGTATAGTAAAATTATAGTTACCTATTCAGGGTGTAACAGAAACCCTATTGCTATCCTTAAGCACTAAAAATAACAGCTGGTATAGAGTCACTATACATAGTTTCAGCTCAAAATGAAATACTCTAAGAATTGATACCAAATTTTCGGTTTCATGTTTCTTAAATTCAAATCATAACAAACGTGTCACCGCACTACGTAGGTCAATAACTTTCCACGTTACTTGCCAATATCACGATAAATCTCTTCCGAGTGATTTTTTTATTTCAATTTGAAAAGGTCGGTTACTGGTATCAATGTTTTAAAAATTCTCATAGCTTCCGAACATGTAGAGATAGTATTAAAAAACCCTTCCAATATCGTTTGATATCATCCAAAGAAGCCGTGCCCTTGGTATGTAACGCAAAGGTAACCTTTGCGTTACACGTTGTATTTATCTAAATTGGAAATCCATTACTCTATTGTACTAAATAACGATAAATCGTGATTTCATAAAAAATAACAATAACTTTTTCATAATACATTTCATTTTATGATAAATTATCAAAAATGACGTAAGTGTGTAAGTCGTCAATAATAAGGATCTGTTTACCTACCTAAGTTTATTGTTCTAGAAACTGTTCATTGCCGTTACTCACCACCTGTTTAAATGTAAATAATTATCATAATCTTTTATCAATAAGTTATGTTACTTTAATAATAACAGTTTTTAATAATTAAAGAATGTCTGGGTAGGCATACTTTACTTCAGTATTAGGTACAGGCAGAGTATCTTTAGAATTTTCAGGAGTTATTTTAGGATTCATATACAGTGCGGCTCGCAATCCTTTCCTATCCTAAGGGCACGTCATCCCTACTATTACAGCGCCCCCGGTCTACTCCTTGAAATGCAATATGGCCTCTGTAGCACCATGAAAATGAGGCCTCAGGGGCTAGTGCAAATCTTGTGGTTCATTCAGTTAATCTACGCTGGGGTCGGTGCATTTGATTCATTCATGAATTCATGTATACTGACCTAAGGCGCCGATGCCTGCCAGGGGTGCGGATTGTTCGAAAGAGATACCGTAACCCCTGGCAGACAGGCAACTGGAGGAACACGGGTGGGTTTTAGTCAGTAAAAGTTTGACACGCCCTCCGTCTCCGCCCAGAGCAGGAGTTATTTCATGAATTCCCATGCTCATAAAACATACAAAAAGGCGCTGTTCAAACGTAGAACACCGTAAAAAGCTGAGTTTTTGTCGCACAGTCAGGCGTATTCATATAGGTATGTACACAAGCCAGAAAAAAAATCGAGTGTATCGACAAATGTTCAAAGAAGAGGAGTAAAGTATTCGTTTTCGGTACATGAATCAGGAAATGCCGTGGGTATCTATTACAACGTAGTTATTATTTACTGTACTTTGATGAAGTTCAATTTTGCAGAGTAATTTATCATCATCATCATTCCAGCCGATAGACGTCCACTGCTGGACATAGGCCTCCCCCCAAAAAAATGGGGGTTTGCCATAATCGCCACGCTTGGTAGGCGGGTAAGCGATCGCAGTATGGTGGTCAAATGTATAGAGAACGCTGCTGCCCATTCTCTAGTAAGTCCCTTAGTCGCTTTCTACGACACCCACGGGAAGAAATGGGATGGTGGTGTTCTTTACGTCTGGCACCACACGGACAGAGACAGAGAGCAGACTAATTAATTAATAGCTAATTCTTATTTCTGTAGACAGCAATGCATGTAGATTGTACAGCTTCTTCATTCAAAGACTACTCCATTCGCAACTGTCTCTATCATAATCAGCCTATAATTGTCCCACGGCTGGGACACAGGCCCCCTCTCTTCGAAAGGGAGTGGACCAAACGGGCCAAGTGCGGGTTGGTAGATGTCACATATCTTCGAATAATTGTTTCTAGAACCTGCCGTTTTCCTCACGATGTTTTCCTACAACGTTTTGAGAACTGGCGTGATGAAATTATTTACACAAAGTAAAGTACCTGCGTGGATTGGACCCACGACCTTACAACTCGTAAGTTGGACCAAGACCACATTGCAAAATTTTGCCATGGTTCGGACAAACCTAACCATGATGACGTCATCATTCCAACACCTACTGGCGCTAATGACATTCTGAACATACGTACAAAAACTTATAACCACCCATAAGTATTATAAAGATCACGATTTTCTATACTTAAAGAGATAATATATATAAAACCCTATTTTAGGAGTAAGGTACAGTCACGAGCGTATATTAAAATTGACGGCAATATTATCTGATTTCATGATTTATCCATAAACTGGTAAACAATGTGAAATAGAAGGAACACCAGAACTATCTGATGAGACAAACAAGGGCAGAATATAGGATACGGTATCAGCTTCAAAAACATGTATCAACTCTAGGAATGCAGTAAAATCTGACATGTCTTGCGTCACAAATATCTGATTACTCAGTTAAAGGAGATTGGACGATTCTGCCCTGAATAGCGTTAAGATGTATACCAATTGAAAGATCGAGGATAACATTTTAATTATGACGAGGTATCTTGATTGTGAGCATGCAAGGAGTCACTGAGCTCTAAATGTGAACAGTCGGAATGTATGGGAGGACGTGTTTGTCAACTACAATTATAGGCTGTATCACCTGAGTGAAGCCATGGGCAGCTGGGCACAGCTTTAAGGACTGAAACTGCGTTAAGGCTCCCGTAGACCGGCGCGACGCGACTGTAGTAGATTAATTTCTGTAGGAATCTCCCGCGCGGTTCTATACAAAAGTCCTCCGTCGCAGGGAGGCGGGCACAGCGCCTGCGAAGGAACCCGTCCGGGCGCGAGTTCTATCCCATTCGCTTGGTTTCTCTTTGTATTTAATCATTAAGTTTGCGTATACCAAGCGTATACTGACGACTACATGACTATGAAGCTACACCTCCGTGGAGAGTTTTGTATAAAGATTAATGATGAGTTGTCCATTGAAAAACTTGACCGAGTTATCATAGAGGGGTCAAAACGACCACTCTAAAAGCGTCATGAAATTGAACTACAGTAGGTATCTGAAGCACAGCATACGCTTAAGGATACCTTAATTAGCCTATACTGTTCCCACTATTGGGAATCAAGTCAGATGTCATATTTTTTTGAAATATTGGTTCATGCCAGTCGGTTCGGTTCGGTTCGGTTCATGCCAGTTTCTTGGATTTGAATTAATTGGAAAACAAAACGGGAGGATTGGGAAAGAAATGTTTTTTGTCTGTAGGTATGTTTGTGCGTCAATCATGTATTCACGCCTTAATAGCTAAATAAAATAATATGTAAAGATATCAGTCCTATTAAAAGTGGACAGTTTTTTTATGTTATTCCATAAACTTAACAGACAGTTTACGAGAAACGAACTCACGTTTACAAAATAGGTACTATCGTTGTGATACCGGAGGCGACGCCCGACAACAGAATAAAACACCTGTTTAGATGTAACCGGTTTATCCGCATAATTATTTAACTAAAACAGTATTCTGCTTCTTTTCTGTACTTACAAAAATGTTTATAATGTTTCTGAAAATGTTATTCCTACAAGTCTGAAATTATTGCATTTGGTTTCAGCGAGATTTCAGACATTAACATAAACTAGGGTAGGTATGACCACGTCTTCATCCGCGTGAAATTTCTTGTTCCCCCGACCCATCCCGTCGCGTCGCATCATCTACCCGCGATTTTATTTAATTTTCGTATAGCGTTCTTTCAGTCCTTTTTTTTTGTTTTTGCTCGGCTCCTAAGGGTCGTAGCGTCATATAACTTTCCTCTAGAATTGGGCCATCAAATACAAAAAGAAGTTTTCAAATTCGACTGGTAAGTAGTTCCAGAGATTAGCGCGTTGGAACAAAAAATACAACTCTTAGTTTTATAAGTATAGATTTAAATGAATATATTAAAGAATAGATAATATAACGATTGCTATAAATACCAAACTAGAACCTGTTTTATTTTCTTACTCTTTCATTGTGAAGAGGATGAAAAACCACGACGTCATTTTTTTAGATTGGCACTCGAACCTTCACCGTCTTATTGAAAAACAAGTACAAACTTTCAGCCAGTCCAAAACCTTTCAGCCAGTTTTTGTGTTTTGAACTTGATTTCGAGGGATATAAAAATCTTAATACAAAAATGATAAAGGGGGCAAACAATTGGGCCTTAGACTCGGGTTTAAAATCAGTTTTTACACGCTTTATATTAGCTTCACTTGTATATTTGTTTGTATGTATGTTTGTATGTTTGTTTGTAACCGACTCCTTAGGGCGCGATTTTGACCCACTTCAAACGGTCAGATTTCATTTAAACTTTGTAAACTTATCGAGGACCGATGACAATTCAAAAATAAAAAAATAAATAAAAAAAAAAACTTAAAAATCACGCTTTTGTAGTTCGCAGAACTAAAAAATAGTAAATAAATAATAGTTTTAAAAAACTAAAAAACACGCTTTAAAAACTAAAAAGTAGAAAATAATTTGATTCTATTAAAAAGCGTGTGGTGCTTGATATTAGTTGATTATAAAAATACCTCAAAAAGCACCCCACGCTTTTTAATAGAATTAAATTATTTTCTACTTTTTTAGTTTGGTTTTTATTGTATATAGAACTTCAAAATTGTTACCATAACATTCAAAATTCAAAAATGGACGTAGTTGGGTAACTATCGGCCCATTTTTTATTAAAGCCGGTAAAGTTTCTTACCTTTAGGACATTTCACCGGTTTAGATTTGTTGACTGCCTTTGTTGAAGAACTTGACGAAGCGTAAGATGACGATGATGTCGCACTGGATGACGACACACTAGTTGCAGACGCTTCCGCGGTTTCTGAAAAAAAAAAAAATTGTGAACTTTGAAAGACATTCTTATTTTGAGTTCATGATACTTAGGAAACTATTATTTATTATGAATGTCTGACTCATGCCGAACGAGCTATGGACCATAAGACAAAAGACTGGTGCCCTGAAACAACGAGACGAGGCAGAGGTTGACAATGAGGGAAATAGCAGGACAACTTCGATGTCCTCCTTAGAAATGGTCAAGAAGTATCGCAAAACTGTGATCGAGATTAAGAATGGAGGGAGGCCTTTGGTTATCAGTGGGATAGTACGGGTTAGCTATATTAATATTTAAAAAAAAAAACCTAACAGATTAGTTGACAATTTCTCATTTATCGGATGTAAACAAATTGATTAGTATCAAAACATTTGTTATATGTTTGAACTTTATGCGCTAGACCACTGATAACCATACGTTTAATGAGACCAGAGAAAGATCGGGAGAATCCAATGCACTTTAGGTGAGTCCACAATTAATGGATTTTCCCGACCTTTCTCAGAGAAGATACTGATTTTATTTTGTCATAAGTAAGTCTTAGTGGGTATGCGAATAATACAGATGCAATAAATAATTGCACATAATTGTAAACAAACGTCGAGAAGGAGAAAAACTCGTTTTAGAAAATGTCTAAAAATTTTACGTTATACAAAAAATTTGCAAAATTATTTTTTTTGAAGAAGAAGGACTTCTTACAACGAAAGAAAAGAAAATAAACATTTACAAAGATGCTGGATAAACAAAATTCCAGCTGTGTAAGTCTATCCCCAAATGCAATAAAGGTAATAAAATGTAAGTACAATTTCTTTATTAATTTTTTTATCACGAATATTTACTTGAACATAAGAGACGACAAGCAAACTCACATATTTTAACAAAAATGTCGTGACAGCCAAAATGTAACACTTCTTGCGGTCATATTCTAATCCGACAAGTGTACAGAGTATAAACGTGCGATAGGGAAGTTTGTAACAAAATTAAAAATAAATATTAAAACTATGATATTTTTTAAAGCCAGAAGTAGAAAGTTAAACATTTTCCTTACCTGAACATAACACTAAAACCACAATATTCGCCACAAAAGCCACACCGAGCAATAATCTAACCATCATCGCGGCTGAACCACGTCTGAATATTTATACAGCAATCAATTTCATTTATATGAATATAGAGACAAGTTTTTTAAAACCAGCTGTTATGTTGTACGCGTTCGATTTGATACAACATCAGTTATGGCGTGACTCCAATATGTAATACATTCGTCATAAAACCTCATTGATGCAGTTACTTAGGTATAAAGGAAAATCTTTTTTTTCTGCGAAATAAATGGTAATGCCGCAGTTGACGTATCTGTGGCAATGTTTTTCCTCATGCCGGGGAATATAGTGCCACGCACCTCATAATTGTTACGTCAAAAAACAAAAAATTACAAATTGTAGATCGTCTATTGTTTTTTTTAGATAATTGAACTCTAGGATTTTCCTAGGAATATTACACATAACTGTTTTAGGCTGTATTTTATTGAGTCCAAATAAACGAGGTACTCTTTTGAAAGAAAATTATGGACTTTGTAAAACAGTCCCTTTACCCTACTGCTGTACTGATAGTAATGCCCTCTCTCACGAACACTATAGGCGACACCTTAATATAACGCCTGAAAATGATTGCACAGTTAGATCTGCAACTCTAGGCGATAAACAGAACGTTGAAAATCCAACGCTGCGCTTTTTGTTAGTCAGTGAAAACGGGCATGAAGGATTTTATCAAGATGCTGTGCATTAAAACATCCTTTTGTCTATTAATTTGCCAACACATTGCTATCACTATATTGGGTCAGCTACCAGTCTACCTAAATGCAGCTAAATACCAGAGTTTTAAATAGAACGACTGCCTATCTGACTATCACAACCCAGTAACTGGAGAAAACGATACCCCAAGGCAATTCTGGTTACCACATGGAAGTCTGGTTCTCGAGCTTCTGTCTACCCGTAACGACTGTCAAAGATCTACAAATGACCGCCGGGACCAACGTCATTGGTGCTTGCTAAGACATGGAAGGGTTTCGGTATGTAATGGTCACCCATTCACAGTCCACGCAAGCGTTGCTTAACCTTGAAGATCGACAAGTGCCGCTGTTATATTTTAGGCACAAGCCCCACTAATATGTCTGCATGAGTGATGAAATAATTTATGGGCATTTGACTACAGATGGCATAATTATCGCATAATTATAATGACGACATTGAATTGGTTGGAAGGCAGAGAACCGGTTTCTTGGAGGTATTGGAGAGGCCTGCAATACGGCCCGTTGACATAGGCTGAGTTGATTAATTTCATAATTTTATTGTCATGTTTACGCCACCATACGAATAGATCTTAAAATGATTCGGTAGTGCTTAAATTTGCATGTAATTTGTCTATAAATAGTTGAGTTTCCTTATAGCCATTCTTATATCCCCCCGACTAGGACATTTTGGACTCTTGGTTACAAAAAATTATAGAATTTATTTTTACCATAACCTAATATGTGAAAGTTTGTATCTTTGGATGTTTCTTACTTACTTACTTATCACGCAAAATCGGCTGATCAAATTGGTACGAAATTTGGTTCAGAGATAATTTATAACCTGGATTAACACATAGGATACTTTTTATCCCGGAAGTACTTTCCCATGGGATAATTTCCAACCTACACGCGGGTGAAGCTGCTTGCACAAGCTAGTCGTAAATAATAGACAGTTTAAATGTCGAAGTGTAAGAAATGTCATAGTGCATGACCACACTGTACAATTATGGGCATCTCCATTAACGCATAATATAATTTTCTGTAGATGTAGATTGCTTTGCCATTCAGGGACTTCCTCATTGGGCTTCTAGATTGCTGAGTGTAGGGTCCTGGGTTCAATAGTCGCCTTAGGTTGTCTTCCATTGGGTTTTTTCAGTCGCAAGTCGGTGTCTGGATAAGCGCAACGTTTATGACTCGTCCCCTAGCCAGGCGCGGTTGCAGCCAAAGACTTTGGGAGGTCACAGACAAAGACTACCTACGTACTAATAAGAAAATGTATTATATTTTCGAAAATTACTATTTTTTACTTTACGTTTACGGCTTTGGGAGGTCATGACCCCTAGGACCGCCCCCTCGGACCGCGCCTGCCCCTAGCATATGGAACTTAAATTCACTAAATAAATGTCTTAAATTAATTCATTTATTTACCGACATCGTGAGCAAACCGGCATGTCCTAGAACCAAAAATTCGAAGACATGTGACTTCTACCAAACCAGACTGGGCGCGCGTGGTGATTACGGCCCACTCCTTCTCACAGAGATAAGGCCTGTGTCCCAGCAGTGGGAACGTTATAGGCTAATTATGATGGGGCAGATCTACTCTGAGCTGCTACTGATGAAAAAATGATAGTTAAGATAACTAAAAAACACGCTTTAAAACCAAAATAAAAAGTAAAAAAAAAAAATCTCTTAAAAAGCGGAGGGTGCTTTTTGAAGTATTTTTATAATCAACTAGCAGCGCTCCGCAGTTTCACCCACATAGTACCCGTTCCCGTAAGAATACGGGGATAAAATATAGCCTATGTTACTCAGTGATAATGTAGCTTTCTAACGGTAAAAGAATTTTCGAAATCGGTCCAGTAGTTTTTAAGTTTGTTCGTTACATACAAAAATACAAATCTTTCCTCTTTATTATATTAGTGTAGATTAATATCCACACGCTTTTTAATAGAATCAAATTATTTTCTACTTTTTTAGTCTGGTTTTTAAGGCGTGTTTTTTAGTTTTCTTAACTATTATTTATTTGCGATTTTTTAGTTTGGCTAACTACAAAAGCGTGATTTTTTTCTATTTTTTTAAATTATTAAATTGTAGTCGGTCTTCGATAAATCTACAAAGTTTAAGTGAAATTTGACCGTTTGAAATGGGTCACAATCAAGTCCAAAGGAGTCGGTTACAAACAAACAAACATGCCTACAAACATACAGGTGAAGCTAACAAAGCGTGTTAATTAAAAATGATCACCTATTAGAATAATCATTAAAATTTGGTAGATAGATATAACCTTGTTTAATTAAAGATATCAAGCAAAAGAAGTTATATGGGCATTCGGAATGGGCAATTCGTGATTTAGTGCACGAATAATCCCTGCCTTTATGAAGAACATAATTCCTAAAGCCACGATGGCTTTTCAGGGACACTACCTTCAGTAATGAAGTATGCGACCAAGAAGAAGAAGAAGTCCGTCTCTTAATTATAAAGTTTTTTTTTTTGTTTTTCCATATGCTATGGAAACAACAATTATAACAGAATAAACGAGATTTTTGGATCTTCTTTCCGGTTGTGGCTGTAGTTCCGGGTTCCTTGGAGACCTTGGGTTATTCAGAACTTCCGTGTTACCTAGCTATGACGTCAATATGTACAAAATGACGTTTTCGATTTTGGTCCATATGACCATTGTACCAAAAATTCACGTGTCTATCTCGGCTGTTCGTGGTCGTACCTGCATCCACTGCAGTGATCAAGCGTCAGGTATATCATTTGCCTAACACATGATAAATGATAAATAATTTTATTTCTGTAAGTAGGTTTTGTACAAAGACTTTTACACGTCAATAATATTTTTTTTAACTAGATGAGGTCGGCGTTTCCTATCTGACTACTCTGAGAAGAAAAGCCGAAACAAACTCAGAGATCATAGTCTCTTTTAAAGTCCAGACATAATCTTGATCAGATCATGTGAAGACCATGTGGATCGGTGTCTAAAATGGCCTTTTGAGGAAAGAACCACACAGATTGAGTGGACCTGTCCATTCAGTGCACGCATTTATCAGTAATCATGCAGTCCAACTCAGAGTTTGAGGAGCTCAACGATTTGACAAACAATACCAAAGAAAGGACATTTGGGTAGGCCGCATAATAACATTAAAACTAACTGAGAAAGAGATAAAACAGAAAACAAAAAACAAAATATGACCCACATAGTCCTCACATTCACAATAATTAAAACAATAATAATATTATACTTCTCAAAGTAAATATTTATGTCAAAATGTATATAATAATTATCAAATGTCAAAGAGTATAAGTTTGCAAAAACAAAAAAAAAAACAACATTTAGTATGCAAAAATTGGAGCAGGTCAATCCCAAGCTTTTTTGTCCTCAATGTAATCTTCAACGGTATAAAAGGCTTTCAGGCACAACTTACGTTTAATGAATGATTTAAATTTATTGAGATTTGGATCTTGAACATGGCTTGGAAGTTTATTATAAAAGCGTATACATTGACATCTGAATGAGCCACCTATTTTCTTGAGCCTTGTTGATGGTACAACAAATTTGTGTTTGTGCCTAGTATTTATACTATGGATATCACTGTATTTTTGAAACAATTTAATATTTTTATGGGCATATAAAAGATTTTCAAAAACATACTTTGAAGGCACGCAGGCTTTACAGTCATTACATTAATCTCCTTAAATTTCTCTCTGAGAGAATGTCTCGGGCTTAATTTATAAATTGATCGAACAGCTCTTTTCTGCAAGACAAAGATAGTCTGATAATAGGCGGCATTTGCCCACAACAGAATACCATACGACATTACACTATGAAAATAGCTAAAGTACAGTAAACGGGCTGTCTCTATATCAGTTAAATTACGATTTTTTCTTACAGCGTATGCTGCAGAGCTTAGCTCAGCATGCTGGCCGCGCTTGCGGAAAGGCTCGATTGTGCTGGTGACTCATTGTTCTATGCGACACGTAGCACGCGTAGATTGAAATTGAAAATTGAAAAATGTAATTGATATTTAATATGCTCATTTTATTCAAATTTTATTTTAAATGTTTCAAATTTAGATTTAATTTAAATTGTGTGTAATTTTAATCAATGTGACTGTGTGTCTTGTCTTGTCTTTTATGAGTCTATGTTACTTGAAATAAATGATTTATTATTATTAGCTTTTTGGACAATTTATCTATATGTGGGCCCCACTGAAGCTTGGCATCCAAAGTTAAGTCCAAAAATACCGTGCTATCTTCAGGATTCAATTCTTCGCCCTTTATCAACAAATTCGTTTTCACCAGCCTAACGTGAGGTAGCGTAAACATAATGCATTAGTTTTTTTTTTTGCTGAGCTGGACTCCCATTTTGGTGCAACCTTGAGACGTACCGCACTTTGTATGTCCATTATTTTGATTTAAAGTGTGTCTCATTCATGCGTAGTGTCACTTTACCACTCTAATATTATTTTTCTAATATTGGAACCTTGGTCTATTTTTATATTCATGTATTGAAATGAAATGTTTATTTATGTAAGTAGATCTTTTAAGACACTTTTAATCAATATTTTGTTAGTCAATATTTTAAAATTAGATGGCGCCGGCATTTCCGACTGATCCCTGAGAAGAAATGCCGAAACAAACTCAGAGGTCATGGTCTTTTTAAAGTCCAAACATTATATTATTAGTATTATTTATATGTGTCTAACAATGCAGGGCAAAACTAACAGTGTGTTTCTTCGACGCTCTGTTGGATTATCAATGCTCGGTTAAACACCGAGAGTTGAAAATCCATTGCACGGTAAAATCCCGCTGGGATATTTTTACGACAGCGCGAATGTGGTTTTAACGTACTGGAAGACGTAGCGTTGGAAGGCCTCCCACGAGATGGACCGATGACCTAGTGAAGGCCGCAGGAATCCGCTGGATGCGAGAAGCACAGAACCGGTCGAAATGGCGGTGCTTTTTTTTTGGGTGGGAAATCATCAAATGACTTCTCCCGCTCTGGGTGGAGCAGGAGGGCGTGTCCGACTTTTACTGACTAAAACCCACCCGTGTTCCCTCAGTTGCCTGTGTGCCAGGGGCCGCGGTATCTCTTTCGAACAACCCGCACCCCTGGCAGGCATCGGCCCTTGCGGGCCCCATCAGTTGTTGCTGACATCTCTTTGAGGCGCGCGTGGAACACAACGCACTGTCGACCCGGGCTTGGTGATTACCGGACAGCGAGTTACCCATTACTCGCCGTCCGCAAAATGGCGGTGCTTGGGGGAGGCCTATGTCCAACAGTGGACGTTTTTCGGCTGAAATGATGATGATGATGATGAATGTGGTTTTACTCGTTTCCGTTCGCATTCGTTCCAGCCTACCGGAAACCGTAAAAAGCCAAAAACAAAGTATTTATTTCAAACTAGCTTTTGTCAGCGGCTTCGCCCGCGTGGAGGTCGGTGTATTATACATAAAAACCTTCCTCTTGAATCACTCTATCTATTAAAAAAAACCCCATCAAAATACGTTGCGTAGTTTTAAAGATTTAAGCATACATAGGGATATAGGGACAGAGAAACCGACTTTGTTTTATACTATGTAGTGATTAATCAACTACAGGCTCTTTTGGATTTTCTAGAGAACAGTCAGTCAGATAGTTGAAGCTAGTTATCCATTCCAAAGCGTAGTAGGTACTTATGGAGAAGAACGGGCAAGAAACTGCACAGACACCTAAAACATTGTAGCAAAGAATTGGTTCCATCATTCATGTTGCAATTATACATAAATCACGTTGATTATAATATTGTAAAGCTCATAATCATTTGCCAGGGGTGCGGGTTGTCCGAAAGAGATACCGTGGCCCCTGGCACACAGGCAACTGAAAAGAACACGGGTGGGTTTTAGTCAGTAAAAGTATGACACGCCCCCCGGAAATCATCAAATACCTTGTCCCGCTCTGGGTGTAGCCAGAGCGGGAGAAGATATTTGATGATCTCCAAAAAAAATAAACCCATAATCATAATGTGGGCACCTATTTCTTCATTCGGTACACTACTCCATTCTTACTTTCTTTACAGGGATTACAAAAGGAAGGTTATTTTCGTTCGAAACTAAGAAACACACTGAATTACACACAGGTTATTTTGTTCGAAATTAAGAAACATTTATTAATAAAAATTATTTATCAACAACTAACTTTTGCCAGCGTCTTCGCCTGCGTGGAGGTCGGTGTATTATACATATAAACCTTCCTCTTGAATCACTTTGTCCATTGATGTAAACCGCATTAAAATCCGTTGCGGAGTTTAAAAGATCTAAGCGTACAAACAGGAAAAACGACTTTGTTTTAGACTACGTAAAGATTAACGTAAACTAACTTTTTATACTATGTAAACTACAGTAGTTAAACTAGCACAATACCCGCGACTTTTTCTGCGTCAACTTTTAAATTTCCAACATAAGCTTCTACACGCTATTTCACCGCTTTTTGGTTCATTTATAAAATTTTGTTATGCCTATGCGTCTCCCTAGGGTTCAAGCTATCTCTTATAGTTTCGCTCGCGTGGGTTTTAGAAATTATTTCACGGGAACGTGCTACCGGGATGAAAAGGTCGCTGCATACGTAACGTGTACGGGACGGCGGCGTTAGAACGTGGACGGGACGGGGACGGAAAGTGGTTAGTAAACACTGACGGGGGGCGGGACGTGCTAAACATCGTCGCCGACGATATTTTTCCCTCCCCGCGCGTGCCACGTTCCCATCCCGTCCGTGCATCCGTGACGTATGCTCTTTCTTTTAAATTTTTTATGAAACGATATTTCTAAAACTTCACGTCCCGTTCCGTCCGGATAAAAACACGTTACGTATGCAGTGACCTTTAGCCTTTAGCCTACGTTACTCCTTATGACTTAAACAGACGGCAAAAATAATACGGCCAGTATTACCTACTTATTTCTGTCAGACAGTGCTTAGTAAATACTTCATGATTTCAATTATTTTAAATGCGGACAAAGGATTAATTAATTACGAGCATTTATTTCTAATTGTTTTTCAACTGTGTATCGTAGCTTATTATATATTATTCATATTAAGATGTAAGTTTCAACGACGTAGGTAGCTGCTTGTTGACACTTCCATACCAGTCAGCTTATTGTCTCCTCAGACTGCTTGAACTGAAATTAGAAAACAGTTAAAATTACTTTAAATGGTCAATTAGTCATTATCTGCTTGGCTTTCCATTTTTCCAAATATGTTGGGGTCGGCTTCCAGTCTAACCGAATGCAACTGAATACCAGTATTCTACATGGAGCGACTGCCTATAATCTGCCCGTCACAACCCAGATACAGGGTATTTCGATGCCCCTTGATAAGACTGGTTGTCAAACTTTCGGGCTTCTGACGACCCGTAACGACTGTCGAAGATCTACGATTGGCAGCTGGGATGAATGGTTTATCGTCTTTTTCGAGGCTCGGAGGGGTCTTGGTAGGTAAGTAGGTATGTAAACATGGTCGACCATCCACGGACCAACCGCGGCAACCGTAATTTAACCTGATCGAACGATCCATGTTGCTGTTATTAGGTACTTTGTCACAAGCATTACTACGTATAGTACATTAAGTACTACTTACATAACATATTAATTTATCTTTTTTAATATTATTTGTTCATAATTACGTTCATCGCTTCACATATAAAGTTATTAAAAATATACACTAAAAAAGCAGTTCGTGTATTCTGTAGAACACACAAATGTATTTGCATTTGTTTGTTCTGTGCAGGAATCGAATCCGCAGCTTGTAGTGCAAAAGTGAATCGCTTAAAGCACAGCGCCATCTAGCTTCCAATTTGGTGTTTAAGGATTTAATAGATCTTACCATTCTTATTTTATTTTTTGTTATCCGAAGAAAATTGGTAGGTCAGGAGTAGACGCGTGCTGAGCTGGAATGGTAAAATAAAACCTTTATCAAAAGTTGAAAGAGAAAGAGATAAAGCGAATAAAAGTTACATTTAAATAAGTATAGCACAAACTTAGTTACGGCGGATGCGCTAACAAAGACCGCAAAATTCGAAATTTGTTAAGGCTCCTACCCACATGCCGGCGGCGCAGCCGGCGGGTTTTTGCCTTACGGGTATGCTGCAGTTGATATTAGGCCGCCGGCACTTGCCGCGGAAACCGAGTATGCCTTGTTGGCGGCATGGCCGGCCGGCATAGTGTGTGGCCGGCCGGCATAGTGTGTGGAGCCTTTACGTGGTTTTCATTATGCAGGTCAATGTGAGATTGTATGTTTAACAAAATATAATATGGCTTTGAAATAGTCGTTCAATTCAATTCAATTAACTTGGAGGGTTATATTGATGATTATAATTCGGCAAAGCCATATTTAGTATCTATGGTCGCGGATCATATTTTGATCAACATATAAGCTGACACTGACCAGCAGGCTTAGCACGAGCACCGATTTGTCGACGGAAGAATATACATGACTATTAACTAAATGATGTACAATAGAAGATAGCTTTAGTAGTTATCACAGTTATGCGTTCTAAACGAATAATCATTTTGTAGATAATCGTATATACTTTGTGGCCGTCGAGTAGAAAGTTTGTTGTCAGTGCGATTTTGACAGTTTGGGAAGAAATATTCTTCTGACATAGTATACATATAAAAAGACCTAGACAAAGATCGTTAGAAACGAAAGACAAAATGACAGATTGTGAAAGGATATCTACGGTGCGATGTCAAAAATAGAGGAACAAAATGTGACTTTGTACAGAAAAAGCACTCTATTCTTCGTAGAAATAGAAAGCGTCATGCTAAGCTTGAAGCAAATTGCAAAAAAATAAGAAAATTTGAATTCCAAGGGCTATTTTAGCGCATCCTCCTTGAACTAATCATATCCATATTGAATAGTTCCACTTTCACTCGTAGATATTCATGGACTGCTCCGTCCTGGAGTGCAGGTGTGGAATAATAATAATCAGCCTAAACCTAATGTACTCACGCTTGGGACTAGGGATTGCAATCCCGCGGGATTGATATGCGGGATTACTCAATCCCACGCGGAATCACGCGGGATCCCGCATCTTTGAAATTATGTTATAAAATCAAATTGAAACTACAGATTTTTGAGTAAAAATCAACTTTTATTAAACATTTCTTACATAAATTGTTTACTTTCTATTGATTAAGTATAAATAATTAGTAAATTACTAATTACTTATACTTAATCAATAGAAAAGAAATAATGTCTGTTGTCAATTACTAATTACTTATAAGTACTCAATTTATAGAAAATAAATAATTTGTGTTGCATAATGTAAGAAATGTTCAATAAAAGTTGATTTTACGCAAAAATCTGTAGTTTTAATTTGCTTTTATAACATAATTTAAAAGATGAGGGATCCGCGGATCCACGCTTTGAAGGTGCGGGATCCAGCAGATTAATAAAAGCAGCGGGATCCCGCGGGACTGCGTGATCCCGTTTTGTGGGATTGCAATCCCTAGTTGAGACACAAGCCTGCTGTCTGTGAGAGAGAGTCGGCTGTAATCCACGATCCCAGCCCACTGTGGATTGATACAAATGTGGTGCTATTCCACAAACGATGGAACACTTAAATTGGTATTGTGTTCTGAGCCCTGATTCTACTCGAATAGGAATTGATGGACGCTACCGATAGCGCTAAATTATGGATCTACTTAATTGCCATCATATTGAGTGCGTCAACGAAGCCAAGAGTCACTTGTACTCCCCGTCAATATAATATTTTTTTTGTACTGGACCATACCTGGGAATGTTCTGGTGACGGTCAAAAAGAGAAGGTCAAAATTCCAACTTTTACTGATATTTTTAGTTATTAATGATAAAAAAGAACTTTAAATACTCCCTGGAACCCATTGCATGCACTCATAAGCACAATGTTCTGCGTGCATTATATTGCGCACTACCGCAAACAGCTGACATAAAATATATAAATCGTTTCCTAGCAATTATTTTTGTCGTATATATGTTACTTAGTTTGATGTACAGAAAGCGTAATTAACGGCTACGTGATGTACCTTTTTACACCTTGTAGGTACACTGAGAAGACGAAGTGTGTAGTATGAATTTATTTAAAATATTACAGTATACAGAGAAGGATTAAGTACCATCATTGGTATTATATACATAATCATAAGACTTTTTATTCGTTGGCACACACAGATGGCGTTGGCTCAAACACTTCACTATTCAGCGCATGAACGTCATGGAATGATACTTCATTAATGCCGTCAACACCCTGCCCTGGAGTTGCATCAGGGAGGCACTCCGGTATCACCGGATGCCGACCTACCTCTGTCGTGTGGTCGAGGCCTATTTGACGGACAGGGTCGTCATCTACCCCGGTCACCTAGGAGAATGAAACCGGCGAGAGATGTCGTGCGGTGTTCTACAGGGATCGGTCCTGAGGCCGCATCTGTGGGACACCGGGTACAACTGGGTGCTGCGCGCCGGCCTTCCTGGCGACGTCAGCATAGTTTGCTACGCTGACGACACGCTGGTCCTGGCGCAAGTGAGGTCGTACCAGGCGGCAGCCGACTTAGCGACACACGCGGTTGCGACAATCGTCGATAGGATCCGGCAACTGGGACTCGAAGTGGCCTTGCACAAGTCCGAGGCCATGTGGTTTCATGGTCCTCGGAATGCGCCACCGACGGGTTCCCAGATAACGGCGGGAGGGGTTCACAGTGGCGTCGAATCGACGACGAAGTACCTAGGACTCGTCCTTGACAGCCGGTGGAACTTCGCGGAGCATTTACGACGTTTGGCTCCCAGACTGGAGCGGGCTGGGGCTGCCTTGAAGCGGCTCCTGCCCAATCTAGGGGAGCCAAACGCCTCCTGCCGGTGGTTCTACGCGGGGGTCATGCGGGCCATAGCCCTATACGGGGCACCGGTGTGGGCGCCAACACTGAGCCAACCAGCACGCCGGTTGAAGGCGGCCCATAGAGTCATAGCTATCCGGATGGTACGGGGATACCGCACGATCTCCAGTGAGGCGGTAAGGACCGCTGTCCGGTTAGGACCAAGCCCGGATCGACGGCGCGTTGTGTCCCACGCGCGCCTCAAAGAGTAGTCAGCACCAACTGATGGGGTCCGCAAGGACCGATGCCCGCCAGGGGTGCGGGTTGTTTGAAAGAGATACCGCGGCCCCTGGCACACAGGCAACTGAGGGAATATGGGTGGGTTTTAGTCAGTAAAAAGTCTGACACGCCCACCTGCTCCACCCAGAACGGGAGGAGTTATTTGATGATTTCCAACCCAAAAAAAAAATGATACTTCATTAGGTTGTACTTAGCTGCTAACATACCTACTGATGATCTGTTTTATTTATTGTCTAAAGAATCAGCATGCAGTCTATGTTTGATGTACCTAACAAACAAATCTGTAACTGAACTGTAATTGAACCTACCATCTCTACAAAGGAGATAAATCAGGTGTCAAACATTTTGTACCATCCTCCACCATTTCAACCATTTAGATGCGAGGTAACGGCGAAACACACTATCAAAAACAATCATTTTCCTTTTGGCAGTTCAATAACATCCATTCCGTCATTCACGTTGTTGAGGAGGCAAATTTTTCGAACATTATAAGTAGGGATCGGAAAATCGGATGCATGTTTACCTAAAGTTAATTTTTAGTTACGAAAATATGGAAGCGGCTTCTCAAAATATTTTTTTGTACAAAAATCCTGGGATGCCAGCAACACCGGGAATACATAACTAGTCAGTTGTATAGTATGGAAGCGACTTCTAAATGATTAGGATTGCATAACTATTCAGACGCATATTTATTTAAAATCAACCCCGATGGAAATATGTGTACGTATACCAATGTATCTAGGGTGTAAGTCTGTAAGAGTAGGTGGTGGCGTGTTTTAGTTTTTTTTTTACATTAAAATTAAGATCTTTTTGGTACAAAAAGCGCATTCCACTTTAGCCAACATCTCAACTTTAGGTCAGTATGCATCCGAATATCCGACCTCTAATAATAAGCAATGGACTAGCAATAAATATCCTTCTAAATTATTCAGACTGATTGAAAGTGTATTAGACATTTAGGGTGCTGAGTGATGTCGTTTGGATGGCAAGTACCTATAATGGAACAAACGGTAGGTATCGTATTTAGAAGAAACGTGAATTACAAATTCAACTAGTGAGTTACCTGGGCACGCCGCGATTGCGGCGGTAAGTCCCCTCTTTGAGGAGTGGCTTGAGAGGCGGCATGGCGTCCTCACCTTCCGCCTGACACAGGTCCTCACCGGACATGGCTGTTTCGGGAGGTTCCTGTTTCGGATAGGGCGGGAGGAAACGCCCGGGTGTTTCCATTGCGAAGATCGCCCAGAGGACACGGTGGAGCATACGGTGGAGGTCTGCCCAGCTTGGGCGGAGCAACGCCGTGTCCTCGTGCAGGTGATCGGCGGCGGCGATCTCTCGCGTCCGACCCTGGTCCAGGCCATGGTACGGAGCGAGAGGGCATGGCTGGCAGTCGCCTCCTTCAGCGAAGCAGTTATGCTCGCAAAGAGGGAGGCGGCGCACGTGAGGGAGATGCAGTACATGCGCCCTCACAGCCGTGGCCTTCGCAGGAGACGCCCTGGGCGTCGGGAATCCCAGGCTGATTCCCGGCCACCGTAGGCACGGGCTTGCGGACGGCGAGTAATGGGTACCTCGCTGTCCGGTAAGGACCAAGCCCGGGTCGACGGCGCGTTGTGTTCCACGCGCGCCTCAAAGAGATGTCAGCAGCAACAGAGGGGCCCGCAAGGGTCGATGCCTGCCGGGGGTGCGGGTTGTTCGAAAGAGATACCGCCGCCCCTGGCACACAGGCAACTGAGGGAACACGGGTGGGTTTTAGTCAGTAAAAGTCTGACACGCCCTCCCGCTCCACCCAGAGCGGGAGAAGTTATTTGATGATTTCCCACCCAAAAAAAAAAAAAAAAAAAAAAAAACTAGTGAGTTATGCTCGAGAACGGGTGCTGCTTGTGCTGACTGGTCGTCTTGCTGACCATGATTTTGTTATTTTTGCTAATATGTATTACCAACCTGTTTATTTATTTTACGTCGATGGTCCTAGGTTATCATTTGTGAACATAATCCAGCATTGCATATGTCAGCAATCACGCCATTTATACCAGGAGGCTTTTATTTTGGTAGTATGCTTTGTTTACTTTTTTATTTTTTGTGCTTAAGTCAAGTTTTCATTTTATTTGTTGGTATATTAGCATGGCTAGCTGACAAATTAAATAATTTCCGTGTCTCGTAATGTTGATTACTTTGCCTAACTATGTTTAGAATCAAGTTTATCTAACTAAATTGACAGCTGTGCTGCTGGGGAGTTTGTTACGCCACTTCTTCCCAGCTAAAGCACTAGGAAGTGGTGAAGGGCGTTTTGGGGGACTGTCTTATGTAATTTTGACATTCGAAAAGTGATGATTCTCAGTCTAATTTGAATAAAAGACTTTTGATTTTGATTTTAACACTTACGGCACATTTCATAAGGCACACATTTCCCTTCCTTTCTCCAGTGTCCTTTGATACACCTACACGCTGGTGTACATTCCACTGCAATCAGCATTTGGCCGTAAACAGGACATCTTCCATCAGGAGTGGATTGTTTGCAGTCGTCTGTTGGGCACAATGGTGGGCAGGCCACGTACTCCTCGTTCAGACGATCACATTTGAATGGAGCTGGGAATTTAAGTAAATATTTATAAGTAGATATACTAGCTGACCCGGCTGATATGATGATATGACAGGGCGTCTAAATCCAAAACATCTATCATGGGATCACGCCCCATGATATATGTCCTGAATTGTTACTTTTAAATTTTATTGAATGCGAAGAATCCATTTATTCCTGGTGTCGCCTGAAAGAAAAGGAATCTTCGCATCATAGACAATAGATAAATAATTCGGTACGTCTGGAAACTCCACAAAGCAGCAACGACTTCCCTCCATAATGTTTAATGGTTTATTATTAACATTATTAACCTGATAACAGATAAATTGTATTTAATCATTTAAAACTCAATTAACGGACGCGACTAAATGGCATTGGTCATTATAATGTCAAATAACTTTAAATTAATACCAAATGAGTCAACCAATGGTAAACGTGACGTCAATTCAAACAATTTTATATATAATTAAAAACTTTAAAAAAAGCAACCGACTTCAAAAAAGACACGACAAAGTGAAAAATAACTTTAATTTCGGAAGTCGGTGACTTTTTTTTTTTTTTTTTCTGGGTGGGAAATCATCAAAAAACTTCTCCCGCTCTGGGTGGAGCGGGAGGGCGTGTCAGACTTTTACTGACTAAAACCCACCCGTGTTCCCTCAGTTGCCTGTGTGCCAGGGGCGGCGGTATCTCTTTCGAACAACCCGCACCCCCGGCAGGCATCGGCCCTTGCGGGCCCCATCTGTTGCTGCTGACATCTCTTTGAGGCGCGCGTGGAACACAACGCGCCGTCGACCCGGGCTTGGTCCTTACCGGACAGCGAGCTACCCATTACTCGCCGTCCGCAAGCCCGTGAAGTCGGTGACTTTGGATATGTATTTTATTTAATTATTTTTCTCTGCCTTCCGAAATTTAAGTTATTTTTCACTTTGTAGTGTTTTTTTGGAAATCGGTTGTTTTTTTCTGAAAAAGTTTTTTATTTTTCACTTTTATTATAGTATTTTAGTTATAGTACCTACCACACAATACGATTTTTCATCATCCTTGGGGTCAAAACAATGCATATTTATGCGATAGCAGCGATCGCGGTTTGTTTGCTGTCATTTTTTGAAGAGTTCCGTTGTGTGTCTCTACATTTCGAATTGATAACCTCCTTTTTCTTGAAGTCGGTTAAAAATACTTGTTTCACACATAACATTTTTTTCATTATGTTTATCCTACTAAAATTATAAATGTGAAAGTTTGTGAGTATGGATGCATGGATGGATGGATGGATGTTACTCTTTCACTCAAAAACGGCTGAACGGATTTGAATGAAATTTGGTACATAGGTAGTTTGTAACCTGGAATAACACATAGGATACTTTTTATTCCGGTACTACGTTCCCGTGGGATAGTTTTCGACCTCCACGCGGGTGAAGCCGCTGGCGGAAGCTAGTTACTTATATTTATTACTTAGCACTTCGCTCGCGGCTACGTCCGCGCTGAAATTTAGGTCTCGACCGGCCGCGTCACAAACACGCAACCCGTGGACCGGCCATGCCACTTATTTTTGACTTAGCGTTCTTTCCGTGTTTTTTGCTCGGCTCTTATGAGTTAAAGTTAAATAGCTTTCTTCAAAAATTTGGCTACCAAATACAAAAAGATTTTTTCAAATCCGACTGGTTGTTCCTGAGATTATCCAACAACAAACAAACTGTACTTCTTTATAATAATAGGATACATGGAAAGATTTCATTTACGTCTACGTGTGATAGGTACTAATTGCACTTTTTGAACTACCTCTACCAGTGTTTCATAATAAATTGTCACGGGTCTGTGATATAATTTCTAACCTTCACGCGGGTGAAGGCACGGACAAAAGCTAGTAAATGAAAAAGAGCGAGATTACTCACGGCATTGTGTAGTATCAATACAGGTCCCATTTAATGCTCTCTTCATATTGAAGTGACATTTACACCTGGGAGCCCCACAACCTCCGGTGTTGGAACATTCCCGATACTGTTGATCTGATGTTGGACACTTGTCTTTGTAGCAGTCTGTTGGACACGTGTCCTCGTCTTCGCCGGGAGGGCATTGGAGCTGCACTGGAAAATATGAGGAGAGCATGAAGTGATTAACTCGCTGGTCTAGTCAAAATCAAAATCAAAAGTCATTTATTCAAACTAGGCTGAGGGTCAGCACTTTTTGAACGTCAAAATTACATAAGACAGTCCCCCCAAAACGCCCGCCCTTCACCACTTCCTCGTGCTTTAGCTGGGAAGAAGAAGTGGTGCAACAAACTCCCCAGGAGCACAGCTGTCTGTTAAGTTGGAAGAAGTTGGTTCTATACAATAATAGCATATAATTAACATTCAACAATAAATGAAAATTTAAGGGTTTAAAAGGTTATACCAAGCCCAGCAAATGAGTTATGAACTTTATGAAGCCGGTGAAAGGGAGCACGTAATTTGTCCTTATTTCTAGTATTAATATTATGAATATCACTGTTTTTAGTATATAAGTGTATATTTAGCCTAATATATAAGATGTGTGTGTGTGTGGTAAAGTGGTGGAAAACGCTAGACCCGCGTTCGATTCCCATGTGTATGGCAAAGTGTTATTCTGTTTTTCCGCCATTGATTTCACCAGAGTCTGGATTTGGCCCGGTTGATACCAATAAGCTCGCCTCCTATTACATGGGACTTGTAGATAACTGTCGAAATGTTGGTGTACTATAGGTAGGTACACCTCTGCCCTACCTCTCGGGGATTACAGGCGTGATGTTATCATGAACATTTCAGTTACATAGAGGCAGATAACGAAAGTTAGATAAAATTATTTTTGGAGCAACATGGGCGATAAGCAGAATATTTGACATCCAAAACTCCAGCCTAATTAATAACAAAACCTCAAATAATGTTGCCTTGCGATAATTAAAACGTAATAATCAATAGAGCTATTAGTTTCGTGATGTTTTATCGCGAAACAATGGAAAACCCTGTTCTGAATACAGACTTATTAAAAAAACAACGATGAGTACCTACCTACCTATTTAGGCGACTGCCTGCTTTACGATGCGCAATATAATCTTAACATGATAAATAATCCTTAGATAGAATACTTACAAATTTGGAGAAATTCACACTTTCTTAAGTGCTTCTTTGTTTATTTACATGACATCACGCCTGAATTCCTCACAAGGTAAGGCAGAGATGTACCTAGGTAGGTAAGGTAACCTACTTAGTAGGTAGTAAGAGATGTAGATAAAATGCTTTTGAAGAGTAAAAAAATTTCTGTCTGGCTTGATCATTATGTAAGTTATCAGGGGTCGGCGCAATGTTTCTCTCTTCCATTCATCCTCCACAAACGATTTGCTTACTACTTTTTTCTCACTTACTGGCGTCACTCTAAATTACTAACTACTACCTTCACGTAATAGGCTACTATAACCAAATAAAAGTCTAAATTCTTACCGGTAGTATGAATCGTGACAAAGATGACGAACAGAACAACAAACACACCTCGCGTCATTTCTCAGCCGGTCCGTTCGTGACAAAGAATGATGCACAACTAAACATCAATATTATTTAGCACTTTAAACCTTCACAAAAGATCGTCCATACAAGGTATTGGTAATTACCTCGTTTCGTCTCCATTAGGTTTTCAAATATGTTTTGAATTTAGAGCCATCTGTCTTTTGTTTTAAAAACGAATTGATCACGGTGTTCACATGAATGTGAATTACTTTTGATAGTGTTTGAGAGATGGCAGCACGGGTCTCGGAAAATTTCAGGGGTCTTCAAAAATAAAATATAGGTATATAATCGCGTAAGTATATTTAATAGGTAGTCGTATTTTAGTATTTATCTTTTTCTTTGTAATTGAAGTAGTTTACGTCTAGTTCTTGAATTCTTCTTCTTTTTTATGGACTTCGTAGATAACTCGACAGAATTCAAAAAAATTGTAAGTAGGTAGGTACCCATACTAAAAAAAAAAAACAAAAAGGAAATATTAATATTGCCTTGACAAACAGGTTTTCCACTCCTAAATTAAAAGACCTTATAGAAATTTCACGAATTACTACCTCAAACTATTTTTATGCAGAGCAATTTCCGGCCTGTCCGTAATTAGGTTAACCGCACTAATCCCCTTTACCGGACTTTTGAGCATCACGGACATTCTGCAATCCCGGAAGCTTGGCTAGGATGTCCCAAAACGATGTCGTTTTGGTTAACTTCTAACCGCTCGACTTACCTATCTGTTATAAAGCTGTTCATTTATTACAGAGGATTGATAGATAAACTAATATATACGCTGGCAGAATAGTCGACATCGGCTCAGTTACCAAAAAGGGGTAAAAAAAAGAAAACGAATTTATGCTTTAGCCACATGCTTTATCAAAATGCTTCATCATACATCAAAATAGGAAAAAATAAATGCATTGTTAACCTAAAGAATTAATAAATGTGAATAGTTTAAGACTTTGAGGTTATTTCGGTAGGACAGTGTCGGATTATAGGTACCTGTACAAAAGAATAATTAAAAAATGGAACAGAGTTCGTGTGAAATTATCTGCCAGAACTAGAAGTTAATTTCCTTACGTTTTTTGCAATTTGCAACACCATAAATGTGTAACGCACGATCAATCACAATCTGAATCATTTTGAAATAGATTGTTAATCTATTGTTTTGTATGTTAGATAAATGTGTCTGCTCAACAGCGTAAATAACGCAATGAATATTGTTGAACTGTCAAAATGAAACAGATTATTGATTGATTGATATTTGATTGCATGTCAGTGGCAGGCTGCACGTTGCACAAAATATGTATCGCGACCGTAACGTGGCTTTACAGGATTATAATAATTAAAATAAGTAATTAATAAAATCCCCTAAGTTCATTAATTAAATCCCATTGAATGGCTTTTTCATTCAAAAATAATTACTTAACCAGAACTGACCGAAAATTATGCAAAGGCAGTAAAACATCGTATTAGGTGTCGCGTTTTGATACAGTCCGGCCGTCAAGAAAATGCGTTCCTGACACCTGTCAGTGTGACAATAAGTACTAGTGATGAATAAGGACCAAATTCGCAAAACATGTATTGTACCTATTTCTTTTTAGAAAAATGATGAGTGTCGAGAACGCATTCTCTCGACAGCCGTACTGCAGTGAAAACGGGCACTAGTGACAAACGGTTTAGGTGGGTAGTTGGCTCATAACTAATGAACCTTTTTAATCACCCCAATTTCTGTCTATAAAAACGGCAAAAAAATCACTTTTGTTGTATGGGAGCCCCCTTAAATATTTATTTTATATTGCTTTTTAGTTTTTGTTGTAATAGCGGTAACAGAAATACATCATCTGTGAAAATTTCAACTGTCTATCACGGTTCATAAAATTCAGCCTGGTGACAGACGGACAGACAGACACAGACAGACAGACGGACGGACAGCGGAGTCTTGCAAAAGCAAAAGAGCAAAAGGGTACCGTTTTACCCTTTGGGTACGGAACCATAAAAAACGTTAAGCGTTCTAGCTAAATACAGGGTGGCAGGGATGTCCCTATCCCTGTTACCAGTCGGCGCGCGAACTTTAACCAAGAATTCATCACATGATTTTAGATGGGGGACTATGTTGAATTTAGCACATGTTTCTGAACCGCCTAAGTTAAAATTGTTCGAAAGCTAACAAAAAAAAAATCTGCCGCTTCATAGAAAAGTGCAATACCTACGTGTTCATAATGGAAAATTGCTGTTCCATACATTTTTCTAAGTGACAAAACATTTCAACACAGGGGCTTCAGAAGGTTGCTCGACGATTCCACCCTATATAATAAAAGTGCAATGAGGTGGCCCTATAATTTGTCCTACTCAAACGAATAAATTTTTATAAAAGTGACAAGTTGTTATCTCATCCTGAAGGCGCAATGATAAGGCGTTTTCCCCCTACAACCTCTAACTCTTTTATTTTTATGCGGCATGATAAGCGGAAGATATACTTCAGTCCTTTATTTTTGGATTTCAAATGAATTTATGAAGGTTTATTTAATGGAATTTAATTATTTTGTAGCATACAAAAATAAAAATAAGTTTTGGGGAAATTCCATGAAGTAGTCGTTGTAGTTGTCAAGGTGTAACTACAACTCAAAACCTCTTGAGTTAGTGTAGTGTAAAAAGTGTAGAATTAATAGTGACAATGACACACAATAAACACATGAACAAAGTGTTTATAATTTCATCATATCAGACTCTAAGAAAGTGGAACGGACTTGTGTAACGGTCCTGAGTACAATGAACACTATCCTAAGTTTTAAAATAATCATCATGTATAAAATTAAGTTAGATTAAAATTACTTATTAGTCTTATTGTCTAGATTATAATCAATTATTAAGAACCAGGTTCTTTATAATAACGGATAAAAAGTGACAGACACAACGTAACAGATGATTTCCCAACCCTCAAAAAAAAAACCTTATCGTTACGGGAATACAGATTCACTGTGATATAGATAGACTTATTTAGTGGCAGCAACCCAAGAGCAACTTTATTGTAACGAGTACAAAGGTCACTTTTGTTTTACAGTGATTGTTAAACATCACATAGACAAATAGGTACACATGGTTTTGGTTTTTATGGGTTGCAATTGATATTCAACTTTAAGGCTTCTTCAGGCAGTCGCGACGCGACACTTGTAGAACAATTTCCATTAAATTTTCACAGAAATTGTTCTACAAGAGTCGCGTCGCGCCTGTTTGAAGAAGCCATTAGGGTAATAAAGCAGTTACGAGGTTGACTATGTTTTAACCTAAACGTCAACAGACGCACTTGCGACCAAAAGTTGACGTAGGTGAGTAAATAAATTGTGGCTGACTAGTGGCCGACTCCTGTAATTTACGGACCGCTAATGGTTAAAATTAAGACTTTTGTATCTTTACCATTAATCAAGGAAATACTCCATAGCTTTGCATGGTAGACCCTACCACCATATGGAAGTAGGTTTCACAAGTAGTAATATGCTTACAATTCTACTTATATGGCCAGTTTCGGAATAAAAAATGCTACCATTGGTAAGCAAAACGATTCGTTTTTGTTTATAGGAACCAAACGTAAGTGTTTCTGAAATTCCGACACATGCCGTTGAGAACCCTAATAAAACTATTTTAATAATAATCTATACTTATATATAATCTATTACTAATCACTACATAGTATAAAACAAAGTCGCTTTCTCTGTCCCTGTATCCCTATGTATGCTTAAATCTTTAAAACTACGCAACGGATTTTGATGCGGGTTTTTTTTTAATAGATAGAGTGATTCAAGAGGAAGGCTTATATGTATAATACACCGACCTCCAACAGTTTGTTTGTTTGTTTGCTTGAACGTGCTAATCTCAGGAACTATCGTTCCAATTTGAAAAACATCACGAACACGAAGTACTCGCACGGGCAGGCGATTCGAAGCGACGGGGTTAGTCGGGGGAGCAAGAAATTGACGCGAAAGAAGTCTCGAGCAGAAGCTAGTATTATATAATATTCTTCGGAGAATATAAGAATGTTTGATAAAGAAGTGGCAACGAAAAGTTATGGACGGATAGTTAAAATGTTTACCGAAGCTTTTTTCATTAATAGGAAAAGTTGTGACGTTAAATTACATTTGATTGAAATAAAAATGTTGGTTCGTGTTATCTTGGTAACTGGATGGAAAATTGAGAAAGAAGTATCATTATAAAAGTTTATTAATTTCCGTCAAAGCAACATTTTGAAAAAGCGGATATTTGCGTAACACAGTTACAGTGGGAATGGCTTTCATTATGAGTGTTCAACAATATTAATTGCGATATTTGCTTAAAAAATTTCGGAAGTCGGTATTTGTATTTTAATTTTTTGTCACCGCCTTTCGAAATGAAAGCTATTTTTCACTTGGTAGATTTTTTTTGGAAGTCTGTTGTTTTTTTTTAGTTTTAATTTTTCAATTTTTAGTTATAGTACCTACCCCACACCAATTTTCGAAATTTCATCATCCTTGGGTTATTATCAAAGTCAATCAAATCAAAACAATGCATATTTATGCGATAGCAGCAATCGCGGTTGATTTGCTGTAATTTTTTGAAGAGTTCGCGGTAAAGTCCCCTCTTTGAGGAGTGGCTTGAGAGGCGGCATGGCGTCCTCACCTTCCGCCTGACACAGGTCCTCACCGGACACGGCTGTTTCGGGAGGTTCCTGTTTCGCATAAGGCGGGAGGAAAAGCCCTGGTGTTTCCATTGCGAAAATCGCCCTGAGGACACGGTGGAGCACACGGTGGAGCACCGCCGTGTCCTCGTGGAGGCGATTGGGAGCGGCGATCTCTCACGTCCGGCCCTGGTCCAGGCCATGGTACGGAGCGAGAGTGCATGGCTAGCAGTCGCATCCTTCAGCGAAGCAGTTATGCTCGCAAAGAGGGAGGCGGCGCACGTGAGGGAGATGCAGTACATGCGCCCTCACAGCCGTGGCCTTCGTAGGAGACGCCCTGGGCGTCGGGAATCCCAGGCTGATTCCCGGCCACCGTAGGCGCGGGCTTGCGGACGGCGACTAATGGGGAGCTCGCTGTCCGGTAAGGACCAAGCCCGGGTCGACGGCGCGTTGTGTTCCACGCGCGCCTCAAAGAGATGTCAGCAGCAACAGATGGGGCCCGCAAGGGCCGATGCCTGCCAGGGGTGCGGGTTATTCGAAAGAGATACCGTGGCCCCTGGCACACAGGCAACTGAGGGAACACGGGTGGATTTTAGTCAGTAAAAGTCTGACACGCCCTTCTGCTCCATCCAGAGCGGGAGAAGTTATTTGATGATTTCCCACCCAAAAAAGAAAAAAAAAGGCTACAATGTTAGCGTTTCTTAACAAAAATAACCTTGCGCGCGCTTTTTGCCGCTCCATATTGTGTCATCCCTTTTGTATTTTTTGTTAATATATTCTTATCGTTCTCCTATTCCCTTGTCTTGGCTTTATGAAGGATGTTTTACAAGTAAATTGTTGTATTGTTCTATGAGATTGATGTTTGTTGTCATAAGTTACTATTACTACAGGTTAGAATGTAATGTTTTTTGTAATGCTAGGCAGAGTTTGTTCAAATATTTGGTCAATTGTTGGTAAGCTATGGCGACAGGTTGGCTAGCTACTTATAAGTTGTGACGTAATAGAACTATTTTACAGTCACAAGTCTCCGTTATACTATTTTCATTGTGTTCAGGTTGACGTTGTTATTTGACAGTCAGAATAATGGTTTTCGTTGATTATTTTCACCATAGAATCCTGAATACCTACTTATTAAGGGGAATAGAATAGGATAGAATAACGTTTATTGTCTTCAATACTACGGCTAGTAGTAGTAGAAGGTACACTTATACACAAAACTATAATACCGGAAGCAAAAGGTTTAAGCGTCAGCATTATGCTTAGGTACCCCTAATGGGTTGCTAAGCGCTGGTTTTTAGGTTAAACCTTTGACTTCTGCTTACAAAAAAAAAGAGTTAGATTTAGCAACAACGCATCAAAAAGAAAATAAAAAAAAACTCAATTTTTAAAATAAGATGATCATACATTTATAAATTAGAAAAAAAAAGAAAGTGAGTGGCTTATAACAATGTGCGGACACGACTGGCTATTTTATCAATAAACAAAAAGAAAAAAACGAAAAAAGAAAGAAAAAAAGGAAGGGAAGCGCCATGTTAGCCCGAGAAATTCACATTTTTTTACGTTTTTTTGCAATTTGCAAGTCAGTGTCACGCTATATGTTGAATAAAATATGATTCGCGACCGACGTATGTATTTACGTAATTATTCTACTTCAAATCATCAATTCAACCCTCCAAGTTCATGGGCACGCCACGGCTGAGGCGGTAAGTTCCCTCGTTGAGGAGTGGCTTGAGAGGCGGCAAGGTATCCTCACCTTCGGCCTGACGCAGGTTCTCACCGGACACGGCTGTTTTGGGGAGGTTCCTGTTTCGGATAAGGTGGGAGGAAACGCCCGGGTGTTTTCACTGCGAAGATCGCCCTGAGGACACGGTGGAGCATACGGTGGAGGTCTGCCGGCTTGGGCGGAGCACCGCCGTGTCCTCGTGGAGGCGATCGGCGGCGGCGATCTCTTGCGTGCGGGCCTGGTCCAGGACATGGTACGTAGCGAGAGTGCATGGGTAGCAGTCGCATCCTTCAGCGAAGCAGTTATGCTCGCAAAGAGGGAGACGGCGCACGTGAGGGAGATGCAGTACATGCGCACTCACAGCCGTGGCCTTCGTAGGAGACGCCCTGGGCGTTGGGAATCCCAGGCTGATTCCCGGCCACCGTAGGCGCGGGCTTGCGGACGGCGAGTAATGGATAGCTCGCTGTCCGGTAAGGACCAAGCCCAGGTCGACGGCGTGTTGTGTTCCACGCGCGCCTCAAAGAGATGTCAGCACCAACTGATTGGGCCTGCAAGGGCCGATGCCTGCCAGGGGTGCGGGTTGTTCGAAAGAGATACCGTGGCCCCTGGCACACAGGCAACTGAGGGAACACGGGTGGGTTTTAGTCAGTAAAAGTCTGACATGTCCTTCTGCTCCACACATAGCGGGAGAAGTTATTTGATGATTTCCCATCAAAAAAAAACTCAAGTTCATATTATCCCATTGAGACTATTTTATCAGTAAGTCATTCTGTAAAGTAAAGCCATATATGTTGCGGTAGTGACTCATATTTAATCAAAACACAACCTGACACGGACATGAAAATTGCAAAAAAAAGATTTCGCGGGCTTCCTTAACGCATGTACAGACCTAGGTACTGATACTCTTTTGTTTTTCCAATATAATACGTACACGCACATAACGTTGAGTCAACAGTTGAGTGAGTTGATACCACTACAAAAAGAAGTCGACTTTTATATTTGAGCCGCCTTACAACGAAATCGATTTATTTCATTTATGCGAGCTCGACTCCAGGGAACTTATAAACTGCAAACAATACGACAGTTCCTGGGATGTCTCAGAAGAATTGTAAGTGGTAAAAATACAAGAGAGAATTTTAAGTAGATCGCTGAGTACAGCTATCATCTCGAACAGTAAAATATAAATGCGTTGATGTTGCGTACTTTTTGGCTGGCGTCTGCGAAACGCTACCTCTATGGTAGCATAGCGACAAGCGGGCGGCTTTACTAAGATAATAAGACTTCAACACGTGCAAGTCAACAGTTATTTTTCACTTAAGAATCCGGGTTTTTTTGGAGGTCATATCAGTTGGAAACAAGTTTTTAAATATGGAATAGTGGTATAATTAGTAAGTAGTGCGTTAGTTAATTCATCAGCGTCTGTCGTTTGGTTCATGTTAACCACTCTAGAAATGTCGTTTGACAAGGTTTTGGATATTTGCTTTTGAGATTATTAGGAGCGTGACAAGTTGGACTCATCATCATCACATTTCAGCCGAAAGACGTCCACTGCTGGACATAGGCCTCCCCAAGGTCCACCACTTCGATCGGTTCTGTACTTCCCGCATCCAGCGGATGCTTGCGGCCTTCACAAGGTCATCAGTCCGCCTTCCAACTCTACCTCTTGCGGTACGCGTTCGCCATTCAAGAATCTTTCGGTCCCGACGGCCATCTGTTCTGCGAGCAATATCGGTCACTTGTCGGAGTAGATGGACAGAAATCGTGAGGCAAATTACATCAGCGCCGACACAAGAAACTACATGAAGACCACGACCGCTCTAACAAGGGGTGCTACGAAGAAGATGAGTGTGACCTTTGAAATTTGTCAGCACTAACCTATCGAAAAGTCAACTCCCACATAGTCATGTGCTTATTGCAGCTTGATTCGGTGTAGCTTGAATGTACCTCTGTAGGGTCCCCACAATAGCAAACTCATTCAGTCAGATTGTGTGTTCATTTGTTTATCGCTAGTACGCCTCCTGTCTCGCTCTACACGTTCATTGATGCCACAGCCTTATAGTTACAGAAGTCAGACTGTGAACCTCGTTTCACACTAAAATATACACGAAGGCAATTTTGTGGCCGTCGCTGGGGAATCGAAAGAAAACATTTGATTTTCGCGTAGCTTTTAAGTTAGTGTAACGTTATTTCACATATGTGGCGTGTTAAATGTTGGGAGGTTTGACACAGACGCTGTCACATTCGTTTTTTACCTACCGAAGGCTCACATGGAGGCAACACGTCGAAACAAAAAGAGAAGAAATGAATCCGAAATACAGAGGCCTATTCTGGCTACTGGGAAGAAACTCAAAACTGGCCATAGACAACAAACTCCTCATATACAAAACCATACTAAAGCCAATCTGGACCTATGGCATCCAACTTTGGGGATCAGCCAGTGCCTCCAACAAAATGAAAGTGCAAAGAGCACAAAATTATATCCTTAAACAACTATCCGACGCCCCATGGTTCGTCAAGACAACAGAGATCCATGACATTCTCAATATCCCGATGGTCAACGAGGACATAAATACACATGGAGACTACTATAAATGCTGACTGCTTAAGCATCCGAATAAGCTTGCGGGGCAACTTACTATTCCAGAAAGCATCCGCCGATTAAAAAAGCGGCGGGACATTTTCGACCAGAACAGTCAGTCCGGAGAGTGACTTGAAAAGATAGGGCAAACTCCAATGGGAGTGGTGCCCCACACGCTGACGCAGCCATCTCATCTGCTTATAGTCTGGAAGACTGATCGCAAGATAAAATCAGAAAAAAAAGAAAAGATTTTTTTTAAATCATAATATGTCGATACAAATTAGTGTTAATAATAGCCACGTTTTCAGAATGACTAGAAAATAATCAAAATCTAAAGTAATTTATTCAAATTAAGCACTGAAAATTAGCACTTTTCGAACGATAAAATTACATAAGATAGTCCACCAAGACCGCCCTTCAATACTTCCTAATGCTTTAGCTGGGAAGAAGAAGTGACAACATACACTCCCCAGCAGCACAGCCGTCTGCCCAGTTAGAAAAAAAAATGTATAAAACCTACTATGTATACAATCTTTTTTGATTTTGAACATGCGGTAGACAGTTGCAAAGTACAGACTAATAAAACTTTCCGTAAATATTATCTGGTTTTATCTTAATCTGTTGTGTCTGTCTGTACCTTAATCTGTTTATCTTAATCTGTTGTGTCTGTGAGTGTCTGGCTTCATATACCTGCATCTCTGAAGACCTCAAAAATGCCAGTTATATGATAAACCTGATATAAAAGTAAGAACCTACATTTGAAATCGAATCGGAAAGATAAAGATTTAACATAATATCCTATATTTTGTTGTACACGCAAGGCAAAGAGTAGGGGCTCTGTGTCTTGCATTTTGCTGCTATCGAAAATGATGTGTAATCTGGCCTAATTTCAACACGCCACAGATTTGAGGAATCAGTCCGTCGTCGTTCGTCAACATAGTTCGCTTGGTCGCTTTATTTCCTTTGATATGTAGACGAGACTCGAACGAGAGATCTACCAAAGAGTTTACATGTAGAAGCGAAAGTTCCACTCCAAAAGCTGCTACCTAAATGCCTAGTTTCGTAAGTAACCTACGTTCAGCATTGTCGATTTTTTTACGGTACAGCCGAGTAGCTGAGCGATTCTGTGAAAATCTTACCGTGAAAATTCAAGTGACGTGAGTTTGAAGTGAGTTGTTATTGGTGGCAATCCCTAGCATCCCTAGGTGGAACGAAGCTCACTTCACTTAGGTTTTCATAGTTAGATTTTTACAGAATAAACTCGCTCGAGGCGGACGTGACGACTATTATGAGCTTCGCCCCTAATCATAGCCAAAAATGACAACTCTGTCTCAGCTTAGGTAAGCACGGGACATGTTATATTTCAGCGGTATTAAGCGCGATTGCACGGACGTTGAAAAATAATAGTCCTCCAGATCGTATTTCGGCCAATCTATCACAAGTGTGTACGCAGACACAGGTGCACTCTCTCTTTCCTCACTCTCATAGTCCGATGGGATGGCATTCCGACACAACCGGTGAGAAATCAGGTGCAGTGCACACAGCTTAACGTGCCTTCCGAGGCAAGGGGGTATCACTTAAACTCCAAACTCCGGGCTTTTACTTATAAATTCCTAATGTAGTAGAACTAAATGTAACTAAAACGCAATATCATTTTGTCGAGATATGTATATCTGGACAAAATGATATTGCGTTTGCGTTTGCGTTAGGTTGTAACCTAGGACACCACGCTCAGCAGTCTGCGCTTGGAACCACGCGTTAAGCCGTACCACAGGTAAGAAGAAAAACGAAAATGAAGAAAAGTAAGTAGGTATGAAAATGATTGGAGTTTCGCTTCTATGCAGTTTTCTTATTCAAAATCAAAATCAAAAGTCATTTATTCAAATTAGGCTGAGAATCAGCACTTTTCGAACGTCAAAGTACATGAGACAGTCCCCCAAAACGCCCACCCTTCACCACTTCCTAGTGCTTTAGCTGGGAAGAAGAAGTAGCGCAACAAGCTTCCCAGCAGCACAGCTGTCTGTTTAGTCGGATAGACTTGATTCTATATATACATAGGCAAAGTAATCAACATTACGAGACACAGAACTTAAAAATTTGTCATTTATGTCAGCTAGCCATGCCAATATGAATGATGCAAGATGGACATAGACAAAATTATAAGTCCCCTTTTTTAATATTTTTTCCGGTATACCGCAAGGATCGATATTAGGGCCTATATTGTTCATTTTGTTCACAAATGACTTAATAAATTATATTAACAAAATTCTGCCCGACATTCAACTTGTGGTTTTCGCGGATGACACGAATGCCATTATTGGGGCAAACGACACAAAAAAACTCACAGAAAAAGTTAATGCAGCTCTAAGTTACCTTTATTCATGGTTTACTGTAAATAAACTAAAAATTAATAGTACGAAGACTAAAATAATGTTATTCAAAACAACTGCTCGTAATAAAGACACCTTGGAAATAATACTAAACGATGACAAAATTGAACTCGTGAGAGAAGCAAAATTCTTGGGAGTATATATAGATGACTCATTCAATTGGAAAAAGGAACTAGCCGCCATAGATTCATCCATATCATCTGCGTGTTATGCGTTAAGAACCCTTCGAGATGAAATTGACATAAAACAACTAAAAATGGTATACTTCGCGTTAATTGAGTCTAAATTAAGATATAGCATACAATTTTGGGGGAACAGCTATAATTATAACTGCCAAAGAGCTTTTGTACTTCAGAAAAGAGCTATACGTACTATTGTCCGTATATCACAAAGAGAGAGCTGCCGCCCACATTTCGTAGATTTAAACATTCTTACAGTACCCAGTCTCTACGTTCTAACAATTCTGACTAATCTTAAGAAGTACATTCATGAATACGAGACAAATGACGAAAGACTGGTTAGGGAGAGCACACGTAGGAAGGATTTAAGAAATAAGATAAGTCCCCACTTCAATATTGTGAAGCACAGCTCACAATATCAAGCAGTGCAATTATTTAATAAGTTACCACTTCACTTAAAAAGCTTGATTTATACATCTACATTTAAAACAAAGGTTCAAGCATTCCTACTAGATAAGTGTCTCTACTCCGTTGAAGACATGTGATATAAATGTTTTAATATAATTTGACAACGCATTTTTTTTTTCTTTGAAATGACTTTTTAATGTATTTTAGGGAAATTATTTTAAATGACAAATGTAGGATGTATTATGAATTTGTGAGTGTTTTTTTTTTGTTTATATTATGTAGCATTATTTCAAACACAATGTACATTGTTAATGAATAAATTGAATTGAATTGAATTGAATTGAATATACCAACAAATAAAATTAAAAATTAACTCAAGCACAAAAAATAAAAAGTAAACAAAGCCTATACCAAAATAAAAGTCTCCTGGTATAAATGGCGTGATAGCTTACATAAGCAATGCTGGATTATGTTTACAAATGATAACCTAGGACCATCGACGTAAAATAAATAAACAAGTAGGTAATCATTAGCAACAATAACAAAATCATGGTCAGCAAGACGACCAGTCACCACAAGCAGCACCCGTTCACGAGCATAACGCAAAGATCAGCCATTACCCCCCTCGCCATATTTGAGGGAAAGAGGTAACCCGATCCCCAACGCTACCGCAAGCAGTGACATCTACGGGAGCATGACGAACTTGCTGCCGGTTACTCAGGCAAGAATAGAATTATCAATTGTCGATGTTGTAAATTCTATGTTCGTATGTACCCTTTGTTAGCTTTCGCTTGCTTTCTACGTTACGTAGGGAGCCCGTTGATTCATAACTTTTGTTGATGTTGTGAATGTGAATTCAATTCTAACTTGTTTGGCAGCGTCGGGCAAGTAATACCACTGCTAATACGTTCAGTTTAATTAAGCTAGCTAATAAAATTAAAGTTGTTTTTAGTGCAGGAAAAACTCATTTGCATTTACATAATTCTAAATTGCGGTTTTATTTTTCTGACTGTCTATTATTGGGCTTTATACTTGTGGCGGCAACTATAAATCCACATAGGTACGAACTACATTATATCTGAGATCACGCAAATTCTACAGCGCTCAAGCAGAGTTTTCGTGTTTTTAGCAATACAACAGCCTGACAACTACCATTAAAAGAAATACAAAGTTTTATTTGGGACACGGAGAAGTAATACAAACAGAGTAACCAATTTAAACTAACAAAATAATGAAAAGAAAATAGGAAACCTGTGCCAGGCTAAAAAGACTCCTTCCATCATGTCTGTATCCTCTGCCACGCACCATCAGGCAGTAAACCACCAGACGCAACACCCGTCTTCGGAGTATCCTCCCTTTTCAACAGAGTTTAAGGAACTTTCCATTCTATTTATCATACCTATAAAAATTCAAGAATTATACGGTCAGAGTCAGGAGCAAAATTATTGCTAAAACAGTCAAGGTTTGGTAGGAAAATTATTTTCTCTTAGAAATTAATTCCCACAGCCAGTTTCTGTTATCATATTTATTCAGTGGTACTGAAATAAAGTTTATTTAAGTTTACTTTGTAGTTATACAAATTCCCCTATTCATAGTCACTGTATAAACGTTCCAAATTATTTAGTAATACTGTTCTCTCTTGTATTAAAATGTTTCGTCTGCGTTGCATTTTGTAGCATTTCAAGTAAGTATAATATAAATTAACGACCTTATTTCTTCGAGATTAATTTAAAATGTTGTGCAGTTTTATTCATATGACAAATACAGTGACCTTTTTAATTAAAACAAAAAAAAAATTAATTGGAACGTGGTAAAACAATTGCATTGCAACGTCGTGGTTTGATGTTTGTGTTTAAAAGCTCATAAGAAAAAAATGTAAGGTCGCTGCACACAGGGGACGCGGCGTGGCGGGACGGGAGCAGTTGTAATGTACTAGATATTACGGACGAGGGCACACAGAGACGTCGCGTCGTCGCGCGAGCGGGACGGACCTGTGTCGCGTCGCCGTCCCGTCCCGCCGCGCCGCGCCCGCTCTATGCGACCTTTAAAGTGGCAAGCGTGACTGAAAAGTTGTGTGGAAATCGGTTATCCTGGTATACACATGTGACGAATGGGGACGATGGGCAAGCCACTATGGACTCCGTCCCTAATTATTTTTTTGATCCTACAGACTTCATCTTTGTCTTATCTTCCGGTTACGGGCTACATACTAACAAACCGTGGGTTTCATTCAAGTCTTAAAATATATATGGGGTTTCCTGAAAAAGTCATCTTTCAGTTTCATTTGTCTAATGAAGTACGGGTTGTAGGTGTACAATCTCTACCAAAAATAAAATCCCTACTAATATTATAAATGCGAAAGTAACTCATTCTGTCTGTTACGCTTTCATCCGATCGTCATAAAATTTGGCAAAGATATAGCCTGGGATAAGGAGAAGGACATATACTAAATAGAATTTCTTTCCTGAGTGCAAAATATAAGAAAAACTAAGGTAAGTTTCTAAAGAAAGAAAGAAAGAAAGAAATTCTGCTTTCAGATAGTTTCATTTGATTTATTGATGATCGATAAGATATCTCATTGATTTTCAGGGAGTTTTCGGAATTTTGAATTTTATAAATAACTAGCTTTTGCCCGCGACTCCTCCCGCGTGGAAGTCGGTTATCACGTAAAAAAAAATGTAGTATATATGTTCTTCTCCATATCCCAGGCTATATCTCTGCCAAACTTTATGACGATCGGATGAAAGCGTAACAGACAGAACGAGTTACTTTCGCATTTATAATATTAGTAGGGATTTTATTTTTGTAAGTAGGCTAGTACAAAAACGTGTACACGTCAAAAATAAATTATGTTTTTAAAACAACATTGCCATTTTAAATCATTTGATCACACATTCCACTTCTAGGTATACGATTTCACATTCCAAAAAAAAAAAAAATATGATGTTAAAAATTCTTAAGCCACGTATGTACGGTCTCATAGTGTATAGAACCTATTCATGCATTATCTATATCACGGTATCAGCTTCACAATGAGCGTATCAGAAGCAGCACACAGCTAATCGGCTCGCGTCGCCTCCTCGCGAACGCTATATTGGAAACTAACAATGCATCCACGTAAATGCCTTTCACACATCGAGATCTATGCAGAAGCTTTGTTATGTGTCTCGGTAGATTATACGGTGTTATGAACGTACTCTGTTGTGTGCTTATAGCTAAAATTTATTATTAACTGTCGTAACTTCATTGTTTAAAAAAAAAATACCGTATTATAATATCCACCGTGGCAACACTTCCATAGAACAAAGAACTTAAATTTTAGCAAACTTTTAAATGTATTTTCAGTATGGCAACTCAAGCAACTAAATGCATTATTTTACAGTGGTAATATTTAGAATCGGTTATGATATTATCATTATTTCTAAATGGGCCACAAAAGTCATATAAATTATAAAAAGTAGTGTGAGGTAGTCGTTGATGGATTGTGAAATAGTACAGTTGTGCGATTATAAGTATTAGCAAGAAAATTGTGTTTTCTTTATAATAGTAAGATTCAATAGTTGTAACATATTTTTTTTTTAACCCATTCCACTTTCCGTCACTAGGCGCAGTACCGAGTTTCAATAGAATCCAAGTACAGTCTATTGAAACTACATACTGTGCTAGGCAAGCTCGTCAAAGCGCTACCCCCAACGTGAAGTCTACTGTACCTGCACGCGTAGCATGACCACTTCTATCTCTAGTCTGCGAAGACAGACTATTTGACATCACGTCGCCGCTGTAGAGATCTTTTTACAATCGGGCATTCTATTTTTGTTTCTTCCGTGACTAGTGATACGTATGCTGTTCTACATTTTCAAAAATGTTCATGACTGTTAAAGCACGATTGAAACACTGAACAGTATTTACTTACTTATATTGTGAATGTTGCAACTTTATCACGAAAATCGCATTGTAAACCCAACTTTAAAAAGATGACCAAAATTCATTTGTTTATAATTTTTGTTTCATCTTATGTAGCCAGAAAACAAATGAATTTACACATTGTGTACTTAATTGTACCTACAAATTGAAACAGTATTTTATGTAACCCATTTTACTGTCTATATCACAGGTCTACTATGTACACGCCTAAATGTATGTAGATACCTATAACTACATATATTTACGCCTGTACTTAGTTATGCAGGTTACATTCACCGATCACTTGATATCATCGTATCGTGCTCGGTGCATTTCTAATCGCCTTGCCTTGGCAATTTGCGAGCGCTTTGATATTGTCAACGTACCTATCCGTCTTTAACAGACTGATAAATTAATTCGCATATAATTTTACATATCAAATCAATGTAGGTATATTTTGATACGATTAGTACACAATGTGGTTGTCATTATTTAAACTTAAAAGCCTGTATGGTACACGTACGTAATGAGTTTTAAAGGGTCTATTTTGTAAAAATCTCAGCGTGAAAACTTAGTTGAAGTGAGCTGTCATTCAACCTGATGTTAGGGATTGACACTTTTGACAGTTTGCTTCACCAAAATGTTTACGGTGAGATTATTTATAATAGATGTTACAAACATTATTTATAAAACAATAATACGTAGTCATTGATTATCCTTTTAAATGCAAACAAGATAAATATTCCCTTAGTGGTGATAAATAAATTGTTCAGCTATTAATTCCAACTTTACCTTATAAATTATTATTGCACAAATTCGTATTTTAGCTGCGACTTAGATAAAATATGTCCTGGTATTGTGTAACAGAGATGTAATTTCCCTCTGGCGTGCAATTAAATTTGAAAACTAATTCTGGCCTGTGGCTAAGTAATAATAGTCACACAGGTGATCGATCAGGTTAAGCTACGCTTGTCACGGTTGGTCCATGGATGGGTGACTATTTTTACATACCAAGACCCCTCCGTACTTCGGAAATCATGTTAAGCTGTTGGTCCCGGCTGTCATTCGTGGATCTTTCACATTCGTTACGGGTCTTCAGAAGCTCGAAAGTCTGACAACCATACTCTTACCAAGGGGTATCGTGTTACCCAGTAACTGGGTTTTGGAGAGCAGTTAGGTAGTCGCTCCAGGTAAAATACTGGTATTCAGCTGCATCCGGTTAGACTGGAAGCCGACCCCAACGTAGTTGGAAAAAGGCTAGGCAGATGATTAATTCCGTTTACATTCAAAATTTCGGACATTAGATGAATTATATTTTCTGCCAGAATTTCTCAATACTGTCTGTTTGGTCTAGTGGTCGTAAGCACTACTACTGGGCATGAGGTTCTTGGTTCGATCCCAGGTCGGGCAGTGTTATTGCGTTTTCTATACGGGTTTTTTTTCAGAAGCAGCCTGGAGTAGTAGCCAGTACTTTCTCGGAGTGGTCCCATTTCAATTTGGTGAAGATCTGATGATGAACTTCGGAGATAGGCAACGGAACTCCTCAATAAATGATAGCAAATGGACTGGAATTGCTGAAGTCTTATGTTTGTCCATTGTTTACACCAGTTCATAACATAACATCACGCCGGTACGCTGTGAAGGGGTAAGCACATGTGAACCACTAAAAAGTGAAAAAAAAAAATTAAAAAAAAATCAACCAACTTCCAAAACAACACTACAAAGTGAAAAATAACTTTAATTTCGGAAGGTGGTGACAAAAAATTAAAATCATATCCAAAGTCACCGACTTCCGAAATTTAAGTAATTTTTCACGTTGTAGTGTTTTTTTGGAAGACGGTTGTTTCTTTTTTTTTAAGTTTTTGTAATTTTTTTTAAACATTTTATTAAGACCACATTTTTTAGTCACATTTTTTATTTTACCCAGAATCGGCCCAGTTGCAGAATTATTTACTATATAGATCTACGACTCATAGTTTGAAAATAACGTTACTTCTTTCTTACCTGAAATATCTTAATAAGATAACCATGGAATCAGATTGTGCGTCGATTACTCCTACCATCCTGTAAATAGACATACATAACAATTAACTCACACCGTCTACCCATGGGGTCGACAGAAACTACAGCAGGCTTAGCACGAGCACCGATTTGTTGACGGAAGAATAGACATGATTAACTAAATGATGTACAATAGGAGAAGATAGCTATGTTCTTCTATTAATTGTCACAGTTATGCGCTCTATTTACTTTGAGAAGTAAAATATTATTACTGTTTTAATTATTGTGAATGTGAGGACTAAATGGGTAATTTTTTAAATTTATTTTTGTTCTTTTTTGTTTTGTGTTTCATCTCTTTCTCAGTTAGTTTTAATGTTAATCTGGCAGTTTGAGTACTTTATGCGGCCTACCCAAATGGCTTTTTTTTGGTATTGTTCGTCAAATCGTTGAGCTCCTCAAGTTCTGAGTTGAGCTGCATGATTACTGATAAATGCGTGCACAGAATGGACAGGCCCACTCAATCTGTGTGGTTCTTTCCTCAAAAGACCATTTCAGACACCAGTCCACATGGTCTTCATATGATCTGACCAAGATTATGTCTGGACTTTAAAAGAGACTGTGACCTCTGAGTTTGTTTCGGCCTTTCTTCTCAGAGTAGTCAGATAGGAAACGCCGACCTCATCTAGTTAAAAAAAAATATGACTGACGTGTAAAAGTGTTTGTACAAACCTACTTACAGAAATAAAATCATTTATCATTTATCTAAACTAATCATGATTTTGTTGATAATCGTAAATACTTTGTGGCCGTTGGGTAGAAATATCGTTGTCAGTGTGATTTTGACAGTTTTGGAAGAAATATTCTTCGGAAAAAGTCTACATATAAAAGGACCTAGACAAATATCGTTAGAAAAGAAAGACAAATTGACAGCTTGTAGAAGGATATCTACAAAGCGATGTCAAAAAAGGAGAAACGAAATGTGACTTTGTATAGAAAAAGCACTGTCTATAAGCGTCATGCTAAGCAAAACAGATTTTAATATCCCAGAAAACATAAAACTTTACTCACCATAATTACTGGTTGAAGTGCTTTCTACTGGCTGCAAGAGCAATTTCAAGGGTTCAAAGACAACTCGGATCACAAGTGCGTGACTCACGTTCCATATTGTGCCGCATGCCCTGTCACCTGTGCATTTGACGATCTTATGACTGCGTCAGTGAGCCGACTTCGCGCAGCTGAATTTTGGGCCAAAGATGTTTGAACTTTTTGCCATCGTTACGCTACGAAAAAGAAAAGCGACATCAGCGCGTGTGGTCTAGGGTACAACTTCCAGGTTGGGCAAAGCGTTGATGGGTTTTACATCAAGAATTCCTCAGTTACCGGAGTTTAGATTTATGCCCGGTTACTAGCAACAAGCTCGGCCACACATATACGTGGGCAGGGGCGTACTAATAGAAAATGGCGCCCAGGGCACGCATCACATTTGCGCCCCTTTGTAAAATATCTTCTCGGTCTACACTGAGCTTAGCTAGGTCGCATATCCTTTCCTGACCCATTATAGCCTTCAATAACAAAGGTATTAATTTCAACTACCTAAAAATCGTTTGCAATGCTGCAATTTTAAAGGAATTTGAATACAAATAGATAGATTTGAGTTAGGTTAGGTAACAGTATGAAATGGTTTATTGATGTTTTTTTTATTTATTTGATAATTGGCGACTTTTTACGCCCCTCTTCGATAGGCGCTCAGGGCTGTTGCCCTGCATACATCATCCTAGTGACGCCACTGTACGTCATATAAACATATCAGGCTAAATGTGGGAGTACTATAGGTACACCTCTGCCAAACCTTTCAGACAATACAGGCGTGATGTTATGTTAATTTGGAGTATCTATACTTGATTCACCACTTTTTATTCAAGTACTAGCTTTTGCCAGCGGCTTCGCCCGCGTAGAGGTACAAAATTATCCCACAAGAACGTACTGCCGGGATGAAAAGCATTCTATGTGTTAATCTAGATTATAAACTATCTGTTTGCCAAATTTCATCCTAATCTATTTAGCCGTTTTTACGTGATTCAACAAACATCCCAACATCTAATCATCTAAATATCCAAACATACAAACTTTCACATCTTTATATTAATAGGCAGTAGGATAGTAGAAAACAGCCGTAGAGTATGCATGTGGGGTACTTAGGTAGGTACCCAAAAGCCCACTTTAAAGAGATGTAACTAAAACTCGTTACAAATTAATTCCCTAATGAGATGACGTGAAGGGAGAACGAGCATCCAACGCTAAAGTATAAGGCGATTTAACTTCAGAAGATTAATTAGGACAAGTCCTCTAATTAACCCGTCAGAAGTTGGATCACGGAAAAATTGCGAGGGATAACGTTAAGGATCGAAAAGTTTCACTGTTGTTTCGTTTTAACGTAATAAACATGCTTTTTGTTTATTACTTCTTTAGGGCTTATTTTCAAAAGTCAGTTAAGTTGTATCTGAAGAATAAATCTGACAGTTTGGCATTTTTTCTATACAAGAGCTGTTAAACCGACATCATCATTCGTCAGATAAATGTTGCCTGACTATAAAAAATCAGCCCTTAATAATGTATTGGTACTTATGGCTTCTTTGATTGAATAAGTGAGAGGACCAATTTCCGTAATTTAAAACGTTTAAAATTTAGCCGCAATCTTATTCCAGTGATAATGAATATCAAATACTTCACAATAATGAAGTAAAATTAGAGGTAGGTATATTTTGACAGATTGAGTCTGAATGCAAACGTTCTCAAAAATACGGGAATCGTCCTATTGATCTGTTACTTAAGTACTTAAGACGTTATTTGATTGGTAAGTAGAGAAAATAATATTTACTGAAATTGACAGTAACCGTCCAACCGGCCCAACGTAACGGCATTTTGAGAAGGTTCGGTGAACCTAGACATATTAAAGAAAGAATAGTGTCGTTTTGACTTCTACCTTTAGAAATTAAAACGACACAAAACTCCATGTAGACCAAAGGGTCTGCGCATCCTGGCGACACGGTACGGCACTCTTACACTGTACTCGTACATATGCAAGCATGTTCTGGCGGCAATAATGCCGCGTTAGCTTTACGCATGCCGCGACATCCTTAGGCATTAAATTTTAAACTTCTGTTTTACTATCATACTATTAAGTTATATTTCTATTCATGTCATAAAAATCCCTTGACGTGCCGTGCCACCAGTGGGCGCAGGCCTTTAGTCTTTCTATTGCTGAAAGTGCCTGATTTAGCGGTGACTTTATTAAGTTGTGTTTAAGAAATATAAGCCGTACCACTTGTTAGGACCAAGCCCGGGTCGACGGCGCGTTGTGTTCCACGCGCGCCTCAAAGAGATGTCAGTACCAACTGATGGGGCCCGTAAGGGCCGATGCCTGCCAAGGGTGCGGGCTGTTCGAAAGAGATATTGCGGCCCCTGGCACACAGGCAACTGTGGGAACACAGGTGTGTTTTAGTCTGTAAAAGTCTGACACGCCCTCCTGCTCCACCCAGAGCAGGAGAACTTATTTGATGATTTCCCACCCAAAAAACTACTTATTAGGACTAATAACACTTATTAGGAGAAAGGAATACGAACAACAATTAACTAATAAACCCAAATCTTCTCTCTCAAAACCTTATTCTCTAACTAAGCCCATTAGTTTGTAACAGAACAACATTTTCTTGGAATTGTAATTATTTATATAATTGATACAAATTTTCACCAAGTCTGTGCTTATAAACTGGTGGCGAAATTAATTATTCACTACCGCTAAAATAAGTCGAAGAAAGCAAAGTCGACGAACAATACAGAAGAAAAGACATTTGGATAGGCCGTATATAGAACCCAAAACGCTAGACCACCATTAAAACTAACCGAGAAATAAAAATGAAAAGACCAATAAAATGATACTTTACAAAGTAAGTACTCATGTTACTGTGTATTCCTTGGAAGTTAAAACGACACTATACTTTAACATGTTCTATGAAATCTTTATCTCGGTACAAAACACTTTAAGATTCCAGGTTACGCGGTGATTTTACTCCACTCATTAAAATCACCGGTTTAGCAGGGAGTTTAATGAGTGGAGTTTCATATTTAGCTGTTCCACTTAATAGGAGAAAGGAACACGATCAATAATTTACTTAACCCAAATCTTATCTTCAAAACCCCATTCCCTAACTAAATACATCCGTAACAGAAAAACATTTTCGTAACATCCATCTTGAAGTTCTAATTTAATATTATTTTCGCCAAGTCTGTGCTTTAGTGTTCACAAACGAGTGGTGGAATTAATTGTTCTCTCGAGAAAATAAGTCAAAGTACGTAAAGTTTGTTTGTGATTTTAATAATAAATCAATTTATAAGCGCGGCGCCCGAGTGGCTTGCGTCCTTACGACTGACGGCGTCGAATCGCTGAGGATTCATTAATTAATTAATACCTTAGATTAGTTGATACGTAAGGGCGCTTAATGTAATATCATTAATTTGTGATTTTATTTAATCTGGCATTTAATTGTACGCTGTAATGTAATGCATATTCAGCCTACAAAGTTCCCACTGCTGGGATACAGGCTTCCTTTCTGTGAGAGGGAGCGGGTCATAATCCACCACTCGGGCCAAGTGCGGGTTGGTAAATATGACATGTTTAATTTAAACAGGTTAGTACTAAAATAATTTTGTACTATAGCCTTGTACGAAGCGTCCTGGAGTATTGCAGTGTTGTATGGAGACCACACTACGCCACTCATAAACTGCTTCTAGAAAGTGTTCACAAACGGTTTCTGTGGCACCTCGCATTTTCTAGAGGAAAAGTAAACAGCTGATCTCCTATAATGCTCGTCTCCATTATTTCAAAATGCAGTCGTTATCAACTCGAAGAGAAGTTACTGATGCCTTATTTCTCTATAAGTTGCTTAGAAATAAAATTGACTGCGCACACCTACTGAGTCTGTTAAAGTTCCGTGCCCCAGCCCGATATCCGCGAAATCCAATCACACCATTGTACCCACCATTGCGCAGAACGGTTCTTGGTGCTAACTCACCGATCTTACGCCTGTGTAAAAACTTAAACAGCTGCAGTGATCGCACTGACATACACCATGACAGCATAGGAAAATTTAATAAAATTGTGATTGAACACTTTACTCTCAACCAATGATCTCAGTACTGAATGTTTATTTAAATTTTATGGTTATATTTCTTAATAACTTTTATCCTATAAATTTGAATTGCTTAAGGAGAATTTTATTACTATTTTTATTTTTTATTGTTACCAATTCTGTTTTTTTAACCGACTTCCAAAAGGAGGAGGTTCTCAATTCGTCGGAACCTTTTTTTTTTTTTTTATAAAGGGTATACTTCCCAGGTGGTCCCATGATCATCAAGTCAGGATCTGATGATGGGATCCTGGAGAAATAGAGAGAACTCTTCAAATTTTATAGGCACACTTGAAGCAATTTGTGTAGTTTTTGGAAGAGTACTTTCTCGGGGTGGTTCCATTTAAATTTGGTAAAGATCTGATGAAGAACTTCGGAGATGGCAACGGAACTCCTCAATAAATGATAGCAAATGGACAGGGATTGCTGAAATCTCATGTCTGTCAATTGTTTACACCAGTTAATAACATAACATCACGCCGGTACGCTGTGAAGGGGTAAGCACATGTGAACCACTCAAAAGTAAAAAATAAAAATCTTTAAAAAAAAAACCGACTTCCAAAAAAACACTAAAAAGTGAAAAATAACTAATTTCGGAAGGCGGTGACAAAAAATTAAAATACTTACCTATCCAAAGTCACTGACTTCCGAAATTAAAGTTATTTTTCACTTTTTAGTGTTTTTTTGGAAGTCGGTTGTTTATTTTTTTTGAAAAAAAGATTTTTTTTTTCACTTTCTCTCAATTATTTAATGTAAATTATTATTGTTACGCATGTTTACCAAAAATATTGAACAATTTTAATTGTAAATATCTTTTTTCGCTATATTTTATTATGTAACCATAAATTGTGCATGTTGTGTAAGCCTTTAAGCAATTGTTGCACTTATGAATGCAGGTACCATTATTTAAATTATTTTACTGTATTGTGTAAACAATTGTTGGCTAACCTAAATGAATAAATAAATGTCTTCGAATTTCTGGTTCTATGACATTCCGGTTTCCTCACGATGTTTTCCTTCACCGTTTTGAGAGCAGTGGTGATGAAATAATTTACACTAAGTAAAACGCCTACCTGGGTTCGAACCTACGACCTTCATCTCGTAAGTTGCCACTGGGCCACCACTGCGCTTCATGTATACTATATATTATATAATATAATATTATATTATACTATACTATACTATAATATTATATTATATCTATATCGCTAATAATAAAGCTGAAGAGTTTGTTCGCTTGTTTACTTGAACGCGCTAATCTCAGGAACTTCTGGTCCGATTTGAAAAATTCTTTCAATGTTAGATTAATTTTTAAAATAGAATTTACCGAGAAAGGCTAGGAGTAATAGGAGAGCGGAGCAATGAAGATTCGCACGGGTAGGCGAGGCGAGCGACAGGGTGGGTCGGGGAGCAAGAAATTTGACGCGAACGAAGTCGCGGGCAGAAGCTAGTAATATTATAAAGCCGAAGAGCTTGTTTGTTTGTTTGCTTGAATGCGCTAATCTCTGGAACTATGGGTTCGAATTGGAATATTCTTTTAGTGTTGGATAGCCCGTTTATCAAGGAAGGCGGAGGAGGGAGGAGGGAGGAGGGCTATATAACATCATGCTAAGACGCTTAGGAACCGAGCAAAGAGATTTTTTTTTTGGGTATGGCATCTCGCAGTTGACCTTGAGAGGCCGTGACTGCTTAACCGGGCTTTCCTGCGGGGACTATTAGCTTTTAGACTAAGAGCCTCCAGCCAGGGCTTACAAAACTACGCTTAACCTATAGCGACTGCGCACTAAGGGCACACCCTGCGGGGTACGAGCCTCGGCTCAGGGAGTCACTGTTGGGGGGGGCAGCAAGTGGGGACAGGCTGGATCAAACAATTTTCTTATTATTAAATCATGGGAATTTTAACTCTACTTGCTCAGCTTCGGCGCGGGCTGGCACTTCTGCGGGCAAGGGACGGTTGGGGGGATTTCGTTTACGCGGGGTCTTCGCGGGGCGCGAGGACCTCGGCGGCGAGGTCAGAAGGACGGTTGTTTGTTTTTGTGTGCTGTGCCGGTGGCCCTACTGTTTTCTTGAAGGAGCGTGATGGGGTCATCAGGGTCGGAAAGAACATGTCTCGGCCGGCGGATTCTACTGATTCTACTGGGGACATAACTAGCGGCCTTCGCAATCAGTGGATTGCAGTGTTGCGCGGCGGATTCGAAGAAACGCTTTGAATTGCGTTATAGAAACTGAGCTATCGTGGGGATTCTGAGGTCGAGATGGAGGATCTCGTTCCTAACGTACCATGGCGAGCCTGTAGCTTGGCGAAGGAAACGGTTTTGTAAAGTCTGCATCCTATGGATGTATCGGGGCTTTGTGTGTGTAAATACTACACTAGAATAGGTCATGATTGGCCTTATGCACGCCGTGTATATTCGCAACTTGCACTTGAGTGACAACTTGCTGCGTGCATTTAGAACAGAGAGCAACCTTCCTAAAGAGAAGGCGGCGCGTGAGCGCACCTTCTTGATGTGCTCAGAGAAGGTGATGTGCTGATCCATGATCACTCCTAGATATTTAGCTTGCTTCTCCCAAGGGATAGGCTTGCCAAACATGGAGATGGGCCGGGGGGGGAGAGCAAAGAGAACAAGTCACGAATACGAAGTACTCGCACGGGCAGGTGACGGCGGGGTGGGTCGGGGAGCAAGAAATTTGACGCGAACGAAGTCGCGGGTAGTAGCTAGTAATCAAATAATTCCTATTTTGGGGTCCTAAAAATATTAAATTGTCAAATGACTTTGACCAATTTGGATATGGACGCGGCTGGTCACAGTTCTAAGCTCACCGTATCCATTTGGTTTTGGTGCCCTAGCTTTGTTACTGCTACCAATTGTAAGCAAAAAGCTAGAAAGCTTAAAATAAGCTCAATTATTTTGATAAGTGTGCATCATAAGTAGCCAAAAGTTTTTAGAATATCGAGTATATCCCTATCTTAATTGCCTTAGAATAGAGTGGCGTGGCTTTCAATAGACTAGGCTTTGACTAAATAAAAGTGGCAAACCTTACGTAGACCGTAAGGTTGCAGTACAAATCACTAAATGCATTTATGTAGACTTAAACGTGCTATTTCGGTAAGGTGAAGTTAGAGCTGTGACCAACCACGTCTACGGACAAGTTGGTTGAACTTACTTGGTAGTATTTGCAGGTCCCCAAAATGGGAATAATTTGAGGTTCACAAAAAGAGGCGCAATCGTTATATTATAGTGTTCAATAATATTTTTAGGAATACAAATGGGAATTATTACAGGTTCGATATACATGCCATTAAGGCGCTAATCCACACTACAGATAAAATATCTAATAGATCTAAATTCCCCACTATACCTAAACCACACATAGGTAATGAATGAACTTGTAAAGCTAATCCCAGCAGATGTACAGTTGTCGCCACAACCCCTGAACATTCCGGTACAACTTTGTAGCAAGCCAGTGAAAGCTATTTAACTTGTTAAAGTTTTTAACATTTCGGTACATAGTGGGGATGTTTGGCAGTTTTGGACTGTTTGTAATTTATGTTGGGAACTTGAGACTGTACTAATTGATTCGCCTAGTCGTAAGGCATTTTAATATAAGTGTAAGCTGCATTAATTGAATGCAGGTTTGACTGCTGAGGAAAAAATTAACGGGCCAAGTAGTGCAAGTCAGACTCGTACAAGATGGGATCTGTACCACAGTACAATATATAACACTACAATTTTTTTTTAACTTGTTTCTTGTACGGGGACCCCTTTATTATTTTACTTTATTTTATGTTTATTATTGAAAATAAATGTTTATTTATGTAAGTAGATCTTATAATACACTTACAAGTCAATATTTTTGTTGGTTAATATTTTAAAAATTAGATGGCGCCACCGCGGCATTTCCTAGCAGACTGTTCCCTGAGAAGAAATGCCGAAACAAACCCAGAGGTCATGGTCTCTTTTAAAGTCCAAACATTATATTATTATTCTTATTTTATGTGGGTCTAACAATGCAGGGCTTTGCCTGGATGGGCCTTTTGCAGAAAGTGCCATTGCAGCTCTTAGCTGACCTATCCCAGACGGAACAGACGGCATGTATGTATCAGTCACCGTGCAGCTCAATCCTTGTTATCTATATCTGGATCTACTGAACCGATTTTGAGAACTCTTTTAACAATAGATAGCCACGTTATTTGTGAGTATCATAGGCTTGGCTAGGACATTTTCATGGTAGTCGGATTTGCGTAAGATTTGAGTAAGTCGGAGAAAAAACGGTCGATCGAAAACGTTTCTTGCGAACGCTGCCTTAACGATGAGAGATTTATATGATTAAGTTCTAGAAAAACGTTGTAGATTTTGATAATACCTACAAAAAAGCCGAAGACAGTAAATGCCTTACTTTTATATTTAAGTCACAAAAAATTGTTTTTTATATCAAAAAAATAATTTAAATCGTTAGGTCATGTATATTGGTCATATTATCAACAATTTTGAATTCTTGTCAAAATAAGTAAATTTATCGTCTCAAGTGTTTAAAACAAAATACTTTTTACTTTTACTGCATCTAATTTGGACGAATGGTTAAAGAGATAATACAACATAGGAACCGCGACCGTGTCGTAATCTATTGAGTGATATAAAAATGTTTACCGCCCAACGAAGTGGGCAGGGGTCAGCTAGATTATGGTTATAGCGACAATACAAATACACACTGTAAAAATTTCAACAGTTCTACCTAATACAGTTCATGAGATACACACGAGGTACAGACGACAGACAGACGGCAAGACAGCGGAGCCTAATAATAGGTTTCAGTTGGCACCCTTTGGGTACGAGCCCTAAAAACCACTGTTATAGAAGTTAGTTTTCAAAAATGTAAACAAATGTATATTTTTCTATCGTTTTATGGCTTTCTCAATAGTATTGATTAGTTATAATGAAATCAACCGTATTAGAACATTCATTAAGTTGACATTTGTTTAATGCCAAATAATACCAATTGGAACCAAGGATTTGAATATGAAATAAATATCTTCTGATATTTCCCACTCAGTAAAATTACCGGCTGTAAAGTCAAAAAGCCTCCACTCATCGGTATTTTAGGTCAGACCCAGCTGCATCTTTATCAAATTGCTCATAATGATGTCTCAGATGGAACCCATTTCTCTTTATAGCGTTTTATCACGTATTTTCGTGAAAGGACATAAGATTGATGACGCCGCGTTGTCCGCTAAGACTTGTCGAACAACTAAATCGAAAATGTCAATCGCAAGCAGAATTTCTACCACAATGTTTTACTTCTCTGATTTTTTCTGATTTGTCGTTCTTTCTTTTTCTGATTTCTGATTGATCGTTAAACACGAGGGCAGACGTTTTTGATGACACACACAATAGATTGCGCGTAGATGTCCAAGCCACCTTTTATGTACATAGGTACCTAGCCGGTTTCTCAAGTTTACATTTTGATGTGTCCAGCAAATATACCTTCAAGTATCAAGTAATTAACACAATTACTTTTCTATTGTTATCAGACTCAATGAGTCTGCCTAACAGCCGAGGGTAAATTGTAGTAGATTGGTAATATAATTTTACATTTGGTTTTCAGGTATTCAGTAAGTTCCATTTTCGTGATTTGTACCCAACAGGGAAACAAATATTTATCTTGGAGTGGAAAAATACCACGTGTATTTTTCCACGCTAATATAAATATTATTTTCCTACGTAGATTGAATATGTATGTAATCTAAGCTAATTAAATACCTACAGCGAAAAAAATATAAATTACTTAGTTGAGTTCAGTGAGCAACAGGAATTCGGCACGTTATTTTTTTGTACAAAAAGGTTTTAATGAGTCGGACTTAAGCTGGCTGAAATTATGAAATTATTTATGGTGGGTCATCAATTTTTCCACATGCATACAGGCCAAAATCAAAAATGTTTTAATAATCTAGTTTTAATATACATTTTCAGTTGGCGTTTTTGTAGTAGTCGGGTTTAAGTTTTAAGTTTTTTCTTCAGCTTAAGCTTATACAGGGTTATTGGAAAAACACCAACAACCTCATAAAAGGTCATTGCACTCATCATTATGAACAACTAAAAAAAATGAGAAAAAAAATCAGCTGTTCCTCATATTTATGTTCGTAAAACTCATCAAAATGTAGCGAACAGCTGATTTTTTTTTCGCAATTTCAGGTTTGGTCTATAGTAAAAGTTGTTCATAATGAGTAGTACAATGACCTGTTAAGAGGTTGTTGGTGTTTTTCCAATAACCCCGTATAGTACCTACTATCTTTTGCCAGCGGCTTCGCCCGCGTTAATCAATTTACACAAAACATTACAAACTGTAAGTCTAAACATTCCTCGTGAATCACTCGTGTATATTGGTGAAAACCGCATGTAAATGCGTTCAGTCGTTTTTGAGTTCATCGCGAACAGACGGACGAATCTTTCGACTTTGTTATAATATAATATGTAATGATTACAATCCCCAATCGTTTTCAGGTAAAGTCAAAACGATGTTACATCATTAATATTTTCCTCGCTACAATGCCCCGAACTACGTGTTATAAACGGATTATCAAACGTCATTTGTTCCTAGATACGAGTAGTCACTTCTTTTTTGTTACTAGCTCCACATAGCTCTAATTAAAATCAAATCAAAATCAAAAGTCATTTGTTCAAACCAGGCTGGTGTCAGCACTTTTCGAAAGTCAAAATTACATAAGACAGTCTCCCAAAACACCCGCCCTTCACCACTTCTTAGTGCTTTAGCTGGGAAGAAGTGGCGTAACAAACTCCCCAGCAGCACAGCTGTCTGTTATGTTAGAAGAACTTGGTTCTATATAATGGTAGGTACGTAATTAACGTTACGATGCACAACTCGCAATACAACCCTCTAAGTTCATATAACCCTAATAATTAAATGATTATTTGATTGATGACCCTAATGATTATTTCACATGGAATATCAATCAATAGGGTAATATGGTAGTATAAAAGTATAAAACAAAGTCGCTTTCTCTGTCCCTATGTCCCTATGTATGCTTTAATCTTTAAAACTACGCAACGGATTTTGATGCGGGTTTTTTTAATAGATAGAGTGATTCAAGAGGAAGGTTTGTATGTATAATACACCGACCTCCACGCGGGCGAAGCCGCTGGCAAAAGCTAGTAATTCTATAAATACATACTTTTTACGGTCGGGAATCGTATTTTGTTCAGCATACAACCTGGCGCAGGTATTTTTTTTATGGTGGGAAATCATCAAATAACTTCTCCTGGTCTGGTTGGAGCAGGAAGGCGTGTCAGACTTTTACTGACCAAACCCCGCACGTGTTCCTTCACTTGCCTGTGTGCCAGGGACCATGGTATCTCTTTCAACCAAACCGCACACTGGCAGGCATCGGCCCTGACATCTCTTTGAGGTGCGCGTATTTTTTTTTTACCTTACACAGTTCCTCAAATTTCAAAAAACGTAGAAAATTAGATTTTCGCGTGCTAACTGGCGCTGCTCTTTTAATCGCCGCAGGTGGGCTATAAGCACTGGAATCCTTGAAAGTTGGTGTCATAACTTGAGTCATTACCTAGTAGTTACAGAAATGTTTTTATTATGCTAAAGTAAAGCTTAATGTATTACATCTAGGTGTCGTCTAGTTATAGTGAAAATGGGCATACAAAAGGGATCACAATACATCAGAGAAGTAAAAGGTTTTTATTAAAACAAATGGCTATTTCCTTTTATTTTTTACATTTACATGAACAGGTTTCATTACGCCAATTATTTTAGCATATGTCACTTCTTCCACACGGCGTGGTGGTTGACTGTCTCCATGCATCAAACTGAGATCCGCATACAAGACTTCATTTGTGGTGGCCTGGAAAAATATAAATATTCAAACAGTCTTAGTTAATGTCCTTTCTTTGGTATTGTTCGTCGAATCGTTGAGCTCCTAAAGTTCTTAGTTGAACTGCACGATTAGTGACAAATGCGTGACGGGACGGGTCCACTCAACCTATGTGGTTTTTTCCTCAAAAGACCATGTCAGACACCAATCTACATGGTCTTCACATGATCTGACCAAGATTATGTCTGGATTTTAAAAGAGACTGTGACCTCTGAGTTTGTTTCGGCCTTATCTAGTTTCAAAAATATGATTGATGTGTTTGTATAAACCTGCGTACAGAAATAACATCATTTATCATAAGGTGGATGAGCAAAGGTAGCCCGCGAAATTAAAATTTACGTTTTATGCAATTTAGCAGGTTAATTTCGGGTTGTTTTATTTCCCCCTTGTCCAAGGGTTCGTCAATAGGGTGGATCCTAATCTTATTACAATCTAGCTCTATAGATAGACTAATAAGTAATTTAATTATAACCTAAACTATTAAATTGTCTTTACTAAGAATGTGTCCAATAGCACTTTTCTTATTGTCTCTTTTAAGGCGAATATCTTCGATCTTGTGTTTGTTTGGCACTCTTGTACTTTACACTAAACATTAACTCGAACGGTTTTTTTCGTTTTAGTCTTCTAATTATGTTTGTTATGTTTCGCTGTAGGTATGTTGATTAAAATATTATTTGCGACCGTAACCAATATGGCCACATTCGTAGTCATCAATATAACTCCCTAATTATTTATTTTCTAGATTTATTGGTGTAGTTATTCACATAATTAAAAAACTAACGGTCTTCAAATAATAATCTGTACAAGTACATACATAAGAAAATAATCATAGGGTATTAAGAAATTTGTCCACATCGTCATCATCGGGAAAAGTGCTCAAAAGACTGGCAGCATTGCCACGTTATATGGCAATGCTAATTCTTTGCCCAAGAAATAGGCCAGTCACGTGAAGGGTCGGCCAACTGCTTGGCAATGTCATGGAAAACTTCATAGGCACTCGGACCCCATGGCCCTGGAGTTTCAAGTTTACCCTCTAAGTTCATTTGATCCCATTGAATGACTATTTTGCGAAAAATTCATTTGGAGCTACCCTGGTGCTTCCCCCGGTGGTTTTGGGTGCTGGTGAAATATGGTACTTTTAAAATTTTAAAATTAGTTTTTTGATGCTACTGCACTTGTAATAAAATAGGTTTTCATTTGACATAAAACTTACATATGTATTCAGTTCTATTGCTTGTACTGGGTCCGCAATCCGATGACAATATTTTTTAACACATAAATAAATCATCAATATTGTGATGAGACACATTCCTATCACGCATGGTATGACGTAGATTAACACATCGTTTTGAGAATGCTGCGACTGTTTTTCGGTAATTTCTAAAAACAAAACAAACTATTAGTAATTTTTATCACCGTTAATCTCATAGGGGGTCATTGTACTCATCATTATGACCAACTTTTACTATGGGCCCAAACCTAAAATCGCGAAAATAACATTTACGTTCGGCTAACTCGTCAAAAAATGTAAGGAACAGCTGGTTTTATTTTCGCGATTTCAGGTTTGGGCCCATAGTAAAAGTTGTTCATAATGATGACTACAATGACCCCTTCGGTGATTAAAATTACAGCCTGTATTTATAGCTTTATCTTTACTATAAAAATCTATATACCTACTAATAAAATTAATAAATAAAATTCGTTAAATTCTGACTATTTAAATGTCAATATCTTAAAAAATTATGTTAGTCGTGATAAGATCAATTAATGTATTTGTGGAACATTTTAAATCGAAAAAATCGGTGGTGATACACGGAAAGACAGGCGGATAAGAAAGTGATCTTATAAGGGTTCCTTTTTTACCTTTTGAGGTACGGAACTCTAATAAATAAAAACATCAGGCACTGCAAAATCGAGGTGTGTAGTCGCAATAGAATCCTAAAGACGTTGTTATAATTTACTCTGAGAGTATTGTAGGCCCGCTGCGTACAGTGCATCTAAGGCAATAAATACATTAAATTGTCTAAAAGTCACTATTTTCACTGTCTTGACGCAATTTAAAAGTCTTTAGACGAAGTTTTGTTGGCAATTTGGGATTACCTACTAAGATAAAATGATGTCATACTCACTATTATCATTTTCAATTTTTCTGTTAGTCGTACTTTCCACGTATTCACGTGGTGATGTAGAAGTACTTTCATTGGAGTTAGGAACTGGCTCTGGGTTTTTCCTCTTCAACAGTTTTTCAGTAGTAAGAACGATATGGGTACCTGCAATACACAATGTCATTATTGTGAAATACCTGCAACCCGATATTTGAACTGTTCTTAAGGTGGATGCGCTAAATACTTATTTGTACACGTAAGTATTTACAGAATTTAAATAATTAAAATTATTAATGAAACCCTCTGAGTTAATATTTTATATTCCAGTTGATTTTTTTTTGTCTGGGAACCTTTGTTTACGGAAATATTAAAGTTCTCAACCGTATTATTCCTTTTTAACCGACTTCAAAAAGAAGGAGGTTATCATTTCGACTTGGAGCCCTTTGTAATTTTCCATTTGTAAAAATCGTCGTAGGCTTTCATGTACCTTGTACTTGGACTTTTCTGGGAGTAGATTGTTGGCAATACCAATGGCTTCGGATTTAATGTACTCCGGAGTCAAATTACTATCGTCACTCGACATTTTGAGAGAATTTGTAGATAAGTAATTTGTTGTATAAAAAGCAAAGCAATTTTCAGTATTCGTGCCTCTTTTTTAATTTGTGTTCTATTTTTCTTTTATTTATATTCTTGGTACTCGCGGTGGTCAGTTCAATCGAACAATTTGTTTTTTAGTGCAGATCTTAATGGTGAACGCATGGAATTAGTATGTACCTACTAGTTATCGTAAATGTTCGTACTCGATTTCTACTTATGTTCCAAATTCAAATCACATTAATGACCAGCGGGTCATAATGAAATTCAGTACAATATTAATGCCCTGCTAGACCTCAGATCTTATTTTAGGTTAGGTTTGCATGACATATAATTTGACATTGTCGAGCTGGTGGTGTGAAAATATAATTTAATCTCAATTATTTCAATAAAATCGTGTTATATATTGACGGTTAGAAATAAAGAAGGTGTAACATACCAATAAATGTTCGTTATTTCTCCTGCCATCAAAATGTAACACGCTTTTATTTAAATAATTGAAATCAAATTATTTTTATTTTATTTTTTCGTTTTATTAGGAAGTAATAATAAACTTAACTTTAAAAATCCTCAAAACTCCTGTACCGTTGCTTGCACCCATAAACACAAAGATTTGTCGTTTCCCAGATTTTTTTTGTACACAATGTTACTTAGTTTGATGTTAGAATGCGTGGATAACGGCATGAGGTGGGTGTTTTTATATCCAATGTGAGTGTGTGTATAGTACATTTGGTTGGCGCTGAAGTACTTACAAGTTCATAATTAAATTCTTGTAATAAAAAAAAACGTTGTGTGTTATACTCACTTGTATCACTTGCGGTAGTTGTCGTTGCCTCCGTTTGTGTTTTGTGAACAAAAGAATCTAAAAATTTAAATAATTTTAGAAGACACACAGTATCAGTTTCACTCGATTTCACTTTACTACTAAAAATAATAATTTTAGTAGCGAATGGAGATTGCCAACTCAAGGATATCATTTCAAATTTAGACGTGTCCACGTGTGCTGAAGTGTACAAAAAAAAAACCCTTAACTCGTTAAGTTCGCATCGCACGATTCCTACAGATCAACAAAACAGACACAAAAAAACAGGGTCAAGTGAGCCTCCTAATTTGCTAGTGTCTGAGTTGCCATACAACAAAAGTGTTCACAATGGGTCGTATTTAAATTGTGACCATAATATTATCAGAAGGCGGGAATTATTTTTTCAGTGCTATCGCCCGCAAAATAAAATAATAATTGAATGGGCTTATCATTTTATCAGGAAATATTGGTCAAGACCTCGCCACGTATGTCTTGGAACATCTAAAGGGTGATAGAATTCGCCTAGCACTTTTAAATAAAGTACATGATTTTCTCCCCAACAGCATTCTTTTACAGCAACAAAGGATAGCAAAATAAATAACCGCACAATTTAATGTAACATTCTCGGGAGGCGAAGATATCACCATAGTTGTGTCCGAATACTATCTCGTAAATGTGTATGTGCACAGAAACGCACAGGGGTATTCACCTATTGGCGAACCAGTACCCGCCAACAGCTACAACCTAAGTACAATGTTAAAATACCATAACATACCAAACCTTTAGGTAACCAATACAACACACGAAAGCCACGAGAGCAAGAAAAGCCCACGAAACCTCACCCTCTAACGAACAGCCCCCAATAAGTTAACTCATTAAAACCGTGTGAACAACAAGAATCAACACTACTCACATCGTTATCGGACGTACTCGTGAATGAAACTGGATGCACAACACTTAGAAATCCGACCTCTCCCAAACAAGCACACTTGCCCAGACCTGTGCATTGCAAGTTGAAATGTTCGCGGCGCCTCGACAAAAGCCAAAGAAAGAAAATCAAATAGACGCCGTACCTTTTACGTAGCGGCATTCATATAGCCAACCTACAGGAAACAGGGATGAACTCAGGAACATACATCTCCACACACTACGAATGGCACTCCTCAAGAAAGTGGGTAACCCACAGCGGGGTCATGCAATTCTATTAAGAAAATAAGCCAAAATTGAACTAGTTAACAGTAAAAAAATACCGACGTAATGTCAGCTACCTGGAGGTAGGCATGGGAAAAGACCTGTGACCTGAGAAAAAAAACCTCAACAGGATTAAGTATACCAACAGTGGATGAAATAAAATACCTAGGTACATACATAACATCCGTATTAAGCAGAAAAAGCACAATCAGAAAACGATGCCAACAGGCCACGAGAAACGCCAGATCATTACTAGCATTCATACTAAACTCAAAGATGGACTGGAAGTTAGTTAGACTTTTGTTTCGAATGGTTATCTTACCTGATATAATATATGGCTTAAAAGTATCGACCCTCACCAAGGTGAACAGATCAAGAGTCAGAAGCTATGAACGAGTTACCATGAGAGACTTGATTAACCTCGCCAGGAATAAACCAAGAAGTAAGAAAATGCACCAAATCTAGACGAATCAAGAATCACTGGAAGTGCTACTTAGCACACGTTTCCAGACGGGATAAACCACGCCTATTGCATGCAGCAATGCAGCATAAGGCTAAATCTACCCCCCCAGTGGGGTTCCCGCATTGTTGTTGCGGGGGGGCTCAGTAACCGTGGTCACCCTGCCACGGTGAAGCGAAGAGGAACCCCAAAGTGGGGCCGCTCGTCAGGGCTTTTACCTCCAAGCCGACGACGTAGCGGCCAAAAAGTAGGTTGCGGTGAGGTACATCGCAACTGAGGCGGGCCGCGATGTCGAATGGGAGGCATCGCGGCTGAGGGTTACAGGCTGCGGCAGAGGAGGAGTACCGGTACTTCTGAGTAGCGCTTTTCCCTTCCGTGGCCTGGACGGGGCCGCCACCGTTTGATGGCGGACGCGGTGGGGCCGCAGGGGAAGAGGAGTGTCGGTATAGCGTTGGCCGCTCTCCCTATCCCCTGCGGCCGAAAAGTGGTAGGCGGTGGGGCCAATGTGCTGACCCGTCGCAGGGGGACCAAGGGTGCCAGACACGGGGTCGTCTGGGGCCCTTATGCTATTTGGTTCCTGGGGTTATCATGGCGTGCCATGTGTCTCCACGATAAACAAAAAAAAAATGCCCGGGTCGACGGCGCGTTGTGTTCCGCGTGCACCGTCAGTGATGTCAGCAACAACTGGTGGGGCCCGCAAGGGCCGATGCCTGCTAGGGGTGCGGGTTGTTCGAAAGAGATACCGTGGCCCCTGGCACACGGGCAGCTGAGGGAACATGGGTGGCTTTTAGTCAGTAAAAGTCTGACACGCCCTCCTGCTCCACCCAGAGCGGGAGAAGTCATTTGATGATTTCCCACCCTAAAAAAAAAGGGTAAATCTAAGAAGGTCGGACGGCCTATTTACACATAAAACGTCAACCTAAAACAGTACGTGAAATATTTCGACATGGGAATCATGTTTTGGAAGGACATGGCTAGAGACGGAAACAAGATCAAGACAGTGGCTAGCGATATCTACAAAACATCAGGAAATGATAGCAGCGAGAACACAGAAGACGACTATGAAAACAACAACACAGTACACACCGAAGCAACGGCATAGAAAAGAGCAAAGAAAACAGTTGAACCTACCCAAGAAGCTCGACCTGAATCAATATGCCACTGACGTCGTGAAAAGATATATCCTATAAATAAATACCACCCGTCTCTCCACTAGTCCAATGCTTACTCAAGGATGCATATCCGGAAGGCTCGCAATCCTTTCCTATCCTAAGCACACGTCTACCTGACCATTACCGCGCCCCCCGGTCTAATTCTTGATATGCAATGGCCTCTGTAACACTATGAAGCATGAGGCTCCAGGGGCTAGTGCGAATCTTGGGGTTCATTCGATTAATCGAGTCGGGTCAAGCCACGCTTCCCAGCGTGGCTTGATCAGACTCGATTAATCGGTGACATTACATTACATTTTTGAACCAGACTTAAGGGGAACCTAGTCGCGGGCTCGAACTCACTGATGGGCCTGGCTAAAAAGCACGCTGTCTCACCAGGCATCGTGTCCGACAGAGGTAGTATCAGGAATGAGCAGTTAAACGCTAGTCTACACGCACAACATTATTGTGTGAGATGCAGGATCTTTTATAGTACAACAGGCGCGTAAAAAATTAAGAACAGCCCTTCGGAAGATCGGGTTTTATGAAAAAACCACTGCATAAATCAATAAGCAATAAACTTTATTGAACTTTTCGATATTTGAGCTTTGTCGGTACCGACTTGGTTTTTCAGATTTTACACTTCTTTTATTACTAAAACACGCCCAAAGTTAGGTTAAATTAGCAAGAAAAACGAATCTTTGTTGGCTCCTAACTTTTGAATGGCTTTTTATTTTAGTATTCTGTTTCCGTACAGACAATATTAATAATGAGACAAAACCATACCATGTTTAATTTTTGATGTACATTGTCCAACAGTGGAGTAATACCCTCCCGAAGTTTGTATGGGAAAAATGTGGACTAGGTTCACCTTAAAAGCTGCTTTAAACTCTCTCTCTGTTCACGAACTTCGAATTTCATTTATTCAATTCGAAAAATAATAATGGTTTAAGTACTGTACCTTGAGGAACACCATTGTAGATGTAACTCAAATCCAATGTAATTTGTTGGTCTTTTGGAGTAAACGAATAAAATTTAATTAATTTCAATATTATAAGTTAGATTTGATTTATTTTCATACATTTCAGAATTTTCATAATCTATAGAGTCAAAAAGCTCACCTGCACATTCATTTTCAAGGTCCACCTCTATTGTACAGGATGGGGAACTTAAACATTTGTGTGTATCTATAAGGACATCAATACAACCATTAAGAAAGCAGGTTATCTTATAAAATTACGCTTGTATTATCCGAAGAGGTGGGCAATGCTGTACCATATTTCTCCAGTTAGGTATGTTACAGTTCCATGTAAAAGGGGGTGAGCCTGTTGCCATCAAATGGGCTCGAACTAAGTTGGTATTGTAAAATTCTACAAGTAATGATCCTACCTTGCCCGACCTGGAAGTTGAACCTATAGTGGTCAAACAGTAATTGTGGTCATCAGTTAAATGTTGACTGTAACCAGTAAAAGTTTATTTGTTGACCGAAATGTGTCGTTGAGAATAGCGGACTACCCGCTATTGTTAACGAAATATAGTGGTATTGAAAACAAAAACATAAATCTTAATAAAATAACGTTCTAAACAAACGCACTACATTTGAACTGTACGCCATCTGCAACATCGCAGTTTGGGTGTAGTTGACTTAACTGCATTGAAACTACTAACCAACTGCCTAAGAATTGCACGCCAACTGCATGCTAACTGCAAGTGGACTGCGCAGTCGATTGCGAGTTCCGATGTAGACATATCAACTGTAAAAGAACTGTATCCAAACTGCAATGTTACAGGTGACGTGCAGTTCAAATGCAGAACATCTGTAGACACTAAACTTACATCCATATCCTGAGTTCGCTGCCTTGTTACTGTTCTCAGATCCTACTTCAAAGATCGTAAGGTTCTCATACTTGCCTGCATCTCTTTCCAATTCTAAGTAAATTGAAGTTATTATGTGGTTTGGTTTATCCTTTTTGATGATCGAAAAGCATTTTTTACCTTTACCTTTTTCAAATGTTTTTCTGTCATAATTCGAATATGGTTTGTTATTTTTCTTTTCATCTGAAATGTGTAATGAAAGACAGGTAAAACATCGTTATAAAATTAGTAAATGCTAGGTTCAAATTCTATCTAACACCATTTAAACAAAAATCCACAAATCAATTTGTAATAACCGTAATAACAGATAAATTTATTAACTTACTAATAACTTTTTTTAATCGTTATGTTACCTAAGACAATGCAAGATGCAAGGTTGTCTTTGATTAGGTTTAGTTTACCTGCTATAAAATATATTTTGTAGTTCACAAATGGAGACAATTTTTTGAAATAGACAGTCATGTTTGAACATTTGTTATCGTAAATAATTGGCGGCCTCATTATTCTGGGTCTTCTTTCAGACGTATCTAAAAACAAAGAAAATCATTTATAATTTTTAAAATGAACAATGTCTTGTGATTTTACTTTTTTTTGGGTGGGAAATCATCAAATAACTTCTCCCGCTCTGGGTGGAGCGGGAGGGCGTGTCAGACTTTTACTGACTAAAACCCACCCGTGTTTCCTCGGTTGCCTGTGTGCCAGGGGCCGCGGTATCTCTTTCGAACAACCCGCACCCCTGGCAGGCATCGGCCCTTGCGGGCCCCATCAGTTGCTGCTGACATCTCTTTGAGGCGCGCGTGGAACACAACGCGCCGTCGACCCGGGCTTGGTCCTTACCGGACAGCGAGCTACCCGTTACTCGCCGTCCGCAAGCCCGTGCCTACGGTGGCCAGGAATCAGCCTGGGATTCCCGACGCCCAGGGCGTCTCCTGCGAAAGCCACGGCTGTGAGGGCGCATGTACTGCATCTCCCTCACGTGCGCCGCCTCCCTCTTTGCGAGCATAACTGCTTCGCTGAAGGAGGCGACTGCCAGCCGTGCCCTCTCGCTCCGTACCATGGCCTGGACCAGGGTCGGACGCGAGAGATCGCCTCCACCGATCACCTCCACGAGGATACGGCGGTGCTCCGCCCAAGCCGGGCAGACCTCCACCGTATGCTCCACCGTGTCCTCTGGGCGATCTTCGCAATGGAAACACCCGGGCGTTTCCTCCCGCCCTATCCGAAACAGAAACCTCCCGAAACAGCCATGTCCGGTGAGGACCTGTGTCAAGCGGAAGGTGAGGACGCCATGCCGCCTCTCAAGCCACTCCTCAAAGAGGGGACTTACCGCCGCAATCGCGGCGTGCCCATTGTGATTTTACTTGAGGTTCGTTTAGTGTGTTAAAGGTGCCACCATAACAAAGAAACCCTAAATACAGGCTTGCCACTGTAAGCGCGGGATTGCGGATCCACATTAGAGAGTGGTTTGCGTGCAAGTATTCACGACATGAAATCAAAATCGAAATCAAAAGTCATTTACTCAAATTTGGCTGAGTATCAGCACTTGTCGAACGTCAAAATATATAAGACAGTCCCCCAAAACGCTCAACCCTTCACCACTTCCTAGAGCTGTAGCTGAGAAGAAGAAGTGGCGCAACAAATTCCCCAGCAGCACAGCTGTCTGTTTAGTTAGATAGACTTAATTCTATACATAGGTAGGCAAAGTAAACAATATTACGAGACACAGAACTTAAAAATTTGTCATATGTCAGCTAGCCATGCCAATATACCAACAAATAAAATTAAAACTTAACTCAAGCTCAAAAAAAAAGTAAACAAAGCATGCTACCAAAATAAAAGCCTCCTGGTATAAATGGCGTGATAGCTTACATATGCAATGCTGGATTATGTTTACAAATGATAACCTAGGACCATTGACGTAAAATAAATAAACAGGTAGGTAATTATTAGCAACAATAACAAAATCATGGTCAGCAAGACGACCGGTCACCACAAGCAGCACCCGTTCACAAGCATAACGCAAAGATCAGCCATTACCCCTCTCGCCATATTTGAGAGAAGGAGGCAACCCGACCCCCGACGCTATCGCAAGCAGTGAGTTTCTAGTGTTAACGGTGTGAATATTGTTTAAAAAAAAAAAAAAAACTACATTACTACATTTGATCCAAATCTAACACGCGCGTAAAGCGTGGCGAGTCAGCAGCCATGCGAAGCGCGTAGTGTGCATCCAACTTAAAAATATTTTCCTGCTATTATGTGACTGCGATTCGGTTTCTATTGAAGTCCAAAAACAACATCAAGTCGCAAGTTATAAATTACTGTAAGATTATAATCATAGTTACTTAAAAAAGAATTTAAAAAAAATCATAAATCAACGTGGAAAGTGATTGAATCTATCACGAATAATAATGTACAGACCCGATCCCCTCGTGACCTTCTGTGTGATTGAGTTGACGTTAAAACATCGGTAAACAAAGTCAATGAGTTCTTTGTTAAATATATGAAGTTGAATATACAAAAAAAGATACAAACCTAGAATTGTTTATTTAGCTTTCTTGAAAATCTTGTTAATAACTCAAAACCAGTACGGCTTTAGATCTAGATTTTGGCGGAGGATGCCATTTTTGTCTTCACTAACAGTCTGGTAAGTGTAGCATGAGGATCGAAGAAAGAACACATCTTGCTACATAATAAGTTTTAATTTGTTATCACAAATAAAAAAGACACGGTGAAAATTGGGTAAAAAGGACTGCAGTTAGGAATTAGATGACGAGGGAAACTTAGTGGAAAATTTTATGGTTTAGAAGAAAAACGTAAATTATTTTGGTAAACCACCTATCAAGCGATTGCAATCGATTAAATCAATGCACGCAAAAGTACTTTTGATTTACGATAGAATACTAAATCAAACCGTGCATCTTTGTGGATTTATCTAGAATACGGAAATTATCTTAAACTTAAAAAACAAACTGACAGTAATTTGTGGATACGGTTAGGTAGTCCGAAAAACAGGTCGGCGAAGCGCGCCAGACGGGTGGATGAAAAAGTGGCTGGAATTGCGTGGCCGCAGTGCCTACGTCTGGTCTTCAGGCGCGTCAGCTCTTCAGGCACGTCAGGAGTTCAGGCGCGTCAGGACTTCGACCTACGACGAAGACCGTGCTGACGTATTTCAAGGCGGACCACGCGGTTATTAAGCCCGTGGGGAAAACCAAAATTCGGCTTGTAACTAACGCCCAATTAATGTTGAAAAAAACACTTATTTGCACAACAGAAACAGCTTTTTTGTTAGTAATGGAATGGCTGTTAGCTAACTGACATTGAATTGAGATAGGACGAAACTAATATGGACGACCATGAACGTTATTTTTTACCCGTATCTTTTTAAATATATTTGTCCAAGATGTTAGACTCATTATAGATTCAAAGTCGATAAACTGAGAACAATTTTCTTCCTGACGCTGTGATGAAAATTTTACCGCTATGTTTCAGAATTATAAGTTAGAGAAAAAACCCATGTTTTGAGATTTATTGAGAAAACCCATTTTTTGAGAGAACTCAATAATTTTCACCAATCATCCTTTTCGAAAATTCATTTACCACCCCGGTACTACTATTAGTATAGTTAGTATGGCAGCATTATGATTAAATTAAAAAAACTAATATGGACCAGTGGACTCCCATTGTATTTTTTGGATGGGAAATCATAAAATGATTTCTTCCGCTCTGGGCGGCGCGGGAGGGCGTGTCAGACTTTTACTGACTAAAACCCACCTGTATTCCTTCAGATGCCTGTGCCAAGGCCACGGTACCTCTTTCGAACAAATCCGCGACTGGCAGGCATCGGCCCTAGCGTATCCCTTCAGTTATTGCTGACAACTGTTTGAGGCGTGCGTGGAACACAACGAGCAGGCGACCTGGGCCTGGTCCTTACCGGACGGCGAGCTACCCGTTGCTCGCCGTTAGCAAGCCCGCGGGCCGCGCCAACGGTGGCCGGGAGTCCGCTATGGACTCCCGATTCCCAGTACGTCTCCAGCGGTGGTTAGGGGTGCAAGGCCGCAATCTTTACCTCTCTCTCACGCTCTCCGCCTCCTCTTTTGCGAGCATTACTGCTTCGCAGAAGGAGGTGACGGCTTCCTATGCGCTCTCGCTCCGTACCATGTGTGTGGACACACATCACATTCAAGATTGGTAGTCAGAAGGGCATTTAGCATAGTTTTCGCAACATTGTTTCGAAAAGGGCAATCAGACGATGATGATATGTAGGGGACTGCAGTTCACCTTGTATTGTAAAATAATAACAGTCCTAACACTGTCCCTTGAGGAACACCATGGTTATTTGACTACGTATTCTTTTATTCTTTAATTAATGGTTAAGATAGAGTGGGTACAGGTTTTGTTTTAGATTATCAGTTCATAAAATATTTCCACAAATACACAGACATCTCTCAATGTTGCAAATTGTAAAATAAAACGTTAGAGAAAGAGTCAGAGACTTACCTTTACATATTAAGTCTTTTAAATCCACTGATAACACGCAGGGTCGTATTATTTCTTTTGAACAAATATCATTATCTGAAAGAAAATGACACAAACCTATCAAATTCCCCTTTTTAAATAGGTTGCATGATCTTACTAAAACCAACTAAAATGATCAGTTGGCTGCCATTATTGTAACAAAATAACATTCTCTTACATTCATATTCCTTTATGGTTTTCTTGTTACTTGTTGTGGAGAGGAGTCGTCCTTCGGCCACTCTTATTGATGAACATAACTCATTTAATGTATACAAATGTAGGTTTATAATTGCTTCAGGGCCTCTTAAACGACCATAATGCACAAGGACCTTTTTACCAGGAAACAGTGTCACAGTCGATTCTTCGAACGTTTCGAGACCTAAGCCGTATTAGAAAGACAAAATTACACTTTACATTGTATCTTATAGTAATTATGCTCAAGATGGTCCTCTTACACCATTTTATGAAACGAGTCTTTGAATTTGATCAACCAACCGTTCATTGAACTAATTCGACGGCTTGTCAAATTTCGTAGTTCCCAAAATTATTTTCAGCATTTCGTCGTATTAATAATTGGTGTGAATGTGCAGTTTCGTCTTCGATAGAAAGTGAAAAACCAGAACCTTACCCGATTCATATGTTACGTTGATCGCAGTAACACTCGGTGGTTTGTTAATATATTTCAATACCATATATAACCGACTATTCGATTTGTAGCCGAATTTACACGGCAAGGTAAATTTGTATACAGGTTCAATTTCAGTCTCAGGTGATGCGTTATCTAAAAACAGAAAGAATCTATGTAATGTGTTAAAATTATGTCGTCGATGTAATTAACAGAGGTCGGAGTAGGTAGATTGATTTTATATACTTGCGTCAAGATATTATAATATGGACATGCCATTTTATCCATAATGTGCGGGAAGTACCGGAAAAAGTTGCGGAATTGGAATTATGGAATAAAATAAATCAACTTTTACATATTAGAATTAGCTACAATATGTATTAAAAACAAATTATGATTTATCGCGTGAATAGAAAGATTATCAATCGGATATGAGACTAAAAATGTTAACATTATTCTTTAAAAAAGGCCTAAAACATACATATATAAGAACATTATTAAAGCTTACCTGAAGCGAAATAACTTGAAGTAGAGATAAAATTTAAAAACAAATCGATGTCCGTAGATACACGTCAAATTCGTCGTTTTAAGAAGGTACCAGAAATCAGTAAACAAGCCAGGGTGAGATTCTTATTTACGTAACACAGGAATTTCACAAATTAGGAGCGCACTCTACGAACCGAGGTAAGCGAGTGAGATACCTGGAACATAGCGCGCGCGCATTGTTCTAACAAACACCCAAAGAGTCATACAGGATACTTGCTTCTGATTGGTCGTTGCGTGCGGTCAATGCGTTGTGAACATAGATGAACATGAGATAAAGAAACAAAAGGCCCTGTCTAAGTTTTGTCTCATACTGTCAAGCGTCATTTCGAATTCAACAGTAAGGGACAAAATACGGTGTAACTATTCCAAGGTATTTTTGTATAAAATAAAATACTGATTTCTTTCACCATTAGCTAACACTGGTAGCGTAGATTGATATTATTAATACGTTTTTCACCTTAAACACAAATTCGTGCTAATTTCAAAATTCCGGAACAAATATCACAATAAATATGAAGTTCCGGTATTTTGGAGGCATATCCATATTATTCTCTACGTTTGACGTCAACGACCTTAAATCAATCTACCTACTCCAACCTCTGGTAATTAATGTTGATTCAGACCAAACGAGCAAATGCACATTCTGTCCTTACTCTACCAAATTCCTTTTGTATAAACAGAGATAGAACATTCCCATTATTATTCTATCCGGCCTACAATGTCAAGAATATCAACAAAATACTGCTCTTGCACACCGCTGCTCTCAAAACGGTTAAGGAAAACATCAAAATTAAAAATTCGGTGACATATGACATCTACCAACGCGCACTTGACCCGCGTGGTAGATTATAGCCCTCTCACAGAGAGGAGGCCTGTGTCTCAGCAGTGGGGATATTATAGGCTGATTATGTACTGCTCTTGGTCTTGTTCTGATTTTACATACCTACGTTTGGTCTATACTATAAAGAAAAGTATCGGTCTATACCCTCCCTAAGAGGACACAGATAGTTTAAAATCAACCTTGTGTGATTAACTGTCCAACACAGTATCTTATGTCAAGAGACTAAAAAAAAAATTTTACTTCCCTCTTTCTTAGATAAATATTTTTTTCCTATTTCTCACATAATGCCAATAACATAAAGTCATTTTTTTTTTAACTGTAGGCCTAAAGTACTTACTACTACCACTACCAACAACCAAGCAAAAATCCAAAAATACCCAACATCACTTTGACTTAATCTTGAAAATCACCGCGGTGTCTAAAGACGAAAGTCTTTGACCAGTGCGTGTTGCTAGTGACGACCAATGGCACTGGAATGTGGTCGCTCACAATGGACCTCATAAGAAGGCTGAAAGTCACCCAAAGGGTAATGGAGAGGCCTTGGCTTAGAGTTTTTGTAAGAAAACCAAGGTAACGGACATTGTCCAAAGAATTGGCAAACTTAAGTGGCAGTGGGCAGGGCACAATGCTCTCAGAACAGAAATGGCTGATGGGCCGGAAGGTTCTGGAGTGGTAACCGCGTATTGGAATACGTAACCTTCCACAAGATGGGCCGAGCACCTGGTGAAGGCCGCAAGAATATGCTGGATGCGAGAAGCACAGAACCGGTCAAACGAAGCCCATGTGTAGCAGTGGACATCTTTCGGCTGAAATAATGACTGACTGTCCCGGGGATCGAACCCAACTTCCTTTTGTTCTGCAGTCGCGCTTGCAACCACTAGACCAACGAGGCAGTCTGCTGAATTGTGAAAACCTTTTCAAATATAAATCTGACAAACACAAACAGCCATACGTACTTCGATACGTTTGTTTTGTCAATATTTTAGAAATTAGACAACGTCACTTACAAAACTCAGAGGGATTATAAACGGACACGTCCGTAGCCAAACTCGTAGCAAGTACTATAAAAAAGTAAATGAAACACTGCATCTTCACTTAAAAAAAGGCGAAATTATAATGAGTAAGTTAGGTTATTTAACGCACTATACTATGATTATTTTGAAACATTTATTTACACTATATTAATATGATTGATTATACGTGTATGTACAAGTACAAAACGAACAGAAATCAATAACAAAATCGAATAATAGTCAGTTTTGCATAATTTCCTCATAATTCATATTAGGAGGTAATTATAGCAAAACAAAGGCTACGTTCCGAGATACGATAATATCGATTTGAGCGTGCTCACACCCGTTCCGAATTGGCGTGAGCGCGATAACGATGTCCCGTGAATCGTCATGGATGACGTCATGACATGCGCCATCTTGCGATAACGCCGACCATGCGTTATACTAATATCACAGTGAGCGCTGTCAAATTTATATGGTGTAAATAGGTTTTAACATTGAGTGAGCACTGTTAGCGCGTTCACGAGCGTTCCGTATTGATGACAAAAATGATAGTTCTTAGCTGTCATAAACGTGATATCTAACTCGGAACGCAAATTTTTCATGTGACCGCTCACAGCGCTGTTTTTCTAATTCGGAAAGTGGCCAAAGATTGACGGTTTGTATTATTGTAGTGTCACCACAGCAAACGCAAAGCACTAGTTGCTAATAATATGGTTTATTTAATTTATTATAACTATTATTTCAGCCTGAGTCACAGTTTATCACTCTTGCTTAGTGCGACCCCGTGGCTCAACTCAAAGAAGACTGGCGATTTTACATGAGAAGTGGTATTTGAACTAATAGCGACACTGTTTTGATATTTGCGGACCATAACCACAGAATAACCGAGCAGAAGCAAAGCTTCATACTAACGCCGTGCGTAGGTACACTACTACATGCACAGCTATGTGTGAGTGACGTGTCACCGACAAGGCGCGGGGGGCGAGCACCGGCCCCCGCTCGCGGACAAATCGGATTGAACTAGCTCAGTAACAAGACGAAGTAAAGGGCTGCTAAGGGCAGCGATACGACGCGGACGTTTATAATAGTTTTTTAATTTTTTTATTGTTGTTCACTATGCCAAGCTGTTGTAGGTACTGTGTGCACAAACAATGGGAAAAAAACCAAGGATATTTCCTATTTTGTGTATCCAAAGGCTCTTGTCAGGTAAATGACTATATCTACCTATACCTTCACATTTTTAATGCTTTTAATAGAAGTATTTAGTAAGGAGAGAGGTAGTATCCAAAATAGTTAGGTTGGCGATTAGGTTTTCGCATAAGAATTATTATTTATTATTCTTATGGTTTCCCTACCACCTATAATAGCGTATTATTGTTCGTCGCCAACTTATTTGTTTCGTATTTTTGTTTTAGTAGGTTTGTAGGTAAGTACTAAAGTATGTGTGTAGGCCGTCTTTGCATGATTCCTTTTGACCTTTTGTAATAATAGTACATTATGATATAAGTGCGGTAAGTTGAAAATTGCAGCCGAGGCGATATTGCTAGCCCGAGCCGTAGGCGAGGGCTACAAAAAGGCAGAGGCTGTAATTTTCAAAGCGCAAGTATGTCATACGACGTTTTATAACATATTTGCGAGGAAATAAATAAAAGGTCGGACTTTCTTAAACGAGTAAATCTTTCACTTGTTAAAGCAGTTAGAATTTTTTTTTAAATTGATTATTACTTTTTTTTTTGGGTTTTGGCTTCACACGGTTTGTGCATTTAGCCAGTGTCAAGTAATTTTTCTTTTCAATAAAGTAAATGGCCCGATATCGGGCACGAAGTTACAAAACAGTCATAGTCGTCTTTAGTCAGTCAAGTCAAAGTTAAAGTTATTGTAAAGCGGTAGTAACTTTACAACAACCTAATAGGAGTTTTTGGGGGAACACGAAAAGTCCACGTTAGTCACTTAGTTTCACCTTCACTACACTTGTGCACTGACACGTAACTAAATTGAATAATTCACTACCAAAATTATACAATTGAACTCGCTATTTCACTAAATTTCATGAAAATTAAAATTCGTGCGACATGTTCCAACGCGATCCCGCCAAAAAACCGATTATTACTTGTTCACAAATTAGCGATGCGCGCGCATCAGCGCTTTTTTTTAAGGCAAAGGCACAAAAACAGCCAGTATAACTAATAAAGTAAATTAATATTTTTTTGTTTTTGTTACAGATAAATGGTTGTAATTTATTGTCAAAACTAATTAAATTACAGAATTAAATGTTATTTTTTTACATTTTATCTCTCAAAGTTAATTTTATTCATAAAATGTTGACCACTTTTCTGACATAAAAACTCTTTGCTAAGATTTAAAAAAGTACCGTTCGTTTTAGATGGAGCATCTTGATAAACCGTGCGTTTTACATTACAATAACGCACAAGTGCGTAATGACATACATTACGATATTGAAATTGGTGCAATAAGAGATCCTTTACGAGAAAATGTGTTATAAATACTTTTTACGTTCGTGAAATAGTAAAACAAGGAAGATAGGGAAGGTTTCCTACCTTACGGCCTGGCCACGACCTCTCCGTTATAAGCGAAAGCTTAGCGCGGGGCGGCGAGCGGGAAAAATAAATGTGTACACAAAAATGTATGATTCATGTTACGAGACGTCAGCGGTATTCGCCGAGCGGTTCGCGGCAGATGCGCGCATTGCGGGGCGCGGCTTGAACATGAACAAATATACGCGCGAATTAATTGTTAGGGTGCACGACTCAGAGTGGTGCGGACAGCAGCGGTGGAGCGGCGGACTGACTGGCAGCTTGAGCTGGCAGCAAAATATTTTAGACGATTTCGTAGCGGAAATGAACTCCGACGCATTTATTACAGAAATTTTAAATCGTTCGCTTAAATCGAGAAAATTAATTTCAGAAATTAAGCTAGCAACTGCCAGCGTCTTCGCCCGCGTGGGTTGATTATGTTATCAGTTTTGCATATTTTGCTTTCGTGTTTTGTTTCAGGCGACACAACTGGCTTACAGCTAGGTCGAGATCTAATTGAGAGACTTGGAGATTTTATAATTTGTGAACAGCAAGCATTTCGAAAAAAAGTTTATCATATATTAAAGTACAGAACAAAAAATTAAATAAGTGATGATGCATTTACTTCACTAAACATTCCATCTCTCGACTCGCACTTGCCCGGTTTTTTATTTGCACTAACGGCATCGGCCCTTGCGGGCCCCATCAGTTGTTGCTGACATCTCTTTGAGGCGCGCGTGGAAAACAACGTGCCATAGACTCGGGCTTGGTCCTTACCGGACAGCGAGCTACCCATTACTCGCCGTCCGCAAGCCCGCGCCTACGGTGGCCGGGAATCAGCCTAGGATTCCCGACGCCCAGGGCATCTCCTGCGAAGGCTACGGCCGTGAGGGCGCATGTACTGCATCTCCTTCACGTGCGCCGCCTCCCTCTTTGCGAGCATCACTGCTTCGCTGAAGAAAGCGACTGCTAGCCGTGCACTCTCGCTCCGTACCATGGCCTAGACCAGGGCCGGACGCGAGAGATCACCGCCGCCGATCGCCTCCATGAGGACACGGCGGTGCTCTGCCCAAGCCAGGCAGACCTACAGCATATGCTCCACCGTGTCCTCAGGGCGATCTTCGCAATGGAAACACCCGGGTGCTTCCTCCCGCCTTATACGAAACAGGAACCTCCCGAAACAGCCGTGTCCGGTGAGGACCTGTGTCAGGCGGAAGGTAAGAACGCCATGCCGCTTCTCAAACCACTCCTCAAAGAGGGGACTTACCGCTGTAATCGTGGCGTGCCCAGCACTGGGTTGCAACAATCGTACTCTCTACGTCACCGTGAGATCCCGCGTCAGCTCTGTCCACTGTGCCGCGATTCCCCGCGGCAGCGGATTTTCGCCCCGGCGTTTGGACTCCTCGCGCCACTTCCAAGTGTGCGCGAGGACCTTTGCCTCCAGATCCCATGGCAGTAATCCTGCAAGGAGGCCCACCGCCTCACCGGAGATCGTGCGGTATCCCCGTACCATCCGGGTGGCCATGACCCTATGGGCCGCCTTCAACCAGCGTGCTGGTTGGCGCCTCAATGTAGGTGCCCACACCGGTGCCCCGTATTGGGCCATGGCCCGCACGAACTCCGCGTATAGCCTCCGGCAGAAGGCGGTTGGCCCCCCTAGATTGGGCAGGAGCTGCTTCAAGGCAGCCCCGGCCCGCTCCAGTCTGGGAGCCAAACATCGGAAGTGCTCCGAACTGGCAATGTTAGAGCACTTTTCCTATTGACTTCAATGCGGACGAATTTTTTGATGCCTTTGATTATTTTCCTTTTTATCATTTAGCTGTACATATTGTTATTTTAAGACTTAGTTTTTAAGTTATGTAAATATTTAAGTAGGAATCCCTATACAAATATCGAAACCGTATCGCTATTGGTCCATAGACCATTTTGGCAAGTATCCTTTGTTTTTGTAATTTCCTGATTAAAATAAAATAATTGCAGGTATGATATAACTAGGAAAACCAGTATTCGCATGAATGTCCTCCTAAATGCGATCGAAACAATAAATATTTTAGTATTGTTCTTGTTTAGGTACATTACGCTTGTTACAGGGAAAAATTTACATAAATGTGACGAATTATAACTTTGATTTAAATATTCCCTGTAAAATCATGACCGATACTCGTTGGTTTATGAATTTTAATAATAAGCATTACTTTCAAAATAGTATTAACATTTCGTGTCTGTTTAAACATTTTTGAAAAATAATTCATTCTAGGAATCGAATACGTAGATTATAAAAAAAAATCTGTGCTCACACGGTCCGATGGTGTCGTAAAGCAAAGGAAAGGTCGCCTTTTTGACATAAAATACGTGGGCGCTGATACCTATAATTATAAGATAAAACTATCTTGGTTTAGGTATTGATTGCAACATAAACATACAATTTTACTTCCCTTAGGCCAATTTTATTGTAAGCCATATTTTATTCTTGAAGGTGCACATAAACTATTTCATTTTATTTTATAAAACACATTTGCTCGTAAAGGGTCTCTTATTACACCAATTTCAATATCGTAATGTATGTCATTACGCACTTGTGCGTTATTGTAATGTAAAACGCACGGTTTATCAAGATGCTCCATCTATAAACGAACGGTACTTTTTTAAATCTTAGCAAAGAGTTTTTATGTCTGAAAAGTGGTCAATATTTTATGAATAAAATTAACTTTGAGAGATAAAATATAAAATAATAAACATTTAATTCTTTAATTTAATTAGTTTTGACAATAAATTACAACCATTTGTCTGTAACAAAAACAAAAAAATATTAATTTACTTTATTAGTTATACTGGCTGTTTTTGTGCCTTTGCCTTAAAAAAAAAGCGCTGATGCGCGCGCATCGCTAACTTGTGAACAAGTAATAATCAATTTTACAAATTGTTCAAATTTTTCTAACTGCTTTATCAAGTGATTAAAGATTTACTCGTTTAAGAAAGTCCGACTTTTATTTATTTCCTCGCAAATATGTTATAAAACGTCGTATGACATACGTGCGCTTTGAAAATTACCGCACTTATATCATAATGTACTAATATAACACATTTGCTCGTAAAGGGTCTCTTATTACACCAATTTCAATATCATAATGGATATCATTACGCACTTGTGCGTTATTGTAATGTAAAACGCACGAGTTTCCAAGAAAGTCCGAGTTTTATTTATTTCCTCGCAAATATGTTATAAAACGTCGTATGACATACGTGCGCTTAGATAATTACAGCCTCTGCTTTCTTGTAGCTCTCGCCTACGGCTCGGGCTAGTAATATTGCCTCGGCTGTAATTTTCAACTGACCGCGCTTTTATCATAATGTATTATTGTTGATACCTTTTTACTCAGCGTTTTTTACCTTTTTTTTGCCAGCGACATCTATATCGTTTTCAGTTAAAGCCATAACGATGTTATATAATTCGCATTACTCTCGCTACAAACATTATTATTTACAATACAAATGGAACCCCCAACTGTGCGTTTTATAAGGATCATCAAGCGTCATTTGTTCCAAGTTAATCACTTCGATACAGAACGATCATCGAGGATTTATTCACTCGAAAAACACGTACAGTCGAACAAACAATTTAGTCATCATATGCCTAGCCTTTTTTTCCCAGCTTCCAGTCTAATCGGACGAAGTTGAAAACTGGTGTTTTATATGGAACGACTTCCTATCTGACCTCCATAATCCATTTACGGGGTCCTTTGGTAAAACTGGTTGTCAGACTTTCGTGCTTTTTTGCCTCGGTATGTAATGGATGTATAGTGCAGCTGTTATTATTTAGCCACGAGCCTATTGAACACAGTATTTATCAATAAACAGGCAAAATATTCATCTTTCCACAAAATTGGTAATATTTATTGGTGTAAAAGAATTTACTGAATTAAGTTAGCTGCCTGTACACTTACCAGCACTTACCACCTGTACCTTCGTTTCACTGTACATTTCGCTGTCGAACAGAAAAATTATTGGCAAGGAGATTTATTCACTTGTTTTTTACTTTATTTTTGCCTTCCTAAGTTTTATTAGGTACGGACTAAATAAAAAGAAAGACGCCACGGCGACGAAGTGGAAATGTAGACAGAAGCAAATAAAGTGATGTATATGAACCTCCTTTTATTATGTAACAACATTAATAGTTGTTTTGGTAAATGTAATAAACTGTTCAGTTATTTGATAGCTACTAAAAGTTTTGAAGGCATACAATATATTTTATTGTTAAAGAAAAAGTAAATAGATACGTCTTCAAAGTTTTTGTATAAATCGCTTTCCATTCAATTCTGTATATTCGGTATACATCGTTTTTGCTGGCCGCTGCTTGTTGTCCGCCTAAGGCCATTATTATCGATGGCAGGCTACAAGATGCTTAAGAATAATAATTGGATATCCAATACCAAAGAATATATATTTACTTCGTTATAGAAAAGATAACAAGCATTGGATAATGAGCCTTATTGTAGCAAAGTTAACAAGCCCGTAGGGTATTTTAAATGGTGTAAAAGCCTTGTCGATCAATCAATCAACGATATACACTGATAGTTCTCTAAACGATTGATCGAAACTCGATACGTAAAACGATTCGCATTCACTCGCTCGACATTCAACTCGATTCAACGGTGAATAGAATCGGTCAGTGTCTAGTCACTCGGTGTAGTCCATTTTTCAATTAGTCTACAAACTGAGTTGGATAGAGTTGACTAAATAAACGAGCTGTACCTACCTACGTAATACTGGGGCATATTGAATAAACGTGACAATCCGACAATTTTTTAGTTTTTGACAAATAAATCGAAATGCTATAGGTAAATAAATATTCACATAATTGTCAAACTAAAATCCCGTTTTCTAAGGGCGCTAATTTTACACCTGTCGAGTCTCTAAGAAATAAGAAATATTGATTGACTTGATTGTCATAGTAAATGACAAAATTTGTCACTTTTTCTGACATATTTGTCACAATACAATATTGAGGCATACATATGAGAGAACATCAAAGATTATATTAAAAAGTATACTATTCTTACGTCTGCTTTCGACTTGAAATTTTAGTTTCGACGGTGGTTTTAGACACTCGAAATCGTGCTAGGAATATTCTATGACTTAAACTGAAAAAAAGTTTATTCTTGGTTTAAATGTGCGACGTCTCGTATAGTTTGCATAAAATATTCAGTTCACTACTACTGCTTTCCGTTGACGACATTAACACCAACTTTTAAAATTATTCGTACTAATGTAACTGCCGAATTGCCTTGACATTAGATGAAGTGCCTGTCGAAAATTTCTGACAATTCGACAAATATGTCCACCTGTCATAATAATTTAGTGTTTCATAAAACAAGTTTGACAAGTTTTTCCGGACAAATTGTCACCTGTCGCCTGTCAAGGGAAACTGATTATTAAACAGAAATATGTTAAATTGTCACGACAAGTCGACATATTTGTAGATTTTCCACCATGACAAATTTGTCAGTGATAATCTTTATTAAACAAAAAATTGTCAAATTGTCGGATTGTCACCAGTCTTTGTCGCGTTTATTAAATAGGCCCCAGGGGCCTATTTAATAAACAAATCAAGGTAAAGATTATCACTGACAAATTTGTCATTGTGTGAAAATCTACAAATATGTCGACGAGTATTAAACGGGTTTTTAGTTTGACAATTATGTCAGTATTTACCTGTCACATTTGGACATAGTTGTCAGAGTTGACAATTCGACTTATTTGTCAAAAACTGACAAAATTGTCGGTTTGTCACGTTTATTAAATAGGCCCCTGTTATTTGTATAAAATGTGGATATTCGCTTTTCTTTTGGAACTGTTTGGGTTCTAGTTCAGGAGTCGTGACCTTACTGATGTAACGGGTAGTCATAGTCATTTACAACTTTTCATTTTTTTTTAAATTTGTCAACTTTACTATATTTGTAAATAATCTAAGAAGTAACAGTGACAGCCTCGATGTCTTTCATTTATACAAGCTATTATTTACTTTCACCTGTCCGGGTAGGGTGACTGTCTGTCTGTAATCAAAACTTGCAAGTTTAATTTGACGCACTTCCCGGTTTCCGATCAAGCTGAAACTGTGCATGCAAATGTAAATCGAATGACACGGCAAAAGTATTATGACATGGAGCTGATCTGATGATGGAGCTGAAAGGTGGCCATAGGAACTCTATAATTAAACGATGCAACCCCATCGAATTGGGTGGCGTTCCCTCCTCCAATTTAAAGATTTTTTTTTAAGTTCTATGTTTACGTAAGTTTTATTTTGTACTTTTTAGTAAATTAAAAGCATGTTTAAAAAAAACGTTCTTTCTTTCGGTGAGTTCTACAGTTAAACAATACAATATTATTAAGATATAAACTTGGTAGGTTTGGATGTAGGCGGTAAGTGCGGTAACTTACGAAACATTTTATCCAATTTCATCATTTGAAATTCTACCTTCAGGGTGAACGAAATATTCTTTGTAAAGGTCTAAAAGATATAAAATATCAATACTTCCTATCTACCTACTACGATTCATGAGAAACAGCCCTCTGCAAAAACGCCGAAAAAAAAACGTTTCTAATTTTTTGCTAAAGCGGCAATGAAAATACACATTCTGAAAATTTCAATTGACGACCTATTACGTTTTATGGGATACGCCGATGGACAGACGTACGTACTGCGGAGGCTTACTACTAAGGTTCCATTGCCACCCTTTGTGTACGGAACACTAAAAATAAACGGTGTTTGATTGTAACCACAGCCCTTGAAAACGGCTGGACTGACTTGATTAAATGAGGGTTAAATTAAGTTTTTGCGGAAACAGTACCTAATTGTAAAAGTTGTCTGGAAAATTGAAATTAAAACTGAAATTGTGTTTTAAATTGATATTTTGGATAGTACAACGTTTGTGGGGTCAGCAAATTCAATGAAGAATCAGTCAGACATCAGTCATTTTGACGGAATACGGGGGCATTATTACCCCTATTGTTCAAAAGAAGTAGGAAACAAGTCTGTTCCAGCAAGAATTCGAGAACGACAACCGACGACGATCTACATTCAAATTCAAAATCCGAAGTCCCACTTACTGGCACCAAACGAAATCTTTAAAATTGGAATCTTTCATTATTCCGTTCAGATATTCTGATCTGCTTTGAGCGTTTCGCCTAGAAACTCTATTGAAACCGCCTTTATCCAGTACAAAAGGAGTTAATTTACTCAATCGTTTCGGCCTCCGGTGAGTACATGTTTATAAAGTGGCCACTAGAGGACTCTGGGGGGCTAGATTAAAATAGATGCGAATAGTTTGACAACTTAGTTAGTCGTAGGTACCTTTTAGCCGCTTGCCAAGAGTTGGTGGATGGCAATATTGTTTCAAAATTGTTTCAAGTTTTGGTTTGCCCAGAAACCATACTATATATTTATATATTTTATATTTTTTTTTTTTTTTTTGAGACGTTGCCCCACACTAGGAATTTCTCCTGTATTGTGGGTGCGTTTACAAACATTTAAACTCACATACACAAACACCCAGACCCAGAACAACTACTTGTAGGTCATACAAATATTTGTTCCGTGCGGGAATCGAACCCACGACACGCAGCGCGGCAGCCAATCGCTTACCCGCTGCGCCAACCGTGCCGTCAAACTGAAGTATCCACACAGCTTTATTGGTTAGTTGGATAAACTGAAAATGTTATAATAGTGAGCCTTGGTACAGTTATTTTTGAGTCAAAACTGCTTTTCATCAACCTAAGATATGCACCGTGACATTTTAGTCGTCTTACAAAGGTGGTCCACTCAATGTATCCGTCATAAAATACCTCTAGGCGCTGTTATCATTAATTAAGATAATAGGTACAAAGAAAATAACTAATGCTTTAGAATTATGAAATAATGTTAATAATGTTTTTTTTTTGTGGGTGGGAAATCATCAAATGACTTCTCCCGCTCTGGTTGGAGCAGGAGGGCGTGTCAGACTTTTACTGACTAAAACCCACCCATGTTCCTTCAGCTGCCCGTATGCCAGGGGCCACGGTATCTCTTTCGAACAACCCGCACCCCTAGCAGGCATCGGCCCTTGCGGGCCCCACCAGCTGCTGCTGACGTCCTCCTGCGACGGGTCAGTACAGTGGCCCCGCCGCCAACCACTTTTCGGCCGCAGGGGATAGGGAGAGCGGCCAACGCTATACCGACACTCCTCTTCCCCTGCGGCCCCACCGCGTCCGCCATCAAACGGTGGCGGCCCCGTCCAGGCTACGGAAGGGAAGAGCGCTACTCAGAAGTACCGGCACTCCTCCTCCGCCGCAGCCTGTAACCCTCAGCCGCGATGCCTCCCATTCGATATCGCGGCCCGCCTCAGTTGCGATGCACCTCACCGCAACCTACTTTTTGGCCGCTACGTCGTCGGCTTGGAGGTAAAAGCCCTGACGAGCGGCTGACCCCACCTTGGGGTTCCTCTTCGCTTCACCGTGGGAGGGTGACCACGGTTACTGAGCCCCCCCGCAACGACAATGCGGGAACCCCACTGGGGGGATGTTAATCATGTTTACGTATCAAACGGTAGAAGATACCTAGCTACCTACCATTACAATCCATCATTAATTCCATCTCCATAACAGGATGTTTTAAACTATGTCATGCGTCTTAGTGAATTATATATATTTTTTTTAAATATGGAAATGTTCAAAAAAATTTTTTTTTTATTATTAATGATTGGTAGTCATTGGATACATGAAGTGGGCTTCCGTTGTAAGACGACTAAAATGTCACGGTGTATAGAGAGCAATGATGGCCCAGTGGTAACTGACGCGACTTACGAGATGTAGGTCGTAGGTTCGAACCCAGACATGCGCTTTACTTTGTATAAATTATTTCATCACCGCTGCTCTCAAAACGGCGAAGGACCACATCGTAAGGAAATTGACATTTCCACCAAAAACTCGAAGACATGTGACATCCACCAACTCGCACTTGGCCCGTGTGGTGGATTACGGCCCGCTCCCTCTCACAAAGAGGAGGCCTGTGTGCGCGCCTCAAAGAGATGTCAGCAATAACTGATGGGGCCCGCAAGGGCCGATGCCTGCCAGGAGTGCGGGTTGTTCGAAAGAGATACCTTGGCCCCTGGCACACAGGCAACTGAGAGAACACGGGTGGGTTTTAGTCAGTAAAAGTTTGACACGCCCTCCTGCTCCACCCCGACCGGGAGAAGTCATTTGATGATTCCCACCAAAAAAAAAACATGGATTGACATGCCCACTGTTTATGTGCCTAAGTAGGTTTAATAAATAGCTCTGTTAGATAATACTTAACACTTGTGCTTCTCGACTGCCAAAATCTAGACACAGACAGGTTCGACCTAATTTGGAGTTCATAAGCAAAATGTTTCCTTTGCTTCTTATTTTTATTTTTGAATGTATACCTGCGGCCTTCACAAGGTCAAAAGTCCACCTCATGGGAGGCCTTCCAACTCTACGTGCCGCAGGAATCCGCTGGATGCAGGAAGCACAGAACCGGTCGAAATGGCGGAGCTTGGGGACCCTATGTGCAGCAGTGAACCTCTTTCGGCTGAAATGATGATGATGTAAACCTAGTTAATAATGTCGACTATAAGGTATCTTATCTAGATTCTGTACCTGATTTTACTGCCAATCATATTTGTACTTTATACCGTAAATATTTAAGGGTAGCTTTGAGCAACATGATATTTATTTTACAAGTTGTAGTAAATCAATTACCAACCCAAACATCCCTTCATTCATATTTAAAGGGTTGCCCGAGTTAAAATAATGTAATTAAGTAGGTGCTCTTACTTTGCTTAATTAAGTTTGTTTTAAAATAGCAGCTCAAAAACTAAATGGTGGAAGATATTTTATTAAAATAATCATGAATTTATAAAAGAGGTTCTACATACCACGTCATATTATTTACAAAGTCGGTCTTTGTTCGTGAAAGTCGAGCAAAAACCACGCAAATATTTAATGGCGTCAAAATTAATGACTTATTCCAATTAACACTTCTCTCTGAGTGCCCAAATATTAAGCGGATTGTATTTATCCAATAAATGGTGAATTAAAACGACAATTAAAATGGCGACTCGCAATGTTCGAAATTAAAATACCCATCCCATAGCAAATGACAGTACTATTTATTCTGCCAACGACAAAGCATTCAAACAAAAAAGGTAATGGCTTAATTATTTATTCAGAACTGTTTGAACCCTTTAAGCAAAAAGGGCGTAAATGTTTTGGTATTAATCAAACTTAATGGCCGCCAATCGGAACCCTTTGTCTTTGAAAAATAAATATATATTACGAATTCAAAAAGTGAACGTTTTATAATAATAATCTGCAGATATCGTAACACAATTATCATAATTTTTCAAGATAGCGTTGTGATCAAATTAAAATTATCGACGAGAAATTGTGAGTAAAATAATTTTTCCTTTATTGCTTAGCAAGCTAGCATTTTTTTATGAATTTCGACGATCATTCATAACTTTTTATTGGTTCACGATCTTATTGAGTTTTCTGCTACTTTCATTGATCTTTCAATGTTGAACATAGTATTTAGAAATTCTAGAAAGGTCTTAATCAGCAGCTCATCATTACGAAGCCAAAAAGTACACACATACTTAATTTGTGCCCAAATAACAGCAATCTTGTGGCCCGTTGTAAACACCTCTGTTTACTTACCACTGGCTTAGTCCTTATAGCCGAAATCATTACCATAAATAGCACTAGTTCGTAAGCGAAACTTTCCTATTTGTGAAGGAATCGGTCTCCCAGGAATGTGATGGCAAGCGTCCAAACGAGGCTCCGTACAGATAACATGGCGGTCGTATAACTTGATTTAAAACGTGGCGATGACAGCTGTTTTATTGGTAGGGCATACTATAAGCCGTCTATAAGCTCTTGTTTGTTTACGGTCTTGTTCATAAAAAAAGCTTATCGAAGGTTCAAGGTAGCGTATCCAAGCCACTACAGTGAGCTGTTCAACGTATTTAATAACAGCAACGTCCACGCCATTCTGATCTCTGAAACTTGGCTCAAACCTCATCTCCTGTCCACTACTTATCCTCTTACTGGTTTCGTTCTTATACGGAATGATCGGATTGGTAAAGGAGGGGGTGGTGTGGCCATATATCTTCGCAGTGACTTTCCTTACAAAGTACTTGCTACTTCCTCTTCACATTATTCTGCTTCTGCAGAGTTTATTTTCCTTGAAGTTTGCGTCAAAGGCGCCAAAACCGTTATTGGTGTTGTCTATTGTCCTCCCACTGTTGATTACTTCACTGAATTCGAATCAGTACTTGAATCTTTGGGTTCGGAGTATGCACATCACATCATCATGGGTGATTTCAACACAAACCTCCTTGCCCAAACCTCTCCTCGTTCCCGAAAGCTCCTCGATCTTATCGAGTCAGCCAGTATGCACGTGCTGCCGCTCCAACCTACTCATCATAACGTTGTGGGCGATGACACCTGGCTTGACCTGATCCTTACCTCGAATCCTTCCCTTGTTTTCTCCCATGGTCAACATGATGCTCCTGGCTTTTCTCATCACGACATGATTTTCCTTTCCTATATCCTGAAACCTCCCAAACCCAAACCCAAGGTTCTGCACAGGCGTTGTTTTTCACGAATGAATGTTGAGAAACTCAAAGAAGATGCGTCTGTGGTCGATTGGGAGCCTATGGCGAAAGCCATTTCGGTTGACGACAAGGTTGCGATCTTCAATGATGTTGTGGTCAGCCTTTACGATATCCATGCTCCCGTCAAAAAAGTGAAGTTAAAACGTCCACCTGCACCATGGATGACAAGGGGTATACAGATGGCTATGCGACGTAGGGACCGTTCATTCCGTAAATTTAAAAGAGATCGCACTGATGAGAACTGGACACTATTTAAGGCTGCAAGAAATAGATGCAATCAGATGATACGCAACGCTAAACGCCGCCACATTCTAGATACTATCAATTCTTCCTCTTCTGCTGATATCTGGAAATTTATTGGAACTCTTGGTATCGGCAAACCGCAACATTTAGACCTTCCTAATTCTATTGACTTGGACGATCTTAACCGTCATTTTTCTACTATTCCCACCATGGATCGTCTCACCAAGCAACAAACTCTATCCCTAATTTCTGGTCTAACGCGTCCTGATATTAATCCTTTCAGTTTCGTTCCAGTTGCACCGGGAGAGATCTTGAAGATCATTCTATCCATTAAATCAAAAGCGGTAGGATGTGACAGTATCACCCGTTTTATGATTTTAACAATCCTGGATCATCTCCTACCCGCGATTACCCATATTATAAATTTTTCCCTATACACCGGAGTATTCCCTTCCCTGTGGCGCAAAGCCTATGTTCGTCCACTACCTAAAGTTTCTAATCCCTCCCTTCTTACCCATTTCCGCCCCATTTCTATCCTTCCTTTCTTATCCAAAGTACTGGAGGCCTGCGTTCATAAACAATTCTCTAAGTTTGTTCACTGTAATTCTCTTATTAGCCCTCTTCAATCTGGGTTCAGACCCGGGCACAGTACTGTTTCCGCACTCCTTAAAGTGACTGGCGATATAAGGGCAGGACTGGAAGAGACCAAAGTAACTGTACTAGTGTTGGTTGATTTCTCAAATGCCTTTAATACCGTCAGTCACGACATCCTGTTGGCTATTTTGTCTTATGCTATGGTCTCTCCCGAGGCACTGGAATGGTTCTCCTCTTACCTTCAGGAACGTCAGCAGTCCATTCGTGTTGGGGATTCTTCGTCATGCTGGTGTCATTTGGAATCTGGCGTTCCTCAAGGCGGTATTCTTTCCCCTCTTCTGTTTTCTATTTTCATTAATCTCATAACTTCCGAACTTCAGTGTGCGTATCATCTGTATGCAGATGATTTGCAATTATACTGTCATGGGAGGGTTGAAGAACTACCGGAAGCTATCGACAGGCTGAACAGGGACTTGATAGCCGTAAAAGCCTGGTCTGAACGATTTGGGGTAGCAGTAAACCCTAACAAGTGTCAGGCAATCATCATCGGTAGTTCTCGAAGTATGAGTAAAGTGGATAGTTCAACTTTGCCACCAGTACTCTTCGATGGTACGATCGTTCCATTTAGTGCTGATGTGAAGGACCTAGGCTTGCACATTGATAGTACCCTAAACTGGCGTACTCAAGTCGCTAGGATCAGCCAGAAGATTACTGGAACGCTGCGTGCTCTGTACCGACTAAAAAATTTATTACCAACGAGTACGAAGACAATGCTTGTGCAGGCCTTAATTTTCCCTATCATCGATTATGGTGATGTGTGCTATTACGATCTGAATGCTGATCTCCTCGACAAACTTGACCGTCTTCTCAATTACTGCATTCGATTCGTCTTCAATCTGCGTAAGTACGACCATGTCTCTGCGCAACGGTCGCTTCTGAAGTGGTTGCCCATTCGCCAGCGCAGAGAGCAGAGGGCGTTGACCACCTTGTTTTCTTTTCTTGACTCTCCCACTTCCCCTGGTTATCTAGCCCCCCACTTTCAATACATTTGTGTCAACCACAACAAAAATCTTCGTTCCTCTAACAATCGCCTTCTTCAATGTCCCACTCACCGCACAGACTTTATGCACTCTTCCTTCTTCGTTCAGTCTATCTCTCTGTGGAATGCGCTCCCCCTTGATATCAGGATGGCAACCAACCGGTTATCCTTTAAAGTTAAAGTTCGCGAGCATATTCAAAAAAAGCTGGCAGTATCTTCACAACGATAATGTTTTCCCATTGTTTGTCTTATTTGTTTTATTATATTTATGTGTATTTATGTATGTTTATTTGTGCATATATTTAATTATTTATATAGCATATTTATTGTTAAAAAAAAAAAAATTTAGGTATAATATGAGTATATTTAGTTATATTTAAATAATAATTAATTACACCACTTATTTGATAGCACCTACCACTGTTTGTCTCTGCATCGCCCAAAGGTTGACTGGTAGAAAATGCCTATGGCATTAAGTCCGCCTCTGTACATATATGGGCGTAAAGTATTAAATAAATAAATAAATAAATAAGGTTTATGACATTCAGTAGTTTAACTGTTCGATAAGTTTATAAAACCTTTGATAAAAATTTGTATTCACAAACGTTTCATAATTGTTCTTAGCTAATATGTCGTGTATAAATCAAAATGTTTCCATTTTAATGAAGTCATCCTATAAATTTGACCAACACATCGAATCGTCAAACGAGAATGTCTGCCTACACACTGAATAATGCAGACCATAGACGTTCTTACGTACTGGTAATTATTTAATTGTCTATAGTTTCGACAATTCTGACACGGTGACGTCATTGTTATTTAAATGTGACAAATAATTTGAAATTTTAACTGACAACTGATTGCTTGAAATTGACATTTGGTGACACACAATATTTGTACGTGAAATGGTCAAAAGTAATTGATAATTACTTTTGACCATTTCACGTACAAACCTTGAGGTAATATTAGTACATACATATTACCTCAATGTTTTCAAAGACTACAATAGTAAACTGGCAAGTCATTTTGCTTTGTAATCAATCAGCTGCTTTAGAGAGTTGGCCATTTTTTCCTTAAAACATCGTTAAAGTAGGGTTCTGGCTTCTAAAACTTTATAGTAACGGCACGGTTGGCGCAGTGGTTAAGCGATTGACTGCTACGCTGCGTGTCGCGGGTTCGATTCCCGCAGGGAACAAATATTTGTATGATCTAGATGTAGTTGTTCCGGGTCTGGCTGTTTGTGTATGTGAGTTTAAATGTTTGTAAACGCACCCACAATACAGGAGAAATTCCTAGTGTGTAGGGCAACGTTTTGTAAAAAAAAAAGTAAGGTTATAGAACGTTTTTGTGCTATAATGCGTTTATGAATAACACTTTTTGACAACCAGACTTAAGAGCATTCTTCCCACGCGGGCTGGTAACGGCGCATTTATGTCGGTTTTTCGTGATTATTTCATTAAATATAAACAAAAGTAAACATTTTTTTCAGCCATGCACTAGATTGTTGGTACTTTCAAGTTAGTATGCAATTTCCTTTGCAGTTATTTTGGTATTTACTTATAAAAATCGACATACCGTCAATTGTTTTCTATTTGCATTACTAAGTACGATTCAATATTTTTATTAAAGAATACATGTTAAAAATAATTATAATTACCAACGATCTAGTGCTTGGCTGAAAAAAAAAAATGTTATGTTTTCAAGGTTATTCTACCATAACTCCTGTACACCAGCAGTGGTGGCCCAGTGATATCGGCTCCAACCTACGACGAAAACCCAGGAAGGCAGGTTACTTTATGTTTTTAATTCAACACCACTGCTCTCTAAACGGTGAAGGCAAACATCGTGGGAAAACCAGCATGTCCTAGCGAGTGACATTCACCAACCCACACTGGGCCCGCGTGGTGGATTATGGCACACTTCTCATAGAGAGTAGGCATGTGTCCCACTAGTGGGATAATTATACTTACGCTGATTATGCAATGTTTATATTAGGTATATAAGTAGGTACTAGGTGACCGGATACACACAAAAGCAAAAACACAAAATTCGTTCCAGTCGTTTAGGAGGAGTTCAGTGACATACACACGTACAGATGAATTATATAAATAAAGATAAAGATATATTATGATTATATGTATACATTCTATTATTATACTTTTTATTATACCTTTGTTTGCATACAGTCGAAGGTTTTCTTGAAAACCTGCCTAAGCCAAAAATAAACTCGTAATATTTGATACCAAAATTGAAGTATCTATCGACTTATGCTGTAGAATTCGTACGTTCTATGTCGGTTTATGTCTGAATTAATCTGTTTTTTTCAGTCATGAAACATAATACATTCTGTAAAAGTAAAGTAAGCTGGTCTTGTATATAATTTGGAACATGGACGGCACAGAATTCGAGCCACATTCTTCCACAGAAATTCATGAATGTGTCCGTTCTTTTCATGGCTCGTTGAATGTAAGCCGATGTAAGCTTCTCACTTCAACTTGTGTGCTGAAAGACGTGTTTTTGCCACACGATGTTTCTGTAGGAGATTTTATGTCTCGAGGTATTTTTCCGATGTTTTTGAAAGGTAGGTGAAGTAGACACTTCAATATTTCGAATAAAAGTAGCAGATATTTTGAAAACAAAATGGAAGCTCTATGTTTACTATTTCGGTTCATTAATCAGTCTCGTTAGTATAGTGATTGCATGCGTCACTGCTGAGCACGAGGTCCTGGATTCGATTTTCGGTTATTGGGTTTTTCCATCAGGAATGTCTCAGTAGCAGCCCGGAGTCTCGGTTTGTACCCGGGTGATGGCAATAAGCTCGCCACCTAGTACATGGGACTTAACATAACTGGTGAAATGTGAGTGCACTATGGCGCACTACGGCGTTATGTTATGTGATTTATAAATCTTGTCGAATCCGTTTCTATGCTTAGCAACAAGATTCTGATAGTAATATTAGTACAATCCATCGCATGTTCATTCCGGCTATATTTTGTATAAATAAGGACTTGTTTCGTAGGTCAATTCAAGTTTTACGACTGACGTACTGCACTGACGACTACACACCACTACAAGCTACGACTATACAAAAAGTTTAACATAATTACAGACAAAATTTCGCAGTGTTTTTGGACTATACCTACCTCCAATTTGCCAGTAGATAGATTTTCAATACTCTCAGTAATTGTTTAACAATTCCCAAAACCCACGGTAATACCCGTGACCTGACAACCAGGCGACATAAACCCGGTTTTACAACAGTCCTGTAAGCGGCTGGCGGCATCCGGTTCGCTTGCTGCACGTTGGCAGTAACGTAAAATTTTAACGTTCCCCACTGCCCAATCAACACACCGTTTTAGTGTTGAAAATAAGTTGAGCTTATGCCACGTCACATACTGGAACAATGTTAGATGCGTCATGTCTTAAAACGTAAAACGTGAAAATGAAAGAAAATTCTCGTGAGTTGAAGTACTTTTTACAGGAACTGTTTATTCCATGCCTCAGACATTTTTGAAGTGAAACTTCTGCGGCGATTCGATAATTGGACGTGAGTGAAACTTCAAGAACGCTTGTCACGTTGAGGCATATTTCGTTACATGAGAGAGAAGAGCAATTACTCTTTCACAGTGACTCTCTTCTTGATTTTTAAGAATTTTCACTTTGTGGGAATAAAAAGGTCAGAAAACGAAAAAAGATCTTTAATATTTAAATAAACTAAAAGCTAATTTATATGAATACGTCTTTGAAACACATGTCTTCTCGTCTTTACGTCCTTCATCCAGCCCACGGATCCAGCCTCCTGCCATTCTATCTTTTTAAATCTCTTCCACGTCATCTCAAGCATAGACCTTTGGCATACGTCATCTGCCTCACTTACACCTTAGCATTCAGCTCTTTCACACAAGTCATGCACTTATTAACGTTGCATTCCTACATTCGGCCGTCCTGCTCTTATGTCTGTCCCCAGACACTGCTTATCAGCTCACAAAACCGCAATCATACCGAATCCTCGCATCACTACTTACTACTAAGACTTAAAACAAACGTACACAACATAAAAACAACTTAAACATCTCAAGATAGAACATATTGTAAAACAACTTCTTAAATAAATTCTAACTAACTTTTAACTGCTCTCAAAACGGTGAAGGAAAACATCGTGAGGAAACCGGCATGTTCTAGAACCAAAAATTCGAAGATATGTGACATCTACCAACCCAGTGCGGGTTGGTAGATGACTGACGAGGGAGAGAAGAGACTCCTTTTCACAGAGAGGAGGCCTGTGTCCCAGCAGTGGGAACGTCATAGGCTGATTATGAACACCTTAAACCTATTATTACAACATTGAATAATAAAAAAATAAAAACATCTTCTTGTCATTATACAAACACCAATTTTCAAGTAAGCTAGCGCTCTCTCGCATCGCGCAATTTCACTTTCACACACTCACTTTTGTATTATTTTATCCCTCCTTAAAAGATAAAAACCATTTTTAAGATCGAGCACACTGAAAAGCATCGTTTGAGATAACCTGTCAATCAATTCATCAATGACTGGTAGTGGATACACATCCGTCATAATTTTTATAGTCATCCGCCTATTCTCTACACACATACAAGTTGTACATCTATCGGCTTCACCGACACGACTACTGGACTAGAATACTCAGAGAAACTCACCCTGGTTATTCCGTCACTAAACCATTCATTCATCTGCCTTTCTACAATACCCTGTTCAACGTAAGATAGTTGTCGAGGCCGTTGGGCTACGGGCACATCATCTTCTTTTAAAATCCTTAGCTCCAGAGACACTTCCCTCACTGTATGATACTTTTCTATAGAATTGAAACCTTGTCTCTTTACTAACAGATCAATGATTTGCTCAAGCAAAGCTTCCTTCTCATCTGTAATACAATTCACCTTCTCAATTTCATCTTTAAATATGGTTACACATCCTTCGCTCATAAACAACGTTACACTTTTCAAAAACTCATGATCAATAATTATATCATAAAGTATACAGTCTGTAGGGAATGTGGAACACGACGCCATTGTAACACAGTCCGTCTATATTCACCGTCGCGCGTCGTCGTAATGTTCCCTAAAGATTTCACTTGCGAACGCCCGACTTGGGCGTTCGCAAGTGTTCACTTACACCTTAGCATTCAGCTCTTTCATACAAGTCATGCATTCATCAACGTTCCATTCCTACACTTAAATCACGCGTATGATAAGGTACTGAAGGTTGCTGCCCAAATTACGAAATTGAAATACTTATTCGATATGATCATCAATGCCTTCTCTGTATGAGATGTCGCTTACCATGCCATAGTACCTATTGGATATTTTTGAAAACTCAATCAAAATGACGACGAAGTCAAACATCAATATTCAGCACTATTTACGTTCAAACTTCAAACATGTACAAACTTCAATGCACGAGTAACTTGATTTTTGACACAGCGCCTAAACCATTGAATGGGCTTTCGGCGAATTTAGTTCGCTATTAATTCTGTTATCGAGGTTTCCACTGTGTATACACGAAACAAATACAAATGGAGAATAGAGGGAAATAGGGTAACAAAACCACACAAGTTAGAAGTTTATAGTGGACTTTATTAAAATATGCACAAGGTACAATAATAGGAATAAATGCGTGTTACACTGGCAGGTTGCGAACGGTGACTGAATAAGATTTGTTCACTTGAACGGAATGAGTGAAATTATTATGTATGTTTCGTACAGACTTTTAGAAAAATATTTTCCAGAGTCGTTTAACAACAACGCTCCAAAAATAATCAAAATATGATAAGATATATTTAAACATTTAGAACAAAGAATTGTGTATTTATTTTACTTTTCAGATTTAATCTCATCATTTATGATGCACCGGTTGACGTTATCACATCAACGTCGGCTCTCACTAAAACTAGCGCTGGGGTTCTGTCTCGCATAGGGTAGTAGCATTATGTTGAGCGTTTGCCGTTTTGCGTGGATGTGACGCATATTTTCCCCAAACTAGTTCTTTTTTCTGTTTTCGTTCTTTCTCTGCGTCATGTTTTCCGCAATGACATATGTTTTCTTTTCTTTCAAAGACTATGTGTACTGTGTGTAGGCTACAGGTTTTTTTAGATGTGAGATGTCATCTTTATTTTGTTTTTAATGATGCAACACGATATTATATTATTACTCCTCACTCACAAAATTACTCTCTACAGAACACAATGGTATTATTTAAAACTCTTTTATTTTATTTTATTTTTTCCACAACTTTAACGGATCTCTTTTTTGTCTATCACTCTTTTATCATACTCCCTATGAATTGAGAGGTCTGGCTCTAGTGATACAGGAACTCCTAGTACAAGAGCCACGTCTACACTGATGTTTGTGACTTAAAGTGAAAATAAATAAATAATTATTTTATTATTATCAACAAGATTTCTAGAACCTCAAAAAGCACATAAACATAGTTTATAAAGTTTAATACCAGTATGCACTACTCAGCAATGTAGCACAATGTGGTCTTAACGTAGAAGAGCTTTTAGCAGTATTAGATTACTATAGCATATGGGTCGAACTTTACTGGCAGTACGAGTTCTAGTCTATACTTGGTTTTAACCTCACGACCTCTCTGTCACCAGTTCGATGCCTTTACCGTATTTTAAGTATGTTCTCTAATTCTTATCTACAACTGTTTTTATGGTTTTCAGAAACGTGGCCGCGTATTATGAACGAATAGTCAAGGAATGAATATGTTTTGCACCTTAATGTTAACTTTCATTAGTCATTTTTCCGACTGACAGACAACATTTCCAATGAAAATTACTGTTCAAAAAGGTAAGCGCCCGCTATGTGGGAAAGCAATTTAATTGAAAATTGCTTAACATTAGCGCTCATTGACTGTAATTTGGCATCGAAGGGGCGTTGATGATAGTAAATCTCATAATACAGGGTGGTAGTAAAGGACATTGACGCGAAAACTGAAACCTTAAGAGTAAACTTTATTGTATCTATGTAACTAATGGTTTTAGTTTTCTATCGATAAAATCAAAATCAAAATATTTTATTTCACATAAACCTGCAAGGGCACTTATGAAACGTCAGAAGCTAGGTGCACGGTTCCAGTTTGTCGCTTCCTATGGAGAAGAGCCGGCAAGAAACTCCACGTTTACTCTTTTAAAAATAATTGGGTTTTACAATGTTTTCAAATTACAGTGATAATAAGTATTACAGTAGTACAGGTAGTACAGTGATATAGTCAGAAGTCCGGGAACAATTCCTAATTCCCGGGTAAATAAAATTACCCATGGACCCGGTAATGGGTCGACCCACCGGGACTACGGGTAACGAGTGATGAAATCAGCATAAGATTCTAGACTCCCAGAGAAGACATTTTTCGTCGGTCATCAAAAAAAAAATTGCTAGTTCATAGAAAAGTGCAATATCTACGTGGTCAAAATGTATGGAACAGCCAATATTTTTTTTAATAACCGAAGAAAAATTTCAACGCAGTGGAGTTCAGAATCAAGTACTACTGAATCCATAGACCGTGTATAATGCAAAAAGTCAGACCTGAAACTGCGATCTGGACGGCATACCAATATGTGTAATACTTTAGCCTGCTAAAGAGCGTATACCAAGAAAAAAATTTCGACCAACTATTACAACCGCATCCAACTAATTGCCCGGTTTTCTTTATGACCGTGTTTAATCTGTGACCCGGGGGCTATAAACTGGGCTTTACAATAGTCCCTCAACTCAGTTGACTATGGAGCACGAACGTTAAATTTTAATGCTCTCTGCTGCCGAATCACCACGTTGCTCTGAAGCCTTAAGCTGGAGAAAACAACCCGCGCTGTAACATTTTCATTGTTTACTTTTGTTTATTATATTTTCTTGTACTTCTAACAGGTGGGGTTAGCATAATTTTGAGTGCGTACGTCGTTGTATAGACGTAAAATGGAAGTAAAAAGGTTTATTACAATTTTTAACTGTGTGCTTCTTGTATGAGGTGTAGGCTTATTCATTTTATTTCCGCCATAAGCCACGTTTTAGGTCCTCAGTGAAGATGGAAATATTTCTTTATAATATACCGTGACATTTTAGTCATCTTGCAATGGCAGCCCACTTCATGTATCCAATAACTACTAATCATATATATAAAAAAATATTTTTGAACAAATGCATTATTAAAAAAATGAAAATATCTTTCAAGATGCATGACGTAGTTTGAAACACCCTGATATGGAGATGGAATTAATGATGGATTGTAATGGTAGGTAGCTAGGTATCTTCTACCGTTTGATACGTAAACATTATTAACAGGGAGGGTGTTAATATAGGCATAATTCTAAAACATTATTTATTTTGCTTCGTACCTATTATCTTAATTAATGGTAACAATGTTTTAATTGCGCATAGAGGTATTTTATGACGGATACATTGAGTGGACCATCTTTGTAAGACGACTAAAATATCTCGGTGTATAGCGTAACATCACGCTTTGTTTTCCCGAAGGGTTATGCAGACATGTACCTTCAGTACACCTACATTTCGCAAGCTATTTTGAAGTCCCATGTAATAGAGGGCTAGTCTATTGCCACCAGACACAAATGCTGATTGTGGGCTGCTACTGAGAAATTCTACAAAACCCAATAACACTGCCCGATCTGGGAATCGAAACCAAGACCTCAAGCTCAGTAGCAGCGCTTGTGACCAACGTGGCAGTTACAGATGAGGTGTGATCCTTCTCAAAAATATAACTTAGTTTTATGAACTCTTACAAACTACTCTTTTACTTTTTCGAAACAGTTCAACATTTTGACGTGCAACTATTTGTGGTATAACTTATGCTAAGTATGCAACATATGCAGGTTACACACCAACATCATTGTACAGAATAATTGTGTGCCGCGTTACATTAATTTGTGGCGCAACGTGTTTGCAAGCCTGTTGTTATGCGAACCAGAGATGTTTGTAACATGCCTTCAATTGTAATAACTTTAGCTACTGTAATGCTATCTGATTTGTTGTCCTGTACCTCATGCAGGTAGTTTTGCTATCCCAATTAATATTGCGTTAATGTAAGGTATTCATAGGACAACACACATTCTTTAATCCTACTTTAATGTAAAGTTTGTTTGTGACTCAATCACGCTAAAAACGGCGAACGAATTAACAAGTTAACAAATAGAATACTTTCATTTCGGTAGTACGTTCCCGTGGGATAGTTTTAGACCCCCACGTGGGCGGAGCCGCTGGCAAAAACTACTTGGTAATAATACTGTTCATAGCAGTCTGAAGTTTGAGTATGTGTCCGGTTTACGTCGACAGTGTTCAGTGTATGGGACTGAACCGTAGCTGGTGAAATGAGCCTGTAGGTACTGTAAAGGTTGTGTGCTAAATCAAATCAAATCAAATAATTTTATTTGTCACAATGCACGTACATAGTTTATGTTAGGTCTTATAATGATAATGTTAGTGCGCTGCATTCTACTCGCAAGCATACAAATATTACACACAAGAATAATGAAATATGAAATGTATGTAGGTATAATTAAAATGTCAAGCCATAAAATAGAAATACAATTATGTCAAAATTTAAAATATCATTGTCAACAATAATCTTCCATAAATTCAGTGATTGAGTAATAAATTAATAACATTTATTAATTAAAAATTGTTTCAGTCGTTTTTTTAAAATAACTTAATTATGATTATTTATTTCGTCGCGGAATTGTATTGTATAATACTGGAGCCATTTGATAAATACTTTTGCGGAAAAGAGCTGTTCGACTGCGGCCAACCCTGATGATCCAAAGACGATCTTACGCCAGCCAGCTTGTACAAACAAGCTGGCTATTTCAGTCACATTCGAATGGTCAAGCTAGCATATACTTTTTTTTCGGAAACACGAACGGTATGGCAGGGTTCTTGTAAAGACGAAAGCATGGAATAAACGAAGTAATTCTGTTAATCGCACTACCTATGTGTTTTATTGTTCGACCCGGTACAGGGAGACCCTGAGATTCACTGGAGGGTCTCAGTACCATAGAATTGCGAATAAAAGTATCTTACCTTATCTTGCCCTCGAGCGAATCTCCTGCTCTGTCCCTTGAGGAATACAGGCAAGGTGTTGCGTATTGTGATAAGTTAAAGCTTTGATATCTGGAAAAAGCAATATCCAGCCAAGTAAAAATATTAAAGGGAAAACTAAACACCAATATATGATAAACATCAACCTTTTCGTATAAACAAAGGCGAGATATTGCTCTATCAATCAATGCCTCAGGGAACATGTACCAGAATATGCTAGTTTAGCTGTTGCCAAGGTATTTCCAGGGGGCGCTAGTGTCGCAGGTGGATAAGTGTCTCACAACACCCGGATAACTGCAGTGTAGTGTCGGGTAATCCCCCTGGGGATCAGAATGGGGATCACGCGGGCGAATGAAAGAGCATACGAATGTAAATACTCGTAAGCCTAAGGCGATGTATGGAGTTTGTGAGGATGGAAGACGTGTGTTGAAAAAGGAATTTGTTGTGGAATTTGATAGTGATTAATGTTTTTTGTCTTTTACTTTTTTATTGCTACTACTGCTGTTTTCCATTTTTAAGTGAATGAATAAAAAAAATTGATTAGAAAATCTAAAAAACAGGCATTAAAAACGCAACTAAAGGGCAGAAAATAATTTCAAAAAAGCGTGAGATGCTTTTTGAGGTATTTTTATAATCAACTAATATCAAGCACCCCACGCTTTTTTGAAATTATTTTCTGCCTTTTTAGTTGCGTTTTTAATGCCTGTTTTATAGATTTTATTATCTGATATTTATTTTCTACTTTTTGGTTCTGCTAACTACAAAAGCGTGGTTTTTCAGTTTCTTTTTTTAATTATTGACTTGTCATCGGTCCTCAATAAGTCTACAAAGTTTAAATTAAATCTGACCGTTTGAAGTGAGTCAAAATCAAGTCCAAACGAGCCGGTTACAAACAAATATACAAACATACAGCTAAAACTAATAAAAGCGTGTAAATAAAATTGACTTTATTTCTTGTAATTCAACATTCTTATGAACATGTCCATTTATGACAGTAGTTTATAAACAAGACAAAGAAATGAATTGGATTTGCAGTAATTTTAAGTACAATCTTAAGAATATCATTTGATTTAAATTTATTTAAAGTTAATAGAAAATTGTCTATCATGTTCAGTATTGTAAATGCAAGTCGGCTGTATGCCTGTTCGAAGACCGACGCTTGTCTTTAGAAACAGACTGTACTTCAGAGAGTGTGCGCAGGAGCTCCACGAACTAATCCTATTATCACCCTTTTACTACCGGACCCGATGTATGACAAGGTACCGCCTTTGATTGATATCCCGACCAGTTATACTCAGCGCTCCTGCGCCTTTAATATGCCGAAGCCATCTGTTCCCGACTCCACATTTTGTCCTTCTGCCTTCAAAGAAAGAGTTCACACTTGCGTAAATGAATGAATGAATGAATTAAATGAATTTAAATCCTCTTGGCACACGCGTTCCATAATATAACTCATTCAGCAACAAAAAAGTACTCTATGTAAGTATATGTCACCGTAAAATTGTAAATACCGTTACTTTTAATCTATTTCGCGAGATTGTAAGCTGTCGAAAGATTGTGAACCGTAACATACGGCTTACAATTTAACGCAATATTTTTCGGTAGATTAAAATCTATCGACGTGAAACCGTCTAATTGTGAACTGGTATCAAGACGGAATAGTACCTTGCGCTATTACTAAATAGTCAAGTAACTGCCACTAACTTGGAAGTAGAACTCGCCGGCCGCCTGCCACGACACCGCTTGCTTCGCTCACTCGGCTCGCGCGCGGTTGTTCACAATTCTAACCTAACCTAACCTATTCAGTCGCTAAGCAGTATGGTGCAGTTCACAATTTAACGACAGTTCGCAATCTTGCGAGATAGATTATAATCTAATGATATATACAATTTTACGGTGACATATACCTATATAGGTAACTTTATACTGTGTGCACACGAAGTTCCAGCTTTATTATACAAATTTAATTTATAAAGATTTAATCTCGGTCTCTTTCTGATAACATTTATAAAAAACCTAGTTTTCTGTGTGAACTACTGGAAAAGCGTTTCCATTGAACAGAATGAAAAACGTTAGTCGGCTTGTATTGTAGTTATGCTCTAATAAACATAGCTTCTTTTGTTTATCTTTGTGATGTTATTAACCCACTGAATGTTATTTTTTATGGTTATATAACAGCTCACTAATATTGCGTAACACGCTAATATTGATCTATACAACGTGTAACGGAACGGGCATATACATACCAAGAGCACGACTTCTTTGAATGATATCAAACGATATTGGAAGGGTTTTTTTAATCCTATCTCTACATGTTCGGAAGTTATGAGAATTTTTAATACATTGATACCAGAAACCGAACTTTTGAAATTGAAATAAATACATCACTTGGAAGAGATTTATCGTGATATTGGCTAGTAACGTGAAAAGTTATTGACCTACGTAGTGCGGTGACACGTTTGTTATAATTTGAATTTAAGAAACATATGAAACCGAAAATTTTGTATCAATTCTTAGAGTGTTTTATTTTGAGCTGAAACGATGTATAGTGATTCTATACCAGATGTTATATTTAGTGCTTAAGGATAGCAAGAGGGTTTCTGTTCCTGCTTGTATATTAATCACAATCTGAATCATTTTGCCCAGGTTGGGCAAAGTGTTATTGGGTTTTTCGATTATAAATTTTTCAGTAGCAGCCCGTAGTCTGGATTTGTACCCGGTTGATGGCAATGGGATCGCCCCCTACTGCATGGAATTCCAGCAAAACAGGCGACACGTGGGTGTACTATAGTTACATCTCTGCCAAACCCTTCGGGAATTACAGGTGTTATGTTACATTGTAGGTAACCTCAATAATCCCTCCTACATTTACACAAATGTTTATTGCTGAGTACAAGTTTTCATATAAAATATATTATTTTGTTGCCCCATCGGCGTCGTCGGTGACATAGAAAACGTCGGTCTAGAGGCTGAAAGAATAATTATCTGTGCCTCGTGGGACAGCGTGAGAACTCCCCGGGAAGATTGATTATTAGCTACACAAACAAAATGGCGCGAATAGAACAAAACTTTTTGTTGTTCGCCACCAATTGAATTGTTTTTGTAACACTATAGCACTAGGATTGTTGGATAAAGTGTCGCATGCATTTAGTAATCTAGTGTTGTGTTTTTCTTTTGACACTTTGGGTCTTGATGACTTCGATTTATGTCAACACTTTGACGTTATACAAGTTGGAAAACGTTAGAAATAAATCGTGTAATTACATACTATTGTTATCTACATAAAGAGCTTTATTAATATTTCTCGATAAGGTGGTAATTTAACGGTCCAAGAATGTAACTGTAAGAACCCAACTAGGAAAAAATGTCGTACAAAAGCCAGCAGCGCGTTTCTATTTCAGCTATTGGTGGTGAGACGGATCCTCAAATTGTCGACTGAATGATCTGTGCACGTTCTCTCAACGCGATTTGGGCGCACTTATCTCCTCTTTAAGTGATGTAAATATCGTAAGATTACCGTGTGAATGCGATATGAATTCGTCGAGTCCTCGTTTACTCGACATGTTTATAGAGCCAAAAAGCAATGAGTGCTAAATAATCAAGAAAGCTGCTTTTATGCGGCTTTTTGAAATAATAGGATCTTTCATACGAGTGTTTTTCGATCCATATTCGTGAGAGTAATTGCTTATACGATCTTTTTGCTAGTTGGGAAAATAGCTCCATATAGTGAACTATAATAACGTATTTTATTTTCTGAATTGTACCAAGATCTAAACAGACATCGCTGCTCCCTTAGTTAAATTCCTCAAAAGTCAAATTACCTGAAAAGCCATAACAATCGAATAGAAAGTACAGAATTAACATAATAACCCGATTATTCAAATAAAACTCATTCAATTTTATTTTTCTCGTTTCGTTTGGAAGTTTCATGAGGAATATCAGATACAATCTTCTCAATGTAATATTGCAGTCTGAATAAATAGCTACTCATCTTATAAAGTGAAAAAGCACTTAGAGAATGTCGACATCTGTGCCTCGGGTAGTTCGGCTGGCACCTACTATTTGCTCTTGAAAAAATACCCGAATAAAATTTTAAAGTGGTGTTCTATTTAATTCTGTGTGACGTTTTCTAGTTTTTAATATGATGTTTTGAGAGCAGTGGCTTACGGTTGAATAGAAAGAAAGAAAGAAAGAAAAAGTATTTATTAGACTCGCACAGAAATATCACAAACTTAACTAAATATCATGCTTAATAAAATATAAATTAAAATTAGAGAAAAACAAAAAGTAAAATAAAAAACAAAGTCCCGTACGAGGCCAAAAGGCCCCTATCTCAGCATAAATAAAACATCATGAGCAAACCTACAAGTCCTAGAATTAAAAATTCGAAGACATGTGACGTCCATCAATTCGCACTGGGTCCGCGTGGTGGATCCCGTCCCTCTCATAGAGAGTAGGCCTATGTCCCAGCGGTACATGCTGATTGTGTATACGGTGTTTCTTGTTCGCTTTATCGCAAATTGTAGACACCTAGTTCATGAAGATTATTGAATAAGTAATAAAAACATTTTTCAAAAAAAAAAAAAACAACCGACTTCTTAACTCTTCACTTTTTACTGGTTCACATGTGCTTACCCCTTGACAGCGTACCGGTCTGATGTTATGTTATGAACTGGTGTAAACAATAGACATACATGAGATTTCAGCAATTCCAGTCCATTTGCTATCATTTATTGAGGAGTTCCGTTGCCGATCTCGAAAGTTCTTCATCAGATCTTCAAAAAATTGAAATGGGACCACTCCGAGAAAGTACTCTTCCAAAAACTACCCAAATCGCTTCAAGTGTGCCCTATAAAATTTGAAGAGTTCTCTCTATTTCTCCAGGATCCCATCATCAGATCCTGACTCGATGATCATGGGACCACCTGGGAAGTATACCCTTTCAAACAAAAAAAATCCAAATCGGTCCTTATCGGGGAAAATACATTTAAAAAAATGAAAAAAAAAAAACGTTTCCGACGAATTAAGAACCTCCTCCATTTTGAAGTCGGTTAAAAAGCTTAATTATTCACCGTCGTCATCATCATCGTAATATCAGCCGAACGAGGACCACTGCTGGACATAGGCCTCCCCCAATTACCACCATTTTGACCAACTGGTTCCGCGCTTCTCGCATCCAATGGATTCCTGCGGCTTTCATGAGTCATCGGACAAACTTATTTTTTTGACATGCAATTTATTGTGTTCTGGAACCTAATTATTTATCTTCTAATTGCTTTTTTTTCTGTTTTCTGATATGCCAGGAATTATTATCATTCAATACTGAGTATTAGGAGCCATTTACTAGGCTGCCAAAAGAAGTTAATCATGTTGTTTCTATAGTACCTACTAAAGTAATATTTCTTACTGAAATCAAATTATTCGTTTCTAAAACTAAAAGTAATCTCGCAAAGTAACATTAAGACACATCTGAGATATCGCTCTCGAATTTGTACAAACTGCGGCTATAATGCAGGAGACAGATGCATAGATACTTAGGTATTTTGATTTAAAAAAAAATATACTCAAGCAGATAGCCCCGAATTCTAAGTCATGATACTGACTTCATTAAAGATAATTTATTAAAGATTTAAACACATTTTTTTTAAGCTTAACAGTCTATCCATGACGGACATGTAATATCATAAAAAAGTAATTATAAATAAAATGCAAATGTTCTTTTTCTAAAAATCTCATGCAGATTATGAAACACATTATGAATTAACAGTTTCTACAATTTTGTTTTAAACTTAAAGCCATTTAATTGCTTCATAGCTGGCGGAAACTGATACGAATAGCAGTTTCTAACTAAACTTCTATATTATATATTATTTTATGTATCCTCTTGCTTCTACTTATATAAGGTGTTAAAAAATTAATGTTTAGAAATTTAAGGAGTTGTTTAAAAATGACATTCAAAACATAATCACGAAAAAAAATAATGTTTAGAAATTATATTAACGCCAAATATCCGTATCCGGATCCGTTACTGTGGATCTACATTTTTAATGATCTGGCACATCACTTCTCAGTACCATCACGGAGTCTGGATTAGTGCCCGGTGGATGGCAATAGTTTCGAATATTGGACTTAAACATAACTGACAAAATGTGGGTAAAAATTTGGTACACCTCTGCCTAGCCCTTCGAAGATTACAAGCGTGATGTTATCCCCTCAGCTGTTAGGCAGACTCATTGAATCTGATAACAATAGAAAAGTAATTGTGTTAAGGAGTTGTTTAAAATGACATTCAAAACATAATCACGAAAACATTATTTATACACAAAAATCTGTTTCAAAGAAACGCAATATTTTCCACACGCACTAATTATTAAATATGCACATGCGCACCGTACCTACACTGTGTTGGCACAGACAGCCGCGCGAGCGAGACGAACGCGTTGTCAAATTCCTACGTAAACAGCAGCTGATTCTAATTTTCCCATCACATTTCTCAGACTTTAGACTGGCAATTTATCGAACTTACCTAAAATTAAAATCGCTCAATTTTTTTTTTGCAGTATTTTAGTTTTTGATACCGAGCAAGTGCACGAAATTCGGAACATTAATTTTTAACACCTTAAATAACCCTTTGAACTTTTCACGCTTTCTGATTGGACTAATATGTGAAATCCTTCAAGCAATTGCACACACAAAGAAAACCAAGCAAGACAAAAAATATATATAGCAATATTCCAAATAATATATTTCGACAGAAAATATTCCTAACACGCACGTCAGTTAGAAGAATATTGATAGACACTTCATTTATCAAAGTCAATCCTCTGGAGCTCGTATGAGCTCGCACCAGTCGATATGAAATATCGACTTCGTTTTGTGTTAATAGATTTATGTGACATTACCCAAGGAGGTAGACTTACGTGCGGTAAGGAATGGTAAAAATAGGCTATGCTGTATTTCAAAGGGTAGCCTAAAAGGTTTCCTCATGGATAATACTGCGATCGTAATTTAGTTTTCAAAAATGTTTAAACAAAAAAGTGTTTTAGCAAAAACAGCTCAAGTTTCGTTTGCAACTCAATAGTCATAAAAATTATTGAAATAATTTTTATGACTATTCAGTAGCGGATATCAGTAACTAAGGTGTTTTCTATGACAAGTAGGTGATTTATAGAAATCAACCTTATAATTAAGTTATGCATAAAGTTGACATTCGTTTTAGTGGAAATAATATCAATAGGAAACAAGGATTTGAATAGACTTTAGAAACGGCATACTCATGAGGGTAATAATAAAATAAAATAAAAATGGTTTATTACTCACCATTACAAGTTACAATTTTAAAAATAGGTACATGACAAGCATTCCGACATATTTGTGGTGATCATTATAAGGTGCACAGAGTATTGACCCTAACCCCTGAAATAGGCGAGAACCTGTATCTCAGGAGATAGTTCAGATAATGAATATTAATTTTTTTATCTTAGGACATTCATGTGTCACTGCTATACATCATTCATCTTAGTAAGTACCATTAGAGAGTGCTAGGGTTTGTTGGTGAGTTTCTTCAAACTCACCAACAAACCCTACCCACACACAAAACACATACCCACATCCTTACCTCATAAGATATGAGGTATGTGTGTTGTGTGAACTAGGCGAGAACTTGTATCTCAGGGGATAGTGTTCAGCTATTGAATATTCAAATTTTTTATCTTACGACATTTGTGTGTCACTGCTATATGTCATTCATCTTAGTTAGTACCATTAGAGAGTGCTAGGGTTTGTTGGTGAGTTACTTCAAACTCAGCAACAAACCCTACCTACACACAACACACGTACCCCCACCCATACATCATATCTTCATATGAGGTATGGATGTGGGTATGTGTGTTAATATGAGTGTTGAAATAGAGGAATGTGTGTGAATGATGGAGTAAGTGAGGACAGTGAATGTGTTTGTATGATATATAGGATTTTACATGAAGGGACATTCGATTTTCAGTGTCTTCGTAATCCAGTTTCACTTTTATCTTATTTTTGGCTTCATAACTGCTAAGTTTTATTATTATTATAATAGTTTTTTCGTTTAATGTGTTTTAAAATTTAGAACTTAAGGAAGGATGGATGCAGCAACATCCATCGATCGGTGCATCTTTTTTTAGTATCTAGCCACGAGCTCTTCCCCCTGGTAGTGCTCTGCACCCAGTGCCTGCTATAATTAACAAACTGAAAATTTGGGAATCCTCTTGAATAGCAAAACTTTGCCTAGTCTAGCCAGAAAGATTAAACTGTATGTCTACAACCATCAAATGTCAATACCAACTCCATATTTTGCCAGTATTATAATTGTGTTGCGGCATCTACATCGCCACAAGTGATCTACGCAGCACACTGACGTCACGCAAAATCCTGCATCGCGCAAGCAGTGTTAACATATACACGACGTCCCGACATCAACCGTCGGGCAGTTGCCGCCAGACAGAACACCCGTAGTATGGTTGGAAAATCCTCCCTTTTTTATAGATGAGTGAACTTTACACCTGTTTGAAGATCAAGATCTTTAAATCCTCAAAATTAATAAGGGGCCCTTCAAGTATTACGTAAGCACTACAGGGGAGCCGGGGGTATTTGCTTTGCTTATTTTTGATGACATGGTGTATGAGGGAGTCTGGATGGTGATTACGTCAGCAGTTTTTTTGTTATTTGGATTTTCTACAAAATTTAGTCGATTTTGGTTTCAACACATGGGCATGGCAGCCCTACTTGTCTATGAATAGCTTGAACAAACGATGTCAATATTACAAAATCAAACGAAAGTGAGCAGACACAACATTGAGCAGCAAACATCCAATGTCATCGAAAACTTAGAGTCATGGATTCGTGTGTGACTGAAGACTGTTAATTATTTGAATTAATATACCACAAATTTTAAAAGAAGTTTGTTTTGTTCGTTAATATATAAAGATTATAATAACTGAATGCCATCTCAATAAAATTTGCCTAAACAAAATTTTATTTATTTGTAACAACATGGAGGACTATATGCGTTAAAGTCCTGAATTCCAAGATTATTCCTTATTTCTAAACTTATAACTGCTGCTTATGAATCAATAAATAAACTAGAACACATTCAAAATGCATGTACCAATGGTTACGTGAACATCGGGGGGGGGGGGGGGGAGAACTTTGCTTGCTTTTGCTGACGAGAGGGAGGGGAGGCAATAATAATTTCAAAAAATCTGCTTAAGTAATACTTGAATGGCCCCTAACTAATCGAAGCAAAAACTGCTTACCGAAAGTTGTCCAAGCTGTTCTTCAATCACGTTATTAGTTTTTCATTAGTGTCCGTTTGTCTACCGGTAATTAACGGCCAATGAAAAGGGAAATAGGTCCAAACATTCATTTGTTCACACTAGCGTTGTCTCGTAAATGGGTTATTTCAAGGTGTTGGAAGTGTTTCGAGCTCCGTATTTTGGTTGTGTGTTTACATTTTTCTCAGGAATTTCAAGATTCTACATTACATACCATAGCCTGTTATCCCTGAAGAGTTAGATAGAGGTATAGCAGGAGTTCATCCATATTTTGGCAGTTATGTTTAAGTCCATGTAATAGGGGGGGGGGGGGGGGGGGTCGCCAACTCGCCTGCCAAGTGTGGCGATTATGGCAAATCCCTCCTTTTGGGAGAGGCTTATGTCCAGCAGTGGAAGTCTTTCGGCTGATATGATGATTATGATGATGATGAATGGGCGGGTACAAAAATCAAAATCAAATCAAAATCAAAAAGTCATTTATTCAAACTAGGCTGAGAGTCAGCACTTTTTGAACGTCAAAATTACATAAGACAGTCCCCCCAAAACGCCCACCCTTCACCACTTCCTAGTGCTTTAGCTGGGAAGAAGAAGTGGCGCAACAAACTCCCCAGCAGCACAGCTGTCTGTTAAGTCAGAAGAACTTGATTCTATACAATAGTGGGTAATTAACATTACGAAACACAAAAACATTAAATTTGCCATATCTCAGCTAGCATAGGCTTATATACCAACAAAACATTGAAAACATAGTACAGGCAAATAAAATAAACCAACACATGAACTAATATAATTATATAACCTGTCAGTAGTCAAGCTAATACTGGTGAAAGAACATGAACATTGTCTTGAGTTAATCACAGCGACCAACAATTATTATCGTTTAAGTAGTCGTTGACAGAATAGTAAGCCTTTGAACAGAGGGTGGATTTAACTTTAACTTTAAACGCATTAAAATTCAAATCTAGCAAAGAAGAGGGGAGCTTGTTATAAAAAGTTATACCAAGACCAACAAAAGAGTTATGAACCTTATGAAGCCGGTGAAAGGGAACACGTAGTTTGTCCTTATTTCTAGTATTAATATTATGAATATCACTGTTTTTAGTATACAAGTGTATATTTTGCCTGATATATAAGATGTTGGCCAAGATGAATTGCGATGCGACCGTGAGAATCCCAATATCCTTAAAAAAATCTCTCAGAGAAACTCTAGCACCTAGTTGGTAAATGGCTCGAACAGCTCGTTTTTGACGTACGTAATGTAATAGGGGCATGTGTGATTTTTTGGCTTGAGAAAGATCTAATGAACAACAAGATTGTAGATACTGTGAGTGACTCGAAGGTGCAAAATATAATGAGTTCTACAGACTCAATAAAAAAAAGGAATATCTACATCAATAGTTTTTTATATTTTCTTCTTGTCGGTGAAGCTTACTGCGACTGTTGCGTGTCATTGAACCTTCATGCTCCAACTTTAATTTAATAAAATTACTCTGGGTATAATCACTTTAAGTAATGGTTGTCTGCACCTGTTAGCTCTCAAAATTTATGCTTTTATTATCACTTGCATTAAAATGATATTTTTTACCTACCATTGTTGACTACTACTATACATTTGTAGAAGATTTCCTATTATTTATTTTCATTCCTCTAAGTACCTGGTACTTATTGATAAGCCTGTACTGTCCTCCAATACTTATTATCACTTTAATTCGAAAACATTGTAAAAACCAATTATTTTTAAAAGAGTAACCGTGGAGTTTCTTGCCGGCTCTTCTCTATAGGAAGCGACAAGTTGGAACCGTGCACCTAGCTTTTGACATTTCATAAGTGCCCTTGCAGGTTTATGTGAAATAAAATATTTTGATTTGACAACTTGGTATATAACAACAGTAATAAAGTATTTAAACATCATCAAGATACACAAAGTAGATTAAATACGTATTAACGAAGCTAACGAAAAAGCTACCCAAGCAAAGTGAATTAATTAAATGCGACCACCCCTGAGGCGTACCCTATGTATCAAATAAATAGTTTTAATAATCAATCCGTAATTGTCAGAGATATAGCGGAATATACACACACAAAAACAGACGAATTGAGAACCTCTTCTATTTTGAAGTCGGTTAAAAATGAAATCAAATTGTTTTAGTCATGGCGCTTAGCAAAACGACTATTGAAATACAAATATTAAACTCACGCTACTCAAAAACAGTTTGTTTAACACGTATGTAATAAAACTATATTTCACAGTGCAAATTTTACTTCTATCCCACCATTTTTCCGCATAAAATATTAAAAATCTCAAAGTTCAGCATTATCGATATCGGGTTTTAGCAAAGCAAACACCAGCTGACGGTACGGTCAGCATATAAATCAATGCTAATTGGACTGCGGCGGACGTGTCAACAGTACCTACCAGCTACCTGTGAGGCTCAGTACGAACGTGGTGCGTAAACTCAACGTGAATTTGATCGGTTTTTAATCGAAAATACAACTGTACTATTTCAGTTTTGTTGAATTTTTTGCGACAATTCTAAAAAACTAAATAACTATTATGTGTACACACATACATAATCAGCTTAAAATGTTCTCACTGCTCGGACTCAGGTCCGATCAGAATCTAATTTTAATATTATTAAGTAGCGTAGCGTAGTAGTGTTTTCGTTTTATTTTTTTAATGTGTTTTATAATTGTATTGTGTTGCAGTTAAGTTTGTCATATTCCTGTGCGACTCCAATAAATACTTTTTCTTTCTTTCCTGTCATAGAGAGGGGGCTGCAATCCACAAAGCCTGCTCTGTTAGAAGATGTCACATGTCTTCGAAGTTTTGGTTCCAGAACATGAAGGTTTCCTCACGATGTTTTCCTTTACCGTTTTGAGAGCATTGGTTGTGAAATAATTTTCACAAAGTAAAACGCCAGTCTTAGTTTTAACGACTTACAACTCGTAAGTTGCGACTGTTACCACTATGCCACCTCATATTATTTGTGACACAAGTATTTTCTTATTTAAAATCGTTCATAGGAATAATAAGTTTACTCCGCGCGTTCGTGCAAGGCCCTCAGTGGGCACCTGTAAACTTTACCGTTTCATCTTTTCTGTCGACACTACGAATTTGTGTGTCAATGAGCAAATTGACAATTTATTTTATGATAGTGATGTTGATATTTTTTTGTAAATATTTTCGTGATTTTATAATTGGTATTGAATGGTTGTGTCACGTCAACGTAGTTATATTATTGTTTCTATCAGAAGTTACAAACTTAGCCACGGTTACTGTTCGTCTATCCATTATCATCTGCCTAGCCTTTTCCCAGATATATCTGGGTCAACTTCCAGTCAAAACGGTTGCAGCTGAAGACCAGTATTTTAAATGGAGCGACTGCTTATCTGACGCCCATAACTGGGTAATACGATACCTCATGGTAAGACTAGTTGTCACACTTTTGAGGTTCGACGACCCGTAACGACTGTCAAAGATCCACGAATGACAGCCGTGCTTTTTGAGACACGGAGAGGTCTTGGTATATAAAGATGCTGACCTATCCACGGACCAACTGCAGCAAGCGTAGCTTATCCTGATCGATCGACTTATGTGGCTTTTATTACTTAGCCACAACCCCCATCTACTAATCCGTTAATCTATTAAGTTATTAATAGTCATTGTTTCTAAATAGATTTGAAACAACGAAAGTTACTACTGTGTACCAACAAACACAATAACTGTGTAAACAAGGCATCTAATTTGTTCCAATAACTTAATACAGAACTCATCCATTAACCTTAATTTATTATTTAATTAACTAAACTGTTTGAAACTCAGTAATTAACTGTCAGAGTTACAACTTATAGGTTAGTAATCGACGAAATTACGTAACCATAATTAAGCACCTGAATTATTAATGACTAAATTGATTACTACAAATTAACACGCCGAGGCACAACTAAACTAAATTGAAATAGCTGTTCTACGAATATTTGGCACCCACAATTTTATTTGCTTACTTATTACTTGCGTATTTTTTTTTAAGACCCATGAAAATATATTTTACTTTGTTCACTAAACACTAAAAATTTAAAATTAAACTTATTTTATAGGTATTTTTTTTTACATTTTTTAGTTTTGAGTCAATTTGATTTACTCACTATACTGATACAGTGTATCCATTTTTTGATGACTCTACATAACAACGACTAATGACGGAGTGCCGAGATGGGAATTTTTCGTAAAGATGATAAATTAATTCATGGGTGCCGAGATGGGAAGGTGCCGAGATGGGACTAAACCAATTTTATCCTGTCTTGTAATCAAGTAGAAACCTAATCGAGTTTAGTTGTATTTAATTTACTCTAAACACGATCTTTACTAAATACTGGAGACGCTAAAATCGTGCTTAATTAATTGTAATTAAAATAGGACGAAAGTGACTAAAAAGAGAACGTGGATTTTTTCTTTAGTAGTTTGTTACCTCGTGCCAATTACATCGCGGCTGAAGGTGCATTCGATGAGACGGAGAAAACCATACTGTCCTGATTTAAATGTTATGTAGAAATTAACCCAGCCTATCGCAGTCCACAGTTGGATATAGGCCTCTCCCAGGCTGCGTCACAGCACCCTGTTCTCCGCCTTCCGCATCCAGTCTGCCCTAGCCACCTTCTTAAGGTCGTCGGTTGGTCTAGCTGGAGGTCGTCCCTCACTACGCTTACCGATACGCGGTGTTCAATCCAGGATTCGTCTGCTCCATCGGCCATCGGCTCTTTGAGAAACATGCGCAGCCCACTACTAGGTCAGCTTGCTTACTCTGCAAGCCATGTCAGTAACTCCAGTTCCCGTATAATTTCATTCCTGGTTTTATCCTTCAAGGAAACATCGAGAATAGCCCGCTCCATAATTAGGCTGGTCCACAAATTCAAAGTGGCTCAGCGCGCTAAGCGACCCAACTATCAGTGTCGACGTTATGTGTAAAAATATTTAGTTTTAGTTCCGCATTGACTAAATCCAGGCTTGGATGCAAAATGCAGCAGTTCCCTCTCGCCTGTAAATGTATGGATGCGTAGAAGCTACGGTTATTATAATGCAATCAGCCAACATCAAAGCCGTGACCTAGATATTGCGGAATGAAAACTAACCATTTATCGGTTTTTTTTTCTATTATGGATTTCGACATAGTTGATAGCTGATTTCACAACTTATCCCACACAGTTTATTGCACTTCTAACAAAACTGTCACTAAAGAACATGCTCTTTATAATAAAATCATGTCACTTGGTTTAAATATATGTTGATTTTACTTTTATAGATTCTTTTACATATTGTGAATGAGAGAACGTTGTATGCCTTACAGACGTCGACTATAAATCTACAGATTTATAGACGATTTTCTATTTTTTTATTATTTCTCTAAGTACCTGGTACTTATTGACAGGCCTGCACTGTCCTCCCATACCCATTATCACTGTTATTGGAAAACGTTGTAAAAGCCAATTATTTTTAAAAGAGTAACCGTGGAGTTTTTTGCCGTGCACCTAGCTTCTGACGTTTCATAAGTGTCCTTGCAGGTTTATGTGAAATAAAATATTTTGATTTTGATTTTGAATAATCAATTCTTGTAAAGCTATTCTGTTAAAATGTTACCATAAAAACTTAGTTAATATTTTTTTTTTCAAAAATGATGTATTTTGCCATACCTACGCTGATTCAGCCAAAGAATAGTTCAATCATATTTCAAGGAAATAAGGCTCAATTTTAAATGCACAATGTTATTCATACGGTCAACAAGTTTTTTTAAATAATAACAGTAAATATGAAAAAAAAAAATTTTTGGTCATTGTAAAATGCTTTTAATGCGTTCTTGCGTTAATCATTTTACACCTTGTATGAAAAAAAAAATAAAAAAAAATAAATTACGTTCCTAAATAACAGTCCACTTAATAACAACCCCTTAAAATTAAGAAAAGTGCCCTTTCCACTGTTCTTAGCGCACAACAACGCACTTCACTTTAATTGCATTCATTACGGCGTACTATTCGGGGCAAGCCAACAATGCAGGAATTTGCAGCGCACAGGCAGTGGCATTTGTCAAGTGAATCTCATAAGGGATGCCGGAAAACCCTGCGTTGGTAAGTTCTTTGTTTTAAGCATGTTAATAATGGTGCTAATTTGTTTTGGTAACATGTAAATCATGGTGTTTTGATGGGAAAAGTGCAAACTGAACTAGCGTCCCGCTATCAAGTTATTGGCGATTTGTGGATCTTTGACAGTCGTTACGGGTCGTCAGAAGCCCGAAAATTTGACAACCAGTCTTACCAAGGGGTATCGTGTTACCCAGTAACTGGGTTGTGGAGGTCATATAAGCAGTCGTTACTTGTAAATTATTCAGCTGCTTCTGGTTAGACTGGAAGCCGACTCCAACATAGTTGGGAAAGGCTAGGCAGATAATTATTAACAATGTTCAGAAAAAAAAAAATAAGTTTCTGACAGAGTTGGACGTGAATAGTATGTCACACCTACTTCAAATCTTTTGACTACTTACTATTAATGATTTTACATTCCTATCCTAAATTATTTCTTTACTTATTACGAAAGAATCATCATCATTATTATATCAGCCGAAAGACGTCCACTGCTGGACATAAGCTGTCGTGTCTACCTATCCCTAACAAATAAAAGGGGTAGAAATAGACTAGATAAATTAAATTTAATAAAAGGAATAAAAACAGAGGAGCTTTAAAAAGGTACCTGCCTATGGCGGAAACAAACTCTGTTGGGATGGGGAGGACAATGGAGATTTCAAGGTATTGCGTCAAGGGTGCGGCGGCGTTTCGGTGTTCAGGGATGTGGTGACGAATAGGCGTCCAGTGATGCTGCGACGTGTAGATGTCCAGGGATGCGGCGACGTGTATGCGTCTAAGACAGCTCCGTGGCTCCAGACATTATATCAATAAGTAGTGGTAACTAAGCGCTAAGCGACTAAGCGAATAAGCGCACTCTGCTCGTCGCATCACTTGCTTGAATGACCCTTCAGCTCTGTCCGCCCCTTGTTCTTCTTTTTTTTCTTTCCAAATTCCTTCACCTTTTTCATTTTCAGCCATAGATTCTCTCATATGCCAGTCTAGTCGGCCAAGACGTATAAAACCTCCTTCATATAATCCGAGAGTGCGTTTAAGAATCTTATAATAATAATTTAGAATTTCCTTATTTAGTAGACAACGTAGTTACATAGAAAAACCAAATTTAGGCTATCCAAAACGATACAAAATTATTTTTTGTAAGTACAATCTTAATGTAACCTTCCTTGAATAGACTACATAGATAATTAAAAGAATAAGTAGACATCAGTTTAACATGTTTGACTTAAATGTCATAACAAGAATATTATTAAGTATGTAAAAATATGGAAAATTATAATGTAAAATCAAGTAATTCTATATAGACGAATCGTTTAAGACCGATTCGCAGAGTGCTAACACAGAAAACAAAGAGAGAAATATAATAATGTAAGAAAGTCATAAAGGATAATAAAACAATGATGATGTGGATGAATGAATAAGAACCGTAAGTACAGTATCAGTACTTAATAAACAGATACTATAAAGCCTCCCCTAAAAGGATGGCATTTGCCAAAATTGCCACGCTTGGCAGGCGGGTTGGCGATCGCAGTATGGTGGTCAAATGCATAGAGAACGCTGCTGCCCATTCTCTAGTAAGTCCCTTAGTCGCTTTCTACGACACCCACGGGAAGAAATGGGATGGTGCTATTCTTCTACGTCCGGCACTACACGGAACGAAAGAATAAATTAAAGAAAAATATTTAATTTCAGATACGCATAGGAAATACAAAGTAACAGGAAGAATATATTGGTGAAATACAAACAATAATAAAACAAAATAAAGAAAACAATAAAAGAAGCGGAAGCACGAAGGCCTACCTATAGGTATATTCTGTTAATAGGACTTTTCGGCTGTTGCCTCTAAGATCGAACGAGTTAATCCAACAATTCTCTCAACACTGTTCTGTCTTAAGATTTCACCTTAACAAATTGAAACGTTACCCCAGACGAAATAACATTCCTTTCAATACAATGTAACAGGGAAAATGCAATTTCTTTTTCGTGACGTCACTTTATTAGATTTGTTTGGTGGGGGCCCCGAGTTTGTGTAGCCATCGAATGAAGAGACACAGAAGTTTGGTTTTGTGAAGTCCCCTAACAAATGCACGAATAAGTGTCGCCAAAACACCGATTGTTCCTTCTAAAAATTTCGTTAATTTCAAATAGGCACATAAAAGGCACTTTTGAAACTCAAAATTTACCAAGAAATAGTTTTCATTCTGGTTGCCCCTTTCAAAAGGTGGTTTCGTATGGAAAATAATGGGTAAGAAACTCCACCGTTTTTTTTTTTAGGGTGCGATATCATCAAATAATTTCTCCCGCTCTGGGTGGAGCAGGAGGGTGTGTCAGACTTTTACTGACTAAAACCCACCCGTGTTCCCTCAGTTGCCTGTGTGCCAGGGGCGACGGTATCTCTTTCGAATAGCCCGCACCCCTGGCAGGCATCGGCCGTTGCGGGCCCCACCAGTTGGTCCTGACGTCTCTTTGAGGCGCGCGTGGAACACAACGCGTCGTCGATCCGGGCTTGGTCCTTACCGGAGAGCGAGCTACCCATTACTTGCCGTTCGCAAGCCCACGCCTACGGTGGCCAGGAATCAGCCTGGGATTCCCGATGCTCAGGGCGTCTCCTGCGGCGACTAGGGCCGTGAGGGCCACCTCTTCGCGAGCATTACTGCTTCGCAGAAGGAACTCTACCATTAGTCTTTGAAAATATTTGACAATATTTTGTGTACATTAATTTTATCATTATTATGTGAACAAGTTTTTTCCCGCGGCTCCGCCCAAGTGGGTGTTGGTTATCGCGTAAAAAAGTAGCCTATGTCCTTCTCCATATTCCAAGCTATATCTCTGCCAAATTTCAGGACGATAGGTTCAGTGGTTTAGGCTTGAAAGACTAACAGACAGACGGACAGATAGAGTTACTTTCGTATTTTTAATATTATTAGTAGGGTATAAAACAAGTCGATATATCATTATAATTTGTGTATAATTAGGTGAAGTGAGCTTGAATTAAGCTGTCATTCCACCAAATGATAGGGGTTGACACTATTGACAATTCACTTCAAGCTCACTTCACCTTCATTCCCGGTGAGATTTTAAAGAATAGATCAGCAGTTCTTTCTAAAAAAACTACATATTAATATAGATAAACAGTTATTTCAGAGAGAACTGGATACATACTACAATTACATAAATATGAAAACTGCAGATGGAATTATTCTACAATTATGAAGTCCAGTTCGCAGCGCTTGCTGTTTACAAGCCTATTGATCGACTCATCAGTTTCTTAAGCTAGAATATTGCATCTTTATTTTGTGCTAGCTTTTGCCCGCGGTTTCACCCGTGTGGAGGTCTGAAATTTTCTAAACGAGAACGTACTATCGGGATAAAAGTATCCTTTGTGCTAATCTAGGTTATAAACTATTTGGTAGCTTTCGGCCAAATCCGTTCAGTAAATTTTGCGTGAATCAGTAACAGTCATCCAAATATTCAAACTTTCAAATTTATAATATTAAGTCGGATTAGTAGGATAATTTCTACTAAATTTACTGCATACTGCGGGCTACATTAGCGGGTTACGACGAATATTCTTGGTATCGCGATGAGTGTGGCCGGGTAGATCGTTGCAACGCGTAGTATTCGGGCGAAGACGATGTACTATCGGGGCACTGTCGATAAACTGGCGCGCATCAAAGGGGTTTGTCGCGATAATATGCGCTTGGGTGGCCTACGTTACTTCAGTATCGACCAAACGTTTCCATGAATAGAAGTCATCCACCATCTCATTTTTCTTCTCTTTTTCATATTATTTTGTAACTGATACTCGTATAATTGTACTAAATATTGATTTACCGACATTTAATGCAACGCCACTTTGAACCTCCATTTTGAATAAGTCTCAGCCGCACAATAGAGAGCAACACAATCCAGCACGATGAATCTTTGCCTGCCTAATGTAGACAAGAACATTGCGTATGCCCATACACGATGTTTTAGAGCGCCAACTCGACACGAATCTTCGCCCGCAAATGTAGCCCCAGCATAAGAAAGCAATTTTGTACAACCTCTACATATTCCATGCCAATGCTAATACCTTTTATTACAACGTAATCTAGATATCCTTACTCATGTATTTCACAAAGCATTGGACATGTTCCTTCTGTATGATTCTGCCTTGTGAAGCCCGAGGGGTCGAAAGTAAACGAAAGGAAAAATATGATACTGTTGCGTGAAAGCCTTCAAACGCCACAAAAATGTTTGGAAGTTAAATAAAAGCTTGCAAAAATAAACAGTCATCTGAGCGTTTGTATGGTTTTCAAATTTTCCCTTATTGTCTTTCCTTTGGCAATGGGATTTTCAAATGACTTAGTAACTTCACTGTGCCATGTGGAACACAAGAAGACAAATCTGCCAGATGTTTTTCCGAAATAAAATGAGATGACGTCGTACTCGATATCTTTACATGCTAAGAGCCTCGGAAAGTCCATTAAGCTGTTGGTCCCGGCTGTCATTCGTGGAATTTTGACTGCCGTTACGGGTCGTCAGAAGCTCGAAAGTGTGACAACTAGTCTAACCAAGGTTAGCCAATAACTGGGTTGTGGAGGTCAGATAGGTAATCACTCCATGTAAAACACAGGTATTCAGCTGCATCCGGTTATACTGGAAGCCGACCCCAAAATTAAATAGAATAAATAGATCTTGAACGTTTTTAATTACGAGAATTGGCCTTCTTTTGTTTTTACCCGCATCTCCCTTCGTCAGCTAGGACCATGGGCCTGTTACCCACGAAAAAAGTCAACCGCAGCAGCAGTAGCACTTACTGGAGTTAGTGGTAGAATGACGTCATAAATTGACCATTTTAGTCTGTATGGCCACAGTCCACATCGGATGCACTTCTACGAGAAACTTCCAAACATCGAACAGTATAGATGTACGGATATCGCTATTTCAAACCGGATAACAATTCATCCGGTTGCAAACAGGCGAGCCACGTTGTAGGAGTAGGTCAAGTTATTTTTTACCTCAATTTTGTTGTGTCAATGAAATCCATAGTAAAAAAAAAACAAAATATAAAAAGAAAGAAAGAATAACGTTCATTTAGACACAGTTCGTTAATTACGAAATACAAAAAAATAAAATACAGTTTAAACAATATTAGTGTGTAACTCACGGCTGCGCCAAAACGCAATGGCACCTACATACTATGAAAAATTCATCGCACTGTGCCCCTCTGAGCAGTGATGGCCTAGCGGTATCGACTCCGACTCACGAGTTGCAGGTCGTGATTTCAAACCCAGGTTACTTTGTCTATTTAATTTCATCACCACTGCTCTCAAAATGGTGAAGGAAAACATCGTGAGGAAAACGGCTCGTCCTAGAATCAAAAATTCGAAGACATGTGACAGCCAAAATCCCGCACTGGGCCCGCGTGTTGAATTATAGCCCATTCCCTCCCACAGAGAGGAAACCTGAGTTCTATCAGTGGGAATATTATAGGCTGATAATTTTCCCTTTTGATACATGACAAAGATTGAAATCCAGTGACAATGACGTAATAATGTTCAACGTAACCTGAATATTGTTGCTCCACACCATATACTAAATAAGAGCTCCAGTTCTTTGCAAAAGATATTGATATTTTTTGTAAGCTTTAAGAAAAAAGATACGTTAAATTAGATCTAATATGAAAAATTCATTGAATTGTACAATCGTATCAATTCTGTAAGTAATCGTCTTACTGAAGATTACCGTATCTACATTTTTATGCCGCAAATTTTCAATGTTTTATTTATTTATTCTCCTATGTATAAATAGTATACCAGGCCACTAAGAAAGTATTGCAAAAAAAGTTTATATGAGAGACAGGCCAGTTATAATCTATTTTTAAATTATGATTATTTGTGAGTAAAAATAGGTTCGTTCCAATTACAAAATTTCCCTCCACATTGATTATGAGCTAATTTTCGTGTCTCATTAAAAAACGAGATCATTACATTTGATGAGTCTTGGATTTATCAATACGATTCAGAAACGAAGCGCCAGTCGACGGTTAGGGTGTTTCAAAACGAATCAACGCCTACCAAAGTGAAGCGATCTAGAAGCGGAGTAAAATTTTGATTGCGAGCTTTTTCAATTTGACTGGCCACTTATTGGTATCAATTCCTTTACAGAACCAAAGAAGCATCAACGCTGAATGGTATACTACCAAATGCTTGGCAGAAGTTTTCTCTTTTGTAAGCAACAAGCGACCAAACACAGGGCTCCGCGGGCTACTGCTCCACCACGACAACGCGCCTTCGCACACCGCGCTCAAAACGAGGGACTTCTTCAAAATCAAAAATCAAAAGTCATTTATTCAAATTAGGCTGAGAATCAGCACTTTTCGAACGTCAAAGTACATGAGACAGTCCCCCAAAACGCCCACCCTTCACCACTTCCTAGTGCTTTAGCTGGGAAGAAGAAGTAGTGGAACAAACTCCCCAGCAGCACAGCTGTCTGTTTAGTCGGATAGACTTGATTCTATACATACTTAGGCAAAGTAATAAACATTACGAGACACAAAATATTAATTAAATAATTAGTCAAAATGTCAACTAGCCATACCAATATACCGACAAATAAATGAAAACGAAATGAAAACTGTCGAGGCCAAATAACGCCTAAAACAACTCATCATAGAAAATATTGTTATGAGTAGATCATGTCAATAACTAATGACTTAATAGATAGTTATAAAAAAAAAAATTGTTAGACAGACAACAAAAAATAAAATAATAATTATATGAACGCATATAACCTGTCACTAGATACGCCGATTCTGGAGAAAGAACACAAACATTGTCTTGAGTTAATCACAGCGACCGATTATTCTTGTCATTTAAATAGTCGCTGATGGAATAGTAAGCCTTTAAACAAAGGACGGATTTTACTTGAGCTTTAAACGCATCAAAAGGCAAATCTAGCAAAGAAGAGGGAAGCTTGTTATAAAAAGTTATACCAAGCCCAACAAATGAGTTATGAACCTTATGAAGCCGGTGAAAGGGAGCACGTAGTTTGTCCTTATTTCTTGTGTTAACGGTGTGAATATCACTGCTTTTAGTGTACAAGTGTATATTTTGCCTAATATATAAGATGTTAGCGAATATGAATTGTGATGCCACCGTGAGAATACCAACATCTTTAAAAAAGTCCCTCAAGGAAACTCTGGCACCTAGCTGGTAAATTGCACGAACAGCACGTTTTTGAAGGACAAAAATATTTTGAATATCAGCAGCTTTGCCCCACAGCAGAATACCGTAGGACATAACGCTGTGAAAATAACTAAAGTAGACTAACCGAGCTGTATCGACGTCAGTGTATTGTCTTACTTTTCTGACGGCGTAGGTGGCTGAACTGAGCCTCCCCGCTAGGCTTGATATGTGTGATCCCCACTGAAGTTTGGCATCTACTGTTATGCCCAGAAAAACTGCCGAGTCTACGGTTTCAAGCACCTCTTTATCTAAGCCGATGTTGGGACCTAGATTTCTAACATTCGGTAAGGCAAATTTTACACATTTTGTTTTCTTGGCATTGAGAACTAGGTTATTTGCCGTAAACCAATCCGTAACCATTGAGAGAGCACTGTTTACGTCGTCAAAATCTTGTCTATTCCGGTCTACTTTAAAAATAAGAGAAGTATCATCTGCAAACAGTACAACATCACAAATACCCTTTAAATAGAATGGTAAGTCATTGATATACACTAAAAACAAGAATGGGCCGAGTATTGAGCCTTGAGGCACACCTAACTGAACTGGTAGCCTGAAAGATTTTTCACCATTAATTTCTACACATTGGAACCTATTTTGTAAATAAGGATTTATTACTTTTAAAGCTTCGTTATGGACACCGTAATAACGCAGTTTTCGCAAAAGCGTTTCATGGTGCACGCAATCAAAGGCTTTGGAGAGATCACAGAAAACTCCAATAGCATTTTGCGAGTTCTCCCATGCTTTAAATATGTGTTTCAACAGGGTTCACCCTTGTTTGATAGAACAACGTTTGATATAATATTACTAAATCGAACAACGTTTAAGAAAATCATCACTTTGTATATATCGTTTGACAGAATTTTCAGTTCATCGAATATTTATTTGCTATAACAACATTTGCGCTAATGATCAAAAGGTATAATGTTCATTTGATGTAATGTTCAGATGGTATAACCATGTATTTTATCGAATATTCAATTGGTGTAATGTAATGCAAAAAAAAAACATTGTAAATATTTGAAAAATTATTTATTTTGAACAAGAAAACAGTTAAACTAATCTTAAATTACTTGCAATTGCTTTTAGTAAATCCAGTTCTGTATACGTTTCAAAAAAAAAATTCTATATAATCTAGTCGTTTCTGGCACTCGCCGGCCGCTGCCGCGGCACCGCTCGCTTCGCTCGCTCGGCTCGTGCGTAGGTGGTCACAGTTTTAACCTAACCTAACCTAACCAATTTTTTTAAATTAATAACCTACTGTAACTAGTTCCATAAATAACCTAATGTCTAGTAACCATAAATTTGACTTGTTTCAGACAAATTCAAGCACATAAGCTTACAAAGAAATACGCAAATGACATCAAATTTAACAAACAAGTAAAATGTTTATTGGCTTTAAGTTATTTGCCAGAAAATGAAATCATTCTATATTTTAACAAGCTAATAGAAGGTATAGAAGATTCTGATTGGAAGCAAATCGCGAATTGGTTTGAAGAAAATTATGTTAGCGGATCATGGAACACGCAACCGAAGTATCCACCAAGCTTTTGGAGTTGCCATGTTGTAAACGAAAGACAAATACCTAAAACTTCAAACTCAGCTGAAGCGTGGCATCGTAGAATAAACATTCTCATTGATAAACACCACCCTGGAGTGTGTCGCTTAATTAAAGAATTAATAAATGAAGTTTCTTCAAATTAAATAAATAAATGAAGTTTCTTCAAATGAAATTAGTTCAAATAAACAATTACGCTAAATAAAAATTTACCAATGAATTATTCGGTCAAATGAATAATTCTTCGAAATGACTTTATTGCAACTAAAATTTGATTTAGTAATATTATATCAAACGTTGTTCTATCAAACAAGGGTGAACCTTTCAACAGAGTAACACCCGCATCTGTAGTCGAACGACCTTTTGTAAAGCCATATTGCTCATTATGAAGGAGGCTATTTGAATTAAAATGTCTTAGCAACTGCTTGAGTATTAACTTTTCAAATATTTTGCTAAATGCAGGTAAGAAAGAAATAGGCCTGAAATTACGAACGTCATTTTTATTACCTGATTTAAATAATGGTATGACTTTACTACTCTTCATGAGGTCAGGAAAAGTTCCTGAATCAACACATTTATTAAAAGTGACAGCTAGTTAAGGGGCTACGATATCTATTATATTACTCAAAAGTTTAATGGAAATGCCCCAGAAATCACCAGTGTTTTTAGACTTAAGTGTGTTAAAAACATTAACTACATCACGAGGCGTTACATGTTCGAAACTGAATAGGTCACTACACTTAGGCACACTACTATGCAAGAGGTTTTCAGCTTTAGAGGGGGACGAATTTAAGAAGTGAGTCGTAGCTACAGGTATGTTGGCAGCAGTATCTTAGACAGCACGCCGGTCAAACTCCTGGGTCACCCTCCTTACAGCACTGACCTAGCTCCGTGTGACTTCTTTTCATTCCCGAAAATAAAAAATCAGCTCAAAGGGATACAATTTTCGTCGCCGGAAGATGCGCTGTCAGCGTTCGAGCAGGCTGTAAACGAGGTGTCTGCAGTGGACTGGAAAAAGTGTTTCGAAAACTAGTTCAGACGCATGAAACTTTGTACAGAGGCTAATGGAGAGTACTTTAAAAATATTTAATGAAAAAAATATTTACCTATAGGACATATTTGTTTATTTTCGCAAAACTTTCTGAGTGTCTCACGTATAAGGCAGACTTAATGTCGCAAGGTATTCTCTGTCTGAGTTTCGTGTATGTTAACTTAGTTCCTGTTTTAATTCGTTTTTCTTCTTACCATGTCGATAGCAATTAAATAGTCAGCACAGAATTTGGCTACGAGCTTGGCACTTTCTGCAGCGTCCATCAACTTCTGTAGCGTGCAGAGAACAGGACACGCTGGATACGATATTAAGTGCACCATTGTTTGTGGGGCAGCACCACATTTACACTCCAGGGCGGAGTCATCTGTGAATCTCCACCTGAGCTGGTTTTCGGCAGCTTAGCCTGCCTGAAACCTGCATATGTTCTTAAGATCTGCTCCAGTATCGGTACGAACTATACAGCAATGGCGCGATATTTGCAAAAAAACATCGTATCAGGCTTTTCTGACATAATAACCACAGTATGATTTTTTGTTAAAATGCATTCCTTGCTTTTATAAAATACCACTCAATTCAAAGTTCATTCATGTATAACATGAATTGTAGCTTTGGAGCCATCAATGTTGAATTAAGGCTTCTTCTAAAGATATTAACATATCAAACGGATTTTAGCGTTCATTCGTTGATTTTAGCCATCAATTCTGACTGTGTGATCGTGAACCGGTAGCTAACGGCTCGGAACTCTGAAATTACATGAAGCCATTTTGAACACACATAGCTATTATCAACATTGGGCATGTCATCAATTCATCATCATGCCTATCATCTGCCTGACTGATCTGCGCCTTTTCCGAATTCTATTAGGGTGGTTTTCTAGTCTAACACGATGTAGCTGTTTATTTATATCGGATATCTAAATCCTTTCTACTATTCCTACTATCCCACTTCCCATTATGAATGAGGAAAACACATAGCTTATAACCTGGATTAAAACATAGGATAATCTTGGACATCTACGCGGGTGAAACCGCTGGCGAAAGCTAGTGTTTAATATGCAGCTGCTGCTTGTGGTGACTGGACGCCGTGCTAACGTGGTTTTGTTATTGTTAATTGTATTAACTGTTTGTTAATTTTATTCCAAAGGTCCTAGTTTAACTTTTGTTACTTCAAGTTAAAGCTATATTTACATAATGCAGAATTGCATATGTCAGCGGGCACGCCCTTTATGCCTGGAGGCTTTTATTTAGGTTGTAAGTTCTGTTTACATTTTTTATGATTTATTTCTGCTTGAGTACCTATGCTTTTCAATGTTTTGTTGGTATATTGGCGTGTGCTAGCTGACATATGGCAAATTTAATGTATTTTTCGTAATATTAATTGCCTACTAAAGTATATTTTTCAGTTCTTCTAACTTAACAGACAGCTGTGCTGCTGTGGAGTTTGTTGCGCTACTTCTTCGTCCCAGCTAAAGCACTAGGAAGTGGTGAAAGGCAGTCGTTTTTGGGGGACTGTCTTATGTAATTTTGACGTTTAAAAAGAGCTGATTCTCAGCCTAGTTTGAATAAATGACTTTTTATTTTGCAGCCCGGACTTTTAAACAAAGAACATATTATTTTCGTATTGTCACCGCAACAGCTACCAAGGCGTGGATACGACAGTTTTACCGCAGTGCAATTTATTGTGGTTGGGCGACAAAATCACATTTATCGTACTATGGTCAGCAAACCAGTCCCTGTCTTTCAGGATAACAACGCTTGGTTTCTTTTATTTTTGTTGTTTTTTTTATGAATATTGCCCAGTCAGTAATAGTGCGTTATCTACGTTGTCAATTGGGTGCAAAACAATTAAGCGTAAAACGCAACATGAAAGGTTTTTTTTTTGATGGTGGGAAATCATCAAATACTTCTGCCGCTCTGGGTGGAGCAGGAGGGCGAACCCACCCGTGTTCCCTCAGTTGCCAGTGTGCCAGGGGCCACGGTATGTCTTTCGAACAACCCGCACCCCTGGCAGGCATAGGCCCTTGTGGACCCCACCAGTTGATGCTGACATCTCTTTGAGGCGCGCGTGGAACACAACGCGCCGTCGACCTGGGCTTGGTCCTTACCGGACAGCGAGCTACCCATTATTTACCGTCCGCAAGCCCGCGCCTACGGTGGCCGGGCATCAGCCTGGGATTCCCGATGCCCAGGGCGTCTCCTGCAGACAATATGAAAGGTTATATTAACATAGTAGTCTGCATAACCAGCCATAAAATTCCTGTTGCTGTGTGACACAGGCCTCCTCTGTTCGAGAGGGAGTGAGTTGTAATTAACCACGCAGGCCCAGTGCGGGTTCGTAGATAACACATGATTTCTAATTTTTGGTTTTGGGAGCTGTGGTGGTGAAATGCTTTACACGAAGTAAAGCGCCTGCCTGATGGATTTGAACTCACGACCAACAACTTATAAGCCGGGGCCACTGGGATACCACTGCTCTTAGTCAACTGCAGACTTCTTTTGACTAGGTAAGTCAAAAGAAGTCTGCAGTTGAGAATAATTCCGTCCGATAAAATAGGATTAGTCACTCAACAAAATTCTTCCACGTCTATGGCAATTCACTTTGCCAACGACACAAACAGTACAACATTAAGCATAATTTATAACCTAGTATAAAACAGTAACTGCATATTTAGTAGGCACCTACAAAAAGTAAGTAACCCTGAATTTCATGAATACCAATGGGTTATAAAAACGGTGCTTAAATCTTTTACCTAATTAATTATTAATGAGAGGTTGGAATTAATCTTCTTAAAAGTAAGTGCTTGATCTTCCTGAGATGTCTTAAGATTAGCACTGTGGAATATTAATTTCCTGAGATGGTATCAAGCCAGGAGGAAAAATATACGGCATTAAAACCGCTGGCAGTCAAGAGGCGGCCGACCTTTTAAAAAGCTAAATTAAAAGAGTTCGTAAAATGAAATACGGGGTGGATTAAAAATAAGTTCAGGTTGGAATAATTTTAAGCTGACTGACTTGACTTTATAATTTAGCTTAATTTTGACCTGGTTAATTATATTAGAAGGGTAGAAATTAAAATAGCAATGCTATATTCATTACCGATTGTCACCGGTAAGCGGAGGAATAGTATCATGTAAATGGTGTACTATAAATCGTCGCCTCGGTGGTGAAGTGGTTGCAGGCACTACTAGGTCCTGGGTTCGATTCACGGGTCGGGCAACTTGTAATGGGATTTTTTCAGTAGCAACCCGGAGTCCAGATTTATGTACAATTGATGGCAAAATTACATAGGACTTAAATTTAAATGGTAAATGTATGTGTGATATAGATGGATCTCTGCCTAATCCCCAGGGGAATACAGGCGTAATGTAACGAAATTATTTAAAAAATAAAAGTTTTCCTTCAGTGCTAAAGTCGGATAAGAATCACAATTAAATATAAATAAACAACAGCAACATCGTTTTTGAAACGATTGCCCATTATTATATTGATCAATAATTACATTTTTAATCAGCCGTGTATCTATACAATTGGCGATCCCGCAGGACTCCAACATTTACACGGCAGATACCATTTCAAGTATTTTAAAATAAAACAAACATTATTTTCCACAATTCAAAGCCACTCGATCATCTACTATGACCCCTAGCAAAGCTTGTAAAACATTATAGCTTTATCTTTCTAATATCACCTAAAAAAACACAAGTCAAACTTTACGATGGTACAAACAAATGAGCCTCAGACCCAAACATTTTTATATCTTCAGATTTATAGCAGTGTTAAAGAAAATCTTCGACGCTGCTCAAGCGCTGGCATTTCGCCACGGCTACATTTATGACAAGTTAACAGCCAAATCCACTGGAATTCGTTAGATTTTATATCCAGACCTTTTTGAGCATTAATCTCGTATTATTCTCCAATTTTCGCTGAACCAACAAAAAATAAGATTACGCGTGATGTATTCGTAATTTCTGGTCGCATTTGTACGAGTTTTTTTAGGCTAGAAAATATGGATACATTTTTCGCGAGCGAGATACAATTTTCCGCTGACAAGAAACTGGTTGTCTTGACATAACGAAGCACACGGTTTGTTTTTGTTTTTATCTTAAAACGTTAACTGAAGGCCAGTCTCCGTATTTAAAAAGGTTCAAAATGTCAAGCTCATCTCAACGAAACTCTAAAAAGATTTTTATGTACAAAAAAAAAACAACAGGCTTCCAAACTACAAAGTGAATAATTACTTTAATTTCGGAAGTCGGTCTCTTTGATTCTGTAATCTAGTTTTTTGTTTATAAAAAACATTTTATCACGAAGATTTAGCAGATCGAGTCGTGTATGCGGCCTATTCAAATGCCCTTTCTTTGGTATTGTTCATCAAGTCGTTGAGCTCCTTATTAAGTTCTGAGTTAAGATACAGGATTATGTGTGCACTGACTGGACAGGTCCAATTGAATCTGTGTAGTTCTTTCCTCAAAAAGCCATTTCAGACATTCATCTTTATGGTCCTCTATTTCAATAACTCATCCTATATAGTTATTTATTAAAGTCCTCAGTGGAATGTGGGTTTCTCTACCTTACGTTTCACTGAACACAGTCGTGGTTATCCACAGGCTCCTCTATGACGTCTCAAGATATACGGGTACATATCTAATGTGTGAATGCTGTACTCCAGGAACCGCTGGCCGCAACCTGCGGTCTCGATAAACAACTTGTTTGCTTTAATAAATACGAGCTTGAAGACTTCTTGAGTAATGTTCTTAGGTTTCATTTTGGTATAGTTGAATTTGGTATATTTTGTGCTGTAAATATTTATTTCTGATTTAAGCTTCTGTGAAAATAATTACATGTAAAAGCCACAATTACATTTAAAAGTTTAGAAACTCCTACTAACTTCGATAAAATTAAAAAGAAAATTAAAAATCACGGAAAGATTCGGTAGATGTGGACCTATAGTAGATAAACTCATATCTAATCACTCAATAATTCAGTTTAGAATATGTTCCTACGTGATTTTTCAAAATACAACTAAACCAAAAACTTTCTACTGTTATAATATTTTCTTATCATATTTATAGAAGTATGGCCGTTCATCCATATTAAACATCACTATAATAATATAAAAGTACAAAAAGCCAGGGATCAAGATGAATCCCGATTCTTTGCTAGTTCTTGCGAATTAATTCCGCTTGAAACTATCTTCTTGGTTTAGTTTACAACTTACATTTCAGTTGAAACGGTTTGATTCTGGTCTGGAATTACAAATGAGTTGATGGCACTTACGCCTGTAATAATAATATTTTAATATAAGTTTACGTAAATACAAAGTGGTAAGTTTGTGTTTAAAAAGAAAACATAAATGTTTAATTGATTTAATTGCGCCTAATCATGCCACTGAATACTACTACTTTAAATAGAGTGACTGCCTATCTGACCTCCACAACCCAGTAACTGGGTAATACTGATAATCTTAGTGATGATGAAGATGCATAAAAGTAAAAATAAAGCCCAAAAAAATCAATTACAGCAAATTTCAGTTATAAACACTATAATACTGAAATTCGTCAGTTGAATACGTACTTTCAGAAACTCTACGCATCTACGACAAATTAAATTCTCGTGTCTTATCCCTGCTTCAATCCCCTAAAACGTCTAGTGCGATAAAAATCTACCTTCTAAGTTTAATGATCAGATCGAAACCGATACGAAGTTTCGACACGTTTCCAGACGTTTCGAGATCTTTCAAGATTGTATAAGAGCTCTCCTAACCCAAGATAGTAAAATCTTAAGACGTCTTAACTTTAGTAGCTGTTAAATACGTGTAATGTACAAGTTTGGAGATTTACATTTAGGTATACATCTAGACAAATAAATAAAATTGAAGTGTTTACAATTTTAAATAACTGCTTTTTACTATATGTATATGAAAGTATATACGGTACTTAAAACAAAAATCAATGTCTGTCTTTCAGCTTGTTCAGGATTTTCTCCGGATTGGCTTGACCAATTTTGATGGAACTTTCAATGGCAGATAGCTGAAGTTACAAGCTATGACATACAGGAGTGAGATCTAAGGAGCAATAGTCTACGGTAGCACGTTCTCGTGGGATAATTTCCGATATCCACGCGAGCAAAACCGCGGACACAGCTAGTATAGCATAAATAAACCACGCCAAATAGTGTAGTGGTAGCTAAAGTGATTTATTGTAGCGGTATTGTAAATGTTTCAGAACCGAATCTCATTGCGTTAGACGCATTTCTTTATAGGTTTGTTGTTCAGCCAAGATTATATGAAAAAATTCTTCTGTCACCGTAAGATTCCATCGATAAAATGAAAAACCATTCAATGTTCAAAAGCTAAAGCGAAACTTCGATGCTTAGGTAGAATATCTGTATAGCAATTGACAAATCAGTCGAAAATAACCATACCTACTGAGACAAAGACACTCTTATTGGATCCAGTAGTAAGAGTAAAAGACACAGAAATTAAGTATATAATAAGGTACAAATGCGGACTCAATGCCATAGGCATTTTTTACGAGTCAATCAAGGGTGGTGTAGAGATACGAAAGGAAGAATGAAAAAAATCAGAAGTATAAGAAAGACAGAGTAGACGAAGATTGTTGGAAAAAAGTAGATTCTTAGCGTATGAAGAACATAGATAGATCTAATATATAAAATTCTCGTGTCACAGTTTTCGTTGCCATACTCCTCCGAAACGGCTTGACCGATTTTGATGAAATTTTTTGTGCTTATCCGGTATCTATGAGAATCGGCCAACATCTATTTTTCATCCCCCTAAATGTTAGGGGTAGTCCACCCCTAAATAATTTATAAGGCAAAACAACGTTTGCTGGGTCAGCTAGTATACGATAATAAGGAGGGGTGGATGAGTTGAGAAGGGAGAAGTGTGGTCTAATCGCGTAAACTTCTAATTTGGCGAATGGACATCCATTTAAGCTCAGAACTGTAGTTCGACACCAATGGTCATATTTTATTAGGTTAGACATCCATGTCCTTGACGTATGTAAACTTATTGTCTGACCCTGTTGTTGCTAACAAGTGATGCCCAACAAAACGGTTGTCATGCCACGATTTCTTTGGAATAAATTGAAAGAGAATAATGATGATTTTATATTTTCTTACGTTAGTTTTTGTGTGGATAATTAGATCGTTTTATTGAGGGGCTTTTGTCTAAGTACTAAAAGCTGCACGGGTCGATCAATCAGGTAAAGCTACGCTTGTCGCTGTTGGTCCATGGATGGGTGGCCATCTTTATCCCTCCGTGCCTCGAAAAACACGTTATGCCATTGGTCCCGGTTGGCATTTGTGGATCTTTGACAGTCGTTACGGGTCGTCAGAAGCCCGAAAGTCTGACAACCAAACTTACCAAGGGGTATCGGGTTACCTAGTAACTGGGTTGTGGAAGTCAGATAGGCAGTCGCTGCATGTAAAATACTGGTATTCAACTGCATCCGGTTAGACTGGAAACCGACCCTAACATGGTTGGCAAAAGGCTAGGCAGGTAATGGTGATGAAATTACCCGACTACGTTAGATTGTACCCACAAGTTTACAAAAAAGCGTTCATTCCACGCGGGCTGGCAACAGCGCATTTATAGTAGGTTTTCGTGATTTATTAAAACAAACAAATGTATCTACTATTTTTTTTCAGCCAAACACTAAATCGTTGGTATTTTTATTATTTTAACACTTACTCTTTAGTAAAAACTTTTAATCGTACTAAGTAATGCAAATAGAAAAAAATTGACGGTTTGTCGATTTGTTTATGTAAATACCAAAATAACTGTAAAAAAATGATAGTTTAAAAAAACTAAAAAAACACGTTTTAAAAACCAAACTAAAAAGTAGAAAAAAAATTAATTCAATTAAAAAGCGTAGGGTGCTTTTTGAGGTATTTTTATAATCAATTAATATCAAGCACCCCACGCTTTTTAATAGAATTAAATTATTTTCTACTTTTTAGTTTGGTTTTTAAAGCGTGTTTTTTTAGTTTATTTTTAAACTATTATATTATTTTCTATTTTTTAGTTTTGCTAACTACAAAAGCGTGTTTTTTTCAATTTTTTTTTTAATTTTTGAATTGTCATAGGTCCTCGATAAGTCTACAAACTTTAAATGAAATCTGACCGTTTAAAGTGGGTCAAAATAGCGTCCAAAGGAGTCGGTTACATACAAACAAACATACAAGTGAAGCTAATATAAAGCGTGTAAAAATAGCATACAAACATGAAAATACCAATGATTTAGTGCATGGCCGAAAAAAAAATGTTTACTTTTGTTTGTATTTAATGAAATAATCACAAAAAACCGCCATAAATGCGCCGTTGCCAGCCCGCGCGGGGAGAATGCTCTTAATGTCAATACTGTCTCTTAAATATGTTTCTTTATAATTTTGATTGTATAGCAATCAGCTTATACTAAGGCAAACAATCCTCAATAGCTATTGTACTATGGATGCGACAAGGCCTCACACTCACTTATTTACACATATACACATTATTCCGGGAATCATGACGTTTAATTATTTTCTGTAATATATTATGTCATAGCGGTTTCGCGATAATTTTCAGTGTCAGGCAAATGTAATCGCCACTGATTGTCATTCAATTAACAATAATGAGTTGATTAGTTACAAGCACTGTGTTAATAATACCGATGTTTACTAATATTTAAGCAACCGATTACTTAACGGGTATTCAAAGACGCTAATACGAAGCCACGAGTCACTTTTAATCCACTTCATTGTGAATATTTTTGTGTACTAGAGCGTGGGAACCCTCTGATTTTGAAAATATTGAAGGTCTCTTAACCTTTAATGTTAGTCCAACGTTTTTTCACTAAAATAAGTCTTTAATAATAAAAATTGACTTGAAATAACTTAAACCATTACATGCACTCATAAACTGTCCTAAAAAGTTATTTTTTAATACATAAAATAAGTCGTTTCCCTGCGATCATTTTTGCTCAATGTTATTTAGGGCAGATGGCGATGATAGCAAGGAAAAATTTAATATGTTTGAGGATTTTGTGTCGTGGGTTTTGTTGAACACGGACCTAAATTCAATTATCAATTGCCGAACAAGTTATTTTTTCAGTTGTCTATAGATGTTTGCAAAAGTGGAATTTTTATCTGTAAATACTTTCAACACAAAATTTACAAAAATCTGTCAAGTTTTCGATTGTAAGCGAAGAATAAAAACACATTTAATTATATTGACAAAAGACTACCTCACCGTTTTCCTTTTATTGCGAAATGTAACATTTACTTTCCGATCACAAGGAGCAGGTGTAGTCTCAGGACTACACCTGCTCCTTCTTCTAATAGTGATTTCACTGTCAGAGTGAAATCACTATTAGAAGAGATTTAGGTCTGATAAGGGACAACCTACAAGTCCCTTATCAGACCTAAATCTCATTGGTTAAGACGTAGGTATTGCACATCGTTGGCAATCAGGGCCGAGTCTCAAGTGGTCGTTAGGTACTTTGGTAAAGGACTTGTTTCTTAAGATTTCTCAATACCAACCAGTATGGGGAAATCTGTGAGATCTACGTGATATGTTTTTTTTTCAAGTATTTATGTGCTATGCGTTCCGTGTTCAGCGTGTTTAAAACTAAAGGCATTTTAACTTAACACATTTGGTCTACCTTCTCAAACAAAGAAAGATTGCATAGTTAGTCATTTAACACAATTAAAACTAAAAGATGTCAGAAATCTGTCAAAATCTATTGTATTTTCTGAATTGAGTAATGTGTCTACAAAGTTTTACCATTGGTAGATTGTTTTCAAATTTTTAGATTAAAATTTTATTTTTTCTTTTACATTATTTAACACAATTTACTAGTTACACTAGGGAATCACTTAAATGAGTACTAAATATACAAGCTAATACAAAATCAAAATAATACTTGGGCGTCCAAGTCCTCGTCCGTATTGCAGTCATCCGGAAACGTGCCCAGAAGACTGGCAGCATTGCCATGTTGAATGGTAATGCTGATTCTGAATAAAACTCTGATTTCTGATGAACAAGTCGGGTTGACTTGGTCATCAGTTCTGTTCACGTAAACTGTCGACCAGTCATCGAGAATTTTCCTTAAGGAGATGCGCTTTCGGGCCCCATTACAAGCCTTTTGACCGAAAACGGCTCAAAACTATAGTTACCCATAGTTGCAACATTTACGCCACTTATGTGTCTCAGCAGCCGCAGCAGTGGAGGCAGGACAACCCATCGTGTTAGGATCAAGAGATGACGAAAGGGTTGCGTCCCCCACCAAAGGCCTACCCACTTTCCAAGGCATCAACGTCATTCCGTCTGGTCTCTTCTCATCGTCACGAACCGTTTGGTATTATTTTTATAAATATTTTTTGTGTTTAACAAGTATCAAAGACGTCCACTGCTGTACATAGACCTCCCCCAGGCTCCTCCACTTCAACCGGTCTTGTGCTTCCCACGTCCAGCGTATACCCGAGGCCTTCACAAGGTCATCGGTCCACCTTGTGGGAGGCCTTCCCACGCTACGTCTTCCGGTACGCGGTCGCCACTCCAGAACCTTTCGGCTCCATCGGCCATCTGTTCTGCTAGCAATGTGCTCTGCCCACTGCCACTAAGTTTGGCAATTCTTCGGGTTATGTCGGTTGCCTTGGTTGTCCCGCGGTTCTCTTCATTCCTGATTCGATCACATAGGGAAACTCCGAGCATAGCCCTCTATTCCCTAAACAAGATTACCTAAATATTATTGCATCTATCTAAAAACATAGTTCGACTTTCAAACAAATGCACTTAACTACCCGATTAAATAGTGCAACGTAAAACTGTACATGAAGTGCATTTGTTTAAGTAGATAAGAACAGAATCGCATACAAAGGAAAGTTGTATAATAAAAGTAATGCGGGAGTTCAATGCTAGATAAGTTGTGGCTGACATTTGGCGCTGCTGTTATCTCGTAGAGTTAATGGCTCGGTTGCTACTTCTGGACCTAAGGCACGAGAAGACGCGGGCACTGACCTTCTTTTGCGTAGAGAAATAGCATATACTGCCTACATTGTTCCCACTGCTGGGACACAGGCATCTTCTCTATGTGAGGGAGTGGGCAAGTTTGTTGTCTAAGCCCACGTGGGCCCAGCGTGGGTTGGTGGATGTCACATATTTTGAAGAAACTCCACGGACACCCATCTGTTGCCCTGTTGCCATCTTATCGGGCAACTGGCTAGTGGGAGTTGAATTGCGAGAACAGTTTAAAGATTTGGTCTCCTTTTCACTGAGAAGGATGTTGGGACGTTGTTCACTCTCCTCATTATTAAAGAAAGAAAGATCAAACCTTTATTCCGTTCCGTATTCATTTGAATTCCAACCAAACTATTTTTGAATTAGCTACCTTTTTATTTGCAGTAGGTATTAGAGACAGAGGAGAATCATGAAAGGATATTTTTAACTTGATTTGATGTCATTACCATCAAGTACATCAGAGCAGAAAATCCAGTCTGTTCAAAGTAAATAAGACATGCAGGTTAGTGGAAGCTTGATAGTTTCAGTTTCGTGAGCTTATACATGGACACACGTCTTCTACTGCAGAAACTACCTACAGAAGGCCAGGTGCTACGATCCTTACTACTTTTGCTTAATTCATGATCATACTACATTTTTATGCTCTCTTGTTGCGAGCCCTGTGCACCAGATTCCCTAGCGCACGTTCATGTGAACACAACATAAATTGGAACATAATTTAAAATCGAAAATAGGTACCACTTCCCAACTAATAGTATTTTGTATTTAATTGATCGACCGAAGTCGATCAATTATGATGTGCGAAATGAGTGTTTTTAAATTCTAATTCGTTCGTATTGATTAAGGCAGTTTAATTGAAACTTTATGCGGCTCTGAAGTACGCTACTCGCTGCGCAGTACCTCACCCTCACCTCCGCTGACACGTGAATTTGTTACTGAGCAGCAACTTATTCATTCATGTTCCGAGTTGCCATTTTGAATAGGGCTGTACCTACGTTACGTTTACTCCGCGCGTTTGCGCTAGGTCCGCTGATATTCTTGAAGGACATTGTACGCCCTGTAGGTCATGATGACAGACCCTCATTGATTGGATCATTCCACATGCGGCTGTGGCTTTCTGATTGGCTGACACTCTCCTAATCATGGAAAAGGCAAATCTTTCTTTTACACGCCAGCTTGTTTTTGCTTCATATATACTGTCCTCGCTTCTTTCCAACCGCTCGCCATCCTTAAGTGCAATAACATACCTAACAAAAAAAAACATAATCGCGTTACCATGCAGATATCGCGTATGCGTTTTTGTTAATTTCAAGAAGAGGAGGAGGTACTCCATTTGGTTGTTATTTTGAAATATTTGTTACTTGGGAACTCCGTCATATGTAAACAGATTTGAAAAAATCTTCTTTTGTTTGAAAGGGTTATAAGAGTTCTAGATTAGGCACCGCTGCAATAAAAAACAAAAAAAAGGTTATTTAAAAATAAACAGGAAAGAGACGATAGAAAATAGGAAAGAGACGATCATGATCTGCCAGGGGTGCGGGTTGTTCGAAAGAGATACCGCGGCCCCTGGCATACAGGCAACTGAGGGAACACGGGTGGGTTTTAGTCAGTAAAAGTCTGACACGCCCTCCCGCTCCACCCAGAGCGGGAGAAGTTATTTGATGATTTCCCACCCAAAAAAAAACGGTCCTTCATCTTACGTTCTAAACCTTCGGTAACACAGTCCTCATTCATTGTCATTGCTAAATACTTAGACAAAGGTACGAAGAGTCACGTCTTGGTTATTAATTCGGTGCGCAAACTGTAATGAAATGTAAGCTAAGGGGTTCAGTAATTGGCTCTGTAAGCAAACTGTCTCTCACTCTGTCTGTCCTTTTGTTTGATGTGTGTTATTGATTTACTGGTGGTTAGGTATCCTATAGTATGATGTAGGCATGCCTAGTTAATTTGGAGTATTACTATACTCCAAATATTTCATTCAGACTAATAATGGACTGCTAAAAAGTTGGTTTTGTTCCGATTTTGGCTCTTAAGGAAACAACAACTTTTTCGCAGTCAATTATTAGACTGAATCAAAAATTAGTCTAAAACAGAACAAATGGTTTACAAAAAAAAATAAACAATCCGCATTCGATTCATCTATTCTGCTGAAACTTTGGGTACCTACATTCAAATACTTTTTTTTTTGTTTTCGGGAGAAACCTTCAAAAGGCGGCAAGCTTTTTGGATAAGACCGGGGAGTGTAGGATTTTTACATCACTAAAACCACTCCAGTGGTCACCATCTATACATGGAAGAGGTACCGTTACCTCTCAAAAGTCCTAACTTAAATCCCCTCTGTGCAACGTCTGTAAAGGCATATCTCTAGGTAGACTGTAAAGTATTCAGATACCTACTTCTACAAATACCGACTTACTAAATAGGACCTCCATAGCAGGTAATCCAATTAATTGTTGTTTGAATTTGCAGTAAACACAGTAGGGAGGTATATAAATTCACGAATTTTAAGATTATTTATACCTATTAAATCTAATCTGGGTATGGGTATGCTCGAGGCAAATGTTCCCTTTGAACCGAATTTGTCGTAATTCGATTTTCTTTTTACTCAAGCGAAATAAATTCAAATGTCGATAGCAAAACATTAGCCCGCGGCATGTATGCGCGATGTAGAAATTCTATTAGTCTTACCAAGACTGGCGAATTTAAACAAAATAAACGATTCCTCTCTATCCTTTGGATGAAGAAAATGTTCTACGATCCTCCTTCGAGCATATTTGCTTATTTAAGTATTAAATCCTACCTATATATAGGTATAATTATAAAACGTTTATATGGTAGTAGCTAACATGTAATTTAGGAAAAAATACTTGTACAGAAATAGGAGAAGATTGAACACCGATTTCGACCTACCTATGTGATAACTAGTCACATAGGTAGGTCGAAATCCGTGTTCAATCTGTTTTCTGACATCTCGACACCTGTCAAGTAATGTGTTATATTCATTCCGTTATTAAAACATTGTCAGGCCTATTATTCCATATCTAATGAGGGGAAGTCAGAAAAGTCGTACGGGAAACTTTTTTCTAGTAACTACCTAGGGCAGGACTCAACAAGAAAGAAAAAGTTATCCCTACTATCCTACCTATCCTAACTAATATATAGCAAGTTTGTTCGGTACACTTTCACGCTATAACACCTGAACGAATTTCGATGATTCGGTACACAGATATACCATGGTCTATCTGTGTACCTTGAGTTGAGTAGACCATAGTTGCCAACCGTAGTTGAGTAGACCATGGTATATCTGTCAGTGTGTGATGAAAAGCAGCCTATTTCCTTATCTAGGTAATTTACCTGAATTCTTTTCATTCTGGATCTCAGACAAAGTCACGGGCAACAGCCACTGTTAGATAAATCCTTTTAATCCCTTCTTTGCTTTTTCAGCTCTGCTTGGTTCGGGAGCCCTTAAACATTTTCATTACTCATCTGGTTTTACCTCCGCTATCTTCTTTTACTTGTACCACCCAACCAATATCGAAGTCAGACTACAATATTCTTTATAAGGAACCCGACTCACATTGTGGCACGCTGAAAGTTTGAAGCCGCGTGCCATGCAAGTATATCGTTCGATATATTGCCGATTTTCTCACATGCAGCAATACTATCGATCAAATAGATGGGATGGAATTTTAACACCGATTTTGAGTGATCGATGCTTTAGGAACTAATTTTGTAGTTCGGTGTTCGGTTGAAAGTCTTCCAATTTTCTTTTAGCAAAACATCATTATTTGATCACACGTTTCACAGTTTGGTTGTTTCCTCCAAACAGTTATTTATAATTGGAAAATATTTTACAGATTCTCTAAAAAGTTGTTGAGACCACATAATAGTGGACGCTTTATTAGAGTACAATTATCGCCTGAGACGTTTTTTTATTAATTTGAAGTCGCAAGGACGCTTCCAATTATACGTTTGCGCCAACGGCGATCATTTGGTACTGTAAACTTTTTTTTGTTCGTTTGTTATGTTGTGTTATGCTTACACGCTAAAACCGCTTAAAGAATTTGTCTATGTAGGTATTCGATAGTTCATCTAAACTAATATTTTATAGAGAAAAGATTTGATTTTTTGTTCGTTTGTTTTACTTTTATGCTAAATCCGCGATACAGATTTGGATGAAACTTAACACATGAGTAGACCATGACATAGATGAGAACATATGATACTTTTTATGCCGAAATTCAAATGGGATCGAAACTTATGCGGGTGAAACCTCTGGGCGCAGCTAGTATCTTATAATTGATGCCTATGTGAAATATAGCACTCCCGGGAAAAAAATAAAATATTCCGTAAGGCTGTCAGAAGGTGTGATAAATTTTTCGGCTAATCAGACATTCTCAGAGTGAAACGATTTGAATGTATGAAAAAAAAAACAGCTGTGTCATAGAAATGTGCTCGCACCTACGTGGTCAAAATGTATTGAACAGCATTTTTTTAAACCTACGAAATTTCGACGCAGAATCTTATACTGAATCCGTGGTGACAGGGTGCGCGTTGATGTCCCTGCCGCCCTGTATAAAATAAGGTGCACGTGAAAATATCAAAGGTATTTCATAACAATCTTAGATATTGAACAAATTATTTAAAAGATATTAAATACTTTAATTTAGTTTTGTAAAACATGACACTATGACGACGTCAAATGATAAAGACATCACATTTTTCTTTATTTATTTATTTATTTTATTTAATAAATAAGTAAATAAATATTTTTCTTTATCATCGCACCCTCATTAAGTTTCATAGATAACAAAAAACAAAACATTTATCTTTTCCGCTCAAATCGTCAAACGTAACTTAGCGACTCGCTCTCGGAATATAAATAAGCAAAATCATACAAAAAAATGTTCCTTCAAGAATTAAAAGCAAGAATACGAATAATAATTAAGGCAAAAAGTCCGAAATTGAATAAAATTAATATTGGGGACAACAGGATCATTCGACGTCGAACTAATTTAAAAGTCGCTCTTTGACGTTTCATTTTTTCGTTTTTCTTTTTGATTAATGTGAACTTTTCTCTTGGACGCCTACATTTGGGAGGTTTGATGAGCAATAATATTGATAAATTCGCTTCTTTAAAAAAAAAAAATGTTCATTTGGAGTAACAATTCTTTAATACAGTTTTTTCATGGGAGCAAATGTTTTGATAAACGATTTTTATTAATCTTAATCAAGAGAAGGATCTAGTCGTCTCATTTGAGAATAATTAATTGCAGACTAGTAATGTAGCTAATCAGTTGAACAAGGTTCTTTATTAAAGCGCTGAGCAGATGGACTATTAATTTATCCGCGACGAACGAACGTGTGGAAATATATGCAATAACGCACACGACAAATATACCTCCGGGATTGCCATAGGTTTTATCTTTGCTGCTAAATATCTTTGCGGTCCATCGTCTACGAAACCACATTTGTAATGCTCGTAAGAAACACCAAGTAAAAACTTGCCTAAAACCTTGCTTAAAACAACATAGCAAAAACAATTTGCATCTAAACAAAATACACAACACCGCTATTTCAACTAGAAGCCTCTTGAGCAATTTCAATGATTACTCCGGCGTACATTTCCGACTCGCTATTGAACTGGTTTCAAAGCATTTAGTAACAAAGCTGGCTATTACTGTTTTTAATTTAAATTGAATTTGTTGCACTGCAAAGGAATCTAGAGCTTCGTTGAGCTGAAAAATTTATTTTGCGGAAAATTCCGAATGAATTTATTTTGAAAAATCTGATGGATAAAATAAGAACTGAATTGGATTACCTGCAGGAAAAATTAATTAATAATGCGAAGCAAGTGAAAATTTTAATCCTCAATACATCTATATACTTCACTCGCGTCTGAGCGTGGATCTACGACTGACATGAGGCCCTTCACGTCCTCTACGAATGGCAGACCTTTGCTATCCACCAGTGCGAACTCCTGCGTGTATGCAGAAGCAACCACAATGAAGTATAAACCTTATATCACGCCTGTACTTCCGAAAGGTTGGACAGATGTGGACCTAGGTGGTGTGATATTGCACATGCGATCATTTTGTTCTGCTGTATCAGTTCGACACCGCGCTGTAGAATGACATTCAATTCGTTAAATAGTACCGCAGACTGACGGCAAAAAGCGTTTGGGATTGATACAGAATCCCCAATTCTATACTACTTACCTATAGTGTGTCATCATCATCATCTGCCCAGCCTGTTCCCAACTATGTTGGGGTCGGCTTCCAAACTAACCGGATGCAGCTGGATACCAGTATTTACATGGCGCGAAAGTACTTTACTTATCTCTTTTGTATACGGTGACCAAAAGAGATTAGTAACCAGGGTAGTCAGATATAAAAATAATAAATAAATAATAAAAAGCTTTTATTGATTCCTTACAATTATTACAATACAATATTACTTACATCACACATTACATTATTAATTTAAAAAATACATTTCAATTTAATTAAAATAAAATTCATACTGGTTAGTTTAGTTATTAGTAAGTATTAATTAATTAATTTTTTATTTCATTATAAGGACCGCCTAGTGCGGTAAAAGCCTCCTCCATCTGTCTCCATCTTGTTCTATCTCTAGCTAGTCTGCTCCATGTTTTTCCTATTAAGCCTGTTATGTCGTCACTCCATCTCTTGTTGGGTCTCCCATGCTTTCTCTGTTTGTTGATAGGATACCAGTTTGTTGTGGTTTTAGTCCATCTGTCGTCGCTAACTCTTTGTAAATGTCCCGCCCATTTCCATTTCAGTGTTAGAGTCTGTTTAATTACGTCAGATATAGTTAGTCAGATATAGTTGAAGTTTAATAAGGAATCGATGTACGTTTTAGAATTAAAATTGAATTTTATTAATAGAAAACTAAGACTTCAATTATCAAAATCAATTTCCTTGTAAAAGATTAATCAGTTTCTTACTAAACTTGAACTACATCGGAACACTGGTTATTTATCTCTTTTGCTGACTCCAAACTTCACCAGTTTTGTTTTAATCCCATGTAATAGGGTCAAGCCTACTGCGGACTGCCATCAACCCACAAATCCAGACTTCGGGCTGTTACTGATATTACTGATGGAGTATAAGTGAGTACTAATACCATCTGAATATACTTAGGCACCCAAGCACTTAAGGTAGTTAATTAAAGTCACGAACACATTTGAAAGATGCCCACCGAAAACAAAGTTTCTAAATACGCAGGAAGACTTCTAATAAACTTGACGTACAGACATCCATCAGAACTAAAACTAATAAGTTTTTCACCGCTCCGATATAAGGCACAATAATACCACCCGTTGCAAAAGTTCGTCTTTCGGTTATTTACCGAGGTGCGCAAGTTGCTAAGTTTCGTCATTCCGAAGCTAAGTAAGGATTATAAGAGACGTGGCCTAACTTAGACGTGGTTATGGACTTATGAAGTTTTCTACTTAGTAAAGGTGAAATAGCTTTTATTTACAGCTCAGGTTTCGAGTGAAAGGGTGCTTTCTTTATGTTATAGGTTTTAAAATAGGCTGGCGGCATTCGCGAGGCTTGTCTAATGGAAGGTAGTTAAGACCGTCTTAACTTTGGACACCTGCTACATTTAAAAACGAAGTTGAAAAGTTTTATGTTTTTGTAAAATTGAAATAGCTCACAGTCTTCTAACTGAAAAATTGGTTTGCTGCTTGGTGGCAAATAATTTTCGCCGGAAAACAGGGAGACTCTTGCGCAGGGTTTTCCGTTGTCTGAGCGCAATATACTAATCGTTCCTAATTAAATTTCGAATCATGTAAACAAATGCGTGCTGAAGAACTGACTTTAATACCCACACATAAAGGTCCGTATGCGCTAAAACTATATATTTCATAAAAAAATCCTAAAGGAAACAGTTTTCATTGGAATTGATCAGACCTTTCAACGATGCTCAATAAAAGCATTTCAATCTTAAAGAATAAGTTAAATGCATTCAACGTAAAACTTTTATGACACTCCAGCACTATAGTGCACTTGGCCATTGTAGTCCCGTTTCAAGTATTACTTAAGAACGCTTGATGCCAGGTAATAAGTGCCTTATTAAGTTGCTAAAGTGTCTTATAAAAAAAAAAAAAAAAACAACATAATCATGTGGAATTGCATGATTTATGAGCCCAGGAATATCTAATCAACATAAACTCTTGCAAGTACCGATTTAAGGATTACAATTACTTTATAATCCAAACAAATATTATAAATTCGAATGTAACTCTGTCTGTTACCTCTTCACCCATTAATGGCTGAACAAATTTAGATGAATTTTATGTAAGTTTTCAATGTGACCACCGAGCTTGCGGACGTAATTATGTTTTCTCACACTGTGATACGAAGGCGTAGTTGTTCCACCGAGTCAGTACTTTCGACGTACCTACAAATCGTCTTTTCTAACACCACACAAAAATGAAATCGAGTGTAACAAAGAAAGAAGAAGCAAGTAGCAGTTAGGGCCCGCCTGCGCCGCTCCGGCCGACAAAGGGCTGTCACCTTCCTTCAATATTTACGTACTCTTTGCCTGTCTCATTCTAATAGTACCTACTTCTATTTCGTTTTAATTTCATTGATGCAATTGTTGACCTGGAATGATCCGTGACCCGGCTAATGACCAATGCGCTACCGTTTTTAACTAAGGTTGTTCCAAAATGGTATTGAAGAAAATTATTAAAAATGTCAATAATATTAACGTTTAATGAAATTAAAGTTAAAAAGTAGTAAACGAGAAACCGTACACGTGTGTTAAATTAATGTCACCAATGTAGCGCCACGCAGTAGAATGCGCGTAGGTACATAATTATCCCGACAAAATGTCGTTCGAACCAGGGATTGTCGGAAAGAAAAATAAATTTGAAACGACGATCAATTTAATCGTGAAAACCGTTGAGCGTTTACATGCTTTTTTATTTTTGAGGATGGGAAATCATCAAATTACTTCTCCCGCTCTGGGTGGAGCGGAAGGGCGTGTCAGACTTTCACTTACTAAAACCCACTCGTCTTCCTTCAGTTGCTTGTGTGCCAGGGGCCAAGGTATCACATTCGAACAACCCGCACCCCTGGCAGGCATCGGCCCTTGCTCACCCCACCAGTCGGTGCTGACATCTCTTTGAGGCGCGCGTGGAACATAACGCGCCGTCACCCCGGGCTTGGTCCTTACCGGACAGCGAGCTACCCTATACTCGCCGTCCGCAAGCCCGCGCCTACGGTGGTCGGGAATCAGCCTGGGATTCACAACGCCCAGGATGTCTCCTGCGGCGACAAGGGCGATATACTGCCTCTCCCTCACGTGTGCCGCTTCCCTCTTCGCCAGCATTACTGCTTCGCAGAAGGAGATGACGGCTACCCATGCACTCTCGCTCCGTACCATGGCCTTGACCAGGGCCGGACGCGAGATCGCCGCTGCCGATCTCCTCCACGAGGATACGGCGGTGCTCCGCCCAAGCCGGGCAGACCTCCACCGTATTCTCCACCGTGTCCTCAGGGCGATCTTCTCAGTGGAAACACCCCGGCGTTTCCTCCCGCCTTAACCGAAACAGGAACCTCCCGAAAAAACCGTGTCCGGTGAGGACCTGTGTCAGACGGAAGGTGAGGACGCCATGCCGCCTCTCAAGCCACTAATAAAAAAGGGGACTTACCGCCGTAATCGTGGCGTGCCCAGCACTGGGTTGCGACAATCGCACTCTCCACGTCGCCATAATAACCCGCCGGAGCTCTGATCGCTCTGCCGCGATTTCTCGCGGCAGCGTACGCCCCGGCGTTTTGCCTCCTCGCGCTAACCCATGTGTACGCGAGGACATTTGCCTCCGGATCCCAGCGTTTACATGCTTACTACTAGAAGCCGTAAACGTGTTACGGCTTCTAGTAGGCAATAATTAAATCTGACTCATTAAAACTGAGCTGCCTTGTAATATCTTTGTCTTCTAAATACATAAATAAAGTCACTTTTCGTGTCTGTCTGTGTGATCGCGTTCTTCTTCCAAACTACGCAATAAATTTTTAATGCAGTTTTCACAATCTTTTAGATAATTTATTCCAGAAGGTTTATATGTTAGTATAATACATTAATATTAAACTTACAAATAATAAGCTAATCTCTATGTTTTATCAAGTCATAAAAATTGTCCGAAGCAGGGGGTCTACTCTCTAAATCCGTCAACAAACATCGGGCTTGTCCGAAAGTAATTCTGTTGATCTATCGTAATAGTGACAATTTCAAACTTTCGGACGGCCTAAGACACCTCGGTATGAGGGAAAAAGGTCAAATCGTGTTGTCATGCAATTTAAGTTCGGGCCCGAACTAATCTTATGCCCGATAATAATACGGAGTAGGAAACGCCCGACACTGCGGTCAAAATTACGGGTTTCGTGCTTAGGGAGTAGACTCCAACTGTGAGACGCTAGTAATGTTATAAATGATGAATCCTTACTCAGAACTTGTTAACTTTCATTTTAAATATGCTCAAAAGTTGATTACGTCACACTAATAAATAAAGTAAGAGCTGTTTACTATAAATTAACAAAGTAGAATAAATTTAATTAAATTGATAACACTGTACTGCGACCGCGGGTTAATTTCCGTTAAAACAAAGTTAATTAAAATGGACCCTTTTCAATGTTTTATGCATGCAACTCAATTTAAACTACAAGCTGGGCTTTTAGTACGGAAATTCATCAGAAATTGGATCAAAGTATTTCGAAAGGTACAAATACAGTTACAAATACAGTTTTTGTAGTGTCAATCTGCCTAACTTTTTTCCAACTATGTTCGAGTGCCCGTGAAGTCTACCCGATTGCAGCTGAATAGTGAATACCAGTATTTTACATGGAACGACTGCCTATCTGACCTCGATAACCTAGTAACTGGGTAATACGATACCTCTTGGTAAGACTACATTAATGTGTATTTAACCTATTATGAGTACAAGGTGTATTTGAAACTATTAGAAGCAAAAGACCCAACGGGGGTATTAATCGTGGTATTCAAGCCATTATATTTGTGTGTATTTGATGAGGTCCTGTTGACCGATATAAACGTGTACCTTTAATACCTATTTACTGGTTAACAGACTTTCGGGCTTCCGATACGTTACGACCTGTTACGACTGTCAAAGATCCACGAATGACAGCCGGGGCTAATGGCTTAATGTGCTTTCCGAGGCACGGAGGGGTCTTGTTATGTAAAGATGCTCACCCATCCACGGACCAACGCTGGCAAACGTAGCTTAACCTGATAGATCGACCTATGCGGTAGTTATTACTTGGCCACGAGCCCTTCAGTGCGCAATACAGGAATCGTAATTTGTTCGCCAAGAGCTGAACATCGTTCTGCGGATCAATATGAGTGAGTGACCTTGAATTTAGCTGTCAATAGCTTCAATCCCCACCATGAGGTAGAATGACAGGTCACTTCAAGGCCACTTCACCTAAGTTTTCACTGTGACAATGTTACAAAATACAGTGACGGTTTACGTAGGTATTTGCTTACGAAACCTTTCCTTCGGAACTGAGAAGGTGAATCTCAATTAGTTTGAAAAATATAATCAGCCAATAATTTTACCAATGCTCGAGCATAGGCCTCCTCTCAGTAAGACGGAGTGGATCGTAGTCTACCACGCTGGCCCAGTTCGTGTTGGTAGATGTTGCATGTCTTCGAAAAACATGTGAGGTCCGAATTCACTATTATCCTCATTCTATTTTATCCTCTAATGTGCAAGGCCATCGTTCAGAAAATTTAATCTTAGCGCCATGTTTTCCCATCATCCATCACGGAAAATGAAAGTGTGACGTAGCTATGTAATTAATTACAAGCGTCTTCGTTGTGCAGGGTTGCGGTTAGGTATACCGGAACAACTAATTTAGAAGTTTTTGTAACGCGTAACGTAGTCATTCGACTTCTACGGGTTAAGGTGCATCCATACCGGAGTTGTGTTTGTGGAGCAGCGTTTACGAGTGTTCGTGGGGAAAAACGGACATCAAAAGCAAAACCGCAGAAGTTGTAAAAAGTTACTTAATGTCATTATGCAAAATGTAGGTATACAAAAAGTAACTTCAATGTGGATGTACCTTTAAAGTGCAGGTGAAAAAAAGAAAATACATTTATTTAGCACAGATTAAAAAGGTACACAATACAGGGTGAGTTTTAGTTATCAGCATATCATTCTAGCGCAGAAATTTTACGTCGATTTTGCAAAAAAAATCAGCTGTTTCATAGAAAAGTGCGATACCTACGCGGTCAAAATGTATGGAACAGCTGATTTTTTCCTGTGTTACCGACGAAAAATTTCTGCGCTGGGGGGTCTAGAATGATATGCTGAATTCATGGATACAGTTTGCGCACTGGATAAAAACTTATCCTGTACCTATACAGCAAAACAATAAAAATAAAAAACCAACAAAAAGTGTAAAGTGCGATGTGCCTCACGGCTGCGCTAAAAAAGGCCCAGGTGCGGCCTGTCACGATCGCGTCGTGTGTATTTAATGGTATCCAATCGGTGGTTTTCTAAGCCCATTTTTCATAATCACTACATAGTATAAAACAAAGTCGCTTTCTCTGTCCCTATATCCCTATGTATGCTTAAATCTTTAAAACTACGCAACGGATTTTGATGCGGGTTTTTTTAATAGATAGAGTGATTCAAGAGGAAGGTTTATATGTATAATACACCGACCTCCATGCGGGCGAAGCCGCTGGCAAAAGCTAGTTATATTATAATTTGACATATAACAGATTGTGAATGTCCCATGGATATAAGAAATTTTAGTAGTTACGGATAAAACGGTGCATTGGTTATGGCATTTCAAGGGGGTTTTAACCCCTAGAAACTAACGCCCTGCCCACAACCTTGTAACGAATACGACTATTTGGAAGTTAAAGTCGTGGATTCTTTTACATTCATCAAGAAGCTTTAAAAAGGCTATGTTAATGAAAATAAGCTTTTATATAAAGTGCGTTAAGATCATGGTAAGGATTGTGTTGCTATAATATACCATAGATTTACTCTCGGTTTCTTTTCCTAAAGACACATTTTATGTAGGTTATAAGTGTAGTGTGTAACCTTAAGTACCTAGAATAGATACATAGATATAGTTTAGTTGTAGCCTTAGCGGACACATGTAGTTAGTCTCAAAATATACGTCGTACGGACAAGACGCCTTTTATTTACATAAGAACCACGTTCCTCTACATATAAGTATCGGATGGTAATACTTTAGACTTTTCAGATCAGCGGCTTATAGAAATAGCTTATTTTGATTTTAAGGTTGAAAGCCATTTGGAATAGCAAGACGTTGGAGCTTCTCCAAATAGGTTTTATACTTCCTACTGACTTAAATATCTTCAGTGTTCTCCATTATTTCTTTGGCAGAATTTAAGTGGAATATTTGACATAGTTCTGACTAAAATATTAATAGACTAGAGGCCACAGCGATGCTTGTATGCCAAATTGAAACACCAAATTTATTAGATTTTATGTTATTATTTATTTATTTAACCATTCATTACTATATGTGTGTGTATATTAACAGACAATAATAATAATAGAACAGAAACAGACGTACAAAAATTATGCTTATAGTTAAAGGGGTCTTTTTTAAATTGGTTTTAGTGATAAAATTCGGGAAAGAAATATTAATTTCTGAAATTACTCAAGTTCTGCATACTTAGCATGACGCTTGCCATTTCTACTCTACTGTTTAATAGAAATTGCTTGTCTACATTTTTCGGTACAAAACTGTCAATTGTCTACACGGAAACGTCATTTTTGTCTACTCTTCCATCGTCAAAATACTACGGTTCTCGTGTTGAGCCTGCTGTTGTAGTTGTCTTGCCGCTAAAAAAAGTTGTATACAACCGAATTGGCCATTCTATACACCATTCAAATCACTCCAGCGTTTACTCAACTTTCACGATACCCGTCCCATTAATACCGCTAATTATATCAAATACTGAACCCAAGTACAAGTATAACAATGTTACCACCAAACGAGATATCTTAAAGGACAAGAAACACACCAGGAGAATCCGCCATGATGGATTACCGCTATTTGTTCCATGCACACGCGCTCCCATGTAAGAAAAATAACACCTGTATTTATGGTATCGGTGTCCGTGTAATAAATAAAGGCTTTGGGATTACAAAGACATAGTACTGAGGTGTAGTAATTGCTGAAGATTAAGGGGAAGAATGAGGAACATATGGGTAGAGGAATGTCGTGCAATGAAGAAGGTGAAGGCGACAGTTTGGCTATTTATTAGCGTCAGCGATAACAATCCATCTACATAGCCTTTTTTTTACCCAACTATGTTCGGCTTCTAGTGTAACCGAATGCAGCTGATTCCAGTATTTTACATGGAGCGACTGCCTATCTGACCTCCACAACCCAGTTACTGGGTAACACGACACCCCATGGTAAGACTGGTTGTCGACTTTCGGGCTTCTGACGATCCTTGACGACTGACAAAGATGTACAATTGAGAGCCAAAACATTGGTTCCGATTCTCAATCCTTAACGTGCTATTCGAGGCACGGTGAGATCTCGGTGTGTAAATATGTTCACCCATCCATGGACTGACCGCGGCAAGCATAGCATAACCTGATCGATCAATCCGTCCGGCTGTTATTGGTATTATTTAACCACGAACATCAGCAACCAAGGGGTAAAAATTTAAGTGTCTATTTGTAATGTCAAAATAACACCAGCAGGCTTAGCACGAGCACCGATTTGTCGACGGAAGAATAGAAATGACTATTAACTAAATGATGTACAATAGGAGAAGATGGTTATGTTGTTCTATTCATTATTACAGTTATGCGTTCTAAACGAATCATGATTTTGTAGATAATCGTTTACGTTAAGACCCATGTAATAAGGGATGGCAAAAGGCCATAGAAAAACTACACACAAATCCAGGTTGCTGCTATTGAGAAATTCTAGATGGAACAACTCAATAACACACTCACTCACACACTCACTTCCGCCCGACATTAGGGACTGCCAAACTGTTGCAGTTTTTAAAAGAAAAGTGAAAGACCACTATCTGTCCACATCGTCATAGTTGTGTATATATTATTTTATTTACATTATTATTATTAATATTTTAGTGATATTTATTTCAGAAATATGTATGTATGTATGTTTGTAATTATGTATGTAAGTATATTCCCATATTAGTTGTTTAATTTGTTTAGTGTATTATTGTTTTTGATCGTAAATCAATGTAGTTTATTTTCTTATTTACCCTTTCACACGCTGTCTACATTTCTTTATCTTCTCTCCTATCGCAGGTATGCTGGAAGAGATTTCTTTAGAAATAAGTATCACCTCTGTACCTATTTTTCTGTTCTAATCTTCTTGTCTGTTTATATATGTGTGTACATAAATGGTTAAATAAATAAAAAAATAAAAAAAAAACATTTTTTTCGAGAATCGAAAGCAAGACCTCGTGCTAAGCTATACTTTGTGGCTGTCGAGTAGAAAGTTTTTTGTCAGCTTGAATTTGACAGTTTTGGAAGAAATATTCTGCTGAAATAGTCTACATTTATCAGGACCTTGACAAAAATCGATAGAAACGAAAGACAAAATGTACAATCTGTCAGTTTGTTTTTCGTTTCTATCGATTTCTACGGATATCGAAGGATATCTACGGTGCAATGTCAAAAATGGAGAAACGAAATGTCACTTTGTATTGAAAAAGCACTGTCTATTTTTCGTAGAAATAGAAAGCTGCATGCTAAGCCTGCAGCTTGACTGATTTTTACTAAATGCATATGAAAGTGTATGTATATGAATGTACGAGCTACGCAGTACATATATACAATTGTACTGGCAGATTGGTAATGCTATAAAGCTACTTTTATTTTAGAAAAAAATCATACTCATAAAATCCAAAACGCGCGCAACGCAATCCCGGGCACAGCTAGTTTGCCATATAGAACGTACCTCTACCTATGATTATTTGACGTGACTCGCAAGTACAACAGTAAAAGTAAGTTACATCAATAATACCAGGATACAATAATTCCAATCACCTGATTCCTATGTAGCAAGTAGGTATTGAAGGACTTAACCCTTTATCATAGTACAGAAAGAGCAAGATGGCCGTAATTTCGAGAATTAACCCCATATTTTCATTCTCGTTAGATGAAACAGTGATAGCTGCATAATTAGAACAAGTAAAAGTTTTTGACGTTGTCTTCAAAAATTATCCCCAAAACGCAACAGTTGCATGTTGTGTCAAAAATCTCACAGACGGCGTCACAAAGAGATTCGGCGCAAAGACGTGGCCACTTGGCTCAAGAGGTTCTTTATTCTTCTTCGAGTACGCGCCGGTTTCACACCAGGCTTAAAATGGCGCTTTTGAATAAAGACTGTCTCTTGAAAGCTTTGATTCTCGGTAAAAAAAGGTGAGACGTCATTTGAATGAAAGGACAGCTTTATTAGTCTGATATAGGTACCTATCAGATGAACAAAGCTGGCAATTACCTACGTCAATTTACGTCTTACAATGTTCTTATACTGTTAACGACAATTCATAAGGAAAATAGATTTCATGAAAAGGTAGCTCTTGGAATTTTTTGCAGCGGCCGGTATGAAGGTCATAATATTTACCATTTTGATGATTTTTTTTTGAAAATTCTATCCTCTTGTGGGATTTTCCTGTCCAAATAACTGTCAAATTCTTGTGCTATAAAATTTTTACCTTTAAAGCAAGAAGCTACCGGAGACCTAGAGAGCAAATGGTGCATATCGCTACGGCGAATTGGATCGTTAAATCCCCGCCTAGAATGACAGGTGGAGTGGCTCTTAAGCTTTTAGGATTTAAGCCCTAGCCTTGAATTTTGTATGATAGGTTCACTAAAATTAATCTATGGTTCGGAAATATAATATTTTCAGAACGTCTATTTATGTAGAATGAGTCAAAATGATCTTTAGTCGGCACTGGCATAAAAATCCTGATTTATAGAAGAGTCGACCAAGTACCGCCAAATGGCACCCTTTTCGTACGGGCCTACTTTACCTCATAGATTAAAAAAAAAATAACCTTCCTTAATGATCCAAAACACCAACATTGAATACAACACGTAATAAAAATACGTAGAAAATAAACTCCAAAAACTGTAGTTTGTACATTTAAACTTGTACAAATTTTTTGTTTACTTCGAAACCAGTGGTCCGATTTACACGATTCCAACTGAAATATCCGTTTTATACATAAGTCTACTATTGCAAACTGAAATTATAAAAATATGTACATTAAAAAGAAATTACATTTTCAAGTTACGTTATTATACGACTATCCTTGGATTATTTAAAATACTTTCTTATTTTATCACTCTTATTAGATTTTAAAATAAAAACGATTTGCCTATCTAAGCTAGATCGACTAATCTAGTCATCTAATCTCATTAGTCTCTTAGAAAACTATTCTGACACACGACTCGATATTCATGGGAACCTCGCGTTACTTCTAAAAAAACTTTTTCAAAAAAAAACAACCAACTTCCGAAAAAACACTACAAAGTGAAAAATAACTTTAATTTCGAAAGGCGGTGACTTTGGATATGTATTTAAATTTTTTGTCACCGCCCTCCGAAATTAAAGTTATTTTTCACTTTGTAGTGTTTTTAGATCTATATGAAATTGAAATGGGAACACGGGAAGCACGAGCTTTCAAATAAAAAAGAATCATCAAAATCGGTTCACCCAGTCGAAAGTTATGAGGTAAAAAAACACAAAAAATAAAAAAACATACAGTCGAATTGAGAACCTCCTCCTTTTTTGAAGGCGGTTAAAAAATAACCAATACTTTCGTATTGGAACTGACAACTACAGGTTTGCAAAGGAATCGTCCAAATGCTTAGTTACTTTGCTTTGTCGAAAGTTAGCTATATATAGCCGTTCTTTTAATCTATCATGATTGACTGCTTATATCTTGAAAAGTATAGCGGGATGTTAATTATAACTGTAAGTATCTGCTTTGTTCCGTAGTAGCCCAGTGAAGTTGTGTGGTGAGTGGTGTTTGCTCTCATCTAGTTTCATTTCCTACGTAAATCTAAGCAAAGAACCTTGCCATACGCATGGTTGTTTGCGATTTCCAACGTTTGTAATACTCAAACCGCTGTGGTCCCATATACGAGTAGTTATTCCTATAAGAAACAGGATCGATTGGCATCACATTTTTTTCCTGTGAAAATTGCCATTTTCTTCCTGACTATACATTTTTTTTTTTAATTTGGGAAGGTGAAAAAGAACAGTCTCCTAAGGCCGTTTTCATATAGTGACAACGGTTGAGTTACTTACCCTTATTGCCCCATTAACCTGTGCATGTTGTGATATCCATCACTGCTGCTTCGCTGTATAGTTGAAAAGCGTGATGATATTAATTTAAAACGTTAAATCTGTAACTCTTCGCAATTTTAACCGACTTCAAAAAAGGAGGAGGTTGTCAATTGGACTGTATTTTTTTTAAATGTTTGTTATTACAATTTGCGGTAAGCTATAGATGAATACGAATAAATTGCATACTGCTCATCTCCTATGGCAAAAAGCGTCATCATTTATATCCTACGGCCTGCGCAGACATGTAGGGAATATCTATGCGAAATTTGATCAAAATCGATTCAGTACTTTATACTGTATCGTATGTATCGGGTATCGTACTACCCAGTAACTGGGTTGTGGAGGTCAGATAGGTGGTTAGACTGAAAGCCAGAAACAGACTTTTAAAAGGTAACATGTCAGACGAAAGAGCTATTACTCAACCCTAAAAATAATGCCTTCTCTGAAATTTAATATCTTGAAACGTTTTAACAGTAAACATTTTAGGCCTAGCCTTGACCTAAATCTATAGTGACAAGAAGTGATTTATAGAGTACAATTTGGATGAAAAAGGGACGGAAAAGATAAGGCGGAAACTCTTGATAATGTTAAGAAAGATATATCTACTTGACTTTGGTACTTCCTTTGGTGTATGTGAGTAACTTTGAGGACAAAACATTGTAAAGCCAAAGGTTTTAAAATCTACAAGAAATAGGAAGGTAAATTGAAATCTTGCTGAAAGAAAATCTTACTTTGTGTCTGAATTTAATTTTTTACGTAAGATGGCCAAAACACAAGTGTGCGAAACCTCATTTTGCTGAATGGGATCGGTAGTTTATATGTATACCTAGGTATATAGAAGTTAGGTAATAAAGTTTCTATTAACGATTCGTTTGCAAAGAGCGTCTGTAAAATTCATAGCCCTTTTATCTTTGACAAGTTAGGCATAAAACCCTTCCAATACTAAAAAGTTTTGATACATTCTGGAAACAAAAAAAACAAAATTACATTTTCGAATTTCAAACTAAGAACTAAACATAAATCTTCGCGCCAATACGACGCCATTCGAAAGAGGTTTCACACAATTTTATGCCTGACATAAAACAAATTCGTTGCTTTGAATTGACGCGACATTTTAGTAGCCAGACAGTATTTCTTTCAGCCTTTGTGGAGACTGTTCCTGAATGAAAGATTAATGAGAAGAGTGAGGGGAGAAAGACAAAAGATGCCTTCGAACTGTGTTGAGAGGAATTTAGACAGTCATCTGTTTTTTGCGGTTACGAATAGGCCTTTGAGGTGTAATATTTGTTTACGGTTAATTAGTTGGCTGTCGTTTTTCAGTGTATTGTGATTGGTGATTAATGTTTGGGAAAAGCTGCTTTTAAATTTGACCCTTCTAGATTAAGATTGAAAAATATTGGGTCTAATGAAGAATGATGAAATTAAGATAAGATAAGATAAGATAATGATTTATTTCTCGCCACAATAAATAAGTACAAATACATAATTAAAACTATACATATTCATTGTTATGTTGTGGGAGACTGGTGCCTAAGCTAGGCGTCAGGCCTGTATTTCAGGACACCAGGTCTCCACCCCGTCAGAAGCTGTTACATTTTAGTTGTATTATGCACTCGCACACAAATGCGTCAAGTTATATGGAACAAAATTAAACTAAAAATGGACAAATAACACTATAGACTATTATTACTTATTCTAGGGTTAGTATGTAACTTAATGTGCATGTATGTGTGTGTGTGTGTGTGTCCGTGTGTGTGTGTCTTTATGTGTATCGAAATATGAGAGGGAAGGTAAAAGCTTTAATGCACAGGATAGTGATGTGAATAAATGTTTTTATTTTTGTTTAAGCAGGTTAAGCCGGTGTAGAAATTATTTAAGAATGCTATTCACTGAAGGAAAAATGGTTAGCTTAGTCTGTTTTGTGGACAGCAGTTAAACGAAAGATATCTGCATATTAGTATGTTTGCAAGACTAAACACTACAAAGTTAATTAAAAATGCGTTAAAGTAATTTCAGCTTTATTTCACGTTACAAAACTAATTTAAATCCCAGCATTTCCTCAAAATAAAATAAAAATCCGCTCGCTCCGAAATACGCGGCAAAAACAAAACGTGGACGGAAGCGCACCGGCTGCAACAAAATTACTTCCCAACTCACAATTTATATCTCTAAATGTTAAATGCAGTCTATTACAAAATTTAATTAATATACAGATACGGTGCAATTACGAACTTAAAATAATAGATACCTAAATTAAGAACAACTTTGCAACCATTACCAAACTTGTGTTTCATGGCGTGTTTAAAACGTTGTTTTTAAGAAAAAAAAGTAAATAAGCTCTTTAAGTCAAAAAAGTGACAGCGTTGTTACTGACATTTCATTTACAACATACTGAAGTAGTCACAGACTACATAGAGATACTTGGAAGTAGTGTTTTAAACATAGGTCCTCCGGCTCCCAAACTAGGTTTATGTCTGTGATTTGGGTGTCAGTGTTCTACCATTAAAAAAGATATGAGGTATGTCGTTGGTAATTAAAATTGTGGCGACAAAGAAAAACAAAAGACACATATTTTGAATACAAGCAACAAAAAAAGCACACTCATGAATGTAAGTGATTTGTGATGGGTGTGTTCTGAGAGAGCGCGTGTGTATATTTGTGGAGTGTATGTTAAAAATTCCAACTTTGCTGGTATTCAGAAAAGGTGGAATTATGCCTTACAGGTTAATAAAAATATTAGCTCAACTTTTGTAGGTTATTTTTAAGTTACAACAGTTTTTTTTTTTTGCAAACTGCTGATTTTCCATAGCGATAATAACTATTGAATATCATAAGTGAACTTTTATCTTTGCAAGTACTTGCGGACCATGTATAAGAAAGACACACACTTAACCTCTGCGGCGCCAAACTTTATTTTTATTGAATTTAAATAATAATTTCTAAATTATTATTATTTTATATTATTATTATTATTATAAATTTATTTTTCACTTTTCAGTTATCGTACCTACACCACTAATTCGAAATTTCATCATCCTTGCGGTTAAAACAATGCATATTTATGCGATAGCAGCAATCGCGGTTTATTTACTGTTATGTTTTGAAGAGTTCTGTTGTCTATCTCCGAAACGCATCATCAGATCTATATGAAATTGGGACCACACGGGAAGCACGAGCTTTCAAATAAAAAAAAGAATCATCAAAATCGGTTCACCCAGTCGAAAGTTATGAGGTAAAAAACATTTAAAAAAACATACAGTCGAATTGATAACCTTCTCCTTTTTTTGAAGTCGGCTAAAAAAAAAAAGCTGAACGCGTTTATCTCTGGCACTACCAAACGGATTTAAGCAATCCGAAAGGAAGGCTATAGGCTTTTTACCACCACATTTGTAGAACCCAAATGAGCCGAACAAACAGAAAAAAAGGCAGGTGATGCGATGCGACGGGGTGGTTAGGGAAATAGAAATTTCACGAGGACGAAGTCACGGGATGAAGCTAAGATGAAATACTTATAAAAATGGAACTTTCAAAACATCCATACTACATCAAGCCTTATCATTTCTCTTAAAAATTCGTTACAGTGTCACCCAAAAATGTTACGTGAAAATCTAAAGTTACCTAACATTGACCTACTTTAGGCACCTATTCTTGAAATCTGCGCTTCAAAATTAATATCGAGCGACATATACCACCAAATAAATAGACTCAGAAGGTCTGCCTCATGCAATTAGCGAAAATGCACGCACAGTAAGATACGCTTCACGGACAGCGCGTGAAAGCGCAATTTATTTTGTTTTTGTTTTTTAAATTGGCATTTCGCAGGCCAATCTTTGAGGTTGTCGGCTACTTAACCGGACCTGCCTTTGGCTGCCTCAATAAATAAAGGTCCAATACCACGTGCCACGGCTAAAAGCTGTAAACTAAAAGACGACACGCTAAGGGCACCCCCTGCGGGAACTCGGTGTTGCTCATCGTTGGAAGAGTGCTGAATCGGAATTATTATTTAGGTACGAATTTGAAGCTATAGACTCAGCGGCAGGGCTGGCTCGAGCAAGGATCGGGGCGGACATGGATAGGGACGTTGCAGTGGGCCTCGGTGGCGAAGACGGAAGGACAGCAGTCGGTGTCGGTGTCTTTTGAGCTACTCTCTTGGTAGAGGGTTGTAGCATCGTCGGGAATATACAGAGTATGTCTTGGTCGTCGAATTTTACTAATGCGGAAGGGAGTGTAGCCGGTGGCTGCCGCAATCAGGGGACTGGGGTGCTTTGTAGCAGAGTCGAAGAAACGCTTGGAAAGCCGTTTCATGAAATGGTGGATGGTGGGCATTCAGAGATCTAGATGAAAATTATTTTTGTGGACATAAAAGGGCTCCTGAAACCTTTCTAAAGAAACGATTTTGGAGGGTCTGCAACCTATTGAGATGGTGTTTGCGTGTGCGCAGACAACGGACGCATAAGTCATGAAGCGCACTCGCGTCGACCGGCATTTGTTTGAGATTTCTCTGCAAACTCGTCTGTGTGCGTTCGCCTGTTTGCGTTCGTTGTATGATGCTTACCTTCTGTACTATTCTCCTTTGTGGATATAACGTGATACAGGAGGATCGACGGGAGGATCAGATTAATAGCATCGTCTGACGTCGACGCGAGAAGTGCTCGTAAATCACTGAATGCAAGTACTGATTAAAATACAAGGCGATGTCGGTAAAAGGGATCTAGACGATGCTGATGTTGGGTTTGAGTGAACGAAGACGGGTATATTGAGAGTCACTTGTTTATTTTGTGTGAAGGGGTTGTGGCTGTGAAGTATTATATATTTTGAGTAATACGAAATGATTGATGAAAGAATGTCAATTTGTCGAGGAAGTTCTTGGATTTTTATAAATTTCGGTAGATTTTAGTGACGTGAAATCTGCAGTGGACTTAGTAGTCTATACAACGTGTAACGGAAAGGGTATTTACATACTAAGGGAACGGCTTCTTTGGATGATATCAAACGATATTGGAAGGGTTTTTTAATCCTAATTCTACATGTTCGGAAGTTACGAGAATTTTGAATACATTGATACCAGAATCCGAAATTTTCAAATTGAAACAAACACATCACTAGGAAAAGATTTATCGTGATATTGGAAAATAACGTGGAAAGTTATTGACATACGTAGTGCGCTGACACGTTCGTTATGATTTGAATTCAAGAAACATATGAAACCGAAAGTTTAGTATCAATTCTTAGAGTATTTTATTTTGAGCTGAAACCGTGTATAGTGATTCTATACCAGCTGTTATCTTTAGTGCTTAAGGATAGCAATAAGGTTTCTGTTACACCTTGTATAAATATATAAGCCAGACAGGGATATCGCACCTGCAGGGTGACAGGAACTTCGATGCGCAACCTACTACTCTGGATTTAGTACAGTATTCTGAACCTCCTGCGCTGAAATTTTACGCCAGTTATATTGAAAAAAAAAAATGCTGTTACATACATTTTGATCGCGCAGGTATTGTATTTTTCTATGAAACAGCAGATTTTATGTCATTAAACGACGAAATATTTCAACGATGTGGGATCTAGAATCATCTCCTGAATTCTTGGTTACAGTCCCCCCTGCCACCCTGCAGGTGCCATGTCCCTATCCGGCTTATATATTATATATCAATACCAATTTATTATTGGTAGGATACTCCCATTTCTTCCCGTGGGTGTCGTAAAAGGCGAGTAACGGGCTTACCAGAGAATGGGCAGCAGCGATCTCTATGCATTTTACCACCATACTGCGATCGCCAACCTGCCTGCCAAGCGTGGCGATTATGGTAATCCCCTCCCCGTTTGGAGGAGGCCTATGTCCAACAGTGGACTTTTTCGGCTGAAATGATGACTCCATAAAAGCACCTACTTTGTGGTTTATCTACTAACATAGCTAAAAGCTGCCTAAGAAATACTTTGGGACCTACAATTGTATTTTATTGGTAGCTTTTTGAGAAATACAAAAATTTATTGTCTAGGTAATACACTACTTACTACAGTAAGCAAGCATAGGTTAACATCAAGTTAAGACGACATATAAAGTAACGAAATATTACCTACAGCTAGTTTTTTTTTTGTTGGTTTGGAAATCATCAAATTACTTCTCGCGCTCTGGGTGGAGCAGGAGAGCGTGTCAGACTTTTACTGACTAAAACCCACCCGTGTTCCCTCAGTTGCCTGTGTGCCAGGGACCGCGGTATCTCTTTCAAACAACCCGCACCCTTGGCAGACTAGACTACAGCTAGTATATTATTTGACAGTGAACCCCAAACTAGACAGTTGGGATCTTGGGGCTCAGGATTCAAATTCTATGATTTATTTTTTCATTATTTAGTAATTCATTTGTCTTGCTACTTTTACATTAACTGACCATAACGACTAGGCCTAAACTCGTACAACCTGTCTAGATTTATTACGGTGACGTGTCAGCCCTTACCCAGATAGGTATTTGACATTGAAGAGTTAAGTAGGCTTATCTAGCTTTTCACCGATCCACCGTGGTAGACGTTTGTGTCTTTTACCTAAAGATTTAGTTAATGTTAATTATTGTATTTTATGTGTAAGCAACAATTTTCGTTTTCGGGTTATTTTATATTGAACTAGCTTTTGCCAGCGGCTTCGCCCGCGTTTACCAATTTACACAAAACCTTAACAAATTATACAACTAAACCTTCCTCATGAATCACTCTATGCATTGCATGAAAATCTGTGCAGTCGTTTTTGAGTTTATCGCGAACAGACAGACAGACAGACGCGGCGGATTTTAATGATTATACCTGCGGACTGACTTTACTTCTGTAGAATTATTTCTTTCTTCAACCAATAGATTTTCTAGTGAGTGAATGGTTCTGATAGTAGTGTCACAGAACACTACTATCCCTAGCTCTTTGGTTCTAGACGAGGTGAATTATACGCATAGTAAATGGAGGGAAGTTTTGCCAGCCCAGGGTCTGAATATGTGTCCGGTTTATAGCAATATTTTACATACTTAAGCGAATTGTGGTTGTACTATGTTACACCTCTGCCTAACCCTTCGAGAAAAGCAAGCATGATGTTATGTATATGTGAAATCAAGCCTATCTGGAATCCAAGCGGTAGGTAGACAAATCGATTAAATATTTATAGAGCTTAGACTCTTTTTACTGCAAAATAAACAAAGTTCTTTTAGGAAATAGTATCTTCAAATAATATAAGTAGAAAGCCGAATGAACAAGCTTCCTATTGTAATGAATATTGTTGTAAACAGTCAAGTGTTTATTCGTTCAAGGATAAAAGTAAACAATCGGAACAAACTTCGGTTCTGCGAGAATCTTCCAATGTTTTAGATCGACCACCGTATGTAACCGTCGTTTAATTTTATCAGCAAGAAATAATAATTATTACTTTAACTTTTCCAATTATCGAGACAAAACAAAAATACAAAAAAAAAAATAGCGAAAGCAATCATGTTAATTGGAAAGCCTCATCGTCAACAAAATCATCTTGATAGTCGATTGACATTTAATCATTAAAAAAACAGACGCTGACTACATAAACCATGCACCAAGCAAGCACCAAGCATTTCACGCAGTAGAAAAATTCCAAAGGTGTAAACAGCAATGGCTGCCCAAAACTGTCTATGGTATATACGCAATCTACCATGTATTCAGTACATGATTGTAAAAAAAATGCGAAATAAAAATTGCCTTGTGTTTAAATTTATCGTTGGTTTCATACATTTATATAATTACTAGCCTTTGCAAGCGGCTCCGCCCGCGTGGAGTTGTAAATTATCCCAAGGGAACGTACTACCGGGATAAAAAGTATCCTATATGTTAATCCAGGTTATAAACTATCTGTGTCCCAAATTTCATTCAAATTCGTTAATCCGTTTTTGCATGAAAGAGTAACAAACATCCATCCATCCATCCATAGTAGGATTCTTTTTTTGAAATCCAACGTAACATTTCAACGCTATATACGGGTCTAGAATTAGTGCTGAATTCATGGTCACAGTATGCGGGTCGATGTCATTAGCACCTTGTATACAATGCCATTGTTTTAATAAAACTATAAGTACTTTAAATCCAAAACAAAAAAAACAAAAAAAAAAAGTACTTTAAATGAGTGTGGTTCGTTATCGTGACTTGCACCTATATTTATATTTTAATCTAGTATGGTACATGCGGTAGCGTAAATTATAAGCCCATGTGTTTTCAATGTTACATTTATTTAACCTAGCTAACGTCATCTTACAAAAGATATCAGCCTGAAAATTAATTAAGGAAACATCCTTAATTATTTCGTAAACAGTAAACATACTGTTTACGAAATAATCCAAATCACGCGAATGTGAATGCTATTAATCATCGCTGGGCAAGAAAAATATATTCTATTCATTGGATATGGGGTAGAGATTAATTATAGATTGCATATGACAACACAAAAAATAACAATTAACTAAACAAACAAAGTAACTGTGTAACTGCTGTAGGTACAGTGGCCAGCACATCAAGCTACCCATATGTAAAATTTCTTTGATAGTTTTACAACTTTATTACAAAAGAATAAGGTTCATGTTGAATTGGAAAATAGGACAGTTTGGGATAGTTTGATGTGCTGGCGTATGTACTACAACTGTATAACTTCACTTAAAAATTAACAAAGTATGTACAATTACATACCTACAATAAAACGTTTCAAAAAGTGAAGAATAAAATACCTAAAATAAAAATTCTTAATCAAAACACTAAGCCAGTTCATGAAAGAATAGCAAAAGTTACCAAAATCACAGTCTCGTTTCCACTTGTAGAAATAAACGCAAGATCTTCATAAGTACTTACAAAAATCGTTTTATAAAGTACCACACTTCATCCAAGTCCTAATTTCTGTGAACATCCTTGAGCCGAAATAATGCCTTATAATATTAAACAAAAATGTTATACCCCGGAGCCGAGTACCAAGATTGCTACTTTAATAAGCTCTTGTCCCTTACCGACCATTTAGACATAGTTATTTTACCCTCAGAATATTATGTATTTAGTGTAGTACTTGCAATTCACGAGCGCGCCATGTCATGTTTAATATCGTTGAGGAACCTTCGTGAAATGTAAAGGCCATAAATACTATATCAAAAATATTTATATCGTAGACTAGCGATCCATCCCTACTCCGCACAGTTTTAACAAATTCAAAAACATCAAGATTTCTTCATTATATATTTCTTCATTAGGTACCTATATGTTATTTTTACACAGGTAAACTTTCCGGAATAAATTCTTCAAATGATGGTGAAAACCGCATCAAAATCCAATGCGGAAGTTAGAAGAAGAATGCCGTCACACAGACAAACACGAAAAGCGAACATGTATTGTTATAGATGTATGGACGGACGATGGATTGACTGTGTGAATGAGATATGGATAGAAAGGGTGTGACTACGGAGACACAAAATACAGAGAGTACAAAGTCAATCACATGTATTTACTTCACTTTTCATACCTACGCTCGGCGGTCGAGCTAGGGTTGTCAACTTTGGCTTATGCAAAAAAAAAAACTATCGTGGTAGTGGCACTCGTATCTAGGTGTTTGATTTATTGTTAAGAATAAAACAGGAACATAGGAAATATAAACCAATATTATCTAAAATATTTTAATTTTAATGTTACTCGTATTGTTATATTACAAATTTGTCACAGTAAATATCTTTATCTCGACGATTTCGACATTGGCACAATGTACGATCGCCGAGCAGTTCTACCTTAACTATTTATAATGAGGAAGATGAGCATATTTTTTAGTTTATAGGTACAACAATAAATACCTAATATAAATTATAAAAATATTACAAGGCCACAAAGTCATGTTCGCTTACCTACAACTAACTATTTTGTGTTACGTTGAAACGAACTATCGAAACACAAGCAAATACCTAGGTAGGTATTTACTTCTCTGAAACAACTGGTAGCTTATCAAACGACAATTCATAGTTTAATGTTGAATTTAAACAACCGTCCACTGAACAGTTATAATAACTGTTTTGTTGCTCCATTTTTGCACTTCACAGACGCGTGTCTCAGGAGATGGCCACTCGCGCTCGCACTGGTCCCAACCCGTCCGAGATATCGTGTCCGTGAGCGGTGTCTATGTGTGCGTTGCTCGAGCGCACTTTGTATGTAGATTGACTTCTGTACTCTCTGTATTTTGTGACGGAGATGACGACAAAGACAAAGACATGTTGCGCCGACCCCAAATAAATTGGAATAAGGGCAGGAGAATGATGATGATAATGATGATGACACCGTAAAATTCTAGTAGCAGTTTTCGAAGTAGGTACACCTTTAAACCACTCCCTCAATACAGGAGTTAAGATCTCAACATAACTAACAAAATAAGCCCAAACTCATGCAAAAAGATTGTGCAAACGTACCTCCAAACTAAGTCATATTTATGATGAAACAGAAAAAATCTTAACACCAATCCCGATAAACAACATGGACTACCCAATACGACTAACACACCCAAACACACACACACACATGTCTTTTAGAAAAAGAGACGTTGGCCGACCCCCAATAAATTGGGATAAGGGCAGAACAATGATGAGATAAATATAGATATAGACAGCCGTCATATTACAACGGCCGTCATATTACTGCGGCTGGCATATTACAGTGGCCGTCATATTACAGCGGCCGGCATTTAAGTTGACTATATCTGCTTATATAAAATATTTTTAAATAATTGAATTTATGCTATTGAATAGATGAAAAATCTTCCTAAACTCAATGCTTTATCGTCAAATCGTGTGTGTAGAGGTAACGGAAATCATTTTTTACAACGGTAAAAACCAAATTTTTCAAGTTAATACTTGCAAACATAATAATAATAAAAATGTAAACATAATAATTGCAAACATTTGAAGATGAAGGAGTGAAGAAGGATGAAGGGTGGCAATTGTTAGTTACATTTGGTTTAGTTTAATTTTGCCGCAAAAACCGAAAAACTGCTTATTTTTGTCAGATTTGCAAACTAATTATTTTTCGGCAGATTATAATCTATCGAAGTGAAACCGTCAAATTGTGAACTGGTATCAAGACGGACAGTATCTTGCGCTATTACTAAATAGTCAACTAGCGCTCGCCGGCCGCTGCCGCGGCACCGTTCGCTTCGCTCGCTCGGCTCGCGCGCTATTGGTCGCAATTCTAACCTTACCTAACCTATTCAGTCGGTAAGCAGTATGATGCAGTTCACAACTATTATTTACCGACAGTTTGTAATCTTGCGAGATAAATTATAAACAAACGATGTTCACAATCATACGGTGACATATACGTACCTAGATAGTCGCAATGCAAATCAAGAGTGCGAGTTATGTCACTGCCATATCAAAAAAATGTCATTGAGGTGCGTTCGTGAAATGTAAAGACATGGTGAAGACTAAAAAAAAAACGAAAATCTCTATGTCGTGTATGAAAGAACCAGTTATGTTTTTGCAAATGAACGAAGTTTCCTTTGAAGAGAGTCGACAAAAAAGGAACGGTAAATAAAGAGACTCATTAAGCTACCGGTAATAAGTCAAAGTTTTCTTACTTAACTTTTTCTACAACTGGGATCAAAGTAAAGTCCAGTAAGCCTTATTTTTTTCCAGCCGTGTTCGGATCCGGTCCATCTCGGCTCGTGGAGTTTGAATAGGTTTCCTGTAGCTATGCCCAAGTACTACAAAATATTACTCGCAATCTTCCTCTTCACACCAGATAGTAGGATTATTCAATGAAAACGATAAAGTCTACAGTCCAAATATTAAACCAAGGATTTTATCAACGGCAACGGCGGCGGCAAAAGGAGCTTTTGTCAACGGCTTTGCCCGTGGAGATCGAAAGTTATCCCACGGGAACGTACTACTGGGATAAAAAGTAGGTATCTTATGTGTTAATCAAGGTTTTAAACTATTTGTCTGTCAAATTTCATACACATCCATTCGGCCGTTTTAACGTGATTGAATAACAAACATCCAAACTTTCATATTTATAACATTAGTTGGATAAGAGCTGATAATTTAATCTTAAACTACAGTTTACAGGGCACTGTATATCTATCCAAAATCATGTATTACGTTATCAATAGAATTTCATCCTAAAAGGACATAAAACGTTGAATAGGAATCTTCTTTCATAACATTAGACAAAAACAAATAATTTTAAATGTTTTAAAGTGAATTGTCAGTTTACTATTAATCGACGACTTTTACTAAAAGCTTTGTTTACAAAACAGTACACTTGATCAAACGTATGTGTGACCACCGGCAGCGGGTTAGGCATAAAAAACTTTTTTCAAAAAAATAAACAACCGACTTTCAAAAAAACACTTAAAAGTTTATAGTTTTTATTTTTTTGAAAAATGTTTTTTATTTTTCACTTTTTAGTGGTTCACATGTGCTTACCCCTTCACAGCGTACCGGCGTCATGTTATGTTATTAACTGGTGTAAACAATTGACAGACATGAGATTTCAGCAATCCCTGTCCATTTGCTATCATTTATTGAGGAGTTCCGTTGCCTATGTCCGAAGTTCTTCATCAGATCTTCACTAAATTGAAAAGGAACCACTCCGAGAAAGTACTCGTCCAAAAACTACACAAATTGCTTCAAGTGTGCCTATAAAATTTGAAGAGTTCTCTCTATTTCTCCAGGATCCCATCATCAGATCCTGACTTGATGATCATGGGACCACCTGGGTAGTACACCCTTTCAAACAAAAAAAAATTATTCACATCGGTCCAGCCATCTTCGAGTAATCGGGGAACATACATAAAAAAAAAACAAACAAAAAAAAGGTTCCGACGAATTGAGAACCTCCTCCTTTTGGAAGTCGGTTAAAAATAAGATGCAACAAAACAAATAATGAGCTTCCATTTGATATCAAGGTGTTAGCAATACAAATCTACATAAGCCTTTCGTAGATACCTATAATACTGCCTGCAGACTAAGGCGACATTCGGTAACCAAATTATTCAGACACGAGGAACAAGTTGCGAGGAAACGCTAATAAAGATGCAGAGTTAAATGGGGCAACAATTTGACGCTTGATCTGAACTTTGTCATAACCGCGGGTAACATACGTAATGGCCCATCAGGAAGTTTAGTGAGGTAATTTCTGTCCGGTTTTGAATTCGCTCTAGGGATATAAGAAGAAAGAAAGAAAACACATTTATTTGTACCAAAGCAAGAGTGACAAATAAAGACAAAATTAAAACACAAAAATAACAAGTTAGGGGAAAATATACGTCACATCCGCACAAAACGGCCATCGCTAAGCATAATACTATGACACTGTCAACCATCAACTATCTATCACGTCAATTTATTGGCTAAAACATTTTTTGTGTGTACCTCTGATGTGAAACTGGACGTAATACTTTGCTTTCCAGCATTTCGTGTAATAGCAAACAGTAAATACTCTTGAAATTTAATGTTAGTCCAGATTTTTTATGAATATGTTGCTCAAAATTAAGATAAAACATCGCCCAGGTATGATCTGCAAACCGGTCGATTAGATCGACTGGTTTGCAGATCATACCTGGGTGATTCCACGGAAATGAGCTTGGAGGTGTAAGGATCCCATAAACAATTTATAACCAAAACGAATTATATAAGGTGTAAAAAAAAATGTTCCGAATTTCGTGTAGGTACTTGCTCGGTATCAAAAAACTAACAAATTGCAAAAAAAAACTTTTTTGTGATTATGGTTTGAATTTAATTTTAAACAACTCCTTAAATTTCTAAACATTAATTTTTAACACCTTATTAGTTATGTCCCAATACCAAACCACTTGAGATAATATCGTTCAAAAATATCGATAAAGAAAAATAAACTAAAACTTCACAGCTTTCACAATGGAATAATGTACGAGTTTCGTTTAACTGGTATCGGAATCGAAAACCGTTTTCAAACTGAATTCCTTTCTGCCCGTATGCTAACTTGTTTCAGTATTTCGATATACCATTTTTCTCGTTGAGCATAATGTCAGAATTATACGAAGGCAATCTTACATGTTGTGCCTTTTCTACCTATTTTAACACGTTTTTATTAGCTTGGTATGTATCTATGTAACGGAACCATTGAGCGGGATTTTCACCCCCTTCAAAGCGTCGGGTTGATTTGAAACTTTGCACACTTATCAAGGACTGATGCGGCAGCAATCTCTCTCGTCTGGCCCTGGTCCAGGCCATGGTACGGAGCGAGGGTGCATGAGTAGCCGTCACCTCCTTCTGCGAAGCAGTAATGCTCACAAAGAGTGAAGCGGCACACGTGAGGGAGAGCCAGTATATGCGCCCTCACCACCCTAGTTGCCGCGTGAGACGCCCTGGGCGTCGGAAATCCCAGGCTGCTTCCCGGCCACCGTGAGCGCGGGCTTGCGGATGGCGAGTAATGGGTAGCTCGCCGTCGGTTAAGGACCAAGCCCGGGTCGACAGCGCGTTCTGTTTCACGCGCGCCTCAAAGAGATGTCAGTACCAACTGGTGGGGTCCACAAGGGCCGATGCCTGCCAGGGGTGCGGGTTGTTCGAAAAAGATACCGTGGCCCCTGGTACACAAGCAACTGAAGGAACACGGGTGGGTTTTTATTCAGCAAAGTCTGACACGCCCTCCTGCTCCACCCAGAGCGGGAGAAGTTATTTGATGATTTGCCACCCACAAAAGAAAAACCCCTCTCCCTCTTAGTCCTGACACCCCGCATACCGGTCGTAGCGCGGTACATGTTTAAATATAAAAAATTTGAAATATTGTTTTCACCCGGCATACCACCAAGTGGGTCGAATAAAACGGGTGTTAACTGGGTTATAACCCACTAGTAGGTTTTAATCCACGCGATTACCCATCTCCAGCCATCCCCGCACACCAGCCGTAGCGCTCTACATGTTTATATGAAAAATCAGAAATATTTTGTTTTCACCCAGCCAAACCACCCAATGGGTGGAATGAATCGGGTGATAACTGGGTTTTAACCTAGTAGTGGGTTTTAATCCGGGTGATTACCCATCTCTAGCCCTAACACGAACGTGTGACGTACCTAAGCGTACCACAAATTCCGATGATTTTGGAATTAAAAATACTGGTTTCGCAAATATTTTTTATTACTTTGCGCCTCTGAACCTACAATACATATTCACTTGAAATATTAGAACTTTCAAAAAGGTTTCCATTCCTTCAAGTAACGGAGGTACTTCTCACAATTTGCATTAATAGATAATATAAATGTGCCGCGGGAAATTGGTGAATACGAATTGGTAATACTTAAAGTTAATAATGTCTGCTCCGAACAATGTAACCGAATTTTGTGAAAATCAGACTTCTACAGTGACATTATTATATCAATTATGTTAGTTTGTTGATTGTGTTAGTTCTGTTTTATGTAATATTTTAGTACACTAGTTTATTTATAAAATTGTATGCTCAAAAGTTCAAAGATGGACTTATTGCGTTTGTTATTGCAATGATGGTGATATTTTTTTGGATCGCGAATAATAAAAAAAGACATGGTACGGAAAGTTTTAAATTGGATTTACTATTTAACAATAACATTTATAAAGGTGTTTGTAAAAGATTAATATTATACAGAAATAAACGTACAGCGAAACCAGTCGAATTAAATACGTTGGCTAAGAGCTGAGACTTATCAATACAAACACTACATAATAAAGATCTTCGATAATAACAATAAAGCGTGATGATTTATAACATTGTCATAAACAAGTACTACTTCCTTATCGTACCTTCTAACTAATCCAATGTAACAAATCGCTGTACATGAGACTATAAAATAGGGCAAGATCGCGAACATCTCAGTTCAGTCAGTTCAATCAGCTCACTATTCACATGCAAATACATTCAATTCACGAGAAAAGCCGGATTCCCTGTAAAACTACCTTTTGTATCGAGATAAAATCCTGTTTCAGTATTGTGCCTATCCTTTTCAGAAGTGATACAATATGCTTTTTTGTTCCCTTTGGGTGTAAGCTTGGCTAGGCTAGACTGGCTTTTAAAAAACTTCAAAAAACCTAGGAGGTTATTTTACATATAAGTTTTGCGTTCTCTGTATGTATACTTTTAGGTATAGTTAATTGCCCTTGTGAGCTATCATAAAATCATTAAGTTGTTGTAGTGAAAAAAAAAAACCGATTGCTGTAAGTAGGTATCCGCTAATTTAGTTTTCCTAACTTATACGCGGAGAGCATTGTGTGTCTATCTTAATCTTTTTGGTAGGTGTTTGTGAAAACAATCAATTCAATTTCGTTTTAACAGGTATATTGTAATCCATATACTTAAATAAATATTTCCTCGTTTCGTTTCGTTATTATTCCGCTGTTTATCTTTGCATCACCCAAAGGTTGACAAGTAGAAGAAGCATATGACATTAAGATTACCTTAGAGTATAATGTAATGCTAATTTTTGCCAGCAGATTCGCTCACGTGGAGATCTGAAATCATCCCACAGGAAGATAACGCGTTAAAAAGAATCTCATATGTTAATCCAGGTTACAAACTATCTGTGTGCAAAATTTCATCCAAATCTGTTCGACCGTTTTTGCGATATCCAAACGTCTACTCATGCAAACTATCACATTTATAATAGATAGTGGAAGTAGGATAACTAGGATTTTTTTAAGCAGCAAAGCAGAGAAAGCCACGCTGAATGCTGGTAGATTTTCTATGATAATAGCGAGCCTACTTTCCAATGCAAATTAACGAGTTCAATCTCACGATAATATACTTTGGTTTTTGAAGGAAAAAGTTGGCCCTCGATTTTACGGATCAGCGAATTCATCTTACTTTTTATATAAAAAGTTTTCGCTTTTTAAGTACAGTTTGCCTATCCAAGATGTAATTTTAATCACCGTTAACCTCATAAGGGGTCATTGTACTCATCATTATGAACAACTTTTACTATTGGCCCAAACCTGAAATCGCGAAAATAAAATCAGCTGTTCCCTACATTTATGTTCGCATAACTCGTCAAAATGTAAGGGACAGCTGATTTTACACTTTGTATGTACGCTTTATTATAAAAGCGTAAAATAAGTTATATGTTTATTCATTTATGTATTACGCAGTAGAATGAGACAGTGACCTTCATGGTTACCAGATGGTTACTAAGCAATGTAGTACTGACTGAAATATGACTCTAGGCACCATAAATCAGACAATAGTGCCTGAAAAAATGTTTTAGTGTTCAATAAGGATTGTATTTATTTTACTTTTGGTAACAGCAGATATTTACATTTTTTTTTTTGTAAATATGTATATTATTGGAACGTAGGTACTAGTCACATTTTAAGTTGTTGATTTTATTAGTCTGTACATCATCCGTGCAATAATACTGTATTACTAATAATATTATAAATATGAAAGTTTGTATCTTTGGATGTTATGAATTTTGGCACACAAATCGAAATCAAAAGTCATTTATTCAAACTAGGCTGATGTCAGCACTATTTGAACGTCAAACTTACATAACACAATCCCCCAAAACGCACGCCCTTCACCACTTCCTAGTGCTTTAGCTGGGAAGAAGAAGTGGCTCAAAAAACTCTCCAGCAGCAGCAGTATATGGGATGGAATAATTCCCAACCTTCCCTTGTGTGAAACCAGAAGCTAGTCAATAAATAAATAACGCAGGAATTTCACAGCACACATACTTAGTACCGTACCAGTAATAAAAAATGTACACAATGTTTACAACTTCCCTTAAAATTCAAATACATTTTTCATAAGACCCGTTTTAAACATTCGTGGCACGCACGTCATAATTTAATGTCAACAGTTTCCATCGTGTCCTGAACTCTTGACCCTCGACAGTCGACTGCCTTAAGTGTTTAATTATATCTCTTGAACTCGGTTCGTTCTATTCCTCATGAAACTCCGTTGATTCGCAAATCGGTTTGCATTGTGAAAAATTTGAAAGATCCTTTATCTTATTTTAAACTTCACATACTGGTTGGACTTTGATCCATCGTTGGAGCCATTTCTTCCCGTGGGTGTCGTAGAAGGCGACTAAGGGACTTACTAGAGAATGGGCAGCAGCGTTCTCTATGCATTTTACCACCATACTGCGATCGCCAACCCGTCTACCAAGCGTGGCGATTATGGCAAACCCCCCCTCTTTTGGAGGAGGCCTATGTCCAACAGTGGACGTCTTTCGGCTGAAATGATGATGATGATGATGACTGGTTGGACTTTGATTAATGAAACAGACACTAGACAATCCCCGAGGCCTTCGCTGGTGATTTCTTTACTTACCTAAGTGAACTGTTTATGAATAAAAACTTACCTACAACGGAGGTAATTACTTGCTGGAGTGTGCTAAGTGCCCGTTCACCTGCACTTCGGATGACCTAAATAATGCCCGAATTAACGTGGCCACATACTAGGTTGAAGCTATTACAAAACAAAAACGAGTATGAGTACCATCAACACGTAAAGAAGAAGAAGAAGTTAAATTGTTTGCTAACATAGTAGTATAAGATCTTTCTTTTTTATAATTACGACATATGGATGTTACTTAAAAGATTTAAAGATTATTTCAGTTTATTAGTTAAATTTCACTATGATTGCTCACTTTACAATCGTAGTGACTTCAGTTCACGACAATGCGTCACCAAATAATGTATAAAGTTTTTTCTGACAATAACTTAAATTCATGATAATAATAGTGATAGTTAAACCAATAGACGGTGGTGAATAATTGCTTAGTAAATAAAACCGTAAGTACCACCCCACAAACCTCATTTAAGTAGGCTATATAACCGTAATTTATAGTTTTTAGTGCTTTCAGGTAATCTAGACCAAGACCTAGCCCTGGACTTTTAATTATCTTGACCTAAGTTAAAGCCCACTTAATTGAGTTTCTATGTCGTGTTGCTTTAGATAGTAATTTTAAATTTTTGCTAATCGTTGCGCGTCACGCCCCGAAAATCATAGTTGAAATGTTTTAGATATCAGTTTGCTTTAGGTCTATGGACCAGGCTGAGATATCTATAATTAGATTGGAAATCGATTTAGTAGTTTTGGAGGAAATCAACTTATAAAGTCATTTTTATTAAACTTTTTGATAATTTTTCAGTTTTCCTTTAAATATTCTTTCTGTATGGAAAGATATAGCCAAAATAGATATCTTAGAAGATAGGGAATCTTACAAAGAATAAAATATTAAGTGATACGCTTTATGTATTTTAACAAATTGGTATGTTATAAGCATAAATGTAGTGTAACTGTGATGAAATATAGTTCAAAAAATACTTTAAAACATGAAGCAATTAGCGGTTCTCGCTAAAGTAAAGTTTGCTGGTACGTAAGTAAACATGTAACTTAGCGTAATTCGTAGTCATCGGCTAGGTTCTAATTTAAATCTTCATATATATATCCTAGCTTCCGCCAGCGGCTTCGCCCACGTGGAGTTCGGAAATTATCCCTTGAAACGTAGTAACGGGATAAAAAGTATCCTATGTGTTATTCCAGGTTACAAACTGCCTGTGTACCAAATTTCATTCTAATCCGTTCAGTCGTTTTTACGTGAAAGAGTAACAAACATCCATCTATCCATCCATCCATGCATCCATCCATCCATACTCACAAACATTCACATTTATAATATTAGTAGTACAGTCCAAGTAGTGTTCTGAAATTGCTTTCTGAAGACTTGTAATAAACTTGTGTTATTATTCTGGTAAAGTACCCCTGTTAGAAGTTGTCATAAACACCCCCTACCTATTCAGAAGTCAAAACTATTCTTTTGGGTAATCTTACATCAAACGAAAACACATCGTCATCGTACATCTGTTAACGCCATGAAGAACAGAAGATGGTAGCCGTCCTGAAGATATCTGGAATCTATAGGTGCAGGACGTCAGCGTCGCGTGGACTGGGAGCTCTACACATACACCGAGATAAAACCTGGATAGGCAATACTATAAATATAAAATATAAAATATACACCGTGACATTTTAGTCGTCTTGCAACGGCAGCCCACTTCATGTATCCAATTACTACTAATCATTTATATAAACATATATTTTTGACCATTTGCATAATTCAAAAAATGAAAATATAATTCACTAAGACGCATGACGTATTTTGAAACAACCTGTTACAGAGGTGGAATTAATGATGGAATGTAACGGTAGGTAGGTAGATATCTTCTACCGTTTGATACGTAAATATTATTAACAGGGAGGGTGTTCCATAATTCTAAAGCATTATTTATTTTTCTTTGTACCTATTATCTTAATTAATGGTAACAATGTTTTAATCGCGCCTGTAGGTATTTTATGACGGATACGTTGAGTGGACCACTTTTTTAAGACGACTAAAATGTCACGGTGTATATAAAACCTAGATACCCTTCCCTACACACCCTTCGTGTCCAAGCGATCACGCTCGTCCGGCACAACTTCTCTAACACTCCGTATCTAAACTCAACCTCTTTCACTTCCGTTTACACATACACCACACCTACATCATAAAACATATGCATACACAGCTACATCACAAAACATATGCATACACAGCTACATCACAAAACATATGCATACACAGCTACATCACAAAACATATGCATACACAGCTACATCACAAAACATATGCATACACAGCTACATCACAAAACATATGCATACACAGCTACATCACAAAACATATGCATACACAGCTACATCACAAAACATATGCATACACAGCTACATCACAAAACATATGCATACACAGCTACATCACAAAACATATGCATATACAAATACATCACAAAACATATGCATACACAGCTACATCACAAAACACAAACACATACCAACTTTTAGTATCACTTAAATACGTTTGTACCTTATAGTCCTAAGCAGTCTCTATTATAATGTTTGTACTCCTGTGGAAACCTTGGCTGGTGAATCTTAATACATTGCACCATGTAACCTTAGGACGCCAGATTCAATTACGTTACTTGTTTGTTAGTTACTTTTTCTATTCCATATAACCCTAAATCGTAACAGACTGTACACACGGCTACACATCTAGCTATGAATTTCCAGTTTACGATGATCTCGCACTGTACGGAATTCCGATAAATGGAACTGGAACTTATACTGGAAATGTATAGCTTGATGTGTAGCCGTGCATACCACACTTTTTGAAATAAAATAATAATGTTAATAAATGTTTTTATTTTTTATTTTTACAACTAAATAATTTCCTTGGATTATTTCGCTCTCCGTACTCCATCATTCATATATCTCTTCAAATTTCGTCCAACTCTGGTCTGTTTAATATATCACTGAAGTGAAAGACACTTAACTAATATTCTGAATACTAATTCAATTTTCATAAATCGTGGCATAATGGTCTGTATTATAAGGGGCACGCAATTTCCAAATTGTCCCAAAATCTCTCCACTTTCCATTATTCATAAAAGTCCCACAATTTATTTTTCACCGTTTCCGTCCAACCCTCTCATAATGTTCTACGTACATTACAATTGTACTTAAAACGCTGTTCCGTAACCGTCCCACTGAAAATATTTAACCCTGTAAAGTAGCCTGTAATTTGGTACTGAACTTGACTCGTAATTATCACAAATAATTTACTTTTTCCATCGAGACTGCTGCATCGAGTTTCTGACCAGATAAGCCGTCTTTTTACACGATTTTTATTAGCTTCGCCTGTTTGTTTGTAACCGACTCCTTTGGACTTTATTTTGACCTACTACAAACGGCCAGATTTAATTTAAACTTTGTATTATCGATGACCAATGACAATTCAATAATAAAAAAAAAACAAGAAAAAATCTGAAAAATCACGCTTTTGTAGACAATAGAACTAAAAAATTGAAAATAAATGATAGTAAAAAAAAACACGCCACAAAAACCAAACTAAAAAAGCAGAAAATAACTTTTAAAAAGCGTGGGGTGCTTGATATTAATTGATCATAAAAATACCTCAAGCAGCAACCTACGACTTTTTAAAATTATTTTCTGCCATTTTGGTTTGGTTTTTAAAGCGTGTTTTTTAGTTTTTTTTTTAACTATTATTTATACTCTAAGAGATGTGCTTTTTTCTTGCTGAGACCAGTAGCCTGGTGGAATCAGCCGCGACTTACAAGTTGTAGGTCATAGGTTCGATCCCTGACAGGCTTTTTTTTTGGTGGGAACTCATCAAATAACTTCTCCGGCTCTGGGTGGAGCAGAAGGGCGAAGACGAAGACTTTTACTGACTAAAACCCACCCGTGTTCCCGCAGTTGCCTGTGTGCCAGGGGCCACGCTATCTCTTTCGAACAACCCGCACCTCTGGCAGTGCGAAATTATTTCATCACCACTGCTCTCAAAACGGTGAAGGAAAACATCGTGAGGATACTGGCATGCCCGTGTGATGGATCACAGATCACTCCCTCTCACATAGAGAGGCCTATGGCCCAGCATTGGAAACATTTTAGGCTGATTGTTTGTATGATGTGCTTTTCTGTGTCACCGCACAGTTAGTTACTAATAACTGTCAGTACTTTACAAAAAATATGAAGAATTCATCAATTGAGAAGATTCTGGTGTTTTTTTGTTTGTTTTTTGAGGGTGGGATATCATCAAATAATCGCTCTGGATGGAGCGGGAGGGCGTGTCAGTCTTTTACTGACTAAAACCCACCCGTGTTCCTTCAGTTGCCTGTGTGCCAGGGGCTACGGCATCTCTTTCGAACAACCCGCACCCCTGGCAGAGAAGATTCAGGTTCATTGATGTTTTAAAAAAATTGCCATATAATAAATACAATATATGAATGATAGAGCTTTGCTCGTTTTTTTTTTGTTTTGACGGTTTCTAAAAATAAAACCTAGCTAGATCGATTTATCGCCCCCGAAACCCCGCCCATACTAAATTTCATGAAAATCGTTGAAGCCGTTTCCGAGATTCGATATATTAGATAGATTATATACATACAAATATACAAGAATGGCTCGTTTATAGGTATTATATATATATATATATATATATATATATATATATATATATTAGATTAGATAGATACAATACAATACATGCTTATATTGCATTTCACAGAAACACAATTTAAGTATATGAACAACGTCTTTAAAACCCTACATAATTATACCAAAATCAACCCTGCATTATTCATAAAACTGACTCATAATTTCTTTTTAACCGTTTCCGACCCACCTCGTTTACAATTGTTCTTAAAACATCGTTCCGGGAATGCCCACTTGTATTACGCAACCCTATAAAATAGCGTTGTAAGGACCCTCGAGTGACATCGCCTTTGTTCGCTCCCTCTGTGTGTATCTCCGCCATTCATAACTTGAAATTCGAAGTTAACTGACGTCTTTGTATTTAAATGGTGTGGGTTTAATTAAATATATTATCTTATCTTTGTGATGTTTTCTTTGATAATTACGGAGGCTGTTATGAATTGTTATTGCAGGATTTTACATACGCATAATAAAAAAGCAAAAAGGGTGAACTAAAGAGGGTGTGTACTTGGGACCACACGGTAGAATTGAAAACTTACGAATGGGACCGGTTATACGCGATTTAGCGTCACCGACCGACTGGAGCGGAGTATACCCAATTCAAGCGTCACTGAACTGAGCGTGACGGATCAGTTTCGTTCATTGATCAGAAAGAGCGCAAAAAACTACGATTAATGATACGGTTAGTGTACTTATAGCGGATGAGAGATCTCGACTCTCCAACATAAATATACGAGTATAATTACCACAATGGCATTCTAAGTTGTCTGCATTGTGCACGTCCCTTTCCAGCCATAGGCGGCGCAGCCAGCGATAGGTTGCATTAGTCACATCAAAGCATACTAGAGGTGGTCGTTGAATCAATAAACTGTTTTTTTAACGACTTTTCATTCGTCAACGAGATAACTGTTAATCATCAATGAAAAAACAGGTTGCAAATATTAGCTGTTAATTTACGTCAACGCACAAGACGCATTAGTTCAATAGTCGTTATTTTATTCAGTTCCAAATAAAACCAGTTGAAAATAAAATTCTGCTAATGCTGTTAATTTACGTCAACGGCTCAATGGATTATTTCACTATAATTTTGTTAATTTCTGAGAATCAACTGTGTGTATTTCAAATGTAAATATTATTTGATTTTAATTAATGAAATGATCTTTCTGGATATTATTTGTACCCAGCCAGTCTGAAGCCTGGAAAGAGTACGAAGGGAATGTCATTATATATTTTTAAATTCTTATTAAATTAATTATTTGCACAAAATTGTCAATGATTGAAAACGTTGACATAAATTGACGCTAAACGCTACAGATTGAACATTCAAAACCTGTTAATAATTTAACAGCTTTTTTAACCTGTTGACCATTGATGATTAACAGTTAAATTCATTAACCAAAAAACCGTCAATGACCCACCTCTAAAGCATAATACACACACATACAACCTGTACCTAGTTGACCGAAACAATTACAGTCACCGTAGCCAAAATTGACATGGGATGTTTGTATGAACTTATAGTTACTTCAAGGTACTCCCAGCAATACTGTGAGGGCCTCAAGGGCTCACTGTACCGGGATTTAATAATGAAACACCGTTTGTTGAGGAATTTCACTAATTATTACTATAATTCTACCAATCTTATTTTTTATATTTTTTCTTTAGGTTTGTCAGCCCGATCACTTGCCTACTGTTATTTCTTATATTCTATGTCTAAATTAGGTTGACAGTTCTATTCAAGACACACAGTATTCAAGTTATTATAGCCAGCACAGAAAACCGTACGGTCAACTTTTGCAAACAACCGCTACAGCACCTCTACAGAAGTTTAAAATGTCGTATCAAACTAAAAAAATAGTGACATAAGTAGCACATATTTTCTCAAGGCGCCGGCACCTCCGGTAGGTATGACGTCAGCACCACTTTATTCCACGTCAACATGAAAACATACTGAGAAAGCCTCGTTTACTTACATTAGGTCTATAAGAACGGATATAGGTGACGTCATCCATCACGCTTGACAGGAACTCCTGACGCTACGAAAAAATGTTCGATCAGAGGGTGTACACCCCTCATGTGACATGGTTTGGCAGAAAACTGCAGATAAATCTTCAGGATTTTGTTTTTATATATTTCAGCATCTTTTTTTCGCTGTTTGCGATGAAAAGATGTTTTTGTCAACAGTTCAGACAGCTATCGTGATACAGGGTGAGGCTCGTCTGAGTGTAAATTTTCGATCGTCGACCGTCGGGTACTGCATATGTCAACATTTGTACAAGCATTTTTTCTTTGATAAATAAATAAATTATTTTATTTATGTAAGTAGGTTTGTACATCCGTGGATGTGTTTACCGTCTTCACATACCAAGACCCCTCCGTGCCTCGGAAAGCACGTTAAGCCGTTGGTCCCGGAGTTCATTCGTGGGTGCGTTCATTCCCACACAACCATAGCAAGTTAGAGCTAGATGTTCATTAAGAATGCAGACCTTAATTTTCCACCACCATCTGTATAGTAGATGACAATTTTTACATACCAAGACCCACGTCGACACACACCAAAACACGTTAATCCGGCTGTCATTCGTGGAACTTTGACAGTCGTTACGGGACGTCAGAAACCCGAAAGTCTGACAACCAGTCTTATCAAGGAGTATCGTATTACCCAGTAACTGGGTTGTGGAGGTCAGATAGACAGTCGCTCCACTTAAAATACTGGTATGCAGCCGCATCCGGTTAGACTGGAAACTGACTCCAACATTGTTGAGAAAAGGCTGGGCTTATGATGAAGTAGGTTTGTACAAACACTTTTACACGTCAATCATATTTTTGAACTAGATGAGGTCGGCCGGGGCATTTCCTACCTGACTTTTCTGAGAAGAAAAGCCGAAACAAACTAAGAGGTCACAGTCTCTTGTAAAGTCTAGACATAATCTTGGTCAGAACATGGAACATCGGTTTGTGCACAATTTGCAGTTTGTTACCATATGATACTGCTGACATGATGGTCTTTATTCTAAAAATAATAAACTCGCAACTATTTGTTGCAAGCGTGTTAATTTGACATCTTGAACTGCAATCTGAAGGCCAATTCTCGTAATTAGAAATGTTCAAAATCCAGTCGCAGTCTCATCTCGGCGACAGTCAAATGTCGAAACTTGAGGTATTTTTGACAGATTGGGACTGAGATCAGACTGTGAACGTTCTTAAAATTACGAGAATTGCTTCTCTGATGAATGATTAATTCATTCATGACATCATTATGGTCTTACTAAAATTCATCTCATATCACATAAGGCGGATGTATTAAGGTAGCCCGCAAAATTCAAGATGTTCCAAGTTCATGTAAAAGACATGAAGAAGAACTTTATTTATGAAAAAGACATTCAATAGAATTAAATATACTTAGAGGATTGTATTGATGATTTTAATTATTATAATTATGTATTTACATTATTTTGTTGGGAATCATATTGTGTTAAACACACACCTGCAACCACCACTACAGGATAGGTACCTTGTATTGTGTGTGTTGTGTACTAATGGTGTTTTTAGCTTATAGTATGGTGCCCACATAGCCGATTATAGCTGATTGTCTTATTACGCTATAATATTGATGCCATTCGATAAGCCGCGCTGAATTACTTTAGATTCCAATCTTACATCTATGTTAAGCGAATATGGTGTTTTTAGCTTATAGCATGGTGCCTAGTACAACACACCTTGACACACCGACGTGCAAATTGCAAAAAATATAACAAAATTTGAACTTCGCGGACTACCCACAAACCTTTCTTAATTAACGCTGCTGCTAACACTCTCGTCTTTTACATTTAATAAGACTTTACCTTCATACTTTCATCTTGTTCTGCGCCAGTGCAGCTGAGTGCATTGCGGCAAAGCCAAATACATCTTCATCATCCATGCAGGTCATAAATTTCAACCAAATGCTGCAGTGGTGCTTGAAGGCGAATCTTTAAATCATCCTCGTTACCGTTGAAATGAAGCTCGTAAACGAAAAATACTTCACAATAAAGAAAACCTACCTTCTGATAGGTAAAATTAATGGTTAGAGTCGCTTTTTCATAGTATTGAAGTTACTTATTCGCAATAGGATCGAAAACAATTTTGATGTAATTTTTTGGTTTCTTTTCAATAGTTGCAAAACATCAAAATACATATCTACTTTAAAGATCATCATCTGCCTAGCCTTTACCCAAATATGTTCGGGTCAGTTTTCATTCCAGTCGGGTGCAGCTGAATACCAGTATTCTTCATGAGGCGACTGCTTGTCTGACCTCTACAACCCAGTTACTGGTCGTTAGATTTTTCGGGCTTTTGGCTACCCGTAACGACTGTCAAAGATCCACGAATGACAGCCGGGTTAACGTAATTTCATCTGTGTAGACGTGGGTCTTGGTATGTATAAATGGTTATCTGGACTGTATGGTTATAGTCTATTATTAAAGTCCATTAAAGATGGTGGTGGCAAAAGGTCTGGTAACTTGCTATAGCTGTGCGGGATTTTAGGCTATAGATTTGTGACTAGTTCACTTTGGAAAATGTATTAAAAGGCACCCCTTCTCATATTCAAGCTCTAAATTTCAAACAATATTTTCAAAATCAACAAAGGCTTGCTCCTAGCACTTCATACGAGAGTGCCAATTACCTCCCTATTAAACCAACACATAGTTATTTAACGGCTATCACTAACAAACAGTTTAAAAGCCCATATGAGGGGCCGCTCTGCAAAGGGGCTTGAAACAATATTATCTCAACTCTCACCAATGCTAGATAACTTGGTAAATATTTGATTTGAGTCAAGCGCCGGGGAAATAAATGGAAAGTTTAATTACAATATATTTCTTCAATTAATGGGTTTATTGTTGTAGAATAGAATAATAAGAAAGATTTTAGGGGAAGGGCACATTGTTCGCAGTCTCGCAGAACCGATGGCCGATGGGCCAAAAGGTTCTGGAGTGCAACCGCGTACCGAAAGACAGGTGGACCGATGTCCTGGTGAAGGGCAGAATCGGGTGGATGTGAAAACCACAGAACCTGACAAAATGGCGGTGCTTGGGGGCGGTCTATGTCCAACAGTGGACGTTTTCAGCTGACATGATGACAACGATTTGCAATGGTTATGATTGTTATTACCGCAGTGGGGATTTCTTATATTATAAACAGTTGGGTCGGGTAAAGTGTTTTGTTTGAGTTCTGATTCCTGCGAAATCATGCACCGCCATGTTTTCCTTTCAAACTCTATGTTCGGAAAACCGCTCCGCTTGAAATGTTAACAAAATTAAAAGCCATTGCTACAATTGATCCATGCTCAGAAAAAGGACGAGATCCTGGAGAGCATGGGGTTTATAAACTTTGCTTAAAGCTAAGTGATTAGATGGATTTTGAAAATTATCCCCCGGGGACGTGCTACCGGGATAAATATAAGCTTTTGTTTATTCCTTATAACATCAGCAACATTTTATTCTTTTTTTTTGGCGAGAGGACGTGTCAGACTTTAACTGACTAAAACCCAACCGTGTTCTTTCAGTTGCATGTGTGCCAGGGGACACGGTACTTATCTCTTTCGAACAACCCGCACCCCTGGCAGGCATCGGCCCTTGCGGACCCCACCAGTTGGTGCTGACACCTCTTTGTGGCGCGCGTGGAACACAACGCGCCGTCGACCTGGGCTTGGTTCTTACCGGACAGCGAGCTACTCATTACTCGCCATCCGCAAGCCCGCGCTTACCAGGAGAATAGCAGGAACAAACAGACGGAAAGACAGCCTAAAATATTAAATCTTTCTTTTTACAAAAATACAATGATTTTTGTGTTAAATGGCGCCTATACTTTCATAATTTGCATTTAGTAAAAAGCTATTATTTTGACATTTCTAACGAAAACTTTTATAGATGTATAGATGTGCTGATACCAAAATGATAAAGCTCATAGAGCAATATTAACCAGGCCGTGTTTCGATACCGTTTCAGAGTTCAATCACGTTCCTTAGGTGTCTACTTCAATGAAATACCACTTGAGACTACGTAATTTATAGCCCTGTATAAAGTTAGAGGCTGTAAACCGTCGGAGTATTACCGATTTAATTGAAGATTGGTGAAGCGATAAAATGGGTTTCGGTGATATTATTTACGTAGTAAACGTCAAAAACGTGAATTGATTTATGTTGTATATTTATAAATATTTGGCAAACGAGCTGGCGACATAAAATATGGTATTCATTATAGAGAGTGGCCGGCCAGGCTTTAAACTGGAAAATATGGAGACAGTTTTGAATAATTGGTTCTCGATTTATATTATTAAAATATGTATCTTAATTTATTTCTTGTAAAATGAAAAGAAATAGGTGCTTGTGGCCAAGAACAGGTGAAAGTCCCGGCTGGAATTTCTGTATCTTTGATAGTCGTCACCGGTCGTCAGAAGCCGGAAAGTCTGACGACAAGTGTTACCATGAGGTATTCTGTTACCCAGTAACTGGGTTATGGAATTTAGATAGGCAGTCACTCCGCTTAAAATACTGGTAGTCAGCTGCATCCGGTTAAACTTAACGCCAACCCCATGATGTTGGTAAAAGGCTAGGCAAACAATGATGAATAGAATTAAAATTCTTTCACAAGTTTTCAAAACAAATGCTCATGACAAACTAATTTATTTATTTTATTAATATTATTAAAAATTAAAATAGTAAATAATTAATTATTTACTGAAACTAAAGTAATTTAGTGGTGGAATGGCAATATGGGGAAGCAAAAGCCTGCTTCTATTCTCATTTTGCAGATGGATCGATAAAAATAAATAGGTATATAGAAAAGGCAAATTTAGCAATAAAAAAAAAAAATTACCACAAGCGAATACTTTTCTCATACAAAAAGCTTTTTTTTCCTTTTTCACAATAATGATACAAAAAGAGAGGGAATCTTTTTAAAAAAAACATGTGGCCTTGTCTGTTAACAAAAGAAAAATCCGTACATTCTTTTATCTTTTCGCATTGATGGCACATATCACACTGACCGAAAGATCAATGTCGGATTCTCCAAAGATTTCAACTTTGTGTATCAAAGATAAACTACCAACATAACTTGACACATCTTCTATATTTAAAACGCTTTTAAGACAAGCAGAATAAGGTTGATTATTTAATGTTCTGGGTTAAGCTGAGAGGTCACTGTAAGATTGTTCTTGGGGTTTTCGAAGTTACTGAGAGGATTCAAGGTCGGCTAGCTTTTATCTCGTATAAGCTTCAATGGATCGAGTAATGTTGTTTAAGCGTCGATATTACTTTTTTTCGGCCATGTCAACGGTACTTAAATTGCTTCGTGTTGTCTGATTGCTATAGTTAGGGATTAAATTCGAATGATTCATCATATCAGCCCAAAGACGTCCACTGCTGGACATAAGCCCCCCAAAAGTGAGGATTTGCCATAATCGCCACGCTTGGCAGGCGGGTTGGCGATCGCAGTATGGTGGTAAAATGCATAGAGAACGCTACTGCCCATTCTCTAGTAAGTCCCTTAGTCACCTTCTACGACACCCACGGGAAGAAATCGGATGGTGCTATTCTTTTAGGTCGCGGAATTCGAATGATTAAGTAGACTGATTCCTTGATTGTAATCATCTTTACGATTTTTGTATCATTAGGGGTGCCACAATGCTACAATGATAAAATAACATTGAGTTAAGCAAAGGTGCACCTATAGTAGACACACGTTGCACCAGCTATATTTAAGTCCCATGTAATAGGGGCCAGCCTATTGACTTCATCCGGGCATAAATCAAGACTCCGGGCTGCTACTGACAAATAATTAGATGAAAAACCTAATAAAAATTTGCCCAATCTGGGAATTGAACCAATTAGGTACCTCATACTCAGCAATAGTATCTATTTGCGACCACTTGTCCAACGATATGATGAATGATTTTATTTCTGTAAGTATATTTGTACAAACAATTTTACAACGCAATCATATTTCAAAAACTAGATGACGTCGGCGTTTCCTATCTGACTATTCTTAAAAGAAAGGCCGAAACAAACTCAGAGGTCACAGTCTCTTTTAAAGTCCAGACATAATTTTGTTCAGATAATGTGAAGACGACGTTAGTAGATTGATGTCTGACATGGTCTCTTGAGGTTAGAGCCTCACGGATTGAATGGACTTGTCCAGTTTTTGCACGCATTTGCAAGTAATTGTGTAGCTCAACTCTAAACTTAAAGAGCTCAACGATGCGACAAACAATAAACACTTATCATCTGTATTTATGTCACAAAGGAGAAATTGTCATGTTACACAAAAGATAAGCACCGAGACAAGCTGTCATTGTTGTTAACCACACAGAAATACAAGGATTTTCTTTGTTTTAATTCCGTATTATGGTTACTAAGAACCTTTGAACAACTTATTAAAATATTGTTATTATGAGCATTCTCCCCACGCAGGCTGGCAACGGCGCATTTGTGGCGGTTTTTTGTGATTATTTCATACACAAACAAAAGTAAACATTTTTTTCAGCCATGCACTAGATCGTTGGTATTTTCAAGTTTGTATGCAATTTTTTTTACAGTTATTTTGGTATTTGGTTATAAAAATCGCCATACCGTCAATTATTTCTATTTGCATTACTAAGTACGATTGAATGTTTTTTATGAAAGAGTAAATATTTAAAATAATTATAAATACCAACGATTTAGTGCTTGGCTAATAAAAAATTGTACTTTTGTTTGTATTTAATTAAATAATCACGAAAAACTACTATAAATGCGTTGTTGCCAGCCCGCGTGGAATGAATGCTCTTAATTTATTTTTGGACTCCAGTCCTTAAGTGTCCTTTTATTTGTCTCAGCTTGTTAAAAGTTGTGCGAAATTAAACTTTTTAACAAGCTACTGTGCATTTGATGTGCTAGCCGTAGCCACGATCTCGAAATTAAAGGACTTTCAAATTGGATTTTTATGGCATAGCTTAATTTGAGTTAAAATGTCATACCTAGTATGCATCATTCTGTGGTCAAAATGTTCTTAAATTAATGTTATATTGTCTGTTTCTGTAGGTAGCTAAATAAAACTTCTGAGATTTTTTAAGTTATGAACAGCCACCCGGGTCGATCCATAAGGTTAAGCTACGCTTGCCGGGGTTGGTCAGTGGATGGGTGACCATCTTTACATACCGAGACTCCTCCGTGCCTCGGAAAGCACGTTAGGTCGTCAGTCTCGACTGCCATTCGTGGATCTTTGACATTCGTTACGGGTCGTCAGAAGCCCGAAAGTCTGACAACCAGTCTTTCCACGGGATATTGTATTAGCTAGTACCTGGATTGTGGAGGTCAGATAGGCAGTTGCTCCATGTAAAACACTGGTATTCAGCTGCATCCGGTTAGACTGGAAGCTGACCCCAACATAGTTGGAAAAAGACTATGCAGATTGATATTGAATCAAAATGGTTTTAGTATTTTTCCAGCTTCGCTGCTTGTTAAGCGGTGTCTAAAGTACAGCTTACACATTTCCTTTTGTCCGTCCTTTTAGCCGTCTTTTGATGCCAGTAACAGAAAAGCCTATATTCGGTACCTTTTTTTTATTACAATAGCATAACCTATAGGTATCTAGTACTAGCTGTACCCGCGGCTTCGCCCGCTTAAATGTTGGAAATTATCCCACGGGAATGTGCTACAAAAAGTAAACTATATTATTACTCCTTATAGCATCAGCTATCTGCCAGTGAAAGTCCCGTCAAAATCATTCCAGCCATTTCTGAGATTATGCAGAACAAACTAACAAACAGACAGATAGACAGACAAAAACCAACGAGTTAGTTACTAAAGAATATGTAGGTAAATAAACACTATCATAGTTATACAAACCAACACCACCAAAAACTATCTACAACTTTAAAACATGATAAAAGCTCCAATCAACCAGCACCAGTTCAATCAAAAACTATGTAATTTATAATCAAGAGTCAACCCTAACATAATTGGTTGTGCAGGTGGCTATAGTGATGGGCCGAATAGCGTCGCTTCGGCTTTCGATCGGGGCCGAGGCCTGAGCCAATGTGTAATTGGCTTGGCATTGTCAATGTATATGCAAACTGCCCTAGTGTTGAAATTGGGAATGTTTTCAGTCTGCGCTTCGTTTTCGTTTAAGTGGGATTGAATGGGCTTTCAAGTTTTATTTTGGGCTACGTAGACTGAATGGTCTATTTTATTAAATCAGGAACAGATAGAACTCTAAACTAACACATAAAATTAAACCACGTCAGTATTCTTTATGTGGTTAGGCACAGGTATTCCACATTTTGACAGTGTTACTAACTAATAATATTTATTTTAATTCCGTAAAATACAAAAAGTTCCTTAAATTATTAGCCAGACGTTTCTCGTGTCATCTACTGCAATATACTATACACATACACACATTTGCGAGAATGGAAAAGACGAGTCCTGGAATGGAGACACAGAGCGGATACCCAAGGGCGCGGAAGACCACCACAGCGCTGGGTGGACGACATCCGACGACATGGAGGTCAAGACTGGATGAGTCGGGCACAAGACCGACAGGAGTGACAGAAGAGGGAAGAGGCCTACATCCAAGATTGGATAACCAAAGGGCCACCACGATGATGATGACACAAATTTTACCCCTACTTAGAGAAAAGCACTATACGTGGTGGCAGGGACATCGATGCACAATCTGTCACCGTGGATTAAGTACATGATTCCTGAAAATTTTATTTCAGAAAAAGTCCATAGAGTAAGTAAAGATTTTGCTTATCCTCTAGTATTAGTACAGATAAAGATTACATACAATTAAAAACTTAAAATTCAGCGTGGAGCTGCATCCACCTCCGCAACATCAGGAAATCCCACCGATCTGTGAATACACTGACAACACTGTTGGTTCTGCCGCGAATACGTGACATCAGGGATACACATCTCAATGCAATACCTACGCGGTCAAAGTGTTTAACACCTTTTGTTTTTTGACGTGACAACGTCTTTTCGCTCGAAGTACTGATGATAAGTTCAATATTTCTGACCGACAAAATCATGTAAGACTTCAAACGCTAATCACCACGAGAGTCTTAGTGCTAGAGTAATGTTTGAGAATTTATAAGATAGGTCATATTTATAAAAAAAATTAACTCCAATATTATTTGCCTATGACGTCATGCGCATGACCCTCCAGTTTTCATAATGTGTCAAAATTCCAATTCATATAGCGCAAAAACGTGTTTAGTTAGAACACTGATTCTAGAATCGTTGTCAAGAGTTGACAAAGCACTACTAAGGGATTAAGGGAAACTTTAAAAAATATTGGCCAAAATAGGGTTAAAAATTAATTTGAAGTTGACAATAGCAAACTAACTCCATATATCGTGTCATATCGGCCGTAAATATGCTCAGAAATGAAAAAAATCCCAACCGAAGAAAACTCGCATTAAAATAAATGCAATGAGCCTAAAAAATCTAATACCGAGCAAATACATAAACCTGCGGCAGTACCTGAAACCTTTAGAAAATTTGCAAATAGCAAAATAGTTTAAGATGTCGTCTAATATTGGCTATGTATCTGCTCAAAACTGAAAAAAAAACCGGTGAAAGCTTACTTCACAAGAAACGCCCTGACTCTACTCAATCTAGTATCGGGCAAATACAACGGCTACAGCTGTATCGGGAACCATAGAAACATTTGTTACCAAACCCTAATTATAAAGTTTTCACGAAAGCAAACGGCGCGAACTCGAATTGCGCCTGCTTATTTTTTTTTAATAACAGCAATCCCAAGGAAAAGGATCCAAAGATTCGCATCGATGTCCCTGCCAACAAGTCATCCTTAATAACTCACATACGTTCATGATAATTATTTTCACAAAACTTTTAGCCATAATATTTAGTTTAACTATCGGCTTATTTACTAAAGAAGATTTACGAGATATTACAGAGACTTTGGTCAAGCTTAAATTGCCTCGCCCATCCTAATATAACATTATACGAGTAGCTATGAAAGTTTGTATATTTGAATGTTTGTTACTCAATCATGTAAAAACGGCCAAACGGATTTGGTTAAAATTTTATTTTTATTTCAAATTTAAGTAAGACAGTACAATATAAATAACAAATCTTAAATGAGGGTATCGTAAACAGAAATTCGACACTACCATCTGTGTCTGAACTAGATAAATAAATATCTGTATCTCAGACAACAGCGCACTTCCTTATAATGTACATTTAAAGCTTACAAGTTCAAGTTTGCTTTGATTACCTATATACATTTTTCGTTATATTTAGATCAACTTAATACAATAAAAATACAAAGAAAGTAAAATTAAGTAAAGTGGAGTGGAGACCTCCTTTTGTGTTGAATGTAGATGAATGAGTGTGTGTAGGAGGGTGAGTATGTAAAAACTTAGTGTGGTACAATTAAGAGGTTTTCAGTTTCATCATAGGTCAGCTTATGAATGTACTCAAACACTTTATTCTTACAACTTCTGCTATTTAAGGCAAGTATGTCGACAATTCTATCAATCCTTCTATAAAGGTACGGGCCTAAGAAGCAGAAAAACCTATTGACGAATGGGTGTTTAAACATAGATTTGTCGGAAGTGGGTATAGGTTTTCGTCGCCTGGAAGGTATTGCTGGTTTTTCAAAGTTCGCTCTTGTATGCTGTATCAAGACAGTGTGCAGTATGAACAATTGGCGGACAGAGAGGACCCCACAGGTTTGGTACAAATGATAAGTTGGGAACAAATACGGACGGAAAGTGCTTACTTTGAGAATAGCTCTTTGGGCTATTCTCAAAGTATATATCTATATATCTAATTTGGCACACAGATAGTTTAAAACCCGCATTAACACATAGTATACTTTATATCCTGGTAATACGTACCCGTGGGATAATTTCAGACCTTCACGCGGGCGAAGTCATAAGCAAAAGTTGTAATCAGATATGTGTTTACTTAATGAGCCAAATCCCAATGGCCTAAACACTCACATCGAAGGGACCGAAGGCCAAAACCCTTCTGTTCAAACAAAACAAATCACAAATCTATTTCCGGACCGCAGCACATGTTTGTCCATACTTTTGTTCTGAGGCCACAGATATTGGTCTCACTAAACAAATATAAAGCACATGAATGTTGCAGGGAATTGGACTGGAACCGTTTCGGCAGCTGTCTAAATCGCGTGAAAGAATAATACACGAACAGTTTTCATTTAATAAATGGGTGAATGGAAACGGTTTTTGAAATTGATGTTATTTTTAGAATGGACTGTCGGCTTATTTGTGTTTCGTTGTCATTCTGGATACGCCACTTCACATTAAGAATAAAAAAAAGAGGCTGTAACAGGTACAGTCAGGGAAATTAATTGGTTGTCATTTTGACACTACGTCTACGTACCTACGTCCATTTGAATTATTATTGACATTTCATACAACTATGAATATACGGAAAATTTTAGTTGGTATCCAATTTGATAAAAAATTAAATTCGCTAACTTTATAAACTACTAGGACTTTGCCCAGGAATTCGTCCGCATGAAAAATTGGAGCTCATGTTGCTCCGGAATAAAGTCGTTTTTGAGTATATCCATCACAAACAATATAACAAACAATCAACTCTTTCCTCTTCATAATGTTAGCGTAAACCAATTATTTCAAACATTGCATGCATTATTGATAACGAAAAAAGCATAGGGAATAAACTAAGTTGAAAAAATAAACTTAATAATCTTTATAGTTATTTGGTTTCATCAAGTAAATCCCGGTTATTCAAAATTCCACAATACTGTATTACAGTTAAGGTAGGTAATTAGCAAAACTTTTAAGAAGTTAGAAAACTATAGAAACGAAGCTTTTGAGGTGCCGTGTACATGAACTAAAATTAATTAACACTTGTTCTTTGCTAGCCCAGTGATAACTATGATTCCTGTTAAGTATTCATTACACATAAAGGGAAAAATAGAAAAGTTAGATTTAGGAGTTAAATAAGTAGGTTGAAATTCAAACCAAGAAGAGTCAGGATGAGATGTCGAAATATGTACAGGCTGGTAGGGATATCGACGCGCAAACTGTAACCATGAATTAATTCATTGAACTAGACCACCATAGAAATTGAGGCCACCACAGGGGGAGCCTTGAAATCTTTAAAAATGTCAGGTTCAGAATCAAGTACTGTAGCCATGGTAACAGTTTGCGCGTCGATGTCACTGCCACCTACCACCACTATATATGTTTAGGAAATATGATGACTAATGTAATACCATAAGCTACCAGTGGCGAAAGCACCATGTAACACGATTCCTACCGCCTTCCCTTTGGGGATTCGCATCGGCAATCTATCGCTATTAAAAAATGGCACGTCAATAGTGGCTCCTATCGTCAAAATATGTTTTATTTATTTATTTATAGTAAGTATTCTTTATTGATAAGTCAGTAAGTTAAAGCCGACTTCGCTTCAGCTTCTCTCTTAGAAAAATTGACACCTCACCGCTGTAAGCCACATCGAAAATACACATCAAATGTATGCATTTTTTTTTTTTTTTGTGGGTGGGAAATCATCAAATGACTTCTCCCGCTCTGGTTGGAGCAGGAGGGCGTGTCAGACTTTTACTGACTAAAACCCACCCATGTTCCTTCAGCTGCCCGTATGCCAGGGGCCGCGGTATCTCTTTCGAACAACCCGCACCCCTAGCAGGCATCGGCCCTTGCGGGCCCCACCAGCTGCTGCTGACGTCCTCCTGCGACGGGTCAGTACAGTGGCCCCGCCGCCAACCACTTTTCGGCCGCAGAGGATAAGGAGAGCGGCCAACCAACGCTATACCGACACTCCTCTTCCCCTGCGGCCCCACCGCGTCCGCCATCAAACGGTGGCGGCCCCGTCCAGGCTACGGAAGGGAAGAGCGCTACTCAGAAGTACCGGCACTCCTCCTCCGCCGCAGCCTGTAACCCTCAGCCGCGATGCCTCCCATTCGACATCGCGGCCCGCCTCAGTTGCGATGCACCTCACCGCAACCTACTCTTTGGCCGCTACGTCGTCGGCTTGGAGGCACAAGCCCTGACGAGCGGCCCCACCTTGGGGTTCCTCTTCGCTTCACCGTGGGAGGGTGACCACGGTTACTGAGCCCCCCCGCAACGACAATGCGGTAACCCCACTGGGGGGTATCAAATGTATGCATTCGTTGCTTTTGTAGTAATACGTTTTTTATTTTGGGTTGGAAATCATCAAATAACTTATCCCGCTCTAGGTGGAGCGGGAGTGCATTGCAGACTTTTACTGACTAAAACCCACCCGTGTTCCCTCAGTTGCCTGTGTGCCAGGGGCCGCGGTATCTCTTTCAAACAACCCGCACCCCTGGCAGGCATCGGCCCTTGCGGGCCCCACCAGTTGGTGCTGACATCTCTTTGAGGGGCGCGTGGAACACAACGCGCCGTCGACCCGGGCTTGGTCCTTCCCGGACAGCGAGCTACCCATTACTCGCCGTCCGCAAGCCCACGCCTATGGTGGCCGGGAGTCAGCCTGGGATTACCGACGCCCAGGGCATCTCCTGCAAAGGCTACGGCCATGAGGGCGCATGTACTGCCTCTCCCTCACGTGCGCCGCCTCCCTCTTCGCGATCATTACTGTTTCGCAGAAGAAGCCGATGGCTACCCATGCACTCTCGCTCCGTACCATGGCCTGGACCAGCGAGCGATTGCCGCCGCCAATCGTCTCCACGAGGACACGGCGGTGCTCCGCTCAAGCCAGGCAGACCTCCACCGTATGCTCCACCATGGCCCCACGGTGATCTTTGCAGTAATAATAATAATAATAATAATAATAAGCTGGCAACACAGTGTCAACAAGACATCTTATTTTTCAAATTTTCAAATTTCATCTTTATAAATAATTTCAACCCATTTTAAAAGCTCTTACCATAATAAACCAAACCCAAAATCGGAAGACTATCAGAAATCGAATACAGAGACCAGAAAAACCAAACATATGAGAAACAATTATTTAAAATTGCCGGATCGGAGGTGACATGACAGATGTCACCTCCGGTAAAACATCAAGAAAATAAAAATGTGAAAATGATGAAAATAAAGATATTATGTTGACAAGATCAGCTGCACGTCGAGCACGCCCACCACCTCCGGACTCGTCGCTCAGCTCCGCCTCACCGCCGCCGGTACCCAGCCCCACTGCGGGCGCTGTGACGACACTGGCCGCGGTAGTTGCGTCGAGCTCGAGCGACGAGTATTTCTCACCGCCCACGACGCCACCACCTGTTCGTCGACGGGGAGGACGCCGGCCGCCGGACGGTTTAGGACCTCGAGGCCCACCGGCTTCTGATAGGGTCCCAGCTCCCGGCGGAAGTGTGCAGCGCATGAGATGGACAAGATCCATCAACGAAAACGTCATGCGCTCATACTATGGGGCTACAGAGGGCGGAAACAATCTGACCGCGTACCGTGTTCGGATACTCTCTCTTTTTCAGGTGCTTGAACCAGCTGTCAACGTCACTACACAACGACTATCGGATCAGGTGCGGGTCATCCAGCGTAATCATTTGTTGGATGACACTGTACTTGATCGCCTGCGAAGTGAAATGCAGAGTAGCCATGTCATCGTACCCCCGTCGCAGACAGTTGTGGAACCACCACGACTCACCCACACAAGTCAGGCGCTTCAAGCTGACGAGGGTAGTGTTGACAGGGCTACAAACGTAAGTACCCAGTGCAGTGAGGAATTGAGGAGTGCTTTGGAGGGTGCGATTCGGGAATATCGGTTCATGTCGCCCGAACTTAGGCCACGCTTACCTCGTTTGCCCATGCATAACAAAAATAGGGCGCTGGTGGCGACTCTGGATTCGCAGTTGTCAAACTATTTTGATGACTGCGAAGACCTCACCGATACTCATTCGATTTTGTACTGCGCGGCTGTAGCGGCATGTCGTGTAGCTCACGTCAAATTCGCTAGTGACTCTAGAGCTACACGACCGAAACCAGTCGTACCAGCTTGGCAGTACAGAATTGAACGTCGTATTGGTGGGGCCAGAGCCCTCATCGGCAAACTAATCTGCTTCAGGGAGGGCAACACTCGCCCTAGAGTGATGCGCTTTGTGAGGCGGGCATTCTCAGGGACTGATACCAGCCCTCAGGATTATATGTCCCGTGTCACAGAGCGCATAGACTTCCTGAAGCAGAAAGTGTATGCATGGGCAAACCGTATTCGTAGGTATAAGCGGCGAGTAGACCGATACACCCAGAACCGCACCTTCCAGAGTGATGAAAGGTGGGTTTATAGGGCTTGGGAGCGACCGTACCAAGGTGTGGCTGATACGCGCCTACCAGATGATGATGCCATGTGCTCTTTTTGGCGCAATATCTGGTCGGTGCCTGTCAGTCACACCGAAGGTGATTGGACTAGAAAAGTCGAGCGAGCCTGCGATCCGATACCAGAAATGGGGGTTATTACCATCTGCCCCCAAGATGTAGCTCGTGCAGTCCGGCCGCTGCCCAACTGGAAGTCTCCAGGGCCGGACGGGCTGCACAATTTCTGGATCAAATGGTTCATAGGATCGCACGCTCGCTTGGCGGCTCAGTACCAGACTGCGTTGGAGTCTGGTTCGCTACCCCAGTTTCTAACGACAGGAATAACCCACCTGCTCCATAAATCAGGTAGTACCGCGAAACCCAAAAATTATAGGCCGATCACGTGTTTACCGACGGTCTATAAAGTTCTTACATCCATTTTGAGAGCTAAGATTTACAATCATATAGACGGTAACTCCATTATGTCTGTCTCTCAAAATGGATGTCGGAACGGGTCCCGCGGTACTAAGGAGCTACTCCTCATTGATATGGCCATTAGCCAACAGGTTCGTCGTTCCCGAAAGGATCTTTCGACATGTTGGATAGATTATAAGAAGGCCTATGACTCGGTGCCACATACATGGCTCATGAGGGTGCTGGAGTTGTATAAAGTAGATACAACTCTGCGCACCTTCCTGATGTCATGTATTAGGCAATGGAGGACGGTTCTTCGATATCCAGGATGTCGAAATATCCAGAGGAATAGCGAGCCGATAAGGATCGAGCGAGGCATATTTCAGGGCGACAGTTTGAGTCCGCTTTGGTTCTGCCTAGCCCTGAATCCTCTAAGCACACTGCTGGAGGATTCAGGTATAGGCTATCGGCTGAAGAGAGATGGTCAGGTTATATCTCACCTCCTTTACATGGATGACCTAAAACTCTTTGCCCCCAACAATTTGCAACTGATGGAGCTACTGAAAGTAACTGAAACCTTCAGTAGCGCCATCAGGATGGATTTTGGTGTGGGCAAATGTGCGGTCATGCATGTAAAGCGAGGGGAGATTGTGGAATCCGCGGGAACCCAACTCTCGGATTCCATAAACCTTCGAGCCCTCTCTGCAGCCGAAACCTATAAGTATTTGGGTATGTCGGAAGCGTTGGGCATCAATGTAACTGACATGAAGCAATCGTTGAAGGAGCGCTTCTTTGGCCGCCTGAAGAAAGTATTTAATAGTCTTTTATCAGGCGGGAACAAGGTGCGCGCCTTCAACGGATGGGTCATGCCGGTTTTGATGTACTCTTTCGGCATACTCAAATGGACTCAGACCGAACTCGACGCCCTGGATAGGAGGGTCCGTACGCTGCTGACTACATATCGAATGCATCACCCACGGTCATCGGTAATGAGACTGTATATCCCGCGAAAGTGTGGAGGTCGAGGGTTCTTAAACGCTAAGACTCTCCACAATCGCGAGATATGCAGTCTCAGGGAATATTTCCTGGGAGCCGACGTGGAGATGCATCGAGATGTGGTCGCGGTGGACAAGGGCCTTACCCCGCTCTCCTTGGCTAAAGAGAACTGGCGCAAACCTGTAGTGCTTGACACTAAAGATCGCATGGAAGTATGGCAGAGTAAGGAGCTTCGCGGACGCTTTTTCCGGGCCCTACATGGACCCGATGTAGACCTACTAGCGTCCGTAGCCTGGCTGCGTTTCGGTGACCTCTTTGGAGAAACCGAAGGTTTTGTCTGTGCAATTATGGACGAAGTTATGATGACGAACAACTACCGGAGATTTATTGTGAAAGACGGCACGGTTGACATCTGTCGGGCATGCCACCGTCCGGGTGAATCAATCAGACACATTATCTCCGGGTGTTCTCGTCTAGCTAACGAGGAGTACTTGCATAGACACAACCTTGTAGCCAGGATTATCCACCAGCAACTGGCTCTGAAATACAGCCTTGTGGAATCAGAAGTGCCGTACTACAGGTATGTGCCCGACCCAGTTCTCGAAAATGGACATGTCACACTGTACTGGGATCGATCCATCATCACTGACAGGACTATTGTTGCCAATAAGCCTGATATAGTGGTGGTGGATCGACTGGAGCGGCGTGCAATGATCGTTGATATTACGGTCCCGCATGACGAGAACCTCGTGAAAGCTGAGAAAGATAAACAAATCAAGTATCTTGACTTGGCTCGCGAGGTTGTCGACATGTGGGATGTGGACTCTGCGATCATTGTACCGATAGTCGTCACAGCCAATGGCTTGATAGCTAAGAGCCTCGACCAACACCTGAGGAGGCTCTCGTTGGGCAGCTGGGTCAAGGGCTTGATCCAGAAAGCGGTACTCCTGGACACGGCCCGTATTGTTAGGAGGTTCCTCTCTCTGGAGCCCTGACCGCCGGTAGCTTGGACCCTGTTTCCGATACCGGTGGGCTACTATTTTTTATATTTTTAAATGTTTTTATATATTTTATATTCTAATATTTAAAAATGTAATTTATATGTGTTTATGTTGGAATAAAGGAGATAATAATAATAATCGTTTATTTATAAAAGGGGACACATTTACAGAGTATCATAACAATTTAAAATAGGGCACAGATGCTTATTGCCTGAACTAGGTTGAACCTGTGCTTCAGGCTAGGAAGTGCTTAAATACTTAATGTAATAAATTAACAGAGTGTATAATGTAATAACTAAATTAAAATTAGGAAAAAAAGTAAAATAAAAATAGAATGTTAGTCGTTCTATTTGCAGACAACAAGTAGATCTTCTGTCTGTGCATAAGCGATGGTTAGTAAATATGTAATAATAATTTTCTTACAACTGAAGTAATTCAATTTATAGATACTTAGTTTTCTATTCAGCCTATTGTACAGAAATGGGCCTAAGAATGTAAAAAATCTTTCTACAAAGACATGTTTCGAGGTTGCATTAGATGTGCATACTATATCATTCCGTCTTTTGTTAGTATTGTCAGCAGTGTAGGTAAGCATTGTGTGCTGTTTTAATACTAAGTGCAAAATGAAAATTTGGCGAACAGTTATCACGTTGCAGGATTTATATAGCAGATCTGTGGGAAAGAAAAAGGGATGGAAGTTTGCTACCTTTAAAATTGCTCTCTGAGCTCTTTCAAGAGGAAGCAGATTAGTTTTTGGTGCGCCACCCCAGGATGTGATGCAGTATCGAATTATTGATTGACATAGGGCTAAATAAACTTGTTTCATTAATTTTGAGTCTGCAAATGATCGCAATTTTTTAAAAACAAATATTAATTTGCGCACTCTTTTAACGAGACTTTCAATGTGATTTCTGAAAGACAGAGTGTCGTCCATTATTACACCGAGGTATTTTATGTTGCTCGTTTTGAGGATAAAAGGACAATTACACATGATGACTGAACGGTTTCCACATTGATGGGCATATAGTTGAGGGTTAGTAACGTTAACTTGAGGCTTGCGCATGGAGAAGCGAATGTATTTTGTCTTGTCCGCATTTAATGTTAGTAAATTTGTTTGAAGCCAATTAGTCACAGTATCAAAACCTAGTTGTGCGATTTCGAACAGTTCAGTACTGGTTTTAGCGGTAAAAATTAGCGCCGTGTCGTCGGCATATGATATAATTTTCCCGACTTTAATATTAAGGTTGCACATGTCGTTAATATAAATCAGGAATAGCGTAGGGCCCAGAATGGAAACACCCGGGCGTTTCCTCCCGCCTTATACGAAACAGGAACCTCCCGAAACAGCCGTGTCCGGTGAGGACCTGCGTCAGGCGGAAGGTGAGGATGCCGTGGCGCCTCGCAATCGTGCCATGCCCAGCACTGGGTTGCGACAATCACACTCTCCATGTTGCCATGAGATTCTGCCCGAGCTGTGTCCACTTATCCTGCAATTTCTTGCGGCAGCGGAGTTACGCCCCGGCGTTTGATCTCCTCGCGCCATTCCCAAGTGTGCGCAAGAACCTTTGCCTCCAGATTCCATGGCGGCAAATCGGCAAGGAGGCCCGCCACTTCACCGGAGATCGTGCGGTATCCCCGGACCATTCGGTTGGCCATGACCCTATGGGACGCGTTCAGCCGGTGAGCTGGTCGGCGCCTGAAAGAAGGCGCCCACACCGGTGCCCCATAAAGGGCCATGGACCTCACGACCCCGCGTAGAGCCTCCGGCAGGAGGCGTTTGGATCCCCTAGATTGGGCAGGAGCCGCTTCAAAGCAGCCCCAGCCCGCATCCAGTCTGGAAGTCTTTGTTTCTATTTTGAACATTTGGACAAATTGAATCATGTACGTTTTAATTAGCATACTTATAAGTTAAATTATCTTTACATATCCCAAAATGTTATTTTTTTTATGTCCACCCGTGCAAAGCCGGGACGGGCCGCTAGTAATATATAAATCGCATTAAATTGACTTCAGATCTTGTGTTATCTTTTGTTATAACAAATAACAGCAAAAGAAAATCATCTTCTCATTGACACAATGTAATACCTTACCATTTCAATTAGCGCAAAACATAGTTTAATAGGGATACACCACTAAACTCATTTCCAACCAACATTTCAGACAAAAAGCGAGTAGGTATTGTTCAAAATTATTACCGACACAAATCACGTACCTAATTTGTCCCGATTAAGCAAAACTTTTCAGAATTCAGCAACCAATAAAGTTTTAACAAAACTTCCGTATGTTATTCCAAGTTGTTATCTCTGAGTATTTTAAATTACCAACAACTGGTTAAACTTAACTTTAAGTTAAATTACTAAGTAATCTTTGTTCGATATCTTGGAGTTTTGTCTTGCGTATAAATTGTGTATTTAGGCGGCGTGCCTTGCTTCGCTGTTATTTGTAATAACAAGATAATTAGAATTGAATATATTATTGTATATGGTTGTTATTTGCTATTTAGTTTTGTTGTTTTATACTGGAACTATATTTCAATCTTGGTACGTTTATAGGGATAACATTACGCATAGGACTGTTTAGAAAAACCGGTCAGTGTGAGTCGGGCTCGCACACAAAAGGTTCCGTACCACCTTACAAAATATAACACAATATATACACATATTCTGTGAATATTTCATCTTTCTATCTATAAGGGTCCATGAGATACAGCCCTCTGAGGGACAGATGGATGGCCAGCGAAAGCTTAGTAATAGCATTCCGTTGGCAGCCTTTGTGTACGGAACCCTAACCATAATTACATCAAAGTTTCCCAATTAAAATGTTGATCGACTTGTTCGAGCGCTAAGCATCTTAGCAGAATTTCGTTCAATAAATACTAAATGGTAATCCATTTGTTTGCTTGCCTTCTGCTTACATAATTAGGAACGGGATAAGCAGATGATGATGATTTACTTTTGAAAAATACATTACATTTAAGAAATAGTTCGGCCGCTCTTTAGTTAATCATGTACCAAACTGTCAAACTATTTCTGTCCAGTGATTTCCCTAGGTTTTTAATCTATTGAATGCTTCTATCCTAACTGACACCCAGTTGCACAAAGATAAACATTAATGCCACATTACACATAATAATATATTTAGTTTACATAGTTTATTTCTCTCATAGGCAAAATTGGATAAAAATTACTGGAACAATGTACCTTCAAATATTGTAACATCTCACACACCGTGTAACTACCTATGTTTCCAAATAAAGATTCTTATTCTTATTCTTATTCATTATTCCAGTAATTTTGCCTTATTCTAGAACCTTTGTAAGAGCTGGAGTCTGAACTAGGTTCGGGACCTGTAAGACAGATCTACACGCTCACACCCCTTGAAACAAGATCATATTTTACGGCATTTTAATTCTGACTATAAATAATACTATTAGAAAACAATTTTGAAAGAGAAGTAACAATGGATCGTTAACGCTAATAATTTAATTAATTTAATGATATTGTACAAAACAACTATTCTATTCTATTTTTGTTCATGGCAATGGTGCCGATGTCGACAATTCTGCCAATGTCAGGTGTGTTGAGAAAACGTGCGAAGGAAAGAAAAAAGTAAAAAAAAAAAAAAAAAATGCAATTCCGATATTGTATTAAACTTTTAAAGTGAACTTGTTGTTAGTAGGTACACTGAAACAAACAAATAAAAGTATTGTTAATATATGAATAAATATTTACATAATTGAGCGTAAGCTACACAAAAAACATCATAATTGAATGTCATTGACGCGGATAAAAAACATCAAAGCCTCCAAGAGCTTTGGGGAAAAATGTGTTAGTAGGGATGGGAAATTAGTTGGGACAGGGATCTTTAATTTAGGGAGATGACTATATAAGTCATGGGTTGGGTTATTTCTGGAGCAGTTAAAAAAGATGTGCTCCAAAGTACCTTCATCCAATCCACATTCACAGAGCGATGTATCTCTGACCCGGATTTTGTGCAGAAAAACCGGAGAACAACAATGGCCTATACGGAGACGGCAAAGAATGGATATCACCTTCTTGGATATTTTTTTGTATGGGTAAAACCAAGGCTTGGGTGGAACATTAGGCTGTATTGCGTGATAGAAGGCACCTTTCTGTTTGCTTGAGTTTTGCCACTGTGTCTGCCATGAAGTTAGCAAGCTCTTTTTGGGTAGGTTCAGCAAATCGTAGCCCTGACATTGAAAATGTTTAAGGTCAACGGCTTGTGACGTTACAGCATCCTTAGCGAGAGCATCCACATATTCGTTTCCTCTTATGCCACAGTGGCTTGGGATCCAAACCAAGTGTACTGTTTTCTGATTCTTGGCACAAGAGAAAAGAGACTTTTTTATTTGAAGCAGGATTGGACTGTGTAGTTTACTCTTGAAAGGATTCTGCTCCAAAGCTTGCAAGCAACTAAGTGAGTCTGTAAAAATTACACCAAAACTTATGCTATGAGACTCTATAAATAAACACGCTTCTAACACAGCCACGCATTCACCCGTGAACACTGATGATTGAGGAGGGCATCTAAATTTTAAAACAATTTTGGAGTTTTGGTAATATACTGCAGCACCAGTGCAACTTGCATCTGGTAATTTAGAGGCGTCCGTGAAAAATCTTTCAAAATTGTACCACCGCTCACCAACCGCCGCATTGAAAATAGAGTCCGCAGAAGGAGACTTTTTGGAAATGCCAATATCGTAGAAAATATCTGGCTTAAAACATATAATTTCATATTCAAAACTGAAAATAGGGAGTTTTGGGAACTGAATAATGGAGGAATCTAAATTTTGATAGCCACGGAAAGATTTTAAAAACAAAGGGACTTCTTTATGGTTCCAATAATTGGAACTTTGGCATTCAACATCCAAGTCGTCCACTTTTTGTACAAGAGGGTGGGAAGATTTGGTCATGACCCGAGCCCAAAATCTCGATGCTAAGTACTGTCTTCTCAAAGCCAATGGAGGTTCTGCACACTCTACTTGCAATGCGTTAATTGGTGAAGACTTCATACATCCTGATATGATCCGTAGACATTTAGCCTGGATTCTGTCCAACCTTGCCAGAGCACCTTTGTTGCAGGGAATTAAAAGGAAAGATCCGTAGTCTAGTACACTCCGGATTAACGCGTTGTATACCAGTTTCATGGTGTAGGGATGTGCACCCCACCAGACACCAGCAAGCACTTTTAAAATGGGGATAGTTCTCTCGCATCTATTAACTAAGTAATTTAGGTGATGTAAACCACTTAATTTCGAATCTAAAAATACGCCTAAAAATTTTGCTTTTGAGGACACCGGTATACAATGTCCTTGGATGCTCACTGAAATTTGTGGGATCAGCCTCCTGCGGGAAAACACAACTACAGCACTTTTGGGGGCAGACAAACTCAGACCGTGAGAATTTAGCCATTGGTTTAGAGAGTCCAGGGAGACACAAAGTGATGATGCAGCGTCGCTAACCGAATCGTTGGTGACGTATAAAGCCAAGTCGTCAGCATACTGAAGAATTTGACAGTCGTTATTGAGGCATGAACCGATGTCAGCTGTATATAAATTGTACAGTAAGGGACTGAGAACAGAGCCTTGTGGTAAGCCCTTCCATGACATCCTGACGTCAAATTCCTCCCCTGGTACTCTCAAAACCAAAGATCTAGACATGAGTAAACTACAGATGCATTGTACCATTCTCTCCGGTATTCTCAGCTGTTGCAATTTTTGCCTGAGAATGGGAAGAAGAACATTATCATATGCAGAGGAAATGTCTAGAAAGGCAGCGACTACGGATTCATTCTTCGAAAACGAAGAGCGTATGTCTGAAACCAAAACCCCAACACTATCCATAGTACTGAGTCCCTTCCTAAAACCGAATTGGGACCTAGGTAGTAAATTTCTGGATTCCACTATAAATTCTAGTCGGTTCTTTACTAAGTGTTCCAATATTTTTGCGAGGACTGATGACAAAGCGATTGGTCTAAAGCTGTTTGGGTCATCAGCGTGCTTGCCAGGTTTTAAAATTGGTATGATTATTTGAGTTTTCCACTGATCGGGGACCCAGCCATTAGTATAGCAGATATTTAGCATTAATAAAAAATAGTTTTTTGCTCTATGGCCTGCTTGTGACATAAAGGAATAGACAATACCGTCTATACCGGGGGCAGAGTCATGAACATGTTTTAAAACTAAGTCTAGCTCTTGCATTGAAAATGGTGCATCAAAAGGGTCGTCTGAGGGAATAAGAGATGGCTGATTTTGTTCTGTTTCCGATGGTACATATGGAGGAGCCAGTTTATCAAAGAACTGCTCAGCAGTCTCTCGAGAAATGGGAGAAGAAATAGAAGGGGAACATCCAGATCTAACGCGATTGATCTTCTTCCATACTACGGATAAAGGTGTGGAGGGAGACAGAGAACCACAAAAGTCAGCCCAACCGGTACGTTTCTTCCTTCGCAGCAATCTTTTAGATTTAGCGACGATCCTATTGAATGCTATTAAGTTATCGCTAACCATCGCCTCATTATATGTCACTTCAGCATCATCCCTTTCTTTTATTGACAATGTGCATTCTTGATCCCACCATGGTGGGGGAGGGATCAGCCCACGAGCTGAGTTTTTAACGGGGAAACATGTGTCTGCAGTAGCTGTTATGGCAGAAATGAAGTCATTAAAACAGTTTGACACTTGGAAGGTACCAAGAGGACCAAAGTCATTAGAAATTAAATCAGGAAGAGAGTCTATTTTGTCCTCCAATAATGAGGAATACCTTGCCCAATCAGGATTGGATAAATTATACCTCAAGAGTGGAGGGCTAGATTTTTCTAAGAATGTTTTTTCAGCCAAAGATATTATAATTGGATAGTGGTCACTCCCATGTGACAAACTGGTACACTCCCAATGACACGACGCAGCAATATCCAGTGTGCAGAATGTAAGATCAACACAACTTTTATGTTGTCCAGGAAGAGACCTACGGGTTGGGCAGCCATTGTTCAAGATACACAGGTTAAGGTCATCTAGAATTTCAACTAAGCCTTCTCCAAAAGAATCACAACGCTCTGAACCCCACCTAAAGTGATGGCAGTTGAAATCCCCCATAACAAGTACAGGGCCTACTATGTTTTCCAATATACGTTTTAAGATTGGAAGGAAACTTTGATGAGGGTGAGCAATATAGACAGATAAGAGGGTTATACCCTCTACCCTACAAGCCACAATGCTAATATCATCGCCTAAAGAAGGCAAAGATACCGTCCCAAGTGGGACACGGTTGTTCACACAGAGAGCCGACCCGCCATAGCCATCAGATCGGTCGCATCTGAGAATATTAAAAGAAGGTAAGCGAAAGCTAAGACTTGGAACTAACCAAGTCTCAGCAAGGGAAGAAGCTAAAGGTTTATATTTGTTCATAAGGAATGTGAGCTCGTGCTTCTTATGCCACACGCTCCTCACATTCCATTGAAGGAACACCAACCGAGCCATTAATATGGGATGAAAGAAAATTTATAAGTGGGGAAGCAACGTTGGGCGGTAATTGATTTTTGTTGGATGAAGACATTAAAGTTACTAAAAGTTTACTTAGAAGTTCAATGATTGAAGTTAAGTTATCAGAAGATTCTGTTTGATTATTGAGACCACAGCCATTAGGCTGAGAAGATCGAGGAGTGCTAGTGAGCTGCTGATGAGCTGCTTTGTCATAGGAGGGAGAAAGAGGAGCATGGGTCTTTGGCTTAAGGAAAACAGTTTTGCGGTAAGACTGGGTTTGTGATTTTGCAGTGTCTGCATAGCTACGCGTAGAAACAGGAACAGATTTGCTAGCTTCAGAATAGGAAATCACTTTCTCAGCCATCATTATTTTAATAGTCTTCTGCCTGCCATACTCCGGGCAGGCCTTGCTATTTGCAAAGTGACTACCAGAGCACAACACGCAGAAAGCTTCGCTCTCAGCAATGCTACAACCATCACCAGGGTGATCATTGCCACACTTGCTGCAACGGGGTCTGGAACGACAAACAGATTCTACGTGACCAAATCGGCAGCACTTTCGACATTGGATGGTAGGGTAAATATACTGTTCTACAGACAATGATGTATAAAAACAAAAAATACGTTTTGGTAAAACTTGGCCATCAAATGTGATGACACAAGTTTCTGTGGGCCTGTATTCATTTATACCGTCTTTGTTCACCTTCCTATTAATACGCCTAACTTTTATTATTGGGCCACAACCTACTGGAACTTTTAAGTACGTCAGGACTTCCTCTTCTGAAAAATCCGTAGGAATGCCACTTACAACACCCATACGGGTTATGTTAAAAGAGGGAATTACTGCTTCATACAAGTTTGTTCCTAGAACATTATTTGTAATAAAAGCGTTTGCATCCTGAGGGGCTGCAAACTCAACAGATACACGGTTTCTACCGACTCGCTTGACTGCAACGATATTGGAGAAGTTCTGGTTTGCCAAGAAGCGCCCAAATGTAACTGGGTGTAGGGTAGTTCCAGAATTTGGTTGGGTTTCCTGTCGGGAAACGTGGACGATAAAAGGTCCTTTATCTGTTACCGAATACCTAACACGTCCTATGTGAGTTCTAGGTTGTTTCGTAGGGCGATTGGAGACATCCTCTTCATTACCGGGGCGCTTACGTATATTAGTCTGGGATGGGAGGATTTGGGACTCCAGATTACAGACTACATCTGCAAACTGGCTCAATGTATTGGGGGTGGAAGTTGGCATGGACGGAGAAAAGCCGGATAGGGGAGTAGTAGGGGCATCATCAGGAGGATCTGGGGGTTTATTTTTATCCATATTCAATATGAAACGTCTTTAAAAACAAACACAAGTAACACGAAACAAACCTGACAGCAGTCAACAACGAGACAACACACAAACAAACACAATAACAAGTCACAATAAACACAATAACGCAGAAAAACAATCAGAAATTCTAACACACGTGTTACTCAAACGCACACTGTGGCCGAATCCGTCTACAAAACAACTTTATGTGGTGCTTGCTTTGTGCAACGTAAACTATGACAGATTACCTCGTTTGACACTTCATTATATAAAATTAAAGAACCATTAAAATCAAGTTCAATGTTGCTTTCTGCAACAAGGTAATAGAAGATTAGTATTTAATGAAAATATTATAAATGCTAAAGTAAGTTTGCTTGCTTGTTACAGTTTCACGCTAAAACGGCTGAATGGATTTGGATGAGATTTCGCACACAAATGACTTGGAAAGATATGAACAATTTTTCATCCCGGATTACAAACGACGTCACAGGCAAAAACTAGTAACCCATAAAATCATCAATTTTCCTAGTATACTGTTTATTTTTCTCACGCTCTTTATTCATATACTCAACATTGATTCTAGGACAGGTCTTAGGACCTGTCCTAGAATCTATATGCTCAGTATACTCAACATTGTATCAATCATTTCTTTCCAAGTCATTTATGTGCGAAATCTCATCAGGATGTCTATTCCTAGCTTTAACAACACGATAACAACAGCAATATAAGTTTGCTCGAACGAACAGAGCCTTCGTTAATTAACAAACACGTGAGGCGAAGAAAATAGAATTTAATGCAAACTTCCAGTATACCTTCATTTCCTGTTGTTGCTTATTGAATCAGGCATGGATTTGGGGTCTGCCAGGGTTGCGGATTTGTTCGAAACAGTTACCATGGCCCTGGTACAGGCACCTGAAGGAACACGGTTTGGTTTTAGGCAGTAAATGTCTGACACACCCTCCCGCTCCGCCCAGAGCGGGAGAAGCCATTTGATGATTTCCCTCCCTAAAAAAAAGGCATGGATTTGGGGTAGTTTTTAATAGATTCCACGCGCTATAAATCTACCTGTTTGTATATATGGAAACTAAATTCCAACCTATTATCCTACTTCGTGTATGAACAGATATAAGAACGTAACCGAGGCAAAAGGAGAAGGGTTGTAGCAAGTGATATTCTGTAGTTTCTGTCTACACTCATGGAACAAGCCGTAAGTTTATGTATGTATGTAGATACATATATATATAAACTTACGGCGTGTTCCATGAGTGTAGGCAATGCATCGCAAAGGCTTCTTCTGATACAGAGAAGACAAAAACATGGCAGGTCATCATGCTTGCTGAAAACGGGTTGCCAATCCAGATTCAAAATTATGGGTCCAAGTTTCGTCACAATTTTCATCTACACCGCATGTTTGTAAGATGCAAGATAGTTTTAGAAAGTATCTACATAATGATTAACTAGAAAAAGTTACGTTTGAACGTAAATTCAAGGCCGCTCAACGCGTTATGGGGCGGGCAATGCTCGGAGTTTCTTTGAAGAATAAAATCAGAAATGAAATTATCCGGAAAAGAACCGCAGTTACTGACATAGGTTGCAGAGTAAGCAAACTCTGCTCAACTGCCAAGAAGATGAGTCTAGAAGGAATTTGTCAAGTAATTCTATTTAGGTTTTGTTTCGGGAGAAATTAATTGATTGCCAGGCTGAAAAGGTCTAATACGTGTGTATCTACAATGCCCCACATACGAAACTTCAAATCAACAAATGTGGAAAAACACAAAAAGTAAAATGACGCCATCTACAATTCCATATGCGAACTACTCAAGACTTGACGTCACACCGCAGCTACATCACGTAAGCGGAGTTTACCGCGCAATCTATATATATACAATATCCATCAATTGTCGGACAGTTGGCCACCAGACACAACACCCGTCTGGTCGGAGGATCCTCCTTTACTATATAGTATGATTGAACTTTACACCCTGTTCCTCATACCTCTGGCCGCCCCACGTGGAATAAACGTGAAATACATATTTATACGCATATAGCGTTTTATTTAATGTCTTAGTTACCTCGGACTCTTTATGTCGCGGATTTTGAGGGTGATTTTCATAGCGTGAATTAAGTGTTACCGTGTGCGGCTGACTGTAACTCTTTACATTGAATAAAACAAAGATATATTCAGCCGCAGCACTATAAAGTACCTAATTCCTTTAAAGTTAAGGATACAATTTGAAATTCTCTTGTCGTTAAGTCCCCTACAAGTAGATTCAGAACCTCTTAAGAAAGTGTGTCAAGTACGAGATATTATTTTTCCTCCTGCATAACATTATTCTGGCCACATTCCAGGAACTGTATAATGCAGACGATTTGTTAATGGAGGGAAATATGGTAAGATGGCTGCCAAGAGAGGAGTGCTTCGTTCGCGGTTTTAATGCGGCTTCATAGAATCCAATGACCCTTGCTAAGGACGGTGAAGAGGCATTGTTTTTAGAAATAATGAGATGTTTTCTGAGCAGACTATCAGTTGGATGGTAGCAGTACCTGTATCTGCAAATACTTATTTTTCAACTCAACTAAAGAAGGTAAAATTCACAGTTTTATTCTATGTATCCGTTATAGATGACATGACACTAAATTTTACAAGTAAGTCTGAAACAAAGCAATTAATAATTGTGTTGTTAAATTCATTTAAGATTTTTAAATAACGATAAATTTCAAATTCAATCCTATTTAGCACACATTTACGAATGTCTGACAAACAAAATATTTGATGAAACAAAAAAATACGTACCGTCTTTAACATCTTAGGTCACCATAAAAACACCCCAGGGTGACGTCACTAGCACGGTCAATGGGAACTACAATAAAAACAAGACACGCTTATGTAAGTCCAATAAAAAGACACAGTATCAGGCCAGTTGTACAAATCATGGCCACTTAACCCATTGCTAGGAACTATTACCATTACAATAACATTCCCTCGATTGACTCGAACGTGCCTTGAATATAGCAGCCAGCGAACTATTTATGATTTTCTTCTATTAACTCTCCAGTAACCAATAGTCCTATTGTAACTAAATACTTGAATGACTGGCGCTTTGTTATCCTCTAATTACTCGCATCGCAGAAAATTACGTAACTAAATGCGGAGGGTCTGTAGATACCCCAATTTGTAAGGACATATTGGACTGGTTTAGAGTGAAATAATTTATTAATTCTTCAGGAAATACTATATTTAAATATAATGGATACCAGTTGAATTAAAATATATCAGGACCCACTAAAACGAAAACTGTGGACATTATGAGAACAAGGGTTGAAATATAATATACGGACTAATGACCTTGTGAACGCCGGAAAAATCCAGGAATACATTGGATGCGAGAAGCACATAACTGGTCGGTACTTGGGAAGGCCTATATGCAGCAGTGGATGAGCTATGTGAATCTACATACGTCCGAAAATAAACAGCGGTGAGCCCATGCGTATAATTGGGGTTGTCTCAGTAGGAATATCGACTGTCATCAACGTCTTCACAGATATCGGCAAAATGGCAATGTTGGCTTGCAGTTGTAAATTATAGCCAGAAAATAAAATATAAAAGTGGGGAGGAAACCTAAGTTGCACTTGACGTACTTTTTGTCTAAACACTACAGCTTATCGATGTCAATTAAAATAGCCTCCACGAGTATAAATAAAAATGGTTTAACTGCAGCCACTAGTAGTAGATCACTTTCACCCTTATGTCTTAAGCAATAAGGTTGAAAAGTGGTCGACGGCAAGTGTCTGAATTGGTACATATGTACGTCAGGTGCACCTTCGGTTGTTTGCCCTAATACTATCTTGGTTGGCATCAACTTATAATGTTCCCATGGCTGGGACACATGTCTCCTCTCTGGGAGAGGAAGTGGGCCGTAATCCATCACGCGGGTTCAGTACGGGTATGTTTTACTACCTTACCGTATTCTCGTATACCGTATTCAGGCTGATTCCCGGCCACCGTAGGCACGGGCTTGCGGACGGCGAGTAATGGGTAGCTCGCTGTCCGGTCAGGACCAAGCCCGGGTCGACGGCGCGTTGTGTTCCACGCTCGCCTCAAAGAGATGTCAGCAGCAACAGATGGGGCCCACAAGGGCCGATGCCTGCCAGGGGTGCAGGTTGTTCGAAAGAGATACCGCGGCCCCTGGCATACAGGCAACTGAGGGAACACGGGTGGGTTTTAGTCAGTAAAAGTCTGACACGCCCTCCCGCTCCACCCAGAGCGGGAGAGGTTATTTGATGATTTCCCACCCAGGAAAAAAACCATTCAGAAACCGCACCTCTATCTCCCTACTTTAGAATTGGGAGAGAAATAGTTGGGTATATCTAGATTTAGATAAAAACGAAAAACGCGACTATATCACTACATAGTATAAAACAAAGTCGCTTTCTCTGTCCCTATATCCCTATGTATGCTTAAATCTTTAAAACTACGCAACGGATTTTGATGCGGGTTTATTTAGTAGATAGAGTGATTCAAGAGGAAGGTTTATATGTATAATATACCGACCTCCACGGGGGCGAAGCCGCTGGCACAAAGCTAGTAATTTATAAAAGTTCATCATCATCATCATCATCTGCCTAGCCTTTTCCCAACTATGTTGGGGTCGGCTTCCAGTCTAACCGGATGCAGCTGAATACCAGTATTTTACATGGAGCGACTGCCTATCTGACCTCCACAACCCAGTAACTGGGGTAATACGATACCCCTTGGTAAGACTGGTTGTCAGACTTTCGGGCTTCTGACGACCCGTAACGACTGTCAAAGATCCACAAATGACAGCCGGTACCAACGGCTTAACGTGCTTTCCGAGGCACGGAGGGGTCTTGGTATGTAAAGATGGTCACCCATCCACGGACCAACCGCGGCAAGCGTAGCTTAACCTGATCGATCGACCCGTGCAGCTATTGTTACTTAGCCACAAGCCCCTCAGTAATTTATAAAAGTTATAAAAGAAAAATCAATGAACCCCAATTTTGGGCCTTTGGGGTGGATTTAAGTTTTCAATTTTACATGCATACATATACATATACTTCAAGGTACACTCTCCCTAATAAAACAAGAAGTGCTCAAATGGAATTACGTTGTAAAAAGTTAACCGTGGTCATACATAGAAAAATAAATATACGCGTTGACTTAAACCTCCTCATTTTTTTCCGTCAGTTAAAAAAGATAAAACGTGTTTCAAAGTAAACAAATTATTTCTCAAATCATCTCTGGCGTAAGTAGGTAGTCGTATCAGACAATTTCTCGATAAACGTCATTAACATAATAAGCTGATCAAATTACGCTGAGATGAACAGGACTTGCTGAAGCATTTTGTTTAAAATCTTCCCCTCCTATCTTCGAAGCTCCTTTTGTTTTGATCATCATCACCATATCAGCCGAAAGACGTCCACTCCTGGACTTATGCTTCCCCCAAAAGGGGGATTTGCCATAATCGCTACGCTTGGCAGACGGGTTAGCGATCGCAGTATGGGTGTCAAATGCATAGAGAACGCTGCTGTCCATTCTCTAGTAAGTCCTTTAGTCGCCTTCTACGACATCCATGGGAAGAAATGTGATCACGTTTTCTTCCATGTCGCTCGTCAAGCTATCATTTACTCCATTCTCTTTCATATCATTCCTCATATAAACCGTCCGTCTCTTCTTTGACTTCCTCTCCTCCTCCAAACATCAATGTTTTGAAAATAAACATATATTTAATCGCTAGTTTGATTTATAAACTCACTAGCTTTCGCCCGCGGCTTCAGCCAGGCCCAGCCCGGATGCAACAAAGGTCTTTATAGAATTCAGTTTCTTGTTTCCATCATTTTTAAAGTTTACACTTTACGCAGTTGGGGTTTTTGATTTTTGATTTTACACTTTTTACTTATTATAATTCTTTTTTACATTCCATAACTTTTTGCAAGCTAATTTTGAAACTTTGATATACTCAGAGTCACTTTCACAATTGAGACGAATCTAACGATGCTTCTCAAGCTAAACTCCATCAAGCCGTTTAGGCTACAGAGCGTGCCAAAGAAATTTACATAGGTACATACCTACTTAAATACATACATATGAAAAACATAACCCTCCTTCTGGCGCAGTCGAGTAAAAAGTTAGGATTAGGATGTTGGTATATATGGTAGGTCAGACTAAATATTTTCATCTGAATAACTATCATAACTTGTGAACAAATTATACTTGCTAAAGATTATTACTTCAAGTCGCCTCACGAAGAATATATAAAGCCTTTGTAGCTTTTTATTTTTTATTCGACGTGCCTCAGCTTTGAGCTTAGTGAACATAAATTCTCATTATTTAGACAAGTCTTTCCTTCTTATTAAACGGGCGTAGTTAATTAATAAGTAATTCAAAATTTCTTATCTTAGAATTTATGTTTAAGCTCTACGATTATGATAATGATTTATTATTGCGTACCTAAGACACAAGATTAATCTTGAAGGAATGCAATGAAAAAACTGATAGATGTAGGAAAGTCTGACACTCCGTATCAAAGTTAGTCTTAGTTAAAATTCGTATGTTATTATGATTTTTTTTTAGGTGGAAATCATCAAATAACTTCTCCGCTCTGGGTGGATCAGGAGGGCGTGTCAGACTTTTACTGACTAAAACCCAAACGTGTTCCCTCAGTTGCCTGTGTGCCAGGGGCCACAGTATCTCTTTCGAACAACTGGCAGATGTTATTATGATTGGTTATTTAAGAAATATAACATCATATAACGTCACGCTTGTAATCTTCGAAGGGCTAGGCAGAGGTGTACCAAATTTTTACCCACATTTTGTCTGTTATGTTTAAGTCCAATGTTCGAAACTATTGCCATCCACCGGGCACTAATCCAGACTCCGTGATGGTATTGAGAAGTGATGTGAAGTGTTCATTAAAAATGTAGATCCGCAGTTACGGATCCGGATACGGATAATTACCGTCAATATCCGCGGGTACAGATAACGGATACGGATCTAACTTTCTTACTCAATCGGTGTCGGTGCGCGTGACCTTGAGACGATAGTTGACGCAACTTGACGGTTTGCGTGACAGAACATGTTTCAACTTCTTGTGTTTATGTCTTTCTTGCGTTTTTTATAAGCACTGGGCAGCATAGATAACATTTGTTTGTTGTACGAGTTAAAAAAAACGGCTACAAAGAAGTTTAGTAGTGCTATTTGAAATTATTAATAAGGTAAAAGATCCGTCAAAAACGTAACGGATAGGGGATACGGATCTTTTTTCTCCCGCGGATATCTGGGATACGGATACGGATACAGATATCTGGATTATCACTAGTACTGAGTAAAGGAAAAATCCAATCATACTTTGCCCGACCCGGGAATCAAACCCAAAACCTCATGCTCAACAGTAGCGCTTGTGACCAGTAGACCAACGAGGCATTTAAAAAATATCTCCATTATTGTAATTTATTATTACTCACGTTACATTTGAAGATCTAGAAGAGGTGTAAGCTATGTCCATTGTTCTTAAACCAGATAAGTTCTTCGCTAATGGTGATTGTTCGATAAAAAATATATTTATACTAAAAGGTTCAGGGAGAACTTTTAAAATATAAGTTAATAAAATACTGAAAGATGAAGCTTCCATTCTACTTAATTAACTTCAAAGGTGCACTTTTATACGTTTCAAATTGTGTTCCAGTATCTTTAAGAAAAACCTAGTTTTAATTTCCAACAAAAAAACGCTTAACATACTTACAATAAATCCGAGTGTCGCATTATAGTGTGAAGTTATTTTATTACAATAAAGACGCTCTGGAAGACAAGGTCGACAAGATCCAGGCACCTGAAGTAAATTTAGGCAGAACATCTAGTGAGACAACGAGATGCTGTGATTGTGGCCAAGGTTAGGCCAGAGAAACCAGAGCCGTCTAAAAGCGCGTTGGATTGATGACAGCGTCAAAGTCACGGAAGATACCTGGATGAGACGCACGGAACCGGGATGGATGAACGATTTTTTTTTACAAAATCGAATAACTCGACTGCCTAAAAAGTGAACGTTAATTTTAAAAGATGTAAATAAGAAACTCAAGGAGCAAGGCAATAAAGGTCTTTATTGTTAAATATAAGAAGATGCCTCCGACTGCATGAGATTGCTTCTTGCTTCTTGACTTCTTATTTCCATTTTTTTTTAAAGAAGGATGCCTACACACCCAGCAGTGGGTGATTCCAGGCTGCGATGATGATGGTAATGAAGACAGCTCTAATTAACTGTCAGACATTCACGATATCAAACATTCAATTATAAGCTTAGCAACTATTCCATCAGTTAAAACCCCACATTCGCTTGTGGCACCCTTGCAGCACTGCAAGCTTTAATAAATGTTTGTCCAGACAGAATTTTGACAAGGCTACATTTCAGACTGCACTGTAGAGCTATTTTCTTGAAACTTTCTTAAAAATAGCCCGCACGGACAGACCCGCTGATATATGAAACGAGTTGGGGCCAGCTGTAGAAATATATTGCGTTTAAATATTCCAGCAATGTACTAGTGGTTGGACTAGCAAGTAATGCTGACACATGGGTGCACTGAAGTGTCGTACTTGCTAGAGAAACAATGTTTAATTATCTTGTAACAAAGCTTAAAATACATACATAAGTTGTGTATTTTTTTACACTTATGTATTAAGGTGGAAGCGCCAGGGTAAGGGGCGTCCATTAATTACGTGAGCCGTTTAGGGGAGTCGAATCTCAAACAATCTCACGTGGAGGAGAGGGAGGTCTCGGCAAATATCACGTAATTGATATTTTTTTCTGCAAAGAACGAATGTACGAGAAAACTGTAAAACATGTTTTACCGCTAATATTGCTAAATCCTACAAAATAATATTAATCGTGGTTATGCGAACGCCACAAAGTAGCACAGTATAGCTCCTCGATGGTTAAACCGCCACCGGCCAGCCAAGCCAGTGAAATGCAACGCAAATAAGCACAGATTAACGTTTACACTAAAACCACGTATTTGAAATATCTCACGTGAGATTATGGGGAGGATCGACCCAAATCTCACGACATCTCCCCAGAGCGGGGGTGGGGTTCGAAAATTGCCATAATTATTCTTTGAAAATTGTAACTACTGCTACTTTAAAAATATAGCGTTTATGTGTTATTTAGCATGTAAAACGTACCATCCTTTTGCAACACAAGATAAGATAAGATACTTTTATTTGTCCAAAACATGAGTATACAATACACACATGGCATGCAAGATGTTACATGAAATTAATTCATTCGTGTTTTGCCTCATCGGCGTACAAATATAAATAGACAAAATCAAATAATTATAAATTATTCCATTATGACTTCAATTTATACTAGAATACTAAATATGGGCCATTTTATGTAGAATGCCATTCCGTCACCCATTTTTGCACCACCAAACCGTCACCAAAATTGAAACGAATAGAGCGGTCAAAGTTGTTTGTTTGGTTTGTATGTTTGTAGTCTGGAACTACAGATATATAAACGGTTGGGTAAAAAGACGGTGAATTTGAAACACGTATTGACCTTAAAAAAAATAGTATTATTAAGCAGTTTAATTACTCGCCAGTGAAACACACGCCGGTCACTAGTTCGAACGCATCAATGCATCAGTCTGCCGCTGCCCGGCAGAGGAGCGATAAAACTTTATACGGGAACCATTATTCTTAGATATTGACTTAGAAACATATTGGCAACGTTTGGTTTTGAAGTGCAGTTTCATACGAGTAAAATGCATAGCAATTTGATGACTTATGCAGTGACATCGCTTAAGGGTACGGTTTAACATAGTTTCTTCATGTTTTGTGTGCTTTGAGGATTGTATCATGATCATTATCTTAAAACGTTGAACAACAATCGTATGAGATGTATTTCTTCATTAATACATATAAAATACGTTGATAGTCTCGGACAACGACACGCAACCTGCTACCACGGATTTAGTAGTCATGTACTAAATTTGATTGATTTTTGCTTGTTTTTTTTTGTTTGATTTTTTTTGTTTTTTAATTTGTTTTGTTTTGTGTAAAATTTCGACGTTTGGTTTTCAGAATCATTTCTGAAAACCAAACGTCGAAATTTTTCGTCGGTTATTAAAAAAAACAATTGCTAATTCATACATTTTGGCCGCATTTGATTGCACTTTTTTAATTTTTAGGTTACATTCATGTGTCTGCGTCATGGTTTCCGTTTGCGCGTAATAAATCGTTGCTTCTAGTAAAAACACTGTTAAACTGGAAAATTCCTACTTACTTTAAAAATACACTGAAACTTAAATTAGATCCTCAATCAAAGATGCTACAACTTAACGTATCTTAAGGCATCAGTCGTAGCAGTGCAGCGTCTACGCCGCAGCAGCATCTACGCCGTAGCAACATCTACGCCGTAGACAGCGCAGACTCGCCAGCTATCATTCGTCTTTAGAGGATTGTCAACATTTTCTTACTGCGAGTCGCATATAATATGTACAAAATATTAAATTGATTGCATATAGACATTTTTGTTTAGAGGTTTCACAGAAATATTCGTACTTTGTCCGGTCCATTTCCAATTATTTTTTGCCCTACTTATGTAGGTTAGGTCAAAAGCTCTGCGGCTCGAAGGTTGAGTACCTCTGCTGTACACCAACGTTTCACTCCGCTAGAATATTTTGTTTTCAATTCCTTTAGACGAGGATGGATCGTGTGGTTTTACTGAAATATACATTTTACGTTTTAACTTTATCTCAATAACTGTTTTGGAGTATTTACTTTCGTGTTTCGACGTCGATTCCAGAGATCTTTTCACTTTGAAGTGGAATTGGGAATTAAACATGAAGTGTAGCAGATTAAATGTTTATTTTTCTTGTTTATTTTATTAATGTTTTCTCCTACGAGTTAGGAATCTTATTCAGCCACAGGAAAGCTCACACATTCTCGTGTATTATTTATGTTTTCTTAATTCAATAATAGCTGTGCTCCGCGGTTTTTTGTGCATGTCTCGATCTCGTGTGAAATATCGGGATAAAATGGTCTACCTATGTGCATAATTCCACCCAAATCTGTGCAGCCACAACAAACACAAAAAATCAAATCTTTTCTCTTTATAATATAAGTTTTAAGTTTAAATTTCTAAATAAATAAATGTGTTATTAACGAATAAAGGTGTTACATATTCAATTGTAGCCTTGAGGCCTGAGCTATGTGGTACTTCTATAGAAGGAGTGAAGGTATGAATTTTAAACAAAACAAATATGAAATTATTTAAAAATATAAGTAGTAAGCCTATAAAAAGTTTCTATTACAGGTATTTCTAATAGCGTTTAGTAAACCCAAAACACGGTTTATTGAATAAGTTGGAAACTTACTTTTAAACCACACTTTAAATATTTTTTTTTTTTGGGTGGGAAATCGTCAAATAACTTCTCCCGCTCTGGGTGGAGCAGGAGGGCGTATCAGACTTTTACTGACTAAAACCCACCCGTGTTCCCTCAGTTGCCTGTGTGCCAGGGGCCACGGTATCTCTTTCGAACAACCCGTACCCCTGGCAGGCATCGGCCCTTGCGGGTCCCATCAGTTGGTGCTGACATCTCTTTGAGGCGCGCGTGGAACACAACGCGCCGTCGACCCAGGCTTGGTCCTTACCGGACAGCGAGCTACCCATTACTCACCGTCCGCAAGCCCGTGCCTACGGTGGCCGGGAAATCGTGGATAGGATCCGGCAACTGGTACTTGAGGTGGCTTTGCACAACTCCGACGCCATGTGGTTTCATGGTCCTCGGAATGCGCCACCGACGGGTTCCCAGATAACGGTGGGAGGGGTTCACATCGGCGTCGAGTCGACGATGAGGTACCTAGGACTCTTCCTCGACAGCCGGTGGATCTTCGCGAAGCGTTTTCGACGTTTGGCTCCCAGAATGGGGCCGGCCGAGGCTGCCTTGAAGTGGCTCCTGCCCAATCTAGGGGGGATAAACGCCTCCTGCCGGAGGCTCTACGCAGGGGTCGTGCGGGCCATGGCCCTATACGGGGCACCAGTGTAGACGCCCACATTGAGGCGCCAACCAGCACGCCGGTTGAAGGCGGCCCATAGGGTCATAGCAATCCGTATGGTACGGGGATACTGCACGATCTTCGGTGAGGCGGCGGGCCTCCTTGCTGGATTGCCATCATGGGATCTGGAGGCAAAGGTCTTCGCGCACACTTGGGAGTGGCGCGAGGAGGCCAAACGCCGGGGCGAAACTCCGCTACCGTAGGAAATCGCGGCACAGCGAACAGAGCTCTCATGGCGACGTGGAGAGTGCAATTGTCGCAACCTAGTGCTAGGCACGCCTCAATTGCGGCAGTAAGTCCCCTCTTTGAGGAGTGGCTTGAGAGGCGGCATGGCGTCCTCACCTTCCGCCTGACACAGGTCCTCACCCGACACGGCTGTTTCCGGAGGTTCCTGTTTCACATAAGGCGGGAGGAAACGCCTGGGTGTTTCCATTGCGAAGATCGCCCTGAGGACACGGTGGAGCATACGGTGGAGGTCTGCCCGGCTTGGGTGGAGCGCCGCTGTGTCCTCGTGGAGGCGATCGGCGGCGACGAACTCTCGGGTCCGGCCCTGGTCCAGGCCATGGTACGGAGCGAGAGTGGATGGTTAGCTGTCACCTCCTTCAGCGAAGCAGTGATGCTCGCAAAGAGGGAGGCGGCGCACATGAGGGAGATGCAGTACATGCGCCCTCACGGCCGCAGCCTTCGCAGGAGACGCCCTGGGTGTCGGGAATCCCAGGCTGGTTCCCGGCCACCGTAGGCACGGGCTTGCGGACGGCGAGTAATGGGTAGCCCGCTGTCCGGTAAGGACCAAGCCCGGGTCGACGGCGCGTTGTGTTCCACGCGCGCCTCAAAGAGATGTCAGCAGCAACTGATGGGACCCGCAAGGGCCGATGCCTGCCAGGGGTGCGGGTTGTTCGAAAGAGATACCGCGGCCCCAGGCACACAGGCAACTGAGGGAACACGGGTGGGTTTTAGTCAGGAAAAGTCTGACACGCCCTCCCGCTCCGCCCAGAGCGGGAGAAGTTATTTGATGATTTCCCAGCCAAAAAAAGCAACGCTATAGTTACTTTAAAACAACCGGACTTTCCGGAAAAACACTAAAAAGTGAAAAAGTATTTAAATTTTGGTCGTCGGTGATTTTGGATATGTATTTGAATTTTTTGTCACCGCCTTCCGAAATTAAAGTTATTCAAACCTTACGTGTTTGATGAAACCGTTTGATGTCGGTTTGGACGGTTGTCAAACGGCACTGCGCAGTTAGGTTCGGTACGCCGCCATAATTAGACCTGTGATTGTGACGCAGACAAATTGTGGGATGCCCTGACACAGGGATCGCGATTTCCTTGTGTTTATTAAGTTAATGTCCTGCGTTTTTCAGCAAAAAGAGAAAAAGAAAAGAAAAAGAATTTGGTCCAAAGAATGGCACAAACTAAGATACCGTTTCACACACGAACATTTACAGAAAGTGCTAGAAGCTACCGCACCAGATCAGTATAAGAACTTTCTTAGAATGGATGATGTTTCTTACAAAAACTTATTGCTCAAAGTTGAACCAATAATACGAAAACAGGATACTAATATGAGGCAAGCTATTCCCGTGAATCAAAGATTGTCCATAACCTTGAGATATTTGGCAAGTGGAATGGACTTAGAAGATTTTAAATATACACCCTCAAACATTAGACACACACACACACACATTAGAATTATGGAAACATGTGGAGCTATCATAGAAGTATTAAAAGATTTTTTAAAGGTAAGAAAATATTTATTATTAATGAATATACTCGTACAAGTAGGTAATAATTCTTACTTAAAAATTAGAAAAATTCTTTAGATATTCTTTAGCTGCTGTATAAGTTTCTTCTCGCCAAGAAGAAACTCACAAATCTGCTGTTTAATGTGAAATTAAGATCCTCGGTCGAATCAGACCATTATCTTCACCAGTAAGAATGCAGTCTTCATTTAACTGGCTAGATGAAGAATATTTTAGAGATTCATTGTTCAAAGCCGAAGGTGTGTATCGTTCCACAATAGACTTACACAGTATTGTTGAACGAGGACTTGTTGAGGAACGTGGCGTATTACGTTTTGCACGATTAGGAAATATTGATGATTCGTTGTCGGATGCAGAACTTGTGTTTTCATAGGAAACTGGTCAATAATTGGTGTATTTGTTGCGGGAGGTGTTTCATCCGTAAATATAGAAACTTTAGAGGATTCTGATGAAGAAACGAAGTCCTTATTGTTTCGTGGTTGATACTGAGGTTGTTGATTGACATCAACGGGAAGCAGGGTATAGATGTTCTGACTTAGGTCGGGCGATTGGTGTCTTATCGGAGACAAAGAAGTTTCTGGAGATGACGAATAGATGTTTGGGTTATTTGGTGCAGAATATGTTTTAGATACAGAAAACTAGGATGGTATCGGAGAAGTATATGTCGAATCAGATGAGTATGAATTGTTTGATATATTACCTGGAGATCTTGAGGAAACATCAGTTAAAAAACACGCCGTGCCTAGTTAGTGTTCCCATAGCACCTTCAAATAAAACATCATTTATAATTTTTCTAGCAAAAATCTTTTGGTCAGCTTTTAGTTGTCACATTTAAATACCCCAAGTCTTGCCTATTTCGTCATATTTGTCTTCCTCTTTATTGCTGAAGTACGAAGTCGCTAAGTTTAACAGCTTCGTTTGAATGTCATCCGTTTTCTTCTTCATTTGCGTGTTACTTTCAATTGCACGATGACGATCACCTGTGTCTTCTGATGAACTCTATAAAATTAATATATATATGTATATTTTTTTACAGATGCCCAGAACATGCGAGGATTGTTTTAAAATAGCACAAGAGTATGAGCATTGTTGGAATTTCCCACACTGTATCGGGAGCTTAGATGGAAAACATATTGAAATACAAAATCCAGTAAATTCAGGATCTTATTATTATAATTATCATGACAAAGCTTTCAAACTAGCTATGAATACTAACAAAATCAAACAGTTTGACCGTCTAGGGGGCGCTTTATACGCACGCCAGTTTCGAGTGCTACGCACCTGACCTTTCTGAAAAATATCACCAAAAGGTTACTAAATGTCCTTCTTAGGGCGTCCCGGTGTTTCCACTGACATATGCCTTGTAAATCGGTAAACACCGACAGACACTACGCCGATAGACTGAACACTGACAAGACTTTACTTCGACGGGACATTTCACCAACAGGACCATTCGCCGATAGGACTCTTCGCCAATAGGGCTCATCAGGTAGATAATAGGTTAGGTTAGGTTAGAATTCCGAAAAACCGCGCGCGAGCCCAGCGAGCGAAACGAGAGGTGCCGCGGCATCGGCCGGCAAGCGCTACTTCCATGTTAGTGGTAGTTACTTGACTATTTAGTAATAGCGCAAGGATGAGCCTTGTCGGCGAAGAGTCCTGTCTTCGAAGAGTCTCGTCGAAGTAAAGTCTTGTCGGTGTTCAGTCTTTCGGCGTAGGGTCTGTCGGCGTTTAGTCGTACACTCCTTGTAAATACCCTTTGTTAGTCACTTCATTTAAAAAACAAAACACAACACACCATACACAATCTGTGCAACCATTGAACACAACTCTAGTTACTTTGATTTCAATATCTTTTCAGTTGAAACTAAAAACTGTCTTATATCTACTTTCATTATAACATTTCTATAATTAGCGGATCGAACAAGAAACTTTCCACTTCTTCAATATTACACTGAGTGTTTTTGTACAAAACATAGTAAAACTCGACTATAAGAGAAAAGTTTTATTCGCAAATTGGCAACGCGACTCCGTGTCTGCGCTTTCACTTAATATATTGAAGGCTTAAAGTTAGAACACTTTCAAGTATTTCCCTTGTGTAACTAAGTTATTCAAGAAATCTTGTTTTTCAATGCTGGTATGGAAATTAGGTAAAACTGAGATTATATTAGAGCTATAGGCTTTATTCGCATTACGGAAAGTTCTATATGTATCCACATGTTAAGTAACCTATCATCTTCTGCTTCTGTAAGCTGAACCCAACATGCAGATGAATACTAGTATTTTACATGGCGCGACTGCCTATCTGACGGGAAAGCAGACCCAGTTACAGAGTAATACCCCCTTTAGCCCCCCCCTTACCCCCTCCCCCACCCCCTTTATCCCTTGTTAAGACTAGTTGTCAGACTTTCACAGAAGATACTGTCAAAGAGCCACGTATAACAGCCGGGACCAACGGGTTTGGCAGCGTGCAATCCGTGGCACGGAAGGGTCTTGGTATATAAAGCTCACCCATCCACGGACAAACTGCGGCTAGCGTAGCGTAACCTGGTCGATCGGCCCGTGCGACTGTTATTACTTAACCACAAGACCCTTATGTAAAGTATTCTTAATACCTATGTTAATTCAGGTCATAGTTCCTTTGTGTGAATATAAAAAGATCAGTTGCAGCATTCCCTTCGCAACTATCTTCTCTCTAATCTTCTTTATTTCATCTTATATCTATCAATACATACATACAGATAAATGAAATTGAAGTGCCTGTTAGTAATATTAAAATAACCGCTTTTTACTAAATGCATAAATGGATGTATGTAAATACGGCACATATACCAAATTTTTTTTTGTCTGTCTCTCTGTTTGTTCCGGTTAATCTCTGAAACGGCTGGACTGATTTTAACGAGACTTTCACTGGCAGATAGCTGATGTAATAAGGAGTAACTTAGGCTACTTTTGTTTTAGAAATTGTATTTATTTTTATTAAATAATATAAATAAATAATAAAAAAATAACTATTCCGCGCAGTATTGTATAAGAAAAAATATGTTTTTCTTTGGAACTCACTCGAAACACTCGAGAACGGTTGGACCGATTTAGCAATTTTTTGTAAATATTCGAAATAGTCCGAGTTAAGTATTCATGGCAAGGAAAATTGAAATAGTTTTTCGGAAAATGTTCACATACTAGATAGCTGAATGTCTTTTTTTCTATAGAATTGTTGTACAAACTCGAAGACCATTTTAAAATTTTGGTATAGAAAGTACGATGATAGTGGAATGTATGGGGGTACGAAGGCAATGTATTTATTTGCCCGTCACTTCTGTGGAACTATCTACGCCCGCTTCACTTGGTCCCATCTGAATACCAGTACTGCAACGCTGGTTGAAAATCACTGTTGCATATACTGAGATACAGGTCTTTTTGGGCATGTGTGGAATTACACGGCAAAAGTTGTATAGCCTAGCGATGAAAACAACGCTAGTACCTATTTACAGGTTTTAAGTTCAAACTAGTTAATGTTTGCCATCCAGAAATTTATCTATGTATTTTCTATATTTATAAAAATGAATCGCCAAAATGTATGTACACGCATAACTTCCGAACGACTGCACCAAATTGGATGATTCTTTCTTTTATGTGGTCCTTATTGTCAGGACAAAGATTGTATATAAGAAAATTAATAAAATATATATAGATTTAATCAGAATTAATTTTTACAATCTAAGACAGAAGACTTTGACAGATCTTTGACGAAACAATCCACCAAATGATTTGATTTTACCAGTCGCGACTGGAGAAATAAATAATGGCGGTACGAAGTTCGCCAGGTCAGCTAGTTATTTAATAATAATATCACCACTGAATGTTTGCTTTTCTAAAATTGTTTTTGGTCTCGTCTACGTACATAAAATATACAGAAGTACATGCACGTTAATAACATACTTCTTACTAACTATTCTTCTTACTAACTTCTTACTAAATATTCTATTATAAATGTAAAAGTTTGTATGCTTGGATGTTTAGATATTTTGATGTTTGTAACTCAATCACGCAAATACAGCTGAACTGATTTGGATGAAATTTGGCACAGAAATAGTTTCCAACCCGTACTGGTTCCGCGTGGTGGATTATGCCCCACTCCCTCTCACAGAGAAGAGGTATGTGTCCCAGCAGTGAGAACATTATAAGACTGATTATGCTTATTTATTATTATTTATTTATTTATTTATAACAATTGCTTATGCTAGTTTGCAACTTGGATTCAAATAAAGGATACTTTTTATTCCCGTAGTACATTCCCGTGGGATAATTTACGACATATTTACTTCCCTATGTTATCGTAATAACCTGATATGGACGTCCACGATGATATAATAGCGTTAGATTTTATAAAAACGCAAAAATAATAGCCCTTCCTGAGTATTAGAACGCAATAAAAACTACGAAACTGTCATTTTTTTCCTTTAATAAAAGCCCGACACTTTGCAGACCATCTCAGTAACATTAAGTTTTTTTTTTGGGTGGGAAATCATCAAATAACTTCTCCCACTATGGGTGGAGCAGGAGGGCGTGTCAGACTTTTACTGACTAAAGCCCACCCGTGTTCCCTCAGTTGCCTGTGTGCCAGGGGCTGCGGTATCTCTTTCGAACAACCCGTACCCCTGACAGGCATCGGCCCATGCGGGCCCCATCAGTTGGTGCTGAAATCTCTTTCCCGCGCGTGGAACACAACGCGCCGTCGACCCGGGCTTGGTCCTTACCGGACAGCGAGCTACCCATTACGTTACGTACGTTACGTATGTGCAGGAAAAACTGGGGCAGTCGAAGTAATGGATAGTGATTGAAAAGTTTTAGTGGCGTTTATATTACTTTAGTTGAGAAGCATACTAAATTAAACTTGCGAGCAGTATGCCAGTAATGTTCGAGATATCATCAACATCATCGTCTAGCCTTTTGCCAACTATGTTGTAGTTGGCTTCCAGTTTAACTGGATGCAGCTGATCACCAGAAAAACATGGAGCGACTGCCTATCTGACCTCCATCAACCAACTGGATAATACGGTACCGCTTGGGTTAATTGTCAGATTTTGTATAACAATGTCAAAAAATCGTTCAAATTTATCCCTGTAAAGGGCGTAGCAATTGATCATATATTTGCATACCGCTGCCATGGTTTGCGGAAACATAAGTAATGGTAGCAGCAAAATGTGTGCAAAATTATCGTGTTTCGCAGTAGTATTGCGGTGGTGAACGTTGTTGCGCAAGAGTAAATAATGTTTTGGTTTACCATGAAGAATACATAACCATACCCCGATCTGTCTTATTAAAAAACGCGATCTAACTTCAACCCGCACCGATATAAATCCGACCATAAATCTTCGAGACATTTTTTGTATTTCGTACTTTATTAATGTATTTATTACTTTAGTAAAGTTCCAAATAACCTAAGACCGGACTAGGTTGTTGGTTTTGTAAAAGGAACTGTTTTTCGATTTTGTTAGGTTCTTATTTCAAAAACAGGCTCAATAATTTAAACGATACCTAAAGAAATACCTTGCTTTTTTAATAAGATCGGATATTATTTTATAAAAACGTATTCGAGATGTCAAAATAAAATCACATGTAGGTCCAAAATCTCATAAAACTGGCACCAACAGAAATTTCCAGGTATCCACAACACTTTTATCTCTATCAATACCATATCAAAAAGTGTACCGAGAAATAAACAGCTGACACTCGTGTTATTCAGTTCACAACACCAACACTTAAAAATGTCAAAAGTCATAGTAGATATTCGTACATTTTCATGAATGCTACTATTTTTAACACGTGCACAAAAGCTGGCACCCGAATTTATCTGTCGTCGGGAGCTAAGCAGTTGGCAGAGTGCCCAGTTTGTGACCCACGGGTTCACGACCTCTGCCAATAAATATTTTTTGTTTACGCCACCCAATTACACGAGCGGCCTGTGTATTGACCGCTGTTGGTTACTGTACCATTGTTTCGGGCTTAAGTTTAATCGCCTGATTATGTACTGTACTGGTTTTATGTGACATGGGGGAGTGAACAAATTGCTTAGGATTTCATATGCCTGAAAGTGTAATGTTTCAAATGACGAAGCTGAAAATCCACACAAGCTTTTCTAATTATTGGAGACACCGTGGCATTTTAATCATTTATAAGAATTAAATGATGTTTATGTATTTTATATAAGATACTTATGTAATGCAGATGGAATGATCTGCTCGACTCGTGCGCTGGGTTAGGTATCTTCTACCATTTGATACGTAAACATTATTAACAGAGTGTTTCATAATTCTACAGCATTATCATAATCTTTAATTAATAATTTTTTGGACCTTTGTAAAATGTCACGGTGTACCTATAAAATTCTGGAATATTTTGGTTAGTACCTTACAGGAACCAAATAACTGAATGTTAATTAAAAAAAAAAAAACAGAAGTTAGATACATTTTGATTGGTTGCCCATAAAAATGCAGAAAAAAATCGTAAAAGAATGGTATCAATACATATGTATTGATACCATCTTTTCCGTTGAATGTCCACATTCCAGATACGTTCCTGGATATTTTTACGCCATAACCCAACTTCGTCTGTAGTTGATATTGGAAGAGCTATAAATGACGAATAGGCACGGCGAGGCTGCATCCACTGAACTATTGAACGATACAATATCCACTTCCGAAGTTTTCTTGTCAAACTCGACCACTGACGGTAGCTGAAACTGTTTCAAAAATTTATATTTGTATTTACTATATAATACTTTTATAGGCTTAGTGTGAGGAATAGCTCACTTTCGTGACTGATCTTTTGTTTTGAAATTGTTTTAATACATAATTTTAAAAAGAAGGGACACAATTTGTCACTCTTTAGTCAGTGGTTTTTTTTGGTTGAATTCGTATTCATAAAAAAGCAGAAAATTTGTCCAAAACATAAGAAATAATAGAATTTTTATGCAACATACAACCGTTATATTTACATTATGATAACAAAATTAATAATTAAAAAGCAAAATAGTAGTTCATTCACAACATTAATTATTAAAATTAATTAAAATTATAAACAAACATACAAACCTTCCAAGTTAAATAAAAACTTGTAAAAGTGTACAAATAAAAAGGCGGCGGGATCAATAGCTATCTATGTACCTAGAATCCTACTTCCTACTAAATATATATGTCGCAGCCGTCAGGTTAAATTAGCCTACTAATTGGATGCCTAGGCTGATGGTTAATTGAACTAGAATCATTCAACGTTTAACAACTTGGCGTATTGAAAGTCAGCCCTTTGAAGATGACTGACCAAGACTCAGCCAAGTGATTCAAATTTAGTTCAGTTTTTTTTTCCACTACGGCGCTAGTAGTCACCAAAACAAATATAGCGTCATTAGCGCAAACCGTGAAAGTTATTTTTCGTTCTTTTGTGCAATTTAAGTGAAATTAAAGTGTGATATTGTCAATAGGTGCCAAATAATACTACGTCTTCTGCAAGTTTTCCGCTAAATATTTGAGTTTAAACTGACTGAACTTACCGACTTAATTACTACTGAGTGATATTCATGTTATGTACTTTGTTGTGAACCAACATTTCACTATTACTAGTTACTTAGTGGTAGGTATTTGTAAAAAGTAGTCGTACATCATTTGTGAACTCATAGTCACCCAAACCAAACATCACAAATTCATCAATATCCAGTTTAACCGAATGACTACACGACATTCAGACTTCTGGTTAAACGTTGCGCTCAAAGACTTGTCTTTCAGCTATTTAACTGGATGCCGGCATTTAATGAACCACCTAGGCGTCCAATTAGCTGGCTAATTTAACCAGATGGCTGCGACATATAAATATTTTAATAAATATAAAAGTTTGTATGTGTGTTGCGTGTTTTTGTGGTGTGTGCGTTTGTTTGTGTGTTTGCGGGCGTAGCCGCTGGCAAAAGCTAGTAATTAATAAATCTGGAATAATTCACGCAACTCCAACTCCATATAAATCGCCAAAATAACATAATATCGGGCTCGGTTTCATAGAATATTCCAGTTTGCTCTATAATCAACGCAACGCAAAGTGTCCAATCGAAAGCAAAGGTCAAATTTAAGTTTCTGTAGCTAAAATAATGATTTCAAACAATACTGCTTTATTGGCAACTTTGAGCCGGGTTGTTTCAATCCAAATATCAACAGCAGTGCAAGGTGCCCTTCGTTTTATTGAGTAACTACCTTTTTCGGGCTTCGCCCGCGTGGATGTCGAAAATTATCCCACGGGATCGTACTATCGGGATAAAAAGTATCCTATGTGTTAATCGAGGTCATCCAAATCCGTTCAGCCATTTTTGCGTGAAAGAGTAACATCCAAACATACAAACTTTCTCATTTATAATACTAGCTTTTAAGCCAGCGGCTTCGACCCCGTGAAGGTTAGAAGCTATCTCACGGGAACATACTTCTTGGATACAAATTATCCTATGTGTTAATGCAGGTTATAAACTATCTGTGTACTAAGATTTATCCAAATTGGTTACGCCTTTTTTGCGTGAAAGATTAAACAAATATTCATCCATCCTTAGAAACTTTCACATTTATAATATTAGTAGGATAGTAGGATAGGATTGTGACGTAACTAGTGGTCTGTGGTCAGCAGTAAGTCACGTCCACACACTAAAATAAAACAATAATATAATCAAGGCGGCTTATGATAAACGATACAATTAGTGTCGAAAGATACTGCTTGAACCGACGTCCATCATAAATATGTAGTGGACAAAAATGGACGAAAATTGTGTTCGGTTGGCATCCTGCCAATAATATTACTCCAATGCTGCTTTATTTTTCAATAAAATAATATAGAAACCGAAGTCTTTCTCTGAAGTCAACTTGAGGCTGGTTCCAAGGACCGAAGTGTCGGTTTTGTCTTTCCGCGGGTACTGTTAATCAAAGTAACTGTGGGCATTCTTTCAATTACTGTAACTTTAAGATCACACTTTATAATCGTGCCTCTGCTAGGTATGTTCTGCGTCTCATGTCAGAATGAATGTTCCCAGTTTTAGGACACAGGCCTCCTCTCTTCAAGAGGAGCTATAATCTACCACGCGGGCCCAGTAAAGAAAGAAAGAAAGAATACCGTTTATTTGGACACAGTTCGTGAAACACAAAATAATTAACAAAAAAGTGAATATAAATAACAAGTTACAACAGTGTGTGCCTCACGGCTGCGCCAAAAAGGTTCATGTCAGCATTAATGCCAGACAGATGCTGTCCGACGCTGGTTTTGTAATGAACCTTTAGGGACAAGTGACGAGGAGTATAAAACAGTTTCAACATAGGTAAACAAATATTTGTATACTTATAGATGATAGCTCTTTTTAGATGTCACATGTCTTGAATTTTCTGGGTCTAGGACATGCCGGTTTCCTCACGATGTTTCCCTTCACCGTTTCGAGAGCAGCGGTGATGAAATTATTTTCTCAAAGTATAACGCCTGCCTGGGTTTGAACTCACGACCTTCAACTCATAGTATTCGAATTTAATACTACAGATTTTAACCCGTAACAGATTGCAATAAGAACTGTTATCGCTCATAACGATAATATTTAAAGTTACCAGGGCCTTAAGTCGGAGCCGAGCCAGTCATTAAGTATTAGTGATACTAAAATTGTTCAACGCCGTGATCCTTGTTTTAATTTGCAACTTCAATAACCAAAACAGTTAGGGAAATCTTAACTGAGTCTCAGGCGTTATAATAAAAACTAAGTTAAATTTTTCACTCCATTCCAATATTTTATTTTACGGTTCAAACTACAAAAACATATTTATTTCAGCTAACGTTAATAAGATTAACGCTTCCAAAGTTACCACTAATTTATACAGCTCTTTATTAACTCGAAACTTCAACAATAAATATTATTAACAATTATCTCTGTACATTAAAATCTTTTCTTAGGCATTTTAATTAAACCAAGTTTTACTTTTAGCAAGATGTCGAGTGGAATTGGAATATTAGCAAGTTGAATTGGAATATTAGCAATTGGATTCAGAATCGAATGGAATCAATGAAGACGTCTTTTCGGGCGGAAAATTTCTAATTTGTGTCCGAGATTTGAATTGGAAGGTAGCAGACACTTCGTTTAATATTACTTTGTGATTTTTGCGCTAAAAATTGGTGGAATTGGGTTGTAACTTTGCGTGTCTAGTTGATATTTAAAATTTGTATAATAAATCTGTGTCACATATTATCTTTTCATATCTATTGGATTGAGAGTCACCCATTTGATCTTACTCCTCAATGGATATGTACTAATTTATGTATATATTTTTGATATCTCCCGTGACTTCTTTCATTTCTACTTTTTTGCTCCCGACTTCAAGCGAAGGTGGTTCTAAATTCGTAGTTTTTATTTTTTACAAATTTTTATTTTTGATGTCTGCGAAACCCGCCAGTGTCCAGAAGTATTTATGCTTATATAAGCATAAATACTCTATATATATCTATATATATATATAGATCAGCATATTTAAAGGTCTTTCCTGCCCCATCTCTTGAAATAAATCTGGTATGCTAATACCAAAAGAGAGCTTATATTCAACCGGCATTATATTTCGTATTCACCAGACTGTAACTTACAGAATTTATTTAATGTAAATTAATATTATTACAGTGACATCATTACATAGACAAAGATTCAAGGTCTGCGGCTGGTGGAAGACCCGCCTCGGTTACTCGCACTAATTATTTTACGAGCCTTAGGGCGCATTTACATTGGTCGAATAAGCGTTCAAGTACGAACAGAAGAGCACTTAACTTAAAAGCCTAGTTGACATTTTCTAAAGTATAGTTACGTCTGCGTCTCAAATAACTACTTTCTTCACTACCGAAATGTCTTAAAATTAAATGAAGAGTATTTAACTAGAACCATAAATAATGATAACTTCATACAGAGTCAAATTATTATTATTATTATTTTTTGGGTGGGAAATCATCAAATAACTTCTCCCGCTCTGGGTGGAGCGGGAGGGCGTGTCAGACTTTTACTGACTAAAACCCACCCGTGTTCCCTCAGTTACCTGTGTGCCAGGGGCCGCGGTATCTCTTTCGAACAACCAGCACCCCTGGCAGGCATCGGTCCTTGCGGACCCCACCAGTAGGTGCTGACATCTCTTTGAGGCGCGCGTGGAACACAACGCGCCGTCGACCCGGGCTTGATCCTTACTGGACAGCGAGCTACCCATTACTCGCCGTCCGCAAGCCCACGCCTATGGTGGCCGGGAATCAGCCTGGGATTCCCGACGCCTAGGGCGTCTCCTGCGAAGGCTACGGCCGTGAGGGCGCATGTACTACCTCACCCTCACGTGCACTGCCTCCCTCTTTGCGAGGGGTCAAATTAAATTAGTTGGCAATACTTTACGCACGTGTTGGGTATCGATAACCAAAACTAATTAAAAAAAACCTTAAACCAACTTTATTCAAAACTTTGAAAGACACTGTGACAAAGACTTATATTAAGGCAAACAAAGGTCTGTTACGTTATGATTATTGGGAATTCATAAAAAAATATTTCAGTTCCACGAAAAATTACTTAAACAGCTGACCGATTTCTGGCTCTTGTGATACAGGTACTTGTAGTACAAGAGCCAGCACTACACTGATGTTTGTGACTTGAAGTGAAAAATAAATAAATGATTAAATATATTTTTTATTATCGATACCTCACACATGGGTAAAAAGTATGGCCAGCTAATTTAATTTGACCCTGCCAATAATCGTTTAGATGTAACAAAATTGTGGTACGATTGGACAGCAAGCGTTACAGAGTGCTACCTATTTAAGAGTGTGCCAGATATTCGGGAATCACAGTACCTACCATTTAATAACGCCTCTAAAGGAGCGCAAACCATGTCGATCCTCGTGCTCTCTGTGCCTCAAAAAATGCAGCCATAGTCACATAGCCACACCTCTGCGCTGCCACCGACGCTGCCCTGGAATTGGTGAAGTTTGGGGCCAACAAAATTTGATACACTGTTGTGCCGCAGACGAGACGAAGAAAAACAAATTACTCTACCAATGCGAACGCGCCTTACTACGTCGCCTGCCGGATAGTTCCGCATATTTGGCTATGGAACTTCGCGTTATAGACATTCTTTAAATTACCCTTACACGGAAGAGTTTTAATTAATATAGTCAGGCAATTAATTGAGACGGCTGAAAGCGTTTGAACTAGCAGCAGCATTGTTTTAGTTGCATTACTTATTTGAAATGTGTTTTTGTACCATCGTTTGATGAAAATTTTAATTAGTTTTGTAACGTTAAGTTCAATTTTAGGAAGTCCCGTACCGTAATCTGTACTAATAATGTTATAATATTTATTCAACAAACGGCCTCCTATGTTTGTACTGCTTCGTTGGTCAAGCAGTTATCTCAATAGTAGCCTGGAATCTAGATTTGTGTCCGGTTGATGACAATAGGCTCGTCCCCTATTACAAGAGACTTAAACCTAACTGGCAACATATGGGTGTAATATAGGTACACCTCTGCCTACCCCTTTGGGGATTGGCTGCTTGAGCTTAACTATACTGAAACGGAAAAGATTTTATCTTAACTTAACTATACTGAAACGGAAAACATTATATCTTAACTATACTGAAACGGAAAACATTATATCTTAACTATACTGAAACGGAAAACATTATATCTTAACTATACTGAAACGGAAAACATTATATCTTAACTATACTGAAACGGAAAATATTTTATCTTAATTATACTGAAACGGAAAACATTATATCTTAACTATACTGAAACGGAAAACATTATATCTTTCAACTGTTAAAGTATTCATCTTCACACACACATCATATACACACTATTCACCTACACACTGACACTCATCACATAGTCGTACAAACACTCATCACATGCACACATACTTTTTGTTACCTTTTAGTCTTAGTTTTAGTGAATTATTTAAACCGTTGCTCTTGTTTACTTAGCATTCATAATTTCATATTATCCATCGAAAGAGACTAGATCCTGCGACACAGGGAGTCTAGTGTCAGGGAATCCTTTTGCGGAATCTAGTGTCACACCTCAATATTGTAACACTTTTTTTTATGAACCAATAAACTAAACTAAACCTCTGCCTTACGTTTTGGGGAACACAGGCGCGTTGTTATATTATGTTATTAATTTATTCTTATGGAGACCATAGTGGAAATCCGCACTTATATTGTGGGCTTATGCCAACACGAATATCGTTGTTATAATCGTAAAAAGAAATAATGAATGTCTTTTTTTTTTCCTCTATTGTCTTGTCGAAAATATGAATATAAGTTTGATCCTTTGACCCGCGGCGTTTTGATCCCCTTTTGGGATTTCGTTTCTTTCATTTTAATCATCTTAGTTGGTCAAATATACTTTCATGTTGGCATTGTTTCTGTCATCCAAAATAAGGTTATAGAATAGAATATATTTGCAAATATGTTTAACACATAAGTAGATGTAGGTATCACAATACAGCAGTTCTGCCACATTTCACCATTCAGCATGCAAACATTAACATTAAATAAATTATTATAAATTTTCGGTGGTTTCAAGAACCTGGTATTGTTATTTAAATCTCACGGGTGTAAACCAAGGTAAGATTTTAAATTGTAAAATATTACTATTTCCTTTATTACATTAAATACACATATAAATTACATTTTTAAATATTAGAATATAAAATTTATAAAAACATTTAAAATATAAAAAACAGTAGCCCACCGGTATCGGGATCAGGGTCCAAGCTACGCGGTCAAGGCTCCAGAGAGAGGAACCTCCTAACAATGCGAGCCGTGTCCAGGAGTACCGTTTTCTGGATCAAGCCCTTGACCCAGCTGCCCAACAAGAGCCTCCTCAGGTGTTGGTCGAGGCTCTTGGCTATCAAGCCATTGGCTATAACGACTATCGGTACAATGATCGCTGAGTCCACATCCCACAAGTCGACAACCTCGCGAGCGAAGTCAAGATACTTGATTTTTTTATCTTTCTCGGCTTTCAGGAGGTTCTCGTCATGCGGGACCGTTATATCAACGACTATTGCACGCCGTTCTAGTCGATCCACCACCACGTATCAGGCTTATTGGCATTAATAATATTATTTTTATTATCTCCTTTATTTTCGTTAATACATACAAATTATATTTTTAAATATTCGAATATAAAAATATATATAAAAACATTTAAAAATATAAAAAATAGTAGCCCACCGGTATCGGGAACAGGGTCCAAGCTACCGGTGGTCAGGGCTGCTGAGAGAGGAACCTCCTCACTATACGCGCCGTGTCGAGTAATACTGCTTTCTGGATCAAACCCTTGATCCAGCTGCCTAACGAGAGCCTCTTGAGGTGTTGGTCGAGACTCTTGGCTATAATGCCATTGGCTGTCACGACTATCGGCACAATGACTGCTGTATCTACATCCCCCATGTCGACAACCTCGCGTGACAGATCAAGATACTTGATCTGCTTATCTTTTTCAGCTTTCACGAGGTTCTCGTCATGTGGGACTGCTATATCAATAATCATTGTGCGACGCTCTAATCGATCTATCACCACGATGTCCGGCTTATTGGCAACAATAGTCCGGTCAGTGATGATAGATCGATCCCAATACAATGTGATAGTGCCATTTTCGAGAACTGGGTCGGGCACATACCTATAGTACGGTACTTCCGAGTCCACAAGACTGTATTTCAGAGCAAGTTGCTGGTGGATAATCCTGGCTACAAGGTTGTGCCTATGCAAGTAGTCTCCGTTAGCCAGACTAGAACAGCCAGAAATAATGTGTCGGATTGATTCCCCCGGACGGTGGCATGCCCGACAGATGTCAACCGTTCCATCCTTCACAATATATTTCCGGTAGTTGTTCGTCAGCATAACTTCGTCCATAATTGCAAAGACAAAACCTTCGGTTTCTCCAAAGAGATCACCGAATCGTAACCAGGATACGGACGCTAAGAGGTCTACATCAGGTCCATGTAGGACCCGGTAAAAGCGCCCGTGAAGCTCTTTGCTCTGCCATACCTCCCTGCGGTCATTAGTATCTAATACTTTAGGTTTGCGCCAGTTCTCGTTACCCAAGGAGAGCGGGGTGAGGCCCTTGTCCACTGAGACCACATCTCGGTGCATCCCCACGTCGGCCTCAAGAAAATATTCCCTGAGACTGCATATCTCGCGATTGTGGAGGCTCTTAACGTTTAAGAAACCTCGGCCACCACACTTTCGCGGGATATACAGTCTCATCACCGATGAACGCGGATGATGCATCCGATTTGCGGTGAGCAGTGTGCGGACCCTCCTATCCAGGGCGTCAAGTTCCGTCTGAGTCCATTTGAGTATGCCGAAAGAGTACATCAAAACCGGCATGACCCAACCGTTGAAGGCGCGCACCTTGTTTCCGCCCGATAAAAGACTATTTAAAACTTTATTCAGGCGGCAAAAGAAGCGCTCCTTATTTTTATTATTATTGTATTATTATTATTTTATTTTTTATTATTTTTATTCGAAAGTAACTCTTTCTGCCTATCTGTTACCTTTTCGCGCCTAAACCAATGAACGGATCAGTTCTTATTCATACTACTATTTATTACACATTCCGTTGTAGGTTTATGAGTATTTCTGTTTTCTACATTATTTGACGAGTTAAAAAAAAATCACTCTGCGACAGATGGACAAAAAAGTTTATGTGATGATGATGAATGAATTGATCTTGTAGAAAGTCGGAAACATATTTTCAGCACTGTGTAACTTAAAACCGCACTAAGTCACGCTTTTTTCTGACATTGTAGTGCATTTTACACGCCAAAACATGACCTAAGTGTGTGTTCACAAGTGCTACAAAATAGTATAGCACGGCGTTTAGAACCCTCAATATAGATTACTTAAATCACACGTATTCTAATGTACTATTAATTGATTGCTGATAAAAAGGCTGTGGATTAGACCTCGGTCTATGCTTTGCTAATAAATTTCGAGCGTTCAATAACTCTGCAAACCAATTAATAATAGATAATAATAAACGGGACAGGATAATTATACCCGTATATACTTATCATTTTGCCAACGCTAGCTTAGGATTAATTATTATACGGAAACCCAAAATTAATGTTTGGCCAATATCTGAGCAAATAGACAAATAAGGAAACACAAGCTATTGTTTCGTTGGTTATCAAAGTGTTGTGTTGGTTTTGGCTTCAAAGATTACGAGCAAATCATTTTATCGTAAAATACACGAAGGGTTCGTTGCAATATTTTATATGGATAATTTATAGTGGAAGATATAAATATAAAAACGATATATATATCACACTATCGGAGATTTGGTCCTTCCAACCGGATCAAAATAGCACCATTTTTTTTTGCTTCATGGAAAATTATTTCAAACTCAAAGCATTTATTTTAAATAAACCTACCAAGGGCACTTTTGAATTGTCAAGGAATCAGTTGGAGAAAGATGCAAGCTAGTTGCCTATTCCAAAGCATAGTAAGTTCTTTTGGAGAAAAACGGGAAAAAAACTTCATGAACACTGTTTCAAATCAAAATATTGGTTATAGAATTCTTTTGGAAATAACACACGTGGGAACGATGTGAATGTTAAATATTTATCTTCTTATAAATACTTGTTGTATAGTAGCTCTATAGACAAAAATAAATGTGAAGTCCCAATAAGTAATCTGCTGTGTCAAAACCATTCATTATGAGAAGTAGTAATGGGAAAGTAAGTGTCTTATAAAAGTATAAATAAAGCGCAAATTCCAATAAAGTAGGTAATTTCCAATCGTAATATAAATCGTGTAAATGGCTTAGTTCTATATTAACGATAATGGTTTAAGTGAATGTTTCTATCGTTAACAGGGTTACTTAATATTAAATGGCGGTACGTGTGTTTTGTTTACATACGATAAACTGACTTTTTACACATTCTTTTAATACGAAAAGTGAAACAATATTTTTTCTTTCTTTTTGTAAATTAATTATATGGATCAAATTTTGAATTTTTTTAACTTTATTTATTTTAAACGACTTAGTTCTGCAATTAATACTCTCTATAATTATTACTTTCTCCAAGAAAAGACTCTTATTCCAAAAAAAATAACATTTATGACGATGATATTGCCTACACGAATTTCTAGTTCAATTAAGGTCATCCTTACGCTTTCTTCTAAATAACCCCGCTCTACTATTGTATACAAACAGAAACAACGTTATTAAATTTAAATATATTTACTCGTTGAAAAGCAATCTCTTCCCGACCGTAATAAAGCTCAAGATATAATAAAATCTTTGTTGGCTTATTGTTTTTTCTAGGAAACTTGCCTTGAGGGAATGTAACTAACTGATATTTAATATAGTCTAGATGAAAGGGCTTGTGGATAATGGCTGGCTCTGAGGACCAGGAATATACGAATATACGAATATTGCTATTCGATAACCGTTGGTAAGATATAGGAGTTTGAACACGGGAAGGGAAAATGGAAAAATGGAAATGGATGGAATGGATGGATGGATGGAATGGAATGGGGAAATGTCGCAGCATCATGCTGAGATAGGGGCCTTTTGGCCTCGTACGGGACTTTGTTTTTATTGTTACTTTTTGTTTTTCTCTAATTTTAATTTATATTTTATTAAGTATGATATTTAGTTAAGTTTGTGTTATTCCTGTGCGAGTCCAATAAATACTTTTTCTTTTTCTTTTCTTTTCTTTTTAAGGGTGGCTCTTAGGCTCTGAAATGGAGATGGGCACGGCACTAGTCTAGACGTGGTGATTGCAGGTGGAGCTGACCTGACTATTACTACTGAAATGGGTGCTGAGAAACGATAGAAAGAGTGTTGGTACACCAAAAACCAGGTGGGTGGACGATCTACAGTAGACTGCGAGGAAGACCTGGATGACACTCGCGCAGACTAGAGAAGTATGGCACAAAAGGGACCAGCAGTGTGATTCTGTAAGATCTCACTCTAAACTTCGAATCTGAATCCGCCGTGAGTTTCATGATTGGCATTCTAAAAACTCGGTTGATAACTCGAATTTACACTAGCGCCACCCTTGCGAGCGTGTCAGCGAGTTGAACTACCTTGACCGTGAGATTTTGACAGATAAAGTATGAGATGACGTAAGAAGTGGCATTCTGTAAGGTAATTCCCCCATCACTTCGACGCTCACTTCGATCTCGAACCCGATTCAAAGTGTCAAATAAAAAGCATCTATTTTACGAGTGAAAATAGAAGAAATCCTATTTGTATAGTCTTAAAATAATATATTTATGTCACAGTGTTAAAAATTAGTACAATAACTATATTTATAACTTGTATTATAGACTACTTTTTGGGCGTTTATGTAAAGTGAATACTTGCGATAACGATGGCAAGAATGTTTTTGTTTAAATCTTTATTAAAAGAGGCTCATGTTTTGGATAAACAAGAAAAGCGTCGACAATCTAACCAAATACGAAGTTTATCTTTATTAACCCGAGATGACGACTATGTGAGCGTATTTAGATTGTCAAAGGAACTAATTGACCAACTAGAGTATGAGTTACTGCCTCTGATAAAGCCCACAAAACGTCGAGGCAAAGGACTTTCAACTCGTGTAAAAGTAAGTGCTTCATTTTACTAAGTATAAAGTTACTTTTGTAAGTATTAACACAGTTTCTAGCTGATAGATTTGTAACCAAGCACACCAACATAATTTGTCGCTTAAAACTCATGAAAACACTTCATATTATGGAGTATTGCCTTTAGGTTGTTTCACTGCTAGCTGTTTTCATATTAGTCTAAGGACCCTATATGCATAGTTATAATATAGGTACTTGGTATTATTACTATGCATGTAAATAACCAAATTGGTCCCTATTTTGTTTTGACTAGATCTAGATTACATTTTTTTTTATTGATTTACCTATTGTTTCACAGTTATTATGCACCTTGTCATTCTTGGCTGATGGCAGTTATCAGAAAATAATAAAAGAAAATATAAGAACATATTTATCGCAACCCTCAACATCTCGTTGCATAAATGAAAGAGTGGAAGCTCTTAATAATCCAGCAATAGCAAAAAAATATATAAGGTTCCCTCAAAATATGCAAGAAAGACAAATGTTAAAAGAAAGGTTAGTAGGTTATATTAAAATAAAGTGACCCTTCTTTGATTTTTACATTTTTGTGATAGTTATTCATGTTAGTGGTTACTTTAAATTACAGGTTCTACAAAAAGTTTGGCTTTCCAGCAGCTCTTGGGTGTGTTGATGGCACTCTGGTGGCATTGAAAAAACCATTAGAGAATGAAGAACATTTCTACTGCCGCAAAGGTTACCATGCAAGAAATGTGCAATTGGTAAAATGGATTCCATTGTTGTGATCTATTACTATTAGGTATTCAATTAGTCTTCTTAATATTCTTTTTTTTTCAGATTACAGATGCAGATCTAAATATTTTAAATGTGGATCCAACATATGGTGGAGCTACTCATGATAGCTTCATTTTTAACTATGGTGTTATAAAAACCCACTTAGAGGCATTAACAAATGCTGGTAAAGAAGTTGTTTTGCTCAGTTAGTTAATCCCTCCCTACCCCTACTTCAGAATATAAGCCTAATTAGGTATAAAACTACATAATTATTTGATACTTATTAATTTTTTCAGGTGATTCAGGATATGCTCAGCGCGCCTACCTTATGACGCCAATTAGTGGTGCTGAAGATAATTCCCAGAAGCTTTCTACAACAACCATCACTTAACTGCTCGCAATTCGGTAGAGAGCACAATTGGTCTCCTAAAAGGACGATTTAGGTGTTTGTTAGTACACAGAGTGCTCAATTATCATCCAGACATAGTAGCAAAAATAGTTATTGTGCAATCGCGCAGGAATGCCCGCATTCACAATTTCAGACGAAGAGAGACTAGAAGAGCTCCAAACAATTGCTGAAGTTCAAAGGAGGCAAACTAGGGATTTGCCATCTAACGCCGATTTAGCTCTAGGGCAATTACGTAGGCAAAACATAATAAATAGGCTATGGCGTTCACGTCATAATTAATTAACCGACTTCCAAAAGGAGGAGGTTCTCAATTTGTATGTTCCCCGATTACTCGAAGATGGCTGGACCGATTTGGATAAAAAATTTTTTGTTTGAAAGGGTATACTTCCCAGGTGGTCCCATGATCATCAAGTCAGGATCTGATGATGGGATCTTGGAGAAATAGAGAGAACTCTTCAAATTTTATAGGCACACTTGAAGCAATTTGTGTAGTTTTTGGAAGAGTACTTTCTAGGAGTGGTTGCATTTCAATTTGGTGAAGATCTTATGAAGAACTTCGGAGATAGGCAACGGAACTCTTCAATAAATGGTAGCAAATGGACAGGGATTGCTGAAATCTCATGTCTGTCAATTGTTTACATCAGTTAATAACATAACATCACGCCGGTACGCTGTGAAGGGGTAAGCACATGTGAACCACTAAAATGTGAAAAATAAAAAACTTTTTTCAAAAAAATAAACAACCGACTTCCAAAAAAACACTAAAAAGTGAAAAATAACTTTAATTTCGGAAGGCGGTGACAAAAAATTTAAATACATATCCAAAGTCACCGACTTCCGAAATTAAAGTTATTTTTCACGTTTTAGTGTTTTTTTGGAAGTCGGTTGTTTATTTTTTTGAAAAAAGTTTTTTATTTATCGTTACTTTACAAGTACCATTTCTGTGACTGCCCCTAATAATTTGGCAACCCACTGTAGGTGCGATATTAAGTCTGCAGTGTCAAATTAAACCAAATCCAAACATATCACCAATGGACTTTCAATAAAACTGCGCTAGTACTCGTTAAAAGTGATAAATTCACAAGTTAAAGACCCACACACTGCAGGATCTAACTCTAAGATAGGTAGTTGTTTTTGTAAATAGATAAATATAAAAGATGGAGGTCAACAACCCTTCCTAAGTTTTCTTTCGCCATTTCTTTCTTAGAGGCCTCCCAATTTGTGAAATGGTGGTAAATTCAATAGATTTCTATTTTTAGCACATCGGGAAATCTATAAAATCAAACCAAATTCAAACTAATCACCAAAGGACTTTCAATAAAACCACTCTAGTATCCATTTAAAAGTGTTTTATTTATTATACATTATATTAACTTATATTACTACACCCTATCTCTATTCTTAGCTTCTGCCAATGCTTGCAGCCCTTTCCCCACTGCAGCCACAGCTTCAGCTAAAATTCTGTCTCTCTCTGCACTCCTTTCATCCATGGCCCTTTCTCTTTCCGCACTCCTCTCCAGAAAGGGCTGCAGGATTTGTGCATTTAGACGTTGTATCTCCAGCTGCTGTTCTTCCACCCTCAGGAATCTCTCAGTAGTGGTGGAGAATTCCGTTCGCCGTTGAGATGGTGGAGGAGCAGCAACTGAAGACGTGTGACGTGATGCTGAAAAAAGAACACCGATTACTATGATGCCTAAATAAAAAATCTTAAATAGCAGCTTCTCGTTGTCATTCGTTTGAAACATGAAGTGTTGATAGTTGTTTATTTAGTACTTACACACAGAACCAGCACCTCGACTAGCATAAACCATATTTGTCCTAGGGCGGCGTCATACAATGTCAGTATCAGCATCTTGTATTTGTTGCACTTCATGTGATGGAGATGGCGTATCATTTCCCTGAAACAGTTAATAATAATATTAATAATAAATAATAAATTTGCCAAATTATTCAAATAAATACACTTTATGTTATATGTATTTTTAACAGACAGATTGCACAATTCTATGCCACTACCAGCCACACAGGATGGATGCAAAAAAGCTAGTACCTATTGCATTTCTAAATTTCATACCGGAAATGACTATGCCTAAATGTGCATCTCCTGCTGCAAAGCTTTCACCACCACACAAAGCAACAACTCTTTCTTCAAGCTCTGATAGCTCCACTTCATCCTCCACCCCACCACCAGTCCTATGCCTAGCAGCAGAGCGCGCTGCAACTTTCTTTTTTATGGCGCTTTTTTTGTCAGACCAATACTACAATCAGACATTTAGTTATACAAATTGTAAAAAATACTGTTAACTATATTAAAAAGCTCCTTGAGTAAAATTAGCAATAAGATAAAAACGAATTTATGAAACCAAGGAACACACTTTAAACCAAGATTCGTCGCACATTTTAATGGGGGAGCTTTGAGCAATGTTAAGTGGTTCTAACTAACATGTAGTAAAAAAGCGATGCTAACCTTGGTCCACTGTTTGTAATTTTTGATTGTGCCACCTATATTATATAGGCGCACGGCTAGTTCCTCCCACTGGCGTCGACTTCCCTCTCCGGCATTTTGAGTTCTTAAGAAACCCTTCGCCATGCCAGGGTTTCTTTCCATAAACTCTACCAGAGTTTCAACCTGAACCGACGATGGGTGAGAGGAGCGCATCTCATTTGGACTGGAATGTTAATGTTGGATTAGAAAACAAAATAAATACTATTTTAATCAATATCATTTTTAAACTTTACAACCACTTACTTCATGATTAATTCACAATTATTTTCGGCACTGCACGATCAAATCAAACAAACAAAACAACACAACGCACTATCAAAATATTGTCCACAGATCACTAATGATATTGTCTGTCTGACATATCGTTTTTCGTAAGGTAACCACAGATTATATCATGTCACGAATTTAGAGTTTTCTGTTTTTTTTTTACTTATTAGCTGCCTTAAATTCCTTAAAATACGAAACGTTCATTTATACATCATATTAGCTAAAATTCTGTGCCAAATACTCAACAATTGTGTCAAAAAACTGGAATCGATATATCTCGACTTACATTTTGTTGAGTGTGGCAATCACTAGTACAATATTGGTCGCTTCGGAGATCACTTCACTTCGCAAGTGACTAGGTGATGCTTACAGAATGCAAAATCAAGGTCATTTTGAACCTTATGCGAAGTGAGAGTGAATTGCGATGTGAGATGCGAGTTGTTGTTCGAATTTTACAGAATCGACGTACAGGCCTATACGGGCAATGGACAGTGGCAGTTGAACAAAGCTGCCAATGATGATGATGATGAACATAACAGCACTTCAGTGTTGTCTGTCCATGTTATTGTTTTTTTTTTATCTGTAAACGTGCACATGATGCAGGACATATCCGACTGAGTGACGACGGTTTTACGGTACCCACTGACTTACTTATTCTGTATTTCTATTCGCTGGTTGGTTCTCATTATTTCTAACAATTCATCACAACATAATTATTTCACCAGATTTGAAAAAAAAGAAAGTAGGTCTTTTTGGACATATTTCTTGAAACTCAAAACTACAGTGACAAAGTAAATAATTGAAAATAAATTACAACAACAGTATGTGCCTCACGGCTGAAAGCTAATTAGATACATTTTCGGCTAGCTTTAAAGTGAAAATCTATGGAGGGTTTTGGCCATCAGACCCATAATAATATGATTGAAAGTCATAAAATAATTCTGTAAAACAACGTTCAGCCGTATTTAGAAAATTCTCGATAAAAGTCAGAGATGAAAGCAATTACTTTTCCAGGGATTTCTTGTACCAGCGATCCGTGAGTGAAAATAGTAGAACAAAAGAAACAGAAGGCTAAGACCATGGATTTATAAAACTAGATGATCCACGTCTATTGTACAGACGATAACGAAAACTGCTTTGCTAATTACATATTGCTCACTTACAAATAGGTACCTTCTTTTTTGGTTGGTAAATCATCAAATAACTTACGCTTTGGGTGGAGCAGGAGGGCATGTCAGACTTTTACCGAATAAAAACCACCCGTGTTCCAAAATCAAAATCAAAAGTCATTGATTCAAATTAGGCTGATAATCAGCACTTTTCGAACGTCAAATTACATGAGACAGTCCCCCAAAACGCCCACCCTTCACCACTTTCTAGTGCTTTAGCTGTGAAGTAGAAGCGGCGCAACAAACTTCTCAGCAGCACAGCTGTCTGTTTAGTCGGATAGATTTGATTCTATACATACATAGGCAAAGTAATAATAATTACGAGACACAGAACATTAATTAATTCCCTCAGTTGTGGTGTACCAGGGGCCGCATTATCTCTTTCGAACAACCCGCACCCCTGGCAGGCATCGGCCCTTGCGGGCCCCATCTGTTGCTGCTGACATCTCTTTGAGGCGCGCGTGGAACACAACGCGCCGTCGACCCGGGTTTGGTCTTTACCGGACAGCGAGCTACCCATTACTCGCCGTGCGTAAGCCCGCGCCTAAGGTGGCCGGGAATCACCCTGGGATTCCCGACGCCCAGGGAGTCTCCTGCGGCGACAAAGGCCGTGAGGGCGCATATACTGCCTCTCCCTCATGAGCGCCGCCTCCCTCTTCGCGAGCATTACTGCTTCGCAGAAGGAGGTGACGGCTACCTATGCACTCTCGCTCCGTACCATGGCCTGGACCAAGGCCGGACGCGAGAGATCGCCGCCGCCGATCGCCTCCACGAGGACATGGCAGTACTCCGCTCAAGCCGGGCAGACCTCCACCGTATGCTTCACCGTGTCCTCAGGGCGATCTTAGTAGTGGAAATACCCGGGCGTTTCCTCCTACCTTATCTGCAACAGGAACCTCTCGAAAGAACCGTGTCCGGTGAGGACCTTCGTCAGGCGGAAGGTGAGGACGCCGTGCCACCTCTGAAGCCACTCCTCAAAGAGGGGACTTACCGCTGCAATCGTGGCGTGCCCAACAATAAATAGTTTAAGCAAAATATTTGTCTGAAACAGTGTCTCAAATGGTATTTTTACGAAAGACCACACAGAATGAGTGAACCTTTCTAGTCAGTGCACGCATTTGTCAATAAGAATTCATATCTGCTGAGGAGTCAATTGTGCCACTTCTTCTTCCTAGCTAAAACACTAGAAAGTGGTGAAAGGCGGGTGGTTAAGTGGACTGTCTTATGTAATTTTAATGTTAAAAAAGCACTGACTCTCTCTCATAGTTTGAATAAATGGCTTTTGATTAGGATTGATTTAAAATCAAAACAAGGTGAGACAAGTCACAGGAACTAGCATCATTCTAAGTAACGCACACCTTGACTCATCTACATTCTCTGTATCCGTGGTTTCATCGACGTTGAATGAGAAAAAATCCGGTGGTGTAATAATCGCCTTGTTAGCCATGATTGTTGTAAGGAACCGTCGGAGCATTTAAATCGTGAAATTGCTAGCCTCTGGTGAAAGAATACCTACCTAGTAGGGAGAAAGCTGAGTTTTTGTACGACCTATTTTTCTTAGTAGCTAGTTGGTTTTTAAGTGGAAATTAGAGAAAAATAGGACGTGAATGTGGCTGAGCGTTGTAAGGGACGTCCCAAATACATCCTCTGCCTAGCCATTTCTTAACAATTTTTTGGGTCAGTTCCAGTCTAACCGGATGCATCTGAACACCAGTATTTTACGAGAAGCGACTGCCTATCTGACCTCCACAAACCAGTTACTGGGTAACACTATACGCCATGGTAAGACAGGTTGTCGGACTTCAAAAACGTTCCACAAACCAAAAATATAAAAAAAAATTGTTTCGTTCGTTATGAAGAAGTGTTCATAAAAACGAAGCTAAATGTGGTTTAATTGATGTTTTAGAAAAGTATTTAACAATACCTGCTTTTAATTTTTCAACACTTTCTTCTTATCTCTAAAAATGAAACATTAAGAGAATTATCCTCAAAATTATTGCTTTGTTCCAATCATCATCATCATCATTTCAGCCGAAAGACGTCCACTGCTGGACATAAGCCTCCCCCAAAAGGGGGTATTTGCTATAATCGTCACGCTTGGCAGGCGGGTTGGCGATAGTATATGGTGGTCAAATGCATAGAGAACGCTGCTGCCCATTCTCTAGTAAGTCCCTTAGTCACCTTCTACGACACCCACGGGCAGAAATGGGATGGTGCTATTTTTTTACGTCCGGCACCACACGGAACCATTATTCCATTAATTACATGAAAAAAACAAACTACAGAACGTCACCCGCTGCAATCATTACATCAAAACAGGTTTTTATCTCGATACAAAAGGTTTTACAGGGAATCCGGCTTTTCCCGTGAATTGAATGTATTTGCATGTGAATAGTGAGCTGACTGACTTGTCCTATTTTATGGTCGTTTGTACTGAGATTGGTTACATTGAATTCAGTAGAACGTATACAACGTGTAACGGAAAGGGTATATACATACCAAGGGCACGGCTTCTTTGGATGATATCAAACAATATTAGAAGGGTTTTTTATTTTAATCTCTACATGTTCGGAAGTTAAGAGAATTTTTAATATATTGATACCAGAACAAATTGAAACAAACACATCACTCGGATGAGATTTATCGTGATATTAGCAAGTAACGTGGAAAGTTATTTACCTACGTAGTGCGGTGACCCGTTTGTTATGACTTGAATTTAAGAAACATATGAAACTGAAAATTTGTTTTCAATTCTTAGAGTATTTTATTTTGAGATTAAACTATGTATAGTGATTCTATACCAGTTGTTATCTTTAGTGCTTAAGGATAGCAATAGGGTTTCTGTTACAGCCTGTATACATAAACTCACGCCTTCATCCGATGAGGGTAGGCAGAAACTACAGAACGATCCTTATATACTTCTTTTGCTTCATTTTTACGTTCATACACACACGCCGGTTGCGAGCAGTTACTATGTGCTTGACCTTTTTTGAATTACCTCTCCAATAAGGTCACTATATGTCTTTTGTCATGTCATACGTGGTCGCTCACAATGGATCTTATCAGAAGGCTTAAAGTCACCCAAAGGGCAATGTAGGGGGCTATGCTAGGAGTTTCCCTAAGTGAACAAATCAGGAATGAACAGATCCGCAGGAAAATCAAGGCATCCAACATAGCCCGAAGAATTGCCAAACTTAAGTGGCGGTGGGCAGGGCATATTGATCGCAGAACAGATGACCGAAGGGGCCGAAAGGTTCTGGAGTGGTGATCGCGTACCGGATGGCGTAGAGTGGGAAGGCCTCCCACAAGGTTGACGGATGACCTTGTGCAGGCCGCGGGAATCCGTTGGATGTGGGAAGCACAAGACCGGTCAAAATGGAGGAGCCTGGGGGAGGCCTATGTCCAGCAGTGGACGTCTTTCGGCTGAAATGATGATGATGATGATGATGTCTTTTGTCTAGGTGTTCTAGTCATAAAGTAAGCATATTCAGCCTGTAATGTTTTCACTGCTGGGATACGAGCCTTCTCTGTATGAGAGGAAGTTGGTCAAAATCCACCACGCGAGCCCAGTGTGGGTTTATAGATACTACAAGTCTTCAAATTTGTGGTTCTAATACATGCCGGTTTCCGCAAGATGTTTTTCTTTACAATTTTAAAAGCAGTGGTGATCAAATTAAATACAGAAAGTAAAGTACCTCTCTGGATTTGGACTCACGACCTACAACCCGCAAGTCGAAGTCAATACTACTAAGCCACCACTAACGTCAATAGGCCACTATGGTCACCACTGCTGTCGAAACAAAAATTTGAGACAGATTTATGAAGTGAAAAACACTACAAAGTGAAAAATAACTTTAATTTCGGAAGACGGTGACTTTGGATATGTATTTAAATTTTTTGTCACCTCCTTCCGAAATTATATTTATTTTTCACTTTGTACTTAAAGTACCTACCCTACTAATTCGAAATTTCATCATCCTTGGGGTCAAAACAATGCATATTTATGCGATAGCAGCAATCGCGGTTGATTTACTGTTATTTTCTGAAGAGTTCCGTTGCCTGTCACCGAAACGCATCATTAGATCTATATGAAATTGAAATGAGACCACACGGAAAGAACCAGCTTTCAAATAAAAAAATAATCATCAAAATCGGTTCACCCAGTCGAAAGTTCTGAGGTAAAAAACATAAAAAAAACACCGTAGAATTGAGAACCTCCTCCTTTTTTTGAAGTCGGTTAAAAATTAACGAGAATTGTTAGTGCATTAAGCATAACCATTGTGTGAACCTATACCATTCATCACTTCTCCATAATAACCAACTCTCCTTAACCTCTTTTACATGTTTCAGCATTCATCAAATTGCCTCATTCGTAGTACAAAGCTCGCTCAGTGAGCAGATGTGCCGGAGACAGTCTTCATGCATTCATCATTATTTCACTACGTGACTGCAAAGAGAATGTGCCCTGCATTACCTCATTTGCTATTTACAAAGGACTTTAAATATACAGCCTCTTGTTTTGAAGAAGAAATTACGTTCTTTATGTGTTGTTGTGGAGGTAAAGGTAATGAGAACTCAGAACTGGTTGGCTTCTTCTTCTCTAGTTGTGTAGGTAGCTTTTTCAAACAACATAAAAAAAATGAAAAGGTTGTCAATTTGGCGAGTTTTTCATGCATACTGATTTTTTATGTAAGGGTAACTAAATGTTGAGACTTTTTGTTATAATAATGAATATTAGGCTTATGTGAACGCACCAATCTTACCATGGGGTATCGTGTTATGGGTTACAACATACCCCTCGGAAAGACTCTGGGGGTAACTGGATTGTAGAGGTCAGAAAGGCAGTTAATCCATGTAAAATACTGGTATTCAGCTGCATCCGGTTAGACTGAAAGCCAACCCTAACATAGTTGGAAAAAGAATAGGCAATTTTTTTTCGCGATAGTGGAACAAATTAAAAGGTGGTTTTAAATGATTAATAGTAATCCAAACACAATAGACCACAAAAAAAAACGTAAGTGTTTGCTTATGAAGTTACAATTTCTTACCTACTCTTTCATCATTGAAAAATATTTTATTTTATTTATTTATTTTAATTCACGAAAAGTTACATAGAAAAATACATAAATCTTCTGCCAAACTGCTGTACAGTTTATCGGCAGTGTTCTCGTGGAAACAATTATGATTGACTACTTTATAATATACACATGGACGCAAAATCGAAGCAAAAAGCAAAAAAAAGCAAAAGGGTACACATTAACTAATACTAGGTACCAGACTCTGTCCAAGTAAAATAAAAAAAAACAACAGTATAATCTTTACCACTGATCAAAGCTAACAACCTAACATCAAATGAAGAAAAGCAGAATGTCCGTAGAAAGTATTCGACAAGAAATTGTTTGTATAATAAAGACGGTTGCCACAAAGCCTTGGTGTTAACTTTATCACAGACCGGGGATTGTACAGAGACTACAAACATAGCCGTTGCCTTGGACGTTAACAAGTCGCTGACGGTAATTTCTCCCTGGGAGTACGTAGGGCAGGGATAGTGAACCTACATGGTATGCGTGTCGTAATTAGCTGTGGGTTGATTTCGATTTTCAAAGTTTTACTTTTATTGGGTGTGGAAAATTATGCGAGGTATTTTATTTTATTACTTACTAACTTCTGCCCGCGTCGAATTTCTTGCTCCCAACTCACCCCGTCGCTCGCCTCACCTGTCCGTACTTCGTATTCGTGAATTTCTTCTCTTTGCTCGGCTCCTATGAGTCTTAGCGTGATTTTATATAGCCTATAGCCTTCCTCGATAAATGGGCTATCCAACACTAAAAGAATATTCCAATTCAAACCAGTAGTTCCTGAGATTAGCGCATTGCATTATTTTAGAACAAATTTGGTTAGCATAAAAAAGGTTACGGTGAGCCAACCTTAAAATATATACGTATGCTGCTACGGACTTTTTTTTAGAACTTATAAAGGGAAACATTTCTGCCATAGGTACATATTTTTTGCGAAACTTTAACTGTAAATAAAAGGAAACAATCCCCCGATTTTGAAACATTCTTCATTGGTGCTCCGTTCCCATTAGTTTTAGCATAATGATATATAGCTTATAGCCTTCCTCAATAAGTGGGCTATCTAACACTGAAATAATTTTTCAAAAACGGACCAGGTGTTCTTGAGATTAGCGCGTTCAAGCAAACAAACAAACAAAATCTTCAGCTTTATTATTAGGTGTATAGATAAAGATTTTGTTTAATCTGTAAAAATCCTGACTTGAAAATCAGCGCTGTGCTATGGGACCCTTAGCACAGCATTATGCTGAGTGGAAGCCTGCTTGTCACAGTCACGGCATGCAGCTACCGACTATTTATGTTGTGTTTGTTACTATAAATCTGTTTTGTTTTCATGTTTTTTTATGTGATCTTACATTTTTGTATGCACGTGTTTCTGTGACAAATAAATCGATTATTCTTTCTTTCTTTCTGGACGTTACATTTTGATAAATATTAATTTCTAAATTAGGTCGGTACGTTACAATAACTTGCTTATTTCGAATGCACATTTCTTCGGTTCTTGGAAGCACTTCTTAGAAGCGAATTGGTCATGAGATCAGAAACTTATGGGGAAGTCATAATACCAATCAAGAAGAGAGAGTGAAAGTGTGTTCCATTATTTTATGAAAGTTTACTCCGTACGTAGTAAGCTTTTAAATCGAAAAATATTTTGATTTAATTTTCCAACCACTTGGTGACTTTTGGGCCACTTAAAAAATATCTTCAAAATACAAAGGCAATGTTTACCATCCCTACTTAAGCAATAGTTGTGAAGTACCTGTGTAAAGTTTACTTGTTAAGCGGTACTGCGGGAGTGAGGGACAGGACGCTTTCATGTTAACTTGACCGTACGAGTGGGACCGACGAGTCGGACTGATATACGACAGTACGAAGTTTTGGGCAGGTACGTAATGCTCTGACGGGTCCTTTCGAGAAGAAATATAGCTTTCAAAAGGTCTGTCGCAAAATTACAGCTCAAATTATTTGAATAAGCGAAACAGTACCTACAGAAAAAAAACTTAGGAACACTTTTGGGCATACTCAATACTCAAATACTTTATTGCATTCCATAATGTGTACAGTTGGTATATTAAAACATCGAATCAATTATGGACCCTGTCGGGCACAGCAAAGTTATTTTTTAACAGGAGAGAGGATGAAGGCGCTTTTTGTTTAGGAAAAAATAAATATTAAATTAAAATAGGTCGTATCATTAAAATAGCATCATTAAAGTAATGTCGCTAAAATGGTAGTAAGTAAGTATTTCTATATTTAGTTTTAATTTATATTTATAAATTGTTATATTATTTATTGCACGATTTACATTATTAATACTATAAATTATAATAAAAACTAAATATTTACAATTTTATTGAATCTTGTATAATGTTATTATTATTAATTGTGCACTGTTTAGCATATTCATTTCAAATTTACAGTATTTTAGTGGAACAGTGTTGTAGTGTAATTTACAGTATTAGGTAAGAATAGTGTTTATTGTTGTTGGAATTTATCTCTAAAATATTCGTCAATAGTGTAGTAGCTTTTGATTATCAGAAATTGTTTTAATTTATTTATAAAGATATTATTTTTATTTATGTTTTTGATGTTTTCCGGTAACTTATTGTATATTTTAATAGACATAACGAATGTACTAGAAGAGTGCATTTTTAATCGTGAAGTGGGTATGTTCAATCTGCTTTCATGTCTAAGTGCAATTTTTGTTTGGATATCTCCTCTTTTGGTATAGAATTTCGGATATTTTCGTACAAATTTACAAATTTCAAGTATGTAGAGGCACGGCAGGGTTAATATTTTTAGGTCTTTAAAGTGGGGTTTACAGGAGTCTGTATCTTTGATATTCATTAGAATTCTAATCATTTTTTTCTGTAGAGTGAATAATGTAGGCGCGTCCGTACTATTTCCCCATAGAATAACTCCATAGTTGAGCCATGCAAATGCGTACGCGTAATAAGTTACTAGTGCTGTTTTGAGGTCTGTTGTTTTTTTTATTTCTCGGAGAGCGTATGAAAACTTGGATAGTTTCGTTCTTACTTTTTGAATATGTGATTTCCAATTTATGTGTGAATCTATGTCTAGGCCTAAAAGGGAGAATTTATTTACTGCTTCTAATTTTAATCCGTTGTATTCGAAATTTAAACGTAAAGGATTTTTTTGTCGGGGGTGGAAAGTTATTATTTTTGTTTTATTGTAGTTAATTTCAAGGTTGTGTTCGTTCATCCAGTGTGTTGCAGTGTCAAGTATAGAACTCAAGTTTTGGTTTAAATTTATATTATTATCACATGATGTTAAGATAGAGATATCATCGGCGAATAAAACGCATGACTCATTGATGTGATTGGGGAGATCGTTTATGTAAACAAGGAATAGCAGGCACCCTATCACACTTCCTTGTGGTATAGAAGCGTTTACGGGCATGTTTTGGGATCGAATTAATTCTATTTCTTTTGATTTATGATTGAAATGTTCTATTTCTACAACTTGTTCTCTGTTTTTAAATAAGATGTGAACCATTCGTAACTTTTTCCGCGGATACCGATGTTAAATAGTTTATTTAATAATATATCAAATTGCACCTTATCATAAGCTTTTGTCATGTCTAATAACAATCCTACAGCATATTTTTTATTATTAATTATATTTAGGGCTTCTTGTACAAATTTATAAACAGCCAAAACGGTGGATCGGTTTTTTCGAAAACCATTTTGACTATCATTGAATATATCATATTTTTCACAAAATGCATACACACGATCGCACATGGCTTTCTCAAATATTTTTGAGGCTGTTGGTAAGAGAGCAATGGGACGGTAGTTATTTGGATCGGTTTTATTATTTTTCTTGTGGATCGGCTTTATAAGAGCTTTTTTTAATAAATCGGGAAAAACGCCTTCTACAAAAGATTGGTTAAGTAGTATGTAAAATGGCAAGGTTAATTCGTCAGCGCATTGTCTAAAAAGAGAGGGTGGGAGTTCGTCAATTCCATGGCTTTTCTTGTTTTTTAAATTTTTAATTATTTTATTTACTTCGTAAGGATCTACTGGGCTAAGATATAATGTATTTTGTGTAGCTGAAATCGCCGAGCGTCCTTTTGATTTGCTGCCGGTAGGTATTGTGCTGTCCCCAGCAATAGAAGCAAAGAAACGATTAAATATGTTGGCTACCTCTTGGGGTTTTGAAGTTAAGCTATTATTTATTTGTAGGGTTATGTTATGTTTATCACTTCTTAGTTTCTTGTTTGTGCGTTCATTGATGATTCTCCACATTGTTCTTACTTTATTGTTAGATTGCATCATTTTATTTTTAAAGTGTAGTTTTTTTGCAACTGTGACAGTTTTTTTCAATGTTTTTTCATATTTTTTATAATATTGTATTAATATTGGATTTTTTGTTTTTAATATTAATGTCTTTAATAGTCTTTTATTTAAACAAGATTTTTTTAAACCTACAGTAAGCCAATATTTTTTATATTCTGTTTTTAGTTTAATTTTACGCAATGGTATACATTGATTTAGAATAGAGATGAGTATGTCATTAAATATTTTATAATTTATGTTAATGTTATTATCGGTTCTAAGAATATCGTTCCAATTAAGTTTTTGTATTTTCTCTTTGAATTTTGATATGTTTGTGTTGTTAAATAGTCTTTTCATTGTGTACCAGTTATGTGTTTCTGATTGTTTAGGTATTTTTAAATGTAAAATTGTACTATGGTGGTCGGAAAAACCTAGCTCTTCTGTCGTTGTGTACATGGCTTTGTAGTCAAAGTTTGTGAATATTAGATCTATGCACGTTGCAGTGCTCGGTGTAATACGTGTAGGGCTTTTTACATGTTGAGTAAAATTATGTTCCTGCATAAGATTTAAAAATTGGTTTGTTTTAAAACTATCCGATATTATGTTTACATTAAAATCGCCGCCTATTATTACATTTAGTTTGTAGTATTTATTGTTTAAATATTTTAGAATTTGTTTTAATTGCTGATAAATTGCAAAATGCAATGCATTGCAAAATCTTTTAACAATCGGCCTATTATTCCATCATTGCAAGACATAGGCTTCTTCTTATGTAGAAAAGAAACAAGGATGAATTCAAATAGTTAAAGTAGATATACTATCGACTTTTCGTTCAAAAAATTACTTTAGTATTTTCAGGTTTAAATCTTCAGCCTGTTCCTTATGAAACGACTAGATTTTGCCAGCGGTTTCGCCGGCGTGGAAATCGAAAATTATCCCACGGGAACGTACTACCGGGATAAAGGGTGTTATATTCGTTAGTCCAGGTTAATCTATCTGTGTGCCAAATTTCATCAAATCCGTTCAGTCATTTTTGCGTTACTGAGTAAAAAACATCTAAACATACAGACGTTCACTTTTATAATATTAGTAGGAAATAAGATTGACTTAACCTCCATACCATTAATTACTTTATTTCTTAAAATAAGTTTACCAAAACATAGCAGCATTGCTGACGAGCCAATGAAAATATTGAGCTACCAAATAACTAGGTAGCTAGGGATAAGCTACAGTCTGCTACAGCTTTAGACGTTCGGTTCACAGAAAAGGTGTACATCCCCTGTTTTCTCTTTGGCATCGTAAGCTTTTCCGACTGCGGTTTATTCAAGAGGATGGACGACAGTGTACTGAAAAAGTATAAACAATTTATTACAATCATCTCTGTGTAAAGTCAGTGTTTACCAAAGTGGGTACCAACTAAAATTGTCCGTATATTCAAATCACAACTTTCATTCTATGACAATTGTATGTAATGGCTATAACACGGCAAGCTGGCGTAGTAGGTACCCATATCAAATTAATAAACTTTTCATTTCCTTGGCCGCATCTGGTTCTAGTAACAACGTTTTTTTTGTCAATCTTTTAATTAATCTATTCTTCAACAAGAGACACTATTTTGGATGATGCATGCCACACTCAAACTTGATAAACGATAGGAAAGAATCGTCAATTGAATACCAAACTTAATAAAATCTTCACCAAGCTTAATGTATGTAAAAGGAATGGACTGAAATTCTACAATGGGTGGAGTTTGAACACAACTTCGCTTTTCATTTTCCTATTCCCACTTGGCTGCCGAAACATGGAAACCATTTTTGGAATATCGGTCCACTAATGTAATAGTATTGTAAAATATCAAAGAGGTCAGCGTTGTACCCTACATTCGAAACAAAAGAACATTTCACTTAAGTTTCAGAAGTGGTTTCGTAACTGACAGGTCAATTTATTGTTGGCCAACATAAATTCGGTTGCAAAACTTTAAACTTGTAAAGAAATTTCAAGACGTTGAATTACGTATTTGTTTACTTTGTTAAGTTTACCGTCTTCACGGGTCATTTGCTTTTGCTTAATAACAAAATAACCTTTTAGGGCTTATCCTCATTTTATATATTTATCCAGAAAACTATCCAGTATTGGCTGACTATGATAAAATGTTTACAAGAATTAAAAAGGTTTGGTGGTTCTGACTGTAAACTAGTCTATACTTATAAGAAAACTAAAAAAAATGATCGTTTTTTTTTGAACGCGCTTGTCTCTGGAATTGCCCGTCGTAGATTTTTTATTTATTTATTTATATATGCTTTATTGTACACCAGAAAATACATGACAAAAACAAAATTAACACTAAAAACATACAATGGGCGGCCTTATCGCTTTCTGCGTCTCTCTGCGATTTTTGTTTTTTTTTTTGCGTTTGATAGCCCAATTCTTTAGTAAGGTTATAGGCTATTTAACATCACGTTACGACCCTAAGGGGCTGAGTAAATAGAAACAAAATAGACAAACAACGAGGTGCACTGTGGAGGTAGGCGATGTAGAAAAGTCGCGGGCAGAAACAAGTAAAAAACTAAAAAAAGAGATAATTTCTTCACAAAGCTGACCAAGATATCTGAAACTAGGAGCATATCATCTGCCCAGCCTTTTTCCAACTATGTTGGGGTCGGCTTCCAGTCTAACCAGATGCAGCTGAATACCAGTATTTTGCATGGAGCGACTGCCTATCTGACCTCCACAACCCAGTTACTGGGTAATACGATACCCATTGGTAAGACTGGTTGTCAGACTTTCAGGCTTCTGACGACCCGTAACGACTGCCAAAGATCCACAAATGACAACCGGGACCAACGGCTTAATCTTGCCTTCCGAGACACGGAGGGGTCTTGGTATGTAAATATGGTTACCCATCCACGAACCAACCGCGGCAAGCATAGCTTAACCTGATCGATCAACCCGTGCAGCTATTGTTACTTAGCCACAATCCCCCCTTACCCAACCAGGAGCATACCATGTTTATTATTTAAAAAAAAATCTTTAACCAAAAATGTGACTTTGTGTAGGTATCTACGTATTGTATAGGTAAGGATAAGACTCTTGACCCTTCCCTCTAAGGTTCCTACTTAACCTACTCAAAGAAAATCATCTCGATAATGAAACCTCACGCAAAAATAGACCCTAACACTTGACATCCGCAAACAATCCCAAAAATATTTGCTGAAGTGGGAAGCATTTCTGCAACTAACAACTAGTTATGCTAAGTAGGAAATTATAGTAAGTATCTAATAAAAAATATTATAAATGCGAAAGTAACTCTGACTGTCTGTCAAAAGCTAGTAATAATACAATTTTTGTAGGTACTGTGGAGGCTTGGACGAGCCTCCAGGTACCGGGTGTGTAGAGGATATAAATTAAAACATTAAAGGGCGCTTAAACTGTGGGACTCCACATTTATTTCAAGAGTTTTGAAGATAATCAGGTGCTTACAAAGGACGCGCATGTCAATAGAATCAAAGCTCACGGAACACCACCTATCTAAAATTATTTTAGAATATTCTAAATGCTCGAACATAGACACAGCCTAATCATCGGCTGCCAGTATGCGTGTGAGGTTTTACACTAAGTAAATAGCCTCTACAGTACTTATTAAATATACTGTAAATCCAAGATATACAGGGTGTCAGGAACATTGAAATTTTGACTGAGTAGGCACGTTTCTATCAAATACCAGATATTTACTTTGATAACCTTTGAAAAGTTTCTAAGCTTGAATCATGTACCAAATTCATAGTTTCAGTTTTCGCGTCAATGTCCTTATCAACTGTATAATAATGATACGATGTCCTTCTCACCGCTCTGGTTTCATTCAATCTCCTTTCTTTGTCCAGGCAGTCTTTCTTTGGAATGTTTGTAGGTCCCTCTGAATATTAGGATGGCAACCAGTCGGTTATCGTTTAAAGTGAAGTACGTGCCTTCATATTCGTAACAAGTTGGCAGAATCATCTCAGCCCTGATTTGCTGTATTCGTTTTCCCCCCACCTATCGTTATTTCTCCGGATAAAGTTTACTTTCGTTATATATATGTATGTTTGTATCTATGTATTAGTATGTATTATTTTTCGAGCTATCAATCCCTTATGTCGCACCTGCCATGTTTTGTCTCTGCATCACCCTAAGGTTCACTGGTAGAAAATATCTCAGGCATTAATTTCGCCTTTATACAGTTTTTTTTTTACTTGTGCAAAAAGTTTCAGTAAATAAATAAGTTATAAAAGTGATTATTTGCACAAACAGAATTCACACCCTTTTCGTGTCGAAGTAACAGAAACTTGGTCTTCGACTCTTCGATAAAATAATCGATTTAAAAGTTTTCTCAGATGTGTGTTTGTTGAGTAACAAACACGTCTGAAGAAACTTGATCGAGTAATCATGACAAGCGACGTGACAAATAAAACATGTATGTAACACCAGTTTTATGTAAATAATCGTATATGTAGAGATATTAAGAGCTTACCGAGGGAACGATACGTACCTAATTGCGAAATAACAACGTTCGTTCGATTCCTTGCTGCATCGTTATTATCTTACCTTTCGTTATGCAATAATATATTAAATATTTAAGGAAACACTATTACTTGGAGTTTCCTCTATAGAAAAAAAGTAAAAATTTTTCAACGCGCTTGCAGCGCAAGAGATTTCTTCTGTAAAAATCAAAATAAACCCTTAGTACGGCGTAAATACATCACGGAAGGTCATCAGTTTTTTAATAATAACAAAACTAGGTACATGTTTTCTATTACGCATACATTTATATTTTCAAAATGTGTATTTGTTTTAATAGAACGAAGGAAACAAGTACCTACATTAGCGCGCGACTCGCCCATTCTACCCAGAGCCGCCACGCTTCAATTAGCCCCAGAAGTTCGGTGGGCTCTTAAGGAATTCTGAGTTACAGGGAATCGGAATTTTCAACAGGGTTGATGGCAATAACCAATATTTATTTCTTATTACAGGGTCTCTCTGTACCCGTACATAATGCTACAGATACGCCACTTACATGGAACTTAGAACAAATCTGATAAAATGTGGGCGTACTTTCCACAGGTATAAGGTTCCTGCAAACAGAAACGACACGACAGCACAACACGACTCACATAGAACAATTTCAATGGAAACTTCACGGATTTTTTTCTACAAGTGTCGCGTCGCGCCTCTCTGAAGAAGCCTTTATTTGTGGAGGGGTGAGTAGAAACTTACCTACCGCTCCGTGGTATAAAGGTGTGATGTCAAATTATTAAGAGTGCCCTGGCAATAACGACAGTTCAGATTTTCCAACAGACAGACAGGTATAACGGGCAAAAATGATACTTCCAAGCTTTCCAAAAGACTGACAGAATCCACCCTCTACAAAGCTAAAATTTTCCTAAGTCAATGCAACAACCATATTTACAGCCGGCGTACCTACTGTAAGAGGGTAGGTATAAACCCAAAGGTGTGTAGCCCACAACCTCTGACCACAAACGAGGATCATTGGGTTTAGAGAAATCTATTGCTCAACCTTCTCATAGTGCCTATTAATTTACGCCGGCTTAATCCCCGGCGGCGCGGGTAGATGCTTTGAATTCCTTATTACGGGCCTAGTTGAAAGAAACAGGCTGTGAACAATGTATACTACATTATTTACGTACTTAGGATTAGACTTAGGATATATTTTAGATGTAAGGGAAAAGTAACAGGTAACTTGCTAAGCCTAACTCGGAGTTTCTCAGGATATCTTGAAAACTAAGTAAGGAAAGGTGTTAGACATTCTAGACTTTTATCCTTTCTAATATAAAGGTATATGTCTGACTCTTTTTGGTACATATTCATCGCTAAAATTCCGAACTAATTTTGATTAAAGGTTTAAGGGAATTTGGTAATTTGGTACTTGAAGAAAAATAACGATTAGGTAGGTACTTTCCGAGGGTCATATATTTATTTAAAATTTCGTACATAACACCCTAATAGCTATAATGCGCCAATGCGATGTTACTACTATAACGATATGATATCAAAATACATCATGCTTATCTATTTTCAAAGGTTCTTCTTAATAATTTAGTTTTCACGTGACTGAGGCCACGGGCAAACCTAGTTTGGTTTTCCAAGATTTTTAAGATGGCCAACACAGACTGGTAAAAGCATTACCTTCAAGAATATTAAATTAAGTAGCTAGATTAGGTTGTCTCTGTTAAAGAGATTTACATATTTTTTAAGTGCTTCCATTTACGGGACCAAATTTTTCAAAAAGGTCCCTGGAACTTCCATTAAAGACTCTGAAACTGTTGTTTTAGTCTACTTTTTATTAACATTTAGGGCTACTTTCGGTTTCAGACACCTGCTCAAAACATTGAGAAACTACAAAAAGTTTTTTTACCATTTTTTTTTTGTAAAAAACACTTGACAGAGTATTCAGGCTATATTAGACCACAAAGCTCACTAAGTTTTTATCATAAAAGTGGTAGTCAAAATACAATTTATCGCCTGTCAAAGACCTAAGATCGATGTTCTAGCAAAAACGATTAATGTCCTAATATTAATAATACAGTCCGAATAATCGTAATCCCTATCGGAAAACTAATATTAAAGGTAATAAGTTATCGGAAATATTCGTTTAGGTTCGTATTATGGTTTACTGAAGCACACATTATTAATTTCATTCGTGTTCTTGATAGAGTCTTTAGTTCTAGTATTGAAAATCTGGAACATATGTGCTGACATTACCTACTTGTAAGGATTAGTAATCAAGTTTACTTTGTTTCGGTTTTTTCCTTATTTGCAGTAAGTACCTTGCTTTTTTTTTGGTGGGAAATCTTCAAATAATTTCTCCCGCTCTGCGCGGAGCGGGAGGGCGTGTCAGACTTTTACTGACTAAAACCCACCCGTGTTCCCTCAGTTGCCTGTGTGCCAGGGGCCGCGGTATCCCTTTCGAACAACCCGCACCCCTAGCCGGCATCAGCCCTTTCGGGCGCCATCAGTAAGTACCTTACTTAGGTGCAAATAAAGAAAAAAACATCGACGAGTAGTAGTAACAAGTCCGAGTATCACTGGTCAGTTTCCTTCGCTCGTCAGATTATATAAATCGCCAGTTTCGTAGATTAGTCATATTCTCTGATTGGCTGGGTTCACACCGGATGATCAAAATTTGGATCGGCGCTTCACGATCCACGGTCACGGAGCACGGATCGTGGAGCGGAGATTCTTTCGCACGATCCGTTCAGGAATGCGAGTTCCTGCCGTGCGCTCCAGTCTCTATTCACGTTTTAGCTAGTTTTAGTTCAATTGAACACACGCTTGATATGAACCCGCATGGTAGTCAGTCAAAGTGCAGTTCGTAGAAAACTGCCAACACGTATGCTAATTTAATTAAGTATTAGGTAAAAAATAACATCATGTCTGTTTTCTCAAAGGGTTAGGTAGAGGTCTACTTAAGGCATGTCAATGTTCCACCAGCTGTGTTTAAGTTTCATGTTATGAAAGCGGGCCATACTGCGACTAAGCGGGCCATTTTCCGCAAATGAATCCTTTGTCTGGGTGTCCTTAGTTACAAAGTTTCTTTATTTTTGACGAATAGAGCATACTCAGCCCATAATTTTCCCACTGCTGGGACATTGGCGTGCTCATTCCCTCTCGAAGAGGCCAATGTAATCTACCATGCGGGCCCAGTGTGAGATGGTAGATATCACATGTCTTCGAATTTTTGGTTCTAAAACATGCTGGTTTCCTCACGATGATTCCCTGCACCGTTTTAAACAGTAACGAAAAGTTCGCGTATAGTGCGCTTGTGCAAAATCAATCCTAAGATCGTTATTTGAGGGATTTGAGAACTGTAAAAAAAAGCGTAAACTTTAATTTCTTTAAAAAAACCATCAGACGACGCACAATAGGTACTAATTTACGGGATCAAAAAATATTTCAAATTATCTATCGATGCATCGGTCCTTAAGAAAACATTTTTTTTTCCAAAAAAGTAAGACTCATAACTAAGTTTAGGAGAGCACTGTAACTTACAAACCACACCTTAGCAATTAAACAAGAGATGTAAGATACAATTTCTAGACGCTGAGCTGTTTATTTGTTTCATCTTAGCATATTTATCAGAAATGATATTGATCTACAGTATGGCGTCGTCATTACGTTTCCGCTAATGGTGATTTGGCATGCCATTGCGTCTCTTGGGCCCATTTGGCAGTCCTTAGGTTCGCTGATATTTAACGATAATGTATCCTATCAGCTATAACGGCAGATACAAATCGGCTGGGTTTTGATATTAATGTATTACATTGGCAATCTCTTTCATGAAATCATTACTTTTTGGGTTATTTACAAAATAATAGCTGATCGTTAGCACAACAAGAGATTTGTTCTCAACAACAAAAAAACTAAGGCAACACTACGTAGTGAAAAATAACATTAATTTCGGAAGCCGATGTCTTTGGTTTTGAATTTTCGTTTTTTGCCACCGACCTCCGAAATAAGTTGGTTGTTTTTTTTTTTTGTAAATATGATTTTTTTTGTTTGCTCGTTTATTTTGGAAGTCGGTTGTTTTTTTGTGAGGTTATCCCCTCACAAATTCGTGCAATAACTCTTGCAAAGTAAATAATAGTGACAGGAAGGTATTAGTGTGGCAAATAATCGTATTATTCAAGCTAACTAAAAAACTACCGAAGCAAACTTAAAAATATTTATATGGGATCACCTCTGAGCCTTACCCTATACCCCCAAAAAAGAATGAAAAAAAAAAAAGGAATTTTAGAATACTGTCCACAATTGCGGGGTAATTCGCGTAGCATTAATACAAAAGAAAATCGAATTGACAACCTTCTCCTTTTTAATTATATTTGATGTATTTATAAGTCGGATACAGTAGTTGTGACAGAATTTCATTGTAGTTACCGCAGCTTATAATTATCAGCGATAACATTTTCAATAGGTTTTAATCCATATAATTAACGTGATACTTATTTGAAACAACTATAGTATTATGTCACAAAAAGAGTTGATATAATCTTAAAACACTGACATATGTGTGGTTATTTCCTCAAAAGACTATTTTATACTTCAATCTACATGGTCTTCACATGAGCTGACCAAGATTATGTTTGCACTTTAAAAGAGGCTTTGAGCTCTGAGTTAGTTTCGGCCGTTCTTCTCAGAGTAGTCATTAAGGAAATGCCGACCTCATCTAGTTTAAAAAATATGATTGACGTGTAAAAGTGTTTGTACAAACCTACTTACAGAAATATAATCAATTATTATATTATTTTCTGAATTAGCGCAGTCGTTGATGCATACAAATATTATGCTCGCAAGCATTTACGTCAAGAAAATCTTTATTTAACGCATTTATCTGGTGATGTTTCAAATATAAAATAAACATAATACAGTTACAGAAATGCAGTAACTCACAATATGAAACGTTAACGCAAACGTTAAAGTTTGTTTGTAATATTTCTTCAATATTTCACAGAGACATTACTGAATGATATTGCATTCTTCGATCTCGAGATTTGAATATGAAATGGCTGCTAAATAAAAGATATATGTCTCGTTTTAGCCTTCACTGCATTCATTTTGATTTAAAGAAATAAACAACGTAAGTATCTATTGTATGGCGGCGCACGTGATGGAGATGCAGTACATGCGCCCTCACAGCCGTGGCCTTCGTAGGAGACGCCCTGGGCGTCGGGAATCTCAGGCTGATTCCCGGCCACCGTAGGCACGGGCTTGCGGACGGCGAGTAATGGGTAGCTTGCTGTCCGGTAAGGACCAAGCCCGAGTCGACGGCGCGTTGTGTTCCACGCGCGCCTCAAAAGAGATGTCAGCAGCAACTGATGGGGCCCGCAAGGGCCGATGCCTGCCAGGGGTGCGGGTTGTTCGAAAGAGATACCACGGCCCCTGGCACACAGGCAACTGAGGGAACATGGGTGAGTTTTAGTCAGTAAAAGTCTGACACGCCCTCCCGCTCCACCCAGAGCGGGAGAAGTTATTTGATGAAAAAAAAATCTATTGTATTACTATAAAAAGAAAAAAAAATCTTAGATATAAAAGAAAAATTTGAGAAATTCAGTGTGTGTGAGAGAGAGACAGAGACAGAGAGAGTAGGTAATATCTTTCTTCTCTCTCATGTAACGAAATGTGCCTAAACGTGATGCGTTCTTGAAATTTCTCTCAGTAATAATTCGATAATTAGACGAAATTATCGAAGCGCCGGGCGCCGCCTAAGAAATTTCATTTCGATAAAAAAATAAAAACATTTATTTCAGGCCTTCAACCATATAAAATTAAAAAGGAATTTACAGTTGCCATGCTTGCACTATAAATGTTACAGATAGACATACATTTAAGAAGAAGAAGATTTTTTTTCCCCTTTTGGTTGTCCTTCGTTCATCAACCCGTTTGCTAAGCGTAATCTTTTTGTTTAACCCTATCTTAATAACAAAAGTATAATCTCATTTAAGGTGACAACCGCATCAACTTTAAAACCTCAGGCCTTAAGCCTCAGGCATTAAGTCCGCCTTTGTACAGTACTTTTTACTTGTGCATTAAGTTTTAATAAATAAAATAAAATAAAATGTATTATCCTACCACTTCACTTTATATTATAACAAGCTTCTGCTTGCAACTTCGAGCACATGTTCTAACATAAAGCATAAATACTATCAATCAATGAATCAATTATATTGCAGTGCACTGCTGGATATAGGCCTCTGCTAGGCTGCGCCACAATACCCTATCTTTCGCCTTTCGCATCCAGTATGTTCTAGTACATTCTAAGTATATTTTATAGTTCACGATAATACGGTTTTGTTTATCAGTATTTCCAAAGATTACCCCTAAATTTAAACTCGCATATACGTCTTTATCATACCTATTAGTAATAATTATGGGAGCTCTCAAGAATATTTTCATTAAATAGCTTATTCGCGCGCTTCGGTCCACAAATTCAACCAAGTCATAGTCACACATCTTAGCTACCTTAGGTGTTCCTGGTATTCATAAAAAAACTTCAGCAAAGTTGCCAGCCAGGTGCAATATTTAACGTGTTCTTGGGGAAGTTTTGAATGCCGGTAGTAATAACGTTTACTAGGAGTCTTGAAGTTTATAGGGTTATGAAGTAGAAGAAGTTCTACTTAACTTGATTTACTAATAACTAGCTTCTAGCCTCGGTTTCACCCGCGTTTATGTCTGAAATAATCTCACGAGAACGTATTACCGACAGTACCTTTTCTGTTAATGTAGAATTTGTTGCGCCCATCCCAATTTGTTCAGCCGTTTTTGCGCGAATCCAGAACATACATCCACACAAACAGATAAACGAACAAAAAGTCTAATAACCGGTCTTCATCAGACCATAGACATATTCACCATTCCATAGTCTTCATCAGACTCGTTCCCATACCTCGTAGCAATTACTTTTGTTCAAAAATGTTCAATATACAGTAAGGAGTCATAAGTGCACGAGCATACTAAGGGTTATATTGCTATAAACTCGCGGTCCAGGCCGCAGCTGTGTGTATTAGTGATGTATCAACACAGATCGCACACCTTAGAACTTACACACTGGCGTCAAATTAAACAAAAAACATACTATCGTACAGAGTACGTAATTACGTATGACCATGGTCGGTTCAAACCATTGCTAAAATTCACATTCACATATCAAGTTCCACATAGCTCGTAGCGTATTTTCTTGGATTAAGAAACTCATAGGTCTGGGTTCAAATCTCGCGATGAGTCTTTTATTTTTCTTTTCAACAATAATCTTCATCTGTCCTTTTATTACTCGATAAATTAATAAACGAGAATAATAATGTATTTTTTTTAATTTTTTAAATACTTATATTGTTATTCAAATAAAGGATTAAGAATAAAATGTTTCATAAGTGATTACAAAACATTTATTCGTTATAATTTTATGAAGTGTAAACATAACTAATAATTACTTCTTGTTAAAACAGTTTATTTTCTCATAAAGAACAATTTATTGAAGTAAAGAAGCTAATTGGTGATAGTTCACCAATAAGAAATAACCAGGCCAGAAAATGGAAATGAATGGAAATGACCAGGATAATCAGGCTTAAAATGTTGTATCTTAGAAATATAATAATATTGTGCTGTAATTACTACTGTGTGTAGATACTCTAGAGAAACCACAATAATCTACGCAAAAAAACGCATTTTGTTAAATCTAAGTGGGTAGACCCACTTAGATTTAACAAAATGCATACGCGTTATCACAATACAATTCAATGACTCAGTACTCAGTACTTGTATTCTACTGCGAGTGAGTTCGTTCTATTTCAAACTTTAAAGTTAACAAATCGTATTTAATAGGACTTATTGAGTTTATAGCTTAAGTATTCATTTTCTAATTAATTATTAATTATAATTATTGTTTTTCTAAATATTACGTGTAAAAGTGATTCCGATATTCTACGAGTAATTACAGAATAAACAATACAATTTCGTTTTATTTGAAAAATATTTGCAATGGATATGTGCTTTGTGCGTAAAATAATAAAAAATTAGCTCCATTGAACTTTTCCACCAGAACTAAGTCAAGAAGAACAATGAACATTAAACGATTCCATTGTTTGATATCATACACATCTATCTGGTAGCCTGACACCAGGCTGAAAAAACATCATTACAAGAAAGATTCATTCTCAGACAACCTACAGCAAGTTCTTTAGAGAAGATTAAATACTACTAGCAATAATCTTATTCGATAAATTGCGTAGTTCCCGTGGGAAATCTATTATTGGAATCGATCCAAAGCGAGTCAGCTGTTGGAACCCCGACGGTTATCTCATTGACCCCACAACCAAGGTCATTGCTGGCCAGTACAGATGGGTAGAAAATGCCTTTGTAATCACTGTGTTAAAATTGAAATGATATCTGTAATCACCTTTAGTGTTAACCAGCTTTTGCCAGCGGGTTCGCCCACGTTGAGGTCGAAAATTTTATTATTCCATGGGAACATATTACCGAGATAAAAAGTATTCTGTGTGTTAATCCAGGTTATAAACTATCTTAGTGCCAAATTTCATCCAAATCCGTTCAGCCCTTTTAGCATGATTGAGTAACAAACATCCAAACTTTCTTATTTATAATATTAGTAGGATAGTACGATTAGTAGGATTTGTAAGATAGTAGGATAGTACGATAGTAGGATAGTAGGATAGTAGGATGGTAGGGTAGTAGGATTAGTTGCTGCCCGCGGCTTCGCCCGCGTGGATGTCGAAAATATCCCACGAGAACGTGCTACCGGGACAAAAAGTCAATTTTACTCCTTATAACATCAGCTATCTGCCAGTGAAAGTCCCGTCAACATCGGTCCTGCCATTTTGTAGAGTAGCCGAACCAAACCGACCGACAAACAATCAGACCAATATTTTGATTTTTTGTTATAAGTATCGACTATACTTTCATATGCGTTTAGTAAAACGGTGTTATTTTGACATTACAGACACTCAAATTTTATTTATTTGTATGTATGTAAAAATAAAATATGGGACAGAGCATTTGATTTGAACCTTCTTTTGAAATTCTCTAACTTTATGTATATATAAATTGAAAGGTAGCCTAAACGTTCTCATACACGGGCAATTTTTTGAGCAATTATTGCTCGGCAACACTAATGGATCAATCAGGATCAATTAAGTGGAGCAATCTGGAGCAACAACAATAAATTGAGGATATGTTTCGGGAATATTGCTTCTGATTGCTCCATTTATTTCATGAGCTGCCGAATATCCAATCGGTTTGGAAATTTTTATACAATTTTCTTTCTATCTCGTTTGTACGTATAACTACGTCTCATTTTTGCGAGAAGAACCGGTCGGCGGCAGAGGCGGCGGAGGCCAGGGGCGCATCGCCTAGTTTTTTTTTTAAATTGCTCCATATAGCATGATACTGTGTGGCCGTATAAATTGCTAGATGTAGTCGTGACGTCATAGTTGACGAGAATTGACCAGGATGGAGTAATTTTAGTTGCTCGTGAAAGCGCACCTTTTTGCTAGCTATTTCAAGTACGGTTGCACTTCTGCAATATCACACTCAGGTACATTGTATAGGTATTGTGGACCTATTTGATAATAGCTAGTTCCAGGAATACCTTGAATATAGTACCTATAGATATCTACATAATATGTATACATACTCGCATTTAATCCTAAATTGGAAACTCCGTCACAGAGTGGTAAGTTCGCGTAATATTTAAATATATAATTTAGCTCAAGAACACACTTTGATGTGAGTTCCTGGTTCGGTTCGGCGTTCTTAGTAATTTCCAGATGAACATACATAATTATTCAACGTTAAACTCTATAGGTATATAAGTTATGTCATGGCTAACCATAGCATAACGTACAGATAAACAAACTTATAGACAATACATTGATTTGAGTTCCTAAGTTCTCAAATAAATGTATTGTGAATAAATAAATAAATAGATATTTTATTTATTTCCAAAACACTTTGTTGCGCCACTTCTTCTTCCCAGCTAAAGCACTAGGAAGTGGTGAAGGGCGGGCGTTTTGGGGGACTGTCTTATGTAATTTTGACGTTCAAAAAGTGCTGACTCTCAGCCTAGTTTGAATAAATGACTTTTGATTTTGATTTTGATTTTGATTGATTTTGACTTAACCTATTACTTAAGTGATTTTAGCCACACAACGAAAACCTCTCAGGGTTTATCTGTGTGATGGCGATTTAAAACTGTAGTTTGTACCCAACAGTTTGCATTAGAGGTTAAAATGGCCGAAATGTTTATCTTATTACAGGTGCTAACGCTCAGAAAGGCTGCGTTAGTTACCTAAAACAACGGAATGGTCCTTCAGTACCATTTTGATATGAATCTTAAAGAGTATGGGATACAAAACTTAAGTAAAATTTGGTGTACTGTAAACCTTAATTTGACTTCGCACTCGTAAGTAGGCCGAAGCATGGACAACCTCCACAAGTCAGAGTTTCATGGACGGCTCTGAATTCCCGTGTGTATGCGCCGTCTCTTCACAGAAAATGGCATTCTTGCACCACATGAGGATCTAATAGATGCGTCAGCGAACGGTATTCGACCTGTTGAATTTTGGACCAAACAAATTTAAAAAGCTGTATAATTGTTGGTGATATTTTTCCATCGACACGTTAAGAAAAAGAAAATGTATTTACTATTCACTTTAATATAGATGTACTAACTAGGCACAATCGCTGTTTTTGGACACTTATTGCGGCTCTTCTTAAGCCCATTTTACAGTCACTCACTATTGTCTTCAAACCAGCACATACTTCAATGGAATTCCATTATTTACTGTTGTGTGTACAAAATTTAAATAAGAGATGCTTCACACACGTAATCTCCTTTCGAACCAATCGTACGGCTACGCGAATATCGTCTTTGTAGTACAGTACTGTCACAGGAGAGATAGGTACAGAAGGTTGGATGCTACACTCGTACTAGTCTCTCATCGTACTTACGCTTCACGCGACTCGCGTCTGCGAGCAGTGGTGGTCCAGTGGTAACGGCCCCGACTTACGAGGGTCGAACCCAGGTTGGCGCTTTACTTTATGAAATAAAAAAGCGGCTTCGCCCGTTTGAAGTTCGGAAACATCCCTCGGGAACGTAATACCGGGACAAAAGTATCCTGTGTTAATCCAGGTTATAAACTCTCAGTTTGCCAAATTTCATCCAAATCCATCGAGGAGTTTTTGCGTGAAAGAGTAACAAACATCCATACATCCATACTCACAAACTTTCCCATTTAATATTATATAATAATAGGATTTCTTAACCACCTTTCTCGAAACGGTGATGGATTATAATCAAATCAAATCAAATCAAAAGTCATTTATTCAAATTAGGCTGAGAATCAGCACTTTTCGAACGTCAAAGTACATGAGACAGTCCCCCAAAACGCCCACCCTTCACCACTTCCTAGTGCTTTAGCTGGGAAGAAGAAGTGGCGGAACAAACTCCCCAGCAGTACAGCTGTCTGTTTAGTCGGATAGACTTGATTCTATACATACATAGGCAAAGTAAAGTAGCCCACTCCCTCTCTAAGAACTGGGAACTTTAGAGGCTGATTAAGCTATTTGAAATAGATTGGTCACATGCAACTAGTTAAACTTGTTAGTTTGAAAAAATCTTCCCTTTAAATAAGCGTTCTTAATTATATCACCACAACTGTATGTGTGCGTGCGCCTGCTTTCACTCGTTTGTATGTAATCAGCCTTCTGTACCTATCTATTTTGTGGTAGGTATTATCTCTGTTCTATTCAGACCTGAATCGTTTTACAAAACACAAAAGGATCGAGAGAATAGTGTTCGAATCTGCTTAGAGAAAAATCGTGTTTGTATGAATACTATTCATTGAATTGATGTGGGATTGTGGATTCTATTTGCAGATGAATAAAGGAATTATTGACTGAATGAGATATTTTTTCTTTTTTAAGACGTTGTGAGGGAGAAATAGTGCGTAATGGACTCAATAAGCATTCTCAATATTATAATTATGAAGTGAAAATCTAGACAAAAGAGCAGTATTTTTTAAATTTATCTTGTCATTACAGACTTATTTTTTTAATTTTTTTTGTTTAACTACCTCGCTAGATTGGATGGAAATTATAGCTGCAGTTGCGTTGAGATCAAAAATGTTAACTTACCTAAAACACTAAACACTTCCTTCATTGTTCATAACGTAACATAACATCACGCCTGTGATCCTTGAAAGGGTAAGGCAGAGGTGAACCTTAAGTACACCTTTTTTGTCCGTGAGCAAAACGTCATCCGGCTTTGAAGAACCGAGGGTTATGTCGGACTCCTCTCGACTAAAACTCCACTGTTCCTTCTATTCATATATCGAGGGCCCGGGAGCTCAGCTGTACTCCAGTATATTTTGCGCCATGTCTTCAGGACAGTCCATATACTGATCACAAGCGAGCGTCCGCTCCCGACCTATTCGATGCAGGTACTCCCCGAAACATCCGTGTCCGTAAGTACCTGTGGCAACCGGGAACTGAGGGCAACATGCGGCGTCGCCAGCCATTCCTAAGTAACAGGCCTTACGGCCACTATTGTAGCGAGCCAACAACCTTTAGTACGAAGAGAATCACTACATAGTATAAAACAAAGTCGCTTTCTCTGTCCCTATATCCCTATGTATGCTTAAATCTTTAAAACTACGCAACGGATTTTGATGCGGGTTTTTTTAATAGATAGAGTGATTCAAGAGGAAGGTTTATATGTATAATACACCGACCTCCACGTGGGCGAAGCCGCTGGCAAAAGCTAGTAAATGATAAAATATTAAATTATTAGTACACCTACATTCCAGCAGCAGGCTTAGCACGAGGACCGTAGACAAGCGTTTTGTCGTAGGAAGAGTAAACAAAAATGAAATTTCCGGATAGACAGTTGACAGTTTTTCAGCAAGAAATGTAGAAAAATGATTTCTATTGTACAGTACAATAGAAATAGAAAACGTCATGCTAAGCCTGCAGTAAAGGTTAAGTCCCGAGTAATGGCCATGAAACGGCCACAAATCCGGACTCCAGGCTGTTACTGAGAATTCGTAATGAAAAACCCAATGACATTTTGCCTGACCAACGAAGTCATACATTGTTCACTTGTAGAAAAAGCCAACAATATTTTAGCTTGCTGTCCATACCTACTCGAATCTCTGATCGATCACTAACCAAATGTGTCACTCAAACAAATACAGTTAATTGGGTATCTGTGTAGCTGTGTAGCTGATCTGTTTGGTTAGCTACGCTGCTAAAGGGACCGCAAACAGTAGGTAATATTAGGACCAGTGTTTGTCCGTTACTGATGACGTCAGAATATGGGATGAACGGGTGATCGATGTTGTCAATAATGCTTGGTTTCTATAAACAAAAACGAATCCTTTGACTCACAGTCAGCTAGGAAATACCGGCGCCATCTTGTTTTTAAAATATTGACAAACAAAGTATTGTCGTGTAAAATTGTCTTATGAGATCTACTTACATAAACAAACATTTCATTTCATTTCATTTCATTACCAATGGGTAGCATTTTAATTGCCAAACTAGGCATATAAATAGATTCATAAGCTAATTTTACCTGTGATATCTACTTCTATACGGGACGGTCTACTATGCAAAGCTATGAGGTCTTTGCTTCATTATTGGTAAAGATTTTTTACCAATAATGAAGCAAAGACCTCATCAAAATCGAAGAAATGTATCATCTACCAACCCGCACTGGGCCCGCATGGTTGATTATAACCCACTCCCTCTTATAGAGAGGAGGCTGTGTCTCGGCAGTGGAAACATTAAAGGCTGATTATGTCAAATCAAATCAAATCAAATCAAAATATTTTATTTCACATAACCCACTCCCTCTTATAGAGAGGAGGCTGTGTCTCGGCAGTGGAAACATTAAAGGCTGATTATGTCAAATCAAATCAAATCAAATCAAAATATTTTATTTCACATAACCCACTCCCTCTTATAGAGAGGAGGCTGTGTCTCGGCAGTGGAAACATTAAAGGCTGATTATGTCAAATCAAATCAAATCAAATCAAAATATTTTATTTCACATAAACCTGCAAGGGCACTTATGAAACGTCAGAAGCTAGACACGGCACGGTTCCAATTTATCGCTTCCTATGGAGAAGAGCCGGCAAGAAACTCCACGGTTACTCTTTTAAAAATAATTGGGTTTTACAATGTTTTCAAATTACAGTGATAATAGGTATGGGAGGACAGTGCAGGCCTGTCAATAAGTACCAAGAGTACGTAGAGGAATGAAAATAAAGAATAGAAAATCGTCTATAAATCTAGTCTGTAAGGCATACAGTGTTTTCCCATTCACAATATGTAAAAGAATCTACATTAGTAAGATCAACCTATTTAAACAAAGTGACATGATTTTCATGAGAATCACTAATAAATAGGTGATATTTGAAGCGATGTATAGTGTCAAATTGTACCACGTTAATTAATGGATAACCTTGAAATGGTTCATGGTAGAACTAATTGCCATTCAGTAAAAACATTTTTTTATTTGTATTATTTCTGTAACAAAAAAAATCCAAAAAAATACAACTGACTTCCAAAAAAAACACTACAAATCGAAAAATAACTTCAATTTTGGAAGGCGGTGACAAAAAATAAAAACACATATCCAAAGACACCGACTACCAAAATTAAAGTTATTTTACAATTTTTTGTATTTTTTTCGGAAGTCGGTTATTTTGTTTTTTGTTTTTTAGAGAAAAAATACAAATAAATAATGTTTCTCCTGAATGGCCATTAGGTCTACCATGAACCATCTCAAGATTATCCATTAATTACGGTACACCCTGTATATGTAATCGGAATGTATGCGTAGTTATAACCTATAAAATGTTGACTCCCTCGTTGGTCTAGTGCTCGCAAGCGCTGCTGCCGAGCCGGTCTTAGGTTCGATGCTCAGGTCGGGCAAAGTTTTATTGGGTTTTTCCATCAGGAATTTTCAAATAGCATCCCGGAATATGAATTTATGCTTGTTTGATGGCAATAGGCTCGCCCCCTATTACATGGGACTTAAACATAACTAGCAAAATGTGGGTGTACTATAGGTACACCTCTGCTTATCACTTTGGGCAAAGAAGGCGTGATGCTATATTGTAAAAAACTTAAAAAAATCATTGATGCTTCAGACAGAGTTTCTAAAGAAAAACTTCCTCGATTCAAATGAATGACACATCAAAACGTCAAAGCAATTTTAAAAGTAATATTCTACTCAAAGCTAAAGATAATAAAGCTTGAAGCAGCAATATATGAGACCGTAAACGTATCTTCTTTTAAAAGAAAAGACATCCTTTGTTCACTTTCTTTAACCTTAATAAGGACTGAAATTAAAGACGACGTTCATGCCGATGAGTTCTCATACAAAGAAAACCTAAAGAAAAAAAAGTAAAATGACAGATTAAAAAATATTTAATAAGACTGCGTAAACGTGAACAGCATATTTTGATTTGGAGGCTGAATACTCGTTTTGTCATTGGCTAAAAAAAGAACGTTGATTTATTTTGAATTTTGAATCAGTTTGCATATTCGCTTTTCTTTTGTCTAATTTCAAACTTAGGTTAAGTCACCAACCAATGTCAAAATGTTAAGGACATTCTTACTATCTATGTAGCAATGATTTGTTGTTCAAAAGGCCACGTACGAATTATTCTATAATAGTAGGTCATAGACAACACTAAATGCAGTGTGTAAAATGACATTGCCATTTTTCAGAGAACAGCGTTTGACAATCTCTGTGAGGACATATAAAGGAAAAGAAGAGTTTTTGGCGGGATCGCGTTGGAACATGTCGCACGAATTTTCATTTTCATGGAATTTAGTGAAATAGCGAATTAAATTGTATAATTTTGATAGTGAATTATTCAATTTAGTTACGTGTAAGTGCACAAGGGTAGTGAAGGTGAAAATAAGTGACTAACGTGGACTTTTCGTGTTCCCCCCAAAAACTCCTATTAGGTTGTTGTAAAGTTACTACCGCTTTACAATAACTTTGATTTGACTTGACTGACTAACGACGACTGTGACTGTTTTGTAACTTCGTGCCCGACATCGGGCCATTTACTTGATCTAAAAGAAAAATTACTTGACACTGGCTAAATGCACAAACCGTGTGAAGCCAAAATGAAAAAAAAAAAAAAAAAAAAAAAGGAAAAGAAAAAGAAAAACGTCTTACAGCTAAAATAGACATCAACAACAATTGCTTGTTATTGCTATTAGTGGCATTTAGGAGTTTGAGTGGTTCCTTGTGTCATGGTTGTTTTTGTGTGGCGTGCGTGAGTGCAAAGTGTCAAATGAAACTTGGTTTGTGAGGCTTCAAACTCTTCGGGAAATCGTAGTTAAGTGATATTGATTTCCACTCAACTTTTTGAAGTGAAATACCATATCAGTTGGCGCGCTTTTTCTGAACAGTGAACGAAATCGGAGGACTACTCTCTAAGTCCGCCAACGAAGACACGGGCCCGTACGAAGTTACGAAATTTCGTTTGATTGAACCCGATTAATTATCTTTTTCGGAAGGGCAAAAACCCATTGGAAGGAAAGACAACCATCAAATCGTTTGGTCATTCATTCTTAGGTCCGTGCCCCAAATTAAGCTCTTGTCCGTAGATGATACGGAGTAGGAATAACCCGTAAATTTAGCCAAAACCAAGGATTTCGTGCATAGGGAGTAGACCTCCTGAACTGTCATGCTCGGGTCCGTGTTGCTAAATCGCTTATGCTCAGTACTGAATCGCGTGTAATCGGTTCCAGCCGTAAGTTTTCACTTCTATTACGAGGTTTTTTTTTTTGAGGATGAGACATCATCAAATAACTTCGCCCGCTCTGGGCGGAGCAGGAGGGCGTGTCAGACTTTTACTGACTAAAACCCACCCGTGTTGCAGGCATCGGCCCTTTCGGGCCCCATCAGTAAGTACCTTACTTAGGTGCAAATAAAGAAAAAACATCGACGAGTAGTAGTAACAAGTCCGAGTATCACTGGTCAGTTTCCCTCGCTCGTCAGATTATTTAAATCGCCAGTTTCGACAGCACGGTTGGCTCAGTGATCAAGCGATTGACTGCTGTGCTGCGTGTAGCGGGTTAGATTCCCGCACGGAACAAATATTTGTATGACCTACAAGTAGTTGTTCCGGGTCTGGCTGTTTGTGTATGTGAATTTAAATGTTTGTAAACGCACCCACAATACAGGAGTAATTCCTAGTGTGAGGCAATGTTTAAAAAAAAAAATATCCCACCCACCAGGGGCCACGATATCTCTTTCGAACAACCCGCACCCCTGGCAGGAGTCGACCCTTGCGGACCCCACCAGTTGGTGCTGACATCTCTTTGAGCCGCGCGTGGAACACAACGCGCCGTCGACCCGGGCTTGGTCCTTACCGGACGGTGAGCTATCCATTAAATAGCGTCTACAAGCCCGCGCCTACGGTGAAGGTAAAGATGAGGACGCCAGCCGTGGCGCCTCTCAGTCAACTCCTCAAAGAGGAGATTTACCGCCGCAAATGTGGCGTGTCCATTCTATCATGAGGTTGTCTAACACACGCCCTCTTTTATCCGGCTAATCTCGCGCGCCTTTTCATAAATATCATAAACATATAATAAAAAACTCATTTGATTCATCTGCTACGTCTCATAAAAACCTTAAAACCTCTTTAATACGTGTTGTAAAGAATTTATTGTCTATTAAATTCCTTCTTAGGTTCAACGAAGCATGTAACGAATGCTGGGGCGTTCGCGAGATATTAAATTTGAATGGCTCGGCTTTCGTAATATCCTGAACTTAATTTGAAGGATAAACGTAAAAGTCACGGTTATATCCCGTAACAGGGAAATAAGAGTAACAGAAAAAGGTATTTTTTACACACTTTATAATTAACTTCACTTGTATGTTTGTTTGTGACTCCTTAGGGCGCGATTTTGACCCACTTCAAACGGTTAGATTTCAAATTCAGACTGATGACAAATCAAAAATTAAAAAAAGCTTCCAAATCACGCTTTTGTAGTTAGCAGAACAAAAAAAAATAGTAAAAAACTAAAAAACACGCTTTAAAAACCAAACTTTAAAAGTAGAAAATAATTTAATTCTATTAAAAAGAGTGGGGTGCTTTTTGAGGTATTTTTATAATCAATTAATATCAAGCACCCCACGCTTTTTAATAGAATAAAATTATTTTCTACTTTTTTAATTTGGTTTTTAAAGTGTGTTTTTTAGTTTTTTAAACTATTATTTATTTTTATAAAATTGCAAATTGTAGTTTGTGTCATGGCTTTGCAGCCGCATTACTAAACATTCTGCAAAGAGTTTTATGCATGACCTTACGAAGGCCATGGTCTCCCATTCAGCCGTTGCTGAGCCGTTATCTTGAAATCGTAACAAACTTACAAACACACAAACAAATGAAAATCAAACAATGCGTTTTTTTTTTTATTTCTTAGCTTATCTTGAGTGTAAAGTTACGCAAGTTGATTGCCGATACGTTGGCAAATGGCCGAAAGGTTCTGGAATGGCGAGCATATACCGAAAAATGTAAGCGTTGAAAGCCCTTTCAAAAGGTGGTTCGAAGACCGTGATGGCTGCGGGAACCCACTGGATGACAGAAGCACAGAACCGGTCTTTTGTCCAGTAGTTTTGGCTGAAATGAGATGAGATGATGAGATGTTACAAATTCTTAGAGACAAAGTAGAAATGTCTTACTTTTCAGTACATACCTTTCAAACTAGAATACAGCAATGCTGTTATGATACCACCACTTATAAAGGACACAAAACACCCAAACCCAAAAAAAACATTAAAATTCTCGAACAAACCCTAAGACGTGTTTACACAAAATATTCTTTTCACGAAAATAAGCTGAATTCTTAATCATATTTTTCTTCTCATTTTGTTTTAGCCTGTTTAAGAATAGGTTTTGGCAGGTGGCCAGAAATGAAGACTATCATCTTAGTGCCTGTTTTCAGAAATACTAGGCGACACCTATGTTAATGTATGCCTGATTTTCAACTTTCGGGTCTACAGCCGAACGTTGACAATACATCAGCGCGTGTTTAGTAGGCGTTGTGTTAGTGAAAGCGGGCATTAGTGCCTTTATATAAGTATAAGTTTGGGGGGATAAAGAGCTCTGCTTAATGGATTGTAGATAATCACTGCCCGCTGAGTAACATTGGAAAGATATAAGATAGCATAAGGTCGCCACCATAACATCATAGTTACTTGAGCTGATTTTATTTTTGTGAATGTATGGTTTCCTTAATTATTTATTATCTTTTTTTAAACTTTGACTTTCGTGAAAAAAATAACATCGTGAAGGAACTTGAAGAAAATGCTCTAAAACCTAGTTTTTCTGTCTGTTTTTGAGAATAATTTTGTCAGTGGATCAAAATAAAGGTAAATGCATTTATTATTTTTATTTATTTAATAACTAGGTACACGAATAGCATAAACAATTACTCATTTATTCACTCAAATAACAATTGTTCATACACAATAACACAACATTCATGACATAAAAAATTATATGCAAAACAAAACCACTAAAGAGTTTTGTTAACATAAAGCAAATAGCGCAACATTTTAGTAGTGTAAAGTTATCGCATCACCTGGAAATGAACTTACTGATCGTGGTATATCTAAATCTAATCTGAATCGTGGCGATGTCGATATGCTGTTCAACTGATATATTTTGCGCTTTCAACTTTACGCCTTACCTCGCCTGTGTACTGTAAATAGACGGGCTAGTAGCTAAGTAGTAACAATCAATCAATCAATCGTTCAAGTTAATCTACGATTGTCGCGGCCTTTTTTTGTTTTTGAGGGTGGGCGATCATCAAATAACTTCTCCCGCTTTGGATGGAGCGGGTGAGCGTGTCAGACTTTTACTGATTAAAACCCACCCGTGTTGCTTCAGTTACCTGTGTGCCAGGGGCCACGATATCTCTTTCGAACAACCCACACCCCTGGCAGGCGTCGGCCCTTGCGGACTCCACCAATTGGTGCTGACATCTGTATGAGGCGCGCGTGGAACACAACGCGCCGTCGATCCGGGCTTGGTCCTTACCGGACAGCGAGCTACCCATAGAAATAATTATACAATTTTGAACTATGTTCGTACTTCAAAGTTTCACTTTATTTTTTTTTCCTTGTATGTTTGGATGTTTAGGTGTGTGGTTGCTTGTTACTCAATCACACAAAAATGACTTAACGGATTGAGATGAAATTTAGCACACAGATAGTTCATAACCTGGATTAACATATAAGATATTTTTCTCCCGATAGTACGTCCTCGTAGTAATGGCTTCGGTGTAGGTTACTGGCTGGCTATGTGGATTTCAGACAAAAGTCGTAAAAAACAGATAAATAAATAGGAAACCAGACCAAAGATACAAGCAGAATGTTTGATAAAGCGAGCACGAATCAACAGTCGAATCACACAAAACAATGATGAGGAAACTGACGAAATTAGTACCAATTTCCAAAAGAGAATATGTAAATTCCACAGGAATACAGCTGGGATATATTATTTGAAAAATCATAGACTTGAATAAAATTATTGAAACTAGTAGTCGCCTAGTGGTCGAAATTCGATCATAATCAATTTAAAATTTAATATATTCGTAATGCTTTATTACAAAAAATATATATAAGCTTTCTGCACCCTGCATATAAATCTTAACGGTGCTAAATTTCATATTCCTCCGTCCACGAAGTTTTCGTAAAAGGGGGTAAAAGATTTTGCTTCTCATTAAATTCTGCAATGACGCCCATTCCATCAACGACGTACATTTTCGACCAAATCGAAGTTTAAAATTCAGAAAACAAAAATATTGACAGCCAATAATTTACCCAAACAGGTTTCAATACAACCCAAGCAGCACGCAAGCGTTGTCAACATACATATAACAGCCTATTTAGAACTTAGAGTTCCTTTAGAGACTTACAAGAGTGTCAAAAAATTATTTAGTCTTTCTAATAGTGATTTATGAGTCATTATACAGCTCAAACTGTATTCAATCTTTATTAAGAGATCCGCGAAAGCTTAGGGTATTTAAACAGAATATGAAAACTCCACTATACAGCTTAAGTATTTTGTGACACTTTAATCTGGTTTTATCGTTAAAGCTGTATACAAGCTGTATTTTGCATGTGAACACTTACTTATTACAGCTCTTAGTGTTATTATAGTATCACTTAAGACTTGTTTCTGTACAATAGTGTATGCAAACTCCGTTCTAAAACTTATTTTTATGGCGTAATTGTACACTCTTGTAAATACTGTGGTTTTATGACTTCTGTTTTTGAGGGTGTTTTAAAACTAAAAAAATAAATGACAGCTACAGTACAGCTTTATTTTGTATTAATGACAGTCACTCGAAAAGACTTTACGGTCAACGAAGAAGGTTCCGTAGCAAAATCATTAAACAGGGTTATTAATGATCATAACAGTTATGTTAAATATGTAAATTTAATTCAACCTTTGGAACATGATTATGACGTTTCTTCATAAAGCAGCGCAAGTAGTTCAAATGATGATTGATTTGAACCATGAGATCTAATTCTCTTACTGCTTCGTCATATGACGATATTGATAGACTTTTCACATAGCATTTTGAGGTGGACCAATTATGTAAAGGCCGAGATGTTTCATCCTTTACTAATTTGTTGACATCTAATCGCTTTCTTGGCCATCTTAACTTGCCTTTTGATTCCCACAAACGGTACAATGCAAAGCTTGTTTTGCCCTTTCTCAATGGTTGCTTAAATTTTAGTCGGCATATTTTCCTGAAAATAAAGTAAAACTGATATAATACATGCAACAAACTAATAATGCTTTACAATAAGTTTACTTAGGTATAAAATATAAGGTCAAATTGAGAATCTCTTCCTTTTTTTTGTTTTACTATATGTAGGTACGTATCATATTGAGTCTGCGTTTTTTATTTCTTTTAGGTAACCCTTATGAGCATTATAAGTTATGTATAGAGCACTGATATACAGCCTATGTAATAAAAATATTCTATTATAAAGCTGATTAGCAGCCAAAAGCTGTACAAATATAATCCATAACTTACTTAGTACAGCTACTCAGACTATAATACACTCCGATTATCGTTTAGGCTGTTTAGCAAATAGTCGCCATTTTTGTAATTTCGGATGTAGGTATAAAAACATAATTTAAGGAATATATAATGATTATCGGCTTGATATGAGGGCACAATGATCACACTACCCTCACTTCTGTTATTATAAAATTGTTTTTTATTCTAACCTTAAAACCAATATTGACTTGATGACTTGACCATATAAATAGTATTTTTCTTTTATATCAGATCGATTATTTTGCTGGCGCTTGAATATTTTGACGGAAAACATAGACAGGTTCACAATAAATTTGAATCCGCAATTTCAATTCACCAATTAACACCTTCAGATATCTAAGTCCAAGATTACGTTTACTTACTAATAAATATTATAAATAACAATGTCGCCATTCATTGGAAAGAATTACATTCATTTTGTGATTCTCTTCAAAAACCTATTTAAAACTATTTTCTCTATTAAGTATTTATAAGATAATATCTGTATTATAATGGTTTCTTTGTACACCGAATAACAGCTCTAATACAGCCATTATACAGCGCCTCTATTGATTCTACAGCTATTATACAGCTATACTAGAGCAAAACGCTGTATAAAATGTGCCCATTTTTTATTTATAAGGGCTGTATAAGCGCTTATACAGCTTCTATACAGCCTGAATATACATCTTCTAGTATAAAATCGAACTTAAATACAGCTTGTATACAGCTTGCAATGCTACTTGGGAAATCAAAAAGGTTTTTACTAAAGGACTAGTGCTACAATACCTAAACCCGTCCGTGTCTCGGAAAGCACGCTCTGCTAAATATGGATGCTGTACATAAATCAGAAATTCTTTTTCGCCTGTTATAACGGACGTGGACGGACATGCCGCAACGTTATTAGGATGAGCTCATATTGAGTATGCCGAATCGCTGCGATTGTGTTAATGTGTTATAAATTAACGCATTAACGGCGGAAATACATACTAAATTTTTATTTTTATTTTACGCAATAGAAACCATTAAACATTTTTTTTTTATCACATTTTAATGTCAGGATGCCTACTTCCAACTGCCGGCCGTCTATGCAGCGTGCATCGGCATGGGCAGTTGGAATTAGGTTCTCCAACTTTAAATAAGGTAGGAATTTACAGCGTATGTCAGAAATGTGTTGTCATATTTACGGCTGTGGTACAGAACAACAAACTGAACAACTTACTCGATGGGACCAACATCGTTATAGCAAAAAGAAACAAAAAACTGTTAACTTCAATATCAACTCGACCCTAATGTATGGGTTATTTTCGTCGAGTATTGAGGGACTGCCAGTCTGTTCCATCCGTACCCTTAAATTTTGATATAATCACTTATTAACGCTTGAGGGGCTTATGGCTAAATAACAACAGCTGCACGGGTCTGTCCATCAGGTTAAGCTACGATTATCGCGGTTGGTCCGTGGATGGGTGACCATCTTTACATACCAAGACCCCTCCGTGGGGAAAGCACGTTAAGCCGTTGGTCCCGGCTGTCATTTGTGGATCTTTGACCGTCGTCGTAACGGTTCGTCAGAAGCCGAAAGTCTGACAACCAGTCTTACCAAGGGGTAGCTTATTACCCGGTAACTGGGTTGTGGAGGTCAGATAGGCAGTCGCTCCATGTAAAATACTGGTATTCAGCTGCATCTGGTCAGACTGGAAGCCAGCCCCAACGAAGTTGGGAAAAGTCTAGGCAGAAGAACAGATTTCTGACTAAGCTATAGGTGCCTATCGTATTTATAGTAGATACTCTCAGCCTAGGGGTGATTAAAGGTTAGGAGTACAAAGCATGTTTTGTTCTCAAAATCAACACAGCAATCTTAATCTTAATCTCTGCCTACAGAAAGGACAATGGCCGAATAAACATGGCTTCCGTAGAACCAGGAAAATGCTAAAGATTACGTTGTTAAGAGAAGAACAAGTTTATAACTGGAGTTAAAATGCAGCGTCATTTCTTTGATGTTGTTTTGTTTTTGTTTATTGCGTAATATTATCGTCTGTGAATAGGGCTGTCTATTTGGGAGATGTATGCTATTTAAGAATTTTGACATTTACCTTTTCTAATAAAAGACATGTAATGAGAATATTTTTTTAATAACATAGCCTTTCTAAATTTTGACAAGTTTCTAAATTATATCGTAGAACAACGTAATCCTACTAATATTTTAAAGGTGAAAGTTTATACGTTCGTTCGCAAAAACGGCTGGACTGATTTAGATGAAAAGTACACAGATAGTTTATAACATAGATTATCACATAATATAACACTTTTATCCCGGAAGTACATACGTTCCCGTGGGAGAATTTCCAACATCCAAGCGGGCGAAGCCACTTCCAAAAGCTAGTGGGCCATAATCCACCAAGCAGGCCAAGTGCGGATTGGTTGAAAATTCTAATTTGGTACCTGAGTACAAAATCAACTTACTAATAATGTGCAGTTTAGTTTGTTATCAACTGTTATTATTTTTTGTTCTGTTTCAAAGTTCAGTTTAATAGAACATAATTTTGCATCATAATGCCATACGCAAGCCCGCGCCTACGGTGGTCGGGAGTCCGCTATGGACTCCCGACGCCCAGAGCGTCTCCTGCGGCTCAGGGCGCTAGGGCGCAAAGATTGACTCTCCCTCACGCTCTCCGCCTCCTCCTTCGCGAGCATTACTGCTTCGCAAAAGGAGGTGACGGCTTCCCATGCACTCTCGCTCCGCATCATGGCCTGAACCAGAGCCGGACGCGAGAGACTGCCCCCACCGATCGCCTCCGTGAGGACACGGCGGTGCTCCGCCCAGGCATGGCAGACCTCCACCGTATGCTCCACCGTATCATCCACGAAGAAGACCACGCACCTACTACTAGTATTGCAATAAATATCACTAGGTATATACAAAGGCTACTACAATATTACCTCTCTACTACTTATGAAAAATTTTGCTGTGCCCAACAGAGTCCATAATTGTTTCTATTTATTAATACTTACAACCTGTATGAGTACATTATGTATTGCAATAATAACTGTTCAGTATAAATAATCCCTTAGAAAACCTCCTCTAATACCTTCCAAGACAATCGGTTTAAAGTTAACAAAATAAACATTTAGCCCAACTATCCAACTACAATAAATGCTTTAGCAACCCTAGTTTTATCCATGAATGGTGGTTTCTCGTACAAATAATAGCGTTTTTATTCTACCCTCTGAATAAAACAACGCTCCCGTCCCCTTTGTCTATATTATGGAACATGGTTCGTTAATTAACCCAGCTATCAATCTGATGAACAGCGCTGTTTTCATTGTACGACTGAGTTAGGCTCAATTTCTTTGATCAAGGATGTCACTGACGGCTTTTTGGACACTCGATCACGATTGAAGGATTAATGTAGGTTTTAATTGTTAGAAAAATTTGCTAGGAAAAAGGTTTATCTTATACCCATTTTATAAGTGGCAGCATGGTGGTTTTCAAGAAAACATGAGACAGTTAGAGAAGAGCATTGTTTTAATCAAAGCTAATAATTCCGTCATCATCATCATCGCCATTTCAGCCCGGAATCACCCACTGCTGAGTGTACGCCTCCCCTTTTTCCCGCCATACTTCTCGGTTCTGTACCTCCCTTATCCAGATGTTTTCCGCGACTTTGACGCAACTCCGTTAAAGGTTTAAAGAGATATTAGGTATATAGATTCCTAAAAGATACCTAATAGTCAAATAAGTAGTCTGAATGGACAGGTCCACTCAATCTGTGTGGTTCTTTCCTCAAAAGACCATTTCAGACACCGATCCACATGGTCTTCACATGATCTGACCAAGATTATGTCTGGACTTTAAAAGAGTCTGTGACCTCTGAGTTTGTTTCGGCCTTTCTTCTCAGAGTAGTCAGATAGGAAACGCCGACCTCATCTGGTTTAAAAAAATATGATTGACGTGTAAAAGTGTTTGTACTAACTTACTTACAGAAATAAAATCATTTATCATTTAAACTCAAACTAAAAGCATGTGTCGATGTCATTTATTTCAATTTAACTAATTACAGGCACTTTTGAATTTTCAAGGAGTCGATCACTCAAAAAGATGATGTGAGTTGTCCATTTCAAAGCGTAGTAGATTGCTATGGAGAAACTCCATGATAGTCTTTGTATCATGTCATGTGAAAAAAGTCATATTATTTATGATACAACAATGTATTTAGGTAACTTTTGTTATTTTATCATTTCTTTTAATTGGAAAATAACATGAAAGTCAAGTTTGACCCGTCGACAACCCTAAAAGCGATCGTCATTATAATCGACATTATATTGTTGCCACAATTTTATTCTTAATTAGAACACAATAGTGACCGGAGTCTACCGAGCATTCCCTTTTTAAATCGAATAAAGCGTTCCACTAAAAGAAGCGATAAAAAAGCAAGGTAAGTTTTTTAAACAGTTGATTTATTCGGACCTCATTCCATCAAAACCTTCTTCGTCTTTGTCACATATGTACGTCTATATTATGTATAGATCACTAAAGTTTTTCACTATAGTTAACACTTAGCGGGATTCCGCAACAGACTTAATAACAATAAAACTTATACATATTGTGTCTCGCTCAGTGTGTTTCAATGATTAAACCGTTTGCAGTGAAGACGAAAATTATATCGTAGCTAATAAATCGCGAACCTATTTCAAATAGCTCCCGGCACTGTCCACGCGTCCAATAAGAGCGCAGCTTCTAGAATGTTTCATCTCGAATGTTTCAGCTTCTGAAACCTTGTGAGAAACATACGACGCGCACCCTTCTTTCGACATGAGTCGTCTGACGTCCGTCAACTGGGTTGCTCACCAGAAACCTTTATTTTACTATTTACGAACCATCTATCTTGCCCCGAACCCTATTGTTTTTTTTTTTCTTTTAAGTTACTGCAAATAAAACATTTACACACCGTATGTATGTTAAACTGGCCCCAATATAATTATTTTCTTCTATTTTACCGTTCACCCGAGAGCTTATAGTACCAGGATGTCATAAAAGACGATCGCCCTTGAACATCATTAAACTATCGTTGTCGCATTAACGCCTCACCTCGTCTAACTTCGTTATGGCAGGAGCAATCAACTGCTTCGGTTACTCCGTATAGTTGGTTAAATTGAGAAAGCCACCATGTAACGAAATAAATTATATGGTTTCTATGTAAGAGATCCTTAAGATTAATTAGAATCATAAAATTCAAATTCATTTATTCAGAAGCATTGCAGGTTTTTGTAAGAATTGTTTTGCTCGGGGAGTCTACTCTCTAATTACGTCAATGAGGATAAGGACCCGACCGAAAGCAGTCGATCCCTCAAGTGTCAAATTCAATTATTCAAAGGTACGGGCAAATAAATATCGGAAGGATCAATTGTCAAATCGTGTTGTCATTCATTCTTCGTTCGGGCCTGGAACTAATCATTCTATCCGTAAGCGATACGGAGTAGAAAACAGCCGTAACTTCGTGTTTGGGAGTAGACTCCCAGTTTCAATCTCTTTCACGCCCAAATGTCACTTGTGAACATGTTCTAGGCGATACCTAAATCATTATTTGATGTTTATCTTCCCCTTCGTTATATATTGTTAACTTATTATTTAAGCGTGAATTTATAAAACTTGATATTGACCATTTATCATACACCATCCCAAATAACCATAAGATCAGCAAGCAAACGTTTGAACCAAAAAGATATGAAGTGCTTCCCTATTAAAAACGTTTCGCAACCCCACGGGGTTGCCCGTGGTATATTTTTATAGTGGTAGCACTTGATATATTTTTGGTTTTGTGTCATCAAATTCAAGATAGCCGCTACGCCCTGCATATGGCTCCTTACATTCTGACACGTAGGCACGATATTGTGCAAAATGATAACATTCAAAGAGTGCCGTTCAGCAAAAGAATGAATAAAAAACAAAACACTACTTTTCATATACAAACATACAGTCCTCCAGACCGTATTTCGGCCATGGCGGCAAATCTCAGCAGAGACTAGCCTTCGGCGCAGGAGATATTATAGTGCACAAGTGTGTCCGCAGACACAGCTGCATTCTCTTTTCCCTCGCTCTCACAGTCCAATGGGACGGCAATCCGACACGACCAGAGAAAGTGCAGGCGCAGGACCATCGGCTTACCGTGATTTCCGGGGCACTATTCATATACACACACAATAAACAAATCAAATACCAGGCTACTCAGAAAGTATTGCGAAAAAAGCTTATAAGTATGAGAGACTGGCCAGTTATAATTTATTTTGAAAATTTGATTATTTGTAACTAAAAATAGGTACGTTCCAATTTAAAAATTTTCCTCCACATTGTTTGCGTCGGAACATTTTTGCGCTCTGATTTTTTACGATTTCAAGTGTCGCCTGAAACCGGACGAATCTTACGATCGACTTCAAATGGCATTCATGGATGAAGGCCCTTCTAAGGCAACCGTGTATCGTTGGTACAACGAATTCAAGCGCGGTCGACTAACACCGATGCTCAGAAGCAGGCCCGGATGGATTGGTGCCGTGATATGATAAACAAATTTGAAGTAAACCCCGTCTTGGCGTGTTTACGACATCAATCCAGGTGTCGATTTATCGATACGATCCAGAAACGAAGCGCTTGTCGACGGTTTGGTTGTTTCAAAACGAATCAACGCCCACCAAAGTGAAGCGATTTACAAGCGAGAGGAAGATTTTGATCGCGAGCTTTCTCAATTTGACTAGCTACTTCGTGCCAATTCCTTTACGGAACCAAAGAAGCATCAACGCTGAATGGTATACTACCAAATGCTTGGCAGAAGTTTTCTCTGTCGTGAGCAAAGCAACCAAACACAGGGCTCCGTGGGCCACTGCTCCACGACAACGCACCTTCCCACACTGCGGTCAAAATGAGGGACTTCCTGCACAGCACGCCGGTCAAACTCCTTGGTCACCCTCCTTACAACCCTAACTAGCACCGTGTGACTTCTTTTTATTCCCGAAAATAAAAATCGGTCAAAGGGATACAATTTTCATCGCCGGAAGATGCGCTGCCAGCGTTCGAGCAGGCTGTAAACGAGGTGTCTGCGGCGGACTGGAAAAAGTGTTTCGAAACTTTGTATAGAAGCTAGTGGAGAGTACTTTGAAAAGATTTAATAACAAAATATTTACATAAAGAACATTTATTTTTATTTTCGCAAAACTTTCTGAGTGTGCCACGTAGATGATAAAGATATTCGCAATGAGACAGTTAATTAAAAATCATTGTGTGATGATTACTTACGCCACTTGAGTTATGATGCAAATGAGAATTACTTCCCGAAGTTAAACATTCTCATGAGACAACTTCCTTCTTCACTTTACAATCCCGGAAAGCTCAAAACGTACTCATATTTACTTTGACAAAAACTTCAAGTTTCCCTGCAGAACAAATTCTTAGCATCAAAGAAGTGACTTTGAAAAGGTTATGCATTAAGATCTATCAGACAGAACATTCTGGTGCCTTCAGAAATTCCTTTGAAGATTTAAAACTTCTCTTCCCGTATTGACAAAAGATATTTCAGTTTAGGTGCAGTCACGCGCATAAATTACCTTGTACATACGGCTACACATCAAGCTATACATTTCCAGTATAAACTGATCTCGCATTGTATAGGATTTCCGTACAGTGCGAGATCAGTGTAAACTGGAAATGTATAGCTTGATGTGTATCCGTGTGTACTTACGCAAGATTGAAAACCGATATTCTTTGATGGACAGTTTATGGTGATAAGTAAAATATGATTGCGATATTACTTTGTATGCGCTTTTAAGTAGTATAACTTATCCTACTTCTTACTTCCCACTAATAATATAAATGTAAAAGTTTGTATGTATAGATGTTTGTTACTCAATCACGTAACAACGGTTTGTTTTTTTTTGGGTTGGAAATCATCAAATAACTTCTCCCGCTCTGGGTGGAGCAGGAGGGCGTGTCAGACTTTTACTGACTAAAACCCGCCCGTGTTCCCAAAGTTGCCTGTGTGCCAGGGGCCACGGTATCTCTTCCGAAAAACCCGCACCCCTGGCAGGCATCAGCCCTGGCGGGCCCCATCAGTTGGTGCTGACATCTCTTTGAGGCGTGCGTGGAACACAACGCGCCGTCGACCCGGGCTTGGTCCTTACCGGACAGCGAGCTACCCATTACTCGCCATCCGCAAGCCCGCGCTTACTTAGCCGCTCGCTGGCAAAAGTTATAAATAAAATAGATCTTTGATCAAAGTTGCGTTTTTGATTTCACGAAGAAACGCTTTCGAATTTAGCGTGACTGTCAGGTATTATGAACTCTCAAGTCTATTAATAGTACACTACGGTACAGGTACATTATAGCATGGAGTGATGCAGTAATGCACTACTTACGTCATGCTTATCGTGTAGGGTAAAACCAGGATAGTTGCCCCAAGGGTATAGTTGCCCCGATTGTAATTACTCTAGTTTCGCGGATGAATCGCATGCTATTTTATTAATCTATCGAAAGACTCTGCAACTATCACTTAGTTGACCGAGTCGCATGACTCTGTGCTATTGCATGGGAAGGCAAAATGCAATCAAAGTTTTAGCGGGATAGATGTCCTATTTCTTGGCGGGGCATCTATCCTAAACGTAATTTGTATGTATTAGGCAAATATCCCCATGTGGGATAGATGTCCCAATATATAGAGGTCTCCAAAAATCGCTGATGCTCTGGAAATATTTAATACAATGTTTTTATACTTTTCACAAAGTAGATTAAAAAAAAAACCAAATAATGGGCCAGTTTTACAAATAAAGGATTTTGCTTTTTGCACGGAGAGATATATGTAGAGTGATGTTAAAAAGTGTAGCAACTATCCAACTTTTACTCTCCTATTTTATAGTATGTTTGACCTAAACCCACACTTAAGTCACGCTTTCCTGTGTAAAAATGGGCAACTTCAGTGACACGTTTTGTTACTACCTTGTGGTTCACATGTGTACCAGCTCATCGAAAACCTTAATTATGCTCGTGATTGAGCTTACTACTAACTTGGCGTTGTTCGTTCGTGCATGGAACCTACGTACGTGTCGTATTATCTTCGGTAGGCTGTTTGAATTAGCTATTGAAGGGGAAAGATAAAGCGATTTTACGTCATCGATGTGCTCTGTCGAGCATATCAGAATTATACAGGTATCTTTACTTTCTTTGATGATGTAAATAATAATAAAACCAGTCCATTACTGTCGCACTGCTGGGCAAAGGCATGTTCTTATACAGAGAAGGCATGAGCATTGATCACTTGTTGAAGACGGATTGGCGATTTCAGACTTGACAGGTTGTTGTTTTCACTGATGTCAGTAATCGATCGGCAGCGGCGATCTCTAGCATCTGGCCCTGGTCCAGGCCATGGTACGGAGCGAGAGTGCATGGGTAGGCTTCCTTCTAGAAGCAGTAATGCTCGCGAAAAGGGAGGTGGCGCACGTGAGGGAGAGGCAGTATAAGCGCCCTTACAGCCCTTGTCGCCACAAGAGACGCCCTGGGCATCGGGAATCTGAAGCTGATACCCGGCCATCGTAGGCACGGGCTTGCGGACGGCGAGTAATGGGTAGCTCGCTGTCCGGTAAGGACCAGGCCCGGGTCGATGGCACGTTGTGTTCCACGCACGCCTCAAAGAGATGTCAGCACTAACTGGTGGGGTCCGCATGGGCCGATGGCTGCCAGGGGTGCGGATTGCCCGAAAGAGATACCGTCACCCCTGGCGCACAGGCAACTGAGGGAACACGGGTGGGTGTTAGTCAGTAAAATTGTGACACACCCACCTGCTCCACCCAGGGTGGGAGTAGTTATTTGATGATGTCCCACCCAAAAAATAAAACTGATGTCAGTAATGAAAAATATATTCAAAATAATTAAAATGGACCTACTGAAATCATGTTCAGGTCCTTAGTATTTACGATTTAGATTTTGTCAGTTCAGTGAACATGTTGACACTTCAGTGAACTTTAAAACGACATTTAAGTGGCAAAAAAAATCTAGAAATATCTGATAAATTTGCTCGAGTTATTATTCTGTTTTTTAAATTTATTTTCTCCGTTTCTTAGAATCTGGTATTTTTTTCAATCTCACGGGTGTAAACCAAGGTGAGATTTTAAGTTTGAAAATATTAAGTGTTTTGAACTGCATTGAAATTATTGTCTAAATCTAACTGTAGGAATTTCCGAACTGTGCGACATGTGTTTAATATAGCTGCTTTCTGCAGTGTGAGATAAGTATAATTGGAAAGATTAATTACATTATCTCTTTAATTGCATTTACAATACAAATTGTTCATGTTTGTTGGATGTCTGTTACTCAATTCCCGTAAATACGGATAAATGGATTTGGATGAAATTTGACACACATACTTTTTATTATGGTAGTGCGTTCCCGTGGGACAATTTCCGACAACATCTACGCGGGCAACCCACTGGCAAAAATTAGTATTTGAATGAAAAATATTTAGTCACAGATAGCCATGCATATTATAAGTTGGGGGATTACATCGCTGACAAAAATGCTTGGCTAAACGCTTGTTGTCTTGCTCCACAAGGTCGCTTAAACTAAATTGAATAGGATTTGAAAACATTGTTGGAGCTGCTGGAGATCGTAAAAGCTGGATAAATATCTTTCATCATATCAGCCGAAAGACGTCCACTGTTGGACATAAGCCTCCCCCAATAGGGAGGATTTGCCATAATCGCCACGCTTGGCAGCGGGTTGGCGATCGCAGTATGGTGGTCAAAAGCATAGAGAACGCTGCTGCCCATTCTCTAGTAAGTCCCTTAGTCGCCTTCTACAACACCCACGGGAAGAAATGGGATGGTACTATTCTTTTACGTCCGGCACCACACGGAACAAGGAAGATAGATATCTAGGCATTGTATAAATTCAAACTTCTAGTATTGTATAATTGCATAGCATATGTGTGAGCACTATGTTCCTACTATAAAGCTAACATTTACAGGGTACGTCTTTCATTGACCTGAATGTGCCCTGGCAACTGAGAGTAGGTATGTCATGCTCACTCAAATGTATCGCTGGTGATGGCGTGTGTGTTGGATCATTAAGTTCCCTTCAAAATGGTTGAGCTGAATGGTGTTGATCCATACGTCATGTTCGTGAACGGGCGCCGCCAGTAGGGACTGGTCATCTCTTAGCTCCCACGGCTTATTTTAATTTCTAAATTGTTATTTTATTTTTGTTTTAATTACGGACGATTTTAATGTGCACGTCTTTTTACATCGTTCTCACATTGATAATTTCAACATAATGATGTAACCAACTTTTTGTAACAATGTCTTGATTTTAAAAGAGTGTCTATAGAGTTTCTTGCCCGTTCTTCTCCATAGGTACCTATTATGCTTTGAAATGGACAATTAGCTTCATCTTTCTAACTCACCGACTTTGACAATTCAAAAGTGTCTGTAATTAGTTTATTTGAAATAAATGTTTAGAGTTTGAATTTTGAGTTTAAAAGTATATAATAGGATCTCATCGGCATTAGGAACAAGACTCAAGCTGGATACATGAGCGACATGTTTAAAAAAAACGTAAATAAAAATGTTCTAAATAGTGATTATGATATTCTATTCTCTTCAGAGCTACTGGTCTGTTGTTTTATCAAAAACAAAATTTAATTCAGTTTAGCTACATACTTCGATACAAATATAAAAATTAAAAATAAAATATTATGTCAATAAAAGAGGTTAATAATCATGAATATAGACGGTTAGTCTATATATTATACACACCACTGAGAAACTCATCAAGTGTATAATAACATTTCGAGTATCTTACGTTCTAGAACAAGTATAACATATTCATTGCGTGGTGTAGTTGATAGACAACTTGTGTGTTCATAACGAACAAGCAACCTACAGCCTATGTACGCAGTATACTGTTGATGGGTTAGTTAGGTAATAAACCAGCTGTTGTAGATATTTTCTCGCTTCGAGCGCAGTTCTGTCCGATAGAACACCCCTGTTCACTGCACAGATATTGTGATGTTTACCCATTATTCGTAGTAATGAAATCTTCGGTGGAATGTTGCAAGTTCATACACCTACGCTGTATACGAGACTTTATTACTGTTTGCTATATTTACTGTACAAGTACGTACATATAGTGACGTACATATTGGTGATGTACATCAAAAAGTCAGGTGCGTACGGTCAGATGTATAAATATATACAAAGCAAAAGGAGCATACAGGGTGGCTGGGAAATTGACGCGCAAACCGGAATTAATGTATTTAGCACATGAATCTATACCCCCAAGTGTAGAAAGTTTTTGACAGTCATAATAAAAATTGGCCAAGTGCAAGTCGGACTCGCCCACGGTAGCAGTAACGTGTACGCGTAGTAAGTAACGCGCCAATTGTAATTATTATTTACAGATTTATTAATAGAAAATAATGGTTCACGGTTTATGCATAAGGTTTATGTTTATGAAATTAAATGTTTTTTTTTAATTTTTATATTTGAGTTGATTGAATGAAAGGTAAATTGCGGTTTACGATTTATGACGTATTAAAAAATCTACTTACTTTACATGGTAATGTTCATCATATTTTTTTTTTAGTTTTATCATTCTCTTCTCTTCTTCTCTCTCTGTATTGTGATACTTACATCTACTTTTGTATTACCCATATTTGCAAATAAATTCTATTCTATTCTATTCTTATTTTAGAAGTAACAGGGGGGGACACATTTTACCAATTTGGAAGTGTCTCTCGCGCAAACTATTCAGTTTAGAATATCATTTTTGAAGACCTATCCATAAATACCCCACACGTATGAGTTTGATGAAAAAAAAAAATTGAGTTTCAGTTCTAAGTATGGGCAAACCCACAATTTTTCTGAAAATGGGCAACGTCGCAAATAACTAACTGTCAAATATTTAACTGTTTTGATTAATTTGGCAATATTACTGTATGAAAATATGAAATATCGCTAACTAGTGACCTAAAATATTGATTATGAAATGCAATAATTAATATCTTAACACCAAATATTTAGTTTTAATTGCAAAAAAAGAACTTGGAAACTTTCCAAATGTCTTTTTTACACCTAAAACGGTTAGAACACCAAATTCAGTGTTATAATTGCAAATCATTATTCATATTTTAGGTCACTAGTTAGCGATATTTTAAATTTCCATACAGTAATATTAACTATTTGACAGCTATTTGCGACGTTGCCACCTTTCAGAATAAACGCTCTTAAGTTAAAAGAGTATTAACAACTCTATATACTTCCAAGTCGATTGAGAGCGTCCAGTCTGCACTCTGTACCAAGTGCAAAGGGCAACTGATATAAATCCGATTTTCCGACAACTGACGAAATACGAAGTTTGCTGAGGGACATTAAGAAAATAGTTGTACCGTACATATGTAATAATAAGTACGTATGGGCTACTTATATTTTAGACTGAGGAATGCTTAAATATTGCTAATCTACTGATTGACTGGTGCCTGTATGCAAAGACCTTTCTTTATAAGTACTACTTTATTATAAGTAGGTACCTACCGATAATTGTCGCAATGTGACGATTTTGTGTTATTATTGCAAACGAAGTATGACATACACACATTTACAGAAACCCACAACCCTAACCAGTACCTAAATATAAATTGAATTATGTCACTTACTGGCAATTTTTATTTGCCTATGTACCTAATTACCTACTTACTTCGTTATTGGCGTATTTTTTTAAATTATAATAACGTTATAATTACTGCCAGCTGTGAAATACCTTAAGTACGAGCGGTAAGAAACTCCAAAAGGTAAATCAATACCTATGCTTGCAAGGCATACACAATCCCTTCCGACCTCGCCACCGAGGTCTTCGCGCCCCGCGAAGACCCCAAGTTAACGATATGGCCCCCGACCGTCTCCTGCTCGTAGAAGTGCCAGCCCGCGCCGAAGCTGAGCAAGTAGAGTTAAATTCCCCAAGATTTAATAATAATGAAAATTATTTGATCCAGCCTGTCCGCACTTGCTGCCCTCCCCCCACCAGTGACGCCCTGAGCCGAGGCCCGTACCACACAGGGGGTGCCCTCAGCGTGCAGTTGCTTTAGTTTTAAGTAGGTTTTTAATGCCCTGGCTGGAGGCTTTTAGTCTAACTAAAAGAATTCACAGGAAAGTCCGGTTCAGTAGTTACGGCCTCTCAAGGCCAACTATGAGATGTCATACCCAAAAAAAAAGGCAGTGAATCATTAGCTATCATTGTCAATAACATTGTAAACCAAACCATAGTACAATTATGGGCAATCGCTTAAAGTTTACGTGCCTATTTTATGTAAAATTATATTAATAATTTTATTTACTAAATTATTAACGAAAGCCTGAAACATTATAGGCTATAAAATATTTAATGCACGTGTCGAGTTACAATTACGAGTAAAATCATCCATAAAATGTGAGTAATTGGCTATAATCCACAACGGGCATATCACTAATGGGGAAATGTGGCCGCTTCTGAATGGTAAATTACGCCTTCGCTTGTGTGCGGTATCTTTATTTAAGAGTCCTTTGATCAATTACTTCAACAAGAATACCAGCCTGTAATTTAACCAAAGCAGATTAAAAAAAAACCCCTGCTCACTCTATACAGGGTGTAACAGAACCCCTATTGCTATCCTTAAGCACTAAAGATAACAGCTAGTGTAGAATCACTATACATAGTTTCAGCTCAAAATAAAATACTCTAAGAATTGATACCAAATTTTCTGTTTCATATGTTTCTTATATTCAAATCATAACAAACGTGTCACCGCATCACTTAAGTCAATAACTTTCCACGTTACTTGCCAATATCACGATAAATCTCTTCGGAGTGAAGTTTTTATTTCAATTTGAAAAGTTCGGTTTCTGGTATCAATGTATTAAAAATCTCATAATTTCCGAACATGTAGAGATAGGTTTAAAAAACCCTTCCAATATCGTTTGACATCATGCAAAGAAGCCGTGCCCTTGGTATGTATATACCCTTTCCGTTACACGTTGTATAGGTCGAATATTGAGCGCTACACAGGCCTTGTGGGTGATCCGAGTCTGCGCCAACCTTGCTTGCATGCACTATCAGCCTATAGGCTTGAACGTTATAAAGTTCCCTCAGCTGGGACACAGGCCTCCTCTTGGTAAAAAAGGACTGGACTGCAGTACACCAACCCAGCCACCACGCGGGTCAAGTGTGGGTTGGTAGATGTCACGTCTTCGAATGTCAATTGTCTAGGGTATGCTGGTTTCCTTACGATGTTTTCCTTCACCGTTCTGAGAGCAGTGGTGACGAAATAATTCACACGTTTTTCGTGTCTGTCTGTGTGACCTCGTTATTTTTCTTAACTACGTAACAGATTTGGATAAGATTTTTAGTACCATTTATATATATTGTGTTCATATAACTTTTAGTGTACCTACGTGGCGCACACCAGGGCCACAATTCTGTATCGTAATAATGATTCCCCGCAGAATCGTACTACGTTTAAATTACGTCAAAATCGTTTTTTTTTTTAGAAACCAATGAAACGGTAAGGAATCGAAATGTAATTTTCAAGACAATTTGTCGATATTATTAATACGATATTACCAAAATTCGTGTGTGATTGACGTGGTTACGAGTAAGGAATCGTTAAGTGGTCATAGTGAATTCAGGCCCAGTAAAGCTCCCAGCCAGCATGACTTTTTCCGACATCATCAATAAATGTTTCGCAAACCTAGCTTGTTGCATGTCCCTCATTCCAGGTCCGCGTACAGGCAGAATTCATTTCCAATCCGTGCGAGCAGAAGTTTTAATAAAATGTCTTTTGAACATGATCTGGATATATTCAATACCAGTGTCTCTCAGCTTAAGCATCTGTTGGTGGAAAGCTTCTTTAAGGAAAAGTAATTGTTTGCTTTGTATGTTTTTTTTTTAGTTTTTATTAGTTAAGCGTGTATTATTTATTTCCTAAGTTAAGTAAGTCATAAGTAGTTATTTTGTACCTACCGACCTTTTTGTTGTTGTTTAAGTTAAGTGTTTATCAATGGAAACTTGTAAATGGCCTTTAGTTTCATATTGTTTAATAACATAATTTATGTTAGCTGTAAGTTTCCCGAATAAAATAGAATAAAATAAAATAAAATAAATATAGTAACATTTTAGGCAATTTACACAAAACCTTAATTAATTATAACCCTAATCCTTAGTGGATTGAGAGGCACCACGGCATCCTCACCTTCTGCTTGACGCAGGTCCTCACCGGACACGGTTGTTTCGGGAGGTTCCTGTTTCGGATAAGGCGGGAGGAAACGCCCGGGTGTTTCCACTGCGTATATCGCCCTGAGGACACGGTGGAGCATAAGGTGGAGGTCTGCCCGGCTTGGGCGGAGCACCGCCGTGTCCTTGTGGAGGCGATCGACAGCGGCGATCTCTTGCGTCCGGCCCTGGTCCAGGCCATGGTTCAGAGCGAGAGTGCATGGGTAATCGTTGCCTCCTTCTGCGAAGCAGTAATGCTCGCAAAGAGAGAGGTGGCGCACGTGGGGGAGCCACGCATTATACCCATATACCTCTATACCCCATCTCCGTCTTAAAGATATCTTGATTTTTGCTCGCACGTAAAAACCGCGAGAAGCAGGGTGGGTCGCTACTCGCTAGTGTAGTCGTTTCTATTTATACTTATGGCGTAATCTCTCAGTTTTACCGATACCCACGTCTATGAATATTTAATAAGCAATTTGAGTCCAACGTGATCACCTAGTTCACTCGAGTGGATCTCATTTTCCAATACATTAGCGACGTTATTATTAAAACCTTCTATCGTTCTTGAGAAATTCTTAATTACTTACAATTAATCTGCGTATTGATTCTTCGCTTCGCTTATTTTGCGAAAACGGATAATGGGTTTGCCTTGTAATCACTATAATTACCGGGAAGTGGGTTTGTAAAATGATTGTTTAATGAAATGGGAGAGAAGATGATGCGAAATCAATATTCAGTTATTAACAGACAATTTCCATTTGAATTTAATATCTTAGAATCGCCCTTAGACTGTTATTGCTTGTGGCTAAGTATTAACAGCTGCACAGATCGATCAATTAGGTTAAGCTACGCTTGCTGCGTTTGGTCTGTGGATGGGTGACCATTTTGATATATACTGTGACCATTCCGTACCTCGGAAAGTACGTCAAGCCGTTGGTCCCGGCTGTGATTCGTAAATCTTTGTCAGCCATTCCGGGTCATCGGATGCTCTAAAATTTGACAACCAGTCTTACTAAGAGGTACCCAATAACTAGATTGTGGAGGTCAGATAGGCATTCGGAGCATGTAAAATGGTATTCAGATTAGACTGGAAGCCAACCCCAATATAGTTGGCAGAGGGCTAAGCAGATGTCATCATCTGCTTAGCCCTCTGCTAGATATCATCTGCACGACTAGTAAATTTTCTTCAGTAAAGAGTCATCTCTTTACTGAAGAAAATTTACTAGTCGTGCAGATGATATCTCATGCTGTGATCTAAATATAGTTACACAAACGTTAATGAGAGATGTCATATTCTCAATAAAATATAGACTATCAAATCAATACAAATAAAAACATTTCAACAAATCAATTCCTCCATAAAAGCAACACCAAACAGGATTGTAGCAATATTCTCTCATATTTATGTAACACCTATTGACCACACATAACGCCATATAAGAAATACGTAGTAACATTCCTAGCTTATACTACATAAGTTATATTTCGTTAGGGTCGGAACATGAATATAATTCAGGACTTACGAGTCATTGGGTTAGGTATTCGTAATCTCCGCTTTTGTACCAGAAGCACAGATTACGTAATAAACGGATTATGAACTTGTCAAGTTCAAGTTTCGGCACACGCATACCATCACTTTAGACATTGCGGTACTTACTTGAAATTAAGGTACCTTTACGTGTTGATAAATCGCTTTCAGATATAAACCAGATTCTAAGTCTGAGTGGTTATTAGGTACTTATTTCAAACAGGAGGAGGTTCTCAGTTTCTCTGATCTCTTTGTATGTACGTTTCGCGAAATCTTCGTCAAATATGCATATATTGGATTTTTTTAATTGTTAGGATATGCCTCACGGGTGGTCTCATATGAATGTTATTAAATTATCTTCGGTAGCTTCGATAATGCTTGTTGATATAATAGGTATATGTCACCGTCAAATTGTAAATACTTACCTTTAGATTATAATCTATCTCGCGAGATTATAAACTGTGGATGTCACCGTAAAATTGTAAATACCGTTACATTATAATCGATGTCTGTCGATGATGTGATAGTATGTCGATAAATTGTGAACTGCACCGTACTGCTTATAGGTAGCGCTCGCCGGCCGCTAGCGGGACACCGCTCGCTCATCTCGCGCGCGGTTGGTTGGATGTCCTCCGCCCCGGGGAGGGCGGAGGGGTCTGTCAGACTCTTACTGACTAAAACCACCCCGGTGTTCCGTCTCTCACTTGCACCGGGGATCACGGGAACTGATGTGACTTCCGCGATCCCCGGCTAGTGCCGGCCCGCCTCTGCGGGCCACCTCGCGATAGGGGGGGAGTGAGGTGTTAAACTCCCCCCTTACGTCATAGAGAGGCGCGCGTGGAACACTACGCGCCGCCATCTCGGGTCCTAAGAAGTAGGGGGCAACGAATTTCCCCAGATCCGTTGCCCCTGGACCCATTTAGGGGGGCTGGAAGAGGGCGTTGTCCGCCCTCCGCCGACGCCCGGTGCGTCTGCTGCGGATCGGGTTAGCGAAAGCAATCTCCCGCTCACTCTCCGCAGCCTCCTTCTGCGACATGACTGTTTCGCAGAAGGATACCACCGCAATTCTAACCTAACCTAACCTATTCGGTCAGAAAGCAGTATGGTGCAGTTCACAATTTATCGAGAGCTTATAATGTCGCGAGATAGATTATAACCTAACGGTATTTACAATTTTACGGTGACATATATATCACGTTGTGTATCTCGATGATGTTTTAATACTACTTCCTGTAACTGTTGTTTACATAGAAAGTAGTTATATACGAACTGGTGTGGGGTCGTACCATAACTTAAAAGTGAAATGTTAAAAAATAACACAAAAAAACAACCGATTTCCTAATTAACACTACAAAGTAAAAAATTACTTTAATTTCTGAAGTCGGTGTCAGAAAACTAAAATAAGACAACGAGTTCCGAAATTCTAAAATAAATAATTAAGTTGGTTTATTTGAAACACAAATAGAAACTCTTGCAAAGAAAACTTAACAGGTATCAAACATTTAGTACAAAACACCACAAAACAAAGCGCTTTCGCCGCTAAATTTACAAAGTACCACGGGGTATATCATCTGTGCCAAAATGTAGGTAGGTAGGTAATACGGTCAATCAGGCATTCACGGAATTCGCATACAAAGGGCATGTGAAGGCCTAAATTATGAGCATTGTGATGTCATTAATATTTATCGACATATTGGGATCTTGTCCACATTAATTGTATAGATATGTGGGGCAGTTTCCAGAGTTGCCTTTGTGTCAGATTATAAAAAAGTTGAATGAAAAGGTGTAATATTTTTGGGTATGTGTACCACCACATGATGTCATAGTGTAACCCGCTAAAGCTGGTGTGTGTTTTAGAGTTCACTGTATCTTAAATTAATATACTTATACTAATATAGACACAAAGAGAAGTACTTACTTCTCTCAAATAATGAGCGAAAATGAAAACTACGTAAATTAATTATAATTCCAGAATCAATGACGAACAACAATAATTTAAATAGGGCAGTTCGAAATTTAAATGAACCTTCTTGATTGCCATGTTTTGAAGTAAACATTTCGTTCCATTTTTAAATAATACGACAAATATGGATTCACATACTAACGTTTCCAGCTGTTGCTCGCGTGTATGTACAGCATTTTCAATTTATGTCGAAGAAGGCTGTCAAAATAATGCTCTAAATTCCAGTACGTCGTTTGTCGTCTAGCTTTAATTTTATCAGCACCTTCATTCAAGTTGCATTATAGACACAAAAGATAAATAGGAACCTCCTTTAAAAAAGCAACACAACATAAACCTTCTATTATTATGGATGACCCAAACGTACCAAAATCAAACGTATAAGAACTGACCCGTACTGACCCCATAAAACAAAATAGGGTAGCTATTCAAATGCGTACGTCAACATCATGATATTGCAATGTTTGGGCACAGATGTCACGAACTATTGGCTGAGGAATCAAACCACATTGATGTATCGGATACAACGGATCTTTAGTTAGAATTCTAGGTCGAACCTGTTGTCGAGAGACGTCTTTGTTACGTCATGATTTCTAAATATTAATACATATAAATACCTATAAGATATAATAAAAAACGTATCAAATTTGCCTAACATGATTTTGTATCAGTGTATATTTAAAAAGTATCTCATTTGACAGTTATCGAAAAAGTATTGGTTTTTTTATCGGAACGGAATGGAAATATGATGTTGGGGGATTCGCCTAGTTTTCTTATTTAGTTCTCTCCGAGCTTCGAAATTAAAAGTTTGATATGTATGCTATATACCAGGTTTGAAAGAATTTAAATGCATAAATATTTATACTGAGAAAGGTGTGTTTATTTCAGTATTATTTTTGGAAAATTATAGGTCCTTAGAATAATAAGTTAGATTTGGTCAAAGGCGCAGCAGCTACCAGCTTACCAAATAAAATGAAATTCAGTGTTATTATGATACAACTTGGAAGAGTTTTGATATGGCGTAGACTGAAAACGGATCAAGAAATTTCACGCTAGGATAGTCTAGGATAGTACCTATTCCTATTCCCCAAAAAAATCACAGTCATCAAGTAAGCAGGTATTTACGACCTACATATAACATTCCATCACACGAAACTAAATCGGAATCGTCAACCATTATAGGCATGTTAGTTCACTTCGTAATGTAAATACTACAGATTGCTGTATTTGTTGCGATGTTATTGTTTGCCCCTAATTGCCTCAAATATAGCCACTCACACATACACTAAACATGCTCCATATTTAGAAGGTTTATCGTGTTACAAGATAAATATGTATTGTGGGTAGAATCGAAAATACAGTATTTTTACCGTCCAACTATGGCGACCTACGTAAACAACCCAAGTTATTTTTGGAAAAACTGGAAAAAAAACACGAGTGAGAGAGACACAAAAAACACATCGAACAAGGTGGAAGTCTTGGGAAGAGGTCTTTGCTCAACAGTGAGACAATGATGCGGGTTAATAGTAACAGTAGATGTATATGTTCTAATAAGCGTTGTGTTACCTTAAAAATAAAAAGAGCAAATAAAAAATAAAAATAAAATATTTTTAAGCAAATGTTGAAGATTATTTTGGTGTAAATACTACGTCAAAATGAAGTTAAAAAAGAACTTCGGAGATATTATTATAGATTTTATTACAGACTTGTTTCCAAACCTTTTCAGTAGAAAATGTAATTAGGTCTAGTAATTTTTATTTCTTTATTTAAAAAATATATAACAAAAGTTTATTCTATTAAAATGATAATATAGGATATGTAATTTTAATCTATGAAAAATAGATTGATGGATTATATTCAACAGCATCTGCAAATTAGAACTCTCAGTTCTTGGCTAAACATGCATCAGGAGAATGCATATTGCTAAATAAGTAAACAAATAATTTAAAAAATGCATTATTATATTTGTAGAAAAGTAAACGAATTATTTTTACCAAGTAATTGTTACGAATACAACCAACGAATAGTATTCAATTTCAACGACGAAACCATCCATCTACGCGCATTTTTGTAACACTCCTCATAATGGAATAGGCAAAGAAACCTCATACCTACTTGTAAAACAAATAAATCCATTCTAGTAGAAAAGCTACGACAGTAAAATTGTATTATTCTCCCCAGTAAGTACAACGTTGACACGTAAAATGCCACCAATAGTTACTACGATGTACATACCAATATCCCTTCTAATGCATACGTAACCAATAAAATATCCATGAGTCGATCGGCACGGTGGCGGGCAGGACATATCAATATTTATTGGGACTTACATTGTATGTAGAACGCAGAAATACAACTGAGTATGAAGAGCAAGGATTATTTTGATTCTAAACCAATATTTCAAAATGTGAGATAGTGGACGCTATACGTCGAAATTCCTTTTATTTTTGAAAACGCTTTCATCATTTACGACGTTGTTATCCAGAGGAAGAAGTCGTCTTCTGTGACATGTTGCCGGAAGTAAAGCATATTTTAATTTAACAAATTGGGGGTTGTGCAAGGTTCCGTAAATGAGAACATTATAAGTCTTTACTTCTTTTAATGCAGCCGGTTTAAACGTCAAAGTTTCACCAGTCACCACGAGTTGCGGCCTTCTGTATCGCTCTTTTTTCGTGTGATCTGCTGATTTGCTGAAAGGTGAACCTTTCACCGTAGTTCTTGGTTTTGATCATACCTGCTGGTCAATTCTGTAAAAAACTCACCGTGATTAGTTTAGTGAAGTTAGCTTAAAGTGAGCTGTCATTAGTGTCAATCCCTAGTGTCAGATGGAATGACAGCTCACTTGAGCGTCACTTCACCTAAGTTATCACGGTGAGATTCTTACAGAATAGACCGCCACTGCTCTGCCTCAATGGATCATCAGCCTTACTCGTGGAGCGTCTACGTGACACTAAGCTGGGTAATTATGTAGGCAACAATTAATCATATTTACTAAGTCTATACTAACTACTACTTAGTCTGTGTTTTGAGATAGCTGACAGGGAGCAAGGGCTGACGTGATAATCGTATTATTGGGCTGACGTGATAATCGTATTATTGGGCTGACGTGATAATCGTATTATTGGGCTGACGTGATAATCGTATTATTGGGCTGACGTGATAATCGTATTATTAAACGTTTTGCTTTTATGTTTTCGGGTCCGGATCTACTCACGCCTTTGGCTTTCATCGTTGTTCCTATACATAGCTACAACATGTCTTTACATAGTGATAAATAAAATTAATGTGTGTTTATATTGTAAAAACAACAGCTTTTTACTAAATAGAAAGAAAAAGTATTTATCGTGACTCGCACAGGAAGAACACATACTAAACTAAACATACAATCGTACAAAAATAATAAAAAACAAATTTCTTGGAAGTAAAAAAAAAACAACAGAAAGTCCTGCACGAGGCCAAAAGGCTCGTATCTCAGCATGATGCTGCAACATTTAAAAAGTGTCGCAGCGCTGATATTCTGATAGGGCTCGAGTGTTGTGATGTCACGAGCAGCTACAGTATAATTATATAATCAGTAATAAAGATAGACATAATATAATAAGAACTAAATACCGTCAGCGCCAAACGTGACCTCATTATTTGTCGATGCCTTAAGTACCTGAGGCATCCCTGTGACAACACAGGGATGCCACAGAGTGCCTCAGATACTTGTGTGCCCTTTGCTTGTGCAAAAGGTCGCAGGCGCCGACGTTTAAAGAAAATAAATACAAAAAATATTACGGCTGTTTATGGAGCAGTGGAGTAGTGTAGTGAATATACAATAAAAGTGGTCTGTGGTAGTGAATTAACGGCATTGATTATATGGAAAAATAGAAATAAACTAGTGATGCATAACCTACTTCCTACTATATAATATATTATATCCTACTAATCCTACTATAATAATAGGTTGGGGAAAAAGTTTCTTCGCATTTTTTAAGAAAATTCAAAACATTTTTTAATAAAATTTATTTACATTTAACTAAAGTATGTAGGTACCATTTTGTTCGATAACTTTTTGCCATCTTGTAGGTAGGGACATGATCCCATTGCTATAGAAATTTTGGGACTTCTGGTCAAAATACCGCGACAAGTGGTTTTGGCAGTCCTCTCGTGATGTTAACCTGACACTGCCTAAAGAATTCTGAAGAGACCGAAACAGGTGGAAATCTGAAGGTGCAAGGTCAGGACTATACGGCGGATGCATTAACACCTCCCAGCCAAACTCTCTTAATTTTTGTTGGGTGGCTAAAGATGTGTGAGGTCTAGCGTTATCATGATGAAAAACCACACCCCTTCTGTTGATTAATTCCGGCCGCTTTCTCTCAACTTCTTGCTTTAATCTCATCAGTTGTTCGCAGTAGAGTTCAGAATCGATGGTCCTGCCTGGTGGTAACAGTTCATAATGAATAATGCCCTTCCAATCCCACCACACACACAGCATCACCTTGTTGCGAGTTAACCCGGGTTTCGCCACAGTCTGTGAAGCCTGACCGGCCTTTGACCACGACCTTTTTCGCACGTTCTTGTCATACGTTATCCACTTTTCATCACCAGTTATCAGCTTCTTCAAAAATGGTTCGGTTTCATTACGTCGTAATAAAGAATCACAAATGAGTACACGGTTCATTAGGTTTCTTTCAGTGAGCTCGTGAGGTACCCAAATGTCGAGCTTTTTTGAGTACCCAGTTTTTTCCAAATGCGCCAAAACTGTTTTGTGGTCAATTTCCAGTTCTTCAGCTACGTCGTAACTACTAGTATGCCGATCTTGCTCCACTTTTTCAAAAATGGCATCCATTTTATCCGTAACAGGGCGACCAGAGCGACGTGCATCTTTGACATCAAAATTTCCGGATTGAAAACGCTTAAACCAAATTTGTGCTACTCTCACAGACACTACACTAGGTCCATAAACATCGCAATTTTTTTTCGCGGCTTGCGTTGCATTTTTACCTTTTTTGTAGTAAAATTTTAAAATGTATCGAATTTCTTCATTAGATTCACTCATCTTGACGGTACGAAAAACAAATGAAAATCACACATTTTCCTAATTTGAATTTGGGATTATGTTCTTTAAAATTTAAACTTTCAATGATACCAAAACCAGCCAGATACAAATAGTATAGCCAAAGAGATTTCATTACAAGTTCATACATACTGTAATGCGAAAAGACTTTTTCCCCAACCTAATATAATAATCCTACTTTCCTACTAGTATTATAAATATAAATGGTTGTATGTTTGGATGTTTAGATGTTTGGAAGTTTGTTACTCAATCACGCAAAAACGGCCGAACAAATGTAGATGAAATTTGGCACACAGGTAGTTTATAACCTGGATTAACACATAGGATACTTTGTATTCCAATAGCACTTTCCCATGGGATAAGTTTTGACCTCCACGCGGGCAACAAGGCCGCTAGCAAAAGCTAGTGAAAGTATACACCGTGAAATTTTAATGGTTGTTTTCCCGCAGCGAAATGGTTTTGTCTTGGTCATACAATAGTTTTATAAACAAATAAAATATTAGAAACAAAAAAGGGGAGATTAACCATTGTGAAAAACCACCACGGGCGAGAGTTTATTTTGCTTTAATCATTTATGCATCGCTGTTCCCTTTGTCAGCGGTGCGTGCGATTCGAGTAGTATCTACCAGTTACCTCTAGTGTTACTATTGAGTAGTGTTTTATCGAGTTGATGAATATTTTATGTATCGAGACTTGTGCGGGTGAAACCACGGGGCCCAGCTAGTTACAGAAATCAACGTAGACATTTTACATATGGTGACAAATGGAGCGGTCTTATCGCTAAAAGCGATATTTGAAAAACAACCACCTTTGCATAGATTTAAAGAGACAATAAGGAGGGACAATACTACAGCTAGTCTGTGGTGTGACATATTATACACGGTGGTAGGTAGTAGGTCAACGCGCAAAATGTAATCATGAATTAAGTACATGATTTTAGACCCCCAAAGGAAGATATGTTTCGGAAGGTCACCCACACGTTGGACTGACCAGATCAAGTCTGCCATTGGAGGTTCAGTTAACAAACGCAGCAGGATGACCTCTAGCAGGCAGCGGTGGCGAAATATCGTGAAGTGCATCACATCTGCCCCTTCCAATACTGCTACGAGTACTTAACGATCGCTGTCAAGAGCGTACTGGATAAGAAGAAGAAGAAAGATATATTTCGTAGGTTATAAAAGTAATACTACTTTTCATAGAAAAAATAATAGTTAAAAAAAAAAAAAAAAACACGCTTTAAAACCCAAATTAAAAAGTAGAAAATAATTTAATTCTATTAAAAATCGTGGGGTGCTTGATATTAATTGATTATAAAAATACCTCAAAAAGCACCCCACGCTTTTTAATAGAATTAAATTATTTTTTTTCTACTTTTTAGTTTGGTTTTTAAAGCGTGTTTTTTTTAAACTATTTTTTATTTTCTATTTTTTTCGTTTTGCTAAATACAAAAGCGTGTTTTTATATATTGTTTTTTAATTATTGAATTGTCATAGGTCCTCGATAAGTCTACAAAGTTTAAATGAAATCTGACCGTTTAAAGTGGGTCAAAATAGCGTCCAAAGGAGTCGGTTACAAACAAACATACAAGTGAAGCTAATATAAAGCGTGTAAAAAGTAATACTATTCCCCTTGGACTTCTGACCATGTTTTTTAGTGGTCGGGAAAGGAGCATGTGTACCCAATGATATTCATGCCACTGTGGCTTAGAATAGCAATCTGCCGAGCACTATCGTAACTCACAAGTTTCTTGTGTACACTAATAAATATTATTAAGGTGTATCACGGTTTCTTGGCTATGTTAGATTGGATAGATTATGTCTGACTATGATAGACGGCATGCTTTATTAAATTTTTCTTTGATGATTTATGTCATATTTTTTATTCTTAAATTTTATAAGAAGCTTTTATCCACATCGTAACTTTAATTATTCAAAAATAAATCTGCAATTACAGTATAAATGATTGATCTGTAAATAAATAGGAAAGTAGGTTTGCTATCTCAGATTTAGGCTGCGCTAAAACTTAAACTTATTGACCAATATCATTTTAATTTACTTTTATCGTCTGTGTGTTCAGTGTCTTTCTTTCATCCTTTGTCTTAGTACACTTCATATGTAGATGGTGAACATCTTGAACCATTTCGCATGTTTCTTTAAAGTTTGAATACTATTTTAATCTAATAAAATCTAATCCTACTAATATTATAAATGTGAAAGTTTGTGAGTATGGATGGATGGATGTTTGTTACTCTTCCACGCAAAAACGGCTGAACGGATTTGAATGAAATTTGGTACACAGGTAGTTTATAATCTGGATTAACACATAGGATACTTTTTATCCCGGTGCTACGTTCCCAAGGGATAATTTCCGAACTCCACGCGGGCGAAGCCGCTGGCGGAAGCTAGTTTAATATATTTTACCAAGGTCACTGCCAAATGAGAAGATCTGTGTTAAGAAATACACTCACCGGTAGTATCTAAGTTTGGCCTATGCCTTAAACGCTAATTAGTGAAAATACTAATCCCTTAATTTTTTTAATCAGAATAGGTGCCAAGCAGATCCTTTTAGTAGGTTCCAGTGAATAATTTTGCTTTAAGTTATTTCAAATTTGACTTAATCCCTTCGACCTTCCATCGACTATCGTAACTCTTAAGTGTCATATGTACACTAATAAATATGATTTAGGTGTAGCACGGCTCGTTGGCTTTGACAGATTCGATACATATAATGTCTTGTGCAATGGAGTGTGGCTTGATTTATTTATATTTCAGGAGAGATCATCATCATCTGCCTAGACTTTCCCCACTTATGTTAGAGTTGGCTTGCTATATAACCCGATGCAACTGAATACCACTGTGTTGGATCATTATGTTCCCTTCAAAATGGTTGAGCTGAATGGTGCTGATCCATACGTCATGTTCGTGAACGGGCGCCGCCGGTAGGGAATGGTCATCTCTTGGCTGCCACGGCCTATTTTAATTTCTAAATTGTCATAATTTCTAAACTGATTTTTGTTTATAATTACGGACGCTTTTAATGTGCACGTATTTTTACATTGTTCTCGCATTGATAATTTGTACATAAATGATGCAAACAACTTTCTGTAACATATTGTTAAAAACAATATCATTATTTAAAAAGGGTGTTCATGGAGTTACTTGCCCGTTCTTCTCAATAGGTACCTAAAACGCTTTGGAATGGGCAACAAGCTTCATCTTTCCGACTTTTTGACAATTCAAAAGTACCTGTTATTGGTTTATTTGAAACTAGCTGACCCGTGCCCACTTCGTTGGGCGGTAAATATTTTTATATCACTCAATAGATTACGACACGATCGCGGTTCCATACCTATGTCGTATTATCTCTTTAACCATTCGTCCAAATTAGATGCAGGAAAAGGGAAAAGTCTTTTGTTTTAAACACTTGACTTATTTTGATAAGAATTCATAATTGTTCATAATATGACCAATAAACATGACCTAACGATTTTTTTTTAATATAAAAAACTACATTTTGTGACTTAAATATAAAAGTTAGACATATACCGTCGCTGACTTTTTTGTAGGCATTATCAAGCTCTACAACTTTTTTCTAGTTCTCAATCATATATCTCTCATCGTTAAGGCAATATTCGTAAGAAACGTTTTCGTTCGACCGTTTTTCTCCGACTTACTTTGCAAATCCGACTACCACGAAAAATATTTTTATTTTTCGGTTAATATAAAGCTTATGACACTCACAAATAACGTGGTTTTCTATTGGTAAAAGAATTTTTAAAATCAGGTCAGTAGATCCAGAGATTCCCCCTACAACCTCACACCTCACAAACTTACAAACTTTACCTCTTTATAGTATTGGTATAGATAGATGAATGCTTTGAGTTTGAGTTTACCGGTATTCTACATAAAGCGACTGCCTTTCTGACCTCCACAACCCCGTTACTGGGTAATACGGTAAACCTTGGTAAGACTAGTTGTCAGACTTCCGGGCTACTGATGACCAGTAACGACTGACAAATATTATGAATGGTAAGCCTGGACCATCGGTTTATAGAGTTGGCTTGTTAACCGGATGCAACTGAATACCGGTATTCCACATAAAGCGACTGCCTTTCTGACCTCCACAATCTAGTTACTGGGTAAAACGCTACCCCTTGGTAAGACTGGTTGCCAAACTTTCGAGCTCTTGACCACCCGTAACGATTGTCAAAGATCTACCAATCACAGCCCGGACCGTCGTTTTAACGTACTTTCCGAGACACGGAGGGGTCTCGATACGTAATGGATAGACATCCCTCCACATATCAACGTCAGCAAGCGTAGCTTAATCATTGATCTACGTTTAGTTAGTATATAGCCATGAGCCCCTCAATTCAGGGGACATAATATTTTGTTTTATCAAGGTCCGTGTCAAAAGATTCGTTTTGTATTATCAACTGCTGAGGTAAAAGCTGGGTGTTGTTACGACTGGCTGGTAAGACTGATTAGCTGATTGAATGCAAGGCGTAATACCGCAGGGGTACCAAAGATCATCCTATCGATATTGTTATAGTTTTCTTTAGGGGAAAGCGCCAGGGAAGCTCGACTTGCGTTTTTTTTTGCATTTTGCAGGTGAACACTTTTCACAATACTTTGCTTATTTTCACAGTATTATGTCTTATGGCGTTCTGCTGTGGGGATCGGCAGCTGACGTAGATTCAGTTTTCATTTTACAAAAGAGGGCAATCCGCGCTATCTATAAAATGGGGCCTCGCGAGTCTCTTAGAAACAAATTCAATGAAATTGATATACTAACTCTGCCTTCTCTTTATATCCTAGAAAATATCTTGTATGTTCGCAAAAACTTAGGTCTTTTCAAAAAAAGATGCGACTTCCATAATCTAAATACACGTAGTAAAGATGAAATTGTGATTCCAAAATTTAGATTAACTAAAACTAGCAAGTCATTTCTAATAAACAGTATCCGCTTCTATAACAAGTTGCCAAAGTCGGTTACAGAACTTAGCGATGGAAAGTTTAAAACTCACATCAAACGTGTCCTTATCAAAAAAGCATATTATAAGATAAAAGACTACGTTGAAGACAGGGAAGTTTGGCATTAATTCCTTCTGCACATGTGGCTTCCCTGGTACCTCATTAACAGCATAACTTTGTGAGAGTCTATTAACTGCTTCCAAATTACAATGTTAATTTTTAATATTTTTATTTTTTACACTTTCTGACATATTCTCGTCATTTTTGACATTATACATCGCTTCAAATAGCACCTATTTATTAGTGATTCTCATGGAAATCATGTCACTTTGTTTAAATAGGTTGATCTTACTAATGTAGATTCTTTTACATATTGTGAATGGGAAAACATTGTAGGCCTTACAGATTAGATTTATAGACGATTTTCTATTCTTTATTTTCATTCCTCTAAGTACTTGGTACTTATTGACAGGCCTGCACTGTCCTCCCATACCTATTATCACAGTAATTTGAAAACATTGTAAAACCCAATTATTTTTAAAAGAGTAACCGTGGAGTTTCTTGCCGGCTCTTCTCCATAGGAAGCGACAAATTGGAACCGTGCATCTAGCTTCTGACGTTTCATAAGTGCCCTTGCAGGTTTATGTGAAATAAAATATTTTGATTTTGATTGATTTTGACAATCTCATTTAAACCCCTTTAATGTCTACTTAATGAAAAAGCCATTCAATGGGGTTAAATGATGTGGCGGTCGCGATCCATATTTTAATCAAAATTCTACCTGAAAATTGCAAAAAACGTAGGATAATTAAAATTTCTCGGGATAGCTTAGTGCAGAGTACTTTTTGTAGTTAGGGACCCCTATATCATCAAACTGGCATCCTGACATCTTTAATTCTATATTTTATTTTATTTCTCATTTCATAAGAATTTTCATATTGACATTATTATAGACTATTAAGCACTTGTGCTAAATGTTTGCGCCTAATTTAAGGTAGAATGTATAAGGATCTCGTAATTATAAACCCATCTGCATTTTTGTACCTACTTTCTATGCAAATAAATAAGTATTCTATTCAATTCTATTCTATTCTGGTATTGGTGAATTTTTACCGAGTCTACAACAAACTAACATGAAAGAAGTATTACCATATACCTAATCTAAATAATAATTTTGTCGTTTATCTGTAATGGTATACTTACACAATCAAGAGTATTCTTTACGTAGGTATAGCTTGCAATAATTTAATTGATTTAAAAATAAATCGATTCCATAAATTACCTAACTCTTGCGTGTCGTCGACTAAATTACATTACTCTTATAACATTTTAGCTGAAGTACTCGGAAGTAACTGGAAAAGTAATCAGATGATAAGAAATTCCTTTTAAAAGTAAAAAGGTTTTGTAATGAAAAAATAAAGCGAACAAAAATGTTGAGAAATCCTATCTAGAATTTTCTTTGTGCTTTGAAAATTTGAGCACGTCGCTAATAAGTACAAATTGACAAAATGTGTATACCTAGGTAAGTTATTCAGGCATTTTTCATATTTTCTTAGTATGGCACCGTCCCACCGCTTGACGAGGAAGTGATCAACGATTTTCTCGCTCAAGAAAGGTACAAAAGATTGTAGATGCCGAGTGAAAAAGTTTTTTTTTTATTTGGGATATGCACAATTAATACAAACAGTAAAACAAAAATTGGGCATATAATACTAAAAAGATTAACATTTAAAAAACCTATAAATATTACCCATTATTTATACAGGATAAAATTTTAACCAGTCCAAACTGTAACCATGTATTCAGCATATCAGTCTACACCTCCTAGCTTAGAAATTTATCGTCGGTTATACAAAAACAAATCAGTTGTTCCATACATTTTGACTGTGTAGATATTGCAATTTTCTATGAAACAGCTGATTTTTTTGTATAACCGACGAAAAATTTCTACGCCTGGGGCCTAGAATGATATGCTGAATTTATGGTTACAGTATGAGCACTGGTTAAATTTTTTCCCTGTAGACCATTGTTGATAGTATATAACAAGCGGTGAGATGCGCAGGCGACCTGCTGTCAATGTTTTTACTTATAAAAAGAAAATAAAGTATTGATACAAATAAAATAATGAGTGAATGATATTGTGGTGTGTATTACTGACTGTGTTGTCTTGTAAGTAAAAGAGATACTCGTACATATATCAATAGTTTTTTTTTTTTTTTGGGTGGGAAATCATCAAATAACTTCTCCCGCTCTGGGTGGAACGGGAGGGCGTGTCAGACTTTTACTGACTAAAACCCACCCGTGTTCCCTCAGTTGCCTGTGTGCCAGGGGCGGCGGTATCTCTTTCGAACAACCCGCACCCCCGGCAGGCATCGGCCCTTGCGGGCCCCTCTGTTGCTGCTGACATCTCTTTGAGGCGCGCGTGGAACACAACGCGCCGTCGACCCGGGCTTGGTCCTTACCGGACAGCGAGGTACCCATTACTCGCCGTCCGCAAGCCCGTGCCTACGGTGGCCGGGAATCAGCCTGGGATTCCCGACGCCCAGGGCGTCTCCTGCGAAGGCCACGGCTGTGAGGGCGCATGTACTGCATCTCCCTCACGTGCGCCGCCTCCCTCTTTGCGAGCATAACTGCTTCGCTGAAGGAGGCGACTGCCAGCCATGCCCTCTCGCTCCGTACCATGGCCTGGACCAGGGTCGGACGCGAGAGATCGCCGCCGCCGATCACCTCCACGAGGACACGGCGTTGCTCCGCCCAAGCTGGGCAGACCTCCACCGTATGCTCCACCGTGTCCTCTGGGCGATCTTCGCAATGGAAACACCCGGGCGTTTCCTCCCGCCCTATCCGAAACAGGAACCTCCCGAAACAGCCATGTCCGGTGAGGACCTGTGTCAGGCGGAAGGTGAGGACGCCATGCCGCCTCTCAAGCCACTCCTCAAAGAGGGGACTTACCGCCGCAATCGCGGCGTGCCCAGCACTGGGTTGCGACAATCGCACTTTCCACGTCGATATATCAATAGTTGATCGCCAACTGTTCACACCACCTGCGCGCATATGTCGCAGTGACAAAATCTATCAAAGTAATTACTCTCTCAGCCACGCTCGCTTAGTGAGCAGAGTACTACACACATACGCATACCAGCAAGATTTGCTCGCTAACTTGTTTTTGGTTGCGAACTCTACTCGCTTCTCGCTAATTGCCAGCGTGGCAGCGGTGGGACGGGTGCCGAAGACAAGCAAGTCAGAAAAAATACCTGGAAAATACTTTTCTAAGTAATGCTTCCATCAAAAAGAAAATAAATCTGAGATTTCAAAATTGAGGATAATACCAGAAAATGAGGCAACAAAATGAACAGGTACTTTAAATTTATAATACACGATCTAAAACGGCTGACAATTTTACGAACAATTTCGCGACTCAACGAACCTTCAAGTCTTTGCCGGATTTTCTGAATCACTTTAATAAGGATTAACATATTTAGTTTTAAAATAAAATAGACAAACGCTGTTGTCTAACTTTTATGAAAACAAATACAAGTAATAAAAGGTAATACGGGCTGGTGTCCGCAACTCCACGCCAATGCGCGTATTTTGCGTACGGATGGGAAATCGAATAATCGATTTTTACTTAGCCCTGTACGTGGCAACCACCGGGCAGTATAGAACCACATGAGTTGCTTTATCATCGTCCTCTATGCAGGCCTTGCACAGCGGACTGTCTGTGACTCTATGACAAAGAGGTGTTAATTAAATAACCCATGGCGAGTTAAAGCTGCTGTAACTATACGCAGCTGTTGTTAAGTTAGTCGGCGAACCTCTTTCGTGAAGCGGCCATTCATTGAAGGGAGTGGTTCCTTGAAAACAACAACGGCTTCATTATATTTGTGGTTTATCGAAGCTGTAATTGCCTATTTGGTGATAATATTAAGGAAAACCTATTATAAAAGCTAGCATGCACTAAAACCTAAAATATAAAGCTATGGAGCAGAAGCGGCACGGTATTAACGGCCCCGACTGTGACGTCGAAATGTGAAATCATGAAATAAATAACAAAAGTAATGTTCATACCCCAAGCAGTACTAAAAACGGAACACAAAAATTCGAAGAAATGTGACATCTACCCACACTGGGCCCGCGTGGTGAATTATGGCCGACTTCCCTGTGCCCCAGCAGTGGGAATGTTACAGCCTGATTATTACAAACACAACCACCCAGACCCACGACAATTTAGTCCAGTAAGCCATGCTATTTTATTGTTCCGTGTGGGGTCAAACCCGCAAAACGCTTAGTAACTAGGATAAGAAAACGATTAATTGACAATTTTTTGAATGGTTTTTTTTTTTGTATATTGGCGTGTGCTAGCTGACATATGGCAAATATTTTAATTTTATGTTTCGTAACGTTAATTACGTAACTATTGTATAGAATCAAGTTCTTCTAACATAACAGACAGCTGTGCTGCTGGGAAGTTTGTTGCGCCACTTCTTCTTCCCAACTAAAGCACTAGGAAGTGGTGAAGGGCGGGCGTTTTGTGGGACTATCTTATGTAATTTTGACGTTCAAAAAGTGCTGACACCAGCCTAGTTTGAATAAATGACTTTTGATTTTGATTAATTTCTCAAAACAATATTTAAGTACAAATACATAATCGAAAACAACACAAATATTCATTTAAATTATATTGTGGGAGACTGTTGCTTAAGCTAGGCGCAAGGCCTGTATTTCAGGACACCAGGTCTCCACTCCTTCGGAAGCTGTTACATTTGATTCAAATTAAGCACTCGTACATAATACGAATCGTACGTCGTTTGGTTTGTCTTTGAAACTTCATAAGTATACCATATTTGTAAAAGATAAGGGATTTTTTTAAATCCCCAATACTTGTGCTATGCTTTATAATCAACCTACGTTTTATCTCAATTTCAATACAAATTTCCTTATAGTCAATATCTTTTTTATTCTTTTCAATCGCCGTCGTTTCTCTAGAGACCCAGTTAATTAAAACTGATGTTAACTAAGGAGTATTTTCTTCGAGCTTTCCGAAGAAGTTTGTAAGTTTTACGCTGAGTTAATTAACCTTTGCCTACCAATATTCTATACAATAGGAATTTCTTTACACAGTTTTACATCTTCTTTAAGATACGATACGGGGGAACAAGCCTTTGTTCAAAATCTTTGCTTTAGAAATATGGCTCACTAGTTTTATCCGCGGCTCCGCCCACGTGGATGTCCGTTATAGTATAAAAAAGTAGCTTATGTCCTTTTCTATATCCTAGGCTATATCTCTGCCAAATTTCATGACGATCGGTTCAACGGTTTAGGTGTGAAAGCGTAACAAACAGTCAGATTTACTTTCGCATCTATAATATTAGTAGAGTTTGCTTATTTAAGAATGTAATATTTTAGAAAGCATGTCAAATATGTAGGAAGCTCTGTGTTTTTTAAACTTTCCAGCAATATTCTAAAAGTCGCTCATTCCGGGTTTTTACGAGAACATTTTCTCTGCATCTTGAATATATTTAAGTGCAATCTCCTGTAGCTAATTAAAACCTCGAGTCGCAGGTAATTCTGTTTCACCAACTAGCAGGAAGGAAATGCTTCAGTTTTTAACTGTAATTAGAAAGACACCTCGCTTTTATAAATGAGTGTTAAAATAATATATTTTAATTTCAGCTGTAGGGGACACGTTATCAACAGGGACAGTTAAATAACAGTTGGAATAACGTTTTCATAATATTTTGCCGCTTTCTTAATGTGTAAAGTTAGTTTTTTACGGTAACCAACGGGACCCTATTACTAAACCTCTACTGTCGATCCGTCCGTTTGTCTATCAGCGGGCTGTATCTCATGATCCGTAACAGATACACAGTTGAAATTTTTACAGAATATATATATTTCTATAGCAGCAAATAAAAACTTTAAAAAAGAAAACAGCCGACTTCCGAAAAACCACTACAAAGTGAAAAATAACTTTAATTTCGGAGGTCGGTGACTTTGGATATATATTTTAATGTTTTGTCACCGCATTCCGACATTAAAGTCGGAAGTCGGTTGTTTTTTTTAGTTTTTTTTTTCAATTTTTAGTTATAGTACCTACCTCACTAATTCGAAATATTTCACCATCCTTGGGGTCGAAACAATGCATATTTATGCGATAGCTGCAATCGCGGGTGATTTACTGTTATTTTTTGAAGAGTTCTGTTGTCTGTCTCCAAAACGCATCATCAGATCTATATGAAATTGAAATGGCACCACACGGGAAGCACCATCTTTCAAATAAAAAGAATCATCAAAATCGGTTCACCCAGTCGAAAGTTCTGAGATAAAAACATAAAAAAAACATTCAGTTGAATTGAGAACCTCCTCCTTTTTTGGAAGGCGGTTAAAAAGAGCTAAAAATTAAAGGAGTTCTACATACAAGAAAAGTTTTTTGCCTCGTGGTGCCTGGTGGTTTTTAATGTTCACATTGATGTTGAGTATGAATGTGGATGACTACGAGACTAAAGGAAGACCAAAGAGACAACGGATGGACTATGTGGAAGATGATTTGGCTATCAAGGGTCCTACCGAGATGTCGACTAATTGAGTAAGAAAAATACATGTCGCGCAGTCCCCAAATCAATTAGGATAAGGGCAACAGATTAATAATGATCAATGTTTCGGCTTTGACAATCAATGTTTCGGCTTGTCTTAATTTGACACTATTATTATTTAAAAATGAGTACTCCTTACTTACTTTTTGTTAAAAAAAAACATAGTTCTTCTGACTAAAACCTTCCACGACAAAAACGAAAAACATTATTTATTTTCCAAAATCCATCAATATGTTTAGTTTGTGGAAATCGAGAAACTTTTCAATGAAAACGATTATAGGTATTGACCAAAACCATTCAGACTTCCAGTTCAAATGACATTATTCCATTCGTAATTTCGACAGCGCCGCCGAGCCTGTCTAAAATTAGCCGTCTCCCTAGAGGTCGATTTCGGAGTCGAATTTGATCAAATACAACTGGATATACTATCGCCATACATTCAGGGGTCCCGTAGTTAATATTAACCGCTCTTATGTATTAATCCTACTCGATACGTCGGTACTAATGGAGTATCAATTATCCCTCTCCATATCATTTAAGACAGTTATGGGGTAATACCAATTAAGGGTATTATCTATCGTAATAGTGTTAACAAGCTTAGGAACTTGAGCTTCCATCAAGTGTCCTTGTATCGCAAATAACTTGGGTTCACGCAGATCTTAGAAACTTTTGGTATTTCCATTAAATAAAGGGATTAAATGTGACAAGCACAAGGTCCCATATTTTCAATCTAATGTCATGAAAATATATCATAGACATTCATAAAAAAAAGTTTCATAAGCAGGTTTAAGTACTTATGCATTTAATCCTCACAGGTGAAGCTAGAGCAGAGCTAGTAGTCACATAAATAGAAAAAAATAAGCTCCTTTTTCATATACAAAAAAATTGACAACCGATGACTGATTGTCCGGAAACGCCAAAGAGAACATGTGAAAAGAAAATCTGTGGTGACCGATATTGTCCGATATTATCGAACAAAAAATATCTTGTCTGTGATCTGCGTAACTGCCCGTGACGGATACGATAAATAATAATGTGGTAGTCATGTATAGTGGGGAAAAGAGAAAAATGTCTAGGTAGCTGCCAGCTAGGTTTTTATGTAAGAAAGAATGGAAGACAAGACGAACGGTTAACGCCTGGAAGAGCTACTGGTCCATGAAGGAACTTTTCAAGGTTAAGTGGGCTATGGCACTAAAATGCAGACTCATGGACATGTGTATTCTTCTCATCTGAACCTATGGTGCACAAATTTGGTCTTTGACTAACAAAGGAAGTCTGAAGTCCAAACTCAAAGTCTGTCAACGAGCAGTGGAGCGCAGTATACTAAGTGTTAAGTTAATATATCGTGTTCAAAATACAATACTGCGCTCCAAAACAAAGATAGCTGACGTGGCTAAAAAGGCTGCCCTACTTAAATGGGACTGGGCAGGACAATCTGCCGCAAACTACCGGACAAACTGTGGGCTCAAATAACTCAGAACTGGTGCCCTGTGATATTACGGCGGGATCGCGGCAGATTTCGTAGGAGATGGTGGGACGAGCTAGATAGGTTCCGTGAAAACTGGAAGAAAGACGCGTGGGCTCATAAGTCATAAGTAAGTCATAAGTAAATTATTTCATAACAATATAGGTACAAGTGTTGATAAATTAAAAAATTACACTATACAATTGCAATTGAAATAAAATTCATTAAATACATTTAGAAAAGTCAATATTTAGATCGTAAATAATACATGTCAAAGTAATGAAATCAATCATAAGTTACAATGTCATACGTCATCTAGGAATTAATTGAAACTGTAGTAGCCTTTCCCCAATAAATAGATCCTCAATTTGTTTTTAAATAAGTTAACACTGAATATGGTTTTGAATTATATAGGTAGCTTGTTGTATAAAAATACGGACTGATACCTCGGGCTATGTTTGACAACTTTTAATTTCGGTTGAATAGTGTTGGGCAAAACTTTCCTACGTGTACTAACTCTAGTTTATTTTTCTCATCAGTCTCAATTTTCTGCAAATTTTTAACTAAGCTGGTTAACAACACTAAAATGTAAAGGCCTGGCACTGTCAAGATTTTTAAGCTTGATGGAAGATGGAAGGAGTAGAAGGAGGCCTTTGAACGTAGGCTAGAAAAACAAAAAAAAGACAAGATATAAATCATGATAACTGAGCTCGTAAATTAGCTAAGTTCATTATCTGTTAAGTTAGTCAACATCATCGCTTGTCTGAGTGACTAATTAGAGCATCAAATAAACTAGCTGCTGCCCGCGGATTTGCCCGCGTGGAGGTCGAAAATATCCCACGGGAAAGTATTACCAAGATTAAAAGTATCCTATACGTTAATCCAGGTTACAAACGATCTGTTTACCAAATTTCATCCAAATCCGTTCTGCCCTTTTTACGTGATTGAGTAACAAACATCCAAATATCTTCACAAACTTTTACATTTATAATATTAGTAGGATTTAATAATAACATTTTCTGTTGGAATGATCTTTCTGAGGCACAGAACCCTAAAAATAGAATATAATAGATATTGTCTGTGCCTATAGTACCACATCTCTTTTGCGTACAGTACACATGAAAGCCCATACAAAGTGATATAAATCGTACTAATATTTCACTCGAAAAAAATGACTTAAAAAAATGACGCGTGACAGTGCAATAACAAATAATATTCGTTTGAAAGCTCTCTCGGTTGTATGTAGCCCTGGTAACTGTTGACAACATGACGCATGAATACAAAGGTTTTGCATCAAAATGCTGATGTACCAACATTGTCTTTTTTAGGGTTCCGTACCCAAAGGGTACCACGGGACCCTAGTACTAAGGTTCCATTGTCCGTCCGTCCGTTGATCACAGGGCTGTATTATTTCAACCGTGACAGATAGACGCTTAAAGTTTTCACAGAGCGTGAACCTGGTACTATTATGGCCGCTATAACGCTTGGTATGTATTTATATATCTATGTAACGGAATCTTTGAACGTGATTTTCACCCCCTTCAATACGTCGGATTAATTTGAAACTTAGCACACTTATCAAGTACTGATGACAATACAAAAATTTCATAAATGTGTTCCATTATGCTGGACATTAAAAAAATTGTCAAAAAATATCACGCTTTTATAGTTAACCGAACTAAAAAATAGAAAATAAATAATAGTTTTAAAAACTAAAAAAAACTTGCTTTTAAAACCGGACTAAAAAGCTTTCGCCGTTTTTTTAGTTACGTTTTTGTTGTATTAAAAATATTGTACGGCGGTACGAAACCCTTCGTGTGTGAGTCCGACTCGCACTTGGCCGTTTTTCATGTATGTGCGGTGATCAAAACAAATCGTTTATCATGGTTTGAAAAGCGATGCGAACAATTTTTGAATAAAAAATTGTAAAAGGAATAACTCATTGGTATTGTGGTCACAACGGGTGTCGAGGGATCAGTTCCCATACCAGGCAAATTTTTAATTAATTTTCTCGTTTAAACAATATTGGCATGCTAACAGTAGTGCACATTATATCAAATCGTTATTATGCTGATATGGGTTGGGCAGGCTAAGGAAGCACTTCCTACGATCGATGCCCGCCTCACAAAACAGGTTCTCCGTCTAACTAAACCACAGCTGCGTACAGTTGCAGCAGCTGTAACTGGCCATGGGTCATTTAACTAACATCTCTTTGTCATAGGAGTAACAGACAGTCCGCTGTGCAGAGCCTGCATGGAGGACGACGAGACAGCAGCGCACGTGCTGTTAAACTGCCCGGTGGTCGCCAATTACAGGGAAAAATACTTCGGTAACCCAGGTATCCTACGTGAGATTGTCAGCAACACCAAGGCGTTACTGACCTTTCTCGAGGAGCTGGGTTGGATCGAATGACCGATTCTCCCACCTGTACGCAAAATACGCGCTTTGACGTGGAGTTGCGGACAACAGCCCGTATTACCTATTACCTATTATGGGTTGGGCAGATGTGTTACCCATATTTGGCCAGTTATTTTTAAGCCCCATGTAATAGGGGGCGAGCCTATTGCCATCATCTGGGCACAAATCTAGACTCCAGGCTGCTGCTAAAAAGTACCACAGAAAAACCCAATAACACATCATACACAAACAGCACACACAACACACACTCAGCTTAGCCCTTGCAGGTTTATGTGAAATATAATATTTTGATTTTGATTTTTATCACATTTATGAGAATTCTAGTATATGTGGGTACTTAGGTATTTAGAGGCAGAAAATAATTTTAAATTCGAATACTGTGGAAAAGAACGTAATGGATGGTTTTTACCTTTATTTTGTATCCTACTCCTAACAATTATTTTATTTAACTATTATTATCTCCTTTATTTCAATAAATACATATAAATTACATTTTTAAATATTAGAATATAAAATATATAAAAACATTTAAAAATATAAAATTATTAAACTATTATTATTAATGTGAAAGTTTGTAAGTTTATATGTTAGTTACCCTACTCAATGACGCAAAAATGGCTGATTGGATTTGGATGCACACAGATAGTTTGTAACCTGGATTAACAAATAGGATACTTTTCATCCCGGTAGTACTTGTCCAAAGGATAATGTCCGACCTCCACGTGGACGAAGCCGTTGGCAAAACCTAAACGGAAAATAAATGTACCCACCAGAAAAATACGCACAAAAATATGCATATGTGCACACCCGTCTTATTAATTATATGGCCCAGCTTTCTCGAACAAAACGCTAATTAACTTTTCAAGTTACACCCCGTAACATAACTTTCAGGTTCAAAACCTTTGTAAAATTAACTGCGTGTAAAGTTTCCACGGTCTACTTGTTTGCGTTGTTAAATATTTTACATAATCTTTCTTATTGTTCACACATTTGAATTTGTAATCTTCTTTCAGAGTTGAAAATGTTTTAATGATTTACATGTATGTCAGCCACAGTTCAGAAATGAAGGGGTTCGCAATAGAAAACACAAAACATTATTCGAACAGAAACATATTTATTTCCTTTTCCACAATATTTGTAATTCACACAGTTAACACCAAAATAATAAGTCCTGTACTTACTCTCTAAGATTTAAAATAACACTAATGCGTTATGCTGATAATCAAACGTGTGTTCACTGCTCGGCGTCTCGATCAAGAAGGGCCGGGTGTCAGTTGTCCACCATAGAGGATAACAGTGAATGTCACAATGAACGAATAATCGATTGAGTGACGTACGAGAATTAGTCGATGTAATAAGTAGGGTTACCAGATACAAGCTAACAGCTCGGCCATCCTGCTCAAAGTGCGTCCACGCGCTTACAATCTCGTAAAAATTGTAAAGAGAGAAAAAAAACGAAAAACAGAAAAAATAAATAAAAAATACTCAAAAAACAAAAATTAAAATACTACTATAATAATCATTTCAGTTCACTATCCAAAAAATAATCTTATTTTTATTTTTATCTATATTAAAATAATATTTCTGAACAATTGCTTATTATTATTCACTATTTCTTAAACTAAACTTAATTCATATTAAAAGATCAACATGATGATTACCTATTATACAAATCAAATCATTTATTTTAATTCTCTACTTCATTCAGTTTCTTATCATTACTATCACTATCCTCATTATCACTACTTTCTAAGTTTCTACTAAATGTTAGCCAAGGCTGTATTTTATCTATAGCTACCACAGCTTCGTATCGACGGCCGTGTTTGCGTGTCATAGGGGTGTCCTCAATTATATACCTTTCATTGGGAAGCACTTTCATTATACGATATGGACCTTGGAATTTAACCACTAACTTTTGGGATTGGCCATCATGAGGAACTTGCCTCTCAACGCGGACCAAGTCTCCTACCTTATACGTTTTGGCCGATTTCCTGTGTCTATTAAACCTTTCTACGTCTTTTAATTGCTGTGCCTGTATACTACAACTTGCCTTATCTCTTATGTTATTCAAGCCTTCCGAGTCAATAAAATTAGTGGTATCGGATATAACGGGGTTCAGGATACCTTCCGACTTACTAGTAATGTTAAACCCAAATAATAATTCGGAAGGGCTCTTATGGGTAACCTTATGTACTGTGGTATTGATACCTACTTGAATGTCACAGATATAGTCATCCCAAGATTTGTCATCTTTGTTATGAGTACAAGTCGAAAGCGCATCTAAGATAGTCCTATTAAACCGTTCAACTTGTCCGTTTGCTCTAGGTGTTGCTACGGCATTTATAATATGTTTAATTCCGTATAGTGTTGTAAATTCCTTAAACGTTTTACTAGTGAAACTAGTTCCTTTATCGGATATCAGCCGTGTGGGGACCCCGAAATAACGTATTTGTTCTTTTATAACGCGTATACTAGTGAGAGACTTAGTATTTTTGACAGCATTTATGTTTACAAATTTCGTGAAACTATCCACCAAGACCAGTAAATAGCAGTTACCCCATTTGCTCTTGATAAAAGGACCTAAGTGGTCGACGTGTACCGTATGGAAAGGGACACTGACTTTTTCAATCGGGTGCAGTCCGCCTTCTCGTTTGCCACCAGGGGTCTTATGATGGGCACATTCTAAGCAAGACTGCACGTATTTTTTCACGAATCGACGCATTTTAGGAAACCAGTAATGCTGTTGTATACGCTGTAAAGTTTTGTCAAACCCGTAATGTCCTATGTCGTCATGGTTACGTTTCAATATCTGCCAACGTACCCCCTTTGGCACCAACCACCTAATCTCGTCTCCTATCATACGATATATACGACCGTTCTTCATTTTGTAATTTTTATGAATATCCATGACTAAATCTGCAGTTTTATCTTCTAATATATTTTTAATCCTCTGTACCTCATCATCCGCGTCTTGCACGGTGGCAATCCAGTTCTGATCAGAACTTTCAATAGTTAGGACAACTAATACGTGTGTTTCGAGCTCAGAATTCCCAACCGGTCCACGGCTCAGCGCATCAACATGCGTCATTCGCGAACCGGGTCGATATTCGATAGTACAATCGAATTCTTGTATTTGGACCCACCAACGTGCAACACGCGGGATCAGATCGCGTTTTACGAATGTAGATCTTAAAGCGCTACAGTCACTATAAATTTTGAATGGTATCCCCAGTAAATATACCCTGAACCTACTTAATGATGCTACCACTGCTAGAGTTTCAAGCTCATACGAGTGCAACTTGCGTTCATCGGGGGAAGTTTTACGGCTAAAATATGAAACCGGATGAAATATGCCTAAAGAATCACTCTGTAACAGTATACCTGCAAGCCCATCTTTACATGCGTCGCTATGTAATTGTGTTACTGCTTTAGGGTCGTATAAAGCCAATAATGGCCGTTGCGTAAGCAGCGTTTTAACCAAGTTGAAGGCTTCTTCCTGGTTACTACCCCAGGTCCAAACAACGTCTTTTTTCAATAAGTTTGTCAACGTGGAAGTTATTAAGGCATAATCTTTAATAAACCGTCTAAAGAAACCAGATAACCCCAGAAATTGTCTTAATTCGTGTATGTTTTTTTGGTTTTGAAAACTTTGAGATAGCCTCGGTTTTCCTACTACCCGGACGAATACCCGACGAATTTACTTCGAATCCTAAAAAATCGATAGTATCTTGGAAGAAGTTACATTTACTGAGCCTGAGTGTTAAGCCTCCTTGCTTTAGAAGCTGTAAAACTTCCTCTAATCTCTTCAAACCCTCAGAGATATCTTTACACGGGATAAGGACGTCATCCATGTAGACGATTGCGTATTTGATTTTAGCATCATGAAGAATTTTGTTAATGGTCCTTTGGAAGACGGAGGGCGCATTAACTAGACCAAATGGCATGCGGTTGTACTCAAAATGCCCGTCTGGGGTAACAAAGGCTGTTTTATGACAAGACTCTTTACTAATCGGAATTTGGTAATAGCCTGACGCTAAATCAAGAGACGTGAATAGTTGGTTGCCCGCCAGTTAGTCTAGTTGGTCCTCGACGCGTGGAAGGGGGTAATGATCCTTTTTTGTTTTCCTATTGAGCGCTCGATAATCAACACATAACCGTTTCTCTCCCGACTTTTTCTGAACTAAAACAATGGGGCTAGCATAAGGCGAAGAAGACTCTCTCACGATGCCACTATCTATCACCTCTTGGACCATGTCGCTTACTAATGTTCTTTCGGCATGAGACAAACGATACGGTCTATAAACGATTGGTTCGGCATCTTCCAGTTCAATAACCATCTCTGTTACCTTAGCAAACCCGAGATCTTTTAGGCCTTTAGAAAAACAGTCTTGATATTTGTTTAATAGCTGTTGTAACCATAAACGTTCCTCATCATTGAGTTTTTCACCGCACTGAATTAGTTCATTGGGATCGACAGATTTGAAAGACAATTGGCAGCAATTAAGAACTTCTGTAGAGTTTAGATATTCGCTTTTAATAGAACGAGTCAACAAAGAATTTTTAGATATGTTTATTTCGCTTGCGGACACATTATATATAAGTACTGAACCATTCCCTTCCTTGATGTTATATTCACCCGATAAAAGATAATAATGTTTTCCATCTAACTCCCTAAGGGATGCTCTTATATAAACATTGCCACTAAAACATGGCTCAGATTTTACTGGTATTGCATGCAATGAAGATGGCGGAATGACAACATTATCATAACATAGCAAGTGTATTTTTGTAGAATCAATTCTTTTAAATATTAAATTAGTTGGAGTTTTCGTAATAATAAGATCGGACATTTCAGTAAATGAGTGCCCCAAGAGAGCAGGGTGACTCAGTACGTGATCTTCAACTACGTAAATGTCTATAGTTTTTCTGATGCCCTGAACTTCAACTTCAGCAGTAATTACACCCAATGGATTAGTCAGATTTGAACCTATACCTCTCAACACAGGTAGATTAGGCGGGCACTTTACATCTAGGACAAGTTCTTTAGCTTTGCTTTTTGTAATAAGCGTACACTGGCTTCCCAAATCTACGTGGCATTTTACTGTTTTACCATTAATTTTAATATCTAAAATGTATTTATTAATAGACTGATCAATAGTCAACTCTGATACTTGTTTTTCATTCTTATCTTTCGATTGGGTTTCGTTTCTAGGAGAATCAGTGTTAGATTTGTTTTTATAACAATTTGAAGCTTGATGACCGAGTCTGTCGCATAACGAACATTTAATAGAGGGTTTATCGCATTTAAAACTGGGGTGACCAAGTTCGTTACAATTGAAACACCGTATGTGAGAATTCACCGTACCAGGCTTCGGATTCTGGATCCGAGGCGTTGTATTAGAAGAGGCTTTACGATCGTTCCTATTTCTGACATTAGCTTCAAACGCTTCTCTATTCTGACCAACCTTTACCGTTCGAAAATATTTTAAAATTTGTTCTGGTTCACTAAATTGAGCCGCTTGTGCACCAACTCTAATAGCACGATCATCTACTCCGTATAAGACACAATCTACTGCTTGTTTACCGTAAATTTTACATCTAATTAATAAATTCAATTTCGCATAATAATAGTGCTCCAATGAGTCGCCGTACTTAACACGCTTAGCCAACATTTCTGTCAAGAGTTCAGCGTAGTCCTCGCGACAAGGAAATGATTCAATTAGTTTTTTCTTCCATTCGCCCCAAGTATAAAGAAGAGAAGGTAAACCTTGGTACCAGGTTTTGGCTACCCCAGAAAGTTTAGGAAGAGCGTAATGAATTATTTCCTTTTCAGACCAACCGTATATTTCGGCACATTCTTCTACTTTAGTGAGCCATACTAACATAGTTTGCTCTTTACTTAGGGGGTCAAATTCCGGCAAAACATTGCTATTAAATGACAACTTGGGCTTCTCCGAACTCTTGGCGTTACTTAAGATCGACAAAAATTTATCTAATAATACAATTGTTTCTGATTCCCTACACCTGTACCGTCTAGATTTATTAGCTCGGGTTGACTCACGGTTACCCGAGCTGTCGCTGCTTTGCTCCGTTCGCCTGGTGCCGCCTCTCCTTGCACGTGACCTCCTTCTGTATTTCCTTGTCCTCTCGCGGCTTACGCCATCACGCGATGAACTGTCCGAATCCGTAATGATATTTCGCCTTTTCCGGTGCCTTGATGGACGCAGCGTCTGGTCTTCAGTCCTTGCTGCTACTCCGGTGGTAACCCACTCCTTATTCCGGCTGTCCATGTTCCCTTCTTCGCCCTCTAACCTGGGCTCACTCCTGCCCTCAAACCTGGGCTCACTCCTGCCCTCAAACTTGGGCTCACTCCTGCCCTCAAACCTGGGCTCGCTCCTGCCCTCAAACCTGGGCTCACTCCTACCCTCAAACCTGGGCTCACTCCTGCCCTCAAACCTGGGCTCACTCCTGCCCTCAGACCTGGGCTCTTCATCCTTATCCATATTGAATAACAACTCTTCCCCGCGGTTGTATCCAAGACGAATGTGTATCTGAAACTTACATTTGATGGCTTAACACATGCTCGCTTGTTGTTTTTTTTTTAAATTTATTTTTTGTTTTCACTTCTTAAATCCATTCATTATGATAATTAAAATTAATCGTTCATATTCTTAGATATTTGCCAAACATTAAATATCTAAATAACTTTGATAATCAAGTTGTTTTTCAGAACTGTTCTTATTTTATTTAAAAAAAAATAGTAACGTTCCATTTTCAAATTTTAGCAATGTGGGTAGACAGGAAAAGAAAATAAAGTATGCATGTTCTAAATCCGTAAAAATCTTTGGAATCATACCAATAACGATTATATTTAAACAATCCTTATTATAATCAGGTCGTTGTGGACGTGAAAATAAGAAAATTATGAAAATTCTCTTACGATCCCACTTCTGAACTGTCAGCCACAGTTCAGAAATGAAGGGGTTCGCAATAGAAAACACAAAACATTATTCGAACAGAAACATATTTATTTCCTTATCCACAATATTTGTAATTCACACAGTTAACACCAAAATAATAAGTCCTGTACTTACTCTCTAAGATTTAAAATAACACTAATGCGTTATGCTGATAATCAAACGTGTGTTCACTGCTCGGCGTCTCGATCAAGAAGGGCCGGGTGTCAGTTGTCCACCATAGAGGATAACAGTGAATGTCACAATGAACGAATAATCGATTGAGTGACGTACGAGAATTAGTCGATGTAATAAGTAGGGTTACCAGATACAAGCTAACATGTAAATGAAAATTTTACAGAGAAAGGAAATCCTAAATAAATTTATTCGCTTAAGTTTTTATATTCAGTAGAATACAGTATACGGGTAGAGATCGCGGCACGTAAGTTGAACCAAAATCAGAACAAACAAGCGATGGTAGCCGAAAAAGAATGAGGTCAATTTCTAATAAAGTAATTGATGTAACGTTACTGAAGTTTGGATATAAATTACAGATTGCAGCAGGTAAGTTAAAATAAAATCCGCCATTTTGGTTCAACTTACGTGCCGCGATCTGTAACAGTAGTTTGACACATCGTTTTTATTTTATCTGAATACTGCGTAACTAAATTACAGAATTTTAATTAACCTAAACCATAGCTAAGTCCAGACATTGTATCACTACAAGATTTACAATACCTACCACAGTGTATAATTCAGCACATTTTCATAGAAAATAATTTTCTTTTTGAACACATTGTGAACTTGGCATGTCTGACGTGTGACACGAGGCATAGATTTAAACTGAGCGATGATTGACCGGTTAGTTACTGCAAGTAGATTACAATATTGTTCGCTTTGTCACGTCTACCGTTAGTATATTTAAATGTCTTTGTGTGTAACCGTCTTTGTATTCAACCTAAGGGCTCATAGAGGCCCATTATTGTGAAGGATAGCTCTTTACATAAAGGAACCATTTACTACACTCAAATGTATGGTTTTGTTCTTCAAGGGTCCGGTCTGTTTATGACGACAATATCTATGATTTTTATCAATAGATTTTTGTAAATAGTACAGTTTATGTAGAAAAGAGTGTTTTATTTAAAGGTTACGTCACGTTACTGGGTAGTGTAAGTCAGAGACAGGCTGTCGTTCCATGTCATCATCATCATCATCATCATATCAGCCGAAATGCGTCCACTACTGGATATAAGCCTCCCTCAAAAGGGGGATTTGCCATAATCGCCACGCTTGGCAGGCGGGTTGGCGATCGCAGTATGGTGGTCAAATGCATAAAGAGCGTTGCTGCCTATTCTCTAGTAAGTCCCTTAGTTGCCTTCTACGACACCCACAGAAATAAATGGGATGGTGTTATTCTTTTACGTTCGGCACGACATGGAACAACGGTCGTTCCATGTAAAATACTGATATCCAGTTGCTAGCCATCTTTCAGTTAGAATGGAAGCCTATCCCAACATAACAGGTAAAACTTTTTCCAAATAAAACAACCGACTTCCGAAAAAAACACTACAAAATGAAAGGAAGTCGGTTGCTTTTTTTGGAAAAAGTTTTATTTTTCACTTTTTAGTTATAGTATCTACCCCACTAATTCGAAATTTTATCATCCTTGGGGTCAAAACAATGCATACTTATGCGATAGCAGCAATCGCGGTTTATTTACTGTTATTTTTTGAAGAGTTACGTTGTCTGTCTCCGAAACGCATCATCAGATCTATATGAATTAGAATAGGAATTGAAATGAGACCACACGGGAAGCACCAGCTTTCAAATAAAAAGAATCATCAAAATCGGTTCACCCAGTCGAAAGTTATGAGGTAACAAACATAAAAAAAAACATACAGTCGAATTGAGAACCTCCTCCTTTTTTTGAAGTCGGTTAAAAAGGCTAGGCAAACTGATTGGCCTTATATTAATTATATTTCAAATGCCTTCTAACTGTGAACACCAAAACAAAAGAAACCATCTCGTAAAAAAAAATAATCCTGCTTGCCTGAAAATGTGTTTGTACAAACCATACACATACAGTTTTTACGTCTGAATAAAAATGAAGGCAATAAAAACTCGGTTTAACCCGAGGAGATACCACCAAACCAGCGCATTCGTGGAAATAATCCTAATTGTCCAACGAGTGGAGTTGAGACAGTCTGATACAATGCAGCCACAATGTAAGTATAAAACAACAAGTTCGCTGAGGATCGGTATACTGTCACACCGTTATGGAATGGGTGAAGTTATGCCTGTTTGAATTTATGATTTGGTTCACACTAAAATGCAGTCTTCTATCAATCTTCCTAGCCTTTTCCCAACTATATTGGGGTCGGCTTCCAGTCTACCCGGATGCAGCTGAATACCAGCATTGTACATGGAGCGACTGCCTATCTGACCTCCACAACCCTGTTACTGGGTAATACGATACCCCTTGGTAAGACTGGTTGTCAGACTTTCGGGCTTTTGACGACCCGCAACGACTGTCAAAGATAGCTTAACACACTTTAGCTAAAATACACTCTTATGAACCTAAAATGAGCATTGCAATATTTCAAAATGACTTCAATGTTAAACAACAGAAACTAGACAAGTGGTAATCGCTTTTAAAGCATTTCGAATTCCTACAACGACTTTCAACAGGATCGTAGTTTATGTCAGACCTATCCATTTTTGACGTTTTCGTCATCGTTATTTCTGATCGAAAATCACTTTCTCTAGGCCCTGAGGCCATTATGGACGAACCACCAGTTAAAATGTACGAATGTTCGCCCAATTCTACCATAATTAATTTAAATAGAAATACATTTTTCTATAAAAATATTACCTTTCTGCACTTCTTCTCCATATACCTAGGAAAACTTGAACTAGCCCAAATACCATACTCCTCCGTCCGCGTAATTTTCGTAAAAAAAGGTACACGCTACTACGAAACATGAGGCTCCGGTTTCGATTGTTGGGTCGGGAAAAGTGTTTTTCTACTAGGAATTTCTCAGTAGCACCCCGGAGTTTAGATTCGTACCTGGTTGAGGTCAATAGGGTCGTGGTTGTACTATATAGGGTAAGCGTCTGCCTAACCCTAATAATATAATGTTATACAGAAATATAGTCATGATACAGAAAGTGAAAATAATAATTTCTGTAAAAATTATGAAGTAATTTTCAATCAATATAAGTTGTACGGTGTAACGGTCAGTTTTATTGGGAAGGCGACAGCGTAGCAGCAGTCGCAAAGTCGTAAAATGTCGTGTTCGCACATTTTGCAGACGGACATAAGATAAAATACAACAAAAAGGACATTTACTGGCGAAAATAGTTATGTAGGTAGAATATTACCAACAGGAGCAGCCGGTCTATTCTGTACAAATATCACCGTGAAAACGCAGGTGAAGTGATCTGTAAGTAATGATAGGTCGCTCACTTCACCTACGTTTTCACGATGAGATTTGAACAGCAGTGGAATTCTATAAAATCTCACCGTTACAATTTAGGTGAAGTGAACTTGAAGTGAGCTATCCACCTGATGCTAGGGATTGATACTATTGACAGCCCACTCCAAGCTCACTTCACCTAAGATTTCACTGTGAGTTTTTTACAGAATAGCTCGTCAGGTCTTGGCAACAAGTTGCAAGACGAAGAAAAAGAACAAAACTTTTAAAATATCTCTCAAAGCTATAGCACTGTAATAAATAGTAGTAGTTATGTACCTATTATGCACGAGGTCTTGGGTTCAATCCCTGGCTCGGGCAAAGTATTATTGAGTTTTTCTCTTTGGAATTTCTCAGCTGCAGCCCGTAGTCTGGATTTGTGCCCGGTCGATGGCAATAGGCTCACCCCTATGGGACTCAAAGATAACTGGCGTAATATCGATACCTATACTGTAGGTACACCTCTGCCCAACCCTTTGAGGAAACATGGCGTGATGTTGTGTTATGTTGTATACAGCACTAGGCTCTAATTGCACTTTCTTACTATGGTTCTTATTAAAACATACATAGTCTTAGTCAGCCTAAAATATTCCCTGTGAGAGGGAGTGGGCAACACCACGCGGGCCCAGTGCGGGTCGGTAGATGTCACATGTCTACGGAATTTTTGGTTCTAAGACATGTCGCTTTCCTCACGATGTTTTCCTTCACGGTTTTGTGAGCAGTGGTGATGAAACAAACTAAAGCGTCTGCCTGGGTTTGAACCTACGACCTACAACTCGTAAGTCACGACCGAATCCACTGCGCCACTACTGTTATCAATATTGATCGGCAGTTCCAAATGAGCTTACAGAATCAACTGAGTGTACATTTTACAAATTAACAGTTTTCAGAAACCAGAGGTTAAAGAGATGTTATTTTCGTACTTTTTAACGTGGTCAAACGCTGTTACGCTTTTGGAACGAAGTTCTTTATCGCGCGTTGCGAAAAGGGGCTAGACGGAAAAAATTAAGACCAAAAGTTGTAACGACACTTTTAATTAAGACCAAAAGTTGTAACGACACTTTTTGCTACATTGTTGTAAGCCGTGCGGCGTGCGCGTGTTTCTCTGCAGACAGAGACACAGACAGAGGATGGATGGATGGATGGATGGATGGATCGGACGGATCGCACGGATCGGCCGGATCGGATGGATCGGACGGATTGGCCGGATCGGACGGATCGGACGGATCGGACGGATCGGACGGATCGGACGGATGGATGGATCGGACGGATCAACCGGATCGGACGGATCGGACGGATCGGACGGATCGGACGGATCGGACGGATCGTACGGATCGGACGGATCGGCCGGATCGGACGGATCGGACGGATCGGACCGATCGGATTGAACATCCAAAACCAAACCAAAAGACCAAAACCCAAACAAAGACCAAAGACCTAAACTTGTACAAATCCCATAAACCAGCCAAACTGCGTGACAGTTTATCGGCAGGATTAGCGCTCGTATTAAACAATTTAATCAAACATCCAAGTAGGACATTGCATTAAGTAGTTCAGTTTTTGGAACGAAGTTTTGGAACGCAGTTCCTTATAGCGCGTTGCGAAAGGGGGCTAGACGCTTTTGCTACATTGTTGTAAGCCGTGCGGCGTGCGCGTGTTTCTCTGCAGACAGCGACACAGACTATATATATTAGTGTGTGTATACGTATATGTACAATTTTTTAAATGTTATTACAATTCCTTCACTAATTAATCGAAAGGAACTTCGTTCCATCCGGGTGTCCCTTGACACCCTTAAGTGTTTTTTTCGGTCTAGGTCTCATTCGGAATGTCTGCAAAAGCAATAGGGACTTGTTTTAACCGGGTGTGCCACGACACCTCTTGGCTGTTTTTTAAAATCCCATTCTAAAGGGTGGAAGAGACATTGACACAACCCTTCATATCTTTCCTACGCAGGGAGGAAAGATATGAAGCGCTCACGCAGGTGAGCGTTTTTCTTACGCTCGTCATAGCGACGCACCGTTTAGATCACACTTTAGATCTCTCCTTAAATCCCATCCCCATAAACTTTACGCCAACATCTACTTTACGCTACGGGTTTATATTTTGGGGGAACTCGCCGGACAAAGAAATGGCGTTCAAAGCCCAGAAACAATGCATAAGGGCAATGTGTGGCATACAGCGCACAGAAAGCTGTAAACCACATTTTCAACAGTTCCAGTTATTAACATTCCCGTGTCTTTATATACATGAAGTGGCTATCTTTGTCAAAGCAAATCTACATCTATATACACATCCAAGAAGCACACGACACAAAAATAAAATATGCGTAAGACGTCATAAAAAAAAACACTATTTACAAAAAACATTTTGAGCATGGCACCCAAAATATACAATAAGTTGCCAAAAAGTATCACAGACTTAGCCAAAATGGACCAATTCAAATTAGGTTTGCACGAATTCCTAGTTGCAAAATGTTACTATTCAATTAATGATTATTTAAATGAAAGATGACTGACTTTATCTGAAATGGCACGCACCACAATGTATAATGATTGTTTAAATTTTGATTTGACTTGTGTATTTTTTATTTTGACGTTGCTATTTTTTTAAGTAACTCAATTATAATGTATTCTAGCTGTATAATTATTTAATTTTGCGATTAGTAATTAGTATTATAGATTAGTAAAGACGTAATTATATTGATTTGCACACCTCATTAGGTTATAATACAATGAACCTTTTTATACCTGTAACACCTTGTCTAACATGTATTATGCAAATAAATTATTTGATTGATTGATTGATCAAAACTAGTTATTATTCTTATTCCTTCTCTGTCCATGCTGTAAGATTGTGGAACTCACTTCCGCCGAGCATTCGTGACTTAAAAACTATTTCTCTATTAAAATGTCGAGTAAAAGAGCATTACCTGTCATCTTAATTGTGTATATATACATGTAATCGTTTATATTTTTTATCATTATGTATTTATTTAAGTATATGTTAATTTCCTGCAATATATGTGTAAGTATATTTTAGTTTAAGACGTCACTTAATCATCTTTTCTCTTCTTGTTCTCATACAATATTGTCTACATTTCTCCTTAAGCAGGTCTGCTGGAAGAAATTTCTAAAGAAAAAATAATCAGTACCTTTGTACTCAATTGTATAATTATGCCGTATCTCGTATGTATTTGACTGTGTGTACATAAATAATAAAATAAATAAATAATTTGATTTGCGTCGATTTTTTTTCCTACGTTAGTTTCCTACAAATGTGCAATACCTACGCATTCGAAATTAATTGAACAGCTAATTTATTTTTTAACAACCGACGAAAAATTCATCGTAGGGATCCAGAATATTGTACTCCATGGTAATAAGTTTCGCGTCAATGTCCATGACACGATGTATAATAATATTCCGGCAGAGAAAGCAATTGGTATAGTGTGGTTTGTTGCATTACGACTGAAGAGAACTTAGATTAAGCGCCACGTCAGGATTACAAATGCAAATTCGACGTCAATTCTGGATTATATTGTGGTGGTGAACCAATTAAAATGTGGTCGCATCAGCTGACGATGTCGTCGTCAGTTGGACACACAATTTAATTGCTTGTGTGCTAACGCACAAGCAATTGTATTGTATGTGCGTGTCATAGATTGTTATGTATGTTAATACATTTTTAAGACAGACATCTAATCCACTAAATTTGTTTTGCTTGTTTTTTTCTTCCCTTGCGAAATCACAAGTTTTATTAATGGCTAAAACCTAATGTTTTGTTTAGAAAATTAATCATATTAACAATTGAAAATCTTCCTTAGAACAAAAATACACGCGTTTTACGTTTAAGTTTGAATGCAAACTGTACTTTTCATCTGTCATTCATCGGTAATCGTGGAGAAGAAATACTTTCATGACACGTTAATTTTAGCAGTAATTTTGTCTAATCATCATCACCTGCCTTTTGCCTATTTTGGGGTGGGCTTCCAGTCTAACCGGATGCAGCTGAACACCAGCAATATACGTGGAGTGATTGCTTATCTGACCTCCACAACGTAGTTACTGTAAGACTGGTTGTCAGACTTTCGGCTTCTGGCGACCCGTAACGACTGTCAAAGATCCACCATTGACAGCTTATTTATTCATTCATTTTATCTTTCACGCCACTATGTTATTTACATCAGCTGCCCAAGGACTACTCATGATGAGGATACCTTCATCAGCTTTTAAGAGCATGCCATGTACCCGATCCTATTCATAACATTATTCAAAGGTTGATCACGATAAAGCCAGACGGCTCAACAATTTTCACATAAAACTAATGACTACTGAGTTGAGTCGTCTCTTTATGAACTAATTACTCCTTATCTGAAAACGTGCCTGTAATTAAGTCTATTGGCTTTTCCCTTAAATGGTACATTGTGATTTGGCTCGTCAAAGGTCAGGCAACTCCGTAACCAATGCGGATAATGTTTCATTACTTTACTTTCATACTAATTAGTTGGTAACTTAGGTACAGTCGGGAATATTAAACTTATTGACTACTGTGGGGCCCCTAAAAAGAGGTCCCTGGTACCGGGGTCTAGTAATAAAACACGTTTCGGAGAATATGGCAGATAATTATACCTATGAAAACGTTCTTTGGCTTGTCAGCCCGATCTCCCTTATAATTTTGCTTTCAGTTCGAATGTATTCATTATAGCCTGCCTATACAATCGTAAGATTGTCTCAAGTAAACAAACTGTACAGTACCAATTGGAATTGTCCATATATTTAAATTATAAGAGCACTTTTGCTTTGACGTAAAATATCGTTGCGAGATTCTTTCGCCCAATGAATCTTCAACGTACTGCTTAGAACCGACAGCCGACGAGAATTGAAATCGAACAGTATGATTTTCGATGCAAGGAGATGCTTTGTAAGATTTTCAATATTTGGTTCTACACCGAGGGTTAGGCACGGCCCTAGTTGCCACAGGAGACGCCCTGGGTGTCGGAAATCCCAGGCTGATTCCCGGCCACCGTTGGCGCGGGCTTGCGGACGGCGAGTAATGGGTAGCTCGCTGTCCGGTAAGGACCAAGACTGGCTTGACGGCGCGTTGTGTTCCACGCGCGCCTCAAAGAGATGTCAGTACCAACTGGTGGGGTCCGCAAGGGCCGATGCGATAGGCCAGGGGTGCGGGTTGTTCGAAAGAGATACCGTCGCCCCTGGCACACAGGCAACTGAGGAAACACGGGTGGGTTTTAGTCAGTAAAAGTCTGACACGCCCTCCTGTATTTTATGTCCGTGCATACGTGGTTTAACTGACTTTCTTTGACAGTTGCTTGAAATGATAAATAGCACGAATTTATACAAACGTCAATTTGTTAACAATTAAACATCAACAATTTGCTTGACGGTACACGACAAAATGCGAGCCAGTCAGATGGGTCGGTAAAGGAGTGAGGAAAATTATTCAGTGTCATGAAATCTTCAAGTGAAGGTGCAGTAGGATATTACTGCACCTTCATCGCATCCAGACACACCGCGCCCCTTAATCTTAAAAGCTGTGACTTCAGATTCATGTTTTTATTCCGAAAATATGTATAAAGTCAGCAAGAGGACGTGATTAAGGTTAAAATTCTCATTCTAATGCAAACTGCATTCATTAAAAAAGCAAATTAACTTTGGCTCCACAGTCGTTAAGTTTGAAACTATCTTCAAAATGATGCACCAAAAATCACACAAAACCATGACAAAAAATGTAAAATTCTTTACTTATCTTTCGCTTTTACTGCTGTAGCCAAACCAAAAATTGGGAGTTTTCGGATAAAAACTAGTTTGTACAAAAAAGCGTGTAATCAGGGACTAAGCGGGGCTTAAGGGAAACTTGATTTGCTTCTTAACGGCAAGACCGGATTAACATTTAGTTTGTTAAATGTTTTGTAGTCACTGAGAAGTTTGGGTCGCCCTTTAATGCATCCAAACTTTTACGGCTTTAATAACAAAATTACATGTATTTTAAATAATCATTTATGAAAACCATATCGACACGAATATTTTACTATCATCCATATCCCGTAATCTGATGTCATAATGACTTTTACGTTAATTTTATTTTCTTTAATCACTTACACGCTCTAGATACTTTATACATAATTTTAGTACAAATATTTTATTTTTAAATCATGCTATATTGAGAAGATGCTTAAGTCTCAAACTAAGTGATATTTCGAAAACATCAAAGGCTCATGTTATAGAAAAAGAAGATTAAATTAAGCTTGGTATTTGACTAACTGCCAAAAACAAAATTCTAAATAAAAGGAATACCTAATTATTTTTGGAAATCATTTTGATTTTGCAAAGCAACAGCCCAATTATCTACCTTTTGTTCTCAAATAAAGCCCCTATCATAAACACATTGAACAGTATCTCAACAAAATAATTGATCTCTAATTTACCTTTCTCACTGTCACGAAAGGATACAAAGGTAATTAGCCGCAAGCATAGCCTCTGTAAAACAATGACTACCCACTTTCGTTCCACGTTAAAATTTTTAACAACGTATCACCCCTGTCCCTACATTTAACCCTTTTGTTTGAAAATTTGTAAAATATTGTGACTCACCTTTTAAATAAACATAAGCTTGAAACATACATTACTTTTTGATTCCTTTTTTGGAATTTGTAGAAATAACGAATTCATTTTATTCAATGTGTGGATGAAAATAAAACCTTTTTTACATGTAAAACTTTTGGTGATATCAATCCAAGTTTTCGGTTAAAAAGTGATCCGTTTTTATTTGTTCAGTACTAATCTCTGTATTTAATTATTTCGGGAACTTTTAACTACACTATACAAGCTAGTACTAAAATACATATCATAGCATAAAAATTTGAAGTGAAACACACACTGCTACTAACACGTTTTGATTTTGTGAAATAAAAAAAATACAAAATATACAAAAACTCCAGATTAAAAAAACATATTACAGATTTGGGAGATTTAGGAGATTTTGATGCGGAGTGACTTAAGAGTAAAATTTTAAAGTTTTAAAAGAGGACAAAAACGTAAATTATTTGGTACACGACCTATCAAGCGATTGCAATCGGTTAAAACAAGGCCTATGTACGCAAAAGTACGTTTGTTTTACGTTATAAACTTATAACATTAAGAAAAACCGGACATATTTATAGAATTACCTGTAATATTAACTATCTTAACCCTTAAAAAACAAAACAAAGAGACAGTAATCTAATGCAAAAACAATATTAATAGTTTTTGATACACTTAAGTAGTCCGAAGAAACCAGACCGCGGTGGAGCACTGGGCACGCCACGATTGCGGCGGTAAGTCCCCTCTTTGAGAAGTGACTTGAGAGGCGGCATGGCGTCCTCACTTTCCGCCTGACACAGGTCCTCACCGGACATGGCTGTTTCGGGAGGTTCCTATTTCGGATAGGGCGGGAAGAAACGCCCGGGTGTTTCCATTGCAAAGATCGCCCTGAGGACACGGTGGAGCATACGGTGGAGGTCTGCCCGGCTTGGGCGGAGCATCGCCGTGTCCTCGTGGAGGTGATCGGCGGTGGCGGCGTCCGACCCTGGTCCAGGCCATGGTACGGAGTGAGAGTGCATGGCTAGCAGTCGCCTCCTTCAGCGAAGCAGTTATGCTCGCAAAGAGGGAGGCGGCGCACGTGAGGGAGATGCAGTACATGCGCTCTCACGGCCGTAGCCTTCTCAGGAGACGCCCTGGGCGTCGGAAATCCCAGGCTGATTCCCGGCCACCGTAGGCACGGGCTTGCGGACGGCGAGTAATGGGTAGCTCGCTGTACGGTAAGGACCAAGCCCGGGTCGACGGCGCGTTGTGTTCCACGCGCGCCTCAAAGAGATGTCAGCAGCAACAGATGGGGCCCACAAGGGCCGATGCCTGCCAGGGGTGCGGGTTGTTCGAAAGAGATACCGCGGCACCTGGCACACAGGCAACTGAGGGAACATGGGTGGGTTTTAGTCAGTAAAAGTCTTACACGCCCTCCCGCTCCACCCAGAGCGGGAGAAGTTATTTGATGATTTCCCACCCAAAAAAAAAAACCGGTGGAGCGCGCGGAACGGGTGTCTTCTGGGGTTACGTGGCTGCAGTGGAGCGACGCTTCAGCCTTTGAAGTGCGTCACGTGCCGAGATGCGTCATGACCTCGGGCTGGTGCACGCCAACGTAGGTCGAGGGGAAACCACGCCGATATGAAGCCCGTGGGGAAAACCGAGTTTCGGCCTGTAGCTTGTTGTCCAATGAATGCGGAAGAAAACACTTATTTGCACACGGAAACAGCTTTTACTGGTTGCTTTAACCACACATCAACACAATAACGTTTCTTTTTTAAACTTTAATAGTATGTGTCACATTAAAAGAAGACTTTTCTTAGTTAGGGAATTCGTACCACCATCAGTGGCTCCCAAATCTGTCGGGAGGGTTTTGTCAAAAGAAAACATTCGACACGATTTTTTTCAGATGCAAATTTAAAAATTTGATCAAAAGCTATGAAGAAAAACTATTTTTTATTGAAAAGGTTGGACTAGAAATCAAAAAAGGTTTTTACCGAAGCGGATTTACGCTACAATATGTATTATACATAAGCATAGATCTATAATAACATTAAAAGTGTAGAACTCATCGAGCATAAAAAACTTCGTCCGCATCGCTGTTACTCGGAAAAGTGTCCAAAAGATAAGAAAATATAATTTTTTATTTGTCCAAAACATGAGTTACAGTTACACACACGTAGCATGCAAGATGTTACATCAAATTATGATTATGATGCCTAAAAGCCTGACAGCATTGCCACGTTGGATGGCAATATCAAATCTTTCGCTTTTACTGCTGTAGCCAAACCAAAAGTTGGGAGTTTTTGGATATAAAAACTAGTTTGTACAAAAAAGCGTGTAATCAGGGACTAAGCGGGGCTTAAGCGAAACTTTTGATTTGACTTGAACTGCAAGACCGGATTAACATTTAGTTTGTTGCCCATTCTCTAGTGAGTCCCTTAGTCGTCTTTTACGACACCCACGGGAAGAAATAGAATGGTGCTATTCTTTACGTTCACCACACGGAACAAGCAATGTTTATACCCCAATCGATCAAACATATAACTCCCAATAAGGTTGTTATATTTGCGCCGTTTCATGAGTATCACAAAATCTATATAAAATTAATTAGACAAGTTTAGCACTGTAGCATATTTGTTCGTCGCCAAGCTTTTAATACAATAGCATGCAATAAAGTTTGAGCTCAATAAACAAACAATAGACACAATAATCCAATAAATAACAGACATTATCAGCATCTCCTTTTTATTGTTATTACTTCGGCAATTTAAAGGCTCCAAATACGAACTTCATATTCGTGTAACAAATTACAATACATGACAGCTTTTGCGCTTCCCTACATAATAACTAGTTTGTTTAGACGACCCCTTCTTTAAGATACTACGAAACTTTTTGTAATTAATTTATATATTAATTATCTTTATACCTATGTGACGACGATGCACCTTGATTTAGATTACTGTAGCCTCACATTAGCTAAAAAGAATTACCCCCCTTCCCCGCCTCGGTGAGCAGTAGAGCGAACAGCCAGTCAGATTCCATTAGATCTCGGAGCCATAATCGTGATAGGGATGGCCATTTACATCTGCAAGGGCCTTTAGTAATATTTTAATTCATATAATAACCAATACAAAAGATAAAAAGGCAGGTAGCGTCTTAGATGAGTAAACAATATTCTTGGATCGAGAGATCGTGGATTTTTTACAGTCAGCAAGGGTCTTCAGAAGGCCGAACGTCTTACCAACAGGTATCGTGCCAACCAGTTACTGGGTTATGGAGATCAGATAGGCAATCCCTTGACGAAAAAATACTGGTATTCAGCTGCATTCGGTTAAACTAGAAACCGAACTTTAAAAGAGTAACGGTGGAGTTTCTTGCCCATTCTTCTCCATACGAAACTACATTTTGGAAGGGGCGTCTAGAATCAATTCTATTTTAATGTTGACGTTCAAAAGTGCCTTTTAAGTGCCTATTTGAAATAAATGCTTTGACTTTGAGTTTTGACTTTAAACCCAAAATCGTTGGGAAAAAGCTAGACAGATGACTTCACTTTCACTTTTATGTTTTGTAAGATGGTGTATTAAAGGCTACAATTCTCGTAAAACCATGCAACTACTTCAGTCAAGTCAGATAGCACTATCATGGTCTTAAACCTTCTGCATCTATCCTTCTTCGTCGTTTAAACCCATAAACATGTCTCGGGCTGACAGATGATCGCGGGCTGTGGGCGCAGCGCACTAAAGATTAATTAGAGATAAGAATAACATGACATATGACGGTGTGGGTGTACAAGGGACACGTTGTACGTCAATTTTAAAGTCAAATTGGCTTTTAAACTTTGATATCTCCGTAAAGTTAAATATAAACTGTAGAATATAACTGAGTTAACAAAGAGAGAAAATGGAGAGCTTGGATCTTGTGTCTGTAATTCTATCACCTAATGTTACCGTAACCTAACTCAACGTTTGAATAAGACTTTTTTATATTTATTACTATTTTTAGATGTGAATATTTTTTGTTAGCTCCAATACAAATTTTAGAGACATAGTCATTTTAATCACACTTGATATAGTGATAAAACCTGATGTAACTTGGAAGTAACACAACAGATGCAGCTATTGAGGGGCCAAGCAAACTACCTCTGCAATACCCCTTCTACACATACAAGCGTGATGTATTAAAGTTTTCCCGGTTTAAAACTAACATGTTATTATATTTTCATGACACAAAACATTCCTTCTCTACGGTGAACGCCATAAACATTGTAACTATTCCTACATAAAACGTAATGTATGAACAAAATAAACCCTCAAGCCAAAACATTTACAAAGGTAAAGTAACTACACAATATATAAAGGTAAGACCTTTGTACCGGGAAGTATTCTTCACATCTCTAACAAGATCAGTTTTACATAAAACGAACCGTAATGGCCTCGTAAGGTTAAGCGGACGGACTTCTTGTAGACGTGCTACGCCGTAGTGTTGCTACGCCGTAATCGAGCTACGCCGTAACCGTGCTACGCCATAACCGCGGTACGCCATAACCGTGCTACGCCATAACCGTGCTACGCCGTAACCGTGCTACGCCGTAACCATGCTACGCCGTAACCGTGCTACGCCGTAACCGTGCAACGTCGTAGCTTGACTTGCTAGTGTCTTGAACTTCTATTATATTTGTTCAATAGCATAGGAAGACCACGGAGTTTAATTGGATAATTTTATCTGGCTCATACAGATAGTTCAATCCACGATGACGCGCCCGCCTCTGCCATTTTCCTTTGTTTTTGACCACTCTCAATAAAAGTGTCAAAGAGTGGGGCACGTCTTCACAGATTGAACTATCTACAGGTGACTACGAATTGACATAATTTTCGGAAGTAGATCTTCTGAAAACAAATACATATTTTGTAGGGAATTCAAGTAAATTATTATTTTTAGTTTTGATATAATACCAGCCTATTCATTATAATTTAAATGCATTCCAGCATGAACACACGTGTAAGTATAAGTAAATTATTGAAGTCATTATTCAGCTAGAATAATAACAACACGACGACGTTACGTTACAAGATAAAATAAAGTACCTAGTACAAAAATATTACACTTGATTACTACACATTTATCACCCAACGCAATACCAAAACCAGCAAAAAACCTAATAATTTAGCCCAACATTTTATAGAAGTAAATCTTGTTTTTGTCATAAAACAATTTTCGCTGAAACTTGTTCGTAATTTTCGTCGCCGTAATAAAAAAGTTGCAAGTCAGATGATCTTGGGATATTTGTGTTTATGCTAGACATTAATTTGGGTCTCGGCGGGTGTCGCTCAATCTTGTAAGCTGTGTAAATATTCACGTATTTTTTGTCATAAAACTCAGGTCTGTAAGAAATCTGAGTTAGTGTTAAGGAGACGTTTGGGATAAATTGCTGATGAATTGCTGTTTTGAGAAAAAAATGTGAGGAATGATGTACGGGTTTGTCGGTAATAATATCTGTACATTTATGTACCAGACTTAAAAATATAGCAAATACTAGTCATTAACAGTTGGATTTAATGTCTCTGGTATAAATAAACGTATGTGTATAGTCAGAACGAATGAGAAATATGATATTCAGGATTTTAGTTACGCTACGCTCTAATTTGAGGGATGCCACAATTTTTTGAAACCAAAATAAAGCTTCAGCTAGGCATTCACTTAACAAAAACGGGAAAAGAAATAGAAACTTAAAAAAAAACACAACCGACTTCCAAAAAAACACTACAAAGTGAAATATAACTTTAATTTCAGAAGTCAGTGACTGGATATGTATTTTATTTAATTTTTTGTCACCGTCTTCCGAAATTAAAGTTACTTTTCACTTTGTAGTGTGTTTTTGGAAGTCGGTTGTTATTTTTTCAAAGTTTTTTATTTTTCACTTTTTAGTTATAGGTATACTATACTATAACTAAAAAGTGCAAAATAAAAAACTTTGAAAAATTCGAAACTTCATCATCCTTGGGGTCAAAACAATCCATATTTATTTATGCGATAGCAGCAATCGCGGTTTGTTTGCTGTCATTTTTTGAAGAGTTCCGTTGTCTGTCTCCGAAGCGCATCATCATTTGACATTTTTATCGGACCATTTCGAAATAAACCGTTTTCGGACAAAAAATAATTTTGCAAATCCATCTATATATGACGGAGTTATGCCCGAACATACATTTAAAAAAATATATACACATAAACATGTCGAATTGATAACCTCCTTCTTTTTGAAGTCGAGTAATAAAAAATTAAATAATCATAAAGCATCAGAAAATACGTCCGCATCGATGTCAATGGGAAAAGTGCCCAAAAGGCTGGCGGCATTGCCACGTTGTATGGAAATGTTGAAAAATGGAAGAAAGTAAAAATTTTAATTCTTGGAAATAAACTATGCATCCACTGTAAATCTGGATTTAATCATGCAAGCAGTATGTTACATGATTAAAAGAATTTTTTTAGGGCCTTGAGGCTAAGTAATAGCAGCTGATTCGATCGATCAGGTTAAGCTACGGTTGCCGCGGTTGGTCCGCGGATGGGTGATCATCTTTACATACCAAGACCCGTCCGTGGCTCGGAAATCACGTTAAGCCGTTGGTTCCAGCTGACATTCGTAAATCTTTGCGAGTCTTTACGGGTCGTCAGAAGCCCGAAAGTCTGGCAACCAGTCTTACCAAGGGGTATCGTAACCAAGTAAATTGGTTGTGGAGGTAAGATAAGCAGTCGCTCCATGTTAAATATTGGTACTCAGTTGTATCCGGTTAGACTGGAAGTTGACCCCAACGTAGTTGGGAAAAGGCGAGGCAGATGATGACGGCTTTCCATTTCTTAACACCTTCAACCTCCACCTACGAGTAAGATTAAAAACTTTACCAAATAAATACGACAGAAGACTTAGTAAATTCGTATCAGGGAAGCACACGAATAAAAAAAGCGGCCAAGTGCGAGTCCGACTCGCTCATGAAGGGTTCCGTAACAGCAAGTAACGCGCGAATTATAATTATTATTTACTTAGGCACCTATTACAGATTTATTATTTAGAAAATAATGGTTCACGGTTTATGCATAAGGTTTATGTTTATGAAATTAAATGTTTTTTTAAATTTTTATATTTGAGTTGATTGAATGAAATGTAAATTGTGGTTTAGGATTTATGACGTATTAAAAAAAAACTACTTACTAGATCTCGTTCAAACCAATTTGCGGTGGAAGTTTACACGGTAATGTACATCATATATTTTTATAGTTTTATCATTCTCTTATTTTAGAAGTTACACATTTTACCACTTTGGAAGTGACTCTCGCGCAAACTATTCAGTTTAGAAAAAAAAAAATTGGAAACCTCAATATCATTTTTGAAGTCCTATCCATAGATACCCCACACGTATGGGTTTTATGAAAAAATAATTGCAGTTTCAGTTCTAAGTATGGGCAAACCCACAATTTTTTTTCTGTTTTTGTGTGAAAATCTTAATGCGGTTCACAGAATACATCTACTTACCAAGTTTCAACAGCATAGTTCTTATAGTTTAGGAAAAAAGTGGCTGTGACATACGGACGGACAGACAGACAAACAGACATGACGAATCCATAAGGGTTCCGTTTTTGCCATTTGGCTACAGAACCCTAAAAAGACTTGAACGATGAGGTTTAGACGTAGGTACGGTACTGGTATGTATTAAACGAGTCTGATATCGTTGTGCGTAAGTAATTGGGACCCATTACACTCGACGGTAGGGATTTACCACTCTGGGTTATATTTTGCAGGTTTCTACTTTATTTTTTATGCCTACAGACTAACTTAATATATTTTGTTTTGTTGTCATACTTGGGTTATGTAGGTAGTTGGATTATCGTGTCTGTGTATAGACTTAAATTTGTTACTAAGGTCAAGGATTTTCTACAATATAATCTATATAAGTTATTAAATGATTCGCATACATATTTTTTTTTTTTGAGTTGCTGATCCGACTTACACATGTTGTCCTGTGTTTTCAATCATTCGTACAGAAATACCATAACAACATTTTTTTTCAGTTTTTCCCATTCACGGGGCAACTTTTCTTTTTTTGCAATAAAAACTTTATTCGAACGTAAAAAATATGAAGAGAAAAATAAATTTGCTCGCTCCCTACATGGGACTTAAGCATAATTGGGTGTATTGGTGCATCTTCCACAAACCTTCGGGGAATGCAGGTATATGTTATGTAATTCAAAAACAAGTTATCACAAAAATCAAGTGAACAAATCCTCGCGAATAAAATAGAACAGGATTTTCACACGCGTATGTTCAGACATGATAAAATATATGTACGTTTTATGGAGTAATAAGCGAACTGCTACTCGTGAAAATAATATATAAAAACAATTTGTAGAATTTACTTTTATTACGAAGGTACGTTTTCAAGCAAAATCTCGGAGTGTGGTGTAGGAGATTAAATTATCTTTTTGCAAAAAATCTGAGCGGTGTACTGGGATCGTACGTAACGAAGCGGACCTAAAAACAAACGGCCAAGTGCGAGTCGAACTCACATACGAAAACAAATCGCCGAAAAAACACGTTGTACGGAATCTTTAATTTCGAACTTTATTTATTTTTTATCATTTGTTCAAATTATCGAGTTTTGTGAAAATTTCAACTGTCTACCCTATACGGTTCATAAAATACAGCTCGCTGACAGACGGAAGGACGGACAGACGAACGGTTGGATGGACAGATGGACGGATGGTAGGACAGACGGACAGACGGTAGGACAGACGGACAGCGAAGGCTTAGTAATAGGGTCTTGTTTTCAGCCTTTGGGTACGGAACCCTAAAACTGAACTAGTAGCACCTTCGTAAAGCTTAAATTAATGTCATGTCCATATCTCGTTCGGTTAAAATTAAAACCTATTTTTAAAGACAGTTTTATAATACCCACATTTTTTCGTTCCCGACGCGACGGACATCCTCCCGACCACAGGTTTTTATTTTGTGTTTGTACTATAGGTACACCTCTGCTTAACCTATCTGGGAAAACAGGCGAGATTTTATGTTTTGTATTTTATTGTTTACAAACAGGTCAATAGTTTGGTCAAAATCAGTTTTAAAAACTACTGGTACCATAGAGAATTGTACCCTTTGATCTAACTTTACCCAAGTCTAACTATGCACAGGGAATGAATTACCGGTATTTGTATGTAATGTTACGAATTACCGTTATGTTAACGATAAAACAGTAACGATAATAATACCGATACCCAAAGTCAGTTAACGTTATCTAATTACCAGTATTAGTATCGGTAAAAGTAACAATTCTTTTACCGGTAATTTATACGTCTATCCCTTTCTAACTCATATTGTGGGGAGACTAGCATCTTTCGGTCGTTCGGACGTTTGGCGTGTACATAATATTGTTTCGACTCAGACCGCGTCGCTGGCATCCGCGCCTTTGGCACCGCACGCAGGCGGCATGTTTGATGTTGATAGTACTCCAGTTAGTTCCTTTCCGAATCAGTTCGTGAGCAAACGTTTAAATTTGTGTTTAGTTATTATTGTTCCGTTTTTAGTGCTGTTTTATAATTTTTTTGTTGGCGATGCTTCTTTTACGTTGAGGATTTACCGAGGCAGATTTCCGAACCTCCGGCATCCGTCTGATTCTCGCATGATAACGGCAGCCTTTCAGTGATTTTTAGAAAATCAGCCGATTAATCCGATGGCGGCAGGTGGTGGACAACAAGTGAATGTTCAAACAGAGGAGAGTATTTTAAAAGTGATTCGCCAAAATCCTCGCCTGGGCACACTGAAGTACGGCAAAATTGTTGCGGCACCGGGGAGAACCAACAGTCTCTCACTGGGCAGTTCACAAAGTCTTGCGCCGGAACAGAATGCGGCCCTACATAAAACTTTTTCAAAAGAAAACTACCGACTTCCAAAAAAAACACTACAAAGTAAAAAATAACTTTAATTTCGGAAGTCGGTGACTTTAGATATATTTTTAATTTTTTTGTCACCGCCTTCCGAAATTAAAGTTATTTTTACCCCTAGTATTTTGAAAGTGGCGTTATAGTGGCGTATTTTGTAATTTCCGCATAAATTCCGGGACTTGGCCGTACGGAGCACTCGGTGCATGAGGACGCGTAGAGGCGCGCCTGGCGTATCGGTGACCTCATATTTTGTACGGTTTCCATTACATGTTAATGAAATATGAAATCTTGAAAATAACCAATTTAAAGCGAAAGGTTATTGGTATACGTTTGCATTTAGGTTGTAAGTATATAACCTACGTTCTGACTTCAGAAGCGTTCCCCTTAACTATATAGTTAAAATGGTATAGTCGCCCACATGTTTCTGGATATAATAAAATTGGCCTTGACAACGCCTTTATGAGGCACGTAAGATATGAGAAAGGTTTGATATTGTGTCCAGAGATGTATGGTTGACTATACCTACATAAAGAAATAAGACTAATTAGAAAGTAACAATATAGTTATAATACTACGGTTTAAGTTGCAAGGTTGAAACTTCTTTCGGCCCATAAAAGCATTTTTTACACAACAACAAGTTGATAAATCAAAGGCAGTAGACGTAGGTACGTTCGGCGTACGCAACGCTATGTTTGTATGTCATATGCTTATGAAATGAAACATGCGCAAGCGCGAGTCTTAACGTATTCGTATCTTTCCGATCTCCGTGACATGCGTTATTACCGCTCCGCTTAGAAGAGCCGGACGCAAGCCGCGCGAGGTGCTTGGTTCAGTTTGGCAAAGTCGCACAAAATGTTGATTCTTGTTAGATTTAGCAAAGTAACGATATTGGTAATACTATTTAAGTACCGGTAATTTTAACGTTAAATATTTAACGGAAATTGAACGAAATGTTTTGGTAGTTTTACCGGTATTTTTTGGTAACGGTAACCGTCCCTGACTATGCGGTACCTAACTTTGTAACCTAGTCCGCATAAAGTCGTTCCAGGTGATTCGTCTGGCCCAAGATGAGCATCCATGCTCCTATAAATCTAATTTGTATTGTCTATTTTAGAATTGCTTGCTCTAACTGACATGCTTTGTGACGTCAGAGATATATTTCACGGTAAAAGGAAATTGGTTTTATATCATCCTTTGTCTGTAATGTGTTTGGGTGTGAAGCTTTGTTCGTCGTTGTACTAAATTATTTCTCACTATTGTGACTGCTTTAGGTTCCTATCACGCGTACTAAAACTACACCACAACGACACCACGTGGTCGGGCGCTAATTGTATGAACATGAATAGTATGTTCATACAACGCAACCACATCGTTGTTTCGACGCGACAACACTGTTACAGCTGCAGTCGGTAAATCTGCAAACCACAACGTAACTACATTACTACTACTAGCGACAACGAAACCACAACGCAACTACAACAAGTTGCAGCAACCTTATCCACACTTACACACGCAACGTAACCACTACTTGCCTTCATTTAGTCGCTGCGATGTGGTGTGGTTGTGGTACAGGATGATATAAATGATAAATGGTAAATAGATTTTATTTCTCTAAGAAGGTTTGTGCAAACACTTTTACACGTTAATTATATTTTATAAACTAGATGAGGTCGCCGTTTCCTATCTGACTACTCTGAGAAGAAAGATCCAAATATACTCAGAGGTCACAGGAGGTGGTTTTATAGTCCAGACATAATCTTGGTCAGATCATGTGAAATATATCACATGATCTGACCAAGATTATGGTAGGTATATCGTTTAATATGAAGAGTGAGTTCTCCAAAACTAATTAACTACTTCACGTCATGGATACGATTTTAGGAACAACATACGTACAGGCTTCCCAACCACTCTGTTAGAAACAGTATTATACTGTTTGTGACGTTGAAAAACTGTTTCCTTTTTACAAAAATGAAGTCAATATAAGGTATACTTAATTGCACTAGACAGGGCATGAGCGCGGTAGTGCAGTCAGCCTTAAAATTATAAATATACCTACCCTTTCAAACAAAACATGAATTTTCAAATCGGTTTATAAATGACCAAGTTCTAGGTAACAAACATTAAAAAATACAACGAATTTGACAACCTCCTTCTTTTTTGAAGTCGTGAAGAGACACAAGCAAAAGCGCGCGCGCATCTTTCAATATTTTGGGATACAGTAAATATTACAACAGATAGGCACAATAGGTTACCAAAGCAATTTTGTGAAGCAGTGTTAGTTCCTAAACCTAGATTTACTCTAACAACGCTGTTGCAGTTTCATTGGCGATACATTTTTTGATGGTGACACGATAATGGTGTGTATGTGTGAGGCATATCTCATTTTTTGGATCCATTATCCACCAGTAGACTACTTACTTTGTAAAGAACTTAGCTCCACCACAACGGAGCGAGCGATTGTCACTCATATTTTAAGTGCCTGCCTTGCTATCTACACCTAGTTATGACCTACATATGTAGTCGTCATAAAAACGCAGGAATAACAACTAGAACTATAAAATGTGGCGAGAACGCTTACCTCGAGTGTTCGGCACTCACCACGCTCACAAGTGCGGAATAAAATACATACGAAGTCGTAAAATATTAGAGTATGCTGATGTGTAAATATGAGCAGACATATTTTATAAGGCACACTGCAGACGATACTGTACTTTTCTGGAAGACAGGAAGTGGTGTGGCTATAAGTAACATGTTGCATCACACTCAAACATGCAATAAAATCAATAGCTTTGTGCAACAAAATGGTGTTTTCTAAATTTGGATGTTGAATACTACATACATGAATTTATGACGATCGACCAGATTAAGCTACGGTTCTCGCGGTCGGTCCGTGGACTGGTGACCACCTTTACATACCAAGACCTCCGTGCCTCGGAAAGCACGTTAAGCTGTCGGTTCCGGCTGTAATTCGTAGATCTATGACAGACGTTACGGGTCTTCAGAATCCCAAGTCTGACAACCAGTCTTACCAAGCGGTATCGTATTACTAAGTAACTGGGTTGTGGAGGTCAGATAGGCAGTCGCTCCATGTAAAATTCAGGTATTCAGCTGCATCCAGTTAGACAAGTACCCGACCCTAACATAGTTGGAAAAAGTCTAGGCACATGATGATATGTACCTTCGATACCATGCATTAATATGGGAGCAGTTGTCACTCAAACATGGGAAGCTGCCACCAAAGTTTATATACTGATATCGACTTATTGATCTAAAACTTTTCAACTGATGACCCTCTTCAAACTTTTATTTACTTCATGATGAAAGGCAGTACATGCGCTCTCACGGCCGTAGCCTTCTCAGGAGACGCCCTGGGCGTCGGGAATCCCAGGCTGATTCCCGGCCACCGTAGGCGCGGGCTTGCGGACGGCGAGTAATGGGTAGCTCGCTGTCCGGTAAGGACCCAACCCGGATTGACGGCGCGTTGTATTCCACGTGCACCTCAAAGAGATGTCAGCACCAAATGGTGGGGCCTGCATGGGCCGATGCCTGCCAGGGGTGCGGGTTGTTCGAAAGAGATACCGTGGCCCCTCGCACACAGGCAACTGAGGGAACACGGGTGGGGTTTAGTCAGTATAAGTCTGCAACGCCCTCCTACTCCACCCAGAGCGGGGAGAAGTCATTTGATGACTTCCCACTCAAAAAAAAAGCAATATCAGAAATATCGGAATAATTACGTCAGACAAAAATAGTTCTCGATAAACCGAAACGCCTATCTATCACATTGTATCCTAATACGGTCATTAGTCAACTTTAGGTGTCTACGGACTTCCGAAGATCAATATTGGGTATAGATGGACGTCACCAAAGTTAAGTAATATTCACATTGATGTTTCTGAGCTAAAAGTTTGAGCATCGTCAATCTGTGTCATGCTGATACCAAGCTTACCCACAAAACTTTCCAACCTAGTAATGAGAGTTTGCAAAATTGCAGTATTTTCTACATGAAAATGATACTAGTGCTGTAACGTTATTTTAAAGTAATAATTTTGTTTTTCTTTGACGAACATGCAAAAAAAAAGTTGGGATTATAAAAATAAGTCTGACGTACTAATGCAACCAAAAGCTTTTGAGTAGCTAATATTTGGAATTATATTTGTGTGAGCTTAATTAAATAGACGTAATATATGTAAAATCATGAACACAGGTAACGTTGCCACTGCTGGGATACAAACCTCTCGGTGAGAGGGAGTGGGCCGTAATCCACCACGAGGGCCCAGTGCAGGTTGGTAGATGACACATGTCTTCGAAGTTTTGGTTGTACGACATGTCGGTTTCCTCACGATGTTTTCCTTCAGCATTTTGAAAACCGTTTTGTAAAATCATAAATAAGTAAAAAGCTACCTCTGCCTAACCCTTCGGGGATTACAAGCGTGATGTTATGTCCAGCTATAACATGTCAACGAAACTCTAGTATCGGAATTCTACTAGTACAAAATATACAAAAATGAAACAATTTTTAGTCTGATGTCTTTCCAATGCTCAGAGGGGCAATTCTCGTAATATTAAGAAACGTCCACAGTTTGATCTCAGTTTCAATCTGTCAGTAATACCTCTAGTTTCCATACATATTTGACAAGTTTTTGACATTTCTTTGTCGCCGAGATGACACTGCGACTAGATTTTGAACATTTTTAATTACGAGAATTGGCCTTCTGTTCTCCGATCGTCTTTAAAACAACATTATTTTGTGCCTGTACCTTATCTATAATTCTTGTTCTAATGTAAGTTTTACTAGGAAGCTCAGCTTAGTAGGTATTGAATTCGCATATATAATTGGTACAGGCACATGCAAAAACATGTTGTAGGTAAGAATAATTTTATAAAAATTCAAACGCAATTTCCAACTAACGTATTGATTTTCAACTAACGTATTGATTTTCGTGTTGAAATATGCCAATATTCTTAATATACAGGGTGGTAGCGACATGGACGTGCAAACTGGAACCATGAATTCAGCTCATAGTTGTAGATCCCCTGTAGAAATAAGTCGCCAGTTTTCAAAAAAAAAATCTGCTGTTTAAAAATAGTGCAATATCTTCGGTAGCGGTCAAAATATTAATACCTACATAATATTATGGTCGAAAATTGGTGAATTAAGTATTAAGGTGCGCGAACACGAGCAACTAAAATTGTTCCATCCTGGTCAATTCTCGTCAACTATGACGTCACGACTACATCCAGCAAATTAGGGCAATGGCAGCATGTAGCAACCTGTTGCCAGAGATACGGCCACACAATATCATGCAATATGGAGCAACTTAAAAAACTAGGCAATACGCTCCCCCCCCTGCCTCCCCCGCCGGCCAGATCCTCTTGCAAAAACGAGACGTAGTTATACGTACAAAGGAGATGGAAAGAAAATTTACTAAAAATTTCCTAACCAATTCGATATTCGGCAACTCATGGAATATATGGAGCGATCACAAGCAATATTCCCGAAACATATCCGCAATTTATTGTTCTTGCTTCAGATTGCTCCACTTAATTGATCCATATTGATCCATTAGTGTTGCCGAGCAATAATTGCTCAAAAATTGCCCGTATAAGAGTACCTTTAGATACCTGTTAATCTCAAAAAATAGACAAAACAAAAGTTCCCTAGTGCTGCAATTTGTTGTTATCGAAAAACCACTTTATTAAGTAACACTCGTGGAATTTCACTAAATAAGTACGTTCATGTTACTGCACGTGATTAAACGTACATGTAATCACGTCACAACTCAGTAACTAAGCACGATTTGTGTGATCTATGAATATTAATGTGATTCATTACAATAGTAATGAATCACATTAATATAACAAATAGCAATAGCAATAGCTCCAGCTAGTTTCAAACTGAATGCTAATGTACCTACGTGTTCTCTATCGCTGATAAATTATAAACAGGGAAGTTCTATCTACTGGGAATATAATATTACTTTGGACTTTGGAACTTCAATGAAAGCATATAGTCCTTTGTTATTCAGATGAGCTACTTAAGAAGTGTGTTTGAGAATATTTTGAAAGGAATTTAGGATTTACAAAAGTCGTCATCATCATCTGCCTAGCCTATTCCCAACTATGTTTGGTTCGGTTTCCAGTCCGTAGCGACTGTCAAACATCCACAAATGACAGCCGGGATCAATGGCTTAAATTGCTTTCCGATGCACAGAGAGGTCTTCGTATGTAACGATGGTCACTCATCCGCGGACCACCCCGGCAAGCAAAAAAGTTAAAGTAGATATTCTTTTATTTTAAAACTATCTTTCCAAGAATCGAACACATGACATCTCATCAGTAGCGCGTCCGTTCACTAGACCAACAAAGCAGTCAATATGCCATCAACTGCTTAAACATTGAAGTTGGATGAGGAAGCCATCTCGGTAATACATCTGCAGTTTCTATTTATATTTATTCCTTGAAGGTGCAAACAAACTAATTTAATTTTATCGAGAGTACTGTAGGACACGGGTGGGTTTTAGTCAGTAAAAGTCTGACACGCCCTCCTGCTCCACCCAAAGCGGGAGAAGTTATTTCATAATTACCCACCCTCAAAAAAAAAAGTATTGTAGGAACGCAGAGGTTTCTTATGTACTAGGGTCTATTAATGAAACACTAATATGCGTGTAATTGTATTTTTTTTCTTTTTATTCCACGCTTATGTCTTTACAGCTCCACGTCTGTCAATCAAGTAATTTCTTCCGAAACAAGAAACCTATGCTAATATAATTAAAAGGTTGTTCTAGATCTCCATGGCAGTTCAAATGTGATAAAGTCACTTCGTGGCGTGCCGGTACAACATAAGGTTGCCTTCGGTAAACAACCAGCCTTTACTGTACCTAAAGCACAAAAATTATGTGACAAAATGCATCGTTCAAGTATTTTGCATAGCATGCAATTTCGACAATTTATGCACCGGTTTCATACCATACTTTAAATCAATCGTCTGAAAATATTGAAACACATTGTTACACCGCGCCCCCATCGGCATATTGTCGTTAAATATCAATTTGACATCGAGGAAAGGCTACAAAAAGCACCCTTTTTCAATAACAATAACAATTTGGTATGTACCATAAAATCCGTTACATAAAATTTTATATCACTGTCTTCACTCCACTTATTCCTAAAACAATGGGTATCAGACTGTTTGCTGTAAACTGATGGCACTTGAGAATATTACCGACTAGCTTTTGCCAGCGGCTTCGCCCGCGACGTCAAAAATTATCCCTCGACAACGTCATCATATCAGCCGAAAAAAGTCCACTGCTGGACATAAGCCTCCCCCAAAAGGGAGGGATTTGCCATAATCGCCAAACTTGGCAAGTGGGTTGGCGATCGCAGTATGGTGGTCAAATGCATAGAGAACGCTGCTGCCCATTCTCTAGTAAGTCCCTTAGTCGCTTTCTACGACACCCACGGGAAGAAATGGGATGGTGATATTCTTTTAAGTCCGACACCACACGGAACAACGTACTACCGGAATAAAAATTATCTTATGTGTTAATCTGGATTATAAACTATATGTTCGCCAAATTTCATCCCAATCTGTTCAGCCGTTTTTGCGTGATTGAGTAACAAACATCCAAACATCTAATCATAGAAACTTTCACATTTATAATATTACTAGCTTTGCCAGTGACTTCGCCCGCGTGGAGGTCGAAAATGAACCCTCGAGAACGTACTACCGGGATAAAAAGTATCCTATATGTTAATGCAGGTTATAAACTATCTTTGTGCCAAATTTCATCCAAATTCGTTCAGCCGTTTTTGCGTGAAAGAATAACAAACATATTTCTAATATTAGTAGGATATGGTAGGATGCGACAGATACATCGAAGCTTTGATTATGATAATTATGTACAGTCACCAAAAGAGACAAGTAACCAGGGTCGTCGGATATAAATGAAGTTTAGTGAGGAACCGATGGATGTTTACGAATGAAATTTAATTTGATAAAGGAACTGTTTGTTTTCTATTAATTAAATGAAAGTCCCTATGTATGCCATAGTCATATCAGCGAGTAAAAATCTTTGTGGGTTACATCTTCTTAGAATAATTAGCCTTTAAAATCCCCACTGCTGGGATACAAGCCTCCTCTATGAGAAGAAGACATCTACATAGATTTTGCTTTAATGTTCTCCTCATGTCTGCAGGAGCAGGAGGTAGGTCGCTTTAATCAATCCTATCAGTTCAGTTCAAATCGAATACAATCGAGTTCAGTTAGACTTAGAATCAATATTTAATGTATGACTATGCAAAGTCAGAAATCATCGTCGTATATACACATAAGCTATTATCTGTTAATGCGATAATGATTATCGATTTTTGTGATTATTAATTCGGTTCTTTTTTTTTTGGGTGGGAAATCATCAAATTACTTCTCCCGCTCTGGGTGGAGCGGGAGGGCGTGTCAGACTTTTACTGACTAAAACCCACCCGTGTTTCCTCAGTTGCCTGTGTGCCAGGGGCCGCGGTATCTCTTTCGAACAACCCGCACCCCTGGCAGATTATTAATTCGGTTAGGTTTGTTAAAATAAATTCAATTTTTTCATTCAAATAGACACAATTTATAATGCATTGACGCAAGCAAAACCACAATCCCGACGACAAGCTCGCAATCCACGCATCATTCTCATAAATTTCACATCATCAACCTCCCCTTTTGTAACCTTGAGGCTATTGCCTACATCCGTAGATATTGTGGTACTAATGCGTCGTTCAGTCCCGTTTAGCTCGGCAAGCCTCCAGTTTAATCGGACAGCCTCGACAGCGCGAAATAACACGCCATTCAGCAGCATTCGTAGTCAGTATGCATATATCTACATGTAGGAAGGTATACATATTATGTGGTATTATAACCATAAAGTGCTATGAAACGAAGTTACTAGGACCTAACACAAAAATAATAGTTTAGTATTATTTTGTAAAAACGTCAACATAGAAAGAAGAAAGAGAGAAAATACGTCATACGAACACCATCGTCATTAGCAGCCATCATTGTCTCATCCGCTACCAAATGTCTTACAAAGAAGAACTTACAAAGGATTTTAATTGTTTTGGTACTAATGTGAAAAACAACACCACTGTCTTTTTTTGAAGTAGATTGTTTTTTTTATGTGCTTTTTATTTTTCAATCTCTAGTTGTGGTACCTATCCCACTGAGCCATGTCTACAAGCTGTTTTCGAGAGTCATCACGAATCGTCTCGCGCGCAAGTTTAACGACTTCCAGCCTCCCGAAAAGCCGGATTCCGTAAAGGCTTTAGTACCGTAGACCACATACATACACTGCGACAAGTTAGACAAAAGACCAAAGAGCCTGCCTCTTTGCTTAGCGTTTGTAGACTACGAAAAAGCATTCGATTCGATCGAGACATGGGCTGTACTGCAGTCTATTCAACAGTGCCAGATCGACTATCGGGACATCGAGGTGCTGAAGTGTCTGTACGAAAATGCCACTATATGTCAGTCCGGCTCCAGGATCAGACTTCGAAACCTATCCTTCGGCAGCGAGGGATGAGACAGAGAGACGTTACTTCTCGGAAAATATTCACCACTGCACTGTAAGATGTTTTCGAGGTTCTGGACTGGAAAGAGACTGACATTAACATCGAGAGCAAACCGAAGGTGAGTGATGTGCTCGCCGCACATCACTCACCTTCGGTTTGCCGATGAAATAGTTGTCATGGCTGAGACCATGGAGGACCTTAGTGCAATGTTCGATGACCTAAGTAGAGCTTCCGAAAGAGTGGGTCTTAAAATGAACATGGACAAGACAAAAGTCATGTCAAATGTAACACCCATTGCAATGTAACACCCACTCTCATGACGATCGGAGGTGCTACACTCGAAGTTGTGGTCGAGCACGTTTACCTAGAAAAAACTGTCCAGTTAGGTAGGTCCAACTTCGAGAAAGAGGTCAATCGTCGAATCCAACCCGGCTGGGCAGCGTTCTGGAGGCTTCGCAATATCATCTCGTCCCAAATACCGCAGTGTCTCAAGACGAAGGTCTTTGACCAGTGTGAGTTGCCAGTGATGACCTATGGCACAGAAACGTGGTCGCTCACAATGGGCCTTATCAGAAGGCTAAAAGTCACCCAAAGGGCAATAGACAGGGATATACTCGGAGTTTCCCTACGTGATCGAATCAGGAATGAAAAGATCCGCAGGAGAACCAAGACAACCGACATAGCCCGAAGAATTGCCAAACTTAAGTGGCAGCGGGCATCGCAAAACAGATGGCCGATGGGGCTGAAAGGTTCTGGACTGGCTCCCGGACTGGCTACCAGAAGACGTAGAGTGGGAAGGCCTCCCACAAGGTGGACCGATGACCTTGAGAAGGCCGCAGAAATCCGCTGGATGTGGGAAGCACAAGACCAGTCGTAGTGAAGGAACCTGGGGGAGGCCTATGTCCAGCAATGGACGTCTTTTGGCTGAAATGATGATGACCTATCCCACACAAATTCGTTTACCTTCACTTGCAAGTGATACCATCATCAACACACACTAACTGGAAAAATACGTATTATTGAAGCCAACTCAAAAACCCCTAATAAGATCTTGACCATTACGTGGGACTGCTCGATAAAAGATTTTGAAGACAGAGTTTTGACGTAAAAAACAAAAAAAGAACCGAATTGAGAAACTTCTCCCTTTTTTGAAGACGGTAAAAAAATGTTCTGAAGGATATTTATGTAGCTTAGTAGTGCACTAAGAAAGGATCTTTCAAAACTCTACACTTGAATAAGTCGATTAAAGACGAAAGAACAAACAGACAAATAGACTCAACTTTTCAAATTCCTCTTAAGCCCGTATTATAAAAAAACATGTTTTTTTTTCTACATTCTACTTGCAAAATGTTACAGAATACACAAACTATGAAGAAACGAGCTGGCCTCATTGAATTGCACTTTAATTTCCGACTCGCCAACATTTCCGCTGACATTTGTAGAACTCTTAAGAACTTAAAACATGATAAGTATGTTACTGTCACCGTAACGATGTCGAGAGGGAATGTAAAATGCTTTGAATGCTTTGTTGCAGTTTGTAAGATGTAGACTTAAAAGTATGTTAATAAAGTTGAATTCATTTTGAATGCAGCTTTTGAGTAAAATAATTGACAACGTTATAAGTAACTTCCAAATTTCAGATTGGTAAAATTTTATGTTATACCAAATCATTTCAATCGTACGCTTTAGTTCACAACAACAGTAAGGCGCATGGCGCAATCAAATATAATATTTGGTATAAACGTAAAATATTATGAAAAAGAATGTGTGAACGTAAACGAATCAAAAAGAGTATGTTCTATAGTTTGTGCCAACCCCCATGATAAGAAGGCATAGATTTTTGTAAATTATGTACTTATGTATTACGAAAATATTCATCTTTTCACTACACTACCGACATTAATTTTTATTGTGTTCAACCTTTTTCCTTTTACCTCTTACATTTCTGCGTTCTCCATCTTTTACAAGCGTTCTTGCGATACCGAGCGCAGATCGCCGGCGCGGTGAAATATACACCGTGACATTTTAGTCGTCTTACAAAGCTGGTCCACTCAATATACCCGTCATAACATACCTCTAGGCGCGATTAATACATTGTTACCACTAATTAAGATAATAGGTACAAAGAAAAATAATGAATGCTTTACAATCATGAAACACCCTCCCTGTTAATAATGTTTACGTATCAAACGGTAGAAGATATCTACCTACCTACCGTTACATTCCATCATTAATTCCATCTCCATAACAGGGTGTTTCAAACTACGTCATGCGTCTTAGTGATATTTTCATGTTTTTGATTATGCAAATGATCAAAAAAAAAAATTCTTTTATGCATGGTAATAGATAGCAGTCATTGGGTACATGAAGTGAGCTGCCGTTGTAAGACGACTAAAATGTCACAGTGTATAGTAGGTACTTTTATGTTATTCATAAAAAAATAAAAAGAGCAAATAAAAATAAATGGTATTTTTAAGCAAATATTGAAGATGGTTTTGGTGTACAACGTCAATATTATGTAGAACTTCGGAGATTCAGTCATGCTTCCAAACCTTTTCAATAGAAAGTTGAATTAGGTCCAGTATTTTTTTTTTCTTTTTAAAATAGGCATATAATAAAAATATATTCTATTAAAAAGATAATATAAGATACCTATTTGTAATCTACGAAAAATTGTTTTGATGGATTTTACTCAACAGAATCTGCAAATTAGAGCTCTCAATTCAGCTCTCCATCAGTTTTTGCCTAAACATGCGTCAGGAGAATGCTTATGTTAAATAAGTAAATAAATAATTTTAAAAATGCTTTATTACCTTTGTAGTAAAGAAAACGAACTATTTTTATCAAGTTATTGTTACTAATACAATAACAAATATTATTCAATTTTAACGACGAAATCATGCATCTACGCACATTTTTACACGACTGCTCAGCACACTCACAAGTCGTCAGCTGCCAATATATCAATCAGTTAGTCTGACTATACACGATGTTGGTAACTTGAGCACACAATAGGTGTAGGCTAAATGCATGTCACACACGCTACACACGGAGATAATCACTTGTATTTACATTGACAACTGGAGAGAGCTCGCAACACATGCGGTCGACCTTTATTGATTGGCCAGTGGTCCGTGTATTGCAGTTAATTATAGGTCTAAAGTGCTGCATATTCAGTGCAGTAGCTTTCTGTTTTAAGGATTGTGGTCTCTAGTCATAAATCAATAAATATTTTTTTTGGGATATTATTTTTTTAACTTTCCTGTCGTATGAGTTTTCTTCAGATCGGACCATAGCCTACTTGCTGGAGAGTTCAAAGTGCTCGTTCACTTGCACCTTTGATGACTTAAAGAATGGCACACCAATGCCACAATCATCCAAAGTACTGTAGCGGTTGTTTGCATGAGACAGCCTTACGATTGTTTATGTTGTCTATCAGAACTTATACATTCAAACTGTCAAACTAATTTAGACAAAGAATAGCTGAAAAAACAATAGAAGGGAGATCAGACTCACAAGCCGAAGAAGGAAGATTTAAATAAGATTTGTAAAACGACTTATACAAATCATTTTCAAATATGACAACAAACGTGTTATTATGAGACCCCGGGAACACCCGAGACTTTAGGGATCCTACAATACCGTCGTCGCGAAAATAGAGAGAACGAAGAAAGCAAACCATTGAAAGGTTGTCTTAAAACGAAAGTCATAGGTGTTCTTGAAAAGTAGAGTGTTATCGAACTGTGCTTTTATCCAGGACTAGCTTTTGCCGGCGGCTTCGCCAGCGTGAAGATCGAAAATTATGCCATAGGAACGTATTACCGGGATAAAAAGTATCATGTGTGTTAATCCAGGTTATAAACTATCTGTGTGCCAAATTTCTTCTAAATCCGTTCAGCCGTTTTTGCGCGATTGAGTAATAAACATACACTTTTAGATTTATAATACTAATGGGATAATGGGATTTAATAATGTAGATCTATTATTATTTAATAATGTAGATCTATTATTATTTTAACCGACTTCCAAAAGAAAGAGGTTATCAATTCGACACGTTTATATATATTTTATTTTTTATGTATGTTCGGGCATAACTCCGTCATATAAAAACGGATTTGCAAAATTATTATTTTTTTCGAAAGGGATTTATTTCGAAATGGTCCAATCCGATCCGATCCGAAATTAAAGTGTTATTTTATGAGACTTAATTATTATTACTCGAAATTAATGTGCAATAAAGAAAATTGGTATTTATTCCGAAAAAACACTATTAAGTGAAAAATAACACTTCAATTTCGGAAGTCGGTTACTTTGGATATGTGTTTATATTAAAGTTATTTTTCACTTTATAGTGTTTTTTTGGAAGTCAGTTTTTTTTTTTTTGGAAAAAGTTTTTTTTTATATTTTCTGAATGTGATAACATTGTTGGCCTTGTAGACTATAGATTTAAAGACCATTTTCTATTTTATCAAGTACCTGGTAGATATTGACAGGCCTCCCATACCCATTTTAAACACTAATTTGAAACCATTTTAAAAACTAATTAATTTTAAAAGAGTAACCGTGGAGTTTCTTGCCGGCTCTTCTGCATAGAAAATAAACAATTGGAACCGTGCACCTAGCTTCTGACGTTTCATAAGTGCCTATGTAGGTTAATGTGGAATAAAATATTTTGGTATTTTTTTCTGACTTACTAAAATGAAAGCAAGAAAGAAAGAAAAGAAAGGAAAGAAAAGAAGAAAGAAAATACATTTATATAGCATAGACTAAAAAGGCACACAATATACAGCAAAAAATAAAAACCTTAAGTAAAAATAAAAAAATAAAAAATTACAAAAAGTGTGATGTCAGAAACTAGCATTAAAGTTTGCCTCATGGCTGCGCTAAAATCACAATATCATTTCTAAACAGAAGGTAGGGAAGTGGGTCCACAATATCTTGCACAACGCACCGCGTCATCTTTCTGTGCTACGCTGTTGGCACGTTCCGGGGCAATGAAGTTATTTACTTAATAAAATGTAGCTATGAGAAACAGGTGCTACTAAATAATTTGAAATAGCTTCAATAATATATTTCATTTTAGCCAGCAAAACTGATATACAATCTCGCAAAATTATGTCACTGAATAATAAAAACATACAAATTACGGCCTTACTATCGGTGAATCCCACAAAATTACTCGTGCTGCCATAAACATTATAATAATAGTTGGTATGTAGTATACGACCTCATTTCTAGCCCCCCTTCTAATGACTTGCCAAGCTTACTTTTTATGTGACATTTTATTACCAAGGATAAACCTTTATAAATTAATCTCCACCCTGTATAGCACCATTCATTTTGGCACACCCCTCGTTATAAGTATCATGGCGGCACTTGATATATTGAGGTAAAAAAAGAAGATCTACCTGATTAATCATTAAATTAGAGATAGATTGATGAGGAAAGTACTGTGATTGTAATGAATGCTTGAATTTAAATAGCGTCAAGCGAAAAAACAATTTTAAACTATTATATCAATTTATAATCATTATGTTATTACATATTTATTCAAGTTTTAAAAGATACGGTTTCCTAAAAGACCGCAATAGAACTTCGCACCATTCAGTACAATGATCGTTTTATGTGACAAGGATAGAAGAATAACTTTAAAATCGTGTATCTTCTCTATTTTTCAGCGATGTTATTTATGTTTTTGCAATTCGATTTTTAAGTGACTTCTTTAAAATAAGTATTAATGCATGTACATTTTTATAGTAGTGAAATACCCTATTACTGGCGGTATGTCGCGTTTTCCGTAGTGCTACGAAACTTTAGCTTAAAAATAAAATCATTTTATTTTATAAAGTAATTGGGTTGGTACTGGCCGGCTAGACAATATCTCCGATTAAAACTATAAGTAATCTAATTTTGAAATAAGAATCGCATGAAGTCTATATTCATACCAACACTACACTTACAGATCGGTGTGACTTTCTCAAACGTTTCAAATCAATGCTCGAAGTTAAGGAAAATATTAGATTTCTGTCCGTTTTCCTCAATTTATGAAGACGATGATATATAAAATGGATCTATTATTAACCGAAGTAAATTTATTTGTCACGCAACTAGACAAATTGGAAAAAAAAATAAAGGCCAGTTTTTATTTAGCTATAGTTTATTTTATTTTTTTCACTTCGAGGGGATCGTTGCTAAGTATTAAGAGCCGTACGGGTCGGTCGGCGCTTGCCGAGGTTAGTCAGTAGATGAGGGACCATCCTTCAGACCGAAACCTCTCCGTGCCATGGAAGCACGTTAAGCCGTGGTCCCGGCTGTCATTCGTACATCTGTCATAGCCGTTACGTGTCATCAGAAACCCGACAATCCAGACAACCAATCTTACCAAGGTGTACGTATTATATTTACTCGGATATGCAGTCGCTTTCTGTGAAATACTACCCCGTAGTCAAATTGATTGAGTTTAATTTTTTTTTTTTGGGTGGAAAGTCGTCAAACTTCTCCCGCTCTGGGTGGAGCAGGAGGGCGTGTCAGACTTTTACTGAGTAAAACCCACCCGTGTTCCCTCAGTTGCCTATGTGCCAGGTGTCGCGGTAACTCTTTCGAACAACCCGCACCCCTGGTATGCATCGGCCCTTGCGGGCTCCATCAATTGTTGCTGACATCTCTTTGAGGTGCGCGTGAAACACAACGCGCCATCGACCCGGTCTTGGTCCTTACCGGACAGCGAGCTACCCATTACTCGCTGCCCGCAAGCCCGCGCCTACGGTGGCCGGGAATCAGCCTGGGATTCCCGCCGCCCAGGGCGTCTCCTGCAAAGTCTACAGCCGTCCGACCAGGGCCGGGCGCGAGAGATCGCCGCTGCCGATCGCCTCCATGAGGACACGGCGGTGCAGGTGCTCCGCCCAAGCCGGGCAGACCTCCACCGTATGCTCCACCGTGTCCTCAGGGCGATCTTCGCAATGGAAACACCCGGGGCAAATTGATTGAATTTTGATTTTCAATTTCGAAGGAGGGTATTTCGCGATTAATTAACCGTCTGCAAAACAAATAAATGTTCTCAGCAAAAATATAAACTGGCAATAAAAAAACCTAGACAGCTGTTATTAATTCTCAACCTAAAACACCTACTTACGTTATTAAAATAACCAAATTAATAAAGTGAAGAAAGTAAAATTAATATTAGTCCCAAACTTAATACATTCTGGAACGTTCTGCTATTATCATAAAATTAATTTTGATACCTGCTCCTGTAACTCAAAGATATTCTCACGCTTCTGAAACGTTCATTACGACAGTATATTTCAGTAAAAATCGTGAAAGAATTTGTCTTCCGCATTAAAATTATAATATTTTACATGGTCGTGTAAAAATTTGGAGAACATTTTGAAAGAAAATTACAGCGCCTTCTAGAATTTAGAAGAAGATTCATTTATAATTAGAAGCGTCATGTTACTGCTACTCACAAATTACTACTATTGCCATTATTCAAGGTAGGCAGTATATGCGCCCTCACGGGCTTAGTCGCCGTAGGAGACGCACTGGGTGTCGGGAATCCCAGGCTGATTCCCGGCCACCGTAGGCGCGGGTTTGCGGACGGCGAGTAATGGGTAGCTCGCTGTCCGGTAAAGACCAAGCCCGGGTCGACGGCGCGTTGTGTTCCACGCGCGCCTCAAAGAGATTTCAGAACCAGCTGATGGGGCCCGCAAGAGCCGATGCCTGCCAGGGATGCGGGTTGCTCGAAAGAGATACCGCGGGCCCTGGCACACAGGCAACTGGGGGAATACGGGTGGGTTTTAGTCAGTTAAAAGTCTGACGCGCCCTCCTGCTCCACCCAGAGGGGGAGAAGTTATTTGATGATTTCCCACCCAAAAAAGAAAACCATAATTCAAGGTCAAAATTAGCGATACGTTATAAAACGAAGTATGAATTGAGAAAATTCGTTCGTTTTGTCGTGTTAAAATATCACGACCCATCACGTCTGTGAACTATACCTACACAAAAAAAATGTTTTTGGAAACTGATATTTCAAGTAACTACACACTTCCTACGGTTATTGACCCCAAAAAACATTATTTTTATTTTTTTTGTGATAATATCACGTTTAGGTCGATACTCATCAAGTCTGTGTGGAGTTAACTTAATTTGATCCTGTTTTATTATTGCATGATTTAAAAAAAAAATTACAGGTTGACGCGAATGTAGGTAATGTTTATTAGTTTTTATACAACAGAGAGTTTGTTTTTATTCAACAAGCCACATTTAACTTTAAAAAAGTAAAAATCTGATACGATTCGAATATTCAATTTATATTTTAAATAAACAATTGATCTACTCTTATTACAAACAAGATTTCGTGTGCATGTTATAACAGACAATATAATGCCACAAAAAATATATGCTGGCATGAGTCTATGGTCGACGCAAGAAAACTTCCAGCACTATTTTTAAAGGCCTAGGTTAGTTGAACGTACGTCTAGACAGACTTTGAAAGTAATCTAGTTTTATTAGGATCACCTGTCTAGCTGAATCTCGAAACCCGAAACCTTAATTAAGAGGTCTGGACATGACTGTCATACATTGATGTCACCGATGATAAAACGGGGACAGGATAATTCAATTAGCTCCCTACATATTCTGGGCTCGACCCAACTTTGTCGTACGCGGTTTTTGCCTGTGAAGGTTTAATCTCCTCACGAATTGATTACTCGAGATCAGATATCAAGACTGTTTTTAGGGTACCGCAACTGATTGACAAAAACTGAACCCCTTTTTTTGACCGTCTGCAGACCAGTGATTTAATTTAATTCAATGCGTTGAGTCAGAGAGCAGTGCTCGCCCAGTGCAAAAAAGCTCCGGCTTCCGAGTTGTAAGTCGTGGGTTTGAACAGAAGCAGGCGTTTTACTCTGTGTAAACAATCACCACTGTTTTAAAAACGGTGCAGGAAAACATCGCAAGGAAACCGGCATGGTCAAATTTTTGGTTCTACCAAAAATTCGTAAACATGTCAAAATCAAAAGTCATTTATTCAAATTTGGCTGAGAATCAGCACTTTTCGAACGTCAAAATACATAAGACAGTCCTCCAAAACGCCCGCCCTTCAGCACTTCCTAGTGCTTTAGCTGGGAAGCAGAAGTGGCGAAACAAACTCCCCAGCAGCAGAGCTGTCTGTTTAGTCGGATAGACTTGATTCTATACATACATAGGCAAAGTAATAAACATTACGAGACACAAAACATTAATTAAATAATTAGTCAAAATGTCAGCTAGCCATGCCAGTATACCAACAATTAAAATGAAAACTGTCGAGGCCACATAAAGCATAATACAACTCATAAAAAAAAAAATTGTTAGTAGATCATGTCAATAACTAATGACATAATAGATAATAATAAAAAATACTTAGACAGGCAATAAAAAATAATAAAATAATTATATTAAACCATATAACCTGTCACTAGATACGCCAATTCTGGAGAAAGAACATAAACATTGTCTTGAGTTAATCACCGCGACCAACTATTCTTGTCATTTAAATAGTCGTTGATGGATTAGTAAGCCTTTAAAATCCTTCCTTTGTTAGGAAGGATTTTACTTGAGCTAACGCATTAAAAGGCAAATCTAGCAAAGAAGACACCAACTGACGATGTGTCATCTACCAACCCAATCTAGGCCCGCGTGGTATATTACAGCCATTAACCTCTCGAGGAGAAGAGAGCTGTGTCCTAGCAGCATACATTATAGGCTGGTTATGTATGAGTAATAGTTCAATCGTGTATAATCACTTTCTATGCACTATAGAACCCTTATAAAGGTTGTCCCAACAAAAGTGCCGGATTTAATTTTAAAGAAAAACACATTTATTTTTGAATTAAGCAAACATTTTTATTTCAACATAAAGAAAAATAGTTCCGATTAAACGTGGAATACAACATCAGGCAAAAGGCCACCACGAAACCTCTGGCACAGGGTTATTTCTTTTGTTAAAATTTTGAATTTTTACATATATAATAATTTTGAAACGTCTTCGCATAAATGTGGCTGTAGTTCACCAATAATGCGCCGTATTGCCTCTTTAAGATGTACAACTGTTTCAGGCTTATTCGCATACACCTTTTTCTTCACATAGCGCCAAAGAAAAAACAACGAATTGGCGAACCGTTTTCGCAAAACTTTCACCATTTTTGTAATGTGTTTTAATACAATAATTCAACGTTGTTGGTTTGAATCATCATATCAGCTGAAAGACGTCCACCGCTGGACATAAGCCTGCCCCAAAAAGGGGGGATTTGCCATAATCGCCTCGCTTGGCAGGCGGGTTGGCGATCGCAGTATGGTGGTCAAATGCATAGAGAACGCTGCTACTCATTCTCTAGTAAGTCCCTTAGTCGCTTTCTACGACACCCACGGGAAGAAATGGGATGGTGCTATTCTTTTACGTCCGGCACCACACGGACCAATGGTTTGAATACTTCTCCATATTCTTAAATCGCGTGGTCGGTTCGTGACAACTGTCAAAAAAAAATCACCGTGAAACTCGTATCAACAAAATGGCGGCAAATTTAAATCCGGTTCTTGTTGGGACACCCCATATTTCCATGTTTGTACGGTTTCGTTACTGGCAAAAACATTCGTTTCATTTATTATATAAAACCTTTGCAGATAATATTATTGCATTACTGGAGCATTACTGATATTTCTGTGAACGTCAATGTTATTTTATTTATTCAGTAAACCAATCTTTTGATGTTTTGACAGGTAGGCAGAAACATTACGATATTTCAGAAAGATTGTTTTGTTATTTTTCTGTATCATGCTTTGATTGAAGTGCCTTTTAAAATAGAATGCTTTGTTTATTATTTATTTGTCATTTTCTTATTTGATTTTATACATTATACATACATATTGATACATAAACTCACGCTCGGTATTTACGTTACATTTACATTTTTTTAATGTTGCCCCACACTAGGAATTTCTCCTGTATTGTGGGAGCTTTTACAAACATTTAAACTCACATACACAAACAGCTAGAACCGGAACAACTACTTGGAGGTCATATAAATATTTTTTCCGTGCGGGAATCGAAACCGCGGATCGCAGCGCAGCCGACAATCGCTTAACCGCTGCGCCAACCATGCCGTGTAATATTTACAAGAAAGATGTTAGTGGAAACACCCTAGGAGGATATATACAGTGACATTATTGGTGATGATAATCAAAAAGTTCAGGTGCGTAGTATTCGCAACCGGCGTGCCTGTATGAGCAGATATATGATGGCAACGAGCCAATAGGACTATACAACGTGTAACGGAAAGGGTATATACATACCAAGGGCACGGCTTCTTTGGACGATATCAAACGATATTGGAAGGGTTTTTGAATCCTATCTCTACATGTTCGGTAGTTATGAGAATTTTTTATACATTGATACCAGAAACCGAACTTTTCAAATTGAAATAAGCACATCTCTCGGAAGTGATTTATCGTGATTTTGGCAAGTAACGTGGAAAGTTATTGACCTACGTAATGCGGTGACACGTTTGTTATGATTTGAAACATATGAAACGTTTCAATTCTTAGAGTATTTTATTTTGAGCTGAAACGATGTATAGTGATTCTATACCAGCTGTTATCTTAAGTGCTTAAGGATAGCAAAAGGATTTCTGTTACACCCGGTATAAGGATCGTAGCGGTATATAGTTCCTGCCTAACACTGTTGGAAGAAGGCATGAGCTTCAAATTAAAGTTCTGCAATATTTAATTTCTAAAAGCCCTACAGATTACATCTAGTTATGGAATAGGTATTTTTATATTAAATTTTGTTCCAAATTCCTTCATTCCTATATTAATAATTCCTGGAATCAATATCGTCCTCTGTTCGCTTTGTGTTCATCGGTACGCAGTCAAACACAAGTATGGTCCCTATATTAAAACCGCAACTTGCGACGTGGTCACACGATATACAGGGTGTATAATGTGGATGGGACCGTAAGAGCTTTGTAGCTACAGGAAAACGGTCTTAGAATCCCTAATCGGTCATAAATTCACCCTATATACATAAAATGTTTCAGGTATTCAGGACTTATAAATGTTCTAAATCCCAAAATAGGAACGTGTGGGTACAAATCGAGTTATCTATGCGCTCGTAGCTTCTCGCTACTATAACAAAGAGCCCGCGGTTAGGACAATGATGAAGCACTCAAGTTATATTACAAGTAAATGATCATAGAATCTAGGAACGAATTTAGGAACTATCTCATGCCCTAGAGTCAAATTTTTATTTATGTACCAGACAGCAATGAACTTTTACCCGATTTTACAAAAAGGAGAAGGTTCTCAGTTCCGTTGTTTTTTTTTTTTTTAATTCGGAACAGGGTGGTAAAAAGCGAAAATACAAAACCAGAGAGAACTTTTAGAGACACCTAATTCCGAAATTAAAATTATTTTTCACTTTGTAGTGTTTCGGGTCGGCTTCCAGTATAACCGGATGTAGTTGAATACCAGTATTGTATATGGAGCGACTGCCTATCTGACCTTCACAACCAAGTTACTGGGTAATACAATACCTCTCGGTAAGACTGATTGTCGGACTTTCGGGCTTCTAACGACCCGTAACGACTGTCAAAGATCCACAAATGACAGCCGAGATCAACGGCTTAAAATACTTTCCGAGGCACGGAGGGGTCTTGGTATGTAAAGATGGTCACCCATCCACGGACCAACCGCGGCAAACGTAGCTTAACCTGATCAATCGACCAGTGTGGCTGTTATCACTTAACCACAAGCTGTTGCAAGTTGGTTTAATAGTATAGATTACTAATATACAGGGTGGCAGGGACCTCGACGCGCGAACTGTAACCATGAATTTAACACATGAGTGCCCCCCAGGATAAAGATATTTCATCAATTAACAACACACACAGCCAACTGAAGGAACACGGGTGGGTTTTAGTCAGTAAAAGTCTGACACGCCCTCCCGATCCACCCAGAGCAGGAGAAGTTATTTGATGACTTCCGACCCTCAAAAAAAAATACCATTTCGCTGTTAACGCGTAAAAAGGTTAGACAGACTTACTTTCGCATTTATAATAAAGTATGGTAAGGTAATCTTTTATACAATCCCCCCGTTGTTTCTTTAATCTACTCTTGTAGCAACACTAGCTTCCGTCTGTGTGAGATTTCTTGCTTAAATATAAAATAAAATCATATAGCATCGCATCGCCCGCGATTTTACGTTGTTTTTTCTTAGCGTTCTTTAAAAAAAAAAAATCTTTTTACTCGGCTCCTTAGGGTCCTAGTGATGTAAAATTGCATATAAACTTTCTCAAAAAATGAGTTATTAAATGCAAAAATATTTTTTTAAAATCTGGATTGATAGTTCCAAAGATTACCCATACAAATAATTGTAACCGCTTTATAATATTGGTACTTATAGATTATGTACCAATTATACACAACCAATACGGCGGCCATATCGTCTATATTATATAGCCGACTGTTTAAATTTCAACATTAAGTTTTAGTTCACTGACCCCAACCTTTCAATAAGGTATTTCATAAAGCCAGCTAAATCGATCGCTCACGTTCACCCACGAGAGTATACCTTCATCAAATTGTATCACGCAAATGCAGTCCTCATTTATGGCAGGAGCGTGGCACTCGAACATTAATTGGTGGGAATATCGGTCAGGGTCGTGACCCTTTGCCAGGGGTTGCATTTGAGTGAGCGGGAAGCATGGGACGCACACCCCTTCAGATGAATTGACGTTTAAATATAGTCGATCTCGTAATTGTTTTACAACTTTTGACACCACCTTACAAAGAATTAAAATGTGGCGGCCATCTACAATGCCACATAATACAACATCCCGACATCAACCGTCGGGCAGTTGCCCACCAGACACAACACCCGTCTGGTCGGAGGATCCTCCCTTTTCAATAGAGTATGAGTAAACTTTACACCCTGTTCCTTGTACCTCTATAAAAACAATCCTGACTAATCCTAATTTATAATATTGTAAATTTGAAAGTTTGTATTCTTGAATGTTTGTTACTCAATCATGCAAAAACGGCTGAATGGATAAGGATGAAATTTGGCATATAGATAGTTGATTAACACAAAGGATACCTTTATCCCAGTTGTACGTTCACGTGGGATAATTTCCGACCTCGACGCGGGTGAAGCCACAGGCAATGGCTAGTAATACTATAAAGTAAGTACGAAAGGTGAGTTTGTTTGTAACGCTTTCTCGCTTTAACAACTGAATGGATTTAGCACACAGATAGACCGTGACCTGGATAAGACACAGGCTCCTTTTCATGCTGAATCGCAGACAAAGTGACGGGCAACAGCTAGTAATAAATAATTACACGATGCGATTTAATTACCTGTGGCATGCTATAAGTTGAAGCAACAACAAAAGTGTTTAAAGCGGTGCCGCTTTAAAACAATGTTTAGCCGATGCAAGACATTTCTTGCTTCAAATTTAATGTACACCTCAGGCAAGAAACATGCATCGACACTAAGGTTAAAAGTAAGTTGTCTCACTGTCACATGTATTCCAAGCAAAAATAGATTTTGACTCTTACGATGCAAGTGACATTCTCTCTTAGGGTGGTAACGCAATTCTACGGTCAACTATGCAATAAACTTTGTATTGAAAACAAAAACAGTTTATAAATATTGTGTCGAGATAAGTCTAAATAAAGTAGTGCTTATTTATTGATTGGCTTGACCTAACTTTCTATTCTCCAAAAGGTTGTTTCTGAAAAACAGCGCTGTTGACACTAGGTCCGTCCGAAGTCACAGCATTTTGCTGAGCAACGACCTGTTCTTGCACAGATACGACGCACGGCTTTGTTGTTTTAAAATTTGTGGTTTTTTTTGGTATGAAGTAGTATAATGCACTCTGCTATCGGCATTTTGTTTTTGTTTTGATGGATATTATATAACTACCGGCGCCGTAACGCAGTATATAAGTTGTCTATGGTCCCAAGCCTTGACTGACATTAACAGTCAATGGACAATATTGTATAACCTTCCGACTTGGATACGGGGCTTTTGTCTAAATTGTATGTGTGCATTTTCTCAGCATAATTTTATTGTTTTTGTAATGTGCGTTTTGTTTGTGCAGAATAAACATTTTTCTTTCTTTCTTTCTTTTATTTTGATACTCAGGTCAGACAGTGTTAATTATCGTGTGTATGTACAGCCTTCGTTCTCATTCTGTGTTTTTATCTACTCTTGGCGTTGTGCGGCTAAAATTTTGAATACAGATCTCAGCGAGCAGACCTAGTCAGTTTAAAAAAATAAAAAACGAACTCACATGGTTTATCATAACTACTATTAATTTATATCTGTTTTAATAGTTTTTATGGTTATAATTATTGAACAATGGCACCCCTAATAATTCCTACTTTTTGCACACTCTAATTGCCTCTTTTCGTGAATTAAAATAATTCTTGTTTTAGTATCCTGAAAATAATAAAAAGCCTTTAAAGCCAAGTAACTGCAACCGCAATTCCAGCCCAACCTAACCCGTTTGGTCGGGAGTACCCTAGCTTAGTTAGTACAACCAAATGTAAGACCAGGCCAAGTTAAAAAGAGGCTCTATTTATAAAAAAAAGTGTGCGTCGTAGAGGCGCAAAAAGTTTTTAGAAGGTCATTAATAGAAAAAAAATGTCCACCATTAGAAAATCAATAAGTTTTTAGGGGATTTTAGAGGATTCGTAAAAATATCGAGGCGGGATTTTAAAACTCACAGGATTTTCAACTCACCGAAAGCTGAAACAAGCATTGAGAATCCTGGGCACGCCACGATTGCGGCGGTAAGTCCCCTCTTTGAGAAGTGGCTTGAGAGGCGGCATGGCGTCCTCACCTTTCGCCTGACATACTCGTAGGTCCTCACCGGACACGGTTGTTTAGGGAGGTTCCTGTTTTGAATAAGGCGGGAGGAAACGCCCGGGTGTTTCCATTGCGAAGATCGCCCTGAGGACACAGTGGAGCATACGGTGGATGTCTGCCCGCTTTAAGCACCACCGTGTCCTTGTGGAGGCGATCGGCGGTGGCGATCTCTTGCGTTCGACCCTGGTCCAGACCATGGTACGGAGTGAGAAAACGAGAGTGCATGGCTAGCCGTCGCCTTCTTCTGCGAAGCAATAATGTTCGCGAAGAGGGAGGTGGCGCACGTGAGGGAGGGAGGGAGACGCACTATATGCGCCCTCTCGGCCCTAGCCTCGGCAGGAGACGCCCTGGGCGTCAGGAATCTCAGGCTGATTCCCGGCCACTGAAGACGCGGGCTTGCGGACGGCGAATAATGGGTAGCTCGCTATCCGGTAAGAACCAAGCCCGGTTCGACGGCGCGTTGTGTACCACGCGCGCCTCAAAGAGATGTCAGCACCAAGTAGTGGGGTCTGCAAGGACCGATGCCTGCCAGGGGAACGAGTTGTTCGAAAGAGATGCCCTCGCCCCTGGCACACACGCAACTGAGGGAACACGGGTGGGTTTTGATCAGTAAAAGTCTGACGCGCCCTCCTGGTCTACCCAGAGTGGGAGAAGTCATTTGAAGATTTCTCACCCAAAAAAAAGGAAACAATATCGCTTTGCCCGACCCAGGAATTGAACCCAGGACCTCATGCTCAGCAGTAGCGATTGCGGCCACTTCCTCGGGCGGTAACATTTTTATATCACTCAATAGATTACGACACGGTCGCGGTTTCATACCTATGTCGTATTATCCCTTTAACCATTCGTCCAAACTAGATGCAGTAAAACAGAAAAGTCTTTTATTTGAAACAAATGAGACGATAAATTTACCTATTTTGATAAGAATTCATAATCGTTGACAATATTATCAATAAACATGACCTAAATAAATTTTTTAATATAAAAAACTACTTTTTGTGACTTAAATATAAAAGTTAGACAAATGCCTATGACTTTTTGTACGCGTTATCAAGTTGTACAACTTTGCTCTAAAACTGAATCATACATCTCTCGTCGTTAAGGCAGCGTTCGTAAGAAACGTTTTCATTCGACCGTTTTTTCTCCGACTTGCTGTACAAATTCGACTACCAAGAAAAAGTCTTTTAATTTTTCGTGTTAATATATAGACACTCACAAATAATGTGTCTTTCTATTGATAAAAGAACTTTCAAAATCGGTTCAGTAGATCCAGAGATTACCCCCTACAAACTCACAAACTCACAAACTTTACGGATATACAATATTACAATGGATAAGGCATATAAGGAAATATTTCTCTCCACACGTATTCTGAAATATTTGCGTACTGCCGGATTCGAATTCGGAGATCTTTCCCAAAGTTGAATTGCTCTCATTCGTATGATTGATTGATTTGGAATTATTGTGTAAAAAAATATCATATATGTAGATAATCATTGTAGAATTTCCTTTTTGAAGTGTTCATTTTCTTTAGGCGTTCTTAGCGCTCTTTCTGAACAGTGAAAAAAATTGAACAATGCTCGGGTCGGTGACGCTGAATCTGGTATACTCGACTCCAGTCGATCCATGACGCTGAATCGTGTATATTCGGCTTCAGTCGTATGTTTTCACTTATATCATGAGTTCTTAAGTATACAGTGTATACTGAAAATAATACGAAAAAGAGGGTGTATTTAGTATACACCTTCGTTTTTATATAATTTTCAGTATGATGATGATGATTGGACTCCCTTTTCCGCACGTAGACTCCCATTCGGTCCGTTGTGAGTGAAATTTTCAGTATGTTCTACCTTTAAAGATTATTTAAGGATAGGATGGTAGTGAAATAAACACAAGCAAGAAATAAATTAAAACATTTAATAAATCACTTTATTCTTTAATCATTTATTCTCATCTTTTTATTATAATTTGAAGAACACCATTTTATAATCCTCTGTTAGTTCATATATCTTTTTATTTTACAACATAGTTACTTATTTTACAACCATCATTAATACATCGATTTACAATAAATATTACCTAACTAACAATATAAATGTATATTATTTTATATAATTGTAAACGGGACGACTTTATTTACGTTTTCTTCTTTAATTGTTGTTTTATACGTAATTTTAATACACATTTAATAAATAACATTTTATTCAGAACAAACATTTATATATCACTGCTACGGAGAAAACTTTCATCTAGAATATTTCGGAGATTAAGGACCCATTACACCACTAATCACGCTATACGCGTCTAGCGTTAACGCGCTCCCCAAACGTAGGATACCGTAAAATGCTCAGATTTTTGTCGCACAATTAATTTTATTAATACATATTACAAGCCAGAAAAAAAAATTGTATATTGTTACATGCTCAAAGCAAAGAATTATACAAAAATATTTCATAAAAATAAAATAGTGTCCTGATAAAACAATCGTAAAACAGAGCTCGACAAAAAATAAACTGGTAATAAATTTCTTAATTTTGTGTATACCTACTCTAATATTTTATGTAATGTTAATAAAAGGAATTCAATCAACTTAAGGAATACTTTAAAACAGTTTCACTTAGCGGTGCATTTATTTTATAACTTTATTAAAATTGCAAAATTACTTTTATTTGGTCGGCCATTTGATTCAACTAAGATCGAACTCATCGCTGTTTTGAACCTTATTTGTTGCTACAATGCCCTACAGTCAAAAACCTAAATTAAAAATGGCTTCTTACCGAAGCAAACGTTTATAAAACATCGTTATCTTCCTGTTAATCCTTTGAAGACCCCAGGGATAGAATGATATATATCAAATAAGTTTAACGTTAAACGCATTTAATTATTAGTGGTGTAGGCGGGCCTTTAAAATCAAAGTTGATAATTCAGTTAAATATTTATATACACTTTCACATAATATTATTATGATATTACGAGTGTTACCCAGTAACCGGGTTGTGGAGGTCAGATAGGCAGTCGCTCCATGTAAAAGACTTGGTATTCAGCCACATCCGGTTAGACTGGAAGCCGACCCCAACCTAGTTGGGAAAAGGCTAGGTAGATTAAAGGAGTTTATACAATATCAAGTAGATTTACTTTTTCCTGAATAATAGAAATTACATTAGAAGTCCCGCTGTAGTTTTGATTGCCTTAAAATCTATGTCACAATGGGTTTCATAAGTAGGTATTTATACATTGGATTTGGCACACTTTTGAACAGTACAAATAAAATGTTTGGCTCGGTAGTTAATGAAAAAGGTTTACAAAAAAAAGCATTAAAAATTTAGTACATTTAGTAGTTCTCGTCTCTAAAATACCTATAAATGCCTGTAGCAAACTAAAATATGTTGAGAAATTTAAATAGTCAAACTACTAAAAATATTACAAAAAAAAATCAGTCTTTAAACAGTTCTCAAATACTGCAGGAGCTGCTAAGTTATTATTTCACAGAGCAGAAATAATGGAAACGTTATCTAGAAATAAGATCAAATGACACATTTATTTTCCTCTACCTAAACTACTTTTTTTGTTAATATACCTATCTATTTGGTGTTTCACTTAATGAAAATTACACATCATCTACTTATCTTCACAAAAATATAGGTATTATTAATTATGTACTTTAGTTCGGGTCACTACTGAATATAAGTATCTGGAAGTGCCATTTTAATTTAATCTTTCTACAAACTCGTGTTTTTAGAATTTAGCTTTCTATATTGACTTACTTACAGAATAGAATTGAAATTACACTTTATGTACAATTCAAAACCTAGATTTAATTCCAGTAAATTATAATTATACCACGCACAACAATCTAACAAATATTTAAAATTATTTTAAATATATTTTCGTAATATTTAAAAATACCCTTTCTATACATCAATATTTTTAGAGCATCACGACTACTGAGACAGAGACACTTCAAGAGCTTTTTTATGTACAGTTTTATGACGTCAGAGTCAATGTTCTTATGTATATTTACAGAACGATTTTGTATCGGACGATTACAGCGGCCACATGTAGGATATGTTGGGCACGATGGCACGAGGCGGCGGGCGCTGCGTGTAAGTCGCGTGCGGCACGTACAGCACGTGCGGTACGTGCGGTGAGTGCGGCGCGTGCGGCACGTACGGAGCGGGCGACGCGGGCGGCGATGGTGACGCGAGCGGCGCGGCCGGTCGCGCTCAGATCGCGGCCAGCAGCGGACTCGGCGAGCGCGGCACCCGCCGCACGCTGCCGCTCCACGCCTCCCCCATCATATCCTCGTCTCCCTGCACACGCGCACTCGACATACTCTCAGCATCACACTCCTCAACTTCCCAACTCTGAGAGCGAGATGTTTCATTCGTTTTACTATGAGTAGGGCAGCTAGGACTAGGACGCCACTACCACGGAAGAGGAACTATGCGACAGAAAGTTTCTCATCCTCGTCATGCATTCAGCTCGCAGGCAATCTTACTCTACGACTCGCGGGGTCTAGGGAGTTGACGTGCGGGATTGTGCGAGTGAGTTAAACCACGTATTACGGTGTCAACACTTACATATAAGAAGTAATTACCATCATCGTGTGAGGCGCAGGCGCGGAGTGCGCCGGCGCCGGGGGGGCGGGAGGGGCCATCGGTGGCGGTGGCGCGGGCGGAGGCTCCGGTGATACCGCTGCGGGCGAGAACGACGCCGGCGCTAGAGGCGATTGCGCTACGAATAAAGATGTTAGGATTATTCCTAAACATGGTCCTTCGATGCAAACTTGCAATCTAGATCCACTTACCAGCGGCGGTCAGAGCCAGTACGAACTGACTCCAATGCACGCAGCAGCCGCAGCACAGCTGTAGAGTCGCTCTTCGTAAGGCCCGATGCAAAGCCATGAACAGCAGTGGATTGACAGCCGCGTGCACGTACGAGATATGTAGAGTGATTTGGAAATACATCTGGAAAAAACGCACGTTCAAACTTTCTTACTTCTTGCCTTCACTGTAAAATACTCTTTAAGTAATAAACCAATGATGTAGCTTTATATAATTTATTCTTATATCTTTACTTCATAAGCTATATGTGATGTAAGAGCCGGATGATGCAGCAAGGTGATGAGGAACAGCGGCCCCCAGAACAGCACATAAGCCGCCGTGATGACCAGGAACATGCGCACACGGCGGACGCCCTCGCGCTCCACTCGCGCCAGGTAGCCTCGGAGGCGACGACCGCCACCCAGAGGCAAGTTGTTACTGCCTGAAGGACGGCAATGACCGTCTGATAGAGTGCCGTCCACGGTCTAAGAGAAAATAAGTAATTTAAGAAAATATCAAGACTGAATCTTAAAATATTGCAAATAAAGCCTAGTTTTAAATAATACAATTTTGATGCCGAAAATAAAATCAACCAATCGTGCCTAGTGAAATCAAATAATTTAGAAACAAAAGCCAATTTATGAAGGAACGTCTGAGGACGTCACTCCGGAGTAATTTAGAAGCCCTATTTAGATAGCCTTGATGGTTCAATAAATAGAAACGGAGATCAGGGGAGGACAATTAATAATTGAATAGACATACTTATATAGATAATTTATTTTAATGAAGAGTAGAATCCGTTTATTTGGTAGGTATGCGTGAAATGTAAAAAGATATAGCAAGACAGATAAAAATAGAACAAAGTGCAGTCGCTGAAAGTACAATTGACTATCTACAAGATGAAACAAGCATGCATCACAGTCCTTACCCTGGGTCCGACGCTGTTGGGCAGGTTATCCATTCGCCTGTTGTCTCCTGCCATGCTGACAAGCGTGGTCACTAAACCAGCTACTCGTACCGCTTCTACGTTAGCCTGCATGCGATAAGATTTAAATTTATCGAATACTTAAATCTGAACGGCACTTTGGCAACGGCAAGCATCGAGCATGGTTTTGTTGTTTACAATTTATATGGATGGTGCACTTCTATAATGCGAACGTCCATTCCGAGTGGGGCGAATTCCGAAAATTTAAATCTTATTTGCGGTACACCGCAAGAGATATTGGCAAAGTACCAACAAAAATTCCTGTACCGGCCAACGTAAGACTAGAGAACTGAATATATGCACATATATTGTACAGCCACTTGGAATTATGCGGATGACTTCGTGAGTTTCAACGAGTTTGGAGCGCACCAGTTCTGCGTCTCTCGCAACTGTGAACTGCATTACACTACGAAACTTGTTACATGTCATTCAAAACAACTTCTAGCTAATACCATTTATCATAAAGCTGTGGATGACATGTTATGTTTACAAATTACTTCGCAATCAATGATGATCATGGAGAAGTTCGTTCTGTGAGAATGGAAGATGATGCAAACAAAGCATTACTTTTATTATTATTTCTCGTGAAACTAACCTCTCCATGCCATCTGTTATAGGGGGTCCCGAGGGTGTTCGTTGAGTGTAGTGTGATTAATGATATACAAACCTTCGTGAGATCCCGGTGGAGCTTTTTCAAGTGGAAAAGTGTCAATCCAATACAGACTGCGTTAACGCCTATCCACAGCGCGTTAAGCACATAATGCCTGAAGGGTCCTCGGACTAAAGGACACGACGGAGCGGGTCCGTAAGATCCGTAAGAGCCTGCACTGGCAGCCAAAGCTCCAGATAAGAACGTGGGTCCAAGATTTATCGTTATTGATGCAAACCAAATCATGAATGTTCCGAAAAGGACGCACTGTAACAAAGGGTTCATTTTACTACAAGATTTTTGGTTCATAAAATATTAAATGAGCTCAGTATTTCATTTGAGAAAACTCTTTAAAATTGGCAAAATTAAGAACAGGAAATGTGCTGTTATTATCTTTGTCAATTTCGAAATTTTCTCCTCGTTGGAATTAAAGTAACAGCAGGGGTCGTGAAGGGTACGACTAGATCATAGTTTTACCTGTGGGCTGTCCATTAGTAATGGCGCTGATAAATCAGCTTGCTCCTCCTCATTTTCCGGGAAAATTGGACTGTCGTTGAGCACTGTAGTGAGCATATTCACTGTTGACACCGTCACCTAAAATAAGTTGATCGTTAATTATCAAGTTGCTGATGAAATTGTAGAATTTGTGCCTATTAATGTGCAAGGGAAGAAAGGTGTGAGTTTGTTTGTGTTTGTATGTATGTATGCCTTTTAATTGTATTTTGTATAAACTTATTATTTTTTAATTTTTAATTGTTTTTTTTTATGAATCATGTGGTTTAAAATAAAGATTCTTATTTATTTGATTTATTGTTGCAACTTCAATTCCAGTGTTTATGGAAAGCCTGATTTTGAAATATATTGCGATATTCTTGCATTTAGGAATATACTACGTAATTAATTATTCCTATTAAGGGGTTTTATGCGCACGTACCTACGCATCAACATTTTGGACTAAAACAGATATACACAAATTACCAAATAATTTTCCATCCTAGTTCTAGCGTTATTTTTCTAATCTACGTCATAATTTCAACCTCCAGACACATTCGTCTACAAACACTTCAACTATTCAGAACTCATAAGATACTATCAAAATTAAGCATCGAAGATTATTCTTGGCACTTTTCTCATTCGTCCCAACTGAACTTAAGTGCCGATAAATCACTTTTATGTGCCAACTGCCTCCAGTTTCAAACAATCGTACTTTTGTCAGTGAAGATTTGCTACTTTTTGCATTCCATTGATGCTCATCTGATTTGATGATACTTAAGTTCAGAATCATTTTGGTTTCTAATAACAAAGGCGTTTGACGGTGACTTTTAAAGGCAATTGTTATAACATTAGCAGTTTTTGTTCACACCTAAGTTCTAGTCTTATTTTGTAAAGTAGGTACCATTAAAATTAGATTCGTCTTCGCAAAATAAAGTACTATTGACTAACTAAAATAATGCATGCGCTGACTGGACAGGTCCACTCAATCTGTGTGGTTCTTTCACTATTTCAGACACCAATCTACATGGTCTTCATATAATCTAACCAAGATTATGTCTGGACTTCAAAAGAGACTGTGATCTCAGAGTTTGTTTTGTAGTCGGATAGGAAACGCTGACCTTATCTAATTTAAACATACCTACTTACAGAAATGAAATAATTGATCACTTACAAATGCAAGCATTCACCCTGCTTAACTGACTGGGCCGGGTCCGTAATTTCCATTACATTTTATATTAATTACTCAGAGACTCGAAATATCTATTCATGACTACATAACCCCCAGAGAGCTAATTTCACTAATTTATATAACTGATAACGTAAACAGCGACATTCATAATGATAAAAAGTTATAGCTCAATGAACAGTCAATGGCTCATATAAGATAATGGGGCCATGTGGCCGAATGGTCAACTTATAGGCCATTAATCGAGATAATCATTTGCAAACATTTCCGCAAATGCTACCAGCCAATGGGAATCGACCATTCCTAAATGTGAACGTATACATTATTAATTCTAATGGATTGTCATTCCAGTTCTTTTTTGGATAAAATTGTATCATTGTATCCAGAAAGGTTTTAAACGCAGGACTCAGCTAAAAATGTCGCTTTGATAAAAAAAAACGCATACGTGTTCCATTTTCGTATTGCTACGGATCCAATTTAAGCGAAATGTAACATTAAACGATGTTACATACACTTGAAGAATTCTGTTACATACGGTACTTGTTATCTGTGCATGTTACGTCATAATACGTTATGACTGTTTGGAAGATATATATATTTTTTTATTATCCGCCTGAAATTTTTTAGCGTCTGGACAACAATATGACGTTTTGTGCAAGTAGAATAGAACTCATATACCCCTAACATTTACCTGGTACCATTTATTTAATAAAAGTTCCGAATATCCTTAAAATACATGAAAAAGAATACATCCTACGGCACTCGCGTAAAATTAATATTATCCAAAATAGGTAATAGTAAACGGCGTCAGCTGCGATTGCACATGAATGAAGCATGATGGAAGTGTGAGCGAGACGCTAGCATTAACTTCGCTCTCCTGCGCACAGGACGATACCGCCTGATCCCTACACACTCACGCACACATTTGCGCGTGTACCTACATACGTCACCGTGCTGTATGTAGTTGTAGTAGGCAAATAATTTGATACACTGAGTGACGCGTGTCTTGAAACCGTAAACCAAATAAATTACGTCTCGTAAGGTCGGTAAAGCTTTGATAGAAATGTAAACAAACCGCTGATGTTAAATACTTATAACAATCACTCACATTCATCTGTATTTCGAAGGTTTTAACGTGATGTGTAATAGAAAAGGATTCCAACAAGGTTGTTTAATCCAAATCGGATACTACAACTTACTAGGCGTATTTAAAGATCGTAATCAACTTATTTACAAATAATTACACGGATTCATTTTTACAAAATTACAGAAAATGAGTTATTATTTACAACAAAAAGTACCTTTTCAACGATATTGCAATATTTGTTCCAAATGTCCACCGTTTCTTTCTAAACACAAACTCCCACGTTTTTGCAAATTGGTTGTTAGACTCCTAAGCGTGTCTCTGTCACTTTTCAGAATATTAAAAACGTCTATTATTCGCTGTTTTAACTCATTTACACTACGAGCTTCTTCGGTGTACACTGAGGGTTTTAGTTCAACCCACAAATAAAAGTCTAATGGCGTTAGGTCTGGTGATCTCACCGGCCAGTTCACAGGTCCACCGCGACCTATCCACTTATCACGGAATTCACTTTCTAAATACGCGAGCACAGATCGCTCGTAGTGAGCTGGACACCCGTCGTGCTGAAAGTACATGTCCGGCAGATAGTCCAGAGGAACGTCTTCCAACATTGTGTCGATAACGGACTGTATTATTTCACGATACATTATCCCTGTCAATCGACCTTCGATACAAACTGGACCCATTATGCCAACGTGTATTATCCCGGCCCAAACATTGACACTGAATAGAACTTGATGAGCGTGTTCGTTTATTTTAAGTGAGTTTTGAATCTCCACCATTGCTCGTTGTGTAGGTACGTTGTAGCCGTACCAGCGCGGGTAAATATGGACTCGTCGCTCCATAGAATGTTCACCTGCGGTTGGAGTTGGAGTATGCGTACGTCATTATGAAAATAATCACTGGGCGGTCGAAGCACACACGATTCAAACGTAAAAAAACAGCGATCGACGTCACGCTATGGCTAATCGCAGGTGACTAGAGAGAGTGAGCACGAGACGCGGTACTCGGTTCGAAGGGCGCGCGGGCGGGAGGGGATGCGCATGCGGTGACACGTGAGCGGTACGCCTAAGGAAAGACATTTTGCGATAGTAGTTACCTACCCCGGCCGGCTTCAATCAAAGGATTGAATGTCGCTACGAATTCATTGATAATTTCTGCGCGTAGAGTAGGGTGCCTATAAGTTGGGTTTTGATATTATTTGCCGATATTTTTACTCTTTTCTATTTTTATTATTTTTTAAATTTTAGTATGAAAAGTTTACTACAAATAAGTAATAGTATTTATTGACAGGTTCATTTCATGTTAGGAAATAAAAAAAAAGAAGTGAAATTTCTATGCCATAGGCTTTTACTCCGTTCACCTATTATGCCCTATTTTTTTCCAGACGGTAAAAAAAATCATACGGTATATTATTTATATTTTTCTTTTTCAGTTACCTACTCGTGTATTAATATGACTAAACAAAAATAAATACCATTATTTAAAACTCAACTGAAGGGGCTCATGACTAAGTAATAACAGCCACACCGGTCGATCGATCGGTTGGTCTATGGATGGGTGACCTCTTTGCATACTGAGACCCCTCTGTGCCTCAGAAAGCATGTTAAGCCGTTGATCCCGGTTGTCATTTGTGCATCTTTGAGTCGTTACGGTAGTAAAGAGCTTGGAAGTCTGAAAACCAGGCATACCAAGAGTATTACCCAGAAACGGGGTTGTGGAGGGCAGATAGTCCAAGTAAAATACTGGTATTCAGTTGCATCTGCTTAGACTGGAAGCCGACCCCAAAATAGTTAAAAAAGGCTAGGCAGATTGATTTCAAACCTTTGTGTGTGTGCATGATTTTACACAAATAAATGATCTTTTATCATAATGCAATAATACCTACAAGAGTATGGTAATTTTTACTACTTTTCGTTACCTCTCTTACCTAAAACTTCTTTCCGTTTCTGAATACTTATCCATATTATCACAGTATTTTTCCAACTCGAATAGAACAATTTTCACTTGTCTACCACTAAACATAGCTTTATGATTGAGCTCTAATCTACAGGGCTATAAATATGCGTCGTATACTCGCATGTTTATGAGCCCTATAAGCCCTAGATCACATAATTCGAATTTTCAGTTTTTAGTTTCAATTTTTGAGCAGTGTTTCCAAATCGGTGACTGACCGTGACAGAAATGTAGTGGAAAAAAAAACAGCTGAAACCGCCAGTGCAGTTGTGGGTTGTGGCCTATGCGGTATTTAATTTCTAACGGTCGCATTGGTGCGGTTTTATACTCTGAAGGTTCATCTCGTTCAGTCGGCCATGTTGGATTGCGTGTCAAACGTGTGACCGAAGTGTGTCACGTAGGGAGGAATAAATATCAACAGACGGTTTTTTGTATTTTTAGTCTGTATCTGTTTGTATTGTTGCTATACGGTCTATTTGTGTGATGTTTACAAACAAATAGTAATTCAAAGTATTGGTCTTTATTTATGTGAAGGTTGTTTTGACTGAAAGTTATTTTTACTTTGTTTTCAAATTGTGAGAAAACCTGATTGAAAGACTAACTGTACGTTTGTGTAAAAATACAAAGATCCAAAAATCTTTGTCTTAAGATCTACAAGATAGCTTCCAAAAAACGCCCACCGTTTGACTTTCATTGAATTAGATAATAATACATCTATAGAAGCTTAAAATCACGCTCAGGATCTATTTCTCATTCTACAGATTAACAATGTCTGCCAGAGGCATGTTTGTGAAATTATTTTTCAAATATGTTATCACAAGTTTTCCCAATGTGTAAAACAGAGTTCGATTTTTGATTTATTGACCATTTTAGTGTTTTTTAAGAACATCGGCTCTAAAAATCACCCACTCCATTACTTTCATTGAATGAGAAAATAAACCCTATGAAGTAGTTTAAAATCACACAGAAGCCTGTATCACAGTGGATACAGATTTTGACCGTCTTCCTATACTTATATTGTGCACATCATAGCATCATAATCAGCCTTTAATGTTCCCACTGCTGGAACACAGGCCTCCTCTCGGTAAGAGGCAGTGGGCCGTAATCCTCCACGTGGGCCTAGTGCGAGATGGTGGATGTCATACGTCTTCGAATTTTTGGTTCTAGGACCGGTTTCCTCACGATGTTTTCCTTCACCGTTTTGAGAACAGTGGTGATGAAATAATTTAAGTAAAGTTAATGACCTATTTGCGTTGGGACCTACGACTCCTACAACTCGTAAGACGCGGGCGTTACCACTGGGCCACCAGTGCTCTCTATAAAGGGTGTAAGGGGAACGCTTCCGAAGCCAGAACATAGGTTATGTACAACTTAAATGTAAACGGATACCAATAACCTTTCGCCTTAAATTGGTTATTTTGCATCAATTTAAAACGTTTGAGGCTTCCGTAATGTTTCATAATGTTAACATTTGTTACTTCTAGCTACAATTATGTGAACATAATGCCGCATTGCATACGTAAGCGGGCACGCCCTTTATGCCTGGAGGCTTTAATTCAGGTTTTAAGTTCTGTTTATGTTTTTGTTTTTATTATTTATTTCTGCTTGAGTACTTTTTTATTATTATTATTTTTTGGTATATTGGCGTGTGCTAGCTGACATATGGCAAATATTATAATTGTATGTTTCGTAACAGCAGCAGGGTTGCAGCTGAAAATCAGGTGGTGCATACTGTGTAGCCACTTGACATTAAATATAGTTTTTGTTAATTCTCCAGTAGATGTAAGTAGGTACTAACACTAGTTTCTAAGTCGTTTGTATACTAACCAAATGGATTTTATGGGTCTGAAATAAAAGATTTTTATTTATTTATTTATTTTATTATGCTGAGCTGAGGCCCTTTTCGCAAACAAAATCTTAAAACTATAAATAAAACACAACAATGTTATTAATATAACGTTGTTGTGTTTTATTTATAGTTTTAAGGTTTTATAAGCTATAATGCCAATAAACGCATTTTTCTTTCTTTCTTTTATTTCGTAACGTTAATTACGTAACTATTGTATAGAATCAAGTTCTTCTAACATAACAGACAGCTGTACTGCTGGGGAGTTTATTGTGCCACTTCTTTTTCTTCTCAGCTAAAGCACTAGGAAGTGGTGAAGGGCGGGCGTTTTGGGGGACTGTCTTATGTAATTTTGACGTTCAAAAAGTGCTGACACCAGCCTAGTTTGAATAAATGACTTTTGATTTTTATTTTTATTTTTCTACTTTTTTATTTTGGCTGCACTTTACAAAGAATGCCTAAACTTAAAGTCGCCGCCTGGACTTGGGGTAGTTTTTAAATCTATTTAATCTCAAATAATGGTTCATTTAACTGTTCTCACAGAATAGTGTACAAAAAATGCTAAACAAATTAGGTAAAAATTGTAAAAAAAATCTAGATTTTTTTTATGGTACTGTATCGAGAATCACTAGCCCTATCACCTGTCTTCGTTTTCGGAAGCTTTTCCCTTACAACCTGTATTGTGTACATTGGAACATAATCTGGACAAAATTAATTGCCCAATTAATTAAGGTAGTTACTGTAGTTTAGGCAGAGTTAGTGAAACAGGCTATTCAGTATAAAGATAAAACACTTACCAGTAGCAAAAAGGCGGTTTCAACCAGTGAGCACTTGTACACCGGTTGACAACGGAACACGGCGATGCCGAGGGGCAGCAAGATGGCAGCCCTGGCCAGGTCCACTACCGCTTGGTGGAACAGCAGACCATGTGACCATCTACGACAAAGTTAATTGAAAATTAAATAAAAGAATACATTTTGATAGTCAGCCTTCTGAAACTCAAATCTCAACTACCAATCCGTCAAGTCTAAATAATATTTCCTTCCACTTTTTTCAAGCTGAATATGTATTTGAAACAGTTTTGTAAGTTTCTAAGCATAATTTCATTTAATACTAGCACAAAATCACTGCAATCTAACGGGTGTAAAAAGACGCGTAACAAAGCTGAGAGTATTTGGTTTTTAAGCTTAAAGGCTTCCCGCAGACAGGCGCGATGCAACGGTATGACGCGATTCTGGTAGAACAATTTCCATGAAAATGTTCTAATAAAGTGGCGTCGCGCTATTACGTCGCGCCAGCTTTCTGTAAGAGCCTTCAATGTGATCATTTTATTGCACTGAACGATCCTACGTTCCAACTTTTTTGGAACGAAGTTCCTTTTCGCGCGTTGCGAAAGGGGGCTAGACGGAAAAAATTAAGACCAAAAGTTGTAACGACACTTTTTGCTACATTGTTGTAAGCCGTGCGGCGTGCGCGTGTTTCTCTGCAGACAGAGACACAGACAGTGGGTGGATGGATTGGATGGATCGGATGGATCGGATGGATCGGATGGATCGGATGGATCGGCTGGATCGGATGGATCGGATGGATCGGATTGATCGGATGGGTCGGATTGATCGGATGGGTCGGATTGATCAGATTGATCGGATTGATCGGATTGATCGGATTGATCGGATTGATCGGATTGATCGGATTGATCGGATTGATCGGATTGATCGGATTGATCGGATTGATCGGATTGATCGGATTGATCGGATTGATCGGATTGATCGGATTGATTGAACATCCAAAACCAAACCAAAAGACCAAAACCCAAACAAAGACCAAAGACCTAAACTTGTACAAATCCCATAAACCAGCCAAACTGCGTGACAGTTTATCGGCAGGATTAGCGTTCGTATTAAACAATTTAATCAAACATCCAAGTAGGACATTGCATTAAGTAGTTCAGTTTTTGGAACGAAGTTTTGGATCGAAGTTCCTTATAACGCGTTGCGTAAGGGGGCTAGACGGAAAAAATTAAAACCATAAGTTGTAACGACACATTTTGCTACATTGTTGTAAGCCGTGCGGCGTGCGCGTGTTTCTCTGCAGACAGCGACACAGACAATATTATTATATATATATATATATAATATATATAGTCTGTGTACAATTAAAATTAGTGTAGTAAATTTTTTTAAATGTTATTACAATTCCTTCACTAATTAATCGAAAGGAACGTCGTTCCATCCGGGTGTCCCTTGACACCTCTCAAGTGTTTTTTTTTTTTCACGGAAACAACTTTGATATACATACTCATATAATTTTGCTTTAAATACCGCCAACAATTCCTGTACCGTTGCAAGCACTCCTAAGCACAATGTGCCGCAAACAGTGATTTTTCGCACTAAAAATATAAGTAGTAACCCAGCAATCATTTCTACTCAATGTTACTTAGTTTAATGTACAGAATGCGTGGATATCGGCTATGTGATAGATCTTATTACACCGTGTATAACATTAAATATAACGTTAATATCGTCAGCTATTATGTTCAATAATGGACCCTTAATGAGAGCGATAGACGATGAATGTCCAGCACTAAATAGAGTACAGAAACCTATTTCAGGTAACAGACAGACTTAACTGGGCGTCAGTTTAGTGGTAAGTACTCTATTCAGTAACTAGGTACATTTGACACATACAAACTGAATACCTTCTCTTCTGAACCTAGTTAACAGCCCCTATAATTGTCTTGCATTGACAGAAGAAAAGAACACTTGTCACTGCAGACAATTTCGTGTATATTATTGGATATACACCGTGACATTTAAGTCGTCTTACAAAGGTGGTCCACTCAATGTATCCGACATAAAATACCTACAGGCGCGATTTTTTTTTTTTTAAGTACCATTAATTAAGATAATAGGTACTAAGAAAAATGTATAATGCTTTAGAATTATGAAACACCCTCCCTGTTAATAATGTTTCCGTATCAAACGGTAGAAGATTTCTACCTACCTACCATAATACCATTACATTTCATCATTCATTCCATCTCCATAACAGGATGTTCGAAACTACATCATGCGTCTTAGTGAAAGATATATTTTTTTAAATTATTATTCATATTTCCAAAAATATATTTCTTTTCTATAAATGATTAGTAGTCATTGGATACATGAAGTGGGTTGCCGTTGTAAAACGACTAAAATGTCACGGTGTATAAAAACAAAAGGTATTGAAAAGGCAAATGTAAGTGGAAACGCTTCGAAGGGCTTCCTAGGAGGACATAATTAAAGTGACCATGTTGGTAATGTTCTTCAGAAAGGCCAGGTGCATAGTAATCGCAACCAGCGTGCGTGTATGACTAGAGGCCTTAGTGTGAATTTCTTTTGACCATCTCGATCAAACGCATCGATCGCGTTTGGCGCTCCGATTGGCCCTGAATTGGTGACGGACCAATCGGAGCGCCGAACGCGCTCGAAGCGTTTGATCGAGATGGTTAAATAAAACTCTCTGCTGGGAAGTTTGTTGCGCCACTTCTTCTTCCCAGCTAAAGCATTAGGAAGCGGCGAAGGGCGGGTGTTTTGGAGGATTGACTTATGTAATTTTAACGTTCAAAAAGTGCTGACTCTCGGCCTAGTTTGAATAAATGACTTTTGATTTTAATTTCACACTAGAGCCACAGATGTATGAACGTAAACGAGGCAATGTAAGGATCGTAACAGGTGGCGTTATGTAGTTTCTGTCTACCCACATGGGAAAATGGCGTGAGTATTATGTAAAAAAAGATCAGACAACATCATGATCCATAAAAGCACATCACATAACACACACGCAGAATATAGCACATCACATCATTTCCGCCCCAAAAAAAATAAAAGGCTATGTAAATCTAGGTCTCTTTGTCTCAATGTTTTTATTCACCACATGGTCAATGATGCCAGAGTTTAGCTGATCTCGCATTGTATACGATTTCCGTACAGTGCGAGACCAGCCTAAACTGGAAATGTATAGCTTGATGTATAGCTTGTACTAACTAAAATTGGAACGCCGCATTGGTACATGCCAGGTTCGAACTTGTCCCCAATTTCTTAATTGCCGAACTTAGGTACGGTCACCAAAAGAGCTAAGTCACCAGAGTCGTTAGATATAGTTGAAGTTTATTAAGAAACCGATATAGCAAATAGCACTGAATAGAGCAGTGGTCACTGCTCTCAAAACGTAAAGCTTAACATCTTGAGGAAGCCGGCATGGCCTAGAACCAAAAAATATAAGACATGTGGCGTCTACCAACCCGCATTGGGCCCGCGTGCTGGATTACGGCTCACTCCTGCACACAGAGAGGAGGCCTGTGTCCCAGCAGTGGGAACATTATACAATATGTAACAAAAACCCTGTTGTTCCTTCTACCCACGTTTTCAGAATCGGTATACATACGTAATAAAGCATGTCATTTATAAAAACTGTTTAACAAAAATAATTAAAATAAATATTTAATTATGAATATTTGTAATATTTAACTGATTTTGATTAGATCAAAGAAAGCCGCCAAGCTCGTAGTCTATTGTGCGCAATAAGGATACTTGTAAAATCAGATACTGTTAATATTTTTTTTGAATATGTCGATTTTAATAGTTATTTGATGTTGAACTCTCGACTAGCCAATGCTTATTTTTTAAATTATAACTTCGTAAATGTTGTGCTTGTGGGTAAGTGTATACGTCCCTAAAAGGAACAACAGGGTTTTTGTTACATATTGTAGGCACATAACATTTATTTTAAATAATAAAAAGAAACAGTTAATTTATCGAATTAAATTTCATTTGAAAACACCCATCGGTTACTTACTAAACTTCAACTATATCCGAAGTCTTGGTTGCTTCTGTATTTCAGTGACCATACCTAAGTTTGGCAATTAGGAAATTGGGGACAAGTTCGAACCTGACATCACGCTACAAATCGAAATACCTACATTATCACTTCTTATACATTTACACCTCCAGACGTTCCCGAGAGCCAGATAAACGTTATAACTCATTCTGTCAAATACCAAGTATAAAATTGCGATAAGCGATTTATCAATCATCCAAAGTGTCACACACTTAGGGACCCCCAGGGGAGGGACAACACCAGAGGGGACAGGGAGGAAATTCCCTTCGAATCTCGGACGTAAATAATACAGCAGGTGAATGTTTGGGGTATTTTTCGCAAGTTTTAGGGATAAGGGACAGTTTTTGTCTATTTAAAGTTTGCTGGGAACCTTTTTTCTTGTGGAGTTCTTAATAGGAATCTTTCTTCGATATTATTAAGGAAAATAGATACCTTTTTCGAGCACCGTAGGAGATGACATATTACAAACTAGCTCCTGCCCGCGACTTCGCCCGAGTGGATGTCAGAAATTATCACATGAGTGCGTACTATCGGAACAACAAGTAGCCTATGTTACTCTTTACATCAAAGCCCCACCAAAATCAGTCTAAATGATTTGCAGATAAGCCGGAACAAACAAACTGACAGACAGAGAGACAAAACTTGTTTATTTTTCTTAAAAGTACTGTTTTTTTTTTTTTTTTATCATGCATTTAGTAAAAGCTGTTCTTTTGACACTACAAGCAGATATTTTTTTATCTGTATAGATGTATAAATATAAGAATGTAAAAACAATAAAAAAATCTTACACTCACAAAACAGGAACAACTTTAATTACTAATTATTCGAGTACCTAGTGTAATAACTACCAAGTTACAACCGCAAATGAGATTGTTAACACAAAACATTAATTAAGTCTAACATGCAATAAACCTTAGTTACCTTCAACATTCAGAACATTTTACAGCCAGCATTCAGTAAAGTTTTGCCAGCCAGTACTAGCAACAGTGTCAATACAATAAAAAAACAACAAAACAAACAATAAAAAATTCTTACACTCACAAAACAGGAACAACTTTTATTACTAATTATTCGAGTACCTAGTGTAATAACTACCAAGTTACAACCGCAAATGAGATTGTTAACACAAAACATTAATTAAGTCTAACATGCAATAAACCTTAGTTACCTTCAACATTCAGAACATTTTACAGCCAGCATTCAGTAAAGTTTTGCCAGCCAGTACTAGCAACAGTGTCAATACAATAAAAAAACAACAAAACAAACAATAAAAAATTCTTACACTCACAAAACAGGAACAACTTTTATTACTAATTATTCGAGTACCTAGTGTAATAACTACCAAGTTACAACCGCAAATGAGATTGTTAACACAAAACATTAATTAAGTCTAACATGCAATAAACCTTAGTTACCTTCAACATTCAGAACATTTTACAGCCAGCATTCAGTAAAGTTTTGCCAGCCAGTACTAGCAACAGTGTCAATAACAATGTTGCAAAGCTGTCTAACATTAAAATGAAACTAAAATAAGTTCGCAGTAACATTGTAACATAGTCGTTACTTGAAAATGTAAATTAAACTCGGTAACTACGAAACTTTCGACCGTTTCTAACGTTTCTAACGCTGGAATAACACTGCTAAAAGGATCTGCTGCTCTATTCTGTGATATCTCACCCTGAAAATTCATGTGAAATGAACTTGAAGTGAGTTGTCATTCCACCTGGTTTGAATTGACACTATTGACAGCTCACTTCAAGCTCACGTCACCTAATTTTTCACCGTGAGATCTTACCGGTCGACACCACCCTAATTGCGTATCACAATCTGAATCATTTTGAAGGATATTATTGCTAATCCATTGCTTCATTATCTACGTTTGAAAAAAAATCTGCTCAACAACGTAAATATATAAAGCAATGAATGTTGTTGAACTGTCAAAAAGAAAGCGATTCCTACAAATAGTGCGCAATTACCCCGCTAAACACTTGTGCAATGGGTAAGACAACCATCAAAATGGCGCTGTCATAACTAGTTCCCAACACAAGTTAATATAACAAGGCGTGTTCCAGTACTAGCCATACAAGATTAACAGTAGACCAACTATATCATCGAAGATTATTATCGTTATTCTTATTTCCTTTATTACATTAAATACATATATAAATTACATTTTTAAATATTAGAATACAAAATATATAAAAACATTTAAAAATATAAAAAATTGTTGCCCACCGGTATCGGAAACAGGGTCCACGCTACCGACGGTCAGGGCTCCAGACAGAGGAACCTCCTAACAATGCCAGCCGTGTTCAGGAGTACCGCTTTCTGGATCAAGCCCTTGACCGAGCTGGCCAATGAGAGCCTCCTCAGGTGTTGGTCGAGGCTCTTGGCTATCAAGCCATTGGCTGTAACGACTTATTCTTATTATTTTTTGTAATAATGCACACATGTTTTTCCAATTCACTTTAGACATTGGCAGAATAGTCGACAACGGCTTTGTTCGCCGTAATAAAAAATTGAATAGAAAAATACAACAACAATGACGCGCTGTTGTGTTCCCAAACACTATAAAATCGGAGTTCACTATTTCCCGAAATACTCTAAAATTAGAAGACTGTGGCTGTGTGGTAAACAGAGCTCAAAGTTGTATCGGAAACATTTTGAAGAATGTGATTACACTTTCCATATTAAATACTTGATTCAAAATATTAAAATCACCGATAATAACGACATATTGAAATAAAACCAAGCTCATGAAGAAGAACAGAAACATGAACACGTAAAGGCAATAATGAACGAAATGTCAAAATGATTGTAAGCCTAGCTATGGCCTATTGATTTAGCTTAACCCAACCTTCCTCATTGTCAGTCACTTGAAATGTATTTAAAAAAAAAAGATGGCGGGTGGAAGTTAGTTCCGATTTTGGAAACGCGAAAACCTCATATAACCTCGCTATACACAGTTTATTTTTGCTTTTCAATTTAGAAAGCAATCAAATTGAATCACAAACATGAAAGTGACTCATTCTATTCTGGCGATACCCTTCCTTCTTGCTAAACAAAGAGGATCACTGCTATATCTGTGCCTTCGAATCAAATTGAATCAGTTAAACTGAGCCGTGTAAAATAACTTAATCAATTAAGTAATTTGTGTTTAGGTTTTGTTTATCAAGGAAAACTGAGATCTGTCAGATATCAATCTAACTGTTATTTGGCTAATAATACCACCTATTAACATTGTGGTTACTTATTTACAATTATTTTGGAAAATATAAATGTCATAGACTCGAAAATGCATAAGCAAATGGCCCAATTAATCAAGAGTTACCGTCTCCTATTCTGTGGTCATCCATCAGCTATTAAGTGTAATGCCATAGATACAATCTCAAACCTTCGATAAAATTTAATTATGCTTTCTACAACAACTTACAGAGAGAGAGACAGAAATGGAGAAGCTTGGGGCCTTCTTTGCCGTCTGGCAAACAGACATGCAAAATATAAACAAAAATCAATTTATACGAGACTGACAACTTCACTGTATATCTGTCTGACTAAAAAAGATAATAATAAAATTAAATAAAAACCGGCTTAGTGCAAGTCGGACTACAACGCAAAGGGTTCCGTGCCACAGAGTGCCCCCCAATCTCCTTTAATTTTACACATATATTTTGTTATAACGACAATAGAAATGTACACACTCTGTGTCTGTCTATCTACGAGCATTACGATTCCTGAGTTGCAGACACCAGCCCGTATTACCTATTACCTACAGTTAGTGACATACAGCCCGCTGTCAGATAGACGGACGAACGGACGGGCAGCAGAGGCTTAGTCAAGGGACGCGTTAGCACCCTTTGGATACGGCAACCTAAAAATTACAACAAAAATCGATCTTCCCCAGACTAAGACCAACCACCTAGGGAACTAAACTTAGTTACAATGTCACCTACCCGCCTGCCTTGTAAGACAAGAATAGTGGCGCCCGAAATACTTTTTACACTATGACGTGTCAATCGTCTCGAACTAGGCTACGTGGCTCCGTCTACGTGACTAGATATAGACAAGCCATTTGGAATTCTGAAAGTGAAAATGCCAAGGTATCTCTTGATAGAGTGGAAGAAACTCGTTTTTGGTGCGATTTTAGTTGTACACACACCCATACCCACTTACATTTTACACAAACATATATATCTATACAAATAAATAAAGTTGAAGTGTTTGTTTTTGTAAAGTAAAAATAAGAGCTTTTTTACTAAATGCGTATGAAAATATATACGAGACTTTTAACAAGTAATTTTTTTTTTATGTTTGTCTGTCCGTTCCGGCTAATCTCCGAATCAGCTGAACAGAGCTCGATGAAATTTGGTATGGGGATACTTTGAATCCTGGGGAAGACCATAGGCTTTATCGACATACCACGGGGACGAAGCTGCCACCGGAAGCTAGTACTGTTAAAAGACACACAGGAATCCTAACTATCCTAAATGTATATCTAATACCTTTAAACGAGAAATTCTTGTATTTATGTATGTATATATTTGACCGTGACATTTTAGTCGTCTTACAACGGCCTTAAATTAAAAATAAATTGTTGAACATAACGAATAAATAAAAAAAAATATCATTCACTAAGACGCATGAAGTAGCTTGAAACACCCTGATATGGAGATGGAATGAATGATGGAACGTAATAGTAAAGCTATCTATCTACCCTTTGATACGTAAACATTATTAACAGGGTGTTTCATAATTCTAAAGCATTATTTGTCATTTGTACCTATTATCTTAATTAATGGTAACAATTTCTTAATTGCGCCTATGGGTATTTTACGTCGGATACATTTAGTGGACCACCTTTGTAAGACGACTAAAATGTCACGGTGTATATATAATCTGAATCTCGGAAACGGCTCCAACGATTTTCATGAAATTTAGGATGCAGGGGGTTTCGGGGTTTCATTTTTATACCAACAAAATAAAACGGGCATAGCTCGGTCATTCAAATGTTAATATTATAAATGTGAAAGTGAATTTTGTGAAATGGCTGAACGGAGATGGATGAAATTTGGAACGCGGGTAGACCATGACATACTTTTTATTTCGGTAGAACGTTCCCGTGAGACACTTTCCGACGTCTATGCGGGCGAATCGGCGCGCAAAAGCTAGTAAACTATAATTGCCAAAATTAAACGATCTCCCAGATTATGCCGATTACGCAGATCATCTCTTATTTTGTCGCTATTCCGATGGTGGACCCAAGTCCCATGTCTGCACCACACCTTAAAATATGACCACACCTTTGCACACACCCGGGTGTTTCCATTGCGACGATCGCCCTGAGGACACGGTGGAGCATACGGTACAGGTCTGCCCGGCTTGGGCGGAGCACCACCGTGTCCTCGTGGAGGTGATTGGCGGCGGCGATCTCTCGCGTCCGGCCCTGGTCCAGGCCATGGTATGGATGGTTAGCCGTCACCTCCTTGCAGTGAGGCCGCAAAGAGGGAGGCGGCGCACGTGAAGGAGAGGCAGTGCATGCGCCCTCATGGCCTCGTAGCCTTCGCAGGAGACGCCCTGGGCGTCGGGAATCCCAGGCTGATTCTCGGTCACCGTAGGCGCGGGCTTGCGGACGGCGAGTAATGGGTAGCTTGCTGTCCCGTAAGGACCAAGCCCGGGTCGACGGCGCGTTGTGTTCCACGCGCGCCTCAAAGAGATGTCAGCAACAACTGATGGGGCCCGCAAGGGCCGTTGCCTGCCAGGGGTGCGGATTGTTCGAAAGAGATACCGCGGCCCCTGGGGGAACACGGGTGGGTTTTAGTCAGTAAAAGTCTGACACGCCCTCCCGCTCCACCCAGAGCGGAAGGAGTTATTTGATGATTTCCCACCAAAAAAACAAAAAAAGCCTAACTATATCATCGAAGATTTATTATCGTTATTATTTTTTATTCATTTTTTGTAATAATTTGCACATGCTTTTCCAATGCACTTTAGGGAATTAACAAAAACACTTGAGAGGTGTCAAGGGACACCCGGATGGAACGAAGTTCCTTTCGATTAATTAGTGAAGGAATTGTAATAACATTTTAAAAATTGTACATATACGTACACACACACACACATATATATAATATATATTGTCTGTGTCGCTGTCTGCAGAGAAACACGCGCACGCCGCACGGCTTACAACAATGTAGCAAAAAGTGTCGTTACAACTTTTGATCTTAATTTTTTTCCGTCTAGCCCCCTTTCGCAACGCGCTATAAGGAACTTCGTTCCAAAACTTCGTTCCAAAAACTGAACTACTTAATGCAATGTCCTACTTGGATGTTTGATTAAATTGTTTAATACGAGCGCTAATCCTGCCGATAAACTGTCACGCAGTTTGGCTGGTTTATGGGATTTGTACAAATTTAGGTCTTTGGTCTTTGTTTGGGTTTTGGTCTTTTGGTTTGGTTTTGGATGTTTAATCAATCCGATCAATCCGATCAATCCGATCAATCCGATCAATCCGATCAGTCCGATCAATCCGATCAATCCGATCAATCCGATCAATCCGATCAATCCGATCAATCCGATCAATCCGATCAATCCGATCAATCCGATCAATCCGATCAATCCGATCAATCCGATCAATCCGATCAATCCGATCAATCCGATCAATCCGATCAATCCGATAAATCCGATCAATCCGATCCATCCGATCCATCTGATCCATCCGATCCATCCGATCCAACCGATCCATCCATCCATCCATAAATCTATCCATCCATCCATCCATCCATCCATCCATCCTCTCTCTGTGTCTCTGTCTGCAGAGAAACACGCGCACGCCGCACGGCTGACAACAATGTAGCAAAAAGTGTCGTTACAACTTTTGGTCTTAATTTTTTCCGTCTAGCCCCCTTTCGCAACGCGCGATAAGGCACTTCGTTCCAAAAACTTTGCACACACTCTGATATAAATGTTGCACAAAATACGCTAAGCCATTTACATTACTCAAAATTAGGTAGGCTTTATATCTAAATTAGTTTTATAAATAAGCTAAGCTTGTTCACAAATTGTTTTATCAAAACAGATCTAAATCTTAATTAAACTTTAATCTTTTAAAATGGAATTAAACAAAGATTAGAATTACGATAAAGCTTGATTTGAAACTTGACTAGTAACAAATTGGCTTTAAAGCGCAAGGGTAATTTGTTAGGTTACAATTACTAACAAAATACTGTCTGAACTTCAACCCGGTTTTAGTTGTTCAAGCGCCTCGAACAGCATTTCCTCATTGTTCCTGGATCTTTGACAGTCGTTACGGCGCGTCAGAAGCCCGTCAATCTGAGAACCAGTCTGACCAAGAGGTATCATATTACCCAGTAACTGGGTTGTTGAGGTCAGATAAGCAGTCGCTCCGTGTAAATTATTGATATTCATCCGGTTAGACTGGAGGCCGACCCCAACATACACAGTTGGAAATAGACTAGGCCAATTGATTATCGTAAATCAAATGCCGTTCAAAACAAAAGTTAAACCAGGAACGTTTTAAGCCACTGGGACAAATGGATAATAAATAGGCACACTTCTATGATAAGTATATTACCGTCTAATGACAATACAAGCTGTTAATGGCAAATACATATATTATGTTGCCTACTAATTTATATTACACTAGCTGACCCGTGCTCACTTCGTTGGGCGGTAAACATTTTTATATCACTCAATAGATTTCAACACGGTCGTGGTTCCATACAAAGGTATTTAGGTTTTATACCTCTGTCGTATTATCTCTATAACCATTCATCCAAATTATATGCAGTAAAAGGAAAATGTTCAAACACTTGAGACGATAAATTTACTTGTTTTGATAGGAATTCATAATTGTTGATACTATGACCAATAAACATGACCTAACGATTTAAATTATTTTATTTTATTTAAAAAACTACTTTTTGTGACTTAAATATAAAAGTTAGACATACGCTGTCGCTGTCTTTTTTGTACGCGTTATCAAGTTCTACAACTTTTCTCTAGAACTTATAATCATATAGCATCGTAAAGGCAGCGTTCGTAAGAAACGTTTTCGTTCGTTCGTTTTTTCTCCGACTTTCTTTGCAAATCCGACTACCACGAAAAAGTCTTTTCATTTTTCAGGTTAATATATAGCCCATGACACTCACAAACAACTTGGCTTTCTATTGGTAAAATATTTTTTTAAATCGGTTCAGTAGATCCAGAGATTACCCCCTACAAACTCACAAACTCACAAACTTTACCTCTTTATAATATTATTATTATATATTATATTAGTATAGATTGAATTTCGGTCTACACAAAGGTGTTCAGAAACCAATTTTCAATATCTATTCAATTTACAAATTATTTTTATGTGACCGTGTTGTTTTCACCTGCGTAACAGATTTTATTGCGGCTTGATCACCATTACTTAGAGATTGTATTCCAGACGGTTTTTGTGTGATACATTACAAAAACTATAAAATTCTGGATGTTTGTCAAGCCGTTAAAACCGTGTGCTCGCTAATCAATGTATAAAATGTGGCATTAGTGGTCCCATTATTAGGAAGAGGGCTTTTTGTGGGCATTTTTTAATTGAAAATTGAAATCGTCGGAAAAGCGTGGTACCTACCCAACCAAAGGTAAGGCGTCCGGTCCGACCTTCTCCCATAGAAATAATAATGTAAAACCCATGCTAATAATTATTATGAAAGTTTTCAACCTGCAGGCTTAGATTGACCCTTTCTATTTCTACTCTACCGTAGAATATACGTCGCTTGTCTACATTTCTCGGTACAAATCTGTCAATTGTCTACACCGAAACGTCATTTTTGTGTAGTCTCTCCTCTCGACAGAACGCTTCTCTATGGTTCTCGTGCTAAGCCTGCAAGGCATATTAACAAACGGATTCGAAAATCACTTGGCTTACCTAAAAGTCTTTTAATATACTCCAGAGCCAGGTAAGCCGAAGTAATGAAAACCTGCTAGGTGGAGCTTTACTGATGAGTCCGCCCTGGAGTGTAAATGTGGTGCTGTTCCACAAAGAATAGGGTACTTAACACCGTGTTTAGAGTGTCTTGTTGCCTGCTCGTTACAAGAACTGATGGACACTACTGAAGGGGCCAAATTCGTAGCCAATTTCCAGACAGATTCTATTTAAATTGCCATCGACACGCAATAAAGCAGAAGTGGGTTTGATACCTTGGATAGATACCACCAGTTTTTACTATCAGCTATACTGTCAAGACACCTTTTGATTCAATCCGTTTTAAATGGCTCCTATCTTATTGAATTACAACTGGCAGTGACTCGGTAATTTGATTTCGCAGCCAATTGAGGACCCTCCGGTGTTAAATCATATTTTCTGGAGGCTTTCTCTTTTAGCTAGAATATAAAGGTACTCAGAGTAAATTGTGTATCGGAGGCGACTTTTAATAGTAGATTAAGGCATATTGGTACTTTAGATAAGTAACACGTCTGCCTTCAAATCAAAAGCGAACAGACATCTTCTGGGCATGGTCGTTCCATCCTACCTAGACTTCATCTATCGCTTTCCATCAAGCGTGATTGAGGTCGAGAGCAATAAATAAAATAAACTATTTTAGTGTAATATGTTCATGTTTTACTGTACTGCATCGATACTCATAAATAAAATTGCAGTGACTATTTGTAATATCAAAATAGCAGCTTTTTACTAAATACATATAAAAATAAATACGGTACCTAATTAAAATTTAAAAAAAACTTTTTTGAAATTTTCGTTTGTCTGTCTGTATGTTCCGGCTAATTTCAGAAACGACTGGACTGAATTTGATCAAATTTGGTTTGGAGATACTTTGGATCTTGGAAAAGGACAGGTTTTTTAATGACACACCATGCGGGTGGCGGGCGGAAGATAGTTTTGTATAATGTCTCCTACTGAAAGAACTGGCCCGCAATGTCTGTGGACTGACGTATGTCGAAAAGGGAAAGACAGGCAATAAAGATAGGAAAATGTTCTACATTTGATGACCAATTTCTTGATAATTTTAAACATAAATATTCTCTTTGCTCTTTTCGATCTAAGTTGTTTATTGTAATGATGACTATACCGTATTTATGTTGCCTACTTTAGGTACCTTATTGTGTGTTACCTACAACTTTTGCGAATAACTAAACTTTGTTTACGAAGCCTGTTATGTATTGGAGACCCGAAATACTTTACGTTGGACTTATTTATGAGTAGTTATTGAAACGTCTGGGCATTAATGTGGTCTATTTATCTAAATGTAATCTAACATGACCTTAATACGAGCTTATAAAATGGGTCTGTGAAAATCAATACTTTAAAATAATATATTCAGAGTGACTAATAGAATTGTACGCTTATCGAAACAAATATTTAGGGGTTCACAACAAATGAACTGAACTTTTTTAATGGAAGCCCTTTATACACAGCTCGTTGATTTAAAAATCTTGTTCATTCGAATAATAAGGGAGAGTCCTACAGAAAATGCCTGATATTATCTAATTACGTGCGAACCTCCCAATTTCGACAACACCAAAGTCATTTTCAAGTTCGTGAATGATAAAATCGAGCCTAACTAAACACTTATTAGATTGGCGCCATATAAAATGCAGATTCAGTGGTTCCGTAAGTAGTATTCCGTGTTCCCGAATACAGACGTGCCCAATCTGTGGCGCCGATCGCTGGCTCAACAATAACACATGTTAGACCAACATTGTTATATGAATGTGGCACATAACGTTAATGTTATCGGTGTAATGTCTTCCAGTGTCGTAACATGTTATACTAAATCTACGGTTATAAACAAACTACAGTATCTATCGTAAAATAAGCAACATTTGAATAATGATAAACATAAATATTTTCCTGTTTTCTCATCCTTCGTATCGAAAAGGTCTCTGTTATTTATAGCCTTTATTTCTTGGAAAGAATTCCGGCTTGATTTATGTTTGTTTTTTTTTTTCGGCGACAAAATTTGATAATATTGCTGTGGAAGCCTCCACAGCAATATAGGGGTATTCAAATGTAGCCAGTTATCGTGATTTACGTTCTGTAATGTTATTCGAATATTCTTACTCAGGTCTTTGTAATAGTCTTATAAAAATATTAGATAGACACACATAAAAGGGCTTATTAGTCGATTCGAGTCGCAAAGTATGTATAAGGCAATTGGCATGTTTTGAATTGTATGCACTTTATTGCATGTACATTTCCAGCATAAATTGATCTTGCATTGTAAAGGATTTCCGTACAGTGCCAGATCAGCGTAAACTGGAAATGTATATCTTGATGTGTAGTCGTGCGTACCTTGTAGTGACATATATCTCATAACTTTTTTGCATGAAAAAAAAAGTGCCAAATGCCTATTACGTATTTCTGGAGTTGTCGATTCGTCCATAAATAAATTAACTTCGAGCAAGTCGCATATAGAAAATAACATATTATTTAAAACTGTAAATTCGCCCGATACAGGTGAGTAAATTCGTGCGAATTGACCAATAAGCCAGTAAAAGCAGTTATGTCTTAACTCAACCATTTGAAGAAACTCACCTCCGTAGCTGTTTTTTGCTTAGGATCACAGCCATCAGCGCTAAATTGGCTGACATTCCCAATCCTGAGAGTGCGAGCAAAGCCGCAGCGCTAGCAGCGCCACCTGGCGGACAATGCCGCGTGTTATTGACCACCGAGGAATTTGTGGCGCCTGCCGAACCGAAGCGGAGGTTCGCTCCGATCATGGCCACGGCAGACCCTGCTTGAGGAATAACTCCTGTTAAAAAATCAGGAATACAATCCAACATGAACATAGAAATAGGCCCATAGTTACCTATTGTTATTTTGCTATTAGTTTCGTGATCTGAAAGATGAAATTAATATTGTTCAAGTCAACATCAACAAATTGCAAATAAATAACAGTAAAAAGACAAGATACGATCTATGTCTATCGATCATTATACGATCTAAGACAAAGATCGTTGAAAAAAATAAAATAGAAAATTTCGAAATTTTGGACTTTAATTAATAAGACATAAAAAGCCAATTTGCTATTACCAATCATTCCACAACATTTAACATTACACACACATTTACGAATCAAAACAACAATAGAATTACCTGCTGACATTTTGGCGTTCAGACGTCCGCTCTTAATGGAAGTTAACTATCGAATGCAATAAATCACTGTGACAGCCAATCAGAACGCCCCCCTCCCCCCCTCCAGCCCATTGCATCTTTGCACCAATGACGTTGCTATTCACTAACATTACAAAGCTTATATCCTTTATTTTATTACACTGTTTCGTTTGTCACTCAGATTTAACACTAATTATCGATGGTGTGCGAACTTTTGCTGTTTTTCTGTGGTTCTATTTTCGTGCACTTTTGTAACTTTGCTTCAATTTATTCAAATCAATTGGAGATTGTCTGTACTATGCTTAAAGTCAAATTAGCACGTAACTCAGTGTAGCAAAAGCACTTCCTGAAAACACATTAAATTGTTAGCTTAAATATATTATTCTAAATGGATACAAAACTACAGAAATTACATACACAATATCAGAAAATTGCTTAGTTATTAAAAAGGCCAAGATATAGGATGGAGTACCAATCTCTGGCTAAGTGGCATACTCCTAGTATTGTATTTTCTAATCAACACAAGCAAAATAACCTACTTAATGTGATTACGATGCTGGCAATAGAAAGTGGCATGACGCGTTACAAATATACGTTAACAACATGTTCACATGTCAAACATTGCACTAATGAATAGATCACAGAGGGATTGAGTACAACGCCCAATTCTCGTAATTAAAAACGTTCAAAATCTAGTCGTAGTCTCATCTCAGCGACGAGCAAATGTCAAAAATGTATGAAAGATCGAGGTATTTTCGACAGATTGACAGTGAGATCAGACTGTGAACGTTCTTAAAATTACGAGAATTGCCCCTCATCCTGAATGAGCGTGAAATGTCTATGTATGACTGCTAGAAAAAAATAAACTCACATGGTGACACCATGTGAGTTTATTTTTTTCGCTACTCAGTAAGCCCAAAATCACAGGGGCAATATTTACATGACAACTTTCGGTGTTCAGCCGAGCATAAGGATTCAACAGAGTTGCGTTACGGTTACAATTTCAATTCTCTGCGTTAAGCAGTGAGATGAAAATCGATTGTGTGGAAAAAATCGGATAATAAGGTTAAAGCCACATATGTATATATCATCTTAAAATTGTAAATACCGTTAGATTATAATCTATCTCGCGAAATTGTGCAGTGTCGAAAGATTGTGAATCGTAACATACTGCTTACAATTTAACGCATTATTTAACCGTCAAATTTTGAACTGGTATCAAGCCGGATAGTACCTTGCGCTATTACTAAATAGTCAAGTAACTACCCCTAACTTGGAAGTAACGCTCGCCGGCCGCTGCCGCGGCACCGCTCGCTTCGCTCGCTCGGCTCGCGCGCGGTTGGTCGCAATTCTAACTTAACCTAACCTATTCGGTCGGTAAGCAGTATGGTGCAGTTCACAATTTATCGACAGTTTATAATCTCGCGAGATAGATTATAAACTAACGGTGTTCACAATCGTACGGTGATACAATACCGAAAAACAACTTGCGCAACATTGTATCGGTACCTAACAAGCTTTGTAAGCAGGTTATTTCATCATCATCTTCTGCCTGGTCTTTTCCCCAGTATGTTGGGGTTAGCTTCCAGTCTAACCAGATGCAGCTGAATACCAGTATTTAACATGGAGCAACTGCCTATCTGACCTCCACAACCTAGTTATTGGGTAATACGATACGCCTTGGTAAGGCTGGTTGTCAGACTTTCGGGCTTCCGTCGACTTTGTGGATCTTTGATAGTAGTTACGCTACTATCAAAGATCCACAAAGGACAGGTTATATTATTATATTATTGTACAACTACTTTGACACGTCAATAAAATTTAATGTTATATTTCTATAATTAAAAGGCACTCAAACGATGTATATATTAATAACATATACCATGCTAAAAAGAACATTTGTATACGATCATGGTCTATATGTTAGAAGGATTTACACAGAACTTAAATAAAATGATAAAAACTAGATTAATCCGGTCAGTGTGTTTAAGGGCGAATTTCACCAATGAAACTGAACACGAACAGCAGATAAAACACGTTTAAGGCGGATCACACTCTGCTACGCGCCACGCTCCGGGGTGCGCGAATTTCCAGCGTTTTTATTAAATTTGTATGTAAATAATCAAGCGCGGGAGCACGTTATCTGCGCCCCATTGCGTGATGCGTCTTAGTGTGTGAATCGCCTTAAGCAACAGTCGCGCGACATTGTTTCACGCAACACAGACTTAGTGCTTAGACCAACGAGACTGAAGTCAGCACATCTATACCGCGTTCAAGAGCTGTCAGTGTCAGTTCCACAGATAATAAAGAAACTTATAGCTCTTAGGCGATTCACACACTAAGACGCATCACGCAACGGAGCGCAGATAACGCGTTCCCGCGCGTGATTATTTACATACAAATTTAATAAAAACGCTGGAAATTTCACGCACCCCGGAGCCTGGCGCGTTGCAGTGTGTCATCCACCTAACATTTTTTTTTTTTTTTTTTTGGGTGGGAAATCATCAAATAACTTCTTCCGCTCTGGGCGGAGCGGGAGGGCGTGTCAGACTTTTACTGACTAAAACCCACCCGTGTTCCCTCGGTTGCCTGTGTGCCAGGGGCCGCGGTATCTCTTTCGAACAACCCGCACCCCTGGCAGGCATCGGCCCTTGCGGGCCCCATCTGTTGCTGCTGACATCTCTTTGAGGCGCGCGTGGAACACAATGCGCCGTCGACCCGGGCTTGGTCCTTACCGGACAGCGAGCTACCCATCACTCGCCGTCCGCAAGCCCGTGCATCCACCTAACATTCCGGTGTATACGAATCAAAAGTGAAGTAGTGAGAAAAAATAAGTAGGTAAGACTGGAGTGATGTGTACGTACATCACTCCAGTCTTACTTTTTTTTTTATTTGGTTTAGTTTACAGATTACACTAGTTGTATGTTGTACAAAAGGGATAAGATCATTAATACCATTGAAGATACAAGGTTATATTAAATTGGCTAGCAAAACTCCGCTGTCGTAATGTTATGGACATCTAAACACACGAAAACCAAAATATTATATCAGATTTATATCAGGATCAACGATTGCGGGTATTTTAGCTACTCATAATTTAGAGTTCAGAAAATCTACTTTTTTTTGTTAAATCTGTTGAGTTATCAGTCCCTCGCACATTCTTAGCGCTCAACGCTTTCTTGAACGCTAAGCGTGACTGTGGTGTGTTCGCAGATGAATGGACGAAGTTCTTGCCAGTATATCTGGAGTATTATCATAAGAGCGTATGACTGTCGAGTACTTGTGTACTTTTCGTTATATTTTTCCTTTAACTAATGTAATTGGCCAGAGCCGTCTTATGTTAAAATAAATACATATCACGCCTGTAGAGTTTCACTAGCTAATTTATTTTGAACCTGTATACTCGTTCATTGCCGAAACACTATTCAAAACAATAGTCGCAAAACTAAAAAGTAATGTCTACAAAATATTGCAAACTCAGTAATGACGTTTATCATGTAAATCTCCCAATAAGCCTATGGGTCGAACGTGGTTTGAACCTTCTAACATTGTATCTCTCACAGAACGGCTAATTGAGTCGCAGTCAATGCTCAATTCATGTACGTTCAACGTGCAGTCAACCTCTGCTTCCCTAATACCTACGTCAGTTAGTTAACACAGTTTTTTTTAATGTTTATTAATAAAGTAAAAGCAAAACATAAACAAAAACATCACAAAACCTCAATAGGTTTGTCGGGATGTTGAAACACTTATCAGCAATCTTAAAAGTAATACTTACAGAATAATTATTATCTTATTAATTAATTGTTAACACATAGTTTATAAAAATTTAAATAAAACATTGTAAGGTAGTTTGTAAGTACTAACTAAAAATAGTTCAAAAACAATTACTCTTTACATTGAATGAAACTTAAACAGAATGATGCTTTTTCAAAGAGAATCAAAGTATTTTGTGTATTTAATTTTACAATTACTGTTTGTTATTTCCGATTGATTTTTTGTTGGAACATCACTAATTAAAGTAGGTATTAAATATGCGTTCGTTCGTTTTCCGTAATAGTTCTTGTATCTCGGTACTACTAGTTTTGATTGGGCTGCCATTCTTGTTGCTATAGTATGGTTGAATTTAGTTTGCAGTTCTTTGTTGGTGAACTGTTCTATTAATAACCACTTTTTTATTTTTGTGTGTATTGGTAAGATTTTACAATACTTAAAAAATCCTATTACGTCGTTAGTCGCTGTTGTAGGTTATGTATTTTGTCTAAATAAGTTTTAAACGTTCTGCCATAGCTAGTAATTCCGTATGAAATTACTGACTCCGTAAGTGCATTATATAGATTAAGTAACATCTTAAAAGGTACTTTTAGCTAAGTATTTTTGACCCGTAACTAGAATAAACTAGTCGAGGAATACAGTTTCATAGACCACGAGCTTTTGCCCGCGGCTTTGCTCGCGTTAATTTAGAATTTGATAATCAATTTAGGTTGTACGCTGCTTGTAATAATATAATTCAATCATAATTCAAAAGACACGAGGCGCCATGTATCATCATAAGAACTTTACTGTTGTTTTCCTCAGGAACAGTACTTTTTATCGGGATGAAAGGTACCCTATGTCCGTTTCTATATACCTGACAACGTACAGGGTGTAAGGGAAACGCTTCCGAAAACGAATACAGGTGATAGGGCTAGTGGTGGTGCGGGTTGTTCGAAAGAGATACCGCGGCCCCTGGCACACAGGCAACTGAAGGAACACGAGTGGGTTTTAGTCAGTAAAAGTCTGACGCGCCTTCCTGCTCCACCCAGAGCGGGAGAAGTTATTTGATGATTTCCCACTCAAAAAAAAAGGGCTAGTGGTTCTCGATACAGTACTATACAACAATCTAGTTTTTTTTTTACAATTTCTACTTTTTTTTGTAATTCTGGCCTCTCTGGGAGTCTTTAATCTTCATAGACATGGGTATCGGTATTTACAAACGATGAAACCAACATTAAAAGGGAAAAATATTCTAGGCATAAAATAAACACGGATTGGGCAGAGGTGTACCTAAAGTACCTAAAACCACAGTAATTTATTCAAATAAGGCTGGTGTCAGCACTTTTTGAACATCATAATTACATAAGACATTCCCCCAAAACGCCTGCCCTTCACCGCATCCTAGTGCTTTAGCTGGGAAGAAGAAGTGGCGCAATTAACGAACTCTCTGTCCTGTTATGTTTAAGTCCCATGTCACAGGGGACGAGTCTTTTGCCATCAACAGTGTACATCTAGACGGAAAAATTCCAGCTAGAAATATCCAATAACAATTTGCCTGACCGAATCAAACCTTATGGCTCAGCAATAGCACTCGCTGCTTCTAGACCAAAGAGGCAGCAAAATGGAGGCAGTATTAAGGCAGTATTTTAGAAATTTTCATCAATTAAAAGTAATATTAATAGTATGTACATGTATGTAACAAAAAACAGAGAGAAAAGAATCACAGGGCATCAAAAAATTTGTCGGCATTTCCACGTTGTATGGCGATGCCGATTCTTTGGCCAAAGAATAAGCCAGCCCTTTGGTCACGTGAAGAGTCGACTAACCGCTTGGCGGTTGGGCACACCGCGATTGCGGCGGTAAGTCCCCTCTTTGAGGAGTGGCTTGAGAGGCGGCATGGCGTCCTCACCTTCCGCCTGACACAGGTCCTCACCGGACATGGCTGTTTCGGGAGGTTCCTGTTTCGGATAGGGCGGGAGGAAACGCCCGGGTGTTTCCATTGCGAAGATCGCCCAGAGGACACGGTGGAGCATACGGTGGAGGTCTGCCCAGCTTGGGCGGAGCAACGCCGTGTCCTCGTGGAGGTGATCGGCGGCGGCGATCTCTCGCGTCCGACCCTGGTCCAGGCCATGGTACGGAGCGAGAGGGCATGGCTGGCAGTCGCCTCCTTCAGCGAAGCAGTTATGCTCGCAAAGAGGGAGGCGGCGCACGTGAGGGAGATGCAGTACATGCGCCCTCACAGCCGTGGCCTTCGCAGGAGATGTCCTGGGCGTCGGGAATCCCAGGCTGATTCCCGGCCACCGTAGGCACGGGCTTGCGGACGGCGAGTAATGGGTACCTCGCTGTCCGGTAAGGACCAAGCCCGGGTCGACGGCGCGTTGTGTTCCACGCGCGCCTCAAAGAGATGTCAGCAGCAACAGAGGGGCCCGCAAGGGCCGATGCCTGCCGGGGGTGCGGGTTGTTCGAAAGAGATACCGCCGCCCCTGGCACACAGGCAACTGAGGGAACACGGGTGGGTTTTAGTCAGTAAAAGTCTGACACGCCCTCCCGCTCTACCCAGAGCGGAAGAAGTTATTTGATGATATCCCACCCAGAAAAAAAAAAAAAAAAACCGCTTGGCGATGTCTCGGAAAACCAAACGGGCACTCGGACCCCATGGCCCAAGTATTTCAGGCCCAAACGGCTCGAATACATAACTCCCAATATTTTCGCCGTTTGAGGTTTTCCACACCTGCAACAGCCGCCATCCTGTCGTACTAGGAAGATGAGAAGGCGCAAAGGTGTCGACACATGTTGCGTCCCACACCAAAGGCCTGCCCAACTTCCTGGGCGTTATGGTCATTCCATCTGGTATGAAAATTTGATTCTTCCTTATATTTAAATAAATATTTTAATGACATTCCAACTTCTGTTGTTAAGTAAATGAAAATGCAAAACTACTTTCAAATATTAATTAAAATAAACTGACCGACTTATAAACTACTGTCATTAATATGGCCAATCATCATACCATTAAGGATTTATTATTAAATGTAGCATATTCCTGGACACATAAGCTTCATATTCAGAATGGTTTCATGCAGTGTGAAAATCCCAATACACATACTAACATAAAATATACATAAGTACTCGTATATTATTTATAGATACGTCCCAATACTATCTTCCACGCACGAGTGAAAATATCAATTTAGATAGTACATAGTAACATAATTCTGTAGCCGTATAGGGAAGTGTAAAACTGATCATGGTTCCAGTGCAAAAAGGGATGGGGTTCTACGCCTTGTATATTTTTATCTCTTTCTATATTTCTATCGTCAATAAAAATATGGCCGAAAGCTATAAAAAGCTTTTTATTCATACCACAGCATATTTACCATAAGGAACCCTCAATTGATGTCGACTAGGATATCATATTTGATGAGGGTGAAGCAATCCCGTCCTATAAGTTATGTGTCGTTGCCTTTATAACTGACAGCGTAAAGAATTATGAAAATGGTTTACTGCGTATATTGTTTTTTTTTTTTACAAAAATGCTAAATTTAGTATTTCGTATAGATTTAAAATACAGTAAAAAAATATTTTGTGATAAAAAGTTGAGATAACGAAATAACAAAAACAAACGTTCATAAAGGTATTGTAACTGACACTAGAATTCTACGATCGCACACAATGATAAATAATTCAAATCTACAAATTAAAACAGATATCAAATACCTGTATTCCAACATTTCCATTTAATTGAAATTGTAATATTACATAAGGACTTTATTTGAAAACTACGGGTCTTAAAATAATAATATGATATCTATAAGAAAATAATCATAAATAATCAATACCTGTATTGCTACAAATACGAATGCAAAACATAAATTGCATTTTTTTTTGATGACCACTAATGTGATTTAATTTAATAATAATAATGTTAATTTATTTAGTTAATGCTTTTTATGTAAATGTATTGTTATTGTCATTACCTATGTGCCTACGATTACGATTTACTGCCTAGGTAGATTTAAATGACGTTACCACTATAGTAGGCGAACACCAGTGTGCTATACATTTCCAAGTAAAATATAATAATAGCAGCCCTACTGTAGTAGTACCTACTGTCCAATTGCAGGGCAAAAGCCTCTTTTGATAAAGAGAAGGTACAAGCATTAATCACCACGCTTGCTCAAGTCGGGTTGGCGATTTCAGACTTTTATTAACGATAAGCCTAGGTCTAACGGTTTTCCTTCGCCGATATTAGTAATTAACAAGATAAAATCAGAAAGTTATATGAATTTATAAAAAGTCTTATTGGTAATTGACCGGATTTTAACCCACAGCCATCACTTGCAATAACACAAAAAACTTCATGGTGGCTACGAATGAGCTGACGTCACCGCTACGCTAGCTACGTGTTCGTAGCGGAACACCGATGTACGACACGACGATTTTAGACGCAATCCTTAGTTGATCATGTCATTTTGTGATCAATGGCTTTACAAGTACGTCGTACCTACCATTACTACGTCAGTATAAATTCGGATCACGTTAGATTGAAAACCCTAGTGTTTTAACTAAGAAGAAACAAAATCTTAAAAAGCATTTAAAGAAAGAAAAATAAGAATTACATTTATTTGGCAACACTTCGTGAAATACTAATTTAAATAAGCCTAAATATTTATCTCAGTCTGACCTTATACGCCTCTAACTAATATTTTATCTAATAATTTCGGTATAAAAGCTTTGTTACGATTTTATCATACGTATTAGAATACTATAGGTATTGGCCAACATAAATTAGTCCAAATTAGCATAGAGAAGCAAACAGTGAAATTGTTCGTAACAATAGAAAGCCTTTGTTTATTTCAGGCTGAATTTCAGGCTAGACGATCTAATTCTGGATCCCCTATTTTAGCGAAGTGTTTAATCTGAGTACAATGGAACCTATTATTATGCAATGAAGGGCACTTTTCAGACTTACATCGGTGTATAACTTACGTATGAAAATTTTCAGTACCGCTGAATATTAGTAAAATGGATGATTGTCTGAAGATCAGACAGATTTTAAGCAGATGACAGAAAGATTTTCAGTAGAAAACAGAAAGATTTTCAGCAGATGACAAAAAGGTTTTCAGTGGATGACAGAAAGATTTTCAGAAGTTGACAGAAAGATTTTCAAAAGATAGATGACAGAAAGGTTTGCAAAAGATAACAGAAAGTTTTGCAGAAGATGACAGAAATATTTCCTTTACATGACAAAAAAAGAACAACAATTTTGAAGGGAAATAGTGATTTATCTAACTATAAATTGTTCTCCGCGTTTTATTATTCTTTTAAATGTTCATATTTTATTAGTCAGATAATGTTACTTTGATTCTAAAACATGAGAACTTGTAGATAACTACCTAGCGAAGTAGAGCGGAAATACATGCAATCAAAACACCATAAAACAGTGAGACTAAGTAACATTTTCATTTGTTTTTTTAGGTTTCACTACGACTATTTGAGCCAATATAGGCGGATCTGGGAAAAGTTTATAAAGACCCACAATGACATCATACTTATTTCAAAACTCACCATTTTTTCTGACTCCCGACTTTATGGCACTTTTAGTGCTTTACATTATAGTTACGACTAGGCTTCAGACAACGACTATTTTATAAATAGCCGCAAAAATAAAGCTGTAAACAACGTGGAGCCATAATGACCCCCATCAGAGCAGAAGTGAAACAAGAAAAGAGTGAAAAAACTCGCACGAGTGGAAAAATGATGAATTATAAAACTAGGGCGTCATTTACCCAATTGTGGTGGATTTTTTAGAACTTCAAGGTCAGTTCGAGTATTTACTTTGATTTTCCGAAGGCTGATTGAACCTTCGATTAGTAAAAAAGCTTTAAAGTTTTAAGACTTATTCAAACAGGCGCGACACGACAGCGCAACGTTACACTTGTAGAACAATTTCCTTGAAGTTTTCATAGAATATGTTCTACGTGAGTCACGTCGCGCCGTCGCTTCGCGACTGTTTGCAGGAGCCTTTATGTTGACTGACAATTTGTTTTCTTTTTTTGAGTTTCCAACAAGATCGGGATTACAGTAAAGTACCTATGCATTATGAGCATACCTACTAGTAATTTGTGAATTGATCGATGTTCAGAAACCCTCTCTTTGTATGGTTGTCACGCACATTTGTTGGATCGTGCCGGAATTAGAACCTTCCCATCCCTTCTATGTTAGGCTAATGATGATATGCTCTCAAAATAAGAATGGAAACTTATTGAGAAGATTAGTACGTAAAAATAGTCTAAGATTGTCTTTTTGTTATGTCAATAGAAACAGAAATTGTTACTAATTAACCGTAGCAGAGGAGCCAAACTTCTGTGTTTTTTTTAATGATTTCAATGGTTTATTTTTCACTGTATTGTGTTGGAGACCTATTAACGCGCAAATAAAGTCCAAGATTACAGAGTTGTTACGAAATGTTTTAGAAATAATAATACTTTTGCTATCTGTGGAGGCGCGTAAATGGCTTGTCGTGTATTACCTCACTATTATTTATTTACTGTTAGTTGCAAGCCACTCAAATACAATAAAATAAATTGTACAGATCATATAAACGAATTGTGAAATGCACATTTTCATATATTTGTAACACTTTACATAACATAGGTATATAGCTTTATTCAGATAGTTGCCAGGGTGAGATCAGATAGCTGCCGAATGAAATTGTACATTTTAAATTATCGTCATTATCTGCTTGCCGCCTACGTACGTGGCTACATCAAAGCAAATAGGGCCACATTTTATCTCTTGAACGTATATGAAAATATATTTTGTTTTTGTAACCTGGCTTAAATTAATGTTTTGGATTTAATTTCTAGTTTTGGTTTTAAACTATGAACATAGTTTTCATTAGCAGGAACGCAGAGATCGTGATTTTGAATCCCAACTATAATCACGTACAACACATTTTGATGCTTGAATATGATTCGTTTTCCCCTGACAAAATGAAATCTAATAAACTGCCAAGCCAAGCTTTTCAACAATCACGAATTTGACGACTTATTTAATTTACATTGTTTGGGTCATTTAATTTTCATACTACAATCTGAAATGTGGCTCTCGTACTCTGCAATATAAAATCAGCTTCTAAAAGTATGTTGGACACTGAAACTAATAATAATTACTCTACATGATTGTCATTTCCACTCGTATTCAAAACCATACTGAACTGCACATGAGCAGCAAGATATGTCAACTTCACTTGTGCTTTAAATTCAAAATGGCCGCCATAACTTACGTCTCCTAAAATATCTCCTAACGTCAAAGTCCTCCATCATGTCCTAACGACGTTCATGGAAGCCAATTAGTGGCACTAACTGGCATATATTCTGCGTAACACGAACTATCATTATGCCAATTAAGATGACAATTACTTAACACATTAGACCTGTTACCACACACTGGGGACCGTCGTCGCCACATTGTCATAGGAGATATCTCGAAGAAGCGACAATTTATGGGTTAAGCTTTGTCTGCACTGTTACATATATATTTCAAGCGCTTTTGTACCATATTTGATAGTTGTCGGCATATAGAACTTCACTCGTTGTGCTGAGAGAGTCTGCATGATAATTTGTCAACAAAAGATATCATTCATTGCGTACTTACCCAAAAATAGCTCCAACTAACACACAAAATGTACACAAATAGCACCCAAATAACACATAAAAAGTAGCCATTTATGAACATGTATGACAACGAAAGTCTTAATTAGTAAATTAGTTGTATACTCTAGCTGTAATGCTAAAAAAGGTTGAGGGTGTTCCCATAATAAAACCTTTTTTTTTTTCTGGCCGTCCATTTCAATTTTTGGGTAGAAAATATCCTAAATCTGAATGATGTCATTTTATGTTGATTTTTGTTTCAATAACCAGGCTGCCAAAGCGGGTCTTACAATAATGCGCCACGCTTCGGTGCATGGGTCCCGCGCGTGGTTTTTGCATACAACGCATTTTAGCGTTTGGTTTGGCCCCGTATCCTGCGACGTCGCGTTGCGCGTTTTAGTCTGAGATCCACCACACAATATCTATGTCCTCCCGGCTTTACTTCTAAGTATCGCGAGAGTTTAAAACTATCAATGAACGGATTCATTCCGCACTAAAACTAAAATATTTCGTGATATTCATTATCAACAAAACATCATTAGCGTTGCTTGAACTAACAGAATCAGTAGTTTATGGTAAAGCCTCTGAGCTCGCAATGAAATCTATCCCGTCTCTGTTCACCCTAATACGATGCGCATCCATTACAATGACCAATGGACCACAGGACCCTTCCGTATTCATAATATTGTATGAAGAATGCTTATCTGGGCTCTGATGGAGTGCCCAAACCAACCGAATAGAATACACATTCATCTTGGTTGTATTATCTCAATTTTATATGGAGACACCATATTTTGATATCATTTCACTATAGTGTTGATACTTTGCTCTACACAGAGATAAGGATTGTTTGGCAAATTGATTGTCAACTTACATTTTTTGAACAACAGTTTCGAACTTTATACAGACATAGTTAAAGTTCTAATTACAAAAACTGGCATTAAACACAAGTCAAATTTATATTAGGAAGAAGATCAAGTAGTAGGAGTAGGAGGTTTTTTTTTTTGAGGGTGGGAAATCATCAATTAACTTCTCCCGCTCTGGGTGGAGCAGGAGGGCGTGTCAGACTTTTACTGACTAGAACCCACATGTGTTCCTTCAGTTGCCTGTGTGCCAGGGGCTGCGGTATCTCTTTCGAACAACCCGCACCCCTGGCAGGCATCGGCCTTTGCGGACCCTATGAGGCGCGCGTGGAACACAACGCACTGTCACCCCGGGCTTGGTCCTTACCGGACAGCGAGCTACCCATTACTTGCCGTCCGCAAGCCCACGCCTACGGTAGCCGGGAATCAGCCTGGGATTCCCGACGCCCAGGGCGTCTCCTGCGGCGGCTATGGCCGTGAGGGCGCATATATTGCCTCTCCCTCACGTGCGCCGCCTCCCTCTTTGCGAGCATTACTGCTTCGCAGAAGGAGGTCACGGCTACCCATGCACTCTCGCTCCATACCATGGCCTGGACCAAGGCTGGACGAGAGAGATCGCCGCCGCCGACCGCCTCCACGAGGACACGGCGGTGCTCCGCCCAAGCTGGGCAGACCTCCACCGTATGCTCCACCGTGTTCTCTGGGCGATCTACGCAGTGAAAACACCCGGGCGTTTCCTCCCGCCATATGCGAAACAGAGGAGTCAGGGGTTTGGGCATAGACTAAAGTTATTTTTTCGAAATGAGACGGGAATTGAACGTAAATTCAAATCGTTATTGCTATTCTTTGGTAGTCGCGTAAAATGGCTATAACGTAGCAAATAATAAAGTTCAATATACCATGGCTGTACATTGATTGTGTATGTATTTTTAGACATTCGTTGCATATTGACTGCTTCATTGATCTAGTGGTCCAAAGCGTTACTGCTGAGGGGGTTCGATTCCCAGGTCAGGCAAAGTTTTATCGGGGTTTCGATCACAACTTTATCCTCAAGCCTCATTCGATTTCACTTCCCTGTCCGCCTTATTTATTGCTGTCATGCATCACTTAATAATGGCCCTGATTTATCAGTTGTAATTCATGGGCTCGAACTAAAGCAGGCTGTTTGCCGTGTGTCATCACCACTGCTCACAAAACAGTGAAGTAACACATGGTGAGGAAACCAGCGTGTCCTAGAACCAAAAATGCGCCAGCATTGGGCTCGCATGGTCCACTCTCTGTCATCGAGAGGAGGCCTGTATCCCAGCAGTGGGAACATTCTAGGCTAAATTTCAATCACTCATATAACAGGCTGATAACACACCGCTACAATTTCCATGAATTTATTTTCGATATCCAAACCTGTGGATGTTCGGTATACCCATATATCTTCACCAATTGGCGATCCCACCAAACTAACGGCCTATAAAGCATGTACAACGTGCGAACGTTCCCACAGTACCTATATCTGTACAATAATCCTACCCTATAACTGAGGGTTCATCCCTTTTCCGCTGCCGAAATAAATAAAGATTAATAGATAAAAAATTAATAACATTTATTTAATAATTGTGCTTTTTACATTACCTATAATACGGTTTTATGAAGTATCGATGTATTTCGGGGGCCGAAGTTATGCATATATAATTTCATTTCACTTACACTCGATGAATGACACCCATAGCCAGCCTTAAATCAGTTCTGTCTTCATCTATAGGTACCATACTAATAATAGAGCTGCAGAATAAGTTTGTGTGTCTGTTTGTCTGTTAAGTCTAGGATTTGAAAAATTTCTTTGCATTTGATAACACAATTCTTCGAGATGATTATGGATTATTTAAAATCACGCTACGATCATGCAACGACTACCGCGTTGCATCGCATCGCCCGTCGCCGTCTAGGGCCGAGAGGGCTTATAAAATTATGGTTGTTATTTTATTATATTGTGTAACTGACGACTTTCGTGCGAACGAAGTCGCAGACAGAACCTAGGCAAGCTCTTACTGCGATATACCTACCTACTCACCTAAAATGCTACGCTACCTAACGACAGTGACGGTATACTATACTTCAAACTCATAAGTAAGATCGATAACTTCAGATACTATACTTCAAACTCAGAGGTAGGATCTATATTTCAATTACTATACTTGAACTAGAAATCGGGCTAATTAAAATGCGTGTGCGAAAATAGAAATTTGTGTAGGTCACGAGTAACTAAACCCGAACCCGCCGTCAGCTCCTTGCTGACTGGCTTATATTTTTACCGTACCATGAGATATAAAAAAAACCTATACAAAACAAGGAAAGAACTCTAAATGAGCAACTTATATTATATGCATTAGGAGCGTCCGTAAGTCAACAAGGGGCCCAGCTGCCATCATCCTAAACAAACGGATATAGGATTCACTTTGGCACTTCGACGTTATATCGAATTTCCTGTCTCATGTGCGAAAACACCCGAACTAATATTCTGGCCCATTCGGAACTTTTCGATAACATACCGGATCGATTACACATCTGTGTCGAATCGACTTAATTTACCATGAAAAAGTTTTGTAATTCGCATGGTATGACATTACTTTCGTTTAGACGCTGTACGAGCTACCTATATGGTGGTTTGTACACATTTTTCATTTATGCCTATCAATATTATTTACCTGTGCATTTCCTAAACAAAGCATTTAAGTGTAACAATTTGTAATTATATTCAGTAACAATAAATTCATCAAGTAAATCGTTCGTCTACTTATGCACATAACATGGCAAACCTTACTAGTCTATATAAGAAGCACAAAACATTTTCACTCTTGGGCATTACACCCCAACAGACACAAATAAAAAACAAAAAGTATTTGGCTATCCATATAACTGTTTCAGCTAATCAACAGACAGTGGTGCTGATTCTCTTGTCATAAAATTCTCTAAACTAGACTAAAAATCACCAAAATTTTGTTTATTCCCATCAAACGACGATTTCATTCTGAAATTGACTAAAGTGACACAACATAACTATATTTTAGTTTGACAGCACTAAGATTGCACTGAGTTATTAATTTCCTGAAAATGGCAAAATATTCTGTTGTTGTCAATTTCATTATTCTATTTAACCTAAAATTTTGGTTGTCTAACTGGATCTGACTATTTTTAATCGTGATTAAAAAGGTGTGGAATAAAATTTGTTGACAAGAACTAAAATTCACACCAATACCAAAAATTTGGACCCCCTTTATAATAGCAATAGACTTCAAAAACTCAACATTTAGGTAATAATATTTCATAAATTCCATACAAAAAGTGAAAAATTCCTTATAAAACACGTCAAGACTGCCGCAACTGCGCGCCTCCGGCTTTAAAAAACACTACGGGGTAGGTCAAACAAGTACCACGTTGTGAAGCCAAAAAATACCACGTGGAGTCGTGATACTCGCGATTGTCAAATTCTATTATAGTTGTGTCAGAATTATTTCAACACATTTTTTTCTTTTTGCAGTATACTTTTAAGATTTTCATAGCCAAAAGTCAGGAATTTTAGTGGTAGTTAAGTTACTTTAGTTCGGTGTACAAGAGAATCGGCGTCATTATATGACTCAAACTAAATAAGTTATCGTAAAGGCCCAGAACAGCAAAAATAATAAAAGAAAGTGTGAACAATTTGACCCATTTACTCTGATTTAACTGGAAAATGTAATAAAACCCAAAGTGCGAAAAGGTCTCGCGGTTTTATGTGAAACCTCATTTTGAAATTGCAAGTATAAAGAAAAACACTTAGCCGTTATCCCTCCAGAACTTGACTATGCTATTAGCCTCACATTCCGATCGCGCCATTTTGAACTGGTCTGGAATAGTCTGGATCCATTTAACCCGAAGTTGGGAGCGTTAGATCAAACCAATCGGTGGCGAATCTCGACGTATTATGGATCCATTATCTGTGTAAACCTTCTGATTTATGCGGTTTGAGTACGAGCGTTCGAATTTACTAAGTAACGTGTCTCTATCGTATAATGCTGGGTTAATTCCTTAACTAATATCCATTTTGATCTGTACTAATAGCTGTAAACACAAACCCTCATATTTATAAACGTTGCTTTAAGTTAAGACATGTTTAAACGTCAAAAATGTGTGGTTAAACAGTCGGTAATCATTACTTCTAGGTTGGAGAACTAGTAACCAATCTAGAATACGTTGAAGAGTACATCTACCTAGGACACCTAATTATTTTTAAGAACTGCACAGAAAAGGAAATAGAAAGAAGAATCAAGTGGAATAAATTTTGGACTCTAAAATAAATATTCAAGAGTAAGATGCCAACCAAAATAAAAACAAAAACCATGGAAACATGCCTACTTCCCACACTCACGTATGCCTGTCAAACATGGCTCCTGACGAAACGAAACTCACAAAAAATCAAAGTGTGCCAAAGAGGAATAGAAAGGGGCTACATGAACTATGGACTTGAAGACAAAGTAAAGAACACAACAATTAGAAGTAAAACCAAGGCAAAGGACGTGGCCATAAAGGTACTGGGATTGAAATGGAAATGGGCTGGACATTTCCAAAGAGTACCAGATGAAAGATGGACGAAAATCACCACCAACTGGTACCCACTAAACAAAAAGCGCAGCCAAGGTCGACCACAAATGAGATGGAGCGACGATATTATAAAAATAGTAAATAAAATTTGGAGTAGAGTAGCTAGAGATAGAATAGCATGGAAACGAATGGAGGAGGCTTTCCCTGCTACTGCTAGCGGTCCTTGCACATAACATACACCGTGAAATTTGAATGGTTGTTTTTCCTCAGCGAAATGGTTTTGTCTTGGTAATACATTTATGCATCGTTGTTCGCTTTGTCTGAGGTGCGTGCGATTCGAGTAGTACCTACAATTTACCCCTAGTGTTACTATTGAGTAGTATTTTATCGAGTTGATGAATTTTTTTTTATTATTTTAAAACAAAAAAATCTATTTTTTTAACTTTTACTCTATGCTTCGAAAGTACTCCTTATGGCAAGTTGTTCTGCCGTGGGAAAACAACCATTTAAATTTCACGGTGTATATATTAACGGTACATAGAAATTAAGAAATTACGAGTCAAATCTGTAACACTAATCATTAGTTAAGTCAAACAAAATTCTACTAGGAAAATAAAGCTAATATTATTATTAATCATTACTTAACTTTAAGCAAAGCTTATAAATAAGGGTGTAAGTATCTATTTCTAAAAAGCAGATTTTCCAAAACACTTTTGATTATTTTCTTAATCGACAAGAAAGTGAAAAGTTCTTAAATTACATTTGAAATGAGTGATTCATAACTCTTTTGCCTTCCTTAAATCAAATAAATTATTGTGCTAGCTAACCCTTGAAAGTGAAACAGAGAAAAACACAAGCTTAACTTTGCAATTCTAATAATCTATAGTTAATATTAGACATGCGAAAGTTACTCTGTCTGTAATCTTTTTACGCCTAAACCACTGGAACAGGAATAGATAGCCTGAAAAAGGACATAGGCTACTTTTTATCCTGGATATTTGTACACAACAGCAACAACTAGTATTCTATGTAGAAGCTCTAACCTGTAAAGGATAACCATATTTTGCCTACAATGTCCTCACTGCTGCAGGCTTAGTATGACGTTTTCTATTTCTACGAAGAAAAGACAGTGCTTTTTCTATACAAAGTCACATTGCGTTCCTCTATTTTTGACATCGCACCGTGTCCTTCCACAATCTGTCATTTTGTCTTTTGTTTCTAAAGATCTTTGTCTAGGTCCTTTTATATGTAAACTATTACAAAAGAATATCTCTTCCCGAACTGTCAAAATCACACTGACAATAAACTTTCTACCCGACGGCCACAAAGTATATACGATTATCTACAAAATCATGATTTGTTTAGAACGCATAACTGTGATTATTAATAGGAGAACATAGCACTTACTAGAGAATGGGCAGCAGCGATCTCTATGCATTTGACCACCATACTGCGATCGCCAACCCGCCTGCCAAGCGTGGCGACTATGGCAAATCCCCCCTTTTGGGGGAGGCTTATGTCCAGCAGTGGACGTCTTTCGGCTGATATGATGATGATTCTTCCGTCGACAAATCGGTGCTCGTGCTAAGCCTGCTGGGACACAGCCGTCCTTTCTTCGAGTTAGAGTCAATACGGGGGGTTAGTAGATGCCACGTGAACCACCACGCGGGCCCAGTCCAGGTTAGTAGATGTCACATGTCTTCGAATTGGTACATTGTGCATGTCGGCTATCTCACGATATTTTCCTTCACCGTTTTGAGACCAGTGGTGATCACATTATTTACACAAAGTAAACCGCCTGTCTCTGTTCGAACTCATGACGTACTTACTCGTAGGACGTGGCCGACACCACTGCGCTATACATGCTCCTTCCCAGGCTGTTTTGTGGACGGCGAGTAATGGGTAGCTCGCTGTCCGGTAAGGACCAAGCCCGAGTCGATGGCGCGTTGTGTTCCACGCGCGCCTCAAAGAGATGTCAGCACCAACTGGTGGGGTCCGCAAGGGCTGAAGCCTGCCAGGGGTACGGGTTGCTCGAAAAAGATACCGCGGCCTCTGGCACACAGGCAACTGAGGGAACACAGGTGTGTTTTAGTCAGTAAAAGTCTGACACGCCCTCCTACTCCACTCAGAGCGGAAGAAGTTATTTGATGATATCCCACCCTCAAAAACAAATCCCTGTTCCTTAGATTTATTGACGCTAAATATATTCTTTCATGACAGAACGAATGCCATACAAAATATAACCTGGTAAGTACATTTTACCCAACAATATTCCAGCACCTTTAACACCTGGAAAATGTTGAATTTCTAGTTTTGCTAAGTGCAGCTTTTTGTAATTCGCCGCAAGCCGCAGACCGCAGCGTAAAAATGTAGATTGTTATCGGTAGAATTTCAGTCGAAACGGAATTTAAATCTTACATTCGTTGAGTTCTTTTGAAGTTACGAAAAGTAACGTAGTCGATAAGCTGCTTGGAAACTCTAATAATAATAATATATCTTTATCTAGATATCTACAACGATCTACACGTGTTTTAGTTTTAATATGGATGGGATGAGCGCCCAGGAGGCTGTTTTTTAGTCATTATCTTGACCTAATCCTCTTAGCCTTTAGGACACTCATTACGAAGCTCTGTCTATTTCTTTTACTTGGGAAGAAATTTACAACCTTGCATATTATATTGTCAATGCTACCTCACTTTAAGGGGGCGTCCATTAATTACGTGAGTCGTTTAGGGGGGGAGGGGTCGATTTGAAGTCACCCAATCTCATGTGGAGAGAGGGGGGTCTCGGCGTATATCACGCAATTTATATTTTTTTCCGCAAAGAAACAATGTAACATTGCGAGAAAACCGGGTTAAATTATGTAAAACATGTTTTTCCGCCGATATGGCTAACTCCTACAAAATAATATTTATCGGGGCTATGCGTACGCTACAAAGTAGCACAGTAGCTCCTCGATGGTTAAACCGCCACCGGCCAGCCAAGCCAGCCAATTGCACCGCAAAAATGTAACACAAATAAGCACAGATTAACGTTTTTACACTAAAACACGTATTTAAAATATATCACGTGAGATTATGCGGGGGAGGGTCGAGCCGAGCCAAATCTCACGATATCTCACTAGAGCGGAGGGGCGTCGAAAAATCGCCAAAATTGCCTCACATAATTAATGGACTCCCCCTAACTGGGTTGGATCGAATAATCGTACGCAAAATACGCGCTTTGACAAGAAGTTGCGGACACCAATCCGTATTACCGATAACCTTTTTTTGTGGTTGGGAAATCATCCGCTCTGGGTGGTGGAGCGGGAGGGCGTGTCAGACTTTTACTGAGTAAAACCCACCCGTGTTCCATCAGTTGCCTGTGGGGCCGCGGTATCTCTTTCGCCCCAGGGCATCTCCTGCGAAGGCTACGGCCGTGAGGGCGCATGTACTGCCTCTCCCTCACGTGCGCCGCCTCCCTCTTCGCGAGCATCACTGCTTTGCTGAAGGAGGTGACGGCTAACCATGCACTCTCGCTCCGTACCATGGCCTGGACCAGGGCCGGACGCGAGAGATCGCCGCCGCCGATCGCCTCCACGAGGACACGGTGGTGCTCCGCCCAAGCCGAGCAGACCTCTACCGTATGCTCCACCGTGTCCTCAAGGCGATCTTCGCAATGGAAACACCCGGGTGTTTCCTCCCGCCTTATGCGAAACAGGAACCTCCCAAAACAGCCGTGTCCGGTGAGGACCTGTGTCAGGCGGAAGGTGAATTACCTAAAACCTTCAGCATAAGCATAGCATAATCCGCCTGTAACGTTCCCACCGCTGGAGCACAGCCTTCCTCTCTGTGCCGTCTCACAATGGGCCATATACCACAACGTGGGCCCAGTCCAGGTTAGTAAAATTCACATGTCTTTAAACTCTCGGTTCTAGAACTTGCCGTTTTCTTCACGATGTTTTCCTTCACCTTTCGAGAGCAGTGGTGAAGAAATAATTTACACAAAATAAAGCGCCTGCCTGGGTTCGAACCTACGACCTACAACTCGTAAGTCACGTCAGTTACCACTGGGCCGCCACTGCTCTAACATACCCCACCATTAATTTAATCACACAGCTTATATTATTTACATAATAAAATAAACCAGTTTAATTTAAAATTACTCACGACACGATTACTTACATCGTTAAAGACCTACTCTCACAAAATATTTTAAAAAATTAAGCATCAAAAATGTGGTGTAGAGCCACTCTTTTCGACCTAGTAACCTGAACTCACAGGTGAATGGTGAAAGAACTCTTCAAGCACACCTTTTTACGGGTGTGAACTGAATTTTACATAAACTGAATTTACACAATTTTCCAAATTATAATATCTGCCAAATTAATAATAGAGTTTATGACTAAAATTGCTAAAATTAAACGTTCATTTTCTACGTAAATTAATGTTCAGGCAATTTGTCAAATAATTATTCAATGATCAGGTTAAATATTCCTTTAGATCTTGATTAGCTTTAATGTTTTCTTTGAGCTTCCCCCTAATTACGTTTTTATACCATTTAGGAGACTTCCTTGAACCGATCCTAAATCTAAATATACAAAATCTTTAGCTACCATGCTAGCTGAAATATTTTGAGACAATAAATAGCCGTACAGTACTGGCAAAATAACAAAAAAAAGCAACTGAAAATCGGGATGAAATTTAGAAAAGATTTTCTTTGTCCTTAACCCTGATTATTAGCTCCTGACCCATAAGTTTCGTTTAAAAAAGGTTTTAGGTAATGATTGCTTCAATTATATCGTATGCGACTGACAGACACTTGTATCGGGTAAATGAAACTTTATAAGTGTTTTACGAGTAGGTATTATAAAGGATGTCCGCAAAAGTCGACCTTATGTTGCAAAATCTGGTGATAAAATAATTCTAGTTGCATTCGAATAGTCAATAAAATTTAGAAATGTTGGCGTGAGATTTGGCTAACAAACCTGGACACAAAAACAAAATGATAAAAATGTGTTATTTATAAATTACTAGCTTTTGCCAACGTCTTCCCCCGCGTGGAGGTCGGTGTATTGTACATATAAACCTTCCTCTTGAATCACTCTATCTATTTAAAAAACACGCATCAAAATCCGTTGCGTAGTTTTAAAGATTTAAGCATACGTAGGGATATAGGGACAGAGAAAGCGACTTTGTTTTATACTATGTAGTGATAGTGATAATTGAAAGATATTGTTTCATTGACGTAGGTACCATTCTAACCATGTAATTATGTAAGGTTCCCGCCGATTCAATTAGCGTATTGGTTAAGCACTGTCTTTCCCTGCAAAGGGGTCACAGTTTCAATCCCATCTCGGAAGATACATAATAATGTGTGACCTATATTCCACAGGTATTTTTGTCACGTCTGGAACTGCGAGCATCTGAAATTCAACACTCACGATACAGGTATTATCAGACCCCGATGTTTCTTATCCAATTTCAGAAATTGGGGTTCTCAATTAGACTCGTAAGAATTTTTACTGACGTACTTAAATCGATTTCTGCCAGATCTGTGTTGATGCTTCTTTGTTTCCAAAATATAGTAACAATAAGGATGATATTGTAAAACTGTACAATTTGAGATGGATTTGTTATTTTCGAAGGCTAATTCATTAAATATTAATTACCATTTAATTACTTGTAAGGGAACTGTTAATGTAAATGTTAATCGACTGAACCTACCTTAGGTTCAGTCGATTAAGTAATTTATGTTAAGGTTAGGTAGGTCCTTACGTATTATTGGGATCGATACTTGCTGCTGTTCAGTTATTTATTCCCATTTAATTGGAAAAGTTATATATGTATAATACTAGTTTTTGCCAGCGGCTTCGCCCGCGTGGTGGTCGAAAAATATCCCAGGGGAACCTATTACCGGGACGAAAAGTATTTTATGTGTTAATTCAGGTTATTATCTATGTTTCATCCTAATCCATTTGGGCGTTTTTGCATGATTGAGTTATAAACATCCAAAAATTAAAATATTCAAACATCTAAACATAAAAACTTTAACATTTGTAATATTAGTCAGATATGATGAAATGCTTGTCATAATTCGCATGATATTAACAAAAAGGTATAACGACTTGTTTATTACTTGGCCTATGTACGTATAGAATCAAGTCTATCCAACTAAACGGACAGCTGTGCTGCTGGGGAGTTTGTTCCGCCACTTCTTCTTCACAGCTAAAGCACTAGGAAGTGGTGAAGGGTGGGCGTTTTGGGGGACTGTCGTATTTATTTTGACGTTCGAAAAGTGCTAATTCTCAGCCTAATTTTGAATGAATAACTTTTGTTTTTGGTTTTGTTTTGTCGTGTACAAAAACAGGTGTGTATAGTAAAGAAAATCGGCACTGTTTTCACAAAGACACATCTCTGTTAGCCTGCCGATCAATCACAGATTACGTTACGTAGGTGCGTATCTCACCTTTGTTAAAAAATAGGTAATCCAATAACATACGGCCCAACGATTACAGCAGAAGGTTCCTCGTTGAAAAATTCTTCGTAAAACAGATTTAAAATGTTTATTTTTGCGCTCCACACCTGTTTGTATCCCGCCAGGATTTCCAGTGCCATGCGTGTAAAAACCTGTATTTATGTGTGTGTCGTATATGAAACACCCTGTATTTGTGTGTGTGATTATCTGTGCACGAATATTGTGAGTTGTGTTTGTGTGTGTAGCTATTGTATGCGTCAGCTCGTGTAAAATAACCGGCCTTGGAAAACATTTGTCGGAAAAACTGTAGGCCTTGCGGAAATTATGTAGGAAAACTAAGAACTTAACTGTCACAAAAAGATACTGGAAGCAATTTTACTTGTTAACGCATACAAGTAAAATTAATTCTAGGTTATTTTTAAAGACTAGTTTTTGAACTTTGATTAAGGGCAACAGCGTGATATTTGTTTTATTCTCTTTTGCCGATTGCCTAAGACATTTTTCGCAAAATCATAATTTAATTGCTAAATATATTTCAAGATACCACCCTTAATTTTCCAGATCATGTGACTTTTCATAACGTTTTTATATCTTACAAATGAGTCAGCAAATGAAGTGTAAAATTATATTACTCTGTTGAGTAAGATAATTTTACAATTTGACGCCATATTTGGCGTCCCATATTCACCAGGCGGACGACAAAATTTTGCGGAATATTTTCTCCTCAATCGTACAAAATTGTCTAAGGAAGCGACTTTGAACGATTCAGAAAATTGTGAGACATCAAATAAACTTACCTACTTTTACCTAAAACTTGTCTAGTAAACACACATGACAAAAAAATACATCCTTCCCCGAAAAACAATCAGAAAATCTTCTACAAATCTGCCTCCAAAAATAAAAATCTATTTTCCCCGTGAGATTTAGTAAGTCAATAGTTTTTCTGACGCTGAATGTGAAAGGTTTGAATGTAATGTAAAATACGGTACCACCATGAATGTTTCATAAGTCTACTCTATAAACATTACATTTACCATTCCCGAAACAAGTTTATTTTAGCAAGGTTTACCTCGCCCGGCCAAAATTACCGATGTTTGTTTTGTGAAGGTTGTGACGTTATTTAATTACTAGTGTTTGTTCATTTTGGTTGCTGCTGTTTACTGTAACAATATGGGAAAGAGTTAGACAATAATTTCAGTTCTGAACAAAATTCTGGCTGTGACAAATATTATTATGTTTGTATGGTACAAACAAAAAGACAAAGGCGACTAACAAAAGGAGAAGGTTTTATGGAGAGGATTTTATGTTTGTTACCTCAGAACTCCGTCATTCATAGACCGATTTGCAAAATTCTTCTTTTCTTTGAAAGGGTCTAGTTGTATACAATGTGGATCTGGATGCATGACATTAAATTAAAGTACTAGTCCATCGAAACATTTTAAAACACGAAGATTAGTAGTAGTTAATGGAAAATTTAAAAATTGCAATTTTCAAACAAAATAAATAGCAGAATCAGCTGCATAAAAAGTAAACACGCTTTATCTACGAAAAGACACTGACCTGATACGTATGACACCTTTCTCTGTCTTTCAAGCATATGCACGCAGGGAATAGACGAAATCATACGTTTTGTACAGGTTGTTGACCTTACAATGTTTACCTATTATTACGGACTCAGATCTACAGCATGTTGAAAAATAAGAATATTAAAATTAATTTCCTGTGGCTAAAGTATTCATTGGATTTAATTGTTTTTTTGTAGACGGGTAACAAACATGATACTCTTTACGCGGTTGATTGGAATGTCAATCGTCCTGTTCCACCTTGTATATAAAGTGGACCCACATTTATATTTATGGTCGTGTTCTGATTAGTGGTTTTTGAGCCAGCTTCAATAATACGTAATTTTCCACTTAATGTTGATGTTATAATAAGTTCCTGTCACTGTTATTTACTTAGCAAGTGAAGGTATTCTAATTTGTATAAAAGACTTTTACTATTTTAAATTTTTAGTTGTACCCACCTTGGTACAACTAAAAATTTAAAATAGTAAAAGTCTTTTTACTTTGTATTGATTGTTTAACTTAAGTGGCAGTGCAGAGCAGGGCACTTTGCTCGCAGAACAGATGGCCGAGAGGTTCTGGAGTAGCGTGGACGTAGCGTTGGAAGGCCTCCCACAAGATGGACCGATGACCTTGTGAAGGCTGCAGGAATCCGCTAGATGCGGGAAGCACAAAAACAGTCGAAGTGGAGGAGCTTGGGGGAGGCCTATGTCGAACAGTGGACGTGTTTCGGCTGAAATGATGATGATGATGATTGATTGTTTTTCAAAGCCGGTTTTTTTGTCTACAAAACTGATTTGAATGGATGGGAGTGGTCGCCCTAGAAGGACATAGTGACCTTATTGGTGAGGTTCTTCAGAAAGCCAAGTTTCGTAGTACTTGCAGGTCGATGTATGATCGTAAACGAGACAAAAGGTGTATGTAAAGGTTCCTACACACATACCGGCAGCACAGCTGGCGGGTTTTTGCCTTGCGGGTATGCTGCAGGCGTTATTACGCCGCCGGCACTTGCCGCAGAAACCGAGTATGCCGCCGTGCCGCCGGCATACTTGGATTAGGCATACTAGTGTATAGGAGCCTTTAAGATCGTAACAGGCGTCGTTCTGTAGTTTCTGTCCACGACCATGGGAAGAATGTAGGAGTTTATGTACGTATTTTTAGTGATAATTTTATAGCATTGTCACATTTTCTGTTTTCTTTTAAAGACTTTAGTGGCTGCAAAAATCGCCTTAACATCTAGTTTTCTACACATATACAACTTGGACACTAAATTACCACTCTATTGCTAACGCAATTAAATTCAAATTACAAGGGTCCCAACAATTCTCTAAGGCTTATCTCAAGCGACATACATTGGATGTAATTAAATATAATGGTTGAACTATTACTGACAGTTAGCGCAGTGTTGCCGCCTTGTAATGGCAGTCGTTAAGGCGCCTATGATAACAATTAAAGAAATTAGGTATAGGATGTTATAAGTAAACGGTATAATTCAAATCTTTATGCTTTTAAGAGTACCAAACAACAATAAAAAGTTTAATTACTAGTTTAGAGACAACTTATAATCATTTTGTCACGGTCTACGTTTGTTTGAACAAACTACGCGAAGTTTTATGTCTCGAAATTAAAAGTTTTTTTTTATTCGTATCCTCTACTCAATATCGTTGAAATCAGCTTGCTTGCTTGCAGCTGCACCAATAAAAAAATATACATCTTACACATAGGTAATCAAACACACCATAATAATAAATAAAACAAATAAATAAAAAGCAGGCAAGTCCAACTCGCACTTGCCGGTTTTCCGCAAAAAAAATCGGCAAGAACGCCGAAAAAAACCATTTCTTGCACGGAGACCACCTTGAATGAACTTGCTTTATTTATATTATTTGTTGTAATAGCGGGAACAGAAATACACATTCTTCAAAAATTTCCACTATCTACCTATTACGGTTTATAATAGACGGACGGCCAGCGGAGAAATCATCAAATAACTTCTCCCGCTCTAGGGGGAGCAGGAGGGCGTATCAGACTTTTACTGACTAAAACCCACCCGTGTTCCTTCAGTTGTCTGTGTGCCAGGGGCCGCGGTATCTCTTTCGAATAACCCGCACCCCTGGCAGGCATCGGCCCTTGCGGACCCCACCAGTTGGTGCTGACATCTCTTTGAGGCGCGCGTGGAACACAACGCGCCGGACAGCGGGCTACCCATTACTCGCCATCTGCAAGCCCGCGCCTACGGTGATAAGCCTACGATTCCCGACGCCCAGGGCATCTCCTGCGGAGGCTAGGGCCGTGAGGGCGCATATACTACCTCTCCCTCACGTGCACCGCCTCACTCTTTGCGAGCATTACTGGTTCGCAGAGGGAGGTGACGGCTACTCATGCATTCTCGCTCCGTATCATGGCCTGGACGTGGGCCGGACGCGAGAGACCGTCGCCGCCGATCGCCTCCACGAGAACACGGCTCACGAGGCCACGGCGGTGTTCCACCCAAGCCGGGCAGACCTCCACCGTGTCCTCAAGGTGATCTTCGCAGTAGAAACACCCGGGCGTTTCCTCCCGCCTTATGCGAAACAGGAACCTCCCGAAACACCCGTGTCCGGTATGGACCTGCTTCAGGCGGAAGGTGAGGACGCCGTGGCGCCTCTCAATCCACTTCTCAAAGAGGGGACTTAACGTCGCATAGTAATAGGGTTCCTTTGGCACCATTTGTATACGGAGCCCTAAAAAGGTTTTTTTTTTTTTTTGGATGGGAAATCATCAAATAACTTGTCCCTCTCTGGGCGGAGCGGGAGGGTGTGTCAGACTTTTACTGACTAAAACCCACCCGTGTTCCCACAGTTGCCTGTGTGCCAGGGGCCGCGGTATCTCTTTCGAACAACCCGCACCCCTGGCAGGCATCGGCCCTTGCGGGCCCCATCAGTTGCTGCTGACATCTCTTTGAGGCGCGCGTGGAACACAACGCGCCGTCGACCCGGGCCTGGTCCTTACCGGACAGCGAGCTACCCATTACTCGCCGTCCGCAAGCCCGTGCCTACGGTGGCCGGGAATCAGCCTGGGATTCCCGACGCCCAGGGCGTCTCCTGCGAACGCCACGGCTGTGAGGGCGCATGTATTGCATCTCCCTCACGTGCGCCGCCTCCCTCTTTGCGAGCATAACTGCTTCGCTGAAGGAAGCGACTGCTAGCCATGCACTCTCGCTCCGTACCATGGCCTGGACCAGGGTCGGACGCGAGAGATCGCCGCCGCCGATCACCTCCACGAGGACACGGCGGTGCTCCGTCCAAGCCGGGCAGACCTCCACCGTATGCTCCACCGTGTCCTCAGGACGATCTTCGCAATGGAAACACCCGGGCGTTTCCTCCCGCCCTATCCGAAACAGGAACCTCCCGAAACAACCGTGTCCGGTGAGGACCTGTGTCAGGCGGAAGGTGAGGACGCCATGCCACCTCTCAAACCACTCCTCAAAGAGGGGACTTACCGCCGCAATTGTGGCGTGCCCGTGCTGGATAGGTTACACACATTTATGTTCGCATAACTCGTCAAAATCTAGGGAATTGCTGATTTTTTTTTTGCGGTTTCTGTTTTGATACCGTAGTAGAAGTTGTTGACAATGATGAGTACAATGACCCCTTCAGATATTTCGTGTATGAATATATACACCTTATAATATATTGACTATGTATTGCCAACAAAGAACAATGAAGATTACAAGTCGAAAGGTAACAAAGCCAATTTACGAGATAGGAATGTGTTTATTTTACGTCATTGTTTCATTTCAAAAGTGTAGCTTTAATTCAATATCATCGCCCGCAGCCTGACTTCACCCAATGCTGGTCAAAGGCCTCTGTTTTCTTGTCTCTCTAATCTCCTCGCTCGTGTGCCAGCCTCAGCCAGATTTTGGCCGCGATGGCAACAATGTCGTCCGCCCATCTTGCCCCCGGACAACCAACATCTCATCTTCCATTCCTTAAACGCCACTCTGTCATCACTGCGCCTTGCTAGGTCCTGTCCAACTACTCCATTTGAGTTCCATAATACGCTTTCCGATATCAAAGACTTTCATTCATCTTCGTAGTTTGACGTTTGGAACTCGGTCTTTTAAGCAGTCATGTAGATGAAATATGTTAAGTTTTATTGCTGTTTACCGCCTATTGTCTAGACAGACACTTAAGAGTCAAAATGCCTATATAAATCAACTAAATGTAGTCTTGAAAGAATACTTGATTCTTAGGCTGATTTTCCACCAAACATGTGCGGCAAGACAAAGCTATGCTACGAAACTGTGACCGTTTACACTAATGCTAGGCTGTGTAGCGGAGCGAGTAAGATGTGCTATGAAGATGCGCCGTCGTGAGGTAGCTGTGCGGAGAAGATGCGCATCTCGAATTATGCGATGCATCGACAATAGGGAAGACACCACACGCACATCCATAGCTCCCATCCATAGCACGCATCCTTACATATAAAAAAAAACATAGGTTAGTTGAACCCGTTTCCACCAGTGCTCTGCTATGTGGGTGGACCAATGCATATGATTGGTGGATCTCAAACGCATCCAAAGCAACTTACCATTACACATCTCTGTGCACATCGCCGTAATTTCTCGCTTGATGCACCAATTACGGTAGTACTATTAGAGTCTCATCAAACTAATTGCAGTGTAAGCAATGTGTACACGGGCGTGTAATTTAGTAAGCAGAGCGAACCTATCAAATATGTGGCTTCAACGCCTGCCGCTCGTCCGTGCTCTTCATTTGTCATCGACATCGTGGCCCCTAAACAACACAGTTCTCTTGTTTTACCACAGCGCACTCAAGCCCCATTTAGATGATGCAACTTTCTTGGCTGTATACAATAAAATTGAATTGCTTCGTCCCAAAACTATTTAGACGTTGCGCCATTTTTGTTTCTGCTAGTTACGTAAGTATGCCACTAGCAATTAGATCGCACTGTGTAAATAAGGGTTTAAATGTTTTCGTAATGATGGTTATCATATTGCCGTGTGTCTTGTAGTGCACATAAGCTATACGCAGCTTGATACAAACCGACTACCTACTCAAACTACTTTCATATATACACAGCTTTATAAATAAAGGGGCTAAAATACTCCAATTACAACGAATTTATTATTCCATGAAACTTTACCTAACTACGCTAAAACACTTGTGTAAATAGCCCCTATAGAGATAAGTTCCGTAAATAAGTGTAATTTATTTAGCTCCACTATCTTACTTACGATCTTCTTTGAAAACTAATGGTGTCTGAGATTGTTCAAGGTAGTAAAGCCTTTTGTTATTAATCTAGAACTAGGCTGTCACGTAAACAAATAAATCCTTTTCTCAAACATGCTTGGATGTTTGAGCATTATTCTGACACCTTCCTTCGAGATAAATCGAAAATGCTGTACTGGTCAAATACATGCGAGCAGCAGCCAGCAATGTTAGTATGATAAGTTGATAACCCTTAACTGTCGTGTTTAGCGACCAAATAAATTGCTTTGAAAACTCGCAAAATAACTATCGTGTGATTTAAAAATGGTACAAACTTTTACTTCGCATCATGGCAACCAAGGAGGTAAGTTCTCAAAGACTTAATTCAAATTTCGAACTGGCTTGCAAATAGGGTTGTTTAAAGTAAAAAGAAGGAAATGAAAATAATGGCGTGTAACAAAATATTGTTTTTCGTCATTGATTCAATGTTTAATTTAATTAATTTCCTCGCATTATTTGAGAAGCCTTTGCCGCAATCAGACATTAATGGACGAACCTGAAAATGTGGGCCGAGGCGAAGCCGAGGCTCACATACATTTCACCAGTGCCGCTATTGCAGGTCGTTGCAGTTATACACTATTAGTATTAGATTGGCGAATCGATTGGCACTGTGTTAAGTGTTAAAGAGGGAATCATATCATAACAGAGGGAAACACGCGGGCCCAGTACTAGAACCACATAAAATACTATTAAAACCTAAAACAATACATAACTGGTAACTTACATTTAAACAATCCCCTTGAAAAAAAAATTCGACGTCGTTTTATAAATTGAAAATAAAAAGATCCTACAAATGTTTTCGTCTCATGAATATCAATCAAGTCAAATCCAGAAACGACTCAAAAAATCTCTTAAGACAGCTTTCTGGTAATTCAATACAAAACTTCTAAAGACACATTACTACCCGAGCTATGAAGGCGCCGCAAAGGACCTCGGACAATCTTGAAATCTGCAATTTAACGAGACGAAATCGCGGGACGGGGATGAAATTCAAATCGAGGGACCTTCTAACAAATCACTGGACGATAAAAAGGATTCTTCACAATTTGTGAAAGGGGAGTGCTTCTGCCATTTTCACCGTCTCTGCCATATTTTTTGTAGCCATTTGTTTTTTCCTATCTGTCATTTCTAAGGAGGGTTTTGAGGCATATTTCTTAGGAGTAGTGATTTGTTTTTTCCAGATCTGTCATTTCTAAGGTCCCCTACCTACCTATAGTATGAGAACGTTCCGATCACAACCACTAGGTACTTGAAGCAAATATGAAGCTAGTAGCTTTTGCTAGCGGCTTGTCCTGTGGGAACGTACTACCGGCCCCGGGATGTAAAGTATTCTGCGTGTTAATCCGGGTTATAAACGATGTGCCAAATTTTATACAAATATGTACATTTGGCCATTTTAGCGTGATAACAAACATCCATACACCTAAACATACAAACTTTTACATTTATAATATTAGTTGGATTTCAAATATTTTATCAGTCGTCATTCCAAACTGACGCAGGTTCGTCCGCTCAGTTCGGCCTCTCCATGTACGGTAGGCTTTAGAAGGTTGGCGTGGCATATTTTTTGTAGTCATTTGTTTTTTTCCCTATCCGTCATTTCTAAGGAGGTATGTGAGTTATACGGCCTTGTGTGAAACGGCGATGTTTCGTGCCAAATGTCTTGTGAATGGACGCGACGTGCCGTTTCTTCTTTTACGACGGCATCAATTGCTTTGTTGTTCACACTGTGAGTAGGTAGTCTTTGTAGGTGATTTTAAGTTAGTTGTGCTGTTCCACATAATATTCAGCCTACAATGTTCCCACTGCTGGGACACAGGCCTCCTCTCGGTGAGAGGGAATGGGCCATAATCCACCACGCGGGCCCACATAGTAAAGCGCCTGTCTGGGTTTGAACCTAAGACAGGCTGGGCACGCCATAATTGTGGCGGTAAATCCCCTCTGAGGAGTGGATTGAGAGGCGCCACGGCGTCCTCACCTTCCGCCTGACGCAGGTACTCACCGGACACGGTTGTTTCGGGAGGTTCCTGTTACGGATAACGGGTGTGTTCCCACTGCGTAAATCGCCCTGAGAACACGGTGGAGCATACGGTAAAGGTCTTGTGAAGGCGATCGGCGGCGGCAATCTCTCGCGTCCGGCCCTGATCCAGGCCATGGTACGGAGCAAGAATGCATGGGTAGCCATCACCTCCTTCTGTGAAGCAGTAATGCTTGCGAAGAGGGAGGCGGCGCACGTGAGGGAGAGGCAGTATATGAGCCCTCGCGGCCTTAGTCGCCGCAGGAGACGCCCTGGGCATCGGAAATCCCAGACTGATTCCTGGCCACCATAGGCGCGGGCTTGCGGATGGCGAGTAATGGGTAGCTCGCTGTCCGGTAAGAACCAAGCCCAGGTCGACGGCGCGTTGTATTCCACGCGCGCTTCAAAGAGATGTCAGCACCAACTGGTGGGGTCCGCAAGGGCCGATGCCTGCCAGGGGTACGGGTTGTTCGCAAGAGATACCATGGCCCTGGCACACAGGCAACTGAAGGAACACGGGTGGGTTTTAGTCAGTAAAAGTCTGACACGCCCTTCCGCTCCGCTCAGAGTGGGAGAAGTTATTTGATGATTTCCCAACCAAAAAAAAAGACATGCAACTCGTAAGTCGTCGTTACCACTTGGCTACCTCTGCTCTCACTGCTGTTCCAGCAGTAGGTTATTGCAAATAGATAACGTTAGATACTTATCCAAAATATGAACACAGCCTAAATATAGAACAATAACAACCATTTTAAACAGTAACACATTACATAATACCAGCCCTCTAAACACCATATGGTTAAACATATTGTATGGTGCGATACTACTGCATCAACCGGGTACCGTGCGACTACAGGGAGATTCCTGATGAAATTAATTCTTCGACTATTTTGTTCTACTCCTTGTACACTTTATAAAATAAACAAAAAGAGGCGATCTTCCGAAACACAAATAATACACACAAAAATATTTCAACCAAAAAGAACCTTAAGCCCACAATTGAAACAGAAAACCGACCGCTATTCATATCCTGTAATAGTTAAAATACATCACGGAAATATTTTACAAAGCAAATTGAAGATAGCGTCTGTAATATAAAAGCTACGTGATAGGAAAGCCGAGCTTACTCATAAACGTGCGTGGTACTGTAGGCTGCATGTAAATGGTAGCAAAACCGGCATAAGCTGGGGTCTTGTTCTATTGATCATTGCGCTCCTTAGGTTCTGAGTTGAGCTGCATAATTACTGATAAATGCGTGCACTGAGTGGACAGGTCCATTCAATCTATGTGGTTCTTTCCTCAAAAGACTTTACATGATCTGACAAAGATCACGTCTGGACTTTAAAAAAGATTATGGTGACCACTGAGTTTGTTTCGAACTGTCTTTTCAGAGTAGTCAGATAGGAAATGCCGACCTCATCTTGTTTTTAAAATATGATTGACGTGTTAAAGTGTTTGTGCAAACCTAGCATAGAATAGAATAGAATTTGATTTGCTCAAAATGTAGGTATTTACAATAAGGTGAATACAATAATATGAAAGAATCCTTGTACATTCTACCTTTTTGGCATGCAAATATTGATGCAGTTCATCATCAAACACATAATTCTTTACCAATACACGATACAACAAATTCTTTACGAATACACAACTAAAATACACAAGAAAATGCGATACAGAGTAGAAACATTTATTTATTAGAAGTGCAGTTAGTTGCTTTCCTACTTACAGAAATTAAATCTTTTGTCATTGAAATTCCGTACTACACTAGGCCAGCTCAATGTGAAAGTGTTGGGTGCGGGTTGTTCTTAAGAGATACCGCGGCCCCTGGCACACAGGCAACTGAGGGAACATAGGTGGGTTTTAGTCAGTAAAAGCCTGACACCCCTCCTGCTCCACCCCGAGCGGGAGAAGTTATTTGATGAGTTACCACCCAAAAAAAAAAAGACCGTCGACTCCTACTCCTTGATCTTCTTCCTAATATAGACTCGTGTTTAACGCCAGTTGTTAGAACTTTAACTATGTCTCTATAAAGTTCGCAACTGTTGTTCGAAATTGTAATAAGGCCGTTTATGTAAGTTGACAATCAATTGGCCAAACAATCCTTGTCTCTGAGTATATAATGTGAGACTGTGTTAACACCGACGTTAGGTCGACTGTACCGCCGAAGGAAATCTGGCATGAGTGGACACGGAGTAGAAACTTATATGTAGGTATATATGTACATAGGAAAATTAATGAGCAGTTCTGTGACATAGATATTGTATTATTACTGAAACGTTTTCGGAGTGAGAGGGATTTATAGTTTAAAAATGTGTTTTGAATGTATTTTAAGTTTGTAAATATGTGTTAGAAAAATCTACTATTTCACATAAAAATATATTGCGTGGATAACAAAACGCCTAAAAGAAAGAGACCTTTATTGTGCGAAACGAGTACAGTAGAAAGTATTTTGTTTTGAATTGTATCCAGATTATTAAACTAGTAGTCACTAAACTGAGAGAAGTAAGGAATCATTCTTAATAGGTCCAGTCACCAAAAGAGACGAGTAACCAGGATCGTCGGAAATAGTTGAAGATGAATAAAAAACTGTATTCGAATAAAATTTTAACAATTAAATTTAATTCGAAAACATCCATCGGTTTCTTACTAAACTTCAAAGTTATATCTGAGACCCTGGTTACTTATCTCTTGGTCACTGAACGTGTACATTAAAGAGAATAACTGCCAACTTTCTATGCTTAGGTACTGTTTTTATATTCTATTAGCTTTTGCCAGCGGCTTCGCCCGCGTTCAGATCGAAAATTATCCCACGGGAACGTACTACCGGGATAAAAAGTATCCTGTGTGTTAATATAGATTAAAAACTATCTATTCGCCAAATTTCATCCCTATTGGTTCATCCGTTTTTGCGTCATTGAGTAAAAAACATCCAAACATCTAAACATACAAACTTTGGCATGCCACTAAACTGTTGTATCGGTGAACTTAAAGGAACTCCAACTAGCTTCGTTTATCCGCGATTGTGTCTCCATTAGACACAACGCGCCCAACGTCTTTTGTTTTTCTCTCGGAGTTTGCAAGGAAACTGACGGAATCGAGACACTCACCCGAAGAGGTGCTACTTACGTATTCAAACGAACTTTTTCTTTTTACCTGAAGAGGAGGATAAAGTTTTCTATCCGGGCTTTTTAGAAAGGAAAACCCTTACCATCATGTTGTAAGAAAAAGGTTTCTATGTGCTTTGCTATTTTAGAATATCTAAGCACATAAAAAGCTTTTAACGGTATCCTAGATTGACATTATTTACTGCCTCGTTGGTCTAGTGGTCGTAAGCGCTACTGCTGAGGTCCTGGGTTCAATTCCCAGTTCGGGCAAAGAGTTCTTGGTTTTTCCATCAGGAATTTGTCAGGAGCAGTTCAGAGTCTGGATTAATATCCGGTTGATGGCAATAAGCTCACCCCTATGAGGCTCGCCCCCTATGACATGAGACTTAAAGATAACTGGCAAAATTTGGGGAGCTGTGGTGGCCTAGTGATAACGGCCCGGCCGTTATATACGAGTTGCAGGTCGTATATTCTAACCCAAGCCGGCCATTCACTTTGTGTAAATATTTTCATCACCATTGCTCAAGAACACGTTGAAGGAAACCATCGTGAGGTAACCGGCATGTCGTAGAACAAACAATTCTAAGACGTAACATCCGTCAACCTGCACTCGGCCCGCGTGATTAATTATGCCCACTCCCTCTCACAAAGAGGAGGCCTGAGTCCCAGCAGTGGGAACATTATAAGCTTACGCAACTAGGGAATCACGCCCGGAGGTATTCCACTCAGGGCACAGATTTGAACGCACGTGCTGAACGGCACCTGAGCACTTCCACTAATGGCACTGAAACAAAATTTCGTAACGTGCCGTTCAGTGGAACAGTTTATTCATATTGATTTCAGTATGCGAACGGCACCTGTATACAGCTTATAGTGATGGGACATATGTATTCTTTGTTCAGGACATTACCAACATATCGATACGCTAACCAGCACAGTCGAACCACGCACACTCAATGGCTCCGTTGTCATTCGTTAAGAGCTCGGTTAAATGTTTATGTATGCATTCGTTTAACGTTGGATTTAAATGACACAAATGACGCCTGGGTAAATGACGAAAACAACTGTCGAAATGGCGCTAATAGCTATAGTTCCCAAAACAAGTTAATAATACAGGCGTAAACTGTTTTAAATTATTTTGATAGTTTGTGATAGTTAGACGTTGTTGTTTTCCTAAATACTTCTAAATGCCGTAAAATTAGTAAACTGTGCCTTAACATCATTTATATTTTTGCGAACACTAGACCAACGAGGCAGCTCATCAACTATAAACGATTAAAAATCCAATAAGTTTTCCAATTATCATCCAAATAAAAATAAAACGTAACAGCTGTTCTTAAAGTAAGCTATTTAAGTTAATGGCGTAGCTTAACTCTGCGACACCAAGTACAGTGCACATTAAACTTAAGCTTTCTACTTCACTTGAGAACGACGCACAAAGCTTAATCTTAAACTGGCAATCAAGTTAAGAACATCATTATGATAGGGCTAAAGATACGTTAGATCTAATGTTAGATGGGATCACTATTAGATATAACAGGAAAGAAGTAAAAAGAGCTCGTAGCGAAATAATAAAAGCCACACGGGAAGATCTAAGGTTAAGATACGTTTGACGCGCTTAGTTCGTGGATGGGTGAACTTTTGATTATAGATCGCCGACAGTCCCAGTTGTTTTTCGTTTTCACAGTCATTATAGCTCAAAAGACTGTCAACCAGTCGCTAAGGGGTGTCGTTACTCAGTAACTGGTTCATGAAGGTGGAAAATACTGGTATTCCGCCGTTTCTGGGTAGACTGGAAGCCAACCCCAACATAGTTGGGAAAAGGCTTGACAGATTGATTTATTGAGGAAAAAGAAATCGCTGTGAAGACATTATTTATTCTTACCTAAGAAAAGTTGGGAATACGTCTGCGAGAATTTAAGCTAGTGAAGATTGGGCAGTCAGCAGAGTGGAAGAGAGACAGACAAACACTTAGAAGGTACTATGACTCGTTTTTTTTTTGGGTGGGAAATCATCAAATAGCTTCTTCCGCTCTGGGTGCAGCAAGAGGGCGCGTCAGACTTTTACTGACTAAAACCAACCCGTGTTCCTTCAGTTGCCTGTGTGCCAGGGGCCGTGGTATCTCTTTCGAACAACCCGCACCCCTGGCAGGCATCGGCCCTTGCGGACCCCACCAGTTGGTGCTGACATCTCTTTGAGGCGCGCGTGGAACACAACGCGCCGTCGACCCGGTCTTGGTCCTTACCGGACAGCGAGCTGTCCATCACTCGCTGTCCGCAAGCCCGCGTCTAGCGGGCCTGGGATTCCCGACGCCGTACTTTGACTCGTGAAGATTATATTAATGACTTTTTATTAGAAAGTGGACATTTGTTAGTTGTGAGTGGGACCTGTATAGTAGTGGTAGCCTAATGGCAACGGTCACGACCTACGAGTTATAGACAGGTGCTTTATTTTGTGTACATTACTCTTTCATCACTGCTCTCAAAGCGGTGAAGCAAAACATCGCGAGGGCAGCGGCATGTCCTAGAACCCAAAAATACGAAGACAAGTGACATCTACCAACCCGCCCTGGGCTCGCGTGGTGGATTACGGCCCACTCCCTCTCACCGAGGAGGCCTGGATCCCAGCAGTAGAAATTATAAGCTAATAACGCATAGTCATTTGTTTCAAGAATCGTCGCTGAATAAATTAGAGCACTATTCATTACTTTCTTTTTCTTACTAAATTTTCTTTCGAAATAAGTCATTAGGTAAGAACATTGTCACGTACATCAATAAAGTAGCGCATTCACGATCAAATTTGATTGAATGAGTCATTGCAATATAATTCTCATCTAATTCTAACTTACGCCCTGCATTACCGAGATGAGTGATACGTTGCATTATATTGTCTATCGAATGCTTTACATCGATCGTGAATATCCTACCTCACTCTTAATTTCATAAAAATAAAAACATTTCACATAAACGTTATCCACAGGGGCAATTGTGAAACGTCAGAAGCTGGATGTACCTACGGTTCCAATAGGTATTTTCCTACGGAGAGGCGCCGGCAAAATAAAACCTTCAATACAGTACACATTTAAATCCACTACAATTTCAATTTTCAAGTCACATTCATTTCATCCCTTCTCATCACATGCTTTAAATACACTATAAACAACATTTAATTCCCGCCACCCAATTCCGTTGCACCACATTGTGGCCAAAACGCACTGTTGAACAGAATTTACCGCTATCGTAGCACCGCTTGGGAGTTATACCGATAGTACTCGTAAATCGTGCGTGGTGCCAGTACTTGCCAGTCTGTTACCGCCCTTATAGCCGCACGACCTGTGAACTGTTGTCGGTAAATTATGTCGTACTTTGTTGTGTTAGCACGTGTGAAATGGATTGTGAGAAAGAGCTGTAAATGGAGGTGTTCTTTGAGGAACTGGTTGGTGAAAGATATTGTTTATTTGTCACCAGTTTAGTGCTAGTGTGATGACAACTTTTGTTCCACTACGAGTCCGACGCAAATGTTCTTATGGTCTATAGTCAGCTGATTCTTTTCTAAACCTGAACTTGGTTCAGGTCACGTTTATTTGGCCAGCAGGATAATTGCGTAACACATTAACAATAGCGATGGCTTTCATTTTGACAGTTCAAGAACATTCATTGCGTTAATTACGTTCTTGAGTAGACAAAATATACGATGGATGAATAATGGGTTCTGGTCCACTTCCTCGCAAAGAGGAGGCCTGTGCACCGGCAGATAAAACTCTAAATGTTGCTTTTACCCTTGCTTACGCTATACGTTCTTTAAAATGTAGCAACAGATACAAAAACACACATTCACAATTTCACTCAAACATCATACAAAAACTAAGTAAGACACAAAATCCTCCAAACAAATGACAAAAACAAAACACAACACATCCTCAAGATAAACCTACAACCTGTAAAGGCATAAACAGTTGACTAATGCAAAACGTCTCCAATTCTGCCAGAGCAGACGTTTAACAAAAACAACAAACGTTTAGGTAGGACGTGGGTCGCCTAAAGGTTACCGTTTAGCTCAACAGGACTCGTAACAGTCGTAGCCAAACCATTACAACGCAGGTAGGCACTAATACTACATGTTTGAGTACTTACGAGGTGGTTAAGGGAACTCTTTTTCACATAATTCTGTCTTGGGACGAAAAAAGAGCGGTTTTGGGCTGCGGTAAATACCTAAACTTTCGCAATGTTGAAAGTTTAAGTATATGACATTTTAAAAGTGTATTAAGTACATTTAATAAAAAATACAAATAATTTGATGCCCAATGAGCTCTTCTCTTCGTTTTCTCCTTCATATACTTGTACATAATAAATGATATATTTTAGTGCTAGATTGTTTATTGTACGTTACATCAATAATGTTTTAAAATTATTTAGATATTTCTCATGTAAGTAAATGAAATTTCTTATGGGAATAAAAATATCTCAAACCCGAGTAACGCTTATTTTCCCCGATGGAGTAGGCGGAAGTGTACTCGTAAGTACTCAGATCGTCCCGATTAGCGGTGGTAATATAAGTTCCGTTTCCGTATCACTAAAAAGTTGGTGACCACGATCGCTAGAAGCATGAAGATAGATAAAAAACTAAATAAATACGATTTTTCATAATCTTTAAAAGTACTAATACTAATAATTTGAATTAGGCTTTTGTAAAATCTTTTGCAACCCTACTCTTTCAAATAAATTCATTCATTCAATGAATCAGCCTTCTTACGAAATTTCTCAGAGCCAATTCTTCGAATAGGTTATTTTAAAAAAAAGTATGAAAAGGAAGCAATTGCCTTTTCTAAATTTACTTCCACTTTCATTCATAGTATCGTTTCTAAGGTGCGCGGATGAAGACCCTCAGAGAATTTGATGGAGAATCATACTTTATCCATGCTTTTATGAAATTTTTAGAGAACGAACGAACGAATTTGATACTTTTCGAATATACTTGAACTTTACGAATGTGATATTATAAAATTCCATCTTATTCTAATCTATCTTTAAATATAAACGCGAAAGGTCAGTCATACATTCACTCGCTGATTAAACACGAAATCTCAAAAACTACTCATAGTTTTCAAATGTCATTTTCACGAAATTGAATTGATTTTGATCGAAATTTGGCACAGAGCATTTATGAGTGGGAGACGTCAGCTAAGAAAGGATTTAAGGAAACTCCCCCGTATAGGGCAAAATAGGTGGTGGAAGTTTGAATGAAAAAACAAAACAAATTTTCGATATTGAAGTGGGCGGAGTCGCGCGCAGAAGCTAGTTGTTAATATAACAGAACTTAACGTTAATGATAGTAAGTAATCTATAATGTTCTGATACTGTCTGGCATTATTCAAATCTCGTATTACCGACAGTATTCGGTAGTGGAAATGTAGGTGCCTACTGATTTACTTTTTCTAGAAAAAAAAATATCTTTAGAAGTGAAACTTTTTTTTTTCTTTACCTTAATTTTTCTTTCGCACGTTTACGCAAAAATAAAATCAAGGGCTCACAACATTTCTGCACTAACAAAGAATTTACTAACATAAAATCGAACCGTAGATATTACGAGCTGTAAGTGAGGAACGCCTCGTTAATGGCGGCCGAGTCGTGAGAATGCCTGGTAGTTCGTGGCGTCTGATCTCGGAGGGACGATAAAGCGAATGCGAGCTTCTTTATTAGCCGACTCGCCACAGACATCGGCAATGGAGCAGAATATCTTACCAATATATGTACGGTTTGAGGAACAATTGAACATTGTATATAGTAAGGGTTTATTTGAGTGTGGGTAGTGGCAAAATTGGAAATCTCGTAACATAGCTTGGTATATCATCATCTGCTTTCAAAGTTATGAATATTCGTAAGTTATTTCAATGAGAAAGTAGCATCGAAATGTATCCAAATTATTATACTGACATCAATAATTTAATCTTCCAATAGTGGTATATGCCGTCATCATCTGCCTAGGCTATTCCCAAATACGTTGAGATCGGATTCCATGTTAACTAAATACAAGTGAATTCCAGTCGTTTACTGGTAGCTATTCAGCAAGTGTGGTCCACATTCAGGACAATTGCAAAATATGGCAGCTAAATAGTTTGACTTAAGGGGAACCTAGTCGCGGGCTCGAACTCATTGATGGGCCTGGCTAAAACGCACGTTGTCTCATTAGGCATCGTGTACGACAGAGGTAGTATCAGTGATGAGCAGTTAGACGCTAGTCTACACGCTCAACATTCTTGAGTGAGATGCAGGATCATTTATAGTACAACAGGCGCGTAAAAAATTAAAAACAATTCTTCGGAAGATCGGGTTTTATGAAAAAACCACTGCATAATTCAATGACCAATAAAGTTAATTGAACTTTTCGATATTTGAGCTTTGTCGGTATCGACTTGGGTTTTCAGATTTCATACTTCTTTTATTACTCAAACACGCCCAAAGTTAGGTTAAATTAGCAAGAAAAACGAATCTTTGTTGGCTCCTAACTTTTTAATGGCTTTTTATTTTAGTATTCTGTTTCCGTACAGACAATATTAATAATGAGACAAAATCATGCCATGCTTAATTTGTTATGTACATTGTCGAACAGTGGAGTAAAACACTCCCGAAGTTTGTATGGGAAAAATGTGGACTAGGTTCACCTTAACTTGACCTAGGTCACTATTCCCATTCATTCAAAGATTGAAAGCGAAACGCCTATAATGTTTTGGCCAAGTTCATGAATAATTTACGAGTCCTCGTTTAAGAAAATCTGTTGCCAAAATACCTAATAGTTTACTAGGTTAATTGATGTCCCAAGAGCGTTTTAAAACAATTTCTCTAGTAGAAATTGAACGTTGTTTAGAACAATAAACGTAGCTAAATTAAATTCCCGCAGTGCTATTGCTGATCCTGAATTTAGACGATTGATTGCTTCAATTTAATCATTAAAACCCCTCCGTGCCTCAAAAAGCACGTTAAGCCGTTGGTCCCGGCTGTCATTCGTGGATCTTTAACAATCGTTAGGGGTCGTCAGAAGTCCGAAAGTATGACAACCAGACTTACCAAGGGGTATCGTGTTACCCAGTAACTGGGTTGTGGAAGTCAGGCAGGCAGTCGCTCCTCAGCTGCATTCGGTAAGACTGGAAGCCGACCCCAACATAGTTGGGAAAAGACTAGGCAGATGATGATTGCTTCAATTTGATGTATTTTCCTATGTTATATAGCCAATAAGAAAACATATAATTATTAACTCCCGATGAATGTACTCATAGTTAAGTGAGACTTCCTGATTATTCGGATAAATATATAAAAATAATAAGTTTCGTGTCGGCCATTCATGCCGCAGTAACGACCAGACAAGCCGCCAAGTTTAATATGTGCTTCGGCATACAAGCCAGCTAACAAAATGATCACGTATTTCTATTTTTTATGTAAAAACTTTCATGAACGAGCTATCAAAAGATTTTTTTTTGTTTTGAGGATGGGATATCATCAAATAATTTCTCCCACTCTGGGCGTAGCGGGAGGGTGTGTAAGACTTTTACTGACTAAAACACACCCGTGTTCCTTCAGTTGCCTGTGTGCCGGGCGCCGCGGTATCTCTTTCGAACAACCCGCACTTGTGGACCCCACCAGTTGGTGCTGACATCTCTTTGAGGCGCGCGTGGAAAACAACACGCCGTCGACCCGGGCTTGGTCCTTACCGGACATCGAACTATCCATTACTCGCCAGCTTTTATATGATAACAAAAAAAGGTTCACACAGTGTATAACAACTTCAATACTACTGACTACCTCGTAAGTCAATAGTTGCAGATGCTACTGCTCAGCATGAGGCCCTGGTTTCGATTCCCAGGTCGGATAGGTAAAGTGGTATACGACTTCAAAAAAGGAGGAGGTTCTCAATTCGACTGTATTTTTTTTATGTTTGTTACCTCATAACTTTCAACTGGGTGAACTAATTTTGATGATTCTTTCTTTATTTGAAAGCTGGTGCTTTTCGTGTGGTCCCATTTCAATTTCATATAGATATGGTGATGCATTTCGGAGACAGACAACAGAACTCCTCAAAAAATAACAGTAAATGAACCGCGCTTGCTGCTGTCGCATAAATATGCATTGTTTTGACCCCAAGGATGATGAAATTTCGAATTAGTAGGGTAGGTACTATAACTAAAAAGTGAAAAATAAAAACTTTTTCCAAAAAAAACAACCGACTTCCGAAAAAACACTACAAAGTGAAAAATAACTTTAATTTCGGAAGGCGGTGACAAAAATTTTAAATACATATCCAAAGTCACCGCCTTCCGAAACTAAAGTTATTTTTCACTTTGTAGTGTTTTTTCGGAAGTCGGTTGTTTTTTTTTGTTGGTTTTTCTATTTAGATTTTTTTCAGTAACACCCCGTAGTCTAGATTTGTGCCCAGTTGATGGGAATAGGCTCACCCCCAATTATAAGGGAGTAAAAAATAAGTGACGAAATGTGGGTGTACCTACTATTGGCACACCTCTGCACAACCGTTCGGGGAATAAGGCGTAGTGTTATGTTAATTTAATACTAGAATATCTGGATGACAGAGCTTTGCTCAGTTTTTTTGGTTTGCGTATTCTAAAAAAAATTTAAACCTGTCTAGATCAATTTGTCGCCCCAATACTAAATTTCATGAAAATCGTTGGAGCCGTTTCCGAGATTCAGATTATATATATATATATATCAAGAACTGTTCCGTGTGGTGCCGGAAGTAAAACAATAGCACCATCCCATTTCTTCCCGTGGGTGTCGTAGAAGGCGACTAAGGGACTTACTAGAGAATGGGCAGCAGCGTTCTCTATGCATTTGACCACCATACTGCGATCGCCAACCCGCCTGCCTGCATGGTGATTGTGGCAAATCCCCCTTTTGGGGGAGGCTTATGTCCAGCAGTGGACGTCTTTCGGCTGATATGATGATCAAGATCTGCCCGTTTAAAGGTATTAGATACAACTATCGACCTCTCACAAAAATTTCCATTTCCATAAAACATGTTACATCCAAACATACAAATCAGATTCACAGAAATCTGGTGACTCACTCACGTTCACACAAATTCCTGAGATACATTCAAACTATACAGACATTCCTCTTTGCTTTGAATTAAATTCACACGCTCCACATTCACGAAATAATATTTCAAACTAAATCTGCTTCAAATACTTTACAAAGTGATGAAGATGTTTCAGGGTTAAAGGAATACTTTTACTTGGCGTGATTAAATCCGATTTTTCGCGACGATTCCGTATCTCTGTTCCGTTCTGTTTCCAATAATAATTGATGTTCCTTTGGTTTTCTACCATCTTAGATCAATTGTATTTTTTTAGTACGTGGCTTGAGTACGATAAGTATTGTATTATTATTTTTTGCTGGTTACAATAAGTGTGAATTACGTGAGCAAATTGTGCATTCTGTACAAATAAAACATTATAAAATAAACATAAAATACAATTACATTAAACAAGTCGTCAAAAGCCTAATACTCGACAAATAAAAACAGAAAGCGGCCAAGTGTGTGTCGGACCACGCATAATGAAGGGTCACGTAGTTGGGATGAATTAATACCAAAAACTTAACATTGTAGTTGAAAAACATGCTCTCACATACATCGATATAATGTATATAAATACATATTTACGTCACAGTCAATTATCTAACTGCAAATGTAATTTGTAATCGCAAAAAAAAATAGATTAGAAATTTTAAAGCTCAAAGTGACCGTAGACCTACGTATCTAATATCAATTTCAACTTGAGACTTCGACGCGTTACTGAGATAAGGGTCATGCTCATGACAGACTGACAGACAGCAACGAAGTGATCCCATAAGGGTCCCGCTTTTCCTTCTGAGGCACAAAACCCCAAATCGTGACTAACGTTTTCTTGATCATGTATATTGTAGTTTTAGGAATTAAAATGGATTAAAATAATGTAATACCCGCAACCGATATGCGAGCATGACCGGGCGTATGGACGTAAACGAAGCAAAACGATACGAAACAAACGATACACCAAGATATGTGACGATATGTAAGGTTCATGGCAGATGATGTGTAGTTTCTCTACGACATAAAGGCATGAGTTATGTATATGTTAATTAATGTAGAGAATAGAAGCTACAATTACCTTTGAAGCAATATTATTCGCGACGAATTATGTTCAAGCGTTTGTTCATTTCGAGACAGCGAGAAACAATTTCTCATTGGTATTCAGACAATTAGTGCGCAGCGGAGTCCAACTTCTACAATAGTTTCAGTATTCTAGAAGCATTTGTAGGTATGGGATCCTTTGATACAAATCAAATCAATTTGTTTGCCAAACACGGGTCTACGGCAGTATAGTATGTACCTACCTACAATAAAATAGTAATCTTATGAGATCTACGTTTTAAATTGTTCATTTAAATAATTGAAATTGTTTAACGAAACAATTGAAATTATTTAATGAAATAATTGAAATTGTTTATTGAAATTATTGAAATTAATTATCATTATTTCAGCCGAAAGATGTCCACTGCTGGACGTAGGCCTCCGTGTGGAGTCGAGGGGACACCCGTCAGGAACAAAGTTCCTAACGCTTTTTCTTAAACTCCAAATGTAATGTAGTATACTTAAAAATATACTGTATCTTTAAAATACTCAAACTTTATTTTAACCTCAATATTGACTTTAGCGTCCTCAAAAACTATGAAAACGACACCCATAATGCTTTCATGGTTTTCAAGGGTGCTGAAGCTGATAGTAAGACCATCTTAGATTTTCAAATTGAAAATGCAAGACGGCGACAACTTTATGAGAGCTTCTGAAAACTTGTACTAGAGAGTTCTGTATCAAAACGCGTACTTAATTCACACTTTCTCTCTCTCTGTCCTATTCCATTCTAGTGTATATGCGCGACTACTGCGTAAGGAACTTCGTGCCTAACGGGGATCCCCAGACCACACACGTTTTTTTTTACTTTTCTCCCGTCTGACGACGGCAAGTAACCCATCCCGCCATTTAATATGATAAACTTTATCCGTGGAACGATCGTGATGTACAGAGCTAAGTTCGCCCTCCGCGTCAGGGAAATTTATCGGCCGGTTTAGACGTCCCTGTGCCGGTCGATTTGGTTACGACCTTGTGTGTCATGTAACATCGTCTTAATGTGTTAAATGTACGAGCATGGGAATTGTTCAGGATATTTATTGTTGCGCTGGTGTATTTAGGTGTGAAAGAGATAAGCTGAGGGAAATAAAACTGAACATTTTCGTCAGGTGTAGGTACATAAAAGATGTCTTAAAAAAATGTACAGAATAAGAAATAAAATCGAGTTTAGAAACCAGCATTATGCTATGTGTCAATAATCTCAAATTTTAATCAAAATTTTCCCTGAGAATAGTTTATTGCTTCATATAATTGAACGCCTCTGAATATTTCTCAAAGTAATTTTACCTTAGATACTAGCTCAAGCAGAAATTCTTAGTTCAATATAAATTCCATTGTCCCCACTTCTCTTAATTTCTTGGTAATAATTCAAATCACCACTACCCAACAAGATAAATCTTCAAGCATTTCATAAAAGAAGATCGAAATTAAATTTATAATAATCCGAATTTAAAGAGCAATATTCGTTTCGCGGTCAAAAACGGTTGTAACTAATTGTGCTAATTATTTAAACGATATGATTATTTCCTGCTCCCAAATCTTGAACCGATTCAACGTAATGGCTATTATTATTTGATGATAAGGTACCTTTTTAATGAGAGCTTAGTTTGGCCAATTATTATTTCATTATACCTTTTCGTTTGTGTAATAAAATATGGGAAGTAATTAAAGTAATCGTGAACTTTAATGATAACAATGCTATCACTGTTATCTCTGAAGATAATACTTTAGAATTGAAAATAATTGTACAGGGTAACAGGGAGGATAAAACTTTCGTGTGTAATTTTCTTGTTTTCTTAATTTAAATATAATTTTATTACAACTGAAAATTACTAGATATTTTCTCTTATTAACAAGTTTGTATTTTGTAGCATTATTGCTTTCGTATAGATAATAATTATTTTCGTGAAGCACATTAATGTTTATAATTGTTTGCCGTTGTTCTCACAATTATTTATTTCTTCTGACCAATTTTGAACACAGACGAAGTTTCCATATTTTGAATAACACTTTCTAAACTTTGAATGACACCAGTAAGTCGTATTAGACTGAAACTTCCTTCCTCCTTGTTCCAGTCCCAGTCCTTTTACAGATCTCAAGTCTTTATTTTTATCCGACTGCACCAGAAGGAGGGTTATGTTTTTCGAGTGTATGTATGTGTGTATGTTTATTTCTATGGCACGCTCTGTAGGCTAAACGACTTGATCAATTTCAGCTTGAGAGGTGCCGCTAGATTCATCTTAATTGTGACACGGAGTATATCAAAATTGAAAAAAAGTGGTCGATTTTTGGCGCCTTATTATGTCTTCAAAAAATTATGTTTTCTCAAATCTATTGATTGGGGTATCAAAATATAGGGTTTCTTAAATAGGTCTCATTAACGTCAAAAATAATTATATTAACTAAAGCCTTTCAAATACAAAAATATTTTACAAAATCAAAAAACCCGACTGCCTAAAAAGTGAACTTTAATTAAAAAGGTGGATAATAGTCATCCTTTTAAAACAAGTTTCTTGTTTCCATCTTTTTAAACTAAAGTTTTTAGGCAGTCGGGTTTTTTGATTTTGTAAAATATTTTTTTATTACAGGTGGACTATAGTCACGACACATTTAATTAAAATATATATATATAGATTTATTCGATTTGAATATTTTCGAAAAAAAAACTTCTGAAACGTTACACCAATCAATCTGCTAAGCCTACTAATTTGGGGCCGGCTTCCAATACAGCCGGATGCAGCTGAATACCAGCATTTTACATGGAACGACTACCTACCTGACCACCACAACCGAGTCAGTGGGTAACACGGTATCCCTTGGTAAGACTGCTTCTGATTACCCGCTACGAATGTCCATGGAGGTCCAAGACCCGTTGGTACGTTGCTTAACGTGCTTTCCGAGGCACGGTCTTGATATGTAATGACCGGTCACCCATCCACAAACCACCCGCGGTAAGCGTAGCTTATCCTTCGACCAACCCGTGCGGTTGTTATCGTTTAACCACAAGTCCCTCATTTCTCAAACATTACACCATAATCCTATAAAGTACGTCATTTAACTCCGCCTTCCATTTTAAAGGCTGAACAAATACGCGGCGTATTCGGCGGAGATAGAGCAAGCATGCGCCTTGTTAATGAACATGCTAATTTATAACCAGTGTGTGCTGTGAAAATTAATCACTTGCTAATAACATGCAAGATAGGAAAACTTTGGGAATTATATTTAGGTCCCGTGAAAGGCAATTCTGGAGATGAAAATTGCGAATATGTAAACTTTTTGAATACTTATGCGAAGGAATACCTTGATCTGGTTCCGGATTTGGCGAAGAGCCAGTTTGGTTTTCGCAGGGGGCGCTCTACGGTGGATGCCATCATGCGCGTACGAGCACTAACGACGGTGGCCCGGGGTGGGGTCGTCTTGGTGGTGTCTCTAGACATCGCCATTGCCTTCAATACCCTACCGTGGAATTGCATCAGGGAGGCACTCCAGTATCACCGGATGCCGACCTACCTCTGTCGCGTGGTCGAGGCCCATTTGACGGACAGAGCCGTCATCTACCCCGGTCACCTGGGAGAGTGAAACTGGTGAGAGATGTCGTGCAGTGTCCCACAGGGATCGGTCCTGGGGCCGCATTTGTGGGACATCTGGTACGACTGGGTGCTGCGTGCGCCCTCCCTAACGCCGTCAGTGTGGTTTGCTACGCTGACGATACGCTGGTCCTGGCGCAAAGAAGATCGCGCCAGGTGGTGGCTGAACTTATGATACACGGGGTTACGACGATCGTCGGGAGGATCGCGCAATTGGGACTCGACATGGTCTTGCACAAGTTCGAGGCCATGTGTTTTCATGGTCCTCGGAATGTGGCACCGACGGGTTCCCAAATAACGGTAGGAGGGGTTCACGTCGGCGTCGAGTCGACGGTGAACTACCTGGGACTCGTCCTTGACAGCCGGTTAAACTTCGTGGAGCATTTCCGACGTTTGGCTCCCAGACTGTAGTGGGCTGGGGCTGACTTGAAGTGGCTCCTGCTCAATCTAGGGGGTCCAAACGCCTCCTGCTGGAGGCTACGGGGCGTCGTGCGGTCCATGGCCGTATACGGGGCACCGATGTGGGCGCCTTCATTGAAGTGGCGACCAGCCCGACGATTGAACGCGTCCCATAGGCTCATGGCCATGCCGATGATGCGGGGATACCGCACTACTCCAGTGAGGCGGCGGGCCTCCTTGCTGGATTGCCGCCACCATCTGGAGGCAAAGGTCTTCGCACACACATGGGAGTGGTGCGTGAAGGCAAAACGCCGGGGCATAACTCCTCTGACGCGAGAAATCGCGGCACAGCGGACAGAGTCCCGGCGGGATCTCATGGCGACATGGAGAGTGCGATTGTCACAACCCTGTGCTAGGCACGCCACAATTGCGGTGGTAGGTCCCCTCTTTGCGGAGTGGATTGAGAGGCGCCAAGGAGTCCTCACCTTCCACCTGACGCAGTTCCCCACCAGACACGGTTGTTTCGGGAGGTTCCTGTTTTGGAAAAGGTGGGACGAAACGCCTGGGTGTTTCCACTGCGTAGATCGCCTGGAGGATACGGTGGAGCATAAGGTGGAGGTCTGCCCGGCTTGGGTGGAGCACCGCCGTGTCCTCGTAGAGGCGATCGGTGGCGGCGATCTCTCGCGTCCGGCCCACGTCCAGGCCATGATACGGAGCAAGAATGCATGGGTAGCCGTCACCTCCTTCTGCGAAGCAGTAATGCCCCCGAAGAGGGAGGCGCCGCACGTGCGGGAGAGGCAATATATGCGCCCTCATGGCTCTAGTCACCGCAGGAGACGCCCTGGACGTCGGAAAACCCAGGCCGATTCCCGGCCACCGTAGGCGCAGGCTTGCGGACGTCGAGTAATGGGTAGCTCGCCTTCCGGTAAGGACCAAGCCTGGGTCAACGGCGCGTTGTGCTCCACGCGCGCCTCAAAGAGATGTCAGCACCAACTGGTGGGATCCGCAAAGGCCGATGCCCGCCCAGGGTTGCGGGTTGTTCGAAAGAGTTACCGTGGCCCCTGGCACACAGGCAACTGAGGGAACACGGGTGGGTTTTAGTCAATAAAAGTCAGACACGCGCTCTGCCCAGAGCGGGAGAAGTTATTTGATGATTAGAAAATAAATATTACAAAAAAAGGAATAACTAACTAATAATAACAGCTGTTTAAAACTATGATAGATAGATCGATTAACTATCAATTTAAAATAAAAATCTCTCTATTAGAATAATAGCTAGTTTAGCATAATTTTATCCATTCGCCACTTACCCAAAATGTGTTGAAATATACCCCACGAGTGGACCTTGCAAAATTAACACGGCTGTTGCAAGGAGATGCAAATTGGCAACACAGTGTAAAGCCGCTACGCCGTAGCAATACGTAGCTTAAGGCGTAGCGAGATTTGCTACGCTTTCGGAGCATTTGTTTCGCAGTTACTGGAATTTATGCGTTTTTTAACCGACTTCAAAAAAAGAGGACGTTCTCAATTCGACTGTATTTTTTCTTATGTTTGTTACCTCGTAAGTTTCGACTGGGTGAACCGATTTTGATGATTTTTTTTTATTTGAAAGCTGGTACTTCCCGTGTGGTCCCATTTTATAGAGATTTGATGATGCGTTTCGGAGACAGACAACGGAACTTTTCAAAAACTAACAGTAAATAAACCGCAGTTGCTATCGCATAAATATGCATTGTTTTGACCTACTTGATTGAATCTTATACAATCCGCTCAATCACTTCACTCCATCCATATATTGACGCTCTAAGTCTTTGCGTCACATATAGTATTTCGTAATGTATCAAGCCGTCGTCGTATACTCTGTACCAGTAGTACTAACATAAGAAATTGTATTTTCTATAGTCACAAATCTTCATACTATACGTCAATTGGTCGTTCCGCCTATATATGTTTGTCAAGTTCACTTATCCTTAATATCGATACTTATTTGGTTCCAAATAAATGGAACTTCCTTCGATTCCTGTACTTTTAAAACTAAGACTCCACGACAGATAGATAAATAATACTGTATTGTATGTTGACATGCGTTATCACTCTAAGATCGAATTGTGTTTGTTTGTCTTTGTGCCAGTTAAATAATTTCAACTACAGTGAAGTTTCAATTTACTGGTAATTGCTATGAATGATAGTAAAGCAGTTGCGATGTAGAATACACATCGAAAGAACTACAAACTTGACTAAGAACTTGTTATTTTTTTAAGTTTGTGTTCTTTCTTTGCGTCACGTTTGCCGCAAATAAACGTACTTTCTTTCCTTCTTTTCTTCCAGAAACAAATTAAAAACTAGATTTGATACAGGAATTTACGAAATGTCTACTCTAAGGGGTCAAGAGTTTTGAGCTGTTTACATGGTTACAGTTTGTACTTCGATGTACCTGCCACCCTGCTTAAAAAGTGATACTATGGGCAGTCTTATCCCCAACAGCGATTTCTCTAGTCAACCTTCAGCAATAGTAAATAAAAACAGATGCTCCTTAACTGCACAACGAACTGTGGCATCTTTTAGATCACAGATTGCTCGCCGTGCGAAGTGAAGTCGAACCGTCGTCGGTTGAGCTCAGTGTCCTGTTCCTCACACAGTCTACGCCCTCAGCGCTCTCTTGGACGCTAAGTCTGAGTATGATGTGTTTGCGAATAAATGAAAGAAGATCTTTTCAGTATGCCTTGAGTATTATTAGATGAGCGTATGACTGTAGACTAGTTGTTTACTTTTTATTATTTTACTTAACTAATGTGTTTGTGTCGTTTAATACTTTACTTGGATTTAAAAATATATATAGTGACTTTACTATTTTACTAGATGTCCTTGCGACAAGATCTTTATTGAAAGTCACAATTCCATAATTGCTCCGTACGTTAATCGCTTCGCTGTTCATCACGTCAACAGAAAACCTCTGTATCACGCGAGCACGTTATGAAATTATAATAAGGCCGCGTTTTGTGCGATTATGCCTAATATGTCCCTTTGTATTCACGCTTCACGCTGATACATGCACGTGACATTTGCATCACTCAACGCGGCGGTCTTGTTTCTATTATTGTGAAACGTAGACGGTTTAAAAAATCGCTTTCTGCAATACAGTCAAAGAGGCGGTTTTTCAAAAATCTCACGTATATTTTAATTATTATCACTTGAATACGATGAATTGTCTTTCCCTTCAGAACTTCATCACTAAGAAAAGTCGTGAGTAGGCGATTTTGAAAATTGTTTTATTCCATTTTTAACTTCTCGAAAACGCATAAAACAAACTTACCTACCTATTTGAAATTAATGATGATTTTAACGTTTTATATGTTTTGAAAAGCCAGTACAGCTAGTTTTGTTTAATAAATAAATACTGTAAAAAAGCCGTTGAGATTTGCAATAATAACAAAATGAAGTATAATTTTAATTCTGCGTTTAAATATGAACTACAATCTATTTTTTAAAACAATATCGTTGATCACATTACTAATTAAATGGTGCAATTACTAAAGCTATTTATAATTGAGCAATTATTGTCCTGAATACAGTACAGTCAATTAATATAATGGTTAATTAATTATTTATTTTGTAGTGCACCAGTACGAGGGTATATTGTTCCAGATATAATAATCCCGCCTCATTTGGTCATTTATTTCCGAAATTAAAAGTAGCAAATGAAGCAAAACGAGTATGTAAAGACTTTAGCATCAGCCAGGGGTGTGGGTTGTTCGAAAGAGATACCGCGGCCCCTGGCACACAGGCAACTGAGGGAACACGGGTGGGTTTTAATCAGTAAAAGTCTGACACGCCCTCCCGCTCCACCCAGAGCGGGAGAAGTTATTTGATGATTTCCCACCCAGAAAAAAAAAAGACTTTAGCATGTAGCATTTTATAGTTTCTACCCTATATGGGAAAAGACATAAATTATTGTTTTTATTTATGTTTGAAAGGTAAACAAAAAAAACTGGTATTCAGCTGCTTCCCGTTAGACTAAAGGCGACCCCAACAAAGTAGAGAAAGGCTTGGTAGATTGAGAGTCATATTTATATGAAAGTTAGCCTATATTCTTTTTTAGGGGTTTTCTTGTCTAGAATCCATAGGATCAATCGGATAATTCGTGAAAACGTGTAAAAGAAACTACCTACTCACATTCGATATCCTCTTCAATGAAAGTTTCGTTAGCAACAAAAACTTTTCTGTTCGCCGTTGTATTTCCCAAAAAACATTACTCCTTATAGTTTTATCAAGACAGATAGAAGAAGCAATGTATCGACTGGTTATGTCGTAAAGCCGTATACGTGAAGAAATTAACTAAGTGTTACTCAGAGACGTGACCAACTGCATTGATATGATTATTACTCGAGACAATACACAATAGTAGATTGCAAATATTTAAGAGCAATGTTTATTTTACTGCCATTCAAGGTGTATAACAAGTTCCTAACTCATTTAAGGAACTTCTAATAATTTTTACATACCAATAACCTCATTATAATACTACTAGCTTTTGCCAGCGGCTTCGTCCACTTTGTGGTCGGAAATTATACCACGGAAACGTACTAACGAGATAAAAAGTATCCTATATGTTAATCCAGGTTATAAACTATATGTGTGTTTCTGCGTGATTGGGTAACAAACATTCGAGCATATGAACATCTAAATATTCAAGCATGCAAACTTTCATATTTAGAATAACAATTAGGTTTACTATTAACGCACATATTAAATTTATTCATATTGGACTTATTGTAAATCACATATCTTAAAATAAGAATGGCATTTATATATTTTTTGACCAAACTAATCGTGGTTTTTTTTTGAGGATGGGAAATCATCAAATAACTTCTCCCGCTCTGGGTGGAGCAGGAGGGCATGTCGGACTTTTACTGACTAAAATCCACCCGTGTTCTCTCAGTTGCCTGAGTGCCAGGGGCGACTGTATCTCTTTCGAACAACCCGCACCCTGGCAGAACTAATTGTGGTAGAATGTATAGAACTTAAAACATAACTATGTTAACACCGTACTAAGTTAAGCTACATTCTTACAAATAAATACATTCTGATTCTGATTCCAGTTATAGTCCCTCTGATACTCTGAGTAGGAGATGAGACGCAATTTCGGTTTGCACGAACAAATATAGATTACAACAATGGCTGGTAGGCAAGGAATATTGGCATTATCAAACAACTCTCTGTGCTTGCTAGGCATGCGACCTGATTATTATTGCATAGTTTCTAGTGCAAGAAAAAAGCGGTGTTGGATTTTTAACGCTCGGAACAACGCCATCAGTTGAAAATGCACCAGCACGTTTTTTTTTACCTTTTTTTTAGGTGTCGCCTACTGAAAGTGAAATTTGTACTAACACTAGAGGATAAGCAAATTGTTACTAACCCTATGGACTTTGTCTGAAATAAAAATATTCTATACTATTCTATTAGAAAATTCACAAGAAACAGAATTTTGTTTTCATTGTCTAGAAATCATCTGCCAACCACAGCCTCCCAAGATTGATAGAGCTGAACGACGATTCTGTCAACCTGTCCCAAAAAGGAGGCACGCCCAATATTACTTTATAATACCATATCTGTCTCGCAATCAGTTCCAAACGCAAGAACGTAAAGGGACCGTCTATTACGTTCTCTGATAACAGAATAGGTACCTAAGTAGTAAATCTTACCTAAGTGCTCGTAAAGTTGTTCCTAACTAAACATTTCTGAGACACATACATACAACGACATAATTTACTGACATCTACTGGTTTCCTTTAGACAAAGAGTTATGAATATCGGATGGCATTCATACCAGCGTGGAACACTATATGAATTCCCGTTGCCAATTTAAAACTGACTCAGTGTAGTGGTTGTAAGAGTAACGGCTGAACTTGGGTTCCTGGGTTCGATCCCCGGATCGGGCAAAGCGCGATAAAGTATTTCAATTAGGAAGATTATCTTCATCGCGAAAGAGCAAACTGTTTGAAACAACATAACCATTCCATCAAGTTTGTGTTACCCCGAAGGCCAGGCCAGATCATTTGACTGGTTATGTTTAAGCCATGTAATGCTTCAATTTGCACACTAAAAGTTTATTCATTTTATTAGGTTCACCTACAATTGATTACCCTGATACAAACAAATAATATATTTTTAACCGACTTCAAAAATGAGGAGGTTTTCAATTCGGTATGTTTTTTGTTTGAAATGTATGTTAAGGCATAACTCCGTCATATACAGACGAATTTGCAGAAATCTTTTTTGTACGAAAGGGGTTTATTTCGAAATGGTCCCATTTAAATTTCATATAGATCTGATAATGAGTTTTGGAGACAGACAACGGAACTCTTCAAAAAATTACAGAAAATCAACCGCCATCCAGGGGTGCGTGTTGCTGGACAACTGGGTGCGGGTTGTTCGAAAGAGATACCGCGGCCCCTGGCACACAGACAACTGAGGGAACACGGGTGGGTTTTAGTCAGTAAAAGTCTGACACGCCCTCCCGCTCCGCCCAGAGCGGGAGAAGTTATTTGATGAAGTCCCATCCAAAAAAAAAACCAACCGCGATTGGTACTATCGCATAAATATGCATTGTTTTGATTTGATTAACTTTGAGAATACCCCAAGGATGCCGAAATTTTGTATTGGTGTGGGGTAGGTACTATAACTAAATAAAACGTTTTTCCAAAAACACCAACCGACTTCGATCGAAGTCGGTGTCTTTGGATACGTATTTTAATTTTTGTCACCGCCTTCCGAAATTAAAGTTATTTCGGAAGTTGGTTGTTTTTAAAGTAAAATAACAGTGTATCAGTTACTTATAAGTAAACATGCATGAAACAATGAATCAGAGAAATAAGTTAACAACCCAAATAGTTCCAGTTTACGATCTAATACGATGAAAGGTATATTTTATTACCCGATATTTGTAATACTTTAACCTTCGAATCACGTATTACGTTTCGCCATTCGTCCCAAAGTCCGTACATAAAGGGACCTCTTATGTACTTTGATAACTGTATACAATATACTGAATCTTGACTAAGTGCTTCATAGAGACGTTCCTTACTAAATAATTGATACAAAGGAAATAGGATTGTTTTATACGAGTAGTGATTACACAGAGGAATAATAATTAATTAAATAATGCTTGGAATGAAAGCTCATATTAAGAGTGTTTGTGTGGAGAAACTATGTTGTTTTGTTTCTGTCTTTCTTCTTATTATAAAACAAAGTTTATCTTCAGACCCAAGTCTGAACCAAGTCATTTATGAATTTTGATCATTATTCTGACTACAGTAAAGTTCATAATACAAAACTGACAACTTGGTAACAGAGTATGTTGTCAGTTTTGTATATAGAATGTTTCAATCACGTTTACGTTCTAATTACAAAAACTGTCTCGATGGTTTATACCATGAAAGAAAGAAAAACTTTCTTTTGTCATTAGGCTGATCTAGTAGACCAAAGCCTTTGAAAATGGTAAAAACTGAAAAAAAATATATAGTAGGATGAAAACTATTGGAAAAAGAAGAGAATATAACAATTATAAGGATTCCTTTTTTTACCTTTTGAGGTACGAAACCCTAAAAATTAAAGGAAAAATAATAATTAACGGGCTATCTGAGGTCAGGAAGTGGAAGGCAGTAAGTTTTTAAAAGTAAAAAACGGTTTATCTCGATTTCCGACAAAACTACAAGTCCTATGGAAAAAAGTTAAATGGCAAAGTAATAAAAAGATCTACAACTTTTGAAATCACGTTTTTTCACATAACCTCAAAATTTATTTGACAAATTCAAATAACCAAGTTGTTAGTTTTTATTAAAATTTTATCTTTACCAAAAAGAAAATTTTCACGTAATTTAGTGAAAACTTACCTTTTTATGTCTCAAACACACTGTAATTTTTTTTAAATATTTATTTTTTCACCTAATTTTGACTTAATATCGAAAAAGCACCCTAATTTTCAATCGAAAATTCTCCCGTCAAAATATCTGTTTCTTTTTTTAAAGTCGGTGGGCTTTTTGTTCGTTGTAATCTCTACTTTCTGATGGTGTAAAAAAAAGCATTACTAAAGTAAATTTTCTTTTAAATTTACACTTTAATTACTCGAAAAACGTAAGATTCCATGTTACATTGATTAACAAACAAATTGCAAATCGAAATATACTACTATAATTAACAACCAAAAAAGTTAATAAAGTTAGTATTTCATAAGACATCTACAATATTTTGAGAAAGTTGTAGAATCTTCTTTAAATTATATGCGTAGATGCCTATTTATTGCTATTTTAAGATAACTTACATACCTGAGTTACCTACGGAAAATTTTAGCCCATCAAAAAACCATAGTTTTTTGCATTATCTAAGAAAAATATGTGTTTTTTTTAACACTATCAGAAAGTGGAGATTTCAACGAACAAAAAGCCTACCGACTTTTTTTTTAAAGCAGATATTTTGACGGGAGAATTTTCGATTGAAAATTAGGGTGCTTTTTCGATATTAAGTCAAAATTAGGTGAAAAAATAAAATATTTTAAATCAAAAAATTACAGTGTGATCGGGATATGAAAAGGTAAGTTTTCACCAACGTGAAAAAAAAAATATTTGTAAACGCTTAATGTTAAAAAAACTGCTGATCTATGGGGAAATTCCGTAGAGGTTACAAAATGCATAATCAATACTGTAGCGCCTGAATTGGCAATTATTTTTAATAAATGTATTGACTGTGGTGTAATTCCTGACCTAATGAAAAATAGTAAAATAATACCTTTGTTTAAATCGGGCAGCATATCAGACCCCACGAATTTTAGACCAATTTCTGTGCTTCCCACCTTCAGTAAAATATTTGAAAAATTAATGCTAGATCAGTTGCAAAGACATTTTAATAAACATAAGTTATTAAACAGTAAACAATTCGGTTTCACAAGGGGTCGCTCGACTACCGACGCTGGTGTTGAGCTTCTTACGCATATTTATGAGGCCTGTTTCTTGTTTAAGGCTTTCGATTGTGTGTCACATGAAACGTTGGTCAGGAAATTGCATCACTATGGTGTTAGAAACACTGCCTTGGATCTTCTTATTTCTTATTTGGATAATAGGATCCAAAGAGTGGAACGTTAATGGCAAGCGATCCCCAGGCTCTATTGTCATTATGGGAGTTCCGCAGGGCTCAATTCTTGGCCCTTTTTTATTTCTCATATATATAAACGACCTACCTTGTCTTTTAAAAAACAGTCATGAAATAATGTTATTTGCAGATGACACATCACTTTTATTTAAGCTTAAACGACAACAGACAGTTACTGACGATGTAAATAATACTCTCGCTAAAATAGGGCATTAGTTTAGTGTTAATAATTTACTATTAAACGAGAAAAAAACTAAATGCATTCAATTTCTGACACCTAACGTTAAGCAGGTGAAAACCAATGTATTAGTAAATGGGGCGGAATTGGATCTTGTGGACACCACTGTGTTCTTAGGTATTACTTTGGAGTCGAAACTACAGTGGGGCCCACACGTAACTAAATTGTCGAAGCGGCTAAGCTCTGCAGCCTACGTGGTCTATAAAATCCGTCATTTGACTGATGTAGAAACAGCTCGATTAGTATATTTTAGTTATTTCCATAGTGTAATGTCGTACGGCATTTTGCTGTGGGGAAATGCAGCCGACATTCAGGCTATATTTGTGCTGCAGAATCGAGTCATTCGAGCAATTTTTAACCTAAGTTGTAGACATTCACTGAGGGATAAATTTAAGGAAATAAATATAATAACAGTCGCAACTCAATATGTATATGACAATCTAATTTATGTTAAAAAGAACATTAACCTATATTCTAAACACAGCGACGTTCATAGCATAAATACTAGAAATAAAGATTTACTTATAGTGCCCACGACGGCTTCAAAAAATTAGTAATTCATTTAAGTGCCAAAGTATTCGTTTTTACAACAAACTCCCAAGCCATGTTAAAGAACTAAGCTTCAATAAATTTAAATCATTTATTAAGCAGAAACTCTGTCAAAAAGGTTTCTATAAAGTTAAAGATTACTTGAATGACAAAAAAGCTTGGGATTAATTAAGTTGCTCCAATGTACCCTCAAGCAACAAACTATTATATAAGCTAAGTGTTAATAGAATACTGTTGACATTTTATATTTAAGTATTGATCTACGCGACATTATTTTTGATGACATTTAAAGAAAAAAACTAACTGTGAATGTGAGTACTATGCAGGCTAGATTGAACACATGACTTTATAACTCGTCTGGTGGTTTTGAGTATTTTGTAAATGGTCTACGCAAATGTCCTGCAAATCTGGTAGCGTCTTGTGAAGGGTCGTTGAGCTCCCTAAAATAGGGTTGGGCTACACGGTGACTGCTACATACATACCGTCTATTGAGACAGGTCAGCTCAAAGCTGCAATGACTCTTTCTTCAAAAGGCCTTTCCAGACATTGCCCTGCATTGTTCTGACTCACATAAAATTCAAATAATATAATGTTTGGACTTTAAAAGAGACCTTGACCTCTGAGTTTGTTTCGGTTTTTCTTCTCAGGGAACAGTCAGCTAGGAAATGCCGGCGCCATCTAGTTTTTAAAATATTGACCAACAAAATATTGACGTGTAAAAGTGTCTTTTAAGATCTACTTACTCTATACATTAACATTTCATTTCATTATTATTACCTACAACTTTGCCATTTAACGTTTTTCCATAAGACTTCTAGTTTTGCCGGAAATCCAGATAAACCGTTTTTTACCCTTAACAACTCACCCGCTTCCATTTCCCGACCTCAGATCACCCGTAAATTATTTTTCCTTTCATTGTTGTTATATTCACTTCCTTTTCCAATGGGTTTCATTTTACTATAATATTTTTTTGTTTCAAAAATTATCGATCGGTCTATAATTTTAAAATATAATTTTGACATATAATGTATTTTTTTAACAATTCACAGAAATAAATGTCATAGATCATTCATCAATACTTGTGTCGGATGATAGGACATTTTTCCTTCAAATTTCTGCCGTTATGAGAAAATAATTACGTCGCGAAATATCACAGTAATATTTTTCCTACGAGTATGAATACCTACCCGCCTGTGCCAAATATTTGTAAATATCAGGTTTGATAAAAACTTCAAAGAGCCATACGGTAGCTTTATTTTCATGTGGAAGCCAGTTCATTTTTCCTTTCGTTTTTACTTGAGCAAGCAAAAATATTTACCTCTCTCAAATAAAAATGCTCTTTTCACGGTTAACAGTATTAATAAATTATTTTCGTTCTATGAAAGATAAAGGTTATATTTGAATACAGAAATATATAGTTGAATTTGAATTTCATAAACGTGAAGGATCACTAGATCCTGGTTACGCCACCAGTCGGGTCGCTCTGGTCATTTATCTTACTAAGGATCTGTCAGGCCCTAGTTTCTAAGCTTTATGTAAACCCCACTTAAGATATTTGACGTATGTATTCACGTTCCAATCCATAAATAGGTATACATTTTTAGAAGGCCAGATCAGGAATGAGCCAAGCCATGAGAAATGACCCCTTTGAAATAATGTTTATAAAGAACTTATGTTTTAGTAAATGACAATGATTTTATTCTATGAGTAGGTTTGGTTTGTACAAACACGTTTACACATCAATTTCTTTTTTTTTTTTTACTAAACAAGTTCGGTGTTTCCTATTCGACTACTCTGAAAAGGAAGCAAACTAACAGCCAGTTGCAGAAACCAACTTTAACTTTTAAAACTGACATTAAATACTAATCTTTTTTTTTTGGGGTTTTGGCTTCACACGGTTTGTGCATTTAGCCAGTGTCAAGTAATTTTTCTTTTCAATAAAGTAAATGGCCCGATATCGGGCACGAAGTTACAAAACAGTCATAGTCGTCTTTAGTCAATCAAGTCAAAGTTGAAGTTATTGTAAAGCGGTAGTAACTTTACAACAACCTAATAGGAGTTTTTGGGGGGAACACGAAAAGTCCACGTTAGTCACGTAGACCTTCACTACACTTGTGCACTCACACGTAACTAAATTGAATAATTCACTACCAAAATTATACAATTGAATTCGCTATTTCACTAAATTTCATGAAAATGAAAACTCGTGCGACATGTTCCAACGCGATCCCGCCAAAAACTCCAATACTAATCTTCCATTAACATTAGTCCATAATTTAATGGTTCTTTAATTTTAAATAATCAAGTGTCAAACGGGCATCTGTCACAGTTTGTGTTGCACAAAGCAAAAGTCCAGACTTAATCTTGATCAGATCATGTAGATCTGTGTCATAAATGGTATGCTGTGACATGTAATATATGTGTAGAATTGGTATTATTTTATAAACACCAACAAGTTTTATTTTTATTTTTCATTCTAGCTCTTGGATGGCGTTTAATATTTTGACAAATTATTTATAATGCATTGACTAATTTTATAGCAAAGAAATAATGACAAAGGGATGCGCCGGCCCTAATCCAAATGGTTATTGCTTTGCCACCATTATGGTCACTACAGACGTCGTAACAAGCAACCATTAGGTAGCCGCGCCACAATTTTCCCTAATCCTTCCACCATAGTCCTATAAACAAGCCCGGCAAAACAAGAACATACCACAACTGACCCGCGATACCCGAACTTCCTCCTCACACGATAAGCCAGTAATGTGCCTAATTAGGCCACTAGCTTAACCGGTCGACTCCTAATTGCGAAACTCTGTGTCAGGCCGGCAATGGTCGCGTCGCGGTTGGTCGTCGGCAAGCTCTGTAATTTTTGAAGTTAAGTCATTGGTTCATTACATTATGTTGTAGGTTTAGGGACTTAGAAAAATATGCGTGCACAGTTGTATATGTGTACTTCTGACTATCCTTTCGGGGATAAAAGGTGTGATGTTATGTTTACAGTTAAGTGTCTTTATTATATTGTGTGTTAAGTGTAAAGATAGAGTACGAATAAGAGTCATCGTTCGGACTATGGTCAAACAAAATTCTACTCATGATAATCTTGTTTTGGCCATATTTTGAAAATTTCTTCTTAGGCTAGATTTCTATTGGGTTATTTTGAGTTAGCTTTACTATGTTACTCTGCTATTTTAAGGGGAAAGTGCCAGGGTATCCTGTGACATTCAAATTATCTTCCGTTTGTTGCAATTTCAAGCTGTACGGACTATTTTATGAAAAATATATTCAATTATATGAACTTAGACGTAAGACAATTTGAATTTTGCGAGCTACCTTATCGCATGCTCCTTAAAAAATCGTTATATTATGTAAATTACTTTTTGTGTCATTTTTTTCTTTCTTTCTTTCTTTAAAGATATATTTACATTCATTCATCACGCCACTTGAAGGAAAAACAAAACAACGCCATTCTTGCATAATTCTTCAACTTATTCAATATTCATGGTTGTGCCAAACACGCTTCATGCGTAGAAGATTTTTCTGCAGTGGAAACACCCTGTACATATAGATGGATACATAGAATACTCTTAAGTTTTGTTCTCTAAGCCCAGAAGTAAAAGAAAAAAGTATTTTTCGTCAGTTTAATAAACTGTAAATATATCTCGCTCCACAATATTTCAACGGCTTCGCTCGATACCCATGGGAACTAATAGAAGCCTTCTATGTGGACTCGATACGACGATGTACGGTGGAAATCTTTACCAGCCTTTACAGCTTTATTAACACTTCTAGGAAGTTTCAATGTCAAACTAAGTCCCTCTTACACACGGAATTGCTTTTTAACCGACTTCCAAAAAGGAGGCGGTTATATGTTCGACTGTATGTATTTTTTTTAAATGTATGTTCACCGATTTATCCCCCGTTTGTGGACCGATTCTCAAAATTCTTTTTTTATTTGAAAGAATATATTCCTGAGGTGGTCTCATTGGCACCAATTCAGGATCTGATAATGGAATCCCAGGGAAATCGTGAGCATCCCTGAAATTTTATAGGAGTTAACAATGTTTTTCAAATATTTTCTAAAGCTATTGAGACATTTGCGTATGGTCATTATCATAACAATGCATTCATTTAAATACAGTATTTAGTTATTTTAAGAGATAATTGCAATAAGATTCTCGGTTTCATCATATGTTAACTAAACTAACGCAGTGGACTGATATCAGCTGATGATGACAGCGATGATGAAATGTGTCCATTTGGTACGAACATATGACTCGCAGCAAAATGCCATTCGCCACTCTAGGATACCCGCGATACAAAATTACTTTCTAGTAAATTGCTTCAAAGAAAAATATAAATAAAAAAACCCTCGTTGATTTTACTTTTCTATACACTGTGACATTTTAGTGTCTTACAACGGCAGCCCACTTCATGTATCCAATGACTACATTGAAATAAAAATATGTATTGTTTTGAACATATGAATAATTAAAAAAATTAAAATATCATTCACTAAGACGCATGACGTAGTTTGAAATACCCTGATATGGAGATGGAACGAATAATGGAACGTAATGGTATAGGTATCTTCTACTCTTTGATACTTAAAGATTATTAACAGGGTGTTTCATAATTCTAAAGCATTATTTATTATTATTTGTAACTATTATCTTAAATAATGATTTAAAAAATTTAAGCGCGCCTATAGACACATATTCTTAAGCCTTGTAATTTTTTAATAAATCAATAATAAATCAATAGGTATTTTATGTCGAATACATTTTAGTCGTCTTACAAAAAGACGACTAAAATGTCACGGTGTATAAACTCTGCGGCTTTCTTTACACTCACACAGCCCTTTTTTAATGCCTAAGGGAATTGCTTGACCACGGTAGTCCTATAGATAAAATAAGAAGGCGAACACCGTCCCTGCATTTGTACATTTATTAGCACTTCAAGTATCTACTATGCTTGTAAACAGTTTCATTGCTTTACTAAGGCGGTTCTAACCAAGTAATACCCAATTTATAGTGTCGTAAACTTCTTGGTCTTAGCTAACACAATTCTGCTTCGTTACTTTCCGTCATTAAAAAAACTTCGTGTGAAGCTTTTTTGTTTTGTTTCGTATATTTGTTTCAATTTTGCTAGGCAGTAATATGAATCTTAATTAGAACAGGAAAAACAAAAAATAAATTTTACTTTTTTCTCATTGTAGTCTTTTTCTTCCAACCCTCGACTTTTGTCATTATAATTTCACTGAAGAACGGAAGCTGTTTTCTTTTAATTTTAACTGTACTTGTATTGTGAGTATAAAGATTCCTTTAAAGAATAAATATCCCTAGTAGTACAGAGAATTTCTTGCTGTTAAATAATTGTGAAGTGAAACTCTTCGAATATAATCTATATACACATATATAAAAATGAATCCCTATTTCCCTTGGATACGGCATCATACGTGAACAGCTGGACCAATTATGCCAATCCTTTTTTTGTTGATTTTGTTATTGTCACGAGAAGGTTCTTATGAATGAAAAAAAAACAGAAAAGTTGCGCATAACCGCGTAACAAATACATATAATGCGAATTCAATATTCATAGGACAACGTCTGTCGGGTCAGCTAGTTTGTATATATAAATTTCGTAATGTTACCGCGCCCCGCGCCGTGTCGAATGTATAATTTGACCATTTTGCAGCCCTTTTCAATTGCAAAACATTCATTAATCACAAATGTTTACTGCCCATTATTATCACACACTAGAGCAGCCATCAACTCCATGTATAGCGTCATAAAATCGCGATATTATTGGCAAATGCCGTTGCGACCAATCAGAGTAATTCAGAACATTAGACCTCGCGCAAAATATGGCCAAGCCAGTGTAGATATTATTAGCATTTTAGTGGAGAGCATTATGCCAAAACGTATAACGTATGAGACTAATTTCTTTAGTCTTACGTTATATTTTTGCCAAATAAAATAGCTAGTTTGGGTAGAAACGGTGTTGTGTTTGTGCCAAAAATTTCACCGCGCTTGTGCTTAATTAGATTAGCTCCTGAATTAAACTTGTTATCCTAGATTTCTGTGGCTGTGTTGAAGCTTTTTGACTACTCACAAAATATATTTTAAGTAGAGATGGGCCGATTATGACTTTGGCCGACTAATCGGCTGACTAGTTGGCCAATCCGATCCTTTCGGCTGGCGCCCGGCGCACTATGGAAAATGGTAGAACAAGCGCATATCAAAAATGCTTTTTACGAATATCATAATTTGGCTAATATGGCTATTCTTTTAGGTTTTCTAATAGTCAAATTATAATATTCATTACGATTTTTTTTCTTAATACGCGAAATTATTTTTTTTTTTCTTAGATAGAAATACATAGAAAACAGAAGTGCCAAACTCAAGTCTTTGCGTATACATGTTTCAATACCATATTGTGAAAAAAATACTTGGTACAGATATGCAGTATTATACATTTTTAGAAAGGTTATTTTATGCTTTTTGCGATACAGCTTAATGATTTTAAAAGTAAAGAAAAATATTTCAGTAATTACTTAAAAAGTGACATACCTTTTTTTTCACTTGTATGTTTTTTCGTTGAAGGTTTTCAGTATTACCCACGTTTGCCCAAGCGCTACTTTTTGCGTCGACTAGTAGTCTAACTATTCATAAATAGAATGCAAAAAAAATCAGCTGCGGATATTTGCGGTTTTAGAAGATATGAGAAAAAAACTGATAAAAGTCAGAACCCGAAAATTAGTATCTTTTGCGGTTTACCACTGACACCATTCACATGAACAATATAGAACTTTTTGGATATTTTCTTCATTATTTCGTGATAACAAAGGGACCTTATCAAATTTGCACTCGGTTTGCGTGGGAAATTACAAGATAATAATGATGTAGGTACCAATTCGATATTGTAAAATGAGTATTTAAAGGGAAGCAAAAACTATTCGAACCATCTACATCAGTGTAACTTCAAGTGAAGCAAATCTCATCTATGCCTATTATTTCTGCAGATTGTGAAGTGTTAAAATGTCTTCCTTCAGCTGTACCAAACGAGACTTCATAATCCCCTATATAGAGGGCGGCAAGACCATGGAATCATTATCCAAAGTTTTAGTGGAAAAGCTGAATGTTTCTGAAAACAACTTGTGTTTTATAATTAGTGACATACAAAGGCACATTCTTCCTATTTTCAACAAACGCTGGGCCCTGGCATCTCGGAAAAAAGAAACATTTTTACAGAAGTATTGTATTTGGTTGGACTCAAGGTATTCGTTAAATTTACCGGATTCTGAACAATATTCTACGCCATCAACATCTGGCCAACGAGGACGAGCATGCGTGGCTTATGGAGACTCCTCAGAATCTACCAAGAAGAGGAAAAACACTCTTCTACTCCAAGACTATGGCTTCGAGCATATAAAAAACGCCTATCTGCAGGGACTACGGGCTTTACGTGAGTACACAGAAGCTCATCTTGTCGAAGAATTAAGAACCGCTGACACTCAAAAGAAATTAGATATCTCAAGTAAGTGGAACGACTCAGACCAGATGAAGATTCTTTCCGATACGGAAGCATTGAGTGCTTTTATAGATTTAGATCTAACAAAAGCACAATATATGTACCTGAAAAACTTAACCAACGAACGAAAGTGTTGTATATTCCCGCCTTACTACAAAATACAAGAAATAAAAAGATCCTGTTATCCACCATCTTCTACAATCGAAATCACGAATACTTATGCTAAAGTGATTAATATACAAGATTTATTGGATCATACTGCTGCTAGAATTTTAAAAATCGATTCTGTTTTCCAAAAACAACATAGAACATTGATCCTTTATTCTAAATGGGGATGTGATGGTTCATCTGGTCAAAGCCAATACAAGCAAATACTTGCAGAAGAGTCAGAAACAATTTCAGATGCCAATTTGTTCATCACTTCATTAGTCCCCATCAGATTATTTGATGTGCAATCGGGATCCGTTGTTCGGCAAAATCCGGTACCTTCATCTGTCCGTTTTTGCAGACCCATTTCTATTGAGTTTTGTAAGGAAACTCCAGAAAAAACCAAGGCAGTTGTTGATGATATTAAAAAACAAATTAGGGCTGCACAAGCATCACTTATAAACAAAGATGGTGTTGTAGTAAATGTGAAGCATGAACTATTTCTAACGATGATCGATGGAAAGGTGGCTCAGGTCCTTACAGATACTCCATCTGGTTCCACATGCACGATATGTGGGGCTACTCCACGGCTAATGAATGACCTATCGAAAGTAACTGCCAGACCCGAAAACGAAAACGCCTACCAATACGGATTGTCCACCTTACACGCCTGGATTCGCTGCATGGAAATGATATTGCATATTTCCTATAATCTTTCGTTTAAGACTTGGTCTGCTTCAACTGAGGAAAATAAGAGATTAAAAAAAGAAAAGAAAGAAGTTGTTCAAAAACGTTTCAGGGAGGAGTTGGGATTAATCGTCGACAAACCTCGGCAAGTTAGCGGGAATACGAACGATGGCAATACCGCACGAAGATTCTTCTATAATAGCACTTGCTCATCGGAAATAACAGGTGTAGATGAGGCATTGATTAAACGCCTATACATTATCTTGCAAGTTCTTTCTTCTGGAATGATGATCGACCCTGAAAAATTTGGGGAATATGCAATAGAAACTGCAAGAATCTATGTAAGTAATTACGATTGGTATTATATGCCATCCTCCGTTCATAAAATACTCATACACGGGCAAAACGTTATCAAACATTTTGCGGTGCTTCCTATTGGACAGCTATCGGAAGACGCACAAGAGTCTCGCAACAAAGACTACAGAAACATACGACTTCATCATGCCAGAAAATGTTCCCGATCTGCTACAAATGAAGATGTCTTTAAAACGCTTTTATACACGTCAGATCCATATATAACAAGTTTGAGAAAACCGTACGTAAGAAATGTGAAAGAACTTGAAGAAGAGGCACTAAGTCTTTTAAACGTGGCACCTGAAAGTGAACCCACATTTACTGACCCTGATCCTGAAGTGGTATAAGTTAAAAATAATATTTATATTTAGTTATTACTTATATTTGTACCTAGCTACATCATTTCCTGAAGCCAGAGTATAGGATGTACCTATTAGTAATATGATTTTAATTTAGTATTTTTTTTTCATATATATATATTTTGTTTACTTTGCTTGTTGTAATTAACCATGGTTTAATCTTTTTAGTCATTATAAACTTGTATTCCACTTGAAATAAATTTTTAACTATTTTTTTCGTGATTTTTTCCCATTTTTTTCATTCTATGCAAAAAAACATACATAGATATACAAGAAAACCCTATAAACTACACATCGTTCGAATCTCCGAACCTTGCTGCATATTTGTGCCAAATTTCATCACGATACAACAAAAATTCATGAAGTTACAGATTTTTGATCCGATACCGACCTATATTTTCCATAGTGCGGCGCGGCGACCAGGCGGAATTGTCAGGACGTTTTTATTTGCTTTGGATTTATTCTATCATTGTTTAAGTGCCAGCCGGCCTTTCTTACTATCCTATTCTAGATTGCACTGAAAGTAAAACTGATTCTGTAATAAAAATAATAACACTGAATATTTTAATTTCATTTCAATCACCATGTTTAAAAATTTTAAGCATATTAATACGGGTAAAAAATGGGCCTAATCGCCGACTACAAATATGGCTGACTAGTCGGTAGATACATCACTAAATTTAAGTAAAAACGTTTTAACCCTAATTTTGACAAATATCAGATTTAACCAACTGTGACAACTAATAATGAAACTGGATCTAGTTTTAAGTAATAATAAACGAAATATTTTTTTGAAATACTAGCTTTGGCCAGTGCCCGCGTGGAGATCGGAAATTATCCCACGGAAACGTACTAGCGGGATATAAAGTTCTAAGTTCATCCAGGTCATAAACTATCTGTGCGCCGTTTATGCGTGGATCAATGGTTTTGAAGTCATTAATTGTGGACACAGCACCTTCGAAATGTAGTATTCAAACTTGTAACAAACCAAAACAAAATCATTCCTATTCCAAAATCAACGTTAACACACAGAGCTTGTTAATTTGACACAAACATAACACTGGCACGCAGAATAGAAACGAAATGTCAGAAAAAAAAAACATTTGAATCTGGAATGTCATCGATAACGATGTGTGTCGGCTTCAGCCGAAAGTGATTGAGTGATAAAAAGATTTGTGAAGGCCGCGCTGTATAGAAAAATGCAGAACGAACTTTGGATACAATTTTTATCGTTACTCGAACGAAAATGATGAACAAAACAACATATATTGTAAAGATAATGATATCTATGAGATTTAAAAGAAGTGTCTTAGAAATTGCACTTGAGTTTGGCAAGATGAGTGGTAAGATCGCTTTTTCCTCATGTGAGAAAGTTTTAGTCATAGAAACGCGAGACACACAAATATACAAATTCAGCCTATAATTTTCCCACTGCTGGAACACAGACCTCCTCTCTGTGAGAGGGAGTGGGCCGTAATCCACCACGCGAGCCCAGGTGTGTTGGGAGATTTCACATGTTTTCGAATCTTTGGTTCTAGGACATGCCACGACGTTTTCCTTCACCGTTTTGAGTGCAGTGTGATGAAATAATTTACACGAAGTAAATCGCCTGTCTGGGTTTAAACCTTTGACTTGTAAATAAATAAAGAAAGAAAGAATACCGTTTATTTAGACACAGTTCGTGAAACACAAAATAAATAACAAAAAAAGTGAATATAATTAACTAGGTACAACAGTGTGTGGCTCACGGCTGCGCCAAAAAGGTTCATCGCGGCCATTATTACTGGGCCACCACTGCCGTAAGAATAAAAAGTTGAGAGTTGCCGTAAATGCTTACATTCGTTCATCAAAATATACATCTAGCAGGTAAATGTCTCGCTAGTGCCTTCAAATTGGAAACACAACACGTAACAGATTTTATTTCCCACATGAACAGTATTTCTGAGCTCCAAAATAGAACGTCTATTTCAGTTCCCACATTGCACTGGGAATTCAATAAAAATATCGAATCTACAGTGTGTATGTGTATGTGCTTCTCGAATCCACACTCAATTGTAAGATAAGGTAGACCAAAATGGATTTCTAAAGTATCTACTTGCAGGCTCGTGCTTGGCCGTTAAGTGCTTTTAATATCATTATTGAACTTCACTAGGTATAGAAAACTGCACCATAAAATGTAATTTAGAAATCGTTATTTTAAGCGCAATGTGCGCTTTCTTCTTTTCATTTGTAATACTAAGGTCTTGCAAAAGAAATCACTAAACATAAAATCACATCACGTTTGTTTCCTTGATGAATTGGGCAGAAGTGTTTGGCCATCAACCGGGCATAAATCCAAACTCCAGGCTACTGTTGAGAAGTTCCTGATAGAAGAACCCAATAACACATTTTCGACCTGGTTATCGAACCCAGGACCTCATGCTCAGCAGTAGCGCTTGCAACCGTTAGACTAAAGAGGCACTAAATACAGTTAGCGAATACCGCGTATCGAATTTATAACATTCTATTTCTATTAATCGTTTAACGTTAAATGCATTAAGTAATAAATGGCCCAAGTGAACCTAAGAAGCGGTATGGAAAAAGCGACTTAAAAGCAAATCAGTAAAATATTTAAAGTTTGAAAAGTTTCAATCAAACTGCAATCGTTTTGGCAGAATTCCCTGCATCCTGGTGGATACTACACATATAAATCACTCTCTAGAACAAATGTCTATTGCCAATATGTTACAGCCAGGTTCAGGAATATGGCCGCATGAGCGCAGATTGTAACAACCTCTATTTGATATTCGACCATCCAACGTCAAATAGGCCCGAAACCATTCAGTGATAAATGGGCATACGAATAGATAACAAACATCCATTACACTGAAAATAATATTTAATTATATTTCTATAGATATAATTCGTTTTTATTTATTTATTTACCAAGTCCTAATATACAATTCACTTCAATAAATACAAATCAAATCAAATATTCTTTTTGGTTTGCAAACATGGGTAATATAGTAGATATATAAATATTTTATTTTATGAGTCCTCCATGTTGTACCGTTACATGAGCATGTAAATCATATATTATTCATTATTATTATTGAACTAGCTTTTGCCCGCGGCTCCGCCCGCGTGGATGTCGATTATCACGTAAAAAAGTAGCCAATGTCCTTCACCATATCTCAGACTATATCTCTGCCAACTTTCATGATGACGATTGATTCAGTTATTTTGGCGTGAAAGCGTGACAGACAGACAGTTTACTTTCGTATTTACAATATTAATAAGGATAAGGATTGGTCAAAAACTTGCAAGCTTTTAAAAATATACCAATTTAACACTATAAATAAAACATTCTCTTTCATTGAAAAGAGAATACGCAACCACTCATAAAATAAATCGTTAAACAAAACTGCCAATCAATGTGCCAGTAGGTGAGTCACGCCATACAGGCTACCGTCAAATGCAGTTGACATATTGAAGTGCCAGCCCTACTGCATGACGTGACTGACACGCTAATACTTCCGATAAGTCCCCAACTGAATACATGCACGGCACCACACGCGTGGTAAAATTAAATTATTTGGCTTGAATTGTATGGATAGCTGAGAATAGCATTCAACGCATTGAATGACTTGAATTGATGATATAGGAAGTGATTGTACTTTGGAAATCCGATGGTACACCTAATGCAAGATAATTTTCTGATTATTGTCAACTAGCTTTTGCCAGCGGCTTCGCCCCCGTGGAGGTCGGTGTATTATACATATAAACCTTCCTCTTGAATCACTCTATCTATTAAAAAAAACCCGCATCAAAATCCGTTACGTAGTTTTGAAGATTTAAGCATACATAGGGATATAGGGACAGAGAAAGCGACTTTGTTTTATACTATGTAGTGATTTACACAAATCTAAGATAAGTATTCATATTCATTACATCATTCAAATAAAATTCAATACTATCATTTTTTAAATCAGTTTTTTTTTATTTGTTTAGGCTTATACTGACCGACGTCTGCAAACCCCAAAGTCCTTCCAGAAACTATTATCCGCAGCCAACTCGAACGTAAAACTGAATAGACATTAAAATGAAATTGTCACTAACGTTTACTCGAGTGGCGTCTGTCGTCAGCTGATAAGATATGAAACCAAGACAGAAAAAAGTTTGCTAAGTTCAAAGTGAAGAAAATGCTTTTTTCTTACATTTCCTTAACCTTTATTTAAACTCCTACCAATCCCTCACAAAACGGTCTTAATCATCAACCCGCCATGGCCCGTCCTACCTATTTTATTCCTTTATTGTACCCTAATTATTTTACAAGGGCAAAGCAATTTGTATTTCATTTCCTCGTTCAGGCCCATGAACTTCAGACCCTCAGTTTACAAATTAATCTCAATTTGAGACTGAAGAATGTTACGGTCGGCCTCGCCGCAAAAAGCAAGGATTTATCTTGAGAAAGAAACAGTTTTAAGACAATTTAAGGTCTTTATCAAAGCACAAGAAACTGTTATCTATGGTTACATTTGTAGACTGTCTATACCTACATTTGATAAAGTCCATTCTAAGAAAATTTTGTGGGTGATACAAAATGATGGGTGCAATATTTCATTCTACTAACCAGCCATCTTACAGCACCCAAGAGAAATGTAAAAGCCACACTTTTTAGCGTAACAGCTTATGAAAACCAACGTGTTTCATAGAAAATTCTGTGTTATGTTTAAAGCATTTTAAGGTTAGTTTAACCAGGATTAATTTGAGGGTAGTTTCAGTTAAACGTTATCTTATATATGAAACATAGCATCAAAAGCCAACAGACGGACACACCGGACTATGTAATCCATTGATTAACGAAGATTGCAACAAGATTGACTGCACAACAACTTTTAAGCCTTGCATTTAGAGTTGAAAATCGATTGTAACTAATAGTGGAATGTATCGCTCTGCCCAATGTTATAGTAATTGTATAGAACAACATAGAGATTTTATAGATACGTATTCATCAATGAATAAAAGATACACGCTTGAATGTAAGCTTAAACTAGGCTTACTAATGCAGTGTGTAGGTACGGTCACCAAAAGTGATAAGTAACCAGGAGGGCTACTCACTAACTCCGTCAACGAAAATATGGGCCCATCCGAAAATAGTTCGAAACTTCGAAGTGACTGCTACAGCTGGTTAATTAACTTTTGTGGACGGGTGAAACCATATATGGAGTAGGGATAACTGTCATCCGGCAGACGAGCCGCTGTCCCCGCACCCCTCTTTCACTGCCGCTGGCGCGCGGCGATGTTGAGATGGTGGACTCAACAAATCGTAAAGTAATTAATTCTTAGTTTGGGCCCTAAACTAATCATAGGTCCGTAAGTAATGCGGTGTAGGAAACGCCCGTAACTTTGATCGATATTACGGATTTCGTGCTTACAGAGTAGGCCCCAGTATCGTCGGATTTATTTGAAGTTTAGTAAAAGACCGATGTAGGTTTTCGGTTTAATCAAATTTAATCTAATTAATAGAAAACAAACAGTTGATTTATCAAATTAAATTCCATTCGAAATCATCTATCGGTTTCTTATTAAAACTTCAACTATATCTGACGGGGCAAAAGCAACCAGGGATGGTTGCTCATTACTTTTGGTGAATGTACATATGTAACCAAGGTAGGTCTACAAAATATTCCGACTCGAAAATGAAATCCAAAGCCATGTAAATATTCCCTCCCCAAGGACTTCTAATGGATTCGCCTGGGTGTGCCAAATGGCGGTTGCTTCAAAATACGCATTCCCAATCGTTATTTTACGTTCTGGTTATGTTTTAGCTTCTGCCTGCGGATCTTTTTGTTTCATTAGTGAAACCTTGACACTAATGAACGCTTCGTAAATACCAGCAATGTCTAGTTTTTAAATTCATGTTATTAAAAGAAAGAAAATCCGTCCTCAAATACATCTATATTTCTTTCTTTCTCCTTTTATCAGTTAACTTTTTAGATTTAAACGTTAAAGAATAATCTAGTTCAGATATTCACGACAAGCTGTTTTTATCTTTTGTTTGTATTAATTGTGTTATGATTATGTTGCAAATGCATAAACAGTTTGCAGAAATGCTAACTAATATCATAAATATGAAAGTATTTGTATGTCGCTAAAACGGCTGAATTGATTTAGATGAAATTTGGCACCCAGCTAGACCATGACTTGGGTGAGGACATCTACTTTTCATCTTGGACTGCAGATGAAGTCCCGGGCAACACATTTTACAATAATAAATCAAATCCATAAAAAAGCATCCCTGTGTTTCATTAAAAAAATATTCACGTTTCGACAGAAAAGTCCTATAAACGAGCGACCGGCGTCGTCGGCAAGAATATTTCAATTCAAAACTATTTTTCAACTCATTCACGTACTAACTACCTCTTTGTACATAACTATCTAATAGTACGATTTAATCCTAATTGTATTAGGGTCCAGGCTAAGGTACTTAAACTTGAAGTATTAATTTTATAACTATATCGGGACCCTCTATTGCTCTGCAGCGGGTTATAACAAAGGGGAACTACGAATTTAATCTTTGTGACCCTGTGACCACTTTTTTATTTGCGATAGTTTGGGTTGAACATGGGTAAAAACTGGTTGGGAGGGGCTCGTAGCTAAATAATAACAGTAGCACGGGTCGGTTTAACATGAAACTAAGCTCTAAGATTGGTCCGTGGATTTGTGACCGTCCATTACGTATCGTAGATCTTTAACAGTCGTTACGGGTCGTCAGAAGCCCGAAAGTCTGACATTCAATCTTGCCAAGGGGTATCGCATTACCCAGTAACTGGGTTGTGGAGGTCAGATAGGCAGTCGCTCCATGTAAAATGCTGGTATTCAACTGCATCTGGTTAAACTGGAAGGCGAACCCACAAAGTTCGGAAAAGCTCAGCGGATGTTGATGAGATTGTGTTATAGACGGCATACAAAAACTGATTCACATTCCATACGAATACTAGATCATTTTGCTCAGTATATTGTGGTTTTACTTTAGTTTCAAATTGTAGGTCACACAGTTAGCAATGTGCAAATACACGTAGTATTCATGAATGACAAATCTATTAATTGATTTGCATATGTATGTGTGTACCTACATAAAAAATATGCCAATTTAAAATGGTCGTTTAAAAAAGTTTCAAGCGGCTACAAAAACCTCGTAGCCGTCGTAGCACTTTCGTAGACCCTCTACGCCGTAGACAACAATCGTTCTACGGACAAATGATGTGGAACGCATATTCCATGCAAATGAAAACATGCTTTATGTGTTATTGTGTGGCGCCAGCAAAACTGAGATTCACTATAAAAATGATCGCATACTTTTTATAACAAATGGTTTCTTCAACCTTTTTTGCTATGAAAATTGTTCATGAATGCTTTCGGCGTCAAAATTAAAATGTTTCGCAACGTATTGAATTCAAGAACAGTTTTTTTTTTTGTGTATGTAAATGTTCATATAACCAACAGTTAGAATAATAAATAGAGCTTTAGTTTGAATAAATTCTCGTGAATTTTAACTAATCATACACGTTTTGATTAATTTGAAAAATGTTTTGATTGAAATCTGTGTTATCATTGTATTTAAATTTATTATTATGGAGACAAAACAAATGATCTAGGTACAGCTGGTCAGCCTCATGAAACAAGCGTTTAATTAAACATAATGCTCTTAACTGGAATCACTCGCGTCCAAAACCCTCTTATCAAATTAATGACATTCCGTCGCCACCACGAAATTAATTAGCAGATAATTTAAATTCGATATCGAATCATAATTAAAATACGGACGCAGCACTAATTTGGCGTACTCTGACTTAGTGGAAAACTTGCCAAGTATTTACCAAGCGGCCAAGCTTCTCTTCTTAGCCAAGGACCTTTGCCAAGCTTCTTATAATTGTCGGGACTTCGGGAGCGAGCGATTGTAAACATCTGGTCCCCGAGCCTCGTTTCCGTAATTTCCCGAGATATTTTTTTTGTTTGAACGTTGGAGACAATTCCCGGGAGTCGAGTTACTAATGGGTTATTACTTTTTAGTGCAGTCGTAAGAAAGGTGAGGTTAACTGCATACGAACGTCTAATTGTTATGCTACGCTGTGTTCCTTCCCACATTTAGGTAAGCTGTAGTAAGTTTCTTGAATTTTAATATCTAAGACGTGCTTAAATGAATATTATTACTTTTAATTGTAATTACTAAGAGGCTCTCTAACTTTTAACGTAGGTAGCTACATATTTTCTAAGGTACAGTAAACATGTGTTAAGTATAAATAAAATTAGGTACGAAATATAAAACGTGATCTCAAAATAAACAGGACTCACAACTCCCTGTTTAATATTTTCCATTTCCCGATACGGGCACGAGCCATCGATGACTTTAATCAGGCTTACTGTTAAGCCTCCAGGCCTCCGCCATATGACGTGACCCGACTGAAAATAATCCCCAAAAACGCATTATGACACTCTCCTGCCACAAAACTTCACACAAGTATGCTCGTTAAAAACGAACACTCGTTATTTGCATCTTAAACGGAAAAGCCATGAAATATGTATAATACTTAGCCAAAATTACTCAAACTCTCAGATTAAATATGCTATTTGCTTATACAAATAGTTTTTTTATGAAATTTTTTTTACTTATAATTTATTACATACCAGCAATTAAAGTTTGAATCCGTTACATAATAGGGAAACAAAAAGTTTTAAAACCATCAATTGAAAATCGTAAACAGTACTGTCACGAGGATCACAAAAAAAATCTAAATTCAAATTTTATATTGAGATCGATTTTGGAATACGGTGTTCGCGATTTGAGGCTGGCGATGTAGCCGGGACGCCTCGGGCGCGGGCGCGCGCTCCCACAGTCGGGTAGATACTGGATGCTGGCTTTGCCGCAGGAGCCTGCGTCACAACCACTGGACCTCGACACCTTTTTGTGGGACCCTAATTAATAACCAGGCGTGACGCGGACTCGCTCCACATCAAATCTCTTTCGACACTGAGCCGAGGGCGGGTGTTTTATCGCGAATTGTTAATGAAAGCGATTCTTGGCGGCATCTACAAATAGTCCGCTCGTAATTCAGGGTGCGCGGTCGAACGACACCCGTCTCGGCACGCCGCCGACTCCTTTTGTAAAGTAATTTATGTAAAATTGCACGATGCTGACATTTTTACGGGACTTTCCGCAGAATTACAAGTTGGTTTTATGTGTTGTGTTCATTTTTTTAAGCGCTTCCGCTTTTTTTTATTATTGCGACATTATGTAAGTCGGCTTTTTTATTTTTGAGAGGATTGCTCTTCGCTCATTGCGCATTTCCTGACACATTTAATACTTCTGTGTCAAATTAACGTCAAATAAATTAAATAAAACGTTTCGTCTTTTACAGTTGATGGTCATAAATAGGAACCGTATTTAAATATTCTTGTTTTAATACATATTAATGTTACGGTTTCCGTCATGATTATAAACAAGCGATTTCGAAGTCGATTAGAAGCTTTTCTAATCTACACGAATTGTTACTAATACCCAAAGAGACTTTTTGAATAAGACTTCCTTAAAAAATTAAAACAAAAGAAGCGAAAGTAAGCAAATGAGGAAAGAAACATAATCCGTATTGAAATATATAAGAACGCTAACTTTCCTTTGCCCAAAAACATCGGGATGGCGCCCCTCGGTGGTAGGTAAGTACTTGATACTACTTGTGATAATTACTATGCCGTTTCACTGCCAAATCTCGGGATGAGTTACGAATTTTTCGTCATACAATGTGTTCGGTTTGTTAATTTTGGCCTGGTTTAGAAGGTTTATTGTTGTTTTTACTGTAGTTATTTTTATTGATTTAAACTGAAACTATTCTTTTCGTCACAAGTGTAACTTAGCGTAAATTTATTTATTATTTTGTGTATCAGCGTTCACGGTTTAGAATCTTCAACAAGTCAAATTGCCTCCAAAATTGTTTTAAATAATCTTTTAAACAAAACGGTCCAAAATGTAGTTTTAGAACCGGAAAAGGCTTCTTAAAGTTTTCCACACATTCACCGGAATCATTATCTTATCATAACATCACACTTGTTTTCTCCAGAGGGTAGGGCAGAGGTGTACATCCACATTTCTCCAGTTATGTTTAAGTCTTATGTAAAAGAGCTAGCCTATTACCAGCAACCGGGCAAAATCCAAACACCGGGCTTCTGCCGAAATAATCCTGTAAGAAAACCTCAAAAACAATTATCTACAAAAAAACAGAATTCCTTCGCATATTTTTACGAAACGCCAATTGAAACATATTTGATCGCTGGTTCACCAGTTTCTAGTCAAAGGATTTATAAAGTTAGTAACGTAGCCTTACTCAATTGGACGTAACGTCCATAACTTAGTTATTCTTGACTAGTTTGGTTAGGTCAAATCTAGATTCCGATGCGAAATCTTTTTAGTGAAAATACTTGAGCATTTTTGTGGGCAGGACATTTTTATGGTACTGCTTTTTTGTGCGCCGTGCGTAAATTTTGATACATTGTGTTAATTAATTTCTAGTTCTTACTTATTGATTGTTTACTGGCTTTAAGTCTGTGGAATTTTTATTACTCCTTAGAATGATGGCAAAATGTGTAAAATAAGAACCAAAATCGTTTTATAAATAGAAAACTTAACCCAATTATTAAGTTACTATCTTATTCGATTTTTTTCTTATCTTTGTGAATAGCAACTCTTTGTAACGATTATTTTGATGGAGAGATCATTGTTGACACTACCATATTTTTTTTTAGCAATGACAAACACGTGTCAAAGCCACGCGAATGGCACGTGCTCATTAACCGCAAATTAACATTCGTGTCATTTTCATAGTGTGCTTATTAATAGCAAGCGTAGGCGAGCGTTGATCATTGTCGTCGTCAGCAGCCTACTCATTTTAGTGGCATACTAGCGACCCGCCCTTGCTTCGCACGGTTCTTACGACGATTGAATGTAAGTTAGACATAGTCCTTCCGTAATAAATTGTCTGAATGATGGTGAATATCGCATCAAAATCCGATGCGTAATTTCTAAGAACAAGTCAAACAGCCCATAATCAGCCTATTAAGATTGCTTTTTTCCACATGTGAGAAGGTTTTAGTCATAAAAACGCGAGACGCACAAATATACAAATTCAGCCTATAATTTTCCCACTTCTGGGACACAGCCCTCCTCTCGTGAGTGGGATTGGGCTATAATCTATCCCGCGGGCCCAGTGCGGCAGTAGATACATGTCACATGTCTTCGATTTTTTTGTTCTAGAACATGGCGGTTTCCTCAAGAAGTTTTCCTTCACCGTTTTTTAGAGCAGCGGTGATGAATAAAAAATAAGTAAAGCACCTGCCTGGATTCGCAACCACGACTTGTAAGTCGGTCGTAGGCGTTCACACAGACAGACACTAGAAGTAAATAAGTAGCACATAAAAATCTTTTACATTATTTATTTACGTATTTTTAAACATTTCTTGTTACTAATTTTCAAGTATGTATCTTTTTTATTTGCCTGCGTCCGTGTGTCACTGCAGGGTGCCAACTGAAAACCAGCGCTGGGTGTCTGACGCCCAGCAAATGCTGAGATAGCAACCCTTTCGGTATGGGCACGCTCAGGACTTTTTTACTGCAATTTTATTGTCATGTTTATTGTTCTTTTTTTATGTGTTTGTTGCTGTTGTGTTGTGTCTGTGTCGAAGAAATGCTTTCTATTCTATTCTAAATTTAATTCATAATATGTTTAGATATGGCTGCGGGAGTGGAATAGACCACATAAATATGTCAGTTACTTTACACGGACGTGAGTCAAACTCGTGTGTGGAGTTTGACTCGTAAACTTACCAACTATAGCTTATGAATAATGGCTCCGTTTAAATCAGATACTAGTATCGCTAAACGGATACATACACGTATGTGAAACTGTATACAATCACAAACCTAAACGATACCGAAACGTTGTGATAAGACAAGTTCAAGGCAACGTCTTGGGATGCTATTTATACATTTGGCAAGTTAAAGAAGAGACAAACTCATTACGATTTACAAATGGTACCTCATTAACAGCATAACTATGTGTGAGTCTATTAACTGCTCCCAAATTACAATGTTAATTTTAGTATTTTAATTTTTTACACTTTCTGACATATTCTCGTCATTATTTGACATTATACATCACTTGTAATATCGAGTATTTATTAGTGATTCTCATGGGAATCATGTCACTTGGTTTAAATACGTTGATTTTACTTATGTAGTTTCTTTTACATATTGTGAATGAGATAACGTTGTAGGCCTTACAGACGTCGACTATAAATAAATTTACAGATTTATAGACGATTTTCTATTCTTTATTTTCATTCCTCTAAGTACCTGGTACTTATTGACAGGCCTGCACTGTCTTCCCATACCTAATATCACTGTAATTTGAAAACATTTTAAAAGCCAATTATTTTTAAAAGAGTAACCGTGGAGTTTCTTGCCGGCTCTTCTCCATAGGAAGCGAGAAATTGGAACCGTGCACCTAGCTTCTGACGTTTCATAAGTGCCCTTCCAGGTTTATGTGAAATAAAATATTTTGATTTTGATTTTAAATTGTGATATGGCAATTTTATTTTAGGTGCATCGTCTTTACATATAATGTACGTAACGTATACAAAATATTGCAAAACATTTTAAAAAGTAATGATGGAGTTTCTTGCCAATCTTCTCCATACGAAAGTACCTTTTGGAAGCGGCAACTTAAATCATTCTTTTTTTTTGTAAATGTTGACATTCTAAAGTGCCTTATATGTGCCTATTTGAAATAAATGATTTAATTTTGACTTTAAATCGTTCGTCGGGTGCACCCTGTGTAGTGAGAGATTAGCCTAGTTATCAACTTGATGACTGCCTAATTAATATTTTACCACGACAGGAGGAATTGTTCTATTATCCCGTGTACAATATTAAATAGTCTTACTAAAGTGCGCATTTTTTTTAAGATTCAGGCGTGGTGGTATAGCGGTGGTCTTAAAAACAAAAACATAACCTTAGGTTGAGTCATAAAATATACATCACCTGCATATGTGTGTACTTTCATGATTTCTTATTCCAAAGCTTCCCGAATTTTCGTTTAAGATCTATGTGGATGAAATATGGGTTTATGTGTTTGGTTACCCACACACCGGATATTAAATCTTGGTTATTACCTGTTTAAGCCACCCATAAGCTACTTCCATCGCTCTCCTGATATATAAGGGTTCTTCAAGAAATATTTTACACCTTTTGGGGCGGATTAATATTTGGGTACAATTGTAATCCGCTCTTACCTGCGCTTGGTTTTAAGTACAGGTATTTAATGCTTCGTTTACTTGTACTTACCCTTTCTTTGACTCGTTTGAACGCAGAATGTGAAGTTTCTACTTTACTGCAAAATATTGACTGAGTATACGACGAATGAATTGTTTGTAACCTTTCGCGTTCTGGGTTGATCACATACCTACCTGCTGTGAAAAAAATACCCTTTTATCTGTAGATTTACCCGCGTAGAAGTACCGAGATAAAAGTATCTATTCTATGTCCTAAAACAGGTAATTGTACATTGTGTGCCATTTTTAACCGAAATCCGTTGAGCCCTTAAGACTTGAAAGGTAACAGACAGGAGAGTTATTTTCGCATTATAATATTAACAGCTGTTTTACACGACTTCGACTGTGATTCAGGATAAAAACTAACTTATGTGCTTCTTCAGGTCATGATCTACCCATGTGTCAAATTTCATAAAATCCGTTATAGCGTGAAAGCGTACAAACAAACAAATAACAAACAAACTCGCTCCCTCACTTTCGCATTTATAATATTAGTTAGGATTAAATTTATATTAAATAAGGTATATGTATAAATTACGATGATATTTGCATACCATTGTTTAAGGAAAACGTGTTGAGTTGTTTTTATCTTTACCTTTAACATCTCTTGTATGCTGACAATTTGTGTTTTATGTATTGTACTCATGTTTGAGCAAACAAATGATTATCTTACCTTCGTTTTTTTTAGATCTTCCAACTTTTCAACTGCCCCGGGTTTTGCCACTACACTGTAATCTCACTAATCCGGCGCTTCAATAGACCGATACGTCCAATAATCCAGCACCCTACGCCCGCGCCTTCCTCGCCCCTCTACGCCTAGCGCTCCATCGCCGCTTCGTCGTCTAGCAGTCTAACCTCAAAACTAATCACGTGCACATGCGTAGGTACTTTTTTGTTTTTTTTTAAGAGAGAATAGTGTGTAATTTAAATGTCAAACAAACGGAAACACAAGACACTAGATTTAAAAGATAAAATGGACATTCTAAAGAAGTTAGATAGTGGAGAAAGCATGTGCAAATTGGCAAAAGAATATGGTGTTGGGCGTGCTACTATACACGATCTTAATAAAAAAAAGCAAAAGATAGTAGACCACGTGAAGACGATGGAATCTGGACCAGGAAAGCGTAAAACATTATGAGTTGGCGATTGTCCAAAGATGGAAAACGCTCTCTACGTGTGGTTCATGCAACGGCGTTCTAAACACACTCCTATATCTGGAGAAATTCTGAAAGCAAAAGCAATCGAATTCTATAAAAAAGTTACCAATAAAGATGATTTTCGTGCCAGCGAGGGATGGCTGGATAAATTTAAAAAGCGATTTGATATCCGTCTGTTAACCATATCGGATGAAAAATTATCAAGCGAAGAATCTGCAGTCCAGCCATTTGTCCAGCATTTTAAAGACAAAGTAGAGGAACTGGATCTTCTTCCTGGCCAAATCTATAATACAGACGAGAGTGGTCTGTTCTGGAGACTGTTGCCCAATAAAACATTCGTATCCTCTAAAGAAGCGAGCGCACCAGGTCGTAAAGTGAGTAAAGATAGAATCACATTCATGCCGTGTTCAAATGCTACTGGAAAGCACAAATTGGATTTGTTAGTGATTGGTAAAGCTAAAAATCCCAGAACTTTCAAGAACATTTGTTTGCCAGTCTGCTACAAGAAGAAATTTAAAAGTTGGATCACGAGAGAAGTATTTAGCGAATGGTTTCATAAAGACTTTGTCCCAGAAGTCAAGAAGTATATGAAAAGATTCAACTTGCCCATAAAAGCTTTACTCGTACTTGACAATGCTCCAGGCCACTCAAATGAACTAGAACTTAAATCAAGTGATGGGAATATCCAAACCATCTTCCTACCACCAAACTGCACATCTTTAATGCAGCCAATGGATCAAAATATCCAAAAAGTAAAGTTTTTGTATAAAAATAAATTGCTGATCCATATTATATCTCGAGATGGTGACATAACGCAGAGCCTTAAACAATTGAATTTGAAGGATGTTGTATTCTCTCTCGCTCATGCTTTGAAGTCTGTTTCATCTGACTTAATTCAATCTTCATGGAAAAAGTTATGGCCTACAATGAATGCGGTATCAGAAACAGAAGAATGGGGTCCTGAAGATAATCTACCTATTGCTGATTGGTTGCAAATTCTATAAGAAAGAGGATGGGAGACAAGTGAAGAAAATTTAAATTCTTGGTTTGAAGGGATCGAAGAAACAGAGCAAATTATGACAGATGAAGAAATATATGAAGCAGTACAAGAAGAAGAAAGCCTTGTAGAAATATTGGAGCCACCGACTACTACATCTGTACAAGTTAAACCAGATAAAATAAAGCAATTAATTGTTTCAATACCTGCATAACATGGGCAGAAGAAAACGGCATATCTGCCAAAGATATTATATTTGCCAAAGATATTCTTCGGAACATGCGAGAAAAGGTTTTTAAGCAAGGACTACAAGTTGCACAAAAGCAGACCTCATTAAAGACTATTTTAAAACTATGTAATTACATGTTAATTTTGAGATTTGTTACAGTTACCTGTCGAACAAAAACACAAATATGTACATTAATACATTATATTCTCTTTATGACATGCTTTATTTTATTTATTATGATTTTTTCCCTGTAATCCAGTAATCCGAACATTCCAATAATCTGGCACCCTCTGGTTTTTAATAGTGCCAGATTAGTGAGGTTACACTGAACTGAATAGAACAAAGGTTCCGCCGCGTCTATCTGTCTATCTATTCGCGATAAACTAAAAACTACTGAACGGATTTTCATGGTATCAGGACACTTGCGCGAAAGACACTTGCGCAAACGCACATGCACGAAGACATTTCCACGAATGGACGTTTGCGCGACTATACTTTAGCGCGAACGGACATATGCGCAACAGACACTTGCGTGAACGATAGTTGCGCGAAGGACAATTGCGCGAATCTGCTTGCGCGAAAGACACTTGCGCAAATCCACATGCCCCAACGGACAGTTGCGCGAAAATGTTGCGGAAATAAAATTTCTTCATAACATCACGCCTGTATTCTATCAAAGGGTGGGGCAGAGGTGTAGCAGACTAGAAATAAACAGTCCAATTAGACGTCAATAGTGATTGTTCGGGTGCCGTTGGATTTCTTCATCATTCGTCGGGTGGCTGCGCGGATCAAGGAAAACCCAGGGCCCAACCCACACTTCACTAGCGAGAGCAATCGAAGACACACGCATACACACACCATATTTCATATATTGTACAATTCTTTTAGATATACCTCAACAGTTTATACAGTCCACTGCTTTTATTTCAAAGTCCATTTTAAGACCCTTACAGTGATCATCGTAGTTTTTTTACAACACATATTTTTCTTTCTTTATTAGGTAGGTACCTATATTTTCGAAAATATAGGTACGTTTGTGCAAAAATTCACGCGCGGAAATGTCTTTTCACACTTGTAGGTTCGCGCAAGTGTCTTTCGCGCAAGTGTCCCAAATCTGATTTTCATGCGATTTTCACCAATAGACCGAGTGATTAATGAGGAAGGTTCGTGTAGATCAATTAACGCGGGCTAAGCCGCTGGCAAAAGCTAGTTGATGTCAAATGACATTAATATCTAATACCTAATCGTCTTGAGGTACTGTTAGAAAGTTGATCCCTACTACCCACAGTAGCACAGCAACTTAGTAACATCGTCTAATGCATTACTAATGTTCTAGGGAGCTCTAACTAACTTGAATGTTAATACTGAGAGTGGATCGACCGCGGAAGTTTACTAGAGCCGGATTCAATCTAAGCTCCCAGAGGAATTCACTAGTCTCGGGCATAGTATGTCCATTGCTTTAAAATGGCAGCTTCGATTGATACAATGCACAATCTTTCACTACTCTTTCGTCACTAATCTTTGTTTTTAAATTAGCGTAGAAAATTGTAGATAAGAAGTACGGAGAGCAGTAGTGGCCCAGTGGTAACTACGGTTTTTTTTTTTTGTGGGTGGGAAATCATCAAATGACTTCTCCCGCTTTGGGTAGAGTAGGAGGGCAGGGGGGGGCAGGGGTGTCAGACTTTTACTGACTAAAACCCACCCATGTTCTCTCAGCTGCCCGTGTGCCAGGAGCCGCGGTATCTCTTTCGAACAACCCGCACCCCTGGCAGGCATCGGCCCTTGCGGGCCCCACCAGCTGCTGCTGACGTCCCCCTGCGACGGGTCAGCACAGTGGCCCCGCCACCTACCACTTTTCGGCTGCAGGGGATAGGGAGAGCGGCCAACGCTATACCGACACTCCTCTTCCCCTGCGGCCCCACCACGTCCGCCATCAAACGGTGGCGGCCCCGTCCAGGCCACGGAAGGGAAGAGCGCTACTCAGAAGTACCAGCACTCCTCCTCCGCCGCAGCCTGTAACTCTCAGCCGCGATGCCTCCCATTCGACATCGCGGCCCGCCTCAGTTGCGATGCACCTCACCGCAACCTACTTTTTGGCCGCTACGTCGTCGGCTTGGAGGCACAAGCCCTGACAAGCGGCCCCACGGTTACTGAGGCCCCCCGCAACGACAATGCGGGAACCCCACTGGGGGGAGTGGTAACTACGGTGACTTATGAATTGAAGGTCGTAGGTTCGAACCCAGTCAGACGGTTCATTTTGTGTAAATAATTTTATCGCCACTGCTCTCAAAACAGTGAAGGAAAACATCGTGAGGAAATCGGCCTGCTTTTGATATGAATGAATCCCTATATATAGTTATTATCTTGCGACGCCATTTTGAAAAATAATAATCAAAATGGCGAAACGGGACGTGGTCAGTCTCCATACAAAAAAGTTCGATCCCCTTTCGGATCTGCATTTTAGTTTTTGGCCTGAGGCATAAACTAACTAGAAGTGAGCACAATGGTCGTTAATTTCAAAACCTAGGTATAGTAACAAAACCTACTGTACAAAGAGTTGTGGGTTGAATGCTCGCGTCAAGTGCAAAAATATGAAATAATTACACAAATATTTGAATACCTCTATTTGCATTTATGTCTGAAAATGTATTGGACAAATCCTATTGTTCTGTTAATATGAGTTATTTTATTCAGACTGGGTATATACGTACTCAAGTACTGCATTAGGTAAAACTATTTTCTTCTCTCTGCAACCTTCGTGTTTCGTCAGTCGTCGGATTTCTATCAGTTGCCCTTTACACTTGTCGACTTGGGAGTATAACAGTTGTTAGTACTCTTTTAACTTATTATTTATTATTTCAGCCGATAGACGTCCACAGCTGGACATAGGCTTCCCCCAAAAAAAAATTGTGGGTAGGCCAAAATCACCACGCTTGGCAGGCGATCGCAGTATGGTGGTAAAATGCATAGAGAACGCTGCTGCCCATTCTCTAGAAAGTTCCTTAGTCGCCTTCTACGACACCCACGAGAAGAAATGGGATGGTGCTATTCTTTACGTCCGGCACCACACGGAACAACAACTCTTTTAACTGAATGTAATTTATTTCGAAATATAGAGGAAATCTCGTTTGTATTAAGAAATGCGATGATTGCCGAGGGTCATTAAGGAAATATTTCGGTTAGAGATATCTTTATTTCCCGTACCAAATTTCACTTACATGAGAAATATTTACATAATTTAAAAACATTTTTGATGTAACGAAAAGAAAAAATTACAACATACAGAATAGTCCAAAAGTGTAGGCTAATAAATTGAACCCAGCTAAAATGTAAACAAACACGGAACGCGCGCAACTAGATGTGGTATGCAATGTATTAAATCGATTTTTTTTTTTTAAACATATGTAATTTTAAGTGTTTCTTAAATATGTGTTGTACTGTACATCCCTGCCTAACCCTCGGGAAATTACAGGCGTCAGGTTATGTTTTATGTGTTAATGAATACTAATAATATAGGATATTATCAATAAAGTACAACTTTGGCCTGGAATTGGATTCATAAATCATTATCATCATTCTCCTGCCCGTATCCCAATTTATTTGTGGTCGGCGCAATGTCTTTTTCTTCCACACTTCTGTATTAGTCGTCATCTCCGTAGTCACACCCTTTCTAACCATATCATCATTCACACAGTCCATACATCGTTTCTTTGGTCTTCCCCTACTCTTATAGCCATCGACATTCATACTCAAAACATTCCTCAAGACATTTTCATTGGATTCACGGATAAGTTCAGCAAAAAAAAACACAGTCTTAATACTTTTTTGCTCTAATTTATTTTATGTTTTTTTTTTCCTAGTTTTATACGAATAGCTGATCGATGTTTCGATCTTTCGTTAGCGGACTAGCTGAACAGACAACACAAAAAATATTTTCTTCACTAAGCTTTAAGCTCTGTTTTCTCTTCCAATATCAAAAAATAGATTCTCATAGACAAACAACTACGGTATCCTAAAAATATGAATAATAAACTCCGCAATATACGTAAAATCGGCTTAGTTTAAGCCAACTTTGTGAGTCTATTATAGGGTCCCGTAAATACTTGGCATAGCAACGTATAAATATGATATGTTATAGGGAAGGTTTAGGATGGGACTTCAGAGGGAAATCTGAAACTATGAGAAATTGATATAAACTTTACAGACAGTTTAGGTCCTTCTTGCTCTCGTCATCATCGATCGATCGGGGTCGGCTTCCAGTCTAACCGAAAGCAGCTGAATACCAGCATTTTACATGGAGCGACTGCCTATTTGACCTCTACAATCCAGTTCCTTGGTAATACGACACTCCTTGACTTCCCGTAACGACTGTCAAACAATTACGAATAACAGCCGGGACCAAGGGCTTATCGTGCTTTCTGAGGGACAGGAGGGGTCTTAGTATGTAAAAATTGTCACCCATCTACGGACCAACGGCGGCAAGCGTAGCTTAACCGGATCTATCAACTCATGTGGCTGTTAAAACTTAGCCACAAGCCCCTCCTTCGTGCTCTATTGAAATCAATACCTATGAACATAGCTGTAACTAGCTGCCCGTGACTTCATCCGCATGAAATGTCATAAAATACTCGCCAATATTTGCAGGGTCTCGTAGCTTAATAAAAAAAATAAACAACCGACTTCCAAAAAAACACTAATAAGTGAAAAATAACTTTAATTTCGGAAGTCGGTGACTTTGGATATGTATTTTAATTTTTTGTCACCGCCTTCCGAAATTAAAGTTATTTTTCACTTTTTAGTGTTTTTCTGGAAGTCGGTTGTTTATTTTTTTTGAAAAAAGATTTTTATTTTTCACTTTTTAGTGGTTCACATATGCTGTCCCTTCACAGCGTACCGGCGTGATGTTATGTTATTAACTGGTGTAAACAATTGGCAGACATGAGATTTCAGCAATCCCTGTCCATTTGCTATCATTTATTGAGGAGTTCCGTTGCCTATCTCCGAAGTTCTTCATCAGATCTTCACCAAATTGAAATGGAACCACTCCGAGAAAGTACTCTTCCAAAAACTACACAAATTGCTTCAAGTGTGCCCATAAAATTTGAAGAGTTCTCTCTATTTCTCCAGGATCCCATCATCAGATCCTGACTTGATGATCATGGGACCACCTGGGAAGTATACCCTTTCGAACAAAAAAATTTTTATCCAAATCGGTCCAGCCATCTTCGAGTAATCGGGGAACATACATAAAAAAAATAAAAAAAAAGGTTCCGACGAATTGAGAACCTCCTCCTTTTGGAAGTCGGTTAAAAAACAGGCGCTACAGTTGCGGCGGTCAGTTTGTGGATGATTGGCCATCCATTAATAAATGATAAATGATAAATGATAAATGATTTTACTTCTGTAAGTAGGTTTGTACAAACACTTTTACATGTCTATCATATTTTTTTAAACTAGATGAGGTCGGCGTTTCCTATCTGACTGCTCTGAGAAGAAAGGCCGAAACAAACTCAGAGGTCACAGTCTCTTTTAAAGTCCAGACATAATCTTGGTCAGATCATGTGAAGACCATGTGGATCAGTGTCTGAAATGGTCTTTTGAGGAAAGAACCACACAGATTGAGTGGACCTGTCCATTCAGTGCACGCATTTATCAGTAATCATGCAGCTCAACTCAGAACTTGAGGAGCTCAACGATTTGATGAACAATACCAAAGATAGGACATTTGGGTAGGCCGCATAAAGTACTCAAACTGCCAGATTAATACTAAAACTAACTGAGAAAGAGCTGAAAAAACAAAAAAAAAATAACCCACATAGTCCTCATATTCACAATAATTAAAACAAAAATAATATTATACTTCTCAAAGTAAATATTCATGTCAAAGTGTATATAATAAATAACAAATTCTATATGTTTGCAAAAACCAAAACAAAAACAACATTTCGTATGCAAAAATTGGAGCAGGTCAATCCCAAGCTTTTGTGTCCTTAATATAATCTTTAACGGTATTAAAGGCTTTCAGGCACAACTTACGTTTAATGAATGATTTTAATGTATTGATACTTAGATCTTGAATATGGCTTGGAAGTTTATTATAAAAGCTTATACATTGACATCTGAATGACCCACCTATTTTCTTGAGCCTTGTTGATGGTACAACAAATTTGTGTTTGTTCCTAGTATTTATACTATGGATATCACTTTATTTTTAAACAATTTAATATTTTTATGGGCATATAAAAGATTTTCAAAAATATACTGTGAAGGCACAGTCATTACATTAATTTTCTTAAATTTCCGTCTGAGAGAATGTCTCGGACTTAATTTATAAATTGATCTAACAGCTCTTTTCTGCAAAACAAAGATAGTCTGAATGTCGGCGGCATTTCCCCACAACAGAATTTCATACGACATTACACTATGAAAATAGCTAAAGTACACTAAACGGGCTGTCTCTATATCAGTTAAATATGCTGCAGAGCTTAGCTTTTTCGACAATTTATCTATATGTAGCCCCACTGAAGCTTGGCATCCAGAGTTAAGTCCAAGAATACAGTGCTATCTTAGATTATACATACATTACATATCAAAACCCCGCAGTGCTTTGCAAAGCAGGCAAGCAAATTGGTCCCGGCTGTCATTCGTAGATCTTTGACAGTAGTTACCAGTTGAAACCTGGCTTGATTTTCGTACGTCGGTTTCGGGTAACCACTGAAAATCAGCGCTGTGCTGTGGGTCCCATAGCACAGCATCATGCTGTGTGGAAGCCTTCTTGTCACAGTCACGGCGTGCAGTTGCCGACTATTTATGTTCTCTAAGCCGATGTATAAAAATCTGTGTTGTTATCATGTTTTTTTTTTTTTTAATGTCATGTAATTGTTTTTTATATGCACGTGTTTCTGTGACAAATAAATCAATTTTTCTTTCTTTCTTTCTTTTCTTTTAGTTACGGGTCGTCAGAAGCCTGAAAGTCTAACAACCAGCCTTACCAAGGGGTAACGTATTACCTAGTAACTGGGTTGTGGTGGTCAGATTGGCAGTCGCTCCATGTAAAATACTGGTATCAGTTGCATCAGGTTAGACTAAGTCGACCCCAACATAGTTGAAAAGACTAGGCAGATTGATTGACACTCGGCAATACTGTAGCAATTTAATGAATCAGAAGTTCCGAAGATAACCCCCTACATTATATCAGCCGAAAGACGTCCACTGCTGGACATAAGCCTCCCCCAAAAGGGGGGGATTTGCCATAATCGCCACGCTTGGCAGGCGGGTTGGCGATCGCAGTATGGTGGTCAAATGCATAGAGAACGCTGCTGTCCATTCTCTAGTAAGTCGCCTTTTACGACACCCATGGGAAGAAATGGGATGGTGCTGTTCTTTTACGTCCGGCACCACACGGAACCCCCTACATACAAACTCACAAATTTTACTGCGTATGATATTAATACAGATAATGTAATATACTCCCACGAACACATACGAACTTCACACAAATATTTATTAACGACCTTCAAATTACCTGAATGGCTAGACATCGAACCATTCAAGTCATATATCGTGAAAATTCGCATAAAAATAGTTTTTATACCTTCCCAAAACTATCTAATACATCTTGAAAACTCCCAATTTAGCTATAACGGACTCAGGAGCCAAACGGTCGACGAGACCAAACTTTATGCAAAGCGAACTGCCCCAAATGGCCAAGTTTAAAACTTATCGAACCGTTCCCACCGAAAATACAGTGTGTTTTTTCTTGCATTCCCAGCTTAGGAAACAAAATAGGTGCGAAAATTCTGCGCACCAAAAAAACCGAGAGTAGTAATGTATGAATAAAAGTGAAAAATAAAAACGTAATGCTTTTTCGGAAATCAGTTGTATTTTTTTTTTGAAAACGTTTTTATTTTTCACTGTTTAGTTATCACATCCTTGGGGTATTCTCAAAGTCAATCTAATCAAAACAATGCATATTTATGCGATAGCAACAGTTGCGTTTGATTTGCTGTCATTTTTTGAAGAGTTCCGTTGTCTGTCTCCGAAACTTATCATCAGATCTGTATAAAATTTAAATGTGACCATTTCGGAATAAACCCATAAGAAACAAAAAAAACGTAATTTTTCAAATCGATCTAAATATGACGGAGTTATGCCCGAACATACATTTTAAAAATATATATGTAAACACACTGAATTGAAAATCTCCTCTTTTTTGAAGTCGGTTAAAAAAGATGCTTAAATTCTGCGCATCAAAAATACCGAGAGTAACAATGTATGAACGTCATGATATTTGTAAGCAAATCTTACGGGCCTATTAGTCGTTTCGCACGAAATGACTCACCCGAAACGGGCGAATGGATACTTTTGAATTTTATACAATAAAGTAATTACATTAGTTCGATTTTGTCCTATTATCTGATAAGAAAAATACGATTTTTTTGTTAACCATAGGTATTGCATAAAATTCAAAATATTGCTGGAGTAGTCGATTGGCGTACAAATTTATTAACTTCGTGTGAGTCACCTACAGAAAATAAAATATTAATATAAAGTATCTAGTAAGTAAATACCTGCGCATCGACGTATAAGCCGTCTTACGGTATGAATTACATTAAAATACTTTAAAAACGACTACTAATTAACAATACTTTTTGTTTCTTAAATTATGTAACTATTTGCATTGCGCCATCATTGTTTTCTAAATAAGAAAATTAAAGAAGAACACACTTTGAACACGGTAGAAGAAACTCTCCGATCACGATTGTTACACTAGTGTAAGTGTGAATTATGGCCGGTCCGTATGTACGCGGCCTATAAATCTGTTTGAATAATCGTTTGTTATCAAATAAGGAATATTTCACGTTGGTTCGCTCTTTTTCGTGTTTTGGCGTGTTGCCGAGTTCAGGTTGTACTAGAACTCGCTTCTCAGTTAATGTACTAGATACCTCTCAAAACTAATCTTATACCTAGATATCATCTATTTACTTCAAAATAGGTTTTTCCCTCGGCTTCGCCTGTTGGAGGTCGTAAATTATCCCACAGACTTTCCTGTGTACCGGTAGTACTTACTACCGGGATAAAAACTACCCTATGTATTAAGCCAGGTATATAAACTATATGTGTGCCATGTTTTATCTAAATCCGTTCAGCTGTTTTTGCGTGATTGAGTAACAAAAATACAACTTTCACATTTTATACTATTAGTAGGATAGGTACATTAAAATTCTAACACACAATATAATATAACACTAGTAACTATTTACATTAGGTACTAAATTAAATGACAAACTACACAAAATAAATACAAAAGCAAAAAGACACGAAGGCGTCGAAGTACTCCTGTACTGTACCTAGGTAGGTTTCACAACGAAATATCGACTGGGCAAGTTTCAAACAGACCAAGTTACCTCACGGTAGAAACATTTGTGAGAACTCCTATGTTCCCGCTATTTATTATAAACTTTCACGTATATCAACACTATCAGCAGGATAATTATCTTTCGTTGGAAAGTTGCCCATTCACACAACTTATTTATGCTAGCAAACTTTTAAATGTCCAGCGGAAAATGACTATTTTCTCCTGATAACTCACAACGTGTTTGTGATAAATTATAATGATTTTAAGTAGGTTCGTGCAAACACTTTTACACGTCAATCATATTTTTAAACTAGATGAGTTCAGCGTTTCCTATCTGACCACTCTGAGAGGAAAGGCCGAAACAAACTCAGAGGTCATCTTGGTCAGATCATTCTACAAGGAAACGATCGATGAACTGTATGTAAAGATGATATAGCCAGAAAGGGGTAACCGAGATGACGACAACAAAAGACATGTTGCACCGACCCCAAATAAATTAGGATAATGGCAGAAGTAGTAAGTGGCAGTAACAGTGGCAGTGGGCAGGGCACATTGCTCGCAGAACAGATAGCCAATGGGGCCGGAAGGGTCTGGAGTGGCGACCGCGTACTGGCAGACGTAGCGTTGGAAGGCCTCCCACAAGATGGACCGATGACCTGGTGAAGGCCACAGGAATACACTGGATGCTAGAAGCACAGAACCGGTCGAAGTGGCGGTACTTGGGGGAACCTATGTCCAGCAGTGGACATCTTTCGGCTGAAATTATGATGATGATGAAGGGCCGGAGGATAATGAATGATACTAATGATGACCGACCTAATTCATCTAGTGGTAACAACCGCGATTGCTGATATGCCCCCTCCCTTTTTTTATCAGACAAATTCTTATCATCCCGGAGTAGCCCGAAATTTAGGCCTGGGTAATGACAATAGCCTTACTTTGTGTAAATAATTTCATAGCCACCGCTCTCAAAACTGTGAAGGAAAACATCGTGACGAAACCTGTCTGTCCTAAAACCAGAAATTTGAAGACGTCTGACATTTACCAACCCGCACTGGTCCCGATTGGTTGATTACAGCCCACTGCCTCTCGAAGAGGGGACGCCTGTGTCTCAGCAATAGGAACATTATAGGTACTTAGGGACTACTCACACTTATTCAGCTCTGTTCAGCTTTTGTCCATAGAACACAACGATTTTGTATAGAGTCCGTTCAGCTTTCCGCGGCTGAACGGATACGTACGCATCTCATCCACAATCGTTGTTTTCTATGGACAAAAGCTGAACAGAGCTGAATAAGTGTCAAACTTTCATCGCCTCTGCGTACTATGTTGCCGGATAGGACAACCTAATCTTATAAATGTAAAAGTTTGTATTTTTAGATTTTTAGACGTTGTGTTTGTTTCTCAATCACGCTAAAACGGCCGAACGGATTTGGATGTGCACACAGAATAGAATAGAATAGAATAGTATAGAATTTTATTTGCTCGGATAGTTTATAACCTGAATTAACACATAGGACTTTTTATCCCGGTAGTTCGTTCCTGTAGGATCAGTTCCGACCTCCACCCTGGCGAAGCCACTAGAAAATGCTGGTCTGAAATATTAATGTTAGCAGACTCAAAGGAAACGTTCTTTTATTTTAGTTAGAAATCCCTGTAGCATCGTCTCGTATCACGCGTGTCTGACATGATTAAGACAAGCCTTGCTCCCAAATTCTCCAAACGATAACTACGTCTACACGCGATGGAACGAAGTGTAAATGTGGTAGGTATTTATAAATTATAGATTGCGTGTTTTAATAAATAGGTACTTTCCGATTTATTCATTAGAAAGTTTTCTCGGTGAGAATTTTATAAAATAGGCAGATCGACTGCCTCGTTGGTCTATGTGCTACTTCTGGGCATAAGGCCCTGGGTTTCTAAATCGATTCCCAGGTCGTGGAAAATTGAGTCCTATTACATAGGACTTGACGTAGGAGTTGTACCTTATGAGGTACAACTCAGGTTTTTTTTGGTCGGAAATCATCAAATATGTAGGTAATAGTATTTATCATGAGTATTTGCGGGATCGAAACATAATTAGCCAAATTAACATTGAAATATAATTAATTTCATAATTCGTCGTATGATCTACCTACATATAATTAAGAACCCATTCGTTGTCAACTATGTATATTTTACGTCCCTACGAAGATCTTTTAATCAAACTGTTTATATTAATTAAAAATTAAATAGCTAGTTTATGTTATTTAAATGTTACTTTTTATAAATAGGACCATGTTTTTTTCCCAGCAATCAAACTCATACAATGTTATATGAGCCAAAACGTTAACCCTTTAATGAGACTTTATTGCTATTTTCAGGTTTTCTCATGCACTTTTCAGATATCTCCACCTAGTTTTGGACTTGAAAGAAGCTAAAGCAAATAAAATTAAACATCGATATTTGTATTTTATATGCCTCATGGCGAGACATAGCTGACTTACCCGTCATCAACACTACATTTTATAAGCCACAATAAATGATTTGAATTAAAATTTTATTTACTAACTAAACTGCGCGCCGCTGTGTCTCCCGCAAAGTGAGAATATCGAGATAAAAAGCATAAATTATCCTAATTCAGCTCATGTTCTACTCATGTGTCAAATTTCATCTAAATCCGTTAAGTCGTTTTAGCTTGAAAGCGTACTTTTGAATGTGTATTTATTTACATAAATTTCATTTTCATGATAATCCCCGCATCAATTAATATGTCAACATGTACGTGTATAAAACATGAGCAAATTAATTACATTGAATGGTGCAGCACTCAACTAAACGTTGAATTCCACAACCGTCACCGGCGTCTAACTCTAATTAATATGTTTGAATACATACGGTCAAACATATTGGACAGCAATGGTGAAGTTAAATTTAAAATTCATCTAAACAATTCATGCTGCTAATATCATAATCAACTGCCTATCCTTTTCCATTGTTGTGGTTTTCCAGTCTTACCTTGGTAAGATTGGAAAACAATATTTAAAAAACTAGCTGGCGCCGGCATTTCCTAGCTGACTGTTCCCTAAGAAGAAAAGCCGAAATAAACTCAGAGGTCATGGTCTCTTTTCAAGTCCAAACATTATATTATTTGAATTTTATGTGAGTCTAACAATGCAGAGCAATGTCTGGAAGGGCCTTTTGAAGAAAGAGTCATTGCAGCTTTGAGCTGACCTGTCCCAACAGACGGCATGTTTGTATCAGTCACCGTGTAGCTCAACCTATTTTAGGGAGCTCAACGACCCGTCACAAGACGCTACCAGATTTGTAGGACATTTGCGTAGGCCATTTACAAAATTCTCAAAACTTTGTACCCGCAGTGGAAATATTATAGACTGGTTATAATGTCAATATCTGTTGTTAGAATGGTTGTCAGACTTTCGGGCTTCTGACGAACCATGACGACTGTTAAGGATCCAAGAATGATAGCCGTAGCCTACGGCTTAACGTACTTTCCGAGGCACCGAGAGGTCTCGGCATGTAAAGATGGTCGCCCATACACCCCAATGTATTGTTACCATGCCAATGTATTAATACCATGCCCTTCTCGTATAGTTTGTACTAATTTTAGAGAAGAAAACCAGGAAAAAAATTCACCGACTGATAACTGGATGCCACCATTCACAAAAGAAAACAAATAACTTCAAATTCGACATCATTTCCGTCTGTATGTCATAAAGCAAGCAAAGTGAAGTATGAAGTTATTAGAACGCGTTCATAAATTAAATACTCCGGATTAAGCAAATTTGCGTCTCGTAAATAATGGCGGGGCGACTATTTAGGCGTGAATTATTGCCTGCACACTATTAGGTGCTCAGCAGGCTGTTTAACGGGCAACAGTCTGTAGTTAGTACATGATATACCTCTGTTGAACTATCTACATAGGTACAGATAGCGGCACGTAAGTTGAACCAAAATGGCCGTTTAACTTACGTGCCGCGATCTGTTTATTTCCGATGTACACGTTACATCAATAACTATCAGTAAATTATAAGTTTATAACTTACTAAATAATTTGCATAATTACCAACATGTACCCATTATTATTGTGTGTTAAGTATATGTTGTTAACAGTTGACACTAAAATCTGTGTTAAACTTTGAAAGGTGTATTACTGGCTTCATAAAATGCAAAATCATAATAAGTTAATTTATCTTAGGATAAGTGCATTTGTTGATTGTTTCTGTCGATAAATAAAGATATTTGAAAATGAAATAGTATCAATGACTATGCTAGAATGTGACCTCATTCTTTTTCCGTGCGAGGCAACGACTGCACGCTCTCCCACCTTCAGTTGTTTGTTCTGATTTTGGTTTAACTTACGTGCCGCGATCGATATAGTAGCTTGGAGAAAATCTCTCAAGCACCATAAATGCGTAACACACTTTCAGTCACAATGTGAATCATTTTGAATATTGCTTATCCTTTGCTTCATATATTCGAAACATTTGTCTGCTCAAGATAAACATAAATCATCATCATCATTATCTGCCTAGCCTTTTCACTAAGTTCGCTTCCAGTCTAACCGGATGCAGCTGAATACCAGAATTTTACATGGAACGAATGACCTCCACAGTCCAGGTATTCGGTAATTCGATACGCATTGGTAAGACTCGTTGTCAGACTTTCGGGCTCCCGACGACCCTTAACACTGCCATAGATCTACAAATGACAGCCGAGACCAATGGCTTAACGTAAATAACGCAATGAATTTTATTGAATTGTCAAAATGAAAGCCTTTGCTACTGTAAATGTCTTACGAATTTTCTCCGCCGGTTTTTTTTTTATTAAGAACAGGTAAGTCGCAAAAGCAACTGCTGAACGTTAATTGAGTTCCATCCCAAGTCAAGCATATTTATCAGTTTTTTTAGAGAAATTCTCAGTAGCAACATGGATGGCCCTATAATGAAAATAGGCTTGTCCGATATACGGGACTTATGAAATACCGGGGAAATGTAGATGTACAAACATGGCCGCGGCCCCCGAAATTATGCTGATGAATCTAGATCGGCGGTGGTGTAGCTAATTTATGTGCAGTATGAAAAAATCTTAGAAAAAAAAGCAAATCGCTTTATATATTTGAAAAATAAAGTATAAAATAGTTCAAGCTAGGTATTTTTTTTTTGCATTTCATAAAGTTATCATGAATAAAAATTATTTTATTCAGCATTTGTGGTCTCAACCAAGATCTTTTTGCAGAAAATATCCTCTCACTCACCTTGAATGAGTACCTGTAGCGAATACACAATATAGCAAAGCCTTGGCAAAGATAGACAGCCATGGATTTTTTTTCTTCTTTTAATTCCAAAAAGATAAAAGACCCTCATTTTTTATATCCGTTGATCCACCTGCACAAGCGTGACTTGGCCAACATTCTTGGTCTAGACGATTGAAAGATTCTCGTTATTGGAGAATCTTTAATTCAATGTACAGCACTATTTTTCTTAGAGAGTTTACTCAACATTGAAAACTGCTTGTAATTAGAGTAACTGAAGCGCCTGTTTCGTCTTTTTCAAAATTTCTGAAGGAAGCCTTTGTCATATTTTTTTACTCTTTTAAGACCGGTGAATCGCTTGTCCAAAATAGCTGCAGCTACTACTGGTTTAGTAACAGGAAACCTTTATTCGCGAACATGTTGCGTTTCAAACGAAACAGAATCAATCGTTAAATCGAATCTTAATCAATTCGTCATCAGCAAGTGATTTTAGAACGTCGCAGGATTGTCTTGTCATTTAAAAAAAAAACCAGTAAAAAAGAGAATTTTAATTAAATAACCCTCCTTCTGGCGCAGTCGGGTAAAAAAAGAAGGAAACAAAAAACTTGTTGCTTGTTTCCGTCTTTTTTAATTAAAGTTCTCTTTTTAGGCAGTCGGCTTTTTTTATTTAATAAATGTTTTTTTTATTTCACAATTTTTAGTTCATATAATTATTTTTGACGATAATGAACCCTATTAATGAAACCCTTTATTTTGATATCCCACTCAATAGGTATTGAGAAAAAAAATGTTTTTTCATTAAAGACATATTTTATTCCGATATCCCTACGGCATCCAATACCGCGGGGCGCAGCTAGTGTAAGATAGTTTTATCTCCCGGATATACCTCAACAACTCCTCAACCGAACTAAAATAACTAAATCAACGTCAACATGAAATCCAAGTCATAAGTGGTTTCAATTATAACACCCACATCAAAGTTGCCAGTCTCAATTGGCGTCAGTTAAACTTGGTTCCGTTCCATTTCGAATCCCATTTCTGCACGGAAACGTCTTTGTCAAGTGATGTCCTCGGATACTGTGACTATTAACCATATTAGTGCGCAACATTTTGTAAATACATATTAATACATTCTGGGACAAACCGCCTCTCGACGCTATCTCGATATATCACTATGGGACAGTACGCATAAGGGCGGTGAACTTTATTTCATGTAATTTAGCAAACCGTCGATAGCCGTTGCTTGCCCATAACAGTCCTAGGAAGCACATGATCTAGTGTCACATCACGCGACTTCATTCGTTCGTAGGTGTCACAGCAAACTCTTTTCATCGATTCGAGTCATTTTTCAACACACAAATACGCAGTGCTAATTATGCACCAATGCAAATCAAATCAAAAGTCATTTATTCAAATTAGGCTGAGAATCAGCACTTTTCGAACGTCAAAGTACATGAGACAGTCCCCCAAAACGCCCACCCTTCACCACTAACTAGTGTTTTAGCTGGGAAGAAGAAGTGGTGGAACAAACTCCCCAACAGCACAGCTGTCTGTTTAGTCGGATAGACTTGGTTCTATACATACAAAAGCAAAGTAATCAACATTACGAGACACAGAACTTAAAAATTTGTCATTTATGTCAGCTAGCCATGCCAATATACCAACAAATATAATGAAAAATTAACTCAAGCACAAAAAATAAAAAGTAAACAAAGCATATACCAAAATATAAGTCTCCTGGTATAAATGGCGTGATAGCTTACATTAGCAATGCTGGATTATGTTTACAAATGATAACCTAGGACCATCGACGTAAAATAAATAAACAAGTAGGTAATTATTAGCAACAATAACAAAATCATGGTCAGCAACATTCACACCGCCGACAGGCGTAGACTGAGCCATACCAGTACAATGATGTTGATATTAAGTGTCACGGCGTGCGCCGCCGGCGTGTTAAATGGTAGTACGTCTGTAGACGGTATTATGAAGAAATGTATGGGATTTTGAAGTGTCATATCATGTTATTTGTAAATAGTCAAGTATCCCGGAACGTGTTAAGTTACCCCTATGTAGCACCTGACTCGGACTGCAGTACCTGCATGACTCATTTATAAGGGTCCAAAATCTACTTACCATTAAATTTACATTTATACCATTGTCGTTAGCTATCTGCACATTTATAATGAGCCTACAATGTTCCCACTGCAGGGACACAGGCCGCCTCGCTTTTTGAGAGGCAGTGGGTCTTTATTCACCACGCAGGCCCAGTTGGGAACACCTGTCTTTGATCTTTTGGTTCTAAACAAAACCGGTATCCTCACGACGTTTTCCTTCACAGTATGGAGCAGAGGTGGTGAAATGAATTACTCAAAGTAACGCACTTGACTGGGTTCGAACCTACAACTCGTAAGTCATGGCTGATACCACTGGGTCAGCACTGCTCTCTGCTCCTGTAAACTATTTATTTATTTATTGAACCATGTATGCACACACATATATAAACGGACAAGGGGATTATAACAGAAAAATAGGTACTAAGAAGATGCTTATTTCTAAAGAAATCTCTTCCAGCATACCTGCGATAGGAGAGAAGATAAAGAGATGTAGACAGCGTGTGTAAGGGTAAAAGAGAAAATAAACTACATTTATAATAAAAAAAATAATTCACTAAATAAATTAAACAAATAATATGGGAATATACTTATACATAATTACAAACATACATCTGTGATTACAAAATTTAACTTATTTGAATAATAGTAGATTGTATCCTAAGGGAGCAAAATAATATTTTTACGGCGAGGGCGCTTTTTTGAATTCAGAGCGGAGGGATTCTTTAGTAGTAACCTGAACGTAGCGAGGGATTCAAAGTACGTCGCCCGAGCCGAAAATATATTTGTGCCCTAGTGATACACTCTACTTTTCATCACCTTTTTTCTCACCAGCTCCTTTTATTTTCTCGTAGAGGAAAATAAAAGGCGCCTCATATTTCATTGTAATATTATTATTTAATAAAACATAGAGTAACAACTAAATTTAAATTAAATAGTATCTAATAATAAAACAACTAAACATTTACAAATTAACAATTTACTTTTGAGACATTTTCGCAATTATGAAAATTTGTTGTTACAGTTTTATTAGGAATAGAGATTGTTGTAGATTTTAAATTTTGCGTGTTTGAAATAATGTCCGAATCTGGCTCATTTTGAGGAAAATGTGACGGTGAATCTCGTTGTTTGGATGTAGATGGGCGCGGCGACAGTGGCATGGATGGATTAACTGAAGGTTGCAATTTAATGTTTTCCACGATGCGTTCACATGTTTTCGCCTTGTTCTCAATGGAATCTTCTATATATACCCCTCTGCTACAGCACTCGACTTTCATCCTCCATGTCGCTTGAGAACAGTTAAGTCCGCTCCAGAATCTGCCAAAAGGTCTGCAGAAATACGACGAAAACAATGTCCTGTAAACAGTTTGATATTTGGTAACTTCAAATAAGTAGCGATTTCTTGTGGCATGTTAGAAATTTTATTTTTTCCCATAACTTATTTGAAGCACTTGCCATTTTGATAACGGATGAAAAACCGATTGGTCTTCATATCAGCAGGACGCAGGTCCATTTCTGTACAACAAAGTTTTGTATTCTCCTCGGATTACGAAGGATCGGTATTTTTTTTTGTATTTGTGTCTATCAGCTTTACTAACAGTAAATCATCCGAGTGATTTTCGACATCATCAATAGTTATTTTTTCAAATTCATTGCCACTACAAGCTCCAGGTACTCCGAAAATTAAAGCCACCTCTAACAAAACCGAATGTGAATAAGACAAGTATCTGTCTAAGTACAGGTTGCCATAAAATGCGCATTTTAAAACACTATGGTTTTACTTTACTATCCACAATATACATAGTTACTTACTTTTACGGCAAGAAAGACTTTGTCGGGTGCCTCATTAAGGAAAGTCTTCACGTTTTTGACTGAGAACACTTCGGATTTTTTAGGTTTAAATCCATCAGACATCGTCTTCAGATATGCTATTAATTTCGAATATGTGTCCAGTTTTACGTCGTTATTAGAACTGACTGTTGATTTTAGCATTGAGTAGGTAGGTACTCCAAAGAGTGGTAGGTTGTTTAGTTTTGGCTAAGTACTGGAAGTAGGCCAAAAACACAGATTCTGAAAAATTCTTGGCGCCTTTGCATTTCTCTATTCAATAAAATTACCATAGGCTTTCTTCATACATTTCTTCCGCGATTTTGCAGGTAATAGATTATCCATCACATTTCTTATGTCAGTTCTAATACTTTCAGGAGTTAATTCTATACTTTTACTGTCACTTGAAGAATTAATTTATCAAAACAAAACCACGAATTTCTAACAATCCGTGAAAATTTACGAAAACGCGGGCTGTAGTGCGCGCGTCTTTAATTTGATTTCTTTTTTTTTAATTTAGCTGGCGGCGCCACTATGGGTCGTACAGCCAGTCTTTATTCAAACAATATTTGCGTTCGAACGCTGAACACTAAGATGTTCGAAATTCAAAAAGTGTGCGGCAATAGTATATTTCATTACAAGTGCGGAAAGGCTGTCATTGCAAAGAGTTCCGACAAATGTCTACCCGAGCCGAGGCGCAGCCGAAGGCGAGGGTTGACAGTCGGAACAAGTTGCAATGACGGTTCCGCAGGTGTACTGAACGACTATTTTTAATACAGTTGCGAAAAAATGAAGCAATTTAATAAAATAATAAAAACACAATAAACTCAACTAACTAATCATTTATTTCTTATAAAAGTTATAGTACACATGTACATTGAAATTGGTACAGTTTTTTAAAGTAACTGGGGAAGTTTTAGGTTGCATATTTACTGTTTGAGACAAACTATTATTAATTTCGTATGATTGTTCATGTATATTTGTCATACAATGGCGTTTGCTAGTTGATGGAATTGGATCTGATGAATTATCATTATCAACGAAGGTAGATGGACGAACGTTCTCTTCAACATGTGAAGAAGACGGACTGGACCTTAAATTAATGGATTGTGTGATTTTTTTCCCAGTTTCTAGTTTGTTGTTTAATGAATCACCAATATAGCTTTCTGCAACTTTGTCTGATTTCCAACCTCCTAGTCGCTTTAAGGACGTCAAATTGGCTCCTGAATCTGCCAATAATGTAGCAGAGGTCCTCCTGAAGCTGTGCCCAGTATAATACTCAGCATCCGGCAGACCAAGAAACGTTGCTATTTCTTTTGGCATATTACCAAATTTGTTTATTCCGATTGCTTGAGCTGTACACTTCCCTTTTTGGTAATTTTGAAAAAAACGGTCGGTTTTTCCTTTTTGGGACCGCTGATTCATATATTTTTGCACTATTCTAAGAAAATCTCCTTCAACAACAAAGCTTCTCGGTATCTTATTTTTTGTGTTCGGAATCTTGATTAGTAGCATTTTTCCATGGGCTTCAATATCTTTTAAAGTAATATTGGCTAACTCCTCTCTGCGGCAAGCTCCAACAACGCCAAAAATCAGAGCAACCTACAAAAAAAGGGATTTGATTAATATTTTTTTAAATAATGTTTTGACTGTATTTTGCGATTTCGTAAACTGAATACTAAAGAAAAATATAAGTACTTATTAATAAATTACCTTTGTGGCTAAATAACGATCATCGGGAGCTTCGTTCAAAAACCTTTCCACTTCATTGGATGTTAATATTTTCGACTTTTTACTTGTAAAACCGTCTGATTGTCGTTTTAAGAAAGCATTTAATTTTGGGTATTCACTTATATCCACGTTGTTCCTTATTTTCAGCATACTTTTTATCATCGAAAATCTCGACCATAACGTAGACGGTTTTAATTTTGCTGAGAGTTCGGAGAAGTATGCCAACATAACATTTTCTGAAAAACTATTTGCTTTTTTCTCTTCTCTCCACGCAATAAATTCGTCGTATGTAGATATGTAACGACTTTTTGACTTTTCCGGTAAAATGTTCTCTGAAGCATTTTGTGCGATTATACTGAGTTCCGGTGGTGTTAATTCAAAAAAAATAGGGTCGAAATTACTCATTTTGTGCAACAAACAACTAAACTCGCAAAGAAAATTTTTGGAAAATGGCGCCAACCGTATAATATAAGCAGAGTTTTTTTTTTCACCCATTTTGGTAGGCAAAGGGAACTATCCATACAGCTTAGTCTTCAGTAGATTTTTTTTATTGATATGAAATGAAAATGAAATTTAATGAGATGAAATGAAATGAAACCTAACCTAACTCATTCAATTAAATCATTAAATCTGATATTGAAATAAATTAGTAGCTTCCTTTTAGAAATATACGTATTTGTATGAATCACAAAAACTCTTTAGTAAAAACTTCATGGTTGGTTTTTCTTTTTAATAGACATTATTTTGACAGTTGGGAAAGAGAACGCACGAGTTCGGGAAAGGTAAAAAAAAGCACTAGTATGTAATAGCCCACATCCCGAACGCTATACGTCCCTGCAATACACCACTTTTTGAGCAACTGTATTAAAAAGATAATTGCAGCGCACTTATAAAGAGGATTAAAAACTCATTACTGCCCGCTAAAACTTTCTTAAAGAAAACACCACCTTTGGGTGTACTTAAAGGCGAACCAAGTCGTCATTTTCGAATAGATGGAATGAAAACTATATTTAAGAAAAACTCTTGACCACCGATCCTTCTGCCTATAACTCGATTAACGTATGACTTTTAAATTCTCATATAGCTTTTATCGACACAAGACCCGCGACAGAAAACGCAGATTTCTTCCTGTTTCTGAAATAAAAGTTAATGACCTAGGTATACGTCAATCCTTGGATTACAGACGCTGTTCAGTCGTAAGTACAACGTAATTGAATATAAATATTTAGTAGGATCAATTGCAACACGTAGGTTTCCAATCTACGTCCCAATTACACACAGTGGCAAATGTAATCACTTTAATTTTGAGGCAGAGAATATACATTCCGGTAATCGGCCGTCGAAAGAGGCTTAAAACATACGGTACAGTGAACTTTGTTCAAGTGCCAAAATATAACCCATTTGGAATGGGAGCGTTTCATACAATTAGCCTTATACTTCGAATGTGACACAAGGTTATGGCAAACCAACGGACAGATGGGTGTATGACCTATGAAGGATTTTAGGTAGGACCTTGATGAGACTTGCACAAACTCTAATTGCATAATACACTATCAATCATAATTTTAAACATTTTAAAGGATATTGGTAGTCCATTGCTTAATATGTTCGAAATATTTGTCTGCTCAACAACGTAAAAAGCGCAATGAATGTTGAACTGTTAAAATGAAAGCTATTGCTCTCGCTAGTGTAGCATGTTACAAAAGAAGGGACAAGGCTAAAACTTATCAAGCAGGCCTAGACGAAACACATTTCTGTTAGCGTTCACGCCAAAATGTACGGGAATGACATTACCTGCGGAAAGATTGCGTCATGTCCTTTCCGCAGGTAATGTGATTCCCATACATTTTGGCGTAGCGTTTGGCGTGAACTCTAACAGAAATGAGCCAGCAAATTGTCTCGGGGCCCAGGGCTGTCAAGGATGACAACGTTATTATAATTAAACATAAAGTATCCTACAAAAAATCGAATACGTGTAACAACTGCCAACCCACAATGGGCCCGCGTTGTGAATTACGGCCCGCTCCCTCTAGTAAAGAAAAGGCTTGTTGGAGGCTGATTATGCTTGTGTGTGTCAGTATTGGCATTGAAAGCATCTACAAAAGGGGATATTATAAATTGCATATCAAATAAATAATCGCCTATCAATACATACCCATCATTTATATTCTTTTTTACATCAAATAACTTACTTCACTACAAATAAACTAAATGTTTAACAAAACTCAAACTGCAGATAATTCGAAATTATACATCAATATGACATTACTTTTTTCCTCAGTTAAATTTATTTTTGTACAAAAATACTACTAAAATTTGCTGTGCAGTCAGTATTTATGCTATGTATATAGCATAAATACTGACTGCACAGCAAATTTTCCATATTTCATAGCAAAATAACTATCCCAGTCGCATATTAACCAGTAAGTACAACAAAACCTGTTCATCATATTTGTCTTAATTTTCAAGAAGCCATGCTCGGCAAATTTAATGATTATTATAACAAAAAAATCCTGTCACATTGCATTATTTCTAAAAGCAGAACAAATTAACTGAAAAAGGTTCGCGGCTTCGCGCGCTTTTTCGTCACTGGAGTGCAGAGTGGCGCGAGCGAGTAAGATAGAGATAGCGCTAGGTCGTGTCGTCGGGAGTTAGCCGTATATCTCGCGCGTAAGAGCGAAATAGAAATATTTCGTTAGTGTAGGTTTCGTTTTACACAATCCACGTCTATTTGTTTGTTTATATTCATTCGGTGTTAGGTTGCGCCGGCGCCCGGAAAGATAATCTTATAAAAACAATAATTGCAATATTTGTGTGTAATTAGTGTGCATTTGACTCAAGTACGTGGCGCCACCTGCAGAAGCTAAAAATGTGCCTATTGGGCAAAAAAGGAAGCGTGGACGCCCCGCGAAAGCAAGACCCGCTTTAATAATTCAATAAATTACAATTTTATATCTAATTTTATATTTTTTTTGCTGATCTCATTATGTGGTAATTAATAAATAATAAGACGACTGTGACTAATAAAATGCTGTTTTATTTAGAAAAACTGCTGTAAATAATTTATTTATTTATTTATTCTTCAGAAAGCTTACAGTCTAATATCTACTTAACTAATATACATTTAGCGCTTACAGTTGCCATTTACAAGCTTCCACAAATTAAAATATAAAAGAATTATAATATAAAAATAGAAGCTATATTTAAAAGAAAAAGAGTTAACATGTATAATGTGCATTAAGAATATTAGCTGTGCATTGATGAAAAAGCTTTTGCTTTAGGAAAAATCGATGTACCTACGCTGCGAAAATAAATTGTAGTGTGTTTAGTGATATTTTGAGTTGAATATTTTGCTGTGCAATCAGTAATTGTGATGGGAATTCGGAATCTTATTGCATAGAAAAAGGATATTTTTTGATTTGCGTTTAAATTCTACCCCTACAAAAGCCACTTTATCGCTTCACAGTTATGACTTTCAAATTACTTATATTGTGACTTTATCTCCAATCAAAGTTTAGTTACGATCCATTTTAGAATCCAATTTACGATCTCTGCGACGAATGAAATCTTAGTGGGACACGGATCTCGGACCAAGACAGACGTTCGGAGATTTATTTTAGTCACTCCTGCACTTTAGTGAGAATCTTGCTACCTATTTTATCTACCTTTTATGGATGAGTCGAATCAAGACATCGTCACTTTGAATCAGATAACTGTTAGTACTTATCTTTCAAGCGTTCTCCTCTCAGTAGCAGAGAGAATGATAAATGATTTTAATTCTGTAAATCGGTTTGTACAAACACTTTTACACGTCAATCGTATTTTTTAAACTAGATGGGGTTGGCGTTTCCTATCTGACTACTCTGAGAAGAAAGGCAGAAACAAACTCAGAGGTCACAGTTTTGAAGTCCAGATATAATCTTGGTCAAATCATGTGAAGACCATGCGGATTGGTATCTGAAATGGTCTTTTGAGGAAAAAATCCCACGTATTGAGTGGACCTTATCAAGTCAGTACACGCATTTGTCAGTAATTATGCAGCTCAACTCGGGACTTTACCTCCTTTTTTTTTCTTTTTTTTATTATGGGGGGAAATCCTCATGGATGTCCTCCGCCCCGGGGAGGGCGGAGGGGTCTGTCAGACTCTTACTGACTAAAACCACCCCGGTGTTCCGTCTCTCACTTGCACCGGGGATCACGGGAACTAGTGTGACTTCCGCGATCCCCGGCTAGTGCCGGCCCGCCTCTGCGGGCCACCTCGCGATAGGGGGGGAGTGAGGTGTTAAACTCCCCCCTTACGTCATAGAGAGGCGCGCGTGGAACACTACGCGCCGCCATCTCGGGTCCTAACAAGTAGAGGGCGACAGATTTCCCCGGATCTGTCGCCCCTGGACCCATTTAGGGGGCCTGGAAGAGGGCGTTGTCCGCCCTCCGCCGACGCCCGGTGCGTCTGCTGCGGATCGGGTTAGCGGAAGCAATCTCCCGCTCCCTCTCCGCAGCCTCCTTCTGCGACATGACTGTTTCGCAGAAGGATACCACCGCGTCCCAGGACTCCTCGCTGCCGACCATCGAGTCGACAACGGCCGGCAGCGACAGGTCACTGCCGACTCCTGAGATGAGGGCACGGCGCGGCTCCTCCCAAGCGGCACACTCTGCCAGCGTGTGCCACGCCGTGTCCGGGACTTTACCTCCTACCCTAACAAAGAAAGGACATTGGGATAGGCCGCATAAATTATTCAAACTGCCAGACCATGATAACAGATTAAATGTGGTAAAGAGAGACCCAAAAAAAACAGTATCTTCGCTAATCAACCTCCACAATTTTTTAATAAGTTAATGGCATATTACGTGACAAAAACCACTTCATATTTTTCTAAATATGAATTGATAAAAACATTCGACAGCCCCGTTGGCTCTCAGGCTGGTTTAAAAATAAAAATCAAAGGTAAATGAATACCTATAGAAATATTAATATTTTTCATTTATTTAAAATAGGTACGTTTTATTGATAATGATCACGGAAACCACTTAAGTCTTCTACAGTATTTCTATAATTAAATTAATTTGTTACGAGGTATTATAATTCAATCATTGTCGTCTGAAGATCTCCTAAATTTCTTCTGCAGTCATTACATGCAGGCAAAAATGCATTGCATAAAGGACTAATTATCACCAGTTAGCTTTGCAGATGGACCGAAAAGAAGGGATATTCCAGCCATTGACCATTGGCGTTGCTGTGTAACGTCAAAAGTTAAAATGAATTATGCACGTTACAAGTCGGTTTATTTGGGAATGCTTCTTTAAAAAAATGCTAAATTTTCCGTGGCTTTTCTGTTCTCTCTGTGTACCCAACTACCCATATAAAACAGTCTACCTGCATTTTAAATTGTATTACACTCCATTTTAAAATCCAATTTCCATCCGCCCAAGTGATGACGTCACGGCCCCGTAGCCAAACAACGACTAACTTCTGTCATATGCCGTCGTAAAAGGTTTACCCCTGAGGGCTTTTGTGTGTGAAGAGAATATTGTACAAACTTTATATGTATACTGTCGGTATAGTTTTGCAAACCAATTTTATGGTACGTTGAGTGCATTTTAGCCGGTCAGCCGAAGGCTTTATGCAGTCTATAGGGCTACAAGAAGAAGTTGATGGAAAAGTATTGACATTTGCCTTGCCTTTTCCCAACTATGTTGGGGTCGGCTTCTAGTCTAACCGAATACAGCTGGATACCAGTATATTACATGGAACGACAGCGAATCTGACCTCCACAACTCAGTTACTAGAGAAGTAGATACTTCTCTGCTAAAATGATGCCCGCGTTTTTCAAGACCGTAGGGACTCCAAAAACGAACTTTGCTTCGTAAAAGGATTTGTTAGTAGATTGATTTACATCTTCGTTCATTAAATCGAACGTGCCAAACCATTTTAATTTGTTACTAAAATGAATAGAACGTATACAACGTGTAACGGAAAGAGTATATGCATACCAAGGGCACGGCTTCTTTGGATGATATTAAACGATAGTGGAAGGGTTTTCTAATCCTATCTGTAGATGTTCGGAAATTATGAGAATTTTTAATACATTGATACCAGAAATCGAACTTTTCAAATTGAAATAAAAACATCACTCGGAAGAGATCTATCGTGATATTGGCAAGTAACGTGGAAAGTTATTGACCTACGTATTACGGTGACACGTTTGTTATGATTTGAATTTAAGAAACATATGAAACCGAAAATGTATTATCAATTCTTAGAGTATTTTATTTTGTGCTGAAACTATATATAGTGACTACACCAGCTGTTATCTTTAGTGCTTAAGGATAGCAATAAGGTTTCTGTTACAACCTGTATACACCGTGACATTTTAGTCGTCTTACAAAGATGGTCCACTCAATGTATCCGTCATAAAATACCTCTAGACGCGATTAAAGCATTGTTACCATAAATTAAGATAATAGGTACAAAGAAAAATAAATAATGCTTTAGAATTATGAAACACCCTTCCTGTTAATAATGTTTACTAATCAAGCCGTAGAAGATATCTACCTACCTACCATTACATTCCATCATTAATTCTATCTCCATAACAGGATGTTTCAAGCTACGTCATGCGTCTTAGAGAATGATATTTTATTTTTTTAAATTATGCAAATGTTCAAAAATATCATATTTTTTTTATGATTAGTAGTCATTGGATACATGAAGTGGGCTGCCGTTGTAAGACAACTAAAAAGTCACGGTGTATAAATCAAAACGTGTGTCCTTATTTCCGAAAACATATGTCATATCGTAATACGTACAAACGCTTCATTATTTGGTTACACAAACACAAAATCTCTAATAATGTCTGTACTTATAATTGATTACGATATAATAAATCATGTCAAGTTAACTTTTATAAATGGTTTGTATGTTTTCAGTCAACATTCTACGTCACCAAACACAGGTGTTTTTTTGGGTTTACAGACATTCAATGTTTCGTTCAATTGTACCTGCAAGCTGTCGCAATAATATTAATATTTTAATTTTAGGATTAATCAAGTTATTATGATTTATTATTATCAAAAACAATTGCCATTATATTGTGCTATACCTAATACAGTTATTATATTTATACTTTTAAATACCTTTTTTTACTTGATATATAAAGAGCTTTTTTTTTATTACACCAACTTTGAATTCGTTTTGAAACAAAAATTTACTATGATAGCATGGTGAGCTTTTTATCCGACTGCTAAAACCGAAGGAGGTTGTCAATTCGGTGGAGGTCTGCCCGGCTTGGGCGGAGCACTACCGTGTCCTCATGGAGGCGATCGGCGGCGGCGATCTCTCGCGTCCGGCCCTGGTCCAGGCCATGGTACGGAGCGAGAGTGCACGGCTAGCAGTCGCCTCCTTCAGCGAAGCAGTTATGCTCGCAAAGAGGGAGGCGGCGTACGTGAGGGATATGCAGTACTTGCGCCCTCACAGCTGTGGCCTTCGCAGGAGACGCCCTGGGCGTCAAGAATCCCAGGCTGATTCCCGGCCACCGTAGGCACGGGCTTGCGGACGGCGAGTAATGGGTAGCTCGCTGTTCCACGCACGCCTCAAAGAGATGTCAGCAGCAACTGATGGAGCCCGCAAAGGCCGATGCCTGCCAGGGGTGTGGGTTGTTCGAAAGAGATACCGCGGCCCCTGGCACACAGGCAACTGGGGGAACACGGGTGGGTCTTAGTCAGTAAAAGTCTGACACGCCCTCCTGCTCCACCCAGAGCGGGAGAAGTCATTTGATGATTTCCCAACCAAAAAAAAAGGAGATTGTCAATTCAGTTATTTTTTCTACCAATCGACCAGTAACTTTTCCAAAGTCGCCGGATGTTTACAACGGTGATGTTTTACGGATTCCTTCAAGTTCTTTGTAAAAGGATAAATCGCAACTGAAACAGGAAGTTTCTACTTAATTTTGAATCAAAACATCACTACAGTTGAGAAAAACTTTAAAGCTTCGAGTTTACGTCAAAAACGGTTCCATTCCACGTGCATTAAATACGCTCGGTTTAAAAATGGAACGAGACCGAATGAAAAGCTTAAACAAAAGAAGTTACGAGCACGCCCATACAAACAGCTGTCCGCATTGAAAACTGTCCACTCAATAGCAACGAAATTCGTAAGTAAAGCTATATTGAAGCCGGAAAATTCCCATTTGATAAGCCAGTGATAAAGTTAAATGCAATTTTCCATACCTCAGTGGGAATGTTTCACAGGTCACTTACGTTTTCAATCGACACCAATGTCTCTGTACCCGAATTTTTACAAAAGAGCGTTTGCATATTTTTCCTGAATAGCATACATCGCAAGCGTTGTTTGGTAAAAGTTTCATAGTTTTACTTCCAACCAGCAGTGTATTAGCGAGAGCGAATATTTTCGCCGTATTTTTAAAAATCGTGTCAACTAAGAAAGAGGCAACTTCACTACAAACTGTTATTACTTATAACGTAGTATCGTTCATGAGATTTTGTGGAAGAAAATAACCTGGCTTGGGTCAGACTATGAATTTTTGAAAAGATTGTTGAGGCTGATACAAAATAAGTAGGAAATAAAAATAACTACTCAATTTCTTTAACTGCAAAGTCACTTTACACTGTATTCGTAGATATCTATCTGTACCAACTGGATGTTTGACCATTAAATAATGGTCTCTCAATAGAGCTCAGCTCAGCTCTAAATAGAGCTGGCAAATAATGACGATATAAGCAAGAACTTTAATGTTAAATGCGTACAAACATTGAAATAACAGTTGTTTTAAATAGGTACTATCAATCTAGCTCAAACTATTTCAAAGGCATACAAGCTATCCAAATAGAATCGGAAAAGACCTAGAAAAAGGACTTATTACGTGTTTATCCAAAAAATAAATAACGTTTACCGTGAGCTGCGGGTAAATCCTAAGATTTCCCGGAAAATCTTCTAATAAACGTATGATCGGGATTCCAGTAACGTACGCCTGGAGACATAGATATTGGCACCCTTTACATGTATATGTCTTTTACGCTTTTATTCATTATTTTGGCGGCAAATCGAAGATTTGTCAAATTGCTTGTATTTACTTATTTAAAAGGCCCGGCCGGGCCCGTAATAGAAACAATTATTATTTCAGATTGCCAAGTTTCAATTCAATAAAAAATGGTTTGAGAGGGAATAAAATGCAAATAAACCGAACGAAACGAGTGCAAACAGAGATTCTGGAATATTGATCAGACAGATTTAATGTCGCTTGCAAATGATTTAAAAAAAAATTGTATTCAGATTTGTCTGAGCGAGAAGATTTTGAGATTTACACGAGGAAGAAGGAATACCAAGTTATCTCATTAATGAGTTGAGGAAAGAAAAATAAAATTGGCGTACTTACGAATTGTTATCATAGTCAGAACAATAAAATATTTAGGGCTCGACTAATTGAAGCTGTAATTGACGAGTCTTATTCTTGTAATTTCAATATTTATATAGTGACTAGGTTTTGCCAGCGGCTTCGTCCGCGTGGAGGTCGGAAATTATCCCACGGGAACATAGTACCGGGATAAAAAGTATTCTATGTGTTAATCCAGGTTATAAACTATCTGTGTGTCAAATTTCATCCAAATCCGTTCGGCCGTTTTTGCGTGATTGAGTAACAAACGTCTAAACATACACGGCCTCGGCCTCGGCCTCGGCCTCGGCCTCGTACGGGACTTTGTTTTTATTTTTACTTTTTGTTTTTCTCTAATTTTAATTTATATTTTATTAAGTATGTTATTTAGTTAAGTTTGTGTTATTCCTGTGCGAGTCTAATAAATACTTTTTCTTTCTTTCTTTCTTTCAAACTTTCACATCCTACTAATATTATAAATGTGAAAGTTTGTGAGTATAAATGGATGGATGGATGTTTCTTACTCTTTCACGCAAAAACGGCTGAACGGATTTAAATGAAATTTGGTACACAGGTAGTTTATAATCTGGATTAACACATAGGATAATTTTTATCCCGGTGCTACGTTCCCGAGGGATAATTTCCGAACTCCACGCGGGCGAAGCCGCTGGCGAAAGCTAGTAATATTTTAAATGTGAAAGTTTGTATGTTTAGATGTTTGTTACTCAATCACGCAAAAACGGCCGAACGGATTGGGTTGAAATAATATTACTATATACACCGTGACATTTTAGTCGTCTTACAACGGCAGCCCACTTCACGTACCCAATGACTGCTATCTACTACCATTAATAAAAAAAAATTTTTTTGAACATTTGCATAATCAAAAACATGAAAATATCACTAAGACGCATGACGTAGTTTGAAACACCCTGTTATGGAGATGGAATTAATGATGGAATGTAATGGTAGGTAGGTAGATATCTTCTACCGTTTGATATGTAAACATTATTAACAGGGAGGGTGTTTCATAATTCTAAAGCATTCATTATTTTTCTTTGTATCTATTATCTTAATTAATGGTAACAATGTTTTAATCGCGCCTAGAGGTATGTTATGACGGATACATTGAGTGGACCATCTTTATAAGACGACTAAAATGTCACGGTGTATACTATATCTACAAATAAATAAATAAATTATAATACTGAATAGTGAGGATACCTATTAAACGCCATTTCAGTACCCTAATTACAGCAAACTATAAAATTTCCGTACAGCAAGCGACACATCCCACATTCCCCTGTCCCAGATACCCACGGAACAAGTTTCGCACGAAGTTTGCGCTACAATTTAACTTAAAATTTCCCTCACAAAGTGTGCTCGCCACGAACCAACAAGAGCAGAAAAACGACATCCTAGTGCTGTGTGTATGTGGTCGTAAAATTGGATTAGCTTCCCGCCATCTAATGAACGGTAGAGCCGAGGAACAGATGCGACACATTATTAAAGAAGCACCATATCTCACGGTGACTGTGTCGGTGGGTCTTTAAAAATGGTGGCACAGTTCACAATTACGTGAGTAAGCTTCTTTGATAAATAACTGTACTTAGAGATCAAGATGAGGTCTTTGTTTCGGCTATTTCTCTTCTGTTATTAAATTCGGGTAAATGTTGCGTCATTAGTCATTCTCTTTTTAAAGAAACGTGTTCTTTTTTGCTTAGTAAATATTATGCCTTTGAAGTTAATCACCTCTTACCTCTTTCCGTTTACCTCTTTACTGTTGGTTATTCAAAACAGGTGTGATGGTAAGCAACGATTAACTTTTTGTATAAGATTTATTGGCCAGCTCCGCAAAATTATGTAACCAAAATACATTCTGGAAGAACGACAAAAAATTGCATTAACGCTCATTAGTCTGCAACACACGTGTTTTATATTTTTTACGGAAAATGAAAAGTAACAAGCTGGTACGTTTGAGCTGTTGCTTTTTAAGAGACCTTTTTAAAAACATTTTACGAGATTCACATTTTTACAAAAATAATAATGCCGTACTAACTTCGTTTACCCTCCTCCTGAGGCAGTCGGGTAAAAATAACGAGGTATAAACAAAACACGCTTTTCATTACAAAAGGGACAGAACATTTTAAAAGTTCCTAAGAAACGCTTCACCCTTAGCCTATATAGCTTTTATGTAAAAGTTACTTACTCAAATGAATGTGAAAAGCTCTCAGAGGCCTTTCAATCCATATTCCATCAGATTTAGGATTTAGTTCGCTTACGTTTGCGTAAGCTTTCGAAGACTTGCAAATATGGATAACTCTGGGATAGAAGGAGATTGAATTTTGCATGCATGGTTTGATATTTTACTTGGCACACACATGCCTCAGTGCCATTAAATATTAAAATCCGTGAAATTATTTGAGAAAAAAAAACGACCATGCTTGCACGTAGCATCGTATCTAACTGAATTAGCATAGATATACACAGATATGGCCCAATAGGTACCACAAAACTTTATACTTAATCTACAGTTCTACAAAATTGTTAAATTGTAAACAAAATTACGTAATACAGAACACGTAATACGTAATACAATATTGTAACTCATACATGTTTCTTGTCTTGTCTCTATAAATTACATATTTGTAAAGATTTTCCGTTACAATTGTGTGGCCTAGGGTTTTGTTGTATACGCATTTGTAAAATTTACTTTGTAAATTGTAATTGTTCAGTTGCCCCTACCACATAACTGTTTGTGCCAGTAAACTTGAGTTTAGTTTATCAAAGTTTGACCTGCTAATAAAGAAAATGACATTTACTTTCGTTCCAAGTTCATACAAACAGGAACGTGTGCCAATTTAATATTGCGTAAGGTGCACTTCAATTCTCTCGGTTTTTATGGGCGAACTGTCACAGTTAACTTAGTTTATCACTAGTTCAATCAGCTATACGTTCTCTTTTACTTTATTAGGACATTTCAATGTATAGATCTTCTATTTCTTCGAAGTCACGTGTGTTCTTGAGAGGCCACGCTACGTCGGCATTTACCTCCAGTCACGTCCAAGCCCGTATGAGGCTCTCCAAATAAAACTTCTTTCAGTTCTTAGCCCTTTGATCTTGAGTTTGTTTCATCCTTATTGGTTTCGTCTACAACATCGAAAATGGAATTCCTATTGCCTGTGTGCGTCATGCCTATTTATTTAAGATCATGTTTTTGTCAAAGTAAATGCACGAATGAAACTAAAAGTTTATTTTTCAAAATAAAAATAAAAAGAAACAAATGATTCTTGTCTTTGTAATTACATTTATTTTTCGTGTTGCGAACTCAATTAAAAGTTAAATAAGTATTTGTTTAGGATTCTCTCGTGACCTTTCATTTTAAAGAGCTGTACTTATGGAGGTTTATTCGGCAAAATGTTTTTACTCGTTACAGTTGAGGCTGCAGGCTCTTATTTCGCTTCTATTTTATTTTTTCTACGTCTCCTTTTAAAATACCTCAACTGTGTATTTAATACAATTAATACACACACTCTTACGGATACTTAGATACCTAATACCTACATAAATAAATGATGTAACCAAAAATTTGTCAGGCAGCACTTTAGAAATATTCTACATAGTTATAAAGTTGGGGCAGTTTGTGGCTATCTAGGAATTCGGGCATCTCCATAGTTGGTCGGAGTACACTTCAAGAGTTTAGCCAGGGTACGTACTTACAGCATCTTACAGTGCCGGCTTCAGAACTTTGCCCACATCGTGTGAGCAGCTTATACTAACATATAATACAAAGTTGTGTGCCGCAAGTGTAAACTACTCAAAACTATTTCTGGGGCATTTGCGTGATTGTAATTGACGTACATCAGATTCAATGCTAGAAATAGGGCGAGGATCATATATATCAAACCCATTTAGTCTGTAAAAACCTCACCGTACCAACATGGAGTGAACATGATGTAAGGCTAGCTATGGTTGGCAGCGCAGACACCTCAGATGCGGTGGTATCCTTCTGCAAAACTTTCCCGCAGAAGGGAGATGCAGAAAGGAAAACATCACAAGTTCTCTTCTGTCCCGCGGTAGGCGCACTGGTCGTCGACTGAGGGCAGTTAACGGCCTAGACGGGTCCAACCCCCCTATGGGACATGGCCCGCATAGCCCGGGCTATCACTAGTCCGGGACAGCAGAAGTCGCATTCGCACCCGCAGCCCCCGACGCTGGTGTACGAGAGACCACTTGAGTAGATTTAGTCAGTAAGAGTCTGACAGACTCCTCAGCCACCCCTTGGTGGAGGACCTCCATGAGTTCCAAACCCACAAAAATAAAAAAACTAACTGTCAATACTAGCAATCCATTGCAAAAGGTGAATCACTTCACCTACGTTTTCACAGTGAGATTTTTACCGTATAGGCTAGCTGTTATAGTTTGCTTGTTTCTGTGTGAGTGGGCTTTGTAAAAGGAAGATGGAATGGAAGCTCGATCTTAAAAGATGTAGCGTAACTAGAAAGAGACTTGTTGCTAGCTTTGATCTTCGAAATGCAAGGTTGATGTATTGATTTCGGGATACTTAAAATGTTTTTGAAGATTCTGCATTATTAATCTCAGTGTTGAATGAGTAAACCATACAACGGCTCTTAAGGATTTTATTCTATAAGTAGGCATCCCAAAAGTTCTACCTCTTTTATAATCCACGTTACCGTAACACCAGAGGGTTTGACACATTATTAGTAAGAGTAGATTAACCCGATTACCTTATACCAGGACTTATAACAAGTACACACTGCCTCATCACCATTTCTGGTAGATTGCCGTAAGCTCACTGATCACCATCCTGTCAGGGGTGCGGGTTGTTCGATAGAGATACCGCGGTCCCTGGCACACAGGCAACAGAGAGAACACGGGTGGGTTTTAGTCAATAAAAGTCTGACACGCCGTCCTGCTCCACCCAGACCGGGAGAAGTCATTTGATGATTTTCCACACAAAAAAAAATACATGATTACTGTCACCTAACTCACAAATATGTGTCCATTACACAACGACGTTATGTCTGACACTGGAGCTAATAAAAAGTGAAAGTTAGCTTAATTTTGAACATACAAAGCTGCAATCAGACTTTATTAAATAGCAGATAAATTCCAAAAAAAAACAACTAATTATAAAACAAACTGTACGCCAACAAAATCTCTATAAAAGAGACTAGAACCAATCGGTTCTGCTCTCAGAGTATCCACTTCATTTATTGCAGTTTTCATATAATCCATCTGTAGAGAGTTGATTTTCAATCCCTGACAGCAAGATGGCCGCTACAGATTACGAAAGAGTACGAAGCGCTACCAGTGCCGATATTGAAAACAAATAGCCTTCCATCCACTCAGAGATTAAATTCTTCGTTATTCCTTGCGAACTTTCACTAAGAGATACTAGAGCTGGTTTTTCTTTGTGGGAAAGTTGGACTAAGGTCTTGGTATTGTTCGTCAAATCCTTGAGCTCGTCAAGTTCTGAGTTGAGATGCATGATTGCTGATAAATGCATGCACTGATTGAATAGGTCCACTCAATCCGTGTGGTTCTTTCCTCAACAGACCATTTCAGACACCAGTCCACATGGTCTTCACATCCTCTGACCAAGATTATGTCCGGACTTTAGACTTTGACCTCTGAGTTTGTTTCGGCCTTTCTTCTCAGAGTAGTCAGATAGGAAACGCCACCAATATGATTGACATGTAAAAGTGTTTCAAACCTACTTAAAATAAAATCCACCAAATAAAATCATTTATCATTTAAGAGGTTGGTGTAATGGTAATATTAATTTTACAAGAAAGAGGTGATTGATGTCATTGAATAAATCCTTTCTTAATTTCCCATACTCAGATTCATTGGACGATTTATCAAGCCTCATTTATAAAAGCTCTGCCTTACTCTTTATTGGTTGATAATGATGTTATAATTAATTGCGTCACTAATAGCCATTGCATACAATCATTATGAAAGAAATTATCATCTCATAGGTATGTATTGGTATTGTATACAAAGGTATTTTGTGTAAACAAACTAATTTTATTTATTATTGACACTGTCTAGACTTAATGATTTCATAGATGTAGTAAGTGCCTTTCAAAAGGTTTCTTTCATTGAACTGAAATTAAAATCTTCTAAATGAAATCTCCCAGAGGATCTGCTCTGTATCTAGAAGTGTCAACTTATCGGAGCATAGTATTTGATTTATTTTAATCACAGTGATCTTATGTGACGTTTACATATTTCACTGCCAGACTGTGCACACTGAACTATAACTTGCGATTAGTTGGACGTTCTAGCGCTGTCCAAAACTAACTCCGGGTCCTATTATGTAAAGTTCCGAATCCCAATCAAGGATACAGCTTAGTATTGTCTCTTTGTATTGCGCTCTGATTAACGACTATATTAGAGCCATATTTTTTTCTAGATTTGAAGAACGAAGAACTCGGAAGGAACTTTTAAACCCGCAAAAGCGGAATTGTTCTCGCTTTTAGCGATAACACCCCCCATTTGTCACCCTATGTAATTTTTTGACATTTATATCTGTATCTTTAATAGTATACTTATTAAAGTGATAACTATCTATATATCTTTTTTAAACTCCGACAAGCTAAGTCGAGCACAGACAAACAAAAGACAGCAGCTCTACAAACAGTCATTGAACAGCAATCCAATTATGTATTATATTTCCATAGACAAAAAGTCCACAAACGCTAACTTGCTATAAATCCTATAAATCCTCACAGTAACAACTACTTAAATACCAGAAAGAATGGACCTTCACAAAAGTGATTCTATTTTCAAAACGCGAGTCGTTCAATTGTCGAACACATGCCATACATATGAAGCGGAGGTTTGAATCCGACAAGCCTGCTTTATGAAATTCTATTTGAATGACACTTTACAGCGTTTTTTCCGTAGACACGGTTTTTCAAACCCACGCACAAAAGACTGCGGTTTCATTGAAATTAAAACTTTTATAGTACTTTCTACTTCAACTTGGTGAATGAATATTGTAAACGTGTTTTGAGTTAGCAAAATTTCTTTTTGAAATAGGAAATGGAATGGAACTCTCTTATTGTCAAGCTCTGCCTCATTGTGGTTTAAACGAGTTCTCTCAAAGTTATACAAAACGTACTCCATTTTTATTGAAGACAATTCTGTTTTCGAATTCAATTATAGGTATCCATTTCGAGGTGCCCCAAAATAAGTTAGGAAACTTCCACTGGGTGGAAATAGGCTACTCTTTTATTCTACTCGGTAGACGTACGATACAGAAATAGATTTTGTAAAATCTAGCTACTGCGCAGTCGTTAGTGTTCTTGTAAAATTAAATTTTGTTTTTTACTTTTAAATACCTAAAATACTACTCTTTAAGGACAAACTCCACAATTTAAAAGAGCACGTATATTTTTCTATGGGCTTATTGTTTACCACTAAATTATTGACTGTAGCACATGTGACCGTTTTTTTTTCAGGATGGGAAATCTAAAAATAACTTCTCCCGCTCTTAGTGGAGTGGAAGGGCTTGACAGACTTTTACTGACTAAAAACCCCGTGTTCCTTCAGTTGCCTGTGTGCCAGGCGTTCTCTTTCGAACAACCCGCACCCCTGGCAGGCATCGGTCCTTGCGGACCCCGCCAGTTGGTGCTGACATCTCTTTGAGGCGCGCGTGGAACACAACGCGCCGTCGACTCGGGCTTGGTCCTTACCGGACAGCGAGCTAACATGTGAGCAGTTGGCAGTGTTTTTAGGTTAAAATCAATCAAATCAAAATCAAAAGTCATTTATTCAAACTAGGCTGAGAGTCAGCACTTTTTGAACGTCAAAATTCCATAAGACAGTCCCTCAAAACGCCCGCCCTTCACCACTTCCTAGTGCTTTAGCTGGGAAAAAGAAGTGGCGCAATAAACTCCCCAGCAGCACAGCTGTCTGTTAAGTTAGAAGAACTTGATTCTGTACAGTAATAGGTAAGTAATTAACATTACTAAACACAAAACATACAATTAAATGATTTGCTATATGTCAGCTAGCACACGTCAATATACCAACTAAAAATGTATTTATTTATTTACTATTAACACCTAAAATTGTTTTAACACGTAGAAAACCCAATACAACAATGTAGTCACAATTTTCTCACGTAGAGATGTTACCCAAAAACGAATCCAATACCACCACCAACAAAAAAGAAATATTTAAACGGTCCTGACTGACAGTGAACAATCACATAAAAATAGTAAATATGTAAATGAATACAGTTTCCACAGAGGACAATACGTCAAGTGTCACCCTCTGGAATTCCGCCAAAGAGCAAGTATAAATTTCCAATGTCAGAGATACGCTGTTAAGTATCTTTATTGCCCGCCCCATCCGGTGCAAATGTTAACAAGTTCGTACGGGCCACCGGGACTTTAAACAGCCTCGCCCTCGGCCCTTGCCGCAGCCTACTGTTTGGAACGAGCAATCCCAAAGATTCAAGTATTTGCGGATTATTCAGCATACCACGAAAATCCATAAAAACATATTTAGCCAGTGTTAAACATAGTAAATAAACGCAAGCAAATATAAATAATAAAAACAAAACAATAAACGTAAACAGAACTCAATACCCACATAAAAGCCTCGAGGCATAAAGGGTGTGGCCGCTTACACATGGAATTGGTTGATGGCTGGCTGAAAGCAATAAGCTTGCCTTCTATTACATGGGACTTAGTGCCAATTTCACTGAACGCGATAACCAATGAAACTGCGTTCAAAACCTATCACTGTTAGTATTCCACAACAATTTTGACACTGACAGCTCTTTAACGCGCTAGAAATCTGCTTTTAAACATAACTGGAAAATGTGGCTGTTCTTTAAGCACACCACTGCCTAACATTTGAGAAATCCAAGCGAGATGTTTTGGGATGATCTTATGTAAATCATTATAGTTAGTTAATCAAAGTCTACCAAAACCTTATCGTTTACATCAACATCAATAACACCAGCAGAAGAAGTGTGTCACGAAACATTTTTGGTGTTTCGCGAGCAACTTAAACAATCAGTCGGCACAAAGTTGAGCCAACTCATCTAAAAGTTGCTATACCAATAAATAGTTGTTGACTTCGCTGGAGGCTGGAATACACCGACAATGTTGTTAAATCTGTTCTTTTTTACATTCATAAAAGTTATTTACCTCGGTATTTTATGTGCCAATGCTACATTTTCATATAGTCTACTTAAGAGAGTTCATACCGGTTCATTCATATCGGTTTTTCGGGATTATTTGATTAAATAGCATGTCGGTGCATGTCGATTTTCATAAGTAAAATCAAAATAACTGTAAAACAAATAGCATACAAACTTATAAATACCGACGATCGAGTGCTCGGCTGAAAAAATTGCACTTTGATTTCAACGTAACAAGATAACAAAAAAAAACACATGAAATGCGACGTTGCCAGCCCGCATCGGATGAACGCTCTTAATAAGTAAAACTCGTGACTAGCTACCAAACTTCTCTCTTACATATTGTAGATGGTTTGAATGATGTCTCGATTCGTGATCAATAAAGTAAAAGGCAAAAGTTTCGTTTAAAGACAGAATTATCATTATCATGATCAGCCTCACTGCTGGATATAGGCCTCCCCTATTGCACGCCATTCAGCTCGGCAACTCTCATCCAGCTACTACCAGCAACCCTGCGAAGATCGTATCTCCACCTGAGGGCGTCCTACCTCACATTTGGCGATTCGCGGTCTCCACTCAAGAACACGTCTACCCCAATGGTCATCAGTTTTACGGCTAATATGGCCGACCCATTGCCACTTCAGCTGGCTAATTTTGTGAGCTATGTCGACAACTTAGGTTCTCAACAAAGACAGAATGTTAAATGTTATTATTTTATCTCAGTGCATTTAAACGTAAAAGTTCCTAGTCACACAAACAATATGAAACTTCGGTGGTGGCTGAATTAAACCGACAACGTTTTTTTTTTTTTTTTTCTGTGTGGGAAATCATCAAATAACTTCTCCCGCTCTGGGTGGAGCGGGAGGGCGTGTCAGACTTTTACTGACTAAAACCCACCCGTGTTCCCTCAGTTGCCTGTGTGCCAGGGGCGGCGGTATCTCTTTCGAACAACCCGCACCCCCGGCAGGCATCGGCCCTTGCGGGCCCCATCTGTTGTCCGGACCGACAACGTTAGGTAGGTACTATATTTACGTGGAACACATGTTATAGTAGAACATGTCCTTTTTACATTCATAAAAGTTATGTAGAAAGTTACTATGGTCTATTTTCTACATATTTCCATTGCTACCTAATCAATTAAACTGTACAATGTATCTAAATCAGTAAATTTTATAACATAACTAGCTTTTGCTAGCGGCTTCGTCTGCGTGGGGATCGAAAATTATCCCAAGGGAACGTACCATCGGGATAAAAAGTATCCTGTGTTATTCCAGGTCAACAAACTAACAAACAAACAAATAACACAAAACAAACAAACACAAACAACAACAAACACAAACAAACAACAAACACAAACTACAAACAAACAAACACAAAAAAAAACAAACAATACACAAACAAACCAAACAAACAACACAAACTAACACAAAACAAACAAACAAACAAAACAAACAAGACAAGACACAAACACAACACGACAAGTTACAAACTATATGTATGCCAAATTTCATCCAAACCCGTTCAGCCGTTTTTGCGTGATTTAGTAGCAAACATCCAAACAGCTTAATATCCAAACATCTAAACATCCCTAATTTCACATTGATAATATAAAGTAGGATAGAACAAACTCAACATAATATTATGTTCCCACAGCTGGGACACAAGCCCCCTGGGAGTGGTCTGTAATCTGCCACGCGAGCCCAGTGCGAGTTGGTAGATGTCACCACGTCTTCGATTTTTTAACCGACTTCAAAAAGGAGGAGGTTCTCAAGTCGATTGGTATTTTTTTATGTATGTACACCGATTACTCAAAGATGGCGGGACGGATTTGTATTCTTTTTTATTTGAAAGGGTATACTTTCCAGGTGGTCCCATGATCATCAAGTCAGGATCTGATAATGGGATCCTGGAGAAATAGAGAAAACTCTTCAAATTTTATAGGTGCATCTGAAGCGATTTGGGTAGTTTTTGGAAGAGTACTTTCTCGGAGTGGTCCCATTTCAATTTGGTGAAGATCTGATGAAGAACTTCGGAGATAGGAAACGGAACTCCTCAATAAATGATAGCAAACGGATTGGGATTGCTGAAATATCATGTCTATCTATTGTTTACACCAGTTTATAACATCACGCCGGTACGCTGTGAAGGGGTAAGCACATGTGAACCACTAAAAAGTGAAAAATAAAAACCCCTAAAAAAGAAACTTTAATTTCGGAAGTCGGTGACTTTGGATATGTATTTCAATTTTTGTCACCGCCTTTCGAAATTAAAGTTATTTTTCACTGTGTAGTGTTGTTGGAAGTCGATTGTTTTTTGTAATTTTTATACATACAAGTTATTGTAGGTTCTTGTACTCAGAATCCGGCATATATTATTGTCCCAGATCAGATAAATTAGAAGACTATCGTAAATACACAGAATCATTACTCGGTGTTGAAAACCCGGAAGTGTTCGGTATGCACGAGAACGCTAATATAGCATTTGATGTACCTATATACTTTTATATTCTTACACTTGATTGTACCGCTATCGTACAGTAAAGCTACCATTTCCTTAACATAGTTACCTCGTTACAAAATTATTTTTTGTGTTTATACGTAGGTACATATGACGTAGTTTGTTATAAAGGAAAATAAATATGTACATCTCAAAGTATGTGTATTCCTTTATATCATACTTTACTTACCTAAATAAAATCAAATAAGTTACCAAATTGCCTCTCATTTATTCAATCTTTTTCTCTTTTACCTACACGAGCGATTCGACAATATTAAATCAAGTCGTGTTAAAAAGATAAACCAGGCAGCAGGTTGGTAGCATAGCTGAAAACCAGAACACGATTTAGTAGAGATCTGAAACACAGGAAAACATGGTACCTATTCGTTGTGGCATGTGTTTAATAGAACTTTAAATCATTCCCATTTTGCGTTCCTAAATATATTGTTTATAAATAGTAGGTAAGCAAATTAATTAAAATTACGAGACACAGAACATCAAATTAAATTATTTGCCATATATCAGCTAGCCATGCCAATATACCAACAAATACAATGAAAAATACACTCAAGCAAAATAAAAAATTTAAACAAAGCATAATGCGAAAATAAAAGCCTCCAGGCATAAAGGGCGTGACAGTTTACATAATTAAGCATAGCTAGATTTGTTCACATAGCTGTTACGACCTGAGTTACAACTCGAAGCCACAAATGATAAATAATAAATAATGATAATAAAATAATTTATTTCCAAAAGAAATTACAAAATAGTTATGCGCAGCATTTACAGCTTAGGACTTACAAGTGCACAGAAATTTAATCAATGACCCCCATGCTAGGTGGAACCTCTGTTACAGGGGTCATCTATCCGTCCATTATAAAATATTACAGGTAAGTAATCAGAATCAGAATCAGAATCAGAATCTTTATTTGTTAAACACAGGTATTTACTTAATGGTGTTAGGTTTACATATTTGAGCGCTATGTTTTGCCGTGAAGGCATACAAATTTTAATTAGTAAGTAGTACTTATTTTTAAGGGGTACAATGATGTACTAGAATCATCGAAGTAAAATAAATAAACGTATGTTAATTAAATGTGACCTCATTGTTTCCTTCTGCACATAATACACTAGCTATATAGTCCAACCACTTAAGTCCATCAATCATGGCCTATTGTGTAGACCACTCATCTGTCACGTTACTTTTTCACAAAACCACAAAAACGTGCATCGTTGATGGATGACGTATCGAAAGCCGATAAGTTAAACATTTACACAATTAAGTGGCAAACAAAAATACAGGGGCAGTGTTAGCCTAACGCAGAGATATTATTATCAGAACCTAAAATTTTTCCTACGGAAGAGAATAAAGCAATGCATTATACCGTAGATAAATGTGTGAGCACTTGAAACATTTCAGTCACCACACGATATATAGATCGCCAAAAAGTATCCTAAAAAACTCCCAACAAACATTGTAAAAAGTAAAAATTAAGTAAGTACTTCGACATAATATGACCTTCCAAAAGACCCAAATACAGTTATGGCCAATAAAATAAAAACTTTACAGCGGGATCTTTACGATATAGGACATTAAGTTTACACTTTATTAAGGTCACTTTATGAATTGCCAGCAGCTTGGATGGCTACTTACGGCCCATTAATCCTGCACTCCAGTGTAAAAGCACTTAAGTCACTTGGTATACTGAATTGTTTAGTCAGTTCCGGATTGTTTGGCAAACAGTCGAGTATACATTCTTAAATACTTGCATACGCCCTTGGGAATTGTCAGTGTCGTATGCGACGGAGAATAGCTTCTTCCTGATTTTGTTTCTTGGGTAGCTTATGGATGCTTGCAGTTTTTCTCAATTTTGGCGACCGATAAAACCTTTGAATTATATAGGTACTCTCTAATGCATCAATCTATGTAAACACATAGATTAACACGGCATGATCTACTTGTGTTTTACATTGATTCCAAAAAACTTGTTATTATGGCCAGCGACAAGAATAGACCAAAGGTTTTTTTTTTTTTTAAAAAAAACGTTGTCCCACACTAGGAATTACTCCTGTATTGCGGGTGCGTTTACAAACATTTAAACTCACATACACAAACAGCCAGACCCGCAACAAATATTTGTAGGTCATACCAATATTTGTTCCGTGCGGGAATCGAACCCGCGACACGCAGCGCTGCAGTCAATCGGTTAACCGCTGCGCCAACCGTACCGTCAAAATAGGTCCGTCCGGTCCGTAGGGACCGTCAAAGGTGCAACCGCGACGCGACTCCAGTAGATCAATTTCCATGAAGTTTTCATAGAAATTGTTCTATTAGAATCGTGTCGCGCCTCTCCGCGGGAGCCTTAACACTGCTACTTGCACACATTATCAAAACTGACACAAAATCATTCCATTAGCTTTGAATGTTTTTGATGATTTGCTAAGAGTTATTTTTCACGCTTTTTATTAGCTTTACCTGTATGTTTGTATGTTTGTTTGTAACCAACTCCTTTGGACTTGATTTTGACCCACTTCAAACGGTCAGATTTAATTTAAAGTTTGTAGACTTATCGAGGACCGATGACAATTCAATCATTAACAAAATAAAAAAACAAATAAAAAACCAAAAAAAAAAACAAGAAAAGAAACAAGAAAATCACGCTTTTGTAGATAGCAGAAAGAAAATAAATAATAGTTAAAAAAAACTAAAACCAAACTAAAAAACTAGAAAATAATTTTAAAAAGCATGGGGTGCTGTTTGAAGTATTTTTATAATCAATTAATATCAAGCACCCTCACGCTTTTTTTTAAATTATTTTCTGCTTTTTTAGTTTGGTTTTTAAAACGTGTTTTTTAGTTGTTTTTTTATTGTTACTTCTGTTTCGATGTTAATTATATACTTATTTAATTCAAATATTAAGACTTAATCGACTTTTATCGCTAAATGCAGTGTAACATTTTTTTTACGAACACAATTTTTTTCTCTCAACTCACATAAATATACTTATTCGTCACATCACAAACTCATCATCGTCTAACGTCTTTCAGACAGTAGAGCTATCAGTATTGGTCTCGCTGGACCAATCACAATCAACTTCATCCATCAGAGCCGTGCATAATTCAGCTGCATCCAATACGGAAGCTTTGGACAACGGGAACTTTGTACGTTGACCGGTTGACTAGATATTAATCGAGAGTGATTTAGGAGTAGTTACAGGAGACTTTCAGGATGGCAGCAAAAGCTGATAAATTAATTATCTACTACAGACCTACGATATTTTCTGTTTTAGTATCAATGAGTTTGATGTAATTGCTAAAGGGTTTTTTTTGTTTTTTATTACACGCTTTTATTTTAGCTTCACCTCTACCTCTGTCTATCTAACTATGTAAAGGAATCATTGAACGTGAATTTCGCCCACTTCAAAACGTCAGATCAAATTGAAATTTAGCACACTTATCAAGGATCAATGGCCATCTAATAATTAAATAACTGTGTCCCATTATGCGGACCAGAATCATCTGGTTTAGCGATTTTATTAAATTTCCCGGAGAGAGATCCTAAGAAACGGCCACCACATCCAAGGAAGGCAGCAGGCTCCCAAATTACCCAAACTTACCTTACCTACCTTAAAAACTAAATCCTTTTAAGTTTAATAAGAAGTTGTAGGTAGGTAGTATTTTGATCAAAGCATTGTCACTTCGGGGGACGTTCAATGAAAATGCCAAACAAACGGATCTATATATAACATTTACATTAGCTTTGTTTAGTTTTATAGGTATTCAATAGGGTCAGGGGTTTTTACATTTTTAATTTAATTTTTATTTCGTGCTTTTCAAACTTAATATAGTAGTAATAGTAATCACGCTACGATCGACACATATGAAATTTGTTAATATTTTATCCTCATTCCTCGTTACTACTCCATCACTAGACCGTGATCACCATTTATCTATAACATATTCATTGAGACCTTTTTAATGAGCCCAAACATTATACTTCTGCTGTTTGCTGGTGACGAAGCAGGAGATGCTTCAGCATCAGATCTAGGTTGCTTTGTTCGTCTAATATCATTGAAGTAATACAATACCAAATTTTGACTCGATCAGACCCGTGGAAGATGCTCAAATCCCTTCATCAATCAGAAAAGATCTGATAATCTTCAAACGGCTGAACTGATTTTGATAAAACATGTCTAAGAACCATCGCTAGGAAACCTACTTTTAAATAGAAAATAGCGTACCCAAATCGGTCCACCCGTTTAAGCGCTACAGAGCCACAGACAGACACACACACATAGCGGTCAAACTTATAACACCCCCTCTTTTTGCGTCGGGGGATAAAAAACACAAATTCACTCTTACTCCCTATTCTAACAAAAAAAAAACACTTTAAGCGTCAATCGAACTGATAAGTAAAAACAAAAATAGTTTATAAAGCTAAAATAGAATACCAAATTAAAATAAAAGCAATTTACTTACTAGAAACGCGCGAAAAACGTGACCCTTTCTTGGCAGTCGGGTAAAAAGTAGGAAATAATCTTCAATAAGTTTAAATAAAACTAGAGTGAATAACAATAAAATACCTTTTAGGTATCGTAAAAAAGCGTGGGGTGCTTGATTTCAATTGTTATAAATATTTTATTGACCGAACGTGATAAAACGCATTCTACGCTTTTTATACACTTTGCTATTGTAATTAATTTTTTAGTATAATTGCAGGATTTTTGTTCAAAATGCAATCAATTTATATGACATGTGGTATTGTATTTATTTCTGTAGGTCGCATTTCCGAGAGTATTCGGAAACCGCTGGACCGTCACCGCGACTCGTCGAGAATGATTCATACAATTGTTTCAACTCTCGTCAAAACCAATCTGTTATTTCAGTATCATATCATTCATTTACATGTTTTCACTTCGCGCTGTTTTCTGTCGAGTTTTTTATTCAAGTACGCATTAAAAAAATTATCCTTGGTTGTTATCAAAAGTGTAGATAAACTTAATGATAAATAATATATAATAGTCAGCTAATCCAGTCTGCTTCTATGAACTTACTTCTGTAATCTTTTAAATCCTTTTAGTGGTATCCAGAAGGCCAAACATTGTTAGCTTTAAATACATCATCATCTGCCTACCCTTTCCCAACTACGTTGGGGTCGGCTTCCAGTCTAACCGGCTAAAGCTGAATACCAGTATTTTACATGGAGTGACTGCCTATCTGCCCTCCACCACCCAGTAACTGAGTAATACGATACCCCCTGGTAAGACTGTTTGTCAGACTTTCGGGCTTTTGACGACCCGTAACGACTGTCAAAGATCCACAAATGACATCCGGGACCAACGGATTAACGTGCTTTCCGAGCACGGAGGGGTCTTGGTATGTAAAGATGGTCACCCATCCACGGACCAACCGCGGCAAGCGTAGCTTAACCTGATCGATCGACCCGTGTGGCTAATTTTACATAGCCACAAACCCCTCCCCCCGTTAGCCTTCGCTTTAAATACGTAACACAAAAAGAAAACTGAAAATACATTAAGAAAAACTCATTAACGAAATGTTACTAGTTTTATTTTGTACAAACTTTTCTTTTTTAATGCGTTTTAAAAAGTAAGTACACTAATTAACACATAATAGCGTAAAACCAAAAGCTCTCGCCGCTAACAGCTCCACAGCAGAACTTTCATCATTAGCCACCACTATTTAAGTTTTTTTTTTACTAAAATAAAAAGTTTTCAAAGTTTGTATTGCTTACTATCTAAAAAAGCACGACTAATAGGATAACTTTGTATACTTTCACAACTTTTTATGTTGTCGGGCGGTGACGAAACACATTTTTAATTGGATCAAGGGCCATTTATGTAGGTCCAAGACAACACAACGAGTTTTTAAGTAAAGAAGGCCCTTCTCTCTTGCCAGCCATAAAAACAATATCTAAAATAAAAATCTGCGGTGTATATGTATATGGTCAGATTTATGACCTACGTAAACCAAAAAATCCTGCTAATATTATAAATGTGAAAATTTGTTTGTTATGGATGGTGTTCGTATCCAATCATTACCATAATTAAAATGAAAAAGAACTGATGTTTGTTACTCAATAACGCAAAAACGGCTGAACAGATTTGAACGAAATTTGGCACATAGATAGTTTATAACCTGGATTAACACAGGATACTTTTTAAATCGGTAAATGTCTAGTGGTATATTTTCCGACATCGATGCGGGCCAAGCTGCAAGCAAAAGCTAGTTCAATAATAATTTTAAAAATAAAATGTTGTCGCCATTGTAGCTATGATTTCCACAAATTCTTTGATTTATACAAACGTCACGTCTGCCGCTATTTCAGTACCCCCAAAGCTGTGTATTTTATCATTTTAACGATGTTTTCCTACTCACGTTTTGATTTACGCCACACTCCGTAGACAACATTTTTATGAATAATTTATTCACGAATAGTTAATACTGTCTTCATTATGTAAATAGATACAGATGGCGTTACTTCATTGTGTTTTTAAAATATGGTGTTTGTTTTTGGACACACTTTCATAGTCACTAAACAGGAATATACACCTGGAAGGCGTATGGTTTTGCATTCAATTTAACACTGGGATTTAACTCCAAGGCTCATTGTCATTCCATGTCGGATTAAATACGAAAACATTACGATTCTCGCAATGGAAACCGGGCTTTACGTCATTGAGTGGGCATTGAAAGTAATAGGACGGACAGGGCCTAACCGCAGAGCCTAGTCACAATCCGATTCGTCGAAATCATCGTTATCAAAGCCAGCTCAGATTAGTGTGCTCTCGATGAAATTGTGTGAATAATTCAATTTTCTCTTGGTTGGAGCAGGAGGGCGTGTCAGACTTTTACTGACTAAAACCCACACGTGTTCCCTCAGTTGCCTGTGTGCCAGGGACCACGGTATCTCTTTCGAACTACCCGCACACCTGGCAGGCATCGGCCCTTGCGGACCCCACCAGTTGTTGCTGACATCTCTGACGGCGCGCGTGGCACACAACGCGCCATCGAACCAGGCATTTTGTTTTTTTTTTGTTTAACGTTCTCTGAAGTTAATTAAGTAATGCACCAACACTTTCATCTCCTTTTGGTTGATTGGTACTAAGTTACATGATTTTCCAACAATTTTGAATAAATATATTACTGCTTCGTCCAGTGGTCGCAAGCACTATACTGCTGAGAATGAGGTCCGATTGGGTACGATTCCCGGCTCGCTTCGCCCGGCGGGCAAAGTGTTATTGTATATCTCGGTCTGAAATTTGTAAGTAGCAACCCGGAGCGTTCGTGCCCGGTTGATGGCAATAGGCCCGCCCCCTAATACATGGGACTTAAACATAACTGGCGAAATGTGGCTGTACACCTATAGGTACACCTCTGCCAAACCCTTCGGGGAAACAATGGTGTTATGTTTTGTAAAAATGCTACGGCCTAACGCTACGACAATCATATATTTTTTAAACTAAGTAGATAAGGTCACTCTGAGAACAAAGGCCGAAACAAACTCAAAGGTCACAGTCTCTTGTAAAGTCCAGAACATACTCTTGGTCAGATCGTGTGAAGACTATGTAGATTGGTGTCTGAAATGGTATCTTGAGGAAAGCACCCCTCATATTGAGTTGACTTGTCTAGTTAGTGCACGCATTTGTCAGTTAAGACTGCAAACATACAAAAAAACATATAACTTTACATTTCATTTACAATTTGAAATGAGATGCAGCATTTCTTCATAAGCTTGGTTGTTTATTGCCAATTCTCAGAAGATTGTGTTTTATATAACATTCTTGTGTTGATATCTTATTACGGAGCGGACGTTTTCTCATTTCGTGAACGATGTAGATTCGTTACATATACGACTCCTGGGAGTTCTTTGAACTCGTTAATTTTTGAATTATCATTCGGTCTGATAATAGAAAATAAGGTTGCAAGTACGAGTAGAGCCTTTAATTCTCTTGTGAATAGAAAATTATCTGGAGGCGTACTCTCTAAACATGAAATCCGTAGTTTCGGCCGTAATTACGGGCATTTTCTTTTCCGTATCGCATACGGATATAAGATTAGTTTGGAGACCGAAGTAAGAATGAATGACAACACGATTTGACTGTTGTCCTAATTATCGATGTGTTTTTGCCCGGCCCAAAAATTGAATTTGACAATGGTTTTGACGGATCAACTACTTTCGGGAAGGCCCGTATATTCGTTGAGACGAGTTGACGAGACGTGCAAACTAGTGGTACTTTGCACGTGAATTTTTAGGTAGTATGAATCGTCATACTACCTAAAAATTCACGTATATATATATACGTCAATATATATAGGCGGCTATAGCAATATATACGGCTATAGGTCAAATCGCACACCTAGATCTAAACAGAGTTAACTCAAAAAAGCACTCTTAAAAAGTAAAAAACTGTTAACCGTGTTCCTGTGCACTGGATAAGTTATCTGTATAGGTACATATTAGCTTTGCAAGTTCTACAACAAAAATATTTTTAAATCTGTTTTATTGGTCGATGTGTAGTGAGTTAAGGAATTCAATGGGAAGCATAAGTCAAAACTCCCACGTTTTGACTTAGTTCCCTTTAGATCTAGGTGTGCGAAATTTTTTACTGAATTGGTCGTAGTCACTCCATACTCTATTGTTTACCGGGTATAATCAGTGAAGAACATTTCACTGCTGATTTCTTCAAGAAAATAGGTACCTACTGGCGTTGGAATTGTCATCTCTAAAGGTAAAACTGCATAGTATCTTTATGGCTCGTTAGTTTAACCTAGGCTAATACACGGCGTTAGGATACCTCTCATCCATTAAAATAAGCCGATAGCCACCTGGAACGACAGCCACGGGAAGGGAACGACCGTTCCTAAGTCCGGCTGACGATTTATATTAGCTAAGCTTATTTCAAACTTGAGTTACTTACTAAGTCTATAATTAATGTTGCTTCAGTAGGTAATCCTCTCGTCGGAAATGACCTACAAGGTCGCTAGAAATACCTCTTTCTTGTTTTTGCCTTCAAGTTTACTCCTTAACGAACTTAGGGATGATCTGTTTGGTATATTTTCTATATATAAGCTGTCAAACCGCCATATTTAGTCCTCAGATAAAAGTTATCCGTCTATATAATTAAATCCGAAACTCAGCCCTTCATTGACAAAGCCTTGCTATCGGAATTAAATAAGTACTAGTTTATTTTTGTCTCTTTAATTTTACAACAAAAGTAATTTTTAGAATCGTCCATTTCTTTTTTTTAGTAGCTAATTTAATATCGTCGCCTGTCGTCGTATTATTAAAAAACGCCAAAATTAGACCTCTATTCTTGATTATAGACGATCAAGAATAGAGGTCTAATTTTGGCGTTTTTGACGATGGGGGTTCAAAGCATCATTCGCAGTAATTTCATCAGAGCCCCCACTAAAAGAAATAACAAACTCCATTAGTCGAAGCAATTACTTGAACAAAAATAAATTCGCTATTTGTGTTTCACCACCTCCTTACGTTCGTAGGTAAATTGGACCTCGGCGTGCCATTAGCTGGCCCACTTCTCCCGCGAACTTTTTCTCGACCGCTTACCCGAAGGGATGTAATCCTCTGGATAAAAAGGGAATAAACCCTCGCTCGTTAGCCCATGACGCGGCATTATGAGGAGATTGGATCCTCCCTCAGCCTGTTACTTAAAATATCCACTGAAATAATCTACTCCACCACTTAAATATATCGGCTATTTATCTTGTAAAATAAACTAGCTGTCTTGAGACCTCCACGTATTTTGAAAGCCGTACCTCCGCCATCGATCACAATCTACAAAAAGAAAGACTCCTATCTATCCAAATTATTCAGAAAATAATCAATCAATGACAAGATTTATTGAGCCATATAAAAATGTAAGGAGACATGAAGGTGATTCATCAAAATCGATTCTACTTTTATAATGTATTTATTTACTTATCGTTATCGCAAACATATCTTCTTTAGTAGGTTGAACTTATTCATTTATCAGTATTTCGGACTATAATAAATGGACTATATAGACTGTAGTCCATGTATTTGTAACAACACTCGGGATCTTTATGCATACATAAAGATCCCGAAAAATAAAACCACTCACAATAATTGATAGAGATGTATATAACGGGATATCAGGAAGACCGGGCTGTTGCTCTGATTGCTGATTCGTGACTTCGTCAGCACGGGAATCCATACTGGGCGTTAAACTTCAGGAAACATTGAAATAAATACGCTGTAGCGTTGACTGTTCACTATTTTAATTTTACAGACATTTAAATGACTTAAACAATTAAGGATTGCAGTAATAATTAACGATTGAGCCAATGGGTTTGCGAGTGACCACCACGTGCAACGGCTGTCAACAACTGAATGAATTGACACGACGTCGCCCGCCATGACAGACGCAACTCCATTCGGTGTTACCCGCTCTTAATTAAAATTACCATTTAGTTGAATTCAAATCGATTAATCGTTAAAAATAACAAAATAAATTACAACTCTCGAAATTAACTGATTTTCATTATTTAATAATGCCACGCGCCGTTATATACTAATAATATGTTGCTCAAAAATTCGAAGACATGCGATATCTACCGTTCCGCAATGGGCCAGCGTGGTAGACTACAGCCCACTCCTCACAGAGAAGAGGCTTGTGTCCCAGCATTGTACACCGATTATGGTAGGTGTAAATTAAGAGCATTGGTTAGCGTAAGATGGCCAGTGCCACACCGACAAGCACGCATAACAGATAAATGGACGGATTGTTACAAGCTTCGTTACAAATCTAAAACGGGATATGGGGGCATGGACATCGATGTGCAACCAGCAGGCTTAGCATGACGCTTTTTATTTCTACTCTACCGTAGAATAGAAATCGCTTGTCTACATTTCTCGGTACAAAACTGTCAATTGTCTACACGGAAACGTCATTTTTGTCTACTCTTCCGTCCACAAAACGCTTCTTTACGGTTCTCGTGATAAGCGTGCAGTTACCATGGATTCAGGACATGCTTCTGAATCTTGAAATTTTTCATTGGTATCTTTTTTATTATTGCTGTTCTATAAATTTTGGCCGCGTAGTTGCACTTTTCTATGAAACAGCAGCTTTTTTTTTAAAATCGACGTAAAATGCCTATGCTAGGGGGCCTAAAATCATATGCTGATTTCATAGTTACAGTTTGCGCATCGATTTCTCTGCTGCCCAATACTTACGTTTCTCCACTTAATTTCACAGATAAAATTCCTGAAACCTAAAAATGTAGGTATATAGGGACAAAAAGGTTCCTATTTCAAAACAGGTCTACCCATAGTAATATTCCTTCTATGCTGCGCCGCAAGCCCTTTTATATGTACATTTAATGATCTTATGACTGCGTCTGTGAGCTGAGATCGCGCAGCTGAATTTTCGGCCAAAGTTGTTTGAATTTATTGCCATCAATACGCTAGGAAGAATCATTGAAACTCGGAGGAGTTTCAATGATTTATAGAAAGGAATATAACTTCTTCTTCTTTTTAGAATTATTTGTTTTGTGAAGACGAATAGGAATATTCCTGTTCACAAAACAAATAATTCGTAATTTACAGCTGTTCGAACGATACAAACTGTCGTAGGCCCTCAATGAATAACAAAAAGGTTCTATGTTCCGACTGCTACGAGAGAGAGCCAATCACTTTTAGTGACTGAATGGCAAACAGCTGTAAGGCTCTTGTAGTTATTTAGTATTTATGTTATTCTGATGGCTTTTTGGTTGAAAAAATATGCTTAGGGATCCATTGGGCCGTCGGGAACATGAAAAGCGAGAGGGTCGAAAATTATAGAATTATCGATCCTCTCGCTTTTCTGAACTGAATTGACTCCTTCTTTTTAAACGTACTTATGTTTGATAAACAACTAGGCACACACCATACCAGCTACCACCACAACAGCTAGGTATAGACCTAGCTTATCAAAAGTAAGTAAAAAAAATCCTGAGGGGTCGGGAAGAAACCCCGTTAAGGACAAAATTCCTTACGCTTTTTCTTCGTTTTCGTTTTACGTTGTTTACTTTTTATTTAAAACACTCAAACCATATACATTTCGAGTCACTATCGGATTTAGCACTGTCGAAAACCATGAAAACGACATCCATGATGTAAAACATGAAAAAATTTGCAGCCGCCATTTTGTATTTTCGTTTTGGCCTCAATATCGGCTTCAGCACCCTTGAAAACCATGAAAACTATCTCACACCGACGTAATCTTTCCGCAGGCAATGTCATTCCCGTACATTTTGGCGTAGCGTTTGGCGTGAACGCTACCAGATATGTGTTTTGTCTCGGCCTGCTGTATCATATGTGGTCATGAGACAGGGAATGGGTTAAGGAGCCAAACTATTAGGTACGTATCGGTTCTGACTGACATTCTCCTGAGAACCTCAAAAACTCTTGAGGTAACCTTACCTCCGCATATGGATACCTGCAAAAGTAATGATGAATGAAAAGATATCTACTGCTGGATATGACCAATTTTATTTTCAAGGGAGGTCGTACCAAGCGGTGGCCGACTTAGCGACACACGGAGTTGCGACAATCGTCGATAGGATCCGGCAACTGGGACTCGAAGTGGCCTTGCACAAGTCCGAAGCCATGTGGTTCCATGGTCCTCGGAATGCGCCACTGACGGGTTCCCAGATAACGGTGGGACGGGTTCACATCGGCGTCGACTCGACGATGAAGTACCTAGGACTCGTCCTCGACAGCCGGTGGAACTTCGGGGAACATTTCCGACGGTTGGCTCCCAGACTGGAGCGGGCCGGGGCTGCCTTAAAGCGGCTCCTGCCCAATCTAGGGAGGCCAAACGCCTCCTGCCGGAGGCTCTACGCGGGGATCGTGCGGGCCATGGCCCTATACGGGGCGCCGGTGTGGGCGCCTACATTGAGGTGCCAACCAGCACGCCGGTTGAAGGCGGCCCATAGGGTTAGTGCCATCCGGATGATCCGGGGATACCGCATGATCTCCGGTGAGGCGGCGGGCCTCACCGCCGCCTTCAGCGAAGCTGTTATGCTCGCAAAGAGGGAGGCGGTGCACGTGAAGGAGATGCAGTACATGCGCCCTCACAGCCGTGGCGTTCGCAGGAGACGCCCTGGGCGTCGGGAATCCCAGGCTGATTCCCGACCACCGTAGGCACGGGCTTGCGGACGGCGAGTAATGGGTAGCTCGCTGTCCGGTAAGGACCAAGCCCGGATCGACGGCGCGTTGTGTTCCACGCGCGCCTCAAAGAGATGTCAGCAGCAACTGATTGGGCCCGCAAGGGCCAATGCCTGCCAGGGGTGCGGGTTGTTCGAAAGAGATACCGCCGCCCCTGGCACACAGGCAACTGAGGGAACACGGGTGGGTTTTAGTCAGTAAAATTCTGACACGCCCTCCCGCTCCACCCAGAGCGGGAGAAGTTATTTGATGATTTCCCCACACAGAAAAAAAAAAAAAGTATACATTAGAATGGTGGCATGAGTTTTATAAAACTGTCGGCAATCATTCTAACTAATACTTTATTGTAAAAACAAATATCTTGAATATGCTCATTTACAGGATTCCGCTGAATAAATAACTATCAGCTTGCAAGCAGAATACAATTACACTTAGGTTTTAATATCTCACCCAACAATGTACCTATTTCTTGCAAATAAACTTTTGTTTAATTAGATATTCTATTCTACAATTCACAGTTCACCTACGAAACATTTATTAAAATATTATAACCCAGCAATGGTCACCGCAATATCGCAGAACACCTGTTATTGTGGTCAGGCAATGGATGTAGGCTCAGCCAAAATACATTGTCATATTAACGGTTTGTTTCAGCCGTAGTTAAGAGTTATTGTGACAAAGGTAAACAAGGAAGCTACTGTGTTTCTTTTTTTTCTAGTATAAAATTGTTTACACTGCTTTACCATCTACATAATCACTTAACAAAATTACTATCTACATAATCACATAACAATATCTACATAATCACATAACAAAATGTCCCCACAGATGGGACACAGGCCTTCTCCCGGTGAGAGAGAGTGGGCCATAATTGACCACGCGGACCTAGTACGGGCTTTTTATTTTTTGAGGGTGGGAAATCATCAAATAACTTCTCCCGCTCTGGGTGGAGCAGGAGCGCGTGTCAGACTTTTACTGACTAAAACCCACCCGTGTTCCCTCAGTTGTCTGTGTGCCAGGGGCCACGGTATCTCTTTCGAACATCCCGCACCCCTGGCAGGATCCAGTGCGGGTTGGTAGCTGTCACAAGTCTTCGAGTTTGTGGTACTAAGACATGCCGGTTCCGTCACAATGTCTTCCATCACATAATTTACACAAAGTAAAGCACTTGTCTGGGTTTGAACCTGCAATCTACAACCCGTAAGTCGCGGCCGTTATCACTGGGCCACCATCATCATCATCTGCCTAGCCTTTTCCCAACTATGTTGGGGTCGGCGTCCAGTCTTGCCGGATGCAGCTGAATACCAGTATTTTACAAGGAGCGGCTGCCTATCTGACCTCCATAACCCAGTAACTGGGTAATACGATACCACTTGGTAAGACTGGTTGTCAGACTTTCGGGCTAATTTGTATATTAAGAACGAATAATGTATTGGAAAGTTTAACGTAAATACACTGCTGAATAGATTTTTCTCCGTATTGTGGTGCAAATTACTGCAGCTGTGTTCAAACGGATCCCTCTTAAATAACCCAGTTTCTTAGAACACAATGTTTGTCTCAAACAGCGACGTATACGCGTCACTACAGAGAAATGAGTATAATTTACTAGACATATAACACATTTATTTACATTTCATAGTGAAATATGACACACACAAAGGGAGATTGAAAATTATTCGTTTTTTCTACAACTCTCAATAAAGGTAAGCATCGATCGTAAGTATCGCTAATGGCACAAGTCAAATACTTGTGCCACTATCGATAATCATAAAAAAGATGCGCGAATGCTTCACAAATTTATGTTGCAGTATAAAACTGATTTACATCCGTCACCTCACACTTCAGGTCCAGATGAAAACCAGCGTCAGGCACTAGTTGTCTTTGTCTAGAAGTTTTGCTGAACTGGGCCTTTTTGGCGCAGCCGTGAGTAACACTTTCCTGCTGATTGCTTATTTCACACTTCACTCTTTTTTTTTATTGGCTGTATATTGTGTGCCTTTTAGACTGTGCTAAATAAACATATTTACTTTCTTTCTAACGTGGCGTTCAATGCACGGGTGCGGCAAAGTGTTAGTGAAATTTCTTAGTAGAAGCCCAGAGTGTATTTGCGCTTGGTAATTGAAAAAAAAAACATAGGTACAGTCGAATTGAGAACCTCCTCCTTTTTTTGAAGTCGGTTAAAAATAACCTTCACCCCTATTATATGGTAACATAACTGATGTTAGTAGGTGTACCGCACTTCTCTGTCTTCCCTTCCGAGCAATATAGGCGCGATATTATTCATCGGATTATAGTAGCTCGTGTGGTTGCCAAAAGCTGATGAATACAACATGTTGTTGTTCAAGTTTGTTGACAACAGAGCCTTACAACGGCGCAGATTTATAGTTCTATTTGCAAGAATCACGACAAAGAACTTGTGGACCAACTTGTTGGTACCACTTAATTATTTATAAGTCTGCCTGTGACTTTAAACAAAGGATACAGTCACTACACACTGAAGCGAGGGCCACACAGTAAGATGCAAGATTGAGCTAACAGTTTAGCTAACAGCTTAGCTAACAGTTTATTTAATATTTTATTTATTTCAACTTTTTGCACACAATAAAGAGCGGACTTGATGAAATTATTAAATTATGATTACATAAATAGTAACATAATTTATTAATAATGAAAATACATACTACTAAGAAATTCCCTATTATTCTTATGCAATACATAAAATTAAATTTACTAATATGCTATACCTTATATACAGAGACCTAATTACACATCTAGTACTCGTAATTTATAATAATATTGAATTTAATTGCTTGAATTTCTACGCCGACAGGATCCGTATTGATTTCTTACTGTTATACCATCTACGTAATACATATGGAATGTATTAAAGAATTGAGTATTGAGTAATGCCTTAGGCATTATCTCCCAGTCTTCCAAGAATGGTGAAGGGATTAGATCCAAGGGTGGTGAGTGTTTACTTAGAAAACTTTTGTTAATATTTAAGCTCAGGTCAAGAAGTGCATCTTTTCATAATTCGGTTCAGACCTTCAAATAACCCGACGATCCGGCTAAGCTAAGTGAACCCTTTCGTCTGCCTTCTTCCCTTTTACAGTTTTGAGTGTAGATCCCCGTTATTTCGGTTTGCATTTCTAGTTGCTGCCTAAGTTGCGTGAGTCTCATCTCTAGTTAGCTTATCTCATGGTTTGGTTTGCTATATTATGTATTTTGTGTGTTGTGTAGCTAGCTGTCTATTAAAGTAAAATTTGATTTATTCAATTGACTAATGCTTTATGTTGGACCTAATCCGAAACCTATTACAAAACGAGTTCTAATTTTAGTCCAAGCCCAAACCTTCGAGATTGTATTATAAACTTTATTCAGGACACGATAAAGTTCTTAATACAAAATTGAATAAGAACTTTAACACTGTCGGAAGTGCGAAGCCAAAACCCAAAAAAAAAATGACACTGTCGAATAGAGTTCGAAATTCAGAAAATTCCTCGATGGTTTAAACCTCTAGGTTTCAACTCATAAAGTCATTCGTCTCTTTTGTACCTAATAAGGCCGAATTAGTTTATAACTGTAGGTGTACGTTGTGCAGCTATGTATACAGGGTTGGTGTTTGAATTATTTTATTGCTGTAGGTAATAGGTGATTATAGGTACCTTCTAAATAACATTAGGTTTTCCTGCACACTTATTGCGTACCAACTATCAGTCAGAAATTGAATCATTTTGAAGAATATTGATAATACATTGCTCCATATTCTCAAAAAAATTGTCTGCTCAACAAATAATGAAATACATGTTGAACCGTCAAAATGAGAGCCATTCCTCCCATTATTGTGTAATACAATTAACCGTCTGATTAATAGAGGCAAAAACAGAATTTAACTTTTGTAATCTTTGTTATCAAACAATGGACTAGCTCCTTGATTTTGATTGAGTAATTACGACGAACGTTTTAAATCATTAGGGCAGCGGCTGAGAATGACAGGCTCTCTAGTTTTCTCCTCTAATGGAGCGAATATTCCATAATACTCTTAAATCAATTGCTTCTAAAAGATTGGGTTTCAGTAATTGCAGAATGGTCGACCTTGTTAGGGTTTGTCTGTGTGCGTAATTTAGAATTTAGAAAGAATCCCTGTGGGTGTGATTAATTAGTTGAAAATTAAGGCTAACGTACTAAACAGTGAAGATATTTAATAATATCAACTTAATAATAGGTATCTTTCCATAACTAGACACAAGAGACATTTTGACAGACCCACACATTATGAAATCATTAAAAGAAATGAGTAGCTCAATTTCAACTGATTTTGAAGTAAATGTAACCCAATCTATAATTTAAATTTTTATTTGATTAAATGTATCTAAAATTTGCAATTATAAAACAAATATACATCACTTTTTCATATAGGTATATAAGAGATAGTAGAACAACTAAAAACATATCTTTGACCGAATGAACACGCGCACAAAGCCAACTTTACATGATGAGGAATTGTGAATATTAATAACAGTCATTTGTTTTTATAGGGTCGCAGCCGGACTGGACGGTACCATTTACATTGGCGCGAATATTTATTTTCTACAACTACATATTAAATGCCTGTATTTTCTAACAAATGTTGTAGATATCTCATGATATGTAGATACCATAATTATTTACTTTAGAACCCTAATTTTTACAGAGACAAAGAGTAAAATTTCAATTTTAGCTCTCTAATCTTTAACAAGGAAAAACTTTACTTCAGAAGTACGTCGTTCCAAGTAAAGAATAATAATTGGTTTTTTTTTTTAATGAAACTCATTAATAGGTTTGGTGCTTACTGTTTTATTTATATATAATAAATAATCTTAATAAATATTCCAGGGAATGGAAAACATTGAATTGAATTAAACACGGTATATTAAAAAATCTAGTACCTATGGTCTAATTGTTACTCACAAAATTAAACTACATCTGTTATAACATCCACGATTTGCGTCGTTTTTACTACTGTTGGTGCTGGATCTGTAATAGACAAAAACACCATCATCTATGTATTACTAAGTTACATCATGTTTATTGAGGACCTGTTTCAGAATCTTCGGATACCAAGTATTTTTCAAAAATCTAAACATAATTTGTATGTCATATTTATCAGAATATTTATCCGGATTAGCACGAGGTGGTAAAACAAGCCCTAAATATTCTGAATTAAACATATTTATCTGCAAACGGGTTCAAAATTACCATCTTTGTGTGTATATTTAGTTTCAGTGGTTACTATGACAACAGTTCCGTTACAGTACATTGTAGTAGCCTTCTCTCTCTCTATAACAGGTTGATTGTCAATATGGAAGAAGTATATCACATCGAACGCAGTGTCATTCTTAGCCGTCAACTTGTCGATAAAGTCTTGGTTTGTTGTTCGTATCCACATTGTAGGCTCCCCTTTCAAGTTTGACATATCTGAAACAAACATTTGTCGTATTATATTAAACAAATTAGTCCTACAACCATGAATTTTCAAATTAAAAGTAATGTGGAGTGTACCAATTTCGACATTCTTGCCTCTGCCATCTTTACTTGTATGTTCCTTTTTGCAATCCTCAGGTTTTAGTGTTTTAGAATCATCATCGCTGTCATCATTTATATCGATGCTAACCACTAGGCTTTTGTCGTAACTTGATGAATCCGCATTATCTGCATCAGTAGAATTCGTATAAATATTTATCAATTCGAAGAGTACCTACTATAGTTTCCGAAGAATCCATTATAAATTATTGAGGGGCATCACCTGTACTTTCCGAGATTTCAATATTTATGGTGATAGTTTCGTCTTCAGAATTATTAGCTTTGCTACTGCTGACTGTTATTGTTACATCAGTCTCGGATTGTTCGAGTTCTAATGAATGATCACCAGAAGCATCACCTGTATTTACAGCGCTTTGTACTGAAGGTGACGCTGTGGTACTCGAATAATCATCACTTTCGGCCGGAACATCATTATTTGTATCAAATAATTCACTTGAATTGTACACAGCTGATTGAACAAAAAATATTGAAGCTTTATCAGCTTGCAAATTAAATTGAACAGCAACGTTATGCGGTAAACATACTTACTAAGAAATATGTTTTTTTTATATTTGAGCAATCTTTGACTCTTATCCATAATAATAACATAGTTTCACTTACCTGTTTGGCTATCTTTTTCCCGGTTGTTAACTTCGTCTATGACAGTGTTATCTTTAGTTTGGGTGTTCTTATTTTCTCTAGTACTTATTGTTTTACCATCGATTATGTTGTCGGTTGGTGGAGTTGTAGTGCTTAGAGATACTGTAGTGGTTGAATATGTGTGAGTTATATCATCCTGTGCATCAACTTGTTTATTGTTGGCGTCGTTAATGATGTCTGATTTGCCAGGGGTTCTAACAGGACTTGTTGTCGTCGTAGTAGTTGTCACTGGCGGAACATCACTCACATTATCAGTTGTTTGTTCTATCGGTGATAATGTAATAATTTGATTTTCTGAAGTATCATCCGGACGGGCTGTAGTGCTTACAACTGTAACAATGCAATTATTTTTATTATTTTACAAGTTTTTATTTAGTTTCCCCTGTCCCAGAGTCTGTCTGTAATCAAATCTTACAAGGTAAATTTGACCCACTTCCCGGTTTCCGATTGACTGGAATTTTATGTAAATCGGATAATAATACAATATTATTATGACAAGAAGCTGATCTGATTATGGAGCCGGACGAAGGCCGTAAGAAAATCTATATATATAAAAATGAATCGCCGAAATGTATGTACGCTCATAACTTCCGAACGACTGCACCAAATTGGATGATTCTTTTTTTTGTGTTCCTTATTGTCAGGACAAGGTTTGTATATAAGAATTTTTTTTTAATATATAGATTTGATCAGAATTAATTTTCACAATCTAATACAAAAAGTGATTGACGGTATGTGACAGAAGACTTTGACAGATCTTTGACGAAACAATCGACCAACTGATTTGATTTTACCAGTCGCAACTGGAGAAATAAAATATGGCGGTACGAAATTCGTCGGGACAGCTAGTTTGTAATAAAATGATGCAATCACTTCGAGTTTGATTCGAAAAAAAATGGAAATTAGGTTGAAATTACTAAACTAGTTATTTAACATCATAAATACTTAAAAGTAAAAAATAAATGCTCGATTACTTGTTTTAACAAGCTTTTAACGTACTAAAAAGTACTACTTAAATAAAACTTGTGTAAACATAAAAGTTTAATATTTTCTTGTTTACGTAAGTTGTATTTAGTACTTTTTAGTTTATTAGTAGCATGTTAAAAAAACTTTCACTTATTAGTCATCTCAATTAGACGTAATGTTCCTTGTAAAAGTATGTTGTACTCACCCGGTGAATAAGTTGTTGACTTACGATGTAAGTGTTTGTGTGTATGTGTTTTTAAAACCTGTGGGTTGGACGACGTGGTATAATTAGGTACAGTTGGAGATACTGTCGTGGAATAAGATTGGTCATCATTTTTTATTGCAACAGTAGAAGTTGGTTTTGTTTTTAAATTATCTTCATCCTCACATTCTTCTTCTTCATCTGGAGACGATGGGTTTGAATTATTATCACCCCCTGTTTGATCGCCACACGAAGGCTTTGATTTTGTATTATTTGCTGACTGTGTTGCATGAGCAGGCAGTGGTTTTAAATCATTTTCATCTCCTGACTGATTTTCTTTAGGAGGCAAAGGCTTAGAAGTGTTTTCATCTCCTGTTGAATCGTCACTCGGAGACGTTAGGTTGGAAGTGTGATCACCACTTGGTCGATTTTCAGGATAATTCAATAGCGGAGTGGACGTTGGGCTTGAATTATTATCATCTGCTGGTTGATCATGCGATTGTCTTGAGTTTGGTTTATGTGATGGCTGTTTTTTGTGTGAAAGCAATGTTGTGGTATCGGTCTCATCTCCTGACTGATGTTCCTTCGAAGACGATGGTTTGGAATTACCATAATTTTCTGGTTCATTTTCCCCTGTAGACGATGGATTTGAATTTTTATCAAACCCATCGTGGTTTGAATTATTATCACCCCCTGCTTGATCGCCATACGAAGGCTTTGATTTTGTATTATTTGCTGACTGTGTTGCATGAGCAGGCAGTGGTTTTAAATCATTATCATCTCCTGACTGATTTTCTTTAGGAGGCAAAGGCTTAGAAGTGTTTTCATCTCCTGTTGAATCGTCACTCGGAGATGTTAGGTTGGAAGTGTGATCACCACTTGGTCGATTTTCAGGATAATTCAATAGCGGAGTGGACGTTGGGCTTGAATTATTATCATCTGCTAGTTGATCATGCGATTGTCTTGAGTTTGGTTTATGTGATGGCTGTTTTTTGTGTGAAAGCAATGTTGTGGTATCGGTTTCATCTCCTGACTGATGTTCCTTCGAAGACGATGGCTTGGAATTACCATAATTTTCTGGTTCATTTTCCCCTGGAGACGATGGATTTGAATTTTTATCATCTTCTGATTGATGCACATGTGAGTGTTTTGATTTATTATGATGTGCTGGCCGTCTTTTGTTTGGACCCAATGGTTCAAAATCATTTTCATCTCCTGACTGACTTGCATTAGAAGGCAAAGGCTCAGAAGTGTTATCATCTCCTGTTGCATCTTCACCTGGAGACGACGGGTTGGAATTTTGATCATCACTTGGCTGATTTTCAGGATAGTTCAATCGTGGAGTTGGCGATGTGCTTGAATTATTATCATCTGCTGGTCGATTTATATGTGGTTTGTTGTGTTTTGATTTATTATGATGTGCTGGCTGTTTTGTGTAAGGATGAATTGGTATACCATCACGTGGCTCATTTTTAATCGTCGGTAATGGCTTGGGATGGTTATCATTTGCGGAGTGTTTTACGAATGAATGTTTGGATTTTTTAACGTGTGCTGATTGTCTTGAGTCTGGAAACAATGGCGTTAAATTGATTATATCTTTGGGCTTATCTAGTTTTGAATAAGTATTATTTTCTGGTTGATCTTCTTTTGGAGTCAATAGCTTCGAATTGCCATCATCTGCTAGCTGATTCTTATTAAGAGACAATAGCTTTGTATTGTCATCAACTGCAGGTTGATTTCCATCCTGAGATAAGGGTTTAGAATTTTCATCTACAGCTGCATGATTTACATACGGTTTTGAATCTTCATCTCGAGTTTGATTTACACCCCGATGCAAGGGGTTTAAATTATCATTTAGAGTTGACTTATTTTCATTTGGAGTCACTGTCGTTGAACTATTATTATCAGTTGGATGAATTACATACGAAGGTAATAATTTTGAGTTGTTATTATCGACTGGCTTTTTCTCGGGTTGAGGCAATGCTTTCAAGTTACTTTGATTTGCTGGCAGATCTTTCAATTGAGGGGACAAGTTTGAATCGGATTCGTTTGCTAGATAGGTTTGATCCACTGGCAAAGGTGTTGACCTTTTATCATCGGCTGGTTGATCATTCGTAGGCAACGGATTTTTATACACCGGTGCAAGAGTCCTGGCGATAATATTTGATAGATTCTCTGGCGATTGTTGTGTGAGAACTCTGTCATTATCTGATTCATCCATATTTTTACGTTTGGCGTGTACTAGACGGAGTTTTGAATTTTGATGCGATTCGAGATCAATCTTATCCATAGTTTCAACAGTTCCATTTGAATGGATAACTAAATAACGTTTATTAGATCCTGCTAACATTTTTTGTACTTCAGGGCTCGCTACAAGGCTCTTCAATTTAAATTCTGAAAGAAAAAATCCAATCAATCTTGTAATATGACATACCCACGGTAAGTAAAATTAATTAAGCAGCAAAAGTCATTAAAAAATATTACAACGTTTACGTATCTTCTAAATTTTGGATATACTTGGTAGTATTTCATTTAATACCTAAGAGTTAGTATTATTTTATTGATTCATCTGTTATACAATTATATTCGTTGTTTGAGTGTACAAACACAGCGCTAAGGAAACAATTACTCACCTGTTATTCCCGAAGTTTTCGCATTATACACATTCTGATTTGGATTATTATTGAAAGGAGTAGGACTGCTAAATCCATGGTGTGCCACGTTACTCTCTTCATGTTTATTACTTCCAGAATTTAATAATACTGTATCGGAAGGTGCGGAGGGAACTCCTGAATATGTATTAATTGGAACATACTCTTTTGATCCATAAACAGATTTATAATTAGTTTCATATTTTCCTGATTTTACCTCCGCAGTTTCAGTTACTACAGGTGCACCATAAGAAGAATCATCACGTGCGATGTTACTCCATCCAGAGTCTGATTTGTAAATATTTGAGTATCTGCGGGCTAGAGGCTTTTCCGATAAATCTTTATTAATGACAACAGGAGCTTCTTTCTTAATATTTTCACGTGCAAGGTTACTTGATATAGAATCTGAATTGTTATCTCCTTCAGACAGCAATGGGAAGCTATGATCTTGATTTGTTATTGGTGCAGTATAACTTAAATCTGAACCTGACTTGTAATTTTCTACGTATTTCACATTTTCATTCTGGTTTTTCAAAGTGTCTGTAGCTATTACAACAGATTCTGTATTATAGTTTACTCCAGATTGGGGTGCATAACTTTGCGGGTATCTTCCGCCAGTTGGTTTTGGTTTGACTTTAGATGCTGAAGCTTGACCATCAATGTAAGTTTTGTAAAGTACCGGGCCATTGATTTCTCCAGTATCTGAATTGTAATTATCAGCTTGAGTTATTACTGGGGTACCAGCATTGTAGTTTGTTATAGGTGGAGTATTACTGAAGTGTGAATATGATTTGTAATTTTCTAAGTAATTAATCTTTTCAGACTGGTCTGTCAAAGTATCTGTAGCAACTACAGTCGGTAATTCATAATTAACTTCAGTTGGGGTGTCAAAGTTTTGCAAGTATCTCTGGTCCCCAGTTGTTCTTGTTTTGACTTCAGATGCTGTAGCTTGACCATCAATGTAACTGTCGTAAAGTACCGGGCCATTGCTTGCTCCAGTATTTGAATTGTAATTTTCAGCTTGAGTTATTACTGGGGTAACATCATTGTAGTTTGTAATAGGTGGAGTATTACTGAAGTGTGAACGTGATTTGTAATTGTCTAAGTAATTAAACTTTTCAGACTGGTCTGTCAGAGTATCTGTAGCAACTACAGTCGGGAATTCATTATAAGCAATTTCAGTTGGGGTGTCAAAGTTTTGCAAGTATCTCTGGTCCCCAGTTGATCGTGCTTTTATTTCAGATGTTGCCACTTGATCTTCACTATAATTTTCGTAAGGTACTTGGCCACTTGCTCCAAAACGAGGTGCGGAATTTGGAACATATTTGCTATCACGTGTCAAAGGATATTGAGATTGTTCTCTTGTTGGGTATGCTCTAATCGGCTGATAGATTCGTCGGTTTGAAGAAGGTACATATTTAGGTTGTAAATATTGAACTTTACCCCGGTAAGGTTCTTGGCCAGTAGTCACCAAAGGCCTTTCATCGTCAGGAATGTGGACTGTGCTTGGAGCAGAGTTGGTATATTGACTTTGTGATAGCCAGTTTTGATTACGATATTGTTGGTTGTCAAATCCGACTTGGGATGTACGAGATTTATACAATTCCTGTCTGGGTGAATAGGAGTCTAACCTGCGTTTATCTGCAGAGGAATCATAACCTACCAAGACGTCTTTTCCCAATGGCGACGAAACAGGACTTCTATTAAATCCATTACTATCGTAGTTATATCTTCCTGGATGTGTCTGCTGAATATTTACATTTCGAGTTTGTGTCAAATCAGTATCGAGATATTGTGCATTTGGTGCATTTTGGTTACCCTGCCAATTGGATAGCGAGTGTACTCTTTGTCTGACATGTTCCTCGGGATGAGAAATCGAATCTGAAAAAGTATAAAATTAACTTACGTTACAAACTTTTGCAGTTGCTTACACCACTTAAATAACTAAGATTTAAACACCGTTCTCTGGTATCGTTAAAATTTTACAGGTGATTTGGATGCTAACTCTGAAGGTACATAATTATAGCAATGGAAATTATGAAGTGTCTCATACGGAGCCAACTTACCGACAATTTTAGAGCAAAAAATCAAAACGCAAAATAATTTCACTTTAGACTCCATCGTCAGCTACATCGACGGTGTTCCACACAACACTGTTAATTCCAGAGCCCTCTTTATTATTAAAACGTGTGCTCAAACAAAGAAAGCACTCGAAAAAGCTGTATACACACAGCACAATGGTGACCACCATTGTGCTGTGTGTGTTCCTACTTGTATTGTCAACCTGCGTAGGCACACGAAAATTGCTCATTACGTCACAAATGATATATAGGCCCTCGAATAATAATATTGACACTCAACAGTGTCAGTGTTGAAAATTCAATACACAAGTGTTTCCAATTTTCAATTCTATCACATTTAAATACAACACAATCTTCCTTTTCCTATCTCCGTCCTATTATTTATATCATTGTTAATTTTAAAGCGATTCTTTTGTTTTTAACCACTGTCTGTTGTTCCTAGTAGATGTACCTACTTGTCAGAAATTATGATAAATGCTCACAACTAGGTAAATAAGAACATAAAGAAATAATGTGTTTTCGTGTTAGGTAACATAATACGTCTTATTTATAATTTATGGTAGTTTTTGAAACATTTGGGTTGTTCAAAATTAACGATACTTTTATTGTGTTTGTTCGTTACGTTATACTAAACCAACATTGTCAGCAATATATTACACACAAGGTGATTTAAATTCGTGGTTATTTATGATGTATTTTCTACTAACACAAGCCAGGGGTGACTGACGACAAAAACTTGTTTGGGTTTATTCATTTCAATAAAAATACCTGAAGTGAGTTTGTGTGTATGTTGATTTACTACTGTTGATTTACTAAGCACGAATTCCGTAGTTTCGGCCGAAATTACGAATGGTTCCAACTCCATATCACTTATGGACATGAGTAATCTCATGTCCTTAAGTTCGGACTAACGATTCAGAACTAATGTTCGGGACCCCAACTAAGAATGAATGACAACACGATTTGACAGTTGCCCCTACTCCCGATGTGTTTTTGCCCAATCAAATAAGTTTAATAATCGGCGGTTTCACTTCCAGGTTTCGAACTACTTTCGGAAGGGCCCGTATATTCGTTGATGGAGTTAAAGAGTAGGCCCCCTGACTTCAATGAGTAACTAACGGCCTACCCATTTTGCCAAACTACTGTTAAAGACACCAACACAAATTTTCATCCACCATGCATTTCAGATTTTCAGTCTGGAACGAAACCAAAAAAGCTAATCCCGCTATCAGTTTTCACACAGGCAATAAAGGTAAAGGCACTACGCAATATGCAAACCAAGACCATTTCGTCGTTTTTTCGCCCTATCTTAAATATGCACGTTACGCTACGTACGTATGTAAAACGCCTAGGCAGTTTACACTAACAGTTCTCGTATGAAACGCCTTGTCGAGTACCATGCGAAACTGAGAACTTTTAAACACATAATGCAAATGGAGGATTGCTTTTATTTCTACTTTTTTATCCTACGTGAAAATACATTTTCTTTTTTCTCTTTGCTTTTCGGCAAATGTGATGTGACGTTACTAGTTAAATGAAAATGCTAAGTTATTCTGAATAAGTTTACGAAACTTTTCTGAGGACGACTGTACGATGTTTTACTTTTTGTTGTACAAAAAATAACAGTAGGAATAATGACACATTAATGAGTAAGTCATAGGCATGGTGGACTCATTTCCAATTTCCCTATAGGTTTCTATAAAAATCAATCACAGCACTTACCGTAAACCTTTAAGTGCAATGCTGAAAATGATCATAGATAGGTAGGTACTTGTGTTGTATCTTGTTATAGTACGTACATATGACATCCGAATAACTCACCATTTAATAGTCCCTATAGTCTATTCGCGTTAAGAAAATAGTGTCTCATCGTTGTCACTCAGCTTAGCCACGCCCCTTGACCAATTAGATCATAGTAAATTGTAGTGTATGTCTGAAGGGCTTACTTCAACTGGTCAATGTGAACACGGCTTTCTAATTTACTATGATCTAATTGGTCAAGGGGCGTAACTAAGCTGTGTGACAACGATGAGTCACTATTTTCTTAAAGCGAATAGACTATAGGGACTATTAAATGGTGAGTGTATTATGTACTTTTCTCACGGTCTATCTATACAGGGTGGCAGGGTCATCGACTGGATACGACCTATTTCATACATATTGGCCGCTTAGGCACTTTTCTATGAAACAGCTGTTTTTTTTTTTTTATAACAGTCGAATAATTATAGAATCAATTCAGCATTGATTATTACAGTTTGCGCATCGATGTTCGCCTTGTATATTCATATGTATTTCTGTAGAGAAAACTAACACGAAAATCAAGGATTGACAGGAAAGCCTACATAATATCCATTTTCTTAGCAAGTATAACAAGAACAATGTTTTACTAAGCCTTCCTTAAAACCATTATCCTCCCCAATGATGCAGTGGGTTCCAAAGTGTTAAGCCCCCATTCCTTGTTTAGAAAGCACATACACTCAAAATAGCCCGCATAAGCCCGGGACTGTTATTACTCTATAATAAACTTCCGAATTGCTCCTCACAGCCACTTACGGGCTGAAAATGGTGTTTCATAACTTCATAAAGTTCAGGGGAATGTCAAGAGTGGGTGCTATTTATAAAATGGTTCAGTAGCGTTTTGTAATTTCTTTAATTATTCATCAGGGTTATTAAATTGTAAACGAAGTCTTGGATCATAATTGACCCATTTAACACCCAGTGCTAGTGTGGTGCTTCTGATCAAACCATGCCCCACGATCTGGAGTAGGTATCCTAAGCGCCCGTTCACCTGCGCTTCCGATGACCTAAATAATGCCACAGATACCGCAATCAACATAGCGTGGCTATCGGCTGGAACAATATAAAAACAATGAATAGGAATACTATCGGCACGACAAGAAGAATAAAAATTTAAAAAGATTTTTTGGAAACGTTACTTAAGTAGATATAACACATATGTAAGATATAACACGTACATATCTATCGTAAATGCCCCATGAAAGGACCTACTTTGGCTTGTTTAACACTCTTTTTCTGAAAGACTCATCGACACAAAAGATTACTAGATGGCTTTTAAATGTAAAGTCAAGTTGTGTGATAGATAGGATAGGTTATAAGCCCATAAAAATTAAATAAAAGTTAACAAATCTACTAAATGAGTCTGAGTTAAGATTAATCACCGGATTATCTTTATTCAACCGTTAGAAATATTGTGTGAAAGGTCCTTTTCGAAATCACGTGCGAAAAAAATCGGCAGTCAAACTGAAAGACAGTTTATTGCGAATATTTCGTAAAATGTTGGTTTTGCGTCAACTTATGTTGTAACAAGTTTCTTCCTTACTTTTTGCAAACAAAAATCCTGACATTTTCTTAGGACCAATGGTTCTCGACATGACAATATACAGCTCAGAAAATAACCATAATCGCAAACAGTATATGGACTAATTCAATGAACTTATATAGGTATGAGGAACAGGGTGTAAAGTTCACTCATACTCTATTGGTAAAGGATGATCCTCCGACCAGACGGGTGTCATGTCTGCTGGGCCAACGATTGATGTCGGGATGTAGCTGCGGTGTGACGTCAAGTCTTGAGTAGTTCGCATATGGCGTTTTTCCACATTTGTTGATTTAAACTTTCGTAGGTATGTGGGGCATTTTAGATGTCCGCCACAAACTAGTGGTCGCTCGGTGTTTGTAATTCGACCACAATTCATTAAAATTTTAAGTTTCAACGAATTCTTTATTATGTAAAATATGAGCTTTCTGCACTCCTTCTCTATAAAAAATTTTATTGTGCCAAATTTCATACTCCTCCGTCCGCGTAATTTTCGTAAAAAGCACTTACAAAGAAGAATACCCATTTTTCACCTAACTATGTATAGAAATGAAATAAATTATAAAATTCAGCTAATTGAATTGTATACATGCGCTTATCACAATGTTAAAAGAACTGCAGGGAAAAAATATTTTTGTATTTTTCTTTATGCTTATTCTACGTAACGGATAAACGTATAGCCATGTTTTGAACGCACTTGACTTTATTCTACTCTATTTGGGATTTTTATACATTATGTTACCTACGTTTTATTTAATTATTCAGTATTTCTATATTAGTCTTTGTAAAATACAGATCAATTAAAATTAACATAATAATTAAATAGATTAACTATGCAGTATGTAATTGAGTTCGCACGACTGAAACGTATTTTTTTTGACATTTGACAGTTTTGCTATTGGCAGTTTTGGCATCGGCGCACAGTTTCGTTGTTGCGTTTGAGTCTCGTTGTGTACTGTGCCATTTTGTGTGTGTTACTTCTTTTTACGACCTATTTACAGCCCCTGGATCTCAAGACTAGTTTTTGAACGTTAATAATTCGTTCTGACACATTTATTTCTTTATATTTAGTATGTAACGGCAAATGCGAGTTTTTGGCGGGATCGCGACTTTTTATTTTCATGAAATTTAGTGAAGTAGCGAATAAAATTGTATAATTTTGGTAGTGAATTATGCAATTTAATTACGTGTGAGTGCACAAGTGTAGTGAAGGTGAACTTAAGTGACTAACGTGGACTTTTCGTGTTCCCCCCAAAAACTCCTAATAGGTTGTTGTAAAGTTACTACCGCTTTACAATAACTTAGACTTAACTTTGACTTGACTGACTAAAGACGACTATGACTGTTTTGTAAATTCGTGCCCGATATCGGGCCATTTACTTGATCAAAAAGAAAAATTACTTGACACTGGCTAAATGCACAAACCGTGCGAAGCCAAAACCCAAAAAAAAAAAAACGGCAAATTCTACCCAAAAAGGAACATTAATCTTTTTTGGACTTCGTAGCGTATAAATCGTATAAATTACTAAATGGCATTATTTTCCATGCTTACAGGGTAATTTAGTATAGTTATACATAAACATTAATTATCAGATTTTTAAATGTATGGGAACTGGGCATTGTTCTTTTTCTTCACGTATAATATATAAATACATAGACGTAAAGGAGCAGTGGTGGCCAAGTGGTAAAGGCCGCAACTTAAGGTCATAGATTCGAACCCAGACTTTACTTTGTGTAAATTATTTCATCACCACTGCTCTCAACACGGTGAAGGAAAACATCGTGAGGTAACCGGCATGTCTTAGAACCAAAAATTTGAAGACATGTGACATCTAGCAACCCGCATTGGGGCTGTGGCGGCCATCCACAATGCCACATACGAACTACGAAGGAACAAAAAAAGTGATTTACAATGCCATATGCGAACTACACAAGACTTGACGTCATACCGTAACTACATCGCGCAAGCAGAGTTTACCGCGCGACCCGCATATATACAACATCCCGACATCAACCGTCGGGCAGTTGCCCACATGACACAACACCCGTCTGGAGGATCCTCCCTTTTCTATAGAGTTTGAGTGAACTATACACTCTGTTCCTCATATTTTCACCGAGAGGAGGCCTGTGTCCCAGCAGTTTGAACATTATAGGCTGATTGGGCAGTGCATGCAAAGTATCCAAAAGGAGTATATAGGTGCGGGTTTTTCGAAAGAGATACCGCGGCCCCTGGCACCCAGGCAACTGAGGGAACACGGGTGAGTTTTAGTCAGTAAAAGTCTGACACGATGAGAGGGAGAAGTTATTTGATGATTTCCGACCCAAAAAAAAAGAAAGGAGTATATTAGGATCATACCAGGTGGCGTTATGTAATTTATGTCGCCATGGAAAGAAGACGTTGATAGATTTTCAACTTTATTACTTAAGCGTATGGTTCATATTCAATTGGAAAAAATCACAGTTTGGGGTTGCTTGATATGCTGGCGTCTGTACTTAAGTCATCATCATCTGCCTAGCCTTTCCCAACTAAGTTGAGGTCGGCTTCCAGTCTTACCGAATGCAGCTGAATACCAGTATTTTACATGGAGTGACTGCCTATCTGACCTCCACAACCCAGTTATTCGGTATCACGATACCCCTTGGTAAGACTGCTTGTCAAACTTCAGGTTATGTACTTATGTATGTGTAATAATTAATAGAGTTATAGAAACACCAACTGCAAAATTACTCTACTCTTGATTTTTTTCACTTCTCGAATTCGAAAGAGGAAGATTTGTGTTCTGAAATGTGGATTGCAGAATGTAATTTAAAAAGAATTAATGTAAAAACAGAACTACAGTGAAATGTAGGTACATTTCTCTGTGGTTCTGTTTTTAGTTTATTTATACAAAAAAAAACACTTGATTAAATTAACCCTTATTATTGAAAGGTAATTTTTTTATGGGTTTTTAAGGTTCAAGAGGACTGAAAGAAAAATCTACGAAATAACGGCAGCTCTTAAAGCTGCAAAGATACAGTTAACATGAGCACATCAGTGTCGCGAACCCATCAGAGTTTTCCCTACCAATAATCGCTCAATGCACCTAGGGAAATTTTCACATCAAAAACATTTATTCGTATAATGAATACTGAACCCTGTTAAAAAGTTTTGTGCATAACAGAAACTTTTCTCGCTTCGAACGTGTGTTGCTCTTGTTATGACATTTTTAACATTACAGCGTAATTCCGAATACGCTGTACTTACATTGTAGCAGGAATTAAATATTTCAAGTAGCAAAAGTTTTTGCTAACAACCTAAGCTTGGCAGGTTCTTTCACATTATTCTACGAAAAAAGATTTGGGAAAATTATTTTAGGGATCCGTAGGTAGGTGCCCAAAAGGTGCCACCGGGATTCTATTACCAAGGATCCACTGTCCGTCCATCCGTTTATCTGTCACAGGCTTGTATCTTTTGAATCATAGTTGGTAGACACTTTTAATTTTCACAGAATATGGCTACTGTCTCGACTATAGCCGCTATAACAGCAAATAATACAAATAAAATATGGTTAATAGGTAATTTAAGGGGCTTGTGGCTAAGTATCAAATATCTGGACGGGTCGATCGATCAGGTTAAGCTACACTTGCTGCGGTTGGTCCGTGGATGGGTTCATCTTTACATACCAAGACCCCGCCATGTCTCAGAAAGCACGTTAAGCCGTTGGTCCCGGCTGTCATTTGTAAATCTTTGGCAGTTGTTACGAGTCGCTGGAAGCCCGAAAGTCTGACAACCAGTCTTACTAAGGGGTATCGTAATACCCAGTAACTGGGTTGTGGAGGTCAGATAGGCAGTCGTTCCATGTAAAATACTGGTATTCAGCTGCATCTGGTTAGACTGGAAGCCGACCTCAACATACATAGTTGGGAAAAGACTAGGCAGGTGATGAGGTAATTTAAGGGGGTCCGTACCCATACAACAAAACTGTTTTCTTACTAAAGTATTAATAAACTACCTCGACCTGACTGACTCGTTCGTGTAGTGATCGCAAACGCTTCAGCTTAGCACATGGTCCTGGGTTCGATTCTCAAGTCGGGCAAAACAGTGTTATTGGATTTTTGACATATGGAATTTCTCAGTAGCAGCCTGGATTCTGGATTTGTGCCCGGTTTACGGTAATAGGATCGCGCCCTATTACATGGAACTTAAACATAACTGGTGAAATGTGTTGTGGGTGAAAGGTGAAAGGCGTGATGTAATATATATAAAAAATCTAATCCTATCCTACTATTCCTACTTCCTTCTAATATTATAAATGTGAAAGTTGGTATGTTTAGATGTTTAGATACACACAACATTATTTTTAGTAGGTATATACGAAACCTGAATATATCAATCAAATCAAATAATTTTATTTCGGACAACTAAAATCCATAAATATAATATAGATCCTTCAGAATAAAGTCAACTGTAGCATCTTTACATTCCATGAGCAACTTTACCAATGAGAACTGTACTAAAATATCTCTCGATAGCTAAAAATCTGTTTATCGAAGCGATACAGAAGCAGAATAATCTACTAATTGTAACAAATTTTTAGTAAACGAGAGATATATTAATTCAGTTCTCATTGATAAAGTTGCTCATGGAAAGTAAAGATGCCACAGTTGACGGTAACTGAATCGATTCCAATAATTTTTGTGATGGAAAATGTTATCACCAGTTAATTATAAACAGGGGCGTACCAATATAAAATAGCGCCTAGGGCACGCATCACAGTTGCGCCCCTTCATAGATTAACTTTTCGGTCTACACTGAGCAAAGCTAGGTCGCATAACCTTTCTTGACCAATTATAAGCCTTCAATAGCGAAGGTATTAATGTCAACTTGCCAAAAAATCGCTTGAAATGCTGGAATTTTAAGAGAATTTGAATAGAAATAGGCAGATTTGGAAATACACTTTCATCCCCCCGTACTGCACACAATTTTCAAGTAACTCTTCAGATTTATTCGTTATAGGTAACAGTATGAAATGGTTTATTGAGTTTTTTATTTTTTTCATAATTGGCTACTTTTTGCGCCCCCCTTCGATATGCGCCCAGGGCTCTTGCCCTGCTTGCCCCACTTTATGTACGCCACTGATTACAATACAATCGCCGTACGGTTAGGTACCTACTGCCTAATTATTATCAATGAGCACAATACGACGGCGGACGCGCGGACGGCGCGGGCAGCCGCGTGGTGACCATGTTTATGTAGACTAGCAGGTAACATAACAAGCTTACCTATATAACTTTGTGATTTTTCATGCTTAGTTTTAATATTTTGTACACACGGCTACACATCAAGCTACACATTTCCATTATAAGTTGACGTCGCATTGTAGGTAAATAAAAATAATAATAACATGTTAAATCTGTATTAATATGTTTTATATAAAAAACAATTTAAATGAGCTTGGGTAGTAACACAATACAATACAAATTTAGGAACTGAAATCTGTACACAATATGGCAAACCCTGCCTCTCAAACTAGGTAACCTATATCTTGAGAGACAGTGATTCAGCTTAGAATGTGATGCTATAAGTAGAATTTCCGTACAGTGCGAGATCAGCGTAAACTTGATGCTTGAAAAGCTTGATGTGTTGCCGTGTGTACATAGATTATTTACGTAAAAATACAAGACACGTGTTTCAGGTTATCGCATATACTAAAAGTAACGTTGTAGATGCTTGTTACGTAATCACGCAAAAACGGCTGAACGGATTTGGATGAACACTGATAGTTTATAACCTGGATGAACACATAGGATACTAACTTTTGATCCCGGTAGTACGTTCCCGTGGGATAATTTCCCATCTCCCTGCAGGCAAAGCCGCCGGGCAAAAGCTGGTGTTAATTATTGTACGGTGGTAGACCCTTCGTGTGCGTGTCCAACTCGCACTTGGCCGCTTTTAAATGTTGCCCAACAAACTACACACACAGCAAGTTTTATTTTCCAGGCATGTTATCGTATGAAAGCAGATTTATGAACAATGAGTTTCTTTACAAATAGCTAGGTACCTTTCATGAGGATAGTCGAAAGCGTAACAAATAATTGGGAATGGTTGGTCTAAATTGATCAAGTGCGTGTCTAACACTCTTTAGGATTATAAATTGCGATAGATCTGCTGCTAACTAAGTGAAACAGATCGATTTTCTTGAGGTAGTACCTAGGTATGACCTTTATGTTCTTTTGTGGCATCTCTAAACTATTTTTTTTTTTTGGGAAATCGTCAAATAACTTCTCCCACTCTGGGTGGAGCAGGACGTGTTGTGTTGTGACGTGTCTGACTTTTACTGACTATAACTCACCCGTGTTCCCTCAGTTGCCTGTTTGCCAGGGGCTGCGGTATCTCTTTCGAACAACCCGCACCCTGGCAGGCATCGGCCCTTGCGGGCCCCATCAGTTGGTGCTGACATCTCTTTGAGGCGCGCGTGGAACACAACGCGCCGTCGACCCGGGCTTGGTCCTGACCGGACAGCGAGCTACCCATTACTCGCCGTCCGCAAGCCCGCGCCTACGGTGGCCGGGAATCAGCCTGGGATTTCCGACGCCCAGGGCTTCTCCTGCGGCGACTAAGGCCGTGAGGGCGCATATACTGCCTCTCCCTCACGCGCGCCGCCTCCCTCTTCGCGAGCATTACTGCTTCGCAGAAGGAGGTGACGGCTACCCATACACTCTCGCTCCGTACCATGGCCTGGACCAGGGCCGGACGCGAGAGATCGCCGCTACCGATCACTTCCACGAGGACACGGCGGTGCTCCGCCCAAGCCAGGCAGACCTCCAACGTATTTTCCACCGTGTCCTCAGGGCGATCTTCGCTATGGAAACATTCGAATTTAAGCCGTGATCATAGATCTCTAATCTATGATCACGGCTTAATTGAAATAAAATAGGTATTTACTGTGTTAAAAGATCAAATTAACACCTGAACCTGAACCTAACAGAACCCAAGGAACCCTCCTCCAGTTTCCCTCAATCCGGATGGTGTACTAAGAGAAAGGAAGGAAGTGTCTCTTTAAAAAAAACACTTAAATATGGGGCCCTAGATCGTGTTGCGTAATAAGGGTTTACTTAATGTCTTCCTACTCTTACAAACCATTCAATACTTACTTACTTCAACACAAAAGACCACGTAAAAGACCTATAAAATTTGCATTTCAAAGTTCCGCTAAGCATCCAACAAATCAAACATGGAAATAGGCAAACGAGCTCTCATTCTACCTCCTCGCTCGTCCCGGGCCACACCGGAATCCCGTAGATAATAAAACGCAGTAAAACACAGTCCGCCGCAGTGTTAAATCTTTTCTAAACCGGGAACAATTCCCTTTTACCGCGTCGGGAAATTCCGCCGCCGTATCTCATCAACGGACATTTTTCCGCGCACCCATTCATACATTTTTCAAACTTGGAATAGCTGATACGACCAGTGCGAAAATGGGTTTATTTCGATACTGACTACTGACACTGAATAATTTGTTACACTGTGAAACCTAGGCGGTTTTGGTCGGAACAGAAATATGTGTTGGACTTTATTCTTCGCTCACTGCACTGAAAGCAATCGTCTCTACAAACCTAGGTACTTAATGGCCACCAGAAGCAAACCAAGTTTTTCTTAATTCTATCTCGATTTTGAGTGAACTGACTAGAAAAATTTCGTTCAGCCAAACCATTAGGTTCGTGATTCGTACCCATCACATTACATCAGCAGCGCTATCTTCACTGTTGATGGCGGTGGTAATCTAAGTAGATATTTTTATCTTTTGACGTAGGAACTTACTCCGCGATGAACAATATCGTTTAGTCTTCAGGCAGTATAGACGCCTTAAGTCCTTTAGGTGCCTTGTTTACATGATTTGTTCTAGTCGGGTTGATATTTTGTAAATAAAATGTTTTACACACGATAATAATATACTACCTACCACAGAAAATTTGTGAAATATTGCTATATCAGATAACGGCTAGACAAAGGTGTAACAACCAAAATATGTAACAAAAGACTGGCCACTATTGAAAACAAATGGAACGGAAGGCGGGATTATCGGCTTTACCTCGGATCCTTTGATTGAATAGACCTTTGATATCTTTTGAAGGGAATTCTTCAGAGAACTTGTTTTTCTAGGACAATGCAAGGAAAATTCAATCTGTTTTCACATTGTGAGTGACATGAGATACATCGGCAGGTTGATTAAAGAAAATGCCTTCAAAAAGTTTTATGAAAATGCCAGTGTGAGTAGGTATTGGTGTCATGTCATCTGAAAATTATTTGATGGATTTTAATGGTGTGATAAAGGGGCCCTGAAACGAACAATAGAAAATTGAAAATTTTTACGTGATTTGCAATTTAACTTTTTTTACATTTATTTGTTTATTAACACATCAAGTCACAAACATCAGAATAGCTCTGGATCTTGTACTAGGAGCCAAAGATTGATCTTTACATTGTTAATGTGTGCATTGATGCGCAAAATGATCGTCTACAAAATGCAATTGACAATAAACAAAAAAAACATTGCAATTTATCGTTTCGGGGACCCTTAAGACGAACGTGAGGCATTCCATGAATTCGATCCAGATGTCTAATAAATTGTTTTGAGTAGGCTAGTACGATATAGCATTGTTAACATGGTGTACCCAACATCTACGGTTTACCAAGTAGGTAAATTTTGTTCAATAAAAAAACTTTGAGGTAACACGAGGATGGCTTAAACTTATATCTGCATTACCTTTCTCGCCTAAGCCGAAGTGATTCTCCCTTTAACGCTATCGTATAAAACTTCAGAGGAGGCGATATCGTAACGAATGCTACAGACATGGCTACGTGTTTAGAGTGCTGATATAATGCCCTGGGGCGCGATAAACTGCCTACTCGCGAAAGGATATCGAAAGAGTAATTCTTATTGAAACAACGATGAAAAATCGAGTACGGTATCTCGTAACTTCATAAGTTATTGTATTTGAATCTAGGGAGATGTGGGCTGTGTTCGTGGCAGGATATTCCTTTGTGGATTAAAATTCTGTTAGTAATGTAAATTGCTTTCGTAAAATGAAATGGAAACTTATTGTTATGTAAACTTTATTTTACTTACTTATTTTTCATTATCAAATAACATTAATATTTTCTTGGGTTTTTTTTTATTTCCAGGTTGTATGTTGATTAAATTATGATTTGCGGCCGTAACACACATGGCTTTACACAATTATTATAATCGGAAGAAAATTTGAATTGCGCGGGCTATCTTATCGCATCCATCTCATGAGTTTTTATTTTAATTGTTAGGTGTAAGTTCTCTATTTTAACGTAGGGTGTGAAATCCTAAATATTAAGAAAAACTTGTGAATAAATCTACACTAATATTATTTATATATTTATTATTATTAAGGCACATCAACAATAAGTATAAACACAACCATTGACAGACAACAAAAAAGAGATATAGACTAGTGTTTACATCAATTACAGACGTGCACAACTTTCAAAGTAATTAATAACATGAACGTATAGCAAAAAACAGTATCCACAAAAAAAGACACAAAGCAAGAACAAAAACAGAAAAGTATTAATTAATTAGAAAAATAAAAATTAAATATATAAGACAAGTATTTTTTTTTATTTTTTTTTACTTAATTGGTATCATCAATCTTCCCCTCCTTCAAGATCAGAGATTATAAAGAGGAAAGATTTGTATTTTTGTAACGTACATTATGTAACGAATAAACTTAAAAACTACTGGACCGATTTTAAAAATTCTTTCACCGTTAGAAAGCTACATCTTTACCGAGTAACATAGGCTATATTTTATCTCCGTATTCCTACGGGATCGGGAACTACGCGGGTGAAACCGCGGAGCGCTGCTAGTTATAAATAAAGTTAGCTTGGGGTTTTATTTCAATTACCTATTACTGACACACTTCACAAGACAAGTATCTCTCTAATGTCGGACTATATAATGGGTGGAACATAAGGCTGTCAATGATGATGTTCATCCCGAAATCTTCCACTTCTATAAAAGTAGAAGATTTCGGGTCTTTGCTGGATTTTGAGAACCTGGTCGTAATATTGGGATCGACTTCCAGTTTAACCGGATGCAGCTGAATACCAGTATTTTACAAGGAGCGACTACCCAGTTACTAGGTTTAACGCTACTAGGGATGCATCCGATACCGATACTGATGCCGATATTTCGGCGATACTCGAAGTTTGCCGAAATATCGGCATCGGCGATATTTTTATGGCCGATTCAACGATGCTTTTCAAATTTCGCGCTTTAAAAATGTAATGTAAACGCGGGTGTTGTCTCGTCTATTTCGTTGCAAACGAGGCACGAACTAACTATGCTAAATGTACTATTAACTAATATCAACCTGTCTATAGTTAAAAACGGTTTTATTTAGTTTGTCCTGTTATTTGTTCTTTTTATATGAATTAACGTTCCGTGTGGTGCCGGTCGTAAAAGAATTAGAAAATAGCACCATCCCATTTCTTCCCGTGGGTGCCGTAGAAGGCGACTAAGGGACTTACTAGAGAATGGGCAGCAGCGTTCTCTATGCATTTGATCACCAAACTGCAATCGCCAACCCGCCTGCCAAGCGTGGCGATTATGGCAAATCCCCCCTTTTGGAGGAGGCTTATGTCCAGCAGTGGACGTCTTTCGGCTGATATGATGATATGATGATGATATTCATTTAAAAAATTACCTGACTTGTGTTTTATTTATTTTACCTTTATTTTTCAAATCAATAAGCGTATCGGTATCGGTATCGGTATCGCCGATATTTTTATAAGAACATCGGTATCGGTATCGTATCGGAAAAAAAGGCGTATTGAGGCATCCCTATACGATACCCCTTGGTTGTCAAACTTTCGGGCTTCTGACGACCCGTCACAACTGTCAAAGATCCACGAAATGATAGCTGGGACCAACGACTTAACGTGCTTGGTAAAGTACACATGGTACAACATGGTCAACCATTCACGAACCAACCGCGGCAATCGTAGCTTTAACTGATCGATCGACCCGGCTAATCTCTGAAGCGGTACCACCGATTTTGACGGGACTAATTTTATTTTAGAAAAAAATTAAGGCACCGATCAAAAATAAGCTATTAAATCCACATGTGCACGGGCGAAGCCGTGGTTAGAAGCTAGTGTACAGACGCCAGCACATCAAGCTACCCCATTTTTTTTCATAGATTTTCAACTTTATCACAAAAGGATAAGGTTCATGTTCAATTGCGAAAAATTTACTGTTAGCTTGAACTGCTGGCGTCTGTACAATATAGATAATGGGTGGAACAAGGCTGTCAATGATGTTAAACAACCCAAAAACGTCTGTACCTTTACTGGATTTCGAGATCCTCCTCGTTAGATTGCTCAGCGTCGCTCGGACGGAACTCATTCGAGATTTAAATAAAAGAGTGCCTGCCGAACTACTAACCCAAAACCATACGTCAGTGTACTACAAAAACCGCTCCCACTGCTACGGCCTACAGGTTTCACGTCAATGATAAATAAAATTGACGTGCGGACTGCGATTGATTTTACCGGATTTTACCTAATAGTTGTTGAAAGAAACCCGAGTCTTAAGTGTTGCCTACAATCTATACTAATAATAAAGCTGAAGAGTTTGTTTGTTTGCTTGAACGCGCTAATCTCAGGAACTACTGGTCCGATTTGAAAAATTATTTCAATTTTAGATAGCCCATTTATCGAGGAAGGCTATAGAGTATATATCATCATACTAAGACCAATAGGAGAGCGGAGCAAAGAAGACTCGCACGAGCAGACGAGGCGAGCAACGGGGTGGGTCGGGGAGTAAGAAATTTGACGCGAACGAAGTCGCGAGCAGAAGCTAGTACCTAATAAACGCGAATAGAATAGAGTTGAGTATTGTTTCAAAGAACTCGGTACTGAGTCTTTTTAAAAGAACTCAGGGCTGGAATGTTATATTACTTAGGTATACTTCCAACAATGCAAACGTTTATAGGCTGATTATTTTTTAAGCTATGTATATGTCACCGTATGATTGTGAACACCGTTAGTTTATAATCTATCTCGCGAGATTATAAACTGTCGATAAATTGCAAACTGCACCATACTGCTTACAATTTAACGCATTATTTTTCGGTAAATTATAATCTATCGAAGTGAAACTGTTAGATCACAATCTGCCGTGCGTTAAATTGACAACGGTCCGAAGGCTTTCCCTGATTGGTCGGCCTTACAGTAGGCCGTTCTGTGTCCATAGAGTTAGGAATGAAACATAGGTGTGCTTCTTTGGTTAATCACAGATTCAATTTACTTCCATTTTATATTCTAATTCTAAAGCTGTGATTTATTTTCAAGACGAAATCAATTTACAATCACCAAAACACTTTGTTAACATTCGACAACAAACGAATTAACAAACAAATATGGCGCGCAGGGCATATACCGTTCAACCAATCAGCGCGCGAGGTGCGTTCTGTCGCATGGCATTTCACAATTTGACGTTTTCACTTCGATAGACCGAATGGAATCTACCGAAAAATAATGCGTTATATTTTAAGCAGTACGTTACGGTTCACAATCTCGCGAAATAGATTGTAATGCAACAGTATTTATAATTTTACGGTGACATTTATAAGTAATGTACGCACGGCTACGCATCAAGCTATACATTCCCAGTTTACGCTGATCTCGCTCTGTACGGAAATTATAAACAATGCGAGATCAGCTTATACTGGAAATGTATAGCTTGATGTTTAGCCGGGTGTACAGACGCCAGCACATCAAGCTATCCCTAACTGTCAAATTTTCCCAATTGAACATGAACCTTAAGCTTATGGAATAAAGTTTAAAATCTATCAAATAAATTTGACAGATTGGAGTAGCTTGATGTGCTAGCGTCTGTACTAGCTTCTGTCCGCGACTTTGTCCACTTAAAATTGCTTGTTCCCCGTCCCATAGCGTCGCGCCGCATCTCCCGCCCGCGCTGTTACTTCATTTTCGTCTAGCATTCAGACTTTTTTTCTTTTTTCTCGGCTCCTAAGAGTCGTAGCGTGATCTTGAATAGCCTTTATCTAACCTTACTTAAGTACTGAGCTATCAAACACAAAGCTATTTTTTCAAATCCGACTGGTAGGTAATTCTAGAGTGCGTAGGTACCGACAAACTTTACTCTTCCCCTCTTACTCATAAACATGCAATAAAGTAATACCAGGAATAACAAAGGAATAGCCATACATTTTCATAGGTTTAAGCTTGGAATAACTTTATTCTGTGTTTATTAGTAAGAGGGTTCAGCTATAGGGAAACTTTTTAAAACTTAGAATCACTAACATCTGTGTAACCCTGGCTCTTGAACTAGAAGTTCCTGTATCACAAGTTTATTAGTATAGTATAGAAGATATAGGACGTAGGAAAGAAGACTCAAAGACTCAAAAGACTCACAGCAGGCTTAGCACGAGAACCGTAAAGAAGCGTTTTGTCGACGGAAGAGTAGACAAAAATGACGTTTCCGTGTCGACAGTTGACAGTTTTGTACCGAGAAATGTAGGCAAGTGATTTCTATTCTACGGTAGAGTAGAAATAGAAAGCGTCATGCTAAGCCTGCTGAACTCGTGACTCATGAGATTATTAGAGCCAAGTATTTAAAGTATTGAAATTAAGACTAAAAGACTTAAATCTTTTACAACACTTGCATAACGCCACGGCCAAACGTCAGTTTCTATAATCAACAAGAATCTCTATGATTTTATTTTAACTTTGATATTTATCTATCTATATATCTATATATATAAAATGAATCGCCGAAATGTATGCGAACGTCTGCATCAAATTGGATGATTCTTTTTTTATGTGTTCCTCATTGTCAGGACAAGGTTTTTATATAGGGAACGTACAGTCGGCTTCACGATGTGGGTACCCCCCTTAAAAGCACCTACGTTCGAACCCAGCGATGGCCGTATAGCAAGTTTTGTATTTTATTATAATGTTTTTGTAATAGTTTATAGATAAACAATAATACATAATAATATTTCAGAGTTGTTAGTAACAGTTTAGTTGGTCTTGAGGTTGGGCATGCGACTTACAAAGCTGCTAATTCAGGTTCGATACTGACAGACTGACTGTTTGGGTTTTTGTGATCGTAATATTTTATTTTTCTCTAAGTTATACTATTTATGTAACTTTTCTTTTTATATATTGTTATAACTAGTAGTTTTAAATTAATAAATGAAAGAATTATAATTTATTTTAGTAAAATTTATTATAATATGGAAAACTTAACTATAAAACACTGTATGCAGGTATAACTATAACATATAAAAAGTTCACTGCAAAATAGTTACCTAAAACAACAACTATACTTATAATGGTTGAGAATTACTTAACTTTCAAACTAGTAGAATAATTTTCATAATTAACAAGTGAAAAACATGTCATCATTAGTTAACATTCTAATGAATTAACAATTTACATCTCTCGTAAATTATAAATATTATCTACCTCCAATAATTACTATTAGCTATTAATCACAATAATTAAATAGTGAGGTCAAATGATTTATTCTTTGAGTTATTTCAATGTATCAATGTCGACACTTTATTTAATTATACCTACTATAACGATGTAAACCAAACGGGATTACTGGGTCAAAAATATATAAGATGATCGCAATTAGGACCCACTTACCTATTTACTATACCTAAGTCGAGTCGTAATTGTTAATAGCGGAGGGGATGACCCTCACTGAGAATTATTTGCTGTAGGCGGCTTCTCATTTGAGTTACCATATTCCAGCCTATATTCCTACCGCGCATCAATTCCCAAGTCTTTATGACTTCTTGTTGTAGATTAGCCTTGGTCTTTAATTCACTTGAGTCCCAATTTAAAATCATTTGACCCCACATATTTTCAATTGGATTAAGATCTGGACTTTTAGCTGGCCAGGAGATCATCAGTTATATCAGCCTGTAAACTTAGCCACTCCTTCACCATTCGGGATCGATGAACAGCACAGTTATCATGGACGAAATATATTTGTCCTTCTGGGTACGCAACACGCACTGTAGGCAACATAACCTCTTGCAATATTTCAAGATATGTTTTGCCATTCATGCGCCCGCCTACTTCTGTTAATTCGCCCGGACCCATAGATGACATCCATCCCCAGTAACCTGAAAATAAGTTTTTTTTTTAGTAACGTAATATTGGTTTATTAAGTAGTAACTGTAATGTTTAAGATATTATGGTGATAAATATTTCTAAATAATAGCTTCATTTGTCATAATAATATCGATAAAATAAATCTGTCAAAACATGAAATCTATAAGTTATTTACTTAATAAAGTCGTTTATTTACCCAATGTTATTCTACCACTGGACCTGTTCGGCAATATGTTTTGTGGATTGTAGCGTTCGTTAGGTTTCCGCCATAGTATTTTCTCCCATCATTATCGGACCTAAAAGTTTTTTCGTCCGTGAAAATAACTATTTTATTTTCCCAGTCAAAGTCCAGAAGCTCCTGTGCAAATCGAACTCTTGCTGCCCGATGAGCTTCTGACAATTGAATTTTCCTCGCTGGACGATAGTTGTGAAGGCCTGCTGCGTGCAAGTGCCTCCGCACTGTGGCAATTGAGATGCCGTGTTGTTGAGCACTTGAGCGAGTGGTTGCGAACTTCGATTTCAAGTGAACATTTACGATATCACGATGGCGTTCACACTGGTTCGTATAGATGCCTGAACTTCTCCGCCCAAAAGGTTTCGACTTCACATCACCAGTATCCAAATAACGTCGCACCCACAAGCACACCGTTTTTCTCTGTGTAGAAAATAAATTTTAAGTTAGTCTTAGTTAAAATAAATTGAATAGTTCGTAAACTTTGTTACTCGATCAGTAACAAAGTTTACGAACTATTCAATTTATTTTTATTAGATAATATTTGATTTACCGCTATGCCCAGCTGTCTGGCAATCCCTTTAATGCTTGCATTTTGTTCGTAAAGAACCACAATCTTTGTCCTCAAGAAACTATCTATCATTTTTATTTTAAATTGTTTTTAACACCAACACGTATGGGTAGTATGCGAAAGGTGAAATCAAACTAGACTCATCAGACGGTAACCTGTAATAGATTAGTAAAATGTTTGGATAACTACCTTCAATTGTTAACAAACTTTGCATTCGCTGCGAGTTCATAATATATCGACTAGACAGAGACAGAATTATAACACAAGTAGATTGATAATTTCAACGCCCTGTTAACTACCTAGCTGGCTTAGTTGGTAAGAGCTCGCGGTAATCAAAGGATTACCAATGATTCGATGGTTCGAATCTCGGCCGGGCACATGAACACTTTTTGTATTATTCTTAAGGATGTAAATGTTTGAATTGCAAAGTTGTGTAGCAAAGTTAATTTTAATACTACTGGGGTACCCAATTGATGCAGCCCACTGTACACGACGAAGGGTCTGCCATCTAGTGGCACAAATCTGAAGTTTTCTCGGAATTATTACCTACTTGAAATTGACACTTCACTCTTAAAAGAAGTGAAAAAAATATAATTACTAAGTAAATAGGTATGTATTGTTGTGTTTCTGGATGCTCGAACACTTCAATGAAAACTCAAAATAATTCAAATGGTGTGAAATTCTCTTACTTTCTCACGGATATTACCTACTTACTTTCCTTGGTTACGTGATAAACGACAAAAGTCGACAAATGCAGTAAAAAAATGTGTTAGTATGAGTTTCAAAACATTTAGAAATTACTCAATAATGTTATTTGTAAAAATATCCGAGTTTTGTATGTAGTACTTAGTACTATTCAATACAAACAAATCTAAGCAAACTAGTGGTGGGTCGTTGTCGAATTTTTGACGAACGAAACGCAACCGTTTTGCTGACGACGAAAACGGTTGCAGAAAACGGTCGTCGTTGCAACTGGTTTCGAGACGGACGTCTGACGGACGACGAAACTTATCCAACATGGAATAGAATTCCGTTTTCGAAGTTTTCGTCGAGTGAAATAGTTGCAGTTTGTTAGTTCCTACAACTATCAACGATTTAAAATCTATGAAATGCCGATTTTACTAAGTATACGATGAAATGAACTTTCCTTCATACTTTTCCAGGTTTAGGACTGGCTGGGACAGGCTTTTATCTTTTTACCAGGCGTATTTAAATTTACAACTATTTGCAAACAAAACAACAACAAAAAACAATTACTAAAGTTCTCTGCGCGTGTTTAACAAAATTAACTGGCCCAAAAAAATGTAAACAAATGTTATGAAATAATAACCACGCGACGCACTCATCGGCGCGAATTCCAGGAAATTTAGCGATTATCCCAATTCATCGTTCATGCGAATCGACTTTGAACTTTAAGTCAACCAGCATACGGTTGCACGGGTTTAACCGTCCCATGACGAACGACAGCATTGACAACTGGTAATAGATTATCGACTGTATTTCAGTGACGAAAAGTTCATTTTTTATTGTAAGGACTGCTTTGTAAACGAACGCGAAATGTTAAGGACGACGCGATGACGCGACGCGACGAACGAGTGTGATAGATAATTGAACCATTGCGTTCTCGACTGTATTTTCATACGCGTAAAATAAAAAATCGCAACAAGTAATTCGAGGACTGGTTTGTGCGACGAAGACTGTTTGAACCCAGGACGTAAAACAGTTTCATCGTCGCAGAACACAAAACGGTCTTTGGAAACAGTTCGTCGCCGCAACGCTCACTCCTAAAGCAAACATAACCTCAAATATTTTTTGTGAGTTTTCGATAAAGCACCACCTGGAGAATTTTTAAAGTAAATTAGAGCACCTGCCTTACATTTGCAATTTGCTCTTCTAATATTTATATTGCCATCAAGCTGAAAAGAAGGCGACATGAATACACAAATAATAATTAATATAAGTACTTAGACAAAATATTTACGTGAAAAATGAGTTCAGAAAATACTTTACAGTTATTTTGACATCATAAAAATCGTCGTTTGAGCTACAATTTTGCCAGTTATTACTGCATTTTCAGGATTCATAACTGTTTCTTCTACATCTAAGACATACCCGGACTCAGAAGAGATTTGGCCTTTGAACGTATTTTGACCACGCTGACGATCATTATTAATGGGCCGGAACCCATATTTTGTCATTTTAATCATTAGAAACGATATAAAAATTATGATATCATTAACGTTTAGATTGGCGGCAACACGATGACAGGTCTAAACAGTTTCTTTTTTTGACCACACCGTAGCGCTCGTGTCGATTTGTGCTGCCATCTATAGTTCGTGCACGTTCCATAAAAGAAAATTAAAAAATAAATATAGATTTGATCAGAATTATTTTTTACAATTTATTACAAGATGTGATTGACGGTATGTGACGTAAGACTTTGACAGATCTTTGACGAAACAATCGACCAGCTGATTTGATTTTACCAGTCGGGACCACACTCAGACTAAGGAAAAAAGAAGGACCACAGAGTACATTTTACATAGGTCGGGACTGAAGAAATAAAATATGGCGGTACGAAGTTCGCTGAGTCAGGAACTAAATATTTTGCATGTTGACGTACCATGAGAAATATTTATCAAAACTTTCGTCGTAAATGCTATTATTTTTAATCTGTACAACGCTTCGCTCCGCTTCTAAAAATATGAACATTTTAAACATTGTCTAATCATGAGATGAAATAAAATGGTTTTTTGTAGGCCAATCCACATTGGAGTGATAGAGATGGCCGAAGTGTCAAACTTAGAAAATTAAAATATTGATGTTTTTGTAGAAATATATTGCGTTTTTGATTGATTCTCATGATAGTGATTTGTGATGATATCACAAACGCATATTTAGATTTTCTGTATAATTGTAGTGCATTACTTTTTTGTTCATATAGTTTAAAGTGATTTCAGTTTTTCTGTGTAACTCCTGCGACAATGTCATCACAGTCAATCTTTTGTACCTAAAAATATGTCAGAAACGAGTGGGCCTGAAAACAAGAGTATTGAGTTTGACCCTATTTTGCCTGATCAGGGAATATTATTTTATGAAGAATGCCCAGCGGAGTACGAAATCGAGCGCCCTAGATTACTGCCATTGAAATCTACGACTCAGATTCGATTTGAACAACTGCAGCACGAAGCAGCGCGGCTTTGGAGAGAGAGGCAGAAAACTGCGAAGAAAAACTAACTTTATTTATTTGTGAATCAGTGTAGTGTTGTGACAAAATGGCTTACACATTATTTGTGATAGAACTGATATCTGCGTTCATATTAGCAGCGACTTTACTGTACAGATATGGTGACTGCTATAGGAACCACATTATAGTGACAGTGTCAGTACTAACAGCATGGTACTTCTCGTTTGTGATTATGTTCCTGCTGCCCCTGGATATATCATCGGTGAGTACAAAATAATCTTAATAGAGTGGGTGTTTTCCTAATAAGAATCATAATTTTACACTTGAATTAAGTTTTAACAATGAGCTCACAACATTGAAATATCACTGACCATAATTTGACACGGCAAAGGTGATGTGACGATTGCATTAGGTTTGCTGGACCAGCATGGCCAGAGAATGCACAAGACGGAGGTTCAAAAGGAAAAAGGGGTGGCCTTTTTCCTTCCAAACCCCCCTGGAGTGGGGCATAATAAAGGCCAAAAAAAAATTGACACTGAATCATAAACTTTTCCTGAAAATTAATAATAAAGTTTTGAAGATCTATAATATTTATTTGAGTACCTACCAAAATCATTGTTTATTCCCCTCAGACTGTGTATCGACAATGTATGGAAAATGTAACAAAAGTAATGGAGACTACTCAAGCTGCGCTACAGAATGGCTCAACTACGATAGGTCCACCAATCATTGAATGTCATAAGCCTTGGAGCTTGATGAGCTCCGATGTGTTCCCTAACCTATGGAGGGTTGTGTATTGGACGTCACAATGTCTCACTTGGTAAGTATTAAAATTGCCCCTACATAATACAATATAGAAATGAACATGCTACAATAAGTGTAAGTATTCCCACTTGCATGGGCAAACAACACCATTTATTTATTTATTTATTTATTTATTTACTTCACGCACAGAAATGTACAGAGGCGGACTTAATGCCAAAGGCATTTTCTACCAGTCGACCTTTGGGTGATGTTTTGGGGATGGTGTCTTATTACAAATACTATCTAACTTAAATTCTAACCGAGAGCTCTGTGACCCTAGTGAGTTTCTTTTGAACATCTTAATCTAACAAACGTCCTCTGTCGGCACTCCGATTGGTCCTTCCAGGGCCAAACGCTGTTGATGCGTTAGATCGAGCTGGTTAAAAGAAACTCACACTAGCGCCTCTAAACCCATAAGTCCTGTAGTTTCAAGTAACTTAAAGTCCAATACACCATGCCATGTACAATTGTGGCATCGTCAGTTAGCATGCGTTATTCTAGTTCATGCAGAACAAGAAAAAAAGAACTGCAAGATAGCAGTTCTATTTATATAGTAAAGTCAATAACAGTGTTAGATAATATGGCTTTTATTTAAAATGTTTTGGTTATCACTTAATCTTTCCTATTATGTACCATGTCATTAAATTAAGTAACAGTTTATGTAATGATAACAGAAAGTAATAAATCCTTTAAAAAACATATAATATTACTATTTTGTGGTAATATTTAGTAATCAAATTATGAGGATTTATTAATCCAATGAAATTAATTGTTCAAAAACTAACTGCTAATGTCCCAACTATAAAGCTGGGTCTGACCTTAGTTTTCAAATTCTGCCAATATTAAAATGTTAGAAATACTTGTATAAATTAACTTCAAAAACATCTCTTTCAGGTTAATAATGCCAATGATGCAGTCATACAGCAAAGCTGGTGACTTCACAGTTAAAGGAAAGCTAAAATCAGCTCTAGTCGACAATGCCATCTACTATGGTTCATACCTATCCATATGCGGCATACTACTCATATACATTGCCTTGAAACCTGGCGTATACTTAGACCCACCGAAAATAAAGGCTATAGCATCATCAGCTAGTAACACATGGGGTTTATTCCTTCTAATCCTTTTACTTGGATATGCCTTGGTTGAAGTGCCTAGAAATCTGTGGAATAATTCAAAGAAGAATTATACTTTAACTTACTGTTACTTCAAGATAGCTAAGATAAGCACAGATAAGTGTGAAGCTGAAGAAACCGTTGATGATATCTTGGATGTAAGTATTTATTTGTTGGTCTCATCATCATCATTTCAACCGAAAGACGTCCACTGCTGGACATAGACCATACATTTGTTGGTCTAATCACTATCTTTTTTGGCAAAATTTATATACATATACATGATATATAAATATGATATGATAGATTTATCAAGCAGTTGTGGATGTAGAATGATGATAATGATTTCATCACCAGCTCCAATCAGTCATACTGGCATACTTTGAGTAGTTCACCTATATTTATTTTGTTTTGAAATACTTCTCTGATCTCGCAAAGGTTAGAGAAATACCACCATGAAAACCTAATTAGTAATAGAAAAAAAAATGAAAAATATAGTGTTTTTCCATCTTAACATGCATTCTTTATCTATTCAGAGTCTAAAAGCAGTGTCTACAGCAGTAGGGTCAGCCCACCCTCTGTATCGTCATGTCGATACCATAGTGCAGAAGTTACCAATACAACTGCGAGATAGACTCAATGGACGCGCACCGCCTGACAGACCCACACCACCCTCCTTGAAGTCACTTGTCAATCTACACAAAAAGGTAACATCTAGCATTCACATAAATCTATGAACGTATTACTCGTCCTACAAATTCCTGTGATTTATCAAAGGCATTTGACTGTGTTCTCCACAATACATCGACCAGGAACTTGCATCAATATGGGTTTTAAAAACTTGTTTAGAATATTATTATTTAGAACTAGAGTAATAAGGTTAAGAATGTATATAGTAACTTCTAAAAAAAATCAGGATTGGAGGTTATAATAGGAGTTCCATAGGGTCCTATTCTTTTTCCAACTGTTTTTTTTACTTACACAATATTTCCGTGTACACAGACTATCAAAGCACTACATGTGCTACAGCGTACGGAAACACAATGGTGTCTGATGCTGGAACGCATCTTCCATCTCGAAGACATCACAGCTAACCAGCGGTCGCCTGACCATCGGTTCCAACATACTTTTCATACTCCACGACCTAGAGTGCAACGGATATTCTACCCGCCAATCATTGGTAAGTTAACATAACAGATATGCTTTGCAACAATATCCAGTATTCACTACGGGCACAAGCACAAAAAAATGGTTTTGACAACTTATTTTTGTGTTGTTGGAACCATATTTGTTGGAAAAACTTGTTCTAGAACATTGTTCTTTTCAACTACTCACGCCATGTCGTGGCCCTTAGTAACTATGATTATAACATGGCGAAATTATTGCCACTATGTAATTTATTCTAATATAATTAAAAAAATATTTTATCCTAGTGTAATACAAAGCATTCCAAACATAATTCGTTAGTTAATTAGCCTGGCGTCCAATAATGCTGATAACGTAATTTTATATTTTACTAACTTTCGTACTCGGCTTCGCCCGCGTGTCGGTCGAAATGATCCCACGGGAAAGTCCGACCGGTATCAAAAGTATTCTATGTGTTACTCCAGGCTATAAACTTTCTTTGGGATTTTTTTTTATCCAAATCCATTTAGCCGTTTTTGCGTGATTGATTAACAAACATCCAAACATACAAACTTTCACATTTATAATATTATAGTAGGATGTATAAATTACATTTTAATACAAATAGTTTGATTCGAAACCTTACAAACTGTTATGCAATATCCACCCTTTATGATAGCGCTTTAAGGTTGTTATTCAAATTAGTTGGTTTAAATATTCACATAAAACTCTGTTAATCACCGTTTGATTTAAATAAAAAACCTGATCTGGCATAGCATTGGGCTTAAAAATGAAAATGTTTTATAAAACCTTTCAAATTTATAAACAGTTACTGTATTAGGTGACACAATACCCCTTCAGGCTTTTGGGATTCTGACTATCCGTAACTATTCTAAAGATCTACGAATAACAGCCAGAAACAACGGCTTAACTTTCTTTTTGTGGCACGAAGGAGTCTTGGAATAAAATGGACCGGACACGGACTAAATTTTCCAAGCGTTGCTTGACCTTAGATCGATCGATCCATGCGGCTGTTAGCCATGTCTCTACACCCCTTGATGGATCTATTTTTTATTTTATTTTTTTCAGAATGGTACTGGGAATGTTTCCTGCGGCAGTACTTCCTCAAGACGATGGCTGTGATAACGGGTATATTGTCAATAGCCGTGGTCTGGTCAGAGATGACGTTCTTCAGCAAGAAACCTGTCCTCTCCATATTTGCGAATATTGTTATAGCAGCTACCGATACGTACAACTATTCGGCCATTGAGGTGAGTGTTATCTCTCCTAAAAAAGCTTTCTGTCTTTGCTTTCTGTTACTATGCTACACTTGCCTGTTTAATTTAATTTAAAAAAAACAAATGTTTAATTTTATTTATTTTATTTTATTTTTTAATTTGTGTTTCCAAATCATTCCGTTTTATGATCGTAACCGGCTGTACACTTAGCTGCAAGTACAGAACAAGTATATAGGTAAATTTTGTGGGGAATTCAAACTTCGAACCATTCGTATGTATTCGGAACAACCCACAAATATATCTACTGTATTTTATTACAAATTCTCTTTTTACTATGAGGTTTCTATTTTTTCAAAGAATTATCAACTCAATAAAAATCATAAATTCATTCATTCATTCACTGACAGACTGTACACAACCTAAACCGCTGGGTCTAAAAGCATGAAACAAGACATAGATGTTGATTTTTTCAAATAAACAAATGAAATAGATGACGACGTTTTCGTACAACCGGAGTTACACGGCATTACTAAGTCATGAATCGTACAGATTACGTGTGACTCCGGTTGTACGAAACTGAGAAAAACCACATTGATGTGGTGTTTATAGTCTTTAGACCAATATGTTACCATATGTTTCGGAGCCTAACATAGTCAAAAACGTGTAAGGGAACCCAGGAGAGGAAATCAATATTATAACGTCAACTCATTCACTCATGAATGAATGAGAAACTTTCGCGTGGTCTAAAGACCAGGATGAGTTCAAAATAGCTAAAATAATCCCGAAACAAACATGCAAATGAGTGATATTATCACTCTCCAAATACACATTTAGCACATTTCCTTTTGTTTTATATTCAATTCTCGTCCTCTCAGTACTTGGAGCGTTTTACAATTTTGAAGTACGTAAGTGCAATTTAATATTGTAATTTTAAAGGTGTTATCCTGGAGATTTGTAATACAGGTCCCGAAACCAGTATAGACTCTAGCTCTCACAAAAGTTTGAATCTGCCTGTAACCTAGATACTTTGTACCAAACTTGTACCTTTTTGAGAGAAATAAATAAATAGTAATAGTACTTATATAAATTTGAATCACAACATTTTTGGTATTTCTTCCCCAGATAATCTCAACAGTAATAATAGCGTACATGTTCTACTGCGCGTACTCGACGGTTCTCAAGATCCGTCTCCTAAACCTGTACTACCTAGCGCCTCATCACCAGACCAATGAGTACAGTCTCATATTCTCGGGCATGATGGTCTGTCGACTGACGCCCGCCATGTGCCTCAACTTCCTCAGCTTGATACATATGGACTCCCACGTTATTAAGGAGAGGATTATGGAGACTTATTATACGCAGGTATGTCGTAACATTGAAATTATTGGAACTATCCATAATATCGGTATAACGGTAATGTTTTCTCATTTGTTTTTAGTAAATTCCTTTATTTATTTGTGCTTATATTTATATAAAGTTAGGTATATATATTATATTTATAGTTTAAATAGTTTTATGCACTTATATTTATTCCTCTAATTTATTGCACCTACCACTGTTTGTCTCTGCATCACCCACTGGTCGACTGGTAGAAAACGCCTACGGCATTAAGTCCGCCTCTGTGCATGAGTGTGCTTAAAGTATTAAATAAATATCATCATTCTTCTGCCCTTATCACAATTTATTTGGAATCAGCGCAATATGTCTTTTTTAACACGTTTTATTAGCTTCATCTGTATATTTGTTTGTTTGTAACCGACTCCTTTTTTGGCCCACTTCAAATGGTCAGATTTCATTTAAACTTTGTAATTATTTTCTACTTTTTAGTTTGGTTTTTAAAGCGTGTTTTTTAGTTTTTTTTACTATTATTTTTCCTATACTTCTCTATTAGTCGTCATCTCGGTAGTCACACCCATGCACACAGTCCCTGTATCGTTTCTAATCTATACATCTAAACATATAAATAAAATTCGAGTGTCTGTTTGTAATATTAAAATAACCGCTTTTTGCTACATGCATATGAATATATTATATACGGTACATATACCAAAATATTTTTTTTTTACAATTTTTGTCTGTCGGTCCGTTTGTTCCCGCTAATCTCCGAAATGGCTGGACCGTTTTTGACGGGACTTTCACTGGCAGGTAGCTGATGTAATAAGGAGTAACTTAGGCTACTTTTATTTTAGAATTTTTATTTGTTTTTATTGATATACATATAATAATAATAGTAAAAAAACTATTCCGCGCGGACGAAGTCGCGGGCACAGCTAGTCGATAATATGTTCGACTCAAGTCTAATTCAGCTTAGTAACTTATTTTTTATCTAAATTATTGTAAATTCAAAATCCATTTGTTCAATCTTTTATTGCAATTTGTTTTTACAATATTACTACTGGTTTTCCCACCATGCATTAACTTGTAAACGGCACTTAAAAGTATGAAACCTTGACGCCATTAGTGATCGTCAAAAATCTAAACAGCTTGTCTTTTAAAAACTGTTTTTTAGCTCATGTTAATTTCCAAGCCTGTAAATTTAACTAACTTTATTTATTTATTTAACCATTTTAAGCACACACACACACACCGTGACATTTTAATCGTCTTACAACGGCAGTCCACTTCATGTATCCAAAGACTACTATCATTTATATAAAAAAATATGATATTTTTGAACATTTGCATAATTAAAAAAATGAAAATATCATTCACTAAAAGGCATGACGTAGTTTGAAACACCCTGTTATGGAGATGGAATGAATGGTGGAATGTAATGGTAGGTAGGTACATATCTTGTACCGTTTGATACGTAAACATTATTAACAGGGAGGGTGTTTCATCATTCTAAAGCATTATATTTTTCTTTGTACCTATTACATTATTTAATGGTAACAATGTTTTAATCGCGCCTAGAGGTATTTTATGACGGATACATTAAGTAAACCACCTTTGTAAGACGACGAATATGTCACGGTGTATAAACAGACAAGAAGAAAGGAACAGAAAAATGCCTCAGGCATTAAGTCCGCCTTTGTACAGTATTTTTTTACTTGTGCATTAAGTTTTAATAAATAAAATAAATAAATAAAAATACGTACATAGCACGTACGTTGGTACTTTATGCTTTTCGTGTTTATAGTATTATGCCTGCTGAATTTTCCTTTACCCAATATTTGTGGACACCTCGGCAAAACACGTCGGGGTTTATTCATAAACATTGCTTAAAGTTAAGAGACGCTTAAACGTCAAAAATGTAAAATGTATGGTGAAACAGTCGCTAACCATTACATATCTTTAAGTATAGTATGTAGTATGATCAGCCTATAATGCTTCCACAGCTGGGACACAGACCTCCTTGGTAGATGTCACCTGTCTCCGCATTTTTGGTTCTAAGACACATGCCGGTTTCCTCACGATGTTTCCCTTGACCGTTTTGAGAGCCGTGGTGATGGAATTATTTACACTAGTCAAGCGCCAGGGCCGTTACCAACGGGCCACCTCAGCTCTTAACGTTTCTACATCTTGGGGGTTATTAAAATACAGAACAAAATCTCACTCTCATATGATAACTCATCTGTAGATAATGGGTCACATGGACGTACTAGGCATCATCGCCGAAGGGTTCAACATCTACTTCCCGATGCTGGTCGTGTTCCTGTGTGTGGCGACGTACTTGTCGCTCGGCAGTCGACTGTTGTCGCTGTGCGGCTTCCAGCAGTTTGTGGGCGACGATGAGCTTACTACCGACCTGGTTGATGAGGGACGGGAGATCGTGAAGAGAGGTTAGTTAATCTTCTATTTATTATAACTTCGTAAAGAAGCGAAAGTGGTAGGCTTCAAAGACCCTGTTATTTATCAACAGCTACGGGGCGTATGATACGCCCAGTTATTCTCTTCTTAGTTTGAGTTACTATATTGTATCTGATTTTTAGTAATTGATAACTTTATAGAGGTATGTGGCACAACCCTGTTCCACATACCTCTATAAAGTTATCAATTAAGTTAGTAAAGTTCACTCAACCTCCTTAAAAAAGAGAGGAGTCCTCCCGAGGTAGGGAGGCGTCTGGTGTACAACTGCCCAACCATTGACGTCGGGATTTCGTATATTATGCTAGTTGCGCGGTAAACTGCTTGCGCGATGCATGATTTTTGCGTGACGTCAATGTGATGCGTAATTCGCATCTGACAACTTTGGGTGGTCCAATTGAAAGTTTCACGATGCGAGGAGATCAACTTAGTCCATAGAGCGGAGAACCCATTTAAGATTTCATTGAAACCATGTTTTTTACGATTGTAATAGAGAAACGCAAGCGTCAACGTGCGGAAGAGTCGCTAACACGTCGTCGTGACTACAACGAGAGATTCTCAAACTACAGGTCGGCGCGTGACACTCAGGACGGAGGTAATACGAACAGCCATTGTTATATACTTAATCTTTCTGTGGCCCTAGTACGAGTTTCATTTCAACGTATCGAACAAACGCATCGAGCGCGTTTGGCGCTCCGATTGGTCCGTTACCAATCCAGGGCCAATCGAAGCGCCAAACGCGCTCTATGCGTTTGATCGAGATGGTTGAAGTTTGAATGAAACTCGCATTAAGGCCTCTGAATATTAAGCGTTTACTTAAACTACCCTTTAGAAGTAACCCATTAAAAAAAAGAAAAACTCATGTTTGTATACTTTCAAAATATTTTTTGCGTTTTTAAATATTTGACACATTTTTTTTTAAACAATTTTAATTTTCTCTTCTCACTTTTTTTTACGAAATTATTTTTGTGTTTTTTATTTTGTGTTGTTCATTGTCTTTGTAACTAAAACTATCATTTGCACTAAACTCACTGTTGCACTGCCCTTTAAAACGACTACTATTCTGTCCTGTTTATTGTATGCTCTTGGTATTATCCTTCTAGGTTGAAAACTTAATCCCTTGGCCTTTTTAGACGTTTTTCTTTTGATCTTGAGAATAAATAGACGAAGCAAACGACCCTAGTCTTTAATCTCAACATGTCATGTGCAAAATGGCTTTTGCATGTGACTGCAAGCATGAAAAAAAAAACGTTTCAGGCTCACTTACACTACAAATCGCTAAACATAATTAAAACATCATTTCCGCTCTGCCCTATCCAAACGATTGATAGAAGCAGGACATGACATATGGCGCCGACCCCAAATAAATTGTGATAAGGGCAGGTGAATGATGATGATTATGACAGAAATAGAATTGTATTTTAAATGTCGTTTAGCGCTAAATGTTTTTAGTGACTTGTGGTGCAAGTGGGCCTTAATTGTTAAATGATAAATAGCATCTTGCGGTAGTAAAGTTGATGTCGCGTAAACGTTGCTCTGTGCTCTAACATCAAGTACAGCCCGATTAAAACTTTATGACGGCTCAGAACATGAGGCGAGTCGCTACGCAGTAACAAATTCACGTGTAAGTGGGGTGAGGTGGTAGGTACTGCTCAGCGAGTAGCGCACGTCAGAGCCGCCATAAAGATTGAATCGGGCTGTAACGTTGCGTTAAAGTGACGAAACTACCGTCACTTTAACGCAACGTTACGATCTTATTGAGCCCTTAGAGTTTCTTGCCCGTTTTTCTCCTTAGATATCTACGTTTTGGGATGGGCAATCAGCTTCAACTTTCTTACTAAATGACTGACTTTTTTACAGATCAAAAGTGCCTGTAAATGGTTTAATTGAAATAAATGCTTTGAGTCATATATCTACCTCTTTGCCGAAAGTCTGATCTAATAACCAGATACGGCCCCGGAATACCTTAAAACACACAATTTCTAGTATAAAGAATTTTTTTAATACCAAAAGCCAACAAAAAGCAGACCCTTCTTTCCAACCACCATTAATTGTATCGGTTATTGTGCATGTCGTCACATTTCAGCCCACACCGGGCTTCTCAACGACGTGGATTCAGACTACTACGTGCAACCGAGCCCTGAACGCAACCAGCCACAGGTCACAGGCTACCAACGAGCTGAGATACCTTACAACCGGTCCGCTCTGACTCTTGAAGATGAGTTAGACCACCGGTTTGGGGAAAGTACGCTGCCGTCCATAAGAACCGAGTTCGATGACCGAAGGAGGGATAAGATGACCATCCCGCCTCGTGGATTGTTTGATGATGTATAGAATACAATATAACGTTAGTAGGTGATTCATTTAGGAGTTTTTGTGGAGGTATTATTACTTAGATAGCAAAGAAGCCTTTTTGTTAGAAACGGTCGATATGTAAGCGAGTAATCTCCTTCTGTCGTGACAACAATAGCTTGTATATTTAAATGGAGCTGTAAATATACACCGCGGCACGATTCTGTCGTATGTGCTAATTTTACAGTGTAATTGCAATTGCGAAATGTCTCGAAGACAACAGATTACGGCATTTCAATGTAATTTGTTCTTAATAAACATTATAATAAGTTATAAAACCGTATGACTTTGGTAGCTTATGATTATCGTCTGTCTGTCTGTTACGCTTTCACGTCTAAACCGCTGAACCGATCGTTATGAAATTTGGCAGAGATATAGCCTGGGATATGAAGTAAGACATAGGCTACTTTTTCACGCGATAACCGACATCCACACGGGCGCAGCCTCGTTAAAAGCTAGTATTATAATAAATGGTAATACCTCCACAAAAACAGGTCAATTAAGTTATTGTAACTAGGTTTAAAGTAATCGTTATTACTGATAATGGTAATATAAATGAACTTGAATGTTTTGCTTGTGTGATGGATGTGTGAATAGTATTCAATCGATTTATTTTAGGTACAAATATAATATATTATAGCTTACATTTTTATATAGAATCTAATTCAGTGATAATCAAACATAATATTCAGCATGAAATCGTTAATTAAGCTTGCTCGCAATTTGAATAGAAAAACCTAGATTTGACGCTTACAACTTTACTGTAAAAAGATTCCTAGTTTTACAACACAATTTGTCGGATCTACAACTTCTAATCTTTGTGCAATTGGCACCAGCGGACCTACCACTGTAGTCATCCTAATTATAAGCATTTGGGTCTTAAAACTATATATTTAGTGACAGTTTAATCTGTTAGGCAGCTGGCATAATTGAACCTTACTGATTCCTTGTCTTACCAACGGTCAATGAAATACCATTAACTGATTTTACTATCACTACTATTTTGCCAATATAAAGTCGTTACCAACGTAACATTAATATAATATTACGCCTATATTCCCCTAAGGTGATTTTCAGATGTCTTTACTGAATTTGTTTCTCAAAAGTTTTTACTTTTAATACATATAAACCACAAGACACCTCAGTGTTCAAAATATCTGAAGGAATATTTGTTATAATGCCATAATCATGTACATACGAGCGTTTGTATGAAAATATGACAGATAGCGTTTATAGACAGTTACCTATTAATATGTAACCCTATCATGCTTTCATGTTAAGAACAATTTAGTATTGCGAAACTTTTAAAAATACCAAGAGTACCCCTTTAAAAGTTCAAAATCATTAGTGATCCGTGTTTAGATATTAGGGACCGGGTATTTAGGGTAGTATAGTCCTTATAACACTTATTATGTAAGTAAAACACCAGTTTACATTAGACACGGAGTATTTAAATAAATAAAGTGCTTAAACGCACATTATTACTTAATACTTTATTTTTTAAAGGCCTACTGCATATTTAAATGTTTATTCAATTATACATTACGTAATCTTGAATTATTGTTGTTTCTCCTATGTTAGAACTAATCGTTTTCTGGTCAATTTTAATGCGTATACAGGTGAGTTTTTAGATAGAAGATCTGCAGCGTATTGCGTAACAGTTTCAACCACAATCAGATACTTTGAAGTATATGTCTAATTCATCGCTTCAGGTTGAATAAATTCGTCTGCTCAACAACGCAATAAATGTGGCTGACTGAACTGTGAAAATGAAAAAAAATATCAATGGGTAAGGTCGGGCAAAGCTATTTGTAGATGGCGTGGTCATAGCTAGGTCCCTACGTCCTACAGTAAATTTGACATTTCGTTCATTTTTTGCATTTCCTTCGTTCGTTCATTCATGAGTTAGATTTTATTTCAATATTTCCTTATTTAAAATTCGAAATCGAATTTCGAATTTAAAAACATGAATATTTCCTAGTACTCACATTCTTTAAAATGTTCCGACGTACCCTCGAACCCTGTTTTCTTTAAAAGAAATCTCTAAGAATCGTTTTTAGCCACAATCTTCTAACGTTAGCGTTTTTCGGTAAATGGTGGTCTCCAATTTCGGAGTATTTAGGAACACAACAAGCGTCATTTAAAAAAAACACCTCACGCCTTGCATTATTAGCTTGGGTTGGTAACTAGCTACGACAGCGCCATTTTTACAATTGCCTTCCCAATTGTCATGCTATGTGTGTAACGCTATACGCTTTTCGACCAAAAACAAAACTGATTATGCATTTCTCAAAATCGCGAAAACTCACCGTGTATATTAACTGCGTGGAAGTATTGGTTTCATCAACAAATTGAGATTATCACTATACTGTAAACTTAAGTATTTAAAAGAATATCAAATAAACTGTATTATTTCATGTGTACATAAATTATTACTTATTTAGCTTAGGCGATGTTTTTATGCTAATTAATTATTTTTGTTATTGTATACTTTATTTCATTCCATAGGTTTATTAAATGCAAGTAAGCATTAAACACTGATGTGATATTGTTATCTGGTGTATTATTTTATTACCCTTTCCTTTTATGAATTAACTAGCTGACCCGGCGAACTTCGTACCGCCTCCAAATCAATATATGTCGTGATAATTTACTAGCCGAATGAAATTATTTGTTTACTAATATAAAATGATTACACAAAATGAAATGTATTTTAATTACACTGAAATAAATGTAATTAACTTGGCAGCAAGGCATTTCCTTTTTTGAAGCGAATCAAAATGCTTGGTGAAATCCTCGGCAGATGGATCGTTTAGCAATGGTGTGCGTTACCCTGGCAAAATGTTGTCCTGACTTGTGCTATAGAGAGGTGAGACTAACAAATAATAAGTGTATCACGAGGAGCAATTTGTCTACTAATAGCAAAATTTGTTTGAATTGTAGTTTTAAAGTTATTTGAGAAAAAGAGATTTTGCTGGAGTAACGGTTTCAAACGTTACCCTGGCAAAAACATTTTAAAAAATTCGCTTCAGCCCGAAACCAAATACATGAATAGATAGCTTTTGTTGCGTAGTAATTTGGGTATTTAGCAGGTATTTTTACAGCTATTTATTTGGTTATAAGTGTATTGGTCTACTTGCAAATCCGTTTTTTCTGATTTTTGAAACCATTTAATTACATTGGTTTACGTCAAACAAATCAAAAACTAATGTTTAAAAAAATTAAGGTCTCTTATGGGTATTTTTTTCAGACTTCTGCTTGGAGCCGTTTTCGAGATCTGGGAAATCTCAAAACGTTACCGCCGCAAAATCTTTACTAATAATAAGAGTTTGTTTGTTTGTTTGCTTGAACGCGCTAATCTCAGTAACTACTGGTCCGATTTGAAAAATACTTTCAGTGTTAGATAGTCTATGTATTGAGAAGGGCTACAGGCTATATACCATCACGCTAAGACCCTTAGGAGCCGAGCAAAGAGAAAACAAGTCACGAATACGAAGTACTCGCACGGGCAGGTGAGGCGAGCTACGGGGTGGTTCGGGAACAAGAAATTTGACGTGAACGAAGTCGTGGGCACAACACACACAACTTTTGCTATTTACAAACATTTACTACGTGTCGCCTCTCTAAAGCACAAGTTAGCACAACATTTTGTCAGAGCGCACACTCAGCAATGCAACTCACATGCTAGTCGTCAGCTGAAGTTTCTTCTTCATTTTATTTTACAGCTGACATATTTATTTTACCAATAAAACCACAAGCTGTTATTGTTGTATATTTTAATTACTGGTTTTGTCACGACAATAAATTAATAACAAATACATGCACTATTTAAAGTACACTTTAATACTGTCCACTTTGGTTCGTATTTCGTGAGATGAGTCCTTGGACAGGTCTTGCGCGTACGACTGATAGATAGTTCGTAGTTTATCTAACTCTTCTGATTTGTTGAGATCTGGAAGAAATAAAAATAATGGTATTACATTATTATATTATTATTTATTATATGTTATTATTATATTATTATTATTATTTAGATTAAACAATGGGCGCAGGGAACAATGTTGTGTATTGCAAAAATCTTGATAAAGGTTTCATGTAACATTATGACAACTGTTGTCACGCGGAGGTAATAAAAATGCGGCAAGATTTAATCGCGCACTGGATTGTCAATTCTCGGTGTTAAACCGAACATCGAGAATCTAACAGAGTGCGCGTGTTCGATTTTCAACTCTCTGCGCTTAGCAGTGCGTTGAAGATCCTGTGCGCGGAACGAAGGCCAAGGTGGAGACTGACCTGCTGCCTGTAGAGCCTGACGCACATTTTCATCAGTTTTATACATTTTATATGAAACATCGCACGCTACAGGCAGGTCGCACCGCGCTTTATGGCTTCAAATGCGAAGGAAACCAGCCCGATGTGGCTGTATGTAAGGGGGACGCGCCAGGGTATTACTTGTGCTCAAAGCTTTAGGAAACAAACCAACAACAAACTAATCTTTGAGGGCCATCTAGCTCCGGAGAGATTATCGACGCCCAATCGTATTACCCTCCAGTGGATCAAAGGGCATAATGGGTCCTTAGTTAACGATGCCGCAGATGAACATGCGAAGAGAGGCTCAGATATGAAACTGCTAGGCCCGCACCCACTTCTCCCCCTGCCTTTCTCACAATTTCGTGCGTGGTTTCGCCAAAGATCAACCGAATTTCATATTAACAGATGGTCACGGGCAACAGACTGTAGACAGTCAAAATTAGCTTTATCAATTGTACACCCGCGATTTACCAAAAAACTTCTCAGCCTGAGTAGAAATAGAATAATCATAGGAACAATTACGGGCCACAACCCCCTTAACAAACATCTTTTTAGCATAGGCGCCACAGACAGCCCGCTTTGCAGGGGCTGCCTTGACGCCGAGGAATCAGCCGCCCACGCCATCCTGGACTGCGAGGCCGTGGCTTCTCAGCGTGAAGAAATCCACGGAACAGTGAGGTCGCTCCGCGAAGCCTGTGAAGCTCCCAGGAAGCTTCTAGCTAAGCTGGCTTTGTTAGCCAGAATCCCCACGCACAACGGACCGAATGGGAGTCTACGTGCGGAAAAGGGAGTCCCATCATTCATCATCAGGCTAGCCCGCGACATTCAAATTTACTTACGTTTTTTGCAATTATCAGGTCAGGAGCTGTATGTTAAACCAAATATGATTCGCGACCGTAACACGGGTGTGTATTTACAGAATTAAAATTAATAAAGTCATCAGTACAAGCCTTTAAGTTCATTTGGTACAGTCACGAATCATATTTTAATTTGCTAATTGACAAAAAAAAAATTTCGCAGCGGGCTACCTTAGCGCAGCCAGCCTAAGGCGGTAGCAACGTCTTTGCGCAAGTAAAATAATGTCACGAGCTGTAAATTCAGTTGGCAAGACAACATTCTTGTCTCTCAAATTTTGTATTGAAGCGAGATTAAGAGAAAGCTCGTGTTTAAAGACCGAATTTCTCGCCGGCGTCGACGCTTCACGTGACCAGAGGGCTGGGTCGTTCTTTGGCCAAAGAATTAGCATTGCCATTCAACGTGGCAATGCTGCCAGTCTTCTGGGCACGTTCCCTGATGACAGCGATGCGGACGAATACTTCGACGACTAAATGTCCTTTTGTTTTTGTATTTATTTATATATTTAGTTAGTAATTTAATTGTTTAAGTTGTTATAAAATATTTTGTGTTGTTATAAATAAATCTGAACTCAAGACCAAATAAATTACCTTTTAATTGTTTGACAAGTATTTCCATAATATTGAGCGCGTCCCTTCTGTGCCTCACTTGATTGCTGTTTTCTGTAAAAAAAATATTTACTTATAAATATGCAATTTAGATTGCTAGTAAGTTTCATCCTGCGTTAACCAGCATTTTTAAGTTTTTCGTTTGATAGGTAACTGATCTCATTGGACAGAAGCTGACCAGGAAATCAATCTATCCGATAGATCGATTCGATATTATTAAACTTCAGAATTATTAGAGGGCTTCATAAAAAGTCCCAATACTCACGCAGCGTATAATCAATGATCGAAGCGACATGTCCAGTGACAGTACTGATCGCCTTTTCCCTGTTCGACACTGGCACGTTGTCAGTTTCCATCGGTTCTCCAGTATTGGACAGTACCGCCAGTTTCTCCAATACGCGCGCAATGGATGCTAGGATGGCTAGCTGCGTCGATCGAGAACTCGCTGGGTACGACTTAGAGCAGTGCTCGAAGAATACTTCTTGGTATTTTTCTGTGAAACATAAAATGAATATTGAATTTGAATGGACACAGGCCTCCTCTCTGTGAGAGGGAATGGGCCGTAATACAACACGCGGTTCCAGTACATGACACATGTCTTCGAATTTTTGGTTCTAGGACATGGCGGGTTCCCCTAGACCACTTTTTTAAATTATTTATAATTGATGGTTATTACTAGAACCCGTCGAAGTGGCGGTGCTTGGGAGAGGGCTATGTCCAGCAGTGGGCCTTTTTGGCGAAAATTCTGCTTGGTGAAGAGTGACAGAGTGGCAGGGACATCGACGCATCTGAACCCGCTGCGTTGAAACCTTAACTAGGTTAAAAAAAAATTGCTGTTCAGTACATTTTGATCGCGTAGGTACTTTTCTATGAAACAGCAGATATTATTTTTTATAACCGACGATAAATTTATACGCTAGGGGCCTAGCCTACCACCTTATAGAAGGGGTTGTAAAAACATAATTCTAGACCGGGGGGGTCTAGAATTATGTTTTTATAATCTCTAAAATTCTAGAATAGGGTATTTTACTCCACACGAGAAAAAATCAAAAATATATTAATTAGATAGCTTAGGCAAAAATACAGTCGGATAATGTTGGTTTTAATTCATGAAATAACAAAATAAATTTAAAAAGTCAATTCAAATATTTCAATTTTTTTTATCTGTTTTTGAACACCATGAATAGTAGCCGCCATGTCATTACGTCATACCGCTGTTTAAACTAATCAACTGAACAACTTTGTACTTTTATTATTTTCGTAACCAAAGTAATTTTTATTGAAATAATAACTTACATTCAGGAACAGCAAACCAACGATAAGTAGAATAATAACTTCTTTTTTTTAATTTATACCCACATATATTATACCCACAGAGCAATATGGCGTCCACTGCGTCCCGCGTTTTTGTCAAATTACGCGCGAAGTATGAAAATATAAGATTTAAATGAATCAAAATCAAAAGCAGATTTAAATGAATCAAAATCAAATGCATTTTTATGGCACTAATCGATTCAATAAAAACGTTGTTTTTTTAATGGCTTATTAGCATTTTAGAATCTAATTAGGACATTTCAAAAATGGGTGTAATACCATATTTATGTCCTGAGTTCATGGTTACAGTTTGCGCGTCGATGTCGCGGCCACCCTGTAAAGATATGGATGAAAATAATCTCACCTTGCGTGTCAGGTTCCTTAGGCCACGCTTTGCCCAGGAGCTCGTAGGCGGCTTCTTTTAGCGCCGTCAGTTGTTCCCGCCGCTGTCTCGCACCTTCGTTGTCTTCCTCGTCAGAATCTTTGCTCATTGATAGTTCATCCTATAAAACAAAACGGTTTTAGAATAAAATGAAATCGAATATAGACCAGTATGGAGAATAATGCCCGCGGATGCTGAGAAAACGATAAGGGATTTGTAGAAAAAACCAGAGCATAGGATACAAAAAGTTTTATTGGCAAAAGGATAAGTTAATCAATAACAGACAGTAGCTTAATCAGCTTATAATATTCCCACTGCTGGGACACAGGCCTCCTCTCTGTGAGAGGGAGTGGGCCATAATCCACCACGCGGGCCCAACGCGGGTTTTTCGATGTCTTCTACGACATGCCGATTTCCCCACGATGTTTTCCTTCTTCATCGTTTTGAGAGCAGTGGTGATTAAATAATTTACAGAAATTAAAGCACCTGTCAGGCCTCGAACCTACGTCCTACAATTCGCAAGTCGCCGTTACCACAGGGCCACCACTGCTACCTTATCCTTGGACTGTATAATGTTAATCTAAATCTCGTAAAGCTGCTAGAAGCGGTCTAACACAGTTCACCATGTGTTTGTATCACCAATAACAATTACCTTAGACAGTATAATCTTGACGATCTCATAAAGCTGCTGGAAGCGGTCGCAGTGCGTGGCTGCGATGGCCTGCCCGAGCGCGGTGATCGCGTGACGTTTGTACACCATCTCTTGTTTGCGGCTCTCCACTAGTAGTGCGTTGATAACCTCGGAAGCCAGCGCTTGTGATACTGGAGGCTCGTTTTCTTTTACTCTGTGGGATTAGAATCGCAATAATTGATAAAACAACAAAAATGTATTACAGCATTAAAAGAGGTAAATAGGAAAATAAACGGGTCGTATCAAGTAGAACTATCATGAGAGCCGGTAAAAGTGTTAAAATAAATCCCCAGACAGGTATTCAACTACTTCAGAATGTTCAAAACGACTTCTTCAAGCCAGTAAGAACAAGATAAAACCCCTTATCTCATTTCACTTGGAGTAACCGCATTTTTTTATAAAATAAATTCAGATGACGACATTTACTTTTGGAAAAGTCCTACAAGTTTTGGCGTGTCAAGCTTTAGTTACAGATTGGATTAATAATAGGGGCCGAAAACAAATTCCATACTAGCGTAGGTAGTAACAAATACACTCACGCGCACAACTCAGCGAGTGCCACAATGACATGTTCCTTGCCGTCGAACGTCTTGCCGTGCACGGCCGCTAGCATGGAGCGTATCAACTGCTCCCGGTGCTCGCCCAGACCTGACGACACATCCTTGCATATCGCCTTTATTGCGTTTGCCGCCTGAAATTGACAAAACAAGGATTGAAAACATTTATTCGTATATCGTTTGGGCAGTGGCGTACACAGAGTTTTTAGACAGGGTAGGCAGAAAATTAAAAAAAAATGCACAGAAAATCCAGAATAACCGATTGCTTTACCTAAACATGTGAGGCAATTAAACGAATTATGATTCATGATTCGTTAGGTAAATCAATCGTAAATTCAATACAAAACAATATGTTGTTTAGTATTGAATTTACGATTGATTTACATTGAGTTTGTAAATGTGTACAACTACTTTTCACGATCACTTTTTTTTTCGCCGTTTTGATAACGCATAATTTGCTTTTCTCTATACACACACCACCTGAACTGACAACTTTCACAGTGAATATTAACTATTTTTCACAATATTATCAATAAAATCTTAAATACATGCTATCATAGCCCGCAATCACAAATAAAACGAAACAAACAATGGCGTCGGAATATAAAAATAATACTACAAAAAAGTAAGGGTAGTTTGTGTAACAAAAATTAAAAGAAACAATGCTACTTTTTAAAATAGTCGCATAATCATCTTTGTTCGGAAAACTTCGGTAAGTTTCGTAATTCGTCGTGTAGTAACAAAGCGTAAAAAGCCACTGCCTACCCTGTACGGTTGTGTGCGTTATTTGTTACATTGTGTGCCACGTATGTATAGGAACGCACACTAAATAAATCTGCATGACCACGAGAGCACACATATCAACACGCGAATAGTTTGTGTCTCTCCCGAGGCACTCAGCGGCGCTAGTGCATCGCAATGCGAAGTTGCGTCAAATTGTACGAACGAGCGATCGATGATACTAATGATACGACCGACGCTCGACAGGTGGAGCCAATTTATACATAAAGTTTTTTTCTTTATTGATAAATTAATATTAGTTTTTAATATTTATCCGATTTAGGTGCCTACCCGGCAGTGTCTTTCTGTCTTTATGGACCGAAAGCCACTGGTTTAGGGGAAATCAGTTAGCTCGGAATGGTGTATATTCGCACAGCAGAGTATTCGCTCTTTTGTTGCCCGTAGTTTTTATTGTAAATGCATAATCAGCTTAGAGTGTTCCAACTAGCTAGGACACAGGCGTCCTCTCTGTGAGAGAGTGGGCTATAATCCATTACACGGGCCCAGTGCAAGATGGTGGATGTCACATGTCTCCGAATTTTGACATTCCGGTTTCCTCACGATGATTTCCAACACCGTTTTAAGAGAATAGGGTATTACAGCCATTTTTGAAAAGTGTCTTAGTTAGATTCTAGAGTGCTAATAAACCACTTAAAAAAACAATATTTTCGATTAGTGCCATAAAAATGCATTTAAATTTTACATTTTCAAATTTCGCGCGTAATTCGACGAACACGCTGGACGCAGTAGACACCATATTGCTTTGTGGGTGGGTATGTCGTCAATTTGTTATATAAACAAATGCGCTGATATTTTAAAAGTATAGTAAGTATTTATAATTTAAAAAATGAGTTATTTTTCTACATGTCGTTGGTTTGCGGTTTCTGAATGCAAAATAATATTTAAATAAAACACTTTGGTACTGGTACTCAGTTGACTTGCGGTATGACGTAATAACATGGCGGCTATTATTTCATGGTTTTGAAAAACAGATAAAAAAAACTGAAATCTTTAAAATGTATTCAAAAAATTATTTTGTTATTTCATGAACTGAAACTAACATTTTCTGACTGCATTTTGCCGAAGCTATCACAATAATATATTTTTAGATTTTTTCTCATATAGAGGAAAATACCCTGTTGGTGATGAAATCAAATACTCATAGTAAAGTGCCTTCCTGGGTCCCTCACGTCCTAACAATTCGTAAGTCGGGGCAGGTACTCACTCGCCACCACTGCTTTTGTTAATGCTCCCAGAAAAAATAATTACATTCGCACAGATGAAAAATATATATTTAATTTTCTTGATAATCACAACTGGTGCGTCATTACAAGAGCCATGGACTATTGCACAGCAAACACATAGGTATACCCATAGCCTAAAAGAGCGTAGGTGCAAAATAGAAGCATCAAATTTTGTTGCCTGCACATGACCGCAGTGCTAAGCAGCAACCTTGTTTATACACCGAGAAATTTTAATGGTTGTTTTCCCATGGCAGAACAACTTGCCATAAGGAGTACTTTCGAAGCATAGAGTAAAAGTAAAAAAATAAAGACATTTTTGTTACAAAATAATTAAAAAATATTCATCAACTCGATAAAACACTACTCAATAGTAACACTAGAGGTAACTTGTAGGTACTACTCGAATCGCACGCACCGCCAACAAAGGGAACAGCGATGCATAAATGTTCAAAGCAAAATAAACTCTCGCATTCGGTGATTTTTCACAATGGTTAATCTGCAATTTTTTGTTTCTAATATTTTATTTGTTTATAAAACGATTGTATTGTATTACAAAGACAATATCATTTCGCTGCGGGAAAAAAACCATTAAAATTTCACGGTGTATACAATAATAACTAAAATTGTCAATAAAATAGAAAATTAAATACTACAATGACATAAATAAGTTACCTGAATCTTTTTCGTCCAGCTACTAGAGTTGAGGCACCTCTCAATCTCCTCTCGTATGACTGGTAGATGTTGTTTGATGCCACTCTCTCGCGCCGGGCTGATGTCTGTCCATATGTCTTCGAACATCTCCACTGTTGTTGAGTCTAGAAATTCAATTTGAGCAAATGTTAATAAGACAGATTAAGATTTTTTTATTTAACATTTTAACCGCTTACGTCGAATTAATCCGACAAATATTTTCGGGTCCATATCGCCAGGGTCATCTAATTACGACCAAAATACAATAGCTCGTTTAATATGTCGTAAAAAGTTAAGTATTGCACATCCCTCTTTGTTGTAGGTATTTATTTCTCGATTCACTGTGCCGGGCACTGGGGGCATGACAACTGTTATAGAGTCGGGCGGTTAAAAGGTTAATACCTCACAACTTTTAACCATGTCTGTGCTTTTGTCGTAACAAACTTCGTAAAGTTTGACCAAGTTTATTAAGATTTCAGAGTGGCAGACTGCGACAGCAACACTTTCTGGCCAAAAACTCTGTCCATGGCTTTTCAGATATAAGTGATATCGCTTGCAATACTGATCCAAAGTGACTAACCAGAAGGCCGACCAGTATCATTGCCGAGCGCTACTGCGATATCGCGTACGGATTCGGTATCGCTGCTGATCGGGACAGCGACATCCTTAGTATCTAAATCGAATACATTTAAACGAGCAATTCTTGTATATATATAATCTGAATCTCGGAAACGGCTCCAAAGATTTTCATTAAATTTAGTAAGGGCGGGTTTCGGGGGCGATAAATCGATCTAGCTAGGTTTCATTTTTAAAAAACGTCAAACCAAAAAAAAGAAGAACGATCAAAGCTCGGTCATCCAGATATTAGGTCTTTAATGAGCATTAAAACGTAAATATATCGAAATTTCGAAAAGGCACTGCGATGAGCAGTTCATTATAAAATCTGCAAACAAAAGACTCGCAAACACATACTGCTAATCTATACCACTAACATAAGATTTGAATACAGGTTTATTCGTCGAAGACTTGATCAAGCTTACAATAACTCCTCAAATAATCACTATTTAAGAGCGTTCATCGCGCGCGGGCTAGCAACGTCTCATTTACAGTGGTTTTTCGTGATATTTATTTTACTCTCTCTTTTTTTTACTTTTTTTACATTTAATCGCAATAAGTACTGCAATATGAAAATAATTGACGGTGTGTCGATTTTTATAAGTAAATGCCAAACTAACTGTACAAAAAACATAAGCATACAAACTTATAAATACCAACGATCTAGTGCTTAGCTGAAAAAAAAATGTACTTTGATTTAACCTTAATAAAATAATCACGCAAAACCACTTCAAATGCAACGTTGCCAGCCCACGCCGGATAAACTCTCTTAACACTCACCATCTTCCTTAGGCCCATGCATAGCTAAGAACACCATCGGCGCTAATAAGGTCTCGTTATCCTTGACATGCTCTATCTTAGCCTTGGAAATAGACTTGAGACAGAGCGCGATGGCCGACCGGGACATGTCGTCTTCTTTTGTTTCGTATAATGTTACTAGCTTCTTCATTAGCTTTTCTGCTGATTGGACCTGTAAGGTTTCAGTCAAATGTTACTAATAATGTGATATGTATTGCTAATCAGAAAAAAAAGTTGTCCTTGTGTTAAAATATTTTTGTATGGGAATAATTCAATCGACATCATAAACCTCATTTTATGAGCCCACAGAACTGCTACTTGTGCCTTTTTGTTGGTTCTTCTAATGGAAATCATGAGGATTTTTTTTACAGTTTTTAATCAGACTGGGCAATACTGCTTCCCATTCTACTCATTGATTTGGCAATCCAGAAGCTTAGAATAGGCATGTTGACACATGTTACAAATTCATGTAAAGTTATGTTTTATACATTAAAGGTAGGTTTTCAAAACCTAAAATGAAATTTTAAGAAATTAATTATTCGTCTTAAATTAATTAAAATTAATTTAAATTGCATTATTTAGTACTCATTATCACGTGACTGTGAACACCAATCGGAGCGCGATGACGTCACTATCCGGGAAACAAGCAGAGTTCAGCTGTCATAACATAACATATCCAAGATAAAGTTCCACCGATGAATTATTTCTCTCGTTAATTTGTTACAATAGCGTTAATATTTTACGATTTTTATCACAATGGAGACTGGATTCATCAAAGGAAGTAGTAGTAACTTACCGAAAGTTGATTATTTGATGGCGGCAAGTTTCTTTGTTAGAAACAACGATTTTTGTGCAGCGGAGCTTAGAAACGTAAACATGTCTTTGTAAGTACCTATTATTTTACACTGATATACTTTGTTCCAAATGAAAGAGACACCTTATTCCTTTTATATACTATTTTATCATAATTAGAACTACTTAACATCCATCATCAACTAAATAAAAAGTTTATAGGTTATTTATGGTTATGTACAAAGTTTTAGTAGAATATTTACGCTCCTATTTTGTCTATTCCAGATCTTCAAGAGAATCTTATAGCGATGATGACGTAGGATACGTCCAGTTGAAAAGAGAATCAAATATTTGTACTGTGAAGTGCCGCTTGTGCCCTGAACACAAAGTTCGTACTAAACCATACAGTCACTATCATTGTGGATGAAATAAACAGTGTTGTGATCAGTTCCCAATGCCACGATTGTGCTGCGTCAGCGGGTGGGTGCAAACATGCAGCGGCTTTTTTGATGTGGCTACATCACAGAAGTGAAGAGCCGTCTTGTACTCAGGTAGAATGCTACTGGAAAAAGTCTGAACTATCTAAGGTGGGAACAACATTGAAATTCATAACCACTACAGAATTAGCTAAAGGACATGCTTCGACTTCTTCAGATGCCAGTGTTTTTGAAAAATTTGTGGAACAGACTACAGCGAAGGGTATCAGAAACTGTGAATTGTTAAGGTATGTGCAAAAGATCACTAATGAGCTAGAAGGGCTCTCTATGTACCAGTTAGTGCAGAACTATAGAGAACAATGTAGTGAAGAGTTCATCAAGCATATATCTGGGTTATTTACTACTGAGCTATTAAAAAATGTTGAACAAAACACAAGAAACCAGACCCGCAGCAACTTGTGGCACGAGTTAAGGTTTGGCAGAATAACGGCATCCAAAGCTTATGAAGTTAAAAAATGTAAAACAAGTGATGGTGCCTTAGTATCCTTGATTATGGGTGGCAACATTCCTGATACTCCAACAATGAAACGTGGCAGGGTTATGGAATGTAAAGTACTACAAATAGTACAAACCATGCTAAAAAAACGAATACAAAAATGTGGTCTTTTTATTAGCAAACACTTTCCCATGATTGCTGGTTCACCAGATGGAATAGGTGAGCAGTTTCTCATAGAAATCAAATGCCCCTTTAATGAAAACACTATAAAAAATTACATACAGAATGGGAGACCTTCAAACAAGTGTTATGACCAGATGCAAATCCAAATGTATGTTTGTGGGTATAAAAAGTGCTACTTTTGTGTTGCAGATGTTCACTTTCAAAATAATAATAAAGTTAATATTATACTAGTGGAGTTTGATGAAGAATATGTAAATTCTTTATTACAATCTTTATTGTTATTTTGGAAAAGAAATATCTACCCATTGTTGTATAAAACAACAGAAATATAGTAAATAAAAATACTGATTATTTGTATTTTAGTCTTTTATTTTTAGTTTCACATTGTTAGTAACATATTCACTTAATAATTAATGAGTTTTGTAAATTTATTAGACCACAAGCTATAACTATGATATCATCAAGTTTCCCTAAAAGATAATTGTTTACGCAAGCATGGGGCTTCAAAAAAGAAAACTCCCTGATGCGTCTAATGACTCTTTCTATGTGAATCCGCAGACTTGCATTTTTTTTTGTCTCTTTAACTTCCTCTTTAGATAATTTATTGCCTGATACTACGCTGGGTGGCCTTGTTAGTTTACATCCAACCGCAAGTAATAGTGGTTCAATATGTTTAAAGCCTCTGTCAGCCATTACATGCGATCCACTAGGTAAGCAGTTAAGAAAAACACAATTTTCTACCAGACATACATCACTAATTCTCCCTCCATAGCCCTGTGAAACATAATTCACCAGTCCATTCGGTGTACTAGAAATAAGGTATTTTATGGTGTTAGCCTTTTTATATTCTGACCAAGTTAGAGCTTGATGTAAGGCTTTACCAGGTTTTTGAACTTCAATTTCCAGACAATCTATTATGCAAGTTACATTATAATATTTTTTTCTAAATGCTATGGGCAAACATCTTTTGATAGAAGACTTGTCTAAGTTCACAATAAAAGGCCTCATGACTTTAGCAATTTTATGTATATTTTCTGTAAATATTTTAGATGCATATGATGTACTTATTTCAAACTCATCAGAAAGTTCAGAAAACTTGGTGTCTAAACGAATTTTCTTCAAACACAACAATATGTGATGTGTATGAATACCAGTATGCTCATGTATAAATTTAATTAAATCATAACAATCTTTAGGTACACCAATAAAGAACTGTGGCCTTTTTTCTATTTTATCCACAGTATGATCTACCATACATTTTAAATTAGCTTCTTTTTTCAACTCTGGTTCATTAAAACTACTTGTGTCAGAAGAAGTTTTTGACATGAGTGCAACTGATGGAGTGTATATTGATATATCACTGTCAGATTTGTCATCATTACTTATGTTGTATACACTTGGTCCAAATGGTTGTGGTTTTATAAATGGCTTCAATTCCGACATTTTGAATGGAGAAGTAGATACAGATGTGCTAGAAAACTTCATTGGCGAGGTTTGCTTTGTATGTGATTTGGTTTCAGTCTGAGTAGTTTTACTTCGATGTTTGGCTGTAATATATATCTGGGCCGCTTTATCAATTTTTTGTTCATGGAGTTGATCTGCAAAAATTATAATTAATTAAGTGCTTTATATGTAGAATTTTTATTTAGTTCATACTTATAAAGGTCATAAATAACCGGAGCTTGTTTGGTATGGAAAGGAAGAATGGAAAAAGATACAAAAGACATAATATATGAAAGAACAGGTACATAAATTAGGCCATTAAGATATGAAATTAGGCCTGTGGTTTGGCTTTCATGGTACGTAATACAAAGGTGCCTACATCCATCTCCAGATATTAAACTACATACAGAGGTACCGAATATGATGAAAATTGGTTCAAGGGGTAGCAATGTAACAATGATACAGTGACAGACAGATGGTGCGTCCTTTTACATTTACTATTTAATGGATGTCAATGAGTACTGACCTTCATCTTGACTTGGCACATCAATATGTAAATTTTCACTTTGTTGAAATGAAGCTGCTCTCATCTCTTCTTCACATTCATTTATCATTGCGAGTCTTTGCCTTTTTACCGCTGCTGGTCGACAGACATCAGGAGAATTAGAAGTACTGACTCTCATTGGTTGGCAAGCAAACTTTGTAGGTAAACAACCAGGTCTCATTCTTATTCGAGATACCACACCCATTGTAGTATATTCAACATAATTTTCCATGTCATTTTGGAGCTGAAATTTGATTAATGTTTAGCAATTAGTTACTTAGAAGTAGCAAAGTAAACAAACAACAACAACAAACAATTAATTAATATTTGACGCTTTATTTTGCCTCATATTCAAAAATAAAACAATCTAAAACAATTTTTATTTGTATTTATACTAGTTAAACGAACTTACATCAAAGTGATCTTCACAAAAATTACTGGTACTTGTTGTTGTCAATGATGCTGGATGTCTTCTAGCAAGCGTTAACCACTTTCTCCTTATTTGTGCACTTTTTGGAACGTTAATGAAAAGTTTTTGGGGCGAACTGATTGACGTACTTTTGCACATCGGCACTGCACAGCATTTGTAAAACGATGGATTCATTTTTAGGGCTTATAATCAACTTATTTCTAAAAACTCAGACAAGATCAGTTAACTTTGACAGAACGCGAGATTTGTTTATCGGTCTGTGACGTAAATCATAGTCACGTGACAGTTTGGAGCGTTTTAGCGGGAATTTTGAAAACGATGTTTAGTTATGTATTTTTTTTATTGAAATGTGTCATATTTTTTCATGAAATAGTGTTTTTCGTGTTCGTATAGGGTCAATCTATAAAATAAAAGCAATCGCAAAAATTAGTCAACATCCCTATTCCTATTCGTCTTGTTTAGCAGAATATTAGGTATAACAATCTACAGAACCATAATATAACACGAAAATGATGTCTAAATTAAATAAGTTTATCATCAACGCAATGTGCGAAAAAATTGTAACACTTAACAAACTCACCTTAGCATAAGCCGAAACTTGACCCAACGCTTCAGCGTAATTCTTCCTCACAGTGGAATTCCTATCAAAGGTTCCAGTCAGTAGGTTTGACATGATCTTCCCAGCGACCGGTTCTAGGTCAGTTCTCAAGTAATGAGCGGCTAGTACGATGAAGTGACAGACTGCCACTTTAGTACCCAGTTGTGGGGATTTCATCAGCTCCAAGATCTTTGGAAGCATTTCTTTCATTACTTCGATGTCAACGTACGGCATACACTGTGGAAGGATGGCTAGTTAGATATTTTCTTCGAGAATATTCAGGATAAATCCTACCAGACAATGATGTTTATTTCTGTAAATTGGTTTTAAAAAAAGATTTACACTTCCAAATCACTACATAGTATAAAACAAAGTCGCTTTCTCTGTCCCTATATCCCTATGTATGCTTAAATCTTTAAAACTACGCAACGGATTTTGACGCGGGTTTTTTTAATAGATAGAGTGATTCAAGAGGAAAGTTTATATGTATAATACACCGACCTCCACGCGGGCGAAGCCGCCGGCAAAAGCTAGTATTATATATTATAACTATACGCGGTCGATGTCGCCTATCCGACCACTGAGAGGACTTTGAAGAAACATCGAAACAAGCTCAGGAGTCAGTCTCCTTTATTGTAAATCTACGTTTAAATACGACCAACAAATGGTTGCAAAGTCGTTTTAAATCACGGAAGTGAAAAAACCAGTGGAAGTGCAATACAACAAAATTACTATAGGAACTGTTGTCGCCAAACTCACACAAATAAACCGATAATCATATAAAGCACTACAAATAATCAATTCGTTTGATTCGTCGTTTTACTTTTAGTAAAAACTAGCATAAGCCAAATATCCTACGTCTGGAAATAAACCTCCATGCTGTAAAGATAGGATTTATTTTGCTTTAGCTCTGAAAGTATTTACAACGTTTTGTAATTTATAGTGAAACTAGATTCGACCATAAATGGCAGTATTGTCAGTGGTCGCAATTTCAAATTTAACTGTGTTAACCATAAGGTTGACATTCGCGTCATAGGTCGATATCTAGTGCTATTTGACCAAGGTCGCACCAGTGCAGCATACATTGAATTTTGAATTACATTATCGATATCGATAGATACTTTTTCGAATTAAACAAAAAATCGGGTAAATCTTGTTGAGAGTTTAGTAATAAAACTGTAGGTAGAATGACGTAGTACTTATTATTTGAAAATTAAATAATTATAGTAATTACGTTATTATGTAAAAGTTTGGCTACATTTTTGCTACAAAGCTTCTATGCAACCTAATACACTTCTTAGAATAAATTTCGTGTGTGAATGTTAAGTAACCTATATTTGTATTGTACAGTTATTTTGTAATAAATAATGAATTACTCATTTTCTTATATCGATATCCATCGATAAAACCAACATCCGACCCGACTACATCACTAATTGAGTAGCGAAGTACTTTCTAGAACGAAATAGAGAATACAATCAATCCAAAATAAACTTTAATTTAATTGTATAAGGTCCATTTTAACTAGACCTTATATAACATTTTTAGTAAATTGAAATTACCTAAGATTTTATTAGAAAACAAATAAAACCGTACTTATCAATGGTCCGAAACACCTCCATTTTCAAGATTTATTCTCCTACTATCATTTTGCACTCCAAAATGGAACAAAACGAGCATAGCTACGGAAAAATAAATTTGTCACGAGACTAGCAACTCGACGCGATGTTAGAATACGACTGGGACCAATTAAGCGTAACAACGCTTATTTGTGGCACGCGTGCCACGCCTACTATGCATTTCCACCTGCTTTTTCTCTTCCGTATTTTAAATCACGAACGCGCGGCATTGTGACTTTTATTTACATTAACATAAGATTTAAATTAAAATGATTGGCTGGTGCTAGTAAAATGCAACAACTATAACTCCATACTATGGGCTGATATTTTCAGGAAAAAAAAATATAACGAGATAAGGTATTTTGACAGAATTTGCTTTTGGGCCGAAAGTAGATGTGTAATTTACTCTCGGTCCAAAAAAAAAATCTGTCTAATAAATAATTTATAATTCCAGCTAAAAGAGCTGTTTCTCTTACTTTAACAACAGTATCAGTAGTGTAGTGGTGTCGCGCTGCGCTCGCTCTCATGTCATCTAACACGTCTCGTGTCGCGGTATCAGCTAGAGCTGTCGAGAGGTACGACAGTCGCGCCGACTCCAGTTCTCCTGCCGCGCCCGCTAGAGCCGGGATCAATCGCGCTAGGAACGGTTTTAATGTTTCCCCGGCTGCGGTTACTAGTTTGGAGACTGTCTGTAAACTGAGGATAACATTTTGATGCTGTTTGAATGTGGTCTACTGGGGCCATGCAAATATTTATGACGAGATACAGATGCTACACGGAAACTCAAACGAAACATCAGTTTGAGGTAGTGTCGGTAAAAATGGCGAGAGGTGCCAATATCGATATAATATTAAATGAACAAAGTTGTTCAATTGACACGCCGTATGACGGCGGCTACTTTTTCATGGTGTTCAAAAACAGATTAAAAAAACTGAAATCTTTGAACTGAATTTTATTTTATTTTTTTACTATTTCTTGAACTAAAACTAACATTTTCCGAGTGCATTTTGCCTAAGCTATCTCAATAATATATTTTTAGATGTTTTCTCATATAGAGTAAAATACCCTATTGTGCATGTAAGAAAAAGAAATCACATACCTGACACTCCTAACTTCCTTGACTACATTGGTGATGCCTGTGTCCAGTAGAACTGGCAGTATAACAGACACCACCTCTTTACCGTCCTTGCCTGTGCTCACGTCGGCTGCACGAATACACAGCTAAAAATAAAAAATAAATGTTCTAAGAGTCATGTCCTCTTATAAATTTTAATCAGTTCGGAATTATCCGAAGTCAAAACTCTCTTGCTCTAAATAGTATAAAATAAAGCCGCTGTTTTCGTCTGTGTGTTTCTGCGCTTTCTTCTAAACCACGCAACGGATTTCGATACGGTTTTCAGTATCATTTAAAGAATTTCTTCTGGAAGGATTCATGTATATGGATGATAGGATGGATATTATAGTAGAGAAAAGCCGAGAATTAAAAGATTTGTAATGATGTCGTAAAAATATTTTTCTGCGCTTACATTGCTGACGTTGGCTAAACTGTACGAGATAGACCAAAATAATGTACTACGGAATTGTATGTCTAAAAAAGGTCTACAAAAAACTCGTAATCTATCTCGTAAGGATAGTTTATAATAATAAAAATATAAAAGGCTGATGAAATACTGTGAGTTCACAGTAACCATTTTATGCATAATTTTATCTGAACTTTGGCCGTTCATAATGTACTCATATATCGAAAAAGTAAAGAAACCATCGTCATAGAAACCTCGCACTTGTAATGGAAATTCAAAATTACATTTAAAAAAAAATTATAAGGCTTTTTCAAAAATACGTATTTCCTTGAACAAGTTTTGTCTCTGCAAATCTTCGCTCACTCAAATCTCCACGCGCCAACTTTCGTTCAATGTTATCACGTTCTCACTCGCTTGCATTGCGTTGGATGAAACAAACAAGCTTTTCAATCAAGCTCAAGTAGACGATAGACGGACCGGGAAGGGCCCTCTTCAGTATTAATCTTACCTTTGATAGCACGGTAGCAGTGGAGGTGGCCGCTTGTCTGGTACCTTCGTGCACGTCATCCATCACTCTGAACAACTGCAGCCATATCGTCGGCAATTGTTCTAGCGACTCGTGCAGACTTTTTGCGCCTCTGTATAATAAGGAATAGATACGATTTTTAATACAGAATACTTAAATTGTTTTTAAATTGGTAAAACAGAATGATAGATTAGAAATGATAATATAAAAAATACAATAACTCCTTAAAATAATACATAGGATACGAGAGCAGTGCCCCGATTTACGACTTGTAGATCGCGATTTACGACTTGTAGATCGTGATTTACGACTTGTAGATCGTGATTTACGACTTGTAGATCGTGATTTACGACTTGTAGATCGTGATTTCGAACCCAGGGAGGCACGTTACTTTCGGCTACAGGCTCTCATAACGTTGATGTAAAACATCGTGAGGAAACCGACATCTCAATTTGAAGACGTGACATCTACAACCCGCACTGGACCCGCGTGGTGGATTATGGCCCACTCCCTCTCACACAAGAGGCCTGTGTTCCAGCAGTGGGAACGTTTTAGGCTGATTTTGTATGCTATTATCATGAATTTATGGAATATTTTAAGTTAAAGTGCATTATTTTTTGTTGACGTGACTTGGAGATTTTGCATCACCCGACCAATAATAATAAATCATCGAAAATAGTAGCAAGAGATGCAACATCTCCATGTCACGTCAACAAAAAAAAATGCACTTTAACTTATAGGTACAGGATAAGTTTTTATCCAGTGCGCAAACTGTAACCATGAATTCAGCATATCATTCTAGACCCCCCAGCGTAGAAATTTAACGTTAGTTTTACAAAAAAAAATCCGCTGTTTCATAGAAAAGTGCAATACCTACGCAGTCAAAATGTATGAAACAGCTGATTTTTTTTTTATTACTGACGAAAAACTTCTGCTCTGGGGGTCTAGAATGATATGCTGAATTCATAGTTACAGTTTGCGCAGTGGATAAAAACTTACCCTGTATTTTAAGATAAAGTGCATTTTTTTTTTGTTGATGTAACATGGAGATGTTACATCACCCGATCAATAATAATAAATCATAGAAAACAGTAGCAAGAGTTTACAAGTGATAAGTATGTTTCACCTCAATAAATCGGCGAGCGCGTTACAGCAAGACATCCTCACTCTCCATTGGTTCGATGTGAGATTCGCTACTAAATCATCCAATATCTGTTTGTGATATTTGTGTACCTTAAATAGAAACACATTATTAGTACCTCTGTTCACACAAAGAAGTAAATATATCTTATTACTATCAAGACTGAAAGATGAGCTGAAATATTTTCAGAACATTGTAAAGAGGATGTCATAGAGGACAAAGGCCTTAGTGTGAGTTTCTTTTAACCATCTCGACTTAACGCATCGACCGCGTTCGGCGCTCCTATTAGCCCTGGATGAGCGAAGGGCCAATCGGAACGCCGGACGCGGTCGATGCGTTAAGTCGAGATGGTTAAAACAAAATCACACTAGACCCACAGGATTGCTGGCTGGCTTGGCTGACAAGTCGGCAAACCTCCTACTGGACAGCGGATACCTTCGCATCGTTGGCATGTAACGTCAAAGAAAATTGCCGATACGCTGTCAACGCCATGGGCAAAGTTAAAACCTGCCTGCAATATAAATCAAACTACATCACAACTGAGGCAGTGGTGGCCCAGTGGTATCGACCTCGACTGGTAGGTCGTGAGTTCGGACCCAAGCAGTTTACTTAGTGTATTTCATTTGATCACCACGGCTCTTAAAACTGTGAAGGAAAACATCGTGATGAAACCGGCATGTCCTAGAGCCAAAAGTTCGAGGACATGTGACTTCCGCCATCCTGCACTAGGCCCGCGTAGTGGATTATTGCCCACTCCCTCTCCCAGATTGGAGACCTGTGTCCCAGCAGTGGGAACGTAGTTGATTATGACATCACAACCTTGTTTGACGAAAAAAATATAGCTCTCTACAAGCAAAATTAGACTTTTTTTCTTTGTATAACTTACAGTAGCCATAGTGTTGGGCACGATGGCGTGCCAGATGCTCTGCATGGAGTTCTGTATGCGCGGCGTGGGGTCGAACCGGTAGCGGTACAGGCGGGGCACTATCTTAGGTAGGTGGTCTGATAACTGGGCACCCGCTTGTAGGGCTATTGAGTGGAAACCGAACGCCGCACCTGAGGAAAAACCATGCATGTGTTTTTATGTGCGGTCACCAAGAAAAAGTAACCACGGTCGTCGGATATAGTTGAAGTTTGGTTAGAAACCGATTAATGTTGTAGAAAACGAAGAGTTCCTTTATCAAATTAAATTTTATTTCCATTTCATAGGATACTTTTAATCGCGGTAGTATGTTCCCGAGGGATAACTTCCGACCGCCACTCGGCCGAAGCCGCTGACAAAAGCTTCATATAAAACTAGCTTTTGCCCGCAGCTCCGCCCGCGTGGATGTCGGTTATCGCGTAAACAAGTAGCCTATGTCCTTCTCCGTATCCCAGGATATATCTCTGCCAAATTTCATGACGATCGGTTCTGTGGTTTAGGTGTGAAAGCGTAGCAGACGGACAAACAGACAGAGTTACTTTCGCATTTATAATATTATAGTAGGGATAAAACACGAACAAAAAATTGACTAACCTTTCTTAGAGTTCCACATGGAGTTGTGATGCGCTAGATGCATGAACTTGTATAGTAGATCCGGCTGGTTCAGATCTGACGCGAGAGAACACAATTCCTTGTAAGTAGACAGGTTTCCGCTGAAACAATGAATTTTATTTTGTTAATTGTCTTTTAGAGAAGATTATGAGATAACAAGCTATAAGTTTTAGGGAAATCAGGCGTCTGCATGCAGTAGTAGTACTGCTGATTTAATTGCGTCATATTTTGGCACTTATTGCACTAGATTAGGTTGAATTTGAATTAATTCACGCGCTAGTCCATTGCCTACTCCAGGATGCATATCTGGTACGGGTCGCAATCCTTCCCTATCCTAAAGGCACGTCTTCCACCATTACAGCACTCCCGGTCTACTCCTTGATATGCAATAGTATCTGTAGCACCATGAAACATGAGGATTCAAGGGCAAATCTTGACATGCATTCGATTAATCGAGTCTGGCCAAACCACGCTGGTGTCGGTGTATTTCATTAATTCATATATTAATACGTGAACAACTTTGTAACCCTTTTTATCAAAATCACGCGGACCGAGGAATATGAAATTGAAGTATGGTCGAATTTCGGCCTGCGGTCGACCACTAGTTCATATAATAACGAACCGCAACCACCTAAGATTTAAAAAACAAGGTCAAATACTAGGGAAACTTCACAAACGTGATAGGCTGCAATATCCAGAGATGACTCACCCAGTAGGAGCCTTCCCCAGCTGCCCCTCCTCAAATATCTTGGTGTCGTCCGTGACCTGCGCGACGGAGCGCTTGCCGCTCGTCAGCTGCTCTATGATCTGACCCACCAGCGCTTGCTTCTGACTCTCATCAGAGTTCTGGTATACCAGGGATAGACCTTTACTGGCTACATCTTGGACTATGTCTGTGGAGAAAATGATTGGATAGAATTTCATAAAATTTTTAAAAGATAGGATAGGTTTGCATCTGTTGTATCTACTAATAAAAGACACAACTGACTGTTTACTACATTTATTTAACTAAAATGCGCCTGCGCATCAGCATGTCTCGCCTCTGAATGCGAGATGTGATTAAACTGATCTTTAAGAAATAGTAGCAGTAAGAGAGAAGCTATTTTGTTTCAATAAAAACGTCAGATTATCAGACTAACTATAGGCCAATCAGGTAAGACTGGAAGCCAACCCCAGCATACTTGGGAAAAGGCTAGGCAGACGACACCTGTGTTTTGACCCCACTTACCGCTATTCTCTGAGAGGAAGTCCATGAACACATCTTGTAACACTTGCAGCTTGTTCTTGATAGGCTCACGTTCGGGACAGTTCTTGAGCAGCGCCAACAACCATATACTTGTTGCCTATGGAGAGCCACAAATTAAGATACGAAGCTTTTTTTCAGAACAACACAACAACAACATTTCGATTAGTAACTCAACGAAAGAAACTAGCTATCTATTTAGAAATTTAACTTGTGGCGGACATGTACAACGCCCCACATACGAAACTTCAAATCAACAAATGTGGAAAACACAAAAAGTAAAAGTGGCGCCATCTACAATGCCTTATGCGAACTACTCAAGACTTGACGTCACACCGCAACTACATCACGCAAGCAGAGTTTACCGCGCAATCTACATATACACAATATCCCGACAACAATCGCCCACCAGACACAACACCCGTCTGGTCGGAGGATCCTCCCTTTTCAATAGAGTATGAGTGAACTTTACACCCTGTTCCTCATACCTCTATAAACTCATCATATAATAGTGCAGAGATAGCAGTGGTGGCCCAGTGGTAATGGCCGCGACTTACGAGTTGTAGGTCATTAGGGTGAATACTTTCATCACCACTGTTCTCAAAACGGCGAAGGAAAATATCGTGAGGAAACTGACATGTCCTAGAGAAATTCATAGACATGTTACATCTAGCAACGCGCACTGGACCCTCGTGATAGATTACAGCCCACTCCCTCTCGAAGAGGGAAGGAATCAGCCTGCCAATACACACACTTAATGAAGGTAGTGAAGTAATCGATATACTTCTATAGAGGTTTTTTGCTAACCATATGAATTACTTTCACTATAGGCCGCTTTCCGAATTATAAAAATAGCGCTGTGAGCACTAACGTAAATAATTTGCGTTCCAAGTTAGATATCACGATTATGACAGCTAAAAAGTCCGCGCTCACAGTGCTCACTCGACGTTAAAACCTATATACACCATATAAACCTTGTATACACCACAAATTGCGTCTTCTTATTTGGTTAGGTGGCGATTCTATCCAGTAGCCCTATTTCTAATAAATCTAAGTTAGCTAAAGATATGATACGACTCAGAACAAAACAGCGCAACTATCATTTGATAGCGCTCATGGTGATAGGGACATCGTTATTGCGCTCACGCCAATACGGAACGGTTGTGAGCGCGCTCAAATCGATATTATCGTTATTCTGAACGTAGCCATAGTTTTACCTGTCTAGAATGAGGATGTGGATGTCTTCCAATCTTGAACAATTCCTTTAATAACCACTCCAATAACTGGTCATTCTCCTTCAAAGCGTCCGTATTCTTTACTTTTGCCGCACCCTGGACATAAAAAAGTTACATTACTACAAAAGAAACTGTGGTTGACAGAGTAGATGTAACATTTTAGACATGAAGCATTCTACAAACAAATATTGAACAGCACAGTACACTTAAACTCAAAGCATTTATTTCAAATAACCCAATTACAGGCACTTTAGAATTGTCATGGTCGGTGAGTTAGAAAGATGAAGCTAGTCGCCCATTCCAAAGCGCAGTAGGTATATACGGAGAAGAACGGGCAAGAAACTCCAAGGACACTCTTTTAAAAGCATGATATTGTTACAAAAAGTTGGTTACATCATTATGTCACTTATTGTGCTGTTCAATTTTTGTTTTGTAGATTGTGAGATTGTTGATTGATGTGTGATTGTGTGTGACCACTCACAGACATATCTTTATGTAAATTAAAACTTACCTCTTTAGGCAATTCAGTCCACAGGTCTCTGTTTTCATTTGAATTTACTCCTTCAACACATAAAACTAGTGACTCGCCAATTTGTAAGTGGATTTCAAACTCTTTGCTCTAAAAAGAAAAATAAAAGTTTTTAAATGAGCATTCTTTGTTTGAATAACGAAGTTGTATATTGGAAGCGAAGGTTTCGACGGCCACTGACATCACAAAATTAGCACAATTTAAAATGTATTAACTTTAACTTAGGGCAAATTCTACCAAACTTTTATACCTAGAATAAGTCTTATTCTGAGAAAAAAATACATTTTTGACAGTTATTCCATACTAGAACGACATTTCGACAGTTGACGTCTGACAAGACGTCAATTTTCTATTCTATTCTATTTTTAATTAATGGCAATTAAAGCCGATGTCGACTATTCTGCCAATATCTAAAGTGGATTGGAAAAGTAAGTGTGTAATATAAAGTTATTCTATGGCTAAAAGATATCTGTCTTATGTCAAATAAGCATTAATGGTAATAAACTGTGAATAAATAAATCAATTACAAAATTATATACGTTAACTTACATCTTTAGCCATCTGCAGGAAGCCCATAATGATTTGTTTGGAAAAAGACAATCTTTCACCACAACACAGAAGGCCAAGCGTATACAGCGCCCTCTCTTTTAATTTTGACGGCAGTTTTGCATTCCCAACTATCTTGAACAACCTGGGTGAAAAGGAACCAATTTATGACTAAAAAGACTTGCTACATTTGATATGACGGCTGTATGAATGAACGAATCACAACAAAATGCTACTAAGTATCACAAGACCTTTTAAAATGAAAACGTCGTAACGAAGCATTTTAGTTGCAGCTTTATTTGTTAAGTCATTCACGTCGTTAGAACTCTACGAATCAAGTTTAATGAAATGAGAGGTAAATTCGATTAAAGAGAGGATTATATGACCTAGCTGTAGAATAAGCAAAACGTGTTATTTCAGCATCTAACAGTTTTCGACAATGGACACACCAAACTCTACAAATGACGTACACTATCAGAACGTACACTCTCGATTCTGCTAGGGACTTTTTTGCTCCACTTATTCTTTCCAGCTAAAGCACTAGGAAGTGGTGAAAGGCGGGCGTTTTGGGGGGCTGTCTTATGTAATCTTGACCTTAACAAAAGTGCTGACTCTCAGCCTAGTTTGAATAAATGACTTTCGATTTGATTTAGAAAATAATAAAAAAGCAGCGTTGTACATACCTATCAGCAACAGTAAACTTAGTGACATCAACATCATTGATATTCGTGTCACTCTTATTAATGTTGAAAGGGTTTTCGCTCTGTAGTAGCGCGTCTTGCTTCGCCGACGTGTTGGGTAGGGGCAGGCCGCTACAGCGAGCAAGTAGCGATACAGACGAGCATGACGTACTGACGAGTAGGGTTTGTGTACTGGCTAGGAAGTTGGCTGCAAGGTTACACACAAAATAAATTATAGAATAGAAAATACTTTTTACTTTGACTAATAAGTCAAATTGTGACCTTGATGTCTCAGGGGAGCCATGCCTACGATGAAATGAGCGCACCAGAAGACTCTTTTGCTTTTAACGCATCCTCCCGATTTTTTTGCAATTAGTTTGGGCTTGGCTCGGTTTTCAGTAATTATACTAGGTGTAACAAAATAGACGCCTATTTGACTACTGAATCGATTTTCAGTAGCTTTTAATATAGGTATTTTTTTTTAAATTATGTATTTTACCAAAAGAAAATTAAATCTTATTTCAAGGCAGTAAGACTCAATTTTAAATGCATAAAGTAATGCTAGGGTCGACATGTTTTTCTTGATAATAGCAATTAGCTTTAAAAATTATAAGTTTTGGTAATTGAAATAAGCTTTAAACTCCATACTCTAATTTGGGTGTCTGAGCTCTTTCGTTAATTATATTACGCGTTGTTTAGGTAAATCCTAATATTTTTTTGTAGCAACTGACACCTGACCCCCACAATCAAACTACTGGGCATCACCAATACTCAAAAAATTCCAGACCAGTTCCTCTCATTTATTTGAGTAGCCATAACGAAAAAAAATCTGGTCCAGAATTTTCTATGAAAAGTTATGAAACACTTACCCAAAACAACAGCACCTTCTTGATACGGCTCCCAATTTGCCGGACTAAATCCTTTCCCTCCAAACTTCGCCCTCTTCGACAACACGACACATCTCTCGCACATATTCGATAACGCCGACAAGTACCCGCACTGAGCCTCCAAGCTCTTATTATTCTGCCCCTGTACCACAAACTCTTTTATCTCCTTATCTATCGCTGATTTCTCGCTAGTATTCACTGTGATTATCGCGTAGATGACCGCTGCTATATCGCGAATGTCTTCCTTGGTACTGGTCGTGAATAGGTTGCGTAGAAATGGTTGTAGGCTCGTGTATTTGGAGGCCATTTTCTCGGGTACACAGCCGACGATGTCCAGGAAACATGATAAAGGCATCATTTCTGGAGAAAAAAAAGAAATATACAAAAAGTTAAAATATGTTTAACATACCTACTTCTTTAGGCTATATTCACTACAAGTCAGACTATTATTATATAATAAAATCTGTTACTAGCCAGTCCAAATAACAGACCCGCTTCTTTTAACTGTAGCCTGAACCCTGCTATTCAAGAAGGTTTTTTAAGTTACGGGTTTGGTGATGGACTGATCGCCACACCGGAGTCGACATCAAGCAAGCGGCCCACTTAAGAAAACAGCTCTCAAAATATCAACATCATATTCCTATCCTTGCCTCAATTTATTTGGGGTAGTAAATTTATTATTATATTGATAGGGATGTAGTGTGAATATAATAATACTAATTTCGTTAGTTGTAAATGGCTTTTTTTTCTGTTTTATTGTTTGTATTTCTTGTGCCTGTCCCAAATAAAATATTTTTTCTTTCTTTTTATCAGCCGTCATTTCAGTCATAATCATACTATAACGTTCCCACTGCTGGGACACAGGCCTCGTAGTCCTTCCTCTCGGTAAGAGGGAGTGGGCAGTAATCCACCACGCGGGCCCAGTGCGGGTTGGCAGCTGTCACATGCCTTGACATTTTTGGTTCAAGGACATGCCGGTTCCGTCACGATATTTTCCTTAAGCGTTTTGAGAGCAGTGGTAATGAAGTAATTTACCCAAAGTAAAGTACCTGCTTGGATTCGAACCCACGAGTTATAAAACGTAAGTCGCGGCCGTTATCACTGGGCCACCACTGCTGTTACCATCGTCATCTCAGTATTAACCTCTTTTCTAACCATGCAATCATTCACACCACGGAGTAAATACAAAGAGGAGGCGGCCTAAACAACTGTGCACTGTGATTCTCGACTAGGTCCTGACGTCATCAAGTAGGCGTGGCCTTAGTCAGTGTATTGTTGGCGTTCGTCCTGTCAAGTAACGAAAACACGGGGCCGTAATTAGAATCCAATTATTGTACCGGATGTCGCGCGGCTGTCTCATAAATGGAAATAGTCATACAAAATACAGTACCTAGTTAAATTAAATATTCTATCTAAAATCATTTATTTAAAAGACTTTCCCGTGAGACAACTAGTATGGTCCATATTAGTTGTCTCACGGGGGGAAAGTAAAGAACAACTACCACACTGTATGGTAGTTATTGTTTACTTAATTAAAAGTACTTAAAACCTATCTAGTTTATTTAGTTACATTTTAAATAATGTATATTCTAGATTTCTTTCCGAAGATAATCTAAGACAGCAATGGATTAAAAAAAAATTATACCACTATTTCAATAAAAAAATACGTATAAAGTTGGTTCGCAAAATTAATATCAAATAACGGAGTACTCACTGGTACGAAAATTCTGAGTACGACCCTGTTGCATCCTGCACTTAGTGACATCTAGTGTGAGATACTTACGTCACTACAAAGTAAAATCTACAGAACGAGCGAGTAGTTTTGCTACTGACCGGTAGATGGAAAATAAAGAAGTGGGCGGGATCTAACACCCCCTCACCCCGCAAATTGTCACGCGTTGTTTCTTAGGGAAATCTAATTACACCATCTCCTCTTTGTATTTACTCCGTGATTCACACACACCATTCGTCATTCGTTCACTTTCAATAACCTTAAGTAAATAAAGTAATTTAGTAATAAATACCTGGACTAGCATTCAGCAGCGACGTTATCATAGTAAGATATCGCTCCAACACTTCCGTGTCCAGCAAGTTATCGTAGAAGTACTTGGAAAGGAGCGGCGACGTCGCGTTCGGGTGGTTGGAGCAGTCCTTCAGGTTAGCGTCGCGGTTCAGACACATTCGCAAGTAGCGGAGGATCTAGGAGATTAAGTCTTTTGTATATTTTCGTATGTGCTTCTGGTGGCTTACATAATTGGCAAGCTAACAGCCAGTTGCAGACACGAACTTTAACTTTTAAAGCCGTGATTAAATACTAAAATTTCATTCACTTGTTGCAGAAAGCAACACTAGGCGCGATTTTAATGGTTCTTTAATTTTAAATAATGAAGTGTCAAACGAGGCAATATGCCACAGTTTTCGTTGCACAAATCAAGCACCATTAGGGCCTTAAAAAGTTGTTTTGTGCAACTAATGAAATCATTAGCGTTAATGATCCATTATGTAATGTGGCATTCATTTTTGTCTTTGTGCAACAGGGTGTAATACATTTCACATATGCAACTTTTTATTTCACACTCGCTTTGCCAGCGGCTTCGCCCGCGTGGTTCTTGGAAATTATCGCGAACGTACTACCGGGATAAAAACCCTATGTGTTAATCCAGATTACAGGCCACCCGTGTGTCAAATTTCATGCAATACCGTTGTGGCGTTATTGAGAATCAAACATCCAAACTTTCACAATTATAATATTAGGATTCGTTATAAATAAGAAAGGAATCAGAATTCACTCTAGAGGTCGACACACATTGATCACAATAGATTTAAAACCATGTGTTCACTAGAAAACATTTTTCTTTTTTAGAAATAGTTATCCTTTATTTCCTTTAGAAGCGATGCATCGACGCATTTTGTCGTACGTAGCGATAAGCAGTTGTGTAACTAGGGTGGGGTAAGCAGGGCAAGACCCCTGGGCGCCTATCGAAGAGCGCAAAAAGTCGCCAATTGATAAATAAATAAAATTAATAAACCATTTCATACTGTTACCTATATCTAAGAAATCTGACGAGCTACTTGAATATATTTTGCAGTACGGGGATGAAAGCGATTTTTTAGCAAGTTGAAATTATTACCCTCATTATTGAAAGCTATAATTGGTCAAGAAAGGTTTGCTCAGTGTGGACCGAGAAGATAATTTACGAAAGGGCGCAAATGTGATGCGTGTCCTGAGCGCCATTTTTTATTGGTACGCCCCTGGTGATAAGCATAATGGTGATCTTGCGTTCGACCGCTTGATGCTAAGACCACGTAAGTACGGACGAAAATATCCCGGCGAGATTTTATCGCGCAATGGATTATCAACTGTCAGTGTTGGTATAAGCACTGAGAATCCATCAGAGTGCACCCCAGCGCATTTAAAAACTCTGTTGGATTTTGAACTTTTGCGCTAAACAGTGCGTTGAAGATTCAGTGCGCGATAAAATCCCATCGCGATATTTTTACGTCGGTGCCAACATAACCTAACGACATTAGGCGTCACGTATGCCCTTGCGTATTAACGCATACGTGACTTTTGTGAACCTTCGTGCGATAAAATCCCGGAAAAATATTAAGCACACAAAAGAACTTTGCGATATGTTCTCTAACCCCCTTATTTATAAACGTTGCGTAAAGTTAAGTAATGATTAGCGACTGTTTAACCATACATTTTAGACGTTTAAACATCTCTTTAAGCAGCGTTTATAAATAAGGGGGTAAGCATTTAAAAATCTCTACTTAAAATATAGCAGAGTACGCTAATCACTCACCTCTTGATAAGTCATAGGATGAAACTGCAACACTTGATTCCCGATCACAAACCTATGTTTAGCATTCGACCCCTTCTTTCTCTTCTGCATTTGATCCCACACGTAATTCACTACTTCGTTAAACTTCGGTACTTTCAACTCTTGATTCTCGGATGCTCTGTCCTTGTCTTTCTTAGAGGAACCCTCGTCTATATTGACGGTTGCTGTGTCTTTCTTCGATACATTGAATACTGCGTCTTCTATTTCGCTGGAGCGCGATGTACCGTATAGGCATTTTAGCGCTTCGTTTGAAATGTCGTCTTGACTATTGAACAAAAAAATATCTTAAAACGATTTTTTCGAGATCAACCTGAGAAGAATCTTACTATAATTTCTATTATCGTTCTGTCAAAGTAATTTATTGTCAAAATTTTCCGAGCCTACACGCAGAGCAGAGGCTTTTCTGAAGACTTTGAAAAGTGTACTTACTTTTCCGTGAAATAAAGTTCAAAGTTGTACAAATATCATCGCATAACTTAACGACTAGAGCGACTTCGAACTTACTTACTTACTGTGCAAACAGTACCGCGTACCTTATGTGCACTCATTTGAACTTTAAAACACTGCTCATAAGGTTTATTATTCAATATCACTAAAGTTTCTTACCTGTCTCCACTGGCTAGTAACAACAGATATCTGGCCGGCACGTAATCTTGAGGGAACACAGCCGCTGAGTACCTCATGGCGATATAGCGGATCATTGACTCTTCGCTGTGCATGTAACTGTTGATTGAAATAACACATTGAGAATATTACCCACGTCAAATTCTATTAGAATACAGATTCCGATTATTTTTCGGCTTGTCAAAAACAATAACACCTAATATAAAAGAAAGTAAAATAGATAACCTACAGCAGCTGTCAAAGTATAGAGGTATGAGGAACAGGGTGTAAAGTTCACTCATACTCTATATAAAAGGGAGGATCCTCCGACCAGACTGGTGTTGTGTCTGGTGGGCAACTGCCCGACGACTGATGTCAGGATACTGTAGGTATATATATAGATTACGCGGTAAACTCTGCTTGCGTGATGTAGCTGCGGTGTGACGTCAAATCTTGAGTAGTTCGCATATGGCATTGTAGATGGCGCCACTTTACTTTTTGTGTTTTTCCACATTTGTTGATTTGAAGTTTCGTATGTGGGGCATTGTAGATGTCCGCCACAAAAAAAAACAAAAGTAAAGAATAAATACAGAAAACGGCCCTTAAAATGGCACATTGTGCTTAGACTGGATACGCCGACAATGGTCGCGCACCAAGAGGCTGACGATAAATGGACGTGTATAGTGTATAACCCGATTATTTTAACTGTGCACTTGGGGCAGTCAAAAGATTTAATTCATCCGCCCGCTGCCTTTCCGCCCTCACGTATGATGACGTAGACTTGTGTCTCCCACGCGACCCCCGTGTCTCGGAATGCTATACTTGCCAAAGTATATTATTATACCATGCTGTCACACAGGTACAAAATAGACACTAGCATGACACTGGCAGTACAAGACACTCAACAAAGCACGCATAGTGTTTATAAATATGATTATATATATATATATATAATTAATAGTGCCGTGCTTTCCTATCATTCAGATTTAGATACATGTGAGATCTATTATTATGACAAAGACTGTGGGCTAATGCTGTGTATAGATTTCGTTAGCAATCCTTTATTTTACCAAATAAATAACACCAAACTTTTTATAATAAACAATCGTTTCGGAAATCAACTTACTGGTCCAACAAAGCGAACAGCGCTAACGCCTGCGGTTCATCGAAGGGGCTGGTCTTAGCGCTCTCGTCCACATCCATCTTGTCTCCTTGAGAGGTACCGGCCGCTGGAGCAGTCGGAGTTTCAGCTTTAGCTGTATGCATACATAAGAAAAGGATGAAAATAAGAAATGAACCTATCCTAGCGTCTATTATCTAGACAAAAACACCATCATCATCATTCATCATAAGACATCCACTGCTGGACATAGGCCTCCCCCAATTCGGAGGCTTGCCATAATCGCCACGCATGGCAGGCGGGTTGGCGATCGCAGTATGGTGGTAAAATGTATAGAGAACGCTGCTGCCCATTCTCTAGTAAGTCCCTTAGTCGCCTTCTACGACACCCATGGGAAGAGATGGGATGGTGCTATTCTTTACATCCGGCACCACACGGAACAAAAACACGCTGCAGGTTAAACGATGGTCAGATTGAATCATAGAATCAAATGACGTACGCCTGCTTGCGCCTCCATAGACCACCAGCCTATAACATTCGACTACTAGACAGGCCTCTCCAATCGCACGCCATTTAAATCGATCCTCTGCTACTCGCATCCAGGTTTTACCAGCCACCAACATCGGTCCATCTAGTCTGAGGGCGTCCGATCTTACATTTACCGATTCGCGGTTTTCACTCAAGAACACATCTACACTATACTCCATTTGAAATAAGATTAGACATTTCAACAAACCTTTTTTAGAGTCCGTTCAACCGATTTTGACTTCTATTTCGTAGGCATAAGGATTGCATTAAAAGCAAAAAAAGTGGTTACAATACCAACTGTTTACTGCAGATGCCATTAATCATGCTACCAAGTCAAAATCAGTTGAACGGACTATTCAAAAAGTTTATTTAAATGTCTAATATTATTACAAACGGAGTATAGTCGTGTATCGATAGATGCATAATGACTGGTCACATCGATTAAAAGTTCTCCGTCCTACCTTCAGCATTAATCTTGAAGCCGGCTGACATCTCGAGCAGTGCGTCTCTTAGCGCAGTCTTCATCTCGGGCACAGCGTCCGGTATCTTCTTCACCAGCTCTTCTAGTAAAGCGAACTGATTGGTGATTGTATCTGGGCACTTCATTGCTAAACGACCTGAAAGTTGAAAAGTTATTTTAATTTTGCTACAAACATTAAACAACAAAAAATGTCCACGTGGGGACGATAATCATCAATAATACTATATATTCTAATGCATAAGAGTATTTTGTAACTATCACATGCCTAAATCCAGACAACGAAATTTAATAAATGATTTTATTGAATAATCTAAATAGGAGTGTTGGATCGACCATGCCAATTAGCAACAGTGACTAATTAGATATTGTGCGATTGAAGTTTTATTGGTGATAGACTGGAAACTTCATAAGTAAGATATTAAACGAAGTGTGGTTTATTGACGTACTAGCTTTTGCCAGCGGCTGTGGCCCCGCGGATGTCGGTTATCGCGTAAAAAAGTATTCTATGTCCTTCTCCATATCCCAGGTTATATCTCTGCCAAATTTCATGACGGTGACATGAGCGGTTTACGCATGAAAGCGAAACAGACAGACAGAGTTACTTTCGCATTTATAATATTAGTAGGGATGTTGTTGGCATCCCCACCTGCAGGCTTAGCACGAGAACCGTAGAGACGCGTTTTGTCGACGGAAGAGTAGACAAAAATGACGTTTCCGGGTAGACAGTAGACAGTTTTGAACCGAGAAATGTAGATAAGCGATTTCTATTCTACGGTAGAGTAGAAATAGAAAGCGTCATGCTAAGCCTGCTGTTCATAGATTTCAAATATTTAATATATTTTTTTATTTTCAAATCTACTCCACATTCTCATAAAGTTAGTTGCAAGACTACGTAAAGTTATACTTATCATTTAAACTTCTTTCATTTAACGATGAGGACTTACCTAAACACATGTAGGCCTTAGGATGCTGTTCAGTATGCTCGTCAGATCTGATGAGTTTGAGCAAACCCTGAAGGAATACTGTTGCTACCTTCCTCAATTGATTCTCGTCACCACTGTAATACATTATAGCATTTAATAACAGCAAAATAAAACCTACATAGAAGGGGCCTCCTTTCTCAGTAGTCATCATCTGCCTAGCATTTTCCCAACTATGTTGGGGTCAGCTTCCAGTCTAACCGGATGCAGCGGAATACCAGTATTTTACATGGAGCGACTGACTATCTGACCTCCACAACCCAGTTACTGGGTAATACGATACCCCTTGGTAAGACTGGTTGTCAGACTTATACTTGACTATTCAAATGTAACCAGTGTTATTTTATCACCAGCTTGCACTACATAAGGTCGACTTTTGCAGACCCCTAATGACTGTCAAAGATCCACAAATGACAGCGGGGACCTACGGCTTAACGTGCTTTCCGAGGTACGGAGGGGTGTAGGTATGTAAAGATGGTCACCCATCGACGGACCAACAGCGGCAAGCGTAGCTTAACCTGGTTGATCGACCCGTGCGGCTAATGTTACTTAGCCACAAGTTCTCTCAGTAGTGACAACATATCAAATCAAATCATTTATTTCTTTGCAACATAGATGTTTTATAATGAAGTTCTCCATATTTTACCGTCAGGGCATGCAAAGGTGGTTGACATTACCTAATTAAAATTAAAAAATAAACATTGGAATTACAAATTAAAAAAGACAAAAAGAAACGTGCAAATCAAAAATGTCAGCGTGGTCACTGCAATAAAAAAATAAGACTTTATAATAGAATGTCAAACAGAAAATAAAAACCAGGATCAAAATAATAATGTCAGTCAGTTAGTGAATCATCATTCAGAAAATCGTTAATCGTGTAATAGGTTTTCTTAATTAAAATTTCTTTTAGCGTCCTTTTAAATTTTACTATAGTCATATTTTTTATAATATTAGGTACTTTATTATATATAAGTGGGGCAATACCAAAAAAACTTTTTTGCATTAGTGCAGTTTTACATTTTACTTGACATAACTGATTAATGTATTGAGCCCGTATTGGATTTTTCCTGATCTCTGATAATTGTTTAAATAGATGTGGGTTAGACTTCACAAACAAAGCAGTTTCCATTATATATAAACACGGCAAATTTAGAATTTTTAACGATTTAAAATAGGGAACACAGCTATCAGTTGACCTAAGGCCGCACATTGACCTGATGCATCGCCTCTGCAGTCTAAATACCAGCTCCCTATCAGTCGACTGCCCCCAGAAAATGATGCCATACCGCAAAACAGAGGCAACCAGTCCGTGGTACGCCGTCGCATCAGCAAAATCATCAAATCAGCAAAATCATCAAATCAGCAAAATCATCAAATCAGCAAAATCATCAAATCAGCAAAATATCTGTTATGTTGGAGTCCCCTTCAGTATAACAAGATGCAGCCGAATACCAGTATTTTATATGAAACGACTGCCTATCTGACCTCAGCTGGATAAATTAAGAAATGGAATAGAATTTGTATGAGATTATCTGCCAAGTAAGCTAATGACAACTAATAGTATGTTCCTGAGCAGTGTTGGCCCACTGGTAACGGCAATGAATTATTACAAGTTGTAGGTTCTAACTCCGATAGGTGCTTCACTTTGTGTACATTATTTCATCACCACCGCTCTCGCAAGGGTCAAGGCAAACATCGTAAGAAAACCGGCATTTCCTAGAACCAAAAATTCGAAGACTTGTGACATCTAACAACCCGCACTGGGCCCGCGTGGTGGATTACCACAATTCCCTTTCACAAGAAAGGAGGCCTGTGCCCCAGCAGGAGGAACATTATATGCTGATTATGATTATGCTAACGTTTGTGGTGAAACAGGCCCTGAGCCTTGCAGAAGAGTTGTTGCTATGCGTACCTACTATTATAAAAACGTAAAATAAAGATTGGAAGATCTTTTAAAACAAATGTTGGGAATAAGGACTCACCTATTTATGACGTTTAGGAGAAATACTAGCGCCTGGTTACGTAGTCTCGAGTTTGTGTTAGGATCAAAAAGCGACGAAAATACAACCTGCAAAAAGAGTACTTTTTCAATAATTTGCAGCTGCATAATTTTACTTGCTTACAAATAATAATAATCATTTATTTACTCAGACTACAAATGAGGTCCATTGTGTTAGTAACAATTTGCTTAGCCTATGTTAGTACTTAATATCTAAAACAGATCTTGTTCGGTCGGCTAACAAAACTTCTGCTTTCAATTTTAAATGACAATTTTTTCTAAGTTAAGCTACAGAAAGACATATAAAAATATTTACCTGTACACAATGAGGGAACATTATTGCTGGTCCAGTCGCCTTGTTCAAATACTGTATCAGTTTCAAACGTAGTCTTGTGCAAGCGGGCACCTAAGAATGTAGCATGTGAAAAATATATTATTCATTTACTTTTCACTTATTGTCAGAAACATCAGGGAAGCCCAGCTCTTGTACTAGGAGTTACGGGTATTACAAGAGCCATAGAAAATTTAAATGTATTTTAACATATCATAAGAGTTACTCGTTTTAGTATGTTCTAAAAGTAGTAACACTTATGCCTGTTTCATACCAACTAGGCGACCACTGAATGAATTTTATTTAGGTATTTGTTTAGGTACCGCTTAGTGTTAATGAAAACTGGCATTATTATGTTTCTAGGAATTGTTCATACCTTGCGGTCATCTGGGGGGACCTTCATGCCTCCCCATGTGCCCAAATATAGGGAGTATAATGGAGCCACAACTGAAGACTGAGACCAATCTACCGAACTGAAACAAAGTTGGAATACATTATCTTATTGTATCTTGTTCATTGTAAGTAAGATAGTTTTGACGCTCGTTATACACAAGACAACTTAATAAATTACAGGGAACTGTATGTTTTTTGACTAATTACTAATATTGACGATGAGCCCTAGAGAACCCAATTTCCAGTGAATATAAAGTTTTTGCAAATTAAAGTGAAACAAAACAGATTTTCAACAAAAAATCAAAGTCATTGGTACGCTTCGCTGTTAGGTTCGATTTACTCGCGAGCAGCACTATTTCAGAGGCCCTAGTGTGAGTTTCATTTAACCATCTACACCAAACGCAGTGAGCGCGTTCGGCGTTCCGATTGGCCCTGGATTGGTGACGGACCAATCGGAGCGCCAAACGCGCTCACCGCGTTTGGTGTAGAAGGTTAAATGAAACTCACACTATGGCCTCAGAATCCACCATCTTGTTACCCTGTTGGCTAACGTCACGTTTCTTTATAAAATTCTAGGTTGAAGTCTTTATCTTAGTAAATAACACCTTTAACTAGGGGTCCTAGAATAACACCTTGCGGGTTCATACCATAAATCTAAACAAGTACCACAATGCGAAGCAATAAAAAATATATAAAGGCTCGAGATATTCCAATAATTTTGTAACCTACATACATACATTATCAGTTGCTTATTAATAATTAATATCACACAATATTTACCTGTTGACCCTTATGAGTGGACTATTCGCGTGGTTAGCCACACTGAACCTTGAGTCCGCGGCGGCTACGATCAACGTCAGTAGGGTGTCGTTCATGTTGAATATATCCTTGCCTATGAAATTCACTATTGAAAGCTTCATCTAAAAAGACAGATTAGTTTGATAAGATAATTAGTAATCATTTAATTCTTTAGTTTTTTCTAACTTAACAGACAGCTGTGCTGCTGGGGAGTTTGTTGCGCCACTTCTTCTTCCCAGCTAAAGCACTAGGAAGTGGTGAAGGGCGGGCGTTTTGGGGGGACTGTCTTATGTAATTTTTACGTTCAAAAAGAACTGACTCTCAGCCTGGATTGAATAAATTACTTTTGATTTTGATTTCTTTTTCAGTTTTAAGGCTCCAAAATAATATGTTCATACCTCTTCAAGCTGGTTTGGATTCAACTGACTCTTGGCAACAATACGTTTGTAAGTCTTCATACTCATACCAGGTGGTACTTGAAACTCACTCTCACCAGGGTTTGGTAATGCCCTAAAAAATAAGAAGTAAAATAAAAATAATTGATAAAAACACACATCTTTTGTTGACCATACATTACATGCTTATCTATATATATAAAAATGAATCCCTATTTCCCTTGGTCACGGCATCACACGTGAACAGATGAACCAATGTTGCTCATTCTTTTTTTGTTGTGAAAAAAATTTAGAAAGTTGCGCGTAACATTAGAAAATGTAAGAAAACTTAACGACCATATTAACTTTTCTAATATTATACCAATGCGAATTCAATATTCATAGTTAAGACAGAACTACGTATGTACACAAAATAGAAATATTTCCAAAAAGAATAATAACAAACAGTTTGTTAAGGCAAAACGTTACCTGTATGGTAGTAGTAGAACATCAGTGGCAAACTTGAGTATCAAATTGGCAACTTTAGGCTTCTCTTTCAAGTTCAGATCAGTTTCCTTGATATTGCCCAGCAGTGGCATGACTAGCATCAATATACTGGAACAAAATAAATAAATAAATCAGCCTGTGGAGTCCCACTGCAGGCAATTAAAATATTATATATTTCGTTTTAAAAGGCCCCAAACAACTGAAAAATTGATTAATTATATTATCTTCCACTTTAGTAGATAATAAAATAAAACAATTTTAAGAAATTTGGAGGGCTGTGCTAATTGTGGTAAAAATGCCCATTTCTACTTTATAATAATATGTTAAAAGGACTTTGCCCTGCAGGGCTAATTACAGGCTGGTAGATAGCTGAACAGAATTGTTAATGCTAAGTTTAGACCGTAGGCTAATGCTAATTTTATTGATTTCATCATCATTCATCATTTCACCCAAAAGACGTCCACTGCTGGACATAGGCCTCCCCCAAAAGGGGGGGAGGTTTTGCCATAATGGCCACGTTCGGCAGGCGGGTTGGTGATCGCAGTATGGTGGTAAAATGCACAGAGAACGCTGCTGCCCATTCTCTAGTAAGTCCCTTAGTCGCCTTCTATGACTCCCATGGGAAGAAATGGGATGGTGCTTTTCTTTAAGACCGGCACCACACGGAACATTTTATTAATTTGTATTATTATAAATATGTAAAAGATATCAAATAAATGGTGAGTTTGGTCCCCAGCGACACCCTTAGCTGCATTTGGTTTGGGTCTATCTTTAGGTTTTTTCGTTTTAGCATTATTTTATATCATCATCTGCCTAGCCTTTTCCCAACTATGTTGGGGTCGGCTTCCAGTCTAACCGGATGCAGCTGAATACCAGTATTTTACACTATCTGACCTCCACAACCCAGTAACTGGGTAACACGATACCCCTTGGTAAGACTGGCTGTCTTAGCATTATTTTATATATGAATGATATTAAACACTCACCCATCCTGGTGCGCCAGAGGTTTGTTCTCTATGGCTTGCAACAGAGAGGGAGCCAAACTGAGCTGTTGTTCACGAGGCAGTCTCGGGAAACCCATAGTGATGTATATGATTGAGAAGTTCTGTAAGAAATTGACACTATTCAGTTATTTAGAATTAAGATGCTTATTATTTTAAGCGTATCAATGGCAAAAAGTTCAAACATCCTTAGCACTAATGTTAGCTACGCTAACTCCACTCTCTGATGCAGTCATGAGATCATCAAATGCACAGGTGACATGGCACACGGCGCACAGTGAGATGATGGATTAAGAAGCTACAATATTACAGTTAACAGTCCCATTGTACCTGAAATTATATGAGGAATACTTTGAAGAATTTTTTGAGGTTTGATAATTATTCTTTCCAAGATGACAAGACAAAAAACATGCTGACTTTTTTTTTAATTGCTAGACTAGATTACTTTCATCAGTCATTGAAACAGAGCCAACATTTTGCTAAACAGACAAAAGATAGTTCCATTAATACTTACAACTTCTTCACAATACTTACAATAATAAAGCTGTTGGAAGTAGGTTCCTTATACAGCTGCAACAGAGTCTGCACGGGCAGTTGCACATCAGCACGGCACTTCACTCTCTTGTTCACATGCACAAGCAGCTCCATCACTTTGGTACGCACCTACCAATGACATGTTGAGTTATCAATCAGTAGAGACATCAAAATATTGGAGAATTCAATAATATCAATTCAGTTGGCATGGTAACTATCTGCTACAGTTAAACATAATTGATTTAAGAGAAGTAGGACCTTCAAATGCAAACTTAAATTATTTGCTGATAGGAGGGCTGGAGGGCCCTTCTTTTTGAAAAAAATAACAGACATTTAAGGCTATAACACAATTAACCCGGATAAAGTAGAAGTTAGGCAAAAGAAGCCGCTAAAGTTTGTACAAAGAACAGCTAAAATCGAAGTCATCCTCACACTATCATTTTAAATAAAGCAACTCAGACCTGTTCATGAGGAGATGACAGCTTCAATATCACAGGTGGAAGGAACCGGCCGAGACAACTCTCGAGCTGGTCATCGCTATCTGCGTTACCTAGGCGCAGAAATACGCGATCGAGAAGCACTGGAAATAATCAAACAAAGGCTTTAAAATGCTGACAAACAGCCGGTGGATGCAAGCTAGGTTATCGCGCATTTTAACACTTTTTATTAAAACCTGCGGTTATCTGTTACTTACACAAATTGTTGGAACAATCGTTCCCACTCTCCGTTACTTCCATTTCAGACATTTTTGTGGTTTTAATTCACAATATCTTCAGAAAGTTTGTGTTGAAGATGACAAACAAAAATATTTGACAGCTGCTCAATGCTTGACGTTTTATTTGGAACGTTTCATTTCAGGCTTTATTATATTTTACACGCAGCCACTATTTTCATAACAAGATTCAAGTTGTCATCTTGCGCCCGATGTGGACCCATGCAAGGTCAACAAGAACTACACGGACCCTCACGTGTGAAGCCAAACATTTGTAACACATTATCCAACACCTCAAATTCTTATTAGTAATAGGCAATATCTAATAAAAATATAGAATTAACGTAATGTATGTATGGCTTACAAAGGCTTCAAGTTTTAGGCGTGGTCCAATCCTCAAGCTCTTGTATTCATATAGTAAAATCAGCCAGAAAATCTAAGTGATCCAAGTCATCATGCTCCAATTTTCGAGATCGCTTAAAATGAGTCAGGGTGCTCCAACTTTTAGCTCCCTGCATCTCATAGAAAACTTACAATATGACTTTACCAATCCCGGATCATAATGATCCAATTTTAGAGGTCACAGAGCTCGCTTTTCAACGAAAACTCAAAGTGCCCAGGCCAAGATGCTCCCAATTTCTATCTCACTCATCTCACTACAACCACTTGATAAGGTTACAATGACAGCTTTTTTATGAGCGTTGCCACAGCCCGACTGTGGAAGAAAGGACCACCAACATATTTTGATATACCCCTTTTATTACTAGCATCGAGAAAGAATAGAATCAGAAAAAGGAATAGACTGCCCGCTGGAACAAGAACTCAGAGATTTAATTAGTCTTGTTTCCCGCCTTTTTTCAATTTTAAAGGATAAAGCCATGGTAAGAAGAGTGGAATTCTGCTTACAGGTTTTGTATGTGTTTCGGTCGAAAAATAAAAACTGTTTTTACTATTTCTCTGCTAACCCACCTTGGATATACTCTTTGACCCACATCCAAAAAAACCCTTTACATAAAATCATTATTTCACTTGACTGCAATACACTCTCAAAGAACCCGTACATATAGATGGGTAATCACCGGGTTAAAACCCACTAGTGGGTTAAAACCCAGTTATCACCCGTTTCATTCCACCCATTGGGTGGTTTGGCCGGGTGAAAACAAAATATTTCTGATTTTTCAAATAAACATGTAGCGCGATACGGCTGGTGTGCGGGGATGGCTAGAGATGGGTAATCACGCGGACTAAAACTATTATATTTTAATAAATTTTGTGTGATTTTGTATTTAATCCTTACTACGCGTAAGTTTGTATGTATGGATGTTTGTTACTCTTTCACGCAAAAGCTACTGAATGGATTTGGATGAAATTTGGCACAAAAATAGATTATAACCTGGATTAACACATTTGATACTTTTTATCCCGGTAAGACGTTCCAGTGGGATAAATTTCGACCTCCACGCGGGTGAAGCCGCTGGCAAAATCTAGTATTGAATAATTTATAGATGTTTTAACATCCAAACCACAGTGCATCATAATAATATCCAAAGGCATGGAATTATTATCTAATATGTTAGTTATTATTATTGTTTAGAGCTCATAGATATAAATAAGACAGCCAGAGGTCCATACATTCATTAATTGAAATCCTACATAAATAATGTGAAAGACTGTTTGGATGTTTGTTACTCAATCACGCAATAACAGCTGTTTCGGGAAGTTCCTGTTTGAGATAAGGTGGGACGAAACGCCCGGGTGTTTCCACTGCGAAGATCGCCCTGAGAACACGTTGGGGCATAAGGTGGAGGTCTACCCGGCTTGGGCGGATGCCGCCGTGTCCTTGTGGAGGCGATCGGCGGCGGCGATCTCTCGCGTCCGGCCCTGGTATATGGTATATATGATATATATGCGCGAGCGAGAGTGCACGAGTAGCCGTCGCCTCCTGCGAAGCAATGATGCTCGCGACTCGCGAAGGGGGAGGCGGCTCACGCGAGAGGCAGTATATTATTCGCCCTCCCGGCCCTAGCCTCCACCCACCGCATCGTAGAAGACATAAGCGCTGGCTTCCAGCGCGGTACGATGACAGGTGCAGTATTCTTCGATATAGCGAAAGCCTTCGACAAAGTCTGGCACAACGGCTTATTATATAAGCTGTACAAACTCGGTGTGCCCGACCGTCTCGTGCTCATCCTACGAGACTTTTTGTCGAACCGCACCTTTCGTTATCGCATAGAGGGAGCGATTTCATCCCCCCACCCCATACGCGCCGGCGTCCCTCAGGGCGCCGTGCTGTCCCCTCTCATCTTCACGCTATTCACTAGCGATATCCCCAAACGTAGACTGGCAAAGTTGGCACTGTTCGCAGACGACACAGCCATTTACTACGCTGAGAAAAATCCCGACGCAATAGCCTCCAGGCTCCAGACCGCAGTCAATGTTCTTGGCGCGTGGTTTAGAAAGTGGAGGATCGAAGTAAATCCCGATAAAAGTCAAGCGGTTCTCTTCTCGAAACCGAGACACAAACCCGACCCCCCCCGGCCCATCTCCATGTTTGGCAAGCCTATCGCTTGGGAGAAGCAAGCCAAATACCTAGGAGTGATTATGGATCAGCACATCACCTTCTCTGAGCACATCAAGAAGGCGCGTTCACGCGCCGCCTTCGCTCTGGGAAGGTTGCACTCTGTTCTTAATGCACGCAGCAAGTTGTCACTCAGGTGCAAGTTGCGAATATACACGGCGTGCATAAGGCCAATCATGACCTATGCCAGTGCAGTCTTTGCACACACAAAGCCCCGATACATCCATAGGATGCAGACCTTACAAAACCGTTTCCTTCGCCAAGCTACAGGCTCGCCAGGGTACGTTAGGAACGAGATCCTCCATCTCGACCTCAAAGTCCCCACAATAGCTCAGTTTCTAAAACGCAATTCAAAGAATTTCTTCGAATCCGCCGCGCAACACCGCAATCCACTGATTGCGAAGGCCGCTAGTTATGTCCCCAGTAGAATCAGTAGAATCCGTCGGCCGAGACATGTTCTTTCCGACCCTGATGACCCCATCACTCTCCTTCAAGAAAGCAATAGGGCCACCAGCACAGCGCACAATAACAGACAACCGTCCTTCCGACCTCGCCGCCGAGGTCCTCGCGCCCCGCGAAGACCCCGAGTAAATGAAATCCCCCCCAACCGTCCCTTGCCCGCAGAAGTGCCAGCCCGCGCCGAAGCTGAGCAAGTAGAGTTAAAAACCCCATGATTTAATAATAAGAAAATTGTTTGATCCAGCCTGTCCCCACTTGCTGCCTCCCCCAAACAGTGACTCCCTGAGCCGAGGCTCGTACCCCGTAGGGGGTGCCCTCAGTGCGCAGTCGCTATAGGTTTAATTATTCGTTTTGAAAGCCCTGGCTGGAGGCTCTTAGTCTAAAAGCTAAAAGTCACCGCAGGAAAGCCCGGTTAAGCAGTCACGGCCTCTCAAGGTCAACTGCGAGATGCCATACCCAAAAAAAAAAAACCTAGCCTCCACAGGAGACGCTTTAGGCGTCGGGAATCCCAGGCTGATTCCCAGCCATCGTACGTGCGGGCTTTCATGAAGAGTAGTAAAGTCATACCATTATTTAAATCAGGTAATAAAAATAACGTTGGAAATTTTAGACCTATTTCTATCTTACCGGCATTTAGTAAAATATTTGAAAAGTTGATACTCAAGCAGTTGCTAAGACATTTTAATTTAAATTGCCTCCTTCATGATAAACAATATGGCCTTACAAAAGGTCGTTCAACTACAGACGCGGGCGTTGCTTTACTGAAACACATATTTAACGCATGGGAGAACTCACAAAATTCTATTGGAGTTTTCTGTGATCTTTCCAAAGCATTTGATTGCGTGCACCATGACACGCTATTGCGTAAACTACGTGATTCATCACGTCACGGTGTTCAAAATTAACTCTCAACGTAATACATTCTTATTTAAGTAATAGGCGCCAATGTGTAGATTTGAATGGTGTGAAATCTTCCGGGCTACCAGTTCAGTTAGGTGTACCTCAAGGCTCAATACTGGGTCCATTCTTATTCTTAGTGTACATTAATGATTTACCATTCTATTTAAAGGGTATCTGTGACGTTGTACTGTTTCCTGATGATACCTCTCTTATCTTTAAAGTAGACAGGAATAGACAAGATTTTGACGACGTAAACAGTGGACTCTCTTGAGAGTCCACTGTTTACGTCGTCAAAATCTTGTAACCCTTGGGTTACGCATTTGTTTACCACGAATAATCTAGTTCTCAATGCCAAGAAAACGAAATTAAATAAAGTTCGCTTTACCGAATGTAAGAAATCTGGCAGCCAACATCGTCTTAGATAATGACTAATGAGGTGCTTGCAAGTTTGCAACTGTAGAATCGGCCGTTTTTCTTGGCATAACAGTAGATGCCAAACTTCAGTGGGGATCAGTATATCAAGCCTAGCGGGAAGGCTCAGTTCGGCCGCCTACGCCGTCAGAAAAGTAAGGCAATACACTGACGTTGATACAGCTCGGTTAGTCTATTTTAGTTATTTTCATAGCGTTATGTCCTACGGCATTCTGCTGTTGGGTAAAGCCGCTGCATTCAAAATATTTTTGTTCTTCAAAAAACGAGCTGTTCGTGCAATTTACCAACTAGGTGCTAGAGTTTCACTGAGAGAATTTTAAAAAAATATTGGTGTTCTCACGGTAGCATCGCAATTCATCTTCGCTAACATCTTTTAGATTAGGCAAAATATACACTTATACACTAAAAACAGTGATATTCATAATATTAATACTAGAAATAAGAACAAACTACGTGATCCCTTTCACCGGCTTCATAAAGTTCATAACTCATTTGTTGTTGTATAACCTTTTATAACAAGCTTCCCTCTTCTTTGCTAGATTTACATTTTAATGCGTTAGCGAAAGTAAAATCAAATCTTTGTTCGAAGGCATACTACTATAACAACGTTACTTAAACGATAAGAATTGTTGGTCGCTGTGATTAACTCAAGACAACGTTTGTGTTCTTTCACCAGAATTAGCTTAACTACTGACAGGTCATATGAATTACTTCATAACATTGTTTATTTAAGTTGAATGCGACCTTAATTTTTTAATTTTTAATAATAAAATTTTCATTTATTGTTGAATGTTAATTATATGATATTATTGTATGGAATCAAGTTCTTCCAACATAACAGACAGCTGTGCTGCTGGGGAGTTTGTTGCGCCACTTCTTCCCAGCCAAAGCACTAGGAAGTGGTGAAGGGCGGGCGTTTTTGGGGGCCTGTCCTATGTAATTTTGACGTTCAAAAAGTGCTGACTCTCAGCCTAGTTTGACTAAATGACTTTTGATTTTGATTTTTTTTTGCTGACGGCGCGTAATGGGTCTCCCTTTAAAAAAATGTACTCTGTGGTAATGGGTAGCTCGCTGTCCGGTAAGGACAAAGCCCGGGTCGACGGCGCGTTGTGTTCCACGCGCGCCTCAAAGAGATTCCAGCACCAAGTGGTGGGGCCCGCAAGGGCCGAAAGCCTGCCAGGTGCGCGGGTTGTTCGAAAGAGATACCATCGCCCCTGGCACACAGGCAACTGAGGGAACACGGGTGGGTTTAAGTCAGTAAAGCTCTGACACGCCCTCCTAGTCCACCCAGAGCGGGAGAAGTTATTTGACGAATTCCCATCCTCAAAAAAAAATCACGCAATAACGGCTAAATGGATTTGGATGAAATTTAGCACACAGTTTATAACATGGATAAATAGGATATTTTTTCTGACACCCACGTGGACGAATAATCGGGCAAAAGCTAGTAACTAAATATTACGTTCAGTAATGTATATTTGTTGAAAAGAAATGAAAGACAAATTTCATCAATCAGTGATCATTAGGTATATTTATTTACAGATTGAGCTAAATATATAACATAGGTTACCAATTACAAAAATAATGGAAATAGAATAATGAAGTTAAAGTAGGAATAATACAATAAAATTATGCTGCCTATAATGCTGGGTACACACTGGAAAATTGAAGGACAAAAAATAGAGTATTTTATATTTTTAAGTTTAAATTATTCGCTAAAGCAAACTACAGAGAGACCAAAATGCTATAAAACCTTCATTTGGCTCAGTATGTACACAGTATCATAATTTGAAGGTATTCTATAAAAACAATGACACACTATTTTTATCATAACACAGCATTCAATCACTAATTAAATATTAAAAAAAAACCTATATTTAATTAATACTTAAATTTTGAATTCCATAACATTGAACCAATTTATAAACTTTTAGTAAACATTTTTTATATTTCATTTCTATTCGGAATGTCTTCAATCCAATGTTATTTATTACTAGAAACTCACATACTTCATACCTAAAAATATTTCAACACTCATTATCAAATATGATTTGTAAATTATTGTACAATAAATCATTGGTCTTACAGTTGCCAACCAAATACTTTTTTCAAAAATGCCAACACAATATTCATGGCTGGCCACACAATTTTGCTTTGTGGTGGTTCTTTTCTTTTAAATCGTATTCTAGAACTATGGTTCATATTAGCAGAGATTGTCGTGGTCGCTCAGAGATCCAGGTCGGCTCTTCATTGCCGGGCGTGTTTTCCTTCGAGTGTGGCGACCCTGACAATACGTGTGGTCTACGGAGGCACTGAGTGGACGGACGAATAAAATTGTACATACATTGACTTCACATCAAACTAGACAATTCTTGTGACAGAACCTTAGTTTACCCTGTTCATATCTTTAGTAAAGCACAGTGAATTAACCCATCAAATTCTTCAGTGGTTCCATTCTTTACTGATAAATTCTAATAGTACTACGCTCAATGTCTCCGCATCCAAGTCACACAATGTCTACGCTTTTGAGAGCATGTGGCTTGTCACTTGAACACCGACAGTGTCAGGTCCTATGCTATTCGATGCCGTGCGCGAAGATCATGACGAGCCCAGGCTCTACCATCATATGCTCGTCCACATGGGTGTTGTCACAATGTAGGACGAGGACCGCTTGCTTCCCTGGCACTCTTTTGCACACGTATTTTTCATATAATCTGTAAAAAGAATTTTGTTTTAGTCATCATTCCGAAGTGGTCTTTGGCCACATAATGGGTGTGAACTAACATTGTCCTAGTTTTATTTCTTTCAATCAATAATAAAAATAAAAGAGTGATTAACTAATTACATGATTACTTAATGCATAATGCTGGATCCAAATATAGAAATTGTGGAAATGCGCAATATAGCAACCGCGAAACGATGCCATAGTGTAAATCTCTAGTTAGAGAACTAGATATCACACATTCCAAAAGGCGAAGTATTTTCATTACTGATAGATAATAGTTTATCAATTTCCATGTTTATAGAATTATTATGATCTGAATTAGCAATACTACTAATTGGCCTTAATGACATGATTTCATCATCATTTCAGCCGAAAGACGTCCACTGTTGAACATAGGCCTCCCGCAGGCTCCTCCACTTCGACTGATCTTGTGCTTCCCACATCCAGCGGATTCCCGCGGCCTTCACAATGTCATCGGTCCACCTGGTGGGAGGCCTTCCCACTCTACATCTTCCGGTACGCGGTCGCCACTCCAGAAGATTTCGGCCCCATCGGCCATCTGTTCTGCAAGCAATGTGCCCTGCCCACTGCCACTTAAGTTTGGCAATTCTTCGGGCTATCCTTGGTTCTCCTGCGGGTCTCTTGATTCCTGATTCGATCACGTAGGGAAACTCCGAGCATAGCCCTCCCCATTACCCTTTGGGTGACTTAGCCTTGTGATAAAGCCCACTGTGAGCGACCACGTTTCTGTACCATAGGTCATTACTGGCAACACACACTGGTCAAAGACTTCATGAAATAGTACCCTATTTCATGAAGTCTTTTGAACTTGTATTGATGATTTTCATTCTGTAAATACTGTACTGGGTCCGCGTGGTGGATTACGGCCTACTCCCTCTCGCTGAGAGGAGGGCTGTGTCCCAGCAGTCGAAACACTATAGGGTGATTATGATTCTTTAAATACATATTTATTTCGATCGCGAATCATCTTTGATCAACGTGGAAAAATACGTGCACTAGATCGTTGGTATTTTCAAGTTTGTATGCTATTTTTTACAGTTATTTTGGTATTTACTTATAAAAATCGATATACCGTCAATTATTTTCTATTTGCATTACTTAGTACGATTAAATGTTTTTATTATAGAGTAAATGTTAAAAATAATTAATAAATACCAACGATCTAGTGCTTGGTTGAAAAAAAATAGTACTTTTGTTTGTACTTAATGAAATAATCACGAAAAAGTACTATAAATACGTTGTTGCCAGCCTGGGTGGAATGAACGCTCTTAAGAAAATTTGAATTTCGCGGGCTAATGTATCCCACTAAGCTAAACTGCATTACAACTTGCCTCCTATTATTTTGTCGGGTTTCGAGTGAGGATAGGCCGGGCGGCCACCGTCGTTCATGGCAATTTTCCATAAGGTCATCTATTATATGAGGTGGGCACCCAGATTCTGATAAACTTCGTTTGATCATCATCTGAAACAGGAATAACACGATATATGACTACTTTTTTATATATAATGGTAATTCAAAGGTGCTTGTAATTGGTTTCATTGATTTGTAATAAATGGTTTAAGTTTATAAACAGGCTTTGTAGTAAAAAAGACTGCCTCATTGGACTAGTGGTCGCAAACTCTACAGCTCAACATGAGGTTCTGGGTTCGTTTGTTACTAGGTTTTTGTGTCTGGAAGTTCTCAGTAGCTGTCCGGAATCTGGATTTGTGCTCGGTTGGTGGCAATAGGCTCGCCCCCTTTACTTAAGCATAACAGGCAAAAATTAGCGCAATGCACACATACCATAAAACACATTGTTGGATATTCAACTCTCGGCGCTCAGCAATGCTTTGAATATCCAGTGCACGAAAAAAAAATCGCCAGTGGGTAAGAGGGCGTAGTCTGTGGTAAATAAATGTATCTTCTTTCTTTCTTTCTACCCAATTAGTCCACTATTCCGGAGTTAGATCATAGCTTACCTGTAAAACATCATCAGGTGTGGAGATCATGCCGCCCCAGCGCGTGACTCTCGCGCGCGCCAGAGAGTTGGCCCAGCGGACCACCTCCTCTCGCTCCATTTGGTCTGCAAGCGCGCGCATTGAGGGGTTCGATAATCGCATCGCTCGCATGAATTCCTGTCACAAATGTTATAAAAATTATTAGTTAGGTAGTTAAACAGTCACAGTTTATTTGAATTTCGTTTGTAAAAGATACATCATTTTAAAATTCATTTTGTATAAGAATCATTGCAATGCAAGCCTTATGTCAATGTCCATAGAACTGGCATAATGCAGACTTGTTATTTGCAACAGCTGTATTCATACCAGTAATAGTGGCATACTTATTAAATTGTGAAACAAATAAAGCAAGCAAGCATTGACTCTTGTAATATCAATATGCATATTCAACAATATTAATTATATCATTACACAGCTGACAAATGCTACAACTGTAATTATTATGAAGCAATAATCATTATTAATCTTTCTTTGGCAACAGTCTTATTTGGCATAACTCAAGAAGAGTTTGGGTGCCCAGGATACACATCAGAACCACTTCACTGTGGTTTGCTTAGCCTGAAAAGCTTTTCTATCTAAATATACCTCACTTATAAAACATACACATACACAACATACTTTCAACAACGCTAGTTCTCGTTTATGTTCGTTTATCACTAGTCTCTGTTCAGCTAATTCCTGTTCGTAATCATTCAACTTTCCTTGATGGGTTGCGATAAGTGCCCGTAATTCACGGACACAGTTGTGTTCAGCCAGTTCATCTTTCGGTATCACAAGTCCGCAGCCCGCTTCACATGGCATTGGCCTTTTGGGATTGTATTCGCCTGTAAACAAGATAATGGAATTTCTAATTAACTAATTATGTTATGTTTATCTTATCAGAAACAATCTAATAATTTAATGGGTTCTAGATTAGATCAGTCATCAATAATTATTTTTATGGATACATTTTGTTCTATTTTTTCGTTTAACTTATAAAACTGTTGTTTTTGCAGCTAAAATTATGATGATGAAAAAACCCCAAGCAACATTAACGGTAACCTGTGAAATTCAAGTTTTCTTAAGTTTTTGTAATTTGTAGGACAGTGTCAGGTTGTATGATTTTGTATGATAAAATCTGATTTATGAATGTAACAAGTACCTATTGTATTTACAGAATTATAAATTCAAATCATTACAATCATCAATACAACCCTCTTAGTTCATATCGACAGTCCCCCACATCTAAGCGGTAGATATGTGATTGGCATCTTTAACTTTCGTGACCTTCAGGCCAGGCTATACTATTATTTAGTTTGACAAAAATAAGTTTAGGAATTGCAAAATGCACTTCAAATCCATCATGACATTACATTAACTAGAACATGATATACACATGTTTGAAACTTTGAAGCGCTCTCCTGTATAATTTTTCATTTGTTGTTAGAGGAATATACATAGGGACCGTTGATATGATATAATGTCATTCAATGGGATTATAAAATGTGTAAAACCAAAAATGTTATGTTGCTAATCATATTTTAATCAACAACAACCTGCCCCTGACCTACAAATTGCAATATCAAAGATGGTAAAATTGAATTTTGTGGGAGTTCTTAGCAAATCCCCCTTAATTGTCAATTTTCAGATTTTTGTGCATAAATGATGTTCAAATAACAAAAAAATAAGTAATTTTTCTTTGGTTTACAGCCTACTTATTGGAAAACAGCCTTAAAATGTTGTGCATGATTTAATAATACACAAAACCGGTGGCTCTTTTATGATCAAATATATTTACGGAACATACATTCAACTAAATGGGATGCCAGTGAATCCAGCTTCAGTACAGCGTTGCACCCATGCGGTGCGTTGTCACAACTCGTACACAGTCTACAAAGTAAACATTGCATTCATATTATAACATCTTTCTCCTTTATAATAGAGTGTTTATGACTCAAGTGTTCACGATAGTTGATGAAAACTATATGAAGTCATCTATAATGATACCACTAACATTAATGTTTTGATTTATAGACATTACTGTTATTCAAATATGATCCAATCAATTCCACAGACTCCATTATCTTATTATTACAACACAGTTGCTATTTAACTCATGATATTTATTATATAAGCCCTTGCAAAACAATCACAATGTGTGACCTACAAACCAATAAGAAACCATGACATTTTTGTGAAATAATCACCTGGACAGTAAGTTGCGCAGTATTCTGGGAACAGGTCTGAGCTGACTGGCGGTGACGGCCTGTCGGTCCACAGGGCAGGTGGGCTGGCGACTGATCCACTCCGTTATACAAGCGCGACAGAAAGCGTGCTCGCAAGCAGGGGCCTACGTACACAGATACACCCATTTATAACAACAAACACATGAAACACACTTCCTCGATAAAAACCATACAGAAAATGCACACAAACCTGAAGTGGGTCCTCTAGAACCCCTGAACAAATAGGACAAATGAGTTCTTCATCAACGTCACCTTGAAATCTTTTGATTTCAAATCCCATGTTTGTTATTTTCGCACAGGATTGACAAACATCAGTCCAGTGTGTTATTGCGTGGAATTTGGACTATTTATAAAACTGCAATCGAAGGAAATGCCAATAACAAATAATAAAATAAGCACAGTTTGCTTTGCTTTCCTTCCAAGTTCCAAATGATTTTTAACAACGTTACCACAGACTGATTACCAAAAAGTTGGATTATCAACGAGGAAATGTCAAAATGCAATGCTGTCAGGTGTCAATCATTTAGTCGAGTCAAGCAACATTTTTCAACATTGCTAAAGTTGACTCGGTTACACCTCTAAGAAAGACAGAAAAAATAATTTTAATTTGTCTCTGCCACAGACATATACTGTTTATATGTCTGTGGTCTCTGCCAAGCAAGTGCTGCCATGTTATTTTTTTAAATACCCCAGCATTTACTAGAAAAATCAAATTGGGTGGTAATGTCCTTTGGTTTTTACTGCGTTTTATACATTTCTCATAAAAATTGTGGTTAAAGTTACAAACACGATCGAATTGATGATTGGATCAAATGTTTAATAAACAGAGTGGTTTAAAAATCAATGCAAATATCTTACATTGTTATTACATACCCGTTAAATGGCCAATAGTTCTGTTTTGGCAACATTGCTCTCTTCCTGCCATTTGCCAACAAATCTGCCGATTCTTTTTTTTCTGCCATTATGTGCCATTGTAAAATGGATCTGGGCAAAGGGTGCTGATAAAACACAGTTTTCTTCTTAATTTACGTAGAAAAATCACAAAATTAGTTTCCAACATGAGCGTTTTTAAATCAGCCATGGGCTATTTCAGCTCAGGAGGTGCTAATGGTGGCAGTGATAATGATTTTGTTGGTCAGTTTGTTGAAATAGGAAATATGAAATTGAGAGTTAAAAAGGTGATCGCAGAAGGTAAGTCAATATCAAATTGTAATAACTGTTTCATGCTCCGCTTAAAGTAACTCATGAACTTAAGATTGATGTTGTCGTATTTCGTGTAGGTTGGTGCAGGATACGTACTAACGTCATTGAAATTGGGGGCGTAAGGGTACATTGCCCGACAAATGTTTGGGGTCGTTATGATGAGCATATCCGTTATGACACTCGAGCTAATTCGCTGCAATAGAACAAACGAGCCTGTAAATTACATTGACTTTAACATTGTTATGATGAAATAATTTTTCCTGTTTAAATTCTGAAAAATGTGCTACATGCCTTGCTCATTATTTTTAGAGAATTAGTGTAGCTAAGCAAACATCAAGATATTGTGTTTCACTCATATCAGTGTTGCATGTTCTAAGGTCATATAAATTAGTTTAAATTACACTGATTCATACCGATGTAGAGTGAATGAAAAAATGTATTGGTTTATCAGCAGACATGATTCTAGTAACTGTGACATTATCTTTTGCGTAGTGATTGTACACTGTCATCAGTTTATGCCACCTACCCATATGTCAGTATGGAAGGAATTTGTTGGAAAATCAGTATGCTCGTTCTAGCTTTGGTAGAGAAGACGCCTTTGCCCTGCAAAAGGACAGTAAAAAAAAGCTTCCAATAAGTTTGCAGTGATTAACAGTGAGGGAAGATTGTTTCCGTCTATGCCATATGTTGTTCAAATTGATTAGTGATTGCACTATGATGATCAGACATAGAATGATACTGCTGCCAGTTCTATTACCATAATCCCTTAGTTGTTTGCTTACTAGAAATCACATATTGTTTTATTTTATTGAAGGCGGAAGCCACCTTCAAAAACATCAAATGGTCTTAAATCCTCAAATATGCTTTTTTATTTTTATTTATTTGCTCTGTTCTTGTGGCCATAAAACTTTCCAGGAACCATTAGTTGGCCCTTTGTTAACTTTCCTACTATTGTCAATGCTAGGAAATTTTACAGGAAATGTCAAGTTGTTTAATTGATCTAGTATTGATGTTTTAAGTGCATCTGTAGGAAACTGTTAAAAGTAAATTAAAAACCAAAAAAATTGGTGTATTGACAATATTCCTACTAAGTCCTTTCTATTTCAGGTGGTTTTGCTTTTGTGTTTGTTGCTCAAGACGTATCCACTGGCACCGAATATGCCTTGAAAAGGCTAATGGCAGCTGACGAGCAGGCAAACAAAAACATTATTCAAGAAATTAGCATATTAAAAAAATTATCAGGTCATCCTAATATAATCAAATATATAGCAGCATCTTTTATTGATAAGGCGAAGACATCACATGGGATGGGAGAGTATTTGTTGTTGACGGACTTATGCAGCGGGGGAAGCTTGATGGAAGCTCTCCAGAACAGAGGGACGGCTTTTCCTCTTCCAACAATACTTAGGGTGTTCTACCAGACGTGCCGGGCTGTGCAGCACATGCATGCACAAGTGCCCCCTATCGCACATCGTGATCTCAAACTAGAAAATTTCTTAATATCTAATGAAGGTAACATTTTTGGTCTTATGTAATTACAGCATGAAACTTATGGAAGATTTGTGACTGCTATAAGATTAAATAGTGTGTGGTTTTCTAATACAGTTTATTGATTATTGTAGGTACAATAAAATTATGTGATTTTGGTTCAGCTACAACTGATATTTATTCGCCGAATCCGTCCTGGAGTGCAAATCAAAGAAATATGTTAGAGGAAACCGTAAGTTGTGCTTCATTTTACTGTAAATTGATTATACTTTAAATAGAACTTCTGTAATTCTTATTAGACAAATTTTCTAATTCTTTTTTTGTTTGCCTATATTGTGCCCCAATGCTGGGCAGACCTTCCCACGGAGTAATGAGAGAAGCGAAGATGCCACAAAGCAAAATCTCTTTAGAAAGTAGCATCGCCTGAATGCTGGTGAGAGGGGGGGGGGGGCGGGGTACGGCGTACCCGCCCATTTTTGTAAATCCATCTAGGGGTGAAAGGAATTATGACAATACAACTGAACTAGCTGTTTGTCGTTTCGTCCACTGGCCACTATGGCGTTACAAAGTCTGACGCTTGGTTCCAGAACATACTATGTACATTAGTATGGCGAGAATACATTATAACCCAACAGAAACAAATGTTTTCCCTGTTTGGAATTATTTTTTAATAGTGTTATATGTGGTATCGGGTTTTTATGGTAGGATAGGTAGGTAGTTAAATCAAAAAAGTTGTTAATATCGTCAATATTTATTGGACAATATTTATTATTGGCCGCTAAACAACACAGCATCAATTGTGGCCCAGTGGTAACGGCCGCAACTTACGAGTCGTAGGTCGTGCGTTCGAACCCAGCCAGACGCTTTACTTTGTTTGGTCTCAAAACGGTGGAGGAAAACATCGTGAGGAAACTGGCATGTCGTAGAACCAATAATTCGAAGTCATGTGACATCTACAAACCCGCTCTGGAACCGCGTGGTGGCTTATGGCCCACTCCCTCTCACGGAGAGGAGGCCAGTGTCCCAGCAGTGGGAACGTTATAGGCTGAATATGTAAACAACACAGTTTTATTGATTAATTTAAATAACGAAAAATAAGTTAGGATATAAAAAAAAAAAAATACAATAAATTACATGAAGTAAAATTGATAAAACAGGGTCTTGCTGGCATGATGCACACATTTTTATTAATCACTTAGGATCGACTACTTACCGACAGATGGCGCATTTATCATATTTTAAATTCATCTTGTTTCATGTATCAAGCTATGTAATTTATCTATTAAATAACTTATAGCAAGCAAAATAAACCTATGCAAGTTATTTGATTCGAAAATTGGTCATAATATGCATTGATAATGACATAAACACAATATTGCTGAGAAGTTGTTAGAATGCATCCCTTCGACGACAGATAGCTACAATCTGGTGATCAAATGAGAAAATATGATTTCAAGTGAAAGTATTAATTTTAGGAATGTACACGTGAAATATTATGCCATCAATATGTTTCAGTTTTAACCCTGAACAATTTTTACATCAAAAAACAGCGCACTTCATTATTAAAACAATTAAAAACTATCAAAATACGACAGACTATAACGCGATGACGTTTCACTCAAAACTAAGGTTTTTGGCTCCGCCCACTGACGTCATGGCCGTACTGTAGGCGCTCGGCCTAATTACCTCGCGGCAAAGAGAAATAAACCACTTGAGAGCTGATAGACCGATTTCGTCTAGGCACACGACTCACCACTGCGGTGCGGGGAACGAAGAAAATACAGTGGTTGTGATTGGCCGATGCAACAATGTCAGGACGAATGTTGCATAAATAGTGATTCGCAAGTCAGTTTTGCAACAATAATATCGATATCGATAAAATCGACGTCCATTAATTCTATTTTTTTTTTTTACTATACTGATAGGGTGATAACTGGGTGCAAACAAAACACTGACGTAATACTTCTTTAAGTTAAATTCAATTAAATCAGCAAATTTAATCCCGGTCGGAAAGAAAAATAAATTCTCACAAATGAAATTCAAATTCTTTCAATTCCGGAATATTTCAAAATCTAAAATGTAAAATTATTTGTTGCCATTACGAAACATCGATAAATTTTTTTATCATCAGTTTCGGCTTTGTTTTGAAGTTGTAACAACACTACAGCATTAGTACAAATAAAATGAGACAGACGTATTGACAATACCCTAATGATAGAAAGGGAACTTTTCAAAAAGACATCAACGCGGTAAACTTTTTGTGCCATTTTACGTAAACAACCAGTTTAGCTTGAGCAATTATTCATAATATTATTAAATTATAAATATATTTTACTTACCAATGAAAAGTTATACCATCATTTTTATAGCTGGCTGTTTTAGATGATTTCCCACGCCATTTAATTGAACAGGAACTCAGAATTGTTTTTATTTATGCAGAAATGTTTGAATAGGTATCAAAATAACCGCGTGTGCAGAGTTCCAATAACTGGTCAAAACTAAAATGGCCCCTCATATTGTCATCTAACATAAATGCAATTTCATTTATGTGTCGTGAGTCTGAGTCGCCCTTATAAGCAGTCAAGAGGCTATTATAGTCATTGCCTCGCGGCATCTCCGCTTTTTTCATTCTTCCGTGGACCTCCCCTTTTACCTTCCAAACCTATGTCTTTTGTTCTGTGGCCATCCCTCCATGCCTTATTAATTACGTAATACTAATAACATCACATCTTGTTTCTTTATTTCCAGTTGGCCCAATTCACCACACCTATGTACAGAGCACCCGAGATGTTAGACACTTGGGACAATCGCAAGATTGACCACAGTGTAGATGTTTGGGCATTAGGATGCATCCTCTACACACTGTGCTATATGCAACATCCATTTGAAGATTCTGCTAAACTTGCAATTCTTAATGGAAACTATAATCTTAACCCCAATGATCAACGCTATAAATGTTTTCATGAAGTTATAAGTGAGTAAAATTATTTATTTCATTATTATGTTTTGTATTTGAATTAAAATATGTGACTGTGATGTGTGTTGTCCCCAGGTGGTTGCCTATCAGTGAACCCCGAAGAGCGCTTGACAATAAGTAGTGTGCTGGAGCGATTGGCGGCGATAGCGGAGTCCAATAATGTCAATCTCAAGCAACCACTCAAATTTGAGCGTAAAAAAGTTGAACAATCTGTGGCCACTAGCTCGCCAGGTAATAAGAAGTCAAGTAAATATTACACTACCATATCCTAAGAGAAATGTCGCGGCGCGGCACGTTCAACATTTTGTGATAAATTCGAGACAGAGTCGCCTAAACGTTTACATTGAGTTGCGAGCGCGCGTTTCACTTATCCATCCCCTACGGACCATCGTTCTGTTCTGTTGCATTAAATACTCGAGCTAAACATGGTCAAGTATTTTTTGACTTTTTACACTCAAATTTTTATTTTTTCCATATATTTATTTTGAGTTCCTTAGAAAGGTTATTAAACGAAATGTGAGATTTATTTACATTCCAATGTTGATTATCACCAAAAATTGAACATCACCAAAGGTAAGGCAATGTTGAATAAATTGTTCTCTGAATGAAATAAGGTAGTATAGCATTTATTTGACTTGAATCAAAATTGATTATTTATGTTGCTTCAATGCTGAGATGCGTTAACATGACGTTGGTAAAGTAAGACATTATAATATTAACATTTTCGAGCATCTCTTTGTGTATGAAAGAGGCTCAGACTGTGCATTTACATAGTGCAATATTAGCCATGATGTTTCATGAACAGTGAAAGTTGATAAGCTTTAATTTGATATTTAAGTCTGATTATGAAAGAAGACTTGAAAGATTCACAGTGATAGAGTAATAGAATGGTCACTAAAATTATAAAACAAGATACCAGACAAAATTGACACTTGTCGCAAATTCTTCTAACATTCTTCTTGAATAATCTTATTACCAAAAAGTCAGTGTGCATTTATGAAATGCATACCTTTTATAGCTAGATAGGATACTTGTCGCTAGTTAGAATCTTTACTATATTTTAGGTGTAATTATTAAACTGTCTATACATTCCTGTAACTTTATTGGGCTATATATACAATTTCACACCAATGTCTAAACCCCTTACTATATTAGGTATATTATTTTTCTATATAGTCTAATAGTTAATATTAAATAAATATCCAGTTATAGTATATAGACAAATGTACAGTGGTACTAAATCTGGATAACGATTAGTATATTATATGATATATATTGGCTTATAATAACAGTTGAGAGTATATATGTGAACTAACATTGGTTGCGGTAGCGCCGCGGCTCATCGTTGGCATTTAACGGTATTGGTGGCTTGGTGGTCCCGGCACCTTCGCGCACTTGTCACGTAGATTATATTTTGGCTCTTATATTTTAAGTTCTTTGTGTGTATATAACTAGTCTATTAGTTAGATCGGTGTATTCTATTACACTGCTTGTTATCACATTATATTTGTGTTGATGCAATCAAACACTATGATTAAAATCATAGATCAGTCCAAACTTTCCAGACAATATAAGGAAATGATATGTTAAACTGAGGTACAAGTATTGAATTAGAGTAGATTTATATGATATTATAGAATACATGATGTTTAACGTTCATACATATGTCATTAGTTGATATCACAAAAGTTGGTGTTTCTATGAACACTGTCTTACACTTATGTCATTGAATCATTATTTCTGTTGTGCATATTATTATTTAGTCATGTGGGAGCTTAATATAGAAAAATAAATGAGTATATTCTTCACAGCCGTCGTTTGATTTTATTTCTAACGCATTTTGAGTGGCACAGATATTGAAAGTGAGTTCTGTGGTTGGGCGCTCCGTGTGTGGACAAATGTGGGTATAATGCGTTTGCACTAATATGCTCTGTGTTACTGATCATATTCACGTTCGCTATCAACTAACATGATGGTACGCACTGTAGTTCTACTGGTTGCACTTTCGTAGGCACGATTGTAAACTTTTATATCAACTAACAATTCACTTGGTGTAAATTAATTAGAATCATTTATTTCATTAATTCATCTTTTACTTATATTGACTAACACAAGGTCTGGGTATTCCGTACAGTTCAGCACAGGCTGCTAGAATCAATGTCTATAGCTTGAGGAACCGTTAACTATAAATCATGTATCATAGCTGAAAAGTCGTATTGCGTTAAAATATCGTGATCTAAGATGCGCACGTGGTAAGTGGTGTGACGATCGTTTATATGCGCATAAGTTGCTTCGCGATTTAACTGACTGTTCATTGTTCAATTAAGACAAAGCATACGAATCTGTAGCTAAATGCGACTACTCCAATTTAAACCTTATTGCCTAAATGTTAAGACACAAGTAATCACTTAAATTACAAACAGTCTGTAGTTAATGCGCTATAAAAGAGTCATATCCTTACACAAAAATCCTGCTAAATTGCATCAAAATCAATTCTACAATTTAGCGGTGAAAACGTCACTAGCAGACAGACGGAGAAACAAACTCTCGCACTTATATCAAAACTAACTGTTTGAACAAACCAATAGATTTTTTTTTTATTATTCCTAATTTTTCACCACAAACGGCTCAGGCGCAGGGTCTCAGTTGTTCTACAACTATTATTATTATATACGCAACATTTTTCCTTGCGATAGTCACTAGAAAAATGTACCGCGGTATCTACGCGTTAGCCAACTGTAATCTTTTCCACATAACCACATATCTATGATGATTGTCCGTTTATACCGAGTCCCAGCAATGTGTGATGCGTAGGAGTATCATAATTGAATACAGAGCGTAGTTGAGCTTGATTTACTCGCCTGGCTGGGTCATACGGTGATGGTCGAGTCATACTGAGAAAATAAACGAATAACTATCTTGTTATATGGCTTCCAACTTCATATCGGTTCTTAGATTTCTTGGGTAGTTTCTGTATTTATACTTCCTATAGATTTCTTTCTCCAATCGGATGGTAACTAGATTTTACTTTTTTTCAATAATTCGCTCCGATCCATTTTAATTGTTATCTGTCATGTTTTTGCTCGTTCTCGGGTTGTAATGTTTTAATAAAAATGCTTAATTTCATGTTCATTAACTATGTATCGTCAAAAATTTAAACGTATAAAACATGTACAAAATATTACAGGGACAAATAACCAAATTAAATATTAAACGTAAAATATATTTGTATTATCAAAGTAGTATTTCAAGCACTTTTTCATGGTAGTATCAATTAATCTCGTTTACTAATTTTTGTAAGACATTTGTATTTACCTCTTTTTACTAACACTAAATTACTTCTAACTCACCACTATAAATATCTATTACTTTTATCTAATCTTGAAGGATTGATAACTATTTAGATACCGTATAGCAACTATTATGTAGGCCCGGCGGTATGCGATATAACTAATTTTAAAGAGGCATGAATAAGAAATAGTTCAATTATTTTAATTTTAAAACAATGTTAATGGATGGAATCTGCCATGCATGTTAGCCTGTTAAACAAGGAATCAGTGCTTATATTTTATTTCTTCTGAATGGTCATAACACATTGCATGTACCTGTTTGTATAGTATCAGAAGTCCCTCGCCTCTTGTTTATTCAAAATCAATTCAATATTTATAAATAAAATAATATTTTCTGTAGCTACCGCGCCGCGACGCGGTGGCCGAGTGCGTCCAATAAATCATTTGATAACATCAAATGGTTTAAGTAGCAGATAAATATAACATGTTGAAATCAACACCACGACTGCACCGAAGTGTTTACAATCAATATATTGACACATTTGTATCAGATTATGTACTTACTCCGGTGCAAGATAACGCTCTCTCGCTAACAAGACAACTTTAGCGACTCGATCGATACTGTTAAGATTTATGTTCGTTAGTTGGTAGGGGCGTGGGAATTCTGTCTTGTAGAATAATGTGTATGCAATACATATCACGTTTTCTTTTTCATTTTAGGTGTTTTCAACTTTTTCGGATGCCCAATAGTTTTCTCGTTTAAATGACCCGCTGCGCTAGCATGAACCCTTGCATCGGACACCCATCACACATTGACGCTTGCTAGAACCATTGGATATGCTCGCAATGATGAGTATTCATTGTTTTTATTTATTAATGTTTAACTATATTTAATAATGTTGTTATTGCCCTTAGAATATTTTATCTTATAAACCACTCGATGGTTGTTTATGTTTGGCAGCGATGTACCAATAATTTGTTTACTAAATTCGATGTTTTTTTGAAGACGAAATAAATTTTTACCTAATATTTTGACACAATAGGGCAGTTAATATATTTTGTGAGCAATGTTCTCTGTCCGCCAAACGAATTTGAATAGAACCGTTTAGTAGTCTATACAGTTTTAACGATGACAATAATATTACAATTCCCTTTGTATTTATATAAACCCAAGGCTATAGATATTGTAGGTCCGTCCTATACTTAGATATTAGTATAATATATTTGTTTTTTCAATACAAATATCCTTTTATGTTGTAGCCTAATTAAAAGACAGTATACAGTCTAATTCCTAAATGCAACTGTTGCTTCATTGCTATAAAATAAGTTAATCTTCCAACTATATCTCGACATTCCATGAAAAGGTACAAAAGTGAAGTTCGGTCGATAGTATTAATTAGTTACCATAATTGTTATGTAATTACGAGTTTAAGAATTCTGTTATATTACATGCAGTGCCTATGTAATCTTGCAACTTGGTACTTATTAGAATCTAATTCAGGTAAAGTGCAGTTTTATTCGCACTTGATATTTTTTTGCATTCCAAAATGTAAAATCAGAGCAGTAAACAAAACAGTTTATGGTTAATTCTATTTCTTGGCTCAGATTCGCTTAATTAAAGATCTGCCTAAAGCTTCAAAACCACTGCATTCGATGTATCAAGTGCTTCGGTATTTTAAATGGAAAATAAGTATTCGATTCAAATTATTCAAGAAAATATATAAAGTTAGAAAACCAAATCAAACTGCGCTGTGAAAATATAATTGTATCTATGGGGGAATTTAAAAAGCATAGGATGTAAGAGTGCGTGCTTCAGAAATAATGGTTTAATTTATGGTACACTGGCAAAATGGCTATTACTTTGCCATTCGCTTTATACAATAGAGAAACAAAATGTTTTACAAGGTGCTTTTAATTAATATTCATACATAATCCATTTAATTTAGGAAAATAAGCATTTGCCCCATTTTATGTCAAAATATATTCTCAACTTGAATTTATTAGATCAAGTTAACACTAAGATATATAAATGTTAGTATTTTGCTCACTAAAGCATTGAATTTACCGGTTAAAAGAAAATATTTCTAAATAGTTTTCTATTATAAATATCCAAGTCTTCTGTAGTTCCAAGTATTCCGTAGAATATTTTAAAAAAGTATTATTATTGCGGTTCCTGTGTGCTGGGCCATGTTGGCGCATTTTCTATTAATCTTTGACAAATTATAACATTAAAACCGAGGCGTTACAAATAAGTCGGTCTTTTTTTTTATAGAGAAGCTGGGGTCGGTAGTATAGGCTTTTGGTTGGTTTTTTGGCCAGCTTAAAGATATCAACCCATGTTTTTGCTCAATCATAAATGTAATGTAAGCGGGATATCTGGAAATATATATTGTCCTAAGGGTTGGTAACGACCCAACTCTTCAATGCAATATTTGGTTGAGAACATTGAAAATGCGCCAAAATGGTGCATTTCAAACAGGGCCTTTAGGCACCTATTACCAATAGGTAAGTAAAATTAATTATTTTTGAAATATTTTTTATAGATGTGTTCAACAAGATTATTTTGTAAAAGAGTATATTGTTGTGATGTTAAACACTTTTCATTATATTCGCTGACTTTGAATATTTTTTCTTTAAACTTTTTAATATGATTGAATGCACATGTGATTTTTTGAAACAATACTGATTTGTTTTATATTATATTCGAATAATTAATTTAAAAGAGATAGTGTTTAGACGAGCAATATTTTTGTTACTATTTAGACGTTTAAGTGTAAACATGTAAGATATTTAATGATAGAAATAAATATCTAGTACTCTATAATGTTGTTTTTGTAATGTCTTAACCTTGTGATGGTTTAACACTTATGAATAATGTAAACTCAAGTACCTAATACTTTAACCAACATTACAACGAAATATCAATTATTTTGTGATTGCACTCAGAAACAAAGAGTTAACAATGTCTGAGTGAGAACACGTTAGTTAGCTACGGGTAAAAGAGAGAGAGCCAACCATCGGGCAGCCTCGAGTGCCATCGCTAAATAAACTCATTGGAATTTTATCAATGACATTGCCTTTGAAACATAGTTACTAAATATACATTAAGATAAATTGTAATATTTACAAAATCAAATACACTTTAAAGACTCCCAAGAAATGAAGATTATTATTATTATAATCCTCCGTAACAATGTAAGATTTACTTGACCATTATTAGAGGATCTATGCAATACCCATTGACACAGAAAAACGCGCCAAAATAACTGTTACTTTTCTCATCTGTGATTTGTAAATTTTTTTGTTTTATTTTAGCCACTAAAGAGCCAGCGGCTGTCATCCAGGAGGAGCCGAACTCTCGGCCTCCAGAGCCGAGTCGCCCCCCGCCGCCCGCGCGCCCGCCGGCCGCGCCGCACTACCAGCCACCGTTACCACCGACCCCCGCAAACTCTGGAGGTCTATTCTCGTCTATCAAAGGAGGCGCTGGAAGTTTCTTAAAGAATTTGAAGGATACCTCTTCGAAGGTTATGCAAACTGTGCAACAGTAAGTAAACTTTTTTTTTCAGCCCAGCATTTCTCCATTAATTATTAGAAAATAATTAGGAGAAAGTAGTAAATAATGACATAAAATAATGTTTATTTCCCAAAAACAGTGAATAATGTAAAATAGTTAGTATGGCAAGAGATTATAGAAACTAATTTACAATTCGAATAAAATTATATTTATATACAGGGTAGCAAGGATATCGACGCACAAAAGGTTACCTGTGGATTCCGTACATGATTACCTACGAAAAATTGCTGTTTCACAAAAAAGTGCAATACCTACGGGGACAGCCATTGAAAAAAAAACAATAACCGAATGTCGAAAAAAAAATGTATTGGTTAATATGAAATGGAGATGGTTGGTAGTCATGTGCTGAATTCATAGTAACAGTTTGTGTGGCGATGTCTCTGCCTATGGAAATGCTAAATGCTTCATTCACCCTTCAGTTGCCAAATTAAAAATATTTTGTTTCTAATATTACAAATTTTTCTTTGCTTCTCAGGTCAATAGCTAGAACAGATTTGGATATAAGCTACATAACTAGTCGTTTAATAGTGATGCCTTACCCGTCAGAGGGCTTAGAAAGTGCTTATAAAACCAACCATATTGATGATGTCCGGGTAAGATTTGATTATATACTACGTTGATATATTTTATGACTTTTATCCAATGTTTTGTAATATTATGACTAATTCTGGAGAAAGTAATAGAAGAGTTCAAAATGGTCGACTTCAATCAATATTTTCTGGAAATCTTTTAATTAATAAAATCTTATACTGCAGAATTCTTTACATTCACATCATTTGTATTTGTCAAACACAAAGGTTTTGTCCCTTTTTTTGAACGACTTCGATCAAAGAGAGGTACAAAACCTTATTGTTATTCTTCTGAATTGTACTCCTACCACTAGATGCGTTAAAGAACTTTCTTTAACGTAGCTTAAGGTAGAAGTACAATTGTAGAAATCGTCACGTAACGAAAAAACGATATGCCCCCTCCATGCGACTTTTTATTATATACACCGTGACATTTTAGTCGTCTTACAAAGGTGGTCCACTCAATGTATCCGTCATAAAATAACTCTAGGCGTGATTAAAACATTGTTACTATTAATTTAGATAATAGGTAGAAAGAAAAATAAATAATGCTTTAGAATTATGAAACACCCTCCCTGTTAATGTTTACGTATCAAACGGTAGAAGATATCTAGCTACCTACCATTACATTCTATCATTAATTCCATCTCCATAACAGGGTGTTTCAAACTACGTCATGCGTCTTAATAAATGATATTCAAATTTTTTTTACAATGTAAATGTTCAAATTTTTTTTTTTTTTTAAATAAATGATAAGTAGTCATTGGATACATGAAGTGGGCTGCCGTTGTAAGACGACTCAAATGTCACGGTGTATAATAGAAAGAGACAGAGAGTGTGAGTGAGATAGTTTCCTTGGTTTTCGATTGAGTTCTAAATGAAAATCCAAGATGGCGGCTGCGAAAACTTTTAAAATCATGGCAACGGCACTCATGATGAAAAAAATGAAATTTTCATGTTTTAGAGGGTGCTGAAGCCGATAATGAGGTTAAAATAAAGTTTGAATATTCGAAGTTGAAGAAAAAGTATAAGAAGCTTCGTTCCTGACGGGGGTCTCCCCACCATCACACGTTTTTTTATTCCTGTTCATGACAATTTTTTTACTGTTTTCCTTATAACTAAACAGTGCCACAGAGGATCATAATATGGAGGCTCCATATTATGATCCTCTGTGTCAAGCTGAGAAAAGTCTCTCCCTTTAAAACCGTGATAATTTCCAGGCATTCTTAGATAGTCGTCACCCTGGCGGCAAGTACTGCATCTACAACGCATGTCGTGGTTCCCGTCTGTCCTTCCCTCGTCACGTGCCCGTCACGGACGCGTGCCGCACACTGTGGCCCACGCCAGCCCATCGCGCGCCCTTATTGGCGCCGACGTATGCGCTACTACAGCATATGTACCAGCACTTAGGCAAAGATGAGCGACAGGCTGCTGTAATAACGTGCCAGGTATGTAGCCAGGTGGTAGCATACTGCGGATTAGCAGTGTCGTCGTGAGCAGTTGTTAGAGGTCCTTGCTAAAGGCCAGGCCCATTTTTGTTTGGCCCATTTTATTTGCTTTGCGCCCAGAATCTCCGCTATTCGGGTACTCACTGCCAGCCGATAAACTGCGTTGTTCTAAACAGTAGTTTAAGCCGAAGCCTTTATTTTATAAAGAGAATAGATATAGATCTTATTGGTGATGTTCTTCAGAAAAGTCAGGTGCGTAATACTCGCAACCTGCGTGCATGTATGACTAGATGCACGTAATTGAGGCAAAAGGAGTATGTAAGGAACGTAGCAGGTGGCGTTCTGTAGTTTCTGCCTACGCCCATGGGGAGAAAGCGTGTATTTATGTATGTAGAATTGAAGTTGTAAGAGATAGCGAAGCACGACAAAATTGCAAGGTTATTGGTTGATGCGTGACGTTAACCATCGCTACGAGACAGTCGACCATAAAAATTAACATCTAACTCAGAAAAGCAGTACCTGCGTATGCGCAAGCGTGTTAACTTAAGCACTTCATATGAGCATATTATTATAAACATATATGGTTTCCTGTGTACTATAGGAAAGCATATATTTATGTTCATTCAATTAAGGCCACTTTCCGAATTAGAAAAATAGCGCTGTGAGCGCTCACATCAATAATTTGCGTTCCGAGTTAGATATCACGATTATGACAGCTAAGAACTGTCATTTTTGTCATCAATACGGAACGCTCGTGAACGCGCTAAGAGCGCACTCAATGTTAAAACCTATTTACACCATATATAAAACTTGTATATACCACAAATTTCATCTTGTTATTTGATTAGGTGGTGACTCTAGCCAGAAGCACTATTTATAAGTTAGCGAAAACTATATAAGGTGTATCCTTTGAGAACATAACAGCATAAGTGTCATTTTTGACAGCGCTCACGGTGATATTAGTATAACGCATGGCCGGCGTTATCGCAAGATGGCGCATGTCATGACGTCATCTATGACGATTCACGGGACATCGTTATCGGCGCTCACGCCAATTCGGAACGGGTGTGAGCACGCTCAAATCGATATTATCGCAACTCGGAACGTAGCCTAATTAACATCATGTCATTGTTTCTATAGTATTTCCAACAACTTCTTTTACTCACAGGACGGCAAACAAATGTCGTGCATGTTAGTCTGCGGCCTGCTGTTGTACGCTAAGCTGGTGACAGTGCCTGAAGACGCGCTGCAGATGTTCGCGGTGAAGCGCGCGCCCATCAACATGCCGCCCAGCCAGCTGCGATACCTGTACTATCTCTCTAATATTATTAGGTGAGTTATTAGACTATCACCTATTTACTGCTGAATATTAGCTACCCTCCAAAAGAGGGACCATCATCATCTGCCTAGGCTTTTCCCAACTATGCTGGGGTCGGCTTCTAGTCAAACCGGATGCAGCTGAATATCGGTACTTTACATGGAGCGAATGCATATCTGACCTCCACAACCCAGTTACTGGGTAATACGATACCCCTTGGTAAGACTGGTTATCAGACTTTCGGGCTTCTGAAGACCAGTAACGTCTATCAAAGATCCACGAATGACAGCCGGGACCAACAGCTTAACGTGCTTATCCACGGACCAACCGTGGCGAGTGTAGCTTAACTTGATCGATTGACCCGTGCGGCTGTTATTAGTCCGGGTTGTTCGAAAGAGATACCGTGGCCCTGGAACACAGGCAACTGAAGGAACACGAGTTGATTTTAGTCAGTAAAAGTCTGACACGCCCTTCCGTTCCACCCAGAGCGGGAGAAGTTATTCGATGACATACCCTCAAAAAAAAAACCACAAGCCTCCATCCTACTAATATTATAAACGCGAAAGTTTGTAATTATGGATGGATGGATGTTTGTTACTCGTTCACGCAAAAACGGCTAAGCGGATTTGGATGAAATTTGGCACACAGATAGTTTATAACCTGGATTAACATATAAGATACTTTTATCCCTGTAGTACGTTCCCGTAGGATAATTTACGACTCCACGCGGGCGGAGCCGCTGGCAAAAGCTAGTTAATAATATGCCAGACTCAACTATTTTACGAAACATACAAATCAGGTTAGTCATTCGAAGCTGGGGCAAACATTCTAACAGGGCAAATATAACATCAGTGACTTTTTGTTTCTGCGTAGACTAATACGATTTTCTAATTATGTCAAATGCACACAATACACTTTTTGTCATTGGCACAAAGTGCAAAATTATACAGGCATCGGCGCGAACTCAAAAAGAACTCCTCTTTGATCGCAGTATGTTTAATTTGGCACAAAGAACGACGCTACTACCATACTTCCGAACACTCAAATAAATAAATAATGTATTTGTTTCAGACCAGAACCAATCCTCCCTCACTTCCGGCCAGTGAGCTTGGTATCTCTGACCATTCAACCAGTCCCACTGTTCACGAAGGCGCGGGACGGCTGCCGGCCTTACATAGAAATATACAATGAGGACAGAATGCTGCTGTCAACCATGCAAGACTATGATAGGTTGCATCTCTATAGCATGGCGGAGGGGAAAGTGAGTATTGTCAATACTTATCACTACATATTATAAAACAAAGTCCTCCGCTGCTCAACTCAAAAACTGCTTCACCGATTTTCATGCTGTTTTCACCAATGGATACAGCGGTTCTCGAAGAAGGTTTTAGTATATGATTTGTCAAGTTATTGTATACACTAGCTTTTGCCTGCGACTTCGTTCGCGTTAAATTTCTTGCTCCCCGACTCACCCCGTAGCTCGCCTCGCACGCCCGTGCGAGTACTTCGTGTTGAAAGAAAGAAAGAAAAAGTATTTATTAGACTCACACAGGAATAACACAAACTTAACTAAATAACATTCTTAATAAAATATAAATTAAAATTAGAGAAAAACAAAAAGTAAAAATAAAAAACAAAGTCCCGTACGAGGCCAAAAGGCCCCTATCTCAGCATGATGCTGCGACATTTTAAAAAAATTGTCGCAGCGCTGGTATTCTGATGGGGCCCACTGTGAATGTCACGGACAGATACAGAAATAAAAAATAAATTAAAAAATAGATACTATGTATAAAATAATGTACATAAATAGTAATTAAAGTAATCCGCGTGTCTGCACCCCACGTAACATCTATTACTTGTTTGTGCCTTTAGTACATGTACAGTGTTCATGACATTTTTCTCTATGCTCGGCTCCTAAGGGTCTTAGCGTGATGGTATATAGCCTATAGCCTTCCTCGATAAATGGGCTATCTAACGCTGAAAGAATTTTTCAAATCGGACCAGTAGTTCCTGAGATTAGTGCGTGCAAGCAACAAACAAACAAACCCTTCAGCGTTATTATTAGTATATAGATTGGCTAAAATATAATGATATTTGTTGGAGGTGTCGGAAAAAATAACCCGTCTGAGAACTTTCAACGAAAACGCTGCCTAAACCCTTGAGATATAACAAAATGATGTATGGTGGAATTATGTATTTTATATAGGTCTACAGAAAAGTCCGCGATGGCATATGTCAATCTCTTAAGCATAACATACTATATACATTTTAATACTTAAAAAAATGGACAATTATAAAGCGGCAATTGGAAAGCTATTTACACAAATACGGTATTAATCCTTATCATTTTAAATAAGTTAGAAGCTTTAAGCATTTCATGCACATTATTTTACTCTTTTACACCATAATATTTAAAACGAATATCTTAGGAGTAATCGCATAAAAACTACGGACCCGAGAATAAAATTCAAGCGCCTCGCTTCGCTTGATGATCGCTACTTTTTATCCCTGGAATAGGTTCCCATGGGTTGCGGGAACGGGATCAAAATTTCATGATTTCTTTTGGCCGCGATAACCGACAGTCACGCGGGCGAAGCCGCGGGCATCAGCTAGTAATAGTATAAATGCGTAAGTATCTCTGTTGGAACGGGTTTGGGTGAAAATAGCAGACCATGACCTAGGTTGGGACATGGGATAATTTTTACCTGAGTAGTACGTTTAGATATCTACGCGAGCAAAGCCGCCGGCAACAGCTAGTGAAAAATATTAGTATGAAGTTGGTACTTAAACTAGTGGTAGAGATAAACCAATCTAACAATGAACGCCCCACCACTGTTTGTTGCATACATCCTACTAAAATTATAAATGTGAAAATGTATGTTTATTTATTAAAACTTAATGCACAAGTAAAAAATACTGTACAAAGACGGACTTAATGCCTGAGGTTTAGGTGATTGGAACGGCCAAACGGATTTGGATGAAATTTGTTACACAGATCGATAGTGACGTGTTAAATGTAGAGATTATCTACATTTAGCACGTCACTATCGATCATGCGCACATTTACAGACTGACACAAAGAGGAATGTCACCGATAATGCATGTTGCATTTAGATATTGCATCATGTATCTGCTATCAAGTTTGTTCACATAATTATAGGTTTTTTGGTCCAACTCATCGGTATAGCTCGCTCAAATTTACAAATCAGCATCTATTTCAACATTATGACCAGTCACCAGTCAGACTGCCCCATTGACACTTCCTCCTGTATTTTATTATGCCGAAGTAATTAACTGTAAATACCAGTCTGAATGGCCCATGAAGCTTTGTTTGCTTAGCAACTTATGAATTCTAGTCATGTTCCGGAACGAACTACCCGCCAGCTTTGAGTTCGAATCTAATCGCATTTCATTCGCAATAAGTTGGTTGTTTTTTTTTTTTTTTTGTAAAATTGTTTTATGTGTTGACCAAATCGTCTCGCAATATTATATAACGTATAATCCTTATCCACAGGTAACCCTCCCACTAGACACCACAGTGGTAGGTGACGTGGCCGTCTGCGTGTACCACGCGCGGCAACAGTTGGGCCGCGTACATTCTGTGCCCGTACTATCTGTTCACTTCCACACCGGATATCTATCAGTTGATCAACATCACATCAAGTTTAATAGGTAACTTTCTTTTATTTTTGTCAAGTTTACGACAAAAGCTGGATAGCCGAAGCTCGAGTTTAATGGTACCCAGTGCCCAGAACTGGTGGACCAGTGGTAATGGCCGCGAGTTGTAGTTCAAAGTCAAAGCATTTATTTCAAATAGGCACATAAAAGGCACTTTGAACGTCAATCAATGGAATTGATCCTAGTCGCCCCTTCCAAAAGGTAGGTTCGTATGGATAAGAAAGCAAGAAACTCCACGGTTAGCTCTCTTAAAAATAATTGGCTTTTACAATGTTTTCAAATTACAGTGACAATAGGTATGGGAGGCCAGTGCAGGCCTATCATTACCAGGTACTTATTAAAAGAAATGAAAATGACGAATAGAAAATGGTCTACAAATCTACAGTCTGCAAAGCCCACAACAATCTCACATACACAATATTTAAAAGAATGCACATAAATAAATATAAGAAGCTATTTAAACCAAGTGACATGATTTCCTCTTCATCCCTGATAGATCTGAAATCGACGGCATAGACGAGTCTCTTCCTGTCAACGACCACTTCTCAAACAACACGAACGCGGTGATAAGCCTCGTGGTCCAGAACGGCGAGCGGCGCAAGCCGCGCTCTGATCTCTGGGAAGAAGACCATTCCTTCCCTATACGGACGCCCCATATACTGTTCTCTACTAACCTGGAGAGAGACGAGACTACTGATAATTTTGGTAAGTTTATTTATGATCTAAAAAAAGAAAAGTAAACGCTTATATTAAGAAAATAGAGGTTAAAATTCCATAAGCAAGTAAGTCTCTTAGTCCAAATGGTGACCCATGTACGCACGGTGTTTCTTTGTACACACCAGTCAAAACCTAAGGGTAGCAGATAATTTCTTGGCCATAAGGACACGAGGTGCATTGTGTAGAAACTTGAACGGTAATGATTCGTCTGATCAAAGATAATTCTTCGTTTCTTGTTTAATTTGAGGGTAAATTAAATGATAAATCACAGAAATAAAATCATTTATCAATTTTACACGTCAATAATATTTTTAAAACTGGATAAGGTTGGCGTCTCCTATCTGACTATTCTGAGAAAAACAACCGAAACTAAACTCGGAGGTCAAGAGTTTCTTTTAAATTTCAAACATAATATTGGTCAGATCGTGTGAAGACCATGTTGATTAGTATTTTGAAATAGGGTATTTTACTCTATATGAGCAAAAAATCTAAAAATGTGTTATTCAATTCATTTATTTCAGATAAATTACAATAATATTGTTAGTAGCTATCATAATCATCCATAGATAAGTACATGGTTTTTTTTATAATTTAATAATAAAAAGAGTACAAAAATAGACACAGAATAATAGAACGTGACGTCAGCTTTGTGTAAACTGCACCGGTACAAATACTTTTTGTGGCGTTGTTTTAGAAGTATTTGTGCAGAGGCACCGCACACGAGTAACACCACTTTCGATCTATCCATAAAAAATCTTGTTAATTATAAACTCGACATTCACTTGTTAACAACTACTATAGTTTACACAAAGTTGACGTCACGGGTGGTCACGTGATAAAAAAAGTCATCGTAAGGAACGTTTTGGCGGTAAATTCAAAACAACGAAAAATAAATTTGATTTAAATCGTTTTTAATTGGGAAAATGGATATAAATCATTTTTTTTATTACATTATTTCGTCTCAATCTACAAATTAAAATAGTTTTTAATAAATTGGAAAATATCCTATTAAGACACTCTTAAAAAATGGGTGTAATACCCTATTGTCTTTTGAGGAAAGAACCACATCGATTGAGTGAACCTTTCCAGTCAACGCAATGCATTATACCGTATTTATTTCTTTCATATATGTTATAATATAAATCTTTCAAGATTATGTATTTTTATATATCTATGTATTTATCTATTTTATCTATTTACGCAGCGAACCTTCGCAACAACCCCGCAGCAGTACCAAAGACAAGTATGTTGTAGCGTTGTGTTTAGCAAATCATTCATTTAGCACTATGATTTAGCTCAACATACTAAATAAATAAACCCTAAATGCACTGGAAGCTGCGGCCATACAGGTATCATAATGTGAACTCTATTGGCGCGCTCATAATCTCATAGGATATGAGAACCGCAGACGACGCATATTATACAGGAAAAGTTTTTATCCAGTGCGTAAACTGTAACCATGAATTCAGCATATCATTCTAGACCCCCAGCATAGAAAATTCTCGTCGGTTATACAAAAAAAAAATCAGCTGTTCCACATACATACATTTTGACCGCGTAGGTTTTTTACGAAACAGAAAGAAAAATAGATTTATTTATTTAAATTATACTTAATTTAATTTTAATTTATATTTTTTTTTTTATTATTTATAATTTAATTTATTTAAATTATAGATTTATTGAAACAGCTGAATTTTTTCCTGTCCTCATCCTGTATTCATTGCCATTTGGATTCAAAGCCATCATCATCTGCCTAGTCTTTTCCCAACTATGTTGGGGTTAGCTCCCAGTCAAACCAGATGCTGCTGAATACCAGTATTTTACATGGAGCGACTGCCTTTCTGACCTCCACAACCCAGTTACTGGGTAATACGATACCCCTTGGAAAGACTGGTTGTCAGACTTTCGAGATTCTGACAACCCGCAACGACTATTATAGATTTGATATCAAAGCCAACACAGTGAATTTATACATTTAACGCGTTTTCCCCAGTGTATAACTTCCAATGACATTTTAATTTTTCATCGTCTGTTTTACATGTATTTAACACACTCAAATCAAGCTCTCATTTTTTTACATGCACAAAGTCGTTACTCGTTTTAACTTAAGGCACAGGATTTTTCATATGTACATTGCCATTATTATTATTAAAAAAACAATGCATGCCCGTTTTTTACTTATCTGTGGTATTCTTAAAAATATATATATATTATGTCACTAATTTGAAAGTCTTACCGTCTTATTACAAAACTCGGCTTATCGTCAGACCTAGGTTTAAACCATAGAGTAATTTTTGAGTTTCGAACTTTATTACCGGCTTTACTTAGCACCGGATTAAGTCGTCAGGTTTGTAAAAAAAAAACTTTTGAAATCATAGTTTAGTTGGAATTTCAAAAACTACATCGTTGGTTTAAACCATGTCAAAAGAAAAACCTTCTTTAGTAATAAAGCCGTTAGGGTTTAAATTGAAGGCTAAATAGAGGTCTACACTGAATGCACGATGTTTTAGTGTATAATCAGCCTCTAATGCCCTCACTGTTGGGTCACAGGCCTCCTTTCTGTAAGAGGAAGTGGGCTGTATGTCACATGTCTTCCAATTTTCGGCGGTCAAGCGTACATCAACGTAATTTTTGCGCAAAAGTGCATCTTCAAACATAAGACGCCTATTTTGCTGTCTCATAAATAACAACTTTTGCTGCAATACACATAGGTGGGTACACTTTGGCGTCTATAAAAGCATTTAGTGTAGGCCATTCGATTCATTTATTTACATACTACTCTGTCAAGAAAGTACCGGGAAAGTATGAATAATACACAAAATGTAGTTATTCATCAAAATTTATTTTATCGCCTTCAAAGTATGCTCCTTCAGAAACGATACACTTACGCCAACGAATAATTCAACCATCAAAACATTTTAAACACTTTTTTCGGAATTGAGTTCAGTTCTCGCCGCGAATTCTCCTTTATGTCTTCTACCGAATGAAAACGGGTGCTACGAAGTGGTAATTGGAGTTTAGGAAAAAGAAAAAAAATCGGCTGGAGCCATATCTGATGAATAAGGTGGTTGCTCGATGGTATTTGTTGAGTTTTCGGTCAAAAATTCTGCGAAGGCGCATTATCGTGGTGCAAAATCCAAGAATTTTCTTTCCACAAATCTGGGCATTTTCGTTGAATTGCGCTCTTAAACGCCGCATAACACTCAAATAATATTTTTTATTTGCTGTTTGACCTTCCGGCAAGAATTCCGAGTGCACAACACCGCGATAGTCCAAGAAAACAGTCAACTTGACATTGACTTTTGATCGACTTTGCGTGGTTTTATCGGTTTCGGTTCAGTTGGAAGGCGCTACTCCGAAGCTTGTTGATTAGTTTGTATGTCAAACTCGTAAAACTATGTTTCATCACCAGTAACAATGCGTTTCATGAATATTGGGCCGGAATTGACTCGTTCTAGCATGTCCTCAGCGACTCTTATGCGATTGAGTTTTTGGAGAAAATTCAGGTCTTCTGGGACTAGCCGAGCGGCAACATGTTTCATACCCAATTGATTATTTAAAATAGTACGGATTGACTCGTGAGACACAGAGAGTTCAGCGGCTATCTCTCTCAAACATGAATGAGGATTTTCAGTCACTATTTCCTTCACATTTACGATGTTAACTTCAGTTGACGACGTTGATGGCCTACCAGAGCGAGGCAAATCTTCCATCACATCTCGACCGCTTTTGAACGCTTTGTGCCACTCATATGCACGTGTTTTTGATACAGTCGATTCACCGTAAGCCTTCTGTAACATTTTCAGTCGGTGATGCAAAATTTAAGACAAACTCTTTGTTCGATGTTTTTGTCCATTATAAAATTCGCGATGAACACTAGATATGATCTAACTAAAAACAGCACTGTATTTAATCTAAATAACAGATGCAACTCAAACTCCGCGCCAAAATTGAAAACAGTTGTACCAATCTAACAAAAAAAAAAAACTAACCATAAACTAATTATCCATTCCCGATACTTTTTTGACTGAATGTATATGTACTTATTGAACTTGATAACACACAATACAAAAAATTCATGAGACTAACAAATGTGTAACGCCCGCAGTAACAACCGACTACCCAGTGAGAGAGCCGGAGCCCACTCGCCCGTCGCGACCCTCCCGCCCCGCGCCCCCCTCCCCCGCACCACCGTCGCGCCCTCCGCCTCCCGCGACCCTTCCTCACTCCGACCCTGTCCCCCCTTCTGAGAATACGGTAGACTTCTTAAACCTGGACCTGAACTCTGGGGCAGAACAGGAACCGAAACCAGAGAAGAAACTGAAGAATGAAGATTCGTTTGATTTCTTTGGAATGATGGAGAAGCAGACTGATGATAGTTTCGGAGATTTCCTTACTGGAAATAAGAAAGAGAAAGCTCAGGTGAGTTGTAGTAAGCCTTTTACAATAGAGAAAGTTATTTGTCAAATGAATAACTCGATTGAAATGGTTTTGTTAAACCTTCTTCCTGTAGCTATATTGCTTTGAAACTTTTTATGGAAAACTTTATATCTTTGCCAGGCTATACTGCGTTCAGACGCGATCCAGTTTGTCTATCATGTACTTAAACGTATGTGTTTTTAGAAAAACTAACTTTAATACTAACCAGTACAAAGTCCAGTTTGCGCTACTTCAAATATTTTTATGACAATTCCAATAGTACTGTAATAATAGTAGTCATTCTGAAATCAACTTTTATCACACGCTCATAAAGTTGATATTCGTTTAAGTGGAAATGGCATCAATTGTAAGCAAGGATTTGAATAGACTTTGTTTCATGCCTTCGTTTCTTACTAAACTATTTTATAAATGTCTTCTAGTAATTGATCGTTAATGTGAGAACTCCAACTTATAAGTATGTATAAACTTTTTGTTTCCATTATCGCGTTATAAATCTCCTCAACTGACACTTAAAACGTCAAAATAAAAGTAAGATACGGGTTTATGGCGGGACCTCCTGCCTGTTCGGATTACCAGTCAATAAGTATATTTATCCTATAATGAATCCACTGCTGGGATAGAGGCCTGCTCTCTGTGAGAAGAAGTGGGGCTTGATCCACCACGTGAGCCCAGTGCGGGTTGGTAGATTACACGTCTTCAAATATTTGGTTCTAGGACTTGCTGGTTTTCTCGCGATGTTTTACACGACTACCGATTTTTCCACATTTGTACCAAAAAACCCATTTTAAAAACTGTGACTGTTCAACAAATCTGCTTTTATTTGTTATAGACATTCGCAACGGAGTCGATATTCGGCGACCTCCCCGCCCCACCAACTGAGCAAGTCGAACCGCAGGCTAACGTGATCACAAGCGATCCTCTCAACTTCGACCCCTTCGGGCTCAACGACCCGTTGCCGAAGATAGAACCGGTGCTCACACCACAACAGCTGATCCAGGAGGAAGGTGAATATCATGGGAGAGGTAGGCAGGTGTATTAACATAGTGCACTTTTCACTAGATAAGTCCATGTTATAGGAATGGGAAATAATCTAGTCAGTAGTTAAGTGATACCGAAATACTAGCAAGATAAAGATGGAACTATAGGGTATTTTAAGGAGACAAATCGTCTAGTTGAATGGCTGCCCCAAAGCGATAGACTTGAGAAATTACAGAAATAAGACAAATATCATAACAAACTTATGAAATTCTTTTCTGAATCTTTCTGGAGTAATCGGACTTATCAATAGGAGAAAAGTCTACTTTGTTCGATAAAATCTATTATTGTCGCACTGTGAACTATAGTTTCTTTTTTTTTCACTTTTGAAATCTCATATTCATGTATAATAAGTTTATCATCATCAGTTTATTGCCTCTATCTCTATTTATATGGGGTCTGCGAAACATGTCATTTTCTGTCATACTTCTTTTGTCTTCATTATATTCTCTGCTCGCTTTTATGAAACTAATAATAATTATTATTACCTTCTATGGAACCAGGCCGTCCCCAAAGCGTCCCCTTAGAACGTGCCCAGCCAACCAACCAAGCAGGTCGCAAGGACCCGTTCGCCGAGCTGGGCGTGCTAGGCAGCGCCGCGGCCACGTCGGCGCAGTCACTGAGCGCGGGCGGCAGTGCGCGCTCCACGCCGCGCGCGTCGCCCGCGCACACGCCGGCTCACCAGCCAAACACGCCGGCGCATCAACCTGATTATAAGTAAGTTTTATGTGATCAATTGATAACTAGCTATTCCAAACATACCCATACATTCAGGGAACTTAGTTGTTGGGCAGATCATACTGCGGTAATTAGCCGTATTATAATTATTTCATATTGTTAGGAAAGAAAATATTGTTGGGATTGGAAGTTTCGGACAATTTATGTCGATAGTCAGTTCAAAACATAGAGTTGATTCAAAGAAATAATTTAAGTACTAAAATGTATAATATTTCACTAAGATATAGCGAATAAATCTTAGGTAATATTTTTTAAATGTCGACATGTATACAAGGTAGCAGAATGAAGGTAGGTGTAAAAAAATGAACGCAAGTCCTGAAAGTAGTTATAGTACGACTTTTAATTGTATTCAGTAACTTGACAGTTCAAAGAAAAATAATGTTACCATACTAAAATAGTGTTGGGGTGATTAACGATTTTGCGTAAAGAACGAATGATTAAAATAATTTCATTTTAAATGAAACCATTTTTATCATTCATTATAAAACTTTAAAAATTTATTTGTAAGATGTGGAATATAAGAATAATTCATAATTTATTAATAAAAGTAATGCTTTTTTATTTTCTTCTAATAGAAACAAACTATAAATAAATTACCTAGCTACTGAAAAATGAAACATAAACTAGCTTCTGCCCGCGACTTTGTTCGCGTCAAATTTTTTGGTCCCGGACTTACCCCCTCGCTCGCCTCGCCTGTCCGTGCGAGTTTTTTTTAATCTTTGCTTGGCTCCTAAGGGTCTTAGCGTGATGTTTTTCAAATCGGACTAGTAGTGCCTGAGATTAGCGCGTTCAAGCAAACAAACAAACTCTTCAGCTTTATTATTAGTATAGATATTATATAATATAGATTCTACAATTTTTTAATGTTTTTAAGACTAGTTATTAAATTAAAAACAAAAAAAAGTGCATGTCAGTTCATTATTTCAAGTTCATTCAATTTCGTTCATTCTTACACCACCTCATTATCTTTTCTTTTTTGTCAAAATGTGGTAAGTCAACTGTCAAATTACTGAATACGATTAAAAGTCGAACTATATTGATAATTGACTACTGAATCGATTTCAGTAACTTTAAACATGGGTTTATTTAAAAAAAAATATTTTGCTATTTTGGCTCGATTGCCGCTCGATCGCCGATCAAGCCAAAGAAAATTCAATCTAAACACAGGGAGCTCATTTTAAAATGCATAAAGTAATGCTACGATCAAGATAATTTTCTTAATAACACGAGTTAGCATTAAAAAATAAATTTTATACCCGTTTTCACCGACATCCCCTAAGTTTATGGGATCTCCTAAGAATGGTTAGAAGGTGGTTTCTGTTTCACCAACAGTAAGGGGTCAGTAAAACTTTAACCCACTTATTCATAAACGATGATTAAAGTTAAATGATGATTAGCGTCTGTTTAACCATACATTTTTGACGTTTAAACACCATTTAACTGTAATCATCGTTAATGAATATGGGGGTATAAACGGTCCCCTTAGAATGATATGCTGAATTCATGGTTAAAGTTTACGCACTGGATAAAAACTTATCCTGTATGGGAAACGACCAAACTACTTCGAAACTTTTGATGAAAATTACTTTTCGGAGATATACATAGGTTATATAAATCCTCAGTGTGGTATTTATTGGAAAAGATTGTACATAACTTAGAATTTCCTGATAATAGGTGAGTACTTAACTTATTCAAGTTTCTATAAGTATGCCATAAAATAAAAATTTGTCGGTAACGTAACGTAAAATTGATTAAAAAATACCACACAACGCACATTCACTATATTATCAATCAAACAATCTTAACTAGGTAAGGGGAATCTAGTCGTGAGCTCGAATTCACTGGTGGGCCTGGCTAAAAAGTTTGAAAGTATGAAAAAAATAACCACTGCCTAAATCAATTACCAATAAAGTTCATGAATCTTTTCTATATTTGAGCTTTGTCGGTCGGTACCGACTTGGTTTTGGTGATTTCACAATTCTTTTATTACTTAAACACGCCCAAAGTTAGGTTAAATTAGCAAGAAAAACGAATCTTTGTTCGCTCATAACTTTTTAATGGCTTTTTATTTTAGTATTCTGTTTCCGCAATGCAATTATTAATAATGAGACAAAACCATACCATGTTTATTTTTTATGTACATTGTCGAACAGTGGAGTAATACACTCCCGAAGTTTGTATGGAAAAAATGTCGACTAGATTAACCTTAATAAACTCTTTGCAAATGCAAACATTCAAACATATCTCATGTAACAACGTCACAAAAGAAATAAGTGTCAAATACAAATAAGATCACAGATAACACGCGACGTTTCCTAATGTATAAACAGAGTAAATAAGCAAGAAAACATGAAATTCATTCAAAATATTATGAATGAAATAATATTTATTATTGCCATCAAAAGACGATTCATAAGTATCTGTATCCATATAAGTGTGTTACAAAGTACCAATAAGTTCAAAGACGAATCAGTCTTATCGAAAACAAAACGTCACATAGATATGTGTCGCCCTAGTTAGGAGGTAAACAAAAATTAATGATGGTGAAATGAAATTTAATTTAGGGGCTACTTTGGGGGAGCTTTTAAGCTAAAGATCCACCTGCGTATGGACGCAGGTGGTAGTATAGGTGATGTCGGTGAAAACTGGCATTAGTCATTGTATTATGCTTTTAATTAATTAATCTAATTGGGGTGTATGAGGTCTCACGTTGATATGTTACACGTTGTATAGCACCGGTGCGAAGTTAGGGCGGGTCGCTAGTTTGTAATAAGCGTAGACGTTACGTCACTATTTTAAATATCTCTAATGGTAACGTAATTCCCAGTAGGTCCCACTTCGAGCCAGCAAAGACTCCTGCAGATGACAAACCTAGGAAGCCAATGGACGTGTTCGGCGACCTCCTCGGTAGTCAAGGTTATGAGTTCGCGGCCAAGAGAGATTCCGGCCCGAAGACTATGAACGCTATGAGGAAAGAAGAATTGGTCAGAGATGGCGTCGACCCGGAGAAATTGAAAGTTCATGACTGGGTAAGTACATAATAAACACAGAAATATGAATAAATCATGCTGCAGGTGAAGATTTAGTCAATCCAACATGTCGATCTTTTTTTCTATTCTTTCCTGTTTAATACCGAAGTCTCGCGTTTGCCTTAGTATCTATCTAATTCGACGAATATTTGCGAATGACGTCACTACTGACATTTTAATTGTTGTCTAGTTCACCAGGCTGGCTAGTTATATTTATCTGAGTAGAGCCGTTCATTTTTGCGAGACCCAGAATTTGATTTCCCTAAAAAGTTTCGGTTTCCACTTATCAATTGCGACGGGGTGAAGTATTTTCTCATAATATGTTTGTACACATTACACAGACGGAGGGCAAAAAGGAAAACATTCGCGCGCTTCTGTGTTCACTACACACTGTCGTGTGGGAGGACTGTCGCTGGACGCGTTGCGACATGTCCCAGCTAGTCACCCCCGCCGATGTCAAGCGAAACTATAGAAAAGCGTGCCTCGCCGTACATCCTGATAAGGTAAGATTTTTTGAACAAAGTTCTTTAACGCAGTTTGCAGTAACAGTTAACTGGTACAAATCGTCACGTAAAGAAGAAGCGTTATGCCCCGTCCATGCAACTTTTTATTCTATATTGAAAGAGAGAGAGAGATCGTTTTAATGGTTTTCGAGGGTGTTAAAGCCAATAGTGAGGCGAAATCGAAAAACTAATCACAAATAACGACAACTTTATTAAGGCTTCTAAAAGCTTCTACTAGATGACTCTATATTAAAAAAAAAGCGTACTTACTCACGAGTGTGTGTGCGTGCGAGTATCACGTAAGGAACTTCATTCCATTTACATGTTAGGGACGGTAGTAGTACGCAAAAAAATGCATAGTCTGCCTTTTATTTACGCGACTACTTCATCTACAATATCTCTTAACTTTGTTTACAGCAAATGGGCACCAACAACGAGAACATAGCCAAAATGATCTTCATGGAACTGAATAACGCATGGAGTGACTTTGAAAACGACGCCAAGCAACAGAACTTATTCTCTTAAACGCAACGGTGCAGCTAAAACATTACCATAACATAAACACGGAGTAGTCAACAGAATGGAGATCCAACACGCATGGTCCTCTGTATAATCAAACGTGTAATAATATCGGCGCGTGCGCAGTCTTCGCTGACGTCAGCACGCACACAAGCACTCCATCTGTTCATTACTCCGCTACAATGGAGACTAATCCAGTATATTAATAGCGAAAATATGTTTTCTTAGATAGACCCTGCTAACGGCGTGTATTCAGAAAGCAAGTGGGAAATATATGAATCTAATTGCTTAACGTGGAATCGCAGATTTGTCTTACCGCTAGAATGTAACGGGAAATCGCTAAGGTAAGTATCTATACATTAGAATTGTGATAAATTCTTGAATAGTTTAATAAATCAAATGTTAACTTTGTGGATATACATCTTATATTGATGTTTGGATGTAGCCCCAATTAATAAAGGCTTTTTAGTAGATCTTTCAATGTCTCGTAATGAAGAAATTTGATTGCGTAATTGAATAAATCAGGTAAATTTTATTGCATTATGTTCAATGAAGTATTCTTACACAAACGGTGTTTTGAACACTTAGAAGTAGCATAGTTTTGAGACCCCTTTTTTCATAAGCAAACAATCTTTCTATCCAATAAAAAACGTAACATCATATTGTGATGATTAGATAGCCCCCTTTCCATAAAATGCCATTTTAAAGACGTTCGTTCGTGTAGTCAAAGTTATGTCTTCCGGTTGCATTTTGATTTAGGTAGTACCGTAGCAATAGTCCGATGCAATCAATATAGCTGTAATTTACTAGGCGCATTACTTAGTGACTTCACTCTTTGTAGACGGTCGTGTGACAATGCCTCATTCTCTTCTTGGCACTTAGCTGTCATATAGCGTTGTCTCAGTCTGTCAGTCATTGCTTCAGTGTGCCGTTGCTAAGTAACCGACCTATACCGACTGCAAAAACAACGACTCGGTCAGAGCTTCTTACGTTATAAAAATGGTTATCCTTACTCAATAAATAATCGTATAATTAGTTGGTTCAGATGAAATTTAATATACGAATCGGGTCCGTGGGATATAAAGAGTTAATTTATAGACCTATTCAACATTAAAATAATAATTTGTGGGCGTTACTTAATAGTCTTTAGTGTTGTATTTTAATTAATTCACGTACATAATATAGAACAAAATGTATTTTAGATATTAAATATCACGAGAGCTAAAATGTATGAAATAAAAAAAAACAAAGTTACAGTTATGGTCAAGAAAGTTATTCTTTGACTCAAAATTATCGATAAAAATAAATATGCTTTGTTTATCTATTTGTGGGAAGATAAGAAATTCAGCTTCTTTGTGGTTTCGCTTTATTATGTTACTCCTTTATAACGTAGGTATATAGGAAACTGTTCAGGAGGAAAGGGCCGTTTAAAACGCTACGCATTACCAATCCTCTACTGATATGCGATGATGTATTCTTTTTTTTTTTTTTTTCAATTTCTGAACGCTTCTGTTATGTATACGACGCTGAATCCGGATACTTTCTGTGAGTACCGTTAGAGCCATACTTTACCGGGATGCCATGGCGACGTTGCCAGGTCGCGCTGCATACTTACTTGTACTGCTATAAAGGGTCAAATTAAACCAGCTGGCGCAACTGTACAGACGTTATGGGAATCTATATCTAAACACGACCCAAATAAAAAGGTGGCGCACCTGCCGTCCGCTTGGTCACGCAGCCGACTATCTATACATTATGTTAGCAACGCGACCTGGCTGCGTCTGCTGGAATCCGGGCACGTATGTCTCTTAGTCGCATAAATTTAATTCTTATGATACCAATTTACAAGGTAAAACAAAGGAAATTCGCGCAATTATATCAATGCAAAACGGGTCACTGGTACATGCAATCTAATCAACGCTGAAGTGAGATATTTTATTTTATTCCCTTGGGTTTCAGGACTTGGTGTTGTTAGATGTTAGTTAAATTAGTTCTCTGAGAGCTTACGATAATGTTAAGTTTATACATTCCTATTGAAATAAGTGTAGTTGGATGTCCATTGTCGTTATAATAGATGTGGATTATTAAATGTCAACTTCAATACAATCTATAGAATCTTTTGAATTATTTGAATCAGTATTTGATCTTTGAATGAGGCTTCCGTTCATCCAACTTTATAACAGATCGTGCAATAGTTCATTTCGGAATCTTGATTTTTTACAATCTTATGTAGTTAGGCCTATTACGGAGTAAATTTTTTTGTTGATTGCAATATGGTTTAGATCCAGTGAAGTCACGAATATCGTGTATATTTTGCTTCGATAATGTACCTATGTCTAAGTAACAAATCTGTTCGAAAATAAAGTAATTTAAAAAGTAAATCTTGCGTCTTTTTCTTCCTTACCTCCTTTTGTCCTGAAATTCTATAATATCGGCGCCTAGGTTGTAATACAAGGGCATGTATTTAATCGAACTTCAAAAAAATCCCACTTATTAGTTATCAACTTGAATGTATGACAGGGGAAATCCTCATGGTCTGTCAGACTCTTACTGACTAAAACCACCCCGGTGTTCCGGCCCACACTTGCACCGGGGATCACGGGATCTGATGCGACTTCCGCGATGCCCGGCTAGTGCCGGTATTAAACTCCCCCCTTACATAATAGAGAGGCGCGCGTGGAACGCTACGCGCCACCATCTCGGGTCCTAAGCAATAGGGGGGCTTGAAGAGCCCTGCTGCGGATTGGGTTAGCGGAAGCGACCTCCCACTCCCTTTCCACAGACTCCTGCGAAATCGCAAAAGGACTCCACCGCGTCCCAGGACTCCTCGATGCCGACCATCGAGTCGACAACGGCCGGCAGCGACAGGTCACTGCCGACTCCTGAGATGTGGGCACGGCGCGGCTCCTCCCGAGCGGCACACTCTGCCAGCGTGTGCCGAGCCGTATCCTCTCGAGAGTCGACGCAGTGGTGACACCGACCGTCCGGCTCCTTGTTTATGCGACACAGGTACTTCTCGAAGCAACTATGCCGCGAGAGCACAGAGTACACTATTATACACTGCCCGAGAGCATGTGTCACCCATAACGACAGGGAGCCGTGCCTCCTCCCGAGCCAGCGCTCGAATGTCGGAGCAATTTACGGGCTCCATTGCAAATAGGACTGTATTACTATAGCATAAACTAGATAATTTCATGAATATCGTTACAGTCGGCTCGCGACTCTGAGAAGCCAGGAAGACAGAAGGGTCGACCCTGCGCGAGGATTAATCAGTTCTATCTGAACTGACCCAAAAGCGTATATCACAAGGTCAATAAGTTTTTATAGGATCAGTTCAATATTTTCCTAATACAAGGCTATGGTTCTCCTCAGTTTAACCTCCCCACCCAACCCAATTCCTGTTATTTTAAAAGAAATTACGAAATAAAACCTATTTCCGGTTGTAAAAATTTTATTTAATTAACACAAGATCATCATATATCAACTGGGTTCCATCTTAACGTCCATGCACCCGTACTTCTCAAGGAGCTCTTGTTTCTTGCGCCGGAGCAAGGCTTCCTCTATGTCCTTCTGTGAAGGTACTGCTACGTGCGACGTCACTATTGGTCGGATGGGTTCGCCGTCTTCGTCTTCTTCTATTCGCTTGTCGTCGGGCTAGAAAAGATTAATTCGTGAGCAAGAAATAATGAGAAAATTGTGGTTAAGGGTCGACGCAATAACGTCATTGTGCATGTCGATATAAAGTCGAGAATAGATAAAATAACACTTATTGTATTATTCGCGAGAACAGGTTTCATTTATGTATTGTTTACTTTATTTCAATGTCTTCTTATATCTATTTATTTGTATGGCAATGAAAGTTTGACTAGCTTTTCTAGTTTGCCAAATGATTGGTTTTCCACATTAACATCTTTGATTTTTAGTAATTTAATACAAAAGATGTAATAACTTACATCTTCTGGATAAATGTCCTCTTCTTCCGGCACTTCTTGATCCTTATCTTGTTCTTTATTCCTCTTCCATTCGTCCACCGCTCGCGCTATGGCTGTAACGTATAAGTTCATAATTTATTTTAAATTATAGTAAAGGGCCATAACAGAAAACAAAAAGGTCGAACAAAAAAAAAAAAATAAAAAGGCGAAGTTCTTCTTTTTATAGGAGTATTTTTGTTTCATGTCATCATGGCTCAGGAAGGAGCTTCGAAGTACGTTCCAATGCTTGGAAATAACGCGGCGCGGCGCGGCTATTTACGAATAAAATAATCACTTGTACACGTAATGTTAAAAACATTTTCAAAAAAAAAACAACCGACTTCCTGAAAAACACTACAAAGTGAAAAATTACTTTAATTTCGGAAGTTGGTGACTTTGGATATGTATTTAAATTTTTTGTCCCGCTTTCCGAAATTAAAGTTAGTTTTCACTTTGTAGTGTTTTTCCGGATTTCATCATCCTTGGGGTCGAAACAATGCATATTTATGCGATAGCAGCAATCGCGGTTGATTTGCCGTAATTTTTGAAAAATTCCGTTGCTTGTCTCCGAAACTCATCATATGAAATTTCAATGGGACCATTTCGGAATAAACCCCTTTCGAACTAAAAAATCCGTCTATATATATTATGCCGGAGTTATGCCCGAATATAGGTACATAATAAAATTATATATACAGGATAAGTTTTTATCCAGTGCGCAAACGGTAACCATGAATTCAGCATATCATTCTAGACCCCCCAGCGCAGAAATTTTTCGTCGGTAATACAATAAAAATTAGCTGTTTCATACATTTTGACCGCGTAGGTATTGCACTTTTCTATGAAACAGCTGATTTAAAAAAAAAACTTATCCTGTTATATAAACATGTCGAATTGATAATATATTTCTTTTTGAAGTCTGTTTAAAAATTACCTAGATGGACAACCCCTGAGAAGGAATGGCGAAACTCAGCGGTCAGTCTCTTTGGACAACTGACTCGTCTAATATCAGCAAGGGCGCCGATGCCTGCCAGGGGTGCGGGTTGTTCGAAAGAGATACCGTCGCCCATGGCACACAGGCAACTGAGGGACCACGGGTGGGTTTTAGTCAGTAAAAGTCTAACAAGCCCTCCTGCTCCACCCAGAGCGGGAGAAGTTATTTGATGATTTGCCACCCTAAAAAAGAAAAAACCCATCCAAGGTTGATATTAGACGAGTCAGTTGTTCAATTGATATCTGAAAAAAAAAAACGTGCAGAAACGAACTTTCTTTCTCCGCTTCTTGCTCGAGTGGCATCAGCAGTCCGTCGTCGTCATCTCTGTACCCATAGTAGTCGGCATCCACGTCCCTCATGAGATCGGCGCGTGTTCTGCGAGGCGGCGGTGGGGGCTCTTGTTCAAATAACTCGCGAACACCTGGTCATAATATAAGATAATGGTTTCTTTTTCACCACAATATATGTATATGTACAAAAAACATAATCAACAATACATATTAATTTGAATTATGTGGTGGGAGACTGTTACCTAGGCGTAACCGTACCTTTAGAAGGTTTTCCATTTAAGTCGTACACAAATGCGGTAAGTTATAGGTATAACCAGAGAAAGGACCGGTTTGTGTGTGTGCTTGTGCATGTGTGTGTGTGATAGATAATACTTGATGATTATTCCTAAGGCGCAGAGCAAATGATGGACTATTTGACCGCGACGATAGACCGTATGGAAATAACGCACACCCGAGGACAAAAGTATAGCACCGCCAATACTTGCTGGATTTCTCGCAGTCATTCGCGGTCAAAATGTCTGCTGAGCGCTAAGCTTCATACTGACCAAAGAGTGTACTGCAGAATATACTATAGTCACATTGAATAATCCACTTTATTACAAGTGTCTGAAAGAGCAAAGTTATACGAACATCGACCCAGAGAGAGATGAGATCGAGTGCTGCGTGACCTAGTTTGTACTTTAGTTGACTGAAAATAAGGCTTATTTATCAATGTCATAAAAAAGAACCACTGGCCTCGGATTTTTCTTTGGTTTGAGCTGAGCCTACCTACTACTACTAGCCGAGACTACATGTCTATAAGTCTGAAATTGTTCCACAAAATGGCAACACGCCTTCCCAGAACCAGGGGTGACTACTCTGTTTTTGCAATTCAATAGGTGTAGGGGATTCTTATTGAAACACCTTATTACTTACACTTTTCATTTATTAAGCCGCGCACATATGGAATACTAACTCGTTTTACATTTCAATTTTTCTTAAGTAGTTTTCTACTAGGGTACAAGTAGCGGGTAGGCCCACTGATAATTATTTATATTTATTGCTTCTAAACCAATCAACAATAAGAAAGGCCGGGATATTTTGGTCAAGCATGAGTCTAATTCTCGACAGGTTTAGACCTGTTCGGACAAGTTTTTGCTTGCTCGAGGGCGATACCATTTGTTGCGTATGTGTGTGTAGGTGCCTGTTAATGTTTTACCTGTGTGTTTTTGTCGAGTTAGAACCTGTTTTATGGGTGATACCATTCGTTTAGATATTTATTTACCTTTTGAGGATGTGTGGGGTGCTAACTACGTTTCTTATTGATTGGTTTATAGCCACATTAGGTATTGATAAAACTTATTATTAACTATGGGAGATGAAAACTATCCCTATGCTTAAGAATGTAACAACGAATTACCTATCTATTTTACCTATAAGAAAATGGTTTTTTATTGTTTAATCAAACTCTTAATTATTAATCAGTTCTTCTTGTAGTCGCCAACAGTCTCCCCCTCAGTGCGTTGCACTCCATCTCGTTGGGGCGACGTTGCTGGTACGATCAGGACTAGGCGCGATGCTGGCCGCCGCAGGACACCCGCTGCAGTTCGCACGTCTACGATCCTGGTTCTTCCGTCTGGTCCGGGATGAGTGGCGACTATCTCGCCGCGTGGCCACGAGTACCGTGGCAGGGTGTGGTCGACGATCAGGACTATGTCGCCCAATGTAGGGTCCTGATAGTGAGGACCTTGGTTGTAGCGTGGCGAGAGAGTTGGTAGGTACTCTCTCAACCACCTTGACCAGAAATGATCGGTCAAGCGTTGGGATGTCTTCCAGTTGGGAGAACCGATGAGTTCTGTGTCGTCGAAGGAGCCAAAGAGGGTAGCTCCGCATGAGCGCCCGATGAGGAAATGGTTCGGGGTCAAGGCTTCTTCTTCTTCTGGGTCGGTGCTGACGGAGAAGAGGGGTCTCGAGTTCACGATGTGCTCGGCCTCCAGAAGCAATGTGTGGAGTATTTCTTCTTTAGGTTGCCGCTCGTGTAGTGTTGCTGAGAGAGCGACTTTTACGGATCGCACCATTCTTTCCCAGGCTCCGCCCATGTGGGGGGCTCCAGGAGGGATGAACTTCCAAACGATGCCCATTTTGTTCACTTCTTTTCCCAGAGTCTCGATGGCTGCAGTGATTTCTCTGTTGGCACCGATGAAGTTGGTTCCGTTGTCGCTCAGGATAATTTTCGGTGTTCCTCTTCTGGCGATCATTCTTCGTAGCGCGAGGATCATGGAGTCGGTTGATAGGGAGTTAGCCAATTCTAGATGAATCGCTCTTGTGGTGAGGCACGTGAACAAAGCTCCCCAACGTTTCTCTGTACGTCTTCCAATGGTAACAACCATAGGTCCGAAATAGTCTACTCCTAGGCAGGTGAAGGGAGGGCTGGCCTTTGTTAGACGTTCAGGTGGCAGATCTCCTTGAGGTGTGATCTGTGGAGTCTTCTTCCGAATTCTACACCATCCGCAGTCTCGTGCTACCTTTTTTACCATGTTTCGAAGCGATGGTATCCAATATTTCTGCCGGACCTCATTCATCACGGTGTTGTGGTTCCCGTGATTGAAAGCTTCATGGAGGTATTTCACTAGCAGCTGGGTTATTCGGTGACGTTTGTCCATCAGGATCGGATTCTTGTATGAAGCTATCAAGTACTTGGCGGCTCCGATGCGGGTGGATAGTCTGATGAGCCCGTCTTCTAATTTGATCGTGAAGTTCTTCAGGTTGGATGTCGAATTAAGGTCTTCTTTCTTACGCAGGGCAGCTAGTTCGTCTGGGAAGCTGTCTTCTTGCACTCTTTTTATCAGCAGTTGTTCCGCCTTTTCTATGTAGAGTGCAGATTTTGGTAGAAAGGCCGCTTCTTTTCTGCTTGGTCTCTTTTCCGACGGTTGGATCTTCTGTTTTTGTATCTTTTTCCAGGCTGGGTCTTGGGTTCTTCTGGTGATGAGTTTTGTGATGTTCACCTTTTTCTTTATTTTTCGCTTGAAAACGTCTATGGCTTGTAGGTACCTTGCTGTTGCGTGAAGTAGGCGTATCCAACTGGAAAATCTCTCTGGATCGGGCACGATGACAGGTATGACTTTCCTGACGCTTAACGTGATGGCGTTAGGCTTTTCCTCGCCCGTATCGGTGATAGAGACTTTTTTCTCTTCTGTAGGCCAATTTCTGGGATCTTCACGCAAGAAGGCTGGGCCATTAAACCATCGATGTGATACATCGAATTTAGACGGGGTTTCTCTGGTAGCGTCGTCGGCTACGTTGTGTTTCGTCGGAACCCAGCGCCATTCTTTATGCTTCGTCAGCTCTTCTATCTCGGCGAGACGGTGCGCGACGAAGGGCTTGAAACGCCTAGGGTCTGATTTGATCCATGTCAGCGCTGTTCTGGAGTCGGTCCAGAAGTATCTTCGGGTCGTCGTTAAATCCATTTCTTGGCTTGTACTATTGGCCAAGCGGCTTCCCAGTAGACACGCTTGTAGTTCGAGTCGAGGTATTGAAGTTGGCTTGAGAGGTGACACTCTAGCTTTCGCCGTTAGCAGCTTTACTTCCACGCGATTGTCCGGATGTTGAGAGCGCCAGTACACCGCGCAAGCGTATGCCTTCTCACTTGCATCGCAGAATGTGTGCAGCTCCCCCTCGGTCGCGTCGTATGTGAAACAGCGAGGAATTCGAAGGTCTTCAAGTTTCCTTAAATCTTCAAGCCACTTTCTCCATTCCTGTTCTCTTGGTGGAGGTAATATCTCGTCCCATTCTAGGCCGGACCTCCACAAGTTTTGAAGCATCACTTTTCCCTGTACGGTTATGGGTGACGCTAATCCTAATGGGTCGAAGACCGACATCACTGCGCTTGTCGCTTCTCTCTTCGTCGGTGCGCGTTTTCCTTCCTTGGCTTCGTCGGGGGTGTTCCGTAGACTCAGAGTGAAATGAAGACTATCTTCTTGGACGTTCCAATTGAGTCCCAAGGTTTTCTCGACTTGATCCTTAGGTTCTCCTAGCACGATGGAGTTTGTCTTGGTGTCTGCGTCGGTGAACTCTTCAACCGTCGAAGGGTCGTTGCTCGCCCAGCCTCTCAAGAGGAATCCCCCTTTCTTGTGGATCTCATTCACATCTCTTGACACTTTGGTAGCTGTCGCTGCGTCGGGAAAGCTTGCGATGTAATCGTCCATGTAATGGTTTCGGTTTATCGCTCTGACGGCTTCTGGACAGCAATTGGTGAAATCTTCTGCATTTCTGTTCTTTACATATATAGCGGTACACGGCGAGCAGGCGGCTCCGAATATTAATGATGTCATTCTGTATTCCTTATTTTTCCAAAGAAATCGAAGGCTGTCTCTATCTTCTTCATTGATTTTTATTCTCAGGAACATCTCTTTGATGTCTGCGACGACGGCTACTGCTTCTTGCCGGAACCGGAGCAGGACACCGAACAGTGATTGTAGCAAGTCGGGTCCTGCTAACAATGCGTCGTTCAGCGATTTTCCATTTGATTTAGCGGCGGCGTCGAAGACCAGTCTCATCTTCTTCTTCTGGGGGTGGACAACGGCGAAATGCGGCAGGTACCATGATCTTGAGGAGGCGGGTTCATCTGTTACTTCCTCGGCGTATTTACTGTTGATCAGGTTTTCGACCTGCTCTTCATATTTTCGTTCAAATTCTTTGTCCTTTAAGAACTTTTTCTCCATTCCCCTTAGTCGTCGCGCTGCAGCTGTTTTGCTTTCCGGCAGGCTTTCTTCGTCCGTCTTCCAGATCAAACCTGCACTGAATCTTCCATCAGGTAATCTTTTCGTCGTGGAATGCAGCAGGTCAAGAGCCCGTTGGTCGATGTCGCTGGAGGGTCTCCTCGCGGCGATTCCTAGGGCTTCGATGTCGAAGTGGTTTCTAATCATCTTCTCGAGGCAATCATCTTTTCCTTCAGGCAGTGTCACAAGATGATTCACTATTCGTACTGCAGTATTATTTCTTGACTTGGTTCCGTGCAAGACCCAACCCAACTGGGTTCTGGAAGCTACTGGCTTGCTTCGGTCGCCAACTTTTACTTCTTGAGACACGATCAGATGCCAATTGTCCTGTCCGATGAGTACAGTAGGACGAGCGTTTGGATATTTCAGTTGCTCTGCTATCTTTTCCAGATGTGGGCAGTCTTCCAGATCCTTATCGCTGACTTCTTGGGGGGACAAGTGCAAGGCCTTAACGGTGTATCCTGACATTTTCTCCATGCTGCGCTCGAATCTTCCTCTGATCTTGATATCGACCTTCTTTGACTTCTGGCTCATTCGATGACCTCCCACGCCCTCGATTCTTAATTCTTCTTCAGGGCCCTGGGCTCCGATCATGTTCACGATGTCTTCTTCTATCAGGGTCACTGTTGATCCTTCGTCCATGAGGGCGTAGACTTCGGCTTTGGCATCTGGTCCCCATAGTTCTACTGGCACGATTTTCAAGTAGGCTCTTGATATCGTCCGCGTTGCATTCACTGTCGATGCTACAGCTTGAGTATCTTGCGTGGCTGGCTTCGTCCTTTCTTCTGAATGTAACATCACATGGTGACTTCTCTTGCATTTTCCACACGGCTTTGCTTTGCAGCTGAATCTTCTATGTCGTCCCAATAGGCATTTGAAACATATGAAAGCTCGCTTGGCTTGTTCCCATCTTTCTTCTATGGAAGCGTTGACGAACTTATTGCATTTCAACAGTGCGTGTTCCCCAGCACATTCAGGACAGGCGATCTTTTCTGGTTTCTTGGTGTCGTCCTTGCATGAACAGACTGTCGCTGTTTGTGGTTCATCTTCTTCTTCTTCATCCGAATCTTCCTCGTTCGATGAATGTTCTTCTTCATTGTGCCGTGCGACTCGAGTGGCGTTCACGCCGCGGGAACCGGGAGGTCGCATGCGGTTTCTTAATCCTTCCTTCTTCACCTTGGTACCCATGAACTCGTGCATTTCGAACTGATCCACCATTTGGTTGAAGAAGTTCATAAGGCTGATGAGGATTGGTTCATCATCTTCTTCTTTGGATGCTCTGTAATCGTACCACCTGAATCGCACCAGGATGCACATCTTCTCAATTATACGATTCGCTATATCACTTGAGTGCAGATAACTTTGCTTCTTCATTTGTTTCACAACGCTGACTGTATTGGCCACTGCTCCAGCGTATCTCACCAACTCTCTTGCGTCTTCAGACATGGGGGTCAGCTTCTCTATGTTCTCTATCTCGCTTCTTATCAGATAAGTGGGTCTTCCGAATCGGCGTTCTAATGCAGTTATTACCTCTTCTGGATCCACTTGTGTATAGAGAAGGGACTTCACTGCTTCTTTGGCTTTCCCTTTTATTGCTCTTCTTAATCTTCCCATGTTCTCGATTCCACTGAAGAGAGCCTGCGAGTCCTTGTATGTTGCTTTAAAGGCCATCCAATCTCTTGCGTCGCCGTCAAATTGGTGTAGCTCGCTGACATACTTCGGCGCGCGTTGCATAACCGCTGTTGCCTTGCTGTCTGTTGCTGATTTGACTGCTTCCAATATTGCTTCGGCCAGCTGACTGGCAGGGGTCGTCGTGGGTGGCGTCGTTTCTGCTGTGTGCGGCGCTTCCTTTGCCTTTGACACCCATGCTTCAGTAGCCTTTTCAGCAGCGGCTTTGGTCGCGGTATCTTCTTCATTATCACTCAAGTCCGTATCGTCTTCGCAGACACGCGTTAATTCCAACTTGGTGTTCGCCAGCTTAGCTTTCATCTTGATTTCTTCCAATTGTAATTTCTCTAATTCTAATCTGGCTTCTATTTCTTTCTTCTTATTTCTTGCTTTGTTTGAAGTCGGCTTTGCCTTCTTTTTATTTTCTACCAAGGTAGCATCGGCTTCCTCGACCACGGTTGTGTCTTCGGTAAGCGCGCTGCCGTCTGTCACCTCTTCGGAGGTGGTAGCTGACGTTTCCGTAGTTTCTTCTTCCGTGGTCGAGCGCGTGCTATCTCCTTTACGGCTTCGCGTCATCATTATTTATTCACTTTCACAGCACTTATTGTCAATATTGTTCAGTAACTTACCGGCGTTTATATGTTAGTCCTTTAGCAGAGGACGCGTTGAAGCGAAGGCGTACACACACACTTCGACTTATACAGTACATACACACATTAACGCTTTAGTTCCGTGTCCTTTATGTACTCACTAAACACCGTTCACGTAATGCTTATGTACTCACTAAACACCGTTCACGTAACGCTTATGCACTCACTAAACACCGTTCACGTAATGCTTATGTACTCACTAAACACCGTTCACATAACACATATACTCATTACGCACGTTAACATAACACTTATGTACTCACTATGCACATTCACAAAACACTGTAACAAGCAGGGCTTCGAGTGACACTGGGCTTCGAGAGGGCGCGGCGTGGCTCGTAGTCGACCCTCCCAGCTATAATCTTCACTCGGCAGGTCGTGTGCCCGCCAACAGGTCTTCCGTGGAGGGCCTAGCTTCGAGAATAAGCGATCTTCCTAGTCGTTTATTCCCAGCAATAATCTTCGGCGGCACACGTAGGGCTTCGAGTGATACGGGGGCTTCGAGAGGGCGCGGCGTGGCTCGTAGTCGACCCTCCCAGCTATAATCTTCACTCAGCAGGTCGTGTGCCCGCCAACAGGTCTTCCGTGGAGGGCCTAGCTTCGAGAATAAGCGATCTTCGTAGTCGTTTATTCCCAGCAATAATCTTCGGCGGCACACGTAGGGCTTCGAGTGATACGGGGGCTTCGAGAGGGCGCGGCGTGGCTCGTAGTCGACCCTCCCAGCTATAATCTTCACTCAGCAGGTAGTGTGCCCGCCAACAGGTCTTCCGTGGAGGGCCTAGCTTCGAGAATAAGCGATCTTCCTAGTCGTTTATTCCCAGCAATAATCTTCGGCGGCACACGTAGGGCTTCGAGTGATACGGGGGCTTCGAGAGGGCGCGGCGTGGCTCGTAGTCGACCCTCCCAGCTATAATCTTCACTCAGCAGGTCGTGTGCCCGCCAACAGGTCTTCCGTGGAGGGCCTAGCTTCGAGAATAAGCGATCTTCGTAGTCGTTTATTCCCAGCAATAATCTTCGGCGGCACACGTAGGGCTTCGAGTGATACGGGGGCTTCGAGAGGGCGCGGCGTGGCTCGTAGTCGACCCTCCCAGCTATAATCTTCACTCAGCAGGTAGTGTGCCCGCCAACAGGTCTTCCGTGGAGGGCCTAGCTTCGAGAATAAGCGATCTTCCTAGTCGTTTATTCCCAGCAATAATCTTCGGCGGCACACGTAGGGCTTCGAGAGGGCGCGGCTCGTGGAACTAATCTTCACGTAACTTACCAAAATACGCAAGCTTCTTGTAAAACGCTGCTTATCTTCATACAGCGATATATCTTCAAGTAGCTTCTGTATTCTTCGTGTATCTTCAGGCTCAGGCTTCAGTTCTTCAATCCGGCTGCAGAAGGACCAATTCTTGTAGGGGATTCTTATTGAAACACCTTATTACTTACACTTTTCATTTATTAAGCCGCGCACATATGGAATACTAACTCGTTTTACATTTCAATTTTTCTTAAGTAGTTTTCTACTAGGGTACAAGTAGCGGGTAGGCCCACTGATAATTATTTATATTTATTGCTTCTAAACCAATCAACAATAAGAAAGGCCGGGATATTTTGGTCAAGCATGAGTCTAATTCTCGACAGGTTTAGACCTGTTCGGACAAGTTTTTGCTTGCTCGAGGGCGATACCATTTGTTGCGTATGTGTGTGTAGGTGCCTGTTAATGTTTTACCTGTGTGTTTTTGTCGAGTTAGAACCTGTTTTATGGGTGATACCATTAGTTTAGATATTTATTTACCTTTTGAGGATGTGTGGGGTGCTAACTACGTTTCTTATTGATTGGTTTATAGCCACATTAGGTATTGATAAAACTTATTATTAACTATGGGAGATGAAAACTATCCCTATGCTTAAGAATGTAACAACGAATTACCTATCTATTTTACCTATAAGAAAATGGTTTTTTATTGTTTAATCAAACTCTTAATTATTAATCAGTTCTTCTTGTAGTCGCCAACAATAGGTATATGGGTTGGATTTTGAGACGGGGCAGTAAGGCCAGGTACCATAACCTTTATCGCTACATGAAAACGGTCTAAAAAGTTTGAGTTATTATATATTAATCTGCATTCATAGATTTTCAAAGCAAAATTCGCATCTCAATAACTTTTTCAATTAAGCAAAGCAATCGCATATAACTTTTGCCATACATTTCAAGAACCTTACTGTTTTAATGGACAGACTGGCCGAAAATAAACACATGCCCTTACTGCCCCATCTCAATAATCCATCCTGTATAGCTTAGTTTGTATCTAAATTATTGATATAACTATTTAACACAGCTACTGGGGTATAAACTCTTACAGGTTACAAAAGCTACGGGTCATGGTAAGGGTAATCCCCACAGATAAAAATGGACATAAGATAAAACTGCTTACTAACCTGGCAGATCTTTAGCGGCTCCAAAATACTTGTATCCTCTGTTACCGGGGACCTCTTTGCCGTCTTGGTCGAGCATCTTGGGTCCAACCCGCGCATGATCTGGCCCTCCCAGCGACTTTATCTGGACCTCCCAATGTCGCTTTTCACGCATCAATTTGTTTATCTCGTCGTTCAAGTCCCGTATCCGAAATTCGCCGAGACCGGCTGGTAGAAAAAAAAAGGGTGTTTTTAAGCCATCTTCATGGATTGTAGATGCTTTAAATGAAGTAATTTATTCGAATTAGGCTGAGAATGCTGCCAGGGGTGCGGGTTGACCTGCCAGGGGTCGGGTTGTCCTGCCAGGGGTGCGGGTTGTTCGAAAGAGATACCGCGGCCCCTGGCACACAGGCAACTGAGGGAACACGGGTGGGTTTTAGTCAGTAAAAGTCTGACACGCCCTCCCGCTCCACACAGCTGGAGAAGTTATTTAATGATTTCCCACCCAAAAAAAAAGGCTGAGAATTTAATTTTTTTGAACGTCAAAATTACAAAAGAGGGTCCCCCCCACAACGCCCGCCCTTAGTGCATGCTCATAGTTAACTCAAGTTCTTAGGTGTTCTACACACTTCTTCGGGTCGAAATTCATCGGCACAGCCGGGTGGCAAAATCGAGTATACTGGCAGGGACACCACGCGCAACCTTGGATTACCAACGTTACCATAGATTCAGTACAAGATTCTGAACACCCCTGCGTGGAAATTTATCGATAGTAATAAAAAAAATGTTGCTGATTGACCACATAGGCATTGCACTTTTCTCTGAAACGGCAGATATGTTTTACAATAACGACAAATTTCGAATCCGATTTTTTTTCCTAGAATGATCATGGTTTCATGGTTTGCGCGTAGATGGCTACCCTTTCGGGTCGGCTTTGTTATTGACAAATACTGCCCACCCGAACAAGTGTGTAGCATACTAGCATGCCTCAGATTGGTTTAATGAATGTATGCGGAATATTAATTTATTGACTGTCGAAATAAAAACACATCGCTTGACAAATAATCGCCATTGCGGTAGGTACGGTCATATAATAATAACTACTATTTTCTGCCTTTACCCTGCCACCCGAGGGAAGACAATGGTTGATATTTCTGTGAATCTCACTATATATTTTATACATTTTGTTGGTAATGGATGTGCTTTTTGATTGATTATATGGCTTTACTTTTGTTGGTTTTATTTGTAGTTAAAAAGTGAATCCGGCTGGATGACGATTGCGGACAAACAATAACTCGGTGATGTGGTGCAGACAGCTAAGGCAAATTGTTGCACTTCTAATTTAAACACAATAGTTACTATTGAATATAGTACCAATCTCCAAAGCTCACTGAATTAATGTCATGTTTTAAAGAAAAGTTTTAAACTATGTTGGAAATTCTGACTAGATCTTTTTTTATCAACATTATTGTTTTTGGATCACAAAATGTAGGTATATTCAAGGTGTGTTATTTCTTTTTCCCTTTTTTGCCTTTCTTCCCCTTGCCTTTGCCACCTTTTTCCTTCTTGTCTTTGCCGCCCTTAGACGTTTTTCCCAACTTCTTTTTTGATATGTCGCCACCACTACACTGCTGTCCCATATTGTTACTTTCTAAAGGTTTATCACACGGAGGAGCTTTTGGAGTTACTAATTCTATTTCGAGGTCGGTCTTTTTATCTTTTGTTTCGAGTTTCTTTCCAATTTTAAGAATGAACACATCTTTTTGTGGATGCAAGACTTTTTCCATATTTACAGGGACAGGGCATCTGGTAGGAGTTACGTTAATAGTCTTCCTGTCTTTCTTGTCAGCTGGTTTTTCCAGCCCTTGCAATGTATAGGTCAAGTTTGATGTGTAAGTGTTGTCCTGACACGTAGATGTAGGATCTCTTGGCAGTTCAAATTTTATTTGTTCGCCGGCATTGTATGCTGTACTCTCACACGAACATAGTTCTTGAATCTTATCATACCTCCCCATTCTTTCTACTCTACTGCTCTTCGGTACTCTGATCTTCAATTCGTTAACATTCATTTTGGTATATATTTCGTCATATTTCTGCCCTCGATCTGGAAATTTTTATGAATATTTAGTTTTAGGCAGTTGATATCTATCTCAGTACACATTAGGATACAACTCACCATAATCGTAACAGGGCACAGGCGCACAATCGTAAGATCGTCTAGACAATGCGTTAGACATCTGCGACTGTGGGCTCTCGGATCTTTTGTGTTGATCCGCTGTGCAGGTCGGAGCTTTCCTCGTCATAACTCCTTCATCAAGAAGTATTTTTCCTTGATCGTCCATTTCAACCTTATGACAAGAGTACATTGTCATGCCGTGATCTTCTTTCAGGAGAAATGAAGTACCCTGTGGTTTAGGTGAAGCGCAAAATGCAGTGGTTATCTCTTTTCCTAAAAAGGACATTCGAACTGTCACCTCAATAACTCCTATAGAGTCCCTGTTTTCGCCGTCACAGCACGACAAGTAGTACATGTTCTTGGAAAGCGGTGTTGATGTGGTGCACAGTATATTGTCTGTTGGCTGTTCCTGCATCCATTTTTTGCACAGTTCTTCTCTCAACTTGATAAATTCACATGTGAAGTCCATGTGAGTTTCAGCTATTCTGGTCACACACGTAGTACATGGGGGTTGTTTCGTCAACAGCAAAACAATTACGAATTCTTTAATACTGCATATTTTATCATAGGTCATGGCAAACAAAGTGGATTTTCCAATATTTAGCTTACTGAAATTTTCTATTTTACCGAAAGACGAATCATATAACACAATAGGTGGTTTTCCCAAAAATACAGCCGAAATTACCAAGTTATTGTAATCTATGTCGAAACATTCACATTTCATATGGATTTTATTAATTATCATTTCAATGAGGAATAAGTGATATGGAAAATTAACATCCTCTTCTTTACACACACAGCACAGCTCTTGTTTAGTACGCGCGATGTCCTCAGTCAAACACTTTATAGACTGTCTCAAGGCGTTAGCTTCGCATGTAAGCGCTTTGCTCATTGTAGCTATTTTATCTATATTGGTATTTAAGTTATTGGATTTGGAACCCACTATTTCACATGCAAGATCTTTGACAGTATCTTTTAAGCCTTCGACTTTTTCTGTAATGGTCTTATCATTTGGCTGGAGTCCGAAAACTGTTTCTACTATTTTACTACCGAGTTGACCAGATGTCCTTCTCTGCGATTTTGAACTTTTTTCTAAGTCGGGCATTTCAGTGGGCGACGGTATTGCGTATTTTGGAGACTGTAACTTTGGACTTCCTTGTTCTCTGTCAGGCATCTTAATCGGTGATGGTATTGCGTACTTTGGAGACTGTGATTTTGGACTTCCTTGTTCTTTGCCAGGCATCTTAATCGGTGATGGTATTGCGTACTTTGGAGACTGTGATTTTGGACTTCTGTAATCTTTGTCAGGCATCTTAATCGGTGATGGTATTGCGTACTTTGGAGACTGTGATTTTGGACTTCCTTGTTCTTTGTCAGGCATCATAATCGGTGATGGTATTGCGTACTTTGGAGACTGTGATTTTGGACTACTGTAATCTTTATCAGGGATTCCCGTCGATGATGGTATAGCGTACTTAGGCGGTGACTGTGGGGTGCTCGGGGGGATGGGGGCGGCCTGCGTCACGCTGCGCCGCGGACTCGCCCTCGCTGGGGACGGCGCTAACGGTGACGGTGGCAGCGGTATTACTTCCGTCGGCTCTTCGACAGGCACCGCAAGCTCAGATTTTATACTTGGTTCCTGAGCTGAACCTTGAACCGAAGCTTCCTCGGCATCATCCATTTACGAAGACTTAAAATACTATATTATCAAAGAAATGTATTAAAACAAAAAATTTCACATTTTATACTATTGATACCTTGCTGTTAGCCATAGCCCTATCGATGTGTGACAAATATTTTAAATTAGTCAATTAATATATTTTCAATTTATTGTGTATATGCCAGTCACAGGTTCAAGGTTCCTATTATGCGATCGGATCATCAGTGTGTGTGATAGTAACAACGCTTACCTATTTACGTCCCAAAGTGTACTTTTTATAGGTAATAAATTAGTTTTTGTGTGTGGTGACCTAAATCAAATCAAAACAAATCATTTTATTTGTCACAATGCAGGTACATAGTTTATAATAGGTCTTATAATGATAATGTTAGTGCGCTGCATTCTACTCGCAAGCATACAAATATTACACACAAGAATAATGAAATGTAAAATGTCTGTAGGTATAATTAAAATGTCAAGCCATAAAATAGAAATACAATTATGTCAAAATTTAAAATATCATTCATCATCGTCAACAATAATCTTCCATAAATTCAGTGATTGAGTAATAACATTTACTAATTAAAAATTGTTTCAGTCGTTTTTTAAAAATAACTAAATTAAGATTCTTTATTTCTCGCGGAATTTTATTGTATAATACTGGAGCCATTTGATAAATACTTTTGCGGAAAAGAGCTGTTCGACTGCGGCTGTTGGCCGCAGTCGAACAGCTCTTTTGAGAATATTAGATGTCCTTTTTCTCAAACGTGAGTTTGCGGGGGGCCTAATTTCAAAAAGCCGTGGGTTTGTTTTAACAAATACCGCCACTTCGTAGATGTAGATTGACGGGAATGTTAAAAGCTTTAATGTTTTAAAATATGGGTTACAACTGTTCCTTGAGCGCAAGTTGCATATTGCGCGTACACATTTTTTCTGTGCAATGAACACATCATTTTTGTCGGTGGAGTTTCCCCAGAAAATAACTCCATACCTCAGAACAGATTCCACATAGCTATGATAGGCAGCAAGTACGGCATAACGATTAGCAAATTTGGTTAGCTTATAAAGAGCAAAAGAGAAAGTATTAATTTTTTTACATACTTCTTCAACCTGTAATTTCCTATAGTCCTAAGAATTTTGTGCTGGATGTTGTGGTAACTGACATGCCTTTATAATTAATATTCAATGGATGTTGTCGTTGTTGTCGTTGATTAAAATGCTAAAATATTGATCTATTAGTTTACTCACCAGAAAAATGTAAGCTTATCTCATTGTTTAAATCATTCAATTTAAAATGCATATTTAATGAAGCGACTAGAATAACAGCAACCACAGCTTCATGCATAGACAATGTATTTACACTACAACTGGATAAAGCCATTGAATTGAGACCTCTGACTAAAAATAAATTGAAAACGTTTAAAAATAATGTTCTTAGCAATCTCTCAACAGCAAGTTTTGATTCACAAGATCCCAATATAAACTATGGCACATTTTTTTCTACAGTATGCCAAGAATTCAATAATGCATGTCCTGTAAAAAAAGTTACAATCACTGCTAAACCAAAATTTAGCGAAAGGGCCACAACTGGCATTCGAAAAAGCAGAGATATCTTATATAATTTGTATAACGAAAAATCATTGACTTCTGATCAGGCCCTTCATAATTATGTAAGAAAATATTCTAAGATATTCAAAAGAGTCTGCGTTCAAGCTAAATCTAAATTAATAAAAAATAACATAAAAGCTGTGTGGCAGGTAATTAACAAAGAAACTGGAAACACACAACAGCGAGATCAGATTCAGTTAGCTCTAAAAATTGATAATGAAACCATTTCAGATAAGTTAAAAGTTTCTGAGACTTTAGAACATTTCTTTACCAACATCCCAATAGAGGTTACGAAATTTCTCCCGCATCATCTGTATTAGCTGAATCTCTTCTTAAAGAAAACTTCAGTAAGGACATTCCAAGTTTTGAATTCAAACCCATTTCTATTGCCACAATTAAAACAGCATTTAAAAGTCTTAACATAAAAGACACAGAAGACTTATGGGGCATTTCCGTTAAGGTTCTTCAAGATATCATTGACACAATTGCCCCTGTCCTAACATGCATATTTAATCAATGTTTAGACACCGGTACGTTTCCTGACTTAATGAAACATAGTAAAGTAGTACCAATTTTCAAATCGGGTAGTAAGAGTGATCCCTCTAATTATAGATCTATATCTGTGCTTCCAGCATTGAGCAAAATTTATGAAAAAATCATGCTAGACCAGATGTTGTCACATTTTAACTCAAATGGGATTTTACATAGTCGACAGTTTGGTTTCACGAAAGGTAAGTCAACGACTGACGCGGGAGTAAAACTCATCAGTCACATTTTGGTATCCTGGGAGAAGTCCCAGGATGCAATTGGCATTTTCTGTAACCTCTCAAAAGCGTTTGACTGCGTTGACCACAATACACTCATCTGTAAATTACACCACTACGGAGTTCGTGGACGAGCTGCTGATCTTGTACTTTCCTATTTATCAAACAGGCAGCAAAAAGTAAATGTTAACGGGGCAACGTCCTCGGGGTCTCTAGTTAAGATGGGCGTGCCTCAGGGTCAATTCTTGGCCCTTTTTTATTTCTAGTTTATATTATTGACCTTCCTTACCTGATGGCTAACTTCTCGGATATAATTTTATTCGCTGATGACACTTTTCTTATTTTTAGAATAGATAGAAAAAATACGGATGTCTTACATGTCGACGATAGTCTAGCTGTTCTCTCGAAATGGTTTGCGGTTAATAATATTTTGCTCAATGCGAACAAAACTAAATGTCTTAAGTTCTCATTACCAAATGTACCCCAAGTAGGGCTAAATTTAAAACTTGATAGCAAGAAACCAGATGCTATTTCGGAAACTGTATTTCTAGGAATTACTTTAGATTCAAAATTGCAATGGGGTGCCCACATTAGAGCTCTTTCAAGTAGATTAAGCTCAGCTGCTTACGCAGTAAGATAAATAAGGCAGTTGACTGATGTAGCCACAGCTAGGTTAGTATACTTTGCTTATTTTCACAGTATTATGTCTTATGGCGTTCTGCTGTGGGGATCTACAAAAGAGCTGACGTAGATTCAGTTTTCATTCTACAAAAGAGGGCAATCCGCGCAATCTATAAAATGGGGCCTCGCGAGTCTCTTAGAAACAAATTCAACGAAGTTGACATACTAATTCTGCCTTCTCTTTATATCCTAGGAAATATCTTGTATGTTCGCAAAAACTTAGGTATTTTCAAAAAAAGATGCGACTTCCAGAACTTAAATACACGTAGTAAATATGAAATTGTGATTCCAAAATTTAGATTAACTAAAACTAGCAAGTCATTTCTAATAAACAGTATCCGCTTCTATGGACAAGTTGCCAAAGTCGGTTACAGAACTTAGCGATGGAGAGTTTAAAACTCACATCAAACGTATCCTTATCAAAAAAGCATATTATAAGATAAAAGACTGCGTTGAAGACAAGGAAATTTGGCATTAATACCTTCTGCACATGTGGCTTCCCTGGTACCTCATTAGCAGCATAACTATGTGAGCGTCTATTAACTGCTCCTAAATTACAATGTTAATTTTATTTTTTACACTTTCTGACATATTCTCGTCATTATTTGACATTATACAACACTTGTAATATCGAGTATTTATTAGTGATTCTCATAGAAATCATATCACATGGTTTAAATAGGTTGATTTTACTTATGTAGATTCTTTTACATATTGTGAATGAGAGAACGTTGTAGGCCTACAGACGTCGTCTATAAAGCTACAGATTTATAGACTAAGTACCTGGTACTTATCGACAGGCCTGCACTGTCCTCCCCTATCTAATATCACTGTAATTTGAAAACATTATACAAGCCAATTATTTTTAAAAGAGTAACCGTGGAGTTTCTTGCCGGCTCTTCCGCATAGGAAGCGACAAATTGGAACCGTGCACCTAGCTTCTGACGTTTCATAAGTGCCCTTGCAGGTTTATGTGAAATAAAATATTTTGATTTTGATTTTGAGTGCATACCTTTAGGCCGTAAATAGTTAAGCATGTTTCGCGAATCAATTTATTTGTATAATCGTATATTGTCGAGATTCACTTATGAAGGGTTTTTCTAAAAGTCCAACTGGAGTGTAAGTTTGTATACGCTATCTACGACTTTACTTACCATTCTGTATCTGTGCGACTTTCTTAGCAATTTCTCTGACAATCTGCAGCCTCCATTTCTCAGCTTGTGGTAGGTCGGTACATTCTGACGCGAGGTACGGTCTCCGCTCGCGCTGCCCGCCCGCCTCCTGCACTTGTGCTGCACGCCATCGCGCCAACGTGGTCCTGCAAACACGTCAGCACTCATCAAAACGTGTCTTTACAAAAGGAAAATTTACAACGTATGAGTTGTTAATGTGTTGGTAGTAGTGACAAGGCACCTTTACAGTCAAGTGTCTGTAAAAAAAAACTGTACAATTCGCCCTTAGTACTTACTAAGGGCGAATTTCACAATGACAGCACATCTAAACTGTATTCAATAGCTGTTAAGAGCCCGTGCATAAAATTCACTTTCTAGAGTTTAGGCAAATTCATTGTCATACTATGTTTGTGTGCACCGTTTACGCTCGCACGCCTAAAGTTCGAGAGTAGTGATCGCTTAAACAGTTTTAATCGTATTGTTAGGTTGAGAAATAAAAGTCTAGAATGTTTGTGAATATTCGTTTAGTATATCTATCAAAATAAACAAAAATGGTACAATTTCGTGTCAGCAGGATGGTACATTTAGACATTTAATAACATTGAGGAAAGCGTTTTCCATAAATACGATTTGTTTGCATATTTAGGAATTTAATTTTGACTTCATCGATGTCAATAACGGCTAAGATTAACTTAGAAAGTACAAACAAATTGAAAAAGTCTATTGAGACTGGGATATTTGAAAACTGTATTTAAAATAAAATAAAACAATAAAATAGGAGAATTGGAATCGGATTGGGATGAAAGTGTTCTAAATAAATACAAAACATTTAAATTTGAATATTAGGGCTTTACTTATAGAACTGTTATTTTATTTTACTGGCCGCGAACCGATGAATTTAGAATTCCACGTCAAACTGTAGCTATTATAATTTACAGATGGAACTGACAGTTTAATAAAAAAACAATTTCATAGGTAACAACCTAGGAAATTAAAATAATAAAGATTCGTGGTGTAATTATGTATAATAAATATTACAATTAAAGATCGGGTACCCAATAACGGTTAATTATAATTTTTTTAATGTTGTGTCTCTCAGTGGCATTGAGCGAGTTTTTCTTGGATCGACTATTTCCGGTATAAGGCATGTATTATAAAAATCTACAAGCCTAGCCTTTTAGTCTTCCAAAGAGTATTGTCCCTATATATTTTTTTCTACTTTGAGCGGCTACCCAGGCCCTGTCCATATAGCAACAAGGCATACATTTTGCTTTGTGATGTGGAGTTGGCCTTGTACTGGGTACCTACACCACCAATCGTGATTTTTATATTTTATTTTTATTTCATTATTTTGTATTTTCCAAAACGTAACTTTTTTGACTTTTATAGCATCATCAGAATACATCCCAAAGGCTGAGATGGGGCATTTTAATTCAACGATGCTGTTTTCAAATAATGCATCTGGTGTTGCACCCAAGAAAAGGTGCTTATCGTCGATAATCAGACCGCATTGTTCAAAAACAAAGTTTTCTTGTTTTTCTAGCTGAGCCAATGCATTTCGCTCGCTAGATTTGCCATGTTGAATGGCTGCGACGCGGTCAATTGAATATTTTATACAGCAGATTTTTTACTAGTCCTGCAGAACTTATGTTATTCCTCCGCTTGCAGACTTTGTTCTTTTATATTGTCAATAAACTTTTTTACTTTTTGTTTTTTCTTTGGCTAAAAAATTGAGGCCGTCAAAAAGCATCTTCGCAGCTCCAGCCACAAGGAACTTTTCGCGTGCTGTAATATGGTCTCCCGTTCAATTTCGTGCCTTTGCTCTATCTGGGATTTGAGGTTTTGCAGAAACAACGTCTTGGCCGGTAAATACTGTTCTTCCGACATGTCCGGCTTTTGGCACGAATCGTCGTAATCACTGTTGCTATTGTTGAATACCAGTCTGCGTCCAGATTAAACGAACCAGATTAAAAAATGTAAAAACAGATTTCTGTTTTTACATTTTTTAATCTGGTTCGTCCGGCACTTTTGCGCCTCAAATTTTTTGGTTGCTGTTGATGGAATACTGTTAAGAACTGTTTTATAAAATTGGCTTATAGGTTTCCCAGTAGTAATAAACCAACAACCGCTGCATAGCACCTCAAGGCATATCATTTTTTTACTGAATAATTGGTGCGTTTTGCCACCCATGTATGTTTTTAATAAAATTGAGTCGGCGTACAATTTCTGGAATATTTTTACTTAGAACACGTGGGCTCCTGCGATGCAAAGTGATACGTCCTCACGCTGGGAAGGCCCGGCCGTTACTGACGTGACGGGACGTGATCGGCTTTGCGCGGTCGATAATACACCGTGACATTTTAGTCGTCTTACAACGGCAGCCCACTTCATTTATCCAATGACTACTAATCATTTATTTAAAAAAAAATGATATTTTTGAACATTTACATAATTTAAAAAAAATAGGTATCATTCACTAAGACGCATGACGTAGTTTGAATCACCCTGATATATATGGAGATGGAATTAATTATGGAATGTTATGGTAGTTAGGTAGATATCTTCTACCGTTTGATACGTAAACATTATTAACAGGGAGGGTGTTTTTATTTATTTTTCTTTGTACCTATTATCTTAATTAATGGTAACAATGTTTTAATCGCGCCTAGAGGTATTTTATGACGGAACCATTGAGTCATGGTGTATAGTTCATGGTATATATAGTTCACTTTGACTTTTATTTACGAAATGAAGTTGTTGTTTATTATTAAAATAAAATTTAGATTATATTCAATGGTTAACTTAAGAAGTTAAGGTTAATACGTATTTTTTTAAATTTCATAAAAGTGATTTTAAGTAATAGAAAAAAATACTTATTTGTCAAGCAGTTTCCTATAAATTACGTTATTTCAATATTTATTTTTGCTATATTTCGTATAAAAGTAAAAAAAGTGTTTCAGCTTTCTCCAAGTAGACCATTCAATGATGTTATTTATATTTTTTTACCGACTTCCAAAAGGAGGAGGTTCTCAATTCGTCGGAACCTTTTTTTTATGTATGTTCCCCGATTTCTCGAAGATGGCTGGACCGATTTGGATATTTTTTTTTTGTTTGAAAGGGTATACTTCCCAGGTGGTCCCATGATCATCAAGTCAGGATCTGATCATGGGATCCTGGAGAAATAGAGAGAACTCTTCAAAGTCGTTGGAAACTTACGCGGGTGGTACCTATACCGAAAGGTCGAGGTGGTACGGATGTTAGCGACTTCAGGCCAATTGCGGTATTGAGCGCACCAGCCAAGGTATTCGAGATGGCTGTTCACAATTGCCTTTATGCACAAATAGGTCCTCATTTGTCTGATACGCAGCACGGCTTCCGTCCTGGGCGCGGTACAACGGGGAACTTGCTTCACCTGATGACACAATTGGTACCAGCTGTTGACGCTGGGCTTCAGGTTGACGTAGCCTATCTGGACTTCAAGAAGGCGTTCGATACAGTCGACCATGACATACTCTTGTCGAAGCTAGCGGGTATGGGCTGCACATTTCAAACTGTAAAGTTCTTTGCCAGTTATCTTCGAGATAGACGTCAGTATGTGGACTGTGGCGGACACTTCTCGGAGCCCTACTACACCAGATCGGGCGTCAGTCAGGGTACTAATTTGGGACCCTTATTATTTATTATTATGGTAAATGATTTACCAAAGATAGTCAGGTCAACATGCATGCTATTTGCTGACGACCTTAAGTTGTCTGCAGTCATAAAAGACACTGCGGATCTTGACATACTGCAGCACGACTTGGATAGGGTCACTGAATGGAGTCACTGCAATAAGCTATACTTTAATGTATCAAAGTGCTCGGTGCTTTCATTCACACGCACACAAATCCCACAACACCACCAGTACAGCATGGATGGGGAGCCGCTGCAGCGTGTCATGGAGGTTAAGGATTTAGGCATTAATTTCGCCAGTGATCTGCAGTTTCGCAAACACGTGGTATACGTTTGTAAAAAGGCGTACAGGAATCTGGGATTTGTGCTGCGTCAGGCAAATGACTTCACAAACATCAGTGCATTGAGGGCTTTATATGAGACTCTTGTGAGGAGTCATCTGGAATATAATGCGGCCGTCTGGAGCCCGAGTGAAATAAAATACAAAAATATGCTCGAACGGATACAGAACAAATTCGTCAGATTTATTTATTTAAAGCTGTATGGGAGATACCCGGGATACCCGTTACTGTATCCTACCCTATTCTGTCTCGGTATGGTGGGCTACTACAAATTAGAAATTAGGCGTGAAGTGGCACTAGCAACGTATATTTTTAAAGTTTTAAGAGGTAGTATACAAAACTCAGGTATACTACCAGAAATAGGGTTTAATTTACCGGACAGGTACTTGGCGCGACGGCGCAAGCCGCAGTTGCTAGTGGTGCCGAGTGCGCGCACTAACCTGCTGGGGCGCGCACCGCTGACTCGTGCACTGCGCACTCTCAACATGGTGGCGGATGCCATAGACATATTCACCTGTACACTGGGTGAGTTCACAAGAGCCACGTACTGTATAGCATCTAAGGTATAGTTAAGTATATTTTAAGTTACTTTGTCGCATTAGATTTATTATGGTCTGTAATGGCAAAGGAAACATGTCGTAAATAAAAAATAAATAAATTTTATAGGCACACTTGAAGCATTTTGTGTAGTTTTTGGAATAGTACTTTCTCGGAGTGGTTCCATTTCAATTTGGTGAAGATCTGATGAAGAACTTCGGAGATAGGCAACGGAACTCCTCAATAAATGATAGCAAATGGACAGGGATTGCTGAAATCTCATGTCTGTCAATTGTTTACACCAGTTAATAACATAACATCACGCCGGTACGCTGTGTAGGGGTAAGCACATGTGAACCACTAAAAAGTGAAAAATAAAAAACTTTTTTCAAAAAAATAAACAACCGACTTCCAAAAAAACACTAAAACGTGAAAAGTAACTTTAAATTCGGAAGGCGGTGACAAAAAATTAAAATACATATCCAAAGTCACCGACTTCCGAAATTAAAGTTATTTTTCACGTTTTAGTGATTTTTTGGAAATCGGTTGGTAATGTGCAGAATCCGTTGTAGGTTTTTGTAATTCGAAGCCAAACATCACTCACTCATTACATTTCCGGAAAAAGGGCTGTGGATATTGATTTTCCAATATTGTATAAAATATTTGAAAAATCCGTTTCAGCCACATTCAAGAATTAGAACTCAAATCTTATAGTAACAAAAAAAAATGTCTAAATTCCATTTGTCTAACTCACAACAAGTGATCAAAATTTACCAAAATGAGTTAATTTCGTGCACGGAGCCTTAAGATGTGCTGATCGCATTCGGGTTTCATTAGTGAAATTCGCCCTAGATCACCAATATGAAAAAGAATTACCTATTTACAAAAGTTGCCAATTTTTCTATTGTGGAGACACATGTTCATACATAACAACTCTCCTGGTTTCTATTTTATCAAATTTGATTATCTTAACAGTTTCAGATGTACGTTGTCGAAGAGTAATGATTATTATCATTTTCATAAAGTTTAATTGAAATTGTTACTGTCCAAAGCAAATTATGGGCCTCAAAATAGACTACTACCAGGATTAGTTGTGGTTATGTATACGCAAAATACGCGCTTTGACGTCGAATTGCAGACAACAGCCCGTATTACCTACATGTATCCATACATTTTAGGGTCATTGACAAGAGACGAAGATAACGATTCGTTTGATTGAAACATTTTGTATAAAATGCTCCACAAATGCCTAGGCTGTCTAGGCTCTCAGTGTTCCAGAGCATGCTCTAATGTAAGTACACAAGTGTTGTATTTAAATACGTCATATTTCACATGACTATGCAATAAAACATTACGTAACCTGGGTCAGTGGGTCATATTAGGGGCAGAGTTGTCTGCACTTACCGTACAGGTTCATATTCAGATTGGAAACTTAACATTACACTTACATAGCCTTTTCTGCATTGCGAGCCTGAAACAGAAAACTTGATTTGATTTCTGATTTAGTACCTAAACAGAACTGTACAAGTAAAAGAGGAAACTGTCATGAAAAATTTTCAAGTATGAGCACAGATCGGTTAACTCGACACTCCAGTATTAATGACATCATCTGTTGTGCTCTTGTCACCACTGGGTGCCAGCTGTTTTAGAACCCAATGGCTTGGCACACTATGATGGAAAGTGACCTGACGGAATGACCATAATGACCTGGAAATTAGGCAGGCGTTGGTGTAGGATGCAACATGTGTCGACATCCTTGCACCGTCCCATCTTTCAAGTACGGCGGGCAGTACTAGGGCGGCTGCTGCAGGTGCGGAAAACCACAAATGGCGTAAATATTCCAATCTTATTGGAAGTTATTCAAGCCATTTGGGGTTGAAACTAAGTGGAAACTTGGATCCCATGGCCGCTAGGGCCATTAGTTCAAGTGGCCACTTAGTTTTTCGAAATATCGCCAAGCGGTTGGTCGACTCTTCACGAGACCAGAGGGCTGGCCTATTTTTTAGTCAAATAATCAGCATCGCCATACAATTTGGCAATGCTACCAGCCTTTTTCCTATTGACAACGAACAGACGGTGACGGGTGAATTTTTTGATACCCTGTAGGTAATTAGTTTTCGTTTTTTAAACGTGTACCTACATACTGCTAACTTGTGTATTATGTAAATATTTAAATGAATTATGTTATTTAATTTAAGAAAGGATGAGAATATCAGTGATAAAAGCTGGAAGTATCTAGCTTTCTGTATTTTATATAACAGGTAACTTAGAAATGTTGTTGTAAGCTTCAAAATTCTCTTTATTTCCTAGAATTATGTGAAAATGTAAAACAAAAAGTAGTATCACTTTCGCAAACAGTTACCGTTTACACTTACCATTTTTGTTTATTTATCAACCACACTTTAATTATTCGCTTTGTTTGTCGTTTACTATAGATAAACCTGGACTTAATTAGATACTATAGAGATACACCAAAAAACATAACATAACCTCAAATTGGTGAGGTGACATACGTCTGTTAAGTCAACTCCAAAATGTACTCTGTGGTCAACTCATCAACTGTCATGTCATACAAACACAGAGTACTTTTCTATATACTTTTTTATTTTACTTTTTTTGCATACAAAGCAATAAAAAACAAAGAGCCGAAGTAGAAAAGTAGTTGTGAAAAAAATAATCTAATTATGAAATGGTGCAACCATATTTTTTTTAGTCATGTTTTCGGTTTTCTATGTAAGGTAATTTTTCACTTTGTAGTGTTTTTTTTAGGTTGGTTATTTATTTTTCATTTCACTTTTACGTAGTTTTGTATGTGTACACGGCAATTGTAAAATGGTCTATTTAAGCTACCTACTCGATGCGAGAAGCATAGGACCGGTCAAAGTGGCGGTGCTTGGGGGAGGTCTATGTCCAGCAGTTAACGTCTTTCGACTGAAATGATGATGATGATACTCATCAACATCAGCCTAGCTTTTTCCCAACTAAGCTCGGTCGGTTTTCAAGTCTAACCGGAGGCAGCTGAATACCAGTATTTTACATGAAGCGACTTCTTATCTGACCTCCACAACCCCGCAACTGGGTAATACGATACCCCTTAGTAAGACTGGTTATCAGGTTTTCGGGGTTCTGACGACCATGAACGACTGTCATAGATCCTTAAATGACAGCCGGAATAAACGGCCTAACGTGGTTTCCGAGGCACGGAAAGCACGCAACTTATCCATTCCATTGCGTACGATTGTATTTTTAGACGTAAAATAAAAAATCGCTAAAAGTATTTCGAAGACAGGTTTGTGCAACTAAGACTGTTTGAACCCCAGGAATCAACACGGTTTCATTGTCGCAGAACACAAAACGGTTCATCGTCGCAACGCCAATAGAGGAGATTATTTTAAAGGGGCCCCCACCTGGGCCCACCCCTAGGTCGCACCTGTCAATTTGTCACTGTCAGACGTAAAATATCTATTCTATTCTATTCTATTTTTTATTATGGCAAACAAAGCCGATATCTTATGTTCGCTCACAGTGCTAGTTATAGTAGTCTTTGGTGCTAGTCAATAATTTGCATTCTGATTTAGATAACACGATTATGACAGATGCGGGTCTAAAAAGGCCACATTAAGCAATTCCTCTAAAAGTGATTCATTTCCTGAATTCCCAGCAGATCATTAGCAATTCCTCTAATTTCCGTAAAATGGTGACACAAGTTAGCTGAATCATATTCAATTCAATTCATATCAGAATCATATTTAGTGTAAATGTTACCGCATGACAAAAATAAAGACCGTCAAAAATGATGGTAAAAACCGGTAAATTTTTCTTTAAAGTTTTCATTAATCAAATTGTTTTTTTATTATTATTTTTAAAGCTAAAAGCTTATATCATTATAATATTCTTATGACTGATTAAAAAACTGCAGATAAGCCCTGAAAAGGGAAACTGATAACAAATAATGGAAACAATAAAAACTTTATAGACTGGCAACGCGTTCAAAAAAGTGTTTAGTTTATCCCTTGAGTTATGTCATTTACGTTGACGTGGGAAATTTAAAACTTCAAAACTTCAGCATTTCGTGCGCAGAGCATCGCATTATAAAATACTGATTTCGTGCAAGTTGGATCATTTTTTAAATGCAAAGTAAGTGCATACTTGTTTATCTTGGATCAACATTTAATTTGATCGCTGTATACATTCAAATGTACGTAATATTTTGTAGGAATGGAGAGACGTCCTGCAAGTAGAGTATCTGAGTCCCAGTGGAACATTCTGCTCGATTTCTTGGAGCGTAACCCCAACCTGGCTAGGACTCGGAGTTATAACAATACTGCCCGAGGTAGAGCAGAGTCTTCTCGCCAGTGGTCTGAGCTGGCTGGATTGCTCAATGCTGAGGGAAGTGGCACAACCAAATGCCCCAAAGATTGGTCTGTTGTAAGTATTTGAATTCCATATTTCTCATAGTGTGCAACATCACAATTTCATCTTCTTTCCCCTCGCACTTGGCCGGTTTTTTTTAATATATATATATTGTTTTGCAGTATGTCAGTAACTACAAGAGTAAGCTCAAAAAGATTGTTGCTGGCATAAACGCCGATGCCAACACAACAGGCGGAGGGCCTCCTAGTGTTGGATATTTATCTAACACGGAGGCACGATTTTTATCGTTGATGGGACAGGGTTTTGGTCAGAATAACCCGGAAGTAGCCATAGACCCTTTACCTGGAATGGCCATAGATATGGTAATAATTTGGAATTACATTAAAACCTTGCAATAGTTTGGCTAGCAAATAAAGTATAGGGTAAGGTGGGGCACAGTGTTACAAAAAAAATAAACGGCAATGTAGTGACGAACGTATTTATTTAATCAACTTTTAACTGGCAAGGACATAAACGTTAATAGTCTCTCCTCACTTATAATTATTTAAACTTTACTATTATTAGCAACAACGTACTTAAAATGGCACTTTAATTAGATCCGTCGATTGTAACAATGAGCCCCACATCTGGGGTACTCTGTTACAGGGCAAGGGGCACAATGTTACAATATTAAAATAATAGAAAACAATCAACAATAAGAGAAAAAATAAGGTTTTAACAAATATAACATTTCTGAAGAGTGTATTCACGTTATGGCGATTGAATGATGTTGCGCGCGTCAAGCTGCAAGGTTCCGGTTTTCTTAACTTTAAATCTGCATGCCATTTCCTAAATCCGAATAGCCAGTCAATTCCTGCCATCTTTTTATCTTCCCAGTTTTTTGGAATCTTCAAATAGTGGTAAACAGCCATCTCGTAAGCGAGCTTTCTGCACTCAACTGTATCTAGACCGTAGCACATCTTAGAACAGTTTATTAAATATTCCTTCAATGTGTTTTCTTCATTGGCACTGAATACGGCTCTATTAGCATAATTCGGAATAAGTGGCAAATGTTCGGCTTCTTGTTCTGAACATTCTTTCTTCTTTTTTACATATCTTTGCAGTGTTATGAAATTCACATGTTTTTCATTTGCTGCCTTTCGAAGACTCATCTCACTTTCAACCATCAGAATTGCTTCTCTCACATCATTTTCAGTATGGAGTCCGTAATTCGTCTTTCTTTTACGATTTCGCACCATTTTCTTATAAACCTACAAAAGGACAAGAATAAGCTCATTAGGGCTCATTGTTACAGTGTCACACAGTGCCCCGTAACATAGTGCCCCAGGCGAAGCAATCAGAAAAATAAATTCAAATGAGCGGTTTAGGTTATATTTACAAAAAACGATATAACAATAATTTGACGCTAATTATACGGTACACAGAGGAAAATAACAATTACATACCTAAATGCAAAACCTCAGGAAAGAAATAGAAAACTTTAACGTGATTTTTTCCACGTTTTATCACACAAATTCTATTTTTGTTCGATAACTGTCCAACGCAGTACAACCTGTGGCAATGACAACTGTATTAAGATGGCTGCCTATGCACTTGTCGAAACTGTATACCAACATTTAAAAAGATAAAGACAGAGACGGAGATATGTGCATTGTAACAGTGTACCCCGTGTAACAATGTGCCCCACCTTACCCTAAACTACAAAATGTTTTATAGGACCAACAGTCAACCCCAGCCGGCATCCATCATCAGACGCCAGGTTTGGGTGCAGAACAAGGACAGTGAGTATTTTTTCTTGATTATCACTTAGTAGGTATGTAACCTTTTGTGACTTTAAAATAATAACACAAACTTCTAATTTGTTCCGCGCATTTAGACAGGCTGTGGTGATTGCGACTGCGGATATGCTCAACACTGAAAGTGGGAGCTCTGTCGGTGTTGAGCCTCTCGTTGAAATCACTGCAGCCTCAAGTCCTGGCCAGAGTCTTCCATCAGCACAAAGCTCTACCCCAGCCGATGCTATAACAGTGCCTCTGCCTCGTCAAACTCGTCAGACAAGATACCGCAGTGAGTGGGCTTTCTTAACCCTACAGCTATTTATTCATATAGCGGTTAAGAATTATGATGACTATTGAAAACGATGATGTAATTAATTATTACGTATTTTAGGTCGCCCTCTGGCTCCACTGGATGAGGCTCGGAGAGTTTTGTCTCAAGTGGAGCTTCAGCGTGCCGCAGCTGATAAAGCTACTGCTAATGCCAACCAGCAAATAGCGCAAAATCTCGGGAGGCTTGCTGATGCAGTCGAAAGATATTTATCTCATATTGGTGTCCCATAGAGATAAACTATAAATTGATTGTTTATGCAATAAAAGACATGTTATTACATTGAAATAATATTTAAAGAAACACAAAGAGGAAATAAACTATATTTTAACATTCAACCAACACAAAAACTTAAAAATAAAGGTAAAATAATTTTTTCCATATTTATCATCGCGCTGACCAAAGCCGTTGTACAAGTACATCTCGTACTGATTCACCAGCAGCGAGGCGGTGATTTCTTCGTGATGCAGTTTCAATATGTGTATTTGTTAACTGAAACAGATTTTTTAAATGATGAATAACACCATTTTAATGGTTAAACATTGGTTTTGTTTCGTATTATATTGACTGGTTTTTTTTTGCACAATTGTGACATCTTTTTATAATATCAATGGTTGAATTAGATTTTTCCTGAATTTCCTACCTGCATATTCGCTTCATTTTGGTCATCCTGAGGTGTTAGTGCCATTACTGGTAGCCTGGCAGCATTGGCGATATTATGTAATACCACACAAGCATTCGTTATATAGCCAGCCATAGTGGGGTGGTAATGTAGCTTCCGATCTACTAACAAACACCGCCAACGAGACTTAAGTAGTCCAATAGTGCGCTCCACGGTATTGCGTACCAGACAATGCAGCTCAGTGTAGTTTCGTTGAGGGGTATCGGGCTCTGTGTTCAATATTGGCGTCATCAGGGTTGGCCTTAGGGGATAGCCTGAGTCACCTGAAACATATTTAATTGTTATAACACGCAATTTAAACAACAATGTTTTCATGTTCCTTTTATTTAAGAGTTATGTTAATATTGTGTTCCTTCTTGGCATGTCTATGGCAATCTATTCATAGGTATACGAGTCTGCCCACAATTCTGCTACGAGTTTAACACCTTCAGTAGCGTCCATCAGCAGTTATATCATAATCATTCATATTATTGACTGATCATTTAACTTACCTAAAAACCACACGTTTTCGTTTTCAGTCTGATGGAGCTGTTCCAAGTGGCTGTTAAGTGGATGGTGATTCCATATAAACGAGTCATGGTTTGCCCCTCCGTGGCTAGCATCGACACTCAAAATATTCAAATCAGAGTCGCAAACCTAAAGACAAAAAAGACTGATTATTTTGTTTAAATACTACTATGAATAGATGAGAATTTAATTTAGTCAAATATATTTACTATCACTATTGTTTTATTTTAATAATACGTATAATATAAGTTGTCCTCGTTCATAGATACCTACTACCTAATAAAATTGAAGGGAAAGTAAAGTAAGACAACATAACATAACATAACATCACCCCTATACATTATCCTCGAAGGCTTAGGCATAGGTGTACCTGTTGCTACACCCACATCTCGCCTGTTATGTTTGGCGCATGTAAAACGACCCATGTCCCATGACATGAGGGTTGTAAGATAACATTAAGCATATATTAATGACAGCAAAAACGGTTACTAACTGTACGAGGTAGGTACTTACAATTTGAGTATTTAAGGAGTGATATCGTTTTCGGTTATAAAATCTCTCCTCGTATTCTGTAGGCCTAACAATTGCAATGTGAGTGCCATCAATACACCCCACAACACCAGGCATTCCAAACTTTTGGTAAAACCTGGAAACATTCAACTGATAATGGTACGTTCCCTTTGTTTATTGTAAACACAGGGAAGGGCCGTGTACATACTATAGAAGGAAGCTATTCCTTCTACATAGTTATAGTAGACATCAAAAGAGCGGCTTACCCCCACAATAACTTACAAATAAGTATTCGTAATGTAGGTATCGTAGTGGTATAATACATTTATTCTCCCTTACCCAGTTTTGATAGAATTCCGTTCTGCCTGCGTTTGCGGAAAACGAATATATTTCCTCCGGAAATGGTTATTGTTAAGAGCTAGTGACACAGCTCTCACACAGTTGGATACACTCACTTGGTGCATCTTATGGTGTGCACTAGCTCCTATAAACCTTTGATATGACCCAGATGCGTAAAAACTAAGCGTACTTAGCACCTAAAATGTGAAAAGAACATTGTAGTAGTAGTATAGGCTAACCTTATACAATAATAGATGATAATGTCTATCTAGAACTAACACATACTACTTTTATCACAATCCTTTTACTTGCCTTAGAGGTAGTACTTATGCCATCTCGGCGGGTACTTAAGTAAGGCTCCAGCTCATGGATGAGGTCGCGACACACACTTTTATCTAGCCTAAATAAGCCAACAAATTCGAGATCCGGCATTTCGAAGGCTAGGTCCATTTTCCGAAGTGCTAAGCTTCGTCGGCGATATAAAAGGGTCTCCATAACCCGCGCGTGCTCAAGGAAATTTTCATAAAGGGCTAAATCGGCCATTATTCTAATATTTATTCACAAAATCCTTAATATGAATTGTTAGATGTTGCTCTTGACTAACTTCTTATGATTCTGCTATTTGACATTAAACTTCAATAAAACAATTCATCATTTGTGGACCATTTTACGAATCTCCATACAAAACTGTCAATTAGATGAATTGCGTGATATGAATTGTACGCAGAAAATATTATGTATTGTCAGTTTGGGACCATTTTACGATTTTTTATATGATTCATAATATGATCATATTATGATTCTGCCAAAGTGGCCTTTTTAGACCCGCTGCTCTTATTTGGTTAGGCGGCGACTCTAGCCAGAGCACTAAGCACTATTTCTAATAAATCAAGATAAACAGTTGTGATGCGACAAAAAACAAATCAACTGTCATTTTTAACCGACTTCCAAAAGGAGGAGGTTCTCAATTCGTCGGAAGTTCGGATCCTTTTTTTTTTTATGTATGTTCCCCGATTACTCGAAGATGGCTGGACCGATTTGGATATTTTTTTTTGTTTGAAAGGGTATACTTCCCAGGTGGTCCCATGATCATCAAGTCAGGATCTGATGATGGGATCCTGGAGAAATAGAGAGAACTTCAATTTTTATAGGCACACTTGAAGCAATTTGTGTAGTTTTTGGAAGAGTACTTTTTCGGAGTGGTTCCATTTCAATTTGGTAAAGATGTGATGAAGAACTTCGGAGATAGGCAACGGAACTCCTCAATAAATGATAGCAAATGAACAGGGATTGCTGAAATCTCATGTCTGTCAATTGTTTACACCAGTTAATAACATAACATCACGCCGGTACGCTGTGAAGGGGTAAGCACATGTGAACCACTAAAAAGTGAAAAATAAAAAACTTTTTTCAAAAAAATAAACAACCGACTTCCAAACAAACACTGAAAAGTGTAAAATAACTTTAATTTCGGAAGGCGGTGACAAAAAATTAAAATACATATCCAAAGTCACCGACTTCCGAAATTAAAGTTATTTTTCACTTTTCAGTGTTTTTTTGGAAGTCGGTTGTTTATTTTCTTTGATGGTATGTTTTCTGTATTGTAGTGATGGATTATTTAGCATTCGCATTCATTGTTAGCATGTGAATGCTCATTTAGCATTTAGCAAATGAAATGTAGTTGCGAAATTCTGTGAAGTGTGAATTTTCGTCGCTTTGCAACATATGCTAAATTAGCAATTTAGCATATGTTGCGAAGAATGAGATTAAGCAATTATTATCTTATTGTCTTTGATTAGCTCGTACTTAGGTTCGTATATTGAATGAATGCATGTGATTGTTTATTTTATTTAAATGATTAGCAGGGTGGTGCTAAGAATGAGGTCAAGCAATTATTTTCTTATTATCTTTTTTTAGCTCGTGCTTAGGAACGTATATTGAATGAATGCGTGTGTTTGTTTAAAAATAATTTGTGCGGCACGCGCGTGGTGCGCTACGTTTATTATCAAATAAATAAAAAAATCAAAAGTCATTTATTCAAACTAGGCTGAGAGTCAGCACTTTTTGAACGTCAAAATTACATAAGACAGTCCCCCCAAAAAGCCCGCCCTTCACCACTTCCTAGTGCTTTAGCTGGGAAGAAGAAGTGGCGCAACAAACTCCCCAGCAGCACAGCTGTCTGTTATGTTGGAAGAACTTGATTCTATACAATAATAGCATATAACCATCGTTCAACGATAAAAAAGAAAAAAAGAAATGGTTTATGCAGTCAAGTTAAGGTCGATTTCCTCCAGCTACTTTCTAAAATGTTTATCTGATCTTTCTGCCAAGAATTTAATAACGATGACCACCCTGTATTAACCACACCTTTAAATTCAATTGCTGAACTTGTGGAGGCGGTCGATTGGTTGTTGTGTCTATCAAGACTTGGTCCAAATCCCACACCTGGTAGGGAGGGCGCATGGAGCGAGCTACCAGATCTGCTCTCCAAAAGACCTTCCCCCAATCGGGTGTTATCACCAGGTACATGCCGGTTGCCTGGTTCAGGTGCGCCAATACTCTGGGTATTAGACACGGTGGTGGGAATACCCATGCTAACCTGTAGTGCCAAGGGCGACCGAAAGCATTGTGGAAAACAGCCACCTGATCCAAATCCAGACTCACGTACCTGGGTACTACATGAGCAGTTCGTGACGCAAAAAGATCTATCTCAGGAACTCCGAAATGCTGAAAAATTTTCCCGGTAGCACAGGGGAGCAAATGCCATTCTGTCGGGGCAGATTTCCTTGAAAGTCGATCTGCTACGTAGTTGTACCGACCGGGAAGGTGATATACAGACATGTGTATCCGATAACGATCTATTTCGTCTAAAACTTCGTATGTTAGGTTTAGGAGGGGTTGTGACTGTGTGCCGCCTTCGTTGCGCAGGTAAGAAACTACCGTTTGGTTGTCGCTCGGGTTGGTGTCGTAAGAAAATGAGTTGGAGGTGAACCGTGCAGTTGAGAAGCCATGTTGTGACTCCGTGTCCACCATTGCAGGTTTGGAATTACCTTGACGGGCATCTGTGTTCGACCTTTTACATTTTTTCGCAATAGGGAATTGCTGATTGCTGAAGGCTGCAGCATTGCACGAGAATTCAAGCGTCCTCGCGGGACTAGGAAGCTGGCAAAACTCCAAAGTCCTAGTATACTCTGGACTTCTTTTAAACTTACCTTGGCGGCTTTTGCCATTTTCGATGTTCTCGATTGCAATAAGCGAACCTTTGCTGGTGGTAGCAATTTGACATTTTGCCAAGGATCCCATAATATCCCCAGATACTCGATTGATTGCTGAGGAGTCAGTACGGACTTCTGAAGGTTTATGACAAAGCCAAGGGACTGCAAAACTCTTACCGTTATGTTCACGTGACATTGGAGAGTTTCTCGATTCTGATTCGCCAGAAGAAAATCGTCGAGATATACCAGCAATCGCACCCCTTGGTCTCTTAGGATCTGCGCAATCCAATTCGTCAGGCTGGCAAAAACCTTCGGAGCAGTTGCCAAACCGAAGGGGAGGCAGGTCATTTGCCAAAGTCGGTCCGCCACTATTAATCTGAGGAAACGTCTGTGTCCTGGTGAGATTGGCAGATGAAAATACGCATTTTTCAGGTCTATTTTCACCAACCAATCCTGTGGTTGGAGGAAGTCGGGGACTTTGTACATGTTTACCAATCGAAATTTGTCTATTTTGACATAGTTGTTTAGTAATTTTAAATTGAAAACCGGGCGAAAAGAAGACGTCACTTCCTTTTTTGGTATCAGAAAAATTGATGAGACAAAGCTCGGAGTCAATGAAGCTTTTTCTAACACACCTTGATCTACTAGCTTCTTTAATTGGATTAAGATTTCTTTTGAATTTATTGTGTGAAATCTTCTGGGAATTCTCAGGGGATGTATAAGCGGTGGTTTGCTTAAAAAGGGGATCCGATAACCCGATATTATTTTTAGTATATATAAAGGTGCCCCCAACTTCCTCCAGACACTTACCCGTTGTTTGATTCCCCCGGCTTGAAAACGTTGATGATAGTCAATCGACTCGTTTATCACGCCGTCCCAGGGTACTACGTTTCTTACCGTATCGTGTATCTTCGGTGTGACGAAAAAACTCTTCTGCCCTTCTCTTTCGTCCTTGCGTAGGATTAAAGCCACTATTATTGGAGGGGCGATAGTTTGCACTGTTGCGCACAGGCATTATGTATTTCTTACCTCCATGTGTGTCCCTTCTTTGGACAGAAGGTATAAACGATCTACCCTGCGAGGATAATTTAGTGGGTGCGGCTTGAAAAATTTTCAAGACGCCCCCTTGTTTTCCGGCAAAATCTGTAAACTTTGCATGGTCAAATAAATTATATGCGGACGGGGGTATTTTTCTTAACGTTTCCTTAAAACAACTTTCCTTTACTGAATTTAAAATACCATCACGACGTTGCACTATATCAGCCCGTTTGCCACATATCATTTGTAATAAATCCGATTGTATTTTTTGGTATTCACCGTCGGCAAAGATTTCATTGATTTTTGAAGTAATCTCTTCAGTGGTCGTTGGGTTTTTTAATTCGGATACCCACGAAATGAATTGGCATAAGCCTTTTCGAAATGCTTCGTTCTGCAAAATAACAGCATGTGACATTGAACACGACCGGCCTAGGAGAGGGTAGTTAAATTAAACACTGGACTATTATATTAAGCGCGTATAATAATTAGTTCCACAGTGCTTGCTGCTCACTAAAACTAATTTTCCCTTTTTGACCTAGTTGAGCGCCGGAGAATCTTAACACCGCGATTCAGTAAAAGGCGCTCAACTAACAACGCCATCTATTGATAAAAATTTAAACTAATTCGAAATAAACGAATATTTACGTGAACATTCCGCCCACCAAGGACATTATGGCGAATGTCCTTCAAGAATATCTCCTGTCACAATGTTAAATTGTGTACAGCCCTGATGACTAATAATAACTATTAACAATTTTGAATAACTAAATTAAGTACTGAACTTATTACTAACAATGTATTTCTTAAAACTAAATAAAACTAACAGACATGTAACATTACACAGTTTGTTTATATAAAAAAAATAAACAATCCGTATGTAACAGTTTATTCAGTTATAGGCAACAAACATAATTTTGAAGTAGGCCTCTTTATCGTGGACGATGATGTCCGTAGTGTTACCACCCGGGTAACACCATCAGATCCGGGATGTTTTAGGGTTATCTTGCCTAACAACCACCTGCCAGGGGGCAAATTGTCCTCCTTGATCAACATTATGTCACCAACAGATGGCTCCGGAATTTTATTTTGCCATTTATGCCGTTGCAAGAATTGGTGAAGGTAATCGTGCGACCATCGTCGCCAAAATTCCTGCATCATACGCTGTTGCAGTTGCCATCGCCTTAAGCTACTAACATTTTGCTTTTCATAATTTGAATCGGGTGGCAAAACAAGAGGTTCCCCTACTAGAAAGTGACCTGGAGTCAAAATTGTTAATTTATCCTGATCCTCAACATATGATAATGGTCTCGAGTTAAGGCATGCCTCAATTTGAGCCAATACTGTGGTAATTTCCTCAAAGGTCAGGGTCGAATTACCAATCACCCTCTTAAGGTGATGCTTTGTGGATTTTATCCCTGCTTCCCAAAGACCTCCAAAATTGGGGGACTGAGGGGGAATAAAATGCCATTCCGTGCCATTATTGCTTAACTCCTCTGCTAATTCGGGATTTATTCCTGACCTTTCTTCATTGAACAAATGAAGTAACTCTCGCGCTGCCCCTACAAAATTTGTTCCGTTGTCGCTGTGAAGTTGCGCACATTGACCACGCCTAGCTACAAATCGTCTGAAAGCAGCCAAAAAACCCTTTGTGCTCAATTCACTTACAGCTTCTAGATGCACCGCCCTTGTGGCCATACAAATAAACAAAGCTATGTAGCCCTTGTAGGACTTATTACCGCGACCTTTTGACATTCTAATATTTATAGGGCCCGCATAATCCACACCGCTATTTAAAAATGGTTTATTTGGCGTAACGCGAGTGGTTGGCAACTGACCCATTAGTTGCGACTTGGTGATGGCCGCGTAACGAATGCATCGGACGCAATTCCTTACATACTTTTTTGCAATCAACTTAATTCCGATTACCCAATATTTTGAACGCAAGTATGTCACCATAAGCTGCACACCACCATGCATTGTTTTACTATGCGCATCAGCTACCAAAAGACTTGTCAAGAATGACGCTTTTGGAATTAGAATGGGATGCACACGATCGTAATCAAGCTGCGACATCTCCAATCTACCTCCAACTCTTATTATTCCATTGGAATCGAGAAATACATATAATGATTTTAAGTTATTTTTCTTGTTCTCTAAAGGCTTGTTATTTCTTAAATTCATCAACTCTTCAGAAAACCCTTCTTCTTGACATCTCTTTATACAAGTTTTGAGAGCTTCCTCGATTTCCTGCTTAACTAAATATTTTGTTTTACACCTAGCTGAACGTTCCTTTAGGAGTGTTAAAAATCGACGACAGTAAGCAACTACTCGTACCAGCTTGACCAATGTCGAATATCTACTCCAAAACCCAACTTCAATAATCGATGTGTGTACTTTTACTTCTTCCAAATGAGTATTATTATTCTTTGGCTTCTTATATTCAACTACTTGCTGTTTTAAAAGCTCTGGACCATCCCACCATATAGATGTGCCCACCACATCTGCAGGAGAAACACCACGGGATGCACAATCTGCGGGATTCTGCTTTGATGGTACATGACTCCAGTGTTGGGCTTCTGTGATGGTCAAAATATGGGAGACTCTGTTGGCAATGAAGGTTTTCCAACGGCTTGGATGACTGTTAAGCCACGCCAAAACCACTTCACTGTCCGTCCACATATGCCAGTCACTTTTTGGTATATCCATAACCTTGCCGACTTCAACCATCAAACTACTTAAGAGCACTGCACCACAAAGCTCCAAACGTGGAATGCACACCTGCTTTATGGGGGCAACCTTCGTTTTTGCCGTTACTAACGATACATGGATATTACCGGTATTATCTACGACTCTCACATAGATAACTGCTGCATATGCCACTCTCGAGGCATCTGAAAATCCGTGCAGCTCAGTCTTCACATTATTGGAACGCATGAGCAGCCATCGTGGGATTTTCAGGTTTGTTATAGAAGCCAAATTATTACGGTAAGTATACCACTCTTTTAATAAGTTGTTTGGAACCTCTTCATCCCATTGCAACCCTGCTAACCACAGCTTTTGAATCAACACCTTTGCTATGATTATGCTTGGTGCTAGCCACCCCAATGGATCGAATAATCGTGCAATATCGGATATTATTTTTCTTTTTGTTACAGGTCCTGCTACCGGCTTAAGTTCCAGAGAGTATTGGAAGCAATCGTCGCGTGAATTCCAGCTAAGTCCTAATATTTTTGATACATCGTCTATTTTTATCTGTAACGCTTCATCATTCCCATCCCTAATGCTATTTAATAATTCTTGGCTATTGCTCCTCCATTTTTGTAATGGTAACCCTCCTCTGGCTAACACCTTGGACAACTCTGTATATATATCAAAACAGGTTTCTTCGTTTTCGGCTCCGGTCATTAAGTCATCCATGTAAAAATCATTTAAAATTACACTTGCAATTTCGGGTAGATCTTGGCACTCATCCTGCGCTAATTGTTGAAGCGATCTTACAGCTAGATATGGTGCCGCTGCTGTGCCGAAAGTAACAGTTTCCAACTCATATACTTCTATTTCTTTTTCAGGACTGTCTCTCCAGAGGATCCTTTGTAACATTACATCCTTCCGATTTACCAACACTTGCCGGTACATCTTAATTATGTCCGCTACGAGACATATCCGATGTTTTCTCCAACGCATAATAGTGTGCCGGAGTTCCGGCTGCAAAGTAGGACCAACTAACATATTGTCATTAAGTGACATCCCATTAGTTCCTTTACAGGAAGCGTCAAATACGACACGGACCTTCGACGTTTCTTTATCCTCCCGGATAACAGCATGGTGAGGTAAGTAGATCGCTTTTTGATTGTTGTTTTCATCTGTTATCTTTCTCATGTGTTTCAGTTCCAAATATTCTTCAAGAACTTTCGTATAATCTTCCTTGAATTTGCTGTTTTTTCTGAATTTACTTTCTAACGATCTTAATCTTTTTTCAGCGATTCCCTTCGAATCACCAACCATGCTGACCGGGTCTACATCAAGCAATGGTAGCCTTACTATATAACGACCACTCTCGTCACGTTCAGTAGTAGCTGTGTATAAAGCTTCGCATTTATTCTCTTCCTCCGTCAGCATCTTTTTCCTAGATGGTTCCGCTTCTAGTTCCCAAAATCTTGTAAGCAATTTATCTGTCTCCAGGCTTAAATGCATCACGGTAATGTGTGAGGGATTACTAGTTTGATCCACTTCAAAGGTTCCTGATAATATCCAACCTAACGTGGTGTCTTGCGCTAAAAGAGTTCCACCAACATTCCTTTTAATGCCCTCCTGAATAACTTGACTGTATACTTCAGCACCTAATAAAACATCTATTTTATTAGGCCTGTCGTATTCTGGATCAGCCAAATCATCATCGACTAAATCTACCCATTCTACCCGAGTTACCTTCGTAGCTGGGAGAAGAGCAGTGACTGATTTCAGGACGAACGCATTTACTTTTATTTGGATAGTTGGATCTATTCTAGACCTCAATTGGAGTACAACGGTTGACTTAGCCGTCGCACCTTTTTCTCCGCCGACACCAATCACAGTTTGGTTGGATGGCGTTTTGTGTAATCCTAAAAATTGGACCGTGGATTCCGTAACGAACGAACCTTGCGATCCTTGATCAAGCAAAGCTCTAACTACTCGATAGCTCCCATCTCTCGACTTCGCCTTTACTAACGCAGTAGTTAATAAAACAGTTTTGCGACCAGTTCCCGACGAGAAACACGCGACTAGTGGTTTACTTGACCCCTCCGCTTGCGCGGCTATTTCCATATCACTAATTTTATTATCTTCCTTCATCACCGTTACAACGGCTGATGAGATTTCCTCGTGAGCCGCCCTATTACCCTCACCAATTACCGACCCAGAAACACCTGTTTGGTGTAATAAAGAATGGTGGCGGCGTTTACACACCTGGCATCTGAGAGTGTTTTTACAGTGTCTGGCAGAGTGGTTGTTGTATAGGCAAACAAAACACAAACTATTTTCAATTGCAAAAGTACGCCTAACTTCAGTTGTCTCTTTACAAAATTTTGGACAAGACGTAATCCTATGGTCGGCTGAGCAAAAATCACATGATACTGACTTTTTATCTTTCAAAACATGGAATGAGTGAGTTCCCTTCTGATGTGTAGGTCTTTCCCTGTTTTCTGACTTATCTAAATTTTCCAAACCTCTAAAGCGACTGTTTAAAAATTCTGAAAACTGTATAAATGTAGGTAACTCATTACTTAAATCTGAAGCCACTTTGAGTTCCCAACATTTCCTGGTCTCTTTGTCTAATTTTCCGCTTATTATGTGTATAACAATCAGATCCCAGGAAGAAACCTTCACTCCTAAATTATTTAACGACTCCAAACATTCTGAGGTAGTCGTGATAAGCCTTTTTATCTCATTTGCCGATTCATAGGACAACGTCTTTTGACTAAGTAATCGATTCATAATACCGTTTGCGAGAAATTTTTTATTATTGTACATCTTATCTAATTTAGACCATGCAACTTTATAGTTATCCGATGTTACCGTTATATTTCTTAATAGTTGCTCAGCCTCCCCACATAAATGAGCCTTTAAATAAAAAAATCTCTGTGCGTCATCAAGAGAAGAGTTCTCATGAACTAAACCCACAAACAAATCTCTAAATGTTTGCCACTCTGAATATTTTCCCGAAAATGAGGGAATTTTAATTTCTGGCAACTTGACTCTGCTCTTTTGGTCCTGACAAATAATAGACTTGGAATCCTTGTATAGCGTAGTTGAATGTCCTTTAGCCAATAAATCTTTTAACTCACTTTTAAAATCTACATAAAATTCCTCAACTTCATCATAAAGACAATCTTTAATATAACTCGAGTTAGACAATTCAACTTTTTTAACCTTGCTTAATATCTCAGTATGAGTGGCCGTGAACGTATTCCATAATTGTTCCAAACTTTCAAGACGTGTCTCTATATAAGCTTGGGTTAACCTCTCTTTAGGAGATTTCTTCAAATTGGACTTTGCCTTACTCATTTTAATGCTAATATCCTCCTGTATAGCAAGGAAGGACTCCATTTTGGAACAAGTATTTTATACGATTTTACCAACACAAATAAAAACAATAAGTCTTATACGCCAAAATCGGGCATGGATTTCCCGTCCGAACCACGTTACACATAAAATTTTACAAGTTCTAAAAATTTCTACTAAAGTTATTTTCAAAGAGTTTGGACTTGCACTTTTTCTTGAGATTTAATTTATTCTTCCTGATTAAGATGTAAAATGTACTCACGATTTTTATTTTCTTTCACCACTAACTTCACTCACTGACACACTGTTGCACCACGGTATCGGCGCGCTGTACTGCACCACAAGTGGCGCCCTCTGCCGCACGTCACTTCCCTCGCGCCGTTCCTCCAGCTGTAGCTGCCAGTAGCGCTGCACCACGCTCCACTGACTGCTCCCTGCTCCAGTTCCACCTCCAGTTCCAGGAACACCTCTCACCTGGTGTACCCCGGTTGAAGGGGGTTTGCTCTGGACAGCGATCCACTGCCCAGTAATGACGCGAAGGGTGGTAGGATTCTACCACCACCGGAACCACCACAAACACTCCCGAACCTATCCGACTCGAAGGACCATGAACACGTCCGGCCTAGGAGAGGGTAGTTAAATTAAACACTGGACTATTATATTAAGCGCGTATAATAATTAGTTCCACAGTGCTTGCTGCTCACTAAAACTAATTTTCCCTTTTTGACCTAGTTGAGCGCCGGAGAATCTTAACACCGCGATTCAGTAAAAGGCGCTCAACTAACAACGCCATCTATTGATAAAAATTTAAACTAATTCGAAATAAACGAATATTTACGTGAACAGACATAGCAGCTAAAGAATTTTCAACGACCGCTAACGAACGATTACGTTCAAAATTTTTCAAAACATCATTGCTTTCGAGCTCTACAAAACCTGGGGTAGAATTATAAAGTTTTTGTACTTCAGAATAACGTACTTGAGCCCAGTCAGGCGAGTTAAAATGTTGCAATTTGTTAAGCAATTCGAGATGCTTGTTATCTGTCTGTAATGTCTGCGACTTGAGGGTTTGAATTTTAAAATCAATCCCTTTATCTTGATTTAATTCATTATCCAGTTCAGTAGGGCTCGGAATATATAGAACAGACTCACTGTCAGACATGCACGACTGAGTATTATTTTTAACAATAAGATCTTGCAAAGAGGATACTTTTTCAGTGAGTTTTACAAAAGCGTCCTCCAATCTACTTAGCTTTGTACGGCGGCGCTGCTCCTTTCGCCTACGATGTCTCCTTTTACGCGCCGTGGAAGAAGAATCGCTGCGACTACTCGAACCACAAGATTGCGACCGAGCACGTGGGGCATTGTCCATACTAACATCATTAATATTTTCGTCCAAACAGTTCATTTTTAAACACAAATTATTTTTATTTTTAACAGTAAAAAGTAGGACACCCTTTTAAAAGTAACGAGTTACTTTTAAACACGACTACACCGTTCGGAAATCCGAACAATATGTATATATTAGTCTATGATCCGAACGCCAATGCGGTTCATGGAAAGGGTCATGCGTTGCACAAACGCATCCCCACTACCTGCCGGATTGGGGCGGATATGACGCTGCGGGGCTTAAACGCTTCACCGTACCGGAACCGGATAAGCCTATCTCCAATTTATGGCTTAGAGAAAGGTACAGTCAGGCTTAATATACAAAATAATCTTAAAAACTAACACCTAAGAAACTTATTAGAACTATAACAGAACTATACACGTAAAGTTGTCAGCGTTGGGCACGCCGCGATTGCGGCGGTAAGTCCCCTCTTTGAGGAGTGGTTTGAGAGGCGGCATGGCGTCCTCACCTTCCGCCTGACACAGGTCCTCACCGGACATGGCTGTTTCGGGAGGTTCCTGTTTCGGATAGGGCGGGAGGAAACGCCCGGGTGTTTCCATTGCGAAGATCGCCCAGAGGACACGGTGGAGCATACGGTGGAGGTCTGCCCAGCTTGGGCGGAGCAACGCCGTGTCCTCGTGGAGGTGATCGGCGGCGGCGATCTCTCGCGTCCGACCCTGGTCCAGGCCATGGTACGGAGCGAGAGGGCATGGCTGGCAGTCGCCTCCTTCAGCGAAGCAGTTATGCTCGCAAAGAGGGAGGCGGCGCACGTGAGGGAGATGCAGTACATGCGCCCTCACAGCCGTGGCCTTCGCAGGAGACGCCCTGGGCGTCGGGAATCCCAGGCTGATTCCCGGCCACCGTAGGCACGGGCTTGCGGACGGCGAGTAATGGGTACCTCGCTGTCCGGTAAGGACCAAGCCCGGGTCGACGGCGCGTTGTGTTCCACGCGCGCCTCAAAGAGATGTCAGCAGCAACAGAGGGGCCCGCAAGGGCCGATGCCTGCTGGGGGTGCGGGTTGTTCGAAAGAGATACCGCCGCCCCTGGCACACAGGCAACTGAGGGAACACGGGTGGGTTTTAGTCAGTAAAAGTCTGACACGCCCTCCCGCTCCACCCAGAGCGGGAGAAGTTATTTGATGATTTCCCACCCAGAAAAAAAAAAAAAAAAAAAGTTGTCAGCGTCGTGTTTCGCTGCGAGGTGTTGCGTAACCGTCCTCAGAAACGTCGATATACCACACTTTTCGGACAAAAGCCTTCTTTAATACAGTGCTGTAGATGGTGGATTGGAACTTGTACCACGAATGACTTAAAGTTAACGTCATGGCGCGATTCCAACCTTTCGGCCCTCAGAGTCCAGTTGATAATCGTGATATATCAAAATCGGCAAATTATGTAATTATTATATTAATGAATTTAGTACTATGACCGATTACGTTCTAATTCGGAAAGCAGCCATTGTCATGTCATGAGTGTCAGTGGTCCGGTCGCTCTGGCTTGTTTAAATTAGGGATGTTATGAAAATATAAATATCGAAAAAATATCGCACCGATTTGTTTTGGAAATATCGTTTTCGATGGACTTTAAAAAAAATGTCCTTATGTAATTTTTTAGAAGTAATACATCCTACAAAAATCAGCATAGTCATCCTAACATACGTTAACCGCTTATTTATATTTTTAAACACAAATCTTATTTTATTCGGGGGTTATGTAGCTAAGTAATATTAGCCACAAGGGTCAATCGATCACGTTAAACTCCGCTTGCCACGGTTGTTCCGTAGATGGGTGACCATCTTTACATACCAAGACTCCTCTGTGCCTCGGAAAGCATGTTAAGCCGTTGGTCCTGGCTGTCATTTGTGGATCTTTGACAGTCATTACGGGTCGACAGAAGCCCGAAATTCTGACAACCAGTCTTACCAAGGGGTATCGTATTACCCAGTTACTGGGTTGTGGAGGTCAGAAGCAGTTGCTCCATGTAAAATACTGGTATTCAGCTGCATCCGGTTAGACTGGAAGCCGACCCCGACATAGTTGTGAAAAAGCTAAGAAGATGAAATCGTATTTTGCTCAAAGTTAGAAAAATAAAATGTAACTTTGATCAATTTTAAATGTCATACTCTAATAATACATTTGTTGGTCTGAAAATAATATCGTTTTTTATACCTTTTCGATAGTTACAATTTTAAATTGATACATCAATATATCGGAACATTAAATATCGCTAAAAATATCGATACATCGAATCAAATAATATCGATATATTTTCAACAAGCCTGGGTACAATTTTACAGACTTCAGATTTGTTTGTTTTTAAATTGAACTATTTGATCGGTACTATTGATTTGTTAATTATCTCCTATATCCTCGTTTACTTCAGTGGTGTTGCGTTTGGTGTGACCAGTTGGTGTTGATCGAAGGATGGTATAGTGGAATTTCCAATGTCGCCAACTCTGAGCTGGGAAGGTATTCCAGAGGAAATACTTTGGATGATATTGAAACTTGCAAGCTCTGAATCTTTACTATCTTGTATGTTTGTAAACAAGAGGTGGAAGCTGATTGTTCTTGATTATATCGAGGTAAATGTTATTAGTTGAAAGCTCTTTATGTTACTCTTCCGTCTACATTATTTTTTGTTTATACTGCTGACAAGTCTTACTTGTATTTATTTACGTATAAGACTAAGCTAGCTTTTGCCAGCGGCTTCGCTTGCGTGCCTGTCGGTACTGCCTCCAGTCATCACTTAATTGCAAAAAGTGTAAAATTATAAACATTCGCTTGAAAAGGCTGTATAATATAGGGATAAGGGATACGCGCGCGTTATTGTGTGAATTTATTTTAGCTCGATTTAGTTTTCATTTTGCGATAACTCCTAAGATGTTCATTTTAATGAGCAGCTGTAAAGGGCAACGTATTTAATTGGACGGGTGGTCGCCCAGTGGGCGAAAATTGACCATAATTCACTTAAAACTTGTGCATTTTTCTGCACTCATTCTCCATCTAACTGTGCCTTTCATATTCGTTTGTCTGTAAAATTTTCTTAAAAAGGGATACAAACATTTTGCTTCACATATTAATAGTAGATAGATAAGGAATAATACTGTATTGTTTATAACGCTTCATAAATAATCCATTATTTTTATTGTAATATTTATGTAAAAGATAAAAATGATTACTTAAGTAAGTAGGTACGATATATTGAGGAGGTAGATTTAAACCATTGTGGAGTTTTTTGTAGATCTTTTTAAAATATACAATTCAGTAGTACATTATTTTGATCTATACAAGACACTGCCATTTACAGACATCGAGCAGTAAAGAAGTTTCCTTCTTGTTATATTCCTTTCAAGATCAGTACTAAGGGCAAATTTCACCAATGAAATTGAACACAATCATAATCTTCCACAGCCTGACATCCCCATACACTATTGGGTATATTGGCCTCTCTTCACTATTGCGAATCCTCACGATCCTGAGATAGTCTCGAGCAGGTTTTACCCGCGATGGCAATAATGTTATCCGGTCATCAGGCCGCCGGTTAGTGTCCATACCAATGATGACACTTACAGCTCTTGAACGCGATTTAGATGTCTTAATCTCGTTCAACGGCATTGATGAAATTCGTCCTAAGTTACCAGACCTAAACAGCTATTCCAAAAGTGTGCAAATAAATAGAACGAGAATGTTAATATCTTCTGAGATTTCTCCTATTTTTTGACAATAATTATTTCAGCAGGAGTTTTATCAAGAGCGTTGGAAAGACGAACAAACAGACCCTTTACTTATTATTTAGATAAGCAGGCTTGTAATTTACACGTTAGACTTATTATTGTTTGAAACTTGACTTATTATTGGTTAACCGAAAATACAAGAAACTTCCGGAACACCGCAATTTGATACAACTGGAGTACACCAACAAATCGAAGATGAAACGGACAAGCACCTATCAACGCTGTTACGTAATCAAATGTGTAACATCAATGCCTTGAAGCGAGCGGTATCCAAAACTAATCTGGATGGCATGAAAGAGAAGTGGCAACTGCAAGACCAAGTCAACATATTAACGTCTAGATGGGAATCCATCGACAGGATTCACTGGGAACTAAGTTACTTACTGCAAGGGAACGACAAGGACTATGAAGCAAAATACGACCATTGGGAGCAAGTCTACGACAGCCTAAAGGGCGAGCTAAATAGAAAAATCTTTGAAACATCCCACTACGAAAAAACAACACCGCGTATGGAATTACCAGAGTTCAACGGAAGTTTTAACAATTGGATCTCTTTTAGGGATTTATTCTTTGAGATGATTCATAACAATCCAACGCTGAACAAAACGCAGAAAATGAAGTTCCTTAAATCTAAACTGAAAGGAGAGGCGGAAAAGTTAATCAAACACCTTCCGGTGAGTGCTGAGAATTACGATTCGTGCCTAGATATTATTCAGCACCGCTACGACAACAAACGACTACTTTTTACCTCATACATAGACACACTTCTCAATCAACCATCTATCGAAAAATCGAACTCAAACAACATAAAGAAGCTGTACGACACCACGAAAGAGTGTTTGAATGGCCTAGAAAACATTGAGATCAACATTCCAGTATGGGGTCCACTTATCGTGAACTTACTGTCCTCCAAACTGGATGACGTCACGTACGGTGACTACATCAAGACCATGAAACAGCCAAGAGAGCTCCCAGACTTAGAGGAGTTCATGGAGTTCCTAGAACTGCAGTTCATAACATTAGAAACATCCCGTAACAAAAAGAACGGCGGGAAACAAAACTATTCGACAAATAACCAACATAAAAGTTATAACAACAACAAGTCAACGAACTTTAAAGACACAGAAAAATGGACAAAAACCTTCCATGCAACGCTGAGGAAATGTCCACTGTGCAAAAACGAACACGCGCTGAGGCAGTGTCCTACATTTTTGAACATGGATGTCGCAACGCGAAACCAAACAACAAGTAACCTGAACTTGTGCAAAAATTGTTTGTTTAGTCACGGCGGAAACAAATGCAATTCAACGAAAACATGCCGCACGTGTAACTACAAACATCACTCCCTTCTTCATGATGATAATCTGAAAGGACAAAAATCCCAGCCGACCACATCAACGGCGGCTGAGCGAACATCTAACCACCTAAACGGTGAACAAGAGATACTCTTAACGACTCTTCAACTAAGGGTCAAGAACAAGGAAGGAGATTACGTCATCCTTCGGGCGTTACTGGATCAAGGCTCACAAGTAACCTTGGTCACAGAAAATGCTGCTCAACGGTTGAACTTACCACGAAACAAAATGAACGCTGCAGTCACTGGAGTTGGCTCCATAATGGGCAAGAGTAAAGGGATGATAAAATTGGAATGCAAGTCTATCCATTCTGATTATACGTTCCGAACCGAAGCATTAGTGATGAGTAAACTCATCAACAATCTGCCTAACTCAACGATCAACACAGACAACTGGACGCACCTTCATAACATCAAGTTGGCTGATCCAGATTACAGCATCCCTGGGCCCATTGATTTACTGCTTGGTGCGGATGTTTACTCCGAAGTGATTCTAGGAGGAATAATCAAGCATAACAATGACTCGCCAGTAGCGCAACACACAAAGTTGGGCTGGATACTGTGCGGCGCTACAAAGCAATTTAACTGTCTAGTTACTCTAACAGAGCTAGACAACCTAACAAAATTTTGGGAAATAGAAGACATCGCTTCGGAACCCAGAATTACAACGGAGAACGAATTCTGCGAAAAATATTACACAGAAACAACAGAACGATTAAACAACGGACGTTATGTGGTAAAAATGCCCATGAACGCTAACTATGAACAAAACATTGGAAAATCGAAATCAAAAGCTACAGCGCAATTTCTTCATTTAGAAAAGAAAATGGCCAGACAAGAACATTTCGCTAAACTATACAAGGAATTCATCCGAGAATACATCGAATTAGGCCACATGAAACCAGTGACAGAATCCGAAAGTAAAGTACAGGCCTACCTGCCACACCACGGCGTAGTAAGGGAGTGCTCGTCAACAACCAAACTACGAGCTGTTTTTAACGCATCCATGAAAACAGACTCCGGGTACAGTCTAAATGATTTAATGGAAAAGGGGCCTAATCTACAAAAGGACATTTTATCTCTGATCATAAAATGGCGGAGCTATAAATATGTCCTAACAGCGGACATAGAGAAAATGTACCGTCAAATCCTGATTCACAAGGATCAACAAAGTCTTCAAAAAATAATTTGGAGAGACTCCAAGAGAGAACCACTGAGAGATATGCAGCTGTGTACCCTAACATACGGGACCAAAGTCGCACCATTCATAGCGATGCGCACTCTCCAACAGCTGGCCAAAGATGAAGGCAACGCTTTCCCTCTGGCCCAAAAGGCTTTACTTAACGAATTTTATATGGATGACGCCATCACGGGTCACTATACCATAGAATCAACAACGAGACTGCGAAAAGAGTTAAGTGAACTACTGAAGAAAGGTGGTTTTGTTTTACGGAAATGGTCCACGAATGAACCATCTATTCTTAAAGAACTACAGAGAAAAGAGAAGAGTAACAACAACGAATTTAACTTCAAGCAACAAGAGTTCAGCAAAACACTTGGACTCGCATGGAGTGACGCAAGCGACACATTTCATTTTATTACCGAATCGCCTAGCAACAACAAAGAGCCACCATACACTAAACGCAGGCTATTGTCAGAAATAAGTAAGATCTACGATCCGCTCGGATGGTTGGCTCCAATTACCCTACAAGCAAAACTGCTTTTCCAAAAACTATGGAGTGATAACTGTCACAACATTGGCTGGGACGAAAACGTACCAGATTCCATAGAAAAGGAATGGATGCAAATTAAATTCGATCTGCCAAATATAAAGAATATAAGTTTACCAAGATGGATAAAAAACGAAAACAATAAGGCGATCGAATTGCAAGCTTTCTGTGACGCGAGCGAGAAAGCCTACGCATGCGTTATCTACAGTCGAACAACGTCATCCACCGGTGGCTATGAAACAACACTACTCGCGGCAAAAACTAAGGTGGCACCAATCAAAAAGAAAACTACGATACCTAGGTTGGAACTATGCGCCGCAGTTTTGCTAGCGAAACTCCTACAAAGGATAACTAAGATCCTAGAAGATTACGATCTAAGGATTACCTGCTGGACCGATTCAAAAGTCGTTCTAGCATGGCTTCAGGGAAGTCAAACAAAATACGAAAAGTATGTTACCAATAGAACGACACTGATATTAAATATCGTGCCCGCGATAAACTGGGGTTACGTGAAGACGAACGAAAACCCGGCCGACTGTGCAACAAGAGGACTCTCACCGCAAAAACTGGTCAACTTTTCCCTGTGGTGGGAAGACCCCAAATGGCTTCAGGAACAAGAAAAACAAGCGCCAATCTCAAAAGAAAGTTATACCACAAACGAAGGGTTCCTAACAAACTGCTACACGAATAATCGTACGGAACCCACGTCGATTAAAAACGAATTATTCAATTCATTACTTAAGCGACATAGCAACTTAGATCGCATTACAAGAATACTCGCCTTGGTGATACGTTTCGCTGATGCATTACGAAACAAAAGAAGGTCAACTGAGTGCCATGTACTGAACTTGAATGAAATAAACAACGCGCTATTTATAATTATCAAATCAGTGCAACAGGATTATTTCGAAAATGAAATAAATTCTCTCAACAAAGGTGAAGGTGAAGTTATTACGATAAACGAACCAGGATTTTCGGTTTTGATATCCCCGAAAATCCTGGTTCGTTTATCAACTTGTTTCGTAGTTGGTTCATAGATTGCATTGTTTCGTCAAACATGCTTTTTGTTATTATGAAAATGTCCTGCTTAAAGTAGTCATGTTCTCTTTGTTTACACTCATACGTTTTCAAGATTTCATTATTCGACCGAAATTCATCCCAAAGGTATTGTAACGCTTCGATGCGCTTGTTAAGGTACTCTATGGTTTTTCTACTCACAGCGTCCTTTTTAAAGTTGGTTTGAAGAGTTTTGATTCTCTCGTAGCTGCTTTGCTGCTTAGTTATAAGTTCCACAAATTCAGAATAGTCTTCCGTCGACATTGTTTATGCCTTATGGCTGTTAGTGGTTGGTGAGTAGGTAGTATGTACTCACGAAGTTTTCGTAGCTGAAGTAATCGCAGTGGACGTTATCCCCGCTGATTATTTCTTGTTTGTAGCGGTAGACGTGATCTCCGCTGTAGTAGCCGCCGTGGACGTTATCCTCAGCGATTTGTTTCTTGGTAATTAGTTTGTAGCAGTAGACGTGATCCCGCAGGTTCGTTAGTGGCAGGTACTCAGTGTAGCTCACCCTCCTTTACGTCATGTGCAACGTCTCAATGCTACTGGTTAGACCCGCTTGTGGGAAGCCAACAGCACCGATTTGCTAACGTAACTGGAATGTTCCACGCTAAGCACTCTGCTGATGAGGAGACACGACGGCTCACGAGATGATTTGCCGTGTCATCCGGCTCGAAGGACCAAAAGATGTTGGGGTTATCTCGTCGTTGACGGATATCCCGGTAGTTGTTGTAGGAAGTAAGTTAAGTAACACCAAACCACTGTTAAGTTTAATAGTTTATTTATGGACACAGTTTAAAGATATGTTTGTTTAGTTATCTGAGCCGCACTTAATGTTATTGTTATTAGGTAATTATCGACTCGCACATTAGCGCGTGACGGAGTTTTAGTGACGACTGAATTCAGTGATTATTAATTAGGTAAGCGTAAACGTACTTTTGCTGTATGAGCATTATTGGCTCGTACACAATGTATTGCGCTTCGCGACACTCCATTCAGCTGTTACGAGGATAGGAGTGCTTTATTTAGCTTTTAAGGTTTTTCCACTAACCATATTGTTGTCCACTGAGTACGATCACCAAAACCATATAGAAAACCAGTTAGTATTTTTTAGTTTGTAAAAAATAACTTTAATAACTTACCTACAACTTCAACATCGTCACTAGATTCCGGAATATTATTTTTGCACTTTTGTTAAGTATTTTCGCAACCAGACCTTGAATTTATTTATTACATTTGTTGTATATAGCCCGACAGCCAGTTTTGGTAGTGCTTTTTTCTGTGAAATGTTCCCAAATCCCATCTCTTTGGCGAGGCATTTTATTTATAATAATTTGGTCATGCACGCACCACAGCAATAATATTAGTGAACAAAACTGAACGAATGAATGCTTGTAGAACGAAAGTAAGACCGTAATTGCAAGCGAAATGTACAAAGCACTACACGGGGATTTCCCTTTTGCTTGGCATTCACATGTCAGACAAAAGGGAATTCCCCGCGCTGTGTTCTCCCGCAATGCCTTGAGAGCGCGTTCCGGTTTGCGCAAAAACATAGTTAAATTAAATAATCAAATGAAAAAAAAAAAATCGTGATTACTTAGGATTTTTTCCAACTCTGCTCCATAGGCACAGCTGCCTTTAACTTCGACGCGTGATGTTATATTGTAGAACTTCTGTATAACATGGAAAGGGAAAAATATAATTAAGGCACCTACAGGTTATTGCATAATAATCAGTCAAAGCTTAGACTTTCTGTTAGTATACATACAAACCAGGGAACAGGCTGTCATTTTTTCAGTTTTCAAGGTATCGTCCCTTACAGTGTGATACACTTATTGGATTTGGCGCGAAAAAGGAATTATCTCTTTCTTGGATTAGGAGTAAAACCAAATAAGTTGTAAAAATGTATCCAGATAACAGAATTATTTCTTCACAGTTTTATTCTCTATGGCCGAAGATCGCTTCAGAAGCAATGGTAAACAAAGGTCGCACTTACAAAAGAAAATCTGTACTTAACTCCAAAGATATGGTGTTGACTTCACTGCTCTGGCCTTTTGTATCAGAAGCAGAGATAGATCTTCACTACTCATATGCAGAGGATGACATCACAAGTATACAAGTGTTGAAAGGTAACAAGATACTCCATCAAACTGGTAACAATCAGAAATACATTATGGTACAGTTAAAACAGGACAGGTATTGTCACACCACACCCCTTACAGAAGCCCAGCTTCTAAGTTTTGTACTCCTGCGCTTTTAGTTGTACATCTATTATTGTACGTATTTTTCTCTCAGTTGGACTGGGTCACACCTCATCACGTGTCACTCTAAAAGTTTTTTGGAATTGCATAAGTTGTTCTAAAATTTTTCTACTTCCATGGTTGTAACAGTTCCATGGTTGTTAGAGCAGTGGTGGCCCAGTGGTAACGGCCACGACTTACGAGTTTTAGGTCGTGGGTACGAACTCAGACAGGCCCTTTACTTTGTGTAAATTATTTCATCACCACTGCTCTCAAAACGGTGAATGAAAACATCGTGAGGAAACCGGCATGTCTTAGAACCAAAAATTCGAAGACATGTAACATCTACCAACCCGCACTGGGCCCGCGTGGTAGATTACGGTCTACTCCATTCCATTTCATTGCCAATAACCAGGCGGAAATCTAGGTTGCTATTGTTCCTAATGTCCATCTTGGTGAATCAGCAAATGAATGAATGTTAGACACTAAAAATAAGATCCCAGTGTGATGTTTAAAGTTGCTTACAATATTTCAGATACCTTGATTATGACGGTGGACATGCTGACAACAAATGTACCCATAAGATACTACGATATTCCGAATACAAAACTAAAGAACAGTTTACACAACAGCACTGGTATGGTTTTACTATTATATTAACCTACTTTAGGCTTAAGATGAACATGTTAAAGACAAAACTCATGACAAATAGCATCAAAAGCAGACTGTACCTATAAAGAAATTGAACCTCCAGGAGGGGTTCTAATTTCAGACCGTATACTGCGCGCCAAAACCAAGATCACGGACGTTACCCAGAAAACTGCTAAGCTTAAGTGGTACTAGATCAGACATGTCTGCCGCATGTCAGATGACAAATGGGCCAAGAGAACCACCGATTGGTCTCACTAAACGCAAGACGCTATGGCCGACAGGCCGTCACTAGCAAAAGACAATAGGGTATTACACTAATTTTTTTCATAAACCACAAAAACAACATTTTTATTTTATCGATTAGTGCCATAAAAATGCATATAAACTTTACTTTTACAAATTTCGCGCGTAATTTGACGAAAACGCTGGACGCAGTGGACGCCTTATTGCTCTGTGGGTATGACGTCAGTTTGCTATAATATGAAATGCGCTGATATATGTTATAAGATAATTGTTTATAATTAAAAAAATGAGTTTATCGCTGGTTTGCTGTTCCTGAATGCAAAATATTATTTAAATAAAAAATACTTTGGTTAGAAAATAATAAAAGTACAAAGTTGCTCAGTTGACAAGCCGTACAGAAAAAAACTGAAATCTTTATACCTATTGTATTTTAAAATTTATTTTGTTGTTTCATGAACTAAAACTAACATTTCCAACTGCATTTTGCCTAAGCTATCTCACTCATAGATTGGATTTTTTTTTTCGTATAGAGTAAAATACCCTAGTGTGTGGAAAAGAAGCAGAGGGCTTTGCCCCGCAGTGGGATGATACGGACTAGTAAGATATTTGCAACTAACTTATACTGTACCTATACAGGGTGCAAAAGATCCATCACCAAACCGTCAGTGACGCAAAACGGCTTATATTTTGGCTGTGAAAAACAGCTACTGTACACAGCGATCATACTTAGTTACATTGAACAGAGCCATTTACTCTGATTATTTTGCGTATATTTTTATTTAATATAGAGGATTCGAAATCAAATTCAAATAAGTACCTACAAACGCCGTGCGAAAAGTTTTTGCTGGCGGGAATGGATTGTGTTTTGTTTTCGTCGTGTTTGATGGTAGGGGTAAGCAAGGAGGCGCGGGTGAATTTTTTTTTTCTGGGTTTCTGCGTACTCTTACAGGCTGTTCACAAATCCAAAACCCGAAAATGATGTAAGTTTCAATCAAATAGACGACCACCATTCTTCCGACACCTATTTTCTTTCGGGGGCAAGGCAACTACGAGGTGCATTCAATAAGTACCTAGCCTCATCGCCAGAGGGCGCTGTAGTTTCAAAAGAGTTTTACCACAGTGTAGCACATTCTTTTTTAATTCTTTTTTCAAATTTTCATTCCAATCCCTTCATTTGTTTTAATTTGACAACTTATGGAAGCGAACGTGTCGATCGGTTTAACAAAAATGGAAAAAGAGCAATATCGTTCGGTGATTCGATTCCTATTTTTGGAAGGGAAAACGCGCATCGAAATCAAAGAGCGCTTGGATGCTGTGTACGGTGACTCTTCTCCATCGATGGCCACCGTCAAGAATTGGTTCAACGAGTTTGCACGTGGCCGTACGTCGGTTTTTGATGAACCACGTCCAGGTGCACCGAAAACAGCTGCTACGGAGGAAAACATTAAAAAATCCATGATCTCGTATTGGCAGATCGCCGATTGAAGGTTCGGGAGCTAGCTGAGACTGTAGGCATTTCAAAAGGAACAGTGCATCATATTCTTCACGAGGAACTCGGCATGAGAAAGCTGTCGGCGCGATGGGTGCCGCGTTTACTCACACCAGAAAACAAGCGCAACCGTGAGACCACATCGGAGACGTGTTTGGCGCTGTTTAAGCGGAATCCAGCGGAGTTTTTGCGTCGTTTTGTGACCGTCGATGAAACCTGGATCCACTGGTACACACCAGAGACCAAGGAGCAATCAAAACAATGGATCCAGACCGGGGAACGTGCTCCAAAGAAGGCGAAAACTGTAAAATCGGCCGGAAAAGTTATAGCCACCGTTTTCTGGGATTCACAAGGTGTGATCTACATCGATTACCTCGAGAAGGGTAAAACAATTACAGGGCTTTACTATGCCGATTTATTGGGCCGATTCGACGCCGAATTAAAGAAAAAACGACCCCATCTGGCGAAGAAAAAAGTGCTGTTTCACCACGACAACGCACCGGTTCCCACGTCTGCCGTTGCCATGGCCAAATTGGTCGAATTACGCTACGAATTGCTGCCCCATCCACCGTATTCTCCAGATTTGGCCCCTTGTGACTTCTTTCTGTTTCCTAATCTGAAAAAATCACTCGCCGGGAATAGATATGGATCGAATGAGGAGGTCATCGCCGCCACGGAGGCCTATTTTGCAGAGTTTGACAAAAACTATTTTTCGGACGGATTAAAAAAGTTGGAGCATCGCTGGGCTAAGTGTATCGAACTAAAAGGAGACTATGTTGAAAAATAAATTCCCACTTTTCCAAAATTTTCGTTTACTTTTTGTAGGCTAAGTATTTATTGAATGACCCTCGTAAGTGATTGAAAATGTGTCATTCTCGATTCGACGACCTGTCGAATGGTTTTGAATAGCTACGCTGAAACTTTGTTTAGAGAGCTTAATTAAGATTTTTCTGTCACTTTAGCTGGAAAAGTTGATGTGAGAGAGAATGAATATATGCGTGTTAACGTTGAGCACGAGGTATTTTATGCATATGGCAAAGAAAACCCCGATGATCCAATCAATAGTAATGAAATGTTCATATTTTTCAAGATCGACGTACTTGTGTATACGTAAGTTTTTTGGGGCCCGATACTTTATTATCGATGAATTGACTTGAACGACACAAATGTCCATCGAACAAATGTGTCTTTCAAATCAAATCTTGGAACCAGTTTTCTTTTCTGTTATTTGTCTGCAAATGTTCGATGAACTTGTCTTTTGAAATGTAACACAAAGCTTGGCCAAGTTTGACTTTTTTTATTTTTTCTCGTTTTACTTTGTTGAACAGCCATAACATTTATAATATTACTATTTTTGCAGACTGGAGGCTAATTATTGCTACATAGTCACCAACCGTCACGTAATATGGGCTCTTTCATGGGATTTACAAAGATGGGAGCTCGAACCTAGAGGTCGCTGCTACGGTAGTATAGTCGACATACCATGTGGTATTAGTCTGTATAATGACAGAATCTGCGTGGTAACTAAGCTTGGATTTATAATGTGTGAAGATCGGGAAAAAATGTTGTATCAAAAACAAAACAATTACAACCTTGTGACTCATCTTGATTGTTCAACCAAATTGGTATTGTTCAGTCAAAAAGGAGTTGCGATCTCAGGTAAGTCAGTTACTTGTTTATCGTAGTAAGTTTTTCTTGAGAAAGGACAAATCAAGAGAAATCATACTTCTTAAAGAAGATGGCTATAGGAACCTATAATATTTTTCGTTAACTGTTAAGTGTGATATTTTGATTACCTACTTACGTATAGTAGGTAAATATTAAACTGATTTGACAGATAGGTACGTTTTATTCTAAGAATGAGGAGAGGGGAAAATCTATTTATAACGCAATTCGGGTTATGATAGGAACGATAAGTCGGATCAGATTAGGAAGAGGGTTACGTTCAGAACATTTTTTTTTTCAAGTTCCTAACCTAACGTTTCTACGAAGTATCATTTGTTTTTATCCGACTGTGTTTGCGCGCAATGTGTTTATCAGCCTCTGTTTGTTTGTGACTTTGTATAGGCAATGTAGGTCATTGTTAAATTTATGAAGATGCCTCCGACTGCATGAGATTGTTTGTGGTATTAAGTTTAATAGTCAATCTTTTGAAATAAAAATTTCTTGTTTCCACCTTTTTTAAAGTTCTCTTTTTAAGCAGTCTGGTTTTTAGATTTACATTTTTTCTATGGTAGGGTTATCAGGTCACCTTTTTGTTTGTACATCAGTGTCATCGTATTGTTTTCAGTGAGCAATAGCGAAGAGCGGGTTAAATTTTGCCAAGAAAAGGAAACGAATGTCGTCTGGTTAGAATGTGGGGACATGACATGCGCTACCGAACATGGGGAAGTTTTGTTCATTGGCTATCAGGATGGGACGGTCAGTACCTATTATTTAATTATCTATGTATTAATACATGAAGCAAAAACTTTGTACCCCTTTTAACGAAAATTACGTGGACGGAGGAGTATGAAATTTAATTTAATTTTTATTTATTAGGGAAAACAAACAGTGACACATTACATTTTTTAGGAAGAAATACAAAAAAATACGACCAAATGAGTAAACTTTTTCACAAAATACACGTGAAAATAATCTTCAATGTCACCATGCTATTTAAACGAAAACCTACAAACTATAATCATTTAAATTAAGAGAAAAAAGATATGTAAAATAAAAAAATAAAAAATTCGAAATATAATAATAAAAAATTTAGAATAATAAAAAAATTGGCACACTTAAAGATTATAAAGGAGGAGGAGTGCAGAAAGGGAATATTTTTATATCATAGTGCATTCGAAATAAATTAAGTTTTAAACGAATTAAGGTCGAATTTCGACCAGTGGGTGGCCACAAGTTTTATTTATTACTTGTGTCGCACTGCTAGCCAGCAGGCTTAGCATGACGCTTTTTATTTCTACGAAGAATAGACACTGCCTTTTCAATACAAAGTGACATTTTGTTTCTCCATTTTTGACATCGCACCGTAGATATCCTTCTACAATCTGTCATTTTGTCTTTCGTTTCTAACGATCTTTGTCTAGGTCCTTATAAATGTAGACTATTTCAGAAGAATATTTCTTCCCAAACTGTCAAAATCGCGCTGATAACAAACTTTCTACTCGACGGCCACAAAGTATATAAGATTATCTACAAAATGATAATTCGTTTAGAACGCATAACTGTGAAAATAGAAAATCATAGCTATCTTCTCCTATTGTACATCATTTAGTTAATAGTTATGTGTATTCTTCCGTCGACAAATCGTTGCTCATACTAAGCCTGCAGTCAGCTGAAAATGCATAAAGGGTAACTTTTTTATTTTTTTATTCGTATCGATTAAATGTAAATTTCTAACAATATTATAAAGGGGTACAATGTTTTGTAGGAGAGAAAAAAATATTTGTCCCAGGTTAAGGCACACAATATTCACGTCAAAAACAAAAAAATTACAGAAAAAAATAAAAATAAAGTATTCTGCGCCAAACAGGCTTCAGCATAAATCTAAAAGCATGACAACTAGTGATTACTAGTGCTTGCTGATTGCTGGTTTTCAACTGGGCCCTATGTTACGAGGACGTTTTGTTAGTTTCTAAGAGGCAATTTCTGAAGCACAGCAACGACAAAAAAATCACCAATAGAAAGCTACACAATTGAAACTTAGGCAATAGACTTGAGACGTATCACATTTAAAAGATCTTAGCTTACTGATTATTCTTTATTATGGCGACGACCATCAAAAGTATGCGGTTTTCACGGAAAATTAGAAAATGTAATGATACAAATGTAGACCAAAATATGTTTGATATTAAGAAATAAATGAAAATCGTAATCGTTTCTACTTAAGGTACTCCATTTGGTATTTTATTTCCAATGAAATCACATATTCATGCTTGTATACCCCGTAAGTGTTGGTAGAGATTTTGCACCTCCAATCCGTAGGTACATCGTTAGGCAAATGGAACTGAAAGATGACTTTTTTCAGGAAACTCCATATATTTAAGACTTGAAACGAACGGTTTGTTAGTATATAGCCCGTAACGGAAAATATAGGCAAAATGGAGTCTCCTCAATCAAAAAAGAAAATTGGTGACGGAATCCATAGTCGCTTGCCCATCGTTCTTTTTTAGAATGTGTTAAATTATTTTTTATTATTATGTACTATTTTTATTACTTTCTTCTATATTTTGAATTATTTTTATCTGTGTCAAACCAGTTGTACCGGCCTAAGTAAAAGTAAACGATTTGGTCTCCTATAATTGGAGACGTACACTTGTTTTGAACCCTGTCTATGTCAACGTGCATTTAATTGTGTATGTAGCTTCTGGAAAAATAAATAAAAACACTATATGCGAGAGTCACAATATAATGTCATATGGTGTAGATAATTTCCACGCGGTTGGAAATCGTGGGCAAAAGCTCGCTATAAAGTATTTGGCACCTTTCCATACTGTATTAAAATATTGTTTTAGGTCGCAATATGTACACCGCATACGATGTCAACTACAAACAATCAAGTGGACCGATTATTTAACGTGAAAGAATTTGACGACAGTATCGTAGACCCCGCGATAGTGGGGGTGGAAGTATTTGAGGACGTAATGAAGCACCACCTGCTTGTAGCCGTCAAAGACCAAGTACTTCAACTGATGATCACTTATCCTGATCACATTTTATCTTTGTTTGAGTAATTTAAATATTTAATTATATAAATAAGTAAGTATTCCATACATAACATATTTTTTTCCTAGCCTAGCTTGTCCCACTCCTGTGCAAAGGCATTCCTGCAGTCCTTCCATCTTTCGCGAGCCTGCGCGTCCTCCTTCATTTCAAAGGAACCTATCCAGCTCGTCCCGCCATCTCCTACGTGGTCTGCCGCGTCTTCTGTGCTATTAGGGCCCACAGTTTGTCTGGTACGGCAGACATGTCTTGCCCAGTACCATTTAAGTCAGCCTTTTGAGCCACGTCAGCTTTAATCCTGCGCTCCTAAACAAAGATTGTTTTGGTGCGCAAAATTGTCGATCCGTTAATTTACATACTGTATTCCATTGCTCGTTGGCAGACCTTTAGTTTGGACTTCTGTATGTTAGTCAAAGCCCAAGTCTGTGCACCATAGGTTAAGACGGGAAGAATATACATGTCCATTAGCCTGTGTTTTACTGCCATAGGCAACTCACCCTTGGTTCATGGACCAGAGTCTAGTTGGCCTTGTAAAGGTATTCCTGGACATGATGTGTTGTCTCATTTATTTATTAATAACCACCGTATATTCGCAGTTCGCACAAACATACGATTGTATTGGCTTGGCAGTCTTTTCATAATTTTTTGAGGATTGCTCTGTCTAATACCGGCCATTGACTGCTTGTGAGCACAGTCCGTCTCATTACAAAATGAGTTTTAAGTTTTTCATTTTAACAGTCCCAGCCTAATTCTTCAAGCTACTTAATGTATTTTGTGTTTTTTTTTCAACAGCGGTAAAGTTCATATTACAGAAACTAACTAGTAGCAAATCTAATTTGACAGTTTTTATTGAGAACTTAATGAAAGTCAGATTAAAGTTCGAAATACAATAACTAGCTTAAAGATTTAAGCTTGAATTACTACTAACTTTTACGAAGCTCGATCGTGTCAATCGTTTAGAGATAAACAATATCTACATTCGTCAATGGCCAAGATACCACGCGACATGGCGCGTCTATAAATAAGACTGTAGCTCTAGTCTCTATACCCTTAAGTTAATTTATACGTAATTGTTTAATAATATACTCCCGGACCCCTAAACCGGGCCACCGTGCAGGGTATTACAGCCATTTTTGAAAAGTGTCTTAATTCTAAAATGCTAATAAACGCGACATTTTTATTGAATTGATTAGTGCCATTTTGCTCTGTGGGTATGACGTCAGTTTGCTGTGTAAACAAATGCGCTGATATTTTGTGTGAAAATAGTTTATAAATAAAAAAATGAGTTATTATTCTATTTATCGTTGGTTTGCTGTTCCTGAATGTAAGATATTGTTTCAATAAAAAATACTTTGGTTACGAAAATTATAAAAGTACTAAGTTGTTAGGTTGATTAGTTTAAACAGCAGTATGACGTAATGACATGGCGGCTACTATTTCATGCTGTTCAAAAAATTGAAATATTTGAATTGAATTTTAACATTTATTTTGTTATTTCATGGGCTAAAACCAACATTTTCCGACTGCTTTTTTCCTAATCAATCTCAGTAATGTATTTTTAGATTTTTTCTCATAGAGTGTACAGGCCGGTATTCCATGTGAGGTATTATGGCCTAAAGTAAGTTCAAAAACTACATGACTGCTGAAAAATCTCGCTCTAAAAAGTAAGACACAAGTAAATATTCTCTTCTGAAAGGCCGTGGACGGTCGTATGCCAGTTTGCCCTAAAGCTTATGATCGCTTACTACTGTTATAATGGATTGTTTTGTTAGGATTGAAATGTGCTAATTTAGCCGTTTCATTTGATACCCAAAACGTAATAAAAAATAAAAAAAACATGTCGTTGTCCTCTAGCGGGCGCCATTCTCATAGCCTAAATCCAGCGGACGATCATGATAAGTAGTTTAGACGTTATAGAGGACTAGATGAACATACATAAATACAAACGCGCAAAATCATAACTGCTCCTCTCTTTGGCTTCACCGTAGTCATATAATGATGGGTTTAAGAAAGTTTTTATGCAGTTTAAAAGCCAACATGTGGCATATCGCACTGTCCATTATCTTGGTGTCATCATTGTTCCGAATTTGACTTCACGGGCATTTAAAACGTTTATGAACCTTTGTACAAAAACAATGCAAGGTGGGCTCATTTAGGGGTCTGGCGTTTGTATAAATCTGTAAAGGCTGTAAGATTTGATTAATAATAAATAAATGAAACACCACTGTAATTTGTAAATTTATTATCCAACAAGCAATGTACAATCCGAGCAAACTAACTTTGGTATAATTTATTCCTTATACGCCAGGATGATAATAAAATAATTTGATTATAATTATTATAAATAATAATTACACGAAGTAGTTCACAGATTTTTTTTGTAGGTGTAAGTACCTTACATAACCTTACATAACCATAATATTGCACAGAAAAGGTTATCCCTTTTCTTATTATAAGTTAAATTATTACTTTCGAATCATCTGGTTTTAATTAAGTGTAGGCACTTAATACAACTCACGTAAGAAACTATCGACTTAGGTATTTCGGATAATATTTAATTTTTAGGTTAATCATGCTTTCTTTTGCATTTTGTACCAACGTTTAGAATTATAAAATCATTTTGTAGTTTGACTGTACGATTTAAATGATTAACATGAATTAACTATAATAAACATATAAAATATTTTTTAATTATTTAAATAGCCATGTAACACACAGGCTGAAAATATAAACGATAATTAGAAGCTGAATGTTGAATTTATTTAAAGTGTGGGTAGGTACTTGAAATAATATCAAATTGCAGCGTGTGTGTTACAGCCCTTACCTAACACCTATTCCATATAACAATACAATTCGTGTTCCAGACACAATAACATACGTTTTAATTGATATGCATTTCAACTGTTTTAATTTAAGATACCCTCGACATGTAGGTATCGATTCGTTATAGAATACAACACATAAGGCAGATTTTCAACTCGAACCCATTCTTGTAAAAAAGTAGATTTTATGCGTCTACGATTCCGAATGTTCTATTTTCCAATCATGGGTAGGTACTAAGGTACTTATTCGTGACGACTACTAAAACCTGACTGCCAAAGACTACCGTCCAGCGGGACTTATAATCACCAATCATGACACCAACGATCACGCACAAAACGTTCTCGAAAACGCTCCTGCGCCCGCGCCTGCTATATGTAACAAGGGAATTTCAACCATCGCTCTATATACTAGAGTTGAGTTTAGCGGTCCGTTGTGTTAGGGTTGGTGTAGGAGAAGCCTCTGAAAGGCTCTTGGTCCATGGAGCGTAAGACGTGGGGCTCCACCGCGGTGAGGCGGGGCCGCTCGCCGGTGAACGCTTTGTCGAAGTATTGAGTGTCCATCGGATGTCTCTGTCAAAAAGCAATAATGGATTAACTGATTGCTTTACTGGTAGCAAAAACCATTACGAAGAAAAGGTTTAAAATGAAATTGTAGCCTATATCAAATCTGAGATTGAACTAAAATTACTGCCACCAACTGCATCAGACTACTTAAAAACCGTCTTAAACCTTCTGTTGCAGTCGGATTTTTTGTTTTTTACTTTGAACAATTTAGTGTGTTATATTTTTAGAATGTTCAACTCAAGCCCTCGATTTTGGTACCCCAAATGGTGCTTGGGGTGGCGGTATTTTTTTCCAGCCAACTTATTGACGTCTAAAATCCGCCCTTTTGATTTTATAGAAACAAAACCTATAGAGATACTTCACCATCGCGTGTCATAGATGAGTCGATAAACACCTCATGTATATGTGTTAGGATGTTCCGATGGTATTAAGACTCCCATAACCGTGTAAGAAGAAAGTTATAAAACATCTTGCCCTTACAGGCCCTTTCTTTCTTTAAAGGACATAAGTAGGTTGACTGAAAAACAGTTCCCAATAATTCAGAGAAGTCTGCAAGTTAGCTGGTAAGTAGTAATGTCGCACTTACCACCCGTGGACGGAAGGGTGTCTCCAACTCGCGTCTCTCGAGCCGGTCCCAGTGGATGGTGTGGAAGAAGTCCTGGTCCCTGATGTCTCCGTGCATGCATTCGGTGCCGCCTAGCCTGGTCCGCGCGTCCTTGTCCAATAGCTACAACATCAAACATAGTATCATCAACATGAATGATGTCATTGGAGAATCGATAAAGGTTGAAAATCCATTTGGGCTGCATGTGCGGTGACAGTTTCGTCTGTTGTCTACCTTTGCATTAGCCTAATTGAGTGTAGGACAGGAATTATCTTCTTATGGAACCCAATCCTTTTTTGGTACAAGTCACTTTTGTAAAGGGCATTTCCCCAACCAATTTCAAAAGCCTCACTAACATAAATACAGCTACTTACGCCTTTTAGAAATTTCTTGGTTCCTGTTTCTCTTAGATACCTATATTCAGGCTAGGTATAAACAACTAAACATACCCTAGTCAATATGGTGAGCGCCTCCTGTGAGAGGAATCGCGGGTACGAAGGCATCTCGTTACAGATGGACCAGAACAGCTCATCCTCGTCGCAGCCGCTGAACGGACTCTGACCAATCAGCATCTCGTATAGAAGCACTCCGAAAGACCACCAATCCACTGTCTGGTTGTATTTCAAGCCTTTTATTATCTGGAACCAAAGAAATTATTTGAACTCTTTGTTTATGCATCATAGAGGCTGACGTCATCTAATGAAGGGCGCGATCGCGAACGTGCTTATACATAACTACCACGTGTGACGTCACGTGCGTAAAGCTGTTGAAAAGATGAACGATGGGGTGATCGTGAACACCGATTTCTACTTGATATGAAAAGGGGATGATTAAGTCGGTATCTCTCTTTTAGCCATAAAAAATACAGAATATAGGAATTTATTTAAAATTCGTTTTCTGAGGGAGGGTACTTATACAGGGTTGACGCTGAAGGAAGGTACCTATACCTTTCGGTGTATGTCACTGAATAAGGTACCTACCTACCTAGATCGCGTGACCTCCGCAACATGTTGCGTTGTAGAGGACAGAACGAGACGCTAACCTGTTGTTGTGGACAGTGTTGACAGACATTTGGCGGCTAATTACAAATCATCCGTAGTCAAGATGTGTCATATCATAAATATGCAGCACGGCGAGACTGATACGTTTTTCCTACGTGTCTTATTTAGTAAACAAACTCGAAAATCACGAGTTTTTTTATCCATCGCATGTATAGGTAGGTACTTTGAGTAACTTAGGTATTACGTAAACTTCTGAAAAAGCTTCGAATAAGCCGCCATTCTTACAAAATTGACATCTTGTGTTTTTCAGTTCATCCAAATGTTATTATTTTTGACAAACAATCTAATTAGCTGATGCGCATGTCTCAAAAAGCTTGGAGATTCTTGAAGCAGTTCAGTGTGTGAGGACTGAGGAGCCAACACAACATTTTCCGGGAGCCTATTCCATGCTTCTACACTCATTGGTGATATTTCCCATAACTTAAAGAAATGCCAACGCACATGTTTGTTGGCATTTAGGGGTTTATTTATAACGTTGGTTAGAGTTAAGAGATGTTTACACGTCAAAAATATATGGTTAAACAGTCGCTAATTTACCTAACTTGAAACAACGTTAATGAATAAGGGGGATTGTTTCACCTGTGTTATTCTTTTATAGTTGGATGTCAAGGATGTGGTAACGCATCGAGCGGCTAAGAGAGAAAAGGCCTTTGACCGTTCGACGACACGATTATAAGACCATTAACGCGACTGCCAACTTGCCAACCACGGGATTGGCAAGTGTATGGATGATTCAATAACCATTAATTATATTGTAAGATCTATGGAGACAGATCTGTTTAATTAAAGAGAGATTTACTACTGAAATGATGATATACCGTATATGTAGATTGATGGGAACGTTTTTAAAATAAAATATTTTTATTTAAGTACATAAGTCGATTTTAATTATAGCTACAGCTGGAATAATCAAATGCTGTCAAATGTGCATGCTTCCTCTCGAAGAGAGGAGGCCTGGTGTCTCAGCAGTGGGGAAATTATAGGTTGAATATACTATGCTTATGCTACATGTGCATGGCAATATTTGGTTCTACTAAATATTCGCAGATAACACTGGCCGGGAAAAAAAAAATCGGGAGCAAAAGCTTGCTATGTGGTTCTTATCGGCTTTGGCTTGTTGAGGCCAAATCTGTATACAGATTTATTCTACCACGTTAGGATTTTGAGAAATCCTAACCTGAAAGAACAAAAAGCACCGTTTTCTCTCATTTTTGAGGTTACGTAGCCCCCCGGTAGATCCTCTTTCCTCCAAAAATGTATCAATTGTATCTGAAAGTATCAGTCTTTGACGACTGAGTTTACTTCAAATTTTTTTTTTTCGCTGAGATATCGCATTTTGAAATTTTCATGTATGTGGATTTTCATTTTATGGATTCCACATACATGAAAATTTCAAAATGCCATATCTCAGCTAAAAAAAGGATATTCGAGTAAACTTAACGTTATTTTAAAGAGAAAAACTAGTTCTTTCAGATACTATTAATGAATTTTTGGAGGAAAGAGGATCTACCGGACTACGTAACCGCAAAAATGAGCTAATACGGTGTCTTTTGCTCTTCCTTTTTAGGCTATCTCAAAATACTGGTCTGATAGAGCAATTCTGCGATCAGATTCGGATGCAGCGCATCAAAAAACTTTGAAATGTAAAGTCTGGTATCTGGGTAATATAGTTTGCCGACCAGTGTAATTTTGTGACATCCACCAACTTGCACTGGGCCCACATAGTGGATTATGGCCCGCCCTCTCAAAGAGAGGAAGTATGTGTCCTAGCAGTGGGAACATTATAGACTGATTTTGTACAGGTATTATGGCATACCATACAAATCAGTGGAAGAACTTAAAAATACCTACTTTTCGTAACATGAGTCTGTCCATTATATATTGTGGTTTGCTTGTGTCCGTATTGCATATACTACCGTTGTATGTATATTAGGTATATTACCGTTGCTAATAGAGTAAAAAACAAAACACTACGTTACTAAATAGATACGTGCTAAGTACTGACCTCCGGTGCCATATAGTCTGGCGTTCCGCAGAAAGTGTCTGCCGTCTTTTCCAAGTATATCTGCAGCTTGCACATGCCGAAGTCGGCGATGCGGACATGACCTTCGAAGTCTAGAAGGATGTTGTCCAGTTTTAAGTCCCTGGAAAGGAAATACAGGTAATTATTACGTACTGAAATATGTATTGTTTAATTCTGAAATTAAAGACAGTCAGAAAATACCATCTTTGGGCAAACGTATTATTGGTGCTTTGGTATTTTTAGCATAAATAATTATTTATGCTAAACATGCGATCCAGCTTCGTATAAGGTTTGCTTAAGAATTTATCAAATAGCTTAAAGACCTAACCTAGGTGCATCAGGTTACAGGATATAATGCAGAGGTTGTCGGTCATCTTTACCTCAACAAGAGAGATAAACCAAAATAAACTTTTTGAAATTAATAAATTACCTGTAAACAATTCCTCTCTTGTGCAAGAATTTGAGTCCTGATACAATTTCCGCTGCGTAGAAACGCCCGCGTGCCTCCGGGAACCGCCCGCTTTGCTGAATGTGGAACATCAGGTCACCGCCATTCAGATACTCCATCACGAAGAACAGGTGAGACTAAAATGGATATAAAATCATACTTAGTTATAATAACAAACCAACTGAAGATCTTCGGAATTGGTCAGAAACTGGTCGCAACATACACCAACTCAGCTTAGACATGGTCTTTTGCCGCTGAAATCGGCAATCCTACTCGCTTCGTGTGGGACTGAGAACCGCCCAAATCGTTACTTTACTAGACTGACTGTCGTCTTTAGGCCGGTCCTACGCATTACATGGCCCACTCATAATCACTTCGCATAACATTTGATTCACCGGAAAACATAACTGCTGTCCTAAAACTATTAAAGAGCCCACATAAGTAGTGTGCCAATTTTCATTATTAATACTAAGTATTTGCTCACTCTCCAAGTTTAATGAAGATTTGTAGAGATATTTTTTACAATTTATTCGATGTGGGTAAATATGAAAGCGAACTTTAACCATTAATGAATTCCGCAAAAAAAAAAAATAGGTGGAATGTGGCGATTTCAAATGTCATCATGAAGCGTAAAATATTATTATAAATATTGAGTTTACTTACATCCGTCTGGAAAGTAGCGAACAAATGGCAGAGGTAGGGGTGGTTTGTGCCAAGTGCGAGAACTTTCCTCTCGATCAAAGTGCACTCCACATCATCGTCTTCCAAAACCACATCTTTTTTCAAACATTTCACGGCGTAGTAGTATTCCGTGTCACGAAGTTCAGCCAATAATACCTGGAAAAGTAAAGAATCCATTAAACCGAATTGTATGGGGTTGTAACTTCCTCGGGAAATCTAAGCGCCGAATGGTCAACAAAACAATTTCGGACCGTCCGTAAACCCTAATCCGAGAATTTCGTATAATTTCTCAATTTGACGTGTAGGTACCTACGTATCGTTATCACCACGGCTAGATCTAACCCAACTTAGTCTGTATCTACTGAACCTTCTCTAAACCTAATATATAGATATCTATTGAAACTGTGAATAGTATTCATCAACCTATAGTTCTCCAGTTAGTGCGTAGGCACGCATAAATAGACGTTAGTACAGAGACAAACAGATATTGATACCGGTTCTATTTAAAGAGGCGCAAATCGTTAGCGGATGCCACAAAAACGAACTGTGTGAAAGAGTTGTCTTTGAGAAGTCATGCAGATGGCGAGACTCCGATACAAATGATCGAGTCACTCGATGATCTTCCATCTTGTTTGTTATTATATAACAAAGCGTGGCGTCTCATATCAAGAGGTGCCCCTAATTTTATTCGTGTTGTTGCAAATTCACAAAAACCAAGTAAAATTATGTGCTGATATATGTCGCAGGAAGCGAACGTGACACCCGTACGACAGGAGTTTTCATTTTATAATTCATATATATCATGCTTTCTCCGTATTCTTGGCCCATTCTCAAAGGCAATTGGGCCAAGCTTTGCGAAACCAGGAAGACGTGTTCTGGCTCACGTATCGCGCGGATCACTCTGGCTAATAAACGTGTATTTGGTATAGCAGTAAATCAATTTTAACGTAACACGTTTGCTCATTTATTTTGAGGATAATCTTATCCAAAATTAAGTGCTCCAGGTTCTATAGGTGTGTGAGCCAAATTCAAGAAACCTGTAAGAAAAGCTGTATAGAGAATAGCTAGGTACGACCAGAGCTAATGGAATCGATGAAAACACATTCACGTGACGCATCCGTTTAGAGAATAAAAATAAGCTGTAGAAAAATAAGCGCGCCTCTATATGCGTTGAAAGATTCGTGTTGTTTTGGCTATTACACATATCATTCTATAGCTAGATAATAATTGCAAATGGTAGACTATTAAGCCACGATAGACAATGGTTAATGGGCGACATTACGTCGAGCGGAGGGAGGACGATGACACGTGTTCTCTGACGTTGGAAAGGTGGCCAGTGATGTAGGCACCCGAAATAGAGCAAATAAATCTAATGTTATACAGTACGATAGTATGGCAGGTAAACTGCGGCGAACCGCTAATCTGCAGGTGGCAACCTGCCATCACGCATCATCACTGAGGTTATGGTCACCACTGTATTTACACCAAAATTATAAATGGATCATCATCAGATATGTCAGCGACAACTCATAGGTATTGTCTTAAAATTAGCACATGTAGGACTGTAGGTATCTATTTCTGTCTACAATTTGTTTTAGGTAGCGGTTCCACCGAATTTCAGAAGCAATTACTTGTGTTGTCACTGCTATCTCAAAATGATTATACTCAAATGGGTTCTTCCAAATCATTCTTAATGTCATGCCTAATAAACAAAGTGTCAACCTAATTCCGGAGCATTGTTGTCTTGTTGTGCTAATTTTCCTGTCACAATATTTCGATGTTTTCTTTCAAAGAGTTTCTGAGAAACAGGTCGATTATTAAAATAATTTATTGCACTAGTCATTGGGGAGACCTGCTCATCTGTCCTGATTTCTATTTTCACGCTAGTCTGGCTTACAGCCTGAAATGTCAAAGCACTATGATATCTGAGCAGGTAATAGTTATGAGTGGGTTTAGAGAAACGGGTCCACCGATTTCAGTCAACGTTTTATATTTACTAGTGGTCGCCCTGTGGCCGAAATTGGACCTTAATTCATTAAAATTTTAATCAACAATAATCAAAAATATTAGTTTTCTGCAGTCCTTCTACACATAAACTTTAACTGTGCCAAATTTCCTCTACCGCGTAACTTTTGCTTCATTCAATAGATTTATTTATTGGATCTCCAACAGAGGCTACACAATTACACAGCCCACACTGCCCCATTGCTGGGCAAACGACACTCCTAAATTCTTCCACGTATTTTTTCTCTGTGGCACCTCGAACTACCTTAATATTTTTCACCTAACTTTTCGAAATCTTTTGATTCTTGAAATCCAAATCGAGCTTGTTGTAAGTCCTAAAAAACTTTGTCCAGGCAATTTTTAATTTTATTCGGTCTGTACCTACAAAGCAAGAGCCCTCGGAAAGCACGTTACGCCGGAGGTTTCCCGCTGTCATTTGCAGATCTTTGAGAGTTGGTACGGCCAGTCAGAAGCTCAAATGTATGACATCCAGTCTTACCAAGGGGTATCGTATTACCCAGTAACACTGGCTTGTGGAGGTCAGATATGGCAGTCGCTCTATGTAAAATTCTGGCTACATCTGATTATTCTGGACGCCAACTACAACATAGTTTCGAACAGGCTAGGCAAATGATAATGGTTTGTAGAGTTATCTTTTGATACAGGTATCTCACAATTCTATTTAAACTTCAGGGTTCAGAAATATTTCGAGCTCAAAGCTGAACCAGTTTGTTGCACAATATCGGTAGATAATTTTATCCTCAGTTGAAAGAAAAGGGCGACTGGCGATGTACGAGTAAACTTTATAGCTGGCGACTGACAGTTATATGGGAGCTTTGACTTTTATGTCCCGTTTGTTTATTATGTGAACACTGAAGTTTAAAATAAAAGTGTAACTCTGCGTTTAAATCTCAGGTAAGTATGCTCTTTCGCCAGAACTTAGGTCTATAAACAGCTTTTGAATCCCAAAGTGAAGCCTCCAGTTCAGAACTTTAACGTGTAATCAGAGTATTTGCATAACACTTCAAAATAAACTAAAGCATTAGTGATTGATTAACTGGGACTCACTTCAAATTCGGGTCAATCAAACTTGCATTTTATATTTCTTTAAACGAGTGCATATGGTTCAGAATTTTACGAGTTCATCGCCCTCTACGTGCAAAATAAAAATATTATTTGACATTTCCTAACTCTTTGATGTTCTGTGCGTCACTATTAACTGGCTGCTGGACGCTGCGTCTCGAATTCGAGAAATTAATATTATTATATCGTCACTTGTCAAAATCAACTAGACACCTAATATTTTAGATGGCTCCACTCGCTATGACGTATGTAGTCTACCCTGTCTACCTGTTGAAAATCGGTTGCGTCTACTGACGTCACCAACCAGGATCATGTGTATAATAGCTCGCTGAGATATAATAAAAAAGTTACCCAGACAGTGTTTTCCTTCCTATTTTACACTAGCTGTGCCCGCGACTTCGTCCGCGCGGAATAGTTATTTTTTTATTATTTATTTATATTATATTTATTATTATATTTATTATTATATTTATTATTTATTATATAAATATATATTAATAAAAATTTATAAATAAAAGTAGACTAAGTTACTTCTTATTACACCAGCTATCTACCAGAAAGTCCCGTCAAAATCGATCCAGCCGTTTCAGAGATTAGCCGGAACAAACAGACAGACAGACAAATATTGTAAAAAAAAAATGTTTTGGTATATGTACCTTGTATAGGTATATCCATATGCATTTAGTAAAAGCGGTTATTTTAATATTACAAACAGACACTCCAATTTTATTTATCTGTATAGATATACATAATTACGCAAGTACGTCGTCATCTGCCTAGGCTTTCTCCAACTTTGTCCAACTATGGCGTCGGCCTCCAGTCTAACCGAGGCCCTAGTGTGAGTTTCATTTTACCATCTACACCAAACGCGGTGAGCGCGTTTGGCGCTCCGATTGGCCCTGGATTGGTGACGGACCAATCAGAGCGCCAAACGCGCTCACTGCGTTTGGTGTAGATGGTTAAATGAAACTCACACTAGGGCCTCCGAATGAAGCTGAATACCAGTATTTTACATGAAGCGACTGCCTATCTGGCCCCTACAACCCAGTTACTGGGTAACACGATATCCCTTCGTAAGACTGGATGTCAGACTTTCGGGCTTCTGACTACCTGTAGCGACTGATAAAAATCTATGAATAGCAGTCGGGGCCAACGGCTTAACGTGCCTCCGAGGGACAGCGGAGTCGCGGTATGTAATGGATGGTCACTCATCCACGGACTGACCTCGGGAAACATAGCTTAACCTTCGACCTATCGACCCGTGTGGCTCTTATTTCTTAGCCACGAGCGCATAATACGTATGCAAGTACACAGTTGCGTATTGCGTACATACAACTCTCTTCCATTGTCAGTTATTCAAAGTGTTATGATGTTCTCTGTTCAAATTGTCATAAGTTTACATGAACATGAAGTAGGTAGGTACTCTTTGGTGGCCTAGTTCCATCTATTCTTGAATTCACAGGTAGTTAATTCTATTTTCACAAGATTTCCTCACACTTTGACACAGTTTTAATGTGCAATAACTTGAGGTGTTATGACACTGGTATATTTGTTGAGTTGCTGCATTCGTAGCAGTTAAATACACCTACCTACCTGGCTGTTATGAACACTTAAATAACAATCATATAAATTCTTACAGCATTTCAGCATTAACTAGCATGATTTGTTGTTTATCGAAATAGGCCGTTGTTGGCCGAGGCATTGTACTTACCTATAGATACATATATGAAAAATTTGTATGTGCTTACATTTATAGACGACAACATGACTCAGGAATACAGGTATGAGGAGGAAGGTCATTATTAGTGATGATTCTGTTGTGCACCAACTAAACTTGTTTTAGGCTAATGCTATCCTTTTCCTTCCAAATGAATAAGAAAGAGACGGAATTAAATAATAGCTGTCAAATTTGGTTTGACTCAGATTTTCTTACACGAAACTAGGACGAACTAAATTCACCATGCTTAAAATCACGCCAAATTCAAGACAATTGAGACGTACTTAATTTAGTTTGACAGTGCTAAAGCGTCACTTGAGTTTTTCTTTCGCGGTCTGTCAGTAAGAGATAGCAATGCTGTTATTTTAGTCTAGGTGGTAAACAATAGAATCAGTACCATTGTCTGTTCGCACGAGTGATACAAATGACAATAGAATATATCAGAGGAATATTGGTATAAATACACCTTAGAACAAGACAGACATTTTGGAAGCAAGAAAACTGATACCATACATCCTTATGTCGGCTAGAAAAAGAGACTAATAAAGTATAGAGCTAATTAATACAGTCAAAAGTAATCAGAAAAGTGGGCAAAAAATCTGCCATTGATAAAACGTGTCAAAGTTACAAAAGATTCTATATCTGAATTAAAAGAAACTATTACCATTCGTTTTTGCAATCCGGAAGAAGTGATTGAGTAAGAAAACCAATTGAAAAGACGTCTCAGGGACTAAACGCTAAATTGAACAAATCACATTTGATTTTAAACATTTTAACACATTTGTAAATTAATGGGCGTATTATTTCTGTACTGTTGGAATGTGTCGAGTTTGTCATATCTTTGTATTATTAGATACGTCTTTCAGCAACTAAATACACTGTGTTCAGTGTTGTCCGTTGCAAATCATTACGTGTACACAACGGCTTATCTCTCTATTTATGCGAGAGCCGTTTTTTCTCTTGGCATAATCCCTTGTTTCAGTTTTCGTTTATTTTGGGACGCAGTGGAGTATACGTACACACCTTGGATTTTTACAAAATAAAATCACTTTTTCTTGGTAGCAATTAGGAAGAATAATGTTGTATATCTGCGAGGTGCAGACATGAGCATTAGCTAAGTTTTTTTGGATTTGTAAAAAATCTACATTATATCTACTACATAAAATATTTCACTGAGCAAACGCACGTTTGAAGAATACTTTGAAACTATCTGAAAGTAGAATAAGATGATCTCTTAGATTGTTGTGATATATTGATCCATTTTTAAACCTCGAAGCGGGGTTTCACGTCAGTAGTCTGGCACTTACCGTCTCCGAGTCAGATTCAGGTCAACGAGAGGATACAATGATCATTGCGAACAGACAGCAGTGACTAATATTAATGTACTAGTGACGCGGAAGCTCATAAAAGATCGATTGCTGATCCATTTACGAAGACAAAGGTGTTAATAAACTTACTTTTCCAAAGCTTCCCTTGCCCAGCACCTTGATAAACTGGAAGTCTTCGACAGTGTACTTCCTGAAGCGAGGAATAGACCGCGCAGGAGGAGTGAACCGACCTGTCTTCCTGAAGATGTCGTAGGCAGTCGATTGTTCTGAGGAAGATAACGTTTCGTCCAGAATTTGTTTAATAGCACATACTTGATAAGACAAAGTTACATTAAACATGGATTTATTGTTCATACAATTGAACAAAAGCAATTAGAAAGAGCCTCAAGAACTGGATAATTTGGCATAGTTACGATATCGTTCCCGATGTTAAAAGTGGACTGTACCATGTGCATGAGCTACAATAGTTTGAAATATCTGGAAAGTATAATACCTAATGTCATTTGTCAAAAAATCAGAGAAATGATGACGTCACAAAAGATTGTAATAACAAACAAAAGAACTAAGTTGTTTGTGATCTTTTAAATCAGTTTTCGAATTTGGTGTGGGTCATTGGCATGATTTATGTTGTAGATCCTTATAATAATGGCCTGAAATAAGAAATAACAGAGCTGATATCTACTGATTCCCTTATTTCTACCAACTTTGTGATGAAGATTATTCGACCGGTAGGTACATTAAGCTTTCAATTGCGGTTTCCTTGAGAAGCTACAACAATTTGCTGAAACAACGCTAAACTGGATTGTACATTGCTCCTCTTTTTTTTTGGCGTTACCAATCTCAGCTTATTCAGGGTTCACTTCTTGTAACTTTTTCATATATCTTCGCGCTTATAGATAGTTTATAGTGTTTTAAAATATTGGCACGAGCGCGTTGGCATTTACCGGCCACATCTGTGAAACTTGTGATACACATCTGTAAACATCCTTTGCTGAAGCCATTAGGTACCAAGTGATCCTTATCGGGTGACACTCTCAAGTCATTGAGCGACCATCGACACGGTCACTTTACTAATTTGTTTAGCTCGTCATATTAATAAAAATATGAAATAAGCCATATTTATTTTCACATTAAATTAATAACTCGTTTGGCTGGAACTAAAAAATGCTCTCGACAGTTTTGCTCGTTAAAACTTAATTTATGCTTTTCAGCTTTTTTTTTTGAGACGTTACTGAAAGTTGTTTTTGCCGAATGCTACATCAAAAAATATGTTTTTATTGTCTAAAACCCTTTAGTTCCTAGATCTTTTACTAGGAGCTAGAAGAAATTAAATGTAATGTTTATTTGGGTTAGTTATATCGTGTCCTGTTGCCTGCACGTAGCAGGAGCTGACGGACGCTACTGAAGGTGCTAAGCTCGTAGTTAAATTCCGGGCTGACTTTATGTAGATTGCCATCGACAGGCTGAGAAGAAGGGCAAGCTGAACGCTCCAGTCATCCTATCCCGTTCCCCATTTCTTTATGAATCCTTTAAAGTTATATCCTCATGCCTTACGCTGCATGTTTATAATTTTTTTCGTAAACGTGGGGTCGTTGGTTTACAACATGATTCAAGTTCATGGATGTTTACGTTGCGCTATAGTAGTATGACATAATTGGTACAGCATGTGCGATATATTAATTCTCTTTCACCTCGGATGAGATCGTGAGCGTCGCTAAAAATATTTGCTCAGACGGCAATATCAAGGTCGCCGCGGTTAATTCGGGGGTGATCACGGGATCTCGGTGAAGAAAAAGTCGAGCTTTCCATATTAAGTTTTGTATTGATAATGGAAAAAAAAATTGGCTGTCTAGGTAAGTATGTCAAGGTTCATTTGCTCCTGCATGTTGCAGGAGCTGATGGACGCTGCTGAAGGTGCCAAACTTTTATACAAGATTGCCGTCAACACGCTAAGTAGAAGAAAGATCAGCGCAGGGTTTTTAAATTATTTTTCTTCCTATACTGTTTTAGAGGAACGACGAAGGCTCGTCGTATATTCACGAGAAAATGTGCCAATTTCTTGCGGCTATTTTCAAATAAATTTTATGGTAAAAAAAGTGACGAACCAGGAATCTGCGTGATCTGGTCTTGTGACATCTTTTGTTTCAGTTTCTTAGTCTTACCTATTAATTGTCTAATATTGTGTGTAGAAATTATGTGTTGAATGCGCGCGACCGATAAAATTCAACGTATCGATCAGAGTCCAATATATTATGATGAAGCTTGTTAAAACATAACTCATAAATTACGTGCTAACCCCATTACCTATAATTCAAGAGGCGCACTATCTCTGTTTACGTTCTATTTCTATATTGATCTCCTTTAATTTGTAATTCGAAGCACTCGTATAAATAATGGTTAAAATTATTTTATTTGGCACGGATGATGTCTTTGGGATCATTCATATCTTTATGTAACGTTTATTTAGAATAGCTGGATATTTTTATTAAAAATTTATTTTTTGTAGATTATTAATTTAACACTCACGTTTTCTTGAAAGTTCGGTTGATTCCTTGAATTGAATCTACTTACTGGAAGTAGGTACCAAGACCAAATTGTATAAAATTGACCGCATAACACCTCAGTTTTTGTTTTATTTTTTTAATTCTAGTCATAAATCTATAAAATTAATGTTCCTTTTGTGTTGCCAAAACTTGGCTTGGCTTGGCTTTGCTTGTTTCGCTTGATTGGAAATAAATCATTCGTTAATCTCCAAGTTCTTGAGAGTTTCTAATTTTCCTGTTTAGTCACGCAGGTTCACAGAAAATTTTGTGTATTTTACGTTGTTCTTCTCCGAGGAAAAAAAGGTTATACTGTGAAACCATTGTTTATGCTTATCATTTCCAAATGCTAAGTTTAAAATACCGTCTGTTGCAAATGTTTGAAAGTTGAATTTTAAATAGGACATTAGTCTTTGTAGACATCTGACGTTTTAATGAAGCTGCTGCACGGATCCAGCAGCGGCTCATTAATTAGTTTAATCTGGAAGTGATATAATACAGTGTGTATTACATAATTTATAGGTACAGTGATAAGTCGACACTCGCGTGGATGGTATGCGGAACCCATTTCGAAGTGGGGCGTGGGCCTGCACTCTGTTTTTAGCGAAAGTCCTGCCGCTTCAGTGCAGATATTTATAGATGTGATCAGAATACAATAAGATTTTTTGCCTATCGGGCCTGCGTCCGTGTTTATAATCAAACAAAATATAATTTATGGACTGGAGCGTTTAGATGAACGAACGGTTCCGACCCACACCTTTGATGATTCTTTGATTGAACAAAACATAAACATTTATATACAATCACATACATAATTTATTACTCTAATGGTTAGCCAAGAAATCCTTTATTCTTTCTTTAGAAGTTTCTGGAGACGTGATTTAAGTAGAAATGTTTTTGAAAAAAGTTGAAATGAGAAACATGACAACTATGGAAACTGTGTTAGTAGCTGCAAGCAATATTTAGTTGAGACTAGAAACACTATAGCAAAATTGGTGAATAATATAATCTACTCTTATCTAAAAGAAACGTATTTACAGAAAACAAACACAAGCGGACAATAAATACTCGTTATTATAGTACAACATGTCTCACCAAGCTCCTGTTCTAAGAGGTCGGTGTTATTTGCCTGCGCCGGCGCAGCACCCGCCGATGTCCCGGGAGTCTCACCACCTGTGCGGATAACAATCAAATTGCTCTGGATTATACACAACAGAACCTAGTACCGGATTACTAAGAACATTCATGAATCACTCAATGTTACATAAAAAATTAAAGGCATTTTTTCATTCTATTTGATCCAGTACAGTTAGTGGAAAAATGGACCAAATATGGACCAAAGTGGATCAAATATTTGTTACCTAATTGTTGAATGTTTTCAATTTTTGTTTTTGAGCTAGGTATTTGAATCAGAATGAAAGTATGTGCCTACATATAAACATTTAAAATTTTTGACACACATACACGTAAACATAATAAAATTGTATAGATATTGTAGTATCTCAAAGAATGAAACAAATATGATTTTGAAAATTGTGCATATTACTTTGTGTGGTGAAAAGAAGAAAACAGAGACGGCACAACATACAAACACTTTAATCGTGAAACATAATAATATAAATTATTGATGTTCTTTTTATTACATGCAAAAGAAATAAAACCACTGCTAAATTGCTGATCCCCGCTACTGCTAAACCCAAAATATTTCTAACGTTTGTCAATAACAGAAAATAGTTTTAAAATATTCTTTCCATTTACGACACTCTGTTTATCAAAAAAAATTGACAAAAGTCCACAAGCTTAAAGCTTATAAATAAAAATACATGCAGTGACGTTTGAATAGTGGTTAGCCAATTAATCGATGATCGAAGAAACCATCGATCCACCAGTCACGAGAGCAAAGACACGCGGTGGTGTCCATCATCATACGCCACTAAGTCGATGACTGATCATATTACATGTCCTTCAGTGGTTCTTCATTAACACTTCCACTACATTCACTTGAAATGGCTTTGCAATCAAGCTAGATTTATGAGCATCAGGTGATTCACGGCTGATCGTATCAATCAACCATCGATGCCCAAAATGTGCCGATTCCAAACCAAGGAAATGTCAACCTTGTAGAAAATTACGACGTGTACAAAGGTGAGGTTACAGAAATTTCGTATTTACTTGATGTCAACTCCCTCTTTATGTTTATTGTGGCTGCAATTGGTCCTATTAACTTTGTACAGGTGAGCAAATGATTGGCTTGTGTCCAGACAGCTACATCTCACACCCACGCCATAATGTACTTCTGAACATAAACAAATACGCACAATACGTTTACAATTTTATAAATACATTCACTAGAAATTGACTTTATTGAAATACTTAATACTGGATTGATTGATTGGACTTGTAAATCGAAAATCTTTGATAGGAATAACATTTCGATTGGTTCATCGGCAAAATGATGACAATTCAGGTTTTTGATCCTAGTTGGCTTGGTTTTATTTTTAAATATTTTTTGTTAAGATTTTGAAATCGTAGTCATGGCAGAATACCTACCTAATAATAACAGAAACAGTAACAGAAGTTAGATAGCTAGCCAATAAAATTGCTTTATTTTGGGCTGAACAGCTGACGTCACAATGACGCTCGCATTGGTATGTTTCGTTTCGCTGATAACATAAAAATCGCTGATATCACCTCAGACGTACTATGTTCCTATTTTCAGTGTCTACCCACCTTTTTTTGATGCAGTTCTTGATGCCAAGGCTTCCACCAACAGACGCTGGTTCACGCCGCACAAATTCGCAGTCAATTTTTCACACTTGCGGTGGCAGTTTACATCGCAATCTAAAACAGATTACGAATTGTCGCGTGGCTCTAGGCTTGTAAAGGTTTTTGTACAACTGTACAGACATGCTACATTTAATATGCTAAAAGCCGTGCAAAAGCAGACGTGCAAAGTTTCCTATCGGTTTAGTGGAAAATTAGTTGTGTGGATACAATTTACAAATGAATTCCGTTAATATAAATATGTGCGTCCCAAGATGTGTTTATTGTCTATTTAATTACCTTTCTTAATTTGCGAAAACGTTGCAGGTGACGCAGGTGCTGAAGAATCGAAGCCAGAATCATTGGAACCGGTAGAAGTCCTTCCATCTGGGTTATTTTCACACTCGTAAAATTCCGCAGAAGCTTCACTTTCGTCAGATTCGTCTTCGTCATCCTCGTCTGAGGATTCTTCTTCTGAAGACGACTCCGATGTGTCTGAATGAATTACTTGAGGAGCTTTCTTTAGCAAAGGACGTGGAGTCGCTATTAAAGGTTTTACCGCTCTTTCTTCCTTTACTGGTTTCTTTTGTATAACAGGTGCAGTGGCCACAGCATGGGTAGATGTTTCTGGTTGTTCGTCTTTTTTAACAATATTTTCAGCCTTATTTTCCTCTCCTGTCTTTTGTTCAATTTGTACTCTTGCTTCAATTTCATCTTTTGGAATGTCTTGTGACGGTAACACTACTGACGTAGCCGGATTGCTAGCTGTTATGTTAGCTTGTTTAGAAGTTAAATCATTGTTTGATAATACCGATGTTTCTTCGTTTGTTGACGGTGTAACAGTTGCCTTCAATAGTTTATCATCAGTCTTATCACTCTTGGTTACAACATTTTTAGTTGGTGGGCTAGCTTTTGACTTGGCTACTGGAGAACTCTTTGCGGGTGCTCTAAAGTTTTTATTCAAATTAGGAACTTTCGCACTGACAGATCTTTGCACAACATTATTCGAAAATGTGCTTGTGCAAGGTGGCTTCTGGTCTGTTGCTGGTCCCTTATTTTCAATTAAGCCACTTAGACCATTCAATACTTTATCTATTTTGTTAATTTCCGGCAATTGACTTGTATTTTGAGCAAATGCTATACTTTTAACTGATTTAGGTGAGCTTTTTACAATTGTGTTAACGTTTTTACTTGCTTCTAAAACTTTCGTTTGACTAAACTCAGCCGTTGGTTGTTCAGCAACTGTTGGTCCAGTAATTTCAGATGTTGTGTTACTAGAAGTAACTGGGTCAGATGTTTGTATCTCCATGTTCGTTATTGATTTAAATTCTTTGTCATTTGCCCCTTGTTCTATAGATTTGATTATTTTATTTTGTTCCAGTCCTACTTCAGACAGATTCTTTGAAGTATTTATTTCTACTAATTGGTTTTCAGGCAACTGTAAATGTTTTTCATCTTCTTTTTTAAGTTCATCAACTGGTTTCGTTGCAGCAACTTTATGTACGCTTTCCAATAACGCTATAGATTCGTCCTTTTTTCTGTTTACACTTGTATCTTCCATTTTTATCTGAGTTTTAAATACTTCTGTCTTCGCACTGGCTTTTGGTAATGCAGCCTGAAGAGGTTTTAATTCCGTTTTTACATCCTTTTTTAGGACCTTTTGTGATTTTTCTGATTTTGTCTTCTTCTGGATAGGTTTTTTAACTTTATTTTCATCTATAGCATCCAGGGACGCACTTTTTCCAATGTTTTTACATTCAGTTGACAATTTGACCGTTGTCGAATCGCTGTTCTGCACTTTACATTCTTCAATTAATTTTGAACTATCTTCTTCAATGTTGTTTGTTACAACTGTGGTTGGCTCAGGTATTACTTTGATAACAGTTTCATTCATATAATCAGATTGATGACTACTTTCGAATTCGTTTTTGTTAATTGAAGGTTTTACTTCTTTTTGCTCATCTTTTGGTTGATTGGAAAATTCTTCCTTGAGTTCCGAATCTAACTTATCTTTAATGGCTGCTTTACATATGTTTAGTGAATGCATTGGTACTTTCGGCGCATCTTCGTCAGTTTCTTTTTGTTTATTATAATCAGTTAAAGATGTGGCATTATTTGGATTTTGACTGACGTCACTAATATTATTGGCTATGATTTCTTCACTTTTGTCAAGTTTCTCCTCTGGAAACCAGGCTAAAGAACGCATGTGTTTTTCTTTGGCTTCTTCTAAGTGTTTCTTTCTTTTTACTAAGTAAACAGTTTCTCTTTTTCCTATTTTATTCCAAAAATTACCATCTTCAGGCTCAGGCGATTCTAGATCATTTCCAGCATTGTTTTTATTCGTTGTTTTCTTAATGTTATTTGTTTCCCTACTTGCAACAGGTACATTTCCTGAAAGTTGGGGCAGTATTTCTACTTCACTGCTGTAAGTAATTTCTTTTTTCGGCACACGTAGCTTTTCTTCTACAGTCACATTTTCAACTCTGAATTTTAGAGGACTCATTGGAGACTCTGTTATTTCAACCGATGATGTAATTCTAGTTTTTAACTTAGGCTTGGGTTTTTCTTTTGTATTGTCTTGTTTCACTGTTAATCTTCTTTCTTCTATGGCAGGCAATTCCACATTTACCGGTTCTTTAGGAAATTCGGTTATAGAATCTAATCTGCGGATACAACCTCCTGAGGAGGATTTCTTAACACTTCGCCTTTTTGAAAAGTTTCTTGGATCTCTAACATCCTTATAAGATTTTAGACTATCGTGTAATGAATAGTCAGATTTTGTAGTCTTGAGCGGGTTTTGTGAATCTTGTTTTCGTTTTTTATTAGACTCAAACGCCTCAAAATTATTTTTAGTTTCATCTGCAATACCAACTTTGCTCAAATCCAAAGTTGCCGTACTGAGATTTTCACTCCTAATTAATGAATCTAATAAATTAGCCTGTTCTGTCAAAAGTTCCATTGAACATCTTCGGTCTAAACATATATTTTCAGCCGGAACAGTTTTAGGCGCTGGAGTCGCTGGTAAACTTTGACATTCTACTGGCTCATTCCTCTGTACCTTACTTGGCGTTTCCCAGTCATTTTCATTTTTGACGTGGAACTTTTCCACAAGCTTGGCACCCATGGTTTTCTTTTCTTTCTTATCCTTGTAAGTCAAATCATCAGAAAGCTTTTCCCTCCATTTCATGAACTCTTTCTCATCTGTTTTGTTTTCTTCGTTTTGTTCTTGTTCAGTTTGGTCTTGTGTTTTTTCTGGACCTTCTGCGTCATCATTTGGCTTACGAGGAGAATTTCTTTTAATAGTATAAAGTCTAACAACTGTTCTTCCGCGTTTTATGGTACTTCTTTCGATACCTGGTGAAGAATCAACACCGGTTTCCGGTTTGCCGTCGACCCTGGGCATGAAAGGACTACTGTCACTGGCATTGTTTGTATCCGCTTGTGGTGGTGGTGGTTCAGGCTTGGAGGGTGCGGGGGGCGTGGGACGTCTTGTTGGTGCTGGAGGCTCTACCTTATGTCTGTATCTATCTCTGGAAACATCGATATCAGCGGTGTTTATATTTACAGGACGTGGCGTATAGTTGGGAGTACCGTAAGTTCTAGACGAAATTGGTATTCTTCTTGGGCTATGTATTCTAACAGGACTTGCAGATCCTCTTTCAGTTATGGTAGTGAGATGAGGAGCGTAGTTTCTTCCGGCACTGGAAATCCATCTTGACGACAATGGTGCACGAGAATAGCTACTGAGAGACGAGTGGTTGCTGTAACTGCCTCCAGGATTCAGATAAGAAGCACTGTAAGACGATCCCAGAGGCGACGCTGAACTGCTATAGCTGTATGGTGATCCAGTGTAAGGGGACGATGACCCGTAATACATGTTCGCAATGTGTTCGGAAAACAGTGGCATAGTGGCGCGTTAAATCACGGTCGTGCGACAACCGGGGTCGCACATCGGAGCGCGCGCGCAGACTGGCGCAGGCGGCGCGCGGGTTGAGCAGCGCGTGCAGGTACGCGCCGCCCACCACGCCCGCGCCCCCGTTCCCCGCCCGTCCGTGCCGCCCGCCCAGGTGATTGATTGATGATGGCAAGTAGATAATAATAGACATATGTGACTTTTGTCACAATCTCGGAAGGAAGTTTTTACATCACTGAACGAAAGTTTTCCCTATGATTCATAATTTGAATTGCTACTTAGTACTTGTTCAATAAGCCACTTAACTTAAATGTCGAACTTAGTGTAAAACATAAATGTTCCGTAACCGATTTATAAGTTTGAAAGCGGTTTGCGTGTCATTTATTACCGTTCTAATATTAGAGGATCCAAAAATAAAGCTTCTTGCGACATGCCTAGTCGTATTTATAGATAAGCAAGCATTGTCTACCTACTTACGAGAACTATTCCCAGCTGGATTTGTTTATTAACGAGGGACAAGATTTTTTGTGACCACGGAATGATTTAGTCATATTAAAAAAAAAAAAAACGCATCTATCAGCTGTTTGCCATGTCACGGAAGTCGTGAGTCAGTTCAGGTATGATTTTTTGTTATACCGGGACGATGCACTGGCTACCATAATGTCATCGTACTAGTTTTATATGAAAAGATTTATAATTTTTTCAGAATATACGAAAGTCTTTGGTTTCGTGGAAAAACCGTGGTGTCATGTAAATTTTTAGAGCTTTTTAGCTCTCTCAAGCACCAACAACATAGGTTTTTGAATTTGATGAATTACTATTTCTATTGGTTAAATAATAATTTAAAAAACATAGAAAAGGAATGAAAATGAAAAGTTTATCATAACATATTTAAGTATATATCTATAACTATACCCACATATTAATAAATAATGTTGCTGTTCGTGTCTGTTCGTGTTACCGCTCTGCTCTTCTACTACACAACGGATTTTTATGCGGTTTTCACTTAGTTACTATCATTTAGGGAATTTATTATAAAGGTTTATGATAATTCGTTATTATTAAACTCACTCATAACTAACGGAATCCTGCCATTTTGCCAAAATTTTATTATTCGAACAAATTTTTGCAACCTTTTTTTATACCAATGCAATATTTAGAATGATTTTAGTACGCACATTTTCATTTGGTAAAATTTGTACTCGGCAGAATATTACCAAGCATAATGTCGTTAAGGCATTTGGTCTTTAATCAAATAATTTATTACAGCAATCTTGAGACAATAAACATATATTCAAATATTTTGTTATGAAACAGCTAGGTTGGGTTAGAACTGTAATCACACAGCCAGAACCTATTTTTGAATGTAAAACCAGAAACTACTATCAGAATCTTACCTGCTTAGAATTTGTCCCAAGTGAAAAAAAACACCCTTGTAATAAAACGTCTTGTAAAAAGAAACTGACGGTATCAAATATTTGGCTTATTTTATTTTGCGTAAAATATGTTATACCAACTGAAATATTTGACTACATTAAAATTGGTAAAAGTACTAGTTGGTAAACAAGTTCTTGTATAAACGTTCACTTACCACACATTACAATTGCGTTTTCGTTACAATTATTTGTGAAGAGTTTATTTGCTAAGTAATAATTTGACAAATGAAATACTTCGGAAAATTGTTTGGGAAGTGATAATTTGTTAATTTTTTTATGAAACGAGGGTAACCCATCATTAACAAATCTCAATGTTTTATCAAGTTATAACCACCGTTCGAGCAGGGGCAGATCGCTAATAGTTACATTATATTATAATTATGGCCCCAACTGCTAACCAGCTTCAGCAGGCTCCGATAAATAATTTATCTGTTTTGTCACAAAATCTTAGTACTAAAAGTCATAATCGAAAGGCTCGAAACTACTGGAGAGCTGAGAGCCAAATAAATAGGGTCAACGAAAATAAAAATGAGTTCGTAAATGTAGAGTAAGCCAAGTTGTCACCTAAACAGTTTATCTTAACGTTAAGAAGTGGAATATTTTAATAAAATATTGTGGCAGTAAGTATTATGTGGTGTCAGGCTAAAAACGTACGATGCTGGAGGGTGCTACTGTAGGTGTGTTTATAAAACTAATCGCATGGCAAAATAAAATATAGAGCATAACATCATATTAATAACATAATCGTCTGCCTAGCCATTTACCGGGGGGGCGTTTTGGGGGACTGTCTTTTGTAATTTTGACGTTCAAAGAGTGCTGACTCTCGGCCGGGTCGTTCGAATAAATGACTTTTCATTTTGATTTTTACCGTCTATGTTGGGGTCTTCAGCAAAACTGGTTGCAAGCGAATGCCAGTATTTTAAATGGAGCAACTGCCTATCTGGCCTCCACAACCGATTTACTGAGTAATATGACACCCCTTGATATGGCTGATTGTCAGACTTTCGGGCTTCTTTCGACTCGTAACGACTGTCAAAGATCTACGAATGACAGCCGGGACCAACGGCTTAACGTGCTTTCCCAGCCACGGAGGGGGTTTATGTATGATGGTCACTCATCCACGGAGAAACCACGGCAGGCGTAGCTTAACCAGCAGTGCTGTTCTGTAAAAATCTCACCGTGATAACTTTGGTGAAAGGAGCTGAAAGTGAGCTTTCATCCCTAGTGCCAGATGGAATGACAGCTCACTTCACCTAAGTTCTCACGGTGAGATTTTAACAGAATAGATCTGCTGATCGATTGACCCGTGCGGCTGTTATTCCTTAGCCACAAGCCCTACCATAGCCCGCACCCTAATTGCGTAACTCACGATCAATCAAAATGTTTCATTTTGACAATTCAACAATATTCATAACTCATTTGCTGGGCTTGGTATAACCTTTTATAACAAGCTTCCCTCTTCTTTGTGCTAGATTTACATTTTAATGCGATCAAAGCTAAAGTAAAATCAAATCTTTGTTCTAAGGCATACTATTATATCAATGACTACATAAACTATAAGAATGGTTGGTCGCTGTGATTAACTCAAGACAACGTTTGTGTTCTTTCACCAGAATTAGCTTACCTACTGACAGGTCATATGAGGTCACTTCATAACATTGTTTATTTTATTTGACTGTATAAACCATTTTTTTATTAATGAAATTTTCATTTATTATTGAATGTTAATTACTTACCTATTATTGCACAGAATCAAGTTCTAGACAGCTGTGCTGCTGGGGAGTTCAAAGCACTAGGAAGCGGTGAAGGGCGAGCGTTTTGGGGGACTGTCTTATGTAATTTTGACGTTCAAAAAGTGCTGACTCTCAGCCTTATTTGAATAAATGACGTTTGATTTTGGTTTTGATTCATTACGTTTTTAACGTTGTTGAGCAGATACATTTTGAATATATGAAGATTCAGATTATGATTGATCGTGCGTTACACCATTAGAGTGCAAAACATCATAAAATAACATGAATGGGAAATTATTCATAGTCATAGTAGATGTAGAAACATATATGAATTGAGGTTTACGGTCGTAAATCTGAAATCTATTATGTATAGTAACGCTTTATATTTTTGGCTCCAGTAGAGTATTTTCCACTATAAAAACTCACTTCTGTATCCGCAGTTAAAACTCAATTTGGCACTGACTTACATGGAACCATATCATACTATACGGTGTGTACCATAGAAACCATAATGTATAGGCACTTTATTGTATGATGCAACGTTGTTTTTCCAGTTGTCAGAGGGATAAAGAAGGAATAGCTTTCATTGTGAGGTTCAACAACATTCATTGCGTAGTTGAGCAGACAAATTTTTCGAATTAAGCAATGTATGCAGTGGCGTGCAGTCCATAAAGACAGACACTGCCTACCCTACCTAAATCAGATAAATATGTAAAACTAATATTATTTTATCAATAAACAAAAAATCTTTATTCATAAATCAGCGCCACCTGAGCGTCGGTCGTATCATTAGAATCATCGATACAATACCCGTTCGTTCGTATAATTTGACGCAAATTCGCATTGCGATGCACTAGCGCCGCTGAGTGCCTCGGGAAACACACGTACTATTCGCGTCTTAATGTTTATTATGTGAGCTCTCGTGGCCATGCAAATTTATTGTGTGTGTGTTCCTATACATACGTGGCACAAAATGTAACAAATTATGCACACAACCGTACAGTGTAGTTACTGGCTATTTACGATTTTTTACAACGAGACGAATTACGAAACTTACTGAAGTTTTCGGAAAAAAGTTGGTTATTGGACTATTTTAAAAAGTAGCACCGTTACATTGAATTGTCGCCACTTAAACAACCATTACTTTTTTGTCGTATTATTTTCATATTCCGAGTAATTCCGACGCCATTGTTAGTTTTGATTTATATGTTTTGGTTGTGCTTGGGAGCTATGTTGGCATGTATTTAAGATTTTAACATTAATAAATAGTGTGAAAAATAGATAAGATTCACTGCGAAAGTTGTTCAGGTGGTGTTTGTAAAGAGAAAAGAAAAAAATATGCATTTTCAAAACTAGGTATCTATCGGTGAAAAAAACAAATATCGTTAAAAGTAGGAGTACACCGGATTTGCAATTAATAGGTAGCTACAAACTATAAAATTCAATACAAAACAAAACAATATGATTCATTTAATTGCCTCAAAGGTTGTATGCTGTGTTCTGTTTTTTTTGCCTTTTATTAAATTTCTGCCTACCCTGTCTAAAAACTCTGTGCACGCCACTGAATGTATGTATTAGCAATATGCGTGTAAATGATTCAAAAGCTGATTGATAGTGAATGAAGTCGGCATTAAATTATATTGTTGCTCCAGCGGCTGGTAATTGAAGCTGTTGATTACTTGTTCAACATTCGGTTGAGCTTCTAACCGGCAAGCTAGCCTCTCTTCCATTTAAGATATTTCTTAAACAAACTTGCATATCTTGATACCAGGTGTTTTTAAGGAGCAACAGCCAGAAAACTCTGGTTAAAGTCCTTAATCTTCAGCATTTTATTAGTTTGACGTCTTATTAAGTTTCCGTACAAAAATAACTGAAAACTTCTACGAAAAATACTGCGAAATAAGAGTGCTTTAAAATAAATATAACAGGATTTATAGACCAGAGATATAGTTTATAGTTTCCTTCTTGTTCACGATAAATAATAACTTTATGATTACAACGACCGCTGTAAAAATGCAATAAGTAGATAGATTCATAGAAGTAGGAATGACGTTATTTCATTTGAAGGAAATATAAGAATGACTGTTGTTTGGTTTATATTTATTTTGCACGCGTAATTTTGGTCATAACTCATAATAGAGACGCGATTTTGTGGCGCGATTAGATTTTCGGCAATTTTTTCAGGTTATTGCATAATTATTTTACCTAAAATCTAACGATCATGCACATTTGGTTATTTTCTACTTTCACTGTATCTTAGTGACATATACAAGTGTATACTAATGCATTTTTTTTAAACACGGATAGAATTAACACTTTTACTACGGAGCATTTGAAACCACGCTTGGTACATTTTCATGAACAAATCATGTAATATATCTTCGAAAATGTAGTAAGTTCTGTAATCTATATAAATAAAACATAGTCGGGTTAGTTACACCATTTATAACTCAAGATCGGCTGCACCAATTTTATGATTTTTGACTTCTTTATTATAATTTAATGGACCTATATGCTGATTCGATCTCGATCATGTATGATGCATATTTGAATGCATACTTCTACCATTTGAAGTTGCATATAATCCAGTCGCTAGTCATAAGATATGAAAACAACATTAAAATTATTACGTTTATTCCAAACGAACGTGTTTACATCAACACGTCTATATTTTTACTGTGTTTTCAATTCTCAAAACCTATTCGAATATATTTGAAAGCTTATTCTAACACGCTCGAATGTTTTAATGCAACTGAAATGTTTTTCTGCCAGCCAGCAAGATGGGGTCGAGTTTTGCAAACAGCCTTTACAGTACCATCTACCTTTACTGGAAACTGTCTAATTAAATTACAATAATTTCAGTCAGCTGGGCGCAGCAAGTCGCTAAATGTCGCTTCGTTTATTCGTATTGACTGATTTTCTGCTGTATCCCGTGGGTCGATTTTGATGTATATTTTATAGTATTAAGGAGCAAAGGATAGGAAAAATGAAGCATCTGTCACATTGTTGCCTAACGTAGGCAATCCAATCAAATATTTGAATACAAAACGTTAATTAGTGCCTGCTCAGGGTACTATATCTTCTTACCTTATTCTAATACGTTGAGAGCTAGTAATGACGTCCATAAGTACTTATATCTCATGTCTAACAATACTCTTTAGTAGTGTTGTGATTTATGCCACAGCGTCAGTCGGCCCTCTCGGACCGGGCACCGCACGGTGTAGCATGAATTGCTTTATATAAAATGTTTGTGAAGTTATATGCCTAGTACGCGCCTTGTACGCGGAAACGACACAGTCTAGCTTAAATCATACCTTATTTTATAACTAGTCACCCGCTCCTATATCGCACGGTATCGAACAAATTATCGAGATTTCTTTATTAAATGTAAGTTTAATATTAGTACTAGATACTAGCATACTAGACATCCACGCGGGGAATGCCGCGGGTAAAAAGCTGCCCGCGTGGATATCACAAAATTCAACCACGTTTAAAAAACAATGTGCATTTTTTAACTCGTTACTATTTTATTATATGTATAAATTACGCACATAAACCTTTCGGAATTAATTCGAGACAGACATTAAATGTGAATTTTATTTATAATGGATTTAACAGAACTATATTTGGCGACCTCAAGTTTGTTGATTCGTAGCAAGACGTAGGTCCTTCGTAGCAGTTTGTAGAATGTGCGTAGCAGGATGTAGGCCCTTCGTAGCATGACGTAGAACTGTCGTAGCAAGCCGTAGAATCTTCGTAGCAAGCCGAAGCCCCTTGTTAGCAGGAAATAGGCCCTTCATAACAAGTCCTAGACTCTTCGCAGGAAGAAGTTAACCCTTCGTTGTAGTTCGTAGAGCAATTGTAGCAGGTCCTAGACCCTTCGTAGCATGACGTAAACCCTATGTAACAAGGCGTAGACCCTTCGCAGCAGGTCGTAGACCCTTCGTAGCAGGACGTAGACCGGTCGAGGTAAGACGTAGACCCTTCATAATAAGATGTAGACCCTTCGTAGCAATTTGTTAATTCTTTGTAGCAGAACGTAGGCCTTTCGTAGCAGGACGGCACCAATGTTCAAATTAAGAGCGTTTATCTTTAATACAGAAATTGGCACTACTAATGGCATTACAATATTCTCAATAGTCTTTAAACAAATACTATATTAGATCTCAATTCAATTCGTAGACCCCTCAAAGCACGTGTTTATTTCCAAAGTGAACGTATTTTACACTGATATTGTCATCTTCATAACTATTGTGAAATGTAGGTCAGTCAAAACTGTTTGTAAATAAAGTTGACCTCCTGCTTTATTTACTACGACGTAGACTGTACGCGGCGTTGCAGTTGCTTTGAGGACCAAAGTATACCATATTTGAATCCTTATTAGAGCGAAGGAGTTAACTCCTCAACTAAAATAGATACATTCGAAGGCAGGTTTTCGGAGGCGTAGAAGTTCACGAAGTAAATATTATTGAAAAATAGACGATTCGCATTATTAAAGATAAGGTGTATATTTAGAAATTATACTTCATTATAAATGAAGTATAATTTCTAATTATAGTTATATATCTTACTTACTAACTATAATGGCATAAAAGATTGAAATACATTTTGTATAGAACAAATAAAATTAGGTGCTATAGGTTTTTTTTACGACTTTCAGGGCCATGTCGATTGGAATATATCAAAGAAGTGTCCCAGGTGTACTAAGTACCTAAATAATTACAGTCCAAACAAAACTTTTAATCGTTTGGATTGGATTCGAAATCCGAAAATTCGCTACCGTGGAATATATGGACACTTCGTGAATAAAAGTTTCCGTGAGTTTTTGACCTTACGCTTCAGTTTAACGACCGATAAATGTTTAGGTGAACAATTGAATAGGTCCTCATGTTTTAATAATACAAAAGTTGGTAAATGATGACACGCATGCATGAAAGAGGGATACTTGGCTGACCGTGGCGTAGCTTTATCCATGCACAGCTTGCATATTTGAGGGGTGCCAAACCATAACATTGTCAATGCCAAAAGATTAAGTTTTCAGTGCACACAAAAACTGTTTAATTTGGTATACAAAAAACGAATTAATTATTATAATTTTAATAGGTATTTAGATAAATATTAAAATTATTTACAAAACATTTTAAATGCCATTATTTATGCAAGTCATAACATTGTAAGCGTATTTTTACTTGCACTTACCAAACTTAACTTAATCTTTCAGATTACTTATTTTATAAGGTTTTTATAAAACAATTTATTTTCTTCTGCTAAATAAGATTTTTTTTTGTTCATTAACAATATACGAAGTATGAACAATATTTCGTATATTGTTCATTGCAAAATAGTCATCAATGTAAACTTGAGCATAGCAGGTAATAACAAAACATCGAGATCATTTGAATACCTATTATACTCTCGTAATATTATTTTGGCTTAATATTTTCGTTAAACATACCTCCCTGTGGCTCGCTTTATTCGCGTACATCATTTTTCGTATTAACATACTCAGAACCGCTGTTGTAACTTTTCTCAGTTTTTTTTCCATTTAGCTTTATTTATAACACGTTTTTTCGACGATCCCGACACTAGAGCACCTTCTTCGTCGGCCATTTTGAGTAAACTGACATTTGCAGCTCACAAGGCACTTACAACCTTATGACTTTCTGTTTCGCAATATCGGTAGTGGGGGCGTCACTGAGCCTGTACTTCAAGAGAGCAAGTAAACGCCGGCGGCACATACAATGCATTACTGCAATAAAACGTACTTGAGTTCGTGTGGCACTTACAACGTTATGGTTTGGCACCCCTCATTTATTGAGCCTAATGCCCATTTTCACTTACATCTAAGTGACACACAAATGAATACCAAAATAAAAGCGTGCTGTTGAATTTTCAACTTTCAGCGCTGAGGTGAACGTTGAATTTATCAGCGCAGGCATAATACCGCATAATTTATCAAAGGCAATAGCCGTTACTACAATACCGATAGCATAGGTCGCTGATTTAAAAGTCCACGTTCACCTTTTAAAAATTTTAACATCCGAAGATTTTCTTGCACCATGCATTCAAAACATGCACAATTAAAAACAAAATACAGTTACACATCAATAAAACACAGGTACACATAAATTTTACGCATACTTTTGATACATTAGAATTCGATTTCGTGCCAATTATGTAGTGACAGAATAGCGCAGTGTATCAGATTCTTGCCCACGCAAGAAAGAGCAACCGATCATGTGTAGCGATTGGTTCTCTCGTACGAGTGTACGACAGTGATTACAATAATTTAGTATTGAATTGAGCTAATATTAACACGGCCTTGATCCTAAATCTTGAGTGCTAGCTTCCTCTTTAAAATTAGAATACTTTTTCTAAAAATAAAAACTTGATGTAACAACTGAATTATACCAATCAACATGATGTTCTTGAAAAATTGGTGTTATAAAAATATATGCTTTTGCGGTTTGCGATAACATCACTAATTCAAGATTTCATTGCATACATGTGCTAAAGCCAACAATCTTATCATTTAGAATGATGCTGTGCTATGTAAGAAAACTTCTTCAGACAGTGCACGCACACAAAGTATTCTCATATATGTATACCGCGTGATATTTCATTCATGTTAGTAATTGACTATCTTTTCATATGGGTGCCAACTAGTATTTTTTCTTTCACAAAACTACCGACACCTGTAATCCATTTTTCACTACATATGTGCGTGTATACAACGTGCAACGGAAAGGGTATATGTATACCAAGGGCACGGCTTCTTTGGATGATATCAAACGATATTGGAAGGGTTTTTGAATCCTATCTCTACATGTTCGGAAGTTATGAGAATTTTTAATACATTAATTTAACCAGAAACCAAATCATCAAATTGAAATGAACACATCACTTGGAAGGGATTTATCGTGATATTGGCAAGTAACTTGGAAAGTTATCGACCTACGTAGTGCGGTGACACATTTGTTATGATTTGAATTTAAGAAACATAAGAAACCGAAAATTTGGTATCAATTCTTAGAGTATTTTATTTTGAGCTGAAACTATGTATAGTGATTCTATACCAGCTGTTATCTTTAGTACTTAAGGATAGTAATAGGGTTTTTGGTACACCCTGTATAATGGACTTTGCTCAGAAATTACCAAAATGCAATATGGTCTAAATCAGAAAGTGATATCTAAGTAGTATCTATCTGTCTCGCTCCTACTGTCTTTTAAAGGCCGCTTGCACCACAACTTACTAAATACGATTACGTTGAGCGTTAAACGAATATATAACATAATTCCGTCTGTCATTTTCAAACGACTGACAGAAACTGAAAGAGGTTTAAAATTCGTTTAACGCTATTGTGGTGCAAGCGTGTCTTAAAATGCATAGATATAAAGCAGCGTTGGGCGCACTTGAGCGAATTTGTTTCGTGATATTCGACTAAACAAATTCGCTCAATTGCGTGCTCTTTCATCTGAAGCTGATCCTAATATCAAACAACATAAAGTCGAAAATACCTTCACACTTGAGCTCCTGCTTGAAGAAGCCGTAGAGCATGGCCCCGCAGTGGTCGCAGAAGGTGGGGGACATGAACTGGTGTGGCCGGAACCGGTGCGGGACGTCCACCTTGAACCTCTCGCGAAGGTACTGGAAATAAGGTTTATAAACAATGTCAATTACAATTGAAATCGCTTTTATTGACTGAAGGTTTTCAAGGAATCATTCAATGGGATGGATGGGATGGAAATCAAGATTTACGTGAATGGATCATGGAATGGGAGGGTGATGGAAATTATTCAATGAATACTGAATTATTCTAAGGCTGAACGCCCGAAGGGCTGCGTGTTTGATAGGATCCCTTCACACTCACAGCCAAATTGGTTAACACCAGAAAACCACTGAGTTTACTTAAACACTGGTGTGATTGTGGAAATGTATTTGCGTATAGATTTAAAAGTAATATTGTTACAATTACATCGGTAATGGGTAGATATACATAGTGGCATTTGCATCGACGCGGAACCTGTTACCATAGATTTAGGCCATTTTTCTGACAATAACAACAGGCCCATACATTTGGCTCATAGTCATGCCGAATTCATGGTTACAATCAACGCGTCGATGGTCCTGCCACCCTGTGCAGTTTTGTTCATTAGGATGACAGTCTGAAAAGCAGAGTTGATTCAACTCACAGACATACTTTTTATTTTGTAACTTCCACCCTCATTGCGAATTTCTTCTGTACCGTGGGTACATCAAGAAATAAAAAAACCCTTCGCCAGTACCAGAATCGAACCCGTGACATGTAGCGCAGCAGTAAATCACTCAGCCACTGCGCCAACCGTACCGTCAATCATTTATGTAAACGAAGCAAACTTTTTTCTCACCACGGTGGCTTCCGAATGTGCGGAGGATTCGGTACATTTTCCCAGCAGTTTGTTGTGGCACCTCTTGTGGACGGCCGTCTGGCACACGGCGCACCGGTAGCCCTGCTTGCCGAAGCCCCAAAGGAACTCCTTGCAGAACGCGCAGAACGTCGGCTGGCGGAAGAACTTCGCCACGAAACGGTGACCGTTTACCTCGTGGACCCTGTAAACAAGGAAAATATTTGCGTTTAAATAGTGCCCTATTTATTAGGAAGGGATGTCTACTCCATGATATGCAATGGCCTCTGAAGCACCATGAAATGTGAGGCCTCAGGGGCTAGTGCAAATCTTGGGGTTCATTCTATTAATTGAGTCTGGGCAAACCACGCCGGAGTCGGTGCATCTCAATAATTCATTCATCAGATGTTCTTCAGTAGTTATGCACTGACGCATCTGAGCCCTAAAATGGCTCGGATGTATCACGTAGTTATTTTAAAAGAAGCCGCATTATAATTTAGCTACGCAAGTACATTCGTGGCGACTGCATTTATTTGGGTCCAACGATGTTACCGCACGTTAACAATTGTTAAAAGACGGAAAAGCCATATTTTTAATTAAACTTGGTCATACTAAAGTCAATTAAGTACTGCGCTTAGAAGTGAGGAATTTATGATCCGACATACGATGCGAGAGTGGAATATCTATTGAATTTACTTGGCACTAAACACATAGATCACTATTAACGCTAACTAAAATGGCTGCATAGCTGTGCACACTATGACTAAACAAACAATCAATAATTTCGTTTTTATCCTGGATAATAATTAATCCTTTTATAAATTATCCAGCAATGTGAAGTTTAGCGTGTGCAGTGTGTCCAGAAGCCGGAAAATCTGACAACCAGTCTTCATCATCATTATCATCATCATTTCAGCCGAAAGACGTCCACTGCTGGACATAGGCCTCCCCCAAAACGGGGGTTTTGCCATAATCGCCACGCTTGGCAGGCGGGTCGACGATCGCAGTATGGTGGTTAAATACATAGGGAACGCTGCTGCCCATTCTCTAGTAAGTCCCTTAATCGCCTTCTACGACACCCACGGGAAGAAATGGGATGGAGCTATTCTTTTACGTCCGGCACCACACAGAACACAACCACGGACCACCAGTCTTACCAATGGGTATCTATATTACCCAATAACTGGGTTGTGGAAGTCAGGTCGAAATCTTTTGTTTCTTGAAATCGAAATCAAGCTTGTTAAAAACCTTGATAATTTGGGTTTTACATACCAAGACCCCACGGAAAGTCGGAAAGCTCGTAAAGCCGTAGGAACTGACAGTTGTTACGGGAAGTCAGAAGCTCGAAAGTTTGACAACCAGTGTTACCAAGGGGTGTCGTATTCCCCAGTAACTGCTGGGTTATGGAGGTCAGATATGGCAGTGGATTCATGCGCAGCTGCATCCGGTTAGACTGGAAGCCGACCCCAACAGGCCTAGGGCCTAGGCAACAAAGGGCTAGGCAGATGATGATGATGATGGATGATCCAGCAATACCGTCTCTCACTCACGTTTTCTGATACCCGGTAACATATATGTAAATAAGCGAACACGACAAATTAACTACCGGAACGGGTGTTCCAGCCCATTTCAATAAATTGTATAACTTGTGCCTTAAATTGTGCCGAAAGTGTTTACGACATAGCGGGTAGGCAGCAACAAGTGATGGGCCTAACACTCTTGCGCCAATCTTAAACGCGAATATATGCGAAATTACTCAAAAGAGGCGTGATATATTGCTGCGGAAATATGCTCTAAACTTTATATTTCCCCTGACGATAGCTATGTATTTTAAACGTCCAGGGTCTTTTACCTGAATTAAAGAAATATTTGCAGTACCTGACGAGTGTGACGGATTTACTAATAGCGACAGCGAAGATGATTGCCTACGCACGTTAATGTTTCTTAAGCATAGGTACCTACAGAAGGAATTTTACCAATTCTAAGTGTTAGCAAAGATTTAATAATGCGGTGTCATTGTCGCTAATGCTGCTAAAAGTCGATAAAGCATTATTAGACAATATTTTTTAAAGTTATAGGTATATGCTCAATTAGCATTGCCTGTACCTGCGTCACCTGCGTACGTGATTTTGTGAATGACATGCGTTTATGGTGTTTACAGAACCCGAAGTCATCGTCATCAATATACAATTCGCGACCAGATAGAGAATTTAAACAAAAACGAGTGCGGTCGGGAGACCCGCGTCTGGAAAGAAATTCTTTTTTCGAGACTTGCACACACCCACACACTCGTAAGTATATTATAATGGAAATAAACAGAGAGTAGAAGACGCATGGAAACAGTTTTTCGTTATGTGACGAATTCTACCAGTTAACTCCTACCGTAAGCCGCGTTAAGGCACTTCGTTCGAAATACTTAGGGTTTGTCGAGCATTGTGTCTGACACTCATAGCTGTGTGTTGTGTTGTCTCTGAATGAAACTAGATGTGCCATTGCCGTTATATCGCCCGGGTACGTAGCCAGGGTAGGTAGAGTCACAGCCAAAATAGATGCGTTAAATTAGCCCGCGAAATTCAAAACTAACGTTTTTTACGATTTGTAGGTCAGTGTCTGGTTGTATGGACTATCGAGGAAACTTACATCTGACTTTTTGAAAACAAAATCCCATGCACACAATGACCACATCTGTTAGCAAGCGTTACAATAGCGGCCGAGCGCTGCAAGCAATAATAGTCCTTACGGTGTATAGATGTTAGTTTCCGCGATGGTACTTAGATTACTATTTCGTGAAAAAGTCATTAAATCGTTCATTTTTAGTGAATATAATTCTGTAAAGCTGTTGCGGTCGCGAATTGTATTTTTTTCAACGGACAGCCTAACACCGAATTTCGTGGGCTACCCTGCCGCTTCCCCGTTAAGGGCTATTTTTGCCTACTCATTTGACGATAGAATCACCGACATACCGATATACCGAGTCATCTTCATCGACTGGTCCGAAGTGACTAAACAGAGGGCTAAACAGAGGTTTCGGACGGGCCCGTATTTTCGTTGACGGTGTTAGAGAGTAGACCCCCGGCATCGCTACCGCGACAGCGATGTCGCTTTATCTGAATACTTGTCAAAGATGTATGCTATTTTGATCTTTGCTATTAAGATGGAAGCTGCAGGGAAGCCCGCGAAATTTACAACTGGTACTGACCTGCAGATTGCAATAAACATAAGAAACTTTGAATTTCGCGTGCTACCATAGAAGTTTTTTTTTGGGTGGGAAATCATCAAATAACTTCTCCCGCTCTGGCTGGAACAGGGGGGTGTGTCAGACTTTTACTGACTAAAACCCACCCGTGTTTCCTCAGTTGCCTGTGTGCCTGGGGTCATAGTTTTGTAAGCGATCGTCTGCTCACTGCTGTAGCTTCATAATGTATTAATATATGTCCTGACTGAATAAAGGTTAGAAATTGAAAACTGACGAAGATATAAAAGGCTTGCCTGTACATACAATACTTACTTATGGTGTTTGATAGCACCGCGTCTCTGCGTGATGCGCTTGCCGCGGGATCGGCGAATGGCGCCCTCGCCACCCTCGCCGCAAACCCCGCCCGGCAACCACTGGAACGCACGAAAAGTTATTTTAAAAACATATAACATCACGCCTTGTTCTCCGAAGGGTTGGGCAGAGGTGTACCTATACTATGGTACACCCATATTTCCTCAGTTATGTTTAAATTCCATGTAATACGGGTGAGCCTATTGCCATCAGCCGGGCACAAATCCAGACTCCGGACTGCTACTAAAACAATCCAGATAGAAAAGCTCATTAACACTGCCCGACCTGGGAAACGAACCTAAAAAAAAAACAATATTTTTAAATAATACCTACAACTAAAACCCATTTTCTCGATATTTAGATGATGTGTTTCTTTAATAGGGATCTTAACTCCTTTTATCTTATCACACCATCCCGATTTAGGGAAACGGTTCATAACCATAATAAAACATGTATGTAACAAGTTAGTGATGGGACCTCGTTTGTCATTAATTAATCAAAATTGGCCTTCTAATATAAACACAAACGATTGAGAGAATTTATATTTAACCCCGCCAATATGCCCAAGCGCAATAAGTAGGTAACTTAAGTGTTCTAAGCAAATATAGTAGATTGTTATACAAGAGTCGAAAGAAATCAATTCCCATACGAGGTATTTAGACGCCCGAGCACAGTGAGGGCGGCTATAGTTCGAGTCAGGTTTCACCCGTGTTAAGTATTCTACTTTTCATTTCGAATTTAAGGAAAGTAAAAAATAGTCGTTTTTCTACAATATTTATTGATAATAATAACATGAGTAGTAACTATTTAAAATTAATGGAGAAGTTATAGTTAATTTGTGAAATTTAAAGTTACATTTTTGTTTGGAATATTAACGCTGTTTGATATGTTATGAGGAATTTTGCTATTTGCTTCGGCAAGCAAATAGCAACATATTTGAATTTACCAAACTGTAAACAGTATACCGGGCATTGTTATAGAAGAACGTCAGCGACACTGTTAGCCGATTCTGGGGCGAACTTGACAATGTTAAAAAGACATGGAGGATGGAAATCCAGCACGAAGGCTACATTGAGGATTCTGTCCAAAATATAACTAAAATTTCAAACAAATTAACTGAGACTATAAATTTACGCCCCACTTCGCCTCAACCAACTACTTCAAGAGGGGCTTTGCGCCATGGATTCCACCGTCTAATCAAATACTGAAGTCTCCTACTTTTACAGAAATTCAGCACAGCCAAATACCTGATATTTTATTTTTACCGATCACTTGTTTATAGCATTTTCCCTTTTGGTAATTGAGAAAAAAGCGATCCGTTTTTATTTATTTATTTATTTATTTATTTATTTCAGACATAATATTCGTCCATAGCTACAAAACTCATATAAATAAATTATCTAATACTCATACTAAAATATTCAACAACTCGGAAAACTATAAAAATAATTGTCAAAAAACTTATAAAAATGCCGGAATCGTGTTAAAAAAAAAAAAATTAAAATATAATGTAAAATATAAAATTTTCAAATTGTAAAGTGATATAAAAATGTCAAAATATTTAAAAACCAAATAAAGATTATATGTATAAAATTGCAAACAAAAGAAATTGATGATTATTTTAAATTTTTTACCTGCCCCAAGCCTGATACACGGGTGTATGTAAGGCTTGCCAGTGCCGCAAGAAAGGCCCGTCCAACCTGGTGGCTACAACGGTAAGAAGACTGTTACCGCTGCCCCGCACTCTACTCGCTATCGAGGTCGCCCTTTTGCGCATGCTGGCATAAAAACAGTCAATGCGGACGCTCGCGAACATTTCCGATGCGCTGCAGAAGCGAGGCAGCCGCAGCAGCGCCCTCAGCGCGTTATTATATTGAACGCGGAGAGCACTGTAGGATTTCTGCAAATATGACACCCACAGACTACTCGTATAAAAAGATGTGCAATAGGCTCGAAACAAGGTGATCTTCACATTCTTGGAGCAATGAGCGAACCTGCGGGCAATCATATTCGCCCTCACCGACAGCGCCCTCCTCTTTCGCTCAATGTCTGCGTCGTCCTTCAGGTCGGACGTCAAAATATGGCCCAGATACTTAAAAGTATGTACCCGCTCCAAGGGTACCCCACAAAGCCTTACTGGTGGAACCTGTCGGACACTTAGAACCTGCATTAAAAACTATAAGCTCGCTCTTTTTGACATTATATTTTAGGCCATGTGTATGAGCATACGTTTCACAAATGCTTATAAGCTCTCTGAGTCCCCCTATTGACGCGCTCAGCAGCACCATATCATCAGCATAGCTGATGTTGTTAAAGCAAGCATCATCAACATGGCATCCAACATGGCGGCTACTGAGCTCGGCAACAAGTCCATCGATGTACAGATTGAAGAGCGTTGGTGAGCTCAATCCTCCCTGCTTACCCCGCACTCCAACCTGTACGAGTCCGAAAGAGCTCCCGACCATTTAACATTATTGACCTGGTTCCCATACCAGTGCTGGAAGATTTTAACAACCTCAGGCGCAACTTTCCTATCGAGCAACTTTTTCCACAGCACTTTGTACGAAACCAGGTCAAACGCTCTGGACAGATCGAGGAAGCAGGCGTAAACAGGCGTGCTCCGATCCGTATAATATCTGACAGCATGCTTTAAACTCAGTATAGCACTATCCGTGGAAAGTTTGGGCTTGAACCCAAACTGGTTATCATGAAAAGTTATTATATTGTTTAACTGAGCATTAAGCATGCTGTCAAATACCTTCGCGATGACTGTCGCTAATGAGATCGGTCTGTAATTAGTTTTGTCTGATATATCACCAGTTTTATTCTTAACAATTGGTACTACGACCGTCCTCATCAGTTCATCCGGCAAGTACGAATGACGAAGGCAGAACGTGAACAGCATGGCCAAAACACGTGGCAGATGGGGACCTGCATTCTGTAGGTGCTCGATGCTGAGTCCGTCGTGTCCTGGAGACTTACCCCTGGTCATACACCCTATGGTCTTAGCTATGTCCGCAGCTGAGAACTTAACACTTGGTTCCAGGACAGTACACTGCGACTCAGCATCAACCCCCTCAGAGAGTGGAATACTGCTTGGCTCGACACAAAACTGGGATTTGAAAACATTGGCAATATCCCTTTCAGTAGACACGCCATCGACACTCACTGGCAAACCAGGTCTGAGGTTGTGCTTTTTTGTAGACTTCCAGAAGCCCCGAAAGTCTTTTCTAGTATGCAACTCGGCTAAGATGTCCATTTGAATTTGGTCTTGGTGATTCTGGCACCACCTTAATTTGGATTTAAAGATCCTACGAGAGTCACACATTTCCTCATAAGTCACGCCCGACGTAGGTTTGCCACAATTAAGCCACACATTAAACTTAAGCCTAGCGTACGAGTGCGCCCCGCTGACGTGCTTATTCCAACCCACCACGCGCTTCGGCCTCCTACTAATGACTCTTGTCTCCGTGCTGACAATGGCAGCCTCCCTTAGAGCGGATACTACATCCCGATATAGGCAATCAATTATTAGATTGTGGTCCGGCTCACTACACATGCTATCACAACAATCGGACAATAGGCTAGGGAAGTCAATATTTCGCAATCGTTGATGACATTCTTGCCGGTAGGTGCAGACAGCATCTGAGCTTTTTTCTCCCCACACAACTAAGTTGTCGTAGGACATACTCTGCTTTACTTTCGGCCTAATTATATTGATATCACATTCGATCAACAGTGGGTAGTGATCCGACCACATAACATCATACTTAACGCTAACATTACGAACAGTTTTTAGAGCCGTTTCTGTACAGAGACAATGATCAAGCCATCGCCTAGCTCCATTACAGTCACTGACATACGTGTACGTGTTCGACGTCAATCCTAGCCTATCTACATCAACGCACGAAAAGTGATTATCACTACAGTAGTTTACCAAGTCCGTAAAAAATAACCCATGCGGATGCGCGTTAAAGTCACCAAGGCAATAAACCGCCTCCACATCACTACTGTCTACGATCGCACTCACCAGTCCTAAACAATGTGAGAATTCCGGCAGGTTACCGACTGCATCCGTGGGCATGTAAACACTCATCACAATGAAAGGTTTAAATTAAAGGTTTTATGTCATTAGGTCTGATTTTTTGATATTTTTTTACTATTTGTGTAAACCCTTCTCGTACAACAAACGTGCGCTCAATATTTGTTTTTGTTTTAGTCAATTTTACGAGTAATAACTGGCCTTGATTTTCAAAGTCGTTAATTGTTAAATTTGTGAGTTCATTGCTTCTGCAGGCGCCGCTTATACCGAGCATCAATACCAATTGTGAAAAACATGATTTCTTCATTACTATTAATCTTATAGGTACCCTATGTATATAAAATAACAAGCAGAGATCTTCTACTAAAAAATGAACGCCTATCCAACGTCTGCACTCTCAATCTACGCAAACTGGTCAGTGTGTTTGATTGATATGATTGGCTTTTTTATGTAAACCTATCTATAATACATATCAGAGTAAAGTCGTTGGGATCGACTTTTATGTTTAGAGTAAAAGACCTCTCCCTACTTACCTAGATAAACGTTTATAGCTTACCTTCACTGCCAAATATATCACGTCAGGGCTTCATTTAAAAATGTTTCCACTTCGTAAGAGGTGAAAACCTTCGATTTTTTTCTCTTGAACCCCTGAGACTGTCTTTTCGGAAACGATGTTATATTATGGAATCTTTTCAAATCGATATTGTGTTTTACTTTTAGTGTACTCTTGAGCATTGAATACCTGCTCCATAGCGTAGAAGACTTTATTTTGGCAGATAGTCCATTGAAGTATGTAAGAAATACACTTTCGGAAAATGATTTTATTTTCTTAAGTGCTCGCCACTTCATAAAGTCATTGTATGTATCTTTCCTTTGAAATTTCTGGCAAAAGATTTTCGATAACTATATTTGCCTCGTCTTTAACAGAATCTGGGGTCAACATTTCAGAATCACTTGAACTCATTTTTAATAAGTTATTAGTCTAAATAAACCGAGATTTCGATACAGCTTACAGAGTTAGTATCCCGCCAAATTAAAATCAAATCAGTCAATCAGTCTATTTCAAATTTTAACTTTGGAACACACCCGCGTCACTGCCGCGGGCGGACCTTCTTACTTTTTTTTAAAATTCGCACTGGCCTAACCAAATTTAGTTCTATTTTTAAAATTTATTCCCACCCTAAAGAGGGAAGCAATTACTAATAGTCTTTCCCGCCCAAAGGAGGGAAGTAGCATCTTCCACCCGCTACTCGTATCAAACAAACACTACTTTCCGATTATGAGAAATGAAAAATGTTTTATATGTATTTCCGATAAACCTGCAGATAAACCTGCGAAAGGACGTGAACTATTTTCCGATGAATATTTTTCACTATTCCAGTAAATAAATAAGATGGAAAAGCCCTTAATTTATTGCATTTTAACAGTTCTAGAAAAAAATTCCCTTTGTGTAAATATCCTCAATTATACTACCTAAGGATATAAATTAAATTAAATTTTGTACCTACATAAAAGTTTTAGAATATATTTCACTATTTCCAAGCCAGTAATTGTGACCCGATTTGTATCGATGTTCACCGAGAATCAAGATGCAGATGTAGCATTGTTTACAACGCATCGGTATGTAAACACAGTCGGTTATGCACCACGCTACGCGTCGGTGTAGGGCGGGGCGTAGTGGCGGTACGCCGCGCCGCGCCGCGCTTCCGCGTTTAGCTTTTGCAAACTGCCCATTTTTTTCCTCATATGACAAGCTATTAAATCATAACCTAAGACAGGGATTTGGTATGTCATTTCCTTACAAAATTTCGATGGTATGATTATTGCGGCAATCCAAAATGATATCTAACGGAAAAGCAGATAGTTCTTTACTAAAAGCAGATTTCCTAAGCTATTTAGAAAACGTACAGACATGGAATTTTAACTTGGTTCACAATAAAAAACAAAGTAGGTATTAGTAGGTGTATGTTTAAATCGAGCCATCAAATAACGTATTTTGAAATTGTAGCATGTTCAGTAGGAACATAGGCAGTTGTATATTCCTTCCAACCAAGCGACGATCCTCATTGTTTTCTAAACGGCGGCATTACAACTGATTGTAAACATTAGTAGTTACGATTAACTGTTTGTTGTTTATGCGCTTGAGCATTATGTCACTCAGCGCTAATTACGGTGACTTGATCTACTGCCAACAATGTGCTCCCACATTGGACATGAAACAGCGACGCCTATACGTGATGCAGCCTCCATACTTATTATGGAATATTAACACATCATTATGTACAATACAACGCTTATTTATAAATATAACTTCTACGGTCACAAAATCACGTGAGGCCTTTGTTGCCACTTGCCACAGAAACAGTTATAAATCAGTTTATTATCAGCGCCACAAAAGATTTTAAATCTTTAAATACTGAAATCCAAAATAACTTCTCTACGTTTTCTTTGGAGCTCCTAAGCATTTATCTAAATCTGCTCATAGCTAGAGCGCATCAAGATTAAAGAAGATACTGTAGCCGCAAAAATAAACAACTTTAGCGCTGGAAAATGGAATTTGCATTGAATAAATTTAGTTCTAACGACTTTTAAACCCACGCTCATGTAACAGTTTAACGAAATACAAACTTTGAATATCGCAACAAATGGTAGAATAGGTACAGATTTAATCGATCGTATGAGCCCTTGATATGATATTGGCATGTGTTAATTTATAAATGAGGGCGCCCGCGCACTGCTCCGCGCGTCGCGCCGCTCGTTACAAAGCCCGCGGTTATTCACATTATACGAGTTTCTTATTCAGCGATATCAACGTAAAGCTCTTTGAAAGCCAAGAATTTGGATGCCGGAACGAGAAATTGGACATACCCGAAACCAAGATGACATCGCACGCAACTGATGTCGGTGTGTGGACACATCGCCAACTCAGACGTCACAGCCACTGGCCGGGATGCACAAAAATGCCATCGCCAATAAACATCGGATTCTGTGATACCGATGTAGTGCCCTTACAGCCGAAGGGATACAACTAGATGCACCGGTATTTGTATAGAAAGCGTCGCCGCTCAAGGCCTGCGAATTCCCTGGCATGGATCCGGGTGGGTACAGTTGAAATACACGGCTAGTGTCAAATGGCCAAAATTGAGAATTCGTTTGTCATTATGTTGAGATGCAGCGCGATCACGTGACCGAATGCACTACGCGATACGTTCGATTTGCAGTCGTATTCATAGGCGGTAACACATCGTGGCATTGGACGCTCGCTCGAGACAGATGTTATTTCGAATTGATTTTACATTAAAACGTTACTACATCAAAGGAAATTAGATTGGCAGATTATAATCTCATCGCTCTGATTCAACTTTAATCAACGCTCGTAGAAAACAAGTGGTATCTGCGTCGCAAACCACTGAATACTGTTTGTCTTACACACAATAACTTTGTAGAAAAAGCACAACAGTTCCTTGACACACCACCACCAAGTCAAATCCTTAGATAATATAGATTTGGTTGAACAAGAACTGCGTCATAATTACAGTCTTCATCTTCGTAACACTTGTCAGAGCGGTCGTGGTCCTCATGAAGTTTCTTATCCTAGACAAGAAACTTCGGTGATGTGATTCGCCTCACGATTTCTCGCCGTCTACTCCGATTTTTTGAATCTAGTAATATGGGATCATATTGCGGATTTAATTTGGTCAGTTCCTATCATGGGTGAGCATTCACGTGGTCTAGTGCCCTCCAGTCTACCCTGCACCAAAAGGTGCTCTATAGTCACGCTCACGTCTCCAGCCTTGAGACGTGTCCTAAGTATTTGAGGATGCACGTTTGGACCAGAACAGAAAGACGCTTTTTGATGTCAAGTTCTTGGGGTATAGAGATGATGGTGGGAAACTCGATCCACGATACCCCAAGCATTTTCTTCAGCACCACATTTCTAGAACGTCTATCTTTCTCTTCTCAATGTCACGTAGCGTCCAGTTACAGATTGTCGATCAGTGATTAAGTTATCGCCATATGTCTATTAACTTCATCTATGTATTAAATATTGGACTGGACCACTTGCAGTTCGCAATTTTAAAGCTTCGGGCCAGTTGTTGTCACCACGGGCGAGTTGTTATAACCTAAGTTGTAGACATTCACTGAGGGATAAATTTAAGGAAATAAATAAAATGACAGTCGCATCTCATTATGTATATGAAAATCTAATTTATGTTAAAAAGAACATTAATCTATATTCTAAACACAGCGACGTTCATAGAATAAATATCTACTAGAAATAAAGATTTACTTATTGTGATTTTGTTATTGAAGATTTACTTACGACTAGGCTCCAAAAAATTAGTAATTCATTTAAGTGCCAAAGTATTCGTTTTTACAACAAACTCCCAAGCCATGTTAAAGAACTAAGCTTCAATAAATTTAAATCATTTATTAAACAGAAACTCTGTCAAAAAGGTTTCTATAAAGTCAAAGATTACTTGGATAACAAAAAGGCTTGGGATTATTAGTTAAGTTGCTCCAATGTACCCTCAAGCAACAAACTATTTGTTTATGCTAAGTGTTAATAGAATACTGTTGACATTTTATATTTAAGTATTGATCTACATGACATTATTTTTCATGACATTTAAAGAAAAAACTAACGGTGAATGTGAGTACTATGCAGGCTAGATTGAACACATGACTTTATAACTCGTCTGGTGGTTTTGAGTATTTTGTAAATAGTCTACGCAAATGTCCTGCAAATCTGGTAGCGTCTTGTGACGGGTCGTTGAGCTCCCTAAAATAGGGTTGAGCTACACGGTGACTGCTACATACATGCCGTCTGTTGGGAAAGATCAGCTCAAAGCTGCAATGGCTCTTTCTTCAAAAGGCCCTTCCAGATATTGCCCTGTATTGTTAGACTCACATAAAATTCAAATAATATAATGTTTGGACTTTATAAGAGACCATGACCTCTGAGTTTGTTTCGGCTTATCTTCTCAGGGAACAGTCAGCTAGGAAATGCCGGCGCCATCTAGTTTTTTAAAATATTGACCAACAAAATATTGACGTGTAAAAGTGTCTTTTAAGATCTATTTACATAAATAAACATTTCATTTTATTTCATTTCATTTCACGGTCCACGATAATCACTTAAGTTTATGGCGGTTACCTTATCTGCAGTCTGAATTCGAGGCTCACACTCTCCATCCTTCAAAGTAATTCCTCCAAATGACTTGCGTATCAAATAGGGTGGTGTCATCAGCGTATCGCATTTTTACAATGTTGTAGCCCCCGATTGAGAAAACGTCTGTCCAGTCCTCCAGAGTAATGCGCATGATGAGTTTAGTGTAAGCATTGAAAAGGAGCGGTGACATTATCCAACCTTGACGGACACCTGCAATAGGTCAGAAATTGGTCGATAAGATTCCATCGGTTGGAACTAAAGCTGTACCTGTCTGGTACAGCTTTTCTCAAAAGATGCACTAGGTGTTTCGGCGTGCCCATTTCGAGTAAAGTATCCCACAACATTGTTGTTTGTTAAATTCTCGAGCTTTCTCATCAACTGACGAACAATTAATAGTTGTTCCCGATGCCTTTCCCTTAAATTACAAAAATCCAGCTTGCCCGGATCAATCAATTTGGACAAATAGGCCTTTAGACGTTCGTTAAGAATATGAACCAGTAGGTACTTTTCTGAACAGTGAGATGAGTGCAATAAGGCAGTAATCGCTATACATCTTAGTGGAGCTCTTTTTATACAACGGATTAAAGACTGTGTGGGCAGTACACACTATCAATCAGAATTTGAATAATTTGGAAGAATCTTGATCAAATGAAATTAAACCATAAATGGCATGATATGGGTGAAACAACTGTAGGTACCTTTTTAATTAGAAGCTCAATGATACAAACAGAAATGCTTACAAAGTTAATTAGACAGTGCAAATTTTAAGCGATAAACCCGTTTGAAGACTGATGACGATGAAGTCGAAAGCTTTTCTGAAAACAAATACCTTTCAACATGAAAAGATCCTATATTTTATCAGTGTTTTTTTTAGGATGGGAAATCATCAAATAACTTCTCCCGCTCTGGGTGGAGCAGGAGGGCGTGTCAGACTTTTACTGACTAAAACCCACCCGTGTTCCCTCAGTTGCCTGTGTGCCAGGGGCCACGATATCTCTTTCTAACAACCCTCACTTCTGGCAGGCATCGACCCTTGCGGGCCCCATTAGTTGCTGCTGACATCTCTTTGAGGCGCGCGTGGAACAAGCACAACGCGCCGTCGCCCCGGGTTTGGTCCTTACCGGACAGCGAGCTACCCATTATTCACCGTCCGCAAGCCCGCGCCTACGGTGGCCGGGAATCAGCCTGGGATTCCCAACGCCCAGGGCGTCTCCTGCGGAGGCTAGGGCCGTGAGGGCGCATATACTGCCTCTCCCTTACGTGCGCCACATCCTTCTTCGCAAGCATTACTGCTTCGCAGAAGGAAGCGACGGCTACCCATGCACTCTCGCTCCGTACCATGGCCTGGACCAGGGTCGGGCGCGAGAGATTGTGTTGATACATCCATACCTACATATTGTACCCTCACGTAGGTACCTACAACTGATCAAAGTATTGATATACCTACCTACCGGTTTATAATTGAATGCACATAGATAATGTAAACTTGTGACGCAGTTAGGTACTTGTTATCAATCTTTTTTGAATGGAAGAATTATAATATTATACTGACAATACATGTAAAAAGATACTTATTTTCACGAAATGCAAAGTCATCATGATAGGGACTTAGATGCTTATGATAATAATAAATCATACAAAGGAGCGCTTGACGAATTTTTGCAATATCATGCCTACCTAAGCAGATAAATTAACTTTCAAGAGGTTCGTTGTTCTGAAAATGAGTGCATGACTTTCATAGTGTATTTATTCTGACACTAAAAATCAACAAAGTAATTATGCGCACTATAAACATTTACTTTATTTTTCTGAATTGCTATTAGGTTGATATGTTAGGTATATTTGCTTTAATGTAAGTTGGTACGGCTTCAAATGAAGCGGGAAACGGTATATTGCCAACACGAATTTAACAAATTATTCTAATGTAGTAACATTAGATACCTGCTACCTAATGTTACTATAAGCTGCTGTTCGCTGTACCTATTTGTTGCGCTTTTAAGTGAGCTTTTTAAGGCGTTTTTTCCACTATTTTTATGCGACTATGGTAATACAAAAGCACAACAAATAGGTAGGTACAGCGAACAGCAGCTTGTGGTAACATTAGGTAATATGGACCTAATTTATAATAATAATAATATTTATTTATTCAAAAAATTACAAGGCTTATGAATATGTACAGTTTTGCTTAAATGTAAATTATATTTCTAAGACTTACGTGCCTGAACTAGGTAATCCTGTGTTTCAGACAAGAAGAGCTAAAATAGTCTATAAAAGTTAATAAATAATCAAAAGTTGACAATAGACAAATAATTGGATAAATGTTGAGTGGCTTAACTCTTAGTTTCTAAGTTTGATGAATACTTAACATGTAAATATTTATTTTAACACAGTTAGTAAATTCTCTGTTTCTTCGTAAGACATACTTTTACTTTTTTTAAGTTACTACATTAGAAAAAAAATTAAAAGAGAATCGGTCGATCTCAAGACAGCTTTGAGATCGACTTTACGTGCAGCGCTAATCCAAACGGTATTCCCTAACGCAGTTATGGTCGTCGACGAACTCTAGGCTCCTCCCGTTGTTGCTGCTTCGTAGACGAACTAGGACTTTTTTTTACACAAATTTAAATCTTATTTGAACAATATTGACTGACAGTTTTATGGGTTTCAAATATTTCAGTTGAGTACTTCGAACTCATGGCTATCGCAGCCTTGAGCGCTAGTGTAGGTAGCTACTCGATGCTTAGTGAAAATCACACTGTTGTTTCGCCGCAGTGGCAGCGGTGTGCGAGGCTGTATCCTTAGAGAATAGAGAAGAATTGAGAAATGGAGAAGCGCGTTAGATACAATGAATCGGAACGATATTGATAAACTATCAGCAGTGGCTGATAGTTTATCAATAGTTCATTTCTCAGACAATCTGCGCCTATGCTCGGAGTATCGGAGAAATGCCCTCACAATATTATAACTAACTTGTTTGACAGAATCGTTGCCGCTGCTACAAATCATCGCAATTCTACGAATCATAAACCCAAGGAGAAGCAAACACAGGATTCTTGGATCCAGGAATAATTTTGTATCAAAGCATCATGTATGTGTGAATGCACCGTGGCCGGCTTGGAAACCTCTAAATAGACTTCGAACCCAAGTTGGCCGGAGAAAAGACAATCTCCACACCACCTGTGGTGGTGGTGGTTCACGGACGGCTTAATCTCAAGTGCGTATGCGGCACTTCCCCACAGATAAATGGTCCTCCTTCCATCCTGCGCGGCATGCCCTGTCTCCTGTTCATTTGATAATCTGATGAAGTGTGCGTCAGTCAGCGGAGTTTGCGCACCTGAATTTCGGGCCAAAGATGTGTGTCCGTATGGATTGCGGAAGTTTGAAGATTGAACTTTTTGCCGTCGATACGCTAAAAGAAGATGTTTATGTCAACGTTTTGAGAGCCGCTAGGTAAAAGCTAGCTCTTAACTATTAGTAAATAAACTAAACATTTTTAGTTGAAGTAAACTTAAACGTGGTTTGGAGAGAATCGTGCGAGGAGCATCAAGGCTGAGTGCTTGCGCGGTAAATGCACGAGTAAAAATAGACGGAACCCAATGGTTCGCTCGATGGTGCTGCTCCACCGTTGTATGAGCTGTGCGTCAGCGCCCATTCAGGTATCACTCGCTCACTATCATAACAGAATAACGACATCTTAATTCTTAAGTACGCGCAAAAACGGCCAGTGACGTAGGTGTCGTGATTAGTTTCGTCCCATTAACTTTTGCTGGTAAACACCTGGTATATAGTACCTTTTAACGTTGCGAGAAAGCACGTATCAAGTCTGATGCCGTGGTTCGGAGAAAGGCCGATTTCATGAAAATAGTTAAGAACGGAGATATTACTTCACTACTAGTAGGTATTGCAATATTATGACACGTTCATGACACTTGCGGGGCAATACGTTAGACACTAACATTAGAAAAGGCTTTCATTTTAACAGTTCAACAACATTCACTGCCTTTTTTACGTTGGTGAGCAGAAAATGTTATTGAACATAAGAAGCAATGGATTAGCAATATCCTTCAAAATGATCATATTGTGATTATCTAATAGTATGTTAGTAACCCATGTCAATTCCGATTATTATTCAAAGTAGATGTTAGTTGTCAGGTAAATCAGTATTGTGATTAGTCAAACGAAAATATATTCTCTATCAATTTACATATGAATTCTTCTAAAAAGCTTTTTTTCTCGAAAACCCAAACACATTTCCCGTTCGATTTCAGTTTTCAATGAAGCGATGTGAGTTGTAAATTGAATTTCTAACAATAGATATCTAATACAGATCTATACTCGTAGATACATAAACATCGTGAATTAGGTATCAAACGAGTAGTAACAACAGCTTGTACCAACAACACTTAAATATTTACATGGAGATTGGCCGTAGAGTATTTTTTATAGGAGATAAAAAATAAGCCGAGTTCAAATTGAGCTGCTAATCTACTTGGCCCACTTTGAAACAAAATTCTTCTTGCGTGATTAACCCATGCTTATCTTGTTATACAGCGTGAGTCTTTATAACGTGCACATATCAAAATGAAGGAATCTATGCTTAATTTCATTGCCGGAAATATATTTAAAAATCTATTTTTTTTAAATATTTTTTATGGAATTTAAAAAAAATGGTCGCTACTGTGACCCCAGTGTAAACAAAACGGTGTAACTTTTAAACTAAATGATCTATTGTGATGAAACAAACTCCATAATGATTGGAAGTAATTAGGCGTCCTCATAAAATGAAGATTGTGGAAAAAACTACCCTCAATTGAAAATAAACATGTATTTTTTTTATTTAACCATGTAAGCACACACATATAAACAGTTGTCTGTTTGAAAAAAGGAACAGAAAAATACATACAAAAGTAATGCGCATTGCTATAGAAATCTCTTCCAACACACCTGCGATAGGAGAGAAGATAACAGAGATTGATAAGATTACAAATTAAACTCTAATTTAACCCTAAATTTCATGTAAAGTTATTCAAAAACCTGAGTGTCTGCGTTTTCGAACGCACGTTAATAACTTTATACAATAAATAAATATGAAAATAAAAAGCTGACGTAACATTTGGCGGGTAGATTAACGCGATTTTTTAAATTTGAATGTGGTGGGTGATGAAGTTCCGTGTGTTACTAGAAGACATGGTTTCAATTATCGAGTTCCTAAAAAAATAGTGATTTTTCTAATTTAAAAAAATGACTTCTAATTTGTAATCAGGTAAGCTAAGTAACAATATTTGATGTTGTATTTGAAAATTATATTAGATACAAGTCAGATTTTTGGACAATACTGTATGTTGCCAAATGTCTACATTATGCGTTTGTTTCATAAGTATCTAATTATAAGAGGGTCATTTTGGTGTTTGGGCATTTAGCTTAGTTTGTTTTGCTTTTTAGGATGTCTAAAAAATGACGATATTTAGGATTTACTTGCACGAATAGAAATGGAGATATTTCTGAAGACGAAGAGGATATGGGTGATCTGATCGAAATTGATTATTACTCGGACCTGCAAGAACTTATAAACGAATTAGAGGACAACAATGATGATGAAAAAGACAGTGGAAATCCTCCCTCGATCATGGATGAAGGATCGTCGGACCCATTCAATAATCCTGCTCCAGGACCTTCAAATCGTCAACCACAATCAAGTCTTCTTGGTGTTGCAGCTTGGTGGCAAAGAAGTAGGGAACTTATATGGAAAAAGCGCAATTTTGAATAGACCTTTCCCCTCCACTGGCTGTACTTGAAACTGCCAGTGATGACATATGGAACTGAAATGTGGTCACTCTCAATGGGCCTCATAAGAAGGCTGAAAGTCACCCAAAGACCAATGGAGAGGGCTATGCTTGGAGTTTCCCTACGTGATCGAATCAGAAATGAAGAGATCCGTAGGAGAACCAAGGTAACCGACATAGACCGAAGAATTGCCAAACTAAAGTGGCAGTGGGCAGGGGAGGCCCACATTGCTTGCAGAACAGATGGCCGATGGGACCGGAAGGTTCTGGAGTGGCGACCGCGTATCAGAAGACGTAGCGTTGGAAGGCCTCCCACAAGATGGACCGATGACCTGGTCAAGGCCGCAGGAATCCATTGGATGCGAGAAGCACAGAACCGGTCGCAATGGCATTGCTTGGGGGAGGCCTTATGTTCAGCAGTGGACATCTTTCAGCAGAAATTATTATGATAATGACTCACTGTTTTTGTGGATCAAACAAATTTACACATCACACAAAAAATTGAATCCAACTGTCCTCCTGTAACTGCTACTGAAATCCGTCAATTTCTAGATATCATCATATTTATGTCCGTGTACCATTACCCAAATGTTAGATCCTTTTGGCGTAAATATGGCTTGTAAAAAGGTGCAGCACTAAAAATAGATGCAAACTTCCAGGTTGCAGAGGATTTTCACGGACTGAGTGCATCGAATGCAAGGTTGCTTTGTGTCATAAGCATAACAAACATTTGAATTGCTTCGCTCAATTTCAAATAAAAATATAATATGCCTATTAGTTTTATTTAAAGTTACGTCTACAGTAATTTTAGCAATAAACGCATATTGTTGCCAAAATTCAACTTGCTGTCTTTTTTTCAAAATACCTGGATTTTTTTGATAATTTTTTATGACAAATTTCTTAAAATATACGATTTTTGTTAATTAAAAACAAAAAATCATGCATTTATGGGCTAAATACACACATATAATATGAGAATATACATACATACAAACATACACGCATACTTCTAAAAAAAACAGCTGTTCCCTACATTTATGTTCGCATAACTCGTCAAAATGTAAAGAACAGCTGACTTTATTTTCGCGATTTCAGGTTTGGGCCCATAGTAAAATTTGTTCTTAATGATGACTACAACGACCCCTTATGAGGTTAACGGTGATTAAAATTACACCCTGTATATAATTATAATGTAATTAAAATAATAAATACATAAGCAAAGTGGAGAAATAGTGTTCTTTCACTCTTCTTTTGGATACTGTTAGAGTTTGGCACTCCCTAATGTCAGGCGCGAGTGAATGGGTTGAGTGAGTGGGTTGTGAAGAATGTTAAATAGCAAACACAATATCCGAGAGTTTCTGCGAAGTCGAATTGGGAGCCACTTGAGGATCTTGCGAAAGTTAGAAATGTGACCGTATTTTTAAGGTTAAAAATAAAACGAGTGCAGATATTTTGCAAACGCTCAAGCCCAAATAACAAGTATCAGCGTTGTCAATGATGGGCTTTATGAGAGTTTGAGCAAGGGACATTTTGGTGTTCAAGGGCAGGAAGCTCTGGAGGCATTTTACCGAATGGAACGTGTGCTTTGCGACTGACTTGAGCAACATGGGCAGTTCACGATAAATAAAAGTGGTCACCCCCAGATATTTAACCGTTTTTGCGTATTCTATCTGAACTCCATTCAAACAGAGTGGGCACACAGTGACCCAACTTCAAGCCTATTCCGCATTTACTTGCCGTATCGCGACCACTCGCTAATCAGATCCAAGTCTCTGTTCATAGCAGATACGGCGTACGGTACGGCCGATACGGCGTCATCCGCATCCTGCATTGAAAAGTCATTGTAAAGCTGCCGATCGTCGGCATAGAGATGGAAGTGGGAAGAGATGACTCTGGTGACAGAGTTAATAAAAATAGAAAAGAGAAGGGGAGAGAGAACGCCACCCTGAGGCACACCCTTGGTAAGAGAGCACCAGTCTGAAGAAGACTGATGGAGACGAACCCGCTGCGAGCGGCCTTTAAGATAGGTGTCGAACCAAGCAATAGTAGAAGAAGAGAAATGAATTCCCGAGAAGGATATCGAAGTCAACAGAATTAAAGGCCATTAAGGAATTAAAGTCCAGAAGAACAAGTGAGGTGAGATCTTCAAAAGAGTCGTAACTATGCTAACACCAGGTCGGAAATCAGATTGAAAAGGACTAAAAAGGTAATTTGAAGATAAAATGGCAGAAAGTTGCTGATGAACAATGTGTTCAAGAACTTTAGAGAGAAATGGAAGGATAGAAATGGTTCGGAAATCGGTCAGTGAGACGGGATCGGGAATTTTGGGTAAAGGGATTATAAAATATACAATAAAATGTGGGTCAGTACGGGAAGTAAAGTGGGGAGAATAGGAGAAATTATTCTTGATCAAAGATTATCCATACTACCAATATTACCAACTGCAGTGGAGGAGATAGCTAAAAGAGATTTTTTGATATCTCTTTCACCCACTGGACTGAATTCGAAAGAAGGAGACAACGTCACTGGCAAACAGGAAAGTTTATTTAAAGTAGCTGATTTGACGCGTGGGTCAAACGTAACAAGGGGATGTGACGGATTTTCGTTGAGTTCACACACGGCAATGTCATTATTGGAAACAACTAGATACTTACCAATGCCGACAGTTTTTAGAAATTTCCAGACTTCTGAATAATTACGGTTGTCGAGAGAATTATGGAAGTAGCGTCTCTTTGCATCTCCACACATTTTGGCTCTGTCCCTACTTGCCATCGCATTTTTAATGACTGGAGTGAGCCAGGGAGACGAAACATACTTGATTTTAACTCTACGGGTGGGTGCATTACAATCGTATAGGCTGAGTACTGTGCCGTTGAAAATGTGAACCATATCGTTAATACAAGCGGTCTCCAAGACAGCCGCCCAGTCGATGCTACCAGCATCACGCAGCAATGCCCTCAGGTCTATGCCCTTATAGTTCCTAAGGAAAATATATTGCGGATTACGCTTGGGAGGGCGAATCCTGTAGGACATAAAGATGAGGTCGTGATAAGAAAACCAAGCAGTAAGCTGTCCGTGGACAGATACATTATTTGGATTAGAGACAATCATCAGATCTTTAAGAGAAGGGTGCAGTTTGGGAAATGATGAATAGCAGAAAGAGGCAGAATACTAAGGTTAAACGGCAATAAGAGAGATTGAATTTTGTGAGTACGACTGTGATTTTTAAGAAAGCAAGTATTAAAGTCGCCCATGAAGACTACGCGGTCATAGGAGGGACAGAAATCATTTAAAAGCGAATCAAAAGAATCAAAGTAATCTATACCGAGGTTAGGACTGTACCACCACCACTCCAACCAACCACACCACTCCAAGAAGCGTTTTAACATGATGCAGAGAAATTTCGAGAAATAGATGCTCCGCTGATGTCGAGTAGGAAGAAGGTGATGTGCTGATAATCTTGAAGGGAATATCAGTACGCAAGTAAATGGCAACACTACCATCACCCTTCCCGGTTCTATCATTACGAATAAGAACAAAGCCAGCAAGGCCATAGTGAACAGATGGAAGAGAGGGTCTGAGGAAGGATTCAGAGATCAGCAAAGCATCTACATATATGTGCACAGTTAATGGAAGCCAGAAGATCAGAGTAATGGCAAGGATCACTCTTGGCATTGATGTGGGTTCTGTTGAGATTGTTGAGGAGGTGGGTGAGTAAAGAGGAAATGTGATCGCCCAGAGTAAGAGAAGAGGAAGAATCGCTAGCCGCACTGACGAAACTGCTAGAAGAGGAAGAACTAGAGAAGAACTCATCATCAATTTCCGCATCGAACATAGGTTACAAAATATAATAATATGTATATGAATAAAGTAATGAATAAAAATAAATAAAAGTATCTAATTAAATTACAATATCAAAACTACATAATATCTACTACGAAACACTACTAATACGAAAAAATATATACAAAAATACGCTTACTTAATAAAAGCACCAAGTCGCTGTTGTTGGTAGAGATTTTAACAATCTATTTTTTTTATCAAAAATCTGCTTTTTTTCGTCGCTCGAAGACTTCGAATCAGCAGATCTTCGGTGCAACGAGTTTACAGACGATACCTAGAGACTGGACCATTCGATCGCCGTCCAGGTACGGGCAGACCTTTTTTTTTGTTTTTTTTTTATTATGGGGGAAATCCTCATGGGTGTCCTCCACCCCGGGGAGGGCGGAGGGGTCTGTCAGACTCTTACTGACTAAAACCACCCCGGTGTTCCGTCTCTCACTTGTACCAGGGATCACGGGAACTAGTGTGACTTCCGCGATCCCCGGTTAGTGCCGGCTCGCCTCTGCGGGCCACCTCGCGATAGGGGGGGAGTGAGGTGTTAAACTCCCCCCTTACGTCATACAGAGGCGCGCGTGGAACACAACGCGCCGCCATCTCGGGTCCTAACAAGGTACGGGCAGACCTAGCGCTACATCTGCAGCAGGTGTCTAACTTACTGTTCTGCGAAATCGCCGCCTCAACGCAATCCAACAAAGTCTGCGTGACGAACGCCAAGTGGTCATAAGTTCAGATACCGTCAGAAGGATACTTGTTGAACGTAATCTGACACCAAAAAGAGCTGCAACAGGCCCAGCATTAACGGTAGCCTACGGTCGAGCACGACTTGGATTTGCTCGAGAGCATATGGAGTGGACGTTAGAGCAGTGAAGTAATGTACTCTTCACTGATGAGACCAGGGTGAGTCTATATGGAAGTGATCGACGTCAAAGAATATATCGTCGCACTGGAAAATGTTTTTTTTAAAGTTGCATCGAGGAAACTGTTGCTTATGGAGGAGGATCTGTAATGGTCTGGGGCGGCATCTCGTTAACGCACAAACAGCGTTAATAGTTTTCACGGCACCGACGCCGACGGGCCGTACACGTGGATTGACTTTTCATTGCTTCGTTACTGAAATCCTCGTAGAGCATGTGGTACCTTTCGCAGGATATATCGGGCAGGATAAGCAGTTTATTATGCATGAAATGCACGGCCTCATTTTGCTCTTGTGGTTACCCAGTATCTACGCGACGTCTGCATTCGTACGATGGACTGGCCAGCTCGAAGCCCGGACTTGAATCCGATAGAAAACTTATAGGATGAGCTGAAACGTCGGGTTAGTGCCCGGAATCGCAATTGAAGAGGAGTGGAATGCAATTCCTTAAGATTTCATCGCACCGCTCGTGAATTGAATACGAGGATTCTGACAGTTATCCGAGCAAGGGAGGGAATACTGAATACTGACATAAACAACGTTTTAACGTTTTTCCTGGTTTCTGGCTTATTTTTTTTCCTTTTATTATTACTAACGATCAACACCACTGGAAAACGACTCTTCTTTGTAAAATCCTTAATAAACACCTAATTAATTTATGAATCCCAATGAGTTTCCATTTTGTATCATTATAAAACGCACTTTCTGTAGGTATATCTTTGATAGTTGTGACTTTATACTTTTTGAGAAAATCGAATCGAGTTCCAAGGTAGCGGGTGGCCCGGTTTATTTACGGTTCAGTGTAATATTATACGGAGTAGGTAATGCGAAGCTATACATTCAAGACATTGTGTGAAGTAGGTAGGTACTATTTATTATTTGGTTTGACAGGATATATAGAATTAGCATCTTTGTAATGCGTATCATGACTGGTATACTTCTTCAAAGTAGTAATAGTCAGAGGCAGTGTCGTCCAAAGTAGGTATTAAAGGGGAGTATTTTAAAGAAGATCCCCATATCGTGGTCTAATTAGAAAGTTTTGATTTTCGCCTTAAACTTTACACCATAGATCTATTTACTAAATCAATCAACTCAAAATCTAACTAAATCCATTTGTGTACGTTTAACCAAATCAAACCTAGATTATTCAACCAGTTTAAATAAGTATGATTAGATGGACAGCAGACAGTTCCATAAAAATGATTGATGATAAATAAAATGTTTTTTTAAATGATGTTTTCGTGAAGCTGACATCCGTCGTCGTATCTCCATTTATTTTAGTCTGGACACGTTAAGAAACAATATATTGTAAGCACTTAGATATGGATTTTACGACTGGCGGAATGTTTACCCACAGATTTATATGCAGACAGTTAGTGAGAAATATGCTGCTGCGGATGGGTAACATTGCCCGTTGAGAAGTGGGCACAAAAGGAATAACTGTCCGATTGTGATGGACAGGTAACCAAAATTTCTGGACCGCAGGCATGATGAAGCGAGGCGTACCCGGTATCAAGCCTGCAGCCGGCCCACCAGCTGATGGTAAGTGGTGCGTTGCCTTACAAGAGACAAAACTGAAATGTCTCATGTGCCTGTTATTACATCCGGTACCCGTAAAAACCGACCACATCAACACTGCTAGGCGGCAAAATCCGGTTTAGTGGCCTATCTACATCATCGGACGAGCTCGTTGAAAAACAGTTTTAAGTACTTACTGTAGGTACTTAGGTATACTACTTCAGGGAAAACTGCAATTAGACTCGGAATGCATGACGTAATTAGATTAATAGTTATCATTCTCTGTTTATTACATTAGTTACATCCGTTATGTCTGTTTAATTGCTGAATAGAATTTATATCTCTCACGTTTAATGCCCGACAGCCTCGAATAGCTGCTTTAGTGCTGACATAAAACTGTTGGTACCAACTTGTAACACAGCTGTTCACAAAAGCTGTTGTGTAGCACCAGAATTGAAATTGTCAGGCACGAGTTCTGAAGACCAGTAAACCAATACCTGATCAAAATATGTTGTCGTAGACGCAGTGAGTAACTTCACAATGCAAGAAGTTTAATTTCTCATTCATAGTAGACGTACCCGCCCAAGGAGCAATCGATTGCAACGTTATTGATAAATGTATTAGGTAGCGTTATTAGTAAATAGCTAATGGACGCTCACACTTACATAGTCGGCATGGAGTCGCTGGTACTGGTGCGGGCGGGCGGGGCCGCGCGCGCGTGGCGCGGGCGAGGTGCGGCGGCGCGCCCCCCCGCCCGTGAATATCATCGGCGTGCGCGCATGCCTGTGTGTGCCTGCGGGCGTGCGGGCCGCAAGCGCGGGCCGCCGGGCGGTAGGCCGCGCGAGCCGCAGCCCTGCGCAGCACGCTCCCTCGGCCGCCGCAGCCGCCGTGCACAGAGATCTCCCGCCGCGCCCGCACTCGTGTATTTATAAACGGAATTCCACACGCGCTATTCGCGGCCGGATACAACTTTTTACACGACTTTCAGCACTTACGTCGTACGGAGCACTGAAGAGGCGGGTTTCGCCGATTCGGACTCCTGGATTGTCTGGCGGAGCCCGCGTGAGTCACACCGCACGCACCTTACGACAGAAGTTAAGCTATATTCACTCAAGAAATAATGTTTAAAATAATTATAGTACAAGCATGTGAAAACGCTACGGCGAATAAATAAAACACCACTATTTATTTTTAGTTGCCTCTAATGTTTATTTTTCAGTGACACAGACAGAATACAAAAACAATGGTGCTTTCTTTGCGTCGCATCGCCTAAATAACTTCGTGTCTACGTAAACCCGAGGCCGAGCTTATTATGCCAAGCCACAATAAAATAAATAACTAGTTTGCAAACGCTGGTAGCTAGGGAGTGGTATACCGATGTACACAACCGATATAAGAAACAACTGGAGAACAATGCAGGATTCGGGATCAACTACGGTTTACTTCTGGCGGCGCTGAGCCGCTGAGCCATAAAACGGCAGTAAATAGGAGCAATAAATCGAACGGTGGTCAATTTTACGAGCGACCTCTGATACTGTTGTGCGTGGAGATCACTAGAACGAAACTCAAGATCTCAGTAGCCTGACGTTTTCTGAATAAGACATCAAGTGTTAACTACAGCATCCATCCTCTTTGTGGTGCATCAATTTTTGTTTCCTCGTATTTTCGCTTGTTACATTGCCCTTCTCTCTGTTTGTTACTTTCAATTCCTGGCATTCCTTCGTGATGTCTTGAACCAACTTTGAATATTATGGTATAAATAAATAAATTATTTCCGTTCTATATTTTCCTTTTTTTATACTTTAAAATAAGTTTTTCGGGCAGGTGCAGGTCTGGCGAAAGCAAATAATTTACTCTACTAAGCCTTTTGGTTTAATCCATGTAATTGTTGTACATTATGCCACTCCTAACGATTCAAGAACGTAAATAGGGTGTATGAAGACCTCAGCACCTGCAAAAGATGTGTCATTATCATTAAAACATAAGCGCCGTACTGCAACAAAGACTCATAAAGATTCGTCATTACGTGTATGTAGGTGTCCAAAGACATAGGGATGATGTATGCGGTACGAGGTGCCAGTGGCCGAGCACAACACTGCATCATCACGAGAAGTTGTCTTCGGAACCTCGGCGACAGGCACAACCAGTCGCAACAGTATATCGATTGATTCACCAACTCGCTCTGAGAACACATCACGCACCCACATAATACACAAGGCCCTGCCAAATTTAGATGAATTACTTTTACTACGCTTTGTTTAGTATTCATACGAGGCTGCTACCGTTATTTATCAGCCAATTTATAAGTATGTTACATAATGAAGTGGCGTCTACTGGTACACGTGCGCTTAATGTCTCAATCAGTTACCTCAACTTTGAGTTGTGTCCCGAAATAGCAGTAAATAAATAGCTGGGCTAGCATGCAACCCAAATACACGGCCATGGACACGAACTCCGCTGAAACGATGCTTAACTAGAAGAAAAAAATAACACAGAATAAGATTAAGAGTATGAATGTGGATGGCTATACGAGTAGTGGAAGTCCGAAGAAAATGTATGGACTGTGTGAATGATGATATGGTTAGAAAGGGAGATGACGACTAATAGAGAAGTGTGAAAAAAAAGACATGTTGCGCCGACCCCAAAAAAAATTGGATAAGGTTAGGAATAATGATGACGTCGATCCTGAAATACCTAGTCCATTGGCAATATACATAACTACAAACATATAATAAATAGGAACGTACCCCAACAATCTTGTACATCGTCATACATATGACCCACGCCATCACAAAGAACTGAATGACCATTGCTTCGCCAAATATCGACTCTACTTCTTTAGCAAACCTGGTAAAACAGATTAATTAAATCAATGAGATGCCTCTCTTCTTCAACCGTTGGCCACCCAGGAGATGCCTACTCGTCTACAAATGTAGGTGGAACAGACTACCTAGTATTCATAATTTGGGCAACTGGCTGAAGCTTAGAATTTTACCGGGTTTCTTCCGGTGATATATGGCAACTGATTAGATGGTGGGATTAACAGTACCATAGCACTTACTACCTACCAGTTATTAATACTAGATAATTACCACAGCATAATCAACCTATAATGTTCTAGCTGCTGAGATACGGACCTGCTCTCTGTGAGAAGGAGTGGGCCATAATTCACCACGCGGGCCCAGTGCGGTTCAGCTGATGTCACACGTCTTAGAATTCTTGGTTCTAGGCCATGCCGGTTTCGTCGCGATGTATTCCTTCACTGTTTTGAGCAATGGTGATGAAATGCTTTACTTACACAAAGTAAAGTGCTTGCTTGAGTTCAAACCCAAGACCTACCACTCGTAAGTCGGCTGTTTCTACTAGGCCACCACTGCTCTTCCAAATACCACCACCAACCACTAATATGGACAAAAATAGTCTAATAGTCTAAAATAGACGAATCTTTCCGAGCCAATCTTTTTCGCCCTCTGTTTACTTACTGATTATTCCCAACACTATCATAAAGGACCAATGTAAAACAAATGCAATTTACCGTAGGATTTGATCATAATGCAACACGCATTTCTTGAGTCTCTCTTTTACCTCAGTATTCTCCTGTCCTTCGTCTTTGTAACAATTGTTTTGAATGGGTCCTTTAATTAACATACTGATTTTTTCAGTGTCACCAAATAACACCAGTTGTTCCAGATTGTACCGAAGCATCTGTATTTGTATCTTGGCTTGTGCGTAGAACGCTACGATCGTGCAGTCCATTGTTACATTGCCATAGGCTTGGAAAATAATCAGAATAATCATGTAGGCCAATGCCAGCGAGAATCTAAAAGTCAAGATTAGATTTTTATAATGTTATTACATTTTTGTAGGGGCAGATACTTGTGGCAGATAACTTTGGGTACTTAACATTTTGGAAGAGAATCAAAGATGTTTCTACTTCGTTTAGAATAATTGATTCGCACATCCTTTTTGCTGATGCCAGGGAAAACAAATATTTATAACCTACCTAAGTTATTTTTAGTAAAATAAAGATAACAAGTTCCCCAATTTCGACCTTCAGGGAGTTTGCTATAGGTACATCAGCTTAGGTCATATAGGAGAATCTACTTACGCTAGCGTGCTCGTAGTTTCAAACGGAAAGTATCCCGTGAATTGAACCTCAGTGCCGAGAAGTCTATTGACGATTGGGAACACAGTCCACATCGTACCGCAAGTGAAAATAGCTCCGTGGTACAAAGTGAGGAGTCGAGACATCACCAATGCGTTCGCTTTCAACACTTCCACATGGTAAGCCTTGCTTGCTGTGAAGATAGGTCCTGTGGAAAATCAAGATAACTAAAAGGTAAGTCCTACTTAGCTAAGTAATAGTCCAAGTTAACCAAGTTTTCTTCACCCTCAGACTTGCCCCTTCCTTTTACCTTTCGGGAAGGGTCCAGAATACCTACGACACATAGCTATAATGTTCCTAAAGTTGGGACACTGGTCTTGTGACAGAGGGTGGGCCATAATAGTGGATTACGGCCCACCTGCTCTGTATGTATGTGTAGTTGTAGTAACAGGTGCAGTGGTAGTTCAAAACAACACTGACGTTAGCTACGTACGTAGCTAACGTCAGTGTTGTTTTGTACGTATTTATTTTATTTATTTTACTACGTACGTATGACGTCTGCGTAGTCTTACAGACTGCGCAGTCTTAGACCACCCTACCCTAGCAGTCCAAGTTTTCTTTACCCTCAGACTCGCCCCTTCCTTTTACCTTCCTTAAAGGGTCGAGATTCAGAGACCTGGTCAAATAGCTATAATGTTCCTAATGCTGGGACACTGGTACTGTCAGAGCGGGTAGGCCGTGATCCACTATAAAGGCCAGGCGAGTTGATTGCTTTGCTTACACTCAAATTAAAATGAAAAAATATCAAACCATTAATGATGTCGATGAGATTATCAATACGGCGCGTTCTCAGATTGAAGGCAGCTTGCTTCCCTAGCGAGTTCAGAGTGGTGAGCAATATGAACAGCGTATCCACTATTAGGTTAGTGCTGTACCGGACCTGATGCACAAGGAAGAAACCATGATTTTTAAGTGCAGGCCATCATACAATATTTATTATGTCTGCATTTCATTAAAATCGCCGATACACTTCGATTGTTGTGGATTTGGAACGGTGGGCAATAGGTACTTGACATCTAAGAAAGACATCCATTTTCAAGCAATGGATTAAGTATCAATATCCTTAAAAATTATTCAGATTCCGTTTGGTACTTAGACAATTAGGGTGCAGACCAACCATTTCTAGAAACAATGTTGAATGAATAAATGAGATTGGTAGGTACTTAGTGTGTTACACAATTAGGGTGCAGACTAACCATTTCTAGAAACAATGTTAGATAAAAATCTGCATAGATAGGTAATAACTTTATCCCTTAGCCATGGCCTGTGGCACTACAGAACAGATACACTCACGGGAAGAGTAATTAGTTCTTAGGCACTCGATAAAACTCCCTGCTTGGGAGTACCCAAAGATCTTACCTGAATTACGCGTATGACGTGTTGCAAATTGTACGTTAAAATAAAAGCCCAACTCATAAAACGATATGCGTTATGTAAGAACCGTTTTGTAGAAGACAAGGGCTTTAAAACTATTTTGAAATAGCCGACCCTGGCTAACGCATTAAAATGGGGTCTAAATCCTTCGAACGTGGAGTATGTTATATTATCCGGCATTTTGGAAATGATTGAGAAAATCTAAAAGACTTTTTACTTAATTAACTTAGGTGTTGACTACTTGGGGCTGGTTTTTGAACTAGATAAGTAAGGTACTTTTGTTAATTATCTCTATTGGGGTGTCAATTTCAAATAGATAAGTGTTCATAATTAACAAGGAAACTACAGGCTGTTTCAGTTTTGGAATGTGTCGCTTGTTTTAAATATTTCTTTGCCTTTCTTACGGTCCCCCTATTAATCATCATAGCATTTTGTATAAGGACTAAGGAGATAGGTAGGAGTCCCTGCATCAATCCTGAGCTGTTAAAAATCTGTTTCAAGACCCTCTTATTTCGTACTTGAAGCAATTTCAATATCCAAGGATAAATCAGGACTCCGAACCTGTTTAAAGTGTTATGAAAACCTTCATAGCAGAACATATACATAGTATAAAACAAAGTCACTTTCTCTGTCCCTATATCCCTATGTTAGCTTAAATCTTTAAAACTACGCAACGGATTTTGATGCGGGTTTTTTTAATATAATATTATAAAGAGGAAAGAATTGTATTTTTGTATGTAACGAATAAACATAAAAACTACTGGACCGATTTCAAAAATTCTTTTGCCGTTAGAAAGCTACATTATCACTGAGTAACATAGGCTACATTTATAAGTAGAAAAAATTAGAGATCCTCAGAAATCCCTACTAAACCAACCCAAGGTGTAAAAAAATTAGCCAAATGTCTTTCATCGCATGCGCTGCGGAAAGTATTGGTGATAGAACAAACAAATGTTCCACAATATTATAGAACATATCAATAAATACAAAAAACTTCACGATACTATTGTAGTTACGTCACTATAACTAGTTTTTTACATTTTAAAAGTTAATAGAAATGATGATCAAAATCAGACCATGTTATCCATCCATCCATACCTTCGTATTAATTCTTAACCAAATAAATTATTTCGTATTCAAGAATGTTTCAATACCTGTTGATTACTTTTTTTTTTTTTTTTGGGTGGGAAATCTCTTTCGCACAACCCGCACCCCTGGCAGGCATCGGCCCTTGCGGGCCTCATTAGTTGCTGCTGACATCTCTTTGAGGCGCGCGTGGAACACAACGCGCCGTCGACCCGGGCTTGGCCCTTACCGGACAGCGAGCTACCCATTACTCGCCGTCCGCAAGCCTGCGCCTACGGTGGCCGGGAATCAGCCTGGGATTCCCGACGCCCAAGGCGTCTCCTGTGGAGGCTAGGGCCGTGAGGGCGCATATACTGCCTCTCCCTCACGTGCGCCGCCTCCCTCTTGGCGAGCATTACTGTTTCGCAGAAGGAGGCGACGGCTACCCATGCACTCTCGCTCCATACCATGGCCTGGACCAGGGCCGGACGCGAGCGATTGCCGCCGCCGATCGTCTCCATGATGACACGGCGGTGCTCCGCTCAAGCCGGGCAGACCTCCACCGTGTCCTCACGGCGATCTTCGCAGTGGAAACACCCGGGCGTTTCCACCCGCCTTATACGAAACAGGAACCTCCCGAAACAGCCGTGTCCGGTGAGGACCTGCGTCAGGCGGAAGGTGAGGACGCCGTGGCGCCCAAAGAGTATAATAATATTAATGGGAGAAGAGAGCCCTCTTGTGTCATTTCGAAGCATTTAAATTCAAAACGCCATCTACATCTCTTAACGGGAACTAAGGCTCTATAGGTTACGTAGATAGGAATGTTACGCGTATACGTAAAACGGGATGAATAGGGATGCAGGGGACCAGGGGTGAATCGAGACGAAACTTTAAAGTGGATTTTACCGTTGAAATTATGATCGTTTTCTGCCAACAAAGGAAAACAGTAAACATACTAGAGTCCTTTTTGAGACTCTAGTATGTTTACTGTTTGCCTTTGTTGGCAGAAAACGATCATAATTTCAACGGTAAAATCCACTTTAAAGTTTCGTCTCGATTCACCCCGTTTTACCGGTACTGACTGAATGAATGTATATGTGTAGGTGGGTATGGGCGATCCTTCAACGTAGCCCGCGAATTTCTAATTTTCCTACCTCATCATAATAATTATGTTGATCAAAATGCGATTCGCGAATTTTATGACGATGCATCTACTAAATTAAGGGGCTATGATAGATATTTTAATGATCGTGATACTGTAAACGAGTCGTCATTAAATCACGCAACTAAAAACATAAGAACATTTTAATTTGGTGGGCTACATTGAAGAAATTACCTTATTACATTTGAATAGAATTGGCAGTTTCACAGTAAGGAACGGACATTTTACATCAAGTTCATGAAAACAAAATAACACAACTGGGAAACATTATCTAGGTACCTTTATGTTGCTCAGAAAACTATAAAAAAAAATGTAACTGTTCCATATTACAATCAATCAATCTGCCTAGGCTGTAGCCAACTATGTTGGGGTCGGCTTTCAGAGTGAGCTATTTTAATTTAGTAATTTATTGTTCCAAATTACAATAAACTACTAAAAAAATAGCTAAATATAAATATAAACTACTAAAAAGATAACTTTATGAAATTAAACAGAAAAAATATTTTTTATATTTTATTGTCATTCAAAATCAAAAGACATTTATTCAAACTAGGCTGAGAGTCAGCTCGTTTTGTACGTCAAAATTACATTCCCCCTAAACGCCCGCCCTTCACCATTTCCTAGTGCTTTAGTTGGGAAGATGAAGTGGCGCAACAAAATTCCCAGCAGCACAGCTGTCTGTTAAAGTGAGAAGAACTTCATTCTATATATTAGTAGGTAATTAACATTACGAAACACAAAAAACATTAAATTTGCCATATTATGTCGTAGTAATAGGTATGTTGGCAAAAAACTATTAAATGCCTAAGCTACGTCAGCAACTTTCTCATAAAATACAATACATATTGTTACAATTTTATAAATCATGCATTTAACGCACACTATGTAGACAAGCATATTATAAGTTAGATGATTATCTACACTACTATTATAGAGGTAAGATTTGTATTTTTGTATGTAACAAATAAACATAAAAACTATTGGACCGATTTCTTTTGCTGTTAAAAAGCCACATTATCATTGAGTATCATAGGCTATATTTATTACTAGAATAAATTAGAGATCCTTAGAAATCCCTACTAAAACCCACCCAAGGTGTAAAAAAATTAGACATAGAATGTCTGTCATCGCATGCGTTGCGGAAAGTATTGATGATAGAACAAAAAATCTCTAGTCTACTATATTATAGAACATATTAATATCTGTAAAAAACTTCGCGAGATCATTTGTCCAACTATTGTAGTTATGTCACTATAACTACTTTTTACATTTTAAAAGTTGATATAAATGCTGTTCAAAATCAGACATGTTATCCATACCTTTGTATAAATTCTTATCCAAATAAATTATTTCGTATTCAAGAATGTTTCAGTACCTGTTGATTACTTTTTGAATTATTGAAATCGGACATTCCATTCAAAAGATATTACGAAATTACTGACTAAAATCCACCCGTGTTCCCTCAGTTGCCTGTGTGCCAGGGGCCACGGTATCTCTTTCGAACAACCCGCACCCCCAGCAGGCTCTCGCTCCGTACCATGGCCTGGACTAGGGCTGGACGCGAGCGGTTGCCGCCGCCGATCGTCTTCACGAAGACACGGCGGTGCTCCGCCCAAGCCGGGCAGACCTCCACCGTATGCTCCACCAACCGGCGATCTTCGCAGTGAAAACACCCGGGCGTTTCCTCCCGCCTTATACGAAACAGGAACCTACCGAAACAGCCGTGTCCGGTGAGGATCTACGTCAGACGGAAGGTGAGGACGTCGTGGCGCCTGTCAAGCCACCGTGGCATGCCCAGAACTGGGTTGCGACAATCACACTCTTGGGACTCTTTTTGAATAGTGACAAGGACATCACTTTTTCTTCAATTGAAAACCGTCTCTCTTTGGATTTCTTTTTAGACTGAAGTTGCATGTGAACAAACAGTTTTGCTGGTTTTGTCATATTTTTTGTCACTTGTTGAAATGCAACTTTATTGGAAAAATTTTCTGCATTAGCCAATCGTGCTCTGAATGTCTGTCCTTTTTTGCGCAAACGACCTATTTAATTTTGAAGATACTTAATTTTTGTCTGGAGTGGCCTCTTTTGTATGTAATTGAACTGCACCCCAATACTTTCACGAGCACCTGAAAACATCATAATTTATTTATATTTTGATTCAATTGCTCGAATTTGGAACTATTATATATTATATTATATACTAAACAAATAAATTATTTAGTTAAAAACTAGCTGTATTTGCAACATTACTCATGTGGAATTTCAATATTCGTACAGGCCAATGCTCAACAGTGACACAGCAATAGGCTTTAATTATAACTAGCTGTTGCCCGCGACTTCGTCTGCGGACCTTCTATGACCTTCTCCAAGTTATGGTCTACCCATGTACAAAATTTCATCCAAATCAATTCACCCATTTTGCGTGAAAGCGTAACAAACAAACTCACTTTCGCATTTATAATATTAGTTGTGATGCTGAAGATAAATTACCTTTGACTAATCATTTTTGTTTAGGTCTGCATAACGCGCTATAATTGTGCTCTAATTGCACAGAATTTGAAGCAGCAGTGCTGTGACTGTGAGTTTTACCTGAAAATATATACAATACATGAATAATGTAATATGCAAGAGAATGCACCATGTTGCACCATGTTGTTGTTGTTGTTGTTGAATATAGACTAATAATTATAATACCTGAAGTTGAAGTAGCAAAAAGAGAGGCATTAGTGGATGGATGACTAATACTGATAGCCTCAAACTGCAGAGTCGTAGCAGCGATGCCATAAATTTCATCTGAAATAATTACAATGAAAACATACATGTCAATATTAATACACATACTAACACAACACAAATGTAACTATGTAGATCATCATGTAGGCACATGTAGCACGAAAATAAATTGTCAAATTAAACACTGAGTTTATTGATAAATTACAAAATCATAAACATGTTTAGAATAGAGGAGCCACATTTTTTTTTAAATTATTTGTTGTCTGGTAATTACCTTTTAGTGTTAGTAAAATCTGACTTAAGCAGATCTTCTTACATTGTATTTTGTATTAAGTAATCTAGTATTCAACTCACCAGGTAAATAAAGAGTTAGCATTGCCAATGCATTTAGACGCTTAAAGCGATTACGGTGTTCATCAGTGAAGTGAATATCACATATTCTCTTCTTCTTGTAAATGTCACTGTCTGCTAATGTTTCCAGATTGTATCCAACAAGATTAACTCAAGCTTTGAAATGTTCAGCAAATTTGCCAGGATTCGGAAATGAATGCATCACATTGCCTGAAACCAAAAGAAATAATATTGTATTTCTTGTTTTTTAAGCGCGATTTTGTCCATCCTAAGGTTGCTTGTATGAGATTGCAGAATGTGTTAAGGCTGTTCACGGTACTATATAGTATGTATATTGTAATTAAATGTAACTGATGTATGACATCTAAAATAATTTACATTAGCAGGCCTATAAACAAAATAATATTCATTCAAATCTCAAAGACGACCCACTGACCCAGTTGGAAAAAGGCAGACAATTGAATAATAACAATTAAAAACAATTGTGTCTGCAATTTGTCAGGTAAAAGAAAAAAAAATACTACGAAATCGGGACTTTTGATATTATGAGAAAAGCCCATTTTTAGAATATCATATTTTGAAAATGATTGTTTTAAGCCGTGTGAATCGGCGGAGCCCCATGTGCACCAGCGGGGCTCAACGGTCGGGCGGCGAAGTGGCTCACATGTGGCTACGCGAGGTTTTATCGGAGAATGAAGTCCGAACGAAGTCGAACTCCGCCCCTAAGACGACCCACTGACCAAGGATTTTCTAACATGGTGAACAGAAGTTCTGTTTGAGCCATTGAAGTAATTATGTACTACATGCTACATTTTATTACCTCAATGGTTTGAGCGGGCCAAACAAAAAAAATACTTACCAGTGTCCTTACATCCAAAAGCGCAACGGTGAGGCATTGTATATATTTTGATAGACACAAACAGCACAAAATAGCGTCTTTTCGCCAGTATACAAATAAATTTATGTAACACAACAGTTTTTCAATTTTTTTGTGAAATTGCTAGTCACAACATAGTCACTGAAAAATATTAGTTTCCGGGTAATAATCCACTAAAAGGACGGAGGAGAAACTCAACTCGACGTCTGATGTAGACAAAACACTCAGAACCCAATATTAAATCACAAAATGGACAAACGAAATTACGAAACAAACAAGCGCGGGCACAAGTTGAGCGACCATTAGTGTGATGTTGCCAGAATAGAATATATCACACAAGAAATCGTGACATGGCTGCCATAAAGGTTAAAGCTGGACAGTTAAGAAATAAAATAATGTGATAATTTTGATGAAAAATATCGTAATTAATCTCTAGAAAAATACTATAAATTAAATTAGAGAACTGAGTTTCATTTGCGTTAAAATTGTGATTACAGAGACATCTGTCGATAATTATGAAACTATTAGGTACTCTGTTAAGTAATGTAGATGGCGACTCTTTCTTTACTGAAGTTGTGCTTCGTTCTAACTGTCCCCCCCCTGGTGGCGCCTCTCAAGCCACTCCTCAAAGAGGGGCTTACCGCCGCAATCGTGCCATGCCCAGCACTGGGTTGCCTGGTTGTTACAATCACACTCTCCATGTCGGCATGAGATCCCGCCCGAGCTCTGTCCACTGTACCGCAATTTCTCGCGGCAGCAGAGTTACGCCCCGGCGTTTGACATCCTCGCGAGGACACTCCCAAGTGTGCGCGAGGATCTTTGCCTCCAGATTCCATGGCGGCAATTCGGTTAGGAGGCCCGCCGTCTCACCGGAGATCGTGCGGTATCCCCGGACCGTCCGGATGGCCATGACCCTATAGGACGCGTTGAGCCGGCGAGCTGGTCGGAGCCTCATAGAAGGCACCCACACCGGTGCCCCATAAAGAGTCATGGACCGCACGACCCCGCGTAGAGCCTCCAGCAGGAGGCGTTTGGACCCCCTAGATTGAGCAGGAGCCGCTTCAAAGCAGCCCCAGCTCGCTCCAGTCTGGAAGTCTTTGTTTTTAATTTTGAACATTTGGACAAATTGAGTCATGTACGTTTTAATTAGCATACATAATAGGCTGGGGAAAAAGTTTCTTCGCATTTTTTAAGAAAATTCAAAACATTTTTAATAAAGTTTATTTACATTTAACTAAAGTATGTAGGTACCATTTTGTTCGATAACTTTTTGCCATCTTGTAGGTAGGGACATGATCCCATTGCTATAGAAATGTTGGGACTTCTGGTCAAAATACCGCGACAAGTGGTTTTGGCAGTCCTCTCGTGATGTTAACCTGACACTGCCTAAAGAATTCTGAAGAGACCGAAACAGGTGGAAATCTGAAGGTGCAAGGTCAGGACTATACGGCGGATGCATTAACACCTCCCAGCCAAACTCTCTTAATTTTTGTTGGGTGGCTAAAGATGTGTGAGGTCTAGCGTTATCATGATGAAAAACCACACCCCTTCTGTTGATTAATTCCGGCCGCTTTTTCTCAACTTCTTGCTTTAATCTCATCAGTTGTTCGCAGTAGAGTTCAGAATTGATGGTCCTGCCTGGTGGTAACAGCTCATAATGAATAATGCCCTTCCAATCCCACCACACACACACAGCATCACCTTGTTGCGAGTTAACCTGGGTTTCGCCACAGTCTGTGAAGCCTGACCGGCCTTTGACCACGACCTTTTTCGCACGTTCTTGTCATACGTGATCCACTTTTCATCACCAGTTATCAGCTTCTTCAAAAATGGTTCGGTTTCATTACGTCGTAATAAAGAATCACAAATGAGTACACGGTTCATTAGGTTTCTTTCAGTGAGCTCGTGAGGTACCCAAATGTCGAGCTTTTTTGTGTACCCAGTTTTTTTCAAATGCGCCAAAACTGTTTTGTGGTCAATTTCCAGTTCTTCAGCTACGTCGTAACTACTGGTATGCCGATCTTGCTCCACTTTTTCAAAAATGGCATCCATTTTATCCGTAATAGGGCGACCAGAGCGACGTGCATCTTTGACATCAAAATTTCCGGATTGAAAACGCTTAAACCAAATTTGTGCTACTCTCACAGACACTACACTAGGTCCATAAACATCGCAAATTTTTTTCGCGGCTTGCGTTGCATTTTTACCTTTTTTGTAGTAAAATTTTAAAATGTATCGAATTTCTTCATTAGATTCACTCATCTTGACGGTACGAAAAACAAATGAAAATCACACATTTTCCTAATTTGAATTTGGAATTATGTTCTTTAAAATTTAAACTTTCAATGATACCAAAACCAGCCAGATACAAATAGTATAGCCAAAGAGATTTTATTACAAGTTCATACATACTATAATGCGAAAAGACTTTTTCCCCAACCTAATATAAGTTAAATTATCTTTATTTATTCCAAAATGCTTTAAAAAAAAATGTCCACCCGTGCGAAGCCGGGACGGGCTAGTCAAAAATAAAAGAATAGGATGCGCGACCTGAGAATCGAACTTGGGGCGTCACGTTCGATAATTTACTCAAATTATTCAAGTTTCAGTTGAATAACATCAAACGAACGCAGCAAGCGTAGTTTAACCTTCGATCGACCCGTACGATCGCCACGAGCCCATCAAAAACTTAAACCCCATAAAAACATCTTGTATCACCGTGTTGCCCCTGCGAACCGTGAGGGTGTTAATTTTGCGACACTTCCCATTAAGGTAATGATGTAGAAAATACCAAGTGATCAATTAAGTATTTTGGCTAATAAGCAGTGTAAACAAACTGATTTGACGAAAATTGGGCCTTAATGAGATATTTATAAGGTAATTTATTTAAATGCTGCTTATGGCTCATTTAGTAGAAATTAATATCGAAATGGTACCTACTTAATAGATGTGGATAAAGGCAGAGATTTATGATTTTAGGCGAGCGGGAATATCATACAAAAATCATAAGAACACATCTATAGGATGCATCCAGAAAGATGGGCCAGAATCGTCCCCCACTGGGTGCCTGAAGACGGGCGTCGTCACACTCGCTCAACGCTGGCGAGACGATTTGGACTAGACTCGTTCCTAACCGATTGGACGGCGAAGGCACAGCCCAAAGTGGAAAAATTTCGGGGAGACCTTTGCCCAGCATTAGGAAACCATAGCTTTACTAAAAAAACAGAAACATACTGATTTTATCGATGTTATTATACTGTTGGCGCATAATCGTCGTTCCTCCTGCGTTGTGCATTTTATTTTACTTTCACTTTCAGCAATGTGCTAGTTGCCCTAATAATAAAACTACTCAAAGGAAGTACCTATGGCAAGGCAAAGAGCTTCACGGCCGCTTTTTCCGGGCTCTTCATGGGCCTGATGTAGACTTTTTGACGTCTGTATCCTGGCTGCGTTTCAGCGACCTCGGGGAAACCGAAGGTTTTTTCTGTGCGATTATGGATTAAGTTATCATGACGAATAACTATCGGAAATGCATTGTCAAGGATGGTACGGATGCCACCGTCCCGGTGAATCAATCCGACATATCGATTCCAGTTGTTCTCGTCTTGCTAACGACGAGTATTTGCACAGACACAATCTAGTAGCTAGGATTATCCACCAGCAACTTGCTTTGCAGTACAACCTTGTGGAGGCTGAAGTACTATATACTACAGGTATGTGCCCAACCCAGTTCTCGAGAATGGTAACACCACATTGTACTGGGATCAATCTATCATCACTGATAGGACTTGTAGCCAATAAGCCTGAGCCTTGTGGTGATAGATCGACGAGAGCGTCGTGCAATGATTGTTGATATCGCATGACAAGAATCTCGTGAAAGCATAACAAGATAAGAAAATCAAGTATCTTGACTTAGCTCACGAGGTTGTCGACATGTGGGACGTGGACTCTGCAATCATTGTACCGATAATCGTTACAATAAATGGACTAATAGCGAAGAGCCTCGACCAACACATGACAACACTGAATCAAGGTATTGATTCAGAAAGCAGTACTATTGGACACGTTGCGTTGCGACTATTGTTATATAGAGACTATAAGGGAACTCTTTCGGAGACCGCTAGAGGCATGCTTTCATGTGTTATAATATTTCCCTTGTCATCCTGCAGCATTCGTCTAAAAAACAAAAATAATACTATTGTCATTGAGGATACAAATTTTCCAATTAAATTTTTACTGTATGAAATATTTTCGATTTCTTTTGTGCGCGCGCGGGGCTCCTTGCCAATGCGGGGCCCCTAGGCAGCTACCTACTCTGCGTAATGGTTAGTCCGGCCCTGAGAGTACAAGTACACAAAAACAAAAGTCCACATAAAAAAGTACCTACTCTGTGGTCCACATCATTTCGACCTCGCCGACTAGGTCGCTCGCGTCGCCCCCGACTGATAGTCGATCTAATAGTCCCCGACCCTTGCTCGACAAAGTGCCAGCTCGCATCTTAGCCGAGCCTGTGGATATAAATTGCTAAACAAAAAAACAAAACTTGGTCTACATTATTTTCTTTGTCAGCCGTAATCGTAACCGGATGAAGGTTTATTGGTTTATTTGGTCTGCTGGCGCCCTTACTTTCCATGCAGATGCAGTTGTTGATGATTGCTATTTTAAGAATGTACTGTTGTACTGTTGACACGAAATGTTAATGTCCATATGAGGTCACATTTGGAAGGACACAAGGATTAGGAACTAGGTGTTTTAATAACAATGTGTGTTCTATTGTGAAATAGTTTATTTAAAAATCTATCAGAAAATAAACCACATCAGTTATTGTATTTGGTATTCAGCTCTGGCCGAACATGCTAAACCGTTTGCGTTTGCATGCAACGATTGGAATGTGAGAACAGAAATTTTGAGCTATTACATCTAGCACATAATTTAAACCTGCAGCCACTTAACTTTGTACTCAATTTTATTAATCAAATGCGTGTGCGGTCGCAATAATTATTAGAAATGGAACCTCCATTAGTAATAATCAACAATGTTGTAAAATGCTATATTAATTTAATCATAAATATTTCTACACATTATCTATTAGTTACATTTACATAAAGATTTCTATTTGAACCCAGAGCTTTCAGCAGATGTCGAACAAATGAACCATGTCCACATTTACATCACAAAGTTTATACAACGCGTCAACATGAACATAAGTATAAGTTATCACTCTATTAATATCTCGGGGCACTGTCTCTTAGGTGACGTCTCGTCGTCTGCCGGTTCTTTCCGCTTCAGCGACTTGCTGTCCTTGTCCAACTTCATGCCATCTACATTGGACTCGTGTTCCTCAGTCTTTTGTTCATGGTCAGATTCTAGCCTTTCGTTGTTGGCTAATTCCTTATCTGGGACGTCGTCATCGAGTGCGATGTCGTCAGCGGCGTCGTCTTGTTCATCGTCATCAACTTTCTCGAAATAGTCATCCTCGTCTGCGGCCGCCTCAAGCCTTTCAGCGGCCTTTTGAGAAGTAGCATTCTGCGAGCCAATGTTTGAAGTCGCTGAACGTTTGCTCACAGAAATGCGGGCTGTCAGAGCCCGGTGCAGTTGAATTATATCTACTGGGGCACCCTGTGAAACAAAACAAGGCTTAACAAATTTTCTTTTTATTTTTACGAAAACACTGAACTTACTTTCAATATGTGAGCAGCAAGTACTTTGACAAATACTTTGCATGTCCAGTCTGTGCAAAGCAAATACAACCTTGAAGATAATGTATGTCAACCTTCACAACTGTCTGTAAAAAGATTTACATGTTATCTTAGTACACTTACGAGGCTTTCACTTAGCCAGGTAGCATGCTGCGTCATTTCAAATGTATAATCGTATTCAAGAACAGTTATCTCTTGAACCACTTCAGGAACAAGTCTTCTATTTCTGGCCTTCAGTTGACTAGCTAACAAGTTGAAATTGCTTTAATTTATTCATAGAGGAATGTTTGTTTGTCAGGAACAATAAATAAGCTTAGTTGCTACTCTGTACTATACTAACCATTATGAGGAACAATTTAATCTGCTGCTGGGAATCGACAGCAGTGATTCTGAGTGACTTGGTGCCGGCTCGCTCGACAACCATGTCGGGCCACAGTTTGGTGTTGAGTACGACTCTCAATGAGCCCGAAACTCTGGCGACGAGCCTCGCGGCGCCCCCACTGCCGGCCGGCGCGTCGTTGAGTCGCAACATGCCGCGCCCGCGCTCGCGCCAGCTGCCCGCTTCCCATGCGAACAGGCGACATGATACCTGCGAAAGGGAATATAACAAGGTTATTAAAATTGTTGTGGTATTCATTTTTGTATAACTGTTATTACTAGATCTGATTGAAGCACATTTTGTCAATAGAAAAACAAAACATTATGTATCAAAATTTTGGTTTCACTACGTCTTGAGATTTACTTATTCATAACTGTTACATAGATTTGTTGAACCCTGTGGATCCGATCAGATCAGAACATAAACTTCAATGCACCAAAATATTATAGCGGCAGCAGAATACAATCTCCAGTATTGAGTGATACACCAACGTGTATAGTGGTGAGCAGGCATTTTGCATTGTGTAGTTGCAGGTGCCTAAACCAGAAACCTTAAACCTGACAGGTCTGTCTTACATGATGCTGGGTAAAACATAAAGGCAGTAAGTATAATATTACCTGGAGAACATTGATCTCGCCCTCCTCGCCAGTGATAGTGTTGACATGCGCGGCAGGCGGCGGCGGTCGCGCGTGAGAGCGCTCGTACTCGGCCGCCGCGGCCGCTAGCCCGTCACCACCGGTTGAAGACTCGTCTGGATTACTGTCGTCCTACAAACAACGCCATAAAGAATAACATTAGTACCTAAAACTTGGGCTTGAGAATTGTTAATTTGCCCTATGATAAGGCCACTTTAATGGTTGTTTAAATGATATAGTATAACAAGCTTAGTTAGCTTAGGTTATTTCTACTGGTTAGTTTTTTCTGTCTGCTTAAGTCTGAAGTAAGCCTCCATTATCATCACTGGATAACTAATCGGCTAGAATAAAATGTAAATAAACATGACAACAAAACACGGTAACAGACATGAATTTATTCACTCTTGGAATTTATCTTATATTATATAAGTATTACCTTTTGAAACAACATCAGAAGTCAGTTCTATTTACATTGATTGGGAACCAGTTTATAAACAGAGTATACATGTACTACAAAGAAGATAATGGTGAAATAGAAAGTATACTCTGAAGTAACAAGAGTATGTTTTACTGATAAAATACTGTGTATATAATTATCACACCAGTATCTAATAATTGCCAGCCTAATTAGTTTAAGCTTTAAACCACTTAAGTGAATTAACTGACCTGATTATCCTTGACAGTTGATACAGCGCTGGTGAACAGTAGCTCTGTGTTTCCATTAGATGAGCTGTGGTCTGCAGATGATGCTTCCCCATTATTAATAGTTTCCTTTATAACAACTCTCTCACTTAAATTTTGGCCGAATACAAATCCCGAGGAGCCCGGGGCAGGCTGTCCAGCAGGGGGAACTGTGTTGTTGGGTCGTGGATTGACATTAGCAGCTCCTAGCGGTACAAACTTAGGTGGTTCAGGTTTTGTTTCCTTCAGTCTGTCTTCAGTTGGAGTTTCTTCTTCTTTCTCCTTTGTTGCTTCCGAAGCTTGTTCAGAATTTGCTTCAGCAGCTTTCAGAAATGGATTGTTACCAGGTTTCAGCTGTGAAGGTCGCAGAATGGAACCTAAATATGAAAGGCAGTATTAGTCTAGGATTGTTACATAAGAAAGGAATATGAATGTCAAACAAAGGATGAAAAAAACGTATTTGCCTCTTACCAAATGGATTACACCCTTTATTTGAACTTGATGCAAAGCTGGAGGTGCCAAAGCCACCAAGTCTAGGTTTTGCCAGAACCACTCTTGATTGGGATGACCCATTATAGAAATCTTCAATTGGTGATTTGCCTGTAAAAAAATTTGAAGATCTCAAAATATTATACACTTGAAGTGACTCATGCAAAATGCATAATACTATCTTAAAATACACAAGGCCTTGTAAATATTTCTTAGTTTACATCAATCCAATCAACAAAAGCATGACAATTTAAAATGAAAAAAAAAAAACATGGTGAAAAGTCAATAGATAAATATTTATTGATTGTGATATCTACATGACTATGTTTGCAAAACAATGATCCCATATTTTTAAGCTTGGACTAACACACACACCATTATTATACTGCTAGAAGCATTTCAGAAATGCAAAAAAAAAAAAAATTAAAGTAGTTGAACAGTATGGTGAATGTAACAACATCAAAGTGGTTTTATGTATTTCCCATTCATTAAAGGCCAGGTAAAACTGCAAAGTACTAGCGAAAGCATATATGAATAACACTCAGTATCTTGGTTTATTGTAGAAGAACAGCAAAATAGGCGTAAAATAGTAAAAAGAATCTCGTTGATGATGCAGCATGGACAAGGCGAAACGAACCTGTTTATCAGTTTTAAATACTTGATTAAGTATGTGGAATGAAGAACTTCAGTCAAATTTACAGAAAACACTTGAAATAAGCAGTATGAGGTAGAGAAAATCACAAAAATGATAAATCTTACCTTGCTTTGCGTCTGCCATTGTCGAATTTGTAGGTTTTTTTTTTAAACTGAACTCATAGTGACAAGGACATGTTTGCTAGTGGCATTGGTTTAGTAACTTTAAATTTTTCCTGTTTTAATTTAAACACAAAAATATTGTTTTTGAATGCTCTAAATTATTTTAACTAATTATAAAACAGTAATTGGCGATTGTTTTAAAAAAATGATCGATTCACGGATCATTAGCGGTTGTACCCACCCAAATTATTATCACCGAAATAGGGTCACCTCTCTAAAAAACAAGAATTGCCAGTCTCTGAATTATACTAGATTGAAGGGAATAAACCATCCCCACGAGTGCGCGTTTCTGTGTATCGTCTGTAAACTCCAAACTTTATTAAAGCAATAGGGGAAGATAGGTGGTATGGTAAACACTGTGGAAACTCAGGTTAAACAAGCAAACCACTTTGTATTCTCTAAAAAAAACGAATTATACATATATTGGAGGTGGACGGTCTTTTCAAGAATTTGTCACAAAAATCGGCCGCTTTCTGAAGAGCTAAAACTTTGTATGGGAAAATTGCTGACAGTATCGTACGTAGTGGCAACCCCTCGAAAGTTGTCAATGTCATTTGTCAATCAGGTAGAAGCAAATTCAGCAAATTGCAAAATGATTTTACAGTGAACAAAAAGTAAATTATTTAATGTATTTTTAAGAATAATAAACAGAAATAATCAAGACATTCCAGAAACGGCATAAAAATCAGTGAATTTGTGACGTGGGTTATTTAAGTATTGTGACAAAAGTATTTTTGTAGTGATTTTGTACGATTTTTATAATATGAATTGGATTACTTGGAATATAATTTTATAAACCGCTGGCATTGAGGGCCTCTACAAGTATTACAAGTGCATTTACATCACATAAAACATTCATAGCAGGTAAGCATTGTAAAATGTGTTGTGTTGAAACCAGTTTTCAAACTGTTCAATTCCACAAAATAATATTGTAATTTAAACCAATTTGAAATTGAAGAAAGGCTTGGTTTGTTTTTCTGATTACTTAACTGTAAATTCAACTCTGACATGACATAAAGTAGAAGATTATTAGTATTATCCCGTAGGTATTTATTTTCTTGCATAAATCTGCAACTGACAGCATTGCACTATTCAACTGTCCATTAGAATGATAATTACTTTTGATTAACTCATTCCCATTGTTTATAAAATAAAGTTTGAATTTATGAAACATCAATCTTTTAGCAGGTACCTACCCACATGAATTAGTAATGTGTGCAAAGAATTAATATTTTAAGTAACAAAAAAAAGAATTGATCATGCCAGTGTTAAAATGCAAGTCATTTAATTGTCCATAAATGTTTTCAATTATACCTAGTACCAACCACTTTTATAACTTACTTGCATCTGATAATTTTCTCTTTAATTTAGGATAAAAATGTGATGACTTAACAGGATAACTTAAGAACACCATAAGGTACCATAAAAAGATAGGTATTATCACATCTCAACATAACATCTCTTCATCTTCCCCAACTAAACATGATCACTACAGACAGTAATTATCATATCAGCCGAAAGACATCCACTGCTGGACATAAGCCTCCCCCAAAAGGGGGGTATTTGCCATAATCGCCACGCTTGGTAGGTGGGTTGGCGATCGCAGTATGGTGGTCAAATGCATAGAGAACGCTGCTGCCCATTCTCTAGTATGTCCCTTAGTCGCCTTCTACGACACCCACGGGAAGAAATGGGATAGTGCTATTCTTTTACGTCTGGCACCACACAGAACAGTAAATACAAATTACACTAATTGCAAAGAAAAATTACCCAAATAATCATATGAATCATGTCACTCATTTGTTCAAAGTGTAACAGTGATCCATAACTTAGATAAGATTTATCATGAAACTTTCCTGTTTGCAAAATTATGAGGAAAGTAACACTTACGGTGACTGAGATTTGAGAATTTTCATAAGAAATATTCTTAGATGGCACTAATTTCCCAAGTTTGACAATTATAATGAAATTGATTATTATTATCAGTAAATATATCATTCCTACAGTTGCGAATCGTATTTTGATCAACATCTTTATATAGTACTAGCTTTTGCCAGCGGCTTCGCCCGTGTGGAGGTTGGTGTATTATACGTATAAACCTTCCTCTTGAATCACTCTATCTATTAAAAAAACCCGCATCAAAATCCGTTGCGTAGTTTTAAAGATTTAAGCATACATAGGGATATAGGGACAGAGAAAGCGACTTTGTTTTATACTATGTAGTGATAAAACAAAGCCGCTTTTCATGTCTATATGCTTAGATCTTTTAAACTACGTAATGGATTTTAATGCAGTTTTCATCAATAGGCAGAGTGGTGTGTATAATAAACCAACCTCCATGCGGGCGAAGTTGCTAGGAAAAGCTGGTATGACATAAAACAGAGTTGTAATTTGCAGAAAACCAAAGAATACTCAAATCTCACCTTATGTGGGTCTTACTAGCATAGCTACAGAAAAAAATATTATCATCTCTGATTTTATGCTGGACATTTATAGCCTGCAGTTTCACTTGCATCATAAGGACTATTTCATATAATACCTGCGTGAAAAAGCTTTTTTCTCCAGTACTTACATTTAGGACCCTCTCTTTCCATGTAACAAATAGTCATATGAGATCCAATTGCAATGGATTATTTCATTTATTTGCCTTGTTTTTAACACGCTTTTATTAGCTTCACCTGTATGTTTGTTTGTTTGTAAGTATGTTTGTAACCGACTCCTTTGGACTTGATTTTGACCCACTTCAAATGTTCACTTATCGAGGACCGATGATAATTCAATAATGTAAAGAAAAAAACTGAACAATCATGCTTTTGTAGTTAGCAGAAATAATAATAGAAAATAAATAATAGATAAAAAAATTAAAAAACACGCTTTAAAAACCAAACTAAAAAAGCAGAAAATAATTTCAAAAAAGCGTGGGGTGCTTGATATTAATTGATTATAAAAATACCCCAAAAAGCATCCCACGCTTTTTTCACATTATTTTCTGCTTTTCTAGTTTGGTTTTTAAAGCGTGTTATTAGATTTTTAATCTATAATTTTTTTCTTTTGAGCAATCTAGTCAGGTTACAAAAAAAATAAAATGACTTTTTATTTAAGATGATTGTAGTAACGTTTTTATCTTCATATTCTTGTTGAACCAATTTTTCTGAGTTGTAAGTTGGTTGATAGCAGGTGACCAACTATAATCGAATGTTGACCAAACCATTGATGAAATGGTATAAAGTGTATAAATTGGCAAATCAGTAGAACCAGCCCCCAGATGGCCCTAATGCACGTAGCTACGCAGGAATAGTTGAATGTCAATGTCAACACATTTGTTAGAAGATTGTCATTAATATTGTTCACAAAAAAAACCACAACATTCTGCAAGTCATTGTAGAATAATAACATTTTTTTCTTGATTTATCTCTATTGAATGGTTTAAAATAACATTGTGTATTTCATGTTATTTTTATTTTATTATGCAAGGGAAAACAAACAGGTATATTTAATATACCTGTTTGTTATATATTAACAGAAATAATTTAACAATATACCTACCACCCACTACACTGGTGAATTATATTGTATTACAGATGCCCGTCTTTTAATAACACTAGCTGACGCCTAAATAAATCACGATATTGGACTTTAAATTTACGGCGCTAAACGGAGTGTTGAAAACCCAACAGCGCGCTTAGTTTTGACTAATGCAACGCCAAATCTCTTCATGTAAGCTAGTCGACGAATCCAACCAGCCGCGCTAGTTTAGGACAAGTCAAACCTACTATGCATTGGGGAAAAGCTAAGATGAGTGGACCTTCGCGGCAGCACGAATTATCTTTAAGGGGCAAGTGCAGAATTATCCAACGAAAATCATATTTTGTTACGCTGTTTGCAATTTGCAGGTAGATATAAAACCTGACACTGATCTGAAAATTGCAAAAACGTAAGAACATTTTAATTTCGCGGTCTACTTTACCTCATTTCCCTAAAGATAAACGCACACTTATTAGAGCCGGAGGAAGCGAAAGAGCCGAAAAAATCGAAATTTAGAACTACTTGCATGAAGTCCTATGAAACCTCGCGTAGTTATCCGCCCCATATCGCGGGAACAATTCGAAAGGTTTTCTTTAATACGGCGCGGACAAGTGTGCGTTACCTTTGGTAGTGAATACTCGGGCTAAGATTGAAAGCGTTCTTAGACTTTACTCAAGCTACGTACAGTAAGCGTTGCATACGAATATGAACATACATTTTACACGAATAAGGTTCATTTCCGAATAAAACGCTTATCGGAAACGTCTGTTGGATTGTCAATGCTTGACTCAGCGCCGAAAGTTGAAAATCCTGCAGTTTTTATAACAAGGATTCATTTAGGTATTCTTACTGAAATGAAAACGGCCATAACTGATACGTGACGTGTATGAGACTACGCACACATTCAGCTCTGTTCAGCTTTTGTCCATAGAAAACAACGATTTTGTATAGAGTCCGTTCAGCTTTCCGCGGCCGGTGCGCATCCGGCGTACGCATCTCATACAAAATCGTTGTTTTCTATGGACAGAAGCTGAACAGAGCTGAATAAGTGTGAGTAGTCCCTAAGGCTGAGATCGCCGAGAATCCGAGATCTCTAAAGGTTACGTAGCAATTGCTTAGACTAAGCATTATGGATCCAACTAATCATGGCTAACTTAAAAAGTTGCTAATTCGCTTTGAAAATAAGAAAAGTCAGTTGGAACGAAGTTCCTATCGCTGTGTATGCTTCGTTTATCATATAACAGGCCACCTAAATTTAAAAAATGCAGCTGACGCTGACGTGCATTCCGCACGTCTATACTACAGTATTATACCTGTAAATTAGTATACTTCATAGGTATACATAGACATACTCTTCCCCGCCCACGTCGCGTCTCACGCCGGGCTCGTTGGTCTCGTGGTCCAAGTAGGGTTGCCAAGTTTTTCTAGAAGAAGTAGAGTATTTCTGGTTTCAGAGAGAGAGTAAATAAAGAGTACAGTTTAATAAAATAGAGTACCATTTCGCCGCCATACTGCGAAAACCAATTAAATCATAAAAAGTGCAAACGGAGATATCGCGAATACAAAGTTTATGGGGTTGAAAATACCCTTTGTAGTATTATATTTTTATTATTACTTCATAGCATCAATACATTGATAAACATTCTATTTAAACACATCTATTGAGGTTTAAAAAGGTTATTGCTTTGTAATGACATTTTCAATAATTGTCACAAGGTCACCTATTTAATTGGTTTTCTCTGAGAACTGATAAATGTCTATATTTTCAGCAAATCCCGAGAAATTACTTTATACTTTTAGTTAATTAAGACCAACTATGATAAAAAAATACCTATGCAGTTGTCCCTTGTGAAGTTACAAGTGAAAATGTAGCAAGATAATTGGTTTTCCCTGCAGAAAATTTAAAAACCTAAAAAGTTAAGCAAGTAATTTATTAGAGTACATTCAGTTGTTATCAAATTATAACTCGATATGATTAATTAAGTACAAATTAGCTTGATTAGTTCAAATAAGAATAAAAGCACGCTTCAAATGCCAGTAATAGGTGCCAAAATATGATGTAAATAAAAGAAAAACTGACTTATTATTGAGTGACCGACTGACTGACTGACATACTTTGGTATTGGCAAAGCCAAGATTATTCAGCTAGTCAAAAATTGTAATAAATGTACCTTTGAGACCTTTGATAGTCCTGCTTGGAAAGAACTTCCCGAAATTCCCACGGGAAAACTTCTCCCGCTCTGGGTGGAGCAGCAGAACGTGTCAGACATTTACTGACTAAAACTCACTCGTGTTCCGTCAGTCGCCTGTGTACCAGGGGCCACGGTATCTCTTTCGAACAACCCACACCCCTGGCAGGCATCGGCCCTTGCGGGCCCCACCAGTTGGTGATGACATGACTTTGAGGTCCGCGTGAAACACAACGTGCCGTCGACCCGGGCTTGGTCCTTACCGGACAGTGATACTCGCCGTCCGCAAGCTCACGCATTCGGTGGCCGAGAATCAGCCTGGGATTGAGGACGCTTATACTGCCTCTCCCTTCCGTGCGCCGCCTCCCTCTTCGCGAGCATTACTGCTTCGCAGAAGGAGGTAACGACTACCCATGCACTCTCGCTCCGTACCATGGCCTGAACCAGGGCCGGACGTGAGAGATTGCCGCCGCCGATCGCCTCCACGAGGACACCTCGGTGGTCCGCCCATGCCGGGTAGACCTCCATCGTATGCTCCACTGTGTCCTCAGAGCGAGCTACGCAGTGGAAACACCCGCGCGTTTCCTGGGAGCGTTATACGAAACAGGTACCTCCCGAAACAATCGTGTCCGGTGAGGACCTGCGTAAGGCGCAAGGTGAGGATGCCGTGGCACCTCTCAATCCATTTCTCAAAGAGGGGACTTACCGCCGCAATCGGGGCGTGCCCAGCACTACGTTGTCTTTTGTCATGCTCACTTAAATGTTTCACTGACGGTGGCGCGTGTGTTAGATCATTCGGTTCCCTACAAAATGGTTGAGCTGGATGGTGCTGATCCACGCGTCAAGTTCGTGAACGGGTGCTGTCGGTTGAGTCTGGTCATCTCCGTTAGGAGATGACCAGCCAAAATGATAAACAATGCTAAATACAAGATTTAAAAAAATAAGCCCTGGAAGTTATTTCAGGGCTTATTTTTTAAAATCTTGTATTTAGAATTGTTTATATATTTCTTTTTACATTGTTCTCACATTTAGGAGCAACAAGAATAATGTTCCCAAGATTTTGTAATATCCAGCCTGATTTTAAAAGAGTGTCCGTGGAGTTTCTTGCCCGTTCTTATCCAACTGATCGACTTTTTGACAATTTAAAAGTGCCTGGAAGTGGTTTAATTGAAATAAATGGTTTTAGTTTGAGTTGTGACAATCGCACTCTCCATGTCGCCCTAAGATCCCACCGGAGCTCTGTCCTCTGTGCCGCAATTTGTCGCAGAAACGGAGTTACGCCCTTGCGTTTTGCCTCCACGCGCCACACCCATGTGTGCCCGAAGACCTTTGCCTCCATGGCGGCAATCCGGCAAGGAGGCCCGCCGCCTCACCAGAGATCATACGGTATCCCCGGATCAGCCGGATGGCCATGACTCCATGGGACGCATTCAGCCGGCGAGCTGGTCGGCGCCTCAAAGAAACCGCCCACACCGGTGCTCCAAAAAGGGCCATGGACCGCATGGCCCCCGCGTAGAACCTCCGGCAGGAGGCGTTTGGACGCCCTAGAATGGGCTGCAGCCGCTTCAAAGCAGCCCCGACCCGCTTCAACCTAGGAGCCAAACGTTGGAAATGCTCCACGAAGTTTCACCGGCTGTCGAGTATACAGTCCCAGGTACTTCATCGTCGACTCGACGCCGATGTGAACCCCTCCTGCCGTTATCTCGGAACCCGTCGGTGGCGCATTCCGAGGACCATGAAAACACATGGCCTTGGACTTGTGCAAGGCCACCTCGAGTCCCAGTTGCCGGATCCTATCGACTATTGTGGCAACTGCGTGTGTCAATAAGTCGGCCGCCGCCTGTTACGACCTCCCTTGCGCCAGGACCAGTGTGTCGTCTGCGTAGCAAACAACACTGGCGCCGCTAGGTCGGCGCGCAACTAAACTGGTTTAATCGTTTTTCGCAGTAGTGATTATTTTGCATCCGTGAATAAATATCGTCAGAGAAAAACAATTATCTGGATATACAATATATTCTTAAACGATTAGACTGTATTGTTTAATATGGAATTCGTCAGGTAAAACAAATTAAAGCTATTAAAGCTTTTATTTGACCATTTTAATCTAGTATGGAGATTTAAATCATAGAAAATGGTTGTTACTGAGGGAAAAATAGAGCATTTCACTAGCTCTCTTTGAAGAAAAACAAATTTTATCAGATTAACTGACAATCATTGGAGACAAATATGTCGGCAGTCAAGTTAAATCTGCTTAATGTTTTGTATTTGAAAACAAACCTTGGCAATGCTTGAAATAATTGGTTATCTAATTAGCTAGAAGCGAAACTATAAGACTAAGCGATTATTGGATTTTCGCAGACACATCATTTTAAGTACTTTGGCATTCTGTAATTTTCGTCAAAATGTTGATTTAATAAAAAAAATATGTATTTCCTAGCACTTTTTGCAGTAAATAACATATTTGATTGATTTTACAAAATTTGAGGACATCATCAACATCCTAATTCTACGTTAATATAAGATCAGAAGCTCATTTTAATCAATATTTATAAAGCCCTGTTCCTCTCTTCTCGCCACTTCACATTCATGTCCGACAAATAGTCAAGTCTCAGTGGAAAGTAAGTAGAAAAACCGAAGAAATACGAAATCACTTGCCACAAAAGAGTCAGTTTATGAAAAAAAGAGTATTTAGAAGTACTCTATCAGTGTTATAGATTATAGAGTACACCCATAAGAAAAAGAGTACAATACTCTATTTTAGCGTACGGTTGGCAACCCTAGGTCCAAGTCTGTTGATACCTTAGTTCGATTCCCAAGGCCCTGAGAAAAACACATTTCTGTTAGCGTTCACGCCAAACGTTACGCCAAAATGTATGGGAATGACATTACCTGCGGAAAGGACACGACGTAATCTTTTCGCACGTAATGTCATCCCCGTACATTTTGGCGTAGCGTTTGGCGTGAACGCTAACAGAAATGTGTTTTGTCTAGGCCTGCTGGTCGGCAAAGTGTTCGAATTTCTCTCATTAGGTATTTCTTACTTATTGCCCGGAGTTTGGAAGTTGACGGTTTGATACCCCCGTGCCTCGGAATTTCGAAAGGACGTTACGCCGTTGATCCTGCGCCTGATCTCTCTCCGGTCGTGTCTGATTGCTGTCCCATCGGACTATGAGAGTGAAGGAAGAGAGAGTATACCTGTAGTCTGCGCACATACTTGTGCACTGTAAAATCGCTCATCTTCATTAATCAATGCATTGTAAGCCCAAATATTATTAAGTAAATACTATTTTTAAACGACTTAAAAAAAAAGGAGGTTCCCAGTTTGACCTGTATGTTTGTCCGCGATTTTCTCGCGTTTGGCTGAACCGATTTTGATTCGGCTGTCATCCGAATGGACACCAAACGCTGACTAGTTTGCTCCTCAGTTTCGTTTGCCCTAGCTAGACGAGCATGTTCCCGCATGGACAACAAGCGCTGACTAGTCTGCTCTTCGGATTCTAATAGAAGGAGTTTTGATAAACGCTGACTTCAAAAACTAAGTAAATACTTACCCAGATAATTATTAATTTTCTTATCTTATTATTAGGTACTAATTCGTTTTTGGAAATTAGAAATTTGCTTTACGGGGTAGGAATAGAGACGGGATAGGGACTGAATAAGGATAGGGGTGGCGTATATAAAATTATTTTGTGCTTTTCAGTGGGTCGGTTTTTTGAAGGCGGTTCCCCTTTTTTTTAAATCATATCTGTAGTGAAAATATCATTTCAATTATTATAGGTAACTATACAGGATAAATTTTTAATCGGTGCTCAAATTGTAACCATGAATTCAGCATATCATTCTACACCCCCCTGCAGTGCAGAAATTTTTGTTATTGTTAATTGTATTAACTTTTTATAAATTTTATTCCAAAGGTCCTAGTTTAACTTTTGTTACTTCAAGTTATAACTACACATAATGCATAATTGCAGGTTTTTATTTAAATAATGTGTTTCATAATGTTAATTACCTACTATTATACAGAATCAAGTTCTTCTAACTTAACAGACAGCTGTGCTGCTGGGGAGTTTGTTGCGCCCACGGAGCAAATACAAAGATACAAACTTTGTATTTGCTCCGTGGTTGCGCCACTTCTTCTCAGCTATATCACTAGGAAGTGGTGAAGGGCGGGCGTTCTGGGGGGACTGTCTTATGTAATTTTGACGTTCAAAAAGAGCTGACTCTCAGCCTAATTTAAATAAATGACTTTTGATTTTGAAAAAATAATGAAATGTTGAATTCATGGTTACAGTTTGCGCACTACTTATAAATGATACATTTAAACTAGTGTTTTTAACTGTATAATATTTTGAAACAATATGTAATTTATTTCGGTTCAACCTTGACATAAAACAAAACGTAATGACGTCAAAGTAATACAAATGTTTTTCTTACATTAAGCGTGAAATTCATTTTATAAGTATAGATACAATGTAGTAAAGCGTGACAACGAACCAGACGGACAAAGAGACTCTCTGTCGCATTTTATAATTAAATTGTAAAGTAATATAATTCAGAAATCTGCTCTCAACACGGTGAAATAAAACATCGTGAGGAAACCGGCATATTCTTGAACCAAAAATTCGAGGACATATGACATCTACCTGTTGACGGGACGGTGGTGGACAAACCTAAGGGGGTTTGTCCACCGCCGGCGATTCGATAATTGGACGAGAATTGAGAGTGAAATTTCAAGGCCGAGTTACGTTTAGGCACATTTCGTTACATGACAAAAAGAAAGATGTAAATAACACTCTGTCTCTCACACTAAATCCTTCTTATTTTATTTTTTGTATTTTCATTTCTATTACATGTATGGTGCTGCACGAGTAAATATTTTTTAAGTGTATTATGCTACACTCTGAAGCGCACAAATCCCGTATTTACAATTTCTAAATTGGCGGCGCTGCTGTCGCGCGATTGTAGATATATGCGGCTAATGTGAGGTATATAGTTTCCATAGATAACGTCGGCATTAAAATCTCAAAATCAGTCAATCATTCATTCAATTTTACCCCTATTTCCGTACCTCCTATATGGCCGTGCGGTAACCTATATCCTGCCGGTAATCCTGCACTTCGAGTCTCTGTAATGGCGTAACGTTTACTCTACGAAGAACACAAGGGAAAAATTTATTTATTAAATACGAGTCATGAACCAAATCTACCACCATGTCGGTCCCAGAAATGTCCGGCGATATCGAGGCAGACCCAAGAGAAGATGGCAGGATAAGCTTGACGCCTACAGACAGGATTAGTTCACACTAGCTCAAGATAGAGAGGAATGGAAAGGATAATGGGAGGCCTTTAATAATAGTAAAAGGTAACCCGCCGTAGCTCTAAGTTGACATCGTGGTGGATGCGTCATCTTGCACGCTCGTATGTCCTCTAGGTCTGTACCTGTAGAATTTATTTTGCCGAAACAGGTCTAGGGTGAGAAACCGAACCAAATGAGACACAAAAACCCGTTGGGCAGCAAAGGTCCGGGACCCCAGGGTCCCAAAAAAGTCAAGAGACGTAAAAAAAAATATAGACGTAAATAATAATACAATAATACTGTGACATAATAACACTATTATAACCGTGTTATTAATTGAAATATTTTACCAAAATTTGAACAGATTTTGTAGAAACTATCTGCCAAGGAATTTAACGAAAACTTACTCGGTGGTGGTGACATAGGCCAGGGATGGCGAACCTCTAAACCTACACGAGCCATTAAAAAAAAAAATGTAATATGGCATTGGCGTGCCAACAAATAATCGTGACTTATTGACTACTAGAAAAAGGCTAAACCCTTCCACAATAATAGGTATAGTTACCTACTCTTTATTAGCAAACAGAATTAGACTTGTACTTATACAGTAATCAAAATCACATCACCTTATTTATGTGAAAGAACAAATTAGTGCAACTTCTGGTGGCTGGTTAATACCACAACAACACCGACATGTCGACCGACCGACCGACCGACCGGCATTCTACTAAATGAAGAATGCAAGCTGAACTGGAATCATGCGACAACGGTTTCTGAAAGTAACGATTCAGGCATAAAAAGGTGAAATTACCACACTCACATTTCTATGTTTGTTACTGTTTTGTTGCGTGCCAGCAAAGGCACGCATGCCATTGGTTCGCTATCCCTGACATAGGCCCTTGGCATGGGTGCCTTAACTCCCTTTGCGTCTGGCAGTGGTCCAGTGTAAGAATATCGAACGAAAGGACGCGTAGACGCTGTGATGATGCTACGCTGCACAGCAGGACATACACACAGTACGCATATTGGTCGCTACATTGATGAAATAGGGACGCAGCGTTAATCGGCTTTCAGATGGGACTTACGGTCACCGCTCACTGAGCAGCAAAGAGATTGAGCATTTTTCATTGATTCGTCGTCCCCTCGATAAAAAAAAAACGATGGAACTACTGAGATGAACGCTTAGAAAGATTAATGAAAGACAAAAACTAGCTGATACATTGGGTCAGTGCAGCTAGGTTGGGTCAGCAGAATGAAACGAATAATGTAATAAACACTATGAATTAACAGTCTGGAGTGATAATTATATTACGTATTATAATTATCAAAATAGACTTGGGGGACAAGCGACACACCCACGAAGACATACGTGGCGGAAGGTCTCGGCGTGCTCACGCCTACAATAAAGGTTTCGCTTCGTCATTATGGCACAGGCTTGCAAGAGTCGCAACTTGCAAACACCGGATTTAAAAAGCATTGCAGGTATATCACCTAACTCTCTAGTCCCTAGACCAGTGGTGGGCAAAAATTCTTAATGGGGGCCAGAAAATTTAAGAAATTTCATAGGAGGGCCAGAATTATAGGAAAAATTGTATTTTGTGTTGAAACCTTTAATCATAATTATAAAAATACTAGCTGACCCGGTAAACGTTGTTTTGCCTTATAAATTATTTAGGGTGAACAACCCTTATCACTTAGGGGTATGGAAAATAGATAGTAGCCGATTCTCAGACCTACTGAATACGCATATAAAATTTGGTAAAAATCGGTAAAGCCGTTTCGGAGGAGTACGGTAACTAACATTGTGACATGGAAATTGTATACATTAGATTAGATTAGATTACAGCATTACACACTTGCACCTATGTTAAATAATCAATTTAACTTTTATTCGAAGGCCCTGCCATGGTAGGCGTGTGAGACATGAAATTGCTCTTGATTTGCCATAATATTTTCGAATGCAGGTTCGAGCTGTGCAAAGTAACTTGCAGCAGCGCGAAAGGCTAGTCTAGCGCCAGCTACCAGCTACTTAGTAGAATAATAGACGCATAGGTAAAGGAGCCATCTTTTACCTATGCGTCTATTACACTACTAAGTAGAATCTACTTCATAATTCTGGACCGTCAAAATTTAATTATCGCGGGCCGGAGCTGGCCCGCGGGCCGTACTTTGCCCATCACTGCGCTAGACTAAGGCTACCGTGTGTAGCCGCGGTTAATCAGCTAGAATGAAAGTAAACAAGATATATTAATTGCTTCAGGTGGGTTTGGTAACCCATCAAAAATATGTACGCAATGACTTTGAATTTTTATCTTTCGGGGTTATTGAAAATGCGATATGGTTTTATGCCGAGTCACCATGACTCGGTGTTTGCCTCATCAGACAACCAAACTTTCAGTGTAGAAGGTGTATAATATTGTCCTGCCCGGTCAGTAAGCGCGCGACTCTTGCGGCTAATACAACACTCGGATTTAACACAAGACATGAAGAGTGCTGTAGGCCCAATAGTGCTTTAAATTAAGATTTATATATAAAAAATAAACAAAGTGTATTGTGGAATTGTGAAGTGTGTGCTGTGCAGCCTCTTGTGAATTTGATCTCAAATTGAAATAGTGATAGTTATAGTATTTTAGTAAATTATTTATTACATATTTTCCATAAGTGATAGATATGAAACTGGACACAAATGTCTTCGGATCACAATGCAACCCGTCTTACATAGGTATATTTTTTTGTATAATTTTCTATAGTTACATAATACATAAATGTGACGTGAAATTATTTGTTAGTGTGGGTATTTTATGGATCCATAAAACAGAATCGCAGTTCAGTATAATGTCTGCGGCACGGCTGGTTTTTGAATAAATAAGCTCTCTTGGAGCAAGAGAGCTGGTTAACTCCAAAACCAACCAATTACAAAAGAAATATAACTAGATACTACTACGTTATAAGTAGATTAAAAAAATTGCCTCCTCGTGGCATAGAAAATACACAAACTTGCGTTTGTAGTTATCGCAGATGATTTGCTTTTCCGTCATCCATTATAGACTTCCATTCCATATCTCCAAAAGAAGAACACCACAGATCATGATATTAGGTATGAATCGAATGATAAATCCCTGAGATTTCAGTGCCTCCACAATTTAAAAGGAGTCGTGCTGTGGCGAACGTCCATTTTGTAGTCGTTAGAAAATAATGACGAATACCCTGAAATGTTTTACATGCAGCTCAGACGAAGCTTTCAATAACGACTACTAGCTCTTTTAGTAATTGATCTAGATCCTATAAAGACTAGAATTGGCAAAACTACTTACTGTATAAGAAGACAATTTGTCAATATTATAAATACGATATTAGCAGAATTCGTGTTTGATTGACGTGGTTACGAGTAAGGAATCGTTAAATGGTCATAGTGAATTCAGGCCCAGTACTCGTGGCAACGGGCGTGTTGTCAGTACACGTTCTGAAACTGTTTTGTTGTAAAACAAGTTACCTGCTATGTCTACCAGTGAACGTCTTTTGACTAAAATGCTTGTTAGGACACTCCCATCATTAACCAATATGATAACCAATTTACCTCGATATTACTTCTCACTCTCTTTGAAAAACGGCAGAACCTATCGATGTATGATGCCTTTTATAACCGGCATTAGCAAGCGATTGACGAATGCAGCCTACGTAAATGTCCTGCAGATCTGGTAACGTCTTGTGACGGCTAGTTGAGCTCCCTAAAAAAGGGTTGAGCTATAAGATGACTGATGCATGTATGCCGTCTGACAGGTCAGCTCAAAGCTACTATGGCTCTTTCTTCAACCTTTTGAAGAAAGAGCCCTTCCTGCATTTTTAGCCTCAAGTAAAATACTAATAATATAATGTTTGGACTTTAAAAGAAACCGTGTTTGTTTCGGTATTTTTTCTCAGGGATCAGTTAGGTTGTAAATGCCGGCGCCATCTAGTTAAAATATTGACCAACTCAATATTGACAGTAAAAGTGCCATAAAAATTCTACTTCAAAAATAAACATTTCATTTCAGCCAGTGTTCTCGCTCATACAAACCACCATATTTTCTGCTGCCACAGAACCCTAGTACATAGATTAATTTGTCCATCAGGTATGGATACAGACGAAGATGTGGGCCGAGGCAACATGTTGGATAACATGCCACCCATCAGCTGCGACGTGCTAGAAGGCGAAATGGGCACTGGTTCAAATGAAATCGGTGACCTGACGTTCTGCATGGGAAACTATATCAGTGACTTCATGAAGGTGAGCGCAATTTTTTTATCATAGTTGATCAGATATGGGCCAAATGCACATCCAAGTTGGCTTCCAATAGCCAACCCATACAAAGTGTACCATGTCGTGCCCTGTGGTTGTAGCTTGTAACAATATGCTCGATAGGCGTAACTCTGGATTCAGTACCAGTCCACGCCAGTGTTTAAAATTGGAATTAAGCTGTAACTACACTCAAATGCCTCGTCTATAATACATCCATCTATTAATCTAAATTCAACAAGTGCCGGAAGCGAAGAATAGACATTTAATCGGCGCCAAAAAATTGAGGTCAAAATCTCAAAGCCACTTTAATCTTCTACATAGTTCAGTGACCTAGCGTCAGAATTTGATAGGTCAATGGACTTAGCAGTAATATCTTTGGGAGCCTGGCTTGCAGGCAGAATAGCTACATCATCATGATGACTCGATGTTCAGCTATGGCTAATTCCAAAGCCGTTTAATGTAGGAATGTTGCACGAAGCATCTTACCCCCGCACTCAACTAAACACGACGTGGTAATATATTCTATCAGTCAAAATATTCCAAAGACCATCAACCTCTTCACATATAGGTACATCTTTCTGCACATAATCTATTGTTAAATCTGAAAATTCATATTTGTTAAATTTTTCAGCCAATTATTACAATTTATGGTCAACATTCTGGAAAGTTTACATAACGTTATGCCCCAGATTGTAGAAGCTCAACGCTCAACAAATTCAATCTGCTAATCGATTGTTTTTATATTTTTTATCACTATCAATCACATGATCGCACTGTATTCATTACGTATGAATGATAAAAAGAATAATAATTGTTGCGACATGTTGTCTAGCCGAAAAATTTTTTTTTAATTCGAGTTAAAAAATAGGCAGGTTCGCATTATAGTAGGAGATACTGGCAACTTGCGTTTGTGCGGTCCTCCGGACTGATGCTTTTCATAGTAAAACTTCAAAGTGCATTGCGTGCGTCTAAGGGCGAATTTCACCAACGAAACTGAACGCAACCTGCAGACTTAGCACGACACTTACTATTTCTAATCTACCGCAGAATAGTAATCGCTTGTCTACATTTCTCGGTTCAAAACTGTCAACAGTCTACACGGAAACGTCATTTTTGTCTACTCTTCCGTCGACAAAACGCTTCTCTACGGTTCTTGTGCTAAGCCTGCAGGACATCGGCACCCTCGCCATCGCCAGTGGAAGTTATGCCGCCAAGTAATGGTCAAGAAACCGCATGCATGCGTATTGCGGACACCGGGGAAAACCGCGCTTTGAATCTGCAGTTGCTAGAATAACGCATCAAACACAGCGTACGCAGTACTTTTAAAACGTTTACCTTTTCCTACAAAATGTACTGCGTCCGCCGCGCCTGCGCCGCGCCTTCACCTTACGCCGTTTCTGTGTAATTCACGCCTAAGGAGGCTTATTTATGACTGAGCACATTATTTGCAAAATCTTAATGATAATGATAACATCGCATTTTTAACTTTATACTTACACATAGACTTTGTACGTGTTCCAAATTATATGAACTTTGATCATCTCGCAAGATGTTAAAGTCCAATGTTTTTACCTTAAAGGCTCGTGCAGACTAGCGCGACGCGACGGTCGCGTCGCAACACTCGTAGAACAATTTCTATGAAAACTTAATAGAACTTGTTCTACAAGTGTCGCGTCGCGCTGTCGCGTTGCGTCTGTTTGAAGAAGCCTTAAGGCTCGTGCAGACTAGCGCGACGCGACCGCGACACTCGTAGAACAATTTCTATGAACACTTCATGGAAATTGTTCTACAAGTGTCGCGTCGCGCCGTCGCGTCGCGGCTGTTTGAAGAAGCCTTTAGCCGTTAAAGAAGAGGTTCACTCAACCTCACAAACTAGTAATTAGGACACTATCATAAAAACGACACACGTCAGAGATACTTCCGGCAACAGTTGACGCTGTAGGTGACGAAAACAGACTTCAACACTTCTTCACACGCTTCTATAACAACACTTTAAAAACGTCATGCCCTCCTATTGTTGGCCACACGCGTTCCTGTCGAAAGCATCATCCTCTTTCCTTATGCTAGTTTATCAGTATTCTACGCTGTGTTATAATATCTCTTACAGCCATTACCTAATAGCCTATTTGATTATACCTCTAGCTCTTGACTCTAGTTATTTCATTCGTGTGAAATATCTTGCTCTCCCGGCCCACCCCGTCCGATCACTTCGTCTGCTCTCGCTTTTGATTCGATTTGGCTTAGCGTACTTTCTAATTATTGGCTCTTTGCTCGGCTCCTAAGGGTCCTAGCGTAATGTAAATAGCCTTCCTCATAAATTGAACTATAAAACGAAAAAAAAAAAATTATATCCGACTGGTAGTTTCAGAGATTAGCGCTTTCAAACAAACACACTCTTCAGGTTTATTATTAGAAGGTATACAGAATAGTATGTTTCCAAACGTGGCTTGATAGACTACCGTGTGTCTAGATATAAACTCAAAATATTCAAATTCATACATATTTTTTTTTTATCGTAGTAAGTATATTCCTAATGTATCATGTGCTGTTAATGCCAAAACATCACTTGAACTTATAGAAGTTCCACTTGGCTTCCACTAACCTCTGATACTAAGTTAGACAAACTCATTGACAAAAGAAGAGAACGGATAGAATCGTTAGCTGAGTTAACAGGGTCACGATCGTCTGTAAAAACAAAATTTAATTTCAAAATCAATCAATCATTCTAGTTGGTCTAATTAGACTTGAATTGACTGTTACCAATGCACCAGCAATGAAGTCCTATTAATAATATTGCAGTTGGCTGTGTCGACAAAAAGGTTTGTTCTGCACTTTTTCCGTCATAAAGCAGTTACAGCTTTCTTTTTTCAAGTAATATAAGCTAATAAGCCGAATACCCGGACGCATGTCTTGTCTTGCATTGCAATTCTGTTATATTAGCACCGGCGCAACTTTTGGTAAAAGTAACACAGACACGTCTGTGTCGCTAACAAGATATTTCTTTCCTTAGTTATTTAAATGGGTTTTAATCTAGACAGATTATGCCACCCTCACCGTTACAAATCGACTTAACATACTACTACACAGCTAATAATTATCTTACACTAGCTTTGCGATTGATACCAATGTTAACGAGCCTGTACAGTATCCTGGCTGCTTCCGAAGCAGGACCAGCAAGGACGCTATTACATACCCCGATCTCGCAAATACTATTCATGCAAGCCTAGTACTTTTTTCACACGCAGAATTCAGAAATTCTGCACAACATGTGAACGTAATACCGCCTTGTATTGTATACATACAACCTAATACTCCATACAAATAAAGTATCCTATGGCAAATAATATTAACAAATCCCGTCTTTCCGGCTCGTTTCGGACAAATTCCATGATGATATGATAAACGTCTTCAATCAAGTTGTATTCCACACAATTTGGTGTTCTTTGGAAATATATTGGAGGCAAAACCTCTGTGAAAAAACAAATAGTAAATTCTGTAACTGAATCAAACGATGTTGTACGCAGAGCTATGAAAAATACCAGCGGAAACGATTTGATACCAGCGGATGTTTAACCAATGAAAATCAGTAATTCATTAAGAATGGGGCTTTAGCGCCTAGCTATGTTAATTAGTGACACAGTGATTGTCTAACGGCCGTGAACTCGTGAAGTCTCGACGTCATTTCTCGAGACCGCTTCGCAATCACCAACATGACTGGCAGCATTCGACGCATGTAAAACACTTTTTGACTTAATGGAGGAATCCATTTTTGTTTTGAAATGGTAAATTATTTTATTTCTGTAAGTAGATTTATAAGTACAAACACTTTTAGACGTCAATCATATTTATAAATACTAGATAAGGTCGGTGTTTCCTGTCTGACTACTCTGAGAAGAAAAGCCGAAACAAACTGAGAGGTCACATTCTCTTCGGTCAGATCATTTGAATACCGTGTAGATTGGTGTCTGAAATGGTCTTTTGAGGAAAAAAAAACAGATTGAGTGGACCGGTCTAGTCAGTGCACGCTTTTACCAGTAATCATGCAGCTCAACACAGAACTTTGGAGGTCTGATGAGAGATGTATTTACTTAACTTGCGTTTCTTGAGACTTACAAGTCACTACTGAACATTGGCCTCTTATTTTTCGCAATAACATCCGGTTGTGTAGCAGTTTTCTAGTAAAATACTATAATTAATACAAGAGTTATCTTTTTATTTGCATATATGAATGATTGTAGCCTTTTGCTTGTCTTCAAAACAATATAAAAATAACATGTTTGTCGTACATCATTGTCAGCATAATACTTAATATTGTCACTAGATTTTGTTATAATTGCGTTAGCAAACATTTAAATAATTCAAAATATCATAAAATATGATAGCTGTTTTAGATCAATAGTCTCCAATACATGTCGTCTTCTTGTATCGTCTTTATACCAACTTACCTTCGAATAGACGAGCATGTATCAGCTTTGTCATAGTTTAGAAGCATCTCAAATACGCGACTTGAACTTAGCCGACCTCATAAACTTATCTTGAAAAACAATCTCACTAGAAGTTGTTGACTCATCGGAAAACCACCAAAAAACATTTGATCGTACTTATTACAGACATTTTGGACCTATATACATATCGAAATTTTTCTGCAAAACCAACGCCACTTGGACAACTCTTGTTTTTCCTTCTTTTAACTGGTCGCTATTATATGATGAAGAAAGACATAATATGCATTGTCCGTTGTGTTGTCATCTGCCTCATTTATTTCTTTTGCAATTAAAATTGGCAATATCCCAGACGAGTGTGTAACTTAAAATGCATGGACGATTATCCCGGAAAGGGCTCAGATTGGCCGGATACAGCGAGTCCATAAAAAATAAGTGTTAAGTTTTTTTTTTAAAGATGTTACTTAAAATGTTCGGGTCGAATGGTCGTTGGCAGTAACTGTAGCTCTGTTAATTATTCTCATCTTGGTCTTGTTTATGCGTCTCTGTTTTGGTGTACGTGACTAGAAATGCCTTGTCATGGTGATGTCTTATTTCTCACACCATGGTGGAAACCTTTGTTCTCGATACTGCATTGGTTATTTAGGTTATCTATCATGTTTTGCAAACATGGTATAATATTGTGTTTCCGAAATAAATTATGGTGTTTGGTCCATCTACTTATGGTTCATTACGATCGATCAACAATGTGTATTGCGTAAACGCAGTTAGCACACCACCGCGAAACTCGGCCATACGAACTAATATGACTGGACGTACTATTTTAATGGTGCTGCAGAATCACCCGTAGCGGACGTAACCATAACCAATGTGGGGGTCTACTCTGTAAACACGAAATCCATAGTTTCGGCCGAAGTTATGGGCGATTCCTACTCCGTAACGTCTACGGACATAAGCTTCGTTCGGGGCTCGGCGTCGACACCACCATTTGCCAGTTGTCCCTACTCAAAATGTGTTTTTGTCGATCAAAATAGGGTTCAATTCGAAGTTTCGATCTACTTTCGGACGGGTTCGTATCTTCGTTGACAGACTTAGAGAGTAGGCGTCAGAAGCGTGCAGAGTGCGATCAAGTTTCAATATTTTAACCTGATCAGCTCATTTGGAATTGAAGGAGTTTATACACTCGAACTTTTCATTTCCACTGATTTAATCACACTAGAGTCGCGTCATACACTCGTGAGTCGTGAAAGGACCACCTATGACTAACTACGCGTCAAAAACCATCATTGTGTGAGGAAAAATCCGTGGCTCACGTTGTCGTGACGTTTTACTGCTATTCAATGGGGAGTCACCTTACTTTCATTAGCAACGTCTTGTTAAAGTTAGTCTACCGTATCGGTACCACCTCGTCGTAATTGATCAAACTGGAGAATTCCACTTACGCGATTTGCACCTCATTTATTATTACAATAATCAATATTATTTATAGAATCTTCTATAGCGAACCGCATTTGTTCTACAATCGGCATAAAACTCGCGTCGGAGTAACCCTAAAGAACCTGTTTAATTAGGAAAATGCGTATGAATATAATATTCCCAGTGAATATGGTAAGTAAGTTCTTACAACTTTACAAGTAATCGCTCACGACTTCGACCACGTGGTTTGAGGCTTTGCACCTCGAATTCATAATTTGATCATTGTACCTACCTACCTACTATCTATATTTGAAGGTCGTAGCAGTATACCTAAGGTGAGGTTGAGGTATTGTGTCAATAGTAGGTATGTTACTTAAACATTTTTCAAACGTCTATATTTAGTATCCCTGTAGTACTTGTACACACGGCTACACATGAAGCTATACATTTCCAGTATATGCTGATCTCGCATTGTATAGGATTTCCGTAAAGTGCGAGATCAGCGTAAACTGGATTTGTATAGCTTGAGGTGTAGCCGTGTGTACTAATAAATACCGAATGGTATTTGCCTGTGATATTTTATGACCCTAGGCGTGACTTCACCCGTTTTGCCGTCTCGGATTTGTATACAGGGTTATTTGTAAAACACCGGTAACCTCTCAGGACTATATTACTAACATCATAAACAACAACTTTTGTTCTACGACTTTTTACAAAACATAATACATTTACCAAAAACAAACCTTAAATATTTCGTTGTCCTATGTAACACATTTCAACTCTGTATTTTGCTGTACCTACATACATTGCCGCGCACTGTCCTCGTAGTAATACTTTTGGGTTAGTAACTCGCTACGCTACGGTTCCCGCCTTTTTACGCAAAAGCCAAATTATACCTACAATCGAACATTTGACATGGAAATAACCTTGATATTTCACGGTACCTATGCACTAAACACCGTAATGAAAACAAACTAACAATGACATCTCACATTTTCTGTAAAGTTACAACGGTATAGCACTTGATAAAAGTATTTTGTATACGTACGTTTGGGAATCGTATGGCGTATTGGCGACACGCTTCCGAAACATTGTCATCACACCTAGCTAGCATTCGCACCATTTCCGTGTACCCGACATTGGAATATTGATACGCCATCATGTAAAGATAATTACGTATACGTCTGCACTGCCGAATTTCACTACAAGGACCCGTAATGACGCGACGCAAGCGCATCAAAGCAAACGAATGACTGAAGGCCGCCCGTAAATAGGTCAAGTTCAAGCGCCCCCGCCGCCCCCTACCCCGCTCCCCTCGCTATTGTCGGTACTACCTATCGCTTTCTTTTGCTTCGCATAGACTTCGTAACATTTAGAGCGTTGAATTTAAATATTTTTATTTTTGTATGTAAATCTGATGAATTAAAATATGATGAATTTTTAAAAGTCATAGAACAAAAGTTGTTGATTATGATGTTAGTAACGTAGTCCTGAGAGGTTACTGGTGTTTTACAAATAACCCTGTATATGCCAACAACACATACATTACTCGTTCTAATGGTAAGAAACCAATTCATTGCAGTATCGAACATCGAACTAATTGAAATAACTATATTTACGACACATAAAATACATGACCACGAATACCCATGTATAATTAAGTTGTTCCGCTTGTCCTCATTGACGCTAGAGAAAACGGTGGAGACAATACTTAGACAATGCGGTCTCGCAAATAACTACACTAAAAATGTATTTCCATTTAGGTAGAGAAAACCTTGTTTTGTAATGAACCAGTCTTTGATTTAAGAACTCAATAGTTACAGAAATTTAGTTCTTTATACAAAACCTACATACTAAACCTAGTCCGGTGCTATAAAGTTGGAAATGCAAAAACTGTCTCAGTGCTTTAGGCTAGAGTTTGAGACTAGGCCAATATGAGCAAACATAAAATATTAACGCATTGAACGGAATACCTACAATAGTTATAGCCAATAAATAAACATTGTTACTTGCTTACTTATCGCTAGGTCGCACCACTCTCCGCCATGACAAAGCACATTTTTATCAGCCACCTTCGTAGCTAATATAGCTAGCTAGTACTTGTCGAGCTGTGTTTACATAAGTGTCTAATATGTATGGAAATGATTGTATTTTTTTGAAACGGGTTACGGTACGGGCTTACATAAATTGATGTACTATTTCAGCTGAGTCATGATCGTAAATTCTGTCTGCTATCCACGCTGTGAACTTGTTTTGCTGCATGAATTTGAGATGGAAAATTGTTTTTTTTTTCTATAGTTTTTATAATGCTCACATGATAGTTGCTAAAAGTGTTTTGAAAGAGGTGTGTTGTCTACTGCCTATGATAACATTGGGACCTTGGACCGAGTAGTAATGTGACCATAAATTAGATTATCTAAGCGGAATAGTTTTTATGACGATGACAGGGCGATATTTATATACGTGTTTCTGAAGCTTACTATAAACCTTGGTTTTTATTCGTGTACTGATGTAACAAAATAAAGAAGCGTTATCAAATAAGAGCATTATAATTACCAAATTTAATTATAAATTTGTAATAAAAATTAAATTATGAGTGATAAGTAAAGCAGGTCAATTGTTTAACGAGATACATTAAGACCTTATTAAAACAGTGAGTTTGAGAACTGTCTAAAGTTGATTTCCAAGCGCTAAGCTTTCGAGGTAGCCTACCTCTATAGCTCAGCATTACGTACCTCAGATAGGTAATGTGCCAGTTGCCGCTAAAAAACGCGCTGTTGGATTTTCTGACACTGAGCTTCGCACTGAAAGTCGAAAATGCAACAGCGCGATTTTAATTTAGGCATTCATTTATGTGTCGCGTTGTGTTAGTGAAATCGGACATTACAGTTGATTTTATTATTATTTTATGACGTACTTAGTAACTTTTTGCTGTGCATGTACATTCAAAACCATTTTCCAACTCCCCCTGTTCATAGAAAAACCGAAATCTGTTGTTATCTACTTGATAAATTATTTCTTACTGTCTCGCTGGTGCAGTGGTCGCAAGCGCTACTGCTGAGCATGAGGTCCTGGGTTCGATTCCCGGGTCTGGCAAAGTTATTGGGTTTTTCCACCTTGAATTTCTCATTAGTAGCCAGGAGTCTGGATTTGTGCCGGATGGTGGCAATAGGGTCGCACCCTATTACATGAGACTTAAACTTTCGAAATGTGGGTGTAGGGAGTAGGTACTAATAAGTACAGCTCTGCCTAACTCTGGAAATACAGGCGTTAGGTTATGTTAAGTAATTATTTCTTACTAGCTTTTGCCAGCGGCTTCGCCCGCGTGGAGGTCGAAAACTGTCCCACAGGAACGTAGTACCGGGATAAAAAGTATCCTATGTGTTATTCCAGGTTACGAACTATCTGTGTGACAAATTTCATTCAAATCCATTCAGTAGTTTTTACGTGAAAGAGTAACAAACATCCATCCATCCATCCATACTTACAAACTTTCGCGTTTATAATATTAGTAGGTTGCACGGGACCCAATCGCTTGAAAATTCTAGGGTTAATGAGGCTTTGAAAAACCAACCACCGACCCCGATTGTTCAGTTGTGTTGGTTTAGAGCATATTGTTCGAATATGCGGTGTGTTCAAATATTATGTTACCTACAGCATATAAAAATAGCTTGTGTTTTCAGATGATGTTCACGATGCGGTCACACCACATGCTGACCGACGTCGTGTTAGAGGTCGGCAATGAGCTGTTCCATGTTCACAAAGTCGTCCTAGCTGCAGGGAGCCCGTACTTCAAAGTGAGTATATTTATACAATTTTGACGAGAATCGAGAAATAAAATTCAGGCGATCCTGTATAGGTTTTCATAACCATTAGATGCGATTGCAAGACGAAGCGAACATCAATCAATGTTATAAAAGAATCCTCTCTGAAGGTTGTTCACAAAACCCAAACCGAAAATGTCAGTTTAAATCAACTCGACGACCACCATTCTACCGACAGCTATCTGCTGTTAAGAGCATGGCATTATCATCATCTGTCCATACAAATAGTTTATAAAGGGTTTTTCAACAAGAACTTTGTTTTCTAAAACAAAATAAAACAAAGAATTTATATGAAGATGATTCAAATTTTTATTGTATTACGAAGAGAAAAGTTTGGCAATTATGAATGAAAAATGATATCTGACAAATGTCCACCACGAGCATGCTGACAGAAGTCGATTCTTTCATCAAAGTTTTTAATCACTTTTTGGCAAAATGGCGGGTCTATTTCGTTAATTACATCACAGATTTTGAGTTTTAAGTTTGCAATCGATTCGATTGGCTCCGTATAGACTCTGTCCTTAACATAGCCCCACAAAAAATAATCCAGTGGTGTTAAATCACACGATCTGGCTGGCCACTTAACCGCTGAATTTCGTGAAATTATGCGATCGGGAAATTTCGTTTGCAATAAATTGATCGTTTCATTGGCTGTGTAACATGTAGCACCGTCCTGTTGAAACCACATTTCAGTGCTATCCAAGTCATCAATAATAGGCCATGTGGTGGTTTTGGATAACCCCAATTGTTCAGAACGACGAGGAATAGACAAATTTGGATCTTCTTCAACACTGTGGCTCACGGCTGTGATGTTTTCAGTTGAACGACCAGGTCGAACACGCGTTGGTGTTGGCACATTTTGTACCGAGCCTGTCGACTCAAACTTAGCTACCAAATTCTTAATAGCGGTCTCAGAAGGGCGATTATGTTGTCCGAAAATATCACGAATTTTACGAAATGTAACTTTAACAGAACCACCATTTTCATAGTGGATTTTAATTATTTTAATGCGATTTTCAAGCGAAATTGAATTCATTGTAACAATTGCCAAAGCATCTACTACGAATACGCCAAAAAAATAAATGTTAAAACTGTCATGCTGTTGTTGTTGCCCCAATTGAAAAACAAAGTTCTTGTTGAAAAACCCAGTACAAAATACAATACAATACATTTTTCGTCGTTAATACAAAAAAAAATCACCTGTTCTATTCATTTTGACCGCGTAGGTATTGCAATTTTCTATGAAACAGCTGATTTTTTTTTTGTAAAACCGACGTAAAATTTCTAGCTACTGCCTATCTGACCTCCACAATCCAGTGACTGGGTAACATGATACCCCTTGGTAAGACTGGGCAGCATGGCAGATTAGTTACTGAAAATGTGTCAACTTCGATTCTACAACCTGTTGAATAGTTTGTCGTTATAGGCCAGTATACGTGTAAATCGTTTTCTATTTTATTAAGTACCCGGTACTTGTTGACAGGCCTACACCACCGTCCCCCCATACCCATTAACGCTGTATTTTGAAAACGTTGTAAAAGCCAATTATTTTTAAAAGAGTAACCGTGGAGTTTGTTGCCGGCTCTTCTCCACAAGGAAGGAATATAGGAGTCGACCAATTGGAACCGTGCTCCTAGCTCTGATGTTTCATAAGTACCCTTATAGGGTTATGTAAAATCTAATATATAAAATTCTCGTGTCACAGTTTTCGTTGCCATACTCCTCCGAAACGGCTTGACCGATTTTGATGAAATTTTTTGTGCTTATCCGGTATCTATGAGAATCGGCCAACATCTATTTTTCATCCCCCTAAATGTTAGGGGTAGTCCACCCCTAAATAATTTATAAGGCAAAACAACGTTTGCTGGGTCAGCTAGTATATTATATATTTTGAGATGTGAATAGCTATGCCTAAGCTACCCGGAGGGGCCAATCTAAACAGTCTAATTATAGGCATTGAGCCAAAAGGGCCACATACAAAATGATCAGAAGTAAGCTCAAAACTACTTGTAAGATAAGAAGTGGAACTGTTATCGGATTATAGACACAAATGATAGATTATGTAGATAGCGGGCACACGTGGGCACTAAAGCTAAATAAGGAAAAAATCTAACCTAACTCCTGCTCATAGATTTCTTTCATACAATGACGATTTCTGTAAAAACTTCGCAATCAATCAATATTTCGACAGATAGATATAAATCGTACACACGACTACACATCAAGCTATACATTTCCAGTATAAGCTGATGTCGCATTGTATATAGGATTTCCGTACAGTGTGAGCGTAAACTCGAAATGTATAGCTTGATGTGTAGCTGTGTGTACAAGGAGTTCGTTGCTAAATAATAACAGCCGCTCGGTTTGATCAACGATTAAGCTACGTTTGCCGCGGTCGGTATGTGGATGGGTGACCATCCATGGCATCCATAACATATCGAGACTCCTCCGTGCCTCGGCAAGTGGTTATTAAGCCGTCGGACCCGGCTGTTATTTGTATAGGTCTTGTAGCCACCATTCATCACAGCAGATAAGTTCACACAAACACGTTTTTGACATCTCATAAAGAAACACGGAAGCAAGCAGTCCTGAGAAGACCACTGTCGTGTGAACATGTCAGGGTGAGTAGTCAACTTGTCGGGCGCGGCGATAGAAGATGGAGGACGCCGCGAACCGAAGCTGGGCAACCGTGGTGTTCCTGAAGAACACGATGACGGCTTGTGGGCTCTGCAGTCCTGATACTCCTGTTTCTTTGAAGATCGTCAAAACGTGGTGTCAGTTCTTCTCAGGACTGCTTGCTTCTGTGTTTCTTAATGAGATGTCAAAAACGTGGTTGTGTGCTGTGATGAATGGTGGCTACAATACCTATACAAATACCTAACAGCCGGGACCAATCGGTGCTCGTGCTAAGCCTGCTGAGACTATTAATTAAATGATGTACATTAGGAGAAGATAGCTATGTTTTTCTATTAATTTTCACAGTTATGCGTTGTAAACGTATCATGATTTTGTAGATAATCGTATATACTTTGTGGCCGTCGGGCAGAAAGTTTGTTGGCAGTGTGATTTTGATAGTTTGGGAAGAAATATTCTTCTGAAATAGTCTTAAGGACCTAGACAAAGATCGTTAGGAACGAAAGACAAAATGACAGATTGTAGAAGGGTATCATTATCTACGGTGCGATGTCAAAAATGGAGAAACGTAATGTCACTTTGTTTTTAAAAAGCACTGTCTATTCTTCGTAGAAATAGAAAATGTCATGCTAAGCCTGCCGCAGCAGGCTTAGCATGAGAACCGTAGACAAGCGTTTTGTCGACGGAAGATTAGACAAAAATGACATTTCCGTGTAGACAGTTGACAGTTTTGTACCGAAAAATGTAGACAAGCTATTTATATTCTACGGTAGAGTAGAAATAAAAAGCGTCATGCTAAGCCTGCTAGTCGACTTTGGTAGACAACTTCTATCGTACATCTCTGCCTTGCCCTTCGGGTAATAGGTACAAGCGTGATATTATGTCGTTATATTGATAGATATCGTACCTGCATAGGATAAAGGACTCCTATTGGATAATTGGACTGTCTAAAGAATCATTAATATTTTATACGTTTTTATTACTGACGCTCATCGAAGCGTTTTGTACAGTCGGGATGTCACGTAACTCGTAATCATAATAAATTATAATGTAATGTTTATGACACGCGGGTAATTAAATATTTGCCAGTCATCCTGTACAAATAAAATACAATATTAATATTATTGTATTTTATTTGTACAGGATGTTATACGCAGTACCTACCTACATTTATTGTTTTCAAGATTTATGGTTTTATTATTCTAAACATATTCTTTGAAGGTAACCTACACAAATATTATTTGTATGTCTAATCCATGGTAGTCCAAAAACTTGTTAACCGACTGTTAAGCTACATAATTGCTATAGGCTTATTAGTCGATTCGCACGAATTTACTCGCCAGAAACGGGCGGCTTGACACTCTTCAATAATGTCTATTATTTTCTGCAACATAGAAAACAATTGTATTTTTCTAACTAGATAATAGGAGAAAATCAAACTAATATTATTATTTTCTGTAATTTATTTGAAGACTCTTTTAAATTTCCATCCGTGAATTCCACGATAACGTTACAACTTACACGATTAGGTAGCATTTCAGAAACAAAATGAAAAAAAAAACTTACAAATAAAAAAACTTCGGCGCCTATCATAATTTATTTATAGAACGCTATATTCTGCACTACTAAAGTAATGCGTTGCTTCCCCAATCTATTCGATAAACATGGTAATGAAATCAATATTCATCACGATCTTCTGTTAAATTGGTCTATTTGGTTTTTATAAATAACATGACATCACGCCTTTAATCCCCGAAGGGTTCGTCAGAGGTGTACCTACCTATAGAAAATCCTGGCTTGATTTTCGTACGTTGTTTTCGGGTGACCACTGAAAATTAGCGCTGTGCTGTGGGTCCCATAGCACAGCATCATGCTGAGTGGAAGCCTTCTTGTCACAGTCACGGCGTGCAGCTGCCGACTATTTATGTTCTATATGCCTATGTATTAATATCTGTGTTGTTATAATGGTTTTTTTTTTAAGTTATGTCATCCTTTTATATGCACGTGTTTCTGTGACAAATAAACACATTTTTCTTTCTTCTTTCTTTCTATAGTACATCCAAATTTCACCAGTTAAGTTAATGTGGAAGCGCCAGACAAGCCCACGATATTCATATTTTCTCGTGACCGCGACCGTAAAAAACATGGCTTTACAGAAAAAAAGATCATTTAAATCATCAGTATAACTATCGAAGTTCATTTAAGGTTTCTTCAGACAGACGCGACGTGACACTTCTAGAACAATTTCCATGAAGTCTTCATAGAAATTGTTCTACGTGAGTCGCGTCGCGCCTGCTTGCAGGAGCCTTTAATCCTATTGAATGACTATTTCATGTAAAAGTCAAGAATCATGAAATAGTTTTTTTTTATGTTTGTAACGGGTTTTTTTTTTGAAGGTGGGAAATCATCACGGGTGGTACTCATTCATTCATACTCGTTCAATGAGTCGGTATCGACTTGTGAAGATGTTCTATAAACAATGACTCCTTATCATAGGCGAGCCTCTAAGCTCAACAAATATTGTCGGGAACACAAACACAACCATTTTCCGAAGTATATTTAAAACGTACACGATAACTGTGATATTCATATCACCACGACTTTGTAAACACGGTCAATCCCCGTGATCGGTAGATAGATATGTTTTCGTCCGTCGCTCATCTTGGCTATGTAATATGTAGGTAACTAGTTATTGTTACTACCTCATTGGTATTCCACATCCCGATCTTACGCATCGAGCGCGATCGGCGCTCCGATTGGGAATCCAGGGATTGGTGAAGGACCAAACGGAGCGCCGCCCGCGCCGCGCCGAACGCGGTCGATGCGTTTTTTTTTTACGTTAGTAAATCATCAAATAACTTCTTCCGCTCTGGGTGGAGCAGGAGGCCGTGTCAGACGTTTACTGACTAAAACCCACCCGTATTCCCTCAGTTGCCTGTGTGCCAGGGGCCACGGTATCTCTTTCGATCAACCCGCGCCCGTTTAGATCGAGATAGTTAAAAGAAACTCACACTGGGGCCACTGGTCGCAAGCGGTACGGCTGTGCAAAGATCCTGGGTTTGTTTCCCAAGCACTAATAGCAGTACTCAGCTACACCTCTGCCTTCTTCTTCTTCTCTTCAACCCTTGGCCACCCAAAGCTGAGTGTAGGTCTCTTCCAAATCTCTCCACTTTTGGCGATTTTGTGTCATGGCTATCCAGTTTCTTCCGGCCACTTTAATTAGATCGTCTGTCCACCTAGTCGGTGAACACCTCTGCTACCCTTTGGGAAATATAGTCGTGATGTTATGTTATAATGTTAAATACATTTTGAACAGTGTAGTGCTTAAAAACTCCTGGATATCGTATTACCCAGTATAAATTGTGTTGTGGAGGTCAGATAGGCAGTAGCTCCATGTAAAATACTGGTATTCAGCAGCATCCGGTAAGACTGGATGCCTACTCCAACATAGTTAGGAAAAGGCTGGACAGATAATGAGTGCTTAAAAAACATGACCATCATTTGAAACTGTATAGAGGAACAGTAGAAGCAGACATAACTGTCTGATTCTAAACTGCGACCTAGATGAAACCTGTATTCTGTTATGATGCGTCAAAATTTACAATTGTTATTCGTGACTCAATAATTGAAGTGAGTCAGTTCCTGGAAAAGATTTTGTTTATAAGTAGAAATAGATATTGATGATAAAACCAATGATTCTTAATCATAATGTTGATTTCGAAATTTACTATATATCATAGTGGGCCCATCAGAATACCAGCGCTGCGACACTTTTTTTAAAATGTCGCAGCATCATGCTGAGGTAGGGGCCTTTTGGCCTCGTACAGGACTTTGTTTTTTATATATTTTTTCTACTTTATTTTATTTTAAATTTTAATTTGTTTTGTTAGGCATATTGTGTAGTTGTTCGTTATACTCCTGTGCGAGACTAATAAATACTTTTTCTTTCTTTCTTTCTTACATCAGCATTAGTATTTATGAACATAAAGGAGTATGTAAGGATCGAAGCAGCAGACATTGCAGATTAGACAGTGCTTTTTCAATACAAAGTGACATTTCGTTTCTCCATTTTTGACATCGCACCTATCCTTCTACGGCGGCGATCACTCGCGTCCGGCCCTGGGTCCAGGCCATGGTACGAAGCGAGAGTGCATGGGTAGCCGTCACCTCCTTGTGCGTAGCAGTAATGCTCGCGAAGAGGGAGGCGGTGCACGTGAGGGAGAGGCAGTATATGCGCCCTCACGGCCCTAGTCGCCGCAGGAGATGCCATGGGCGTCGGGAATCCCAGGCTGATTCCCGGCCACGGTAGGCGCGGGCTTGCGGACGGTGAGTAATAGCTCGCTGTCCGGTAACGACCAATCCCGGGTCGACGGCGCGTTGTGTTCCACGCACACCTCAAAGTGATTTCAGCACCAACTGGTGGGGTCCGCAAGGGCTTCTACAATCTGTCCTTATAAATGTAGATTATTTCAGAAGAATATTTCTTCCCAAACTGTCAAACCACACTGACAACAAAGTTTCTACTCGACGGCCACAAAGTATATACTAAATCTACAAAATCATGATTAGTTTAGAACGCATAACTGTGAAAATTAATAGAAAAACATAGCTATCTTCTCCTGTCGTACATCATTTAGCTAATAGTCATGTCTATTCTTCCGTCGACAAATCGGTGCTCGTGCTAAGCCTACAGGTGGCGTTCAATAGTTTTTGCCTACCCCCATGGAAATAAGGTGTCAGTTTATGGGTTGAGAGCATTAGTAGGATGTGAATTCTTACTTAAAATAAAGATGCCGAGAGTCAAAAGTCAATCGCCTAGATGTGGTATACAATATACATACAGAAGTTATTCAGGCATCAACGATTCCTGTCTTCCGCCTGCAACTCCCCTTTTTGACGATTAGTAATAGGTACTCTGCAAAGCACTTTGTATCTAGTCCGGTGGACGTACCTTACACAACCTGGTTTTCAGTACTTCCCAGCAGAGCCATATTTAATACAATATGTAACAAAAACCCTGTTGTTCCTTCTACCCACGTTTTCAGAATCGGTATACATACGTAATAAAGCATGTCATTTATAAAAACTGTAAAAAAAAAAAATTAAAATAAATATTTAATTGTGAATATTTGTAATATTTAACTGATTTTGATTAGATCAAACAAAGCCGCCCAGCTCGTAGTCTATTGTGCGAAATAAGGATACTTGTAAAATCAGATACTGTTAACATTTTTTTTGAATATGTCGATTTTAATAGTTATTTGATGTTGAACTCTCGACTAGCCGATGCTTATTTTTTAAATTATAACTTCGTAAATGTTGTGCTTGTGGGTAAGTGTATACGTCCCTAAAAGGAACAACAGGGTTTTTGTTACATATTGTATAACTGACATTATGCCATTTGTCAAAACATTATGACATTTGTCAAAACAACTACAATATTAACAGCACGGCAGGTGTTGTTTTAATAAATCATAAAATCGTTGGTGCATGAGGTCTGGGGTTCGATTCCCAGGTCAAAAGTGTAATTTGGTTTTTCTATCATTTCTCGGCTGGGAACAAATTTCAGACTCTGCTAGAGTCTGAAATTTGTTCCCAGCCCGATGGCAGTACGCGCATGGGACTTCAAAACATAACTGACGAAATGTGGTTGTACCATACTCCTTTGCTAAACCTTTCGAGTTTACAGGCGTGATCTGTTGCTCTGTTATGATGATAAGGGCAACTGATAGTGACCTGTCGCCAGTCGGTTTTGTCAAATACTAGCTGACCCGACAGACGTTGTCCTGTCTTAACTATGAATATTGTATTCCGCGCAAATTTCTTAAATTTTTCGTACAAAAGAACCTTCTCCTGACAATAACAAACACAACAAAAAAAAAGAATTAGCAAAATTGGTCCAGCCGTTCATGTGTGATGCCGTGAGCAAGGGAAATAGGGATTCATTTTTATATATATAGATAGCCCCCAGATCATGTTAAACCGACGCACCAAAAAATATATAAAATGTATGCGTTTCTAATTATCCTTGTTTTCCACAGGCCATGTTCACAAGTGGACTGAAAGAGTGCGAGATGTCTCGAGTGCGTCTGCAAGGCGTGTGTCCCTCGGCCATCGCGTGGCTGGTATACTTCCTTTACACCGGCAAGATTAGGATCACTGAGATCACCGTCTGCCAGCTGCTGCCCGCCGCCACCATGTTCCAAGTAAGTTATACGTTATGTTACGATAAAACATTCATAATACCGGCTTTTTACTGCCCCACTGGTGGGCAAAAGCCTCTTGTCTAACAACGAAGGCACGAGCATTAATCACCATGTTTGCTCAAGGCGGATTGGTGATTTCAGACTTATATTAATTACTCATAGGAATTATGATGATGAATAAACGTAAGAAAATGTGAATTTTGATGCTACCCTGGAGATTCCACCTTAAGTCCAGGTTTCCTGACGAGGTATTCCTTCACCAATAATAATATTTTTATTTAATAAAAACGTATACAAAAAGAGTAAGTGATGTCTAAGATATAAACTTATAAAGTACATCATCATTCTCCTGCTCAATTTATTTGTGGTCGGCGCAACATGTCTATTTCTCCCACACTTCTCTATTAGTCGTCATCTCCGTAGTCACACCCTTTCTAACCATATCATCATTCACACAGTCCATACATCGTTTCTTTGGTCTCCCCCTACTCTTATAGCCATCGACATTCATACTCAAAACTTTCTTCACGACGTTTTCCTCATTCCTCCGTCTCACATGCCCATACCATGACAACCGATTTCCACACAACTTTTCAGTTATCGGTGCCACTTTCAGGACTCCTCTTATGTACTCATTTCTTATTCTATCCATCCGTGTAACACATCCCTCTTAACATTCTCATCTCAGCTACATGCAATTGCCTTTCATTCATCCCTTTTGTGGCCCAACATTCTGAAGTACATAATTATGAAGTGAAAATTCACATTGTTACTTGCTCGGATTTGAACCTACAACTTCGACATGTGAGGCCCCTATTAATAAATAAATCCGCCTGTCTTGTTGTCCCACTGCGGGCAAAAGCCTTCCTTTCTATTTTCCACTCAACACGATCCTGCGTCAATCTTAAGTCTTATTTATTATGATATATAAACGAGCCTAATGTCGGGGTAGGTACAATACCACTCTGTCTAACTAAACCATCAGGAAACATTTTTTTTTTAATAAACAAATAAAACAATAATAAAAAGATATTTCCTTTCCATTCAAAATAATCATTATCTCTGAATCTGTTGTGTGTGTAAAAGGAAGGGAGTCATAAGTACACAGGCAAATCCCACATTAGTCAGCAACCAGTGAAACGAGTATTTTTATTTACTCACTATTCTCTAAAACAAACAATGTTATAACAGTCATGGTAAGACGAAGCAGTCCAGTTAATTAAACTGCGTAAAAAAACTGACTGGCAAAAAAACAACTTTATATTGATGTTGATGACAAACCCAGACAAACTCGGGGGTTTTTTCCCCTGTGAACAGCAAAGTATGATTAATTTGAAGTCAATTTTAATGTTCCAGACCTACTAGTAATTAAAAAATCAAGCATTCCATTGAAAACGATGTGGAAGCCCGTTGAACCCAACCCACACTGTTAGATTTTCGACTCTCGCGCCTAGCAGAACGTTGAAAATCCAGTGCGCGATAATAACCTGCCGCGATATTTCTACGTTTGTGCGAACGTGGGCTAAGATTTTAAAGATTTCGAATCTTCACTTTTGAAACTTTATTCTATTATATTCATATTCTTTGTACCCTTTCCTAAATTGACATAATAATATAGCACAGTTCATCTTATACATCAACGTAGAATGAACTTGCACTACGATTCTCGGTAACTCATGCATAAGTAAGCCAGTTAACATAGCCTTTCTTTGTTTCCAAAGAATTCAAATGAAACACATAATGTTCACTGATATAGTATGGTATAAGTAGATACCTACTCTCTTTTCGAAACTAACAGTTTAATAAAAGTTTTTAGAGTCTGGCCAACGAAAGCGTGATCTGAAAACCGCGGCAAATTCAAAAAATCTTAATGTGGTATCACCAACTATACCTTTAGCTAAATGTTTTGATACTAGAGTATTCTTTATATTTATTCTAATTTATTTTTTGTTTTAATGGCTCCGTTTGGTGTAGTGTAACGGGGGCCTTGACTGTCATGGATGTCAGTTAAAAAACGAGTGTGTAAATTTATTTATTACTATGTACATAAATATTAACCTACTTAACATTTAATTTATTAATTATTTAATCATCATTCTCAAAATCAGAGTCCAATAATTCAACCTCCATGGATTCATCTGTATCAGTAGTGGAGTCATCATCACCTACACTTATTATAAATTTTTCCAATACTTCTTCTGTTATGTGATCTCTTTGTTTATATTTATTTTCCACATTTATTACATGGTTCGTCATTTTTTTCCAATCTTCTGCAGTTATTCGGCCAAATGAGGTTTTTATGAGTGCTTCCGTTTCTTTTGCTGGCAGATTAATGTTTTTTTTTGCCACCATACGCTTAGCTAAGCTCCATATCAGCTCGATCGGGTTGAGATCACAATGGTAAGGTGGCAGTCTCAATACTTCATGGCCGTATTGTTTCAAAAGCTCGTCAGCTACATACAGGGGTTCGGGTTTATGCTTGTTAACTAAACATAACAATTCAGGTTTTGTTAAGTAATCTTCATAATTTATTCCGTTGGAATCGAGCCATTCTTGTATTTCAGCTTTTCTTATTTGTGTCGTAGGAACTTTGTTCTGTTGTACAGTGTGGTAGCTCGCATTATCCATCACAATAACACTGGGTTTGTTCAAATTGGGTATTAATTTTTCCTTTAACCATTTATCAAAGTTTTCAGCATTCATGTCATGGTGGTAGTCCGCCAACCTTGATTTTGTACTAAAAACTAACAGTGCATTTGGTACAAACCCTGTGTCAGAGCCAGCATGTACAATGATGTATCTTTTCCCTGAAGAGATATGTTCCAGTGGGCTTGGTTGTGAGGCACCACTTGTTGTTGGACCTTGCCATGACATTTTAGGCTTATAATTTTTGTGTACATATGTTTCATCTAAATAGATGATTGGTTTTCCTTCTGCTCGTTTTGCAGCAATTTCTCGCAGATAACGATGTCTCCAAGCAGCAATATCAAAACGTTCGACAAGGACCATTCGTTCATTTTTATTTTTCTTGAACTCATATCCATTGGCAAACAATATTTTACGCAGAGTTTCTCTGCATCCATTAAAGCCAATACTAGAACGTAATTCTTCTAGCAATGTACGTAATGTCGGTACCTCCTTTCTCACAACATAAAATTCATTGATTTTATTTCTTATTGCATCAGTATCAAAGCTGTCTAAATTCGACACCGTACTTTTGTGGGGGCGTTTCTTTCCTGGAGTACTCCACACCCCTTCATTTAAGGATGCTTCTTTTTTAATTTTTCTTAGTGTCGTTACACCAACACCTGGAAAACAAAGTATCAAATAAATATTTTAATGGTGTAGATACTCAAACAGTTTGATTACATCAAAATAACACAGATTTGGGAAATGGAACAAACACTATCAAATGCAAGTACATACCAGTTAGTGAAGATATTTCTTCTAAGAACATTGTCTCATTTTCTATTAAAGATTTCTTTTCTAAGCTCCTTAACTTTTCAAGAATGACTTTAATTTCGTAGACTCCTTGAATATCTTTCAGCTTATCTATAAATATAAGAAAAGATATCATTAAATCGTAAATATATACTAATCAGCCAACATGTATCAAGAGTACCAAGCCATACTAACCCAAAAAATCCGACATCGCACCTAAACATTGTTGTTTTTCTTGGTAAACAACTTCTTCCTCCTTTTGTTTAGGTTTGAACTTACTGATCATAACATGTAGCAGCTTTCGCACGTTACTTTTGATTGTTTTACCCATAATAAAGCAGATATTTTTGAAAAATAAATGTCTTTACAAAATAATAACAAACACAATCACAGACTTTGAAGTACCTTTGACAGCTTAATAATGTTGCCATATTAAAACTTTGAAAATACCCCAGATCACGCTTTCGTTAGCCAGACTCTACTACTTATCTAAGCGTTTTGTCAAGAAGGAAAATCGTAAGGAATCCTGGACTTATCGACATCTACACTAATGATAGAGAGAGGAAAGATTTGTATGTTTGTAAGGAATAAACTCAAAAACTCCTGGACCGATTTCAAAAATTATTTCACCATTAAAATGCTACATTATCCCTGAGTAATCTAGGCTTATATTTAATATCCAAAATGTTTAAAAAAATAATGTTCACTAGTGCGAAGCCGGGATGGGCCGCTAGTAGTTAATACAAGTCTGAAATTACCAACCCGACTGAAGCAAGTATGGGGATCAATGCTTCTGCCTTCTCTGTATGATAAGAGGCCTTTCGCCTGCAGTGGGGCAATAATCGACTAGTATTATTATTATAGGCGTTTAATTAAACCTGCCTCATCATAGTCAGCAAGCAAGCCATTAGGCTTGGACCAATTCCATCTATCCTCAGTCTATTGACCTCAGTGACTAGCAATCATTGCAACAAATGCCAGTAATGGTACTGACACTTTGATATTGTGGAATATTTTATGCAAATTAAAAATTATAAGTAATCAATTTAGATATTTATTTAAGCTGGCCGGGGCAGTGTCACTTGTGATTGATTAGTGGTTCTGCGGATTCGAATCTGCTTGGCCACCATCGTGGTTTTTTCAAGCAATACCACCCTCCAGGGAGACAGTGTTAATATTCTGATTCCTAAAGCAAAAAAGATCCCTTTGAAAGAGTTCCCACAGGTGTATAGATGTGTAAACTTTAGCAATCTACACTTATTTTAGCTGTGTGCCGACAGATTTCGAACGTGATCGACGCTTGCTGCGCTTTCCTGGAAAGGCAACTGGACCCGTCCAACGCCATCGGCATCGCCAACTTCGGTGAGCAACACGGCTGCGTCGACCTAAAAAAGAAAGCCCATCATTTCATTGAGAGGCATTTTACGCAGGTATGGGAACATTACGTAATCAATCAAGTACTTCCTTACCTTTTTTCCTCTGGGATAATCCTCATGGATCCCTCGTCTGGGTAGAACGAAGGGGCTATGCTGTACTCCTACCTATTAAAACCTCACGGTCCCTACATTTACCATGAGACAGGGGCCCGGGAGATGCTTGTACCTATATTTGCCGCACGTTCGACTGATATCAACCCGCCATGCCTAGCGAGCCCCATTAAAATAAAGTACCTAGGCAATTAATCAATAGCTACATTTAAGTTATCTATAATCCAATCCAATTATCAAAAATAAAAACTAATACGCAGTAGATATAGCAGGTTTTTTGCTAACTTATCGGATCGCGGACTTCGACTCTATTTACTGACAAAATGGAGATGATAGTATTTTTTTTTGCAAACTCATACACAATTTATTATTTACACATTACCTATTCCCTTCTAATATCAATATCATCATGAATTCCTGAAAACTAACGTTAATAAAATCGCGCTCACGTGTTAACTCACAAGTCACAGCTGCAGTGATGATAATCTAAGTAAACAGTACAACGTGAGCGACAACGTGCGACATGACACGTTAAAATTGTATCCCGGGATAAAAGAGCGTCGTCACGCCGCGCCACGAACGCGGGGAATTACGTACCTACGTGACGCGTGGTTTGGTAACAATCATATCGCGAATTTCGCTACTATAGATAAGGGACATCGTGAATTTAACGTTGCCTGACGTCTTGTCAGTATTATGCGGATCGTAATCACACGAAATGAATTAGATTTTTGGTGGTTTGTGCTACTAGATATACCAAAAGCTAATCGTGACTTAAAGTTTATTACAAGAGAACGGTTATCATGGCAGCCTTTGTACGCTTTCCACTTGTCTCTATAAATAAAAAATCCTCTAGAGTCTAGATTTCCGTAGTCGTGCAGATGGCACTATTTTGTTGGCCCAAAACTTCGCTACTTCGACGGCAACTTTTATCCTCTAGATAAAACATAATAATGCAGAATTGGTGATGCAAACATGTTGTATATAGATACCATAGATAAGGATGTAGATAAGATATTATAAAACATCAAAAACTCCTTTGTCAGAACAATTTAAAGGAAGTTAGCATAAAGGCAAATTAATTAAATCTCATATTCTTTTTACAGGTGTGTCAAGAAGAAGAGTTCCTACAGCTAACGCCTCAAGAATTAATATGTATGATTCGGAAGGACGAACTAAACGTAAGGGAAGAAAGAGAGGTCTACAATGCAGTGTTGAGCTGGGTAAGATATTAAATATTATTATATAACATGTTATTCTCTCCCTCTCACAGAGAGACCTGTGTCCCAGCCGTGGGAACATTATTGGCTGTTTTTGATGATGATTTATGAACATGTAGTTATCAGTACCACGTGGTGAATTAGGGTCAAATCAGAACTTCAGACAACGGAAAATGGTTCGAGCAATTTACTGGCTTCATTGAAAATAGGACCGTATAACTATAGCCTAACATAGAAAATTGTAGGAATATCGACACAGTCGGTTCGTGCATGCTCGCGACTTGGTTACTCTACTTTAGGTTATGATAATAAGGTCCTATTTGCTATGCAGCTAGTAAATTCCTCAGACATTTTTCCGTTCTATCGGAACTGACCCTTACAGCCCGCTCCCTCTCACAGAGAGGAGGCGCGACTCTCAGCAGAGGGACAATAAAGAATGATCATCTAAATAACGGTGATAAAACTTGACCTTGATTTATGTATAATTAAAAATAATTTACTACACAACACATTAGGAATGTCTCATGCATAATACATTTTAGTGCTAATTTACAATGAACGAGTGAATATTACCTACGACAAAAGTGTGTCACTGTAGCGTTATTCAATACTAACCCCAAGTTGCTGCATGCTTGTTCGATATTATGATCTGTTGCCAAAGGTCAAATCGTATGTCAAGATTTGATTTGCTGTGCTTTTTTTTTGTCCAACTGATTACGTTAGCAATCATGAGATCATTTACATCATAATTATGAGAACAGTTCTCTTGTTCGAATACTGATCTCAATACTGAACTTTTTTACTAAACTTGTAAGTACTTATTAAAATAACAATTTTAGTTGGTGTGTATAAAGACTTTAATTTAATAAATATGATAATCGATTTTTATTAGAAGGAATTAATTAATTTGGACCATTTTACCAGCAATTAGTTTAATTTTTATTGCTATACCTTGTTTTCGAGTTCTCTGGTTCGAAAACTGATCTCAGAACAGAACGCTTAGAGACTTACGAGAGGACGTTTAGTAAAGCAGACAATAATTTATAGAGGGTGGCAGAGACATTGACGCGCAAACTGTAACCATGAATTTATCGCGTGTTACTGAACACTCTTGGGCCCTAATTCACCATAACCACGTAACGATTCCTTACTTCGAAACCACGTCAATTCCTTAGATCATACATGACATCTGCTAATATCGTATTAATAAAATCAACAAATTGCCTTGGAACATACAGAATATGACATTTCGATTCCTTAGCGTTACATACATTGGTTTCTAAAAAACACGATATTGACGTAGTTTGAACGTAGTAAGATTTCGCGGGAAATCATTATAACCATACAGAATTGGGGCCCTGTGTGTGATAAAAATTATCTGTGAATCATGAACCAGAATCATGTGGTTACAGTTTGCGCATCGATATCCCTGCTGCCAAGGGTGCGGGTTGTTCGAAAGAGATACCGTGGCCCCTGGCACACAGGCAACTGAGGGAACACGGGTGGGTTTTAGTCAGTAAAAGTCTGACACGCTCTTCCGCTCCACCCAGAGCGGGAGAAGTTATTATACGATTTCCTCACAAACAAAAAATAAATAAATGTGTATACCTACCTAAATACACAATAGTTCTCAAAATTTTCATAGTTCTGTAATAAGAGCTCCTAAGGTACCTTCTAAATGCTATCATGAAAAGTAAATTCCACCACATCCGATAATATCACAAAATAAATTGACAATTCACTTCTGTTATCGCGTGTTCGAACATAGTTATGGTTCGCGGAATAATCAACGTCAGTTACTCTTAAAAGCAGCGATTTTGTGCCAATAGCCCGAGGTCATTGCGTCACCATTATAGAAGAAAATTACCTTTACCAATACGAGGCGCGAAGAGCAAATAATAATTATTATCAAGTTTTGAAGGGTTTGTGGCTAAGTAATATCAGCTGCACGGGTTAATCGATCACGTTAAACTACGCCTGCCGCGGTAAGACCGTGGATGGTTGACCATCTTTACATACCAAGACCCCTCCGTGCCTCGAAAAGCACGTTAAGCCGTTTGTCCCGGATGTCATTTGTGGATCTTTGACAGTCGTTACGGGTCGTCAGAAGCCAGACAGTTTGAAAACCAGTACCAAGGGGTATCGTATTACCCAGCAACTGAGTTGTGGAGGTCAGATAGGAAGTCGATTCATGTAAACTACTGGTATTCAACTGCATCATCTTAGACTGGAAGCCGACTCTAACAAAGTTGGGAAAAGGCTAGGTAGATAGATGATGATGATATCAAGTTTTGTAAATCTTTGTATCATTTGTTGCATGGTAAGATTGTAGAGCAACGACCGCCATTCGGGCGGTCGTTGCTCAATGTACCCCAGTCGCGAATGTTGCCATTCTTCGGTGCTATCTTATCTCGCCAGATATCGTTGAACTCTTATATGAGCGATATTTCAAGTAAAGCCATGACTCTCAGTTTTGTTATCACTGAAAACAACGCTTTGGCAATAAATTACTTTACATGTTTTAAAGCAGTTTGTAAAGTGTACATAATGATGGCCATTCTTACTGGATTTTCACTAAAGACTGATACAAAAAACAGACCAAAGTTAAGAGTCTAACTGAGGGAACAATAATTTTATCGTATATGATACGTGAAACCAGAGAAATTATAAAACTAATCGATCACAATAATGTCATTGATATACCTACTCACTAATGTAACCAAATAATTCCTCGGGTTAGCTATTCAAAAAACAGCCCACGCAATAAAAAAAAACCTAGTAAACAATGATCGATCTTGCGTTGAGGTAAACAGCTCAAATCACTTATCTTCTGCGCCGATGTGTTTATCATTGAATGACGTGGACATGAATTTTGTAGTGTAATCAAATAATCACTTTATCGGAAAATTAATACGTCATTGTGAATTCCATAACGATTTTGTTCTCCTCCGAGCAATTAGTAATTAATTATTTAATATTTTTTTCAAAATAATCTTTGGCACAGATATTATGATTGGGTACCGTAGATTTGGACCTCTTATCTCTTATCAGTGCTAATTATAGGGAACAGCTCATGATTTGGTAATAACATTAGCTAGTCAGCAAGGCCGTAGCTGGTCTGATTGCCTAGGGTGCGCCTGCGCCGATACCCGTAATAGTTTTTAACACATTGTAAGTGTAAAAGGATGTAACGTAATCATAATCATCATAAAACTAGCTAATTTGCTGACAAATAAATATGTTTTCACAGAGTACATATAAGGACTAGTATACCGCATTGTTAGTATATAATACAAATAAGTAGGTACGTAAATAAATAATTATGAGACTCATGCTCTCATTAGTGTTATTCGTTGACATTCTCATGACTCGTATGTATAATATATCAATAAAATAAGCCAAGATGATGTGAATGTAAAATAAATTATTGTAGAGCGGCATTTCCCAAACTATGGGTCCACCATCGTCCTATTTTTCTAGGCCAACCCAACTGGTGGGTCACAGTTGGGTAGCTCTGGTCGCTCGAAAAATAGGACGATATCAAGTGAAGAACTTATTGACCTATCGGAAAATAAGTTACGTACTGTAAAATATGTAGTTTAAATCGGAAGCAGTTAACGAAATTCTGGCTCACAGTTGCTGATGACTATCCTTGGGGTAATTGGGTACCACACTAACAGTAGGAGTGGCTTTAATTTTGATAGTTGATCAAATTTTTTTGCGGTATTTACGTGGCTGAGCAAACAAATTTTTCGAACATATTCGGCAATGGATATAGCAATATCCTTCAAAACGTTTCAGATTCTGGTTGATGGTGAGTTTGTTTGGCAATTAGGGTGCTTGGCTGTTGCTTAAAATCGAAGTTAATGCTAAAGCTTTAATGACAAAAAATAGGAAACAAGTATGTATACACACGGCTACACATCAAGCTATGTATGAAATTCCAGTATAAGGTGATCTCGCATTGTATAGGATTTCCGTACAGTGCGAGATCAGCCTAAACTGGAAATGTATAGATTGATGTGTAGCTGTGTGTACATACTTCTCATTGCAATAGCATAGGTGTTCAATCCTGAATGAAATACTTATCTGTATTTCATTCAGGATTAAAATGCTCAATTGTATCTGAATGATTTTTTGTTATTCGCACAGTCCTTCATTCACATAGTTAGCATAATGAGCCTGTAATGTTCCCACTGTTGGGACACAGGCCTTCTCTTCATATGTATAGTTATGCCCCTTTTTCTCCATGAAAGCCAAGAGGTGAATCCCAAACTTAGAAGTTTTGATTAGGTGGGTACCGGTCTAGTCAACTTTGGGAACCACTGTTGTAGAGGATATTGGTTCTCATACAGGTACCTACAGTATCGACTGCATGTCGGTGCTTTAACCTTGAGCTGGCCTAGCGTTGTACTGAGTTTCAATAGAATCAGAAGCCAGTTTGTACTGGTTTTATTATTAGTGACGTGCGACCTGGCTAAAAAAGATAAGTACTTATTGTTTACATTGGTTAGGTACAAACTCAATAATAACACTTTCGTTATCTTCTTGACGGAAACATTTCTGCTAAGTATCTACCTAATGCGGATATGAAACACCAATCAGATTCGGCTGCTCAACAATCATTGGGTGAATAAATTGATAAGTATCAGGATTCAGGACGTAGCATTTTTTATTTAAATTACTTTATTTTTTTCGGTAAACGCAAGTTCAATTGAATGGTAGGCGGATTATTAATAGTTTTAACGGACGAACGGACAAACGTGTCATTCGATAATGAAGTCGTATGACGTTATCTGTCTTGTATACCTTGTTTTGGAACTATCACTGTGAACATTCTTTTGGTCATAGGGTGTATAGATGTTTTGGGACAATATCCTTACCTTGTTTTGGTAAAATAAATTGCTTACCATAGTCTCGAGTTTGTAAATACCAATTTCTGCACGTGTGTCCTAAAGTGATTTTCAACACATTTACGAGAAAACAGTACAATATGTAATGAAACAAACTTTTTCATTAGACTTTTTTTAATAGCAAATAATAAATTATACAAATAGGTAATTAATAGTAAAATTTGAACAATTATTGAAATTCAGTGAAATTTGCTGCTTTGGAAGCTTAACTGACTGGCTGACATTATTAATTTCACAGCAATTTGCACCTCATTCAAAATATCAGGTGGAGTAGATTCCATATTAATATCAGATTCCTTGCTTGAACTCATATTATTATTTTGTTTATAATTATCAGTCGGATAGTCGCAACAATCTTTGACGTTTCTATTATGAAAATGGCGCCACATGCACGCGGTGAAAATTAGAACTACATCTTTCGTCTTATTTACTCTTTAGTATTAAAGTGAGACAAACGTATTGAGCAAAAGCGCTTGCAAGGAGGTTCGATCAGTCAGCGAGAGTACCTATTTTACCGCACATTCCGTTGATTGGTGCGTAATTTTTAACTTTCGAACTATGTATACAGGCTTCGTAAATGCATTTTTGAGCAAATGTGTAAAAAACTATGTTTTGTACCTATACGGTGCACAAAATGTTATGAAACAAAGGTCATCGACAATAAAATGGTTCATTGTCAGTGTATACATCTTTTTGCTTTCTCTCTTTCTTTACCTTTTTTCAGCTTGGACGTAAGGTAGGATTTTAGGGGGCTTTAAGTCCAGGTTTCCTTACGATGTTCTTCTGATTTATGAATACCAATTATGTTATCTACAGGTGAAATATGACGAGGACAGACGGCATCCGCGCATGGAGCACATCCTGCAGGCGGTGCGGTGTCAGTACCTCACGCCCAGCTTCCTAAAGGAGCAGATGAGCACGTGCACCGTGCTCAAGAAAGTGCCCGCCTGTCGGGAGTACCTCGCTAAAATATTTAAGGTAAGATTAAAACATTTTTTAAATATTCGTCAGGCTTTCAGCTCTGGTCTATCGTTTTGTTTTGCTATTCTTGTGTTCTTTTTAAATATCCTGCCTGTCTAATATGGGCTGCACGACAAAATCTTAACATCGAATAATCTTGCGCTGAAAATAAACTTTGTTTACACATAGTTGTTTATATGACATTTAGGTTATTCAGAATTAATTTTTCCTGCGTATTTACCACGAATTTCGTGCTCTTTAACGATTTGGCCACATTGTTGCGTTACCTCAGATTTCTTTTCTTGCCGAAAATAAAGCTTCAGAAAACCTTTTGGTCTCTTGATAACCTTGAGAAATAAAGTACCTATTCCAATTCTCCTACAAATATTAATATCTTCAACCTGTTACAGGATCTGACTCTACACAAGAAGCCCGTGGTGAAAGAGAGGCGACCGAATACGCCGCGCATCATCTACGTCGCGGGCGGCTACTTCCGACATTCGATCGACTTGTTTGAGGCCTTCAACTTGGACGATAACTGTTGGACGACGTTGCCCAGGCTGACTGTGCCACGGTCAGGGTTAGGAGCCGCGTTTCTAAAGGTGAGCATAATAGAAATCGGTAGAGAAAATATTGATTTAGTTAGACACGTATAAAAACTTATCCGTCGCGGGCGGATTTTTTAGACATTCTATACTTGTTTGAGGCCTTCAACTTGGACGATAATTGTTAGACGACGCTGCCCAGGCTGACAGTGCCACGGTCAGGGTTAGGAGCCGCGTTGCTTCAGATAAGCATCAAAGGAATAGTTAGAAAAAAAAATGATTTAGTTAGACAAGTATGAAAACACATCTTATCCGTCCCGGACGGATACTTCCGATATTCTATCGATTAGTTTGAGACTTGGACGTCGCTGCCCAGGCCGACAGTGCCACGGTCAGGGTTAGGAAACGCGTTTCTAAACGTGAGCATCGTTAGAATAGATAGAAAAAATATTTATTTAGTTAGAAAGAGACAAATGAAAACATGCATCTTATCCGTCGCGGGCGGCTACTTCCGACATTCTATCGACTTGTTTGAGGCCTTCAAATTGAACGATAACTGTTAGACGACGTTACCCAAGCTGACAGTGCCACGGTTAGGGTTAGGAGCCGCGTTTCTTAAGGTGAGCCACGTATGATAACGTATCATATACGTCAGGCACTCGATAGACTTGTTTGAAACCTTCAACTTGGACGATAATCGTTGGATGACTCTGCCAAGGCTGCTAGGGTTTGTGACCGGTTGACGACAATGGACGCGCCTTTTAATATGGGACTAAAACAACAAGCTATAATATGGGTAAAACTGTGTCTACCTCTTCGGGAATACAAACTTGGTGTTATTTTAAACCTCTAAAGAAACTTAAATTCTACTATTTACTACTCAAGTTTTGCCTGGACACACCTGCCTAGGCTCACCCGACTATTTAAGGGTCGGCTCCTAGTCTTACCGGATGCAGCTGAATACCATTATTTTACATGGAGCGACTGGCTATCTGACCTCCACAATCCATCGGTAATACCCGGTAATATCGGATATTGTTATTATTATTGATTAGTTGTCAGAATTTAGGACTTCCGACGACCGGCAATGTAAAGTATTGCTTGAACATTTAGTCTAATCTATATTTTGATTTAAAAAAAAACACCAGAGCTACTAACCAAAGAAAAAATTAAGTAGTTTCGTGTTCTAAATAAAACCTACTCAACATAAATCAGTTTTAAATAATACTTGACAATAAAAGTCAACGTAAAGCACATAGGTATGTACGATACGTTCGCACTGCGCAATACCAAAGCCTAAATGTTTCCGAGTCAGGATGACGGCGACGAAATGTAACATTTTGAGCGTCATCGTTTAATAATATTTATTGTCCATATCTATCAGTCGCACACGGCATATCTTTTTGTTATATAATGGTGTTTCTTATAATGTGAAAAATTTGGGCGTAAAGTGGTTATTCTGGAACATTTTAAGAAATTGCTTATTTGAGCATGTTTATTGCCTTCAAAAATGTATTGACCAGTAGTGCATTTTTTTCTTAAAGTATTTTACTACGAGAACTCATCAAAATCAGACCATACTGTGGTACCTATATCAGTTTATTCAGGCAATTTTTTGCGATCCCACATCACGGGCTAGTCGCTGAATATTAATAGCCGTATGGGTCGACCGAATATTAAGCTACGCTAGCCTCGGTCGATTCGTGGATGAGTACCTATCGATTACTTTTCGAGACATCCCCCCGTTACTCAGAATGCACGTTAAGTCATTCGTCCCGGCTGTCATTCGTAAATCTTTAACAGTCGGTACGGGCAGTGGCGTGCAGTTCATAAAGACAGAAAGACGCTGCCTACCCTACCTATATCAGATAAATATGTAAAACTAATATTATTTTATCATTAAAGAAAAAATCTTTATTCATAAATCAGCGCCACCTGTCGAGCGTCGGTCGTATCATTAGAATCATCGATACAATACCCGTTCGTTCGTACAATTTGATGCAAATTCGCATTGCGATGCACTAGCGCCGCTGAATGCCTCGGGAGAAACACGTACTATTCGCGTTTTAATGTTTACATATGAGGTCTCGTGGTCATGCAGATTTATTGTGTGTGCGTTCCTATACATACGTGGCACAAAATGTAACAAATTATGCACACAACCGTATAGCCGTACACAGGCGCGGTCCGAGGGGGGTCCTAGGGGTCATGACCCCCCCCCCCCCAAAGCCGTATCGGTAAATTAAATTAAATAAACGTTTATTTCAGGAAATTATTCCCATATAAAGCACTACAAATTACATTACACGTTAAAATCATTAATCAATTACGAATAAATAATAAATTAAAGTTAATTAAAATAATAAATTAAAGTTACAGCACATTCACAATTATAGTCAATTAGGTTAAAATTCATTCGATTACAATTAATAAAGTACAAGTAAAGCTTAAAATGGTAATTTTCGAAAATATAATATATTTTCTTATTAATATGTAGGTAATCTTTATCTGTGACCCCCCTAGTCTTTGGCTGCGACCGCGCCTGGCCGTACACTGGCTATTTACGATTTTTTCAACGAGACGAATTATGAAACTTACCGAAGTTTTCTGAACAAAGTTGGTTATTGGACTATTTTAAAAAGTAGCATCGTTACATTGAATTGTCGCCACTTAAACAACCATTACTTTTTGTCGTATTATTTTCATATTCCGAGAAATTCCGACGCCATTGTTTGTTTTGATTTATTTGGTTTGGTTGTGAATTTGTGATCTATGATAGCATGTATTTAAGATTTTAACGTTGATAAATAGTGTGAAAAATTTATAAAATTCACTGTGAAAGTTGATCAGGTGGCGTGGTATAGAGAAATTAGAAAATTATGCATTTTCAAAGCTATGCATCGGTGAAAAACAAAACAAGTGAACGTGAAAAGTAGTTGATCACCGGATTTGCAATTAATAGGTACAAAACAATATGATTCATTTAATTGCCTCACAGGTTGCATGCTGTGCAGGTACAGCAATCGGTTATTCTGTCTTTTTTGGCCGTTTTTTATTTCTGCCTACCCTATCTAAAAACTCTGTGCACGTCACTGGGTATGGGTGACACATATAGGTATCGTGTAACCCAGTAACTGGGTTGTCGAGGTCAGATAGACAGTCCAAGTAAAATAAAAAATATTGTATTCAGCTGCATCACGTTAGATTGGAAACTGACCCCATCATAGTTGGAAAAAGGCTAGACGAATGATGATGATATAAAATTATGTAAATCTGTGCTTGATTTAAAATTTATTAATAAATCTTTCTATTTGTGCAGGGGTTATTCTACGCAGTGGGAGGTCGCAACACGTCGCCGGGCTCGTCGTACGACAGTGACTGGGTGGACGTTTACAACCCCGCCACGGAACATTGGAGACCTTGCAGTCCTATGTCAACACCGAGGCACAGGGTATGTAATCAAATATAGTAAAAACTGCCAGATAATAGTGACTTTTTTGGTCATTGACATAAGGTCACGATAAAATCGTCGTAACACCGTGTAGGAACCTCTGTTTTATTTTCATATATTTTGATTATTTCTCTAGTCAAAGCCTACGACGAAAACGGTTTTCCGCTCAGATGATTACCTCTGTTCATTCACATTTCATTTGTTTTAGTAGCTTTCATCATCTCAGCCGAAAGACGTCCACTGTTGGACATAGGCCTCTCCCAGGCTCTTCCACTTCGACTGGTGTTGTGCTTCCCACATCCAGCGGATTCCCGCGGCCTTCACAAGGTTATCGGTCCACCTTGTGGGAGGCCTTCCCACTCGTACGTCTTCCGGTACGCGGTCGCCACTCCAGAACCTTTCGGCCTCATCGGCCATCTGTTCTGTGAGCAATGTGCTCTGACCACTGCCACTTAAGTTTGGCAATTCTTCGGGCTGTCGCCGGTCGCCTGCGGATCTCTTCATTCCATTACTCGACCACGTTTGTGAGCGACCACGTTTCTGTGCCATAGATCATCACTGGCAACACACTGCCACTGGTCAAAGGCTTTCGTCTTGTGACACTGCGGTATTTAGGACGAGAAGATATTGCGAAGCCTCCCGAACGCTGCACAGCCGCTTGTAGCTTCATAGAATAACAATAGAGATTTAAATACGTAAAAGTTGAATGAGTTTGAAATAATTAATTATCTTTGTTAACAGGTAGGAGTAGCAGTAATGGACGGACTATTATATGCAGTCGGCGGCTCCGCTGGCTCTGAATATCACAAATCAGTAGAATGGTAAGCATAACACATCATATATTAGTAGTATCTATATGTAGTGCGGGACTTTACCAAGCTAGACGGAGCGACGACTGAAGCCAAAATGTTTCGCAACACGTGTCTCGCGACGTCACGTGACACCGCTCGACTTCATGCTCACGACCTCTTTCGTGGTCTTCACTGCCGTCCAACATGTCATGCAAAGTCGGACGACGTCACATGACTTAGTAAGATGTCTCTTGATACACATGTCTTGAGTTAACACATTCGATGCCAAGCAAGAAAAATAAAAATAATTAGTTTGTGTGCCCACAACTCGCATCCGAGTCGTCGCTATAAGTAGTCTCGCTAGTCGGGTCCTGGGCATGAACAGAATCATCAATAGCTACTTATTGCGACGACTCGGATGCAAGTTGTGGGCACACGAATCAACTATTTTTCGACCCATATGCTGGGTGCTTGGCATGGAATGTGTATAGACGGCTTTAAAAGATGACGACCAGAAGCGGAAGGCGAAAAACCGGGACTGGGAGAGGGCTACGTCCAGCAGTGCGATAAGCTGAGATCATTGGTTAATAGCTATATGGGTGTGGCTTGTGTTACGAGAACTTAATATTTATAATATTACGATGGTTACAGTGAACAGTCCATAAATTATGTGATATGTGATCTAAAAATTCTAGCTTCAAATTGATATTTTTCTTTCTTGATATTGTGGCAAACTAAACTATTGATAAGGAACGACTACAAAAACTGCCTTCTAATCAATAATAATCAAAACAGATATTGCTCGGGTACTTTGGTAAAATAACTAACAATGAAATTAGCTATGTTAACTGCTATATGCGAACAAAGGATTTAAGATATGAAAAACTAGTAAGCATGATATGGATATTTGGTCCAAGGCGACAAGTCACTAACAATAGGTTTTTTGCAACGTGTACGTTACTTGCTATGATAAAAAAATGTTCCTATAGTTTAACTTTATAGGTAGATATAGATAGATGGAATATGCGTTGTTTGTACACGGTACAGCCGAATTCAAACTGTCTGAATAACGGATTTGAAGTGCGCTACTCGTTGCGCAGTGCGACGGCCCTAACCCCCGCTGACACATTAATTTGTTACTGCGCAGCGACTCGCCTCATGTTCAAAATCGTCACACCTTATACAGGAACAGTATCGTTTTTAGATAGTCCAAATAATAATTTTCTGTGCAATTATTTAAACAAAGTTTTTATTCAAGTCTTTAGCTTTCCAGGGTACGACACGTTCAAAACTAAAGACTTTTTACCGATCTTCACTCATTCAAGTGCCCCACATAATTCAACTTAATTATTATTGTCTCAAAAGTTTAAGTTAACTTGTATGTTAACTCCTATTCTTTCTTTGCAGCTACGACCCCGAACGTGACACATGGACGTCAGTAGCCTCAATGGGTTGCGCCCGCCTTGGCGTGGGTGTAGCCGTCGTCAACCGACTGTTGTACGCAGTCGGAGGGTTCGACGGCGCGCGACGCATTGCCTCCGTCGAGTGCTACCATCCCGAGAACAATTGCTGGAATGAAGTCGCGCCGATGCATATAGCAAGAAGTGGGGCTGGTACGTAAACATGTATTTTCATTACTACCCTCCCTCTGCTTTCTATTAACTCTTGTCCTCATAATTATATCTGAGTGGATGGTATTCTTATGTGGTCCTTCGAACCGGATTGCGATGATTTATTACATCAAAAACCAAACCATCGATCAGATCGACATTTGGATCGCCACATGCTAATATCCATTATTGTTACTACATGGTTTTCGGTTCATAAAACGACGTCTAAAAGGCGTGTCTGTTTCAGCGGCGCGGCCACGGCGTAATGTCAAAAAAATAATTTTACCAAGATTTTCTAAAAATTTGTAAAAGTTTATTACCAAAACCATAAATTTGTCAAAGTTATGGTTAAAAAGTTAGAAGGGTTTGAACGTGGCCGCGCCATTGAAACGCGGAGAACCGCGCGGCTACGGAGATCTTTAAAACTAAGCGTTGCAGAGACCTGAAATTTAGGTAAATGATAGATTGAATTTGTAAAAATATAGAAAAAAATCCTAGGTGTATATTTTAGGAGCTGCAAGACTATAACCCCATGGCCGCGCCATTGAAACGGTGAAAAACACGATACGATATCGCCGATATCTCGCTGAAAAAACATCGTAGACGACTGAAATTTTTTGTAAAACCTAGATTAGAATTTTTCGAAATTAGTAAAAATAGAACAAAAAATCCTAGGTTACATTTCAGGAGTTGTAAGGTTAAAATCACATGGCCGCGCCATCGAAACGGTGAAAATCACGTTATCGCCGATATCTCGCTGAAAAAGCATCGCAGAGGTCTGAAGATTTTTGTAAAACCTAGATTTGAATTTGTCGAAATTAGTAAAAATACAACAAAAAATCCTAGGTTTATATTTCAGGAGCTGTAAGGCTAAAATCACATGGCCGCGCCATCGAAACGGTGAAAATCACGTTATCGCCGATATCTCGCTGAAAAAGCATCGCAGAGGTCTGAAGTTTTTTGTAAAACCTAGATTTGAATTTGTCTAAATTAGTAAAAATACAACAAAAATCCTAGGTTTATATTTCAGGAGCTATAGTACGGTATTGCGTTGAAATAAGTCGTGATTATCTATCGAAGAAAGTAAGTAGTAGCGAGATTTTTTTTGTAAACAACAATAATTATTAATATGTAGAACTACCGATAATAGATAAAAACAATTATTTTGTTTTATAAAGCCTTAAAATACGTTTTGAATATTTCGTTAGGGTGACCATGGTTTATTGTTTACAGAAAACTTTCCACCTATTGTGTAAGAAATTATATCTCAAGGATTCTAAATGAAACCATGAATTCAGCGTATCATTCTAGACGCCCCGTCGGTTATACAATAAAAAATCAGCTGTTTCATTGAAAAGTGCAATATCTATGCGGTCAAAATGTATTGAACAGCTGTTTTTTTTTTTGTATAACCGACGAAAAATTTCTTCTCTGGGGGTCTACCCCCAAATTCATTCATTCATTTTTTTTTTCATTCATTCTAGAGAATGATATACTGAATTCATGGTTTCATTTAGAAGCCTTGAGATAGAATTTCTTACACAATAGGTAGAAAGTTTTCTGTAAACAATAAACCATGGTCACCCTAACGAAAAATTCAAAACGTATTTTAAGGCTTTATAAAACAATTGTTTTCTTTTTTTCTTATTATCGGTAGTTCTACATATTAATAGTTGTTGTTTACAAAAAGAAAATCTCGCTACTACTTACTTTCTTCGATAGATAATCACGACTTATTTCAACGCAATACCGTACTACAGCTCCTGAAATATAAACCTAGGATTTTTTGTTATATTTTTACTAATTTCGACTAATTCAAATCTAGGTTTTACATAAACTTCAGTCGTCTACGATGTTTTTTCAGCGAGATATCGGCGATATCGTGTTTTTACCGTTTCAATGGCGCGGCCATGGGGTTATAGTCTTGCAGCTCCTAATATTACACCTAGGATCTTTTTCTATTTTTAAAAAAAAATTACAAATTCAATCGTTATTTACCTAAATATCAGGGCTCTGCAACGCTTAGTTTTAAAGATCTCCGTGGCCGCGCGGTTCTCCGCGTTTCAATGGCGCGGCCACGTTCAAACCCTTTCAACTTTTTAACCATTACTTTGACAAATTTATGGTATTGGGAATCAACTTTTACAAATTTTTACAAAATCTTGGAAATTATTTTTTTGAAATTACGCCGTGGCCGCGCCATTGAAACGGACACTAAAAGGCTTTGCAAAGTGATAGTTAACCAAGCTATATTAAGCCGAAACATATTTGAACTAGAAGAGCAGTGTGATACCCCAGAGCAGATGCAACTAATTAGATTTATGTCGTAGGTTCTACCTCAGGCAGGCACTTTACTATCTGTAAAACGTCTTGACGAAACCGGCATGTCCTAGAAGTAAAAACTCGAAGACATGTAACATCTACCAACCCGCATTAGGCCCGCGTGGTGGATTACGGCCTAGTCGCTCTCATGGAGAGAAGGCCTGTGCAGTGAGAACATTATAGGCTGATTATTATACTATACATATTCTCCTGTCTATCAATAGAAGAGTACTTCTAGAGCTGATTATAGTATACATATTCTCCTGTCTATCAATAGAAGAGTACTTCTAGAGCTGTGGCAGGATGGATTATCCATTTTCAATTGTTACTTCAAAATAAGCCTGCACAGCGAAACCTCGCCGGGCGATTGTTTCTCGCACTCGCATATAAATAGTAGTTTCAGATTATGAAATATCATCCGTCAAGTTTATACATTGATGAATATTTTCTATATTTTTAGGTGTAGCAGCAATGAGCCAATACATCTACGTGGTGGGTGGATACGATGGGTCGCAGCAACTAGCGTCGGTGGAGCGATACGACACAGAGCGAAACACGTGGGAACTGGTCGCGCCCGTTCACATCGCGCGCTCAGCACTCTCGCTTACTGTCCTCGATAACAAATTATATGCGCTTGGTTAGTATTTCACCTTTTTACATTTACTTTATCTGCGACGTGTAAAACCTAGACAACTCTATGCCATTGAATTGTGGCAGCCAGCAGTCTGACGACGGACGAGAGAACCACATTTACTTTGGGTTTGTGTTGAGTTGTTAGTGTGCTACGGCCTAGAGTACGACTGAATATTGTTTACTATTATCGGCCGAAATATCCGTTTTCTACCGATTTAAAAAAAAAATCTTTTAGAACTTCTAAAAGATTTCTTTTTCTCAATCAATACTTTCAATTGAATTATTCTGAGTAAATCGATAGTTACACTAACGAATAGCCGAATAACAATGAAAATACAAAAAAGAATGTATTCTTTCTCGCTTATACCATGGGATTATTTGATTATTATTAATTTTATTATGACTGAGCAAACTATAAAGTTTCGTATGATTTCAGTTTAATAATAATTGAAAGCTTGACAGTTACATTTCTTTTACTTTTATGAAGAAAATACTATCGACAATAATTCGATTTTCGTCCGAAAATGCTCATGGGAGCGGTTTTCATTTTCGTTTTCAATCGAAAAAATTAAACTATTTTCGGTCGTACTCTAGTTACGGCCACAAGAGCCCGCAATATGATAAACACAAGATCTTGAACATAATTTGCTCCCCTATATGACAATTTGGACAACTTAACTTTCGCATAGTCAGCCTATAATAATGGTATTAATTCGTTGTCCCAGGTGGCTACGATGGCACGTCGTTCCTGGACATAGTGGAGGTGTACGACCCGGCCGCCAACACGTGGAGCAGTGGCACGGCGCTGACGTCGGTGCGCTCGGGCCACGCCTCGGCCGTGTGCTACCAGCACGTGGCGCCGCACTGCGACCTCGCTGAACAAATACCCACCATCATAAAGAAACTCGGCAAACGACCTTCCGCCTCAGGATCCTCAGTTTCCGGGACATCTTCCGGCTCAACCATGTCCAGAAACGATGACATACCTACTGCTAACAACATTATAGGAACCCTATCCAATCCCAGAACGCCCAGCGATTACATGTAGTGAATACAACCGGTCATCGTCAACAGTGATTATTTCTGTAACTCGTTCGCGCGTTTAGCTCAGCTCGCCAGGGACGTATACTTGCCGTAATCTCAATGACATCCGGTTCCAATTCCATTTTATACTACAAAGCGTGACCTGAGAAGTTTAATTTATTCAGATCCTGACGATTTTGGGACAATATTTTAAAAATATTTTTTTATAAAAGTTGAACGCGCCATTATCTAAATAGTTTACACCGGGTGATATCAAAAGTGTGCGTCACCAAGTCACGGTCGATCGCTAAACTGTCAACTCATCTGTTATAATCGATTATCACCAACTGATTATGAGTTCCGAGTAATCAGCGAATCCAAATAATATGGGAAATATTATTTGTAACGAGTTTGTAAATAATAAGGAAAAATTGTTTTCCAACATTGTAACCGGGAGAGAAACATCTACAATAGTATGTCTGAATTTGTCCTAAATTAATTTGTTGAGGCTCCTTTTTATGATGTCACAACAAAGTTGTTTTAAGTTAATACAAGCAATATTATTTGAAAAAGACTTACTGGTTAATGTAAATATTTTTTAAGTTGATATGGAAATTAAATATATCTTTAATTAAATTAGTTATAATTATGTACAAATTCCTATAAGCTTAGGTGTTAATCATTCTTTCCAATATAGATAGAGACTATTGAAAATGTAAATATAATTTACAATAATTTATAAGGAAAATAAAGACTGTTATGGGAATATACCAAGTATTTTTATTTACTACACAATCAAACAGTCTAAAAAATATGTTTAAAAGTTGAAGCAATTAAGTATATGATGCAGAGAAACTCTTTACTCCATAGTGGTTTTCCTCAAGGCCTGGGACAAACAACATGCGCGCGCGCAGGCTGCACACGACCTTCTGTGACAATGCTCGTATTGAGACACTAACCTTTTAACCGCTTACGTCGGATCAGTGTCTCCATATGTAAATCGAGAGTTACCGTGTTGCAAGGATAAAAATACGGTGTTTCTAGACAAAATTACGGTGAATCTGCTAAAAGTGTACCGTGTAAATTACCGTATAATTTTTCAAAGGAAAAAACAACATTTTGAACCAAATCAAGTCTTGAATATATTTGCTTTTATAATTATTAACTACTAGCTTTTGCCAGCGGCTTCGCCCGCGTGGAGGTCGATGTATTATACATATAAACCTTTCTCTTGAATCACTCTATCTATTAAAAAAATCTGCATCAAAATCCGTTGCGTAGTTTTAAAGATTTAAGCATACATAGGGATACAGGGACAGAGAAAGCGACCTTGTTTTATACTATGTAGTGAAGAAAATTTAAATAACATGTGAAACATCAAACATGCAGTATTTAAACATAATATTATTCTGAATCAGACTCTCCTAGCACGACAGTGTCTTTTTCGTAAATGGATTTATTCATTTTTGACAACATGTCGTTAGTTGGCTTGAAATCCATGCAGTTTTTGTCATTTCTTTTAATTGATTGCTGGGTGAAAATATTCCCTTTTATGGTTTTGGTTAGTTTTTTTCTTTTTTTCTGTTTTGATATCATCGACTTGGGTGAAAATGCGCTCGCACTCGGCATTTGAATGCGGCAGCGAAAGCACACCCAGCATGAATTTCGGAAGTTCCTTAAATTTGTTATTTCCGTCTATATCTTTTAGCTCTAAAATCGGAAAAAATACATAATTTTTATATAGTACATACGAATAGTTAAGTCCAAATCAATAAAAAACAGTTAACTTAAAATAACCAACCCTGTGCCAAAATACATCAGCTTTTTCGGTAACAGCCTGCCAGCGGTAACAATTAATGGAAAATTTCTCCATTCGTCATATAGTATTTGTTGTTTATCCAGTGTTTTTGGACTAAAACGTGGCAAAATGCTAAATAACGTTGATAATGTAGGTAGCAGACGTACACAATTCTGGGCACAACTTAGACAAATCAGTCAGCACTGGGTCATTCACACTGTACCTCTTTCTGATATCCACACAGGCACTGAAGATAAATTTTCTGCAGTTGATTTTGAACTCTAGCAAAATATCTTGTTTGTCTGAAATTTCTGGCAACTCCAACTGCCTACTAACTCCCAGTCCCAGATACACATCTTCCAAATTCAGATAATGGGTGGTATTTGTTGCATCAATATCGTCGAGTTTTGTTGCTTGCACATAAGATCGCAGCATGAACGAGGAGAGCAGTTCTGTGTAAAGCTGCGCCATCTTGTCGTGCATGTCAATTATTACCGTCGATATCTATAAATTTCGGCAGTATCCATGCCAAAAAAAAAAAGCTTTCATGATGATGGCGGAGGACAGAGAATGTTTAGACATGGACCCTCCATGTCTAAACATTCTCTGTCCTCCGCCTCGAGCCATTTTCCATCAAAATAAAGCCGCAGCGCGTCCCATTGTTCTATGATTCTATTTACTACTGGAACCAGAGAGAGCCATTGGGTCCGCGCAGGCCTTAATATTTTATGTACTTCCGTTTCCGTAAACAACTGGAAGTCTTTGAATTCTGCTTGGTGTTTGCTGCTGTTTGAAATAGTTATAAATTGCTAACTTTTCAATGTCTGGTGGCAATTTCTTCGAGGCATCGCTTGTGCATAGATGTAAAGAGTGACATATGCACTTAAATACTGTGATACCGGGGCACTTCTCACGAGCTTCCTTTTTATTCCAGCTCTAGCTGTTTTGGAAGAAGAAGTTGGTCTTGTGTCGCTATCATTACTTTCAGTATCACTCTCCTTTGTTAACCTTCTAATAGTACTACAGACTACTCAACTCACTCACTAACAATACTAAAACAAATATTAAACTTAAAGCCGTAAAACCTCTCCATTACTTTGAAATTACGAATATTCTACGATAAAAGCTTGAAATTGAAACTGTTTGTTTAGTAACTCGAATAAAAAACAACGTAGTAAATTTTACGTCATTCACACCCATCACTCTTACAAATTTCACTCTTTCCTATATTTAAATATGGACGAGAATAGATTGCGTGGAGATAAACTTTTAGGTATTGGGGATTTCCCTGAAATTCTCGGCAACGAAGGAGCAGTGTTGCCATTAAAAAAATTGTTAAGTTGACTGACTAAGATTCGTTTTAGGCAGTACATGATGAAATATTTACAACAACGTAATTTATACTGGCATTACAGTGAATTACAGTGATATATGACACGGTAATACATTCTTACCTTGACGGTAGATAAATACCAGATTGCGGTGCATCTACGGTAATTACCGTGTACATGGAGACACTGCGTCGGATTAATCTGACAAAAATGTTCAGGTCCATTTCTCCAGAGATGTATATTTACGACCAAAATACCACAGCTCGTTTAATCTGCTTTTTTATTTAATTATGCTGTATTCTATCAAAAAGATGTTTATATTAGGTAAATAGTTAGTTAAGTAATCATTTACAATTTAATACACTAGTTTCTTAATTAGAAGTCCTAAAAATAATGTCCAAAGTTAGATGAATTACTAATATTATTTTTAGAAAATTGTATTGATGGACAACGCCCATGACGGAAAAATCCGACAATAGGGGATGCGACATATGCCAAGATTTACCGATACAAAAATAATAAAACTTAAATAAAAATATATCTCTTTATATTGACTAATTAACTATAAAACAAATACAGCAATTGTTAATAAAACATTTTTTTACAATATTTGTGTGCATTTCATATACACTCGGCGTCACAAAAATCGCACCTCTTTAAGAATTCCCTTCAAAGTCATTTTAACCCTATTAATCAATGGTAGACATATGACTGTAAGGTATCATTGGAAAGGCAATTCATTTAAATTTCAGAATAAATCAATGGATTTGGTTTTTTGTTTACCAGGGAATAAAAAAAAGCAAGCAAATGCAAATGATTAAAAAGTTAAATTTTATTTTATCAGCAAAAATTACAAAGAAGTCCTTAAAAACAACTTAAAACCTAGTGTTACCCCCTCTAGCCCTGATGACTGCTTCCATGCGTCCTCTCATGGACCGAATTAATGTGACAACAGTCTCTTGAGGAATGTTGTCCCATTCTGCAACGACGGCATCTTGGAGGTCTTGGAGAGTGGTAGGGGCAGGATCACGTGCCCGTACTCGCCGTTTCAGTTCATCCCAAAGATGCTCAATAGGGTTCAGGTCTGGACTTCGCGCCGGCCAGCGCATAACAGGGATTCCAACTTCTTGCAGGTAGTCTCTTACAATTAAAGCGGTGTGACAGCGGGCGTTATCGTGCATTAACGTGAACCCACTGCCAACAAAACCAGCATAAGGGACAACCAGCTCCTCTAAGATCTCTGTTATGTACCGAGCAGCAGTCAGCGACCCTTGCCCGCGAGCACTTCCAGCCCGAGAAACGCACACAAGGTTCGTTTTACCCTCGATTGACATGCCGCCCCAGAACATGCACGAGCCACCCCCGTATTCCACTGTCTCTTGAATACAGGCTTGCACGAATCGTTCCCCTTGCCTCCTATACACTCTTCGACGCCTGTCGTTGCAGAAAAGACACACCCTCGTCTCATCCGAGAAGAGCACAGCCCTCCATTGGTCTATTGTCCAATCCACATGGTCACGGGCAAATTGCAACCGGTCTCTCCTATGCTGTGCAGTTAATTTTGGCCCTGTAGCAGCCCTATGAGCTGCAATTTTCTTCTCCCGCATTCTTCTTCTAATCGTGGAGACGCTTACAGAAGTTCTGCGAGCTGATCGCAGTTGTTGTTGCAGCTCAACAGCATTGGAGAACCGATTACGTAAAGACGTCGAAACAATGAAGCGATCGTCTCTTTCGGATGTGCACCGTTGTCTTCCAGATCCACGTCTTCGGATATAGCCACCAGTCTCTTGGAAGCGTTGGAACACTCGTCGAACGGCAAAACGACTCAAGTTCAGTTGCCGAGCAACATCACATTGCCGCATCCCTGATTGCAGTAGTGCAATGACTTGAGCGGCTTCATCTGCAGTGGTATCCATCTTCTGGGGTATTTTTCTTGCTGTAGCTGTTCACGTGTGTTCACTTTAAAGGTTGAATAGCGAATGACTCACATTTAACCCGGGTCGCCCGTTTTATACCCTTGTAGGGAGGTGCAATTAGTGGCCGTTGTAATGCGTATTTTGACAACATTTTTTTTAACGTTACGTGCTAATGAGATCTGTTGTGTTTAGGAATTCTAACTGTTGTTAATTTAAAGGTCGTTAAACATACTTTCAATTGATACCAATATTAATAAGGTTTAATGTATTCGTTACTGGCGGGACATGTTTTAAACTTATTTTCGAAGAGGTGCGATTTTTGTGACGCCGAGTGTAGTTACTTTGAAATTAAGTAAATTTACTTGTGAAAAATCAGGGACTGAATTGATGGTTTTCCCACCATCAATTCAGTCCCTGATTCCTAGCCAACACGTTTCGAAACTTACTCGCCCTGCGCCACGGTCGGATAAAAACGACCGCTTCGTACGTCATAAACGAGTGCCGACTTCTGCAATTTTCCATCAGTGTTGTGCTTATGCATGTAGTTTTACGTTCGTGTGTCGATAAATATGTGTATTGAAATGTATTATATCAATAACAGTTTCATTAATAAATAAATGTGGTGCCCTATCCAAAAACATTTACATTAAGGTAAATTATAATCATTACACATATACACCATAGAATAGAATAAAATGTGCTTTAATATACACACATTTTTTTTAAATACATTATAGAAATTTAAAAAGACCATTTATTATTACAGTATATTTAGTATAAAACAAAGTCGCTTTCTCTGTCCCTATATCTCTATGTATGCTTAAATCTTTAAAACTACGCAACGGATTTTGATGCGGGTTTTTTTAATAGATAGTGATTCAAGAGGAAGGTTTATATGTATAATACACCGACCTCCACGCAGGCGAAGCCGCTGGCAAAAGCTAGTTACAGTATAAACAAAAAACATTGGACAGTTCGACTCCACTCATTCCTTATCCTAGCGGAGAGCCTGGATCGTAAAACTTTATTGCTATTTATTGGCACTTTTTAATTAAAACTTTAAAACATGCGTGCAAGGTTGAATTTGTTCTGGTGTACTTTGACCAGAGAGTATACCGATACTCTCTGGTCAAAGTAAAAAAATATTGCTTTTTGTACATAGCTTTGTGAAATAAACTTTAAGCGTTGCGTTTAAGGTTGAATTTACATTAATGTATATTTATTTCAACTGGCATTACCTAAACACAATTTGGTGACAGTTTTAAGAGAACTTTTGCTTGGGATTGTGTATCTAGTTCTTTATTAGTGATTGATGCATTAGAATCATCTTTATACAATACATCTTTCTAAGTTAGATTTATTCCATAAGAACAAATAAGTGCTTGTGGAAGAAATCTAACTTATGAGATATATTAATGATTTTAATGACTATAATTCCGTAAATACGTACCTGTTATAGTTGCAAATCATATTTAGATCAAAATACAACCTAACACTGACCTGAAAATTGCAAAAAACGTAAGAAAATTTTAATTTCGCGCTCTACCACTGCGCATTCACCTAAAATTAGTGTAATACAAATTGTGATTGTGATGAATACCTATCATTACCATCTAAGTCAATTAAACTGTTATTGATATTGTCCAAATATTTTTTTTTATGTTTGTTGTTAATTGTTTAGTAGGATATAAATGAATACACATAAGAACTTATTACCTGTACCTACTTACTATTGAGAACTAAAAATGGCGAGGTTTATCTCTGGACTGATTTTATTGCGAGCAAAGTAATTCTGTAGTCAAATTGCACACATTAAAAGTATTTACACTGACAAGTATCTTTTCATAAATACATGATCTTAACCTAAGTGATCTCATTCCAAATACTGTGGTAACTGAATAATATCTAAATCCTTCATCTTAATTCCCAAACTCTGATCATCGCGACTTTTCCATAAGATTGCATTGCGATACTATGACATCTTCACATTCCACAGTTATTCCTAAATCGAATTCCTATAATTACAAAATCATCGGTGGTTGTTTTACCCATTTTCTGCGCCTCTTCACAAATGTTCTCACATTCGGTGCGTCATTAGCTGCTAAAGTACTTTGCTCAGTTTGGTTGACTACTTGTTCTACATTAGTGATAGTTGCAACCGCTGTGTTTATACATGGTTTGCAGCATCAGCTTGTAGATGATTAACTGTTGAGAATTCTGTTTGTTGCACACGACTTCTGTGACAAGTATGACAACATTGGAATTTACGAGTCACATTGGAGTAACACAGTCAAACTGCACACATTACACTACAACATAACTATTTACACTGAGAAATAATGCTATTTATTTTGAGAAAGTCTTTACTCCATAGTGGTTTCCCTCATGGCCTTTAAGACCTGGGGCAAACAACAAACGCGCGCGTAGGCTGCCCACTACTTCTGTGACAACGCTCGTATCGAGACATAAACAGTAAAATAGTCAAACTGGATACATTAAAACTTTAATTTACACTGACAAATATCGTTTCATAAATACATGATCATAACTTAAAAAATGTTATTCAAAATAGTGTGGGAACTAAATAATATCTACATCCTTCATCGTAGTTCTCAAACCCTGATCATCGCGAATTTCACACAAGATTGCACTGCAATACTATGAGATCTCCGCATTCCATAGTTAGTTCCTAAATCGAATTCTTATAACTACTCAGTCATTGGTGGACGTTTTACGCCTTTTCTTCGCCTCTTCACGAATATTCTCACATCAGGTGCGTCATTATCTTCTAAAGTATTTTGCTCAGTTTGGTTGACTACTTGTACTGCATTAGGGATACTTGCAACCGCTGCCCTTACACGTGGATCACAAATTACATCCGTTTTTGCAACATCAGCTTGTAGAGGATTCACAGGTGAAAATTCTTTTTGCGGTGTAGACGTAGCTAAAGCTGTCAAGATATCCCTTTGACATACCTTTGTAGCCGGAAAGAGATGAATATCTTTAGTGTTCTGTATTGCATTAACTTCGACATCAGTAGCAGGTTTCGTTTCTTCCATTTTATTTTCATACGTGATTTCAGGCTGTATTCCTTTTGAAATTATTAGTGTTCTGACATTAGGGTCATTTGAGTCAGTTCCGGGGTTCAAAATTTCATAAATGATAGGTGATGGAAGTAGGTTAGGGTCTACTGTTACTTCTTTCATTTTGGAAGATTTTTTCTTTTTAATTTCATTAAGGACTTCTCTATCGTCTACATCTGTATTAGATATTTGTAAAATAGCTTTAGGAATGTCGTCATGTGCTTTTGTTTCTTTTATTTTAACTTCAACTCTGTTTTGTGTCTGTGTATCAGGAATTTCATCTTTATCAATCAGCGGGGAAGCATCAATTATTTGGTTGATTTTCATGTCAACAGCGTCTTGCGCGTCTTCACAAATGGGTAAATATGAAGGTATTCCTAAATCCTCTGGAGTCATTAAACTATTACTGTCGCCGAAGAGCTCACTGAACTTCTCCTTTGTTTCTTTAGGTTTACTTTCCTTTTCTTTTTTGCTTTTTGGCTTCTGTTCAGGAACATGGATGTCATCAGCTGTAGTTTCTACCTCCTCCTTTGATTTTGATTTTTTCTTTTTGCTTTTTTGTTTCTTTGTAATGTCTAATTCTTTAGTTTTTTCTTCTCCTGCAACATCTTTTATTTCAGCAGTGTTGACTGTCTGATTTTCAATTTCAGTATTATGAGAATTAGTAAGTGTCTTGTTAACTACAGAATTTACAGAATCATCAGTACTAGCTTTATTCATGTTTAACGGCATCTCGCAATTTTTCTGTAACTTTTCTGAAACTACACTTCTGTTAGTATCCTTATGATCACTGTGTTCATCGCTTAGTTCTAAATCGTTTGCCACAAGAGCAATCTTGCTGAGTGTGGCCTGATTTTGATTCGCGGATCTCTCTCTTGATCTTGATTTTTTATTACCTTCTGTTTTGCTGTATTTTTTATTCTTAGGAAGAAGTTCTATTGCACCTTTTTTATAAACGTTCTTATGGAGTGGTACATTTTCGTCTATGTCAATGACAGGAACATCGATCTTGATATGAGTATTTTTATTATTTTGCCCGATTTTCGGAATTCGATAGTTGGCTTTATTTGGTTGCGAAACTTTTTCTACATCTGTTGCTTGCTTTGAAAGCTCTTCTGGTACTAGTTCGCTTATTTTAAAATCTTGAGCATCATGCTGAATTTTCTTTGGTTTGCTACGAATTACATTAATTACGTCATCAGTCCCACCCGTTTCCATAGCTAGATCTAGATTCGTCACTGGATTGTCAATGTCACCATATATATAATTTACAAGTGTATCACTGCATTCTGACGGTGGACGCACTAAAGCAACAGGGGTGTCCACATGTTTAATATCCCATTCAGCTTTGTTAACTGGTCTTACATCAATATTCCTGCCTACCGCTGTAGATAATGTCTCTACGCCATTTTCTTTCCAAATGACATATCTTTTGCTTGTTACTCGCGGGTCTTCTAAGGGTGTAGCGGCAGTACCCATAATTTCTGCAAAAGTTGATTGTAGAACTTTATTAATCTGGTTTTTTGTTTGCCGAACTGCTGCCACTCCACAAACATGCATTCCAACAACAAGTTTAATGAGATTTATAAAAGTTACCTTACCTTCAGTTTGTATAGACACAAAAGACTTAAAAAGACAATGGGCGTTCTGGCCCGTCAGCGGCCATCAATGAAACTAGTATCATTTGAAAGGTGAGTGCTTTTAGAACAAATATTGTTCAAGGAGTAAGATTAAATATCATTTGGGAAAAAAGATAAAGGTTTTTGTTTTTATGACAGAACATACGAAAAATCATCGCATTTTGTTTATTACACTAAATGCGGTGGATTAAATAAATAATTTAATTAAAATATTGGGCTTAAATGTAAATTATTTGTCAATTATATTCAATATCTTTGTTATCATACGTTTTGTTATTTTCAATGAACTCTAGGGACCATTGTTAAAACCAGATTCTGCTTCCACTTCGGATTCCGAGATACTCGAGGAAGTCGAGGATTTTTACGGGCAAGGTGCCCGTATAAATTACTCAACGCGGATGCTGAAACCAGCGGAACATAGTGGATGATAGATGGTCATCTGCACCGAGCCTAATTAACGCGTTACTACACGGAGGACATCCCAGATGTCGACCAGAGCGAGATTAGGGCGGCTCTCGAGCAGCTAAGGAACAACAAGGCACCTGGGAATGACGGAAAAACGACAGAGGTCCTTAAAGCGGGCGGGGCTCCAGTTCGGAGTGAGCTAGCAAGTGTCTTAAACTCCGTCACCCAAGAGAGTACAACGCCCGAAGCGCAGAGCAGAGGTGCGGTGGTTCTGTTCTTAAAAAAAGGTGACAAAACCTTGTTGACGAAGTCTATATATTCCGTCGAAATATGAGCAGTTCTGGCCTCTCTGCCACGATGTCGAATTGACTGGCGCTACATCGAAGTGTTGAGATGCTTGTAAGACGTTGCCAGAATGACTGTCCACATCCCGGATCAGAAAATCGGCCTATCCAACTCCTCAGAGTAGTGAGACAGGGGCATGTGATTTCCCCGAAACTGTTTACCAATGCGTTTGAGGACGTTTTTAAGACGCTGAACTGGACTGGACAGGGTATTAACTTGAACGGCGAGTACATCTCACATCTTCGCTTTACCGATGACATCGATATAATGGCGGAGACGCTGGAACAGTTAGATCAGATGGTGCATAGCCTGAATGAAGCCTATCGGCGGATTGGTCTCGGCATGAATTTGGACAAGACGAAAGTCATGTACAATTTGGACGTCTGGCCGTGTCCAATCTACATCGAAGGGTCGCTTCTCCGAGTTGTGGAGGAGTATGTTTACTTAGGGCAAGTCATCCAGTTCAGTAGAAACTAGGGATGCCCGATCTGAATCGATCTTCCAGAAGATCGATTCATGGCCATACGATCTACCGATATTTTTTATCGATTCAGCAGGATGCAACCTTCGCCTAGATCGAATCGTATGCGCTATAGATCGTATGGAAAAATCGTATCATCTAAAGCCTAAACGCTAACCGTAACGTACCGTACGAATTACAACAAAGTAAGATATAAACATATAAACACTGAATGAGATTAGTTTCGACTGTTTCTAATTACATCAATCAAAAGCGGTATCGTATGAAATTTGAAGGTAGGTGATACCATGATAATATTTTGTTTATTTTATTGTCGGGTATGTAAACATTCTCTGATTTTGTTTTCTTTCATGGTTTATATTAGGTAATGCAATAGGAATAGTTCTATCTACTGTGAGCGTGACCTATTATTTCAAAATACTTTTTAATATGGCCCCGCCAGCAAAATCAAACGTTTTGACATTTTTTATTAAATGTGACACGGGTGTGCAATGTAAATTGTGTAAGCAGATTGTTAAAACGAAAGAAAATACATACTACCAAATTTTTTAATCATCTCAGACGTTATCACAAAGGCACCGTGGGCACACTTTCTAATAGATCAATTAAGTAGATTAAGTTAAAATAAATCATTTGAAATGCACACTGGTTTTCATTATTTTTATAAAATTACGATACGATCTTACTCGATCTCGGAAGATCGATTCAATACAATCGATGTGAATCGATTCAAGAGGTTACCATCCATAACTATCCAGAAGATCGATTCAAGGCAAAAAATCAGCCATCCCTACTAGAAAAAACTTTGAGAAAGAAGCCAACAGAAGGATCCAGTTGGGTTGGGCAGCGTTTGAAAAACTTCGTCAAGTTTTCTCGTCGCCTATCCTGCAATGTCCGAAGACTAAAGTCTTCAACCAGTGCGTCCTGCCCGTAATGACATATAGTGCCAAAACGTGGACACTGACAGTTGGGCTGGTCCACAAATTCGAAGTCGCTCACCGCGCTATGGAGCGGTCTATGCTCGGACTTTCTTTGAAGTTCAGAAATGAAATTATCCGGCTAAGAACCGGAGTAACCAACATAGCTTGCAGAGCAAGCAAACTGAAGTGACAATAGGTTGGCCATGTCTGTCGAAAGACCGATGGCAGGTGGAGCAGACGAGTCTTGGAGTATAAACTGCGTATCCGGCAAGCGTAGCGTGGGACGCCCTCCCGCTACATGGACCTAAAGAACGTGACTGGGACAGATTAGATACGGAAGGCAGAGGACAGGGGGTTGTGGCGCAGTCTGAGAGACGCCTTTGTCAAGCAGTGGACTGCTATGGACCGAGTTGTATATTGCATTAAAGATACAAACTCTAGTAATTCCATTAAATTATTTAATTCCTTTTTTTATATAATCCACCTTTGATAACTTTTTCCCAAGGAAGTTACAGAAACAATCTTTTGTAGTCTTATTGTATACATAAATGCCTACTAGAAAATAAATAGTACAGATGTGGCTGCCGATTGGACAAGCTCCATACAATTTTGCCCATTGTCCTTTGATTATCATAATTTAATACCTTAAGTTATTTTTAATGTTTATTCATTCTTTTCTTTACCTTTAACAGGATCAGCTGAAGCTGCATCTGTGTGTACAAAATCAGGAGACTGGCAGGAAAAACGAAGCATATCATATTCATGAGGAGAAAAACATGGTACAGGCTGCACATCCATAGACTCTCTCTCATGATGCCTCCAGCCTTCCTTAGAGTGAGCAGGGTTACCATACGACTCTGTCCTCTGTCTTTTATTAAGGGGTTCATCTTGATCTGTTAATCTATATTTGGACGAATATTTGCTATCATGGTGATGTCTATATTTTTCGTGATCATGAGAATATCTGTCGTAATCAGATCGGTGGGCTGATCTCTGGCTTTGACGATGGTTATAAGACTTGTAGATACATTCTGGAGGTAGACTCTCCAGGGAACTTCCTTGATATCTTCCACGCTCATGTCTATAGTAGTCGTCTTGGTGTTCCCTATGTTGTCTCTTCTGTCCTCTCTCTGGGCTGTATTGCTTTCTGTACTTTAAAGACATTTCGTACTTATCCCGACCTCTGTATGTGGTACTGTCAAGGTGTCTATTTGATCTCCCTTTGTAGTTATCCCTTAAAGTCGATTCAGGGTTACTGTGCCCTTTGTCATCTACACCTGTTGTTTCAGAAGAAGGTTTATTACTAAATCTATCAATTGACATTTTGTTTATGTTTCGCCTTTCATTATCACTTCGGAGATGATCAGTTCTTGTTTCTTTGGTTTGATAGTTTCGTTTTTGTTCGTCATCAGAACTAAATACGTCGAGGGGAATGCTGTAATGTTAAAACTTTATGTTATTATAGGCGTACAGTAAATTTTCAAGGAATGTATAAACATCAAGCAAAACTATTACCCGCCAGCTGGCATTGATTTCCTTCTGTCCTTAATGCTTCTAGTAGATGCTTTGGACGGCGCATTATGTTCAGTCTTGTGTTGTGCAATGTTTTCAATAACATTGCTTTTCCTATTGTTGGATAATTCTTCTTTTTCGCCAGCAATATCAGACTTGTTTCTAATGCTAGTACCACTACCGGCATCAGGATCTGCGTCCTTTGGTGGTGTTTTACCGCGGGCGTTTCTAGGCGTATCACGTCTAAAATAACAAAAACGAATTCCATTACCAATTGTCAAGGTTTCCATAATATATAATCTAGGAATAATTTAGCCATGCAGTGATTACTATTATTATCCAGCTAGGTTAGGTTAGGGATCTACCTGCAGGCTTTGCCATAAACTACACTAGCACAGTAAATTGAGATTGTCATTGACACTAAGAAGAAGATGGCAAAGCACATTTTTTTTTTTTTGTTGGCTGGGATATCATCAAATAACTTCTTCTCTAACGTGTCAGACTTTTACTGACTAAAACCCACCCGTGTGGGACCCTCAGTTGCCTGTGTGCCAGGGGCCTCGGTATCTCTTTCGAACAACCCGCACCCCTGGCAGCAGGGATATCGATGCGCAAACTGCATATCATTCTAGACTCCTAGTGCGGAAATTTTACGTGGGTTTTAAAAAAAAAGCATTTTTTATTTGTATTATTTCTATGAAAAAAAATCCAAAAAAAAAACAACCGACTTTCTAAAAAACACTACAAAATGAAAAAGAACTTTTGGAAGGCAGTGACAAAAAAACTTGCAAAATTAAAGTTATTTTTCACTTTGTAGTGTTTTTGGAGGGCAGTGGTGGGCCAGAGGTAACGGCCGCGACTTACGAGATGTAGGTCGTAGGTTCGAACCCAGACAGGCGCTGGACTACGTGTAAATTATTTCATCACCACTGCTCTCAAAACGGTGAAGGAAAAAATTCGAAGACATGTGACATCTACCAACCCGCACTGGGCGCGCGTGGTAGATTATGGCCCGCTTCCTCTCACTGAGAGGCCTGTGTCCCAGCTGTGGGAACATTATAGGCTGATTATGTATGTATGTTTTTTTTTTCGGAAGTCTGCTGATTTTTTTTTTTTGGAAATTAAAAAATATTTTTCTGAATGGCCATTAGTTCTACCATGAACCATTTCAAGGTTATCCATTAATTCCCGGACATCCTGTATAATTAAATAAATAAATAAAGAAAACATTATATTAATTGTAAGGTCCCAAATTACAATGTCCCCTCTGGTTATGTCAATAAAAATATGTAATAATTTACCCAAATCAATTAGAAAAGAAAGAAAACTCCATCTATTCACTAACAAATTAAAAAATCTGTTAATAAGTAAATGTTATTATAGTGTCTACGAATATTTCAATGACAAATCCCTAAAACTAATTTAGAATAGGTACGCAAACATTTCTTTCTATTGTTATTTATTATTGTATTTAGAATAAGTTAGATTATAAGATAAACTATAGGTCCTCATCTCTACCTTCTAAATTTCTTTTGCTGTGCCCGACAGGGTCCACGATTGTGTCATTAAGCTAATATTTACCACCTAAGCATATACATTGTGGAATGCAATAAAGTATTGAGTATTGAATGTTAATTTTTTTACACACTTTATATTAGCTTCACTTGTATGTTTGTTTGTATGTTTGTTTGTAACCGACTTCTTAGAGCGCGATTTTGACCCACTTCAAACGGTCAGATTTCATTTAAACTTTGTAGACTTACCGAGGACTGATGACAATTCAAAAATTTAAAAAAAATGACAGTTAGCAGAACTATAAAATAGTAAATAAATAATAGTTTAAAAACTAAAAAACACGCTTTAAAAACCAAACTAAAAAAGTAGAAAAAATTTAATTCTATTAAAAAGCGTGGGGTGCTTGATATTAATTGATTATAAAATACCTCAAAAAGCACCCCACGCTTTTTAATAGAATTATTATTTTACATTATACATCAATTCTAATATTGACTACATATTAGTGATTCTCATGGAAACCATGTCACTTGGTTTAAATAGGTTCATTTTATTTATGTAGATTCTTTTACATATTTTGAATGAGAGAATGTTGTAGGCTGACAGTAGATTTATAGACGATTTTCTATTCTTTATTTTTCATTCCTCTAAGTACCTGGTACTTTTGACAGGACTGCACTGTCCTCCCATACCTATTAACACTGTAATTTGAAAACATTGTAAAAGCCCATTATTTTTAAAAGAGTAACAGTGGAGTTTCTTGCCGGCTCTTCTCCATAGGAAGCGACAAATTGGAACCGTGCACCTAGCGTTGATGCTGACGTTCCATAAGTACCCTTGCAGGTTTATGTGAGATAAAATATTTTGATTTGACTTGATTGAATCATCAAGTATACATTTAAACCATACAGGAGCAATGTCAACATGACAATATTACTAAACTTATGGTTCTCCTTGGTTAATATAGAGCATTGCATTGCCTAAAGTAAACTTGCAGAAATACATTAATATACAACTCACACATTTTTTCCATAGGATAGGCAGAAATGCAATCTCTTTGTTTATCACAAATCAAGCATGTTTCAACAGCACAGTTTTGCAAAAGTCACATATCAAGTAACCAGTGCTGACTATGCATGTAACCTTAAAATTACCTTATCAATCATAAGGTTATGATGCAACCATTATTAAAACATACATTATAATATAATATTCAAATAGAGTAATAAATTAATATTAAATAGTGCATTTTTGTTACCATAACATTAGGAACTGAATTCGAAGAACTGGTTCAATGGCTATGCGTAAGCAACTGCACATCGAGGTTTTAAGTAATATCAGAGATGGGCAAGCAAACTAAGCTTTATCTAAGTTGATCAACTGATTTGTTTCTTACCTTTCATGCTCAGTATCACCCTTCCCCTTTTTAACATTTTCTTTGTTGTTTTTATGATTTCTTCCCTCTGGTGCACTATCATAGTTCATCCTTGGATTTTTTCCACCGTGGTTTAAATTTCTTCTAATTAAGTTCCCTTTCTTTAATGAATCCAACACCATCGCGTCTTTTCTAAAACATAGATTTTAACTAATTATTTAGAGATGCATGGATTAGAATTAGCTATGAGTGACCAATAGTGATGTTTCTTCAGGTTAAAAGAAGTGATTGTTGTACAGTATTCTATTCTATTTTAACCTAGAATTTATTCATTCATCTTTTAAAATAAAAATCAAAGAGTAAACATATTAAATCAATCATATTAATACTAACTCTGCATTTAGTTGAGTAATCCTTTCAGTCTTCCTCTTCACTTCTGCCCTGGCAGTTGTCAGCAGAGAATGATAGTTTTTGTGCAATGTCTTGAAATTGTTGTCAAGAGTGTCAAAATCCTGCAATATTTCCTACAATATCAATGTGTTATCCATTCATGTCTAGAGCCTTTATGAAGTTCATGAACAGTTATTACAATACTGCCAATGAATCATAAAAGCACATGTTCCCAATGCTGGGGCACAGGCCTCCTCTCTGTGAGAGGGAGTGGGCCGTAATCTACTTTGCAAGCCTAGTACTGGTGGCTATCACATGTTTTGAATTTTTGGTTCTAAGACATGCCGGTTTCCTCATGATGCTTTCCGTCACCGTTTTGAGAGCAGAGGTGACTTAAGCTCAGTTTCTATTAACAAAAACGGATCGTTTTGCTTACCAATGTGCAATGGTAGCATTTTTTTATTTCCACAGTGGTGAAAAACTATTTGTTTCATATTTTACTTGTGATAGCTACTACCAAATTTGGGGTCTACTATGCGAAGGTTCATTATTGCTTCATTATTGGTAAAAATAGTCTTAATTTTAACCTACAACTGTCCGTGAATTATTAAAGGAAAAGTGCCCGGCTGGGTTAGAACTTATGACCCACAACTCGTAAGTCGGCGCTGATACCACTGCTCTCTAATTAATGAATCATAGCCAATCTGAACGCAGGCTCTCTGAACACATATTCTCTCATTCACACTCAGCTCAAACCACCATTCGACTCCTAATAAAATGTTATTGCACTGGCGGTCCGAGGTAACATGTTGGCCCGAAGATTCGCCCGGTGTAGCCATTTAGTCAAAATAACACTATTTAAGGCATATTACCAGTGCTTTTACATGGGAAATCTTTGGGTCAACTATACCAAAAGAACGCTGGATGACTTACGCGTACAGTATAAAAATATTTTTAGGATGCTGTTGGGACTGCCACGATGGTGCAGCGTGTCTACTATGTTTGCACAAAACCGAACTCAGGGCTGCCACACCGTCATTCGCTAGAAAACTGCGTCGCTATTGTCTAGGTGACGGGCGAGTGGCAACAGCATTCTGAAAACTATGACGGACAGTATCGACTCTCCGATTGTTAAAGGTTTTGTGAGAAGGACAATCACTATTCGTTAATTTGGAGATTTCCTTTTCTCAATAATATGTAATTAGACTTCTCTATTTTTTTTTACTACTAACACTAGTGATAAGTTTTAATATTGTTTACTAACAGGCTGGATCATTGTTGTTCGAAAATAAAGAATACATACATACATATATAAGTATGTATTCTTTAGTAGGCTGTATGTATGTATGTATGTACATACATACAGCCTACTGCACACTGTTAGGACTGGCCATGTTTCATCGGCAATATTGTATGTTTAAAAGACTGCTGTGACTAAATGCAAATAACTTTAGTTTATGTAAAAGACAATAAACTAAGCATGCGCAAGTCATGTAGTTACAAGCGCATTTAGCCAAAATACAGTAATATTAGGTGTGCAGCAAAGCTGAGATCATGTTTAATATAGCTTCGGTGAAAATCGAAATAGATAGTTACTTAAATACAACGTAGACAACATTAAAATGTTTTCGCTAGTTAGTAGACACTTACTTTTTGAAGTTTTGCCATGCCAGCTGTAAGTTCTTCAACCTTCAATTTCAGCACTTTGTTATCAACGCGTAGCTAATAAACAAAAAAAAAATACTGTAATATGACGTGATCCTTTTATTTAATGTACAAGGTGTGCTATGCTAATATTCGGATATTTCATTTAAATATGTGATAAAATAAGGTTTTCGAGACAAAATAACAAGGACTTTTTGGCGCTAAACCACAATACCTCCTGCAAACTATTCACGTTTTCGTAGTTAAGTAAATCGCCGTAAATGTCCTCCATCGCGAAAGACAGTATAATGAAATGTGTTTCACTAATTAGAAATTGTTATTTTCAGTAATTCAATCACAAGCAAAATCAAAACAAAAATTCGCACGCTCCTATTCGGCCACTTTGCTACAAAAATTAATAGATTGATCACATCACTGAATCACTCAACACACGAATTCACTCTTCACCAGTGTTGCCAACAAGGTGTCAGGTTTTGGAGCTCAATCGAGTTTTAAAAAGGGCTAGATTATCATTAATTTTTAAATAGGGCTAAATGACTAAATTACGAAAAATAAAAATAAAGATTCTTTAGTAAAATGGATTTCATGAATAAGGATCGTGTAAATTATTGATAAGATACATCATTCTGGATGATAAATTATTGTTTATTCGTAAAATTACGATCTAAATAGCAGTCTACATCTAATTCCTCTCGAAAGGTTTGCGCTGACGACGTTGATTATTAGGCTTGGGTCTCATTGCGCGCAGCCTTGTTAAATATAAAATTTAAATTCGATACAATTTTTTTAAAGGAATTTTTATCCTATGGGATTACATATGTGTAGTAAGTTTGGTTAAACTTGGTAAGGCCAATTCGTATTTATGGTATGGAATTTAAGGACTAGGAGTTCATATTTGGGAATAATATTTGGGGCTAGATTACGGGCTAGGAGCTAAATCATTATATTCGGGGCTGAACAAGAAAAAGGGCTAGAACTAGCCCCGCAGGGGCTAAATCAGTGTTCTGTGGGCTAAATTGGCATCACTGCTCTCCACTCAACAGTCACAGTGGTGTTACCAACACCCAAAAGTTTAAATGTAAATGATCACTCGTCGAAATGATCGTTTCTGCGACAAAATTATCGTGAAATCGGATATACCAAATAAAACACGTAAAATCATTTATTTTTTGGTCTCTTTCTTGTGATTTAGTCGGTCCAAAATGCTTACAAATGACAGTGAATAATATACTAAAGCAATGCTAGAACGGATTCGTGGCTCAGTAACAACAGCCGCACGACTGCACGAGTCAATCGGTCATGTTAGAGCTACGCTTAGGTTCGCGAACGGGTGAAAATCTCTAGATACCAAGACCTCTCCATGCCTCGGAAAGCATGTTAAGGTAGGTCCCGGCTGTCATTCATAGATCTTTGACAGTCGTTACGGGTCGTCACTTCATCAGAAGACCGAAAGTCTGACAGCCAGTCTTACTTGCTAACCAAGGGGTATACCCAGTAATTGGGTTGTGGAAGTCAGATAAGCAGTCGTTCCATGTACAATACTGGTACTCAGTTGCATCCGGTTAGACTGAAAGCCGACCCCAACATGACAAAAAGGCTAGGCAGATGATGAGTCAATGCTAGTGGCTCTAACAACACAAACCATACCTAAAAAATGTTTTCTTATAGCTTTTAGTAATGGCAATTTTGTTCGTAATGGAAACAAAACAATAAGAGAATTAAAAAATTGCATGGTTGTGAATTATACCCAACGCCTATTATCGTATCACAGTATTTTTAAGTGAATAGTACAGACCCCAGCACATCAAGCTACCCCAATCTGTCAAATTTCTTCTTCATGACTTAAGTCTATGGTTCATGTTCAATTGTGAAAATTTGACAGTTTGGGGTAGCTTGATGTGCTAGCGTCTGTACATGCTAAGACAATTTGAACAGTCTGATAACCCTCGTCACCAGTTCACGACGTAGTGGGAACATTCATAAACTCACTTCGCACGCTCTTTGTTATTATTTATCATCTATTTATCTACTAGTCTTCTATTTATAAACCACAGAAAAAAAAAACACGTAGAAGTCGCACGTAGGCGGGGCCCGCGTACCCCGAGCTTTGCGGAGTTTTGCATAGGTCTGCTTCCGCGCACACACCACGCACATCAGTCTTGTTAGAACCGCCACAGAGAAAAGAACTTGACAAAAAATACAAACATGCCTTATTGTGCTGTTTTACAATGTAAACATGACAGCAGAACTAAAAATGTATCAAATGGAGGTATATCATACCATCGGTAAGTCTAAATTGATTTTATTTCGATAAAAAAATTAAAAACAATATTTTATTAAATAAGACAAGTAAAAGTTGTCTTTACAGTATCTAATTTAAAGTCTACTTTCTTTTAAACTCAAACATATTGTTCGCGAAGATTCCAACTATGTACACGTCACAGTCAGCTACTCAATTAAAGATTACCGTTATCGAAAATGAGTTATCGATATTTTAAACTTACAATGTTCTCTGGGTCCTATGACAAATAGGGAAAAATTTGACCTTGCGTGCGTGGTTTGTTTCTGCAGTATTAGTAATCGAACACATTTCCATTAATTGGTCATACCTTTTGCTTTCTAATTCTACTTAAATTTCGACCATGCGAAAAATAATTACAAATGAACATAGAACCTCCTTCTTTTTTAAGTATAAAGTGGCATAGGTGATAGTCTGACAACTAAGATCTATCTAATATACCAAATTTAATCAAAATTCGCTACGGAGTTAGTCAAGCTAAACATAATACAAGTGTATCCGCTTTTGGCGTAGGCTTCCAATGTCAGTAGGAAGTAGTGTACCCGTATTATCTAATCATATAGTATAATATCTATCGCATAAAATAAAAAGAAACACCACAGAATGTATCTTTCTATCAATAAAATAATTTTCAAAATCGGATTAGTGGTATAATATAATAATTCTTAATTATACTTTCTGTAAATCGTGAGTATGTGTTAGAATAAATATATATAAACACTTGATTTCAAACATAATAATATTTATCGACTCTAGCTGTTGACTATATTTTGTTTGAAAATAAAACGGAATGTCGATAAATAAGTCAACGACAGTGGTACATCTCTAGAGGAGTACGAATAGTAATGACCTCGTTACGCAAATATAAATCTTATCTGTAGCGAAATACAACTTTAAATTGAATGCGCTTATTATAGTGACATCTAGCGGCGAGTAGCGTAACTTGCTCATTAAACTATTCCGTGTGCGCTTTAAACGGAAAATGTAATAAATATGTAAAAAGAGTAGACAAAAAACAACTCTATAGACATTTTTTTGTGGTTTATTATCAATTATGCGACTGTTATATTTTCTACTTTCATTCAATATTAAACTACCATTTGGACCAAACTTTTCTTAGTGTTACGAAATACAATTAACTTGTATTCGTGTGAGTTTGGGTACGCATATTAATGAAGCGTTTTACGACTTCTACTGTTTTTTTTTATGTGTTATAAACAAAGCAAAGTTGTTGCAAGTAATTAGCCAGTGGAAGCTCTAGAGTAGCCCGCGAAATTCAAATTTTCTTACGTTTTTCCAACTTTTTTTGCAATTCAATGGTAATTGAATTTTTTTGTCATTCAGTGGAATTAAATGAACTTAGTGGAATTGATGATGTTAATTAATATAGTTTTGTAATTTACATACGTGTTACGGTTGCAAATCATATTTTAATCAACATATAACGATACTGACCTGCAAAATTGAAAAAAACTTAAGAAAAATTGGAGTTTCATAGGTTAATGATTTTCTTAAGATGAAAACTCTGGGATAGTTTGAAAATGTTATTAATATCCATTTTTATTCAAACTTCAATATTATCGTACATTTAATGTAATTTATACATACGCTTTCGTCTATCGCATCATAGGTTTAAATATCGTACGCCCCCATATTTATCGGACGGGTTGGCCACACTGGATTAAGTGATATTAATTGACACTAGTGACAGTTTAGGCTACGTTCCGAGTTACGTTAATATCAATTTGAGCGTACTCACACCCGTTTCGAATTGGCGTGAGTGCGATAACGATGTCCCGTGAATCGTCACAGATGACGTCATGACATGCGCCATCTTGCGATAACGCCGACCATGCGATAAACTAATATCACCGTGAGCGCTGTCAAAAATGACACTTGTGCTGTTATGTTCTGATTCGTATCATAGTTTTAGCTAACTTATAAATAGTGCTTCTGGCTGGAGTCGCCACCTAATCAAATAAGAAGATGAAATTTGTGGTCCATACAAGTTGTATATGGTGTAAATAGGTTTTAACATTGAGTGAGCACTGTTAGCGCGTTCACGAGCGTTCCGTATTGATGACAAAAATGACAGTTCTTAGCTGTCATAATCGCGATATCTAACTCGGAACGCAAATTATTGATGTGAGCGCTCACAGCGCTATTTTTCTAATTCGGAAAGTGGCCTTAGTTTCAACGTATAGTGGTGCTTACAGACATTCTACATTATTTTTACAATGAGTTAGTCGATTCGCTAATACACACCCATACAAGACATGCATTGTTCAAGCAGAAGTGGTGGATTTGAAATGGATGTTCACAACTTAACAGTATTTAATGAGGACAAAAACGAATAGCCAAGAAAAGTGTGTTGGTATGACTCAAACGACGAGTAGGTAACTTTGTCGTTTGAGTCGTATCATCACACTTTCAGCGTGTATTTTTTGTTATGATGATCTGTCAATCTCGGCTAAAGAGATAACAATTAATTTTCTATTGTGTGGGCACGCATGCGTGCTCCCGGACATTAAAGGAACAATGTATTCAACGTGTATGCTGCACAAAGAGTAAAGTAGATGCTGCATTTCAGCTTTCAACTGAGATGTCTGAGATACACGTCCCTCAGTTAAAAGCGGAAATTAAATCTACTAAAAGTCTATTTCCTTGTAAATAATGCCAAATAAACAGCTTGTTCTCGTTCAATAAATAACATAGATACAAACATTTAATCGCTCCCATAGTTTTTTAATCGTCAGTCTTTAGGGAATGAATGATTTGTTATAACATCTGAATACAACGTAACGCTTATTTTTTTGACTTATCCCGCCTATCTAAAGTTATTCCAAATAATTTGTGTTTTGATGATAAGATAATTTATTGACATTATTCTTTGTTAGACAATTTGAATTTTGCAGGCTACCTTAGCGCATCACAGCACACTTTTTGGCCAGAAAGCTCTTTAATTAGTTATTGATTACAATTGTGCTGTTCACATAAGTTTAGTATCTATCCACCCAGTCGACTAAATGAGAACCGATTAAACTAAGTTATTGTTTCTGTCTTGATCCAAAAATCCGAGTTTCCGACCGACCCGACTGTTGCCGATAAGTGCCGATGACGCCCGGCCCGGCCGTTGCTCATCGCCCAGTGCCCGCACGGCCCACCTCGCCCCCTCAACCTCAACCCTTCATACCCTTGTCGTTGCCCATGTCGGATGAATTCGTTCGTTCGTTCGTTGTTGCGTTTTGCTTTGCCGTCTGGCGCCTGGCTCGCTCGCGGTGAACGTTACATTACTGTTGTGTTTATTGTACATGGCTTTCTTCAGTTTTTAGATCTAGTTTGTTTGGATTTGCTTATAGATAGTGTTAATAAGAATGTGGGTGATTATGAACTCAATAAATACGATTTACATGTATTAGTGCAACAGGCGATTGTAAGTCGCAAAGGGCTCGTGTAAACATAAGAGAACGTTGTAATTACAACATGCCTACGGATTCTGAATGCGAGTGCGATCTGGTGTCGAAGGAGTGGTTGTTGGCGAAGTTGCGCTCTGACGAGAGGGACACTGTGCTGATAGACTGTCGCGGCTCCAACGAGTACTCGATAGCTCACATCCGTTCCGCAGTGAACTTTTCTATACCGAGTATAATGCTGCGGAGGTTGGCAGCGGGTAAGATCGAGCTGGTATCGACAGTGCAGTGTAAGGAACTGAAGGCGAGGATCTCGCATTGCCGTACGCGGGGCATATTCGTGTTGTACGGGGAAGGAGTTCCACGGGACCCAGACTCGGTGCATGGGATCCTGCTGCGGAGGCTAAAGCAAGATGGCGTGCAGGTCGTCTGTCTTGAAGGTACGAGTGGCACCAAGTATTAATTAATTACATTAGTGGGCCGCGTCCCCTGCGCGCCGTGTAACCCAGTAGGTGCAGCCTTCAGCCTTGTATTGAACAACTCGCTGTACAATATCCAGCATGTATTTAGTATATTCATTTTAGTCCATGACCATGTTTAGTTCCAACTCAAGTTAAACATAATCACAATTAACATGTATACTGAACACTGCATGAGTATGACTTGTTTACATTGTAAAATGCTTTCAAACAATACAACATGTTTACACTATTTGCAGATGTCAATTTACAATTCTGACTAGACCATAGAATATGATGGTATAATTCAGTTGCGAAGACACTAATTGTGGAAAGGATGTTTTTTTTCATTTTTCAATGACATACTGGTATTGGTAGATTATAAAGTTAGCAGTTGTATGGCAAGATAAATGTCTTGTTAACAAAATAGAATCACTATAGATACCTCCAAGTGTATACAAGTCTTCCTATAATGCTTTCTAATACAAGTTATTGTAATCATAAAATCCTGTCCCGTCCCTTTTTTGTAGGCCTATGACTGCTCTTCTGTTACTGTTGGCCCGCCCCATCCCACTGATTGGTATAAAGGCCTGTCACAATGCCTTCCAGCTCTTTCAATCCAGGCTACTCTCCTATTTTGGAGAGTACCCATAGGCAGACATGAGCATTAGTTATGATGTATTCAAGCTGCTATTCCACTGGATGATTTTTGCAAATTGTAAATGGTTCCTTCACAAAATGTATAAAATAACAATTAGAGGCACCTATTTTATTGATGATGCTATATGTAGCAACGGCATTATTTACTGTGAGTAATCTTGCTGTCTCTGGTCTATTTGCGCATAATTAGCTCATGTAGTAGTTCTATGGTAAAAAGATTAGCCATCTAAGAATAATTGAGTCAATAAACTAATCACAGAAGTCTCTAAACTGAAGTTATTTCCTTTTGGTAGAGGAAAGATGTGTAATATCTATAATCAAGATACATAGCATGTACTGGCGTAAATTGATAATATTACGTTTTCAAAAGCACTATCACATTTCATAAATTGATAAACAACTTTTACCGTCTTATCTTAACTGCAACTTGCAAGATGGACTCACGCATTTTGGGTTCTGTGCCATAATAGGTAATTGTAATTGTAAAATAGGTAAAACAGGCTGTTGTCCGCAACTCCACGTCAAAGCGCGTATTTTGCGTACGGGTGCGAGAATCGGTTATTCGATCCACCCCAGCTCCTTGAGAAAGGCCAGCAATGCTTTGGTGTTGCTGACAATCACGTAGGGTACCTGGGTTACCGAAGTATTATGCCTTGTAATTAGCAACCAACGGGCAGTTTAACATGAGCAGCATATGAGCCGCTGTCTCGTCATCCTCCACGCAGACCCTGTACAGCAGACTGTATGTTAGCCCTTAGCCTGCCCGCACTCACTTAGGTCCAACCATATTTTGTGATGTTGAGCCCTGGTTTGTTTCCTTACCAGAGTGCATAGATACCCAAAGGGGAGTAGCGCAATGGGTTCTGTGCCTGTGTATTAAAACTGTTAAATATTATCAGCTTTTAAGGGTTGCATTGTAAAGTCATTTATGATTTGACATGATAAGGTAACACATACATTCTGAGTATCTTCATGGTTCAAAGAATACAGCCTTGTGAAATACAATCTGCAGAGGCTTAATAACAGTGTTTCCCAGTCACCCAGCAGACAAGGAACGCTAAAAAGGTTTTATTATGTAAAAGTGGATTCATAAAATAAGACATGCATGCCGATACCAACTTAGTTGGGAAAAGGCAAGGCAGATGATGATCACTTAGTATTATATTTTTCAATAAAATATGTGGGTACATAAATATAATCACTAGTGCAAAACACAGCCTTCTTTTAAACTACTGAAACAACCAAATTTAAATGAATGGCAGAATGGTTAGTGGTTGGTTGGCACTGACACTAGAAGAAATTGGAGTATGGCTGTTATCCAGCTGTGTGAACATACAGGCTTGTGATAATCCCTACCTCCCTACTATAATATTTAATATATTATATAATTATATAATATAATATATAATTATATAATATAATAATATAATATATAATTATATAATATAATTATGTATTATATTATAATATAATATATAATTATATTATAATATTATAAATGTGAAAGTAATTCTGTCTATCTGTTTCGCTTTCACGCCTAAACCGCAGAACCGATCGTCATGAAATTTGGCAAAGATATAGCCTGGGATATGGACAAGGCCACAATTTTTACGCGATAACCGACATCCACGCGGGTGAAGCCGCGGGCAAAAGCTAGTTATACATATAGTAATAATGCAAAAAGTTCTAGGGTTGCACCATATACAAATCTCGTAGCTGACCACCTCAGAGCACTGAAGAAGAATGCATCATATGATCTGAAAAGAATAATTCGAAATTTACGTAAGGATGGGACATGTTTATTATAAATATTCTTTTACTATCTATGAACTTCTACGAACATGACATTCATTGTTCAAAGTTCTGCTGTAATAAGTTGTTTTATCTTTATAATTAAATAATATAATATTAATTCACATAAATTATTCTCAAATTAATTACAATTTATAATATGAATAAGTAAGTATTTAAAAAATTTAAGTTAGTAAGAAAGATAAAACCCACACATTAAATAGTTTTCCCGGTTTTTAGCAGATAATATGTACATAAATAAACAATTAATTCAGTTTTAACAACTTCATTTCTACACCTAGAAATACTGAAATAGGTATAATATGCATTTTTCACATGATTCGCAAAAAGTACATTTCCTGGTGTCGCTCGCTGAACTACAGATAGCTCTAAGACAGTTTATTGGCTGTAATATTCAGCCAGGACCAGAAGAATCAGATACAGGTTCAATACTCTTATCTCTTTCTGTAGTTGAACAAACTAAAGCTAGAGTGCACTGCAAGCAACTGCACATGCATAATCTGCAGCAAAATAATATAAACTTTATTGATTTAGTTGAGTTTCTAAATTGTTAGATTCACCAAATCCTGTTGGAAACTTTTATGCTGAGCATTTCTGCCTTCTCAATATTACACTACTGAAGAAATCTTCAGTAGTGTCTCTGGTATAGAAAAAAAATAACTATAGTATCATGGAGAAGGATAGGTATACTTAATAAAAAACTTAAATTCATTCTTTAACAGACAGACAATGCACGGTCTAAACTGCTAGGTTAGCTCTAAATTTTGCGCAAAAGTAACTTAAATAACGAAACTAAGCGCTAAACAATCGATTTTCGAAAATTTACCCGTTACAGGGGTTAAGTAGGCGATGAAAGTGCGACATTTTGCCGATGGGAAATCTGAAGTTTTGCATCCTATTTTGTCCAGAAGAATTAAAACAGATATCCTGCTTTCTAAATGCCTTAAACTTCAGGCTAGATACAGAAATAATAAAATGAGGTCAGTTACGGTTCAAATACTAATGGATATCAAATAAGTAGCTATCTATGTATTATTCTCACGACGGCATTCATTCAGTAAATTATTACCTAACTTGGTGGTAACACGTAATACCGGTTGCCACGCCGAGGAACCGTTTCATAACATTCATTGACAAAAACTTCTCGATACTTATCTGTCTTTGAATTTGAAAGCGACGTACACGAATTATGAAATAGGTACTCATCACGCAAAGGCGATGAATAATTGTTTGATATCCCAAAATGTAGAAAACTTTTTGGCCTGCAGCTTCACTGCCAAATTTCTTCAATAAAATAAACGACGGAAAAACGCATTGATATAATCTAGATTTTGCCAACCGGAATATAACTGGCAGTCTTCCGCACTAATTAAGATCGATTTTATCGATTTATTTTGCAACAGCAAAATAAAGGAACAGTGCTAGTTTAACAGTCTTCAGACAGACTGCACATAACCGGTAGTTATTTATTATTAGTATATCAGATGCGACGAAACGTCTTCGATTCAATCTGTTTTAGTTTAAAATGTGTGAGGGGCGTAAGAGGCATGCCGGAGGTCGCAAGTCGAGGCATCCGCTCCTCCAAACGTGGGAGAGGAAGTCGACTACTTATTGTGCTCCTCAATGCGAGACGTTAGATTATAATCACCGCACGGTCTCGAATGCGCTTGTTTGTACCAACGCTACTATATTTTCTGGACTGGTAAATGAACACAATTTAGTGGTCCATTTATAACTCTGTAATTTATTATACAATGAAAATAACGATGAGTTGTTAGAATGAAATGTCTATGTAGGTCCTGAATAACAGGATACGAAATAAAATTGAGTAGTTTAAAACAGCCGCCCCTATTGTTTATTTTCACAGTCTAGTGTGGTAAACCCAAATCTTTGAATTAAAAGATTGAATCTAAGCCCTCACCACCTCACCATACAAATACCGAATACATCGTACGGATGTGTCCACACTCCACATTGAGGACAAATATTGCGATAGCTTTTTTACGACTGTTCTGCTCATTTTGATGACTCAATCATCAAATATTTCTTCGGTCCAACATCTACATTAGTAGGAAACTTAAGAGGATCGTAATATTTTATCAGATATAGACTGGATGATCAAACAGGCCGGATGTGTGGAGCTACTGTCTTCGTCCGACGGAAGAGCGCCGCAGTTTTATTAATAAGTTCCCGTTTCACTCACGTCCTGTCAATTTTAACTTTGCGTGTAAACTATGTATAAAATATGAGTGTAAAATATGTAATACCATATAATACATGCTTTGCTTAACTGAAAGTACACAGTTTTGTACAATATTTCAAGAATGCAGGTGACAAGTGCAAAGGCATTTGGAGCAAATTAGGCAAAATTACTTTCTACATTAAAAATGTCCAGATTGTCCAAAATATCATCATAAGCCTATAATGTTTCCTCTGCGACACAGGCCTTCGCTGTGTGAGGAGTGGGGAATAATACACCACGCGGGTTGGCGGATGTCACATGTCTTCGACATATTTGGTTTTAGGACACGCCGGTTTCCTCACGTTGGTTTCCTTCACCGTTTTGACAGCAATGGTCATGAAATAATTTTCACAAAGTAAAGTGCTTGCTCTCAAAACGGTGAAGATATATGTCGTGAGGAAACGGGCAGGAGCTAGAACCAAAAATTTGAAAATCATGCGACACCCACCAATCCGCACTGGGCCGGCGTAGTGGAGCCCAATCCCTCTCACAGAAAGAGGAGACCTGTGTTCCTGCAGTGGAAACATATTCAGTCTAGATTATGAATGATGAAAGCGCGTGCTAGGGTTCAACCCGTGACCTACAACTTGTAAGTCGCGGCCGTTCCCACTGGGCCACCACTGCCCAAAATATGGCTGGTTAAAAACTTGTTTAAATATTCGCCATCTACTCAAAATATTAACCTACCTAGGCATCACTGGAACGGGAATCTTCGAAACACCGGAAGCAAATTAATAAATTCAGCGATGGCATTAATTGTAAATAAGATATTCCATTGATCTATATTGGACAGTGAATTGCCCATTTGATGTGTCTGAGTACGGAGCAGCTCGATCGTAAAATAAATGGCACGTGCTTGCGAACAACAGGATGTTGTGAGCTCCGCTTTGAATGTAAACTCTTCGGGGCTTAACATTTATAATCGTAAAGGAAATCGTGTGCATCTGGCCGGAGTAGATGGCTCACGCGAATATTATATTATGATAATATGGCGTCATAGAGGAAAAGTGAATGGGAAAGGGAAGCGGGATCTCATAAAGGAGGATGGCGTTAGAATTAACTCCACCGCATGGAAACAATAACGTTTGCTCAGAGCTTTTGTATCAACTGATTGTTGAAATAAACTCAATATTAAAGCTATCCTCCAAGGACGCCGAAACGAGTAGACAATGTGAATCAATATCATTGATAAATCTAAAGCGTAAAACTTTGAATGGAGCTCAGCACAGTGTGTATAAACAAGTACATCAAGGCGTAACATTGGCATTGACAGTTTTTATGTGCTGATGTAATGTCCAATCCGCGGATTACTATTTTGTGCTGCGTAGGTATTGTATTCTGATTGTATTTATGTCTGGTTCTGCTACAGTGACTCTGAATATAAAAAAAAAAAAATATTAACTTGTTACGCCGTAAAAGCACGTAAAGGTCACCAATTTGTTAGCGCTCGTGTATTCATTTGAATATGGTTCATAAATTAGATAGCAGCGTGTACATTGTTATAATTGTGGATAATATAACATGTGATGTGAGGTCGGGGTGCAGCGCGATGTAACTCTGTTAAAATACTGATATGATTATCTGGCGTGCTATCTGACGCGCGGCCGACGATGGCGCCACACTCATTATCGGCTTGGAATCGAGCCGACACTCAATTCGTGCAACATGTCCTGACCATTTATAATTCAATACGCTGGCAAATAAAACCACCTATATTCATAAACAGGAAATTAAACATTTTGCGGTTGTTAACTAGGGACTCTTAGTTGACCAACCGTAAATATGTAATTTCTGATTATTTGACGAGACATCATCTGAAATATAATATGAATAATGAAATAATAATGTAATTAGGTATCACAATTATAACCTTTGCTTGCGGTTTGTGTCCGTCATTGCGCATGGACTTCGTCTCTAGGTTAAGGAAGAAATCGATCTTGTTTTTGTACAGACCAAATAGTTTAACGTTGACAGTAACATTGGACCTATAGACCATATGCTGTAGACCCACTGGCGGTAAATCTTCACAGTTGATTCATAGTTCCAACAAATATGTTTGTTTTGCTATTTATTTACAAATCCTAACATAGGCATCTCCTCATGAACGCATGGGCTATTTTGCGAAGTTTATCGTACGAATACACTTTTCTAAGTACAAGCAGAATATCTATTTTCGTGATATCGCCTTGAAATCGAAAACTCCCATTCCGTCGATTCTAAGAACCTGAATCAAATCGTTAGGAGTGACGTCAATCTGCTACATTCCCAGAATCTAGTCGAACGTTATTATTTATTTATTAATGTGTTATTTCGCAATTGTTTTCTTAACACAAAATTATAAATGTAAAATAAGGAATTATTAGCACAGGTAGGTAACAAGAATATGATTCCCAGAAAGTGGGTCCCTTCTTGTTCTCTTCATAATTTCTATTTAGATTCAGGCTGTTTGTTGGCTGTCAGATGCAATGCCGGAAGGTTAAAATGTTTATGTCATTCATTTAAGACTTGTTTGTCACGATCATTGTGAATGGATTTAATTGACCCGACTCGAAGAACAGTCAATAGAGGCCGATGTGCAATCATATTTATAAGTCGCCCACCAACCTTAGTAAATTGGTTTAAATTGTTCCAACAGGCTTGATTAAAGTCTATTTAAAGATGCCACATATTATCAATGACATGAATTCGCTTCAACCTATTAACTTACTACATTTTGGTGCAATGCAATGATGAGTCAAGGGGGTAATAATTATAAAAAGCACGACATTCCCTGTAACCGAAACCCAACTCCACAATTTAGGTACTGGATGATAAAGTTCATACCTTTTGTGCGATCCTATTAAAATTGCACGTGAAGAAGTTACGAATTCAAAAGTTAAATTTTGTTAATGGAGTAGGATTGGCAGACGCCAGTCGATCCAGCCGATGTCATACTCAATTATTTATGGACGTGGGCTACCTAGTTCACCTGATCTGATAACTATTAACCGCTAATATACCATTACTGTGCCGTTACAACAGTAACTGCGATGCCTTGGGCCTAAGCATATTGATACTTAGGCACTGCGCCCATCACAGAGCAACAAAGTTGAATAGCGAACAGTATGACTGTAATTTCACCGTTTCTATTGAAAGCATGCGTCCCCGATGCATTTCCAGAGTCAATGTTCATAAGCAAAAACAAAACAGACACGCAAATTAAAAAACAATTCTGGCTTTGGTTGTTCGACTTTCAGAGCAGAAAGACAGCCGTTCTTTAAACACTGGAGAAGAAAATTCTGTGTAGAATAGTTCATAGGTCTGCATAATGATGTATTAGGTGGTTAAAATCGCACAAGGTTGTTGATAAACGTGGCTGGAAGGACGCGGGCCGCCGCCGGGCCAAGGCCTCCCCGCAGTCCGCACCTGCCTCCCACGCCACGCCAGCGCCTCCCCGCGTGCCGGTACCACCGCCATGCATGATCCTGCCCACTGCCTTGTGTGCCATGCGTATTTCCACATCTTGTTTCATATTTTAACGTATTTACATCATTTTTTATCCTCTTCAAGATCTCTGCCTACTGTGCCCCCAAACCTTGTAAAATTAGAACCAGTTCAATTTACATCAAAGCTACATTTTAGGTAGACTGTTTGTTGTATGGCTATCGGTGGGCGGTCAGGAGTGGGTGCTAAATGTGTGCAAAGCGATCACGTTTATATTGTGTGGGTGTAGCAGGCTGAAGGATACGGTTTGTGCGGTGAGGGGCGAGTTTTATGGAGTCCTTGCTACCGAGGACGAGCGTGGAAAGTGGGGGGGGAGGGGTGTCAGAGACGTGGAGGGTACCACGGGTTCATTGAGTGCGGCGGATGAATGGGCCGCGATGAGTCATCGGATCGATGCCGAGCCGCCGCCGCCTCCTTACCCCCCCCCCCCCCCCCCCTCCAAACCCGCCGCGCGGCTGCGTGGTGCCGGGCCTGCTTGCTGGCTTGCAGCTCACCCAATGGCCCATATTTAATGTGAAAGTGGCAAATCGGCACGCTTGTCCTGCTGTCTGATTATTAATTATGGTAGCCGACATATTTTAATTTGGGTGAGCCTTGTCTGTCAAACGATAAAAGTTGCTACCTATATTATGGCTAGGATAATAATTATGAATGACTTTATAAAAAGCCAAGGGCAATACAGAGTAATGTATGTTAAATTCGATGACTAATTAATAAATATGCAGACACATGAAATAAGTCAAGCAAAAATTGTTAACACCATGTTCATCATCATCTGCATAAAACAGCATTGTCCTCGACATGCTGGCACATAACTTTAGCAGGGACTGTTTGGGAAGTTTTTGCATATTTGTCATGAAATAAAAATAAAAGTATTTTCAGGACTCCCATTCCTGCAATGTTCCATTTAACTTCGACGATCAGTCACAAATGATATCGTATGCGAAGGATATTGAATGGGCGTCAATAATAGGCTGTCGTGCTCGTGACTATTGGATATACCTCTTATAGGTCTGTGATGGACATAATGGGAGCGTTATTAGCATCACAATCGTGGGCTGAGCAGCGGACGACAGGAAGCGGCCGAACGCGACGGAAACGCTGCGTGCTCGTCTATTTACCGCACCTGTCGCCAGCTACAACGCCGTGTTAGGAACTATACTTACTTGTATCTAAAAATCTATTAAGAGGTCTTTTGTTCTATTCTATTTTGGCAATTTAATTGGTCTTGCGATCATACCTACTTGCCTAGATTCCCAGCTGTCTCCGTTCTCACCAAAAGGGTAACTTTAGGTTGTGGACATTAAAGATGTGGGTTGAGTAACATTTCAACTCCGACAAATAAAAGCATGACCTTTACCATAAAATATTCCAAAGATTTTCTAAAAGTCAAGAGGTCTGTGTTGTTCGGCAAACACGTCATAAAGAAATATTCAACAACTGAGGTTCGCTCATTAAAATTATCCTCCCAACCCTGTTATTCTGCCCTAGTATAAAGGATATTGTCAGGTTTGATAGTAAATGTCAGACTTGCAACAATATGAATGGAAGTAAATTAATGAACAGAACAATGAATGAAAGAAATAACTTGGAATTAAATTAACGACCGCCTACACACAGCTTTGCGTCAATAGTTGACGCGCGACTAGTAATTGCAGCTAACAATCGCCTGTTGTAGTAATGGAATGAGGAATGTTGAACACGAACAGAACACAACGTAATATGGCAGAACTTGAAACTTTAAAAACCAATTTCCAGCAAGGTCTGTGTTAGAGCCTTCGATCGGGCGATTTAATTTGACAGCTGTGTGACCAGCGTCAGAATATAGGAGGAAACTATTTTCGTTTTGTAAAGATATAGCTCTGATAATATGCGATGGGACGAATAACTCACCAATAGCCATTATTAACCGACTAATCATGTCTTTTATCTGTTGGATATAACAACAAGACCGCACAATAATTTCGAATTTGAAATTGTAAGGGATTCCTCCTTAACACATCCTGTCGTTTGAATCTGCTTACCTTTATGGGAGAATGCCATGATCTTATGTGCATCTGAATCAAAGCTTACATAGTTTATCCTTGAGTCATACTCGGAACTTATTAAAATTTATATTCGATGACTAGTCGGACGGGGAATAACCACATAACTGAACTATCGACGCGCATAAAACTATCGATGGCATTTTAATTTCATAACAGCAATATTTGCATAGCAAAATGTGGCCTTTTTTGACACCTATACAAAGACGGAATCGAATCCGTCAAAATTCCCTTCTTCTAAACGTTCGCTAGCAAAAGAAAGACTGGTGACTGTACTTTATTCCCTTAGCTTTCAAGCTAGCATACGAAAATTAATCATTTAGTTCTAACTAGACCACCGGTGGTCATCTACGTCATCTTACCCCCCAGATGCAGTTGAAGGGAGTGGCGCGTGGTATTTTATATCGCAGGAACCGTACATAAAGTAATTAATTAACTGCTAAAATAGTAGCAAGAAGTTTCTTAGTCCACCAGAGAATTATTTATACATTTAGGTGTTAGGCGCTATTATGCATCACATAACTTAGAATAACTTTAAATAAATTGTGCATATTATAAGTTTCTATTCCGTCTATAAAACCTTTTTTTTGGTTGGTAGCGTCAAAAGCGAGGCAAGTGTTTTAATCACTACAACCTAACTTATGAGTTGTATTTCAGTTAAATGTTCGCGTCGGTGAATTTTTCCTGTAACTATTTCCGTTGCCGATGGGATTTCCCATTGGCAACTTCTAAGTAGTAGGAGATGAGGTTCCAAAAAACGATGATAACTCCAACTTTAACTTATAAACAAGTCTTAGTATGAAGTATTTCTCCACTATTTAATCTATTTAGGGCGTGAATTTTCAAAAATTCTTTCTTAGTGTTAGTTAAAACGATGTTTTGTTCAAAATTTCATGCTCCTAGACCCAACAATATAGGCTGTTGGCTGTGTGCAGTCCCATCGCCAAAATTAACAAACTCGTATTCGATGTGAGAAATTGCATGTCAACTGTTCAGGTAAATTAAGGAATTTAAGATTTTTATTAAATAGATAGTGTTTTTTGCCAACAGGAGACTTCAGCGAGTTCCGGCACGCCTATCCTGAGTGGTGCAGCGAGGCGGGGGCTCAGCACGTGCCGCATCTACCACTGATGGGACTGCGGTCAGTACTGCTACTTAATGTTGCTATTAGTAGCCACCTCCCGTGCAATAAAACGGGTATCAAATAACCTTAACGAAACTGAGAGTCACTTGTTCTTCTGATATATTTTTTAGTACTATTGGACGGTTACGGAGGTGATATTGAAGGCCAAAGTTCCAACTTTTGCTGGCGGTTTTTTTACGAAAATTTGTTTGAAATTTTAGAAATTAACTATAATTACTCCCACGATTCTTTTACTGATGATCACACCCAAAAATAAAAGTCGTTTTCCAGCAAATATTTTTGCACAAAGTTGCTGGACAGCATGCGTTGCTGACGCCTTCGTGATGGGTTTTTACACCTGTTTTTACTGATTACTTATTTAAAAACATCGAAAGCTCCTGTAATTCTTGTGACTGTGGAATGTGCTGATGATACATAGTCAAATGACGAATAGAGAAGACTACCAATCTATGATTTCTTGCTGATAAATTAAGGCCCTAATGGTCTACGTATCTTAATATGAACAAACCACTTATAAAATTAGTAAGTAACTGTGTTTCTTGGGTCTCAAAACTCTCAAAAAATAAGAAAATCTCACAAGGTTTTAAAAATATATACCGTAGGATATATTTTTAAAACCTTGTTAAAAGGTAAGTTGGGTGGATGACCTTGAGGAAACGTATTTCCTCAAGGTCATCCACCCAACTTACCTTTTAACACGATTTCAGAATGTTTTCCGCAATATCTTTTTCCGCGACAATAGTTGTATATTCACAATTCAGTTTGCGCAAGAAATGCAACTATTGTATCAGCTTTACATTTACAAAAATCCAGCGCCAAACAGTACTGGAATTGTGGCTCGTGGGCATACATGGCCCAGTAATGGAGTTTGCGTGTTATGTTCAGGTACAGCGAGAAGTCAAGAGGGTTTATTATCATGGGGACAGTCTAGAAGTGGAGGCATATGTGTGTGTATAATTTATATATCCTCCGCCACCGGGAGTAATCTGCGAAAACTTTAATAATTCCTATTACGCTTTTCCGCGCTCGTATTCGAGTTACATGTTGCTTTTATTACTTAACTAACGCTGAAGCTATGTCCGTAATGTCTAAGGTAATTAAGATCACAGTTATAACTCGATTGTGTGATAGATACAAGTATATCGAGGAAATCATTAGAATTGTAATTCTGAACGGGCTGCCTCACTCGATTGAGCGAACGAGGAAACTCACGCGTGGGAACGAGATTTGCGCGTGAGAAGGTTTTTCACTTCAACGGAAAAAGTGTCCGAACCGATTCCGGTGTGACTGGATGCGGCGGACTTTCTTAATGTGATGTTGTTGATGAGCTGATCCCGTGAGAAATAATTGTACGTTCGCTTGATAGATTCTATTACAACTCGGTATTAGTCGCGTCGGAGTGTAGGAACTATTCTATTGTAGGTATTAGATATTATGTCGATGATTGTAGGACATGCGAAAATTATGAAATAAGTCCGCTGATAAGATAAAAATGTGTGTAAAGTTTTGATCAAATAAATTTTCGAGTATTTAACTCATGTACTTTATTTCACCTTCACCAGAGGTTTGTTAAACGCGTGGGCCGCATATGCAAGCAGATCGAATCATAAAACCGAATTCTCAGTATCGGTGACGATAGCTGAGGATGTTAGTCATAAAGTGCAAACACTGGTTCCTTCCTACCGCTCTTTGTTACTCAGCCAATATGTGATAATGTACATGAATATAATGTTAATAGGTACCTATCCTATCACACGTAGCCGTGACTGATTGAGTTCTGCACGTGCGAACACACTTCAATGTCAAATATTCCATTCATGATAATGAGTGATTTGTTCAGCTGGAATAGTATTGTTTATTACTACAATGTTAATCAAATTAACATGTGGTAGCTAAAGCTTAGCTCAAGCCCTCATTTATAACTGTTAGAACAAGGCACTTTGTCTGAAGAAGCATGCATCTATTCCAAGCGACAAATTTTATAGTAACTTGCGATCTTGATCAGTTGCGTAACACACTAACAGTAGGAATCGCTTTCATTTTGACAGTCCAACAACATTCATTGTATTATTAACCTTTTTGAGCAAACAAGATTTTTCGAACAGATTATTATGAAGCGATTCGATTCAAAATTATTCAGATTGTTACGGAAATTAGGTTGCTGCTCAGACAGAAGGACCCTGAAATTCAATTTAAGTATTCAACATTTAGTGGTGTCGTTTAAACTTATTTGTTTGTAAATCGATCGGTGAACGTACCAGTGCAAAAACTAGCGTCGCATTGCAGGCTGCTGAAAAAAAAAACGAGTTGGTTAATAAAGTCATTTATCATTTTGAATGGTGACGAGCACCGACTACGCTGCTGTAAGTGTGCAGTTACCTAAACACGTAATTGGCGTATTGCATTAGAAGCGGTGAAACGGAGCCTTGCGCTCAATGGAGTGCGCTCCATTCATGCTAGCCAGCGCGCCGTTCACTGCTCACTCACTGCTCAGTTTTTCCCTGCGCAAATCACTGTAGGTGTTCGGTACATGATGTTAATGAACCGACGATGTTGAATGGCGACTTGTAACGTGACATCACCATACGTTATTGCTGTTTCGACGCTGACGCCAGTCAACATAACGTTGGTCTGTGCAATGCGAATTATTTATATGATTATGTAGTAGCAATAGTAATAAAAAAATAGATAAACTACATAAATTCTGTAAGTGTTGTGCGCAGGCAAAGCAATCGATGAGTTTCCAACTAAATCTGTGCGCATAAATACATTTTAAAAGAGGATGTAAAACATTATTTCGAGCTTTCCGAATTATTTTCCTTTGACTGTGATTTGCAAGCATCCGCTAGTGATCGCGTGGGCTGCATGGCTGCTACCTTTCACGATGTAATACCCGACTGAACTATAAATAGGAACATTCAAATTAATGGTGTAAATGTAACGACTCCCACGCTGCCGTGGCGCCGCGCCCGGCGCCTCCGGCCCGCGCCTGCCCACCACGGCCCACAACGGCCATCATCAGTCAGCTCCCGGCTCCGGTCCGGACGAACTAAACACGCACGTATTGTAAAGCGACCCACGAGCAAGCCCTTGGCCGATATACCTGCCCGTCTAACTTATAACAATGATCTATTTTAAAAACAATATTATAACATGGAACTTGGAACGTTCTTATAAAACACAGGACGAAATATAATTACGATCCCGCCGGCTCCGCGCCTACACACGTTTTATAAATAGATATTTAGAAATGCCTTGGTTCTCTAATTAAATCTTCATAGAATGTTTTGTTATAGTTACCAAAATACAAGATGACGTACACTGTTTTATATTATCTCTAGCTCTGACGTCAACATCCCTTGATAATTTGATATCTAATCCTCATCCATAGATAATCTTGTTTCAATGTTGTAATAAGTACTTACCTCGTACTGAAAGAAAATTATCTGGTTTTGGAAGAAATTATGTGTTGATTTAGGGTTTATCGTTCAGTTCCTTTCGCTTCCATGAATCAAAATTGTCCTGACGAATGTTAACTGTCAAGTTCTAATTAGTTTAGTTATGATAGCCAGTGTGATCAATGATATTGATGACACCCGTAGATCCTGGTTGACGCGACCGGCCCTTTGGCTTCCATGAATCAAGATTGGCCTGAACTTAACTTCAAATTAGTTGTGAAGTCCACTGTGTTCAATGATGACACCCGTAGATCCTGGTTGACGCGATCGCGGCAGGCGTCAGGTTATCGCTGACGTGACGTCATAGTTTCTGACGTCAAGGCAATCCTCGCTCCGCGTGAGTTCATTCACGAATTAATCCTTAATTCCGTACACGGTCACGGTCGGTGACGGCTGTATTTTTATGTTGCGATTATAATCCAGAATATTCATATTTAAATAATCCTCTTCAGCAAAAACAAATTATTTACTATTCTCAAGAAACATTCGTTTTCACTATCATTTTACAAAATAGGTAAATAATATATACCTACAGTATTATATCAATGAGCTTTATGTATAAACAAGAGTCGGTGGCTCAGTTTCAAGATTCTGATAATTCACTTACAATTATCTGCACTTGCGTCAAGTGTTTGGTGGCTTCTCCATAGCAATTTTAATTTTATACTCCATGAAGTAAAACAAAATAAACAGTAATTGTAAACAATCTTGAAATTTATTTTGAAAATTTGGTAAATCCCATAGCATGTTGTGTGCATTAGCGATTAGGTACTATCTGTTCATGATCATTAAAATATTGCTTTACATTTTACAAAGTGATTCATTGATTTGATATAACACATAATATGTAACGAAACTGCTTGCCTTAGTATACGGATTTAATTAAAGTAAAAAAAATGCATAGATTGCAGGTACAGTAAATAAGATGACAGTTAAAATATGGGTGATCCTTGTACAGACGGCTACACATCAAGCTATACATTTCCAGTTTACGCATATCTCGCACTGTACGGAAATCCTATACAAGGCGAGATCAGCTTATACTGGAAATGTATAGCGGTGTGTATAATCTGCCTTATTTATTTTTAAAGATATTTTTAGGTTTTTTTTAAGGATTCGTTTTTTTTCACGCCTTTAAAAACTAATTCATATAAATATATAATCTGTAATGTATGTTTGAGTCATAATCATCTAAGTGGTCACGGCATCACACGTGAACGGCTAGACTAATTTTGATTTTAAAAAATGTGTTTGTTATTGTCAGGAGAAGGTTTTTATGAGAGAAAGAAATAAGAAAATTGCGCGTAAAATTGTAAAATTTATGAAAACTTAACGACCATATTAACTTTTCTAATATTTAACCAATGCGAATTCAATATTCACTGCATAATGTCTGTCGGGTCAGCTAGTAACTAATAAAAATAACATACAACTATGCTATAATACCTCATAGCTAGTACGAGTACGTAACACCTTATTAGTTGCAATAATAACAGCACAATAATTATGTTCAGTAAACATGCAGTGCCATGCTCCTTATACAGCCGTTTTGTTGTATTGCTGCATCTAGAAGCTTCTACTCTACGTTGGCCATTTTCATTATATTGTAGGTATTGGTTATTTGCCGAACCAGTTTATTTTTATTAGCACCTTATAGTTATAATTTCGTAACACATATAACTGAATAATTTTGCTAATCCATTGATTCATTACCCTTATTCGAAAAAAATGTTTGCTGTACAACGTACTTAAATAACGCAATGAATGTTCTTTAAAACTGTCATAATGAAAGGCATTTGTACTGTTAGGATGGTACGCAATCAGCCCCCGCAAGCAAGTCAAAGTCAAAGCATTTATTTCAAATAGGCACTTAAAAGGCACTTTTGAACGTCAGCATTTACATTAAAATAGAATTGATTCTAGTAGAGAGAGCAAGATCGGAAGATTCTTCCTTTTCAATGGAGGAATTGTAACAACACCTTTTAAGTGACACATTATTGTTTTCCGACATGCAACTAAGCTATAATACGTCTTAACATACTCGTAACACTCTATTAGTAAGTGCAATAATAACAGCACTATAATTATTATGTTCAGTCGGTAAGTAACCAGTGTCATTCTCCATAAACAGCCGTTTTGTGTTGTGATAATGTGCGATTTAGAAGCGTCTACTCTATTCTCTTATTAGCACTTTTTATTTTCAATTCAACTAAAACCACTATCAATCACAATCTGAATCATTATTGATAGTCCATACAGGATATTGGTAGTCCATTGCTTCATTTACATTCGTATGTTCGAAATAATTATTTGCTCGACGACGTAAATAACACAATTGAACTGACAAAATTAAAGCCATTGCTACTGTTGGTGTGCAACACAAATTACCACACTGGCTGTCTGCAACATTACAGCAAATTTTATTTTATAAATGCAAAAAATCCTGCTTCCGACGCTATTCGGAATTCTTTAAAGGAGCAAATGCTGCGTCTTTATAGTGTTTATTAAGGAAATGTTTTCTTTACCTCTTCCTTGTGTAACCAATTGTTGGTGCTTGGACGACATATTGATATTTTTCGACTGCGTTGCACGAAGGCATAAGAAGCTGCCTGAAGCTGGTTAGTCTTACAATTATTTAACTCAAGTATTACATTATCATGTCAACAAAGCCTATCTCAGAAGTTGGATAAAAATAGAACGTTCTGTTAATTTTACTCGACATCACTGTTTAGTGTAGTGTAGGTGCTTGAGTGGCCTGCGACCTCGACACACTTGCTAAAATACAATACCAAACAAACACACGTCTACACTTACATACATACATATTATATGAACAGACATACAAACAGGCCACGCATAACTTATTTGAGCCCGTCATACATAACATAAACGCGCGATCTGCTTTGTCCGGACAACTCGGATCGTTAAAACGGCTGCCAGGATGGGAACTAGCGAGTCCGCCATTAAAAAACCGTCCCTTGCAGGCGGTCATTGGCAGCGGGTGGGTCGAGCCGCATTCCTGTGCGCCAGCGCACCGCACGCACTCCTACGCCCACACGCACCGGCTCTCCAGTGTGCACACAGTTACCCGACCGACTCGCGGAGCCCGTCCACTCCATCCCGCAGCTATAAGTTGGGCCGCGCTCGTAATTCGGCCTGTTCGCTGAGGCACCGGCCGCCCGTACGTATCGGAGTCGTTCATTAATAACACAGCCGACCGTGTCACGGCTTCCGGCGTCCGCCTCGCACACGCCGCCGCCATTCAAATACGAATTGTATTCGCATGGAGCCGACGACGACGCCGTCACTTACACAGTGCACTACTACAAGTAGCTAGTATGCGCGCATTTAAATGAGCAGCTCACATTCATTGTTTTAGCGGACTAACATTCTCCGCAGCCTTGTTACACCTGTGTATCGGGAATATTGAGATCACAATCGACACTTGCGTAACGGACGGGGCTCCGTTCACCCACATAACCTACATGTAGGTAAAATTCGTGTAAGTATATCGTTAACATGATGGGATCGGACGGAATGGCGTCGGTCGCGTGGGCGAGGCAGCTCCCCTGAATGGCCGTGTCGGCTGGCGATCGCCTACGCGCTGCCCACGCGCTCCGCACTACCTACTATGAGCCTACTAATGCCTCGTGCACGGTGCCCACTGGCTGCCGCGTGTTCGTAATTATCTTGATGACCACTCAGGCGACACTGATCCAATTTGGATCAATCGCCTGTTTGACGCAAGCTCTCCATTGAAGACATTAACATTGATATTTTTATCAAATTCGTGGTACCTTCTGAGTAATGCAATTAAAAACGGGCTCAATTCGGTTTTATATTGCTCATTTTATATTGGATTGGTTAAACTGTTTACCGTTTCTATACCCGGTTTCACTGGAAGCCGACCTCAACATAGTTGGAAAAAGGGTAGGCAGATGATGATGATGAATTGACTAAAACGACAAGCTTTGACATAAGCAATATTAGAGCGCACACGCTTTGAGATTATATAAGCAACATTAGAGCGCTTTAAAGGAAGTAATGGCAGTAATGGCTTATATCTATCAATAATTTACATATACAGCAATTTATACTTTAGATCTTCACAAAGCTTGACATAAAACCTGATCGAACTAAAAAAAGATGAAGAGATCAAATCTGAAACAAAAAAAACTTGTATTAAAGTAGTTGATATTATCTGATGATCACTATTTTGTATGGAGAAGCGATGTAATTTTTTTCTGAATTCTACTGTTTTTCACTTTGATACCATAGGTAATTATTATAATTAATTTAATTGTTAAAATTGGGCTCAGAGTATGTATTTCATAATCTTATGTAGAACCGATAGAGTTATGTCTGTTGTCAAATATTATGGTTTACAGAAAATAAATGATAGAATCATTGGCCCATTTAGCCTAAATAGTCAAAGGTCACCATGAAACTTATAGAAATATCAACAAGATTTGGAAACCATATTGGATTCGCGAAAGATTTTTTTAAATATTTTAATTAGGTGTCGATAAGTTTATCCGTCTACTTCTCGTAACTATGTGATCACAATCAGTATTAATCAGGTAGGAAACTAATTAATTATCTTCTGGTGGCTAAATGGTCCACTTGAAGGACTAAGTGCGGAAACCAAACCCATAACATAGAACATAATTATCTTCTCATTCGTCGAGGGGGCGAGACGACCACAAAGCTTTGGCATTTCGTAAAAAAGGAGGTTGCAGGGCCCGCATTCCATAAACAAGATTCAAACGTAAAAACACAGCATTGTTTTGGCGACTGAAAGCCAAACATTCTTTTTGAACCAGACCAACAAAAATTGGTCCAGTAACTTTGTTTTCGTTACCATTTAATGAATTGAGGATTGCTCATTAGCTCATGCTTAAAATTATGGATAAATTTTTATGTAACACTAGCTGCCCGCCCTGGCTTAGCACGGATGGGATCCCTTTTTTTTGGTTTTACCGTTTTTTCAAGTTAATACACTCACAAATAACGTGGCTTTCTATTGGCAAAAGAATTTTCAATATCGGTTCAGTAGATCCAGAGATTACCACCTACAACCTCACAAACTTTACCTCTTTATAATATTAGTATAGAAGTATAGATGAACGGACAGAAGTAGGGCAAAGTTTTCATTGAATACTTCAATGAATGGGTACAAAGTTCCGTGTTATCAACTACCATTGTCTTTCCATGGCTTTATAATTATAACTTTGCGAAATATAAGTAGCCTTTGTAGTCTTGCTTTATTTATTATATTATACCTACATATTATTAAGTTGACCTTCAGATGTGATGTAGATATTATAATAGGCACACGTAACAACGATTTGGAGGACACGAATTTCTTGATATGGCAATATAACCCCAGATTTTCCGCGAATCTGGCATTGTAGCGTAGGAGGGCAGGCTATCAACAGTACGCTGTACGACTTGTACGAGGCAACGGCGAAGGCGCGCATTCGCCTAATTTGATTGCTTTCAAAACAGCAAACTGAATGGCGGCGAGACGATTCAGAGGGCGAATTTGGAAAAGTGTCGCGTGGGAGGAGACGCGTTGGAGCCTCGGGTGAGGGGTGTGGGAGGTGAGGTGCGGCAGGGGGGCGGGCAGGGGGTGAGAGTAAGGACGCGGCGCTGCGTGGGCGGCCATTGAGCCGCGGGGGCAGGTGAATGGTGAACCCCCGGAGCCTCCACCCCCATTGAGCAGCCCGCGATCGATACCGCCCCGCGCTGAGCCCACACATAGCCGCCAACGCTCGCTTGGATGCGCCACCAGCCCACCACGCGCTAACAACACTATGCTTATGTCGCACTCCTGAAGGTCGATACCAGCACGTTAATTGCGCAACACATAAATCATAATCTGAATAATTTTGAAAGATATTGGTAATTCATTCGAAAAAGTTGTCGAACTGTCGAAATGAAATCCATTTCTGCTTACTGAGCAGTTTTGCAGAAGATTAATTGAAACTTGTGAACGTCACTGACTCACGCACACGCGGCACGCCATTCTTTTGACTTGTTCCACTGATACGGTATTCCTTAATGCCGTTTATCTTGGTTCCTCCGAAGTCCTAAGTTGACGAATTGGAGATGTTAATCGTTTCTCTATGTTCGTTTCTTTGCCAGGTACACTTATAGTAGATATGCCTATCTAGCTTTGTTAATTGGAAAGCGTCAGTATTTTCGTTTGTAATTATAGCGTTATATGGATGATCGGGTGCAGGATATAATTACGTTATGGGGATGAGGGCTAGCCGGCTGCCCATGTTTCCAAAAATGTGAGGCTGTATTTTTAGTCTTCCACTTATTAAGCAATTACGTCATTTACGTCATAACAATGTGTAGCGGGGTGAGGAAGAACCTATCTGAATTTTCTTAAAACATAAAAACAATGTTCAAAAACATGTCGAATTGATCACCTCCTTCTTTTTGAAGTCGGTTAATAAACGAGTTAGTCGTAAGTTCATTAGAAAGATAATATTGATTATTATTGCAAAGAGTTTTTAAAAAAATATTACCTATCTATAATATTAAACCGATTTCGTGGATTATGGCTCAATATCTGTAATTTCTTCCTTTGCCAAATAGAGTTGCATTATCGTGGCATGGAACCCTGTCAACTGTTTAGTTTGCAGACAACGATGTTGATACCAACTGCAACAGAATAGAATCCCATTAGCTCGCAAGTCACACAAGCAATCAATCAAACTCTACTGGCTGGACAACATGTCTCCAACACGAACTGCATTATTACCGTAATAACGAGAATATTGCCTCGTGACTGCTGAGTGTGAGGCCCTGGGTTCGATCCCCTAGTTATGAAAGTTTTTAGCGGCTGTCTGGAGTCTGGATTTGTCACCGATGAACGGCATACGCTCGCCCCTGTAACATGTAATTTAAATATATGGTGCGTGCGTGAATTTTACTAGATCACACATAAAACACTGAAGAAAGTGGTCAAACGTCCAAAGGGTTTGTCTGTTTTGGGAACTTTCTTTTGTAAGTTTTGGCGTTCAAAAAGTACTGATTCTTAGGCCACAAATCACGAAATGCGTTTAGCGCTAAACATCATTAAATTATCATTTTGTCTCTGTCATGCTCAAACGATTGGCAGTTTGTTGAGTTTGTTTTTAGGACGCGTTGGGATGCACTCGGTTACATACTCAATGCTCGGTTCAACGGAATGGTTGAAAATCCTGTGCACGATAAAATCCCGTCGCAATATTTTCATGTCCGTGCGTATGTGGTCAACATGTTTTTAGAGATTTGAGGTGCAAGCGGGCCTTAGTCTAGTTCCACCTAATTGGGCGCAATATGTATACTAATGCGAATATTTTGCATGTTCCAGGTCGCTGCGCATCTCTGGCTCCGGTTGCGAGGAAGCGCTGTCCTCGGGCTCGTCCTCCGAATGCGAGGACACGCACGGCCACGTGCCGCAGGAGTTCCCCATCGAGATTCTGCCCAACCTGTACCTCGGCAACTCCACCAACAGTGAGGACTGTGACGCGCTCGCTAGGCATAATATAAAGGTAATATTACTTCTTATTTCAACAAATATTAGCTTTTCTCACAAAGAACAGTAGTCTATTTATTGAACTGGCGGCCTAATTTTCCCACCAGTTTTTCCTGAACTGCTCATCATCATTTGAGGCTTTACAGGCCGTGGATGGGCCTTAGCCTGGTCGAATATATTTCTCCATTGTGGCCTTTTACCGGCTTTTTCTCTCCAATTTTACACTCCAACAGTTCGTAAATGATGGAGAGCCCATTACCTTTCACTGAACTGCTGTTAGGAAAAAATTTTACACTCACAGCTTGGTTTATCTAAGAAAGCTATGTCAACATAATTTTCATGACAACCTCATGTTATAAGGAAACCACACAGTTTTAGGGTTGAATGAGAAGTATTTTGTTTTATGGGTCGCCATTGGTTGAAGATTCTGTTTTATAGATTTTTTAATTTTATATCCTGGTACAATATGTTCACACGGCTATGTTTCTGTTTACAGTATGTGCTGAACGTCACCCCAGACCTGCCCAATACTTTTGAAGCGGAGGGCTGCGGAATTAACTACTTGAAGATACCCATCGCTGACCACTGGAGTCAAAACCTCTCCGTACACTTTCCACAGGCCATCAGATTTATTGGTAACAGCTTTACGATTCTAATTGCCTTGAGCGACGTTCAGAGAGGAGTCTTTCTCGTTCAGCGGCAAGCATAAACCTCTCATCCAGTTACTTTATTCTGATTGTTCCTCCCAACCGGTTTTTTATTCTGATTGTTTTGTCCAAGCAGTTTTTTTATACTGATTGTTGCTTCCAGCTGGTATTTTACTGATTGTTTTGTCCAACCGGTTTTATGTCATACTGATTGTTTCGAACAACTGTTTTTATACAGATTTTTGCCTCCACCCAGTTTTTTATTGTGATTGTTTTGTACAACCGGTTTTTTACTGATTGTTCTCTCCAACCACTTTTTTTATTGTTTTGTCCAACAGGTTTTCTATACTGATTGTTGCATCCAACCAATATTTTAAACTGATTCTTCAACCAGTTTGTCATTCTGATTGTTTTGGCCAAAGGTTTTTCATACTGATTGTCGTCTCCAACCGGCTCATTCTGATTGCTGCTATCCGGTTTCAATTTAAAATAGATACCTTGTGGCCTCCATCCAATACCTGATTTAGATTTTTGCTTCCAAGTGGTTTTTTTTAATTTTGATTATTGTAATAATTGCGTCCAACCGTTTTTATGCAGTTTGTTGCCTCTAACCAGGTCTTTTATTCTAATTGTTCCCTCCATCCGGTTTCTTTTTTTATTGTTGCCTGCATATGGTTCGTTAATCTGATTGTTACGTCTAACCGGTTTTATAATCCTGATTGTTACGTCCAACCGGTTTTTAATTCTTATTGTTGCATCCAACTGGGTTTTCATTCTGGTCATTGCTTCCATGCGGCTCCTTATTCTGATTGTGTGTGTCCACAGAGGAGGCGATGTCAGCGCGGTGCGGCGTGCTGGTGCACTGCGTGGCGGGCGTGTCGCGCTCCGTGACGGTGACGCTGGCCTACCTCATGCAGCGCCACCGCCTGTGCCTGCGCGACGCCTTCGAGCTCGTGCGCTCGCGCAAGACCGACATCGCGCCCAACTTCCACTTCATGCGCCAGCTGCACTCGTTCGAGCGCGACCTGGGCCTGCACGAGCACAGCGCCAGTCTGAGTAAGGTCCGCACCGCGCCACCCCGCCCCGCCCCCCGCGGCGCGCGAGTGGTCCCTAACGCGCCGTGTCCGCAGGTGCTGGAGGCGCTGGGCGTGCGTGAGGCGCCGGACGCGGCCGGCGCGTGCGGCTGCGCGGCGCCGTCGGGCGTGTCGCCGGACTCGGGCATCGAGTTCGACCGTTGGAGCGCGGCGCGCGACACGCCACAATGACAGTTCTTCACGCCGGCGCAGCCGCAGCCGTGAGGCGGCGCCGCCTCCCCGTAGTACCTTGTTTGATAGCACGTTTCAACATGTATAGTCGTTCGAGCACGCTGCGAACTCTCTCACCGTCGCTAGCGACAGACGTAGGTACGTTAGAGCAGCGGCCGGCCCCACCCGGTGTGGTTCTATCTGTTAGTCTTAAGCGAGTCGGATTAGTGTAAAATATATACTTTATACATATTTTTAAGTCAATTTTATAAGTTCAACATATATCTGGATATACAACTTGAGATGCATTCCCGAGTAATCTTCCATTATGCTACGCATTTGATGTCTTTTTGAGTTTATTTGAAAACAAGTGAGCGCATTATTCTATACTTTTTTTATTTGGTTCTCAAAATGTTGGACCGTTTGAGTTGTGTTGTCCATGAATGTATAACCTCTGTGAGGGTGACGCGGCGTGTAGGAGGTGACACACGTCACTAGTGCCACAGCATTCAATCCAAAAACATAATACAAAGTATTATTTGAAGAGATTGGATTTATCATTATTCTATTCATATTTTTGCATTAAATTAAGTCCATTTTTTCGTAGAAAATTGTAATGACACGGGGCTTCTGATAAATCTTCCATTGTTGTTGATATAATTATGTATATTGTATTTGTATGAGAGTGTGTGCGCGAACGTGCGTGTGATATTATTATATAGTGTAACTATTGGTCGCATGGATACTATATTTACAATTTTTTAACGCCACACTAGCGACCACAGCTGCCCGAGCTCAAAGGCCGCGTGTGTCGAGCGACGGCCATGTGACTTCCGCAATAAAAAAAAAACTAATATTTTATATGAAAAAAAAAAATAGGATGAATAACTATTTGAATTTATTTTTGTATTAGTTTACTACAATCTGTCTTAGTATCGAATAGTAGCAGAACAAGAGAGTAATAAATGTTGTAGATTAGTGGTCAGTCACAATTAGTGTGGGATCTATTTATATTCACACCTACTATATAACAGTTCGATTGATAAGGTCTTGATATGACTATTTTTATATGGATTATAATACACAGTGTATGTACTCTAGCTATATAGATGCATATAGAATATGCCGTAACACTCATTAACATTGCAGTTAACACCCGAACTCGTTACTATTATATTTTTAATATCCAACTATTACATTGGCTTCACACTGGTGACATTGGCAATGCTTTGACTGCACCGTTTCACGATACCAAACTGTCAAGCATTTTAGGTGAAAATTGACTAAAATAAATCATTGACTACATCAAATGTATGTAATGCGCCTACGCATATGACGTTGGTCATTATTGTACACGCTTGGCATTTATTGCAGCCGACACATAATAACGAAGTAAACTTCATTGTGATTAAAACGCTTGACGGTATAAACTCCCTGTAGCTTATATAGTCTTAAGGGCGCAGAATACGTAATAGTACAAGTACAGAAGATAAACTTCGCAAAATCATTTAATTAAATAGTGAGTCTTGCTACCACAACATTAAGTGCAATCCAGGTCGCACTGCGCTTATTGCCAACAGTTATATTCACCTAGAAGTTGGTTCTATTTCCATCGTTTAATTCTTATCTCTTCTGACTACGTTAAGAGTGTCTTCTTTTAATTAATTAATCTGAATACGGTATATAATTATCTGTAAATGCCTATTACTCTACCTTTGTGAACAAATGACGTTTCAAATAAACCTAGGCTAGGAAAATACTTGGTAGTATGTATGTAGATCAGAAAACTAGTTTTAAAATACGAAAAAACAGAAAATATTTTTTCATAAAAATGTATGTACGCGTACACTGTTGTCTACATAATCCAAATCGTACTACATAATATTTAATTATATGTAGTTAGTCCATAGTAGGTACCAATACAAAAATAAAATACTATCCTACCAAACCTAATCCTACTTTGCAAACCCAAACCTGAACTTGTAAGTACATCTTGAACGTATTTTACTGTGTGTACTTAAATAATAAAATAAATAAATGCATAATTAAACTATATTAATAATAATAAAAAGCAAATAAAAAGTAAAACGACAAATGTTAACATTTGGTAGGTACGTACACATTGTCTGATGCTGGTTGCATATACATTTCAAATGTTTGTATAGATTTTTATGTGGAGGGGCGAGCAGTTATAAATTAGACGATATCTACCTACCTTACTCTCTAACTACATAAAGAGTGCAATTCTTTACCTTTGATGTCCTTTGGAAGTCTAAAAAACATGAGCTTCAGATCCTTGTTGTTATTTAAGCAGCCGAATGCCATGCGATATGCTTTTGCCTTTTTAGTTACTTAAACGACGAACGTACGGCGCGCGGCGGATCAGTGCATAGGCCCGACAAGTCGAGCCCGCCGCGTACTTGTAGCTTCATACCTAAAATAAGGAGTGCACATGACTTGCTAAGGACTCCTTCCATGACTTAGCATAATATTAAAATATTTACTAAGTTTATACTTACCGCCCTGGAACATCACAATTATGTGGTCGCCTAATATTATCAGTACAAGTTTAGTATTTTTTACGCGGCAGGGTAGTGTTTTATTTTCACATGTAGATGAGCATAAATTATAAAGTCTATATTAGATAACGTAATTGATTTCGTGACGAATTGTCAACGAAGATTACTTAGTAACAATAAAAGTTGCTATCTTAAGCATTAGTTTAATAATTAAATGTATTCAAGAGTTGTTAGCGAGTTCGGGGTTTAGCCGCGGCTTACAAATCCTCCGCCCCGCAGCCGGGCAGACAGTGAATACGTGATATTTTATTTAACTATATTGACGTTTCCATTGGCATTTATCATTTTCCGACTTGAACATAACTATATATTTTTTTATATTATTATGTTGCGTAGTTTCATGAGTTTTAACATTTAGTATGTAAATAAAAGGCAAGCTTTAATAATAAGTATGTTAATTATGATTATGAGAATGTAGAAAAATTGTTACATTGTAAATTTGTTATAGAATAAGACTTAATTGAGATTCAGCTTCCTTAACATTGAATGCCAATTTATTACGTAGGTTTGGATCTAAATCCAAATGATTAGCCAACATTTCTGTTACTTACTTTTGTAACAAAAGTGTTGAGATCCTTTATTTTAAGATATATATCTTCCACATTAAAATATAATATAGAACACTACAAGTTTTAGCGAAGTTGTATTTTTAAGTCACGTTTCCAAATTAGTAAGGTGGAAGATTATGCCAAAGTTCACTGTCATTTAAAATTACGTCACAGAAAATAAGGAAATAATAAGTAACCACCGTTACGAACTAAAACTTATTTTGGTTCAAACACTATAATTTTAGTTATTTTGTACAAACCGCCTTTACATTCTGAATGTTTCTTAATTGCACTATATATTGTAAAGTTTTATATTTCTAGATATAACGTAATATTATAATAATTGTAGTGCACAAACTAATGTCTGGTCCACGTAACGATGCCTCTGTGCGGGTCGATCTGGATGAAACAAAACAAATGTTGTATATAGTATTGTATCATTTCTGTTATGGTATAAAACTCATGTTAACTGATGATGATGTTGATAATGTTTTAGAAAATCTTTTAGTGCTTTTTCCTAAAGGTACCTAAAGCCACATGGCACACGTAATATTAACCTCAAAACAAATATAAACACTGTTAATCTATTAATTGATTTTTATTTATTTAATTTGCCGTAGTTGTTAAGTAAAAACAGAAAAGAATGCAGTGAAAATTAAGATAAGGAAGGTTTATTATTCTGCACCATAAACAAAATATAATCATTACCTATTAACTTGAGATAGCAAACCTACTTACTGATTTGTTTAGAAATTAATAATATATATATTTCATTGGTAGGTGTAGCTTAGAACAAGTTTAAGTTATGATGAGGCTGACATGCCATTGTGGATAAAAGCGTCCTTCAAAAATTTTGAATTAAAAAAAAAATCTATTCACTTTTGTACACGAAATATGCTCTTGGAGGTAGAGTTGCGAAAAGATGAATTGCAGAACATATTTAGGGTTTCTTTTTTGAGTGAGAAATCATCAAATAACTTCTCCCGCTCTGGGTGGAGCAGGAGGGCGTGTCAGACTTTTACTGACTAAAACCCACCCGTGTTCCCTCAGTTGCCTGTGTGCCAGGGGCCGCGGTAGCTCTTTCGAACAACCCGCATCCCTGGCGGCATCGGCCCTTGCGGACCCCACCTGTTGGTGCTGACATCTCTTTGAGGCGTGCGTGGAACTCAACGCGCCGTTGACCCGGGCTTGGTCCTTACCGGACAGCTAGCTACCCATTACTTACCGTCCGCAAGCCCGCGCCTACGGTGGCCGGGAATCAGCCTGGGATTCCCGACGCCCAGGGCGTCTCCTGCGGAGGCTACGGTAAAATTAAATAAAAATAACTGAAAGCTTCGGAAAGTGCTTCTTCGTTTATTCTATTAAAAATATTAACTGAACAGGGGTCGACGAATTTTTTTTTTCTTTCAACCCTTTCGATATTTTATCGACTCTGTTACACTTGAAGTTCAATCCCATCCAAACTTACATCCAAAAGTACTCTGTGATCCCATCTCTACGGAAAAACAAACGTCAGATGTCAGACGTCGTTTGAACGCTCTGCTTAAAATAATGTACTCTGTGGCTCTGCGGTTTGTTTTCTTGTTAGTTGTGCTCATTTATTTTGGATTTCCATTGACCCCTGCTTGTTCATTGGACTTGTGTATGTGCTCGCCTACTGACCTCTTGGTACTCAACACAGACTTGACTTGCACTCGTTTTCGTCAAGTTGAATTTGTTGTTCATACAAAATTAAGACTTATACCATCTGACGAAGGTTGTTATTATTTTACATATTTTCCGCAAAATTGTGACACGCGGGACCGCTGCGAAAAACAGTGAAAGTGCCTACTTTCACTGTTTTTTCTCATCACGCTCCTCCACTTCGACCGGTATTGTGCTTCCCACATCCAGAGGATTCCCGCGGCCTTCACAAGGTCATCGATCCACCTTGTGGGAGGCCTTCCCGCTCTACGTCTTCCGGTACGCGGTCGCCACTCCAGAACCTTTCGACCCCATCGGCCATCTGTTCTGCGAGCAATGTGCCCTGCCCACTGCCACTGTTTAAACCATACCTCAAGAAAAACCTTGTTTTGTAATAAGGGGGGTAAATGTCTAATATATAGGCCACTAAGGTTTTCGTGTTGTAAAAGTTGAGTTCTCCAGAAAAGAGATTATTGTTATCTATTTGTGTGTATTAAATGAATTCTTGTGTTTATAATAAGAGATAACAACATCATTTTGTAGTTCTAATCCTAAAGGAAATCTGTGGCCCTAGTGTAATAATAATAATAATAATAATAATAATACTGGCAACACCGAGGCAACAAGACGTCACGTTTTCCAATCTTTGCATTTTAATCAACGAAAGCAATTTTAACCCAATTTAACAATAGTTTAACATAATACCCAACAACAATAATCTGGAAAATCATTGAAAAAAGTAAAAAGAGACCGTACTACACCAAAATGTAACAAATTGAATCAAAAACTGCCGAGTCGGAGGTGACATGACAGATGTCACCTCCGAACATATTGAACACGAAATAGGAAAACCGAGAAATGTTGACCAGAGCCGCCGCACGTAATGCACGCCTACCACCACCGGATTCGTCGCTCAGCTCCGCCTCGCCGCCGCCGGTACCCAGCCCCACTCCGGGCGCTGTGACGACACCGGCCGCGGTAGTTGCGTCGAGCTCGAGCGACGAGTACTTCTCCCCGCCTACGACGCCACCACCTGCTCGTCGACGGAGAGGACGCCGGCCGTCGGACGGTTTAGGACCTCGAGGCCCACCGGTCTCTGATAGGGTCCCAGCTCCCGGCGGAAGTGTGCAGCGCATGAGATGGACACGATCCATCAATGAAAATGTCATGCGCTCATACTATGGGGCTACAGAAGGAGGAAACAATCTGACCGCGTACCGTGTTCGGATGCTCTCTCTGTTTCAGGTGCTTGAGCCAGCAGTCAACGTTTCGGCACAACGACTGTCGGATCAGGTGCGGGTCATCCAGCGTAATCATATGTTGGATGACACAGTACTTGATCGCCTTCGAAATGAAATACAGAGTAGCCGTGTCATCGCTCCCTCGTTACAGAATATTGTGGTACCACCACAGCTCAACACAGATTACACTGACGAGGGGACTGATGATAGGGCTACAAACGTAAGTACCCAGTGCAGTGAGGAATTGAGGAGTGCTTTGGACGGTGCGATTCGGGAATATCGGTTCATGTCACCCGAACTTAGACCACGTTTACCTCGTTTACCCATGCATAACAAAAATAGGGTGCTGGTGGCGACTCTGGATTCGCAGTTGTCAAACTATTTTGATGACTGCGAAGACCTCACCGATACTCATTCGATTCTGTACTGTGCGGCTGTAGCGGCATGTCGTGTAGCTCACGTGAAATTCACGAATGATTCAAGAACTACTCGACCGAAACCAGCCGCACCAGCTTGGCAGTGCAGAATTGAACGCCGTATTGGTGGGGCCAGAACGCTCATCGGCAAACTAATCTGCTTCAGGGAGGGCAATACTCGCCCTCGAGTGATGCGCTTTGTGAGACGGGCGTTCTCGGGGACTGATATCAGTCCTCAAGATTATATGTCCTGTGTCACAGAGCGCATTGACTTCCTGAAGCAGAAAGTGTATGCATGGGCGAACCGTATTCGTAGGTACAAGCGGCGAGTAGACCGATGCACCCAGAACCGCACTTTCCAAAGTGATGAAAGGTGGGTATATAGAGCTTGGGAGCGACCGGACCAACGTGTGGCTGACACGCGCCTACCAGATGATGATGCCATGTGTTCTTTTTGGCGTAGTATCTGGTCGGTGCCTGTCAGTCACACCGAAGGTGATTGGGCTCGGGAAGTCGAGCGAGCCTGCGATCCAATACCAGAAATGGGGGCTATTACCATCTGCCCCCAAGATGTAGCTCGTGCAGTCCGTCCATTGCCAAACTGGAAATCTCCAGGGCCGGACGGACTGCACAACTTCTGGATTAAATGGCTCAAAAGGTCGCACGCTCGCTTGGCGGCTCAGTACCAGGTTGCTTTAGAATCTGGTTCGCTACCCCAGTTTCTAACGACAGGAATAACCCACCTGCTCCATAAATCAGGTAGTACCGCGGAACCCAAAAATTATAGACCGATCACGTGTTTACCGACGGTCTATAAAGTTCTTACATCCATTTTGAGAGCTAAGATTTACAATCATATAGACAGTAACTTCATCATGTCTGTCTCTCAAAATGGATGTCGGAATGGGTCCCGCGGTACTAAGGAGCTGCTCCTCATTGATATGGCCATTAGCCAACAGGTTCGTCGTTCCCGAAAGGATCTTTCGACATGTTGGATAGATTACAAGAAGGCCTATGACTCGGTGCCACATACATGGCTCATGAGGGTGCTGGAGCTGTATAAAGTAGATACAACTCTCCGCACCTTCCTGATGTCATGTATGGGGCAATGGAGGACGGTTCTTCGATATCCAGGATGTCGAAATATCCATGGGAATAGCGAGCCGATAAGGATCGAGCGAGGCATATGTCAGGGTGACAGTTTGAGTCCGCTTTGGTTCTGTCTAGCCCTGAATCCTCTAAGCACACTGCTGGAGGATTCAGGTATAGGCTATCGGCTGAAGAGAGGTGGTCAGGTTATATCTCACCTCCTTTATATGGATGACCTAAAACTCTTTGCCCCCAACAATTTACAACTGATGGAGCTACTGAAAGTAACGGAAACCTTCAGTAGCGCCATCAGGATGGATTTTGGTGTGGACAAATGTGCGGTCATGCATGTAAAGCGAGGGGAGATTGTGGAATCCGTGGGAACCCAACTCTCGGATTCCATAAACCTTCGAGCCCTCTCTGCAGCCGAAACCTATAAGTATTTGGGTATGTCGGAAGCGTTGGGCATCAATGATACTGACATGAAGCAATCGTTGAAGGAGCGCTTCTTTGGCCGCCTGAAGAAAGTATTCAATAGTCTTTTATCAGGCGGAAACAAGGTGCGCGCCTTCAACGGTTGGGTCATGCCGGTTTTGATGTACTCTTTCGGCATACTCAAATGGACTCAGACCGAACTCGACGCCCTGGATAGGAGGGTCCGTACGCTGCTGACTGCATATCGAATGCATCACCCACGGTCATCGGTAATGAGACTGTATATCCCGCGAAAGTGTGGAGGTCGAGGGTTCTTAAACGCTAAGACCCTCCACAATCGCGAGATATGCAGTCTTAGGGAATATTTCCTGGGAACCGACGTGGGGATGCATCGAGATGTGGTTGCGGTGGACAAGGGCCTCACCCCGCTCTCCTTGGCTAAAGAGAACTGGCGCAAGCCAGTAGTACTTGACACTAAAGATCGCATGGAAGTATGGCAGAGTAAGGAGCTTCACGGACGCTTTTTCCGGGTCCTACATGGACCCGATGTAGACCTACTAGCGTCCGTAGCCTGGCTACGTTTCGGTGACCTCTTTGGAGAAACCGAAGGTTTTGTCTGTGCAATTATGGACGAAGTTATGATGACGAACAACTGTTCGCGAGTATACGGCGCAGTGGATAAAAGGCAAAACGAGAGTTGGGCAGAACACTTTTTATTACTATTAAATCAATGAATTACAGGAAAATTAAAGGAGATACAATATTAGGTTGCAGAGGTGCCGGTGGCAGCAGAAGAAGAGGAATGTTGCCAGGACTTAGTATCTAACGTCCCTTTTAATCATAAAAGTATTGCCAGATATGAATAGGAGTGTACCAAATTATTTTAACACTTCCCCTTACACTACATATACATATTGCTCTGCTACCACAAACAATGTCAGTTAAACATACTTAAACAAAACTTTCAAATTTTCTACATCAGAATTCTTACATTTAATTGATTCATAAAATCCTTATGCTTAGTACCTGATAAAGGTTTAGTTAAAACGTCCGCTACCATCAAATTTGTGGGAAGATAAGTCACATTAATATAATTTTTACTCATTAAATCTTTAATGAAATGGTATCGCACGTCTATGTGTTTTGTTCGTTTATGACAATTTTTAGTTGTTAACATTTTAATAGCACTCTGGTTATCATTTCTTAATTCACATTTAAAATATTTACCAGTTAACTCAAACAAAAAATTCCTTACAAACAATATGTCTTTACAAGAATTACTCATGGATAAATATTCAGCCTCTGTACTGGACATTGCAACACAACGCTGTTTTCTACTTTCCCAATTAATTGTATTAACTCCCAATTTAATTACAAAACCAGAAAATGACTTTCTATCAATTGGGTCATTCGCCCAATCTGCATCTGCAAAGGCTTCCAGATCTAACTTTTTATTATTTCTCACAAATAACAAACCGTGATCAATTGTACCCTTCAGATAACGAAGGACCCTCTTGGCAGCTAACCAATGACTTCTGTTGAAGTTATTGTTAAATTGACTTAATAAACTACAACAATAAGAAATATCAGGTCTTGTGCATACATTTAAATACATTAAACTACCAACAAGTTCTCGATATTTCAAATCACATTCAGAGTTATTATTATCACAATTTTCAAACTTCTCATTAATTTGCATTGGTGTAGAAACACTATTAGCATCTAACATTCCAAAAGTAGATAACAATTTCTTGATGTACTCAGATTGTCTTAACAGTATTGTACCTTTAATTCTATCTCTGTGTACACTCATGCCCAAACAATTCTTTATTGGCCCTAAATTCTTAATATTAAAATTATTGTTTAAAATGTCAATGATATCAGATTTTTCTTTACAACAATTACTAAAAATAAAAAAATCATCAACATAAAGGGCTAGAATTGTCAAATTGTCATTAATCCTCTTAATATAAACACATGGCTCACATTTGGTCTGTGTATAACCATGTTTAGTCAATAAATTATGGACAGTTTCATTCCAGACTCTACTGGCCTGCTTAAGGCCATAGATACTTTTCTGCAATAAACAAACTTTATTATTATGTCTGTAACCCTGTGGCTGTTCCATATAAATTTCTTCATTTAGTTTACCATTTAAAAATGCAGTTGTGACATCTATGTGGTCTATGTCCATGTCCATTTCATTAGCAAGATTAAATAAAATACGCATAGTTGAATGCCTGACAACAGGAGAAAAAGTTTTATTATAGTCAACACCAGGCTTTTGAGTAAATCCACGTGCAACTAAACGTGCCTTGTATTTATCAAAGTTTCCTGATGTATCCTGTTTCACCTTAAATACCCATTTAGTTTTTATAACATTTTTATTTAAAGGCCTATCAACTAACGTCCAGACACCATTTTCTATCAGTGAGTCATACTCACATTTCATGGCTTCTACCCATTCATCTTTTTGTGGACTAGCTATTGCATCCTCATAAGACTGAGGTTCATTTAGAACATAAGATTGACATAATAAGGAAAAATCTACCTCATAATCACCAAAGCGTTTAGGTGGAATACCTCTGGTGCTCCTAACCGATCGCTGTGGAGCAGTTAGCTCCTCTGGAGATTCGCTGTCATCAATGTCACTGCATGACTGGTACTCAAAATCAGGGCTCTGAGGTGAAAGACATTGCTTCCCCTGCCTCAAGGTTTCATCAGAACTTACCACTTGTTCATTTTCTGATGCAAGTGTCTCACTGGGTGCCTCACTCTGACTGGGTGCCTCAAAACTAGTAGAGGGCTCAACAGTGGCTGCATCATTGGTAATAACAGAAAGATTATCAGTTACATTTATAAAATTATCATTTGGTATATTATTATTAAAACTATTATAATTTAAAATGTCATTGTTCATATTAGATACAACGTTATTGTCATTGCAAAGTTTTAAAATACCATTATTATTTATTTTAGAAATGTCACTATCATTTTCAATATTTAAAATATTATTATTCATTTTAGAAATATTATTATTATTCATTTCAATAAAATGCACATTTCTAGATTTTACTATCTTTTTAGGAAATAGTGGATCGACTAACCTATACCCTTTTGAATCCTGACAATATCCAACAAAAATATATTGTTTTGATTTAAAATCCAATTTCTGTCTATGACAGTCAGGTATTAAAGAAAAAGCCTTGCAGCCAAACACCCTTAAGTGGCTCAAGTTAACTTTGTACCCTGTCCACACTTGTTCAGGAATTGTGCCTGACAAAGCAGCAGTAGGGGACCTATTCTTAAGATATATAGCTGTCATTACAGCCTCACCCCAATAGCGCTTGTCTAGGCCAGCTTCAGCTAACATACATCTAGCTTTCTCAATCAAGGTTCTATTAAGCCGCTCAGAAACACCATTCTGCTGCGGACTATAAGGTATAGTGGTTTGATGTACAATCCCATGTTGAGATAAATAATTGTCAAAACTTTTATTGACATACTCTGTACCATTGTCAGATCTCAAGCATTTTATCATAAAACCAGTTTGTGTCTCCACTAAATTTTTGAAATTAATAAAACATTTCATTACCTCATTCTTCTGTGTCATCAAATAGCCATAAGTCTTCCTTGAAAAGTCATCAGTGAACGTCACCAAATAACGTGCTCCTCCCCAGCTGCTCTGCGACATTGGCCCACAAACATCCGAGTGTATTAACTCCAACAGCTGCTTTGCACGCTTAGCTTGACCTTTGGGGAAAGACTTCACAGTTTGCTTCCCCTCAATGCATGGGATACAGTCTTGCAAATGACCAGAGTCACGCTGGAAATCAATTCCTACAGCAAGACCATCACGCAATGCATACATACCTTGCAAGCTTAAGTGACCGAGTCGCTTGTGCCATAATTCCATTTGGCTACTGTCAACATGAGAACATTGCTCCTTGTTCATCTGCAGAACATTGGAAGAGACCTGGGAACATAAGACATTAGGCACACACTCTAACCTATAAACTCCATTTATGAAAATTCCATCTATTATCAAATTTCCTGCTTTGTCATAAATATAACATTTTAAATTATCAAACACAACCCTGCGATTATTTTTAGTTAAACAACTCACAGATAATAAGTTGGCGGACAGACCAGGGACATACAACACATTCTCAATAGTTTTGGTATCATTTTTAAATTTGAGTTTGACATTACCTATACCCAAACATTTAAGTTGGTCATTATTTGCTACAGTAACTAAAGTAGTAAACTTAGTGTCCAAATTTAAAAACAGTTCCTTATCCTTACACATATGTGATGTACACCCACTATCCACAATCCAATAATGTGAGCTGAGACACGTAGCAAAAGCAGAAGCTGACACAAACAGAGTACCTGTCTCTGTTTTCTGTTGCGTTTTAGAGGCAGTTTTCTCACGTTTCAGTTTGAAACACTTCGCCTTGACATGGCCAGTTTTCTTGCAGTAACTGCACACCATGTTACGTTTTGTACTTATAAAAGCCATATCATTTTTGGTTTCATTGTTATTTCCATTTACATTGTTATGGCGACGAAAATGTTCCTGCAAAAGCCTTGCCCGAACCATCTCACTTGTTAGTTTTTCTAACGATGACAACGATTCCAGACCGGATACAAGGACGTCATACTCCTGTGGTAGTCCACTTAGTAGAATTTCAGCGACTTCGCTGTCTTCAATCACGCGCCCAATGTCCGCCAGTTGTTGCACCAATGTCATTACTCCTTCTATGTACTCGTTCATTGTGTTGTAATCGGTGTAGTTAGCACGATGAAGTTTACGTAACAAAAGAACACGCCGGTACAGACCTTTATCTTCGAAGACAGATTTTAAGGCATCCCACGCCTCCTTTGACGATTTAGCAGATCTGACATGTTGAATGCAACACGATTTTATAGCGAGGCAAATACGGGCCAAAGCACGTTGATCTTTAGTGGAATCGGTTTCGGTGCCTTCCACGCTTTTCCATAAGCCTTCCAAAACAAGCGACATTTTCATTTGGAATTTCCAAGTGTTGTAATTTCCAACTCCGTCCAATTTTTCAAAAGAATTAGCGGATTGATTGGCCAGAGGCACATGGCCAGTCTCCGCCGCCATTTTTCTTGTGCCGTGTCGTGTGTCGTACACGTAGAACAAAGGGAAAAATCAATCACAGTCAATCTTGAATTTTAACGCTGTCTGGGCCCATAACCTGTTCGCGAGTATACGGCGCAGTGGATAAAAGGCAAAACGAGAGTTGGGCAGAACACTTTTTATTACTATTAAATCAATGAATTACAGGAAAATTAAAGGAGATACAATATTAGGTTGCAGAGGTGCCCGTGCCGGTGGCAGCAGAAGAAGAGGAATGTTGCCAGGACTTAGTATCTAACGTCCCTTTTAATCATAAAAGTATTGCCAGATATGAATAGGAGTGTACCAAATTATTTTAACAACAACTACCGGAGATTTATTGTGAAAGACGGCACGGTTGACATCTGTCGGGCATGCCACCGTCCGGGTGAATCAATCAGACATATTATCTCCGGGTGTTCTCGTCTAGCTAATGAGGAATACTTGCATAGACACAACCTTGTAGCCAGGATTATCCACCAGCAACTGGCTCTGAAATACAGCCTTGTGGAATCAGAAGTGCCGTACTACAGGTATGTGCCCGACCCAGTTCTCGAAAATGGACATGTCACACTGTACTGGGATCGATCCATCATCACTGACAGGACTATTGTTGCCAATAAGCCTGATATAGTGGTGGTGGATCGACTAGAGCGGCGTGCAATGATCGTTGATATAACGGTCCCGCATGACGAGAACCTCGTGAAAGCCGAGAAAGATAAACAAATCAAGTATCTTGACTTGGCTCGCGAGGTTGTCGACATGTGGGATGTGGACTCAGCGATCATTGTACCGATAGTCGTCACAGCCAATGGCTTGATAGCCAAGAGCCTCGACCAACACCTGAGGAGGCTCTCGTTGGGCAGCTGGGTCAAGGGCTTGATCCAGAAAGCGGTACTCCTGGACACGGCTCGCATTGTTAGGAGGTTCCTCTCTCTGGAGCCCTGACCGCCGGTAGCTTGGACCCTGTTCCCGATACCGGTGGGCTACTATTTTTTATATTTTTAAATGTTTTTATATGTTTTATATTCTAATATTTAAAAATATAATTTATATGTGTTTAAGTTGAAATAAAGAAAATAATAATAATAATTCTTTATTGATACAAGTCCTTACAATATGCTTAGTAACTATCGAAAGTTCACAAATATTAAAGGAACACAAAGTTGAAACCCTGACTCCTAAACTAGGAATACCTGTGACTTAGGAGTCAGTGTTCTACTGCCACTTGGACGCTTTAAACCCTTATGGAAATTAAGACCTGGTAAGGTGATATTATACAAAAGATTGTATTATGTAGTGATATAAAGAGAAAAATATGAACAACAAAGTAAAAGAATACAAAAAAAATATTATATAATAATTAAAAGTTAAATTAAAATTAGATTAAAACAAGTAAAATGGCTGTGTGGTTGATTGTGTGTGAGTGGGAGTCGTGTGTTTTGTTGCGTTACGTGAGTGTGTGGGTGTGTGACTGGGAAACGTGTGTATTTTGTGTTGTGTGATGGTGATATGAGGAGCCTTAGTATGTGAATGTAGTGGAGGCGAGAGTAAGAGTAAGACTGTGTTTTACTTAGTAAGAGGTCGAGAAGTCTTCTGTAATATTAAAGAAGACGGTGACTGAATTACGTGTTTTGAATGTGATGTTGTGACTTATGTCAGGGTTATTAGTAGTTCCTCAGTTTGAGCGTAGTCTAGTAGGTACAGCATGTTCTTCAGCTCACCCTTTACATCTTGTTTGTTTAACCTTGCTATTTGTGTGGACTTATTAATGTTTTTGTAGACAAGAGAGCTCAGCACATACAGCTGTCTTCTGGCGAAGGAAGTTCTATGACTAGGGGTAGGGCAGACAATCCTTTGACCACGTTTATTTGAGTCTGGGGGTGGTACTTGGTTATGTTTCCAGAGAGTCGCTCTGAGTACAAATAGCTGTCTCACAGTTAAGAGTTTGAGCTCGGTGTAAAGCTGATGAGTCGGATAGCGAAAGGGCTTCTGCAACATAAGCTTAAGTACCGCCCTTTGCGCACGCTCCAGCTCGAGGATTTTAGTTTTGGCCGATCCACCCCAAGCTAGAATACAATAGCCGATGATGGACTGGCAAAGTGCAGTGTAGACCATTTTTAGGATTTCTAAATCCGCAGACTGCCTTAAAGATTTGAAGAGGTGAATTGTTTTCCTGACTTTGCTGGCAGTAGACTCTATATGGTTGTTCCATTTCAGTCCATCATCGATCATCACACCCAAATATTTGACAGATGTTACTGAAAGGAGTATTAGGCAAGAGCAGGTCGAGTTGTCCAGACAGGTGTGCGCTCTAATTGAATATGTGTTTGGCGGTTTCGTTTTAGCATGAATAGAAAACGGGATGTAGTTTGTTTTTTGTAGATTCAGGGTAAGTAAATTTTTGCGAAGCCAATCCATGACAATCTGCAGGGATTCTTCGGCATTATTTTTCACCTCATCCCAGCTCCTCCCATGTACTATAATGGCTGTATCGTCGGCATATGTGAATATATTAGCAGATGGAAGAGTGAGGGTGCACAAATCATTGATGTAGATAAGGAAGAGCGTTGGGCCGACGACACTGCCCTGCGGTACTCCATATGACATAATCTCATCAGCACTAATATGTGATCCTATCTTAACACGGATCTTTCGGTCTGTCAAGTAACTCTTGAAGAGATCATGAACAATGCCTCGTATGCCGATGCTCTGCAGCTTGGATAGAAGGGTGGGAACAGAGACTGTGTCAAAAGCTTTTTTTATGTCAAGGAATAGACCCAGGCATTTATGCTGATTATCCAATTGCCTAGCTACAAGTTCAGTTAGGTCTAGCACTGCATCCTCTGTAGATACTCCTTTTTTGAAGCCGTACTGATTTTTTGGTATTATATTGTATTTGTGTAGGTAGTTTACAAGTTGTTTGTTGATAATTTTCTCCATTATCTTCGACATAACAGGTAGTACAGCAATGGGTCTATAGTTATTTACACAATCTCTGCTCCCACTCTTGTGTATTGGGTGTATTACGGCTTTTTTTCACGTATTAGGGAATATACCTGTGGCTATAGAGCAATTTACTATGTGAGTAATGAGTGGAACGAGGACATGGCGACATTGTTTTATTAATTTGACGGGAATACCATCCCAGCCAGTGGCACAATCTTGTCTTAAACTTAAGATAATGGAGTCCACTTCAGCATTATCCACTTCGAGAAGAACAAAGGAGCTGGGATGACACGTGCTTGGGGAGAGATTTGATGGGGGAGGTTGGGGTGCCGTATTTATCATGGATGCCAACCTCTGACCGATGTTCGCAAAGTAGTTACAGACGAGGTTAGTTGCAACGCGTTTATCAGAAACTGTACTCAGTAGCTCATAGGGGGGGTTGCTTTGCTTACTGGTGTATGTGATTTCTTTGATTTTATTCCAGTCTTTTAGGGTCGTTTTTTGCTTTACGTAACTCATTTTGTTCGTATAACCTTTTAAGTTTTTTGAGTAGACTATTACAGTAGTTTCTATAGCGTTTATAAGAGGTTTGAATTATTTGGCTGTCAGGCGATTTTCTTGCTTTTTTGTGAAGTTTATCACGGTGGCGAATGCACCGCAGTAAACCAGGTGTAATCCAAGGTTGAATGTTTCTGTCTTTCTTTGGGATGGTTACTATTTTTGTGTGGCTAATTATAGCAGTGGTTAGTATTTCAGTAAGTGTGTCAGATGCTAGGTTGGGATCATTCGTGCTCAGTACTTCCGAGAAATTTTGGGCTTCGATGTGGTTTGTTAAATTAGTGTAATCAATTTTTGGTATTTTGCAGGCCGGCACCGATCTTCCGGAGAGATGTTCGTTACTAATAGTTAGAAGAATTGGGCAGTGGTTCGTAACATGTGACTCAATCACAAATAATTATTATTAATCAGTTTATTTCAGATAAAAATTCAATCCATACAAATTACAAATAAAAAAAAAAAAAAAAAACGGAAAAAAAAATGGTAAAAAATAATGTGGCTGTTTTGTCCGTTTTGAGCATCACGTGGTCCAAGCAGCTATTAATTCTTGTGGGTATCCGGTGGGCGGGCAGCAGGCCGTGTGTGGCGTTTAGTGTTAAATATTCGGTGGCACGTTCTTCTAAACCAGTAGGTCGAATGTCTATGTTGGTGTCCCCAATTAGGCATATGTTTTTATAGTTTTTAAAGGACAGAAGGATGTTGTCTACGCTATTTAAAAAGTTGTCGAACTCCGGTCTGGTATTATAAGACGGCGAGCGATATACAGCCGCAAATGCGAGTTTATTTGTGATTTCACAGGTTAAGCAATTACCATTTAGAAAATTGGGTTCTTTGACAGTGCAAAAGATGTTATCTTTTATATACATAACAATACCATCGTTCTGGTTGGCCGTCCGTTGTGTATAATACGAGTTATAGCCGTTCAACACAGGCAGATTCACCACTTTACTTAGCACTCAGTAAGTATCAATATATCACATCTAAAATTTATCAATACTAATAGTTCATCAAAGTTTTTGTTTATACTTCGTATATTTATATGGAAGATTTTGATATGATGGTTCGACCCCACTAAGTAGTTTGAGCAATCTGACGGTGGACATTTATATGATTTTGCTACTTCAAATTCATCTAAGTCAGCTGTAATAATAGAATGAAGAATATTAGCCATTTGTAAGAAACGATTTACGATAGTATGATACGATACGATGCTGTGGTGTGTTTGATATGGGTGGGAGTGTGAGTTTCTTTTAACCATCTCGATCGAACGCATCGAGCGCGTTAGGCGCTTTGGTATCCGAAACATACACTTAAGAATTTACTTATTTCACATAGTAAATAACAAAATCATTCATATAATTGTTCGGGATAGCTTGAACCTTGTTGAATAAAACACGAGCAGGTATTTATCTGGAGGCAAACGACGGCGAGAGCAGCAAGTGCGGACAGGCTGGATCAAATCATTTTATCATTAAATCTTGGGGAATTTAACTCTACTTGCTCAGCTTCGGCGCGGGCTGGCACTTCTGCGCGTAAGGGACGGTTGGGGGGGATTTCGTTTACTCGGGGTCTTCGCGGGGCGCGAGGACCTCGGCGTCGAGGTCGGAAGGACGGTTGTTTGTTTTTGTGTGCTGTGCTGGTGGCCCTACTGCTTTTTTGAAGGAGAGTGATGGGGTCATCAGGGTCGGAAAGAACATGTCTCGGCCGGCGGATTCTACTGATTCTACTGGGGACATAACTAGCGGCCTTCGCAATCAGTGGATTGCGGTGTTGCGCGGCGGATTCGAAGAAACGCTTTGAATTGCGTTTTAGAAACTGAGCTATTGTGGGGATTCTGAGGTCGAGATGGAGGATCTCGTTCCTAACGTACCATGGCGAGCCTGTAGCTTGGCGAAGGAAACGGTTATGTAAGGTCTGCATCCTATGGATGTATCGGGGCTTTGTGTGTGCAAAGACTGCACTAGCATAGGTCATGATTGGCCTTATGCACGCCGTGTATATTCGCAACTTGCACTTGAGTGACAACTTGCTGCTTGCATTCAGAACAGAGTGCAAGCTTCCTAGAGCGAAGGCGGCGCGTGAGCGCGCCTTCTTGATGTGCTCTGAGAAGGTGATGTGCTGATCCATGATCACTCCTAGATCTTTAGCTTGCTTCTCCCAAGGGATAGGCTTGCCAAACATGGAGATGGGCCGGGGGGGCTTCGCTACGAAAAATGGCCCGTCTTTTATACACCAAATTTCCCCCTCTGCCGGCTGTTCCCCTTCCTGAACCCCGCGACCATATATTTATTAATAAACTGGCAAAACATGTATTTACATCATTAAAACTATTATGGTCTTAAAGTTAGTGCTTATACCTATTTGCTGACGTATGTGCCTACTCTCTGCGACGTCTCATTTAGCCACGGCGTGACGATACATTTCACATTTCCCGGCCCCCCGCCACACTAGTATAAAAGCGCGCGGTAGCATGCGGCCCCTCGTCGACGCGATAGCCTCCAGGCTCCAAACCGCAGTCAACGTTCTTGGCGCGTGGTTTAGAAAGTGGAGGATCGAAGTCAATCCCGATAAAAGTCAAGCGGTTCTCTTCTCGAAACCGAGACACAAACCCGACCCCCCCCGGCCCATCTCCATGTTTGGCAAGCCTATCCCTTGGGAGAAGCAAGCCAAGTATCTAGGAGTGATTATGGATCAGCACATCACCTTCTCACAGCACATCAAGAAGGCGCGCTCGCGCGCCGCCTTCGCACTGGGAAGGTTGCACTCTGTTCTTAATGCACGCAGCAAGTTGTCACTAAGGTGCAAGTTGCGAATATACACGGCGTGCATAAGGCCAATCATGACCTATGCTAGTGCAGTCTTTGCACATACAAAGCCCCGTTACATCCATAGGATGCAGACGCTTCAAAACCGTTTCCTTCGCCAAGCTACGGGCTCGCCATGGTACGTTAGGAACGAGATCCTCCATCTCGACCTCAAAGTCCCCACGATAGCTCAGTTCCTTAAACGCAATTCAAAGCGTTTCTTCGAATCCGCCGCGCAACACCGCAATCCTCTGATTGCAAAGGCCGCCAGTTATGTCCCCAGCAGAATCAGTCGTATTCGCCGGCCGCGACATGTCCTCTCCGACCCTGATGACCCCATCACTATTCTACAAGAAAGCAGTAGGGCCACCAGTACAGCTCGCAAACACAAACAACCGTCCTTCCGACCTCGCCGCCGAGGTCCTCGCGTCCCGCGAAGACCCCGAGTAAATGAAACCCCCCCCAACCGTCCCTTGCCCGCAGAAGTGCCAGCCCGCGCCGAAGCTGTGCAAGTAGAGTTAAAATCCCCATGATCTAATAATAAGAAAAATTATTTGATCCAGCCTGTCCCCACTTGCTGCCCTCCCTAAAAAGTGACTCCCTGAGCCGAGGCTCGTACCCCGCAGGGGGTGCCCTCAGTGCGCAGTTGCTGTAGGTTTAGTAATTAGTTTGTAAGCCCTGGCTGGAGGCTCTTAGCTTAAAAACTAAAAGTCACCGCAGGAAAGCCCGGTTAAGCAGTCACGGCCTCTCAAGGTCAACTGCGAGATGCCATACCCAAAAAAAAAAAAAAAAAAAGCGGCCCCTCGTTCCTTCCACTACTACAGCTCGCAAACACAAACAACCGTCCTTCCGACCTCGCCGCCGAGGTCCTCGCGTCCCGCGAAGACCCCAAGTTAATGATATGGCCCCCGACTGTCCCTTGCTCGTAGAAGTGCCAGCCCGCGCCGAAGCTGAGCAAGTAGAGTTAAATTCCCCAAGATTTAATGATAAAATGATTTGATCCAGCCTGTCCGCACTTGCTACTCTCCCCCCACCAGTGACGCCCTGAGCCGAGGCCCGTACCCCACAGGGGGTGTCCTCAGCGTGCTGTTGCTTTAGTTTTAAGTAGGTTTTTAATGCCCTGGCTGGAGGCTTTTAGTCTAACTAAAAGAAATCACAGGAAAGTCCGGCTGAGTAGTTACGGCCTCTCAAGGTCAACTACGAGATGTTCATACATACCCAAAAAAAAAGTGGCCCCTCGTATTTCTGATTCTGGGCGTCGCAGAGGTAAGACAACAAAACACATGTTGTTACGATGCTTTATTATGTTAAATACACATATTTTCTTTATCTTAATTAGTCTAATAAAGCAAACAATTATAATTTAAAGTTCTACTAACTTATTTCCTACTAATGAAACATAATTTACAATTTAAAGGTAAAGTTTTATAGGTAACGTTTTATTGTGTAACTTATTACACAATAAAACGTTACAATTCCTTATTCTATACGACAACTATAACTCCTATTAGGGCGAATTTCACCAAACTATACCTAGAATAAGTCTTATCCTGAGAATAAATTTGGTTTTTTTTTCCATAGTAGAATTGTCAGACGTAAATTTTATTCTACCTATAAAAGATATCTGACTTTAGTAAAATCAGCCCTTAGCCGTACATGTTAATATGAAAATGAAAATCACAATAGAAACATAGGTTAAGTACAAAAAACATGTGAATCTTTAACGTGAAATATTCTTACATTTGTTGGCGCTCGGTGTGCTACTTGTACCTATGAGCGAAGTGACCTCAGGGCATCGTGCACAATATCATATCAACAAATGAAACCGAATAAAATTGTAAATAAGTAGTTTAGTTTTACCATTACCTCGCCACGGTCCAATTATTATTTGCAAGTAACCTTTAAAGTTTTTATATTCAATCAAAAGTTTGGTCCTGCCATGCACCTGCACTTTAGCATCAGTCCAGATGTGCAAGTTCAGCCTGCATTCCTGTAAATTTAATTCTGCTTGTTCCCTTGACATTATTGTACTTATAAGAACAAATTAATCAACCTCGAACTTTATTCTTTTGTTATTCAGATGAAGTTCTACATAATTACATACCGGTTCATGGTATATTTCTCCCAGACAGTACCTATATCCCATTCATAAATTCGTCTTCTCTTTCTTGAATCTCTTTGATCACCAGTTCCATTATAATTTTTTCCTACATTTTTTTGCAATATGGCCTACTTTATTGCATGTGTTACATTTAGCAGTAACAAACTTACATTTATGGTACAAAGACTTCGCATTTATAGCAGTATACCTTCTTTTTCTTGTCCATTACATAATACCTCCATTAGTTCTACCTCACTGCTTGCATTTGCAGTATAGGCGCGTAATAACTCCTCAATGGCTGGTATTTTCAGGATCTTTGGGTCTTCAACACATCTTTCCGCTTGCAATGCCAACTCTACAGCTGTTCCATGGGTGAGGTTAGCCTTTTTCAGTTAACTTTCTTGTACTTTGGCATTATTTACGCCACAAATCGGTCTATCTCTCAAGGTCCTTTCTAAATCTACAAAGCTGCAAAATCTGCACATTATTCAAAGTTCTGCAATAGAGTTAATCGAATTCAGTATCCTTCAGTAGGATATTACACCCATTTTTGAAGTGTCTTAATTATATCCGAAAGTGCTATTAAACCACAAAAGAAACAACATTTTTAATTAATCGATTAGTGTCGTAAAATGCATTTAAATTTTACATTTTCAAATTTCGCGCGTAATTTGACGAAAACGCTGGACGCAGTGGACGCTATATTGCTCTGTGGGTATGACGTCAGTTTGCTGTATAGACAAATGCGCTGATATTTTATATAATAATTGTTTATAATTTAAAAAAATGTGTTATTATTCTACTTATCGTTGGTTTGCTGTTTTTGAATGCAAAATATTATTTAAATAAAAATTACTTTGTTTACGAAAATATGTATTAAAAGTACAAAGTTGTTCATTTGACACGCCGTATGACGTAATAACATGGCGGCTACTATTTCATGGTGTTCAAAAACAATTTAAATAAACTGAAATCTTTGAATTGAATTTTAAAAATTATTTTGCTATTTCATGAACTAAAACTAACATTTTCCGACTGCATTTTGCCTAAGCTTTCTCAATACTAATTATTTTTAGATTTTTTCTCTTAAAGAGTAAAATACCCTATTGATTCATTTTTGCCGATTCCTATTGTGGAATTTAAATGATTCTATTTAATTTGATCGAGGACTAAAATGGTTATTTAGTTTTCTATCTACTTGGACTAATGTAAGCTGGCTCACAATATCCGGAAACACTAACGATTTAACTGAAGTACACAGATTACTACCGCAAGATGTGGCTTTTTGATTATTAGATTCTGTTGCCCAGTGGCGTGTACAGAGTTTTTAGACAGGGTAGGCAGATATAAAAAAAGGCAAAAAAAATACAGAATAACTGATTGCTGTATCTGCTCAGCATGCAACCTGTGAGGCAATTAAATCAATCATTGTTTTGTATTGAATTTACGATTGACTTTACCTTTAGTTTTGTACCTATTCATTGCAAATCCGGTGTACCTACAACTACTTTACCGATACATAGTTTTGAAAATGCATAATTTTTTGTTTTTTCTATACACACACCACCTGAACAACTTAGTGAATATTATTATTTTTCACACTATTTATCAACGTCATAATCTTAAATACATGCTGCTATCATAGCTCACAACCAAAACGAATAAATCAAAACAAACAATGGCGTCGGAATTACTCGGCATATGAAAATAATACGTCAAAAAAGAGATGGTTGAAAAAAAGAGATGGTTGATGGTTTGTTGTTAAATAAATAAATAAATAAATGGTTGTTTATGTAGCGACAATTCAATGCAACAATGCTACTTTTTAAAATAGTCGCTTAACCAACTTTGTTCGGAAAATTTCGGTAAGTTTCGTAATAAATTCGTCTCGTTGTAAAAAATCGTAAAAAGCCAGTAACTACCCTGTACGGTTGGGTGCGTTATTTGTTACATTGTGTGCCACGTATGTATAGGAGCGCACACTGAATAAATCTGCATGACCACGAGAGCACACATATAAACATTGAGACACGAATAGTTCGTGTCTCTCCCGAGGCACTCAGCGGCGCTAGTGCATCGCAATGCGAAGTTGCGTCAAATTGTACGAACGAACGGGATATTGTATTGATGATACTAATGATACGACCGACGCTCGACAGGTGGCGCTGATTTACGAATAAAGTGTTATCGCCGAGTGGCCAACGGCGCGTCAGTGACGTCACTTCCCGATGATGCGCGTATGACCTCGTTCCCCTCCCCAACGGCCGCCGTCAAGATCGTGGACGAGCTCTCGCTCTCGGTCTCTTTTCGCTTCGGACCTTCATCGCGTGCACACGTTTTAAATAATACTATTGCTGTCCAGTCTCGCTTTATAAAGCTATTTTTAGTAGTAATATTTTGTAAAATGTAATTATCAAATTGATTAATTACTTAGTGCTATAATTGTTTTTGCATTAATATCTTGTAATTATTATATGGTTGATTTTAATAAATGCTTTACCTATTCTCATGAGAAAAAGAAAGTGTGTGTGGTTCTTTGAATAATAAAACTGTATTACTAATCGTGTTTCTTTTCTAACATCAGAAGTGGTATTCACAACGCTCACCGGCCGCAACATGCCGCGTGGACGAAAACGCAGGCGAGCACAGACGACAAGCTCGGATTCCTCTACCCGCACACCGCCGCGAAGTTCAAGCTCCAGTTCGTCAAGCTCGAGCAGCAGCAGTGACCGTGATCGCCGGAGGAGAGGGAAACGACGTCGTAAAGTATCGCCAACCGTGAGTCAGAACGTTGTGTTATCTTCAGTAATTCCCGAATTTGACCCGTTAGTGGATGACGTAGATATGTGGATTAATGTGCTAGAGGCTAACGCTCGTGCTTTTGGGTGGTCCGATAGTATGATTAAGTATCAAGGGTTGCAAAAATTACGTAATACCGCCAAAACATGGTTAGATTCTCTGCAGAAAAATGAAACTATGTGGACTAATTGGCGTTGGAGGCAGTGGCGTGATAGGCTATCGAATACTTTCCAAACCAAGCGTAATATGTACACGTTGTTAAAGCAGTTGGTAGAAACCAAGCCGTTACCGAATCAGTCCCTTTATGAGTTTTATTTCCAGCAAAAAGGCAAAATAGATAGGCTGCAATTGAAATTCAAAAATCGTGATATAGTTTCAATTATTGTAGGGTCAATTGGCGATCCGAATATTAGCATTGCCGCCGAAGCAGGTAGTTTTCCGTATTGTGACGATTTGGCGTCGTTTTTGCATGGCAAAGTTCATTCGATACCCGATAAAAACATAGTGCAAAAAAATTATTCATCGTCAAAGCCCGGATTGCGTCATTCCTCATCATTGCAGGGACATTTAAATAGCAAGCCTGACGTTAAATTCGAATCATCTTATAGTGGTAATAACGTTACTAACAGTAATTTATCGTGTTTTCGTTGTGGTGAATTAGGACATAGGCGGAATAATTGTAATATCAAGGATGATATTCAGTGCAATTTGTGTAGTAAGCGGGGGCATTTAGAAAAAGCATGCAAATCGAAACCTAAACCAAAAGTGGAGACGGTTGAGGAGGTAAAAATGGTTAGTGAGCCTAAAAGTAAGCAAAAGTTTTGTAAACAGGTTCTACTGAATGATTGTAAATGTGAGGCTTTTGTTGATATGGGTAGCGACTGCTCGTTAATTACAAAGGATTTGATGAAACAGTATAATTTACAACCATTTAATTTGAATTTGCCTATCAATTTGGTAGGTTTTAATGGCACATCTAGCCAAATTTCAAAAGCTGTCGCTGTCAATTTAAAAGTAGATACAGTGGAAATGGTCACGCTTTTGTACGTCATTGATGAGTTAACTGGGTGCGATATGTTGATAGGACGTAATTTCACAGAGGATAGTAGTATAATGTATACCCGTGTGAGGAATACGTTGACTTTTGAACCGATAAAGACAATGAAGGTTTTTAACATTAACACGAACACAAATAATAACTTTTGTAATAAGCACGAGATTCTATTAAATTCAATTCTTTCGAAATACCCTCATTGTTTTTCTGATGATTTGTCCACTTTGGGTAAAACTAATTGTGTAGAGTTGGAAATAGAGTTAACTTCTAATAAACCAGTTTGTTTTCGACCATATAGAATGTCTGAATCCGAGAAAAAGATAACTCGAGAAATTACGGATGATTTATTGAAGAATGGAATTATCAGGCATAGTAATTCGGCATATGCGAGTCCTGCTCTGTTAGTGGACAAACCATCAGGGGACAAAAGGCTGTGTATTGATTATCGTCAGCTTAATAAAATTACAATTAAAGAGAAATACCCGATGCCCATTATTGAAGATTTAATTGATAGATTACATAACTGTAAATACTTTACTTCGTTAGATTTAAAAAGTGGGTACCATCAAATTCCAATAAAATCAGAAGATATACGAAAGACAGCATTCATTACACCAGATGGTCATTTTGAGTTTTTAAGGATGCCTTTTGGGTTAAGCAATGGCCCATCGGTTTTTCAAAGGTTAATGAATACTGTCTTAGGGAACCTGCGTTTTGGAAAAGTAATTTGTTACATGGATGACTTACTCATAGCCACTGAAAGTCTAGAAGAAAACGTAGCTTGCTTAGAAAGTGTGCTTGAAATTCTCCAAACAAATGGTCTCACTATTAATCTTAATAAGTGTGCATTTTTTCAAAATAGTATAACGTTCCTTGGTTACCATATTTCCGAAAGTGGCATCCAGCCAAGTTCAAAAAAAATAAAAGCTATTGAAGAATTTCCCTTTCCAAAAACTGTTCATCAATTACGCCAATTTTTGGGCTTAATTAATTACTTTCGAAAGTTCATTAAAAGCTGTGCAAGTGTCTGTAGTCCTCTAACAAAATTATTAAAAAAAGAGGCAATCTGGAAATGGGGTCCTCAGCAAGAACAGGCAGTTATTAAAATAAAAAAAGAACTAATTGACAATGCCGTCCTAAAAATATTTAATCCTAAATTGCCGGTTTGTTTGTATACTGACGCTAGTCGTGACGGTTTAGGTTGCATAATGGTTCAAGTTACAGAGAATGGCGAACAACCAATCCATTTTTATAGTCGTCAGACCAGTAACGATGAAAAAAAATATCACTCGTTTGAACTTGAGCTATTAGCAATCGTGGTAGGCTTACAAAAATTCAGGCACTATTTACTCGGGATCCAATTTAAGATTTTTACCGACTGCAACGCTGTAAGGCACGCTTTACAAAAAAAAGAGATTGTTCCACGTATCGGTAGGTGGGTACTACAAACCCAAGAGTTTAATTTTGAAATAATGCATAAGCCGGGTACGCAGATGCAACATGTAGATGCCTTGAGCCGCAACCCTGTTATGGATAGCATCATGTCAGTAACAGAATCTGATGACGTGATGTCCATAACTGAGGGGGACTGGCTTCTATCTGTGCAACTCCAGGACCCAAGCATATGCAGTATTAGAGACATTTTAGTGTCAGGTGAGGCCGACGCAAATAAACAGATTTTTAATCAATACGAATTGCTTGGCAATAAAGTATACCGTCGGACTGAGTTAGGTAGGAGATGGTTAGTGCCAAAAACATGTGTTTGGCAAATCATTAGGGCTAATCATGATGACCTGGGACATTTTGCGGTTGATAAAACCGTTGAAAGAATTAGGTCAAAATATTGGTTTCCACATTTAAAGAAAACGGTCTCAAAATATATAAAAAATTGCCTCAATTGTATTTATTACAAAAATATTCACGGTAAAAAACCGGGTAAACTATGTCCAATTCCAAAATATGCCAGGCCATTTCATACACTACATCTAGATCACTTGGGTCCTTTTGTAAAATCCACACAACAAAATTCCTATTTGCTGGTTATAGTCGACTCGTTTACCAAATTTGTGTTCATTTCTGCGGTAAAAAATACTAAATCTAAGATTGTTATAAATGAGTTAAATAAAATTTTTAAAGTATTTGGTAATCCCAAGCGTATTATTAGTGATGCCGGTAGTGCGTTTACTTCAAACGCTTTCAAGACTTTTTGTTGTGAAAAGAACATTCGATCTCATGTTATAGCCACTGCTGTGCCGCGTTCGAATGGTCAGGTCGAACGGTATAATTTAACTATTTTAGAAGCATTACGTAGTATGGGTGCTAATACGGACAACAATAAATGGGATCAACATATCACAAGCATACAACAGGGTATTAATAGCACGATTAATAAAACCACGTCTGCCATTCCTAGCGAGGTCTTCTTCGGATACCGTATTCGAATGAATAATGATGGAATTACTGATGATGATGCGACTGAGACCACGGTTGATCTCACGACCTTAAGAAATAAAGTTGACGAGAACATACAAAAAAATGCAGAGAGACAAAAGGCAACCTTTGATGCAAAAAGGAAGGAAGCGCCTTTTTATAAAGTTGGAGACTTGGTCGTGATTAGAATTCCGAGTATGTCTAACGACGGACAGAGCACGAAGTTGATGCCTCTTTATAAGGGGCCATTTCAAATTATGGAAGCACTAGGCCACGACCGCTACAGGGTTGCTGATATGAGGGGCGCTGAGAGGAGTTCTAAACGTTACAATGGTGTTGCGTGTGTCGAGAACATGAAGCCGTGGATTCAGATCTTGGACCCAGATACGCCAGATGTTATCAAAAATTGAGGTAACAAGAACATTTCCTAAAAAAAAAAAAATCTTTCAATTAGTAGGTATAATGTCAGTGTAATCTTATCAATAATAAAGCATAATTATAAATGATTTCACCATTTACTTATAAAGATAAAGCTGTTTTATTTTATTTACAGTAATCGAATAAAACATACAAATAATGGTTAAAAATTGTCAAATGCATCCGCTTCAAACATTTTCCAGTTGTAGTAGAGTAGCAGAATTGTATAGTTGGTAATGGAAATCCGTGGTGAACACCATCGCCATAAATACATGGTGATACACAACTGAGATGATTCTGAACATCACTTGGTTTAAGCCATTTGGTTGAGTTGGTTGGCCGGCGATGGGATAGCCAGCTCCACCAAATTCTGTTGCCCTGCTCTGCTGCGTACATGGTTCAATATAGCAATAACCAGATTTTTCTAAAGTGGAATTTGAAAAATCAGGTTATGAAGTACTACTATTACTGGGATTAATATTAGATTATCTTGTTCTCAGCTCCTGCATCAGACCATATCGCTGTTCGGGGACGAACGCGACAGCAGGACGGCCGAATGTTATCGCCGAGTGGCCAACGGCGCGTCAGTGACGTCACTTCCCGATGATGCGCGTATGACCTCGTTCCCCTCCCCAACGGCCGCCGTCAAGATCGTGGACGAGCTCTCGCTCTCGGTCTCTTTTCGCTTCGGACCTTCATCGCGTGCACACGTTTTAAATAATACTATTGCTGTCCAGTCTCGCTTTATAAAGCTATTTTTAGTAGTAATATTTTGTAAAATGTAATTATCAAATTGATTAATTACTTAGTGCTATAATTGTTTTTGCATTAATATCTTGTAATTATTATATGGTTGATTTTAATAAATGCTTTACCTATTCTCATGAGAAAAAGAAAGTGTGTGTGGTTCTTTGAATAATAAAACTGTATTACTAATCGTGTTTCTTTTCTAACAAAAGATTTTTTTGTTTATTGATAAAATAATGTTAGTTTTACAAAATATCTGATTTAGGTAGGGTAGGCAGTGTCTTTCTGTCTATAAGGACTGCACGCCACTGGTTATGCGATATGCTAATACGAAATCGTTCCATATATGATTCCCAATTCCCACTTTTTAACCGACTTCCAAAAGGAGGAGGTTTTTTTTTTTTTTTTTTTTTTATGTATGTTCCCCGATTACTCGAAGATGGCTGGACCGATTTGGATATTTTTTTTTTGTTCGAAAGGGTATACTTCCCAGGTGGTCCCATGATCATCAAGTCAGGATCTGATGATGGGATCCTGGAGAAATAGAGAGAACTCTTCAAATTTTATAGGCACACTTGAAGCAATTTGTGTAGTTTTTGAAAGAGTACTTTCTCGGAGTGGTTCCATTTCAATTTGGTGAAGATCTGATGAAGAACTTCGGAGATAGACAACGGAACTCCTCAACAAATGATAGCAAATGGACAGGGATTGCTGAAATCTCATGTCTGTCAATTGTTTACACCAGTTAATAACATAACATCACGCCGGTACGCTGTGAAGGGGTAAGCATATGTGAACCACTAAAAAGTGAAAAATAAAAAACTTTTTTCAAAAAAATAAACAACCGACTTCCAACAAAACACTAAAAAGTGAAAAATAACTTTAATTTCGGAAGGCGGTGACAAAAAATTAAAATACATAGGTATCCAAAGTCACCGACTTCCGAAATTAAAGTTATTTTTCACTTTTTAGTGTTTTGTTGGAAGTCGGTTGTTTATTTTTTTGAAAAAAGTTTTTTTAATATCAAATGTCTCGAATCTTATACCCGCCATTGTACTAGAACAATCTACATAGTGTACATTTTTTTCACTGGTTTATTCACTATATTTCACGATTTTCCTCAGTCGCCACTATTATGTACTTACTTGACGTCCATATTGTTCCCTGCCGGTCGTTTCAGGTTGCTATAAACTATAATGTGGGGTACCCTCACTTGTAATAATAATTAACTGACAGTCAATTGTCAATGTCAATAGCTGTCAAACAACACAGTTAAGTACAAGTGTAAATAAAACTTCTGAATAATGTTACTTTATTTATTTTCAAAAGAAAGGAAGTACAATAGCTACCGTTAATAACAAGTATAATAATTAGTTTGCATAATAATAATTATTCGAATAATGTTACTTAAATATTCATAACGATACTCTTTTGACGTTTTCAAGCGTAATTATATACAGTATAGCTATTGAAATAGTTAAGACTCCTTACTAAAATTAATCTCAATCTTTCTCTAATTGACTATCGTTGGGTGAATACTGGGAATGTCCGGAACCGAATCCCCAGGAACTAATCTAAGTGTACCCTCACGTAGGCCTTCCGTCTCTTGGACTCGTCATCTAACAGTTACCATCGCTCTATCCTCGAATAAACATTTACATATACAAACAGGTGTACAAAAACCTTAATATAATCACAAGGATTCCACTACCTACATTATATACAGTAAATTGGTGCTAAAAACGTTAACCAAGATTATGTTATGAGTAGCAACCTAGTGTTCACAGCTAATGAATTATTTCAGAGCTTTAAAACTAATTGTGTATGCACACTGTAATAACTTTAGGCTTGTGACCAAAGTAATGGGGCATTTGACTATGCATTTTATAGGATGTTTTGTGTTTTAACCTATTAGATATAGGGTATTACTAAGTAACATGACCTATTTAATACTGATGGTCTAGAACTTATAGATGGATATAGTATAAATTCCCGCTATAAAGGGGAAAGTGATTAGAGAACGACCATAACCTGAGGAATAACAATAAAGCTTAATACACATTCGCTGCGTCGATATTCGTACTTCCTTTTATCTTATATATTTTGAGTAAAGTAACACCCTATTTAACAATTTCAACAGTCAAGTCAATGCTAATATCGGTTGCCACTAAATAAAATAATTTCGCCACTCCATGCGGGTTTGCCACAATAGAACATGTTTTTTTGGCACAAACACGTGCTTAATAATTAGATTATAAACTCTATTAATTGTATTTACAACAAAGTCTTCACAATATCTTATTGCTTTTAGTTAAAATTCGAATTGTAATAACAGGTCAATTTTTGAAATAATATTGTAAAGATAACAACCGCTATAGCGGTACACACATAATACATTCATGTTTCATAGGAATGCTTTTCTAACATACATATAAAATAGAAAAAGAAACGTAATGTTCTTTGGAATGTTATGAAGTTACAAAACATATTTGTTTATGGATGACATTGAACATTAATTTTATGGCTTGAAAATATGGTGGATATGTAAATTTACTTTTAAGGTACACGTAAAGGCACCCTCCGATGTCGATTACTATATTGGTCCTCCCAGAGAATAAACTTTTATCATTATATAAACGGCAAAAACCCATTATACAATATACTAATATAATGGCACAATAGTTCCGACTTTACTTCATACATAGGATGTGCCCGTTGGTAATATGTACGACAAATACCGAAAATATGAATACGATATTAATTTAAATTTGAATATTATAACCAACTATTAAGATATTAATACCTAGATTAAGATATGGTCTGATAAATTGTAATGTATAATATCATTGCACTAGCTGCTAAAGCGACATCTTGTAAACATCATTAAAAATTTGCATAATCATAAAAATATTTCTATTTGAGAAAGAAAACTCGCTTAGAATCTATGATTGACATACAAAATTGGTGCTATGTTCGTCAAGGCAATTCGTGGACCTCAGTCACGACGGTAAAACTCATGGTTATTTCGAAATTACTTTCAAAGGTTTTCCTACATTTATCTCATGTGTGCAAGCGAAAATATTGTCATTATTATTCGTTAACGTTAGTTTGTAAGTTACACGTGTAGAAAGTAGCTGCCGAAAAGCTGAAAACGTTTTTGTTCGAATGATTAAAACACATTACTTCCGCTTGCATCGTGTAGTACTTAGAACGGATTATAAATATGTTATTATAATACTGTAACACAAACTGCAACGTATCGTTACAACTTTGCTATATTACTATAAAATCATTAAAAGGAGTTATGATATTCCTATATACATACAAATTATGTACACGTAAAATGTATGTATTTATAACTCATTATTACAAGTATAATTTAATAGTCATCATTAGATTAATGTACCGCATCGATGTCTCGCTGCGCGCGTGATATTTTGACCTGCAAATAACATTGACTCGTTTAAACCGGGTGTCTATTTTAACCCATGCAAAATGAAAGAATTGAGTAATTTTGTCCAGTATGAAAAGGGAAGGCATCTTCAAAGTAGTCGCTGAAGGTTGCGCATAATTTGAAGGTGCATAAAGACTATACGGATGAGGTACACTATGTAGTTAAAGTAAAACTAATGTTAGAAATATGGAGACGTAACGTGTTCATCAGACGTGATGCGTGGCGGCACAGTGTCAGTGTCTGGTGGTTACCTTGTCCTTGGGCGTGGAGGCCTCTCCGGACTCGAGCGCGAACATCTTCATCTTCTCCTTGAAGGATAGTTGCTCCGGCACCGGCGCCGTGGACGCGCGTGCCTGCTGCTCCGCCAGGCGACGCGTGCGCGGGTCCCTACACAACCGAAAATATCAATACAGATTGCAATAAACAGTGACACAAAGGTGACAATACGGTGATACCAAGGGCGTGGGTTTGATTCCAGACAAGTGCTTTACGTAGGTAAATTATTTAATCACCACTACTCTCAAACGCCGAATGAAAACATCGTGAGGAAACTGGCATGTCCTGGAAACAAAAATTCAAAGACGTAACGTCTACGAATCTGCACTGGCACTTTCGCGTAAACTTGGCACTTACAGTAAAGCGTGAAGGTTCTTTTCTTGAGATTCGCCTATATGAGTAGACGATTATTAAAGTGCCACGATGATAAGTTAGTTACAGCTAGTCGTACCTGTAGACCTCCTGAGCGCCGATGACGCCGGGCGTGTGCTGGGAGAGGTTGGGCGCGTTGGGCGACTGCGGTGACACAGGACCCGCTAGCATGCTCTCGGCTTCCTCTATAAACCGCTGTAATGCACAGTTCACATTACATATCTTAGTTGGCTGGGATATTCTTTAAAGACAGTATAAGATTTTTTGTGAGATCGCGATAAACACCACTTAATAATAAAGAACCTGTCAAAGAACTTATTAACGTGACAGGAAGGGTCACAATCTATATTTGTACTCTCAATCTTTGGGTATTGTGCAGTCACACCGAAAATCTGGCCTAAGTCACTTTAAGGGCTTTTTTTTGTCTGTTCGTTGCACGATACCTAATTTAAAAAAATTGTCAAGCCATTAGACTGTCCGTACGTCAGGGTCCTCGCGCGCGGGCTGGCAGTGCGCGTGGTGCGGCGCGGACGGGCAGGAGGCGGGCGCTAGTATAGTGATATGTTACAGTATAGTACGTACGTCTGGGTCTTCGCGCGCGGGCTGGCAGTGCGCGTGGTGCGGCGCGGGCGGGCAGGAGGCGGGCGCTAGTATAGTGATATGTTACAGTATAGTACGTACGTCAGGGTCCTCGCGCGCGGGCTGGCAGTGCGCGTGGTGCGGCGCGGGCATGTCGTGCAACGGGGGTGGGGAGGAGGCAGGCGGGGCGGGCGGGGGCGCGGCCCGCTCGTGGAACGACACGCGCTTGTCGCGACCGCTGCCTACTGGAGACCTGAGGGGTAAGTTACATTTCAGTTCACTGCTAGTTAGTCTTCATTCATACGGACGTAATAAAATCGCGGCGAGATTTTTTTCGCGCACTGTATTTTCCACTTGCTGTGTTGTATGAAGCATTGGGAATGCAACGCAGAGTGCAGCGCGAGTGAGTCTCAGTGCGTTGAAGTAATTAATACAGCGTTTGATTTTCTCTTAGCGCTAAGGACGGCGTTGAAGATCCAGTAAGCGAAAAAAAAGCACCGCGTTTTTATTACGTCCTTGGAGAGTGAGCTTAGAGTCCAAAGGAGTTTTGTTTTCGCTTTTTAGCCGAAAATGCAAGTGAAAAACATCCAGTCGGACTCTACTGCTACTGCAGTATAGGTCTTTAAGGTTTTACGGAATTTTTAGTAATCGAGTACTCTGTTCAGAGGATGTCCATACAACAGGATTTCATTCACGAGGGTGAGGACTTGCCGATCAATGCGAAGGGATCGTTTTAGAAGTCATCGCAAAATAAAAACTTACGCGCACGAAAATAAATTCAAGTGCGGGTCTCACACTGATGACCTGACAAACATGTAGGCAGAATATGCTCTACTACTCGTGCGAAACCGGGGCGGGTCGCTAGTAAACAATAAAGTATGTGGTGTACGCACTGCGGCGCGGCGGCGTGCGCGGGCGGCGCGTGCAGGTCGTGGCGCGGCGGCGACAGCGTGCGCGCGCGCTCCGCCATCACCGCGAAGGACGAGCCGCGCGCCGGCGGCGGGGGCGCGCCCGCGCCGCCCGGCGCCGCCTGCGTGCTGGACGACACGCTCAGCGCGCTCACGGCAGAACTCACTTCGGCTACTCGGGTTTCTTCGTAAGTCACCTGCACAAATTATAATAGTTAGGCAAGCGTACATTACATTCGCAACGGGCCCCAGCGCAACGCACTTTTGTACAAACATTTTTTTTTTTTTTCTGTGGGGTATCATATAATAACTTCTGCCGCTCTGGGTGGAGCAGGAGGGCGTGTCAGACATTTACTGGGTTTTACCACCCGTGTTCCCTCAATTGCCTGTATGCCAGGGGCCGCGGTATCTCTTTCGAATAACCCGCACCCCTGGCGAGTAGCAAACACTGGATTGTCAGCGATTTTGAAATTTCTAACAACGCCAAATCACAGTACTCTAAGTACTGTGATTTGGCGCTTTGTTGCAAATCTTTAGCTAAACTTTCTAAACGTTTCAATCGTTGTCATTGTCATCATCACTAAAAAAACTTTTAGATATTCAAAACTGCCTACGTTTTATTGTTGTCCGCTTTACTCGTGCTACCTTTTTTTATTACTCCGTGCGTGCTACACACACGTTCTGGTTTCATCAGCACAGCGGCATAGCAAAATCAAAAATGATATGTGGTAATGGCTTCAAGTTGGCTTTGTTCAACAAATACTGATGAATCGATCGTCGACCCAAATAAGTGTGTAGCATGCCTCAAGCATTACAGGTAAGGCTCGACCGAGATGGGTTTTTCGTTCTCGGCCGAGACCGAGACCGAGACCGAGAATAAAATAATATCTCGGCCGAGACCGAGAGCCGAGACCGAGAATAGACAATGCGTGAAAAAAAAAATGCTGTTAAATTTTTAATACAGTACTTTCTGCTTAACAAAACTAACTGTTTTAATAATCAAAGTTGAATAACATATACAATATTGTATACAATATTGTATACTTGGTATAACTTTTTATAACAAGCTTCCCTCTTCTTTGCTAGATTTGCCTTTTAATGCGTTTAAAGCTCAAGTAAAATCCGTCCTTTGTTTAAAGGCTTACTATTCCATCAACGACTATTTAAATGACAAGAATAGTTGGTCGCTGTGATTAACTCAAGACAATGTTTATGTTCTTTCTCCAGAATCGGCGTATCTAGTGACAGGTTATATGCGTTCATATAATTATTATTTTATTTTTTATTGCCTGTCTAACAATTTTTTTTTTTATAACTATCTATGATGAGTTGTTTTAGGCTTTATTTGGCCTCGACAGTTTTCATTTTATTTGTCGGTATATTGGTATGGCTAGCTGACATTTTGACTAATTATTTAATTAATATTTTGTGTCTCGTAATGTTTATTACTTTGCCTAAGTATGTATAGAATCAAGTCTATCCGACTAAACAGACAGCTGTGCTGCTGGGGAGTTTGTTCCACTACTTCTTCTTCCCAGCTAAAGCACTAGGAAGTGGTGAAGGGTGGGCGTTTTGGGGGACTGTCTCATGTACTTTGACGTTCGAAAAGTGCTGATTCTCAGCCTAATTTGAATAAATGACTTTTGATTTTGATTTTGATTTTGATTCAATACACAACAACAATAACATAAAAAAAGCCTCTCGTCGTATAATTGTCCTGCTTTGCTAAAAAGTTGTTCACTTGCTACGCTAGTAGGCGGCGCAGATAAAAACTTATTTGCTGCAGGCCTAAGTACCTTATAAGGTGACGAAAACCAATACTCAAAAATATTAGCATTTCTTTGCAGTCTTGGCTCTCTAAGATAGCTTTCTAGCGCTATTTCGATCAAAGAGCTTGAACTGTATTCGTCATTGGCCATTGGTTCGTCTTCCAATTCTATGGAATCATGAGCTGCCCATAAGTTGGATTGATTTACGATTTACCACGCGCTGGCGGAGCGTGGCCGCGCGCGGTAAAATTTGAATGCCATTCCGAACAAAGTTACAATCTCGGCCATGACCGAGAATCTCGGCTATTATTAGCCGAGGACCGAAACAGATTTCTCGGTCGGATTTATAGCCGAGAATGCCGAGACCGAGACCGAGACCGAGATCTCGGTCGAGCCTTAATTACAGGTTATAGTAATCACAGTGAAGTACGTTTCATTTGTTATGATCAATGAATTCCATTAACAGTAAGTACCTGTTCAGTAGCATATCCGTTAGTGATCTCGGTGCGCGTGTTGGTCTTGAGTATGGACTTGGGCGGGTGCGGCTGGTGCAGCGCGTGAGGAGGCGCGGGCGACGCGGCCGGCGGGGAGCCCGCCATGTCGTCCAGCAGCTCTTCTGTGTCTTCTGAACCTTCTGCCGTGTTGCCTTCCTCCTGTGGAAATAAGAGATATGTCGTACTCAAGATACTAAAATTTACTGAAATAATCAAATTGAGAAGCATAATGCAATACAGAGTCAAAAAAAAAATAACTGGTGAAACTTTTCAAACATGACGAGTGACGATATCCAAAACCTGACAATACAAAACAAAATGCACGTGCAGCCCGTACACGTGATAGAAGTAAAAATAAAGAATAATAGAGATTTAGTGCGAGAGACAACGTTATATCTTTCTTCTCTCACATTTATCGCAATATGCCTTTACTTGACGCGTCTTTGGAATTTCGCTCTCAATTCTCGTCCAATTGTTTAATCGCTGCCTAAGAAGTTTCACATAAAAAAATACTAAAACTACACGGAATAAACGGCCGCAAGACACACGGACGGTGAAGAATGAAAAGTTTCGAGATTATGTTTTTTTATATAATTACGATTTGATATCGATACCCGTCACGGCTGAGAAAGTATAGAAATTCGCAGTTCAAAAGGAGATGGCTAAATAGAAGTATGGATGTGGCTTCAACAATGAATAAACATGGTACCTAGCAATATGTAATCCTAAATAGCTGAATATAAGTATTTCTACTAAAAAAAGTTTCAGGAACTTTTCATATCTTCACAATCCTGACAATAAAATCGTATAACTCCTTCTTCAATAGGTATACAAAACTGCAAACAAATGACATTGCCATGAACTTTTATGTTATCATCTGCGATGATATTGATAATTTTAATTTTGACTAACGACCCACCCCGATTTCGCTCGGTGGTCAAACATTATTTAAATAGTTGCCCCTATATCTAGCAGAATGGTTTCGCCCGCAAGAAAAGCACTCAGTCGAAAGGAGTTTTCTGACTTGATTTACATTGGTCAATACAACGTACACGAATGTATACCTCAACGCCGTGATCTACACCCCATCAAAATCTGTTTGCTGATACATCCGTAAAACAGACTGACAGACAAACGCGCCAGGGACTTAGTTTAGTTAGTATGTGGTGATTGATAAGTCCTGCCAAAACTAAATAAGGAACGCACTGAGTAACCCAGGACATAAAAGAAATTGACATAAAACAACAAAAATGCGATTTATTTATGTATTCGTTATTCTGTGAATCTGACAAGAACATTAATCTAAAAATGAAGCCGGAGCTGATAATGTGTTCTGGTGTCTCGCCCACCCCAGATACCAATCACTGTAGTGACATGACAGCAAAACCCAGAGTTCTGTTCCCCACAATACAGCTGCAGTAATATGACAACAGCTTTCCTGCTTTTATTTGCTTGTTCGTTTGTTAACAAACGAACAAGCAATGACGCATTCCGAGATCCATGAAAACACATTGTCTCGGACTTGTGCAAGGCCACCTCGAGTCCTAGTTGCCGGATCCTCTCGACGATTGTCACAACCCCGTGTGTCACTAAGTCGGCCGCCGCCTGGTACGACCTCCATTGCGCTAGGACCGTGTTGCGTGTCGTCTGCGTAGCAAACTACGCTGACGCCGCTAAGGAGGTCGGCGCGCAGCACCCAGTCGTACCCGATGTGCCACAGATGTGGCCCCAGACCAATCCATGTGGGACACCGCACGACATCTCTCGCCGGTTCCACTCTCCTTGGTGACCGGGGTAGGTGACGGCCCTGTCCGCCAGATAGGCCTCGACCACGCCTCGCGACAGAGGTAGGTCAGCATCTGGTGACACCAGAGTGCCTCCTTTATGCAACTCCAGGGCAGGGTGTTGAAGGCATTGGCGATGTCTAGAGACACTGCCAAGATGACCCCATCCCGGGCCATAGCAACCCCCGTCGTGAGAGCTCGCACGCGCATGATGGCAACCATCGTAAAGCGCCCACTGCGGAAACCCACCTGGCACTCCGCCAATTCCGGCCCCACCCGCACCAACCGTCCGACGAGGCAGTCTGCGATTACTCTTTCAAAGAGCTTGCCCACCTCGTCGAGCAGCACGATGGGCCGGTAAGCGGACGGAGAGGGCACCCTGGCATCTTAATGAGGACCAGTTTCCCGTCATCCAGTGAAGTGGGAACCAGCCCTCCTCCAAGCATGTGCTTAGGAGCCCTCTTAGTCGAGGCCTGAGTGCCTACAAGGCCAGGACCCAGGCTTTTCCAGGCACGCCGTCGGGTCCTGGGGCGGTATTCTTGGCATTTAGCATACGTACCGCCACTCTCAACTCTACCTCGGTCACCTCTGGAGCATCATCGTCGTCGGTGTGGTCCGCATCTGGCACCACAGGAGGCAGAGCCATAGGCGGGGGAGCATGCTCCCCTCCCGAAGGGAACAGAGCGCTCACCACGTCCTGCACGAGCTGGGGCCGGAGATTGCGTCAGTTGGGGAGCCCACAGGCGGATTTTGTTCCGTGCCGCTTTGTAGGGGCGTCCCCACGGGTCTCTGTTCAGAGTCTCCAGCGACACCTCGCGGGCCATTATCCTGGCCTGCAGGATCTCGGATCGGAAGGCGGTCTTCGTCGCTCTCTACCCCTCCTACAGCTCCGGCTGAATGGCTTCCGTATCCGGAGGGCAGATACGGAGCCTGTGGTGTCTGGTGTACCGGTGCCGCGCAGCAACGCACGCCTCGCGCAGAGTTGTGAGCTCCGGCGACCACCAGTACACCTGGCGTGAAGCACGTCTTGGCTGGACCCGACGCATTGACACGTCACATACCTCGGACATGGCCTCCCGGAACTACTCCGCCTCGTCGTTGATGTCAGCAGGTCTGTCCGGTAGTGACACCCAGGCCTGCACGATCGAGACTTCCAGGAGGAGCTCCCGGTCCAGCTGCTTCAGCGCACACCGCGGACCATGCGGGGCCTGTTGGACCGACGCGCTCTGGAAGTCTGGGCGGAGACGTTAAACCGGATGTACCGGTGGTCGGAATACGTCTCCACCCCCTCCATTCGGGGTGGAGCACAAATCGTCTCTGTTTGCTAGTTTGGTAGGTTAGTCTCAACTTTCCAGGTCGCCCGTGAACGGGCCCAGCTTGTTTCATGAACATTTCCATCATCCGGAATAACGCTATGCCTTTTACCCAGTAAATATTGTTGACCTTGGTGATGTATGGTATGCCAAACATTTTTTCTTTACTCATGAGTTTACGCCAGCGGGAAATTGAAACGTTGCAAAAACATGACGTTCTCTCAAATTACCTATTACAAGGACAGTTGTCAAAAAAAGGCCAACTAAAAGGTATTGGTCCACCTTTAATAAGTAGCTATAACCCAAGCAACAGTCAAACAACTTAAATCAATCATCAAGTACCTAGGATGCAATTCTTCTTTTTCGTATAATTTATGAAATAAAAATAATCATGCGGATCAGCGGAAGCACATTTGTTAACAACGGTTAGTGAGCTGTTTGACTACCTTCATCAGTTCGAAAGCATAAATTGCAAATAAAAAAATATGTCAGCCACAGTGATGACGTGACACCATAAGGGACATTGTTTGATGAGGAAAATCTTCAACCAGTATCTTATTTTACTTAAGCTCCGATGATAAAATATAAATCCACTTAGGTACCTTTATCACTTTATTGGAACCTTCTATAACACATTTTCATTTCATAAGTTAAATTTGCCTATAACATGGTTTTTTCGCTTACGTCCCATTTTAAATAGTAATAAATGGTCTACCTATTTACGAAGCCAACCAAACAATCCAACATTCGTTAGCAAACTGATAGAAGCATGCGGCAGCGGCGTGGCGGCGCCGATCGAACGATCGGCGCCTAATCGGCGCCGCCTGCGCGCGGTTCGTCTCGACTCTGGCACACACAAAAGCGATCTGCGCCCTTTGAGTAATGCCGACAGCACGCGTAAGTTAGAGGTAATTTTTATTTCGGTAACCGGTATTAATACTGGTTGTATGAAATTGAAGAATTTAGGTAACCTTTAAAAATACCGGTAAAGCAAATAAAGGTTGTAACCGAAAAAATACCGGTATTGTTCATACCGGTTTCGGTCCCTGCCCTGAACCCCCTATCTAAAATAAAACCATCATTACGCTGAAACAGCTGTCGATATGGACTATCTTCTGCTTTCAACCAATGATTCATAATCTCGGCATCAGTTTCGAGTAGCAGTATATGGTCCAACAACATCATACACATTTGAATATTATGACATCTAAGGCAACCAGTCTGTTGTAGTCGTTACAATTACAAGACGAGATGAGTCAGTCTGTTCCACTGCCATTGAGTTCTTTATGTATTTTGATAATCACGGTAAATTATTTGAAGTCACATTTGTTTGATGTTTCTTATATTTATTATAATTATGTTCTAGAATGATTCTAGCTGTAGATGACCTTTCTCAATTGTCAACCATCGTGCTAGGATAGTGAGTAGAACAGCAGTCTAAGAAGAGGTAACCAGGGGGGTCAAACTTATATACAGGCTTCGTAATTAGGTGAAACGAAACGTAAATGATGATTGATAGAAACAGTACATTGACTTTTGAAAAATTTCTTCTGTTTCGTTCGTTATTTCGTGATGCTCTGGTGATCTGTTTTGTGGTATTTTACGACTAAGGACTGTATTTGTTTATATACCCGACAACGTGTTTACTGGATCTCGATTTTGCCTTTTTGATTTGGATTCGACGAAACTAACAAAATGCCGAGAAAGTCAGCCTTGAAGTGTTATTTTGGATGCATCCCTTTATGGAAGAAGAAGATCACTTAATTATACATCGAAGGCATTGTGCGAGTCTGTAGATGTTGTTTGCATGATCATTCAAACACACTTAAACGATGAACCACTGCAGAAATGTCTGAAGGGTACAATCAAGCAAGTAGCAAATATATTTTGCAATTTGTTTCAGTTCTCTGGTGTAAAATAAATTCATCAAAAGAACTTAATATTATTTCATTTTTATCTAAAATTTTGTTCAGTTTCATTTATTGATTCGAGGGGTGAAAGGCTATTTGTTTGAAGCGACATTTGGACGATATTGAGTTATATACCCAATTACTAACTCAATACTGTTAAAACTCAATATCGTGCAAAATGTCGCTTCAAACAAATAGCCTTTCACCCCTCGATATGATTTTGTTATTAGCTATGTGAAATAAGTATATTCTTAAGTGTATGTTTCGGATTCCAGAGGCTTGAGTGTGAATTTCATTTAATCATCTCGATCAAATGCTTCGAGCGCGTTCGGTGCTCCAATTGGTCTTTCACCAATCCAGGGCCAATCGGAGCGCCTAACGCGCTCGATGCGTTCGATGGAGATGGTTAAAAGAAACTCACACTAGGGCCACAGATTTCCTTTAGGATAAGAACTAGAAAGTTATGTTGTTATCACACTCTTATTATAAACACATGAGAATTACTTATTACACACAAATAAATAACAATCATTCTTCAATGTAAGGATTGAATACTAGAAAAAAATAACAGCGCCATCTAGTGAGCGAATGAGACATAGAGACATACAGCGCCGTCTCTTTTCTGGAGAACTCATTTTTTTACAAAACGAAAACCTTAGTGGCCCATCTATTGTACATTTACCCCCTTATTACAAAACAAGGTTTTTCTTTAGGTATGGTTTAAACCATCGAGCCTGTTTTTGAAATAAGAACCTAACTGAAATCGAAATACAGCCACACAAGTAACCAAACGGAACAGAAGCAAAGCTTCTTAAGAACGTGCAAAATTGTTACCTATTTTGGTAGGTTTGTCACAATAGGTGAAGACAGATTAAACAAAACCTTTGTTAAATAATTTTATTGTTCAGTATGATAGAATACTTTACAAATTACTTACTCTAATATTTTTTTTTAAGGTAATTTATTTTTCCTTTTAATGATGTGATAAATTCTGAATCTAACATAAAGTTTTTTGTCCCCAGTCCCGGTTGTTATTCGTCGAACTTTGACAGTCGTTACAGGACGCCAGAAAGTCTGACCATCAGTCTATCCAAAAGTATCGTGTTGCCCAATAACTGCGAGGTCTGTCAGACAGTCGCTCCATGTAAAACATGGGTATTCAGCCGCATCCGGTTAGACTAGAAGCAGACCCCAAGCTAGTTGGGAAAAGGCTAGGGAGATGATGATACCTATTTTTTAATATTTATTTAATTTAAAGACAGACCGACAGATAGAGCGAGAACTAAGAACGATGTAGGTATTTATGATAAATTTTCATTAAAAATGCTTTTTAAACGCGTATTTAAAACTTTCATGATAATGCTACAATACCCGTTGAAAAGCTCCCTAGTGAGGAGACAATCCTGGCTGCAGCATCAGGTTATATCTATCTGACCTTGCTCACAAAAAAAGGTCCACTCAAGTTTTTATAATATTAAAACTTGCAACTAATAAAACAAAAAACGTGCGTCGCACTAACCCTGAGATTGTCAACTAGCTGTGCCAGCGTAAACCGGTTTTTCCAGTACCGCCGAGTACGTGACAAGCGGCCAGTGGTCACGTAAACATGCCCCGCGTGCTTCTAGTAGTGCAACCGATTCGCACGGTTGTATGAAGCTTTGTCTCTGTTCCGTTTGGTTACTCATGTGATATAGCTCCGTTCACAAAACTGACAACTTAGTCCAGTGCTAAATTGTCATTTTTGTATTAATAAGTTCACCCAAATAGAAGAAAATAGGTAATGCAAAAACTGACTTAGAGTTTTAGGCTATAACTAAAGTTAAGATCGCGTTTTGTAATAAGACGGTGAAGTGTTTTTTCTATGGAGATGATGTGCCGAGTATAATAATGTACTCTGTGCGGCGCAGTCTTTTCGTGGCTACATCGCGGTTTAAGCATCGCATGATGAATTGATTGCAAATCAAGTCTGTGTTGAGTAGCAAGAGGTCAGTAGGCGAGCACACACAATAAGTCCAATAAACAAGCAAGGGTCAATAAATATCCAAAATAAATAAGCACAACTAACAAGAAAACCAACCGCAGAGCGTTCAAACGAAGTCTGAGATCTGACGTTTGTTTTTCCGTAGAGATGGGATTGAACTTCAAGAATTTCATGACTTCAAGTGTAACAGAGTCGATAAAATATCGAAAGGGTTGAAGGAAAAAAATCAAAATAGTTTTCTTCGACCACTGTTCCGTTAATATTTTTAATATATTAGACTAAACGAAGAAGCACATTCAGAAGCTTTCAGTTATTTTTATTTAATTTTGATTAGAATAAAGTGGAATTGAGTATTGTCGATTGTCACTTTAAAAACAACCTCATTTTTCGAATCAAAATTCTGTGAAAACACAACAATAAGCACCTAAACAGGACACCGAATAGAACGCCATGGATTCCCCAAAGACACTGATTGCCACTTCATTGATACCTGTTATCAAAAATCGATAGAAGTACAGTTTCGATTTGACGATCTGGAAAAGCAATATGAGCAAGCTAGGGAGCTTGTAGTTCTGTATTATTTGATATTTTCCTTTGACCTTGTGTCATGTCAATAAAAAAAATGCTTAAAAAGCAACTATGATACTTTTTTATGTTTAACAGTTCACGAAAGTTCTCGGCAAATGATTAAACACTAAATAATTCATGAATTAATACTTAAATATTTCGAGTAAATGTGAGATTTCTATAGATGCTTGGGGTAGTCATTTAGCCATCTCCTTTACAGGAAATTTTCAACCCAGGTTTTAAAGTAAAGAACGAGTGAGTAATGATTACCTGATCGTGTTGCGTGGCTCGTAGTTCGAAGTCCCTTTCCAGCTGCAGTGCGCGTAGTTGTTGGTTCTGTACGGGCGTACGCGCCGCCCCTAGTGATATTAACTGAGCGATTGTCGCGTCCCTGAATATAATAATACTAAATTAGATGATTTGTGTCATTAGGTAGTTTTATATTACTAGGGGTACAAACTCGAGCACTATTGAACCGATTACCATGAACCTTGGGTTCAATGTTTTTCTTTCATGGTTTTTTTAAATGTTTTGTTTTATTTATTTTTTAACTACACGCGGGCGATGCCAAGGACAAAGGATAGTTATTATGTAACAAAATACAGTTAATCTATTTTCGTTGCTGATCATTCTTTTGGAATTCCCGCCCCGCGCCACCCGCCGGGTACACGGACACTGCTGGCGGCTCTAGCGCGCTGGCTACGTATCGCTCTGTGCACAATATGCTAGTAAGGTTACCTGCGCGCGCGATGTGCGGCGCGGCGTGCCTCGTGCTGCCTCTCTCGCTCCTCGCGCTGCCACGGGTTGTGCGGCGCCGCGCCCCTCCCCGCGCCGCCCGCGCCACCCGCCGGGTACACGGACACTGCCGGCGGCTCTAGCGCGCTGGCTACGTATCGCTCTGTGCACAATAAAAATATCTAAATAACAACACCCATAATGTCACTGCTTTTTGTCATGGTGGTTGGCAAAAACTACAGAACGCCACATGCTAAAATCCTTGCATACTCCCGTATGATATAAGCGCCCTGGTCGGCTTGTGGTAGTATCTTTCATTGATCGCAACACGCAATGTGACCAAACCATCTACTTTCTTAAGTAAAAATATGGCGTAAGAATAAAAAGCCTAGCCAAAATAAGAATTGTCAAGCTATTTTTTACCTTTTGCGGTTACAAGTAAGATTGTCTATTCACCAAACATTAATGCTAATCACAAAAACCTTTTGAGTTCTCAGAAGTACAACATGAAAATAGTCTATAAATGAAGACGTAAATGTCCATACCGTCTTCGGGTTGCACACTGCTGGGTGGAGGCTGCTGCGGCTGCGGATGTAACTGTGGATGTGACTGCTCTTCCATTTCCATGTCCGATCGCCTCGCACCCTAACATCAAAGATTTAGGTAATCAATAGTTATTCAATACAAATTATGAGTAAGAAAAGAATGTGTGTGTACGTGTATGTTGCGTATCACAAGGCGAGGTATGCGCCAGGGTAGCGCGCAAAATGCATTTTGTTTAGTTTTTTGCAATTTGCAGGTGAGCATTGGGTTGTATGTTGATTTAAATATGATTCACGAACGTTACAAATGGGTATTTATATAAAAAAGGGGACTACTTTAGCGCACCACACTTGTCTGCCTTGTCTTTGAAATATAACACTGAAATAAAAAAAAAAATGTTGTAGTAAATAAATAACCTGAGACCCTACTATCCGCTTTGATGCGCTTTCAGACTAATGGAACTTTATTTATTTTCAACTTTATTACAATAAACGCAAAGTAGATATTTCTTTGGCAGTGAAAACCGCACTGCCTGACTCGAAGGACATTTATGAGCTAAAACTATACGGTATTGCGTATTTTACCTGAGGTTTCGGGGCGACCGGCGGCTGTGATCTCTGCGGTGATGGTGGCCCGGGCGGCATCCATTCGTACCTGTAATATTAGTTAGGATTTTAGAGATGTATGGGTTTGTATTATCAAAACACTCATTTATTTACTTGAATATGGGTAGACCTACATGAGATGATACATAGCTACTCACAACAAAAGTTCTTTAAACCACATCCTACCTTACTAAGTGTGCGAATCGACAGCGTAATTGCTTTACCACTTTATGGTTGAATGTCATTTGCAAGCCAGTAAATGTCAAAGGTTTTAAAAACGCTGCGACAGTTAGGTAGGTCAACCTTAGTAAAAGTATGTTTTTTTTTTGAAACTGGTGAAGTAATGGGTAGTAAACCCATTTTTGAAAAGTGTCTTAATTAGAATCTAAAATGCTAATAAACCACAAAAAACACAACATTTTTATTGAATCGTAATCGATTCAGTATAAATGTTGTGGTTTTTTTTGTGGTGCATTAATGTAATTGTGTGCATTTTTAATGCATTTAAATTTCCCATTTTCATATTTCGCGCGTAATTTGACGAAAACGCTGGACGCAGTGGACGCCATATTGCTCTGTGGGTATGACGTCAGTTTGCTGTGTAAACAAATGCGCTGATATTTTGTATAATAATTGTTTATAATATAAGAAATGAGTTATTTGTCTACTTGTCGTTGGTTTGCTGTTCCTTAATGCAAGATATTATTTCAATAGAAACGACTTTAGTTACGAAAATAATAAAAGTACAATATAAAGTTGTTCAGTTGATTAGTTTAAACAGCGGTATGACGTAATAATATGGCGGCTACTATTTTTATGGTGTTCAGAAACAGATTAAAAAAATTGAAATCTTTGAATTGAATTTATTTCATGAACTAAAACGAACACTTGCCGATTGCTTTTTGCCTAAGCTATCTCGACAATATATTTTAAGATTTTTTCTCATATACAGTAAAATACCATATTACGAGGTCGATTGTAATATGATTAATCGATATTACTCATTGTACCATGTACATACACGAGTTGACAATGATAAAACTGAGTGGTCTGTTAGCTTTACAGTTAAGGCGAAAGCGCCAGGATAGCACGTGATTTTTTTTTACGGCTTTTGCAATTTACAGGTTAGTATCTGGTTGTATGTTGATCAAAACATGATTTGCAACCGGAACAAATGTGTGTTTATGGCCAATGAGATACTTAGACAGCTTCAGTTTGAACCTCATTGAGGTTTTAATTTAAGAGTGAAGCAATTACGTGGTCGACTATACTATCATAATCAGTCTATACTGTTCCTACCGCTGGGATACAGGCCTCCTCTCGGAGTATATTATAATTAATTGTTATTATTTATATTAAAATATTAATATAATTTAAAAGCTAAGTCTTAAAAAAAACTTGTACAAGTATATAAAAAGAAAAGAATCATAGGGCATCAACATTCGTTCACAATTTTATGTCGTTAGTTGATGCTTGGCAATATTAAACCTGAATGGGCTGTTGGGTTTACAGTTATACGTAGAGCGCCAATACCTTTTGACGTCTGAATGACATTGACAGGCAGGGACGGTTAACGTTACCAATAAAATACTGGTAAAACTAAACATTTCGTTCCGTTCGGTAAACTATTTTACCGGTATTTAATTAGCGTTACCAATATCGTTACTTCGCTAAAATCTGACAAGAAGCAACATTTTGTGCGACGTTTCCAAACTGAACCAAGCGCCTCGCGCGCCTTGCGTTCGTCTCTTCTAAGCGGAGCGGCAGCAATGCATCTTATCGTATTCGTATCTTTTCGATCTGACGATCGGAAACATACGAATACGATAAGACTCGCGCTCGCGCATGTTTCATTTCATAATCATACGGCACACGAACATAGCGTCGCGTACGCCGAACGCACCTACGTCTACTGCCTTTGATTTATCAACTTGTTGTTTGTGTAAAAAATACTTTTATTGGCCGAAAGAAGTTTCAAAGTTTCAACTTAAACCGTATTAATAACTACATGGTTACTTTTTAATTAGTATTGTCTTTATGCAGGTACAGTCGACCATACATCTCTGGATACAATATTAAAACCTTTCTCATATCTTATACGTGCCTAATAAAAGCGCCGTGAAGGTCAATTTTATTGTATCCAGAAACTTGTGGGCGACTATACCTTTTTGGAGACAGGAATATATTGTATTATAGAAATAATCGGCCGCAGATAGAGTATATTTTTTTTTTCAATATGAGCCACCCTGTTTATTATAATTCTCTGCAGCACAGAAACAATATTGTATATACGCCGAAGGTAATCGCATGTTCGGCGTGTATATAATATCGTTTCTGTGCACACACCGAAAGATGCTGGTCTCCCCACCGTCATAGTTAGAAAGGGTTAGACGTATAAATTACCGGCAAAAGAATTGTTACTTTTACCGATAATAATACTGGTAATTAGATAACGTTAACTGACTTTGGGTATCGGTATTATTATCGTTACTTTTTTATGGTTAACATAACGGTAATTGGTAACGTTATATAAAAATACCGGTTATTCGGTCCCTGTTGACGCATTGTTGATAAACGTTTATGTCAAATTGTATAGTAAAACAAGATGGCAGCCTTACTACCGTTTTTGCCAAGGGCCTAACGATCCTTGTACAGTTGTAGGATATTAAAGTCAAAGCATTTATTTCAAATAAGCACTTAAACGGCACTTTTGAACGTCAACATTTACATTAAAATAGAATTGATTTTATTCGCCCCTTCCAAAATGTTCTTTCGTATGGAGAAGAATGAGCAAGAAGATCCACCGTTACTCTTTTAAAATGTTTTTTTTTTTGGTTGGGAAATCATCAAATAACTTCTCCCGCTCTGGGCGGAACGGGAGGGCGTGTCAGACTTTTACTGACTAAAACCCACCCGTGTTCCCTCAGATGCCTGTATGCCAGGGGCCGCGGTATCTCTTTCGAACAACCCGCACCCCTGGCAGGCATCGGCCCTTGCGGGCCCCATCTGTTGCTGCTGACATCTCTTTGAGGCGCGCGTGGAACACAACGCGCCGTCGACCCGGGCTTGGTCCTTACCGGACAGCGAGCTACCCATTACTCGCCGTCCGCAAGCCCGCGCCTACGGTGGCCGGGAATCAGCCTGGGATTCCCGACGCCCAGGGCGTCTCCTGCGAAGGCCACGGCTGTGAGGGCGCATGTACTGCATCTCCCTCACGTGCGCCGCCTCCCTCTTTGCGAGCATAACTGCTTCGCTGAAGGAGGCGACTGCTAGCCATGCACTCTCGGTCCGTACCATGGCCTGGACCAGGGTCGGACGCGAGAAACCGCCGCCGCCGATCACCTCCACGAGGACACGGCGGTGCTCAGCCCAAGCCGGGCAGACCTCCACCATATGCTCCACCGTGTCCTCTGGGCGATCTTCGCAATGGAAACACCCGGGCGTTTCCTCCCGCCCTATCCGAAACAGGAACCTCCCGAAACAGCCATGTTCGGTGAGGACCTGTGTCAGGCGGAAGGTGAGGACGCCATGCCGCCTCTCAAGCCACTCCTCAAAGAGGGGACTTACCGCCGCAATCGTGGCGTGACCAGCACTGGGTTGCGACAATCGCACTTTCCACGTCGCCATGAGATCCTGCCGGAGCTCTGTCCGCCGTGCCGCGACTTCACGCGGCAGCGGAGTTACGCCCCGACGTTTGGCCTCCTCGCGCCACTCCCAAGTGTGCGCGGGGACCTTTGCGTCCAGATCCCATGGCGGCAATCCGGCAAGGAGGCCCGCCGCCTCATCGGAGATCGTGCGGTATCCCCGGATCATCCGGATGGCTATGACCCTATGGGCCGTCTTCAACCAGCGTGCTGGTTGGTGCCTCAATGTAGGCGCCCACACCGGCGCCCCGTATAGGGCCATGGCCCGCACTACCCCCGCGTAGAGCCTCCGGCAGGAGGCGTTTGGCCCCCCTAGATTGGACAGGAGCCGCTTCAAGGCAGCCCCGGCCCGCTCCAGTCTGGGAGCCAAACGTCGAAACTGCTCCGCGAAGACTCTTTTAAAATGTTTTAAGTACAATATTTAACATAAACTGACCTCTGCGGCGGGTGGTGTTGGTTGTGGTAGATCTGGTGCGGGCTCTGGTTGTGCACGTGCAGCATGGGCTGCGAGTGGTGCAGCTGTGGCGACTGCTGGCCGTACGCGCCTGGCGGAAGGTGCATCTGGGGCTGGCCTGGGGATTGTATAAAACTCGTTATTTGAACATCGTTATTCCTATTTATTATTTCGTATTAAAACATTTGTAACATGTCATTGTAGAATGGAGAGTAAATAAAATTAAAACAAAGCATAAGTTACCCATGAGGTGGTGGTGCTGTGCCTGCGCGTGCTGCTGCGCGGCCTGGTAGGCCAGCTGGCGCCGCGACACCTCCTCCGACATCTCCGCCAGCTTGGCCGCGCGGGCACTCGCCGCGCCCTATGGGCAGTACGCAAACATGATGACACACCACAATACCATTATAACTATACCGGATGACATTTATCATTCCAATGTGCGCGAGCAATAAGGCTTCGTACTCGCTTTCTCTTGCCGAATCGAGTCATGAGTATGTTTATCATCATCATCGATTCAACATCCACTGCTGAACAAAGGCCTCCCAAGCAACGCTAATTCGACCGGTTGTGTGCTTCTTAGTTCTCGCATCCAGCGGATTCCTGCGGCCTTCATCAGGTCATTGGCTGCCTTGTGGGAGGCCTTAATATGTTATAGTCTTTTTCACGCCGCGCAAGGCTCAAGTTAAACTACTTACACAAACTTTCATTTATTCTACTCAAGTGCGTAAGTAATCAACCTGCGCAGCCTATATCTCGCTGGTGTACCGTGATCACAAGCCAAAAAACCAGTCACAGACCAGTGAGTACTGGAACTTTTGTTATTAACTACAATAGTATTATTACCTGGTGATGTAAAGGTGAGTCTGGCGCTTCGACCTGTCCTCCCGCCATGAAATGCGCCGACTGCGGCCGGTTGCTGCCCGTTGAACTGCGCAACGACGACCATCTGGAGATGTATGAGACAACTGAATAACGAGAAAGTTCAAGAAACCACACATTTCCCACCATAAAAAGTAGTAAACACATCGAATATATGCGAAATTCTCGATCTGAATGTGTTTAACATCGCACTATTAACCTAGTTTCTGGGCGAATGATGCGCTTATTAACGGAGCTTTTATACCCAAATAAGGGAAAGAGAATGATGATGATAATGGTACAGTCAACCGCATGTCAGCTACACTTGAAAGAAGAGCCCTCTTGCCGCTACGATATATAGGCGCTGTTAATGTAAATTTATTACATGAAATTAGTTACTGTGAATGTGACACCCCCTTTTAATAATGAACGTATATTTTTAATGATGTTTTTGACCATTAATTTTAACTTAGTACAATGTATCCGTACTCAATGCCAGACATATGAACGATTGTAACGTTGTAACATTCAGCTTATTTCAGTATAAATAACAAAATATATAAATAATGATTTCCACATTAGACTTCCTTATGGCATTATATTTGTTTACTTTTATAAAACCAAATTGCCAATGTCTATTTTCAACGCAATGCGCGTGACTTTGGGGTTCCCACAGGAGATCTCGTATGTCAGTGATCCCCATTTTCCCCATTCTAACCTACTACTGTATAGCCAGCCAAGTAGGTTTTTTTTTCTGTATTTCGCTGAACAAAACTCATTAATTAATCACCCGTGCAGGTGACTGTACGTAGCATCCTTAACTTTTGATACTTAAGTACTGAAAATGTAAAATCTAGTTATAGATACCTGTCTTGTAAAGCATGTTGTTGCGACTGGACGGTGGACAGGTTTTGGTAGAAGCCATCGTGCGGCGCGGGCGCCGACAGGTTGTGGCTGCTTCGGGACTTGCTGGGCCAAGCGCTCGGAGAGCCACTCGCTACCGGCGAACTGACGGGCACGCTGTCAACGATTAATAACAACTACTGTTATGTTTAAAGCTGTGGCTAGTTAAGAGTTGCGCAAATGTCGTGCGCTTTAGTTTCTAACCGTATATTCTACAGAGTGTAATATATTCCATAGAGTGTACATACAAGTGCGTACAAGTGAAGTTTCGTTCAATCCTTACACTGCAGGAACCCGGGGGCCTCCTCTCTAAGCACGAAATTCGTAATCTCGGTCGAAGTTACGTGCGTTTCCCACTCCGTATCACTTACGGACCTATGATTAGTTTGGAGCCCAAACTAAGATTGAATTACTACACGATTTCACAGCTGTCCGTACTTCCTATATGGTTTTACCTGTCCAAAAAAGTTCATTAATCATCTGTAGGAGTCACCACAAAGTTTCGAAATATTTTTGGACGGGCCCGTATTTTCGTTGAAGGAGTTAAAGAGTAGCCCTCCTGTTTTGGCGTAACCATGTATTAGAGTAATATTATTTCATTGTTAGTGGTCAACTTGTAAATGACTGTGTACATTTTCTTTGCAAAAAAATAGATATCTGTAGGCCGTACATACCTGACGGGCGCGTGGTGGTGCGCGGGCGGCGGCTCGGCCACGTGGTGCAGCGCGGGCGTGCTCTTGCTGCTCTTCACGCTCGCCTCCGCCGCCAGGCGCGCCGGCAGGTCGCGCTCCGACGCACGCCGTACCGTGCCGACCGCGCCCGTAGCACCCGAAGCGCCCGCAACGCCCGCTATAACATCACAACATTTTTATAACACCTCTATAAAACTTATTTTTCAATCAGCTATACAAATAAAGAAATCTACATCGACATAAAAATAAAACGTACAACCAATAAAATAAGTTTATAATTTAACGAAAAACGAGTGCGAGTGTCAGAAACGTATTAAAATAAACCAGGAACGATTTTTAGGACAAAATAATCAACGTAACGATATCCATGCATTTCAAACAAATTACATTCTGTTCAAATAATAGACTTCCTCCATTCTGTTACCGGGTACACACACGAAACGAATGTTTCCATGAAATTACAGTAGGACGCAAAGTTTGATGCGTTTCATGTCAACACGCATGAAATACGTGTGCATCAGACGACCAATGTAGGAAGTACAATATTTGTATAACATAACCTGTGTATAACCAAAATAAAATGTCTAGTGGAGTAAAGAAAATAAAGTTGTGCGTCCAGCTATAACACACCTATCGTCATGCGTGTGTGGGAGCCTTACACGTGCTGTGTGCGGCGCTGATGTCGGGGCAGGACGCCGCCAGCGCCGGCTGCGGCGCGGCCTGCGGGGCCGTCGCCACCACGTGCGGCAGGCGATCTGAGGAGCCCTTTGAACTGCCACTCACAACCAGCGACTCCTTACTTTGTTTCGCCTGGACCGAGTTCATACTCGACTGATTGGACTTCAGCCTAATATTATCTAAAGTGATTCGTCTCGGCTTTTTGTCAATTATCTCGTTGAATACATATCCGTTAGCAGTGTTGTCGGTGTGCTCCTCGGAAGGCAAGTTAGGTATTTCGAACTCATTGCCATGCGCTAGCGTATCCTCGCTGCCGCGTGATCCATATTTAGACCAGTCTTCCAACTGGATGAGGATACTTTTCACTTCGTCGTCAGATAATTTCTCACACTTGGTGTCGCTCGTATCCATTTTATTGCACTCGTATTGTATGTCCGCTAGACTCGCACTGGCGGGAAGGTTTGCAATGACCTTGGTAGTTTTATCGCGGACGCTGAGGTTTGGACTCGACTGACAATTTCGCTTGTATATCTTAACACAGTACTTTAGATTGATGTCATTGAAATGTTTTGTCAATTCTTTGACTTTGCCGAAGGACGGTCTATATTCATCAGGAGATTTCCATGACTTCCGATCGACACTATCTAATATTTGTTTAGCACCAGGTTCTACAGGCGTCTGAGCTTTAACGGTGCCGATATCACATTTCATTTCATTATTCGTCTCATCAAAAGAATTAGACGTTGAATAAGTGGACGGAATTTCGGTATCTTCAGATTTACCCGAATAAGATGTCGACATGCTAAACATTGCTCTCTTGAGCCTGCACTGAATATTATCCATCTTGTCATAGTCTTTCTTAATATCTAGGTTAAGCTCGAGTTTTCGTTTAGGAGTCGATATGAGGCTCTTCACTTCCATCGGAGATGTGGGCGTTTGACAAACTGCGTCCGCAGTTTCAGGTTTTTTATCTGAATCTGATTGATCAAGAGATAAAGACGGTAATATTCGTCGTATTTTAGGCGTAGCAATCTTGTTAGGCGGGCCTTCGTTTTCGAATATCAGCGGTTCTGAGTTCGGCTCATCGATGTAAGGGATCTGTGGAGTCTCAGGTTGTGGCGTGCGACAACACTCGCACGCACTCACACACTCGTCGATGCCGGTACAGCGTCGTCTATAGAACTCGTTCTCTCTACTGCGAGCGTTAAACAAATCCAGGGTAAGCTTAGTATCTATTGGTTCCATCTGAGGTGGAAGACAAATGGAGTCTCCGTTATCGCTAGACTGGTCATAGTTGGCGGGAGGCTCGGGGACCGGCGGCGGCACGTCGGGTGCAGGCTGGCGGCGCGGCGGGGGCCGCGGGCGGGACTCGGGCGGCGGGGGCCGCGGGCGGGGCTCGGCCGGTGGGGGCCGTGGGCGGGGCTCGGGCGGCGCGGGCGCACTGGGCTGCTGCTCGTCGAAGTCCTCGCACGTGAACGTGAACACGGGGATGGGGCGCGTCGGCGGCGCGTCGCCCCTCAGCTCGAGCGGACAGCCCGGCGTGTCCGGGGACATGTCATCCTGCAACTGATCGTTCTCCCTGTCCAACGTCACTATCAACCTAGGTATTGAGCCGTGGTAGTGAGGCTGCCACTCCTCACTCTCGTCAGTACTAGACTCCGTGGACTCGTCTCTTAGGATATGACATCGATTGTGACACGGCCGACGACCATAGCCTGCAATAGACACTTACATGAACTTCAATTCGGTATTAGAAAATGTTTTGCTAACGAAGCGACAAATAAAAGAAACGAAAAAAAAAAGACAACGAAACCTGGAATCAAAAGAACATTCAACGACAACATAATTGAAGACTGCAAACTCAAAACTTTTGACAGCGCAAAAGTGTAAAGCCATAAAACAAAAGAAAAACGTGTAATTTGCACGAGACTGAAAAAAAAAAGCTGCGTTATGGTTCCGTGTTACCGGGCGTGCGAGGGGGGCGGGGTGGGGTGTAAAGTGGGCATGCCTGCGGTGGCGAGCTCGGTGCGCGGCGAGGCGGGCCGCAGCAGCGCGGGGTGCGGGTTGGTGAACGTGCCCGAGTTGCGGCGCGACCGGTCCTCGTACTGCACCTCGTCCTCTGGCGCCAGAACCACAACAACGTCACCAGGACCATTACATTACAACACTGCTGTATCCCAACCACATCCTATCTACTCTCAGAATCTTGAATGCTTGTATCGTCAATATCGTTTCCTAAAAGTAGTCTAGGAAGTAGTGGTTTGTTTTTTTCTACCACTGTAACCTCAGGGAAAGCAATAGAGAAAAACGTAGAAAATGTCGCTTTTTAAAGAGATAATAACTTTTTTTTAAATCTGTTAATATATGGAACTACGACACACTGCGTACTATATGTAATTGTTAAGAACAATTTAAGGTTCACGTTTATGTTAGTAGCGCTTAAACAACTATGTTAGTCCATCAATAAATTAAATTTAAAATGATCCAAATTTCAATATCCTCAACAATTAAATCATAATGCAGATAGCAAGCTCTATATGTTCGTGATGTTCTAGTAAAAACTGTTTTTATCCCATTTCAAAATATCACCCGGTATTTTAGACCATGCGTACGTACACGTAGTCGTGGCATATCTAATAATGTATTTTCCAATTTATGAAAAAGTGTTTTAATTTGAAGATTGGGACGAAATATTTATCAGAAAAATAAAAATAAATTCATTAATATCAATTTTCTCAAATAAAAACGAATAAAATCAATTTTTTTTTTAGTTGTTTTGAATTTACCGCCAAAACGCTCCTTAGGCCTGGAACTGTGTTAAGCGGACGTCCGCACAGTTTCATAGAAATGTGCTCCTTCACGGGGACCCCGCGCGGGCGTCCGTCGCAGGGTAGGCTACATTTGGTTGCGGTTGCAAGTCCCGTGGGATAATTTCCGACATCCACGGTTCGGAGCCGCGGTTAGCAGTTAGTAGTAAATAAAATGGCCTCGCGATGGGGGTCGTCACGATCCCATGGAGCCCACTCGCGTAGACACGCGACGGGTGACCGTCGCGGGCGCCCGCATAACGCCGATTACTTATAATCACGTGACCACTCATGACGTCAGCTTTGTATAAACTAAAGTAGTCGTAGACAAGTCAATGGTGCCGATTCTCTTGTCACAAAATTCTCTAAACTAAAAATCACCAAAATTTGGTTTTTTCCTGTCAAACGAAAATTTCCCATTCTGAAATTGACTAAAGTGACACAACATAACTATATTTTAGTTACATCACTAAGATTGCACTGAGTTTTTAATTTAGTGAAAATGGTAATTGTGCTATTCTGTTGTTGACAATTACATTATTCTATTCAACATAAAATTTTGATTGTCTAACTAAATCTGACTATTTTTAATCGCGATTAAAAAGATGTGGAATAAAATTAGTTGTCAAGAACTAAAATTCACACCAGCACCTCGACTTCGGGCGCAAATACAGTACTGAATAATTTTTTCTTTTCTTTTGCTTATATCTCGAAAATGGTGTGTCCTATCGTAAAAATAATGACAATTTCGACCCCCTTTATAAAAACCCCCAGACCTCTAAAACTCCATGTAGGTAATAATTTTTCATATTTTCCATACAAAAAGTAAAAAAATCCATATAAAACACGTCGAGGCTGCCCACCCTGCGCGACTCCGGCTCTAAAAAAATCACGGGATAAGGCAAACAAGTAAAACTTTGCGAAGCCAAAAAATACCACGTGGATTCGCGATTGTCAAATTCGATTTTAGTCGTGTCAATATTATTTTTAAATTTAGAATCTTTTTTGCAGAATAGCTTTAAGATTCTCATAGCCAAAAGTAGTTAGTTTTCTGTTAAATATTTCGTTCCAATCTTCAAATTAAAACAGTTTTTAATAAATTGGAAAATACCCTATTACATGACACTGCACTATTACATGAGACTTGAACATAACTGGTCAAATGTGAGTTTAGGTCTTCTAGCCACACTTCTGCCTAACCCTTCGGCGATTACAAGCGTGATGTTATGTTTGCTATGTATTAAAAATTAATTGTAATTTGAGTTCCTTGTTTAATATGTGCGAATGAAGATACCTTGTCGTTGGTTGTAGGCGGGTTGGTGTAGCAGTGTCGCTAGGCCGTGCAGCATGGCACCCTGCTTCGCCACCTCCAGGGTCACTGTAGGTCCCGTGCGCACTAGGTATTCTGCCGCCTATGAATATTAATTAGCGTCAGGGATATAAAACTATTTTTCTCATAAGCTGCTCGATCATTTGTCAAATGATATTTGACATGGTAACCTAACTAACCTACATTCGTGCAAAGCGATGGCGAAGTAGATCGGACGGTAAAGCACAGAATTAACACTGGATGGATGAAATGGCGGCAGGTTACGCGAACAATCTGCGACTCCCGTATTCCCCTTAAACTTAAGGGGAAGATATATAAAACCATGGTAAGACCTGCCGTCTTGTATGGGTCCGAATGTTGGGCCACAAAAGGGATGAATGAAAGGCAATTGCATGTAGCTGAGATGAGAATGTTAAGAGGGATGTGTGGTGTTACACGGAGGGATAGAATAAGAACTAAGTACATAAGAGGAAGCCTGAAAGTGGCACCGATAACTGAAAAGTTGTGTGGAAATCGGTTGTCATGGTATGGGCATGTGATACGGAGGAATGAGGAAAACGTCGTGAAGAAAGTTTTGAGTATGAATGTCGATGGCTATAAGAGTAGGGGAAGACCAAAGAAGCGATGGATGGACTGTGTGAATGATGATATGGTTAGAAAGGGTGTGACTACGGAGCTGACGACTGATAGAGAAGTGTGGAAGAAAAAGACATGTTGCGCCGACCACAAATAAATTGGGATAAGTGCAGGAGAATGATGATGAACCTAACTAACCTAAAGTCATTATAGCCCTAAGAGACCTACCCCAATTAGGTCTAGCCGGGCAATAATATTGTATTGAAAATCATTTAACGCGCTGGTTAATAGCTGTGATTTGAATTTGAACATAAGAAAAAAAATGGTATGAAAACTTTTACAAAAAAAATCGACAGTCACACAATGAATTGCTGTTGATAACCTCGCAAAAGGTTTTATTTTTCCATAAGAGGAAATAGATAAAGCCGTGTCTTATGCCACGGGCGCTATATTCAAGCTGGCGCCGTGAATACTCTACTTTTCACACCTTCTCATCATCATCATATTCCAGCACTTGTCCTACACTTGTCGGCACTTGCCTATGTTACTTGGGGTCGGCGCAACACGGGTTTTTTATGCACTCCCCAGTCAACTGTCACGCTACCGTTCACTCTTTCATTTAATTTTGTATATAGATGTAGAATACCGCTTCGAGACGGTTCTATTTGCACTTTGTGTTATGTGTGTTATAGATATATCATACATAGACGGTTCTATCTGCACTCTGTGTTGTGTGTGATACAGAGTGCAAAAAGAACCTTCTAGATTGTCCTTGTTCGTGATTCCGCCAGTGGGCACGTACCTTCTCCTGCGTGATGCCCACGAGCGCCTGGCCGTCCACAGACAGCAGCTGGTCGCCGGCGGCCAGGCGCCCGTCCGCCGCCGCCGCGCCGCCCGGCACCACGGACTTGATGTAGATGCCGAGCTTGCTCTGTCCTGCGCCCTGGGCAGTCGATAGTGGAACGATCAGTGAATGGTAAGATTGATTAAGTAGTAGTTGTCTAGGCAACTGATAATTGAAAACTTGTGGCAGAATTGGTTTTGATCCGTGACGACTCGTGAATATGCGATTTGTTACTATAATCGTCTAGGAGTCTTATGAATGCAAGTTTGGTTAGTGTCACAACCCGGGTCTGGGGACCCGTGAGAGTCCGGAAGCATTTCTCATGGGATAGAAACGATACATTAATACGTGAAGCAAATACTTTGTACAACTTTTAACGAAAATTACGCAGACTTCGAGTGTGAATTAGAGTATCTCTTACTAACCTTGGCAGCAACAATGCTGAGTCCCATGCCGTTGGAGTTCTTGTGCAGCTGTATGATGTGCACGCGCGGGTCGGGCGCGCGGCGCTGCGCGTGCGGCGCGGGCGCGTGGCCGCACATGTACACGGTCCACACGCCCAGCGCGTGCGGCTGGTGCGCTAGGCGGCACAGCCCGCCTCGTTGTAGTGGCGCCACGAACTCCGCCAGACCGGGCGGCACGCCACATACCACCTGGAATTAAATCATTTGTTTATTACGGTTATCAAAGGTGAATCTTTGATGCCCATCAAGCCGAAAATCACATAATCTTCACTACGATTATTTTTGAAACGAAGTTCTATAACGCGGCTTGCGGTAGGAGTAAACTGGTAAAAAAGTCGATATGTTGCGAATAAGCATTATGCCCCCCGTATCCATGCAACTTTCTCTCACTCTCTCTATAATAGAATGAGATAGAGAAAGAATTGTCATGGTTTTCGAGGGTGCTTAAGCCGATTGTGAGATCAAAATGGAAATCTAAAATGGCGGCTACGAAATCATTTTTTTTTCTTGCCATGGGTGTGATTTCTATAATTTTTCACAATGCCAAAACCATGACGATTTAGTCAAAATTAACATCCAAGATAGAGACGACTTTAAGAGAGATTCTAAAACATATAGTAGATGGCTCTGTTTTAAAAACACGTATTTTAATTCACACTTTCTCTCTCTGTCTCTTTCTATTATACAGGGATAAATTAAATTGCTAGCAAAACTCCGCAGTTGGGTATAGATATCAAAACATGATACAACAAAAAAGGGAATTAATTTTTACGTTTTTTGGAGTTATCCACTACAGGTGACTAACTCTGCCCTGCTAATTGTAAATTCAGTACTTGCAAAACAGCGGTTCCGAGAAAAACGCGGAAATCTAAAAGTAACATTTTCGTTACCAAGAAAACATAAATCCAGTACCCAAATATTTTTATTTTTCCCATATAGGTTTGCCCCTAAGGATGCCATTTCTGCAAAAAAGTGAAAACCCATAAGTGTCGATTACTGCAGATACAATTAGCAGGGCAGAACTGTGGTGGATAAATTGGATTGAAAAATCAGTTTTTAAACTAGCATATTTTTATATGTAAGCTTCACACTTCACAGACATGATGAGTAGTGATCGGAATAGTTAGAGCTAATGTACCTTAAGTTCAAAGAACAGAGACAAAAATTGGAGGAAAAAATAACATAAGAAATGTATCCTATTCTATAATTTATTTAATTTATTTGGCCCATATTTTCTATTTAAAAATCATTCAAGTTTACGTCACGCGTTTGTGCTAAAGCCAGACCTTACCTGTGAAAGGATTGGTTATTGGAATATTGAAGATCAAAGTATTACTTTTCTTACCATTTTCGACGAAAACAAGTTTTAAATGTTACTAATAAAACTTTAACTATACTGTCAGAAACACGGAACATACCTCCGCACTGAATCCATCACTGGGTATGAGCAGGCCGGCCCCCAACCACGAGCTCTCCTCCAGCCGTATGTCCCGGCCGTCGGCCCGGTACAGCTCGTCCGTGTGCGTGCGCACGTAGGCCACGCCCGCCTCCACCACGTCGGCCGGCGCCAGCGGGGCCAGCAGCGCGCGCGTTTGGACTGAGTTCAGTTTGAAGCACGCTTTTAAAGCTGCTACTGCTTCGTCTGCGTTACGGTACTCGCCTTGTATTAGGCGCGCTGGAAATAAATTATTATTATACAATGCGTAGCATAGTTAATGCAATACCTCATACACCTAAATTAGAGTATTGAGCTAAAAGCATAATACAATTACCAAAACTCATTTTTTTAAGCTCCAGAGTAACCCGCGAAATTCAAATTTTCATACGTGTTTTCCAATTTGCAGGTCAGCGACAGGTTGTATGTTGATTTAAATATGATTTAGGACCACAACACGTATTTTTTTTTTAAATCCGCCCTCAGTTTTCACCTTCGTTATAAAAGGCCCTGTCCAAAATTTCATCCTTCTAAACCCAGTGGCTTAGGCTGTGCGTTGTTTGTTACTAAACGAATGAAGTACATTATAGACAGTACTGCATCCTTCTGTACCTTATAAACAGGTGATAAGAAGTTTAATCATGCATACCAGCTTGATTCATGCGCGCGAAGTGGCACTCTGCAGCCAGCTCGAGTCCTTGTCGCTCCGCCCACGCCGCCAACACTTTCAGTCGCGCTGATAAAGCAGCGCCCCATCGTGCGCTGACCATACCGGGTTCGGTTACCAACTGTGGAGAAAATATGCTTGATTACATCCCATATAAAAACAATAGAGAAAGATGAAGCTATACAAGACGAATAACGCCATCCCTTTTTCTTTCGTCAACTTTAAAACTTCCCTGATTATCTTAAAAGACATGATCCTTACCAGTTAGAAGATGACGTTGAGTTACGTTAGAGGTCCTTGTAATTTTTGGTAGTTACGGTGGACGTGCATTTGTAACTAAAACTGGAAATGGACCGAAACTTGTGAGCATATTCGATACGCTCGTATAATGCAGCTATGTCAATATGTCTGTTTGCTTAAATAAAACTTGGTTTGTGTTACGTGTTAATAACAATACCTATAATCTAACCGCGAGTCAATATCATTTTGTTTATTGGAATATGTCGATGCGATGTCGCGTCTGCGTGTGCCGACACACACGCACATACACACATGCGTGTTCATACACAGGTGTTCGTACAATATACAGGGTCAAATTAAATTAGTTGGCAAAACATTTACCCATCCATCATTCGACGGGCGCAGTCCGTACTCGATTAGATGTTTTTGTTATTTTTGTGGAACATACATATTTTTATCACCGCTGCACCAAACCTGCAGCTGTGCATACTGGTCCAGTGCCACAGGAATAGGCAATCAGGCTCATTCACTATCACCTTCAGTAAAGTATTCCCAGATAATTCAATTTGATCCAAGTTACCTTGTTAAAACAAACAGCATTGATGTAGTGGAACAGATGCGAGAACAGCTGTATGGTGAGCGCGGCGTTGACGCGGCAGCGGCGCAGCAGCACGATGGCGGCCGCCAGCGCCTGCAGCGCGGGCGCCGTGGCCTCCGTGGCGTCGCCCGGCGCCGCGCTGGTCAGCGTGGCCAGCCCGCGGGACAGCTCTTCTTGGAAGCAGGTCACTAAGTTGCTGCGGAAAGAAAGGTGTCACCGATATTTCATTATCATCTTCATCCTCTGCTGGGCAAAGGCTCTTTTCTTGTGCCATTCCCCACGCTCTTGTATAGATATTTACAGTAGTTTAAATAGAAAACATAGTATCTATAAATTATATTATTTTAGCTTTAAAAATATTATAAATAAGGCAAGAGAGATAACATGTGTTAAAAACTTTCCACTTAATTTGATTACTGAGATCTGTTGCTTTATAATCTCTTTCTTATCTTATGGATAAGAAACCTAAACACCACAGGAATATGTTAGAACATTGTCAACTATGGAGAAGACCATGTTGGGAATCAAGAAATTAGACAGAGAAAGGAACACATCTATAAGAGCTAAGACAGGAGTGGCAGACATCCTCACTAAGATAGACCAATTGAAATTGAGACGGGCGGGTCACATGTTACGGAACCCCCAGAACAAATGGAGTAAAATTCTGACAGAATGGTATCCTAGAGATGGCAAACGAAACAGAGATCAACATCGTAAAAGATGGGAGGACGAAGTCAATCTCACAGTAAGACAAAACAGGAGGAGAGATGCCAAAGACAGAAAGCATCTTCAAAATGGAAATCTTTTTCACAGACAGAAGATCTACTTTTTGTCTACGAATAAAGCAGCTATCAAATAAATTTGCTTTTATTTGCCAAGTTTTGTTAATTTAATTCATAAGGTATTTATGTAAGTCCTAGCCTGTAGCACAGATTTTTTTTTTCCTTATATGCCGGGGCCACGGTATCTCTTTCGAACAACCCGCATCCCTGGCAGGCATCGGCTCTTGCGGGCCTCATCAGTTGGTGCTGAAATCTCTTTGAGGAGCGCGTGGTATACAACGCGCTGTCGACCCGGGCTTGGTCCTTACCGGACAGCGAGCTACCCATTACTCGCCGTCCGCCCAGGGAGTCTCCTGCGGAGGCTAGGGCCGTGAGGGCCCTTATACTGCCTCTCCCTCAGGTGCGCCGCCTCCCTCTTCGCGAGCGGCGACGGCTACCCATGCACTCTCGCTCCGTACCATGGCCTGGACCAGGGCCGGACGCGCGAGATTACCGCCATCGATCGCCTCCACGAGGACACGGCGGTGCTCTGCCCAAGCCGGGCAGACCTCCACCGTATCCTCAGGGCGATCTTCGCAGTGAAAAACCCAGGCGTTTCCTGCCGCCTTATACGAAACAGGAACCTCCCGAAACACCCGTGTACGGTGAGGACCTGCGTCAGGCGGAAGGTGAAGACTCTCTCACTCCTCAAAGAGGGGACTTACCGCCGCAATCGAGGCGTGCCCAAGCCTGAAGCACATGTTCAATCTACTTCAGGCAAATAAGCAACTGTACTCTATTTTTAATTTTATTGTGTGCATTACGGGAACCGATCATTTTTCCGAATGTTCTATGTTCGGATTTCATTTTACCGAAAACTATTGACCGACGTCTTTTTTGGTATATAAGTTTTTCGGCCAAATGAAACGTCGGAGTAACGAAAAAAATCGAATTGATAATAGGTTAACTGATACAGTGGCAGACGTGACTTCGATAAAATAAAAAAAAAACGAAACGATAATAGTTGAAAAGATTTAGGTGAAATTAAATTCGGTCAAATATTTTTCGAACTTATGATAGGTAACCGTGCATTTTACCATAAACTAGTATAATTTAAAATGATTAACGTATTAATAATTTTATTGTGGAAGTGCCCCTTTCGATTATTCACTTGTAAGCCTGCTGCTGCATAGTTAGTGACGGATACCAATCCGATAGCGAAAGTTTGGAACACGGAGTAAATTAAAGCTTTGATAATACTCATACAGTTCGCCACCCGTCGCCAGGTAAGGTAGCCGGAGCATGTGAAAAGGGGCAAATGTTTAGGTACTCGTAGTAGTCATGACATAAAGTATTCAGTACACAACTAGCAATTAGGGTTCGGTTCGATAAAGATAGACAGTCGGTTTATATGTTTTTAATTCGAAGTCGTACTTATAGAATGTGTCACTGGTGTTTTTACTATGAACAGTAAAATTACTCGCCCTTCATTTGACTTAAGAACTATTATTGCTGGCAGTATTCCGAGAAACCCATTATGTACGCGATTATATACATTATAGATTTCTCGGAACCACAATTCAAAATGTTCTAGAAAATGAAAAAGACATAAATTGATAGAAATACCTGAAAGCATTCTGCACAGTGAGCGAGAGAACTTCTTGCGCTTGTGTGGAGAACGACGATATGTGTCGGTCGTATTTCAAGAAGTGTAGCAGTTCACTCGCATTCGTCATCCAGAAGGCTTGTGCAGCCGAATCCGAGCAACGCTCCTGGAAATTTAAAAAGTAAGGTTTTATTACAAAACTAGCCTTATTGACTAACCTGGGACCATACCACACTGACGACACGCAAATTCTGCATCTCCCAAGCAGAGTAAACCGCGCAGCTATCATGTACATATACAACGTCCCGACATCAATCGACGGGCACTTGCTCACAAGACGGGTTTTGTGTCTGTTGGGAAACTACCGAACTATCCTCCCTGTTTCTGCTCCTCATGTCTCTATAGTAAAATGGAGACGGAGCTATACAAGACCGGTAGCACTATCCCTGTTCCGCCACGAAATCATGATGGTATTAACACGTCATAGTAGTTCGGGTCTCCGACTGATTCCCAAAAGGTAGCAGAAAGATATATCGTGAACCTATAGGCATATCAGAGGATTTCAATAACTTCTGGGCGTTGGAGAGTAAACGTTTATTAATGTTTATGGGTACGGGTTCATTCGACTTGGTACATAGAACTCTTAATCATAAGCTCACCGAAATCGTGACTCCATCACTAAATCCAAAGTAAATAAAACCGTTAACATTAATTAACACGAACATGTCTGTGGAAAGTTTTAATATAAACATAATAAAAAGTCTGAGTAGTAAAGAGTCAGAATTTCGGCAGACGTGCGACATAATTACATATGTCTGTTCGCCTAGAAATAACATATGTAAATACAGCATGTGTCCGAAAAGCTCGTTAAGTGTCAGTTTACACCGAGACGCGACGCTGCGCGCACTTTTTAAGATAGCAACAGAATATCTTACTTATTAACAACACGAAATGGTTTAATTTCACTACGAGCGCCAACGCGTGTCGAAGAACGCTGAGACCGTGTTGTGCAGCCCGTATACCTTAATGTGAAGTATATAAGATCTTTTTTTGCATCGTGATCTTAAAAAGTGCGCGCAGCGTCGTCGCGTCTCGGTGTGAATTGACCTTGAGGCGCTTTTCCCGGCTGTTATTTGTACATCTTTGATAGTTGTTACAGGTAGTCCGAAGCCCGAAAGAGTCTTATCAAGCCAGCACCGAACCAATCCTCAAAATATCAATGCTGAACCAGTCTTACCAAGGGGTAACGTATTACCCCAGTTATTAAGTTGTGAAGGCCAGATAGGCAGTCGCTCCATGTAAGCTACTGGTATTCAGCAGCATCCGGTTAGACTGGAAGCCGACTCCATCACAGTTGGGAAAAAACTAGGCAGATTTTTTTCTTTGCATCAGAAATGTCTGACAAAAAATAATAATCTGCTACCCATACAAAACCTAGTCAACCTTTATATTTCTTCTCGATTACGTTGGTCCCATGGATGGTTGTTGTTTGATTGATATACGTTAAATACACGACATATTGAAGCGACATAATTACCTGTAGAAATAACATGCATACAGGGTGGCATTCACATCGACACGCAAACTGAAACCATGAATTCAGCACATGGTTCTAGACGTCCTAGCGTAGAAATCTTTTATCGGTTATTTAAAATAAAATAAAAACAACTAAACAGCAAAAGTTTAATATTTGCGCAGTCAAAATTGTGTGGAAAACTAATGAAAAAAAAATAACCGACGGAAAATGTCAAGGTAGGGTTGTTCAGAATCATGTACACACGGCTACACATCAAGCTATACATTTCCTATATAAGCTGATTTCGCATTGTATAGTATTTCCGTACAGTGCGGAATCAGCGTACACTGGAAATGTATGGCTTGATGTGTAGCCGGTGCGTACTGAATCCATGGTAACAGATTGAGGGTCGAAGTCCTTGTCACCCTGTATATTCCTTAAATATCAAACATTGATGCATGATAATTACCTGTAGAAATAACATATATAATATATTCCTTAATTATCAGTCATATTGAAGCGTGATAATTACCTGTACGGTGGCGTGTATAAGCGTCGCAACGTGGTGTAGGAAGGCCGTCAGTTTGTGAGCGCGCTCCGTCGGCGTCAACTCCGGGCGGTAATGCGTTGAAGCTCGGTACCTGTACACACGTAATCAGTATAAATTACACTCCCCACAAATTAGATTTTATCTCATTAATGTTATAAATGGGGACAGTCTTCAAACATGTTTAGACATAACGTGTGTATTTTACTCACAAGTATTTGACGTCTGTGTATTTTGTAGGGGTAGGCAGTTATACTCTACAGCTATTCTATAGCCCTATGCTATGGGAGGCGAGTCTATTTCCATCAACCGGCCACATACCCAGGTTTGGACTGCTATATACTGAGATATTTCAAATAAAAATAAAACAACTGACATCCATAATAAACACTACAGTACCTACTAAAAATAACTTAAATTTCGGAAGTCGGTGTGAAACCACAAATCAGAACTTGACCAAATTTATATGGGACCACTTTATAAGTAAAAAACCCGTTAAAAAAAGAAAAAAATCAAATCAATTTATAAATGACGTACCTATTTTTTTTTTTTTTATAAGACCGTATTGAGAACCTTCTCCTTTTTTTAAAAAAGTCGGTTAATAAAAGATCAGTACAACCAGCCTTTGGTAGACTTGGGATCGAAAACCGGATTTCAAGCAGATTTCAAGTCAATCTCGCCACAATTTGCAAATGAATTTGATTTCGTGGTAATAGGAAGAGGAAAAACTTTTACTCCAGCAAATCAAGATCTATTTACGGAGGCATTTATCCTTTGTGAAGGAATTGATTTTCTTTTATGCGTATTTCGAGTACGTTGTAAAGTCGTCGTGAGGTTTTATGTACATGTCGTTTCGCTACGATTTATATAGCTCGTAATGTGTGCCTATTTTACTAAGTAAACCATGACACATGGAGTTTATTTCTTCAAGTTGTGACGCAGCTTTAGTTTCAAAAGTTTGATTAAATGACTTTAAAAGCTAGACAATAAGTAATAAAAAGAACATAAGAAAATAAATGAAAGTCGCCCGGTGCATAAAAGTGTTGTATAGTTTCCAAAAGAATAACCGGGTAATATTAACAAAGTTACAAAAAAAAAAACAGTTCAGCGCTCCCTGGGCAGTCAAATATTAAACAATCAGCGAGGTTGGTCTCGAACTCTCGACCAACCTCTTTCTGACTAGCTGCTAGTTTTGCCACAGCATAAACCATTATTTTATACTTCACTAGCACCCCGCCCTCGCTTCGCACAGTTTTTAAGACTTGACAAAATATCGAAATGTATCTTTCCGATAGTTTAATATTAATGTAGTACCTATACATATAAACCTCCCGTAAATTACGGTGAAAACCGCATCGCAAAATTCTTTGCATAGTTTTAGACGAAGAAGAACGCGGGCACAAAGACCAACACGAAAAGTGATATCAAGCCAGTGGCAGAGGGACTCAACACGAAAAGAAGAGACTTTTATTTATAGTCATGGAAAATTGCGAAGCCCCCCCCCCACTAAATAATACTGTTCAGTATGTTGCATCAAGCACTGACTTAACAATTCACCACATTGATAAAAAGCGGTGCGGAGGGAATGAACACGAAAAGCGACTTTAATTTATAATTAAGTATAGAAGGAGAATCTCACCTGGCACACAGATACAGGGTGTAGACAGGCGCTAGCTTGAAGGCGGGCGCGTGTGGGTCAAGGCGTGAGATCACGGCAGCTAAGAACTGCGCTTGCCCCGCCTCAGGGAATTCCAGCACTGCCGGCAGGATCGCCTCCTGACACCCGCGACCACTGCTGATGCCCGCGCTCATCCTGTATCGTCATACAATATTTCAGGAAGTGTGACGATAGAAAATGCTGTCCTGTATCGTCATACAATATTTCAGGAAGTGTGACGATAGAAAATGCTGTTTTGTTTAACTTCTTTTTAATTTAAGGGCTTTGTTTTACCACTTTTTTTATTAAGTCCGGCTCAGATTAACCTGCACCATAATTTTGTAACACAGTATCAATCACAATCTGAATCACATTGAGGTATATTGCTAATCCATTGCTTGGGAAAAATTCGTCAACACAACAACGTAAATAGCGCAATGAATGTTGTTAATCTCTCAAAATAAAAGCCATTCCTAAAGATAGTGTGTTACACAATTACCCTGCAGATATTTAAGCAGTATTACATGTTTAAAAACGGTCGTGTTTCTAAATGTCCTTTAACTTATAATATCATGATGATCGATTGATGTCTAGAACTATTTTGTGTGGGCAACGAAAGTGGTAAAACAGTAACAGAAGATACTAAAAAACAAGCAGATTTATAGTAAACAAGCGAAACTACACATAAAACATAAATAAGCATTATGCAGGCTTTATTCATCAGACGTTTACGCTAAACACAAACTTGAAAACTAAGGACACTTCTGAAACGACGTACATAAATTCTTCAGTTATTCAAACATCAAAAGAGACGTAAATTAATTATTAAAACCTGTGCCCTGACAAGTTTGTACATAATTTATAAACTGAAAAGTAAAGTCAGTTCCACAGCAATCCATTAGGGTGGTTGTATCAATTGTAACTAAATACCTGTTGTCATGTCCAGAGCCCCCGCTCTTCGCGCTGCAAATACTCTTTGTCTCGACGTTGCCGTCCAAATCGAACGTAGTTTCATAATTGTCTTTGTACTGTTGCACAGAGTTGGACGTTCGGTTCACATTGGAGCTCTGATCTTGATCGTTGTACACTGAGCTCGTGTGATCGTCCTTCACATAGTCGTCTTTGGTGTCGTGGAGGTGTTGCGACATAATGAGCGACTCGTTATCGAGTTTCAAGGTGTTGTTGTTGTCGTTGGCGTCCCTGTAGTAGGTGTCATGCGACACAGGACTCATCGTCCTCTGATACTCTGTGTCGTTGGTGGTGTTTGCGTTGGAGTCGAGCGGGTCGGGCTGATGTGACGTCATCGACGTCGGCGACATCGCGCCGCTATTCTCGCCGGGCGAAGTCGGCGATCTAACGTAAGGGTAACGTACACAAGCGGATATTCGTGAGCCAGTGACAGAAACATGCAAAAGAAAACAAACAATGACAGATGAACAAAACATAAAATACACAGCTTTGAAAGTGATTAGATAAGCGACGGGACTGATCGTGTTTACTTACATTGATAGAATTAGTACAAATTAAAAGTAATAACGAAATGTTGCAATTGTGCGATGATATTCGATAACTAATCGACCCAATAATGTCCGGGTCAGTCTAAGTTCAACTATAGGGCCCAACTATACACAACATAAAGAAACGAGCTACAGTGGGTGTGTGCAATGTTCTCACCTGTCGTATATTGAGCCGGAGCCGAAGTGTTGTGATTGCGCGAGGTTCCTGTTAATGAGGTTCTCCTGTGCCGGGTCTACGAAGCGGAACGTCGAAACACGACCGAATTTAAGTAGACAGCCGTGCTGCGACAAAACGATTTAGATTAATTAACAGAAATCTCGGTTTAAAACTCTAAAATTCACAGCAATCCACATTCGATTTGTCTTTTAGCCATACATTTTAAATGAACACCTTAAAGACCTCTATAAATATTTAAAGGGTCCTACGAGTTTGTGGTTGTTTAAAAGTAGTCTGCTTTTCGGACGATATTGATTTAGAATAGTATCCACATGATACTTGGTGGGCACAAATACGTATGTTTGAACTAGATAAAAACACTGGGAAAGCTTCGGAACGTTGTTTAGTGAGGCTGATTTACACAAGAATGTCCATTCTAGATCGTGAATGTGGATATCGCTGTGAACTATGTGGGCGTTCTAATAAATGTATTACAAATAAAACGCGACCGTAACCTATTTAGCAAACCTAGGGGCAACTGACTGACCTTGATCTACAAGTTCGACGGCGTTCCTGGAATAGTTAGCAGGGCCGCATTTAGGTTACCAAAACAAATACTCTACTTGTCGTCGAATCTATACAATCGTTGAGGAAAATGTTTTCTTAATTGATTTCGTTTCACTTGACGGCTGATTGACTGATGGTAGCTGATGGTAGCTTAGGAAATTGGCAGCCGATAATTATATCAATAACTATTTTTTTTATTAGAGGGTATAAGTACTATTTATTCTAATCACTACATGAGTTCTATATAATATTATAAAGATTTTATAAAATATTAAAGCCAAAAGCTTGATACGAGCGCGTTCATTTACACAAGCGTTGGCTTCATTAAGCAATGCAAACAATGTGTTCGTTCGTGTATTATGGAGCGCTACATTTGGGTTCGCAACTTTGAATATATTTTCATAACAGAATTTTCGTAATATATTTTCATAAAATGGGGTTGGCAGTCTATGGCACATTTAGCGAGACAGTCCGCCACTCGTGCCCGTCTTCCTACGACGGAAACGATCGTCTTTATGTTGAGTGCACACTAAAAGTCAATAACGAATCCATAAAATAGAAATGCTTTCAGTTAAAAGCTGAATTTCTGTCATAAAGTTCAGGGTTTACGTCACAGCATTTCTACTGAGCGGATTTCATCTAGGATTACTTTTTATACCAATAAATTGGCAATAAGGATTTACTCGGCTCGGTAACTAAACCTGGCTTTGCGGATAATGCCAGATTAGGATTATCATTGATTTTATGCGGGATCATCCTAGAGCAGAAATTTCAATTTAAAAACCGTATTCATAGTATAATGGTTATTGTTATTATTGTACTTGTATTACTAGTTTTTGCTCGCGGCTTCGCTCGTGTTAATTTAGAATTTGGCAATCAATTCGGGTTGCACTACTAGTTTCTAGAATAATACAATTCAATCATGATTCGAAAGACACGCGTCGCCATCTATTATCATAAGAACGTTATTGTTGTTTCCCTCGGAAATAGTACTTTCTGTACACCTGACAACGCATTATGAACAATTTCAGGATGATCAGTTCAGTGGTTTAGGCGTGAAAAGGTAACAAACAAACTTACTTACGCATTTATAATATTAGTTAGGATTATCAATAATGTCACACTTAGTATACAGGGTGTAACAGAAACCCTATTGCTATTCTTAAGCACTAAAGATAACAGCTGGTATAGAATTACTATACATAGTTTCAGCTCAAAATAAAATACTCTAAGAATTGATACCAAATTTTCGGTTTCATATGTTTCTTAAATTCAAATCATAACAAACGTGTCACCGCACTACGTAGGTGTCTATAAATTTCCACGTTACTTGCCAATATCACGATAAATCTCTTCCGAGTGATATTTTTATTTCAATTTGAAAAGTTCGGTTTCTGGTACCAATGTACCAAAATTCTCATAACTTCCAAACATGTAGAGATATATAGATGCTGCTTTGGATGATATCGTTTGATATCATCCAAAGAAGCCGTGCCCTTGGTATGTATATACCCTTTCCGTTACACGTTGTATAGTTTTCTTTAAGCGTATGATCCTGTGTCGATTTTTTTCCCGAGACTTCGATCTTTCTACCTGTATAGTACCTAAGTGTAATAGCCATAAATGTCAGATGAACATTCAGGCAAATGTATTGTTCCGCAGATTGACACACTACGTGAATTTGCCATGCTGTTTCAAACGACTAATTAAGAATGACCAATGGATGGCAAAGTTGTTAGTCAATTTGCTAGGTAATCAGTTTCCCTAGCTGTACAAAAAATCCAGATATGGAACAAAAACCTTTACGATCATGACTGTTATTGATAATTCTAATGTATTTACGGAACATTTATTTAGAGAATTATAATTTCTATAAATACATGTTTGTTACGGTCGTGAATAATAATATTTTGATAAACATACAACCTGATACTGACGTGCAAGTTGAGAAAAAAGAATTTCGCAGACTACGCTGCTGTTTTCTTCTTATATAAAACTTACTTGTAACCGTTGAGAGTGCATGATTCTGCGTCCGTTGACATAGACGTGTGCGTCGGCGTGCAGTGGCGTGACGTTGTACCCGCCGCCTTCTGCCGGCGCGACCACGCAGTGCCGCGGCTGGATGGACGGGCCATATAGCTGGAGAGTCGTGCCGTTGCCTGAACCCACCTGCCGGTCATCATTAACATAGTAATGGCATATTTAGCTAACCACTAAAGCTAATCTAGTTTTAATAAGAAACTAGCAACCCCTACTTCACACGGTTTTTACGAATTTACTAATCATTACAGATGGGCCGACTATGACTTTGGCCGACTAGCCGACTAGTCGGCTGCAAAATGGCCGACTAGTTGGCCGACTAGTCGGGCAAGCCGATCATTGATTTCGGTTGAGTTCGGGTTCGGGTGACATCGGCTATGTTCAAAATGGCAAACCTATTTATTGCTAATTGTTTACCTACTATAGAGTTTCTTCTTTTTTGTTAGAAGTATTAATTAATTGTACTTTCGGTATTTAATTTCTGGTCTCACACGAAGGTTTCCTATTCCTAACTATCTTAATTTCTTGATTGCACTGAAAGTATACTTTAAAACTGATTCTATAATAAAAAATAACAGTAAAGATTTCAATTTCATTACAATCACCTTCTTTTAAATGGACTACAAATATGGCCGACTAGTCGGTACATCACTACTAAACTTCGAGATTTCTTTAATATACGTATGTTGTATGAAACACATAAATCTTCTTGAGTGAAAGGTGCATCAAAATCCGTTCCGAAGTTTAAAAGAACAACGCGGTCACACGGAGAGACGAAAAACGATTTTCATTGATAATAAGTATATAGACGTAGAGCGTCTTGTCTGCATTCCCTCTTAAAGATGAAGTGGTGTTACCCTGTACACACACCGATAAAGGCTGCTACACACTATGCTGGCTCTATGTAGGTAGGTTTGTGTGTGTGTGTGCGCGTGAAAGCTCCCGCAAACAGGTGCGACGCGACGGTGCGACGTGATTTTGTTAGAACAATTTCCATAAGTGTTCACAGAAATTGTTCTACTAAAATCGCGTTGCGTTTGACTGCGGGAGCCTTAAAGATTATTAACGCATTACCGCACACAATAGACGGAGAGCCTATCGTCATCTGCCAAACATCATTTAAGGAAACAATACCCACTTTCGAAATATAACTCAGAATCTCATATTCGGCAGCTATGCTTAAATATCTCATTTAAATTCTACGTATTGGGTATGTTTGCATCAAGTTTCGAACTTTATACCTAACTCAGCTAGCTGAACATTGATTGTAGACCTTATGGTTGTACTAGAATCCAACTAGTATGAGAATAGAAATTGGAACTATAAAATTCAATTGTTTCTTGAAGTAGAAAACTTGAGTAGGTAGTTCCACTTTCATCTAAAATTGCTACAGTCGAATAAATAACATACATTTTATCATCATATGTATGTAAGTAGTGTCTATACATAGTACATACACCCACACCGCAAGTTATTTTTAAATACAATCTACAGTATTCACAAAAGTTGTTTACAGTAAAATTCTATGAAAATATTCTGTACATAGAGGCTTCAAGAATCAAATAATTCAATTTAATAAATATTTTCTTGAAAGATATATCAAAAGATATAGCAAATTGGGCTGATGTCGTAATTTAAATATGCCGGGGAACTTTGAACATATTCGTACGAATTGACTTTGACGCAAAAGCGGTGTTTATTAAATTCATAAAGCTCGAGACTCGAGCAGCGTTAACTACGTAATTGAATTATTCTAGTAGAGAAAACTGTGCCTCGATGTTATTGCTTTAAATTTTCGGAGCACGGATTTTAAGCCTGGATTTGGGGTTTCACTGGAATGGTGTGTGGTTACCGAATAGTCGATAATTCATGAAAATCGTCACGAATTTATCTGTGCGGCAACCATCTTGGAATTGATGCGATGTTCTATACATATTCAGCCTAAAATGCTCCCACTAGTGGGACGCAGGCCTCCTCTCGATGAGGAGTGGGCCGTAATCTACCACGCGGGCCCATTGCGGCTTGGTAGATGTCACATGTCTTCGAATTTCTGGCTTTGGTTCCTTCACCTTTATGAGAGCAGTGTTGAATAAATAATTTACACATAGTATAGGGCTTGTCTGGGTTCGAACCTACGACCTTCAACTCGTAATTCGCGGCCTTTACTACTGGGCCACCACTGTTCTAAGATTTTCTATACCCAGAGTGTAATAAAATATAAGATAAGGCTGGTGACATCCGTGGCTTGAATATTTGTGGAGCTGTTAGTTCTTAGATAGCATCTCCGGACACTTGCCGCAGTACGTCTGTTACACGCAAGTGACGCAAGCATGTTTGTCACAGGCTGATTTAACATTCTTAACATTTTTAAACTAAAACATTTTTATTTTTGATTGATGCATAAATCAAAGTAATAAACAGCCGCACGATTCGATCGATCAGGTTAAGCTACGCTTGACGCGGTTGGTCCATGGATGAGTGACCACCTTTACACACCAAGACCCCTCCGTGCCTCGGAAAGCACGTTAAGCCGTTGTTCCCGGTTGTCATTTGTGGATCTTTGACAGTCGTTACGGGTCGTCAGAAGCCCGGAAGTCTGACAACCAGTCTTACCAAGGGGTATCATATTACCCAGTTACTGGGTTGTGGAGGTCAGACAGGCAGTGTCTCCGTGTAAAATACTGGTATTCAGCTGCACCCAGTTAGACTAGAAGGCGACTCCAGCATAGCTGGGAAAAGGCTAGGCAGATGATGGTGATGATGCATAAATCATACGTCTGTAGCCAATTAAACTGTTCTGCGTAGCAAGTGAGTAATGCATTTTTAAGTGGATATTGTCAGAATATAAAATGTGATGTGTTTCACCAAACGACATCAATGTCTTCCATCGATCGATGCACACCTGACTGTTCCCTCGCAAAACTACGACTCAAACAAGAAACTACTGTAAATAATTCATTGTAGGCATTTGTGGCATCTACTTAGCTCTCAAAACGGTAAAGGAAAACATCGAGGGAAACCGGCTTGTCCCAGAGCCAAAAAATCGAAGACATACTGTAATATCTACCAACCCGCACTGGGCTCGCGTGATGGATTATGGCCCACTCTCTCTCATAGAGAGGAGGCCTGTGGGACAGTACCTAGGGTGGTGCAGGCCGGGCAAGAACCCTGGGCGCCTATCGAAGGGGTGCGCAAAAAGTCGCAAATTATTTAATAAAAAAGAAACATCAATCAACCATTTCATACTGTTACCTAACCTAACTCAAATCTGTCTATTTCTATTCAAATTCTCTTAAAATTGCAGCATTGCAAGCGATTTTTTAGGAAGTAGAAATTAATACCTTCGTTATTGAAGGTTATTGGGTTAAGAAAGGTTATACGACCTAGCTTTGCTAAGTGTGGACCGAGAAGATAATTTACAAAGGGCCGCAAATATGATGCGTGCCGTAGGCGCCAATTTTTATTGGTACGCCCCTGCCTGTGTCCCAGCAGTGGGATATTATAGGCCGCTTATGTATTTATGTTATGTAGGCATTTGTTGGTTGAATGACTGTGAATTATCCATTCTTATATTGTATGAAATCTATGAATGAAATCACTACGCGTTTATATTGTGCATATTGTGTGTCGAAACGTACATTGATCTTTTATACCTGTGTGGTCTACTGTCCAAGTAAACAATATTTTTTTCCGCTCTGTAGGCTCCCAAAGGAGAGGCGTATTTTTGCACGCTCAATATCGTTTATTATGAAATTTTTAGGTCATAGCTAATACACCTAATTTATTTAAGAAACACTTTAGAAACAGAAGCTAAATGTAAGTAGGCTGTATTTTTAATTAATAACATACTCTAATAATGTTTCTCTAAAGTGTCTGTTTGCAATGTCATGAAATATATGCGTAAAGTGTATACGGTACGTGAGAAACTCAGAAAGTTTTGCGAAAATAAAAATTATTATTCTATTGGTACATATTTTTATGATAAATCTTTTCAAAGTACTCTCCACTAGCCTCTATACAAAGTTTCATGCGTCTGAACCAGTTACAGCCTACTCGAACGTTGACAGCGCATCTTCCGGCAACGAAAATTGTATCACTTTGAGGTGATTTTTTATTTGCGGGAATAAAAAGAAGTCACATAGTGGTAGATCAGGGCTGTAAGGAGGGTGACCCAGGAGTTTGACCGGCGTGCTGTCCAGGAAGTCCCTCGTTTTCAACGCGGTGTGCGAAGGCGTGTTGTCGTGGTGGAGCAGTGACCCGCGGAAACCTGTGTTTGGTCGCTTGTTGCTCACAACAGTGAAAGCTCCTGCCTAGCATCTGGTAGTATACAATTTAGTGTTAATGCTTCTTTGAAATTGACACCAAGTAGTCCATCAAATTAAAAAACCCCCGATCTTCCCCCCGCTTCTTGATCGCTTAACTTTGGTAGGCGTTGATTCGTTTTGAAACACCCAAACCGCCGACTGGCGCTTCGTTTCTGGATCGTATTGATAAATATAAGACCTGTAATTATGTCGTAACGACGCCGAGATGAGCCTGCTTCAAATTTATTTCTCATATCACAGCACCATTCCACCCGGGCCTGCTTCTGAGCACCGGTGAGGTTGTGCAACACCCAGCGTGAAACGATCCTCCTCACGCGAAGATGCACGTGTAGAACTTTGTGAAGGCTTCCCGATCCAACCTGCAGTATGTGCTGAATCTCTTGATACGTAACTCGCCTATTGTCATGGATTAAATTTTTCACTGCTAGCACGCTTTCTTCCGTAACAGCCTTCGAAGGGCGACCACTTCTTTCTTCATCCCCCCAAAGTTAGTCGACCGGGCTTGAATTCATTATACCAACGATACACGGTTGCCTTAGAAGGGCCTTCATCCATGAATGCCATTTGAAGTCTATCGTACGATTCGTTCGGTTTCTGGCGACACTTGAAATCGTAAAAAATCATAGCGCGGAAATGTTCCCGGAGCAGATCCATTTTTAATGAGACACGATAATTTTAAATTAGCTCGCAAACCTAATGTACTCTGTGTCGCAAACAATGATTATAAAAAAGTACTCTGTGAACAATGTGGAGGGAAATTTTTAAATTGGCACGTACCTATTTTACTTTTTTTTTTTTTTTTTTTTTAATTTTGGCTTCACACGGTTTGTGCATTTAGCCAGTGTCAAGTAATTTTTCTTTTAGATCAAGTAAATGGCCCGATATCGGGCACGAAGTTACAAAACAGTCATAGTCGTCTTTAGTCAGTCAAGTCAGAGTTATTGTAAAGCGGTAGTAACTTTACAACAACCTAATAGGAGTTTTTGGGGGGAACACGAAAAGTCCACGTTAGCCACTTATTTTCACCTTCACTACACTTGTGCACTCACACGTAACTAAATTGAATAATTCACTATCAAAATTATACAATTTAATTCGCTATTATACTTATTAACGCCTCGTCTGAGATGATTATGTAGTCTACGTACTATTCGTATCAATAAACACGCGTTTAAAGAATTTGGTAAATAAAAATACCAAATTTGAAAATATGTAGTTGCCACCCTGCCCGCTATGGCAACACTGACAGGTAAATGTCTCTTCATTATGTCTTCCGTGTTCAAGTGAACAGCGTTTAAACTTTCCGAAAAAACACCTATTTTTGTGTAAATAGTGTAATTTATTTCGTCAACATATTTCTTTTGGACAAGCAATCATGGGAAAAGAAAAAGGGAAATTAAGAAGAAAACTACTGGAATTGCTTAATTCTTCGTCAGAAGGTATGTACGAAAATACGCCATCTTGAACTACATTTTTTTCTCAGGGATTATGTGATTAAAATACAACACAAGCATCAAATATATCACTTGCGATATAACGATCGAATAAAAGACCTTAGCGATAGGACGAGCGCCTATACTTGGTCCAAAAAATCCACCCGGTATTGCAAACCGTATACTAACAAAACAAAAGAATGTTACTATCCCACACGTTAGAACGAGTCAGTGCAGAGACCTTAGCGATAGGACGAGCGCCTATACTTGGTCCAAAAAATGTACCTGTTATGGCATAGCAAATATTAAGAAAATGTCACTATCACACGGTACTACGAGCGAGTACATGTGATTATTATCAGTGAACTACCACCGCCTATCCGCCACAACTAAATGGGCAGGTATCATACGGTACTACGAGCGAGTACATGTGATACATTAACCTGATAATCTTCTCCCCAGATGAACCAGAACCAGTTAAAAAGAGAAGCCGCATAATTATTGAAACTGACTCGGAGGATGAAGTAGAAAATACTCCACCTATTGATCACATACCCAACCTTTTGGAAAAAATGGGCCATGTTAAAGCACCCGAAAATACGTTACAAATAAATAACCAAATGAAAGACTTGTGGAACAGTATAATAAAAAATGGCTTAGAAGAAAACACAAAAAATGATATCTTGAAAAAGATTCCAAAAATAATGGACTGCCTTACAGCTGCTCCACAACTAAATCCGGAAATTCAGGCTGCAATGACAGCTCAAGCTGTCACAAGAGACAACCACTTATGTGAAAAACAAGATCTAATTGGCTCAGTTATCTGTGGGTTAACAGATATATTGTATAAAAATTTACACACAAACCCTGATCAAGATTTTGAATATTTGGGAAACTGCATTAGACTATTATGCCATGTACAGAATAAAGAATCACAAACAAGACGGGCTGTCATATTACCCGGTCTAAACAAAAAAGTGAAAGACACTTTAGAAAAAACAGAAATCAATAACTTCCTCTTTGGAAAAGATATTAATACTGTACTCAAGGAAAACAAAAATATAGAGAATTCTGTTAAGGACTTGAAGAGTTCTTTAAACAATTGGGGCCCGTCCTCGTACAGAAAGCAAGGGGGCGGGCGAGAGTACAACCGACAACCTCAAACACGACCACTTCAACAACTACAACCACAGAAGACTGCTGGGAAGCCACGCAAGTCCTACCAACATCATCAAACAACCCAGGACACTGCAAAACAATCGCGGACGTCGTCGTTACTAGAGGCAAGTTATGCAGGTAGATTACAAAATTACTACAAAAATTGGCACTTTACAGAAAATAAGTCTGTTTTAAATTGGGTAAAACATGGATACTCAATTCCCTTAACACATACAGTGTATCAGGGCAAGATTCCTGAAAATAACTCCTTCAATAAAACAGATAATCTCAAAATAGCACAATGCATACAGAATTTAATTAAAATTGGTGCGGTAACACTTGAAACAAATCATATACCAAATCAGTATGTTTCAAAAATCTTCATTGTACCAAAACCAAATGGAACATATAGATTTATATTAAATCTAAAAAGTTTTAATAAGTTTGTTCCAACAACACATTTCAAACTGGAAGATATACGCACAGCGTTACATCTAGTTGATAAAAATTGTTATATGACATCACTAGACTTGAAAGATGCTTATTTTTTACTTAAAGTAACTGATGATTCCAGGAAATACCTAAGATTTATCTTTAATAAAAAATTGTACCAATTTAATGTCCTACCATTTGGTCTATCAACAGCACCCTATGTGTTCAACAAGATCATGAGACAAGTAGTTACTCATCTCAGAAGAAATGGAATCACTTTAGTTAATTATTTAGATGATTTTCTATTTATTGCACCTAGTAAAAGCGAATGCAGAAAAAATTTGAACACAGCCTGCAAATTTTTACAATCTGTAGGGTTCATCATAAATTATGATAAAAGCCAGACACAACCCAGCAAAGAATGTAAATTCTTAGGTTTCATTTTAAATAGTGAAAAATTTACATTAAGTATCCCCAGTGAAAAAAGACAAAAAATTCATGACAAATTAAATTCTTTAACATACAAAACTCATTGCAGCATCCGAGATTTTGCATCTCTTTTAGGTTCTTTAACTTCCATTTGTCCCTCGGTACCCTATGGGTGGATGTATACTAAAATATTGGAAAGATATAAATATCTAGCTTTAAAACAATCTAAAGATAATTATGAATGTAAAATGAAAGTAAATCAGGAAATTATAAAGGAGTTGACATGGTGGAAAGAAATCATTTTTACTTGTTCAGCACCAATTAAACGGGAAAAATATAAATTAGAATTTTATACAGATGCCTCTACCACTGGTTGGGGAGTTGTATCTGACCAAAAGAAGTTACATGGAAACTGGTCAAAAGAGGAAAGTAAATGTCATATAAATTATTTAGAACTTTTAGCAATCTATTTTGCATTAAAGTGTTTTGCAAAAAGTGAGAAAAACTGTAACATATTGATTCGTTCTGACAATATCACAGCAATCTCATATGTAAACAGAATGGGTGGCATACAATTTCCTCATCTGAATTTATTATCAAGAAAAATATGGCAATTTTGTGAAAAAAGAAAAATTTTCATTTTTGCTTCATATATACCGTCTAAAGAAAACATAGAAGCAGATGCACAATCTAGGATATGCAACATAGAAACAGAATGGGAACTAGCACCATATGCTTTTGAAAAAATTGTAGATAAACTAGGTCTAGCGGAAATAGATCTTTTTGCTTCACATGCAAATAAAAAATGTCATACATTTGTTTCATGGAGAAATGAACCAGATTGTTTTTCAGTAGATGCTTTTACCATAACATGGACAGGTTTAAAATTCTATGCATTTCCCCCTTTCTCTATGATTTTGCGTTGTTTAAAAAAGATTCAAGATGATAATGCTGAAGGTATAATGGTTGTGCCTCACTGGCCTGGACAGGCATGGTACCCCCTTTTCATATCCTTGCTGCGCTCAAACCTTGTTTACCTAAAACCCAGTACAAATTTACTTTCATCCCCTTTCAGGAATTGCCACCCTCTCCACAAGAATCTTACACTGATTGCAGGGATGTTGTCAGCAAAATCTATTTACGAAAAGGATACTCTTTAGAATGTGTTAATGTTATATTAAGTTCATTATCAAAAAATACTTTACAACAATACAGTTCATGTTACAAACAATGGTGGAAATTTTGTGAAACAAATAAAGTCAATCCTACAACTGGATCAGTTCATACTATTTTACAATTTTTCACCGAAAAATTCCACAGTGGTGCCACTTATGGCACATTAAATAGTTTAAGATCAGCTTTATCTCTACTTCTAGACTGTGAATTGAGTACGAACCGAGATTTAAACAGATTTTTTAGAGGTGTATTTAAACTAAGACCAAATAAACCTAAATATAGTGAAACTTGGGATCCAAGTATCATACTAGATTATATAAGCAATTTCTACCCAAATACAACTTTAGATTTGAATATACTATCTAAAAAATTATTAATAATATTAGCATTGACAACAGCACAAAGACTTCAAACTTTATCCTTGATTACAATTGATAATATCGCCATAACCAATGATTGTATTAAAATAAAAGTTCCTCAATTAATTAAAACTTCTAGGATTAATGGTATTCAACCACTTTTAACTTTAAATTTTTTTACTGAAAATCCTAGTGTTTGCCCTGCAAGAACACTTTGTGATTATTTAGAAGCTACGAAATTACTACGCAAGAACCATTATAACCTTTTTATTACTATTAAAAGACCTCATTCCCCTACTTCAACCCATACTCTTAGCAGATGGATAAAAGATGTTTTGTTGGAAGCTGGTATAGATACCTCAGTATTCTCTGCATATAGCACAAGACATGCTGCTACATCAGCCGCTCACAGAAAAGGTCTAAACATTGACTTAATTAAATCAACAGCAGGATGGTCTCAGAAATCCAAAAACTTTGCCATATTTTATAATCTACCCCTTGAAACTAATGACAATTTTGGGGAATATATTCTTAGTAGCAAGTAATAATAACAACCAATACTAATGTTCTTGGAAAATATTGTATACCTACTGATTTTGACTTCTAATAATAAACATAATTATTATTAAATTATATATTCTTTCATTATTCCGCGAAATCTTTCAACATCTACATAATCATCTCAGACGAGGCGTTAATAAGTATAATAGAATGATCAAAGTAACTTACCTGTAAGTGAACTTCGATCACTATTATACGCAGTTAACGCCTCGTCTGAGGCTCCCATCCCATTCAAGAATTTCCCACCCTGTGCTCCATAATGATAATCATAAACCCATAACCCTCCTTTTTGCGTAAGTCGGGTAATGTGACGAAACTTTAAACATAATGAAGAGACATTTACCTGTCAGTGTTGCCATAGCGGGCAGGGTGGCAACTACATATTTTCAAATTTGGTATTTTTATTTACCAAATTCTTTAAACGCGTGTTTATTGATACGAATAGTACGTAGACTACATAATCATCTCAGACGAGGCGTTAACTGCGTATAATAGTGATCGAAGTTCACTTACAGGTAAGTTACTTTGATCATTCTATTTCACTAAATTCCATGAAAATGAAAATTCGTGCGACATGTTCCAACGCGATCCCGCCAAAAACTACCTACCTATTTTACTTACTTCTAAATCATATTTTCAAAATAGATCATAACTGGCCAGTCTCTCCTACATAAAAACTTTTTTCGCAATAACTACTTTCTGAGTGACCTGGTACATTTAACAAAAATCATTTTATTTTTTATGACCGTCTGTTCCGACTACTTTCTGAAACTACGCGACCGATTTCGTTGAAATTTACAACTGAACTGATAACTGAACCCGGTGGTACTTTGAATCCTGGGGAACGAGATGGGCTAGTTTTCATCGACATACCACGCGGGAAAAGCCGCAGGCGGAAGCTCGTTGTAAAATACATTGATCAAAAGTTTGATTTTATTTTCAAGAATTTTATAAAATACCTGCTGGAACGAGAGTGACACGTTCTGACGTAGTAATTTGTGTTTAAGGTCCTGTATCATGAAGGTTTGAAGGCCCGCCTAAGGGATTATATTGGATGGGTGTGCTCAAAGGAGTAACTAAAGGGGAACTTGTAACTTGAAACAAAACATTCGATATGATTGCATGTAGTTAACTTACACGGCGATGGGATCCACTAGCAAAGTGATAAGCGTTAGAAGAGAGAATTGTTATTATGTACTAGGTGTACCTGCGGCTTCACGGTATTATCCCACGGAGACGAGCTACCGGGACAATAAATAGTAGCCTGTGCTACTCCTCATAATATCAGCTATCTGCCAGTGAAACTCTCGTCAAAATCTAGCCGTTTCGGAGATTAGCCGGATCAAACAGACAGACAAAAACACATTTTTTTTTTGTTATTAGTACCACAGTTCATAAACATTTAGTAAAGAAACTGTTATTTTGACGTTACAAACGGACACTTCATTGTCATCGTTTGCATCCGTTTGGTATGTGATTCTGCACAGTCCAGGACCAGGAACTGACTCTCTGACTCTCTTAGATTTTGTTTGGCAAGTTTCAGGTTCAACAAAAGTGCATGACAAATGACATGTTATATTTTCTGCATGAACATATTTAGACCCAATTTGTATCTGTACAGGCTGTAAGCTCGGCAGAGGTCTGCAATAGAAATGAAGTGATGGATCTATTAGTGAGTACAAACCTCCACAACATCTGATACTCTGAGTCGCCGCCCGTTTTCTAGCACCGTGGCGTCGGGTGACATCTCTACGAGCATCGGCTCGTTTCCGGGCCGTCCGCCGGCGGTCCCGGTGCCGGATCCGACTTTCTTCTTGCGCCGCCGCGGCTGCACGTCCGCTGGCCGCCGCCGCACATGGAACATGATGGAGCCTACGACAAACACACACGGATTAAACCAATGTAGAAATGGGAGCAAATGGCACAAATTAAATCACATCACCATCAACAGCTTATAATGTTCCCACGTAATCAACCACGTGGGCCAAGTGCGGTTTGGTATATGTCACATGTCTTCTAATGTTAGGTTCTAGAACATACCGGTTTCCTCACGATGTTTTCCTTCACCGTTTTAAGAGCAGTGGTGGTGAACCTACGAACTGAACTTACGACCTACAACAACTCGTAAATTGCGGCCGTTAAGATTGAGCCACCACTGCTCACTAAAAATAAAAAAATAAACACAGCACTCACAAACAGTAAATTAAAACATACTTATTTAAGTAACTTAAAAGAAAATATTAGGTGATCGCTTCTATGTATTTCAAAGTTGAAGAAACAGTGCAGGGTAGCAGCTTATAAATTTGAATACACGACCACTTCTATCAAGTAGAGCAACCTTTCTTGATGGTAAAATAAACGTTCAGTAGTTCCACAGTTCTACGGAAGTGGATACAAAAATAGTGGTGCTTTTTAAATTGCATAATTTATTAAAAGCAAACGAGGAACGTGGGTCTTTGGTCAGGGTGGTGGGTGGTTGGCGTAGGGTGAATGCCAACTGTAAGCCTATAGGTAAGTATTTCTACGCTAAGAATAAAATGATTGACGGTGAGTGTTGTTTTTCGTTCTAGGAATTTTGCTTTGTATAAACTACTTCGAAGTTATTGCGATAAATAATGGAAAATATTTACCTGGCCTCTAAAAACTTATTTTCCGTAAAAGAAATCGTTAAAACGATTTCTTTTACTTTTTTTTTAATACTTGACCAACTTTCTGGCCTTTACAGTTGGTCGCAGTAACTAAGCTAGAGTACCCTGACCATACAGTTTAGGGTACCTACGTTCGACCTGTGACCATCCACGCGCAAACCGAGCAAGCGCCATCCAAGTACATTGCTGTACATCCAAGTTAGTCACAGTTACTTGACTATTTAATATTTTTAGCTCTTTAATGGGAATTGTTTCACGTTCTGAAAAACAGGCGCAATGTTTATATTAGAGTGTTCAAAAATATTTTTAGGAGCGCTAAATGGGAATTATTAGAGGGTCGATTGTATTCTAAATCCTCAGGTTTTTTTAAATTATAATTTGAAAGTAATACAATACCTATACAACCCTAGTTTTAGTATATGCGAAAACCGAAACAGGTGTCTACTATTTTTATGTAAAGAATTGTATGTACAATTTCAAAACTCTATCATGAAAAAACACAAAGTTAAGCTTGTTACGTTACCTAGTTGTCTACACAAACATGGTCAGCACGCGGCGCCCCCTGCGCGTCCAGCGTCGTATTGTACTTATTGATAATAATTAGGCAGTAGGTAACCGTACGGCAATGTGTTGTAATTAACTGGTGATAACATTTTCTGTCACACTTTCAAATCTTTTTTGGGAAAAATATAACACGGTGTAAAAATGATTGGGATCGATTCAGTTACTTACTCTAAACAAACTATATTCAGGTTTCGCATATACTAAAAATAATGTTGTACAACGCAACTAGGTAACTATTTCTAAGAGGTATTAATTAAATACATGCATAAATTTGTGAGTAGGTACTTATTTTAATAGTGCTTAGCCGAGCGCACGAGCCTGTGTTGGACCGATCTCTGATCTCGAGCTCATTTTTATACAGTCTCTTAACTACTGCCAATCAATCACCCTGTTTTAGACGTTTTCAGAAATAACCTTCTTAAGATATTTACCTATTACGTAAGGAATATAATGAAAATTTATCTTTAAAAGCTCCTACGTAAGTTTTCAGTGAGATAGTTAAGTATACGTACAATTAACATGGTTTTATTTGGGTCGACGCCTCAACGGCAGGTCAAGCGTATTGACAATGTATACTTAATTGATGATCGAACGTGTCGACAGGAACTATTCGTGTACCTATGTGATAATAAATCGGCCTATGAAGCACTTGAGGAAATAAATACATACAAAATTCAGGCCTGCTTCCCATGCGGGTAGGCAGAAACTACAGAACGTCACCTGCTGAGATCTTTAAATACTCTTTTTGCTTTGTTTACATTCACACATCTGGTCATACACGCTCTATTAGGGAAGTCATTTCTTGATTTAAAAATCTAAACATCTTTTTTTTATCGTTTTAATCCTTTAATAGGGTCATTGTACTCATCACAAAAATGTGAAATAAACTTGAGCTGATCCATACAATGTATGGATCAGCTCAAGTTTATTTCACAATTTCAGGGTTGATCCCATTGGAAAAGTTGTTCATAATGATGAGTACAATGACCTTTTTAAAGAATTAAAACGATAAAAAAATAGCTATGTATATATAAGACAGATATAACATAACGAGCGATTACCCGCAACTTCGTCTGCGTGTATTTGTATATAATGTTTTTATATAAATATTCAGGACGAAAACTACCATTTATCCTTCTCTCGATTCCAGGCTACTTATCTGTCGAATTTCATAACGAACGGTTCAATGCCATAAATGTGAAAAGGTAACAAACAGATAGACACACCGAGTTACTTTCGCATTTATACATTAGTATTACTACCACATACAAATTTTTATTAATATACACTAATATATATGAATATATTATAATAGGTATGGAAGTATTATGACCTACGGAGCCAAGACGTGGACACTCACGGTACGGCTGGTCCATCAATTCAAAGTCGCTCAGTGAGCTATGGAACGAGCTATGCTCGGAGTATCTCAGAAAGATAGAATCCGGAATGAAGTGATCCGGCAGAACCAAAGTTGTCGACGTAGCTCACAGAATTAGCAAGCTGAAGTGGCAATGGGCCGGCCACATGAACCGATGACCGTTGGGGTAGACGTGTTCTTGAGTGGAGACCGCGAATCGGCGAACGTAAGGTAGGACGCCCTCAGGCTTTGGAGCGACGATCTTCGCCGGATGGCTGGTAGCAGCTGGATGAGAGTTGCCGAGAATCGAGTCGAATGGCGTGCAATTGGAGAGGCCTATGTCCAGCAGTGGACTGCTGTAGGCTGATGATGATGGAAGTATAGAGTATACTTAGCTGACCATTGCCTTCCTGCAACCTAGACACCTAGGCATTAGTAAGCATTAGATCAACCGGGTGTATTGTCTGCCTCTGTTTGGGTTGGTTCGTCTCCGGTTTCCCTACGCTTCTCAACTGAATCGTAACTCCTTTCTATGTTCTCAGTTCTATGATCCCAGGCTTAGTGTTAACAAGTTGCTAACGTCTACATCACCTTCATCTTAATGCCTTTCAGGACAATGCTGAGTTCAAAGTTTTCTCATTTAAAGTAATGGATATTGCTCGAGGCTGTCCGCAATATTGTTCTTTGTATAATCTCATAGTTTCGCAACTTTAACTGCACTCTTGGGAAAAGTCTGAATGATAATCCTTGTTCTTAGTCGGGAATTTGTAAGCGTTGTACATGTACAGTCTACATTACCCACGAGACCTATGAGATAAATGCGGCCAACAAAATATTTACACAAAGAGACTTTTCTTTTGCTCACACATGTAAATACATCCATTTCTATACAGAGATTTTATACCTTTCCTTCAGAACACTCATATCTTACATTTACGGCCTAATAAAATAGATTGGGGGTTTAATAAATAAAGAGCAAGCGTTATTATTGGTTGTAATAAACCGCGTTTTAAGGTTTTATTTCGTTTATCGAACCTACTTTTATGAAATGGCAAACAAAAACGGAACGTAGACTCCAATTTGTATTGTTACGGGTAATAAAACAAACACATTTGTATTACAAAGGAATTCTATTACGAATAATTGTATAACCTAAACCGAATTCATAATGGATTAGCTGTTGATGAAAAACTCATTGCAAAATGGTCAGCGACGTTGGGCTAAGAGTAAACGAAATTCAGTCTGAAATATATTTTGTTGCACTTTCCGGATTTTATCGTTTTTGCAGCCATGCAGTTAAAATCCGAAAAGCTAGATGAAGTGAATCACTGAACACTTTTATATTTTGGCTTCGTGGTAACTCAAATACTGGGCTGTTAAACGAGTGTTTTTATAATGTCAAGCTTAATTAAAACTTCATATAAAATGTAGAGGTTGACCGCCTTCTAACACAGCCATATATTAGTACACCTTACAACAGTAGTTAGTAATAGTAATTAACTAGGTACGTACTGAATACATTGCTATTCCTTTTAACTACATACCTACTTAATTAACTTGACCACATACCTATTCGTGGTCGAAAGTTAATTTATGTATGGCTGTACAAACATAAATGGCGGTCCCACAATGGATCCTGGGGGACATTACCCTAATGACCACACTTTGCAGTTTGGCAGTAGTATTACTGATAGTATTGTATGGTGTTATTAAAATTAAGGTTGATATCACTATTTATTATGCGTCGTCTAGGTATAGAACGAATTACATTTTCATTGAATGTACATCCAATTTTTTACAGAAACCGACGAATGATCTGTTTTTTTTTTCTTGTCGTTCCTGTTTGTTGCTTGTAAGCAGTAAACAGGACGCTGACCTACAAGACAAAAAACACATTAGCTAAGTGAATAAAGAAATAATTAACCCAACTGGGATGGTGAGACGGACTCATTACGAGGGTAGGCAAACATAATTAAGGTATAACAACGAAGAGAAAACTTGGTAGATTGAAACAGAATTCACCTACATTTCAGTTACGAGTAGGTTCGTGCATGAAGAAAGAAGTACTCCACTTTATTTTTCGCTAGAGCCTTAGCACTTACTCTGTACATAATGTCACTTTACAAATGATAACATGGCTTAACACAATTTGAGGATATTTGAGAAGTGCTACATTTAGTGGCATCGTGTTTAGGGAAGTGCACTCGAAAGCGTGTTACGTTGTGCGCAGAGAAGGGGGCTGATGGAGGAAGGGGGGACGTGCTACGAGTGAGACAAGCCCGCCTCTAGTGTCAACATCATTAGTGTCTACATTGTCCCGCGTTGCTCTACTGGAGCTACGAGAGTTGCTACGAGCTACAACTTTCGTAGACCGCTGCAAAAGCAACGTAATGCATTTTTTTTTTCTAAAATATCGATTGCAAAACAAAGATACTTAACAACTTACTTATTTCAATGTAAGTACTAAAACAGCAAGCTAAACGCAAATAAATTAAGTCTGGTAATTGATAGTCGTACAAACTAAGTAATCTACACCATGCGACGAGCAACTTTGTTACCATCAGTCATTCGCAATACATACAATATTAAACAGTATCAATCATACTGTGGACGTCTTTGAGGTAATGATCGATGGAAACAAAGAAATAATTCGTGATTAATCGAGGGCGCCACTCTGCTGATATTGGGAACGGTGAAAATCAGTAATCACTTTTGAACTTTGTCAGTAAAAGTTTGTGTATTTACCAAGGAATTATTAATTTGGAAGTCTAGTCCACATCCAGAACAAGGTTAAATATATTAGTAGCACTACAACAACATAACAAACTACTTACGTACCTGCTTTACATGGAAATCTGAATTGGAAACCGGGTCAATAGTCACAAAATTGGCCTGTTGAAGCTCAAATATACAATGGAATTGTGGCTTGTGGGGCCGTTTGTGGAATATAATACACAGAAATAAACAATGCACTTGGGTTCAACAGAATGGCAAAATCAATACTTAAACCGAACAAGCAATGGAATATAAATAATGAACGAATTCATAATTTCATAGCAAGGGGGTTGTTCTCGATCCAGTTTAGTCCGCATCAAAACGTCAATTGCCACATCTTCACCGAAATTAACATCCGCCGGGAACTAGCCTACTTCCTCCAAAGCTCTAATCTCGTGCTTTAATGCTGGCTATGAAAACTCTCATCATCATGAAATTTTTGTTCCATAAGTCACAACCAAGCACGCTCGGCAGAGTATTGAAAATTAATTCGCGTTTCTAATATTCCATTGCATCTTTGGACAACATTTTTGTAGATAAAAAATTCGAAATTGTGGTCAATAGCACAAAAAAAACACTAAACACACCACATTAACACTTTATACAAGACGTGATTACGAACACTGGAAACCTGAGGAACGATTACCTAGCACGACTTCCTTTTTATCATTTCGCAAGCGAGAACTAAACGATCTGCTGAAAAGCATTTTTGCGAGCGCGATTAGTATTTTCTTTATCCATAGCCGGCCGAATACTATAAAAGCGTAGCGCGTAGTAAGTTCAAACCGACCGGCGGTCTAATTGTAACTGGACTGAGTGGCACACCACCACTACGTCATACACAACCTACCACCACCGCGGTACCGGTGCCAGCCGGCCGCCACTTAAGTCATAATGCAATACAGGTTAAGGACTATTTTATTGGTTTTGCCTAGTTTTATGTGACCACTAAACGTCGAGACAGAATAATACATGTCACCATTGTCCATACTATGCGCAAGGTGTGATACATAAACTGGTTCGGCGTCAACAAGCCTGTCGCAGATGTAGCGATGTCGATATCGTAATTGGTCATGTCGGTAATTAATTAATCTTTCACTCAAAAGACTTTAACGATATTAAATTCAAAGAAGACCTTAAAGCGCCTGCATATAAAAAGTGACATGGAAAAGTTGCTGAATATTAAAAATAAAATGATTAAACTCTGATAAAATAATTGAAACTGAAACCACGACACTATGTTAATTAACATTTGGCAAATAGTCAGGTATACATAGATTAGAGCATACATTTTGGAAACTATTGTGCAAATTGCCAAAGCTTGATATTTCAGAATGACAAGGTGTGACGTGTTATTGAGAGATGACCCATTTTACCTAAAACTAATTAACAGAGATGGCATCCGATGACGAAGGCGAGTCTCAGAAACGACAGGACCTGGCAGTCTTTAGATTGGGCGCGGCAACGGCCGGCTGCTTGGCGGGTCGTCGGCATGTCGCGACGGAGCCTATACCTATACGTTGCGTGCCTGCGTGACCTACCGAATTTGTATAATCACCTCACCTGTTGCTAGTTCACAAATAATAATAGTCAACAAATCGACACAACTTACTCCAATACGATCGAATCCCTTTCCTTCACGTGTCAGATTGAATAATTAAAATGTTTAGTGCGTTGACATTTAGTTCGACATGAAATGCTGTTTTCTGTTTAGTATTCTTTCAATTATGTATCGATTGAATTGATACTGAACCAGTTATAGTTGAACCAGTTGTTCCATTGTGTTGACGTCTAAGTTGTATTAATCGGAGCCATAACAATGGGCATTTCCGCTTGGAGATGTCTGATGTACGCTGGGTATTATACCCAGATGTGGGTACAATACAGATTTTAAAGCACTTGGCATGTTACTGTAGTAAAGGACCGATAGCGATCGCTCCGACGAAACGCCACTCAACATTACACACTAAATGATATGGGACCGTCGGGTTCACATAGGAGAAAACCTCATTTTCTAAAAGGTCACGAATATACATGTGTATAGCATAATCCATTCCACACCCTTTTCCTTTCATTGGGGCAAATTACTCTCAAATTACACTTTATTTTCAGAAACATTTTGCGATGTGCTTTATTCGTGACGGTTATAAGACTTATATGCTTTCAAATTTCATGTTGTATGGTGCCTAAGCCTAACACTTTTTGAAGAAGATCACATCTACGACAGACGAATATTTTTGGGCAAGACAGTATTTGGGAAGTTACGTCTAGTTTTCTCGACTGCTACATTTGGTGCCGAAATGTAGACACGGACAGTCGGGTTTAACCACAAATTCAAGACCGCTCAACGAGCAATGCTCGGGGACATTTTTTTTTGAGATAAGATCAGGTCTTTTCTTGACCTGACTAGAGCCGCAGACATAACTTGCAGAGAAGAGGCCGTGTTTGTCGTAGAACCGATATCCATTCGTGCCGACGAGTCCCTGGGGTCTATTCTCTAAGTCCGTCAACCATTCGTCAACGATAATACGCGTCCGGCCAAAAGTAGTTGATCCGTCAAAACGCTTGACAAATCAAATTGCGAATAGGGTTCAACAGTAACTGTCAAATCGTGTTGTCATTCATTCTTATTTCGGGCTCAATACTCAATACTTTATTTGCATTCCACAATCCAGCTAACTAATCTTATGCCCATAGGTGATACGGAGTCGAAACCGCCCGTAACCTAGGCCGAAACTGCGTATTTCGTGAAGTACATCTCCTGAAGTGGGGACAGCGTAGCGGCACGTGTAAGACGCCTAGCTAACAGACCGACGACCTTAAAAAGGTGGGACGGACTGGAAGAGGAAGGCGGTGAACCAACCGGGTGATTTGACGCTATTCTTGGGAGAGGAGAGCTATTATGCCTAGCAGTTGACTGCGATATGGAAAATTCATGTGTAGAGCAATAGAGCTGCTATTTGAGTTTACACCTTATTGAATAAACATTAGAAAAAGTCTGCGAACAGAGCGTTATTGCATGCAAATATTATCTCATACGCATTATGCATTGAAAAATTAGCGTAATTTAAGTCTGAACAATACGCGGTACACATACTTTTATATCAAAGTATGTATGCGTGAGTATAAATGCTACGATAACATCAACGGAAGGTGGGTGCAGCAATATATGACATGCTGCCGACGACCGATGTCGCCGGCACGCAATGTCGCGGGCGGCGTCGCGTCGGACCTTGCGTAAACATAACAATGAATGTATGGCCGGGGCAGGGCGGACATGTGCTCGTGTGTACCGAGGACTGACAATAGACAACAATACATCTAAGGAGAGTTATACAATTACCTAGCAAAACACACATCGCTGGTTTGAACATCTCTAATGATAAATTACCCTCGACGACGATATCTAGCCGCGTATAATTCTATGTTCGCACGAATTTACTCGCCCGAAACGGGCAAATCGACTTTAAAATGATATATTATTTTCTGCAGGCGGTTCGCACGAAGTTAATAAAGTTATAACTTTCGATCTCTCCTATTATCTAGTAGTATGAAAAATGCATTCTTTTTTTCTTAACTATTCAAAACGTGCCAATTTCCTAATATGTACATATTTCTGGAGTTGTCGATGTCGCCCATAAATAAATAAACTTCGTGTGGACCCACCTACAGAAAATATTATACTATTATTTAAGTCTTGATTCGCCTGCTACTGACGAGAAAATTCCTGCCTATTGACTAATAAGCCATATTCTTGTGTGTGTTGTAGTTATCAGTCACTGTCCAAGATTTAAATGGGGCAGCTATTATGTAAATATAATTACACAAAAACATTTTTCAGTGGCTCTTTAACTAGTTTCAGACAAAAACATCAGAGCAAAGACTATTGCACGGTGTATCAGAAAATGTTGTTAAAAAACTAAAGAAACTACAACTTTACTTTTAATTCATCAAAGATAACAATGAATCTTTCAGGAAATAGGCCATGTCCTAGTTTTGATGCCGTGAAAATAAAAGATTAATTCAGCGGAAGTTTTAAATCTAAACTTCAGTATACATAGTATTTTATACCTTGTTACATTGAAAACAAACTGTTACTGTGTTCGTTCCACTTTTTTTCTGAAAGCCGGAAAATATTGAATATCCAGTTTCATTCATGTAAGAGCTTCTTTTTATTTTTCTTCCTAACACGAAAACTTATATCCGTCTACATCCAAAACATTTAAGAAGTTACATTCATCAAATCATTAAACGCTGCACTTAATTTGAATCAATACAAAATTCATGAAAGGTTTTAAAAGCAGACACGCTGAAACATTTTCATAAATTTGAATTGCAACAGTAACTGTAAAACCTTTGATTTTCCAGATCATCAAAGACTGTATTCCTTTGATGCGAATGTCGTGAAATTAAAATTTGAATGGAGGCTTGTTGGGGAAAGGTACTTTACGTGAATAACTAGCGGCCTTATGGCGTTGCTCTCAGAGCAGCTCAAAACGTACCACGTCCCTTTTTATGACAGGTTTAGCATAATTATATTGTCATTCTACGCGCCTTTTCATGTCAATCAAATTTCAAAAGATTATGATAAGATTTATTTATTTTGGTTGGAACAGTTTAATTTATTTTTACCTTCGAATCCAGAGAACGTGCGTAGATTAATAAAACTCCCCTTATAAACTAAAGAGTAGAAAAAACATCAAGAAATAAAATCTGATAAGAACAGAATATTATCATCGTGGAGATAGCATCGTCAATGCTTATCGAATCTAAGTAACGATTGAGGGTAGTTGGTGTAATTGTGTGGCTTGTAAGGGTTATACATTTTTTGGGGTGCATAAAACTAAGGGAAGATAATAAAGACTTTCTATATGTTCTGAACAATATTATATATCAAAGAGATCATATTTTCGTCCTCGTTTGCGGTTGACCACCGAAAATCAGCGCTGTGCTGCGGGTTCCATAACCATAGCATGATGCAGAGCTGCCGACTATTTATGTGCTGTGTTCGTACTTAAGTATAAATCTATTTTGTTTTCATGTTTTTTTTTTGTATTCTTATCTTTTTGTATGCACGTGTTTCTATTGAAAATTAATCTATTTTTCTTTTTTTCTTTCATACTCGCTTCTCAGTGCATATTAGGACCAGTCATAGAATTGCGTCTCGTCAGTACCATACAGGCGACTAACAGATTATCTGATAAGAATACAAGCTAAGAACCGTCTACACCTTCATACATATACATACATATTCCGTTCTCTATTTATCTTCAGGCGTGGCGATCAAGACAGACTTCCCGCATCTATTGTCACGGTTCGTGGCAGTGACATAAACTAAACATATAGCTAAGAAACTAGCCATGTCAGATTGTGGATCATTTCGCCTGATATAGTATACTGTGGTCAACATATCTCTACATATAGGCTCGACAGTTAGTCGGTATTTCTATAGAATATGTCTATATGAAGACTAGCTATCTATCCCAAGGGATTTTATAACGGCAAACTGTTGGTGTACTTTCACCTATTTATAATTCTATAGGCAGCTCAAGCGTGATAGTATATATGTATACATATATAATAATAGTACGTGCTCCCAAGATCATTTCGGTTTCTTCTGAGTACCTTTTAAGAATATCGTGAAGAATTCCCTATCACGAAGCTTGTAGAGCGTTGACAGTGTTGACACATTAAAGGTCCCACGTCATACCTAAGATGATACGAAAATATTCATGTGACGTGACAAGTGAACGAAGAAATTACTTTTGGTATATGTAACGAGTCGTCAAGTGCCCTACACACGGAAAACCACGGTACGAACGGTGTTGTGAGTAGGACCTAGCAATTACGTTCCCGACACAATAATTATTCAGGCGAGAAAAATGATATTTGAAAAAAAAAAAATCAGCGGTCCGTTGTAGGCCTGCTGACTTCATTATGTATAAAAGTGTATAACAAACTTGTGGGAACTGGAGATTCAGTACGAGAGTGGATTTATAATTAGTAGCTTAGCTTCTGACTTGTAAACTTCTTAAGAATACTTTGCCGAGACCTCTGAATTGCAAATAATACTCAACGGTTGCGGTATAAATATTGAACATATTCTCGAAAGTTCTTGCTCGATCTAAGTTACAATCACAGCGTGATGCATGAGTTTCTAGATCTTAGTTTTAATTGTTGCTCATTTTTAACCCCCGACGCAAAAAGAAGGGTATTATAAGTTTGACCGCTATGTGTGTCTGTGGCACCGTAGCTCTTAAACGGGTGAACCGATTTGGGTGCGGTTTTTTTTATATTTAAATGTAGGTTTTCAAGCGGTGGTTCTTAGATATCTTTCATCAAAATCAGTTAAGCCGTTTGAAGATTATCAGCTCTATTCTGATTGAAGGGATTTGCGCATCTTCCACGGGTCTGACCGAGTCGAAATTTGGTATTCTATTACTTCAATGATAGTAGCCGGACAAAGTAACCTAGAACTGATGCTGGAGCATCACCTGTAATTTCCAGGATACCCAACTTCATCACCAACAAACAGAAGAAGTATCGTGTTTGGGCTCATTAAAAAGGTCTCAATGAATAGGTTATAGATCAATGGTGATCAGGGTCTGATGATGGAGTAGCAACGAGGAATGAGGATAAATTAGGAACAAGCTTCACTGTGGGAAACATACTTAACGCTCCGCAAATTTAAGCGAGGCAGTAAATTTAAAAAGCAGGAAGTAAAAGTTAAAAAACCCCCGACCCAAAACAAAAACCTCTTAAAAGTAAAAAAAAAATACATTTATTGGCCTTTTAAGTTGTAGGTAATATTTTGATCATAACATTGTCACGTCGGGGGACGGTCAATGAAAACGTCAAACAGAGGAGGCCCAGAAACAATGAATATAGCTATGCTATTGTAGAAAGGATAAAGTTTTCATTAGCCGTCCCCCGACGTGAAGACACTTAGAAATAAACATATGTTTGCCATTTTATAGATTATAAAGCGAAAACATTATTCAAAGGTCTATAGTTTAGTTTTAATACTCTTAAAAGACACATCGCCAACCACTGGCATAGTCGCCTCGACTTGATCCCTGTTATACTCACCCTGTAGGTATATTGTTTGGCATTTCAAATATTTTGTAAAGGCACTTGTGAGAAAGATCGAAATGGCTTGGGTAAACCCCCGAGGGAAACGTCTAGCCGCCGAAGCCCTCTTTGGGATAAAAGCTATACTTACTACAGTTTTAGGCGTTTCGTAATACTTCTCAGTTTGAAACACTCTTCATCTACATGATTATACGGTACAAATCCGATTAGGAATAAAGGGTTCCCAAATTTAGCCTTTAAACTTAACTTCTTTTAATTTTTCAAGCAACATTAATATAAAAGCACTCTACTTTTCGTTTTAAATTGTATATTTATCGATAAGTCCTAATGATTTCCTGTACGTTAATTATTGCAGAAAACAATCCCAGTAGGTACGCCGCCCGACACTCGCAACACAAGGAGAAGTTCGTAAACAGGCTTGGCTTAAAATATAGCATCCAAATTAGTCTGGGCTGCGGGTATTAGTAGCTAGTTTCCTGCCACGTCAATCAACGCCCTTACAGACCTAACTTTAAGTCTAAAAATACTTTTGGGTTTCCCTTATTTTCGGTTTCAACGTTGAATTCCGTATTAATCAACGCGCTAAAACGTGAAACTCCTAATGAAGTTGAGATGATTGTCTGAAAACCCTAATCTATGGGAGACAAGTTGGGCGCCTGATAGAGATGATAAAACTTTTGTTAAAATGAAACGAACCTCAAATTCCATTTTATGATAGAACCAATTTATACTTCGTCATTGTTAAGTTACAAGAGTTCGCGAGGTAAATTAAAAACGTATCAACGCCAACGGTAACAATATTGTGTTAGCTGATAAAATCAGCAATAAAGAAACAGAAAAATGGCGACAGTTAACCTGCGCAGTCTAATATTAAGTTAACTACTAAGTAGCAGAGTGTGCAATTGTACATGTGCATGGTATTTTATGGCAGGATATAGCCAATGTATAAGTATGCAAGCACGCGCGGGAACGAAGGGTCAACAAATACATTACCCGCCAGTTTGTTCCCGAGCTAAATACACAAGCTATTCGTCTTCCAGGCACTTTCTATTGGGTTAATAGAGCAGGTGTGGGATAAGTGCCTCTTACCTTGACATTTACAGCTTGGTGTCGCAAATAAAGTAAAAAACAAAGTGTTATGGGTATACACGATGTCACACCCAGTAATAGGTTCTGCACGAAGATATTGGATACCATTATTCGTGACCCACTTCACCGTGATACGCCAAAGGTAGTGATAATACTCTAATGCGCTTTGTATTCTATTCCATCGAGCAGAAAACATGATCTGGTTTTAAATAATAGGCGCCTGTATGAAAATGATACTGTTCAAGAGAATATATTTTTAATAAACGTTTGCGGTGTGCTTTCGCGGTATACCTCGAATACTCGATATTGAGTATGGCTACAAATACATTCACTGCCTTGCATGCAGTAATTTAATATTCACATATATATTTTTTTATTAAACGGATTTTCTTTGCGTGCAACGTATTTATCATATCAGTTCATATAAAAACTCATTTTTATTGCGAAAATTGCTCCAAAAATCTATTGAAAAATTATTAGATTTTTGTAACCCAATCACGGTTTTACGGCTGATTGGATTTGGCTGTAATTTGGCACAGGTAGACTATGACCTGGATTAACATAGATATTTACCTATTTGTTTTTTTTATTTGTATTCCTGTGATATAATTTATTAACATCTGGACGTGTACCGTGGGTATTTTATGATGTGCGCCTTATTTGTGCAGACTAAACCATATTTCCTTCCTTTTTCTTAACGTTCAGATACCTGTCCCTTATTTTTGTTTGCTATATATAAGTAACATCCAAATAGTTTTTATTTATTCCTTATGATTAGAATGAACGATGAAACCATTCCTCTGCCCCTATTAATTCATGTTATGTTATTTGCTTTTTGCTATGCGGTGTCGGCTTCCAGTCTAACCAGATTGTGCTCCTTTTGAATATTTTACATGGAATAACTGCCATCTGGCCACCACAACCCATTTACTGCTATCAATACGAAAAACTGACAAGTTAATATAATATTAGTACTTGTTCGAGTTTTAATCGAACACTCAGCGAAAATGCATAATTGCATTGAAAGCTAGAATGCACATTCGCTCGTCCACCAAATCGTGGGCCAGTTCGCGTTTAGATCTCATTAGAGACACCTCGTACTCATAACCATTACCTTTACCATTTTACCATAAAATTTTACCAATAAGTTAATTATAAAGTTTTACCATTTACTATTTCTTGTATGTAAGTGTTTTAGTGATTCAATATAGGTATTTCCCTTATAATTTGAGAGTTTAAGTTTTATCACATAACATAAACCATACTATCAATACGAGAAAGGTGTGTTAGGTCACCATAGCGCTGAACACTATTTTCTACAGTACTGTTTATTGCATCTTTCTCATTTTTATTGAGACTTCTGGAGGTAGGTATTTCTTCATATGTGTCATAAATTCATGCAAGTTACCCCAGCGTCATAACTCAGCCATTTCTCTAGGCACGTACACCCAACCGTTTATCTTCACTAACAAGTCGCCTCAGGGATCACTCTTAATAATAAATAATGCTAAAGGTCAAATTGTGACTGGCAGAAAGAAAGACACACCACTTTATGGCCAGACTATAAAAAAGTGCTCTTTATCGCGACATTCTCGGCGAAATAACTGGTTTAAGTGAAGACAAAAGAAACACTAGCAAGCTTTAATCGGTGACGACACAAAATCATTTAGAAAGTTTGGAACTTCCGCATCACACGTAACCTCTGCAAGTACTACAACATAATGACAAAACAAGTTTGCAACTTACAGTCGTGCACCGGAATATATGTTAGACATCTATTGTTGGGTTCTTGAGAAACTATAACTCTATTTAACTTTTGCAAAAGTTGAGACTTTCAAGGACGGTATTATGCATATCGATTCCACGAAGGAACGGACATCGAACCGCGAAACGAGTTAAAAATACCGGCACCGGCGGCCGGTCGACCGGCATCTGTGGGCACACCGGTCAGACTACTCTGTCGGCCACATGCGTTTGTTTACTATCTGCTTCGATCGCGGCTGCGGCACCGACGGTGGCCGCGGTGGGCCTAGTCGACGATCACATTGCAAATTTTGAACAAAAAGTTTTTTCTTGCGAACTTACGGCGGAGGCCCCAATCCATGTCGAGGCGCGCGGTAAGTGAGGCGCGTGGCGCGGCGTCTGCGAGGCGACTGCCGCGTCCTGCGCCCGCACGTTCCCTCTCATGTATTCCCATTGTGAGCCGCGGCGAGCATTGTCCGACCCATGAGGAACCTCGCGGAAATAGTGGACACGCCGACACAGTGCAACCACCAACTAAATGCTACTACATAAAATACTTTTACGAAGAATCTCCTCATTGAGATATACATGAATGCATTTGAACGCTCTTGATAGGTAATAGTTTTGAATCACATGCAGAATATATATTTAGTCGAACGACACATGCCAAAAATATGTGAGTGTCAGTTCCAGAACGCTCCTGACGTGGTTGGTGATTATTCCGGGTTTTAACTACATCATTGCTATTGGCAGTAGCCTTTCGGTTTTCTCAATAGAAATCATGGAAGTAAATGGAGTGTCAGCTGCCAAAACAATTTCCTTCATTCGTGTTTTATTTAACTTATATTTGAATAATATTATGATTTATAAGCAATATATTTTGAATATTATAATGTATGGCTCGTTGGTCTAGTGTTCCCAAGCGGTACTATTAAGTATGAGGTCCTGGGTTCAATTGCTAGATCGGGCAAAGTGTTATTGGGTTTTTCTATATGGGACTTAATCGTAACTGGCGATGGCGTAACGTGGGTGTGCTATAGGTACACCTCTGCCAAACCCTTTGGGCAAACAAGGCGAGATGTTATGCTATATGTTATTATGAAAAGTTTAAGAAGACTGAGGAGAATTTTATAGAAATGTATTTAATGAAGTTTCGAAGTGAAGTCTAAAGCAAAAAACCCTCCTTACCCTAAATAATTAAATTTAGTTCTGTTCCTCCCTTCAGAAACCGCCCTCCATATCTATACATAGTACCTTCCTCAACTTCAGTTTGGACCAAAGAATTTGTAGGTCGGGCTTATTGATGAAAAGCGTTATCGGACAAATCGCTACTGCCTACTCATTCATTTCCCGTTGGAGATTCGATTCCATTTTATATGTCCATCAAATGTCCTATATTAGATCATTGTTCTCCTACACTTTGGCAAAGTTGGTATCAGAGAATTATCAAGGTTGTTTTTTTATTACTTTGTTGCTTTCAGTTTTATTTGAAACTACCTTTTGGCTGCGGTTGCGCCCACGTCTAAGTCGGAAATTGTCCTACGGGAACGTACTACCAAGACAGAAACCCTAAGTCATGATCTACCGGTGTGCCAAAAATCGAATGCCGTTTAGCCGTCTAGGCGTGAAAAGGTTACAGAAAGAAAAATAGTTGTACTTTAGTATTTAAGTATAATATTAGTATGGATTTTAAATTTCTCGTGAAACAGTAGGTAGAGTAGTTTTTTTTTAATTCGTGTCCAAGTTAATATAGTGTTACAGTTCGCAAAGAACCAAGCGCGACAATGATTTAACTTTCAACCCAATTTGTGAGAGGTCACGTCCAACTGCTGGACTCCGGTAAACTTAGATTCGATTGTAGCACGACTACGTCCTCATAATATTATGTAGATTATTATATCTAACTTGAATCCTTATGATCCTTAAGTATCCGATAACGTGTGGGATATTCCTATAGGGAAATCATTTGTCTATTTTGCTCCGGGACGTTTAGTATAGATTCTGATATTGATTACATTATAAACATTTTAAAATATTATTATGATATATTGTGTTCTTTCATTTGGCGGTTGACAAATGTAACTTTTATCTTGTATTTTTTCGGTATGACAAGGTAAATACGTCCCTGGGTTTAGTATATCTCTGGGGATAGACCCAGATGCATTAATGTTTATATAGATAAACATTAATGCACCTGCAGTTTAATATAAGAGGTCCTTATATTAAATTCTGCCGCAATGCATCAATGTTTGCTAAACTAGGCTCGAGTATGACAGATAGAGCAAGTATAACCCGAATAAACACAGGGGACAAATTCCATCCCGAAATCGAACGTCCAACGAGATTCAATTTCGATATTTGCAGTGAGACAAAAGTTCACTAAGTAATGAACTAACTTTTACTCTCTCAGTTAGATCGAATAGAATGTGGGGCCTTCACCAGTTTGGACTTATTTGGTCACACTGAGTTCTAGCATAGATAGAGATAAGTTAGAAAAGTTGTTACCAAATTGATATAATATTTATAATTGGTTTCTTACCAAAATCTCTGCGATTTGGGTTTCGCCGCGTAAATGTCGAAAATTATCCCACGGGGACGTAGGTAGGTAGTAGCGGGATAAAAAGTATCCTATGTATGAATCCAGGTTATAAACACTATCTGTGTGCCAAATTTCATTCAAATCCGTCATACAAACTCTCACATTTATAATATTAATAGGATAATAGGATGTAAAGAGAAAATGGACTGTAAAATTAAACATGAAAAACAGCGTGATCCGCATAGAGAGCCACGCAAAATTAGCACGCTCAAAGGCAGCTTAGCCTGATGATTTACATGAAATGAAAAAATATTACCATACAGATGAACGTTCTATAGGGAAATTACCGCAAAAGGCATAACACGCGCGTGAACCTTGAACATAATGTTTTACTGGAATCGTAAATTGCAAAACGTAGGTTAAGCTGTATTGATCTTTTACATTATTATTAAAATAAGCTTTTTCTATGAATATAGTTATTAAAGAGTGTATTTTATTTTAGTAAAAGAATTCTTAATAAACATCATTTACGACTGTGCTCAGCCAGATGGTGGCGTTAAGATGGATGCAATTAAGGTAGCCCGCAAAATTCAAAATTTCTTCCGTTTTTGCAATTTGCAAATCAGTGTTAGCAGGCTTAGCATGACGCTTTCTATTTCTACTCTACTGTAGAATAGAAATCGCCTATTTACATTTCTCTGTCTATTTGGAAACGTCATTTTTGTCTACTCTCCCGACGACAACACGCTTGTCTACGGTTCCCGTGCTAAGCCTGCAGATTGTATGTTGATTATAAATATGATTTGCGACCGTAACAAATATGGCTTTACAGACTTTATAAACATTAATATCATCAACACAACCCTCTCAGTTCATTTAATCCCATTGAATGACTCTTTTATGAAATAGTCATTCATTCATGTTACCATCGCTAATCATATTTTGTTTAGCAAATAGCCTGACACACACCTGCAAACTGCAAAAACATAAGAAAATTTGAATTTCGCGGGGTACCCCTTAAAGGCGGGTATTGACCGGCATTACGGGGTATAATGTAACATGTTACAAAGCGAGCAATCGTGCAGCGAGTACGGGGAAACAAGCGAGAGCAACACGGATTTTAACACACGGCGTAACGACATGCTCGCTGCGAATGTTACATTACGCCCCGTTATCGCCGATCAGTATCCGACATTTGGCACCCAGTAATTCACACAGTACCGTTCTTCGAGGAAGGCTGATGTCTAAAGTTGCGGTTGCGAGCACCCAACTACCTACCTCACCTTGCCTTTACCTTAAAGTTACCTTTAGGAAAATGATATTCACTCCCTCCCCTCCCAAGGGGTAATAGCACTTATGATGATGAACCAATTCAGAAAAGGCAAAATATAAGCATCTGATTCATGCATTTTCATTTCATTAGACTTGTACAGATTGCATTTTTTTATGGAATAGCAGATACATTGGAAAGATGCCAATAGATTCAAAGATAGCCACCCGGTAAACAAATACTTAACTAGTATGAATAAGTATCTACATGAAAACTTCGAAATTGAAAATGGATTGCATTGCGGGGACGTCGACGCGCAATCCGTTACCACGAATTCATTACATAGCCCACCAGAGTAGATATTCATAAGTTATTTAAAGAAAAAACCATTTTAGGACCGTAGCATTCCACTTTTGTATGAAACAACAGTTTTTTTTAAACAGACGACAAATGTCTACTCTAAGAGCAGGCACGGTCCGAGGGAGGGGGTCCTAAGGGTCATGACCCCCGTCCCCCCCCCCCAAGCCGTAAACGTCAAGCTTAAAATAGTAATTTTTCGAAAATATAACAAATTTTCTTATTTATATATAGGTAGTCTTTGTCTGTGACCCCCAAAGTCTGGCTGCGACCGCGCCTGTCTAAGATGCGGCGACAAATGTCTAGTCTGAGAATTATTTTGTGTGTCGATGTACTTTACACCATGTATATCTAAAAGAAATATACCGCAAATGTCACAAATAGATATGTAGAGTACATATCTATTTGTGACATTTGCGGATCACATCCAAAATTCATACTACATGAGAATGTAATAATAAACACAAGATTTATATGCACAAGTTGCTGTCAGTACGAGAAGTAAGTGAGCTTGCTCTGATTCTATTCCGCGCGAGTTAACCATTTTATCGGCGTGGACACGTACGACGATTGAAATGTCGTCGCTGCCAACGACGAGATTGGATGTCGAGAAAACATTTTTTTATTAAGTTATTATTTTTGTTTTTCACTGGTATTTGAAAACGAAATAGTTTGCAGATCAAATCGACAAATCTACTTTGTATCTTCAAAGCTACATCCTATCTCTATCAATACTATTTATATCCATAGTAATATTATTTAAATTAAAAATATTATTTATTTTATTACAATAAATTTGAAAAATGCGAATATTTACGAGAACTTTAATGTCTGTCTGTTACGTGTTCGCGGAAATTTGGCACACAGGTAGACCTGGGTTCGGAGTGTTAGGACATAGGATACTTTTTATCACGATAGTAAAGTCTCGCTGACCAATTTCGACCTCCACTTTTACGCAGCTTGCAGTAGGAGTAAACTGGTAGAAATTGTCGCGTAACGAAAAAGCGGTTTGCTCCCTCCATGCGACTTTCTCTTTTTCTTTTCCTTTATTTCTGAGAGAGTAATAGTTTTCTTGGTTTTCGAATGTCCTGAAGCCAATAGTGAAGAAAAAATTATATGAAATCTAAGATAAGCAGCTACGAAAACTTAATTATTTTTCTTCATGGGTCGTGTTTTTGTTCCTAAGGGAACGCACACGTGTTTTTATAACATGATACAAACAAACCAGACTCTTTTTGGAAGGAAATGTGTCAAATAAGTAAACAACATAATATCCGCTTCCAGCAAGTTTGGTCCAAAATATTAAAGTAAAATAATCACATTACTCTCCTTTACGTCGCGCAGTCGGGTAATAAAATAAAACAGGAATTCATAATTTCGAGTGTTCTGACCACAACCGAGATTTCTGAAATCGAGGTAGATGCTATTTCCGAATCCGATCCGGGAGAGTCGAGAGGTAAAAACACTTCCGTCGACCGCTGCTCGTGCAGATTTGTTTTTTTCTCGTAGAAATAACTCGACATCCTACCGATTAGATGGTTCTAACTCTTGTATTAGTAAACTTCTACTTGTATGATATTGATTGAGGTAGTAGGTATGGCGAACTTTGAGCACTGAAAATAATTTCTACCTACCTACCTTTTTTTCTAGCCATTACGATGCCTAACATTTGAAATACTCTCTATATCAAAGTTCAAATATTATTATGATGTGACTATAAAACAGAAACGTGCTCCGATCCAATATTACCTTCACATTCACATATGAGATTGGCTACAGAAATATTTTTTTCATAAGAGAATCTCGAATTCTGTAAGTAATTGTTGTGAGACCTTCACGAAAAATGTCGATAACTGGGAACAAAGTTAATTTTAGTTTCAGGTACGATCTTAGCACATACTAGCCTTATCTTACAGGATTAAGTTTAGTAAGATCTAGATTTTCAGTGTGTCTTCATGATCAAAATAATATTTGCCTCCGACGCGAGACGCTATAAACCCACAATACTTTTTCATGTAATACGATTTTACTAAAATATAACGTTAGGAACCAGCGTGTTCTGTATGTCAACCGCGGACATTGGGGGTTGACATGTTTTCACCCTGATGCAGGTAGTAATCAAGTTGCCGTATATTACGTAAGTATACCTCTATTCAAATCTGGAGACAGCAATGACGCCAACAATTATAGACCAGTATCCGTGCTGCCGGTATTCAGCAAGGTGTTCGAAAAGATAATGCTCAATCAAATGCTTAATCATTTTAACACCAACAAAATCTTATACGATCAGCAATATGGTTTCACCAAAGGACGTTGTACGACTGACGCCGGTGTTACCTTATTAAAACACATATTTAATGCTTGGGAGGAGGCCCAGGATGCCATTGGAATCTTTTGTGACCTCTCCAAGGCATTTGATTGCGTTAATCACGAAACCTTGCTCTTAAATCTTGAGCATTACGGACTAGGTAAACTTGCGCTCAGTCTAGTAAAATCTTATTTAAATGATAGACAGCAAAAAGTTCATATAAATGGAGTCAATTCACTTGGTTTAAAAATAAAAATGGGTGTTCCACAAGGCTCAATATTAGGTCCTTTCCTCTTTTTAGTATATATTAATGATCTACCCCATTTATTAAAAAAACAACCACAAATGGTGTTATTTGCTGACGATACATCCTTAATTTTTAAAATAAATAGACGTGCATCAAATCTTGACGACGTAAATAACGCCCTACTGCTGGTGCAAAATTGGTTCACTGCTAATAATTTAGTATTAAATGGGAAAAAAACGAAATGCATAAGATTTGCTTTACCAAATGTTAAAAGTACTGATTGTGACATAGTATTGAATAAAGAGAAACTAGAATTCGTCGATAAAACTGTTTTCCTAGGGATCACGCTCGACTCAAAGCTACAGTGGAGTCCTCATTTAACAGCTCTTGCAGGACGGCTAAGTTCAGCAGCATATGCTGTAAGAAAAATCCGCCAATTCACTAATGTAGAAACCGCGAGGTTAGTCTATTTCAGTTACTTTCATAGTATCATGTCTTACGGTATTTTACTATGGGGACGGGCTGCAGATATTGAGTCTATTTTTATTCTGCAGAAAAGAGCCATCAGAGCAATATATGGCCTCCGTAGGCGAGATTCTCTAAGGGAACTTTTCAAAAATATTAATATCATGACGGTACCTTGTCAATATATCTATGAGAACATTATGTACGTCAGGAAAAATTTAAATCTTTTCAGTAAAAGAGGTGAAAGACACACCGTTGGGACTAGAAATAGGGACCAATTAGTTCAACCAGGCTTCAGACTGGCTAAAGTAGACTCATCCTTCATGGGGTACTGTTTAAAATGTTACAATAAAATACCTCCCCACATTCTCCAACTGAATGAAATGAAATTTAAATCTTGTATAAAACGCACACTATGCAGCCATGCTTATTATAAGTTGGGAGATTACATCGCTGATAAAAATGCTTGGCTAAACGCTGCTTGTCCAGCTCCACAAGGTAGGTTAAACCAAATTGATTAGCATTTGAAAACGTTGGAGCTGCTGAAGACTGTAAAAGACTAGATATCTTTGCATTGTATAAATTCAAACTTTTAGTATTGTATAATTGCATAGCATATGTGTGAGCACTATGTTCCTACTATAAAGCTACCATTTACAGGGTACGTCTTTCATTGACTTGAATGTGCCCTGGCAGCTAAGAGTATGTCATGCTCACTCAAATGTCTCGCTGGTGGTGGCGTGTGTGTTGGATCATTAAGTTCCCTTCAAGATGGTTGAGCTGAATGGTGCTGATCCACACGTCATGTTCGTGAACGGGCGCCGCCAGTAGGGACTGGTCATCTCCTAGCTCCCACGGCTTATTTTAATTTCTGAATTGTTATTTTATTTTTGTTTTAATTACGGACGCTTTAATGTGCACGTCTTTTTACATCGTTCTCACATTGATAAGTTCAACATAATGATGTAACCAACTTTTTGTAACAATACCATGATTTTAAAAGAGTGTCCATGGAGTTTCTTGCCCGTTCTTCTCCATAGGTACCTACGCTTTGGACTGGGCAATTAGCTTCATCTTTCTAACTCACCGACCTTGACAATTCAAAAGTGCCTGTAATTGGTTTATTTGAAATAAATGCTTTGAGTTTGAGTTGAAAAGAGGTCTGGCACCAGTTTCCGCGATGATACTGTAGGAACCCTAAGGTCCCTTGTGTACCGGGGTCAATAAAACGATTTTATGCGTGTCTTTATAAATTATTCCGTTTATTCCACGCTTATGTGTTAACAGCGCCTGTCATTTAAGTGATTTCTTCAGAGACACAACACCTATGCTAAAATATTTGAAGGGTTGTTCTAAATCCCCTTGACAGTTTGAATGTGATAAAGCCGTTTCGTTGCCTGCCGATACAACAGAAGGTTGCCCTTGGTACACAACCAACCTTTACAGTACATAGGTGGAACATACACATCTAATAACACGAAACCGTCTAAACACAAGTCTGGGATATAATGTACACTTCCAATACCCTAACCAAACAAAACCACAGACAGTATTTCCACATTGTATTTTTCAAGAATATAGCGTTTCTCTGTACTGCAGCATATGGGTCAAGTGGCTCATGCGCTGTCATCTCATTTTCACTTTACACGAAAACTAAACAACGCTGTTCTCAGCAGCTTCAAGCTTGCTTACACTTCTTGGAAGTGTAGCTCAGGTTGCGAATTTTTCCTTACGCTTTAGAAAATTGGAAACAATTTATTTGGAAAGTCCAAATTGAGATGCAAATGACAACATGAAAACTTTAAGACCTACGTTGGGCTTAAATGTGATGCAGGTTCATAAAAACCAAATGATGAGCTCAAAATCAAAATATTTTATTTCACATAAACCTGCAAGGGCACTTATGAAAAGTCAGAAGCTAGGTACACGGTTCCAATTTGTCGCTTCCTATGGAGAAGAGCCGGCAAGAAACTCCGCGGTTACTGTTTTAAAAATAATTGGCTTTTACAATGTTTTCAAATTACAGTGATAATAGGTGTTCGAGGACAGTACAGGCCTGTCAATAAGTACCAGGTACTTAGAGGAATGAAAATAAAGAATAGAAAATCGTCTATAAATCTACAGTCTGTAAGGCCTACAATGTTTTCTGATTCACAATATGTAAAAGAATCTACATAAGTAAAATCAACCTATTTAAACCAAGTGACATGATTTCCATGAGAATCACTAATAAATAGTCCATATTAGAAGTGACGTATATGACGTAACGTGACGTAATGACGAGAATATGTCAGACATTGTAAAATTTAAAAAAAAATTGTAATTTGGGAGCAGTTAACAGACTCTCACATAGTTTTGCTGTTAATGAGGTACCAGGGAAGCCACATGTGTAGAAGAAATTAATGCCAAATTTCCTTGTCCTCAACGTAGTCTTTTATCTTATAATATGCTATTTTGATAAGGACACGTTTGATGTGAGTTTCAAACTTTCCATCGCTAAGTTCTGTAACCGACTTTGGCAACTTGTTATAGAAGCGGATACTGTTTATTAGAAATGACTTGCTAGTTTTAGTTAATCTAAATTTTGGAATCACAATTTCATCTTTACTACGTGTATTTAGATTATGGAAGTCGCATATTTTATTGAAAACACCTATGTTTTTGCAAACACAAGATATTTTCTAGGATATAAAGAGAAGGCAGAGTACTAGTATATTAATTTCGTTGAATTTGTTTCTACGAGACTCGCAAGGCCCCATTTTATAGATTGCGCGGTTTGCCCTCTTTTGTAGAATGAAAACTGAATCAACGTCAGCTGCCGATCCCCACAGCAGAATGCCATAAGACATAATACTGTGAAAATAAGCAAAGTATACTAACCTAGCTGTGGCTACATCAGTCAACTGCCTTATTTTTCTTACTGCGTAAGCAGCTGAGCTTATTCTACTTGAAAGAGCTCTAATGTGGGTACCCTATTGCAATTTTGAATCTAAAGTAATTCCTAGAAATACAGTTTCCGAAATAGTATCTAGTTTCTTGCCATCAAGTTTTAAATTTAGACCTTCTTGGGGTACATTTGGTAATGAAAACTTAAGACATTTAGTTTTGTTCGCATTGAGTTAAAGATTATTAGCCGCAAACCATTTCGAGAGAACAGCTAGACTATCGTTGACATGTAAGACTTCCGTATCTTTTCTATCTATTCAAAAAAAAAAAGAGAAGTGTCATCAGCGAATAAAATTATATCCGAGAAGTTAGCCACCAGGTAAAGAAGATCATTAATATAAACTAGAAATAAAAAAGGGCCAAGAATCGAACCTTGAGGCAGGCCCATCTTAACTAGAGACCCCGAGGACGTTGCCCCGTTAACATTTACTTTTTGCTGCCTGTTTCATAAATAGGAAAGTACAAGAGCAGCAGCTCGTCCACGAATTCCGTAGTGGTGTAATTTACAGATGAGTGTATTGAGGTCAACGCAGTCAAACGCTTTTGAGAGCTCACAGAAAATGCCAATTGCACCCTGGGACTTCTCCCAGGATTTCAAAATGTGACAGATGAGTTTTACTCCCGCGTCAGTCGTCGGCCTACCTTCGTGAAACCAAACTGTCGACTATGTAAAATCCCATTTGAATTAAAATGTGACAACATCTGGTCTAGCATGATTTTTTCATAAATTTTGCTCAATGCTGGAAGCACAAATATAATTCTATAATTACAGAGATCACTCTTACTACCCGATTTGAAAATTGGTACTACTTTACTATGTTTCATTAAGTCAGGAAACGTACCGGTGTCTAAACATTGATTAAATATGCCTGTTAGGACTGGGGCAATTGTGTCAATGATATCTTCAAGAACCTTAACGGAAATGCCACATAAGTGTTTCAGTGTTTTTTATGTTAAGACTTTTAAATGCTGTTTTAATTCTGGCAGTAGAAATGGGTTGGAATTCAAAACTTGGAATGTCCTTACTTAAGTTTTCTTTGCGAAGAGATGCAGCTAATTCAGATGATGAGGGGAGAAATTTCGTAACCTCTATTGGGATGTTGGTAAAGAAATTTCCTAAAGTTTCAGCAACTTTTAACTTATCTGAAATGGTTTCATTATAAATTTTTAGAACTAACTCATTCTGATCTCGCTGTTGTATGTTTCCAGTTTCTTTGTTATTACCTGCCACACAGCTTTTATTTTATTTTTAGAAATACTAATTTTGTTACTTATTAATTTAGATTTAGCTTGAGCGCAGACTCTTTCTCAGTTAATTAACAACCATCATCAGGCTACTTATTTTGACGAAGAAGAAACACTTTCTAGATGAATTTCGTTTGAGAACTATCGACTATACAAGCTGGCAGAGACATTGACGTGCATACTGTAACCATGAATTAGGTCTAAAGAATTTATTTCTCATAAGAACTTACAGTCCACTTATAAATGAGATACAAAGTAATAAGTATGATAATACAGTACAATATAATTTCCTCTAGAGTATTAGAAGTTATAATGTACATACATGTTTCTTAAGCGTATTTTTAAATTTATTCACGTTATCGCATTCTTTTATATCGTCCGGCAAATCATTGACCAGCTGTGCTCCTTCGAACAATATAGTATTTTTACCGTAATTAGTGCGTACGCTGATAACTTCAAGTTTGTAATCTATTTCTCAGATTATATGCTATTGCTTTTTTCCTTTAGTTGTATGCTAGTTTGTATTAAGAATTCAGCACACGATTCTAAACCCGTAATTTTTAGTTGATTATTTAAAAATATTGCTCTTCCACACATTTTGTCCGAGTGGGTATTACACGTTTCTATTTAACAGCAAATCCTTTTATTTATTAATTTCCGACGAAAAATTGTGCTGAATTTATGGTAACAGTTTGCGCGTCGATATCCCCGCCTTTCTGTATTTAGCTTTAATGTGCATGTCCATAAAAAGCTATTATTTGCATAAACATTTATTTGAAAACATCAGCAAGGGACCTTGTCCCTTTAAAAAAATATATATATAAACCTTATCACGTCTCCTAATTGCGGCAAGGCGGATGTGATTGATCAATTAAATCCATTCCAGCGTCTTTGATTTTTTACTTTATGCCGTAAATTCTACCGACGATCTCGTCTCGTCAAGTAACCGAGTCAGCAAGTTCGCGGCAGTGCGCTAACCCTACGCTATAACATTATGCGACAGAGGCAACGAGCCGTAAGAATCAGCCAGCCACTAAAAGCCATAAATCAAATTTTCCAGTTATTAAAAAAGGCAATTTCACCTAATCGGTAGCGAATGCTGTTATCATTTAAAGGCACAATAATAATCTGGCACGCGACGTCACATAGTTCGCAAACCGTAGTTCATACACGAACTTGCACTAAACTTATAAAAAATGCATTTGGAATCCATTGATTTATAGGCAAGTAGATTTAAAACTATTTAAAATATTCTTATTTTGAAAAGTGGGATATTCTGAACCAAAACATTTCAGTTAACATATTACAGCCAATATAAATTTCAAATTATGTGCAAATCGTAAGGGGCAATTATGATCTTGAAAGGTTAAAAATAACTGAAATTACGTGCGCACTGTTAACTAGTAACTGAACTTGATAGACAATATGAATTATTGACAAAGTTCAAATTCCTTACACCAAGGATTTTTCTGAAAAATGGTCACAAAAAAACAACAACATAAAGCTAAGATTCCGAATTTAATGAGGAGCATGGTGTACTTACTTCTTGTCATATTCATCAGGGCCAGCGGGCATTCGTCGTCTTCCAAGATGTATTCCGAATTGTCAGTTTTGTCCTCCTAAGAGCAGACAGTAATGTTTAGTTTACAGGTCAATTATATACACACAGTTTTTGCTATTGTCACTTTACCGGCTAAATACCGAACCGATTTTGACGAATTTTGCGGAGGCAATATTTATGAAGAGCCAGAAGGATTAATAAATAAACTTTGCGTGCCGAACGGTAACGGCCTTGTTGTAGTCACGACATCCATCCCCATAATAGTACTTAATGTCATTAATACCAATATTAATCTCTAAGGGCCTGTTTCACTGTTTCCGTATAGGAACTAAATTAGGCAAATAGAAAAATTGACACAGAATTCACTTGAATCTACCAGATTAGTTTACCGGGGACTTACCAGGAGGTGCAGACCATAAGTAGCGAATACAACAATATGACAAACTAAATACTAAGTATCGTAACGGAGTTACTATTGAATTAATTCGGCACCTGGCTCAGATATCATCATCACCCGTCATGTTCTACTAAGGAGAAGCGGAAAAATGTGACAGGATGATGACATGACGCAGAAGGTGTACCGCACACCAGCGAGGTACCAAATAAATTCAAGGGAGTTACAAAAGATGTTGTGACAGAAATTGAAACAGAGTATGCTTAGATGGTTTGGTCGTGGCGGCAGGATGATTGAAAGGCGACTAACGAAAGGTTTATTCACAAAGCAGATTTGAATATAAACGCCGGGAAGGAACGCCCTAGTAGGTCATTTGCTGCCCTTATTATTATACAGGGTGACATGGGACATCGAAGCGCAAACTGTAACCATAAATTCAGCATATGATTCTAGATCCCCTTGCATATAAACTTGTCGGTTTTCACAAAAAAAATATGCAATGTCATATAAAAGTTCAATACCTACGCGGTTAAATGTATAGAACAGCATTTTTTTTTAATAACCTACCTTAAATATAAAAGCATGTAACAGTTTGCGCGTCGATGTCCCTGCCAACCCATGAATATTCTTCAAAAAGGTAAGGTACGTATTACTCGCAACCAGCGTGCGTGTAGGACCAGATGTATAAACGTAATTGAAGCAAAAGGAGGATGCAAATACTGACGCAGGCGCAACAAACGTTTAGCAGTTTCTGTCTACCCTCATGGGAAAATAAAAAGGCGTGAGTTTATGTGTGTATGTTTTGTTTATGTATTACCTGCACAATACAGAACTGCAGCGGATCTTGATACGACATGCCGTACTTGTCGAGCGTCTCTCGCAGGACGGTGGCCGCCGAGTCGTTCACTGACAGCAGTAGCGTGACGTATGACACGTCGGGCCGCAGTATTGAACCGTATACCCTGAGGGTACCACCTAAATACACATACACTTATCAGAAATTAACTCATATTATTGTCATTGATGTTTGATTATACCTTCCTCTATATGGGAGATGTGCTAAGGTAAATTCAAATGCAGAAGAACAATACAGAAATATGTTAATACAGTTGATATTAAAATAAACTTATAGCAATCATTTTTACTAGTAAGTCCTTAAGGGCTGAAATTCAAGTTTTCTTACATAATTTGCAAATTGCTCGTCAATATCAGGTTGTACATTGATTAAAATATGATTCGTGACCATTAAAAATATGGTTTTACAAGAATTATTATCATTAGAATCAGCAATACAACTTCTTCAGTTAGAATAGGGTATTTTATTCTATATGAGAAAAAATCTAAAATATCTCTATATTATTGAGATAGCTTAGGCAAAATACAGTCAGAAAATGTTAGTTTAACTTTATGAAACAACAAAAAATATTAAAATATTAAAGATTTCAGTTTTTTTATCTGTTTTTGAACACCATGAAATAGTAGCCGCCATGTTATTACGTCATACGGCATGTCAACTCAGCAACTTTGTAGGTACTTTTATTATTTTTGTAAACAAAGTAATTTATTTTATTTAAATAATATTTTGCATTCAAGAACAGCAAACCAACGATAAGTAGAAAAATAAGTCATTTTCAAATTACAAAACAATTGTCTTACAAAATATCAGCGCATTTGTTTAAATAGCAAACTGACGTCATACCCACAGAGCAATATGGCGTCCTCTGCGTCCAGCCTTTTCGTCAAATTACGCGCGAAATTTGAAAATGTAAAATTTAAATGCATTTTTATGACACTAATCGATTTAATAAAAATGTTGTGTTTTTAGTAGTTTATTAGCAGTCTAGGAATCTAAATAAGACACTCTTCAATAACGAGTGTAATACGTTATTGGCCTCAAACGTCATGATTGCATGAAATTGTCATTCAATAGGGTAACATGGACTAAGAGAGATGTATTGTTGGTTTATATTATATTAATAAACATTAGTTACTATATTTAAATCAACATACAACCTGATGCTAACATGCAAATTGTAAGATAATTTAAATTTTGCGGGCTACCATGACGCTATCGCCTTAACTACACACAAACTGCATTTTTTAGGTTAGATCACAACCAGACTGTCCTGCTTATGATACGTCACACACCGCCGCTTACGGCCATCTGTTATATCGCAACCTTCACAAGACCGTTGCTATTTAAGAGATAAAACAGCAAAAAATTCTAGTGTGTCTTTAACTACACAGGCCATTTTAAAGGATGACAACAAGGAACAAGACAACACTGCTAAACGGCAGTGAGATGTGTGGTGGTACTTCCCGAGGCGAGCTTCTTAGCAAAGAATTCTACAACAACTGAACTTGTCTGCTAGTAACAACAAACTGAGATCTCCATGGTGATCACTGTTGTTTCCACTTTCAGTTTCGCGTTTTATTACCATAGATTATATCATGTTACGGAATTCTTTTTACTCTACAATGACATTTTAGATGGGGCATCTAGAAGAATCAATATTTTTCTTTTGTTATTGATATTCAAAAGTGTATTTTAATGGCCTAACTGATATAAATTATGACTTTGGCGATGACTAGTACTCTCGGGTTAATTACTTCATTAGTTTCTACTCTCGGAATCACATCTGGAGCACAAAGATACAGACTAACTGTCTAGTTTGGGGCTCACTGTAACTAATAGTAGTGAAACCTAGCTCTAGGTAATATTCAAAGCCACATATAACATTTTAATTTAACTAGTATTACCTGGATATTAAACAATTTCTATTCTATATCATCTACTTCAAATTTGATTTTGGAACACTTCGATTGAAACAACAGACGATCGACTCTAGTTTTTGAGAGTTCTGCCAGGTATAAAAAAGTCTTAGTCCTGCGATACTAAGTCCAACGAAAGTAGTGTAAAGTTCACGAATTAATTAAACATGCGTGAGCTACTATATTACAAGCAAGTCGCGTGTCTCTCTGGTGGTGACTCATGTGGCAGTTGTTGCTATTAACTACTTACTACTGCGTTCTATTAACTGTGAAGCAGATGTTTAGAAATAGTCCGCGTGATACATCACAAGTTCAAATGTCAAGTTCACGCCTAAAATGTAGGTACTTTTCTTTTTGGATATTATAGAACTCTGCCTGTAGCTACTTATCTGGAAAAAGGAAAAGATTGGTACGAAAATAGCACATTTAGGTACTATCAGTATTGAGAGAATCAGATGATCACAATACAATAAGATTCAGGATCTCGTCATGTCATAATTCGCGGTTGGTGTTTTGGCTCTCGACTCAGCGCATAATCAGCCTGTAATGTTCCTACTGCTGCGACTCAGGCCTCCTCTCTTTGACAGGAGTGGGCCGTAATCCACCACGCGGGCCCAGTATGGGTTGGTAAATATCACACGTCTTCGAATCCTTGGTTCTAGTATATATATATAATATATCTCCTAACAATGTTTTCCTTCACCGTTTTGAGAGAATGATGAAATAGTTTACACATAGTAAAGCGCCCACGTCGCGGCCGTTACCACTGGGCCACCGCTACTGAGGCTTTAATAAAAGTCTTTATAGTCATGTGCCCGATGGGATTTCGCTTCAGCAAACTTCCTTACAAACTTTCATCCCCTATTTAACGCGTTTTTTTTTTGGCTTGGAAATCATCAAATAACTTCTCCCACTCTGGGTGGAGCAGGAGGGCGTGTCAGACTTTTTCTGACTAAAACCCACCCGTGTTCCCTCAGTTGCCTGTATGTCAGGGGCCACGGTATCTCTTTCGAACAACCCGCACCCCTAGGAGATAAATTGTACTATTATTATGAGGTACTGTTGAAAATAAAATTCACTTGCTTCTAGACCCAGTGGTTTAGTCCGTGCATTGTTTGTCAGTGAATTTGAGATTTTTTATGAAGTAGGTTCTTATACCTATATATGATTATTAAAAGTGTTTGGATCGTGGAAGTGTCGTCGCATTGTTTAGAAGTGTTTTTTGCTGTACTCCTTTCAAAGCATTCCTTTCTTTGTTTACATATTAGCGACGGTCTACCATGAGTCAGTCTCATTTATTTATTTACCGGCCTATTTGTATTGTTTGTTTTGCAATTTTATTAAATATCACACTCTAATAATGATTTTACTGTCTTTTACAATATTTAGCAAAAATAGGTATTTTATACTAGTTACTAAACTCAATTACTAGCTTACAAACTATATATAAATATTAACATTCTCACTAGCGAAGTTACTACTCGTTACTACTTTTATTTATTTTATCTGACACAAATTTATTTTATTTAGGTATGCATACACACGTCACTTTGCAGTATTGGTATAAAGCTGATTTACAACCGTCACCTCAGACGACAGGTCCATTTGAAAACCAGCGTCAGGCTCTAGTTGTCAGGCATTTATGCTGAATTGGGCCCTTTTTAGCGCAGCCGTGAGGCACACTTTGACGCACTTAACACTTTTTATTGGTTTTTTTATTTTATTATTTTGCTGTATATTGTGTGCCTGTTTAGTCTGCTAAATAAAGGTGTTTTCTTTCTTTCTTCGTCTTTTCTTTCTTATTACCTGTGTCAGGTCCCCCGTCCTTGGATTTGAACTGCTGCAGCTTCCGGCCCAGCTTCTGTTGCCGCCGGCGACGCATCACCGCTTCCGGGTTACTGATGCTGCGCATGAACGACGTCTCTGGCAGTTCTGTGCAGATAACCATTAGACAGATAGTTCCATTTATAATGTATGTCATAAGTTACAAGTGCTCTTGGGTGGACAGTAAAGGAGACTTTAATAATAAACTAGCTTTTACCAGCTGCCTCTCTCGCGTGGAGGAAATTATGCCACGGGAAAGTACTTCCGGGATAAAAAAGTATCCTGTGTTAATCCAGTTATAAACTATCCGTGTGCCAAATTTCATCTGAATTCGGCCGTTTTTGCGTGAATTAAGTAACAAACATCCAAACACACAAACTTTTACATTATTAGAAGGAAATAGGAAGCCTCTAAGGATGTGGTATTGTGCCAGGCAGGCTGCGAAAAGCTACAATGCTAAATCATTTAACGAAGTATGATAAGCCCGGATTTTCTTAATGTAATCTCAGCTTCGGGATAATTAAGACATGACACTTTACACTTTATTTTATGAACTTGCTGTGTTTTGTCTGCCTGAAACAAAGATCCATCGTAACCAGTATTTCGTAAATTAACCGAGACTGCTTAAAAAAGCTTTGGTTAATATTGAGTACCTAATTGTTTTTTACTGCATAATATATATAGATCAAACATTCCTAAGCTAGAATTAGTTATTCGCCTTTGTATAAATGACAATGTGTCACTCGCGTATTGTCCTTGCCAGACAAAAGAAACAACAACTTGTCTTCCAGCACGCATCACAATTATGTGAATCACAACTTGAGTGCACTATTACTTTATTTGTTTTGAACTTACAATAACTGCGAATGACAGGGAAAAGTAACCGAGAATAGGTTTTGATACGCATCATCAACAATCATGTTTCTTAGAAATGTGCAATACTTACGCGATAAAAATGTATGGCAGAGCAATTTTATATTTTATTTTTATAACCTCTTAAAAAAATATTTCCACGCAGGGGGATTGACAATCATGTACGGAATCTATGGTAATTGCGCAACAAACTTACAATACCAATGCCTTTTATTTTGACAATTCAACAATATTCAATACATACTGACGAATATTTCAAATGTATCATAGACTTTAGGAATTTCCCTAAGAACCCTTCGGATTGTGGTAGAAAGTGTGATACGCAATTCAAAAGACAAGTCTCGCTACAATTTCTCACACCTTCAATGTCTCGCAAATATCCGATAGCCAACAAATATAAAAGGAAATATCTCAAACTTAAAAAAAAAAAAACCCACATGTACACATATGAAACGTCTGAAGTTAGGTGCACGGTTCCAATTGGTCGTTTCCTATAGAGAAGAGCCGGCAAGAAACTCCACCGTTACTCTCTTTTAAAATAATTGGCTTATACAAAGCGACGATGCATGGACTGTCAATGATGATATGGTTAGAAAGGGTGTAACTACGGATGACGACTAATAGAGAAGTGTGGAAGAAAAAGACATGTTTCGCCGACCACATTTAAATTAGGATCTCCACACAGTGGGTGTCTGAAGCTGGATGGGGCCGCCGAGGCCGGCCTAAGAAGAGGTGGCGAGACGACCTAGACACGTATCGCAACGGTTGCATCGAGGTGGCCCTGGAAAAGGATGCCTGGAAGGAATTGGGGGAGGCCTTTCCTCAGCAGGAGAATGATAAGTGTTAATAGGTATGGAAGGGCAGTGTAGGCCACTCTCGCTCTTAAGTGTAGCACAACAAATAAAGCCTTAATTAAAAAGTAACCTGTGTAAAGTTTTTCGGCGACTGGTCTGTTTTCATCGTTGGTGTCGGATTTCAGTCTCGAAAGTTTTTCTTTTTTCTTCAGCTCTTTCTTCTCTCGTTTCGATAGTTTTCGTTTGAAGTTTTGATCTCCTTTGTCGTTCACAGCCGACAATGGGACCTGTGGGAATAATAGAGGTTTATTAAAATATGTTTTACTGAAAGCCATTCCATTACATTGACAATTATCAAAGACAGAAATGTTACCCATCATATAACAATCCCTTTCTACATGCATGGAGTCGATCAGACTGAAGCATTGTTATTTATTTATTTATTTATTTAAACTTCTCGCACATAAAAAGGTACAAAGGCGGACTTAATGCCTTAGGCATTCTCTACCAGTCAACCAAGGGTGGTGAAGAGATTAGATGGCAGGTGCTTAGGTTGAGAGGAACAACGACTACAAAGTATATCATAATGAATAATAAATAAGATTGGTTCATAAATAGGTTGCATAGGTTGCATTGTTGCGTTAGTCTGATAGACTGCAATCGGGTTGGGTTTTTTTTTAGGGTGGCAAATCATCAAATAACTTCTCCCGCTCTGGGTGGAGCATGAGGGCGTGTCAGACTTTTACTGACTAAAACCCACCCGTGTTCCCTCAGTTGCCTGTGTGCCAGGGGCCACGGTATCTCTTTCGAACAACCCGCACCCCTGGCAAGCATCCGTCTTTGCGCACCCCACCAGTTGGTGCTTTGAGGCATCGGGTTGAGTGGAATGGGGTTGGGGTTGTCGGGTTGGGTTTCTTTTGCGGTTGTCATCACTTTCGGACTTATCAGACCGAGAACTGCCTGACCAGTCAAATTATAGCTCCTAACTTTCAGTCTTATAGCCTTTTATTCGCTGTAGGGTCCAATAGGGTAGGCAGAGGTGGAAAGTGTAAATGAAAAAATACACACATTTATATTTTTAGCCTCAGCAAGAAGCAAGTTAAAATTCCTTACTTACTTCATCATAGAAAAATCCAATAACACCGCCCTAGAGATCGAACCAAGGACATCACACCAAGCAGTCTTGGTCTTTATATACTATTCTTCAGTTTTGGAAACTGGAATATTATAACAAACTATCTGACCCGTGCCCACCTCGTTGGGCGGTAAACATTTTTACTTGTGATGAAATTATGAGTATGGTTCGGTTAGTACTATATAAACTACTTTTTGTGACTTAAATATAAGTTAAACACGTTAGACACTATCAAGCTCTAAAACTTTTCTCTATAATTCAATTATATATCTATCATCGTTTTTTTTTTTTTTTTTTTTTGGGTGGGAAATCATCAAATAACTTCTCCCGCTCTGGGTGGAGCGGGAGGGCGTGTCAGACTTTTACTGACTAAAACCCACCCGTGTTCCCTCAGTTGCCTGTGTGCCAGGGGCGGCGGTATCTCTTTCGAACAACCCGCACCCCCGGCAGGCATCGGCCCTTGCGGGCCCCTCTGTTGCTGCTGACATCTCTTTGAGGCGGGCTTGGTCCTTACCGGACAGCGAGCTACCCATTACTCGCCGTCCGCAAGCCCGTGCCTACGGTGGCCGGGAATCAGCCTGGGATTCCCGACGCCCAGGGCGTCTCCTGCGAAGGCCACGGCTGTGAGGGCGCATGTACTGCATCTCCCTCACGTGCGCCGCCTCCCTCTTTGCGAGCATAACTGCTTCGCTGAAGGAGGCGACTGCCAGCCATGCCCTCTCGCTCCGTACCATGGCCTGGACCAGGGTCGGACGCGAGAGATCGCCGCCGCCGATCACCTCCACGAGGACACGGCGTTGCTCCGCCCAAGCTGGGCAGACCTCCACCGTATGCTCCACCGTGTCCTCTGGGCGATCTTCGCAATGGAAACACCCGGGCGTTTCCTCCCGCCCTATCCGAAACAGGAACCTCCCGAAACAGCCATGTCCGGTGAGGACCTGTGTCAGGCGGAAGGTGAGGACGCCATGCCGCCTCTCAAGCCACTCCTCAAAGAGGGGACTTACCGCCGCAATCGCGGCGTGCCCAGCACTGGGTTGCGACAATCGCACTTTCCACGTCGCCATGAGATCCTGCCGGAGCTCTGTCCGCCGTGCCGCGATTTCCCGCGGCAGCGGAGTTACGCCCCGGCGTTTGGCCTCCTCGCGCCACTCCCAAGTGAGCGCGAGGACGTTTGCCTCCAGATCCCATGGCGGTAATCCGGCAAGGAGGCCCGCCGCCTCACCGGAGATCGTGCGGTATCCCCGGATCATCCGGATGGCCATGACCCTATGGGCCGCCTTCAACCGGCGTGCTGGTTGGCGCCTCAATGTAGGCGCCCACACCGGCGCCCCGTATAGGGCCATGGCCCGCACGACCCCCGCGTAGAGCCTCCGGCAGGAGGCGTTTGGCCCCCCTAGATTGGGCAGGAGCCGCTTCAAGGCAGCCCCGGCCCGCTCCAGTCTGGGAGCCAAACGTCGTAAGTGCTCCGCGAAGTTCCACCGGCTGTCGAGGACAAGTCCTAGGTACTTCATCGTCGACTCGACGCCGATGTGAACCCCTCCCACCGTTATCTGGGAACCCGTCAGTGGCGCATTCCGAAGACCATGAAACCACATGGCCTCGGACTTGTGCAAGGCCACCTCGAGTCCCAGTTGCCGGATCCTATCGACGATTGTCGCAACTCCGTGTGTCGCTAAGTCGGCCGCCGCCTGGTACGACCTCCCTTGCGCCAGGACCAGCGTGTCGTCAGCGTAGCAAACTACGCTGACACCGCTAGGGAGGTCGGCGCGCAGCACCCAGTCGTATCCGATGTCCCACAGATGCGGCCCCAGGACCGATCCCTGTGGGACACCGCACGACATCTCTCGCCGGTTCCACTCTCCTAGGTGACCGGGGTAGATGACGGCCCTGTCCGTCAAATAGGCCTCGACCACACGACAGAGGTAGGTCGGCATCCGGTGATACCGGAGTGCCTCCCTTATGCAACTCCAGGGCAGGGTGTTGAAGGCATTGGCGATGTCCAGAGACACCGCCAAGACGACCCCACCCCGGGCCACAGCATCCCCCGTCGTGAGGGCTCGCACGCGCATGATGGCGTCCACCGTGGAGCGCCCCCTGCGGAAACCGAACTGGCTCTCCGCCAAATCCGGCCCCACCCGCACCAGCCGCCCGACGAGGCGGTCTGCAATGACTCTTTCAAAGAGCTTGCCCACCTCGTCGAGCAGCACGATGGGCCGGTAAGCGGACGGAGAGTCCGCGGGGCGCCCCGGCTTCTTGATGAGGACCAGTTTCCCCGTCTTCCAGTGACGTGGGAACTGGCCCTCCTCCAAGCATGCGCTTAGGAGCCCTCTTAGTCGAGGCCCGAGAGCCTCCAAGGCCAGGACCCAGGCTTTTCCAGGCAAGCCGTCGGGTCCTGGGGCGGTATTCTTGGCATTCAGCCTACGTACCGCCACTCTCAATTCTACCTCGGTCACCTCTGGAGCATCGTCGTCGTCGTCGGTGTGGTCCGCGTCGCGCACCGCAGGAGGCGGAGCCATGGGCGGGGGAGCGTGCTCCCCTCGCGAGGGGAACAGAGCGCTCACCACGTCCTGCACGAGCTGAGGCCGGAGACTCTGGGTCAGCGGATCAGATATCTATCATCGTTACGGCAGCATTCGTAAACGTTTCCGTTCGATCATTTTTTCTCCGACTTACTTTGCAAATCAGGCTACCACGAAAAAGATTTTTTATTTTTCGTATTAATATATAGCCTATGACACTCGCAAATAACCTGGCTCTCTATTGGTAAAAGAATTTTCAAAATTGGTTTAGTAGATCCAGAGATTACCCCCCTACAACCTCAGAAACTTTACCTCTTTATAATATTAGTACGTATAGAAGTATAGATATCGTGAATGAATATTACCTCGTTGTTGCTAAGGCACTTAAGTAGGAACCGTCCCTCCCGATCATCGGCATGCCAGTTGAGCTGGACCAGTAAGGGCTTCTCATGGGGCTCCAGCTTGCGCTCGTCGTCGGGCCCGTGTGTCTCCCACAGAGAGTAGGAGCCGAGAGATAACATGCGCATGTCCGGACGGAACTTCTCGATTAACGTCTCTGTTGAAGGAAATCGTGATTCGTAAACTCATTATTTATGAAAAGTCTTAAAAAACATACGTGTTGACGAAGAAAAGCTTTCAAGATAAAGAAATAAAGATTCAAGAATCTTTATTTGTGGAAACATGAGTACACATACAGAGCATGCAAGTTATTAAATTACATTATAGTTTAGATCAGTCATGTTTGGCCTTAGTAGCATACAAGTATTTAAATTTCGTCATCATAATTACGTAACAATTATTAAATGTCAATTAAAATTATCATCATAGCAATAATATGTTGTAAGCTAAGTTATGTTTCTTCTTTACTAAAGCTATAAAATGTGCTATTCGAAAGCCCCGTAAAAATAATTTCTGCCCGATTATATCAGTTGCGGGATTGTATGTGCGGAAACTTACATTCCTCAGATGTAGGTTAGTCAGTTAACATACTCTTAAGTTGTTTATATTTTGTAATAGCAAGTTATCAACTTCATTATCCGGTTGTACAGACTCGTTAATTATCTAGTACGTCGGTATGTAAGGAGGTGACCAGTTGGCTACGCTCCATCATAATAACTGCCTTGTGGTGACTTATATTATACTAGCTTCTGTCCACGACTTCGTCGGCGTGAAGTTTCTCGTTTTAACATAATAAATATCCTATAGCATCGCATCGCCCGGCCGTGATATTAATTCGTTTTCTGTCAGGCGTTCTTTGTGGTTTTTTTTTCCTTTTTACTTTTTACTACAATTTGACGCAACTTCGCATTGCGATGCACTAGCGCCGCTGAGTGTCTCGGGAGAGACACGAACTATTCGCGTCTTAATGTTTGTTGTGAACTCTCGTGGTCATGCAGATTTATTGTGTGTGCGTTCCTATACATACGTGGCAACAATGTAACAAATAACCCACACAATCATACAGGGTAGTCTAGTGGCTTTTTACGATTTTTTGCAACGAGACGAATTACGAAACTTACCGATTTGCATTGTTTCATTGAATTGTCGCTACATAAAAAACCATCTCTTTTTGTCGTATTATTTTCATATTCCGAGTAATTCCGACGCCATTGTTTGTTTTGGTTGTGAGCTATGATAGCATGTATTTAATTATTTATGACGTTGATAAATAGTGTGAAAAATAGATAATATTCACTAAGTTGTTCAGGTGGTGTGTGTATAGAAAAAAGAAAAAATGATGCATTTTCAAAACTACGTATCGGTGAAGTAGTTGTAGGTACACCGGATTTGCAATGAATAGGTACAAAACTAAAGGTAAAGTCAATCGTAAATTCAATACAAAACAATGATTGATTTAATTGCCTCACAGGTTGCATGCTGTGCAGGTACAGCAATCAGTTATTCTGTATTTTTTTTGCCTTTTTTTAATTTCTGCCTAGGGTAGGCAGAAATTCCAAGTCCAAAAATAAAAATTCTCTGTGCACGCCACTGCTTGAGGCAGGGAAGCGAAGAACCGATTATTATTGTAACACGCAGATTCTTAGATGATTTTTACACATTTTTGTAATAAACGAAAACATTATTGTTTCAGGTACTTTAATAACAGTAAATCACGGAGCATAATAGTTTATGTTCACTCTATAAAGTATTAAATATGTTGTAGCCTCGAGATAAGAAAAGTTCAATTTATTTATTTTAGCTAGATTGAATGGAGGGCGAAGCCAACTCTAGACTAATAATCTAATAATACTTATACAATTCTTTTACAGACTTATTATTTGAAAATAATCGTACCAATAACCTTAAACGTAGAACATGAAAGAGATAGTGATTTTTTTGCAGATTAATACACATAAAACTTTCAAATAGACATTTTTTTCACTGTCCCTGAAGTTAAGAGAATATCTTGTAACAGGGTTTAAGATTGACCCCCTCTTGAGACATCTTCGGTTGTAAGATAACGAACTTTCATAATTAAAAAGTCAAGGACTTTAAAAACTCCTCGGCAAAAGAAACATCAAAGAAAAAGGTAGCTTAGGTAGGTACTTAGTTAGAAAACTTCACCGGTATCTGAGTCTCGAGAGTTTCCCTAGTAGCGGTTGAGTGAAATCGTCTTTACGTCGTAAACGCACATTAGGTACAAGTTATAGGCACCAAGTCTCACCTATGACATCGCTCACAGTGGCGTCGGAGGCGACACGAATACATTTCGTTGCTATCTTCTGACCTGAATCTTGGAAATAGAACCGCATCACACCGTGGAACTCCAGATTCTGAAAAGAAGAACATTACAGGAAATTAGATACATTTTATTTCCATATCAATCAATCAGTATGCCTAGCTTTTTCTCAACTATGAACACACTAAGCGTTCAACTGACGACGCACCCTGGGCAGTAAGCCGCGCTAAAAACCTGCTGACTGGTTAGTCTTTTTACTGTGGCATATATTTTTGATCATGAATTGCAAGCACTATCATCGTCTATCTAGTCTTTACTCAACTATGTTGCGGTCGGCGTCCAGTCTAACCGGATGCAGCTGAATACCTGTATTATACATGGCTATCAGACCTATAAAACCCAGTTACTGGGTAACATGATACCCCTTAGTAGAGATAATTTTGTTACAGTAGAGATTTTTTGTTGTTCCGTTTGCATTTAGGGATGTGTTCCTAAACATCACATGCATAAACATATAGTCCCGGAAGTTCTAACAACTATCTGTAGGTTAAACAAATATTTATTCTTTGCGGGAATTGAACCCGCGATTAATTCCACAATGTAAATTCAATTAATAAAAATAATGAAATGGAAACCAAATTATCTCGTTCGGTTCTTTGAACGATAAAATTGTCACACAGCGTCCGTTTTATCTTCGCAAAATATTTATCAAACATATTTGCATGGCACACGCTTTACAAAGTTACAACAAACAAAGGCAATTTTAGCTCTGTTGTGTTAAGTTTGTTCAGTATTTCTAATCTGGCAGATTAGAGGGGACTAAAGGATTAAATTAGTTTACAAGTAGAGAGTTGCCCACTGTTGCCACTGATAACAAACATAACATCACGCCTGTAATCCTATAAGCGTTAGGCAGAGGTGTACCTATAGTACACCCACATTTCGCCGGTTTTGTTTAAGTTCAATCTAAAGATGCGCTTACACGAGCAAACAAAATTGCTCCATCTTGGGCAATTCTCGTTAACTATGACGTCACGACTACATCCAGCAATTTAGGGCAATGGCAACATGTAGCCACCTGTTGCCAGAGATACGGCCACACAATATGGAGCAATATGGAGCAACTTAAAAAAATAGGCAATGCGCCTCTCCCGCCGCCTCCGCCGCCGGCCGGTTCCTCTCACAAAAACGATACGCAGTTATACGTACAAACGAGATAGAAAGAAAATTGACTAAAAATTTTCAAACCGGTTGGATATTCGGCAACTCATGAAATACATGGAGCAATCAAAAGCAATATTGCCGAAACACATCGGCAATTTATTGTTGTTGCTCCAGATTGCTCCACTTAATTGATCCAAATTGATATGGATCAATTATTGCTCGGCAACACTAATGGTAGTGTTGCCGAGCAATAATTGGTCAAAAAATTGCCCGTGCAAGAGCACCTTAATAGGGGGCGAGCCTATTACAGCCCAGAGTCTGCTGGCTGCTACTTTGATCTTCCTAATGGAAAAGCCCAATAACACGGACCGGCCTGGAGGGCCTCATGCTCAGCAATAGCGCTTGCCACCACTAGACCAGATATACCGAAATAATCCAACGTTCTCCAGGTTCGCAGACAACAGTCTAAACAATTTCTTACCTATTCAGTAATTTATCATGTTCTTAAATCCCTTTTAGCAACTCGAGATCTGGCAATCGGCCAAGAAAACTAGGTTGAAAGAAATTCAGATATGCAGACTAGTCATGATTCGAAATACTGAAGAAAAATATTTACTTTTTTCAATATTATTTCAAACTAGCGTTAAATTTCTTGTTTGACCAACCCACCCCGTCGCATCGTTTAGCGTTTTTTCTGCTCGCCTCCTAAGGGTTGTAGCGGGATGTTAAATAGCCTAAAATCTTCCTGAAAAATTGGGTTATCAAATGGAAAAATATTTTCAAATCCGACTGTTCCAAAAATGCCAGAGATTAGCGTGTTCAAACAAACAAAGAAACTTTTCAGCTTTTTTTATTATCATATGTATAAGAAGATTGATATAAAACTGCACACATTGTAAACCTCATTATATTCTGCAAGTAAAAGTAAATGCACTGTGAACAGGTATGTGAAGTGTGAAGGGCGTGAAGGCCTATCAATCTATTATTGCTTTTCCGTGATGTCGATAAGTAGAATTCCTTCCGGGATTAGTGAGGATCAATTGTGTATTGAATGACGTCACACATACGATTACTTATATTCTATCCTGTCAGTGTCTCTACGTTTATTTAGATAAATACTTATTTCACTATTTCAGCTTAGTATTTATTACCTAGAATTGTTCTTTTCATATTTGAATGATATCATAATATCAAACCTTAGCGCAATAAAGATTACGTTCAATTGGATTTTTAAAATCAGAAGGGTAATGAATTGCGTTACACACTAACAGAGTAGGAATGGGTTTGCTTTAATTTTTAAAAGTTCAACAACATCATTGCGTTGTTAACGTTGTTGAGCAGATTTTTTTCGAACATATCAAGCAATAGCCTATCTAGCAATATACAGGATAAGTTTTTATCCAGTGCGCAAACTGTAACAACGAATTCAGCATATCATTCTAGACCCCTCAGCACATAATTTTTTCGTCGGTAATATAAGAACAATTAGCTGTTCCATACATTTTGACCGCGTAGGTATTGCACTTTTCTATGAAACAGCTGATTTTATTTTTGTAAAACCGACGTAAAATCTCTGCGTTATGGGCTCTAGAATGATATGCTGAATTCATGGTTACAGTTTGCGCACTGGATAAAAACTTATCCTGTATACATACCGTATATCTAGCATTATCCTTCAAAATGATTCCGGTTGATATTGTGTTACGCAGTGATCATAGCGCTCATTCAGGATGATATTTATGCATACATATATGTATTTTTCTATATGTGCAATAATTGGATAGGTTAGGTACCTACTCTCACGAGACTAGTTCAGCCATCATGACTAATTTAAAAACAAGGCTACGAGCAGAAATAAAAATAGGTACTTATCATTGTTGATTTATATTGATGTTAATGTTTAAAGTAGTCGTTAAATTAATAAGTCGTAAGGTCAGCAAGCTAAAAAGAAAGCAATTGAGATCTTATTCAGAGGTTATAAGGTGTAAAATATAACGTTACCTCATTGGGTTCACTGAGCGCGAACAGATCAAGGCGATTGGCGTTCCACTGCTGGATCATGTTGCGGAGCGCCTCTCGCTCCAGCATTCGCTTGTCCGCCGCGTCCATTGTGTCACCGCATCAGTTCGCCTGGAACGTCAGAAAAAAACCATTAGATCATTACAACAATGACAAAAGGAACCGTGTCTCTGATGCAGGGTAAAATGATTAACAAAGTAACTATGAAGAGTAACGGAAATATTTTGCAGGTTGACTCTAGCCAGTCCGGTTAACAATTTGTTTCCCTTTCCCCAATAAAAAAATCTATCAGAAATTCAGAACGACACAGTGTGTCACGTGTTCATATTCCGTAATCTTAGTAATAAATTATAAAGTTACACAAAGTTTACAAGCAAATTAATGTCCTGTCAGTCATGTATAAAATGATATATCATTAAGTGTCCGACTCGCAATCGAATACCTACATGATTTTATTGAATACAATAATTATCTAAGTAACAGCACAAAATTAATTAGCATGACAAACAATCAAGTGAACCACTATCACGTTCATATCATAGCTCTCATTATGCGACCTAATGTCATCGTAATTTTTAATTACCTACTCAAAGTTTATCACGCTGACCACAGTAACGATTTAATTATTAGGTTACCTACATAAAAACCAGTATCTTAATTACAGTATGAATTTAAGCTAAATGGAGGCTAACAGTCATTATTTTGAATTTATTTACTTATTAAAACACGTCAAAACTTTACCGATTGGTTTATTATGTCACCGCAAGAAGGAATGTCAACAATTAGCCGCACCCAAACAAGTAGTCCTTATCAATGTTCCAATAGTGATAATTTATCAAATAAATATGGCACTAGAACACTCTATTAAAACCCAAATACAATCGCGAAAAACTCATCGGTTAGCCCACGCTCCGACGTAATAAAATCGCGACAAGTTTTCGTGCACAGGATTTTCAACGCACAGCATAGCGCCGAGAGTTCGAAATCGAACACTATGTTTTTTCGACGCGCTGACAATCACTGGCGCTGCACTCTGTTGGATTCTCAATGCTCGTTTCAACACCGAGAGTTGTAAATCCAGTGCGCTATAAAATCCCGCTGCGATTTTATTACGTTCGTGTGGACGTCAACTTAGAGATATAGAACACTCGGCTAAGACCCAAATATAACCGCGAAATACTCTACCATAGAAATATAAAAATATATTATGAACTATACGAAGCACAATGATCCAGGTAAGAGACGCAGTTCCGATCAAGCGTCATACTCTTTCCGCTGTTTTGATTGATGTAACAATCTTACGTCTACAATGCGCGCCGACTGGTTCAGTTAGTTCAGTAACGCATTTGGTTTGTGTAGTAAACATTTAGTATTGAATCAAACAAACACAGTGACTATGGTAACCATTCAATGGTGATCATGGATCTAGGTCAAGCGGCTAAGGTTGTCAGGTAACTTTCTATTACGAAAAGATATCGCCACTTTTAATTGCATCTGCGTCTAGCCAAAATTTAATACCTAATGCATTTTTTATTATTTAGAATTTCAATGAAAAATGTAGTCGTTGTGGGCGGTTTCTGGCATTCATCATGTGGCGGTACGCGCACGGTTCACTGTCGGTATTTATATCGTAAACATATGGCCCGGCGGTCATGAAACGACCGACCACCAATACCCGTAAATTTTCTCTCTCCTAAAAAGGTAAGTAAACAAACGTGTGACTTTTACAAACAACCAAACGTTTTTTAACTTTATACCAATGCCATTTTGAACATTTGCGCAAACTACCATCGCATGTTTTTCTGGCGGAACCCCGCTCCACCTTTGTGTGTAAGCAATTCGAAATAAAAAGTAAGTATGTCATTTCAATGACCAAAAGTTATACACAATAACTTGGCTTTCTACCTTATTTTTGTTAAAATAATTAATTAGGGTTGCCAATTTCTAAAATGCAGTTTTATCAGCAAGACATGTGTGGCTTGGTTACCCAGGCAGAATCTCACGCAATGCGAGATAGTTGTACCTAGTAAACGCCCTGTTGTAGGTATCCTGCATTAGCCGCGACGCTGCCATGAAATGACCAGAAACTTATTTTTCACAAAAACAAAAAGGAAATGGTCACTAATAGCTAAAATACTTGTTTCTCGATACAGTTAGACACTATAAATTTACCATAAGTATTGAAGTATTTCTGTAAATACGTATTTTGATAATTAAAAAACTGACAGTCATAAAATAATAATATGTTCTGTTGACAACGATGGGGACGGGGTTTTTTATGCCTTGTGATATGATTCGTTTCTTTTTTATTGTATACTTCTAGATATTATTATTTCAAGTAGGTACTTAAATACAATTCTTTATTTTCAAAATAGATACAGGCAGCCCTACAACAGTAACTAACAACATAACCGGTGTTGGCTTAAGTTTAGAATTACAGAGAAACATGTTCCTATTTCATCTCAGTTTTCATCTGAACCAGTTTATTAGTGTTAACTGTCAGAAACCGAAACAGCCGTCAACGTTGTTATGGTTCGGCTCGCTTCCGCTTTGGCTGAATGCAGCGTACGGTACGAGGTAAGTATTACACTTGGTCAGAGCGAGGAACTGCGAGCCATTCAAAACAGATCGTTGACTTAGAAAAAATAAACACGCATCGACAACTGTTACTTAGGCAATGTAATACTTTTCAACTATTTATAACCTTGCTCTACGACCAAAATATACACTATTGTGCGCATGCAAAGAAACTCCCAAGTTTAGATGTCAGGCGAAACGAAACCCCGATTATTTCCGATAGTGTTTGTGACTTTGTTAGCTTAGTGAGTAGTCGTCTATGGTGCGCTGGTGCCGGAACTTCACGCTTGAACGCCGACCTTGCCTCTTCCTGCGGCTCACCAGGAGGTGATCTGCCGAATTGTACGTCATTGACATGGTACAAGGGTTATTGACATGGTTCGATTCCATCAATGTTAATCAAATATTTGCAGATATAAAAAGTTCTTTGTTACAGTTTCTTTTTTTCTCAATAAGTACCTAACAAAATGTTGTTGCACTATAAACAAAACCCATAAATAATAATAAGCATTAATTCCAGGAAGCTACAAACACCTAACAATGCGCTATGAGAATCTGCAAGAAGCAGCACACCAGCGTAATTTATGAGTAAACATAAACATTCTAGTTTTCATTGAACAGGTTAATACTGTTTAAGTGCAGCGTGGGAACGCATGGAATTTAAATAATAAAGCGGGTGCAAAAACCATGGGCATATCGACCCCGGCGGCAAGTGCATAGGGGCGGAACAAGTGGACCTATCCGCGAAGCGACAACTCGTATTTGTTAAGCACCGTTGTGCACTTGCCAGCACTAACGGTGATCAAGTATTTTTTGATGTTATTTTTGATAATTTATAATTATAAATTATAGGTAAGTATTTTCCCGTTTTTTAATTGCAAGAAAACGGTAATAAACTTAGTTTATTATAAAGAAATACCACAAAAAAAATCATCGATAATTTGTCAGGTATTCGGATACGCATTAAAACTTTGTTTCATTAAACTATTAAATGATTACCTAACTATTATCCCAAGTCTCATCAGCATCGCTAGCTAAAATAAAGTCCGTAACAATAAGCATTATTCATATGTTGTATGATTCATGTTTTCTCTAGCGGTAAAGACAGCATTTGACAAAATGAGGATGCGCTATCAGAGTAATTCCGTGCACAGAGCAACTCCGATTACGGGAATCGTGAAACTCGAGTGTCTGCGACTCGCTGATGATCGCGACGTTGTGCAGGCCTGAGAACGTGGCCCGCTTATGTGAATGCTCCCATGTCTGTTATGCAATGCGACAATACTGTTAGCCTGTCACGCAACAATACTAATTGACGGCGATTTAAGTTCATCTTCACAATTCACATAGTCGCATTTGGTCGCTTCGGTGTGCCCAGACGTCACTCGGCGCTCCTTATCTTGAGCACGGCAAAACATTTCAAAACCGGCTTTTGTATCATCGCTGCCCTCGTTGCAAATGGACAACGAGTTTTAGATCAACGAAGAGTGACTGATGTCAAGCCGTTAGTTCAGTATCTATACCAATCTCTATTAAAATGTGGTGTGGACAAACGACTAATTAAAATCGTTCCGGACAAATTTTGGTAGATTTTTTTAGTATAGTCTTTGTATCCGCGGCCGTGCCGTTATTGGAAAAACCCTTTTATGACTAAGAAACCAATATATAATACTCTGTTCTTCATACAGTAGGTAGGTACCTACTATGATTCATTAAAGCAATTTAAGCAACGATATTATAGGTATGAATGCTCCTACTCTGACCAATGGTGTCGTTATAATTAACGTTTAATGCATAATCAGCCTATAATGTTCCCACTTCTGGGACTCAGGCATCTCGGTGAGAGGGAGTGGGCCGTAATCCACCACGCGGGCCCATTGCGGGTTGGTAGGTGTCACAGGTCTTCGAATTACTGGTTTTAGGACATGCAAGTTTCCTCACGATATTTTCCTTCACCGTTTTGATTGAATGAAATTAAATTGCTCACTAGAATCTATTATTTACTTACTTTAAATTAAAACTATTTAGTGTCCCATAAGAATTAAAATTACGAAGATAACTGACAGAATGTTATTGTATTTAATAAAAGGAATGCGAAAGCACCAAGCTAAGGCATTAGTATGACTCACATAGAAGGCACGCGAGACTCGTCAAGTACCGCCCGGTAGAGCCGCTACGCTCTACCCCAAGACCTTCTACCCAAGGGCTACTGATTATCTTGAACAAACTGTCGCTTTACAAACAGCTAAAATACGATTGGTACTTCATTGAATGCCAGAAAATATTCAACAAGGAATATTTATAGAGTTCGTGAGGTTAAAGCTCTTGTGCAATAATATTGGGCATCGGCTGACGCTGCGCCCGCGCCGAGCATATGTACACCTGCTCCATACACGAACATTCCATAACATCGCGACGTGACTCAATTCTAGTTACAACTATGTGAGTTATCGTACTTATTATACCGTTTATATTTATTTCTTTAACAAAAAACGATCCTCAATACTCAATACTCAATACTCAAATTTTATTTGCATTCCACAATATGTACTTAGGTGGTAAATTAAAAAAATAGTGATCATTATGGACCCTGTCGGGCACAGCAAAAAATAGTAGGAGAGAGGAAGCTTTAAATAAGTAGCTAAACTTACATCTAAACTAAATTCAATAATACCACAATTCGGGATTCTTTATACGTACAAGCTATATGCTGTAGAAGAACCGTAATTTTACTGAGAAAATCATGAGCTCTTAATTTTGAATTTACATGTTAAATGATTTAAATTATAATCCTACGTTTAAGTAACGCGGTCTTAGCCCAAAAATACTATACACTTGGTACACTTTCCCAAATAGCGGGCACATGTCACCATTTCGAACTGTAATTGTCATAAAAATGTCAGCAGTTTGTACTCGCAAAAGTAATATCCCCATACACAGTCAAGTATTTTTTCCCTATAGGTGCATAACCTTTTCATTACGCAATTGTAGTACAATGATGAAGCTTTATGTAACTAATCGAAGTAATTGAGAATAAGTAGTCATGGTAAAAAAAAACAAAAATATTAGACAAGGAAGTATCAAATAACGAAGTGTTTGGTGTCGTTCATTGGCGAAGTGATAGTAGGGCAAATACTACGGAGAGTGCGAGAGAGAGGGCTCGTCAGCAATGCTGGCATGCAACCAGCCGGTCTTGAGTGCCACGTTCCCGCCAGCCATCGACGAGGAGAAAGAAAAGTGTGACGCCACCACGGACTTCATCGGCATTCGCGCTCCAACAGATGACCGTGACCGGACGACGCGTTCACTCTCAACGAAAACGGGACCGCCGAGCACGCGATTGTGAAGATATCGATGTTTAGTGAAACGTCACCGTAACTAGTTGTTCGCAGAATGTCTGTTCCGGTATACGAAGCCAGTTGACATATATCTAACTATATCGACCACCGGTACGTACATGGGGTCGGTGGAGCCTGGCACCGAGTGTGCCTTGCAAAGGGAACCGATTCACCTCACGCAGGTTCCGGCAATAGCGAACCTGACACGAAAAATGTCATGTAGCCCCAATTTTATCGGTATCGCTCTTCCTACTCTAAGTACCTACAACGAATGACGATGTAATTTTTCAGTCAGTCACATCAGTTTTCGTACAATACATGTTTCTGAATTCAATTGCAGTTTCAGGTACTTGTACTGATTATGATTTCATAACAGTCGAAAAGGTAAACCGATTTAAAAGATAATCTCAAACAATGCTACAGTTGCGCCATTGATGTTCAGACAAAGCGAGATGCCATTACAAGCTATTGTTTACTAAATCAGTTTTGCAAGTCAATAGTACCAATTCAGTGTTAAATGTACGCATAATTTGGGTATTTGTAACGTTAAAACATCTCTTTTGCGGCACAGCACTGACATAATATAACGTTTGTTACAGTAGTGAAATGTTGAAATGTGTGCTAAATTAAGAACTGCTGCGATAAAAACTGTGGATCGATACGATACCGTCCACAACCATTAAATAACAGAAACATTAAGATTTACACTCCGAATGAGCATTCTCAGGTTCCCTGTGTGAAAGGTCAAATACAATTTGCAGTAATGTAGCGCGGTATACAAATATACCTACGATAATTATGACAATTAGGTACTACAAGTAAATTTTCTTAGGAATTGCTCAATAATTTTAACTTACTGTATCTATAAAGGGTAAGTTAAAATTAGTGATCAATGCCTGAGAAAATTTGAAGTAAATATTTAAATGCTGTTCCAAAACTTTTCTTCATTTTCATGGCCAAATAGAAAACATTTGTTTGTTTTCTATTTCTACGAGTTTACGAATCAAATATTTGTTATGTAAAGCAGCGATTCAGTGAGAGTGTGTAAAGCGGTCAGGCTGCGTGAGCCAGGCGCGTTCCACTTGCAACCTAATTAAATTAGAAGCAATCGGCTCTGCTGCTGACGCGGTGCTGCGCCAATCCTAGTGCGGAGCCGCCCCCTTGTTCGTGCGCCCTAAGGTCATTGTTCCTCCCACGCGACGCACCAATATGTAATTAACTAACGTGCAAGACAATCAGACGCATATTTTCAATTCAAACGTGCCTCATAATAGGTTGGGGAAAAAGTTTCTTCGCATTTTTTAAGAAAATTCAAAACATTTTTTAATAAAGTTTATTTACATTTAACTAAAGTATGTAGGTACCATTTTGTTCGATAACTTTTGGCCATCGTGTAGGTAGGGACATGATCCCATTGCTATAGAAATTTTGGGACTTCTGGTCAAAATACCGCGACAAGTGGTTTTGGCAGTCCTCTCGTGATGTTAACCTGACACTGCCTAAAGAATTCTGAAGAGACCGAAACAGGTGGAAATCTGAAGGTGCAAGGTAAGGACTATACGGCGGATGCATTAACACCTCTCAGCCAAACTCTCTTAATTTTTGTTGGGTGGCTAAAGATGTGTGAGGTCTAGCGTTATCATGATGAAAAACCACACCCCTTCTGTTGATTAATTCCGGCCGCTTTCTCTCAACTTCTTGCTTTAATCTCATCAGTTGTTCGCAGTAGAGTTCAGAATCGATGGTCCTGCCTGGTGGTAACAGCTCATAATGAATAATGCTCTTCCAATCCCACCACACACACAGCATCACCTTGTTGCGAGTTAACCCGGGTTTCGCCACAGTCTGTGAAGCCTGACCGGCCTTTGACCACGACCTTTTTCGCACGTTCTTGTCATACGTGATCCACTTTTCATCACTAGTTATCAGCTTCTTCAAAAATGGTTCGGTTTCATTACGTCGTAATAAAGAATCACAAATGAGTACACGGTTCATTAGGTTTCTTTCAGTGAGCTCGTGAGGTACCCAAATGTCGAGCTTTTTTGTGTACCCAGTTTTTTTCAAATGCGCCAAAACTGTTTTGTGGTCAATTTCCAGTTCTTCAGCTACGTCGTAACTACTGGTATCTCCTTGGCCGATCTTGCTCCACTTTTTCAAAAATGGCATCCATTTTATCCGTAATAGGGCGACCAGAGCGACGTGCATCTTTGACATCAAAATTTCCGGATTGAAAACGCTTAAACCAAATTTGTGCTACTCTCACAGACACAACACTAGGTCCATAAACATCGCAATTTTTTTTCGCGGCTTGCGTTGCATTTTTGCCTTTTTTGTAGTAAAATTTTAAAATGTATCGAATTTCTTCATTAGATTCACTCATCTTGACGATACGAAAAACAAATGAAAATCACACATTTTCCTAATTTGAATTTGGAATTATGTTCTTTAAAATTTAAACTTTCAATGATACCAAAACCAGCCAGATACAAATAGAGAAAGAGATTTTATTACAAGTTCATACATACTATAATGCGAAAAGACTTTTTCCCCAACCTAATACATTCTAGCGTCTTTAAGAGTCTTGTAACTCCGTCAACCAAATGAAAGTCTATAGGTTAAGTTGGCTCCTCTATTCGCATGGTTAACTCAACTTACGAATAATGTTCCCTGGATAGTATAAAGTACGTCCGTCGTCGCGAAATGGTAACCGCAAACGGGTGCAGGGCGAACTAACATCCGCATTAAACCGACCGTAGTCTTCGTTGGTCACTTTCCGGCGACTCTGGCATCATACGTCAGTCAGAGCGTAACCTCTGCAGCCCAGAATGCAACTTGATCCGAAGGAACAAACGAAAGCCTCGATGGCGCGCGGTGAAATAAAAACTGGTTCCGAGTAGATAAATGGCATTTATTGCGAGAAGTAGACGTGAAAGTTTGAACCGAGCTTAGAAAACTGGCTACTTCATTGATGACCAACATTAGATCTAATGGATGGGCAGTTGCGCTATGTTTTCGATTAAACACCATAACCTAACCAGGAGTACCTTAGTATGGATTAGCTTAGGACTTATTCCAAGAATTCAAAGGTCTCCAAAATGCTCACTTATGACTTCAAAAATACGGCATTTGTTCTGATTTCTGACTACTTTCTGATACTAACTAATTTTATCTTGCTTTCGAGACAGAAGAAATACATTATATTAATTTCGGACCGGATGCAATGAATTTGTAAACAAACCGAACCGAAATATATTCTCCAACTGGAGCAAATGTATGCATTACTTACTTTGTTTAGACGTGTAGATCTCGGTAATTTATGAAGGGTCTATTAGTCAGTGTCGGAATTAGCGGAAACTCGTAAATTTGGAGAGTGTAACTAATACAATTTGCATATTTTGGAATCAATGAAACCTTTTACCGTTATGGGTTATGGGTCAAACGAAGTTAAGGTTGCATAACATCACATCAGTGTTACATTAAAAACTTAAGGTACTAGTATGAGTTTTAAACACGCGTGCGACGTGTGAGCAAGGAGTTTAGATACGCGAGCACAACACGGTTTAAATGTTTGAAACGAGACAGCAAGGCTTCAGGCGGCCGCAGCGGCATGTTTACTGCGTTGATACAGCGGCCCTTGTGGTGAAAAACGTCAGGAGAACGTATAAAGACGCAATCAGCGAGAGAAAAGCGCACACAAACTGAGACGGAGGCGCAAGCAACGCCTTAATGGAATACTTAAAAATTCAGGACGCCTACCATAGCTGTGACCTACTGACGAACGCAATGGTATTGAACATAGCTGGTTAACGCTTTCTATCTACAGAATGCAGTACAAGCAGTTTGTGGCGGAGACCACATAGTGAAACTTACTTCGATACAATGCACTCGTTAGACGATTGGCTGGACAGCAAGCTGGCTAGAATAATCTACGTCATGCTATCTGAAACAAAAGAGCCATTTGAACATTGTGTTTCATTTGACAAAATGATACAAGTGCAACGAGGCCATCTATCCATCAGCACAGTTACGATATCAATTGCCACAATTGTGAAGCGAAACAAAAATAATAGCGTGACAGTCACAATAATATCATAGGCTGTCATAGAGCGACTACTAATAATTACGAACCATTGCGCAAATAAAAATGCGAATTCGGTTTCTTCTGTGTGATATTATGCTAGCTTATATCGTCGCTGTACCATAAAGAAAATTAAATATTGCGGAAATGGCAAGAAGGAATATTGTGGAATCACTGTAGGGTGTTGGCTGGACACTTTCAATTTTCTTTGATTCGACTTATGTATAAGTATTTGTATTCTTATTATTGACATAGGTACCAATTTATTGGATACATATGACAGGTTCCGTGACAGGGGTGACGTTCCATTTGGTGCCGGACGTAAAAGAATAGCACCATCCCAATTCTTCCCGTGGGGGTCGTAAAAGGCGACTAAGGGACTTACTAGAGAATGGGCAGCAGCGTTCTCTATGCATTCGACCACCATACTGCGATCGCCAACCCGCCTGCCAAGCGTGGCGATTATGGCAAATACCCCCCTTTTGGGGAAGGTTTATGTCCAGCAGTAGACGTCTTTCGGCTGATATGATGATGATGATGATATGACAGAACTAATTTATTGGATTCCTAGCTTTTGCGGGCAAAAGCTAGGATGGATTCGCCAGTGTGGGGGTCGGTAATTATATCAATATCCTAATCGATGTCCAAACCCACGCTATGGTCATGGTCTGTCTACCTGTTTGCCAGATTACATCCAAATCTGTTCCGCCAAGACAAAAGGAGTAATTTTCGCATTTATAATATTAGTATGGATGTGTTTGTCTTTTTTTTTTGAGGGTGGGAAATCATCAAATAACTTCTCCCACTCTGGGTGGAGCGGGAGTGCGTGTCAGACTTTTACTGACTAAAACCCACCCATGTTCCCTCAGTTGCCTGTGTGCCAGGGGCCGCCGTATCTCTTTCGAACAACCCGCACCCCTGGCAGGCACCTGCCCTAGAGGAGCACACCAGTTGGTGCTGACATATCTTTGAGGCGCGCGTGAAACACAACGCACCGTCGACTTGGGCCTAGTCCTTTCCGGACGACGAGCTACCCATTGCTCGCCGTCCGCAAACCCGCGTCTACGATGGCCAGGAGTCCGCTACGAACTCCCGACTCCCAGGGTGTCTCCTGCGGCGCCTAGGGGCGCGAGAGCGTAATCCTTGCCTCGAGGATGTATTTGGCCTTCAGTACCAACTTTGTGGTTATTTGCATTCTGTTTACAACTTTAGACCTTCACAGTCGTCATCAGGATTTTTTTATATTTGCACCCCATATAAACAAAACTTAGTGACAGTCGTCACCGTGGTAATCGGTATTTTTTTTTTTTATTTGCTGTAATTCGGTATGGAGAAAAGCACGCGTGATCCGTATGGGATTAAGGATTAACATTGGGTTACCTGTACAAATGTAATATGTATAAAATATACTCGATCGATGTTAACTCAACGCTGACTCACAAAACCTTTTTTTAAGCATATGCATGCCTAGGTACTTACCTTAAAAAAAATGAATCAAGAGTCGATCCCGAAAATATGAAAAATGTATGTGGTAAAATCTAATACCGTTAAACGAGCAATTCTTGTATATATATCTAATCTGAATCTCGGAAACGGCTCCAACGATTTTCATGAAATTTAGTATGCAGAGGGTTTCGGGGGCGATAAATCGATCTAGCTAGGTTTCATTTTTAGAAAACGCCAAACCAAAAAAAGAAAACCGAGCTAGGCTCGGTCATCCAGATATTATTAGATTAAAGGCCAAATAAAAAATGCGGTATCGAAATTCATACCTGAATTCGTTCGCAATGATTGTACTCAACACGGAGCTACTCAGCGCGAGCATCAGTGACTCATTGAGGCAACGACCGGGTGGTATAGACGTACAGAATGGTTCATCAATTCTTCACTTACAACATTTTTGGGTTGATAAGACTTTATCCCAACATGGATGACACTTGATTCCCAAACAAATGCCATCGTGCAAATGTACAGTCATAGAATAAATATATTCTGCACTTTTTACTTGAACCTTATTATTTTTCCGAAACAAATTAAAGGTGATGCGCCCGCTACCACTTAATACCATAACCACTAATACAATCGATCTCACTTCTAGTAGTAGGAATTTTCAAAACCGTATCGTTAATCGTAAAGATGAAGTATTCCTGCATTTATTATACATATTAACGTGATGGCATTACATATACGAAGGTTGTGTCACAAGTACGTACCGACCGCATAAACCCATACAAAGGTAATTAGAATGGAAGTCTCGTATGCAAAGCATTATAGTCAATAGGTACTCGACACTCGTGGTGGAGTATATGGTAAATGCGGCATTGGCCTGCGTACAATCACGGCACGTGTCACGATTGTTCACCAGAAACCGTAATCGTATTGGGAATAATCATATCCCCTAAGGAAAGATTGATAATACTGACTTTAGTAATATGTATCTTCTACATACTAGTTTTTTTTTTTACAAATTTATTGCTTTGATCAAAATTATTAATGAATTATTACGGAATGCTAACAAAACTATACCTAATGTAACAATTCTTTTTAAATCTTTACATTGTATTAATGTACAAAATACATGTAAAAAAATAAAAATAAATTATCAATGCATAAGATTAATTAAAGGCTTTTTTTATTTAATTATTTTGGCTAGTCGGTACTAACTATTTCGTATCCTAAAACTGAGTGTACCTAACCCATTAATTTAGAGTACTTCCAATATTTGCGACAAACAAGTCGGTAAACTTTAAGGGAGTGGTGTTGAATCCCAGAGAGTACATAACTATACTATTGTTACCAGCAGACTGCAGGCTTAGAACAAGATCCGTAGACAAGCGTTTTGTCGACGGAAGAGTAGACAATAATGAGGTTTCCGTGTAGACAGTTGACAGTTTTGAACCGAGAAATGTAGACAAGCAATTTCTATTCTACGGTAGAGTAGAAATAGAAAGCATGCTAAACCTGCAAATCAGACAAGAATTTATTGGCTCTGCACAATATTTTTTTAGGTTGATTATTTTCTTAACTTTGGTCTATTTGCACATTGATAGAATTCAAAATTGCATTTGTGCTTCTATGTTTCAACCAATTTGCTATGATTTTGGCATCTCCAGGTTAGTTGAGATGCTGTTTTGTTTTAAATTAGTGCAAGAAGAGATTGGAGTAAACATAATTTGAGTTTTTATACAACTTTTTTTTAGGTTTAGCCTTAAAAACTCAGTTTTATTATTTGCCCATGGTGAAAGGCATAGAACAAATAACGTATTTGAGAGGTTTCATTCAAAACTGCACAAAAAAAAACACGACTATTAAATGTCCTGTACGAAATTAAAAATCTAAACTCAAAAAGACGAAAAATGGACATCGAAAATGATGACTACATTACTGATACTCAGATTCAACTCGTTTCCGGGGAAATTACTGCAGGAGGGGCTTTGGAAAAACTTCGCTAATATGACACAACTTATGCAATTTTAAAGATAAAGATAAAGATAATTTTATTTTGCAATTAAGGGACAACAGATAACAAAAATGATTACAAGATCAGCCATTTTTTACCATGTAGGCATGCAAAAGATACACAGAAAAAATACATACTAAATTACAAAATCTTTTTCGTTAAGGAACTCACATAAATTATAATAACACTTTACCACTAAAAAGCTTCGAAGTATTTTTTTTTTTCATTTTAATTCAATGTTTGACGGCAAAACGTCAAGCTACCGCTTGACGGTTTGCCTTTTTAATTAATTTATTTAAGATTTCTTTAAATGTATATCATATAATGAGGTACAAATACATAGATTGCAACATTTTCAGACTGGCTTTACAATTTAATATCACTATTATTCACTGGGAATACCACGATAAAATCATAATATGGATTTTCTGGGAACAATGGGAATAATAATTTCCCATAGACCAACTAGAAAACATAATATGGACTTTCCGGTAGACTATGGGAAAAATAATTTCCCATAGTCTACCTAAGAGAACTAGGCGGGTGGACTATGGGCAACACACGGAAACAATAAGTTAATTCACTTTCAATCAGAATACAATACTCAATGATTATTTACAGAGATTTCTTACCAGGAATTCAATGTTTTAAATAGGGTATTATAGAACATATCAATTTCTACAAAAAAACTTCGCGAGACCAATTATGTCCAACTATTGTAGTTACGTCACTATAACTACTTTTTTACATTTTAAAAGTTGATAGAAATGCCGATCAAAATCAGACCATGTTATCCATACCTTTGAATTAATTCTTATCCAAATAAATTATTTTGTATTCAAGAATGTTTCAATACCTGCTGATTACTTTTTTAATTATTGAAATCGGAAATTACTGACTAAAACCACCCGTGTTCCCTTAGTTGCCTGTGTGCCAGGGGCCACGGTATTTCTTTCAAACAACCCGCACCCCTGGCAGGCATCGGCCCTTGAGGGCCCCATCAGTTGGTGCTGACATCTCTTTAAGGCGCGCGCGGTACACAACGCACCGTCGACCCGGACTTGGCTCTTACCGGACAGCGAGCTACCCATTACTCGCCGTCCGCAAGCCCGCGCCTACTCCTCCTGCCTTATACGACACAGGAAGCTCCCGAAAACACCGTGATTAAATAAAAAAATTGTGTTTTTTTTAGTGGTGGACTTTTCAGAAATGGGTGTAATACCCTATTGTCATTGTGTGCCTAGCTTTTTCCCATGCAGGTTAGTTTCCAGTCCAATAAGTTGGAGCTGTATTTTACCAGTATTTTACCTTTGGAGTAGTAGAGAACAGTCTATTATAACAACAATCCATACTTAACATTATAAACACGAAAGCAACTCTGCATTGGTTACCATTTCATGCCTAAACCATTGAATGCATTATGATAAAATTTGACTGATAGGTAGCCTGGGACCTAATGAAGGGCATAGGCTACTCATCGCTACTATTCACCCTGGACATTTGTATGAAAAATGTGCCAAAATAAATACAGCATACAGGTAAATATTAAAAAAAAACAGTAGTAATTAGGTATGTAACTAAATTAGCATTTGTGTAGGAATGAACAGAATATATCAACGCTTTGTATGCCTGTGTATAAAACATACTTCAATTAAATCCATGTTCATGTTAGATTCATCATCTCTTTATAATCCAAGTAAGTCACAATATTAATTACTATCTATATATAGATATGAAAATAAACTGCCAAAACTTTGGTCAGTGGGTTCTTTTGGTGATATAGGAATCCACTAAGAAAGATTTTTGGAAATTCGGCTCCTAAAGGTGTTGAAAAATGGATTTTGTTTGTATGAAGAATCTTAATATCTGGTTTCATAAGCTTGGAACTTGGTACACATACAAAATTAAATAAAAAATAAACTTTTGCACTATTAGTTTTCCAAAACCAAACGGTTTTGGGGGTGTTTAAGCATGTATTAAAACTATTCATTCACCACTGCTCTCCTAACGGTGAAGGAAAACATTGTGAGGAAAACGGCTTGTCCTAGAACCAAAAATTCGAAGACATCTACCAACCCGCACTGGACCTGCGAAGTGAATTAAGGCCCACTCCCCTGAGCCGAGAGGAGGTCCTGTGTCCCAGCAGTGGGAACATTATAGGCTGATTGTGTAAGTATGTATGTAAGAAACTTAACATTCAGTTCAATTAATTTGAAATTTTGCTATAATAATCCTGACAAAAAATAAGGATATTAAGTTTTTCAATAATTGCATAAAATCAAATTATAACTACCTAGGTGAAATGGGGTAATCAAGTTTTAGGAGAGGATATTACTACTTGCTTCATGATTAGAGGAGATTCAAAAATTCAGTACAACTCTCATTTTGGCATGTCCTTCAAGTTTGTTTTTTTTTCGTGGGAATTTCTCTACTTATTTAGGTTAAACTAGCCTCTTAATTGAAAAAGTATCTTTTTTACTACGTTTTTAACTAAATTCCAATTAAAACCAGCTAAAATTTAATTTTTGTTTATTATTTTAATAAAATATCTCCCTTCATTTTGGCTTGTCCCCAGTATAAATGAAAACTTTCAAGTTCAATTTTAACCAACTTTTCTGGAATACCTGGACATGTTTTGTTGTTTTCTCAAAAAATAAACTTATATTAAGTATTTTTAAAATAATTAATAAAGCTTTAATTCCTCTTATCTATTTGAAACTTAAAAACAATTACGTGTCCCCAAAATTTGTTACTTCCGGACAAGTCAGGTTTGTTACGTCAATTTCATTTAAAAAATCCTACCAAATGCTTTTGTTTTTGGTTTTCCAAGTAAGAAAACACTATAGTCTAAAGATCGGTAATTTTAAAAATTGAACGCCAGTGTAATTTCGTCGCTAGTGAGAGTATGTTTTGTTACCGATTGGACTGAGAAGAAATTCGTCATCAGGTTTGTAGGTACTAACGCTATTAATTACTTATCCGCACGTTCCATAAATTAAATTAATAAAGAAATGCATTGTTTTATACTGAAAAACTTGTTATAAGCAGTTTAACTTAGCGAGAAACTGAACCGCTAATATTTATTTTTTAAATTTAGGTTAACACATTATGTTACTTCGGTTTTGTTACTGCTGGTACGGTAACATATAGTTGGACCGAAAAAGTAACAAAACCGACAGCATAAACCCAAGTTTACATTAGGTAGGATAGGAGATAGATGTTTATGTAATTTTTGAAGCTAGTAGACCATTCTAGTACCTTCAAAAAATGCTTAAACATCTTGCTAACATTTATTGGAAACTAGTTGGTTGTGTTTTATTGTAGATAGGTAGATATTATGACTAAAAAAATTTGTTGTTTCCAATCAGTATTCTTGAATTAACTTTTTTCAGTGTCATTAACAGCAAAAGAAAAGATGCGTAGATATAAGGAGAGGTTAAAAAATGAAAATCCTGAGAAATAGGTATGAGGAACAGCGAAAGAAGAACTTAGCAAGAATTAAACCAAAAAAGAAAAAAATGCAGAAATGACACAAACTGAAGCAGAACCAAGAAGAAAAGAGTGGAGAGAAGAAAAAGAATAAGTAATTTGTAATAAATAGATAAATAAATACTTGCTGTGTTCCTTCTTATGGATCTCATTAAAATAAGATTTAAGCTAAATATTTAATGAGTGCCTACATGTTTTCAGTTTAATTGTTGTGTTGAGGCTATGTAAACAGAGCCTAACAATTTTGTTACCGTCAGTTTTGTTACTGTCCCTATTTTATTTTCAAAGATTTTATATGATTTTGTCATAAAATTCCTTACTTTTAAGAATATACTTAGTTTTGGTTGTAAATATTAATTATTTAACAACTTCTGAACATGTTCTTAATATGATATTGTTAATTTTACACCATAAGCCTGAAAAACAATTGTGGATTTGGAGACTGTGGTAACAAACCCGAGAGATAATTGTATTTTTATCTGTTTTCTAAAATGTTTTGTAATTTGTTGATTCGTTATGTAATATAAAAAGACTGTATTTTTCGAATAAATATATTTAAATGGTAGAATACCCCATAGTTTATGTATTATTCGATTCCAAGTATGATAACAAAACTGACATAAATTCATGCCTACCCCTCATATTTTCACTTTTTAATAAATAAATACAATTTCTACATAAAATATATATTATTTTATAAAAATAGAGAATATAGGTATGTTATATTAGATAGTCAGAATACCCTACGGTGACGAAAAAAAAATTAGTGACATTTTCACCGGTTGTACAAAATTTTTGAATCTCCTCATTAGCTCGTAAATTGTTGTAAATAATCTTAGGCGCAATTAAGGGAAACATAACAATTTTCCCAGAATCAACCCATGATGGACTGAAAAGGTTAGACACAGGTTGTTTAAAGAAATCTCATTCCTTCAGTTTAGAATCACAGCACTTAGCACAAATATTTCTCTAGGTAAATAAAAAGATCACAATGACTAACTTTCCAAAACTACTCTTTCTAGGGTTCGGATAGAGAGAAAAAAATGGTATTGGATAAATGCAGTAATAAGAATAAATGCAGTATTGAAGTAGTCTCACCAAATAAATTCCAATGAGAAGTACTTTGATATGTGCAAACTGCAAAGCATATTATCCTTTAGATATCACAAAGATAATGAATAATTTATGAAATTAAATTATGATAAACTTATTAACTTACTTTAGAACAACAACTTTTTTTTCTAGTCTAGTTATAACCAAATACATCCAAATATTATTAGTGATACCAGAACTTTACCAATAGAATAAACGAAGTTTTGAAAAACTTTAAACAATATAAATTATTAACATTTTGATTGATAAAAAGTTCTTTGGAAGAAGGTGCATAAATAGGTACCTGTAGAATGAAATACAAAACTAATGGTAGTAGAGTCACATCAATAATCGGATCATTATGATGTGTAATGTAATCACACAGATAACGTTACGTGATTAACCTACCTGTGTCACGGCACTCACGGCATTCTGCGCAGAGCTGTCTCAAACTTTTAATTAGTAGTATTTTACCAAACTAACCTGTTGTATTGCCTAAGTTTCAATTCGACAGCAACCACACATAACGAAACGATGATCATCAAATACCTACACGAAAACAATAACTCTTTTTAACTTTTAAATTAGTCAACAACTTTTCAATGTACTGCGCGACACAGTTTTCTTAGTAGTTTATCACACTTTAAAAGTTTAATAAAGTAGTCAAATGTTGTAGATAAGTATACAAAACACACATTGACATCAAATTGTAATCTTTAGTTCATGTTTTTAAACTTAAAACATCGCTTAATCGTTGATAGTGATACCAAAAATATTTTTCAATGTACGTAGGAAACACGATTTACGAGAATGACGCTGATGCCTGACAGTCGGAGTCAGCAACCGTCTCCACAACACAAAAAGTAACTTTTTTAATTTCCTTTGGCACCGACGCCACAGATAATAAAATATTCATTTTCTACAAACTAAAGTCACAGTAGTATTTTTTTTTTTATGATTCAGTAACGAATAAATTAAATCTAGTTTCTAACAAAATGGTTTTTAAACAAAAACAACCAGTTTCACTAAACTACTTTCACAGAAAATAAACCCATGACATTGGTATGTATGTACACACGACTACACATCAAGCTATAACTTCCAGTATAAGCTAATCTCGTATTGTATAGGATTTCCGTACAGTGCGAGATCAGCGTAAACTGGAAATTAATAGCTTGATGTGTAGCCGTGTGTACTATGAGGTTTCTCAGTGGCCGAAATTCCTACTAACTGTACCAAAATTCCACCGTAATTCGTTTAAATTTTAAGTCTGAAATAATCTGAAATAATTGAAAGTTATAATTTCTATATATTAATGGATTATTTCAGACTTAAAATTTAAACGAATTACGGTGGAATTTTGGTACAGTTAGTACCAAATTCCATACTCCTCTGTCCTCGTAATTTTCGTAAAAAGTGGTACAAAGTTTTTTGCATCTCCTTATATTTTACAAATAATGGTTGCGTTTGTATCGCGTTTTTCTTGCATTAGATGCACCTCAATGGTGCGTAAAAAAGTGCCCTATACAGACGCCAGCACATCAAGCTACCCCAATCTGTCAAATTTCTTTAATAGATTTTTCTACTTTATTACCAGTTAGGGTTCATGTTCAATTGGGAAAATTTGACAGTTTGAGGTAGCTTGATGTGCTGGCGTCTGTACATATCAGCTTCTAACTTATATCGACAAATAATCATAGTATACACGAGGTGTAACAGAATAAAAGCAAGTTCCGAAAGTAGTTTGTTCATAATTGACCACTGCATCGATTTCAGCAACTTTACTAAGGGTATTTTTTTTAACTATGTAGTTTGCCATTGCTGCGGCCGATTGCACCAAAAAAATCTTAAGACAATGGAATAAGACTCAATTTTTAATGCATACAGCACTAACGCTATAGTCAAAACTGTTTTCTATAGTAAGCTTAAAAATAGTAAGTCTGAGCCCAAATAATTTGACTAGGGGACGGGGCAGGGGAACGATGACGATGATACAATTCTTTATGTATGGAAATTTTGCGTCAATCTATTACTACGAGATCAAGTCCCCCAGATTTGAATAAAGGCACAGATGATGATATTAGTGCCATTTTGACCGTCTAAGTTAGCCCTAAGAGTGAAACAAAAGTCGTCGATTCAAGTAAAGTTCTGGGACATAACTAATTCCTTTTACCACAACATGGCATAAGATTTCAGGGACTTATAAAATATTGTTTGTTCAAATCTTCTAACGGGTTTATTCACAAAATCCCTTGGAAAGAGCTTGTTTTGCTAACATAATGTTTTTATGTTTTACGTTTACGGCTTGGGGGGGGGTCATGACCCCTAGGACTATCCCCCACCCGTCGGACCGTGCCTTTACACTACACTGTAAACTTGTACAGGGAGCAAGAGCATTATTAAATAGTGTTCTGTGATTATTAACGAGCCGTCAACGCGCAAATAACGCATCGAAAACGCGTTCATTGACAATGGATTAACTTAATCGGTGATTACGTATCTTACATATCTTTAAAAAAACTGTAGAAAAGCCAGTTGAATTGTAACTTTCGTCTCACTATAAGCTACGATTCCAGTCTCGCTGCCCACAAACCAGCCCCTAAGACGACCCAATGACCCAGTTTTAGATTGAATCAGGATATCTAAGTGAATCAATGCATTGTTCTGAAATAGATAGTCCAGTTGCGATATAGCACTAGATGGATATGTTCGCTGTAGGTACACACGGCTACACGTCAAGCTATACATTTCCAGTTTACGCTGATCTCGCAATGTAAGGAAATCCTATAAAATGCGAGATCAGTTTATACTAGAAATGTATAGCTTGATGTGTAGCCGTGTGTACTACCGCAATAATTTAAACTAGGACCACTACTATCAGAACATCGTGAAAAGAAACAGCCAAATCCTAGAACTGAAAATTGGAAGACGTGACTTTTACCAAGCCCCACTGGCCCAGCATGGTGGATTCCCACTCTTCACCGAGGCCCGTGTCCCAGCATTGTCTGCAGTCAGCCTATATCTAGATTACCTAATAAGAACGTATCAACAGCCACACATGCTATTTAATATAAAAATCTTTTTTCAAAAAAAATAAACAACCGACTTCCAAAAAAACACTAAAAAGTGAAAAATAACTTTAATTTCGGAAGTCGGTGACTTTGGATATGTATTTTAATTTTTTGTCACCGCCTTCCGAAATTAAAGTTATTTTTCACTTTTTAGTGTTTTTTTGGAAGTCGGTTGTTTATTTTTTTTGAAAAAAGATTTTTATTTTTCACTTTTTAGTGGTTCACATGTGCTTACCCCTTCACAGCGTACCGGCGTGATGTTATGTTATTAACTGGTGTAAACAATTGACAGACATGAGATTTCAGCAATCCCTGTCCATTTGCTATAATTTATTGAGGAGTTCCGTTGCCTATCTCCGAAGTTCTTCATCAGATCTTCACCAAATTGAAATGGAACCACTCCGAGAAAGTACTCTTCCAAAAACTACCCAAATTGCTTCAAGTGTGCCTATAAAATTTGAAGAGTTCTCTCTATTTCTCCAGGATCCCATCATCAGATCCTGATTTTATGATCATGGGACCACCTGGGAAGTATACCCTTTCAAACAAAAAAAAAATTTCCAAATCGGTCCAGCCATCTTCGAGTAATCGGGGAACATACATAATAAAAAAAAAAAAAAAAAAAAAAAGGTTCCGACGAATTGAGAACCTCCTCCTTTTGGAAGTCGGTTAAAAATAGCTTCTCTGAAACCCGTTTTGACATAAATAAATAAAATCTGAGCAGCGCAAATTATAGATGAATACAGGCAGGAAGAAGCAGTCTGCTGCATCCAATTCCATTTAAAAATGTTTTTTAGAATATCAACCTGTTTAGAGAAAAGCCAGTATGGATTTCATCATTTATTTATATTTTGTTCTAAACTTGTACATTCACGCACATACACACAATAAATGTCAATAATAAAAACAAGTTTAGTCGGCTCAAGTACAAAAAAAAGGTTGATACAAATGGCACTACCTATACCACTACACGATACTATATGGTTCGTGGAACAGCAATATACCAAATGATTTAATAATGTAGAACACAGATATAATATTACACTGTTCACAAACATCACCAGTGTATCTATATATTAAATACAATAAGGGAAAAATAATTATTTCGAAAAGTGAACATAATATTTATTTATATAAAATAAAATAATACTTGACTTTAAAGTCAAATTAATAAATCTACAAAGTTGTATGAATTGCAAATGAAGAGATTACAAAATACCTATTTGAATAAACTCTACAAAAAAAGGATCTTACAAATTAAATCTTAAAAGTTGTACGTTTCTAGGGAGAGCTTAGTCATCCCAAATTTATTCAAGTGAGATTTATCTTTAATTTGCTAAATATTTCGAGTAAATGCATTGTAATCACACAGTCTCTTAAGCAGCTATTACATTTGATATAATCTTTAATTTCTCACATGATTTAAATTTGGGTAGACAATCTCAAATGAGAATTTTGTACTGTCATGATAACCCCATGTGCAATATTATCCAAAAGGTTTTTTTACCAATAAATGCAATATTGTAAAGATCTACAACAAAATGAGTAAATTGCAGTAACACACACATAAAGAGTTATCGTGACAAACAAATTACACTAAAAGTGAGTGTTGAGTCAGAAAACAAAACACATATTTTACTGCTCCTCAGAGCCTTCATCCTCATAATCATCATCCTGTTCCTCTTCAGTGGAGGCAGCATCTTTCTTAGGTGGTGGGTCCTTGCGTGGTCGTCCGCGGCCCCTTCCTTCAACTGGTGCACTCTAGAACAAGAAGCATAAAAGTTTTCATTAGATAACAATTCTAAATCAATTTGATGTTTTAGTTCAATAACTTTTTTGAAAATGTTATTATACCTTTCCTTTAGCAGCTGCCTTTTTCTTAGATCCCTTAGGCCTGCCTCGCCCTCGTTTTGCTACTGGAGCTTGTTCATCATCAGACGACTTTGCGGATTCCTTAGTCCTGATGGGTGCCGGTGGTCTCCCCCTTTTCTTGGTATCACTCTTGGCCTCCTGATAATACAAAAAGCATACACTCAATTAATGAAGTGGTAGTGAAGTAATTTAAATGTATTTGCCTAACACCAACCAAAAATTAAAATTAAAAAAGAACAAACTGACCGATTGTGTTCCATTGGCTTTTGGTCTACCGCGTCCTTTCTTCTCTACGACCGTGGATCCGTCATCAGACATAGTCGGATAATTATAAACAGCTAGGTTACAAAGAAATAATCTGAAAAAAGAAAATAACCCGATTATAAATTCTGTTCTGCTGTTCCCACACAATAAATAGACCAACTCCATTTCGTACTCCGTTATTGTTTGTGACGCCACTCGATGAATCGAGAATTTAGCTATCAAAACTACACATAGTCACTACAAATTAGAAATACCTATGATCATAATGAAATAAAACCTAGTCATAAAATAAAACAAATGAAGAAAAAGTCAACAAAATAAGATCGTTTTGCTGCACTAATTAACAGTATTCGAATTAATTATTTATCCACGACACTAGAAAGCGTCTGAGATCGGACAGTAACAGAACAGTAAATAACTAACGCCGAAGAATATTCCACAAAAATGTTAAATTATAACGTATTTCAAGAGAAACTCTGTTTTAAAACAACAGACTGAATGCAGGAACGCCAAGCGACTACAATAATGGAGTCTGCTTACATTATCTAAATACGAATGAATTGCAGTATTTTCAAAGAGACAATGCAATAATTAACATGCATTTTCGTGGAAATAAATTCGGCATATAAAATACACAATAATATCTGAATTTTGTTCATTTTTACAATAAAAATACTCACATAATTGTTTACAGTACAGCAAACGGCAATGGGTCAAAGAGAATTTATGGCGGGCAGCGAACCGGTGATTGTCTGGCGTCTGTGCAGAGGGCGCTGAAGTCTTTGTTAGCAAATAATAAAAACAAATGAAACAAACCTATGACTACTAATATGAACAATTGGTACAAAAAGAATATTAAAATGAAATAATTTTTCATTAGCAGCGCATTGGCAATGGAAACAAAAACAAAAATAGAAAATGTATGTTCTATCTCAAAATTCCCGCTAACAGGAAGCCATCAATAAACAAACAAGTAATGCTGATCTTGTATAGATAGAGTGGAAATCTTAGTAGAATCGACTCAGCATAGTAAGGAAATGGTTACTTATATTTTTAAAATTATGTACGTAGCTTGCATGTTGGGTAGTTGATTTTTACAACCAAAATTTTATAATTATGTAAATTAAGTTTTTTTATTGCACAAAAACTATGTTCTTACGGATGAACACGTCGAATCATCAGGGTTTAGGAGTAGTTCGCACCCACCACCACGCTTGTCCGAGTTGTGCGTTTATAAACTACACAGTAAACCAGTGGCGGATTTACCAAAAAGCTGACGCTGGAACCTAAGGCGGCAAATTTGGCACATTTTTTTTTTGCCATGCAGAAATCAAAAAACCATGAAAAAATAACAGAAAAGAAGAGCAAAGAAGTCTCGATTTAAATGAAGGAAATATAGGAAAATAAATGATACAACAGTACTTTCTCAGTTATTTTACCTTTACAGCAACAAACTTATTGTAACAAGACTAAAGATCAATTTTCACGATCTTCACTCCACGTGATCAAGACTTTGACAGTAATGCAAAATCTGGGGTAAAAGACTGAAAGCATTGTAATCGCACTTTTGTTATCATGCGTACGTCCCATAATCAAAAACCATTACAAGCTTTCCAGTCCAGTGTCGGTGGAGCCGAGATTTACTGGCTGAATACCCCGTCAAGGAGTTTCGAGCGTGCCTGGCCCACCGCTACATCCCTTTGAAATGGCGAGAAGTAAAAATAATCTTTATACCGAAGCCAGGTAGGGGCGACTACACCCAGCGCAAATCTTTTAGACCCATAAGCCTCTCCTAGTTCTTCTTGAAGACACTGGAGAGGCTGGGAGATAGGAAGAATAGATCCCAAATTTCAGTACAAAGACTTTGCTTTTACATCACAATCAACACGCCTACTGTGCAGGCAAATCAAATGAATCAGCACTCCATAGCGTAGTTTCACGCAAAGGAAATGCTCTCAAAGCCAAAAACCCAACCCTAGGCGCCTACATTGATATAGTGGGCGCTTTTGACAAAACGAACTTCGCCGACATAGAACGAGCAACGAACGAATCGAGCGTGTACACTCATAGAATACATTACTAATATGTTAAAATACCGTCCTATTAAATTTACCGTGAACACCGAGGTATCGTGAGTAGAGGCTGCCCACAGGGTGGGGTGCTGTCACCACTACTGTGGAATTTAGTCGTAAAGGAGCTCATCGTAGAGCTCAACGCCAGCAGTATGTACTCTGGGTAGCAGCAGTATGTACTAATGTGGGTTACGCGGACGATATAGCAATTCTGATTTCAAGGAAATTTTAGGTCATCTTATTCGATCTTATGAGAACGCCTTTCAAAATAATCGAGAGTTGGTGCACGAAGCACCAACTATCGATAAACCCCTCGAAAACAGAAATAATAATGTTCACCAACAAAAGAACTCTTGGACCCCACAGGCTTCCAGAACTTTTCAACACAGATCTAACAATTAAAGACGAAGTCAAGTACTTGGGGGTGATCATTGATAGCAAACTGCTCTGGAACAAGCATCTTGACTACAAACTTAATAAAAGCACAATTGCACACTACCAATGTTAAAAAAATGTTAGGGAAAACATGGGGGCTTTCTCCGAAGATGACTCTGTGGTTATACACATCGGTAATCACGCCAATGTTGGCTTATGGCGCTCTGGTTTGATGGACAAGGGCCGAACTCTCAACCATTATTACCAGACTACAACGCTTCCAACGACTGGCCTGTTCAGCATCCACTGAATGCATGAGAACCACCCCAACGGCAGCCATGGAGATAGCCTTTCAACTAACTCCCCTTGACCTGTACACACAGCAGGAGGCGGCGCTAGCTGCCATCAGGCTAATGCATCTAGGCATATGGGTCAACAACCTTACCAGTTCACACGCTAATATCCTGGACCGGGCGATTGAGTACCAGCGTTTCATCGCTGCCCCGTGTGGTAGAACACCAAACCAACCTATATTCAACAAAAACTATACCATACAAATAGTAGAGGAGGAAAGGGATCAGTCAGGAGCCAACGAAGTGCGCATCTACAAAGACGGCTCAAAAACACAAGACGGTTCAGGTTCTGGCGTACACTCCCTTGACCTCAACTTCAACTTTCACATACCGCTAGGCACACACAGTTCGATCTTTCAATGTGAATGTGTTACCTTAACACAGGCCGCAACGTAAAGCCCTTAGGCATCCGGAACTACGACATTAAATGCCTATCGTACAGCCTATCTGTGCTCAACGCTTTAGAAAACAATAAACTAACAACAAACTAATTTTTGAGTGACGTCCAATCGTCTTACTCTCCAGTGGATCAAAGGGCACAGTGGATCTTTAGGCAATGATGCCACAGATGAACTTGCGAAGAGAGGCTCTGATATGAAAGGCCCGTACCCGCTTCTCCCCCTGCCAATTTCGTGCGTGGATTCGCCAAAGGTCGACCGAACTCCATAACAACAGATGGTCACGGGCAACAGACTGTGAACAGTCAAATGTGGCTTTACCAATTGTACACCCGCGATTAACCAAAAACGACTCAGCCTGAGTAGAAATAACCTTAGAATAATAATAAGAACAATTACGGGCCAAAACCCCCTGAACAAACATGTTTTTAACATAGGCGCCACAGACAGCCCGCTTTGCAGGGGCTGCCTTGACGCCGAGGAATCAGCCGCCCACGTCATCCTGGACTGCAAGGCCGTGGCTTCTCAACGTGAAGAAATCCTCAGAACAGTGAGGTCACTCCGCGAAGCCTGTGAAGCTCCCAGGAAGCTTCTGTGCTTCTGGGCGGAAATAGGCTGGCTCTGTTAGCCAGAAACCCCACGCACAACGGACCGAATGGGCGTCTAAGTGCGGAAAAGGGAGTCTCATCATCATCATCACCATCATCATCATCATCATCATCATCACCATCATCACCATCATCACCATCATCATCATCATACAGTCGAAAAGCCACCCCCTTCGACGACCCACTGACCGAAAATGGCACATTTTCTGTTACCTGAGTTGCCTAGCCTCATATAGCCGTCAGAAGAAGAGTGGTAAAATTGTTCAGAATTTCAATACTCGTCAATTCTGCCAAAACGACCGAAATAATTGTAAATGTGTTAAATTGGAAAGTCCAGCGAGTCACCAGCAGTTGCCGACGACTAAAGTCGTTACCTTTGCATTTTGATAATCCATAACCTAGATACACACGCAGTTACTTTAATAAACCGTCTTCAGACGAATCACTGGGTATACCACAGTGATTACAGTTCTACGGAGAAAAACGTGCGAGTTTTTAATCTCCGTAGAACTTCGTACTTTTCAGTTCAAAGATTTCAGTTTTTTTAATCTGTTTTTGAACACCATGAAATAGTAGCCGCCACGTTATTACGTCATACGGCATGTCAACTGAGCAACTTTTGTTTTTAATAATTTTGTAACCAAACTAATTTTTATTTAAATAATTTGCATTCAGGAACAGCAAACCATCAAGTCGAAATTTGGTATTCTATTACTTCAATTATATTAGACGAACAAAGTTGCCTTGAACTGATGCTGAAGCAACACCTGGAATTTGTAGGATACCCAAGTTACTCACCAACAAACAGCAGAAGTATCGTGTTTGGGCTCATTGATAAGGTCTCAATGAATAGGTTATGGATAAATGGTGATCAGGACGAGGAATGAGGATAAATTAGTTACAAATTTCACTGTGGGACACATAATACGCAACATTGCGCAAATTTAAGCGAGACATTCAGTTGAAAAAGCAGGAAATAAAAAATAAATTTAAAAAAATTTTAAACCCCCGACCCAAACAAAAACTCTAAAAGTAAAAAAAAAAATATTTATTGGCCTTTTATGTTGTAGGCAATATTTTGATCAAGTCATTGTCAAGTCGGGGGACGGTCAATGAAAACACCAAGCAGAGGAGGCCTAGCATTTTCTTATTATATACACCGTGAAATTTTAGTCGTCTTACAACGGCAGTCCACTTCATGTATCCAATTACTACTACTTATTTATTTAAAAAAAAATGATATTTTTGAACACCTACATAATTTAAAAAATTAAAATATCATTTACTAAGACGCATGACGTAGTTTGAAACATCCTCCTATGGAGATGGAATTAATGATGGAATATAATGGTAGATAGGTAGATATCTTCTACCGTTTGATAATGTTTACGACATTATTAACAGGGAGTGGGAGGGGACATTTTTCTTAGTACTTTTATCTTAATTAATGGTAATAATGTTTTAATCGCGCCTAGTGGACCACCTTTGTAAAACGACTAAAATGTCACGGTGTATAATATTATCTTACTTTTTAGAGTTTTTGTTTGTTGGGGGTTTTTAATTTTTTTACTGTACGTATCGTAAACAACTAAATATGTTTGACACTATTTTTACTGATCTACTGGTAAATTTCTGTTTGAGTTCATTTTGAAAATTGGTTTCTGACTGACCTTGTATGATCTATGTAAATTAGTTAAAACAAACTTCTGGTTTAGTCTATACTCTGATGGCTCGTTTACACTCTCCCCTCGCGGCTCGTCTCATGTCTCGGCCACAGGGTCACATGAGTAACCATAGGGTACAGAGGCAAAGCTTCATATAACCGCGCGAATCGGTTGCACTACTACAAGCAACCGGGGCATTTGTGCGTAACCACTGGCCGCTTGTCGCGTACTCGGTGAGACTGGAAAAAACCGGTTTACGCTGGCACCGCTAGTTGATAATCTCAGGGTTAGTGCGACGCACGTTGTTTGTTTTATTAGTTGCAAGTTTGAATATTATAAAAATTTGAGTGGACCTTTTTTTGTGAGCAAGGTTAGCTGTCAGATATCGGTGCGGGACTTGACGGCCACTTAACGTCAAAAATCATCGTCCAGCCTACACCGGTTAGAAATAAAATTAAAAGAAACAGAAATCTTTTTTAAAAAAACAAGCTTAAATTATTACTTTTTAGTCAAGCGAACTAAAACGTTAAAAATAATTTAATTTCAATTATTTAAATAAAAGCGCGTACATATTGACGCTTAGAAATGTAACATGTTAACAAATGTTCTTTATTTCTCCTGCCATCAAAATGTAACACGTTTTAACGTTTTAGGTCAAAACGCGCTAAGCATTGTCATTCATTTACGGTAGTATCTCTTTAAAATCTGTTATTTGAACTGTCAACTAGAGATGAGTTGTAACAGGTTAAACACGATATCTGTTATCACTGTTACTGTTACTCAAAAATAACAGATCCAAATATCTGTTATTAAATAACAGCCTGTTATTTTTGTACGGACGATAAATACGACCTCAATTGAATATCTTCTTGATTTCGTTTCGTTGTAAGTCGAAAATCGTTTCAGAAGTACTTTCTAGGACAGAATGACGGGGTAATGAGAAATTATAGACTTACGTTTATTTATATTTTTTTTAGACATCCGGTTAGTCTGTAAGCCGAGCCCAATATAGTTGTCAAAGGCTGGGGAGATAAATTGTTTTTGATTGACAATTTAGCTTTAAATATATTGCAGGTCGCATAGTAACCACCTATATTCACGAAATGGTCCCACACAACACTAACTCTTCTATTTACATTAGCCATTGTTTTTCAAACGTTTAACTATTCACAAACTAACTACCAAATAAAAAAAAAATATTACTGCTACAACCTACAACTTATACTAAACTAACTAACTAGCTAACTATAAAACGAATAACCTAAATTAAAAAACTATACTAATACATAAATCGAATTTAAACACTAATACGCCGTAAACATTGACAAACATTTTCAAAAAAATTACAATTACAATTCACCAGTTCACCTTTCGTAAGAAAGAAAGCAGATTAAAATTTCAAAAATTAGAAATTTAAAAAAATGTCAACAAACAAATCAGCTAAATTACTTTCAATTGAATATCATCTTTATTTCTATCACGATAAAGTCGTACATACATGGAATATTTTGCGACCAATCCCGTCAAACTTCAAACCAAAGACAATATAGATAAAAGGGGTCCGTACACGATCAAAAATATTTTTTGGTTGCATCTTTTTTTTAAATTATTATGGAATTAAAATATTGTTTATTTCAAACCTGACAAATTACGCTCAATAAAACTGATTCCATCTTTATTGTGTTATCAAGAAAATCGTATAAAACTGGAATATTTTGCGACGAATTCCGTCAAACCAAAGATAATATAGGCATTCGGGCAAATTGCCAGAAAGAAAATATAAGAATTTTTTAAGTTTTATTGTAATGGTCACTGGGCAGGAACAGATAAGTAACACGACCAAATTTAGGAGTCACTTTTTAGAAAATGTTGGTTCTTATCGGACCATCAACTGTATTTTACGGATTATAAATACTAAGTGCTTCTCTTTCTAGCGTAGTTTAACCGCTTTAGCAAGAGTGAGAAGTAAACATATCGAAGTAAATAAAAATAATAGGTGTGTCTCTTTTTAGCAAGGGTCATTCTTTAATGAGGAAGAGAGAGACCTGGATATTTTCCTTCCTGTGTGTGCGTGAGTGTGTATGAAAGTAACAGCCGTGGCCTGCCGTGGTAACAGCCTGTTACTGTGTGGAGACTGATATATTGAAATAACAGTAACAGCCGTTGTAACAGTCTTTGAGGGCCTGTTATTTATGTAACAGATAAATTAACAGGTAGTAACAGTTGTTATTTGTTATTTTTAAAGATCTGTTATTTATATCTGTTACGATAAATACGCCTCACTCCTACTGTCAACTGTCAACGTCATGATACGTTATGTAAACATTGTTTGTAATTTGTTTAAAGTTGTAGTAACCAGTAGTAACATGTAATTAATTATAATATTATTTCTCGTGTTTGTCATGCTGGTAGTAAAATAATTCACTTTATCAAATTATATGAAATGTTCAACTATATTGCTTATTAAGTGTCGACTACTCCCTACTACCGGGAGTAAATGAACTCTTTGAAAGTTTGTATCGACCCCGGGATACTGCGTCGCTTGACTCGCTTGGTGCTTTAAATAAACACAAATGGAAAAGCCAATCGAACCAGATAAGGAAGATTGTTGTAATAGTGGCTGTAATCCTTGTATATATGATATATATGAAAGGCAGCTCGTGCTATATAAGAAACATTTAGAGAGTGGGAAAAGCGTAAATGATCATTTATTACAGACTAATGGTGTATCACAATTGAAATACACTGTATTTAATGTTGTTAAGAACTTGCCAGTCTGCCATTTACACAATTGTATAACATTCAAAACAAAATCTGTAGATAGTAATAAAGTTTGGTGGAATCCAGGTGACCACTTTCTCTACAAATTGAATACAGATAAAAATGCTTGCACAAGAGCATATACTCCCATCAAAGCTAAGAATGAACAAACTGAAGGTGATTTTTATATTATTGTAAAAAAACATGACCAAGGCCTAGTATCTACTCACTTGTGTAATTTAAATGTAGGGGATGCAACATTTTGGAGAGGTCCTTACGGACATTACAAGTTGGAACCCAATAAGTTTCATAGAATCATAATGGTTGCACAAGGAACAGGAATAGCTCCATTTATTACAATCATTGATAACATTTTAAATAATGAAGATGATATGACTAAAATATTATTATTATATTGTTGTAAATGTGAAAATTCTATACCATTTAGAGAGGAACTTTATGCTTTCAAATCATATTGGAATTTCAAGTATAATATTTATTTAAGTAGTTCAAGCACAGCCAACTTTAAATGTAGATATCAAGAACCAATAAAAAAACACAGGTTAAGCAATGAATGTTTCTCTAATTTAAAACCTTTTCTAACTAGCGACCAGATTCTTTTATGTGGAGCTCCCATATTTAATGAGTCTTACAAAACTTATTTTAAAAAAGAAGTTCCCGGCATAGATAATATAATCTTATTTTGATGATTTCTAGTTTTATTGTTCATTGTAACCTGATCCTATCATAAATAAATAGTTATATATTTAATTAACTTTTCTATTTACTATTATGTAGGTACATACACATACATTGAATATACCATATTGAAAACTTAATCAAAACAGCAATATATTTGACAACAGTTTTCAGCCGAAACCGAATATTCGGCATTATTGTCAGGTTCATAAACAGAGTTGTGATAAAAATAAAGAAAAGTAAGTCAACTTTCGGTGTTCGCCAAGCACAAGCTTATGGTAGTACTTATGGTACTAGGGTTGGCAAGTTTTTCTAGAAGAAATAGAGTATTTCTGATTTCAGAGAGAGTTGGATGGGTTTTTTTAGGGGCTTCTTTATTTACAAATATAGATCCTGAGATAATCCAATCCAGCTGATCATATTCATTTATATTAATTAATGACCCATCGACACATCATGACATCTGGAGCAATTTCTCGTTACTAAGAATTCAAAGTTTAATTTAAAAAACTAGAAATTTAAATTGCCGTGTGCTTTAATCTTAACCAATGAGGAATTAGGATCCATATTCTTCGATAAGTTTTGATAATTTCGATACTTAACTAACTTCAATACAATCATCAATTTTATATATTTTAGAAAGACAACCATCGCTAGTGTTAACCAAAACAAAAGGATTTTTATTTCTTCGGTCAATGGATTTTTTATTTATATTACATCTACTCTGTTCCGTGAGGTGCGGGACGTAAAAGAATAGCACCATCCCATTTCTTCCCGTGGGTGTCGTAAAAGGCGACTAAGGGACTTGCCAGAGAATGGGCAGCAGCGTTCTCTATGCATTTTACCACCATACTGCGATCGCCAACCCGCCTGCCAAGCGTGGCGATTATGGCAATCCCCTCCCCGTTTGGAGGAGGCCTATGTCCAACAGTGGACTTCTTCGGCTGAAATGATGATGATGACATTGTCATCATCATCATTTCACAACCACAGACTATAATCACCACAGAGTAGATGTCATTGACATCTACTCTGTGGTGATTAGTCTGTGGTTACTTTATCTATGGTAACTGGAAATTACGACTAAGATGGTTATTCTTTACTTGTTATTCAATTTTGGGGGATTTTCAAATAAACGTGGCAATTCTAGGTTTTTTAACTTTAACATTAGGGGGAAATCTTTTTTGAAAGTTGGTAACACTGTACTAGGTAAAGTTTAGTGGTGGTTTGTTGTCGAATTTTTGACGAACGAAACGCAACCGTATTCCTGACGACGATAACGGTTGCAGAAAACGGTCGTCGTTGCAACTGGTTTCGAGACGGCATAAAGGACGAAACTTATCCAACATGGAATAGCATTGCGTTTTCGAGGTTTTCGTCGAGTGAAATAGTAGCAGTTTGTTAGTTCTTACAACTATCAACGATTTAAAATCTATGAAATGGTTAACTAAATACATAATTCGTTTTATCGATCGACTTTACTAAGTATACGATGAAATGAACTCCTTCATACTTTCCAGGCTTAGGACTGGCTGGGACAGATTTTTATCTTTTTACCAGGTGTATTTAAATTTACAACTATTTGTAAGCAAAACAACAACAAATAACAATTACTAAAGTTCTCTGCGCGTGCTCAATAACAACTAACTGGCCCAAAAAAAATTGTGTCCGTTTCAATCGCGCGGCCACGGCGTAATTTCAAAAAAATAATTTTACCAAGATTTTGTAAAAGTTGATTCCCAAAACCATAAATTTGACAAAGTTATGGTTTAAAAGTTATAAGGGTTTGAACGTGACCGCGCCTTTGAAACGTGGAGAACCGCGCGGTAGACATGCGCAAAACAGTGCGTTCTAAAGTGATGTAATATGACATTACTTTTCGTACCGAGTAATGTTACATTACACCATGACTCCAAACATGACGCGAAATGACGCATCACGCGCTATGGCTATTGTAATGAAATACTCGCGCGTTTCATGTTGCATTACACTTATCACTCGCATTACTTACACAAGTCTAGTATTAACCTTACAGTTCGGGAAATACAAACCTAGGATTTTTTGTTGTATTTTTACTAATTTCGAAAAATTCAGATCTAGGTTTTACAAAAAACTTCAGACGTCTGCGATGTTTTTTCAGCGAGATATCGGCGATATCGTGTTTTTCACCGATTCCATGGCGCGGCCATGGGGTTATAGTCTTGCAGCTCCTAAAATATAAACCTAGGAATTTTTTCTATATTTAATTTTTTTTTTTACAAATTCAATCTATCATTTACCTGAATTTCAGGTCTCTGCAACGCTTCGTTTTAAAGATCTCCGTGGCCGAGCGGTAGACTTGTGTAAGTAATGCGAATGATGCATTACGCGTCATATGACCCGACCACGTACTGTAGCATTACACATGACTCGACCAAATTATGCATGACACATGACTCTCAAACATGACGCGCGGGCTGTGACGCGCTGTTCGACGTGCGTAAGAAACATCGTATTATCTCGGTAATTTTCGCTGTACTGTGTGCAAGTGAGAAGGAGCATGCGCCGCGCGCCGGTCGGCTGGCAGCGAAATAAGTGAACTAATATTTAGAACCGTATCATCCAAGAAATAAGGTTTACGTTTTATTGACAACGCGGACTGCCTGTGCCGCGAATCTTATATATATCTATAAATTTCATATTTTATTTATATAAATCATGACTCCACACATGACTCCGTAATTCTATGACCTATGACATTACATTTTGCCGCGCGCGCCATACGATACAAAATAAAACAGTAACACTAAACAAATATAAAACTGAGTGTTGTGTTTACGATTGTGTTATCATTATTAATTAATGAGGTATTGAGTGATATATAGAGAAATAACTTAAAACTGTAAATAAATAGATTATTATTACGTCAGTGTGAAAATATCTTGTGTTATTAAGGCGACGAAAAGAACAGTTGCGAATGAAAATAAGAATCATCACGAAACAATCATTGTAAGTACATAAAATCGATTTTTAAATACGCCAACATTCACAATCATGGTCAATAATCAATATTGCAATCCATGTTTATTACTGAAATGTCCTTTTTAACCGACTTCCAAAAGGAGGAGGTTCTCAATTCGTCGGAACCTTTTTTTTTTTTTTTTTTATGTATGTTCCCCGATTACTCGAAGATGGCTGGAACGATTTGGATAATATTTTTTTGTTTGAAAGGGTATACTTCCCAGGTGGTCCCATGATCATCAAGTTAGGATCTGATGATGGGATCCTGGAGAAATAGAGAGAACTCTTCAAATTTTATAGGCACACTTGAAGCAATTTGTGTAGTTATTGGAAGAGTACTTTCTCGGAGTGGTTCCATTTCAATTTGGTGAAGATCTGATGAAGAACTTCGGAGATAGGCAACGGAACTCCTCAATAAATGATAGCAAATGGACAGGGATTGCTGAAATCTCATGTCTGTCAATTGTTTACACCAGTTAATAACATAACATCACGCCGGTACGCTGTGAAGGGGTAAGCACATGTGAACCACTAAAAAGAGAAAAATAAAAAAACTTTTTTCACAAAAATAAACAACCGACTTCCAAAAAAACACTAAAAACTGAAAAATAACTTTAATTTCGGAAGTCGGTGACTTTGGATATGTATTTTAATTTTTTGTAAGTCGGTTGTTTATTTTTGTGAAAAAAGTTTTTTTATGATTGAATTAATAATTATGTATATCTTCTACAACGCGAGCATTTCATTACTTACAATAGCCATCGCGCGTGCGGCGTGATGCGTCATTTCGCGTTATGTTTGCAGTCATGGTGTAATGCAACATTCCTCGGTACGATACGAAACGCGCGAGCATTTTATTACAATAGCCATAGCGCGTGATGCGTCATTTCGCGTCATGTTTGGAGTCATGGTGTAATGTAACATTACTCGGTACGAAAAGTAATGTCATATTAGGTACATCACTTTAGAACGCACTGTTTTGCGCATGTCTAGTTAATACCCCATGGCCGCGCCACCGAAACGGTGAAAATCACGTTATCGCCGATATCTCGCTGAAAAAGCATCGCAGAGGTCTGAAGTTTTTTGTAAAACCTAGATTTGAATTTGTCGAAATTAGTACAAATACAACAAAAAACCTAGGGGTATATTTCAGGAACTTTAGTAAGGTATTGCGTTGAAATAAGTAGTGATTATCTATAGAACAAAGTAAGTAGTAGCGATATTTTTTTTGTAAACAACATAACATACATTAATATGTAGAACTACCGATAATAGGTAAAACAAAAACAATTATTTCGTTTTATAAAGCTTTAAAATACGCTTTGAATTTTTCGTTAGGGTGACCATAGCTTATTGCTTACAGAAAACTTTCCACCTATTGTGTTAGAAATTATATCTCAAGGATTCTAAATTAAATTAAATGAAACTATTAGATAAAAAAATATATTGTGTTTATTTCTTTAAAAATCACATTAATCAGAGATTATTTACTTATAATAAGATATATTTTTCTGTAAAAATCATACAAATCACAGATTGTTTAGTTACACTTTAAGTTAAAAACTAAAAATGCTAAAATTAACTAAATTATTAAATTTAACTAAATTAACTAAAACAAGTTGTTGCAGATGGGTGCTAATTCGCACTGTAAAGTTTAGTTTAAAATTACCCTGTTTTATAAAGTGGATAAGTTTTTAACCAGTACGCAAATGAATTCAGCATATCATTGTAGACCCACCAGCACATAAATGTTTCGTCAGTTATACAAAAAAATCAGCTGTTTCACAGAAAAGTGCAATACCTACGCGGTCAAAATGTATGAAACAGCATTATTTAAAAAAAAGGGTAATTTTAAACTAAACTTTACGAAATTTCAAAAACATTGGCGTTTTATACGAGGTACCCTCATTAGATTTGGTTTGTGTGAAATGTCAATTTTATTGCAACATTTCGACAAATGTTCCCTCCCGATCCAGCCAGCCGTGCCAGTCAGTCCTTAGCCATGAGGTCGTATTAATAAAAAAAATATCTAAGTGTAAGTAAATAATCTGTGATTTGTGATTTTAAAAGAAACATATAGCTTAGTGTAAGTGTTCGCGACGATGCGTCACTACATAGTTATATAGTTTGTTTTTGACATTAACGTAGATTTATAGTGATAAGAGTGATAGTTAAACCAATAAACAGTAGTGACTAAGCGGCTAGTATAAGATAACCGTAAGTACCACCCCTGCAAACCTCATTTGAGTGGGCTATATAGTTGTGACTTATAGTTTTAGTTGCGTCCAGGTAACCTAGTACCGAGACCTAGCCCTGGACGTAGCTTTCCTAATAATGTAAACTAATAATTACTAATTAAACTATAAATAATGTAAACCTAATATACAGCCCACTTAATTGAGTTTGTATGTCGTGTTACTTTAGTTAAGTAATTCTTAAGATTTGTGTTTTTGCTAACCCTCTTTCAGGGCGCGTCACGCCCTGAAAGCCATAGTTGTATAGTTTTAAATATCAGATTGTTTTAGGTCTACAGACCAGCCTGAGATATCTATAATTGGATTTGAAATCCGTTCAGTAGTTTTCGAGGAAATCAACTTATAAAATAAATTTATTAACATTTTTCAGAATTTTTTCGGGTTTCCTCGAAACATTCTTTCAGTATGGAAAGATATAGTTGATGTGGATATCTCAGGAGACGGGGAATTTCATGGGGAATGCAACGATATGTAACATGCCTTATATATTTTAATAAATTGAGATGTTATATGCATAATTCCGTCATAGATGTAATGAAATATAGAACAAATAAAACTTAAAAACAGGAAGCAATTTGCGGCTCTCGTTACGGTAAAGATTCATAGTACGTTAGTAAACGTGTAATTTCTGGTAATTCGTAGTCATCGGCAAGATTTTTATTTAATTCTTAAATTAGTTAATAGATAGATATAGTTCAAGTAGTGTTCTGAAATTGCTTCCTGAAGTAATGAAAAGCTTGTGTTATCAGGTAAGGTACCTCCTGTACGGACTCCAAAAACACCCCCTTCCTAGACGAAAGTCTGGAAACTATTTCTTTGAGAATGAGTCTTAAACGTTGGTACATATGGTAAGGTCATGAAGCCTGGAAGATAGTAGCCGTCCTGAAGATATCTGGAATCTATAGGTGCAGGACGTCAGCACCGCGCGGACCGGGAGCCCTACACACAGTGGGACAGGCATACACCCTCCCCATACACCCCTCGCGTCCAAGCGATCACGCCCGTCCGGCACAGTAAGTAAACAATCTGTGATTTATGTGATTTTTAAATAAATATATATCTTAGTGTAAGTAAATAATCTCTGATTAATGTGATTTTTTAAGAAATAAACACATTTTAATTTTTTAACTAATAGTTTCATTTAATTTAATTTAGAATCCTTGAGATATAATTTCTAACACAAAAGGTGGAAAGTTTTCCGTAAGCAATAAGCTATGGTTACCCTAACGAAAGATTCAAAACGTATTTTGAGGGTTTTATAAACGAAATAATTGTTTTTTTTTTACCTATTATCGGTAGTTCTACATATTAGGGGAATGTGGTCTGAGACGGCAAAGCGGGTGAGATGGCATACTCGGTTTATCTCGTCATTTTGCAGTCCAGTGGCGCCACCACACACACGGGTAGATCACTAGCACAAACTCCTCGCGACGCTGCCCTTGCCAGTGCGCGAGATTGAGAAAAGCCGACAACACGCCTGTTTTTGTAAAATTGTGCCGCGTAAATTTATTTTTTCGCTTAAGAATAATCAAGTTTTCAAGTATTCTACATGAGCTATCAGGTAAGTTTGAATGTATTTTATAGAACTAAGTGTGATGATTTTGATGTTTTAAATTAAAGTTATGTAGGTTCTAGATCAATGGAAGTATAATGTTTTTTCTCTCGATTGTGTACCTACAGGGTAAGACGGCATAGAGGATATGCCATCTCACCCAACAGACACCGTTGAAGGAAGTTTTGATAAATTATGCAGTAACTACTAATTAGTATATTTGTTAAGGTTTTATAGCAATAATAATTAGCACAGATTTACCTTTTTTGTTTTAGAATGGCGCCATATATTAGAAAAACAGAAAGACAAGCTTGGGATGATAAAAATATGAAAGACACAATTGAAGCTGTACGTAGCAAAAAAATGGGATGGCATATGGCAGCAAAAGTATACAATGTTCAAGCTACTACACTCCGGCGTCGAGCAGAAAAAGGAGAATCTTCAAAAGGGTATTCAGGTGGTCATAAAGCTACATTTACTAAAAATCTTGAAAACCAAATAATTGAACACTTACAAGAAGTGGAGGTGCGTTTTTTTGGAATGACTACAACTGATTTGAGAAAACTTGCCTACCAAATAGCGGTTTCTAAAAAAATTCAAGGCAAGTTAAAAAAAAGGTCGTGTTGACCACTTCTAGCGACGAGGAAGAACCGGTTGCATCGGATGATGAAGACCCATGTTGCATTTATTGCATGGAGCCTTTAAGTCATTCCCGCTCCAGGGAATGGTGGCTTCAATGCCAAATCTACCGCCAATGGTGCCACGCGGAATGCATCGGATTGCCGAAAACAGCAAAATGCGTTATTTGTGATATCTGTAAGTAATTCTACTTTCAAATATGATAAATAACGCATTTGCTTGCTTTTCTATTTATCTGGGTCCATCAAGTGCGTATTACTAAACGTATGCCATCTTACCCGTAGGGGGTATGCCGTCTTACCCATAGGGGTTGGGTGAGATGGATTTTTGATATGTTTTTATTTTTGATTATTTTTAGAAGAAATTATAATGTTTGTTCAACTTTTAGATTGTTTACTTGTTATCATTAAATTACTACCTATTTGATACAGGATTGCTATTTATTTTAATTTTGTTACCCGTTTTTTAATAATCACCTTTTTCGAAATCTATGGCATCTCAGACCACGTTCCCCTAATAGTTGTTGTTTACAAAAAAAATATCGCTACTACTTACTTTGTTCGATAGATAATCACGACTTATTTCAACGCAATACCGTACTACAGCTCCTGAAATATACCCCTAGGTTTTTTTGTTGTATTTTTACTAATTTCGACAAATTCAAATCTAGGTTTTACAAAAAACTTCAGATCTCTGCGATGCTTTTTCAGCGAGATATCGGCGATAACGTGATTTTCACCGTTTCGATGGCGCGGCCATGGAGTTTTAGCCTTACACTTCGGGAAATATAAACCTAAGATTTTTGTTGTATTTTTACTAATTTCGACAAATTCAAATCTATGTTTTACAAAAAACTTCAGACGTCTGCGATGTTTTTTCAGCGAGATATCAGCGATATCGTGTTTTTCACCGTTTCCATGGCGTGGCCAGGGCGTAATCAAAAAAAAAAAAATTACCAAGATTTTGTAAAATTAAGACAAATTATATGAAATAATAACCACTCGACGCTCTCACCGGCGCGAATTCCAGGAAATTTAGCGATTTTCCCAATTCATCGTTCAAGTCAACTTTGAACTTTAAGTCAACATACATAAGGTTGCACGGGTTTGACCGACCCATGACGAACGACAGCATTGACAACTGGTAATAGATTATCGACTGTACTTCAGTGACGAAAAGTTCATTTTTTATTGTAAGGACTGCTTTGTAAACGAACGCGAAAAGTTAAGGACGACGCGACGAACGAGTGTGATAAATAATTGAACCATTGCGTTCTCGACTGTATTTTCATAGACGTAAAATAAAAAATCGCACCAAGTAATTCGAGGACTGGTTTGTGCGACGAAGACTGTTTGAACCCAGGACGTAAAACAGTTTCATCGTCGCAGAACACAAAACGGTCTTTTCAAAAAGATGTCTGTAGAATATAATACGATACATTTGAGATAAATAAATAATGAGCTAATCATTGAGATAAAGAATAGAGAAGAACTTCGTGGAAACAATTCTAATCAAGAACATTAAATCTCTTTGATTTTAGTCAAATAGAAAAAGTACCGACATCGTCACCATGTCCATCTTCATCTCCATCGGCGCGTCATTTGCTTATTTTCTTATACGAATAATATAAATCAGCATAGCTATGCACAACCGTTCAATACGCGTACGTGCTGAATCGAAAATCAATCAACGGTATCAATTGAGTCCTATAAAGGCTGTTCAGAAATACAAACCCTCAAAATTCTGTCAGATTAAATATAATAGACGACCGTCATTCTTCCGACAGCTATTTGGTGTCTCAGGAAATTGTGTAATTTGGGATTCGCCTGTCCATTCGATAGGCGAATCGCAATTTGTGAATGGCGAACAATGATATTACAATTATAATTAACATTGATGGCGAAGCCAATCGAGCCGTAGCGGCAGGAAACAAAACTACTCTACAACGCAAGATGATGCCAGTAGGCACGAGATGGCGTTATGTTAAGATTTCAGTATGCATTCATATTTAAATTACAAGAATTTAATATAGAGTACACCAATCATATTTTATTATCATACATTTTCTTTGCTATAAAATGTTTATCACACAAAAGTAAATATACATTAATTAATTCAAGTGCTGGTGTGATGCTCCATTTTCTTTTTTTTATTCTGGCAATTTTGATATAAGTTCGGTATGGATTTTTTCGCGCCGGCGCGAAACGTGTTTGCTTCTAACTTCTTTGTATTTTTCACCTATTGACAATTTCAATGAAATAATGCTTTTAACCCGAAGACGTTTAATCTTACCTAAATTATCCTAGTATTTGAAACAGAGGTATAAATTATGTCTGAAACACAATTACGTAAGTGAGAGAAAATTAGGAAACAACAAATAATAATAAAAGAATGATAGTCTAAATCAGTGCTAAAATATCGTTAAAGTGTGTTTGCCAAAAATGGGTTCTATCGTGTTGAGAAGTTTATCTATCCTACTAGGGGTGTTTTTCGTATTCGTTGGAATAACAAAGCTAACCCCGTTTATTTCGAAAGAACTTCATAAAGATTTGGTAAGTATTTTTTATCAGTTGTCTAACAAACAGTTTATAAGGTCGCTAGGTGCATTTAGATTTTTGTAGCAGAGCGAGTGGCTTGCTATTTTGGTATTTGGCCTGCCGCCTAATACCACCACGGAGTCGTTTCGTTGCGACAGCCCACGGCGTGACTCGATCGCGCCGCGGATCCCCCCTGCGCCGATTCTTAATCATCTGTAATTTATTTGTTGGCGCATGTTGCTCATTTGGATAGTTACATTTTAATCGATCCTTCATACAACAATATTTAATAGAACAATGTTGGCAACCAATAAAATAATTTGTTCAGTATTGTGATTGCCACGGCACTGCTGTTCTATGAATAAATATTTTGAGTGGGTAACTACAAGGTGCTTTAAATATTTATGTGAATTTATTATGCTTATTGATTTTTATAAGAGTTGAGCAAAAGGTAGGAAGACATAAGAAAATGTATTATAACTCATTATGATTCATTGACAGACTTGACCCACTGGTTAAAACTAGAAGAACAATTAATTAGGTTTTATAGTGTCTGTTTAATTAGGCACTTAAGAACACGACATGTGGTACGGTTAGGATTTTAACCATTCTCAATCTGGCGCTTACAAAATAAAAAATCTCAAACAATGGAGCTGTCAATCAAAACTTGAACGGCACTATAGCAAAGGTTCGTCAGCATAATAAGAGACACTGACAAAAGATAAAAATGAAAAGAGTGAGCTCGATGCTCTTAAGAGCTCTGCGGTTTCATTAATATTATCATCATCTGCCTAGCCTTTTCCCAACAATGTTGGGATCGGCTTCCAGTCTAACCGGATGCAGCTGAATACCAGTATTTTACATGGAGCGACTGCAAAAAACATAAAGTTTTTATTCACAATTTTGTTTTGTTAAACCAACGTAAAATTTCTGAGCTTGGGGTTCTAGAATGATATGCTGAATTCATGATTACAGTTTGCACACTGGTTAAAATTTTATCCTGTATAGGTACAGCGTGTTATAGGTAATTAAGTAGGTACCCTAGGTAGTTCAAAAAGCTATAGTAGGTACCCACATAGTTAATCCCCTAAGTAAATACTCTACTCATGAAACACCAATCTGTTTCTGTGTATGTGAAAACCAAAACTACCTATTACAAAGTGGAATTTGGATAATTGTACCAAACTATCAATCAATAATGTCCAAATTATTGGAGATATACCCACATTTAAAAAGCAGGTCAAGCTGCAGATGACAGAACCTGTTCAATGAAACGTAACAAAACAACAATACAAGTATCAACGAAATCCATTTTATCGTGAGAAGCAAACAAATGGACAGATGAGTGACATACAGACGTAAATCCTAAAATTATTGATTCGTGTTTCGTTATTTGAAACATTTGCGCGAGACTCACAATGACCTCTATGGTTTTAAATAGATGATGACAATAACTCGATAATGTTATTATTTACCAAATAAACCAATAAATAGATCAAATGCAATTAAACTAAACCAAATAAAATGAAATGATGTTAAATTAAAAAAAAAATATTAAAATCGAATTCAATTAAATAACCGTCCTTTTCCTTAACCCATGTATGTAGATGTACTATCCAAGAACAAAAGATAGAATAAGAAAATTAATATTAGATTGGGTACCTACTCAGTGGTGAGATATGGTAGTGGCCCCGGCTCGAGTGAGTTTAAATTCGAACCCAGGCAGGCAATTGCAAATTGATTTTGTCACCACTGCACATAAAGTGGTGAAGGAAAACATAATGAGTATAGGTACCCTAGAGTCAGGCGCGGGCGCAACCAAAGACTTTGGGAGGGTCACAGACAAAGACTACCTATATAATAATAAGAAGATGTATTAAGTATATTTTAGAAAAAATACTATTTAAGCTCTATGTTTACGGCTTTGGGGGGTGTCATGACCCCTAGGACACACGCCCCGGACCGCGCATGCCTGGAGTCAAAGTTTACATGACACGTCTTTTAGTTTTAGACGGAAACGAAAGAAAATTGTTTATTCTGTTTTGGTGAATGCCACATTGTGGGGTCCTGTGGTTTCAAAATTACGTTGGCACGATTTGTTCCTATTTATAATGAGGAGATCTACTCACAGGACAGCACTTTCATCAGTGGGGACATTGGAGGCTGAATTAGGAAAATAAATAAACCTAAGTATCTCCATCTTCTTACTCGAGTTAGTGGTACAGCAGTGCCATAGTTAGTTGTTTAATAAGCGCACGTATAATAAACTTGCCATCGCATCGCCAAGCCAATCCAGAACAAACAAGAATGAGGTTTAGAGTAGGAATACTTAATTTATAATGTGGCCTAAAGCTCGAAAATTTCTGAGAGTTTGTTATACATAGGTATGTTTAATATGTAAATGTAAACAAACTCCGAATAGATATCATCGTGTTTAACAATACGTAAGAAAACACTAGCGGCTTCCAATGATAATTTTACGAATCCAGATCTCGAATCTAGAACTGGATTCAACGAGCTCATTCAATAGGTATATGTACCTACCAACGTATTTTACGCAATTTTTTGTATGGGGATATTTATAATTAAGACTGCCTTGAAACAGTTTTCGCCTTGGTGATCATGTAAACATTAACGATCGAATATATGTAGTAGTAAAAGTTTATGCTAGTGGCATTAGACAAGGCATATTTTTTTACGGCATCATCAATTTATCACTACTGATTATTGTGTATGGATTGAATATTTGACTAGGTCTGGATCTGGGTTCGACTCCCTTCTGGTTGTGCTAACTAAACTAAGTTTATCGCCCTTATTTCTGCTTCTCGTCTTTTCTCCCCTTTTTTGGGCTTATCTCAGAGAAAAGATGTTGGTACTTTCCTCAGACCAAGCATCCATAGAAGAATATTGGTGTTATAATGATATTGTGTCTAATTTGTTTCAGAGGAAAGAATACGTGAGATACGCGAAAGTGTTTCCATTAACGGAAACATTAGACTTCAAGTTACCTTCGAAATGGTACAGAAGGGCTGTAGGCGGCCTCGAAATATTATTTGGATTGGCCCTGGCAACTATACCTAGTCGTAAGTGTATCGTAAACTTTGGATTTTTTAAATTTCTTTTTATTAAATTTTTGGCTACTTAATGCCTACTTCCCTACTAATATCATAAATGCGAAAGTAACTCTCGTCTGTCTGTTACCTTCCACGCCTAAACCGCTGCACCGATCGTCATGAAATTTGGCAGAGATATAGCCTGGGATATGCTACTTTTTTACGCGATAACAGACATTCACGCGGGCGGAGCCGCGGGCAAAAGCTATAAAATTTGTTACTGTGCCGGACGGGCGTGATCGCTTGGACGCGAGGGGTGTGTGGTGAGGGTGTATGCCTGTCCCACTGTGTGTGTAGGGCTCCCGGTCCGCGCGGCGCTGACGTCCTGCACCTATAGATTCCAGATATCTTCAGGGCGGCTACTATCTTCCGGGCTTCATGACGTTACCATATGTACCAGTGTTACGACTCGTCTCAAAGAAATAGTTTCCAGACTTTCGTCTAGCAAGGGGGTGTTTTTTGACTCCGCTAAGGAGGGGGGTGCCTTACCTGATTAATAACACACGTTTTTATGTTTTTACAGGAAGCAATTTCAGAACACTACTTGAACTATATCTATTAATTAATTTAAGAATTAAATAAAATCTTGCCGATGACTACAAGTTGCTAGAAATTACACGTTTACTATCGTACTATGAATCTTTACCGTAACGAGAGCCGCAAATTGCTTCCTGTTTTTAAGTTTTATTTGTTCTAGATTTCATTACATTTATGACGGAATTATGCATATAACATCTCAATTTATTAAAATATACAAGGCATGTTACATATGGTTGCATTCCCCATGAAATTCCCCGTCTCCTGAGATATCCACATCAACTATATCTTTCCATACTGAAAGAATGTTTCGAGGAAACCCGAAAAAAATCTGAAAAATGTTAATAAATTTATTTTATAAGTTGATTTCCTCGAAAACTACTGAACGGATTTCAAATCCAATTATAGATATCTCAGGCTGGTCTGTAGACCTAAAACAATCAGATATTTAAAACTATACAACTATGGCTTTCAGGGCGTGACGCGCCCTGAAAGAGGGTTAGCAAAAACACAAATCTTAAGAATTACTTAACTAAAGTAACACGACATACAAACTCAATTAAGTGGGCTTTATCTTAGGTTTACATTATTGAAAGTTACGTCCAGGGCTAGGTCTCGGTACTAGGTTACCTGGACGCAACTAAAACTATAAGTTACTGCTATATAGCCCACTCAAATGAGGTTTGCAGGGGTGGTACTTACGGTTATCTTATACTAGCCGCTTAGTCACTACTGTTTATTGGTTTCACTATCACTCTTATCACTATGAATCTACGTTAATGTCAAAAACAAACTAATTAACTATGTAGTGACGCGTCGTCGCGAACATCTCTCCCGCCGTGCAGTGCAGTAACGACTCGTAGCGATGTCGGTGCGGCGCTGCATCGCACCGGTGAGCGATGACTGGAGTCGCGGCGCTCGCCGCCGCGACGCCTGCTGCCACGACGCTCGCCGCCGCGACGCTCGCCGTCTCAGCGCACGCTTTCGCGGCGCTCGCCGCCTGAGTGCTCGTCGTCGCGGCGCTCGCCTCAAGGCGCCCGCCACGGCGCTCGCCTCAAGGCGCCCGCCACGGCGCTCGTCGCGCCTAGGCGCTCACCGCCTCAGCGCTCGCCGTCGCGGCGCTCGCCTCAAGGCGCTCGCCTCAAGGCGCCCGCCACGGCGCTCGTCGCGCCTAGGCGCTCACCGCCTCAGCGCTCGCCGTCGCGGCGCTCGCCTCAAGGCGCTCGCCTCAAGGCGCCCGCCACAGCGCTCGTCGCGCCAAGGCGCTCGCCGTCACGGCGCTCGCCTCAAGGCACTTGCCTCGGGGCGCTCGCCGTCTCACTTGGGTAGTGGGACGAGTTTCTTCACCGGACGCTTCAAGGTGCCGCCGGCAGTGCGCACCTCAGCGGTCCGGACTTCTCCGTCGGCCCCGGGAAACAGGGCAACTATACGGCCTCGCGGCCATGTGTTGCGAGGCAGCTGGCCGTCTGCGATGAGGATGGGATCGCCCACCTGCAGTTCGGGCCCGCGGGTGTGCGGCTCCCGCCGGTTTTGAAGCTCCGGCAGGTACTCTCTGACCCAGCGACGCCAGAACATATCGGCGAGTATCTGGGATCGTCGCCAGAGTCTCTTGTTGTCCACGTTTCGCTCGGTGAACACGCCGGGTGATGGTAGTCTCGCCGATCCACCGAGCAAGAAGTGGTTCGGTGTGATCGACTCGTCGTCTTCGCTGTCTACGGAAACATGTGTTAGTGGTCGGCTGTTTACAGTGTACTCTGCCTCACACAACAGTGTGGACAACACCTCTTCGTGCGGGTGTTTTTCCAGGAGCACAGTGCACAGCGCGGACTTCACGCAGCGAACAAGGCGCTCCCAGGCGCCTCCCATGAAAGGCGCTGAGGGCGTTATGAAGCGCCATACGACGCCTCGGCGACTGGCCTCCTCTCGAGAGGCCTCTCGGAGCTCCTTGTCGGCACCGTGCATGTTGGTGCCGTTGTCGGAGTGTATCTCGGCGGGGCAGCCCCGACGAGCAGCGAAGCGGCGCAGCGCCAGTATGGCGGCGTCTGCGCTGAGGCTGGCGGCGATCTCGAGGTGGACGGCTCTGGTGGTGAGACACGTGAATAGGGCTACGTACCTCTTCTGATGTTGCCGTCCGACTGTGACGGACAGTGGGCCGAAGTAGTCTAGCCCGGTGTACGTGAACGGCCTCTGGTGATGTGCCAGGCGCGTTCTCAGATGGTCGCCGGTCGCAGGCACGGTTGGTTGTGCCTTGCGAATGCGACACTGCAGACATCGTGACAGCACCCTCTTCGCTGTTGGTCGCATCTTCACGACCCAATAATGCTGTCGTACCTCGTTGATAGTGAGTTCTGTCCCACTATGCTGCAGGCTACGGTGTGTCCAGTCTATGTATAACTGGGTAATGTGATGGTCGCCGTGTAGTATCGGCGGACGCTTCACCTCGTCTGCTATTTGTTCAGTAGCGGCTATACGGCTCCTCAGTCGTATGACGCCATCTATGATTTCAATTTGCAGCGGCCGCAGTCGACTATCTTTGTCTAACGTCTTCTGCTCTCGCAGTCTCGCCATTTCTAGAGCGAAAGATTGCTGCTGCACGACCTGTACTAGTAGTTTCTCCGCTTCGTGGAGGAACTCTGCTTCTATTATTTGCCCTTTTGGTCGAGAGTTGGATGTTTTTTCGGTTCGCTTCGGAAGAGGGGGCGCCGCTTTCTTCTGTTGTCGCCAGTCAGGATCTCGATCAGCGTTCTTTCTAGTTCTTTTATAGAACGTTTTCTCCCTTGATACTCTGCACAGAGATACGAAACGTAGAACGCTCGCCGTCGCACGGAGAAGTCTTTCCCACCTGGAGAACCTTGTCGGGTCTGGTATGGCTTCTGTTAGCTTTCGATCGTCTGTTTCTTCGACGGCGGTGAGTGCTCTCTCTTCTCCCGTCTCTGCTGCGACCGGAGGACTCTCTGACGGCCATGATGATGGCTCCTCATACAGGAAATTGGGGCCACGATACCACTCATGTTGCGAGTCGAAGTGGTGTGGCACGTCACGAGTAGCTACGTCTGCGATATTCATTTTCGTAGGTACCCATCGCCAGTCTTCGACTCTACTATTCTCCTCTATGGCGGCTATACGATGAGCTACGAACGGCTTGTAGACTCGCGCTCCTCTTCTGATCCACGTCAAAATGGTCTTGCTATCTGACCAGTAGGTCACCGATGCGGGCTTGATGTCGTGTTCACGTATGACAGCTGCGGCCACGCGGGTTCCCATCACCGCTGCCTGCAGCTCGAGGCGGGGTATTGATTGCAGCTTCAAGGGAGCTACCTTCGCCTTTGCCATGACGAGGCTGACTCGTTGCTTGCCGTCTGTTGCTGTAGTTCGCCAATACACCGCTGTCGCATATGCCATCTCACTCGCGTCGGTAAACACGTGGACTTGTGTCTCTACCGCGTCGCTGTACCCCGGATAGCATCTTGGTAAGTTGACGTTTCCGAGCTGTAGTAGGTGTTGTACCCAACTTTTCCATTGAGTCGCTAGGTCTTGGTCTAACGGCTGATCCCAGTCGACTCCTCGCCTCCATGCCTCTTGCAATATTTGCTTGGCTCGAATGGTTACTGGTGAAGCGAGTCCGAGCGGGTCGTATAGAGACATCACTATTTTCAGCGCCTCCCTTTTTGTGGGCGCCTCTTTATCCAATATGCCTCTTGGTAGGCGTGCGAGCGTGAGGTTGAAGCCCAACGTATCTTCATTCGGTCTCCATATTAGGCCGAGTATCTTCTCTGTGTCATCAGTGTTTCCGATGCTGACGACTTCAGTTCGGATCTGTTTCGGATCTATATTTTCCGTTAACTGTGTGCTGTTTGATACCCACTTTCTGAGTTCAAACTTCGCCTGTAGGTGAATATTTTTCACCGTAGTTGCAATACGCGTCGCTTCTTCGACGGTCTTGTAACTATCGAGGTAATCATCCATATAATGATTCCGAATTATGGCTTCCACGGCATCTGGATGCTCATCTATATGCCTTTTCGCGTTCCAATTCTTCGCGAAAATGGCTGTGCACGGCGAGCTTGCCGCACCGAAAATGATGGACGTCATACGGTATTCTTCCGGCGCCCCCTCTCTTCTATTGCCTCTCCATAGGTATCGGAGCGCGTCTCTATCCTGACTTCGCACCTTCACCTGCATAAACATCTCCGCTATGTCACCAGAAATGGCTATGCAGTGTCTTCGGAACCTCATCATGACGCCGGGCAGGGACTGTAGCAAGTCCGGTCCAGTGAGAAGGAAGTCGTTGAGTGACAGCCCTCTTGATTTGGCAGCTGCGTCATGCACGATGCGGAGCTTTTCAGGTTTCATGGGGTTGAATACGTCGAAATGGGGTAGATACCACGTTCTACCCGGTGTGCTCGTCTTGGGCGCCTTTTCTGCGTAACCCTTCTGGATGAGAGAGTCCATCTGTTCTGTGTATCTATCTCGAAGGGCGGGTTTGCCATCGAGTTTTTTCTCTATTGAGACGAGCCTCTTGAGGGCTGTCCCGTAACTATCGGGCATTTCTATGCTTTCATTTTTCCACAGCATGGCTGTTTCTATGTGACCATCTTCTAACTGTTGAGTGTGACGAGTCAAAATATCTTCCGCTTTCTTCTCGGGATCGGAGTCTGGTCGTCTCGGGTTGATGACCAGTGATTCTAAGGCGAAGAATTTGCGAAGCTGTTCATCTATGTCTTCATTGCTCGCGGTGAGACGGTTGACGTAATGCACCTGCTGACCCAGGATTCTGGTGTGTGCGCCGTGTAGAGTCCATCCCATCGTCGTAAGTGATGCAACGGGTTGGTTCTTCGGACCTCTGCGGATCTCACTGTCCAATAATAGGTGCCAGTTATCTTGACCGATGAGTATTTTCGGCGCGCCAGTGTCGTATATCAGCTGTTGCCTCAGGTCATCCAGATGTTTGCAGTGCGCGACGTCCACTTCACTGACTGTTTGCGGGGCGAGGTTTAGCTTCGGTATGGTGCGCGCTCTGAACGGCACCCTATTCTTCAGCTGGCTCGGAAGAGTGACTGTGATTCTTCGCGAACATGGAGTGTCGATCGTGGTATTGCCGATCGCGCCTATTTTCAGAGGGTCTATTTGGCCTTCTGCCCCGACTTGCTTCGCTATGTCCTCGTCGATCAAGGAAACGGTTGATCCATCATCGAGAAGTGCGAATGTCGATACTTCTCCCGCCGGTCCAATTACTCGAACCGGAACCATCTTGAGGTAGGCGTGGCTTGAAGTCGTTCGTGAGCTGGCCACTGTCTCCTTTGACTCCACGTTGTTAGACTGCTCCTGAGTAACGGGCTTTTCGCTCTCTGCAGCGGGCTTCTTATTATAATGAAGAAGCTGATGATGCGTGGCTGTACACCCCTTTACGTCACACTTCTTCGGTTTGCATTTGTGATCGGGACGACGGCTTCGCAGGCAACGGAAACACAGGCTAAACTTCTTAGCGAGCTCCCATCTCTTGTCACTGGATCCCTCTTTGAACCTCTTGCAATCAGGAGCTTGATGTCCCTCCTTCTCGCAAATACGGCATTTTTGGGCCGACTTGTCTACAGCTGTATGGGTCCTTTGTGTGACACGCTCGCTCGTTGTTGCCTCAGCAGGGCCGATGTTCTCAGGTGGAGCGAAAGCACTGCAGAAACGAGCTTGCTCTGTGATGAATTCGCTGAATAGCGTAAGGTCCGGCAGCGACTGGTACTTTTCGGTGTACGTCCTATACCACTGTACACGTAGGGAGTTCGGCAGCTTCTCGGTGAGCGACCGCATCAGCTCAGCGTTGATCAGGTAGTGATCCTTCTTCAGCGCGCGCAGAGTGACCACACCGCTTCTGACTCTACTTGCGAAGTTGCAGATATCTTTAGGTGCTTCGCCACAGCGCGGTAATCCGCGCAGTCTGTCTGTTTCCGCTTGCGCGATCGAATCTGGACGGCCGAACTGCAGCTCGAGTTCCCTCATGATGTCATCTGGTTTGGCATGTCCGATGAGTTCTGAGCTCACTGTCTCTAGCGCTCGTCCCCGTAGGCTTCTTCTAAGTCTTGCTGTGTTTTCAACGTCGTTGAAGTATCTTCGAGTTGTCTCGTAGATGGCACGAAATGAAAGCCATTCTGTATGGGCCCCATTGAAGTTCGGTAAGGTCATGATGACCTTCGACGCCGAGGGGTGGTTCGGTGTCCCCTGTTCTGTTTTCCTGTCGGCTAGCGACGCTATAGCGGACGTCAACTCCGTTATGAACGGACGGAGTGAGTCTTCCCCCTTGGCTTCTATTTCCCTTGGTGGGATTCGATTCTTCACTTCATTCGCTGTAGGATGCGGCAATGGTACTTGCTTATCGAGGTCCACTATAGTTTCGAAGTCCACAGGGGGGGGCTGTTGCTCATGGCCTATATCACTATTGTCCCCCTCGGCGGCGTTGTCCCTCTTCTCCGGCTCAGGCTCAGGTGCCTCTTCAAGCCAGGAGCGCACGTACTCATTGTTTGAGTTTCTATCATCCATGTAACCGTCGGAATCTTCTTCCTCGGCTCTCTGAAGTGCTAATTGAGCAAGTTCCAACTTAATCTTCAATAAGTCTTCACGTGCTCTTGAAATTTTTCTATGTGACCGCGTCGTTCTATTCGTAGTCGACTGCGGCCTGCTATGTTCGGTACGGGCGTCACCCCGGGTAGTCATCGGTAAGGTTCGGCTGTAAGTTTCATCTAGTGTTCTTTCTATTCTGTCTGCAGGCCTCAGTGCTCTGTCTGCAGGCCTCAGTGTTCTGTCTGCAGGCCTCAGTGTTCTGTCTCCAGGCCTCAGTGTTCTGTCTGAAGACTGCAATGTTCTATCTGAAGACTGCAATGTTCTATCTGCAGGCTTCAATGTTCTATCTGAAGTTCCTTCCTTTCTGGTTCCCTTCCTGACCGTGGATAGCCGTTCGGCTTCTTCAGACCGCGCCCGTGCAGGTAAGTCTTTACTTGTCCGCGGAACTAGGGGGCACTGCGGCGGTGGCTCGGCTCCTTCAGTGGTGGATGGTGAATTCGGTGGCCGCTCATGGCAGATGGCCGACCTGCTGCGGCCTCTGCTCACCTCCACTGTCCAGGCTTCAGGGGCCTTGCCTTGCGATCTCGTTACCGGCATGTTGAATTCGGGTCTTCAAAACGGATCTTCGAAACGGATCTTCAAAACGGATCTTCAAAACGGATCTTCAAAACCGGATCTTCAACGGAATCTTCAGACCAGATCTTGAACGGAATCTTCAAACCGGATCTTGAGAACGGATCTTCAAAACGGATCTTCAAAACGGATCTTCTAAACCGGATCTTCAACGGAATCTTCAGACCAGATCTTGAACGGAATCTTCAAACCGGATCTTCAACGGAATCTTCAAAACAGATCTTCAAACCCGGATCTTCAACGGAATCTTCAAAACAGATCTTCAAAACGGATCTTCAAAAACGGATCTTCAAAACGGATCTTCTAAACCGGATCTTCAACGGAATCTTCAGACCAGATCTTGAAAACGGATCTTCAAAACCGGATCTTCAACGGAATCTTCAAAACAGATCTTCAAAACGGATCTTCAAAAACGGATCTTCAAAACGGATCTTCTAAACCGGATCTTCAACGGAATCTTCAGACCAGATCTTGAAAACGGATCTTCAAAACCGGATCTTCAACGGAATCTTCAAAACAGATCTTCAAAACCGGATCTTCAACGGAATCTTCAAAACAGATCTTCAAAACGGATCTTCAAAAACGGATCTTCAAACGGATCTTCAAACAAATCAGTCTTCTGTACTTCAAAGTATTCTTCAGGGATAAGTCTTCAGGAATAAGGCTTCAGGCTCTGACGTAACTCTTCAGTGATAAAACTTCAGAAATAAGTCTTCAGGAATAATCCTTCAGGAATAAGGCTTCAGGCTCTGACGTAACTCTTCAGTGATAAAACTTCAAAATTAAGTCTTCAGGAATCCGATAACTCTTCAGGAATAAAGCTTCACGAATAAGTCTTCAGGAATAATCCTTCAGGAATAAGGCTTCAGGCATGTCCCGGACGGGTCTTCATGTATCTCTCCTGAAGAAATCCGGCTCGCAAGGACCAGCAGATGTGCCGGACGGGCGTGATCGCTTGGACGCGAGGGGTGTGTGGTGAGGGTGTATGCCTGTCCCACTGTGTGTGTAGGGCTCCCGGTCCGCGCGGCGCTGACGTCCTGCACCTATAGATTCCAGATATCTTCAGGGCGGCTACTATCTTCCGGGCTTCATGACGTTACCATATGTACCAGTGTTACGACTCGTCTCAAAGAAATAGTTTCCAGACTTTCGTCTAGCAAGGGGGTGTTTTTTGACTCCGCTAAGGAGGGGGGTGCCTTACCTGATTAATAACACACGTTTTTATGTTTTTACAGGAAGCAATTTCAGAACACTACTTGAACTATATCTATTAATTAATTTAAGAATTAAATAAAATCTTGCCGATGACTACAAGTTGCTAGAAATTACACGTTTACTATCGTACTATGAATCTTTACCGTAACGAGAGCCGCAAATTGCTTCCTGTTTTTAAGTTTTATTTGTTCTAGATTTCATTACATTTATGACGGAATTATGCATATAACATCTCAATTTATTAAAATATACAAGGCATGTTACATATGGTTGCATTCCCCATGAAATTCCCCGTCTCCTGAGATATCCACATCAACTATATCTTTCCATACTGAAAGAATGTTTCGAGGAAACCCGAAAAAAATCTGAAAAATGTTAATAAATTTATTTTATAAGTTGATTTCCTCGAAAACTACTGAACGGATTTCAAATCCAATTATAGATATCTCAGGCTGGTCTGTAGACCTAAAACAATCAGATATTTAAAACTATACAACTATGGCTTTCAGGGCGTGACGCGCCCTGAAAGAGGGTTAGCAAAAACACAAATCTTAAGAATTACTTAACTAAAGTAACACGACATACAAACTCAATTAAGTGGGCTTTATCTTAGGTTTACATTATTGAAAGTTACGTCCAGGGCTAGGTCTCGGTACTAGGTTACCTGGACGCAACTAAAACTATAAGTTACTGCTATATAGCCCACTCAAATGAGGTTTGCAGGGGTGGTACTTACGGTTATCTTATACTAGCCGCTTAGTCACTACTGTTTATTGGTTTCACTATCACTCTTATCACTATGAATCTACGTTAATGTCAAAAACAAACTAATTAACTATGTAGTGACGCGTCGTCGCGAACAGTTACAAAATCTAAAAGTTCTGGTTGGTACTATACGAGAATAGATAATTCATAACAATATGTTACGAGCTTTCGTGTTGGAAATATAGCGTGATATGAAAACTGGCAAACCGGTGGCATGCATCGTGCCGGAAACGAGTGGTCATTATTTTTGACGCTACGTAAATATTTTAATACTTAGATCTACGATAGTCTGGAAAAGCTATATCCCGCTATACGTGCTCGTCACTAAATTAACTGAGGCGTCAAGTGTCCCCTAAAATAAAGGTCGATGATCGTAGCACACAGCAGGTTATTAGGTAGGAACCAATCAGGGCTGATGCTTATTGTTGCAATCTCGTGGTAGAAAAGAGGTGGTCTAAGAAAAGAACCTATACATATATGGCTCTTTTGTTAGAAGTCGGTAAAGTTATTCGTCATTCGTCTAAATCCTACTGATATCCTACTTAATATTATAAAATATGTGAAAGTGTGCGAGGATGGATATTTGTTACTCTTTCACCTAAAAACTCCTGAACGGATTTGGATGAAATTTGGCACGCAGATAATTTATAACCTGGATGATTAACACATAGGATACATTTTATCCCGGTGGGATAATTTTCGACCTCCACGCGGGCGAAGCCGCTGGCAAATGTAAGTAATATTATAAAGAAAAATTATGCTTGTTTTCTACATTGTCACGGTAAGACGGCTGGATGGATTTGGATGAAATTTGGCACATGGGTAGACCATAACCGCCACCCTAATTGTGTAACGCACGATCAATCATAATCTGAATCATTTTGAAACATATTGCTAATCCATTGCTTTAAATGTTCGAAATGTGTCTGCTCAGCAATGTAAATAACCCAATGAATATTGTTGAAGTGTCAAAATGAAACAGATTATGATTGATCATGTGTTACGCAATTAGGGTGCAAGATTAGTTATGACTATATACTATTTTTCCGGATATTCCCAGGGGTTCGAGACTTATGCGGGTAAAACCGCTTGTAGCTAATTTAAAATAAATGTACAAAACATGGTACCTACAAACCGACCTCCACATACTTGTATTGCCATCTATGCCTACAAACAGGTATATCGAATTTTATTCTCGACTAGCTTTTGCCAGCGGCTTCGCCCGCATGGAGGTCGAAAATTATCCCCCAAAAGTATCCTGTGTTAATCCAGCCTATAATCTATCTGTGTGCCAAATTTTATTCAAAGCTTTTTCTGCGTGATTGAGTAACAAACATAATACAAACATGTGAGTTCAACCTTTTTCGAAAAAAATCGGATTGAGTTTTCAAACATGTATCAAAATAAAATGTAATTTAAATCAAAAGCACTAAGCAGTATTGATATAAACTTCGATGCAAATCACCCCCAAAATAACTTTCTACCCCTTTTTAACCCCGTTATGCGATGGGTTTCAATAATATACAAAACCCGTCGTCCATCAATTCTGTTAAAGAATGTTTATGCAAAATTTGAAGTAGATTGGACCAAAGAATCACGTTGTCCCATACAAACTTTGCCCCCGTTTTTCACCCCCTTAGGGGTAGAGTTTCGGAAAATCCTTTCTTACCGGATGCCTATGTCATACAAAGAACACACCCTCCAAGTTTCAGGTCTCTACGATCAGCGGTTTAGGCTGTGCGTTGATCCGTCAGTCAGTCTTTCAGGACAAAGCATTTTATATGTATAGATATTCAAGGCATGGTTTGTCACCGTCAGTAATTTATGCAGTCATAAAGTACGAGCACAAAATTGAGTGTGTGTACTGGCAAGTGCGAGGTTGAATACTAATAAATAGCTATAAATAAATAGTTGGAATGTTATAGTACCTAAGTCTTATATACCAGTGCGATTAAAACAGTGGTAAAATGGAAAATTTTAACTCCTACTTTGAAGCTTACGGTTTTTCTTTGTTTCAGATAAAATTAAAAATACAGCTAATATAGGCCTCGTCCTGCTGATGATATTAGCAGCGTATTCGCATATAATGGTGGGCGATCCCTTCGACCGCTGCGCACCGGCACTGGTTTTCTTCTTCATGCTGAGTGGAAGACTTGTTGTTTGGTAACATGTTTTACATTAATTTTGCACGGTACTACACAAAATTGCATCAGTGAGAAAGATTTTAAAGAATCCCAATCACTATAATCTAGATTCGTTAATATGCTGCAAGCAATGCCGTGAGTTGTAATTATTGACGTCAGTGCTGGTCAAATTTAGCCGTAAATTCTTCGAATTCATGTCATCGCACTGTTGATATAAAACATTCATATAAATACCCTAAAATACAAAAGGAAATTGAGCTCAGTAATAAAAAAGTAGTAAAATGCCAGGAAGTGTTTTACAGGCGCATAAAACTTGATAGATATTTACGTAGTTACCTAGCTTAAGATTAAGTCCCAAAAACTGCTACATAATATGTATAAAAATATAATTTGCTTCTACGGTATGTTTAACTAAGGGTGGTGCACCTTGACCATATTTTTATGCGGTATAAACAAGAGTTACGAAATAAAATTAGTGCTATCGCACACTAGCATTGTTTTGGCAGTTGGCCAGAGAATCCGCGATGACGAACCACTGTGTCGCGCAAATAATACCCACACGTTCCAGCCCATCGGGTTATTGCAATTTACAAAATTGTAACGGGCGGTGGGTCCTCCAAATGAGCAAATTCAACTACAAGAGCTACGCAATCTATTGCTTTTTAACATTGAAGTGACATTCATTTCTCAACGTTATTCACAGTTACCAACGTGTTAATAAAATCAGCACCGTGAAAGCAAACTATTAATATCACGGCTTATTGTACTGAACAGTGAGCTGGGCAACGATCATGTTTTTTAGGTGTTCTACATTCAGTTGCGGTGGTGACTCGCTAATCGCTTGGATATTCTACCTACATTTCCTTGGGTATCTACGTTACATTTTTATTCCTGACATTTCAATGAAGTCTAAACATTTTAACAGGTATCAAATTAGCCGCCGAGATGACATGGAGAGAGCCACTGCTACACAGAACGGGAATGGGCTCAAGCGAGAATAATAAGTATAAGATTAACTAATAAGTTACTTTTATAAGCAGTGGCATACGTGCAGAACTATTATCTTGAAATAATAGCGTCATATTTCAGAGTGAAATTAGTAAATTACTTACTCGAAAACATATGACAGAGTTCTCTCTGAGTGTCTGAGTTTAGACATTCATTGTTTTACTGGGTAACTTAGAAATAAATAAATAAATTGCTCCATGGGTAATTAATGAATCACACTGTGATGATGCTAGTCAAAAGTTGCGAATATTAAATAATTTTGTTATGTTAATCAGCTTTTTAGTATGAAACCCTAATAGTGCATATTACTGTGAAGTGTCAACCAATTAAAATAGAACTTTCAAGTTAATTTCTAACTCTCTGGGTGAACACACCTCAAGAGAGTAATTTGTACCTAAAAGTGATATTAATTTAAGCGATATGTGCTAGGTTCATTTTGTATGTGTGAGTGATGTGTATGTGTGTCACGTTTGTAGATCCATAATAATAATAACTGCCAATGCATATTGTTAGGCTTAGTACATATTTACTGCACTTATAAAAAAGATGGTATAGAAACCATAAATTAACAGGGCACCTTTTTAATGTACTTCATTTTATTATTTGCTCAAAATCATAGTCATTAATACCGCTAAAGCTTTTTAATGGTAATATTTTATTATCTATCATTTATTTTGATGTACTTATTTCTAAAACAAAAATTAAGCTTCTTAACTTTAACTTACATAAAGGCAACATTAATTTATTGTGTTAATAAAATATTAATGTAATAGCAATCATTTTATCTTACTGTATATTATGTGGTGTGTGATGTAAATGAAGTAATGGTCAATGAATAAATGGGAAATATTACAATATGTTTTATTTGTATCTTTGTTTAAGAATTATATATATGTACTATATCATTAACAACTTACATACGAGCATTGCAAGTCAAATAAAAGCTTGTAACAACAGTTTTTAATGCTAACTACAATATTTTATGCCAAAAGTTCTTGCAAATGAATTGGTAAAAATCTCTTTACTTACTTCATATATATTTTTATAATATCTTTACTAATAAAATTTTATTTCATTCATTTTGCTGTAAATTATTAGAATATAAAGGCTCGTGCAGACTAGCGCGACGCGACGGTCGCGTCGCGACACACGTAGAACAATTTCTGTGAAAACTTAATGGAAATTGTTCTACAAGTGTCGCGTCCCGCTGTCGCGTCGCGGCTGTTTGAAGAAGCCTTAACATATTGTATTACTTGAGAAAAATGTGAGGCCGATTTTAAAGTTTCAAATAATACAGAAAATCATGGAAAAAATTAAGTCATATACCCAATACATTTCTATGATTAGTCTATTGGTTAACAAACATGGGAAAAGAATGTAGCTTGCACATTAGCACCATTGACCGTAACTGCTAATTTGTAACTAATTTTGAGATGTTTCCACAGGAAAAAAGTTATGGGTTGGTAGAAAGTATAAACAGCCCATGTAAAAACTGAACAGGTGTTGGCCTAGCCTAGTGAGTGATGGATAAATGGCAAAGTATCTATACATGTATAGTATTCTTTTCAACAACTAATTTGCGGCCTAAGTTAATGATCTATTTACTAACTTTTAAAATCATAATTACTAGAAAGAAAATTCTAGCAAAATAGCTTTCAAACCTGAATAGTTTAATATACAGGACGTGGCTAGGACCTTGAGATTCCAACTATGTAGTAGATAGGGTAGTATAAAAAATTTGTAGTTTTAAAGCTGCCTTATATTCAGGTATCATTGTGTGCAAGCCTACAAAATATATTATATATCATGTTAATGATAATAAGCATTTCAAATTGCCTTCTTCAACATTATTTGATAAAACAAACATAAAAATAAACAATTTATACATACAGTAAATATCACATATGTACTACTGCTACAATTCAAGCAGGATCACGGCCAGTTTGGAGTAACTCCAGAGCATTCTTAAGATTACCAATGGCTGTTTTTATGTCATCATAGTTGAGAGCACTGCTGGCCCATTTACAATATTTCTGAGCTTTTGCAACTTGATCTGGAGACAGCTGCGCGACTCTATTATCGCCGTATAGATTAGTCGAAGGTTCTGGTAGTTGTTGCTGAGATGGATCATAAGGTACGAACCCACCAGGATTTGGATCCGGAGTGTATGGTACTGGAGGTAGTTGCGATGCCGCTCTCATTGCAAGATTCGGATCAGGCAGAAAACTGTTGAAGCTTGATGGAGCAACTGGTGGGGTTGCTGGAGTGAGTGATGTGAAACCTGGAACTTGAGGCATATCGGTAGGTCCTGGCGCTGGAGCTGACTGGCCATCACTTGGAGATCCCTCGGCATTTTCGTCACCTTCCTCCGATTGCATTGGCCCTGAAATTATCCATTCAAGAATTACATTAATACTAATCTAGGAACTATTTTAGGTAGTCTTACAAACAAAAAGGACTTGCTTCCCTAAAATATGTTTCAAAGATAGAATTATTTTAAGGGGCTATATATTCACGCTACAAAATAGTTTTCAGTGAAGTTAAAATAGAATTAGCCCTTTCTATGCCTGAACCTCAATAGATTTTTAATTGTTTCTGTAATTACATCATTCAACCAGTTAAACTGAAATGGTTTTGCTATGTCAAACTTTTTTAAACAATATTTTCTTCTAACACTGGTTTTATACAACAATTTTTGTTACAATTACTGAGTTATCTAACAATATTGAAGCAGTACTATACCTGGAACTGGTGTCTCTCCATTCTTGAGACAGTTATGAATGTAAGCAGCCTTCCACTTGGCATACTTTCTGTTTTGGGTAGCCTCATCCGTAAGGTCACCAAAAGTAGTTAAAACATCATAGATCATACCAGCTGTATAGAATGCTTTCACAATATTTCTGAAACAATAAGTATTGGTTCTTCTTTAGCCTTTTTGAAGCCAGGTTTCTGAACCAACAGCAAAACAGATTTGTGGTTCTTGTGAAGGCCGGTTGCAACTATAACAATAGCAATATTCACAAGAACCATTTGCATAAAATTGAATAATATGATAACTGGCATTATGTATTGTTTTGTTTGAATTTGAATGTTATTATTATAAGCTACAGTTAAAGACTGAATGGCACTCATTCATCTTCAATACAAAACAAAATTAATTGGATAAATCCAATCCAATTACTTACATTATGTCAAGGAAACAAGAGCAAAATAGAGGAACAGGAAAAGAATTTGATGTATAATGTTTAACAACTTACTTTCCATAATTTTGTTCCCTATCCTGTTTGTCAGCATACAGAAATAGCTTCAGAGCATAGTTTTCAAGATGAGCTTGAGCAGCTACCTCATTAGAGACTGCATCATTATCTTTATTGACTTTCTTGGATTCTTCTAACCAATCCATTAGAGCTGTAATAATTTAACATTGGTCATCTCTAAAATAAACTCCAGTTTTTGGACTTAGTACATTACAAATACTAATTATACTAGATGTATGTCCACTTGAACCACAAATCACTAAATTATTTTATTGCAAAGCTATTTTAAAATAATTGTAGGGCAAGAAGGCTTATGTATTGTTTAAATACTAATTCTATCAGATTATTTGATAATAATTATATCTTACACATAAGAAGCTGTGTTTCCTCTGGCGTCTTCTTGATAGCGATTTTTAGACCCACTTGTAGGGCATGGAGTCTACACCAATATGCCACAACTGGATCTCTAGTATCATGCTCAGCAGCAGTCTTCAAGTAATGCTGAATTGACTTCAGGCTCGGCGGACACTCAGGAATAGTCACAGACATTTTTAACTAAGCTGTAAAGATTGAAAGGGAATATTGAACACTGAAAAACCCAAAAGATTTTATGAGTAGTGATGAATCACAATGAAATCATTATTTTTCACTGTCAGACACAGCAAGCTGCATATTCAGATTAGCATTTCACTCCTACCTTCACCAACTGTTGTGTAATAATAAAAAAATAAAAGATTCAAAGAATACGCCCTTGTTTGTAAAATTGTAATCGGTGAAAACGTAATTCTCAAATCACAAATACTTTGCTATTCGCTAGTGTAATGTGTATTTATAAAATACTCTGTGGTCTAAAGCGTAGTCTTTGGCTACGTTCCGAGTAACGATAATATCGATTTGAGCGTGCTCACATCCGTTCCGAATTGGCGTGAGCGCGATAACGATGTCCCGTGAATCGTCATAGATGACGTCATGACATGCGCCATCTTGCGATAATGCCGACCATGCGCTACACTAATATCAACGTGAGCGCTGGCAAAAATGACACTTGTGCTGTTATGTTTTGAATCGTATCATAATTTCAGCTAACTTAGATATAGTGCTTCTGGCTAGACTCGCCACCTAACCAAATAAGAAGTTGATATTTGTGGTGTATACAAGTTTTATGGTGTAAATAGGATATAACAATGAGTGAGCACTGTTAGCGCGTTCCGTATTGATGACGAAAATGACAGTTCTTAGCTGTCATAATCGTGATATCTAACTCGGAACGCAAATTATTGATGTGAGCGCTGACAGCGCTATTTTTCTAATTCGGAAAGTGGCCTTTGTTTGCCATAGACCATAGACCAGGACCAGGATTAAAATGATTAATGACATCAAAACATCAACTAACTTATGTCAAATTGACAAAATTAGAGTTGCACCCAATTCCATGAGTTTAGACATGAATACAGTTTTCTCGATTACGTTTACTGAATCTATTTTCAGTCACCACAAGAAATAAGTCTTAACTGAATGTTTTCGAATCCTCTTATGTGTCATAGTTCGCAGCAATATTGTAAGTCCAGAAACCGCTGTTGTTGTGTATGTATTTTTCTGTTAAATTGATCACAAATTAAAAACAGGAGTTGGAGTACATATAGCAGAATTTTATTATGGTGTAAGCTTCATTTAATTTGACATGACTTTTTCTTGAAAAAGTCATTCAATCCAATTAAATGAAGTGAATGAGTTGTATTGATGACTACAATGATTACAACTATGTAAAGCCATTTTTGTTACTATCGAAATTTTAATCAATATACAACTTCGCACTGACCTGCAAAAAGCAAATAACGTGAGAAAATAATTATGAATTTCCACCTAAAAAGGTAAGCTAAGCAAAAGGGAAGCGTCTACCAGTGGTAAAATGGCAGCTGTAATTAAAAGACCTCCACAGTTGGGGTTCACAGATGGCTCAAATCTCAAGTGCGTATGCGATACCTCCTCACAGACGATGGTCCATCTACTACCATCCTGCCCCACATGCCCTGTCACAGGCGCGGTCCGAGGGACGGGGTCCTAGGGGTCATGACCCACCCAAAGCCGTAAACGTAAAGCTAGTAATTTTTTGAAAATAGAATAAATTTTCTTATTAATATGTAGATAGTCTTTGTCTGTGACCCCCACCAAAGTCTTTGGCTGCGACCGCGCCTGCTCTGTCACCTGTGCATTTCATGATTTTATGAGAGTGCGCAGGGTTCGCAAAGCTAAATTTTGGGCCAAAGATGTTTGGACGTTTTGTCATCGATACACTATGAAGAAGATTGAAAGATAAATTACATTTTGTACTTTTTGTGACATTTTACTATAAGTCCTTTTTTGCTTAGACTGCCAAGGCTTACGACCATAATTACCTCTTCAGAGTTCAGAATCAACTCGAAGATGATCTTCCTGAAATTCCTGCAAGGCATTTGCAAGATCTGGAATATAAGAATTATAAGTAATTTCCTTTTTTTAATTACTTCTAATAGAAAGAAACTACATAAATTACCTTACTACTGAAAAGCAAAATACATAACAAATTCTTCAATTTTAAATAGTGCATAATTTAGACATGGGCAAAATCTATCCCTAAAAAGAAAAGATTGAAATGTATCATTCGATCACTGGGATATGTATCACTCTTTTATATCTTTATACCCATATATATCAGTAGCAAAACTGTCAAATTTTCCCAATCGAACATGAACCTTATTCGTTTGTGATAAAGTTTGAAATCTATCAAAGAAATTTGACAGATTGGAGTAGCTTGATGTGCTGGTGTCTGTACTTAAATATTCACGTTCCGCTTAACGACTTTATGCCCTACGCACCGGTTATAGAGTTACTAATTTCGAATCGAATCCAAGGCCACGTTCCGAGATACGATAATATCGATTTGAGCGTGCTCACACCCGTTCCGAATTGGCGTGAGCGCGATAACGATGTCCCGTGAATCGTCATAGATGACGTCATGACATGCGCCATCTTGCGATAACGCCGACCATGCGTTATACTATTATCACCGTGAGCGCTGTCAAAAATGACACTTGTGCTGTTATGTTCTGATTCGTATCATAGTTTTAGCTAACTTATAAATAGCGCTTCTGGCTAGAATCGCCACCTAATCAAATAAGAAGATGAAATTTGTGGTCTATACAAGTTTTATATGGTGTAAATAGGTTTTAACATTGAGTGAGCACTGTTATCGCGTTCACGAGCGTTCCGTATTGATGACAAAAATGACAGTTCTTAGCTGTCATAATCGCGATATCTAACTCGGAACGCAAATGATTGATGTTAGCGCTCACAGCGCTATTTTTCTAATTCGTAAAGTGGCCCAAGGCTACTTTCCGAGTAACGATAATATCGATTTGAGCGCGCTCACATCCGTTCCGAATTGGCGTGAGCGCGATAACGATGTCCCGTGAATCGTCATAGATGACGTCATGATATGCGCCATCTTGCGATAACGCCGACCATGCGCTACACTAATATCACCGTGAGCGCTGTCAAAAATGACACTTGTGCTGTTATGTTTTGAATCGTATCATAGTTTCAGCTCACTTAGATATTGTGCTTCTGGCTAGAGTCGCCATCTAACCAAATAAGAAGATGATATTTGTGGTGTATACAAGTGACAGTTCTTAGCTGTCATAATCGTGAACTAAAATTATTGATGTGACTAACTCGGAACGCAAATTATTGATGTGAGCGCTGACAGCGCTATTTTTCTAATTCGGAAAGTGGCACAAATTATGTCGACCTAAAGTCACTATTTTTTGACGTGCCATCCTTCACAGTTTTCGTCTTTTCTTTTAACATTTTTAGGAGATAATATGGATCCCCGTAATTTTTGCACTCAAGGTCGGATTTACACGTTCGTAATGCCTGTAAGGGCTGATTTTTCAATAGTCAGATAACTTAACCAAGGGGGAGACAGTTATGACTTATGACTGTGGTTAAGACTAGTCATCAATTTCCATAGACAACAGTGACACCTAAAGTTTGGTGTGTAAATAAAACTTGGCAGCCATCTTGTTTGTCATACTGTCAAACAATTGTTAAATGTTACTGTCAACATTCGGCCATTGTCAACTACTCCGGATTTCCTGGCGTTGATGCGATAATTATTAGTGGATTTTCTTTTTCTTTCTTGTTTTTATATGTTTGACAATTTGACAAAAAAGATAAGATGGCTGCCAAGTTTTGTTTACACACCAATCTCCAGATGTCACTGTTTTCTGATCAATTGACATTAGCGGTCGTCAAAAAAGTCTGGAAGAGGGCTCTCTCCCGTTAAAACTCTCATAAGCATAGAACCGAGGATATTGTAATTAGACAGGCGCTTGCTTAGAAAATATGTCAAACTGTAAAAAAAAGTCAAAAGTTCTACAAAAAAAGTACTGATGGTGACAGCTAGGAGTATAGGGCCACATTCCGAAGTAGAAAAATAGCGCTGCGCTCACCTCAATAATTTGCGTTTCGAGTTAGATATCCCGATTGTGACAGCTAAGAACTGTCATTTTTGTCAACAATACGGAATGCTCGTGATCACGCTAACAGTGCTCACTCAATATTAAAATCTATTTACACCGTATCAAACATGTAAACACCACAAATGTGATCTTCTTATTTTGGTTAGGTGGCGAGTTGTCGACTCTAGCCAGACGCACTAAGGCTACGGACGTCATCAATGACGATTCACGGGACATCGTTATCGCGCTTACGCCAATTCCGAACGGTTGTGGGCACGCTCAAATCGATATTATTGTAACTCGGAACGTAGCCTATGTAGTCGTTCTGTGTAGTAGGGACACCTGAAATAAGCTTAGTTTTATCGCATATTGAACTAGTATTTTTTCTATCTATATAAAGTTATTGTCTATTTTTCTACCGGAATAAAAAGGATGTCGACATTCAATCAAACCAACATTTAGTACCCAATCAATAAATTATGAAACTAAGAACAAACCGGATCATTGAAATTGGAAAACTGAAATGTCAAAGTCAAATGCGAAAGAAATAGGTACGACGTTTGTCAAACGAGCGAAAAGTCCTGTACTGGAGAATTATGAAATTGGTTGAACTTGTATTTTTACATATATCAGCTTGCGTGCAACTATACTAAACTTTCTAGTTCTTCCTCATAAAGTTTCCAAAATGCCATCAAAGCAAAGGAAGATTGCTATGATGGGATACCGTTCCGTGGGTAATGTTATCGTTTCAAAGTCTTGTGCGTCTTAAATAGTGTAAGTGACAGTAAAATAATATAAAATTATTTTCAGGTAAATCATCTTTAATTATACAGTTCGTAGAAGGTCAGTTTGTGGATTCCTATGATCCTACAATTGAAAACAGTAAGTATATTTTATAGTTAATGTTATTTTGTATCATGTTTTTGTCACGCCACGATCGTTGTACGATCAATCTTTGTGTACTGTACGATACCCCACATGTTCGCGAACGGTATTCATGATTTAGAACCGTTTTTTTTCATTCTTTTACGCATTATTTATTTATTTTTATTAATTTCAAAATTATCATGAGGGTTGTAGAATATCTATACATAACCAAATTCATTGAAACATATTTTTAAAGTATATTTTTTTAACCATATTAATATCAAACAGCAGATCAATGAATTGCAAATTAATTATTTGGTATTATTACTTTAGTGATAAGAATACATGTAATTATTTGAGACACATAAGCTCAAGACTTACTTTTTCTATTTCATCTCAAAATGAATTCCAAAGTGTTCTTTTGTTGACAGTGTTGTGGGCCTTATTATTGTAAAGTATGTAAAACTGTTAAATTTACTTTTTTGTTACATAATTAAACATTTGAATTACCTAATGAAAAAAGGAAACAAGTGAACAAATAATCTTAAATACAGTATTGTAACACTAAAATATATGTATACATATAGAAAAAGAAGGGGAAGAGCTCATAGGGGCATAAAATTTTTTACCACAATACTATCTATGGGAATAGTGCCCAAAAGGCTGGCATTGCCACATTGGCAGTGCTGATTCCTTTTGGCTTTAAATTAAGCTAGCAAATATCTCAAATATTAATTTGTATATTTTATTCAAGCATTCACAAAATTCATCCGGCTGAACTCAACTGAGTATGAAGTGAAGCTGGTGGACACGGCTGGTCAAGATGAGTACAGCATATTTCCACTTCAATACAGTATGGACTTCCACGGATATGTACTAGTTTACTCCATCAATTCCAGTAAAAGTTTTCAAATAGTACAAATTATTTATGACAAACTTTTGGATATGATTGGAAAAATACAGTAAGTATTTACATTATGGTTGTTTTTGTTACAAGTTTGGAGTTTGTGACAGTTAAAAACTGCCAATATAAATGACCAAAAATGACACTTTAATAAAACAACCTAATAACAACTCAAACACACTAATTACAAAACACAATTGCACTACTGATTAAAAAAGTTGCTTAAAAAAGTAACAATAAAACCAACAATTAAAATTTGTTTTATCATCTTTTTTATACAGGATAAAAAAGATGATAAAAGAAATTTTAAGAATTATAGACCTATTGCAAAAATACCAATTATTTCCAAAATTTTCCTAAACTCTTTATATGCTTACTTCGAAGAGTATAAATTATTTTGCACAGAACAAAAGGGATTCCGTAAAAACACTACGATTAATATGGCTCTATTTGACTTGCTAGCTAACATCATTTCGTCTGTCGATAAAAGAAATCCAGTCTGTGCAATTTACACTGACATGACCAAAGCTTTTGACTATGTAGACCATAAGATTCTCTTGCAGAAATTAAATAGTTATGGTATAAGAGGGAACATCCTAAAGCTAATGAAATCATATCTGAGTAATAGGCTTCAATGCACGGAAATATCTAGGATATTTCCTAAAACTAAATTAGAAACCATATATGTGTCAAAACCAAGACATGTAAAATATTGCGTCCCACAAGGTAGTGTATTGGGTCCGCCACTTTTTTTGATATATATAAATGATCTCCCGAAAGCAACAACCAACAAAATGGTTATTTTTGCGGATGACAGTACCGCTGTAATAAAATGTACTAATGCAAATAATTATGAGAATGACATTAATACTTGCTTAGGTGACATTATACAGATTGGTTAGAAAATAATAACTTGAGCAAAACAAAAGTCATGCATTTTTATCAACGTCGTGAAAACCCAAACATTAGCATTTCCTACAAGGGTTGTGATATTGAAGAAGCTAATCAGGCTAAATTCTTAGCCATTATTATTGATAGCCAACTTACGACGGGCGGGAGGAAACGCCCGGGTGTTTCTATTGCGAAGATCGCCCTGAGGACACGGTGGAGCATACGGTGGAGGTCTTCCCGGCTTGGGCGGGGCACCGCCGTGTCCTCGTGGAGGCGATCGGCGGCTGCGATCTCTCGCGTCCGACCCTGGTCCAGGCCATGGTACGGAGCGAGAGTGCATGGCTAGCAGTCGCCTCCTTCAGCGAAGCAGTTATGCTCGCAAAGAGGGAGGCGGCGCACGTGAGGGAGATGTAGTACATGCGCCCTCACGGCCGTGGCCTTCGCAGGAGACGCCCTGGGCGTCGGGAATCCCAAGCTGATTCCCGGCCACCGTAGGCACGGGCTTGCGGACGGCGAGTAATGGGTAGCTCGCTGTCTGGTAAGGACCAAGCCCGGGTCGACGGCGCGTTGTGTTCCACACGTGCCTCAAAAAGATGTCAACAGCAACAGATGGAGCCCGCAAGGGCCGATACCTGCCAGGGGTGCGGGTTGTTCGAAAGAGATACCGCGGCCCCTGTCACACAGGCAACTGAGGGAACACGGGTGAGTTTTAGTCAGTAAAAGTCTGACACGCCCTCCCGCTCCACCCAGAGCGGGAGAAGTTATTGATGATTTCCCACCCAAAAAAAAAAAAAAAACCCACATCTATTTAAACAATTATCAGAGATCAGGAAAAATCCAATACGGGCTCAATACATTAATCAATTATGTCAAGTAAAATGTAAAACCGCACTAATGCAACAAAGTTTTTTTGGTATTGCCCCACTTATACTATAATAAAGTACCATATATTATAAAAAATATGACTACAGTCAAATTTAAAAGAACGCTAAAATAAATTTTAATTATGAAAACCTATTACACAATTAACGATTTTCTTAATGATGATTCACTAACTGACTGACATACGGTTACTCTGATTGACACTATTATTTTGATCCTGGTTTTTATTTTCTGTTTGACATTCTATAAAGTCTTATTTTTTATTGCTGTGACCACGCTGACATTTTTGATTTGCATGTTTCCTTTTTTCTTTTTTAATTTGTAATACCAATGTTTATTTTTGAATTTTTATTAGGTAATGTCAACCTTTGCATGCCTTGACGGTAAAATATGGAGAACTTTATTACAAAACATCTATGTACTATATGCATGTTTGCAAAGAAATAAATGATTTGATTTGACTGATCACTCTAAGTCGCACTTAAAGATCGCTTTCGATGTGTTTCGCTTGTATCACTCGACAATACTGCCCGAGTCCATGTGAGTTGTCGCAACGTCCCCGCAAGGGGGCGTGGCAGGCGGTATCGGGCCGTCGCACACTGGTCCCAAATTAAAAAAAAGTGGACATTGATAGTAGACCGCTGATATTTTTTTTTATTGTTGATACAATGATAACAGATAAGGCAAAAAAATATTATTGTCCTACTTCAAATACTTTTCTGTAAAAAAAATATTTCTTTTTTTTTTGTATGGGAGCGATTACATTTTACTCAATTTCTCAAAAACTTTAAGCGATGTCGAGATGGCAATCACATATGTTAGAAAACTAATAATTCTGAGTATTTGGCTCGAAGAAACTTATTGCTTATCTCTGCGTACTTTCGAGATAATAGTGACAGAAAATAACATTTTTTTTTAATGTTAATTTTTTGTTTTTTTTTAATCATAGCCTTACTTTAGCACATAATTATAATGTATGCGTAATGTCAAATAAGTAAAAAGAGACTTCTCTGTAAAAGAGGTTATGGGGGCTCACTAATGACTGAAAAGCTATGACCTTTCTGAAGGAGTACTTTCATCAGTTCTAAAAAACAATCAAAATGAAGACATATTAAGCTGCAAACATAAAGTTGAATATGTTCACAAACGATTCTGAAAAAATATTATGGTGAAAGATTAATATTTGGGTCTATATTCTCTTGAGAAATCTCTATTTCCTCGTTTTCCAACGAAAGCAATTCATTGTTCAAGATCAAAGCACTAGCCTCTGGAAACAACTGTTTATGTAAACGAGCAAACTTTGGTTTGATATGGCTGATGTAAGGATCTGAGCTAATTAGAAAGCTGTGGATAATGTCTAAATTAGTCTGAACTCTACCGATTTTTCTTGTATGTGCCATTCTAACATTCCGGAAATCTTTATTCCTCGCTTCGGAAGCTTCTTCGGAAAGCATGCCTATCGGAATAAAGGAAAAATTTTCACAAATATCAGCACCGTGTATCAACAATTTATGGACACTTGAAGGCATGTAATACCATGGATATAAGTTTACATATAGCATTGCTGTTTCTTTACAATATTCCCTAAACAAGTTGGTATTAATAAGTTGACCAGATGAAATTGTTTGTAAAATGACTGCAAATCTCTTGATTAAATCAGGGTGGATACCCGTTATTTCAGCAGATACTTCATAATTTTCAAAAAACCTTCTTGCCGTGTTACCGTCATTGGTTGTACCAAATCCCTGTTTTACTATGTCAATTAACAAACCAGTTCTTTCCCGGAATTCTTCTTGTGTCAAATTCTTTTTAATTTCTTTTAACAATTTATCTTCTTTTCGTGCAGCCCACTTTTTGAAGTCTAAGTTGTACGAAATGTGTAAAATACATTCCATACATCTTATCCACATATGAAGCGAAGACAGACCATATTTATACATATCTTCTCTGATGAGTCTTTTGGATACAAAGTCCAAGTCATTCATTTTGCTAGGTGGTGTATTGCAAATATTACAAACAGCTGCAGAAGAAGTATTGGAAATCACAGTAGAAATTTTCCCATCAATCATAGTCATGTACAAATCATGTTTAATATCAAAATTATCTACAATTGTGGGAACAAGATTACGAATTTCTTCCTCTAAGGATGCACTTTCCTTCTTTATCAATTCATTTGTTTCTTTTGCAAATATAAAGCCAATTGGACGACAATAGTTTGTTGAAGAGGGAGCAGGATTTTGCCACAAGATAGTACCACTCTCTTCTTCCAAACGAAGCGGAACCAAACTAATCATGAAAACTGAAGAATCGTCAATTTTAGTGTCGGAGTGTGACTTTTGTTTATAATTACTTTGAGAAGATGACCCGTCAAAACCCCATTTGCTTATTAGTTTTAGCGATTTTTTGTCGGCAGAGTTGTGCTGAATTGTTTTTAATATCCTATTAGTTGTCAAATCTAGAAGCGATTGAAGTCTTATCTTAGCATCAGATTCAGTTACAGTTATGTCTGACTCTGGAGGATAACAAGTTTTTTTAGCTTCCAGGAGCTTTTGATAGGATGGAAGACCATACATTTTCTCTGAAGCAAGAATAGTTCTTAAATTTCGATATTGCCATTTTGACAAATTTGTTGAGGTGTAAAGCGCTAACGTTTTATCATCTGGTAAACACGGTTTGTCAGTCTTTTTAGCGAATAGTACATCATATACCATCTCACATTTTTCCTTGTTTTGGCTGAGTTCGTTTAATATAGCTGCTAATTTTGTTTTTTTAGACTCTTTTAATTTGGCACATAAAGCATAAACTAATTCCTCCTCTGTGTGATCTAGAAGTGTTAGAGAAAGCCTTTTCTTCTGTTTATCAGATATATCAACAAATGGTTTTTTACTTGTACCATAACTTAATTGATGAGTATCCACTTGCGTTTCGAAATTTGGAATTACTTCCTCGGCAACTTTAAAAATGCTGCTTAAATCGATATTTTGACATTTTGGCCAAACTATTTGGGATTGTAACCAGTCTGAATTTTTGTTAAGAAAGGTCTTTTGAGCTCTACTGGAAGCAGACCATCTTTTTGAGATATTACTTGAAAAATTACGACAAAATAATTTAATATTACTCAAATCTTCGGAAGACAATTCAACACCAATACGTTCAATAAGGGCATTAAATAAAAATTCGACATTTTTAAAACCACCTCCTGATTTAAGAACAACGTATAAGTCTAAGTTGGTGACAAATGCGGACATATTATAATTTTAAGGAAAATTGAAAACAAATTAGAATCAAAGATATCAAAGACAAAGTGACTTTGATTTTAACAAAAAAAATTACGAAAACAAATTCGACGAAAGAAAGACAAACAAAAATTATTTGATTTTAAAATCCAAAGATTCAAAATACAACAATAACAAAACAAACAAACAACAAGCATTTCTTCAAGCGCACAGAAAAAATAAGGACACGTCTTATCGCAACCACATTTAGTTGTACACTGAGTGAGGTGTACGCGCGCGATTCGTGACCGTATTACGTTACGTCATGAGAGGCGGCCATCTTGTTATCCCGGCAAACTCGCGTCGAAGCTCCATTTTGCTGGCCAGCGGACCTATTGCGATATGAGTAAGGCTATGATTAAAAAAAAGCGAACAATTAACATTTAAAAAAATTGTTATTTTCTGTCACTATTATCTCGAAAGTACGCAGAGATAAGCTATAAGTTTCTTCGAGCCAAATACTCAGAATTATTAGTTTTCTAACATATGTGAATGCCATCTCGACATCGCTTAAGGTTTTTGAGAAATTGAGTAAAATGTAATCACTCCCATACAAAAAAAAGAGAAATATTTTTTATAGAGAAAAGTATTTGAAGTAGGACGATAATATTTTTTTGCCTTATCTGTTATCATTATATCAACAATAAAAAAAAATATCAGCGGTCTACTATCAATGTCCACTTTTTTTTAATTTGGGACCAGTGTGCGTCGCCCCCTGACCGCGCTTGCTATGCCGCGGCCCGTTAATACGGGCCGGTCATTGGATCTGCCATGCCCGAGTCGCGATCCGTTCCGGCCTTTTATAGGGCCCTCAGAAGGTTCGCGAACCTTCTACTGTCGAAGCATCTAGAATGTTCGGGTACATACCAGCCCCGACAGAACAGATGTCGAAAGTTCTAGAAAGTTCTAGCATCGAATTTTCTAGAAAGATCTTGACTCTATTAACTCTGCTACTCGATACTAGATGGCGCTAGCTGTAACTAATTTTACCAGGTAGCAGACATTACTTGTAGCGCGCGACACTGCCCCTTTCCAAGACATGCTCGTCCCGAGCATTATCGGCCCCATATTAACGCGTCAGTCGATCCACATGGACGATCTTAGGAGTACCTCTTGCACCTTTTTGTATCCGGTAGGTTACGTCATTGATCTTTGTCACAATCCGGTACGGTCCGTCGCATTTAGCTTGAAGCTTAGGAGATTTTCCTTTTCTGCGCACTGGATTGTGCAACCCACTAGTGAACCTTCGTCAAACCCTTTATTGTTCATTTTGCGGTCATAACGGGTTTTCATCTTTTCCGACATTTGCTGGCCTGATTGTCTGACGTGCTCATAAATATAATTCATTTTGTTCCGCAAGTCAATCGCATAATCGGTTATACTGCTGCGGTTATCAGGTGGTATTCCGGTGATCAGGTCTGCTGGTAGCTGTAATTTGCATCCAAAGTTTGCGAAAGCTGGTGTCACCGATGTACTTTCGTGAACAGCGCTTCGATATGACAACAAAAACGGTTGTATGTGCTTGTCCCAATACCGTTGCCGATTTTCCGCAAAATTTGCTAGGTACCTCTCTAATGTCTGATTAAATCGTTCCACCATTCCATCCAATTGTGGGTGGTAAGAAGTTGTTCTTGTTTTATGAGTACCCATAACTTGACAAGTTTCCTGGAATATTTGGAACTCAAATTCCTTCCTTGATCACTATGAACCTCTAAAGGTACTCCAAAACGACAGAAGAGTTCATGAACGAATTTTTCTGCAACTGTCGAAGCTTCTTGATTTGGAATGGCGAAGACTTCCGGCCACTTGTGAAGTAATCCATCACAATCATGAAATACTTGTTATCACTTACACTTTCCGGAAACGGCCCCGTAACATCAAGGGCTATCCTCTCCCATGGTGCACCAACATTGTACAATTTCAATGCACCACTACTACGAGTCTGAGGTCCCTTTACAGCTGCACAACTTGTACATTTGCGACACCAGTCCTCGACATCGTCCCGACAGTGGATCCAGTAAAACCGTTCTCGTATCTTCGTTGCTCCACCTGGGCTTAGGAGCTCTGGCCTTCATCCATTCCAAAATTGACTTGATGTCGGAATCTTCCTGCTGTGCACGTTGTAGGCTTTCGCTCCACTCGTTGTTGAGGTCTGTCCTGAGCATCCTCACAGGCACCACTTCCTTACCCTTGATGATTAAGCTGTTCCCGTCATGGGTTCGTGTAATCGAAATCCTTGGGGCTCTTTGAACATCAGCCAGCACCCGTCCCGCAGTCCTCGCTATTACTCGTTTCCCTGCTGCTGCTGGGCGGTGCTGTTAGCCGCACTACCCTCTGGAGACCGGCCATCTTCCCTTTCTGCAGTTCGCTTAGGGCAACTGGATCGAAGGTGGCCCCTTTCCCCACAGCCGTAGCACCTAGGGCTGTACCTGTATTCCAATCGCGAACTGTAGCCGCTACAACCTCCCTGACGCGATGGGAATGATGAACTTGCCGCACAGCTTCCACCTCTAGGGCATGGGCCAAGGCGTCCTTAAGCGTCCCATGGTGACCGAGTCTCACAGCAGCTCTAACTTCAAGGTCGCGGATGCCGTCGATGAATGCCTGCACCAGGTTCCCATCAATAAGCGCAGGTACGGAATACGCTTTACGAACCAGCTTCTCCACTTCAAGGGCCCCCTGCTGCAGGTTTGCGTTACTGCGTTGCACACGATCCTTGAGCTGCGCACGAAACGTGTTCCAGGTGAGCGTCGCCATATCTAGCCTCCAATGCCTCAAGGAGCTGATCGTAAGTCACTTCCTTACCGAGAGCTTCCAGAACAGTTAAAGCCTGGTCGCGCAGGCCTAGAGTGAGGGCAGTCATGGCCTTTTATTCCACCCGTTCGCCTTCATGATGGCCGCGAACTGAATTTTGTAGGCCGACCAGGAAGAAGTCCTGTCGTACGGCGGCACTTTGAATCCACGGAGCGAAGGTGTTGTAGCTACGGGAGCTGCGATTCCATCCCCAAGTTTAAGATTACCCAACTCTTGCTCCACATCAGCAATGACGTCATTAAACTAGCTGATCTGAGTTTCAGCTTCTGACACGCCGTTGTCATGCTAGGCAACCGTCTCCTTCACCTCCTTCATGACTTTCCCGAAGGCTGCGTGAAGGTCCTTCAGGAGGAGCATCTGCTCTTCCTTATCCTGTTTGAGCTGTTCTTCCAATTGACGGGCCTGCTCCTCCTGTCGGCGATCATGTTTCTCCTGTCGGCGAGCCTGCTCCTGCAGCATCGTCATCAGAGCGGTAAAATCTGGTGCTGATGATGCTGGAGCAGCTGTGGACGGGCCGGCCTCCGTGGTCGGTAGCTGGCCCTCCGACGTCTGTGGTGTTGCTCCACCAAATTGCCTCTGGTACGTCTCCTGCTGGCGTTGACTCCGGGTACGGATACCTTCCGTGTCGTCTTTAGGTAAAATCGGCATGATTTTAATCCCACTTATGACACCGGCTTATGATCCGTTCCGGCCTTTTATAGGGCCCTCAGAAAGTTCGCGAACCTTCTACGGTCGAAGCATTTAGAAGGTTCGGGTACATACCGGCCCCGACAGAACAGATGTCGAAAGTTTTACCATGTAGCGGACATTACTTGTAGCGCGCGACAGTATATTAAAATCTTGCCTGTTCTTCTCCATAAGTACTACGCTTTGGAATGGGCAACTAGCTTCATCTTTGTAACTCACCGACATTGACAATTCAAAAGTGCCTGTAATTGGTTTATTTGAAATAAATGCTTTGCTTTTGAGTTTGAGTTGAGTTTATTCTAATTATAATTCTAATTAATTATAAATTTTATTCTACTGTTACATTTTGCCATTTTTATTTTCAGTGTGCCCATAGTATTAGTCGGTAATAAAACAGATCTTCATCTAGAAAGGAAAATTAGTACAGAGGAAGGCAAAAGACTTGCAGAGAAATGGAAGGCTGCATTTGTAGAGACCAGTGCTAAACGAAATGAGGTCAGTGTCCTTCGCTAAAGCTCCTTTTTTTGAATCCCAGAGACTAATCTGACTTTTCAATTCTTTTGTTTGTTTTTTTTTTATCAAGGTCTTTGACACCGAACCGTAGTTTAAGTTTCATGCTACTTCATTATGTAGTTAATGTAGTATATTGAAAAGGAATGGTTATGCATACCAGCATCTAGAACAGGGACAACCTACACAAATGGTCAAGGCTAATTTAATTTATCTCTTCACTTTTGAATACATTTTCAATTTATGATGCAAATAAATAAGTCAACTATCTTAGCAGCATCGGGAAAATGAATTATAACTGTCAAGTCTCTAGTTATATATTTTTAAGTTCAAGTTTGTGGTGACAGAATGTTCTTTTACAATTTCAGTCCGTGACCGACATGTTCCATGCTATATTATTAGAGATTGAACGATCAGACGGACATATACCAGACAAGAATGGGTGCGTTATTTCTTAATGAACGATTATGTGTAATGAACAAAGTGCTTTTTACTTAAGCTAAGTGATTTAAATGTAGTGTTTGTATGTGCACAGCAAGCTATGTTGCGACCAATGCGATTTATGATAATTATGTATTCTTCTGGAGACTTAGAAAATGTAAACTGTATGAGATACTTAGGACAAAGAATTTTTTTTTGTTTTAAGATGTGTCTGTAATTAGCTTTATTAATAAATGTTGAATATTATAAAGCTAACATTTAAAATACATGTAAGACATTTAATATTTTGGTTAAATTATCCATTCATCTTGGGTGACACTGATAGGTAACAGGCAATATTCTCTGACCTCAGGCTTATCCAATACTTCAATTACAAAACGAAAGTAACAGTACAAAAACTACAAAATCTTGTTTATACAAATTAGTGTATAATATTTATTATTTTATTTGTTAACCTACAATTTTAATTCCATAGTCGTCCCTAAAAGAGTCACCAAGTGAATCTTTTAATGTCATTTTAAAGTTCTTGCATACCTAATTAATTATTATTTTACTAATAAACCAGAAATAAATTTAATATCAAACTATTGTGCTAATAATTTTGATATGTTAGTTAAAACCAAAGGTTCCTTGTTGTATTTTAATTTCTTATTTTTGTACATCTATAAATATGTAGGCATTATTTAAAATACTTTATTGTTTTACAATTAGGTTATTTAGATTGTCAAGTAGGGACATACATGATTATGCTTTTTATTATCGTCTGTATAGGGATGTAAATTTTCTTGTTCATATTTTTCTAACTTTAAATTATAACCGTGACCGTCTTCAGTCTTAGTGCACTGTTAAACATATGTTTAAGGTACAATCGTACTAGGTATGTGATTTATCCCAGATGTCCCTTGCTACTTGGTTTTGATTCATGCCTGAGGCAGATTCAAGGTTCTCTAGTTGAAAGGGCATGTGCTGAAACCCAGTCAAAGTTTTAATCAATCCAAATGATATCTTAAATTCTATTAACATCATCTTTACAAAGTCAGAACAAATATGCACTTATTTTATTTGTGAATGTTCAATGTTCGCCTTTATGCACTTATATCTTGCACCTGTAAAAATCTAAAATCTAAATACTTACAATTAAAAAAAAACCAGTTTCTGGTTTAGCTATATTCATAAAAATATGTAGATTACAAAGAATGTTTGTAAAGTACTCAATAGCATTGAACCAAATTGTATAAATGTATAAACTTTATAATTGTAATTTTGTCCTGTGGTTATAAATAGTTGTAATTTATGTTGTGTGGGATTGCATTTAGTACTCTATCACTGTTATAGTAGAGGCTCGAGTAATAAACGATAGATGAACTCAGTCTAAAATATCAAAATAATTATAATCGTTTGGTGTGCCTGTTCTATTATCTTGCAATTTAAATAGAAGCCAAGTTCGTGTATAGAGCGAGGAATTGAAAACCGTGACAGATCGCGATTCCCTTCCCGCTTCACGGTTCTGGTTTGCATTCGCCTGATAATGCGATATGGGTGACTGCTTCAACGTGGGAGGAGAACCAGTAAAGAGAAGCTCTATATTTGGCGTGAGCAAGTCATTATTGAAAAAAGCTCCTATAATACGAACTTACATCCCATCAGCTGAATCCGGTTAGACTGGAAGCCGACCCTAACATAATTGGGAAAGGGCTAGGCAGATCATGATGATCCACTTGTACTTTTTTCTGTGGGTACTGCATCTCGATATTTCAAATAATGATAATACATTTAACCAACCATGCTGGGTAATAACAAACAAACCGCTAAAATAAAAAATAAATAATATTTAAAAAAAACTAGAGTTTTAATAGAATAATTTTTTTTTCTACTTTTTTGGTTTTTCTTAGTTTTTTTAAACTATTATTTATTTTCTATTTTAGTGGGTCAAAATCAAGTCCAAAGGAGTCGGTTACAAACAAACATACAGGTGAAGCTAATAAAAGCGTGTTAATAATTAAATAGTTTTGAAAATATCAAATCCGCCACTGCTATTATGGCAAAAACTTGGTTTCTGTTAAGAATTGTATTATAATAGCACTCACTAAAAGGAACAGTTTTCTGGCTTAATAAGTATTTGTGCTACAAAATTGAAAAAAAGCAAACAATCATCTTGAAAACCATGAAGATGTTTGTAGCACAACTACTTATTAGTCAGTGGTGTATTAATTTTAAAATATTGTCGCGTACTATTTATCCGGTCTTGGTCTATTATGTTAAAACGTAAAGTAGATTTCTTTCAACAGTGTTTTATCAAAGATCTTTAACTCATTGCAACCACTATTGCTTTACAATTTGTCACCAATTTTAAAAAGAGATCGATAAGCGGTCTTTTCACTTTTAGACTATAGCTTTTAGCTATGGGTACGTACAAGAGTACTTTATAAAGTACTGTAATACAGACATAGCCCGTATACTAAGCAAAATTGTCACTGGCCGACTAGATCAGCAGGGGCGGTCATCAAATCCTAAAGGTCAAAATGTTCAGTAAGAAGCAGTTACCTAGCATATTATTTCGAGCTCACTCCGCTCGCTCTTACATGTTTCATCCTCTTATTATTTTAGTACAACATTTTTTTTTCTCAAATAAGTAGACAAAGTAACTTCCATGTCTGTGCGAATGGTTAAAAGAACCTCACCTTTAACACGAGGAAGGGTGCTTCAATTTTCGAGCTCGCTACACTCGCTTATGTCGACATTCAACAGAGTAATTCCTATTTACCTATGTAAAAATCTTCAACAACAAAATCGAACCTTCTCGAGCCATGGGTGGTCACGGGAAGATAAAAATTTCGTTTCGCTCGCTTTTGCATTCTTCTAAATCTGAATTGTTTTTGAAGTGATTCAAAAAAGCTAATCCTATTTCCGTATGTAAGTACCTATATTCAAAAGGAATCTAACCGAGAACTTCAAGACGGTGCAAAAAAATCGAGCTCGCCCCGCTCCTGTAACCTACTTAAATTCTTGCTTTTCGATCACCCCATGTAAAAGCAGCTCTGTCCCTGAAAAGTATACAATGCGGAGATGATTGGCAACGCACCTACCTGAAACACAAAAATCCTGCCGGTTCCATGGTGTAGATAGAGTAGGTATAATAGAATTCCGCACGTAATTTTTTAAATTGATCTTTTCAAAATCATTACGGTATTTAATTTTTGCAAAATTGTACTAGAATTACCTTCGATCACTAATAATGATCGAAGAGTTACCTATATAAATAATAAAAAGACCGTGGGCCTCATTTTGTTTTGCTGCCCTGGGCCCCAGATAGCCATGGTCCGCCACTGTAAGTAGTGGTAGTCACCGTTAAGTTGACGCTTTCGATAAATATTGTAAAGAATGCGCCATGTGAGATTTAGAACTAAAAAAGTATCTTGACCTTTTTGAAGTGAGGAGATAGAAATACGATACATAGGGTATCCATTTATTGTAATGATAACGGTATGTACCAATTAATGTTGCATGACCGAGGTCTCACCCTAAGGTCCAGAGACGAAGCTAAGCGTAGACTTACGCTTCGATCAGTCAAAATCGCTCTAAAATGCTCTGATTTTGACAGATTGTAGAGTAAGCAACGTGTAGGTGTATCGTAAACATCTGAAATAGTTGCTCTTTACTAGCCTCTTATGCTATTTGAATGTACTCGTTTCGTACATGTGACGGCGTTGCGCATACGCAACACCCGAGGGAGTACACATTATTTTTGCATGCTGACTTAGTTGGACTATTTTAGGTTCAAGTTTAAGCTTATTTGCTTTGATGCCACCAAAGAGTAAAATCTTGGTATTTTTTAATACACTTACAATGGTAATACTTGAATGTATAATAATAAAAAAGACACTGAATGTATGTGTAACTAGTGGGAACTTGTTTGATCGTGAATATGTATCGTCAATTTTTTTATGTTGAACAGATACTGGTGTATTTTGTAATTAATGTATATAATAAATTTTAGGGTTCAGCAGCCAAATGACATCGATAAACATGTTAAAATGGTTATGGTTTACATTGATCTTCTTTAGGGGTACTTACTTATAGCTTTATTGACAAAATATAAGCTTTAAAGGTTTCAAAGGTTAAGTCATATGCTAAATAGTAGTTAAGTCAAAAAAATATTGCCGGTGTTACAATGTCGTAACTACGCAAAAATTGTAAAAGTAAAAAAAAAACTTGATCATGTCATAGGCTACGGAATCTACGTTTTTGTTAGTTTTATATAAATATTATTCTTTTGTAAACTAATATATAATGTAAATAAGTAGGAATGTGAGTTATATATTGTGTTTACAGACTTCCACATAAAGGTACATGATGTATGGAGTATATATAGCTCATGGATTGAGCTACAGTCATGAGAGCTGATTAGCTATTGAGCATCAATGGCTAATAGGGCCTCCTACGTTTTTCCTTTTCATCCAACAGTTGTAAGTATGTCAGATAGTCTGCAATTTAAGAGACATCCTTCTAATGCCGCGCATTTACTGAGAAACCAAGTGCAACACTGTTTCAGCAACATGTTTAGTGTTGCGTTCTCGCAACATAAAATGTTGCGAAACATTGCTTCCAAACGCACTACCGGAAAATTAAATTTGGACGTAAATGGTGCCGATTCTCTTGTCACAAAATTCTCTAAACTAAACTAAAAATCACTCAAATTTAGTTTATTCCTGTCAAACGACGATTTCCCATTCTGAAATTGACTAAAGTGACACAACTTATCTATATTTTAGTTTGACAGCACTAAGATTGTACTGAGTTTTTAATTTAGTGAAAATGGTAATTTTGCTATTCTGTTGTTGTCAAATTCATTATTCTATTCAATTTAAAATTTTGATTGTCGAACTAAATCTGACTATTTTTAATCGCGATTTAAAAGGTGTGGCCGAACGAATAAAATTAGTTCTCAAGAACTAAAATTCACACTGACACTTCGACTTCGGGCGCAAATACAGTACTGTATCTTTTTTTTCTTTTCTTTTGCATATATCTCGAAATTGGTGTGTCCTATCGTAAAAATAATGAAAATTTCAACCCCCTTTATAAAACTCCATACACCTCTAAAACTCAACATGTAGGTAATAATTTTTCATATTTTCGAAACAAAAAGTAAAAAAAATCCATTTAAAACACGTTGAGGCTGCCCCCCCCTGCGCGATTCCGGCTCTAAAAAAATCACGGGGTAAGGCAAACGTGGAGTCGCGTTTGTCAAATTCGAATTTAGTTGTGTCAAAATTATTTTTAAATTTAGAGATCTTTTTTTGCAGAATAGCTTTAAGATTCTCATAGCCAAAAGTATGGAATTTTAGTGATAGTTTAGTTAGTTTAGTTCGGTGTACAACAGAATCGGCACCACTAGCTTCTTACGACCGAAATAGTTATAATTTGCTGTAGGTTTGCTTATGCTAGTACTTACTTGAATCGATACGTGATGTACTAACCTACGTACCGATTTTGATTCGGTGATGGAGTCAAAATTTAACTTGAACGTTCCCAGACATGCGACTCACATTGCAACTAAAAATAAAATTAAATAGTGTTTCTTACCGCCATGCGTCCCTTATGTGGAAGTCACAGTATGTTTGTACCTACATACCACTTCATCATTTCTGAAATAAAAAACGGCTAGCTGGTTAGAGCTCTTTCGGCGTTCTTATTGTTACAGATAAAATCCTTTGCTTCTTTAAATATTTTTAATTTTCAGGTCTCTGACCGAATTTTTTCTACTTACGCAATATCCATTTCCCATTGCATGGCGTAGCTATGTAGTGTAATTAAGTAAATTAATAAAGCTTAGTGATTTTGCTACTCAGAAATGTGCGAAAAAGATACCTGTGGCGCAATATTGTAGGTAACCTCTTATTTGTACATAACTACAATTTAAAATAAACAACTGCCACCACAAAAAAATGTTTTATTTCAAAATAAATGGTAACTTTGTCAAAAACTGCTCGTAATTAATAGTTTTGGTAAGGTACGGTCTCGAAAGTCAATTAACACTACTCTTTGGAACGAAGTTCTCTAACGCAGCTTGCGATAGGAGTAAAATTGTAGAAACACATAACAAAATAAATTACTCAACTGTTTGACATGGCACATCCAATCTAAAACATGTTATCGTTTTGTCCCATTATAAATTTTGTCTGTACGGAAACAGATTATTAAAATAAAAAGCCATTAAAAAGTTATAAGCCAACAAAGATTCGTTTTTCTTGCTAATTTACCTATAATAAAGTATATTTACCTATAATAAGTGCAAAATCTCTAAAACAAAAGTTCAAATATCGAAAAGTTCTATTAATTGTGTCAGTTTCAATGGCGCGGCCACAGCGTAATTTCAAAAAAATAATTCTACCAAGATTTTGTAAAAATTTGTAAAAGTTGATTCCCAAAACCATAAATTTGTCAAAGTTATGGTTAAAAAGTTATAAGGGTTTGAACGTGGCCGCGCCACTGAAACGTGGCCGCGCCATTGAAACGTGGAGAACCGCTCGGCCACGGAGATCTTTAAAACGAAGCGTTGCAGAGACCTGTAATTCAGGTAAATGATATATTGAATTTGTATTTTTTTTTTTATATAAAAAAAATCCTAGGTTTATGTTTTAGGAGCTGCAAGACATAACCCCATGGCCGCGCCATTGAAACGATGACAAACACGATATCGCCGATATCTCGCTGAAAAAACATCGCAGACATCAGAAGTTTTTTGTAAAACATAGATTTGAATTTGTTAAAATTAGTCAAATTACAACAAAAAATCCTAGGTTTATATTTCCAGAACTGTAAGGCTAAAACCCCATGGCCGCGCCATCGAAACGGTGGAAATCACGTTATCGCCGATATCTCGCTGAAAAAGCATGGCAGAGGTCTGAAGTTTTTTGTAAAACCTAGATTTGAATTTGTCGAAATTAGTAAAAATACAACAACAAAAAATCCTAGGTTTATATTTCAGGAGCTGTAGTACGGTATTGCGTTGATATAAGTCGTGATTATCGTTACCGACTCGTAGTCACACCAGTTTATCACACCAGTGTGAGAAACAGCATTTTCATTCTCGTTTGTCACACCACTGATTTTTTCACACCATTTATTCCTAACTAGTGTTGTCCTAGCTATTCGGGCATGCTCCCGGGAGATCCCGGTCTCGAAAATACGGGTTATTTAAAAAATAGTGGTTAACGTATGAAATTGCCGTTGTATAGTAATCGACACTTCAAATCAAATCAATTTATTTCGGACGAACGAACGAACGACCGTGCGAATGAACGAACGAGGGGGCGAACGACCGAACGAGCGAACGAGCGGACGAACGAGCGGACGAACGAACGAACGAACGACCGAACGAACGAACGAACGAGCGGACGAACGACCGACCGAACGAACGAGCGAACGAACGACCGAACGAACGAGCGAACCAATGAGCGAACGAACGAACGAGCGAACGAACGACCAAGCGAACGAACGAACGAACGAACGGACGAACGAACGAACGAGCGAACGAACGAATGAACAACCGAACGAACGAGCGAACGAACGAACGAACGAGCGAACGAACGACCGAGCGAACGATCGAACGAACGAACGAGCGAACGAACGAATGAACAACCGAACGAACGAGCGAACGAACGAACGGTCGAGCGTACGAACGACCGATCGAGCGAGCGAACGAACGAAAAAACGAGCGAACGAACGAACGAGCGAACGGTCGAGCAAACGAACGAGCGAGCGAACGAACGAAAAAACGAGCGAACGAACGAACGAGCGAATGAATGACTGAACTAACGACCGAACGAACGAGCGAACGCACGAGCGTACGAACGAACGAACGAACGAATGGACGGACAGACGGACGGGCGGACGCACGGACGAACAAACGAACGAACCAGGGGGCAAACGAACGTACGAACGAACGAACGTAACGAGCGAACGAACGAACGAACGAGCGAACGAATGGCCGAACGAAGGACCGCACGAACGAACGAGCGTACGAACGAACGAACGAGCTAACGTACGAACGAACGAACGAACTAATGAAACAACGAACGAACGAACGAACGTGCGAATGAACCGCCGAAGGAACGAACGAACGCGCGAATGAGAGAACGAACGTACGAACGAACGAACGAACGAACGAGCGAACGAACGAACGAGCGAACGTACGAACGAACGAGCGAACGAATGTACGAACGAGCGAGCGAACGAATGACCGAACGAACGAGCGTACGAACGAACGAACGAGCGAGCGTACTGTTAGGACACACTTTAGAAATCCCTTTTAAAAAAAAACGATTTAAAGAAAGTTACTTGAATATATATTTAATTAAGGTCACAAAATACAAAAAAAGGGAAACTTGGTCAATATTCTGACTGGTGACCTATCCGGTAGGAGTCTCAACCCGAACTGGCGCTACTGCCTGACCGATGCATTGAGTCTAGACAGAAATGATGATGTGGTGCTGACTAGGCACATAAGGGTGTATTCTAGGGATGTAACAACCCCCCCTTTAAGAGGAACTTTACGGTTTTCATGGAAAGTTACGAATTTATTCTTAACCTTGGAAGAGGAATTGTTTCGGGTTCCGGATCGTTATCTGAGGTGTCATCGTTTTGTAATTTAGGTTTTGTTTTGCAGCCAGAATATTTTCCAAACTTCTTACAAAGTTTGTAACTAATAAAAATTAAAATTAGAATGAATATAAGGTAAGTCAAAAGTGGATAGTGAGAACTATATTCAATTAGGTTAGGACTACGACTATTTATAATTTTATCAACATCTGACAATATTTGATTGTTGATAACGCTAGGTAGTTTTTCTAAGTCTATGTTTGACAATTTAGAGGGTAACAATTTGGGCTTTGATATGTTGAACTTTTCTAGATTACAACAGGCTTCATTAATTAGATTAAAATCAGAAACTATAGTTTTAACATTTATGTCAATGTTGTTTTTTCCAAACAGTTGTTTATTTCTACAATAAGCCGTACAATTAGGTCGAATATTAAGTACACCAGTACCTAATATTTTGAACTCTATTAAATCAGATTTACACTGAATAGAAAGTTTAGTAGGTTCAGATTGGACAAATATCCATCTGTTTCCTTGCAATTCTTGCCAAATATCTATTTGACCATACATCAATTTAGTTTGACAGTACTTAGGTATTTCTGTAACAATTTTTGTAAGTATATCAGTTTCACAGATTGGTGTTGCTTGAATTGAGTGTGTGTCCGTATCGTCACAAATATAAACTCTATTTGCGGGTTCAGTACAGGATTTTAGATTACTTATACAAGTGTATGTTAGTTTATCTTTACTAATGCCAACATAATTACAAGATGGTACAATCATAGCATAGGAATTTGGTTCTTCCATGTTGTGCGGTATAGGTACTGAAATGGCCTTAAATAGATCTAATTCAAAAGAGTGTACAAGTGGAATTTTGATTACAAAGACTAACTTATTGTTTACAAAATAAATTTATAGGCAGTTCTTCATAATTAGGTAACCTTCTAAAGTTACTTATTAGTTCATTATACAACTGATTTGGTGTCATGACCGATGGGTGAAGAGTATTAGTTTTAGCGAATAGCATTGCATTTACAAGGTCGTCTAATTTAAACGACAGAGTAAGTAGACAAGATGATAGTTCAGTATAGACATCGTTCATCTTTGATTTTATGTACAGCTTATCAGATATAATTGACAGATTACTAAAAGTACTAGATAGATTAATAATAGCGTCATTCAAACGGACTTCGTTTGTGGTTATAGTTTCAAGAGTTTTGTTGTAACGGGAAAGAGCCGTGCTTGTTACAAGAATATTATCCTTTAAAATGGACGCAAGCTTAATATTATTATTATTTAGGGTTTGAATGGCGTTATTATACCTTATGGCATCGTCTTCATCCATTGTGCCAATGACTTGTTTGAAAAGAGAGCCAACTCCTGCTAACCAAGCGGATCTCTTTTCTCGCCCAGATGTTAAATGAGATATGGCATTGAAGTCTTTCAGAATATCGGTAAGTCGCAAAACCAGAGGCTGTAGTATATTTGTACATTCAGATTCTTTAAGTATTGTATTTTGTTGGCACAAAAGCGTAGAAGTTTTTAATGCATTGTTTATATTGTCTATATGAGGTTTTATTTAAGTAATATCTATAGGTACAAGTAAATGAATATGATCACTAGTCTGTTTCATGATTCCTATTGGGTCGAAGTATACGCCAGGGCTTTCAGACTTGTTCAATGATATCAGAAGTTGCAAGGGACAGGAATGTAGACATTCTGAAATATATTAGACAAAATATTTAACTAATGTTATTTAAAACTAAGTTTATTAGATTAACCTAAAGTATTAAAAATAAACACTAAACATCTGTTATTTCCGCCAGCTTTAATTCGTCATAGTGATACTTGACGTGACGGCGATTAACAAGAAGGGTCAACGTATTATTGCCATTAATTTTTATCACTTTATGTGGGCCTTTCCAGATAGGCGACAGAGCTTTGTTTTGTCGCGGATGGTGTTTGATATACACCATATCGCCTGTTTTGTATTTCATAGGCCTAGTTCTTCTATCATAATAGTCTTTTGATGTAATTTTAGATTTAAGGATGTTTTCTACGGCTTTCTCTCTGGAGAGTTTCATTCTTTGTTGGAGTATACGGACATAACTAGGATATGTAGGTTCTAATGCTGTATCATAAACAGAAGTGGGTATAAATGGTTTGCAACCGAATAATAATTCATATGGTGTATAATTTGTGGTGCAATGGACTGTGGTATTATAGGTTAACATTGCCGTGTAAACGTATCGCGGCCAGTCATTTTGGTTGTCATCGACGAAAGATTTTAAATATTCTTTCAGAGTCGCATGACTTCTCTCTAAAGCACCTTGAGTTTGTGGGTGATAGGGGCTGGACCATAACTGTTTGATTTTCAAAAAGGCACAGGTTTGTTTAAAGAGTTCCGCTGTGAAATTGGTTCCCTGATCTGTAAGAATGGTCTTAGGGATACCAAACTGAGATATGAAGTGGATTAAACATTCAGCGGTTTCTTCAGCCGTAGCATTTCGGATAGGATAGCCTGCTGAAAATTTCGTGAGGTCATCTTGGATTGTCAAAATGAATCTGAGCTTGGCCGTGCCTGATTCGGGCAATGGTCCGACAATGTCAAGTGACACGCGTTCAAAAGGTTGTGTAGATGTCGTTGTGATCTGCATAGGAGCTCGATTGGTTCTACGCAGAGCTTTATTGGTTTGGCATTGTTCACATTTTCGAACATAGTCTTCGACATCTCTGCGCATATTGCGCCAATAATATTTTTCCTGGATTCTACTTAACATTCTATTTGAACCTAAATGACCTGATATGGGAATGTCGTGGTTTTCCTTTAAGATTTTACTGATCTCAGTTGGAGAAGGATAAATTATAATGTTTTTGAAGATATGGACAGTGATTGAAGTAGCGTGAAACAGGTATGTGATTATATTATGGATCTTCATGAAACTATGTGAATCGAATGGATTACGAAAGTCCGTTATAGCGAATTCAGTTGTGTTATTATTAATTAATTCAAGTTTCAGATTTTTAAGGCTCTTAAAAATATCCTCATAGTTGCACTGATCGAAGTGATGGACTTTTACAAAAAGTAAGTAAAATTTCGCATTATTATTTTCGAAAGAGAGAAAGGAATGTAATGTCCTGTCTTCTTCTAGGATATCTTTTGGTTCCGAAAGTTTATCGATAACTTCCGAAATATAGGGATTTGACTCATCAAGGTCAATGGAAGTTGGTATAATAATAGTTTTTAATTTTGTTTTTAATAAGGTTTCGCTATGTTCATGAATTATAGTATCAAATTGATTAAATCTATTATTTATTTTTTTCAGGCATTTAGTGTAAGTATCGTCGTCGTTCTGGACTTCAGGTGGAGTTGGGATATCAAAATCTTCGGGGAGTTCTAAGTCGTCGGGTAACTCGAAATTTTCAGGTAAGTCAAAGTCAGGTAAGTCGGGAATTTCAGGTATTCCGGGACTTTCAGGATTAACCGGAGGGATTTCAGGCGGCTGAGATGGGGGTGGAACACTCACAGGTCGTTTGTCGGTAAGTATGTGAGCGGTGTCTGGTGATCGAATGGATTTCACAGGGTAACGGGAAAGAGCATCAGCGTTACTGTTGATCTTGCCCTTTTTATATTCTATCTCATAGTCATATTCCTCGAGTTTTAGTCTCCATCTAACTAGCTTGGATCCCGGTTCTTTACAATTGAATAGCCACCTAAGTGGTTTATGATCAGTTATAATTTTAAATTTATAACCATAAAGATATGGGCGGAATATTTTTGTTCCAAAAATAATAGCCAGACATTCTTTTTCAGTAACGCTGTAATTGGTTTCAGCTTTATTTAGCGTGCGTGAAGCAAAAGCGATTGGGCGGTCTTTTCCCACTTCGCCTTGAGAGAGTATCGCTGAAATAGCGTAGTTTGACGCATCACACGTCAGGATGAAAGGTTTAGTAAAGTCGGGGTATATTAAAACGGGGGCTGAGATTAACTTATTTTTTAATGTTTCAAAAGCAAGTTGTTGACTATTAGTCCATTCAAATGGTATATCCTTTTTTAATAAGGATGTAAGAGGTTTAGCTAGTTTAGAAAAATCCTGCAGGAAGCGACGATAGTAGGACACCAAACCTAGGAATGATTTTACGTCTTTTGGACATTTTGGGATAGGGAATTCACTTACAGCTTTTATTTTCTCTGGGTTAGGTTTTAAGCCTGCTTCACTAATAGTATGGCCAAGATAAGTAACTTCTTTGCGAAGAAACTCACACTTGTCCGGTTGCAATTTGAGATTGAATTTTCTCAATCTCTCAAACGTGTGGGATAATTTTTGGACGTGGGATGTAAGATCGTGGGAATATATTACAATGTCATCTAAATAAACGTAGCAATGTATACCTTGCAAGCCTGACAGGACTGTGTTCATGAGCCTCTGAAAGGTTGCAGGGGCATTTTTGAGACCAAATGGCATTCTGACAAATTCGTAGTGACCTTCAGGTACACTAAAAGCAGTTTTAGGGACGTCTTCAGCTGAAATTTCTATTTGATGGAATCCAGATGCTAAATCGAGAGTTGTAAAATATTTACTCTTACCTAGCTGGTCTAAGATTTCGTTAATTTGCGGAATTGGATAGCTCTCACCAATAGTGATGTCGTTGAGCTTGCGATAGTCAATCACTATGCGCCATTTCCTTTTTCCCGAAGCATCAACTTTTTTGGGCACTATCCAAATGGGGGATGACCATGGAGAGGTGGATGGTTTAATTATATTTTGTTCCAGCATTTTACTAATCTGGGTTCTGACCTCGTCTTTATGAACTTCTGGAAATCTATAAGATTTTACATTTATAGGTTGCGAGGAGCTTGTTTTGATTTCGTGCTTGATGGCACTAGTTGAAGTGAGTTCATCGTCGGGAAGGTGGAATATGTCTGCATATTGACTGCAGATGTCATAAAGAACTTCAGACTCTTCAGAGTTTAAATGGGAAGTTCGTAGCTGTTTAAGGACCCTGTCTGTTCTCTCATAACAATTGACATTAGGTTGAGATAAGCATATTTCATTTTTTGTTATCGGGATTAAGGTCAACGAGAGGTTAGGATTTATTGAAATAGGTTTTTCTGATACGTTCAGGATCGATACATTTATTCGATTATTACTTTTTACTTTCACTATCGAATTAGCTACTAACAATTTATCAGATATATGTTGGTCTAAGATTATGCCTTGCTGAATTTCTGGGTTTTTAACAGAACATTCTATGATGGTTTCGGTTCGTGGCTCTACTGTGTAAGACGGATGGTTGAATGACAGCTTTATATGATGGTGAGCAATTTCGAGCTCACCTGAATCATAATTTATTCGGCAGCTGTTTTTAATAAATAGGTCATTACCTATAATACCATCATAGGGAAAGCTTAAGTTATCAAAGACGTGAAATTTGTGTAACACTATGTTCCCAGGAGATAGGCTTAAGTCCAGAGTAAGGTTACCGTGACTCGTAATCGGGTCCTTTGAGTCAATACCTTTTATTCTGACTATGTCAACTTCTAATTCACGAGGTTCGGATAGGGATGATTTTTTTAGGATACACAAGGAAGCTCCAGTGTCTATCAAAAGGGTAAGTGGCTTCTTACTGACAGACGACTGAGCGACGATATAAGGTAAGTATGTTTTTAAATTAGTATTTACTTCATATACTTTATAATCATTGTTGTTTTCTTTTTCAGGGGTAGACATGGATTGTGGAGGATTGGAAATGTCTTCAGTTTGGGGCTGGTTACCCTGTCGCGTGACATTATGAGAGCTGCCAGTTTGGGGCTGGTTACCCTGTCGTATAGCTCGAAGGAGAATGTCTTCAGTTTGGGGCTGGTTACCCTGTCGCGTGACATTATGAGAGCTGCCAGTTTGGGGCTGGTTACCCTGTCGTATAGCTCTAAGGAGAATGTCTTCAGTTTGGGGCTGGTTACCCTGTCGCGTGACATTATGAGAGCTGCCAGTTTGGGGCTGGTTACCCTGTCGTATAGCTCTAGAGGATGAATGGTGATGGGATATAGGATTAATGGCGTCGTCTTTTAAAGTTCGTCTCGTGCGACACCCTGTCGAGACGTTTAATAATTTAAATTGTCTTGATCAGATTCTAAATCATTTGTGAGGGAGTTTTCTTCGTTATTAACAAAATTTAGATGAGGACTCTTGGGCTTAGAAGAATGTTGTTGCGCGGGAGAATTGAATTTATTGTTATATTTTTTATTATTGTATTCGCGCAATTTACATTCGGCTAAAGTATGACCCTCTTTCTTGCAGTATCTGCACACCGTCGAATCTCTAGAGGAAGAAGGTTGGTTATTATTATTAGGTAGATGTGGCTTAGGTGAAGGTCTATTATTATCCTTTTTTAAATTAACATTTTGTTTGAATGAATATTGCTGAATCTTTTCTTCAGAGATTGCATAGTTGACAGCCTCGTTCAAGTTTTTTGGATCTCTACACCTGACAATGTTAGCTATACGAGGATGTAAACCTATGTTAAATGTGTGAAGCGCTAAGTCCTCCATCGCAGCCACTCTACCGACAAGTTCACTTTTCTTTATATTGGAAATTGTTACTTCTGTAAGCAATCTGGATAAGCAAGTTTCGACTCGCAGGTGAAATTGGCTAACCGTCTCCTGGTTAGTTTGGTGACACTCTTGAAGTTCGGTAAGTAAATGGGCGTAATGCTTTCTCTCACCGAATTGATTTTTCAAGAATTCTTTGAGAGATGACCAGTTGTCAAAGTCTTTGATGGAACATGCGCTTTGCGCTTTACCATCTAGTTGGCTGATAATATATTTGAAGACAATGTCTTCCTGAGATGATGAAGATAAGGAAATTGCATTGTCGCAGTTTACTAGGAAAGCATTTAATTTTTCTCTAGAACCATCGAATGGTTTAATAAATTTTAAGATAACACTAAGGGGTATTTCCTCATCTTTTACCTCTCTAAGGTCTTTTTTCGATTCTGATTTAGTCATTTTATGTAACTAAAATAACTTGCTGTGGAATAAAATACAATAACTATACTATGGTCACGATATTAAAACTTTTGCCAACTGGTTCTAGACGGCTTATCAGTATTCCGAGTACTAAGCAGCCAAATACGTGGGCGAAGGATGTTTAGACTACGGTCTGGGCACAGTGTTATAACGATATTAATACAAAGTAACAGGAATATAGATTAACTTAGGCTTTGTTAACACGGCAAATATATGAATAGAATTAAAATTAGGAGCACTGAACTGACTCACAGGACACAAAAACACTTCATTTTGTGGGGACACGGAGGACGTCTGATCCTGGGCGGTGCTGGATACGGGCAGGTCCGTAGAATGCGCCTGCAGCGCGCTGCCCGGTACCACTGTACAGCAGACAGGTGACGACTTGGATGAATCCTCAAAAGGGCTCTGGATTTAGCCTCTTTTGAGCTGGAGTTAGCCTCTCGTAGGCCGCTGGAGTTGGCCTATTTCAGCCAAGGTTGGCCTCTCTTAGGCCGCAGATAGGTCTCGTTGAGTTCGGGTCGTAGGTTTACGAAGCACACAAGATACACTTGGCACAGGGACACTTTCACTGGATAACACTTCGCGAGACGTTCTACGGGATATTAATCCCTTTGCGCTGCCACCAATGTTAGGACACACTTTAGAAATCCCTTTTTAAAAAAAACGATTTAAAGAAAGTTACTTGAATATATATTTAATTAAGGTCACAAAATACAAAAAAAGGGAAACTTGGTCAATATTCTGACTGGTGACCTATCCGGTAGGAGTCTCAACCCGAACTGGCGCTACTGCCTGACCGATGCATTGAGTCTAGACAGAAATGATGATGTGGTGCTGACTAGGCACATAAGGGTGTATTCTAGGGATGTAACAGTACGAACGAACGAACGAGCTAACGTACGAACGAACGAGTGAAACAACGAACTAACGAACGAGAGAACAAACGAACGAGCGCACGAATGGCCGAACGAACGACCGAACGAACGAACGAGCGTACGAACGAATGAAAGAGCGAACGTACGAACGAACGAACGAGCGAACGAACGAATGAACGAACGTGCGAGTGAATGACCGAACGAACGAACGAACGAGCCAGTGGACGAACGAACGAGCGAACGGACGAACGACCGAACGAACGAGCGAACGAACGAGCGAAAGAACGAACGAACGAACGAACGAACGAACGAGCGAAAGAACGAATGAACGAGCTCACGAACGAACGAACGAGCGTACGAACGAACGAACGAGCGAACGAACGAATGAACGAGCGCACGAACGCACGAAGGAGCGAACGAACTTACGAGCGAACGAACGAACGAAAGAGCGCACGAACGAACGAACGAGCTAGCGAACGAACGAAAGAGCGAACGAACGTACGAGCGAACGAACGAACGAACGAGCGAGCGCACGAACAAACGAACGAGCTAACGTACGAACGAAAGAGCGAATGAATGAGCGTACGAGCGAACGAACGAAAGAGCGTACGAACGTACGAGCGAAAGAACGAACGAACGAGCGAACGATCGAATGAACGAGGGCACGAACGAACCAACGAACGAGCGAAAGAGCGAACGAAAATACGAGCGAACGAACGAACGAAAATACGAGCGAACGAACGAACGAGCGCACGAACGAACGAGCGCACGAACGAACGAACGAGCGAACGAACGAACGAACGAGCTAACGAACGAACGAAAGAGCGAACGAACGTACGAGCGAACGAACGAACGAACGAGCGAGTGCACGAACGAACGAACGAGCTAACGAACGAACGAAAGAGCGAACGAACGTTCGAGCGAACGAACGAACGAGCGAACGAACGAATGAACGAGCGCACGAAGGAACGAACGAACGAACGAGCGTACGAACGAAAGGACGTACGGACGGACGGGCGGACGCTTGGACGAGCGAACGAACGAGCGTACGAGCGAAGGAGCGCACGAGCGAGCGGACGAACGAACGAGCGAACGAATGGCCGAACGAACGAACGAGCGTGCGAACGAATGAAAGAGCGAACGTACGAACGAACGAACGAGAGAACGAACGAATGAACGAACGTGCGAGCGAATGACCGAACGAACGAATGAACGAGCCAGTGGACGAACGAACGAACGAACGAACGAACGACCGAACGAACGAGCGAAAGAGCGAACGAACGTACGAGCGAACGAACGAACGAACGAGCGAACGAACGAATGAACGAGAGCACGAACGAACGAACGAACGAACGAGCGTACGAACGAACGGTCGAGCGAACGAACGAATGAACGAGCGCAGGAACGAACGAACGAGCCAGTGGACGAACGAACGAGCGAACGATCGATCGACCGAACGAACGAGCGAAAGAGCGAACGAAAGTACGAGCGAACGAACGAACTTACGAGCGAACGAACGAACGAGCGAGCGCACGAACGAACGAACGAGAGAACGAACGAATGAATGAATGTGCGAGCGAATGACGGAACGAACGAACGAACGAGCCAGTGGACGAACGAACGAACGAGCCAGTGGACGAACGAACGAGCGAACGAACGAACGAACGACCGAACGAACGACCGAACGAACAAACGAGCGAACGAACAAACGAACGGACAAACGAACGAAAGAGCGAACGTATGAACGAACGAAAGAACGAACGAGCGAACGAACGAACGAACGAACGACCGAACGAACGACCGAACGAGCGAGCGAATGTACGAACGAACGAGCGAAGGAACGAACTTACGAGCGAACGAACGAGCGAATGAATGACCGAACGAACGACCGAACGAACGAGCGTACGAACGAACGAACGTACGAATGGACGTACGGACGGGCGGCGGACGCACGGACGAGCGAACGAACGAACGGTGGTGCGAACGAACGAAAGAGCGGACGTATGAACGAACGAAAGAACGAACGAGCGAACGAACGAACGATCCAGCGAACGAACGACCGATCGAGCGAGCGAATGTACGAACGAACGAGCGAACGAGCGAACGAACGAACTTACGAGCGAACGAACGAGCGAACGAATGACCGAACGAACGACCGAACGAACGAGCGTACGAACGAACGAACGAATGGACGTACGGACGGGCGGGTGGACGCACGGATGAGCGAACGAACGAACGAGGGTGCGAACGAACGTACGAGCGAACGAACGAACGAACGAGCGAACGAACGAGTGTACGAACGAACGAACGAACGAACGAATGGACGTACGGACGGACGGGCGGACGCACGGACGAGCGAACGAACGAACGAGGGTGCGAACGAACGTACGAGCGAACGAACGATCGAACAGACGAGCGAACGAACGAACGAGCGGACGAACGAACGAACGAACGAGCGAACGAACGGACGACCGAACGAGCGTACGAACGAACGAAAGAGCGAACGCATGAACGAACGAACGAACGAACGACCGAACGAACGAGCGAGTGGACTAACGAACGAACGTGCGAACGAACGGCCGAAGGAACGAACGAACGCGCGAACGGGAGAACGAACGAACGAACGTAGATAAAGAGGTGCTTGAAACCGTAGACTCGGCAGTTTTTCTGGGCATAACAGTAGATGCCAAACTTCAGTGGGGATCACACATATCAAGCCTAGCGGGGAGGCTCAGTTCAGCCGCCTACGCCGTCAGAAAAGTAAGACAATACACTGACGTCGATACAGCTCGGTTAGTCTACTTTAGTTATTTTCACAGCGTTATGTCCTACGGTATTCTGCTGTGGGGCAAAGCTGCTGATATTCAAAATATTTTTGTCCTTCAAAAACGTGCTGTTCGTGCAATTTACCAGCTAGGTGCCAGAGTTTAATTGAGGGACTTTTTTAAAGATGTTGGTATTCTCACGGTGGCATCACAATTCATATTCGCTAACATCTTATATATTAGGCAAAATATACACTTGTACACTAAAAACAGTGATATTCACACCGTTAACACAAGAAATAAGGACAAACTACGTGCTCCCTTTCACCGGCTTCATAAGGTTCATAACTCATTTGTTGGGCTTGGTATAACTTTTTATAACAAGCTTCCCTCTTCTTTGCTAGATTTGCCTTTTAATGCGTTTAAAGCTCAAGTAAAATCCGTCCTTTGTTTGAAGGCTTACTATTCCATCAACGACTATTTAAATGACAAGAATAGTTGGTCGCTGTGATTAACTCAAGACAATGTTTATGTTCTTTCTCCAGAATCGGCGTATCTAGTGACAGGTTATATGCGTTCATATAATTATAATTTTATTTTTTATTGCCTGTCTAACAATTTTTTTTTATAACTATCTATTGTCATTAGTTATTGACATGATCTACTCATAACAATATTTTCTATGATGAGTTGTTTTAGGCTTTATTTGGCCTCGACAGTTTTCATTTTATTTGTCGGTATATTGGTATGGCTAGCTGACATTTTGACTAATTATTTAATTAATATTTTGTGTCTCGTAATGTTTATTACTTTGCCTAAGTATGTATAGAATCAAGTCTATCCGACTAAACAGACAGCTGTGCTGCTGGGGAGTTTGTTCCACTACTTCTTCTTCCCAGCTAAAGCACTAGGAAGTGGTGAAGGGTGGGCGTTTTGGGGACTGTCTCATGTAGTTTGACGTTCGAAAAGTGCTGATTCTCAGCCTAAATTGAATAAATGACTTTTGATTTTGATTTTTTTTTGATTTTGAACGAACGACCGAACGAACGAGCGAGTGGACTAACGAACGAACGAACGTGCGAACGAACGGCCGAAGGAACGAACGAACGGGAGAACGAACGAACGAACGAGCGAATGAACGAACGAACGACAGAACGAACGAACGAGCGGACGAACGAATGGACGTACGGACGGTTGGGCGGACGCACGGACGAGCGAACAAACGAACGAGGGGGCGAACGAACGTACGAGCGAACGAACGAACGAACGAGCGAACGAACGAACGAATGAATGAGCGCACGAACGAACGAGCGAACGAACGAAAGAGCGAACGAACGTACGAGCGAAAGAACGAACGAACGAGCGTACGAACGAATGAACGAGCGCACGAACGAACGAACGAACGAGCGAACGAACAAATGAACGAGCGCACGAACGAACGAACGAGCGTACGAACGAACGATCGAGCGAACGAACGAATGAACGAGGGCACGAACGAACGAAAGAGCGAACGAACTTACGAGCGAACGAACGAGCGACCGCACGAACTGTTACATCCCTAGAATACACCCTTATGTGCCTAGTCAGCACCACATCATCATTTCTGTCTAGACTCAATGCATCGGTCAGGCAGTAGCGCCAGTTCGGGTTGAGACTCCTACCGGATAGGTCACCAGTCAGAATATTGACCAAGTTTCCCTTTTTCTGTATTTTGTGACCTTAATTAAATATATATTCAAGTAACTTTCTCTGAATCGTTTTTTTTAAAAAGGGATTTCTAAAGTGTGTCCTAACATTGGTGGCAGCGCAAAGGGATTAATATCCCGTAGAACGTCTCGCGAAGTGTTATCCAGTGAAAGTGTCCCTGTGCCAAGTGTATCTTGTGTGCTTCGTAAACCTACGACCCGAACTCAACGAGACCTATCTGCGGCCTGAGAGAGGCCAACCCTGGCTGAAATAGGCCAACTCCAGCGGCCTACGAGAGGCTAACTCCAGCTCAAAAGAGGCTAAGTCCAGAGCCCTTTTGAGGATTCATCCAAGTCGTCACCTGTCTGCTGTACAGTGGTACCGGGCAGCGCGCTGCAGGCGCATTCTACGGACCTGCCCGTATCCAGCACCGCCCAGGATCAGACGTCCTCCGTGTCCCCACAAAATGAAGTGTTTTTGTGTCCTGTGAGTCAGTTCAGTGCTCCTAATTTTAATTCTATTCATATATTTGCCGTGTTAACAAAGCATAAGTTAATCTATATTCCTGTTACTTTGTATTAATATCGTTATAACACTGTGCCCAGACCGTAGTCTAAACATCCTTCGCCCACGTATTTGGCTGCTTAGTACTCGGAATACTGATAAGCCGTCTAGAACCAGTTGGCAAAAGTTTTAATATCGTGACCATAGTATAGTTATTGTATTTTATTCCACAGAAAGTTATTTTAGTTACATAAAATGACTAAATCAGAATCGAAAAAAGACCTTAGAGAGGTAAAAGATGAGGAAATACCCCTTAGTGTTATCTTAAAATTTATTAAACCATTCGATGGTTCTAGAGAAAAATTAAATGCTTTCCTAGTAAACTGCGACAATGCAATTTCCTTATCTTCATCATCTCAGGAAGACATTGTCTTCAAATATATTATCAGCCAACTAGATGGTAAAGCGCAAAGCGCATGTTCCATCAAAGACTTTGACAACTGGTCATCTCTCAAAGAATTCTTGAAAAATCAATTCGGTGAGAGAAAGCATTACGCCCATTTACTTACCGAACTTCAAGAGTGTCACCAAACTAACCAGGAGACGGTCAGCCAATTTCACCTGCGAGTCGAAACTTGCTTATCCAGATTGCTTACAGAAGTAACAATTTCCAATATAAAGAAAAGTGAACTTGTCGGTAGAGTGGCTGCGATGGAGGACTTAGCGCTTCACACATTTAACATAGGTTTACATCCTCGTATAGCTAACATTGTCAGGTGTAGAGATCCAAAAAACTTGAACGAGGCTGTCAACTATGCAATCTCTGAAGAAAAGATTCAGCAATATTCATTCAAACAAAATGTTAATTTAAAAAAGGATAATAATAGACCTTCACCTAAGCCACATCTACCTAATAATAATAACCAACCTTCTTCCTCTAGAGATTCGACGGTGTGCAGATACTGCAAGAAAGAGGGTCATACTTTAGCCGAATGTAAATTGCGCGAATACAATAATAAAAAATATAACAGTAAATTCAATTCTCCCGCGCAACAACATTCTTCTAAGCCCAAGAGTCCTCATCTAAATTTTGTTAATAACGAAGAAAACTCCCTCACAAATGATTTAGAATCTGATCAAAACAATTTAAATTATTAAACGTCTCGACAGGGTGTCGCACGAGACGAACTTTAAAAGACGACGCCATTAATCCTATATCCCATCACCATTCATCCTCTAGAGCTATACGACAGGGTAACCAGCCCCAAACTGGCAGCTCTCATAATGTCACGCGACAGGGTAACCAGCCCCAAACTGAAGACATTCTCCTTAGAGCTATACGACAGGGTAACCAGCCCCAAACTGGCAGCTCTCATAATGTCACGCGACAGGGTAACCAGCCCCAAACTGAAGACATTCTCCTTCGAGCTATACGACAGGGTAACCAGCCCCAAACTGACAGCTCTCATAATGTCACGCGACAGGGTAACCAGCCCCAAACTGAAGACATTTCCAATCCTCCTCAATCCATGTCTACCCCTGAAAAAGAAAACAACAATGATTATAAAGTATATGAAGTAAATACTAATTTAAAAACATACTTACCTTATATCGTCGCTCAGTCGTCTGTCAGTAAGAAGCCACTTACCCTTTTGATAGACACTGGAGCTTCCTTGTGTATCCTAAAAAAATCATCCCTATCCGAACCCTGTGAATTAGAAGTTGACATGGTCAGAATAAAAGGTATTGACTCAAAGGACCCGATTACGAGTCACGGTAACCTTACTCTGGACTTAAGCCTATCCCCTGGGAACATAGTGTTACACAAATTTCACGTCTTTGATAACTTAAGTTTTCCCTATGATGGTATTATAGGTAATGACCTATTTATTAAAAACAGCTGCCGAATAAATTATGATTCAGGTGAGCTGGAAATTGCTCACCATCATATAAAGCTGTCATTCAACCATCCGTCTTACACAGTAGAACCACGAACCGAAACCATCATAGAATGTTCTGTTAAAAACCCAGAAATTCAGCAAGGCATAATCTTAGACCAACATATATCTGATAAATTGTTAGTAGCTAATTCGATAGTGAAAGTAAAAAGTAATAATCGAATAAATGTATCGATCCTGAACGTATCAGAAAAACCTATTTCAATAAATCCTAACCTCTCGTTGACCTTAATCCCGATAGCAAAAAATGAAATATGCTTATCTCAACCTAATGTTAATTGTTATGAGAGAACAAACAGGGTCCTTAAACAGCTACGAACTTCCCATTTAAACTCTGAAGAGTCTGAAGTTCTTTATGACATCTGCAGTCAATATGCAGACATATTCCACCTTCCCGACGATGAACTCACTTCAACTAGTGCCATCAAGCACGAAATCAAAACAAGCTCCTCGCAACCTATAAATGTAAAATCTTATAGATTTCCAGAAGTTCATAAAGACGAGGTCAGAACCCAGATTAGTAAAATGCTGGAACAAAATATAATTAAACCATCCACCTCTCCATGGTCATCCCCCATTTGGATAGTGCCCAAAAAAGTTGATGCTTCGGGAAAAAGGAAATGGCGCATAGTGATTGACTATCGCAAGCTCAACGACATCACTATTGGTGAGAGCTATCCAATTCCCCAAATTAACGAAATCTTAGACCAGCTAGGTAAGAGTAAATATTTTACAACTCTCGATTTAGCATCAGGCTTCCATCAAATAGAAATTTCAGCTGAAGACGTCCCTAAAACTGCTTTTAGTGTACCCGAAGGTCACTACGAATTTGTCAGAATGCCATTTGGTCTCAAAAATGCCCCTGCAACCTTTCAGAGGCTCATGAACACAGTCCTGTCAGGCTTGCAAGGTATACATTGCTATGTTTATTTAGATGACATTGTAATATATTCCCACGATCTTACATCCCATGTCCAAAAATTATCCCACACGTTTGAGAGATTGAGAAAATTCAATCTCAAATTGCAACCGGACAAGTGTGAGTTTCTTCGCAAAGAAGTTACTTATCTTGGCCACACTATTAGCGAAGCAGGCTTAAAACCTAACCCAGAGAAAATAAAAGCTGTAAGTGAATTCCCTATCCCAAAATGTCCAAAAGACGTAAAATCATTCCTAGGTTTGGTGTCCTACTATCGTCGCTTCTTGCAGGATTTTTCTAAACTAGCTAAACCTCTTACATCCTTGTTAAAAAAGGATATACCATTTGAATGGACTAATAGTCAACAACTTGCTTTCGAAACATTAAAAAATAAGTTAATCTCAGCCCCCGTTTTAATATACCCCGACTTTACTAAACCTTTCATCCTGACGTGTGATGCGTCAAACTACGCTATTTCAGCGATACTCTCTCAAGGCGAAGTGGGAAAAGACCGCCCAATCGCTTTTGCTTCACGCACGCTAAATAAAGCTGAAACCAATTACAGCGTTACTGAAAAAGAATGTCTGGCTATTATTTTTGGAACAAAAATATTCCGCCCATATCTTTATGGTTATAAATTTAAAATTATAACTGATCATAAACCACTTAGGTGGCTATTCAATTGTAAAGAACCGGGATCCAAGCTAGTTAGATGGAGACTAAAACTCGAGGAATATGACTATGAGATCGAATATAAAAAGGGCAAGATCAACAGTAACGCTGATGCTCTTTCCCGTTACCCTGTGAAATCCATTCGATCACCAGACACCGCTCACGTACTTACCGACAAACGACCTGTGAGTGTTCCACCTCCATCTCAGCCGCCTGAAATCCCTCCGGTTAATCCTGAAAGTCCCGGAATACCTGAAATTCCTGACTTACCTGACTTTGACTTACCTGAAAATTTCGAGTTACCCGACGACTTAGAACTCCCCGAAGATTTTGATATCCCAACTCCACCTGAAGTCCAGAACGACGACGACACTTACACTAAATGCCTGAAAAAAAAAAATAATAGATTTAATCAATTTGACACTATAATTCATGAACATAGCGAAACCTTATTAAAAACAAAATTAAAAACTATTATTATACCAACTTCCATTGACCTTGATGAGTCAAATCCCTATATTTCGGAAGTTATCGATAAACTTTCGGAACCAAAAGATATCCTAGAAGAAGACAGGACATTACATTCCTTTCTCTCCTTCGAAAATAATAATGCGAAATTTTACTTACTTTTTGTAAAAGTCCATCACTTCGATCAGTGCAACTATGAGGATATTTTTAAGAGCCTTAAAAATCTGAAACTTGAATTAATCAATAATAACACAACTGAATTCGCTATAACGGACTTTCGTAATCCATTCGATTCACATAGTTTCATGAAGATCCATAATATAATCACATACCTGTTTCACGCTACTTCAATCACTGTCCATATCTTCAAAAACATTATAATTTATCCTTCTCCAACTGAGATCAGTAAAATCTTAAAGGAAAACCACGACATTCCCATATCAGGTCATTTAGGTTCAAATAGAATGTTAAGTAGAATCCAGGAAAAATATTATTGGCGCAATATGCGCAGAGATGTCGAAGACTATGTTCGAAAATGTGAACAATGCCAAACCAATAAAGCCCTGCGTAGAACCAATCGAGCTCCTATGCAGATCACAACGACATCTACACAACCTTTTGAACGCGTGTCACTTGACATTGTCGGACCATTGCCCGAATCAGGCACGGCCAAGCTCAGATTCATTTTGACAATCCAAGATGACCTCACGAAATTTTCAGCAGGCTATCCTATCCGAAATGCTACGGCTGAAGAAACTGCTGAATGTTTAATCCACTTCATATCTCAGTTTGGTATCCCTAAGACCATTCTTACAGATCAGGGAACCAATTTCACAGCGGAACTCTTTAAACAAACCTGTGCCTTTTTGAAAATCAAACAGTTATGGTCCAGCCCCTATCACCCACAAACTCAAGGTGCTTTAGAGAGAAGTCATGCGACTCTGAAAGAATATTTAAAATCTTTCGTCGATGACAACCAAAATGACTGGCCGCGATACGTTTACACATGTTAACCTATAATACCACGGTCCATTGCACCACAAATTATACACCATATGAATTATTATTCGGTTGCAAACCATTTATACCCACTTCTGTTTATGATACAGCATTAGAACCTACATATCCTAGTTATGTCCGTATACTCCAACAAAGAATGAAACTCTCCAGAGAGAAAGCCGTAGAAAACATCCTTAAATCTAAAATCACATCAAAAGACTATTATGATAGAAGAACTAGGCCTATGAAATACAAAACAGGCGATATGGTGTATATCAAACACCATCCGCGACAAAACAAAGCTCTGTCGCCTATCTGGAAAGGCCCACATAAAGTGATAAAAATTAATGGCAATAATACGTTGACCCTTCTTGTTAATCGCCGTCACGTCAAGTATCACTATGACGAATTAAAGCTGGCGGAAATAACAGATGTTTAGTGTTTATTTTTAGTACTTTAGCTTAATCTAATAAACTTAGTTTTAAATAACATTAGTTAAATATTTTGTCTAATATATTTCAGAATGTCTACATTCCTGTCCCTTGCAACTTCTGATATCATTGAACAAGTCACTGAAAGCCCTGGCGTATACTTCGACCCAATAGGAATCATGAAACAGACTAGTGATCATATTCATTTACTTGTACCTATAGATATTACATATATAAAACCTCATATAGACAATATAAACAATGCATTAAAAACTTCTACGCTTTTGTGCCAACAAAATACAATACTTAAAGAATCTGAATGTACAAATATACTACAGCCTCTGGTTTTGCGACTTACCGATATTCTGAAAGACTTCAATGCCATATCTCATTTAACATCTGGGCGAGAAAAGAGATCCGCTTGGTTAGCAGGAGTTGGCTCTCTTTTCAAACAAGTCATTGGCACAATGGATGAAGACGATGCCATAAGATATAATAACGCCATTCAAACCCTAAATAATAATAATATTAAGCTTGCGTCCATTTTAAAGGATAATATTCTTGTAACAAGCACGGCTCTTTCCCGTTACAACAAAACTCTTGAAACTATAACCACAAACGAAGTCCGTTTGAATGACGCTATTATTAATCTATCTAGTACTTTCAGTAATCTGTCAATTATATCTGATAAGCTGTACATAAAATCAAAGATGAACGATGTCTATACTGAACTATCATCTTGTCTACTTACTCTGTCTTTTAAATTAGACGACCTTGTAAATGCAATGCTATTCGCTAAAACTAATACTCTTCACCCATCGGTCATAACACCAAATCAGTTGTATAATGAACTAATAAGTAACTTTAGAAGGTTACCTAATTATGAAGAACTGCCTATAAATTTAGATTTAGATACTATTCATGCTTTGATTGATATGTCAAAGTTATCATGTTATTTTGTAAACAATAAGTTAGTCTTTGTAATCAAAATTCCACTTGTACACTCTTTTGAATTAGATCTATTTAAGGCCATTTCAGTACCTATAGCGCACAACATGGAAGAACCAAATTCCTATGCTATGATTGTACCATCTTGTAATTATGTTGGCATTAGTAAAGATAAACTAACATACACTTGTATAAGTAATCTAAAATCCTGTACTGAACCCGCAAATAGAGTTTATATTTGTGACGATACGGACACACACTCAATTCAAGCAACACCAATCTGTGAAACTGATATACTTACAAAAATTGTTACAGAAATACCTAAGTACTGTCAAACTAAATTAATGTATGGTCAAATAGATATTTGGCAAGAATTGCAAGGAAACAGATGGATATTTGTCCAATCTGAACCTACTAAACTTTCTATTCAGTGTAAATCTGATTTAATAGAGTTCAAAATATTAGGTACAGGTGTACTTAATATTCGACCTAATTGTACGGCTTATTGTAGAAATAAACAACTGTTTGGAAAAAACAACATTGACATAAATGTTAAAACTATAGTTTCTGATTTTAATCTAATTAATGAAGCCTGTTGTAATCTAGAAAAGTTTAACATATCAAAGCCCAAATTGTTACCCTCTAAATTGTCAAACATAGACTTAGAAAAACTACCTAGCGTTATCAATAATCAAATATTGTCAGATGTTGATAAAATTATAAATAGTCGTAGTCCTAACCTAATTGAATATAGTTCTCACTATCCACTTTTGACTTACCTTATATTCATTCTAATTTTAATTTTTATTAGTTACAAACTTTGTAAGAAGTTTGGAAAATATTCTGGCTGCAAAACAAAACCTAAATTACAAAACGATGACACCTCAGATAACGATCCGGAACCCGAAACAATTCCTCTTCCAAGGTTAAGAATAAATTCGTAACTTTCCATAAAAACCGTAAAGTTCCTCTTAAAGGGGGGGTTGTTACATCCCTAGAATACACCCTTATGTGCCTAGTCAGCACCACATCATCATTTCTGTCTAGACTCAATGCATCGGTCAGGCAGTAGCGCCAGTTCGGGTTGAGACTCCTACCGGATAGGTCACCAGTCAGAATATTGACCAAGTTTCCCTTTTTCTGTATTTTGTGACCTTAATTAAATATATATTCAAGTAACTTTCTCTGAATCGTTTTTTTTAAAAAGGGATTTCTAAAGTGTGTCCTAACAGAACGAACGAACGATCTAACGAACGAACGAAAGAGCGAACGAACGTACGAGCGAACGAACGAACGAACGAGTGAACGAACGAATGAACGAGCGCACGAACGAACGAACGAGCGTACGAACGAACGAACGAACGAACGAATGGACGTACGGACGGGCGGGCGGACGCACGCACGAGCGAACGAACGAACGAGGGTGCGAACGAACGTACGGGCGAACGAACGAACGAACGAGCGAACGATCGTACGAGCGAACGAACGAACGAACGAGCATACGCACGAATGAACGAACGCACGAATGAACGAGCGCACGAACGAACGAACGAGCGATTGAACGAGCGCACGAACGAACGAACGAGCGAACGAACGAAAAAACGAGCAAACGCACGAACGAGCGAACGGACGAGCAAACGAACGAGCGAACGAACGAACGAGCGAATGAATGACTGAACTAACGACCGAACGAACGAGCGCACGAACGAGCGTACGAACGAACGAACGAACGAATGGACGGACAGACGGACGGGCGGACGCACGGACGAACGAACGAACGAACGAACGAGGGGGCAAACGAACGTACGAGCGAACGAACGAACGAGCGTACGAACGAACGAACGAGCTAACGTACGAACGAACGAACGAACTAGTGAAACAACGAACGAACGAACGAGAGAACGAACGAACGTGCGAACGAACCGCCGAAGGAACGAACGAACGCGCGAACGGGAGAACGAACGTACGAACGAACGAACGAACGTGCGAACGAACCGCCGAAGGAACGAACGAACGCGCGAACGGGAGAACGAACGTACGAACGAACGAACGAGCGTACGAACGAATGAAAGAGCGAACGTACGAACGAACGCACGCGAGAACGAACGAACGAACGAACGTGGGAACGAATGAACGAACGAACGAACGAGCCAGTGGACGAACGAACGAGCGAATAAACGAACGAACGACCGAACGAACGACCGAACGAACGAACGTACGAACGAACGAGCGAACGAACGAACGAGCGGACGATATTAACATGCTTTGTCCAGTTCAGCTTTTTGTCTAGAGTAACGCCAAGATAGCGAACTTCCGTACTACATGGAATCAGTTGCCCAGCAATTTTTAATTTTGTCTTTGGGGTGGTACGTTGGCGTGTGAAAAGTATCGCCTCAGTCTTGGACTCATTCAGCTTCAGTTTCCACTTGTTGAAATAAGATTGAAGTAGTTCAAGCGACAGTTGAAGTCTACTTATGATAATGTCGATGTCATTATCGCTTGTATACGATGCTGTATCGTCGGCAAAACAAGCCAGGCAGGAACGTCACTCACGAACAAAATGAAAAGGTAGGGGCCGAGCACTGAGCCTTGAGGAACTCCTGCTGACACCGTTCGGGGCGAAGACCTAACAGTACCAATATGGACCACAAACTTTCGGTTACTAAGGTAAGATTGGATAAGTTTTACTAGCTCTATTGGAATGCCGCAAGTTATGAGCTTGTATAACAGGCCTTCGTGCCAAACGGTATCGAAGGCCTTTTCGATGTCCAGAAGGAACATACCGGAAGACTGCTTAAGATTAAGATGAAATGAAATGTGTTCAGAGACTCGTGCCAATTGTTGTACCGTGGAGTGAGAGGAACGAAAGCCAAATTGCTCGTTCATAATGAGCTGGTCGGAGAACCGTAGCAAGCGATTATATATCATCACCTCAAACAGCTTACCTAGAACAGGAAGAAGGCTAATAACTAACCTGTAACTAATTGGTAAAGATGTATCTTTGCCAGGCTTTTTAAGTGCTCCTTTTTTAGTGTGCCTTTGCAGTTTTCCACGTATTGGGAAAATAACCTAATTTTAAGCAACCGTTGCAAATCTTTGTGATAAATACAACAGATTTTTGAGATAGATTTTTGAGCATAATGTTGTGTATACCGTCTTCACCTGGAGCCTTCCTGGTCTTAAGTTTACGTATAACTTTCCAGACTTCGGTTGGCCGCACAGGCAGATGTAAATCACCTATGACGTGGTCGTTTACTTGAGAAGTATAGGTAAATATTACTGAAATAAGCCCAAAAATAATAAAATAAAATATAGGTACAGTAAGGAGTCATAAGCCCATTACCATACTGAGGGTTATATTGCTATAAACTGGTGGTCCAGGCCGTACCTACAGCTGTGTATGTATCAACACAGAACGGACGCCTCAGAACTCACACACTGGCGTCGAATGAAACAAAAAACATATCGTCGCACAGAGTACGTAATTACGTATGACCTTGATCGGTTCATACCATTGCTAAAAATCACGTTGTCTTGTTGAGTTCCGATAGCTCGTAACGTAACGTCTTGGTTTAACAAACTCATAGGTCTGGGTTCAAGTCCAACGATGACTTTATTTTTTTCTTTTCAACAATAATATTCACTTGTTCTTTTATTATTCAATAAATTAATTAATAAACGAGAATAATAATGTAATATTTTTTTTCTCATATTAGTATTGTTATTTATAGTCAGTCAAAAGTTGTTTACTTCCTTGTTTTAATTAATTAATTTATATTTGCAGTCTCAGTAATAAACAGATAGGCAGTCGCTCTATGTATAATACTGATATTCGGTTGCACCCGGTTAGACTGGAAACCGAGACCAACATAGTTGGGTAAAGACGATGAAACCATGACGACGATAAAATAAACGACGATAAAATTGGCTAGTGGCCTGTTGTAAATTATTGCCGCAACGAAATTGATCATGCTGAGCAATAGTGCTTTATAGTACTTACTATTTCTTTCTTTTTTTGACTAGTATTAGTCAAAAATCTGTCAAATCAGATTGAACACTAGTCAAAAAAATGTATGTCATCTTGAGTTTTTAACCACAACACAATTGCGACACTGGCAGAATAGTCGACATCGGCTCAATTGCCAAAAGGAAAAAAAAGAAAAAAACAACACAAATAATGTGCTAAATATTTTTTTATTTTTTGTGAGGCTTGTGTCTAGCAGTGGACGTTTATCCGCTGAAATAATGATGATGATGATTCTATTTCTGCAACGACAGTAATAGTAATGAGACAAACCATACTATGTTTAATTTTTGATGATCAGTGGAGTAATACACTCCCGAAGTTGGTATGGAAATAATATCGGGTTTACTTCCCCAATTTCGTACACCAGCTGATTAGCAGAGTCAGCAGGGCTATGGTCGGATGCTCAATAGATGGAAAAATGGGTAACAATATCGGTTAAGCTGACGACATGATTTTGATGAGTCTGTCAATTAGTGCGCTCAGGCCACAGACAGCCCACTTTGCAGGTTCTGCCTTGACGCCGAGGAATCAGCCGCCCACGTCATCCTGGAATGCGAGGCCAAGGCTTATCAACGTGAAGAAATCCTCGGAACAGTGAGATGAGAAGAAGATGTGAGAAGCTACAAGGAAGCTTCTGTGCTTTTGGGCGGAGCTAGGCTGGCTCTGTTAGCCAGAATCCCCATGCACAACGGACCGAATGGGAGTCTGGAAAAGGGAGTCCCATTATCATCATCATCATCATACAGTGCGCTCAGGAAACTTGTGGGTATTTGTGAAACGTACACCTTGTCACATGGACTCAAATATAATAGTCAACCTCTTTGATGAAAAGTTTCTTGTTTCCATTTTTTCTTTTTTTCTTTTGCATTTGTTCTTTTTACGCTGACGGGTTTAGTCCACCATTTTACGAAAGCCAATATTTTTCATTTGTTTAGTAAGATGCTATGATCCACAAAGTCAACCATGGCAACTGAGGGAACACGGGTGGGTTTTAGTCAGTAAAAGTCTGACACGCCCTCCTGCTCCACCCAGAGCGGGAGAAGTAATTTGATGATTTACCACGCAGAAAAAAAATCACACCATGATCAACGAGTGAAATGCGAGAATATCGATAATCTCTATTGTTTCTCTCTTCTATATAGAATTTTTGAAACTTTTCATTTCTGAACGAATGGCTTGGGCAAATGTCAAGTTGACAGTAAATTGTCAACAAATTATTGTGAAAATGGCGACTACCGGAGTAGGCTTTCGATGGTTAGATTTATTAGAAAAGGAATTCGACAAGGCATGTGTCGAATTAGACACTTCTATAAGTAAGTAAAACTTGTTTACCATCCTTTTGAATGTAGTGGAGCTCCAGTGCCTTCGCCTTTGTAATTTTTCGATCGGAATCATGCTGCTGATAATCCAGTGGTTTTGGTGAAGATTTTATTTAAACGTTTTCGAGTAATTTTATGGCTGTGACATTCAATTAATATCACTTACCTACTACTTGATTCGAAACTTATACGTAGCAACAACGTTTGAACACTTAAAACTCTGTGCAACTAGATCTCTGCACTCGGAACGTAGTTAAGTCATTGTCTGAGTTCATTGCTTTATGTTGTGTTGTTTTATATGTGATGATAGTGTTGAATTGCTGTACATTCTGTGTGGAATTGTATGAAGTTCTTAACCCAGCTGGAGTCGCAAGGTATTTACTAACACAAATATTTGCTATCAGGTAAAAAATACCACTGAATTTAAATGTAGATCTTTTAAACATCAATCAATACATTCATTAATCTATTCTCTCTTCACAATATTGGTTTCCTTAAAATTTAACAATATTTTGGTAATGTTATATTCCACCAATGTACAAGAGACTGGTGCCTGAAACAAGTTTTCGAAAAAGCGTGTGTTTACAGGTCACCACAGCAAAAAATATAGTAAAAGGTTTAGTGACAATCCTATATGAACATTGTTAAAGGAATATAAATATAAGATCTAAGAATAGAATGTCTAATTAATTATTTATGATAAGATTGTGCCACTGGATATTTTTTGGGGGTTTATATGTCAAACTTGAATAAGATGTATTTAATGGTTTTATTGATATTATTTCTACCTATGACTACCGTCTGCCTGCATGTGTCAGCAAAATCCCACTGGAACTACTACCAGGATTAAAATACCCTTTCAGTCAGGTTATAAACTATATGTGTGCCAAATTTAATCCAAATCTAGCTTAGCCATTTTTGCGTCAATTCGGAACAACATCCAGAGAAACAGTCCAATGAAATTTCCAAAAATTATATTTTCGGCATCAGACTTGTTTTCAGACCTCATGGCAATTACTTGTATTAAAAAATATTCAAAGTATAGTTTTGACTTCGTTACTATTTTATTATTTTAGATGAGAGCTTTCCATAGACCATTTTCTTATTTATTCATATTCTGACTTCTTAATTGAATTTTTTATGCTGATAATGACATTTTATTCTTCTCTTTGGCAGCATTGTGAAATGTTTTTTATTTTAATTTGTAATGTGGGTTTTGCTTCAAATAAATGTTATTTTTTAAATTTTTACAGACAAGTAACAAAAATAGAAAAAAAATCTATAAAAATCACTAGCTCGCATTGCTACCGGGTATTTTTAACCCATACTCATTTTATACGTCCATTGTAACCTAGCGCCTTGTGTGAACTGGCTTTCTCGGAGTGTGCGTGTGTGTTAACTATCAGATTGAAGGTACCTAGAATCCCGTGTCGCCAGAGCGCTCAGAACTCTTTGGTATTTTTTACCCATCAGCAAATGCTGCCATGTTAATCATTATGAGAAAATATAAATATCAAGTACTTATCTTTACTGTTTTTTTTTATCAACAAATGTACAAAATATAATTGAAATGCATTCATTAAACATAATGTCTGTAAATTACAGCAGAGTTGGAGACAGATGAGCCGGAGGTGGTGTTTACTTCTCGTCAGAGGATCGCCACACTCAGCTCGTGCTTTGCACAGCTTACGCACAAGGCACTTACAATATTTCAGAACAGTGCCAAAATAGAGGTATGTCAATATCCATGAGTCTTTAAGAAAACTATAATATGTACATATTTTAAATATGAATCCTGAAAATAGAACTGCATTGAAGTGTGATTTATAGATGAACATAGATGTGGTTCTTGTTTAGGTATAGCTCACCTGCTGGGTGTGGTGGTAAAAAGCAATTAAGGGATGTCTAAATGAACCAATCCTTGAAAATCGACAGCAGTTGATTAAAATGAAATTTAACAAATTTTACAAAAATCACTATTTCTAAGAGTTAAATGTTTACTGCAGAATGAAACAGAAAACCAACTTAAAGCAATATTGCAGAACTCTCTCTAGCTTATACCGAAGTAAAAAAGCATGAATTTGTGGGTAGTTATAATTTTTGGTGGTCCAACATGTTATTTAGTTGTTCTTTTCTCAATTATATAGAATTTTGAAAGTTAGAATATAAACTTGGTACGACCTGAAACGCCCGGGTGTTTCCATTGCGAAGATCGCCCTGAGGACACGGTGGAGCATACGGTGGAGGTCTGCCCGGCTTGGGCGGAGCAGCGCCGTGTCCTTGTGGAGGCGATCGGCTGCGGCGATCTCTCGCGTCCGGCCCTGGTCCAGGCCATGGTACGGAGCGAGAGTGCATGGGTAGCCGTCGCTTCCTTCTGCGAAGCAGTGATGCTCGTGAAGAGGGAGGCGGCGCACGTGAGGCAGAGGCAGTAAATGCGCCCTCACGGCCCTAACCTCCGCAGGAGACGCCCTGGGCATCGGGAATCCCAGGCTGATTCCCGGCCACCGTAGGTGCGGGCTTGCGGACGGTGAGTAATGGGTAGCTCGCTGTCCGGTAAGGACCAAGCCCGGGTCGACGGCGCGTTGTGTTCCACGCGCGCCTCAAAGAGATGTCAGCATCAACTGGTGGGGTCCGCAAGAGCCGATGTCTGCCAGGGGAATGGGTTGTTCGAAAGAGATACCGTCGCCCCTGGCACACAGGCAACTGAGGGAACACAGGTGGGTTTTAGTCAGTAAAAGTCTGACGCTCCCTCCTGCTCCACCCGGAGCGGGAGAAGTTATTTGTTGATTTCCCACCCAAAAAGAAAAACCTGGTACACTGCTACCAGGTTGTAGCAGGTAAACATCCTGTACAGGGATGTACTGACGTTTAAAAAGTATGTTGTTATTTGAGGTTCGTGGTTGACGCATCCACCACCACCTTTTTCGCTTTTATGGAACCTGTTTGAGAAATTCTATGTTATTCTGTTTTTTTAATTGCACGCTTATTCGAACTCATTTTCTCGGTATGCAAAGAAAGATTTTTTTTTTTTTCCTTGTTTGGCAACTGAGCCGATGCCGACTATTCTGCCAGTGTCAAGTGGTGACGGCAACGCAGTAAGGTGAGCCGTCGAACTTTGCACTTCGTGGTAGGTAGTCTATTAATATGTTAGCAGCTGAAACGACAAGACAATTTTTGTTAGTAGACAAAGTTTTTTTTTTTTCGTTAATATAAGCAAATACAACACCACAAATCTACATAAAATATTTACAAAGTTTCTATGAATACACACCAAACTACATTTTGATTTCATTAGCTTTTAAAAAAAAGATAAGATTTGAATGAGTTTAGGGGAAAAGTTAATCAAGACGGAATGGAAGTTAGTAGGGAGGGGCATTTTAAGTTTGGAAAGCTTACGATATAAATCAAAAGGTTGAGAATTTAATGGACAAGAGAAAAATATATGGTCAAAGGTTCCATCATCAAGACCGCATTCGCACAGGGAACTGTCACGAACACGGATCTTATTTAGAAACACTGGACTACAGCAGTGACCAAGTCTCAGTCTACACAGGGTTGCAATCGTTCTTCTGGACAGTTTGGGACATTTAAAAAACCAAGGTTTCCTCTGGATGCAGGGTTGAATACTGGCGTAGTACGCCCCCTTGAGTTTCGAACTTACCTGCCACACTGCTGACCACGATTTGTACAGCTTATGTTTGGTGTCAGTCCGTAAGTCATAACTATGCACCATGTAGTGTTTTCGATCCACCGGGTTAGATGTAGCAAATTTAGCTAGTGAGTCGGCGCACTCGTTGCCACCTATACCCGAGTGACTGGGAACCCAAGCTATTTCAATGTTTAAACCGTTTTTCGAACAAGTGAATAATAGAATAAGAATATCAATATTATTTTGCTGTGAATTTTAGATTTAAGTTGGTTTTGAGCCAAAGCTTGAATGCTACTGCGAGAATCTGAGAAAATGACTGAATTTTTAATGTTATGGTTTAAAATAAAATTGATGGCTTCTAGGATACCGATGCATTCCCCAGTAAATACTGAGGATTCTGGGGGACATTGAAATAAAAGAGCTAATTTGGAATTTTGAAAATATGTTGAAACACCTGTACATCCTGTTGAAGACAATTTGGATGCATCCGTATAAAACAAATTCCAACCCTCCCAGTATCTTGAAATGGCCCGTTCGAATTCGCCTTTTACGTCCTGGGAGTTTTTGGAGATTCCAAGTCCCAAAACGACCTTTGGCCTGAAATGGACCACCTCATATGCGGAAGAAAAGACCGGAAGAGACGGGTATTGACAAACAGGAGAGGAGAGGTTTTTAAGTTCTCTGTACCTATTCATCAATGGAAGAGATTTATTATTCCAGTAGGAAGACGCATTAAGAGAGAGGTAAATTTGTTCCAAAATGGGGAGTAAGGGATGGGACGAAAGAGAAAAAACTTTTGACAAGAAACGATCCGCCAAGTATTGTCTACGAAGGTTGAGTGGAGGTTCTGCACTTTCCACCTGGAGAGCATTTATCGGGGAGGATTTCATAGCGCCAATAACGATCCTAAGACACTTGGACTGGACAGAGTCCAGTCTACGTAAGGCTTCTTTGTTACATGGCTCAATTAAGTAACTGCAGTAATCCATTACGCTTCTTACCAACGCATTGTAGACTATTTTTAAGGTATATGGGTGAGCACCCCACCAGACACCTGCCAAAGCCTTGAGGACCGAAACCGAGCGTTCACATTTTTTTACTGTATTATTTATATGGTCCACTCCCGACAATTTGTAATCCAGGGTAACCCCCAGAAACCTGGCCTTCTGCTCAATTGGGATAGGTTGACCGTCAATATTAATGTTAACCTGGGGGATAAGGCGTCTACGTGTAAAAATAAGTGCGGTACTCTTTGGAGCACTTAACGACAACCCGTGACCTAAGAGCCATTGGTTTAATGAGGACAAAGAAATATTCATGGAATGAGCAGCGTCCTCGATAGAACTGTCACAGACCAATAATGCAATATCGTCAGCATATTGAAGTACTTTACAATTAAAATTTAGGCAAGAAGGAAGATCCGAGGTATAAATATTATATAAAGGGGACTGAGCACGGATCCCTGAGGAAGACCTCTCCAAACCGACCTTGGCTCAAAGCTTTCCCCGGGAATCCTAAGTTGAACACTGCGATCTGAAAAAATACTACAAATAATTCTACTAATCCTAGCCGGGATTCTCAGCTCTTGCATTTTCTGCCTGAGAACTGGAAGGAGGACAGAATCATAGGCAGCTGAGATGTCTAAGAAAACGGCTACCACAGAATCACTTCTACTAAGGGCCAGCCGGATCTCTGATGTGAGGGTACCCACACTATCAGCTGTACCCAGACCTTTCCTAAAGCCGAATTGAGTCGTTGGCAGCAGCTTCCTGTTTTCTACAAACCATTCTAGGCGGTTTTTAATCAAATGTTCTAAAAGTTTAATAAGAATGGACGATAGAGCAATTGGTCTGTATGAACAATGATCACTAGGATCTTTACCAGGTTTTAGTATGGGGATTATGATTTGAGCCTTCCAATCAGGAGGAATATAACCGGAAGTAAAACAGTAGTTGACTAAGTCCAGGTAATATTTATGGGTCTTATCACCACCTTTAGAAATGAATGAGTAAGGGAATCCATCCACTCCAGGAGCAGAATCCCTCACATGGGCGAGGACAGATTTGAGTTCACTAAGAGTAAATGGCCCGTCTAGAGGATCATCTGAAATCATCTGAGAGTTCGAAGCGGCACACTCATCAATATGGGGCACATAAACTGGAGCAAGCTTAGAAAAAAGTTGGTTACCCAGATCCGCAGATAATGTGCTCCCAGAGGGGGGCTTTAAACTATTTCTGAAGGATTTCAATTTACGCCACACAACTGAAGCTGGAGTGGATGGACTCAGTGAGCTACAGTATTTCTGCCATCCTTCTCTCTTCTTATTTTTGAGTAATTTCCTGGACTTAGCCAAGATATGTTGAAAAGCAATAATGTTTTCCAGGTTCATGTCGGAGTTAAAATTCATTTCAGCCTCATTCCTAGCCCTGATCACGGCAGAGCAGTCCCTATCCCACCATGGCGGGGATGGAATTTTGCACGTTGGCGGTTTTTTTGGAGGGAAGCAATCATCTGCTGTGGAGGATATAATATTGGAAAATGAGGAAAAGCATTCGTGGGCAGACTCAGGATTAATAGGTGGAAGGGAAGAGACGCGTAAGTCTAAGATCTTTGAGTAAAGGTCCCAATCCACCGAGTTCAGCTGGTGTTTCAACAAAGGCGGGGATGATTTTTCAGGAATAGACTGGGAAGGGTTTTCAACCACAATGGGATAGTGATCACTCCCATAGGTCAGGTTCAAGCGACTCCAATTAAAAAGGCTAGCTATATTAGCTGAGCAGAATGTCAAATCAACACAGCTGTTATTCTGTCCTGGAGCAGACCTACGTGTGGATCTGCCGTCATTGATCACGCATAGGTTGAGTTCATCTAATATATCCACTAGGCCCATACCAAAATTGTCGCATATTTCTGATCCCCATCTATAATGATGGCCATTAAAATCACCCATTATAAGTAATGGACCCTGAATTTTGCTCAGCAGACTTTTAATTGTGATAAGATCTTCAATTTGAGGGTGTGCAATATAAAAACTAAAGATATTTATATCCTCAACCTTAACAGCGACAACATTAATGTTGTCACCAACAAAGGGTAGAGGAATTGGGGAGAATGGTACCTTGTTATGAATGAACAAAGCACATCCTCCATAACCATCTAATCTGTCATAGCGAACACTACTGAAGCATGGGATCTTGAAATTACTATCAGAGCGAAGCCATGTCTCAGCAATGCTACAGACTGATGGTTTGAATTTATTAATTAGAAAGAGCAGGTCAGGTTTCCTGGGAGTAATACTCCTCACGTTCCATTGAAGGAATGTCTGGGGATGGAACATTATTAATATAATTAACAATTGATGCAAGTTTGTTGGCAACGTGGTCAGGTAAGGATTGTGCTGGGTTAGCTAATACAGTTATCAGCATATTGGCTATAATATTAAGGATATTTTCGGACTTATCGGGAGTGCTTGTACCTTCCCTGGGGATGGCACAGCCATTTTGGGAAGGAGAGAAGGAGTAATCCTGAATAAGGGCTTGATGAGCCTGCTTGTCATAACTAGGTGAAAGGGGGGCGTGAGTTTTGGGTTTTAGAAAGACCGTCTTACGGTATGATTTTGGTGTTTGGGAGGCGGGGTACTGGGTCGAACTAGGTCTTGTTTTAGATTTTTGGGATAGTCTAGACACTTCAGCATACGATTTGGAAACTGGAGGGAAAACCTGACTTGCTTCCGCATAAGAGACAGATTTTTCGGCCATAAGGGCTTTTATGCCCTTCTGCCGACCCAATTCAGGACAAGCTTTATCATTCGCATAGTGATTGCCAGAACAAGATACACAGATAGCACAATCAGTATGAATTTGGCATCCATCACCTGGGTGGTCTTGACCACATTTATAGCAGCGGGGTTGTGAGCGGCATACTGTACGTGTGTGACCGAAACGGCAACAGTTGAAACACTGAATGGTTGGGTACATGTATCTCTCGACTGACAGGGCAGAGTAAAAACAATAGACACGTTTAGGTAAGACTTGCCCATCAAAAGTTAGAACAACTGTTTGAGTGGGTTTCCACTCTGTCACACCCTGAGAAGAGACCTTTCGACTCATTCTCCTTGCTTTAATAACGGGGCCGCATCCAACAGGAACCTTGATATTTTCTATAACCTCATCCTCTGTCCACTCGGTTGGTACATCCCTAACGAGACCCAAGCGAGTAATATTGAACTGTGGAATTGTAGCTATGAAGTTATTTTGGGCTAATGAGCGACTTATCAAGAAGCTGTTTGCATCTTGGTGTGACTTAAACTCAACTGAAATCCGGTTCCGTCCTAGTCGTTTAACACTACCTAGGAGGATGTTACTGTAATTATTTTGAGTCAAGAACATTCCAAATTTAATTGGGTGCAGAACAGTACCAGGTGTGTCGCCGTCTTTTAAAGATACGTGAACAACATATGGCGGATTATCCCTAATTGTATAAGCCTGCCGGCCAATTTCTTTTTTGGAGATTTTTGGAGGGTTTATTAAAGTAGTCGGGGAAGAAGTGGCCATTCTTTTCCGGCTTGCAGATTCAAAATCCATTGAATTATTTGACAAATTGTCATCGGGGAGAGAAACTGTTAATACCGGAGTGTAGTCAAAGGGATCAGGAGGGTCAGGGGGTTTTTTGGTATCCATGGTGGATGCGGGGTAAAATCTTTAAAATTTATATATTAGGTGTTAAAACAAACCTTATGCTAAAACACAAACACAAAGAATAGTTTCAATTGAAGTTCACACTTGAAGAATTCACTAAAATCGAAAGAATTCGTAACACAAACAAAAGCACGTATTGCCTTCACCACTACCCACGAGCCTGCCTACCCATAATTGAAAACCAAAGAAAGATTGTTTAAACAAGTGCAGTCCATGACAACTGATATTTATGTCATATCCTGTTGTGAGGTAAAGTATGGCTATACCACATGTTGTCAGTGCCTGAGTGGCCTGAATGTTTATAGTGCAGTTATAAAATATTCTCTCGCTTTTGTTTAAAATAAGACACCAAATGTTTCGCACAGTATTTATATTACAAACTTAAAACGAGGGTTTGGGGTAGTTGATGTTCGGGCCGCGGTCATAAGGGTGTTTGTGTAGATGTCGCCGGTGCGGTGTCCGCACGGTCGTGGTCTTCGTCTTTCGAGCCGTGCCGCCACTCAAGATGTCCTTATCTATGCCCATGATATCGCCACCCCCACCGTCGTCGAAGTACCCAGCTTCGTCATCCTCCCAATCGAACTCTTCGTCGGATTCTTCGCTGCTGTAATGGCAATTATACATTGAAATATCTCAATTTAAGGCATTTGCTGAGTCAATGTGTTCTCTGATGACGCCAAAAATGTCCACATTGTAAACACAAACTTTTAAATAATAGTCTATGATACGAAAACATTAACATTGGCACAATTTTTGAATATTTCTGAACTTTTAAAAGAACAACATTTCAAGAACCTAAATGACTACATTATTTGGTTTAGAATCATTCTTCTAGCTAGTATATTCCATCACTCACTTGATGCCTTCTAGTTTTTGCAGTAATCTATCAGCAGCAGCAGTGACATCAGATGGTGGCCCTGGTTCCTCGGAGTCGTCTTTCAAATGCGCTTCCAAGCGCTGCAGCGCTGCATCTGCTCGGTCCGTCAGCGACACGAATTTCTCTGTCAGTTGCCGTAGTTCATTCTCTTTAAGGATTGTGTGGGATGTATTTCTAAAAGCTCCTTCTAAGCGTCGACAGGTGACATCTGTCTGAAAATGAGAAAATAAGAATTAAGTATATCCAATGGATCGGAAGACGTAAAGTTGGAAGGCCTCCCACAAGGTGGACCGATGACCTTCTGAGGGCTGCAGGATTCCGCTGGATGCGGGAAGCTTACAACCGGTCGAAGTGGCAGAGCTTGGGGGAGGCCTATGTCCAGCAGTGGACGTCTTTCGGCTGAAATGATGATATTCAATGTCAATCACCCATTTATACCTCAGAATCCACGTTAGCCCAGCTCATCATCATCCACTGCCCGACTTGGCCTATTTTCAGGCATCTCTTTTTTGTGCCAATACTCGTAATAACCCGAATCAAAACCAGTAACTTATCAGCAAACAGAATAATCAGAGACCCTAAAATTATCCTGTTCGTTCTGAAATGAGCTTGAAAAACTGATAAACATGGGGATACATGTTTAGCTAGTTTTAACTGAGTCGGGTAACTCATGCAAAAATAACAATACAAGGGTAATTTTGTTCTACATGTTATCAAGTTATAATTAGTTAATTATGAGGAAGTCATTAGGTTATATTTAATGAATAATACCTGCGGTACTCGTGTCGCATTCAGGATTTTTACGACTCTGTTGTCATACTTGTTTATATCTTCTTGAATCTTCTTAAGCTCATGGAATGTCGAAGATGTTCTGAAAATAGATCACGATCATATGAAAACTACTTCTACTCGAAAAGTTTCATAGCCGTACAAAAAATTAAAAACATGTCTTCTGACTGTTACTTTGGTTGGAATTGCAAATAATCCCAGTACCTAGACATCATACGGGATCACATATCTCATCCTAGAAGGATCAATAAGTATGCCTTCAATCCCATGTCAGCAGTTGTAATTGCTCACACAAGAATAATACAGAGGTGTACATTATGACAAGTAAGATTTAAATTAAACAGGTTTCCAGAATCCTCTGTATAACAGCATTTCCGCGTAACCACCAAGTGTAGGTTGGTGTACTGTCTCATTCTTGACCGTAATTTACATAAATAAGGACTCGTATGGCTAGAGAATAATTCATGGGCTACGTACAGTTTAATTAACGATTCGATTAGTTTGTCCAGCACATCCGTCACGTGCTTGGGATCGTCTTGCTGTACTTGCTGACACGAATCCACGAAACGCTTTTGTGCGTCCAAAAGTTCTTGCATCTGCAAAAAAGAATACATTTGTTTAATCTGTTTGTTATCAAATTCTCAATGTAGATTTCCTTGAGCGAATATTCAACGAGCATGTCGGTCAAGGATTGAATGGTTGATTGAATCACTTTTGTTATATTCATTTAGGGTCACAAAATCGCCAACTTTTGATTTCAAGGTGGTTCGTGCTTGTCTAAGATGTTACAAAAAATACCTTAAGATCAATCCTATAAGAGTTATCGCTAAGTCGTTTGGTGAAGATTTGGTCCAAATCTGCAGAATTGATCCTCCCATCCCGTTGTCGCCTGGCCAAGGCCCTCAATCCGTCGGCTAGCTCCCGCCGCGTCACGTTGACGAGGGAGAGGCCGTCCCGCATCAGAGACTCTAGTATTAAACTACGGTGCCACGTGTCTGCGTATGCGCCGTTGACCTGGAATACAGGAAAAGATCATAAAACATTATTATCGTTATTTTACTTGATATCATTTGGAACTTCCAATAACGTTATTCATGGCAACATGGCTCATTAGTATTGTTTTAAATAATTTTATATACTATATATTTTGCTAATCTTAGGAATACCCTGCAACGAATCCAAATATGGTATCGCGGCTTAATTAAAACTGCCTGATTGTGGCCTTTGGGTTGTCGCCACATAACAATAAAATTATGGAATAATACTTTTAAGGATTAATAAGTACCTTCTCTAATAAATGCTTATGGGTTATAATATGGGTTGTTAGATTCCTAGCTAGTTCAGCTATCTTCGTTTGACTACGTTCTATTTTTTCACTGCTCTCTCTGATGGTGGCCTGAAATCATGAGAAACGGTTAATCTATATTGTCATTTCCACATACGTAAAATATGCACTTCTGAAGTAAAACAATACCCACCTGCACATTAGTTTGCAGCATATGTAACCTGTGCTCAAGTCTTTCTGCTGTCAATTGAGCTCTTTCTAATTTTAAAGTTAATGTGTTTTCCACGCGATCTGAAAGCAAATACATGAATATTAGCAGTATCCTATTCAGCATGCGTACGACGGCCATTTGCTAATTTATTCATACCACTGCAGCCCAAAGCGGTGCCTTTAGCAGTTAATTGTACGTTGCTCTTGTTCATTCAATTGCGAGCGATGTACGCCAGCAGATATGGCATAAGTTGACCCATAGTAAAATAGGATATGACACAATAAGACTACCGCAGTCTGCATATACGTGACTCATTAGTTTCCCGGAACAAAATACCTATGTATTGTTGTAATATGACTTTGTTCTAGTTCATGCAGCTCTGGCTCTAGTCCTAAGACAATTTGTTTAACAATGTCTTTGTTCACAGTTGCAATTATTTCGTACATATTTGAGTTGGTTGCTATCGATCCTTACCATGCAGCGTGTTGTCCATGTATCTATTGGTTAATGCGATATTTGTATGCAATATTTAAGAGAACGTTTTTTTGCCTCAACTTGGGAGATCGGTCATGATTTAAATCCGCCAATACTTCGAAACTGATGAGGGACGAAATAACAACTTTGGTTTTTTTTACGCAAGTTAAAGCCCTTTCAATGGTACTCACCAAGCTTATCCTGGATTACATTCAGGCGTCGTGCTTGTTTCTCCTGAACGGCACTAATTGTGTCTAAAACCCGAAGTCTTTCTTCTATGCTAGAAAGGATACCAGTGATGTCCTGCAATGAAATAGTAACACAAATTATTCTTAGCTAGCTACCACTATATTTCGTTCCTGGCGAAGCAATACCAAAATAAATGTTAAGCTCCTAATAGGCATACATTTTATTTATAAACTAGTTTATCGAAAGTAATCTACGAGAACATCATGATATTTCCGGCAGTCCTCGCCATACGTTTTGATGTTTACCGGAGAGCTTATTATTATCTAGGAATAAAATGTGTGTCTCGTTTATAGTCCATATTTTATGAAATGTGACCTGCTTTGAAAAAGTCTCGGGTTAGTTCCGTATCTTTCAATTTTGTCAAGATAATTCGACTCTCGACTCCAAGTGTGCTTTACTGAGTTTTCTTTTTGTCCATTCTTATAGTTTGAACTCATGGTCTCTGACATACTTCAATGATCAACTAATTATAACCGACACATGCTGTCGCTTCATTGTTTTTGTCGATTGCTTCGCCGAACTTTTATTTTAGGTGTTCGAATTTCAATAGAGTTATTTCTGTTTACATGTTCTTTGGCATTCTAGTGCATGTCTTGATATCCCACTGTACAACTTTGCAATGCCAGTTGCACCGATTATGTTAGTCCCGGTACCAGGCACGTAATATTGGTCTAGTGCAATAGTGACAAGATTTTGGATTGTATATTTTGTTAAGTCGTTAAAGCTTAAGTTTAGCGTGTCAAGTAGCTTACTCAATCCATTGACTATTGCTGCTTCTTGTAGGTACTTGTTATTGCCTAAGTACTAACAAGTTTTAAATTCATTCAATCTAGTTTTCCAACTACATATATATTGACAGTCGTAATTTATATGTTCGACACATGGTGTCGGTGACATACTGCATGTTTCGTTTGCTCTAATAATCTAAAGATATGTTTGGAAACGCGACAAGATGGTTCAATAAAAACGAAAGGTACATACAGAAGGCCCACTTTGCTTAAAACGTAAGAATGGGCTCAGAATGTGACCATACAGCATGAGTGTAAAGTTGAGTCTTGAGACTTTTTCGTTTCACCTGTATCATGTATGACTTCAAATGCGCGTGGGGTTGCTTATCTCGCTCTTTTATTACGGTTGATGCTTCTGTTTTAAGAACTTTTCATTGGATGGATGGTAGTGTAGTATTTACAGGGTTGTATTTATATTTACCTTGGGGTTCTGTGTGCTCAGCGCGTACGCTCGCAAGCCGTGCTCGGAGGGCGAAGCGCGCGCCACGCATAGGCACGCCAACGCCGCCACAGCCGCTCTTAACATCGCCCCGTCTGCGGAACACAATGATCTTGGTTGAAGTTGGTTGTCTTTGTCAATATTTAAGAAATGAGGGACTTGAGGGGAACCGTTAATGAAAAATATGGGTATGGAACTTGGTGTCTCACAAATATGAAATGGAAGTTCTTCATCGATAGTAGAAATTATTAATTTTCTCGATTGAAAATCCACTCAAGTTCAGGTTTAGCGAGGTTACTTTGACATAGTACGGCTTAGGCAGTTCTGTAAATGCAGAAGCACAGGACCTTTTCTTTGCAAAAACCTCAGGGGCATAGTCTATGTCCATGGTCCAGGTATCGAATGATCCGAGCTTATAAAAAAGAACGTTCTGTCTCAGAGGTCCTTCAAGAAGTGTCTGAGATTATCAGGTCCGTGAGCATTTGCATCTTTTTTGATGGTCGTAAAAGCGCTCGTCATTTCAAACTCTCACCATATCTATGTTTAAGGAAGCCATTTTAACGGTTTCACTAAGCGCAAGGCCTTTCATTAAACTGGGACTGATAAACTAAGTTATGGTGAAGATTAAAATATTAAATACCTACCTATATCAAACGTTCTTCTGCTTTCATTTCTATTCTTACTAATACCACAGCTAACAGGCTGTATAATTGATTTCTCTCAATCATAGACCATATACAATATAAAGATCACACTAATTCCAAAAACGTACACTGTTAAGTGATACCATCTCATAAACCTTTCATTAGGTTTTGACAAATGAGTTGATGATATCCATTAATAAACCGCCTAAAATGAAACGGGCTATATCAATAAGCTTAAAATGCTGCGTGGGCGTCTCTTAGTTTTGAAACTTAGTCCATCAATTGTGGGATTCGATCTATTGTGAAAATTGTTGCGTAATTTTCTTACGAAAAACGTCGTAACTGTTTAGATGCGAAAATAAAAACATATATGATTTACGATTTAACACCTGCTTAACTTGTCTCGTTAAGATACCGCCGTGAACGGCTATCGTGAAGGCTTTGTATGAAAATTTTCTGTAATGCTAAACAAACAGTGCGGCACTCGTGTGGCGGGGTCATTGATATCAGTAAACTGTGAAGCGGTTCTTTATAAGCACACGACTTCGCTAAAGTAATTTCCTAAAGGAACGTTTATTTACCTTATAACTGCACATAAATCGATTCGAGCGGGTACTTACTGTGATTGCTTTAAATTAATACCTTTATTGAAGTAGGAACTTATGGGCGTCTATTATCCTATAATTAGGTACACTGAGTACGTTATTGCTGGGAAGTAATTATCTTTGTATTATCTAGCAACAACATAAAAAACTTTTTCAAAAAAATAAACAACCGACTTCCAAAAAAACACTAAAAACTGAAAAATAACTTTAATTTCGGAAGTCGGTGACTTTGGATATGTATTTTAATTTTTTGTCACCGCCTTCCGAAATTAAAGTTATTTTTCAGTTTTTAGTGTTTTTTTGGAAGTCGGTTGTTTATTTTTTTGAAAAAAGTTTTTTATTTTTCTCTTTTTAGTGGTTCACATGTGCTTACCCCTTCACAGCGTACTGGCGTGATGTTATATTATTAACTGGTGTAAACAATTGACAGACATGAGATTTCAGCAATCCCTGTCCATTTGCTATCATTTATTGAGGAGTTCCTTTGCCTATCTCCGAAGTTCTTCATCAGATCTTCACCAAATTGAAATGGAACCACTCCGAGAAAGTACTCTTCCAATAACTACACAAATTGCTTCAAGTGTGCCTATAAAATTTGAAGAGTTCTCTCTATTTCTCCAGGATCCCATCATCAGATCCTAACTTGATGATCATGGGACCATCTGGGAAGTATACCCTTTCAAACAAAAAAAAAAATATCCAAATCGGTCCAGCCATCTTCGAGTAATCGGGGAACATACATAAAAAAAAATAAAAAAAGGTTCCGACGAATTGAGAACCTCCTCCTTTTGGAAGTCGGTTAAAAATACATTAAACGGAGATTTCTTGCTTGGACCATTTTATATAGTAACTAGCTTCAGCCCGCGACTTCGTTCGCGTCCAATTTCTTGCTCTCCGACCCACCCCGTCGCTCACCTCGCCTGCCCGTGCAATTACTTCGTATTCGTGACTTTTTTCTCTTTGCTCGGCTCCTAAGGGTCTTCGCGTGTGTTATATAGCCTATAGCCTTCCTCGATAAATGGACTATCCAACACTAAAATAATTTTTCAAATCGGACTAGTAGTTCCTGAGATTAGCGCGTTCAAGCAAACAAACAAACTCTTCAGCTTTATAATATTATATATATTATAAGTATATATTAAAACAAATTTATTGATTTATCTCAATTTCATATATGACTATGTTTGGTAGTATCGCATATGAAGCATATATCGCGTATAAAGTACAAGAGTGCCAGTATACCAGGTACCTGTATTTTGTGCCGCTGAAATTACAGACAGACACTTAAAACAAATATTTAACACAATTAATTAATTTTACGCTATTTAAGATGCAGCGATGCATCTTTGTTTTGTTTTTAATTCCACCGGTCCACCATCTTGTTTCATGTCACTGAAATTACAGTCTCTAGCTTTTCCATCTTAGACTCGGAAAGTAAATATTTTCCACTGTTGAATGTTTGAGAAATTAACAAATATCTGCCATATTATAAAACTAATCAAGTGCAAAATATCCTAAAAATCTCAGTATCAATGTCTGCTGTAGCTTACACGTTCGAGTCATAACTCCGATTTGAGCATGCTGGAGGTACAAACGTGCGAACACAAATAATGCATGGGGCAAATCCCATATTGTGACATAGATTGGTCTCAGAAGTGAAGACTATGGACTGTAGTTTATTCTATGGAGCTTCATGTTTATTTTTTGGTCAGGTTGATGTTAAACGTAATTAACAATGCAAATCTGACTAATCTTGATTGCCAATCACCTACGGATACAGCAGTTTTTATTTATCTTCTTGTTTGCTTTTAAACTGAAAGTATTTCAAGAAGCTTGTCATCTCGTATAGCCTTCCATACAAGAAGTCAAGACACAAACGCATTAGGTACTACGTGCTAGGCACGCCTTGTTTATTACAAATGCACGTTTAATACTGCCCAAATGTATTGTTGTGACAAGCGCATAAACAAAGTATTTTTATTGACGTTTTGTCTTCTAAAGTTCAAACACTTACGTAAAGATACTGTATATACAGGGTAAGTTTTTATCCAGGTCGCAAACTGTAACCATGAATTCAGCATATCATGCTAGACCCCAGCGCAGAATTTTTTCGTCAGTAATACAAAAAAAATCAGCTGTTCCATACATTTCCGAGACCGTGTAGGTATTGCACTTTTCTATGAAATAGCTGTTTTTTTTTTTTTTAAACCGACGTAAAATTTCTGTGCTGTCTAGAATGATATGCTGAATAAATGGAACTAGTTTGCGCACTGGATAAAAACTTATCCTGTACCTATGTTTGTAAACTACGATAAAGGGTATTAAAATTTTGCATCAATAAAGTATTATTCAAAGAATTTATAATGTGCGGAGATGTATTAAACATTAGCAAGTGTTTCATGCTGATGGCAGTCTAATGTTAGGTCCGTGCTACCGTAGGTCGCGGCATGACGTGCATTGTTTATTTGTCTGATCAGCGACAGGTGTACGGGCCCGTCCTGTTCATGTGCATCTATTTATTTGCATTCCGGTATAGTTCGTGGACCTCGGTCTGTCGGATTATCATTGTCTAGCTACGCCCACACTGGTAAGGTCAGCCTTTCATCAACCTCAGCTCTCCTCCCGTATGCTCCATGCGCTTACGTAATCATAATACGTCCGCTTATTATAACGTCAGTCTTATGTGTTCGATGCGATTGTATCTTTTTAATATGTAGCGCAAAGAGGATGTTCTACTCATTTGGATGTGTCTAGTTTGAATGACTCGGAGATACATTGTACGGATGTAATTCAGGATAACATATTAAATAAATACTTTTGAGGCTCTACCATTCAACATTTGTATATTTATTCATTAATGCGACGATGCAATGATGTCAAATAGCGTCACGTTGTCGTCGTGTAGTGGTCACGTAGACATGCTGCTTTCGGTAACTGTCCAATTCGTTACGGGTCCACATACAAAGGAAGTAGATCAGTATCGTTATTAATTGACTTTAGATCAGATGTCGAAGCAATCGCATATAACGGCTATCATGATTTACTGGCGCATCGAGTATTCATACTGACACTGACGTGATCAATGACAGCTAAATCATGATAAAGCGAATGACGACACACCAATTTCTCTTAATGAAGCTTTATGAAAGGGCATCCCGCATGATTACAAATCGATAAAGAAAGTACACGCTTCCGAACTGAACACAATACTTGAACATGTCACGACAACTCAGAGAGAAATATTGCTGTATGAGATCAATTGACGAAACCCCGTCATTATATTTTTGTTCCTGTTACATACCTGGAGGCAATCAAAATTCAGAAAGGGAAAAGGAATGCACGTTTGTGGAGTGCGTCGACCTCCTCGCAGTACTTGAAAACATGCGACCTGGGAATGCAGAAACGCAACGAAAAGTATTTCATCTACCTAATTATGATGTAAAGCGTATTACTGATATTCTGTTGATGAAAAGTCGTCCAAAGTCGTGCGACTCGTTTTATGGCATTTCCTCAAATGCATTTTCACGTTAGTAGAGTTTTGTGTTGCGTATAAGTGCGGCTCGGCAGACGGATGTGTTACAGCAATTTACCGCCGCGGCTAGTTGTCAAAGTTCAGTGGAACTGGAGGCGAGCCAACGCGGCTACAGCACGCACTTCCAGGTGCCACACGCTTTCATTGCTTTTATTGGTACACATTAATTCTAAATGAAAATCATTAATATCACCACTTCAAATAATACTACTTATTATAATTAAGCAGATATTTATTAATTACTTATGTTAATACTGGCATGTATCAGTCATTAGCTTATGTATGAGATGGGATTAATAGAGATATATTTGTTTTTACCAGGGACTGAATTACCCAAAAATTAAGGTACCTTTAAATTTCGGTATGACGTCATACCGTTAAATAAGGGTTACCGAAATATTTCGATACCGTTTTTATTTGCAGTAGCGGAATTTTGAGTTTGGAAATGCATACCGGTATATTTCGGTAGCAGTACCGAAACCTTAATAAATAGGGGTTTTCTTTGATGCTCACCTGAGAAGCTCTGATTGGCTGATTGCACATTAGTATGACTCAGTTTTGGTTTTTATTTCCGATCGGAAGGACACGGCCGGGAGTGTAAACTGGACTAAGCCGAGTGCCTACCTAAGGTTTTTTATATTTCTCCTTTAAGGTTTTTTTTTCGTTCTTTTTATCTGACTGATGTAGTGGAAAAATGTTTTCTCATAAACATGGTTTCTATTCGTTTATGTAGGTATCTGCTCTATAGCAGATACCTACATAAACGTAAGTACCTACAGTTACATTGTTTTTTTTTTTGTGGGTCGCCTTCCCCCCCTCAAAAAAAAAATCATAGGTGAGTCATCTGAAATCTCAGATTCAGAAGACTCTATTATAAAAAATTAGACCTAGTCTCTCAGTCTCATAAAAGACATAAATATAATTATGAAGTAGACCCCGATGGCGCAACTTCAAAACTGGATTCCCCAAGTTCACCGGATGCATTTGAGACCGTCGAAGTAAATTTTTGTAATACCCTACTAAATCACGTAGGCATGCTAAATTGTACGTTGTTATTAGGTACTATGTGTCATTTCATCCCTAACGCCGCCGCTGGGTTGTTTGGAAAAAAAAATACGATACTTATTCTAACAACCAACAGTGAGACAGTAACAGGCTGATGACGATGAAGGAAATGATATTTTTCACCATGCGATTCCGCATTATGTAGGTAGCGAAAATTCTCAACGCGAAACGAAACATCCAGCTCCAGCGACGGCAAGTGCGTGGCTGGGCGTACGATTGAATCACTCCAAAACTGTAGACTATTAATGAGATTTTGAATGCGTGTAGAGCGGGAGTTTCGTTTCTATGGAACGTATTATTTATTTTTGGGTGACATATTCTACTGTCTACAGTGCTCTGTTTTCCAGGGCACACGCCCAGGATGCGTTGTTACCAAATTTTATTGAAAGCAGCGCAGACCTTTGCTATACACACTCAATCGTGTATTGCATAGCTGTTGCGGCATGTCAGCTCGTGTTAAATTTCTAAACTCTGACCGAGCTGCACGACCAAAAACCGCCGCACCAGCCTGGCAATGCAGGATTGATGGTCGTATTAATGAGGTCAGGGTACTCATCAGGAAGCTCATCTGCTTCAGGGAGGGCAATACACGCCCAAGGGTGATGCGTTTTGTGAAGCGGGCATTCTCGGGAACTACTATTAGTTTTCGAGACTATGCATCCCGCGTCACAGAGCGCATCGACTTCCTGAAGTAGAAAGTTTACACATGTGCAAACCGTATCCGTAGGTATAGGCGAAGAGTGGATCGGTACACTCAGAACCGCATGTTTCAGAACGATGAACGGTGGGTATACAGAGCTTGGGAGCAGCCCATATCCGCTCAAGGTGTGACTGACGCATCCACCGAATAATGATGCCATGGGTGCTTTTTGGTGAATCATTTGGTCGGTGCCCGTCAGTTACACTGATAGTGATTGGATGCGTGTTGTTGAGCGGGCGTGTAATCCAATACCAGACATGGAGGCTATTAGCATCGGTCAAAAATGCAAAATCAAAAGTCATTTATTCAAACTCGGTTGGTGTCAGCACTTTTTGAACGTCAAAATTACATAAGACAATCCCCCAAAACGCCCGCCCTTCACCACTTCCTTGTTCTTTAGCTGGGAAGAAGAAGTGGCGCAACAAATTCCCCAGCAGCACAGCTGTCTGTTATGTTAGCAGAACTTGATTCTATACAATAGTTACGTAATTAACGTTACGAAACATGAAATTAAAATATTTGCCATATGTCAGCTAGCACACGCCAATATATAAAAAAAATTGTAAAAAAAATTACTCAAGCAGAAATAAATAATAAAAACAAAAACAACAGAACTCAAAACCTAAATTAAAGCCTCTAGGCATAAAGGGCGTGCCCGCTTACGTATGCAATGCGGCGTTATGTTCACATAATTGTAGCTAAAAGTAACAAATGTTAAACTAGGACCTTCGGAGTAAAATAAACAGTTAAAACTATTAACAATAATAAAACTATGGTTAGCAAGACGACCAGTCACCACAAGCAGCACCCGTTCACGAGCATAACGCAAAGATCAGCCATAACCCCCTCGCCATATTTGAGGGAAGGAGGCAACCCGACCCCCGACGCTACCGCAAGCAGTGACATCTAAAGTAGCATGACAAACTTGCTGCCAGTTGCTCAGGCAAGTCCTCTGGATGTGGCCCATGCAGTACGTCTGTTGCCTAACTGGAAATCTCCAGGACCAGACGGAATGCACAAATTCTGGATAAAATGGCTACAAAGGTCACACGCCTGCTTAACCTCGCAATTCCAGTCATCTTTAGAGACTCGGTCGCTACCAATGTTCTTTCGACAGGAATAACCCACTTGCTCCATAAATCGGATAGTACTGCGGAATCTAAAAACTATAACCAAAAACATGTTAACCGACTGGCCATAAAGTTCTTACATCCTTTCTTAGAAAAAAAAATTGCGAACCATATTGATGGTAACTCACTTATGTCTGTATCTCTGAATGGATGTAAGAATGGGTCCCACAGTACTAAGGAGCTGCTCCTTATAAACGTGGCCATAACCCAACAGGTTCGTAGATATCGGAAGGATTTTTCGACATGTTGGATAGATTAAAAGAAGGCCTATGACTCGGTGATACATACATGGCTCATGAGGGTACTGGAGTAGTCATGTAAGTCGTGTATGAGGCAGTGGAGGATGGTCCTTCTCTATCCAGGATGTACACATAGCCGGACGATCGATGAACCGATCAGGATTGAGCACGGAATATTTCAGGGCGACAGTTTGAGTCCCCTTTAGTTTTGCTTAGCCTTGAATCCTCTAAGCACACTTCTGGAGGATTCAGCTATAGGCTATCGGTTAAGAAGAGGTGGTCAGGTGATTTCACACCTCCTTTACATGGATGATTTGGAACTCTTTGCCCTCTCAATTTGCGTCTGATGGAGCTACTGAAGGTAACAGAAATGCTCAGTAGCGCCATCAGGATCAAATTTTTTGTGGACAAATGTATAGTCATACATCGAAAGCGAGGAGAGATAACTCGTGGGGTCCGCAAGGGATGATGCCTGCCAGGGGTGTGGGTTGTTCCAAAGAGATACCGTGGCTCCTTGCACACAGGCAACAGAAGGAACACGGGTGATTTTAGTCAGTAAAAGTCTGACACACCCTCCCCCACCTCCACCCAAAGCGGGAGAAGTTATTTGATGATTTCCCACCCAAAAAAAAGCGGGATTATAAAATCCGTGGGAACCCAACTTACGGATTCTAAATACCTTAGATCCCTCTCCTCAACCGAAACGTACAAGTATTTGGGTATGTTGGAAGCATTAGGCATCAAATAGGTCGACATTAAAAAATCGTTGAAGGAGCGCTTCTTTGGCCGCCTGAATAAAGTGTCAAATAGTCTTTTATCAGGTGGAAACAAGGTGCGCGCCTTCAACGGTTGGGTCATGCCGGTTTGATGTATTCTTTCGGCATACTCAAATGGACTCAGACGGAACTTGACGCTCTGGATAAGAAGGTCCGTTCATTGCTGATGACATATCTGATGCATCGCCCACGGTCATCAGTGATGAGACTGTACATCCCGCGGAAGTGTGGAGGCTTTTTAAATGCTAGAACACTCTACAACCGCGAGATTTGCAGTCTCAGGGAATATTTCTATCAAACTGACGTGGGGATGCAACGAGATGTAGTCTCAGTGGACAAGGGCCTCACCCCAAACCTCTCTTCTTGGCGAAAGAGAACTAGCGCAAATCTGCAGTACTAAATACTAATGATCATAAGGAAGTATGGCAAGGCAAAGAGCTTCACCGACGCTTTTTCCGGGCTCTACATGGGCCTGATGTAGACTTTTAGTGTTGGTACCCTGGCTGCGTTTGGGCGACCTCTTCGGGGAACCGAAGGTTTTTTCTGTGCGATTATGGATGAATTTATCATGACGAATAATTATCGGAAATACATTGTCAAGGACGATACGGTTGACATATGTCGGGCATGCCACTGTTCCGGTGAATCAATCCGATATATCGTTTCCGGTTGTTCTCGTCTTGCTAACGGCGAGTACTTGCACAGAGCCACAGACACAATCTAGTAGCTAGGATTATCCACCAGCAACTTGCTTTGCAGTACAACCTTGTGGAGTCTGAAGTACCATACTACAGGTATGTGCCCGACCCAGTTCTCGAGAATGGTCACGCCACATTGTACTGGGATCGATCTATTAACACTGACAGGACTATTGTAGCCAATAAGCCTGATATTATGGTGATAGATCGACGAATACGTCGTGCAATGATTGTTGACATCGCTGTTCCTCATGACGAGAATCTCGTGAAAGCTGAGCAAGATAAGAAAATCAAGTATCTTGACTTAGCTCACGAGGTTGTCGACATGTGGGACGTGGACTCAGCAATCATTGTACCGATAATCGTTACAGTAAATGGTCTAATAGTGAAGTGCCTCAACCAACACCATAGGAGGCTCTCATTGCACGGCTGGATCAAGGGCGTGCCGTATGCGTGCCGTGTCCGGGTACCGCTTTCTGAATCAATTCCGAAAGCGGTACCCGGACACGGCACGCATAGTCAGGAGGTTCCTTTCTCTGGAGCCCTGACCACCGGCATCTTGGACCCTGCTCCTGATGCCCATGGGCCACTATTTTTAATATTTTTAAATGTTTTTGTATAATTTTTGTAAAAATATTAAAAAATATCCTTAATACGTAAGAAAAACAATAAATGAAATAATAATGTGTATAAAATTTTTTATGGTCTATATCTGAAATAAACGAACGAAGTATAATAATATTTTTACATAAAATATGACTATTGCATAAAAACATGACGTTTGCCCTCAAACATAACTTACAGACATTATAGAGATAAGTTCACGATTCCTATGATTACCAGTAATCACCAAAATATAGTAGGTAGCATTATTATCATTGGTTCTCGTCCATTTATTACGTTGACCAACGATCAGCGGTCGACAAAATAAAAACATATTACCCGGCGCACAGTCGGCAAGATACAAAGAGATAAGTAATAGAGGACCTACAGCAAAATGTACAAAATACAAGTTCTAACGTGTTCGACCGCCGTCTCGCTTGTTTTTCGGTACCGAATTCGTATAAAGGTTAAAACCGTTATTTAGCCCAACCTTTTTTTATAAAGGTTTCGGTATAGCTCAACCTTTATTTCAAATCGGTACCGATATATTTTTGAGGTATCTTAACCTCATACCGTAACCGCTTTCAGTCCCTGGTTTTTACAAAGTCATTGGCCTTTTCGTCCTTCTCTCGTCCTATTGCGGACGGCTTCCTGGTGAGATCACGTTTATTTTGTTGCAGCATTCTCTACCCCCTTTGTCTACATGCTTTAATAGCTCCGATGTTTTGGAACAATTTATTTGTACGGATCGGGCGCGTCAGACGGGACAACGGTGAAATTAATCTGATTCTTTTCTTGTCGAGTCACGCGGCTTCCGTTGTTAAATTAAAATGTAGGGAAAGGGGATGTCCTATTACTTTTTATCTGGAACGCCGTGATACGTGCGCTTTTGTTATGCGTCATATAATGAAGCCGTGGACCACCCGAGATTGCTTGCTGTCTGTTAATTTTATTTTAGCCGTCCCTTTGTATGATTCTTATTGCTCCTTTAAATTTATGAACATGCTTTGAACATTTTCATAAAGTATTTTGCCCAATTTCAGAAACGAAAACATTGCTTATGAGCTTTTGCATTTGTGCAAAGATGAATGGTCCTGCTAAAGTTACGAGGTACGATAGATTTGAAATCTGGGTCATTAGTTATGTAGAAACTAAATGCTCTATTTATAATACGGTTTCGTCATATGCGTAAATGCTCACACAAACTCAAGCCGCCGTCATTTACATCTCATAAATGTCGGGAAACTTAATCAAGATTAATAGCAGATCAGTCGACGCAGTCAAATCCTTATGATTTATTGTTACCACAATAATTAAGTTTCTAAATTAATATTATTAACCAAAGTAGTAGTAAAGCAACAAAAACAAGGTTATACAAACGATGCCTTCAGTTTAAATAGGAAACGGGCGTACCCATTAAGTAGCCAGAAAGAAGTGTCAATAAATTATATCTTTTCGTGGCAGCCGGTAAAGAACGTAGAAATTATAATCGATATAAATCATTTGGACTTGTTAGCATTTACATGTAATAAATATTCAGTTAAATGACTCTATCAATACGGTTTCATTACGAAAGTAGCTGTGCCTACTGGTTGCGCCCGCCTCGTGATCACATTGTTGGGCGTGGAGTCAGCAAAGTTTACCTGTCTGCGACTACGCGGCCTTCGTGGAATGTCGTCGGGTAGCTCATTATAAATTTGCCTTTATGTTGCAATTTCATATGAGTCACCATTTAAAATAAATAACCTCCGTGCTTAATTCATCAGAGATAAAGAACAAAAAAAAAGAAGTCTCAATGAGAGCCGTTGCGGGCGACGCGGCGTAAACTTCCTTCGTCATTCAATTTTTAACAACATAATTACTGCTTTAGAGACCCTTTAAATTATGCTTGTCCCAATTATGTAGTTTCAATTAATTAACCAGATTATTAAATGATAGTGTTACGAAGCAAAGGGCCTTCCTGGCTGAGTGTAATGACAGTTGTATTTGGATTTATTAGATTCTGAATTGCATATAATATTTATGTTGTTATCAATTGCTAAACTGAATCTTAAACATAATGTAGGTATGTATGAGGAATATGTATTTACCAACAACGTTAACAAGGTGATCGTCCCGCGGCAGTTTGTAGCCCTGGGCCCTGAGCACTGTTTGTTCTGTTGCAGTAACAACAGCAAACTGTGTTAATGTACCTAGAGATAGCTACGAGTGCTCCTAGACCACCTTATCAGCTCGCATTAGGTCGTTTCACTGTCCTCGTTTCGAGAATCTTGTCGATAGTTGAATCATCTTTAAGAATGAGAGACGCGTCGGCATGGCATCGTGTCACCGTTTACTGTCACCATAACTAAACTGATGGTATTTTGAAATCTTTTTGCTAACATTGGTTGCGGTTTAAAGATTATGACAAATAGCTGACAGCCACACAAAGAAAGTTGGAAAGTTTAGGATGTAGGTGTTCGTTTGTTGTGCGCATTAAGCCAAGTCCTTATAGTGTGCCTACTGTGTCATCTGCTTCTGTTGTTCGTCTTCGTAAGTGGGTTACTGACGCGGCAGACGGCTCGGCGACCACTCGCGCAACCGGCTGCCAATTAGTTGGTGGCACAGTCCACGTTTACTGAACAACCTATCCGGAACTTGGGTGCAATGTCTTTAATGTTCCTCTCTTATCTTTGTCTTATTTTACACAGACACGTTTTGGAGTGGCGGCGCCGCTGTTAGATAATTTCATAATTATTCAAATTTTACCTGATGGTAAATTGAAAAACGATGTTGTTGCGTGACTGCTACCGTTTACTTGTTTTTTTATTACGTTGTAAACGATATTATCATTGATGTTGAAATTGGTTTGTTCTAATATTAAAAGTAATGAAAAGAATCATGGCATGGTGATTTGAGAAGGGCTTGTCCTACATGCAAGTTTAGCTGTAGGGTGTAAGTTAACATTACTTAAATTATTTTACTTAACATTCAGATATTCTAATCTTTAATTAAGCTAATGTATTTACAAATACTACTTGAATATGAAACAGTAAGTTTTACCTCACCTTTACAGGCTAACATTGTTCTGTGTTTATGTTTTATCTCACAAAATAAATAGAAGTGAAGTTAAATTATTTTAACTAAAGCAAGCGCAGACACATTTTATCTTCTTATCAAATAGTTAAATACCGCTAAATGTCCCGGGAGAGCCGCTTACAAATGTATTGTGTAATATCGGGACTGCATATTTCAGCCGCTGTGTCTAGGCGCAAGCGCAACTGTGTCCACGCCACGCCAGCGAGTGCCCGTGGCTAGCGCATGGCGCATGGCGCGCGTGCCGCTCCCAGCGCTGATTCTAATCAGTTACATCTGTCCAAGACAATACACATTGCCTAATAGGACCGTGACTTAAACCAGAACCATTGATTTCTTATCTGATCCAATCTAGTTGAACAGGTCTTCATGATCAATAAAGTATTTATCAATACCCTTTTCTTTATTGCTACATCAGTGCATGATTTTATATTGATATGATTAGACACTAGAATAAATAAAAGCAACGTCTTTGGCAAATGAAATGCTAAGCTGCTTTAAAACTGTTCACGTTCCTGGAGTAGCCCTGATATCATCGCTCATGCTAAGCTAAGGTAGAAAGAAATTGTTTAGAAATGTTGAATCATAGTTTTGTTGTAGCGAGTATGTGTAACCGATGTCAAGGAGGTCACCACTCAAGCAGGTTCAATGTCTTTACGTTAAGCCTTTGTGGTTAAGAGTCAACTTTTAACAATGCCCCATAAACTTTTGAAGAAACAAAAACTGATAATGTGCCCTAAATGTAAGTGCTTCCATCAGGATAGTTTTATGATGAATGGTATTGGAATGGAATGCGTTGTTGACAATAATACAATAATATCGAGGACTGGAACCTTTATACAAAGATAGTATAGAACACAATGATTTTAATGCTATCTAAAAATCTTGTTTTTTAAAAAGAACACTTTAAACAAATTTAAAGCACTTTTATTAATACCTTTTAAAGTTTTAAGCTAATTAGAATTCAAAAACATGCTATTCGAAATATAATAACGGGTTTAATTTCCCGTAAAATGAAATTAATGAGTTCGATATAAAAACCGATGTGTTTCGTAGCGCCTGTCTCAAAGGCATGCGTTTGCAAACCGGCTATGGTCGCGGTATTATCTTAATTATAACATTAGCAGTGTGATGATTCGCTTTGAATACACATTAGGTGGAATTATCTCGCGGCGACATTTTGCGCTTCCCATGCAAATAGGTGATGACGGAGCGTCGCTCCGCGGGACCTCCCTCCGTCTACCGGACCGGTATTGAAGATCAACACCTTCTTGACGATAAAATCGATTCTAACATTGAAGTAAAACGTAGGTATTACAAATATACATATCATTTCTGTTATAGCTGTTACAAAGCTCTTTTTTCCGAATTCTCATTTATACCCATTCACAGTAATGTTTTGCTATCAAGTCTTATGCAGTTATGTAATACTAGACACATGCACTCACGTAATATAATATCATTAAGTATCGCGCCTAAATTGCGTTAGCATTTTTATTGATGGCTGCTATTGATATCTTTTATGGATATTTATGCTGTTGTTTAACAAAACAACACTTAGTTTTCGTTTTCGAATTTTCTTACTTGTTTCAAAAGCAGGGGTTACGAAATGTACGTTGGTACTTTCTCTCTCGTCTCGCAACTGATACACGCGGGAAGTGTGGATGGAGGTTAAGAAAACAAAGTTTCGTCTTCACATAGATATAGGCTGCAAAACCTTGCCTATAGCATGTCATCACTTATCTACCATATTTATGCATAATATTTCAAGTTTCCGTCGACTAGACTAAAGCTACAGAACAGGTCAGTTTAGCAATCTTGATCTTGAGGATTATTACTTTTTTATTTAGATCACTTTTGTTCTGACATTCTAAAATATCTTAGTGGCATAGCGTTTTTGTGTTAAAAGTTTTTAGTCTTGTAACAAGTAGGCGTTTGTCCTTGTTTGTATGATTATGTATCCCGCACTTGGGGACGTGCCGGGAGGTTTATTTGTGTAGAACAAATACAAGGTGCTCGTGAACCGGGAGGCCGGGAGCTCTGCCGACTTGTGGCGTGTTTGCTTACGTTGATATGCATACCTCCCTATTTAATTGTACACCCTAAGAATCCGCTCTGCTGCATTCATGAACAATAATAGCACCCACTGAATGCTAACGAACTACTACTACTACGATCAGCTTAGGATAGGTTATGTAATTTGTTATAGTTGCTATCGTGTCAATAATTGAGTAGTGCACAACAAATAGCATGCGTTAAAAATTACTATAATTATAAGCTCGAGCCACCACTGCACCGGCAATACCAATTATATTCTGTTTTTGGATGATTAGCTTGAAAATAAACCTATTCACAGTAACTGTGCTACGTTCTCTAATCAGATTAGTTGCTTATTGGTCCTAAGTCAGTTGCAAAATGATTTCTGCGTTTTTACAGCCGCTGCAGAAAGTGCGTTATGTAAATGTGTCATCAGTAATTTTTAAAGTAGTTGAAATGATTCGAGAAGAATTCTCTTCAGTAATTCAGGTAAATCCGACGTAGGTAAATGAATGTGGGTCTAACTTTTAACTAAAGTTTAACTAGTTTTCCTGAACATAAATTATCATGTAGGTACCTACTTTGGTAAAAAATAGTTAATTTAATTAATTTAAGTAGGTAATCATACTAATAAAATTGGTGGTTAATTCATTTAAATTATCCTGGTTTATATTAAGTCACTAATTAACAATATCGAGTTCCAATCTGGTTTTTAACCTAGGGAAAATTTCCTGAAGCGGAAAAACATAAACTCTTATGTCAGTCTTTACGGCTGTGATTTTTGAAAAATTACGTGTCGTGATACATATTTTTTAGTTAATTCGAAGCACCCACTTACGGTGAAAGTCAAACTCAAATAATTTTGGCGTCCTTTTAAAACGTTTTACGTATTGTTATTTACAAGCGAAAGTCCATTAAGTTCTCGACTCCTGCCTGACAGGAGTATGTTTCGCGTATGAATAAAATAATTTATAGCCTTTAATTATATTCGGTACCGAGCTTATTGAATTCGCTTACAAACTGAACATGAATTTCTTCTTTTTCAAAGGTTGCACCAATGTTATAAGCAAGCACAGGTCAGTGTGTTGGTAGTTGATTATGAATTTCCGTTTCAGAGTATAATATCGGTATACTAGATTATATACTTTACAAGAAAGCTTTTATACAGGCCGAAAGGGGGTCATCAACGCGCATACTGTAACCATGAATTTAGCACATGATTCTAGACTCCAATACAAAATGTATGGAACAGCAATTTTTTTTAAGTAACCGATGAAAAATTTTAACATTGGGGAATTCAGAATCATGTAGGTAGGTCGGTACTAAATCCATGGTAACAGTTTGTGCGTCGATGGACCTGCTACGCCTCTATCTATGATTGATTTGTCACTTCATCAGTAACTTATGAATATAACATTCACAAGAACGTTACAGAGGTTAACAGTTTTATCATTCGACTTGAAATCGACGGACCGCATAGAAAGCATTGAGCTTTATCATAGATGCGGTTATTTGATTGAGTAGTTCTAAATAGTAAGCAGTGATTATGCAGTTCGAAATAGTGAACAGATGAGCGCATGCGCACACTCCTTCGGAAGGGCTTACCCAACAGACGTTCAAGGCGAGCCCTTGATGAATTTTTAATTGCCTGCAGGTACTCTCTGATTCGACATTTACCAGCGAATGAATCGATAAGAATTAAAGTAGCCATAAAGGTTAAGGCGAAACCCGTCCGTTGGTAGTGTTCGTACAATAAATCCAATTACCCTGACATTTCTAAATCATACAGTGAATCCGTTCGCCAGACAGGACAACGTTTTAATGAGAACTGTATATTTAGCTTTTAATTAGTGAAACACTCGCCTAATCTAGATATATGGAAGACTAAAATATGAAATGATAACTTTTAATAACTGGATACTAACTATACTAACTTTTAAAACGTCAACTTATTACATAATATGTTTTAATTAATGCAAAAATATTATTTTGTAGGTTGCGGTTTTCCTTTAAGAGTTTCCTTGACCGATATGAAATCATCAGTGCAGTAACGAGTGTTTACTCTTCTATGCCCTTCACTTGATCGCTCTTCCCACGTCGTTATGCAATGCTAGCCTCGGGCCTCTGAGCTTTCAGGAGCCAGTGGCGGCGTCTCCTAGTAATTAACACAAGTTATGTCTGGCGAACGATTATGATATCCCAGTACAGCGCCTTGCTAGTTAACCAATGTCGAGGCGGTAATGCCTTGATTTATGCTGCCGTTCCTCCTCGAGGTTCGTTCACACTGCCTCACAAGGGAATAAACTACTCTAATAATCGCTTCTGGTCCCCAGAGGTCCTTTAAATGCTAATGACACATAATAAGCTCAACGATTTACGTGATCAATCCTAACGATGTAGCAAGCGTGAAGACATTTTAATCGCACCAAGTTTTACATTAAAAAGTTGTTAATGAAAAGAGTTGGTTCTTTGAATTTAATTTACAGGTTCGATAAGGTGCACGTTCACTTTTATGTTCTGTTATGTAGGTCGATGTTTTGAATTGAAATTGTATAAAATGGACAAAATGTGGTCAGAGCGATGTTCGCAAACGGCATAGCAGCGCGTAGCGGTCATAGGAACCAGTCCGCGATGGCGATATTGTCGATAACACGCGTAATGTGACTGGCCGAGGTTTGGCAGACCTCCTAGGGTTCTTCTGAACGTTTACTTGTCATCACCTAGCAGTCTTCTTATTGGTGAACACTAATAGTGGTTTTATTTATTCACTAATGACATTTGCGTGCTCTAAATAGTAAATTTATTTATAGATGGAGAATTGTGAATATTAATTACAATTTGTTTGATTGCGGTTATGCATATTTAACTTGCGGATTATTTTTACAAATATCTGCAACTTGACTGATTATTACTTGTTTATCATTTTCAATCGAATTAATAGCTATTTGTATGACTGAGATGAGGAACTCATTATTATAACTTATTTCAAACCATGCTTTCGTCAACTTCATAAGTTAAGTAAAAACGTAGGAAAATTTTAACCTTTAAAATAAAAACATATTTAGTGATAGTTTTCATTTTCGTCAAATGATCAATGCCAGGCCATAGGCCATATTTTGATGGTAAGGCTCATCTGAACTATTTTTTACACCAACGTTCTAAAAGACATGTGTAGTTATAATTAAAAGGAAGCAGTATAAAACTAACGCGAACAAGATATTCGCACAGCGGATATTGCGTGTGCAATCAAAACATGCGATAATGTGATAAGAAAGATAAAACGTTGCGCTACCGACCTAGGGTTGCTCCAGATTGTAGATGCGTCCTCTAGGGCGTTACTGTGGGCACTGTCACTGAACTCTCACTGATACTCATGTCACAGGGCATAAAATCGCGAGGTAAATACACGTGTTTCACGTAAGGCTCGTGTTCGCGGGACGCGAGGTCGTGCAACAGGTGCGCTTGCCGCAGCTTCCGCAGCGGCTCTGGCGGCCGGCTCCCGCGCCGACCCGCCGAACACGCCTCGTGCGTACGCGCACCTCCCCGCCCGCCCTCACACTGAAGCCTTTCATTACTACAGTTTTCAGCGGCTTTTCATTATGTGATTGATATAATATAATGTAGAGTTATTTTTATTAAATACTCTTGTAAGTACAACGTTTTGTGATTTTAAATCGTTTGCAGGCAGCAATGTATTAAATACGCAGTTACGTCTTATGTTTTTAATAAATAATGCAGAAAAGTAATTAATGTGCTCTACGTATTTTATTATTATGTTAGTTAAACGATAAACATATACAATTCAGTTTATGGAACCAGTACAATTACGATAACGTCATTAAACATCAGGTAGTAGCGCCAGTTGCTGATGCTGTACAACTAGATGGAACAACCTACAAACATACATTATACATACATAGAAAAGAGCTTTCTAAGAATTAATATGAAATGATTAGATGCCATAAAATAAGGTGCGCTGATCTGGTCAGCAAAACGCGTGAGAAAGTTGGTCTCTCGGTGCTCATAAATCGTGTATTAGATTCTTTTCAATGAAGCCATTGATTAGATGTTAATTAAAAGAAGAAGACGTTCTTTATGGCCGGCGCTTTATAGAGAAATGATGTCGCATGTTGTGAGTACGCAGGGTACTTGTGTGTTTAAAACACTTGTCTACATTGCGTCACGACCATGCTTGAAGAATCCGAATCTTCATCGATCATCTTAATCAATATTGGTTCTATTGCTACGTTTAGTTACATAAATTGACTTTCCCTTCGATGGGTGTCGAGTCGATTAATGTTTGCTATCAGCAGCTGTCTGTGATAGCGAGGGCAGTATGTACGCACGCAAGTGCTTTCATTTTGATTGCACTGAAGAGATTGCGTGTGATAAAGTCTATTAAGCGTAGGCTCTTTGCCAGTATTAACGTATTATCTCACTATTCATAAAAAAACTACATATTTAAGAATTAAAATTTTCCATTATGATGGTTGGGATAAAGTACCTAAGATATTATCAAAATAGGTTCATGGAGGGGCTTGTGGCTACGTAATAACAGTTACACGTTTGATCGATCTACAAGCTACGCTTGCCGCGGTCGGTCCGTGGAATGGTGACCATCTTTACATACCCTTCCATGCTTCGGAAGTCATTCGTGGATTTTTGACAGTCGTCAGAAGCCCGAAAGTCTGATAGTCAGTCTTACCAAGGGATATTGTATTACCCAGTTGCTGAGTTGTGAAGGTCAGATAGGCAGTCGCTCCATCTAAAATACTGGTATTCAGCTGCATCCGGTGAGACTGGAGGCCCACCTCTTGGGGAAAAGGCTATGTAGAGGATGATTATCAAAATAGGTTCATGTAAATGGCGATCTCTGTCGAATAACTCAAGTGCAAGTCGAAATTATTTAACTAAGACGTCTATCACAATAGTCGTGTACTTATTATGACGCAAGGCGTGTAATGAGTACGGTTTGTGATAGCATTCTGATTTGTGTGGACTGTGCAAACATAATTTAAAACATTTTGTCGAGTGCCGCCGCTTTCCTGTCACATTTGGAATATTGGTACAATGAATACCGATGGGTTACATAAACATTGGGTTATAATATAACCCAAGTTACTCAAATCTTTGTATAATATTATTATACAAAGATTTGAGTAACTTTTTCTGGCGTGAAAGCTTATTTTCCTTATCCAGTTCTACATCATCATCATCATCATCATCTTAATGCCAATTTATTTGGGTTCGACGCAGTGCATCTTTACTTTCATGCATAGGTATCTATCTACTAGTGATTTTGGAATTTTATCCTGGTGGCTGGAAAAATTTTCAATGGTTTTATCATGGGTATCGTTTTCATGATTTTCGAGAGTGCTGAAGCCGATAGTGAAGTCAAAATGAAAATCCAAGATGGTGGCTACGATTTTTTTTTAATTTTTGGCTTCTTCATGGGTTTTCGACAATTTAAATGTCCTTAACGAATTACATTTCCGACTGTTCCTGGCGGGCGTGCCCGGACCCCCACAAGTTTTTATTTTTATTACCAACAACGGTGTTGCTTCATTACTTGGTACTTGGCAGATTACGTCTTCCCAAATGTGCTTGTGCAACATGGACAACCAGAAAAGTTACTTTGTCTTTTAAAGACGTCTAATATTTCTTGTTTATATTGTCTTACCGCTTATCATCTGAATGTAATACATATTTCTATGCACTCGGCAAGCGCTATAGAACATAAAATTACGATGTATTAGTATTCTCTTATAACCTGTCTCACTGAAATTCTGTAGGGAGCTTTTACTTCGTTTTGGATTATCTGGTTCTAAGCTAGCGGCACATGCCAACAGTATTTTCTATTGAAATTAGCATATTCATGAATACCAATAGTCTCACAAAGTATTCTGGTAGGAAGCGGTCTTTATAGAGAAATTTAGCTTTTCATATTCATTTCCAACTCACTGGAAGCATAATATTCGTATATTACTTTTCCTATTGCTGGGGAATATTTTGAACAGTTATATTATTATAATTTTATACTACGACATATAAATCAATACCTATTATTACTCTCCAAAGAGGTAGAGTGAGAGTAGTACCTACGACGCTTTGAAATTGGCAACTAATTTCATCTTTCTGACTGACCGAATCCTTGACAATTCAAAAGTGCCTGTAATTGGTTTATCCTACTAATATCATAAATGTGAAAGTTTGAATGTTTGTAACTCTATCACGCAAAAACGGCCAAATGGGTTTGGATGACATTTACACATAGGAATTTTCATCCCGGTAGTACGTTCCCGTGGGACAATTTCCGACCTCCACGCGGGCGAAGACGCTGACAAAAGTTAGTCTGAAATAAATGCTTTGAGTTAAAATTTAATTTGCGTCATCGTACTGTCACTTGGAAACCTTACCTTACACGATCAATTTATCTACGCACTAGAAATCTCTACGTTTGTTTGCTTTCATGAAAAACTGATAAGCGGTTTGCCATTCTTATATCATTTACATTAGGTTTTAAATAACGCCTCAGTGGCGACATATAATTGCGATTACATCGTAACAAAACACCCCTGTTGCCATATAAAGTCATTACATTGAATCAATATGCGATGGAAACATAGGTTAGGTCACAATAAAATGATAACAAGCGGCGCCGGAGTGCGAGTACCGCGATTGTTCTCATACAGTAATTAAGCATGAATAATTTTCGATTATCGCGAAGCGTGTCTATCCATTGCTGACCACACCCGGCTCGTGACAGGTTATGTGGGTTTTGAGCCGTCTGCTCTCGGGAGGTAAGAGGGGGAAGCTACACGGGTGGTCAACTGTCCTTTAGCGGCGATTGTACACATATCTTTATTCATTACTCATTATGTCTTTGAAGTTGTAGAGACGCCCCTTAATATTCACCGATTATACTAAAGACGTACTAATAACAGCCAGATATCGACGATGACTAAAATTGAATATATCATTATCAACCTTTGAATTCTACGTACTAACAGGAAAAGAAAATAACCAGTGCGCAAACTGTTACCATGAATTAAACATTGGAAACTACTTTAGACAAACTAGCGAAGCAGTTTGTTTTGGGTTATAAAAAAAAAAAATCTGCTGTTTCCAGAAAAGTGCTATACCGGCTTACCTACGCGGTGTAAATGTATGGAAAAGGTATTTTTATGTTGCGACGAAAAATTGCTGCGTCTAAAATCATATGCTGAATTCATGGTTACAGTTTGTGCGCTGATATTTTTTTTTTCCAGCACCATAATTGTGTAACACGCTATTAATCAGAATCTAAATAATTTTTAAGGTTATTGCTAATCCATTGCATCATATGTTAGAAAAAATTGTCTGCTCAACAACGTAATTAACGCAATAAATGTTGTTGAACTGTCAAAATTAAAGTCATTCCTACTGATATCTATGAAAACATTATGTATGTTCGAAAAAATCTACATCTTTTTAGTAAGATACTTAAGTGACAGGCACAATTTTAACACTAGAAATAGGAACAAATTAGATCAACCACGTTTCAGATTGTCTAAAGTACGCACCTCTTTATGGGGTACTGTGTAAAATCTACATCTACAGTAATGTTATAAAGAGGAAAGATTTGTATTTTTGTATGTAACGAATAAACTTAGGACCGATTTCAAAAATTTCTTTTGCCGTTATAAAGCTACATTATCACTGAGTAACGTATGCTATACTTTATTCCCTGTATTCCTACGGGAACGGGAACTACGCGGGTGAAACTGCGGAGTGCTGCTAGTGTTATAATAAAATACCAGGCGATATTCTTGAACTAAATAAAAATAAATTTAAATCATGCATTAAACGCACACTATGTAGACAAGCATATTATAAGTTAGATGATTATATCGTAGATAAAAAATGCTTGGCCCTACTCCACAGCCACCTGGGCATACTAGTTAAAATTGTAATGTTTTATTTTTTTCTGACATTACGAACTTTTGTTCATAATATTATAATTTTTGTGACATTACGAATATGTTTTATTTTTGCTGACCGACTTTTTGACAATTCAAAAGTGCCTGTAAATGGTTTAATTGAAATAAATGCTTTGAGATAGTGTGTTACGCAATCACCCCTCTGTTTAAATAACCCTTTTCAAAATATATTCTCTTCGTCAAGTACGAGTAGAGTGCATTAGTTTCAAACAAAGTGAGTCATAAAGTTGTACAAGCACTTATTCTGCCCTGCTAATTGTATCTGCAGTAATCGACACTTTGAGTTTTCACTTTTTTGCAAAAATGGCATCCTTAGGGGCAAACTTACATGGGAAAAATTTAGTAATGGAAGTATGTTTTTTTGATAACGAGATTCATAGTACTAGCATGAAAATCTTCCTTATAGATTTCCCCGTTTTTCTCGAAACCGCTTTTTTGCAAGTACTGCATTTACAATTAGCAGGACAGTATTGTTAGCAGTGGTTGTTGTTTTTGAAGTCAGATACTGTAGCTGATAATAATGTTCGTTCATATGTTCAATTAGTAGATTTGTGCAATCCTAAATTGCTACACTGACACATAGGCGTGAAATTACAACCGAGCTTAACGAGCCAATTAAACTGCAGAAGTGTATCAGCCTGTTTTTCGTTTTGAAAATCGTTTTTGCTTTTATGGTTTCACGGAATCGTTACTGTTTATTAGTATTCGAAATTGTTGTAAGTATAGCAAATGAACCTGCACTCTAATTGCGTAACTACAATCACATTCTGACTTATTTTTTACCGACTTCAAAAAGAAGGAGGTTATCAATTTGACATTTTTTTAAATGTTTGTTCGGGCATAACTCCATCTGATACCTATAAACGGATTTGCAAAATTCTTTTTTTTGAAACTCTTAAAAAAAAATGACAGCAAATCAACCGCGATTTCTGCACTGACTATTAAATATGCATTGTTTTGACACCAAGGATGATGAAATTTCTAATTGGTGTGGGGTAGGTACTATAACTAAAAAACTTTTTTCCAAGTGAAAAATAACTTTAATTGCGGAAGGCGGCGACAAAAAATTGAAGTACATATCCAAAGTCACCGACTTCCGAAATTAAAGTTATTTTTCACTTTGTAGTGTTTTTTGAAGGATAGGTATTGCTAATCCATTGCTTTGTTTGTCTGGTCAGCAAGGAATATAACGCAATGGATGTTGCTGAACTGTCAAAATGTCAGCCGTAACTACTGTAAGTGTGTTACTTACACAATTACTTCACTGAAGGTCAGGGACGATTTGAATCACTTGTAGGTACATGGAAAGTGCGGTCATCGCCACTCCACTTACTCCTCATTGGCGAAATGTATTGGTACCCTACCTACCTAGCTTGCAGCGATTCTGTTTTGTAGATTTACAAGTCACGCTCTAGAAAGCTCGTGCTTTGCTTTACTACCCCGATCGGTAACGTTAACACGCGTAAATTATTGCTTGATCAAAATTGATCTCCTTTTTCGTAAGCGGTTATAAATCTTTTTGTTTGTGTTTGTAATAGGGTTACATTAAATTTAAACAAGGTTCTTGTATAATGTCTTATTAGAAACAGTTCAGTACTATCGTAAACAGACACTACATATTAGTTAACTATTCCAAAATGAGAATATACTAGGCTAAGAGTTGTCGAGTGCAGATATATGGAACATAATATTTAATCATGCTCCATAGTGAGCTTGCCATTTATTTCAATCAGCACTGATTTATCGGTTGTATCTGGACGTTGAATGTGATTTTACAAGATAATGCGTGTATTCAATGCGTTGGACAAGTTAAGTTATGATGATTTTACGAATTGGATCTTGTGTAATGTCTTAGTTAGCAATGTCAGTCGATTTCAGATGCTACTAAACTTATTGGCTTATTTGTCGATTCGCACAAATTAACTCGCTCGGATCGGGCGAAAGGTCACTTTTAAATAATTGAATATTTTTTGTATGGGCGAGTCGCATGAAGATATTGTATTTGTGCTGCCGTCCTTTAACTAGAAAGGCGTTAACCCTCATTTGGTATTTTTTACTTTTTAATAGAATCTAAGAGAGTTCAAAATTCTCTATATGTCTGTCTAACAAACATTTTTACAATACAAATAGTTCCCAAGATAGAAAAGTTTGTTAGCCGTTAAGGAAGATAATTTTGGATGATTCCATCACTTGAAAGCGTCTAAACTATACTTCTTAGCTAAATGTAACTTAATATACTTTAACTGCCGGATGAAATGATTATTATCTAGTATCAATTGATGTGTCCTACAATCAGTAACGTAAGTATTACAGTTTTTAAGAAATAACGATTCGCGTGTTTTTTTGCCATTTTCTCGGAAACAACTTTTAGGGCTTAACGCCTTTCTAGTTAAAGGACGGCAGTGTGGGCGAATCGACAATTCCATGAATACGTATTAGGCAATTAGCACGTTAGTAAATTCGTTTGAATATACTAATAAAGCTAACTTAATTATTGACATCCGACTATAAAGCTCTCACTGAGCTTTTAACTCCCATTTCTAATTATTGCAATGGGTGGCATACTTGCATAAATCTTTCTTTCCTACCGTGCTGCTACAGCGTACTATTACCTACGTTAAATGGCCGAAGTCGAACAAGAAAGACTCTAAAATAATAAGATTAGTTGTTGATTGAAAATTAATATATAACCTAATAATATGTACTACTAACAACGGCCTTGACATTTTCATGAAATTAGAACGCAATAGACTTGACAACCACTTCTCTAATATCAATTACAGCTTTGTAGCATTTGATGAAAAATAACATTGTTAAGGCAGTATCCTTTTCCTTTTCCATAAAACTCCACAAATCTCCGTCCCTGAAAAATATATACGTCATTGATATTACTGCGTTTAATTTGTTTGTCGTTCATTACTTAGACTGTATTGTTATTTGCAAATAGGTACAAATGCATTGCCTTCTGGAAGTTTAGTTTCTTTAACGATTTTAATACGATTGGAGTAAATACCAACTGTGGTAAACAATAAGTCATATTTTACCTTGTTATAACCATTCTGTTAATAATACTAACGCCATGTTTTTATAGTTCTCATAAAATGCGATGAGATTTCCTGATTGATATTGCTTTCCAGTTTATCGATTCACGATATTGTTACAAAGTTATACATTACTTTCTCACAGGCATTATCCTTTAGCGGATACGAGGAAGCAACAGGCTACTTATTAGGTGTTGATATAAAGCCCTGCATGTTCAAAGAAATCGTCGTTTCACACGTCGAATTTGGCTTTTATGGTCTCAATCATCTGTTATAACAACATAATGTGAACACCCTTTCAATTTTATTACAGTGTTGCTATTGCCTTGAACACGAAGTGTTAATTAGTTGCAATTTATAGTGTTGCATTAGGAAAACAAACTTAGTTATTTGCTTACATTGAAGCGTTGACATCGGACATGAAGTACCTAAGCTGGCCAAGGTCCGGCATCACACAAAACATCACTTTAACGCGTCCCCGTCGTACGACGTTTGCAGAAATGGGTACTCCGTCACGCCTGTACACGATTTACCTTTAATATGATAATGCGACAGGTCTGCCTTTCTGCGGTTCGTGGGAATCGCTCGCCGCAGGCCGGAGAATAAACCATACTAACGTTTAATTAGGTTCCAATGCCTACTTACTTACACACGTGCAGCGGGTTGACGAGTTCTAGTAACTCGCTGTAATAATTCTCGATCGAGTAATAACTATCGACGTTAAACTTAAATGCAAAATTTTACGACACCAAGCAATTACTAGTACTGCTCTCACAGATCGCCACATCTACCGAGGTTTTCGCAGTTGGCAATGTCGATTCCCTGAGATGGGGCATCCGGCTGTAAAAAGGAAATCAAACCAAGCTTTCGTTTTATTAGTGCTTCAGTGGCTCCGTCTATGCGACTATCTCTATGACGTGTTTGTTCTATTTATTACCTATACCTATATGATAAAATGTTTACTAGTTTTAAGTAACTTGTTAGATGATTTATGTCTTGGTGTACAATGTTGATATAAACTTTGAAGTATAAATTGCGGACAAATATTTTATATTGATGAAACCTGCCTGTCTCTGCGCATGTTTAGGTATACAGGATAAGTTTTTATCCAGTGCGCAAGCTGTAAACGTAGAAAAGTGCGATACCTACGCGGTCAAAATGTATGGAACAGCTGATTTTTTTTGTATTACCGACGAAAAATGTTTGTGCTGGGGGGTCTAGAATGATATGCTGAATTCATGGTTACAGTTTGCGCACTGGATAAAAACTTATCCTGCATTATGATTATAGAGCTTAGTTAGCGCCAAATTAGGAATGTATTCACTTAAGGGGAGGGAAGCCGCCCTAAGGTAGTCCGCAAAATTCAAATTTTGTTACGAAATTTGTAGGTCTTTGTCAGGTTGTATGTTGATTAACATATGATCCGCGACCGTAACAAATATGGCTTTACATAATTATAATCAAACCCCTTATTTATAAACGTTGCTTAAAGTTAACTAATGATTAGTGACTGATTAACCATACATTTTTGACGTTTAAACATCTCTTAAGTTTAAGCAAAGTTTATGAAAAAGGGGAATAATCTGCAATACAACTCCTTGAGTTAGAATATTAGCTTCAAATGTCATGATTTCATGAAATAGTCTTATAATATATGGTATTATGAACATAGAGAGTTGTATTGATGATTTTTATGATAAAAAATATTGTACTGGTGGCACGGACATTGACGTACATCCTGTTATGGATTCAGTCCATGATTCTGAAACCCAATCAATCTGCCTAGCTTTTTCCCCATTATGTTGTACTCGCCTTCCAGTCTAACCGGATGCAACTGAATACCATTATTTTACATGGAGCGACTGCCTATCTGACCTCCACAACTGAAACTGATTCTGACACCCGTAACGTTGAAAATTTTCGTCGGTTACAAAAAAAAGAAGATTAATGTACAACCGCAGAGTGACCTGCTAATTGTAAAAATACGTTAGATACAATATAATATTTAAATTTCGCGGGTTACCCTGAAGCTTTCGCCTTAACAACAGCAAGTGGCACACGTAAACATGGGGCGGGCCGCGCATGTGTCAGCCACTGTGCGCGCTTCCTCCACATCGCTTTACATTAACAGTAATGGGCCTTCATGCTCTTTAACTACCTCATAATGTTGAAAGCTCTGTCTCGCAAATTACCTAGTCGTTTCTGTAAATCTATTCGAGAGTCTCACTTTTCATTAAAAACATTATTTCAGTTTGCCGTTGCTATGACATTTTGTTGCCATTCAGTTCAGTACAAGCTTATACAATTAATAGCACTACTTGTTATTGTGGTTGTTGTTAAGTTTTTCCTGGCCTACCGTCAGAACTATAATTTCAGATTTCAGCTGTTATATAAGCTCGCCTTTCACGCTCAGCAAAATTCTTCCTCTTGTGCAAAGCAATGTTCAAAATGGCTTTTCATAAACGACTAGCTCTCTAATTATTACCAGTCATAAGTTGTTAAGTTATGAGGCAAATGTTGAGTAATCACCGACTAATAAAAATCATAGCGTGACAAGAAATAGGTAGATACCTGTCGTATTATTTTTAATAAGTGATTATTTGCGTCGATGTGAAACATAACGCAATTAGCTTAGAGGACGTAAATGAGTAATGACTTAGCACACTGCGTCCCACACAGGTCAATGGCAATCACTATTATTTTCACAATTACCTCACTCAGAGAAATGGCTGTTTGATTTGCGTGAAGCAATATTTCGTTTGCCAGCAAATGAACTTTAAATAATTTGTTCCTTTCACACGTTATTATTGTAATAAATGTGATACCGTTCAGACGTACTTGTAAAACAACACATCGCATTATACGAAAAGCAATACTTGGAGCAATAAAATAAATAATAGGATAGAAAAACGATTCGTAATCTAAAGATAGATTCATTTGAATAAATGTCGTGACGGGGGCAGTAATTTATATGTGAGTTAGCTTGAGCATGGCTGTACGTAGTAAACCGCATATGATTTGCATTTTTGTCTCTACGAAAATATATTTATTGTTATAATGTGTGGTTTGTAATCTGTTGTCGCGCCTAACGTCATCATATGAGCAGGATTTTAATTTTAATTACAAACATACATGCATACAATATTTCCTACCATCGGTTGACTGGCGTAGGTACCCACACAGTTGTGTATTGCAAGGATGTTACGTGTAACGTAATACTAGTAGCTTTCGCAAATCCAATGCTTTGGCCGGATTTTGTGAAACGTACGTGACTATTCAATAGACGCAGAATCATCTATCGGCGTAAGCGTCCTCGCCAGCTTTGTTCCCGGATGCTTATCTCGAAAGCGTCGCGTCATTCATGAATGCTATTGTGTTTCCCCTATTCAGGTCGTTACTTGATACGATGCACAACTTACGCGCCTTTGGGATTCCATGTTTTGAGGTTTAGTGGGTGGTGCGGGCGATGACGGCGCGCGGCGGGATGCTCCTGCGGTCCACTTTGTGGTCCGCTCGAGCGTGCCACCATCATCGGCGGACGTCGTGACCGCAAACACCGCGCCAGGCCCGCAAACCTGTTCCCTAGCCTTCAATAGACTCATGAACATTACTCTCGTCGCCCTTGATGTGGTCGACTATTGCGCCGCACAATCGCTTATGATGGGAAAATCATTCAAAAGTAATAATACGTTAAGGAATTCAGTTCAAATTGCAATACATTCAAATAGACTATACCTTCATAACCTAGCGTACTAGATCGCTATGCATTCGTCGAAGCCAAGCGACGAATGATTCACCCCTCGTCGATGACTTGATGCCAATTTTACTACTCAGTGGAACACTCATAAACCACTGCATACGTTTATAGCTTAAAATCGCTTTTATTGTTTGTTGTTTTTATGAGTCTGAGAGCATTGTTTATTAACATAATAAATTTTATTAACAATCTACTGTACACTTGTCGGCTTTCGCCTCTTTCAATATAGAAGAACCATTTGTGATTATGAATCATTGACATTATGGGTACCGGAGAGAGTAAAAAGAATGAATATAATATGTAAGTAATTTCTTTCCTTACAATTTATCCAGGCTATTGATTTTTATTTTTATGTAAATGAAAATTTCTCTACATTACAATCCAGGCAGCCACTGGGTCTTTGTTCTCTCGGACGTAATCTTTTATATTGGACATAGTGGACAGCTGGACACTAGCTTCCAGTCAGTGTTTTGATTATGTTAATGCCCTTTGTTATGTCAATTGGATTATTTTGTTTATCTTCAGACTTTTTGAAGTTCGTATTTTTTCTAATGCCAGCATTAGACGGTACTTTTTAGGGTTCCGTATCCAAAGGGAAAAACGGGGCCCTATTACTAAGATTCCGCTGTCCCTCCGTCTGTCTGTCCGTCTGTCTGTCCGCCTGTCTGTCTGTCCGTTTGTCACCAGGCTGTATCTCATGAACCGTGATAGCTAGACAGTTTAAATTTTCACAGATGATGAATCTATGTTGCCGCTTTAACAACAAATACTAAAAAACAGAACAAAATAAATATTTAAGGGGCTCCCATTGAAGAAACCTGATATTTTTGCCGTTTTTATAGATAATGGTACGGAACCCTTCGTGCGCAAGTCCGACTCGCACTTGGCCGGTTTTTCACCGTTTCATTCATCCAATAAGGCCTATCGCCGTCGTACCTACCTACTGTGACCTTAAATTATTGTTGGAATAATAAGTCCTCCTAGTTGGTGATCACATTTGTGCTGTTTGGGCCCACAGTACCTAAAGGTGCGTTGCTATCAGGGATATGCGAGGAAGCTGAGTTGGCTCTTTCCACCCGCACACCGCTTTCTTGCACATCAGAGTTTGCTTCTCACCCTCGCACAGCGAATCGTCCCTTATTCCGGCATGGACAGACAAATCCTACGCAATGTCATTTAATTTGAGTGCCTTTTGAGCCTTATCAGCTCATCAGACTTCATAAGTGCACAATTTTTGTGTATATTTGTACTGCTTTGTATAAATATTACATTTATTTATATGTCCATATTAAAATTTCTTAACTATGTGTGTTCTTTCATAAAGTGAGCGCAGCTCTACATGAATCTCACGACCTTGCCATTGAACGACTTATCAGCACAAACATGTGAATTATACAAATAATGTATGTATAATTATCTTGGCCAAATATTTTATTATTTTATCAGTATATCTGCAACAGTTTCAGAATAATTAAACCAGTGCTTTAAAATATCTGTCCCTAAGTGTCTCATATCTTGAAATATGTCTTGCGGGAGACAAAATATAAATTCATGTTTGCAACGTTTGAGCCCAAGTATTTCTTAACTGGACTATTAAAATAAACTCATGACTCATTCTAATAGTAACAAATTGCATTCAACGGATCGGATATTTAATACGTACGTAGAGACGCACACTCTTACAATTTGTCATCGTGATTATCTCCTAAATCATTTTATTTTGTCTTAATCACCTGAATATTATAATAATATGTACTACACGTCTTTGATTCGACGCTTGATAACTGTTTTTCGGTTATTAATATATTTATATTAACATGAATACACATGCGCATTATGCAATAACTTGTTTTTCTGGGGTATTCAATTTCATGTGCGTTCATTACTTTAGGCATGGTTACAAGCATCGTATAAGAATATGCAGTTATATCACCTGTTAATCAATCACAATAGAGATTGTTAATTTCTTCTATGATTAATAACGTCAATGATTATTTTAATTGCATCGTAAAACTCGGTTTAGATTGTATCTGCCGTTGTCATACAAAGGTATTATATGTTATAGTACACCGGACATTATAAGAACACTGGGATTAGCATATCCTCATTGGGGGTGCAGCGCATGTGTTGCATTGATTCGTTTCTGAGAAACGTGTGTCGCGAAATTGTTGTAGACAACACGACGCGACTGGTGCGCGGGAAACGAATGCCTGCGCCCGCGCAGCGCGCTCGCCAGGTGCGATCACGATCAAATCACACGAATGAGCATGCATATTGCATTATTATTCCATTTAACTTTAAATGCCTATTGTGATCGTCTTAGATTCACTGAAAAAGCTCTTTGCATGAGGCAGGTGTACTTCATTTCTCACTCACTGCAATACAATTAGGATAGGCACTTAAGGCTTTGGTTGTGTACTTTTAGGATTAGTTAGGACATTGCGAGCACACGAATTTTCTGAAAAGTTTCATGCTGTTATATTTGTAGAAAACTGTACAGTTTCGTAATACTTGACTTGGTTCTTCGATTTTCCTTCGTCAACAGAACCAGTAGGTACGCTGTTAAAAGTAAACAAATAAAAACAATAGTTAACTTGTCCGTTTAACCTACATCAATAACTACGTACATTTTCAAACTATAATGTGAAACAAGATAAAATGGTTTGGACAGCCTCCAACAGCCGAGGCCAACACTTGTCACTGTGATTACACCGAGGATCATTTGTTAAGCGCTACGAACTGTTACTCCACGTCTCCATTGTCATTACGCGTACGTTGATTTGTGGCTACCTGTGTCTCAACAGTAACAATACTAGAATGCTTTCAAGATTGTACAATATGCCAATACCTTTCATCTTCATTTTAATGTTTAACGTCCAATTGGTGTCAGTTTTTCTTGCTGTTCGTCATTGTTTGATATGTAAATTCAAATGTTTTTTTATTTTTTGTCGTTGAATAGTGGATACCATCAATAGGACGAGGTGAAACGTAGTAATAACTCTTTGCTGTAGATAGAGCAAATGGGTCGAACCGAGCTCCCCGCCGCGCTCTCATCCACTACTCATGCTGCTTGATAACATCGATTTCCTGGGTGGCGATCCATCACCTTTGCACCTCGTACTCTCACCATTGTTCGAATGTTCACATCTGGTTGATCTTGTATCATTCATAAAACCTTCTAATCGATCGGTGCAGGCGATCGGTTTAAAATACATTTTATGGTAATGCACCCGTTGCTGCATTACGGATGTAGATTCTAATGTAAGTTTGGAGATCAGTTGCACAAGCGTCAAGTATCATTGCAGCGTAGGCGTGCATACCGCTATCTGGTGATCTTGTTCGCGGTGCAGCCTGTGAACTATGCATTACATTTGCTAACCCACATGAAAATTTTAAATTACTGAACATAAGTGCTTGACATTTTTACCGTAGAGCGGTGTTTATTCTCTGACAATTCCTGCTTGTGGGTACAATTGAACGGTAGTGAAAGAATTAGCATATTGACTGGCAATGAGTGAAAAGTTGGAGGCTAGTAGCGTCCTCGGCGTGATTCGACTGCAAGCACGACCGGGACGCATGTAAATGAAGAGTTGCACACGATGCAAGTACTTGTCAGAGGCATAAACAATGCATGTAGGGCGCTTAAGACAGACGAAACAATGACCTCATGTAGACTTACAGGAAAGAGCTATTGTACAGTTGAAACGGGCTTATGTTCAAAATTTATTTCTATACCAGTTCCCTTTTTAGCCAGATTGTAAAACATTTGTTCTATTTGTGTGTACTACGTAAATGCATTCCAAAAAAAAACATGCTTATCATGCGAACTTGAATTTCAAAAAAATAACCACAAATATAGCAATTGAGTCACCTAAACACGTACCCTATTTAAATAAATGCCTCTGCCAAATAGTAGATGTAATTCATATTGTGGGTTCTCATTAATCTGTTCTAGATCCTTTAGATCGTTGAGTTATCTAATACACACGTATTTTCTATTTAGTAGTTCTCTTCAGATCTGCAGAATAGATCACTTACTTGTGGTGAAAAACGGGACCGAAAGTGAATACACAATAACACAACCTCTCACGAGTGTTTCTAGAAAAACATAGGTACGTCTCCGTAGTGTCGCGTCGTAAATAAAGCTGTAGGTAACCAATCATATTATGTTACTACCAATTTCACTTAAGTGTTTTCCAATATAACGTGTTTAAGTTTAAAGCTAAGTCTGGCTCTGTGGCCTTTGATTTAGTTCTTATTTGAACCTTTCACCAATAAAAATGTTGTAGCTCACTTCTAGAAGTTTATTTTTGCTGTATGCAGCAGTTATTCCTTATTCGATTCGTTCTAATTCTAATTGTATTTAAGTATCTGCCCATATAAATCGTACTAGAGCAAGACGCGATTGCATTGCGAGGCTAATTCAATTAAAGTTGTATATCAACTCGTGTGGTCCCCTAAACATGTCAGACAAGAGGCGAGAGCTTTCATGTGAACTCTTACTACTAAAATGCGATGGCATGTGCTGTTATTCATGAGAGTCAGATTTCATCTCGGAAGACGTGTAAATGTGTCGACACACAGATTGGGAGATTTATTGTTGTTGCTTCGCATGAATTGTCAGATCTATGTGTGGCTCGGTCCGCGAGCACCAGCGGCGGCGCGTGCGCACCGCGATCAAATCTTTCGTGTATCTGAGATGCGTGCAATGATATCAAACAGCGGTGAATCAATCTTCCGTTTGTTAGTCGTTATCTGAGATCGGCGCCCACACCGCGTAAAGCAGAGAGTCTACTCAAACGCTAAGCGTGAATCGCTTTACTTCCATTGCACCTTATAAACCATCGGGCGTCGTGCAGCCCGCATCTCTTGCCGCTGGAGCCGCTTTATTGCCAGTGCCCATACATATCGCAATAACTCGCAACTTAATTAGGGAACAGATGAAAGTAGCTGGGCACGTTGTCGTCGAAGTTGGTATTTAAATTGCCGAGGGCCATCCGTTCTAAGATACTCGCGTTTTATTGCGGCCCTAATGAATCGTATTCATTGTCTCGGAATACAACTTAACTGTTCATTTATTATAATAGTTTTTATACTGCATCTAATATTGTGATGTGTTAAAGACGTTAGAATTCTCATCGTCGTTATAATATTCACGATCGCTTTTAACAACAACACACGCCCACTCCATGTTCAGGCGATAATGATCTTGAAATCAGCGTAGGTCGTGTTTATTGGTGTGTAGTACGAGACAGACTCATCCCAAACAATGTTGGTTAAATATTGAGAGTGCAAGCAAGCCTCTGCATATTTTGTTGTGCATTTATCCAGCATATTCATTCACATAGGCATTCATGTAGTTTGTTTATGGTTTTTGCATACATGTATAAGTATGTAACAATATCTTTGTGTGCCAAGGATAATTGCAAAGGGTGTGGTGCTGAAAGTCTCGATGAGAAACCGTCGATAGGACACGTAAAAGTACGAAGACTACGTGTTGTACCAAGAAATGTTGGGACAAACATGTTTTGAAATAATAGCTTTGCAAAGGTTGGGTTTAATGTTTATAGTAGTAATTAAGTCTGGGAATGGGACAAACATTTACTCACGTTACTGAAACGTTCTTTTTGTACACTGGACCACTTACACCACAAGCCGCATCATTTTCGTTACATTAAATCTCGACGCCTTTCGCTATCGTTAAATAGTGGAAGCTTTTAATATTTTCTATATTTTACTACTTCATATTATAACGAAACAGACTTCTATACATAGTATAAAACAAAGTCGCTTTCCGCTGTCTGTCTGTCCCTATGTATGCTTAGATCTTTAAAACTACGCAACGGATTTTGATGCGGGTTTTTTTAATAGATAGAGTGATTCAAGAGGAAGGTCTATATAATACACCGACCTCCACGCGGGCTAAGCCGTTGGCAAAAGCTAGTTATAAATAAAACGAACCGAGTTCAATGAAGTTGTATTGTAGCAGATATTATGAACGACAATCGCTTTCATTTGACAGTTCAACAAAATCCATTGCGTTGAGTTGGTTAGCGTTAATACAGGTTATAAAACATACGGCATAAATATCTTAAAATTATATTGGTAATTAACCTAATAAAAATACGAAGTTGGTGTCAATTATTACAATAATGATGTTATCGATCATAAAACGGAATGCGAGCTATAGCGTTCTGTTGTTGATGATCTTCAGCTAATGACCGCCTTTGCTATTATTATTTTACGGGTGGGCCGCTTTGAGTCCCGTTCGTGTAATAGTACCCTTTCGATAATGACTTGATAATAAATCAAGGTCCAGGATTTACAATTGACGTGATTTAAATTAGCCATTACATTCAAAGCTCGAAGCTCAATAATAAACTCATAAATTAACAGTATTTATGAAGGACCAAATTCGTACCTAACATAGGTTAAATAGAGATAAGAATAGCACCATCCCATTTCGTCCCGTGGGTGTCGTAGAAGGCGACTAAGGGAATTACTAGAAAATGGGCAGCGGCGTTCTCTATGCATTTGACCACCATACTGCGATCGCCAACCCGCCTGCCAAGCGTGGCGATTATGGCAAAATTGGGGGAGGCCTATGTCCAACAGTAGACGTCTTCCGGCTGAAATGGTGATGATGATGATAGGTTAAATATGTGAAAGTTAATATATGCTACTTATTTGTCTACTGGAAAACGACCTTACCTATATTAGAAAGTGAAGCAAAAACTTAGTAACCTGTTTTACAAAAATTACGACGGACGGACGGAGCTGTATTAAGGCACAGTTAAAGTGTATATGGAGGAGTGCTAATATGTTTAAATAATAATGTATTGAAATACAATAAACTTAAATTAATTACGGTCGAATTTCGAGGTATTCCACTCAGGACACTGATTTAAACGGCACCTGAGCACTTCCACTAACGGCACTGAAACAAAATCTCGTAACGTGCCGTTCAGTGGAACAGTTTATTCAAGTACAAGCAAAAGCTCAATTTAAAAACTGGTCCATGTAGGTAATGTAACGTTCCTGTAAATGCTCGACACGGTATTCGAAGTAAGACTTACGGCTTACGGCAAGTGAGCATTTGTCGATGACATCCCTTCCTATGGCATATATTAAGCTTACTCTTCGTTGAAATGTCTGATCTGTCGGTGGCGTGCGCTGCGTTTATGCTCGATAAAATCTTAATCCAATTCGGTCATATGTTAGTAAAATCAAGTTAGAACAAAACGTCGAGTGTTGTGCTCATTCTTCGTTTCGTAAAAGGGGTGACACATTAGAGCGGCTCGATGTTTTGTCAGAAGTTCATCATCTCAGGTTTACTTCGTTGATGGTACGTTACCTCGAAGGGTTTTTAAGACGGTGAAACGTTACCTCGAAATCAATAATAACTGAATTAGAAACTATTATACTCCACGAGACCAATCAACTCAGCCTATAGCAGTCCACTCGTGGATATTGACCTCTTTCAGACTGCGCCAAAACACCATGTCCTCCACCTTCCGCATCTAATCTTTCCCTGACACCTTTTGAAAGTTGTCGGTCCAACTAGCCGATAAGCGGTCTTTACTCCAGGACTCGTCTGCTCCACGGCCCATTGGTCCGTCAAACAAGGCCCGCCCACTGCCACTTAAGCTGTCTTAACTTCGGTTATTTTCGGATAGTTTCATTTCTTATCTTATCCTTTAAAGAAACTCCGAGCATAGGCCGCACTATGACGCGCTACGCAATCTTGAATTTGAGGACCAGCCGAACTGTATGTGTCCACGTTTCGGCACACAGACACGGACGAACTGGTTGAAGACCTTAGTCATTAAACATTGCAGAATAGGTGATGGGGAGACATGACGAAGATATCCAAACGCTGCCCAGCCCAACTGGAACCCTCTTTCTCAAAGTTGTGAGCCCGATGAGTTTACTTAGACAGACATACTCCTTCACAACTTCAAAAAGTGACTTTGATGTAGATTGGTCTCGGCAAGAAGAGTAAATTTGTACATGACTGTTGTCTTGTTCAAATTCATTCCGAGGCCAACCCGTCTTTACTCGTCTTTATTACAATATTTATTTTACTCTGCATTCTTGCTGCGGCAGTATTCCTTCCAATCGAAGCATTCTTTCGAATATTTCCGAATTATTGCGAATACTTCCGAAGTTTACTCTTGGCCTCGATCACGCCTGATAGGACGCGATTGATGAGGTCACTCTTGTTTTGAAGAAAGACGGGCCTTATGCCAATAAAAAAATCAACCAGTAGCTATTCATAATTATCTTACCAGCATTATTTTACAATGATGCTCAGTAAGTATGTTCAATAATTATGTTATTCAAAAACTCATCAAATAGTTCAAGCTTGGTATTCCTCGTGTCTAGATATGAATGCGTATAAAGTGTATTTGCACCACAACTCGGTGCGGCCTGCGCGCAGCTGCTCAGTACCCTGCGTTTGCGCCGGCGTTCCGTCGTAACATCCACTCGAGATCATAGCTTTATAATCCTGCACTTAAATAGTACAGCTACATGCATTTCCGGCTCAGTTCTACTGTTTCCAATCAGTATTCAGCACTACGGAGATAAAGATAAAACTCTTTAATATTCTAAAAGAAAACAGAACGACAATTCTTCGTAAATGTCGCTTAACTGCATTCCTTGATTCAATTTACTTCTAAAATTAACTAGAACTATTATTTGTATGGATAACATTGAATAGACTTGCATTAACATAAAATGATGTAGTTAAATAGATATTTCCTTGTAAGGGCCTTGTTAAACGTCGGGGCGGGTCTAATCAAGCTCCATTTATAAACCCACGTGTAGATTTTATTTCGCTACAAACTGCTTAGCGGATCATGCATACCGTCTCACGATACTAATTTTACTTGATCTACACCTTTAGCACTATCTTGTATCTATCAGAGTTATTAGGCTGTGGACTGTGAGTTAAATAATCAAGAAATTGAGAAGCATTCAATTCTTCGAAATAGGAATGAGATCATAAACTGCACCACGACCTATATATATACTTAAACAAAATGTTCAACTGAAGTAATAAAATAAATCATCATGAAATTGGCGGAGATGACATGTCAAATGTGGATGAGGGTAGGCTGTGGGCTTGGTTGCGGCACGCGCTCGCTCCGGCTGCGCGCACGCAGCACGAGGGTGCAGAAGTCAAACGATTTATGTGCCCGTGTCGACTGTCGAGTTGAGGACATACACGACAACACGACCGCTGTGTCCTTTAATTCGGATTTACGCCGCCATCGATTTCGGGTCGAGATTAAATTCTATTATGCTGAATCACTTCCATGACATTCGACACTACTTATTGTTGATATACGATGCCGTCCATTTGTTCGGGAGCTTTAACCGTCAGGGATTAAGGATTTTTTTTCTCTCTGTTTGCAGGCTGAACTTGTCGATATGAGGGCCGAACTAGTGCAAGCACGAGCCGCGTCAGCTGGTAAGTTTTGTTATGTAGCTAGAGATATTTTGAACTTAATATTTTACAGTCCGAAGTTTAATTGATGCGACATAAATGGACTTAGCCAAATCCCGTGGCAGTGCAGGACGTTAGACGAGCCTGGGCGCGTCGATTGTTTTAATGAAGACTATTCCCGCCAGATTGAACACCTCATCAACAAAGTTAGTTGACACAATCGACGTCCCGCATCCCGCGTGGAATCGCCTTAGTATATAATTATATAGCCAGAGCTTTACAGTGATAAAGGGTAAAACAATATAGGAACACTATCAGACATCGCTTAGTCACGTAAAGATCGCTCCCAATTGAGGTCCCATAGGTACTGCCGATCTTGCTTGATATAACCTAACTACTGTTACCACATCTTCGGGAAAAGATAACTTATCATGATTTTGTGCCTCTGCCTAATCCTCCGCAAAATATTCGTGTCATGTCCCCAATGTTTCGCTATAACATGTGTTGTCTCTTTTATTTATAATTCCTTTTCGGCCTACCTATATGTTATGATGGCCAAAAATAATCTAATATTTCCTTTCGTTTTTCTTGTCTACATCATGTTGTGGAAAAAACATAAGGTAGGTATTTCTTAATGCTATTAATCCCCAGACCCAGATCATATTTTTTGAAACCATATTTTAAAGAAGATTCTCATAGCCAAAAGTAAGGAATTTTAGTGATAGTATAGTTCGGTATACAAGAGAATCGCCATAAATATCGCCACTTTAGTTATTTTTATTCAAATTTCCCTAGTTTGTTGCCCCAATTTTCTTTCACCAAAACTGCATTTTAGGAAAACAGAAACTATTGATGAAGTTTCAAAATAGCGATGCGTTTGATGTTAGTTGAATGGAATGACCACCAAAATACAAGGAATTGTGCGGTTTTAATTAAATAAAAAGAGAAATGCACGGCTCAGTGTAATTTTTTGTTGTTGATTGAATTCTCTTTATGATATCACTACGTAAAATAATGATAGTTCAACAACAACAACAACAACAACAACAACAACACAACAACAACAACAACAAAAAAAAAAAATGAAAATTAAGCTGTTTTATGATTGTTTTATCATGATACAATTTATTTTTATGAAATACTTTTTGAATAATTCTTTGAATATTGACAATAAACTAAATTTTGGCGTATAATATTTACCTACCTACCTTTACGCCTAACTGCGCGACAAAAAACTGAGCGCTTTACGATTTGGGCAGCGTCTCTCCGCATGTCAAGTGTACACCATGTGTACCGATAACAATATAATTTCTATTGTGTCTGCTAATTAGACACACGATGGGTTAAAGCAGCGTCTGGAATTCTGAATGTGTAGGAGGCTGTCAGGAAGGCGGCGACGCGGCCGGCAACGTGACGGATGCTGCGCGGGCGCGGTCTGAAGCGGCACAACTCGCGCGGGAGAACGCAGCGCTACGGGAAACTGTACTCGCGCTACACTCTGAACTTTTTGGAGCTAGGTAAGCCTACAATGATTGTACTGACATGTGTTTTTAAAAGCATCAAGTATTTTATCTAATACCTTTAGAAGAACAATTCTTGTATATATGTATAATCTGAATCTCGGAAACGGCTCCAACGATTTTCATGAAATTTAGTATACAGGGGGTTTCGTGGCGATAAATTTATCTAGCTAGGTTTCAATTTTAAAAAACGTCCTACCAAAAAAAAAACCGAGCAAAGGTAAAGGTCGATAATACCAGATATTATTTATATAAGAACCGTTTTTCAGACCGCCAATCTTGTCAAATATGGTTACGTACGGTTACTCCAAAAGTATCCGATGAAAGTGTCAGCAAACCCTGGCTTCAAGGCCTTCAAGGCTTCCGCAAACAGGCGCGACGCGACTCTACTATATTATTTTTTATGAAAACTCCATGAAAATTGTTCTACAAGAGTGCCGTCGCGCCTGACTTCGTGGGAGTCTTCAGTTTAAATTCTTTAGCAATCGCTCTCTAAAGGCAATGAATTACACATTCATCTGTTTTTAGAAGGTTACAACTTTATATGTCACAACTAACAATTTTTGTTTGAATAACATTTGAACAACCATCGACGCAAATTGAGTTTGTAAAATTAACCTTAATTGTCAAATGAAAAACAACTTTATGGTGATTTAAAATTTAGAATATTGCGTTTTACGTATTCAAACAATTAAATTAAAGCACTCAATTTTTTAAATGGCACTACAAATTGGGTTCCGCTATGTTTATAACTAATCTATTTATTTTAGACAGCAAAATCCATCTATGGATGGGATAAGTAGGAACTTAAGTATTATGGTAGTGGCCTTAAACGAAAACTTAGCAAGGGATTAATGATTTAGGCTCTGGCGACCGATTAGAAGCGCGTCAAAATATTGTCAGTAGTTCAATGTCGAAGCCTCCTTGGTCTATTCGTAAGTCTGCTGACCATGAAGCCCTAGGTTCGATCCCTGGGTCGGGTGGATTTTGCCATTAGGCATTTCTCAGTAAATGACCATAATCTAGCCGCCCATATCATGGAACTTAATTTTTTCTATGTCTATGGGTTTCCGGGAATAAACGCGTAATGAAATGATAAATAAATTAGCTTACCTATAATATAATAATTAAAAAAATATAATTCCAGATTGGCCACAAAGTACCTGGACAAAGAGCTAGCGGGTAGGATACAACAGCTGCAGCTTCTCGGCAGGGATATGCGCGCTGAACTACGAGACTCACTCTGGGCTCAGGTAAACGTTTGTTTCTCTTAAGCCTATATCTATAGACGTAAGAGTTGGAAGGGCTCCCACAAGGTGGACCGATAACCTTGTGAAGGCCGCAGGCATTCACTAGATGCAGGAAGCACACAACCGGTCGAAGTGGAGGAGCTTGGGGGAAGCCTATGTCCAGCAGTGGACGTCTTTCGGCTGAAATGATGATGATGATGATGAAGCCTATATCAGATGCTTCACTTTTCAAAGCTGCTTCACAGTTGAAGGCGCAGATAAACATTCATTAATATAATTTTAGTTCAGTGTCGTGTAAACATGGAATGAGACAAAAATGAACCAGTGACTTACACTTAAAAGTTGTAGGTCATGGATTCGAAGTTGAACCGCGCTATACTTTGATTAAATAATTATATCACCACTGCTTATAACGGTGAAGGAAAACATTGTGAGGAAACCTGTCCATGCTAGTCTGTCATATGACCGCAAATTCGAAGACATGCATCATAAATATAACATCCCGCACTGGGCCCGCGTGGTAGATTACAGACCCCCTCTCGAAAAGAGGAGACCTATGTCCCAGCAGTGGGAATATTATAGGCTGATGATGGAAATTGCCTGTCTGCATAGTCAATCTTAGGCTATAATGCCTATTAGAAGATATTACTTGATTGGAATGATCTGCGGAATGTGAAAGCTTCTCTAGTAAATAAGAATAAACGTTAGGTAACTAGGTAATAGAATCAGTAGACTTTTAATACCGTATATCACTGCGCAGCAACTTTAAATTATATAATCGCATATGCACAGTGCACACGCCACAATTTAGACTATTGCACAGTGACTACACCTGCAACAAGAAAGCTGAATTTGCGTCGCGCCGTACATATCGATTAAGTGTTTAGTAAGCTTATGTCTGCGCGTTGTCTGGACTGCGCTTGCGGTTTTTGCATACATTCTAAGAACACCTGCGAGGTGTGTGGCCCTAAACTAAGAGAATGACGACGAATTACACGGGCACTTTTATGCAGTATAAGCTATGTGGCCGATGGGATCTCTTATTGGCAAAAATTACGAAGTTCCATACAAACTTCCGTTACTTATTTAACCCCTTTAGGGGATACATTTTCAAAAGCTCACCTTATAAAGAACTCTAGTACACAATATCATGCTTCCAGTAGTTTGGGCTGAATTAATTAAAAAAAAGTAGATTTCGGCAAAACGTAACAGAAATACTGTGTATAACCGTCAGTTGACCGCACGTCATGGTAAGCTTGCTTACCTTCATAATATTCAATGATTTAAGTAATGTTTTCGATCTTGTTCAGCTGTTATTACCGCAAAAAAATGCAAAAAAAAATTAGTTTTCAAGTCCCCTTGAGTTAGAAATCTCATCACAATGTAGGTTAAAATAACACCGTTACGATTCAACAGCTCATACGTAGGATTCGAGGATGTACTTAGCAAAACCGCAAGTGGACGCCTACTCAATTTTTAAGCAAATAAAAAAAATGTATAGCACTGTAATATTTATAGGAATTGACTTTTTGTATTTTTTCCATTTCATATCGTCAGGGTACATAAAACGTGTAAAAAATAATAATAATAAACTTTTTTTTAAATTCGTTAATATTAAGAAAATCTTGTTGAACCTAGCATTACTTTAACAGTTTAAAATTGAGTCTTATTGCCAATAAGATTGAATTTTCTTTGGCTCAATTGGCGGTAGGTAATATGACAAAATACATAATTTACAACAAAAAAAATACCAATATTAATGTTGACTGAAATCGATTGAGTAGCCAATTATGAACAAACTACTGTAAGGATTTGCGTCTATTCTGTTATACATTGTAGATTCAGAGGCCTCTCTTAAAAAGGAAGCACCATCCGCAAATTATTCATTAAAAAGGAAGCACCGTCCGCAAATTATTCATTAAAAAGGAAGCACCGTCCGCAAATTATTCATTAAAAAGGAAGCACCGTCCGCAAATTATTCATTAAAAGGAAGCACCATCCGCAAATTATTCATTAAAAAGGAAGCACCGTCCGCAAATTATTCATTAAAAAGGAAGCACCGTCCGTAAATTATTCTGTATTCTTGGGATTAACGTTGCATGCCAAGCTTCAGTGGGGCCCACATATAGATAAATTGTCGAAAAAGCTAAGCTCCGTAGCATACGCTGTTAGAAAAATTCGTAATTTAACTGATATAGAGACAGCCCGCTTAGTCTACTTTAGCTATTTTCATAGTGTAATGTCGTATGGTACTCTGTTGTGGGGAAATGCCGCCGACATTCAGACTACCTTTGTCTTGCAGAAAAGAGCTGTTCGATCAATTTATAAATTAACTCCAAGACACTTTCTCAGAGAGAAATTTAAGGAGATTAATGTAATGACTGTGCCTTCACAGTATATTTTTGAAAATCTTTTATATGCACATAAAAATATTAAATTGTTTAAAAAATACAGTGATATCCATAATATAAATACTAGGAACAAACACAAATTTGTTGTACCATCAACAAGGCTCAAGAAAATAGGTGGGTCATTCAGATGTCAATGTATACGCTTTTATAATAAACTTCCAAGTCATGTTCGAGATCTAAGTCTCAATAAATTTAAATCATTAATTAAACATAAGTTGTGCCTGAAAGCTTTTTATACCGTTAAAGATTATATTGAGGACAAAAAAGCTTGGGATTGACCTGCTCCAAATTTTTTTTTACATACTGAATGTTGTTTTTGTTTTTGCAAACTTACTCATTGACATACACTTTGACATGAATATTTACTTTGAGAAGTATAATATAATTATTGTTTTAATTATTGTGACTGGGTGGACATGTGATTTTTTTTTGTTTACTCTTGATTTGATTTTACTCCTCTCTCTCTTTCTCTCTCTCTCAGTTAGTTTTTAATGATAATCTGGCAGTTTGAGTACTTTATGCGGCCTACCAAGATGTCCTTTCTTTGGTATTGTTCGTCGAATGGTTGTGCTCCTTATGTTCTAAGTTGACCTGCATGATTACTGACAAATGCGTGCACTGACAGGACAGGTCCACTCAATCTGTGTGGGTTCTTTCAGCAAAAGACCATATCAGACACCAATCTACATGGTCTTCACATGGTCTGACCAAGATTATGTCTGGACTTTAAAAAGACTGACCTCTGAGTTTGTTTCGGCCTTTCTTCTCAGAGTAGTCAGATAGGAAACGCCGACCTCATCTAGTTTTAAAAATATGATTGACGTGTAAAACTGTTTGTACAAACGTACTTACAGAAATAAAATCATTTATCATTCATTATGATAACTATAATAGGTAAAAATCACAGTTTATCAATAGAGTAGGGTTACAATGTTACTTTGGGGCAAGATTTATAGAGCACACTTTGTTAAGTAAAGTAGCGTTTCATATGAATGTGAACCTTTTTCTTACATATTCGTATAAGCGAATATGAGCAAGCGTTGCATACGAATATGAACGGTAACGCAATGCGAATAATGTTCATATTTGTACAGGACGGTTATTATACTTGGCAAACTACAGTCAAAGTGCGATCTGTGAATCTTGTTCACGACCTTGTACAGCTTTTGTCCATAGAAAACAACGATTTTGAATTAAGTCCGTTAGCTTTCCGCGGCTGAACGGATGCTTACGCATCTCATACAAAATCGTTGTTTTGGGCCTAACAGAGTTATATATATATGTATATTCGTAATCAGCTAAAAAGTACCACATTTTCTTCTTAGACACTTTTTATGCATCTTTCACAAATCCGGTTTTTAAGTTAGCATAACTGCAATATCTGGCCTATTGTTTGTGATTTACATAACAAAATCGACACAAGTGTAGTTATGACAAATTTCGGAGGTGAATTTAGTACTAACAATAACTACAACAATAAGTACAGTTATTGCATATTTATTTAAGCATTTCATTATTTTTATACACTTCATTACTAGTCATTAGTGAAATAAGTTTGAGTTATTGCAGATATATTATGGAACCTATAAAGTTTTGTTTCCTTTTGGTAATAACAAGTTAAGCGTTTATTATTAGGCAAACAAGTATGGTCCATACACCTAACCGACTTAACTCGCAATGTAATAATGATTTATTGCATTTATGATCAGTAAAAAGCAGTTTTTTGAACCCACCAAAGGGGAGACTGTTACCAACTGCCAAGTATTTAAAGATTTAACCCTATAAATCATACAATTTAGAAACACGATTACACGTAGTTTTTCCATAGATAAAAATCCAAAATTATCTCTAAAAACTAAATAATCCCATAGTAGGTATGGCGTAAATTCTTCACCATCCCATTTCCCAGTTCCCATTTCTTCCCGTGGGTGTCGTAGAAGGCGATTAAGGGACTTACCAGAGAATGGACAGCAGAGTTCTCTATGCATTTTACAGTTGTAAAATGGCAGGCGGGCAACCCGCCTGCCAAGCGTGGCGATTATGGCAAAATCCCCCTTTTGGGGAGGCCTATGTCCAGTAGTGGACGTCTTTCGGCTGAAATGATGAAATTCTTCACGAAAGGTTATGAGTTTTTTATCAATAACAAAATTACGTTTTCTATAACGTTTACATTTTACACTTTCAAAATGTGTTATTGTTTTAATAATACGAAGGAAATACCTAAATTAACGGGCGAACCACCCATTCTACTCAGAGCCGCCACGCTTTAATTCGCGCCAGAAGCTCGGTGCACCCTTAAATGTACCTTAATCAACTATATGAAATTACATAAAATGGTTGCAAAAGTGTCGGTAATCACGGACACGGAAGAAGTCGCTGATAGCGCGTAGCCTATGTCATTCTCCGACACTCTGCAACGACAACTATTCATATACCACACGTCGATCTGAGGGTCCATTGCGACAATGCGCGATACAAATATTTAACAACTCCCCGCCGCCAATTCTCATCAGATGTATGAATCTGCATACACGTAAACTCATGCCTCCGCATTCTCCGATTTCTAGAAAATATTAGGCGAAAAGTGGCCGCTGATGGCCTTTTTTGCCAGTGCAGTTCTGCCTAACCCTTTGCGGAGAAAAAAACCAGCTGGAAAACACATTGCTGTGTACATCAGCAGCCTCTTATTAAAATGTTTATCTGTGATTTAAATATTACTGATTTAAAAATGTTCCAAAAATTGCCACCGGCATCGGGCACGGGGACCAAGCTGCTGGTGGTTATAATTAATATTACCTAGATATTGTATACATTTATTTCAGGTAACACAGGTCCAGTAGAGTAAAATTACTGCTTTGGCGGTTTCGTGAAACCAAACTACCGAAAAACCTTTTATCATCAGTCAAAACTTCAATCATAATTCCAGGCTCTAAAAAGTTTTAATTAAAATGCTTGCTATTAAAAGAGAATTGTCGACAGATATCAATGAACTTAGGTACGCGCATAAGATTTCACCGATTTTAAAATAATTTTTGGCATTCAAAATGAATACAGAAACTCTTCTCCAGGTATTGTTCAAGATTTGAATCTTACTCATTTAACTCTAAAGCCTGTAAGAAGGCTGTGGTTACTCGTCATTCTTTTAAATGTTATGGAAACCTTGCTCCATCCAATGAAACTTTTTTATGTGTAATTTGTAAACAAGAAGTTAACTAATGTAAAATTATTGCAATTAAAATGCTCTTATTTCAAATGTAAAAAAGTGATATTATGATGGTGTCTTAGACCTTTTTCTTTTCTTTTTATTTGAGCTATTTAGTGTACAATAAACATTTTCCTCTAAACAGTTCATTCTATTTCAATTAAATTTTATAGTAGACTAAAATTAAATGAATATTAAGAATTTTTTAAACAAGTTAAAGTTTTATTTGTCAAGACAGCATATCTTACCTACTAATAAATACTGCAATAAGTAAAATACTTAAGTAATGCGCTTATGGTTAAAACACTACATAACACACGTTAATTATTGCTGGTCAAAAGTGCAATATATTAATTTACTTACGATTAGTGCAATAAGTCAACTACTTATTGCGGGTATGACTAGTAAACGTTATCTGTATGCAGGCGCGGTCGCAGCCAAAGACTTTGGGGGGTCACAGACAAAGACTACCTAAATATTAATAAGAAAATTGATTATATTTTCAAAAAATTACTATTTTAAGCTTTACTTTTACGGCTTTGGGGGCGTCATGACCCCTAGGACCCCCCCCCCCCCCCTCTCGGATCGCGCCTGTCTGTATGTAACAAATGGTCCTAAGCATAAGCAAATTATTATTTATTTAACCATTTATATACACACATATATAAACAGACAAGAGGATTAGAACAGAAAAATAGGTACACAGGTGATGCTTAATTCTAAATAAATCTCTTCCAGCATATCTGCGATAAGAGAGAAGATAAAGAGATGTAGACAGCGTGTGTAAGTAAGGGTAAAAGGGAAAATAAACTACATTTTCATAAAAAAAAAACATTTTTTATTGTGTTTTAAAGACATTAATATTTTATATTTAAATCATTAACTACGAAGTAATCATTTACTTACTTTTATACATAATCCAGTTAAAGGTTCATGTTGATAGCATGTTTAATGATGGAAATATAAACAAAACAAAAAATAAATCTTGAACCGCGTTTTTTTTTTTCAAAAGTGGCTCAAACCTCGATATTGCAGTTATCGTAAAGTGCAATATCGAGCAAAATCGGGCAGTGTTGGAAGTCGAAGGTTTCGTCCAGACATAATGGGAAGTCAAGAGTACACTGCATACAATTTTATTACCAACTGAACACACAGCAATATACCATATTTCAAAACTTTTGCTAGTGAATAGAGCATACTAAGATCCTTGTATAGCTGAACAAGGGTCGTTCAGCTATACAAGGATCGCAACGCCAAATGTAACAAGCCTTCATGTTCCATGTTTTTTAAACAAAATTACTCAATAATGCTTACTGTATGCCATACAGATGCTATCTGACGCTGGTTGTCTAATGACCCTTAAAAGGACAAGTGATGGATAGTTAACCATCAGCTGCACAACTGTAGTTGTGGATATAAGATCCTCAAGTTATGTTGCACAGGTGGAGGCAGAGATCCTAGTGCAACGTCACAAGACGCTGGTGCGTGTGTGCCGCGGGGCGGGCTCAGCGCGCGGCATGGCGCGGCCGCCGCCCGCGCCGCCGGCCGCGCTGGAGCACGCACCACACCCAACGCGCGCGCTCGCCCGCACCGTGCGCGTGCGGCGCTCGCCGCATCTAGGGCTCGGCATCTCTGTCACGGTGAGTACAGGCAGTATAGTTAGCACGGCGCGGACTCTCGCAACTCCCGTTAAGCGTTAAAGTACTTCGTTCCAAAAGTGTCTTGAAACGATTATGAGCCCCGGTATATTTTATTCTTTATTCGTTATTACGAGAAACCTTTAATTATTTTATTAGTATTATTATGGATCTCCTGTACCTACTGTAATTAAAATCAGTAAGTGCACAAAAATAGTTGAAACTACGGGGTTTGATTGAAAAGCCTTTTCCTCGCTAAACCTTTAGACTATTGCCAGATTGATTAAGAACCTCCGTATACTCTATATCGATACTTTATATCTCCAATACCACAGGGCGGCCGTGAACATGGCGTACCAATCCTGATCTCCGAGCTGGAAGCCGGCGGGCCGGCCGCGCTCACCGGCGAACTGTATGTGGGTGACGCGATACTCGCCATCAACGACGTCGATCTCACACAGGTATGTAGTGGTAACATGTACCATGTACTACTGAAGAGACCTGAGGGGCAATTCTCGTAATTTTAAGAACGATCAGTCTGATCTTAATCTCAATCTGTCAAAAATGTATCGAGTGTACATTTTTGACAAGTTTTTAACATTTATTTGGGGCCGCAATGAGACTGCGACTAGATTTAGAACGTTTTTAATTACAAGATTGGCCTTCTGAGCTTCTTTCGATGATCCTTTTCCCAGAGTTAGGTTAGAAAACATCGGACGCACTTCGTTTTTATTTCTTTTGATTAAATGTACACTTCTCACAAAAATTAAGGGAGCAAAAAGAAATCTAAATTTTTGGTCGATTTTCAAATGGCAAGAAAATTAAAAAAAACAGCAAATTATAGCTCCAAGTGTCTTTGTTTTTGGATGCGAACATATTTTTTTTTAGTACCTAATCGTTCGAAGACTACTGACAAAAAAATAATTAATTTTTGGTCCACGGACTTGGTTTTTTTTACTTAACCTCCATATGTATCCTTTTAGAAAATTTATTCAAGTTTTTGAAAATCACTTCAAACTTCCTGTGCGATCATTGGTTGCCAAGATATTGATACTTAACCCCTCAAGCGTCAACGGAACACCAAGTGTGCATAAGAAAAAGTGCTCGAAATGTCGACGGAACACCATGTGTACATAGTGTCACAGCTGCCATTGGACGATGGTGTTTTACGTTTATTTGCACTTGCAACACGATTTGGCTGTATCATTCGACTAATCGATTCATAATTGACCGGTTTTAGTAACATTTTAAAGGGAACACCACCAAAATGAACGAAAAAAACCTTTTACAATATGCATCTGTGGTTTTTGACGCGAGACGCCATTGTGGCGCCATTCGTGTCAAGATTCTGCCGTGTTGTTTTCGTTTGTAAAATGAACGTAAGACGAAAGCAATAAGTAAATCTTATACAGAATTACTGAGAATTAAATTTAGATTTCGAATTGATTTAAGGTTTATCGAAAAGTGATAAAAAATTCAGTAAAAAACGCTACGAATGTTTTGTAACGCACAAATTTTGACGATGATGAATGCCGTATTGAGTCAATTTGAGTCATGTTTTTATGATAAATATTGTTGTATATTGTTTGAAATACACATAAGTGGCTAGCTTATTAATCTACGAACATAATTTGATTAATAGCTACTAATATTATTGCGTATTGTCATTGGAAACGTATTTCAAAGAGTAAAATTCGGCGATATTGCCGGTACCATGAGATAACGAGATAGCGGTCATGGTACGGGGGACATTCGTCAGTGCAAAGTACTAACTGCAAAAAAAAATACTGATTATATTTATTATAGTTTTGTGATAGCATTTTTATTATTTTATGTAGTTTTCTAATCTATCATGTCATAAATAATAAATGTCGAGATATTTTTTTTTCTATTGATACATCGCGAAGTATAAGTTCAGGCAAATTTTATCATGATGAATAACCATAGCAGTTACCTCCACATACTTAGTTTTTGTTGTTTGGCATAATTGGACTATTATGTTCCCGCTGCTGGGACACAGGCTTCCTCTCTGAGAATGTGTGGGTTGATAGGTGGATTTAGGTATAAGGAAAGATAGATATAATAATTTAGTAATGTACTGTCCAACATAATTGTTACATAGCTGTTAGAAAATTAGTGTACAAAGTAATGATGGCTCATTATTTTCAAAGAACAATATCGAAATAATGATTGGTATATCTCAAAACAAAAAGTCTGACGTTTCATTGAATAGGTTGTTATTAAAATCTAAAAGTAACAGAATATAATAAAAATAATAGTTTTTAATAAAATAATAACAAAAAATGTTACTTGAAAATTATAAACATACAAATATTTCGTTCGCAGCGTTTTTGCGCCAACGGTACTTTCTGGCCGCTGCCCGCCATGTCAGATTGCCAGCGAGCGGTAGTTTAGCGACCGAATGCGCGGAGTTGCCGCCATATTTTTTCGTTGTGTTATCAAATAGTTTTTATTCGTTTTTACAGTGTAGGACATTATATCTAAGCGGAATAATTTGTGTGAACATTGCCTACACATTATTGTGTTATCCTGTAAGTGTTTTTTGGTGAATATATGTGTGAATTCGTTGTAATGTGAAAAAGTTTTACGGCTATGTCAGTGAAAATGATAAAAGTGAAAACATATGATATCACTGCGAGATAAGGTCAGATTTATTTGCATATTGAATGGTATAAATAGTTAGATAAACTCATAACGAAGCCAGGAAGGTATAATATATACCATGATAATGGCTATAAATTGCCGATATCTCAGTTTTTCTGAAGGTCTACCCAAAAATCAAAAAGTACGTTCAACTACACCGACACTTGGGGCGTTTCGGCAAGCGGGCGGCCAGACGTGTGAGGGGTTAAAGGCAAAATTATCCTTTTCCATTCAAAGACCGATATCTCAGCCTCAGCGAAAAGTGTTCGTATCGAGGTCTTTAAAAAAAAGAAATTGGAGCTGAATAAACAAGGCATCCGGTCCATATCGAGGTTAAGTAAAAAAAAAATTTCCAAGTCCGTAGACCATAAAAAAAACGTTTTTTTTTGTCAGTAGTTTTCGAACGATTACTCAAAAAAAAAAAACTTTTTTTTTTGAAGTTCAGATGCAAAAACTAGACACATGGAGCTATAATTTGCTTTTATAAAACTTGCTGTACGACCATTTTTCTTCAAGATACAGCCCGTTGAAAATCGAACAAAAATTTGGATTTTTTGTTTCTCCCTAAATTTTGTGAGAAGTGTATCATTCAATAACAACATCGATTCGTCAAAAGAAGGTCAACTACAACCAACCTGGTAACTTTTGTGAACTACTTGTTCACCAACATGGACTCTCGTGTTCAAGTTAATACCATATACACTGATTTCCGGAAAGCTTTTGATAAGGTTGACCACCAACTTCTCTTGAATAAAATGTCATGCCAAGTATGCGTCTTCTAAAATGGCTCTTTTCTTATCTAATACCTTTAAACGAGCAATTCTTGTATATATGTAAATATATAATTTGAATATCGGAAACGGCTCTAACGATTTTCATGAAATTTAGCATGCAGGGGGTTTCGGGGGCGATAAATCGATCTAGCTAGGTTTCAGTTTTAGAAAACGATAACGGTACTACCAGATATTGTTACTAATAGGAGTCAGGGTTGTGATAAATGGTTTCATTTCTACCATCCTAAGCGTTCAAAATCAAAATCATCATATTTTTAATGACATCAATAAATGTTTTTAAAATTCAAAATTATTGACGACCTGAATTTTTTTAGACCTGTTAAAATTTTGCAAGATTGTCTACTCTTGCAGGATGACCTAGACAGGTTCTCTGCATACTGCTCAGTTAATAAACTACAACTTATATCATTTCAACTAGAAAATCACTAGTGCGCGATCTTGGAGTTCTATTGCATGATAAACACCTTGACGTTCATATTGATAATATTTAAAAAAATGCTCATCGTACGGTTTTATGATGAGATCAGCCACAGAATTCGTCATTTATATATATATCTCTACAAATTGCTAATCAGGTCTCAGTTAGGGTATGCTGTTTGCGGTATGGAATCTTTTTTACAGGATAAGTTTTTATCCAGTGCGCAAACTGTAACCATGAATTCAGAAATTTTTCGTCGGTTATACAAAAAAAATCAGCTGTTTCATAGAAACGTGCAATGCAAACCTACGCGGTCAAAATGGATGAAACAACGGATTTTTTTTGTATAACCATAATTTGCTTGGCGGTACGCTATGTGATCGAATCTGGAATGAAAAGATCCGTAGGAGAACCAAGGCAACCGACATAGCCCGTAGAATTGCCAAATTTAAGTGGCAGTGGGTAGTGCACATTGCTCGCAGAACAGATGCCCGATGGGGCCGAAAGATTTTGGAGTGGCGACCGCGTGCCGGAAGACGTAGAGTTTTGGAAGGCCTCCCACAAGGTGGACCGATAACCTTGTGAAGGCAGGTACCCGCTGGATGCGCAAAGCTCAGATCCGGTGGAAGTGGCGGAGCTAGGGGGAGGCCTATGTCTAGCAGTGGACGTCTTTCGGCTGAAATGATGATGATCGTAATATGTTTGATTAGGTATATATTAGAATAAGTAAGAATAGTGCTGTTACGTCGAAGATTGGAGTTTTTTTTTTAAATTAGCCTACACTGTACCACTGCTGAGCAAAAGCATCGCCCAAATACTTCCTCTATGGTGTCGCTTGTTATTTAATTGTTGGATTTTATTATAAATATTATAACAATACTTATTAATCGAGATCTGAGACTCGATTAATAAAACTTCTATTGTGTTTGCTTGTCTGTGTATCGATCGCTTTTGCATCTAAAGTTCGTGTAGTACTTTTATAAAGCAGTAAAATTTTGATTTATTTCTTGATATTACTCAGACTCCTACTTTATCTAAGATTTTGGCAAATAAAGACATGTTTATTAAAACACACTATTTTTTTTAATATTCGAATATTACCCGAAAAAAATCGAATATTCGAATATAAACATTTCCGAATATTTGTAAGCCCTATTCACAACACAGGCTGATTATATTATATACAGTTATGGTCATATAATTAAGAACGATTTGATGTTCCAGAATTTTGTATCTAAATCATGTCATGTGTAGGTAGGTATGAGTTCCTTCTTAGAAGTAACTAGTTATGAAATAGCCACATGAATAGAGCAAACGGGATCAGAAATATAGAGTGAAATTACTAACTATTTTTTTTTTTACAAATTTGATATATTCTCTATAGCATCAAATTCAAATAGTAATGAAGCTGGACAAATAATTAAGAACAATTTATTAAACTGCTCGAGAGTTGTTTTATATGAAAATTAGATTAAATAAAACACATTAATGTGAAGTGCGTAAAGAAAAGAAAAAGCAATTTAAAACATGTTAAACTAAAATTAGTAGTTAGCAGTAAGTCCACGGCTTTTAATTACTGCTTTACACCGGCGAGGTACTGACTCTCTCAATTTTTGACATTTCGCAAGAGAGATAGAGTTCCATTCTTCTAACGTCGTACAGCTCTCTTAAATTGCCACACTGTCGATTTGAAACCTTTTTAATGATTTCGCACCAAAGATGCTCTATTGGGTTTAGAAGCTGGGATGTTAGCTGGCCAATCTAAGATAGAAACTGATTGCAATTTGAGAAATTCCTCAATGGTGCGTGCAGTATGCTTTGGATCATTGTCGCGCTGGAATGTCCAAATAACCAGAAGCACGTCTTCAGCATAAGGTAACATTGTTTCTTACAGAATATTTCTGTGTTGGAATTGATCCATGTTTCCTTCTATCTAAAATTTTCACATTTCCCCCGCCATACTTTAATGTCTTTTTTGTGTACTTAGGGTCGAAAGCTTTATTCGGAAGGCGTCGTACATATCGTTTTCCATCAGAACATACCCTTTATTTTTGTCTCGTCAGAAAACAAGAATATTTTTCCACTGTCTAACTGTCCAGTTTTCATTCCTTCTTGCAAATGCAAGCCGGGCTTGCCTATGGCTCCTTTTCAACATGAGCACCTTCCTTGCTATCCTTCCGTGCAACTTTTCTTGTATCAAACGCCTTCGAATAGTGCGTGCTGAGATTGCTGAAGGGATGTTTTCACCAAAATCTTCTTTTCTCAGCTCATTAGACCCTTTAATAGGATTTTGTTTCGCCAAACGAACGATATTTCGATCATCTCAACTAGAGTTGCGATGCAACTCGACTTACCCCTCAAAGACGACGTCTACCGCAAATAAATTGGGAAAAGTGCAGAAGGATAATTGCGTAATAGACTAATAGTAGGAATGGCTTTCATTTTGTCAGTTCGACAGCACTCATTGCGTTATTTACGGTGTTGAGCAGACATATTTCTCCAACATATGAATCAATGAATTAGCAATATCCTTCAAAATGATTCGGATTCTGATTGATAGTGTGGTTATGCACAGGCGCAGTCGCAGCCAAAGACTACCTACATATTAATAAGAAAATGTATCATATTATCGAAAAATTACTATTTTAAGCTTTACGTTTACGGCTTTGGGGGGTCATGACCCCTAGGACCCCCCTTCGGACCGCGCCTGGTTATGCAATTAGGGTACAGGTGGATGATGATAATATTAAACGTGTTACGTTTCCAGGCTTGTCACAAAGAAGCGGTGCAAGCGCTACAGAGTGTGAAGGGAGACTGCGCGCTCTGTGTGCAATTCATAGCCACCGACGATGACGACAGACTATCAGAAGATAATTATAGGTGAGAATATACTACATCTAAGTGGCTTCTGGCTCGGTAATAATCGCTGCACAGGTCGATCGATCAGGTTAAGCTACGTTTGCCGCAGTTGGTCCGTGGACCTGTACATGACCACTCCGTGTCTGGGAAAGCACATTTAAGCCGTTGGTCCCGGCTGTCATTCGTGCATCTTTGACAGTGGTTACGGGTTGTCAGAAGCCGGTAGATTTGACAGCCAGTCTTACCAACGGGTAGCGTATACGATGGGCTAAGATTTCCTGCGAAATTCAAATTTTCTTACGTATTTTTTTGCAATTTTCAGGTCGGTGTCAGGTTGTATGTTCATAAAAATATGAATCGCAACCGTAAAAATATGGCTTTACATATTATAATCATTTAAATCATTAATAAAACCATGTAAGTTAATTAAATCCCACGAAATGACTTGTTCATGAAATAGTCGCTCAACAGGATACGTAAAAAAAAATGAATTTCGCGGGGTACTCTGGCGCTACCCCCTTAAGGGGTCTCCCTGCACGGCTCCAAACGCAAATACCTGGTTTGCCAGAGCTTACTTGTACCGCGATGCCAGTGTTACAGGCCATTATGATACAATACAATAAGCATTACAATAATATAGTGTGTCGTCATCAGGTTCCCGCTGTACCCGGAGGACGGCGATGTGTTCTGCGCAGAGCCCGACGGGTCGGGTGCCACGCCTACGGCGCCGCGTACTCCTGACTACAACAGGTTAGCTTTATACATTCCCATTTATTGTAGGCTAGCCTGAGAGTTCGTCTGCGTGTATTTTGTATGGTATTTCATCATTTTTAATTTAAATATCCAGGATGCAAAGTAACCTATTCCAGTAGTAGACCTTCTCCGGGTACCAGACTCCCTATCTGTCAAAGGAGACGGGCGAACGTTTAAAGAAAGTTGTGTCTGACTTTACAGTAACGATTACTGCATTATTCCATTTAGATGTTTTTTGGAAAATGTCGTGGGTTATACATTTACTCACTCTGTAACTTAAATTTTGTAACTGTTTATTTTCGAATAACAATTACAGCACAAGAAAACAACAAATTATCCACTGCTGCAAGCTCATAACCAAACGAACGAAGCGAACGAATAGTTGTTTGTTTGACGGGACCTGAAATTGACATAAGTTCACTTTGTTGCCTGTATACATAATAAAATATGATGATCCATTGTGAAATCGATTTAATAATCAATTTATTTTTACGACTTTTTAGAAACGTTGATTAGTTCTTGTGTCACTGGGTAACCGTTATTTAAAAAGTAAGTTACAGAAGAAACTCTTTTAATTGTTTTTTTTTGTATTTGTTTAAATATCTTCAAAAAAAATGAATTCGATTAATCGATTAACTTATTTCATCTGGCAACAATTTACATGGGAAAATATCGGGAGTCAGTATTGTTTTATTCAAATATTTTATTTCTTATGCCATGATAAAACTGCGTAATAGTTCGTGATTAACTACAAAGAAAAAAATTGATGAATATTTCATTCCTGTATCGTTTAGGCCCAGATTCACGCTTCTTCTTTCATAACAATCGGTGTAGTGGTTTAGGCGTGAAAAGGTAGGAGTCAGACCGAGTGACTTTCTCATCCATAATGTTAGTTAGGCCTTAACTTATTGGACCACCCACAGGTACACCCGGTTAAGCCGACAACCTCCTAAGTTGACCTGAGAGGTGTCATTTATTAAAAAAAAATATCCGCATCATCACATAACTAAATGTGACTCACTGTAGCCAGCTGTTACCACAGCTTTGTTTTGTACCTACTATGAATGTCATTGAAATTTTAATTTTATTGACATACTGTTAAGAATAGATTTATATTTATCGCATAAAAATCTCTTGCCGTGCTGCCAGTGGAGTGCAGGCCCTAAGAGAATCGATGGCCACCTACTGGACACAACTAATCATAAAACTACCATCGCGATATCCAGTCGAAAATAAGAACGGGACTTGCAGGAGGATATCCGTATTCTGCAGTAGATGCTTTATAGACCAGAACATAATGATTTTGTTTGTAATGTAAACTAATACATATATTAAGCAATTTGTGTAGCTTTGAAACCGTTAATATTAAAACCGCCTTAACATTTTAGTAGGCGTTCATAATTGTATTTATTACAGCATACATTTAACGACAGAAATGAAGCTAGTTTCATAAAATATCTCATTATTTACCTTTGAAGTTTCTATAATAGTTACAATTTATTTGTGACTTAAGTCTACTTGGACTTACAATTTATTTGTGACTTAAGTCTACTTGATGCACTTCAATGGCTAAAATTATGAAACAATTTAGAGGAAGAGAAAATAGTACTATTAATTCCACTCATAAACTTGGCAAATATGGCAATCATACATTTTTACTTACTTAACTCTTTTGCTATCCATCGTCTTCCCCCACGGTTAACTCAGCCGTTCCATACATTTTGACTGCGTAGGTATTGCACCTTTCTATGAAACAGCTGTTTTTTTTTTAAACCGACGTAAAATTTCTGTGCTAGGGGGTCTCTGCTGAATCAAAAAGGGTCATGCTGAACTCATGGTTACAGTTTTCACACTGGATAAAAACTTGCCCTGTATAATACCGACTCAAGACAACAGATCAATAATCTCTCACGCCAATGTAACTACTCATCATTGTCATCTCATTCTGCTTATTGCTGGACATAGACCTTCTGTAAGCATGCCCCAAAGATCGGTACTGCGTTGCCCACATCCAGCGATTTCCCACGACCTTCGCTAGGTCATCAATATGGTTAAATAAAATGCTAATAAGTAATACAATTATCAGATTCTTACAGAAATTCAAAATAGCATGTCATCTGTCGAATAAATTGGATTGATATTGGATCCAAAATAGAGACAACAATTCACATGCTAATAAAATTTTATTGGATAACATGTTGTAATATCTCACACGCCTACGCTACACTGAGACTGAGAAAATTTTGTAAACTCATTAAAAAGATATCAAGATGACGAGTGCGGTCAAGCATTTCTCATACGTAGTACCTACCTACAGAGTTCAGTGCTTTCACACGGTATGTTAGTGTTCTCTTGAGCCGATTTCCAGTATGTGGTGACCATTGTTATCGTTGGATGGCTGACGGTTCACGGAACAGAACAGTGGTGGCCCATGTAAAATAAATAACAATAGTTTATTGGTAACACAAGTATAGGTATAAACAAATTTTTTGTGATTGGATCCTCGTTTTAGGCAAATAGTGCCTGTATTAGGAGAGTCCGCTCTTCCATAGCAAGACGTGGTGACTTACCGAGTTTATAGGTGGTAGGTTGGAACAGAGACGCTTTACTTTGTTTAAATTATTTCATTACCACTGCTCCCAAAACGGTGAAGGAAAATCGTGAAGAAACCATGCCCTCATGAATTTCTCAGGATTAAAAATTCAGAGACATGTGAGACTAAGCCCGCGTGGTGGATTATGGCCTACTCCCTCTCACAGAGAGGAGGCCTGTGTCCCAGCAGTGGGAACATTATTGGCTGATTATGAAATGACGGTTCATCCTGTTCCCATTGGTTCGTATTGACTGAACTTCTATGAGAAATGACCGTTCTTAACTAATATTATAAATATGGAAATGAGTTTGTTTGTTACGCTTTCACGCTAAAACGGCTGAGCGGATTTGGATGAAATTTGGCACACAGATAGACCAGGGTAAGGACATAGGTTACTTTTCATCCTGGATCGCAGACGAAGTTACGGGCTAGTAGTACTATTAAACAATCGTGCCCTCGTATAATTATGTAAAGAGCTTCATTCACATAATATGTATACTATATACCACCTACAACATTTTAAACGGAAGGACTGTCAGTCGCCACAAAACTGTAAAAGAATAGACGTTTATTTTTAAAGAATAGCGTAAATGATTAACATCGTATGTTCCGCTCTGCCTACGAACACATTTTATCGTTCAGAACGTGAATCTTTTAAATACGTAATTTTTAGAGGCAGTCCAAGCGCCTACTGATTATAATTATTTAGGAGGTACGCTCAACAGTTGTCAGTCGTTATTTTTGGCACCGTAACAACTTTGTCACCGTGTCTGTTCCCGACAGCCGCGTTGATGATAACTCGTGTAACTGACACGTAACGCCATTGATGGCGACAACATATCACGTCACAGTAATTACATTACATGGTCCCAATTATTAACCTATTGACCGCCCCAGTCGGATTAATAGCTACTACATACGTTTTCGTGTCCGTCCTGCCTCAATAATATTTATACGAATGAGAACTTATTTATGAACACTCTCTAAAATTCATAGGGACTTATGGTTACATAGGATTCGTTTTTTGTTTTTTATTTCAGTGCACGATCCTATTCGTTGGATATTTATTTATCGATTTATGAGCTGGGCGCTGAGAACAAGGCCATGGATATTAAACCCAGCGGTCAATAGGTTAAACGCTACCACAAGCATGGAAAAGAAAACAAATAAGTTTCCAAAGGTAATAGTGCTAAAAAAAAGAACTATCTCTAACAGTATTAAGTATACCGCACATTGTACATTGTTTATAACATTTTTACTGGTTCACACGAATATTGTCTTCTGCTCGAATCACATCACGTCTAATACAGGAAAATCCATAATACGTTTGCCCCTTCTTAGAATTTGAATGCTAAACCCTTTGTTGGAATGCTGCCCAAAAACTTACGCCCATCACATTAGACACCAATTTAATACAATTATTACTTCCTACTGTACACTTTATCTCTTTGGGCAAGTATCAGACAGTAACATGTTATTTATAACATCAGAAATAAGTTATCGACTTGTGAAAAATACATTAAAATATCGAACAATAATACTACTAGAATAGGAATCGTGGTAATGTAAAAAGGTATTCTTTGTGAAAATATACCATTCACATAACGAATAAATATGCCATCGAACTTACACCAATGTTGGCCGACTTCCGTTCATAATGAGCTTTGTGGTCTCCAGTAGATTATACCACCAAAATCAAAAGTCGTTTATTCAAACTAGGCTGAGAGTCAGCACTTTTTGAACCTTAAAATTACATAAGACAGTCCCCCAAAACCCCCGCCCGTCACCACTTCCTAGTGCTTTAGCTGGGAAGAAGTGGTGCAATAAAACTCCCCAGCAGCACAGCTGTCTGTTAAGTTGGAAGAACTTGATTCTATACAATAATAGCATATAATTAGCATTCAACAATAAATGAAAATTTTGTTAATATAAATATTTTTTATAGGTTTATACAGTCAAATAAAATAAACAATGATATGAAGTAACTCATATGACCTGTCAGTAGTTAAGCTAATTTTGGTGAAAGAACACAAACGTTGTCTTGAGTTAATCACAGCGACCAACAATTCTTATCGTTTAAGTAGTCGTTGATAGAATAGTATGCCTTAGAACAAAGATTTGATTTTACTTTCGCTTTAAACGCATTAAAATGTAAATCTAGCAAAGAAGAGGGAAGATTGTTATAAAATGTTATACCAAACAAATGAGTTATGAACTTTATGAAGCCGGTGAAAGGGAGCACATAGTTTTTCCTTATTTCTAGTATTAATATTATGAATATCACTTTTTTTAGTGTATAAGTGTATATTTTGCCTAATATATAAGATGTTAGCGAAGATGAATTGCGATGCCACCGTGAGAATACCAATATCTTTAAAAAAATCTCTCAGAGAAACTCTAGCACCTAGTTGGTAAATTGCACGAACAGCTCGTTTTTTAAGAACAAAAATATTTTTAATGTCAGCGGCTTTGCCCCACAGCAGAATGCCATAGGAAATAACTAAAATAGACTAACCGAACTGTATCAACGTCAGTGTATTGTCTTACTTTCCTGACGGCGTAGGCGGCCGAACTGAGCCACCATGTTTACTTCCTTCATCTTCTGTTCCAAAACTCAAACTCAAACTCAAAGCATTTATTTCAATTAAACCATTTACAGGCACTTTTGAATTGTCAAAAAGTCGATCAGTTGGAAAGTTGAAGCTAGTTGCCCATTCCAAAACGTAGATCTCTATGGAGAAGAACGGGCAAGAAACTCCACGGACACTCTTTTAAAATCAAGTTGAAATATTACAAAATCTTGGGAACATTATTCTTGTTGCTTCTGTATGTGAGAACAATGTAAAAAAATGTAATTATAAACAATTCTAAATACAAGATAAAAAGAAGCCCTGGAAGTTAGGAGATGACCAGTCTCAACCGACAGCGCCCGTTCACGAACTTGACGCGTGGATCAGCACCATCCAGCTCAACCATTTTGTAGGGAACCGAATGATCCAACACACGCGCCACCATCAGTGAGACATTTATGTGAGCATGACATACTCTCAACTGCCATGCTTTTTCAAGTCAAAGGCGACGTTTCCCCCGTTTACGTTTCTTCTTTCTTTTTTTTTTTACAGCGTTTGTACCAAAGCGTCTCTGTCCACATTGCCTATATAACCGTGAAGATCATAATTCAAATCACTCTATTCACTATTCACTATTTTTTTCCTGTAGTAATAACAAATATTTCTTAATCATCGGCTGCAATCATTTATTTATTTCATAAACAAAAATACATTTGTCCAAATATAGGAATACACCATGAACTTAATATTACTATCGTGATTACACTCAACCAAAGAAAACACTACAACGAGCATTCATAAATATAAAATTTTCTTAATCTAATTTTACTTGATAGATTATGTTATAACTAAGAATATTGTTAATTTGTACTTTAACACAATTCCGTAGCACTTTCTTAAGGTCTGATAGTTGATAAAAACACTTGTGTATGTGTTAAATATATAACAAAGCATTGTTACTATTGATGTGTACACATAGATATGTACTCACTAGTCATGTCCCCGCAGGCGCACATCGGAGGCGGGGTCGCACAGCGAGTGCGAGTCGGAGCCCTATCGCGTGGCGCCGCCGCCCGCCACCTACCCCGACTACAACAACATCAACAACAACCTCAACATACTCGACATGGACGACGACTCCATCAAGATCGAGGCCAGGCTTGAGGTAATACATCTTTAGATCAAGAACCTACAGAAGGTGCTGATTTGAGATGGGACTGTAAAGGCAGCTATACATTTATGCTATTGGAAATTGTTACCTTACTTTTGGACATACAAATAACGGTTCAATTGACTGGCTGAACTGGAGACAAAAACATCATTTTATTACTTTTTACCGCTGCTCTTCTTGCACCAATTCAAATTACCACTTGTAAACAATGAAATTCGACGACATCAAGAGCAATCAGCATTGTTTGAGCTATAATATGCAATGTGCGGCGTGGTGTGCAGTGGGCGGGCAGCCCGCGGCGCGGCGCGGGCGCGCGGGGCCCGCGCGCGGTGCGCTCGGCGTCGTCGGGCGAGTCGGCCGCGTCCACGCCCGTGCACGCGCGCCCCACCGCGCTCAAGAAGAAACGCAAGCCTCAGGTACTACCCACCTAGCATTTGCACCACACCTCCTAAAGAACACTAAGAAACTTTATTAAACAGCACTATTAGGTAGCATTGTCTGCACCGAAAATTAAAAATACTGCACTGGTTTCACTAGGCCTACACAAAAAAGACACCAAGCTTCTTAAAACGATGTTGGTTTAGCTTAAGATTATTATAAACGTTTTAGCACGGGAGTGGGCATTTCACCTTAATGGACATCTCACTAAATTCGATAAAAAAACATGACAAAAATAATTTTACCGTTACTTTGATCATTGATGAGGTTGTATTCTCCCTACTATTTCAAAAGTGCTTAATTGTAGCAACTTATTAAACCGTTCAATTTCTGTTTACATTTCATTTCTTCTAGACAGAGAGCGGTTTTGAAACCTCTCCCATCGTGGTATGTACCAAGTCCTCGATTATTTGGTTAGTGTCTTCGCACGGAACATTTGTCCAGCGTATGACGTCAACACCGCAAAGATGCTCCGTAAATGAATACGCTGCATTAGCTTCACGCCGCGTTGACGCAGCGATAGCGTTGCGATGACGTAGCGTCTACGCTGGACAAATACTAGATGCAAAGGCACCCTTAGTAACAACACCAAGATAGTCCCCATGTTTACATCGGGGGAGACCTTGGGTAGCGTATATCACAGTAGAATCATTTGGAGCGTAGCCAGTGATGTCATTTAGAGATTGCGCTGTACTGCATATTATTATTAGTTATCAACCGCAAGTCTATGGTAATTTGTCATTGATCGCGCCTTTATTTCGTAGTAGTAAAGGTGGTTTTCATAGCTCATGTGACGTTATTGAATTGACCGTACGTATTCATGGCTGTAAATTAAATTAATTACCACATAAATTGTTTGAAATCATTGTTGGTATTTATGATAGTGACATAGACTAAATATTTTAATGGTTTGTTGTAGGACTGGCGCACTAAGGGTGCGTATAGACCAGTGGAACTAGAAGCTCCTTCCTCGGACGAACCTCTTGCGGAAGCGCCCTGCGATAACCTGCCTGTTTCTGACGGAGGTAGGTCACATATTTACAATATGTAATACAACATATTTATAAGAACTCAACTAAAAAATAAACTGCTATAGTTTATTTTTTACAAGCCATTAATTTCCCACTGCCTCCCTATTCTCTTTCCACCTCTCTGTTCAGAGATGCCCAGAACCCTATTAAACATAGAAGACAAAAATTTAATTTAAATTATTTTTGTTTTGTAGTCTTTTTAAGTCGTTAAAAATAGTGTAGGTAAAAATTGCAAAATTGTAGCTGTTAGCCACAACTTTATAATTTTTAAACAGTTTCGAACCTAAAATTATGGATAAACGACGCAACTATTCTGACTTAAATTTTGTTGGTAAATACTTATTATTGTTGATACCCAAGATGGCCTAATATTAACTTGTAATTTTTAACCGACTTCAAAAAAAGGAGGAGGTTCTCAATTCGTCTGTATGGTTTTTTCTTAGGTTTGTTACCTCAGAACTTTCGACTGGGTGAACCGATTTTGATGAATCTTTTTTTATTTGAAAGCTAGTGCTTCACGTGTGGTCCCATTTCAATTTCATCTAGATCTGATGATGCGTTTCGGAGACAGACAACGGAACTCTTCAAAATATAACAGTAAATCAACCGCGATTGCTGCTATCGCGTAAATATGCATTGTTTTGACCCCAAGGATGAAGAAACTTCGAATTAGTAGGGTAGGTACTATAACTAAAAAAGTGAAAATAAAAACTTTTACAAAAAAAAACAGCCGACTTCCGAAAAAACACTACAAAGTGAAAAATAACTTTAATATCGGAAGGCAGTGACAAAAACTTAAAATACATATCCAAAGTCACCGACTTCCGAAATTAAAGTTATTTTTCACTTTGTAGTGTTTTTTCGGAAGTCGGTTGTTTTTTTTTGGTAAAAGTTTTTGTGTACTCATCTTACATACTTCATCTCATTTTTATTTATCTAAAACAAAGTTCTAAGACAGAACAGAATTTTCATCAAAACTGAGTGTGCCTAATATCCTGTAGTGCCCGAGTCGCCCCTAGCGCCAGTGCCGCCGCCGCAGGTCGCGGAGCCGCCCCTCATCGACATGGACCCCAAGGACTCGAAGCCCGTCAGCAAGCCCAACGGTGACATCAAACCCCTCAGAAGAGAATCCAAAGGATTTAGGTAATACTCATATCAAATAATTAGTAACACCATTCAACCAAAACCATTGGAAACAGCTTTGATCCCCGGATCGGTCAAAGTGTTATTGGGGTTTTTCCATCAGGAATTCCTCTGGCGTTAATGTCCTTCTTACACTTAAAGATAAGCATCAAGCTTTTAGGAAACTTAAACTTCTATGTTTACGTTAGTTATATTTATTACTTTTCAGTTAATTAAAAGCTTATTAAAAAGGATTTTTTTTTTGGCGTCAGTTTCGCTTCGGGGCTGAAATATAACTTTAAAAACAACCGATTGATACAGTTTAAATTTGACAACTGCTCTATTCATCAGTTTCGGTTTTCGCCCTGAACTCTCATCTCAATAAATTCACCCAATATCCAGTAAACTGTCCCGTTCAACTGGCGAAATGAGGGTGTACATACAACCACCAACCATCCGTCCATTTCTGCTCAGCTCTTCTGGAATTACAGGCGTGATGTTATGTCTGCGATGTGGCGTTCATGATCCTTCGTGCCAGAGTTGTTCGAACTAGGGGTAGGGATTATCTCAGGGAATTATCCCTGAGATGCATCTCAGGGATAATTCCGCCGCAGGGATAAGCCTTTGTAACTGATCTGCCCAAGCTACCATAATTATATGCATATAATTATGGCAGCTTGGGCAGATCAGTTACAAAGGCTTTCTGATACCAAATTCGATAACAATCGTTGCAACTGTAACGCAATCGCATTGAGATGCAGTATAGTACAGAAAAAGAAGTGTTTTTTATCCAGGACAACAAAACATCGAAGGCTGTAAATATCTCATAATATTGAAAAGTTAATTTTTTATTCGATAAACCACAGTATAGTTACTTCCGCCCGTAGTTAATATACTGAATAAATGCGGGTTGCTGACCGCACAGTCATCTGTACCGCACCGGTGACATAAATTTAGCCGTTAAATTATGAGACGAGGTAGTACCGGAGTTGAGCGATTTATGAAGCGGAGGATCGAAATAAAATATTGTTGATTATTTATGATGGATTATCATCATCATACATTAATAATGCGTTAAGACATTGCCAACGTCAAATAGTGTTACTATACTAAAGATATATTTTGTAATACATCAGTGAGTATTTACTGATCAAGCCTTCGTTTCCTGAAATCAAAATCCCGTATTTTTAAGAATGTTCACATTCCAATCTCATCCTCAATTTGTTGAAAATTCTTCCAATTTTCATAAATTTTTGACAAACATGTCGCTGAGATGGATATGTTAAACGTTTTTAATTACGGGCATTGGCTATCTGATCTTCGATCGTTACAATAAACAAAACTTAGAGAGTAATACCACATTTCTGTTTGATATTTCCATGGACGTTGAGTGAGTTGGAAAACGCTCTCTTCGCTCAGGGACGGGGAATCCTAACAATATTGAATGTGTATGAAAGTTTCCCAATTGCCCACCCAGGATAGGCTCCGCGCGCCGCGTGACGGCGGGCGCGCCGCTCACCAACGGCTCGCTGCTGGCCGGCGACGGCGACCCCGACTTCGGCACGCCCGTGTGAGCACGCGGCGCGCCACTGCGTGCTACGAGCCACCCTGTGCACGGGCACATTAGTAGTGCGAGTGAGCTAGTTCACCCGCCAGGGCGTCGATCGACGTACTTAGTATTATTCGATCTCAGTCTGCGTGTAATGGCCTACCCAATTTAGATTTAACAGTATTTTCCTTCTTCTACGCCGAGGTGATACCCGATTTTGAGTGCTTATTTTTAATTTCGTTTACGATATGACTAAGGGAGTAGTTTACGCGTAGACTTGCGCTCAGTCGCTTTTGTGTGTCCATAAATAAAGAGATCATGAGATTAGTCGATTAGCCGACTGTTTGGAATTTTGGATATCCAATCACGAGCATTCATACCATATAAATGTGAATCATTGCCATTATGCGGAGCTAAGAGTTCATCTATTTATTGGTAATTTTTGGTTGTTTATTGATTTGTATCAGTTTGACTTGTTCGACTTTAAAATCTTAAATATTAAGCCATATAGAAAATTATATAAGTATATGCCCAGCAAAACTTATAATTTATTTGTAATGCACAAAACTGTTATTGCCAACGAAATATTGATGGATGATTATGAACACCCGACTTGTTAACGTGTATTCCTTACATTCACTAAACGCAAACTAATCACACATTAAATATTGTCAAGTTGCCAAACAGTATACATTTACTAAACTGAAATCGGGTTCAACGTGATTAATGAGGACGAACGGAATGCGACAGCTGATAGTATCTCACACGTTTGATCAGAGCACATTGCGACCTTTTCTTAATCAAATAAAACTATATCTCATCCATCAGCATGCAATAATAGTCTCTATATACTCTTTAGAATTGAAGTTTAAACGTTTAAGAATTTAGACAATTTTAATAATCTCAACCTGCGCCAACCTGATTTATTACAATTTATTTTCGTTGTTTTGTTTATTTTTGTAACATTTTGTGTACATATTGTTTTAGATTTTGATTGTATATTTTAATATATAAAAAAAAGAATTCTATGTGTAAAATATTAGAGCAAATGAAGGAAATTCAAATCAATGTGACGACTGATAAATAAAATAGTTAACAGTATCCATTTTTTACATTCTTATTTAGCTTCTACGTGTGTATGTTAATTGACAAGCGGGATAACCATGAGATTAAAAATAATATTAAAAGTGAGCTCTTAAGAATAAGATATTACAAGTTAACGTGTTGTATTCAAGTAAAAATATATCTTTTTAACCGATATTTTAAGTAGATATAAAATCCTCTACGACATTTAATACGTCGAACGGTCCATGGTGAGTATAATTATAATACATATCAGCACGCCTCGCTGAGCGTAAAGACTAACTGACAACTGTCTAGTAATCTGGACAACTGCCAATAATATTTCCGCACAATATACTCGTATATAAATGTGTGCGTGCCTACAACCAGTAGATAAACAATTAAAATTAGAATAACACCTTAATATAAATATTGAACAGTTATTATTTACTTGAACTTTTGTCAATTTTACCAAGTCGTGGAATCAAGTGATTGGCTTCACATTATGGCTCCTAGTACATTTATTAGTAAGACAATCAGTTGAGTCTGTTCTTGTGTAGATAAAGTTCTGTCATGTCACGCATGCACACGTACTGCGCCGTGTCAACGTCTCGTAATGTTTTTACAATAGAGTTATGTAATGGCTCATAAATTTAATAGTGTCTCGCTAGACTGCAGTCGAGTCAATGACATGCACGTGATTTTATAAATTGATAGATAGACCGTTTCTAATACGGCTGCATTTCACTCGCTGTCGAGTGACTGCCGCGCTATTTTATTCTTAATATAATGTCTACAACTAAGAACAAACTCGCATTTTATCACAAGTTCTTTGATTCTCATGTTCTTTAAATAGATGCTAGAATCTATATTATTTTATGTGCATTCATCGAGCTATGTCATCTATGTATTTTTTAATTTATAATGCAGGGTGGCAGGGACATGAACGCAGAACTTGTTACCATGGATTTAGAACATGATTGTGAACCTCCGAAACCCATGAACCGTTGAAAATTTTCGTCCGTTATTAAAAAAAAAAAAACATCAGCTGATCCATACATATTGACCACATGGGCATTGCAGCAGGCTTAGCACGAGCACCGATTTGTCGATGGAAGATGAATGATGATGACAAATGATGTACAATAGGAGAAGATAGCTATGTTTTTCTATTAATTATCACAGTTATGCGTTCTAAACGAATCATGATTTTGTAGATAATCGTATATACTTTGTGGCCGTCGAGTAGAAAGTTTGTTATCAGTGTGATTTTAACAGTTTGGGAAGAAATATTCTTCTGAAATAGTCTACATTTATAAAGACCTAGACAAGCATCGTTAGAAACGAAACACAAAATGAGAGATTATAAAAGGATATCTACGGTGCGATGTCAGAAATGGAGAAACGAAATGTCACTATGTATTGAAAAACCACTGTCTATTCTTTAGAAATAGAAAGCGTCATGCTAAGCCTGCAGGAGGTATCTAGATCATGCGCTGAATTCAGTTACAGTTTGCGCGTCGATGACCCTGCCACCCTGCATAAAGCTTTTATTATGTATTGAACATTCCACGCCTGCTGTTGTCACGTTTTAATGATTTGCTTACATTATATTTTTATTTAATTTACATCTAATGACAATATGCCTATGTATTATAAACGAACGTATTAAATTTATATTGAAAATAAATGTAGTATTCTTTAACTGATTGTCTGGTCGGGTGAACGACTGATATGGTCATCCCGGCTCTTTTTTAGTAACCCTAAGGTTGACTTCCATTTTTGGCAGATCTGGCTGCAATATCTTACGCGAAGCTGTTGGCATTGTTGTTTCGCCTGTATCTAAATAACTGGGCTTTTGAATTCGATCTCCACCAATAAAACACACAGAGGAATTGAGAACTCTGAGGCTGTAGTGTGAGTATCATTTTCTTATCTCGATCAAACGCATCGAGCGCGTTCGGCGCCTGGATTGGTGACGGACCAATCGAAGCGCCGAACGCGCTCGATGCGTTTGATCGAGATGGTAAAATGAAACTCACACTAGGGCCACAGTCCTTTTGAAGTTGGTAAAACAAACCAAAGCAAGTCTATATTGCTAAACATCATCATTTCAGCCGAAAGACGTCCATTGTTGGTCATAGGAAGGGCTTTGCCATAATTGCCACGCTTGGCAGGCGGGTTGGCAATAGCAGTATGGTGGTCAAATGCATGGAGAACACAGCTGAATCAATTAATCTGCCTAGCCTTTTCCCAACTATGTTGGGGTCGGCTACCAGTCTATCCGGATGCAGCTGAATACCAGTATTTTACATGGAGCCACTGCCTATCTAACCTCCACAACCCAGTTACTGGGTAACACGATACCCCTTGTTAAAACTGGTTGTCGGAGTTCGGGCTTCTGTCGACCCGTAACGACTGTCAAATATCCACGAATGACAGCCGGTACCAACGCCTCAATGTGCTTTCCGAGGCACGGAGGAGTCTCGGTATGTAAAGATGGTCACCAATCCACCGACCAACGCCGACAAGCGTAGCTTAACCTGATGGATCGACCCGTGTGGCTGTTATTACGTAGCCAGGAGCCCGCAACTGCCCATTCTCTAGTAAGTCCCATAATCGCCTTTTAAGACACCAGGGAAAAGTAATGGGATGGTGCTATTCTTTCATAATCAAAAAATCGAAATCTAAATATTTTATTTCACATAAACCCGCAAGGGCACTTATGTAACGTCAGAAGCTAGGTGCACGGTTCCAATTTGTCGCTTCCTTTGGAGAAGAGCCGGCAAGAAACTCCACGGCTACTCTTTGAAAAACAATTGGCTTTTACAATGTTTTCAAATTACAGTGAACTTTACGTCCGGCAACAGTTTCAAATCTGAGAACTATCTGCCGTAATTGAAAAATTCTTTATGCATTAGATAGCCCAATTCTTAACGAAGGTTATCGGCTATTTAGATAACATCATCCTAAGGACCGAGTTAAACTAAAAAATCAGATAGAACACTAAGCGCAAACGAAGTACCTAATAGTGCGAGCAAGCGATGGGGTCCGATGCGATGGGTCGTGGGCCCAAAATTTCACGAAGACGGAGTTTTGGGCAGAAGCTAGTGATTCAATATAATAATAGGCCACCACGACAGGCTTCCCATCGTCACTACCTCAACTTTCCATTCTGGTTGGTCAACTCACACGAGGTTTTGAGGGCTTCTAAACAAGACGCGAGCGGCGAATGTCTACTGTCTATTGTCTCGTGATTATCAAAGTATGAAAAACAAAAGGTTTTTCTATGGTTATAGCTGAAATATCCTTTATCTTAAAAACAATGGGCACGCCACCAAAAAAAAAAAAAGATCTTAATAACAAGTCAGAAACCCAGACGCTTGTGAATGTTTTTATTTTTCTCGAATACATGTAGGTACCTAGCCAAAAAAACACAAGACTTATTTCCGTTAAGTTTTCATAATAGTCTCACGTGAGTCGCGTCGCGCCTGTTTGCAGGAGCCTTTAGGCATGCCAGGCGATTGGCTAACAAAGTCAGAAACGGCTGTATTTAACGCCTTTCTGTAGCGCAAGAGAACCCGTTTGTCTACTCGTGTGGTAATACAGTTCCCAAAGTATACATACATAAAGTCACGCCTTCTTCCAATGGGGTTAGGAAACGCTGAGTACATTATTCTATACTATTAGGAAAGCAGAAAGTACAGAACACCACCTGCTACGATTATTTTGTGAAGTATTTAGATGAAGTCGGATAAAATCTGTTATATGTATAAGTAAATGAATATTCTGCTCCTATACAATCCTGGCCTAAGTTATTGCAGCTTACAAGCACGATCCCGAGCCAGTATCCCGGAAGATATATATTTTTATGCCGTTGAGTGGCAAACAAGGAGGCGGTTCACCTAATTGTTGTCACCGCCGCCTGTGGATATTTTAGACAATCAGCTGCAATACTAAAAGGACAGTACCTAGGTACCGGAATCCTTGCATAGGAGTGCACCCGATAAGCTGCAGCGTTGTAGAACAAAATAACTATTAATGCATTATGTGGCGATTATTCAAACTTGGCGTCTTGGGATTTTGACAGTACGTGTATCGTAGAACGAAACGTAATCAAATGTTGCCCGGCTCTGCATATTATTAATTATGGTACATATTTAAAAAAAATACCTTGGAACTAAAATACGTAGGTTTTTTTTTTTTTTTTGAGTTTGGCTTCACACGATTTGTGCATTTAGCCAGTATCAAGTAATTTTTCTTTTAAATCAAGTAAATGGCCCGATATCGGGCACGAAGTTACAAAACAGTCATAGTCGTCTTTAGTCAGTCAAGTCAAAGTTATTGTAAAGCGATAGTAACTTTACAACAACCTAATAGGAGTTTTTGGGGGGAACACGAAAAGTCCACGTTAGTCACTTATTTTCACCTTCACTACACTTGTGCACTCACACGTAACTAAATTGAATAATTCACTATCAAAATTATACAATTTAATTTGCTATTTCACTAAATTCCATGAAAATGAAAATTCGTGCGACATATTCCAACGCGATCCCGCCAAAAACTCATACGTAGGTTTAGTCAGTAGGAATTTAAAATGTTTGGAAAACCGTTACGTTTATCCATACGAGTGGAGGTGGAGCCATAACAGCCAATATCTTACAATTACATTACATAACGCAAATTTTAGAATATGGTGGCTAAAAGCTAAAACCTATTTACGACAGGGATATATACAACGAGTAACGGAAAGGGTATATACATACCAAGAGCACAGCTTCTTTGGATAATTTCAAACGATATTGGAAGGGTTTTTAAATCCTATCTCTACATGTTCGGAAGTTATGAGAATTTTTAATACATTGATACCAGAAACCGAACTTTTGAAATTGAAATAAAGACATCGCTCGGAAGAGATTTATCAAGATATTGGCAAGTAACGTGGAAAGTTATTGACCTACATAGTGCGGTGACACGTTTGTTATGATTTGAATTTAAGGATAGCAATAGGGTTTCTGTTACACCCTGTATAGAAAGGTACACCAAGAGCATTTGTATAGAATATGTAATCTAATATATAAAATTTCCATGTCACAATGTTAGTTATCGTACTCCTCCGAAACGGCTTTACCGATTTTTACCAAATTTTATACGCATATTCAGTAGGTCTGAGAATCGGCTACTATCTATTTTCCATACCCCTAAGTGATAACAAATAATTTATAAGGCAAAACAACGTTTGCCGGGTCAGCTAGTAGTACTATAGATAACAATAGCGTCGGACTTACACACCAATTAAATTGGTGTGTAAGTCCGACGTTAAATACCTACATATCACACACCTTGATCTTAAGGGAGCTAAAGGAGTTTTGTTGGGTTTTACGCTTATCATTGAATTGCTTAACTCGCTACCTATCGACCAATAAAACAGATTTAAAAGTATTTTTCTAGTAGAACTTGCAAAGCAAATATGTATACTTACTTACCTTACCAGTGCATAGGAAAACGTTTAACAGTTTTTGACCTTTTCTGAAGAAAGTGCTTTTTTGAGTTAACTCTATTTAGATCTAGGTATGCGAGTAGGTAATACATGTTTTTTAAATGGTAAAAGAGATTAATAGATCCTAATCAAGATTTGGTGGACTTATTACCGTTCCGCTACTGTTTTTATATTGTTGTGAAACATTTCAAAATGTAAATGAATTCGGCATGATTCGTGAAAATATCATTGGAAGTGGAAGATCAATGTGAACTAGCAGAAATGGTACAATTTAAAAATATAAATTGGTCACACTTGCGACTGTCATCCATTCTCATAATTATTATTATTGAAACAGATTGTCTAATGGCCAAGCCTATTTTTCGCGTATAATATTTTGTAGCGATTGTTATTTACCTTTGTTATAGTTTGAATCGAAAGTTTTTCATTATGGTTGTCAAAGTATATATCAGTGGTATTTCTGGAAACAAAGAGGTAAGTATGTTTAATATTAGAAAATCCTGGGACGGCCGGGGTGCTTTTCTCAACTTTTACCAAAGCTGATTCATGTAATTACTGTTTTTGATTACGTGAGATATGGCACTTTTTAGGTGAAGAAACGACAGCAGCGTGTTTTGATGATACTGGATTCCAAAAGCATAAAATATGATGTCATTGACATAACGGAACCAGGAAAGGAATCTGTTAAAGAGTTTATGCAAAACAACTCGACATCGAACGGCGGTACAGTAAGCGACCCCAACCCGCGGTCTGCGCTGCCGCCGCAGGTCTTCAACGATGACGAGTACTGTGGGGTATGTTTTATGTTTACATTAGTCATATAAATTAGCAGCAAAACTATTTCGCAATTTAAAAAGTACATAGATGACTTGGTATTTTTGGTATGTTGCCATCTGTTTGTATATTGTTTCTTTGTTACATGCTTGTGTAGGAACTGTTTATTGTTTTAATTTGTTTATAAATTCACTTCTTTTCATACAAACCTTGTCAAAGTTGTGCAAGTTTTGCTTGGTGAAAAACCTGTAAACAATACTGTTCTTAGCAGCATTCATTATGACTTTCAGGACTATGAACTGTTTGACCTTGCAAATGAAGTGGACACTTTGGAACAGTTCTTGAAGATGGAAGCACCACCTGAGGAACCACCACAAGTTGAAAATGAACAGGTATTGTAATACTTAATTTGTTACAATTCTTTGTGTCTCAATTGTTTCGTGATTGCCCAAATCTTCGACAAAATATTATAGGAGATAAAATAAATTCATAAAGTCTTCCTTGTTGTAATGTGTACAACCTCATGTATTTATATTAAATAGGGACATTATAACTTTCCTGTTCATTCTATTTTGAGTTGCAATGTAGTTGTACCTATAGAAGAGAATTGTAACTTGCATGTGTTGTTTAAGGAAAAGGCTGTCAATGGCGATGTTGAGGCTGAAAGCAAAGAAACTGAAGTAAGCCCAGAAGAGAAAGTTGATACAACTGAAACTACTGAAACTAGTGATACAACTGAGACCGCTGAGGCTGGTGATGACAAAGAGAAAACACCAGAGAAAGAGGGCACCCCTGCTAAAGAAGCTTCACCCACAAGAGACGCAAGTGGCGCAGCATCTAAAGAAGGCACTCCTGCTAAGGATGCGGATGAGGATGCTAAAGGCGATTCAAAAGAAAAGTCTCCAGAAAAGGAACCAGAAAGACAAAAATCGGTGGAAAAAGAAGGCACCCCAGAGGGAAAGGCTCAGTCTCCTGAAAAAGAAACTGAAGTTGAAGCTAAACAGGCTTCAAAAGAAAATTCTCCAGCGGTGGATGAAGTTAACGAAAACGGTACAGTCAGTTCGCGCGAGCATTCTGCAGAAAAAGAAGCTCACACCACTGAAGAAACAGAGACTGCAGAAGTTAAAAAAGAAAACCCATCCGAGGCTCTGATCGAGAGTGAGCAAGTCGCTGCAGCTGAATAATGGACTGAACATTTACTTGCTTTTCAGCTCAAATCAATCCCTATTAGCACTAAGCAAGCACTATTCATTAAGTTCTGTTATTTATATTGCATCATCATCATCACTTCTTTGTTAAAGTCATTGTATATAATGCAGAGAAGTATTTGTTTAGAATCATGTTATACAAATAGTTACATTTTCATACAATGTGGCCTATTATCGTAAATCATTAGAATTAGAATGAAATTAATCAAATTTTTTCTATGAAGTTCCAGAATAAGATTTCTATGTAACAATTTTATCCTCCATTAAGGCTTGTATTATTTTTAAAGTATTAATTTTATTTACAATTTGCTTATTTTCTCGAGTATTCTTTTGTGTACAATGGGATATTTTTAAATTAATTTTATTATGATTTTTTATAAGTGAAAGTAATTGATTCACGAGAATGATCTTTTCTGCTATTACTCGTCTTGTTCGATGCAAAATCAAAAAGCCATTACTTCGACTAGACTGCCATGAAATATAGTATTATTTATTTACATTCATTATTTACACCGTAGTCGCATAAATGATCATTCTCTACGGAAATGCACTGCTTTTTATTGTAATAAATTACTTATCTCATGACAAATTTATTCATCATTTTATTAATTTTAATTAAAGACAGTTTTTTTTAACAATTTTTCATATTAATTATAAAAAATACGAACGAAACACTTATTTTATTTATCTCTTGCTTTATTTACGTTTTATTAGTGTGCAAACAAAACCGAAAGAAATTTTCACGGTTAAAGAACATGTAGGTCACAATAAGTATAATTACTTAATTTGAGCTAGTACTCCAATGGATTAACATCATTTTTTTTTACATTTCTAGATGGTTCGTTCTTTCACTGTAACAGTCAAGGTCGCAGATGATGTCGAAAACTTACGCTTTCAAAATCATTGTGCATCTTACGGAGTAATCGTTTTTGTACCCACTCTTTAATGCGTCAGCGTCATGCACAGTTTGGTAGACAAAAACATGCGATACCAGTATACAGGTGAGTTTTTGAACAGGAATCACTGGCAGCCATGCTAACAGTTCGAGAGAGGATCGATTTCTATAAAGTACAACTTGTAATTTTCAATGATAATGTGTAAGAGATGTGAGGCACTAATTATAGTCTCAAATACCACTCTATGACTCATTCATAATGGGAGGTTTAGGAGAGTACTTCGAGCTACTTTTAGAAAATAGCAAATTTTGACGGTATTAGTAATTATTTATGGTATTCTACACATAACGCAAGTATTTTTCATTAGCAAGATTAAATCACACAATGAAATCGTACAATGTCGTGACGCCCATCCTTCCTACACACGAGGGGTGAATGAGCGGTCACGCAGTCGTTTGGAATAAATTAATTAGTTACGAGCATGCGATACGATTGTCCGGCCACCTACTCAACACCATGTGCTTAGCCCACCGCGCCGCCTCTTTGGCTAACTAGCGTAATTCCCGCAGCTGATTGGAAAATGCCCTATTTTCATTGAGAAAAAACGCGGGTTTTTTTATTTTTGATAAAAAAATAGTCCTAGCACAAAAAGGTCTTATATATTTATTGCTGTGTGTTAAATTCCATGATAAATAAAATCAGTTTGGATAAGAGCGAGGACAGGCCGCTAACTTTCGTTTAGTAACACACGGTAATGATGCACCCTACGGAAACACTAATAAGTATGGAATTCAGTAGGCGCATTCACTCGCTACATATATGGGTACCGACTACGACACTATGAATGTCCATGAACTTCATCGTGGGGTAAACGAAACTGCTCATCCGCATATATTTCATGATAACATATCTCACCAGTTTCCCGCGTCTGTGTAGGTCAAGTAGTAGTCTAGTATAGGTACTGACTGCATTGTTGATGACTATAGTCTAGAATTCAGTGATTCCCGCTCGGTCCTCAAAACAAATATTTATCTGACTACCGATAGTTTTCCGAGTTGTGCAGCATGACTGCATGAGAGATCCTAAGTGTTGACAGCGCTCGGTAGCACTTCACTTAACGTACGAATACAATATGACCTACGTGAATGGTATTTGATATCTAATCGTTCCGGTATTTCTTTTCCACTTTATGATAATCGAATCAAGATTTCATATCTTGTCACTTCTGGAATGCAGGCTAGGCGTAAGAGTGAGGTCACACGGGCGTAGCGGACGTTGCTTTGTCGCACCGCTATAATTTGGACGGCCTGTAAGTGCTGCATCACAACACAACGCCGCTAACATGGCGTCGCAGCGTTTCGGTGTTGGGGAGTATGTCTTCAACGCGGCTCTGCGCTGCCGCTCCGGCGTCGCACCGCATCATTCCTCATGGCTTCGTCTCTGGCAGTCTATCCGGAGAGAAAATAATATTACGATAACTGACAGATGCACGACGTAGGCTTAGTAACGGGGTCCCGTGAGCAAATATTTTGTACAAAACCCAAAAAAAAAACTTGTAATTTGAAGTCGTTTAGGTTCTTAGCAGACATGTTGCTTTTAGTATTAGCAAGTAGGGATAATTCGCATGTGTGCTAAGGCCCTTTGAGTTTGGCCTGATTTTTCAATAGCCATTTCGAAGTTTTTTTTTTTTTAGACAAAACCAAACAAACAAAATAATGCCAATTTAACTAACTCTTACTTAACAACGGACGAGGAGCCGAACCCGAAGATTCGGTTTCGGTTGAAAATCGTGTTTTGGTCGACCACGTGAAATTAAACTGCTCGGGTTCTGTTTAGAAGTAGACATCCTTGTTTTTTCATTTTTGGGAATTCCACCCCTAAGACGTTTGTATAAATTGAGGAGTTCTAAACTCCATCTCCAAAGTTATAAATCGGATCCCCACTAAATTACTTAATGAGACCAACACATACACCAAAAAATGGAAATTTCGAATAGTCGAATTTAGTAATACTTATACAATGATTGAAATTAAATTTTTCTTCCGTTTCTTTTTTTAATTTGCAGGTTTGGCTTTTGTGTTCATTCAAATGTGATTCGCGATCGGAACACGGTATGTATTTACAGGCTTGTACTTAAGCGTTAAAACCCCGCTAAGTTTATTTATTCGCATTGAATGACTATTTCTACAATTGGATGCTAAATGAATTCTTTTTTATTTGAAAGATACAGCGTACTTAGTCTCATAATAATTTAGTGAGGATCCGATGTATAACTTCGTAGATGGAGTTTAGAACTCCTCAATGAACACGTACCTCATTTCCAATCATATTTTTATGCACATGTAACCTGACACATACAACATACAAACGTAAGATAATTTTAATTTCGCGGCCTCCTTGGCACACCCGCACACACGCGGGCAAAAGCTAGTATTGTATAAATCATTAGATCTATATTCAAAAGCTAGTATTGTATAAATCATTAGATCTATATTCCTATCTATGCCAACGAGATTAAAAATCTGCAATGCAAGTTCTTTCTAGTATTATTGGTGCTTGTGTGTACCTACTGCCAATTCGACTCAAGTTTGCCGGTGTGGATGTAACCTACGTGTTGTGAATGTGTCGTTTGCATAATATGCTACGGTTTCCTTGAAGAGCGGTTCCATCATGAAACTTGTCATCTTCACCCACCAGTATTTGACATTATTATTTACTTGATTAATAGCCATTAATGCCCCCCAATGCTTGGCAAAGGCCTCCCTACTCTCTTTCCACCTCTCTGCTCTCCTCCGTCCTTGGCAGCTCTAGACACAGAGCTGCCAAGGACCAATCTTTATTAAAGGCGTCCAGCTCATCCCACCATTCGTCTGGCCCATTGATCGTTTGGCATACGGCAGATGTGCGGCAAGCGTGGCAGCTTTTCGAGTCACATCAGTAATTTTAGTGATGGAACAGATTAATATATTATATAAGATACTCTTAACCCAGTCCACATTTGACATTTTGGTGTAAAAAACGCTCTGTATTTGGACAGCCGTCATTGTGTGACCGTTCACTGCTTTCTTAGTAAACCAGAGTCTACAGTAGTACAACAACTGTTTGCTGTTTACCGTAAATTTGAGATGAACGGGTACGTCTAATGCCACTTAAGCAACATTTATGCTCAAAGTATCAACTTGACGTATCATGCTCATGTGCGGTCGCCGCTCCTTGGCAAAAATGTACAAAGAACAACAAAAAAAAGTACAAGCGAAAATGTTATTTATTCAAGATTAGTACTTTGAGCAAATAAATTTTCTTAATAATTTATTCTACGTTTAACTTATCATAGTAAAATAAATATGGAATAACATGATATAAAATCTATAATGGAAATGTAAACATTCAGGTATCTAATTATTTTCATTGCGTCAATAAAGCTACAATGAAGTATCTCTATGAACAGCCTCTATTATAGAACTTTCAGTTCGTTCATATATTTTTTTTCATAACTGGAGAGGGTGGATTACTGAAATCCTTAAGGAGGGCCTCGCCGGGGAACTCAGCTATGTTTCTATGTCGTATGTCTACGTCGGGGCGTTCGTCTAGGAGGCAGGCTTGTATGTTTTTGTCTAGCGTTACTAATCTTTGGCGTGAGGTTTTGTATTCTTCGACCAAGCTGAGGTTTCGTTTGATGCCGTCGACCAGTTTGACGACAGAGTACTCGCCCATGGCGGCGCCCTCCTGTAGCTTGGTGCCGGCGATCCTGGCCACGGACGACTCCTTGACGTCGGTGATGAGCTGCACGGCCCACAGGCGCAGGTTGTTCAGGATCGTGACGGGCCCCTCGTACTCGTTCGGTACGATGCCGTCCACCTCGGACTCGAAGAACGACAGCAGTGGGAACCATATTCGCGTCCTGGAATACATACTGTTCAAATATTAATGATACCACCTGAAATTGATTTATTTTGATGAGGTGAATATTTCATGGTTGGCTAAGTGTCGCTGTGAAGTTGTTTTTTTTTTTCACTTATTTGATATGGTTTGCAGTAAATGACACACGAGGGACATGTGAATAATAATCTATGAAATCGTTGGTTGAGCTTTCAGCCTTGCGTAAAGGCTCCTACACACTATGCCGACGGACCGGCCGGCGGGCATACCGCCAACAAGCCCGGCGGCATACTTGGTTTCTGCGGCAATTTCCGGCGGCCTAATAACGCCTACAGCGTACCCGCAAGGCAAAAACCCTCCGGCTGTGCCACCGGCATGTGTGTAGGAGCCTTTGTGCATGCAAAAGCAACGTCGAACTACTTTCTTTGCTGTGTCTGTCACGGTTGCCATGGTTTCTATTTTTTCCAATTTGCAAATGCAATCACTAAAGCCCAGAAAATGACAATGTACACTGAGTTAATGAAAGATTTACCTGGAAGAGTCGTTCTGCATGAGAGCTTGGTTGTTGGAGAGCGTGTGATAGTACAGGAAAAGTCTGGAAGTGATGTAGAAGGCGATGAACACATCGATGGAGTAGTGCTCGTGCGCCGCGAGGATGAAGAAGATGCCGAACATATTCATCACCCACGTCAGGATGTGCAACAGGTATAAGTTGCGGGAGGTATCTGGAAGCACAAAGAGTTAGTTAGTGTATACGAACTATACGGTGATGATCGTTTCGTAAAAAAAAAACCACTGACGACTTCGCGTTTTTTTATGACTTGACATCGAGATTACATCACTTTATGTAAGCTTAATATATCAATTAATATGTATAAGCGTATTATAAAAATAAACCTTCCGTAATATACCTATACATATATTCTCTAAATGATGGAGAAAACCGCATCAACATCTGTTTCGTAGTCTAGAAGAACAACGCGGTTACGCAGATGGTCACGAATAGCGACGTGATTCTGAATCCCCTTAGTTGAATTTTGTCATAGGCTATTTAAAAAAATAAATGCTGTCCCATACATACTGCCACCCTGTAGATAAGATAATTCTCCATGGCACGCAACTTTCAACTTAACTAAGTTGCTATTTAGTTCAGTATGACATTGTATTGATATTGGCGCAAGTATTTTGCTGGTCGCCTTAGTTTACACGTAACGACGACACACGACAAAGTTTAATTAACAAAATAACACATTATGTCCTTCACCAAGTTCACATTCGTTTTACCTACTATGTTAACTGACCTCATTGTCATCTACGCGCAATTCCCGGCCCATTTAGATGTCTTCATAAATCAATCGGGGCGTAGCCTTTTCCCAACTATGTTGTGGTCGGCTTCCAGTCTAACCGGATGCAGCTGAATACCAGTATTTTACATGGAGCGACTGCCTATCTGACCTCCACAACCCAGTGACCGTGTAATACGATACACATTGGTAAGACTTGTTGTCAGACCTTCGGACTTCAGAATACTAGTATCGACTATCAAAGATCTACAAATAATAACTGGGACCAATTTCTTAACGTTCCCAAGATTTTGTAATATTTCAACTTGATTTTAAAAGAGTGTCCGTGGAGTTTCTTGCCCGTTCTTCTCCATAGAGATCTACGTTTTGGAATGGGCAACTAGCTTCAACTTTCCAACTGATCGACTTTTTGACAATTCAAAAGTGCCTGTAAATGGTTTAATTGAAATAAATGCTTTGAGTTTGAGTTTAACGTGCTTTCCGAGGGCCGGAGAAGTCTCGATAAGTTATGGATGGTCACCCATCTTCGAACCGATCGCGGCAAGCATAGCTTAACCTTCGACCGTCCCGTACGGCGATTATTATGTAGCTAGGAGCGAATTTTTATATTATGTCAAAGATAAGAGTATGTGGATTAAATATAAATAGCAGGTCACTTTTAACTGACCCCATTAACTCAAAAATTCACGATAAAGAAATAATAAATTGTAACTAGGAATCAAACTAGGCTCTCTCGATTGGGAGCGGAGGTTCCAATCACTAGATCAATACAACGGTCCATAGGTTGATGAACTACAAAGTGCAAAGTCCAAAAACAACAAATGGTGTCACACATGTCTCTAATCGCAATCTCAAACAAATTCGGTCAGTAATAACTATGAGTAATATTGCTTTCTTCCTTTAAAAGTTATTCTAAGTATTATTGACTAGACGTCTGCCCGCGGCTTCATCCACGTGAATCCTCATGTTTTAACATGAAATTTGAATATCCTATAACACTCGGCAATACTATCGCTTCTCATACGTGAAAGAATTTTCGGAATTGTATCAGTAGTTCTGAAGATTACCATACCAGCTACATACAAACTTACGAATTTTACCCCTCTCCCTTTTGATATTATGTATGTGTGGGGGTGGAGGTTCGCAGCTAAGTTATAATAGCCGCACGGGTCGATTGATCATGTTTAAGCAACGCTTGCCGCGATCAGTCCGTGAATGGGTGGCCATCTTTACATACCAAAACCCTTCCATACCTCGGAAAGCACGTTCAGCCGTTGGTCCCTGTTGTCATTCGTGGATCTTTGACGGTCGTTACACGTACTGAGTCAGAAGCCCGGAAGTCTGGCAACCAGTTTTACCAACGGGTGTCGTGTTACCCAGTAACTGGGTTGTGGAGGTCAGATAGGCTATCTGGGATAGATATATATCTATAGGATAGCTGTATCCGGTAAGACTGGAAGTCTGGAAGCAGGCCCCAACATAGTTGGGCTAAGGCTAGATAGATTGATTGATATTATATATTAGTATAAATTGATATTATGTACTTATTAGTATAAATTGAGTTTTCATCATCAAGAGCTGCTAAAACTCTACAATAAGTTAAAACCCCTTGTCTGTTGGGCAGACTCAAATGAGTCTGATAACAATAGAAAAGTAATTGTGTTTATTACTTGACAGTTTAGCAAAGGTTTAGTACCTACATGAATGTCATTCATTCGGTACACTTACACACTTATTAAACAAAATGATTTTATTTGCTATTCGGTGATGTCCCGAACAATGCACAAACACAAATTGACGAGAAAAAAGTGACGTAATATCCATATAAAGTCCGGTTTATTATTTGTTTAGTACCTATAATACAAATGATATGTCCTATCTTTCGCGTTATACTTATCTCATTTTTGTATGCAGGATTAACGAAAATACCAAATTCTTTATTGTTATAAGAACAGGATTAAGAACAGATAAAGGAGACTTGGTATTTTGGCTTTAGCTTGAGTGGTTTCCTTAAAAGCCTTTGTCATTTTATCACGATATTATCAGACAGTAACTATTTAGATACTGGCGTTCAATGACCGCTACAAAGGACGGTCAAAGGGCTGATACCGTCGTCCCTGGCACACAGGCAACTGAGGGAACACGGGTGGGTTTTAGTCAGTAAAAGTCTGACACGCCCTCCTGCTCCACCCAGAGCGGGAGAAGTAATTTGATGATTTCCCACAAAAAAAAGGGCTGGCCCTATTCATGATCACCAACAGACTTGGCAGACTTGGAAATTATTTTATTAGCTGACAGTATTATGCAGATTTGTGATGATAGCAGTGGTGACCCAGTGATAACAGCCGTGACTTACGAGTTGCAGGTCGTGAGTTCGTAGCCAGTCAGGCCGTACTTTATGTAAATCAGTTCATCACCACTGCTCCCAAAACGGTGAAAGAAAACATCGTGAGGAAACCGGCATGTTCTAGAACCCAAAAAAATCGAATGCATGGGGCGTCTACCAATCCGCACTGGGCCCGCGTGGATAATGGCTCACCCCCTTTCAAAGAGGTCTTTATCTCAGCAGAGGAAACATAATGCAGATACTGATACCGATACCCAAGGGAGGAAACAAAATATATTTTGCTGGAAACTAAAAATTGTTGAGTGTATCTAGGTATAGACATCTTCTTCACTACATAGTATAAAACAAAGTCGCTTTCTCTGTCCCTATATCCCTATGTATGCTTAAATCTTTAAAACTACGCAACGGATTTTGATGCGGGTTTTTTTAATAGATAGAGTGATTCAAGAGGAAGGTTTATATGTATAATACCCGACCTCCACGCGGGCGAAGCCGCTGGCTAAAGCTAGTTATAGTATAAAACAAAGTAGCTTTTCGTGTCTGTACGCTTAGATGTTTTAAACTACGCAACGGATTTTGATGCGGGTTTTTTGAATAGATAGAGTGATTCAAGAGGAAGGTTTATATGTATAATTCACCGACCTCCACGCGGGCGAAGCCGCTGGCTAAAGCTAGTTATAGTATAAAACAAAGTAGCTTTACGTGTCTGTACGCTTAGATGTTTTAAACTACGCAACGGATTTTAATGCTGTTTTCATCAATAGACAGAGTGATTCAAGAGGAAGGTTTATATAATATAATACACCGACCTCCACGCGGGCGAGGCTCTGGCAAAAGCTATTTTTTAAATAAATCTGTTTGATCGAAGGTTTTACGCTTGCTGTGGCTGGTCCGAGGATGGGTGTACGTCCCTTACATATCGATCTCGTGCCTCGGAAAGCACGATAAACCGTTGGTACTAGCTGTTATTTGTAGTTCTTTGACAGTCCGGGACGTTAGGAGTTCGAAAGTCTGACTACCAGTATTACCAAAGCATATCGTATTACCCAGTAACTGGGTTGTCAGATCAAATAGGCGTTCCGTGTAAAATACGGGTATTCAGCTGCATCCGGTGAGACTAGTAGCCGAACTCAACATAGAAAAAGGCAAAGCATATTATGATGGTGAACTATAGACATTTTTAAAAGTTATTAAATTTTGATGAATATTTGTTGAACATTAAAATTAATTTATAGGTATAGTAATTCAAATAAAATAGCTAAATTCCTAAAGAACAAATAAAACAACTCTTCAGCGAGGCTTTGTTTTTGCGAGGAGCCATTGTTAGTTACGAAATACTGGTACCTAAAGATAAATAATAATCGGACATTCGGACTTTGAATCTAGATTATCGTCATTGAATTATTGAACTCCTTTGTTTTGTTTGTTTTTGTTTTCATAAATTAAAGATTGTCTGCCATTGTTTCAGCTGCATGCACAGAAACTAACATTTCAGCATTATTATTAATTATTATGTTGGATTTATTATAACTAGCATGCAACAGACCAAAAAACAGCAAAGAAAAAGAACACCTTTATTCTAGAGAAAAATCTACCTTCTTGAATTTAGCTGGTTAACAGTTAACTATACTGACAATATTTTCTTCTCATCATTTCGTTCCAAATTATTGTTTCAGTTTTAAAGGCTACGGGGATATTTTGGAAATACAGTGAATGTTGGTGCTAAGATAACGTTTCAAGGAAAACAACTAGGCATTTAAATATCGCAAATAATTAAACTTGTGTAGTCCCACAAATTGATATCGAGTTATTTCCTCGTTTTTTTTTTTTTCGCGAGATAGCGGCAATCTACGCCGCTAACGACTTGTTTGACTCTTAAAGTAAGTAGTAGGCATATATTATGCTTATAACTACAACGTGATTAGAAGAACATAGGAGTCAACAACATTTAGAAAACAAGTTCAGTTTTATTGATAAATAATATGAACAAGAAATGCGTCATTCAATATTTGCAAAACTTCCTTAATACGTCATTTATCTATATGCCTAGAGATTAGGTTATCTATATTATGTAAAGATTAAACTATATTGCTGACTGATAAGATATCTTTGTTTTCTAATAACACACATTCAGAGCATGTAGGTCAATAAAGAACGATGTTTCGAAAAAAGGACTCGCGACCGGAATGTTGAGCGCCCCGTTATAAATAGCCAATTTGTTTACACTTTTACAGCATTATGTGGTGGCACGACCACACAATCAATGTCATCGCTGTCAAAATGAAGAAGTAAACATTTTCAATGACGAAGGTTTAAACGAGTTTTAGAAATAGAACGCATTCACGTGTCGCACAGTGTGGCACCACGCTCAGAATAGACCGCTCCTTTACTTCCTGCGTTGTAAGATGTGGCTAAGGGAATACCATTATGCCTACTTTCATTTTAACTCAAGTGTATTGATGTCTAGGGTTGGACACGTGATCATACAAAATCATCAGCTTCTAGTTACAAGCTATAACTTTGACCTTTTCTTTAAAATAGAGGAGTAGCTATCAGTCCGATTGCCTCTAGGTCACATATTTAGGACCAAAAATAGTTGCATTTGAGGCTCATGCATGTTGAGGGGCTCTTTAGCATGTAAGATAAACAGATACACTGCAACATAAGGTACTTACATTCAGTTATAAAGAAATTAAGGAGCGTGAGCGCGACCGTATGTCCGGAGAACATGTAGTCCCCACACGTTCTCACTCCTCTGACGGACATCCCGGCGCCGCTCCAGATGTCGTAAGCCTGGCGTAGCCGCCGGCCCCACACCGTGAGGTCGTCCGCTGGAGGGTAGGAGCGCGGCTCGCACTTCAGGTGGGAACCCGGCACCGACAGCGATGTGATCAGCATCGTAAAACATCGCAGCAGGAATACAGTTCCGGCTAACGCGAAGAATCTTCGCAGGATTATAAATCTGGAGTAGAATGCCAATGTTTTGTTAGTTGTTTTATAGGGAGCAGTACCTAAGGCATTTCAGGTTAACAATAGCAAGAGCTGGAGGACGGGTAATTTTCCTGAAGGAAGGTCGGTCAATGAAACTTGAGCACTCCTTTAGCTCTAGCGTTATTGGTAGAGAATAGGTAGGTACTGGAGAAAATTGTCACATTTCATATCGCCTAGTTAATTATGGTAGTACTGTTCAACACTGCCTAAACTTAAAACATGTAAATTCCTATTTGACCAGAATTTTTGCGCGTAGGTACGGAAAAATCAGAGTCATTTCCCCTTTGGGGACACAGTCACGGTCGCGCCATTGTAGATGTGTCCCATAACATTAAAATTTGTCATGTGAAATCCTCATTTATATGCTAAATATGGTTAATGAACGTAACGCACGCTCAGCTTTACCATATAAAAGAAAACGGTTGTGAACCATTTACCCACGAGATTACTGCCATTCTATCAAGCAGAGGATAATACATTCGTTTATTGATAACAACGAATGTGTGGTGAGGTCATGTCCGAACCGACAATAGTCCTCATTGTGCGCATGCGGGGTGCACGGACAATGGCAATTGGTAACTGGGTAAATTACGTAGTTAGCAACGATATCGTTGCTTGATAAAGACGGAAATGATTCACTTAGCAATACTGTGAAATCATAATGCATAAGAATGTTATTACGAGCCTATAGCTATGGGCATAGCTATAGGCTCGTATTGGTGGTAGATGATGACGAGACTCGTATTGGTAGATAAATGGCTTATAATAAGCGACCTTACATTCGTTGCATTTGAAAGTGCAAAAGGAGCATAAACGTAGTTATAGCTAAGGTTTAATTTTAACGTGAGCTCGGAAAACGTTAATTGGAATCATTAAGGTACTTAATAAAAAACGCAGTTGTTGGTAAATAGGTTTAGGTAAATATTGAGACAAAAGCGTCGTTCAAAAGATATGAATGAACGTTAAGAACAAAAGGTTTGCAGAAGACTCGTTAGGTAAATGACCGTCATCTTATTAGTAGTGACACTCGCAAAAAGAAAAACTGTCTTTGGCTGAGTCTTATTTGTGAATCATAAAGTGAGTTGAACAATCAGTAATAATGAGTCAGCAAGGAAAGGACTCGATAACATAGCACTTCGGTGTTGCTTACATAAAGCAAAAACCTCATATCAAATAATATGAATTTTTGTTTCATTTGATTGTCCTAATGGTCTAGTAGCAAGCGCATCTGCTGAGCGCTAGGTCACGGGACTCACGGGTTCTGAGAAAAAACAAGAACCGTTTTTGTATCCTTTGAAAAATCGTTTTTTATGTTATCTCTCATTCGAGTTTCATTGGGTTTTCCCATAAGGAAATTCTCAATAGCAGTCCGGATCTAGATTTTTACCCATTTAATGGTAGCCATGGAGCTTCGATGTTCTTTTATTCGATTTAATGTATGGCTTGCATTTAATCCCTAAAGACAGTTCGCGCAGTGAGTGAGCGATTGGCTACTGCGCTATGTCAGCTACGTGTAGCGGGTTTGATTCTCGCACGCAGCAAAATGGCCGACAAACTTCCATGTCTAGAGATTCGTATTTATTTGCAAAAATAGTCTTGTCGAGTCTTTATTGGAACTTTGTTCATGGTTTAACATGGTTTAAGTAGGTACATATCGTTATCGAAATTGGTCTTTTTCTGATTGTGGGAACGTATTTTATTACCTACTGCTAAGTATTACGTACGTTATAGACAGGAGGAAAAGTCAGACACATACGAAAATCATACGTTGAGCTACGTCGCGTAGCCCGCTGTTGTCTTGGAAAACTTCGTCAACTTATTGTACTCTATGCCAACCGTGGCGAGACTAATAAGCCTCTGTAATCTTCACATTCTTAAGTATACCTACTTAATAATTAATTATGAGAGGTTTGTGATAATAGCTTTCATAAGCGAATTGAGTAGTTTGATGCCCAACTATTGTGTTAGCTAACTTTTCTAAGAGCTGAATTGAGCAGACGTATTTAGTGTGAGTATTATCCACAAAGAGGCCACTGAAATACCATCCGAAAAATAAAATACAATTTGATAAAATTGAAAAAAGACTAACAGTTCTTTGCTTCATCTAAGTAAGCATTATGCAAGGACTAATAAAATGCTTCATCTAAGTAAGCATTATGCAAGGACTAATAAAAATGTTGTTGTAAATAAAGCATTTGAATTATAAATTATAAAGAAACGTACTCGTATAGCCTAAAGACAGCTGTTTATAGCTCGAGCCGAGTGCTATACAAATTGCGGGTATGCAATAAAAGGTAGTGAAAACAACCACTCCATGCAACTAAGCTGTGTTATGTACGGTCACCAAAATAGAAAAGTAACCAGGGTCGTCGGATATAGTTGAAGTTTAGTAAGAACCCGATGAATGTTTTCGAATGAAATTTAATTTGTTAAATTAACTGTTTGTTTAGTCACAATTAAATTACATTTTATTGGAAAACATTCATCGGTTTCTTACTAAGCATCAGCTTTATCCGACGACTCTGTTGACTTGTCTCTTTTGGTGACTGTACGTGGTACACCGACGTACGCAATCACGACATCATCTAGGTGACTTTACAGTTACACAATCGACTTTCATTCTCCTCGTGTCATTTACATTTGTATTAAAAAATGCATGGTTGTCTGTCCATAGAGAAGTAATGCAGTGACAGCAGCAGCGCTTCCGGAATTAAATCTACTGCAACCGATTGCGTTGCGGCTAGCGGTTGACCATGTGTCTAAATGTAAAACAATTGCTGTGGGTCCGGAAGCTGAATAAGTCTGGAATTACGGAAGGAAGCTGCTGGCTTGTAGGTTGTAGCCTGTAGGGTATTTGATGCGGACAAAGAGTTTGTATTGTACAAAGAGAATTGTAGTTCATCGAATTATACGTAACTGTAACTTCAACAATAATTTGTATACAATGAGTACAAAGTCTGGCTAGTAAGTACACTACAACACTTTGTTGATATAACATTACTTCCACAAAGACTACACAATCACAGCTGTCTTTGTCCAGTCCAGACAAAACTGAGTAGTTTCCATTTCTTACAGCAGTTTGTACTTGTTGATATAAACAGATACTGGGAATGTTGATTAAACTATCCTTGAGCTATTACAAAAACGTTTGGCCTACATTCGAACAAACCTTCATTAGCATATAATGAGTTTCTCAATTTGTTAAATGAACAAATGTATGCATTTAATTTAAAAAAAGATAATTACGTTTACTTGGAAAATATTATTTCGCCTATAGCGTCTATTTTCATGAAGGGGTGGCAGAGATCCACTTCTGTACATCACTATAACATTCACATTTTAAATGGAATGCTTTTCGAATTCACTTTTGATATTATCAGAATGGTGAAAATCAACTGTTTCAAAAAAGAATAGAATAGATTTTTTTTCGGGAGGATCTGTCTGGGAAAGTGAAATTAATTAATAAAGGCTTCAAATTGAAATAGGCCATAATACAGGAAACAGATGCAGTCAGATTTGTATACTTTCCTTTTGTTATTGAAACCTTTAAATCTTGTATAGACAAAGACATTATTGAACAAAGAATTGTTTTTAAATGTTGATGACATAGTTTCCACTTCATCAAACAACCTTGTCCACTTATCAGTCATAATTTGTTTTTACAGAACATGAGCCCAAGTACAGTGGGTAACAATATGAAGTTTTTGGATGCCTTTAAATTGGGTTACCAACAGGGGTGGGTTGGGTCCCATACAGAGTGCACAGCACTTTATTTACAACAGTTGTTTAAAGTTAAATAATGAGTAGTTTTATCCATACATTTTTGATATTCATCCTTAAAACCGTTTACGTCGGATTAATCCGATAAATATTTTCGGCCATTTCGCCAGGGTCGTATATTTACGACCGAACTACCACAGCTTGTTTAATCTGTTGTAAAAAGTTAAGTATTGCAGATCCCTCTTTGTTGTATGTATTTATTTTTCGATTCACTGTGCCGGGCGCTGGGGGAACGACATCTGATATGAAATTGGGCGGTTAGAAGGTTAATCATCTCTTAACTTTAACCTATGTTTTTAAATAAACCCCATAAGTGTTTAATTACAGAGCATTTTATTTTAATTAGAAAGTCAGTTAAATGCTTTGTAAACCAGTATGTTCCGATAAGTGCATTCATTAATTGTATGTAAACAGAAAATTAGTTCCAAGGAAAATTCAAAATATTTGAATAAATGCAAATTCTTTGTTTACCTCTCAGTACAAAATACCTAGACATATTAAAATACATACCTATGTTTATGGAAGAATAGTACAACTAGCCATATGGCCATTAGGAAGGAGCCGGTGATTTCACACATATCGAAGGCCCATGGGATGTGTGGCACATTGTCTAAGAACAGGTCTGGCAGTGGGGGGTATTTCTTCATGTCTGGCACTTTATCATGTACGATGACCATCACTACGGCGGTCACCCATGTCACCAGGAAGACATAGCCTGCGCAGAAACATTCATTATCATCTGGTCAACTTTATGTAATACTAAACGGCAATATGAATTTCTACTCACTTTCTGTTACTTTTTAAAACCTAACTTTTTGTTTCATTTTCCATGCCCATGCTAGTCTATGCCATACTTTATAAGGTATATTACTTTGTCACAAAACCAAAATAATTCTTGTTTATTTATAATGTAGTTAAATAGTTGTCCACACATGTTTTGCAACTGTCTTGATGATGCAATGTTATAAGTAGCACTTGTTTATCGTACTCATGCAGATTCCTTGGACTGAATCCCAAACATGTAAGTAGTACCCAACAAACTGTAAATATGGCATTAAATACTTTGTTTATCTGTCATTATAGTTACCTAGAGCTATTGCTGTCTTCCAAATTTCAGGTTTCAATCTTGAAGCTTTAACATCTGGAGTAAAACTTGACACACACTCTGAATTCCTCACATATATGTCACTTGGTGTTGGTATTTTGTTGTGAAGATTATAACTCAAATGTGACAAGTTAGTCCCAAGGAAATTGATGTTTGTTGATGGATTACTGGTGCCATCATCACAGAGTCCGAGTTCGAACATCGCAGTACGGTTGTGTTTTTGTAATTTCTTCACAAGCAATATGAATCTCTTGCGTTCACCCAATCTTAACTGGTCGAATGGAAAGTCATAAAAGTCTCGATCAACGAATGATAGAAGACACTGTCCGTCGATATCGTGGGATTTAATAATTTCTGTTATGATACTGGACATTTTCTCTTTATGTAATAAATCTAAAACGTCTTTGTTACTCCAATTGATAATATCGGATTCCATTTTCACCACTTACTCTTACTTTAGTTATGTTAGGAAAATTAAATGTGCTTGTAAATATTTCTTGAATAATTTGTACAAGTGTAAATGTATGTAAACAAGGTAGCACTGAATAGACGATCACAAAACTGTGTGTATTTATTTTAAAATTTATCCATCGCGGAACACTGACAAAGTGACAATGACAAGTGACGTGACGTGAAAAAGTTAACTTCTGATATGTGTCAATTTATACAGATTCAAAATATTCGGTTTATATTTTCAATTAGTCGATTTGAATTTCAATTTTTTGTATAACATAATCTGTAAAGTCTGTAACTTACCTAAAGCGAAGTCAAAAGGTTTGTTTTGATCAGTGGTTTATGGTTTATGTGATAAGCAGGACTTGGAACCGTTACCAAAAGATTCTGGGTTCTGGTACAGCTTCTGTACCGGTAGGTACCCCCAGCATACTGTAGTAGTCTTTATATGTACCTAAGTATCCCAATGGAACCCCTAATTGTTCTTGCCGCTTCGGGCCAGACGGGCGCAGAACACATATACTCCTATACCGGTAGTCTACCAAACAAGTACCGATACCATTTTCAGGTACCCGGCGTGAACCACGAATCTCATTTGTGCGAGGATCCTCGTATAGCTGCAACTGTTGTAACTTAGAAGTTATTTTTCTAATATGTTTCACTAAGACTTACTTACACTTAAGTAAGTAAATCTTAGTTAGTTACATTATATATTCAATGTATGTACTCTGTGGGTACATTGTTTTCTCACTATAACTTATTGAAATATTTGTTTGAAACCAAATGATGCTCCTCATGCTCTGTGCCGGTGCAGTACTGATACTGGTTAGAATGAATGGCTTGGAAAAATAAGACTGTATAATTGTTTTAAAAGCTGTTCACATTACATTATACATATTTTATGTCACTATCTGACCCAGGGAATTCGTACCGTCTCAGAATGAATAACTGTTGTGTTAATTTATTAACCGATTAAATTCAGTTTTTTAGACACACCTAAGTTAGGTGAGCGTACTTCGAAGGCATAGTGTTTTCTAGCTCACACACCTATGTTGGGTGAGCTCCACTAAGTTGATGACAACCTGCTACTTTGAAGGCATAAAGCGTTTTCTAGCTGCTTCACCTTTATTATGTGAGCTTCTACCGGGTTAGACAACAGGGTACAGCTCGATTCAAATTTTATGGCGGCTCGGAACACGAGGCGAGTCGCTGCGCAGTAACAAATTCATGGGTCAGCGGGGTTGAGGGGTGGGGTACTGCGCAACGAGTAGCGCACTTCAGAGCCGCCATAAAGTTTGACGCGAAGTATACTTCGTTGGCATAAAGCGTTTTCTAGCTGCTGCACCTATCTTTGTTAGTTGAACTCCTACCAAGTGACAACCTGGTACTTTGAAGGCATAAAGCATTTTCTAGCTGACCCACCTAACCTATGTTCGGTGTTAATGAATTATCTCCTTTTTTCGTGAAGTTTTCCCAAATTTTAATAGTTATTCTGCTATTCGGGGCAACATATCCAATAAATCAAAGACCATTAAAATCGTCCAGCCGTTCTCGAGTTTTCAACTTATAAATGGCGTAATTTACACGACTTTGTTTTATTTATGTCAATTGAAAATCGGCCCTAAGAGAATAAAATTAAAATGATTTGAAATGGTAGTTGAATAAAACATTATCACTTTAATAAACAAACTTTTAATGATTATTGTGATCAATACATCGTAGACGACTTAATTTAAAAATAACAAAAAAAAATGACACTTCTGACAGTAATAATATTCAAGTCGTTTATTAATCAATAATCTTAATCTTATAAAAATATTCAATCTCAATGAAAATATTAACATGACGCTTTTGCAGTATCGAAACATACCTCACGAGATTCTAACATTGATCGGGAACTTTGGAAGCCAATAGCTCCTATTGGGTACAGATTAATCAATTTTGCTTTTACGAATGATAAAACAATAACGTACAGAAAAAACAGTACAAAAATACTTTCAATAAAACTTTACACAATGCGACATAAAATATGGAATAGTTATTTTACCTGACGAAAACATACAAGTTAAACTGTGGCCCATTACTGATTGGGAGTATTTCGGGCGGGAATTTCTCGACTCAAGCAAAACGAGCATAAAGGCTCCAAAATAAGTCCAAACTGAGAAAGCCTTTAAAGTTCAATATTTAAATTGTTTTATCTGTTAGAAAAAGCATGGATGGTAAAATATAACAATATTTTTGGTTTATAATCATTTGTCCAGTAGGTTCCTTACTAATTACTGGATTTTTCTTCTTCTATAAAACTAGGTAACTATTTATCACACAGCTGCTTTGAGCTGTTTCAATTATTAGAGGAAAAATTGTGAAAACTTTACAAGTTTTTAATAAGCGCACATCTTGCAATTTGGTCGGAACTCAGAATAAAAAAAAAACTAAGCGCTCTCGATTACAATTATTTCAAAAAGCCTTAAAACTAGTATAAAAAATGAAAATGCTGACATTATAAAAATAGATATGGAATAGATCAGTAAATGACCAATACGTTGACATTATTCAACATTAATACTTGTGATTAAACTTCATCTGCAATAAGTACTTCACATTGACTTGTGCAACGTCGTAAACGATGAATCTGGGTGTGTGCTAAGGAAAATATCATAATAATACTTCATTCTGCTGGCGAGGAATCACGTTGTTCAGAACGCGGTGTTTTGCAGAAATCATAGTAAGGCAATGCCCGAATCAATTAATTCAGCTTTTTTGCAGTATTACTGACCAGCCATCTTCCAAGTTGTTCCACGACACCCGGTTCTTCGGACCACCCTAACAAAGCGACTTGTTAGGATGAGTTGGCTAGTTATCTAGCAGCCATGCTACGCATACACGGTCTCCACTCGAGAACTCGCCTGTTCCAACGGCCGTCGGTTGGAGGAAAGACATGCTGCCAGTTTTCATCTTGGTTCCTCTCCAAGCTATGTCGGTTATTACATTTCTTTTCCGGGTAAACGCGAATTATAATGTCTTGTTTTTTTTTTGTGTCCGTGGAATTTTTTGCCCGTTCTTCTCCATATGAAACCTACTTTAGTTTTTGAATTTAAGAAGGGTGCGCAAACGTAACCCGCGAAATTCTAATTTTCTTACGTTTTTTGTTGGTATTTGCGGGTCAGTGTTAAGTTGTATGTTGATCAAAATATTATTCGCGACCAAAACAAATTTATATTTACATAATTTAAATCATCAGAATCATTAATACAACGGGTTAGTTATAGACCACTTTCCGAATTAGAAAAATAGCGCTGTCAGCGCTCACATCAATAATTTACGTTCCGAGTTAGATATCGCGATTAAGACAGCTAAAAACTGTCATTTTGTCATCAATACGGAACGCTCGTGAACGCGCTAATAGTGCTCACTCAATGTTATATCCAATTTACACCCTAAAACTTGTATACACCACAAATATAATCTTCTTATTTGGTTAGGTGGCGACTCTAGCCAGAAGAACTTTAACTAAGTTAGCTAAAACTATGATACGATTCAAAACATAACAGCATAAGTGTCATTTTTGACAGCACTCACGGTGGTATTAGTTTAACGTATGCGTTATCGCAAAATGGCGCATGTCATGACGTCATCTATGACGATTCACGGGACATCGTTATCGCGCTCACGCCAATTCGGAACGGGTGTGAGCATGCTCAAATCGACATTATCATAATCGACTTTTTAGTCGTCTTACAACGGCAGCCCACTTCATGTATCCAATGACTACTAGTCATTTATAAAAAAAAAATATGATACTTTTGGACATATGAATAATAATAAAAAAAATATAATTCACTAAGACACATGATGTAGTTTTTGATATGGAGATGGAATGAATGATTAATTAATGTAATGGTATTATGGAAGGTAGGTAGAAATCTTCTACCGTTTGATACGTAAACATTATTAACAGGGAGCGTGTTTCATAATTCTAAAGGATTATTTATTTTTCTTAGTACCTATTATCTTAATTAATGGTACCAATTTTTTAATCGCGCCTGTACATTGAGTGGACCACCTTCGTAAGACCACTAAAATGTCACGGTGTATAGGGTACTCTGAATTCTGTTGAACATACCCTGGAGCTCCCACCTTAACAGGCTGGTCATAAAATGCAAAGTGTGATGGTGATTAGTAAAGGATACTCGTTATACAGCAGGTGGGTGTCGACTTGGCTGGTGACGGGCTTGCCGAGGGGCACGACGGTGCCGTCGTCCAGCGTCCTGTTGTGCGCGGGGTCGGGCATCGTCTTGCCCACGCCCCACGCCGAGTGCATGTTGGGCGGCAGCTGCACGTTCTCCGCGTGGTGACACTCTTTCCTGTATACAAAACTTACTATCATCGAGCTCCAAGACAGTTGAATCATTGCAAGACTCACCCCTATATATTGTTATATATATTATGAGGTATCGACCGCACAATTCGGGCCTGCTACTGAGAATCTGTTCCCACATTGTATTGTTTGAATAAAGTAAAACAAGCAACCAGTACTACACTTACTTCCAATATTTTTACGAACCATTTAAATACACACACACAAGTTTTGAAGCCACACTCACATGTTTCCGAGAGCGACTTCACAAAGCAGCATGAGCCCGATCGGGTTCCTGGTGTTGGTGCAACAGTAGTTGGCAGACTTGGACACCATGTCCGCGAAGTATACACCTTTGCCGAACATGTAACCCGTCACTGGAGCTTCCGGCGGCGCTATGCGGAGACCTGGTCAAACAGCAGACAAATTAAAGTAATTAAACATGAGTTTCATCACATCACGCATAAACAAGTTGTAACAGAATAAGCGCAAGTGCTGAAAGTAGTTTGTTCATAATTGACTACTGCATCGATGTCACTCATTTTTAATATAAATATATTTTTTTTTAATTTTTGCCATACCTAGCGCCGATTGAACCAAAGAAAACTCAATCTTATTTCAATGCAATAAGACTTAATTTGAAATGCATACAGTAATAAGAGTAAAAGTCAACACGATTTTCTTAATAATAACAGCTAGCTTTAAAAAAAAACAGTTTTGGTTCTTGTATTATGCTTTTAACTCAATACTGAAATTGGGGTGTATGAAGTCTTGCGTTAATTCACGTTGTATATCAGTACAATAACACTTGCCCAGTCTAGTATTGCCACTAACTGGGCATAAATTCAGTCTCGGGCTGCTAATAAATAGTCCTGATTACAAAAACCCGAATATCATGTTTTCTGACTTGAGAATCGAATAATGGAAGCTCAAGCTTAAGTTCAACCGTCGCGCTTACGACCATTCGAAACACTAAAGAAAATAACCAAGCAGTCTGAAACAACAGACCTTGAGAGATGATTCCTGCAAAATTGGTGACGCGCGAGCCGTGCCAAAGCAGCCGTCTGTTGTGTAGCTTCCTGAACGGCTTGAAGCGTTTGTCTTCACCTTCGCGGACCACTTTGAACACCTGCAAGTAATCAGTATAGCAAATGATTATTATGAGGCTTCTGCCAGCGGCTTCGCCAGCATGCAGGTCGGAATTATCCCACGGGAAGGTACTACTGGTATAAAAAGTATCCTTTGCGTTAATCCAGGTTATAAACTACCTTTGTGCCCATTTTCATCAAAACCGTTCGGCCGTTTTACGTGATTAAGTAACAAACCTCTCTATACCTACTATAACAATATTATAAAGCTGACGTGTTTGTTTGTTTGCTTGAACGCGCTAAACTTAGGAACTTTGAAAAATTCTTTCAGTGTTAGATAGCCCATTTATCGAGGAGGACTATAGGCTATATATCATCACGCTAAGACCAATAGGAGCGGAGCACCAATGAAGAATGATTCAAAATCGGGGGTATTTTTTCCTTTTGAGAGCTTCCGCTGCGTGCTTCTGCTGCGTAAACGGTTAAAGTTTCGCAAAAATCATGTATGATAGAATTGTTCCCCTTTAAAAGTTCTAAAAAAAGTCCGCGACAGTATTATGTCTATCTTTTAAGGTTGGCTCACTATAACCATTTTTATGCTAACCAAATTTGTTCTAAAATAATGCATTATTTGCGAAGGTGTTTTTATAAACATGATATTAATCCTTATCGTCGTCACAAGTATTTAATTTAAAACAAAATTGTTGAATATTATAAAGCTGAAGAGTTTGTTTGTTTGGTTGGTTGGTTGAACGCTTTAATCTCAGGAACTACAGGTTCGAATTGAAATATTCTTTTAGTGTTGGATAGCCCATTTATCGAGGAAGGCTATAGGCTATATATCATCACGCTAAGACCCTTAGGAGCCGAGCAAAGAGATAAAAAGTCACGAATAAGAAGTACTCGCACGGCCAGGCGATTCGAAGCGACGGGGTGTGGTGGGGGAGCACGAAATTTGACGCGAACGAAGTCGCGAGCACAAGCTAGTTTATAATATTAGTAGGATGATTACACGTTTATCAGAAGGCGGCTTATTTCTCGGAGCACGAAGAGCCGATGCGGCTAAAGTCTTGAATCAGGTGTTACGGTTTGGATGGCGCGCCATGTCATCAGGTACGCCGTCGACTTGTTTGCCCACCCATCACCAGCCTTTATCCTAATATTTAGGATCGACAAAGCCAATATTTTTCCGCCATAAATCTGTATTAGCCGTTATCTTCCTACCACACCATATCATCTTTCATTCAATCCATCCATCTTTTATTTACTGCGGTATGCCCGTTGTCGTAGTTGCCTTGTGAATCTACTCAATAAAAATCTTGAATTCATTCATTCACTGACACACAACGCACAGCCTAAACGGCTGGGTCAAAAAGCATGAAATTTTGCACAACCGGGCTACCTTGAAGCTTCCCCCTTAGAGGAGTAAAATATGGGATGAAAATTTGTATGGAATTCATTTATGCCGATGGTAAACCCTATCGGGCGTAGGGCTTGTAAATAAATAAAATAGAATTGTGGACGACTAACTTGTTCGATGTCTAAGGTGAATGTGGAATGTGTAGCCGCGTGCGTGTTGCGCACATACTCCTGTATCATCTCGAACTCGGGCGAGGACGTCGGCAGCGGAGCTATGTTCGCCTTCAGTTTCAAGTAATGAGACGAGATTGGATGGTCTTCGTTCGAATCTGTGGATCAAAAGTATTACGTATGTTAAAAACAACGAATATAATTAAAAGGTTTTTATTTAAATTAAACTAAAAGTTCGACCTGTCATTGTCTATCGAGTAACAATACACTGCCTGCATTTGTGAGACAAATAAAACTGGGACGGTTGTATGACTGGCGGCACCAAATAACTTAATTGTTATGCTGCTGATAAGTAACAATACTTGTTTGTGTTATATAGTTCTGCCTCAGTTATTTGACAAAGATAATTCATACACATTTGTATGTATGTGCATGCATATATTCGTGGGAGGATTAACAGGTTAACATGATTTTAGGAAAAATCTAAATAGTAGTTCAATCAAAATAGCTTTATGCCAAAAACAGCATAAGGCGCACAGAAAAATAGACTAATCGATTCTGTGAAAATGCAAGGGCTAATAATACACAACGCGGCTACAAGACCACATCATATACAAGGTGTAACAGATTAAACGCAAAACCCTTAAGTAGTTTGTTTCTAATTGACTACTGAATCAATTTCAGTAAGTTTAAGCAGGCGAAATTTCCAAACTTATTTAGCCGTAATTTTCGTCAACCCCTAGCCTTGTAATTAAAAGTGAGTTACGCAAGCAGGGTTCAGTTTTCCTCACGATTGTTTTCTTACACCGATGTTAGTGATGTCCAAGATAAATTTAGAAAGTATATCATCATCATTCTCCTGCCCATACGACCAACTGCCAATTTGGGGTGGGTGCGTGCAACATGTCTTTTTTCCATACTTCTCTATTATAGTCTATTCGCGTTAAGAAAATAGTGACTCATCGTTGTCACTCAGCTTAGTCACGCCCCTTGACCAATTATCATAGTAAATTAGAAAGCCGTGTTCAAAGTGACCAGTTGAACTAAGCCCTTCCGAAATACACTATAATTTACTATGATCTAATTGGTCAAGGGGCGTGGCTAACTGAGTGACAACGATGAGTCACTATCTTCTTAACACGAATAGACTTGAGTCGTCATTTCGGTAGTCACCCCCTTTCTAACCATATCATCACTCAGTCCATCCATCGTTTCTTTAGTCCTCTCCCACTCTTATAGCCATCGACATTCATACTCAAAACATTCCTCACAACATTATGTGTTGCAAAGTAACATTGCATTTGTGTTTTTTAATGAAACAAAAATGAGAATTCGTTATCAGTACGTACCTGTCTTCATCAAGCTATATGCTATTTCAATCTCTAGCAAGTTGTCGAGCATAGCCGTTTTAGTCTTGATGACCTCCATGTTGTCCAGCAATGGAGCGTTCTTCATGCCGAAATCGTGCGGAATCAGAGTGAAGAATCTGGAATATTATACACATGATTAGAGCCTTGTTTATGATTCGTGTGACCATCGGCTTGGACGTGGGGTTAACAATTGATGAAGACATGGTTTTGAATGATTAGTCAGTAGTTGACTTATTTCGGAACATGTCCTGGGTTCATCCCGAGTGAACGAAAAGTACAGTTGTTAGGAGGCGCTTTATTTCTTTGCATCCCTATTTATGGATGATGGTATATCAATTCCAACAGTTGGTTTTATCTTGAGAAAATAAAATGGGTAATTATAATTTCGGATAAAAATGTTTAATAAATAATTGAGAACCTGTTGGTAGCGTCTATCAGTTTGCCTTGGCTCGCCGATCCCTTTTCGATTAGTTTCAGAAGTTCCGACAGAATTTTGTATCCTGACTTGATTTGTTTTTTCGAAAGTTTTCCCAGCGGCATCTTTTCAGTGTCAAGCTAAAAACAACATTTATTTATACTAGTGGTGGACCCGATAGACGTTGTCCTGACCAGAGTTCAAGGTTCAAAAAAAAGTTCATGCAAAAATCATAATTAGAAAAAATAACGTTCAGTTATTCCCGAATTTGATAATTAATAACTTTTCCAATTTTTCTTTACATAAAACCTAATTCGGACTATTACAAACATTTTAATCACGAGGCAAAAGGAGTATGTAAGGATCGGAGCAGGTGGCGTTCTGTAGTTTCTGCCTACCCCCAGGGAAAAAGGCGTTTTTGTATATACGTATAATTATATGTGAAAACGACGCACCTAGAATAAAATTACCATTATTTATACAAAAATAGATAAATACATAGTAAGAATTTATGAAAACCTGAAAAGTGTTGAAAATGAACCTAGTTTGCAATAAAAGTAATCAAATGTTTACCTCGAACTCTAACAGAGTTTTCTTCATGACGTCGACATCAAATATTTTGATGACAAGTTTTTGTACTGGCACGGGGAGATCACACTTAGAGTCCACGGCTAGGTTATGCGATCCTGCGTCTTCAGTTCCATAGTCCATGTCTAGCGGGAAGTAACGTCCTGGCACCTGATAGATAGACAGATAGAATATAATTTACAAGAGAAAATAGCGGCCACCCACAAAATGTTCTCGATTTAGATTAAAATTTTCGTTTCTAAATTAAAGTACTTGATTGAAATATCTTGTATTGACTGCCTAATTGCATAGCATATAAGTAAGAAACCTAGTTTTGAAATAGTCTCGAGAGTCTCGTTTTCCCCGGGAATTTCGAGACCGCATCGAGTCTTCGTTTTTTTTTTCCCGGGACTCAGTAATGCATCGAGACTGAAAGCCCCAGTGTGGGGGGTGTATTTGGGGAAAATTGGTGGGTTTGGTGCGCACATGTCGTTTTTCTTTATTGGTCTGTCGGATATTACGACTGTACTTATGTATGAGGTTTTCCGTTTTTGACAAAAATTTTGGGGTACAACCTTTTAAATATATATTATTTTATAGATGGTGGACGTTATGGTGAGTATAGTTCTATTGTGCAACATTAACACGTACCTTCATAAACTGATCTCTGTACTCCCAAACATTTTCAGTTTTCTCCATGTACATATCTTCAAATTTCGTGACTGCTTCTTCGACAGATTTGCAGGTTTCTACTTTAGAGCCTCCGATCGTGGTCCCAATGCGGCCCCACGAACGGAACAGCCAGTACCTGGTGTATGAACATTATAGCGTGAGTATAGTCGATTCCGATAATTATTTACCAACCTAAGGTTGGATACTTGAATGTCACTTGCACGTCATAAAACGCCAAGGTCTTTTATTATTTTAAGACGAGATCTGGACAGATTCAACCTTGGTAAAGGTTCAATTTCCTGTGGGTTTTCGTCCAAAATGGTAAAGCAATAACGAAGTCGGCTATACATCTTTTAGGTTCAATTTGTGAAAAAATAAAACAATTGTAAAAATAGAGTCTAAGGGCGTTTGCCACCGCCACCGTCACCGTGATGTCACCGAGAACAAAATGACGGCGCCGAAGTAGAGATACATACATTTACTATGGCCGCGTGTTCACCGCACGTCCGACACCCGAGCGCCGTAAGTCATGCCAGCCGCCAAGTCATCGAATTTTCGAGTAGATAGCCCGCGTCCGCTAGAACTGCACTGACCTCGTTTGATCTTAGCAACACACTGACGACACAACGGTTTTTGTTTAGTCTATCATGCGGAATTTGGTCGCAGTGGACACACGACCACCGGCACCGGGACGCGGGACGTCACCTTTGGTTCCAATAATCTAGTTACTCGGTGCCGTCCCGGTGGCGAAGGCAGTGGACAAACGCCACTAGAGTTAAAAATATTATGGAGCATAATCCAAGGTCCAATTGATCAAATAAAAAAAATAAAAATTCACATAAACCTGCAAGGGCACTTATGAAACGTCAGAAGCTAGGTACAGGGTTTCAACTTGTCGCTTCATATGAAGAAGAGCCGGCAAGAAACTCCACGGTTACTCTTTTAAAAATAATTGGGTTTTACAATGTTTTCAAATTACAGTGATAATGGGTATGGGAGGACAGTGCAGGCCTGTCAATAAGTACCAGGTACTTTGGAGGATTGAAAATAAAGAATAGAAAATCGTCTATAAATGTAGTCTGTAAGGCCTACAACGTTCTCCCATTCACAATATGTAAAAGAATCTACATAAGTAAGATCAACCTATTTAAACCAAGTGACATGATTTCCATGAGAATCACTAATAAATAGTTGATATTAGAAGTGATGTATAATGTCAAATAATGACGAGAATATGTCAGAAAGTGTAAAAAATTAAAAGAATAAAAATTAACATTGTAATTTGGGAGCAGTTAATAGACTCTCACACAGTTATGCTGTTAATGAGGTACCAGGGAAGCCACATGTGCAGAAGGAATTAATGGCAAACTTCCATGTCTTCAACATAGTCTTTTATCTAATAATATGCTTTTTTGATAAGGACACGTTTGATGTGAGTTTTAAACCTTCCATCGCTAAGTTCTGTAACCGACTTTGGCAACTTGTTATACACTTATTTTCCCGCAGCGAAATGGTTTTGTCTTGGTAATACAATTGTTTTATAAACAAATAAAACATTAGAAACAAAAAAGGCAGATTAACCATTGTGAAAAACAAAACTCGAAAGCGAGCACGAACCAATAGTTTCGATACATATGCTCGGCGCAAGCCGGGCGCCGCCGCTGCCGAGTGGCCGCGCGGCCGTTGACCACCGTGCTTTTCAATCAGCTGATAACTTACTCTTGATAATAATAAGCTTTACCCAACAAGTTATTCAAATTTTCCATTCATACTTTTACGGGCCGTCATAAATACTTTTTTAGCTGCAATTTACTGAACAAGAAATTAAATAAAAATAAGTTTATCATAATTTTTAGAATTAGATAGGTACCTAAAACAGTATTTGAGGGGTATTTCAAAAATTTTAATCAACTTATTTATAATCATCTTGAATTTAACTACTTTTAAATGTTTACAATTTACAAAAGTACGAGTAGGTACTTACACTACCCGGTTACGGAGTAATTGTTCGAAGTGCAAGCCACGGCGTTAAATGCACAATCGAGCACGTTTTAATTGATTTGAAAGCGTCCACTATCGCAGTTATTAACGCGTCGCGAGTTTTGTGTTCCTCACGATACACTAGGTGCTTGAGCTCAGACCACAAGTAAAAGTCTAACGAAGTTAGGTCCGGGTTTCTTGTTGGCCAAGGCACTGGCCCGCCGCGTCCAACTCAGCGTTGTGAAAACACCGAGTCCAGGTGCTCTCGCACGGCGCGGTGATAGTGAGCGGGGCACCACTCTGCTCCATAGCGACGTACTCCAAATTGCAATAATTGTAATGACGATCCATTGCACTGATAACGTGTGCTGCGCGTACGACATTCGCGGGAAAACTAAGTGCGCCGCCGCCGGCCCGCCCAATAGGAAGATGGCGCGCTGCTTGGTTTGTAATTGTTGTTGGATTGTAATTTATGCTGTATCACTACACGCGAGAGCTTATTTTGCTTTGAACATTTATAAAGCGGTCTTTTCTTTGTCGGCTTTGCGGCCGTGTTTTGTGTTGTTGCGTGCAAACTAGTTTATGCCGTATCATCACGTGCGAGAGTTTATTTTGTTTTGAACAATTATGCAGCACTGATCCCTTTGTCGGTGCGGCGGCGCGTGCGTTTCGAGTTATACCTACAAGTTACCTCCAGTGTTACTATTGATTCTCACGTTTTCGAGTTTATGAATATTTTTATTATTATTTTAAAACAAAAATATCTTTATTTTTTCATTTTTACTCTATGGTTCGAAGGGACTCCTTATGGCAAGTTCTTCTGCCGCGGGAAAATAACCATAAAAATTACACCGTGTAGAAGCGGATACTGTTTATTAGAAATGACTTGCTAGTTTTAGTTAATCTAAATTTTGGAATCACAATTTCATCTTTACTACGTGTATTTAGATTATGGAAGTCGCCGATCTTTTTTTGAAAAGACTTAAGTTTTTGAGAACATACATTTTCTAGGATATAAAGAGAAGGCATAGTTAGTATTTCAATTTCGTTGAATTTGTTTCTAAGAGACTCGCGAGGTCCCATTTTATAGATTGCGCGGATTGCCCTCTTTTGTAAAATGAAAACTGAATCTACATCAGTTGCCGATCCCCACAGCAGAACGCCATAAGACATAATACGGTGAAAATAAGCAAAGTATACTAACCTAGCTGTGGCCACATCAGTAAAACTGCCTTATTTTTCTTATTGCGTAAGCAGCTGAGCTTAATCTACTTGAAAGAGCTCTAATGTGGGCACCCCATTACAATTTTGAATCTAAAGTAATTCCTAGAAATACAGTTTCGGAAATAGTATCTAGTTTCTTGCCGTCAAGTTTTAAATTTAGACCTACTTTACATTTGGTAATGAGAACTTAAGGCATTTAGTTTTGTTCGCATTGAGTAAAAGATTATTAGCCGCAAACCATTTCGAGAGAGCAGATAGACTATCGTTGACATGTAAGACATCCGTAACTTTTCTATCTATTCAAAAAATAAGAGAAGTGTCATCAGCGAATAAAATTATATCCGAGAAGTTAGCCATCAAGTAAGGAAGGAAGGTCATTAATATAAACTAGAAATAAAAAAGGGACAAGAATTGAACCTTGAGGCACGCCCATCTTAACTAGAGACCCCGAGGACATTGCCCCGTTTACATTTACTTTTTGCTGCCTGTTTGATAAATAGGAAAGTACAAGATCAGTAGCTCGTCCACGAATTCCGTAGTGGTGTAATTTACCGATGAGTGTATTGTGGTCAACGCAGTCAAACGCTTTTGAGAGGTCACAGAAAATGCCAATTGCATCCTGGGACTCCAAAGGATCCCAGGATTCCAAAATGTGACTGATGAGTTTTACTCCCGCGTCAGTCGTCGACCTACCTTTCGTGAAACCAAACTGTCGACTATGTAAAATCCCAATTGAGTTAAAATGTGACATCTGGTCTAGCATGATTTTTTCATAAATTTGCTCAATGCTGGAAGCACAGATATAGGTCTATAATTAGAGGGATCACTCTTACTACCCGATTTGAAAATTGGTACTACTTTACTATGTTTCATTAAGTCAGGAAATGTACCGGTGTCTAAACATTGATTAAATATGCTTGTTAGGACAGGGGCAATTGTGTCAATGATACCTTCAAGAACCTTAACAAAAATCCCCTAAAGTCTTCAGTGTTTTTTATATTAAATCTTTTAAATGCTGTTTTAATTGTGGCAACAGAAATGGGTTTGAATTCAAAATTTGGAATGTCCTTACAGAAGTTTTCTTTAAGAAGAGATTCAGCTAATACAGATGATGAGGGGAGAGATTTCGTAACCTCTATTGGGATGTTGGTAAATAAATTTTCTAGAGTCTCAGCAACTTTTAAATTATCTGCAATGGTTTCATTATCAATTTTTAGAGTTAACTTATTCTGATCTCGCTGTTGTGTATTTCCAGTTTATTTGTTAATTAATTAATAATTAATAAAAGCTGTGTGGCAGGTGTCACACAGCTTTTATTTTATTTTTAGAAATATTATTTTTGTTACTTATTAATTTAGATTTAGCTTGAGCGCAGACTCTTTTGAATATACATATTAGAATAATGAATGAATAAATGAATAAATGAACGAACGAACGAATGAATGAATGAATGGCAATGAATGGCTATACCTCTTCTTGACATCACTCTCCAGCACTTGCAGCTTGTAGTAGGAGTTCTTCTCCGCGACGACGTCTGTCTGCGACAGCACCACGGTGTACTTAGTGCCGTCGTAGTCTGTGTACACATGCGCTTCGTCCTGTAGCTTGGATGCTGGGTCTACCGCTGTTCCACCTGGCAAGGGAATAAACGTAACGGCACGCTTGTAGTTCTCGAATGTGTAATAATAGCCCAAATCTTGCTGGTTTTAAGTCATCATTATCCTACCTAGCCTTTTCCATAAGTACGTTGGCTATCAGTCGGCTATCAGTCTAACCCGATGCAGCTTTTACTGTAGCAAAGTTCAATACTTATCTGTTAAAAAAACCAAATAGAGCGAATATTTGCGCAAATACACCAAGTGTAGTGCCACCATAAAAGGAAGCCAGACTTTTTAAATTAATTTTACTACATTTCTATTTTTTATTAATATGGTGTGCACACGGGGTGTGCATGATAAAGAGTAGGTATTTTATTGGGAGTTGTTACCGAGAATTTCCTAGTAGGAAAATTCAATTAAGTAGTTCGGGGCCGATTCTACTAACAAAATTGTTTAACACATTTTTTTTTTCCTTGTGCTTGAGTTAAGTTTTCATTTTATTACTTGGTATATTGGCATGGCTAGCTGACTTAAGACTAATTATTTAGTTAATGTTCTGTGTCTCGTAATGTTTATTCCTTTGCCTATGTATGTATAGAATCAAGTCTATCCGACTAAACAAACAGCTGTGCTGCTGGAGAGTTTGTTGCGCCACTTCTTCTTCCCAGCTAAAGCACTAGGAAGTGGTGAAGGGCGGGCGTTTTGGGAGACTCTTATGTAATTATAACGTTCAAAAAGTGCTGACTCTCAGCTTAGTTTGAATAAATAACTTTCCATTTAAAGTTGAAACCTTCTAAATACAGATCATATAAAATCATGTAATTTTTTATAGTTAGTGATTGGTTAAGAATTTGACCTGAACAGGGTTTGTTTACACTTTCATCAAATGATTATCTCTTGCTGCCCTTTCTTCTCTGTAGTCCATAGGAATCTAGGTACCTAATGGAAGAGACAACAAGCTTCAATTTTCTGAGTAACATGCAAGCATTTAGCATGATTCTATTGAATTTAATGCTATTTTTTTAATTTAAATAAAACATAATTGATTTATCTTAACATTTAATTATTTAATGAAGGCAAAGAATTTGGTCAGTTATTTTTATTTCACTCATTACAATAGATTTTTGTCCAGTGTGGGTGACAGTTCCACAATCACTCATTAGGCTGAAACAAACAGAATATTTCCATTGTTATGAAATCATGGGATTCACAGTCTAAAAATATAAAAACGGAATCAGACTGTCCAACAGAGTAAGTATAGAATAATATTTTTGTCCGATAATGACAATAGACTTGCTTTATGAAAAATGTGAGTGTATTATAGTATAGGTACATCTATGCCTCACCCTTCGGGGAATACAGGCATGATGTTAAGTATAGAATAATAATAATATAATTTATGTACTATAGCATCTGAAACTGTGAACCTATCAATTACTCATTACTTTAACAAAATATATAACTTTCAAACATTTACTCTATGTGCTACGAAGGTACGCAGACTTTCTGCCACGCTGGTCATAGCATTTGAGATGCTGGTCATTGAAGAAGCGATGCCGGCCATAGCATCGGACATATTTAACGCTGCGGTAGCCACCATTTCCTCCGTCCGCGTACGCATCTCTTCAATGCGGGCTATGGTTGCTCTTGCTTCATCACGAACTGCCGTGTTACCTATAATAAGTCATTAGTTATAGTTATAAACATAAACCAGAACATGTAAATTATAAAGATAATTCAATTAAAATAGGGTTAGGCAGGTTAGGCTCTATGTACATGACGCCGGACCGCACCGGCGCCGGACCGCATGATTGTGTTTACGAATGAATATCGCGCAAGCGCTGCATCGGAACCGCGTGGTGTACACGCGTTTCGGCAATGGTTTACGGAACTGTGGTCGTTGTTTTACTATTTAACTCGTCATATGTGCGGTAAATGCGCGGTCCCGCTGCGGCGTATTCGCCATATTCATTCATATACACAAATTGCCTCAAGAATTCGTTCTGACTCTCAAATCACACTTACTCTGATGGAGAAAGCCAAAGCGACCTCTTGCACGGGGGCGTGTTGGTCTCGGCTGTCGGCGTTTAGGTCTGCCTGAAAATGTAAACAGTAGTATAATTAAGAACCTATTTTTATAAATACAATGTAGTTCACACATGTACGTGATAATCAGATCCTATGAGTATTTTAACAAATTTGAGTTTATTTTAAATTTAGTTTGTAATTTTTTTAGGTATTTACTTACATACTACGTCTCAAATTTGTCTACATTACTGCTTTTTATTCATTATTGTTTTAAATAATGATCTTTTTTAGAAGTGAATGATAAATTGAATTAATAATGAGAACCTGTTTGTGGTGCTGTAGTGTCTTGATCAGCTGTCTGGTTATTGCCTATACTATATACACTGTCTCTTTGCTCAGATTCTAGAGACAATGTGCGGCTGCGGTCTTGTGTGGCTGGTGATGTAGCAGTACTCTGATGGGTAATAGATATGTTTCTGAAAGAAAGAATTAATAAATAATTAATAAATGGCTAGTAAAATAACAATAGGACTTATAAAAAACGACAAAAACGTCGACGTCCTGTTACTCACAAAATGGGTGAGTTAGCTGCTAGCGGTTCCGCATCCTGTTCCACGGCCATCTCTTCAGCATTATCACACTATGTATGTAAAAAAAAAACATGATTAAGACACATAATTGCATTTTTGGACTAGGAACTAAAATTAAACTATAAGATGAATAATAAATATCTAATCACCTGAATTTCAATCTCCGCATCTTGTCGGACTCCAGTAAGTGGGCCGGGATCCCTCCCTATAAGGGCAGCAACTCTGTCCTCTAAAGGGCTTAACTGTGGTGCCCCGCTAGGCCCACCCTCAGTACCCCTATAGCCCCTGTTTATTTGGGCTAGTTTGGCCCGCACCCTACATTTGTAATAGTTCCAAACCTAAAATGGATAGAAAATTATTATTACTTATATCGTGCTGTTATAAAAAAAACATGGATAATATTAACTTGTAAACAAACCTTCGACCAATCTTTTGGTGTCCTACCAATGCCTTCCGAATTTATTATGTCGGCACATTGATCCCAAAGGCGTGTTGCCAGGGCTTGTCCTTCTTTGGACCGCAATTTTCCCATGGCAAAATCAGTATGAGCCTCCATAAAAGCAATGAGCACCTCCAGTTGTCGAACTGACGATGATTTTTGTCTATTAATATCTTCCATAAAGCCTGAAATTATGTACGTATTAACCGAACAACACTTGCAACGAGATTAAATATTTTACCAGAAAAGGAATCTGTGGTAAGTGGAATAACATAATTTAACCATTTTTTTTTCTTGTAGCTAATTCAAGTTCGACGCAAGTGTGTAACCCTCAAGTGTGTCTTAAATATTTACTCGCTTATCATTAGATACAAAATAACAATAACAGTATATGGTGCGATATTTGATTTGATGAATAAATAATAAGTAATATTCTAAAATTAATACTCACAGGAAATCAACCAATTGAACTCACACACTAAAAGTTTTTGCTTCCCGCCGTTTGTTACGTTTCGTTTCACTGCTTTGGCCAGTACGTTTTGTGGCGTAAAATGAAACGTTCTTCTGAGTTTTCATTGTTTTAAAAGATGAAATATGGTATGTGTAACAATAAAATATACAGAACATGAGTATAATTATTGTCTAGATATCTATTTGTAGTGGAAAATACTTTTAGTGACACTTATTCGGTTTTAGTAACATTTTTAGGTTTTTTTTTTCTGTGGTGTTACTAAAACATACTATCTGGCATGTTGGTGACACAGGTAAGCCGCTGTTATGTTCCAATAACGGTTCTGTTGCTATTCGGTTTAAGTTTAGTTTCCATTTTGCTTATGAAATAGTAGAATGACTTTATAGGTAACTATCGAACGGCGATCGAAATCGAACTTTGGCCCTAGTGTGCGTTTTATTTAACCATCTCGATCAAACGCTTCGAGCGCGTTCGGCGCTCCGATTGGTCCATCGCCAATCCAGGGCCAATTGGAGCGCCAAACGCGCTCGATGCGTTTGGTCGAGATGGTAAAATAAAATGAAACTTACACTAAGACCTCTGTTGTGGAAACACAATAGAACGTGAACGTTGCAAATTAGTAGAATCGGCCCTACTCGTAAAACGTATGATCTCTTGATATGATAATGGCTACGGTAAGCAATACAAGAACACTTACCACTAAGATAAGGAAAACATCATTATCATCTCCCTAGTCTTTTCCCAACTATGTTGGAGTCGGCTGCCAGTCTAACCGGATGCAGCTGTAATACCAGTATTTTACATGGAGCGACTGAGATAACGAAAACATTTTGGTAAAATAATATTCATATTTTAGCTCCTACATACTAAGGAAAAGGCCAAGCAGATGATGATGAATGATCAAAAAGCATATTAAAAAAAAACCTTGAATCTTCAACTTCACCGCCGATTTCGATGACTTAACATACAAACTGCCAGATTTTGGAATAGACTTTCCATCCAAAACATCTTGAGGAACTCTTGTAGCTGGCTATAAAAAAACAAAGCTTATACATATTTCCCGAAGGGGCATGTAGAAGACATTACAGCGACATTTCGCCAGGCACATTATAAATACCAAGAAATAGAAACAAAATGTAGATTTACTAATAATAATTATCTGATCTAAAACTTACGTCAGATCCCCAGTCTGCAATGTTATTTTCTTTTAAAAGTTCTAATGACTTTGAAATAGTACCATCTTGCGCAATTAAATCGAGGAATGATTCCTCAACAACCTGCAACAGAAAAAATCTTTATTTAAAATAAAACACATTTCTTTCACCAACTTCCAAAATTAAAGGGATATTTCACTTTGTAGTGTTGTTTTGGAAGTCCGTTCTTTTTTTTTGTAATTAAGTTTTATTTTCAATTTTTAGTTATGATACCTTCACTTGCTAGTTAATAACAGTGATAGGATGTTATTATCACATCATCAACAAACATTAATTGGAAAAAATACGTATTATTGAAGCTAATTCAAAAACCACTCATCATATACCCTTCTCTCACAAGGTTTGTAAAAACTGACTTTAATGAAAGTTGGTATAAAAATAGCTCGAGGCCCGAGGACATGGTATTTATAGTCACAAGCATAAATATAATATTTTATTACTTTTTATTATATTACTCTGAATAACTAATAATAACAAGCAATAATATCTGACATCATGATTCATCCATTAATATCTGTAGTCAAGATGAAGGCAAATAATATGTGATCATTTGTGGAAGGCATATAAAAGTGGCAGCACAGTTGTAACATCGACAGTGCACCAAAACTATTTCATGAGAGATAAGACCCCAAAATATGCAAAAAGATGCTTTAAAGAAGGTTGGTGAACATGGAAAAATATTAATCCTACGCGGACGAAGTCGCGAGCAAAGCCTAAGTAAGTCGTACCTCAATATCCATAGACTTAATTTCCTCCATTTTGTTGGGCATCCTTTCCACATCTTGCTTGGTGGACACCACAGCGACGGTGGTGGCGGTCAGTTTGCTAACCACGAGACCGCCAAGCTTCAGGATACGTTTCTTGGTTTCTTCCTTGTTCTTCAACATACCATAAAGGAAGAACTGCAGGTTCTTCAGTGGTGGCACTGGCATTTCTTTCTTGACGCTATGAATAATAAGTGAAAGATTTATAATTTGCTGGCCATTATAGGGTATTTTACCCTTTAAGAGAAAAAATCTAAAAATATATTATTGAGATGCCTTACGCAACAAGCAGTCGGAAAATGTTGGTTTTAGTTCATGTACAAAATACATTTTAAAATTCCAACAAAGATTTCAGTTTTATTCATCTATTTTTGAACACCATGAAATAGTAGCCGCCATGCGCCATGCGTTATACCGCTGCGCTGTTCAAACTAATCAACTGAACAACTTTGTACTTTTAGAATTTTCGTAACCCTTTGTTGTTTAAATCAGGCAGTATATCAGACCCATCTAATTATAGACCTATTTCAGTACTACCTACCTTTAGTAAAATATTTGAGAAATTCATTTTAGACCAATTGCAAAGATTTTTTAATAAACATAATTTATTACATAGAAAACAGTTTGGATTTACAACGGGTCGTTCAACTACCCAATACGTAGTACACAATAGTGTGTACTACTACTGATCACTACTGATAATGTGTTCAAATACTAGGGCATATTTACAATGCATGGGAAAATAAATACGATGGCTCGGGCATCGTTTGTGATTTATCTAAAGCATTCGATTGTGTGCTTCATGAAACTTTAATCAGGAAACTCCGCCACTACGGGATCCGGAACATCGCTCTGGATCTTCTTATTTCATACTTGTGTAATAGGATGCAGTGTGTTGATGTAAATGGAAAAAATCTCCCGGATTCATAGTATCAATGGTAGTCCCACAGGGCTCAATTCCTGGTCCTTTCTTGTTTCTTATTTATATTAATGACTTGCCTTGCCTCATAAAGGATGATCATGATATAGTGTTGTTTGCGGATGACACTTCACTTTTGGTCAAACTTAGACGTCAGCAGCTGGTTAATGACTATGTAAATAGCGCAATCTCAAAAGTAGTTCACTGGTTCAATGTTAAAAATTTACTTCTTAATGAAAAAAAAAACCAAATGCATTAAGTTACACACACATTAGTTTTCACCTGCCTAACGTGAGGTAGCGTATACCTCACGTTAGGCAGGTGAAAACTAATGTGTTGATAAAGGGCGAAGAATTGAATCCTGAAGATAGCACTATATTCTGCGGCTTAACTTTGGACGCCAAGCTACAATGGGGCCCACATATAGATAATTGTCGAAAAAGCTAAGCTCTGGAGCATACGTTGTTAGAAAAATTAGTAATTTAACTGATATAGAGACAGCCCGTTTACTGTACTTTAGCTATTTTCATGGTGTAATGTCGTATGGTATTCTGTTTTGTGGAAATGCAGCTGACATTCAGACTATCTTTGTCTTGCAGAAAAGAGCTGTTCGATCAATTTATAAATTAAGTCCGAGACACTCTCTCAGAGAGAAATTTAAGGAGATTAATGTAGTGACTGTGCCTTCACAGTATATTTTAGAAAATCTTTTATATGTTAATAAAAATATATAATTGTTTAAAAAATACTACTATATCCATACTAGGAACAAACACAAATTTGTTGTACCATCAACAAGGCTCAAGAAAATAGGTGGGTCGATCAGATGTCAATGTATACGCTTTTATAATAAACTTCCAAGCCATGTTCAAGATCGAAGTCTCAATCAATTTAATCATTCATTAAACGTAAGTTGTGCCTGAAAGCTTTTTATACAGTTAAAGATTATATTGAGGACAAAAAAGCTTGGGATTGACCTACTTACAGAAATAAAATCATTTATCATTTAACGATAAGTAGAATAATAACTCATTTTTTAAATTATAAACAATTATCATACAAAATATCAGCGCATTTGTGTACACAGGAAATTGACGTCATACCCAAAGAGCAATATGGCGTCCACTGCGTCCAGCGTTTTCGTCAAATTACGCGCGAAATATGAAAATGTAAAATAAATACATTTTATGGCTATACATTTAATCGATTCAATAAAAATGTTGTGTATTTTTTAGTGGTGTATTAGCATTTTAGAATCAAATTAAGACACTTTCAAAAATGGGTGTAATACCCAATTGTAGATTTAAAAAGTACCAAAATCATTTGTCATAGATAGAGAGCGACAAATGATTTGCTATATAGCTTTGATTTGCTGTTTAATATGGCAATACTTTACCCACGCGTTGGGTATCGATATCGAAAAGTAATTTATTTATTTATTAAAACTTAATGCACAAGTAAAAAAATACTGTACAAAGGCGGACTTCATGCCTGAGGCATTTTCTACCAGTCAACCTTAGGGTGATGCAGAGAGAAAACATGGCAGGTGCAACATAAGGGATAGGTTACTCGAAAAATAATACATACTAATACATACATATATACATATATATAACGAAAATAAAACTTTGTCTTGAGAAATAACGATAGGTAGAGGAGAAAGGAAGGTGGAGGAGTAATGGAACAAAAAAGAACCTCTTTTGGCCGAAGGTCAATTCTCGTTAGCCATCAGCTGGTTTTGTAATTTTTCGTGGAACATACATATTTTAAGCAAAAGCTTTTCTGTACTTCTACAATTTTCAAAGAATTCTAAGAAAATCATTCGAATATTCCCTGTTATTCTAAGAATTGTAAAAGCGTCTAATATTTTTATTTTTTCGAAAATACCGAACCATGTCCCCGTATTAATAAACGCGGAGTGAGTTAAACGTCGTTTTCGGGATTTCACATCACAATCAAAAATTAGAATAAGTTATTTTAAGTTTATATTAGCATAATGAGCCTATAATGTTCCCATTACAGGGACAAAGGCCTCCTCTCTATGAGAGGGAGCGGGCTATAATTTTATGGACAGCATTGCATTGCTGCACGCATTATTAATAAGAGCGTGTGTTTATGATGTTACAATTGTAATCTAAAGATAATGAACGATTTAGCTTGGTGTCTCGGCTGTAGAGACATGCTTATATGCATATCACTACACATAGTATAAAACAAAGTCGCTTTCTCTGTCTCTATATCCCTATGTATGCTTAAATCTTTAAAACTACGCAACGGATTTTGATGCGAGTTTTTTGATGCCAGATAGGGTGATTCAAGAGGAAGGTTTATATGTATAATACACCTATCTCCACGCGGGCGAAGCCGCTGGCAAAAGCTAGTGTATATATATATACATAAAACAAAGTCGTTTTAGTTAATGGTCGGCTCATTTATAACTCAAGAACGGCTGGACCGATTTTTATGGTCTTTGATTTGTTGGATTTGTCTCCACCCCGAATAACAGAATACCTACTAGAAAATATGAGAAATACCTACTGTAAAAAAAAAAAATAGGACATTAAATTTTCTCATATATTTTTCGTGTCAGCTAGAAAACGCCTTATGCCTTCGCAGTACCAGGTTGTCATAACCCGGTAGAAGCTTCCCTAACACAGATGTGTCAGCTAGAAAACGTTTTATGCCTTCGAAATACGCTCACGTAACATAAGTGTGTCAACTGGAAAACGCTTAATGCCATCGAAGAACCAGGTTATCATAAATTAGTAGGAACTCTCCTAACATAAGTGTGTCAGCTAGAAAATGCTTTATGCCTTCGAAGTACGTTCACCATACAATGTAAGGGTGTTAACTGGAAGACACTTTATGCCTTCGAACACCGAACAGATAAAAGAGGTTGTTCTCTGCCTTCGAAGAATCAGGTTGTCATAACATGGTAGGCAATGGTAGGAGATCATGCACAATTACTCAATATATTTTGCAGATAAGTTAACACAACATTGATTGATTCTGAGGCGGTACGAAGTCCGCCGGGGCAGCTAGTATATACATATATGTATATACATATATATTCATGTTTTTTTAAAACTAATTTAATGTATATCTAATGCATTATTATTTAAAAGTATTAGCTTTCTGCACTCCTCCTCCATATAAACTTTAACTGTGCCAAATTTCATACCCTTCCGTCCGCATAATTTTCGTAAAAAGGAGTACATAGTTTTTGCTTCACGTATATACAGGGTGTAACAGAAACCCTATTGCTAACCTTAAGCACTAAAGATAACAGCTGATATAGATTCACTATCCCGTCGTATTAATGGGCAAACCGACTAAATGCCCAAATTATCAAAACGAGATATTTCATTTTGAAAGTTAGATAAAGAAAATCTCTGATGAAATAAATTATAATGTTCCGCAAGTCTATAATAAAATCAGAAAACGGGAAAAATGTCGTAAAACCCCCAGTTAGTTGGTTTTACCTATATAACCTAAAACATGAATATTTCATTAAATAAGCTACTGTCAAAGTGTTATCTATTGTTTTTATTGGCTTAGAACAATTCATTATTGGTTCATATTGGGTTACATCTGTAAAACCGTCATAAATCTAGATATAATTGTAAAAAACTAAAATGTTAGTTGGTTTTACCTGTCTATTAATAAGAATATATTAAGTTACAGCTTAACTAATATTACTAATTACTGAGCAAAAACGTCGATTTAAATATTTTCTTGACCTTTCTAATAATGTTTATCAATAGTCTGTTTCCTGTCAGTGCAATGTGTATACCTTATTAGTTTCGTTATTATATATAGTACTAACTGCTCAGAAATAAAACCAAAAACTGCATAATTTTTTTTATTAGGTATTCTTTAAAAAGTTCTGTGCTGTAAATTGTACAGCAACATTCGCAATTAACCAATAGGGTACTTTACTCTATACGAGAAAAAATCTAAAAATATATTATTGAGATAGCTCAGGCAAAATGCAGTCGGAAAATGTTAGTTTTAGTTCATGAAACAACAAAATAAATTTTAAAATACAATTTAAAGATTTCTTTTTTTTTTAATCTGTTTTTGAACACCATGAAATAGTAGCCGCCATGTTATTACGTCGTACGTCCTGTCAACTGAGCAACTTTGCACTTTTATTATTTTCGTAACCCAAGTAATTTTTATTTAAATAACATTTTGCATTCAGGAACAGCAAACCAACAATAAGTAGAACAATAACTCATTTTTTTAATTTAAATTATAAACAATGGTCTTATAAAATATCAGCGCATTTGTTTTTAGCAAACTGACGTCATACCCACAGTGCAAATGCACGCCATATTATGGCGTCCACTGCGTCCAGCGTTTTCGTCAAATTACGCGCGAAATTTGAAAATGTTAAATTTAAATGCATTTCGATTGCACTAATCGATTAAATAAAAATGTTGTGTGTTTTTAGTGGTTTATTAGCACTCTAGAATCTAATTAAGACACTTTTCAAAAATGAGTGTAATACCCCTATTAACAGCTTGTCAAACTTAAAATTAAAAAAAGAAAGAAAACAAAAAAAAAACCTAAAAGTAGCATCTGGTAATCGATCGGCGATACCATCTTCGGTCTCAATTTTCTCATACCAGTCATGGTACTCCTCTGGGATTACTCCTTTGGAACATAGTTTTAGCAAATCCGCTTTTTTTCGATTTTAACATTAAAAACTGCTAAAACAAGTTAATATGAATTGCCGTTCTATTATATTTTATAGCATTATCTAAATTATGGTCGCGTAAAAAGTACTATTTCGTTTAAGTAGGTACGATTTTATGCTATATTTGAGTTCTGCTTAGAAATTTTCACTAAAGTCAAAAACCATTAACTCCTGTTTGTATATTTTGCGCGTAGATCAACAAAATGTGTATCAAAGAAACGTTCAGCATGAAAAAGAGATACATTGTGTTAATACGAGGTCCGTTCAATAAGTACCTAGCCTCATCGCCAGAGGGCGCTGTAGTTTCAAAAGAGTTTTACCACAGTGTAGCACATTCTTTTTTAATTCTTTTTTCAAATTTTCATTCCAATCCCTTCATTTGTTTTAATTTGACAACTTATGGAAGCGAACGTGTCGATCGGTTTTACAAAAATGGAAAAAGAGCAATATCGTTCGGTGATTCGATTCCTATTTTTGGAAGGGAAAACGCGCATCGAAATCAAAGAGCGCTTGGATGCTGTGTACGGTGACTCTTCTCCATCGATGGCCACCGTCAAGAATTGGTTCAACGAGTTTGCACGTGGCCGTACGTCGGTTTTTGATGAACCACGTCCAGGTGCACCGAAAACAGCTGCTACGGAGGAAAACATTAAAAAAATCCATGATCTCGTATTGGCAGATCGCCGATTGAAGGTTCGGGAGCTAGCTGAGACTGTAGGCATTTCAGAAGGAACAGTGCATCATATTCTTCACGAGGAACTCGGCATGAGAAAGCTGTCGGCGCGATGGGTGCCGCGTTTACTCACACCAGAAAACAAGCGCAACCGTGAGACCACATCGGAGACGTGTTTGGCGCTGTTTAAGCGGAATCCAGCGGAGTTTTTGCGTCGTTTTGTGACCGTCGATGATACCTGGATCCACTGGTACACACCAGAGACCAAGGAGCAATCAAAACAAGGATCCAGACTGGGGAACGTGCTCCAAAGAAGGCGAAAACTGTAAAATCGGCCGGAAAAGTTATGGCCACCGTTTTCTGGGATTCACAAGGTGTGATCTACATCGATTACCTCGAGAAGGGTAAAACAATTACAGGGCTTTACTATGCCGATTTATTGGGCCGATTCGACGCCGAATTAAAGAAAAAACGACCCCATCTGGCGAAGAAAAAAGTGCTGTTTCACCACGACAACGCACCGGTTCACACGTCTGCCGTTGCCATGGCCAAATTGGTCGAATTACGCTACGAATTGCTGCCCCATCCACCGTATTCTCCAGATTTGGCCCCTTGTGACTTCTTTCTGTTTCCTAATCTGAAAAAATCACTCGCCGGGAATAGATATGGATCGAATGAGGAGGTCATCGCCGCCACGGAGGCCTATTTTGCAGAGTTTGACAAAAACTATTTTTCGGACGGATTAAAAAAGTTGGAGCATCGCTGGGCTAAGTGTATCGAACTAAAAGGAGACTATGTTGAAAAATAAATTCCCACTTTTCCAAAATTTTCGTTTACTTTTTGTAGGCTAAGTATTTATTGAATGACCCTCGTACCTTTTATTTGAAGATATACATTTTAAACGAGAATTGTTTTAATAATTGCTTTTCAGTCTACATTTTTAGGAAAAGTCCCATTTTAGTGATTGTTCCCATTCAATATCTTTGTACTTATGCACTATATTGTAAAGTGGGTTTTACCATTAGATAGCTCTCGTTTTTTTAAGAAAAACTGTATTTTAATCTCAGTATTGCAAAAATTGATACTTGGTCGGTTTTCCCACTAACACGACGATACATGGTTTTAGCTCAAAATAAAATACTCTAAGAATAGACACTAAATTTTCGGTTTCATATGTTTCTTAAATTCAAAGCATAAAAAACGTGTCACCGCACTACGTAGGTCAATAACTTTCCACGTTACTTGCCTATATCACGATAAATCTCTTCTGAGTGATGTGTTTATTTCAATTTGAAAAGTTCGGTTTCTGGTATCCATGTATTAAAACTTCTCATAACTTCCGAACACGTAGAGATAGGATTAAAAAACCCTTCCAATATCGTTTGATATCACCCAAAGAAGCCGTGCACTTGTACCAAGTGCACGGCTTCTTTCACTACTACACGTTGTATAAATAAGCATCGTTATGGCAAACATTTATTTTCCTTATTATTAAGGAATCATTTGTTTACGACAAGACGATAGCATGTTAACCTTTGTCGAGACTGCATTTAGTGGTTGAGGAGTTATCACAAAATAGGGAGTTCCAGCTTTGTGATTGACTAATAAAACGTCCAAACATCTAAAGACGCAAACTTTCGTATTTATAATATTAATAGGGTTAAACTTACGTATTAGTAGCCTCGTTTTTAGCAACCCGAAGTACCCGTTCAAATTCAAATACTCGCACATCAGTCTTGGGCTTATATCTCTTGAAGACACTGCCACGTTTAAAGGCTTTTGGTACAATCATAGGTGATCTCTTGGGATTCTGAGTTACATGAGAACACTTCGTCCATTCCGTTAGGTTACCTGTAAATGAAATCATCATTTTAATTTATATTGAATTTTTATTTCATCATATCATCGTATTTATCAGGGTGAGCATCAAAATGAAGGGACCAAATCTCCAATGTCTACCATACATATATAATAAAGAAATAATACCATTAATCTACTATTTCCTACCTGTGCTATAATTTTAGCGACCTCATCATATACATAATATTTTAACAAAATGCTTGGTCCCTCCATCATGATATCAAGGTGGAGGGACCAAACTGATAGACTATTCCCCGGAATGTACTACCTACTTAGTGTTATAATACCTTAATTCTACCTTAATATTATTGAATTTGCCTGCCCGAAACACATATCGTTTTAAAAATTATCAATTATTTATGTTGGTACCTCCAAATTGACGATTCAATTGTTCAGTGCAACAGGTAAATGGGCGGTTTATTTTCTATCTTCGAAAGATACATTTTTAATACTTATTTACTACCTTCTAATCGTGCAAAATTTCTTACGTTAAAGTTTATTTTAACAAGCCAAAAAATAAAAAATAATAAGTAGGTACAACGTACAAATTTTAATCGAAGTAGCATTAATAAAGGTGTTTCTTTTTTTATAAGAATAACACAAAAATATCTAGCTAATATAAAATGTATCTTTAGTTTTTAAATATTACTATTTATTGGTTCATGGTATTTAATTCTCGTAAAACTCAATGTGGGTAAACACAAAGAAAAATATTGAAGGTAGTTCTAAAACATAGTCGACGGATTGCATTGTAGTGAAACCTGTGGAAAACCATGAACAAATACAGTGCGAATGCAATATTGCTATACAAGGTGTAATTTTAATCACCATTAACCTCATAAGGGGTCATTGTACTCATCATTATGAACAACTTTTACTATGGGACCAAACATGAAATCGCGAAAATAAAATCAGCTGTTCCCTACATTTATGCTGGCATAACTCGTCAAAATGTAAGGAACAGCTGATTTTATTTTCGCGATTAGAAAGCAAGCGCAATAGAAAATGTTGTCAATGATGTATTTTACAGGGCAGAAATTGTCAGGTCAAGAAGGAAATGTGCGTTTATTCCTTTTGATTTAAACATCATTCAGAAACAAGGCATTGGAGCGTTAAATGCTTCTGCTGAAACTATTTTGAGTGATAATTGGGCACCCTGTAGAATGACCGGTTGCAATGGTATAAAAACCGAGATTTACTCTCTTACCAACACAATATTGTTTGAGCTGTCTTCTGATGAAAAAATCAACCTATACGAAATTCCTAATCAGTTAAAATTAGTAGATAAATATTACAGAATTCTTTCAGTCAGTTCTTGGGAAATGGAATTGTTATGATCATATGAAAAGAAGAGTCATCAAAAGCCAGACGTTTGTTATACCACATTGTTTATCATTTCTTAGTTGACGTCACTTAATAATTATAATATAGGTACATTAAGTGTATGTGTAATTTTGTTAATTGCAATAAATATAACTAGAATAATGATATAAATATATTTTACTACGGTTTTTGCACGATTTGAAGGTAATAAATAGTACCTTCAATATTTTTCTTTGTGTTTACCTACATTGAGTACTTACTACGAGAATTAAATACAATGAACCAATCAATAGTATTATTTAAAAATTGCAGATACATGTTATATTAGCTAGATATTTTTGTGCTATTCTTGTAAAAAAAAAACCTTTATTAATGCTACTACGATTAAAATTCGAACGTTGTACCTAACTATTTCTTTCATTTTTTTTGGCTCGTTAAAATAAATTTTAACATAATAAATTTTGCACAATTAGAAGGTAGTAAATAGGTATTAATTATTTATCCTTCAAAGGTCGAAAATAAACCGCCCATTTACCTGTTGCACTAAACAATTGAATCGTCAATTTGGAGGGACCAACTCAAATAATCGATATCTTTAAAACGATATATGTATCGAGCAGCCAAAATCAATAATATTAAGGTAGAATTAAGGTATTATAACGTAGTAGTTAGTAACGTATAAAGTAGGTAGTACATTCCGGGGAATAGTCTATCAGTTTGGTCCATCCATCTTGATATCATGATGGAGGGACCAAGCATTTTGTTAAAATATTATGTATATGATGAGGTCGCTAAAATTATAGCACAGGTAGGAAATAGTAGATTAATGGTATTATTTTTTTATATGTGTATGACAGATATTGGAGATTTGGTCCCTTCATTTTGACGCTCACTTTTCAGGGATTTAGCGAAACTTTGAAGCAGTCACGGTTAAAAAATTGTTTAAATACTTAAAAAACCGCTCAAATGCGTGTATGTAAGAAATGTTAAATGTAAGTTTGTAATCGTAGTTCTTTTATGTGGTAAAACTACTAAGACATTAAGCCCTCCTCTGTACATATTTGTGCTTAAAGTATTAAATAAATAAATGAATTATCGGACTTTTCCTTTACTTGTGCTGTGAGACCAACTTTCATGATTTTAGGTTAACGGGAAGTATCCGGCAGGTTTTTAATTATTTGCGTATCAAAATATGTGGCATTTATGGCCGTATTTTAATATTGTGTAGATAGTTGATTGTTTCAGAGCTCCAAGAGACCGTAGACGTTGACGGACTGACTCACAGACAGACGGACAACGAAGTGATTCTCCAAGGTTACGTTTTTCATTTTGAGGTATGAAACCTTAAAAATGGCGTTTTTCATCTGACGTCACAAGACAGAATAGTTAAGTGAAGCTATACATCTAGCATCACTAGCATCACTAGCATCGCTAGCATCTTTATCTTTATCTTTATCTATAGTAACTTCGCGCCATTCAGCACAACGGTCATTTTGCGATACTTAGTGTAGAAGAATTACTTAAAAAGCATGTAATTTCTCCGATTGTTAGAAAATTTTCTTTAAATAAAAATCTGTGGCAGTTTTTTTTCACACATCGTCTTCGTCCAGTAATATCTTTAAAATAAGTATTCATTCATGCATATCTTTGCTAATAATCAAATAGCATATTGCAGAACGTTTTAAATGATAGAATAAACATAATTTATCATCGTCCAGGACAAGCAAATTTTAGCAGCAAGACAAGCTGCTTAATTTCTAACAGTGTTCCTTCTCTTATTGCATCCACAACACCTATTCAACAACCTTTGCATTTTATAAGTCGCTTTTCGAGTCTGTCTGTATGACTACGTAATTCTACTAAACTGCGTAACGGATTTTGATACGGTTTTCACCATCATTTAGATAATTTATTCTGGAAGGTTTATGTGGACAAGGTAATAAAGAAATCTCGATATCCTGTCGAAGCAGGAGCGGGCCGCTAGTATAAGATCTAATGAAATAAGTCACCTGTGCATTTATAACCAAAGGTGACTAACACCAGCTGACCATGCTTGCACTCTGTGCATGGCTCGGTAACTCCAAACGCCATGCAGTCAGCAAGACGGTCCAAACACTGGAACAAAATCATATTGTATGTTTAACATGTTCACAAAAGTTTACATGGAGTAGACTAGTATCTATGCACCCGATGGGTAAGATGCTGCTGAAAGGGAATGGTAAAAACCAACAAAAATTCAGCCGAAAGACGTCTACTGCTGGACCAAGGCCTAAGTACCGCCACTTCGATCAGATCTGTGCTTCTCGCAATTTAACAGATTCCTGCGGCTTTCAAAATTGTGAAAGGCTTTCTAACGCGACGTACGCAGTCGCCGCTGCAGAAAAGTGTTAACAATATCAGATGAGTTTCTATTACCAAACAATCAAATGATCCTATAATACGGTTGTATATTAAATTCAAAGCCTATTAATATAACCGGATATGACCAGATTTCAACACAAATATTGAAGCTGGTTTCTCTTAAAATTTCTGACATACTATGTCATATTATAAATTTGGCAATATTTAACGGAGTATTTCCTGAGAAACTAAAGACTACATTAATAAAACCACTTTTCAAAAAAGACAATAAACTTTCAATGTCCTGTTACCGCCCTATAGCTTTAGTTCCAGTATTATCTAAAGTTTTTGAGAAAGTCATACACAACAAATTATACAATTTTTTTGAATCGCAACATCTTCTAACCGACGAGCAAACTGGATTTCGCAAAAATAAAACCATAAATACACCAGTTTATAACTTTCTCCAGAAGGTAATGATTAATGTTGATAACAAAACCCCAGTTTGTGCACTCTACATGGATTTCAGCAAAGCATTTGATTGTGTTAATCATAAAATACTTTTGCAGAAGTTAGCCATGTATGGAGTTCGTGGTAATGTTCTTAAACTTATTGAGTCATATCTTAGCAATAGAAAGCAGTTTACTCAAATTACTCGAATATGCCCAAAAATCAATAAAGAGGTTCATTTTACATCAGAAAAAAGGTGTGTATGTGTAGGAGTCCCACAAGGAAGTGTATTGGGACCATTGTTATTTATTATTTACATCAACGATTTACCAAAAATTATAAAACAACCTACATTTCTTTTTGCTGATGATTGTACCATTGTATTTAATGGTAAAGACAGAATGACACTAGAACAAGATATTAATGAAGCCATAGAAACAATTATAGAATGGACTACATCTATCAATTTAAAGTTAAATTTTGATAAAACTAATATAATGATATTTCGCAATAGGGTTGCACAGTTTAGTAACATTAGCATCAAATACTCAAATAAAAAAGTCTCTCACGTAGACACTACAAAATTTTTGGGCTTAAATATTGACTGCAGTCTAAATTGGAAAACACACATTGAGAATCTATGCTTAAAAATAAATCAACAATCGTATGCCTTACATATGCTTTCCAAAATGGCTGATATATCGACTGTTCTGTCTGCATACCATGGTTATGTGGGATCCATTATAAGGTATGGAATAATGTTTTGGGGACATTCTGTACATAAGGATGATGCGTTTAAGGCTCAGAAGAGATGTGTCCGTTCAATTTGTAAACTTAAACAAACAGATAGTTGCAAAGAATATTTTAAAAATCTTAAACTACTTACACTTCCATGCATATACATTTATGAAATTATTAATTTTGTAAGATCTAACGATACTTTCTTTGAAAAGTATAAAAGTAAACGACACAACAGTAAAATTTGTTGTCCTAACAATAAAACAACTCTTTTAAATAATAGTATATTTTGCATGGCTCCCCGTATATACAATCATCTACCTAAATATTTAATGGAGGCGTCATCGCCTAACACGTTCAAGAAAAAACTAAAAAGCTTTTTGATACATAAAGCATATTACAGTGTATCTGAATATTTGCAGGATAAAGTATAAGATTTCTTTTTATACAAATGTTATTGATCTCATTCTTATTATTTTGTTCAGTTTTCATTTTTTTTTTTTTAATATTTTCATTCTATGTACCTACCTAGTTTGCATGCCGAAAGGTAAAATATGGTGTTACTAATAATGTGATACACAACTATTACATGAATGTAAAACATCTGCATATTGTTTACCCATATTTGCAAATAAATTATTTTGAATTTGAATTTGAATTTGAATAATATTTTGTAAAATCAAAATAATAGAACAGTTTAGGTTTTAACCAACCTCATTTTTTCCAGTGGGTATTTCTTGTGAATTTACTTCAAGTAATTCTTCCAAATCAGGCTTTGATAGCTCACTCAAAGCACCTCTATATTTGAAGAACAGTTTGTTTTGTTTAGCCATTTTCTTTTCTTTGTCTTTTTCTGCCTTCAACTCTTCTTCACTTTTGGGTTCAACTTTAAATTTCTTCACAGGCACTTCATCTGCTTTAAATGGTCTGAAACATCAATATTTTTAGGTGCCCAACACATCATAATTTTTTGCTAAAAATTGTATAAAACAATAAAAATCCGATCACATACTTGATCTCCTCTATAACCATAGCTTTGTCTTCGTTCTTTAGGGTGTTGAAGCCAGGCAGGCTCTCCCCACCAGCAAAGAAATGAAGTTCGCTCCTCCTTTCTGCAAAGCACTTGACATGGTGCCACAATGGCTGCCCTCCATACTTACTGCCTATTTCAGTATCATACACTGTTTTAGAGATACGTACTTCATCCTAAAATTCAAATAGATTAATATTGATGTTGCTTTCATCATAAATTTAAAAGAAAAATAAATAAAACCATATTATGAGGATTTTAAATAATATTGAGAGCATTATTTTAAAGCACTTGAGTAGATTAATTTATTGGTAGTATTTCCATAATAGATTTAACATATCAACTGAAACAGGATATTTACCATAGCCTGAAAGCTTGCTTTTTGTGTTGTTATTACGCAAATATCTAAAATCTTCTCTTTAATCTCGAAATCAAACCAAGTTATTTTTTTAAATTAGGCTGAGAATCAGCACTTTTCGGATGTCGAAAAACAAAGTAAAAAAAGAATTACAATTGTCAAGAGTCCCCCAAAACGCCCGCCCTTCAACAGGCTGGTGCTTTATCTGGGAAGAAGTGGTGCAACAAACTCCCCAGCCGAGATATCTGACCACATAGCAACATTGTTTTTGAAGGTTGAGATAACTATACAAAAGATTGTGTGTATTTGAATACTCTTTCATGTTTATGTTTATTATCAATATTATCATATAACCTGTATTTATAACCTTTTTTGTTACTGTCATACAAAAAGACAAAATCTTTTTCTTACCTTACATATTTTAATATCACAATGTTTACAAGTAGCTCTGCTACTCTTGGAGTACTCCACAAGGTAATCTTTAAGTGCAAGATTAGTAGATTCAGCAATGTCATCACTGGTGGTGTCATCAGCGGCCCTCTTCTTTGATTTACCTTTACTGTTTGGTTTTTCAACTGGCATTACTATTCCAGTCGAATTTTCTACAATCAAAGATTCTCTTGTTCAGGGTACATAATTATGTTGCATGTAGATAATAATTGTAATAATCATAATTTATTGTAAAATACAGATATCTGATAAAACTGCAACAGCATTAAGTGCAGTGCAGTAGAAAGTTACAACAATGTGCAAAATCTGATAAGTATAGGGCGGCAGGGACATTGATGCACAACCTGTTACCTTGGACCTGAGTCCACAGAGAACAGGCAGGGGTGTTCAGAATAAAATACTGATACATAATTCTGAACATCCCTGTCTGTTCTCTATGCAGGGCTTGCCTGGAGACTAAGGAATTCTTCGCTCATTTTCTCTCTGAATGCACAGGCATCACCAAGATTAGGAAAGAAACCCTCAGGGAACCCAGATCTTACACACACACAGGTACAGACTCAGATGATCAATACAGATGTTCTCAAAAGACCAGGAGATCTAATCAACTTCTAGAGGGAGGTGGGCTGTTTGGAATAACTAGCAACGGCTGCCATGGCCCACGCACAAGGCTTCTGTAGTACTGAGTGCGGGAACCAAACCAGTTAACATACAACAGGCCTGCGTTGAAATACATACATTTTGATCACATAGGTATTGCAATTTTCTATGAAACAGCAGGTTTTTATTCATAACTGATGAGAAATTACTATGCCCAGGATCTAGGATCATTTGCCGAATTTATGGTTACAGTTTGCATGTCCCTCTCGCCCTGTATTACAATGCTTACTGTATTTTCCAAATTAATAGATAGTTCCAGAATAAAATGTAATTTCACCGTACCCATAATCGATTTGATTCTTTTCTGATCAACACTTTTGAGTTTATTGAAGTTTCCGATATCACTGGCAGAGGTGGGATGTTGCTTTTTGAAGAAACAGTCTTCATGATGCCAGTTTGCTTGCTTGCCATCAAAGAATGCGGACTGAGAAGTAGAGAAAAATAAGATTATTCTTCTACTAAATAATGTTAGTTGTTATTTTTTATTGTAACACTGTAAACTGAACATTAGTTTCTATAGTTAATTTTATACTATATCTAATTATGTTAGTTTGTAATGGTTGTTACTAATAACTGAAATGAACTGAACAAAGAGGCTATTGTTGTGGTCAATATACATTTTAATGACAAAAATAAAAATACCATTCCAGTTCTTAGCATAAATCTATGTACATTTATGCTAAAAACTGGAATGGTATTTTTATTTTTCTAAATAAAGCAAGTTATTTATTGAGATTACATGTCAAAACTATTGTTTTAGTTGTTTTCAGTGGCTTGGAATTATGTTTGCTGTTCAAGAATATGTGATGCTACACCAACATAGAACAAATACTAAATTAAAGTTCACAGCAAATAGAAAGTTACATTCAGGGGATAGAAGAGGACATTTATGGACAGAGCGCACGTATGAGCGCGCCCCCGACGCAAACAATGTCAAACGCTGTGAAAACAGTTAACAATTTCTGGAATTTCATCTGGTTCAAGAAGAAATACCAGTTTAAGTTCGGTTTGAAGCCAGTTTAGTCTTCTGATAACATAAAGTAATTGAATACGCACGAGTTTCGTTAAGAAAAACGACTACTACGTTACATTACTTTTCAAATGTATTGCGTTGCGAGTACTAACCTGCACCATGATGGCAATACGTAGGGCTCCTTGCTCAATTTTTTGTTTACATCCTTTACAGGCGGCTCTTCCAGTCTTCGCATATTCGGCTTGAAAAGGTAAATCCGTCATGTTTATTAGAATGCGATATTCACCACTTTTCAAACTTCCTAACCAGTGGTTTTCTTCTTGCCTTGGATTAAAGAATTTCAAAAAAGTACTCTGTGCAACCAACCGACCGGCTTCAAACCGCAAACCAAAACTTATGCAAACCACAGATTATGTATAATTTTAAACGTCATGCGGATGCAAGGGAGAAGACTTCAGAGTCTGAACTCTTTTCCTATTGGTTGGTTGATTTTAGTGATTTTATTTTTAACTGGCCAGCGTGATTTTTAAAGGGCCCCCGAGAGGTCAAACCAATCGAACGATCATAGGCCTCCCTCATCAAGTCATCAATCAGCAAAGCAGGCAGGCGTGATCGAGGCCAAGAGTAGGCACGTATAATAATATAAATTAAAAAAAAAACATTGCTTGTTGCCTGTACGGCGACAATATGGGGTGTACCCATTCTACCCGTTGATGTATCCGAGTCTGTTTGTGCTGGGCATGGTCGGGTACACTAGGTTGGCAGTTAGGAGGGACGTCGCATTAGTGAAGTACGTGGCGAGTGTGCTGCGTGGGCTGGTGCACCACCCAGATGTGCTGGAGGCGCTGCGGCGGCGTGTCCCGGACGGATGTGGTGGCGCGCCACCGCCCCGCTTTGTTAGAGGTGCCATGGGCTAGGACAAATTTATGAAAGTTTGCCCCATGGTCAAGGGCCGCTCGCATTATTAATAATATGCCGACGGAAGATGTTTTCGATGGCCTGCCGAAATTTGCTTCAGGAGCACAAAGGTGCATTGAAGAAGGCGTAGATACTTAATTGAAATTGTTATTTTTTATTTATTTTTATTTTTGTTTATTGTTAAATTTTATAGATAGTTATAGTGACAGAAATAGTTAATTAAGTGTGTATAACATCGTCTTGAGAGATTGTAAGGTGTTGTACTGTGTGTTAATAAATAAATAAATTAATATCCATCGACGAGTCTTTGACCTTGTTCAAGGGCCGCTTGTCTTGGGTCCAAACAATAAGGTCAAAGGCTGCCCGATTTGGAATAAAGTCATATCGGTGAGCTGCCCCGTGTCGGCGGCCCGTAAGATCACCGAGGAGGGCCGAAGGCTCCTGGTAGGATGGGTATCCGCGCAGGTCAAGCTGCTGGAACCCAGACCTCTGAGGTGCTTCCGCTGCCAGGTGGGTCACCACGTGGGAGTGCAATGCACCACGGAGGTGGACCGCAGCGGTCACTGCTTCTGTTGCGGTCAGCCCGGTCACAAGGCCGGCTCGTGCAACGCCAAGCCGCACTGCTACCTATGTGCGGCAGCTGGCAAGCCGGCCGAACACCGGGCTGGGAGCAAGGCCTGCGCTCCACCCGCCGAAACCAGGAGCCGGGGCAGGGGCAAGCCCTCCACCACCGCCGTCACCGCCGTAGCTGCCGCCACTGCCGCCACCGCTGCCGCCCCTACCATCGCCGTTGCCGCCGCTACCACTGCGGCAGGGCCCTCTCAGGGGGCTCCGGAGGGGGCGGAAATGGAATGCCAATAACGGCTCCATTTCGCCTCCTCCAGGCGAACATCAACCACTGCGCCACCGCTCAGGATCTGTTGCTCCAGAGCATGGCGCAGTGGTCGATTAACATCGCCGTGGTCGCTGAGCCGTACTTTGTCCCGCCCAGAGATTACTGGGTGGAGGACCTGAGCGGCTCAGTGACCCTAATTTCGTCGGCCGCCGCCGGCACCCCGGCTCTCGAGGGTATCCAGAGAGGAAGGGGTTGCGTAGCAGCACGGTTCGGGGAGATTGCAGTGGTAGGGGTGTACTTCTCCCCGAGCCGAACACTCGCCGAGTTCCACAACTCCCTTGAGGAGTTGAGAGACGTCGTCGTCGGGTTTCGTTCCCTCCCCGTGCTCGTCCTCGGGGACTTCAATGCCAAGAACTTGGCTTGGGGTTCCCGGTTGACGGATGTGCGGGGTAGGATGGTGGAGGACTGGGCTCTAGAGGTGGGCCTGGTCGTCCTAAACCGGGGTTCTGTCGCCACGTGTGTGCGGATGCGGGGTGAGTCGGTTGTGGACATTTCGTTCGCCAGCCCCACTCTGTCACCGCGTGTCGTCGACTGGCGCGTCATGGAGGGGGTGGAGACGTATTCCGACCACCGGTACATCCGGTTTGACGTCTCCGCCCAGACCTCGAGCGCGCCGGTCCAACAGGCCCCGTGTGGTCCGCGGTGGGCGCTGAAGCGGCTGGACCGGGAGCTCCTCCTGGAAGCCTCGATCGTGCAGGCCTGGGTGTCACCACCGGACAGGCCTGCCGACATCAACAACGAGGCGGAGTGGTTCCGGGAGACCATGTCCGAGGTGTGCGACGTGGCAATGCCCCGGGTCCAGCCAGGACGTGCTTCACGCCAGGTGTACTGGTGGTCGCCGGAGCTCACAGCTCTGCGCGAGGCGTGCGTTGCTGCGCGGCACCGGTACACCAGGCACCGCAGGCTCCGTATCCGCCCTCCGGATAGGGAAGCCATGCAGCCATGCAGCCATGCATACGAGGGGTACAGAGCGGCGAAGACCGCCCTCCGAGCGGAGATCCTGCGGGCCAGGTTACTGGCCCGCGAGGAGTCGCTGGAGACTCTGAACAGAGACCCGTGGGGACGCCCCTATAAAACGGTGTGGGATAAAATCCGCCCGTGGGCTCCCCCGCTGACCCAGAGTCTCCGGCCTCAGCTCGTGCAGGACGTGGTGAGCGCTCTGTTCCCCTCGCGAGGAGAGCATGCTCCCCCGCCCATGGCTCCGCCTCCTGCGGTGCCCGACGCGGACCACACCGACGACGACGACGACGCTCCAGAGGTGACCGAGGTAGAGTTGAGAGTGGCGGTACGTAGGCTGAATGCCAAGAATACCGCCCCAGGACCCGACTTGCCCGGCTTGCCTGGAAAAGCCTGGGTCCTGGCCTTAGAGGCTCTCGGGCCTCGACTAAGAGGGCTCCTAAGCGCATGCTTGGAGGAGGGCCAGTTTCCACGTCACTGGAAGACGGGGAACCCCTGCTTCTTGATGAGGACCAGCCTCATCAAGAAGCAGGGGCGCCCCGCGGACTCTCCGTCCGCTTACCGGCCCATCGTGCTGCTCGACGAGGTGGGCAAGCTCTTTGAAAGAGTAATTGCAGACCGCCTCGTCGGGCGGCTGGTGCGGGTGGGGCCGGATTTGGCGGAGAGCCAGTTTGGTTTCCGCAGGGCCCCCTGCGGAAACCAAACTAATAATAATATTTTTTTTTTTTTTTTAATAATAATAATAATTTATTTAATATAAAAACGTATACAAATAGAGTACATTTAGTCAACTTTACCACTAATTTCACATACAATTATAGTGCCTAAAAATAAACTATTTCTAAAATATTTTTTTTATTACAAGTGCAATTGATAATGTTTTGGGCATTAGAATGTTAGGTAGCGACCCGCCCGATCTAGGTTTATTCAAACCTGTGTTTCGGGCCATCACTTTACATTTTAATTAAATTGGGGTATTATCATTTAAAATTAAATTGATATAAAAATAATCTATTAACAAGTGTGAGATAAAGCATATTGTAATTAAACATTAATACCTACAACTAAGCAAATGTAAATACTACAAAAGTAAATATTTACTATGGAATAAATTATCGTCATGACATAATTTCTAGAAGTTTTTCTGTGTCTGTTTAATTGAGTAACGCTAGGTAGGTATTCTGATAATGTAGTACTACATTTTTTATAACTTAAACTATAGATGCTCATTAATTTGTTAAGTCTATTATACAGAAAAGGACCTAAAAACACATAAAATCGATTAGCAAACGCATGCCTAGTTTGAGGCTTTATGCAAACTAAATCCTTCCTTCTCTTGTCGGAAGGTACTGGGTTAAAAGGAAGTGCAGTGTGCTGGTGAAGTACTATGCTTAGAATGAATAATTGCCGAACTGTTAATACATTACATGTAATGTAGAGCTGGTGCGTAGGAAATCTAAAAGGGCGAAAAGTAGCAACCTTTAGAAGTGCTCTTTGAGCACGCTCTAGAGGGAGTAAAATTGTTTTTGCTGCACCACCCCATGAAGTTATGCAATAGCTAAGAATGGATTGACACAAAGCTAAATAAACCTGTTTAATTAATCTATAGTCGGCTATGTTCCGTAAATTCTTAAAAACATATATTAATTTGCGCACTCTAGTACATAGTAAATCAATATGTTTACGGAAATTTAGATTCGAGTCAATAGTGACACCTAGATATTTCAAATGGTCAGCTTTAGCTAAAGTAGTGCAAGGACATGCTGTGTCAGCGTACGGGCTACAAACTGGCTCCACGGTGGACGCCATCATGCGCGTGCGAGCCCTCACGACGGGGGATGCTGTGGCCCGGGGTGGGGTCGTCTTGGCGGTGTCTCTGGACATCGCCAATGCCTTCAACACCCTGCCCTGGAGTTGCATAAGGGAGGCACTCCGGTATCACCGGATGCCGACCTACCTCTGTCGTGTGGTCGAGGCCTACTTGACGGACAGGGCCGTCATCTACCCCGGTCACCTAGGAGAGTGGAACCGGCGAGAGATGTCGTGCGGTGTCCCACAGGGATCGGTCTTGGGGCCGCATCTGTGGGACATCGGATACAACTGGGTGCTGCGCGCCGACCTCCCTAGCGGCGTCAGCGTAGTTTGCTACGCTGACGACACGCTGGTCCTGGCGCAAGGGAGGTCGTACCAGGCGGCGGCCGACTTACGGACACACGGGGTTGCGACAATCGTAGATAGGATCTGGCAACTGGGACTCGAGGTGGCCTTGCACAAGTCCGAGGCCATGTGGTTTCACGGTCCTCGGAATGCGCCACTGACGGGTTCCCAGATAACGGTGGGAGGGGTTCACATTGGCGTCGAGTCGACGATGAAGTAACTAGGTCTCGTCCTCGACAGCCGGTGGAACTTCGCGGAGCACTTCCGACGTTTGGCTCCTAGACTGGAGCGGGCCGGGGCTGCCTTGAAGCGGCTCCTGCCCAATCTAGGGGGGCCAAACGCCTCCTGCCGGAGGCTCTACGCGGGGGTCGTGCGGGCCATGGCCCTATACGGGGCGCAGGTGTGGGCGCCTATATTGAGGCGCCAACCAGCACGCCGGTTGAAGGCGGCCCATAGGGTCATGGCCATCCGGATGATCCGGGGATACCGCACGATCTCCGGTGAGGCGGCGGGCCTCCTTGCCGGATTACCGCCATGGGATCTGGAGGCAAACGTCCTCGCGCTCACTTGGGAGTGGCGCGAGGAGGCCAAACGCCGGGGCGTAACTCCGCTGCCGCGGGAAATCGCGGCACGGCGGACAGAGCTCCGGCAGGATCTCATGGTGACGTGGAAAGTGCGATTGTCGCAACCCAGTGCTGGGCACGCCGCGATTGCGGCGGTAAGTCCCCTCTTTGAGGAGTGGCTTGAGAGGCGGCATGGCGTCCTCACCTTCCGCCTGACACAGGTCCTCACCGGACATGGCTGTTTCGGGAGGTTCCTGTTTCGGATAGGGCGGGAGGAAACGCCCGGGTGTTTCCATTGCGAAGATCGCCCAGAGGACACGGTGGAGCATATGGTGGAGGTCTGCCCGGCTTGGGCGGAACACCACCGTGTCCTCGTGGAGGTGATCGGCGGAGGCGATCTCTCGCGTCCGACCCTGGTCCAGGCCATGGTACGGAGCGAGAGGGCATGGCTGGCAGTCGCCTCCTTCAGCGAAGCAGTTATGCTCGCAAAGAGGGAGGCGGCGCACGTGAGGGAGATGCAGTACATGCGCCCTCACAGCCGTGGCCTTCGCAGGAGACGCCCTGGGCGTCGGGAATCCCAGGCTGATTCCCGGCCACCGTAGACACGGGCTTGCGGACGGCGAGTAATGGGTAGCTCGCTGTCCGGTAAGGACCAAGCCCGGGTCGACGGCGCGTTGTGTTCCACGCGCGCCTCAAAGAGATGTCAGCAGCAACAGATGGGGCCCGCAAGGACCGATGCCTGCCAGGAGTGCGGGTTGTTCGAAAGAGATACCGCCGCCCCTGGCACACAGGCAAATGAGGGAACACGGGTGGGTTTTAGTCAGTAAAAGTCTGACACGCCCTCCCGCTCCACCCAGAGCGGGAGAAGTTATTTGATGATTTCCCACCCATTAAAAAAAAAAAAAAATTGTGTGAGTCCAACACTGGTTATATGGCTGGATTCCAGATCTACACGGGCAAGTATGATGGGTCCAGTGGTGACGCTTCGCTTGGTGTCAATTTGGGGGGGAAAAGCAGAAAAGTGGTTCTTGAGCTTTTGCAAGGTCTTGAACATCAGGGACATCGTGTTGTGATGGACAATTTTTACAATTGTCCATCGTTAGCTCGATATCTTAAGAGTTTGGGCTTTGATTGCTTAGGAACCCTTCGTGCATGCCGTCGAAATGTACCTAGTGACATTGCTAAAGTACCGAAGAAAGTGAATAAGGGGACAATTATATCTCGCCATTGTGGAGACGTATCCATCATTGCATGGATGGACTCCAAAATGGTGAATATAATATCTACCTATCACAGACCCGATACTTACAATGGAACGAAGGCCGGTAAAACGATTGTAAAACCTGTGTGTGTAAGGGATTACAACACATCCATTGGGGGAGTTGATCTCAAGGATCAAAAACTCTCCATGTATCTGTTAGAGCGAAAGAGAGGCGTGAAATGGTACATAAAGATGTATAAAAGGTTACTAAATGTGAGCATTCACAATGCTCTTGTGATGTATGTAAGTTCACTGAAACGACGCGATAAACTGCCTGTGACGCATCGTAAGTTTCGTTACGAGCTTGCTCAAGCTCTGCTTAGACGGCATCGCTCCTGTCTACCAGAGATCAGCCAGCCAGTAGGGGATCTCATGAGGCTGAGGCGAGATATCGTGCACGAGCCAGAACAGAGAGACCGTCCCACAGAGTTAATGGCATTTTGTTATTTGTTTTAGTTAGGATAAATGATTTCTTTCTGTAAGTAGGTTTGTACAAACACTTTTACACGTCAGTCATATTTAAAAAAAAAAAACTAGATGAGGTCGGCGTTTCCTAACTGACTACTCTGAGAAGAAAGCTCGAGGAAAGAACCACACAGATTGAGTGGACCTGTCCAGTCAGTGCATGCATTTGTCAGTAATCGTGCAGCTCAACTCGAAACTCAAGGAGCTCAAAGATTCGACGAACAATACTAAAGAAATTTACAGTTACATATTAGCAGCTCTAACCAAAATTATTTATTGATAAAAATACTTGCCTCTTTTATAGGTTTCCTAAAAATTAAGAATTAAAGAAAAAGTAGTTAGAGGCTATTGCTGAAGAAAATATTAAGCCCCGACATAAAAAATGGTTCCTCTGTTCACTTCAGTTTGACGAAAGCTGTTTCAATAGAACACTTGATGTAATAAGATTACATGATAACTGTTCCCACGGTATTTTCGGTAAGTGGTTAAATTATTGACCTGAAATAAATAAATCGAAATATACAGTATAAGTTTTTATACAGTGCGCAAATGCGCAAACCATGAATTCAGCATGTCATTCTGGACCCTCTAGCGCAGAAATTTTACGTTGGATTTACAAAAAAAATCAGCTGTTTCATAGAAAAGTGCAATACCTACGCGGTCAAAATGTATGGAACAGCTGATTTTTTTTTGTAAATCCGACGTAAAATTTCTGCGCTAGAGGGTCCAGAATGATATGCTGAATTCATGGTTACAGTTTGCGCACTGGATAAAAACTTATCCTGTTTTAATTACATAAATAAAATAAAAAATGTATATTGCTTGCTTATCATGGGTAATATAAGTATCAATTTTTTTCAGGCACCCAACAAAAAACAACTTCCAGAGTCATGTGTTTTGCGTGAAACAAGCAACATTAAAAAATCTAATGTTTCTTGTACATCTACTGTAATGCCTCCATTGCAGTTACCCGATCGATTTGTAGAACCAGTGCACAAAGAGGTATGTATCGGGTGTCTCAAATTCTCACATGTCAGTGATTTCTCAGCACGTTTCCTAATCTTTGTGCTAAAATATAAATATATAATGTTTTTTTAGAACCTGTGTACTTAGCATGACACAAAAGTTACAAAGCAGCATTTTCGAAGTAAGTAACTTGATGATTGAAGTAGTTATAATATTTTTTTTCAGGTTATAGAAACTGAAAAAGTTAAGGCTTTAAAAGATAAATGTTTCAAGCAACAGCTCCAAATTTAACGCCTCAACGAAAGGATTCGAAAGAAAAACAAAAAAATTGCCAATTTGAAAGATATTATAGAAGAACTTCGAAGAAAAAATTGTATAAGCATGGAACAGGCTGTTGTGATAGAAGAATTGGCGGGACCAAAAGACTTCTTAAAAAGACAAATTAATAAGTCCAAAGGTTTACCAGTACCAAATAAATACTCTGAAGAAATCAGAAAGTTCGCATTAACGTTGCATTTTTTATCCCGGAAGGCCTATAATTATGTAAGGCGAACTTACAATACATGCTTACCTCATACAAGAACTTTGTGCAAATGGTACCAATATGTGAATTGCGAACCGGGTTTCACGAAAGAAGCATAATTCCCGTAGGAAAACCGGTTTCATTGGATTGTTAATAAACATAAAAAGCGCATTGGCACTGTATAGGTACTTGGTGGAAGACAAAAAAATGCTGAAATACATACCACTCTATAAGATCAGCCAAGATCATATTGAGCTCTTCTTCTCGGCTGTGAGAGCAAAAGGGGGTTTCAACAATAATCCCAATGCCATTCAATTTCGCGCGGCTTATAAAAAGTTGCTTGTGAGAGCTGAGATCAGGGATGATAGTATTGGGAATTGTACTCCACTGGAACAAGTCAATATATTGACTTGTTCCAGTACAAATCCTATTTTAGCTATAAACGAGTTAACAGACAAAAAAAATTTTTGTAGAGATCACAGAGGATCACAGTGATTTATACGATGCATATACGGAATGCATTTTAAATACAGATGCTGACGCGTACACAGATAGTGTCGTAGAATATATATCTGGATTTGTTACGAAAAAGTAACTCTGTATATCTTTATTGATCGGAGAGGAAGACATCCATAGCCTGATTTACATAAAATCAAGAGGAGGTCTTAAATATGCTTCTTCTAGCGTCATAGGTATACTTAAAAAGACAGAAAAAATAATTAAAACTCCCTTAGACAAAAAATCGAATTGAAAAATTGAATTGTATGATTTAAAGACATTTTTTCATAGGGACTCTGATCCCGAGCATAACAGTAACCACACGTTACTCCTCATCAAATCCATAATTAAGACGTTCCTAGATATAAGGTTTAGACATCACGGTTGAAGAACGTGTGACAAATTGTCACACAGACAATTTTTGAACAAGCTAACATTGTTTAGAAATGAATAGGTAACATCGCTGACAAAAATGCTCGTACCAGTGCATTGCCCTGGCGAAATGTTGTGCTTTAGAGAGGTGAGACTATAACAAAAAATTAGTGTATTATCATAGGAGCAATTCGTTTAGTAATAGCAAAATTTTACCTACTACGCTTTGGAATGCGCAACTAGCTACATCTTTCTGACTGACCAACCCTTTGACAATTCAAAAGTGCCTGTAATTGATTTATTTGAAATAAATGCTTTGAGTTTGACTGCTTTTTTAAGCCTACTTTACTAATCAAAAGTTGTACTTTAGGCATTATCACACGAATAAAGTATGGTAAAAAAAAAACTTATTTTATTTTTACTTCACCACTCATTAACACAGAATATTAAAATTATCTTCTACCTAGTGATTGTCTTGTTTTTCACTAGGGTCCGCATACCTAACAGAAGCTGTTGCTCTCTGGCTTTCCAACCGAGAGGTAAAATAAGCGAAAGCACATTTTTTAGGTCATATGAATCTTATCTGTTCATGCTATTTTCTTTCATACTTACGTAAACGTGATGCAATTAAAATGCGTTTTTTAATTCTGTGCAGAAAAAACGCATGCAGCAAACACGACATGATGTATTTTATTCTCATTAGAAGGTAAGTGAACCTACTCATCTTTTTCTGTTACGACGGTTAACTACACTACAGCTGAAAAATCTTGGCGAGTCTGAACATAGGCACTATTAACTTTCGCGCATGTTCTCTCACTCACACTCGTCTCATGTTACCATTGGTTTCTAAAAAATGTTACTGCGTAGCCTTCTGTTCGAAGTTTTGGCTCAGCAAGATATTTCGACCATATTAGTGTATGTATATGTTACCGGCCAAACCCAATTTCAGGCCAAACTAGTTTGTCCTAGGCCAAACAGACTTACGGCCTACGCGTGGTATGTCGCAGCCAACTAGTTTAATTAGCCGGTAGCGCTCGCAGGTCGCTGCCGCGGCAACGCTCGCTCGGCTCACGCGCCTTTGGTCACAGTTCTAACCTTTTTTTTTTTTTTTTTGATTATGGGGGGAAATCCTCATGGATGTCCTCCGCCCCGGGGAGGGGGGAGGGGTCTGTTAGAGTCTTACTGACTAAAACCACCCCGGTGTTCCGTCTCTCACTTGCACCGGGGATCACGGGAACTAGTGTGACTTCCGCGATCCCCGGCTAGTGCCGGCCCGCCTCTGCGGGCCACCTCGCGATAGGGGGGGAGTGAGGTGTTAATCTCCCCCCTTACGTCATAGAGAGGCGCGCGTGGAACACTACGCGCCGCCATCTCGGGTCCTAACCAGTAGAGGGCGACAGATTTCCCCGGATCTGTCGCCCCTGGAACCATTTATGGGGGCTGGAAGAGGGCGTTATCCACCCTCCGCCGACGCCCGGTGCATCTGCTGCGGATCGGGTTAGCGGAAGCAATCTCCCGCTCCCTCTCCGCAGCCTCCTTCTGCGACATGACTGTTTCGCAGAAGGAAACCACCGCGTCCCAGGACTCCTCGCTGCCGACCATCGAGTCGACAACGGCTGGCAGCGACAGGTCACTGCCGACTCCTGAGATGAGGGCACGGCGTGGCTCCTCCCAAGCGGCACACTCTGCCAGCGTGTGCCACGCCGTGTCCTCCCGACAGTCGACGCAGTGGTGACACCGAGCGTCCGGCTCCCTGTTTATGCGACACAGGTACTTCCCGAAGCAACCATGCCCCGAGAGCACCTGTGTCACCCGAAACGACAGGGAGCCGTGCCTCCTCCCGAGCCAGCGCTCGAGTACCAGCCGGACCGCCCCGATGGTGACGGGGCCGGCGGTAGGGCATGAGAGCCTGGTCACAGTTCTAACCTAACCTAACCCATTTAATCGGGGTGCCCCGGCTTAACCCCTGTTTGGCCTGAAATTGGGTTTGGCCGGTAACATTTATAATTATAATCCAAACGTAATATCTAGTAAGACTAGTATCGATACTCGTAATAGTAGTAACACATTATGTTCGCTGATTGACCATCCCTAGCAATGGCAGCCAGTTTATGCCACATTATGAGTTGTAGGTATGCACCTTTTTTTTGTAGGTATTTCCAGTCCATATTTTTATACGTCTATGATCCATGCTCACTGGAAATTACAATTATTACATGTTGGTTCAATTTTGGGGGATTTTCAAATAAATGTGGCAATTTTAGGGGTTTTTGACATTACGGGGAAATATTTTTGAGAGTTGGTAACACTGTAAGAAGAAGATGTCAACATCCTACTGTCAATCGTGCTCTTGGTTTATTTTGTGAGAAAGGAATTATTAATTGTGGCCTACAGAAGGCAGATAGTTTTATGCTAATGATACTGGAATACATTTTAAAATGGGTAGTAGAAAAGAAAACTTGAAGAAATCATTGGGGATATCGGAGTACCCATGGAGCTCAGGTATGGTAATAAATGAACAATAAAAACTCAAACATCACGTAGAATGGTAGAACAAATCACGTATAAACCAGAGACCTTCAAATACTCTTATATACGATAGGTGCTGTAATTGCGTTTAATTTTATTCTTACAAGTTATCTCCTAAATTATATTGCACCCCAACCAGGTGATCGTCTGTATTTGTTATGCAAATGTTTGTGTATAGTGCCTATATGACATGATGTTATTGTAACTACGTTGTAGGTAGGCACTTCAACAACTTTGTTGCAACAAACATAGATGTTAAATTTACATATTTATTACAACATACAAACATAATAATAAAATGGGAAAGGGAATACTTAAAGTTATCTATCCAGCAATCATTAGCTGTTTATTCAAAGAAAATAGCATTGTAAAATTTTGATCCCCTATTTTAATTTTAATAGATGAAGAAGAAAATAATGCATCACAACCTGTCCAAGTACTTAGGAGGCAATCAGATGAGGCTCGTCCCAGTGAAGCTGATATGGCTGGAACAAGCAGTGGAAACAATGGAAATACATCTGCAGTTGGTAAGTAAACTCCTTGTCTTTAATCATTGTCTCTGGACATTCATAGGTTATTTATAATAAATTGTTAATCAAATGTATTCAATATTAAGTTTTTATGAATACTATAGCATTGTAATATTTATTATTTCATTATTTAGTGCAACAACACATGGTCAATGTAATATCACATGAGGACCATGTTTGATTTGGGCTGGAAAGCTGATTACAGATAAAAGAAATCAACCCAGTAACTGGGTTGTGGAGCTCAGATAGGCAGTCGCTCCATGTTAAATACTGGTTGTTTGTTGCTTCATGTAAAATACTGTTATTCAGCTACATCAGGTTAGACTGGAGGTATTTAGGAAAAGGCTAGGCAAATGATGGTGATGTTAATCTACTGTGGTAGGATGCATCTTGATGGATGGATGTGCGTCGGGAATCCCAGGCTGATTCCCGGCCACTGTAGGCAGGGGAGCTTGCGAATGACAAGTAATGGGTAGCTCGCTATCCGGTAAGGACCAAGCCCGGGTCGACGGCGCGTTGTGTTCCACGCGCGCCTCAAAGACATGTCAGCACCAACGACGTTAGTTTCGACCTTTGCTTTTACAACCTCGTGCTCGTACGGCTCAACGGGCGCTCTCTGGACTGGTGCAGCACTCCTCAAGCCATTAACTTTCTCATTTGTAACGACGATTTCATTTGACCACAACAGTATGATGAGTTTGTCCCTAGTTTTTAATGAAATATGGTTGGCATCTGCATTTAATTGAGCCAATTTCACAAGAAATTGGCCGCAATTCGCTTTACCCGAGTTGGTTATTCCATCGCTTTTGGTGACATTTGTTTCTTTTGGCTTCTGACTATAATCTTTGAAAGCAGTACCGTTTTGGTTTTTAATTCTGAGAAACGCTGGCTACACCTTAGCAGTACGCCACCGACAGACGTGCTAACGCGTCCCATTTGGCGCGTATCGAGCACACACTGTCGAAAGCGTTATGCTCAGTATGTTCAGTTTTGGCGGTTACGCAGTTGCGACACCTCGGTGCCTCTGCTGTCAGACGTGACGGACAGTCAGCCCGCATGTGGGGTTCCCCGCAGTGGATGCAGAGGTCGCCGGGGTTGCGTGCACAGTTTGCGACCGTGGCCGAAGTGCAAACAGCGAGTACACTGCACCAATAGTGACTGGTCCAGCACTCGCACTCGCTGTAGGTCTATGTGCACGCGACCCGCCACGGTTAGCCTTTGCCATACACTCGGGGACATCTGCAGGATGACGTGGCACATGTGGGGTTTTCTCGTCTTACGACGGTACTTCTCCCCCAACCTCACATCACCTGCCGGAATGTCCCCGATCAGGTGACTGTTCAGCCGCTGCAGGGCCTGGGTAAGGTCAACATCCGTGTGGCAGGAGAGGACGTCTTTGACTATGACGAGCGGGTCTTTATTTTTCATTTCCCTCGCAACGAGACCGCCAGCCTTCCGGATCGTTTCCGTCACTTTCGTGAGCTCTTCTCTGGTACTAAAGTCCACCACCAAATTCTGGTCCCTCACCTTGCGCAGCCGCTCCACACTTGTGCCCTCGGCCTGGGGCTCAGTTTTCCCGGCCTCTCATGCCCCGATACTACGCCTTACGCTGGAGAGTGAGGGTTCTTTCTCTGCAGAGCGCGGTGAGCTCCTGAGTCCCGGTGAGGTAGCAGGCTTCTTGGCCGGTGTGCGGAACATTGCAGTGGCCTTAGTAAAGGTAAGGTTCACAAAGAAGACTAGTCAGAGGTCACTGGTGCTACTTTTGTGTCCCTGTAAATGGGGGATGCACAAAAGCAACAAAACTACTAGGTAATTAAATAAGTCGTGTCACTACCAGACGACCGTCAGGTCTATAAAACTCCTAAAATATAGGACTCCGTCAAATGCACGCCAAATGACAATAGACACGGTATATTAGAATCAATATACGGTCTTAAGACTATTAAAACAATTCAGACCAAATTCAACTCCGACGTCAAAATCAAGTGTTTGATATTGATGCCTTGCCAGTTGATGTTGAGAGTGCGACTTGCCGAACTGTTGCAGAGGTGGAAAGCACAAGCCTGTGTTTTTGTGGGGTTCGATCTGAGACCGTTATCATTGTAATATTTTCCGGGAGTCTGCCTGTACAATTTTTTCGGCGTCTTCAAATTTTATTTAGGTAGCCAAAGCGAGTTCATCAGCGTATACGATTTTCTGTTTCAAAAAATATGCTCCACGTCCTATCTTGCCCTCTATGCCCTGAAACATTCAGCCGAGTTGACCTTTGCGCTGCCGCCGATGACGCCGTGGAAGTGGCGAAGTTTTGGGGCACCAAAATTCAACAATTTTCGTGCCAGCGACACGAAGAAGTGGTAGGTGGAGGTATTCATAGTTGTGATATTTTTGTTTGTATTACCAGGACCGCAACAATCGCAGCCTTCTTCGCCTGCCACCGTGCGCAGGCAACAGGCTAAGATGGACAGAGCTCTGTTCTGGTCTATCATCCATAACACTCCAAGGCCAACTAACGTTGGAGTCACACGGTAAAGTCCACTTTTGATTTTTTTATTAAATACTTAGTTTTGGCCCCGGCGTCGCTCGCGTGGCATGTCGACAAAAACTAGTCCATGTCTTTCCCTAAGGTTCAAAGTATCTCTATACCATATTTCATGAAAATCGGGGCAGCCGCTTGTGGGGAATTTTCAAATGGAAACCCAGTAACAATTCGTCCGACCAACGACGCAGACATGTAAAAGTGTTAGTATAAACCTACTTACAGAAATAAAATCATGTGTCCACCCAGGTCCAGGATTTGCGATGTGCCACTAACGTACGTGACGCGGCCAGCGATCCCCGCGCGCTCCGAGATGCGCGACACGCGTCGCAGCGAGCGGGCGAACACGTCAACAGCTGACATACAGCGCATCCTGGCTTTCAAGAAACTGACTCGCAGCCTTAACAGTATGACGCAGCAAGTCAGCAACATGCAACCCACCTCATCGCGCCGTTAGTAACCTTAGTTTGAGTATACGCTAATGTCATATTTAGGCCCGGGCATTTAGTGACTTGTGGTGAACCAATTTAAAACATCATTCTGTCTCTGCCATCTTGAAACGATTAACGGAAATAGAAATAAAACGATGTTTTGAATTCGTTTAGCACTAAATGCATTTAGTGTTTTGTGATGCGGTAGGGCCTAGGACACGTTAGTCACCTTTATTTCTTAGCCTAAAATGGAGACGAAATCGAAAATTCATCGATCATTCAATCGGAATTTTAATTTTTGAACGGATTTGTGATCGGTGTTTGTTAGTATTAGAGGAGAAACCCTTCTAAACATATTTCTATTTGCTGAATAAAATAGATCCAGAAACAATACTGTTGATTGATCCAATATAAAAAGGTTTCCAATTTAAAAGTGACTCAAAAAAATTAGTCACATCCCCATTTTATCTCCAGACCAATCACTGTCCATGCCAAGGTTGCCTGGAAGAGATCGCGGAAAGCGATAAGGCCGCCTATTGTATATTTTGTAGTGCATCTACCTTGTTTTTTGTTATGTACTTTTATGATGTACAATAAAGTATTTAAAAATAAATAATCACTGTGTTACGACTATTTTAGCAATCTTTGACATCTAGCAGACTTAAGTCTTAAACAATCATATATATAAACGACCTTCCCAAAACCATAGACGGGCCATGTGTACTTTTTGCGAACGATATCTCGATCCTGACCTCATGCCAAACAAATGTTAATTTAAATGAAAAACTTGAGACTATTCTTGGAAAAATTATAAACTGGATGAGCGACCATAATCTCGAAATCAATTTTACCAAAACCAAATTAATAGCGTTCCATCCCCGGCAGAAAAAACAAATAAATATAAATTTTACCTTTAATCAACAAAAATTAGAAACAGTTAACCATTTCACTCTCCTAGGTTTAACAATAGACACACATATTAACTGGAAAACACATATACAGACAGTTAAATCTAAAATTTCAAAGTTTTCGTATGCTCTCCGCGAAATTAAAAAGACTACAAACCTACAAACCGCACTAGTCACATACCACGCTTGGTTTAATTATGGCATTATCTTATGGGGAAATAGCACAGACGCTTCCACCTTATTTACCCTCCAAAAAAAGCTTGTACGTATAATTACCAACATAGAACCAACAGATAGTTGCAAGCCTTACTTCCAGAAGCACAAGATTCTCTCCTTGGTTAGTATTTATATATTGGAATTATGCAAACTAGTCCGCAAATATCCAGATTTCTACAATACACGGGGAGACATACAAACTAATTACTTGTTGCGCTATAAAAACAGGCTAAATTTGCCCCCGTCCCGCCTTAAATTACACTCATCTAGTCCATATTCAATGTCAATAAAAATATATAATAAATTACCAGAATACATTAAACAACAAAACAAAACCAGTATATTTTAAAATAAATTAAAGCAATATTTAATTAAAAAAAGCTATTACACAGTAAATGAATATCTAACCGATAAATTAAATAATAATTTATAATTATGAATAAAAGATATTTATTAAGTAAAATAACAACAAATAAATAAACTATAATACTTAATACTTATGCTAGTTATTATAAATAATAAAAATAATAATTAACAAATTTTAAAGGGAGTAAACAAATAAGCATTATTTCAATATAATCAAATAAATAATAAATTAATAGATAGACTTGCACATATAATATTAATATAATAAGTAAATGAATAGAAATATTAAATAGGATATAAAATAATTTCAAACGAAAATTAATAAAGCGCTCTTCCTCGCTCTAGTTATTTTAGTTATATAAAAATTTGCTGTGCCCGACAGGGTCCATAATTGTTTCTATTTTTTGTATTTACCACCTGTAAGTGTACATTATGGATTGCAATAAACGATTTGATTTGATTTGATTTGACATATCTATGTAAATTTGTGATTGTGTTAGTTTATCGTACATAAATAGGTGTAAAAATACGCTTAGTGAAGCCGAGCCAGTAGTTCTCCTTGTCATTATGATATTTTTTTTGTACTGGACCATACATGGAAAACTGGAACCTTCTGGTTATGGAGACATTGCAGTTCAAAATTCTAAATATACCTACAACGGCTACAACTACTGAACTGTTGCGTGCACCCATAAGCACAATGTAATTTAACCGGTAATCTAAACCATCATCAGGTTTCGGAAGCAGTGCTGGTTCTTCTCGAAGCCCGCTGTTCACGCCATCATTGCCAGCCGCAGCTTCTAATGCCAGGCCGAGGACTTACAACAACTGTTGCAGCCGGTCGCAGCCAGGCCGTAGCTCTCTTCCCGGATACACTAGGAATGGTACGTGAAAGAATGAAATGTTTTATTTGCGAAACGTACAGAAAATGTAACAATAAAGGAAAATTTATATCTAATAAAATAATGAAAACAAAAAAAAGACCTGCCCGATACCAAAAAGGCTGCAACCTTAATACGCAGCGATATTTAAAAAAAAGCGCTGGTTCTGTTGGCCCGCCGTGATGCCACGCTGCAATATTTTCAGTTTCATAGTTGCATTGATAATAGTAAAAGTTGATATATATGAAGACCACAGGTTCCTATGCTCAATCAAATTATAATCTCAATTCCACAGTTACAACACAGTAGATAGGTAGGCCCATATAGCTAGGTAGGTACGTATTGATGAAGGCGCGGTGGTTCGGTGATATTCGCACGCGCCGACCGTCAACAGAAAAGTGGCTCAAGACTTGAGCCACTTGTGGGTCACCACACCAACTCCATCGAGCGCCACCAGGTGGCGCTGGCGTACCGGATACGACTCGATTGCGACATATGGGCCATCGTTGTCGCCTAACCATCATTTTTGCATGTTTTATTTGTTATTCGTCATCACCGTCAGCCAACCCGCCCGACGTCCTACCGGTACCGGACCGACAGCCGTCGCCCAGCAGTCGCTACCGCACCGTGCCGCGCTCGGCTCCCACAGCCGACATCGCCACCAGCCCGCCGCCGCCGCTCCCGGACCAGCACCACTACGTCAACGTGGAGCAGTCTGATGAGGGTAAGCATAATGTAAACATTCCGTCGTCCAGTGGTCGTTAGTTCGACGAGGGTTTAGAAGAGTTGAGAATAGAAAATGTATTTATTTGAAATTAATGTAGGTATCAGAATCAGTTGTTTCGGTTTGTGAAGAATCCATGTCAGTTTACTACGTTGTGGAAATAGGAAACGTCGACCCCATCTAGTTTTAAAAATTTGATTGACTTGTAAAAATGTTTGTACAAACCTACTTACAGAAATAAAATCATTTATCATTACCGTTACTTTGTACACAAAAAAAAAAAGATTACAAAAACTAAGCTTTACTCAATGTAAGTAATATTTCAAAAGAAAGGTACAAACAATTTCACGTGTAATTTATTACGTTAATAACATTATAGCAAATGTTCGAATTGTTTGCCACCAGCATCGACATGCACGACATCGCCTTAAAAATTATCGTTATAATTGTCTTGCATATCTTCTGCTGTTGATATAATCCGCAGCCTGAGTAATATTTTGACGAAGCTCGTCCAATGTCGCAATGGGTTTTTAGTAGACCCGTCTTTAGACAACTGCAATAGAAGAAGTCCAGGGGGTTCAAATCGGGTGAACGGGGTGGCCATACAATAGGACCAAGTCGCCCGATCCAACGCCCTGAATACTCTTGATTTAAATATTCTTGCACAGGACGGGCATAGTGTCCTGGGCAACCATCATTTTGGAACTACATGTTTAGGAGATCACTTAAGGGCACGTCATCTAACAATTCTGGCAAGTCATTTTGTAAAAAGTTTAAATAACTATTGCCATCTAAGTTTCCTTGTAACTCAAAGGGCCCAGTTACTTTTCCATTTAATATGTCCATATGTTAACCTTGAATTGATATTGGGATCTGTCTTGTCTCATCAAGTGCGGATTTTCATTGCTTCAACTATGTAGGATGTGAAGATTTAAAAATCGATCTTTCTTGAAAGTTGTTTTATCCGACTATAGAGTTTTGTCTAGGAATTGGGGATCTTCCCTGTGCCTTTGCAGCATCACACAGTAAAATGTGACTCGTAGTGGATAGTCCTGCGGGAATAACGTCTGCACACGCCTGTAGTGATATGGGTGAAGCCCGTGACGTTTTAAAAGCCGATGTGCAGAACTTTTCGGGATTCCTGTAGCTTCTTCCATGGCATGTACCGAAGTAGTCGAAGCATTTTTTATCTCATTGAGAACTTCTTCATCACGATCCAATCTAGGTTTTCCAGCGTTTCTCCTACTGGATGGCATACGACCCTCCGAAAACGCTTGATGCACATTGATAAACACTCGATAATCAGGATATCTTTGAGCATTTGCGTACCTTTCTCGATACAGTCTGTTAGCAGCGTTAGCATTGCATTGGCATTCTTCATAGATGAGGTGCATATTAGCGTATTCCTACAGTCCAAAATGCGCCAGAACTTCAAATCACAAAACACAATCGTAGTCCAGGATAATGCCAGGTCAGTTAAGTTTGCAGATCGATTCCAGTCAGTTCAAGTCTTTAGTACGTACGTACGTACGTTTTGAACTAGTATGGATATTGTTTTTTTGTGGCTGGTTTTAATAGAGTATTATACCATTTTAGAATCTTGATTAGTTGCGTTAATTTTCAAAAAAGCTTGAAAAAGTTTTTTTGTTACAAGCTCGTTTACGTACGGATAGACTTCTAGCTCTGGCGAACCGACGAACGTTCTAAATACAAAAAAGTCTAAGTGGTCAGTTTTGTGTTAAGAACTTTATTGCACTCGGTACAGAGTTCTAAATACAAAAACTGGGTCTAATATTTCAACTTGATCGCGTTTTGTAATTAGACAGTTAAAGTATTATAATGTCGAACTTAGCAATTGGACGATATGTTATAGATGTAGAGGCCGTTCCCGCTGCAGCACCAGCTGCTGAGCAGACAGATGAGAACCATGCTGAAGAAGACAACAATGAAAGTTAGTTATTCATAAATCTGGGGCCACACTTGCATCACAAATCACTTAATACATTAACCACTAAATGAATTTCAAATATCGTTCTATTTTTTTTTTAAAGAAGTCCTTTTAAAGTCGTTTGAAGATTTTGATCAAGATTTCCAATGAGCGCATCAAAAACGGCCGGAAAAATAGGACCACAAATAATATTGTGGCCCTATTTTGCAGACATAGGTTTTTCCAACCTTATTGCTTTGAAATTATCTTTTATTTTCCCATAAATATTTTCTATTTAAAAATACACAAAATCAGTCTATAATGATCCCACTGTTGAGACACAGGCCTCCTCTCGATGAGAGACAGTGGGCCCTAATTCATCAAGCGGGCCCAGTGCGCGTTGGTAGATGTCACATGTCTTAAAATACGTTTACTTCCAATCGAAGTTGAAAATATATTGCAAACAATTATAAACGTTATGTTTGCGTGTTAAGGTTTATAATCAAGCTATATGCAATCACGGTCACTTGACCGACATCCTTGATTTTTCCTACACTTTGATAATGTCTATTTAATATAAGGTGATGCATTTCACGAAGGCGCGTCAGTGCTTCCAATTTATTCAGTGGCATAAGAATCACATGACGTGCGCCCGTAAATTGCACTATCTATAACTTCAATACCTTTTAGCGCCACTACACATCGCGTCAGCCGAGGCTTCTCTCGAAGAAGAGGTTATGGAAGTAGATGTTACGGACGAGCCCGACAACGCTCCCGCCGCGGATGGCGAGACCAACGCTGTAGAGTCGAATGTCATCAATGAAGGCCATGCCGTACGTATCTGCTTCCTTGCAAAGTTTTATGCCCAAAATTATTCATGCTTGGTACTATTTTTGACATTTACTTATTTCAACATAAAACGGCTAAGGCCAATAATATTAGTTAAAGGCATCTGCATTTTAAATCCTTTGAATTCCCTAAAATTACCGGATTCTGAGTTCTCACTATTCTGAAGTACTTTGCCTGGGCCACGAAAATTGCACTCAAGACGTTTTTTCTGGTCCAAGAGTCGAGTTATTTCTACGCAAACGAATATCAACTTTAGATTTGTGTAAATAAAGTTGATAACATTTTTGAGTCACCAGTTCTATTAATATTACATAATTTTTGGACCCGAATGCATTTTAAATAAATTAAATTAAATAAACGTTTATTTCAGAAAATTATTCCCATATGAAGCACTACCAATTACATTACACGTTAAAATATTTGCATTACAAATAAATAATAGATAAAAGTCAATAAAAAAAAGTTGAATGAAAATAATTAATTAAAGTTACAGCACATTCACAATTATAGTCAATTTGGTTAAAATTCATTTGATTACAATTAATAATAATGGTAAAATAAATGGTATAATAATAATCACTTAATAAATGGTGACGAACTGGCGTGCAGGTGCATCCACCTCTTCAACAACACCGAGTCCCACCGCTCGGGCAGTACGCTCAGGATACTGTTAGTGCTGCGTTGGAAGCTTAGCGAGGCACTCCGCTTCCTAATAATAGCATAGAAGTCATCGGTTTGCACCTGCGCGAACATCGTAGAAGCGCTGCAAAACCGCGGTAGCCCTAGCAGCACCCTAAATGCATTGTTGTACTGTACGCGCAAGGCACTGTATGCTCGCTGCACATAGTTGGCCCATAGGCTGCACGTGTAAAAAGACTGACAATAAGCTTTAAATAAGGTTACCTTTACTTGTTCAGTACAGCGTGAAAACCTACGTGCCAACATGTTACAGCGAACCGACAGCGCCCTACGCTCCCGCTCGATGTCCTCATTGTCAGACAAGTTATCTGTGACCCAGTGGCCCAAGTACTTAAAGTGGTAAACCCTATTCAGACTAACACCGCAAAGAGTGATCGGAGGTGTAAAAGAGAAACATTTGGTACCAGCTTTGAAAATCATGTAATCACTCTTCTTAGGGTTGTACCTGAGCCTATGAGCCCCAGCATATGTCTCACAAATGCGCAGGATCCGCAACCCCCCAGCCGACGGGCTCAGCAGCACCAAGTCATCATTTTCTTGTTGCCGGAATTGTGACTAAACCTTATTCCTCTTATTTATATATTATTATTATATAAACGTCAAAAATGTATAGTTAAACATTCGCAAATCATTACTTATCTTTAAGCTACGTTTATAAATAAAGGGGTATATGTATACCCCTACATTTTCATTTTTTTTTTATTGACCCGTACAGTTATCTTTTCAGGGAGCTTCAAATTCTGATGAGAATGCTGAGACTTCGCAACAACAATCTCCCTTCCATGGCGTTAAAAGGAAACGAGAAAGTAAGTCTTGGTTTGATTATAGTAACTCGTATATAAAGTAAAAATGAAAAAATACTGGCCATAAATATTGCACATCCAAGTTTCAAAAAGTCCGGCTTTGTAGTACGTTCGCCTTCTGTCACTCTTACCTACCTATATTAACGCTCTGGTACTGTCATTCTGCGCTTTATATAATAGCATGCAGCATGAATGTCATGAAATTCTATGAATCATGCCTATAAATAAATATGTTTTCTCTATATTTCAGCAACTGATGAAAATGCAGAGCCATATTCTGTGCAAGATTTCAACCAGGTAATTTTTTATTTTTTATTTTGTAAGAACAAAGAACTTATAATATTCATTGATCATCTATTAAAACTTCTAACCATATTTATTTACCGATGTAGTTAGGCTTGAATCTTTAGAAAATAATAAAATTCTTTTTTATTATTTTTAATAGAAAATTCTTGCATAGACTATCTATAAACAAATTTTTGCACATTTTTGTATGACGGTGTTTTTGCCCTCTAGCGTGTCAGCCAACAACAGTGCTGTTGACTAATGTTGCCAAATTTTGTTCGTTTTCACCCGGACATTATTGTTGATGGGTGTTACTATCTAGACACAACTCTGCCTAACCCTTCGCGGGAAACAGCCGTCATGTAATGTCATCTTCTATCGCTACATATATTTTCTTTACTAATGGAATGAAGAAGGCGAATGTTTCTTTTGTATAATAATTCTGTATCAGCGCGTTACCTACTTAAATTGGGGCGCATTGTTCGCGGAAATGAATGTAAATTATTATTATAAAGTGTCATATACACTTGTCCGTTCATGGCAGAGTCTCCTACGCCTGCTGGAATGCCCGGTGTGCCTCGAGTGGATGGAGCCGCCCATCTCGCAGTGCCGGCGCGGCCACCTGGTGTGCAGTCGCTGTCGGACACGGCTCGCCTCATGCCCCGTCTGCCGTACTACCTTCTCGTCGGTGCGCAATAGGGCTATGGAAGGGGTATGTATTTGTTTTTAATTGTTAAGGTATAGTCAAGTCTTTTTTATCTTCGTCAGTTTAAAAAAATATTCCGCTATTAATCCAGGACACATAATCCCTTTTGAAGCAACGACATTGAGCAGACTATTGCATAGAATACTATATTTAATTACTTGATGACAAATATTATAACAAACACCTTTGGTCAATGTCGAATTGACATAAACCTAACCATTTTAATGGCCTGGCCATTTTTATGAAATACTAGCTGCGCTTCCCGGTTTCACCCGCATATGTCTCGATTCCGTGGGAATATCGGGATAAAAAGTATCCTTTGTCCTTTATCTAGGTAAAGGTCTACCCATAACATAACATATCTAGGTAAAGGTCTACCCATAACATAACATATATAGGTAAAGGTCTACCCATAACATAACATAAAATAACTTAGAAAATCTTAACCATAAGTAAAAAAAAAATTAAAATGCTCAGTATTTTATAATCTAGTAGGAAATAAAAATAAAAATCTATAAAAGTTAAAAATAAATGGCTTTTGTAGTAGAAATAATAAAAAGTTAACATTGCAAAAAAATATACGCACTGTTGTTTTTAGTGATATGAAAAAAGAAATCATAGAAATCAAAATAAATATTAGTAATCAGTAAAAGCACCTTGGATGTTAATAACGCATCTGCAACGATTATTCATACTCTAAATGAGGTTATGGATTATGGGATGAGGTAATCATTATTATTACACATCAATCAAACCTGCATGCGCATTCATCTCCTATTTTTGGGTAGGTATTAGTAGTTATACAAAAGCGCCGTAGGATTCTTTGTGATGTATTTTAAGGTTATTCCGAACTTTTGTTAAATCAGTCATGTTATCAGGTAAATGTTAGCATCTATGGTTCTATTCAAATTACACAACACAACATGTTCTTGTCCGGTACGGTGGAAAATGTCAGCCGGTATTGGTTCAAAAATCAAGTACTCACTGTCAGTGGCGTGCACGGAGTTTTTAGACAGGGTAGGCAGTAATTAAGAAAAAAAAACAGAATAACTGATTGCTGTACCTGTCTACACAGCATGCAACCTGTGAGGCAATTCAATGAATCATAATTATTATTTTGTATTGAATTTACTATATTTAGTTTATACCTATTAATTCCAAATCCGGTGTACAACTACTTTTCACGATCACTTGGTACTTTTTTCACCGATACATAGTTTTGAAAATGCATATTTTTTTCTTTTTTCTATACACACCACCTGAACAACTTACATAGTGAATATTATCTAATTTTCACACTATTTATCAACGTTAAAATCTTAAATACATGCTATCATAGCTCACAATCAAAATAAATAAATTAAAACGAACAATGGCGTCGGAATTACTCGGAATACGAAAAAAAATCCGACAAAAAGTAATGGTTGTTTATGTAGCGACAATTCAGTAAAAAAATGCTACTTTATAAAATAGTCGCATAACCAACTTTCTTCGGAAAACTTCGGTAAGTTTCGTAATTCGCCTCGTAAAAAATCCAGTGACTACCCTGTACGGTTGTGTGCGTTATTTATTACATTGTGTGCAACATGTATAGGAATGCACACCCAATAAATCTGCATGACCACGAGAGCACACATATAAACATTAAGACGCGAATAGTTCGTGTCAATCCCGAGGCACTCAGCGGGGCTAGTGCATCGCAATGCGAATTGCGAGGTTGCGTCAAATTGTACGAACGAACGGGTATTGTATCGATGATACTAATGATACGACCGGCGTTCGACAGGTGGCGCTGATTTATGAATAAAGATTTATTGTTTATTGATAAAATAATATTAGTTTTACATATTTATCTGATTTAGGTAGGGTAGGCAGTGTCTTTCTGTCTTTATGGACTGCAAGCCACTGCTCACTGCTTATTTATTTATCTAAATTACGTTTATTACACCTTTATGATAGATAGCACACGCGGTGGTAAGAAGCACATGAGTAGCAGTTTCTGTGTTCGCAGGTGGCAGAGATGTTGCGCTATCCGTGCCGACACGGCTGCGGGCGCGAGGTGCGCCTACGCAAGCGTGCGCCGCACGAGGCCAGCTGTGGCGCGCGTCGGTACCACTGCCCGGCGCCGCCCTGCGCGCGACACCCGCCGCTCGCGCACCATGAGCTCGCGCATCACTTCCAGGTAACGTACAGGTAACATACAGGCCAGCTGTGGCGCGCGTCGGTACCACTGCCCGGCGCCGCCCTGCGCGCGACACCCGCCGCTCGCGCACCATGAGCTCGCGCATCACTTCCAGGTAACGTACAGGTAACATACAGGCCAGCTGTGGCGCGCGTCGGTACCACTGCCCGGCGCCGCCCTGCGCGCGACACCCGCCGCTCGCGCACCATGAGCTCGCGCATCACTTCCAGGTAACGTACAGGTAACATACAGGCCAGCTGTGGCGCGCGTCGGTACCACTGCCCGGCGCCGCCCTGCGCGCGACACCCGCCGCTCGCGCACCATGAGCTCGCGCATCACTTCCAGGTAACGTACAGGTAACATACAGGCCAGCTGTGGCGCGCGTCGGTACCACTGCCCGGCGCCGCCCTGCGCGCGACACCCGCCGCTCGCGCACCATGAGCTCGCGCATCACTTCCAGGTAACGTACAGGTAACATACAGGCCAGCTGTGGCGCGCGTCGGTACCACTGCCCGGCGCCGCCCTGCGCGCGACACCCGCCGCTCGCGCACCATGAGCTCGCGCATCACTTCCAGGTAACGTACAGGTAACATACAGGCCAGCTGTGGCGCGCGTCGGTACCACTGCCCGGCGCCGCCCTGCGCGCGACACCCGCCGCTCGCGCACCATGAGCTCGCGCATCACTTCCAGGTAACGTACAGGTAACATACAGGCCAGCTGTGGCGCGCGTCGGTACCACTGCCCGGCGCCGCCCTGCGCGCGACACCCGCCGCTCGCGCACCATGAGCTCGCGCATCACTTCCAGGTAACGTACAGGTAACATACAGGCCAGCTGTGGCGCGCGTCGGTACCACTGCCCGGCGCCGCCCTGCGCGCGACACCCGCCGCTCGCGCACCATGAGCTCGCGCATCACTTCCAGGTAACGTACAGGTAACATACAGGCCAGCTGTGGCGCGCGTCGGTACCACTGCCCGGCGCCGCCCTGCGCGCGACACCCGCCGCTCGCGCACCATGAGCTCGCGCATCACTTCCAGGTAACGTACAGGTAACATACAGGCCAGCTGTGGCGCGCGTCGGTACCACTGCCCGGCGCCGCCCTGCGCGCGACACCCGCCGCTCGCGCACCATGAGCTCGCGCATCACTTCCAGGTAACGTACAGGTAACATACAGGCCAGCTGTGGCGCGCGTCGGTACCACTGCCCGGCGCCGCCCTGCGCGCGACACCCGCCGCTCGCGCACCATGAGCTCGCGCATTACTTTCAGGTAACATTTATCAGTTTCTGTCACATATACCAACAAATGCTAAGCCGCGCGTGTATGTAAGATTTCTCTCCTGCTACTCGTTACAATAGTTTTACCACAAAAAAAAATTATCGTCCACCATCCTTTCAGTGCAAGCACCTCCCGATAGTCAAGATCGGTCGGAAGCACAAGTTCTCAATGAAGGTGAACTCTGAGCAGCACGACACTTGGCTCATCATGGCGCTGGACGAGTACTTTACTTTACGCGTGGATGTGGATATACGCACGTGGGGTGTCATCGTGTATGTGGCCTATATCGGGCCCAAGCGCAAGGCTAAACATTATACTTATGAGGTAGGTTGAAACTAAAATAGATGTCTCACATTTCTAGATTTCCCTTTAAATAATTTTCAAAGATCTCATTGTCTCAAAGCAGAATCATTATTGTTGCATGTCACGATGGCGCGTCGAAAATTGTAATTTCAATGTAAATAAAGGTCACATAAGTTGCTTGTAGTTAGCAACGATTATCCTACAGTGTCGTCACTATATTATGTTATAGAAAGCATGCACACTTTTTTCCTACCATCTGCGTTATCTTGCTTGCCGCTGTCTAACGATGCTCTAATATTAGAATAATAATTATCATACTCCATGAAACATTCTCATTCGTATTCGTATCCATCTACTATTATACTATTCCTTTGTAATACTAGGTCACCGTAGAAGGGCAGCACAACTCTAGGAGCCTCAAATACGCGCGAGCCACACACAGCGACCTCGAGAGCTCCTCTTTGAACGTGAGTCGCCAGGATTGCTTCCACCTCACCCTGGACCAAGCACTCAACTTCCTTCGCTTCAAGAACAGGCACTGCGAACCAGACAAATTCTTGGATTTCGATGTCGAGATCGGCAAATGTCAAAGTGCCAACGCACAAGAATCTAAAGATGATTCCGATTCTTAAGTCACATGAGTAAATATCCAGCAGAGAATAACCTTTATCAATTCAGCCCGCCAAAAAAGTTCTCTATCAGTTTTAACAACATTGATCAGCAAAGGTTGAGAAATAGTTCAATGCGTGACGTCAGTACAATAAATCTTTTGTAATATGTCAGATTATTTTTGCAATTGAAAATAGGCCTTATTGTTTAAAGACGTGCCAAAGAATAGTTACCAGCGTGATAGATTACTAATTTGGCTGACTGGACCTATCATGCCGCTATTGTATGAAGATAGATCATGTTGGATATGAAGCTGTGATTTTATAATAATTGTGAAATTCTTAACGGAGCTTTCGAATTTAAAATGTGGATTCAATCAGATTGCAATCGTAAAGGTCGCTGCACACAGCGGGCGCGGCGCGGCGGGACGGGACGGCGACGCGACGCTGAGTACTTGTAATGTACTAGATATTACGGACGACGCCACACAGAGCAGTCGCGTCGCGCGAGCGGGACGACATTAAACCTTTTCCCATCATGTGCAATTTTTGTGTGAACATGATAACGTGACCTTACTTCGCGTAGGTATCATCCTAGCTGTAAATTTATTTTATCACTCACACCGTTTCTATGGCTATGTCGCATGAGTACGCAAATTATTATATTATCTTAATGTTTAAAACTATCCATCAGCTCCTTTACATGTCTATAATATCGTGGGAGTTACATCTACAATCTTCAGATTGCCGTATTTTTATAATAACGGTCGTCTCGTCGTCATATTCGAGTGCGAGAAAGAGATGGAGCTATGTTAGAGGAATAGCGCCGTCACTTTTTTGCAACCGCTCGGTGAAGGCTTCACTATACAGTCCCAGTAGTGATTATGATCTAAATACACAACGCGTAGTAAATAATTAGATTTTATATTCGTAGTTGTAGATTGCTCAGTGTTGGTATAAATCTGGTTCTAATATAATGATAGTCATGTTAATAGGGTTGCCAGATTTTAGTACTTCGCCGGTCAATTTCGGCATTTTACACCTTTGTCCGGCTAAAATGTTGATAGTTTTTTTTTATAAAAAAATATGTTTCAAAATTATGATGTAAAACATTATGGAGTGCACATTTCCATGACAAAAAAATTCATACGTAAACAGAAACTGATATATCCGCCTTTCCTTTTATTTTATTTTTGAATCTGGCAACCATAGTCATATAAGTGTATGTAGATATGCTCTAACTACTCTTCCATACTCGATATTGCTAAATCATTGTTATTAAGCATTTCCGCGTTATTTTTTGATCTATACATTTAATATTCTTGTCGTAAACAGTAAATTTATTTATAAATCGTTACTTTAAGTTTAAATATTACCCAATAGTGTTAAAATATTTTAAATAAAAATAAAAACTAATAAGTATATTTTTGGTATTTTTATTTTAGATCTCTATAACGACATCATTACGGCTATATACAGATGATATCACGATTTAATGCATTATGTACAATGTCAATTTTAACAGAATATAATAAAATTCATGATACTTCATGTGAATTTTTCAACTGCATGTTTTGTCGAGTGACCTATAAAGCGATAGGAAAACATAACAAACATATATTTTGTTTATCTCACGAAACGTCCTCGGTCTAAATTGTGTGTGTGCAGAAATGTAGGTGTACAATCGCGGAGAATGACCATTGTCATTCTCCGCGATTGTACACGAACGTGGTCTACCATCGTAGACCACGTTCGCGGCGGGATCTTATCGCGCACTGGATTTTCAACTCTCTGTGCTAAGCAGTGCGGTGAAGAACCAGTGCGCGATAATCTTCCGCCGCAATATTTCTACGTTTGGGCGAACGTGGACGTACTTTGTGAGTGCCGATAGTTTGGCTAGACACTGCCAAGCTCCCGCGCACAAGAAATGGTGAGCGTTTCTATTTAAAAAAAACTTCGCTAAGATTTTGTAAAAATTTGTAAAAGTTCATTCCCAATTGTTTTTTTGTTATTTTTAAAAGTTTTGACAAATTCAAATGTAGGTTTAACAAAATACTTCAGACCTCTGCGATGCTTTTTCAGCGAGATATCGGCGATAACGTGTTTTTCACCGTTTCAATGGCGCGGACACGGATGGGGTTTTGGTCTTACAGCTCCTAAAAATAAACCTATTTTTTATTTTTACAAATTGTTTATAAAGTCAATCTATTATTTACCTAAATTTCAGGTCTCTACAATGCTTAGTTTTAAATGTCTGTGGCCTCGCGGTTCTCCGCGTTTCAATGGCGCAACCACGTTCAAACCCTTCTAACTTTTTAACCATAACATTGACAGATTTATGGTTTTAGGAATCAACTTTTACAAAATCTGGGCAGTTTTTTTCTTAAATATCGTCGTGGTCGCGCCATTGAACCGCACACCAAAAAATTTGCACTTACAAAACAAGACCGACCGCTCCCAGAGATAAACTACTGGTAGAGATCAACTAATGTAAAACTGCACGCCACTCCACTGCTTGTGGCATATGCATTTCAAATGCTTGTATAGAAATTTTAGTGGAGGAGCGAGCAGTTTTTAAACTAGTTGATCTCTACTACTCTAAGCGTAACTATGTAACACATCTACTAGATGTACCTATAGGAGAGGCGAGGTTGTAAGAACATTGATTTTAGTAAAAACTATAATATTATGTACACATATTGTGTTCACGCTACTAATTGCTTGGATGCGATCGTCTGTCTCGCGTACTCTGTGTCCACAAGACCGCGGCAAACTAGAGAGAACTCTTGCACCGTTTGTAGTAACCGTCGCTTACTGCTTTTCTCCCTGACAATATAAAAAAAACAATGGTTTTATTCAAAATAATGATAAAGAAAAGAGAGATTACGAAACCAGATTGCTCGTGGTTCAGTGGTAACTAGTACATATGTTGCATTTTTACAACTGCTCGTCAATATTTCCAATTTATCTTGTTCTGACCCCCCCTTCGCTTTGCTTTCCATGGTTTCTACGACGTGAAAAACCATCGGCATTTATTTATTATTTGTAAGTTTAATATTAATGTATTATAGTTACCACGGAGTAAATACAAAGAGGAGACGGCCTAAACAACTGTGCACTGTGATTCTCGACTAAGTCCTGACGTCATCAAGTAGGCGTGGCCTTGTCAGTGTATTGTTGGCGTTCGTCCTGACAAGTAACAAAAACACAGGGCCGTAATGGAATCCAATTATTGTACTGAATATCCCGCAGCTGTCTCATAAATGGAAATACTAATTAAAAATACAATCTCCTATAAATTAAATATTCCATCTAAAATAATTTATTTAAAGTACTTTCCCTCCGTGAAACAACTATTATGGTGCATACTAGTTGTCTCACGGAGGGAAAGTAAAAAACAACTACCATACTGTATGGTAGTTGTTGTTTACTTAATTAAAAGTACTTAAAAGCCTATCTAGTTTATTTAGTTAAATTTTGTACTAAATGATGTACTAAATTTTTTTCCGAAGATAATCTAAGACAGCAATGTTACAAAAATTTATATCACTATTTCAATTTAAAAAATACTTACCTAGCTGGTCCACAAAGTTAATATAAAAAACGGAGTTAGTAACTTACTCCCTGGTACAAAAATTCTGAGTACGACCCTGTTGCATCCTGCACTTAGTGACATCTAGTGTGAGATACTTACATCACTACAAAGTAAAATCTACAGAACGAGCGAGTAGTTTTGCCATTGACCGGTAGATGGAAATTAAAGAAGTGGGCGGGATCTAACACCCCCTCACCCCGCAAATTGTCACGCGTTGTTCCTTAGGGAAATCTAATTACACCATCTCCTCTTTGTATTTGCTCCGTGATAGTTACACATAAACCTTCCACACAGACTCGAAAAGAGACTGTTTAATACTATTTACAAGCTTTGTTGTTGCCTACAAACTTTCATTCCCTGTTTAACCTCTGTAGGTCCCCTGGAGGAGGATGAATTTGAAAATTCCATATACATGGAGCTCTTATAAAAAAAAAATTTGGCCATTGTAGCTGCACATTGTTTAAAGAGCTCTTTAAAAAAAATCATATTTCTGCTTCTACACCCAGGCGGTTAGGCTGGGTGTGGAAGGACTGGACCCATCATCTAGGAATTTGCCCGGGCAAATTCCCTGAATAATTCCCAGGTGATAGGTTTTTAAATTTTATTTATATATACAGTGACAGACAGACCCCCGGTAATCCAGCACCCCCTGAATCCGACATGTCTATTATTATTGAATATTTTTTTGACAATCTTTGCTAATGTAGATAATGCATAATTGAACAGGTTACAACTTGTATGCGCCACCACTACAAATCGCACCCCTAGATGTAGACTCCGGTAACCCAACAAAACCTCATTTTTCAGAAATGACGAAAAACTGTTTCTACAATATTTAGGAAAGATATCAAAAATCTATTGAGACATATGAATGTCTGACATAAATGAACTTTACCTCTATGAAGAGGTAAAGTTTTCTAAAGCTGTTGAACTAGCTTGTTTGTATTATGTCTGTTAAAACTCTGGAAAATATCGAGATTTTTTAGTTACTCTAGTTTTGTAGCGGGAGTAAGCAAATGTTTTGTGTGTTAAGTCAAGTTAATTTACTTCATCTGAAATTAAATAAGGTTAAATTACTTTTCACTTCAAAAATAAGATAACATTTTGTTGGGGGGTTTTGGGTTATCCTATGAACGGGTGATTGCATGCTAATCTTAGGAACACTAGTTTTAGTTGTTATAGAACAAAAATAGTTGAAATAAAAACATATGTACTCAAATATAAAGTTGTTATTTATTTACTAAATGAATAAATTTCTATTAATTGAATTCGAAAACATTCACCTGATGTACTAAATACTTGGGGCCCAAGTCTGCTATTTTTATAAATTCGTCATTCCAACACGATCCCATTGTCATTTTGCTAAAAGTTCGTAATCTGCTAAATTCAGTATGGTCGATCATTGGTCGGTCAATGGTCTCATAATAGAATTGTGTTATAATGGCTTTGTCGTATTGCCATTATTATAAAACCCGTTAATAGAAATGATTTTCCAAAAGCGACTACTAAATTTGAACATTTATTCATGCCTGATTTCATATAAATATATTTTACATATCATTTATTTGTGTTAAATTATAGCAGACTACCGCCTAAGTCAGTCATTCATTTGTCATTATGTACGAGATTACCAATAAATGCCATTTCTTTCAATGGAGTATCAGTGGCTGACCATTGGAAAGTCATAATGACGCCATTACTTTAGTAGATTACCAAACTTGTCAAAATCAACAATTTTGAAATCAATGATAGACCATTCTGACACTATTGTAATATCAGACTTCAGGCCCTGGTATTTACCCAAATGGGTATTTACCCGTCGCCCATCTCTATCTGTCAGTGAATGAATGAATCTTTATTTGGACTTTAATTAAGATTCAGTAACTTGACAGTTCAAAGAAAAATAATGTTACCATACTAAAACGAATAGTGTTGAAGTAGTGAACGATTTTGCGTAAAGAGTAAATGATAAAATTGGTTTCATTTTAAATTAAACAATTTTAATTATTCGTTATAAAACTTTAAAAATCATTTGTAAGATGTGGAATATAAGAATAATTAATGATTTATTAATAAAAGTAATATTCTTTTTTATTTCTTCTAATAAAAAGAAACTAAATACATTGCGTTACTACTGAAAAACAAAATATGTAACAGATTCTAAAAATTTTAATAGGTGGTGCATATCATGTTTTTAAGACAAGTAATTAAATTAAAAAGTACATATTTTCAAGTTCATTCAATTTCGTTCATTCTTACATCACCTCACTATTTTTTGTCCATATCTGGCCCCTTCAACTATCAAGTTACTGAATAAAATTAAAAGTCCAAGTATAAGTTTTCCTAGATAGTTAACAATGACAGAAAAGTCACATGACGCGAGGTCGTGAATTGCATTATCTAATGTGTGTACGTACTTGATGACGGCTTGTATGAATTTGTGCTTGTGCGGGTCGGTGGCGTGCGGCGTGGGGAAGCCGGGCGTGGAGAGCGCGTGGCGCAGCCACACCGACAGGCCGGCGTCACGCCACGCCGCGCGGTTCAGGCCCAGCAGGAGGTCTGCTAGCGGCTCGATGTGGTTGCGCGGTGTTGCGCCCCCTGGTATGTCACCATATAAGTAAGTAAGATCCATTTAAAATGTGACACTGAGATACTGACAACAAAAAATAAAGTATTTTACTTGATAATTATATGGCCAGGCATTTGTACGCACGTCAAAACGACGGCAGTGAGCGCAGGCGCACGAGGCTGCAGCACGTCCGGCCGCTGCGCCGCCAGCGCCGACAGTAGTACAATATGTGGTGTAGTGACAGTTACCTATACACGACAACACGACGGCAGTGAGCGCAGGCGCACGAGGCTGCAGCACGTCCGGCCGCTGCGCCGCCAGCGCCGACAGTAGTACAATATGTGGTGTAGTGACAGTTACCTATACACGACAACACGACGGCAGTGAGCGCAGGCGCACGAGGCTGCAGCACGTCCGGCCGCTGCGCCGCCAGCGCCGACAGTAGTACAATATGTGGTGTAGTGACAGTTACCTATACACGACAACACGACGGCAGTGAGCGCAGGCGCACGAGGCTGCAGCACGTCCGGCCGCTGCGCCGCCAGCGCCGACAGTAGTACAATATGTGGTGTAGTGACAGTTACCTATACACGACAACACGACGGCAGTGAGCGCAGGCGCACGAGGCTGCAGCACGTCCGGCCGCTGCGCCGCCAGCGCCGACAGTAGTACAATATGTGGTGTAGTGACAGTTACCTATACACGACAACACGACGGCAGTGAGCGCAGGCGCACGAGGCTGCAGCACGTCCGGCCGCTGCGCCGCCAGCGCCGACAGTAGTACAATATGTGGTGTAGTGACAGTTACCTATACACGACAACACGACGGCAGTGAGCGCAGGCGCACGAGGCTGCAGCACGTCCGGCCGCTGCGCCGCCAGCGCCGACAGCCAGCCGCACGCCGCGCGCGCTCCCGCTGACTCACACATTTGTACGCAGCCGCATGCTGGTAAGGGACAACATTGTTTTAGTATTCACGACCTGTCTTGGCTATATTGTAAAAAAAATATATGAGGAAATTGACCTTTAAGTACCGAAATTGTGGTCCAACAGACACTTCGAGCTTTCGAAAAGACTAGTTACCCATGTTAGCATAATAGTATTACGCCGCGCTTCTCTCTACCCCCTGAGCATGGCAGCTTTTTGGAGAGTGGTAGTGTCACCGCATGCAATTTGGGTAAGTTTTGAAAAGATCGTGAGTGGTCTATTGGACCACCCGTCAGTATTTACGTAACTTTGTTTTTATAAGACTTATTTCAGATTCTATGGTTTTTTACAGACTTCAAAAAGAAGGAGGTTATCAATTCGACATGTTTATATATATAAATATACATATTTTAAAAATGTATATTCGGGCATAACTCCGTCATATACACCGTGACATTTTAGTCGTCTTACAACGGCAGCCCACTTCATGTGGAATGACTGCTATCTACTACCATAAAAAAAAAATTTTTTTTTGATCATTTGCATAATCAAAAACATGAAAATATCACTAAGACGTATGACGTAGTTTGAAACACCCTGTTATGGAGATGGAATTAATGATAGAATGTAATGGTAGGTATGTAGATATCTTCTACCGTTTGATACGTAAACATTATTAACAGGGAGGGTGTTTCATAATTCTAAAGCATTCATTATTTTTCTTTGTATCTATTATCTTAATTAATGGTAACAATGGTGCCGATTCTGTTGTACACCGAACTAAACTAACTAAACTATCACTAAAATTCCTTACTTTTGGCTATGAGAATCTTAAAGCTATTCTGCAAAAAAAGATCTCTAAATTTAAAAATAATTTTGACACAACTAAAATCGAATTTGACAAACGCGACTCCACGTTTGCCCTACCCCGTGATCTTTTTTAGAGCCGGAATCGCGCAGGAAGGGCAGCCTCAACGTGTTTTAAATGGATTTTTTTACTTTTTGTATCGAAAACATGAAAAATGATTACCTACATGTTGAGTTTTAGAGGTGTATGGGGTTTTATAAATGGGGTCGAAATTTTCATTATTTTTACGATAGGACACACCAATTTCGAGATATAAGCAAAAGAAAAGAAAAAAAAAGATACAGTACTGTATTTGCGCCCGAAGTCGAGGTGTCAGTGTGAATTTTAGTTCTTGACAACTAATTTTATTCCACACCTTTTTAATCGCGATTAAAAATAGTCAGATTTAGTTAGACAATCGAAATTTTATATTGAATAGAATAATGAATTTGACAACAACAGAATAGCAAAATTATCATTTTCACTAAATTAAAAACTCAGTACAATATTAGTGCTGTCAAACTAAAATATAGATAAGTTGTGTCACTTTAGTCAATTTCAGAATGGGAAATCGTCGTTTGACAGGAATAAACTAAATTTTAGTGATTTTTAGTTTAGTTTAGAGAATTTTGTGACAAGATAATCGGCACCAATGTTTTAATCGCGCCTAGAGGTATGATATGACGGATTCATTGAGTGGACCACCTTTGTAAGACGACTAAAATGTCACGGTGTATAGACGGATTTGCAAAATTCTTTTTTTTGCTCGAAAAGGGTTTATTCCGAAATGGTCCCATTTAAATTTCATATAGATCGGATGATGCGTTTCGGAGACAGACAACGGAACTCTTCAAAAAATGACAGCAAATGAACCGCGATTGCTGCTATCGCATAAATTATGCATTGTTTTGACCCCAAGGATGATGAAATTTCGAATTGGTGTGGGGTGGGTATTTTATCTAAAAAGTGAAAAATAAAAACATTTTCAAAAAAAAAACGACCGACTTCCGGAAAAACACTAAAAAGTGAAAATTAACTTCAATTTCGGAAGACGGCAACAAAAAATTAAAATGCATATCCAATTTCACCGACTTCCGAAATTAGGCTATTTGGCAGCGGCTTCACCCGCGTTGTACGGAACCCTAAAAACGAACATCTTGGGCTTTATTTATAAACGTTGATTAAAGTTAAGAGATGTTTAAATGTCAAAAATGTATGGTTAAACAGTCGCTAACGTCTGTGTCAATCAAGCGTTAAGATATGTTTAAACGTCAAAAATGTATGGTTAAACAGTCGCTAACGTCTGTGTCAATCAAGCGTTATGATATGTTTAAACGTCAAAAATGTATGGTTAAACAGTCGCTAATGTCTGTGTCAATCAAGCGATAAGAGATGTTTAAACGTCAAAAATGTATGGTTAAACAGTCGCAAATGACTCTGTTTGAAGTCTGTTTGTTTAATGACTTAACTTCAGAGTTTATAAATAAAGGGGGTAATCTACAAACCCCGTTCAAAAATACACAGGTCAATAAATTCTGGTTGCAAGCAGTTCTGAGTGGCCGGGGATCGAATTAAATAGTATGTGAGTATCGCATTACCCAGTAACTGGTTTGTCGAGGTCAGATAGTCAGGCGCTCCATATAACTAAATTGCGTGGGCCCAAAACCTGTTAGGTTATTTAAAAAAAATACTTATTACGCTAACGTTCGCCTATTATTTCTTTATAACCCAACAATATTCAGCTGCATTCCGTTCAAAGAAAGATCCGGGAAAGAGCTACGCAAACTTACCTAATTCTAATAAATCGGGTAATATATCATCTAGCCAGTCGACGAACTGCGGCCTCTTCTTTGTGACGGCTTGCAGTAACGCGAACAGGCCCTCGGTGAGGTCTGGACGCGCTGAGGGGTCGGCTGCAAGTGCGCGCACGCTGGCTGACACGCTCGCGTGCAAAAGTGCGCGTGCACTCGCCCATTCCAAACCCAGTGCTATCACCACCTGACACAAGAACATAACGTCACGCCTGTATTCCGAGAAGGGGTAAGCAGAAGTGTATCCTACTATACTATCCTACTTTGCTAGAATGAATATTTGGCAGCATAAATACGGGCAAGACTTGAATCAACGTCATAAAGTTGTCCGAGGACGTGTCGGACGTGTGACTAAACAGAGTTCTGTTTGCGATCAATTATTGTATGCCATTTTATGGAAATCATACTCGTACATACACTTGCATGTTATTGTTGAATGGAAATAATTAAACGTGCTTTATGGCATGCGATGTTGCTCTAGAACATTCCAGAAGTTTGCACCGTGTAAATTGGGTTTTGTATTCGGGCCAATTCTTAAAAAAAGTTATGGTAAGTTTCCATTATATGACTTAAATAATCGTTAAATAAAAGTTTTACTTATTTTCGGGTTATTTGTTTTTCTTTTTAAATTAAGTTCCTCTCTAAAAAAAAACTGATTAATTTTAAAGGTCGGACTATATTACAAGCCACAAGTGTTAACTTGAGATTCCTCTCGGATGATGTTAGCGCGCGGTACCAACCCGTCGATGGCGAGAGCGGTAACAGCGCGGAGGTTGGAGGGCAGCGCGCATTCCGCTCGGGTATCAAGTTAACTCTTGCGGGTTTTATAATATAATAAAGATTATAATGACATAGGATTCACATGACACGCGCTCGAAAATTTAAATACATATTTAAAATACTTGCCAGTTTAACGATGTCCAGTCCCGAAGCACACGGGTACGTGTTAAACCCGGCGACGATCAGCTGTGCGATGTCAGAGATCAGCTGAATCAAATTGTCGATCAGTGACGATACTGTCTGCTTTAGTATGTGGAACAGTGGCTGCGGAAACATACAATAATATTTAAATGGTGCCCGGTCTCAGAGTTTAGTAAGGAAAAGCCTCGTATTGCATGGTACAACATGTTTACCGCAACACAAAAACATTGCTCAAACAATGCTGAGCAAATTTCGTTTACCATGAAAGGATATAACCGGAATTAATGAGGGGGCTGAATTGAAAAATATTGTTTAATCAATTAAATTAATTAAAATGCAAAAATATGATAAATTATAAAATCTAATATTCCAGGCTACCTATCTGTAAAGTTTCATAACGATAGGTTTAATGGATTTGGCGTGAGAAGGCAATAGGCAGACCCGAGTTTATTTTAGCTGCCTCCAGCGGCAGCGATCCCGTGGGAATATCGGGATAAATCAAATCAAATCAAAATATTTTATTTCACATAAACCTGCAAGGGCACTTATGAAACGTGAGAAGCTAGGTGCACGGTTCCAATTTGTCGCTTCCTATGGAGAAGAGCCGGCAAGAAACTCCACGGTTACTCTTTTAAAAATAATTGGATTTTATAATGTTTTCAAATTACAGTGAAATTAGGTATGGGAGGACAGTGCAGGCCTGTCAATAAGTACCAGGTACTTAGAGGAATCAAAATAAAGAATAGAAACTGTAGGCCTACAACGTTCTCTCATTCACAATATGTAAAAGAATCTACATAAGTAAAGTCAACCTATTTAAACCAAGTGATATGATTTCCATGAGAATCACTAATAAATACTCGATATTACAAGTGTTGTATAATGTCAAATAATGACGAGAATATGTCAGAAAGTGTAAAAAATAAAATTAATAAAATTAACATTGTAATTTGGAAGCAGTTAATAGCCGCTCACATAGTTATGGTGCTAATGAGTTACCAGGGAAGCCACATGTGCAGAAGGAATTAATGCCAAACTTCCTTGTCTTCAACGTAGTCTTTTATCTTATAATATGCTTTTTTGATAAGGACACGTTTGATGTGAGTTTTAAACTTTCCATCGCTAAGTTCTGTAACCGATTTTGGCAACTTGTTATAGAAGCGGATACTGTTTATTAGAAATGACTTACTAGTTTTAGTTAATCTAAATTTTGGAATCACAATTTCATCTTTACTACGTGTATTTAGATTATGGAAGTCGCATCTTTTTTTGAAAAGACCTAAATTTTTGCGAACATACAAGATATTTTCTAGGATATAAAGAGAAGGCAGAGTTAGTATGTCAACTTCGTTGAATTTGTTTCTAAGAGACTCGCGAGGCCCCATTTTATAGATTGCGCGGATTGCCCTCTTTTGTAGAATGAAAACTGAATCTACGTCAGCTGCCGACCCCCACAGCAGAACGCCATAAGACATAATACTGTGAAAATAAGCAAAGTATACTAACCTAGCTGTGGCTACATCAGTCAACTGCCTTATTTTTCTTACTGCGTAAGCAGCTGAGCTTAATCTGCTTATTGCAATTTTGAATCTAAAGTAATTCCTAGAAATAAAGTTTCCGAAATAACATCTAGTTTCTTGCCATCAAGTTTTAAATTTAGCCCTACTTGGGGTACATTTGGTAATGAGAACTTAAGACATTTAGTTTTGTTCGCATTGAGTAAAAGATTATTAGCCGCAAACCATTTCGAGAGAACAGCTAGACTATCGTTGACATGTAAGACATCCGTATCTTTTCTATCTATTCTAAAAATAAGAGAAGTGTCATCAGCGAATAAAATTATATCCGAGAAGTTAGCCATCAGGTAAGGAAGGTCATTAATATAAACTAGAAATAAAAAAGGGCCAAGAATTGAACCTTGAGGCACGCCCATCTTAACTAGAGACCCCGAGGACATTGCCCCGTTAACATTTACTTTTTAAAAAGTATCTTATGTGCTAATCCAGGTCATGGTCTACCCATGTGCTATAATAATTCCATCCAAATCCGAACGGATTTGCCGTTCAGCCGCTTCAGCGTGAAAACGTGATAGACAAATATATAATATATAGCTAGAACTACATTTAGATTTATATTTTTCAATGTTTTTTTTTATTCGACAAAAACACAATTTAATATCATCATCATCATCATCATATCAGCCGAAAGACGTCCACTGCTGGACATAAGCCTCCCCCTAAAGTGGGGATTTACCATAATCGCCACGCTTGGCAGGCGGGTTGGCGATCGCAGTATGGTGGTCAAATGCATGGAGAACGCTGCTGCCCATTCTCTAGTAAGTCCCTTAGTCGCCTTCTACCCATGGGAGGAAATGGGATGGTGCTATTCTTTTACGTCCGGCACCACACGGAACCTAATTTAATATAGATGTGACATAATCCGATTGCTGTAGAGATTTTGGGATTTCTGTTTTGACAGTCTTCTCTTAAGGTTTACCTAACACTACCTAAATAATTCTTAGGAGACCGAAACAGGTGGAAATCTGAGCGCTGAAGGTCAGGGCTATATGCTGGATGCATTAACACCCTAAACAAGCTCTCTCAATGTTTGCTGAGTGGCTAAAGACGTGTGTGGTCTAGCGTTATCATGATAAAAGACCCTTTTTGTTGATCAATGCCGGCGTATTATTTCAATTTCTTGCTTGAGTTTCATCAGCTGTTGATAGTACAGTTTCGGATCGATAGTTTTGTAAAGCTCGTAAGAACATCACCTTATTTTGAGTTAATTCGGGTTTCGCTACAGTCTGTGGAGCTTAACTGCCCCTTGACCATGATCTTTTTCGCACTTTCTTGTTGTAGGTTATTTTTCATCACCAGTGATCAATCTTTTCAAAATGGTTCGGTTTCATTCGTTTTCAGTGGAGAATCGCAAATAAGTACACGAATCATTAAGTTTCTTTTGCACCGTTCTGTGGCACCCAAATATCAAGCGTTTTCGAATACCCTGACTTTTTAAAATGGGTTAAAACCGTTTTGCGGTTACTCTCAGCTATGTCGTAACTACCAATCAGCCTAACATGCTCCACTTTTTCAAAAATGGTGCTGACTTAATTCGTAACGGCGACCAGAGCGAGCTGCATCTTAGACATAAAAATTCCTGGACTAAAACTACTTGTCCCAAATTTGTGCTACTCTTACGGATACTACGTTAAGTTGATAAACATCACAATTAATTTTTCGCGGCTTGTGTCGCATTTTCCCTTTTTTAACCGACTTCAAAAATGAGGAGGTTATCATACTTAATTTTTTATGTATTCGGGCATAACTCTGTCGACGGATTTGCTTTTTTTGTTCGAAAGGGGGCTTATTCTGAAATGGTCAAATTTAAACTATATATAGATCTGAAGATGAGTTCCGGAGACAGACAACGAACTCTTCAAAAAATGACAGCAAGTCAACCGCGATTGCTGCTGTCGTATAAATATGCATTGTTTTGTCCCCAAGGATGATGAAATTTTGCGTTGGTGTGGGGTAGGTACTATAATCAAAAAGTGAAAAATAAAAACTATTTCCGAAAAAAAATCCTATCCATTTTGAAGTTTACTACATAAAAAAAAAACAACCGACTTCCAGAAAAACACTACAAAGTGAAAAATAACTTTAATTTCGGACTTCCGAAATTAAAATGTGCTTCAAAATGTATAGTTTCTTCGTTAGTTTCGCTTATTTTGGCGGACAGAAAAACAATTTTGCAAAATGGCGGTTTTTTTAAATGAATGTCATCTATTTAATTATATCAAAACCAGCAAGATACAAACAGAACAAAGAGATTTTACTACGACTTTATACCTATAAAATATGAAAAACCTTTTCCCCGACCTATTATAAACTTTCCTGAATATGTTCTGAAAATGATGGTGAAAGCAAAGTGATCAAACAGAGAGACAAAAACGATTTTAATCTACGGATATACCAAAAAAGTGCCGAAGTCTTAATTTATACATGGTATTTCTTTTTTAAGTAATTGATGCTTGGTGTGAGCATGAGTCCGATGCCAATTTTTTTTAAATTTTTTTCTTTGTCACGATATACGTGGGACACTCAGAAAGTTTTGCGAAAAAAAAAAAAATGTTCTGTAGGTAAATAGGATTTTTTGTTTTCGGGAATAAAAATAAGTCATACGGTGCTAGGTCAGGGCTGTAAGGAGGCTGACCCCGGAGTTTGACCGACGTGCTGTCTAGGAAGTCCCTCGTTTTGTACGCGGTGTGCGAAGGCGCGCTGTCGTGGTGGAGCAATAGCCCGCGGAACCCTGTTTGGTCGCTTGTTGCTCACAACAGAGAAAACTTCTGCTAAGCATTTGGTAGTACCTATACCATTCAGCGTTGATGCTTCTTTGGTCCCGTAAAGGAATTGACATCAAATGCCAGTCAAATTGAAAAAGCTCGCAATTAAAATCTTCCCCCCGTTTCTAGATCGCTTAACTTTGGTAGGCGTTGATTCGGTTTGAAACCGTCGACTGGCGTTTCTGGATCGTATTGATAAATCCAAGACTCATCACCTATAATGATGACGTAAACACGCCGAGACGAGCCTGCTTCAAATTTGTTTATCATATCACGGCACCATTCCACTCGGGCCTGCTTCTGAGCATAGGTGAGGTTGTGCGGCACCCAGCGTGAAACTACCCTCCTCACGCGTAGATGCAAGAGTAGAATTTCGTGAAGATTTCCCGATCCAATCTGCAGTATGTGCTGAATCTCTTGATACGTAACTCGCCTATTGTCATGGATAAAAAATTTCACTGCTAGCACGTTTCCTTCACGATACACGGTTGCCTTAGAACGGCCTTCATCCATGAATGCCATTTGAAGTCTATCGTACGATTCGTCCGGTTTCAGGCGACACTTGAAATCGTATAAAAAAGCATAGCGCGAAAATGTTCCCGGCGCAGACCCATTTTTTAATAAGACACGATAATTTAAATTGGCTTGCAAACAATGTGGGGTAAATTTTCAAATTGGAACGTACCTATTTTTACTAACAAATAATCATAGTTTCAAAATAGATTATAACTCCAGTCTCAGTACATAAAAAAATAAATTCGCAATACTTTCTGAGTGGCCTGCTATTGTCCGGATTGAAGCAAAAACGGCTACACGGTTTCGGATGAAATTTGGCACATAGATTATTCATTGAAAGTTTAAGTATAAAATGAACATCAATACAAAACATTCAAAATAACATTACCTCAACAAGCGCCTGGTTGCTTGCATAGGGAGGAAGCGCGGGCGCAAGGGTGCGGAACAAATCCGCAGCCAGCGGCCCGCACGGTGCCAGCGAGCCCAGTAGCGCTGCGCAGCACTCTGCTGCGAGCACGGCGCGGGCCGTGTCGCCTGCCTGTGGGTACAAGTGTTCGAGGGTTACTATACGATCCCAACAGGCGCTGCATGCGTAATATAATGTGTGATGTTATAAATATTCGTCGACTACACGTTCACCTACCAACCTTGTACCATATCCTTCAAATTAATTTCTTTATCTTTGCTAATGCCTCAACTGTGAAAATGTAAACATCTAAATTCAACATGGCTGCCCCAAAATGCGTAAATTCTTGCCATGGGGGTGCTTATATCGGAAATGCATGGCTACCTGTGAGGCGAGCTCGTCCCGCAGCGACTCTGCGAGCGGGCGCAGCAGCGGGCCGGCTACCACCAGCTCCAGGCCGGCTGCGCCCTTCCGCCGCGGGCGCTCCTCGTGCTCGTCCTCGTCTCCATCTGGGTCGGCCGCGCCCAGCGCCGCCGCCGCCAGTGCGGCGCCCGCCGCCGCCACCAGCTGGCGCCGCACCCACGCGTCCGAGCGCCCTGAGCTACTCTGGAATGTCTGCCAAATACAGCGTTGGTTGTTATCTCATTTATATGTCAAGTGTATGGAAACCTGGTTGTGTGGTCAGGTATACTTAGGAAGGAAACACGAGCTTCGGCCAAAAATGTGTATAATGGGAATGACAGATTGACAATTTGACATTTAGTTTTCGTCTTCCCTGATGGACAATCCAGTGTTGACCTAAAACACACTAGGTACATACATTTCAATATGATTGCAAAAGTTCAGGCTTATACAACGTGTTACTGAATAAACCCATGACCTCAAATTATATTGGCAGTTTTGTAGATTCGGGTTTTACCCTCTAAGCCTGTGTAAATGGCACAAGAGTTTTATTTAAAGAACTTCGAGACGATGTCATATGTAGCCACCATCATCACGTCCCGCAGCCGGACGGGCTCGCACACATTCCGCGTATTCCAATGATACCGACGGATTTCCATACATCATTTAAGAGGCTCCAGTTCCCGGTTAAAGATCATTTGCAATAACTATTAATAAATCCCAGGAATAAACATTTTCACTGGTCCGGCATCAACTTAAGAAAAAAATGCTTCTCCCATGCGTTAGCCTGTCTCGCGGGGGAGCTCAATTTATTTATTTTATTTAGATTTTGAACAAGTCTTTGTCTAAAATAGAAGTGTCCATAATGCTTTATTACATTTTTTTTAAATGAAAATCAAAAGCTCAGTTTTTATTAATGAGATACCTATTACTTTTGATTTTTTTTCTCGCCATTTCAAATTCATCTGTCCCATCAAGCATCATGTCCGACAGAGATAATATCAGTGATGAGCAGTTAGACGCTAGTCTACACGCACGACATTATTGTGTGAGATGCAGGATCATTTATAGTACAACAGGCGCGTAATAAATTAAGAACAGTCCTTCGAAAGATCGGGTTTTATGAAAAAACCACTGCATAAATCAATGACCAATAAAGTTTATTGACTTTCTCGATATTTGAGTTTTGTTGGTACCGACTTGGTTTTTCAAATTTCACACTTCTTTTATTACTTAAACACGCCCAAAGTTAGGTTAAATTAGCAAGAAAAACGAATCTTTGTTGCCTCCTAACTTTTTAATAACTTTTTATTTTAGTATTCTGTTTCCGTACAGACAATATTAATAATGAGACAAACCCATATCATGTTAAATTTTTGATGTACATTGTCGGACAGTGGAGTAATACACTCCCGAAGTTTGTGTGGGAAAAATGTCGACAAGATTCACCTTAAGTCATGTACAACACACGAAATTGTTGTACAAAAAACATTTTCCAAAAACGTTTTTATTTTCCACTTTTAATTATAGTACCTACCTCATACCAATTCGAAATTTCGTCAAACTTGGGGTATTCTCAAAGTCAATCAAAACAAAACATATACATATATGCGATAGCAGCAATCACGGTTGTTTAGCTGTAATTTTTTGAAGAGTTCCGTTGTCTGTCTCCGAAACTCATCATCAGATCTATTTAAAAATTAAATGGGACCATTTCGGAATAAACCACTTTCTAACAAAAAAATAATGTAGTAAATCCGTCTATACCTAAATGAAGGAGTTATGCCCGAACATGCATAAAAAATAAAATATGTAAACATACCGAATTATTAATTACATCTTTTTAGTGTAACATTACGTACGTCTTTTTTTAGTTTTGTATTATAAACTAACAGTTTTTATATAATTATATAATCCTGTCTTCAGTAGTAAGCTATAAATTGGAATGAATGACGAGTGTTCGTGAATTGAAAAATCTGCGTCTTCACAGAATAGGGTATTACACTTATTTTTGAAAAGTGTCTTAATTAGATTCTAGAGTGCTAATAGAACACTAAAAAACACAACATTTTTATTTAATCGGTTAGTGCCATAAGAATGCATTTAAATTTTACATTTTCAAATTTCGCGTGTAATTTGACGAAAACGCTGGACGCAGTGGACGCCATATTGCTCTGTGGGTATGACGTCAGTTTGCTGTGTACACAAATGCGCTGATATTTTATATGATAATTTAAAAAATGAGTTTTTCTACTTATTGTTGGTTTGCTGTTCCTGAATGCAAAATGTTATTGAAATAAAAATTACTTTGGTTACGAAAATAATAAAAGTACAAAGTTGCTCAGTTGACATTCTGTATAACGTAATAACATTGCGGCTACTATTTCATGGTGTTTAAAAACAGATTAAAAAACTGAAATCTTAAAACTGTATTTTAAAATTTATTTTGTTGTTTCATGAACTATAAAACTAACATTTTCTGACTGCATTTTGATTAAGTTATCTGAATATTATATTTTTACATTTTTTCTCAAATGGAGTAAAATACCCTATTCACGAAAGGCAAATTGTTTTCAAGCATACAGTGTAGTTACCTGCGCAGCCTGCACGATGTCGGGCGCGAGCGCGGCGGCCGGCGCGCTGCAGTCGGCGGCCAGCTTGCGCAGCGCCAGCGCGGCCGCCGGCGGGCAGCGCGCCAGCGCGGCGCCGGCGGCGCGCACGCACGCCAGCCCCAGCGAGCGGGCGCCGCGCGCCGACACCCAGGACGCGTAGCCGCCTGGGCCGCCAGGGAACGCATGTCATATGTTTGTCCCAACAAGAATACAATCGGAAATGACAGACAGTAATTATAAATATTGAAACATTATATTGATTGAATTATCGATTTTATGAAAAATATTGCTGTCCTTTTGGTCTCTACACAGGTCATAGTGTCCGCCACTTATGTCGGATGCTGTATACTGTCAAACATATAACACTCCTTTATGTATAGTGATTATTAAAAAAAAGTGGTGTTTGATCTTAGTCTTCAGTCATCTTCAGTTCTAGTCATCTTATCTTAATTACACACACTTGTTAATAAAAACTTAACCTAACCGGCAGGCGTGTCAAATAAGATTATTTTTTATTAGTTTTACTTACCAAGACAGTCAAGCGCAGTATTAAGCATCCGTTTATTCGTCGACGTATGCGCAACATTCAATGCGTGATGTATAAGCACGACCAGCCCGGCCGGCGCTCGTTGCGCAGGCGCAGCGTCGGCGAGTGCTCCAAACACGTGCAGCGCAGCCTCTCGCCCGCTGTCATTGCTCGCTGCGCTGAATGCTGCGTCTACTATCGCCCAACACTGGTCACCTACGATGCCGTAGCAGAACATCTGTTGACAGATATGAATTCTTGATTTACTTCTAAAAATAAAAACTATGTTATGCTGCTGTTTGTTTATGTTTGTAACTTTCTGTGCGAATCCCAATAAGTTTTTTTCCCTAACTTTAGTCAATTAACGACAATACCAGCGGCCGGTAACCCCATAATCAGCTGTAATAACTTGAAATTATGTTAAATTAGAAAAAGTCATAAGACTTCGAGACCTGTGAAGTTTCGCCGGTTAATTTAATTAGACCTTGTGTAGTACACACCACAGTGTCGGCGATGTCCTGTCGGTAGCAGCGCAGCAGTTCCAGGTCGTCCTTCGACAGCGACACGTCGCCGGGCGCTGCTGACTTGCTCACCAGCGTCGTTAGCAGTCGCGAGAACACTTGCCGCCATATCGGCTGCATAGTTTTTTCCTCCATTATGGTTACTAAATCGTCCTGAACAGAAATCATATGTCCATCATAATACGCATAGTTGCAGTTAAACCCATAATCAAAAGATGAAGTTAAAAGAAACCTTACCTGTAGAGAATACCAGAACCCAAACGTAAGGTTGGACCTAGTCTCGTGCAGGGGGTAATACCCGGGTGCTGCCTGCGCAGCTAACATCAGCTCTATGAGTTGCCGCGCGCCGTTCTCTTCCTCGGAGCCGCCCGCTGTCTCCACGGCGCCTATGATCTTGCTTACGTGACACTCGCACATGGACACGCAACATGTTATAAGGGCGGCTAGCAGCTCCTAAAATAATTTATTTATTATTCAACTTACATTTACCATTATAAGATATAAACCCAATGCTATAGATGCGCATATAAAATGTAAATGTTTGTTTATGTCACGTTGGTAGACTTGAGTAGATACTGTGACTAGAAAATCATGTGGTTGAAGAGAAAATTGATGGCAGTTTCAATCAAAATTTCGTAATTTTTATTTTTATTTCCGTATTCTCTTGACTTTAGTCCCAATAAGTACTTTTTATTTGTACCTTGTTTTTTGCTAAGCGCTTTGTAATGGATACAAGCCCAAGCCCTCCATTTTTTTTTTTTTGATATGCAGAATTAAATAACATGGCTAAATATTTATATTTGTTTTTGGCAGAGGTGTACCAACTAGTACAACCGTATGTAGCTATTCTAGGTACTTCAATTTATTACTTACTTAAAACTTTAAAAGAAAATTATTTAGGTAAATGATTTAAATTACATTTCATAATTACTCTTTTCTTAAATAATATGTCTGATATTTTGTGAGGCCTAGGTAAATTTAGCATGGTTGCAAACGAAAACATTCTTTCAACAGAAGCGGAGAATGGCACGGGTGTATTATATTTAATAAATACTTCTTTTAAGGTCGAGTAGCGTTCTAATAGATCTATTTGTCTGCCTTCGGCGAAAAAATTAGAAATGATTAGATCCGCTTTTTTTCTTAAATTAATAGTTTCAGCTTCACTTCCAGAATACGAGTTAAAATTTTAAAAAGTCATCGTTTTTCTGTGGATTATTCCACTAACAGATTGGTTTGCAGCATTCAGCTCTAGAGTTTCTAATAATTGCGCCTGGACTACTGATTCAAGTAAGTCAATACATTTTGACTGATCAGCAGGACTCAGGCATACCAACCACTTTTTTTTTAGACCGAGGGTAGGATAACGCTGCAATGACTGCATGTCAGCTGTTATGTAGCGCCATCTAGGCTCTCTAATCTGTCCAAAATATATAGGCTACGTAAATTTTTTGCTTGTTATTAAAAATACTTTAATCAGTTTAATCGAATTAACGATTAATGATTAATTTTATTTGTGGCGATTACGATTATTATTTTAATTGAGATTAATTTAGTTACGATTAAGTTTAATCCGATTAAAACTAATGAAAGTAAGTAATCGATTGAAAAATTAATCGATTAATGCCAACGTTGGTATAAAGCAATTATCTTCGTTAAAATTTAAACAGTTTCTAATATTTTCTTATATAATTACTTCGTTTATTGAATTAGGCACGTTGTCCCTCATCATGAGAGGCCCTGCAAGTTCTGCGAGTCTGCACAGTAGATCCATCACTGAAGTGCGGTAGCGCTCTGCACCTGTGCATCCAGCGGCCCGCACCGCTAACAGACATGCTTCACACACATCTAACGGTACGTCACTCACTGCGGGGTTCCATCTGGTAACAAATTATTAGGTGATGTCAAATGAAAAATCATATATTTTTCGCATTCTTCAGGAAAAAGCTGTCTGTTCATGTTCCCTTAAAACTATAAGACACATACCTAGTGTAGTAATGTAGTCAGTCAGTGGCGAATCCGGGGGGCGGGGAGGATCAAGCCCCAATGGTAAGAGAGGACGTTTTGAGGGGGTTTTCAGAACGCGTTTGAAATCACGCTCATTATAAAGGTGCGCTTACACGAGCAACTAAAATTGCTCCATCTTGGGCAATTCTTGTCAAATATGACGTCACGACTAAATCCAGCAATTTAGGGCAATGGCAACATGTAGCAACCTATTGCCAGAGATACGGTCACACAATATGGAGCTATACGGAGCAACTTAAAAAACTAGGCGCAATGCCTACCCCGCCGCCAGCCGGTTCCTTTCGCAAAAACGAGACGTAGTTATACGTACAAAAGAGATAGAAAATTGACTAAAATTTCCATACCCATTGGATATTCGGCAACTCATGAAATATATGGAGCAATCAGAAGCAATATTGCCGAAACACATCGGCAATTCATTGTTGTTGCTACAGATTGCTCCACTTAATTGATCCAGATTGATCCATTAGTGTTGCCGAGCAATAACTACTCAAAAAATTGCCCGTGTAAGAGCACGTTACGGCTGCAGCGTGACACCGTGTAATACTCCGTTATATTTTTCTTCTTTTATTGCTTTGACTGACATTGTGTGTATTCTCTGTAGTAAACTCACGTGCACATCACCTTCACGATGGTAAGCAATGCATTACACAAAGGCATGCGCTCGGGCAGTGCGCCGGACGGGTGCGAGGCCGCGTCGTCACCGCCCAGAGTGAGCCAGCTGCACGCGCACGTCGCTGCCGTCACCCACGACTGCATTGTTTGCACTGAAGGAGGTTCTTTATCGTAGTCGGTGCTGGGGACAAATATAATAGTAGTTGTAACTGCTATATAACTAGGGTTGGCAAGGTTTGTAAAGTCTGTGTTTTAATGCGTAGTTTAATACACTACTTTATTTAAACGCATTGAATTTAATAAAAATACATTAAATAATATCTATACTAATATTATAAAGCAGAAGAGTTTGTTTTGGTGAATGATAATTGAAAAAAAAAGCGCTAATCTCAGAAACTACTGGTTCGAATTGATAAATTATTATAGTGTTGGATAGCCAATTTATCGAGGATGGCTATAGGCTGTATAACGTCACGCTAGGACTTTTAGAAACCGAGGATAAAGAAAAACAGTCACGAATACGAAGTACTCGCACGGGCAGGCGATTTGATGCCACGGGGTGGGTCAGGGGAGCAAGAAATTTGACGCGGACCAAGTCGTGGGCAGAAGCTAGTTGTTAATAAGCCGAGGGCGCTCCACACCAGCCTCCACCATCATAGTATTTAAATAATTGAAAAGTATTTTTTAATAAAACTTTTTAATATCACGTGGATAAAGTCTGTCATTATGTTACAATTTTTTCTTTCAAAATAAGAAGTTTACAATGTAAGCAGAGATAAAACTATTAAAATCATACAGTTACATATTTTAATAGGTAGGAATGGGATTACAAAATGGTAGGTCCAGTATCATGACAAGTAAAATATTCTTATACTAGTTTTTGACAACCAAAAAAAGATGGGATTTAGCAGATGGTCTAAGGGCCAGGTTTACAATCTTGTCAAAACAGACTATGCATTGCATTAATACAACCTATTGGAATAGCCAATAGGTGATTGTGTTAATGCAGCAATTAGTAAACAAGAATTAGAAAGAAAAATATTTTATTTGAGACACGCACGGGAAATAAAAACTAATAAGACATGTCCTGTCTCTGCTTTGGTGGACGCTACTAATCAGCCTTTTTTCGGATTACGACTGTTTATTTTTTTATTATTAAAATAGGGTGACTATACTCACTAGTACACAGTTCCTAAACACTGTAGCATGTCATCTAGCACCGCTGGGCAAGCCTGTAGTAGAGCTGTGCGGTTCTTACTCCTCAGGACAGATCCCATGGTCATGCTGTTGTACTGGTAATCAAAATAACACATTAAATAAAGTTACTGAGCTTGTTTGTGCAAATAAATAATATTATAGAGTAACAATCGACTTCATAAAGGAGGAGGTTCTCACATTTCTGTTTTTAAAAGTATTTTCTGCGATAGCTCTGGTAATTTTTTAAGTGAAAACTTCTTAAGGCGCGTTGGACATTTTTTGAGATGGGAAAAAACAATTGAACTCGCGACACTAAAACAAAACACACGTAATAGATCATGTTTTCACTTCTGTCGGCACTCCCGGAGTGCCACTGTTTTAATGGGTACCCGAAGGGGTGTTCCCAAATATATATTATTTTTAACTTTGGTTGGGTAGTTTTACATCAACTTCGACAATGCCTATTTAATCCACTTTTTGTATCTGGATGGTAATTCGTGTCACTATTGTTTACATAGCTAGTCCAAGTACTGGTACACAAATTGGTGTGGGGTGGGTAGGGAAAACTCAGGCAAAATAATGTTCATCCAGGAAGGCATTTTTTTCTGATATATGTACTTACTTCTTCAGGTATCACAGTAAGAACTTCCAATAAAAGTGTTGTGTTTTCCTTTGTAGATAAAGGCCTCAATATAGTAGCCAGGTCCACTGTTCCTTGCTGCAGAATAAATGCTGCCAGCTGAAAAAATCATAACATTACAGATAATTTTTGTGTGATTGAGTAACAAACATCTAAACATTCAAGCCAATTAATAATTTTCTAATCAAGCTAATGACACTATTGTATTAAAAACTAGTAATGTGTCCTGATGAAAAATGGAGCAATACAGAAGTGCCTGAGATGAAACCGCAGTTTTCATTGTAAACACAGTTGCTACTCAATTGGATAAAAAGAGATGCTCACTCTTTTTATTTTGACGTACTAGCACCTGAAGAATTGTTTAGTTCAAAACTCATAATACTACGAGTTTTGAACTAAACAATTCACTCATTCTTTTTATTTTTAAGTTTGCAAGACTATTTACAATTCTAAGCAAGATTCATTGCCATCTTTTGTTTCTGACAATATCACATAATCATTCCTATTTCTCTTTCCCTCATCATCACTTGTGCTAGCTGGGCAATGCGTTTTTCGGAGTTGTCACCGGGTGTGTCTGCTCTAATGCGTATGTGTACAATGAAGCCTTGTCATCACTACACACCACACTCACGTTTCGCGCGCCGAATCACGCAACTCACTGACACACACACAGCAAGTCATGCTTATTGGCCACCGCAGCTTCATCTCACTTGTGGTAGCACAGTGTGTTAGCACATTTTGTAATTCTTATTTTAAGAGTGTGCTACCTATCTCTCTTGTAATTATAATTTTTCAAGATCTATGATCGTTTTGACCTAAGAAGTTTTTTAGTGACATTATTTATTTAAAATATGTTACTTACACTGATACATAATCTATTAGTAACAATCTTAGGTCCCTTGGAGTATGTAAACACGGCCTGCAGTAATTTATCTTTTAGTTCATCATAGCTCTCTGGAGGCACCTCATTCCAGCAGCGGAGGATCTTTGTGTGGAGTGTTGTTGCTGCATAAAACTGAATCTCTGTGGCCTGAAAGAAATCTTAATTAAACAGGGTCTACAAAGGTCATGCCTTTATAAAATCTACCACTTAACTGCATATTGTAGAAAGCAATAAATTAAATATATTTAGTATTGAGTAAATGGTTAAGGCTTTGGACTGGGTGAAGCAAAAGGTCATTAGTTGAATATCACACATCTTCATCCCCATGTGTATTGTGACAAAATGTAAGAGAATGGCTCATGTTGTGGAAGAAATGTTATCTGGCTTTTTTTAACATTTATTATGGCCACTTTTATCTAATACCTTTAAACAAGCAACTCTTGTATATATCGGATAAATTTTTATCCAGTGTGCAAACTGTAACCATGAATTCAGCATATCATTCTAGACCCCCAGCACAGAAATTTTTCAGAAATACAAAAAAAGTATCAGCTGTTCCATACATTTTGACGGTGTAGGTATTGCACTTTTCTATGAAACAGCTGATTTTTTTTATAAAACTGATATATAATATCTGCACTAGGGGGTTTAGAATGATATGCTGAATTCATGGTTACAGTTTGCTCACTGGATAAAAACTTACCCTATATGTAATCTAAATCTTGGAAACGGCTCCAAGGATTTTTATGAAATTTAGTATGCAAGGATTTCGGGGGCAATAAATCGATCTAGCTAGGTTTCATTTTTAAAAAGCATCAAACCCAAAAAAAAACTGAGCTTCGCTCAGTTTTTTTTTTTTTGGTAGTGGCAAAAAAATTAAATACCCAGGTATTTAATTTTTTTGCAGCATTTACTGACACTATATGATTCTAAATTGAGTATAAATAGCATATAAAGTTTGTCAGAGGTACTACATGACACGAAAATGGTTATTTTTAGTTATGACATCTAGTCGCATTTATAAGCTACTTGAGTTACCAGTCACTAGTCAGCAGACCATTCAAAGATCTTATCTTCAAGTAATAACAGATGTTGTGCTTAATCTGTTTAATACCTTGCTTGGTTGAAGTAATTCCCACACGAAATTCCATGCTTCCGGGACTCTTTGCGCTGCTGTAAGCCAGGCGTGGGCTTTTGCCCTATCACTCTGTTCTCCATTGTAAAACACAGACACAGCATATTCCAAATTTTGTGCAGAATACTCCATTTCAGTGTTCGTGTAGTTGCACCAAGTTAAAACTCTATAAGCACTCACTTACAACATTGCTTCGTAAAAACCGTAAAGCTATTTACAGAATCTACAACGATGCAACATTATCATAAGCATAATAAACACTGATAAATATTGAAATTCCTGATGCTCGACCTAAGAACAATATTTTCTCTGCATTCAATCATTCAATGGCTGACAGGTCAGCTGTAGAAATTGTAGCGTTGCGTTATACGTAATAAGCAGTTGAAAACCATTCAAGTCAGTTGTATAGACTTTTTAAAATAAAATCGAATGCACATAAGATATTTTTTTATAACGAATCACTACAACTTCTCAATCGTCGTCCACACCAAATGTGTTCATACCCATAAGAATAAATGTTTATTCAGTATTTTTTTAGTGATTCTTAACTTATGGGGAAACGTAACGTTTTGGTTCGACTGAGGCCACTTTCCGAATTGGAAAAATAGCGCTGTGAGCGCTCACATCAATAATTTGCGTTCCGAGTTAGATATCGCGATTATGACAGCTAAGAACTGTCATTTTTGTCATCAATACGGAACGCTCGTGAACGCGCTAACAGTGCTCACTCAATGTTAAAACCTGTTTACACCATATAAAACTTGTATAGACCACAAATTTCATCTTCTTATTTGATTAGGTGGCGATTCTAACCAGAAGCACTATTTATAAGTTAGCTAAAACTGTGATACGAATCAGAACATAACAGCACAAGTGTCATTTTTGACAGTGCTCATGGTGATATTAGTTTAACGCATGGTCGGCGTTATCGCAAGATGGCGCATGTCATGACGTCATCTATGACGATTCACGGGACATCGTTATCGCGCTCACGCCAATTCGGAACGGGTGTGAGCACGCTCAAATCGATATTATCGTATCTCGGAACGTAGCCTGAGGCTGCTTGCCGAATTAGGGCCTGCGCCCACTAACGGCACGGCACGGCAAGGGATTTTTATACGACGAATAGGAATATAACTTAAATGTAAGACAATAAAATTCAAATTGAAATGATGATGCCTAAGGACGTCGCGGCATGCCTAAGGATACCGGGGCATCTTTGCCGTTGAAATTTAAATTTTACTATCATACTATTCAGTTTTATTTCTATTCGTGGCTTAAAAATCCTTTTCCTTGCCGTCCCGCCAGTGGGCGCTGGCCCTTAGAACATAATCACTTACATCACGATTATCATTTCGTCAACAATTCGGAACACTCGTGAACGCGATAACCTTAACGTACATATATACTCCTAACGTGATGCCAATTTAGCCCCTTTGGGACTCATTTTCTTCTTGTTCACCCCAAATATAAAACTTGCTTTAGCCCGAAAACCTGACAACCAGCTGGCAACACTGCTCTGCGGTTCACTTCATTCGTTTTCATTCATTTTGCAGTGTTGCCAACTTTGCACTTTCGATGCCAGAACTAGCACTATTTTCGTGAGTATAGCACTGAAATCTGACTTTTAGCACCTAGCACTAAATAGAAAAATGCTAATTATGTTATAATTACTGCAGATTCACAGTAAGAAATGGGAAAATGTAACTGACAGGATAAAGTTTTGGGGTCGAAATATGCGAATTTAAAGATGCGAGCAATGAATGACCCTGTACCGAACTAGTTTCATTGGCATTTACATTGCTAACATTACCGCATTCAAATGCCATCATTGAACGGGTGTCCAGCTTAATGAACATTAAAAACTCAGCTCAATGTCCAATTTCTCAATTCAACTGCCGCAATTCGAGGAAAAGGAATTCGAGCATCAGACAGATGACAGTGAAGATGACTGGATACAGTTTTAAAATATGAGAAATCTCTCTATTTTCTTATGAGAAATTATATGATTGCCTAATATTTAATTATTTCACTTTTTGAAGTTACATTTAGCACCTAACCGTAGTATCGAGTTGGCAACCCTGTTCATTAGTTTGTTGTGGTGCCGTACGAGTGTGACTTGTAATAATTACAATATTCCTTCTACCAATAATTACCAGTAGTTAAAGAAAATGAAGATCGAGGAAGTGAAGAGTACCGCTAAAACCCAAAGAATATCAGCTCACAGTCATATAAAAGGTTTGGGTTTGGACGAAAATGGAGTTCCCATTCAAATGGCAGCCGGTCTCGTGGGTCAGGAAACGGCGAGAGAGGTACATTCTTTAATGTAACGTTACCTAATGCAGTAAAGTTAATAATTAAGTTAATAATCGTTGCATACATCAGAAATCTAGATGTTTCTGCAGTATCGACCTAACTTTGAGGTTATGTTTTCCTGGTTACCATGGAGTGTTACTTCAATAGAACACTTTGTTGATAGCTTTCATAAATGATTAAGATTGTTTTTCCCATAGTTTCCATCATAACGTGGATATGATTTGCCATGGAAACAAATGCTTAAAAGTCTGACAAATGCACAAATATGGATCCTATGTATTTATAAAGTTTTTCCCTGAAATTAAAAACAAAACAAGAGTATTTTCATCAGTAAGTGGCTTCTGCAATGCTTGAACATGTTTATAGGCTGCTGGAATAGTGGTAGATATGATCAGAAGCAAGAAGATGGCTGGACGTGCATTACTGTTGGCTGGACCACCTGGAACGGGCAAAACAGCAATTGCCTTGGCTATAGCCCAGGAATTGGGTACCAAGGTAAGTGAATACTAACTTATTTTATTATTGGGTATGGAAGGCAAAAGACTAAAGAGTGAAAATTCCGATGATATCTGATGGAGATGAATGAATGAGAAGATATGAACCTATATAATTTAATTGTTATAAAGGCAGGAAAATGTGTGGAATTTGTCTGGTATATGATTATAATAGAAGATTGTTTTTATAATGGCTACTATTTATTCGTTTTTTATAGGATTTTTGGCCCTTTTTGTACATACTCAAACACAATTAACACAATTTTTACGACATTGCTCTCCAAAAATGTACCATCTAATTGATTGATTGGTTGGTTTGAAATCTAAGGAAGATTTCAAACCAGTTGCCTAGTCATGTCATTTCTAAAACTATAGTTTTAAAAATTTATCAAACTTTTCATTAGATGTGTTTTGTACTTTACTACTTACCTTACTACTTTTATTGTGTACTGCTTTAAAATCCAGTACAATTTAATCAATAATCATAATTTTGCATACACCAGTCTTACTATGGGGTATCATATTGCTCAGTCACTGGGTTGTAGAGGTCAGATAGGCAGTGGCTCCATGTTAAATGTTAAATATTGGTATTTATCTGCATCTGGTTAGACTAAGCTGACCCCAACATACATAGTTGGGAAAGAGTTAGGCAAATTAATTTATGAATTTTGCAATCTATACCTAAATTCACAGGTGCCATTTTGCCCAATGGTCGGCAGTGAGGTTTACAGCACAGAAATTAAGAAAACAGAGGTATTGATGGAGAATTTCCGGCGTGCCATAGGCCTTCGTATCCGCGAGACCAAAGAAGTATATGAAGGCGAGGTGACTGAACTTACACCGGTGGAAACTGAAAATCCAGCTGGAGGTTTGTAATTAAAATTCTACATACATAAACTACCTTTTGGCCATGGGTTTAGACAGAAACTACAAAATGCTGTTTGGTTATACAATACGTATACAAGACCGATTACTTACTCCAAATATTATCCAGTTGAATGGTACAATAATATGTTGAATGGCCAGGAAATAAAAGAAAACATGCTTAGGAGTTTTTAGATAGATAGATAGATTCATTTATTTACCTGAAAAATGGTATTTTACTGATTTTATAACACATAGGTACACAATAGTTCTTTATATTCCACCTACTAAATTCGGCATGCAATTTTTTTATGTTTTTGACATTAATAATGATTTTAATTCTAATTTAATCAATTTAAGTAAAATAATTAAATACCCAAAAAAAAAGTACTAATTCAAGCATTATTATTGTTTACGTAGCAATTTAAAAATTTCAAAGAGAATCAATTAAATTACAAATGTCAAAGAAAATCAATTAATATTATTATTAGATGATAGTTGCAAAAAATAATCTGTGAACAATACCAATAAACTAAATAATCACTAGAAAATTTGCTTGAAACATTACTTGCGTTATGCCCTTATGTCCACCAGTGGACGTCTTTAGGCTGTTAAGATTACTTGCGTTTGCAATTTTATTACATATGAACATACGATAAAAATACGCATCGCAGTGCGCGCCTAACCTTATTGTTTCTTTTTGTGTTGCCATACTTAAATGTATTTTATGTTTAGGTTACGGCAAGACAGTGTCACACGTCATCATAGGACTAAAGACAGCTAAAGGAACAAAACAACTAAAGTTAGACCCCACGATTTACGAGTCACTTCAGAAAGAGAAAGTAGAAGTGGGTGATATCATTTATATTGAAGCCAATTCCGGCGCAGTGAAGAGGCAGGGGAGGAGTGATACTTTTGCCACAGAGTTTGATCTTGAGGTAAATATGATCGATTTTCATAAAAAAAGAACATTGTTGTTGTTTGAATAAGGTCGAAAGTCATTATCTTCTAATATATAAAATTTCCATGTCACAATGTTAGTTCCCGTACTCCTCCGAAACGGCTTTACCGATTTTTACCAAATTTTAGTAGGTCTGAGAATTGGCTACTATCTATTTTCCATACCCCTAAGTGATAAGGGTTGTTCACCCTAAATAATTTATAAGGCAAAACAACGTTTTCCGGGTCAGCTAGTAATAATATATGGTTTGAATGGGGCTGCCCTGTAATATTTTGTGTTAGTTTTTAAAACAGCACTGTTATATTTTTCTGTTATATGATTATTCCAATATTGCCACGTATTTAATTCTGATTTTGTACTCTAGGCTGAAGAATACGTGCCGCTGCCGAAAGGTGATGTTCACAAGAAGAAGGAAGTCGTCCAGGATGTGACACTGCATGACTTGGACTGTGCCAATGCTAAGCCTCAGGGGGGCCAAGACATTATGTCGATGATGGGGCAGCTGATGAAACCAAAAAAGACTGAGATTACCGGTAAATATACTTATTTTCGCAGTTAACTTCACAGAGGCGAGTGCTTGCCGCACACGGGACAATCGCGTAAACAAAACTATCGACTTTTGTTACTGAATGTACTATCATCAGAAGATTGCACACTACACTATAACTACCTAACTAACTAACAATGTTATATTCACAGATAAACTGAGGAAAGAAATCAACAAGGTAGTTAACAAATACATAGATCAAGGAATAGCTGAATTGGTACCTGGAGTTCTTTTCATAGATGAGGTAATCAAAACTTTCATGTGTCCATCCCTAAATTACCTAGTTGTGGTAGCTTTAAAATGTTATTTGTACTTAATACTTTGTTTAATTTTCAGGTACACATGCTAGATATTGAAACGTTCACGTATCTTCATCGAGCTTTGGAGTCGGCTATTGCGCCAATAGTCATCTTCGCCACCAATAGAGGAAAATGCCATATTAGGTAATTTCTCTTTAATATTTACTGGCTTTTTTACTGTAAGGGATGTTGTACCATATCCATGGTAACTTGATTATGATACAGTATTTTGAAAAACCCGCAGCCCAACTATAGGGTTTTTCAACAAGAACTTTGTTTTTCAATTGGGGCAACAACAACAGCATGACAGCTTTGACATTTCGTTTTTTGACGTATTCGTAGTAGATGCTTTGGCAATTGTTACAATGAATTCAATTTCGCTTGAAAATCGCATTAAAATAATTAAAATCCACTATGAAAATGGTGGTTCTGTTAAAGTTACATTTCTTAAAATTCGTATATTTTCGGCATACATTTTACAACATAATCGCCCTTCTGAGACCGCTATTAAGAATTTGGTTGCTAAGTTTGAGTCGACAAGCTCGGTACAAAATGTGCCAACACCAACGCGTGTTCGACCTGGTCGTTCAACTGAAAACATCACAGCCGTGAGCCACAGTGTCGAAGAAGGTCCAAATTTGTCTATTCCTCGTCGTTCTCAACAATTGGGGTTATCCAAAACCACTACATGGCCTATTATGGATGACGTGGATAGTACTGACATATGGTTTCAACAGGACGGTGCTACATGTTACACAGCCAATGAAACGATCAATTTATTGCAAACGAAATTTACCGATCGCATAATTTCACGAAATTCAGCGGTTAAGTGGCCAGCCAGATCGTGTGATTTAACACCACTGGATTATTTTTTGTGGGGCTATGTTAAGGACAGAGTCTATACGGAGCCAATCGAATCGATTGCAACCTTAAAACTCAAAATCTGTGATGTGATTAACGAAATAGACCCGCCATTTTGCCAAAAAGTGATTAAAAACTTTCATGAAAGAATCGACTTCTGTTAGTGTGCTCGCGGTGGACATTTGTCAGATATCATTTTTCATTCATAATTGCCAAACTTTTCTCTTCGTAATACAATAAAAATTTGAATCATCTTCTTATAAATTCTTTGTTTTATTTTGTTTTAGAAAACAAAGTTCTTGTTGAAAAACCCTATACAATGTCGTAGAATCAAAATTCGAAGACAAATTTTTCACCTACCAACCCTCACTGGGCCCGCGGGTTGGATTATGGCCCACGCCTCTCATGCGAACATTACAGGCTGATTATGATATTGAAAAATGTTTTTAGCCAGGTTTTTTGATAGTTTGATTATTCTATGCTTTTCAGAGGGACTGAGGACATTATTTCACCGCACGGAATCCCGCTAGATCTTTTAGACAGACTCCTGATCATTCGCACTTTGCCATACAACAAAGCCGAGCTCTTGCAGGTACTAAGCAGATTTTGATAGCAGTTGCATTCTAATTTAAACCATATAAGTGTTTATAAAAGTCAAGAATTATTCGTGCCTGAATGCAAGAAGACAGAATTGTAAAAATGATTGGTATGTTTCAGATATTGAAACTACGAGCGTCAACAGAAGGAATTTCTATTGATGAGGACGCCCTGGCTGCACTGTCAGAAATAGGAGCTAACAGTACTCTAAGGTAATACATAATACTGTTTATTTCTTATCACAATCATGGAGTCTATGAGCCTCCCAACCGTGATCCATGGTTTGTTCAAAAAGTATCTATTGAAGATGTAAACAAATGGATCAGGAAATGTACCTGTGTATGCTAGTTTGGTGGGCGCTTACAAATCGAGTGCTTGGACTTGATCATTTGAATTAAAACATAAACCCGGAATTCGAATTTGTAATCATTTAAAAGATGTTTTTCATTTGATAATTGAGGTTAATTTTAAGGTGACATATAAAGTTGAAAACTTAGTAGACATGAATGTGTTAATATTAATGCCCTTTAAAAAAAATGCGTAAGAATTTAACCTAAACAGAATTGGTTACACTTTCATTAGAAACTTTTGGAACAGATAGAAAAAAAAAAAACAAATAAAAGTTACTTTAATTCAAATGGCGAACGTAATATCAACTGATCGTACGTAAATTTCAAACATTAACCATTCAACCATCAGGTACGCCGCGCAGCTTCTAACGCCAGCCTCCCTATCCGCTCGCGCAGACGGCGCGTCGCGCATCACTCCCGCGCACATCACCTCCGTACACACTCTGTTCCTTGACGCCAAGTCTTCAGCCCGTATCCTCACGCAGCACTCCGATAAATATATGAAATAAACCTAAGACACTACATACTTACAGTATGCCACGGAGAAGTGAACGAATGGAGTGCTAATACGAAAAATCATAAGTGATCAAACAATAAGAAGAAGATTATTTTACCAATTTGGGACGTCTTTGCTGTGACTTTAATTTTATTGATTCAATAAAATTAAAATCACAGCAAACACGTCCCTACCCGTCCTATTATTTACTACATCATCTGCCCAGCCGTTTCCGAACTATTTTTTGGTAGGCTTCCAGTCTAATCAGATGCAGCTCAATACTAACATGTATTTAACATAACTAATATTTAACATGGAGTGATTGCTTATCAGACCTTCACAACCCACGTCGTACTTCTTGTTTTCAACACTTTCAAATTTATCATTGAAGAATTTAAACAAAAATTCACATGCTACTATGCCGTAAAACGAGCAGCCTGACATCCAATGACGGACGTGTATGCTGCGCAGCCACGTTTTATTACTCCGTGTGCGCACCTCATTGCTTTAACTGGCTTCTTAAAATTTGCGTGTTAGCACTCTATTTGCTGTTACTTCTGAGTTTAAGATAGAACAGAACCTCGCGAACAAACTACGTGGATGCCTTTATTGAGGATTTGTTAATATTAATGAACTGCCGATATATCGTACCTGCCAACTATGAACGTATGTATCATGTAGTTTGTCTACGAGTTTCATTCAAGATAAAGTGATCACATTACCATTGTTACTCGTATCGACTTGACAGTATTGCACTGCTACGTATTTCCAATAAGACATTCAGAATCCTCACGTTTGCATTTATTTTAGTTTGTCACTATTCATGTGATATTTTTATTATTTGATAAATATAAGTTAATTTGAATCAAATACGATAGCATTATTTCTGATTGTTCTTTAGAGTAGAGGAATGTTTAATTTTTTGTTCTGTATTCAGGAAGTGCACTTTAGTTTAATGATAATTGGTTCCACCGAATGTTACATAAGGAAGTTAAAGAAAAGAGTGGAATTGTATAATAAATAAGTTTTTATTTTATAAAAAATGTCTCTTATTCTATGTTAGACCTAAATTTATTTACACAACAATAATTTTATTCAGGCATTTTCAATAATAATTAACAACAGAAATTAACAACTCTTTAACTGAGAACATTCAATTTTACTACTAAATGTACGCATTTTGTAGTTGCTACTTAAAAACAAAAAAAATGTATGTACAAAAATACTAATCTTGTAGATTGTGATATTTACAAAATCAAAAATAGGTACCATACAGTCTCACAAACTTGCTACGTTTCTCAAGACTTCGATTCTTCTTCGTCTCCCGGTTTGACGTAGTTTACTGGAATGTATCTCGCTTCACTTTTGGGTGCTGGCGTAGTACTGGGCGCGAGGGTGGAGGTCGGCGGGGCGAACGTGGGCAAGTCTACGTGCAGGTCGGTCGGCGACCCCGTGTGCCGGTACAGGGCTTCAAACTGCATCTCCTCAGGGTACGAATGCGACCTAATCTTCCTCTCGTCTCTCGCGTTGCTTGGATATAAGATGACTATCTTTTCACCTTCACTTCTCAACGCTACGGGTGGTAAAGCTGTACTCGTTGACGCAGATGGTCCGGCGACTATTTTCAACATCTCAGTGGGCGACGCCCTAATCTTTTCCGTAGTTGTTGTTGTCGATGGCGGTGTGGTTGTACTTGTGGTACTAGTCGTCGTCGTCGTCGTCGTGGTCGTAGCTGGTATCTCCGGGTCTTCAGGAGACTCAACTTCACGCTTCATCCCTGGCGGGCCCACTGTCCGCAATGACTCGATCTTCATTTCTAAAGTAGGTGTTGGGACTGGCACAGAGCTTGTCACGTTTATATACTCGGTGGGAATAAACCTCGCAGTTGGTTTCGGCACCTCTCGGGAGCCGAATATTGGCAAGCGCGGTGCATAGGCTGACACTAGAGGTAGGAGGGTATCCCTGGCATATCGTTCAGCCCTTGAGATGAACGACGCCAGTCTGGATGGTAGGAATTGTACTACGAAACCCGTTTCTTCTTTCTCGGCTCTCTCGCCCCACGTTACGGTGTCATAAGTGGGTGTAGTGGACATATCGTAGTTCTTAGGTTTACGTATTAATGGAGATACCGTTGTCGTTTTCGGTGGTCTGGTTGCTCTTAGTAATGGTTCTGATATCTCCTGGTCTTCGGGCGAGTCGGATCGCTGTCGAGCTGTTTTTCGGAGACGAGGTCGGAGTACTGGCTCGGCGATTTCGATGGCTCCACTGGGAGCAGTCTTGGTGTTCGTCATACCGAAAGCTCTGCCAGTATTTTCGCCTCCCGTCCACTCATAAGTGTCCACAAGAGTGAAGGGCCGCTGAGGTGAGTCGTCAGGCAGTTCGTTGTCAACAGGGTCGATGGTGTTGCCCTCTTCTTTCGTTGTATTTTCTGTATTACTTAAGTATTCGTGGGTGCTACTCGTTGTATTTGATAGTTCGTTATCCTGAAATAACAAATTAATAGATGATTTTAAATTGTGTATCTTCGAATGGGCAAGTAGCTAATAGTAGATAAGTACGACGACAATACATACAAAAATTGAAGTATAAATACCTGTTGTATTTCGCAATCACCAGGATACAGTGGCATTTCGATTGATTCTTCAGACAATAGCTGAATTCCTTTCTTGCAGAATGAAGAACTGTAAAAGAACAAAAAACTGTTTAAAAGTATGCTTACTTGCGTCCTTCAACAGAACTCTACACGTGACTTCTATTAGTCCTAATGACAAGGCCATCAATAGAGCCATTTTATCAAACCTACATGGGTTTAGGAAACGTCTGAAGATAGGTGCACGGTTGTAATTGGTCGTTTCCTATGGAGAAGAGCTGGCAAGAAACTCCACGGTTACTCTTTTTAAAATAATTGACTTTTACTCATAACCTTTTCATTTCCTTCAACATCAGTAGGTACTCTCGGAACAAAACAAGCTAGTTCGAAGCATACCCTTGCTTCTCTTTAAAAAGCAAGATGGTTGTTGTAAATGTTAAAACATTCCGCAAACGGCCTGTTTCCACTAACACTCGGCGTCACCTAAATGAATGCCTAAATAAAAGCGCGCTTTCGAATTTACAACTTTACGGCTCCGATCCGACCGTTGAAAATCCATCAGCCCGCTTTTACAACTCACGTCTTAGCGAAGCTGTCGGTGATGAGTAGTTTGTGTATGTGGATAGACTTGGCACTGGCGCTGAGCCATCCGTTGTAGCCCGCGTAGAGCACGGTGGCCCTCAGTGGAACGCCAAGTGCCGGGTGAGGCACTAACACGCGGGTGAAGCGAGCACTACCGTTCACTATGTCTTCACGTCTGGGAATAAAGAAGTGGTTTAGTTATATTAAAATACTTTTTTCTGTGGTAGTGTTATTTTCAGCTTTGGATAGGCAGATTGTCCTGATCAAGTTAAGAGCGCACCGAGGGATTTGCAAAATAATTGCTCCCTGTTTAATCCCTTACTGCATCGTTTTTTTCATGTCCTTTAATTATGCTATTAATATTTAAGATATTTAAGAATTCACTCTATAAATCGTACACTTTGGAAATACGATGATTTGTAGTTTCCTCCAAAGAAAAAAACAATCCAAACGATTTAAAAGCCAAAATAAACCCTTAGTACGGCGTAAATACTTCATGGAAGGTCATCAGTTTTGTACATGTTTTCTATAACGTAAACATTTGACATTTTCATAATGTGTAGTTGTTTTAATCATATGAAGGAAATACCTAAATTATCGCGTGAATCGCCTATTCTAGCCAGAGCCACCACTCTTCAATTAGCGCCAGAAGCTCGGTGCGCTCTTAAGTGACCATGCTATTGCTGATATAGCTATTGCTACCATATGGTATCTGATAGGTATTATCTTCTTCAAGAACAAGCCATCAATTTGAAGATGAACCGATTCTAACCGTCGTATCGTCGACTTGATGGTTAATATGTATAACAGCTGTTCTCTATGAGTAAATGATTTACATCAAATTTAAATCACTTGATATGTATTTACTTCACATTTCCAATTTACTGACGGGTAAGGTACCTACAGTCACCAAAAGTGATAACTAACCAGGGTCGTTGGATATAGCTGAAGTTTAGTAAGATAATGATAGATGTTTTTGAATTAAATTAAATTTGATATATTGACTGTTTGTTGTATATCAATTGAATTAAATTTTATTCGAAAACATCCATCGGTTTCTTACTAAACTTCAACTATATCTAACGACCCTGCTTACTTATCTCTTTTGTTGTCCGTACATCTGAACGAATTGCCAGACCAGTTTGGTGAATACTGGCTGGTTGGGAAATTTTTCAACATACTTTGTCATAGGGAAGGACTCGTTGAGTCCGGAGTCCCCGTGTAGCGTCAACGTCACTCGGCCGAAGTTGGCCTTGTCTCCGGACCCGCTGCCGGCCCACACCGATACGTGGTATTGATGAGCTAGAAATTTACACGACCATACATTAATAATTCGCAAAGAGATGGCAGAAGCAGACTGTGGTCTTTTGTATCGAAAATCCATTTTGAGACGGTCTATTCTGTTGAAGGAAATAAAGTTTAAAGCAGAAGATTAAGAAGTTTGTAAAGTATGAGTTGTGATTCCATTCCGCATTCAGGGGGACCTTCAATTGGTGACACAGATAGGTTCTGGTTGTGGAGTATACACCGTAGGGCACTAGTGTTACGACTGTTCTCAAAAATAAAGTTAAGTAAATACCACAAAACGGTTCTTCCTCTCTGGTGAGTAAATAAAGCTGACCACGTCCCAAAGACCGGTCTGCATAGTACCCCATGTTGCCGCATCGGCGCTGCCCGTCGCAGGGGAAGCAACGGCCCTGATACAAATAAATTTAAATATAGTTAAAGATGATTCTAAATTGCAGTGTTTTGACCAAAATTCAGCCACGTTGACAGCGTTAGCTTCGGCCTCAAAAAGGTCATTATGCGATTAAACTGAACTGTTCATGCATTGATCAACAATACTTACGAAAGGAAAGCAAAAAGCCGACAATAAATATTAAAATGCTAGAATTACACTTTCTTCAATAATGGAATAGGTAAGTAAGGTACAAAGTGTATTTCTGACTGCTACACCTTTTTATAGCTTTTTACCTACTAACTATTAAGGCAACATAATTTTACGTCTATCAAATTGATTGTGTGGTCTACCACAAGAAAATGTAATTGGGCTATTGTTTGGAGCTCATAAAATTGTATCATGCATATGCAATTTTCTTACAAATTACTGCTCAACCACAACAGTTCCTACTATGAAGTGTAATGAGACTTCCTATGTAAGAACCAACATCTCAAAGACATAGATATTACGTAATCGTTTTGAATTGTAACTGCAATAATTTTACCTCGAGGAAGGCGTCGTAATTCTCGCAGGGGAAAGCCGGGAAGTGACATTTGGGCGAGACGGAGTCTGTGAAGAATTTGTAGGCTCGTCTGTGGTTACACAACGAGCGACCTTCCACTGACGCCGCTGCCCAGGGCAGGACGAAATCTGATACCGCTCCGACAAATCTATAACAGGAATTAAGGCAACGTAAAACCAGCGTTAGACTGATCTGTTTGGCATTCATGCTGAAATGGCACCTTTTTGGCGCTCACACATAAATTTTATTCCATCTTCTTTTTTCAATGAAAGAATATCATTTGTTTTGAACGAATCCAGCTCGAAAGACTAATAAACAAAAAACTAATTTGGTCTCTAAAGACGAAATTTACAAAATTATCGAATAATTCGACTCAAAAGTCGTTTTTTTTTCAAGCTAGCTACCATCGAAGGTACTTTACTTCCAGGGCTGTAGTGGGTGTACTTACTAGGCAATAAATTCTTGATTAACTCATTATACAGTACCTAATTAATCATCGGCATTACCTACTGCTTATCAGTACCTAATTATTTCAAAACGTAAAGCGATGAGCGACCTACATACGTCACTCATGATTCGCGTTTGATTCATGTGCATAATCAAAAAGTCTTGTATGAGGAATTTATCACTTGCTTAAACAAAAATTACTTACAAATTAGAACATCCATGCTGCACCCTGCCACCGTTGGGATAAAAGTCGACGTGTCCGAGAGGCTGCGCGGCGCCCAGACCACCCAAAATAAGTGTCTCGCCGTTGGAATGAATGACATCCACAAACTTCGCATCGGAACGGTCTAGACGGGCACGGGGATCCTGGAACTCGAAGAGAGGACCTGCTGGGTCTAGTCCTGAAAAGATGAAGCAGGTATATCAGATTTTTTTGTACGTAATAGTATCTACTGGTAAGGAATGTAAAGATCAACTGAGTCTACACGTGCTGAATGTTACCGAAGTTTATATAAGAAAGGACCAAAAACTAATTTCCATTCATGTGTATGAGAGGAAACAGTGCGATTGCGATAATTAGTAGGAGAAGTTCACATTTCGTACTAACCTGTTATACGACTAATATTCCGCAACTCTGAACCCGCAAAACCGGCAACATGAGCGCCCAAACTAAAACCGATCAGGTGCACATCCTCAAACCGCAAGTCTATATGCTTGGCGAAACCTGGAAAATGCAATCACTTCTTAATAAAGGATGTCCGTCACAGCAAAATAGAATTATTTTCATGTAGCTTAAGTTTAATATGGCTTCGTTTGGTCTGGTTCTTAAAGTCGAATTACCTTGCAACAGCATAGCAAGCTGCTTGCCGACAAGCCTTGTGTTCGCAGCTGCTCGAAGATAGTTTGGCATCGTCGCCCCTCCTTCCCAATCCACACAAACTACGTTGCATTCTTCCTGCAAAAGTAAAAACAATTAACTGTCATGTTTTTTAACCCCCGACGCAAAAAGAGGGGTGTTATAAGTTTGACCGCTATGTGTGTCTGTCTATCTGTCCGTCTGTGGCACCGTAGCTCTTAAACGGGTAAACGGATTTGGGTGCGGTTTTTTTAATTTAAAATTAGGTTTTCTAGCGGTGGTTCTCAGGCATGCTTCATCAAAATTGGTTCAGCCGTTTGAAGATTATCAGCTCTTTTCTGGTTGATGAAGGAATTTGAGCATCTTCCACGGGTCTGATCGAGTCGAAATTTGGTATTGTATTACTTCAATGATATTAGACGAACAAAGTAACCTTGAACTGATGCTGGAGCATCACCTGGAATTTGTAGGATACCCAAGTTACTCAACAACAAACAGCAGAAGTGTCGTGTTTAGGCTTATTGAAAAGATCTCAATGAATAGGTTATAGATAAATGGCGATCAGGACGAGGAATGAGGATAAATTAATAATAAACTTCACTATTTGAAACGTACGTAAAGTTGCGCAGATTTAAGCGTGTCCTGTGTCGATCGAAGAGTGTTTATTTACTACATTAATTTAAAAAAAAAAAAAAAACCTAAAAAGTTACAAAAAAATATTGGCCTTTTAAGTTGTAGGTAATATTTTGATCAAGGCATTGTCAAGTCGGGGAACGGTCAATGAGAACGCCAAACAGAGGAGGCCTAGCATTTTCATTAGCCGTCCCCCGACTTTGATAAAACATATCTAAGAACACTCCCTAGCCGTCCCCCGATGTGACAATGCTTTGATCAAAATATTACCTACAACTTAAAAGGCCACTAAATATTTTTATTTACTTTTTAGAGGTTTTTGTTTGGGTCGGGGGTTTTAAATTTTTTGAATTTAATGCAGATAGATACTTGAACTGTCATAATACTAGCGATAAAAACTGACAATACGGTTGTTAATGTAGCTAATATTATATAATCGGTCTCCGTTATGAAACAATTTGCTGTCTGGGCAGCGTCTGTTCTAGTTAAACTATTGTTCTTATGTATCAATATTATGTTAGCGAAATATTTTGAAGACACGTAACAGCTCTCAAGCACACCTTACGCTACACAATAGATACACAAGTAATTATTATGGCTCTGAAACTAATGAATGGACGTAATGACCGCGACATTTTCCACATATCGTACCTACGTACATAGATCATTGACGAATTTATAGTAGGTGAAGACTTAACTTCCATTTTTACCCGAGTAAGACCGCAAAGATAGGGTTTTTAAGCGTATCTTTGTATGTCAGATTATTTATACCCTCGAAGCATTCTAACGGTTGGATGGCTTTTAATTTTTAGTATAATTATATTCCGTCAGCGCGTTATGGAGCGGCATAGCCCGCTCCATAATGCGCTCTTTTCTCTCTCTCTTTTTTTTCGCAACTCGGAATTTCATTGAAGGATAAAATCAGGAATGAAGTTATCCGGAAAAGAATTATATCCGGAAAAGAGTTGCAGACATAGCTTGCGTTAATTACGTTCCCACCATTGTATAGAATCAAGTCCTTTTAACTTAACAGACAGCAGTGCTGCTGGGGAGTTTGTTGCGCCACTTCTTCTTCCCAGTAAAGCACTAGGAAGTGGTGCAGAGCGCGCGTTTTGGGGGTCTTATGTAATTTTGACGTTCAGAAAGTACTGACATCCTATTTTGAATAAATGACTTTTGATTTTGATTGATTTTAGAGTAAGCACGCTTAAAATAAGTGGCAGATCGTGGGCTGGACATGTGTGTCGAAAGACCGATGGCCCGTAGAATAGATGAGTCCTGGAGAGGACACAGCATATCGGCAAGCGTAGTGTGGGACGCCCTCCAGCTAGATGAACTTAAAAAAGGTGGCTGGGACTGACTGGTTGCGGAAGGCGGAGGACAGGGTCTTGTGGCGCAGCCTAGGAGAGGCTATGCCCAGCAGTGGAGTGTGAAGGACTTTGCTGAGTCTTTAGGATGCTATGGACTCGTCTAGGTTGCATGATGGTTACAAATATGCGGGGGATGGGTATAAAATCCAATGGCAGATTTTAGACGTCATTATGTACGTGAAAAGGATTTTTTGTATATCAACGGCATGTGGAGACGATAAAAATTAGTGGTGCGATAAATAGAAGTAACGTTACTTACAACAGCCATCAAAGCGGACCTCATTTCATAGACCCACACGTTGTCGCAATTAGACCCGAACCCGTGAACGATAATTCTGGTTGGTCGGTTGGGCTCAAACGCTCGCGCTGCCCAGCCCCATGCCGCAGACATGTTGCTTGCTGACACAGCCAGTAGTGGCTGGTCTCCTCTGGAATTACAAAATACAAAGATATAGGCAAGTATACGATACTAAGAATTCTTCTTCTTCTTGTTATTTGAGCATTAAATTACTTAATTACTTTAAGCTTTACAAAAGTATTGTATTGTTTCAGCAACATGATAGTGTGTTGCGGGCCACGTTTGACACATTTTGTGATTGAATTGAAACAAGTTTTTCAAAAGATTCATCCGCTTGGGTGTAAAAAATTGCTTACCTGCTAACAGTAGAGTAGAGGAGGAAGTGCGTGCCGACCTCCTGCGGTGAGCTGGGTAGCGTCTCCAAGTACGCGAAAGGACCCGCATCTTCGAAACATCCGAACTCGCCATAGCACACGCTACCTTGAGATCTTTTACTCCTGTTAAGAAAATGATAATATAGGAAATGAAGTAGAAGTGCGATGTATTGTACAATTTGAGGAAAAACTCATTCTGAAATACGTAGTAGACAAATAGGAGTTTTGGTGATTGTGTTTTCTCAGTCTAGTTCCGTAGTTATCTATGTAATTTTAACACATAACTTCACACCTGTCTGCCCCGAAAGCAGAGGTGTAGGTACCTATAGTACCCCTGAACACCCACATTTCGCCAGTTAGGTATGTGATGAGCCTACATTGCCCTACCTAATTTTACTTAGGTATTGCTATTTGGCGTATATTTTTGTTCCACGTGCAATGCAAACGGCAACCAAGGCATTCAATGCAAATTTACATAATTATGTTTAAGTTTATAGCTGTGTTAAATCTAGTAATTGCTTGAGGACAATGCATACTTTACCAACGAGGTTTAAATATGAACATCTGCATAATTTCAATTTTCCTTAACAAAGGTGTTCCATATCTTTTATGTGCCTATCGCTAGAGTTTCAGTTCCGCTCAGAAATCGTTTGAATATAAAGCAAACGATAAGTATTCTAAAGGGCATCTTCTACGTGTGCATAAATTATGACGGCGTGGAAAATTAAATAACTATTAGGTAGTCATGCTAACTTAAATGTCTCACTGATGGTGGTCCGTGTGTTGGATTATCGGTTCCCTACAATATGGTTGAGCTGGATGGTGCTGATTCACGCGTCATTTTCGTGAACGGGCGCCGTCAGATGTCCAGTCTCAACTGACGGCGCTCGTTCACGAAATCTTCTAACTGACAGGGCTTATTATAAATATTGTACTATTTGTAATTGTAATTGTTATTATTTTTCTTACATTTTTCTCACTTATAAAAGCAACAAGAATAATGTACACAGGATTTCCTTTGAGGTTCTTGCCCGGTCGTCTATGGAGACGACCGGGCAAGAACCTCAAAGGAAGACATAGATACGTGCTGGAATGGGCAACCAGCTCCAACTTTTTGATCGACTTTTGGAAAATTCAAAATGGTTTCATTGAAATTAATGCTCTGAGTTTGAAATATACTGTCAGGTAATTAAGTAAGGCTGTAAATACCTGTGGCTTAATTGTAGTAGGTATTCTCTCTTTTCCATACTAATTTCACATGGAAATGCTTTTTAGTTTCGAAAATAATGTGTAAAAATAAAATTGTGGTATGGCACAAAAGAAAAAATATGACGGACGCATTGTGAGTGATATTACACGCCTGAACTTACATAACCCGTAAAAAATTCACACAATAGCAACAAAGCTTCGTTAAGAAGAGGAGAACAAAGAAATAATCTCATAACTTAACCGTGGCGTACCTGGGCTACATTATTGAGATGTAACTCTCACTCCCTGGTATATTTGTTGCGGAGATCGAAAGCTACACGTATGACGTAACAATAATATTTGCACAATAGTTCATTTTCACAACAGACCGTTGAAATGTTAACAATATAAATGCGCGTAGGTAATGATGATTAATGACAACAATAACTTATTAACAGACATAAAGGTCAAGCGTAATACCTGCGAGCTGCATAATAATATTTCTTAAGTTCGTACTTAGTTGATTTAACTAATTGTTATTTGATAATATAGGTACGTGTGCATTGTACCGTGTGGTGTCGGACTAAAAGAATAGCACCACCCCCTTTCTTCCCGTGGGTGTCGTAGGAGGCGACTAAGGAAACTACTAGAGAATGGGCAGCAGCGTTCTCTGTACATTATTTTTTTAAACCATACTGCGATCGCCAACCCGCCTGCCAAGCGTGGCGATTATGGCAACCCCCCCCCCCCTTTTGGGGGAGACCTATGTCCAGCAGTGGACATCTTTCGGCTGAAATGATGATGCTGATGAATAGAGGAACCTATGAAAGCAAGACTTTAAACCAGAATTAGAGTAAAGGAGTAGGCACTCTAGTAGCATAAAACGGGGTATAAAAATGTCAGTAAACTGACTGATACAGGTACAGTACGCGTACTTAAAGCTTCACGGTCTTTTTCAGCCATGTGTCACCTTAAATACAGCTTTCCAAAGAAAACTATGCGCCTCGAGAATCATCACCTGTCTTCGGAAACACAAACACGCGATGCATAATCAGTCTTTAACGATCCCACTGCTGGGGTACAAGCCTCCTCTCTGTGAGAGGGTGTCAGTCGTAATCCACCACGCGGGCCCAGGGCGACCTCGTGGATAAAAACAATTGAATGATGATGTGGGACCGGATTAGGTACCTACCTGGTAAAGAGAAAACTTGGTACAAACGCGCAATGATAGGTGCACTACTATAAAGCGCGGTAGTACAAAACTAAGAAGTAAGTATTGCCTGTGTAGGGCGTTTTTTGTGGCCCGACGTTCGTGCTTATTCGGAAACATGACCATTATCGAGGCGCATAATTTTCTTTGGAAAGCTGTCGGTACGAAAACTTTTGAAGTGACACATGGGCGGACAAGGTCTACGTGCTTTAAGTTCGCGTACTTGCTCGTACCCACTCACTCATGACGTAATTTATTTACCTAGTTCTCGCTCTCTTCTGCTCCCATTCTTTCATAGACTCCTTGACTGCTTCCAGCAGTTCGATGTCTCGTCGCTCATCCTCCGCCTCCTGCGCCGCCGTCGCCGGCCTCCCGGCACCCCGCCATGATTCTAACTCAGCATCTGCCACAAATATATAACATAAGTAAGGAAACTTCTCGGTCTTACTCCCCAAATTGGTTTATAAACATCAGTGGCCTCATGAGTTAGTCAGAGGATCACCGACATTAAATTTATAATTCGATTCGAAGGGAGGCCCACTAACTTACCTATTGTAACGAAGCAGAGAATTGGCTTTACAGGCTTAGATTTATCGGATGCAGCTACATAAATATAAAAATATTGATCCTTCAGGTTACACAATGTGTTGCTGCACTACCATAATATTTTGCAAATCGGTGGGATTATAGTTTTATAACGAACTAGCTTTTGCCCGCGGCTTCGCCCGCGTGGATCTCGGAAAATATCCCACGGGGACGTACTACCGGGATTTTATCGGTTAGCTTTAAAATTTACGGGTTTACTATACACATATTTCATCCACTATTTTACCCTCTTCTGGCATGATTTTTCAAAAACGCTGATGCATACATGTAATTATTAATTACCAACCAAAAGGCTAAATACAAATTGTCATGGTTTGAAGTTTGAACTACAAAATTAACGGGTTTCCCATTCATACTTTCATCCCCTATTTTACCCCCTCAGGGGCTGATTTCCCAAAAACACTGAAACACGTGGTTTTTTTTTATCAGAATGATAAACACCAATTTTCATGGTTTAAACTACAAAAATTACGATTCTCCATACAATCTTTCATCCCCTATCTAACTCCTTTAGGGGTTGAATTTCGAAAATTCCTTCCTTATTCCTCGTCAACATTATAAAGGGAAACGCCGTGCAAAATTTCAGCTTTTTAGGTCCAAGGGTTTGGGCTGGGCGTTGACGAGTCAGTCAGTCAGGACTTTTCTTTTTATTTATATAGATGAGATCAATTTGATCAAAGGAATGTCTTTGAAAACTAAATTGTGATAACATCCTCATAGAATAGAACAACTCATGAAATTATGTGAGTTAACTTTTAAATTCAATTGTTGCATTGTAGACGGGATTTCAAAACCTGACCACGGATGTAGCATAGCGTGCATTGTGAATTGTGATATTCCCACCACGTAAAGGTTTTATATACATAGGTATGTCATTGTTGAAACTTGCAATATAGACTTGTACTTGGAGTGCTTGCAAGTTTGTGCAAACGGATACAGTTTCAGTATTATAGGCTTCAACCATGCATCAGAAAACTAGTAAACAATATATTCACCGTCCCTAATTGAATGTTTAGCATTCTAATGTTTATTCAAATGGTACTTGTTGCTTGGTATTTCAAAACGGAGTGTTTTGTAGTGTTTGCAGTAGAGTGCATTTTAAGAAGGAGCGAAAGGCCCCGCGCCAGTAGGTAACCTGAATGCTAGCGTTGTCTCCGGGTGAACGACTGTCTCCACTTTTTGCTGTTTAATGTGGCCTTGATCTGTCGCCCGTTGTAGGGCAGTATGTAGCTCGAATACGAGGCCTACTATGGACGAAAGTAAGCCGCTCCCAGCCGACGAGAATCATGAGAAATCCAACAGTCTACTTAGTTCAGTGCTAATACTAATTCCTTGTACAGGTCGAAACACTTATGGTACACAGATGTACGAGAAACGTGGGTCTCATTACGAGCAGCAAACCCGGTCAAAGTCAAGGATTAGTCACAATTGACAATACTAATAAAGCGGTGGAAGTCATTTTAAAACTGACTGTACCTACGTAATTTGGTTTTTAACAATTTCCTTTGTTGTGTCGCGTGGACTATAAATTGATTCCAATTATTCAAATGCGAATCGGCTCGTGTCTCGCCTTGGACAGTATTATCTTAGTGCTGGTAACAGAGCATAGCGAAAACGCTGAAAAAACTATTTTATTGTGCTAAGAGTTGCGTAAACAGCGATTTGGATCATTCTTGTGACGTTATCATGTTACAAAGTCCTATTGTAAATCTCTTAAATTGTGGTTTCGAAAACGTTACTACATGTTTCAGTAACATTATTTCAAGACATTTTACATTTTATTGCAGACAGCTGACAGGGAGACGAATGCAATCTGTTGAGATATATCGCTTTGCTTTAAAATCGTTATGAGCTTTATAGTGATCGTCGTTAGCGCCAAAAGTATCTAGAGTGCAGTTCTATTTTTTTGTAGATTTCAGTGAAGCATTCGATTGTGTAGATCAGGACCTTTTATGATCAGGAACTTTGGTTTTAATCTGCGGTACTGGTACATTCTTTGTTCAGGTTTTGTCTCTTCAATAATATGGGATAACACAACATCACGTCTGTATTTGGCGAATGGTTAGGCAGAGGTTACATAAAGCACACCCACATATCGCCAGTAATGTCCATTGCCATCAACCGGACACAAATCCAGACAACAGGCTGCTACTGAGAAATTCCGGATGGAAACCTATTTAGACCTGGATACTTGGGAATTGAACCCAGGGCTGTATAATTAGAAGCAGCGCTTGTGACTACTCGACCCACGATGTAAACTTGATTTTTTTGATCTAGGCAATTAAATATGTTCTATTAAAACTAGATAACTATTATTAGTTACTTACATTTGGCTATAACTAGCGTGACCACAGTGAGTAGAACGGCTAGCGAGCGGCAGGCGTGCGCCGCCATCCATGCGGCCCGGCGGCATTCACGACCGCCTGTGGACAAAACATGATCGCCTTGTCAGACAGAATGCTTTACACCACAATAATTTTAAATTAATATAGGTATTGCAACGTAGATTGTTGAAATCAATATTACGATATTCAGGTTAAGGACACAGTAATGCATTAGAAAGATAAGGCTTTATTCGGAAGCAAACGTCGCAAAGAGACTTGTGACAAAAACTAAAATCTCCAATAATTTCCATTTCGTCTCGATTTTTCGACCCTGCCGAAAATCATGTTATGACGGTACAAGGCTAGGCTAGGCTTTACAAAGATATGTTTGTCTAACCTAACCTAACCGATTCCCATACTTTTCGGTAATTTGTGCTGTTTTGCTATCCCGTTAACTCTTCAAAATCTTTGCAGGTTTTTATAGGTACTGTACGTAACAATGCAACGGTTTGAAGGTGTCTTTTTGTACAGAAATAACGATTGGGTAATATCGGTAAAAAACCCCCGATTCTTGGCTTAGTTGACGGTTGTATTGACAAGTTTTTATTGATAAATCTCATTTCTTCTCAGTAAGATCCCGTATTGTTTCTGATTCCATAAAAATACAACATCAAACCATTTAAAATGTTCTTCGTAGAGATTGAATCTTATATGGCAACACGTAATAAAAGAATGCCGCTTTTATAGCTTAATATTGGTTTCCATAACAAGGGTCAACCTTCATTGATCACGTAACTTCGTACAAACGTTTATTATAGTGTTAAATGATTATATCGCAAGTGCACAGAACAGTTTGAAGACTCATTAAGGTGCTAACAACCGCTTTATAATAACTCCTAAACAATGCGGCGTCAAAGATCTCTCGACTGCAAATTATATCATTAACGACGGTTTCCTAGTCCGTGCAGAAGTTCCCATACTTTGTTTTATCGTATACAATACAATACGTTATGAAACAATGTTTCGTTTCGGAGATTCTATGAATGCTAGACATAGATTGAGTAGTGTCGTGGATTGAATGCTAATTGTCGTAAAGTAAAATAGTTACTTTGATTATTATTTAATTACCACAAGCTAACTTGCTTTGTGATTCGTGTCTTCATGTTCATGGTTTTCGTTTTCCTTTGTAAGGAAATGGAATGTTAACTTTCTTGTTTTGATGCACACTGTTATGCATATTGATCCTGATTCTTGCTGGGGTATCAAAGTCTTTTATTTAATTTCTTGTTTGATTTTTTTGGCTATTATAAAATGGACTAAGCAATAAAAATAGAGCCGTACACTGAGACGAAATGAACTTTGAACGAGGTACAATTTCAATGGGAACTCTAAAATTGTAAAACTGGAAATAAAGATTTATTTATTTACTTATTTTCATTAAAATATATAAAGAGACATAAAACGGGTAAGCTTAAAAGGACCAAAAAGAAGCACCTTTGCCGCGCAAACGACCAGTTTTTTGAGAGCCTCTTTATTTTTGTAATCACAAAATAAAAACCTTTTTTGCTACAAGAGGGCTTTGTCTTGCCACACCTTTTAACTTATTAAATGAATCTCTTGATGATTTCCATGCATAAACTCACACCTTTTTCCAATGCGGGTAGCAGATGGATGGATGGATGAGGGTACCTGCTACGGTCCTTTTTTTGGGTGGGAAATCATCAAATGATCGCTGGGCGGAGCGGGAGGGCGTATCAGACTTTTACTGACTAAAACCCATCCGTGTTCCTTCAGTTGCCTGTTCCAGGGCCACGGTAACTCTTTCGAACAAATCCGCGACCCTGGCAGGACGTGCTACGGACCTTACATACCAACTCCTTTTGCCTCGTTCATGTTCATACATCAGAGGCCCTAGTGTGAGTTTCATTTAACCATCTACACCAAACGCAGTGAGCGCGTTCGGCGTTCCGATTGGCCCTGGATTGGTGACGGACCAATCGGAGCGCCGAACGCGCTCACTGCGTTTGGTGTAGATGACCTATCTGAAGAACATAATGATGGAAAGTCATATTATACCATTAATCCGTGCTACTTAAGGCCTATTTCATGAAAATATAGTGGTCCTTATAAACAAACTGTGATTGAGGCCGATACCGCCTGTAGAAACCGGTATGTTGGCAAAAGACCATTAAAATGAGAATAAAAAATACTCGATTGCCTCGAATTTATTGCGAATAAGTAAGCAGGCCTTTTGGAATGACAATATATATGTTTATCTGTGGCTGTAGTGTCTGTAGTATACTAGCCGTAATAAGCAGTTAAATTAAGAATTTTGTAAGAATAATGGATAATTCTGTAGCTGAGCCCCGGTTGAGCAAAATATCAAATGAAATTATGAAAAAAGAACCGAATAATTACTTGTTGATGTTAAGCTTCTCTTCCTTGAAATGGATCGATGTAGTTACAGGCTGGTATAAATGAGCGTGTCTCAACAAGAAATGTACCTACCATTTTTACACCACGTAGTGTAAAAAAAGCACCTAACTTTCTTTCCCATAAAAGTGATATGGCGGTGTAATCGAACACCATCAATTCACTGACCCATAGGTTATGGGTACAAACATGTCGGCCGAAGCTATTGACCTGAAACCGCGGTTCAGCAATCACGTCCTAATTTCACAGTCGGCTGCCCACTGCCCACTCAAACCGACGACAAACTGAAATAATAGCAAGTAACTGGATTCGAGTAATTTGAGCAAATGGATCAAATTGCTCTCTTTGTCCTATTTACGATATTCATTTCAGTTTTTTTTTTCAATTCTTCAGCGAAGTGTAACGAGATCTACACTTACTGTGATTTAAAAAAAAATGGAATAGCATCTATCAAGTCAACCAGGAGTTGGTCGTCTGTTTAATCGAAATATCCCGGTGGTGCCTCAATGAATTAAGGCCTCCAGCCAGGGCATAAGACGTATAAACTATAAGCGACCATAAACTAAGGGCACCCCCTGTGGGGTACGAATCTCGGCTTAGGGCCTCGCTGGAAAGGGGCAGCAAGGGACTGGCTGGATCGGATCAATCTTACTTTTATTTCAAACACAATGTACATTGTTAATGAATAAATTGAATTTAATTGAATTGACTTACTGTGTACCATATTTATATTTGAATAAGTGTCCATGAAATTTCTTGCCCGTTCTTCTCCATTAGGAACCAACTACGATTTGATATGGGAATGGGAAACTAGCTTCATATTTTTGACCGGCTGACTCGCTTATTTTAACTTGAACTGAAATAAATGCTTTGAGTTCGAGACTGTACGAAGAAGAGAGCTATATACATGAAACAGATGACTAATCCATTGCTTTATATGTTCGTAAAATATGTCTGCTCAACAACGTAAATAACGCAATGAATATTGTTGAACTGTCAAAATGAAACCGATTATGATTAATCGTGAGTTACGCAATTAGGGTGTTGGTTTAATCCTTACTAATTTTATAAACGCGAAAGTTTGTATGTATGGATGTTTGTTACTCTTTCACGCAAAAACTACTGAATGGATTTGGATGAAATTTGGCACACAGATAGATTATAACCTAGATTAACGCATAGGATACTTTTTATCCCGGTAGTACGTTCCCGCAGGATAATTTCCGAATTGCACGCGGGCGAAACCGCGGGCGGAAGCTAGTAAGCCATAAATTATGGTTGTGGAGGAGAATCTATGTTTTTATTATGCAGTAAGAAGTAAGAAAAGGCCATCGAGTTTATGAATGTGGAATACCTCACACAAGGCTGTATGTGTAGCTCATAAACGATATCAGTAAAACAGAAAAACAAAAACATTCATGGGCACTGCCGACAGAAATTAAAACTTAAAACTATCAAATATAAGTGTTTTTTGTTTCTAATATATTGTATCCATTTGATATTACGTATCAAAATGGAAATTTCATCATTTGTAAATTAAAATGATTAATTTAAATATAAAATCCTGCTAATATTATAAAAGCGAAAGTTTGTATGTTACTTTGATGTTTGGAAATGTATGTAGATGTTTGGATGTTTGTTACTCAATCACGCAAAAACGGCTAAACGGATTTAGATGAAATATGGCGCACAGATAGTTTGAAACCTGGAAAAACACATAGGATACTTTTTATCCCGATAGTACGGGAACACCGTTGGATAATTTTCGACCACCACGCGGGCGCAGTCGCTGGCAAAAGCTAGTATATAAAATGCTTTCACTTTTGGCCAAGCGCAACATGTTATACTCATAGCTACTGATACAGATAAAAATACAAACATTGGCATGCCAGTGACACGAACCCATATGATTTTCTCCTACCAAAAACCGCTCGAATCGTCAAAAAAAGTTTTCACTTCAAAAGAAAACTGCGAAAACGTTATGGAAATACAATAACTTGACTTTGATTGAAAATAATTTTGGCAAGTTTAGGTCAAATTGCTTTCGAAATAAAATAATTATTTACGTTGGGCTACTTCGAAAGAGTATTCACAGATATTTTAACGATTCCATGCGGCACGACTGACGGTGCATTGAAATTACTTTTTGTTCGCGTATCGTTTGATCGCGCATTTCATTAAAACTGTTCACTACTCTACCACGGTTTTAATGAGAGAGCGTTTTATTTATATGACGTCTATTGTTCTTTATGTGTTGTGGTATTTTCCACATTATCTTAGAATCATAAATATGTATGTAGCAGCTAGGTGTGTGTACATTTAAATACTAAAATCTAAAGAAAAAAGTGTGCGGTGGCTTCCGTCAGGAACGAAGTTCCTTACGGGATATTTTCATTTAATAAAAAGAGACAGAGAGAGAAGTCGAGAGAAGCCTCTTTTTTTTGGGTGGGAAATCATCGAATAACTTCTCCCGCTCTGGGTGGAGCAGGAGGGTGTGAATGAAAAAAAAAAGGAATGTCAGACTTTTACTGACTAAAACCCACCCGTGTTCCCTCAGTTGCCTACGTGCCAGGGGCCGCGGTATCTCTTTCGAACAACCCGCACCCCTGGCAGGCATCGGCCCTTGCGGGCCCCACCAGTTGGTGCTGACATCTCTTTGAGGCGCGCGTGGAACACAACGCGCCGTCGACCCGGGCTTGGTCCTTACCGGACAGCGAGCTACCCATTACTCGCCGTTCGCAAGCCCGCGCCTACGTTGGCCGGAAATCAGCCTGGGATTCCCGATGCCCAGGGCGTCTCCTGCGAAGGCTACGGCCGTGAGGGCGCATGTACTGCCTCTCCCTCACGTGCGCCGCCTCCCTCTTTGCGAGCATCACTGCTTCGCTGAAGGAGGTGACCGCTAACCATGCACTCTCGCTCCGTACCATGGCCTGGACCAGGGCCGGACGCGAGAGATCGCCGCAATCGTGGCGTGCTCAGCACTGGGTTACGACAATAACACTCTCCGCGTCGCCATGAGATCCCGCCGGAGCCACTGTGCCGCGATTTTCCGCGGCAGCGGAGTTACGCCCCGGCGTTTGGCCTCCTCGTGCTACTCCCGAGTGTGCGCGAGGACCTTTGCCTCCAGATTCCATGGCGGCAATTCGGCAAGGAGGCCCGCCGCTTCACCGGAGATCGTGCGGTATCCCCGTGCCATCCGGATGGCCATGACCCTATGGGCCGCCTTCAATCGGCGTGCTGGTTGGCACCTTAATGTAGGCGCCCACACCGGTGCCCCGTATAGGGCCATGATCCGCACGACCCCCGCGTAGAACCTCCGTCAGGAGGCGTTTGGCCTCCCCAGATTGGGCAGGAGCCGCTTCAAGGCAGCCCCGGCCCGCTCCAGTCTGGGAGCCAAACGTCGGAAATGCTCCGAGAGAAGACCCTTACGTGGCAATTTCTACTAGTCAACTCTTAACCGTAAGCCGAGGCATGGAACTTTTCCAAAAAGGAATTTTCGTGTGAGTTATGTACGAAGGGAATAAAAGGTAGCATTTAACTTTCTCAGGCAGTCCGAAAGTGCTTTCTGACGTTGCTTTAACATCTGCAAAGCCATGTAGTAGCATTCAGATTACACTGTCTTCAACAATAAGCCCCATCCTTCCTTCTTGGTTATTACTGGTGAGACTGCTTGAAGTGTCAGGAAAAGTAACATTGGTGTCAGCCTATGCTGCCATAGGCATTCATCATGCAGATACAATGCCAAAGAGCCCATCATTAGGGTCATTGTCGCCGTGGGTAGGTAGTACTTAGTGATACTTAATTGTAGGTCAAATACACGCTATCTTACGTTTAGTGTGGGAGTAGAGAGTGGGAAAAAAAACTTTTTCTTGTAATATTTATTACAATAAATAAATAAAAATCAGATCATGGAAATAATTAGCCTCAAAGTGAAAGAGTAATCTATAAAGTTAAAATCGTAGTAAAAACTTAATGAATGACTCGAATTACTTCAAAGTACCTAATTGAAATAGTGGAATAGATTGCAAATTGTAAGCAATTGTGTTCCACGTTTCCATTGTGCCAAGAAAAAAAAAATAGAGGAAAATGGCGTCGAACCACATCTCTACAATACACAGAATTTATGTATTGGGACAAAACGACGAGTAATTTGGAAATCACTAGCCTGAATTTGATGCGATTTCGCGTTTTCTTTTAAATACCTAAGCTATGTGTTAAGTTTGTGTGTGCATATTTATCTACACTTTATAACCTTGTTCTCTTGAAAGCTTTTTGCTTTTCTCAAAGGCGGGCACTGCTCAGAGCGAGATCTTATTTACCTAAGCTATAAATGAAATTCTCGGATTCTCCTAATAACTCATTGAAATAAAGAACTGCTCACGAGAGAAGTTTAGATAATCTGAGCCTCCGGCGCTTCAAAAACTATCATCTTTAATTCCGGATGTGTGGTCTGACAAAACTGACCTCCACATTTAGCTATGACAATAAACACTTACAAAACGATTAAAAGCAGTGATCAACATGAAAAATGTGATTCAACAAATGCTATAAATGCAATTTATTCCACCATCGTACTTCTTGACGCAAGTCTTGCTTAGTGGACTAGGTACATCCGATGTTGCACTCATGCTGTTGAGTTCGTGTTCCTTCCGTGTGATGGCTAATCAGCACCTACTGCAGTTAATAAGCATTTGCTTCATTTCCAACGACATAATCATGGCCAAGGAGTGTTTCCATCCGTTAACCAGGAAATTACCTAACTATGTATATTTGTAACGTGTCTGTTACAGGAGTTACACAAAGAATGTATTTAGTTAAATTAGCGCCAAGGCAAAGACTACAAACAAAATAGTTTTTTGGTACACAAGGTTGTGTGTACGAGTTTAAAAATACATTTAAATTCAGCCTAGAGTCAGAAGGTTAGCCAAAATCGTTGCTAATGAAAAGATTTTGTGTGGTACATACAGGTGACAAAGTCACAACTACATACGATTTAGAATGGACACAAAAAAGTTATTATTGAAGAACAATCGAATATTGTTGGAAGTAAAATAACAATAGGTACTGTAGCTAATGATACGGAAACACTAAGTGGCAAGACTGGCAAGATACTTTGTAGCAATTGGCCAGCATTCTAAAAACTGTGACATAATTTTGGTAGACCAGAAAAAATCGTTACATTATCGTCCAATTCTAAATACACGGAAAATAGAAGTCTACAGTGACTTTAATGGTTTGGTTGTTAAAGTCTTTTAATTAGTTCGTTAGTTACTTACTTTCAATGAGAAAACCTGCTTAGCATTTGAATTCGTAGCTCGACGTGAAATATCGGCGCCCTACGTTTCTGGCCGCGGTTATGTAAATCGTGCACAGCTGAGACTTTCTTCTGTTTGTCCGCACAATTATCGTGGGGAATCGTATCGGATATAGACTCTATAGTTAGAGCGTTGACGTGAAAACTGTCTGTATTTGTAAGGCAAATTGATAAGGCTGATTTGCTTGCAAGTCTGTTTTGGAAACTTGAAAACAGGAATAGGTATTTGTCTAATCGATTTCTATATTTCACGTTAGTCAATTAATATATATAATTCTAATGCTCACGGTTCTCTTTAATAAAATAAATATTGCAGTCGACGATGTGCATTTCATAAATAATTGCAAAAGAAATCGCTGTTTGTATTGTAAACACAAACACACGTCAGCTGAGATATTGAAGATTAAAACACACATAACTTTGTTTAAACATCGTTAATTTGATTTCTACTTAAACCTGTGAAAGGACATTAGTTTTCGACAGACTCACATGAACAATGTCAGGTATCAGATACCTGACATTGTTCATGTGAGTCTGTGAGAAAATAAATAAATGGAAAACGAAAAATTAATAAGAACCTAATACCTATGTAAAGACGTGACAAGATCGGAGGACCGGATTTGACAATCAGGAAGGAAACGTAGCAATAACTAATTATACTGGGATTGGAGTTGGGCTGATGTTGCATACAGCGATCGATATAATTAGCATAATTTAAGCATGTAAATAGAAATGAATCAGTTGACATCTTTTATTCATGAAGTGTCTAAAATAACATGATATTTTTAATTAAATAAACAGGTCATTATTTTGAATGGGACTTCTGTAGATTATTACAGCTTGCTAATAAAAAGTCGAGTGTGAAGGTAACAATTAACCATGCGAAATTGTAACAGGAAAACACGTAAAAACGTAACGTTTCTAAAAACGAAATTATTAATACAGAATAATGTCATACGATTCACTTTGAAACACCTGATTAGCTCTGATTTGCCATCAGCTACCAATTTAAAAGGTTACGCATAAGCGGTCATGTTGAACAAAACGAATGAATACAGGCTCGAGACAGTGACCGGAGCCCGAGGAGGGGCTTATCACAACTTTCACTCAAATACATCTCAGCACGACCTCGAGACGTTTGGGCAGCGATCACTATTATGAAATCAAAACATTCCGGTGTCCACGCAAGGATCAAAATCCAACGCTGTCTTTGTGAGCGAGTAAAGTATGATTATCAAACCTACGTGGTAATGTTCTTTGCACCATTGGATTTTATCGCATAATTTAAGCTTACTGGCAGTTACCGGCTGGTGGGCGTAGCTTAGTTACAATTAGTGAAAGTCGAAACGACACTGATGCATACGATGATACTACACTGACACAACAAATGAATCACGTTTTATCGTTGGCTGCATCGATTCGTTTGTGTTTGCTAGTACATATTACCTCATTAACTGAACTTAATGAAGAAAATCAAGCATGATACTTTCACGTTCAAATAAATGAAGAATGTAGTAATACCATCATTATCTAAGTTTTTCTTTGTCATCATGCTTTCCGGTTTGTCAGATTCGGTCAAAATTGTGATAAAGTAACAAATAAATTACCACCGTTCTCTATTTTATAATGAAAGCACGTTTATTTACCGTTTAAAGGAAGTAAGGTGACCATTTCCTGCATGGATTTCTGCTATAAAAGTTGACGGTACTGAGTCTAATTAAACGATTAGCGATTGTGATTGTAATTATGTCAAGGCTCCAATAATCCAGTGTGCGGAACGCACGGATACTTTTTGTTAGGTAACCTAAGTTATAGGTCATATCTCATGTCCTTCTGGGCATCAAATTTACTGAAAGTCACGTGAAAACGTTAATTATAAAGAAATTAATAGAACCTGTCCTATCGAATCTCAGTTTGACAATGTTATCTTAGTGTTGCACATGAAAAGTTTGAGGAAATATGCATCTCCCACAGTTACTGCGATACGTTAACCGTCTCCACTTCTTTTTGTAATGTTTTATGCCATTAAGCCAACTAAGCTGTGTAATTATAAAGGATTTATCTTTATATTGCTACTGTTTCTGCCATTTACTTTTCATTTCACTGAGTTATTTTGGAAGTAATTAATTAGCACGTAAGACTGTGGGTAGTTTATTATTGATTGAGAGATTTTTGATTGAGAATTTGAGATTTGAGAGAGAAAGTCGCTAAAGCTCGAAGCCTCAATCGTCTTGTTTAAGATTCTCCAGGATAAAAGGATAAGACATAATATAGATGGATCAGTTTAGACAAATCAGCTTATTCCAAAAAGTGGCTAGTCATCATAAATTTTCTAATTTTTGAGTAGCACAAAATAAACCAGCCCATTTTACTGAAATGACTTCTCACTGGTATCATCAACATCAAACAAAAACATTTAATCGTTACTGAAAGCAATTAATTACAAATTGTAGAAAGTTAATTCTGTTAGAAATATTAATGAGTTTAGAGTTTGCAGTACAGAATATAACGTTAGTTAGAATTCGATTCCCGTTATTTTAGCTAGATACCTAGTTGCCTCGATACGAGTAACTTTAGAATATGAGAATGTAATACGATTATCTTTTTAATTGCGAATTACGAATGAGCTATCGGTTTTTCTTGTACGTTACTAACATCGATGAAGAAAAACATCATGAGGAAAGCTCGACTTAAACTTATCTATGAACCTGTATCGCCAAAATAAATAAAAGTCGTCTATGTTAAATATATCTGAATTTATTGAAATATTAATGTAAAATATATTATTAAAAAATATACATTGAATTATAACCATTCAATTTTTTTTTTGTGTTTATTATTTATCTTCTATTTAAATAAAACTGAAAGCTCACTCATTCACACATTCATTCACTCACTGATTTATCACGAAATCTCAAAAACTACTGGACCTACGAAGATGAAATTTTGCACAAAGTGTTTATGAGTAGGAGACGTCAGCTTAGAAAGGATTTTAGAAAACTCCCCCCGTAAAGGCGTGAAATAGGGGATGGAATTTGGTACGAAAAATGTTATTCCCTTGACGCGGGCATAGCCCGGGCAGCAGCTAGTTATTAATATATAAGTCTAAAATCTCCAACCTATCTTGACCTAGCGTGGTGATCAATGCTTGTGCCTTCTATGTGTGAGAAGAAACCTTTGCCTTGGAGTGGGACAATAATATGGGTTTAGCCGATATCTGCAGGGCCTGAATTCACTATGTCCACTTAACGATTCCTTACTCGTAACCACGTCAATCACACACGAATTCTGCTAATATCGTATTAATAATATCGACAAATTGTCTTGGAACATATAGAATATGACTTTTCGATTCCTTACCGTTACATTGGTTTCTAATAAAATGATATTGACGTAGTTTGAACGTAGTAAGATTCCGCGGGGAATCATTATACGATACAAAATTGGGGCCCTGGTGAACGTACGGAGTAGAGTAGATTCAAAATCCAGTTTTACGATAGTAACTAGTTGTTACATAGGCGGCTAGGCATGATTGCGCATAGGTACCTAGCAACTGAATTACAAAACACTTATGGGTTACAAATAAGTAATATAATTATAATTTTACCTACATAATCTTCATCCCCATTATTACAAAACAAGATTTTTCTTTAGATGAGGTTTAAACCACTTTACCAGTTATTGAATATAGAACTTGTTCTTTTATACAAAAAATAAGTTGTCTTTTTAGTAGAAAGAACTTTGCCTAAAACCACATAAAGTTTGAAATACAAATACTGGCTCAAAGGTCTTGAACTAAAGTTAGATTTCGTTTTTCTAATAAGACGGCATATGTTTAAGGCACCTCTGTGGAAGACGAGTAATGATGGCCGCAGCCACACCTACGAGAAATGCCATTGTTTATCGCTATGTTGGGCATAGACATTGACCGTAGTGTGGCCGCAGCATAAAAGGTTTATTTATAACATTTTTAATTCTAGGTTCATAAATATACAAATACTATTAGAAAAATGCGCTAAAACGTAAAAAATTATAAGGAGGCTTCGCTTCATTACGTAATGTTGTTGCATTAAAAATGAATTTACGTATAAAAGACATCAACGCGCTCGTTTTTCGGAGGTGCTACTATAATATCATATGTTAGTATTATTTTTACTAAACTGGTTTATGATAAGTTAATATATAAAATAATTAATATATAAGTATAATGTAGTAGACTAATATCATAATGGCTATGTATTAATAGGTAGGTAGGTATTGGTATGTGCTAGCTGACAGGTGCAAATGACAAATAATTTAATTTAAAGTTTTGTGTTTCGTAATGTTAATTACTTACTGTTGTATAGAATCAAGTTCTTCTATCTTAACAGACAGATGTTCTGCTGGAGAGTTTGTTGCGCTACTTCTTCTTCCCAGCTAAAGCTCTAGCAGGTGGTGAAGGGCGCGCGTTTTGGGGGACTGTTTTATGTAAATTTGACGTTCAAACAGTGCTGACTGTTTGAAATTGAATAAATTACTTTTGATTTTGAACACACGTCTTTTCGATGAAACGTACGTTGGTTTATCTGGTGTTATTTAGGCGATTTCTATCATTTCCCAAACTATTTTGATGATAAAAAATACATATTTACGTTTTGTAAATATTGTTCACTAAATCGTAAATTACGTTTAAGGAACATTTATTCTGCGATCGCGCAATATGCTGTAGAAAGTGGGGTTTTTAAATCAACTTCTTGGAAAGTTGTTTCGTAATATGTATTTTGCAGAGCCTATACTGACTCAGAAACCATTCGATAACATCCAAAGTGTTGACGATATGGAGATAAAGTATATACTATAGGACACGATAAATTACATAAAACAGAAAGATACTATTTTTATAAAAAAACAGACAGAATTGCTGACAAGACACTGAAGGAGCATTTACCTGAGTTTCAGTAAATTGAACATTCCAAAGGTAGCAAATAGGTACGCCCTAATTCAGTCAAACAGTTTGAGATAAACTGTCAACAATTTTTTACACCAGAACAAGAGTTGTTAACAAATTCTTCTTCTTATAACAAATTCCGTGGACAAAATTTTAAATCTGTGTACAACTTGCGTAACATAAATACTTGTAAAGTATTTTGTTTATTTTAAACACAATCATTACCCCAAATTGAACATCCAAATTACATTTCAAGGAATTATATTCCAATTACATTTATGCAACCCGACCTCTACAGTTAACTTACTTTAACTAGTCATTTAATGACAGTCTTAAATAAGTACTAAGTTTAATGAGCAATGAGGAATGGCAAAATTGGAGCGTTAGGCAAAAAATTACAAGGCTGAGGAACATAATTCCTCTAAAATCAGGACACTTGAATAAATGCTTTAGTACATAAAATACCCCTGCTCGTTGTTCAACAAGACGGTAAGCCGAACGTTGAAAATCCAACTGCGCTATTCTATTTATATTAGTTTTGTTTTCGAAACGAGTAAGGGTGAATTTCACCAATGAAGCTGAACGCTTTCAGAACATATAAACCGCGTTCAAACTCTGTCAGTGTCAAAATTTGCTATGGAATATTATTGCCACTGACAGCTTTTGAACGCGATTTTGATGTGCTGAACCCGTTCAGTGTTATTGGTGAAAGCCGCACTAAGCGTAAAAAAAAATTCTATTATTATTAATTTCCTCCCTCTTCTCTCGCTCAAATGGACATGTAGCCCAACTCTTCTAGTCTGTCGAATGATTTGTGAACTACGTAAAGACAAGACTACACGTAGGCACTAATTGTAAGTGTTTAGTGACGTAATGTTAACTTGGGTTTGTTGACAGCTAATGTTAATTACGTAAACAGTTAAAGTTTAATAGTTGGGCAGTTGGCAATTAGGACTATGACAATCGGAACGACAACAATAGTAGTTAATTAACGAGTTCAGTTTATTTACAGTTAATTAATCAAACATTTTTGTAACATAATGTGGTTTAACAAAACATATCAATGCAAACCGTTAAAAAACTGAAGGTAGCCTGTGAGTCAGGTTGTATGTTGACTATGACATGTTTCGCGACCGCAACAAATATGATACAGATTTACAAGTTCATAATATATTATGTAAACTCATTGAATGACTTTTTCAAGAAATAGTTTTGCAAAAAACGTGAGAATATTCGCGGGCTACTTTGGTGCTTCCCCCTTAAGGTGAATCTAGTCCATATTTTTCCCATACAAACTTCGGGAGTGTATTACTCATCTGTTCGACAATGAACATCAAAAATTAAACATGCGATGGTTTTCTCCCATTGTTAATATTGTCTGTACGGAAACAGAATACTAAAATTAAAAAAAATAAAAGCCTTTAAAACGTTAGGAGCCAACAAAGGTTCGTTTTTCTTGTTAATTTAACCTGACTTTGGGCGTGTTTATGTAATAAAAGAAGTGTACAATCAGAAAAACCAAGTCGGTACCGACAAAGCTCAAATATCGAAAAGTTCAATAAATTTTATTGATTTATGCAGTGGTTTTTTCATAAAACCCGATCTTCCGAAGGGCTGTTCCTAATTTTTTACGCGCCTGTTTTACTATAACTGATCCTGCATCTCACTCAATAATGTTGTGCGTGTAGACTAGCTTCTAACTGCTCATCACTGATATAACCTCTGTCGGACACGATGCTTGGTGAGACAGCGTGCTTTTTAGCCTGGCCCATCAGTGAGTTCGAGCCCGCGACTAGGTTCCCCTTAAGTTCTCGGATTCAAGCTAAATCTCAGAATTCTATACCAATTCAGTGACTTCAGAGGCATTGGAAGTAGTTTATTTAATGCATACCATTGCTATAGAAGCCGTTACATTATAAAAGAAATTACCGACTGCCTTATTAACAGCACCATTAGGCTGTAATTACAGAAAACTATTACCACCGTAATATCATCTGTAATAGATTATAATTCACCATTAGACGATCGTTAACTGAGAATGAATGAGCATTGACCTAATGATCTGTTTATTGAATGCATTGAATGAAAAACTTGTTAATGAAACCGTTTGGAAAACAATTGCACATTCTTTTAAAGGTTGGCGTTAAAGATTGTGCAATTGTTTATTATTTAATTAAATACAATAATAAATAACTGTTTCCTATTAAATTATAATATTGATCTTTTGTTCCTGCTCTAGCTAATGCACGTTATTGACTTGACTTCAGATCTCCAGTTTTATCCTGGACCTGACCTGGACCTATTTAATTGAATATTTCTACGTGGGTGTTTGTTTCATTGGGTTTACATCAGGAAACGAATTAAAGAATCCGTTGCTTATTAGCAAAATTGCATTGATAAAAAAGTTTGATTACCATTAAATGGTTAATCACGTACGTGGAGAAGTTATTTGTACATGTACCTACTTATATACGTTTTATCTCTATATAAGAGATCATCATCTGCCTAGCCCATTCCTTGTCTCAACATAAGCGTTAAAAAAGCGAAAAGCAGGTCATAATATCCTTTTAAAATGTTGGTGTCATGCAACATATTTCCTTGTAGATTCTAACAGCTAAGGCATGAGATGAACTAAACAAATATTCAAATTACGTTAGCATTATGTAAGTTAAAGACGGACCTTGAAATTATCTGGTTTAATTTTAATTTACTTTCATTTCAAGCATTTCAACCTGCGATCTCAACAATGATACAGTTGAGTCAATCAATTATGAAAACGAATTCGAGATTTCTCTCGTAATGGTGAAATTGTAAAAATTCAAAAACTAAGTCCGTTTCGTTTGTTAGTTCCCTGCGCTCTCTTTTTTACATACACATATTATTAAGACTTAACTTTTAAATCATGGAAACATTATCTTGGAAATTAAAATATAATATGTTAGAAGTTCCATCAATCCGCACTGGGCCCGCGAAGTGGATTATGGCCCACTACCTCTCACAGAGTGGAGGCCTGTGTCCCAGCTGTGGGAACATTATAGGTTAATTGGGTGTGTTATAACTACAAAAAATAAGGTGGTACAATTTTAAATTACCTACCTAAAGATAAAGCAGTTGTGTACAGTGTTACGGACAAAACTTTATTTTCAGGTACATCTCCATGCTCATAAACTATGAAAAGGACACGAAGTAAGGGTACTTTCTTGATTCAATAGGCTATTTCTGAAGTGGCCAACGAATGGTCGTGTGTGTGCAGTGGAGCAGTGGTGACCCAGTGGTATCGGCCTGGCAGGCAATATACTTTGTGTATTTAATTTCATCACCACAAACGGTGAAGGGAAACATCATGAGAATACCGGCATGTCCTAGAACCAAAAATTTGAAGACGTGACTTCCACCTACCCGCACTGGGCCCGCGTGGTGATTGTGTGCCCACTCCCTCACACAAAGAGGGCGCCTGCGTCCCAGCAGTGGGAACAGTATAGGCTGATTATGATGATGTATCAAACACCAATGCAGGGCACACACCATTTTGACATTCATTGGCTCAGTTTGCTTTTGTTAATATTAACAAGAGCAATTATCGCCCTTTTGGCAGAGAATGAGGAACATGATTTCCAACTGACGCCGGCGGCCGCGCCGTAGATAGTAAACACACGTCCAGCAATTCATCTCGCTGGTTTAGGTATAGTTCGAGCGCGCTCGTACATGCGCGAGCTCGCTAGAACCGCCCGAACGCATGGTCGACCATCAAGTTTGAATTGTCATAAGATACATTTTTCAGTAGTCTCAGAATATGCTCTGCTCTGCTCTTGGTGTGGTATGTTAATATTAACAAGAGCAAACTGAGCCAATGAATGTCAAAATGTTGTGTGCCCTGCATTAGTGATCATATGATCCAGCCAGTGTGCACCATTACCTTTTCGCAGGATCCATTACATTACCGGCAATTTCGAAAGAACGTACGTAATTTTAAATGAATGTCTGAGACAACCTTGCACCTACATAACACAGTGCAGTTAAACTATTATCAAGAGGAAGTTGTATCATTGATTCAAACCTTCGGGTGTCGAACTAATATAATATTAATATGATAAACAGTACCTAAGTTCCAAATATACAATCGTGGTATGCATTGTGCATACAAATCCCGAATTAATCTGAATTTTATTACTTTTAATGGGGCTCTAAGATTTATTTAAAGATACGTTATTTGTCTGCTGATACTTCATTGTAATAGAGGCACTTGGGCACTAAGTAGGAGCGCCTATTCCGGTTGCCATAGGACATTCCGACGTGTGTTTAACGGGTCGAGGTTGAATTAAACGGTGACGGTCTAATTGTGTTCTTGGATCTTGTCCCAGTAATAGCGACAGTTAACATTAATAGCGTGTATTATATACAGTTAAGTTTAATAACATGCATTATAGCGGAAGTATATAATAGTGAAGGTTAGTAGGACAATTTGTGCGTCTTTCTTACACATGAAAAGGAAACACCAATCTATGATTACGATACGTACCTAGTGTACCTACTCACTTCTACTCCTGAAAACAGCTGTCATGTTTATTTCTGTGCTTGGTCCGTCAAAAACAAAACATTTACGTTAAACACAGTTGTATAGAATTAGCATTATTTAATACACAACTATTTATGAGGTGCCACACTCCGTCAACCGTTACCTCGGCGATACCACGCTAGACTTTCATAAACCAACAGCACGATTGATAAATATATCACGTAAAGTCGGTTTCAACATATTGGCATTCGGTGAACGGCAACACCAATTGTTTTACGTTGTGCATTCTGAACGTGTAACCCTTTTTTCGGCTGTATTGAATCGTACGAGCAAGAAACGTATCAATCGACCTTCTATGTGTTTGTTCGGCGCAACTAATGTGTGACTTATGTCAAGAAGGAGATAAATATTGCTGTTTCACGTTGTTTATGTCACCTAAGTAAAGGCTTTACGTAACGGTATGTGAGTGAGTAACGCACAATGCACGCTGGTGTAACAACTTACAATGTTCAGAGGTATTACGGCAACTCAAGGAAAACTCATTGTTGACAAAAACTATCAGCAAGAAAACACACCGACTCTAGTGTCTACCTATTTGGTAAGACAATACTGACAGTGACATATGGTCATTAAAGCCATGTGTATGTCGTCGGTGTACGATTTTTTTATGCTTCACGTAGAGGGGCAGTTAGTATCACATTACCTTCAATGCACTATTGCCCCATTTGCCCCTTTCAAACCTAGATACATACCTAATCGAGTTGAGCAAATGCGTGTCGGCGATATGCTTGGCACACAAAGTATCCACTTTGCGTAAATTGAACGTCAATTGTAACAAGCGTACCTGTGCAGTTTTTTCCTGACATTTGCCATTCGCAATTGCAACCATGAACTTATGAAAATTCCGATAGAGTCGGGCCACGCACCCCCGACGTTTTTCGTGAAAATGGGATACTTGACTCTAAATTTTCTCTCGCAATTTTTCTTAACTTTTTTGGATTGTTGCAGTTATCACTGGGACTTGCGCAGGCGCAGGTTTCTTTTCATCAAATCAGCAATCAAAAAATCAAAATTAACTCATAATGTTCCCACTGCTGAGACATAGACCTATCTGTAGGAGTGTGCTGTAATCCACCACGCGGGCAGAGTGCGGGTTGGTACATGTCACATGTCTTCGAATTTTTCGTTCTAGGACATGCCGGTGTCCTCACGATGTTTTCCTTCACGGTTTTGAGAGCAGTGTCCCCACTGCTCTCAAAACCGTTTTACTTTTTGAAATAATTTACAAAAAGTAAAGCGCCTGCCTGGATTCAAGCCTACGACCTACAACTTGTAAGTCGCGGCCGTTACCACTGGCCCACCACGACTCTCAAGTCTCACCACAACATTTATCAAGGCATGTTTTTTTTGCCCCATCAGTTCCAGCCCATTGTGTACTGCGCCACTGCAGTACATAATAGGTAGGTAAGTACGTCCCTCTTCCTCAAATTGCTCTTACTTACGAGTAATTTTTTTGGTTCGAAACATCATTTAGTTAGTGTATTTGTTACTCATTAAATGTTCGTGTCTCGTTTAATGTGTAATTACGGTAAATGGCGAAGAGAAGCCGAAAGAAACCAGTTGGTGCAGACTATCGGTGCCGCGGCCGTGGGAGCACAGCCGATTGTTTTCTCTACAATGGTCACGAAAGAAATGGAGGACATTCTAATAAGTACTACCATTCTGTGAAATGATTGCGTTCACATGATTTACTGTCAATTATAACTGCTACCATAATATGTTAGCGTGGTTAGCACCTTGTTTCGTCAGTTTACTTTTGAGTTTTATAACAACAGCTACTTAGTTAATTCCTAGGTTTAATTAAGATAGCATCGGATTTTGCCGGCTCTTGGAGCAATTAAAAAATTATCTAGATATGTGAAGCATGGTGCAAGACCTCTTTTTGATTTGCAAAACTTATTAATATTTACAGTTTTAATAAAAAGAAAGTGCTCAGCGGAAACAATGTGGATCGAATTGGTGTCAATGTAATATTTATTTTATATTTTGACATAATTTAAAGTGGATAAGCAATTTTGTCTTCATCCTCAATGTGCCAAACGAGGAAAGCAGCACGTGCTCTCAATACCCACCCCGTATCTACATACAGGGTGGGTATTGAGAGCACGTGCAGGAATGATGTGTTGAAAATTGCAATGCAATTGGTAATTGTAGTTTCTTACCACCATGGCCTTACCTACTTAATATAACGGACAATGCGACATATTTGTTAAAAAAAGAAGAATACGAAATTGTCACATTTTCAAGATACGACGCGACGGTTTTGTTTAATAAAGTAGAAAATTACAGGAATGTATAAAATTGTCGGATTTTCAGATTGTCGGTTTTATTACATAGAGGCCCCTGCAGCCTGCATTATTGCTGGACGGTACCACCCTTCACAAAATGGATTGAAGTTAACTTTCCTTGTGTGTTATTATTTTTATTCCAAGACGTTTCTTAGCAGATGGTTATCAGTCTCTATAAAAATATGAACTACGAGCCATTCTCTAATGATAAAAATGATTAGTCAACTCTTGTTCAGCAGTTTGGCACCTATTGATGAATAGGAAACATGTTAGCTCGTCAAGAACATTACAGCTAAGTATTATTATGTTAGTAATTAAAAATAACATTAATTAATGTATTAAAAAGTCAATAGAACAAACCTTACAGTTAGTCCACCGGCTCTGGTGCACAGCTTGTAAAATGTACGGTGTTTATACGTTTGTTCACCCAGACAACTAGTTAGCCAACTTTCTATCGGGCTATCAATTACACAAACACACTGCTCGCTTTTATAACTGGGGTTTCACACAAATTTCTTAATGTAATCCTATAATTTCGCTCATAAGTTAATTGAGCTTGAAGGAAGATACGTTAACGTGAAGAGGACGGTATGGTAAAGACGCGCGTGTTTTCCCGCGGCGGAGGTTCGACTGCGCGCGCGCCGCTGGAGAAACTCGAGAGAAAAGTATCGTCCCCCTGCGCGGCGCAACAGCTGTTACATCAATGCTCTTGTCTGATATTGTTTGCCACCTCGGTTTTTGCTAACTAATAAATGAGAGGCGGCGATTAAATGCCAGTGCCGTCACTTCCGGCCGCTCGCTGCCCATCGCCGTGACATCAGACTAGACGTAAACTGAGACAACTTCCCGCAATGGTAGCTCCAATTGTTTTGTTTATTTACCTAATTATACTGGTGAAGAACAAAGTAGGGTAATATGGTACTTAAAGTCAAGCCTTCACTTTTTCTTCGAGTTTTCATTTCAATTACACTCTTACCTACTTAAACTGATTTCATCTTTGCGTCAATGCCGAATTAGAAAGATAGACAATGAAATGATGAATGAAAGTCAATCTATCAGTAGATATTTTATTATAATCTGTTCGATCGTAATTTATCAGATGCTGTGTGAAAGCTGATTTTTATATTAATAGCGTTTTACATTTGTCTTGCCAAGATATGTCAAACATTTACAGTGTTTTATTTGGGTCGTAATGGTAACGACCGGTGACCATAGATCAGCTTGTAGCTAGGTATAGGTCATAGATATACAGAATGAATTTTTAACCAATGCGCTAAACTGTAACTAGGAATTCAGCACATCATTCTAAAATCCCCAGCGCAAACATTTTCCGTCGGTTATACAAAAATAAATCATCTGTTTCATAGAAAAGTGCAATACCTACGCGGTCAAAACGTATGGAATATCTGTTTTTTTTTTTGTATAACCGACGTAAAATTTCTGCACTGTAGGTCTAGAAGGATATTATGCTAAATTCATGGTTACAGTTTGCGCACTGGTTAAAAATTTGTCCTATATGCTGTTTAAATTTCTATTACCGCGACTTATGAACCGTAAAAGGTCGTAGGTTCAACCCAGACGGGCCTTTACTTGTGTAAATTATGTAATCACCACTGCTCTCATAACGGTGTAGGAAAACATCGTGAAGAAACCGGCATGTCCTGTAACCAAAAATTCGAAAACATGTGACATCTACCAACCCGCGCTGGACCCGCGTGGTGTATTATGATCCACTCCTTCTCACTGAGAGGCCTGAGTCTCAGCAGTGGGAACGTTTTAGGCTGATTGACATTGTGCTGATAGTCTCCAAAAGTGTTTTAGTCTCCAAAGGCCGTGAAAGCAAAAACATTCTTCGTACAACATTTATCTCGTTTAACTGCTGTTCAATTTTTCGGTAGCGCATGCACATGATACAAATATTGTTTAATTGTCATAAATTATTTGCATGCACTCTTTTTCTGTTTTCTCGTAGTAGTTTTCTTTTGGTTAACATAGCTGTTAGTTACGCTGTTAAAATTACATAAAAATTGTGTTTTTCATCCTGATCTGCCTAGTTACAGTGGAGTACCTACCTATTTTATAACTAGTTTTTTTCAAGACTAGGCAATGTTGTAGGTACCTACATAATAATACAATTCGTAACAGAATGATACGTATTATGTGACTCTTCTTTTGTATAATATAATAATATATTCGTCATCATGACCGATTTGTTTTGGGCACAGTATAACTCTTGAATTGTGTAAACTTACGTAACTTTACTTCAGTAGCCATTATTGGAACTATTCATTTCCGCCATCTTTAAATGTCATACATGTCATACTTAGGTACTGTTTAATATTTTACTCTTTGGTTTACTGACTGGTGTCCGTATAAACGGAGCTACCTGATCTTTATACAGCGTTTTTCTGGCGAAACCTAATCGTGAAAAAATATTCTGTGATTAACTTTTATCTTAATTTGACCGGCATCTATCTTTTGATGTACGCGAAGTCTAAGTGCAACACCCAATTAATATGGAGTCCTGTCATTCTTTTTTGCTGTTTAACTCGTAGTTCACAAAGTTTCCATCGATAAAATACCTACGTCACAAACAGAGGAAATTGTTTGTAGTTTTATCGAATGAAAATAAGAGAAGCAAAACTAGGATGAGGATCGTAGCATGTGGCGTTCTTGGTTCGTGGTTTCTGTCTACCCACATGGGGAGAAGGCGTGAGTTTATGTATGAATGTAAAATCAAAGAAAACTGTTGAATTAACTGTTCTAGTCAGAAAAATGTTCACATGGTCAGCGTAGTTACAATAACTCAAAAAATGCGTTATTTATTTTTAAAGTTGGTTATGGGTAGTTGGAACAAAGCGTGTTAAAAAAACACGCTTTTATTTAATTGCCATTTTCCTGGATGAAGGAGAAAAATCTATTCAAAATATAATTTATCAAGCTTTCCTTATAGCTATTTTTACAAGTAAAGGAAGTCCAGAGAATTTGACTGTTTGAATCCTAATTGAAACCAAATTCCTTATTTGCAAATACGTTCAACAGTCGACAACGAAAGTCGTTATACATTTCAGTTTTTTTAAAGATAATTATTGACCACCGTGACTGTGTTTTCTGACCGTTACTGTTCGTACAGTAGGTTACACTCTAGGCAATGAAACTGTAGTGAATGAAACACACCTATGAGCCTAGATGCAACAGAAGTTTCCAAGCATTCCGATCACCTCGTAAAATCCGAGCATAATCAATACACGAATGCGTACAGTTAATGACTGTTAATATTATGTGCCTTTTACCTAAGCGGTCTCAAGTTGCAGCAGCAGCGGCGCAGGCGCACTGCATCGTTACGTAAGCACTTTCACCGTCCCTGCGCGCTAACTACACGCAAACAAGCCGTCGTGCAAACGTGACGCACACATTACGTTATACCTATACACTTATTAGCTACTACCTGTGGCCCGTGACTTTGTTTGCGCACATTTCCGTGATTGAAACATTCTGTTGGATGAAGAGGTTATGGTTGGTGGAACTGATTGAAATAATAAAAATAATAAAAAAACTGTCGACTGAAAGCTGGAATAGGCACCAAAGAGAAGTGTTGGTAGATTTCAAAAGTATCTAGGCAATAGGACAAGTTTTATAAAATCGAAGATGCGAGTAGATTTATACTACATAGGCGAATTGAAAGTACCGTGATTTCCTATTTTTTAGATATGTGCGAGATCCTATAAAATTATGACAGAGATTATGCATTTGGTTGGAACCTGTGCCTTAAATAAATTTAAAAAGGTATATTTACTCAAAAAGAAGAAGTAGAACAGAACAAAGTAGTTATCCCACTTTTGGCAATAGTAGCTAGTAGGTACTGGATACTGGTTTGTATATTCTTAGACATACCTACATACAGAAATTTCTACAGGTCGATTCATTCATTTGTTAATTTAATGATTGAGTACCGATTGTGTGAGCACCTGGAATGGGTAGTTAAGAAAGTTAGGTTACGTTGTATGATAAATAACCGATGCGCGTATTAGTAACACTATTACAGGCATACATTCCTGTGTTCTGATAAAGTTAGGCAACTGATTTTGTAAACCTAGGTCCGGTACAAGCAAAAACACATAAGTTTGTAGCCCTGATATTTGTGTTTCTGTTTCTACAAGTAGATGGCCCGCCTTTCCTATAGAGCCTAGTTGCATTGGTCTATAAATACCTACATAGTTGGTTATTATTTGTTAGGATATGCTGCTAATTTCATTGGACCTTTTACGACAATGTTCACTTGATAAAAGCAAAACAGAAAGTGACAATGAGTCAGCAAGTTTCTTTTTCCGTCACTACTTCCTTAACTGAATTAAATATCTGCTAAAAGTGTTCCTATTGAGACCATATCTACAGGCTGACCACTTACCAAGATCTTACGGCATTTCACAGTACGTTGAGCTGTTGTAAGCCTGCGACTATCAACTAGCGGAAGGAAGTAAAAAACTAGGGAAGCTAAGACTAACCTATTACGAACTAGTGGATCGTGTACGCTCCGAAATTGGAAAGCCTCGAAAACCGGCCATGCCTGAAGATCGCTATGTCCATACGTAACTATAGGACACAAGATAGGAGGAAATACACTAGCAATAGGTGAATTATTGTGGAGTAGGCTCATGATCCCAGGATGACAAAATCAAAATCAAGATCAAAAGTCATTTATTCAAACTAGGCTGAGAGTCAGCACTTTTTGAACGTCAAAATTACATAAGACAGTCCCCCAAAACGCCCGCCCTTCACCACTTCCTAGTGCTTTAGCTGGGAAGAAGAAGTGGCGCCACAAACTCCCCAGCAGCACAGCTGTCTGTTATGTTGGAAGAACTTGATTCTATAAAACAATTATAATTAACATTCAACAATAAATGAAAATTGTATTAATTGAAAACAATGTGATGAGAAACTAGTGCCTATATCAGTATCTTAGAGGCTCAGCAACGGCCCGTTGTAGTCTTTTGCCTGTACAGGAGGCTGCAGGAGGCCAAGTAAACCTTACGCAACGTCTGATAGAAAACTACAATAATAAGTGGGTATTATAGGTATTCCTTCGATCCAAAGTAGGTAAACGGACCTCACAAAGGTATGCATAACTGTTGAACTAAAACGTAAGAGGATGTGTCTTAAATGACGTCACCCCGGATTTCAGTCGGTCGTAACGTAACGAGACATAATTTTACAATCTCCGCCTCCAACAATCGACGCTGGTGTGACCGAAAGTGAAGCGATATTGTTTATTGTGAAACATTCTTTTGTCACCAGAGAAACTTACGTTGTAAACTTACAAGGATAGATTTGGAAAGTGGCTGTCTATTCTTCAGACGAAAGATAGATGGAGGAATCAGCAACTATTTATGTATGTAACCATGTAGGTAGCTAGGTCTACACTTATCATCTGACGTATGTTTGTGTGTGAACTGGCGATAATCCCCCTTATTTATATTATAAACGTTGCTTAAAATTAAGAAATGATTAGCGTCTGTTTAACCATACATTTTCGACGTTTAAACATCTCTATTTATATTTATTTGTGTATGCGTTTTGTGGAGTTAACATCCAAGTACCGAACAACTTCCTAACTATGGTGGTTGGATGTTGTTTGTTGTTACTTTTCAACTAAGTACAAAAATATTGGTTTATTGGACAGACGAAAAAACAAGAAATTGGTGAAAACCGTTGGTAGTTCTTAGTTCATTGCGTTCAGACAGATGCGACGGGGGGACTTTGTTTTATAGTGATAAGCTGCGACCAGAAATCGGCCATTTCGAAAGAGTTATCGTTGGCCTCGCAAAGGTCCACCATTTCCAGGTGGGCCATTATAGCAGCTGGTGGCTCACTGGAAGCTTTTCTGCAGGCTGAACACGGTTAGCTGGTCCTGCTACACTAGAGCTACTGTCATTATATCATAAAATACAATACAATATCATACAATACACAATAATTTTTGACTTTACAGCTCTACCATAGCTTAAAGTACTATTTGAGCTCTACAATTTTGGGGCTCTACCATACATATGCTGCCATCTGCTGTTGAAGTTCATGAACAGTACTCAGCAACTTTTGAAGCGCCACCTAGTGTCGAATAGAGCCAGTGATTGGTTTGGAAAGGAGGTCGCTAGTAGTTTTGTAAAAAAGTTTCGTTGTATTTTCTAAAAATAACACCAGAGTTCGTTCCAAGCGCTATATTTAGTTTTTAGACATTTGACAAAAAAGATGGCAGCGATTGCCGATTGCTGTCCTTCGGATTTATTGCGAAAATGGCGCATTATGTGATATTTTCACACAAAAATATAATTTTAAGTGAAAATTTGTGTAGTGCTGCATAGTGATGGTGTGTTATTTTTCATGAATGACAGTGTACTCGTGTGTAAATAGGACTGCGACTTTCTTCTGGATATTGGATTACACATAAAATAAAGGTATTTATGCCTCCTACGCTTAATTCTTCGATTTCCATGTGATGTCCAACTAATATTTGAATTTAAACTAATAGGATCCTTACAGAAACGTATCCAAACTAAGAATATTACATAAGAATGTGAACTTTTAAAGGTACTTGGTGATTTCTTCATGTGGTAGGAGCATTCCTTTCTTCCGTCTGTAGCATATGTTATTTTAAAGTTCTTGGAAGTGTAGTAGGTAGGTGTGCAAGTCATCGGGCGGTAGCCGGGTGGAGAGACTTGGTTACTTTGGTTATTGGGAGCTTGCATGACATCAGCAGGCATTACCCATGACTGTAAACTTTAGCAGCATGATTCATCAGACCATTTCACAGTCTTTATCGCAAACGTGTTATGGTTCAAAATATTGGAATCTATTGTAAAAACATTGTTTTAGAAATAGGTCAGTGAATGTGAAATAAAATTCATCATTAATTTATAAGCTTCCCTACTCCTGCTCCATTCATTTTGTTTCCAATGGTTCATTTTAACTCATAATTTTATTTATCTGCTAACATAACAGGAAAATTGTTGGGAGAATCTGTTGCCTGTTTTTTAAATAACAATAAATTCATACTGGAATTTTGTATAAAAAATCCATTTCCCAACAATTTATTTATATAATTAATATTCACATTTGTGTTCAATAATTGTAATTCCCAATTCTATTGCATTAGGTAATTTAATAAATGATTTAAAAAAATGTAAGTAATTTGAATTATGTGTGAAGAGCAGCGAACTATGAATTATTTATTTAGTCCACAGACAGTCAGATGGCCAGATTGCATGCATTTAAAAAGTAGTCTGAATGTTATGCATTCCTGTGCATAGCTGTCTAGCAACACACATTCATATTGTAACTTATTTAAATGCAATGTACCAATCATACAAACCACCTACCTATTTTCCTCAATTATAATCCAAATGATTGTTGATGATTAATTGATGAGGCAACATCTACATAAATAAACAAACATACCTAAATAATAAATTAGTTGACTCATTTCATAATCCTAAAATTATTTTGATTTAAATGAATGTAGAAAATGTCAGACAATATTATCTAAACTAGCAAAATGTGCCTGTCCAACAATCTGGTCAGTTTTATTTATTAGAATCCAAGTGACAAAAATATGCTTTGTGTTTTTCATTGGACGATTGTAGTCCAGTTTCTCAATTCTAATAATAACAACAAAACTAGGTCTGTAGTTTTTTCTTAGTATACATCCTACAGAATGGCTGTGACACAGATACGGATTGGTCAAGTTGGTTTGCTTATGATAAAAAAACTAGCAGTAGCTAGCTAGCTAGCTACTTTCATCAATCTTTTTTGCAATGAAGAATTGGGGGAGAATGAAAAGCAAAGAATAATTGCTGTACCTAATGGTTTCATTTAATCATAACTTAAGTACATGTGGCATGTTGTGATATTTTCCATATGGCTGAAAAATAGAGCCAATGCTGCTATTAGGTACAATAAATATTCTATCAGACCTACAACAGGATTCCAAATGACTAAACAAAAGTACAATTCAGTGTTTAAATAAATGTCTTTGCAATGATTCACAATGGATTTTCCCTCAGTTGAACTTACCGTTTTGATAAGACATTCTTAATGTTATTATTTACATTCTTATCTGACATGTTGATTTAATGTTCAAGTGTTTATTTATTTACATCCAACTGATAAGACCTTTTCAATGCCACAGTGAAGAGTGAGATTAAATAATATATATTGTGCTGTGCAGTTGCTAACACACTCAGTTTACTGATAATACAAATCAGACATAACTTTCATAGTTTTAATATCACTGTCATAATATACAATGCAGTTTAATCCATTTGAATGTCTGTCTAGTCATGTTTTCTATATTGTAAACTAATTGTGCATATAGTTCAATGCACACAAACAAAGATACAACTTATTCATTCACAATCAATCGAACAGCGAGGTGTGAACATCAACTAGCATAGTTAATATGAATTTTATGTGTATCACTGAAGCAGAGTTATTAATTGAATGTGTTTGATATGTATGGCATTGCCACATGTTTATGTGTTTATCTGGCTAACTTCCAAGCTAAAGTGTTTCAGTTGGAAAATTGACACTACGGTCACTACATTTTATTTGTTCTGCTTTGATATAGTGTGCTGTAACCTGTAGCTGTATATGAAATTAATTTTATTAATTAATTTAGTTCTGAGGGATGTCTGTACAGTTCTGTGGATAGGATGATGAAGGGGCTAAGTCTTTGTAACACTTTATTGGTCGACTTGCTGATTCCCAATTGTAGGAATTCTCTCCCTACCTAGCCTGCAGACCGGATGCAGCTGAATACTATATACACTACTACTACTATCTGAGTTCTACCACTGAGGTCTGGGTAATAATTACCCTTTGGTTAATGATAAATGATTTTATTTCTGTAAGTAGGTTTGTAGACATGGCTATACATTGAGCTATACATTTCCAGTATAAGCTATAAATCTCACATTATATAGGATTTCCGTACCGTGCCAGATCATCTTAAACTGGAAATTTATATGTAGTTTGATGTGTAGCCATGTGTACAGACACTTTTACATATCAATCATATTTTTAAAACTAGATGAGGTCTGCATTTCCCATCTGCCTACTCTGAGAAGAAAAGCTGAAATAAACTCAGAGGACACTATCTCTTTTAAAGTCGAGACATAATCTTGGTCAGATCATGTGAAGACCATGTGGATTGGTGTATGAGAGGGTCTTTTGAGGAAAGAGCCACACAGATTGAGTGGACTTGTCCAATCAGTGCCCGCATTTATCAGTAATCATGCAGCTCAACTTAGAACGGACATCTTGGAAGGCCGCTCTATAGTACTCAAACTGCCAGATTAACATTAAAAATGAACTGAGAGAGAGATGAAAAAGAAAAACAAAAAAAAGAAAACATGACATGTCAAACTGTATACAGGATAAGTTTTTAACCAGTGCGCAAACTGTAACCATGAATTCAGTATATCATATTCTAGACCCCCAGCGCAGAAATTTTTCGTCGTTTGTACAAAAAATATCAGCTGTTTCATAGAAAAGTGCAATACCTATGCAGTCAAATGTCTGGAATGGCTGGACCAATTTTGCTAATTCTTTTTTGTTGTGTTTGTTATTGTCAGGAAAAGGTTCTTATGAAAGAAAAAAATAAGAAAGTTGCGCGTTAATTAGAAAATTTAAGAAAACTTAACGACCATATTAACTTTTCTAATATTAAACAAAACGCCCGCCCTTCACCACTTCCTAGTGCTTTAGCTGGGAAGAAGAAGTGGCGCAACAAAATACCCAGCAGCACAGCTGTCTGTTATGTTCGAAGAACTTGATTCTATACAATAATAGCATATAATTAACATTAAAAAAAAATTAAAATTAATAAAAAATTAAAAAAAAAATGTTTTATGCAGTCAAGTTAAATAAACAATGATATGAAGTAATTCATATGACCTGTCGAATTAAATATACATTGTTAAAACAGGACAACGTCTGTCGGGTCAGCTAGTCTTACATAAAATTAACTCATTTACCTATGTTACTAGGTATTATCGTGATTATAGAACGGACCCAATATGGCAGCTTTTAATTTATTATGCCCAGGCAACGGCCACGAATTTCATGAAATTGCGACTGTATGGCTGCACAAGGTCAATTTGCAAGAATGCTGAGCAGCTGTAGATATACCCACACATTCTGAAACAAGAGCGACAGGGTCATGACCTAGTGTTGTAGGATGTCAAGACAAACTCTTGGCTTCGTTTGGCTTGGCGTCGCTGTAGAAAAATATCGAAATATTCCTGGGAGCACTTTACTCAGTGTTTGTCATTGAAATCAGTGCTCAGAGCAATATTACTTTAAAGTCTAAGTAGGTACCTACCTCCAAAAAGAAATATTCGATAATTTTAAATGGGGCTCATAAATCCTCCGACTGCGGTCATTAGACGTATCCTTTACGGGCCATAATGGTTTGACCTGTACAAGGTAGGCAGCACCCCGTATGATATTACGCCTAAAGAGATAGGTACCTACTGCTTATAACATATTACAACTCAAACTAACTTTAGCCCGCGGATTCGGCCGCTTGGATGACCTGACCCTGACGTGCAAATTACAAAAAAACGTAAAGTAATTTGAATTTCGCAGACTTAGCGCATTCTACGAATTCTGACTAAATTTCCAATTTTTTTAATCTCTTAAAAAGGGGTAAGTGCACTAAAATTTCAATTATGTCAATTTTAAAATTACCCTTATTTTACCTCTTTGGAAATAATATTACAAAAACATTGGAACAAATAGGTCATTTTTATTTCATACAAAAAGCATACTAACTAACTAACTTTAAGGTCCCCGTCACGAGAAGCTAGACATTTTGTAAATAAAGAACTTCTACGAAGTTATGCAGCGACAATTCAATCAACAACAAATAACCCCAAATTCAATCAAGTCAAAGTAACATACGTGTAATACGAAACTAACGAGCAATTTCACTTGGTCGGGTTATATTTTAGCGCTATAAAGCGCTGTCGTCTAATGTTTTGTGGTACTGGAACGCGTCTGACTCATGGAACGTAAACAATATTTCTAGCTTCTCGTGACGGGGACTTTTAGAAATGTCACTCGTAAGTTTCCGATACAAACTTTCATCCCCTTTAACACCTCCTTTTACGATTATTTTTGCAAAGAGTAGCTCATGTCCTTCGCCAAGATGTCATCCTTGTGCTTGTCAAATTTTATCGAAATCCGTTCAGTGATTTAGGCGTGAAAAGGTAACTTACAGCCATACGGAGTTACTTTCGAATTTATAACATTAACTATGGATTATACAATTACAAGTAACCCTGTATACTAATTAAAATCTGGTGTTAATGAAGCCTTTATGTGGTCGTTCACTGAACCTTGAACCTTCATTGATCCTTGCCTCATTAGGCACATACGCTCACCTAACTTTCCAGAAATAAATGAATTAAAGGTCACGTCCTAAGGTTTCCTTGAAGGTCACGACTCACACGATATAATTAAAAATTAAAAAATAAGAGCTTTTAAATATTAGATTTTGTTCTTTGAACTTTAAAGTTAAGTATTAAGACAGTTATCTACCTATAAATAGCTTTTGCCTGCGGTTTCGCCCGCGTGGAGTTCGGAAATGATCACACGGGAAAGTACTACCGGGATGAAAAGTATCCTAAATGTTAATCCAGGTTATAAACTACCTGTGTGCCAAATTTCATGGAAATCCGTTCAGCCGTTTTTCCGTGATTGTGTAACAAACATCCAAACATACGAGGTGCATTCAATAAGTACCTAGCCTCATCGCCAGAGGGCGCTGTAGTTTCAAAAGAGTTTTACCACAGTGTAGCACATTCTTATTTAATTCTTTTTTCAAATTTTCATTCCAATCCCTTCATTTGTTTTAATTTGACAACTTATGGAAGTGAACGTGTCGATCGGTTTTACAAAAATGGAAAAAGAGCAATATCATTCGGTGGTTCGATTCCTATTTTTGGAAGGGAAAACGCGCATCGAAATCAAAGAGCGCTTGGATGCTGTGTACGGTGACTCTTCTCCATCGATGGCCACCGTCAAGAATTGGTTCAACGAGTTTGCACGTGGCCGTACGTCGGTTTTTGATGAACCACGTCCAGGTGCACCGAAAACAGCTGCTACGGAGGAAAACATTAAAAAAATCCATGATCTCGTATTGGCAGATCGCCGATTGAAGGTTCGGGAGCTAGCTGAGACTGTAGGCATTTCAGAAGGAACAGTGCATCATATTCTTCACGAGGAACTCGGCATGAGAAAGCTGTCGGCGCGATGGGTGCCGCGTTTACTCACACCAGAAAACAAGCGCAACCGTGAGACCACATCGGAGACGTGTTTGGCGCTGTTTAAGCGGAATCCAGCGGAGTTTTTGCGTCGTTTTGTGACCGTCGATGAAACCTGGATCCACTGGTACACACCAGAGACCAAGGAGCAATCAAAACAATGGATCCAGACCGGGGAACGTGCTCCAAAGAAGGCGAAAACTGTAAAATCGGCCGGAAAAGTTATGGCCGCCGTTTTCTGGGATTCACAAGGTGTGATCTACATCGATTAGATCGAGAAGGGTAAAACAATTACAGGGCTTTACTATGCCGATTTATTGGGCCGATTCGACGCCGAATTAAAGAAAAAACGACCCCATCTGGCGAAGAAAAAAGTGCTGTTTCACCACGACAACGCACCGGTTCACACGTCTGCCGTTGCCATGGCCAAATTGGTCGAATTACGCTACGAATTGCTGCCCCATCCACCGTATTCTCCAGATTTGGCCCCTTGTGACTTCTTTCTGTTTCCTAATCTAAAAAAATCACTCGCCGGGAATAGATATGGATCGAATGAGGAGGTCATCGCCGCCACGGAGGCCTATTTTGCAGAGTTTGACAAAAACTATTTTTCGGACGGATTAAAAAAGTTGGAGCATCGCTGGGCTAAGTGTATCGAACTAAAAGGAGACTATGTTGAAAAATAAATTCCCACTTTTCCAAAATTTTCGTTTACTTTTTGTAGGCTAAGTATTTATTGAATGACCCTCGTATATACTTTCACATTTATAATATTAGTATTTTAGTAAGATTAACACCTACGTGAAGCAAAAACCTTTTTACGAAAATTACGCGGACGGAGGAGTATGAAATTTGGCACAGTTGAAGTTCATATGGAGAAAGAGCGCAGAAAGCTAATATTCTTTATTTTGGTCGAATTTCATATTTTTAATTATGGCCGAGTTCCGACCACTGAGCGACCAACAGTTAAAATAATGAATAGATTCGTCAACGTCGTCGATTTGACGAACTAGCAATAACAAAAATTGAAGAGGAAGTCTCTTCATAGTAGGTAATTATTAAATTATCGAATGCAAAAACAATTAAAATACGTCTAATACCTATGGGAACAACGACAGACAATCGAGACGAGTTCGTCCGTCTGACCTTGTCTCTATTCTCGTATTCAACATCCACTGTGTTGGGTTTCCAACATGTTCACTTGTCTCGAATACTTCCGATACTAACTGTAAGTCGAGTCTTTGAGATCGGTTAAAGAATAATTAAAGACTAGAGAAAAGGGAGTAGCTCCTAAGTCTGACAGTTTTCTGGAGTCTCGAGTGCATATATTAATTACCTACTTTTAGTCTAGCAGCCACCATCGTCAATTGCGTTGCTTACGATTGTTTTGCGATGTAGGTACCTTGATGGTGACCTGAAAACTTCCAAATCTTGGATCTGTTACTTCTAAGCAAGCGTGAGTATTGTGCGGAAGCAACATTTCCTATTATCAGAAGGGCAATTCCCGTTATTTGAAGAACGTTTACATTGGGCACGCCGCGATTGCGGCGGTAAGTCCCCTCTTTGAGGAGTGGCTTGAGAGGCGGCATGGCGTCCTCACCTTCCGCCTGACACAGGTCCTCACCGGACATGGCTGTTTTGGGAGGTTCCTGTTTCGGATAGGGCGGGAGGAAACGCCCGGGTGTTTCCATTGCGAAGATCGCCCAGAGGACACGGTGGAGCATACGGTGGAGGTCTGCCCAGCTTGGGCGGAGCAACGCCGTGTCCTCGTGGAGGTGATCGGCGGCGGCGATCTCTCGCGTCCGACCCTGGTCCAGGCCATGGTACGGAGCGAGAGGGCATGGCTGGCAGTCGCCTCCTTCAGCGAAGCAGTTATGCTCGCAAAGAGGGAGGCGGCGCACGTGAGGGAGATGCAGTACATGCGCCCTCACAGCCGTGGCCTTCGCAGGAGACGCCCTGGGCATCGGGAATCCCAGGCTGATTCCCGGCCACCGTAGGCACGGGCTTGCGGACGGCGAGTAATGGGTAGCTCGCTGTCCGGTAAGGACCAAGCCCGGGTCGACGGCGCGTTGTGTTCCACGCGCGCCTCAAAGAGATGTCAGCAGCAACAGAGGGGCCCGCAAGGGCCGATGCCTGCCGGGGGTGCGGGTTGTTCGAAAGAGATACCGCCGCCCCTGGCACACAGGCAACTGAGGGAACACGGGTGGGTTTTAGTCAGTAAAAGTCTGACACGCCCTCCCGCTCCACCCAGAGCGGGAGAAGTTATTTGATGATTTCCCACCCAGAAAAAAAAAAAAAAAAAGAAAAAAAGAACGTTTACATTCGCATCTGAGGTCTCAATCCTGTCAAAAAAAAACCTCTAACTTACCTACCAATTTTTTGACATTGATTGTCGCTGAGATGAGATTGAACTTGAATTTGAACGTTTTTTTACCCGACCAAGGCAAAGCCGAAACGAAGGGTTGTGTTCTTAGTGGTCAACACGAACGGATCAAATAGTAAGAAGTGCTGCAAATCCAGATCGATATAAATATTAAGATGTATGAACGAATGCAAAACAAGTATGTAAGGATCTAGCAGGTCGCTTTCTGTAGAAACTACATCCTCTAACTTACCTACCAATTTTTTGACATTGATTGTCGCTGAGATGAGATTGGACTTGAATTTGAACGTTTTTTTACCCGACCAAGGCAAAGCCGAAACGAAGGGTTGTGTTCTTATTAAAAAAACGAGAATTGTCCTTTGGGTGTGACATTTGGTAGTGGTCAACACGAACGGATCAAATAATAAGAAGTGCTGCAAATCCTGATCGATATAAATATTAAGATGTATGAACGAATGCAAAACAAGTATGTAAGGATTTAGCAGGTCGCTTTCTGTAGTTTCTGCTTACCCCTATAGGTAGGCGTGAATTTATGTAAGTAAGTATGTATGTACTGAGTAGTTTCGTTCTTCAAATACGCGTGAAGCTGTTAACTAGAAGAACAGACGCAAGGCTTATAAGCGTGAAGACTATTTCTGGTCTTCTGGCGGGTTACTACGCCGATTCTGATAACTATATCTTATGCGGTTTTCCGCAGAATCTACTAGCGTCTAGCTAGGCCGACATTAAAGAAATTCGTTTTTTTCTAAGCAGTTCATCTTATTTTCCTAGTGATATAAGGGAACGGACAACTAGCGTACCAGAAAATCTAGCTTTCAATAACTCAGAGACCAAAGACCTGATTCAGCACATGTTAAAGATCACATGAACAGTTTTCTTACCCAGAGTGGGTGTACCCAGGGGCAATGGCCGGGATATCGCCAACGCGAAGTAGAATTTAGAGGAATTGCTGTTTCTGGGTCGTATTTACGTTAATATTGACTGCATCGGTATAAGTAACCGAGGTGGTACAAGTATTGGGAATGCTTAGGCACTTTTAATCTGTCAAGCTTCAAGTATAAGAAATAAAATAAATATGTAAGCTTGTGGGCCACTTCATATAGGGCTTGAATAGCCTGAGCTAAGAACTATTCGTTGATCAGTACGATGCTTTGGAACTGGATTCCGGATTTACCTGCAAGTGTAACAGCCCTTTATAAATAATGGGATGAAAACAATTTTTCTTAGTCCTGGAAGAAACATCGCTTACTTATCTCCACAAAATAACTTTGATTTTAGACAAAACAACGTCGACTCAGTCGTATGGAATTATGTTCTATTTTTGCTACATTCATTGGTACTAGATCTAGACTCTTGCCAAATCATAAAGTTACAACAAAAATATGTTCGCACTACTACGTCTTAAATCTGCCTAGTTTATGCTACTTACTGTAGGTACAGTATATTTTGTGTCAATAAACTGCCCCAAAGGTTAGCAAAAGTACGAAATGTATCTTAACTCCTTAAATACTTACAGACTTCCCAGTCTATATTTCACTTTGTTGTTGTTCGATAAACCTGAAAGCGAAACGACCAATAAAACTTATTGAACCAGCAATATTTCTTTTTTAATATTCTTTTAAATGTTCGTTGAATTTTTCTCGGAAAATATTAAGAAATAATATATTCTACCTGTTTATTGTGTTTTAGGAAAAACCCAGTTTTCCTAACCTGCCTTTTTTGCGGTGAATGATTTTTGACAGTGCGCAAAAAGTCTCAAGCATCTCTCTGCATTTTGTGCATCTGGCAACTTTGAAGTTCTCAAGTCATGCACGAAGATTTGAGGAAACTTATTCCTCTTTGGAAGACATGGCCGACTGGCCAACTTGGGGGTTTAAGTAATAAGCCGTATTGTTTAAAATACCTATCTTTGGGAGACGTGGCCTATATGCCATATTTCCTTAACATTGTGATTGGAAAGCGGCATTCCGTATCTACTTAGGAGAGAACCGTTTGCATCAAACGTAGTTTGGAATCATGGGTTTGAAGTTCCTCGAACACATTTTCTTTCTTTGAGGTCACGGAATTTTTGGAAACAGTTCTTGTAGTTGGTGCAGTGCAGTAGCAAAACTGCAGATTCCAACACCGTGTTTTAAAAACAATTCTATTCTACCTTGGTGAACTCCAATCTTTTACGACTCTTATGGATAGCCGGAATAATCACACAGCCATGTGGCATATGGCAGAGATTAATTATAGACATTGCATTGCAGTACAGAACAAGACTCTACAGGAACGTCGGAAGCGTTGCTAATTCAAGGACAAAATCCTACTACCCTACTATTAATGAATAGGGATATTATAAATGTGAATGTTTGGATGTTTGAATGTTTGTTACTCCATCACGTAAAAACGGTTGAACGGATTTGGATGAAATTTCTCACACAGATAGTTTATAACCTGGATTAACAAGTAGCATACTTTTTATTTCGGTGGTACGTTCCCATGGGATCATTTCCGACATCCAAAAAAAGCTAGTTGTGTTATTTAATTAAAATCTGTCGACGTCACGACGTAACATTAGTACTGGTAAGTGCCATAAACGTAAACCTTGCTTTATGCTTATGCGACTACTGCGAAATAACAAATGACCACAAAGTTATTCTTCCGGAACATACCGACGTAGAGGCGTGAAGGTTTTCTGTTTATAATAATAAAAATTGCCCAAGTTTGGGCTGATTTGCATTTTTATAGTGCTTCATCTGTCTTGTAGGATGTTTTATACTTCAAAGTTGTCTAGGCATCTTTCTACTGTTATTTTTATGAATTGGGCAGAAAAAGCATAGGAGTGGATGCGTCTCCAAGTAATAAGCGTTATTATTGCAAGCAACGACTTTAGGCCGGGAGGTGTTACTTCATGTTCTATACTTAGTATGCGCCCGGCTTATACAGGAAAAGTTTTTATCCAGTGCGCAAACTGTAACCATGAATTCAGCATATCATTCTAGACCCCCTAGCGCAGCAATTTTTCGACGGTTTTACAAAAAAACCGGCCAAGTGCGAGTCGGACTCGCGCACCGAGGGTTCCGTAAACCTGTAGGTATATAAGTAAAAGTATGAATTTTAATTTCATACCTCTACGCGTTTATGAGGAAAGGGGTAGTAAGTTTAAAAAAATATGTTCTCCCACACATTCCAACTGCAAATTTTAATGTAAGTTGGTCCGCACAATGTTGAGTGATTTACAATGTTATTTTAATATCATGGACTTCTTATAGGTTTTCCCTTAATCTATAAGTAGAAAAATACTATCTATATTTTTTTCAAAATTTTAGGTTCAGTAGTTTCCGAAATAAGGGGGGGGGGGTGAATGGTCAAATTTCGTCTATTTTCTTGAATAACTTGGAAACTATTTATTTTAAAATTACAAAAAAATATATAGTTGAGATCCTCACAACAAGCCCTTTCATTTGATATGTCACACGATGCAGTTTGCAATTATTTTTTTTTCCATCTTGCCCCCCAAAAGTGACCCCGATATACAGATTTCGTGTATTCACGTCACACCTCTGCGTTTGGGTCACAGAAATTGATATGTGTACCAAATTTCAACTTAATCGGTCTAGTAGATTCGGAGATAATTGACTGTGACGGACGGACAGACGGAGACACGAGCGATCCTATAAGGGTTCCGTTTTTTTATTCGGACGTACAGAACCCTAAAAGTCAGCTGATTCATAGAAAAGTGCAATACCTACGCGGTCAAAATGTATGGAATAGCTGATATTTTTTTGTATTGCCAACGAAAAATTTCTGCGCTGGGGTGTCTAGAATGATATGCTGAATTCATGGTTACAATTTGCGCACTGGATAAAAACTTATCCTGTATAAAACTACAAGTTGTTAATTTTTTATCCTCCTGTACTTAATTAACTACCGTGAACCCCCTTTCAAAATTAACGACTGTCTGAAATTTTGACATTTACTCAAGTCACATAATAGCTACAAGACGTTTAAATGAGCTATGTAATGTAATTACCTGCTTACATAAGTAACTTAAAACCATATAATTGGATTTTTCGCCTGGCCTTCATCGATTTGGAAACCTCGCATTATTTCGTCAAGTGACCCATGTGACTGGCATTTAATTCCTCATCAGCGACATTTTAATTAATATAGTTAAATTACCTGGTAGTTATCCAAAACATAATGTAGTTAGCCTTCAAATTGATTCCAATGTCAGTTTAATATTTTAGTACTTATTCACATTTCAACAAAAACAACAAATTGAGATGTTGAAATAATATGTTCAATTATGTTGCTACATTATGACTAATTTCGTCGCTGAAAACTTGAATGAATGCAACTATACAGTGTTGTTTTGTTATTTTATTGGATGCAAAAATAAGCCACCTCTGCAATTGCTGACGATGATGCATAGATTATTTCTACATTTTCACCTCTCCAAGTCATCTCTCTAATATTGTCTAGTAATGATCGTATGCGCATACTGAAATACCGAGTCATTTCGTACACAAACTGTCAAATTACCAGTTTAGCGGCTTTCTTATTCCATTTACATATATTATTCACATCAACAAGTTCAACAACAATAAGCAAGCAAACAGAAGAATGCCATTCCAAATATTAAAGTCAGCGCCACATAAGTAGTTTTTATTAGACTTTAGATAGACAAAAGAAACTAGGTTGCTCTGAAATTCCTGGATGAAAGTTGGTGCACAAGTGGGGCTCTCTTCCGTTTGGCTCAGAAATTCCGAATGACTGTGCTGTAACATGAAATGTTTGATCTGAAATAAAATAATCTACAGCAAGCTACTAACATACACACGACTGGAAATTATAATGCGTATGATAAATGCTCATACTTGATAGTATACATTTAATAAAAAGTACCCTGAAAATTGCTTCAAATTGAAGGTCATGAAATCACATTTAGATGAGCGATTGTCCGTGTTGTAGTTGGACTCATAGGCAAGTGCGAATAGTTGATTGGAGGTTATTCAACTGTTGAGTGAACAAAAATAGCGCGATCGCTGCGTCCGCGCTTGCCGTTCTGTGTCCGCTCGGCACACGCCTGATGACGCCGACGCCGTAACAAGTCGCCCCGGGACCGACAACTATACTTCCGGGATACACACACTCTAATTTGGCCCAGTGTTCGATAGCCAACGTGTAAAGTATTCATCAACTTTGACATCAGTCGTGTCCGCTATTAATTATTTACAGCCAGCTTTTGATACTGCGTCGTATGTTTTAAATTCTCCGTCTTTGAATATTTTCTAGGCCGGCTTTAACTTCAGAAATACCACAATCAAGTATAATTTTGGATTTATTGAAATTACATGAATTCTCTTGTACCTACCTCGTCGATGCCATGAGTCAGACACGTTTCTTGATTTCGTCAGTTTCGTGTTTGTTAGAAATAATCTTCAGAACTGAGGTTTCAGTAATAAAATTGAACGTGGGTCGATGCATCAGCATGTTGTGACGTCAAGATTTGATATTGGGATTTATGTTGTCTTTATTATTGCGGTCCTCGGTGCCGGGTGGAGACGGCGGCGGCGCGGCTGCGGTGCCGGCCGAGCTCGGGTCGCGGGGAGGGCGCGGACACGGATTGCGATATTTATAGAGGCGCCGAGACGCCGGCCCCACACTATCCCACATGTTAATTGGCTACTTGCGCCACATTTTTTCTGGACGTCACCGTTCACGCTCATACAACGCCAATGCCGTCCGACGGCCGCGGCGTTTCCGACCGAGAAACATTGACACCTATGTAACTGGCCTAGATACGCCAGCAGTTTAACGCTAGGATGACGTTGTTATACGTGAAAACAAACAGCGGTGTCAGTTCAAGACCCTTTCGCGAGAGCTTTTCAAGAGACGGCTGACAGATCGGAGCGTCCTTCCATGCACAATTTCAACCAAATTACTAGAAGACTGTTTAATTAAAAGTTTTTCTTACAGTGATTTTTTTTAGTTGAGATTTGATTTGTAATTAATGTCTTAGGCAATAAATAATGAAAAGAACAGGTGACTGTTAAAAGATGAGACTCTAAAATAATGTAAAATTGTCAAGGTGGACCGAAATAGAAAAAATGTCCGAGATGTAAACGATGAGTCAATGTCAAATAGTTTCAGATTGAATTGTTTTATCTCGCTCGGAATGAACTCGTCCCAAGATTTTTCTAGTTAAGACTTTTGTAAACAGAATTTTGGAATCTCCCTCTGTTTAAGTTTCGTTTCGTGTCAGACTGGGGAAGAGGGGTGTACTCAACTTGGACTATTTGTTTATGAAAACAAGCAAGCAGAGGGGTGAACCGCTCTGACATACATTACACATCTAAACAATTAATATGTTAATGTATTTATCGCCACCCTCTTTACGAAAGTTCTTGTTTCAAACTAAAGTCTCTACGCGTTGTGCATTCGGACATCGTGGCTTCTAATTTTCTGTAGCAGGACTGCAACGAGTTCACGTAAATTACGTTTATTGTAGCAATTTGTGCTATCCAGTTCAAATAACATGGGTACACAAATAGTGTCAGCTAGCCAACAGTCCAACACTAATATCTTCTTAACCCAATTGTAATAAGCAAACAGGAATTTAGGATCACAGAATATCTAGTTCTTCTTTAATTCCTTAAAGAGTGGTGAAAGCTGAAGTGACATGGTGTGCCTTTCTTCTCATACTAGTGGAAGCAATTCATACAGAGGGGCTTGTGGCTTAGTAATAACAGCCGCATGGCTCGATCGATCAGGTTAAGGTTACACTTGCTGCGGTTGGTCCTTGGATCTTTATTTACCAAGATCCCTACGTGCTTCGTAAACAGTTTAAGCCGCTGGTTCCGGCTGTCATTCGTGGATCTTTGACAGTCGTTACGGGTTGTCAGAAGCCCGAAAGTCTAAAAACCAGTCTTACCAAGGGGTATCGTTTTACCCAATAACTGGGGTGTGGAGGTCAGATAGGCAGTCGCTCCGTTTAAAATACTGGTATTCAGCTGCATACGGTTATACTGGAAGCCGACCCCAACGTAGTTGTGAAAAGGCTAGGCCGATGATGAAACTTATGCCACAGTAACAAGATTAACCAGTCAGCAGGTTTTTAGCACGGCTTACTGCCCAAGGTATGTCCAGTCTTTTATTGTGTGCTGTAATCCCCGTCCATGAACGTTGATCCAATACTTTTTCGCGGTATGGCTTCTATCGATATCAATATCCCGTGTCGATACGAGTTGGCACTGTTTTCTTTGTAACACAAAAAATAATACTCGAGCTATGTGTACAGCGTGTATATCCTAAGAATCTGAATAATATTTGTTTGATTGTGCACCTTACGAGGACGTATTTTGACCTTAACCTCATATCCGTTTAGTTTATCAGCTAAGCCAATGTTAGACCTTTGTGCACGATTAGCACCATCTGCCGACGTCGATCGTGTCGACCCTGATAAATGGATTAGAATTTGAGACAAAAATTACAAATAAGCACTAATTGATCAATCCGATTATTATAAACATGAAAGTGTGTGTGTGTTTGGATGTTTAGATGTTTGTTACTCAATCACGCAAAAAGGGCCGAACGGATTTGGGTGAAATTTGGCACACAAATAGTTTATAACCTGGATTAACACCTATGTAATTATACTTTCTGTCGTAGGATAGTTTTGGTCCCGGTAGTACTTTTCCGTGGGATGATTTCCGAAATCCACGCCGGCGACCCATCTGGCATAAGCTAGTAACATACTAAATCTGATATTTCTGGTCCATATTTATGTTACAGAAATTAATGGTAAAACACCTAGTCCATGATCGCTTTCTTTTGAATATGTACCTATAGCATAAGTTTGTCTACATGCAAAGTAGAGTTTCCTATAGTTATTCACGGACTCCATCGTCTGTAAGTCATTCACCCACCTCAATACGTGAGCAGAGACGTTTTTACACTAGAAGCCAATTTGTTGCGTTGTCGTCTAATTTGTTTTCGTATTGTATTTTTTTTGTTACATCCGTATATAATACGGTACGTAGGTACCTACTACTGGATTTAGTTTTTAGAGGAGAGTAAGCCACTCTTCCTCCCAAAGTAAGAATCTAGACTTTTAAGACTGAAAATGAATCGAGAATTTTACCTTTGTGAAATCTAAAATAACTTGTAACATTAGCATTAAGCATAAATTATCAGTACTTAAATCATGTTGTCACTGGTGGGGCCTAGGACTCAACTCTGTGAGAGGTAGTGGGTCGTAATCCACCAGGCGGGTCCAGTGCGAGTTGGTAGATGTCACATGTCGTCATATCTTTGGTGCTAGGACATGCCGGTTTCCCCACGATTTTTTCTTCACCGTTTTAGCAGTATGTTATTTTTCTACTAATACTAATAAACTAATATTAGACTGTACCATCAAAACACATTAGGCGAATCCAAAAGATCATATATTGTTCCAAGAAACGCAGTCGCAGAGGCATTTCCTCAGAATATAAGAAGTTCGAGTCACCAGTCGGTATTGCTACAGTACCTACGTGGCAGGATATTTTCGTCGCCCAACCCAATATGTAGGTGGCTTTACGACACTCGCATATTTATAATTCTGTTTGTATCATTAACGATATTTACAAAGTAATAATTTAATTAATGAACAACTGCTGGGTTTCTCTGTATCTACGAGACGATCTCTGCTTACAGACTCAATCTAGTCTTCCCTCCTAATAATTTATGACAGTAGGCTTGCTCATAGATTTAAATATATCCAGGTTTATTTGATGTCAGAGAAATGCGTAGGTTTTTTTAGAAATATACGCGAGTAAAAATATTTTTTGTGAGTAAGATTTTCCGGCTTAAATGGTCTTGAAAGTGTTTCAGAACCATTTTAGTAGAATTACGTTTCTTCTACTCATTCCGATTAACTCTCTTGTAATAAAATTGTAATCAAAGGTTGAAAACTTAATTTTGTAATGAAAGTAACGTGCAATACTTTCTCATTTGGTCCAGTGGAAAGCAGCGCCATCGTTGCACGTGCGTGGACTACTCAAACGATTTGTAGCGTGAATCACGTTTTTGAGAACAATGATCGCAGTGGTCAATGGGATATTAAGTCCGCTAGCATTGCCTTGTGCCTTTACTAGCGTCCCTACCTGATCGGCTTATTAGTATTCACTAACTGCGAGTATGAATAAATCACGGGGTCCCTGCTGACAGGAAAACTACTCTCTTTGCCAGCTTATAAACAAGCGTGGCAGATACACGGCGACACCTACAATCGCGCTGACGACTCGCCAAACGGCTAATTGGCCGAAGCTTTCTTCCGAATTCCGAAATGACTGTGTGGTGTTTCCCCAAATTACACCAAAGAATGCCCTGTTGTGGTTCGTCAGATAAGTGCTAGACGTTACGCCAAAATAACTTTTTTTACTTTGTCCTAAGTATCTAATTTTATTTTGAAGATTAGTTTCGCGTGCAATTTCCTGGGCTGGTTTATTCGCTTAGTAGTTTTATTTCTTGAAAATTATAGTATTTAGTACGTTACAGACAAATATGTGTAGAAATAACGAGCCAAACATCCAGCATCGCAGTTTGTCTGATACATGTTATATTTTAATGACATTATTTAAATAGGTCGTGATAGTGAGTTATTTGTTTGTTACAGTCACAATGGTGGTGGGCGAGAGCAACCGCACCGCCAACATCATGGACGGCATTGAGAACACCGGTGACGTGCGCATGCACGATCACCGGCTGAGGCTCAAACAAAGGTGAGAGTTATCACATAGTTCTTAAAACCCATGCTCACATAAACACAAGGAATATCTCAAACGGTCTTAAAAATATTGTATTTATTAGAGATGAGCCAACTATGACTTTGGCCGACTAGTCGGCAGAGCCGATCATTGCTTTCTGTTCACGTCTGGTGACATCGGTAATGTGGCCACGATTTCGGCTCGTAGTTGCCGGTGCCATGCCGGTGCCGATGCGAGGACCAGGCGGAATTGTCGGGACACGTTTATATTTTTTTACATTACATTACATTTAGCCTCTTATCCTGAGCTCATCAAACAATTGACATACATTTTTAAGTTTAGAGTATATCTCTGAGCTCAGTGTGCCTGTTGCAAAGGCCTCCTCTAGCATTTTCCATTGGTTTCTCTCTCTAGCGACCCTTCTCCACAGTTGGGACCCGCTGTTAGCTTTAACTCATCTTCCCATCTTCTGTGTTGTCTTCCTCTTCTCCTTTTGCCGTCTCTGGGATACTAATCTGTGACAATTTTGCTCCATTTCTTCTGATTACTTCTTAGTGTATGCCCTGTCCATCTCCACTTCAGTTGGTCTATTTTTGTGAGTACATCGGTTACTTTGGTCTTAGATCTTATAGTTGTATTTTTTTTCTGTCTTGTTTTCTAATACTCATCATACTTCTCTCCATGACTCTGGCAATATTTTAGCATATCTCTGTGGTTTTTTGTAAGGGACCAGGTTTCACATCCATAGGTAAGGCAAGGTAGAATGCAGGTGTTAAACACTTTCCTCTTGATTGTTGTACTAAATTCAGTAGATTTCATCACTTCCTTCAGCGACCAGTATCTTTCCCAACTATCGGCTATGCGTTTTTTTATATATTTACTTTGCATTTATTCTATCATTGTTTACGTGCGAGCCGGCGTTATTTCCTATCCCGATTTTCTATTCTATTCTAGATTGCACTGAAAGTAAATTGTAAAATTGATTCTATTATAAAATAATAACCGTAAAAATTTCAATTCCATTTTAATCACCGTCTTTTAAATTTTTAAGCATATTAGCAGGAGTAAAAATGGGCCGACTGCTTCGTCGGCTTTCCCGACTAGTCGGTACATCACTCGTATTTATATATATATAGATTTATGGAATTCGCAACTCCTTGGCTAAATCCAGTATGCTTAGATGGATTGATCACGTTGAGAGTATGAATGAAGGACGGCATACAAAAGGTATTTATTTACAAGGCAGATGTGAGTGGAAATGCCGGGAGGGGAGGCCCTAGGGGGACATTAGTGACCTTCCGGCGTGCGTCTATGACCAGAGGCCTTAATGTGGCATTAAACGCATCGAGCGCGTTTGGCGCTTCAGGGCCTATAGGAGTATAGGCCCTGAATTGGTTATAGACCAATCGAAGCGCCGACCGCGCTCGATGCGTTTGATCCAGATGGTTAAATGAAACTCACACCTGGGGCCACAGATATATGAACCTAAAACGAGGCAAAAGGAGCATATAAGTATCGTAGCAAACCTGCTACGATACTTATGAGAGTTTATGTATGTATGTTGGCTAAATCGATTATCTTCTGGCTATAAGATCGCCTGGTATTTTCATAGTCTGGTGGGTTTAGCCTATAACCCTCTTTTTTTGAAGCAATTGCGCATGGCCCATTTCGAATCTGTACTCGAACTCTTGTTTGTTCGAGATCTAAGAACGTAAAGTTCATACGCCATCCTTACGTCAATGCATGCTTACACTGGTATTATTTTAGTAACGTAACGCATTCAAAATGGAACATTTGTGTACGCGCCGTTGGGTGTCACGTCACCAACCAATGACCGGATTTAGGGTGTCCAGAGTGTTCACCTACACGCTGTCGGAAGTTTGTAGGCGTAAAGGTTGATTGTTACATCATTCCACCCATAGACATAATGCATTCATGAATACTGTCGTAAAATACCGCTTTTAACTTACCATATTCGTTTGTGCACAATTTGGTTGAAATATTTCGAACCATCTTGCCCCATCACATGGGACTTAAAGATAACTGGCGAAATGTAGCGGAACTAAAGGTACACTTCTGTCTAACCCTTCGGAGAAACAAGCCGTGATATTATATATGTATATTTCGGACTGATCAAATACTGCGTAGCATCTTTATATCCAACAGGAATTACTATGATACTCTGAACACAGCTAGTTATCTCGAAAAATCTTAATAGATCGTTTTGGTTGATGACTCCGTGCTTCTTTGAAGTTTCTCGTATCTCTTGTGAATCATAGTTCCTAGTATTTTAAAGTTTTCTTCATCAATGCTTTACTCTACTTTATTAAAACAATGCCACTTCCTCAATAATGAATAAAATATGGACATAACATCGGGTTAACATCGGGTGAATGTCTTCGTCGACACGAGGCCGATTCATTTGAATGTTTCTGCTTTACTATACTTACTAATACTAAACAAACGTGTATTGCGTGCATTGTCGGCGCGTGGGCAGCGATCGATGCCTTTTGGTTCAAGTTAAAAGAGAACGGCTGGTTTCCGCAACATCTAGTACCTACTGTTTTCACTGATATCGTGGCGAAATCCAACCAACACCCTAATTGCGTAGCACACTAATCAGAATCTGAATCATTTTGACGGATATTGTTTCATCTTTTCCATTGCTTCATATTTTCGAAATAATTGTCTGGTCAACAACGCAATGAATGCTGTTGAACAGTAAAAAAAAAAGGCATTTCTACTGTAAGTGTGTTACGCAACTACCCGGCAGTGATGTCTTCATCATCCTTCTGACCTTATCCCAATTTATTTGGGGTTGGCGCAACATGTCTTCTTCCATACCCCATGTCAGCATAATGGTCTTCTTTCTAGCCATATGCTCTTGCAGACAATCCGTCTGTTGCTTCATTGGTCTCCCTCTATTTACCATCGACATTCATACTCAAAACTAGGTGTCGTATGCCTTCTAAAAATATCCCAACTTTTATGAATATTATGCGATTTTGCTTTATTTGCATTATATACACTCAGACTTTCATTTTAATTTCAGGAGGGAGCATTATTTTATTCTTGTTTCTTCTAACTTCGTCTAGCTTTAACGTTCCACCCAAACGTATGATAGTTCTTCCGTTCCTCGTCGGATAAACAGTTAAGAAACTAAAAATAACTTTCGTCCGCATTTTAAACAGTCATTTAGTACTCTTTAAATAGGCGGACGGATTCACTTTTTAAAATAGTAGTTCTACGCATTACGTTTTACTATAGGTATTTCTGTTATTATCGTCAAAGTGTTAGAACCATTTATGTAAAGAAAGTACAGTGTGTATTTCGAGATAAACGCTTTCGCTTATATATAAAGTGTTCAGCTCGCAGTACTGATGTGTGCGTTTCCGTGACGCATCGATTTGCTTTATCGTTTTAAACCTCGATACTAATCATTTGAGTAAATTGAACCGTTTTAGCTCTGATGACTTCGTATTTGTCGTCTAATTTTTGGACAATGATTTCAAGAATGTCGCACAAAAGATGAGAAACTAAAATGAGATTCTGATTTTAATAAGAAAACAGAACAGTTGATACTGTGGCCTTAGTTTTTCAAAATTAAGGCTAATAGTGCCCCTGATCTAACGTCCCCGGTTTACAACTGCAGCTTGCATCATCAAGCAATGAATTTAAATCTCCTAGAAGCTTAAATCACTATCCCACCAACCTGTTTACTTACCATTTATGAATATGTATTGCAGATTCGATATAGTTAGAAAACTAGGTCAAGGCACGTACGGCAAGGTGCAGCTGGGTATCAACAAGAAGACAGGCCAGGAGGTGGCCATCAAAACCATTAAGAAATGCAAGATCGAGTCCGAGGCTGATCTCATACGCATTCGGCGCGAAGTGCAGATTATGTCTTCAGTTAGACATCCTAATATTGTACATATTTATGAAGGTATGCAGCGCAAGATAATTCATTCTCTAGCTCCCCATTAAAAGTGTTTGGACAGTTAAAATTACCACTCGGGGCAAAAATAGTTTCTGCTCCGTTTAATCTTGCCCATAGCTGTTATTCAAAAGTTCTAGATGACTGATGAGACAACATAAACATAACTGCAGTCATTATACATTCCAACATAATTTTCTCTGACATTTCCAATGCTTTATCGTGTTATTGCGATCTAAATACCGCAGTTACAAGACAAAGACAACTATAAAGTACAATATCAATCGGTGCCAAATCATCTCGTATTGGCCCTTTTGTCGTTACATTTCATAGACTAACGTTCGCCTGAGTCCGCCGTTCAAAACAACATGGCATGCGACCGAACTATTATATTATTGTAACTATAGCTAGAGAACTGGACTCTTTATAACAATCTGACATTATGGTGATTTTCCTTTAGAATTTATCATGAAATATGCGACCATTGTTTTCTAAAATACCGTTTATGTCTTTCAGTATTTGAAAACAGTGAAAAGATGATCCTTGTTATGGAATATTGCTCGGGCGGTGAGCTCTACGATTATCTTAGTCAGAAAAAAGTATTACAAGAGGACGAAGCAAGGAGGTCCGTAGACATTTTACACCAATTGTTTTTTTTTTTTTAGTTTTGGCTTCGATTTAACAATGTTATTTGTGATGGTTTTTCAGGTTATTCCGACAGATCGCAACTGCTGTGTATTATTGCCATATACATAAAATCTGCCATAGAGATTTAAAATTGGAAAATGTTTTATTAGATGATACTGGTAGTGCTAAGGTGCGTGAAAATGCCTTCTATATCATTAATTTTACTACAATTTCTCGTATAAGGTGTGTTATTTACAAGTTCTGGTATTTTATTCTAGATTGCTGACTTCGGTCTATCAAACGTTTTCAAAGAGACATCATTACTGTCCACGTTTTGCGGTTCACCTTTATACGCGTCTCCAGAAATTGTCAAAGGAACACCATACATAGGACCTGAGGTATGGCATAATTTAATCATAATAAGTTGAAGTACGTACAATGAGTCAATGGTCTATTCAAAGATCATGTTTTCGTATTTTCTTTTGTGGAAAATGAAATCGTAGACTTTAGAGCATCTTACTTTACTGGTGGACTGGATCATGTAGATCTTGCTTTTATGTGGTGAATTTTAATACGCTTTTTATGGTCTTGTTAAGGATAAGAAAACCTCCATTACTGTTAACAGACAGATATGCTGCTGAGAAGTTTGTTGCACCTCTTCTTGTTAGCTAAAGCAATAGAATGTACTAATGAGCGGGGCGGTTTTGGAGGGATGTCTTATGTAATTTAGACATTAAATAAGTGCTGATTCTCAGCATAATTTAAATTAATGTTTTTTAAATGTTTTAACCACGTCTGTTGCACCCTGCGCCGATACTTCATGGAAAGCTTGCTGACTAGCTAATCTTTTCTACATTTGTGGAGGCCTATTTCCAAGAGTGTGAACTGCTGATGATGAACTGTCTTCAAAGTTTGACATAAGAGAAAAATATATATATTTTTTAAATTCTCCAGGTGGATTGCTGGTCACTGGGTGTACTTCTATATACTCTAGTCTACGGAGCTATGCCATTTGATGGCTCCAACTTCAAGCGTCTAGTCCGACAGATCAGTAATGGGGATTATTATGAACCTAGAAACCCTTCAAGTGAGTATTATTCCTCTTAACATAAATATCACTGCACACTAGTGCAGTGATATTTATGTGAAATTAATTTCCTTTGTTTAAGTTTAGTACGTAACTATAACTGTTTCAGTATTAAATTCATTATGTTCATTTCAATAGTAATAATTAATATAAGTAAATAATATAAATAATATTTAGTAATAATAGAAATAGCCACACAATCGAATTAGGTTTAAGTTCTAGGAGGTAAATAAATTAATGAAATAATAAAATTACAACCTCAATCCTACAGACTCAACCTATCAGTGTATGTTATGAAATCTGTCACAGTTTGTTACACGACCGTGTAAAACCGATGGATGTTTTCAAATAAAATTTATAGGAAACAAACTGTTCATTTATCAAATAAATTTTTATTCGAAAACATCCATTGGTTTCTTACTAAACTTTAACTATACAGGGTGTTAGGGGAACGGTTCCGAAGCCAGAACGTAGGTTATACAGGGTAAGTTTTTATGCAGTGCGCAAACTGTAACCATGAATTCAGCACATCATTCTAGAACCCCTAGCGCAAACATTTTTCGTCGGTTATACAAAAATAAATCAGCTGTTTCATAGAAAAGTGCAATACCTACGCGGTCAAAATGTATGGAACAGCTGATTGTTTATTTGTATAACCGACGAAAAATTTCTGCGCTTTCTAGAATGATATGCTGAATTCATGGTTACAGTTTGCGCGCTGATTAAAAATGTATCCTGTAAAACCATTCTTTTTCCTGACGTTATTTACCTTATAAAGACGTTTTTAAAATAGCTAATAAAGTGATGTATTGTATTTTTCAGGTGCATCACCTCTTATTCGCGACATGCTCACAGTGGACCCGTTGAAACGTGCTGACATCGCCTACATTTGTGATAATCCGTGAGTTCAAGCTATTTTGAATGTAAAACTGTATTAAATTCTTATAGTCTCTATAGAAATTACAATTTATTACAGAAAGAAAATATGAACCTAAAATCTAGCTAGTAGCTGGGGGAATCTTTGGCTTTTATAAGAATCCTATAGTTAGGTATATGTCCAATTAAGTAAGTTAACATGTGCTTAGGTTGCGTTTAGTCTATAACCGCCGTTAATATTTTGATTTGATTCCATTTGCAGTTTAGCTTTCGAAAATTTAAACTAATTTGTTATAAAGTTCAATTTGCATTACAGCTTTGAGTTTTTGATGACTTTTTCCACGGAAAAGAGAAAACATGGAAAAGCAAAGTAGTTGTGGCACGCGTGCCACAAATAAGCGTTGTTACGCTTAATTGGTCCCAGTCGTGTTCTAACACCGCGTCGAGTTGCTAGTCTCGCAACAAATTTAGTTTTCCGTATATTCCTCCGAACTGTTCCATTTTGGAGCGCAAAAATGATAGTAGGAGAATAAATCTTAAAAATGGAGGTGTTTCGTATCATCGATAAGTACGGTTTTATTTGTTTTCAAATAAAATCTTAGTTAATTTTAATTTACTCATAATTTAATATAACGTCTAGTTAAAACCAACCGTATACGATTAAAATAAAGTTTATTTTGGATTGATTGTATTCACTATTTCGTTCTGGAAAGTACTTCGCTACTCGATTAGTGATGTAGTCGGGTCGGATGTTGGTTTTATCGATGGATATCGATAACAAAATAGTAATTTAATATTTATTACAAAATAACATTACAATACTAATATAGGTTGTCTAACATTCATAACCGAAATTTATTTTAAGAAGTGTATTACGTTGCATAGATGCTATATAGCAAAAATGTAACCAAACTTTTACATAATAACATAATTATTATAATTATTTTATTTTCAAATAATACTACATCATTCTTCCTACAGTTTTATTACTGAACTCCCAACAAGACTTACCCGATTTCTAGTTTAATTCGAAAAAAGTATCTATCGATATCGATAATGTAATTCAAAATTCAATGTATTCTGCACTGGTGTGACCTTGGTCGAGTAGCACTAGATATCGACCTACAACACGAATGGCAACTTTATCGTTATCACAATTCAAGTCTAAAATTGCGACTACTGAGAATACTGCCATCTATGGTCAAGTAGCGGAATTTACTCGGCAATCGAATCTAGTTTGACTTAAGATTACAAAACGTTGCAAATACTTTCTGAGATAAAGCAAAATAAATCCTATCTGTATAGCATGCAGGTTTATTTCCAGACGTAGGATCTGTGTGTGGATTATGTTAGTTTTGACTAAAAGTAAAACGACAAGTCAAACGAATTGTTTATGTGTAGTGCTTTATATGATTATCAGTTTATTTGTGTGAGTTTGGCGACAACGGTTCCTATAGTAATTTTGTTGCATTGCAGTTCCACCTGTTTTTTCTTGTCCATGAATCAAATCAACAACTAAGTAATTTTGATTGAAATAATAACTTACATTCAGGAACAGCAAAACAACGATAAGTAGAATAATAACTATTTTTTTTAAATTATAAACAATTATTATACAACATATCAACGCATCTTTTTACGCAGAAAACTGACGTCATATCCACAGAGCAATATGGCGTTAACTGCGTCCAGCGTTTTCGTCAAATTACGCGCGAAACATGAAAATGTAAAATTTTTACGCATTTTTATGGCATTAGTCTATTGAAAAATGATTTTTTTTTAGTGGTTTAATAGCATTTTAGAATCTAATTAAGACACTTCAAAAATGGGTGTAATACACTATTCTAAGCACGTTTGATCTCCAGATGGGTGAACACAGGCTGCGGGACATCGTGCCTGGAGGAAGCAGAAGCCCTCGCAGCGCAGACGCCGGTGCGACTGGACCTGCTGCTGTCGCTGGCGCCCGCACAGCCCACCAACTCTAACTCCGTCATGGTGCCCAATGAGGTGCGTGCCCTACAGTCTAGCAAGGATGTACTGTTCAGATATATTAAACAACCTACCAATTATCTGAAGGAGTGGGTCGTCAGGCTGACCCTTCACCGACGCTTAGAAGAGCCGTTTAAAATAAAGTTATGTTTATTTTTTTAATCTATGTAACGATTTTTTTCCTACAGAATGAACTAGGTCCAGAGGAGAGCGGCACAGACCTCACAAGCTCAACATCGATGGCTCACATTGAGCCCAGCAACTCGGCCGAGAAGAGGATCCTGGACTTAGTTGCAGGTATACACATTAATTTATGTTACTTATCGTGTTCATTACCATAGAATAAGTTAATTGAATTTCAGCGTAGAGCGCAAAACAGAGGATTTTCTTGATGACTTGACTTGGATAATAATACTGATTATATGTCTTGAAACTGTAAGGGCGCTCGAGGAACTCCGAATGGCCATTTCATGTCTGCATCACCATAACATCTTGCACATGATTAAAGATACCGATAATAGAATGTATTACTATTATTCAATGTCTTCCAGAAAAGCCTCTGCCCTATGCGGTACTTTGTGGTGATCATGAGGAAATTACTTTTAAAGATGTTATTTCCCTAAGTTTAATCAATGCTTGTTTACACTTTACACAAATCACTACATATTGTGAAACAAAGTCCCCCTACGCGTCTGTCTGTCTCTCTTCGAGATAAACTCAAAAACTACTGAACGGATTTTCATGTGGTTTTCACCAATAGACAAAGTGATTCAAGAGGAAGGTTTAGGTGTATAATTTGTTAAGGTTTCGTGTAAATTAGTTATCGCGGGCGAAGCCGCTGGCAAAAGCTAGTCTAAGTGTAAAAGTTAGTTAATGTAATGTTCTTATTTCCATAAGACTACATCATAAGCCTTATATTCTCAGAGGGTGGCGAAGACGCAATAAAGCCATCGCCAACTCGCACCATCGTGTCGGCGTCTGACAACAAACGCAAGTTGGAGCTCGCCATGTCGGCTAGCGGGTTGCAGAGGAAGAAGGAGAGGGTGGCTAGGTCTGTGACGTACTTATTATATTCTATTGCTGGAAATTTGCTTCTTCGTTGGCGAAAAGTTATTTAATTAAGTCGAGGCACCCGCCTTAAATAACTGTAGTCTGAAAAATTCAAGTTTTCTTTCGTTTTTTCTAGTTTGCAGGTCAGTGTCAGGTTGTATGTTCATTAAAATATGATTCGCGACCGTAACAAATATGGTTTTACAGAATTATTATTAATTTGCGGGCTACCCTGGTGCTTCCCCCTTAAGTAATCGCAGTACTGTGCTCGGTTTTCATTATGCCAGTATTTTTGACACAAACTATACAGGATAAGTTTTTATCCAGTGCGCAAACTCATAGAAAACTGCAATGCCCACGCGGTCAAAATGTATAGAACAGCTGATTTTTTTTTGTATAACCGACGAAAAATTTCTGCGCTGTGGGGTCTAGAATGATATGAGTTCATGGTTAAGGTTTGCGCACTGGTTAAAAATTTATCCTGTATATATTTTGCTGTCATGAAAAGCAACGATAAGTATTGTAAAGTTGAAAAATTAACCCAAAGAGACCTTTCGGCCTGAGAAGACCGAATAAAAAACTACTTTGGCTGTGTAAGCAGTAGTGCACATGTGTTCAATGACGAGTTTTTAAGTCTTACTTTGAAATAGTGTGCGTACTTTCTGTTGTCCTTTAGTTAACTGTTCTCTTATATCGATATGTTTTGTTTTAGTTGTGCGAGCATTGCGCCGCAGGCGCCGGTGTTACCTGAAGAGAGCTCACCAGAAATACTTCCCAATGATGAACCGACACTGGCTGATGACAGGGTAACTATGTCGCTATTATATAGTAATTAACAGAACTAACTTAAAATGTGCGTCAAATAAGCTTTAATTTAAGTATTTTCATTGTGTATACTCACTCATTTGATTAACCATAAGCGTTAAACAGAAATTAGTGATCAATTGAATTCTTTTCCGTAATTGAAAATATTGATTACTATAATTCAAGCAAAAAATTTAAATTTTTCAAGATCTTCTTACCATAACGATGGCAAAAATAACAACAATTTTTTTTTTTTCAATATGAAACAATATTAAATATTGGCATTTTCTTGAAAATGGTAGCGCCAAAGACATATCTAAAATTTAGATTTTCAGCTTTTTAGAACTAGTCTCTTGCGGTCAGTTCTTACACAGTTATTTCATTTACCACTTTTTTCCCAGGCAATAACACCAAACCTAAAATCATCAGCGACTATCACAATCCAACCGGCACCAGTGGAGCTAGTACGAGACCTAACAAAGGACATAATTAAGGAGCCGCCTAAAGAAGAGGAACCTGTTGAGAAGCCGACCAAGCCGCGCGTCGTTATTAAGAAAAAGACTTCTCCTACCAAGACTGTGGAGGAGAAACCGGCGGAGAAAGTTGAGGAGGCTAAGGTATGACAATTTGGATAATATTGCGAGCCTTTGTAAGTTATTTTAGGAAACTGTGTTGATGATGGTATGGAGAAATGAAATAAGCTTTATTATGAATCCACAAACTAAATATCAATTTTATCCTTTTTTCAAATTGGTTCAAATATACCATGATTTTGCAAAATGAGTCGTGTAAATTCTTGTTTTTTATTTTATATCATTTTTTTGTAGGATAAAAGTCTTTTCCAGTCTTGGCACAACTTCAGGTTCTAATAGAATCAGGTGCCTTCATACGAATAATAGATCCGTTAAATCATTTGTATCCGATAGAATGATACTTTTTTAATATTTGTAGTTTGTAATTGTACCCTAATCCAGTACGTTTTGTCCACAGCCACAAGAAGACACAAAACAGAGTGCCGTAGCGTCTGCGGCAGACAAGCTGACGTCACTATCCATAGCACAGCAACCGTCCGCCAACCAGGTGCCCAAACCTAAGAAACTGTCTATACCAGGTAATTTGTATTCATATTGATTACTTTTACTTTATACACTCTTCTTTTCGTTTTTTTTATCTCTTAAATAACATGGGATTTATAACATAACTATCGAAATGCGATTATTTTGGACACCTCCGCCTAATCCTTTTCGATAAAAACAACGTAATTTTGATTTTGTCTTCATGGTTTGTTTTCTCTCGTTCCAACAAAGAACTAGGAGGTTCTCGTTCAGAATGGGAACGTAATACCATAGCGTAAAGTAGAAAAATATATGGATATTGACACTAGGGCACTCGATACAGGCTATAGTAATACGGTACTTTTTTTCCGTTCTGTTTAAACTGACCCTTAAGAGGTGACGGTCATTAATATTAATATTCATTCAAACACATTTTTTTTTTAATTTCACCAGGAGGCAATGTTGGCAGTTTCAAAGATCAGTTCGAGAGGAGAGCTTCTCTTACAACAGCACCTGAAATCAAACGCAACATCTCTAAACCAGGTATGATATAAAACCACTATATCTTAAAAAAATAAAAGCGCCATACTGATCTGTTTTGACGATAATTTTTGTTATTGCACAATGAACTATAAGTAAAGCGCAATAATACTAATGTTGTTGTTTACAGTTGTGTCAAAGATCGCCAAACCCAAAGCTCAGAGTGAAGACCGTGAGTTGCAGTCCAAGACGCCAGACAACGGCACAGTTCGGCTGCAACAAATTGGCATTGAGCCTTCACAGGTAAACGAAACTTTTCCGTAAACCTCTATCTACGTAAAAATATAAATAAAATTCTGGCATTCAGATTCTTAAGGTCCAACGAAGGTAAGCTACAGGCTTGCCTTATTACGCCTCATGGCTGTGATATGAAAGAAATGAATATGACAAAGATTATACAACACATTTGTAGAAACCACGGAACAGTTGATTTGCCTTCAGTTAAGGCCTGAGAGCAGTGCTGGCCCAGTGGTAACGGCCGCGGCTTACGACTTGTAGGTCGTAGGTTAGAACTCAAACAGGCGCTTTAATTGTGTAAATTATTTCGGCTATTTCGCCAATCATGGAACCAATAATTCGAAGACATGTGATATGTACCAACCTGCTCTGGGACCGCATAGTAGACATCAAATAAATTGCAAGAAATGTTGATGATCATGGTACTGTATTATATTATGTATTCTATACGCCTTCGGCCTGACTGTCGATTGTTTTTTAGACTGACAGACGGCAAGTTACTTTGATGACAATTATTCGAGATTTGCATCCATATGAATCACCTGCGATCGTAAAATGCAAATCTGTGTACCAATAGATCCACTGTCATCTGTCAAACACGGAAGTGGTGACTGTTGCAGGATATATTTAGCTATAATCTATTATTGTATCAATTACCTTGAAATGTAGGATAAGAAAAGAATAATATAATTCATTAATTGATTCATCATCTCAGGAAATTGGCAGATGAAGTTCACAACACAAATGATTCACGTTTTATTGTATTATTAAGATTGCATCAGTTCATTGTTTAGTGTATTTGTAGGTAACTAGTATCTCTATTATGCACAAAGCATCAATGCTTTCAATTTATGAATGACATTAAAATTTGAATGCATCAATAATTCACAGTCATTGATATAGTAAACACATCATTAATATTTAAAACAAGCTATGTGATACAACTGCTGTAGCAAACATATGGCAGGAGCTCGCAAGGCAGAAGATCAAATTACCGTAATTAAAAGCGTTCAATATCTAGTCGCAATCTGAGGGGCATTTATATTCAGTCTCAATCGGCCAAAAATATCTATGGTTTTTATACTTTTCTGACAAGTTTTTGACATAACCGTGTCGCTGAGATGAGATTGCGACTAGATTTTGAACGTTTTAAATGACGAGAATTGGCCTTCTGGGGGTCTAAAAAGGCCACTTTGGCACAATCATAATATGATCATATTATTAATCATATTTAAAATCATGAAATTGCCACAAACTGACAATTCATAATATTATCTGCGTTGACAGCACGCAATTCATCTATTTGACAATTTTGTATGGAAATTCGTAAAATGGTCACCAAATTATGAATTGCTTCATTAAAGTAAAATGTCAAATAGCAGAATCATAGGGCAATTCAGGAAACGAATCACTTTTAGAGGAATTGCTTAATGTGGCCTATTTAGACCCGCTGATCTCAGCGACAATAAATGTCAAAAACATGTCAAAAATGTATGGAAATTACAGGTATTTCTGACAGATTGCGACTGAGATCAGACTGTGAACGTTCTTAATATTATACGGGAATTGTTCACCAGATCCTAAAGAAGGAGGTATCGTACCTGATTTCAGTTTTAAGAAAATGCCCAGACAATGAAAATTAATAAAAACCAGCAACATTTAACAATAATACTGCTATAAGAGGTGGTCCCAACCACCTCTTATAGCAGTATTATTTTAATCTTACTTGCAGTGTAAGAAAGAGATGGAGCCATACAGTACATATAGCTCTATTCCTGTTCTGTGTTTAAAGGAGTCATCAATATTATGCGCTTAGTCCAGTGCTGGACATAGGCCTTTCCATATGCTACTAAGTTCTATCCTAGGCCATTCTGCTCATCCATTACCCATCACCCCGTGAAGATACCTATTACCTAGGTTTACTGGGCGCAGTGTGTAGTTGTACACCTGGTACAGTACCCACACACACGTACAGAGACGCCTATGTTTTCCAACAATGATGTGCCACAAAAACTTAGTAACGCATTCAAATATAAACAAAACCCGTGCATGCATCGTCAGCCTGCGCCTACGACCACGGTGTCTTTGGCGCCTGCCACCATTTTATATAGTACTCGAATTGTTGTGTGGTCGTATGTGGCCATAACCATTGGGAATATTGATTGTTATAGTACTAGGAAAATTAGAAGATAGTTGGCCACTAACTTTAGTATTCATTATAAATACCAAAGTTTTAGTGACGAAAATTGAAGCTCTTTTCTTACAAAATTTTTGTTCTATAGTCATGGTTGTGCTTACAAAGTTTCGTAATGTCCGTAAGGTTATATACCATACATCGTGCGTGTATTTGTCGCAGACCCACACTGAGGCGGAGCGGGAATCGAACCTCCGCAGTGGCGTCAAGAAGACAGAGAGTGAACCTTCACACAGCTCCACTTCGGTAGACCCTGCTGTACTGCTGCAAGATGCCAGGAGGTAAGTTGATGTTGATGTTACTGTTATGTTTGAGATGAAGGAAGTCGGTCTGTCATGAAAGCACGGATAGTTTGTCTAGGTGACATTACCGGAACAAGTTCATAAACAGCAATTTTTTTTGTGTATAAATTATAGCGTTCAAAAATTTATATGGATTTTTTTGGGTGGGAAATCATCAAATAACTTCTTCCATACTTCTACTTCTTCTTCTCTGGGTGGAGCAGGAGGCCGTGTCAGACTTTTACTGACTAAAACCATTTATGGTTACACTGACTTAGTGTTTTATTACGAAATTCTAACATAATTATTTGAATATATGGAAAATAAAATGTTAGTTTTCCGAAACGATGCGCAATGTAAGTGTGCTGACTTCACTGAGAACCAGGCATTTTTATGTTCACATACTTAAAAACCTGCAGCAATTAATTTACAGCCATCACAAATATTCGTCGTCATAACCTCACATTCCATCCTTACGTAAGGCAATACGTTACGATATGACTATGACGGATGCTGTTTTCTTATGCATTCTAATTAATGCAGCTGCTATGATGCCAAGCTATTTATTTGCATATGACTAATGTGGAATATAATTCGTAGGAGTCTACAAAACTCTATGGCGAAGTTAGTTGAGGAGAAAGCTGGGGAAGAGAATCGCCGGCGCGCTGCAAGGGATATCATATCGTCTGCTATACGAACAGGTAAAATTATTATTATAAACTATGAATTTGGATTTGTACGTCATATTATTATGGCCTGTAATATTTATAATGTGTAACACGCGCCAATGTATGAGTTGTTGTAGAATTCCTTTGTAATGTTTGTCTTGTAATTTTAACGTTCATTTCACGGTGGCGTTTTTAAGTCATGGTATAATTACTGAAATGCTGCCTTGTCTTTTTTTCCAAATGATTAAATGGTTAAGGGGGAAGCGTTAGGGGAGCCGGCGAAATCCAAATTTCCTTATGTTTTTGGCTATTTGCAGGACAGTGAAAGAGTCATTCAATAGGGTTATATGAACTTAGAGGTTTGGTGATTTTAATGATTATTATTCTGTAAGTAAAAAATTAAGAGGAAAACGTATTCTTTCGGAATATGGCTTTTATTTTTGTTTTGCAATTTGACATTTAGCTCAAAAATGGATGGATGAATGGCGAATGTTGTTCTTTAATTTCGCGGATTTGCCCTAGCGCAAAATTCATCATCATCATCATCATTTCAACCTATAGATGTCCACTGCTGGACATAGGCCTTCCCCAAAAAAATGGGGGGGTTTGCCATAATCACCACGCTTGGCTGGCGGGTTGGCGATCGCAGTATGGTGGTAAAATGCATAGTGAACGCTGCTGCCTATCCTCTAGTAAGTCCCTTAGTCGCCTTCTATGACACCAACGGGAAGAAATTGGAAAGGGAAGCGCAAAATTAGTGATGGCCAATAAGGCTTAGGGTTTTCGGCAGCAAATATAATACAGTGAGATAATTGCAGTAACAGCAGTGAAGTTCATAATCAAATTCTACAGCTGTTACTTGTTAGTTACCACGCCAGTAACAGTTTCTCCCTCTGATTGTTATGCTGAAGAACAAGTGATCTATTTGTATGATGAAATTGTGTCCCCGGTTCAGGCAAGCCCCCCATGCCCTACGGCCGCTCGTCGTCGGCCGGCGTGGCGTCGCTGGCGTCCCCGCCCGGCACGCCGCCCGCGCAGCCCGCGTCCGCACAGTCGCGCGTGTTCCGCACCGAGGCACAGCATCGTGTTGAAGACCATCGTAATGCCAACAGGTAATGATATCTTCCTGTATGCAGACTAGCCGTCTACACAGGTGACATTAAACAGGGTCATATTAGCAAGTGGAACTCCACGCTCATCATCAGGCTACAGCAGTCCATCGCTGCACATAGGCCTCTGCAATTGCACGCCGTTCAGCTCGATTCTCGGCAATTCTCACCTAGCTGCTACCATTCACCCTGCGAACACACTCGAACACTCTAGAACACGTCTACCCCAACGATCATCGGTTCTACAGTTAATATGGCCGGCCCATATTCACTTCAGCTTGCTTATTCTGTGAGCTATGTCGACCACTTTGGCTCTCTGCCGGATCACCTCATTCCAGATTCTATCCCTCAGCGAGACTCCAAGCATAGCTCGTTCCATAGCTCGCTGAGTAGGTACGTGAGTGTCTGTTTATCGTGAATTCTTCTGTTAGATATATTTCTTACGAGTTGAAAACCTCATTTCAAACACTTATGAGCAGTCTAGAAATAAGATTTATTTTAAGTTCATTTAAAGTACTATATAATTGCACTGGAAACTAACCAAAAATCAAGATTAGATTATTATTTGTTCAAAAATAACACTGGTTTGAACACCCTCTTTTGCCAACGCTAGTCTACTGAAATTTTACTACGTTTATACTATTAATACATGGTAATTACCAATTTACGAGGTGGCTAAATACAAAACTGAAAAAAAAAAGTTGGGCCATCCTACTCCACGCGTTCCTGAAAAAAGGGTCTTGTAAGACAGACAGACGAATGGACAACGAAGTGATCCTATAAGGGTTCCGCATTTTCCTTTTGAGATACGGACCAGCACCTCAGCAAAAATCATCACCATACTTCCCTTCTTCCAATTTATTTGGGGTTGGCGCAACATGGCTTAATCTTTCATACTTCTCTATTAATCGTCATCTCGGTAGTCGCCCCCTTTATGACCATAGCATAATTCACACAGTAACCATAGTGTCTTTGATCTTCTCCTACTCTTGTAGCCATCAAACATTCGTACCCAAAACTTTCCTTACGACATATGCTTCATTCCTCCTTATCACATACCATGACAACCGTTTTCCACACAACTTTTCAGTTACTGGTGCTAGTTTCAAACTTCCTCATATGTACCCATTTCTTATTCTATCCATTCCTGTAACACCACACATCTCTCTTAGAATAAAGTCAACAAAAATGTCAGTCAAGTAATTTATTTCAAGTAGACCGTCAGTGGCGGATTTACACATTTGCCGCCGGTAGGTTACTAAATTTTTGCCGTCCCTACTAACTCTTTTGAATTGTATTACTGAAAAGCTATTGGAATATTTGAAAAATTCATATTCACAATTAGTGTACTTTACACAGCGTTTAGTAAGTTTTAATATAGATATTGGAGTACCTATTCGGTATACTTACTGTAAGTAGTAGGTAGGTACAAAAATATTGTAATTTTGTTAAAGTTTCGAGACTTTTCTCCGCGTATATAACTAATAATGTTTTTTTTGCTTAATGTAAAAAAAAAAATGGAGCCAATTGCCGCCGCCCTAAAATTTGCTGCCCTAGGCTCCAGCCTGCTGGTCAATCCGCCACTGTAGACCGTTAAAGGGAGCTTTAAAATGTTAACATTTACAAGGAAAGTATTATACTTTAGTAGCTCGTTCCAAAAGGTATTTTCGTATGCATTCGACGGGTCTAGAAACTCCATAGTTCATATAATAATAATCTCTTTCAAGTTTTTGTTTCCACAAATGCTCTCTTTAACGGACTTACAAAAAGGAGGTTCTCAGTTTGACCTGTATGTTTGTCCGCGATTATCTCGCGTTTGGCTGAACCGATTGTGATGCGGTTTTCAGAAAAGTATTTGTTATATATTTATTATTTTAATTTGCCCTTGTCCTAGTGGTCGCGGCGTGTCAGTAGAGCGTATCATCCCCATCACGGTGGCCGCAGGAGAACCCGCGTCCCCGCCGCCGCTGCCCAGCATGCCGCCTCCACCGCTAACGCCCGTCACGCCCGGCACGCCGGCCACGCCCGGCACGCCCAAGCCTGTGCCTACAGCTGCTCCTAGAGTCACGCCGCTCAGGTAACACTGCTGTATAGTTGTCCGTGGAGCGTATAATAACATCATGGTGGCCGCAGTGGAGCCTGCCACTTTTTCCATATAAACATAAAAGTTTTCTAGAAAAAAAATATCGATTTTAATATTTTTTTAATTGATCTATCTATCCGTAGATCTATTAACCTCAAAGGTCGATCGAAATAGGTCCACAGAGTGGATTCATTGTAACATCTCATTTGTATCCTGCAGGCGGCTGGCATCTACCGAATCTGGCAGCACAAGCGAAGCCTGCAGCAGTCCAGGCGAGCCCATCAAGAAGTCTGCGCGCGAGTTCATCATCCCCATCGCGGTGGAGGGCAAGGGCTACGTCACGCCGCGCCAGCGCTCCCTGGAGCCCGAGGCCGGCGCGCACGTGCCCAGCGTGCGGCACCATCGCACGACCAAGCCGAGGCGCATCAGGTACTTATAGTCAAATTATTTTACCCTCGAAAGCTTGATTCCTAAAAGCGACGAGCGACAGGCACGGTTGTTCTTTTTGATTGCTGCATTTTTTAAGAGTGCAAAACCCAACTTTTGTACAAGTAATATCAGTGACCCTAAGACTAATATCCCCTTATTATAAAACGTTGCCTAAAGTTAAGAGATGTTTAAACGTCAAAATTGTATGGTTAAACAGACGCTAATCATTATTTAACTTTAAGTAGCGTTTATAAATATGGAGGATAATGTGCAACCGTCGATGAGGGCTTTTAAAGAACTTCAATTTAAACAAGCAACGTTGCACTCTTTACTATACTTTCATCATATTTCTCATATTGACTTGTCCGTGTTTCCCAGCAGCCTAGTAAGCGGCGGCGAGTCCGAGGAAGAAGAAGACGCGCACATGCACCGTCTGCGGCCCAGCCGCGCCGCGCGCGCCGAGTCCGTGAGCTCCGGCGAGGACGACGAGGAGGACGAGGGCTTCCACCTGCTCACTGCTGAGAACCTCTTCTCCACGCTGCTGCATCGGGTGAGTCACGCGAAACTCCTACGGGAGGGCAGCTGAGCTCGTCGGAACAAGCAATACATTTGTACTATACCTCTACTCGGGAAATACCTTAGAACGTTTTTTAAAATGTTCCGTTGAATAAATGTGCGGGTCGAAAAGATGTATGAAAATCAATTATAAAGGGCTGTTTTTTTTTATGTAGGGCAGCTCATCTAATTAAATATAATAGAATGCCAGAAGACAAAAAGCTTTTATCACGCAACACATTCTGCAAAATAAATACAAAAATGTGTATTCCGTGTACTATAAAAGTCTATGTTGCGGTGTTCTGGCTGTAGTTGAAGCCGAATTTATGAAACAAATGTTAGAAGCGGACGTTACTCCGCGACAGTTGAAGTGAAGACTGAGGATAATTTTTCATGACGTCTAACGTAGATCCCCTTTCATCTTATTTGGCACGTGTGCCGCATTTCTTGGTTTATTGGTCATGTTTTCATTGGTCTGACTCATGCTTTAAGAGTTTAATCTCTATTTACATTCATTTATTCTTCATGTTATTTTTCCTGTACCTTACAGGTTCGAGCACTGACGAACCGTCTGAACGGCGAGGAAGGTCCCGGCTTTAGTCAGCACTCACTATTCAACAACCTGCAGTCGCCGTTCTTCAACAGGTAAAATACTTAACTTTCCACAGGTATGGCTTCGCTATACAATTACTAAAAAATATCTAAAACAAATAAATAAATGAAAGTTAAAGATTAAAGATCAAAACCTGATATAACAGGATACTTTTAAATGATTATTATTAAAACTCTTTGTTAAAATGTGCATTCAAAATTCATCTTTGTATGCAGCTTTTTAATATATTCCCTAGTCATACAAAATTAAAAATATATTTAAAATATAATAATAATTTCATAGACTTATTAAAATTACATAATTATCTATAATGTAAAGTTGAAAATCGTCATTTTCAGCTTAATTTATATTTTAAATTGATAACATTTCTATTCCTGAAGTTTGATTATAACAATGACACAATTTAATGAGTAATTTAACAAGTATGCTTAAAGTTTTCATTTCGCAAATATAATCAATACTTTAATGAATACAAGTGAAAAATCGCATGTAATTTTATCGTGATTTTCCGACTAAAATAATGTTAATTTTATGCATGCAGCCCCCACTTACCAAGGAGAAACTTATTGTGAGTATACTTTCATCAATTTATAACTACACATTACGATAACACGTTCATATTTTAATATTTAATGTTTCAATGACACTGTAAAACGTATTATGATTACATGCAGCACTCATAGGTATGTGGAAAGTAAAAGAAGTGTGTCCGAAACGTAAGTTTATATGAGTTTACATACACTTAAAACATAAACAAACATACGACTTTGAACTGAAAGACATTATACACACTCTACCAGTGCAGTAGTGCGGGTGTTCCAAAGCGCTTTTCAATTAGGTCCTTTTAGTACAACGCACTCCTGCACTGAATTATGTACGCACGGCAAAAGAGATAACTGCGATTCACGTATCATATTTGTAACCGAATAAGAATAATAGTTAGTAGGGACCAGTGGCCCTAGTGTGTTTCTTTTAACCATATCGATCTAACGCATCGAGCGCGTTCGTCGCTCCGATTGGTCCCGGGTTTGCGAAGGACCTGTCGGAGCGCCGAACGCGGTCGATGAGTTAGATTGAGATGGTTAATAGAAACTCGCACTAGGGCTTCAGAACGCCAATTCCCCTATTTAAAAACGATAAAAATCTAGTCCTTATCTCGTCTCAGCGACAGTAAAAAACCATTTCAAATATATAGGTAAGTAAAGGTAAAAAATATCTGTAGTATTTTTGACTGATTGACACAGAGACACTCAACGTTCTTAAAAATATGGTAATTGCCCTTCTGTTATTGTTGATCCTGAAAAACGGCAAGTGTAATACATATTTATGCAAATGCATACTATAACGAAAGTTATCTCTTGTGCCTCTCTACAAGGCCTTATTCCCAACATCTTTTTCAAGTTGTTTTAATCTCAATTTGCGTGTACTCCAGACGCGAGGGCTGGGGCTCCCGCGACATGCACGCGGACTTCGACTCGATGTTCAAGCCGCGCACGCACATGCCCCGAGGTGAGTCCGCTTTGCACCCGCTTGCTACCCGCGCACGGGGAAAACGTTGCCAATGTCACGCTCACGCCTGAGGCATGCACCGACACACACACTTTCAACATTTTGTTGGTGTATTTTCTATATATTTTTTTTATAAATAGAAGAATTGTATCTTAAGTTTTGTCTAGAGAATATTTTTTTAAGCAAAATTGCATTTAAATACTTAACGTAATATTTTAGTCGATGTTTTTTTGTTGCCATTTTTAAATAATGTTTTAATGTAGCTTTCGCAATATTCGAAATACACACAAATTCCAAATGTAAAAACATGATTGTTCATTCAAATTGATATAAAAAATCTATTTCCAAGCAATCCACACTATTCAAATAATAATACAATTAATTGATTAAACCACAATATTACTCAACAAAGACATTTAAATTGTTGCACATATTGTATTTTCTATTCGAATTTTTCCAAATTTTTTGTATAAAACACTTGATGTTATGTAAATTCCACAGTACGTTTGGCATAGCAGCATGAAAAGCAGTTCATCAGTTACTCCTTATTTCGAAGTGATTTTTATACATGTTTTGAGTTATTCATAATTCTTGACATGTTAAAGAAATCCTAAAGCTTTATCATCTTTTTGTCAACATCATCAGACTTAAATTTAAGCATAGTTTAGTCATGTAAACGTATCGAAAAGCATTATTGATATCTTATAGTTTCTTTTAAATTTGTAACCTTAAGGTGAATCTAGTCCAAATTTTTCCTATACAAACTTCGGGAGTGTATTACTCCACTGTTCGACAATGTACACAAAAAGTTAAACATGGTATGGTTTTGTCTCATTATTAATATTGTCTGTACGGAAACAGAATACTAAAATAAAAAGCCATTAAAAAGTTAAGAGCCAACAAAGATTCGTTTTTCTTGCTAATTTAACCTAACTTTGGGCGTATTTAAGTAATAAAAGAAGTGTAAAATCTCCAAACCAAGTTGGTACCGACAAAGCTCAAATATTGAAAAGCCTCAATAAACTTTATTAGTCATTGATTTATGTAGTGGTCTTTTCGTAAAACCCGATTTTCCGAAGAACTTTTAACCGCCTGTGTTACTATAAATGATCCTGCACCTCACTCTATAACGTTGTGCGTGTAGACTAGCGTCTAATAGCTCATCACTGATACTACCTCTGTCGGACACGATGCCTGGTGAGACAGCGTGCTTTTTAGCCAGGCCCATCAGTGAGTTCGAGCTCGCGACTAGATTCCCCTTAGTAAAATATACAGCTGCTTGACACAGAAGGCACTAAGTGATTCTTTGTGGTTCTCTAACCACCGTTAGCATTGGTCTTACCACCTCGCTACTGTTTGAGCAGGATTTTATACAAACATTCTAAATTTATTTTATTATATTGTTTAAACTTTGATTATAAAACGAGAATTAGGAAAACTTTTTACCTCTGGTGATTGATGCTGACAAAAATGATAAGGTATCCTATACTTCGCAATAAGGGCGTCGCGTCACCGTCGCACTGCAACTCGCAAGTAGTTAGTGCCGCCTCGCACGGTCACCGACACTCACAAGAAAGCTAGCTTCACTAAAACAAATAAATTAACTCTCAAACCATTCCATGAAGTGCCCCGAATATACGCCACCAACGAACTACAGTAATCATTGCCTCCGATATTCGCGACGTTTTCCACCGTCGACATCGTGTTTTTTTCTCTCAATTAACATCAATGTCATGTATGATAGACTATCGATATAACAGCCAGTATGGCAGACGTACCTACAGTCTATTATATATCTAGTGTTCTTAGAGTTCATTAACATTGTTTTAATTAATAAAGTTAACATTTTTTTTGCATTGTAGTGTATTATTGTATTCAAATTGCATTCTTTGTGCAGGTGTTGACTTTCTCCTACCCGCTAACACTAGCAGGAAAATGTTGCGTTGCTCTCGATTATCATAAATATCAGTTATTTCAGTTGCATTGCATGAAGTGGACGTACAGGACATTTCACATGTCGCATCTCCTGTGCCAATGCAGTACAATTTTTTTATATAAAGTAGATTAATTAATTTCTTTTATTCTTTTTTGAACTGTCGACAATTTTCAGTGATAAGTAAAATTGAGTAATAAAAATAATGATGCAGCGTGACAGTTAATTAATTTGTTTGTCAAGTGATCATGGCATACATGTGTAGATAGTGGATGTGGTAGCACTCGATGTTGGGCGACACGTATGTCAGTATAGCGATCATGTCACGGGTCCATCCGCTACCGGGCTGCGACAACTGCAGCCAGACTAGCGAGCGCTCGAGGTGGCTCAGCGAGTGAAGCGGTAGTGAGCTTGTGTTGGTGTGGTTGCAGTTGGGTTGCGCGTTACACTGCATGCTCCGACCAAATCTTCACTTCACAGCGGCACCAGCGCCAACCACAAATCTGCCACAAACGCCACACAAGAATAGGTACTAAACTATATTTATTTCTTCATTTATGTGTTTTGTGTTCCGCACCGTGCGCCGCGGCTGTTATCAGATAGCCTCTACTATGTGAAATATATCGCTGAAGCCATAATTTAGTACGCATTTGATAAACTATTATCCCTACAGAAGCAACATTTTAATGCATTCTTTTGTGATTTGTTTTCGCATACTTAAAGCTTAACGTTTGACCTAATTTGACTAGTCAGTATTTAGTATTTGTAGATATGTATTAACTTTTAACTGATCGCATCGATGTTTGCATCATTCGTGGATTTACTATGGGCGCACAGAGCCTTCCGTCTTATTGTACTCGATCTCTATCTAAAGCTCAAACAAGGAGGTTCCGCTCGTAGCTCCCCTTCGTTCTCGATCGTCGAGCGGACGCAAAACAGATTTACAATACCGGCACTGTAAATATTCCATGACAGCGAGCGTTCTGCATGATCGAAACGTGTGTTTTTCGATTAAATTTCAGGTAGTAGTAAGAAAACCGGTAAGCACCGTACCGGGCCTCAAAACGCGGAATCGAACGTCGAAAGCGGACTAGACCTGTCGGACTTGGACCTGAGCTCGATCGAGTTCTCGGAGCGCGAGATGCGCGCGCTGTCGGGCCTCACGCCCGCGCTGTCGCGCCGTCTGCAGCGCCAGCTGCTGGCGCACCTGCCGCCCGCCGCCGCGCGCACGCTGCGCCGCACGCTGTCGCTGCACGCCGCGCCCGCGCGCGCGCCCGCGCCGGCGCGCTCGCTCTCGGCCGACCACGACCAGGCCGCGCCCGCTGCGCCCGTCGACCTTACCCTGCCTACCGACCAGCCCGCCCCGCCCGCTGCCGTCTCTGAAATACCTAAAGAAACAAAGGAAGAAAGTCCAATAGATGCTACTACACCACAGTACTCAACTCTGCCGCGGCCGCGAAGACGGTCTAGCTCGCGGGAGGTAACTCCATTGCTGGCCGCAGTCGACGTGGAGTGTCCGTCGCCTAATTCGCTTATCCGAGAGCCACTCGTGACGCGACCGCGCGACCGGCCCCTGCTCAGTAAATACTTGACCCCGGAGCGGGCGTTGTCGCTGGACGATACGTACGGCTCGGACGGCGGCAGCGGCGCGTCGGAGCCGAGCAGCGCGGCGTCGCAGGGCGCGGCACCGAGCGCAGTGTCGGGCACGGCACCGGGCGCGGCACAGGGCGCGGCGTCGTGCGCGGCACAGAGCGCGGGGTCGTACGCGGCACAGGGCGCAGTGCCGGGCGCGATGCTACGGCGCCACTCGCTGCGCGCGACCAGCGCCGACCAGCCACGCCGGCGCGTGTCGCGGTTCCTTCGCTCAGACTTTTTCGATTCCCCGCCGGAAGAGAACCTTTACGAGCGCCAACGAAAAGAAAGAGAGTTGGAAACCCAGAAAATCTTGCGAGAAATCAGAGAAAAGAGAAACAAATCGCAAGAGGCGGCGGCCGCGAAGAGTCCCATAGACGTAGCTGATGCTCCACCGGTGTTCAGAGATGACGTTACCGCTACCAAGAAATGTCTCTCGCCCATCGGGCTCGTCAGCAGCAAGGAACGCAGTAGGTCCAACACTCCATTTTTCCCGATCCTTGATAACATCAAAGAAACCGCAGTGGATTCGTCCGCATCGACGTCGAACTCGAAACGTTACACTAATTTGGAAAACTCAAGACAAAAAACAATTATCGATGAAAACTCTAGTAAAGATTCCAGATTGATCCGACCCAAAAGCTACCCTGTGAAGACTTTAGATTCTATAGATGAGCCCAATGAAAATGTACTGCCTGAAAATTCGTTTAGTAGAGAATATGATAAAGAAAGGTCTTTGCCGAGGGAGTCAAAATTAATAAGACCGAAAAGCTACCCTGCAAGTAGTCCATCGCCAGAAAAAGTTTATATTAGTCGTAACGTTAAAGTAGAAGATTCTAAAGATACTTCATCGAAAGATGAGATAATCAATCCTGAAATTAAATCTGATGTAGAAGTAAGTTTCAGTATTACCTTGCCTAAGAAAAAACCAGAAATAGTGACAAAATCCGATTCGGTAAAAAATAATTCAACGCTTGAACAAAGTACCGATACAAAAACGGAAACAGATATAAAATCTAGTGACACCAGTTTGTCTTTGAAAAAGTATAGTATAATCAAAAACAGAGACAATGATAAGTCTGAAAGGACAGAAGCTAAAACAGAAAACAGTATGACTGTTCCAAATGGCCGACCATCGGTTGACGTTGTGAAAGTTACATCTAACGGAGACACTAACCACACAACTGTGGATCAGTCGTCTAAGAAAGACGAAATTAACATAAAAACTGGCGAAACTGATCAAACAGAAAAGAAGGGCACAGTAAAGAAAAAGATTATAAGAAAAGTTTCATCGAAATCTAAGACTGATTTAGGAAGCAACCATGAAACGAGTGATGCTAAAACAACTGAAAAGAAGAAAGTTACAAAGAAAGTAAAGGAAAAGGTTGCCGATGAGGATGGTACGAAATCAACAGTCACAAAAAAGAAATCTGTTTTGCAATCAATAGGTCATAAGTTAGAAAGGTTTGCATCTAATAATAAATCTAGCTCTCCAGAAAAGGGGGCCGAAAATAGTGTAAGGAATGAGACGAAAAAAGATAGTTCTAAGTTAAGCAGATTGCAACGAGAGCAATCGGTGCCCGTCAACGTAGAGCCTACTACAGAATCAAATCTCATTAAAAGAGCTGTCACACTGACTGATGTCGCCGCTCTGGAAACTCCGCAAGCACCTCAAAACAAAACTACCGTTTCAAAAGTATTGGGACTCTTTAAAAAATTCGAGCCCAAGGAAAGATCAAAACCGGTTGTTGAAAAATCACACTCCGAAAGTCCTGAACAACCATATGACTGTAATTGTAAAACTGAATCTAATCCTGAACCCAGTGCGGACAGTCTTGATAAAGACAAACCTCGCAGACCAACGTCGCTACTGTTGAATGGTCTTGGACGCAAAAATAAATACGGGAGAACCTCTAGTGACAGTGTTTCCACATTATCCGTAGATAATGATGATCAGCCTGCGTCTAAAAAGGAAAACGAATCAAAGAACATTAGAAACAGTTTAAAATTAGATTTCTCTAGATTGCCAAGAGTTAAGAAAATAGTTCCTACTAATCCTGTGATAGAACCTCAAATTATGAATATTTCCTCTGTTGACGGTGAGACTGAAAAGAAAGATATTCCAGAGAAGAATGCCGCGCATGTAGACAGTAGCACACATACTGATAACACGGAGGCACAGAGTCGCAGTCGGTCGCGAAGTAGGTCAACTATTTCAAACTCCGAGTTGAAGTCTGATATTAGTGCTGATAATAAATTTTCCGATAGAAATCCCCTATCTCCTTCTGAGAATACCACAGTACACCTCCGAAGTCACGATTCCACCACACCAGAGAAAGAAGACATTGTCGATAGAATACGTAGGAAAAGCTTTTATTCAAGATTCAACGAAAAAAAACAACGACGAAAGAGTAGTTTAGTGGGCCCTGGAGCAGCCGAGTACGACCCGGTCGCTAGAATACACTCCCAACCGACCGACACTAAGTACGACGTGTCGCCTACATCGCCGCTCACCTACGACTTGTCTCCGCTGTCTCCAGGGCTCTCCGTCTCGTCTGACTTGTCGCCGTCCACGGAACGCTATAGATCTCTTTTAACCGAACTGCCTGTTAACACTAGGAGTAACTTAAGGTTTGAAAACTATGGACTGAATGATAAAATTGATACTTATAGATCTCTCGATCGCAACGACTTTAGAAAATATCCGGGGAGCAGAAGTTATTTAGACTACGACCAACCGTCCTCGTACGGTGCGAACCGGTACTCCAGAACGAAATCCCTTTTGGACAGCTCCGATGGAACTGAGGATAATAGTCTTGTCAATTCGTTGAGAGATCCGCACAAATACAACAGAACTATATCAATGTATTCGCCTGGTAACTATGCTACTTATAGGCCAAAAAGAACTACTCGCAACTCTGCGATTATTTTGAAAGAGAGCGAAAAAGAAAAGAGCCCAGAAAACATATTGGAAAAAATAAGGCAAAGAAAAAAGATATCAATCAGCGTAACCAGGAAACCGGATGCTGAGAAGGAAACACTGCCAAGGTGTGTATACTTTTGTACTTACATGTCACGTAAATAATTTAAACTTAATAACTTTCCCAAAGTGAAAGATAATACGATTTTATTCTGTGCACGCTTCACGCTTCCGAATTAAAGTTTATAGCACTAATGCTTTAAAAAGTTTTACATCCTATACATAAGCAAACGAAGAAGTTTTGTGAAATATGTAAAATACTAGAATGCCTCCGAATGTAGATAGTAGATCTAATATTCACTTTTACTGAGTCCACAATGATATTGCTCGTAGAGAACTCTCAAACAGAATCACAGCAGCTACCAACATCATTTTAACGTTCAGTCATATGACAGTAGAATTAATATTGTTAAATGTAATATGCACTTCATATTTGACACATCACAGAGCAATACAAGAGGAAGAAAAACGCCGAAGAAGTGTACTTAGCAGCCACATAACGTGAGTGTAATGTTTCAGATCCAATATCTCACCGAAAGGCGACCGCGAAGGCGACGGTGCAGAATGCTCTGAGAAAGTTGACTGAGAGGAATTATTGATTGTGCAGGATATAACTTGATTTTGTGATTTATATAAGCATTTTTAACAATTAACTTTGCGAACATATTGCGAGGACACTGTAGGGGTAGGTAGGTGTATCTGACGGGAATTGATGCTTTCATTGTTTTTGTTATAACTTATTTACAATGTCATTATAGTCTTTTATTAGTGTTGATCTAATCGAGGCTGTATCGATACTCTTGCCAAACGTAGCATATACTCACGTGTTTTAGATTTCATGTAAATTAAAAGAATCTCATCACCGACAGAAGACTGTCTTTAGTGGCAAATTTAGGTAGTACTTATTGACATGAATCTCTCACTGAATTCAAAGTATCCTAAAAGTCATGCAAAAATTAGAATTAAATGTTACTTGAACATTTCCGAATGTTAGGCATTTGGATTATCAAATCAAATTAATTATAAATAGAGTGTAGCTAGTTTCAAACAAGTTCATCAAATTACAACAGATAGTATTTATATATTGTTTTGTATGAACTTTGTTGGCTTTCTCCAAAGCGCGGTGTCCAACTACCGCACATTTGATACAGCTTTTTAAGCTGAACAGATTTTGTTACTGTTAATAAATATACGATTGACTATTGAAGTGTAATAATATATTTTGCAAAGAGTGGACTTTTTGTTAAGTGTTTATTGTAAATTGATTGTTATGTGCCTTTATAAAAAATAAGTGACTGGATTTGATATAGTCCATTTTATTGAAATAAATAAAATGACACAAATTTTAGAGTGTGTTTGCACAAATACGTTTTACTCAACATTATTATTACTTAACTATAATTTTTCTTAGTTACTATCTATTTACATTTTTTTATGTGACCCTAAGTCAATTTAAGTTTAAATATTTATCATAATCAATAAAGTATTGAATGCTAAGTCACGACGTAACAGTAATCGAATAGAATGGTGCTTAGATGATTTCATTAGGAGTAACTATTTATAGACCGGACTTGTTATAGACTCACACAAAATGTGTATATTTTTAGCAATAGCGTTTTCAGTTTTAAATGTGTTTTTGTAAGCTGCAGCTGTTTGTTCCACTCAATTAGTATTGTATACGACGTGGCGTGATTGTAGCGCTAATCGTTTCTCATTATTATTTTGCTGTACAAGTCAGGGCGCGGCTAGCTAGACATCAAAGGTGTTAACTGTTAAAAAGCAATAACTTTACGCAAATCCGTTCATCTTCGTAATTTCGAATCTATTTATTAATTTTTATTAGAATTGAAAATTATTTATTGGTGTGTGGTGATTTTTAATGTTTCTCTTTTAGTCATAGTTACCGCGGTGACATTGGAACTGTGATTCTTATGATTGATATTAAATTTGCTACCACACACGTTTTGTATTGAATGTGAATAAATTATATAGTTAAAAGTGTGTTTTGTTATTTAAATCGTCGTCCCAGTTGATGGAAAAAGTTGTGTAGGCATTTCGATCTCTACAGAACTAAATACTTTCGAGCATGCGAAAGGTATAAACATTGTAGCATGACTGAAGTGGCTTAAGGGGGTTTATTTATAAATATTGTTTAAAGGTAGGTAATGATCAGCCTGTTTAACCATACATTTTTGACGTTTAAGTCTTGTTAGCTTTAAGCAACGTTTATAATTATAGAGGTGTAGGCCAGGTTCCCACTACGCCGGACCAACAGATTTACCGGCATGACAATGCTGTCGGAAGAGCTAGTGTCTAAAGAATTTAACAACAAAGCAAACAATTGTTCCCACAGTGCCGGACCGGCAGATTTGCCGGAAACCGGCTCTCGGACAATATTGTTCACATTACACCGGATCCCACAAGAAATCCGGACAGTCAAGTGCTCACCTCAGTTGCGAGGGGAGCACAGGCGGGGCCAGCGGGTGACATAGATACCGGCGCAAACTCGTTCACATTACTTCAGTCCGGGTGTTCTGCCCGTGCTTCGCAGTGACAAAACGCTCGGTTAAAATGCCGAGCTCGGTGTTTTTGCCCGATCCGGCATAATGTGAACAGCTTTACTTAAATTCTTTAGCCACTAGCTCTTCCGGTAGTTTTGCCATACCGGTAAATTGCCGGTCCGGCGTAGTGGGAACCTGGCCTAAGCTCTCATTTCCGTGTTCCCGTACACCAGTCTCTGAACAATTAAAACTTAGCTGTGCGGTTGTTGGTGCTGATCTCGGACCTTGGCCTACCTTTAGCTGATTGTATACTGGCATAGGGTACCTACGCATAATGCCGTAAGCCGGAATGCAGTCAGCCGGACGACCGCTCCGGTCGTTCTGAGCGCTGCGGCCTGATTGACGGCCAGCCGGACGGTTGCTATACACACTACGCGGATAGTGCTAATTTGCGGCCTTGACGGTGTACGTGTTCACAGACGCTCGCGCATTTTATTGATGACAACAAATTTAACTATGGATTTCGATACAGAAAAAAATATAATTGAGATACAAAATAGGCCTTAGGTTTATGTAACGCGAGTAAATATAATAAACAGCTGCGACTTCTTTGACGTCCATCTTGGAAATGAGTCGATCCAACCGCAAACCACGACGGTTTCGTTCCCGTTGCGGCTACCCGCCACCCGGCTAACCGCATTTCGGCTAACTGCATAGTGCGTAGGTACCTTTATAGAAGAGGTTGACCTATATATGATGTAGGCACGTCAAAGTGTCAGGTATACATATTATAAACAAGGTTTGTTAGAGAAAATAGTACTAAGCTGGAAGTGTTTTCAAGTGTAAAAAATGCCCCATGTTACTCGAGGTAGGCGCAACATGTGTTCTTCCATTGTCCCCGGTCAGCACTCACGTTATCTATAGTTCACTCCCTTGTCTTTCATATCATTCCTCACACAACCCATCCATCTTTTCTTTCGCCTGCCTCTCCCTCACCATCCATCAATATGGATGTGATATAAATAATTGTTGTTTTTAAAAGTCAGCTAATAAATGAAACGCAAATTAAGTATACATATTTTGGTATATTATTATGATATTATTAAGTACGAGTATTTTAATAAAAATAAATCTCAATCAGTACACATTTGGTATTATTATTATGTTATTAAGTTGATATTAAGATGTAGTACCAGTACGGGTATATTAATATTAGGTCGGTACACTATATAATGGTTGCAAAATACGAGCGCGCGTCGTTTGACTTTTAAGCCATTGACATAAGGGTTAAACTGCTATGAATAACGCGCGCTGGTGTAATGCTACAACTGTTTGGTATATTCAAAAAGTTATCTGAGAAAATCTAAACAAATGGATCAGACAATGAACATGTGGATGCCAATTTGTAGTGGCACTTACCACACTACAAATCGAGTACTTTGATTGTATTATTCGAATATTTCAAAACCCGACATTCTAATTTTAAATCACCTTTATAGATGTGTTTCATTTGACAGGTTCAATTTTATAACCCGAATTTTCTTGGATGATGTTTCATTTACAATTTATTAATATTATTCAAACAATTTGTTAGAAAAAGTGGTGTAATATAAAGTTGAAAACTTGTAAGGTTGAATTTCACCAATGAAACTTGGCGCGATCAGTACACTAAACCGCGTCCAAGAACTGTCAGTGTCAATATTATATAACAATAAAAATGCTGACAGCGCTTGAATGCGGTTGAGATGCGTTCATTTTCATTGGTGATATTCACCTAAATACAGATTAATGGATTACTAATTCGCTTCAGTAAGTGATTGTCTGAACAGGGTTTATTTACACTTTAGACTTTACACACACAGAAATTATTGTGTGTTTTTATGCGGCGATAGATTGGAGCTCTTGGAAATACTTGCTGTCTTTATCTGCCAGCTGTTCGAGGATTTCGTCGATATCTGAGTTCGGGAACCGTTCCACCCACGATTTGATCATACCTTCGGCCGTGGCTGGGTAACGCTTCAGGTCTATTTCCTCACCTGAAATGACAAGGGTTTTAAGGATTCATAGGGCGTACTTTGACTTTGCTAAGTAAACTTTCATACGAATATGAACCTTATTTTTACGCGAATAATAGTTTTAATAGTTCATATTCGTGTAAGCGAATGTGAGCAAGCCTCCCTTGCTAATATATTTCGTTCTATTTTATCTAAGGGACTGACACCGACCTCTAGATAATGCAATTCATGATCGCGTGTCATGTGGCTCTCATGTTATTGTAATTCGTAGTAATATTATAAATTCGAAAGTAAGTCGTTTCTGTATGTTACCTCTTCTCGCCCAAACCACTGAACAGATTTCTATAAAATTTGGCACAGAGATAGATCCTGGGGAAGGATATACCTATACTACTTCTGGTTCCACGCAGGCACGTCCCAGCAACGCGTGTCTATCATTGCAATGTATACATTATACATTGGAATGATAGACGCGGGTTCTTGAAATCCAACATCTGTATTACATGCCATGAAATATAACCACTCACAATGGGCCTCATGAGAAGGCTGAAAGTCACCCAAAGGGGAATGGAGAGGGCTATGCTTGGAGTTTCCCTACGCGATCGAATCAGAAATGAAGAGAGCCGTAGGAGAACGGACATAGCCCGAAGAATTTCCAAACCTAAGTGGCAGTGGTCAGGGTACATTGCTCATAGAAGAGATAGCCAATGGGACCGAAAGATTCTGGAGTTGCAACCGCGTACTGGAAGGCGTAGCGTTAGAAGGCTTCGCAAAAGATGGACCGATGACCGCAGGAATCCGCTGGATGCGAGAAGCACAGAACCGGTCCAAGTGGCGGGGCTTGGGGAAGGCCTATGTCCAGTAGTGGACGCTTTTGGGCTAAAATGATGAAATATACCAGCACTTACCTTTGTTGCTGTTAATAAGGAAGGTGTTGGGCTGCACAAAGATATTGCGCGGCTGTTTGTGCATCATCACGATGTCTCGCCAACGGCCCCAAGGCTCGTCTAGCCGACTGTATTTTTCGAATAGCTTGTCTCCAGCCTCGAAGTCAGCTGTAGCCTTTATTGTCTGCAGTTTAACTAGGAAATCACCTGGAAATTGATGCGCTTTTTAGTTTTTGTGAGGGAGAGCGCTTAAATTCACTGACTGTCTATCTATCCGATCCTAGATTCTCTTCATCATTTTCCACGTACCAATGATCTTCTTCCCCCGCGTGGCGAGATGTTCCCGCTGTAGTGTGAGGCGCAGGTTCTTGCCAGGTTCAGACTCTGTGATGGTGAGCATTCCTTCGCCTTCCAGCTCCAATAGACGCATCAGCACGAACCGAGCACGGGCGTGCGCCTGGGATAAACGTTTCATAAATTAAGTAAAAAAAAATACTGCTATAATAAAAATTCGCGTGACTTTGAGCAGGCGCGGTCCGAGGGGGTCCTAGGGGTCCTGGGGACACCCCGCCCCCCAAAGCCGTAAACGTAAATCTTATTAAAATAGTAATTTTTCGAAAATATAGTATTTTTTTAATAAGTAGGTAGTCTATCTGTCACCCCCCCCCCAGTCTTTGGCTGCGACCGCGCCTGACTTTGGGTACATATTAGAAAATATGTAAATTGGATGAAAAAACTACGTCTTCTACGTCAAGAGAAGTAATACTATTCTAGATAAGGTCGGTGTTTCCGAATTGACTATTCTGAGAAGAAACACTGAAACAAACTCGGAGGGTCACGTTGTATTTTAAAGTTCAGATATTATCTAGGTCAGATCATATGAGGACAATGCAAATAGTGTCTGAGGTGTTATTTTGAGGAAAGAATCACACAGATTTGGGTGCACCTGTACAGTTAGTGCACGCATGTATAATTAATCGTGTAGCTCAACTTATTTCTCATTCATTTTGTATTAACATTAACAAAATAAAGTGAAACGAATTCGCTAGATTTTTTTTTTTGTACAGTGAACTATTTGAGAAGAGTAAACATTAGTCAATCTATCAGTCACATAATATGATAGCCCTACAGCAATTTCCTTTTCCTAAAACTGAATAATTCCCTTTATGTCATGTAGGTACATGACATAACGGGTATTGTTCAGTTTGTTAGGATGATCTGGCTAAGCGTGGACAAGGTCTTTATTAATAAAATACTTGCATTTTAAAAACTATTTATCTTTAAGAAAGCAAATATTTTAAGAAAGTTGTAGCAGGATGCAAGAATATTCTTCAACTGGCATGTGAAAATTTTTAACCTTGCCAGGTAAAATCTTTGTAATAAGCGTATTCTTTTCTATAATCAGATTAGGTGGTTAAATTAAAACTATTCTTTTCTATTTGTTATTTTCACTTCATTCAGAGTAACTGTTAAAATAGTGTCTAAAAACTGGGCAGGCGGTGCAAAATTATTTTTGTGCATAGCCCAGCTTAAAGCAAAATTATTTTTGTGCATAGCCCAGCTTAAATAACAAATAGTAATAGTCAACGTGAGCACAGCATCCCACCGTTCTTCGGCCGACAAGGCAAGTGAGGAGCAGTCCATTGCCGGATTATCTATTGATAATACTTCAATAAGCTGCAACTTGTGTCTTTTGCGATGCATTACATCAACGCCACATTTAACTCGTGAAGACATCGCATTGGTTCCTCATTCTCACTCAAAGTACGTCTAATCTTTTATTGAGTGACCCTGATCACCACAGTGGCCACAGGTATAAGAGGTCTCCCGACATGATTTGGCCGCATGTCCATACTGCTGGCGTTTATAACAGCGCATGACTAGGGTAAAGTCTCTCACAGGGCATGACGACCAATTTACAAAGACTCTGTCTTTTGATATCAGGGCCTTTCGTATATCTGCAGATACTTCAATTATATAATTACAGGTCTCAGCATCCTTCTTACCTGACTTATGGCTTAACTTAATGGAGGTAAAAAGGTCTTGAGGCTACAATCTTGAAGGTTCTCGGCTAGATTTTGGTGAAACAAACAAGTAAAAACTTAATTCTCTTGCATGGATGAGGGCACTCCGATAACCACTACTCTAGGCTTCCTTTTCGGGGGCTCGTCTACTGTAAGGCCTGAATTTGAAAGCTGCATCGATTTTTTCATCTTCTCAATGTCATCCTTGGTTTCAGTGCTGATAATGACGCCATTTTTAGTTTTACGTAGTCCTCTTTTTTGAAGCTTCATTTGCTCGGGGCACATAATTTTTTGGACAAGTGTTTTAGTCTCCTCACTCGACTTCAGTTTGTCGTTAGGTTGTATGGCTACTGAGCTTAAATTTATCGGCTGTATAAAATTGTTGGTACCTTTTTTAACCATATCAGAGAAGGAAGTTCCCGTAACTGGTTTAATTGAAGCTTTGATGGTCAGCTTAAGGTCTTGCAGTTGCTGCAACAGATCAGATCAGTCTTCTAGTGTTTGGACGGTGGAGTGAGCCCGGACGGCTCTTAGTTTAAGGGACTGGTAGTGGACGGCCATCTGCGATGTTTCGTGACTTACTTTTCGGCACAGGGTACTTATCCGCAGTTTTTTCTCCATGTTTAATTTGCCATCTGATGCAGTAGAGCACACTTCACTCAGGCACTGCTCAATGGACGACATCCAGTTCTGAATTTCTGACGTTGCTATCACTTCCAACGCGTCATCGCGGTCTCTTTGGCTGGGCGGTTGAGGGTGAGGTGGGTGAGGGCTCGGGTGCAGGTGCAGGTACGGGCACGGGTGTAGGAGGTGGGCTCCGAGCACATCTGCCACCGCGGCTGAAGGGGCTGGTTGCCATTGAGTTATAAGTTATTTACTTGTTAATAACTTATACACAATTCCACAGATACGATTTACACATACCTAACGTATTACTTTGACATGAATATTTACTTTGAGAAGTATAATATTATTATTGTTTTAATTATTGTGAATGTGAGGACTATGTGGGTCATACTTTTTGTTTTTATTTTTTGTTTCATCTCTTTCTCGGTTAGTTTTAATATTAATCTGGCAGTTTGAGTACTTTATGCGGCCTACCCAAATGTCCTGTTTTTGGTATTGTTCGTCAAATCGTTGAGCTCCTCACGTTCTGGGTTGAGCTGCATGATTACTGATAAATGCGTGCACTGAATGGACAGGTCCACAACACAGGTCCAATCTGTGTGGTTCTTTCCTCAAAAGACCATTTCAGACACCGATCCACATGGTCTTCACATGATCTGACCAAGTTTATGTCTGGACTTTAAAAGAGACTGTGACCTCTGAGTTTGTTTCAGCCTTTCTTCTCAGAGTAATCAGATAGGAAACGCCGCTCTCATCTAGTTTCAAAAAATTTGATTGACGTGTAAAAGTGTTTGTACAAACCTACTTACAGAAATAAAATCATTTATCATTCTCTGCCCACGGTTATTCTAAAGATAGTACAAATTCATGGATACAATACCTGCAGCCAGGTCTTGGTGGCAGGCTGGTACATCTCTGTGGCTTTAGCGGCTCCGTTCCACAGCAGACTCAGCCAGTTCACGTAGGTTACATCCTCTGCTTCCTGACCCTCGTACCCGAAGATTCTGAACATAACAATAAAATAATTTATCTTCCAATTTACTTTATTCCGGAAAAATCACTTTTATGCATAGGTGCAAAAAGTATATTTTCCGCTGTTACAGTTACGACGTACTTGTGATTAAACAGCCAGCGGCGAGGTGTCAATTTTTCTAAGAGAGAAGCCGAAGCGAAGTCGGCTATAATTTACTGGCGTATCAATAAAGAATACTTAATATCATTCTATAATTAATATAGAAATGTAAAGAATTAAATACAATGAAATTGAAAAACTAAATCTGTCTCTGTCATAACCCGCTGTGCAGCGGTTTGCTCTCGTCCATATCAAGCGTTGCCACGTGACATCATTACGGGATCGCTGTATCAAGTTTTAGTTCCCGATTATGACGTTTAGCCGGGTTAATTTAGATGTTTTGTTGAAATACAAAGCTAAAAATAAACGTTTTTTTGTTTCAATGTTATGGTGAATTAAATGCCCGGAGTGTAACTATATTTTTTGACGATAGTAGCCACTATTGAATTGGCGTGCCATTTTATAATTGCGATAGAGTTGCCGATGCGAATCCCCAAAGCGTATTTCCATTCTGTACAAGGCCAGAACGCCCGTGCGTTCTGGCCTTGTACAATATAATAGGGGTTTCTTACCTACATCCTTTGGGTCACTTCTGATCTGACCTTCATTTGTGTGCAAATGTTCCACATGATTTTGGTAATACACGACAATTAGGTCATATTAGGAGCTGGGTAGTACCCAGTGGCGAAAGCACCATATAACACGATTCCTACCGGCTTCCCTTCAGAGATTCGCATCGGCAACTCTATCAATAGTGGCTACTATTGTCAAAAAATATAGTTACACTACGGGTATTTAATTCACCATAACGTTCAAATAACAAAAACAGTTATTTCTAGCTTTGTATTAAAACAACAAAAAAATGTTCTAGATTAACCCGGCGCCAAAACGTCATAATCGAGAACTAAAAATTCATAAAACAGCGATCCCGTAGCGATGTCACTTTAGATCACGTGGCACCGCTTGATATGGACGAGAGCAAGCCGCTGTACAACGGGTTATGACAGAGACAGATATAGAAAAATACGTCAGCGAGAACGAGATGGAGGAATATTGCACATTTCATTCGGTTATCAGCTGTTCAATTATATTATCTTTAATTTTTTACATTCCTATATTAATTTTAGAAAGAGGAAGCGAAGTCAGCTTTAACCTACTAACTTATCAATAAAGAATACTTACACTTTATTGATATGTCAGTAAGTTAAGCCGACTTCGCTTCGTCTTCTCTCTTAGAAAAATTGACACCTTGCCGCTGGTAGTACCATCGGAATTATTCGTTTTATCCTGCAAAAGAATCAGATTTTGTACTCACTTCAGTATCTCGGGCACCAACGAGAGATACAACCCGACGGCTTCAGCGCGGCACTCTTCGAACGCAGAGCCGAGTGTCGTGAACGTACCGTCGTACGTCTCTCCCGGCTTGTACCACGACTCAATTTCTTTACCTGGACCAAACAGAGAGAGCTATGTTAAAGTTACAATTCCGTATGCGACTGCAGACCGGAAACCGCAGCGACAAAGCCCCCCTTTAGTAATGACAGACTGCAGCGACACTACTGAATTCTATGTAATACGCTTCCGTAAATGGTGATAGTACAGCGGGCGTAATATCGCCTTCGCCTTTCACGGTCATGCGTATTTCACGTTTGGATTAGCCCCGCCCCTCGCCTAGTTTCTATATAATTGTCCTATTTTTTTGCTTCCTACTATTTAAATAACCAGCATTAAAGCAAAATATGTCACGCATCAAAATATTTGTACAAACCCGCGCCCAGTGCTGGTTGGTAGAAATATTTTGATGAATTACGGCCCACTGAGGGTGTGGGCCGTCACTGAGAGGAGGCCTGTGTCCCAGCAGTGGGAAAATTATAAGCTGATTCACGCATGTGGCCCGATCTCTCTTGTGAGTAAATCCTGATGACAATAAAAACGATGTTAGGTAAAGGAGATCAGGATCTAACCCCGGATAGTCCACATATGGACAAAGACGCTAATTTAAAACACGACTGACGAGCAATTGTGAATGACTGCGTACTTCTGTGAATATCCACGGAGTTGCATGCCCGTTTTTCTCTATCGACGCATTTGATTGGGCAACTAGCTTTAACTTTCTGACTAACCGACCTCTTTTTCAATATGGTATTACACCCATTTTTGAAAAGTGTCCTAATTAAATTTAACAAAAAAAAAAAAAAAAACAATGTTTTTATTTAATCGATTAGGGACGTAAAAATGCATTTCAATTTTACATTTTCAAATTTCCCGCGTAAATTGACGAAAACGCTGGACGCAGTGGACGCCATATTGTTCTGTGGGTATGACGTCAGTTTGCTATATAGACAAATGCGCTGATATTTTATATGATAATTGTTTATAATTTCAAAATTGAGTTATTATTCTACTTTTCGTTTGTTTGCTGTTCCTGAATGCAAAATATTATTTAAATAAAAATTACTTAGCTTACGAAAATAATAAAAGTACAAAGTTGTTTAATTGACACGCCGTATGACGTAATAACATCCCTGCCTGCCCCTGCCAGCCCCTGTCCTAACAGGCATATTTAATCAATGTTTAGACACTGGTACGTTTCCTGACTTAATGAAACATAGTAAAGTTGTACCAATTTTCAAATCGGGTAGTAGGAGTGATCCCTCTAATTATAGACCTATATCTGTGCTTCCAGCATTGAGCAAAATTTATGAAAAAATCATGTTGGACCAGATGTTGTCACATTTTAACTCAAATGGGATTTTACATAGTCGACAGTTTGGTTTCACGAAAGGTAGGTCAACGACTGACGCGGGAGTACAACTCATCAGTCACATTTTGGAATCATGGGAGAAGTCCCAGGATGCAATTGGCATTTTCTGTGACCTCTCAAAAGCGTTTGACTGCGTTGACCACAATACACTCATCTGTAAATTACACCACTACGGACTTCGTGGACGAGCTGCTGATCTTGTGCTTTCCTATTTATCAAACAGGCAGCAAAAAGTAAATGTTAACGGGGCAACGTCCTCGGGGTCTCTAGTTAAGATGGGCGTGCCTCAAGGTTCAATTCTTGGCCCTTTTTTATTTCTAGTTTATATTAATGACCTTCCTTACCTGATGGCTAACTTCTCGGATATAATTTTATTCGCTGATGACACTTCTCTTATTTTTAGAATAGATAGAAAAGATACGGATGTCTTACATGTCAACGATAGTCTAGCTGTTCTCTCGAAATGGTTTGCGGCTAATAATCTTTTACTCAATGCGAACAAAACTAAATGTCTTAAGTTCTCATTACCAAATGTACCCCAAGTAGGGCTAAATTTAAAACTTGATGGCAAGAAACTAGATGCTATTTCGGAAACTGTATTTCTAGGAATTACTTTAGATTCAAAATTGCAATGGGGTGCCCACATTAGAGCTCTTTCAAGTAGATTAAGCTCAGCTGCTTACGCAGTAAGAAAAATAAGGCAGTTGACTGATGTAGCCACAGCTAGGTTAGTATACTTTGCTTATTTTCACAGTATTATGTCTTATGGCGTTCTGCTGTGGGGGTCGGCAGCTGACGTAGATTCAGTTTTCATTCTACAAAAGAGGGCAATCCGCGCAATCTATAAAATGGGGCCTCGCGAGTCTCTTAGAAACAAATTCAACGAAGTTGACATACTAACTCTGCCTTCTCTTTATATCCTAGAAAATATCTTGTATGTTCGCAAAAATTTAGGTCTTTTCAAAAAAAGATGCGACTTCCATAATCTAAACACACGTAGTAAAGATGAAATTGTGATTCCAAAATTTAGATTAACTAAAACTACCAAGTCATTTCTAATAAACAGTATCCGCTTCTATAACAAGTTGCCAAAATCGGTTACAGAACTTAGCGATGGAAAGTTTAAAACTCACATCAAACGTGTCCTTATCAAAAAAGCATATTATAAGATAAAAGACTACGTTGAAGACAAGGAAGTTTGGCGTTAATTCCTTCTGCACATGTGGCTTCCCTGGTAACTCATTAGCACCATAACTATGTGAGCGTCTATTAACTTCTTCCAAATTACAATGTTAATTTTATTAATTTTATTTTTTACACTTTCTGACATATTCTCGTCATTATTTGACGTTATACAACACTTGTAATATCGAGTATTTATTAGTGATTCTCATGGAAATCATATCACTTTGTTTAAATAAGTTGATTTTACTTATGTAGAGTCTTTTACATATTGTGAATGAGAGAACGTTGTAGGCCTACAGTTTCTATTCTTTATTTTCATTCCTCTAAGTACCTGGTACTTATTGACAGGCCTGCACTGTCCTCCCATACCTAATATCACTGTAATTTGAAAACATTATAAAATCCAATTATTTTTAAAAGAGTAACCGTGGAGTTTCTTGCCGGCTCTTCTCCATAGGAAGCGACAAATTGGAACCGTGCACCTAGCTTCTGACGTTTCATAAGTGCCCTTGCAGGTTTATGTGAAATAAAATATTTTGATTTTGATTTTGATTTTGAACATGGCGGCTACTATTTCATGGTGTTGCAAAACAGATTAAAAAAACTGAAATCTTTCAATTGAATTTTAAAATTTATTTTATTATTTCATGAACTAAAACTATCATTTTCCGACTGCATTTTGCCTAAGCTATCTCAATAATATATTTTTAGATTTTTTCTCATATAGAGTAAAATACCCTGTTAATAAATACCTGTAAATAGTTAAATTGAAATAAATGCTTTGTCGAAACGTTGCGCAGATCTTATGTAGGAAGGCGTTTCTTTTTGTTCATGTTATCGTTCCGTTTTAAATGAAGTAGTACTTTGGATCAACAGTCAGTTATTGACCTTCGACAACCTATTCGCATCTAACGGTAAACTATGCTACGACAGAACTGTTTCTAAAATAGATTAAAACACAATCTAAAATAACATGAGATAGAATGTGATATGGCGCGCCTATTAATTATTAAATTTTCGACTTTGTTATGTATTTTCTAGTATCTCTGTAGCGCCATGAAATGAGTCTGGTCAAACCACGCTACGGATTTTTTTTTGTCTTTTTGGGGGCGGGAAATCCTCAAATAACTTCTCCCGCTCTGGGTGGAGCAGGAGGGCGTGTCAGACTTTTACTGTGACTAAAACCCACCCGTGTTCCTTCAGTTGCCTGTCAGCCAGGGGCCGCGGTATCTCTTTCGAACAACCCGCACCCCTGGCAGGCATCGGCCCTTGCGGACCCCACCAGTCGTTGCTGACATGTCTTTGAGGCGTGCGTGGAACACAACGCGCCGTCGACCCGGGCTTGGACCTTACCGGACAGTGAGCTACCCATAACTCGCCGTCCGCAAGCCCGCGCCTACGGTGGCCGGGAATCAACCTGGGATTCCCGACGCCCAGGACGTCTCCTGCGGCGACAAGGGCCGTGAGGGCATATATACTGCCTCTCCCTCACGTGCACCGCCTCCCTCTTCGCGAGCATTACTGCTTCGCAGGAGGTGACGGCTACCCATGCACTCTCGCTCCGTACCATGGCCTGGACCAGGGCCGGACGCGAGAGATCACCGCCACCGATCACCTCCACAAGGACACGGCGGTGCTCAGCCCAAGCCGGGCAGACCTCCACCGTGTCCTCAGGGCGATCTACGCACTGGAAACACCCGGGCGTTTCCTCCCGCCTTATCCGAAACAGGAAACCACGCTGGGGTCGGTGCAATTCATTCATTCATAACTACAATAAGGTATATATAAATAATCCTACCAGTAATTGGGTTCTTGACCTTGTCCTTGTTAAAGTTGAAGGTGCCGTCAGCTTTCTGCTGCAACAGCTTGCCGCTACCGTGGCCGAGCAACTCGTGTAGACCTACTTGTACCTGTTAGGAATATAAATATAGTTTATATGATACATTGGGCTTAAGGTGCGCTCTAGGGTAACCTTACATACGTGTTACGGTCGCAAATCATATTTTAATCAACAAAGAATCTGGCACTGACCACCTGCAAATTGCAAAAAATTTAAGAAAATTAGTATTTCGCGGGTTACCATGGAGCTTACACCATAAGAATAGTAGATTGTATGACAGGGGAGCAAAATAAAAATAGTTTTGCGTTCGAGTCATATACTCTACTTTTCATCTCCTTCTATGAGAAAATATTTTTCCCGGGATTTCGTAGGTATTAAGTTTTGTATGACGTTATTAGCTTCTATTTTTATTGTTTCAGGAGTTATTGCACTATCACTTTCAGAACTCGACGTAGAACTATTTTTTTGCAAAATACAATAAAGTCCGTACCGATTACAAGAGCAGGGAAGTAAATCGCACGCTTTTTTTTTTAGTTACTGCGCCTCCCCGCACCGTACAGTTATATGAACGAAAATTGTACGTTTATACAATTTTCGTTCGATTTCAATGAACGATTCATGTTCCAAATTCAAATCTCATTACTGCCCGCTAAAAAGTCTGATGGAGAAAAGAGCTACTTTGCTCCCGTTAAAGAGGAACAAAGCGACACTTTTCGAATAGAAGGGATGGAAAGCCACTTCCGTGTCGCTGCATAATCAGCCTATAATGTTCCCACTGCTGGGACACAAGCCTGCTCTCTGTGAGAGGGAGTGGGCCGTAATCCACCACGGGGCTCAGTGCGGGTTGGTAGATGTCACATGTCTTCGAATTTTTGGTTCTATGACATGCCGGTTTCCTCACGATGTTTTTCTTCACCGTTTTGAGAGCAGTGGTGATGAAATAATTTACAAAGTAGTCGTGTCGCTGGCAAGACAGTTATTCTTAAGTTAAGCAAAACTTGTAAGGAAATTGTGCAAGAGGACATAAACCTATTATACGATGTTTTTGCCCAAAGAAAAAATATGTATTGGAAAAAGTAGGACTTTTGAATGGTAAACAGTATATCCAAGTATTATAATCGCGTAACAATAAGTCTGAAAACCAAATGGCACTTAACCTGAGAATACTGAAACTTAAGAAAATCTATATGACGATGTAAAATATTCGTAATCCTTACTTCGAATGAAGCAACCCTGTATTTCTCCAAAAGCTCCTTGTCGGTAACCGACAAGAATGGAATGACACTCTCCTTGTAGGCAGCCGGGATCACGTTGCCCAGAGACACGTTCTTGAAGCCGAAGTTCTGACGAATCTCATCATCTGTAATTAGAAAAATATAAGTCAATAATAAAGGACGCGAGACTGAACCCATACCGGCAGTATTGGTTCGAGGTGGCGCGAGTTCCTGGAAGGACTGGGGGGGGTGTGGCCTTTGCCCATCGGCGGGACAGTATAAGCTAAACAAAAAAAATACAATAATGAATAATTTAGTTCCTACTACACAGGGCACGAAGTAAATTTACCAACACCGGGTCAGTTTTTGAGACGGAATTTTGAGGCAATACCTAACAAAATCAATAATGAATATACGAAAGTGAGCAAAGGAACCGTAAGCTCTATTTTGATTTGATTTAAAAGCTCTTTTTGGTTTTAAAAGTTTTTTTTTTGTAAATAAATAAAATCCCGCGACCTAATCAAATACCTCTAAAAAGTAAACAAATAAAATGTATTCGCCTTTAAAGTTTAATAAGAAGTTGTAGGTAGGTAGTATTTTGATCAAAGCATTGTCACTTCGGGGGACGGCTAATGTAAATGTTATCCGTCTGTTTGGCGTTTTCATTGAACATCCCCCCGACATTACAATGCTTTGATCAAAATACTACCTACAACTTCTTATTAAACTTTAAAGGCGAATATATTTTATTTGTTTACTTTTTAGAGGTTTTTGATTAGGTCGGGGTTTTTTAAATTTTTAATTGAACTTTTATTTCCTGCTTTTGAAACTGTATGTATAGTAATAGTAAATACGCTCCGATCGACAGATGTCCATGTGTTTCCCACAGTGAAATTTGTTAATACTTTATCCTCCTTACTACTCCATCATCAAACCCTGATTACCATTTATCTATAACCTATTCATTGAGAACTTTTTAATGAGCCCTAACACGATACTTCTGCAACAGCAGACAACAAACATGTTGGTGACGAAGTTGGGTATCCTGGAAATTCCAGGTGAAGCTCCAGCATCAGTTTTATAGGTTGCTTTGTTCGTGTAATATCATTGAAGTAATAGAATATCAAATTTCGACTCGATCAGACCCGTGGAAGATGCTCAAATCAATATAGCACTAAAAGCCATCAAACGAGTTATACATACAATTAGGAATGTTGATGCCAGCAGGGATGCCACTTCCCGAGAACGTCATGACATCCAAACTAGTGAAGTCAGGTCTTAGGAAGGTGTCCTTCTCTAGGTCTTCGCCCCAGGGCAGGAATTTGATAAACCTTTCGGCTCCATCGACGAGGGCGCCGAATTTCTTGGACATTTCTTTGTTGACCATGGCTACGAAGCCTTCGAATTCCCCACGCTGACCGCTAGGGTCACGGTACGTTTCGATGAAGCCTTGATATCTGTGGGCGATCACAAATGCTTTATGGGGCATGTTTTGGCGTTGAGGTCTTAAGAAGACGTCCTGTATATGGTACGTATCTAACAGATATTTTTTTTAAACGTTGCCCCACACTAGGAATTTCTCCTGTATTGTGGGTGCGTTTACAAACATTTAAACTCACATACACAAACAGCCAGACCCGGAACAAACTATTTGTAGGTCATACAAATATTTGTTCCGTGGCAATAAAAATTGGCAGAAACTTTTGATTTTAAAATAAAACAATCATCAAGCCAGCTATTTTCCAGGGACTTGCGCAGCAGTGTACATAAGGTACACTAAAGTAGAGATAGTTTACCACTACTTACTTTTCAAATGTTTATAATTAAACTTTAGTGGAGGGGCGTGCTGTTTTATAGTAAACATTCTCTGCCAAGGTGTAAAATTTTGATAACGATGTTACGAAAATAATTAATTCCTCTTTGGAAAAAGTGTACAATTACTAAAAGAGATAAGTAACAAGGAAATTTAATTGGATTAATGAACTTTTTGGTACCTATAAATTTTATTTTATTTGAAAACTTCCATCAGTTTCTTACTAAACATAAAGTCTATTCAAGGACCCTGGTAACTTATTTCTTTCGGTGACCGTACATACCGGTGAAAAATAAAAGGACATGGAAAGCACCAAATACCATTAATTTCATGGTTCCTGTAAATATACCCGCGGCGAGTGTCTTTTGTTCTTTCTTTAATTTCGTTTTTTTTTTTTCCATCAGTTATTGAAATCAGTTCTAGGTCATATGTGTAACACTATATTACAAGAAGTTTGCAACAAAAATAATCAACAAAAAACGCCTTACGTCTCAATAATCGGTCCCTTATCCTGGATCCAAAACCGGCTTCCTTCCTTATGTTCATTCAGGTTGCCTTCCTTGAAACTGTTCACATAACGTTCTAGCATGTTCCTCTGGTTTTCGTTGGCTGCGTACTCCCGGGCCATCTTCAGGTTGTCAATGACGCGCTTCAAGAGTGGCGAGTAGTCTCCGCGGGTGACTTGGAAATAGGCCCCCTTGTACTTCTCTATCGCCATGGTCAGGCCTGACGCTGACGACTGTTCCACGCTGGCCAAGTGGATGGTGTATAGTGGTACTGGAAAAGTTCGTGTTATAGGAATTGGAGTTAGATTTTTAATACTTTTAATGATGTGGTATTGTTGCTCTTGAGTGCACAGGAATTAATGAGGATTTTTACATGTACAAGAACTTTATGTTTGTATATGCAAGTGGCTTGTATGTAATCACTTCTGAGTACCTATAAAACGCCACTGATGCCGCGATTAGCGTGGCCTCCTACTGGACTCAACTCATCCATATTAGACTATACATATTATAAATTCGAATGTAGCTCTGTCGCTATGTTACTTTTTCAACGGTTTTCGATAAAAATTTGGCAAGGAGACAGATGGCATCCTGGGGAAGAACATAGGGTACTTTTTGTCTCGGTAGCACGTTCCCGTGAGATAATAACCGACATCCACGCGGGCGAAGCCGAGCGAAGAAGCTATTATAGTCTAACATAATAAAATATTTTGGCACATGCCATCAACCCGAATAGAAGAAGACTGTAATTATTTATGTTGCTTCTAGTAGGTAGCTACTGGAAAATAAAATTATGATAACTACAATAAAAAATCGAATTATAAATTATGAGTTAATATATTATTATCTTTTTTATTTAAGATAAGCATTGTAAATGGTGGGTTGAGCCGATTACGTTTCTAATGAACATAAAAATTATAATAGTTCCAATTATTTAGTTTTTCGGTACTTACAGCCATCATCAGCAGTAGTTTTGAATGTTCGACAAATATATGCTTCCAGGAGTTTGGTTTTCATCCAATCATTCACTAAGTTTGAATCTTCTTCGGTCACATTACTGGAGAAGTAAGTGGTCACACCCTAAAAAGAATGTAGGTATTGGCTACATTATATTGTTACGACTGAGATTTCGCAGACGGCTTAGACTTTATCATATTTGTATTCATGGTTAAAAATTTGAGTAATTGTTGATTAGCATAATTAGCTTATAATCTTTCCAATGCTGTGACACAGGCCTCCTCTATTTGAGAGGGAGTGGGCCATAATCCACCACGCAGGCCGAGTGCGGGTTGGTAGATGTCACATGTCTTCGAATTTTTAGTTCTAGGACATGGCGGTTTCTTCACGATGTTTGCCGCAGTGGTGATGAAATTATTCACACAAAGGAAAGCGCCTGTCCGGGTTCGAAACCACGACTTGCAACTCGTAATTCGCGCGCGTACCACCGGGCTACCACTGCTCTACCTTATCCTACTAATATTATAAATGTGAAAGTTTGTGAGTATGTATGGATGGATGGATGGATGGATGTTTGTTACTCTTTCACGCAATAACGGCTGAACAGATTTGAATGAAATTTGGTAAACAGGTAGTTTGTAACCTGGAATAACACATAGGATACTTTTTATCCCGGTACTACGTTCCCGTGGGATAGTTTTCGACCTCCACGCGGGCGAAGCCGCTGGCAAAGGCTAGTAATAAATAATATGATCCCACAGAAAAATAAACAACAGCAAAAACCAAAATTTTCTGGCAACTAGGACATAATCACTGACCTCTGGAGCTAGACCAAGTCGGGTGAGCCTTGGTGAAATGCTATACATAAACTTCTCTGTTTGTTGCCAAATTTTCATCATGTGTTGAGGGTCATCTCCGAAAGCTTTGGAACCTTTCACAATAAGCTCGAAAGAATTTTTAGGTAAATTCGGAATGAACTTTGTATCTCCAAACCCTTTGTAGTTACCGCTGTTGGCAAATATACCTCCAGCGTATACCAAAAATGCCTGAAAACCACAAAAGAACAGTTTCATAATAATAGGAAGTTTTCTGACCGCAAAATAGTAAATAGATAATGTGTTTTTATATTCATAGGAAGTGGTGAAGTTATCAGTTCTATTTTTTAATGAGAACATGAGGCAAAGTAATACTAGTTGAAAGTTGTGATAGACAAAATGTTTTATGCATTTATAAAACATTCTGATATTTGGGAATAGCGTTTACGTTAGTTAATCTAGAAAATACGATTGGTTAAGTGTAATTGAGTAGAATAATGTTTTATGATATGTATAAAACCAGTCAGGTGCGAGTCAGACTCGCTCACTAGAGTTTCGTACCAATATAAGGTACAATATTGAACACAATTATTTTTTAAATGCATTTCTGCTAGGGGGATCTGCTTTAATTTTTAACTTACCTTATTTTTATTATTTGTTGTTTTATCAGCAATAGAAATACACACTCTGTGAAAATTTTAGCTGTTTACGTATTACGGGTCATGCGATACAGCCTGCTGACAGACAACCTACTAATACGCCTTTATTAGTAGGTTTCAGTTTGCATCCCTATTATGGGTATGGAACACCCAAAAAGAAACAATGTAAATGGGTTCTTACCTGAAAATCTTCATCATTAACACCCTGTTCAGTGGCAGCGTCTCTAAGAGACTGCATTGATTCCATGGCAAAGATCCTGTGCAGCATGGCAAAGATCTTTGGAGACTCTGGACTTGTCTGCATTAGAACTATGAGTCCACCACTCCATGCTGCCTGAAAAATACAGATGGATACTTTCGGTAACACCATAAATGAGTTATGATATTTGTTACATCAGCACAGCTATTAAAAAAAACAGTTATTGAGTATATTTCGTGTAAAAAAATCAATTTTGTGCATTTGGACTGAATATTATGCCACAAAGAATACATACTCTGCCCTAGCCAAAGAATCCCTGGACACTGTAATGTTTTTAAAGTAACAAAAAACTTGATTAAAAAAAAAAAACACAACAGAAAATGTTAGTATACCTTCACCTCACAATTTCGTATACCACTACTGCTATGATAATACAGTGACAAGAATGAATAAACACAATCACTAATATACATTAACTGGAAATAATACCTATTTTTGAAGCTAACTCAAAAAGTACCCAAGCAATGTTAATAAATTTATATGGGCATATCCTATCCATTAAAAAATAATCTTTGAAGTCAATCCACAATTGCCGGAGATATTGTTTAACACAAATATGTAAAAAAAAATTTATTGAATTGTGTACCTCCTCCTTTTTGAAGTTGGTAAAACCAATGTATAGCCAAAACAAAAGTAAAGCAACACTATACTGATCTCTTCTTAGTACAATATTTTTGTAAAAGATAAGTTTTCCCATAAAATAATTAAACTTAATTTCTTTTTGCTAAAATATTGTATGTTTTATTAATTACAGCTTAGTTAGGATATCCTAACATATGGTATGCTAAATATTACCTCCGCTAAGCATAGAAATAATGAAAAACCGGAAACTAACCTGACTTAAGTAATGTGCATAAAGTTTTTCTTTGTCCGTTAACTTAGCAAATGCCTGAGAACTGTCTAGTTCTACAAATTTCTGGTTGTTAGGCAGCAGAAACTGAGATCTGTCTTCAGCCATCGCTGAAAATAAAAAGTTACACCAGTTGCAAGATAAGATAGCAGGGAAATTAAAAAAATATCAAAACAAATAGATTATGATTCACATTAACTAATGTAGTTACTGACCCTTAACTATTTTAGTTGGCTTCGTGGATTGAGACCCAAGCCCAAGATCAAAAGACGACGTGCCTCTGCACTGTTTACCAATAAATGAATCAGCACTATTAGGCCGCCGGCATTTTAAAAGGTTAATAGTCAGAGTCCGCAACATTGGTTATAAACTAAAAGAAAACTGAAATCGTAAAATATATTTAATACTGATTAAATATAGCTTTACTTACTGGATTTTTTTTTAGTTTAACTTTTAGAAAATTCTCAAAAACCTTTTTGCAAATAAAATATCTAGGAGATCCACAGAGTACTTTTTATCAATGTTTCGGATTGTCAAGTTTTAAAGATAGCTATCACCACAGGCTATCACTTTTTCACTCAAGAGTTCAGCGTCAACAGAAATAAATCAGCAGCAATATTCAGGAAAAGGTTCATAACGACACCAATGGTAAATAAAAATGTATAAAAATAAAATGTGTCCTATTATATTGAGACAGTGAGCCAGATTACAGATTCATCAGGTTATTTCAGTTTCGTTTATTGGAAAAACCAATCTTCGTAAATGCTCGACAACTGTCATGTTAGGTGATGTCATCAAAATCAGTATCATATCTCTGTATATTCTGTGATCAGTATAGAGGCAGGACTACACTTACAGACCCCACGTTTTCTTAGTTTATAACGTTTACTACTAAGACTACAATAGTATACTGTTTACCAAACAAACAGCACTAGAATCTGATGAATAATGAATTTCTAGATGCAATTCATTATTTGCGTTTGATCAATGTTCTCACTATATAACATTATTATGAACCATGCTGTGTGCGTTACTCAAGAACGTATAGCAAATGCTCTAAGATCAAGAAGCCTATGATAAGATTCTTGATGTTACTAAACATAATATGGAGGCGTATTTGTTGCTTGTCTGATTCTGACTTAATTTCGTTTCGTTTCTTTCAAAGTTTTAATCCATAGCGCGTCAGCATTTCAAAATAAGTAAATTCTGTGACTATTTTGTCATAATGAAATCACAGAGTATTTTTATGTATAGCTACAATTTCTCATTCAATTTAAGCAACCCATTTTTTCAATAATTAATATTTTGATATTTTCTTTAAATATTCGATTAATATTCCATTACAAGGAAGATAACGCAATCTGACGTTTGTGGCCGTACCACAAACGCACCCATCAATGAAGTAAACATTCAACATGGATGGTTTCCGATTATTCTCATCCGTATTTTAGGTCAAATAATTTGTTTAGGATGTGTAAGTGAAGTTTAGAAAAGTTATCGTTATTTAGTGACAATGTCGTCGGAAAGGTATTATGTTACATTTAAGTTTAACTTATATTGTTGACAAATTGCTTCCGATATCCGTAGTTGAAAGTTGCAAAATCAATAAAGTACGCGGAAATCGCTAATGTCACGCCCTGAATTCGTAGTCAAATTGTTGGTGTGTGGTAGAATAGTGGTAGTAAAGTTGAGACGTGGGTGATGTTTTATTCTAGGGTGGAATGGGTGGAGATTATCGAGCCGAAGACAAAGGAGCATATGTATGCTAACCTAACAACTGGCGAATGCGTCTGGGACCCACCTGAGGTATACTTCGTCCAAAATTTATTTCATTTCCGTACATAAACGCCGGTTTAAATTTTCTAGCAAGTGATTAGCCTTTTTGGTTTCCTAGTTCTGTTACAATAATGTTATAAAGATTAAAACTGTTCAAACATTATTTAAGATAATATAATATCCACAAATTAAGTTTAACTAGCAAATATTATGGGTATTCCAGATTTATGACTCACTCTCAAAATATGTCTTCTTTTTTTATTAATTTGTAGTTTTTAAATACTTTAGCCTTCTCTTCAATAATGATAGATTTTTGGCCTGCATAAATACTGCATTCTGACAGACAGTATCCTACTATATTTATAATGGGTCACTTCTTCCTGAATATCAAACATAATTGAAATATGTGTAGGCTATCATCAGCTACTGCTAAAATAACTTAATTTAGTCTGTGTTAATTGGATCAGAACTAGCCACTCATCATTTTTTTAATTGAATCTAATAAAAGCCATTAAACCTGCTTACTTTTTATGTTTTCTTTTGTTACAGGGTGTTAAAGTCAAACGCACAGACTCATCACAATGGTGGGAACTATTTGATATTAACACACATAGGTTTTACTATTACAATGCTTCCACACAGGTAACTATTATGACATAATAAGAAATAAAAACTATAACAAACTCATTGAACAATACCTTACACTAACTTTTTTTTTTAGACAACTGTTTGGCACAGGCCTATAGACTGTGACATCATACCACTAGCTAAATTACAAACATTGAAACAAAATACAGACCCACAAAAAAGGAGGGAGACTTCCACACAAACTAATCAACCTGTTCCTCAGGTGAGTCATATTTATGTAAGTTTTTGAATAAAAATATTATTTATTTCGATAGAGTTTTTATATCATCATCTGACTCGCCATTTCCCAAAAATGTTGGATCAGCTTCTAGTCTACCTGGATGCTTTACTCTTTACATGGAGTGACTGTCGGACCTCCACTACCCGGTTACTGGATATACAATACCCCTTTGTAAGACTCGTTATCAGACTTTCGAGCTCCTGACAATCCATAAAAAATGCCAAAGATCCACAAACAACAGCCGGGACCAACGGCATCATGCTTTCTGAGATATGGAAGTAATTATGTTCCCTGGTCTTTGCTACGTGCTTTGCTGCTCAAGATATCTGTATGCAAAATGACATGTTGAAAGTTATTGAACATGATACCAATACTGAAAAGTCATTAACCTCAATAATGTGTTTTATCACATAGTATATTCAATCATAGGATATTAAAACAAACATGCTACATTGAGGTACCCTAATTGATTTTTGTGGGAGTAACCAACTTGGAATTGGGGTCAAATCTATTTTTATCTCACATAGCAACACTAGGAAAGCTTAGCTTAAGAATTCCAGTTTTATGATTGAGAGAACTAGGTTGCACTGTGTGCATTCTTTATTTTTGGTTTTTATGACAATCAGTTATTCTGTATGGTTTATTATTAAACCATTTTAAGAAGGGAACAAGTTTGTAAGGCTTTGATTTTCCATTTGTTGAATGAATGAATGAATGAATGTCTTTATTTTCCAGAAACACGGTACATAAAGGATATTATTTAAATATTTGGTTCAGCAAGTTTCGCCGACACAGGGGCATGTAAATACAATCTAAAATTAATAATATAAACAATTCAAATAAAGAATGGACACAATACAAATCATTTTCTTCTTCTGCCTGCACTGATTTTATGTTACTTGGGGTTGTCAAATATGTTTTTCAGGAAGTTGGAAGTAATGTTTTTTATCATGTTAAGTTTTTATAACTTTTAAGACATTTTGGCACAGGCCTTATTTGATTTTGACTTCTTATGCCTAGATTTGGGCATAAATTTGACATATATTTGCTGGTCCATGTGGTGCCGGACGTAAAAGAATAGCACCATCCCATTTCTTCCCGTGGGTGTCGTAGAAGGCGACTAAGGGACTTACTAGAGAATGGGCAGCAGCATTCTCTATGCATTTGACCACCATACTGCGATCGCCAACCCGCCTGCCAAGTGTGGCAATTATGGCAAATCCCTCCCTTTTAGGGGAGGCCTCCCTTTTATGTCCAGCAGTGGACGTTCTTTTGGCTGATATGATGATGATGATGATGATGATGATGATGATAATGATAATGATAATAATGATAATGATAATTGCTGATTTTGTTGGGTAATTGCAGCATTTAAACAATAATTGTTGCTCAGTTCATACCATAAAAGATTGTTATGATTTTAGAGCAAGTTAGTATAGTAACTTTTTATCTGCATTGACACATAATTAGGAGGCAGTGGTTACAACAATGGTCATGTTATATTTATTGTGCAAGAGACAGTCATTGACATTAAAATGAGGTTATTTATAATGTATTCATATTATTCTTTATTGTTCTCTATACCTACATCTCACAGGAAGAAGAATAATAGTGTGTTGTAATAATGTAGTTATTTTTAATCATTTGTATTGGTTGCAACCCTAAAGTTTCTTTTACATTAAATAACATGACAACAAACTAATTTATTAAAATATATTTAATTATTTTTCAGTCAACAGTGCATTAATGTTTTAAATTATTTTCTGTAATTAGGTAGCCCAATCATGCGGTAATTATATAAATGCCACCATATTTATGCATAGATAAGACATGAAGTGTAAATTACACTATAACCAAATTTCTAATACCACCAGGTGCCACCAATATTAGACCCAATCAGCAGCAATGGCAACAGTACAGTCGCAAGCATCAGCAAACTGTCGCCAGGCAACGCAAAAACCGTCACTCTCACGCAAACGAGTCCCGTGCGAACGAGAAGGTCGCATTACCATCATAGGTGACAAAACAACCAACTATTTTCAGTGTTGTGTTATCAATTATGTGTGAATATTCATGTCAAATGTGTAAGGTGTCAATTCACACTGTATTGCCATTCAGTTGTTGTATAGTTTACAAAAGAGGTCAGTATATAGGCAGCAAATTTTTCGTAGCGCTTATATGCTATGCATGCATATAGCTACTGGACCACTGGCCACGAGGGCTCCCGATATCCCAAATGCGACTAGCGAGACCCCTCTAGGAGAGCTGGTACTGAATGTGTTAAATCAATGTTTTGCTCAGTAGTGTTTCTTTAAAACATTGTTATGCACACATTAAGAACGAGTATGATAAGATAAAAGGTACCTATAAGACTATATATTGGAAGAATGATGGTTGACTGTAACCTTACCTCTTTTGTTGTCTGTACAAGTTTTATAAATGATTTCATTGTTTGTCCTGATAAAGGTGTGTTGTTAATTGAGGATGATAATCTCATTATCATACAGAATGTGAATGTAATTATTGTTTGTTTTTGTTCTAAGATAATGGAACACAAGGATTATGTTCCTTTATTACTTTAAGACGTCGCTACACGTGACTTTAGGCACATCGCCCAAAATGATTCAAAGTCACCAGACATCTTGGTCTCATGACCTTTTTTGTCGTTTCCGTTGTCGCTATGACAACATGACTTATAAAGTCTCGTTAGGTCGCGCAACTTAGCTCGGTGTCTGGCTACGACGCGCGACTTAGTGCGCTGTCTCTTAAAGGAAGATAAGTGCCACGGGAAATTTGTCCTCATTCACAGCTTTTTAAATTGGCTTTTTATTATTGTGAGACTATGCTATGACCATTTAGGCGGCACATAGACCACGGTTTTGATGAGTCAGACATTAAAATCGAAATGGCACTGGAATATTGAGTTCTATAACTAATTCTATTGACGAATACAGGAACAGCGGTGACAGCAGACGAGGGAGACTGAGCGAAGATGGTTCCACCCAGATATGTCGACACACTGACTCCGGCCGTTCTTCGGATAGCAGCATCAGTAGCGCGCAGCAAAGGAGGAAACAGGTACCATAAACAAACACAATATTCAGAAAACGATAGATGGACAGAAAATTTAAACGAAAAAGGTTTTAATATTGATTTATGATCTTTCAGTTTCTATGTGACCGAACTGCCAAACATTTACTTTTAAGCAACAAGATTTCATTGTAACTTATAATTATTTACTTAATTGAATAATCTTTTTTATTGTTTCAGGAACTTAGCGTAGCTGTAGTATGTAATCCCCCTGTATGTACTCCGCAACTCAGAAAACGAAGCAGTGCGGCACAAGCGCACGAAGCTGAGAAATGGTCTCCCCATACAGGTAAACATTATTGACGTAATCCGTCTTTACAGTCGGATAAAAAGCTTTCGTCTCTCAAATTGAAATCGAAAGCATGGCGAAATATAATTTGATGGTTTCGGATTAGTATGACGTCACAGAAAAGAGAACGTGCGACTGGCAAGCCTAATTAAGAATTATGTTTGCTATGTCTCGTTAAATCGACTTTTTAAAATAAAATTACTTAATGTTTTCATAGGATTTACGCTGGATAGTATGTTTTGATTTATAACAATTACCTTGCCTCCTAACACATGGGACTGAAATATAACTGGCGAAATGTGTATTCGAAGCATCTCTGCCTATCCCTTCCGGAAATACAGGCTTGATATTATGTCATAATAATCTTACAGGCCTAAACCGTAGTGGCAGCTTCATATCACCGAGGAAAGATGCATCCGATGATTCGATGCACGAAAAGTATTTCAAATCTGTTGAGAGCACTCCATTGACTAGAAGAAAGGTAATATCTCATTTTAATTTGCTGCCGCTTGCTTTATGTGATAATCGCTTGGGAGATGACATCTCTTGTCCACATAACTTAGAACAATATAAACTGTGTGATAATGTAAATGAAAATGATTTGTCATGAGTCACGAATTTATGAAATGATGATGTAAATACATGATTGACCAACCTATTTATGCAAGGTGGGGCAAAAGTGATGTCAAAATGTGAATTGGCTGCCATATTGTTGGAAATGAAAAAAATTGTGCTGTTTTCACGGAAAGTTTATTTAAAGGAGTTTAACTGATTAAATTAAGTCGCAAAAATTAAATCGGTGAAATTACCGCCTCCTGAGTGGATACACATTTTGTGCTCATTTTGCGGCATTTTGTAGTGTTATTCGCAAAACTGACTTCAAATTTGTGATTTCTTCTTCGCTTTAAGACTTGAAGGGTTCTTGGTTTGAGTTGGTAAACGCGAGAGGTCATAAAGCCCCAAAGGAAGAAATCTGCGGTTATTAGATCTGGCGATGTGGCCGGCTGACAAATGGCCAAAACGGTAGATCACAAGGCCCGGAAATTGGTTTCACATTTCCATCGTCGTCGGAAATTGGTTTCACATTTCTATCGTCGTCGGTGCTGTGTGCATCGCTCCATCGCATTTTCAACGAATTATATGTCTACAGCATACATTTCAAATCACAGCAGCATTTTGACGCCATTTTCAAAAATTATGGCACATTCTCATTATGATATTACTTCCCCCCCCACTTTGTACATGAAATAAGTGGATGCCCTCCTTGATAAAACAAAAGACGACAACCCAAACCAGATAATACTTCAAAAAACTGCGATATCACAGATAGCTTATAGTTGAGCCCCTGTAGTAAGTAGATAGTAACATTGTGGTAGTATTCTTTTTATTTGTGAACGTTTTTTTTTATTAGCAGTAGTATAGGTCGTATAGATTGATACTAATGCTTTCAGTTAAAACAGCAATCGGCGGGAGGATCGTCCTGTGACTCGGCGTCGCCGCAAAGTCCGAGCAGTCCCTTACAAAAACCTCAGCCTACTCCATTCTTACAGGTTTGTGGTATTTTAGAACCTTTTTTAACGTACATTCGGTTTGATTTGCTAAACTACTTTTTCTAGCTGTATATTAAAATAGCTCTTTAAATATAAGTCTGATGCACTCTAGGCAATTAGTTTTGCTGCCACAAAACGGACTTACTAATATTTTTAACACGACTTGAGCAATTCTCACTTTGTACGCGACAAAAGTCAGGACAATATGAATAAGAAATGATTCGGGACTCGTGTTTCTAGCCCTAGGCTTTTGTCCCGACCTTTCCCCCGCTTGCCCCGACTTTCTCAATTAACTTAGTTATACTTCAGGGTTTATCATTGTGTCATAACGTCATTTAATACCGATTACCGTGAACGGTAGAATCTGAGTGTTTGCATTATTAAGTCGTCTAAACGATTAAAATTAGATGAAGTACTAAGGGAACAAAGGTGTTAATGACTTGTTTGTCAAAGTTCACTTTAATAGCTATTAGAACGTTATCGTTTATTAGAGTAACGACCGCGACCCAATTTAACAAAGGTTCTGGCTATTGTCGTGGTAACCTTGACATGATTGGGCGCGTTGAATATTTGACACAGTTCAGATTGACACTGAGAGACTGAGCTTGAATGTTATGACCTCGTATTTTTATTCCGAATGTCGCTTAGGTATTCATAGGTACTAAACGACTGCAGTATTTTTTGTCATTTGGAAATCTTTACATACAAACAAATTTTATAAAGGTTATTCACAAAATCAGACTAAGTCTGATCGTCTGACTGCAGTTTCTGTAAATTTTCACACCGAAAGCTACTGTCTCGTTGGTCTAGTGGCCGGGAAGCGCTACTGCCGACCATTAGTTCCTGGATTCGGATTCCCCGGTCGGGCAAAGTGCAATTGAGTTTTTCCATCTAGGATTTCTTAGTAGCAGCCCGGGGTCTGGATTTGTGCCAGGTTGATGGCAATAGGCTCGCCCCCTATTACATTTTATGTACGTTATGTGATTTTATGTGTTCCAACAGACAACAGCAGCTCGACCGTCGCTAGTATCATCCATATCTCTAGCAACGGATGCGGCCGCAGCCGTCACGGCACGCGTCATGCACAGCTTGGAGAGACCGCACCAGCTGTCCAGGCATGCGAGGGAACGATTCTCTGATAGGTGAGCTCGTGTTACCTTAATGAGTAGGCTACAAAAGTGCAAAATTACCATTTTCAATTGCTACATTATCTGGAGAAAGCCACGTTCCTTATCGTTTGAGCTTCCGGGACTCGATATCTGAGACACGACATACCAGAAGGCTCATTTTCGTAATTAAAAACTTTCAAAATCTAGTTGCAATCTCATCTCAGAGACAATAAATGTCAAAAACTTGTTGACGATACGGGTATTTTTGACAAATTGGGACCGATATTAGACCACACATTCTTAAAAATACGTGAACGCACCTCTGACATTCACATAAATAAAATAAAAATGTAAAAGCGCGACGGACTGATGAATGGTGGATTTGGCCGTTCCTTGTATTGCCAAAAAAGCAACATTTCAACAATTTCACATAAAGTTTATAGAAACAATAAGATTTTTAATGTAACAACTATCAAATTATTTACAGGCATTTAGACAAAGATAGGATAGCAGAACTGGAACGCATGGAAAGGTACCCTGAAAAACAAGCCGTGTACAGCGTTGACAAGCCATTCAGACAGACGAGTCTTGACCTACGTCATAATGCTGCTGCTGGTAATTGGCACCCAGCACGGGACTTTACTAGGTACGCTTTATAATCGTATAGTTTCATTTAAAAGTTTGCGTATTGAGAGTCCTTAACAGTATCGATACGATTATCAGACATTCGTCAGTGCATCAACATGGCCTACTGTGCTTCAACAATAGAAGTCAAAGTTCCATCGACTTGAAAAGAATCAAGTATTGGCGCCCACCATGGGACTCAAAAACTTGCATTGTTTATCTTTATTTGATTTTAAGCACTGGAAATCCGTGTTATTGTTAGTCAAGAATATCTTTCAAAATCCTCATAAAAAACGGGACTTATTTAACAACAAAATGTTCCACCAGCTTAAATGGCGCCAACGCCGCGTAACTTGGGATTTTAGCTCGTGAAATATTAATAAAAATCGACGAATCCGCAAACTTGCTAGTCGTGTCTGTATCGACATAATTTTTTAAGAAAAAGCTGTCTTTAAAAACAATTATGTATTAACTATCTAATGGGCGCCCAATTGGGACTCTGCAAAGCAAACTTTTCACAACTTCATTCAGAATATGTTTCACATAGATTGTACTTGTATGGACGTAAATATAATTATACTCAGTCACAAGTAAAAATATTACTTTGTTCCAGGCGTCAACAAGCGGAACCTGAGCGCTATACGTCAAGCAAGACATCTGTATCATCGGGTAGTAGCAAACATCGGACACCGCCACATGAACCCCACCATAACTTTATGAGGCTCTCTTCAGCCAACGAACAAGACAATGTTGCAGCTGGTAAGTAATTTTTCCTCCTCTCAGAGAGGTGGCCTGTGTCCCAGCAGTGGAAACATTATACACCGATTATGCTAAGTCATTACACGCTTTATATTAGCTTCACTTGTATGTTTGTATGTTTGTTTGTATGTAACCGATTCCTTTGGGCGCTATTTTGACTCACTTTAAACGGTCAGATTTCATTTAAACTTTGTAGACTTATCGAGGACCTATGACAATTCAATAATTAAAAAATAAAATAGAAAAAAACACGCTTTTGTAGTTAGCAAAACTAAAAAATAGAAAATAAATAATAGTTTAATAAAACACGCTTTAAAAACCAAACTAAAAACTAGAAAATAATTTAATTCTATTAAAAAGCGTGGGGTGCTTGATATTAATTGATTATAAAAATACCTCAAAAAGCACCCCACGCTTTTTAATAGAATTAAATTATTTTCTACTTTTAGTTTGGTTTTTAAAGCGTGTTTTTTTAGTTTTTTAAACTATTATTTATTTTTACACTCTTTTTATTAGCTTCACTTGTATGTTTGTTTGTAACCGACTCCTTTGGACTTGATTTTGACCCACTTCAAACGGTCATTTCCATTTAAACTTTGTAGACTTATCGAGGACCGATGACAATTCAATAATAATAAAAACAAAAACTGAAAAGTCACGCTTTTGTAGTTAGCAGAACTAAAAAATAGAAAATAAATTTAATTTTAATTGCGTTTTGAGAGCGTGTTTTTAATTTTTTAATCTATTATTTATTACCCGTCTGCGCGACAGCAAATACCTGTTATGTTTTACTAGTTTTAAGTAGTGTTATAAGTTATAACCATCACTATGCGAATAGGGGTGGGTGACTTACGGCCCGTCGAGATATTGAACTATATCTCCGCACTGATACATTGATAACAAATGTGTATGTGCTAGAATTTCTTAGTGAAGTATTGAATAAACTCTTGCTTTACAGTGAACTACAAGTTAAAATGCGTGAACTTGGTGGAGCCGCCGCTAACGGAGCCAAATGTACAGAAACACAACCAGCGATTAGAGAGAACTACTGCGCCCAGAGATCGTACTAAATCTAGACGTAAGTTATACACTTTATTTACCTGACTATAACGGGCTTAAAAAAGACGCTTAACGAAACCAAGAGTTGGGCACGCCACGATTGCGGCGGTAAGTCCCCTCTTTGAGGAGTGGCTTGAGAGGCGGCATGGCGTCCTCACCTTCCGCCTGACACAGGTCCTCACCGGACATGGCTGTTTCGGGAGGTTCCTGTTTCGGATAGGGCGGGAGGAAACGCCCGGGTGTTTCCATTGCGAAGATCGCCCTGAGGACACGGTGGAGCATACGGTGGAGGTCTGCCCGGCTTGGGCGGAGCACCGCCGTGTCCTCGTGGAGGTGATCGGCGGCGGCGATCTCTCGGGTCCGACCCTGGTCCAGGCCATGGTACGGAGCGAGAGTGCATGGCTAGCAGTCGCCTCCTTCAGCGAAGCAGTTATGCTCGCAAAGAGGGAGGCGGCGCACGTGAGGGAGATGCAGTACATGCGCCCTCACAGCCGTGGCCTTCGCAGGAGACGCCCTGGGCGTCGGGAATCCCAGGCTGATTCCCGGCCACCGTAGGCACGGGCTTGCGGACGGCGAGTAATGGGTAGCTCGCTGTCCGGTAAGGACCAAGCCCGGGTCGATGGCGCGTTGTGTTCCACGCGCGCCTCAAAGAGATGTCAGCAGCAACAGATGGGGCCCGCAAGGGCCGATGCCTGCCAGGGGTGCGGGTTGTTCGAAAGAGATACCGCCGCCCCTGACACACAGGCAACTGAGGGAACACGGGTGGGTTTTAGTCAGTAAAAGTCTGACACGCCCTCCGGCTCCGCCCAAAGCGGGAGAAGTTATTTGATGATTTCCCACCCAAAAAAAAAAAAAACGAAACCAAGAGTAACGTGTTCTTCCCGACATTGAGTTTTTTTTTGTTCTGCGCCATACCTGGGACCTTTAATTATAAACATGTCTAGATTGAGTAATGCAAACAAACTATGCACAAAAACTGTCTCCAGTTGCGCGATTATGTGTGAGTACCGCTCGCGTACTTATTGTAGTCAAACTGTGAAAGTGTGCGTGTTTAGAGATGCCAGCTCCAAATTATTAACTTACCTTTCTTCCATTGTTTAATAAGATCAAGGTTAAACAAAATAGTATTAATATTTTTTTTTTAGATTACTGTTTTATTTAATTTAGTAATAATAAAAAATATTACGAAAAAAAATCAGCAATTTATAGATCAAAACCCATCTCTTTGTGTTTGTTTTCGGAATACTCTTCTCTTTGATTTTAATGCCTGGACATTATCTGATTTACAAATATGGTGTATAATATTTTTGTAAAATACAAATCATCATCAGAGAAATGATCGGAACACACGACTGAAGTCTTGTGAGGTTTACACTGGTCTTTATTTCGTGTCCGCTGTATAATGTAGGTGTCTCCAGCAATTTGCTAGTACAGAATCCGTAGGAAATCTAAAACTCAAAATATTAAAAAGAACTAACAAAAATACTATTTAGTGCATGACGTCATGGATTTAATTTATTGTATATAGGTAAGTTATCATTTTCAGATCTACTAAATACCGCCAGTTTTAAAATAATTATTATTCTCCTGGTTGATTTTTTTTCCCATAGTCTCGCCAAATCTCCCTAGTAATAAACTGGCAACACCGGGTAATCAGCGTAACCTAGAAAGTATCGAATTAAAATTTCGTGTTTTCTTAAAAAATTTTGGTTAAATAACAAAACTTGCCGATGAAAACTGATCTTGGTATTATTATATGACTTTCCCACATAATTGTGACACAATTTGACAGCACACACATAATTAATAATTTTTCGTGAGCACTACCAAATATAGTAGCCTTGATTTGAGGCGATCGGTACGGCCATTGTGTCATCTAGACATGTATATAATCAAAGCCTGGCACATAGGAACCTTCTGGTTATGGAGAAATTAAAGTTCAAAGTTCCACCTTTTTCTGATGTATTTTTACGTAAACAACAACTTAACTTGCATTATGTAATCTGTAAAGACTTCTATATCCTTAGAAACAGTTTCTGATTTCGATAAGGATGTTATTTTCAATTGAAAAACACATTCAAACGAATACCTATAAATACTAAATACTTTTTAAGACAAGAAAATCGACCGTAATAACGAAGTCGCTTTTCTTGGCTGTGTGATATCTGAGTTCTTCTAAACTATAGGTACATTTTGAGCATTCAGTCTGGAAGGCTAAATATGGCACCGGGCGAGTCAAGGTCTGGTCAGTAGTTACGAAACATAAAAGTCAGAAACATTTTGATTGTAATAGAAGCTAAATATTTAGAGCACATTTACACGTGTCTGTATGTCAATTTTGTTATTACCAGGACACAAGAGGCCCGTGGAAATAGAAGACGGTCCTATCGACGGTGAAGAAGACGAGGATGAAGGTGGTAGCTCACCGCTGTACTGCAACTGGGATCTACGCGGCATGCAGCATTTGTTGCCTCTACAAGACTATATTATACAGCAGGCTAAGTTGTCCAGTGAGTTACCATACTTTACTTTATGTTCATCATCTGCCTAGCTTTTTCCCAACTATGCCGGGGCCGGCTCCCAGTCTAACTGGATGTAGCTGAATACCAGTATTTTACATGCAGCGACTGCCTATCTGACCTCCGCAACCCAGTTACTGGGTAATACGATACTTGTAAAGTCCACCCATCTCAAAATCGCCGCGCGCCAGCGGCAGTGAAAGAGGGGTGCGGGGACAGCGACTCGGCAACCGTTTTAAACCGACCATTTTAACCATTTGTTATTTCATAGTTCTTCATTATACATGTTCACTATATTTTCATTTTGCTTCACCACGACCTATCGTCGCGATCAATACCCTTTGGTAAGACTGGTTGTCAGACTTTCGGGCTTCTTCATACTTACTGTAAACTGTGGTGTCACTAAAGAGAAAGAGACTGACTGACCCACGGACTGGTGTAGGAGTTAATAGATAATCCGAAAATCGAAAAAGCCGGTGGTTCATGTGTTGATCTTGACTGTTCACAGGAAGAAAAAGGCTTATTTCCTGATAGAATTTCTCAAATCCACCTACTAATAATAAACATACGTTATGCTATCGCGGCCCCATAATAGTTTTCTCCAGTGGGCCTTCTACATAGTGGCGTACTAGGGCGGTGCAGGCAGGGCAAGACCCTGGGCGCCTATCGAAGGGGGGCGCAAAAAGTCACCAATTAAAAAAAAGAAATTAATAAACCATTTCATACTGTTACCTACCTATATCTAAGAAGTCTGAAGAGTTACATGAATATATTATGCATTACGAGGATGAAAGCGTATTTCCAATTCTGCCTATTTGTATTAATTTTTTTTTGCCAAGTTTAAATTAATACCTTCGTTATTGAATGCTATAATTGGTCAAAAACGTTATGCAACCTAGCTTTGCTCAGTGTAGACCCAGAGGATAATTTACGAAGGGGCGCAAATGTGATGCCTGCCCTAGGTGCCAATTTCTATTGGTACGCCCCTGCTTCTACAATAACGTTTATCGCACCATCAGGTCGCGCCCACTACGGCGGCGGTTCCGGGTCCGACGGTGAGTCAGCATCGTCCAGATCCCACTCTCGTTCGGGTTCGGAATCTCGGTCTTTATCCGGTCATGAGCCGGACAACGAGTCGTCGGACGGCGGTGCCCGGACACCGGACGATGACGACGGCTCCGGTGTTTATTTGCCGCATGCATATGCGCATAGACCTGTTGATGTGGAGTATATGAACCATGGAGTGTCGTATTATAATACGTTTGTCGGATTTGACCGGGATCGGCAGCCGTCGCCTGGGATTCATAGAGTGAGTACATACAATATTTATTTGTTAGTTATGTTTATTTCCGTTTGGGGTTTATTTTTGTAGGTTACAGATTCCTTTTGAGGTCAATATAGGTATGTCGAGATAATATGAGAAAGTCGCTATGATATTCCTTGACAAGAGTCTAATACTCACGCGTATGTGTTGAATTGGCAGGCTAGAATAAGCATATTTTTTCTGTCACTTTTCACCTCATTGCGCTTTGCGAAAGTTGCAAAGTTCATAATAACGAATTTTCTGTCAAACTGGCAGACTTCTTGACAATTCAAAACTACATGTAAATTGTGCAATTATGATAATTCCTATGACTTTTAAAATAATAATACAAGTATATTTATCAGACATCGTCCCTGGGCGGCGGCGCGGCCCCGGGCGGCGCGGCCCCCGAGCCGGCCGGCGCGGGCGCGCTGTACAGCCCGGTGCGTGCGCACGCGCCGCGGCCTCCCGTGGAGCAGGACATCGAGATCTTCGCCAAAGACAACCTCAACTTCAACAAGGGAATCTTCCGGAGAAAGGTAACTAGTTCCATACCGAGACCCTTACGTGCCTCGGGAAGCACATTAGGCTAGCTATCTAGTCATTCGTAGATCTTTGACAGTCGTTACGGGTAGTCAAAAACAAGCCTGTAAAAGTAAGTTACCTTGTAACTGGGTTAAGGAGGACGGATAGGCAGCCACTCTATAAAATACTAAATTCAGCTGCCAAATAACATACCAGCCCAAAATAGATCGTAAAGACTAGACAGATGATGATGAATCCCGGCCCAGCATAAACTTTCTATCAATTTCAATAAATTCAACAGCACTCAAGCTAACTAAGCTCTGTAACTCAACATTATTGTTTTCCTTCCAGGCATCAGTCCGCGACCTACTCTCATGGACATCATCATCAATTAGTGCACCAATGGTGGGCGCGGAATGGGACAAGGCGCATAAGAAGGCAGCTATAGACCTGTTCCGATTGGTCCAGATATACATGGGCGACCGCAAGGCGCGGCCCGGCATGACGCTCAATTCTGTCGCGCAGGATATCTTGCACGCAACTTTTGCTAATGAGAAGTAAGTATAGAATTTATGTGTATGTCAATAATGACTTAGTACAATTAAGGACCAATCACTAATCACTTACTCATTTTCGAACCATCAATCACTTACGTGCCTTGCTATTGATCTAAAATATTTAATACCTAAACCATCTTGTTCTTCTTCCCAGCTAAAGCACTAGGAACTGGTTACGGGCAGGAGTTTAGGCGTTTGCCGGTCTTATGTAATTTTGAAGTTCAAAAAGAGCTGACTCTAAGACTAGTTTGAATGACTTTTGATTTTATGCCATCTTTCCACTGATTGGTATAAACAGTGGCGTAAAACAAGCAGAGGTGGATTGTGTTATTTGCTTTTATACTTTCCGTTGAGGAAGGGTTTTATACGAGGCTATCTATACGTTAGTCAGTATAAGAGGCAGCCGAAAATGTTTAGCTTTCTAAAGACACGGCTCTGTCACCCATTACTAACTGACAGTCTCTCAGTATTTTTAAATCTCGATGTGCCATACGCCTGTTTTTGTACTGTATGTTATTTCTCTATTTGTCTTTTTATACGTTTACGAGGGCCCGTTTCGGTATGAGCTAACATATTTTAATTTTTAGACTTCGTGACGAGTTATACGTGCAGCTATGCAGACAAACGACAGAGAATCCACTGCGAGATTCGTTGCTCCGTGGGTGGGAACTTCTAGCCGTGTGCTTGGCATTCGTGCCGCCATCGTCTACCTTCCAGCCAGCGCTCACCAACTATGTGAATAGGCATAGAGACCCTGCGTTTGCTGATGCTTTTCCTGAGGTGAGGTTTATGGTTACATATAGTAAAACTGAGAATTGTTAGTAATGAGACTTCAATATGGGGTCCCTACCCAAATAAAAAAAAAGTATTCTATGAATTCTAAAGAGTCCTGCTGAGGGACTTAATTCTGTCTTAGATGCTTTAAATAATTTTGGTTCGCTTCACTTCCTCATGCTGTATGTGACGTGTGTTTATTCAACGACAAACGCGGTAGACATTTCGTAGGTTTTTGATTTCCTATGTGGTAAAAGGTCCTTTATTCATTGCATTTTTTCTCTGACTCCCGGACAGGATTTTCAGAGGAACCTGAATATAATTTTCGAGAGTAGTAAGTAAATATAATATAATTTCACAGGTTGGAAAGTGGCCTATTCACGTGCAAGTATCACACTACGCGGGCGTGGCGTGCAAGCGGCTGGAGAGGATCGGCTTCGGAGGCAAGAGACAGCCAAGGAAACCTACCACTGATGATATCGATCAGGCTAGGGTGAGTTACGCAGTTACAACTCGTTTTACTGTAAAAACTAAAAAGAACCTTTAAATGAGCAGTTTTTGTATAAATATATATATATATATATATGATCTGAATCTCGGAGACGGCTCCAACGATTTTCATGAAATTAAGTATGCAGGGGGTTTCGGGGGCTATAAATCGATCTAGCTAGGTTTCATTTTTAGTAAGCGTCGGTCATCCAGATATTATGTAGTAACAGAGAAAATACTGCTCACTAATCGTAACGATTCAATTGTGTTTTGGGATAGGGGTGAAGGGTTTACCAAACTGTCATAGCACAGTTTGGTAACGCTCATTCGTAAGATAAGCGTAACTCGGCACTGGATGAGTTTTGATCTTCTTCTTCTTTTCTTGTTGATGGTACTCGTACTTTTTTTATATCGTTCGAACCCAGTAGGTGGCCACGTTTATTGCGGCATCAGTGGCATTATTGAGATCATCTAAGGTGCAGGTGAACGGGCACTTTGGGCACTCCAGAAAGTGGGGCATGGTCTGATCAGAAGCAAGGCACTCGCACTGGGTGTTGGATGAGTCAGTAATCCCTCACTTCGACAAATTATGGCTGCACCGGCCTACTTGGGTAGGCAATCGATCGAGAGCTTACACTACTAAAGAACGTTGTGACAGAAATTCGATCAATAGACTAGAAAGAAATAGACTTAAGGTGAATCTTGTCACCATTTTTCCCATACAAACTTCGGGAGTGTATTACTCCACTGTTCGACAATGTACATCAAAAATTATACATGGTATGGTTTTGTCTTATTAATATTGTCTGTGCGGTAACAGAATACTAAAATAAAAAATAAAAAGCTAGGAGCCAACAAAGATTTGTGTTAAGGGTTCCGTCCCCAAGGGTAAAACGGGACCCTATTACTAAGACTCCGCTGTCCGTCCGTCTGTCTGTCTGTCCGTCTGTCATCAGGCTGTATCTCATGAACCGTGATAGTTAGACAGTTAAACGTTTCACAGATGATGTATTTCAGTTGCCGCTATAACAACAAATACTTTATTTGCCGTTTTTGTAGATAATGGTACGGAACCCATCGTGCGCGAATCCGACTCGCACTTGCTCTTGCTAATTTTAACTAACTTTGGGCGTGTTTAGGTAATAAAAGAAGTGTAAAATCTCCAAAAGCAAATCAGTATCGACAAAGCTCAAATATCGAAAAGTTCAATAAACTTTATTGGTCATTGACTTATGTAGTGGTTTTTTCATAAAACCCGATCTTCCGAAGGACTTTTCTTAATTTTTTACGCGCCTGTTGTATTATAAATTACCCTGCATCTTACTCGATAACGTTGTACGTGTAGATTAGCGTTTAACTGCTCATCACTGATACTAACTCTGTCGGACACGATGCCTGGTGAGACAGCGTGCTTCTTAGCCAGGCCCATCAGTGAGTTCGAGCCCGCGACTAGATTCCCCTTAATACAGAGTGGGATTATGTGTGATTATTTGTTGAACAAAATGGCAATTTAAACCCAAGCAACTATTACGTCAAATGTGTCTTATTTCCTGTTCGTGCAACTCATTTCACTCCCAAAAAAACACAACTAACCTTAAAAAACAACGCTCGGCCAAGGCCTTTGAAATAATTATACCACGCACAAAACACATAAATCATAACATTTTCTTTCACAGATACAAATATTCCGTCAATCAATGTTCGGCAACACGCTATCAGAAGTGATGACGTTGCAAAAGGAACGCTTCCCCAACCGCCAGTTGCCGTGGGTGCAGGTGGCGCTATCGCAGCAAGTGCTGGCCCTCAGCGGGAGGGACACGGAGGGAATCTTCCGAGTGTCTGCCGATGTTGATGAGGTTAATGCTCTGAAGACCAAGATTGATAACTGGGAACTGCCTGATGCTTCTACTTTGACTGGTGAGTTTCTTGATTTGGATAGCCATTTATTATCTAGTTTAATTATCGTCGTCTATTAACACGAGTTAATAAAAAATTACAACGAAGAAATAACACGATTAAAATTTGAGCCTAATATGGGCAAACACTTTTTAAGAATAATAAAAAAAATAAAGGCATAGTGGACTTGTGGACACTAATTTAAAATTAAATTAGTGGTTCAAGCATTATCACTAAAGTACGAAAGCCTTCAAATAAGAAAGAACTTTAATTTATAAAAAAGAAATGGGTAATTTTCAACCATGTAAGATATTTGTTATACTAACATCAATTGTCATTGTTAACTCCCCAGATGCGCACGCGCCGGCCAGCCTGCTCAAGCTGTGGTACCGCGAGCTGTACGAGCCGCTGATCCCGGACGCGCTGTACGCGGCCTGCGTGGCGGCCGGCACCGACTTCGCAGCCTGCACCAGGGCCTTGCACCGGCTGCCGCCTATCAATAGACTGGTCAGTATACACTGCACTACCCAGGGGTTAGTGGCGTGCAGATCATAAAGACAGAAAGACACTGCCTACCCTACCTAAAACAGATAAATATTTATAACTAATATTATTTTATCAATAAATAAATAAGATCTTTATTCATTAATCAGCTCCATCTGTCGATTGTGGGTGGTAAAATCAAAATCAAAATATTTTATTTCACATAGGCACTTATGAAACGTCAGAAGCTAGGTGCACGGTTCCAATTTGTCGCTTCCTATGGAGAAGAGCCGGCAAGAAACTCCACACGGGTACCTACTCCACAGGTATCGTTTAGTATCATCGATACATACCTGCTCATTCGTACATTTCGACGAAACTTCGCATTGCGCTGCAATAGTGCCGCTGACTGCCTCGGGAAAGCCACAAACTATTCGCGTCTCAGTTTGTATTGTGCTCTCGTGGTCATGCGGATTTAATGGGTGTAAGTCCTATACATATGTGACACACAATGTCGTAAATAACGCACCAACCGCACAGAGTAGACAGTAGCTTTTTAACAACACTACAAATTACGACACTTACCGAAGTTTTCCGAACGCCCGGCGGGAGTTAATATCATGCATCGAGATCTATTGAAAGAACACAAAACATACCTTTTCTCAAACTTCATGTGCCATATTAAAAGCCGCGTTAACCAATCTATCAGTTGACATTGAAGACTCTAGACCACTTGAAACAATGATTGTCAAGAGTAAAAGTGCGAAAAGCTTGTATTAAAATGACTAAGTTTTTCCACCGGCTTCGCCCGCGTGGATGTCGGAAATGATCCCAAAGGGACGTACTACCGAGTTAAAAAAAAGTATCCTAAGTGTTAATCTAGGTCATAAACTATCCGTGGGCCAAATTAGTAGATTGTGTACTCTAAAACTTTTGAAATATTAACTATGTAAATTATTTCAGGTACTCACCTATTTAATAAGTTTCCTTCAACAATTCACCGCGCCGGAAGTGGTAAGTCAAACAAAGATGGACTCTGCAAATCTCGCTATGGTGTTCGCCCCGAACTGCCTGCGCTGCACGTCACAGGACCCGCGCGTCATTCTTGAGAACGCGCGCAAAGAAATGACCTTTCTCAAGACTCTGATTACCAACCTCGACACATCTCACGTCCAAGATCTTCTGTGACCTATGAATCTCAGCTACTGTAACAATAACGTCGCTTCAGAGAGGCTGACGGACTTCTAGGGAACGTTCACTTCACGAACTATTTCCAGGCAGCTGATGAGTGTGACGTGCCCATATCAAAAGGACCTCTCTGTGTACTATATCCCTTCAATTACAATGTGTCTAGTCTGTGCGTTCTATCGACCATCGATGGATTAAGCTCTAAACGGTATGCTCCCAACTTCCCCTATAATTACGTATATTTGACATTCTTGTATATTTTTTGTATTTTTGTACGCTATAAATGAATAATTTTATTTGGTTGGACCCAAAGATATTTAATGAGATGTGATTTTAATTATATTAGACTTGAGCTTTACAAAAATGTATTTGCAATGTGTTTTGAAAGAATTTGTTGTTGGTGCGTCTGGGTGATTGTTTTTATTAGTTATTATGAATTACGAATATTGTTTAGTGTGGGAGTGTGAGCGTTACTTTTGTATCATTTGCAAGATGTTGATGAACTACTTTGAAGTGTAACTAATTATTATCGTGCTCTGCAAACTAGGAGGAGCGCATCTAATAATAAAACTACGAACCGTGTGTGCACTACCCTCAAATATTATACTTACACTGCCTACAGACTGGACAGTGCCAGTTTAGACTTGTGCTTTATTCGGTATAATGGAAATTAAGAAATAAAATATATAACCAAAAGTGATATTTACTCAAAACGTTTTACAAGAATAAAAAAATAAATTAAATACATTACGGCAACTAAATAATTAAAATATAGTAGAGGAAGATATTTATAAAGTTGGGTAGTGAACATGAGGTTCGTATAATGAAACTAACACATCTCAATTAATCGAATAGAATAGTTAAAATAACTGATTGAAAGAGCACTTCGCATGAAAGCTTGGACACGTTATTTATTAAACATACATCACGCTACTAGTGTAATACCAGTTCCATTAAAAACATCGATTTTAATACTTTATTATTAAACGGTATTATTAGGTAAATAGAACGTATCATCACAAACATTACCTTCTAAGTTAATAAACATTTTGTTGATGTATAATTTACATTACCGAAGTACGACTACAATACGCATTTATTTTTCACTATGTAAGTTTTAAATGTAGTATAAGTTGGTACAGAGTCTCAAATATTATCGTTATTTTATCTCACAAGCCGATGCGCACTTTAGTTGTGGTAACCAAGTATACAAAATACGCTCTGAATGTGTGTGTGTGAATACAAGTAGCGTCAGAACATAACACACACAAATTCTATCTAGCAGCCTATTAGCTGGTCCGTATGTACAAAAAAAGCTTGGAAACATTTAATCTATCTATTCCATTCTCGAAGCCGTTCAGTGTGGTAACCATCACAACATTTTCCGAGAGCCTTTTCCATGCTTTTACAATTCGGTCAGACAAAAAAACTGGCCGTGTCTCGGATGATACCGAGAGCTCCTGCGTTGTCTGCGTCTTTGTACACTTGGTAAACACAAGTAAAGCGCGCTTCGCTTCTTTAGATAAAAATACTGTACTCACTGATGGTATTCTACTTACCTAAGTGAAGGACTACGAAATACATGACTTCACATAACCATTACCATGAGTGAAGACTTGCGAAGTATCTCCACTTGGGTAGTACAGTTAAATACCTACTCAAATGAAAGAAAATGTCAAGTAAAGAGTTACTATTATAGAATAGGTGATTTTAAAGGGCAGCTTTAAATTAGACAAGCTTAAAGGATGTATAGTGTAAAGGATTCCTAACGGCACGGTTTGTGATTATCTCTATAATTTTATTCAATCTTTATGAAAAGCCTTGCGTTTGTCATTTTATTTTTTATTGATACAATCTCTTTAAAAAAGTACGAAAATCACTTATTTTTCATATAAAATCTGGGTATCATAATACGATTTGTGAAATCGATTTAAAATAAAAAAAAATTGTTCACTAAATATTATGAATCCTGCTTTAAGAGTTACGTCACCGCGATTTTATTATTACCAATCATGTTTAAAATGCCTAGATATTTCAATAGATTGTCTGTAGTTTAACAATAAATTGAATTTAAAAATACTTATTAAACCTACCTAAAGTTTCATATTCTGCTACGCAAGAATAGTTAGTCCAATCCCAGTTCGTAGAAAGTTAATTCTTATAGCTTTATGCAGTATTTTCTTCTAAGGAAAATTTTAATTAAAGTTTTAAAGCAAAGGCTACTCTATAATAAAGACTACTATATCGAATACTTCCTACTCTAGAAGAATCACCATCAATATACATATATCTAACTCCATAGATTTAGTTTAAACTCGAGCGTTTTCGTAGAACAATCGTGTGCGGGAGTAAAGTAGGCGGGGCCAAGCTGCGTTTTACAGCTCTGGATATGAAATCAAGCTGACGCGTTCCTATTTAATTGCTATCTATATTAGACTTTTTAATTTATAGTTTGTATGATGTGGCGACCGTATGCGAATGCCAGTCTTTTAAACGAAGGAACCACTGTATGGAGTAGGTACAAAGTTACAATAAGTATAAAGTTATATAGACATTTTAATAATAGCAAGCGTAAATTCCGTCGGATTTTATTTTTGTAAACTATTGAAAATGCTGGCAGAAATCTTCAATGCCAATGTAGCAATATCCGGAGACCTTGTTCAGATCTACTGAAAGATGCGACTCTTATGTGTGTAAATGTGTTTTATAAGAATTATATTACTTTAGATGTTGAATGTGCATGTTCAGGTCTGAACAAGGTTAAATTAGAGAGAGTATTTTGGACTGCCTTGAGTGGTCACAATGTATAATAAGTATTGAATCACTTTTAATTTTAGTTGGCAGAGGCAGCTTTATATTTTGTTACAATGGTTTTTTTTTCAATAATTCAGTATCTTTTTTAAGTATACGTAGGTATAGACGGCGGTACGGTGGTACGGTTTCACTAACATTTAACATTACTAAACCCCTCTTGATCTCAAAATTAAAGTTCATATTTTATTGGTATTCTTTTCTGAAGTACGAATGAATAAAAATGATAATGTTCTCCTTGTATAAAATCTATGTGTGTATTATGGAATATTGGCATAATCATACAAATAAGAAAAAAAAAATAAGTCTGCTTACATTTGGCGGTACTGAGTATGAAATGTAACACTTTTAATTAGTTCAGTGATGTGACAAACTGAACTTAAAAAAAAATAAACCACCGCTCGTGTCTACAGTACCGCGAAACAAAGAATTTTAATGTACCAGAAAATAAGCTTTCAATTATAACGGGACGCAAATTATAAAAATATATTTGTACATCAATGTTACCGTAAAGATACATATATTAGTGCCATATAATAACATAAATACGCCTAGTTACTGATACAGTGACTTTTTTGTAATCTCTATATTTCCACAATCTTTACGATAGTTTAGTTGCTATATACGAAGATTTGTTTTAGAATGCTTCTGAAGAAAAGGCTATCGAAGATCAACGGTGTTTTGTAGGATAGAAACGGAGGATTATTAAGCTGTCAATATTCCCTATATAATGTAATATTCGTTCTAAGAGTTACGACAGAGCACAATTTTATTTTTTGTGTACATTATTAGTTAGCTATTTATAAAATATAGCTGTTACATAGATCTATTATCGCCGACGCAGCGAAGCTACTATACTTTATTAGTAGTAAACCAATGTGCTTGTAATTTCTCATCTTGTAAAATTGTATAGTGCTTATAAATAGTTTCAAAAATAATTTTCGTCTACCTTTGTACATAACATGCCTATATTCCCGTATTGTTTATGACAATATTATGCCTACGATGTTCATAATGTAGATTATCACTGTAAATGTGAACGTTCAGGAGAAATAAATTACTAAATATCCGGTGGATATACTGCGAATACCAATATTTTGTTTTATTTACTTTCTAATTTCATCACTTACGTTTATTAGGTGTGGGCGTGGCCTGTTAGTTATTATGAGTAATAAACTTTTACCGATTTTGGTAAGTATTTGTTTGTAGGGTAAAGTAAATAATTCCGGTAAATTATAACATGGACATACCCTCAAGGGCCAGTTCAGATGTAACGGAAAAATGCCCGAGCACTGGTTCCATTGAAAATAGGACCTTACTACTATAGCCTAAACTAGAAAATTGTATAAATATCGACAGTCGGCTCGTGCATGCTCGCGACTCGGTTGCTCTCGGTTTGTGTTGCGGCCAGAGAAGGCTCGAGCCCGCGCACTGTATTTCGACTAGAACAAGCTAAATGGACAAATTTATTTTGCATTATTTTTGGATTGTATTACCTCGATATTTTAATATTCTCTAAATTACGCTGGTTTGACATAAAAATAAATGAATATTTACATAAAATCATTTTATTTTACATAGTTAATATTAAAAAAACAAATACACAAGAAAGCAGTACATTAACATAATTATTTATAGAAAAATAAACAAAAAAACGATAATTTTATGAATTACTATAAAACGAGGTCGAGGCTCTACAATTAATTTTAAGACCTCTGAACATAATTTACCCACCTTCTTGTAAGGTACCTACATCTCAAACGCTATTCATCAAAGGATGAGACATTATAACCAATATGGATAGTAAGTCTCTATTTTGGGCAACACGTGAGCGTTTTCTGGTGTTATGTTGTCGGAACCTACGGCAATCTTTGTTCCTAGCTTCCTGGGGTTCTGAAAGCTGCCCAATTAGAACTATTGCAGTTTTGATGACCTTAGTACTGTGATTCAGTATTTTATGTACAGTAGCAGGCATGTACCACGAATAGAGACTTATGTAAAATTTTCTGGTGTCAAGACAAACCTTATGTGATACATTTGCAGATTCAGGTTTTACACTTATATCTTTAATAACTTTGGCAACGTTATTGTTGCCTATCGAACGCACAGCTACTTCTGCATCAGTCAGGAACTCCCCAACACTACGCGGCTGAATGTGTCCGTTTCCATGGCGCGGCACTATGGAAAATGGTAGAACAAGCGCATATCAAAAATGCTTTTTACGAATATCATAATTTGGCTAATATGGCTATTCTTTTAGGTTTTCTAATAGTCAAATTATAATATTCATTACGATTTTTTTTCTTAATACGCGAAATTATTTTTTTTTTTCTTAGATAGAAATACATAGAAAACAGAAGTGCCAAACTCAAGTCTTTGCGTATACATGTTTCAATACCATATTGTGAAAAAAATACTTGGTACAGATATGCAGTATTATACATTTTTAGAAAGGTTATTTTATGCTTTTTGCGATACAGCTTAATGATTTTAAAAGTAAAGAAAAATATTTCAGTAATTACTTAAAAAGTGACATACCTTTTTTTTCACTTGTATGTTTTTTCGTTGAAGGTTTTCAGTATTACCCACGTTTGCCCAAGCGCTACTTTTTGCGTCGACTAGTAGTCTAACTATTCATAAATAGAATGCAAAAAAAATCAGCTGCGGATATTTGCGGTTTTAGAAGATATGAGAAAAAAACTGATAAAAGTCAGAACCCGAAAATTAGTATCTTTTGCGGTTTACCACTGACACCATTCACATGAACAATATAGAACTTTTTGGATATTTTCTTCATTATTTCGTGATAACAAAGGGACCTTATCAAATTTGCACTCGGTTTGCGTGGGAAATTACAAGATAATAATGATGTAGGTACCAATTCGATATTGTAAAATGAGTATTTAAAGGGAAGCAAAAACTATTCGAACCATCTACATCAGTGTAACTTCAAGTGAAGCAAATCTCATCTACGCCTATTATTTCTGCAGATTGTGAAGTGTTAAAATGTCTTCCTTCAGCTGTACCAAACGAGACTTCATAATCCCCTATATAGAGGGCGGCAAGACCATGGAATCATTATCCAAAGTTTTAGTGGAAAAGCTGAATGTTTCTGAAAACAACTTGTGTTTTATAATTAGTGACATACAAAGGCACATTCTTCCTATTTTCAACAAACGCTGGGCCCTGGCATCTCGGAAAAAAGAAACATTTTTACAGAAGTATTGTACTTGGTTGGACTCAAGGTATTCGTTAAATTTACCGGATTCTGAACAATATTCTACGCCATCAACATCTGGCCAACGAGGACGAGCATGCGTGGCTTATGGAGACTCCTCAGAATCTACCAAGAAGAGGAAAAACACTCTTCTACTCCAAGACTATGGCTTCGAGCATATAAAAAACGCCTATCTGCAGGGACTACGGGCTTTACGTGAGTACACAGAAGCTCATCTTGTCGAAGAATTAAGAACCGCTGACACTCAAAAGAAATTAGATATCTCAAGTAAGTGGAACGACTCAGACCAGATGAAGATTCTTTCCGATACGGAAGCATTGAGTGCTTTTATAGATTTAGATCTAACAAAAGCACAATATATGTACCTGAAAAACTTAACCAACGAACGAAAGTGTTGTATATTCCCGCCTTACTACAAAATACAAGAAATAAAAAGATCCTGTTATCCACCATCTTCTACAATCGAAATCACGAATACTTATGCTAAAGTGATTAATATACAAGATTTATTGGATCATACTGCTGCTAGAATTTTAAAAATCGATTCTGTTTTCCAAAAACAACATAGAACATTGATCCTTTATTCTAAATGGGGATGTGATGGTTCATCTGGTCAAAGCCAATACAAGCAAATACTTGCAGAAGAGTCAGAAACAATTTCAGATGCCAATTTGTTCATCACTTCATTAGTCCCCATCAGATTAGTTGATGTGCAATCGGGATCCGTTGTTTGGCAAAATCCGGTACCTTCATCTGTCCGTTTTTGCAGACCCATTTCTATTGAGTTTTGTAAGGAAACTCCAGAAAAAACCAAGGCAGTTGTTGATGATATTAAAAAACAAATTAGGGCTGCACAAGCATCACTTATAAACAAAGATGGTGTTGTAGTAAATGTGAAGCATGAACTATTTCTAACGATGATCGATGGAAAGGTGGCTCAGGTCCTTACAGATACTCCATCTGGTTCCACATGCACGATATGTGGGGCTACTCCACGGCTAATGAATGACCTATCGAAAGTAACTGCCAGACCCGAAAACGAAAACGCCTACCAATACGGATTGTCCACCTTACACGCCTGGATTCGCTGCATGGAAATGATATTGCATATTTCCTATAATCTTTCGTTTAAGACTTGGTCTGCTTCAACTGAGGAAAATAAGAGATTAAAAAAAGAAAAGAAAGAAGTTGTTCAAAAACGTTTCAGGGAGGAGTTGGGATTAATCGTCCACAAACCTCGGCAAGTTAGCGGGAATACGAACGATGGCAATACCGCACGAAGATTCTTCTATAATAGCACTTGCTCATCGGAAATAACAGGTGTAGATGAGGCATTGATTAAACGCCTATACATTATCTTGCAAGTTCTTTCTTCTGGAATGATGATCGACCCTGAAAAATTTGGGGAATATGCAATAGAAACTGCAAGAATCTATGTAAGTAATTACGATTGGTATTATATGCCATCCTCCGTTCATAAAATACTCATACACGGGCAAAACGTTATCAAACATTTTGCGGTGCTTCCTATTGGACAGCTATCGGAAGACGCACAAGAGTCTCGCAACAAAGACTACAGAAACATACGACTTCATCATGCCAGAAAATGTTCCCGATCTGCTACAAATGAAGATGTCTTTAAAACGCTTTTATACACGTCAGATCCATATATAACAAGTTTGAGAAAACCGTACGTAAGAAATGTGAAAGAACTTGAAGAAGAGGCACTAAGTCTTTTAAACGTGGCACCTGAAAGTGAACCCACATTTACTGACCCTGATCCTGAAGTGGTATAAGTTAAAAATAATATTTATATTTAGTTATTACTTATATTTGTACCTAGCTACATCATTTCCTGAAGCCAGAGTATAGGATGTACCTATTAGTAATATGATTTTAATTTAGTATTTTTTTTTCATATATATATATTTTGTTTACTTTGCTTGTTGTAATTAACCATGGTTTAATCTTTTTAGTCATTATAAACTTGTATTCCACTTGAAATAAATTTTTAACTATTTTTTTCGTGATTTTTTCCCATTTTTTTCATTCTATGCAAAAAAACATACATAGATATACAAGAAAACCCTATAAACTACACATCGTTCGAATCTCCGAACCTTGCTGCATATTTGTGCCAAATTTCATCACGATACAACAAAAATTCATGAAGTTACAGATTTTTGATCCGATACCGACCTATATTTTCCATAGTGCGCGGCCACGGCGTAATTTCAAAAAAAGAATTCTACCAAGATTTTGTAAAAATTTGTAAAAGTTGATTCCCAAAACCATAAATTTGACAAAGTTATGGTTAAAAAGTTATAAGGGTTTGAACGTGGCCGCGCCATTGAAACGCGGAGAACCGCGCGGCCACGGCCGGAGATCTTTAAAACTAAGCGTTATAGAGACCTGTGTATTTTTACTAATTTCCACAAATTTAAATCTAGGTTTTACAAAAAACTTTGAGAAATTTATGGTTTTGGGTATCAACTTTTACAAATTTTTACAAAATCTTTGTAGAATTCTTTTTTTGAAATTACGCCGTGGCAGCGCCATTGAATCGAACACGATTGAACGAGATCTGCAACTCGGCGCTTCTTCGTCTTAAATGAAGATTTATCGAAATTTTTTCTAGGTCTCCCTGCAGGAGTAGCTTCAACAGATGACGTAGAAGGCTGCGATTGGGTAGTACCTACTTATTCGGAATCATATGCCCTCAGCATCCAACCAGCTTTTATTCTTAGTTAAGAATCGCTCCTTTGACTTTTCCGCAGCAACCCATGGCAGCAAATTTCGAAGAACAGCTGGTCAATTTCATTCTTATTGATAAAAAGTTTCAGAGTCCTCAGTGACATCACGAAAGTGGAATTTAGATGAAATGTAGTCAAATAGATGAATGTTCCTTTAAGTTTGTAGCCTTTTTCGAAAACTTCTATTTTTGAAATAGAGTTGAGGTATTCTGTAAAAAATAAAAAGAGAATAGTTGTACTCGAGTGTGTTGGCTAAAATATATACTTAGTGGAATAAACATGAATGTTGTGGCTAAGATATATCTAAAATCCAGCCTGGATACATGTTCCTTCCAGCCTTTGAAACTTGAAAAACAAAGAAAAAATAACATTTAGTTTTCCTAAACTTTCAAAAGAATATTTCTTAAAATTGTAATGGAAATAAAGACTTATATTAATCGAAAAATAAAGTAGTAACCCTCAGTATTTAGATCCATCAATAAAAACTTCCACAAAGTAATAAACAGCCTCAATGAGATGTTGTCAAAAGTGTCGCGAAAATGCGTATGATATAATTATGTTATTGCACATACCTTTATAGTTGACTTCCGAACCCTATAACTCATCACTGTGGAATGTTAGACAAAAACAATTACCGAAATCGGGAGTTTTGGGGTGTTGTTAAAATTAGTTAATCACCCATTTCTGGAAATTTAGAAACGAATTTTGTCCACCTAGCTTGTTCTAACCGAAATACTGTGCCGCGCGAAGATTTTTCCATTCCGTCTAAATTTACCCTTAGATTTCAATACTTATGGACACTAATTATTTCTAAAGAAAAATGTTCCAGTAGACTTCTAGAGGACTTGAAAATACAGTTTTCGTAGTTCTATAGAACCGTACTCATTTCCAAAAATAGGTCCATCCACATTACTGTAGCGTATTAAATTTTTGTAAATATAATTTCCCAATTTCGAAAGCTGGTAATAAACGAAAATTGGTGTTAGTTGATTAAAACGCTACGTGAATTTCAGTAGGGAGGGTGCTTCCTCTTGAACCAGTCGTTAGTTCGAATTCATATTGTTTAAATACTTAAAAAATTAAATGAACTACAAAATGAAAGTGTACCCCATGAACAAATATTTCAAGACGACCATGAAGAAACACCTATACAAAAACATTATCGAAGCATTAGATCTATCAAATATAATAAGGAAGCTAAGCGGGATATCCGTATTTGTTTTAAAAGTCGCCCCGGACAACCGCATCATCAGGAAATTTAGTTTATTCGGTTTGACATCTTTCCTGCTGTGGTATGCTCTTTTTCTTTATTGCACTTACATATCTCACGCTGAAGACCAGACTGTTCTGCGTATTTTATACAATACAAAAGTGCAACGATATGGCGATGATTACGAGAGGATATCTTCAACCCTATACGTTGTGTTCGCCTTGTGGAAGATTCCATACAGTCTAAATACCAACAACCACGTAATTGAAATCATAGTAAACGTGGACAAGGCTTTAGAGGACATTGGCGAAAATGTGGATTATAGCCGTGATGCACATCTGGCACTTAACATGTCCCTTTTTCAGCTGGTAGTTTATTTATTTCGGTTGCTCAGCATTTGGTTGTCACTCAGCCGTTTGAACGTGCCAATACCAGCAGAGAGGCTGTATCAAGTCATATACTCCGATGCTCTCGCGTTCATTTCAACAGCTCATTATTGTTTCTATCTCAAAGTTTTGAGAGGCAGATATGAGCACATAAATAAAGCGCTTGAGGAGATAAAAAACCACAAATCTTGGGAATATAAATTGTTTGCTCGAGGTAGCATGGTGGGTAGCGTTCAAAAGCCAGTTGGTCTTCAAGACAAGTATGTATGCGAGAAAATAAAGGCATGCGCGAAGATCTATGGTATGCTGTACAAAGTGACGGACGCTACCAACAGAATGTTCGGAGCCATAATAATGGTGACCATGTTTGTGAGCCTCACGAACATTATCATTTACATGTTTTACTTCATGGAGGCGACAGCAGCAGGCTTGTTCCACGATGTGGAAAAATACGTTGTATTTCTCATTTATGTTGCATGGCAAATCACATATGGAGTCGTCATAATACTTTTGATAGTGTTTGTTTCCGAACGCGTCGTGTACTCGGTAAGTTCGAAAGCTTCGTTATTTTAAATATTGTTTAAGTATTTAGAGTAGAAGTCAACTAATTTAAAACTGCACGCCCCTACGCTGGTTATTGCTTTCCAATGCTAGTATGAATAGTGGAGGGGCGTGCAGTTTTAAATTAGTTGATCTCTGTCTACAATTCAGCGACTATATTGAATGTTGCAGGCAAAAAATACATCGTATATCGTGCACGAAATCATGAATACCGACTTCAGTCCAGTGGTTAATGCAGAGGTAGGTATTTCTTTTTGATTTGTCATACTATAATCAGTAATTACATCATTTACATCATACGTAAGTAGAGATCGTCTAATTCATTCATTACATCACATTTCTACTGTTACATATTAACTGTACTGTTTTTTGACAGTTGAGATTTTCACATAGGTACCTCTATTCTAATTAGAATTTAAAATGTTGCTGTGCCCTACAGGGTCCATAATTGTTTCCACATATGTTAATACCCACCACCTGTATACATTATGGAATGCAATAAAGATTTGAGATTTGAGACATAGTGTGTAAAAATACAATAAAGTATAGTACATTATAAGTGCGGTAAGTTGAAAGTTACAGCCGAGGCGATATTGCTAGCCCGAATAAATCTTTAATCACTTGTTAAAACAGTTAGAAAAATTTGAACAATTTGTAAAATTGATTATTACTTGGCCAGTTGGTATTTTTAAAATATTGACCACTTTTCTGACATAAAAACTCTACTAAGATTAAAAAAAGTACCGTTCGTTTTAGACGGAGCATCTTGATAAACCATGCGATAGACCTTATTAAAAAGAAACTCGTGCGTTTTACATTATAATAACGCACAAGTACGTAATGACATACATTACGATATTGAAATTGGTGAAATAAGAGACCCTTTACGAGCAAATGTGTTTTAAAAGATTAAACGCACTGGCACTTGGCCAGTTTTTTTAAAATATACGTTCTTTGCCTATTTTTTCGCGCATTGGTTTTCAACGCTCAGCCCAACAGAATGCATCTCAATGCTTCGGAAATGTTTATTTTACTGTTCGATTTTCAACTCTCGGCGCGCAGCAGTGGCTTGAAGATTGAGTGCGCAAAAAAATCCCGCTTCGATTTTATTACTTTCGTGGGAAAGTGGGCTACTACATCTATTATATTGGCGTGTGCTAGCTGACATATGGCAAATAATTTAATTTTATGTTTTGTGTTTAGTAATGTTAATTACTTTTCACACCACCTGCTCGACAATGTCAAATTATATGTCACGCAACTTACTTTAGGTTAGCTAAAGTAAGTCATTTAAGACCTGAGACTTCAGGTCTTAAATGACTTACTTTGCATTTGCATCAGCAGGGCAATAATATTGTACCTACTGAATTTCATTATGACTCACTGGTCGCTATTGTGATTTGAATTTGGAACATAAAGTAGAAATCGCATAGACAAACATTTACGATAGGTAGTAGGTAGGTACACACTAATTTCATGTAAGTATTCACCATTTTTTTTTATTTTTTTATTTTGGCTTCACACGGTTTGTGCATTTAGCCAGTGTCAAGTATTTTTTCTTTTAGATCAAGTAAATGGCCCGATATCGGGCACGAAGTTACAAAACAGTCATAGTCATCTTTAGTCAGTCAAGTCAAATCAAAGTTATTGTAAAGCGGTAGTAACTTTACAACAACCTAATAGGAGTTTTTGGGGGGAACACGAAAAGTCCACGTTAATCACTTATTTTCACCTTCACTACACTTGTGCACTCACACGTAACTAAATTGAATAATTCACTATCAAAATTATACAATTTAATTCGCTATTTCACTAAATTCCATGAAAATGAAAATTCGTATTCACCATTAAGATCTGCACTAAAAAATAAATTGTTCGAAAATCGAACTGGCCACCACGAGTACCTAGAGTATAAATAAAAGAAAAATAGAACACAAATTAAAAATAGGCGCGAATACTGGAAATTGCTTTGCTTTTCAAAACAGCAAATTACATAACTACAAATTTTCACAAAAATGTCGAGTGACCATAGTGATTTGACTCCGGAGTACATTAAATCCAAAGCCATTGACATTGCCAACAATCTACTCCTAGAAGTCCAAGGAATCGTACATGAAAGCCTACGACAATTTTTACAAATGGAAAATTAAAAAGGGCGTCAAGTCTATCTGAATCAGTGCTTTTAGTCTCCTTCCAGCATTTATCATGTACAAAGAAGCCAAGTAGCCTATGGTGCATCTATTCGATGCTCAGGTCAACAATAAGCATCAAAATAATGTACAAAAAAAAACGGTCATTTAAAAAACTAAAAAACCCGACTGCTTTTCAGAGTATTCATGGAAAAGCCCTAAAACAAGAAAGTTGTTGTAGGTACCCGATTGCACTGAACTTAAGAATCGCCAGTTGCTAAGGCAATGCTTTTAAGCAGATAAATTGTAGCAGTCGGGACCCATTCTAGAAAGTCGGCCGTCTAGTCAGTAGATTGGAGTAACCTGCAATGTAATATAGGTATGTGTTCTCAATTCACTAAGCCTCCATTTCTAGAATGGACCCCGACTGCTACAATTTATCTGCTTATACCTATGCATCGTCTTAGCAACTGGCGATTCTTAAGTTAAGTGAAATCGGGTATAACGACTTTCTTGTTTTAGGGCTTTTCCATGAATACTCAGAAAACCGGCCGGGTTTTTTAGTTTTTTAAAATACTGTTTTTTTTTATTACGTTATCAGTTTCACAGTAATTACGAATCTAACGACACCTCTCTAACTAAAATCCATCGAGCCGTTCAGGCCGCAGAGCGTGCCAAACATTTGAATTTGGCGCAAAAAATCCGCCATTTTGTTTTTTTTAATTTTGATATACCCAATGTCACTCTCACAGTAAATACGAATCTAACGACACCTCTCAAGCTAAAATCCATCGAACCGTTCGGGCTGCAGAGCGTGCCAAACAATTATACATACATACATACTCTCGAAAAACATAACCCTCTTTTTGGCGCAGTCGGGTAATTAAAACATGCACCAAATTACTGGCATTTTTAAAAAGGAATTCAGAAGGACATCGTCCTAAGAAATCAAAAGTTTTTACAGCTTCAATGTGGAAACGTTTCTGTATGAAGCCCCTGACAACAGCTTTCTTGCCACAAAAGTAAGTACCTACCTATTAATTAAATTTTTAGTAACTAAAATAGCTACATACTTAATATATATGTAAGTATAAGTACTAGCTACCCGCTCACGAATCGATCGCTTGTGTGCGGTCTACTGATGTGATCTTTCGACTCTTAATAATAATTATTGTAAACCTTCGTAAGGTTTATGTGTTATTATTAAAAATAATAAACTTTCTTAGATTTGACTGACACACATGAGTTTGTCAGTCAAATCTAAGATAGTTTACATGTAATACGTAAAAATTAATATATTACGTAGTTACCTTCCTACTTAAATACTAACCTAACTACCTATTTTTGTTACAGGTGGCATTGTTTTTTGGAGTGAATGGCGCTTGTCGTAGAAATGAACTCGTTAACATTAAAATCGAAGATATCGAAAAACATTCAGATTTGTTTGCTGGTAAATTTGCTAGATACAAAATCAATGAAAGAACGGTAATTCGTAGTCCGTGGAGAATACGTAAGAATGATCGAAAAGTAACAAGCTCTACGCCCCTCTAATATAAACACTAATAGATTTTTCGTAGCTTATAATAATGGCAAAGGCACCAAGCAAGTCATTGGCAGAAATAAGATCAGCAGCATGCCGAAAGAAATTACGAAATACCTAAAATTTACAAATGCCGAGTTCTACACGGGCCATAGTTTCAGGAGAACATCGGCTACTCTATTGGCGGATTCAGGAGCAGACATGACCCAGATTATAAGACACGCTGGCTGGAAATCTTATGTAGTAGCAGAGGGCTACATTGAAAATTCTATACAAAATATGGATAAAATAAGCTGCCGCATTGATGACAACATCAAACTAAAAACACCGTTGATAACTGATCCTTGGACACCTTTGTCACCACAACCTGCCACATTAAAACACTATTCATCTAGCCCGCTGCCTCAAGCACCACCTTCACCAACTTTCACGATCAAAAATGGTCCTCAGCAGACCCAAGTTTCTGAAACTTTACAAAACAGTAATACTCAAATAAACGTTACCTCGACTTCAATAAATGTACCGAATAAAAACATAACTCTGTCATTCCACAACTGGTCTAATGTATCAAACATTACCTTTAACATTTAATTGTTTTAAATAGGTCTACTAACTGTAATTATAATTTTAAAAAATACTTTGATTCTAGTACTATTGCTTTTTATTTTCTCGTAGATGGTGTAGAGTAGTAAGTAGAGTATTCTCCACGGGGATAAAGGTGCCTTCGTCTTGAGCGACCTTGAATCCTACGCTGCACTCAGGATTCTTGTCTTAACTCCTTCGCTTTGCTCGGGATTCAATACGGCGCCCGCTACATAAGACATTACTTTATCCCCTTAGTGCATAATCTACTATACTTACCTGCTATTGTATACAAAAGAAGGGTAAATTTTTAACCAGTGCGCAAACTAACCATGAATACAGCATATTCTAGATCCCCCAGCGCAGAAATTTTTCGTCGGTTATATAGAAAAAATCAGCTGTTCCATACATTTTGACCGCGTAGGTATTGCACTTTTTTTATGAAACAGCTGGTTTTTTTTTTGTATAACCGACGAAACATTTCTGCGCTCTAGAATGGTATGCTGAATTCATGGTTACAGTTTGCGCACTGGTTAAAAATTTACTCTTCTTTTAACTTATCAGACAGCTGTGCTGCTGGGGAGTTTGTCGTGCCACTTCCCAGCTGAAGCACTAGGAAGTGGTAAAGGGTGGGCGTTCTCTTCGTTCGACTGTCTTATGTAGTTTTGACGTTTAAAAAAGTGCTGACTCTCAGCCTAGTTCGATTAAATGAATTTTGATTTTATTAATCGATGAATCTAAGGAGTTTGACTTTTTCAGGCGATGCAGCTATCGATACAAGCTCTGCATCAGAAGCCAATATTTACTGCACTGGGACTCTACGAACTCAATTATCCTTTATTGCACCAGGTAAGCGTCGTTTGTTTGTAGTGCTCGAATACTGAGTGTGAGGACCTGGGTTCGATTCATAGGTCGGGCTAAGTGTTATTGGGATTTTCCATAAAGAATTTTTCCAGTAGCAGCCCGGAGACTCAATTCGTCCCCGGTTCATAGGTAGGTAAATAACGTCGCGCCCTATTACGAGTACATAGGTCTTAAACATAACGTCCTTTATTTTCATACAGGAGTAATTTTATGATTATGTTGGAACGAAGTTCCTTATCGCGCGTTGCGAAAGGGGGCTAGACGGAAAAAATTAAGACCAAAAGTTGTAACGACACGTTTTGCTACAGTTTGTTGTAAGCCGTGCGGCGTGCGCGTGTTTCTCTGCAGACAGAGACACAGACAGAGTGCATATATATATGTGTGTGTGTGTGTGTGTGTATGTAATGTACAAATTTTAAAATTTTATTACAATTCCTTCACTAATTAATCGAAAGGAACTTCGTTCCATCCGGGTGTCCCTTGACACCTCTCAAGTTTTTTTTGTTATTTATATAATAAGTCAATCTTCCAGGCCACATCGTGAAAGTTAGTATGCGTCGCATCCGTGTTTGATAGGTATAAGATTTTTGCCCCTCTCGCTATTAACCGATGCACATTAGGTACCTACCTACGACGACATCAACGGTTTTAGTTTCTCAAAGTAAATTAGGTACAGTATTTCTATCTCCGGAAGCGACGCGTGGTTTACTTGTAGTAACCAAGTGTTCGAATACGCTGTGAATGTGTGTGTAAGTGCTGGAGTGCTCTCGTGCTCTCGGTAGCGGTACTGTCCGAGACACGGGCGATGTCGGACTTGTGTGTGTTATGTGCTGACGCTACGCGTCCCACGGGCGTAATAAAATCGCGGCGGGATTTTTTCGTGTACTTGATCTTCAATACACTGTAAGCAGTGTTGCGCTGAGTGTTGAAAATCGAACACTGTGTTTTTTCGACGCGTTGAGATTTACTGGCGCTGCACTCTGTTAAATTCTCAATGCAATGGGAGTCGAAAATCCAGAGCACGTGAAAATCCCGCCGCGATTTTAATTAGTACGTGGGGACGTGGGCAAAAGTGCGCCACGCTTTGTGAGATAAAAAACTGTATCAAACTAGTGTAGGTATAATTAAGAAGGTATTTTTTGTTTCAGTTGTCGCGTTCAGTGTCTACTTACCTGACCATACTTCTGCAGTTCGTCACCGATGCGAAGCAGACTAGACCTGTCGACTATTTTAATTCAAGTGTTTAATTAAATCTTTACTCCTAAGTCGAGCCACAGTGCATTTATATTCAGATTTAAATGCCTGAAGCATTAAAATTCTGATGACTTAAAGAAAAAGTGTTGATCCAGTTTTGAAGTTGACATACTGGGCTTCATTTTGGTGTTTCAAATTTGAATTCACGACCATTTAAAAATATATAATAGGTTTGTTTGTACAAAAAGCGTGGCTCGACTTAGGAGTCCGAGAATATATAATGTCGCTTTTCACGAGTTTGAATCTTCTGTAAAAATAAATTAAAGTATCACCCCTTTAATTTATTTTTACAGAAGATTCAAACTCGTAACTCGCGAAACACACTAACTGTAGGAAAGGCTTTCATTTTGAAAGTTCAATAAGATTAGGTAATTGCGTTATTTGCGTTGTTTATGCAGACGTATTTTTCGAGCATATGAAGTAATGAACCAGCAATATCATTCAAAACGATTCAGATTCTCATTGTTATTGTGTTCGTGCCGGTGTTTTTTGGCTTAGTTAGTGTAGATATTTTTTTACGGATATTTCGCTCAGGTACCTAAAATACCTCGGTAATATCGAGTGTGTAACGAAATATATTTTATTGTTTCAGTGGTCACAAGCAGTGTGTACGTACCTGACCATACTACTCCAGTTCGTCACCGACACGGAAAAGTCTGATCTACTGACTATTACTTAATTTAAATGTACCTACTTCATTTAATTTAAATGAACTCTTCAAGTCTTCAAACTTTTTACTGTCGGAGTGCTTAGATCTCTTATGTGTTGGTTTTCGCAAGATTTAAATTTGGAACTCTCCATAAGTCGACGTTAAAACGAACGTAATAATAGCGCGTCGGTTTTTTTGGCGCACTGGATCTTCAACCTACTCTTAGCGCATGCTGAAAGTTGAAAATCGAACACTGTGTGTTTTCAACGCGTTGAGATGCACTTTGTTGGATTCTCAATGCCCCGACCATTGAGAATGAATTTTCGGGCTAAAGAAATTCGTATAAATTAAATACAAAACCGCGATCTGCAAGTAATTGTTCCGGGTCTGGGTGTTTGTGTTTGTGAGTTTCTATGTTTGTAAACGCACCCATGATACAGGAAGAAGTTCCTAGTGTGGCGCAAAGTTTTAAAAAAAAAAAGTTAGTGTACTTTTTCTTTTAGTTTTCCTTGTTTCCTTAACGTTTTATTCAAAACGAGTCAGTTGCCTAATACTCTGGAATTGTCGATTAGCGCACAAATCTTAAATCAACTACGTGCGAGGGGCCTATAGAAAATGTAATCTATGTATACTTATATTCTAAAGAGGTAAAGTTTGTGAGTTTGTGAGGTTGTAGGGGGTAATCTCTGGATCTACTGAACCGATTTTGAAAAATATTTTACAAATAGAAAGCTACAATATTTGTGAGTCATCATTCATCATCATTTCAGCCGAAAGACGTCCACTGTTGGACATAGGCCTGCCCCAAAAGGGTGGTTTTGCCATAATCGCCACGCTTGGCAGGCGGGTTGGCGATCGCAGTATGGTGGTAAAATGCATAGAGAACGCTGCTGTCCATTCTCTAGTAAGTCCCTTAGTTGCCTTCTACGACACCCACGGGAAGAAATGGGATGGTGCTATTCTTTTACGTCCGGCACCACACAGAACGTATTTGTGAGTGTCATAGGCTATATATTAATCCGAAAAATGAAAAGACTTTTTCGTGGTAGTCGGATTTGCAAAGTACGTCTGAGAAAAAAACCGTCGAACGAAAACTTTCATACGAGCGCTGCCTAAAAAGTAGTAAATATTTAAAAAAAAAATTAAATCGTTAGGTCATGTTTACCTATTTAAATAAAAAGAAAAGTCCTGACTGACTCATCAACGCCCAGCCCAAACCTTTGGACCTAGAAAGCTAAAATTTTGCACAGAGGTTCTCTTTATAATGTAGACAAGGAATAAGGAAGGATTTTTCGAAACACAACCCCTAAGGGAGTTAAATAGGGGATGATAGTTCCGCGCGGGCAGTAAATTTATCGTCTCAAGTGTTTAAAATAAAAGACTTTCCCTTTTACTGCATATAATTTGTACGAATGGTTAAAGAGATAATACGACATAGGTACCGCGACCGTGTCGTAATCTGTTGAGTGATATAAAAATTTTTCCGCCCATCGAAGTGGTCACAGCTGTCGTTCATAAGTCCCTTGTGAGCAACGTGGTGAAAATCGAGAGAGAAGAGAGGCCTCTTTATGATGATCTCCTTAAGAAAAAGTGAGCATAGGACGTGGACCTGACAGAGCCCTGATGGTGCAACGAAAAATGAGATTGGACTTCATTATGTCGACGACCAAGCATGTATTCAATGATGTCTCTGTGATCAACGCGGTGAATACTGGAAGTGATCACCGCATGGTAAGAGGCTCTTTGAACTTAAATATCAAAATGGAAAGATGAAGACCAATGATGGACTTATGAAGTCTACACTTCGCCCAGCACTGATCCAAGTCCAAAACGCCAAGAGCTTTCAACTCGAACTCCAGAAGCGTTTGAGTGCCTAGGGAGCCCTGTGGACGATTTTAACGATGTGTTCTTAAAAACTGTCCATACAGTTGGGTCTAAGATCTTCAAAACCCGCCGTACAAATAGAAACAAGAAGCTCTCTGATCCTACTTTGAAGCTTATGAAGGTGCAAAGTAGGATGCACCGCGAGATCATCCTGCAGTCTTCGGACGATGCGCTCAAGTACCTACGTACAGCTTGATAGATGGATCTCTAAGTCCTTCAAAAGCGACCTTCGCTGCTTTTGATACAGAACGTAATAATAATAATAAATAATAAATTCATTTATTTCAGGTAAATAACACCCATTGCCACACATAATTAATACAAATTTTACAGATAAAAAAATAAAAAAATAAATATACATCAAATGTCATTAAACTAAACCAAATAAACTAAAATAAAATAAGTAATGTAAATGTGTAATGTAATAAGGACGTGATAGAGCATAACAAAGGTTCCAAGGTCTTTGCTTGGGATCTGTTTATTGGGCAGAAACTAAAGACCGATGATGGCAGGTTTGTATCCGTCAAACTTGAACCCCTCAAGTTCCTCCAGACGCTGTTTGATTCCGACATATTCGAGGGCAAAACACCACAGGCATGGAACAGAAGTGTGGTGGTACTTTTCTTTAAGAAGGGTGACAATGTCCTTTTTAAGAGTTATATGCCCATCTCACTTCTAAGTCATATCTACAAGTTGTTGTCAAGAGTCATCACGGACCCATTTTCAATGACTCTTCTGCAAAGATCCGGTTGAATTTGAGTGATGGCCTGTGTTATTACCTTTAGGGCACCGATCGATTGTGGTTTGTTTGCATAGACTTGCGACTTCAAGAAACCCCACAAGAAAACGTCTAGCGGGGTCAAGGCAAAGGAAAGGCGGGAAAGGTCGATGTCTTGTGCTCGGCGAGGAATCGACTGCCTCGGGTTCTGCTGTACACTTTCACGAACCGCGACGATATTCTCGACCGATCTTGCGTTTCTTGAACGTACGGGTGTTGGCTGGTTGTTTACCGAACCGGTCTTCTCTAATTTGGCCACTAAACGTTGAAGACTCGACTGTGAAGGGCCACCACGTAAAATGGGTGCAATGCGCGCAACGTTTGCACTAATGAACACTTATTTTGATAATAAAGTTTTATCATTTGAATGTGCTGTTCAATTGTGTAACTTGACATGGTGATTTGGAATAAGTAACTGAATAATAAATAAAAGATTTTATAGATGTCACCAAAACAAAATGGCCGCCAAGGGCTGCCAAAATCTACCCGCGCCAATTGAAAAAACCCTATAGAAGGCCGAAAAGTATAACCTGCCTCTCTTCTTAGCGTTTGTGGACGACTATCGGTACATCAAGGTGCTGAAGTGTCTGTACGAAAACGCCACTATGTCAGTTCGACTCCAGGAACGGACGTCGAAACCTATACAAAGTGTACCTACGTAGTATGTGAGATAGGGAGACGTTATCTCTCCGAAATTATTCACCGCTGCACTGGAGAATGTCTTCAAGGTTCTGGACTGGAAAGGGGTTGTTATGAACATTAATGGCGAGTAGCACTCATCTTCGGTTTGCTGACAATATAGTTGTCATGGTTATGACTATGGAATACCTCGGTACTGTGGGAGCTCGGACGAGCTTCCAGGTACCGGGCGTGTAATGAATATAATAAAAACACCATGGGGCGTTTAAACTGTGGGATTCCACGTCTATTTTAAGAGCTTAGAAGATTATCAGATGCTTACAAAGACGCGCCTGTCATTAGAATCAAAGCTCACGGAACAAAACCTATCTAAAATTATTTGACGTTCTTATTTTAGAACATCCTAAATGCTCGAACATAGACATAGCCCAATCATTGGCTACCAGTATGTATGTGAGGTTCTTCTTTAAGAGAACAACCTCTTACAGTACACAATGCTCGGTGACCTCAGTGGAGCTTACGAAAGAGTGGGTCTTAAAATGAACATGGACAAGACAAAGGTCATGTCAAATGCCCATGTAGCATCTCCTATCTTCATGAGAGTGGGTGTCCACTCTCATAAAAATCGGAGACACTACACTACACTCGAAGTTGTGGGCGAGTATGTTTACTTAAGACAAACTGTCCAGTTAGGTAAGTCCCAACTTTGAGAAAGAGGTCAATCGTCAAATCCAGCTCAGCTGGGCTGCGTTCGGGAAAGATGAAAGTCTTTGACCAGAGGCCTTAGTGCGAGTTTCATTTAACCATCTCGATCAAACGCATCGACTGCGTTTGGCGCTCCGATTGGCCCTGGATTGGTGACAGACCAATCGGCGCAGCGCTCAACGCGCTCGATGCGTTTGATCGAGATGGTTAAATGAAACTCACACTAGGACTACAGTGCATGTTGCCAGTGATGACAAATATAATAGCACTTAAACGTGGTCGCTCACAAGAGGCTTTATTAAAAGGCCAAAAGTCACCCAAAGGGCATTGGAGAGGGTCATGATTGGAGTTTCCCTACGTGATTTAATCAGAAATGAAATGATCCGCAGGAGAACCAATGTCACCGATGTAGTCCGAAGAATTGCCAAACTTAAGTGGCAGTGGGCAGGGCACACAGCTCGTAGACCAGATGGCTGATGGGGCCGAAGGGTCCTGGAGTGGCGACCGCGTACCGGAAGACGTAGAGTTGGAGTGTCTCCCACAAGGCGAACCGATGACTTTGTAAAGGTTGCAGGAATCCACTGGTTACGGGAACCACAGAACCGGTGGAAGTGGCGGAGCTTGGCGTAGGCCTATGATCAGCAGTGAACGTCTTTCGGCTGAAATTATGATGATGATGATGATGAAGACTATAGGAGCCTCTCTCTGTGCCGCGGAACGGTCAATCCGTAAATTTTTACCAAGATGTAAAGTTGGTAGAGTTGGGGGCTTTGATCTGCATTACATCTGATAACTTTTTAACAGTGCAAGCGTTACCTATTTAAGTCTTGGCAGCCTGCTTTACATGAAATATTTTTTGTGGGATTATTTATTACTAGGCCCCCTAGACAAAATCCCTAGCTACGCCCATGGATATCGCTGCCACCCTGTTTAATAGACACAACAATTTTATTGGCTATGGTCAGGTACAAATTGGTTATTATATACAAATAATTAATGCATTGAATCGTAAAAGTGTTTTACAACATTGCACTTCAATCTAATTTCACGCTCGTTCATTGACGGAAGTATATAACGGAACGTAACTATAAGTATATAGCTACGAGTTATTTAATGAAGTAAATAGGGACAAAGTTATGATAACTACTGGTAAGCAACTACTTTGTTACCTTATAATTGTTAGAATGGCATTTACGATCCTCTGAAAAAATCTGTTCCCGGAAGTCTCTTGATAGGTAAAACTTAAATAATGACCTCTACGCAACTATATATTATTTAAAATTAGGTACTTAGCTGAGCAATTAAATGTAAAAATAATGTTCATAATCGTAATTAAGTAATTAACACAAAAATCACGAAACACAAAAATCATTAAATTTGGCATATATGTCAGCTGGTACACGCCAATATACAAACAAAACATTGAAAACTATAGGTACTCAAGTAGAAATAAATAATCATTAATATAAAATAAACGTAAACAGATCTTACAATTTAAATAAAAGCCTCCAGGCATAAAGGGCGTGCCCGGTTACATATGCAATTCTGCATGATGTAAATATAGCTATAACTTGAAGTAACAAAAGTTAAACTAGGACCTTTGGAATATAATTAATAAAAAGTTAAAACAATTAACAATAACAAAACCATGGTCAGCAAGACGACCAGTCACCACAGGCAGCAGCTGTTCACGAGCATAACGCAAAGATCAGCCTCTCGCCCTATTTGAGGGAAGGACGCAACCTGACCCCCGACTCTACCGCAAGCAGTGACATCTAAGGGAGCATGACGAACTTGCTGCCGGTTGCACTGGCAAGAATAATATGAATTGTCGAGGTCGCTAGCTAACTACTTATTGCAATGCAACTAAAAAAAAAAACATTGTAACGAGTAGATTAAGTCAACAATAAATGAAAATTAACTGAATTATACAGTCAAATTAAATAAACAATTATATTAACTAACATAATTATATAACCTGTCAGTCGGTAAGCTAATTCTGTTGAAAGAACATAAACATTGTCTTGAGTTAATCACAGCGACCAACAATTCTTATCGATCAATATGTGAATTTTAAGCTCCGTAAGATAAGAGTGGTTTTAATTCAGCTTGTAAGATTTGTCCCAGACAAACATACCTACATACAAACATTGCAAGTTTAATAAAAGCTTGTAAAAATAGCTATTCTGTGATTTTAAATTTCTTTTATGTTTGCTGTCAGTTATCAATAAATGAATGTTTTTGCATTTCGGTGTTTTATTTATTCATATTCTTTTAATGCTACTCCGTTTCGCTGTTGCTTGTGCCTTGATACATTACGCGCTTTATTTGTGGATATGTCACCGTAAAATTGTAAATACCGTTACATTACTTATACCTAATCTGTCTTGCGAGATTGTAAACTGTCGATAAATTGTGAACTGCATCATACTGCTTACAATTTAACGCATTATTTTAGATACTAATCTAACCAAATGAAACAGTTAAATCACAATCTGTCGCGCGTAAAATTGATCGGTTTTACAGTAAGCCGTTCTGTGTCCATAAGTTAGGAAGCACATAGGTGCTTCTTTGGTTAATCATAGATTCATTTTACTTCCACAACAATTTTATAAAACTAATTGTAAAGCTTTTTTGTTTTGGGTGGGAAATCACCAAATAACTTCTCCCGCTCTGGGTGGAGCGGGAGAGCGTGTCAGACTTTTACTGACTAAAACCCACCCGTATCCCTCAGTTGCCTGTGTGCCAGGGGCTGCGGTATCTCTTTCGAACAACCCGCACCCCTGGCAGGCATCGGTCCTTGCGGGCCTCAGCAGTTGGTGCTGACATCTCTTTGAGGCGCGCGTGGAACACAACGCGTCGTCGACCCGGGCTTGGTCCTTACCGGACAGCGAGCTACCCACTACTCGCCGTCCGCAAGTCCGCGCCTATGGTGACCGGGAATCAGCCTGGGATTCCCGACACCCAAGGCGTCTCCTGCGAAGGGTACGGCCGTGAGGGCGCATGTACTGCCTATCCCTCACGTGTGCCGCCTCCCTCTTTGCGAGCATCACTGCTTCGCTGAAGGAGGTGACGGCTAACCATGCACTCTCGCTCCGTACCATGGCCTGGACCAGGGCCAGACGCGAGAGATCGCCGCCGCCGATCGCCTCCACGAGGACACGGCGGTGCTTCGCCCAAGCCAGACAGACCTCAACCGTGTCCTCAGGGCGATCTTCGCAGTGGAAACACCTGGGCGTTTCCTCCCGCCTTATCCGAAACAGGAACCTCCCTCTCAAATCATAACAAACGTGTCACCGCACTACGTAGGTCAATAACTTTCCACGTTACTTGCCAATATCACGATAAATCTCTTCCGAGTGATGTGTTTATTTCAATTTGATGATTTGGTTTCTGGTATCAATGTATTAAAAATTCTCATAACTTCCGAACATATAGAGATAGGATTAAAAAATCTTTCAAATATCATTTGATATCACCCAAAGAAGCTGTGCCCTTTCCGTTACACGTTGTTTTGCTATTCTTATTCTTTTTTTGTTCGAAAGGGGTTTATTCCGAAATGGTCCCATAAAAATTTCATATAGATCTGATGATGCGTTTCGGAGACAGGCAACGGAACTCTTCAAAAAATGACAGCAAACAAACCACGATTGCTGCTATCGTATAAATATGCATTGTTTTGACCCCAAGGATGATGAAATTTCGAATTGTGTGGGGTAGGAACTATAACATAAAAGTGAAAAATAAAAAACTTAAAAAAAAAACAACCGTCTTCCAAAAAACACTACATAGTAAGAACTAATTTTAATTTCGGAAGGCGGTGTCAAAAAAATGAATAAAATACATATCCAAAGTCACCGACTTCCGAAATTAAAGTAATTTTTTACTTTGTAGTGTTTTTTGGAAGTCGGTTGTTTTTTTTTAAGTTTATTATTTTTCATAATCCCAGAAATTCTCACAAAAATCACAGTTCTACTTACAACTAAAATATATGCTAATATTGTTTGGTTTTGTTCGTTTTTAAGGTCGTGTTTTCAAGAACAGCGTGACCTGCGTGACACGCCTAATCCTTACAAACATGTATTACAAGTGGCTGATTTGCTTACAACATTACAAAAATAATAGAAAAATAATTAAATCACAGTAATAATCACGTTTTTTTTTAATGTTAATTTATGTCTAGGAAACATCACAGTTTTACTTACAACTAAATATATTCTTATTGCAATAGGGCGATTTGCCTGCAACATTACAAAAGATAAATAAGTTTAATATTATAATTTAAGTACCTACTTCATATCTAATAAAAAAGATACTTTAGTAACTATGTCTAATAATCACAGTAATTCTTTGTAAACGATTCAACATACCACTGACTTAAATGTAATCATAGACTAAGACCAAGATGTTACAAGTCTTTAAAATGCTAGGTTGTCGTACTTTCATAATTTTAGAAATCATTTTAATTTCGAGCGCTAAAAACCAATAACGTTGCTTGCTACCAGTATTTTATGCAAAAATTCTGTACCTATGAAGACTTGTGACGAATTTACACATATTTTTTTATGCGTGGCGAATACACTTTCAATGTATGGAGTGTACAAAATGTGACGAATATACTTTGTGGCGAATGTACAATAACCCCTTAAGTTGAGTGTAATATTTTTGTTAGGTACTGTAATGTTGGTGTTAGTGACTTGTGTATTGTTTTTCGGTAAACTATCTGTCATATCTAATTGTTTTACCGATTCATCGGATTCCCTTGGCGTAAATGTTGGCGAGAAAGGGCGATGGTTTTGTGTTTCGTAACGGCTCATTTTTGATGTAGAAGAGCCAGTCCAAGGATCTGATTAAGGCACTTTCAGTGTAATGGCTTCTACGATGCTTTTACATATTTTACACTTATTTTGGATGGAATCCCTATGTATCCCTCTATAACCGCACTGGACTTCCAGCCTCCATGGAGCTTAAGGGACGGGAGATCAGCTCCTGATTCAGCCAAAAGTGTGGCTGAAGTTCGTCGGAAACAATGACCCGTGTACAACAGTGGTTCTGGAAATTCAAGAAATGTTGCTATTTCTCGTGTGATACTGCCAATTTTATTAGCGTATAGGCCGTCTAACACACTTTCCGTTGTGATATTGTAGAAAAAATCGATTGATTGGAGTGTTAGGCGGGCGTAAGGCATGATATTTTTCAACAATTGTTATGTATTCTGTTATGTGGGTACCTACTTATTTATAATTAACTAGCTGACCCAGCAAACGTTGTTTTGCCTTATAAATTATTTAGGGGTGGACTACCCCTAACATTTAGGGGGATGAAAAATAGATGTTGGCCGATTCTCATAGATACCGGATAAGCACAAAAAATTTCATCAAAATCGCCAAGTCGCCAAGCCGTCAAGCCGTTTCGGAGGAGTATGGCAACGAAAACTGTGACACGAGAATTTTATATATTAGATAAATAAGTAGGGTAAACTAGCCACTAAGTTTTACTTTAACGACTGCTGCGTCAGTCCAATATATGAGCTTGTACGTATCGGTTGCGTTATTTCATCTCCACACCCCCTTCGGTTATAGCAGTTGGCGACGAGGTCAAAGTACAAGTTACGCGTATATCGTAATTGTAACATGGCAAAAGCTGCAGTTTCGGTCGGCACAGTAACAGTGTTTAACCATGAACATCAAGAATGGCAATTGTACAAAGAACGACTCGAACAGTGGTTTCTTGCAAACGAAATTGGGGAAGATGTGGATAAAGCCGATACTAAACGTCGAGCTTATTCTATTGAGCAACTGCGCGGAATCAGGTTACAAATTGATTCGCGATTTGGCTTTACCGCGGCAGGTTGGTACTGTGGAGGCTCAGACGAGCCTCCAGGTACCGGGTGTGTATGCACATTTATTTCAAGAGTTCTGAAAGATCTTCAGATGCTTCCAAAGACGCGCCTGTCAATAGAATCAAAGCTCAGCGGATACCACCTACTTAAAATTATTTGACGTCTATTTTAGAATATCCTAAATGCTCGAACATAGACATAGCCTAATCATCGGCTGCCAGTATGTGCGTGAGGTTTTACACTAAGTAAATATCCTCTACATCAGCTACGCCCACCCTTGAATAAAAGGATTAACGTAGTCATAGCAGGCATGGCATTGCTGCTTGTACAGATGGCACAAGCCTTTTATTCACAATGTTCGAACAATCAGGTGGCATCTGCCTATACCTATAAGAAAAGTTACCTAACCCGGGGAATAATTTACAGAGCGAGGTACCTCCCTTGCAAGAGAAAGCTCAAGTCAGGACAAACAAACCGCGTGTTTGACACCACCATAAGTGTCGGCGAAAACTAAAAGTTAATCCGTGCCAATATGCACCCACAAAAACTAGTTATGTCATGCTTGAACCTCATCACGCCAAAACCCGGGGGAAAAGACGCGACGTGTCCTCCCAGATACAAATAAATCAATGTGAAAGTTCACATCAGTCCAGAAGGGTTAATTAGAGAAGACCTTAACATCTGTAAGATGACTTTCTTTACACCTTAGAATTAATGATGAAGCCGGGGATGATGAGTAAAACCGCCCGTGTTGAGTGTGGTAATATCACTAAATTTATTTTACTTGCTAATTACAGTAAACGACTGCGCGTATTGAAACGCTGAGGTTGCTAACCTACATAATTGTAACAAGTAATATGATGAATGTGCGGGTTCACCGTACATACTGCCAACTCTAAAGAGAGACATGACAAGATGTGAATCTTAATTGATGGAATTTAACTAAAGGACATAACTGATGGGTTACGTATAAATGATATAATATTTAGATGAGAAGTGATACAAGATGATTTCATTTCATTTTCTTAGATTCCTAAATAGTTCCATTTTAATCAAGTTCGTACTTTTGTTCGAAGTTTACTTTCACTGACCGAGAGTTGTCCATTGGAGAGGTCCCCTTATCGACACTTATCGCGTGACTAATTTCACTAAATTCACTAATCACTGCACGAGTTTCACTAACGCACTCAGATCCCCGTCCTGCAGGGCCGATTCGCGCCTCCGCCCCCGGGGTAGGCACATCCCGTGGTGTAGGCACGGCCACTCGAACGTGCTGCTGCTCATCCAGTGCCGCATGATACTTCTTTCTAACCACGAAGTATAAGCATATGCCACCAAGAATGATAACCATGGCCAAAGTGACATACCCTATAGAGTATTGATGAATGTCGTGGACAGTTAGCTCCGTAGAAGATTGTTCCTTAATATTGTTGATTTGGTCTTTCAACTGATTCCAAATATGAGTGTGGTTCTCCAGTAAGTCTAATTCTTTGGGCAAGGTTGTGTTGATGAGCGAATTCAAAATAGATACCTCTGGGACATTGACTTTTGCTTGCATATTCATATGATGTAAGAAATTGTTGTGTGCGTGAATACTGTACGCATCCGATTTCAATGTGCATCCCTGACCTATGTTAACGATTCCACTGTTTCGTATTACAGTCGTCTTTGTTCCTGTCATACAAAAAATGCGGAGCTCGCAAGTTTCACAACAGGTGTAAAACCAAGAGTTCACGTTATGTAACTTGACCCAATAGTCGTGGCACGTGGAAACTTCTTGTTTACAAGTGCTCTTAATATCACTTACTGTATGTATATCACACAATGATTGTTTTATTTTCAGGTTGTAGATAGGTTTATCAATAGAGCATAGCAACTTGTTGTTGTTTATGACGTGGACGCATCTTTGTAGATCACTATCTGACAGGAGAAGTGCAGTATCCTTCTGTATGTTGTAGGCAAGGTATGGCGAGCTAGGGATGATTCTGAAATGATTCACCCCTCTCTTCTGCGGAATCGGAATGATTTTATCCAATTCAAAGACATCGTCAGTCACTAGCGGTATTTTTATCTCTATAATGAGATAACCTTTGTATAAGGTAGCTGACGCCTTCATGATTTTATACATGTCTGACAAATCCGATGATTCTATAGGGGTCATTAAGTTTCCCTGTAGTTGTCCGGAGATTATGTCGACTTGACGTGCCAGCTGTTCAGGAGTCAACAAGTAGGGATCGATACGACCGTGGCTGATGTCTGTCACGGTGTCGATTAGGGTATGCTGAATACGCATTAGATTTGACAATATGATACTCGCTGCTAAGGCGGATGATGTTATGTATAGACCATCCGTGTTGTCCAGACGTACCCTATTTAGCTCATCAGTGACGTTTTGAAGATGACGTTTTATGAAATTGAACTGTTTGTTCATAGTCTCTTCGCTACGTCGTAGAATGTTGTATTCTGATTCCAAGACCAAAGTTTGATTCTTGAGTAAATTCCGAAGATGATTCTCGTTGTTAGTTACCTTTTCTATATCCTTTTTATACTGCTGTGCGAAGTTCTCGTCTAGCACTCCGAATAATGTGTTTGCCAAGTAACCCACTCCGTTGATTAACCCACGTCTGTGCCTTCTTGAATGTGGATTCTCAAGAAGCGCTTGGTAATGCTCGATTTCCTTTACTTCGTGTTCTAGTTGTACGATGACACTGTCGTATTGTGAACCCATGCGATCAGCTGTTTGCTTCAAGTGCGATATGTAACCCTTTACCTCGGATACTCCGCGATAGAACGTGGACATATTATAAAATACAATGAGTTTCCAATCGTCCTTGATAACTTGCAGGTCGGACACCTTGTCAAAGTAAAGTCCTTGATCCGTAGTAATTGGGGTTATATTGTATGACGTCAGTTTTTGTTGTAAACTGGGTGATATGAACAAAAGCATTAATAATGTCGTCATGAAAAGCGTATTTAACGTTGCCTGCCTGCGTGGTCGCGGGGGGCGTTTCTTACTTTCAACTTGAACTGGTGGCGATGAGGAAGTAGGCTGGCTCACATCCTGTTTCAAGGGTCTTGATGGGGTTTCATCCTCATTTACAGGCAAGTATACAAGCTTGTTCACTGGGCGCTGGATGGTGTTGCTGCGTGTCTTGAGTGTAACAACTCGGACGTGTCCATCCTTCCCAGGGTGCAGAAGCTGTACTCGACCCATAGCCCATTTACCCGGAGGCGTGTTTTCTTCACGAATGAGGACGACATCGTTGATCTCCAGATTACCTTTTGCAGTTCGCCACTTAGTTCTAGTTTGCAATTGTTGCAGATACTCCGATGACCACTTCTTCCAGATACTCTTCGTTATAGCTTGGACGAGTTGCCAACGAGTCTGTAATGTCGTAGACTCTGGATCCGTGTGAGGCCTTGATAAGATAGGTGCTCCTATCAGGAAATGTCCAGGAGTTAAGCAGTCGTCGTCTGAGCTCTCTGTTAATTGACATAGTGGTCTAGAATTAAGGCACGCCTCTATTTGACAAAGCAAAGTAGAAAACTCTTCGTAGGTAAGGCGTTGATCTCCTATAACTCTTTTCAAGTGGTACTTTAGACTCTTCACTGCCGCTTCCCAAAGTCCGCCTGCATTGGGCCATGCCGGTGCATTAAAATGCCACTGAATGTTCATCTCGCTGATGTTGTTAAAGAAGTCGGGATTCAAGCACTGGATGATCTCCTTGTACTCTTTCTTCATGAGTCGATCAGCACCCACAAAGTTTCTACCGTTGTCACTATACATGTGACCGGGAGATCCACGACGAGAGCAGAATCGACGAAATGCACCTAGAAAGGCAGCCGTACTCAAGTCTGAAACTAATTCCAGGTGGGCTGCTTTCGTTGATAAGCACACGAAGACAGCCACGTATCCTTTCACCGTTTTTATCCCGCGGCCTTTATTGGCTTTCATTTCCACATGTCCTGTAAAATCGACTCCCGTATGTGTAAATGGTCTTGACGGGGTGACTCTAGCTCGGGGTAAGTCTGCCATAATTTGCTGATTAACTTCGTTGCTAAACCGTCGGCACTTCACACACAGTCTTAGCTGTCGTTTCACAGTCCTGATACCGCTGACAACCCAGTATTTATCCCTGATATAGGATAGTGTTAAACGAGGTCCACCGTGCAAAGTTGTAAGGTGAGCCTGGTTGATAACCAGGTCAGTAAGTCGGCTGTGGCTTGGTAGTATGATAGGGTGTTTCGCCGAAATGTTTATTCTGGCGTGTTGTAGCCGACCACCAACTCTCAATAGACCGTTTTGGTCCACAAATGGATGTAAACTGCAAATCTTGCTTTTAGAGCTTACTTGTTGTTTACGTTGAATATCTTGCAATTCTTCATAGAATTCTAAAGCTTGCACTTCTTTTATAATTAAATAATATGCGTTATTTATTTCTGATGACGCTAAAAAATAATCATGTGTTGAAGTATGATTGTCACGAGTTCGCATGATGAAACGTGATACCCAGCATATAATTCGTACAATTCGTGTCAGTGAACTATGGTTTTGCAGTAATTCGCTTATAAACGTTAAGTTATTTTTTACTAAAGTTGTGTTCACACTAGCGAGTGTCTTTGTTTCGATGGTGGGGGCGTGGTATGTCATCTTAATTGCATCTTTTTTATCCAAACCTTTTAGCCATTCTGGCCCTTCCCACCACAACGAATGATGTAACAATTGACGAGCTGTTACTCCGCGTGTTGCGCAATCTGCTGCATTTTCTTCCGAGCCGACGTGATTCCAGAATTCTGCTGGTATGACTTTGGTTATCTGTTTCACCCTGTTAGCTACAAAGGGTTTCCATCTAGATACATTCCCATGCAGCCAGCCTAGGACTATCATGGAATCTGTCCATGCGTGAAGAGACATTCCTTTGTTTTCCAAGGAATCGGTAACCTTTTTCACCAGTTGTGATAAAAGTAGCGCTCCACAGAGTTCCAGTCGCGGTAATGTTGTTTTCTTCGCAACTGGTGCTAACTTCGTTTTTGCCGCGATGATTCTTGATGTGTATTCGCCCTTATGATTGTTTGTTACCAAGTAAATAACGCAAGCGTAAGCTTTGTCTGACGAATCGCAGAATGCGTGTAATTGACATTTTGCTTCCATGCTGCCTAAATAACGCGGAATGCAGAATTTGTCGATGCAGTTGATGTCTTGTTGTAATTTTTGCCAATTATCTTGCATAACCTTAGGTAGTTCTTGATCCCAATTTGTTTCTAAGGACCATGTTTCTTGAAATAATAGCTTGGCTCTGATTGTTAGTGGTGATAACCAACCAAGGGGATCAAATAATTTTGAGACGTCTGACAATAATTGCCGTTTGGTAGTGGCTGCGCTAGTCTCTGGAATCGCATGGCCTTGGAACATGAAGGTATCTGAGGATGGAGTCCATTGTAAGCCTAGAGTCTTTCTGGATTCAAGACACTTAAATTCGTAGGGGCTGTTCAATTGATCCGTTGCTAACTCTTGGAGGAGTTCCGGTTTATTGCTTGACCATTTTCGCAAATTCATCCCAGCACCCTGTAGCATCTTGATAAGCTGACGTTGTAACTCTTTTGCTTGATCCACGGAGCTGTGCCCACTTAACAAGTCGTCCATGTAAAAGGAGGTCTGTACGGCGGAAGCTGCCAGCGGGAACTTTTCAGCGTCATCCGTCGCTAGCTGTTTGAGCGTTCGCATGGCCAAATATGGGGCCGCTTTGGTTCCGTACGTTATAGTGGTTAAGTGATACTGACTCAATTGATCCTCCATTGAATCTCTCCAAACGATTGATTGTAAGGGCTGATCTTGCTCTCTTACAAGAATCTGACGAAACATTTTTTCAATGTCCGCAGTGATTACCACTTTATGTTGTCTCCATTTGATTATAAGTGCGAGCAAATCTTGTTGTAAGTTGGGCCCACTGTACATAACGTCGTTCAAGCTGTTACCCGACGTCGACTTGGAGGAAGCATTGAATACTACTCTCAATTTTGTGGTAGTAGAATCGAGTTTCCATACACCGTGGTGTGGGAGATAATACACCTGATCAATTGTGTTTCCAATTTGGCGCATGTGACCCAATTCTTGGTACTCACTTATAAATTGTTTGTATTGATTTGAGTATGATTTATTTTTGGACATTTTTGCTTCCAATTGCTTGAATTGCGCAATCGCCTTGAACTTTGAGGATCCGAGTTGTTGCTCAAAACTTGGCATCATGGGTATCCCAACTTCATATTTACCACTCTCCAATCGTCGCGTGGTGGTTTTGTAAAAACCTTCACAAAATTGATCGCTAAGAGTCAAGTTTGATGATGAGTCGTGAATGTCTTCTAATTCCCAAAACTTGGCTATTTCTTCTATGTTATTGATTACAACATGGCAATTGAACCTTTTCACATTCCCTGATAAAATCCAACCCATCTTGGTTTGTTGAGCTATGGGGGCCTGCGCAGGACCCTTTATAAGTCCACTCAGTATGATCTCCGAGTATACACTGGCATCTAAAAGCAGATCGATAGGTCTTGACACATTATACTCCGGATCGGCTAACTGAAGATGTTGCAAGTGCGGCCATGACTGTTTGCTAAATGAGGAGTTAGGTAAATTATTTATGACCTTTGATACAACCAAAGCCTGAGTTTTTAAGAAGTAATCTCCATAAATAGACTTGCAGTCTAGCGTCACAATACCCTTGCTTTGCTTAGAGGCCGGGCCCACCCCTGAGATAGAGGCATGATATTGCCGGCGTTGTAAGCCTAGCATTTGTGTAGCATTTTCAGATATTAATGAAATTTGAGATCCTTGATCTAAAAGAGCTCGTAAAGTGACATATGTGCCGTTACTTGCTGAAACAGGTAATGATAAGGTAGTCAACAGGATTTCTTCGTTGTCAGCTGCCACATGGTTGACGTTATGCTGTGCTGGCAAGTTTGACTGCACTGTGGACGAGCTCCCGCTCGTGACAGCTCCGGCTTGTGGATGTGTTTCACGAGTTTCATGAAGGAGAGTATTGTGGTCCGCGTTACACCTTTTACAGCGCTTTGGGTTGATGCAATCAGTGTCGGGATGATAGTAAAGGCAATTTCTGCAGTATTGGCACTTTGTTACCAAGGCTAATCGTTCGCTCGGGGTCATTTTCAAGAATTTCCTACAGGTAAATATAAAGTGTCGCTTATCGCAAACAGGACAGTTTGGACCTTGAGTAGCGGCCACTTGATATTGATTTCTGTGTTGATTTCCGTAACTCACAGGTTTGCTACCCTGTTGTACTGATCCCCGCTTAAAGGGTTGCTTCGATGCGTTTGATTCCTTCTCTTTTCTATGTATGGGTTCCAGGGCTGTAAACTTGTTTTCAAGGAATGCCATAAATTCAGTCAGAGCTGGTAGCTCCCTGGGTGATTCGCGAGCCTCCTTGTAATCCCTGTAAGTCTCTTGGTCCAGCTTTTTACTGAGAAGATGCACTAGCAACGGATCCCATGTATTAGTATTCACCCCAAGGTTGTGTACTGCATGAATACATTCTGTGGTGGTGTCATATAGCCGCTGTAGGTCATATGCCGTCTGTTTGTGAATAACAGGCTGATTCAGGAATATCTCTATTTGATTCGTAAAGAGAACCTGAGTATTGTTGTATCTATGCGTTAAAATTTCCCAGGCTGTATCGTAATTATCCGCAGAAATATGTAGATGCTGAATAAGGCGCTCGGCCTCTCCCTTGACCTTTCCTTTCAAGTGTTGCATCTTCTGAGCCTTGGTGATTGAGCTGTTATCGTGGATGGCTTCAGTGAACAAGTCAGAAAATGTTGGCCACTGCGTGTATTTTCCCGTAAAAATAGGAATTTCTATTTTTGGGGTCGCGTTCTGAACATGTGCCATGGATGATATCTTCTTGTTCAACGAACGTTTGATGTCTTTGTAGATGGATTCATACTTACAAAATTCATCTTCGTATGATAGATCTCCGCCTTGAAGTATGTGGTCGATTCGCAGATTTAATGAATCAATGCTATTCCACTTGGTCTGAATATCCCTAAGCTCGTCTTCAAGTTCCCACCTTTCAGATATTACGTCCACGTTAATACTCTTTACTAACCTGTTGAATGCTCTAAAGTTTGTTCTCTGTAAAGCCAATAGTTCCATGGCTGCAGTGTTCGACTGTGTTCCCTTTTCTCCTGAACCAAATGAAGATAGAATGTTTCGGATATACTGATAAAGGTCCTTACCCTGTTGATAATAATTAGACTCAAAATATTTGGGTTCCCTGTCTGGATACTCGGAAAGTTTGACGTGATTTTGGTCGAACTCACCCCAGAGGTTATCCAACGTCTCAATCCTCCGTTGTAAATAATCCGTAGTCTTTCTCGACAATGGATCCTTACCGAAGTTGATTTTGATTTTATTTATATTTTCCAATATCTCCACTTGACGAGAGCTTAAAGCAGCCATAGTGATAAAATTAAGGAACAATCTTACTTGGAAACCGATGAGTTGAACCACCTTTCCAAGCGCGATGCGCTCCGATGCTGTGCTCAGCAGAGGTGTGATGATGTGACTCCTTGATCTCGACCGACGTCTTCGAGAGAGCCACTTAGTGTTCACTGAATTGACTGTGTGTCTACGGCACTGTCACGAAGTACTCAACGGGTACAGCCACTGAGGGGTTCCGATACCGAACAACCCACGCGTCTTATACTAGATACCCGATTGACTGATTATTCGCGTGATCCCAGCCAATCCGGCTCGAAGGACCAAAAAAAATGTAAGATGACTTTCTTTACACCTTAGAATTAATGATGAAGCCGGGGATGATGAGTAAAACCGCCCGTGTTGAGTGTGGTAATATCACTAAATTTATTTTACTTGCTAATTACAGTAAACGACTGCGCGTATTGAAACGCTGAGGTTGCTAACCTACATAATTGTAACAAGTAATATGATGAATGTGCGGGTTCACCGTACAACATCAAAATCTTTTGCTCCATCGGACGGTATTGAGTCAGAGGGAAGGAAAAGGTTAAGAGGCTAGTTCGCCAACGTCCATTGACACAATTTAAAATATGTTCATACTCCAGAAGTAAATTCTAAAAAATGCACCTACTCCTCTCTCGTTTCTTTCCAATGAATGTCAGTCACTGCTGACAATACCTGTGGGTCCTCATTTGTAAGCTGAACCAGTAGTGTCAACTCAACACTCTTTGCGAAGACTTTGCTCCTTTAGCAAAGTTGGTCATAGCTTGGAGTAAGTGAAGGTAAAGAGTCCTCAACTATAAGCTGAACCAATGGTGTCAACTCAACACCCTTTGCGAAGACTATGCTCCTTTAGCAAAGTTGGCTGCGGCTTAGAGTGAGTGTCCTCCCCCCTCCAGGTGGAACCACAGTTTTCAAGATTATTTAATACGCGTAGCTATTCAATGCGTGTAACTATTTTCTGGAGTATGCCCATGCTAGTTCACCGTTGTTCACTTCGTCTGCATTAGCTAAGGTTAGCTAATGAAGACGAAGTTGTTCCTCCCCCGGACTCTGCGTGGCTGTGAGGAGTGTCACCCGGTGACGAGGTGTTGCCTCGCACGCACACAATAGCGTCCGATTTTTTCTCAGGATCACATGTAATAAATACAAAGGAAAAAGCATCAGTAAAATGTACAATTAATCAAACTAAAATAATATCCTAATATTTACATCTAGCTGACATTGTCATGACAATAAATGACAATAAAAGAATTAATCAATTTGACAAAAAGGGACGATAAAGAAACTATAAATTAACGAGAAAAGGTTTTAATCTAACGTGTAAAATATCCATGAACTTTCTAACATTGAATCTTCTAAATTTATACTTCAAAATGAAAAATGTTTCTACAAATTGCTCTATACGAAATGTTTTTATAAAATCTTTTTGAGTTTTCCTAGAAAGTTCTAGGAAAACTCAAAAAGACTTTTGAATTTATTTAGTTCTGGAGTTAAGTTTTTAATTTTAATTTTTCTAGCATATTCGTATGCGACATTTTTCTTTATAAGCGCTATTTTTAAATTAGAAATGGTGCGCTTTCGTCGTAACGAAATATTACTTAGTTTTCTTTTGCCATTTTTAATTTTTATTGGACAATTGCGATGCACAAATTGGGGATTTTTATGCATCTTTATACATTTGGTCTTTTCTGCTACAACTTTTATATAATTTCCTTTGCCTCTTTCTATATATGGCACTGGAATGACCTCAACTTCATTTAATGAGACAGTTGACTGATCAGGTGAATCTATGTCGAGCTTAACTACCTTCTCATCAACTTCACTTTCCCTTGATTCTAAATCGACTTTAATATGATTGTCCTTTGGAGTTACAGATAACTGTTCGTCCTCATTCCTTTCGGTAGACAATGAGAGCTGATCAGTTCCTTCCAACATGGACATTTGTTCATTCCCAATGTTTTGATCGACAATGATGTTGTTTTTAAATGGTTCGTCATTGTGATCGTCGTTTTCTTTTGACAAGGATTCGTTCTGAGGCTCTGAAACATTGCTAATGTGATTAGTAAATGGATTGGTCTGACCCGATTCGTCCATATCTTCCTCGTGTTCGGTCTCAAACATTTCGCTGGATTCTGCCTCTGCACCCGCCGGTCTGCTTTCCTGGCAGCTGCGCTCGTCTTCATCAATGTCGTCAGGGTTGTCATCATGGCTGTCATCATGACTGTCGTCATGGCTGTCATCATGGCTGCTTTGCTCATTATTTTGTTTTTTGCTAGAAAATAAGTCAGCATTATTATCTATATCAACGGCGTTCTCTTGTCCGCTTTCCTCGGACGTTGCTTGTGCAATAATTTCCTCTTGCACTGTATATTTATGCCACGGATGGCATCTGCACTCAAACTCTTCTCTCAGTTTGTTGCAAATCGTTTCAAAGATCATACCTTCATGGTATGTATACCTATGGTAAATTCGGGCGGCGCCATCCATATATGCGCTTATTATGAGTGCCCAATCGCTCTTACGCCATCCATAATGGTTGGCTTCTTCAATGAATTCACTAATGAATTCTTCGACGCAATAGTGTCGGTTCGTGCCCGTGAAGAATCTATTGATCACAGGCCAAAAATATTCATAGGCCATTTTCTTTGCTTTCTTTAATAACAAAATAATAAAAACCACTTAGCTTTATTGTCCTCTTCTTTGTGCGATAGGCTTCGCCTTATTATATCTTTCCTGAGCGCCCTAGCTCACTTTTTTAAACTTGTGCAGTATTCCGGGCTCTGCACACGCCTTATTAATTTTCGCTATGCGTTTTATGTACTCAGCGCTTTACTATAAAAATGTTTTGAGGGGGTTTCAGCGACGGCGCTCCACCAATTGTGGAGGCTTAGACGAGCCTCCAGGTACCGGGTGTGTATGGGTATGAAATTAAACGATCAAAGGGCGCTTAAACTGTGGGACTCCACATTTATTTCAAGAGTTCTGAAAGATCTTCAGATGCTTACAAAGACGCGCCTGTCAATAGAATCAAAGCTCAGCGGATACCACCTACTTAAAATTATTTGACGTCTATTTTAGAATATCCTAAATGCTCGAACATCGACATAGCCTAATCATCGGCTGCCAGTATGTGCGTGAGGTTTTACACTAAGTAAATATCCTCTACAGTACTTAGAGCTATGCTGAAGTAGTTGCTTTATTGGATGGACATTTCACGCTAAAGAAGTGCACGTTCGCGGAAAGGTACAAATTGAACAGTGCCACGCAACATGTTGGCGAAGGCTTGCCGGAGTGGGCGACACGAGTACGTGGTTTGTCAATACACTGCGGGTTCGTGACGTCAAGTCTCGATGAACAGCTTCGCGACCGATTTGTGCTGGGCATGGAATCAGGAACAGAGAGAGATATTTTATTTAGCCAAGGCGATGTCGGAGTTGACGCTCAGCAAGGCTTTGGAAATAGCTGAAGGTGTACGCAGTGCGCGTATGGGGGCACAGGAAACAACCCGGCAAGCGGACATGGGCACAGCACTTCAAGTGATGAAGATGGACACGGCAGCACAGCAAGGCACAATACACGGCAAGAGCGCGCAGCGGCGCGGGCATGGGCCAGCAACACCCACAGCTAGCAGCGTGCACGCTCGAGATAGCGGCAGCGGCTGCACAGCCTGCGGCTACGCAGGCCATGAGGCATCAACGTGTCGGTTTGTGCGGTGTAAGTGCAAAAAGTGCGGCGTTCAAGGTCATCTTAAGCGAATGTGTAAACAAACTGTAAATAAACAACACTATGTTGAGTGCTATGTGGATGAAGGCGATGACGGTAACCATGTGTGCTATAATATTCGCACCTGTCGCGGTGAACCGATGCGGTGCGAATGACGAAGTTGCGGTCTCTTTTTGTCTTTGTATTAGGTAAATTAATTTATGGTAAGTCATCTGAATGTTTCTCAATGTTTTTGATATTAAGTTGTGTTAGTTCGAATTAGTTCGACATGCTCCGTTTATACCAATAATAAGAACAACCTGTAAATTAAAGAGTATTGTAGTAGATAAATTAATAAGATTGGTATGCATGCATAATTATGCCTATCAACATCTACTAAGTACGTATTAGGTTAGGTTATGTAATTGGTTAATATACTTAAGTAGATACTGAATGTGTAACTGACTTACTTTTGTCGCCAAATATACGGAGTCAGGTGCTTCGTTAAGAAACTTTTAAATTTCAGATGCTGTGAAAACCTTCGATTTCTTTTGGTTGATGACCAGATGAGGATTCTTTTAAAAATGCCACTAATTTAGGATAGATGTAGATATGTATGTCTTTTTAACCGACTTCCAAAAGGAGGAGGTTCTCAATTCGTCGGAACCTTTTTTTTTTTTTTTTATTTTTTTTTATGTATGTTCCCCGATTACTCGAAGATGGCTGGACCGATTTGGATAATTTTTTTTTTGTTTGAAAGGGTATACTTCCCAGGTGGTCCCATGATCATCAAGTCAGGATCTGATGATGGGATCCTGGAGAAATAGAGAGAACTCTTCAAATTTTATAGGCACACTTGAAGCAATTTGTGTAGTTTTTGGAAGAGTACTTTCTCGGAGTGGTTCCATTTCAATTTGATGAAGATCTGATGAAGAACTTCGGAGATAGGCAACGGAACTCCTCAATAAATGATGGCAAATGGACAGGGATTGCAGAAATCTCATGTCTGTCAATTGTTTACACCAGTTAATAACATAACATCACGCCGGTACGCTGTGAAGGGGTAAGCACATGTGAACCACTAAAAAGTGAAAAATAAAAAACTTTAAAAAAAAAAATAAAAACCAACTTCCAAAAAAACACAAAAAAGTGAAAAATAACTTTAATTTCGGAAGGCGGTGACAAAAAATTAAAATACGTATCCAAAGTCACCGACTTCCGAAATTAAAGTTATTTTTCACTTTTTTGTGTTTTTTTGGAAGTTGGTTTTTATTTTTTTGAAAAAAGTTTTTTTCAGCTTATTGTTGCATTGAATACGTACTCCATAGAGTGCTTGATTTCTTGGTCTCGGATCACTTCAGCCAAAAGACGCCAACTGCTGGACATAGGCCTCCCCCAAAAGGGGGGGTTTCGCCATAATCGCCACGCTTGGCAGGCGGGTTGGCGATCGCAGTATGGTGGTAAAATGCATAGAAAACGCTGCTGCCCATTCTCTAGTAAGTACCTTAGTCGCCTTCTACGATACCCACGGGAAGAAATGGGATGATGCTATTCTTTTACGTCTGGCAACACACGGAACAACGGTCTCGGATAATTCAATAAAATATGCCAGCAAAACATTTTCTGAGAAAGTTTTGGCTCCTTTAGCTAGTCGCCACGTGTTAAACATATCGTACTGTTTCAAATACTTCTCGCCTGATTGTTGAGGGAGAAAGCTCATTTGCGCATTATTAACAGTTTCAGTCAATTCTGTTGGCGTCAAATAAACTTCCTCGTCGCTAGAACCACTTGTTTTAGGTTTTTCACTTGTTTTCAAGTTTCTTGTTTTTAACCCAAGGCTTTAACAATATGACGTGTAAAGAAAATGGCGCGCGCAAAGCAAATAAAAAAAAAAAGTACACTAAGAAGGTTCCGAGTCTGAGTTTTTAACAAATTAAAAAAGGTTGTATGATAAATTCGGCACCATGGAGGGAGAAGTAAATAGGTTTAAGGATGTTTTGAATTCACAAACTTAGTGCACACAATGTTCTAAATTCAATTTACTTTATCCTCTAGCGGATAAAAAAGGCTTTTGCACTCAGATATCGAAGAGCAAAAATACTCTTTCCGACATGGGGGGATGAAAAGAATATTCTGCGATGAATTACGGTTTTACAATTAATTACAAAAGCGATGCGGCGGTATCTCTAAAGTCTCCTTCTATTGTTTGTCAATACTACTCAGCTCTAAAATTGAGAAAATAGAAAGTTGAAAGTTTTGTTATGACTTATTCCGAAGGAATAAAACCGCCTTTAGCCTTTACTACAAGAAGACGGGGAAACTGGTCCTCATCAAAAAGCCGGGGCGCCCCGCGGACTCTCCGTCCGCTTACCGGCCCATCGTGCTGCTCGACGAGGTGGGCAAGCTCTTTGAAAGAGTCATTGCAGACCGCCTCGTCGGGCGGCTGGTGCGGGTGGGGCCGGATCTGGCGGAGAGCCAATTTGGTTTCCGCAGGGGGCGCTCCACGGTGGACGCCATCATGCGCGTTCGAGCCCTCACGACGGGGGATGCAGTGGCCCGGGGTGGGGTCGTCTTGGCGGTGTCTCTAGACATCGCCAATGCCTTCAACACCCTGCCCTGGAGTTGCATCAGGGAGGCACTCCGCTATCACCGGATGCCGACCTACCTCTGTCGTGTGGTCGAGGCCTATTTGACGGACAGGGCCGTCATCTACCCCGGTCACCAAGGAGAGTGGAACCGGCGAGAGATGTCGTGCGGTGTCCCACAGGATTCGGTTCTGGGGCCGCATCTGTGGGACATCGGGTACAACTGGGTGCTGCGTGCCAACCTCCCTAGCGGCGGCGTCAGTGTAGTTTTCTACGCTGACGACACGCTGGTCCTGGCGCAAGGGAGGTCGTACCAGGCGGCGGCCGACTTAGGAACACACGGGGTTGCGACAATCGTGGATACGATCCGGCAACTGGGACTCGAGGTGGCCTTGCACAAGTCCGAGGCCATGTGGTTTCATGGTCGGAATGCGCCACTGACGGGTTCCCAGATAACGGTGGGAGGGGTTCATATCGGCGTCGAGTCGACGATGAAGTACCTAGGACTCGTCCTCGACAGCCGGTGGAACTTCGCGGAACATTTCCGACGTTTGGCTCCCAGACTGGAGCGGGCCGGGGCTGCCTTAAAGCGGCTCCTGCCCAATCTAGGGGGACCAAACGCCTCCTACCAGAGGCTCTACGCGGGGGTCGTGCGGGCCATGGCCCTATACGGGGCACCGGTGTGGGCGCCTACATTGAGGCGCCAACCAGCACGCCGGTTGAAGGCGGCCCATAGGGTCATGGCCATCCGGATGATCCGGGGATACCGCACGATCTCCGGTGAGGCGGCGGGCCTCCTTGCCGGATTGCCGCCATGGGATCTGGAGGCAAAGATCCTCGCGCACACTTGGGAGTGGCGCGAGGAGGCCAAACGCCGGGGCGTAACTCCGCATGCCGCGGGAAATCGCGGCACGGCGGACAGAGCTCCGGCAGGATCTCATGGCGACGTGGAAAGTGCGATTGTTACAACCCAGTGCTGGGCACGCCACGATTGCGGCGGTAAGTCCCCTCTTTGAGGAGTGGCTTGAGAGGCGGCATGGCGTCCTCACCTTCCGCCTGACACAGGTCCTTACCGGACATGGCTGTTTCGGGAGGTTCCTGTTTCGGATAGGGCGGGAGAGGAAACGCCCGGGTGTTTCCATTGCGAAGATCGCCCAGAGGACACGGTGGAGCATACGGTGGAGGTCTGCCCGGCTTGGGCGGAGCACCGCCGTGTCCTCGTGGAGGTGATCGGCGGCGGCGATCCAGGCCATGGTACGGAGCGAGAGTGCATGGCTAGCAGTCGCCTCCTTCAGCGAAGCAGTTATGCTCGCAAAGAGGGAGGCGGTGCACGTGAGGGAGATGCAGTACATGCGCCCTCACAGCCGTGGCCTTCGCAGGAGACGCCCTGGGCGTCGGGAATCCCAGGCTGATTCCCGGCCGCCGTAGGCACGGGCTTGCGGACGGCGAGTAATGGGTAGCTCGTTGTCCGGTAAGGACCAAGCCCGGGTCGACGGCGCGTTGTGTTCCACGCGCGCCTCAAAGAGATGTCAGCAGCAACTGATGGGGCCCGCAAGGGCCGATGCCTGCCAGGGGTGCGGGTTGTTCGAAAGAGATACCGCGGCCCCTGGCATACAGGCAACTGAGGGAATACGGGTGGGTTTTAGTCAGTAAAAGTCTGACACACCCTCCCGCTCCACCCAGAGCGGGAGAAGTTATTCGATGATTTCACACCCAAAAAAAAAAAAAAAGCCTTTACTACAAGCTATACAAAACTCCAGCGGATTCAAGTCGGGCGATGACGACGGCCACATATCTTGGTCGATCAATTTTGCGTTCCAAATGCTCTGGTTTCAGGTTCTGGTCAATTGTCAGTCTTGCTGAAAAGTCCAACGCTCAGAACCGAATGTGTTGCGTGCCCACGGTACCAGCCCTGGTCGCAAGACTTTGTCTCGATAGATTTGTTGGTTTATTTTGACTTGGTTGCGACCCATTGGAAGAAAAACGAGAGGAGAACGGCCTTTTTCAGATTTGGTCAGCGCCTTGGCGTTGAGTGACTTACAATTCGTCTGAATGGTCGCTGACACGTCCCTTCAACCAAACACGGTCATTTTGTTTGTTAAAAAACTGTTCAACGTAAAAAGTTTTCTCATCTGAAAATATCAAATTGGGAAGCTCGCCAGAGTCGAGCAAGCGAATCAGCTCTTTCGATCGATCCAACCGTTTGCTACGATGTAAAGCAGTGAGTTCCTGAGAAAGGTTTTTTTTAATGGTTTGACTTTAAGCTTTTCCTTCAATAAGCGGCGACCGCTGCGATTGCTCCTGCCTTGAGATCCTGTGCGAGCTGGTTTCTGAGCGCGCTGGATTTCTGTCGGCTGTAACGCACCTTGTCGATAACTGCTGGCGCCGTTGCAGTACAGCGTCGTCCGCCACCGTAGCGCTTCTTAACGCTACCAGTCTCATTATAACGTTGAATAGTGCAATGCACAAATTTTTCGTTCAATTGAAGATTTGGCAGCGCTCGACGTATTTCGATATTCGATTTTCCATCCAAATGAAGAGTAATCACTGAATTTCGTTTTAAATCTATTGTTCTAAATTCGAATGTGATTCTCTCATAACAGAATCACTTCAAGTGATGATAGAGAACATTTGTCAAAGACCAACATTTGAAATTTTGGCGGCGTTCGATTTAGTGGTTCAAATTTTAAAACAGGTAGCCAGTGACGGACAGTTCAATCGCCACACCCGGTATATCTTGCATATTAGCCAAGCTAACACGATTTTTGTCTAATCAGGCGGATTAAAACAAAGTTATTTGCATGCGTTGCGTAAACAGTTGTATATTATGTCACCGTAAAATTGTAGATACCGTTTTTTGTTTTTTTTGGGTGGGAAATCATCAAATGACTTCTCCCGCTCTGGGTGGAGTAGGAAGGCGTATCAGACTTTTACTGACTAAAACTCAACCGTGTTCCCTCAGTTGTCTGTGTGCCAGGGGCCGCGGTATCTCTTTCGAATAACCCGCACCCCTGGCAGGCAACGGCCCTTGCGGGCCCCATCAGTTGCTGCTGACATCTCTTTGAGGCGCGCGTGGAACACAACGCGCCGTCGACCCAGGCTTGGTCCTTACTGGACAGTGAGCTATCTATTACTCGCCGTCCGATTGTAAATACCGTTAGATTATAATCTATCTCGCGAGATTGTAAACTGGTATCAAGACGAATATTACCTTGCGCTATTACTAAATAGAACGAAAGAAAGAAAAAGTATGTATTAGACTCGCACAGGAATATCACAAACATAACTACAACACAATACAATAAAAAATTGTCAAGTAACTGCCACTAACTTGGAAGTAGCGCTCGCTCAGCTCGCGCGCGGTTGCTCGCAATTCTAACCTAACCTAACCCATTCGCTGGATAAGCAGTATGGTGCAGTTCACAATTTATCGACAGTTTATAATCACGCGAGATAGATTATAAACTAACGGTGTTCAAAATCATACGGTGACATACAAAATTGAAAATAATCTAAGGCAACTTGGTCCGCCTTAAATAGTTCTACAAAAAATTTCGCGAAAGTTTATCAAAAAAAAAAGTTTATGATCACAAGGATATCATAGAGATAAGATTTGCTATTTACAGTATGTCAATTGGTTAAATAGTTTCGAAGATAATACGCGCTAGGGAATCTAGCTCCGAGCGTTCGCAGCGATTCGCTAGCCAAATATGAGAACATCTCAGGGTCGTGGTCGGGAGTCTGGCGCTGAACGTGCGCTGCGTCCCTCTGATTTAAGGCAGCATGTATCTGCAACAAGGGATAGAGAGACTAGCTCCGAGCGTTCGCAGCGACTCGCTAGTCAAAGTGTGAGAACATCTCAGGGCCGTGCTCGGGAGTCTAGCGATGAACGTGCGCAGCGTCCCCCTGATTTAAGGCAGCATGTATCTGCAACAAGGGATAGAGAGACTAGCTCTGAGCGTTCGCAGCGACTCGCTAGCCATGTATTTCAAACCTGCAAATTTGTAAGAAACAATTACTCGGTTTTTGAAAAAGATGAAAAGGCCTATGCCAAAGAAGAAAATAGCACGAAAGCCACTGGTAGTATCACGTAATAGACTAAAAGTATGCAACAAAACACTTGAGAGGTGTCAAGGGACACCCGGATGGAACGAAGTTCCTTTCGATTAATTAATGAAGGAATTGTAATATTTTTTTTTAAATTGTACATACAATATGTAACAAAAACCCTGTTGTTCCTTTTAGGGACGTATATACTTACCTACAAGCACAACATTGATGAAGTTATAATTTAAAAAAAATTAAGCATTGGCCAGTTGAGAGTTCATTATCAAATAACTATTAAAATCGACACATTCAAAAAATGTTTACAGTATCTGACTTTACAAGTATCTTTATTTCGCATAATAGCCTACGAGCTCGGCGGCTTTCTTTGATCTGATAGAAGATGCCGCCAAAAACCTACGGGCGCTCGCGCCGCGCCGTCTCGGTACCACGTGCCTAACACCCCCTTTACCCCGCCACCCGCCGCCCTGCGAATCACTTCCTTAGTCTCCCGCGCAGCTTACTTCCGAACGGATGTAATTGTTGACGTACACACGGCTACACATCAAGCTGTACATTTCCAGTATAAGCTGATCTCTCATTTTATAGGATTTCCGAGCTGTGCGAGATCAGCGTAAACTGGAAATGTATAGCTTGATGAGTAGCCGTGTGTACGTAGTGAGTGACTTGTGTTTTGTTTACGTATACGTTGACAATGCCTTATTCAAACGTAGAATATTTTAATATGTTGATGTGTCTACGGAAATGTGACTGCAATTATGCAGAAGCACGCAGACTCTACCAAAAACGTTTTACGAGTCTACCATAACCATTCCAACGTTTGCACATACGTACGTTCAATACCGGCAGTGTGCGCGGACAAGACCAACATCGACCTGACGTAGGCAGACCGAGGACTCGAAACAGTGACATCGTGGAGCAAGTCTTGGACGCTCAGTGCGACACGAACTCGGAGTAAACCATATGCGCGTTTGGAGAGTTCTCAAAGAAGATAGCCAGCACCCTTTTCATCATCGTCGCGTCCAATCACTACTTCCCTACGACTATGAGTCAAGACTGGAATACAGTAGACAGGTGCCACTCGACAAGATCGAACAAGATAGTGATTTCTTGAATTGGATACAGTTCACCAACGAATGCTCATTTGTTAGAGCAGGTGGTTTTAATTCGCACAATGAGCACGTGTGTTCGATCACATTTACGTGACAGACGCGGCGACTTTGTTTTTGTTGATGTAGTGAAGTGTTAAATGTAGTTTTAAAAATTATCAATTGTTCATAAAAATACCGTGTAAACCAACATTCAAAGATTCATTCGTTAAAGTGATAAACAACAGCTGGCAAGGTCACGAACTTGTGTAGAAAAATAGGTAGATAAGCGGCGGCGCGGTGCATCGGCCACCGCGGCACGATCAAAGAGAGCGGCGCGTGGCGGGAACGTTCTACCTATTTCTGATTTCGCTTCATGCAGAATTGCAGAGGTAAGAAATCAGTCAAACATTACAAATATTCACAATTAAATATTTTTTTTCTTTTTTTTTCTTTACAGTTTTTATAAATGACTTGCTTTATTACGTATGTATACCGGCATTGAAAACGTGGGTAGAAGGAACAACAGGGTTTTTGTTACATATTGTATACATACACACACACACATATATATAATATAATATATCTGTATATATGCACTCTGTCGGTGTCTCTGTCTGCAGAGAAACACGCGCACGCCGCACGGCTTACAACAATGTAGCAAAAAGTGTCGTTACAACTTTTGGTCTTAATTTTTTCCGTCTAGCCCCCTTTCGCAACGCGCGATAAGGAACTTCGTTCCAAAAATGGTTATACCATAGCGGTGAAAATATACAACCACTTAGCCGAAAAATTTAGAAGCGCTACAGATTTAGAATTTAATAGAAAGCTACACAGGGTGCAATTCAAGTCATGGGCATTATTTAGCTAAGAGTCTACTCATGACACTATTTACATTGGATTACTATTACGCAAATCAAATACATTATTAATGCAACTTGTATGAAAAAACCATAATAATATATAATAAGTAAGTCGTACAAAATATCAAGGTGCGCATCGCGATAGCGAATACTGCTTTAAGTAGACTCCACCGTACGCGTCATTGAGCGAGAACTCTTTGAACCCACTCGACTCACGTGTCATAGGTATTTGTTAACGATTTCATTCTTAATTCATTTCAACTTTTCCATGATACTTTGCCGGCTTAGGACGGTAAAAAAAAAGTACGTCACACAACAAAACACGTCAAAGTACACACAATTTGATTCTAACTTTGTAAAAAACAATAAAACAATAAAATTTCATGAGTAAAATCTATTTCTGGGTAGTTTTGGTGTATTAACAATGTTGTAATCACAGTATTTACAATAATTGGTCAGGAATCACGATGTGTATTTCCAATAATTTTAAGAAACTTACTAACTAGCACTTACATGTATTTTAAAGATGTTCAAATGTCAACCGCCTTTTTAAATACACAATTGTGCCCAACGTCTGTGATTGTCCGTCACTTTGGCCTGAGAATTCACTATTTCAAATGAGGCAATAATTTTGTTTTTTTCATCGTCTCTCGACTCACTTTCTCGCTCGTACGCAAATCTTTTAATTTCACCCCATAAGGAAAAGTCCAGAGGTGTTAAATCGGATGACCTCATCGGCCACGGTACGGGCCTAGTGTGACCTATCGCTCGCCTATAGTTTCGGTAAGGGAGGCAGGATCATGGCCAGCGCACCGTCGCGTGTCGCGAGCAACGACGGTGCCTCGTTACATTTCCGAAGCGTCGTGCTGATAGTACAGATTAGGTACTTCCTGCAGTTCCACAACGATCAACAGTTAGTGGTTGCGCCAACATTCAAAATTTGATTGACGTCCGCTTTCCTAGACCAATCCCTTTCCTGCACATACCTCGCGAGTGAATAAGAAGATTCGCCCAGCCATTTTTTGGTCGCAAAGACACTCCCGGATCGAAAGGAATGTTGTAGGCCCGCTCCGCTTGAAAACATTGATAACTTTGGAATCACCGCATTTGCGCCTGTAATAAGACTTATAATCAACAGTTTGTGTTTGTGTTTAACGTGTGAGGACAGTAACTTGAAGCCCAAAACCGGTGCAACCGCGACGACGCGAGCACGTGGCTCCCGTAAAAGGTTTGTGCTTTCCCTCCCTAATTACTTCCGGTTGTATTCTATTGTCCTACACCCACCGCAACTCGAACTACCTATCGCCAAGCGTCAATCGTTTTGTTCCGCATCGTAAATACAGTCCACTAAATTAGCCCATCGCGCCACCAGTTAGCAACAGCTTCCCTCATCAGCTAGTAAGTAGTTGGTTCCGGTTAGGTTTATTTCAGCCCAATTATCTATATAATATATACAGAGAATCGATGTTGAAAAGCTTCACGGCGTGTTACATGGGGGTTGCGCCCACGTCCGCACTACCAATGTTCGTTATGACTGTTGAATAGTCCGATTCTGGTGGATGTGGCTTCATCAGTTCACCAAATGTTATTATTTAAATTTTGTAAAAACCAATTACATGACGCGTTCGTTAAGTAAAACCGCTTGTAGGTATTTTTGATTTGCTATTCAAGGGTATGTAAGTACGTACGCAGTAATGCGCGTGCAGCGTTTATGTCACGGGATCAATTGCAAATCAACAATATGCATCACCACACCTACGCAGTCGTTATGACACTGGTTTGGGAGGACGACCAATGAGAGAGAGCGGGACGGAGACAGTGCTACTTGTTAGTGAAGGATTAATTAATATTCGCATTCATTATTAGCATGTGAATGCTCATTTAGCATTTAGCAAATGAAATGTAGTTGCGAAATTCTGTGAAGCGTGAATTTTCATCGCTTCGTACTTCATAGCTATCATACGCGTCGACGCACGCGGTGGCAGTGTGCGCTCTTCGTCGCACCCGCGGGAAGGCGGGAACACTAAATCCATTTGTTTCACGTGACCCTGACGTTGTTCGCAAGTGAAATTATTTGCAATTTAGCAGATGTTGCGAAGCATGAGTTAAGCAATTATTATCTTATTGTCTTTGATTAGCTCGTACTTAGGGTCGTATATTGAATGAATGCATGTGATTGTTTATTTTATTTAAATTATTAGTAGGGTGGTGCTAAGAATGAGGTCAAGCAATTATTTTCTTATTATCTTTTATTAGCTCGTACTTAGGAACGTATATTGAATGAATACGTGTGATTGTTTATAATTTATGCGGCACGCGCGTGGCGCGCTTCGTCTATTGTCAAAGTTCAGTACGTTTTGGCATGTGATGGTAAGAGTTTAGTTTACGTATAAACAATAATTATATTTTTTCGTCTTACGCCTAATATTGTACTTAAATTAGATAATACCTAGTGTAAAACTGAGAACTCATTACCTATCTGTAAATAATAGGAGGTAGACAAAAGTAGTGATTACTGGCCGTGTATAAAAGTGTGCATGTATCAAATACAAAACTAAATCATGTAAATACGATCAAATTAACTTATAAATACGCCCGTTTAGAATATTTTACTGCCAGTCCTAAGCCTGGATAAAGTATAAAGGAAAGTTCATACAATCTTAAACAATTTAAGGCGACCTAACTATTTAATTCGCATATTAGCAAAATTCATATTATCGTCATATTAGCAAATAGCATAGCAATAGCATTTAGCATGCTAAGACTCATGAATTCACATGCTAATGAAATTTATGTGAAATCGCATTAATTGCCATCACTGCTACTTGTGAAGAAATATTATTGTTTGTTTACTATTCGTTCCGCGTTGTACTGCGCTTTCAAGATTTTGATACTTCAAGATTTATTGGCGTTCATGAAGTATTTATTATAAAATTCAAAATAAAAAAAATCAAAATCAAAATATTTTATTTCACATAAATCTGCAAGGGCACTTATGAAACATCAGAAGAAATTAATTTTCGAATTAATTAATATTCGTAATGTTAATTTGCAATAATAGCCTTTTGCAGTATGACTTACTACATTTTTAAGGTTTTCCATAACATTTTTCATTTGCGTAATAGCAGCCCTATTGCAAATAGTATCATGAGTAGAGTTTTAGTTTAAAATTGAAGTCATGGGCATTCCCATGACTTCAATGTCACCCTGTATAGTTGGTTTTGTGAGAGATGTTTTAAATCATCAATGAATATTTTGAGTGTAAAATGTAAAACTTATTTATTATAATTATTATGACATCTAGGTACATATTGACATCACATAAAAAATATTTTGAAACATTTTCATTATTCGTGCTATTTTTTATTGACGACATCATTGTTATTAAGAATACATCATTATTATTGATCGCTATTTTAATTTTAATTTAAAATTAATAGAATTGTATTTAGTTTGAATTATTTTACTAATTGCATTCCCTCACTTAATTACATTTGCGACACTTGTCATACATTAAACGCTTAAATGTAGGTAATAATAGTTGTCGCTTCCTCGCGTTCTGAAGATTGTTATTAAGTACATGGTATGGTTAAAATTATTAACCACATCGTGAACTATGCGACCCTGCTGTTCACCAGAGTAAAATTAGTGCGGGCTGCAAGATGGCCGGACGGAGGAAAAATGTGCCTACATATAAATCGTTGCGCATCTTCTTAAGACTAAAGCCCGGTTGAGCAGTTACGGCCTCTCAAGATCAATAAAAAAAAAATCTTCTCAAGACTGATACGCGCACTCGATGTCCTTATCCTTCCTTTGATCTACACGTACTTTTGTTCCAAGTGTCCTGTTAAAAGTAACAAAATGTTTGTGTGGTTATTGCTGCTGGTTCTTATGGTGTGGACGGTGACGGTTTGTTGTAGGAGGAGGTACATGAATAAGCTGGCTTCGGCTTTACCGGCTTCAAAGGATGAGCTGCCTGTGATTGGGTTGGCGCACACAGTGGTCGGGAATACTGAGGGTGAGTTTGTGACATGATGACGGAAGGGTTCATATTGTCAGCTGAGTTACCGCTAGTTGCACTAATTATAATCTTTAAAATACTTGCTTAAAAAATACTTAATTATGTTTTAAACGTTTTCTGGAAAACACGTATTTTTTAATGATAACGATATAATATGATAACTATTTATTTTATGTAAATTGGCAAAAAAAAAAAAAAAAAACGTAAAAAAAGGTTTAAACGTTTTCTGGAAAACGTGTATATTTTTAAAGGATAACGATATATGATATCTACTTATGAAAATTAGCATAAAAACAAGTAAAAAAAATAGTACTTATTTAGATTTCTGCATCGTAACATAATTAAATCCAACTGGATAAAGTTTATGTTATTATTACACTGTAAAGTGAGTTCACTGTTTCGTACCCAACTACTTGAGAAGAAAGACCGAAACAAAATCAGTCTCTTTTAAAATCCAGACATAATCTTGGTCAGGCCATATATAATAGGCTGACTTACAATAACTTTTATTGTAACGGCCAATTGCTTGCAATGGAAATAATAAGTCAGCAAGCAGGCTAGCGGCAAGTCTAAAACTACTCTTGGATAGTGATGGCAATTAATGCGATTTCGCATTAATTTCATTAGCATGCGAATTCATGAGTCTTAGCATGCTAAATGCTATTGCTATGCTAATTGCTATTATGACGATAGTATGAATTTTGTTAATATGCGAATTAAAGAGTGTGGTCGCCTTACGACGTCTCCTAGCTAGCATTTTTAACAATTTACCTTTTATTGTTTAAGATTGTATGAATTTTCCTTCATACTTTATCCAGGCTTAGGACTGGCAGTAAAATGTTCTAAATGGGCGTATTTATAAGTTCATTTGGTCGTATTTACATGATTTAGTTTTGTATTTTAGACAAGTACACTTTTATACACAGCCAGTTCTTACTACTTTTGACTACCTCCTATTATTTACAGGTAGGTAATGAGTTCTCAGTTTTACACTAGGTATTATCTATTTTAAGTACAAAATTAGGCGTAAGACGAAAAAATGTAATTATTGTTTATACGTAAACTAAACTCTCAACATCACATGCCAAAACGTACTGAACTTTGACAATAAACATTCAATATACGTTCCTAAGCAGGAGCTAATGCGATCTCTCGCGTCCGACCCTGGTCCAGGCCATGGTACGGAGCGAGAGGGCATGGCTGGCAGTCGCCTCCTTCAGCGAAGCAGTTATGCTCGCAAAGAGGGAGGCGGCGCACGTGAGGGAGATGCAGTACATGCGCCCTCACAGCCGTGGCCTTCGCAGGAGACGCCCTGGGCGTCGGGAATCCCAGGCTGATTCCCGGCCACCGTAGGCACGGGCTTGCGGACGGCGAGTAATGGGTACCTCGCTGTCCGGTAAGGACCAAGCCCGGGTCGACGGCGCGTTGTGTTCCACGCGCGCCTCAAAGAGATGTCAGCAGCAACAGAGGGGCCCGCAAGGGCCGATGCCTGCCGGGGGGTGCGGGTTGTTCGAAAGAGATACCGCCGCCCCTGGCACACAGGCAACTGAGGGAACACGGGTGGGTTTTAGTCAGTAAAAGTCTGACACGCCCTCCCGCTCCACCCAGAGCGGGAGAAGTTATTTGATGATTTCCCACCCAGAAAAAAAAAAAAAAAAATAACAATCACATACATGCATTCAATGTACGACCCTAAGTACGAGCTAATCAAAGACAATAGGGGGCGATTTTAATATTGATGTTCTGTCTGATAACTTAAAAACAAACCAGCTTTTAAATTTAATGCAGGAATATAAATTAACACAGCACATTAAAACACCAACACGCATCACACCAACAACAAAAACATGTTTGGGTCTTATATTTACAAACTTCGAATATATATATGTACACAACAGTAGAAGAACTAGGTTTTTCGGATCATAATAGTACAATTTTACACTTAAATATACCTCAACAAACAAAGCAAACCAACTGGTACACAAAAAAACGACGTTTCAACGTTAAAAATATACTATTGTTCAAACTGAAATTACAGGAAATAAATTTGAAAGAAATTATAACGACTGAAAAAAACATTAACGAAAATTATGAAGCTTTTAATGACGCACTAATCAATATTCTCAATCAATACATGCTATCACAAAAAAAATAATTATAATAAAAACTGGCTTTCCAAAGGAATAAAAAAACTCTTGTAATAATAAAAGATTATTAAAAATATTAGTAACTAAAACTAAACATACAATTTTAACAAAATATAATAATAAATACGAAAAAATATTAAAAAAGACTGTAGTGACAGCAAAAAAAACAACACTTCAAGAATAAAATAAGAAAATCTAATAATAAAATAAAACAATGTGGGGAATTATTAATGAACGAACAAATAAAAAAATTACACGTAAAAAAAATATAACCCTACAAATAAATAATGGCGTAACTTCACAGCCCAAAGAGATAGCCAATATCTTTAATACATTCTTCGCTTCTATTGGGGAAGCTACTGCAAGCCCAACTGATAGCAAACAAAAAGGAACCCCTGCTGTTATCTCTTCAATAGAGAACACCATCTTCTTAAGCCCAGTGGATCCATATGAAGTAAACGCATTAATAAAAAACTTGAAAAACAAATCCAACTATGGTATAGATGAGCTTCCACCAACCCTACTCAAACAATGTGCAAATGAACTTACTTTACCATTTTACAAACTAATAAACCAATCGTTTGAAGAAGGCGCGTTTCCTGACCTTTTAAAAAATGCCCCTAACAAACCAATTCACAAAAAAAAATACAAAAACCGACCCAAATAATTATATCGACCCATTGCCCTCTTACCAACAGCTTCAAAAATATTTGAGAAAGCCATGTGCAATAGAGTTTACGCGTTTTGTGAAAAGTTTAATATATTTAATGATTGTCAAAACGGCTTCCGAAAAAACCGATCCACTATCTTAGCAGTGTATAAGTACATACAAAAAGCTCTCGATATTATTAACGATAAAAAATACGCCATAGGTTTACTGCTGGACATGACAAAAGCGTACGATAAAGTGCAATTTAAAATATTATTAAGCAAACTATTTAGCATAGGAATCCGTGGAAAATGTCATGATTGGTTTGCATCTTACTTACAAAACAGAGAACAACTAGTAGAAGTACAATATTACAACCAAAAAACAAAGAAATAGAACTATTCCGGTCGAATAACATACCAATGAAAGCCTCAATCCCGCAAGGAAGCGTTATTGGCTGTTTTTTATTTCTTGTGTATGTAAATGACCTTCCTAATCATATTAAAGAACCCTGCGTTTTATTTGCGGACGATATATCAATAATAACCTCATGTGACTCCAATATCAACCTTAATAATAAATTAAACTCCATACTCAACGAAACTACAAATTGGATGACAGAACATAACCTGGAAATAAACTTTATTAAAACCAAAATAATGACGTTCTACCCCCGCCAAAAAACACCGTTAGACATAACTTTTAGTTTTAAAGGCTCGAAACTAGAAGCTGTTGATAAGTTCACTTTATTAGGCCTAGACATAGACTCACATATTGACTGGAAGTCCCATATCCAAAAATTGAAGGCTAAGTTATCTAAATTCTCATACGCACTCCGCGAGATCAAAAAGACTACGGATCCTAAAACTGCCAGGGCGTATAAACTGCTAGGTGTATTGGCCCTAAAATTTATGGAGCCCACAAGAATAACCCCTAGTAGTGCCACATGCCTAGATAATATTTATACACATGTTATACAGAGCCACAAAGAAATTATAAATTTACTAGATTCAGATCAACTAGATTCAGGGCAACGGATTACCATTCAAAATCAAAATAAGAAAATGGGTAAAAAGGATATCATTGTTAACCCCGAAACTGCATTTCGCCTAGAAGCCTTTAAAGTTAAACTCGTAAATAAACTACCAGTTATGTCTGCGAATGCTGATCCTAATCATCTATATGATGAGTTTTTTAAGATATATTGTAAACAATTTAACTCAACTTTTATTCCAAAGACTATTTCGATTAATAGTAACGTCTCTTTCAGTGATTGGGCTACCATTGGTATTCATAAAAGTAGAACACGACTTTATGAGCTGTACAATGAAAGGACTTATGTAAACACTGCTGAATTTCATTTATATGTTAGAAATTATTCTAAATTATTTAAAAAAGTTTGTTAGATGGCCAAGTCGCGTTATTTGAGTTCTAAGATTAAAAACAGTAGTAATGTAATTAAAACGACTTGGAATATTGTTAATAGTGAAACGGGAAGGTCTAGTAAGCGAAATACTGACTACAGCCTGTCTATCAATGACAACATAATAACATCAGACTCGCAAGTCGCCGCGGCTTTTGAAAATTTCTTTGCAGATATTCCCGTTTCAACTACAAAATCTCTACACTCATCACCTTCTGTTGCTGAGTCTTTGCTTAAGGAAAATGTTAAAGTTTGTGATGCAGAATTTTATTTTGAACATATTAGCTGTAGAGATATAATTAAAACCTTTCACACTTTGAACGTCAAAAAGACTGCAGATCTGTGGGGTAATTCTGTAGAAGTCACTAAGTCCATTATTGACATTGTAGCACCTACTTTAGCTCTTATATTTAATAATTGTATCGACTGTGGGGAGTTTCCTGACCTAATGAAGAATAGTAAAATAGTACCTTTGTTTAAATCAGGTAGTACTACCTGATCAGACCCCTCTAATTATAGACCTATTTCAGTACTACCTACCTTTAGTAAAATATTTGAGAAATTAATTTTAGACCAATTGCAAAGATTTTTTAATAAACATGATTTATTACATAGCAAACAGTTCGGTTTTACAAAGGGTCGTTCAACTACCGATGCCGGTGTTGAACTCTTAGGGCATATTTACAATGCATGGGAAAATAAATACGATGCCTTGGGCATTTTTTGTGACTTATCTAAAGCATTCGATTGCGTGCTTCATGAAACTTTAATCAGGAAACTCCGCCACTACGGGATTCGGAACACCGCTCTGGATCTTCTTATTTCATACTTGTGTAATAGGATTCAGTGTGTTGATGTAAATGAGAAATGATCTCCCGGATCAATAGTATCAATGGGAGTCTCACAGGGCTGAATTCTTGGTCCTTTCTTGTTTCTTATTTATATTAATGACTTGCCTTACCTCATAAAGGATAATCATGATATAGTGTTGTTCGCGGATGACACTTCACTTTTGTTTAAACTTAAACGTCAGCAGCTGGTTAATGACGATGTAAATAGCGCAATCTCAAAAGTAGTTCACTGGTTCAATGTTAATAATTTACTTCTTAATGAAAAAGAAAAACCAAATGCATTAAGTCTACGCTACCTCACGTTAGGCAGGTGAAAACTACTGTGTTGATAATTGAATCCTGAAGATAGCGCTGTATTCTTGGGCTTAACTTTGGATGCCAAGCTTCAGTGGGGCCCACATATAGATAAATTGTCGAAAAAGCTAAGCTCTGCAGCATACGCTGTTAGAAAAACTCGTAATTTAACTGATATAGAGACAGCCCGTTTAGTGTACTTTAGCTATTTTCATAGTGTAATGTCGTATGGTATTCTGTTGTGGGGAAATGCCGCCGACATTCAGACTATCTTTGTGTTGCAGAAAAGAGCTGTTCGATTAATTTATAAATTAAGTCCGAGACATTCTATCAGAGAGAAATTTAAGGACATTAATGTAATAACTGTGCCTTCACTCAAGAAAATAGGTGGGTGGGTCATTTAGATGTCAATGTATACGCTTTTATAATAAACTTCCAAGCCATGTTCAAGATCTAAGTATCAATAAATTTAAATCATTCATTAAACGTAAGTTGTGCCTGAAAGCCTTTTATACTGTTAAAGATTATATTGAGGACACAAAAGCTTGGGATTGACCTGCTCCAATTTTTACATATTAAATATTGTTTTTTTTTTTTGGAAACTTATACTCTGACATTTTATAATTATTATAAACACTTTGACATTTATATTTACTTTAGAAGTATAGTATTATTTTTGTTTTAATTATTGTGGATGTCAGGACTATGTGGGTCATATTTTGTTTATTTTTGTGTTTTTTGTTTTGTGTTTCATCTCTTTCTCAGCTAGTTTTAATATTAATCTGGCAGTTTGAGTATTTTATGCGGCCTACCCAAATGTTCGTCAAATCGTTGAGCTCCTCAAGTTATGAGTTGAGGTGTATGATTACTGACAAATGCACCGAATGGACAGGTCCACTCAATCTGTGTGGTTCTTTCTTCAAAAGACCATTTCAGACACCGATCCACATGGTCTTCACATGATCTGACAAAGATTATGTCTGGACTTTAAAAGAGATTGTGAACTCTGAGTTTGATTCGGCCTTTCTTCTCAGAGTAGTCAGATAGGAAACGCCGACCTCATCTAGTTTAAGAAAATATGATTGACGTGTAAAAGTGTTTGTACAAACCTACTTACAGAAATAAAATCATTTATCATTTATCGGACGAGCTTGTTCGCGTTAACGTCATTCGATATAGCGGTTTTCGACTCGCATGTGTTTTCGAACTGTCGTACCACTCGTAATTTTTTTCGAAATAGCGATCGTCGCAATAACGTCATTCGAAATTTCGTATCACTCCCATGAATGACAGAGGATTGCAAAAAATGGCGTACCTTACAGTCAAAAATGTAAAAGTACTAATTTTTGTTCAAAAAACTATCCCAATATAAATATAATTTAAGTCCTATTCAAAAAATATATATTTTTATTGTAGATATTTCATACTGTTCAACATTTTGAGACACGAGACATTTTTAAAGAGTACTGTCCATGGGCATTCTCCTTTGAAGAATAATTTAATAAAATGGTTTTAAATCGTTTACTTTCGTTTTATATTACACCTGCAATTTCTCGAAAACTATACGTAGCATTAAAAAAATGAGTATATTGCTAGTCAGGGTATCGAATATATTTCTTTTTTTTTTTCTGGGTGGGAAATCATCAAATCGAAAATATATCGAATATATTTCAAATTTGCTTTTATTTAGCGGTACGAAAATCATTGTAGACATGTGTAATCTATTGAAATGAGCTTCAACACTGGGGTTCTTTAATCTTACAACTCTCTCTATCACGTCCTTGATACGATAGAAGTAGGTGTAAGATTAAATATTATTTAAGCTTCCAGAACGATTCCTAAAATCAAATTTTCTTTCCACAACATAGTTGCTATCTGGCGTCGCCGACGGAAGATCTTAGTGCCAGCCTTCAGCCCTAAGATCGTCGAAAACTTTGTCCATGTTTTCGCTGAACAGAGTGAAAAGCTGGTGAAGCAACTGAAGAATTTTTCCGGCATTGGAAAGTTCAGCATCTGGCCGTTCCTAAGCTCCTACACCCTGGATTCTGTGTGTGGTAAGTTCAATAAATTTAAGCCCCAAATAGTTTGAGTGACGACGTGCAAGATTATTGTGATTATTGAATAAAATAATAGCCTACTAAAACTGGTTAACCCGACCGATATAGAAAGCATAGAACTTATTACTTGGTAATTACATAGATATTCCCAAATATTCGAACATAATTCCGGAGCTGTAATTACCTACTGTTTGAGCTTTTGGAGAACTGGATTTACAATATTGAAATGAAAAATAGCATAGGTATTCCGCGGGCTAATTGCCTAACACCCTGACATTAGGACTGTCTTTCCTTAGACACTTGATGGTAGGTAACACAATGACCATCATTCACCACCATATTAGAGTGTTGTTTTTAAACGACTTAAAAAAAGGGGGTTCTGAGGTTGACCCGTATGTATGTATGTTTGTCCGCGATTATCTCGCGTTTGGCTGAACCGATTTTGATGCGGTTATCATGCGAATGGACAACAAGCGCTGACTAGTCTGCTCTTCGAATTCGGAGATTCTAATAGAATGAGTGTTCGCACGAAGTTTTGATAAGCGAACCTCTCTTTACTCATCAGTTTCTGCAGCACGAGCAGCATGCTGACGATCTCTTGCAGCATCAAGTCTTCGCTTTTTTCGTTGGGAGTTTCAGTCTCCCTTGCGCGACCCTTCCTTAAAGCATCCTTCGTTTTTCTACCTAAGCTCATAGGCACACCGTATAATAGTAGGTATGTCAAAGTCATGATTACAGACTGTAGGTACTATCTCAAAACTTATCACTATAAAAAATGGAGAACTTAACTAACTATGAACAAACTAGTAATTAGCCCAAAACCTGAAGTAAATGTACTTTATTTACTTTATACCGACTCTATTCTTACGCCGTAAAGCAAATTTCTGCCAAAAACTAATTAATACTAATTAATACTAATTAGTAATAAGATAAGAAATTTTGTAATTATTTGGGTAGGTATTTATTTAGTTTTTGAAGTCCAAACCAACAAAAACAAAAAAGGATGCTGCCAAGCAGAGAAAATAATACGATGAATGTATTAAACCAATAATGCCTCGAGAAAATAACAAATGAATTAATAAAATGTCTTTTTCATGCAAGTAAGCGCAGCGTTCTTCGTTGTCCTAAAAATTTGGTTTGGCACCGACTTCGACCGATTAGTAATAAATAAAAAGTAGTAAATAACGCAATAAATGTGGTTGAACTGCCAAAATGAAAACCATTGCTTCTGTTCCCGTGTTACTGTGTAAGTCCGAGGGTATACATATAGTACTTAAGATATATAGGGTGGCGATTTAGCCATCTGCATCCGTCAAGGGATGCAGAGCAGTGGTGGCCCCGTCTTAAGACTTGTAGGTCGTAGATTTGAATTCAGGCAGGCCCTTTATTTAGTGTATTTAATTCCATCTCCACTGCTTTAGTGAATGGATGTTGCGAGAAAACATCATGAGAAAACCGCTATGTCCTAAAACCAAAAAATTGGAAGACATGTGTTATCTATCAACCAGTACTGGGCCAAGGTAGTGGATTATGGTTCACTCCCACACTGTGTCACCCAGCATTGGTAACATTAAAATTAGGCTGATTGTGATTCATCAAGGGGACGGATCACTAGATTCTGAGTTCACTAGGAGTTCGTGACTTTCCTACCCGTTTATAGATATACGGGGGACACTCAGAAAGTTTTGCTAAAATAAAAAAATGTCCTATAGGTACCAAAATATTTTTTTATTTTAAAATTACTCTCCACTAGCCTCTACAGGGTAAGTTTTTATCCAGTGCGCAAACTGTATCCAGGAATTCCGAGTATCATTCTAGACCCCTAGCGCAGATGTTTTTTTTGCAAAAAAAAAAACAGTTGTTTCTTAGAAAAGTGCAATACCTACGCGGTCAAAATGTATGGAACAGCTGATATTTTTGTATTACCGACGAAAAATTTCTGCACTGGGGGGTCTGGAATGATATGTTGAATTCATGGTTACAGTTTGCGAACTGGATAAAAACTTATCTTGTATACAAAGTTTCATGTGTCTGAACCAGTTTTCGAAACACTTTTTCCAGTCCGCCGCAGGCACCTCGTTTACAACCTGCTCGAACGCTGACAGCGCATCTTCCGGCGACGAAAATTGTATCCCTTTGCGCTGATTTTTTATTTTCGGGAATAAAAGAAATAACCTTCCTTACAGCCCTGGCACCCTCCCATCCAGGAGTTTAAGCGACGTACTGTCCGGGAAGTCCTTCGTGTTGAGCGCGGTGTGCGACGGCGCGCTGTCGTGATGGAGCAGTAGCCCGCGGAGCCCTGTGTTTGGTCGCTTGTTGCTCACAACAGAGAAAACTTCTGCCAAGCATTTGGTAGTGTATCATTCAGCATTGATTCTTCTTTGGTTCCGTAAAGGAATTTACACCAAGTATACAGTGAAATTGAAAAGCTCGCGATCAAAATCTTCCCCCCGGTTCTAGATCGCTTCACTTTGGTAGGCGTTGATTCGTTTTGAAACACCCAAACCGTCGACTGGCGCTTCGTTTCTGGATCGTATTGATAAATCCAACACTTATCCATCACCTGTAATGATGTCGTAAACACGCCGAGATGAGCCTGCTTCAAATTTGTTTATCATATCACGGCACCATTCCACCCGGGCCTGCTTCTGAGCATCGGTGAGGTTGTGCGCCACCCAGCGTGAAACTATCCTCCTCAAATCAAACTAAAATATTTTATTTCACATAAACCTGCAAGGGCACTTATGAAACTTCAGAAGCTAGGTGCATGTGCGTGTAGGACACGTTTGATGTGAGTTTTAAAATTTCCATCGCTAAGTTCTGTAACCGACTTTGGCAACTTGTTATAAAAGCGGATACTGTTTATTAGAAATGACTTGCTAGTTTTAGTAAATCTAAATTTTGGAATCACAATTTCATCTTTACTACTTATATTTAGATTATGGAAGTCGCATCTTTTTTTTAAAAGACCTAAGTTTTTGCGAACATACAAGATATTTTCTAGGATCTAGAGAGAAGGCAGAGTTAGTATATCAATTTCGTTGAATTTGTTTCTAAGAGACCCATTTTATAGTTTGCGCGGATTGCCCTCTTTTGTAGAATGAAAACTGAATCTACGTCAGCTGCCGATCCCCACAGTAGAACGCCATAAGACATAATACTGTGAAAATAAGCAAAGTATACTAACCTAGCTGTGGCTACATCAGTCAACTGCCTTATTTTTCTTACTGCGTAAGCAGCTGAGCTTAATCTACTTGAAAGAGCTCTAATGTGGGCACCCCATTGCAATTTTGAATCTAAAGTAATTCCTAGAAATACGGTTTCCGAAATAGCATCCAGTTTCTTGCCATCAAGTTTTAAATTTAGACCTACTTGAGGTACATTTGGTAATAAGAGCTTAAGACATTTAGTTTTGTTTGCATTGAGTAAAAGGTCGCGCGAAGATGCACGTGTAGAATTTCGTGAGGGCTTCCCGATCCAACCTGCAGTATCTACTGAATCTCTTGATACGTAACTCGCCTATTGTCATGGATAAAATGTTTCACTGCCAGCACGTTTTCTTCCGTAACAGCCGTCAAAGGGCGACCACTTCTTTCTTCATCCCCCAAAGTTAGTCGACCGCGCTTGAATTCGTTATACCAACGATACACGGTTGCCTTAGAAGGGCCTTCATCCAATAATGCCATTTGAAGTTTATCGTAGTATTCGCCTGGTTTCAGGCGGCACTTGAAATCGTATAAAATCGTAACGCGAAAATGTTCCCGGCGCAGATCCATTTTTTAATGAGGCACGATAATTTAAATTAGCTCGCAAACAATGTGGAGGGAAATTTTGAAATTGGAAGGTACCAATTTTTACTTACATTTAGTCATATTTTCAAAATAGATTATAACTGGCCAGTCTCGCATACATAAAAACTATTTTTCGCAATACTTTCCGCAAGGCCTGGTATAATTTCGCTCATCCATCTCTAATTGACAGAAACCACAATGGGAGTAAAAATCAACGCACAAGAGAACTCAGACGAACCTTTCCTCACCGCGTTGTGTAACGCACTAAACCTGATAAGTGAGAGAATGTTCCAGTTGTGGTTACAACCAGACTGGCTGTACAGGTGTTTCCCGAAGTACAAGCAGCACCAGGACGCTATTGCAACTCTGCATGGATTTACTGATAAGGTAATTGATTGCATTGTACATATTTTGCAGTGGTAGCCCAGTGGTATAGTTCCCGACTTCGAGTTGTAGGCACTGTTCCCTCATACCTATTAACACTGTAATTTCAAACCATTGTGAGAGAATCACCTATTTTTAAAAGAGTAACCGTGGAGTTTCCTGCCGATTCTTCTCTATAAGAAACAACTAATTTGAACCTTCTGACGTTTCATATGTGCCCATGAAGGTTTATGTGAAATAAAATATTTTGGTTTTGAGGTCGTGGGTTTGAACGTAGGCAGCCGCTTTACTTTGTGTAAATAATTTCATCAACACTGCTCTGAAAACGGTGTAGGAAAACATCGTGAGGAAACCGGCATGTCCTAGAACCAAAAATAGTCGAATACTTGTGACATCTACCAAACTGCACTGGGCCCGCGCGGTGGATAACAGCCCACTTCCCTCTCGAAGAGACGAGGGCTGTGTCCCAGCAGTGGGGACGTTATAGGCTCATTATGCTTATGCGTAGGCACAAGTTGCTGGAAATATCATGTTTGGCTACATAAGGGATGGTGATCGCGGTTTGTCACTCATTCATACGCCATACTCAAAACCTTACGATAAGCATAGGCCTTCGCAATAGCAGACCCAGCTCGGTTTTCGGCTACCTACCTTCATTCAGTTGCTACCTGTCATAAGCGTATAAGATGTTGAAGAACTTAATTATTTACAGGTTATTGAAAAGAGGAGAGTAGAATTAAAATTAGAGAAACAGTCTAGAACCGACGTGGATCATAAATTTGGTGAGTTTTTTTTTTGTTTTTTGGAATTTCTAGCAGACAATTGAGTGCACAGGGTTTTATTTGCTGGCAATAATTTGCCCCCGTTTTGAGTATCGATAACGAAAAATACATGACACAAAAAATACATAATTTTAATCTTCATTCATTGGGTAATGGTCAATGCCTGTAATCGATCAGCTGTTTTTGTTATTTTGCATGGAACATGGATATTTATTTAGAAATTTCTAAAACCAAAACATAACAGTCGTTTGGTTGCCCCAATGTACATGTCTGTGTCATTTAAAGTTTTGAACCAAGTTAGAATGCTGAATTTTTTTTATGGATTTTTTTTTATTTCATTAAGTTCCCGTATCGATATCCAACATATTGCTAGCCAATTTGATTTGACCTGTATAATGCACCTTAAATCTTGTTTAAAAATCGAACCCAACGTTATTTTAGATTTGGGATCATACAAGACACAGACATTCCTAGACCTGATAATACACTTATCTGGCGGTGAGAAAGGGTATACCAACGAAGAGTTAAGAGAAGAAGTGTTGACCCTTACTATAGCCGGGACGGATACCTCTGCTGTGGCTCTTGGGTATACATTGCAGCTGTTGGGGAAATACCCGGATATCCAGGAGAAACTGTATGAAGAGTAAGTGTTTTTTTTTTGTTAGGGCTTCTAGGCTCTTAGCCATTATTATCTTCTCTATTCGATGAACATACATATAAAAGACAAAAAAAAAAAAAATTGTAGGGCATCCACCGGTATCGAGAACAGGTATCCAACTGGGCCCTAATTCACTATGACCACTTAACAAATCCTTACTAAGATACCAGGTCAATTCCTTGATCTAATCACGACATATGCTATTAACGTTTTCGCTATGACATTGTGACTATCGCCAAATGTATACAGAATAAAAGTCATTGACACCCGTCGTGACACCAATGTATTCCCATATTTCAAAACGATTCGAAAAAAATATACAGGCAGTGTCGCCAACTCGATCAAAACAAACGTATCGCGGTGAGAGGCGTCCTTGATGTTTCAATTGGCATGAGTTACAAATCTTTTGGTCAAATCCATGTTCAATCGTATTTATTTTGGTGGGTATTCACTAATATACTGAAACCAATGACTATATAGAATTCTCTTTGAATGAAACTCATAATTATACCAAATCATAACCTTGATTTGACAATAATTTAAAGTTTTTATACATTTCCTTCATTTAACGAACAATAAAATAAAAAAAAAACTTTGTGGTTAATACCACAAAGTTTTTTAAAGACATGGCATAATTGCCATGTCTTTTAAAGAATAAGTCTCGCGTGATTTAATATACATTAATAATTCGGCGAAATGAAATTTATTACATTTTTATAGGTAATAAATTTAAACAAATTTATTTATTGATTTGGAATGACGAGCCAAACGAATTACGAAGGACACAATACATAATTACAAAAAAATTTTTTTTGTAATTTGTTGAAGTGATGTCGAGAAGTTTTTTATTTTTTACTTTTTAGTTACAGTACCTCTTTCGAAATTAAGATTATTTTTCACTTTGTAGTGTTTTTCCGGAAGTCAGTTGTTTTTCTTTTTGGAAAAAGATTTTTGTGTTTCGCTTTTTACATAAAATACCTACCCCACACCAATTCGAAATTTCATCATCCTTGGGGTCAAAACAATATTTATGCAATAGCAGCAATAGCGGTTTGTTTACTGTCATTTTTTGAGGAGTTACGTTGTCTCCGAAACGCGTCAACAGAACTATATGATTTTTATGGGACCATCTCAGGATAAACATCTTTCGAATAAAAAAAGAATTTTGCAAATCCATCTTTATATGACGGAGTTATGCCCGAACATACATTAAAAAAAAACATTTACATTGATAACCTCCTTCTTTTTGAAGTCGGTTAAAAATAGTGCGCCACTGACTCACTGTGACGTCACAATCACGGATCAATGACTTTTATTCTTTATACATATGGCGCCGACTATAATAATAATTGTATCTTCAACGCACTGTGTAGCTCCAAAATCAAAATCAAAATCAAAATCAAAATATTTTATTTCACATAAACCTGCAAGAGCACTTATGAAACGTCAGAATCTAGGTGCACGGTTCCAATTTGTAGCTTCCTATGTTCTCCACAGGAAGCTACAAATTGGAACTACTTGAAGCTACAAAAACTACAAATTGGGTAATTGGGTTTTACAATGTTTTCAAATAACAGTGATAATAGGTATGGGAGGACAGTGCAGGCCTGTCAATAAATACCAGGTACTTAGAGGAATGAAAATAAAGAATAGAAAATCGTCTATAAATCTAGTCTGTAAGGCCTACAACGTTCTCCCATTCACAATATGTAAAAGAATCTACATTAGTAAGATCAACGTATTTAAACCAAGTGACATGATTTTCATGAGAATCACTAATAAATAGTTGATACTAGAAGTGATGTATAATGTCAAAAAATTACGAGAATATGTCAGAAAGTGTAAAAAATAAAAATAATAAAAATTAACTTTGTAATTTGGGAGCAGTTAATAGACTCTCACAAAGTTAGGGAGTAGAAACTCGAACAGTGTGGTTTTCGACGCGCTGAGATGCACTCGCAGATGAGAGTTGAAAATTCAGTGCATGATAAAATCCTGTCGCGATATTTTTGCATTGGTGTGAACACAGACTACATAGAGATACTACGTATGGTGTGAACTTCGACTTACGAGCGCCTCCTCAAGCGTTGGTCAAGACTCTTGGCTATTAAGCCATTATTATCTTAAGTAATTATTATTCTTCGAAAAACAACCATCATATTTATTATGAGGTTGTCTGGAGTTAGGTGTTATGAATAATATAAACTTGTTACTTTATAACTTCTTCCGTATTTTATGTTGATTTTTTTGGTTTTAGGAATAATTAATAACAAGTAGCGTAATAGATTGGTAGAACATGATTGATAAGTTGATGTCTACCTTTTCATAATCTTGGATTTATTGTTCTCTATTTTTCTGTATAAAACCTAGATTGGTTGTAGATAAGCTTAGTTAAAGTACAACAAATATAACAATTAACGTATGGATAATTTGTCATGCAATTTAAAATTATGTAAGGACTATTCAATGTTTGACTTTATGCTAAGTCATTATGTAACGTAGTAAGTAAGTATCTTTTATTTTATCGCTATCCTTAGTAGCCAAAGTTCTAGTAAAAAGCAGCAAAGTTCGAGTCAGCCTAGCACACGATGAGCAACCCTTCGTTTGTTGTACCACCGTACAATAATGAACATTTTTTTTTTTTAATGCTACTCTACTAAAGTAAAACCAATTACGATTCTTGTACGTTTTTTTAAAGTTTAACTGTAATTATTTTTTATTATTTGTGGTAATAGCGGCCATAGTTGTACACAATCTGTGAAAATTTCAAGCTCTGTCGCAGACGGAGGGATAGCGGAGCGTTAGTGTTAGTGTCCCGTTGGCACCCTTGGGGTACGGAACCCTAAAAACATAAAACTTTTCATTTTCATTTGTACTACACTCCTTTAAAGTAACCTCGTTAAATCTAACATACTGTGTAGAACTTTTTAAAATAATTAGCGAAATTAAGGAGTACCTAAATAATGTAAATTAAATGATTATGTATTAAAATGATTGTCCCTTTACAGGCTCTGCGAGATATTTGACGATGATCGTATGTTGGTCAAAGAAGATTTAATCAAGTTAAAGTACATGGAGCGAGTAGTCAAGGAATCTTTGAGGTTATTCCCACCGGTGCCGCTAATTAGTCGGAAAGTCTTAGAAGATATTACGTTACGTAAGTATTTTGTATAGTTAAGTTAACAGTTTAATCGTATTTTTAGCCGACTTCAAAAAGGAGGAGGCTCTCAATTCGACTATATTTTTTGTACAGGTATTTGTTACGCGATATCTACGGAAATTGTGATAATGTGACATTTTCCAGTTTTCATGGATAGAGTATGCCTCAGGGGTCCCATATAAATGATTATTTATTAACTTTGCTTGGGTAGCTTTTGAGTTAGCTTCAAAAATACTTTTTTTCCACTGTAAATATATTGATGATGCCATAACCACCTTCTGTCACTGATATTTACAAAGCAAGTAGTGGTATGCAAATTTGTGTAGGGTAGATACCACAACTAAAAAGTGAAAAAAAAAACTATTTGGCAAAAAAAAAACAACCGACTTCCGAAAATATCACTACAAAATGAAGGGAAATACGGTGGCAAAAGTAACGAAAATACAAAACGAAAGACACCGACTTTCGAAATTAGGGCTATTCTTCAATTTGTAGAGTTAAAAAACTAAGAAAAAAATTCATACAAAAATGTATGAAATTTTTGTTAAAATATGGCTGGATAAAATGTATCTAGTTTAATGCACAACGAAGTTATAGGGGGTCGAAAATAGCCTGAACTGCTTCGAGAAAAGGACATAACGCCCGTGCCGCTTTTTTTTGCTCGACTTGGCGGGGGAACTGCCGTGCCCCCTGATTTAAGCTGGCGTGCGTTTTCATTCATAATTATCATCTTTTATCTTCTACAGCATCTGGCCGCGTTTTACCTGGCGGTTCGGGCGTGGTCTGCTCAATATGGGGCGTCCACCGAGACCCCAAGTACTGGGGTCCAGACGCCGAGGAATTCGACCCTGATAGGTTCCTGCCTGATAGATTTAACCTGAAACACCCTTGCAGTTTTATGCCTTTCAGTAATGGACCTAGGAACTGCCTTGGTAAGTAACTACAGTGGGTGATACCCGTATTAAAGCATTAATGTTTGAAAAGTTCATTTGCTTAACTACGTAACTAACGCATTTAATGTTGTTCTGCTGCCAAACTGAAAGGCCATTGCAAGTCATCAGGCAGACGGCACCAGCGTCATAACGTGCTTTACAAGGCACGGAGGTGTCTTGGCAATATGGTCACCCATCCACAGACCAACTGCAGCAAGTGTAGCTTAACCTGATCGATCGACCCATGCCGCTGTATTACCTAGTAACTGGGTTGTGGAGAGCACTAGGTCAAATAGGTAGTGGCGCCACGTAATATACTGGTATTCAGCTGCATCCGATCAGACAGGAAGCCGACCATAACATAAGTAGTTTGGAAAAGGCTAGGCAGGTTGATTGAGACATCTCATAAAAGCCATATTTCTTTAATTCAGTTTCTTCGTATTATATTATAATAAAAATGTTTGATTGACTTATTAAGTAATCATTTTGTAATAATTTCGTATGGTCTGTCAGACATTCGTTTAGAGGCCCCCCGTTAAGTAAGCAGCAACTAAGTTGGTTGCCGTTCTGTATGTTGAGCCCCTGACCAATATCGCTCTCTCGCTGTCCGATAAGGACCAAGCCCGGGTCGACGGCGCGTTGTGTTCCACGCGCGCCTCAAAGAGATGTCAGGATGCCAGCATCAACTGAAGAGGCCCACCCGAGGGCCGATGCCTACCAAGGTTGCGGGTTGTTCGAAAGAGATACCGTGGTCCCTGGCACACAGGCAACTGAGGGAACACGGGTGGGTTTTAGTCAGTAAAAGTCTGAGCTCCACCCAGAGCGGGAGAAGTTATTTGATGATTTCCCACCCTCAAAAAAAAAAACAATTTCGCCCTCAATCGTAATGATAATTACTTCTAGTAAGTAACTGAGTAACGGTTCCTTAAGTGCACGTGCCTGCATTTTATCAATCGTAAAAGGGATTTCCCTTCTTTACGTCCGCGGTTTTGCACCTTTTAGATGTGTCAATCTGTGTGTTGAACAAAATATGATTCGCGACCGTAAACACGTTTTCATGAAATCGTCATTCAATGGGATGGGAGGATAATTTTGATTATGAATGTCGAGGGCTATAAGAGTAGGCGAAGACCAAACAACCGATGGATGGACTGTGTGATTGATGATATTATGGTTAGAAAGGTAGGCACCTTTCTAACCATAATATCATCAATCACCGCGATGACGACTAATAGAGAAGTAAGGAATAAAAAGACAAGTTGCGTTGACCACATATAAATTAGGCTAAGGGCAAGCGAATGATGAATGATGATGAGGCTTTCAATTGGATTAAATGAACATAGAGGGCTGTGCTGATTATTTAAATGATTCTGTCATTGATACATACGTGTTACGGTCGCGAATCATATTTTGTTCAATACACAACCTGACACTGACCTGCATATTGCAAAAACCTTAAAAAAAATTAGTAGGCAGCCTTGGCGCTTAACCCTTAGTCGAGGGCTTACCATAGCCACGAGTTTGTAAATACCAATATCTGCACGTGTGTCATACAATGTTTTTCAACACATTTGCGAGAAAACAGTACAATATGTAATGAAACAAACTTGTAAATCATTAAATAGATTTTGGCGGCAAGAGACCGTTTTCTGCAATTTGCGCCTCATTGAAAATATCAGGGGGAGTAGATTCCATATTAATATCAGATGCCTCGCTTGAACTCATAATATTATTTTGTTTATAAATATCAGTCGGAAAGTCGTAACAATCTTTGACGTTTATAATATGAAAATGGCGCGAATTTTCAAATGGCGCCACATGCACGTGGTGAAAATTAGAACTACGTCTTTCGTCTTATTTACTCTTTAGTATTAAAGTGAGACAAACGTTTTGAGCAAAAGCGCTTCCAAGGAGGTTCGATCAGTCAGCTTATTTATTCTCGTAATGTGAAACTCCTTGGTGGAATTCTTGTAATATTTTATGGAAATTAAAAAAAAACCGTAAAGAATACGGTCGGTGCTATACAACGGGGTATGCGGTAAAATAGGTACTTACAGCTCGTACCTATTATACCGCACGTTCCGTTGTATGGTGCGTAATTTTTAACTTGGGAACAATGTATACAGGCTTCGTAAATGCATTTTTTGAGCAAATGTGTTGAAAAAGTATTTATTAGACTCGCACAGGAATATCACAAACTTAACTACACTTTATGCGTAACAAAATATAAATTAAAATTTAAAATAAAAAAGTAAAATAAAAAACAAAGTCCTGTATGAGGCCAAAAGGCTATGAATCTCAGCATGATGCTGCGTCATTTAAAAAAGTGTCGCAGCGCTGCGCTGGATATTATATAGATATGTTCAAGGGAGAGAGGGAAACCAAAGAAAAGCTGGATGGTTTGTGTGAGTGATTATATGAGAGAAAAGAGAGTGCATTCACTCTGTTTTCTTGACCACAATTAGTAATAAAGAACAAGAGCCAACCTTGCTCCCAAGTCGACCTTTTCATATGAAATCCGGTACAAATAAGCACAGAATCTTAGCTTTATAATTCTTAGTATTTTAATTGATTGTCCACAGGCTACCAATACGCATTGATGTCTATAAAAACAACGTTGGCAACACTACTGCGACAATATAAAGTAGTAGAAGACAGAGAAGATGGTCCTATACCGAAAATTAAGGTCAAACTCGATATTATGATGAAGGCTGTCGACGGATACCAAGTGGCATTGGAAAGAAGAGAAAAATAAAAAGTTTGTACGTGACCTCTCTGAAATGCGCGGGAAAAATTACAACTTGTTTTATTTTACCTGCCAGCCTCATTTTAGTAGGTCCGTCTCATATAATGTTATTTGGTATATTTTCATTTCAATATCGTTCACAAGATATAATAAACGTGAGTTATACCAACTGTTGATATCATTTCTTTAGATATAACATTTATATCCTTTAAAACTCATTTCGTATAACGTTATTGGATATAACGTTTATTTAATCGAAAATCATTAGGCCTTTCGTTTAAAATATGTAAGTATTTAATATTGCGATTAATTTGATTGAGCGTGCTGCGGGAGCGGCGTGACAGAAACGGATTGCTGCAAAACCGACTTCACGTAGTCTTGTCTGTCCTACCCCTAGAGTGTTATTTAAAACCACGTAGGCGCGGAGTTGTAAGGCGGCCCGCGAGTTGAAAGCAGGTGGTTTCAACACTCGCCACTGTTTTACAGGGAAATAAAACCCACATAATATATGTTCACAATCAAGTGTTTATAATGACTCATACTTCGATTGATTGACTATCAAATAACAAAAAAAAAAACAAACGATTATAAAAAGTTATTGTTTTTTTAAGCTTAAATTCTCGTAAAGAGTCACACTCTAAATATTCTTTTTGCCGCTGCAGTATATTGTTCATTCTCTGTTGCTGTTGTTCATACAACTTTTTGAGTTTTGGTGGTGTTACGCCGTTTTTTAATATTTGTATATTTGAAAGTATTTGTATAGTCTCATGTAGAAGCTCATTAGCCAAATAGTAAAAACCTAGATTCAGTTTATCGATAATCTGATTCAATCGGTGGTGCCAGGATTCTGCACTATTCTGGGTTCGTGGTAAATCGCTTGCTTGAAGATTCCTTATGCTCCATATAGAAAGAGGAAACCTTGGAGGTTGGTTTTTTTCACCCAATACATAATCTTTGCCAAAATTCATAATTATATTTACGGCGTCAGGTGAACTTGATCCCAGAAATTTTTCAAAGTATGGCGGAATTTAACTGGGTTCCAAAAACGCCAATACCAGAAGACATTTCATTTCAATTGAAAGTTAATATTTATACCATATAATATAGATTTACCTACCTGCCCCTTCTATTTTGCGGTAAATTATTTGGCCCAAGTGAAAATAAACACCCAGTTATTTAAATATTTTCAAAATCATTCTGACCCTCTGTATTGCAGCTATCTCAAAATCCATTATAATATTTGTAACAGTAACTTCAATATCATTTTCATCCCCCAATCTCGGAAAGAGTATTTTTGCTCTTCGACATCTGAGTGCAAAAGCCGTTTTTGTTAGCTAGAGAATAAAGTAAATTGAATTTAGAATATCGTGAGCACTAAGTTTGTGAATTCAAATCATCATTAAACCTATTTACTTCTCCCTCCATGGTGCCGAATTTATCATACAACCTTTTTTAATTTGTTAAAAACTCAGACTCGGAACCTTCTTGCTGTACTTTTATTAATTTGCTTTAGCGCGCCATTTTCTTTTCACGTCATTTTGTTAAAACATTAGGTTAAAAACAAGAAACTTGAAAACAAGTGAAAAACCTAAAACGAGTGGTTCTAGCGACGAGGAAGTTTATTTGACGCCAACAGAATTGACTGAAACTGTTAATAATGCGCAAATGAGCTTTCTCCCTCAACAATCACGCGAGAAGTATTTGAAACAGTACGATATGTTTAACACGTGGTGACTAGCTAAAGGAGCCAAAACTTTCTCAGATGAAGTTTTGCTGGCATATTTTATTGAATTATCCGAGACCAAGAAATCAAGCACTCTGTGGAGTACATATGCAATGCTAAAAGCAACAATAAAGATGAAAAAGACATACATAACGACACCTATCCTAAATTAGTGGCATTTTTAAAAAGAGCCTCACCTGGTCATCTACCAAAAAAAATCGAAGGTTTTCACAGCATCTGTAATTGAAAAGTTTCTTAACGAAGCACCTGATTACGGAATCAGGTGCTTCGTTACTGACTTACTTTTGTCGCCAAATGTACGGATATTTGGCGACAAAAGTAAGTCAGTTGCACATTCAGTGTCTACTTAAGTATATTTATCAACTCCTTAACATACTCTAATACGTACTTAGGAGATGATAGGCATAATTATGCATGCATATCAATTTAATTGATTAATCTACTACAATACTCTTTACGTTCCAGGTTGTTCTTATTATTGGTATAAACGGAGCATGTCGAACTAATGAACTAACACAACTTAATGTCAAAAACACTGAGAAACGTTCAGATGACTTACTATTAATATTCCAAGGCTATTATTATTATTCCAAGGTTGCTTGGAAGCGATGGCAGAAAGCGATAAGGCCGCCCATTGTATGTTTTTAGTGTTATTTTTTAATTTTTTGTCATGTATTTTCTGGTGTACAATAAAGCATATATAAATAAATAAATATTAATTAATTGCCCTAATACAAAGACAAAAAGAGGCCGCAACTTCGTCATTCGCAAGGAATACATAACAATTGTTGAGAAATATAAAGCCTTACGCCCGCCTAACAATCCATCGATTTTTTCTACAATATCACAACGGAAAGTGTGTTAGACAGCCTATGGGTGCTAATAAAATTGGCAGTATCCCACGAGAAATAGCAACATTTCTTGAACTTCCAGAGCCCATATTGTACTTGGGTCATTGTGTCCGACGAACTTCCGCGACACTTTTGGCCGATTCAGGAGTTGATCTCCTGTCCCTTAACCGCCATGGAGGCTGGAAGTCCAATGCGGTTGTAAAGGGATACATAGAAGATTCCATCCAAAATAAATCTAAAATATGTAAGGGCATCGAAGGAGCCATTACACTGAAAGACCTCAGTCAGATCCTTGGACTGGCCCTTCTACATCAAAAATGAGTCGTTACGAAACACCTAATCATCGCCCTCTCTCGCCAACATTTACTCCAAAGGAATCCAATGAATCGGTACGAAAGAAGACCGGTACGGAAGTATGACAGATCGTTTACCGAAAAACAGTACACAAGTCACTAACACCAACATTACAGTGCCTAACAAAAAATATTACACTCAACTTATGTTACTGTAGCAACGTTACTTTAAATTTTTCTTAATTATACTTATTTGTTATAATTTTAAAATTATTCTGTAATACTTACCTATCATAATGTAGTAGTTAATACCTAAACTGAAATAAAAGTATCTTGTGATCGTAAATGTTTTTTTTTTTGTATTTAGTAATTTCTTCGCTGAGGTGGGATAAAAAGTTACGTGTTGCACTCGAGTGCAAAGATTTTTCACTTCTTGCTGTTTTGATTTCCTCGCTAATGCTCAGGATTCTAAAATCCTTCGCTTGCTCGATCATCAAAATTGAGCACGCGGTTAAAAAGCAACTTTGCACTCTTGTGTAACAAATAACTATTTCAGAAGTGTACTCAATAATTAAATCAAACAGTTTATTGTATGTTGCTTTATCTTTATGAGTACAAATCGCAAATACAAGCGGAAACGTCTGTTTGCTATTTCCATGAATAACATAAAGTTGTTGGAATATACCTGCTACAGCAAACGTTCCGTCTATAATCCATAATTATGATTTAACTAAATTTTTCATTGAATTCATGCATGAAAAATTCTTCCCCTAAGACCATCCACTGACCCTTTTGCGTTCACCAAAAAACTCATCAGCAATTACGAATTTGTGGTTATTTAGTTGCAAATCTTCATGATGAAAATAGTAAAATAAATATCTTTACGTTTAAGGTAAACTAAACAAGAAGCAATCGGACGCAAAGCTGACATTGAAGGTAAATTGATAGGCACCGACTGATCATAATTTCTTTTACAGTTTTGTAAAATACGACAAGTTTGCGATCATAATTTTGAAAGGTCTCGCTTTCAATATTTTTGAAAATACCAACACAATAACACAACAACAACAACAACAACAACACACACAACAACAATAATCACAACAACAACAACAACAACACACACACAACAATAACACACAACAACAATCTTCGACAATAATTGATTATTGTCGAAGTTTCCAATTTCGATGGCTGGGGGTGATGATTATGATCATTTAATTTTAAAACGGAATGAATATTTGACTCACTGTTTAGTGTAGTGGCACGAGAATTGCATTCTTCTCGTTTGTTCAGTTCACAAATCCAGTAGAACTTATTATTTATTTGTCTGTTTCTATTATAGCTGTATCCATTCACAAACAACTTTACTGCACCCTTTGAACTTTTGTATGTCTCACACTTACATGAATCCATTTTTAACCGACTTCCAAAAGGAGGAGGTTATCAATTCGTCGGAACCTTTTTTTAAAATTTTTTTTTATGTATGATCCCCGATTACTCGAAGATGGCTAGACCGATTTGGAAACTTTTTTTTTTGTTTGAAAGGGTATACTTCCCAGGTGGTCCCATGATCATCAAGTCAGGATCTGATGATGGGATCCTGGAGAAATAGAGAGAACTCTTCAAATTTTATAGGCACACTTGAAGCAATTTGTATTGTTTTTTTGGAAGTCGGTTGTTTATTTTTTTGAAAAAAGTTTTTTATTAAACAAATAAATTAGTATTTAACTGAGCAAGGTTATGCACACAAAGAGACAACTAACAATGATATTTGTTGTTACCTACATTTCACAACTTAATATTCTAATGTGTATATCTGAAATTTTGCTTTGTTTATTTTACCAGGCGTTATATCATATTAGACTAAATAGAATATAAATATGTCTTTTGCGTGATATATCAAACGATTTTATGTTCTTATAAAAATTAGTTGCTTTAAAATTATATCAATCGTATATAATATTAACTGATCATTATATCAAATAAAATTATAGATTCAGTTGATATATCTTGTAATTATGAGAGATTTTGCAATTAAATCATAATATTACTGTACCCCAAAATATTAAGTATCTTCATTTGTGTATTGCGTTTTAATAACACATGTATTGAATCTATGGTAACAGGTTGCGAGTCGAGATCTCTGTAATCTGGTATTATTTTAGATAAAAATAATGTTAAAATTTTTGGTTTTCTTTATACAAAACCAAAGATCAGAGATTTCAAAATAATTTCCCCCTATTTGTCCCCTATTTAAGGAGTGGTTTGAGAGGCGGCATGGCGTCCTCACCTTCTGCCTGACACAGGTCCTCACCGGACATGGCTGTTTCGGATAGGACGGGAGGAAACGCCCGGGTGTTTCCATTGCGAAGATCGCCCAGAGGACACGGTGGAGCATACGGTGGAGGTCTGCCCGGCTTGGGCGGAGCACCGCCGTGTCCTCGTGGAGGTGATCGGCGGAGGCGATCTCTCGCGTCCGACCCTGGTCCAGGCCATGGTACGGAGCGAGAGGGCATGGCTGGCAGTCGCCTCCTTCAGCGAAGCAGTTATGTTCGCAAAGAGGGAGGCGGCGCACGTGAGGGAGATGCAGTACATGCGCCCTCACAGCCGTGGTCTTCGCAGGAGACGCCCTGGGCGTCGGGAATCCCAGGCTGATTCCCGGCCACTGTAGGCACGGGCTTGCGGACGGCGAGTAACGGGTAGCTCGCTGTCCGGTAAGGAACAAGCCCGGGTCGACGGTGCGTTGTGTTCCACGCGCGCCTCAAAGAGATGTCAGCAGCAACTGATGGGGCCCGCAAGGGCCGATGCCTGCCAGGGGTGCGGGTTGTTCGAAAGAGATACCGCGGCCCCTGGCACACAGGCAACCGAGGGAACACGGGTGGGTTTTAGTCAGTAAAAGTCTGACACGCCCTCCCGCTCCACCCAGAGCGGGAGAAGTTATTTGATGATTTCCCAACCAAAAAAAAAAAAAAGTAGGACGAATAAAAACATTTTTAAGAATTACACAAAAAGGTTTAAAAAAGTTATGAGATTGACTCGACATGCTCAAAACAATTACTCAATTAAAACTGCAGCAAATGAATCTAAAATGACATGGAACATAAATGGACTAAACATGTCAACCAGTATGGCCATCTATGACTTTTTATATACCGTTATGACGAATATGGACAGGAGAATACCGGTGTGTGCTATATATTGCGACATGACGCAAGCTTTTGACTAGGTTGACCATAGCATCTTAGAAGCTTACGGCATAAGGGAAACATACTAAATCTTATTCAGTCATCCCTTACTAATAGAAAACAATACACAGAAATTGAGAGAATTCATGTTAAGACAAAGAGAGGGGAGATTTATGTATCAAGAGAACGCACACCTACATACGGTGTTCCTCAAGGCAGCGTACTCGGATCTTTATTATTCATAATATACGTCAATGACTTGCTATTGGCCACCCCATGACTCTCTTTGCCGACGACAGCACTATGACTGTAACATGTAAAATATAGACATACCTATATGAAAATGACATAAATTAATCTTTGACATCAATAATATCATGGTTAAACAGGAACAACCTAAAAATAAATCTAGATAAGACGACGATTATGCATTTTAGGCAACGGACCCAGGCTGTATATGACCTTAACGCAATGTACAAGGACACTGTGCATAATAAAGTCGACGCCACCATACTTCTAGGAATTATTATTGACGCCAAATTGAACTGGAAGGCACACATCGAACACCTAAGTAAACGACTGAGCTTCTCCGCATACGCCTTATATAAACTGGCCCCAGAGCTTAACACAGATGCCTTAGTAACAGCCTATCATGGTTTAATAGCATCATTATTGCGCTACGGTATTATATTTTGGGGGAATTCCACAGGCAAAACAATAGCGTTTAAGGCCCAAAAGAGATGCATTCGTGCGATGTTCAATTTGAAGTCGACTGACAGCTGTACGCCATTATTTAAAAACACAAATGATTAATTCTACCATCTCTGTATGTTTTCGAAATTGCGGCATTTGTTAGGGTAAATCAATTTTTATTTCCACGACAAGCTGATACTTTCCCCCGTAATAGACGTGACAATAATATAATCAACTGTGTTCGTATACGTCAAAGTTTGCATTAATGGGAAAAAGCGTTTTCTATAGAGCTCCTAAAATTTATAATAAAATACCACAGTCGTTTAAAGCATTGCCGGTAAATTTATTCAAATAAAGATGCGAGATGTATTAACAGACAAGTGTTATTATAATAAATTACTTTTTGAATGACATTATTTGACATTTTAATTTTAATATATTTTCTTTCTTTTTTATTTTCCAAAATTTTTGTGACATTTTATGATTAATTTATTCTACTCACTTATTATTGTTTATGTGTACTTAGATAGAAGTGTTTGTAATAATTTATTTGTTATTTTGTAATTATTTTTTATTTTATTTTGTAAATTGTATAAATTTGTACGCCATACGGGTGAAACATGTACGTACTAGATATTAATATTGTGACATCCTGCATGCTTAATTCGCATGTATACACATGTTTTGACAAATAAAATGATCTTTATCTTTATCTTTCTTTCATATAATAACATAAATATGCCTGGTTACTGATACAGTGACTTTTTTGTAATCTCTGTATTTCCACAATCTTTACGACAGTTTAGTTGCTATGTACGAAGATTTGTTTTAGAATGTTTCTGAAGAATGGGCTATCGAAGATCAACGGTGTTTTGTAGGATAGGAACGGAGAATAATTAATCTCTCATATTCCTAATATAATGTAATATTCGTTAAGAGTTATGACAGGGCATATTTTTTTTTGTTGTGTACATTATTAGTTAGCTATTTATCAAATATAGCTGTTACATAAATCTATTATCGCTGACGCAGTAACAGCAGCAAGCTACTATTCTGTAATAGCTGTAATAGTAGTATGCCAATGTGCTTGTAATTTCTCATCTTGTAAAATTATATAGTGCTTATAAATAGTTTCAAAAATAATTTTCGTCTACCTTTGTACATAACATGCCTATATTCCCGTATTGTTTATGACAATATTATGCCTACGATGTTCATAATGTAGATCATCAGTGTAAATGTGAACGTTCAGGAGAAATAAATTACTAAATATCCGGTGGATATACTGCGAATACCAATATTTTGTTTTATTTACTTTCTAATTTCATCACTTACGTTTATTAGATGTGGGCGTGGCATGTTAGTTATGATGAGTAATAAAGTGTTAACGAATTTGGTAAGAATTTATTTGTAGGGTAAAGTAAATAATTCCGGTAAATAATAACATGGACATACCCTCAAGGGTCAGTTCATCGCTCCAGTGGGTTCCCGCATTGTCGTTGCCCCGGGCTCAGTAGCCGTGGTCATCCCCACAGTGAAGCGAAGAGGAACCCCAAGGTGGGGCCGCTCGTCAGGGCTTTTGCCTCCAAGCCGAGGACGTAGCGGCCAAAAATTAGGTTGCGGTGAGGTGCATCGCATCTGAGGCAGGCCGCGATGTCGAATGGAAGGCATCGCGGCTGAGGGTTACAGGCTGCGGCGGAGGAGGAGTGCCGGTACTTCTGAGTAGCGCTCTTCCCTTCCGTGGCCTGGACGGGGCCGCTACCGTTTGATGGCGGACGCGGTGGGGCCGCAGAGGAGGAGGAGTGTCAGTATAGCGTTGGCGGCTCTCCCTAACCCCTGCGGCCGAAAAGTGGTAGGCTGCGGGGCCACTGTGCTGACCCGTCGCTGGGGGACCAAGGGTGCCAGACACGGGGTCGTCTGGGGCCTTTATGCTATTTGGTTCGTGGGGTGGTCACGGCGTGCCATGTGTTCTAGTGCGCCGGTGATAGATTTCCATACTTATGGACACTAATTATTTCTAAAGAAAAATGTTCCAGTAGACTTCTAGAGGACTTGAAAATACAGTTTTCGTAGTTTTATAGAACCGTGTTCATTGCCAAAATAGGTCAGGTCAATCCACATTACTATAGCGTGTTAACTTTTTGTAAATATAATTTACCAATTTCGAAAGCTGGTAATAAACGATAATTGGTGTAAGTTGATTAAAAAGCTAGGCGAATTTCACTAGGGTGCGTGCTTCCTCTTGAACCAGACGTTAGTTCGAATTCATATTGTTTAAATACTTTAAAAGTTTAAATGAACTACAAAATGAAAGTGTACCCCATGAAAAAATATTTCAAGATGACCATGAAGCAGCACCGATACAAAAACATCATCGAAGCATTAGATTTCTCAAATATAATAAGGAAGCTAAGCGGGATATCCGTATTTGTTTTAAAAGTCGCCCCAGACAACCGCATCATCAGGAACTTTAGTTTGTTCGGTATGACATCTTTCCTGCTGTGGTATGCTCTTTTTCTTTATTGCACTTACATATCTCACGTTGAAGACCAGACTGTTCTGCGTATTTTATACACTACCAAAGTGCAACGATATGGCGATGACTACGAAAGGATATCTTCAACACTATACGTTGTGTTCGCCTTGTGGAAGATTCCATACAGTCTAAATACCCACAACCGCGTAATGGAGATCATAGTAAACGTGGACAAGGCTTTAGAGGACATTGGCGAAAATGTGGATTATAGCCGTGATGCACATCTGGCACTTAACATGTCTCTTTTTCTGCTGGTAGTTCACTTATTTCGGTTGCTCAGTATTTGGATGTCACTCAGCCGTTTGAACGTGCCAATACCAGCAGAGAGGCTGTATCAAGTCACATACTCCGATGCTCTCGCGTTCATTTCAACAGCTCATTATTGTTTCTATCTCAAAGTTTTAAAAGGCAGATATGAGAACATAAATAAAGCGCTTGAGGAGATAAAAAATCACAAATCTTGGGAATATAAATTATTTGCTCGAGGTAGCATGGTGGGTAGCGTTCAAAAGCCAGTTGGTCTTCAAGACAAGTATGTATGCGAGAAAATAAAGGCATGCGCGAAGATCTATGGTATGCTGTACAAAGTGACGGACGCTACCAACAGAATATTCGGAGCGATATTAATGGTGACCATGTTTGTGAGTCTAAATAAAATTATCATCTACTTGTTTTACTTCATGGAGGCGACAGCAGTAGGTTTGTTCCACGATGTGGAAAAATACGTTGTTTTTCTCATTTACGTTGCATGGCAAATCGCCTATGGAGTCGTCATAATACTTTTGATAGTGTTTGTTTCCGAACGCGTCGTGTACTCGGTAAGTTCGAAAACATTGTTAGCTTAAATATTGTTTATCTAAGTATTTAGAGTAGAAGTCAACTAATTTAAAACTGCACGCCCCTACGCTTGTTATTGCTTTCAAATGCTAGTATGAATAGTGGAGGGGCGTGCAGTTTTAAATTAGTTGATCTCTGCCTATAATTCAACAACTATATTGAATGTTGCAGGCAAAAAATACATCGTATATCGTGCATGAAATCATGAACACCGACTTCAGTCCAGTGGTTAATGCAGAGGTAGGTATTTCTTTTTGATTTGTCATACTATAATCAGTAATTACCTACATCATACCTACATAGGTAGAGATCGTCTAATACATTCATTGCATACACATTTCTACTATTATTTATAAACTGTAGGTAATGTTGTTTGACAGTTGAGAGTTTCACACAGTGTGTAAAAATACGATAAAGATAAAGATTAAACGCACTCGCAGTTGACCAGTTTTTTTTTGTTGATTAAACGGTCTTTACCTATTTTTTCGCGCACTGCATTTTCAATTCTCGGTGTTGAACCCTGCATTGAGAACCCAACAGAGTGCATCTCAGCGCGTCGCATATATTTGTTTTACTGTTCGATTTTCAACTCTCGGCGCTCAACAGTGGCTTGAAGATCCAGTGCGCGAAAGGCGTCGCGTCGTGTCGCGTCAAGCGGGACGGCTTTGTGTGGCGTCGTCCGTAATATCTAGTACATTACAACTACTCAGCGTCGCGTCGCCATCCCCTCCCGCCGCACCGCGCCCGCTGTGTGCAGCGACCTTTAACAGACAACTGTGCTGTTGGGGAGATTCTCGCGCCACTTCTTTCCAGCTAAAGCGTTAGGAAGTGGTGAAGGGCGGGCGTTTTGGGGGACTGTCGTATGTAATTTTAACGTTCAAAAAGTGCTGACTTTCAGCCTAGTTTGAATAAATGACTTTTTATTCACCGATGAATCTATGGAGTATGACTTTCAGGCGATGCAGCTATCGATACAAGCTCTGCATCAGAAGCCCATATTTACTGCGCTGGGCCTCTACGAACTCAATTATCCTTTATTGCACCAGGTAAGCCTCGTTTGTGTAGTGCTCGAATACTGAGCGTGACGACTTGAGTTCGATTCTCAGGTCGGGGAAAGGGTTATTGGGATTTTCCATTAGGAATTTTCCCAGTAGCAGCCCGGAGACTCAATTTGTGCCCGGTTGATCATTGGTAAGGTAAATAACGTCGTGCTCTATTCCATAGGTCCTAAACATAACGCGTCCATAGATCCGCATAACGTCCTGTATTGTACTGTATACAGGAGTAATTCTATGATTATGTTGTTTATATAAGTCAATCTTCCAGGGCACATCGTGACAGTTAGTATGCATCGCATCAGTGTTTTTTTTTTTTTTTTTTGGGTGATCATCAAATAACTTCTCCCGCTCTGGGTGGAGCGGGAGGGCGTGTCAGGCTTTTACTGACTAAAACCCACCCGTGTTCCCTCAGTTGCCTGTGTGCCAGGGGCGGCGGTATCTCTTTCGAACAACCCGCACCCCTGGCAGGCATCGGCCCTTGCGGACCCCATCTGTTGCTGCTGACATCTCTTTGAGGCGCGCGTGGAACACAACGCGCCGTCGACCCGGGCTTGGTCCTTACCGGACAGCGAGCTACCCATTACTCGCCGTCCTCAAGCCCGTGCCTACGGTGGCCGGGAATCAGCCTGGGATTCCCGACGCCCAGGGCGTCTCCTGCGAAGGCCACGGCTGTGAGGGCGCATGTACTGCATCTCCCTCACGTGCGCCGCCTCCCTCTTTGCGAGCATAACTGCTTCGCTGAAGGAGGCGACTGCCAGCCATGCCCTCTCGCTCCGTACCATGGCCTGGACCAGGGTCGGACGCGAGAGATCGCCGCCGCCGATCACCTCCACGAGGACACGGCGGTGCTCCGCCCAAGCCGGGCAGACCTCCACCGTATGCTCCACCGTGTCCTCTGGGCGATCCTCGCAATGGAAACACCCGGGCGTTTCCTCCCGCCCTATCCGAAACAGGAACCTCCCGAAACAGCCATGTCCGGTGAGGACCTGTGTCAGGCGGAAGGTGAGGACGCCATGCCGCCTCTCAAGCCACTCCTCAAAGAGGGGACTTACCGCCGCAATCGTGGCGTGCCCAGCACTGGGTTGCGATAATCGCACTTTCCACGTCGCCATGAGATCCTGCCGGAGCTCTGTCCGCCGTGCCGCGATTTCTCGCGGCAGCGGAGTTACGCCCCGGCGTTTGGCCTCCTCGCGCCACTCCCAAGTGTGCGCGAGGACCTTTGCCTCCAGATCCCATGGCGGCAATCCGGCAAGGAGGCCCGCTGCCTCACCGGAGATCGTGCGGTATCCCCGGATCATCCGGATGGCCATGACCCTATGGGCCGCCTTCAACCGGCGTGCTGGTTGGCGCCTCAATATAGGCGCCCACACCGGCGCCCCGTATAGTGCCATGGCCCGCACGACCCCCGCGTAGAGCCTCCGGCAGGAGGCGTTTGGCCCCCCTAGATTGGGCAGGAGCCGCTTCAAGGCAGCCCCGGCCCGCTCCAGTATGCGAGCCAAACGTCGGAAGTGTTCCGCGAAGTTCCACCGGCTGTCGAGGACGAGTCCTAGGTACTTCATCGTCGACTCGATGCCGATGTGAACCCCTCCCACCGTTATCTGGGAACCCGTCAGTGGCGCATTCCGAGGACCATGAAACCACATGGCCTCGGACTTGTGCAAGGCCACCTCGAGTCCTAGTTGCCGGATCCTATCCACGATTGTCGCAACCTCGTGTATCGCTAAGTCGGCCGCCGCCTGGTACGACCTCCCTTGCGCCAGGACCAGCGTGTCGTCAGCGTAGCAAACTACACTGACGCCGCTAGGGAGGTAGGCGCGCAGCACCCAGTCGTATCCGATGTCCCACAGATGCGGCCCCAGGACCGATCCCTGTGGGACACCGCACGACATCTCTCGCCGGTTCCATTCTCCTAGGTGACCGGGGTAGATGACGGCCCTGTCCGTCAAATAGGCCTCGACCACACGACAGAGGTAGGTCGTCCGGTGATACCGGAGTGCCTCCCTTATGCAACTCCAGGGCAGGGTGTTGAAGGCATTGGCGATGTCCAGAGACACCGCCAAGACGACCCCACCCCGGGTCACAGCATCCCCCGTCGTGAGGGCTCGCACGCGCATGATGACGTCCACCGTGGAGCGCACCCTGCGGAAACCGAACTGGCTCTCCGCCAAATCCGGCCCCACACGCACCAGCCGCCCGACGAGGCGGTCTGCAATGACTCTTTCAAAGAGCTTGCCCACCTCGTCGAGCAGCACGATGGGCCGGTAAGCGGACGGAGAGTCCGCGGGGCGCCCCTGCTTCTTGATGAGGACCAGTTTCCCCATCTTCCAGTGACGTGGGAACTGGCCCCCCTCCAAGCATGCGCTTAGGAGCCCTCTTAGTCGAAGCCCGAGAGCCTCCAAGGCCAGGACCCAGGCTTTTCCAGGCAAGCCGTCGGGTCCTGGGGCGGTATTCTTGGCATTCAGCCTACGTACCGCCACTCTCAATTCTACCTCGGTCACCTCTGGAGCATCCACGTGGTCCGCGTCGGGCTCCACAGGAGGCGGAGCCATGGGCGGGGGAGCATGCTCCCCTCGCGGAGCGCTCACCACGTCCTGCACGAGCTGAGGCCGGAGACTCTGGGTCAGCGGGGGAGCCCACGGGCGGATTTTCTCCTGCACCGTTTTGTATGGGCGTCCCCACGGGTCTCTGTTCAGAGTCTCCAGCGACTCCTCGCGGGCCAGTAACCTGGCCCGCAGGATCTCCGTTCGGAGGGCGGTCTTTGCCGCTCTGTACCCCTCGTACAGCTCCGCCTGAATGGCTTCCGTATCCGGAGGGCGGATACGGAGCCTGCGGTGCCTGGTGTACCGGTGCCGCGCAGCAACGCACGCCTCGCGCAGAGCTGTGAGCTCCGGCGACCACCAGTACACCTGGCGTGAAGCACGTCCTTGCTGGACCCGGGGCATTGCCACGTCGCATACCTCGGACATGGCCTCCCGGAACCACTCCGCCTCGTCATTGATATCGGCAGGCCTGTCCGGTGGTGACACCCAGGCCTGCACGATCGAGGCTTCCAGGAGGAGCTCCCGGTCCAGCCGCTTCAGCGCCCACCGCGGACCACACGGGGCCTGTTGGACCGGCGCGCTCGAGGCCTGGGCGGAGACGTCAAACCGGATATACCGGTGGTCGGAATACGTCTCCACCCCCTCCATGACGCGCCAGTCGACGACACGCGGTGACAGAGCGGGGCTAGCGAACGAAATGTCCACCACCGACTCACCCCGCATCCGCACAATCGCATCAGTGTTTGAAAGGTATTACAGCTTTGCCCCTCTCGCTGTTCACTGATGCACATTAGGTACCTACCTACGACTGCATCGGTTTTAGTTTCTCAAAGTAAATTACGGAATTTCTATACCCGGAAACGACGCACGGTTTACTTGTAGTAACCAAGTGTTCGAATACGCTGTGAATGTGTGTGTAAGTGCTGGAGCTCTCGTGTTCTCGGTAGCGGTACTGTCCGAAACACGGGCGAAGTCGGACTTGTGTGTGTTATGTGTTTTACGCGTCTTCACGCACACATTCATAGCGTGTTTGTATAGGTTACCGCCATAGAATAAAAAAAAACACGTAGAAGTCGCAAGTAGGCGAGGCCCGCGTACTCTGAGATTTGCGGCGTTTTGCATAGGTCTGGTTCCGCGCACACACCACGCACATCAGTCTTGTTACAACCACCACGGAGAAAAGAACTTGACAAAAAAATACAAACATGCCTTATTGTGCTGTTTTACAATGTAAACATGATAGCAGAACTAAAAATGTATCAAATGGAGGTATATCATACCCGATGGTATGATATACCTCCATTTGATACATTTTTAGTTCTGCTAAGTCTTAATTGATTTTATTTCGATAAAAATTTGAAAAACAATATTTAATTAAATAAGACAAGTAAAAGTTGTCTTTATGGTATCTAATTTAAAGTCTACTTTCTTTTAAACTCAAACATATTGTTCGCGAAGATTCCAACTACGTACACGTTACAGTCAGCTACTCAATTAGAGATTACCGTTATCGATAATGAGTTATAGATATTTTAAACTTACTTACAATGTTCTCTGGGTCTTTTGATATATAGGGAATAATTTGACCTTGCGTGCGGTTTGTTTCGGCAGTATTAGTAATCGAACACATTTCCATTAATTGGTCATAAAAAGGTATGTGTGTAAGTGCTTTCTAATTCTACTTAAGTTTCGACCATGCGAAAAATAATTACAAATGAACATAGAACCTCCTTCTTTTTTAAGTATAAAGTGGCATATGTGTTAGTCTGACATCTAAGATCTATCTAATATACCAAATTTAATCAAAGTCCGTTACGGAATTAGTCAAGTTAAACATAATACGAGTGTATCCGCAGGCGAAAGCGTTTACTTCCAATGTCAGTAGAAAGTAGTGTTCCCGTATTATCTAATCGCATAGTATAATAACTATAGCATAAAATAGAAAGAAACACCACAGGATGTATCTTTCTATCAATAAAATAATGTTCAAAATCGGATTAGTGGTATAACCTAACAATTATTAGTTATACTTTCTGTAAATCGTAAGTATGTATTAGAATAAATATATAGAAATACTTGATTTCAAACATAATAATATTTATCGACTCTAGCTGTTGACCATATTTTGTTTGAAAATAAAATTGAATGTCGATAAATAAGTCAACGACAGTGGTACATCTCTAGAGGAGTACGAATAGTAATGACCTCGTTACGTAAATATAAATCTTATCTGTAGCGAAATACCACTTTAAATTGAATGCGTTTATTATAGTGACATCTAGCGGCGAGTAGCGTAACTTGCTCATTAAACTATTCCGTGTGCGCTTTAAACGGAAAAAGTAATAAATATGTAAAAAGAGTCGACAAAAAACAACTCTATAGTCATTATAGTGACGCGTCGCTTCGTGAGATAAAAATACTGTATCAAACTAGTGTAGGTATAATTAAGAAGGTATTTTTTGTTTCAGTTGTCGCGTTCAGTGTCTACTTACCTGACCATACTTCTGCAGTTTGTCACCGATGCTAAGCAGACTAGACCTATCGACTATTTTAATTCAAGTGTTTAATTAAATCTTTACTCCTAAGTCGAGCCACAGTGCATTTAAATTCAGGTGTAAATCCCTGAAACATTAAAATAATGATGACTCAAATAAAAAGTTTTGATGCAGTTTTGTAGTTGACATACTGGGTTTCATTTTGGTGTTTCAAATTTGAATTCACGACCATTTAAAAATATATAATAGGTTTCTTTGTACAAAAAGCGTGGCTCGACTTAGGAGTCCGAGAATATATAATGTCGCTTTTCACGAGTTTGAATCTTCTGTAAAAATAAATTAAAGGTAAACTGGAGGAAAGGCTTTCATTTTGAAAGTTCAACAAGATTAGGTAATTGCGTTATTTGCGTTGTTTATGAAGACGTATTTATCGAGCATAAGAAGTAATGGATTAGCAATATCGTTCAAAACTATTCAGATTTTCATTGTTATTGTGTTCGTGCCGGTGTTTTTTGGCTTAGTTGATGTAGATATTTTTTTACGGATATTTCGCTCAGGTACCTAAAATACCTCGGTACTAACGAGTGTGTAACGAAATATTTATTGTTTCAGTGGTCACAAGCAGTGTGTACGTACCTGATCATACTACTACAGTTCGTCACCGATACGGAAAAGTCTGATCTACTGACGATTACTTAATTTAAATGTACGTACTTCATTAATGAACTCTTCAAGTCTTCAAACTTTTTATTGTCTGAGTGCTTAGATCTCTTATGTGTTAGTTTTCGTAAAATTTAAATTTGGAACTCTCCATAAGTCGACGTTAAAACGGACGTAATTATATCGCTTCGGGATATTTTCGCGCACTGGATTTTCAACGCACTGCTTAGCACCGAGAGTTGAAAATCGAACAGTGTGTATTATCGACGCGTTGAGATGCACTCTGTTGGATTCTCATTGAGAGCCTCCGAGCATTGAGAATTTATTTGTGCAACTGGCACGTTTTGTATTCTATGTAATAACTAGCCGTTCGAAATTCGAAAGTCAAGTTCGAAAATTATCCCACGGGAACGTACTACCGGTATAAAATGTATCCTTTGTGTTAATTCAGGTTATAAACTATCTGTGTGTCAAATTTCATTCAAGTCCGTTCAGCCGTATTAGCGTGATTGAGTAACAAACATCCATCCATCCATCCATACTCACAATCTTTCACATTTATATATTAGTAAGGATAGTAGGATAGCATCTCTTGTTTACGAGTTTCTTCCATAAAAATCTACAGGTTTAAAATGGATAGCACGTGGTATGGACGAAATATCCGGTCTCCATTTTTTCGTGGGAAAGCTTTCCTCCATAGTTTTCGCTTTGTAATAGCTTTGGGAAATACATTGTTCCCTATAATTTTTCAATTAACAGCCGCGTAACGGATTTATTAATGAACTAGCAGGTGCCCGCGACTTTGTCTGCGCAGGATTAGTACTTACTTCGAGTAGCTTATTTCCTTCTCCAAGGTTCTATCTATAGTAATGATAGATCATTAGAAATAAATTATCAATTTTCACTGTATTTTTGATTCACTATTTTGGCGATAATGGCTTACACATAAAAAGATTATATACCTATGCTGTCGCGGGCTTTTTTGTAGGACTATTTAAGAAAACCATTTCCATTATACATTATACAGGGTTATTGGAAAAACACCAACCACCTCTAAAGAGGTCATTGTACTCATCATTATGAACAACTTTTACTATGGGCCCAAACCTGAAATCGCGAAAATAAAATCAGCTGTTTCTTACATTTTGTCGAGTTATGCGAATATATACCTTTATTTTTTCAATTAACAGCTGCGCAACCGGGCTAATCAATTAACTAACTGGTGCCCGCCACTTCGTCTGCGCAGGATTAGTACTTCGAGTAGCTTATTTCCTTGTCTAAGGCCCTATTTATCGTATGTCTATCATTAGAAATAAATTATGAATTTTTACTGTATTTTAGATTCACTATTTTGGCGATAATGGCTTACACATAAAAAATGATATACCTATGCTGTCGCGGGCTTTCTTGTAGGACTATTTCAGAAAACCATTTCCATTATACATTATACAGTTATTAGAAAAACACCAATAACCTCTTAACAGGTCATTGTACTCATCATTATGAACAACTTTTACTATGGGACCAAATCTAAAAGCGCGAAAAAAAATCAGCTGTTCCCTACATTTTGATGAGTTATACCAACATATGTAACAAATGTAAGGAACAGCTGATTTTTTTCCTCAGCTTAAATCTAATTTCGGGCTCAGTCATTGAGGGAACTATATAACGGAACGTACCTATTTATATTATTTATTTATTTATTGAAGTTAAAGTTAACGGGACATTGACAAGTCATGATAACTACGGTAAGCAACTTCTTTGTTACCTTATAACCGTTGGAATGGCATTTAAGATCCTCAAAGGCATTAAAATCTGTTCCTGGAAGTCTCTTGATAGGTATACTTAAATAATTACTTCTATGCAACTATACATTATTATTTAAAATTACTTAGTTGAGCAATTAAATGTAAAACAACGGCAACTCGCGGCGTAGTTCGCTTCAAGCCAATCCTCTTATTTTTATAAATGTGGAAGTTAGCATGTTTGTTACTCAATCACGCAAACAGCTGAACGGATCTGGATGAAATTGTGCACACACTTTATAACCTGAATACAGGATATTTTTTTCCACGTTCCCGTGGGATAATTTTCGACCTCCACGCGTGCGAAGCCACTGGCAAAAGCTAGTGATATTGTAAGTGAAAAGCGGGATATAGAGTATTTATGCACGCTCTGCGAGTGACACATCAAAACTTGATTAATTACCTTGCCAAGTTTTCGTCATCTTGTCTCTTTTTCGCTTCGGATAATGATTTTATTACGACTTGCCGTCCTACTTACACGTGTCATCTAAAGGGCTCCTGAAACTATCAATTGCTGCCTTAGTATTATTGTCCATCGCTTCAGTTGCATTGCATATTTGATAGACGATCAATTTGCGCATCAATGTGTATCAATCACGTATCAATATTGACAATTGCAATTGATCGTTTTTAGTGTGACGGACCCTTTCAGTGTGACATTGTCACCGTTTTTGAATATGGAATGTTGCGTAGGTAACCTTTATCGGTCGTCTTACTTGCTTCAAGTAATGTTATTTTAAATTTCATGATAAGTTTTTTATTATGTCATAATAATGGATTGTCTTCGAAACAGTAGGATAAGAGGAAGCTTGGTTTTAATTCAACTTGCACGGTTTGTCCCGAACAAACTTAGGTATATAAAACATTGCAAGTTATTAAATAAAATCACGTAATAATTGCTATTCTGTGTTTATGTTTCCTGTTTGCTGTCAGTAATCAATAAATTAATATTTTCACATTTAGTGGCTGTTTTATATATTCCTATTTATTATACCGCTACCCGCGTTTCGCTGTTGCTTGTGCCTTGATACCTTACGCACTTTATTAGTGCGATGCGTGTTTTTAAGGTAGATATAGTCAGGGTAAGTTTTTTAATTAAATTGATGCCATATTAAGGCTCCTGCAAACAAGCGTGAGTAAGTAAGTAAGTAAAGTAAGTAAATAATTTATTTGTGTAAAACATGGTATACATTGTAACGTAACGGTTTAGTTTTATCTCGGCACCTTCCCATCGCCGAGATTTTATTTCTCAAGTAACTGCCAAGGCAGAGATAATAGGGCCTCTAATTAGAGCGATTCAAGGGCTTGTCTTTGAAAGTCCTATAAAAATATTTTTCACTTTGTCCTCTATATAGTAGTCTTAACCTTATTTTATAAACGGTGACTTCAACTAATATTTTTTTGGTTATTCATGGTTACGTCACAGAAAAAAAACTGACGAAAAGTTAATATTTGTAATCACAGGACTTGAAAGCTCATCACAGGGTGTCACTTTTTGAGATTTATTTTTGAATCCACAAAATTTGAAAAGTACATGACCAAGATTTTTTTTTATATTTTTCTAAAAACTGTCACGACTTGCCCTATTTATTGCCCGATTTCGGCTTGACGTTGATTTCTGGGACACGTTGTATACTGATGCTGCATATCCAATTATTTAATGTCTACCTAACAATGATTTTTATGACAGGGTGCCGAGTTGAGAATGTCTCGTGGGGGTGATTAATAAATTCATGGGTGCCGAAATGGGACTAAGCCGTCGTAACTAATACAATCCAATTTACTCATTTTTGTGCGTGATAAAAGCATGTTCTTTAGTTTTTTTACGTAATATATGGTCATCAAAAGAGTTAAGAAACCAGGGTCGTCGGATATTTTTGAAGTTTAGTAAGAAACCGATGGATGTTTTCGAATCAAATTTATTTTATTTCATAGAAAACAAACAGTTTATTTATCAAATTAAATTTCATTCGGAAACATCCATCGGTTTCTTACTAATAAACTACAACTATATCCGACGACCTTAGCGAATTATCTCTTTTGTTGACTGTACATATATGTTATATGATGTAAGATACAAGTAGGTTAGAAATGGGCAAGTAGTAGAAATAAAGAACTGTTCGTCTTTTTTTCAACTTTTTCTTTGTTTCTTTGTTCAATTTAATTAATTATGCAGTTTTAGATAGGACTTGTAGATGGTGTAGCTCCGAGTTCGATTTTTAAGGTCGTGTTCAGTTAGATTCGCTATTCTATTCAGTTTCACATCATAAACGATCGAAACATTAGAGCACCTAAGTATAGGTCATTCCAGCTTCGGGTCTTGCGGACCATGTGCTTCCGAGGATGCTCTGCCGAAGGTGCACAGACTGGTGCTGAGAGGTAATTCGATATCACACTACCAGCAGGAATGGTTTACATTTTGCCAGTTCAACAACATTCGTTGCGTTTTTTACGTTATGGAGCAGATACATATTTTCTAACATATGAAGCAATGCGTTAGCAATATCCTTTAAAATGTGATTGATCGTGTGTTACCTAATTAGGGTGTAGGCAATATTTCGAAACGCCTTAAGATAACCGGAACTGTGTGAATAAAGATTAGTGCTATACATTACGCAGTAAAAACCGACAGTAGGTAAATTAAATAATATACAGGAAAACTAAATAGGTAGACGTATTTCCCTAGTTTAATTACATTTGAGACACTTGTCATACATTAAACTCTTAAATATAATAATAGTCCTCGCTTCCTCGTGCTCCGAAGGTTGTATGTTAACCACACCGTGAGTTATACCAACTGTTGATATCATTTCTTTAGATATAACATTTATATCCTTTAAAACTCATTTCGTATAACGTTATTGGATATAACGTTTATTTAATCGAAAATCATTAGGCCTTTCGTTTAAAATATGTAAGTATTTAATATTGCGATTAATTTGATTGAGCGTGCTGCGGGAGCGGCGTGACAGAAACGGATTGCTGCAAAACCGACTTCACGTAGTCTTGTCTGTCCTACCCCTAGAGTGTTATTTAAAACCACGTAGGCGCGGAGTTGTAAGGCGGCCCGCGAGTTGAAAGCAGGTGGTTTCAACACTCGCCACTGTTTTACAGGGAAATAAAACCCACATAATATATGTTCACAATCAAGTGTTTATAATGACTCATACTTCGATTGATTGACTATCAAATAACAAAAAAAAAAAACAAACGATTATAAAAAGTTATTGTTTTTTTAAGCTTAAATTCTCGTAAAGAGTCACACTCTAAATATTCTTTTTGCCGCTGCAGTATATTGTTCATTCTCTGTTGCTGTTGTTCATACAACTTTTTGAGTTTTGGTGGTGTTACGCCGTTTTTTAATATTTGTATATTTGAAAGTATTTGTATAGTCTCATGTAGAAGCTCATTAGCCAAATAGTAAAAACCTAGATTCAGTTTATCGATAATCTGATTCAATCGGTGGTGCCAGGATTCTGCACTATTCTGGGTTCGTGGTAAATCGCTTGCTTGAAGATTCCTTATGCTCCATATAGAAAGAGGAAACCTTGGAGGTTGGTTTTTTTCACCCAATACATAATCTTTGCCAAAATTCATAATTATATTTACGGCGTCAGGTGAACTTGATCCCAGAAATTTTTCAAAGTATGGCGGAATTTAACTGGGTTCCAAAAACGCCAATACCAGAAGACATTTCATTTCAATTGAAAGTTAATATTTATACCATATAATATAGATTTACCTACCTGCCCCTTCTATTTTGCGGTAAATTATTTGGCCCAAGTGAAAATAAACACCCAGTTATTTAAATATTTTCAAAATCATTCTGACCCTCTGTATTGCAGCTATCTCAAAATCCATTATAATATTTGTAACAGTAACTTCAATATCATTTTCATCCCCCAATCTCGGAAAGAGTATTTTTGCTCTTCGACATCTGAGTGCAAAAGCCGTTTTTGTTAGCTAGAGAATAAAGTAAATTGAATTTAGAATATCGTGAGCACTAAGTTTGTGAATTCAAATCATCATTAAACCTATTTACTTCTCCCTCCATGGTGCCGAATTTATCATACAACCTTTTTTAATTTGTTAAAAACTCAGACTCGGAACCTTCTTGCTGTACTTTTATTAATTTGCTTTAGCGCGCCATTTTCTTTTCACGTCATTTTGTTAAAACATTAGGTTAAAAACAAGAAACTTGAAAACAAGTGAAAAACCTAAAACGAGTGGTTCTAGCGACGAGGAAGTTTATTTGACGCCAACAGAATTGACTGAAACTGTTAATAATGCGCAAATGAGCTTTCTCCCTCAACAATCACGCGAGAAGTATTTGAAACAGTACGATATGTTTAACACGTGGTGACTAGCTAAAGGAGCCAAAACTTTCTCAGATGAAGTTTTGCTGGCATATTTTATTGAATTATCCGAGACCAAGAAATCAAGCACTCTGTGGAGTACATATGCAATGCTAAAAGCAACAATAAAGATGAAAAAGACATACATAACGACACCTATCCTAAATTAGTGGCATTTTTAAAAAGAGCCTCACCTGGTCATCTACCAAAAAAAATCGAAGGTTTTCACAGCATCTGTAATTGAAAAGTTTCTTAACGAAGCACCTGATTACGGAATCAGGTGCTTCGTTACTGACTTACTTTTGTCGCCAAATGTACGGATATTTGGCGACAAAAGTAAGTCAGTTGCACATTCAGTGTCTACTTAAGTATATTTATCAACTCCTTAACATACTCTAATACGTACTTAGGAGATGATAGGCATAATTATGCATGCATATCAATTTAATTGATTAATCTACTACAATACTCTTTACGTTCCAGGTTGTTCTTATTATTGGTATAAACGGAGCATGTCGAACTAATGAACTAACACAACTTAATGTCAAAAACACTGAGAAACGTTCAGATGACTTACTATTAATATTCCAAGGCTATTATTATTATTCCAAGGTTGCTTGGAAGCGATGGCAGAAAGCGATAAGGCCGCCCATTGTATGTTTTTAGTGTTATTTTTTAATTTTTTGTCATGTATTTTCTGGTGTACAATAAAGCATATATAAATAAATAAATATTAATTAATTGCCCTAATACAAAGACAAAAAGAGGCCGCAACTTCGTCATTCGCAAGGAATACATAACAATTGTTGAGAAATATAAAGCCTTACGCCCGCCTAACAATCCATCGATTTTTTCTACAATATCACAACGGAAAGTGTGTTAGACAGCCTATGGGTGCTAATAAAATTGGCAGTATCCCACGAGAAATAGCAACATTTCTTGAACTTCCAGAGCCCATATTGTACTTGGGTCATTGTGTCCGACGAACTTCCGCGACACTTTTGGCCGATTCAGGAGTTGATCTCCTGTCCCTTAACCGCCATGGAGGCTGGAAGTCCAATGCGGTTGTAAAGGGATACATAGAAGATTCCATCCAAAATAAATCTAAAATATGTAAGGGCATCGAAGGAGCCATTACACTGAAAGACCTCAGTCAGATCCTTGGACTGGCCCTTCTACATCAAAAATGAGTCGTTACGAAACACCTAATCATCGCCCTCTCTCGCCAACATTTACTCCAAAGGAATCCAATGAATCGGTACGAAAGAAGACCGGTACGGAAGTATGACAGATCGTTTACCGAAAAACAGTACACAAGTCACTAACACCAACATTACAGTGCCTAACAAAAAATATTACACTCAACTTATGTTACTGTAGCAACGTTACTTAAAATTTTTCTTAATTATACTTATTTGTTATAATTTTAAAATTATTCTGTAATACTTACCTATCATAATGTAGTAGTTAATACCTAAACTGAAATAAAAGTATCTTGTGATCGTAAATGTTTTTTTTTTTGTATTTAGTAATTTCTTCGCTGAGGTGGGATAAAAAGTTACGTGTTGCACTCGAGTGCAAAGATTTTTCACTTCTTGCTGTTTTGATTTCCTCGCTAATGCTCAGGATTCTAAAATCCTTCGCTTGCTCGATCATCAAAATTGAGCACGCGGTTAAAAAGCAACTTTGCACTCTTGTGTAACAAATAACTATTTCAGAAGTGTACTCAATAATTAAATCAAACAGTTTATTGTATGTTGCTTTATCTTTATGAGTACAAATCGCAAATACAAGCGGAAACGTCTGTTTGCTATTTCCATGAATAACATAAAGTTGTTGGAATATACCTGCTACAGCAAACGTTCCGTCTATAATCCATAATTATGATTTAACTAAATTTTTCATTGAATTCATGCATGAAAAATTCTTCCCCTAAGACCATCCACTGACCCTTTTGCGTTCACCAAAAAACTCATCAGCAATTACGAATTTGTGGTTATTTAGTTGCAAATCTTCATGATGAAAATAGTAAAATAAATATCTTTACGTTTAAGGTAAACTAAACAAGAAGCAATCGGACGCAAAGCTGACATTGAAGGTAAATTGATAGGCACCGACTGATCATAATTTCTTTTACAGTTTTGTAAAATACGACAAGTTTGCGATCATAATTTTGAAAGGTCTCGCTTTCAATATTTTTGAAAATACCAACACAATAACACAACAACAACAACAACAACAACACACACAACAACAATAATCACAACAACAACAACAACAACACACACACAACAATAACACACAACAACAATCTTCGACAATAATTGATTATTGTCGAAGTTTCCAATTTCGATGGCTGGGGGTGATGATTATGATCATTTAATTTTAAAACGGAATGAATATTTGACTCACTGTTTAGTGTAGTGGCACGAGAATTGCATTCTTCTCGTTTGTTCAGTTCACAAATCCAGTAGAACTTATTATTTATTTGTCTGTTTCTATTATAGCTGTATCCATTCACAAACAACTTTACTGCACCCTTTGAACTTTTGTATGTCTCACACTTACATGAATCCATTTTTAACCGACTTCCAAAAGGAGGAGGTTATCAATTCGTCGGAACCTTTTTTTAAAATTTTTTTTTATGTATGATCCCCGATTACTCGAAGATGGCTAGACCGATTTGGAAACTTTTTTTTTTGTTTGAAAGGGTATACTTCCCAGGTGGTCCCATGATCATCAAGTCAGGATCTGATGATGGGATCCTGGAGAAATAGAGAGAACTCTTCAAATTTTATAGGCACACTTGAAGCAATTTGTATTGTTTTTTTGGAAGTCGGTTGTTTATTTTTTTGAAAAAAGTTTTTTATTAAACAAATAAATTAGTATTTAACTGAGCAAGGTTATGCACACAAAGAGACAACTAACAATGATATTTGTTGTTACCTACATTTCACAACTTAATATTCTAATGTGTATATCTGAAATTTTGCTTTGTTTATTTTACCAGGCGTTATATCATATTAGACTAAATAGAATATAAATATGTCTTTTGCGTGATATATCAAACGATTTTATGTTCTTATAAAAATTAGTTGCTTTAAAATTATATCAATCGTATATAATATTAACTGATCATTATATCAAATAAAATTATAGATTCAGTTGATATATCTTGTAATTATGAGAGATTTTGCAATTAAATCATAATATTACTGTACCCCAAAATATTAAGTATCTTCATTTGTGTATTGCGTTTTAATAACACATGTATTGAATCTATGGTAACAGGTTGCGAGTCGAGATCTCTGTAATCTGGTATTATTTTAGATAAAAATAATGTTAAAATTTTTGGTTTTCTTTATACAAAACCAAAGATCAGAGATTTCAAAATAATTTCCCCCTATTTGTCCCCTATTTAAGGAGTGGTTTGAGAGGCGGCATGGCGTCCTCACCTTCTGCCTGACACAGGTCCTCACCGGACATGGCTGTTTCGGATAGGACGGGAGGAAACGCCCGGGTGTTTCCATTGCGAAGATCGCCCAGAGGACACGGTGGAGCATACGGTGGAGGTCTGCCCGGCTTGGGCGGAGCACCGCCGTGTCCTCGTGGAGGTGATCGGCGGAGGCGATCTCTCGCGTCCGACCCTGGTCCAGGCCATGGTACGGAGCGAGAGGGCATGGCTGGCAGTCGCCTCCTTCAGCGAAGCAGTTATGTTCGCAAAGAGGGAGGCGGCGCACGTGAGGGAGATGCAGTACATGCGCCCTCACAGCCGTGGTCTTCGCAGGAGACGCCCTGGGCGTCGGGAATCCCAGGCTGATTCCCGGCCACTGTAGGCACGGGCTTGCGGACGGCGAGTAACGGGTAGCTCGCTGTCCGGTAAGGAACAAGCCCGGGTCGACGGTGCGTTGTGTTCCACGCGCGCCTCAAAGAGATGTCAGCAGCAACTGATGGGGCCCGCAAGGGCCGATGCCTGCCAGGGGTGCGGGTTGTTCGAAAGAGATACCGCGGCCCCTGGCACACAGGCAACCGAGGGAACACGGGTGGGTTTTAGTCAGTAAAAGTCTGACACGCCCTCCCGCTCCACCCAGAGCGGGAGAAGTTATTTGATGATTTCCCAACCAAAAAAAAAAAAAAGTAGGACGAATAAAAACATTTTTAAGAATTACACAAAAAGGTTTAAAAAAGTTATGAGATTGACTCGACATGCTCAAAACAATTACTCAATTAAAACTGCAGCAAATGAATCTAAAATGACATGGAACATAAATGGACTAAACATGTCAACCAGTATGGCCATCTATGACTTTTTATATACCGTTATGACGAATATGGACAGGAGAATACCGGTGTGTGCTATATATTGCGACATGACGCAAGCTTTTGACTAGGTTGACCATAGCATCTTAGAAGCTTACGGCATAAGGGAAACATACTAAATCTTATTCAGTCATCCCTTACTAATAGAAAACAATACACAGAAATTGAGAGAATTCATGTTAAGACAAAGAGAGGGGAGATTTATGTATCAAGAGAACGCACACCTACATACGGTGTTCCTCAAGGCAGCGTACTCGGATCTTTATTATTCATAATATACGTCAATGACTTGCTATTGGCCACCCCATGACTCTCTTTGCCGACGACAGCACTATGACTGTAACATGTAAAATATAGACATACCTATATGAAAATGACATAAATTAATCTTTGACATCAATAATATCATGGTTAAACAGGAACAACCTAAAAATAAATCTAGATAAGACGACGATTATGCATTTTAGGCAACGGACCCAGGCTGTATATGACCTTAACGCAATGTACAAGGACACTGTGCATAATAAAGTCGACGCCACCATACTTCTAGGAATTATTATTGACGCCAAATTGAACTGGAAGGCACACATCGAACACCTAAGTAAACGACTGAGCTTCTCCGCATACGCCTTATATAAACTGGCCCCAGAGCTTAACACAGATGCCTTAGTAACAGCCTATCATGGTTTAATAGCATCATTATTGCGCTACGGTATTATATTTTGGGGGAATTCCACAGGCAAAACAATAGCGTTTAAGGCCCAAAAGAGATGCATTCGTGCGATGTTCAATTTGAAGTCGACTGACAGCTGTACGCCATTATTTAAAAACACAAATGATTAATTCTACCATCTCTGTATGTTTTCGAAATTGCGGCATTTGTTAGGGTAAATCAATTTTTATTTCCACGACAAGCTGATACTTTCCCCCGTAATAGACGTGACAATAATATAATCAACTGTGTTCGTATACGTCAAAGTTTGCATTAATGGGAAAAAGCGTTTTCTATAGAGCTCCTAAAATTTATAATAAAATACCACAGTCGTTTAAAGCATTGCCGGTAAATTTATTCAAATAAAGATGCGAGATGTATTAACAGACAAGTGTTATTATAATAAATTACTTTTTGAATGACATTATTTGACATTTTAATTTTAATATATTTTCTTTCTTTTTTATTTTCCAAAATTTTTGTGACATTTTATGATTAATTTATTCTACTCACTTATTATTGTTTATGTGTACTTAGATAGAAGTGTTTGTAATAATTTATTTGTTATTTTGTAATTATTTTTTATTTTATTTTGTAAATTGTATAAATTTGTACGCCATACGGGTGAAACATGTACGTACTAGATATTAATATTGTGACATCCTGCATGCTTAATTCGCATGTATACACATGTTTTGACAAATAAAATGATCTTTATCTTTATCTTTCTTTCATATAATAACATAAATATGCCTGGTTACTGATACAGTGACTTTTTTGTAATCTCTGTATTTCCACAATCTTTACGACAGTTTAGTTGCTATGTACGAAGATTTGTTTTAGAATGTTTCTGAAGAATGGGCTATCGAAGATCAACGGTGTTTTGTAGGATAGGAACGGAGAATAATTAATCTCTCATATTCCTAATATAATGTAATATTCGTTAAGAGTTATGACAGGGCATATTTTTTTTTGTTGTGTACATTATTAGTTAGCTATTTATCAAATATAGCTGTTACATAAATCTATTATCGCTGACGCAGTAACAGCAGCAAGCTACTATTCTGTAATAGCTGTAATAGTAGTATGCCAATGTGCTTGTAATTTCTCATCTTGTAAAATTATATAGTGCTTATAAATAGTTTCAAAAATAATTTTCGTCTACCTTTGTACATAACATGCCTATATTCCCGTATTGTTTATGACAATATTATGCCTACGATGTTCATAATGTAGATCATCAGTGTAAATGTGAACGTTCAGGAGAAATAAATTACTAAATATCCGGTGGATATACTGCGAATACCAATATTTTGTTTTATTTACTTTCTAATTTCATCACTTACGTTTATTAGATGTGGGCGTGGCATGTTAGTTATGATGAGTAATAAAGTGTTAACGAATTTGGTAAGAATTTATTTGTAGGGTAAAGTAAATAATTCCGGTAAATAATAACATGGACATACCCTCAAGGGTCAGTTCATCGCTCCAGTGGGTTCCCGCATTGTCGTTGCCCCGGGCTCAGTAGCCGTGGTCATCCCCACAGTGAAGCGAAGAGGAACCCCAAGGTGGGGCCGCTCGTCAGGGCTTTTGCCTCCAAGCCGAGGACGTAGCGGCCAAAAATTAGGTTGCGGTGAGGTGCATCGCATCTGAGGCAGGCCGCGATGTCGAATGGAAGGCATCGCGGCTGAGGGTTACAGGCTGCGGCGGAGGAGGAGTGCCGGTACTTCTGAGTAGCGCTCTTCCCTTCCGTGGCCTGGACGGGGCCGCTACCGTTTGATGGCGGACGCGGTGGGGCCGCAGAGGAGGAGGAGTGTCAGTATAGCGTTGGCGGCTCTCCCTAACCCCTGCGGCCGAAAAGTGGTAGGCTGCGGGGCCACTGTGCTGACCCGTCGCTGGGGGACCAAGGGTGCCAGACACGGGGTCGTCTGGGGCCTTTATGCTATTTGGTTCGTGGGGTGGTCACGGCGTGCCATGTGTTCTAGTGCGCCGGTGATAGATTTCCATACTTATGGACACTAATTATTTCTAAAGAAAAATGTTCCAGTAGACTTCTAGAGGACTTGAAAATACAGTTTTCGTAGTTTTATAGAACCGTGTTCATTGCCAAAATAGGTCAGGTCAATCCACATTACTATAGCGTGTTAACTTTTTGTAAATATAATTTACCAATTTCGAAAGCTGGTAATAAACGATAATTGGTGTAAGTTGAATAAAAAGCTAGGCGAATTTCACTAGGGTGCGTGCTTCCTCTTGAACCAGACGTTAGTTCGAATTCATATTGTTTAAATACTTTAAAAGTTTAAATGAACTACAAAATGAAAGTGTACCCCATGAAAAAATATTTCAAGATGACCATGAAGCAGCACCGATACAAAAACATCATCGAAGCATTAGATTTCTCAAATATAATAAGGAAGCTAAGCGGGATATCCGTATTTGTTTTAAAAGTCGCCCCAGACAACCGCATCATCAGGAACTTTAGTTTGTTCGGTATGACATCTTTCCTGCTGTGGTATGCTCTTTTTCTTTATTGCACTTACATATCTCACGTTGAAGACCAGACTGTTCTGCGTATTTTATACACTACCAAAGTGCAACGATATGGCGATGACTACGAAAGGATATCTTCAACACTATACGTTGTGTTCGCCTTGTGGAAGATTCCATACAGTCTAAATACCCACAACCGCGTAATGGAGATCATAGTAAACGTGGACAAGGCTTTAGAGGACATTGGCGAAAATGTGGATTATAGCCGTGATGCACATCTGGCACTTAACATGTCTCTTTTTCTGCTGGTAGTTCACTTATTTCGGTTGCTCAGTATTTGGATGTCACTCAGCCGTTTGAACGTGCCAATACCAGCAGAGAGGCTGTATCAAGTCACATACTCCGATGCTCTCGCGTTCATTTCAACAGCTCATTATTGTTTCTATCTCAAAGTTTTAAAAGGCAGATATGAGAACATAAATAAAGCGCTTGAGGAGATAAAAAATCACAAATCTTGGGAATATAAATTATTTGCTCGAGGTAGCATGGTGGGTAGCGTTCAAAAGCCAGTTGGTCTTCAAGACAAGTATGTATGCGAGAAAATAAAGGCATGCGCGAAGATCTATGGTATGCTGTACAAAGTGACGGACGCTACCAACAGAATATTCGGAGCGATATTAATGGTGACCATGTTTGTGAGTCTAAATAAAATTATCATCTACTTGTTTTACTTCATGGAGGCGACAGCAGTAGGTTTGTTCCACGATGTGGAAAAATACGTTGTTTTTCTCATTTACGTTGCATGGCAAATCGCCTATGGAGTCGTCATAATACTTTTGATAGTGTTTGTTTCCGAACGCGTCGTGTACTCGGTAAGTTCGAAAACATTGTTAGCTTAAATATTGTTTATCTAAGTATTTAGAGTAGAAGTCAACTAATTTAAAACTGCACGCCCCTACGCTTGTTATTGCTTTCAAATGCTAGTATGAATAGTGGAGGGGCGTGCAGTTTTAAATTAGTTGATCTCTGCCTATAATTCAACAACTATATTGAATGTTGCAGGCAAAAAATACATCGTATATCGTGCATGAAATCATGAACACCGACTTCAGTCCAGTGGTTAATGCAGAGGTAGGTATTTCTTTTTGATTTGTCATACTATAATCAGTAATTACCTACATCATACCTACATAGGTAGAGATCGTCTAATACATTCATTGCATACACATTTCTACTATTATTTATAAACTGTAGGTAATGTTGTTTGACAGTTGAGAGTTTCACACAGTGTGTAAAAATACGATAAAGATAAAGATTAAACGCACTCGCAGTTGACCAGTTTTTTTTTGTTGATTAAACGGTCTTTACCTATTTTTTCGCGCACTGCATTTTCAATTCTCGGTGTTGAACCCTGCATTGAGAACCCAACAGAGTGCATCTCAGCGCGTCGCATATATTTGTTTTACTGTTCGATTTTCAACTCTCGGCGCTCAACAGTGGCTTGAAGATCCAGTGCGCGAAAGGCGTCGCGTCGTGTCGCGTCAAGCGGGACGGCTTTGTGTGGCGTCGTCCGTAATATCTAGTACATTACAACTACTCAGCGTCGCGTCGCCATCCCCTCCCGCCGCACCGCGCCCGCTGTGTGCAGCGACCTTTAACAGACAACTGTGCTGTTGGGGAGATTCTCGCGCCACTTCTTTCCAGCTAAAGCGTTAGGAAGTGGTGAAGGGCGGGCGTTTTGGGGGACTGTCGTATGTAATTTTAACGTTCAAAAAGTGCTGACTTTCAGCCTAGTTTGAATAAATGACTTTTTATTCACCGATGAATCTATGGAGTATGACTTTCAGGCGATGCAGCTATCGATACAAGCTCTGCATCAGAAGCCCATATTTACTGCGCTGGGCCTCTACGAACTCAATTATCCTTTATTGCACCAGGTAAGCCTCGTTTGTGTAGTGCTCGAATACTGAGCGTGACGACTTGAGTTCGATTCTCAGGTCGGGGAAAGGGTTATTGGGATTTTCCATTAGGAATTTTCCCAGTAGCAGCCCGGAGACTCAATTTGTGCCCGGTTGATCATTGGTAAGGTAAATAACGTCGTGCTCTATTCCATAGGTCCTAAACATAACGCGTCCATAGATCCGCATAACGTCCTGTATTGTACTGTATACAGGAGTAATTCTATGATTATGTTGTTTATATAAGTCAATCTTCCAGGGCACATCGTGACAGTTAGTATGCATCGCATCAGTGTTTTTTTTTTTTTTTTTTGGGTGATCATCAAATAACTTCTCCCGCTCTGGGTGGAGCGGGAGGGCGTGTCAGGCTTTTACTGACTAAAACCCACCCGTGTTCCCTCAGTTGCCTGTGTGCCAGGGGCGGCGGTATCTCTTTCGAACAACCCGCACCCCTGGCAGGCATCGGCCCTTGCGGACCCCATCTGTTGCTGCTGACATCTCTTTGAGGCGCGCGTGGAACACAACGCGCCGTCGACCCGGGCTTGGTCCTTACCGGACAGCGAGCTACCCATTACTCGCCGTCCTCAAGCCCGTGCCTACGGTGGCCGGGAATCAGCCTGGGATTCCCGACGCCCAGGGCGTCTCCTGCGAAGGCCACGGCTGTGAGGGCGCATGTACTGCATCTCCCTCACGTGCGCCGCCTCCCTCTTTGCGAGCATAACTGCTTCGCTGAAGGAGGCGACTGCCAGCCATGCCCTCTCGCTCCGTACCATGGCCTGGACCAGGGTCGGACGCGAGAGATCGCCGCCGCCGATCACCTCCACGAGGACACGGCGGTGCTCCGCCCAAGCCGGGCAGACCTCCACCGTATGCTCCACCGTGTCCTCTGGGCGATCCTCGCAATGGAAACACCCGGGCGTTTCCTCCCGCCCTATCCGAAACAGGAACCTCCCGAAACAGCCATGTCCGGTGAGGACCTGTGTCAGGCGGAAGGTGAGGACGCCATGCCGCCTCTCAAGCCACTCCTCAAAGAGGGGACTTACCGCCGCAATCGTGGCGTGCCCAGCACTGGGTTGCGATAATCGCACTTTCCACGTCGCCATGAGATCCTGCCGGAGCTCTGTCCGCCGTGCCGCGATTTCTCGCGGCAGCGGAGTTACGCCCCGGCGTTTGGCCTCCTCGCGCCACTCCCAAGTGTGCGCGAGGACCTTTGCCTCCAGATCCCATGGCGGCAATCCGGCAAGGAGGCCCGCTGCCTCACCGGAGATCGTGCGGTATCCCCGGATCATCCGGATGGCCATGACCCTATGGGCCGCCTTCAACCGGCGTGCTGGTTGGCGCCTCAATATAGGCGCCCACACCGGCGCCCCGTATAGTGCCATGGCCCGCACGACCCCCGCGTAGAGCCTCCGGCAGGAGGCGTTTGGCCCCCCTAGATTGGGCAGGAGCCGCTTCAAGGCAGCCCCGGCCCGCTCCAGTATGCGAGCCAAACGTCGGAAGTGTTCCGCGAAGTTCCACCGGCTGTCGAGGACGAGTCCTAGGTACTTCATCGTCGACTCGATGCCGATGTGAACCCCTCCCACCGTTATCTGGGAACCCGTCAGTGGCGCATTCCGAGGACCATGAAACCACATGGCCTCGGACTTGTGCAAGGCCACCTCGAGTCCTAGTTGCCGGATCCTATCCACGATTGTCGCAACCTCGTGTATCGCTAAGTCGGCCGCCGCCTGGTACGACCTCCCTTGCGCCAGGACCAGCGTGTCGTCAGCGTAGCAAACTACACTGACGCCGCTAGGGAGGTAGGCGCGCAGCACCCAGTCGTATCCGATGTCCCACAGATGCGGCCCCAGGACCGATCCCTGTGGGACACCGCACGACATCTCTCGCCGGTTCCATTCTCCTAGGTGACCGGGGTAGATGACGGCCCTGTCCGTCAAATAGGCCTCGACCACACGACAGAGGTAGGTCGTCCGGTGATACCGGAGTGCCTCCCTTATGCAACTCCAGGGCAGGGTGTTGAAGGCATTGGCGATGTCCAGAGACACCGCCAAGACGACCCCACCCCGGGTCACAGCATCCCCCGTCGTGAGGGCTCGCACGCGCATGATGACGTCCACCGTGGAGCGCACCCTGCGGAAACCGAACTGGCTCTCCGCCAAATCCGGCCCCACACGCACCAGCCGCCCGACGAGGCGGTCTGCAATGACTCTTTCAAAGAGCTTGCCCACCTCGTCGAGCAGCACGATGGGCCGGTAAGCGGACGGAGAGTCCGCGGGGCGCCCCTGCTTCTTGATGAGGACCAGTTTCCCCATCTTCCAGTGACGTGGGAACTGGCCCCCCTCCAAGCATGCGCTTAGGAGCCCTCTTAGTCGAAGCCCGAGAGCCTCCAAGGCCAGGACCCAGGCTTTTCCAGGCAAGCCGTCGGGTCCTGGGGCGGTATTCTTGGCATTCAGCCTACGTACCGCCACTCTCAATTCTACCTCGGTCACCTCTGGAGCATCCACGTGGTCCGCGTCGGGCTCCACAGGAGGCGGAGCCATGGGCGGGGGAGCATGCTCCCCTCGCGGAGCGCTCACCACGTCCTGCACGAGCTGAGGCCGGAGACTCTGGGTCAGCGGGGGAGCCCACGGGCGGATTTTCTCCTGCACCGTTTTGTATGGGCGTCCCCACGGGTCTCTGTTCAGAGTCTCCAGCGACTCCTCGCGGGCCAGTAACCTGGCCCGCAGGATCTCCGTTCGGAGGGCGGTCTTTGCCGCTCTGTACCCCTCGTACAGCTCCGCCTGAATGGCTTCCGTATCCGGAGGGCGGATACGGAGCCTGCGGTGCCTGGTGTACCGGTGCCGCGCAGCAACGCACGCCTCGCGCAGAGCTGTGAGCTCCGGCGACCACCAGTACACCTGGCGTGAAGCACGTCCTTGCTGGACCCGGGGCATTGCCACGTCGCATACCTCGGACATGGCCTCCCGGAACCACTCCGCCTCGTCATTGATATCGGCAGGCCTGTCCGGTGGTGACACCCAGGCCTGCACGATCGAGGCTTCCAGGAGGAGCTCCCGGTCCAGCCGCTTCAGCGCCCACCGCGGACCACACGGGGCCTGTTGGACCGGCGCGCTCGAGGCCTGGGCGGAGACGTCAAACCGGATATACCGGTGGTCGGAATACGTCTCCACCCCCTCCATGACGCGCCAGTCGACGACACGCGGTGACAGAGCGGGGCTAGCGAACGAAATGTCCACCACCGACTCACCCCGCATCCGCACAATCGCATCAGTGTTTGAAAGGTATTACAGCTTTGCCCCTCTCGCTGTTCACTGATGCACATTAGGTACCTACCTACGACTGCATCGGTTTTAGTTTCTCAAAGTAAATTACGGAATTTCTATACCCGGAAACGACGCACGGTTTACTTGTAGTAACCAAGTGTTCGAATACGCTGTGAATGTGTGTGTAAGTGCTGGAGCTCTCGTGTTCTCGGTAGCGGTACTGTCCGAAACACGGGCGAAGTCGGACTTGTGTGTGTTATGTGTTTTACGCGTCTTCACGCACACATTCATAGCGTGTTTGTATAGGTTACCGCCATAGAATAAAAAAAAACACGTAGAAGTCGCAAGTAGGCGAGGCCCGCGTACTCTGAGATTTGCGGCGTTTTGCATAGGTCTGGTTCCGCGCACACACCACGCACATCAGTCTTGTTACAACCACCACGGAGAAAAGAACTTGACAAAAAAATACAAACATGCCTTATTGTGCTGTTTTACAATGTAAACATGATAGCAGAACTAAAAATGTATCAAATGGAGGTATATCATACCCGATGGTATGATATACCTCCATTTGATACATTTTTAGTTCTGCTAAGTCTTAATTGATTTTATTTCGATAAAAATTTGAAAAACAATATTTAATTAAATAAGACAAGTAAAAGTTGTCTTTATGGTATCTAATTTAAAGTCTACTTTCTTTTAAACTCAAACATATTGTTCGCGAAGATTCCAACTACGTACACGTTACAGTCAGCTACTCAATTAGAGATTACCGTTATCGATAATGAGTTATAGATATTTTAAACTTACTTACAATGTTCTCTGGGTCTTTTGATATATAGGGAATAATTTGACCTTGCGTGCGGTTTGTTTCGGCAGTATTAGTAATCGAACACATTTCCATTAATTGGTCATAAAAAGGTATGTGTGTAAGTGCTTTCTAATTCTACTTAAGTTTCGACCATGCGAAAAATAATTACAAATGAACATAGAACCTCCTTCTTTTTTAAGTATAAAGTGGCATATGTGTTAGTCTGACATCTAAGATCTATCTAATATACCAAATTTAATCAAAGTCCGTTACGGAATTAGTCAAGTTAAACATAATACGAGTGTATCCGCAGGCGAAAGCGTTTACTTCCAATGTCAGTAGAAAGTAGTGTTCCCGTATTATCTAATCGCATAGTATAATAACTATAGCATAAAATAGAAAGAAACACCACAGGATGTATCTTTCTATCAATAAAATAATGTTCAAAATCGGATTAGTGGTATAACCTAACAATTATTAGTTATACTTTCTGTAAATCGTAAGTATGTATTAGAATAAATATATAGAAATACTTGATTTCAAACATAATAATATTTATCGACTCTAGCTGTTGACCATATTTTGTTTGAAAATAAAATTGAATGTCGATAAATAAGTCAACGACAGTGGTACATCTCTAGAGGAGTACGAATAGTAATGACCTCGTTACGTAAATATAAATCTTATCTGTAGCGAAATACCACTTTAAATTGAATGCGTTTATTATAGTGACATCTAGCGGCGAGTAGCGTAACTTGCTCATTAAACTATTCCGTGTGCGCTTTAAACGGAAAAAGTAATAAATATGTAAAAAGAGTCGACAAAAAACAACTCTATAGTCATTATAGTGACGCGTCGCTTCGTGAGATAAAAATACTGTATCAAACTAGTGTAGGTATAATTAAGAAGGTATTTTTTGTTTCAGTTGTCGCGTTCAGTGTCTACTTACCTGACCATACTTCTGCAGTTTGTCACCGATGCTAAGCAGACTAGACCTATCGACTATTTTAATTCAAGTGTTTAATTAAATCTTTACTCCTAAGTCGAGCCACAGTGCATTTAAATTCAGGTGTAAATCCCTGAAACATTAAAATAATGATGACTCAAATAAAAAGTTTTGATGCAGTTTTGTAGTTGACATACTGGGTTTCATTTTGGTGTTTCAAATTTGAATTCACGACCATTTAAAAATATATAATAGGTTTCTTTGTACAAAAAGCGTGGCTCGACTTAGGAGTCCGAGAATATATAATGTCGCTTTTCACGAGTTTGAATCTTCTGTAAAAATAAATTAAAGGTAAACTGGAGGAAAGGCTTTCATTTTGAAAGTTCAACAAGATTAGGTAATTGCGTTATTTGCGTTGTTTATGAAGACGTATTTATCGAGCATAAGAAGTAATGGATTAGCAATATCGTTCAAAACTATTCAGATTTTCATTGTTATTGTGTTCGTGCCGGTGTTTTTTGGCTTAGTTGATGTAGATATTTTTTTACGGATATTTCGCTCAGGTACCTAAAATACCTCGGTACTAACGAGTGTGTAACGAAATATTTATTGTTTCAGTGGTCACAAGCAGTGTGTACGTACCTGATCATACTACTACAGTTCGTCACCGATACGGAAAAGTCTGATCTACTGACGATTACTTAATTTAAATGTACGTACTTCATTAATGAACTCTTCAAGTCTTCAAACTTTTTATTGTCTGAGTGCTTAGATCTCTTATGTGTTAGTTTTCGTAAAATTTAAATTTGGAACTCTCCATAAGTCGACGTTAAAACGGACGTAATTATATCGCTTCGGGATATTTTCGCGCACTGGATTTTCAACGCACTGCTTAGCACCGAGAGTTGAAAATCGAACAGTGTGTATTATCGACGCGTTGAGATGCACTCTGTTGGATTCTCATTGAGAGCCTCCGAGCATTGAGAATTTATTTGTGCAACTGGCACGTTTTGTATTCTATGTAATAACTAGCCGTTCGAAATTCGAAAGTCAAGTTCGAAAATTATCCCACGGGAACGTACTACCGGTATAAAATGTATCCTTTGTGTTAATTCAGGTTATAAACTATCTGTGTGTCAAATTTCATTCAAGTCCGTTCAGCCGTATTAGCGTGATTGAGTAACAAACATCCATCCATCCATCCATACTCACAATCTTTCACATTTATATATTAGTAAGGATAGTAGGATAGCATCTCTTGTTTACGAGTTTCTTCCATAAAAATCTACAGGTTTAAAATGGATAGCACGTGGTATGGACGAAATATCCGGTCTCCATTTTTTCGTGGGAAAGCTTTCCTCCATAGTTTTCGCTTTGTAATAGCTTTGGGAAATACATTGTTCCCTATAATTTTTCAATTAACAGCCGCGTAACGGATTTATTAATGAACTAGCAGGTGCCCGCGACTTTGTCTGCGCAGGATTAGTACTTACTTCGAGTAGCTTATTTCCTTCTCCAAGGTTCTATCTATAGTAATGATAGATCATTAGAAATAAATTATCAATTTTCACTGTATTTTTGATTCACTATTTTGGCGATAATGGCTTACACATAAAAAGATTATATACCTATGCTGTCGCGGGCTTTTTTGTAGGACTATTTAAGAAAACCATTTCCATTATACATTATACAGGGTTATTGGAAAAACACCAACCACCTCTAAAGAGGTCATTGTACTCATCATTATGAACAACTTTTACTATGGGCCCAAACCTGAAATCGCGAAAATAAAATCAGCTGTTTCTTACATTTTGTCGAGTTATGCGAATATATACCTTTATTTTTTCAATTAACAGCTGCGCAACCGGGCTAATCAATTAACTAACTGGTGCCCGCCACTTCGTCTGCGCAGGATTAGTACTTCGAGTAGCTTATTTCCTTGTCTAAGGCCCTATTTATCGTATGTCTATCATTAGAAATAAATTATGAATTTTTACTGTATTTTAGATTCACTATTTTGGCGATAATGGCTTACACATAAAAAATGATATACCTATGCTGTCGCGGGCTTTCTTGTAGGACTATTTCAGAAAACCATTTCCATTATACATTATACAGTTATTAGAAAAACACCAATAACCTCTTAACAGGTCATTGTACTCATCATTATGAACAACTTTTACTATGGGACCAAATCTAAAAGCGCGAAAAAAAATCAGCTGTTCCCTACATTTTGATGAGTTATACCAACATATGTAACAAATGTAAGGAACAGCTGATTTTTTTCCTCAGCTTAAATCTAATTTCGGGCTCAGTCATTGAGGGAACTATATAACGGAACGTACCTATTTATATTATTTATTTATTTATTGAAGTTAAAGTTAACGGGACATTGACAAGTCATGATAACTACGGTAAGCAACTTCTTTGTTACCTTATAACCGTTGGAATGGCATTTAAGATCCTCAAAGGCATTAAAATCTGTTCCTGGAAGTCTCTTGATAGGTATACTTAAATAATTACTTCTATGCAACTATACATTATTATTTAAAATTACTTAGTTGAGCAATTAAATGTAAAACAACGGCAACTCGCGGCGTAGTTCGCTTCAAGCCAATCCTCTTATTTTTATAAATGTGGAAGTTAGCATGTTTGTTACTCAATCACGCAAACAGCTGAACGGATCTGGATGAAATTGTGCACACACTTTATAACCTGAATACAGGATATTTTTTTCCACGTTCCCGTGGGATAATTTTCGACCTCCACGCGTGCGAAGCCACTGGCAAAAGCTAGTGATATTGTAAGTGAAAAGCGGGATATAGAGTATTTATGCACGCTCTGCGAGTGACACATCAAAACTTGATTAATTACCTTGCCAAGTTTTCGTCATCTTGTCTCTTTTTCGCTTCGGATAATGATTTTATTACGACTTGCCGTCCTACTTACACGTGTCATCTAAAGGGCTCCTGAAACTATCAATTGCTGCCTTAGTATTATTGTCCATCGCTTCAGTTGCATTGCATATTTGATAGACGATCAATTTGCGCATCAATGTGTATCAATCACGTATCAATATTGACAATTGCAATTGATCGTTTTTAGTGTGACGGACCCTTTCAGTGTGACATTGTCACCGTTTTTGAATATGGAATGTTGCGTAGGTAACCTTTATCGGTCGTCTTACTTGCTTCAAGTAATGTTATTTTAAATTTCATGATAAGTTTTTTATTATGTCATAATAATGGATTGTCTTCGAAACAGTAGGATAAGAGGAAGCTTGGTTTTAATTCAACTTGCACGGTTTGTCCCGAACAAACTTAGGTATATAAAACATTGCAAGTTATTAAATAAAATCACGTAATAATTGCTATTCTGTGTTTATGTTTCCTGTTTGCTGTCAGTAATCAATAAATTAATATTTTCACATTTAGTGGCTGTTTTATATATTCCTATTTATTATACCGCTACCCGCGTTTCGCTGTTGCTTGTGCCTTGATACCTTACGCACTTTATTAGTGCGATGCGTGTTTTTAAGGTAGATATAGTCAGGGTAAGTTTTTTAATTAAATTGATGCCATATTAAGGCTCCTGCAAACAAGCGTGAGTAAGTAAGTAAGTAAAGTAAGTAAATAATTTATTTGTGTAAAACATGGTATACATTGTAACGTAACGGTTTAGTTTTATCTCGGCACCTTCCCATCGCCGAGATTTTATTTCTCAAGTAACTGCCAAGGCAGAGATAATAGGGCCTCTAATTAGAGCGATTCAAGGGCTTGTCTTTGAAAGTCCTATAAAAATATTTTTCACTTTGTCCTCTATATAGTAGTCTTAACCTTATTTTATAAACGGTGACTTCAACTAATATTTTTTTGGTTATTCATGGTTACGTCACAGAAAAAAAACTGACGAAAAGTTAATATTTGTAATCACAGGACTTGAAAGCTCATCACAGGGTGTCACTTTTTGAGATTTATTTTTGAATCCACAAAATTTGAAAAGTACATGACCAAGATTTTTTTTTATATTTTTCTAAAAACTGTCACGACTTGCCCTATTTATTGCCCGATTTCGGCTTGACGTTGATTTCTGGGACACGTTGTATACTGATGCTGCATATCCAATTATTTAATGTCTACCTAACAATGATTTTTATGACAGGGTGCCGAGTTGAGAATGTCTCGTGGGGGTGATTAATAAATTCATGGGTGCCGAAATGGGACTAAGCCGTCGTAACTAATACAATCCAATTTACTCATTTTTGTGCGTGATAAAAGCATGTTCTTTAGTTTTTTTACGTAATATATGGTCATCAAAAGAGTTAAGAAACCAGGGTCGTCGGATATTTTTGAAGTTTAGTAAGAAACCGATGGATGTTTTCGAATCAAATTTATTTTATTTCATAGAAAACAAACAGTTTATTTATCAAATTAAATTTCATTCGGAAACATCCATCGGTTTCTTACTAATAAACTACAACTATATCCGACGACCTTAGCGAATTATCTCTTTTGTTGACTGTACATATATGTTATATGATGTAAGATACAAGTAGGTTAGAAATGGGCAAGTAGTAGAAATAAAGAACTGTTCGTCTTTTTTTCAACTTTTTCTTTGTTTCTTTGTTCAATTTAATTAATTATGCAGTTTTAGATAGGACTTGTAGATGGTGTAGCTCCGAGTTCGATTTTTAAGGTCGTGTTCAGTTAGATTCGCTATTCTATTCAGTTTCACATCATAAACGATCGAAACATTAGAGCACCTAAGTATAGGTCATTCCAGCTTCGGGTCTTGCGGACCATGTGCTTCCGAGGATGCTCTGCCGAAGGTGCACAGACTGGTGCTGAGAGGTAATTCGATATCACACTACCAGCAGGAATGGTTTACATTTTGCCAGTTCAACAACATTCGTTGCGTTTTTTACGTTATGGAGCAGATACATATTTTCTAACATATGAAGCAATGCGTTAGCAATATCCTTTAAAATGTGATTGATCGTGTGTTACCTAATTAGGGTGTAGGCAATATTTCGAAACGCCTTAAGATAACCGGAACTGTGTGAATAAAGATTAGTGCTATACATTACGCAGTAAAAACCGACAGTAGGTAAATTAAATAATATACAGGAAAACTAAATAGGTAGACGTATTTCCCTAGTTTAATTACATTTGAGACACTTGTCATACATTAAACTCTTAAATATAATAATAGTCCTCGCTTCCTCGTGCTCCGAAGGTTGTATGTTAACCACACCGTGAACTATGCGACCCTGCTGTTCACCAGAGTAAAATTAGTGCGGGCTGCAAGACGGCCGAACGCAGGAAAAATGTATATATAAATCGTTGCGCATTTTCATAAGACTGACACGCGAGGCGGCGTGCGCGCACTCCATGTCCCTATCCTTCCTTAGATCTACATGTACTTTTGTTCCAAGTGTCCTATTAAAAGTAACAAAATGTTTGTGTGGTTATTGTTGCTGGTTCTTGTGTTGTGGACGGTGACGTTTTGGCTTAGGAGAAGGCACATGAATAAGCTGGCCTTGGCTTTACCGGCTTCTAATGATGAGCTGCCTGTGATTGGGATAGCGCACAAGCTGGTCGGGAATACTGAAGGTGAGTTTGTGACATGATGACGGAAGGGCATATTGTTATCTGAGTTACCGCTATTTGCACTAATTATTAACTTTCAAAATACTTAATTAGTAATAATCGTTTAAACGTTTTCTGGAAAACATGTATTTTTTAATGATAACGATATAATACCTACCTACTTATTTGATGTAAATTGGCAAAAAAAAAAGATTTAAAAGAACTTAAAAAAAAATTAAACGTTTTCCGGAAAACATGTATATTTTTAAAGAATATTATATATTTAGTTACGAAAATTGGCAAATAAAATATATAATTTAAAAAACCCGAAAAAAAATGTTTTAAAACGAAGTAGGTATTTAGATTTCTGCATCGTAACTTAATTAAATCAAACTGGATAAAGTTTATGTTATTATTACAATGTAAAGTAACCAATCCTTAAAATTACTAACTAACTAGTAGGTACTAAGATGAGTTCAGTGTTTCCTACCCAACTACTTGAGAAGAAAGACCGAAACAAAATTAGAGTCACTTTTACAATCCAGACATAATCTTGGTCAGGCCATGTTTAATAGGCTGACTTACAATAACTTTTATTTTAACGGCCTATTGCTATTAATGGAAACAATAAGTCAGCGGCAAGTCTAAAACTACTCTTCTAATGTTAGGTCAAGCTCAGGTTACGTTTCTATATTTGAAACATACCTGAATTACATCTTTATCTGGAGCACAATTATTGACCACGATACGCTTTCGAGATTGACTGCATACTTAGTCATTCGAGGTAAAAAGACGCACTGTTTCTTATTTGTCTTCTCTGAACCTAGCTTCGTTTATTTGTGCTATGTATAATATATCCTAAAACGAAACAAACATTCGACGATAGATCAAAATAAGGTCTCTTATATTCAGCTAATATGTGGCGTCGTAACTTAGCCCTAACAGGAAAAAGTACGCATTTGTGTATAATAAAAAATAATAAAAAATTCGGTTGCATTTCGTTAACTTCTTCCCTCTTCAACTGTTTTTTGCAGTAATAATCTTCGAAATCTGTCTCACTGGTGTTTATTTAAATACATTTGCGTGGAATTATGTCGCATTCTGCAACAAATAACAAATACTTAAGAACCATATATTATAAATGAATAAAAATTACAACTTTATGAAGAGAAGTAGTATTCTTTTAATAATTTTGGCTACTCTTTTTTAAATTCCTTGTTAAGTTCACAGCTCTGACGTGCGTGCTATTATATCTCAGTAGGCCGTTATAGCAAAAAATCTTAGTAAGTGAAATTCCAATGAGGTTAAGTTAAAAAGTAAGAATGCTCCAATTCCACAAACTTTACCTAAGTAGTAGAAAAAAACTATGGATTTTTTTGTAGTTTTCAATTTTCAAATTTAAAAAAAATCACCACTAAATTAGGGTGGTCCTTGTACACACACACACTCGAGGATTCTCGTGTTCAGTGACCGCGCGCCCCGCGTCTTTTTACCCCAAAATTTACAAGCTTACTTGTAGAGATTACGTAACTTTTACTTTTATAAAATTATTGCTTGCCTTGTAATCATTTCATTACCGCTGCTCTCAAAATGGTGGCGAAAACATCGTGAGCAAACCGGCATAACAAAATAGGTTAGTCTTCTGCCTACACAAATATTATGGTGATATACCTACATGAAGTCTTAAGTAGTTTTCGGCTTTCAGATATCATGAATGAACTGCAACATTTAAGCTACGAGAGCATGAAAAATGAAGGAGTAATTAGAGCTTGGTTGGGACCTATATTATTCTTCAGTGAGTATTACTTTATAGTTTGTGCAATATTTATAAACAAACCTTTTCCACCTAATATAGTATTCAGGGTGAAATTAAATTAGCTGGCAATAGTTTACCCACGTGTTGGGTATCGATATGGAAAACTAATAGAACAAAAAACAAAAACAAAAAGAACATCATTCGATGGGTGCCCTTCAATGCCCCGAAATCGATCATCTGTTTCGTAATTTTTCGTGGAAAATAGATATTTTTATCGAATTTCCAAAAAACCATAACATAATCGTTTGGTTACCTTAATGTACATGTGAGTGTAATTTTTAGTTTTGAACAAAGTTGGAATTTAAAAAAATCATATTTTATGTTATTTCATTCGTTCGATATCGATACCCAACACCTGGGTAAAGTATTGCCAGCTAATTTGATTTGACCCTGTATATATTCCACCACACTGCACACACTACTTTAATTGCTTTCACCTGGAGAAACCCAAGACCATCTTGTTTTCCTGCTTCGTACCACTTCTTGTATCAATGTAAAGTATTGTGAAAAAATCAGTAAGAAGGTAAATGTATGACACGTTTTTGACACCTTAGCACAACAAATAAAATATAACAAAAAAAATGAAAAAAGAAAAAATGATCCTTGTTAAACTAATGAAAGTTTTTTTTTATACAGTCGTAGTAGATCCCGTTGATCTCGAGATGGTTTTGAAGACGTGCATGGAAAAGGACGATCTCCACAGGTTTCTTAGAAAATTTCTTGGTAATGGCGGAATATTTGCTCCAGGTACGAACACTATTTTTAATTACGGCAACTATTATTTATTAAAGATGAGTAAGAAACAAATGTGGACGAGCTGATTAGAAACAGACTTTTCAAAATGACTGCAATTTTACAGAAATTAACTCTGCTCACTGGTGGCTTTGAATTAACTGGACACCACAATCCTAAAAAAGTCAAAAATAAAGTTTTATTAAAGCACTAGCTTTTACCAGCGGCTTCGCTTCTGTGGAGATCACAAATTATCCCACGAGAACGTAGGTTATAAACTATCTGTGTGCAAAATTTCATCCCAATCCGTTCAGCCGTTTTTGCGTGATGGAGTAACAAACATCCAAACATACAACCTTTCATATTTATAATATTAGTAGGATAAGGTTTCTTTAGTTACTTGCTTTAGTCGGTCTTATTTACTGTTGCTATGCTGGAAATTCAGTTTGATACCCTCAAAATTATTATACAAGGTGTAATTTTAATCACCGTTAACCTCATACGGGGTCATTGTACTTATCATCATGAACAACTTTTATTTATGTTCGCATAACTCGACAAAATGTAAGGAACAGCTGATTTTATTTTCGCGATTTCAGGTTTGGGCCCATAGTAAAAGTTGTTCATAATTATGGCTACAATTACCCCTTATGAGGTTAACGGTGATTAAAATTACACCTTGTATATAAATTTATAAATTATCCAAAAAAAATCTAATGTTCCATACATTTTGACCGCGTAGGTATTGCACTTTTCTATGAAACAGCAGATTTTTTTTTTTGTAGAACCTACGAAAAATTTCTGCGCTGGGGGATCTAGAATGATATGCCGAATTCATGGTTACAGTTTGCGCACGGGTTAAACATTTATGCAGTATAGATCTAGGCTTTTCCCTTTGTCTTACTTACGGCTACATTGTTTATAATGTGAAAGTGTCTTTGTACAAATTGGGTCATAATGAAATGTGTGCCTAAGTGACCTATTCAGTTTCGAACATGTAACGCCTCGTGATGTAGTTAATGTTTTTAACACACTTAAGTCTAAAAACACTGGTGATTTCTGGGGCATTTCCATTAAACTTTTGAATAATATAATAGATATCGTAGCCCCCTATCTAGCTGTCACTTTTAATAAATGTGTTGATTCAGGAACTTTTCCTGACCTCATGAAGAGTAGTAAAGTCATACCATTATTTAAATCAGGTAATAAAAATGACGTTCGTAATTTCAGGCCTATTTCTATTTTACCTGCATTTAGCAAAATATTTGAAAAGTTAATACTCAAGCAGTTGCTAAGACATTTTAATTCAAATAGCCTCCTTCATAATGAGCAATATGGCTTTACAAAAGGTCGTTCGACTACAGATGCGGGTGTTGCTCTGTTGAAACACATATATAAAGCATGGGAGAACTCGCAAAATGCTATTGGAGTTTTCTGTGATCTCTCCAAAGCCTTTGATTGCGTGCACCATGAAACGCTTTTGCGAAAACTGAGTTATTACGGTGTCCATGACGAAGCTTTAAAAGTAATAAATTCTTATTTACAAAATAGGTTCCAATGTGTAGAAATTAATGGTGAAAAATCTTCCAGGCTACCAGTTCAGTTAGGTGTGCCTCAAGGCTCAATACTCGGCCCATTCTTGTTTTTAGTGTATATCAATAACTTACCATTCTATTTAAAGGGTATTTGTGATGTTGTACTGTTTGCAGATGATACTTCTCTTATTTTTAAAGTAGACCGGAATAGAATAATAGACAAGATTTTGACGACGTAAACAGTGCTCTCTCAATGGTTACGGATTGGTTTACGGCAAATAACCTAGTTCTCAATGCCAAGAAAACAAAATGTGTAAAATTTGCCTTACCGAATGTTAGAAGTCTAGGTCCCAACATCGTCTTAGATAAAGAGGTGCTTGAAACCGTAGACTCGGCAGTTTTTCTGGGCATAACAGTAGATGCCAAACTTCAGTGGGGATCACACATATCAAGCCTAGCGGGGAGGCTCAGTTCAGCCGCCTACGCCGTCAGAAAAGTAAGACAATACACTGACGTCGATACAGCTCGGTTAGTCTACTTTAGTTATTTTCACAGCGTTATGTCCTACGGTATTCTGCTGTGGGGCAAAGCTGCTGATATTCAAAATATTTTTGTCCTTCAAAAACGTGCTGTTCGTGCAATTTACCAGCTAGGTGCCAGAGTTTCCTTGAGGGACTTTTTTAAAGATGTTGGTATACTCACGGTGGCATCACAATTCATATTCGCTAACATCTTATATATTAGGCAAAATATACACTTGTACAATAAAAACAGTGATATTCACAACGTTAACACAAGAAATAAGGACAAACTACGTGCTCCCTTTCACCGGCTTCATAAGGTTCATAACTCATTTGTTGGGCTTGGTATAACTTTTTATAACAAGCTTCCCTCTTCTTTGCTAGATTTGCCTTTTAATGCGTTTAAAGCTCAAGTAAAATCCGTCCTTTGTTTAAAGGCTTACTATTCCATCAACGACTATTTAAATGACAAGAATAGTTGGTCGCTGTGATTAACTCAAGACAATGTTTATGTTCTTTCTCCAGAATCGGCGTATCTAGTGACAGGTTATATGCGTTCATATAATTATTATTTTATTTTTTATTGCCTGTCTAACAATTTTTTTTTAATAACTATCTTGTAAGTCATTAGTTATTGACATGATCTACTCATAACAATATTTTCTATGATGAGTTCTTTTAGGCTTTATTTGGCCTCGACAGTTTTCATTTTATTTGTCGGTATATTGGTAAGGCTAGCTGACATTTTGACTAATTATTTAATTAATATTTTGTGTCTCGTAATGTTTATTACTTTGCCTAAGTATGTATAGAATCAAGTCTATCCGACTAAACAGACAGCTGTGCTGCTGGGGAGTTTGTTCCACTACTTCTTCTTCCCAGCTAAAGCACTAGGAAGTGGTGAAGGGTGGGCGTTTTGGGGGACTGTCTCATGTACTTTGACGTTCGAAAAGTGCTGATTCTCAGCCTAATTTGAATAAATGACTTGATTTTGATTTTGATTTTGAAACATGACTAAAATCTCAATAGCTATAATAGTAACATTATCAATGTTAATGAGTCCATATGACCTCCAGTCACGTCTGTTTAAAAATGTCCCACCTAAAGAACTAATGCGAGCGAATTCGTAATAATTCGGTGGTAGAACAATAAGGAAAAATAATATTAGCAGTGACACGCAGGCACTAACAACAGAATATTTCGTAACTGAGCCAGAAAAGACATAAAAATTCCAACAACAAGGTAAATCAGGCTGTGTCGTAAACTTGTGATGCGTCATGATGACGGTGGAAGGATCACAGATGCTAGTGATAAAACCATGCCAAAAACTTCTTCTAAATTACGTCAGACTACAGGACTTAGCTATGAGTATGCAATGAAGAGTAGAGTCAATTCGTTCTTACTAAATGCGCATAGGTATTAGGGTAGAAGGAACTTGTTGTTAAGTGTCCCATTATTGATGGAACAGCAGCACTTTTACACAAAAATAAATTCCCAATTTACACAAAAACTTACAGAAGTTTCTATTTTAGATTCTGAATATTTTTAGATTCCTAGAAACTGTGGATCATATTGTGAGGGTTTCAAGGGACTAAATCTCTTTAAGTCCGTCAACGAAAAACAGGGTCCATTCGAAAATAGTTCAAAACGTCGGAGTACTCTAGATTAATTTTTTTTTTGGACGGGCACATCGAGGGTAGGGAACGCCAACGATCAAATCGTGGTATCAAACATACTTAGCTCGAGCCCTGGCCCCAAACTGCAAAATGGGTGATACGGAGTAGGAAACGCCGCACAGTGGGCCCATACTGAAAATTAGTGGACTTAGGCAACAAAGTTACCATATCGATGCAATTTTTTTTATATGACGTGTTATAATATTCCTGACAACTTTTATTCTTATAAAATTTCTTCTAAACTTGATAGTTTGTCTTGAAAAAAATTTATTAGATTTTTTTGTATGGAGCGAATCACGTTTAATTTTTTTTCTTCAATTGTAGTAATATGTTGGGTGTGTGGCGTGAGTATATGATAGCTAGGGTCATTCTCTATCCACGAAAAAAAAATTAGCGCCGGCCATCTGCGGCAGCGTGAGTAATCATTCGGTAAAAAAAATAATAATTTGGAAGAATTTTTTTGTCATTTAAAATAAATTCAAAGCATATTTTTTGTCTCATTTGGCTGTTTTCACCTTCTTTTTAGTTAAATAAATAGTTTTAATAGCGCATACGTACTTAGAACTAGTAATTCTGGTAGAGATTTAGTTATTATTGCATGTTATCGGTACAAATGAGTCATCAATCACAATGCAGGTGCTCTGCATTGTGATTGATGACTCATTTGTTTGTGCGCGCATAACTAATGAGTCATCGAAAAATGCTCGTCTCTGATTGGCTGTGTTATTTTTTAACTGCACGTTATCTATTGTTGAATAAATATATCGTAATGTTTCAGGTTATACTAATTTTGTTAATGATAGGTGAAATAATTTAAATTTGTACGGGCAAGTCGTTGATAATTATCTACATAATCAACTGTATATATACAATAATATATTATTATAGTATAAGTTATCGTACGTATGATCAATATGAAACGGTGAAGTAATTGTAGCCCTGAAAAGGGCTGTTTGTCATATTCCTAACCCTGATGGGCTTTTGTGGGAATAATTTAGAGCAGGATCACATTATTTCTTGTTCCAGAAGTGCTAGTGGGTCCGGCAAATTTTCGGACTCTGCTATGAGGCATTCTTCTTCCTCCATAATTTCACTGTCACAGGGAGGCTCAGTAGTCTGTAACAACTGAGTTGCTTCAGGCAACAACTCATTATGAACCTGTTTCATTATTTTAGGCCTTATGTAGGATATGTGGGGATCAGAGCTTATTAGAAGTCCATGGAGGATGTCTTCGTTTGTTGCTATTCTCCCCGTTTTCCGAGTGTGCCTCTCTCTGACGTTTCTGAAGTCCTTATTACGGGCTTCCGAAGCTTCTTCAGATAAGGTACCTAAATCGAATAAGTACATACATTTTAATTTCAAAACGCAATCGAGTCAAATAATACATCAAACTAGATTTATTTTTTACTTACCGATTGGCAAAACACCAAAGTGGTTACAGATGTCTGCACCGTGCATTAGAAGTTTATGTACACTAACTGGCATGTAGTACCACGAATAGTGTTGCACGTACACATCAGCTGTTTCTCTACAGTATCTTCTAAATTTTTCACAGTCAATGTTTTTGCCTGATGATATGGCTTATAGAATAACGGAAAATCTGAAAATCAGATTTTCGTCAATTCCCGTTATTCTGGAAGATCTTTTGTAATCTTGGAAAAAGCACCTCGCTGTATTCCCGTCGTTTGTAGTTTCAAAACCCTAAAATGGGAAAACAATACTGTAATATACAATACATAGAGAAATAATTCACAAACAACATAAAGTGAGCGAAAATTAAATACATACCTGTTTGACTATATCAATCAGCATTCCAGTTTGATCACGAAACTCTTGCTGTGTGGTATTTTTTTTAGCTTGTTTCAAAGCCTTATGTTCGCCGCGAGCAGTCCATCGTTGAAAATCCAGATTATAAGATATATGGAGAAGACATTCCATACACCGAATCTTCATATGCAGTGAAGAAATTCCTTGTTTGTAAATTTCTTCACGAAGTGGTTTAGAAGTCAAAGCGTCTAAATTATTCATCTCACTCGGTTTTGCCAAGCAAATGGGACACGTTGCATATGATGGTACTCCAGCAATAATATTGGCCACTTTTCCATCAATCATGGTCATATGCAATTCATGTGATACAATAATATTTCCACACTGTGTAGATATTCGTTCATCAATTTGTTTTTTCATCTCAGACTCTTCAGACTTTATAAAGTCAGCTGTCTCCGAAGTGAAAGTGAACTTCACTGGTCGACAGTACAGAGTTGAGCAAGGTGTGGGGTTCTGCCAAACTAGATTTTCATTCCCAGATGATGGCCTAGTAGACACTAGCCGAAGAGGGACGATGCTTATCATGACTACTGATGAATCATCGAACTCTGTAGCTGTGTTTGACGTTTTCTGTTTATAGTTACTCTGCGACGAAGAACCATCAAGTCCCCATTTCCAGGTCAACTTGAGTTCTTCATTTTGAGACCTATCAACAGTATTTATATCAAGTAATATCCTCTCCACAGTGTGGTCCAATAGCGCTTGCAATTTAATGTGAGCTCCGTTTTCGGTAATCTCCATACTCTCTTGTGGTGGGTAACATCTTTTCTTGGCATTTACAAGCTTTGGATAAGATGGAAAGGCAGCACAGTTTTCTTCTTTCAGAAATTGTCGAAGAGCTAAGTACTTCCATTTCGAGAGCGCAACTGATGTATAAAGAGCTAAACACTTATCTTCAGAGACAGTACTTAAGCTCTGCTTTATGAATAGTCTCTCTTCTACTTCGGATAGCGCATCTGGATTACTGGAAAGGTATTCGACCACTTTTGCCAGATTCGTTTTGCCGTTGTCTTTCAACTTTGTTATGTACCAGTGCTGCAACTCTTCCTCGGAATTTTCTTCTACTATGGAAGTAGAACGTCTTTTCTTTTGCTTATTACTTAACTCTTCGAACGGTTTTCTGTGCTCCTTTTCTGTAGATGTTCCCGCTTCCGCAGTACATACTGCAAGAGTAGGAACATGGCAATCTATATCCACAAGCTCAGATAAGGCTGCGTCCGAAAAGCCCATCACACTTCTCAGATCAACACTGTCACAAACAGGCCAGTTGATGTTTTTTTCCAACCACTTGCGATTAATTACACGATTCATAAAAGTTTTTTGATTTCTACTTGACTCTATCCACTTTTTATTTAAATTTACACAAAAAAGTCGACAGAACTCCTTGATTCGGTTCTTGTCTTCTTCAGAAACTTCGGTAGTCAAGACAGAAATGATACTTTCATACAGAAACATATGATTTTTCAGATCACCGCCACTTCTTAATTTCACAAAAAGATCTAGGTTGGTACAAAATCCAGCCATAGTTCTAATGTAAATATAAAAATACAAGTATTTCACTGTGTTCACAAACAAGCGACAAGAGCGAAACTAGATGGACTTAATGAATGTCTTTATATTTATAGTTAGTGTTAATTACTCAAGTAGTGGACATAACAGTGAGTGAAAATTATTCAGCCAATCAGAGACGAGCATTTTTCGATGACTCATTAGTTATGCGCTTAGCCGAGTGCACAAACAAATGAGTAATCAATCACAATGCAGGTGCTACCGATAACATGCAATAATAACTAAATCTCTACCAGAATTACTAGTTATAAGTACGTATGCGCTATTAAAACTATTTATTTAACTAAAAAACTTTTTTCAAAAAAGTAAACAACCGACTTCCAAAAAAAACACTAAAAAGTGAAAAATAACTTTAATTTCGGAAGTCGGTGACTTTGGATACGTATTTTAATTTTTTGTCACCGCCTTCCGAAATTAAAGTTATTTTTCACTTTTTAGTGTTTTTTTGGAAGTCGGTTGTTTACTTTTTTGAAAAAAGTTTTTTACTTTTCACTTTTTAGTGGTTCACATGTGCTTACCCCTTCACAGCGTACCGGCGTGATGTTATGTTATTAACTGGCGTAAACAATTGACACACATGAGATTTCAGCAATCCCTGTCCATTTGCTATCATTTATTGAGGAGTTCCGTTGCCTATCTCCGAAGTTCTTCATCAGGTCTTCACCAAATTGAAATGGAACCACTCCGAGAAAGTATTCTTCCAAAAACTACACAAATTGCTTCAAGTGTGCCTATAAAACTTTTGGAAGTCGGTTAAAAAGAAGGTGAAAACAGCCAAATGAGACAAAAAATATGCTTTGAATTTATTTTAAATGACAAAAAATTCTTCCAAATCATTTTTTTTTACCGAATTATTACTCGCGCTGCCGCAGATGGCCGGCGCTGATTTTTTTTTCATGGATAGAGAATGACCCTAGCTATCATATACTCACGCCACACACTCAACATATTAGTACAATTGAAAAAAAAAAATTAAACGTGATTCGCTCCATACAAAAAAAACTAATTAATTTTTTTCAAGACAAACTATCAACTTTAGAAGAAATTTTATGAGAATAAAAGTTGTCAGGAATAATATAACACGTCATATAAAAAAAAATCGCATCGATATAGGAACTTTGTTGCTTAAGTCCACTAATTTTCAGTATGGGCCCACTGTGCGCCGTCTTGCGCCGTAACTTCGACCGAAACTAAGGGGATTTCGTGCTTGAGTAGACCTCTGCACCGATAATCTATTTAATTTTTGGCAAGGTGCGAATACCTACCATAATATGGCAGCAATAATACTTAACACCTTGGACTGACAGACAAATAAGCACGTTATGTCGAGTAAAACATGAACTTTCACCTAAAGTAGAATCGGCACGATGAATCATAATTTGTGTTATGTAACACTATGCAGTGCTATTTATCGGCCTATCATTGGTGCAACAGTGATCTTATCCTTCAAATATGATGGGTATTTACAAAATTGTATCATGAAAAATCACAAATTTATAAATAAATTTATATTTATATATATATAAATACTGCACGTATTTATATATATATAAATATAAATTTATATATAAATTTGTGATTTTTCATGATACAATTTTGTAATTTTGTATATAGATTCTTTGCATAAAAATACTAGACAGGTGTTTCGGGTTTCACATATACTAAAACTTGGGTTGTATGGCCTCCCTCTTCGAAATATATCGCTTTCGGAGATAAGATAAATCTAATCTGTGTTATGGCATCAGGCGTGATCGAGGTCAAGAGCAGGCCCATTTAGTAACAAAAAAAATAAAAAAATGTTTGTCACACTGGAGGAATAATTTAATTAGGTATACTTAACTTATGTCATTTTCTGTACAAACCTTTGACGAATTATCTGGAGTTTTTTAATCTTACTACTACTTTACGTTCTCGATACGATAGAAGTCGGTTTAAGATGAAAGGTTATTAAGGTTCCAAATTTTACTGTTTACTGAAATATTTTTTTTTCCAAAATGCAGTTTCTATCTGGCGTCGCCGTAGGAAGATCTTAGTACCGGCCTTCAGCCCTAAGATAGTCGAAGGCTTTGTACATGTTATCGCTGAACAGAGTGAAAAGCTGGTGAAGCAACTGAAGAATACTGCCGGCACTGGAAAGTTCAGCATCTGGCCGTTCCTAAGCTCCTACACTCTGGATTCTGTGTGTGGTAAGTCCGATGAATTTTATCCCGAAATAGTGACGACTTGGTAGAGCCTACTCATAACTAGCAAACCCGTCCGATATAGAAAGCATTGAACTTATAACTTGGTAATTACATAAATATTCCGAAATACTAAAACATAAATCCGGAGCAAATAATACCTACAATTTGAGCTTTCGGAAAACCGGATTTACAATAAGTATTGAAATGAAAAATAGCATAGTTATATATATATTGTGTTCCGCGGGTCAATTGCGTAAGACTCATTAGGACTGCCTTTCATTTTGACATAACAACAACATTCATTGCGAACACAATAGGGTATTTTACTCTATATGAGAAAAATTTAAAAATATAGGTACTATTGAGATAGCTTAGGCATAAAGCAGTTGGAAAATGTTAGTTTTAATTCATGAAATAACAAAATAAATTTTAAAATTCATCTCAAAGTTTTAATTTTTTTAAATCTGTTTTTGAACACCATGAAATAGTAGCCGCCATGTTATTACGTCATACCGCTGAATAAACTAATCAACTGAACAACTTGGCACTTTTATTATTTTCGTAACCAAAGTATTTTTTATTGAAATAATATCTTACATTCAGGAACAGCAAACTAACGATAAGTAGAATATTACTCTTTTTTTTTAATAAACAATTATACAAAATATCAGCGCATTTGCTTACACAACAAACTGACGTCATACCCAGGACCGATATGGCGTTCACTGCGTCCAGCGTTTTCGTCAAATTACACGCGAAATATGAAAATATACAATTAAAATGCATTTTATGGCACTAATCGATTAAACAAAAATGTTGTGTTTTTTTAGTGGTTTGTTAGTGTTTTAGAATCTAATTAAGAGACTTTTCAAAAATGGGTGTAATACCCTATTATCATATCAGGACTCTTATCACGTTTACCCACAGGCTCACGAGCACATCCAAGGTCCTAGTTCTCAGTACGCTTCACGTCTACTTTCCCGCCATCTTCGTGATTGGCAGTTGTTATTAGTGACAGCTACTTGACACTTGTGTGTGTGAGACAGTGTTTACATATCTATTAAATAGATACACTACACAGACCTTAGTATAAATTGTAAACCTTACTCATATTATGAGATTTGTATTTGATTTGATCAACAAATGTTGAAACAGAGAAGTGGTTGAAATTGTGTTTGTTCTGTGTTATGATGATTTCTGATAAAATTACAACGTTAATTTGCACGAAATGTGGCTTGTTTCTTGTTTAATAGACAAGTAATCTAACAGCAGTATTTTTTTGGGAAACCTATTTAATATTTTCATAATATTGAAACTCAAACTTCATATCGCGCGGAGGGCAACGACCGTTTTGGCACTGTACGTTTTGACACAATTTATAAAAATAGTTATCGTACGAAATATACCTCGATTGACAATGTATATAGGGTTATTAATAGTTTAAGAGCTTTACAAACCTTAAAGATAAACTCAATGCACTGTGAAACACTCAAAACAATCAAAATTCAATTAACAATGACGACTTTCAGCAACGGTTTGTTTACGCAACATGTTTTGTCGAAAAAATGTTTTTATGATGCTATTTGATGCAAATATTATCTAAAACGATGATATAACTACTTTTAAATGAATGTTTATCCACATAAGACACGAAAACGCCCTGTTGACAAACGAGTTCGAAACGTGACTGTCAACTTTTTTTTTATATTGCCAGACAATATTTTTGGTTTTGAATTCTTTGGTTGACGAGAATACCTATCTGACCATAGAGTTAAGTTATCGCAGACATTATAAAACTTTATTATTATTAAGAATAGAGATAAAGCCGCCCGAATCGGAGGTGGTTTCTTTAGGAACCACCGGAACGTTAGTGGTCTCTTTAATTGTTCAGTGTAATGAACTGAAATTTTACATGTGAATATTTGCATTAATACACTAAATATCGGAATATGCTTTATTCTGCTTTCCTCTAAAAAAAAAAAGTCCTACAATCGGATGTCATACAATATAGTGGTCCAGTCGCAGTAAATTATGCAATCGCTCATGAATTACTAACAGCACATAAATGAAACTTGGCAAGACATTGTAGACCCTTACAAGATACAAATAAAGGCTATAAGTTAGGCTCTAGAGTTCCTATTTTAAGTATTTGGACCTAATAACCTCATTTTACTTTTACGTCTATATCTTCTGAACGGTCTATTTATTTTTTTATTCGGGTTTCACACGATAAACACAAATTCAAAGCAACGTGCGTATGAAAATTACAACACTGCACTAAACTGTATTATGTGATTTTCATCAAATAGCCAAACGTCAGCGCAGCGGAAACTTGATTATCTCCGCAGTTTAAAGACACACAAATTTTATTTAAACATACACATTTACCTCTCGTTACATTATTTAATGTATTTTCTTTCTTGTACGTCCATAGGAAAAAAAAGTGCCACTAGGATGACGTAGTTCCAGCGGAAACAGTTTTTTTTGAATAGCTCCCCAATGGTTGGATGCACAAATTACATACCATACTCAATTACACGACGTCATACACTAAATATCTGCTAAACTGAAATTAAAAATTCGACATTTTTCCGCTGGACTACGCACACCGCAGAAATCCGCTGGATGCGGGAAGCACAGAACCGGTCGAAGTGGCGGTGCTTGGGTGAGGCCTATGTCCAGCAGTGGACGTCTTTCGACTGAAATTATGATGATGGGGAACCTAATCGAATGACAGGGTTTTGTTAACAGTATAGTTAAAAACTGAAACAATATTCACCATTGGTAAAGATAATTTCAGAATCTTACCGGTTTCAAGATAAGCTATTTGTAAATTTTCCTTCACATAAAAATATACATTATGTAGATAGCAAAAGACAAATTACTTGGATTCTGAAGTTCAGGGACACTTTTATCGGCAGTTAGAGGCAATTTTCTTTTCGTTGACAGATAGATTGATAATTTCACTCATCCATCTCTAATTGACAGAAACCGCAATGGGAGTTAAAATCAATGCACAAGAGAACTCAGACGAACCATTCCTCACCGCGATGTGCAACATACTAAACCTGGTGTGCGAGAGAATTTTCCACTTGTGGTTACAACCAGACTGGCTGTACAGGTGTTTCCCGAAGTACAAGCAGCACCAGAAGGCTATAGCAACTCTGCATGAATTTACTGATGAGGTAATTTAATCCTTCTCTTTTGTCCCCTGTTGAAATAATTGTAGTCGTCCATGTTGAGCAATTGAACAGGGGCGACCCAGTGGTAACGACTCTGACTTAAGAGTCGTGAGTTCGAACCCAGGCAGCCGCTTAACTTTGTGTAAATAATTTCATCACCACTGCTCTGAAACCGGTGAAGGAAAACATCGTGCATTTCCGACGTTTGGCTCACAGACTAGAGCGGGCCGGGGCTGCCTTGAAGCGGCTCCTGCCCAATCTCTCTGGGGGGGGCCAAACGCCTCCTACCGGAGGCTCTACATGAGGGTCGTGCGGGCCGTGGCCCTATACGGGGCACCGGTGTGAGCGCCTACATTGACGCACCAACCAGCACGCCAAGGCGGCCCATAGGGTCATGGCCATCCAGATGGTACGTCGGGGATACCGCACGATCTCCGGTGAGGCGGCGGGCCTCCTTGCCGGATTGCCACCATGGGATCTGGAGGCGAAGGTCCTTGCGCACACTTGGGAGTGGCGCGAGGAGGCCAAACGGCGGAGCGAAACTGCGCTGCCGCGGGAAATCGTGGCACGGCGGACAAAGCTCCGGCGGGATCTCATGGCGACGTGGAGAGTGCGATTGTCGCAACCCAGTGCTGGGCACGCCACCATTGCGGCGGTAAGTTCCCTCTTTGAGGAGTGGCTTGAGAGGTGGCAATGCGTCCTCACCTTCCGCCTGACACGGGTCCTCACCGGACACGGCTGTTTCGGGAGGTTTCTGTTTCGTATAAGGCGGGAGGAAACGCCCGGGATTTTCCATTACAAAGATCGCCCTGAGGACACAGTGGAGCATACGGTGGAGGTCTGCCCGGCTTGGGTGGAGCAATGACGTGACCTCGTGAAGGCGATCGGCGGCGGCGATCTCTCGCGTCCGGCCCTGGTCCAAGCTATGGTACGGAGCGAGAGTGCATGGTTAGCCGTCACCTCCTTCAGCGAAGCAGTGATGCTCACAGAGAGGAAGACGGCGCACGTGAGGGAGAGGCAGTACATGCGCCCTCACGGCCGTAGCCTTCGCAGGTGACGCCCTGGGGAATCCCAGGGAATCCCAGGCTGATTACTGGCCACCGTAGGCACGGCTTGCGAACGGCGAGCAATGGGTAGCTCGCTCTCCGGTGAGGACCAAGCCCGGGTCGACGGCGTGTTGTATTCCACGCGCGCCTCAAAGAGATGTCAGCACCAACTGGTGGGGCCTATCAGCCCACTTCCCTCTCGAAGAGAGGAGGGCTGTGTCCCAGCAGTGGGGACATTATAGGCTCATTATGCTTATGCGTAGGCACATGTTGCTGGAAACATCATGTTTGGCTACAGAAGGGATGGTGATCGCGGTTTGTCACTTATTCATACGCCATACTCAAAACCTTACGATAAACATTTTTAGTGCTTGGCATTGGCCTTCCCAATAGCAGACCCAGCTCGGTCTTCGGCTACCTACGTTCATTCAGTTGCTACCTGTCATAAGCGTATAAGATGTTGAAGAACTAAATTATTTACAGGTTATTGAAAAGAAGAGAGTAGAATTAAAATTAGAGAAACAGTCTAGAACAGAGGTGGATCATGAATTTGGTGAGTTTTTTGGCATTTCTAGCAAATAATGAGAAAGCAAGCAAAGAGTTCACAGGGTCAAATAAAATTTGCTGGCAATAATTTGCCTCCGTTTTTAGTTTTCGATAACGAAAAGTAATAGCAGAAAAACAAATTTTTTTCTTCATTTATTGGGCAATGGTCAATGCCTGTAATCGATCAGCTGTTTTTGTAAATTTTCGTGGAACATGGGTATTTTTACGAATTTTTATAAATCAAAGCAGTCGTTTGATTGCCTTAATGTACACGTCAGTGTTATTTAAAGTTTTGAAACAAGTTGGAATGCTGAATTATATTTTTGGCTTTTTTTATTACCTGAGGTTTCGATAGCCAACACGTGGGTAAAGTTTTTCCAGATAATTTAATTTGACCTGTATCATCATATCGGCCGAAATACGTCCACTGCTGGACATAAGCCTCCCCCAAAAGGGGGGATTTGCCATAATCGCTTCGCTTGGCAGGCGGGTTGGCGATCGCAGTATGGTGGTCATAGAGAACGCTGCTGTCCATTCTCTAGTAAGTAAGTTCCTTAGTCGCCTTCTACGACACCCACGGGAAGAAATGGGATGGTGCTATTCTTTTACGTCCGGCACCACACGGAACCACATTTGACCTGTATAATGCACCTTAAATCCTGTTTAAAAATCGAACCCAACGTTATTTTAGATTTAGGATCATACAAGACACAGACATTCCTAGACCTGTTAATACACTTATCTGGCGGTGAGAAAGGGTATACCAACGAAGAGTTAAGAGAAGAAGTGTTGACCCTTACTATAGCCGGGACGGATACCTCTGCTGTGGCTCTTGGGTATACATTGCAGCTGTTGGGAAAATACCCGGATATCCAGGAGAAACTGTATGAAGAGTAAGTGTATTTTTTTGTTCAAGCCTCTATGCTCTTACCCATTATTAACTTTTAAACCAACTTCCAAAAAGGAGGAGGTTCTCAATTAGTTTTTTTTTTGAGTGGGAAATCATCAAATAACTTCTCCCGCTCTGGGTGGATCAGGAGGGCGTGTCAGACTTTTACTGACTAAAACCCACCCGTGTTCCCTCAGTTGCCTGTGTGCCACGGACCGCGGTATCTCTTTCGAACAGAGGGTCTCAGTTCGTCGGAATCTGTTTTTTATTTTTTGTGTATGTTCCCCTGTTTACTCGAAGTGGGTGGTCCCATATAAATTGTAATATCTGGATGATCGAGCTTTGCTCGGATTTTTTTTGTTTAACGTTTTCTAAAAACGAAACCTAGGTAGATCGATTTATCGCCCCCGAAACCCCTGCATACTAAATTTCATGAAAATCTTTGAAGCCGTTTCCGAGATTCAGATTATATATATATATACATATATACAAGAATTGCTCGTTTAAAGGTATTAAGTTTTAAAGGTATAAAGGTAGGATTATCTTTGGTTCGGTGGTTTTTGCGTTAGCCTCGAAAATATGTTTTTAATCCACTTTTTGTACTCGAGGACATTCTGCTGCTTCCTGTCACTGTTGTTCATTGGTGTGGGGTAGGTACCATAACTAAAAAGTGAAAAAAAAGTCAGTGACAAAAACTAAAATACATATCCAAAGATTTTTCACTTGTGGTGTTTTTTCGGAAGTCGATTGTTTTTTTTTTTAAGTTTTGTATTCAATGAAAATACGTACAAATTACATTTTTAAATAGGTATTATGAAAATAGTAGCCCACCGGTATCGGGAATAGCTATCCAACTGCCTAAGTCGACGTACACACACGAAATCAAATCACGGCGGGACTTTTTCGCGCATTGGATCTTCAACGCAATGCTTAGCGCCGAGGGTTGAAAATCGAACAGTGTTTTTTCGAAGCGCTGAGATGCAATCTGTTGGATTCTCAATGCTTGGTTCAACACCAAGAGTTCATAATCCAGTGAGCGATAAAATCCCGTCGCGATATTTTTGCATTGGTGTGAACCAAATGAACTTAGACTTACAAGCGCCTCCTCGAGCGTTGGTCGAGACTCTTGGCTATTAAGCCATTATTATCTAAAGTAATTATTATTCTGCGAAAACCAACCATTTTTTATACTATAAGGTTGTCAGGGGTTAGGTGTAATGAATAATATAAACTTGTTAGTTTATAACTACTTCCGTATTTTATGTTGATTTCTTTGGTTATAGTAGGTAATTAATAATAAGAAGCGTAATAGGTTGGCATAAATTGATTGACAGATTGACGTCTATTTATAATCTCGGATTTATTTTTCACTATTTTCCTGTATCTAACCTAGATTAATTGAAGATAAGCTTAATTAAATATAAGATAAAACAATCATTGTCATGCAATTTAAAATTATGTAAGGTCCATTCAATGTTTGATTTTATGCTAAGTTGATATGTAACACAAGTGACAAGTGTGACAGGACTTTTCTGTTGTAAAATTCTTTGAAATTACGGCTACATATAGATAAAGGGACTTTTGATTCGCTGCAGTTTTGATAACAAGAATATTGCTGTTCTATACAAAAGTGCAACACTAACAAGATCGAAGTGTATATTATTATTTTATGTCTGTTAGCTAAATATTATGTACCTAAATATTAAATTCCGAAATAAATAAATTGTTGAAATAAAAGATACTTACTTGTATCTTCTGATATCCCCGTGGAGAATACTCTACTTTTCACACCATCTACGAGACAATAAAAAGCAATAGTACTAGAATCAAAGTATTTATTAAAATTACAATTACAGTAAGTAGACCTATTTAAAACAATTAAATGTTAAAGGTAATGTTTGATACATTAGACCAGTTGTGGAATGACAGAGTTATGTTTTTATTCGGTACATTTATTGAAGTCGAGGTAGAGTTTATTTGAGTATTACTGTTAAGTAAAGTTTCAGAAACTTGGGTCTGCTGTCGACCATTTTGGATCGTGAAAGTTGGTGAGGGTGGTGCTTGAGGCAGCGGGCTAGATGAATATTGTTTTGATGTGGAAGGTTGTGGTGACAAAGGCGTCCAAGGATCAGTCAACGGTGTTTTTAGTTTGATGTTGTCACCAATGCTGCAGCTTATTTTATCCTTATTTTGTATAGAATTTTCAATGTAGCCCTCTGCTACTACATCAGATTTCCAGCCACCGTGTCTTATAATCTGGGTCATGTCTGCTTCTAAATCCGCCAATAGAGTAGCCGATGTTCTCCTAAAACAATGGCACGTGTAGAGCTCGGCATTTGTCAATTTCAGGTATTTCGCAATTTCTTTCGGCATGCTGCTGATCTTATTTTTTCCAATGACTTGCTTGGTGCCTTTGCCATTATTATAAGCTACGAAAATCTGTTAGTGTTTATATTAGAGGGGCGTAGAGCTTGGTACTTTTCGATTATTCTCCACGGACTACGAATTACCGTTCTTTCTTACTGATGGGGTCCACAAGGGCCGATGCCTGCCAGGGGTGCGGGTTGTTCGAAAGAGATACCGCTGCCCCTGGCACACAGGCAAGTGAGGGAACACGGGTGGGTTTTAGTCAGTAAAACTCTGACACGAAGAGCGGGAGAAGTTATTTGATGATATCCCACCCAGAAAAAAAAACCGTTCTTTCTTTCATTTTGTATCTGGCAAATTTACCAGCAACAAATCTGAATGTTTTTCTATATCTTCGATTTTAATGTTTACGAGTTCATTTCCACGACAAGCGCCAGTCACTCCAAAAATCAATGCCACCTGTAACAAAAATAGGTAGGTAGGTTAGTATTTAAGTAGGAAGGTAACTACGTAATATATTAATTTGTTTGTATTACATGTTATAAACTTTCTTATATTTGACTGACAAACTCATGTGTGTCAGTCAAATCTAAGAAAGTTTATTATTTTTAATAATAATACATAAACCTTACGAAGGTTTACAATAATTATTATACAACTTAGAGTCGAAACATTACATCAGTAGATCGAACACTAGCGATCGATTCATGAGCGGGTAGCTAGTACTTATACTTACCTTTATAGTAAGTATGTAGCTATTTTAGTTACTAAAAATTGAATTAATAGGTAGGTACTTACTTTTGTGGCAAGAAAGCTGTGGTCAGGGGCTTCATTTAGAAACATTTCCAGATTTTGAGCTGTGAAAACTTTTGATTTCTTAGGACGATGTCCTTCCGATTTCCTTTTTAAAAATGCCAGGAATTTGGTGTATGTATTAATTTGTATAATAATATTTTTGATGCTTATTGTTGACTTGAGCATCGAATAGATGCACCACAGGCTACTTGGCTTCATTGTACATGATAAATGCTGGAAGTAGACTAAAAGCACTGATTCAGATACAGACTTGACGCCCTTTGTAATTTTCCATTTGTAATAGGCTTTTTTATCGTCGTAGGCTTTCATGTACGATTCTTTGGACTTTTCTGGGAGTAGAGCGTTGGCAATGCCAATGGCTTCGGATTTAATGTAATCCGGAGTCAAATCACTATCGTCACTCGAAATTTTTGTGAGAATTTGTAGTTAAGTAATTTGTTGTTTAAAAAAGCGAAGCATTTTTCAGTATTCGCGCCTCTTTTTGATTTGTGTTCCATTTTTCTTTTGTTTATATTTTAGGTACTCGTGGTGGCCAGTTCGATTTTCAAATAATTAATTTTTGAGTGCACATCGTAATGGTGAATGCATGGAATTAGTATGTACCTACTACCTATCGTAAATGTTCGTATGCGATTTCTACTTTATGTTCCAAATTCAAGTCACATTAATGACCAGCGGGTCATAATGAAATTCAGTACATTTTTAATGCCCTGTTAGACCTCAGGTCTTAAATGACTTAGGTTTGCATGACATATAATTTGACATTGTCGAGCAGGTGGTATGAAAATATAGTAGATTGTATGACAAGGGAGTAAAATACTATTTTTATGGCGAGGGCGCTATTTTGAATCCTGAGCGTAGCGAGGTATTCAAAGTACATCACCTGAGGGAAAAATATTTCTGTTCTCCTGTCATATACTCTACTTTTATCTCCTTTTATGAAAAAATTATTATGAGACACTTTTAAGTAATTAATGAATAAGATCTAATTAAAAAATATACGTTTATGTAAAAACGTCAATTACAAATTTATAATTAAATTGCAAAATACAATAAAGTCCGTACCGATTCCAAGAACAGGGAAGTAAATCGCGCCTTTTTTTATTAGTTACCGCCAGTAATTTTGCGTTCGATTTCAATGAACGATTCATGTTCCAAATTCAAATCTCATTACTGCCCGTTTAAAAGTCTAGCGGAGAAAAGAGCTACTTTGCTCCCGCTTATAGAGGAACAAAACGACACTTTTCGAATAGAAGGGATGGAAAAAAATATCTCCACCAATTTCGATTCTTGTGTTTTTGAAAAAAAAAAAAAAATTGCATTTTGTGGTAACAGCGGCCATAGTTGTACTCACTCTTGTGAAAACTTCAAGCTTTGTTACAGACGGACGAACTGACGGACAGCGGAGCGTTAGAAATAGGGTCACCCTTTATGTACGGAACTCTAAAAACATTGACTAAATAGTAAAAGTTTTTTATTCTGATTTGACCTACACTGCTTTATTTTTCCAGTATGTCCCTCGTTAAGTCTAACATACTGTGTAGAAATTAAAATAATTGGCAAAATTAAAGAGTACCTACCTAAATAATGTAAATACAATGATTATGTATTAAAATGATTGTCCCTTTACAGGCTCTGCGAGATATTTGACGATGATCGTATGTTAGTCAAAGAAGATTTAATCAAGTTAAAGTACATGGAGCGAGTAGTCAAGGAATCTTTGAGGTTATTCCCACCGGTGCCGCTAATTATTCGCAAAGTCTTAGAAGATATTACGTTACGTAAGTATTTTGTATAGTTAAGTTAATAACTTAATTGTATTTTAACCGATTTAAAAAGGAAGAGGTTCTTAATTTGGCAATAATTTATAGGTATTTGTTATGCAATATCTACGGCAATTGTGATCATGTGACATTTTTTATTTTGATGGATAGAGTATAAACCTCATGGGTTCCATATTAATGATTATTTATTAACTTTGCTGGGGTAGTTTTTGAGTAGCTTCAAAAATACTTTTTTCCTCTCTAAGTATATTGATGATGTTACTGATATTTACAAAGCAAGTAGGTAAGCAAGTGGTAGGTATAAGAATTTTTGTAGGGTGGGAACCACAACTAAAAAGAGAAAATTAAAATCATTTTACCAAAATAAACAACTGGCCTTCAAAAATATCACTACAAAGTGAGGTGGAATACGGTGGCAGACTAAAGACACAAGTTATTTTTCACTTTGTAGTGTTTTTTTTTTGTAAAAACGTTTTTGTTTAAATAATCATTGTTTAAACGTTCGATAGTGGTTCGGACAAAATGTATTTATGCTGGACTGCATCTTCATTCATAATTATCATCTTTTATCTTCTACAGCATCTGGCCGTGTTTTGCCTGCCGGTTCGGGCGTGGTCTGCTCAATATGGGGCGTCCACCGAGACCCCAAGTACTGGGGTCCAGACGCCGAGAAATTTGACCCTGATAGGTTCCTGCCTGAAAGATTCAACCTGAAACACCCTTGCAGTTTCATGCCTTTCAGTAATGGACCTAGGAACTGCCTTGGTAAGTAACTACTGTGGGTGCAATGATATACCCTCAAGCAAGTCCTACTTGTACTTGTGGATCAGCTCCCTAATTGTATAACTCTCTATCAATCACAATCTGAATAATTTTGAAAGATAATGCTAACCCATTGCTTCATACGTTCGATAAATTCGTCTGCTCAACAACTTAAGGCGGGTGATGCGGAAAAACGTCGTTTTGTATTGCGTTTTATAAGGAGATAAACCGAATTAAAAAAAATGAAAAAAATGTATTACATAGTTCGCACCTTGATCTAGATATTCCGGCCGTGCGATACACGATTACTTGCAGTTTACTGCATCCAATTAAATCGCAAAGACACGTCTAAATGATGATCGGATTCTTATTTCATTTGAGTTATATAAGGCTTTGAACAATAAAACTTATACCATAATAAAGGTCATAAAAAATATGATGAAATCCGGCCGACATAATATGGACTATGAAAATACATTTATAACAAATCTAAAATCCAGTGTTCTTTCTTATCTTTACATGCGCGCGCCCCGTGTCGTTTAGTCCCGAGCGGATCGTGTTGGAGGTCGGACGTGTGCCAATTTTTCGAACCCGTCACCCCCGCTATGATCTGTTACCGGCAGAGCAAAAAATTGTTTGTAAAAGAACCTCTTCCTTTTGGAAGTCTGTTAATAATAATATGTGTATATAATAAACTGAATACAGGTATATTTATGTATATCTAATTATTTACAAGCTTTATTTCATAGGAAATTAAATTAGTTAATGTTTTGTCAAACAAAATGGGAAACTACAGAAAGTAAAAACTTTCGATCCAGCGCTGGCACTTCGAAGGCTAGTAAACAAAAAAGAATAAGGATGGTTTGACAATATTATTATTTACCTACATTAATTATATTTTACGCGTAATAGATTACTATATTTATTGATTATAGATAACCTACTTATTTGCGGTTTGCAAATCTATGTAAAAGATTTGCAAACCGCAAATAGGCGTGTAGAACAGAATTGGAACCCTATATCCGTGTAAATAAAGACTCCACGCGCGCAAAAGCTAGAATGGTTCATTTTTCTCGAGGAATAATAGATTTACCAACCGCATCAAGTGCGCAAAACAGTTGAATTTGAAACCTATTTCATATGGCATAAAGCCGCCACGCGCGCAAATTTTATAATGGTTTATTTACTGTTTTCAAAAAAATATGATTGCCTGGATAGGCACTGTATGTGATAACACTAGGACCTTGAGCTGGTCCAGCGTAATACGGAGTTTCCATAGAGTCGACATTCAATCGGTCGTCATTTTTTTTTTCGCGCACTGGATTTTCAACTGAGTGCAAAATCCAGTACCTACGCGAAAAACATCCTGCCGCGATTTCATTACGTCTGTGTGAACGTGGACTCATGTTTATTATTTTTCTTTCTGTTTTCGACATAGGTTATGTATGTGTCACTACTTGTCATGGTATTCGAAAAAAAAATCAGCTGTTCAATACATTTGTGTTCACTTATATCGACAAAATGTAGGTATGGAACAGCTGAATTTTATTTGCGATTTCAAGGTTGGTCCCATAGAAAAATTGTTCAAAATGATGAGTACAATGACCCCTTTTCGGGTTTAGGGTAAACAAAAACTAATCTTGTATAGTCCAAGATGGCGAATGCTACATTTTTTGAATTTTCCATCATGGGTGTCGTCGTATTCAGGGGTTTTCGGGTCGCTAAAGCCGATGATGGGGTCAAAATGAAAATCCAAATGGCGACTGCTAACATTTTCGATTTTTCCATCATGGATGTCGTTTTCAGGGTTTATCGGGTCACTAAAGCCGATAGTGGAGTTAAAATGGAAATCCAAGATGGCGGATGCGAAAATTGACGAATTTTCCATCATGGGTGTCGTTTTCAGGGTTTTTCGGGTCACTAAAGCCGATGGTGGGGTCAAAACGAAAATCCAAAATGGTGGCTACAAAATTTTCGAATTTTCCATCATGGGTGTCGTTTTCAGAGTTTTTCGGGTTGCTAAAGCCGATAGTGGGGTCAAAATGAAAATCCAAGGTGAAAAAAAATTCAATCCAAAAAATTTCAAGGCCGCCATCTTGGCCTCTTCTTTGCTAGATTTACCTTATGATGCGTTTAATACTCAAGTAAAATCCATTCTTTGTTTAAAGGGTTACTATTCCATCAACGACTATTTGAATGACAAGAATAGTTGGTCGCTGTGATTAACTCAAGACAATGTTTATGTTCTTTCTCCAGATTTGGCGCATCTAGTGACAGGTTATATAGGTTCATATAATAATTAATGTATTTTATTGACTGTTTATGTAATGTTTTTATTTTTTATTATTAGCTTTTATGTCATTAGTTATTGATATGATGTACTCATAATAATATTTTTTATGATGAGTTGTTTTATGCTTTATGTGGTTAGCTAGCGACCCCGAAAATTGATCATTCTTGCCTGAGTAACCGGCAGCAAGTTCGTGGTTAGCCTTGGCGCTTAATTTCGTGGGCAGCCTTATCGCTTAATTTCGTGGTCAGCCTTGGCGATTAATTTCGTGGGCAGGCTTGGCACTTAATGTCGTGGGCAGCCTAGGTGCTTAATTTCGTGGGCAGCCTTGGCACTTAATGTCGTGGGCAGCCTAGGCGCTTAATCCTTTACTCCATTACTTAGATGTTGAAGGGGGAGAGGGAAACTAAAGAAAAGATGGATGGTTTATATAAAAGATAATATGAATGAAAAGGGAGTGAATGATACCGTGTGTAAAGAACGAGTGACGCCTGTCATCATCATCATCATCATCATCATCTCCCTAGCCTTTTCCCAACTATGTTAGGGTCGGCTTCCAGTCTAACCAGATGCAGCTGAATACCAATATTTTACATGGAGCGACTGCCTATCTGAACTCCACAACCCAGTTACTGGGTAACACGATACCCCTTGGTAAGACTGGTTGTCAGACTTTCGGGCTTCTGACGACCTATAACGACTGTCAAAAATCCACGAATGGCAGCCGGGACCAACGGCTTAACGTACTTTCCGAGGCACGGAGGGGTCTGGGTATGTAAAGATGGTCACCCATCCACGGACCAACCACGGCAAACTTAGCTTAACCTGATCGATCGACCAGTGCGGCTGTCCCTTCCATTGTCGTCCAATTACAGGGGCTTGTGCCTAAGTAATAACTTAGCCACAAGCCCCTGCAATTGGACTAAAATGGAAGGGAAAACATTTTACACAGACCCCAAGTAATAAGGAATAAAAGCCAACTTTGCTCCCTAGCCAATCTTTTCACGTGAAATCCGGTACAAAAAAAGCACAGAATCTTAGCTTTATAATTCTTAGTATTTTGATTGATTGTCCACAGGCTACCAATACGCATTGATGTCTATAAAAACAGCGTTGTCAACACTATTGCGACAGTATAAAGTAGTAGAAGACAGAGAAGATGGTCCTATACCGAAAATTAAGGTCAAACTCGATATTATGATGAAGGCTGTCGACGGATACCAAGTGGCATTGGAAAGAAGAAAACAAGAAAAAGTTTCTAAGTGACGTCACTGAAATGCGCGGGAAAAATGTCAAATTGATTTTTTTTTACCTGCCATCTTGAAAATATTAAGTAGCTTCTTTGTGTATTGCGTTCTAATCATGTACAATCCATGGTATCAGGTTGTGTGTCGATATTCCTGCCGTCTTGTATACAGCTAGGTTAATACGGAAGTGTTATTTTAGATTAATATAATTATATTTTTTTTTTGGAATTTGTATGCATTTTTATTTTCAACCGATACCTATAATTACGTGGGGTACAAAAATATTTTTGTTGGTTTTGTTTATACAAAACTAAAGACCAGAGATTTCAAATGCATCAGAATTTTCTTAAATAGTTTCCATGATTAAATGGTACCTGCTTAAATTATTTTTAATGCCAAGGCAAATGCGCAAATCATAAACAATAATTTTATACAAGAAGTTTGTTGTATGCAGTCTGATGCAGTATTTTACTATCCATTGAGTAATATATATTTTTTTAAACTGATTATCTGTCTATGTGACTGCTGTCAGAAACCTGCTGAATACGTCAAAAAGCAAACGGGATTATTTCAAAAAGGCCTGGTATGGGCCTACAGAGTTTCGCCTTCGCCTATGTGGATTTTCAGAAAAACGTGAGTGATTACCGGTAAGTCAAGCTGAACTAGTCTCATTTGTGATATAAGTAGTTGAACAAGGTGAATAATTATGTTGAAGAATTACCTACGAGTCTCCGGCCTTGCACTTTGTCGATGATCGTGCGACCCTAGCATCTATTACCGCTGCTATTTCCATGTTAAATTATGTGGTTCGTTATTTTTAAAAGCAAGAAAGGTGTTTTCACACTGTAGGTTCCTACTTGTCGTAAGTTTAAATTATAGGCTGGAGGCGTAGTTTCGTATTCATAAATATAAAGGGAAATGCCCATCAGCCAAGGACAAAAATGCTTGAAATGAACAACAATGAAATACACGCCATATTGCACTACAAATCGTAGGAACCCATTACAATTTCAATAATTATCAAAAACCTAGGTAGACGCCAGTTCCAACCTTGTTTTCTTAAATATAGGTTACGGCAAGGTTAAACAACAAAACATCATTTAAATGTTTTAATCGATGCAATATTGAGATGTACGAACACAATGTACGTTTCTCTATGAAGTGAAAACAAAATCCTTAAACAATAGCCACAGTGTGTAACGAAATATTTATTGTTTCAGTGGTCACAAGCAGTGTGTACGTACCTGATCATACTACTACAGTTCGTCACCGATACGGAAAAATCTGATCTACTGACGATTACTTAATTTAAATGTACGTACTTCATTAAAGGCTTCTTCAAACAGCCGCGACGCGGCAGCGCGGCACTTGTAGAACAATTTCCATTAAGTTTTCATAGAAATTGTTCTACGAGTGTCGCGACGCGACCGTCGCGTCGCGCTAGTCTGCACGAGCCTTAATGAACTCTTCAAGTCTTCAAACTTTTTACTATCTGAGTGCTTAGATCTCTTATGTGTTAGTTTTCGTAAGATTTAAATTTGGAACTCTCCATAAGTCGACGTTAAAACGGACGTAATTATATCGCTTCGGGATATTTTCGCGCTCTGGATTTTCAACGCACTGCTTAGCACCGAGAGTTGAAAATCGAACAGTGTGTATTATCGACGCGTTGAGATGCACTCTGTTGGATTCTCATTGAGAGCCTCCGAGCATTGAGAATTTATTTGTGCAACTGGCACGTTTTGTATTCTATGATTTTATGTAATAACTAGCTGTTCGAAATTCGAAAGTCAAGTTAGAAAAGTATCCCACGGGAACGTACTACCGGGATAAAATGTATCCTTTGTGTTAATTCAGGTTATAAACTATCTGTGTGTCAAATTTCATTCAAGTCCGTTCAGCCGTATTTGCGTGATTGAGTAACAAACATCCATCCATCCATCCATACTCACAATCTTTCACATTTATATATTAGTAAGGATAGTAGGATAGCATCTCTTGTTTACGAGTTTCTTCCATAAAAATCTACAGGTTTAAAATGGATAGCACGTGGTATGGACGAAATATCCGGTCTCCATTTTTTCGTGGGAAAGCTTTCCTCCATAGTTTTCGCTTTGTAATAGCTTTGGGAAATACATTGTTCCCTATAATTTTTCAATTAACAGCCGCGCAACGGGTTTACTAATTAACTAGCTGGTGCCTGCGACTTCGTCTGCGCAGGATTACTACTTTACTTCGAGTAGCTTATTTCCTTCTCCAAGGTCCTATCTATCGTATATCTATCATTAGAAATAAATTATCTATTTTTACTGTATTTTTGGTTCACTATTTTGGCGATAATGGCTTACACATAAAAAATAGATATATGCTGTCGCGGGATTTTTTGTAGGGCTATTTAAGAAAACCATTTCCATTATACATTATACAGGGTTATTGGAAAAACACCAACAACCTCTTAAGAGGTCATTGTACTCATCGTTATGAACAACTTTTACTATGGGACCAAATCTGAAAGCGCGAAAAAAATCAGCTGTTCCCTACATTTTGATGAGTTATACCAACATAAATGTAAGGAACAGCTGATTTTTTTCCTCGTCTTAAATCTGATTTCAGGCTCAGTCATTGAGGGAACTATATAACGGAACGTACCTATTTATATTATTTATTTATTTATTGAAGTTAAAGTTAACGGGACATTGACAAGTCATGATAACTACGGTAAGCAACTTCTTTGTTACCTTATAAGCGTTGGAATGGCATTTAAGATCCTCAAAGGCATTAAAATCTGTTCCTGGAAGTCTCTTGATAGGTATACTTAAATAATTACTTCTATGCAACTATACATTATTATTTAAAATTACTTAGCTGTTGCTCAGCTACAATTATTATATTATTAAATGTAAAACAACGGCAACTCGCGGCGACTACGCCGAGAGGATTGGCTTGAAGCGAACTATCGCTTCAAGCCAATCCTCTTATTTTTATAAATGTGGAAGTTTGGAAAAAATTAAGCGGGGTTCCTCTTATTCCGGCTCTTTCCAGCTTGGTCACAAGGGTTGGAACAGAAACGGTGTCATCTTACATCCATAAAATCTTTTGAATTGTAAAAATTACATTCATTAAGCCACTTGTGTAATTCAATCTTTAATTTGATCGAGTTTAATACCTTAAAGCGACTTGGTATTTTGTTATAAATGCGTACGCACATTGCTAGGCAGTTTTCATTGTATTTGGCAAGTCTTGGGAAATCACTTAATACCAGTTTATGAGGATCTCGTCTGTTTCTAGGATTAATATCGTTTGCTGATTTAAATGTTTATTCTTAGCTTCTTCTTCTTATCCGGTACGCTCTTGACAGAGCGGTCGTGATCGTTAAGTACTCGTAGCAGTATTGGAAGGGGCAGATGTGATGCACTTCACGACATTTCACCACCGCTGCCTGCTAGAGGTCATCCTGCTGCATTTATTAACTGAACCTCCAATGGCAGACTTGATCTGGTCAGTCCAACGTGTGGGTGACCTTCCGCGCGGTCTAGTGCCTTCTACTTTCCGTTGGACGACAAGGCGTTCTAGGGACTGATTGTCACGCCGGCAAACATGTCCGAAGAATGTCAGGATGCGAGATTGTACTATCGAAAATAGACGCTGCCTGATACCGAGTTCTTGAAGTATCGAGACGTTCGTGCGAAACTCGGTCCACGAAACCCCAAGCATTCTTCTCCAGCACCACATTTCCAGAGCATCTATTTTCTGCCTTTCCACATATCGCAAAGTCCACGTTTCAGCTACAAATACACATTTCTCATATATATACAGACTTGGTAGCGGTAGCAGACCAAACCTCTTGAACATTGGCTGACATAAGTCATCAGGTTGAAGTTCACATATTTCTCTGATGCACTTTTTTTGTGCGATAAATGCTCTATCCATATTGGTACCAGTATCCCATATTACGAGACCATGTCGCAGTAGCGATTCAATATAGGCGTAGTATGTCATAATGGCAATGTTATATTTTTAAGTTACTTCAGTGCATATACAAATTTATAAATTTTAGTACTTACATTATCTACATGTTCTTTCCAGTTAATATCTTTATCTATTATTACGCCTAAAAACCTTGTATGGGTTACTTCTTCGATTTTATTTATACTAAGTTTGATATTGTTTTGATTGTTATTCGGTTCATTAAATTGAATGTAATCGGATTTATCTAAATTTATTTTTAAATGATTAATGTCAAGCCAAAGCGGTAATGTGTCTATTGTATTATTAATGTCAACTTCATGATCTGTCTTGTTTTTCTTTTTATTTGATGTCACTATGATAGACATATCGTCGGCAAATAATATGCATTTGTGTTTGGTTATTTTTATGATATCATTAATTATATACTTATTTTTCTTATATTCTGACTAGTACGGTATCATATCTTTATTATTGTTCATTTTATTAATAATGACACATTGCTGTCTATTATCTATATAGGATGATATTATTTGGAATTTATTGCAGAAATCAATTAGACTTTTAAACATACATTTCTCATAAATTTTAGAAAAAATAGGTATCAATGTAATTGGTCAGTAATTATTATGTAAACTTCTTTTTGTTTTTTTTCCCTTTTCATCGTTGAAAATTACTAAGTATCTCAATTTAGACATTCCTATTTATATAATAATATCTATCTCCGTATGAATAATTCAATTTTCATGCCATAATTAAAGATTACTCTTTTCAAAACTTTAATTCTTTTGTTTTGTTCACTTGTATATTGAACTTTCAGATAGGCCTTTCATCCTAGTACATACTATCCACATCTCATCCCTTTCTCTTATTCCTTTCACACACTTAGCTTTCTCTTCTCTCATTCCAGGGTGCCTCTAGGGTTAATCTGTCAATATGTTGACCCGTAGAGCTGCATCCTTAGAAGAAAAACTGAGGGCTACGTTGAAGGAATTGGAATCTAGTCAAAAGCAGTGCAATCAACTGATACAGGAAAGGGATGACAGCGAGGTAGAAATAGAGTTAATTAATAAGAGGAACACTGAGCTTAAAAACCAATTGGCTGAACTACATGTAAACCATATGGACGTACTTGACCAGCATCAACACCTCCGTCAACTTGTATCAAATTACCAACATTGCACTGATACACATGAACTGGCTCTGAGACGGATATCTGAACTGGAACTGGAATTAAGCAGGGCCCACAACACAATCAACCATACGGCATCTCTCAGAGCCATTGAAGAGTCTGCGACCACCAGCAGTCTCTATGATGAGTTGGTCGGTAGCGGGTCTGAACCCATATATGTGGAGCCAATTGTGACGATAGACTTAACCAATGATACCATGAGTAAAAACAGATTGTTTACTAGCCACAATAAGATTAAAAAATATATTAAAATTAATAGACTAATTAGAAAGTATCAGAAATCATTAAAAAGTCAAAAAGTTAACAAATTAAACACAAAACTTAGGCAAAAAAATTTAAATTTAATACAAGAATTGAAGAAATGTAATAATGAATTGCAATTATCTAAAACCTTGTACGTTACTGACACTCAGCACCTACAGGATGAATTGTTTGTTAGGGAATATGCTCTAAGGGATATATTTAGTAAATATGAGGCGACTCAACACGACCTGAGTAAGCGTATGCAGGAGGCTTGTGAGTTGGCTGACTTAGTCAAGTACAATGCAGAGACGTACGAGTCTCTAACAAATAACCTCTTTTTTAGCTGTGCCTGTTCCCAGGCACCTCAGCCTCAACCGGTTACACCCACAGCCTCAGCAACTCAGCCAGTAGGTAGCTGTGACAGTAATAATAGTGTGAATAATTTGGTTGACACAACATACGTTTTTTCTGACAAATTTGGTCAAGGTTTTGGTAAAATATTTAATCAGTGTTCTCAAAAATATGTAATCAATAATTGTTCACCCGGTGCCAGTATTAGCCAATTAATAAGTAATATTAAACTGTCAAAACTAAACCCCGGTTCAACTGTTATATTATTATGCGGGGATAGCTTAAATGTTAGAAAAAAGGACATAATTAAATGTGTCCAATTGATGATACGTCTCAATGAGACCAATAATTGTAAATTTATTTTCTGTGCATTGCCTTATTCACATTACTTGTCTGATGAGCAAAATAGGCACATTTATAATTTAAATATGTTAATTTTTAATAGGACAAGTCGTCACAGTGACGCTATTTTATTTTTTGATTGTAATCAATTTATTTCTGATTACAAAGTGACAATTTCTACAATGTATTTGCCACCTAGTAGTAGGAGACAAATTGCTAATCTCTTAGCATACAATTTACACCATGACACTGGTACCTGTAGTTTACCATCGCTTACTGTTAGTAGTGCTACTAATATTACTTTTGATACGCCTAGTAGTTTAAACAATTAGGTGCGACAACAGATAAACCGCATATTATGTTGAATGTTGTTCATCAAAATATGCAGGGTCTATCCGGCAAAGAGCTAGAGTTAAGCTTATTTATGGAGAACCATGATGTTCAGGTGTTATGTTTAACTGAACACTGGTTGAAAGAACATGAAGTAGTGTTTATTAATGATGATAATTTTACCGTACAAAGTGCATTTGTAAGAAAAACTGCTATTCGCGGTGGTTCTTTAGTCCTTGTTTCAAACAAGTTGAAATGTAAACAACGTTTAGATTTAGTTAATCTTTCTATTGAACGTACTATTGAGTTGTCTTGTGTTGAACTCGAGCGATACGTCATTATTTGCGTTTATCGACCACCCTCTGGGGATTTCATTCGTTTCGAATCGGGAATGGAGGATTTACTCAATAAGTTAAAATCAAGTAATAAAAGTATAATTTTGTGTGGAGATTTTAATATTAATATTTTAGATGTTACTCCAATAAGTATTAGACTTCTTAATCTGTTTAGATCTTTTAATTTAACTAACTTGTTTTTAGAACCTACTAGGATCACGGCTTCTACGTCGACTTGTCTTGATAATATATTTAGTGATTGTGATGCCAAAAATAAATTAGTATTAACTGACTTGACATCTGACCATTGTGGATTATTGGCTAGCTTTCCTTTACCATTACATAAAATACCACATAAAGTAGAATGCAGGCCATATACTGCTAGTCGTTGCAACAAATTTAAAAATAACATAGCATATAGAATTACACCATCTATAGCAGAACACGAGAATCCTAATAAAATCTTTGGATCCCTTTTTGACGTTGTGCAAAAAGAATACCAATCTACTTTCAAGACCAAAACCATTAACATTAATGGCACCTCCGTTGGCTTCAACCAATGGGCCACTCCAGGTATTTATAAAAGTAGAGCGAGACTATACGAGTTATATGGTGAGAAAAAATACAGGTTTGATAGTCCTTTTCTAGAATATGTCCAAAATTATTCAAAATTATTTAAAAAAATCTGTGTTTTTGCTAAATCAAAATTTTTAAGCGATACAATAAAAAATTCCAATAATAAAGTAAAAACCACTTGGAAAATTATTAATAATGAAACGGGTAAGTCGGTTAAACAGGAAGAACAACTAGAGATTATGGTCAACAACAAATTAGTTACTGAAGCTGCTGACGTAGCTGAGGCATTTAATGAGTTTTTTGCCAACATACCTTTAACTACGACTCGCAACTTAAATTCGTCGTCGTCTAAAGCGGAAAACCTTCTGCATAGTAGTGTGCCCAAATGTGGTCGCTTATTTAGTTTCGAACATGTAACGCCTCGTGATGTAGTTAGTATTTTTAACACACTTAAGTCTAAAAACACTGGTGACTACTGGGGAATCTCTATTAAACTTTTAAGTAATATAATCGATATCGTAGCCCCCTATCTAGCTATTACTTTTAATAAATGTGTTGACTTAGGAACTTTTCCCGACCTCATGAAGAGTAGTAAAGTCATACCATTATTTAAATCAGGTAATAAAAATAACGTTGGAAATTTTAGGCCTATTTCTATCTTACCGGCATTTAGTAAAATATTTGAAAAGTTAATACTCAAGCAGTTGCTAAGACATTTTAATTTAAATTGCCTCCTTCATGATGAACAATATGGCTTTACAAAAGGTCGTTCAACTACAGACGCGGGTGTTGCTCTGCTGAAACACATATTTAACGCATGGGAGAACTCACAAAATGCCATTGGAGTTTTCTGTGATCTTTCCAAAGCATTTGATTGCGTGCACCATGACACGCTATTGCGTAAACTACGTCATTACGGTGTTCAAAATGAAGCTCTCAACGTAATAAATTCTTATTTAAATAATAGGCACCAGTGTGTAGATATTAATGGTGTGAAATCGTCCGGGCTACCAGTTCAGTTAGGTGTACCTCAAGGCTCAATACTGGGTCCATTCTTATTCTTAGTGTACATTAATGATTTACCATTCTATTTAAAGGGTATCTGTGACATTGTACTGTTTGCTGATGATACCTCTCTTATCTTTAAAGAAGACAGGAATAGACAAGATTTTGACGACGTAAACAGTGCACTCTCAAGGGTTACGCATTGGTTTACCACGAATAATCTAGTTCTCAATGCCAAGAATACTAAATGTATAAAGTTCGCTTTACCGAATGTAAGAAATCTGGGACCCAACATCGTCTTAGATGATGAGGTGCTTGCAACTGTAGAATCGGCCGTTTTTCTTGGCATAACAGTAGATGCCAAACTTCAGTGGGGATCACATATATCAAGCCTAGCGGGAAGGCTCAGTTCGGCCGCTTACGCCGTCAGAAAAGTAAGACAATACACTGACGTTGATACAGCTCGGTTAGTCTATTTTAGTTATTTTCATAGCGTTATGTCCTACGGCATTCTGCTGTGGGGTAAAACGGCTGACATTCAAAATATTTTTGTTCTTCAAAAACGAGCTGTTCGTGCAATTTACCAACTAGGTGCTAGAGTTTCTCTGAGAGAATTTTATAAAGATATTGGTATTCTCACGGTGGCATCACAATTCATCTTCGCTAACATCTTATATATTAGGCAAAATATACACTTATACACTAAAAACAGTGATACTCATAATATTAATACTAGAAATAAGGACAAACTACGTGCTCCCTTTCACCGGCTTCATAGGGTTCATAACTCATTTGCTGGGCTTGGTATAACCTTCTATAACAAGCTTCCTTCTTCTTTGTTAGATTTACATTTTAATGCGTTTAAAGCGAAAGTAAAATCAAATCTTTGTTCGAAGGCATACTATTCTATCAACGACTACTTAAACGATAAGAATTGTTGGTCGCTGTGATTAACTCAAGACAACGTTTATGTTCTTTCACCAGAATTAGCTTAACTACTGACAGGTCATATGAATTACTTCATATCATTGTTTATTTAACTTGACTGCATAAACCATTTATTTTTTTATTTTTTACTAATTAAATTTTCATTTATCGTTGAATGATGGTTATATGCTATTATTGTATAGAATCAAGTTCTTCCAACATAACAGACAGCTGTGCTGCTGGGGAGTTTGTTGCGCCACTTCTTCTTCCCAGCTAAAGCACTAGGAAGTGGTGAAGGGCGGGCTTTTTGGGGGGACTGTCTTATGTAATTTTGACGTTCAAAAAGTGCTGACTCTCAGCCTAGTTTGAATAAATGACTTTTGATTTTGATTTTGATTTTGATTAATATCACTTTTATCTCCCTTTTTGAATATAGGCTTTATATTAGATAGTTTTAAATTAACGGGAAATGTTCCTGCTGCAAATGACATGTTTATTAGATGAGTTAAGATACCAGTCAGTTCACTACAGCAAGAATTTATGATTTTAGTATTAATTTTGTCATAGCCCTTTGATCTGGTGTTGGACAGGGACATTATTTCTTGGCGCACTTAATTTTCTGACATTGGTTTAAGAAACATTGAGTTGACACATCTATTTTGCCTATAATTTTGAACAACGCGAAGCTGCGTTGCCGTATGCGTTAAATTCACATATTGATTGTTGAATGCAGAAGCTATTTTTACAGGGTCTGTAACTACAATGTCATTTAATTTTATTGCATTGTGTTTGGGGTAGTATTACTTATTTTATTTTTGATGACAGTCCAAGTGGCTTTACATTTATTATCATGTGTTTCAATATATTCTATGTTCGCGTTGTGTATTTTTTGTGTTACTATTTACCTTAACTCTTACCTTGGGAAAACAGAGATTGTAAAAAACGCACCATGGATCATGAAAATCATTAAAAGCAGAATTTGTATCTGTTTACATATTTATCAGACCAGTAAAGGCTTTGTAAGCATTCCCGGAATTTCCGGATATTGTCTAAGTTGAAATCTCTTTTATAAACGTAGTATATTGATGCTTTTTGTGGTATATGTTTAGAAAGAAAGCTAAGCATTTGTGCTGTGTCATGATCTGAGAGATGTAAAGGTAATACGGTTGCAGTAGCATTGGAAATGTTGCTCAAGATATGATCAATACACGCCAATTTACGCGTGGGAACATTGATGTGGATTTTCAAATTATAACTATTGGATAAGTCTTGCAGCTGATTTGTGATATTGCCTTTTTTTAGTGTATTTATATTTAGATCACCAGCTATAACTATACTAACTCTAGATTTGTATTTATTTATAAAATCGTGCAGAAGTTTGTGTAATTTTGATAAAACCTGGGTTGGATCAGATTGAGGTGTGCGATAAATACATATAATAACTAATTTACCACACAATATTCAATACCATAGGCTTCAATCTTGTTTTGGGTTGGTAAGTTCTTAACAAATGACAATTCTTTATAGTTTAGTTCTTTTTTTTACTAATAAACAAGTTATGTAGATATATAGTTTAGAAGTTAGTAGCCATTTCATATTTAAATATTTTGACATAATTTTCATAACCTTTTTTTATAAAAGTTTCAGATAGGCATATTACATCTGGGTCATTATTTTCATCCTTTATTTCTTGAATAGTTAGTTCTAGTAATTCGAGCTTGGTTAGAACACTAGCGATATTTTGATGAAATATTCTAAAATAGTGCGTTTTGTCGGATTTAGTTACGAAAAATGAGAATAGGGTCTATACCCTGTTCTCATTTTTTCAAAGGAACTATTTCCTTTTCGACCCTTTGTATTGGGTTGCGTAAAGTTGTTACTTTTAGGATGCTTAACACTTTCAAGGCGACTTTGTACTTTAAAGTAGTAGGGAATTGCCCCTTTTTTGGCTCATATATACCAATGTTCAATTTGAAACTTGATTTGCCATTTGCTATTCTCTTTCAAATTTCACTCGGGTTCAAATATTTATCATTATAGTCACTACAATCTATTACGACATTGATTGACTTACAAATATCAGATAGTTCGGTGCTTATTTGTTTTAAATAGTGACATTTTTTATACTTACTACATACATTTTATATAAAATTGTTTTATTTATTGACATTCAGGAACACGTTTTTTACGACATTTAATACAATTATAGTGTTATTACTAAATAAATCCAATATATTTTGCAATTGAGACAAGATAAGATTTATGTTGTAGTCATTTTCACCTACACAAATTACAAGTTTATCGTCTTGTTAATTTTATATTTCTACAGTTCGATATTGCTTCGCTACAAGGTACATTTGGTTTAGTTTGGGCAACGAATTGATATTTTTCATACTGTGTATTCAGTCTTGAGTGTGATAAGGCGGCTCCTAACCCGACGCATCGTTGAGTACCGAAAATATAAATTTTCTTCCTGGAAATCAGACTTTGTTCCTTCATGGCAGCGCAAGTTTGAATAAAAGCCGTATACCGTTTCGGTTCTTGAATGGAAAACATCGTGACGCGACTAATGGAACAATTTCTATGAAAACGTCATAGAACGTGTTTTAAAAGTGGCGTGTGGCGTTTATCTGCGGGAGTCTTTAGGTATAGCCATTTCCTGCAACAAATAATGACAGCTGTGATTTGAATAAACTGACAATTTAGGTTGTTACATACTTAATTTTGCTTGACTTTACTAATGCTCCAATTTGTGTAAATTATTTCACCAACACTTGAAACAAAAATTGGTCGTCATGCTTTGACATCGTTAACTTTTATCGACTGAAGAATATTTTTTTTTCTCTTTAATTTTAACAACGCCACGCTCAAGATGTTAGAAATCTTTCTACAATCTGTTTTTCTCTGTTATTCCGCTGAAAAAAGCCGTTTCTGTGGTGGGCATGCTATGCGTGCTGGTCCCGCGTGGTGGATTACGGCCCAGTCCCTCACAGTGAGAAGAGCACAGACCCAGCAGTGGAAATAATAAATACTGATTATGTTACTCCATAATTGCCGCTTGAAATCCATAGATTCCATGAAGCATAGCATGTAGGCCATCCAAAACGAACACACTAAATAAGTATAGACACTTCGCTCATAATTTGAACAGTCACGCGACGACGGCATATCAAATAAATGATGTGGTTATGTTGGACTGTTTCTGTCGCCTGTGTTTACGACAACGCTATAAGCGCTGTCAACACGCGTGCGCGTTTTTCGGATGTACACGGTTAACATCCGAAAAACTCTCGGCGCTCGCGGCGCGTTTGCGCGTCCATACAATTTACGTATACATAACTTTCTTCGAGTGCGGTGAGACGTGGGCGTGCCGCACCTGTGCGTTCATTGTGCATAGTTATCTATTATTTCGAAAACATCGCAAAATTGGGATCGGTAAAGGTTTACACAAGTGATTCCGATTATTACATACGATATTCGGTTGTTAAATTAAAACTATGATCTTGAATAGTGTCGGTAGCTTTAAATTGAACAACAATAGTCGATTATTTTATACCTACTTGATTAGGTACTTTAATTCCATACACATACGCCATGTCATCATCATTATCATCATCTGCCTAGCCTTTTCCCAACTACGTTAGGGTCGGGTTCCAGTCTAACCAGATGCAACTAAATACATACTAGTATTTTACATGGATCAACTACCCCATACACATACATACGTCATGCAATAGAACATTACTTGAACCTAAAAGCTTGTTTTTGAACCGTCTAATGTTATATGAACTTTAATAGTAGGTATTCTACATTTTGTTTCATTGTGTGGTGACATGTAGATGAGGTTTTTTTTTTGAGGGTGGGAAATCAACACTCCTGATCCCCTGCTTATTTTAAAGATACTTAGTTTCCGTGATCCTGGTTTGGAGATCCTGGTGATGGTTTGTCTGTAAGAACTAAGGGCTGTAGTTTACAAATTCCCAGATTCGATCTACAATTGTTGTAACTTTACTACTAAATCCTAATATTTATATTCCAAATGGTCACTCAGTCCACACTCAATTACCTATTTGCAAAGATGGGTAAATAATAATAATATAATAATAATATATAATATAAATATGTAGATGTTTTACATTCGCATTCGCAATTGCATTTTACGTGCATACAAAGTAGGTACTAAAAAACAGAACACAAATGAAAAAGAAACAGAATTAAAATAAGAACTGACATTAATAAGACTGGTTTAAAATAAGTTACATATAAAATAAGCTTTTAAAACTTTATTTCGTGAATAAAGGTAAAAATATGTTAGGACTTACCTTCAATATCTCCGTATCCAGAAGGATCCCAGAGAGGTATTCTATTCTATTTTTGTTTATGGCAATGGTGCCGATGTCGACAATTCTGCCAATGTCAGATGTGTTGAGAAAACTGACTGTGTGATCTGCCTTGAAGTGGCTCCTGCCCAATCTAGGGGGGCCAAACGCCTCCTGCCGGAGGCTCTACGCGGGGGTCGTGCGGGCCATGGCCCTATACGGGGCGCCGGTGTGGGCGCCTACATTGAGGTGCCAACCAGCACGCCGATTGAAGGCGGCCCATAGGGTCATGGCCATCCGGATGGTACGGGGGTACCGCACGATCTCTGGTGAAGCGGCGGGCCTCCTTGCCGAATTACCGCCATGGAGGAAGTCCTGGCTCATTTAAAAGTTAAATAATTCAAATATTTCTAACTTTTAAATGAGTCAGGACTTCCTCTTCTAAAAAATCTGTAGGAATGCCACTTACAGCCCCCATACGGGTTATATTAAAAGAGGGAATTACAGGTTCACACAAATTTGTTCCTTAAACATTATTTGAAATAAAAGCGTTTGCATCCTGAGGGGCTGCAAACTAAACCGATACGCGGTTTCTACCAACTCGCTTGACTGCAACAATATTGAGAAAGTTCTGATTTTCCAGAAAGCGTCCAAATGTAACTGGGTATAGGGTAGTTCCAGAGTTTGGTTGAGATTCCTAACGGGAAACATGGACGATAAAAGGTTCATTATCTGTTACGGAATACCTAATACGTCCTATGTGAGTTCTCGGTTGTTTGGTAGCGCGATTGGAAACACCCTCTTTATTACCGGGGCGCTTACCTATATTGGTCTGGGATGGCAGGATTTGGGACTCCAGATTACAGACCACATCTGCAAACTGATTTAATGTGTTGGGGGTGGGAGTTGAGATGGACGGAGAAAAGCCGGATAGGGGAGTAGTAGGGGTATTATCAGGAGGATCTGGGGATTTATTTTTATCCGTATTCATATTGAATATGGATAATGGTGACCAATGTTAACTTTAAAAACAAACACTAAACAAATCTGACAGCAGTTAACAACGAGACAACACACAAACAAAGACAATAACAAGTCACAATAAACATAATAACACAGAAAAACAACCAGAAAATCTAACACACGTGTTACTCAAACGCATACTGTGGCGAGAATCCCTCCCAGCGGAGTAACTGGGTAGGTAACTCACTAACAGTTAGGAATGACTTTCATTTTGACAATTCAACAACTTTCATTGCGTTATTTACGTGGTTGAGCAGATATTTTTTTCACTTTTTTACTTTATACCATTCTTCTTTGTTTTATCATAAGATTACTTTTTATCTGTTTAATTCTAAAATTTTAGTAATAAGTCACGTACCTATACAAAGCTGCAGGGACGCGCAAACTGTACTGTATGTCGCGCGTTTTTGCTACTTTACCTACTTGGTATTTTGATTTATTTTCCACATAGACAACGTGTAACGGAAAGGGTATATACTTACATACCAAGGGCACGACTTCTTTAGATGATATCAAACGATATTGGAAGGGTTTTTTAATCTTATCTCTACATGTTCGGAAGTTATGAGATTCTTTAATACATTGATTCCAGAAACCGAACTTTTCAAATTGAAATAAAAACATCACTCAGAAGAGATTTATCGTGATATTGGCAAGTAACCAGCACCACCACCACCACCACCACCACCACCGTGCCACCGTGCCACCGTGCCACCTACGTAGTACGGTGACACGTTTGTTATGATTTGAATTTAAGAAACATATGAAACCGAAAATTTGGTATTAATTCTTAGAGTATTTTATTTTGAGCTGAAACTATGTATAGTGATTCTATACCAGCTGTTATCTTTAGTGCTTAAGGACAGCAATAGGGTTTCTGTTACACCCTGTATACATGGAAGAATAAGTGGAAAATATGTATATGCATATATGCACTATTCAAAGTTGTAGAATTTGTTATATATTTTGTTTTTCAGTAGTAGGGTAATTTATTAAGCTTTTCTATTAGAAGAAATGAAAAAAGAAAATTACTTTTATTAATAAATGATTAATTATTTTTATAGTGTACGGTAACATTATTTGTCTTTGAACTGTTAAGTTACTGAATACAATTAAAAGTCGAACTATAATGACTATAGGTTTAGATGTGACGGTGCAAAAGAATTACTTTATTTTGCTTGCTTTCATTTCCGGGATTAGTTGAAAATATTTATGAGTAGCAAAAAATGGTAAATGTTTTTGATTTTGAATCTGCTAATATTTGTGACGAAAACATGAAAAATATGGCGAAAATCATGTCGATTCGGTATGATGTACATTTACATCATTACGCAGGATCGTCATATCTGAAGTATGGAGAATTTTCAATCAATGGTATTTTAAATTTTACATGATTTTTTTGTTGTTTTAGAATAATTTACATAAGAGAGACATCCCAAATAACACATAAGCAAGATAACAGTACACATATAGAACATTTTATAGTTCAACGATGAATATAGTTTGTATAAGAGCTTTGGGAATAGCCAAATGCTGAATTAGGTTGAGTTCGGTCTCTTAAAATTCTTAACGTTTAATAAATTCTGTATTTCTGTCCTTTCCCTTCTTTACGCTTAATAACCAATCACCGTAAGATTATACAGACGTTATTTAGCATTACGCATTCCAGATGGCTTAAAGCTGAAAAACAGCCCCGTCGGTAGCGTTTATCTGAATAACCATAATCTGTATTGCTATTTAATAACAGCAATACACAGCTAATTGCTGAATAAAGTATCACCTTCTGAATAATATTGTTACATAATTCTATTATGCAGCTTGATACTGAATTATTGTTTTTATTTTATTTACTATATTTATATTTTATTTAGTTTTTACATTGGATAAGATTCTATGTTTTACTAATTATTCAGCTGCTCTATTATAAACAATATTATTTATGGTTTTATTAAGCTTTTTTTCAGTATAATAGAGAGTTCCAAACGAACTTATTCAAATTAAAGACTATATTTGTATTGTTATAGCGCCCATAGCTTAATACCAGCTTATTTAAAATATTATTGTACGTATTTATTTTTTGCGTTATGGATCGAAAGTCATGAAAAAACGTAAGAGAACTGGTTATATCAAAAGAAAATTGTTAAAAGAATATTTAAATATAGTATTAGTAGTAATTGTCCAAGTGTTTCTGGCCATCAAAGGATTTGAGAAAATACTTTGAACAAAACTGAACCCGGTCCCAGCCAGCATGCGTGGTTGCCGTGCAATGAAGAGGGTTCCGGCCCCCAAAAATGTCAAACAGCATTGCGATTCACGCAAGAAGAGAGTGCATCTCATGTCAGCTGTACAAATATCGAAGAGGACAATTTACCAAACACATGAAAAATTTGATATTTCGAGAAAAAAATTGAAAATGGGCTGTCGAAAAAAACCATCACACAAGTAGCACTTAAAGGATTTGGCTAAGGATTTTCGTTAATAGATTTACATCCATATCGCTAAACCATTAGGTTGAAGGTTGATTGGGAAAATTTGACAATTCTGGGTTGGCTTGATGTACTGGCGTCTGTACATAAAACAAATAACAAAACATGTGTGAAAATAAACACACCACACACACGAAATCTGCTAGTTTTTGAAACATAAATGAGATTCTTTTTCACCATTTGTATGAAGATTGTTTGCAAAAATGTGAACAATAATTTAAATGCTTAATAAATTCTGAATACAATAACTAATTCGACTAAGCTGAATAACTCAGTTGAAAGAGCTTAATAAAAACAATGTGAGCCGTTATTCAAAAGTTATGAAGCGTTATTATGCTCCTATTCAGATGTTGCTCAGATGTTATTCAGCGTTAAGCATTCAAAATTGGGGCCCTTTTTGCTTGAATAACAGCTGAATAACGGTACTCAGACGTTATTCGGCTTAGTATTCAGCTTATGCTCTTGGTGATTGCTCTTACTCAATCTTTATTCAGCACGTCTCGTCTGTGTTACTTGGGAAAGTACACTATCTAGCACAGCTAGAGGATGGTTGGCTGTCAGAAGATGGACTAGAAACTGGTGACTCTGGTAATGATTTCCCACCAAATTCACATTATACTATAGATGAACTTCTACAGCTGCTACCTAGCAGCTCCAATTTCATTATCATTCTCATCACCTGATGAGAATGATAATGAAGATGATCAGCAAGTAAATGAAGAAGACCCGCCTCTTGTTATAGAACCACTAGAAGGAGCAGAAATTCAAATCAGAGTCCCTGGTAATATTTTAAATTTATTGTTAGACAAAATATATTGTGTATAAATTATATTGTGTACTTTGACAACTTTTACACATCACTGCCTCTGATTTATTTTCTAGCCAAACAAGGAATTGACTCTGTTGGCACCGTCCAGCATAAAAGGATCCCTAACTCAAAATTGCCTGAAAAAACGAGTTGATGAAGAAGGCAGTACCAAGAGGCAGTCATGAAGAAAGAACATCTACATTATTGATGGCATTGAGATGGCCTGTGTCACCTGGAAAGTCAACAAGATAGTGACATTTTCATCACAGGTTGATTTTTAGGGCAACACCAGTGTCACTAGATATGGTAAATCGAAAAAGGAAAAGGTAGAAATTCCATGTCCACAAATCGTCCATGAATATATAATAAGCATATGGGGGGGGGGGGGGTGGACTTAATAAAAAATGATATTTCCGTATATTCTTCCATCTGCTTGATCTGACAGTGATTAATTCTTGGATCAATTACAAAAAAAATGCAGCAAATAGGAATATCCCAAAAAAAGATATACTTTCAATGGGAAAGTTTCGAAATAAAATGGCTCAAGTTGTGGGTACTATAGGAACTGACACAGAGGTTAAAAGAGGTCGTCCCAGTACCAGCTCTTTGGAAAATGAAATCGAGGCAAAAAGGAAGAGAGGACCAGCAGTTGTTGCTCAACCACAGGATATAAGAAGAGATGGTGTTGATTATTGGCCACACGTTGAAGTTTTATTGTTTTGTAAGTACCCACTGTGTAAGGGGTATTCTACAATAAGATGTAGCAAATGTGGAGTCAATCTATGCCTCAATAAAAATAACAGCTTTGAAAGTTTTCACAAGAACTGATTTTATAAGTCATAAGGTTTTTGAAAAAAAATTATTACTTAAAAAGGTCTCAGATGTTATTGAATTGATGGTCATTGAATGTCAAATTATGATGATAAATATTTAGCTCATGTCTATGTAAATTAAAAATAATAATTTAATGAGGAGTAAATTATTAGTATAAATTCATGTTACAAGGTTGTTGATATTACATTTTACACCTCGATTTAACAGAGTGGCTGTATAAAAAATTGGAGCATGGCTTGCTATGTTTTTAAATGTTTTGACAGCAAGGACTATCGTGTCATCCAAGGTCAAAGAGTATAATAATAATGATGGGAGTCCAAGGTTTTATGATTGTGGCGTTTAGGAATATTTAAGTATTTATTTTGTACTGCTAGCAATTGCTTGTTGAATACATTGGGTGAAATAGTTTAGGGAGGAGTTTGGGTCTACGAAATTAGTGATTGGGCTGAAATCTAGGTTTGTTAGATATCGTTGTAGACCAATTTTGTCAGTACCAATTTATTGTTTAAGACAACGCAATGTTGTGTTTTCTTCAAATTCATGATTATTAAAACGGGGTACCTAGTTGGTGAGGTAAAATGATGTCGGTGAGATAGTTGGGTTTTACCCGTGGATAATCGAGCCAAGCTGTGCTACGAGTTAGGTATGCGCTGGTAAAAGGTCATGTCTAGCTGCTGGACGTTGAACCAGCAACTATGAGCTCTATATATTCAATGTACTCTGTGACTATGAGTTATCGTATCTTATTGTAAAACTACCCTTGCTCTAAAACATCTTAATAACACGCTTTCACTAGCTTGGTGTGTATGTACTATGTACAGTCAGCGTCAAAAATATCGGGACGGACAGGCTGTTCAAAATGATCTCAACAACTAAGAAAATTAAACTTTATCTCAATTGAATAAAGTTCTTGTCAGAATGACAGTTGTCGTGTACTGTCTTCATTCTGAAACATTCCTTGTGTCATTGTGTTAATATTTAATTTTCATAGTTGTTTAGATCATTTTGAACAGCCTGTCCGTCCCGATATTATTGACGCCCCGCCGTACCTACGTACATATACCGTACATATACCGTACATATATAACGAAAACTTGGAACTCGAATTTCACCCTTTTTAAGACATCAGATTAATTTGAAAATTTTGCACACTTATCAAGATATATACAAGAATAAGAATGACAAAACAAGAAAATAGTGTTAAAATATTAATAAACACGCTTTTGTAGTTAGTCGAACTAAAAAATAGAAAAAAAACAAAAGTAAAAAAAAAAACTAATAAACACGTGTGTTTATTAGTTTTTTACACTTTGTTTATTTTATCCCAAATATATTTAAACTCATAACATATCATGAATAAATGGTCAGCATCCCAAAATGAATCAAATCATTGTTACTCGAAAATCACAAATAATTAACTTGCTATTATACCTAAATTATAACCATAAGTCTGTGATTAAGCTAGAAGTACGTATTCCCGTTAATGTCCCAGTACCCGGTAATTGAGGCGAACTAGTTGAGGCGATAGAGCGTTGTGACTAGCGATGTCGAAGGGAAATATTCCGAATTGTTCCCGTTGTATTATTCGCGAATCATTCGGAAGGTTTGAGTAAAATTCGGAATTATTCCCCGAGAAGAATTACAAGGAAAATATATCTAGCTAGAGTTCGACTATTGAACGCTAGATGGCGACGCAATTACCATTGCAAATGACATATGTTCCGCGTTGGTGACTGTGTATTCATGCCCACGAATCTTCCTTCCTTTCTAACCTTGGTCACTTCAGCAGCAGCAAGCACACGCAGGCGAGTACTACCGACGGAAGTTGTACAGTTACAGCTTTTACATTCCCCGCTAGATGGCGTTAATTCAAGTGCCGTTACTTGAATTAACACCATCTACCAGGCAATAGAGAACTGTGGGTTCAACTACGTACGCGGTCACAAAACAGTAGAAGTCACAAGTAGGCGGTGCCCGCGTACCCCGAGTTTTGTGGAGTTTCGTTAAGTCTGCTCCGCGCAAACTAGAGATGGGATTTAACAGGATAATTCTGTTAACAGGTAACTTGTTCCTAGGCTCTGAAATTCCTGTTACTTTTAACAGGGAAATTTCTTTGTTAAGGAAACTGATTACATAGAATAATTCGTACATACTTCGTAATATTTCAGACAGATAAGTAATAGTTACCTAACTTTTAATGCAGTAGGAAAAAAGTAGGTACTTAAATGAAAAAACATTATGGAAAGATTCTTACTTTATTCTTTGTTATTACCATTATCAAAAACAATACACACACGCGTGCCATCGGAATAAAGTTCTTATGTCAAAGAGGCTGAATTTGCTAATTCTTTGTCGCATACATTCATTTAACGTCACTACTGAGCGACCTTCCGAAGTAAATACCGAGGAATTCCCAGTCATCGACAAAATAACTGATAAATCAACGATGAACGAACGATCGTCATGGCATGGTAAACGGTGAAATGGTGATAGAGAGCCTGACATATTTCCTACATTCATTCAATATTAAACTACCAATCAGTCCAAAGATTTCTTAGTGTTAAGAAATACAATTAACATGTATTCGTGTGCGTTTGGGTACGCTGGTTCCACAGATATAGATAGACCTAAAAAACGCAATTGCACCCACTTCGCGTGCCGGGGCTTAGGCATAAAATGCTTAACGTGGCCACTGTCGCGCTCCTACCTGCGTCCGCAGCTCACCTACGCCACCCCAGCTTGGCTCACCCTCACGGCCAAGCAGCACAAGAAGAAGCTCAGGATGCAGCTGAACTACACGCTGCGTCAAATAGTCAAAGCTCCTCGGTACGTGAGGAACGACGTGATCCACAGAGATCTGCGTGTCGGGAGCATCGAAATGGTTTGCAGCTAATAATCTTTTACTCAATGCGAACAAAACTTAAATGTCTTAAGTTCTCATTACCAAATGTACCCCAAGTAGGGCTAAATTTAAAACTTGATGGCAAGAAACTAGATGTTATTTCGGAAACTGTATTTCTAGGAATTACTTTAGATTCAAAATTGCAATGGGGTGCCTACATTAGAGCTCTTTCAAGTAGATTAAGCTCAGCTGCTTACGCAGTAAGAAAAATAAGGCAGTTGACTGATGTAGCCACAGCTAGGTTAGTAGTTAGTACTTTCCTTATTTTCACAGTATTTTGTCTTATGGCGTTCTGCTGTGGGGATCGGCAGCTGACGTAGATTCAGTTTTCATTCACAAAAGAGGGCAATTCGCGCAATCTATAAAATGGGGCCTCGCGAGTCTCTTAGAAACAAATCCAACGAAGTTGACATACATTTCTGCCTTCTCTTTATATCCTAGAAAATATCTTGTATGTTCGCAAAAATTTAGGTCTTTTCAAAAACAGATGCGACTTCCATAACCTAAATACATGTAGTAAAGATGAAATTGTGATACCAAAATTTAGATTAACTAAAGCTAGCAAGTCATTTCTAATAAACAGTATCCGCTTCTATAACAAGTTGCCAAAGTCGGTTACAGAACTTAGCGATGGAAAGTTTAAAACTCACATCAAACGTGTCCTTATCAAAAAAGCATATTATACAACACTTGTAATATCGAGTATTTATTAGTGATTCTCATGGAAATCATATCACTTGGTTTAAATAGGTCGATTTTACTTATGTAGATTCTTTTACATATTGTGAATGAGAGAACGTTGTAGGCCTACAGTTTCTATTCTTTATTTTCATTCCTCTAAGTACCTGGTACATAGGTACGTATTGATAGGCCTGCACTGTCCTCCCATACCTAATATCACTGTTATTTGAAAACATTATAAAAGCCAATTATTTTTAAAAGAGTAACCGTGGAGTTTCTTGCCGGCTCTTCTTCATAGGAAGCGACAAATTGGAACCGTGCACCTAGCTTCTAACGTTTCATAAGTGCCCTTGCAGGTTTATGTGAAATAAAATATTTTGATTTTGATTTTGATTTCATCGACGACTTCTCCACGAGATTGGTGAAGGCGATGTTTGCGCGTGCTGAGGACTCGGAACACCACCACATCAGGGACATTGCACCATTGCATTGCATTGCACGCGCGACCTCCCGACTACAAGCGCTTCCCGCGCGACCTCATCGCAGACGTCGCGCAACCGGACTCGACGCCCGGGTAAGTTGCACACCTTTTACAAGCGACTTTCCTGAACAAAAGACTCCACACTCCTACTCGACATCCGCCGCGCGGGGCGCCTAGGTTAATATAGGCACCACAAGCACGGCTCACACACACACCACTCCACACTCGCACAAAACACAGGAACAACAACGAGCAAACAAACATATGAGCGACGCACAAAATACAAGTCGCTCGGCACATCACTACGCCTCGCAACCTGCGACGTCACTGGCTAGACCTGGTTGCGTCGCTGGGAATGGGGAAAGCAAACACTGTAGGCGAGCGCCAAACAAAACCGACGCCCTGTTGCTCGATCGGCCTTTGCTGGGCCTTCCCTAGGGAACTAGGGATCTCACCCGGCAGGGGCCTGGTTGCACGGGCGCTGAGAAGCAAATAGGGCGCTCCTACAGTTACACCCCAAAAACACACCGCAGAACGGCAAGGGGAGGCAAACCCCTAGGCGACTAGGTGTGCGAAGAGCACTTCCACCCCTTCCCACGGGGAAGGGGGGAAATCTCCAAGACGGGTCCCCTATTGTTGGGACATAGAGCCGAACCACCCTTCGGTCATGGGGCCAAAAGCCCCGAACCGATTCCTCGCGCCCCCTGCGGGGGCGCAGAGACGACCACTGTGTGTCGCGCTCAATTAGCCCGTGACGTTCGTCCCGAACGGACGTGCTTATTCCTCCTGCTCACTGCGTGACTCACCCTCCCGCCGCCCGTCAAGACTCACTACGCCCCGTAGTGACTTATTTGTAGCCGCTCTGGCTACTTAATTAACTTTCGAATTTTATTCGCTAGTTAATTAAAATCAAAAACTGACTTTTTCAAGACATCATTATTTCATTAACGAAGAAGTCTTGTGTAGATTCACTTGGGTAAAATCCACAGTTTCGTGGTCCTCGGTTGAAACCTCACGGTGTCAACAAATCCGAGGGAGTGTTGACCCGACACACCAGCCGAACCCCTTCAGGGCTAGGCAGTCAATTGGACGGGTCCCTGACCACCGGCCTTGGGGATCTCCTAGTCGGTACTGGTGACAGTTTTGCCTCCACAGCAACTCACCTAGTGTCTTTGGCCCTGGGCCCATCAGGACACTGTTGCACAATAAGACTGGCAACAGGTTTAAAAGCTTAGGGGTCACCAATAGGTACACACCTTTCTGTCTACACCCGACAGGTAGGGTTACACATCCGGGCTTTCCTTCCGGGGAAGTAGACGTTAGGTTTTGTTAGGAGTTTTAGGGATATAGGCCGCTCCCTATGAGCGCAAAGTAGGCCCCCCTCCGTAATCATGGTTTTAAATCCTCCATAATCAAGTTTCAAAGTCAGCCTTTTTGGCTGACCTGAGATACCTCCTCTCCGCGGATCCCGAGTTCGCAAATGAACTAGGTAGGTCCTAAAAGCATCCGCGCCCGCGATAGTACCCATAACCGCGACGGCACCCACGACCGCGCCCGTGAACGCTCCTAGACCCGTCTTGATGCGATTCTCCAACCCTCCGGCTTCCCCGGCTTGCCCGCCCTCCCCGGCTTTTTATGATGGCCCGTGCGAGGAAATGGACGCAAAAGATTGTCCCTGATAATCAGTCAGAGCTTCGGTCTGAGACCGAAGCTCTGACTGATTGTCAGGAGAAAATTCGGAATGGGAAGCACCTGTCAGAGCTTCGGTCTGAGACCGAAGCTCTGACAGGTGCTTCCCATTCCGAATTTTCTCCCTCTTCCAATGACGACGAGAGTAGCTTCACTCCAGTCGAAGAGAAGAGGAAGAAGAGGAAGAAGAAGAAGTGCGGCTCAACGCAAGCCGCAAAAATTGCGCTCTGATAATTCTACGTCCCTTCTCTCGCGCACCCCAACCCCGTCGCCGTCGACCTCCGCCGCGGCCCCCACCCCTCCGACCACGTCCGCGTCCGCGCCCGCACCTACCGCCGAGCCCCGCACCGCTGCGGGAAAAAGGTGCCCCCGCCGCCCCCGGTGTTCATCAGGACAGGGGGAAGTGGATCAATGTGTCCAAATGGTGTGCCGAGGCTCGCATCGCCTACACCAGCGCCTGTACAACCTTTCAAGGGATTAAGGTGTCCGTCCCCACGTCCCGCGACTACTGGGACCTCACCAAGCTGCTCCGGTACCGAGGTGTGTCATTCCACACCTACGCACTACCAGAGGACAGACAAATACGAGTAGTCGTAAAGCGTATACCGAAGGAAATCACGACAGAAGGCATCAAGGCCGACCGTTAGTCCCAAGGAGTCGCAATTCTCAAAGTGCATCGCATGCACCGCGCTCGCCGCGGAGTACCATTCGACATGGTACTCGTAGTCTGCCCTCCCTCAGAGGGCAATAACCCGATATTTCAGATATAAACGATCTGTCACCTGTCAGGCATTAGGATCGAGAAGCCCCGCAAGTCGGGGATCATTGGCCAGTGTCACAGGTGCCAGCTTTACGGCCACGCGCAATCGCATTGTAACGCGAAACCTAGGTGCGTCAAGTGCTTAGGCGACCACGGTACAGCCGACTGTGCCCGACCAAAGGACCGTTGCCCTCTGCACGGAGCCTCCGAGTTGCGTCCTATGCGGTGAAACCGGTCACCCCGCGAATTATAGAAGGTGCTCGAGAGCATCAAAATCCTCTTCTCCTAAGCTGTCGAAGCGTGCCCGCCAGCAAAGGGGAGCTCCGACTGCGAAACTCCCGGATCAACTCAGTCCCCAGAGACCGATTTCGTGGAACTTTTTGAACCACCTGACCCAGCTGACGTGTATAATACAATCAATAGCACGTTCCTGACGTTTTTCACCCCCCGTGCCTTCCGTATGGCACAGGAGATTGACGCGGCCACTAGGGCTGGAGACAATGCGTATCCGTGTCCTCGTGGAGGCGATTGGCGGCGGCGATCTCTCGCGTCCAGCCCTGGACCAGGCCATGGTATGGAGCGAGAGTGCATGGGTAGCCTTCGCTTCCTTCAGCGAAGCAGTGATACTCGCAAAGGCGGGAGGCGGCGCACGTGAGGGAGAAGCAGCACATGCGCCCTCAAGGCCGTATCCTTCGCAGAAGATGCCCTGGGCGTGGAGAATCCCAGGCTAATTCCCGGCCACCGCCCAATAAGCACAAAACTGCATTATAGGATGTCACAAAAGGTAACATCGGTAACTAGCATTTAGGAAGACTTATTCTAGTACACACGAACTGCAATAGCTGAAAATTACGTTTTTGCTTATATAATAACGCTATTATGCATAACAGAAGCAACATTGTAGTGTTGCAAGCGTTAATATAGGTAAACAGTTCTGTATTATACAGTTTTTAGCAATGAATAGTACTGTAAGCTGCAATTAAGCTTATTTATGGACTTAAACTAAGCCATTTTCTGAATTGAAGGCCACAAGTGTACCCTTAGATCGCTTACATTTTAAGAAAGAACACGTAAGCTACTATAATCCAATCAGTGTTTCTGTGACTTCAATTAACAATGATATAAGGCGTCTTGCTGCACATAGAACTGTGAACTTGTGGGAACTTTAATAGTGTTAATCAGCTTGTTATACGCAATCTTATAATAGCACTTATATGGCCCACATGATCACTATGGCCGAACTTATACGATGCTAAATTACAGCAAACTGCCATAAATGAGCTCACATGTAACCCATGATCCCGGTTAGTGCTCAATACTTGTACTAGCGTCGGCAATTAATCTACTAATGTAGTTTTATAAGATCTTGAAGACTTATTTTTCAGCGCCCCGTAGGTATTATCAGTTAATCGCCGCCAGCACTACGATTTTGCCCTATGTGGAAATATAAACGAAGAACTGGCGGAATACGCCGAAAAGTTAATGTTAGAATACTTAAGAATTATAAACAGAGACACAAATGACACAACAAGTTACACCTTTTGCGAATAATAGTTCAAGAGCGAATCGAATTTTAGAACGGGTGGGTTCCGTATCTGGAAATGTTGGACGAAGCTCTACTAGTATACATCGAATTATAAAAGATAGTGGTTACGTATCGTGCAGTAATGACACTGAAACATTGCAGGCCAGTGCTGGCGGCAAGTGCTCGGGCCAGTGCTGACAGCTAGTGCTGGTGGTTAGTGCTGCGGCTCAGTGCTGGCGGCCTATGCTGGCAGCTAGTGCTCGTGCCAGTGCTGGCGGCAAGTGCTCCGGCCAGTGCTGGCGGCGAGGGCTGCGTGCCATTGCTGGCAGCTAGTGCTGCGGGCAAGTGCTGGCGGCTAGTGCTCGGGCCAGTGCTGGTGGCAAGTCCTCGGGACAGTGCTGGCGGCAAGTGCTCCGGCCAGTGCTGGCGGCAAGGGCTGCGTGCCATTGCTGGCAGCTAGTGCTGCGGGCAAGTGCTGGCGGTTAGTGCTTGGGCCAGTGCTGGTGGCAAGTGCTCGGGCCAGTGCTGGTGGCAAGTCCTCGGGACAATGCTGGCGGCAAGTACTCGGACCAGTGCTGGCGGCAAGTGCTCGGGCCAGTGCTGGCGGCAAGTGCTCGGGCCAGTGCTGGCGGGAAGTGCTCGGGCCAGTGCTGGTGGCAAGTGCTCGGGCCACTGCTGGCGGCAAGTGCTCGGGCCAGTGCTGGCGGTAAGTGCTCGGGCCAGTGCTGGCGGCAAGTACTCGGCCCAGTGCTGGCGGCAAGTGCTCGGCCCAGTGCTGGCGGCAAGTGCTCGAGCCAGTGCTGGCGGCAAGTGCTCGGGCCAGTGCTGGCAGCTAGTGTTGGTGGCTAGTGCTGCAGGCCAGTGCTGGCGGCCTATGCTGGCGGCCTATGCTGGCGGCTAGTGCTGGCGGCTAGTGCTAACGGCTAGTGCTGGTGGCCTATGCTGGCAGCTAGTGCTCGTGCCAGTGCTGGCGGCAAGTGCTCGGGCCAGTGCTGGCGGCTAGTGTTGCGGCCCAGTGCTGGCGGCCTATGCTGGTGGCTAATGCTACGGGCCAGTGCTGGCGGCTAGTGCTGCAAGCCAGTGCTGGCGGCTAATGCTGCAGGCCAGTGCTGCGGGCCAGTGCTGGCGGCTAGTGCTGCGAGCCAGTGCTGGTGGCTAGTGCTGCGGGCCCGTGCTGGCGTGCTGGCGGCTAGTGCTGGCGGCTAATTCTGGCGGCCAGTGCTAGATGTTGCATCAGAAACCGTGAAGTTCCTGCAGGAGCAGGAAGACTCAGGAGAGTGCTACACAATTTTTTTTTAAATCCATCTTTCTATATCTCTGATCTGAAATCCTAAGTCCCGAGTTCTGGGATTTGTTATCATGTTTTTGTATAGGTCTTTTAATGGTGCATAAGAAAACGTGGAGTTCCCACAACTGAGTTCTACTCAAAAAAAAATTTCATCCATTTTTCTAAACCACTGATTTAAATCCAGATATTAACAATCTTAGACCTTCACCCATGCTCTGCTGATGCCTGAGTCAGAGTTCTGGTATTTGTTAGCATGTTTTTGGATAGGTCTTTCAATGGTGCATAAGAAACCGTGGAGTTTCTACCTGAGTGCTACTCAAAAATTGTTTTGATCCATCTTTCTAAACCACTGATTAAAATCCAGAATTTAACTATCTTAGATCTTTAGCCATGCTCTGCTGATACCTGATTCAGAGTGTTGGGATTCTTTTGCATTTTTTTGGATAGGTCTTTTAATGTTGCATCAGAAACCGTGGAGTTTCTGCTCCTGAGTGGTACTCAATTTTTTTTTTGATCCATCTTTCTATACCACTGATTATAATCCTAAGTATTTCTGTCTTAAATATTTACCCATACTCTGCTGATACCTGAGTCAGAGTTCTGGTATTTGTTTGCATGTTTTGGATAGGTCTTTTAGCGGTGCATAAGATAGCGTGGAGTTCCTGCTCCTGAGTGATACTCACATTTTTTTTTATCCATCTTTCTATACCACTGATTAATATCCTGAGTTTTTCGGTCTTAAATATTTACCCATGTTCTGCTGATACCTGAGTCAGAGTTCTGGTATTCGTTTGCATGTTTTGGATAGGTCTTGTAGCGGTGCAGAAGAAACCGTGGAGTTCCTGCTCCTGAGTGTTATTAAATTTTTTTATTGACCAATCTTTCTAAATTAAAATCCAGGTTTTATCTTTACCCATGTTCTGCTGATACCTAAGTCAGAGTTCTGGGTTACTTTTGCCTGTTTTAGTATAGTTCTTTTATAGTTGCAACATGAAACGTGGAGTTTTATCTCCTCAGTTGTAGTTAAACTTTTTTTATCATACCAACTTAATCACTCAATGAAATCTAGATTTCTTGTAATCTAACTTTTTCGTAAGGGTCTGCTGATAATTTTCAGAGAAAACTGCGTTTATTTAGTTTTTTCTGTGCCCGGGGGTCTTGGCTTAGTCCATAGAATCTACGAAAAGCTACTAATTTACCAGGCGCCTCTTTTAACAAAATGATTTTCTTTTTCTTGTAGCGGGTAACATTATCTTTTTTTTAATTTCATGACTTAGGTCGGCAGAACTATTCCGGAAAAGTATTAGGAACTATGGAACTCACCACTGTGTGCCAAAATCAGTTTTAAAATTGTAATTTTGGAAAAATGATCTGCTAACAGAAGTTCGCAGAGCATATTTTCATTCGACCGTTTTTCAAGCAAAAATGCCTGAACTATTTTTTTTAAGTATAAGGAACTCCAGAACTCATCCGCATGCGAATAGAACTCACATTATATTTTGCTCTGCTGGGAAATGATCTGCCATGAAGTTCATCTACATAATCCTCCAGCAATGTGCTAAGAGGATTCAAGGCTAGGCAGAACCAAAGCGGACTCAAACTGTTGCCCTGAAATATGCCTCCCTCGATCCTTATCGGTCCGCTATTTCTCTGGATATTTCGAAATCCTGGATAGCGAAGGACTGTCCTCCATTGCCCCATACATGACATCAGGAAGGTTCGCAGAGTTGCATCTACTTTATATAATTCCAGCACCCTCCTGAGCCATGTATGTGGCACCGAGTCATAGGCCTTCTTATAGTCTATCCAACATGTCGAAAATCCTTTCGGGAACGACGAACCTGTTGGCTAATGGCCATATCAATGAGTAGCAGCTCCTTAGTACCGCGGGACCCGTTCCGACATCCATTTTGAGAGGCAGACATGATAGAGTTGGTGTCTACATGATTGTTAATTATTGCTCTCAAAATGGATGTCAGAACCTTATAGACCGTCGGTAGACAAGTGACCGGTCTATAATTTTTGGGGTCCGCCGTACTACCTGATTTATGGAGCAGGTGGGTTATCCCTGTTGTTAAGAACTGGGGCAGCGACCCTGACTCTAAGGCTGACTGAAACTGGAATGCCAAGCAAGCGTGTGACCTTTGGAGCCATTTGATCCAAAAGTTGTGCGGCCCGTCCGGCCCTGGAGATTTCCTGTTAGGCAACGGACGGACTGCATGAGCTACATCTTGGGGGCTGATGGTAAGTACCCATTTCTGGTATTTGACCACACGCTCGCTCGATCTCCCTAGCCCAATCACCTTCGGTGTGATTGACAGGCACCGACCAGATGTTTCGCCAGAACAAACACATGGCGTCGTCATCCGGCAGGTGCGTGTCAGTCACACCTTGGTACGGTCGCTCCCAAGCTCTGTAAACTCACCTTTCATCGCTTCGGAATGTGCGATTCTGAGTGTACCGCTCCACTCTCCGCCTGTACCGACGAATACGGTTTGCCCATGCACAGATCTTCTGCTTCAGGAAGTCGATACGCTCCGTGACGCGGGTTAAATAATCTCGAGAACTAATATCAGTCCCGGAAAACGCCCCTCCTCACGAAGCGCATCACTCTAGGGCGAGTATTGCCCTCCCTGAAGCAGATAAGCTTGCCGATGAATGTTCTAGCCTCATCGATACGATCATACGACGCTCAATCCTGCACTGCCAAGCTGGTACGTGGTGGCTTTGGTCGTGGAGCTCTGTCAATGTTGGGAAATCGAACATGAGCTGCACGGCATGCCGCTACAGCTGCACAGTACAAGATTGAGTTGGTATCGGCGAGATCTTTGCTACCGTCAACTAGATAGTCGGGCCACAGATTTTTATTTGTATTATTATTAGCTTATCAATACGGGAAGCATAGCTAAATCATAAAAAGTACTAATATTAATCATTTATACTTAGTGGTATAGACAATTAGCTCAGTGTCGGTTTTATCATCATAGCGTCGGTAGTTTTTGGTAATCAGTGGGTCGCGAGTTCGATCTCCAGATAAATTTAAATTGGGTTATGATATTCGTAACAGTGGATTTCGATACCAAGACTTTCGTACTAGCGATAGCGTACCATTCGAACAGTTCTTCGAATGAGCGTGTTCGCGATAACGTCATTCGATGTGGCGATTTTCGATTCAATGTGTTTTCAAACTGGCGTACCACTAGTAATTTTTTTCGAATAAGCGTGCTTCGCAATAACGTCATTCGAAACTTCATATCACTGCCTTATGCTACAGTTATCGCTGTCGTAATCGCGAACGTACTGTAGGTGTAGGTACCTAAGTTTTTGATTTCGCAATGAGGCCACACAGCTCCGAGCAAAAGCCCGAGCTCTTAAAATGTTACAATGTTTATAATCATTTCTACTGTGGTCGTGAAAACTTTGTTACTTACACGCTCATCCAAAAAGACAACGAAAATTTGAGGAGTGGTTCTCGGGGTGATGTAGGTAACCAAATAACATAAACGGGTAGACACACCAGACGTATAAATAACTGTGTAAAATAAATCCACGGATCTCTAAAACTTATGCAGAGAGTTTAGTGGTCCACTGATGATTACCTACGAAATTTGCGTACATGTTACCCATTATCAAACTTTACATGAATCTGTGGCTGACTTGTTTCACACAAGGACTACTCGTATCAGCTCGTTACTGATTTTATGTACCACGAAAGGGTACTTAAACAGCCTATACCATTTAATTGTGATTAATACAGTGCACATTACTTGTCTGCCATTTTTTAGCTTTTAACCTATGGAATAAAACATATTAACAATTTATCTTTGTTTAATCAACGAAAATAACAACTTTAATTGAATAGAAAATCTAATGATTTTATACAAAAAAAAAACTTATTGTCAAATTACAAATGAAAAATAAAAAGATTTCTTTTCTCCTAATATATCATCAACAGAGGTCGGAGTAGGTAGATTGCTTTAAGGTCGTTGACATCAAACGTAGAGGATAATATGGATATGCCTCCAAAATACCGGAACTACATATTTATTGTGATATTTGTTCCGGAATTTTGAAATTATCACAAATTTGTGTTTAAGGTGAAAAACGTATTAATAATATCAATCTACGCTACCAGTGTTAGCTAATGGTGAAAGAAATCAGTATTTTATTTTATACAAAAATACCTTGGAATAGTTACACCGTATTTTGACCCTTACTGTTGAATTAGAAATGACGCTTGACAGTATGAGACAAAACTTAGACAGGGCTTTTTGTTTCTTTATCTCATGTTCATCTATGTTCACAACGCATTGACCGCACGCAACGACCAATCAGAAGCAAGTATCCTGTATGACTCATTGGGTGTTTGTTAGAACAAAGCGCGCGCGCTGTGTTCCAGGTATCGCACTCGCTTACCTCGGTTCGTAGAGTGCGCTCCTGATTTGTGAAATTCCTGTGTTGTGTAAATAATAATCTCACCCTGGCTTGTTTATTGATTTCTGGTACCTTCTTAAAACGACGAATTTGGCTTGTATATACGGACATCGATTTGTTTTTAAATTGTATCTCTACTTCAAGTTATTTCGCTTCAGGTAAGCTTTAATAATTTTGGTATGTTTTAGGCCTTTTTTAAAGAATAATGTTAACATTGTTACATTTTTAGTCTCATATCCGATTGATAATCTTCCTATTCACGCGATAAATCATAATTTGTTTTTAATACATATTGTAGCTAATTGTAATATGTAAAAGTTGATTTACTAGACGTTTATGTATCGTTCTCTCGGAACCCGGGTTATGCAACTGTTCAGGTTAGTTAACTGCTAGTTTCAACAAATATCACTTTAGCAACATCTTAATTGTTTTAGGAGAATCTTTCACGCAAACATGGCTGGCGCAAACGTCAAGGCTGAAACAGTACAAAAGTGGATAATCGGTCATCCCGAGCTAATTTACGATCACGCTAGCCGATCTCTATATTGGTCGAAGTGTGAGAGCCACTTGAAAATTATAAATAAAGGCAATATCATAAGACACATCGAAGGCGCAGTACATCAAGGAAAATATAAGCGTCCGAATGAGGAGTTTTAAGGCTTCTTCAAACAGCCGCGACGCCACAGCGTGACGCGACACATGTAGAACAATTTCCATTAAGTTTTCATAGAAATTGTTCTACGAATGTCGCGACGCGACCGTCGCGTCGCGCTTGTCTGCACGAGCCTTTACTTCGACCTTATTAAGTTCCTGATCCTGTGCAACATTCCCTGGATGCAAATGAAAAACCCGGCGTTCAAGGAGTTTTTTCAAAAATATATGTGGAGTACTTGTTGTTGTGTTTGTAGTGATAGAAAAGTGCCCGATGAATCACAGTTACGTAAAGTTTATTTAGATAAGTTTTATAAGAACAAAATTAATACTATTTATGAAAATAATAAAAATGAGAAACTATGGATATCGTTGGATGAGACCACAGATTTTTTAGGTAGAAATATAGTCCATTTCTTAATAAAGCCACTGCATCCTAATAATAATTCAAGCCGGCCTTATTTGATTGCTTGTAAAATGTTAACGGTGGTAAATGGTCAAATAATCGCGCAATTTGTATTGCAATGTCTAGAAAATTTATGGCAAGATTCTTTTGAATCAAAAGTTTACAATGTCTTATTGTTCTGCACTGACAGTGTAGCGTACATGCTGTCTGCAGGGCGAAATTTAAAAGCATATTTACCTGAAATAAAACATGTAACATGTTTGGCGCATGCTCTTCATCGTATATCAGAGAACGTAAGATCAGAATATAACGATGTTGATATTTTAGTAGCAAATGTTTAAAAAAAAATTCTAAAAGCCCCGAACAGAGTAAAGAGTTTAAAAGAAAAATATCCTGACCTACCACTGCCTCCGCAACCAGTAATTACAAGATGAAGTACTTCGTTGGAAGCAGCATTTTACTACGCTCAACACTTCGAAAAAATAAAAGATGTTCTAAACAACTTCAACAGTACTGGTTCAATAGCCATTCCCAATGCAAAAAATATTTTAGAAAAACCAAGTTTACAGGAAGATTTAAAATATATTGAAGAAAATTACCGTATTATTCAAGTAGTTCTAAAAGAGTTACAAAATCAAAAATTATCCATAGTTGATTCACTTTTAATGTTTGACCAAGTGAGAGCTACCATTAACGAGTGCAACAGTGACAATATTAACAATAAATTAGAATATGTTATGGAACGAAATCCGGATTTAGACACAATTAGAGAATACAGCGAAAGTATTGAAAAAACGTAGCAAATAATCTGATAACTTATTTTAAATTTGCTCCATTGACGTCTACAGATGTTGAACGATCATTTTCCACATATAAATGGATATTATAGACGTCAAAAGGAATACTTTAAAATTAGAAAATATTGAAAAAATATGATTATTTATTTTAATTGTATTAACGTTGAAAGCCAAAATATGGAAATTGTATCCGATGAGGATTAAACATAATTTATTTATGTTTTTGTTTAATTAAAAATAATTGTTCATTGAATTCAATCAATCATTCATATAATAAACGATTTTTTAGCCTATCTGTATGTTTTTTATTTTATTTTATTCCATAATTCCAATTCCGGAACTTTTTCCGGTACTTCCCGCACATTATGGATAAAATGGCATGTCCATATTATAATATATTGACGCAAGTATATAAAATCAATCTACCTACTCCGACCTCTGATCATTAACATTTTATGCTATAATTTTCAGGTAAACAGTGATATTTTGCGAGCGCGTGAAAATGTTCGCTTATATTTATATAGTATTTGACAATAAACTCTCTTTCCCATTCGAATTTTACACACATGGACGAAAAAGCATAACAATATTTGCCTATTTCACCAGAAAACGTCGCGTCACAAAATGGTTCTCACAAACAACGTATCAAAATCATACTTATAAAGGAGTAGGGTAAAATGTTGTTCACAATTTTGCCATATTTTGCCATATTTTTAAAGCTTCTTTGGAGTTGAAAATTCACAAATTTTCAACTCCAAAGAAGCTTTAAAAATATCCTGGTGTGTACTTTGTTCTGAAAAATTGGTAACAAGGACTCTATTAATCGGCCATTGTGCTGTATAAGGTAACACATACTCTAATAATCAGTCAATGTTCAGCTCTTGGGGCGACTGACACCTCTAATAATGCTCAAATAATGCTGATATAACGCAACTAGTTCCAATTATTCAGTTAACAGCTGTTTAATTTGTGCCCAAATCAGAGTTATATAAGCTGAGACAGCGCCTCTATTGCTCTTATTCAGCAGGCTTGTACAGCTTAGTATTCTATTGTGGACAGTGATTCAGCTTATATACAGTGCTTTTGTGTTACTTGGGTACGCGCGGGGTTGCGGATGGCGAGTAATGGGTAGCTCACTGTCCGGTAGGGACCAAGCCCGGGTCGACGGCACGTTGTGTTCCACTCGCGCCTCAAAGACATGTCAGTACCAACTTGTGGGGCCCGCAAGGGCCGATGCCTGCCAGGGGTGCGGGTTGTTCGAAAGAGATACCGCGGCCCCTGGCACACAGGCAACTGAGGTAACACGGGTGGGTTTTAGTCAGTAAAAGTCTGACACGCCCTCCTGCTCCACCCAGAGCGGGAGAAGTCATTTGATGATATCCCAACCAAAAAAAGCACTAGGTCTTTGGTATTTATAATGATTTTAAGTATTTAGAATTGAACATTTACTCTTAAAAAAAAACATTTAATCGTACTATGTAATGCAAATAGAAAATAATTGACGGTATTTCGATTTTTATAAGTAAATATCAAAATTACTGTAAAAAAAAATAGCATACAAACTGGAAAATACCAACGATCTAGTGCTTGGCTGAATAAAATGTTTACGTCTGTTTGTATTTAATGAAATAATTCCGAAAAACTGCAATTAATGCGCCGTTGCCAGCCCGCGAGGGAAGAACAGTCATTGACTGCACGCATTAAGGCTAAAAAAGGTTTACCTTAGCCATTTTGAAGGTCGGAATACGCAAGTCACTTCTCGAAATACAACAAACACGCAAAACACTTTCAAAATTCTTGAAAAAACTTGTTATAAGAATAACAAGTTTGTTTTGAAAGTATTTTGCGCACTGTTGTTGACGTAGCTTCTCGTTTGTTTTTGTTTTGAACACTTACTTTTTAATACAATGTTTTAGGACTTTAAACTAACTAACTAACTAAACAAATAAATACAAAAACACAAGGAGACTTAGGCGTCAAAGTATTCGTCCGCATCGCTGTCATCAGGAAACGTGCCCAGAAGACTGGCAGCATTGCCACGTTGAATGGCAATGCTAATCCTTTGGCCAAAGAATGACCCAGCCCTCTGGTCACGTGAAGTGTCGACCAGCCGGCGAGAAATTTCCTTAAAAAGGAGACGTGCACTCGGGCCCCATGACCCGAGCGTTTCGACCCCAAACGGCGCAAAAATGTAATTACCAATAAGGTTACAGTATTTACGCCGCTTGAGGGTCTCAGCAGCCGCAGCTGATAATAATAATAATAATAATTTAAACCAAGCGGTCCACGTGGATGTTAAAGAAGTGACAAGCTGCTATAGGTACTTATATCGTAACTGTTCAGTTTTATCTCGGCACCTTCCCATCGCCGAGATTTTATTTCTCAAGTTACTGCCAAGGCAGAGATAATAATAGCGCCTCTAATTAGAGCGATTCAAGGGCTTGTCTGTGAAAGTTCCATAAAAATATCTTTCACTTTGTCCTCTATATACTAGTCTTTATAAACGGTGACTTCAACTCATTTTTTTTTTGGTTATTCTATTAGTTACGTCACAGAAAAAAAACTGACGAAAAATTAATATTTGTAGTCACAGGACTTGAAAGATTATCACAGGGTGTCACTTTTTGAGATTTATTTTTGAATCCATAAAATTTGAAAAGTACATGACCAAGATTTTTTTTTTTTATATTATTCTAATAACTGTCACGACTTGGCCTATTGCCCGATTTCGGCTTGACGTTGATTTCTGGGACCGGTTGTATACTGATGCTGCATATCCAATTATTTAATGTCTACCTAACAATTATTTTTATGACAGGGTACCGAGATGAGAATGTCTCGTGGGGGTGATTAATAAATTCATGGGTGCCGAAATGGGACTAAGCCGTCGTAACTAATACAAGCCAATTTAATCATTTTTGTGCGTGATAAAAGCGTGTTCTTTACTTTTTTTTACATTATATATGGTCATCAAAAGAGTTAAGAAACCAGGTTCGTCGGATATTTTTGAAGTTTAGTAAGAAACCGATGGATGTTTTCGAATCAAATTTATTTTATTTCATAGAAAACAAACAGTTTATTTATCAAATTAAATTTCATTCGGAAATATCCATCGGTTTGTTACTAATAAACTACGACCACCCGACCCGACCGACGACCTTAGCGAATTATCTCTTTTGTTGACTGTACATATGGTATATGATGTAAGATACAAGTAGGTTAGAAAAGGGTAACTAGTTGAAATAAAGAACTGGTAATGAGTGGTTGGAAGTGATCGTCTTTTTTAACTTTTTCTTTGTTAAATTTAATTAATTATGCAGTTTTAGATAGGACTTGTAGATGGTGTAGCTCCAAGTGCGATTTTTAAGGTCGTGTTCAGTTAGATTCGCTATTCTATTAAGTTTCACATCATAAACGATCGAAACATTAGAGCACCTAAGTATAGGTCATTCCAGCTTCGGGTCTTGCGGACCATGTGCTTCCGAGGATGCTCTGCCGAAGGTGCACAGACTGGTGCTGAGAGGTAATTCGATATCACACTACCAGCAGGAATGGTTTACATTTTTACAGTTCAACAACAGTCAATGCGTTTTTACGTTATGGAGCAGATAAATATTTTCTAACATATGAAGCAATGCGTTAGCAATATCCTTTAAAATGTGATTGATCGTGTGTTACCTAATTAGGGTGTTGGCAATATTTCGAAACGCCTTAAGATAACCGGAACTGTGTGAACAAAGCTTAGTGCTTACATTACGCAGTAAAAACCGACAGTAGGTAAATTAAATAATATACAGGAAAACTAAATAGATAAAGGTATTTCCTTCGCTCAATTACATTTGAGACACTTGTCATACATTAAACTCTTAAATATAATAATAGTCGTCGCTTCCTCGTGCTCCGAAGGTTGTATGTTAACCACACCGTGAACTATGCGGACCCTGCTGTTCACCACAGTAAAATTAGTGCGGGCTGCAAGACGGCCGGACGGAGGAAAAATGTATATATAAATCGTTGCGCATTTTCTGAAGTCTGATACGCGAGGCGGCGTGCGCGCACACCATGTCCCTATCCTTCCTTTGATCTACACGTACTTTTGTTCCAAGTTTCCTGTTAAAAGTAACAAAATGTTTGTGTGGTTATTGTTGCTGGTTCTTGTGTTGTGGACGGTGACGTTTTGGCTTAGGAGAAGGCACATGAATAAGCTGGCCTTGGCTTTACCGGCTTCTAATGATGAGCTGCCTGTGATTGGGATAGCGCACAAGCTGGTCGGGAATACTGAAGGTGAGTTTGTGACATGATGACGGAAGGGCATATTGTTATCTGAGTTACCGCTATTTGCACTAATTATTAACTTTCAAAATACTTAATTAGTAATAATCGTTTAAACGTTTTCTGGAAAACATGTATTTTTTAATGATAACGATATAATATGATACCTACTTATTTGGTGTAAATTGGCAAAAAAAAAAGATTTAAAAGAACTTAAAAAAAAATTAAACGTTTTCCGGAAAACATGTATATTTTTAAAGAATGTTATATAATTTAGTTACGAAAATTGGCAAAAAAAATATAATTTAAAAAACCCGAAAAAAAAATTATACAACGAAGTAGGTATTTAGATTTCTGCATCGTAACTTAATTAAATCAAACTGGATAAAGTTTATGTTATTATTACAATGTAAAATAACCAATCCTTAAAATTACTAACTAACTAGTAGGTACTAAGATGAGTTCAGTGTTTCCTACCCAACTACTTCAGAAGAAAGACCGAAACAAAATTAGAGTCACTTTTACAATCCAGACATAATCTTGGTCAGGCCATGTTTAATAGGCTGACTTACAATAACTTTTATTTTAACGGCCTATTGCTATTAATGGAAACAATAAGTCAGCGGCAAGTCTAAAAAGTACTTCTAATGTTAGGTCAGGCTCAGGTTACGTTTCTAAATTTTATAGATACCTGAATTATATCTTTATCTGGAGCACAATTATTGACCACGATACGCTTTCGAGATTGACTGCAAACTTAGTCATTCGAGGCCAAAGGCCGCACTTTTCTTATTTGTCTTCTCTGAACCTAGCATCGTTTATTTGTGCCACATATAATATAACTATCAGGATCCTAAAACGCAACAAATATTCGACGATAGATCATAATAAGGTCTTTTATATTCAGCTAATATGTGGTGTCGTAACTTAGCCCTAACAGGAAAATAATAGTTTAAAAACTAAAAAAACACGCTTTAAAAACCAAACTAAAATAGTAGAAAATAATTTAATTCTATTAAAAAGCGTGGGGTGCTTTTTGAGGTATTTTTATAATCAATTAATAACAAACACCCCACGCTTTTTAATAGAATTACATTATTTTCGACTTTTTAGTTTGGTTTTTAAAGCGTGTTTTTTAGTTTTTTAAACTATTATTTATTTACTATTTTTAGTTCTGCTTACCACAAAAGCGTGAATTTGAAGTTTTTATTTTTATTTAAAAAAAAAATTAATTGTCATCGGTCCTCGATAAGTCTACAAAGTTTAAATGAAATCTGACCTGAAGTTTGAAGTGGGTCAAAATCGCGCTCTAAGGAGTCGGTTACAAACAAACATACAAGTGAAGCTAATATAAAGCGTGTAAAAAGTACACATTTGTGTATAACAAAAAAAAAAAATCGTCTGCATTTCGTTAACTTCTTCCCTCTTCAACTGGTTTTTTGCAGTAATAATCTTCGAAACCTGTCTCACTGGTGTTTACTTAAATATATTTGCGTGGAATTATGTCGCATTCTGTAACAAATAACAAATACTTAAGAACCATATATTATAAATGAATAAAAATTACAACTTTATGAAGAGAAGTAGTATTCTTTTAATAATTTTGGCTACTCTTTTTTAAATTCCTTGTTAAGTGTACAGCTCTGACGTGCGTGCTATTATATCTAAGCAAGCCGTTATAGCAAAAAATCTTAGTAAGTGAAATTCCAATGAGGTTAAGTTAAAAAGTAAGAATGCTCCAATTCCACAAACTTTACCTAAGTAGTAGAAAAAAACTAAGGATTTTTTTTCAATTTTACAAAAATCACCACTAAATTAGGGTCGTCCTTGCACACACACTCGAGGATTCTCGTGTTCAGTGACCGCGCGCCCCGCGTCTTTTTACCCCAAAATTTACAAGCTTACTTGTAGAGATTATGTAACTTTTACATTTACAAAATTATTGCTTGCCTTGTAATTATTTCATTCTCGCTGCTCTCAAAATGGTGGCGAAAACATCGTGAGCAAACCGGCATAACAAAATAGGTTAGTCTTCTGCCTACACAAATATTATGGTGATATACATGGGGTCTTAAGTAGTTGTCGGCTTTCAGATATCATGAATGAACTGCAACATTTAAGCTACGAGAGCATGAAAAATGAAGGAGTAATTAGAGCTTGGTTGGGACCTAGATTATTCTTCAGTGAGTATTACTTTATAGTTTGTGCAATATTTATAAACAAACTTTTTCCACCTAATATAGTATTCAGGGTCAAATTAAATTAGCTGGCAATCGTTTACCCACGTGTTCGGTATCGATATGGAAAAAGAATAGAACAAAAAACAAAAAAAGAACATCATTCGATAGGTGCCCTTCAATGTCCGAAATCGATCAGCTGTTTCGTAATTTTTCGTGGAAAATAGATATTTTTATCGAATTTCCAAACAACCATAACATAATCGTTTGGTTACCTTAATGTACATGTGAGTGTAATTTTAAGTTTTGAACAAAATTGGAATTTAAAAAAATCATCTTTTATGTTATTTCATTCGTTCGATATCGATACCCAACACCTGAGTAAAGTATTGCTAGCTATTTTAATTTGACCCTGTATATTTTCTACCACACTGCACACACTATTTTAATTGCTTTCACCTGGAGAAACCCAAGACCCTCTTGGGTTCCTGCTTTGTATCACTTCTTGTATCAATATAAAGTATTGTGAAAAAATAAGTAAGTAAGAAAGTACATTTATTATGACACGTTTTTTGACACCTTAGCACAACAAATAAAATAAAACAAAAAAAAATGAAAAAAATAAATAAAATGATCCTTGTTAAACTAACGAAAGTTTTTTTTATACAGTCGTAGTTGATCCCGTTGATCTCGAGATGGTTTTGAAGACTTGCATGGAAAAGGACGATCTCCACAGGTTTCTTAGAAAAGTTCTTGGTAATGGCGGAATATTTGCTCCAGGTACGAACACTATTTTTAATTACGGCAACTATTATTTATTAAAGATGAGTAAGACACAAATGTGGACGAGCTGATTAGAAACAGACTTTTCAAAATGACTGCAATTTTACAGAAATTAACTCTGCTCACTGGTGGCTTTGAATTAACTGGACACCACAAACCTAAAAAAGTCAAAAATAAAGTTTTATTAAAGCACTAGCTTTTACCAGCGGCTTCGCTTCCGTGGAGATCACAAATTATCCCACGAGAACGTAGGTTATAAACTATCTGTGTGCCAAATTTCATCCCAATCCGTTCAGCCGTTTTTGCGTGATTGAATAACAAACATCCATACAACCTTTCACATTTATAATATTAGTAGGATAAGGTTTCTTAAGTTAATTGCTTTAGTCGGTCTTATTTACTGTTGCTATGTTGGATATTCAGTTTGATACCCTCAAAATGATCATACAATGTGTAATTTTAATTTATGTTCGCACAATTCGTCAAAATGTAAGGAACAGCTGATTTTATTTTCGCGATTTCAGGTTTGGGCCCGTAGTAAACGTTGTTCATAATTATGAGTACAATGACCCCTTATGAGGTTAACGGTGATTAAAATTACACCTTGTATATAAATTTACAAATTATCCAAAAAAGAATCAAATGTTCCCTAAATTTTGACCGCGTAGTATTGCACTTTTCTATGAAACAGCAGATTTTTTTTTTTGTAGAACCTACGAAAAATTTCTGCTCTGGCGGTCTAGATAGATATGCCGAATTCATGGTTACAGTTTACGCACGGGTTAAACATTTATTCAGTATAGATTAGCTTTGACCTTTGTTTTAGGGCTACGTTGTTTATAATGTGAAAGTTTCTTTGTACATAATGGGTCATAATGAAACATGACTAAAATCTCAATAGCTATAATAGTAACATTATCAATGTTAATGAGTCCATATGTCCTCCAGTCACGTCTGTTTAAAAATGTCCCACCTAAAGAACAAATGCGAGCGAATTCGTAATAATTCGGTGGTAGAACAATAAGGAAAATAATATTAGCAGTGACACGCAGGCACTAACAACAGAATATTTCGTAACTGAGCCAGAAATGACATAAAAATTCCAACAACAAGGTAAATCAGGCTGTGTCGTAAACTTGTGATGCGTCATGATGACGGTGGAAGGATCACAGATGCTAGTGATAAAACCATGCCAAAAACTTCTTCTAAATTACGTCAGACTACAGGACTTAGCTATGAGTATGCAATGAAGAGTAGAGTCCATTCGTTCTTACTAAATGCGCATAGGTATTAGGGTACAAGGAACTTGTTGTTAAGTGTCCCATTATTGATGGAACAGCAGCACTTTTACACAAAAATAAGTTCCCAATTTACACAAAAACTTACAGAAGTTTATATTTTCTATTCTGAATATTTTTAGATTCCCAGAAACTGTGGATCATATCGTGAGGGTTTCAAGGGACTAAGTCTCTCTAAGTCCGTCAACGAAAAACAGGGTCCATTCGAAAGTAGTTCAAAACGTCGGAGTGAACCCTACTCTCGATTATTTATTTTTTTTGGACGTGCACATCGAGGGTAGGGAACGCCATCGATCAAGTCGTGGTGTTAAACATACTTAGCTCGAGCCCTGGCCCCAAACTGGAAAATGGGTGATACGGAGTAGGAAACGCCGTCTTGCGCCGTAACTTCGACCGAAACTAAGGGGATTTCGTGCTTGAGTCTACTCAAGCACGAAAGCCCTTGCACCGATAATCTATTTAATTTTTGGCAAGGTGCGAATACCTATCATAATTTGGCAGCAATAATACTTAACACCTTGGACTGACAGACAAATAAGCACGTTATGTCGAGTAAAACATTAACTTTCACCTAAAATAGAATCGGCACGATGAATCATAATTTGTGTTATGTAACACTATGCAGTGCTAATTTATCGGCCCATCATGGGTGCAACAGTGACCTTATCCTTCAAACATTATGGGTAGTGCAATATTTATACAGTCTATTTTTGTGAAAAGCTTACCGTTAGATGCTAACTGTTGCAAGTCATCCAGGTGCCAGTGACATTATGTTCACTCTCACTCTCTACATCCGTATCACTGATGAGTGACGTATCATCTTGCTAGACGTGTGTTACGAGTAGGTTAGAGGCAGTCTTGAATTCATGATGTTTATAAAAAATATACACCGTGACATTTTAATCGTCTTACAACGGCAGCCCACTTCATGTATGCAATGACTACTAATCATTTATTTAAAAAATATGTATATATTTTTGAACATTTGCATAATTTAAAAAATGAAAATGTCATTCACTAAGATGCATGACGTAGTTCGAAACACCCTGTTATGGAGATGGAATTAATAATGGAATGTAATAGTAGGTAGGTAGATACATCTTCTACCGTTTTACTCGTAAATATTATTATCAGGGAGGGTGTTGAATAATTCTAAAGCATTATTTATTTTTGTTTAATTGTGTCCTTAATTATGTTTTAATCGCGCTTAGAGGTATTTTATGTCGGATACATTGAGTGGACCACCTTTGTAAGACGACTAAAATGTCACGGTGTATTTATATAAATTAATATTTTAAATAGATGTTTTTTGATACTTTGTATGTTTGTTTGTTTGGTTCGCTTTCACTCTAAAACAGCTAGAGGGATTGGAATGACATTTGGCACATGCGTGGACCATGATCGGGGTTAGAACATAATATACTTTTAATCCCGATGTTCCCACGATATCGAGATTTATGTGGGTGAATCCGCAGGGTGCAGCTAGTGTGCAATAAATCGCCTACGTAGGCTGTAACATGTTACACGCTACACTCTGCATCACTAGCGACGCAGATAAATTAGACAGGCAAATTTTAAGGAGCTTTGTACAGAATATACAACATTATTTTTAGTACATGCGAAACCTGAATATAGTTTGTTCAGAATAAGTACTTAACTGAATAGATTCCAATATTTTTCACACCATTTTATATATTTTCCCAAAAAAGTTTTGCAAGTGTGATGGAAAATGTTATCACCAGTTAATTACAATATAATCACCGTACGGTTAGGTACCTACTGCCTAATTATTATATTAATAGCTAAATAGCTAACTAGAAAGCTAGTTAGCTATAAATTTGTGATTTTTCATGATACAGTTTTGTAATTTTGTACATAGATTTTTTGCATAAAAATACTAGACACGTGTTTCGGGTTTCACATTATATACTAAAACTAGGGTTGTATGGCCTCCCTCTTCGAAATTTATCGCTTTCGGAGATAAGATAAATCTAATCTGTGTTATGTCATCAGGCGTGATCGAGGTCAAGAGCAGGCCCATTTAGTAACAACAAAATTTAAAAAATGTTTGTCACACTAGAGGAATAATTTAATTAGGTATACTTAACTTATGTAATTTTCTGTACAAACCTTTGACGAATTATCTGAAGTTTTTTAATCTTACCACTACTTTACGTTCTTGATACGATAGAAGTCGTTTTAAGATGAAAAGTTATTAAGGTTCCAAATTTTACTGTTTACTGAAATATTTTTTTCCAAAATGCAGTTTCTATCTGGCGTCGCCGTAGGAAGATCTTAGTGCCAGCCTTCAGCCCTAAGATAGTCGAAGGCTTTGTCCATGTTTTCGCTGAACAGAGTGAAAAGCTGGTGAAGCAACTGAAGAATACTGCCGGCACTGGAAAGTTCAGCATCTGGCCCTTCCTAAGCTCCTACACTCTGGATTCTGTGTGTGGTAAGTTCGATGAATTTTATCCCGAAATAGTGACGACTTGGTAGAGCCTACTCATAACTAGCAAACCCGTCTGATATAGAAAGCATTGAACTTATAACTTGGTAATTACATAAATATTCCGAAATACTAAAACATAAATCCGGAGCAAATAATACCTACAATTTGAGCTTTCGGAAAATCGGATTTACAATAAGTATTGAAATGAAAAATAGCATAATTATATATATACCTACCGTGACATTTTAGTCGTCTTACAACGGCAGCTCACTTCATGTATCCAATGAATACTAATCATTTATTAAAAAAAAAAATGTTTTTGGACATGAATAATATTTTTTTTTTAATATATCATTCACTAAGACGCATGATGTAGTTTTGAACACCCTAGATGGAATGATTGATGAAATGTAATGGTATTATGGCAGGCAGGTAGAAATCTTCTACCGTTTGATACGTAAACATTATTAACAGGGAGTAGTTTCGTAATTCTAAAGCATTATTTATTTATGTTAATTAATGGTAACAATTTTTGAATCGCGCCTGTAGGTATTTTATGTCGGATACATTGAGTGGACCACCTTTGTAAGACGACTAAAATGTCATGGTGTATATTGTGTTCCGCGGGTCAATTGCGTAAGACACTGTCATTAGGACTACCTTTAATTTTGACATAACAACAACATTCATTGCGAACACAATAGCGTATTTTACTTTATATGAGAAAAAATTAAAAATATAGGTACTATTGAGATAGCTTAGGCATAAAGCAGTTGGAAAATGTTAGTTTTAATTCATGAAATAACAAAATGAATTTTAAAATTCATCTCAAAGTTTTCATTTTTTTTAATCTGTTTTTGAACACCATGAAATAGTAGCCGCCATGTTATTACGTCATACCGCTCAATAAACTAATCAACTGAACAACTTTTATTATTTTCGTAACCAAAGTATTTTTTATTGAAATAATATCTTACATTCAGGAACAGCAAAATAACGATAAGTAGAATATATTATATTACTCATTTTTTTTAAATAAACAATTATACAAAATATCAGCGCATTTGCTTACACAACAAACTGACGTCATACCCACGGACCGATATGGCGTCCACTGCGTACAGCGTTTTCATCAAATTACACGCGAAATATGAAAATATATAATTAAAATGCATTTTATGGCACTAATCGATTAAACAAAAATGTTGTGTTTTTTTAAAGGTTTGTTATAGTGTTTTAGAATCTAATTAAGAGACTCTTAAAAAATGGTTGTAATACCCTATTATGAAGCTATGGATTAGCAATACAGGGTAAATTTTTTACCAGTGCGCGAACTGTAACCATGAATTCAGCATATCATTCTAGACCCCCTAGCGTACAAATTTTTCGTCGGTTATACAAAAAAAATCAGCTGTGGAAACGTATGGAACAGTTGATATTTTTTGTATAACCGACGGAAAATTTCTACGCTAAAGGGTCTAGAATAATATGCTAAATTCATGGTTAGTTTGCGCACTGGTTAGAAATTTATACTGTAGGTATATCCTTTAAAAGCATTCAGATTGTGATAAGGTGATAGTGCGTGCTACCTGTAGATACTATTCGAGAGCTGTTTTTTTAAACAATGTTTTTGGTCAATTTTGAAATATTCATCAATTTAATTAATTTATTCATATTTAATTAACAAGTAGCAATGGACTCAATATGTTAATAACAATACTTCATGTTACTCATGTTAGTAAACTTAACTTAGCATTGCCTTAAGCATGTCACACACTACGCAGATAAGGTAAGATATCTGTATCTCAGCGAATAATCTTTAAATATGGCTCTCTATATAATTCAATGAACTAACACAGACAGCGCCGATAATTTATATTTTATCGTAAAGTATCTGTGGGCACCGACATATATCGAAAGATGGTGAGAATACTATCTGCGTGTACAAATATATCTGCAGATAACATCTGCCGGTACAAAATTTTACCTGCAGGTAAATACAGGCGGTAGCGCAGATTATTGTTTAAGTTTGGATGACGAGTGCATTGTGCCATGGATCGTCTTATTGAAAGCGTTCGAAAATATCTATCCAAATTCTTTGCCTTTTAGTACATTGTAACACAACAGGTGCATCAAATTCAAAATCAGAATCCTCTTCCGATGAGCTGTCTTATAAATCCAGAAGCAATAAATGCGAAATCATTGTAACACTCTGTATAAACAATCCGCACCAAAAAACAAGTCTACTCAATTTGAAGGATTTCGTGTGAATGTATCGTCTCGTATAATAACGTATCTGCGTAGTGTGCGATACTTTCAGATATTGAAGTTTTTATACGCAGATAAAATATTATCGTATCTGCGTAGTGTGTGACTGCCTTCGTGGTTATGAGAATCCCTGCTACAAGCTCAGCATTGATGTGGAAAGCTTGCAGCAGCGATTCACACATTAGCAGTCCAGTCTGCTGGCACACTGCAGTATAATGTTGGGCTGGTCCACCCGGTGCACAAGGGATGCATGTCTTTTGTAAATTGGGTTGTAACTCGTTTCGTAACTATGTGAACATAATCCAGCATTGCATATTATGTACGCTATTACGCCCTTTATCCCAGGAAGCTTTTATTTTGGTATTATACTTTATTTTTTATTTTTGTTCTTTGTGCTTGAGTTAAGTTTTCATTTTATTTGTCGGTATATTGGCATGGCTAGCTGACATATCGATGATCAAAGATTGACAACATGTAACTGCACTGTGTCAAATTTTACAGGAGAGGAAAAAAACTGCATAACTTGCATAGAAATAAATTCAAATAAAAAAAGTAGTTGGTAGGTAATCGAATTATTTATTGATATAATCTAAAATAATAAAATGCCCTCACATACGTTTCATTAAATAAGCGCTTAATTTAAAAATGTTTGATGCCATTTTGCGAAAAAAATTGGGTTACGAGTTGTCAACGTATGACCATCGATATGACTAATTATTTAATTAATTTTCTGTATCTCGTAATGTTTATTATATTGCCTATGTATGTATAGAATCAAGTCTATCCGGCTAAACAGACAGCTGTGCTACTGGGGAGTTTGTTGCGCCACTTCTTCTTCCCAGCTAAAGCACTAGGAAGTGGTGAAGGGTGGGCGTTTTGGGGGACTGTCTCATGTATTTTGACGTTCGAAAAGTGCTGATTGTCAGCCTAATTTGAACAAATGACTTTTGATTTTGATTTTTTGATTTTTAATCAAATCATTTGGAGCAAATTAGGACATCGTGGATATTTTGAGTCGGCATAAAAAAAAACATAGTTATTTTTAACTCTCTAAAGGTCAAAACCAAAAGCAAAGAATTCACTGTTAGTTATTTTCTAATTCTGGCAAGTAAATCGTTGAACTTTGTGCCTATGTGATTAAGATTGATGATAGTTCAAATTACCGTAGTTTATCATACTTGCTACGGCTCAGTCTAGATCCATTTGTCATGATAATTATTTCTACACGCAAACTCGGCCATTGTTTAGGCAATTTAACTTCATTTGTGCAAAGTTTCTGAGTTATGTGTTTTGTTTATCTATTTATAGTTTGTTTTGTAGACGTAATGTTTTTCTGATAGGAGAAAGTTGTCATCAGGACAAAACAGATATTTTGGATCTTGAGCTTTAACAAAGAACAAATTGCAAATTAAGTACACATATTATTATGAGATGAGCGTCCGCCATTACACACCATTGCCCAGAGCACATAGACATTTAACCATAGAGTATTGCCAGAATATTTTATTGCTATACTCACAAAAGTAAGTTTTAACACAGTTTCTTTGTATCGTGATTTATCTAGATGGAAAGAAAGTAAGTAGAGTTAGAGGCGTAAATACGGTGGGGCAGGCAGGGCACGAGCCCTAGGCGCCTATTCGAAACCTAACCTAACCACAATAAAAATCTACGCTCATCGCATAATCGTCTTCTTCAATGTCCCACTCACCTCACAGACTTCATTCACTCTTCTTTTTTCGTCCAATCTATCTCTCTGTGGAATGCGCTCTCCCCCAAGAAATCAGAATGGCAGCCAACCGATTGACCTTCAAAATCAAAGTTCGCGAGCACATTCGCAAGAAGTCGGCAGTATCATTACAACGATAATGTTTTCTCATTGTTGGTCTCATTTGTTTTAAGTTAAATTCGTTTATTTATGTATATTTATTTATGCATACATTTTTATAGTATAGATGGGCATATAATTATGTATATATATTTTATTGCACCTACCACTGTTGGTCTCTGCATCACCCAAAGATCGACTGGTAGAAAATGCCTATGGCATTAAGTCCGCCGCTGTACCTGATTGTGCTTAAATTATTAAATAAATAAATAAATAAATAAATTAATAATCTAAAAGATTCTTTAGTAAACCATTTTTCATTATTCCAAGAAATCTGAAGAACTACTTGAATTTGTTGTGCAGTATGGCGATGAAAGCGTATTTCCAAATCTGCCCATTTCTATTCAAATTCTGCTTTAAACTGCAGCATTGCAAGTTGTGAGCGATATTTTAGTAAGTTAGAATTAATACCTTCGTTATGAAATGCTATAATTGGTCAAGAAAGGTTATACGACCTAGCTTTGCTCAGTGTAGACCGAGAAGATAATTTACGAAGGGGCGCAAATGTGATGGGTGCCCTAGGTGCCTTTTTCTATCGGTACGCCCCTGAGTAGAGTAGAATAGTAAATTGCTGGTTAGCCTGTGTCCTAACCGCGTGATACAATATTAATCAGAATCTCAATCATTTTTTAAAGGAAATTTCCAATCCATTCGTTCAAATGTTCAACGTAAATAACTAAATGAATGATGTTGAAATGCCAAAATGAAAGCAATTTTTTTTGTTAGTGTATTATGCAATTACCTCGCTGTAATGGGCCACTGTGTAAGTCTTAAGCTATTTTTACCTATATTAGGTATTTAAGATTTAAAGCGTGGCGATTTAGTCACCTGAATACGTCAAGGGTCACTTATACCCTTTATTTTAAACAGCTTTCTCTGCCAAACTCTTTTTCAATTCTCGAAAAAAAAAGACAGCAGTAGACAGTCTATTTAGAAGCGTGTTTGCATGCATGTATGTTTTTCTTTTACTATTTAGTATGATTTTCGTAGCGGAAGTTGTTTAGAATGACGTCTAGAATCACCCTCTTGACGGATGCAGGTGACTCAATCGCCACCCTGTATTTATACACAGAAGCTCTTGGTGTACCTACCTACCTCTATAAATAAATAAAGTAAGAACTTAATGCGTGTCGACACGCACTAAACCTAGTGCGCGTTGCTAGTGATGACATTTGGAACCAAAACGTGATCTCTCTCAATGGGCCTTATAAGAAGGCTTAAAGTCACCCAAGGGGCAATGGAAAGGGCTATGATTGGAATTTCCATAAGCGATCGAGTCCGGTATGAAGAGACGCGTGAATGTGTGCATCCAACCATTGGGGAGCTATCCAATAAAACTGTTTCCGCTAGACCTACGTCATCCTAGCGGCCCTTTTTTTCCCTATGCACGTACAAGAAAAAATATACATTAAATAATGTAACGAGAGGTAAATGTGTGTGTTTAAATAAGATTTGTGTGTCATTAAACTGCGGAGATAATCAAGTTTCCGCTGCGTTGACGTTTGGCTATTTGATGAAAGTCACATAAAATAGTTTACGAACGAACGAACGAACGAACGAACGAACGTTTTTTCATTTTTTACGAACGTTGCATTGAATTTGTGTATACGGTAATTTTTTTTCAAATTCTGTTTTCACACACTATATAGTGTGTGAAAACAGAATTTGAAAAAAAAATACCGTTCAGAAGTTAAACACGTAAAAGTAAAATAAGGTCCAAGTACTTAAAATAGGAACTCTAGATCCTAACTTATTGCCTTTATTTGTATCTTGTAAGGGTCTACAATGTCTTGCCAAGTTTCATTTATGTGCTGTTAGTAATTAATGAGCAATGGCATAATTTACTACGACTGGACCACTATATTTTATGACTTTTTAAGGGAAAAGCAGAATAAAACATATTCCGATATTTAGTGTATTAATGCAACTATTCACATGTAAAATTTCAGCTCATTACACTCATAATTAAAGAGATATAATAAAAATACCAGAACGAACGCATGACATGGATAAACCGACCAAGTTTGAGAGGCTACGAATAAGCGGCAGTGCAGTATATAAAAAAAAAACTACTAAAAAAAACCACTGTTACACCTGCACCACTGTTGTACCATTATTGGGTTTGTACAGGTGGCCACACAATTCTTGAACAAGTAACTAATAAACTAATAACTTTCGTGATAAAACTAGTAAATCACTTGTTTATTTCTTAAACTTACGAAATGAGGACAATCATATTATACCGTGCACCTAGCTTCTGACGTTTCATAAGTGCCCTTGCAAGTTTATGTGAAATAAAATATTTTGATTTTATTTTGATTTTGATATTTACATCTGTATTAAGGGGGCATAGTAAGCCAGAAAAATCAAATTTCACCCACGCCTCATTGCCTGTCCCTCTCTTCATACACGACGAAAACAAAACAGAATGCCTTCCCGCCAGCAGAAACTTTTCGCCCAACATTTAAACAAATAAAAAAACAAATTTCACCCCTGCTACCCTTACTTATCCCTCTTATGACACTTGACAAAGACAAAACACAATCCCTTCGGGCCGTTATAGTAAAAACTTTTCGCCTGGCGTATATCTCTCTGATATTTTAACTTTCTGTCGTATGTATATGCAAAATAATCAGATGAAATGACTATGATCAATGAAATTGTGGACTGCTGTGTGCAATGTTGTTTTAGTCGCTCATTATTGCGCATATCATTTATTTCGGTTATTATATAGGTCCGTTTGCACTACAAATATGTTTAGCGCTTAACGAATTTTTAACACTGTTCCTTTTTTGCCAATCGTTTGCAGTTGACAGAGACAGAACGTTGGTATGGTTTAAAACTTGAGACAGCATATTGATTTGTCTAAGCAAACTTTATTTCAATACAAGACTGAAGAGGCACACTTGGTCAAGAGTTGGTCACATTCGACGGATTGTTATATATTTTGCAATTATATATATAATATAATTGCAAAATAAAGAGATATAGTTGCCCCTTTATAAATATATTTCAAAGGGGCAACTCTGAAAAAAAAAATATTTCAAGGAAATTCTTGTATAGGTATAATAATCTGTTTTCCTTGCATATACTATGCGCTAATCTCGAATTAATAATCTTAGCTTACTATCATGTTTTGTAATTAGAAACTAAAAAACGACGTGACAAATTCAAGTACGTAACCAAATTAATATAGGACCTTATTACTTCACACGTTGAAATAAAATTTTTGATTGTTGATTTTACACACATCTATTATATACTATTGATTAGAAGAATAAAAAAGCGAAGTCCGATTTTTGAGGCATTTATTTTACTGTGCTCTTAACAAATGCATTTATTTGTCAGAATATTACAAAAAGTTGTTACCGTAGGTAATTATGATGTCCTTAATATTCTGCTGCTTCCAGCGTACAAACATTTTGATGTTACTTGTTACACCGTACAATTTGATTAAATTAAATTTCCCGCTTTTTTGTGGCCCTATATGGACCCAATGTAGATTTACTAGCGTCCGTAGCCTGACTGCGTTTCGGTGACCGATTGATGTTCTAATATTTATAAACGTTATTTATATGTATTTAATGGAATAAAGGATTTTTTGCTGTAAAAGCTCGAACGAAAAGACCAACTCCCGGAAATGTATCGACTAGTAAAACCTAAGATTTACTTATACCTATATGGGCTTTTATAATAGGTAATATATTTATTATTTATATTTAACAAAAACACTTTACATCAATGTTTTGACTATATGTTTCTATGATTCCTTAAATCAATGTTTTTATATATCTTTGACATATCTTGGGATCCTGTGGAAGACGTACGAGGGGTCGAGTCGTAGCCAACTCGTAGAGGCCCCTTAACCAATTTAGATGGAATCATGCGCCAACCGACGATTATCCCTGTATGCGTTGTGCAAATGCATCCAATATCAATGGTATTATTACTTTGTTAATAATGTTGTTCTTTTTTTTATTTCAATTAGCCCTTAACGAATAGGTAAATACTTTTAAGAGTAGGTACCTACGAAGTTAATGCAGTTATTGTATTATCTGCTAAACTATTGTGTACGCACCTGTACGAACCGGTTTTGCCCTGACTTTTGCCGAAGGAATGCCGTCAAATCCCGCGCCGATATCTGACAGCTGTCAGTTTATGACCTTGCTCACAAAAAGGCCCACTCAAGTTTTTATTGCCTGTAGCCACTTAAAGTTAACTGTTTTGGGTTCTTGAATAAACAGACCATAATATAAATTGTAAACCTTACTCATATTATGAGATTTGTATTTATAAACAAATGTTGAAAACAGAGAAGTGGTTGAAAGTGTGTTTGTTCCGTGTTATGATGATTTCTGATAAAATTACAACGTTAATTTGCACGAAATGTTGCTTGTTTCTTGTTTAATAGACAAGTAATCTAACAGCAGTATTTTTTTTGGAATCCTATTTAATATTTTCATAATATTGAAACTCAAACTTCACATCGCGCGAAGGTCAACGACCGTTTTGGCACTCGACGTTTTGACATAATTTATAAAAATAGTTAACGTACGAAATATACCTCGATTGACAAGTACACAGGGTTATTAATGGTTTAAGAGCTTTACCAATCTTAAAGATACACTCAATTCACTGTGAAACACTCAAAATAATTAAAATTCAAATAACAATGACGACTTTCAGCAACGGTTTGTTTACGCAACATGTTTTGTCGAAAAAAAGTTTTTATGATGCTATTTGATGCAAATATTATCTAAAACGATGCAATAACTACTTTTAAATGAATATTTATCCACTTAACGTCGAAAACGTACAAAAAATAAGAAACACACTAAAAAACTAGAGAGCATGATACGAAAACGCCCTGTTGACAAACGAGTTCGAAACGTCATTTTTTTTGGTTTTGAATTCTTTAGTTGACTAAAATATCTGACCATAGAGTTAAATTATCGCAGACGATATAAAACCTTATTTATATTTAGAGTAAAGATAAAAACCGCCTAAATCGAGCGTGGTTCCTTTAGGAGCCACCGGTACGATAGCGGTCTCTTTAATTGTTTAGTGTAATGAGCTGAAATTTTACATGTGAATAGTTGCATTAATACACTAAATATCGGAATATGTTTTATTCTGCTTTTCCCTTAAAAAGTCATAAAATATAGTGGTCCAGTCGTAGTAAATTATGCTATTGCTCATTAATTACTAACAGCACATAAATGAAACTTGGCAAGACATTGTAGACCCTTACAAGATACAAATAAACGTTATAAGTTAGGCTCTAGAGTTCCTAGTTTAAGTACTTGGACCTAATAACCTGATTTTACTTTTACGTGTATATCTTCTGAACGGTATATTTTTTCCAAATTCTGTTTTCACACACTTTATACACAAATTCAAAGCAACGTTCGTAAAAAATTACAACTCTGCACTGAACTATTTTATGTGATTTTCAGCAAATAGCCAAACGTCAGCACAGCGGAAACTTGATTATCTCCGCAGGATAATGACATAAGTACAAATTTTATCTAAACACACACATTTACCTCTCGTTACATTATTGAATGTATTTTTTCTCTTGTACGTCCATAGGAAAAAAAAGTGCCACTAGGATGACGTGGTTCCAGTGGAAACAGTTTTTGTTGAATAGCTCCCCAATGGTTGGATGCACAAATTTGTACTTACCATACACAATTACACGACGTCATAAACTAAATGTCTGCTAAACTGAAATTAAAAAATTCGACATTTTTCCGCTGCGACTACGCACACCGCAGAAATCCGCTGGATGCTGGAAGCACAGAACCAGTAGAAGTGGCGGTACTTGGGTGAGGCTTATGTCCAGCAGTGGACGACTTTCGACTGAAATGATGATGATAGGGAACCTAATCGAATGACAGGGTTTTGTTATCAGTATAGTTAAAAACTGAAACATTATTTACCATTGGCAAAGATAATTTCAGAATCTTACCGGTTTCAAGATAAGCTATTTGTAAATTTCCCTTCACATAAAAATATACATTATGTAGATAGCAAAAGACAAATTACCACTGAAGTTCAGGGACACTTTGATCGGCAGTTAGAGGCAATTTTCTTTTCGTCGACAGATAGATTGATAATTTCACTCATCCATATCTAATTGACAGAAACCGCAATGGGAGTTAAAATCAATGCACAAGAGAACTCAGACCAACCATTCCTCACCGCGATGTGCAACATGCTAAACCTGGTGTGCGAGAGAATTTTCCACTTGTGGTTACAACCAGACTGGCTGTACAGGTGTTTCCCGAAGTACAAGCAGCACCAGAAGGCTATAGCAACACTGCATGACTTTACTGATGAGGTAATTTAATCCTTCTTTTTTGTCCCCTGTTGAAATAATTGTAGTCGTACATGTTAAGCAATTGAACAGGGGTGACCCAGTAGTAACGACCCTGACTTAAGAGTCGTGGGTTCGAACCCAGGCAGCCGCTTAACTTTGTGTAAATAATTTCATCACCACTGCTCTGAAAACGGTGAAGGAAAACATCCTGCATTTCCGACGTTTGGCTCCCAGACTAGAGCGGGCCGGGGCTGCCTTGAAGCGGCTCCTGCCCAATCTAAGGGGGCCAAACGCCTCCTGCCGGAGGCTCTACGTGGGGGTCGTGCGGGCCGTGGCCCTATACGGGGCACCGGTGTGAGCGCCTACATTGAGGCACCAACCAGCACGCCAAGGGGGCCCATAGGGTCATGGCCATCCGGATGGTACGACGGGGATACCGCACGATCTCCGGTGAGGCGGCGGGCCTCCTTGCCGTATTGCCACCATGGGATCTGGAGGCGAAGGTCAAACACCGGAGCGTAACTCCGCTGCCGCGGGAAATCGTGGCACGGCGGACAAAGCTCCGGCGGGATCTCATGGCGACGTGGAGAGTGCGATTGTCGCAACCAAAGTGCTGGGCACACCACCATTGCGGCGGTAAGTTCCCTCTTTGAGGAGTGGCTTGAGAGGTGGCATGGCATCCTCACCTTCCGCCTGACACAGGTCCTCACCGGACACGGCTGTTTCGGGAGGTTCCTGTTTCGCATAAGGCGGGAGGAAACGCCCGGGTTTTTCCATTGCAAAGATTGCCCTGAGGACACAGTGGAGCATACGGTGGAGGTCTGCCCGGCTTGGGCGGAGCAACGCAGTGTCCTCGTGAAGGCGATCGGCGGCGGCGATCTCTCTCGTCCGGCCCTGGTACAGGCCATAGTATGGAGCGAGAGTGCATGGTTAGCCGTCACCTCTTTCAGCGAAGCAGTGATGCTCGCAAAGAGGGAGTAGGGGCACGTGAGGGAGAGCGCCATACTCAAAACCTTACGATAAAAATTTTTTTTGCGATTGCCATCATCAGATCAGCATAGGTAAAGCAGTCCAGTGCTTGGCATAGGCCTTCTCAATAGCAGACCCAGCTCGGTTTTCGGCTACCTACCTTCATTCAGTTGGTACCTGTCATAAGCGTATAAGATGTTGAATAACTTAATTATTTACAGGTTATTGAAAAGAAGAGAGTAGAATTAAAATTAGAGAAACAGTCTAGAACAGAGGTGGATCACGAATTTGGTGAGTTTTTTTTTGCATTTCTAGCAGATAATTGAGTACACAGGGTCAAATAAAATTGGCGGGCAATAATTTGCCCCCGTTTTGAGTATCGATAACGAAAAATAATAGCACAAAAAATTTTTTTTTTCTTCATTCATTGGGCAATGGTCAATGCCCGTAATCGATCAGCTGATTTTTTAATTTTCGTGGAACATATCAGTCGAACAAACCAAAACATATTAGTCGTTTGGTTGCCTTAATGTACACGTCAGTGTTGTTTAAAGTTTTGAAACAAGTTGGAATGCTGAAATATATTTTTGGCTTTTCTTATTACCTGAGGTTTCGATAACCAACGCGTGGGTAAAGTTTTGCCACGTAATTTAATTTGACCTGTATAATGCAACTTAAATCCTGTTTAAAAATCGAACCCAACGTTATTTTAGATTTGGGATCATACAAGACACAGACATTCCTAGACATGTTAATACACTTATCTGGCGGTGAGAAAGGGTATACCAACGAAGAGTTAAGAGAAGAAGTGTTGACCCTTACTATAGCTGGGACGGATACCTCTGCTGTGGCTCTTGGGTATACATTGCAGCTGTTGGGGAAATACCCGGATATCCAGGAGAAACTGTATGAAGAGTAAGTGTATTTTTTTGTTCGAGCCTCTAGGCTCTTACCCATTATTAACTTTTAAACCGACTTCAAAAAAGAAGGAGGTTCTCCAGTCGTTATTTTTGTTTTGGATGGGAAATCATCAAATAACTTTTGCCGCTCTGGGTGGACCAGGAGGGCGTGTCAGACTTTTACTGACTAAAACCCACCCGTGTTCCCTCAGTTGCCTGTGTGCCAGGGGCCGCGTTATCTCTTTCGAACAGAGGTTCTCAGTTCGTCGGAATCTTTTTTTATTTTTTGTACCCCTGTTTACTCGAAGTGGGTATCATCCAGATATTACAATTTATATGGGACCACCCATATAAATTGTAATATCTGGATGACCGAGCTTTGCTCGCACTTTTCTTGTTTGACGTTTTCTAAAAATGAAACCTAGCTAGATCGATTTATCGCCCCCGAAATCTCTGCATACTAAATTTCATGAAAATCTTTGAAGTCGTTTCCGAGATTCAGATTATATATATATAAACATATTTACAAGAATTACTCGTTTAAAGGTATTTAGGTTTAAAGGTATAAAGGTAGGATTGGATTATCTTTGGTTCGGTGGTTTTTGCGTTAGCCTCGAAAATATGTTTTTAATCCCCTTTATGTACTCGAGGACATTCTGCTGCTTCCTGTCACTGTTGTTCACATGGCAAGTAGTGGAATACGAATTGGTGTGAGGTAGGTACCATAACTAAAAAGTGAAAAAAAGTCGGTGACTAAAAACTAAAATATATATCCAAAGACAACGACTTCCGAAATGAAAGTCAGTTTTCATTTTGTGGTGTTTTTCGGAAGTCGGTTGTTTTTTTTTTGCCATGAAAATACGAACAAATTACATTTTTAAATAGGTATTATGAAAATAGTAATCCACCGGTATAGGGAATAGGTATCCAACTGCCTAAGTCGACGTACACACACGTAATCAAATCACGGCGGGACTTTTGCGCGCATTGGATCTTCAACGCAATGCTTAGCGCCGAGAGGGTTGAAAATCTAACTGTGTTTTTTCGAAGTGCTGGGATGCAATCTGTTGGATTCTCAATGCTTGAATGCTTCAACACCGAGAGTTGAAATCCAATAAGCGTTAAAATCCTGTCGCGATATTTTTGCATTGGTGTGAACCAAAAGACTTACGAGCGCCTCCTCAAGCGTTGGTCGAGACTCTTGGCTATTAAGCCATTATTATCTAAAGTAATTATTATTCTGCGAAAACCAACCATTTTTTATAGTATAAGGTTGTCAGGGGTTAGGTGTCATGAATAATATAAACTTGTTAGTTTATAACTATTATTTTATGTTGATTTCTTTGGTTATAGTAATTAATAACAAGTGGCGTAATAGGTTGGCATAAATTGATTGATAGATTGACGTCTATTCAGAATCTCGGATTTATTTTTCACTATTTTCCTGTATCTAACCTAGATTACTTGTAGATATGCTTAATTAAATATAAGATAAAACAATCAATATATAGGTAATTTCATGCAATTTAAAATTATGTAAGGTCCATTCAATGTTTGATTTTATGCTAAGTTTTTTTTTTTTTTTTTTGCGTTATGGCTTCGCACGGTTTGTGCATTTAGCCAGTGTCAAGTAATTTTTCTTTTCAATACTCGTATAATAAAGGGCACGAAGTTACAAAACAGTCATAGTCGTCTTTAGTCAGTCAAGTCAAAGTTAAAGTTATTGTAAAGCGGTAGTAACTTTACAACAACTTATTAGGAGCTTTTGGGGGGAACACGAAAAGTCCACGTTAGTCACTTAGTTTCACCTTCACTACACTTGTGCACTTACACGTAACTAAATTGAATAATTCACCACCAGAATTATACAATTGAATTGAATTCGCTATTTCACAAAATTTCATGAAAATGAAAATTCGTGCGACATGTTCCAACGCGATCCCGCCAAAAACTCCTTTATGCTAAGTTGATTTGTAACACAAGTGACAAGTGTGACAGTTTAATTGACAGGAAAAAATCTTTGAAATTACGGCTACATATAGGTTTAGGGACTTTTGATTCGCTGCAGTTTTGAAAACAAGAATATTGCTGTTCTATACAAAAGTACTACATTAACACGATCGAAGTTTATATATTATTATTATTTTACGTCTGTTAGCTAAATACTAAGTACCTGAATATTTCCGAAATAAATAAATTGTTGAAATTAAAGATACTTGAATCTCCTGAGATACCGTAAGTATTTTTTATTTATTTAAGATAAATAGCGTATAACCATAATAGCGGTCAAGTGCAAGTCAGCCTAGAATCCTTTGTTTGTTGTACCATCAACTATCGCATCTTTACTTTCAATGAGCAACTTTACCAATGAGAACTGAATTCAAATATATCTTGATTACTAAAAATATGTTACAATTAATAGATTATTCTACTTCTGTATCGCTTCGATGTTACTTAAATACCGGCAACAAATTTTTAGTTATCGAGAGAAATTTACGTACAGTTGTCATTAGTAAAGTTGCTCACGGAAAATAAAGATGCCACAGTTGACTGTACCACCGTACAATATTTAACATCAGATATAAAATAGTAGATTATGCACTAAGGGATAAAGTAGTGTCTTTTGTACAGGGCGCCGTATTGAATCCCGAGCAAAGCGAGGGAGTTAAGACAAGAAACCTCAATGTAACGTGGGATTCAAAGTCGCCCAAGACGAAGGCACCTTTATCCCCGAGGAGAATACTCTACTTTTCACACCATCTACGAGACAATAAATATACTTTAATCAAAGTATTTATTAAAATTACAATTACAGTTACTAGACCTATTTAAAACAATTAAATGTTAAAGGTAATGTTTGATACATTAGACCAGTTGTGGAATGACAGAGTTGTTTTTATTCGGTACATTTATTGAAGTCAAGGTAGAGTTTATTTGAGTATTACTGTTAAGTAAAGTTTCAGAAACTTGGGTCTGCTGTCGACCATTTTGGATCGTGAAAGTTGGTGAGGGTGGTGCTTGAGGCAGCGGGCTAGATGAATATTGTTTTGATGTGGAAGGTTGTGGTGACAAAGGCGTCCAAGGATCAGTCAACGGTGTTTTTAGTTTGATGTTGTCACCTATGCTGCAGCTTATTTTATCCTTATTTTGTATAGAATTTTCAATGTAGCCCTCTGCTACTACATCAGATTTCCAGCCACCGTGTCTTTTAATCTGGGTCATGTCTGCTCCTAAGTCCGCCAATAGAGTAGCCAATGTTCTCCAGAAACAATGGCCCGTGTAGAGCTCGGCATTTGTCAATTTCAAGTATTTCGCAATTTCTTTCGGCATGCTGCTGATCTTATTTTTGCCAATGACTTGCTTGGTGCCTTTGCCATTATTATAAGCTACGAAAAATCTATTAGTGTTTATATTAGAGGGGCGTAGAGCTTGGTACTTTTCGATCATTCTTACGTATTCTCCATGGACTACGAATTACCGTTCTTTCTTTGATTTTGTATCTGGCAAATTTACCAGCAACAAATCTGAATGTTTTTCGATATCTTCGATTTTTAACCCCCGACGCAAAAACGACGGGGTGTTATAAGTTTGACGTGTCTGTCTGTGTGTGTGTGTGTGTGTGTGTCTGTCTGTGGCATCGTAGCTCCCGAACGGATGAACCGATTTTGATTTTGTTTTTTCTGTTTGAAAGGTTAATTAGTCGGGAGTGTTCTTACATATGTTTTATCAAAATCGGTTTAGCAGTTTGAAGATTATCAGCTCTTTTCTGGCCGTTCAAGGGATTTTAGCATCTTCCACGGGTCTGATCAAGTCGAAATTTGGTATTCTATTACTTCAATGATATTAGACGAACAAAATAACCTTGAACTGATGCTGCAGCAACACCTTGAATTTCCAGGATACCCAAGTAACTCACCAACAAACAGCAGAAGTATCGTATTTGGGCTCATTGAAAAGGTCTCAATGAATAGGTTATGGATAAATGGTGATCAGAACGAGGTATGAGGATAAATTAATAACAAACTTCACTGTGGAAAACATACGCAATGCTGTGCAGATTTATGCGAGACATTAAGTTTAAAAAGTAGGAAATAAAAGTTAAATTAAAAATTTAAAAAACCCCCAACCCACAAAAAAACTAAAAAGTTAAAAAAAATATTTATTGGCCGTTTAAGTTGTAGGTAATATTTTGATCAAGGCATTGTCAAGTCGGCGGACGGTCAATGAAAAACGCTAAACAGAGGAGGCCTAGCATTTTCATTAGCCGTCCCCCGACTTGACAATGCCTTGATCAAAATATTACCTACAACTTAAACGGCCAATAAATTTTATTTTTTAACTTTTTAGTTTTTTTGTGGGTCGGGTGTTTTTAATTTTTTTAATTTTAATGTTTACGAGTTCATTTCCACGACAAGTGCCATTCACTCCAAAAACCTATGCCACCTGTAACAAAAATAGGTAGGTAAGTATTTAAGTAGGAAGGTAACTTACGTAATATATTGATTTTTATGTAGGTATTATGTTATAAACTTTCTTAGATTAGACTGACATACTCATGTGTGTGTCAGGCAAATCTAAGAAAGTTTATTATTTTTAGTAATAACACATAAACCTTACGAAGGTTTACAATAATTAATATTATAAAACTTAGGAGTCGAAACATTACATCAGTAGATCGCACACAAGCGATCGATTCATGAGCGGGTAGCTAGTACTTATACTTACCTTTATAGTAAGTATGTAGCTATTTTAGTTACTAAAAATTGAATCAATAGGTAGGTACTTACTTTTGTGGCAAGAAAGCTGTGGTCAGGGGCTTCATTTAGAAACGTTTCCACATTTTGAGCTGTGAAAACTTTTGATTTCTTGGGACGATGTCCTTCCGATTTCCTTTTTAAAAATGCCAGGAATTTGGTGTATGTATTAATTTGTATAATAATATTTTTGATGCTTATTGTTGACTTGAGCATCGAATAGATGCACCATAGGCTACTTGGCTTCATTGTACATGATAAATGCTGGAAGTAGACTAAAAGCACTGATTCAGATACAGACTTGACGCCCTTTGTAATTTTCCATTTGTAATAGGCTTTTTTATCGTCGTAGGCTTTCATGTACGATTATTTGGACTTTTTCTGGGAGTAGAGCGTTGGCAATGCCAATGGCTTCGGATTTAATGTAATCCGGAGTCAAATCACTATCGTCACTCGAAATTTTTGTGAGAATTTGTAGTTAAGTAATTTGTTGTTTAAAAAAGCGAAGCATTTTTCAGTATTCGCGCCTCTTTTTAATTTGTGTTCCATTTTTCTTTTATTTATATTTTAGGTACTCGTGGTGGCCAGTTCGATTTTCAAACAATTAATTTTTGAGTGCACATCGTAATGGTGAATGCATGGAATTAGTATGTACCTACTACCTGTCGTAAATGTTCGTATGCGATTTCTACTTTATGTTCCAAATTCAAATCACATTCACACACATCAATGACCAGCGGGTCATAATAGGTTTGCATAGTTTTTGGCGGGATCGCGTTGGAACATGTCGCACGAATTTTCATTTTCATGGAATTTAGTGAAATAGCGAATTAAATTGTATAATTTTGATAGTGAATTATTCAATTTAGTTACGTGTAAGTGCACAAGTGTAGTGAAGGTGAAAATAAGTGACTAACGTGGACTTTTCGTGTTCCCCCCAAAAACTCCTATTAGGTTGTTGTAAAGTTACTACCGCTTTACAATAACTTTGATTTGACTTGACTGACTAACGACGACTGTGACTGTTTTGTAACTTCGTGCCCGACATCGGGCCATTTACTTGATCTAAAAGAAAAATTACTTGACACTGGCTAAATGCACAAACCGTGTGAAGCCAAAATGAAAAAAAAAAAAAAAATAGGTTTGCATGACATATAATTTGACATTGTCGAGCAGATGGTGTGAAAATATAGTAGATTGTATGACAAGGGAGTAAAATACTATTTTTTATGGCGAGGGCGCTATTTTGAATCATGGGCGTAGCGAGGGATTCAAAGTATATCACCTGAGGGAAAAATATTTCTGTTCTCCTGTCATATACTCTACTTTTATCTCCTTCTATGAGAAAATAATTATGAGACACTTTTAAGTAATTAATGAATAAGATCTAATAAAAAAAAATACATTTATGTAAAAACGTCAATTACAAATTTATAATTAAATTGCAAAATACAATAAAGTCCGTACCGATTCCAAGAACAGGGAAGTAAATCGCGCTTTTTTTTATTAGTTACCGCCAGTAATTTATACAATTTGCGTTCGATTTCAATGAACGATTCATGTTGCAAATTCAAATCTCATTACTGCCCGCTTAAAAGTCTAGCGGAGAAAAGAGCTACTTTGCTCCCGCTTATAGAGGAACAAAACGACACTTTTCGAATAGAAGGGATGGAAAAAAATATCTCCACCAATTTCGATTCTTGTGTTTTTGAAAAAAAAAAAAATATTGCATTTTGTGGTAACAGCGGCCATAGTTGTACACACTCTTGTGAAAAATTCAAGCTTTGTTACAGACGGAGGAACTGACGGACAGCGGAGCGTTAGTAATAGGGTCACCCTTTATGTACGGAACTCTAAAAACATTGACTAAATAGTAAAAGTTTTTTATTCTGATTTGACATACGCTGCTTTATTTTTCCAGTATGTCCCTCGTTAAATCTAACATACTGTGTAGAACTTAAAATAATTGGCAAAATTAAAGAGTACCTACCTAAATAATGTAAATTAAATGATTATGTATTAAAATGATTGTCCCTTTACAGGCTCTGCGAAATATTTGACGATGATCGTATGTTAGTAAAAGAAGATTTAATCAAGTTAAAGTATATGGAGCGAGTAGTCAAGGAATCTTTGAGGTTATTCCCACCGGTGCCGCTAATTATTCGGAAAGTCTTAGAAGATATTACGTTACGTAAGTATTTTGTATAGTTAAGTTAATAACTTAATCGTATTTTAACCGATTTAAAAAAGGAAGAGGTTCTTAATTTGGCTATATTTTTTATAGGTATTTGTTATGCAATATCTACGGCAATTGTGATCATGTGACATTTTTGATTTTGATGGATAGAGTATAACCTCATGGGTTCCATATAAATGATTATTGATTAACTTTGCTTGGGTAGTTTTTGAGTAGCTTCAAAAATACTTTTTTCCTTTGTAAGCATATTGGTGATGTTATAACCACCTCCTGTCACTGATATTTACAAAGCAAGTAGTGGTAGGTATAAGAATTTGTGTAGGGTGGGAACCACAACTAAAAAGAGAAAATTAAAATCTTTTTACCAAAATAAACTACCGGCTTTCAAAAATATCACTACAAAGTGAGGTGGAATACGGTGGCAGACTAAAGACACAAGTTATTTTTCACTTTGTGTTGTTTTTTTTTTGTAAAAACGTTTTTGTTTAAATAATCATTGTTGAAACGTTTGATAGTGGTTCAGACAAAATGTATTTATGCATCTTCATTCATAATTATCATCTTTTATCTTCTACAGCATCTGGCCGTGTTTTGCCTGCCGGGTCGGGTGTGGTCTGCTCAATATGGGGCGTCCACCGAGACCCCAAGTACTGGGGTCCAGACGCCGAGAAATTCGACCCTGATAGGTTCCTGCCTGAAAGATTCAACCTGAAACACCCTTGCAGTTTCATGCCTTTCAGTAATGGACCTAGGAACTGCCTTGGTAAGTAACTACAGTGGGTGCAATGATATACGCCCAAGCAAGTCCTACTTGTACACAATCTGAATAATTTTGAAAGATAATGCTAACCCATTGCTTCATATGTTCGATAAATTCGTCTGCTCAAAAACTTAAGGCGGGTGATGCGGAAAAACGTCGTTTTGTATTGTGTTTTATAAGTAGATAAACCGGATTTAAAAAATAGAAAAAAAACTTTACATAGTTCACACCTTGATCTAGATATTCCGGCCGTGCGATATACGATTACTTGCACTTTACTGCATCCAATTAAATCGCAAAGACAAGTCTAAATTATGATCGGATTCTTATTTCATTTGAGTTATATAAGGCTTTGAACAATAAAACTTATACCATAATAAAGGTCATAAAAAATATGATGAAATCCGGTCGACATAATATGGACTATGAAAGTACATTTATAACAAATCTAAAATCCAGTGTTTTTATCTTTACATGCGCGCGCCCCGTGTCGTTTAGTCCCGAGCGGAACGTGTTGGAGGTCGGATGTGTGCCAATTTTTCGAACCCGCTATGATCTGTTACCGGCAGAGCAAAAAATTGTTTGTAAATAATAGTACGTGTATATAATAAACTAAATACAGGTATACTTATGTACGAGTATATCTAATTATTTACAAGCTTTATTTCATAGGAAATTAAAGTAGTTAATGTTTTGTCAAACAAAATGGGAAACTCCAGAAAGTAAAAACTTTCGATCCAGCGCTGGCTCTTCGAAGGCTAGTAAACAAAAAAGAATAAGGATGGTTTGACAATATTATTATTTACCTACATTCATTATATTTTACGCGTAATAGATTACTATATTTATTTATAATAGATAACCTACTATTTGCGGTTTTCAAATCTATGTAAAAGATATACAAACCGCAAATAGGCGTGTAGAACAGAATTGGAACCCTATATCCGTGTAAATAAAGACTCCACGCGCGCAAAAGCTAGAATAGTTCTTTTTTCTCGCGGAATAGATTTACCAACCGCATCAACTGCGCAAAACAGTTGAATTGGAAACCTATTTCATATAGCATAAAGCCGCCACGCGCGCAAATTTTATAATGGTTTATTTACTGTTTTCAAATATCAAAGAGGTAGGTTAAAAAACAAAAAAATTATGATTGCCTGGATAGGCACTGTACGTGATAACACTAAGACCTTGAGCTGGTCCAGCGTAATACGGAGTTTCCATAGACATCACACGACATCACCACGTCATCGTCGACATTCACACGGTCGCCTTTTTCTTTTTTCGTGCACTGGATTTTCAACTCTCGTTATTTAGCCGAGGGTTGAGAATCCAACAGAGTGCAAAATCCAGTACCTACGCGAAAAACATCCTGCCGCGATTTTATTACGTCTGTGTGAACGTGGACTCATGTTTATTATTTTTCTTTCTGTTTTCGACATAGGTTATGTATGTGTCACTACTTGTCATGGCATTCGAAAAAAAAAATCAGCTGTTCAATACATTTGTGTTCACTTAAATCGACAAAATGTATGGAACAGCTGATTTTTTTTTTGCGATTTCAAGGTTGGTCCCATAGAAAAATTGTTCAAATTGATGAGTACAATGACCCCTTTTCGGGTTTAGGGTAAACAAAAACTAATCTTGTATAGTCCAAGATGGCGAATGCTACATTTTTTTAATTTTCCATCATGGGTGTCGTATTCAGGGGTTTTCGGGTCGCTAAAGCCGATGGTGGGGTAAAAATGAAAATCCAATGTGAAAAAAATTCAATTCAAAAAATTTCAAGGCCGCCATCTTGGCCTCTTCTTTGCTAGATTAACCTTATGATGCGTTTAATACTCAAGTAAAATCCATTCTTTGTTTAAAGGCTATTCCATCAACGACTATTTGAATGACAAGAACATCGACTAGTTGGTCGCTGTGATTAACTCAAGACAATGTTTATGTTCTTTCTCCAGATTTGGCGCATCTAGTGATAGGTTATATAGGTTCATATAATAATTTATGTATTTTATTGACTGTTTATGTAATGTTTTTATTTTTTATTATTAGCTTTTATGTCATTAGTTATTGATATGATCTACTCATAATAATATTTTTTATGATGAGTTGTTTTATGCTTTATGTGGTTAGCTAGCGACCCCGAAAATTGATCATTCTTGCCTGAGCAACCGGCAGCAAGTTCGTGGTTAGCCTTGGCGCTTAATTTCGTGGGCAGCCTTATCGCTTAATTTCGTGGTCAGCCTTGGCGATTAATTTCGTGGGCAGCCTTGGCACTTAATGTCGTGGGCAGCCTAGGCGCTTAATTCCGTGGGTAGCCTTGTCGCTTAATCCTTTACTCCATTACTTAGATGTTGAAGGGGGAGAGGGAAACTAAAGAAAAGATGGATGGTTTATATAAAAGATGATGTGAATGAAAAGGGAGTGAATGATACGGTATCATTCACTCCCTTTTCATTCATATCGTGTAAAGAACAAGTGACGCCTGTCATCATCATCATCATCATCATCATCATCTGCCTAGCCTTTTCCCAACTATGTTGGGGTCGGCTTCCAGTCTAACCGGATGCAGCTGAATACCAGTATTTTACATGGAGCGACTGGCTATCTGAACTCCACAACCCAGTTACTGGGTAACACGATACCCCAGACTTACGGGCTTTTTACGACCCGTAACGACAGTCAAAGATCTAAAAATGACAGCTGGACCAACCGCTTAACGTACTTTCCGAGGCACGGATGAGTCTTGGCAAGTAAAGATGGTCACCCATCCAGGGACCAACCCCGGCAAGCGTAGCTTAACCTGGTGTAGGCTGGAATTACTTAGACACGAGTCCCTGGGCCCTAAATTTTATCGAAGACCCTAGATCCCTAAATATTATAGTTGGTTACAAGGCTTATTTAATTTCCCGAAATTCCCGTAAAACTGGTTGTCAGACTTTCGGGCTTCTGACGACCCGTAACGACTGTCAAAGATCCACGAATGACAGCCGGGATCAACGGCTTAACGTGTTTTCCGAGGCACGGAGGCATCTTGGTATGTAAAGATGGTCACCCATCCACGGACCAACCGTGGCAAGCGTAGCTTAACCTGATCGATCGACCCGTTCAGCTGTTATTACTTAGCCACAAGCCCCTGTAATTGGACGAAAATGGAAGGGAAAACATTTGACACAGACCCCAAGTAGTTAGGAATAAAAGCCAACCTTGCTCCCTAGCCAATCTTTTCACGTGAAATCCGGTACAAAAAAAAAAACAGAATCTTAGCTTTATAATTCTTAGTATTTTGATTGATTGTCCACAGGCTACCAATACGCATTGATGTCTATAAAAACAGCGTTGTCAACACTATTGCGACAGTATAAAGTAGTAGAAGACAGAGAAGATGGTCCTATACCGAAAATTAAGGTCAAACTCGATATTATGATGAAGGCTGTCGACGGATACCAAGTGGCATTGGAAAGAAGAAAACATGAAAAAGTTTCTAAGTGACGTCACTGAAATGCGCGGGAAAAATGTCAATTTTTTACCTGCCATCTTGAAAATATTAAGTAGCTTCTTTGTGTATTGCGTTCTAATCATGTACAATCCATGGTAGCAGGTTGTGCGTCGGTATTCCTGTCGTCTTGTATACAGCTAGGTTAATACGGAAGAGTTATTTTAGAATAAAATAATTATAATATTTTTGGGATTTGTATGCATTTTTATTTTCAACCGATACCTATAATTACGTGGGGTACAAAAATATTTTTGTTGGTTTTGTTTATACAATACTAAAGACCAGAGTTTTCAAATGCATCAGAATTTTCTTAAATAGTTTCCATGACTTTGTATACCAAGACAAATGCGCAAATCATAAACAATAATTTTATGCAAGAAGTTTGTTGTATGCAGTCTGATGCAATATTTTACTATCCATAGAGTTAATATCTTATTTTTTTAAACTGATTATCTGTCTATGTGACTGCTGTCAGCAGCTGAATGCTGTTGTTGTGCTGCTGAATACGTCAAAAAGCAAGCCTACAGAGTTTCGCCTTCAAATCTATGTGGATTTTCAGAAAAACGTGAGTCATTACCGGTAAGTCAAGCCGAACTAGTCTCATTTGTGATATAAGTCGTTGAACAAGGTGAATAAGTTGAAGAATTACCTACGAGTCTCCGGCCTTGCACTTTGTCGATGATCGTGCGTCCCTAGCATCTATTACCGCTGCTATTTCCATGTTAAATTATGTGGTTCGTTATTTTTAAAAGCAAGAAAGGTGTTTTCACACTGTAGGTTCCTACTTGTCGTAAGTTTAAATTATAGGCTGGAGGCGTAGTTTCGTATTCATAGATATATAGGGAAATGCCCATCAGCCAAGGACAAAAATGCTTGAAATGAACAACAATGAAATACACGCCATATTGCACTACAAATCGTAGGAACCCATTACAATTTCAATAATTATCAAAAACCTAGGTAAACCCCAGTTCAAACCATGTTTTCTTAAATTAAACAACAAAACATCATTTAAATGTTTTAATCGAAGCAATTTCGAGATGTACGAACACAATGTACGTTTCTATCTATGAAGTGAAAAACAAAACCTATAAAAAATGGCCACAGTCGTCGTTAAATGTCCTGCACAGTACGTAACTCAAGTCGTAAACGCAAAACCATGAATCAATCAATTCAAGTAAATAATCGAAAGAAGATAGAGTCCGTTCAGCTTTCCGCGGCTGAACGGATGCGTACGCATCTAATACAAAATCATTGTTTTCTATGGACAAACGCTGAACAGAGCTGATTAAGTGTGAGTAGTCCTTTAGACGGATATCAAGTTAAATATTTTAATGATCCTTATATTTTAGTAGTATACAAACTTGAGAATTATTTCGTTATACATAATTTATTCTAAATAGAATTAAGGATCCCCCCCAGTGGGGTTCCCGCATTGTCGTTGCGGGGGGGCTCAGTAACCGTGGTCACCCTCCCACGGTGAAGCGAAGAGGAACCCCAAGGTGGGGCCGCTCGTCAGGGCTTGTGCCTCCAAGCCGACGACGTAGCGGCCAAAAAGTAGGTTGCGGTGAGGTGCATCGCAACTGAGGCGGGCCGCGATGTCGAATGGGAGGCATCGCGGCTGAGGATTACAGGCTGCGGCGGAGGAGGAGTGCCGGTACTTCTGAGTAGCGCTCTTCCCTTCCGTAGCCTGGACGGGGCCGCCACCGTTTGATGGCGGACGCGGTGGGGCCGCAGGGGAAGAGGAGTGTCGGTATAGCATTGGCCGCTCTCCCTATCCCCTGCGGCCGAGAAGTGGTTGGCGGCGGGGCCACTGTACTGACCCGTCGCAGGAGGACGTCAGCAACAGCTGGTGGGGCCCGCAAGGGCCGATGCCTGCTAGGGGTGCGGGTTGTTCGAAAGAGATACCGCGGCCCCTGGCATACGGGCAGCTGAAGGAACATGGGTGGGTTTTAGTCATTAAAAGTCTGACACGCCCTCCTGCTCCAACCAGAGCGGGAGAAGTCATTTGATGATTTCCCACCCACAAAAAAAAAAAAAAATAGAATTAAGGACTATCAGTAGTTGCTGTCCATTACAGGCATTTTTAGGTATTCCCCTTTTAAACTTGGGGCTACTTTTTTCAAAATCGTTAATACTACGTCAAGCACAAAATACTTACTGGAGCATTTTATTTACACTGTCTGTAAGTGTACAGACAGTACAGTGTACATTGTAGTGTACAGTGACAGACAGTGGTCTGTCACGATGGCTGTTGACGATGCAAATCAGCAAACGAAGCGTAGGACACCCTCGGGTTATGTGGAGCGACGGACTTCGCAGAGTGGCTCGTAGCAGCTGGACGAGTGTAGCCGAGGATCGAGTCCAATAGCGTGTGATTGGAGAAGCCTTTGTCCAGCAATGGACTGCTATAGGCTGATGATGGTAACACACCATTGACGTTGCGTGTCATCGTTTGTTTTAAAACCATAGCCGGCTCAATATCACGAAATAGATTCGACTTGTTCTGCCAGTTCCATGAGAGAACAAATTCTTACAAAAATCTATACCTATTTAACGATAAACTATTTTAAAAGTAACTCTGTCTGACTGTCTGTACAGTACTTTTTCACGCCTAAATCAGTTAAAGGATTTCAATTTTTGTCTCGAAAATAATCTTGTGAGGGTCGATATAGGGGATGAAAATCTGTATGGGAAAATGAGATTTTTTAAAGTTTGGGATATGAAAATTCTAATGTCCAGTACATTAGAATTTTCATATCCTATGAAATAAAGAATTACTGGTGTTTTAGCGATTTTGTAAAATCATCCCGAAAGGGAATAAATCTTCTTATTAGCTTGTTGATAGTAATCTAAATATAGTCAGCCCAGAATTTGGCTACGAACTTGGCACTTTCAACAGCGTCCATCAATTCCAGAGGGTAAAATAGGGGATGATTTTAAAATTCACATCATTATAATATCGATTTAAGGGATTGGAAAATATAAGTAGTCTGTCCATCTGTCTGTTACTTACTCATACCTTAACGGCTGTACGGAATTAGATGAACGGCACACATGACCTGGATTAGAGCCGCCACAAGGATACGGCGGTGCTCCGCCCAAGCCAGGCATACCTCCACCGATCGTGTCCTCAGGGCGATCTACGGTGTGGAAACACCCGGGCATTTCCTCCCGCCTCTGCCTTCGAAACAGGAACCTTCCGAAACAAGGACCTGCGTCAGGCGGAACGTGAGGACGCCGTGGCGCCTCTCAATCCACTCCTCAAAGACTTACAGCCGCAATCGTGATGTGCCTAGCAATGGGTTGCGACAATCAAATCAAAGAAAAAATGCGATTCTCCATGTCGCCATGAGATCCCGCCGGAGTTCTGTCCGCTGTGCCGCGATTTCTCGCGCAGGGTGCCTCCCTGGGTACTTTTTTATGCGGGTAAGTATACTGTCGGAAATTGTCTCACGGGATTTCTCGTGGGATAATTTCCGGCAATAACGCCGGCTACTAGTCCTACTATCCTACTTAATATTATAAATGTGAAAGTTTGGATTTTTGTTACTCAATCACACAAAAACTGGTGAACGGATTTGGATGAAATTTAGCACACAGATAGTTTATAACCTGAATTAACACATAGGATACTTTTTATCTCGTTAGTACGTTCCCCTGGGATAATTTTTGACCTCCACGCGAGCAGAGCCGCTGGCAAAAGCTAGTATAATAATATTTGTGTTCGCACCTTGAGTTAACAATGCATACCGATATTCTTCCTTTAACTCCATTTATTATTATGTAAATATCTATTATTCATTATTATCATTATCATTTATTATTATTATAATGAAATTGAGAGAAAATATCGCAGATAAATTGCAAAATTATCTACTGTAAGTTAGGCAGTCAATGTAACCTCAGCCTTACATTTACACTACTGTCTTCGAACATTTTTCCCCGACCTTCGAACTTTCACAACCATTTATTTTAATGACAAAAATCCATTGCTCGACTAGTAATTGCACAATACATAGAATTCCAAGCCATTAGAAACAGTTTAATGCTAAATCGTACCTCTAGTCTTTTTATGACGGGTTGTGGATACGGCTGTTAATCAATAAATGCTAATTTAGCAAGAAACCTATGGAACAGTTTTATCTTGTGTGTATTATAATAGAAAACAGTGGTCATACATTGTCTTTCCATAGTCCTAGGATAACCTGTTCTCTTCCATGTAATTATCCTGCAATAATCCTACACCAGGGTCGTACAGACCGCGGCCCACGGGTGGCATGTGGCCCCCCGGCAATATGCCAGTGGCCCGCCAGCAAAAATATGCCCTCGTACATTTGAAGGAAAAATATTGCTCAGGTTTACAAATAATACAACTTTGAATCTGGGGCTATTTTTATGTTTTTAATATGTGCTGGTGGCCCGCCATTAGTTCATCATTCGTCCAAGTGGCCCATGGTCTCAATAGGTCTCTGCATCTCTGTCCTACACCAACCGTAGTCATTTGGCAACAAATTCTTTTACAATAATTAGGATTAAGGAATAAGTAACAAAAATACGAGTTGGTTGGTGGATTGCAGTTAACATTTTCTGAATTGCGCTAACTAGGAGACCTAACACACTCCAGTATTACTAAAGATGCTCTTACACGGGCACTTTTTTGAGCAATTGTTGCTCGGCAACACGAATCGATCAATCTGGATCAATTAAGTGAAGCAATCTGGAGCAACAACAATAAATTGCCGATGTGTTTCGCCAATATTGCTTCTGATTGCTCTATATATTTAATGAGTTCCCGAATATCCAATCGGTTTGGAAATTTTTAGTAAATTTTCTTTCTATCTCGTTTGTACGTATAACTACGTCTCGTTTTTGCGAGGAACCGGCCGGCGGCCGAGGCGGTGGGACAGGCGCATTGCCTAGTTTTTAAGTTGCTCCATATTGCTCCATATTGTGTGGCTGTATCTCTAGCAACAGGTGGCTACATGTTGCCATTGCCCTAAATTGCTGGATGTAGTCGTGACGTCATAGTTAACGAGAATTGCCCAAGATGGAGCAATTTTAGTTACTCGTGTAAGTGCACCTTAAAAGTATAGATAAATATACGACTAGAAGTGCTCACTAAGAGTAGACTTGCGGGCATCACTTATCGTAGGATGCCGAAATCAATTGAGAAGCTTCAAGCCACTGAAACAAAAAAAGTAGGCGTTTTTCAGAACCTATATGAGAATAAAACAAGTTAATAATAGTTTGCCAAACAAAACCAGAGCCAAACTTAAGTGGCAGTGGGCGGGGAACAGATGTCCAATGTGGCCGGAAGGTTCTAGAGTGGCGCCCGCATACTGGAAGACGTAGCGTTAGAAGGCCTTCCACAAGGTGGACCGATGACCTGGTGAAAGTCGCAGGAATCCACAGGATGCGAAAAACACAAAGCCAGTTGAAGTGACGGTGCTTTGGGGAGGCCTATATCCAGTAGTGGACGTCTTTCGCCTGAAATGATGATGATGATGAAGAATAGTCTTGTTGCTAGAAATGTTCATTATGAGAAGACGTGAGGGATGATCATCAAAGGGAGCTGAAGTCAAGTCAAACGCTTCGAGTATGGTAAATGCATACTTTCCTAAGTAAGCATTTATTTGAGGACCAAATGAAAACAAGCTAATAAATGTTAGCTTTGTAAGTCAATCCAATAAAAAATCCAACCTTTCCCAACTATGTTGGGGTCGGCTTCCAGTCTCACCGGATGCAACGATGCGACTGCCTATCTGACCTCCACAACCCAGTTACTAGGAAATACGATTACCTTTGGTAAGACTGGTTTATCAGACTTTCGTGCTTCTGACGACCCGTAACGAATGTTAAAGATCCACTAATGACTCTTGAGGGGTCTTGATATGTAAACATGGTCATCTATCCACGGACTAACCGCGGCAAGCTTAGCTTAACCTGATCGATCGACCTGTGCGTGTGGGTGAAATGTTAGCTTTATTTCTTGAAGGTAACACTTAGAGAATACTTGCAGGCTCATCACTTTTAGGATGCTAAAGTCGAGACAGAAACTTCAAGGAACCCAAACGCATTTTATGGCCCAATGAGAAGAAAGGTAGTAAACGACTATAGACGAAAAAATATTTTCTTTATTGTTCTTTACTATATTTTCAGTTAAAGAAAAACATAAATACATAGGCTGATAAACACATTACCCTCGTTTGTGTGGCGCAAGCGGGTAAAACAAAAATAGGTACATTTATTCGCGGTGAACATGACGCAAAGAATTAAAACAAACACAAAAAAGAGTAAAGTCTAGTCGCGGACCTTCAGCGATTATTTATAATAAGATATATATACATTTCGAAAAAAAAAACATATATATCTTATTCTAGTCATCATTTTGACGATTGAAGGTCAAATACAGCAATGAGCAAAAAATATTCACGTAGCTTTAATTTATAAAATGCAGGTTGGATTTTTTCAAATTTAGGCTTGTTCCATACAATTCTATCCCAGCCAAAATGGCGACGATGCGAAGGCTTTGTTCAAATTCATGGCCCACGTCTTGTGAAAGTATAATCGTTTAGGATACGATGGGAAGATTTATTCCAGAAATCCCCACCGACAAATCCCTACCAGTGGGGATTGTTATTTTTTTTCCAGAAATCCCCACTGGTTAAATAAACTCAGCCTAGTGGGGGGTGAGTTTTGGAAAAAAAAATTACAATCCTCACTGGTGGGGATTTCTGAAAAAAATCGATGGGAATGACGTACGCTGTGTAAAAGCCCGTCAAAACAAATAAAGAAAAAAAAAATCTTATTTTTTTGCAATTAGCAGATCAGTGTTTGTATGTTGAGTAAAATATGATTCGCGACGTAACACGCATGTATTTACAAAATGTCAAATCGTCAATATCACACCCTCTAAGTTCATTTAATCCCATTGAATGACTTTTTTATGAAGCAGTCAGTCAATGAGATAGTTATATAATTCTATATATACATACGTGTTCCGTGTGGTGCCGGACGTAAAAGAATAGCACCGTCCCATTTCTTCCCGTGGGTGTCGTAGAAGGCGACTAAGGGACTTACTCCAAAATTGTGATTCCAAAATTTAGATTAACTAAAACTAGCAAGTCATTTCTAATAAACAGTATCCGCTTCTATAACAAGTTGCCAAAATTGGTTACAGAACTTAGCGATGGAAAGTTTAAAACTCACATCAAACGTGTCCTTATCAAAAAAGCATATTATAAGATAAAAGACTACGTTGAAGACAAGGAAGTTTGGCATTAATTCCTTCTGCACATGTGGCTTCCCTGGTAACTCATTAGCACCATAACTTGGTGAGCGTCTATTAACTGCTTCCAAATTACAATGTTAATTTTAATTATTTTATTTTTTACACTTTCTGACATATTCTTGTCATTATTTGACATTATACAACCCTTGTAATATCGAGTATTTATTAGTGATTCTCATGGAAATCATTTCACTTGGTTTAAATAGGTTGATTTTACTTATGTAGATTCTTTTACATATTGTGAATGAGAGAACGTTGTAGGCCTACAGTTTCTATTCTTTATTTTCATTCCTCTAAGTACCTGGTACTTATTGACAGGCCTGCACTGTCCTCCCATACCTAATATCACTGTAATTTGAAAACATTATAAAATCCAATAATTTTTAAAAGAGTAACCGTGGAGTTTCTTGCCGGCTCTTCTCCATAGGAAGCGACAAATTGGAACCGTGCACCTAGCTTCTGACGTTTCATAAGTGCCTTTGCAGGTTTATGTGAAATAAAATATTTTGATTTTGATTTTGATTTACTAGAGAATGGGCAGCAGCGTTCTCTATGCATTTTACCACCATACTGCGATCTCCAACCCGCCTGCCAAGCGTGGCGATTATGGCCTTTTGAGGGAGGCTTATGTCCAGCAGTGGACGTCTTTCGGCTGATATGATGATGATGATGATACGTGTCACGGTCACGAATCATATTTGGTTCATTCAACATAGTGACAGGCTAACTAGTTTTAGCCTGTCACTTGCAATTGCTTGTTTTTGCAATGTGCAGGTCCTGACTTCCAAATTGCAATAACGTAAAAATTGCAATTGGAAATTTTTAATTTCGCGGGCTACCCCTGGCGTTACAATCTTAAAATTTAATAGCGGGAAAATCGATTTTTCACTATACATTGTTTAAATATTTTGATTTTTTGTAACAATATATTGTTTATTGATTGTATTATATCAGTTAGTTAGGTATCTATTGATTTTAACGTTGAACCCTGCCCTTGGCCATTTTCAAGGATGCAGCAACAGAGTTAAGTAGGTCATGGAAGGAACTATGGTTATTTTTATCATATGCCAGTTATCCTTACCACGATGGGCAGAATTCCAAAAGGTATCAGCATTAATAATAGTCAGTGTAGCAGTCAATGATAGTCTTCTTCTTTCGAGTCGAAGCCAAAAGTAAAACATATTTATAATGTGAGATGAGTGGCTTGTGGCTAAGTACCTAATAATAGCCGCACAGTTCGAACGATCAGGTTAAGCTACGCTTGCCGTGGTTGGCCATGGATGGATGACCATCTTTACATACCAAGACCCCTCCGTGCCTCGGAAAGCACGTTACGCCGTTAGTGCCGGCTGTCATTTGTGGATCTTTGACAGTCGTTTCGGGTCGTCAGAAGCCCGAAGTATGAAAACTAGTCTTATCAAGGGGTATCGTATTACCCAGTAACTGGGTTGTGGAGGTCAGATAGGCAGTCGCTCCATGTAAAATACTTGTATTCAGCTGCATGCGGTTAGACTGGAAGCCGACCCGAACATGGTTGGGAAAAGGCTAGGCAGATGATGTTGAGTTTGTTCCAGTAGGTCGCCAATCGAGGCACCATTGGCGTTTTGAAGGTCCTCAGGAGTGCAAATATACGACGTGTGTGTGTATGTGTAAATGGACACGAGTGTTAATTATGCTCTTATCTGAATCGTAATTATGTAAGGTGTAAAAATAACGTTGCTTTTATAACCAGGAATCACTTATTATAGTTTATTATTTTGAAATTATATGGAAATAAGCTTAATTAAATAGACACTTAATTTTATTCACACGATTTTTCTGCAACTGCACATCTTACAAACAATGTAAGGGACATAAATTAATTAAAATAGTTTAATCGACACGTCTGTTATTGTTTTTATTTGTATATTAATGTCAGAAAAATGTAGATAAGTGGAAGTCGTGGTGGAGCACGCAACCGTAGTCTAAGTAGCTCCACTAATGAAATATTTTGCCCTTTTATGCTAAGGCAGAAGTGAATGACAACTGACAACGGCCTGTAGGTTTTTAAAGAGGGCATTTTATATTGTAACAACCTGTATCACGCAATCTGTACGCCATAGAACTGGGTTACAGGAAGCGGCAGGGATTTCAATTTAAAGTTTTGTAGAATTTAATTATAGAGTACATGCTCTTTATAGCCGATATTATTGCGTTAATTTAGCGTTCGAAACGTTGATAGGACATTAAAGGTAACGCAGTAGATCAGAATTGGAGCATTTCTAGTCGCAGGAAAGTTGTCTGTGTTAAACAAAAGGAAAAGTTCAAAGTTGTAAGATGATTTATTATTAAGAAAATTATTCGTTTTATTTAATATGTTTTAATTGGCATCAGTTATCAGTAGGTACCTACATTGATTGCTAAGTAAATAATCTATTTAAGCAATCCGCAAGACGGACTCATCACGTGATCTTTACAGAATAATACTCCAAGTTTTTAATGATATTTATTCAGGGTTCGGGTTTTAATGTTACAAAACATCCCCATAAACATAATTCAATCAAATATCTCATGAAATTCAGTCGTTCGCAACCGTATAAAAATACAACCACCGCGTCGCGTTCATCAAAAATGTTATTCAACTTTGCCGAACTTGTTCGGTTAAATATAAAAAGCGACGCGTCATTAGACTAAAAAAATGCATTATCGTAGTTACGTTGCTTTTTACAGGAGACTCGTGTCACGAACGGGGGTTAATAAATCACTGGGGGTTGGGCATCAGCTTGCAACGTAACAAACTCGGAGAATCTGAGACAGTACAGGGTGGGCGGTGGAGTGCGCCAGTCGACCCGCGTCGCACCGAACGTTCGCCGAGCCGACGTACCCGTAACGTAAACGTGTCTCGAACGATATCTCGACTCCAACCAATATTACGATTGCAATGATAAGCTGACATGCGATTCACGCGTTCACATACACGAGTATATTCCATTGAAGGCAAAGATGTATCGCGGTTGATATGAATAGAGTTGGAAATGTTCCCGATGGATCGTGTCCAATTTTGAAAAATATAAAAGGCATGTTTCTAAGGCTGTGCTGAAGAATGGACGGCAGCTTCGATGATGACGAGCCTTTTGTATTCAGACTCAATGAGAGCGGATCTGGACCCGGTCTACTAGTCAAGGTATACCATAAAACTTGTTAGGTATCACTTAAGTAGTTTCTTAGCTGATAACTTCTGCTGGCACAGTAGGTATGAGTAGTAATGATATATCTTCAAGTTATTAGTTATTACTTGTCAAGTAACTAGTCATTAAGTAGAATGAGTAGTAAATTGTTTATTCAAGGAGCATTTAATAATGTGTGAAATTCGTCAATAAGTTGTTAATAAAAGTTGACGTAAGCTGTCCTTTGTTGTACTTATATTTAAGTGAGTAAGTTCAGTGTATTTATTTATAAAAGGTACAGGTAGGTACACCAACAGCTTCTGTGTATAATGTATCTTTAGAACTATGATAGTAGGTAGTCTTGGACTTAGGTACACATTGGCCAATTGTATGTTAACCAGCAAATTTTAGAAATAGGTAAAAACAATTGTAATAAAACTAAAGACCTTAGAATTTAGAAATTGTTGCAAACGACTTCCTAAACTTAAGATTAAAAACAAAAGGAAATTAAAATTACAAGACGAACAATATTCTGCCCACTTAAGACTAAGACTTAAGGCTACTAAGATTTCTGCCAGGGGTGCGGATTGTTCGAAAGAGATACCGCGGCCCCTGGCACACAGGCAACTGAGGGAACACGGGTGGGTTTTAGTCAGTAAAAGTCTGACACGCCCTCCTGCTCCACCCAGTGCGGGAGAAGTCATTTGATGATTTCCCACCAAGAAAAAAAAGGCTAAGTACTAAGATTTAAAGCAATTTACATAGAAATACAAATGAGATCATAAATTCATAATGGAGAATAGACTAGGTTTATTTATAGCTTCTAAATAAAGTATTAATTTAGTCCTACACTACAAACCTTCGATTAACGTTTGTGTAATTTATTGTAAGACCTATAATTACACGCCATTACTTCATTGACACAATTAGTTGTTTGGTCGTAAACTGATCCACAAGTCCAACACAAAAGTGTGCATGGGACCAGTTTTGTATAAATACTGACTGTATGACGAGCAGTGGTGACTTATTCCGATCCATCCCGTCCCTTGTTGTCTTGCTGTTTCAGCGACGCCCTAATCCGCGAGGTCCGTACCCCACAGGCGATGCTCTTAGCGAGCAGCTTTAGTTTAATTTTTTTAAGCCCTGGCTGGTACTCTTAATTTACTAAGATTATCACAGGCAAGTCCGGTTAAGGAGACGACAACCTCATAGGTTGAACTGCGAGAAGTCATTCACAAAAAAAAATGAAGAGCAGTGGTGGCTTATTCCAATCCAGCCCGTCCCTTGCTGTCTTACTGTACCATACCACCCACTGTTCCGATACCTCTAGCGTGTAGTCGCTTTAGTTTTAAGTTTTTAAGGGGAATCTAGTCGCGGGTTCAAACTCTCTGATGGGCCTGGCTAAAAAGCACGCTGTCTCACCAGGCATCGTGTCCGACAGAGATAGTATCAGTGATGAGCAGTTAGATGCTAGTCTACACGCACAACGTTATTGAGTGAGATGCAGAATCATTTTTAGTAAAACAGGTGCGTAAAATATTCAGATAAGTCCTTCGGAAGATCGCGTTTTATGAAAAAAACACTACATAAATCAATGACCAATAAAGTTTATTGAACTTTTCGATAGTTGAGGTTTTGCGGTACTGACTTGGTTTTGGAGATTTTACACTTCTATTACTTAATCACGCCCAAAGTTAGGTTAAATCAGCAAGAAAAACTAATCTTTGTTGGCTCGTAACTTTTTAATATTTATTTATTTTAGTATTCTGTTTCCGTACAGACAATATTAATAATGAGACAAAACCACACCATGTTAAATTTTTGATTTACATTGTCAAACAGTGGAGTAGAACACTCCCGAAGTTTATATGGAAAAAATGTCGACTAGATTCCTGACTAACCTTAAGGCCTTGGTAACTTTAAATATTGTCATTTTGAGCGATAATAGTTCATATTGCAATATGCGTTAAAATCTGTTGTATAAAATTCGAATAACAAATGAACAAGCGTATGTCTTAAAAATGCAAATAAAATCGTATAAAATTAGATATTAACAATTTAATAACAAATAATCGATCACTGGATGCAGTTTGGCATTCGAAATTTTATGGTGTATTTTTAATTATGTTTATAACTGCTATTAAAGGGATAAACTGATTTTAATGATAAATAAGAAGTGATTTTGATGTTTTTTTTGATGCATTAAAATATTTTAAATTATGGTTTGAGTTCCATCACTGTATGCAAAAAAGACTTATTCATCATATATTTTTATGCTTTCATAATTATTTCCAGTTAAAGAGATACACAGCTTTAAAAAACCACCTTTTTGAGCGTTTTCCAGAAATCTCCGCCTTAAGCCATCTCTGGAAGCCTTAATTTATCGAGGCCGCTACAGGCAAGTCCGGCTAAGCAGCCGACAACCTTGTAGGGTGCTACGAGATGTCATTCCCTAAAAAAAAAGTGTTGGCCTAGTGGTAACGGCTGCGATCTACGAGTAGGTCATAGGTTTGGACCCAGACAGCCGCTTTACTTTGTGACTAAATTATTTCATGACCGCTGCTCTGAAGACGGTGAAGGAAAACATCGTGAGGAAACCGGCATGTCCTAGAACCAAAAATCAAAGTCATGTGACATCTACCAACCCGCACTGGGCCCGCGTGGTGGATTACGGCCCACTCCTTCTCATAGAGAGGAGGCCAATGTCCTAGCAGGATCATTATAGGCTGATTATGCTCCTGACTGTTTGTATGTAGTTAAATTGTTAAATTTTACCATGTTAGTAGGTATTTTATAATGCTATTAAAACTTGTAACATAATTCCCAATTATATAGGCGTAATTACCTAGTATTAATATAATTATGGGACAAAGCGGCTGAATAGTCGATATCTTAGATTTAATTGTTATTAATGATAAATAAAACAGTCTTTGCATGTGTTTAGTGCATGTTGTTTCTGTCAACAATTTAGTACTCCTAACTACTTTTACTTACTGGTAAAGAACAGTTTATTTATATCATTATATTTTATGAGTTATTATTTCTTGTTACACATCGATCACTAATAATTAGTGACCGATGTTATGATGTTACATCTATATGTGAACGTGGGTATTACATTATATCTTATTGCAATAATATACTAATGGACTATAATCTGAAAAACTTAGACCACGTTTGCAAGAACGTAAAAACATTGTGGCGGGATTTTATCGCGCACTGGATTTTCGTGCGAACATGGACTTGGGGGCTTGTTTGACACTCACTAAAGTCTGTTCGCCGAGAGTTGATAAAGTCAGGGTTTCTTAACTCATTACAAATTGCAGCCCGCTAATTATTTATAGGCAATAAGGCCACCGCGTCCGCTTGCCGTTCGGGCTGCAGGTCACAACACCTGCGTGCCTCGTACCACGAAAACGGCGAAAGCGGGAGATAAACGACAGCCGCCATACAGTTTGCGATAGTTAAGTGACAGTCGCTATTCGAAGACGTAACATATCAACTCTCAGCGAACTGACTGTAGTCACAGCACAGCTGATAGTAATCACAGATAGGATCTACGATGGAGCATACGAATGCAAGTTCTCATTATTATTTAAAAAATATCGATCCCGAGGGTCCTGAACCTCTTGGAAGGCGTACGAAGGGCCGAAGCCAACTCGCAGGCGCCCCTTAGACGATTTTAAATGATGAGGCGGCACCAACCGACGCTTATTTCTATGCACTAAGAGTATAAGTGTACCCATAGACAACCACTGGTAGTTGCACGACTATTGCAGGATCTGGAATTGGTATTGAAAGGTATTGAACTATAGGTTAGGGTAGCTAAATTCGACTAGTTTGGTTACATAGAACTTTGGAAAGACTGTAGCTCCCACCTGACCAATGTTTTATATAGTTATAATACACGGATAAAATGGCAAAGAGGTGACTTGCACACTCAATAATAGCCCCCGAAAACTGTCACTAGCACATAGTGCTGTAGCGACAAAGGGGCAACATCTCCTGAGGTGCTTATGAGCAGTGGAAAGGTATTCCACTGTTATCAGACAATCCCGGACGTACGGTCGATATTCCTACCAGCATCTTACTGGAATACTTCTCTGAACACTTGCGAATCTCAACTCAAGCTAGCCAATAAACTGCCGGGGGTGCAGGTTGTTCGAAAGAGATACCGTGGCCCCTGGCACACAGACAACTGAAGGAACACGGGTGGATTTTAATCAGTAAAAGTCTGATACGCCCTCCTGCTCCACCCAGAGCGGGAGAAACGGAAGAAGCGGAAGAAAAAAACAATAATGCCAAGAAAGAGGTGGGAGCTGTATTCCGCCTCAGTGTTGACTCTAGCCGGCCAGTGAAGGCAAGCCAGAGGTGAGGAACAAGACTTCACCCGGCAGATAGGGGTCGTGGGGTTGCTACTGCTCAACAGCTCGCCACATGCTGCCCTGCGGCTTTCTGTATATCTCTTGGTCTGGCACTTCAACCTAGACATGTTCCGGCAAAGTAAACTCTACGCCGTAGCTCTAGATCTCGGAACACGCCCCACCATGACGTTTACGTAAAGATACGGTGATGGCGTTTATTATTTGCCGTTTGTTTCCCACTGTAGGGCAAAGACCTCCCTTCCCTCTTTACACAGCTCCAGCACGCTGCAGATTTGGCCAGCCATCCGCGCCGTCAATCATTTGTTCAGAAAACCGGAAGGCGCCCTCTATCGATACGACCACGCGTTCGGGTTCGCCAAACAAAAGGACATGAATTGATGATCACAAATTCGCAATTTTCAATACGAGTAGTCTAGAAAATCTCATTGAGGAAACCTATGGAAGAGGCTTTCGTCCAGCAGTTGACTTTTTCCAGCAGGGACATCGACGAACAAACTAGAACCATGAATTTAGAACATGATTGTACACCATTGCATTTTGATGTCGGTTTAAAAAAAATCTGCTGTTTCATGGAAAAGTGCAATACTCTACGCGGTCAAAATATGTGGTACAAGTATTTTTTTAATAACCGATGGAAAATTTAAAGCAGGGGATTTCATTTAGGTACTGTAAAGTTGGAAAGCTTTTCAGTAAACAGCAGCCCACCTGCTTATAAATCTTGGTTTATACCTTACTATGCATTGCGTACAGGGGTCAAAAGTAAGCACTTTTGACCCCTAAGATGAAGATGATGAAGATGTAAGTAATAATGGATATCATTGACACCGTTTTCAAGCGAAAACGGTGTCAGTGATATCCATTATTGCTCTGCGCTTGCGCTGCAAAAAGCAATGGTGACCCAGTGGTAACTTACAAGTTGTGGATCGTGGGCACGAATCCAGACAGGGACTTTACTTTGTGTAAATAAATTCGTCACCACTGCTCTCAAAAATGGTGAAGGAAAACAAGGTGACGAAACCGCAGCATGTTCTAGAACCAATGGTCCAACCATCATAATCATGCAGGTCAACTCAGAACTTAAGGAGCTCAACGATTCGACAAACCAAACAAAGGACATTTGGGTAGGCCGCATAAATTACTGAAGCTGCCAGACCATGATTAAAGCTAAATGAGAAAACTAAGAAACAAAACACCCACAATCACATTCACAACAATTAAAACAATATAATACTTTACAAAGTACATATTCGTAAGTAAGTAAATACCACTTTATAAAGTAAGCTGCGTTGTGGACTGGTAACTACAAAATTTCGACGAGGTTGCGTTGTCGACGCTAGTAGTTGTGATATCAGTTATGTTTTGGCTATAGTGTTTGCAAACAGCCAGATCAACTCGTGGGGTTGTGGCTGTGACGTGAGCTTGATGTAGTAATCGCCCTCACCGTTGATTCTGACGGCCAAATTTTAATGAGGTCCGTAAGAGCAAACTATTCATTTTCATAGAAATAAGCGCCTGACCACGTGTTGCCGTTACATAGCTATTCACAGAAAACAGAACCGGTCGGTGGCGGGCAGTGATGGAGCTTAGGGGAGGCCTATGTCCAACGGTGGACGTTTTTCGGCTGAAATGATGATTCACAAGAATTCGACAGCCTATCGTATCGAAAATGCATACATTTCGATAACCTGATCTGCCTATCTTTTGACAGAAAACAGCTGTCGGAAGAATAGCGGTCGTCTATTTGATTTAAACTGACAAAAAATTCTACGATGACATTGATTCATGTTCGATTCGGTACGGAAGCGTATCCGATGCCTACCCGAACAAGCACCCTTTACGCTTTCAAGGTCCAAAGATCGTTCATTTTAGAAACAATCAAAGATTTATTGTGATTAATTCATTAAGAAACAATGAAATGTTTGAGCTAAAAAAAAATTTGTGGAACAAGATAAAAAGACAATCTTATTCAAAGTTCTGGCAAACGATAGGTAATGTAAATGTCATATGCTCGTGTGGTGTGAGGGCACTTTATTTCTGAATTGCATTAAGTAGCCATAATTGTATTTCTCGAACTCTTTCGTCAGGTGTGTGCAGAGCGTGGGTGGCGGATGTACCCCGGCTACCACAGTGGCTTGGAGGAGCGGTGGAATCTCTGGTGGAAGACCAGCGCCTTTTCTGCAGCCAGCTACAAGACCTTGGGAGACTGGCAGGTTAGTATTTCTTATTTACAAGCCCTTTGCCTGATGGGATTTCCCAACGGTAGAAATAACCAACTTCCGTAGAAACAAGATTCGACCCGTATTTAAGATTTTCTCGAAACCTTCCTTAGTGCTCAACTTCTTTATATAAGACACACTGGATTATGGAGGTAGGATAGGCAGTAGATAGGTTAGACTGGAAGCCAGAGGCTGATAATGATAATGAAGAACACTGGACGAGACACAATAGAAGTACTTTTGTTATAACGTCTGAGGGCAGTTAGTGTTCCACAAAGTGTTAAGTAGGGATCAGTATGGATGGATTAAATGCAATTAAACTTTGAAGGGAAGTGGGCCCGACATACTTGTCGCCAGACCAAAGTATTCCTTTAGCTTGCTCACCGAAACACGGTCTCCGATGGATATTAAAGACAGAGCAGCGCGACTTGTCTCTCAGCTATAGTTCGATTTTTAATTGTAATCAGTAACTTGACAGTTGAAGGGTTACCAGATTTTGACAAAAAAAAAGCTAGTGCGGTGGTTTAAGAATGAACAAAATTGAATGAACTTGAAATTATGTGCTTACATGCTATTTTTAACCGACTTCAAAAAGGAGGAGGTTCTCAATTCGTCGGAACCTTTTTTATTATTATTATAAATTTAATAACTTGTCTTAAAAACATGATAAGCACTATTAAAAATTGTAGAATTTGTTATATATTTTGTTTTTCAATAGTAAGGGTAAGTTTCTTTCTATTAGAAAAAAATAAAAAAGGAAATTAATTATTCTTTTATTCCACATCTCACAAATGAATTTTCAAAGTTTTATAACTATTGATAAAAATGGTTTAATTTAAAATGAAACCATTTTTATCATTCGCTCGTTACGCAAAATCGTTCACTACCTCAACACTATTCGTTTTAGTATGATAACATTATTTTTCTTTAAACTGCCAAGTTACTGAATACAATTAAAACTCGAACTATAAAAAAAAAAAAAAAAATGATTTCATGAAAACAGTACTTAGATTACATTACATTACAGTTAAGTGCTATGGTAAAATGAAGTACACAAAAGTTTTAGCATCTGAAACCGCACTAGGAGGAACCTGTATTTCGGCTAACAGCGCCAATCCCCTCGAGTTACAATATGAGAGTTCTTAAATGCTAGCATTTTACAAAACAAAGGAATAAATTGTAGTCTAAGGTTGTATTAATGGTCCGTACCTCTCTTTGAGTTATGTGATATGGTGAATGAGTGAGTGTGAGAGGGTGTGTCTATTTGTGAGTGTTTGTGATGTTAATGAGTGAACACATGAATTTGTGAGATACGCTGATATAGTGGATATGTATATAATATTTATATTTATGTATTTGTCTATAGATAGTGAATTTTTGCTAACATTAAACATGATTACTGTCTACCTTGGTACAGTTAGAAGTTGCTCAGTCTCATCATACGTGAGACCTTGTAGGTATTCTGATACTGTTTTCTTGCAACGATCTGTATTGAGTGGGTAAATATGAAGATTTTTATTAAGTTTATTATAGATATAGGGCCCGAGGAAATTAAAGAATTTAGTACTAAATTTAGTGCTGTAAAACCTGCGTTTTGTACAAACCATATAATTTCTGCGTGTATTCAAAATCTATAGATGACAGACAAAAACTATAGATGAATAGAGTCACGAACAGACTAGCCTAGGTTTGGAAGGCCTATATAGTTGGAGAAAAAACAGCCAGGTTGTGTGAGAGCCCCGGACACGTCGAGCTAATGCATCCGGAGAGATGGGAAAATCACTGGACACCTGAGGGAGGCCATCTTTGTCGAGGTAGAACACGGCGCAGGTGGTGCGACGAACTGATTTTTGAAGGTTTGCAGGGCCAACATGGCCAGAGATCGCACAAGACAGGGAAATTTGGAAGGAAATGGGTAGGTGTTTGCCTAGCAGTGGAACACAATATCCTACTTCCTAGTCTTACTATAATATGTATACAGGGTGTAACAGAAACCCTATTGCTATCCATAAGCACTAAAGATAACAGCTACTATAGAATCACTATACATAGTTTCAGCTCAAAATAAAATACTCTAAGAATTGATACCAAATTTTCGGTTTCGTATGTTTCTTAAATTTAAATCATAACAAACGTGTCACCGCACTACGTAGGTAACTTTCCACGTTACTTGCCAATATCACGATAAATCTAATCCAAGCGATGTGTTTATTTCAATTTGATGATTTGGTTTCTGGTATCAATGTATTCAAAATTCTCATAACTTCCGAACATGTAGAGATAGGATTAAAAAACCCTTCCAATATCGTTTGATATCATCCAAAGAAGCCGTGCCCTTGGTATGTATATACCATTTCCGTTACACGTTGTATAGATATAAATAAATAATTTATAAATGTGAAAGTTTGTGAAGTTATTTGGATGTTTGTTACTCAATCACGCCAAAACGGCTGAACAGATTTGGATGAAATTTGGCACACAGATAGTTTATAACCTGGATTGACGCATAAGATACTTCGAGATCCCGGTAGTACGTTCCCGTGGGATATACGACCACCACGCGGGTGAAACCGCTGTCAAAAACTAGTAGAGCAATAACACAAAATTATCCTATAGTGGATGTTAATTATTTCCCTTCTAGTAGTCACTAGAATTATATAGGACTACAGTATCAAACATTTTCTATGATGAAAAGTCGACGAAGACATTTATTAATGGACCTTCGTTTTTATTGTCGTTTGAAGGGGCATTTTATTGAATTAGTTACCACTGAATTAATGAAACCACATAGACAAAAATATCGTGATACTAATGTTAAAATATTTGTCTAGACATCAAATGGATGATGTTGGCAACCTAAATGTTTTACTCTACGACCGTACATTAAAAGTAACTGACGTCGATCCTGTCTTTAGGATTTGAACAAAGGAATAGATCTATTCTAGTTACTCGAGTAACTTAGTATTACTATTTTAGCTTTGACTAGCTTTTCCCGCTGTTTTAGCTTAGACTAGCTGTTCTATTTTGGCAAACGGATAGTTTATCACCTGGATTAACACAGAATATTTTTCATCCCCGTAGTACGTTTCCGTGGGAAAATTTTCCAACCTCTACGCGGACAAAGCCGCGGGCATAAGCTAGTAAGTTATATGATGGAGTCATTCGATAGCAAAATTATGCACGAATGCAAACTTTAAAAGCATAAAAAAGCATTTTCGAAGACCAAAGCAACAAAAATGCAACCATGAAAATTATACAATTACTTTTAAAGGTCTGAAATGACGTCAAACAATAATTATTATAGTATTTATATACACACGGTAAAATCCAAAACGGAACTAGATTGCATAATCCTACTATATCTTATTAAGTGTGCAAGTTTGTATGTTCAGACGTTTAGATTTAATCACGCAACAACGGTTGAACGAATTTGTATGAAATTTGGCACACGTAGGATACTTTTTGTAGTAAGTACTACCGCGATAAAAAGTATCCTATCCGCGTGGAGGTCCAAAATTATCTCACGGGAATGTTCCCGTGGGATAATTTTCGACCTACACGCGGGCGAAGCCGCTGGCCAAAGCTAATCAGCCTACAATGTTCACGCTGCTTGGACACAGGCCTCCTCTCTATGAGAAGGAGTGAGCCATAATCCACTACTCAGGCCCAGTGCGGATTGATGGATGTCACATGTCTTCGAATTTTTGGTTCTAAGACATGCAGGTTTCCTCTCTATGTTTTTCTTCACCGTTTTGAGAGTAATGGTGATGAAATTAAAAACAGTAAGTAAATTGCCGTCTGTTCGAACTCATACCCTGGGCCACCACTGTTCTGTGAAAAAGATCTGAAGAATGTGTTTGGCGCCATCACTAGCGTCCATCAGTTCCTGTAATCACACACGCGGACACGATATTAAGTGCCCCATTGTTCCACAGAATAGCACCGCATTTGCATTTTAAGGCGCAGTTGTCTACAACATACTTATAATTTTACGCCATTACCTACGTATTAAAAAAAAATCTGGGTATTTTTAAATCGAAGTTGCTACAGACAGTGTTTTTGTTTTCAGTTCATGAACCACATACCGAAAGGCGGATCGATATGCAGAAAAGACAATCTGTCACGTCTTCTACGTTGTATGAAGAGGATTTATGGAACTGTTTACGATTTCAGGTAAATATAGTTTTACCGTATTTTCTTGTGACCTTATTTGGTGTTGTTCATCAGAAGGGTCAGGTGCATAGTACTCGCAACCGGCGTGCGTGCGTGTATGACCCTAGTGGGAGTTTAATTTAACCATCTCGATCAAGGGCACGCCACGATTGCGGCGATAAGTCCCCTCTTTGAGTAGTGGCTTGAGAGGCGGCACGGCGTCCTCACCTTCTGCCTGACGCAGGTCCTCACCGGACACGGGTGTTTCGGGAGGTTCCTGTTTCGCATAAAGCGAGTGTTTCCTCTGCGAAGATCGCCCTGAGGACACGGTGGAGTATACGGTGGAGGTCTGCCCGGCTTGGGCGGAGCACCACCGTGTCCTTGTGGAGGCGATCGGCGGCGGCGATCTCTCGCGTCCAGCCCTGGTCCAGGCCATGATACGGAGAAGCAAAACGCCCACATTTGGAGGAGGCCTATGCCCAGCAGTGGACGTCTTTTGGCTGAAATTATGATGATGATGATGATGATATTAAGGAATTATATTAATTAGTTGTCGCTATAAAATGTAGACCCTAGTTTGTAGGTATCGAGTATCTATATAAAACACGACTAGATACAGTTATATTATATTATGTCTACAGACATTAAGACCTCATCCTCGACATCTAGAAACGTAAGTACGATTTAACAGGTGTATTATGATGATAATTATGTTTTTTTTTTTCACAATCAATGTGCGACAAACAGTCGTTTAACTTAATTATTTATTTGGCTCACTCTCTCGCGAGCGAAACGTTATAATAATTTTAAGGTAAGTCTGGTTTTTCCAATGGATAAACCTTGATAACTGAAACTGGTGCACCAAGGAAGTATTAATTAATTGCCGGTATCTGACGTCAGTGTACCTCTGACGTGTTCCGACGTCTAACAAGACGTTACGTTCTGGCGTGCCGTGAACTTTGGTGCACTTGTTAGAAGTAGTAGGTTAAGTGGTTTTGATACTTTGGTTTTGTTTGTTAGAAGATTGTAAATCACATTTTTTTTTATCCGACGAAGAAATTGCCCCTCCATTTCTTCGTCGGATAAAAAATGTCTCTCAAGAAGAAGACGCGTATTTTTTTTATGTTTAACCACGCATTTTACTGAGTCTTTAGAAAAAAAAAATGCCGGAATAGATATACTCAAAGTTGGTCACCTAAATTAATGTTAATGACTAATCTTGAGTCGGCGTCAAACAAATGTTTGTTTGACGCCGACTCAAGATTAGTCATTAACATTAATTTAAAGTTTTAGTCATTAACATTAAGTAAAATAATGGCAGCTTGATTGATCTGCAGCGTTGTTCGTTGTTTGGAGCCTACTCCAAATTAGTAATTTACTTTAATTTAGGACCTTCGTTAGACTAAAATGTTTTTGGTCAGCTTCTTTTTTCGTTGGTTTGATTATTAGTTTAAAAGTTTTTAAAAGATTTGTTAATTCGAAAATTCTGATTTGTCTAAGAATTGCTTTTTAAAAGCTCAAAAGATTTTTGCTCTGTAACTAATTGTTTGAGTATTTAGCTGACTTGACTGAACTTTGCACATTACAACCATAACATATAATTACGTGGAATTGCAGAGTAATTACATTATTACGTTAATATGTTATTAAAATTTTCATTATGCTAGTCTCGTCATATTAGCTAGGAACAAAATAATGACATGTATTTATTTAAAAATAGGGTCACTCTCAGTTATGAAAGATTAATACAATAATTATTGTTAAATAATCCATCATAATTTATAGGTATCTACGCCACATATAAAGATATGTACATGTTAGTTAGCTATGTTTGGTTGTCTATTTATCCTACTATTCCTAATTTAATATTATAAATGTTAAAGTTTGTATATTTGAATATTTTGATTTTTGATCCTCAATCACGCAACAGCGGCTGAATACAACACAGGCTTTTAGGACTTTTTATTTCGGTAATACATTCCCGTGGGATAATTTTAGACCTCCACGCGGGCGAAGCCGCTGACAGCTAGTCAATTATAATTTATAGGTACTCCACATATAAAGATACTTGTTGTTATATATATGTATGGTTGTCTATTTACCCTCCATAAAAATAGTTTTTCTTCCTTCCTATTACGTAAATTGTGAGTTTATGATACCGCCTGCTAGGTATATTTTAGGGTATCCCCTTAGGGGAATATTCGGAAGGCGTATGTTACGTAAAATTGGCAGGCGACTAATCTTCTTTCCCCCGTACCAACTGAAATTCAGGAAAATAAATAAACCTTGTAACCAACTATAAAAAATGTCTCTCAAGTCTTCGATAAAATGTTTGCGTTTTAAATATTATTACCTGTCAGACTTTTAGGGAGGGACTCGTGTCTAAGTAATTCCAGCCTACACCAGGTTAAGCTACGCTTGCCGGGGTTGGTCCCTGGATGGGTGACCATCTTTACTTACCAAGACTCGTCCGTGCCTCGGAAAGCACGTTAAGCGGTTGGTCCAGCTGTCATTTTTACATCTTTGACTGTCGTTACGGGTCGTAAAAAGCCCGAAAGTCTGACAATCAGTCTTACCAATGAGTATCGTGTTACCCAGTTACCCGGGTTGTGGAGGTCAGATAGGCAGGGAATCATATAAATTACTGGTATTCAGCTACATCCGGTTAGACTGGAAGTCAACCTTAACATAGTTGACAAAAGGCTTAGCAGATTAATTAAACTGTCAGACTTTTTAAAATAATAAGTAGTAACTTTTTGCAGCAATATACTTTGACAGAAATGATAGACTTTAATGAATCCGTCTGCAGGAGGCCTGTGAGTTGGTAGACCTGGTGAAGTACAATGCAGAGAGGTATGAGTCGCTGACAAACAATCTCACCTGTAGTTGTGCTCCCACTCCGCCACCTCTCATGTCACAGCATGTTGTTTCTGCCACTTCATCCATCTTACCTCATACACTGGAAAGTAACTATCCCACTCAAAGTAATGTTTTGGTATATTCTGATAGATTAGGAGCAGGTTTTGGATCATTGTTAAATAACCGCTCAAAACACACTATAACTAATTGTTGTTACCATAACCTGCACTTTAATGAGCTTGTTCATAAAATAAAACAAACAAAATTGAATGAGCAGACAACTGTAGTTCTTTTAATTGGAAACAGTCTGAGTTTAACTAAAAGGGACATAGTTAACGGTATTGAAATTAAAATTAGGTAAAATAATATTATGTGCTTTGCCATATTCAAAAAATTTGAATTATGAAGAAAATGATTATATTTTTAGCCTAAATAATTTAATGCATATTTTGACATGTCGTCATAGTGACCGTTTATTGTATTTTGATACTAACAATTTTGTTAGAGATTTTGTGCTAGTCCGGGAACATATGTTTCTTCCCAAGAAAAGTCGACATGTATTAGCTACTTTGTTAGCTTACAATATACACGCAGTTATTGATAATTTAACTGAGACTAGGTTTAGTGACGAAACAGTATTATCTAGTTCTTCTAATAATACTGTAATTAATTCTTTAAACTTTTAGACACGACAACAGAGAAGCATAATAAGAATATTTTACTGTATCACCAAAATATAAATCGCTTCACTGGCAAAATCCTAGACGTGGAAATGTTAATAGATAAATATCATATGGATATCCTATGTTTTTGTGAAACTTGGTTAAAACCAGATAGGATGTTGTTTAACGTAAATAATTTTTCAGTTGCCAGTGCGTTCAACAGGTCTTCGATAGGGGGTGGTACTTTGATATTATGCAATAGTTGTTTTAGATATAAGGAGAGAAAGGATATCACTGCTTGCTCTGTTGATCGCTTATGTGAGGTAGCATGTGCAGAGGTTGAGGGCCATACTTTCTTATCTGTTTATAGACCACCAGCCTCAAACTTGTCATCATTTTTGATTATAATGGAAGAAATATTAGGTAAACTTTTTAAAGATGATAAATTAGTCTTCGTGTGTGGTGACCTAAATATTGATCTATTAGTTAATTCACCAGAAAAATGTAAGCTTATCTCATTGTTTAAATCATTCAATTTAAAATGTATATTTAATGAAGCGACTAGAATAACTGCAACCACCGCTTCATGCATAGACAATGTATTTACTAATTGTAAAATAAAGGACTCTTCCTTAATTAGTGGCATCAGGTCAGACCATACTGGTCAGCTTGTATCGTTTGACTTAGATAAAAAGTTACACCTAGATAAAACCATTGAATTGAGACCCCTGACTAAAAATAAATTGGAAACGTTTAAAAATAACGTTCTTAGCAATCTCTCAACAGCAAGTTTTGATTCACAAGACCCCAATATAAACTATAGCACATTTTTTTCTACAGTATGCCAAGAATTTAATAAAGCATGTCCTGTAAAAAAAGTTACAATCACTCCTAAACCAAAATTTAGCGAATGGGCCACAGCTGGCATTAGAAAAAGCAGAGATGTCTTATATAATTTGTACCACGAAAAATCACTGACTTCTGATCAGGCCCTTCATAATTATGTAAGAAACTATTCTAAGATATTCAAAAGAGTCTGCGCTCAAGCTAAATCTAAATTAATAAGTAACAAAATTAATATTTCTAAAAATAAAATAAAAGCTGTGTGGCAGGTAATTAACAAAGAAACTGGAAACACACAACAGCGAGATCAGAATGAGTTAGCTCTAAAAATTGATAATGAAACCATTTCAGATAAGTTAAAAGTTGCTGAGACTCTAGAAAATTTCTTTACCAACATCCCAATAGAGGTTACGAAGTGTCTACCCTCATCATCTGTATTAGCTGAATCTCTTCTTAAAGAAAACATCAGTAAGGACATTCCAAATTTTGAATTCAAACCCATTTCTATTGCCACAATTAAAACAGCATTCAAAAGTCTTAATTTAAAAAACACTGAAGACTTATGGGGGATTTCCGTTAAGGTTCTTGAAGGTATCATTGACACAATTGCCCCTGTCCTAACAGGCATATTTAATCAATGTTTAGACAGCGGTACGTTTCCTGACTTAAAGAAACATAGTAAAGTAGTACCAGTTTTTAAATCGGGTAGTAAGAGTGATCCCTCTAATTATAGACCTATATCTGTGCTTCCAGCAATGAGCAAAATTTATGAAAAAGTCATGCTAGACCAGATGTTGTCACATTTTAACTCAAATGGGATTTTACATAGTCGACAGTTTGGTTTCACGAAAGGTAGGTCGACGACTGACGCGGGAGTAAAACTCGTCAGTCACATTTTGGAATCCTGGGAGAAGTCCCAGGATGCAATTGGCATTTTCTGTGACCTCTCAAAAGCGTTTGACTGCGTTGACCACAACACACTCATCTGTAAACTACACCACTACGGAATTCGTGGACGAGCTACTGATCTTGTACTTTCCTATTTATCAAACAGGCAGCAAAAAGTAAATGTTAACGGGGCAACGTCCTCGGGGTCTCTAGTTAAGATGGGCGTGCCTCAAGGTTCAATTCTTGGCCCTTTTTTATTTCTAGTTTATATTAATGACCTTCCTTACCTAATGGCAAACTTCTCGGATATAATTTTATTCGCTGATGACACCTCTCTTATTTTTAGAATAGATAGAAAAGATACGGATGTCTTACATGTCAACGATAGTCTAGCTGTTCTCTCGAAATGGTTTGCGGCTAATAATCTTTTACTCAATGCAAACAAAACTAAATGTCTTAAGTTCTTATTACCAAATGTACCCCAATTAGGTCTAAATTTAAAACTTGATGGCAAGAAACTAGATGCTATTTCCGAAACTGTATTTCTGGGAATTACTTTAGATTCAAAATTGCAATGGGGTGCCCACATTAGAGCTCTCTCAAGTAGATTAAGTTCAGCTGCTTACGCAGTAAGAAAAATAAGGCAGTTGACTGATGTAGCCACAGCTAGGTTAGTATACTTTGCTTATTTTCACAGTATTATGTCTTATGGCGTTCTGCTGTGGGGATCGGCAGCTGACGTAGATTCAGTTTTTATTTTACAAAAGAGGGCAATCCGCGCAATCTATAAAATGGGGCCTCGCGAGTCTCTTAGAAACAAATTCAATGAAATTGATATACTAACTCTGCCTTCTCTTTATATCCTAGAAAATATCTTGTATGTTCGCAAAAACTTAGGTCTTTTCAAAAAAAGATGCGACTTCCATAATCTAAATACACGTAGTAAAGATGAAATTGTGATTCCAAAATTTAGATTAACTAAAACTAGCAAGTCATTTCTAATAAACAGTATCCGCTTCTATAACAAGTTGCCAAAGTCGGTTACAGAACTTAGCGATGGAAAGTTTAAAACTCACATCAAACGTGTCCTTATCAAAAAAGCATATTATAAGATAAAAGACTACGTTGAAGACAGGGAAGTTTGGCATTAATTCCTTCTGCACATGTGGCTTCCCTGGTACCTCATTAACAGCATAACTTTGTGAGAGTCTATTAACTGCTTCCAAATTAGAATGTTAATTTTTATTATTTTTTATATTTTTTATTTTTTACACTTTCTGACATATTCTCGTCATTTTTGACATTATACATCGCTTCAAATATCAACTATTTATTAGTGATTCTCATGAAAATCATGTCACTTTGTTTAAATTGGTTGATCTTACTAATGTAGATTCTTTTACATATTGTGAATGGGAGAACATTGCAGGCCTTACAGACTAGATTTATAGACGATTTTCTATTCTTTATTTTCATTCCTCTAAGTACTTGGTACTTATTGACAGGCCTGCACTGTCCTCCCATACCTATTATCACTGTAATTTGAAAACATTGTAAAACCCAATTATTTTTAAAAGAGTAACCGTGGAGTTTCTTGCCGGCTCTTCTCCATAGGAAGCGACAAATTGGAACCGTGCACCTAGCTTCTGACGTTTCATAAGTGCCCTTGCAGGTTTATGTGAAATAAAATATTTTGATTTTGATTTTGATTTTGAATCAATTAATAGTTTTTTTAACGTTGATTGTAATAAAATAAATAAAATCGTTTTATTTCAGATGCTAGGATCCATAGATACACATGACATATTAATTATTTTGCAATTACGGACATTAAAAAAGAAAATGAAAATCAGAAATTAAAGTTAATGTTAAAATGTATAAATTTAAATTAAATAAAATTAAAGTTAAAATAAGCTTCGAATAAAATTAATTAAATTTAAAAATTCAAATTAATAATTAAAAATAATTATTAATAACAATCACAGTAATGAGATGATTACAGTATTATGTCAACACAATACATTTTACGTTCTTTGCGACAATCAAGGGTTATTTTTTCAGTCGACTTCTTATCAAAGATTTTCAAATGCTTTTTATCGAATCTAGGTAACTGCCTTGTTGGTGTAATGGTCGTAACCGCTACTGGTGAGCATGGAGGTCCTAGGTTCGAATCCCAGGTCGGGCAATGTAATTGCGTTTTTCCATCAGGAATTTCTCTGTAACAAAACCCTGGCGATTTTGAATTTGTGCCCGGTTGATGGCAATAGGCTCGCCCCAATACATGTTACCTAACATAACTGATGAAATGTGGGTGTTGTGTTACTATAGTAGGTATACCTCTATCTGACCCCACAAGGATTACAGGCGTGAGGTTACGGTATATTATAAACGATTCGTCAAAAACGCATCATTTAACTGTGGAAACCTACACCTAGATATCAACTAACTACAGAATGCCCATCCTTATATGGTTTGATAACTTTCCTGAGAGCCACATTGCAAATAGCTGTAATTAACATTTTTTGCGAGTCTTTGCACTTTGCACCCTGCCCATATAAGCATTGCATTATTTTTACGTTGATATGGGCAGCTAGACGAATAAAATCACCGATTGTTTATTTAAGTACTGGCGGAAAAACATACCTAAAATTACCTATTTTAGTGTAACTGATTTGGACTCTTAATCAAGCTCATCAGAGTTGAATCACTAAGTGAATAAATCACAATATTATATAAATCCTAATTTCAAATAAACATGAGTAACTTGTTCATAACAATATAAATATTTTATTTTCATTTCGTTTACCTTACCTACAATATTAGGACTTATTATTATCTTATTTTAACATGCTGCTTTAGAGTTCTTCCAAAAACACTAAATTTAAAAAAAACTTAATTTGAAGTACTAGAGAAATGTTGACTACCCCTGAACGGTCACTTTGACAATGACATTTCTTTGTTTACATTTTTGATCTTGAATTCGATTTCTGGGTTCAATTTTTTGGACATTTTCCCAGTTTTTTTTTTCGGCTTCAGAAAAAGCTGTAGGTTTTTATTTTTGTTACCTCAGAACTCGCGACATTTATACTTACGAACCGATTTAAAAAATCTTCTTGGTTTTAAAGGGTATACTTACCAAGTAGTCCCATATAAAATTTGGTCAAATTTTGATAAGTGATGGATTTTGAGTCAGTTTCAATAATACATATTTTTTCCACATAGTTTATGTTGATGATGTGGTAATAGTTTCGTGCCAGTGTTATTTACATAGCAAGTGAAGGTACACGAATTTGTGTCGGATACGTACTACAACTAAAAAGTGAAAAATAAAAATGTAAGTATTAAAAACAACATACCTAGTGAAAAACAACTTTTATTAAAAAACAAAATTGGCTCTGCCATACAATTCGACCACGGAGGTATTGCAGTTTTCTATGAAATAGCTGTATTATTTAAAGCCTTCGAACAATTACTGCGCTAGAATCATGTGCTGAACTACAGTTTACGCGTCGATGCCCCCCTGCCACCCTATTTTATGTAAATATTATAGGATACAGACAGCGTTGTATAATGGTAAAATTTACGACATTCTCACGTACTTTACAGTTACGTTTTAAGGGGAATCTAGTCACGGGCTCAAACTCACTGGTGGGCATGGCTAAAAAGCACGCTGTCTCATCAGGCATCGTGTCCGACAGAGGTAGTCTCAGTGATGAGCAGTTAGACGCTAGTCTACACGCACAACGTTATTGAGTGAGATGCTGGATCATTTGTAGTAAAACGCGCGTAAGAAATAAAGAACAGTCCTTCGGAAGATCGGGTTTTACGAAAAAACCACTGCATAAATCAATTACTAATAAAGTTTACTGAACTTTTCAATACTTGTTAGCTACAAATAGCTTTGTCGGTACCGGTTTTGGAGATTTTAAACTTCTTTTATTACTTAAACATGCCCAAAATTAGGTTAAATTAGCAAGAAAAACTAATCTTTGTTGGGTCCTAACTTTTTAGTGGCTTTTTATTTTGGTATTGTTTCCGTACAGACAATATTAATAATGAGACAAAACCATACCATGTTTAATTTTTGATGTACTACAATATATGTCGAACAGTAGAGTAAAACACTGAAGTTTGTATGGAAAAAATGTCGACTAGATTCACCTTAATGGGACTAATTCCCATTAAAATCTCCGCTAATTAGGTACTTCGGCATCCAAGATAAGACCATCACAATGAAGGTTAATTATATTTGATTAATGACGTCTTTTGAATAGAGCTTGCGTAATTATATTGGTGTCATTCGTAGATCTTTGACAGTCATTACCAGTCGCCAGAAGCCCCAGTCTGACAACCTGTCTGTCTGGGGTATCGTGTTACCCAGTAACTGGGTTATGGAGGTCACATAGGCAGTCACTCTGTAGACTACTCCCCTCCCATGGGAGAGGGGGGGAAAACTCCAAGACGGGTCCCCTATTTTGGGGACCGAGAGAACCACCCCTCGGTCATGGGGCCCAAAGCCCCGAAACCGATTCCTCGCGCCCCCTGCGGGGGCGCAGAGACGGCCACCGGACTCTGTAGACTACCTATCTCTTATACTGAAAGCCCCCAATAAATTTAGGAAAAGGCTCCGCAGATGGTGACTTCCCTGCTTGAATAATATGAAATAATGAAATTTTATGTAACATTATTTCATTGCGAATAACAACAGATGTTATCATTAAACTGCCATAGCGTGCCGGGAGAAGACGTGAAATACTATCATAATTCATTTTGATTACCAATCGTATCTTTGACTATATAATAGGTATTATATCCAATGTTTAATTTGATTTCTAGAGTTGAATTAGTTTCAGTAAAGGGTTCTTAGTCTTAATATCTATGGAATCGAGTGAAGGAAATTGATATTATAGGTAAAGTAGAAAGAAGGTACTTAATGGAAATAAGTTTTCGTATTTGTGTATTTATAAAATTGTGTGGTAGTAGGTAAAAATACATTGAACAACATTACGTTACTTATATTTGTTTTAACCATTAATGCTTGGAAAACAAAACCCGAAATATAAATCTCATTTTATTGCTCACGACAATAACGAAAACGGTTTAATATCAGGTCATTTTTACAAATTTAAAGCAATAAAAACTGGGCAGAAAACATTTTTGTACACGCAGCTCCACGAACCTCCGATGTTGTAAATTGTAATTTTATCCTGATGAGAATTAACAACCGGGGAACCGAATGGTTTACCAAGATTAATAAAATTGATTTAAAATTGTCGTAAAATTCTAAAGCTATTATATTGTTTATCTTTTTGTTTTCGAGAACGCTTTGGGAATTGTAAATCAGGACAATAAAAGCTGCATAATTGCTTAGGAAATTTGGTTTATTATGTCACGTTTTTCCTGAAAAAAACACGATTCCTACAAAAGTTTTATTTATTTGTATAATGTCGCCGTTTCAGGATAATATCGCATTCCTATTCATCATAAAGAGTACGTTTTGACAAAATTACCTCCCATGCAATTTTGATTTATAGCTAAATCGATTTCCCGTTAACGTAGAAAGAATTCTGACAAATACAACGTTGTTTGGGAACTCACATAATGTCGGGAACGTAAAAATAAATTATCCAAGTCTATCCATCAATCATAAAAGTTACCTTCAATCATAGACTTAATATGGCCAGACGATTTGGAACTTTACATTCATATGATACATGCGATTCTCAATTGGTAAGGACTTTGTTTCTTTTTGTCTTTAACCTTTTGTATCACTGCTTTTCGAGGCTGCCTTTTGGCAGACCCTTTTTTCTCGTTTTGCTAAGCGATTACCTGAACTATGCGGCAGTGGCCCCGCGATTATTAGCCGTAGAATCGATGACCGTCGGAGAAGACGTGTTCTTGAGTGGAGTCCGCGAATTGGCAAAAGTAAGGTAGGACGCCTTCAGACTTGGATGAGCGACGATCTTCACGGCATGGCTGGTAGCTGCTGGATGAGAGTTGCCGAGAAAGTGAATGGCAAGCAATTGGAGAGGTCTATGCATAGCTGTGGATTGGTGTAAGCTGATGATGATGATGATGAAGAAGCGTTTTCAAATGTTGCTTTGAACTGTATCCAAGCATCCGGTATCTAAGCAGGTCTGAGTTTTTCCAGTTGTCAAAAACATGTGGTCAGGCAGACCACATGTTTTGCCACCATGAATGAATTCTGTTTTGATACGATTTTCAATAGGCTGTTCAGGAAAACCACGTACGGTTAATCCTTCATTCAGCCATCACATTTAGCTCCAAGAAAACCTGAAACATACTTATAGTTCTTATTTTAAGCCCAGATAGTAATTTGACAGATGTCATGTCAAACTCATAAACAAAAAAAAAATACGTGTGGAATTGAGAACTTTGTACTTTTTCTATCTTTTTATTTTTCTTTTCTTTTTCACTTTAGGTTTCGAACGAAAAGTAAAGCCCTATCTGCGCTTCATTAGTCTATGCAGCCAGTGCGTACTCAGTACGTTGTATAAAGGTCGGTCTCCACTGTCGTGTACCGTGGTCCGGGTCACGAGTCAATCGTTCACGTCACACGGTATTTGAATGAACCCACGCGCTGGATCGCGTGCCACACGACAGTACCTCGCATTACCTATTCTTGCTGGGGTAAGAAAAAAGAATTTGCGCCCGAACATTTAGTGTGTGTAATTTAATGCGACATATTGGGCAGATGACTTTATCGCGATAGTGTATGATTTGAGGAAATGATGGCCTATTCTATACTAGGTGTGGAAATACTTTTAAACCGAGCAAACATCTCCGTGGGACCAACTTCAAAATCGCGAAAAAGTTATCAGCCGTCGCCCATTAATTTGGGTCGAATCAGTATTGAAGTTTTGTATGTGACAGTTGTTTTTCTTCAGAGAGGCTTGTGGTTAAGTAATAACAGTCCCACGGGTCGATAGATCAGGTCAAGCTACGGTTGCCGCGGTCGGTCCGTGGATGGGTGACCATCTTTACATACTAAGGTCCCTCCGTGCCTTGGAAAGCACGTTAAGCCGTTGATCCCGGCTGTCATTCGTGGATATTCGGCTGTCGTTACGTGTCGTCAGAAGCCGGAAAGTCTGACAGCCAGTCTTACCAAGGGGTACCGTATTACCCAGTAACTGGGTTGTGGAGGTCAGATAGGCAGTCGCTCCATGTAAAATACTGGTGTTCAGCTGCATCTGGTTAGACTGGAAGCCGACCCCAACATAATTGGGAAATGGCTAGGCAGATGGTGATGATAATCAGGTAAATAAATGGTAGGTACGCGAAATGTATAATTGTTGTTCATTTTAAGTACATTAAACATATTTTTCAGAATGCAATGTCATGCTACCGCAATATTTGTTTCACTGCAGTTCATCGTTTCTAAAGATAGACTTGACATTCAACTTGACTCTGTTGTCAACTTACAAAAAGTAGAAACTTAAAATTTATTGCATTCAATTACGGGCACGCTAAATGCTATTGCAATTAATTAATTTATGGTTAAAAGTGATTCGTAAATAAGCACAGAAATGGCTGTTGTTTCAGCAAATTTAAAAAGACCTTCAGTTAAATTCTTAGTTACCATCGGACACCAAGTCTTGTTGCCAAGTTTTTAAAGGTCGTATTAAAAATTCCTGCATCGTGTCTTAAGGTGAAAGTTCACGGTAATAATACGAAATTATTGTTTTGAATATTAATGAACGTATTTCCAGCAATTACCTCCAAGTGGTACCGGTGAGATCGCGTGACGATTGTACAAGTAAAAAGGAATCAATGTCATAGTTTTGTTTTGTTTTGGATATTAGTATTCATTGTTGAACCACAAAACTGACTGGATCACCCCAAACATTTGTGTTTTCGTTCAGGGGTGTGCGAGCGAGACAGAGAAAGTAGTAAAAATTAAATGGATGGTAACTTGGGGTAGTGAAAAAGTAATGCTTGTGTGCGATGCAAACAGAAATTTGAATTTAAATGCGTTTGAGGTTGAATGATTTCTGAAAGTCGATCAGTGACTCAAAAAATATAATCGAATGAAAATAATTTATAAGGCTCGTTTTCGTAGTCTACATGCATCGATAATTTGATGGTTTACTTCAGAAAAAAGTAATCGTAAATGAAAGAAAAAAAACTGTTAAGGGGGGAGCGCCAGGGACATCTATTAGATAATATAACTCCGTGTAGACATTTTTTTTGTTTGGTATATTGACGTGTGCTAGCTGACATATGGCAAACATTTTAATTTTATGTTTCCTAACGTTACGTACCTATTGCATAGATTCAAGTTCTTCTAACATAACAGACAGCTGTGCTGCTGGGGAGTTTGTTGCGCCACTTCTTCTTCCCAGCTAAAGCACTAGGAAGTGGTGAAGGGCGAGCGTTTTGGGGGCCTGTTTTATGTAATCTTGACGTTCAAAAAGTGCTGACACCAGCTTAGTTTGAATAAATAATTTTTGATTTATAATTTGATTTTATGAAAAAGCTATTAAATAGCTTAGTATGAACTTAGAGAGTTGTGTAGATGATTTTTATGATTATATTGCTGTTAATACATAAGTAAGTACGTGTTACGGTCGGGAATCATAATTTGATAAATATGCAGCCTGAAATTGACCTGAAAATTGCAAAAAAAACCTAAGAAAGTTTGAATGTTTGAATTGTATGAAACCCTTGCGCTTCTCCCTTAACACTTTGAGTGGAGCAACGATATAATACGTAAAATTTTATAAACGCTAATTGACACAACGGGTTTCACTTTAAATTTTCAAACTGCTAGCGCCACTCCACGTTTTGGCTACTCACACACATACACTCTAATTACGCATACATTCGCAAATGAGCTCACCTGAGCCTGAAACGTCGACGTGTAGTAACGATTGTATCACATGTCTTTGTATGAAAAGGTCGACTAATCGTCATTTATTTTGTATGAGAAAATAGCGCCGCGCAACAAACATTTGAATACCCAGATGCTCCGCTGAAAGTGTTAAATGATTTGTGACTACTATCTATTCATTCTAACTAGAAACGTACATATTTGTTATGATACTAGGTAGCACAAACTATTGCGTGCACACAAGGCTGCGAACTCTATCCTTGCATTTTACGTGAAAAAATTACTGCCGCCATTTCACGATATACATGGTGTTGCCAACTTGTGAACATCCATATATTTACTTGTAAATTCTTATCGCCAATCAGTGCTGGTGAAATTTTATGGTCTACAGCAGAAGGTACTATGAGACCGTATATTTTCGTTGCTACCCTGTTATTATCCGCACGCCTGAAAAGTTTACGTTCCGAAATTTTCTATGTATATCCGGCAGTTACTTTTATATCCTCGATTGGCTTGTCAGTCGTAAAATTACGGTTTTTGTATTTGTTACCTGTACGTAAAAGGGTGAATTGGTTACCGAAATTCTATGGGGAGCTATTTTTGGTTAAAGTTATTTTGGGAATGTTATTCTTAGCCATGATGGTCGATTCCTATAAATAGGTAACTGCGATGTTACGTCTAGTTTCTGCGTACTATCCTATTCACGTCTTTGGTTATGACTTTACTCCGAACTGACGTAGAAATCGTTTTACTACTAATCAATACCGATTACAACAAAACCTGGTACTTAAAATGCCATGAGTCAAGGAATGCAAAGTTTGGAATGCTCGTTTATTTAAAACACAACTTAAGATCGCCTTGTTTCTCCGTTGGGCGGAGGTGAACCATGATTGTAATATTTTAACACCCACATTTCACCTATTGCCATCAACCGGGCACAAATCTAGACTCCGGGCTGCTACTGAGAAATTCCAGATAGTACAACACTTTGCCTGACCTGGGAATCGAACCGAGGACCTAATGCTCAGCAGTAGCGCTTACGACCACTAGACTAATTAAATTTAAATTAATTTTGATTTATTTGGATTAATTTAATTTAAATTATTTATTAAGTAGTTTAATGTAAATTATTTAACAATTAATTTAATTTAAATAAATTAATTAAATGCAATTATTGCATTAAACACCACCTGATTTATGTTAACCTCGAGTTTAGCTACTACTTAGGAAGAGCAGTTACCTAATTCGTTGGTACGCTCTAGTCTGAAAAGGGATCTCTATGAAACCGTTCGAAATCATTAAAGACTAGCCGTGCGTTCAATGGTATACTCGTATTTCCCATCGACAAAAATTCTTCTTCTTCTTAGTTGGTACGCTCTAGGCAGAGCGGTCGTGGTCGTCACGTAGTCGTAGTTATGAAGGGGGCAGATTGAATACGCCTCACGATGTCCCGCCATCTATCTCTGCTGAAGGTCATACTCCGTGGTCATACTACTGCATTCGTTTATGGAGCTGCCCACAATAGATTTTATCTGGTCGGTCCATCGAGTCGGTGACCTCCCGCGCGGTCTAGTACCTTCCATTCACGACAAAAAGTAGGAACTGCCAAACAAACATTCAAGCCCTATAGGGATGAATTTTCAAGAATCCTTTCTTAGAACTCATCACCATCATCATCATCATATCAACCCGGAATGATTCACAGCTGGGTATAGATAGGCCTCCATTTTTTTCCGCCATACTTCTCAGTTCCGTGCGTCCTTCATTCGGGTGTTTCCGCGATTTTAACGATATCATCAACTCAATGCGCTTTTGGACGGCCCTGGTTTCATTGGCCTGACCTAGGCCACCATTCGGTCACAGCTTTACTACATCGGCCAAAGTAACATTTGTGCACGAATTCATGTTTGTAGCAGTTTATGCTTTGCGTTGTCTGTCTGTAAACGAATGAGTTCAAGATTTAAATTATGTAGATGTATCTTCTTGACGCATTTAAAAAAGTAATTATAATCTTTTGTTTCTTCAGTCCACCATGTTACCACTTACCCCTGGAATACGCAAAGCTGGTGTCGGAGTGTTCCCGACTGCGACGAGACGAGAACGGAGCGGGGGCCAACGTCGTGTGGATACACAAGCCTGTTGCCCAGAGCCAGGGGAGAGGGATCTTCCTGTTCAGGGTACGTATAGTCTTAAGTACAAACTATCTGCTATCTACCTTCTCAAACGAAAAAGCCAATGTGTGTCAGCGTGTTGATATTTCGCAATGGCAATAATTTCAAGGGAGCATGTCCATTAGTTTATTATAATTATGCAAGTAGGTTTGTACAAACACTTTTGCACATCAGTCATATTTTGAAAACTAGATGAGGTCGGCGTTTCCTATCTGACTACTCTGAGAAGTAAGGCCGAAACGAAATTAGAGGTCACAGTCTCTTTTAAGAGCGTTTATTCTGAAAGTTGGCACCGTCGCAAATAGCTGTCAAATATTTACCTGTTTATATTAATTTGTTAATATTACTGTATGGAAACATGAAATATCGCTAACTAGTGACCTAAAATATGAATAATGATTTGCAATTATAACACTGAATTTGATGTTGTAACCGTTTTAGATGTAAAAAGGGCATTTGGAAAGTTTCCAAGTTCTTTTTTAGACATCTAAAACTAAGTATTCGGTGTTAAGATATATAATTATGACATTTCATAATGAATATTTTAGGTCACTAGTTAGCGATATTTCATATTTCCATACAGTAAGAAGTATTGCAAAATTAATCAAAACAGTGAAATATTTGACAGTTATTTCCGACGTTGCCCATTTACAGAATAAACGCTCTTAAAGTCGGGAAATAATTTTGGTCAGATCATGTGAAGACCATGTAGATTGGTCTCTGAAATGGTATTTTGAGGGTAAAACCACACAGATTGAGTCAGTGGACGCATTTGTCAGTAATCGTGTAGCTCAACTCAGAATTTAAAGAACTCAAAACCATCATCTTTATATATCAATGTCTTTCGGAGTATTTCATGAGTATTATTCGTTTGGTTCCTTTGTCGCCACCAAGCCTAACGAAGAGTTCTCTGAAACAAAATATAGTAAGAAATTTCTCTTAAATGCAAAGCCCAAGCTTACTCTAAAATAAAACAAAGCGAAACCGAAGTCAAATTCACAGTAGACCGTAATATCTGCAACAATTGCACTGCAAGCAATAATTGCACTATCATGATTGGAATCTGTTACCGACAAGTCGAGTCGAAGCTTTTACTTACGACTAACGGTTCGTTTACACAAGCAGCTTTTTTCGACCTCGAAGTCAAAGTCAAAGCATTTACTACAAATAGGCACATAAAAAGCAGTTTGGAACGTCAATACAACATTAATATTATGTAGAATCGATTCTCATCGCCACTTCGAAAAGGTAGTTTAGTTTTGGTATATAATTGTGAAGAAAATATGTGAAGACGATGCACCTAGAATAAAATTACCATACCACAATAGGTAAAATGAATGAATAATGAAGCAATAACAGATAAATTAATTATATGACAGACACATGGTGCTCACAATGTAATTAGCGTTTGAGTTAATGTAACCACAGAATGTAAATTAATGTCATTAATAATAATAAATTATATAATTAAATTAACAACCAGTTTGATTTGTCTAGGTTCTATATTATCTGAAAGAGTAGGACCAGCAAGTTTCCAAGCAATCCCATTACAAGGTGTACCTACTTTTAATATGAGTTTTAAATTTTCTTCTTTTATTTGCAATATATCACAAGGTATTTTAATATTGCATTAAATTTGCAATATGTCACAATGTATTTTGATTCGAGATACGAGATGGTCTATGCGCGACTCGTAGGTGGGAAATGCCGAGGGATTTATCCGTATATATCCGTGTGTTTACGCGCATCGTGTTAAATATACTTGTGTCGATAAACTCGTTTTTAAAACGCTTTTAGGTGGCGAGTAGTAAGTACCTTTTGCAATGCAGCCATACACAGAGTATCTATTACTAAAGACTACACAGAGTATCTAGTCTATACGCAAAAACATTGTAATTTTCAGAGCCTCTGCGAGATGAACTGCGGCACTTCAGCGGTGGTGCAGCGGTACATAGAGCGGCCGCTGCTGATCGCGGGCTACAAGTTTGACCTGCGGCTGTATGTTTGTGTGCCGGGGTACAGGCCACTCACCGCCTACATGTATGCTGAGGGACTAGCGAGATTTGGTAATGCGTTCTTAATCTTAGAAAGAAAGAATAATGCGTTTATTGGCTTTACAGCAAAAAAGCGCTTTAAAACTAGAAAAAACAGAAAACAGTTACTACCTATAATGCCACAAGGTCTTCAGCTCAGCATAACGTCAGATGAGAAGTGTTGTGTTGATGTGATAACAATCAACTGAGACTGATTTTCAGCTGCATCTCACATTCTTTAATTTACTATTTTGGTTTTTGGAAACTTGTTCAAGCCATCATCAAGCATCTGTAAGCTTACTGTGTGTGTCATGTCAGCTAAAATTACTTGACGAAAATTCCTCCATAAATCTGCCTAGCCTTTTCCAAACTATGTTCTGGTCCACTTGGCTTAAACTCTAACCGGATGAGCAGCTGAATAGGAATACCACTATTTTGCATGGAACGACCGCCTGTCTCAGCTCCACAACCCAGTGTCTGGGTTGCCAGTCTTACTATGCTCCTTGGTAAGACTGGTTGCCAGACTTTCGGGCTTCTTACGACCCCTAACGACTGTCCAAGATCAATAATACGAATGACAGTCGGGACTAACTGATTACTTGCCAGCAGCACAGCTGTCTATTCAGTTAGAAGAACATGATTCTTTACAATAGTAAGTAATTAACATTACGATATCATGTATTAGCCTTCCTATCTGCACTTTCCAGGCACAGACAAGTACACCCTGTCGGACATCCACAACCCGTACCGCCACCTGACCAACTCCTCACTCAACAAGAGCGGCCCCCGATACGCTGAATGTAAGGACCGAATCGGTAGTGGTGAGTGTTAACACGTCGCTGAAGACGTCCGGTTCCTAACGCCGAACGTCTTGACAACCGTGTGATGCTTTGCAAGTACGATGTTGCTGTTGTATGGTTTGACGGTTTTGTTTTTCCCTTTTATATTGATGATCATCGTTAGCAGTACTTTAGAGTAGAACAAAGAAGGTATAGTCTGTTCTAAAAGTGGCTAGTGAAAATGTAAGCAAGTAGATCATAACGTGCGGCGAGTGCTTATGTAGTGCAGAGCTTGAATAGTTAAAACCTAATCTTATAAATGCGAAAGTAAGTGTGTCAGTACGCTTTCACGCTGTAACGGCTGAACGGATTTCAATGAATTTTGGCACATATAGACCGTGACCTGGTTTAGGACACTGCTACTTTTCATCCTGGATCGCAAACAAAGTCGCGTTCAACAGGCTAACAGCTAGTTCTTATGTTTTTTAAATCATCATTATGGTTTTTGATTTCGATGTTTTTCATTCGACAATTGAGGCTACATCAATTTTCGTCGATGATTTTTTTATTACAAACAAAAATCTCCTGAGATATCCCCCGCGAGACAGGCTAACGTATGGTTGCCCATGGGAGAAGCATTCTTTTCTTTAGTTGATGCCGACCAGTGAAAATGTTTATTCCTGGGATTTATTAATAGTTATTGCAAATGATACTTTAACCGGGAACTGGAGCCTCTTAAATAATGTTATTCAAACAAAATAGTGGATGGTGACATAAAACTTGAACACGTGGAAAAGGAGGTAGAAGGGGTTGTAGTTGAAGTTGTTGTTGTTTGCAGCTGATGAATGTGTTGGCCGTTTAGTGAGTGATTGCGTAAGAATTTAACCTGAACACTGCACTGGAGTTTTAAATGTTCATCCGATATCTTGGAACAGACTATAATACGGATTATAACAAAGTGTAGTAGCCCCAATTTTATTTATTTACTTGACACACTTGCATTTTTTCTTGCATCGTGAGTTCTCACAAACAAAATTCTTTATTTAGTACCACAAAATTATTTTAACAAAGTTTTGAGTAGACAAAGTAGCTGCTAATAAACAGAACTTTTGAAAAGTAAATGGTAAGTGTTGTAGGTATATTTGGCTAGAGAAACATTTGTCTTCCGAAGAATGTATTCGTTGCTTTTTATAGAGACGCTTACATCTTATAACCAAGCTTAGCTATAACTAGTGTATAGTGTCGTATACAATGTACCGTTGATAATAACGATTGGCAAATAAAATCTCTCACTAGTGAACCAACACATTTCAACCCACTTTGTCGATTTCTATGTACGAGTAACACTTACGAACAAACATCAAAACCACTTACGAATACAACACCTTATTACATATGACCCATTTCCAAAATTACAGGGTGCAAGTGGACCCTGACGCAAGTTCGTAAAGCCCTCATAGGGCGCTGGGGGGCGGCGGAGTGGGTGGTGTGGCAGCGCATCAGGGCGCTGGTGACGTTGACCCTGCTGGCGCAGGCGGCTGGTACTCCACCAGCTAGGAACTGCTTCGAATTCTACGGGTTTGATGTCCTACTTGATGATTGTTTGAAGCCTTGGCTCTTGGAGGTAAGGATTAGAGGACATTTGATCTTTGAGATACAAAGTAAATTCTTACTGCGCGTACAAAAGTAAAACACCAACCTTCGTTTTGATCCTGTTCCAACTTAATTCGTTTTTGTACTTTTTCACCTCCTGATCAAATGATCAGGAGCGAATTTAGTCTTCAAGAATTCAACCTAGAGGAATTCCCCTAGCTTATATTCTTGAAGACTAAATCCGCAGAGTCTTCAAGAATTATCCTAGCAATTGCTAGGTTAAATTCTTGAAGACTCTCAATCTTTCTTTCGTGATGGTACACAAAAAGGCCGATGATGCCTTTTTTGCAAAGCAATACGCCAAATGTTAAGCATTTCTCGGGTACAATTTCAGGTGAACCTCTCCCCAGCGCTGGCATCAGACTGCGAGGCTGACGTCATGGTGAAACAACCGATGCTGCACGAACTTTTCGACCTGCTGGGACTGCCCATGAAGCATACGGGACTTGCCAAGTTGAAGGCACCTCCTCCTCCAACGCCAAATACTAATAGGTGACCTTAGTTGAAGTCAAATCAAAAACAAACTTCAAAATATGAAACTTTTTTGCTGAAAAACAGGAGTTTCCAATAAGTATGTCAGCAGCCCAGTTCTCGTACTTAAATTAAAAACGTTCATATTCAAGTCGGAATCTTAGCTCAGTGATATTCAATGTCAAAAATTTTGAGCATTTACAGGATTTTTTGAGAGACTGCGACGAGAATACGAACGTTTTTAAAACACGGGAATTGCCGCTCTGATAGTGACATCATCATCTCAGCCCGGAATAACCCTCTGCTGGGTATAGGCCTGCCCCTATTTCCGACATATTTCTCGGATCCGTACGTCTAACATCCAAGTGTTTCCCGCGACTTTGACGATATCATCTACCCAACGCGCTTTTGGACGGCCCTGGTTTCTTTGGCCTGACCTTGGCCACAATTCGGTCACAGCTTTACTCCATCGGCCATCTCTTCGTCTAACAAGATGTCCTGCTTAACTCCAATTGAAGCACATCGCCCTGTCCCCGACGTCAAACACTTTCGACCGACTATGGATTTCGGTATTACGCACTCGGTCTAGTAGAGTTATGCCAAGCATAGCTAGCTCCATGACCCTTTGTACTACTTGTATGCGATAGTGTCCTTTGTGAGCGTCCATGTCGCGGCATCGTAGGTCATTGTTGGCAGGACATATTGGTTGAAAAGGCGGGTTTTTAGGCACTGGAGTATCTTTTTGGGCCGAAAAATGTGTTCCAACTCATCAAATGCTCTAACTAAGCTGTATTCTTCTGGAAATCTATTTTTTGGAATGCTCCTTGTCAAAAGATAGAACATGTCCCAAATAAACGTGATAGTCCACCATCTCTTGTCGCTCGTTTCCAACTATAACAGCTGAAATTGAAAGTCATCCGGGACGCCTAACATCACCTTCGTCTTGGACATGTGATAGTAGAGTACAAATTAGACATACAAATTCGTTACCTGAAGAATTTCTACGATAATGTTATGAGCTGGAGTTTATCGATTCAATTCTTTTAATATATTTTCATTTTGGACTAAGCCCTTCCTTAGGAAGGCATATGATAGGTCTTATTGCGTTACAGCAGTATCTACTGATGAAAACATGCTGGCACGCAGTTGTAACGATTTTAGTAAACTTAGGCCGTCAGTTAATATTTGTCGAGGTATCATGTATTGTCCGATATTCAGTTTGCGACATTAAACATCGGTAAGTGAGTACGTATAGTTAGAATATCTTGCACGTAGACCTTAGACACAGTAGAGAAGGAGAAGTGGAGGTAACTCAACATTGTTTATAGAAAGCCGTTTGGTACACGTGGCAGTTGTAGCTCGGAGGAGGAGGGCGCGCGCTCGGCGGGGCGCCGCGGGCCGCGCCTGCGCCGGCGCCGTGCGCTGCCGCTGCACTGCGTCACGCTGGCGCCGCCCGCCGCGCCGCCCGCGCCCGGCGCGCCGCCCGCGCACGCCGCGCCGCCCGCGCACGGCGCGTCGCTCACGCCGACTGCAGCTGGAACCGAAAAGGCTGAAAAGGTTTTTTATTTCTTTTTTATTAAGTACTCCTCTTTTATAGTATTAGGTTTATTTATTTATTTAAACTTCTCACACATAAAAAGGTACAAAGGCGGACTTAATGCCTTAGGCATTCCCAACCAGTCAACCAAGGGTGGTGAAGAGATTAGATGGCAGGTTTCGTTAATAAATAAGTGTAGAGCCCGCTCGCAATACAAATCATTAAATACATGTAGCGATAAACGTACAAATAAATAAAATTGAAGTAGCTGTATATAACGTCAAAATAACAATTTTTTACTGTAAGCATATTATAGTACATATATACCTACTGTACCTACTTATAACAATTTTTGTTTGTCTGTCTGTCTCTTTGTCCCGGCTGATCTCCAAAACGGCTGAACCGATTTTGACGGGACTTTCACTGACAGATAGATGATTACATAGATTAGATACTTACTGTCCTGGATTGGGTAGAACGTCCCTCTGCACGCGGGCGAAGCCGCGAGCAGAAGCTAAAGTGTAACAAAACTACCACTATTGCTTACAATTTGAAGTTGACACAGACAGAATGATGTTGTATATTGTTTAGCGCTAAACGCATTTAGTGATTAGTGATGCAAGCAGGCCTAATAATTAAGACATTTTTAGCCACAGACTAAAGGACCACTTTAGTCTCAAACATAGATATAAAACAAACATGTTTTAATTTAAAAAGTTGTACCATAAAACTTGATAACCTATCAGGTTTCAGTATTTGAATGACACGCATATTCCAAATTAATCAGATCTCCATATATTGGCTTAACTTTGAATGACACTAATTGCCCAAAAATGCAGGACTCGACCGACAAAAACAAGGAGTATCACAGCGGACGATACAAGACGGATACCAGCAGTGAAGCTGACGCTCAGGTAATATATCTGCATACGCCAGTATGCATGCCCTTAGTCAAAAAAAAATTAAGAGAAAAGACAACTCCTAGATGAAACAAGTTTATAGAAGACTAAACTAGATATTTTTTTACAAAAGGATCGTGAATAGTTTATGTTCAGTCATTATCATTAGCCGCATCCACACATGCACCATCGTACTTAATTGTATATATTAGGAAAAAGCCAAATATTTGCCACACTTTTCGAAATCACTCTCTCAGAACAAAAACCAAAATACTTCACTTGAAAAACTGGCCGATACTTTGGTTTTTTAGCTACAAATTTATGAAAAGTAAAAATAATCTTTAATATTTCTAGAGTATTAGCGATTTTTGCGGACTTCTTTATTTTGGGACATCTATCCCACATAGGGGATAGTTGCCTAATCCATATACATTACGTTTCGGACAGATGCCCCGCCGAGAAACAGGACATCTATCCCGCAGTTTTATCACATTTTGCCTTCCCATGCAATCACATAGAGACATGTGACACGGTCAAGTTAGTGGTAGTTAGAGAGTCTTTCGATAGATTAACAAAATAGCATGCAATTCATCCGCGAAACTAGAGTAATTAAAATCGGGGCAACTATCCTGGTTTTACCCTATATGTAATTCGTTATTTCTAAGGTATTTATTGTGCTGCTAGAAATAACTGTTTTACCACAACACACCATCATAGCAGTCTACTGCTGCAGAGTAATTGCGTAGCACACTGACATTAGCAATGGCTTTTATTTCGACAGTTCAACAAAATTCATTGCGGTGTTTACGTTGCTGAGCAGATGCCTATCATACCTAATTTGAAGCAATGGATTAGCAATATTCTTAAAAATTATTCAGATTCTGATAGAAAGTGTGTCACGATTTTAGGGTACCTACTGACTTCTTCAATTGCACGCCGTGCAGCTCGATTTTCGGTAACTCTGATCCAGCTGCGAAGATCGTCGCTCCACCTAGCCTAAGGGCGTGCTACTTTACGTTTATAGATTCGCGGTCTCCACTCTATAACAGGTAGACTAGAACACACACCCTAGCCCGCGAAATTCATGACTATTTCATGAAATAGTAGTAATTCAGTGATGATTTTAATGATTATAGTTCTGTAAATACATACTTGCAATTATCGAGATACATATTTTGTACAACATATAGCCTGACTGACCTACAAATTCCTAAAAAACGTAAGAAAATCAGAAATTCGCCGGCTACCCTGGCGCTTTCCCATTAACTATTTTGTAAACACAGTCCCTTCCGACACACTCCTGCGTGTCACGAATCCATCGTTTCACAAAAAAATAATTTCCAATGTCAATCGAATGAAATAAAAACGAATTTTTCTTCCATCAAAAACTATTCGATACTATTAACATAAAATGTAAATTATGTGCCGTTTGTTGTTTTTATAAAATCTCGCGTTTTCCACCATCCCGAAGGTTGCAGCCTTGGCAAAGTATGAATACAAGGATGAATATACAGTTATTATGTCGCAAAACATCGAATGCCTGAAATAGAACAGTTCGATTTGAATAGAAAAATTTCTTCCGTGACTCAACCGCTTTGGTACTAAATGGTACCGAAATGGTACAAGGTTCATTGAGTTTGTTATATCTAGACATTGTCGTTTAATTAAGATGTCTGGGACTCGTGTTGTTTGTGATATTTACGTGTAGTATGACGTCACTGTTGAGCAGTGGTGGCCCAGTAGAAAACGGCCGGGACTTACGAGTTAGAGAGAGTAGATTCGAAGTCGGTTAGAGTAGAGAGTAGGTTCGAAGTCGGTTAAAGTAGAGAGTAGGTTCGACCCTAGGCAGCGACTTTACACTGCTCTCAAAATGGTGAAGGAAAACATCGCGAGGAAACCAAAAATTCGAAGACATGATTGTGACATCTACCAACCCGCACAGGACCCGCGTGGTGTATTATGATCCACTCCTTCTCACTGAGAGGCCTGAGTCTCAGCAGTGGGAACGTTTTAGGCTGATTGACATTGTGCTTGAAGAAGCAAAAAATTTAAGACATGTGAAATCCGCCAACACGCTCTGGGCCCGCTTGATGGAATACGGCCCACTCCCGCTCACAAAGAGGAGGCCTGTGTCAGCAGTAAAGACATTACAAGCTAATTATGCTATGACGTCCCTTGTACATATACAGCACCAGTACTATGTGCAAATCCGGCCAGATTTAGGCTAGCGTTAGTCACATACAGGTAAGAATCTTTCTCTGTCCACAATTGCACGCTGGGTTTTGTCGTCAATGCCACCGATTGGGGGAAGTATTGGCTAGGTACCTGTCGCCTGACGTAATAGGCAGTACAGAGGGGCTAAAAACGCCACATTAAGCGATTCCTCTATAAGCAATTAATTTCCTGAATGCCCCTATGATTCTGCTATTTGACATTTTACTTTTATAATAAAGCAATTCATAATTTGGTAACTATTTTACGAATTTCCATACAAAACTGTCAAACAGATGAATTGCGTGCTGCCTACGCAGATAATATTATGAATTGTCAGTTTGTGACCATTTTACGATTTTAAATATGATTCATAATATTATGATCATATTATGATTCTGCCAAAGTGGCGTTTTTAGACACCCAGTACTGATGTCTTGATTGGTATCTCATTTTCCATTATGAATAACCCGAACGACAACAGCTTAAAATCTGTGAAAAAATTCACTATCTACTCAGCCTAACGCAGCCTATTGCTGGATATAGGCCTCTCCCAACCTGCGCCACAACCCACTGTCCTTCGCCTTCTGCATCCTGTCTGCCACTTTCTTAAGGTTGTCGTCATCCACTGCACAATGTGCACGAATACTACAGTCGAATTCAGACGCTCTGCTCGAGTAAATGTTTTATTTGAGTGAAGGTTTATTTAAGTTTCATTCTACGTTCACACGCCGCCGATATAAAATTATACAGGAGTGAATGTTTTCTGCTCCTTTAATTTCAAGGGGGAACCGACCTAAACACAAATATTAACATAATTAGAAAAAACGAAACTTTTATCAGCCTGGGGTAGTTTAGGAACACACATGTTTCGATCATTCGGTATGCGAGTGAAATCCGACATTATTGGATCGGTTCACTAATGAATTAATTTTTCGGTTTTGATTAACTTTGAAATAAGTCTTCCATAACCCAGTTACTGGCCATTTGGTAGTGGCTCTACAAATTGGCAACCACAGGTAAGACCCCTCCGTACCTCGGACACCACGTAAAGCCGTTGGTCCCAGCTGTCGTTTCGTAGATCTTTGACAGTCGTTACGGGTCGTCAGAATCCCGAAAGTCTGACAACCAGTCTTACCAAGGGGTTTCGTATTACCCAGTAACTGGTTTGTGGCGGTCAGATAGGCAGTTGCTCCATGCCAACCATGTAAAATACTGGTATTCAGCTGCGGCCGGTTAGAGTGGAAGCCGACCCCAACGTAGTTAGGAAACGGCTAGGTCGATTGATTGATTGATTTTGTGGTCAGAAGAGTGAAAGATGCCGAATTAAATATAAAAATAATATAAGTGAATCGTCTGATATCGACTTAACGTTATGTTGACTTCCATTCCAGTCATCCTCGACCGTCCCCATAGCACCAGCGGAGAGCGTGGACGAGTCCTGGCGTGGTGGCTACTCGACAGCGGCGTCCCGACGTCGGGTAATGACTGCCTGCCAGTGGGGGAACGGGGTCTGTTGGAACAGGGCCATAGGACGAGTGGGACATTGGGTCAGGATATATCCGCACTCGCTGCCTAAAGATGAGAATGAGGTAAAGTTTTTTTTTTTATTGATTATAAGGTAGAACTACTATGCTATACAAATTGGTTTTAATGTCGAAACCAGCCTCATCGGAATGAAGCTGTTAAGGCCTTTAATTGAACGTTAGCTCATTGCATGCTCTTAAAGCCAAAGAACGCTAAGTTTTAAACCGAATAAGTTGACTTCCAAATTTGGGATCCTAGATTCTGGGCTCTTTTTCAAAATATAACTTTAGGGCCAATGTATATCGGTCACATTTAGCGTTAGCGTAAACTAGCGTAGACGATGGAGATTGGTAGTCAATTTGCTTAACAATTATTTTCCCTGATTTTACAACAGTCGCATAGAAAGTATGTTGACGCGACATACGGTAAGACTCTACGTGTGGCCGATGACATAAACACTTCATCGAATATTAACTAATGATAAAAATTACAGTTACCAGTAGAAGACGTCCGTGAAAGCGTGGCACAAGTATCGAAGTTCGTGCGAGCGGCGCGTGAGGTGAGTCGCGAGTGTGGAAAGGACACGTCGGGGCCCCGCGACGCTGCCCGGGACGCAGTCTTCGAAGAAGCTCTCCGAAAGAAGTTAGACTTTGGGCCCCACTTCCAAGTGTGGCTGCCCCCCTTCTAATGTGTTCATATTTTAAGGCATAAGTGGTTATACCTAAGTTTAACGTATTGTTAGATAGAGGAATAAATGCTTACTATACATTATTTTGTTGTTTTTGTTTGACTTTACAGACTTCACCCTAATTATGATAATGAAACCGTCCTACTAACATCTCCAACCACGTTTTTTTTTTTTTGGGTTTTGGCTTCACACGGTTTGTGCATTTAGCCAGTGTCAAGTAATTTTTCTTTTCAATAAAGTAAATGGCCCGATATCGGGTACGAAGTTTCAAAACAGTCATAGTCGTCTTTAGTCAGTCAAGTCAAAGTTAAAGTTATTGTAAAGCGGTAGTAACTTTACAACAACCTAATAGGAGATTTTGGGGGAACACGAAAAGTCCACTTTAGTCACTTAGTTTCACCTTCACTACACTTGTGCACTCACACGTAACTAAATTGAATAATTCACTACCAAAATTATACAATTGAATTTGCTATTTCACTAAATTTCATGAATATGAAAATTCATGCGACATGTTCCAACGCGATCCCGCCAAAAACTCCCGAACACAGAGTACATTTTACATGATCCCCAAACGCCCTTACTAAACCTAACTCGTTTTAAAAACGATGAAGTTGAAATGTCTCACCTGCCAGTAATGTCTGTGTATAACTTTAAAACATGGAATTAGTAAGTACTATACTTTTGAATTTCAAATTAGAACTTATCATGACAGTTTGAACTATACGCATATGCATGCGAAAGTAAGATTGTTTGTTTGTTTCATTCTGAAACAGCTGAACGGATTTTGATGAAGTTAGACGCACAAGTAGACCATGACCTGAGTAATGACATAGGCTAGTTTTCAACCTGAATCGCAGACGAAGGCAAGGATAACAGATAGCACCTGCTATTGACTACTATACAGGGTATGATTTTATCCAGTGCGCAAAATCAGCTGTTTCTTAGAAAAGTGCAATACCTACGCGGTCAAAATGTATGGAACAGCTGATTTTTTTTTGTATTGCCGAAATTTCTGCGTTGGGGGTCTAGAATGATATGCTGAATTCATGGTTAGTTTGCGCACTGGATGAAAACTTATCCTGTATAAATCGATGGTATATTCCTAGACGATCCTTTTCGCATGGAGCTGTACTCCTAAGATATGATGAGATTGTGTTGATGAAGCTACTGAATTTGAACGTATATCCATCTCATACCGATATCTACCTATGGACCAAGCAAACCTACTAATTACAGTCCTTTGTGTCAAGGTATAGTTTAACATAATTAGAGTGACGTATTCGTCAGTCATCTGACATAATACAGTCATTTAAGTAATTACATCGTCACAAGTTACTAAAGCTGAACTCGTATGATTAAAAACCTGTAATTAACTAGAGTCTACATCGGAACTGAGGTCACAAATTATATGATAGCTCCTGACTTTTAAATAACATAATGTGGCGATTAAAAATGTGTTTGTATCTTATGTATGTACTTAGGTTTGGGATTTGATCACCGCTAAGTTTTCATGAATTCCCGAAGAACTGGTATCGATCTAAGTAGTCGATTTAACCAGCATATTTGATTTCAACATCATCAACATTTCAGCCGAAAGACGTCCTGGGCAGGGCCTATCTGCCCACTGCCACTTAAGTTTGGTAATTCTTCGGGCTATGTCAACCGAAATGAAGAGATCTCGCGGATCTCTTCATTCCTGATTCGATCACGCAGGGAAACTCCTAGCATAGCCCTCTCCATTGCCCTTTGGGTGACTTTAAGGCTTCTTATGAGGCCCATTGTGAGCGACCACGTTTCGGTTCGATATGACATCACTGGCAACACGCACTGGTCAAAGACTTTCGTCTTGAGACACTGCGGTATATGGGACGAGAAGATATTGCGAACGCTACCCAGCCTAGTCGGATTCGACGATTGACCTTTTTCTCGAAGTTGGACCTACCTAACTGGACAGTTTGTCCTAGGTAAACGTACTCGTTCGCAACCTCGAGTGCAGCGCCTCCGCCTCCGCCTCCTCCTTACATGGGTATTGGACATGACCTTCGTCTTGTCCATGTTCATTTTAAGACCCACTCTTTCAGAAGCTCTACTGAGGTCATCGAGCATTGTACTGAGGTCCTCCATGGCCTCAGCCATAACAACTATTTCATCGGCAAACCGAAGGTGAGTGATGTACTCGCCATTGATGTTGATGCCAGCTCCTGTCCAGTCCAGAACTTTGAAGACATCCTTCAGTGCAGCAGTGAAGAGTTTCGGAGAGATAACGTCTCCCTGTCTAACACCTCGCTGCAGAAGGATAGATTTCGAGGTCTGGGCCTGGAGTCGGACTGACATAGTGGCGTTTTCGTGCAGAGACTTCAACACCTCGATGTACCGATAGTCGAATTAGTACCGTTGGAGGGACTGCAGTACAGTCCATGTCTCGATCGAATCGAAGGCTTTTTCGTAGTCCAAAAACGCTAAATAGAGGCATAGAGACAGGTTATACTCTTCGGTCTTCTGTATAACCTGCCGCAGCTTATGTATGTGGGATAAATGCTAAAGCCCTTACGGAACCCGGCTTGTTCGGGAGGCGGCTGGAAGTCGTCGAATCTGCAAGCTAGACGGTTCGTGATGACTTTGGAAAACAGCTTGTAGACATGGCGCAGAAGTGAGATGGGCCTATAATTCTTAAGAAGAGCATTGTCACCCTTCTTAAAGAAAAGTACCACCACACCTTTGTTCCATGCCTGTGGCGTTTTGCCCTCGAGCAAGACGGAATCAAACAGCTTAAGAACGGGTTTCCCGCCGGCTTCTAGGAGTTCAGCCGTAATTCCGTCATCACCCGGCGCCTTGTTGTGTTTGAGTTGCTTCAAAGCCATCCTAATCTCGTACAAGCTGACGTCCGGGATGTCTTTAGTATAGTGTCGGGTCAGGGTTTCTTGCTGACGTGTATAACTGTCCAGAGAACCTCTCAATCTCTCTCAACAGCTCAGGCTTGGTGGATATGATCCTGCCTTCATCGGTCTTCAGTTTCATAAGCTGCGGCCCAATAGATAAATTCTTAGACCCGACCGTATCGACAGCTTCCACGAACTCATCGTTAAAATCGTCCACAGAGCTCTCTAGACACTTGAAACGATTCTGAAGCTCGAGTTGAAACCTTTCGGAGCTTTGGACTTGAATCGGTGCTGGACGGAGCATAGACTTCATCAGCCGAGATCTTTCCATTTTGATATTGACAATGAATGTGCCTCTTACCAAACGGTGATCTCTACCAGTTTTCCCCGCGTTAATCACAGAGACGTCATTGAATACTTACTTCTTCGTCGACATAATGAAGTCTATCTCATTTTTGGTTGCACCATCAGGACTCTGCTAGGTCCACTTCCTGTGCTCACGTTTTTTGAAGAAGGAGTTTATCATAAAGAGGCCTTCCTTCTCCATAAAACTAGCTAGTAGGTGACCTCGGTGGTTCTTACGTTCAGCTCCAAATTGCCCCACTCGCAACTCATCATCGCTTCGTTTGCCCTGTTTTGTGTTAAAGTCCCCCTTGACAACGGTGAAGTGAGCTTTAGAGCCATGCATGGCTCTGGAAATATCCTCATACATGGTCTCCACCTCATCGTCGGGGTGTGATGAGGTCGGAGCGTAAACCTTCAGCGAATACCTTGCGGATATTCTGAGTATAAAGAACGCCATCCTGGTCGAAACAATCTCGATCTTCACCACGTTGCTCATGGGCACGCCGCGATTGCGGCGGTAAGTCCCCTCTTTGAGGAGTGGCTTGAGAGGCGGCATGGCGTCCTCACCTTCCGCCTGACACAGGTCCTCACCGGACATGGCTGTTTCGGGAGGTTCCTGTTTCGGATAGGGCGGGAGGAAACGCCCGGGTGTTTCCATTGCGAAGATCGCCCAGAGGACACGGTGGAGCATACGGTGGAGGTCTGCCCAGCTTGGGCGGAGCAACGCCGTGTCCTCGTGGAGGTGATCGGCGGCGGCGATCTCTCGCGTCCGACCCTGGTCCAGGCCATGGTACGGAGCGAGAGGGCATGGCTGGCAGTCGCCTCCTTCAGCGAAGCAGTTATGCTCGCAAGGAGGGAGGCGGCGCACGTGAGGGAGATGCAGTACATGCGCCCTCACAGCCGTGGCCTTCGCAGGAGACGCCCTGGGCGTCGGGAATCCCAGGCTGATTCCCGGCCACCGTAGGCACGGGCTTGCGGACGGCGAGTAATGGGTAGCTCGCTGTCCGGTAAGGACCAAGCCCGGGTCGACGGCGCGTTGTGTTCCACGCGCGCCTCAAAGAGATGTCAGCAGCAACAGAGGGGCCCGCAAGGGCCGATGCCTGCCAGGGGTGCGGGTTGTTCGAAAGAGATACCGCCGCCCCTGGCACACAGGCAACTGAGGGAACACGGGTGGGTTTTAGTCAGTAAAAGTCTGACACGCCCTCCCGCTCCACCCAGAGCGGGAGAAGTTATTTGATGATTTCCCACCCAAAAAAAAAAAAAAAAACCACGTTGCTCACAAGGGACTTATGGACGATAAACCCGACACCACCTTGGGACTGCTGGTCGCCCTCCCGGAAATAGAGCAAGTTACCGGATTTCAGGATTATTGAGTCCTCTCCCTCTCATCGAACCCTACTATATCCCATCACAACCTGCTCAATTCTTCCTCGAGTTCGACAATCTTCTCGTCGGTCCGGAATGTACGCGCGTTATATGTTGCCAGGTCCATTTTTCGGTGATTGTGGTAGCCGGATCTCTTCCGGGGATTGTTCACACCCATGCCTCACCGTGGGCTTGACCGCTACCGTACGTAGCCAAGAGTAGGCGGGCCGCCGGGTACTAGGGGCCATTTATTTTTTGTGCTTGTCATGTTGGGGGGTTTGCCATAATCGCTACGCTGGCAGGCGGGTTGGCGATCGCAGTATGGTTTTAGAAATGAATAGAGAACGCTGCTTCCCATTCTCTAGTAGTTCCGTTAGTCGCTTCCTATGACACCCATGGGAAGAAATGGGGTGGTGCTATTCTTTTAGTCCGGCGCCACACGGTACGATATTTGATTTGATTGGCCAATATTAGTGTGAGCATAGAGTTTGGGAAAAAAGTTCTTTAACGCAGCTTGCGGTAGGAGTAAAATTGTAGAAATCGTCACGGAACGAAAACGCGTTATGCTCCCTCCAGGCGATTTTTTATTATAGGTACCTATAATAGAAAGAGACAGAGAGAGTGAGATAGTTTTCATGGTTTTCGAGGGTGCTAAAGCTGATGTGAGGTGAAAATTAAAATCCAAAATGAAGTAGAATGGATGAAGTGAGGTTGTACACAAAATAAAGTTTGAGTAGGTGCTTAGTAGTAGCTTTCTTGTGAACTTCGAATGTCGTTTACGACACTTGGAGAGTTGAAAAAAAAAAGCGTAAGGAACTACGTTCCTGACGGGGTCCTCCCGACCCCACACTTTTTTAACACGCTTTTATTAGTTTGGTACCTTTTTCATTACTCCGTGCTCCAATACTTATGTATATATCTATGTAGCGGAATCTTTAAACGTGATTTTCACCCCCTTCAAACCGTTGGATTGATTAGAAACTTTGCACCCTCATCAAGGAGCGATGACAATTCAATAATTTTAACTAAAAACACGCTTTATAAACCAAAATAAAAAGTAGTAAATAATTTCAAAAAAGCGTGGAGTGATAATAAATTTAATTGATTATAAAAATACCATGTAATATATAGTTTGGTTTTTAAAGCGTTTTTTTTAGTTTCTAAACTATTATTTTTTAATAGGAATCCCTAATCAACTCTCGTCTATCTGTTACCTTTTCTGGCCTTAACTGCTGAAAAACCGGGGTGTATGCAAAATTTCATTAAATTCCGTTCAGCAGGACGGAACATAGTTTTTATCATGGTAATACGTAATCTCGGTAAAAGTACCTACAGGGTGCAATTGCTTAACATATTATAAAGTCTGTTTGCTGAGAGTTGATAAATGTTATGATACGTCTCCGAATAGCGACTGTCGCTTAATAATCGCAAACTATATGGCAGCTGTCGCTTATCTCCCGCTTTCGCCGTTTTCGTAGTACGAGGCACGCATATGTTGTGAATTGCGTCCCGAACGGTGAGCGGACGCTGCGGCCATATTGCCATTCCGTTCTAGAATGTATTTTGAGTGAGTCGTTTGGGTGTTCGCATGTTGTTTTTTATTTAATACTGTTAATAACGAGCCCCGACAAGTAACAAAAAATATGTCATGTATAAATTAAATAATTAGCGGGTCGTTATTTGTAATGAGTTAAGACACCCTGAATTTATCAAGTTTCGGCGAACAGACTTTAAGTAGGGATTACTTTTTTGTAGTACGAATAAGTACGAATTCCATGCGTGCGGGACAAAAGAGACAATAAACACGTTCCACATACCTATCATGGCATGTAACCCATACCGACTCTAGCATGCAATCATGGATTATAAAAGAAAACCATTACTTTAAAAAATGCTTGAGTAGGTACTACCACTGTCCGAGAATACGGGCTCATTATTTAATCCAGAATTTGCACAAAAACAGAGTCACGCGGGAATCAAACTCGAAACTATCGTAGAGCCACCACAGCACCATTTTAGTCATAGAGGTAATCAAATTAATAAAAACCACGCTTCAATTAATCACATGGTGGTAAAACCCTACGATTAAAAATGGTTAATGAATTATTCCTTACATCTAATTAATTGACCGAACTCATTACTAAACTGTAGTTGAATAGTCATCGTTGAACATTCATGAAGACAATACATTAACCTGCTTTGGAACAATCGGGTCAAAATGAGTGACGAAAAAATAAGCCCTTTTGAATCATTTTCAGAAGTATACAAAATATTGATGTGGGCAGGATTCTTCAAGCTCCTGAAAAAACCAAAGAATAGGTTTCTAGGGATATGCCATCAAATATACAGAAATTTTGCATTTCTGGTGATTATTGCATATAATGTATTGCATATTATATTCATTATACAGGTAGGATTTTATAAACCTTTAAGTGTTGTTAAGTAGTTGTATGAGCTGCAGTTTCAATGCTTGCATAGTATTGCTAAGTCAAGGATATAATTATTACCTTTAGGTGCGTTACCGGCGCTCAATATTGGCAAGATAAATGTAAGGTAATTACCTGTCGTGTTTTTACAGGCTTTTATTTAGTCACGTACCATTCAGTGAAACGGCGACACGCTAGTGACGTAACTAAATATATATGTTTATCTCTTTCTAACAACAGGAATCAGTATAGGTGTTTCCTGCTCTTCACGGACAGAATGATTGTATGTACTAGTAGGTAACTTCATTCATGGTTTACGCTGTTTTTGAGAGCTCTAATGTTCGTGTATGATGCATCTATATATAAAATGTCATTGTGCTAATTTATACGTTCCAACATTATATGTATAAAACTTTGTACACTTAGTTGGCAATAAACATTTTGATTTTGACTTTAAGATTATCAGTTCAAACGTCGGCGGCGACCATAGAGATATAAAAAATAGAAGTGGCAAGTGGGCGCGTCTGTGTCTGCGTGTCAGCCACAAAATGCTCATTACTTGGCCGTCTCCGCGAGCTAGTGCGCTTTCGAGCGTAATCGTGACCAATTAAGAATGCCGTGTTGGTCAGTGGTTTCTTGTAAAATCAAAAGTCAAAACATGTCTTTGATGTACTAAGGTTCATAACTGACTGTGTAGTACGTTCTGATTTATTAATTGCGATTTTGAATCTATTGCTTCTACAGAACTGCAAGTGTAGTAGTGGCATGTGGAGAGGCCAAATTGGTGACACCGGGTTCCGATACATTTTCAACTACCGGGCACATTTTCTTCTATCTTATATCTATGGCGTGGACACAACTAGCAAACTGCGTAGTGTAGGTAAATAGTTTACTAGGCAAACAATTAGCAACTCATTGTAAGCTCCCAATAACGCTAGCTGCATAGATACTGTAAGCACTGTGTGACTGGACTATTATAATACAGTAGAACAAAACGTTTGTCTAACTAGGTTAACACGTTGACTGCCATGACGGACACCATGTTTCTGACAGCATATTTTCCCCCGGGGCCGCACCAATATATCGAGAATCGTCTAAAAATTGTTGACGTGTTTTTTTACAAACATTGTCAGGAAATTACTCAAAAATGTTGGGCGACTTACGGAAAAAGCAATTTACTCATTATTTTCCGAGATATCAAATGGAAGACACCAGTGTCCGTCGCGGCCTGCGAGAACGTCCAACCGTCTTTCCTTTTGCGGAAGCCGCGCGGGTCACGCTGTCGGCTACACCGCGCTGCGCCGCCCGCAGCCGCGAGCCCCAGCGAGAGGCTTCGCTCGAAAACGATTATAATTCTAACGACTTTACAATGCTTTATAAAAGCTAAAAAATAATGTCTACCTATAAAAATTAATGTTAATTGAAAAATGCTAAATATTTTATATTTTTGGGAACAACTTGTTGAAAAGCCCATAAATTCTAAGTCGTTTCGATTTTTTTTGTGCCATTTGCCCAGGTTGTAATGTGGAGCCGCGCGGGTCACTTGCGTTAGTAAAAAGAGTCGAAACGCTGTCCGTCGGCCGCCTAGAGGCTTCTGAAGTGATCGAGGGCATGCGTACACATGGTGCCGGACGCGGCCCCCTGGACCCGATTTACTGGCGGTCACAAGGGGTCCGCCGCGACCCACTGAGCTAAACATGGTTTCTAGTCTGGTAGTCAACGTGTTAAGCAAACTGAAGCAGGTGACCTGTGTTGATTAACATAGCACTGAATATCTTAGAAGGTAAAGCGAGGCTAATTTCGGAAAACGACTGGTATTTTATTATATTATCTTATTATCTGTGTCCGCGTGGATGTTGGAAATTATTCCAGTGCAGCCGGGAAAAAGGCCTATGTTACTCCTTATAAATTATGTGCTCTATGCCAGTGAAAATCTCGTCAAAATCGGTACATACGTTTCGGAGATAAGCTGGAACAAACAGACAGACAGCCAGACAAAAAATGTTTTTTTTCTGTTTAAAGTAGCAAGCATTTATTCAAATCACTACAAAGTGAAAAATATTTTTCATTACGGAAGTCGGTGACTTTAGATATGTATTTAAATTTTTTGTCACCGCCTTCCGAAATTAAAGTATTTTTTCACTTTGTAGTGTTTTTCCGGAAGTCAGTTGCTTTTTTTTTTGAAAAAGTGTTTATTTTCACTTTTTAGTTATAGTACCTACCCCACACCAATTCGAAATTTCATTATCCTTGGGGTCAATACAATGCATATTTATGCGATAGCAGCAATCGCGGTTGATTTGTTGTAATTTTTTGAAGAGTTCCGTTGTCTGTCTCCGAAACGCATCATCAGAACTATATGAAATTTAAATGGGACCATTTCGGAATAAGCTGCTATCGAACAAAAAAAGAATTTTGCAAATCCGTTTATATATGAGTTATGCCCGAACATACATTAAAAAAAAATTATATATAAACATGTTGAATTGATAACCTCCTTCTTTTTGAAGTAGGTTAAAAGGTGTTATTTTTACATTATCACAAATAGAAATTGTAATTCTATTTATTGGTATGTATGTTTATATGTGTATTTATGTATGTATGTGTAAGTTTAGATCTATGATCCCATAAAATCTGAACTACTGTTCAGCCAGCTTTTCAAACCTGTGCTATGTCATCCGAGTGTTAATTTCCCCCACAAGGAATGTGTGGGCATATACACCGGTCAATGGAAAATTACCATTACCAGCTAGCACTTTGCCAGCCACTTTGTCCGCCCTATATTACCTCACCCGTTCGTATGTTTAAAAATTCCTTGTCTGCATCATACCTAAAGGGAATCTGCAAAATTTCAGCTAGCTAGGTCAAAAGGTTTAGGCGTTAATGAGTCAGCCAGTGAGTGAGTGAGTGAGTGAGTGAAATAGGACTTTTCTTTTTACCTTAATACGGCGAAGCAAAAAGGAGGGTTATGTTTTTGACCAGTATATATGTACCTATGGGTATGTATGCTACAGCTACTAAATGCTGGAACAATATCCCTCCTCCCATAAAGTTTAGTAACTCGACTTTCAAACTGAAATTAAAAGAATTTTAACCAAACTATTAAAAAGTTTTTGAAAATGTTTGAGCCAACATATTTGCCATTTAAAACCATTAATTTTATCAATTTTGCCAATTTTATCGACATTAAAAAAAAATCAAAATAAAACAATTTTAATCAGCTTTAAATTATATTCGTAAATTTTCTTTGGACTATTTGAAAACAAAAACTGATCGTAAATCCGTTTCGTAGTTAAAAAGGACAACGCAGTCACACGTTTTTGCTGTATAGCTAGGTACTTTTTATGTTTCTACTTATAGATTTCTTATTTTCATGTAGGTAATACGCAATTATTAGTTTTTTTTTTAAATCTAGATTTAAAAAAAAAACTAAATAAAACTAAACTAAACTAAATAGAACTAGTTCTATCATTTTGAATATACCTAGATAATTTTCGTAAATTACAGTCAATTCAACTGTGAAATCGCAACAAAATGGACGAAATACCTACTACGCTTTTTGTTTTTTTTGGGTGGGAAATCGTCAAATAACTTCTCCCGCTCTGGGTGGAGCGGGAGGGCGTGTCAGACTTTTACTGACTAAAACCCACCCGTGTTCCCTCAGTTGCCTGTGTGCCAGGGGCCGCGGTATCTCTTTCGAACAACCCGCACCCCTGGCAGGCAGCGGCCCTTGCGGGCCCCGTCAGTTGCTGATATCTCTTTGAGGCGCGCGTGGAACACGACGCGCCGTCGACCCGGGCTTGGTCCTTACCGGACAGCGAGCTACCCATTACTCGCCGTCCGCAAGCCCGTGCCTACGGTGGCCGGGAATCAGCCTGGGATTCCCGACACCCAGGGCGTCTTCTGCGAAGGCCACGGCTGTGAGGGCGCATGTACTGCATCCCCTCCCGTGCGCCGCCTCCCTCTTTGCGAGCATAACTGCTTCGCTGAAGGAGGCGACTGCTAGCCATGCACTCTCGCTCCGTACCATGGCCTGGACCAGGGTCAAACGCGAGAGATCGCCGCCGCCGATCATCTCCACGAGGACACGGCGGTGCTCCGCCCAAGACGGGCAGACCTCCACCGTATGCTCCACCGTGTCCTCAGGGCGATCTTCAACGAACAAGAAACGCAATGGAAACACCCGGGGGTGTTTCCATTGCGTTTCTTCCCGCCCTATCCGAAACAGGAACCTCCCGAAACAGCCGTGTCCGGTGAGGACCTGTGTCAGGCGGAAGGTGAGGACGCCATGCCGCCTCTCAAGCCACTCCTCAAAGAGGGGACTTACAATCGTGGCGTGCCCAGCACTGGGTTGCGACAATCGCACTTTCCACGTCGCCATGAGATCCTGCCGGAGCTCTGTGCGCCGTGCCGCGATTTCCCGTGGCAGCGGAGTTACGCCCTCCCAAGTGTGCGCGAGGACCTTTGCCTCCAGATCTAATGGTGGCAATCCGGCAAGGAGGCCCGCCGCCTCACCGGAGATCGTGCGGTATCCCCGGATCATCCGGATGGCCATGACCCTATGGGTCGCCTTCAACCGGCGTGCTGGTTGGCGCCTCAATGTAGGCGCCCACACCGGCGCCCCGTATAGGGCCATGGCTCGCACGACCCTTGCGTAGAGCCTCCGGCAGGAGGCGTTTGGCCCCCCTAGATTGGGCAAGAGCCACTTTAAGGCAGTCCCGGCCCGCTCCAGTCAGGGAGCCAAACGTCGGAAATGTTCCGCGAAGTTCCACCGGCTGTCGAGGACGAGACCTAGGTACTTCATCGTTGACTCGACGCCGATGTGAACCCCTCCCACCGTTATCTGGGACCCCGTCAGTGGCACATTCTGAGGACCATGAAACCACATGGCCTCGGACTTGTGCAAGGCCAAATCGAGTCCCAGTTGCCGGATCCTATCGACGATTGTCGCAACTCCGTGTGTCGCTAAGTCGGCCGCCGCCTGGTACGACATCCCTTGTGCCAGGACCAGCGTGTCGTCAGCGTAGCAAACTACGCTGACGCCACTAGGAAGGTTGGCGCGCAGCACCCAGTCGTATCCGATGTCCCACAGATGCGGCCCCAGGATCGATCCCTGTGGGACACCGCACGACATCTCTCGCCGGTTCCATTCTCCTAGGTGACCGGAGTAGATGACGGCCTTTTCCGTCAAATAGGCCTCGACCACACGACAGAGGTAGGTCGGCATCCGGTGATACCGGAGTGCCTCCCCAAGCAGCACGCAAGCGTTTTCAACATACATATAACAGCCTATTTAGAACTTAGAGTTCCTTTAGAGACTTACAAGAGTGTCAAAAAATTATTCAATCTGTATTAAGGGATCCGCGAAAGCTTAGGGTATTTAAACAGAATATGAAAACTCCACTATACAGCTTAAGTATTTTGTGACACTTTAATCTGGTTTTATCGTTAAAGCTGTATACAAGCTGTATTTTGCATGTGAACACTTACTTATTACAGCTCTTAGTGTTATTATAGTATCACTTGAGACTTGTTTCTGTACAATGGTGTATCCAAAAACTAATTTTTATGGCGTAATTGTACACTCTTGTAAATACAGTGGTTTTATGACTTCTGTTTTTGAGGGTGTTTTAAAACTAAAAAAATAAATGACAGCTACAGTACAGCTTTATTTTGTATTAATGACAGTCACTCGGAAAGACTTTACGGTCAACGAAGAGGGTTCCGTAGCAAAAACATTAAACAGGGTTATTAATGATCATAACAGTTATGTTAAATGTGTAAATTTAATTCAACCTTTGGAACATGATTATGACGTTTCTTCATAGAGCAGCGCAAGTAGTTCAAATGATGATTGATTTGAACCATGAGATCTAGTTCTCTTACTGCTTCGTCATATGACGATAATGATAGTCTTTTCACACAGCATTTTGAGGTGGACCAATTATATAAAGGCCGAGATGTTTCATCCTTTACTAATTTGTTGACATCTAATCACTTTCTTGGCCATCTTAACTTGCCTTTTGATTCCCACAAACTTGGCACAATGCAAAGCTTGTTTTGCCCTTTCTCGATGGTTGCTTAAATTTTAGTCGGCATATTTTCCTGAAAATAAAGTAAAACTGATATAATACATACAACAAACTAATAATGCTTAACAATAAATTTACTTAGGTATAAAATACAAGGTTAAATTGAGAATCTCTTCCTTTTTTTTGTTTTACTATATGTAGGTACGTATCATATTGAGTCTGCGTTTTTTATTTCTTTTAGGTAACCCTTATGAGCATTATAAGTTATGTATAGAGCACTGATATACAGCCTAAGTAATAAAAATATTCTATTATAAAGCTGATTAGCAGCCAAAAGCTGTACAATATAATCCATAACTTACTTAGTACAGCTACTCAGACTATAATACACTCCGATTATCGTTTAGGCTGTTTATCAAATAGTCGCCATTTTCGTAATTTCGAATGTAGGTATAAAACAAAATATGAAACATAATTTAAGGAATATATAATGATTTTCGGCTTGATATGAGGGCACAATGCTCACACTACCCTCACTTCTGTTATTATAACATTGTTTTTTATTCTAACCTTAAAACCAACATTGACTTACCATATAAATAGTATTTTTCTTTTATATCAGATTGATTATTTTTCTGGCGCTTGAATATTTTGACGGAAAACATAGACAGGTTCACAATAAATTTGAATCCGCAATTTCAATTCACCAATTAACACCTTCAGATATCTAAGTCCAAGATTACGTTTACTTACTAATAAATATTATAAATAACAATGTCGCCATTCATTGGAAAGAATTACATTCATTTTGTGATTCTCTTCAAAAACCTATTTAAAACTATTTTCTCTATAAAGTATTTATAAGATAATATCTGTAGTATAATGGTTTCTTTGTACACCGAATAACAGCTCTAATACAGCTATTATACAGCGCCTCTATTGCTTCTACAGCTATTATACAGCTATACTAGAGCAAAACGCTGTATAAAATGTGCCCATTTTTTACTTATAAGGGCTGTATAAGCGCTTATACAGCCTCTATACAGCCTGAATATACAGCTTCTAGTATAAAATCGAACTTAAATACAGCTTGTATACAGCTTGCAATGCTACTTGGGTCCCTTATGCAACTCCAGGGCAGGGTGTTGAAGGCATTGGCGATGTCCAGAGACACCGCCAAGACGACCCCACCCCGGGCCACAGCATGTACCTACTACACTTGACCCATAAGTACGACTTAATGTAGTGTGACCACAATTTTCTCCCACAATCAGTGTAACTAATTTAATGAATAAACAATGTTTTAACATAATAGTAAAAAAATCTGCATAAACTATGTATTATGATTATAACACATAATATTCAAATTGGGTTGTTTGATGATTTGTTAATACCAGGCCATGTTGTATGCTGTACAGTGTATGTTCGTTATTCGACGTTCACACGGACGGACGTATTATAATATCGTGACGGGATTATTTCGCGCACTGGGATCTTCAACTCACTTGTTAGCGCCGACAGTTGAAAATCGAACAGTGTGTTTTTTCGACGCGCTTAGACTCACACTGTTGGATTCTGATTACTCGGTTCAACACCGAGAGCTGAAAATCCATTGCGCGATAAAATCCCGCTACGATATTTTGTCAACGGCGATTTAGATATTATGTTTGTTTTATTTTTAATATTGCAGAGACGTCACAACTGGGATGATGTATTCGATGTTTCGACGATTGAACTACCGCAGCTCAACTTAATCATGAAATTCCTTTCGCTGAACTTGAATACGGCGAGGGTTGATAAAATTAATAAGTTATTACGTGGTGAGACCATTTATCAATACCTGAGTATACATTAGTAAGACGACGAGAATTAGAGAATTGAGAGAGACGTCAAAAAGCAGTTTGAAGTACATACACGGAGAAAATGTTAGTGGTTATTTTCCCGCGGCAGAACAACTTGCCATAAGGAGTACTTTCGAAGCATAGAGTAAAAGTACGAAAATAAAGATTGTTTTATTATTTAAAAAATATTCATCAACTCGATAAAACACTACTCAATAGTAACACTAGAGGTAACTTGTAGATACTACTCGAATCGCACGTGCCGCCAACAAAGGGAACAGCGATGATAAATGTTCAAAGCAAAATAAACTCACGCACGTGGTGATTTTTCACAATGGTTAATCTGCCATTTTTTGTTTCTAATATTTTATTTGTTTATAAAACGATTGTATTACCAAGATAAGAGATACCAATATAAGAAGAAGCGTATATAAGGACTTGACCAAGGACTTGGGGGAGGCCTTTAAAGGAAAAGCTGCTAAGAAAAAAGAAGAAGGAAAATATACGTATACTGAAGCTAACTTTAAAACCACTCATCAGTAGCTCTAGTGTGAGTTTTATTTAACCATCTCGATCAAATGCTTCGAGCGCGTTCGGCGCTCCGATTGGTCCGTCACCAATTCAGGGCCAATTAGAGTGCCAAACGCGCTCGCTGCGTTTGATCGAGATGGTAAAATCAAACTCACACTAAGGCCTCTGAACTTGACCAAACTTATATTTGACCACCCTATAAATATAACCTTTTATATACCTATAAATTTATCAAACACCAAAAAAATAGAGAAGAATTAAATTAAATGCACATTTTCAGACCCAATTTTCGCAGCATACACAAAAAAAGACGAAGAGATGCTATTCGAGACTACAAGAAACATGCAGCGGTGTGTGAAGTTCTTGAAGATCAGCATAACAGTAGCTGGTTTCATGTGGCTAGCATCGCTCTTCGCCAGGAGGTACAAGGACCCAACTGCTATTGTTTCTTTGTATACGCCCTTTGAAACTGATTCTGGGACTGGGTAAGTTTAGAAAGGTTAATCATCATCAGCCATCGGTACCTATCCTGGTTCCACACACTGCTGAGTGTAAGCCTGTACCTTTTCGCTTTGTCGGTATACTTCTTCGTCTTCCCCAGTATTAGAACATCATCACGATAGACAAAGTGAAACCAAAAACTACCTTAGCAAAGTTAGTAAAATTTATATGGGAGCACCCCTGAAGCATACCCTATCATCCGTTAAAAGCAATTAAAATTATTAATTTTAGGAGATATCGCGAACATACATACATAAAAAAATACAGACGAATTGAGAATCTCTTTTTTGACGTCGGTTAAAAATGAATGTTAATGTCGCCATAACAATACAAGGATATCGACAAAGATATCTGGACGAAACCCGGTAAACGAGATATTATGATTGCCGAGATATTCCTATACGATGTACCTACGTAAACCACATTTAGCTAGATTATGACAGATACTGAAGTAATCGTTTAATAAATAGCTCAAAGCGTAAGTCATTGTGCACAATTCCTAGAAGCCTAGGTCAGTAGATCGGTCCCACGATTATACAACGATAATTATGTTATTGACACTGAGCAAAAAAGGAGAATCATAATGAGCCTATAATATTATAATAATACTGTATAATTGTAGCCAGTTTTTAAACGTTCAGATTGCCTGGATTTTTCCTTTGGTTTCTTGAATATATAATTTGAATATATATACCTGTGATTAACATATTTAAAAAATGTATACCCATTTATTAGTACTAAAGTCCTCAAAAAGCTCAAAAGAGAGTATGAGAGGTCTGAAATTAGGGAGGCTACTAACGACAATAATAATAAAAAGATCTGGCAGGTCATCAAAAGAGTCACCTGTACTGCAAAGGAAAAATCTTCCTCTACTGATTTTCTTACAAGTGCGTCTTCCCCCCAAGAGTCCGTTAACCAAATAAATGATTTCTTTGCCAACATCGGTGCTAACCTTGCTGCCAAATTTGAAAACCATCCTGACATTCATTTGTTCCGAGATTCCGAAAATTCGGTGCTTCATTCTTTTGTCATGTTGGATACCGACGAAAGTGAGGTTGATACACTCATTATGTCGCTAAAATTTAATTCAGCCGTTGGCTGGGACAACATACTGTCTAACTTTCTTAAGCGCTACAAACACCTTCTCGTCCCACCCCTTACGTACTTATTTAACCTCTGCCTACGCACTGGTCCCTTTCCTCGGTCTCTTAAAAAAGCGATTATTCACCCTATACACAAGAGTGGCAATAGGTACTGTGTCGATAACTACCGGCCTATAGCAGTATTACCGTCCATATCTAAAATTTTAGAACGCATTATTAAAAACAGACTTATTCATTACCTAGAGGACAGAGGGTTGTTGTTTCCAAATCAGTTTGGTTTTAGGCACAAGACTTCAACCAGTGGTGCTGTATTGGAGCTAACTTCTCAGATAGTTAACCAAATTGATTCCAAGAAAAAAGTTCTGTCTATTTTCCTAGATCTTAAAAAAGCATTTGACACAGTTTCTATTCCCATCCTTATTTCGAAGCTTGAGGGGTTGGGCGTTCGTGGAGTTGTGCTTGACATTTTTAAAGACTACCTACAAAACAGGACACAATGTGTTAAAATACTTAACCACCTAAGCAATGACCTTCCCGTGACATTCGGTGTGCCCCAGGGAAGTGTAGTTGGCCCCTCTCTCTTCCTGGTGTATATCAACCAACTATGCAACCTAGCCCTGAAAAATGGGAGAATAACCGTTTTTGCCGACGACACTATCCTTACCTTCTCAGGTGCTTCCTGGCACGAAACTTTTGAGGCAGCTCAATCAGGGATCAACTCTGTAGTCGATTGGCTTAATAAACACGTCCTTACTCTAAATACGGATAAAACAAAAATACTGACCTTTGTTTTACACCAATCCACACAACCCCCAGATTCCTTTGCACTTATAGCGCATTCGTGCCACTCACCGGAGTCCGTTGCGTGCAGTTGTCCTGAGCTTCAACGTGTTTGATCTATAAAATACCTTGGGGTAACACTCGACAACGGTCTTGCCTTCTCCTTGCACATAGACCTGTTGACATCAAGAATCAGGAAACTGATTTTTGTTTTTAAAACGCTCCGCCATGTCGCTGAGGGAAGGATTGTCAAGAGAGTCTACTTTGCTCTTTGCCAATCTCTCTTAACGTACTGTATTTCTACGTGGGGTGGGGTGCCTAAAACCATACTCCTAAAGTTAAAGAGAGCCCAGAGAGCGGTATTAAAGGTAAGCACCTTCCGCCCCCTTCTTTTCCCAACAGTCGAGCTTTATAAATGCTGTGGAGTTCTCACTGTGAGACAGCTCTTTATCTACCATACCGTAGTGTTACAGCATCTAAACACCCCTTACGCCATAGTTACCAGAAGACGTAGAGACACAGTCTGTCACCCCATAGATGTAAGTTCGCATTCACTAAGAGATTCTTCTGCTTTCAAGGCCCACATTTATATAACAGACTCAATAAAGATCTGCAATTCTACTCATATCCAAGTAACACTTTAAAAAAAACTGTTACAAACTGGCTACTTGAACACAATTATATTGACACAGAGCGGCTTCTTCTTTCTGGAGAAAAGTCTTACTAAAAAAATGCAACTATTCCCCACATTCTGAACACATACACTTCACACACATCTCTAACACCTCTCACCACGAAACATTACACTTTTTCGTTTGTATTTTAGCTTTTGTGTACTCCTCGTTGAATTTATTTAAAAAAAAATCATGTATTATTTGTGACCATTTTTTGCTTTTTTGTGTATTTGCAATGCCTTAAAATATATGAACCAAGGGTTGGGACTTGTGCCCTTAATACAAGTTATCCTGATAACTTAGCAAGGGTGCAAGTTACGACAAGTTCTAGTGCTATGCTTACATTTAAGTCATATGTATGTAACGTCAATTAAAAACAAATAAAAAAATGTTTTAAATATTCTTTCTATGTTTAACAGCACACATTTTAGGCATTCCCGTGGACTTAATTTGCGATAAGCACTTTACAGATATCCCACAGTTATTTGTAGATGCAAGTGTAACGGACGCCACAAATTATACACGACACAAAAAGCATCCAAGCTCCAATAATTGAATAATTGTCCACAGATACTCATGTTCAGTAATGCTGGAAGTGGCACCCCTACTTTGGACCGGCTATGGGCACCTCGCTCTCGACTGCCTCGTAGCAACGTATTATGCACAGGCGGAAGTCCAATTGAAGATCATCAAGTACAATTTAGAGCATTTGTTCGATACGGTCGGTGCATCCACGGACTATTCCGTATATAGGGATGTTGTTGACAAGGATCTGAGGAGTCGCTTTGTGCATTATGTGCGGAGATATGAAGTTGTGGCGTGGTATGTGAGAATTCTAACTAATATTATAAATGCGAAAATGATTTTGTTTGTTACGCTTTTAAGCTAAACGGTTGAACAAATTTAGATGAAATTTGGCATACAGATAGACCGTGATTTGGGTAAGCACATAGGTTACTTTTATCCCGGATCGTAAGCTGATGCTTATTTATTACACTGCTATTTACTTTAAAGGTTGCTGTTTCCATTTCAACTTTGTTCTTTAGTTCGCTCTATGTTTCAGGTATACAAAGGAAATCGGTGAAGTTTTCAACAGTTCTATGTCATTTCAGTTCTTCAGCTGTAGTGTCACTATTTGTGTGGTGTCATACAAAATGAGTTTCGTAAGTGACTATTTACTTAGGTCAGAAACTATCTAGTTGAGGGGTTTCTCGTAAAGAGTAGTTTTTTTTCTACACGCATTAGTGGATATGGGCTCGTGCCTAAATAACAGATGCACGGTTCGATCGACCAGGTCAAGCTACGCTTGCCGCGGTTGATTCGTGGTTAGGTTATTATAGAGGAGATATATATTATCATACTAGTTATCCTGATGACAAACATTTTATGCGCATATTAGAGTCGGGTTCCAGTCTAACCGAATGCCGCTTGGTCACGCCACAATTGCGGCGGTAAGTCCCTCTTTGAGGAGTGGCTTGAGAGGTGGCATGGCGTCCTCACCTTCCGCCTGACACAGGTCCTCACCGGACACGGCTGTTTCGGGAGTTTCCTGTTTCGGATAGGGCGGGAGGAAACGCCCGGGTGTTTCCATTCTGAAGATTGCCCTGAGGACACGGTGGAGCATACGGTGGAGGTCTGCCCGGCTTGGGCGGAGCACCGCCGTGGCCTCGTGGAGGTGATCGGCGGCGGCGATCTCTCGCATCCGACCCTGGTCCAGGCCATGGTACGGAGCGAGAGTACATGGCTAGCAGTCGCCTCCTTCAGCGAAGCAGTTATGCTCGCAAAGAGGGAGGAGAGGCGGGAATCCCAGGCTGATTCCCGGCCACCGTAGGCACGGGCTTGGGGACGGCGAGTAATGGGTAGCTCGCTGTCCGGTAAGGACCAAGACCGGGTCGACGGCGCGTTGTGTTCCACGCGCGCCTCAAAGAGATGTCAGCAGCAAGTGATGGGGCCTGCAAGGGCCGATGCCTGCCTGGGGTGCGGGATGTTCGAAAGAGATACCGCGGCCCCTGGCACACAGGCAACTGAAGGAACACGGGTGGGTTTTAGTCAGTAAAAGTCTGATACGCCCTCCCGCTCCACCCAGAGCGGGAGAAGTTATTTGATGATGTCCCACCCAAAAAAAAAAAAACAACCGAATGCCGCTGTATAACAATATTTTACATGGAGACTCCCCTCCACAACCCAGTACTTGCGCCATACGCAACCTCTTGATAATACTGGTTGTCAGATTTTTGGCCTTCTGACGACCCATAACAGCAAAGCAGTAAATCTATGTTGAATGCTTGTGTGAAGTTTTTTAGTTAATTGTGATGTTGTTGGCTTGCTGCGCGCTTTGGTGTTTAGGTACTGTAAGTGCAGCAAGCAATTGTTATAAATAAATAAATAAATAAATAAATAAATAAATAAATAAATAAATAAATAAATAAATAAATAAATAAATAAATAAATAAATAAATAAATAAATAAATAAGTAAATAAATAAATAAATAAATAAATAACGACTGTCAAAGATCCACGAATGACAGCCAGAACCAACGGCTTAACGTGTTTTCTGAGACGCGGAGGTGCCACCCATCCACGGACCAACCGCGGCAAGTGTAATTTCATCTCATCGATCGATACGTGTGGCTGTTTAATTAGGCACGAGCCCTTCTTTCTATGCGACGTGCTTATTGATCCAAGTGCACAGTATGGTTATGGTGTGATGAAATTCTTTCATTTCCAGACTCCTGTAATATCGGTGCCTTTCACGTTCTTGGCAGCAGTGTTAATACTATTGCTAGTTCAGATGCTACTGTACTGTTACTTCGGCAACTTGGTGCAATACGAGGTAAATCTATTGGGAAGAGCTGTACTTATAATTCACTAACATTTCACCAGATATGTATGTTATAGGAACGAACGAACTCAGGACATGTTCAGCAGGCTTAGCACGAGCATCGATTTGTCGACGGAAGAATAGACATGACTATTATTAACTAAATGATGTACAATAGGAGAAAATAGCTATGTTTTTCTATTCATTATCACAGTTATGTGTTCTAGACGAATCAAGATTTTGTAGATAATCGTATATTCTTTGTGGCCGTCGAGTAGAAAGTTTGTTGTCAGTGTGATTTTGACAGTTTGGGAAGAAATATTCTTCTGAAATAGTCTACATTTATAAGGACCTAGACAAAGATCGTTGGAAACGAAAGACAAAATGACAGATTGTAGAAGGATATCTACGGTGCGATGTCAAAAATGGAGAAACGAAATGTCACTTTGTATTGAAAAAGAACTGTCTATTCTTCGTAGAAATAGGAAGCGTCATGCTAAGCCTATTGTAGTAGCGCTTGCAACCACTACACCAATGAGGTAATGTAGGGGGGATAGTTTAAAGTTAACCCTTAAATAAATTTAAAAAAAACCTCAACGTGTTAAAATCTTTTTAAACAATACCAGTAGTTTAAAGAGTTCCCTCGTACGGAGAAGATCCTGGATACAGCACCAGCACCCTAATTGTAAAACATTGAGTTTTTCTATCTGGGATTTCTCAGTAGCAACTAGGAGTCTGGAATTGTGACCGGTTGATAGCAATACACTCGCCCCCAATTCATCGGACTTTAACTGGTGAAATCTTGGTGCACTAAAGGTACACCGCTGCCCAGACCTGCGAGGAAAAAAGGCGTGATGTCGTGATGGCGTGGCGTCGCGGTCGTGAATGTAGCACGTTCATACTTTTGTATTTTATCACCTAATTTTACATGGATTCCCTATATACAGGCTTGCCTAATTTGAGAATCCAGTAACTCAACTCAATATTTTGCTTTTTAATGTTTCTAGTGAGATGATGAAGCAGCCCTAGTGTCCGAACACAGGTTAATTCCTATCACGGAACTGGCTTTAGCCCCGCTGTCCACTGTCATATTCCTATCCGCATGATGTAGTATTTAAGTTAACCTGTAGGTACTCAAAGTTTTTTGAAAATAAAATTTGATTTGATTTGACCTTGGCAGCAGCGTTCTCTATGCATTTTACCACCATACTGCGATCGCCAACCCGCCTGCCAAGCGTGGCGATTATGGCAAATCCCCCCTTGGGGGAGGCTTACGTCCAGCAGTGGACGTCTTTCGGCTGATATGATGATCTAACTTTTCACTTCATGATGCATTTTTCAGAGTGACTCAGTGATAACGTCAGTGTACTTGAGTGACTGGTTGTCGGCGTCTCCACAATTCCGCCGCCTGCTCCTGATTGCCATGTTGCGCTGGTCACACAGCATCACTCCAAAAGTTTCTGGGATCGTGCCGCTTTCACTCACCACTTTTGTTTCGGTAAATAACTAGCCCTCATTGATATACAAAAAACCCAAAATACACAATCAGAGTCTCAAAAACGTCGGCACAAATAAGGTGCAATGTGCGCAGGTGTCAATGGTATCGTCTGTCATCTTTCAGTCAGTATTTTTGGACATTGCTTTGTAAAAACCACCTTAAGTTATGCGTGTAAGGTTGAATTTGTAAAAAAATGTGTTTTATCGTATACGTACGTATACGTCAGAGGTTATACTTATGATAAAACACATTTTTGGGGACAGTTTTGAGTGTTACTTTTGTTCGAGACTGCATCTTGGGTTTTTGTTTAACAATGCTAGTCCTACAAGAATCTTTTAGCGTTTGATTGACATTGACAGGCACTCCTGTCAATGTCTGTTGGTAAACATTAGGTTTGACTGGTGAAATAGTACCAAAAAAAGCTTTAAAAAAAAACAAAGTGAAAAATTACTTTAATTTCGGAAGTCGGTGGCAAAGAACGAAAATGAAAATTAAAGACACTTTTCATTTTTCACTTTTAAATTGTAGTATCTACCCCAAATTCGTATGCCTTCACTTGCTAAGTAATTAACAGTGACAGATAGTTAATATAACATCGTCAACACACACTAAGTGGGACAAATAAGTAATATTTACGGTAACTCAAGAACCCCTTATCAGAACTAGACCAAATTCATATTGGGCCCATTCGGGATTATACTCATTCAACCAAAGAAGATTTTTTCAAATTGGTTTATAAATGACGTAATTTCGAGGTAACAAACATAAAAAACATCCCTTTTTTTGAAGTCGGTTAAACAAGATGGCGTTCCAATTTTGGACGAGCGCCAAAAGATTCTTGTACTACTTTTATATTATTTAGTTCTAACAGAAACATCTTTGTAGAAGGTTCTGGAACTCATTGAAAAAAGAAAGTAACATTTTCAGGCGATGTACTAATGAATGATTTTCGTTTCAGGTTCTCAGATCTGCTTACAGCATGTTTGCGGTTTTGAGTACCAAATAGTAGTTCGGAATTGTTGGTATTTCATAAAAACACTACTCAGATAGTTTTATTTGAAAATGAATGAAACTAGAAAAGTATTGAGTTGCTTAATTTTTTACGCGCCTGTTAAAACATAAATGATCCTGTATCTCACTCAATAACGTTGTGCGTGTAGACTAGCTTCTAACTGCTCATCACTGATACTACCTCTGTCGGACACGATGCCTGGTGAGAAAGCGTGCTTTTTAGCCAGGCCCACCAATGAGTTCGAGCCCGCGACTAGATTCCCTTAGGTACTTAGAATGCAAATAGTAGTAAATAAGCATGAAGCAAGAAGATTGGTAATAAACAAAATAAAAATATTACACAAATAAAAAAAAGACTCCTTTTATTTTTCACGAAACTAAAAATAGTTTCAACTCATGTCATGTTCCAAAATGTGGCCTAAAGAACTAGCTAAAATGTAATTTATGTATGCAATGGTCCTCAGGAAGTCAAAAAACAAATGCTATACACCATGTAAACCAATCCCAGCACCAATTCATCTACATATCTGCAATGAGAGAGCGCAATAAGTGTGCCGCTCTAGTTGTGCCTGTTTGCAAGCATTTCGGATTTCACATTCGAGCAAATGATATGTTCTGCTCGTTACTGCTCGTAGCCCCACACTATGGCACGAGCACTGGGGTGTAGGTGCTCGGAATCGATAGAGAGGGACGATTTGAATTGGGTATCTGGTGATTGAAATTGTATTAGGTATGTTACCTACCTATCAATTTCAAAGTATAGAATTGGTTGGAACGGCACAGTCGATCTTATATCAAGTCAATTAAACTATGTAATCGCTGTTTTCACTGCTGGATCTAATTCAGGAAGGTATTGTCATCAAAACCGATAACTACCCAGGATCGTCAGATATAGTTTCAGTTTAGTAAGAAACCGATTAATGTTTTCGGATAAAATTTCATTTAATTAACAGTTCATTTATTAATTTAAATTTAATTCGAAAACATACACCGGTTTCTTACTAAATTTCAACTATAGCTATCCAAGGTTCCTGGTTATATATCTCATTGGTGACTTTACGTGTGAGCGCCGCTGCAACACCTGCAAAGAACAGAAAAATTATCATTTTACAAAAAAATATAATAAAACTAGCTGACCCAGCAAACGTTGTTTTGCCTTATAAATTATTTAGGGGTGGACTACCCCTAACATTTAGGGGGATGAAAAATAGATGTTGGCCGATTCTCATAGATACCGGATAAGCACAAAAAATTTCATCAAAATCGGTCAAGCCGTTTCGGAGGAGTATGGCAACGAAAACTGTTACACGTGAATTTTATATATTAGAAGATGAAACGAAACAAAGTAAAGCGAAACTATCAAAGTTATGAGCTACATGTAATCAAAAATATTTACTACCTAGGCCACGACCTGTAGCCTAAATTAAGAAAATAATTTTACATGCCACTAAACGTTTCAATATATACAGGTTGGCATACATCGAAGCACAAACTGTGAATTCAGTATCTACATATAAAATTTATGCGATAAGAGGGTTAGCACCATGTGCTGAATTCTTGGTTTCAGTTTGCACGTTGATGTCCATGCCGCCCTGTACCAGCCACGTATACTCGAACTTTTAAAGAAAATGCAAAGGTATAATAGCATCATTTCATCTCATCATACTTTATCTGCGAGGTTCAGTTACCAGCAGTGAAAGATTTAAAACCTCTCAGCTCTGTGACTTTGTGAGATCTGTGTGAAAGCCCACAGGTAGCCCGAAGGATTCTCTATTATAACCTAATGTAGCCGCGGCCGAGCGCTATTTCCTACCATATTGTGGAGATTATTATCTTATCTCTCAGACATGATTCATTATGAATGTATCTCTTGCTTTGCTCGCGGGTATATGAAACTAGAGTGGAAGATTCTGGAAGTAGAATAGAAGAAAACCTACTCACCTTGTGCCACTCTTACAGATGATATGAGATCTAACGTCAGTCAAGCATCTTCGTACAACTTCTCAAACATAAACTCAAATAAGAAAAATATGAAATATTACTTTTGTATGACTTTTTAATTCTTACTATAGTCCGTCCTTCTTTATTATTATTATTAAGAGGTACAATTTTACTGTAAGTTTGTAAGAAGTCTGTGAGAACGCTACGTGAAAAACTTTTTCCAAAAAAAACAACCGACTTCCGAAAAAACACTACAAAGTGAAAAATATCTTTAATTTCGGAAGGCGGTGACAAAAAAATTAAATACATATCCAAAGTCACCGCCTTCCGAAATTAAAGTTATTTTTCACCTTGTAGTGTTTTTTCGGAAGTAAAAAAAAACATACAGTCGAGTTGAGAACCTCCTCCTTTTTTTGAAGTCGGTTAAAAAGAAGTATAGCGTGGGCGATGGGATGTGACGCGGCGGGTCGGGGACCAAAAAATCACGCGGTTGAAGTTGCGGTAAGAAGCTAGTGACTTCGCATAACACCAGGTTAGGTACTAACTGGGAAATGCTCAAAGGAAATATTAACTAAGACTGATCAATTAGGTAAAGTAGCTAAAATCTACGTGTAATTCTAATAAGCTAGCAAACACATCACACGAAGATAGAAAACTATAGTCAAGTCAGCCTATCGCAGTCCAGTGCTGGATATAAGCCTCTCCCAGGCTACACCACAACACTCTGTCCTACGCCTTCCGAATCCAGTCTGTCCCAGCCACCTTTTTAAGATCGTCGGTCCACCTAACTGGGGGGCGTCCTACACTACGCTTGCCGACACGCGGTCTCCACTCCAGGGGGTCTACTCTCTGAGTCCGTCAACGAAGATACGGGTCCGTCACAAAGAAGTTCGTAACTTTGAAATGAACTTTACTCGCGACTTATTAACTTTTGCGGACGGGGTATAAAACATTCGGAGTTAAGACACCTTTCAAATGGTAGTCATTCATTCTTAGTTCGGACCCCGAAGTCATATTATGTCCGCAGGTAATACGGAGTCAAAACGCCCGTAACTTCGGCCGTAACTTGCCAAAGTAACTACGAACTTAGTGCTTAGAGAGAAGATCCCCTGGACTCGTCTGCTCCATCGGCCATCGGTCCTTCGACAAACATGGCCAGCCCACTGCCACTTCAATCTACTTACTCTGCAAGCTATGTCGGTAACTACAGTTTTTTCCGGAAACATGTACGTACTAAATATTAATATTGTGACATCCTGCATGCTTAATTTGCATGTATACACATGTTTTGACAAATAAAATTATCTTTATCTTTATCGTTACCTTTAATGATGAAATTTAAAGGTCCGTTTGGCTTTCACTACTTGTGAGATAAAATAAACAGACCACTAGGGATCTGTTTTTCTTTCATTTCAGTGAGATAGAGTTTCTCTCGCCCAAACCTAACATGAGAAGGGATACTAAAATAACTGGGGATAAAAGGGACCTAGGGTTCCACAGTGAAACGTGATCTAGAATGTAATTAAAACCTAAGTTGTAATGTTAATTTTGAATTGAGAGAAAATGCTTTTTTTTTTGGTACTTTTATTTAGTATAGTTATTTGCACTCGTTGCATTCATCAGGTAAAGAGAAACCGAAAGTTTATTTGAAATACCATTGTTTCGTTACACATTTTCGGAAATAAATAGTTTCCATCTTACTTTTTTACCCAAAGCGTGCTCATAGCGTGCCAACGGAACCCTAATACTAAGTCGGTCTATCTGTCTGTCAGCGGGTTTGTACCTCATGAACTGAAATAGGAAGACAGTTAAAAATTTCCACAGAGTTTGTATTTCTATTGCCGCTATAACAACAAATAAACAAAGTTAATACAAATTAAAGGTTGTCCATACAAGTTACGTGTTTTTTCGGCGTTTTTTGCCTTGCGGTACGAAACCCTTCGTATGCGACTCTCAATTAGCCGGTTTTTCCTAAAACTTTATAAGTAATTGACTATATAAACGTGCCTGTATTCGTTTCCTTACTCCATATCTTTCTAAGCTTCACCATTATATGGCACTATAGTTGCATCAAGAGTCAAGACGTCTGAAATGAAATGACGTGTAGCTGAAACAAGGATTTATGGAGTCGAGCCACACGCTACGAAAACCTACGAGTTGCTTTGTGCCTTGTGCCTTGTACCTTGTGTCTCGTATCATGTGCTTACCTGTTATGCTACACTAGTACTTCGCCCAGTTAGAAGAGAGTGGTGGATTACACAAGAGGAGTGGCAGTGACAGCCATTGTGAATTACTGATAGCCACAGTATCTACTATCACGAATGTACCTACTGTAACTACTCTTAGTGACGATCACCTGATCATCTCGTCAACTGTGTGGGAGCAAATGGCAAAACCACCACTTTCTCTGCCCACACTGTTGGTCGAACTAAGTGCACGTTAGTAAGCTTCATAAAGATAATATTTGGAAGACCCAATCGCAGTAGCGACAGTAGACTTATAAAAACTGATGTCAGTAAAAATAATAGTGGTGCGCTCACAAGAATAGAGGTAACGGTTTCCATGTGTAGATAGTGACCACCTAGGGTAGGGTTGTTTTGTTTTAGTGAGATAAAAATCTCACACTCTGCGGTCGTATTACCAAAGCCCGGCCGAGCTTTTAAAATGTGTATCCACGAAAAAAAAACTATCCTAATTCAAACACGATCTTTTGCCACTAAAAGAACTTTGCATTAAAACCAATATACACCCTAAAATAGCTTATCAAAACAACAATACTATCATCACTTATCAACCGATTACTCCTCACAATAGTCCAAAAATGGCTTCACATTACACCGTACGAAAAAAATCAAGGTAACATCTACTATCACGGATAGTTCTGAGTTTCACCGAACGCTAAAATTTCCATTTTGTTCGCGACCGTTTAAGACCAGTTGAATGGACCCTATTGTGTCGGTTCCATTGTGTTTTTCTATTGACCGACGGCTCATACGAGAAATGGCTGCACCGTTCATGGATTTCAATTACTGTACTGACTATGTAACTGAAATTGCTGGATTAGTTATTTTAATAGACTATCGGGGAGCCGGGATTACCTTTTAGTTTAATTGAATTGCTTTTCGGTTTAAAGAGAACTGAATGTGTAAATGGGTGCATGTTTGCCCTTTTTTCTTTTCTATTTTGTATTGAAGCAGTGTTTCGTGTTGGTACTTTAATGAAAATACATTGTCGTTTTCCAAACATTATAAGAGTAGAAAGTCATCATCATTTGCTTAGCCTTTTCAAAACTATATAGGGATCAGCTTCGTGAGGAAAGTTTTGAGTATGAATGTTGATGATTATAAGAGTAGCGGGAGTGTGTAAATGATAATATGGTTAGAAATGGGACTGAGGGGAGACTAATAGTAAAGTATGGAAGAAAGACATGTTGCGGAGACCGCAAGTAAAGTGGGACAAGGGCATGAAAATGATAGAATTGATGATTTTAATTTTAACATAGATGTTACGGTCATCTTCAATCATAGAAAGAAAGAAGAAAGAAAATACATTTATTTAGCACAGACTAAAAAAGGCACACATCATCATCATCATTTCAGCCGATAGATGTCCACTCCTGGACATAGGCCTCCCCCAAAAAAAATGGAGGCGTTTGCCATAATCGGCACACAATACACAGCAAAAGAATAAAAAATAAAAAATAGTCATACTTTGTTCAACATGTTCACAGGCAGGCACTCGGACATACACACTTACACTCACCCATATACACCTACACTCATACATTCACTCTACACTCGCACGAACACTACTACACTCAGACTATCTCACACCCGGCATTCAAATAGACACTCCCTTTTCTTGTTGTTAATTAATCTAAACTCCTTTTAGTTTTTCCCCGTTTTTTTTATCTTCAAAATTAATTGCATCAGTCTAGTTTATTTTAATTTTATTATTTTGTAAATTGCACATTACTAATTTGAATGTAACTATTATAACATCCATAATGGACAGCTGGATGACGCCTGCACACAGGTTTTCCTAGCATAGGGGTTATTGATCAATTATTCTGTACCTACCAGGCCAATTGCATATCTAAGTTAACTGTCACCTGTATCTGTGTACTTTATGTCAAATAAATATATTAATATTATTATTTTGACATTTATATTATATTCACGGCTTGTCGGAGAAAGCTGATAACACGGGCCTAGGCCAAGTGATTATCAGTTGGATCGAGTACGGTTTTTTTTTTTTTTGTGGGTGGGAAATCATCAAATGACTTCTCCCGCTCTAGGTGGAGCAGGAGGGCGTGTCAGACTTTTATTGACTAAAACCCACCCGTGTTCCCTCAGCTGCCCATATGCCAGGGGCCGCGGTATCTCTTTTGAACAACCCGCACCCCTAGCAGGCATCGGCCCTTGCGGGCCCCACCAGCTGCTGCTGACGTCCTCCTGCGACAGGTCAGCACAGTGGCCCTGCCGCCTACCACTTTTCGGCCGCAAGGGATAGGGAGAGCGGCCAACGCTATACGGACACTCCCCTTCCCCTGCGGCCCCACCGCGTCCGCCATCAAACGGTGGCGGGCCCGTCCAGGCCACGGAAGGGAAGAGCGCTACTCAGAAGTACCGGCACTCCTCCTCCGCCGCAGCCTGTAACCCTCAGCCGCGATGCCTCCCATTCGACATCGCGGCCCGCCTCAGTTGCGATGCACCTCACCGCAACCTACTTTTTGGCCGCTACGTCGTCGGCTTGGAGGCACAAGCCCTGACGAGTGGCCCCACCTTGGGGTTCCTCTTCGCTTCACCGTGTAGATGACCACGGTTACTGAGCCCCCCCGCAACGACAATGCGGGAACCCCACTGGGGGGGGGATTAAGTACGGTCACGTGCAGAAGATTGCACAGAAGATGGTAGAGAAATGGTTTGATGTGGGTTTTCTGATTCACATTGCAGAAACTTTCTCACGAGTCTGCATGTGTTTAGTATCGCTGCCTTCTGAAGCAGATGGTAAGTATTTGTAGGTAAGTTAAGGGAATTAAGGGATTGGTGAAGTTGTTTCTGTATTACTCCTGTGGTAGACAATACTTTTGGTACTATTGTAACTTTTTGCAAATGCCAAAGTCAGGCTACTTCACCTTTTTATTATTATTAACATGCCTGAAAATAACCTGCAAATTACAAAAAAAAACGTAAGAATCTTCGAATTTCGCGGGTTACCCTGCAGCTTCCACCTTAAATAAACATAAGGATGTGAGAGTATGATTCGAGTGATAACACCTGTGAGAAATGTGTCTGTAGGCGAGTTAATGTAAAACGTCGTCAAAGTCGTAGTCTTAAAAACGTAAAAGTCTAGAACCTCCATAGAATAGAATAGAATATGTTTATTTGCTTGGTAAAATAAAGACTTATTAATAAAATTATGATCTTACATGTTTCACCATAGACTGAAACATGGTTACCTATAAGTTCGAAAAATATTTGACCGAATCTCATTACACCTAAAACTTTTCAACTATTTTCGTTTCGTTTTTTTTACTTCATCGAAATCACGTCTGAACTGTTATCAATTCGATTTTTTTCGTTACTCTGACGTTTCACTTGGTCGAAAAACTTTTTACCAAAGTTACACTTAGCCGAAATAACATTTGTTCGAAGTATTATGTTTCCGAACATTCATTAGACCACTGTTTTAATTACCATATTTTCATTTCACCGAACGCCTAGAAAGTTTGTCCACACTGTGCTGCATGCCTGCAACATGCAAGCAGGCATGCAACATGCATCAAGCATTGTTTCTGTCACGGCTCCGGCGCTGCGGGGTTTGGGCGGCCCCACGCAAGCTTATCGTCGCAGATGGTAACGCTCACCACCTGCTCCTCAACTCGCGGGCCGCCTCACCCCTTCGCGCCTACGCGGTTCTAAATTACACTCTAGGGGTAGGGCAGACAAGACTGCGTGAAGTCGGTTTTGCAGCGAATCGTTTCTCACTAAATTTTGTAGATTGACTTTTTATGACACTATTTTAATTTAATATTGAAAATGCTACCAAGTAACCGGCTATATATTTGTGACCAAATAATATTCTGTAAAATGTTGTTTCGTTGTGGTGAAAATATGGCAAATAAATCATTTGGCAAATGAAAAAAGTTCAAAAGAGTCTTCGGCCAATAGCAACAAGTTATTTTGTAAATCGGCAAAACATAGTTCCGTAAAATAATACATATGACACATGATACTTAGATGATCTAAAGATATGTCAAACAACGCATATAGCAAAAAAGACGTCGGTCAATAGTTTTCGGTAAAATGAAATTCGAACAAAAAAAATTCGGAAAAGTGATCAGTTCCCCTGAAACATACATTAAAACACATCAATCCTAATTATCTGACCGTCGAAAAACTTATGCACGAGGCTTAACTTTCCTCACAATTTTCTTCATAATTACCGCTAACCACCTCATTCCATCCTTGACAACAATAAGCCTCCCCTATCTCAATCAGATCCATGTCAATCCTAATCGGAAAACTATGTAGCCAAGTACCTATAAGTGCCAATATGATCTCATTCGGCGAATTGATTCCAGACAGCACAATGATTGCAAATTAATCAATTAACATAGCTGTTAGCATCGTGACTCGATTACTTGATGACGTGGAAGTACGTAGGTACATCTAATTAATTATTAATGGTAGATACATAGTCATCTAATCTCGTTATATGAGGTAATTAGTAGCTATGTATCTGATTGTTGATGACAACTGAATAATAGTTTGCGTTGTGTGCTTATGTGGATTAAATTCCATGTTGTATACAGGATACATTTTTAACCAGTGCGCAAATTGTAACCATGAATTCAGCTTATGATTCTGGACGTAGAAATTTAGGGTCGGTTATCAAAAAAAATCTGCGGTTCCATATATTTTAACCGCGTAGGTACTGCACTTTTCAATGAAAATGAAACAGCTGATTTTTTTTTGTGTAACTGACGAAAAATTTCTACGCTAAAATGATATGCTGAAGTCGGTGACTTTGGATATGTATTTTAATTTTTTGTCACCGCCTTCCGAAATTAAAGTTATTTTTCACTTTGTAGTGTTTTTTGGAAGTCGGTTGTTTTTTTTTTAGTTTTTATTTTTTACTTTTTAGTGATTCACATGCTTATCCCTTCGCAGCGTACCGGCGTGATGTTATGTTATGAACTGGTGTAAACAATAGACAGACATGAGATTTCAGCAATCCCAGTCCATTTGCTATCATTTGTTGAGGAGTTCCTATCTCCGAAGTTCTTCATCAGATCTTCACCAAATTGAAATGGGACCACTCCGAGAAAGTAGTCTTTCGAAAACTACCCAAATTGCTTCAAGTATGCCTATAAAATTTGAAGAGTTCTCTCTGTTTCTCCAGGATTTCATCATCAAATACTGACTTGATGATCATGGGACCATCTGAGAAGTACACCCTTTCAAACAAAAAAATAATTCAAATCGGTCCAGCCATCTGCGAGTAATCGGTGTTCACACATTTAAAAAAAAATACCAATCGAATTGAGAACCTCCTCCTTTTTGAAGTTGGTCAAAGACAACACAGATTGATTGGACGTGTCCAGTCAGTGCACACATTTGTCAGTAATCAGTGTACGCTTTTGTATGTCCAAAATATAATCAAATCAAGAAAGCCTTATTTATTTCATCCGCAATAAAAAACCATTTGCTTTTTTGAGGTAGCTTTCTTAGAAAGAAAACCAAGAAACGAAAAAACAACACTACATTTAGCCGCTACCAAGTCACTAATTCACAAAGTCGAAACCAACAAATCACTGCCCAATGCCAAAACAGGAAAACAAAACACACTCACTATAATATCTCAGTAACATCTTACTCCACATCAAGATGTACGCACCCTACATCATACTTTAAATCAATATCCTGGCTATTGTTCCTCTTCACTACACATATAATATGTGGCCAGTAAATCTTGTGCGGCTGTTGAAAGCCCGGCTTAGATTAGGAGGCGTTATTGAGCCGTACATCTTGTGGTACACACTCGACATCGAGACGGGACAAGATGGTGGTTCGTAATAGAGATGCAGCTTTGATTGAAATTTATAATTTTATGTTACATGAAGATCGAGTGCGTTTGTTTTTCTGGTAGACTGTATAAACTTCTCAAGACGTTGAACAGTAGATTAAGATGTTTTTATTGAAGTTTATTTCATATTTATTTATTTTGTTATATATATTTTGTTTAGCATAAAGTGGTGGGTATAGTAGCCAAGCTTAGATTAGGACGCGTTATTGAGCCATACATCTTGTGGTAAACACACTACACCGAAACGGGATAGCATCTTGTCCGTCAACAACAATAGCACCTTGCTAAAGTATTTGTTCATTAAATATTACGGCTTAGATTAAAACAGTTATTCGATATAGGCACAATTCAACTTTGATTGACTAAAACACAAGGATCAATTTTTGATTTGGATGTTTGAAATAATCCCGGCTTAGACTAGGGTGAGTTATAAGAAGCTGTAAAGCTGTAGAACACAACTCGTGGGTCTCCTTCGTTTAATAATATTTTCTAGTTTTTCGTGCGGAAGTTGCGGGACCTCCGACTCTGCAACACATAGATACCTACCTAGATTGAAGCTGTTCCAATAGATTAGAGCCTTGCCTACATTCGTTGCATAAATTATTAGAATATGACAAAACAGTTTGTCAAATATGCAAAGATCCCCGATGGGACATGTTCCGGTAAGCTTGTGTCTGTACTGTCACAGTATTATTTTGCATTTCAAATTCAAAATTACTAACTCGCACAATAATTATTGTTGGACATACATACTTACATTTCCAACGTACGTAGTCTCATATATGTATTGCTATAACTGATCAATTATTTCATTAATTTTCGATAAAAAATTGACAACAACATCTTGACAATTTGGTGGAGGTATCTTTTGGGTACGATAGTTGTGTCAAGGTTGGTGGTAAAGTAGGTCATATAATAATCGCTAAAACAGGGGTTAAGAATCTTAAGCAAAAGTTGTGACAACAAAACTTTACCCACGCGAAAGCTAGATTAGCAAGCTAATCAAAAAACAGCAAAAAAACATTGCACAAAAAATCTAATTTCCAATGAGGCGTGAACTTCACGCCCATACGGCATGAAATTATTAATTCCGTACTCCGTAATAACGGTGCGACACATCGGCGACCGCGACAATTGAATGAGCGCCGACCGGACGAAGCGTTCGCCCAGCAATCCATTATGCAGATTGCTGGTCCGATTGCGGCATTGTCGTCGGCTCGCTTCGCCAGAATTACGTACCCAATGCGTACCCAATGCACGCCGACCTCCCGCGATCCATTTTATGGATATTGCGTCGTTGGATTAACGATTGATTGATGACTTGCAACTGAACGCGAAAAGCTGATTTGGCTTGTTTTGTTTTCAGTCACTGTGGATTAATAAACAGTAGGTACAGGTGGGCTGTAAATAGAGGGATTATCTTGTGTTTGATACAAATTGGAAGCAAACGGAAAGCGACAGAAATGGGCACCGTTCCCTGTGTATTAAATTTTGATACTTATCCAGCTACGTATGTAACAAAGTATGAATAATGGACATGTTTAGTTTGTTTGCTTTCCCAACTTTCGCTTCTAGACTTCTGAGTATGGATTTTGTGAAACCCTAGCCTTCGTAAGCCGCAGGCATTAGCCAGTTACACTTTGCTGGCAGTAACTAATGCTTTAGTAGTCAAGGAATTACTATTTGACAAGTAGGTAACTCCTGTGTAAACATGTGTTTAATTTTGGAACAGTATTCATTTATTTTTAACCAACTATGTTGGGGTTGGCTTCCAGTCTAACCGGATGCAGATGAATACCAATATTTTACATGGAGCGACTGCCTATCTAACCTCCACAACCCAGTTACTGGGTAATACGATTCCCCTTGGAGAGAATGGTTGTCAGACTTTCGGGCTTCTGTCGACCCGTAACGACTGTCAAAGATCCACAAATGGCAGCCGGGACCCACGGCTTAACGTGCTTTCCGAGGCACGGAGAGGTCTTGGTATGTTAAGATGGTCACCCATCCACGGACCAACCGCGGCAAGCGTAGCTTAACCTGATCGATCGATCCGTGCGGCTAATATTACTTACTTACTTATTAATTATTACTAATATCATTTATTTTTAAGTCCTGACGCAAAAAGAGGGTTGTTATAAGTTTGACTGCTATGTGTACGACACTGTAGCGCTTAAACGGGTGACCCGATTTGGGTGCGGTTTTTTTTATTTTTAAAGTAAGATTTCTAGCGGTGGTTCTTAGACATGTTTCGTCAAAATCGGTTCAGCCGATTGAAAATTATCATCTCTCTTCTGATTGGTGAAGAGATTTTTAAGCAGTAAGAATTTCTCAGTAGCAGGCCGGAGTCGGAATTGTGTCCGGCTGATGGCAATAGGCTCACTCTCTATTACATGACACTTAAGCTAACGTGACAGGCGAAATTTGGGTTTACTATAGGTATACCCAAGCCTATAGTAAACGTTTGGAGCCGGACGTAAAAGAATAGCACCATCCCATTTCTTCCCGTGGACGTCGTAGAAGGCGACTAAGGGACTTAATAGAGAATGGGCAGCAGCGTTCTCTATGCATTTGATCACCATACTGCGACCGCCAACCCGCTTGCCAAGCGTAGCGATTATGGCAAATCCCCTTTTGGGGGAGGCTTATGTCATCAGTGGACGTCTTTCGGCTGATATGATGATACCTATGCCTAATCCTTCGGGGTATACCTACAGGCGTGAAATTAAGTTATGTATTAATTTGTAATGTATAAGCATATTCAGCCTATAATATTCCTAATGCTGGGGTACATGCCTCCTCGAGAGGGAGTGTGCCGTAATAAAACCACGCGGATCCAATCTGGGTTGGTAGATGTCACATGTTTTCGAAGTTTTGTTGTCTAGGACATGCCAGTCTCCTCACAACGTTTTCCTTCACCGTTTTGAGAGCAGTGCTGATAAAATTATTTACACAAAGTAAAGCGTATGCCTGTGTTCGAACTCACGACCTACAACTACTGACTACGCCGGTTACCACTGGAACATCACTGCTCTTCAATTTATAATTAAAGGAGATTGCCCGATTTGTAAGGAAAGTTGGGTCTCAGTGGAAAATTGTTGTGCCCTGAAGATTGTTATTTTAAATAATAGTAAAAACATAGTGTTTTCATAATCAGAAACCATTTTTCATTTATTCACCCTAGTTCAAGAGATATCATTGTTTTTCTGTTGTAAAAATCTAGGTTATGATTTAGAAATTGACATTTCCTCCTTATTCTATTGTACTCGGTAGTAGCAGAAAAGCACGTATCGTAAATAATAACTAAGTAAAAGATTACGGAATTCAAAACTCAACGTAGATATCTAAACAAAGCAATCACGCACGTAACGAACCACAGAACGAACTCTATGAGTTCTGTGACATGCGCACAAGTAAATGTTGCCAGATCATTATTTTATAATCTATTAATAAATCGTTATAGATCAATCGATAAAAACTACTTTTTAGGGGTTTTCTAAATAAATATGCCTATTATTTTCGTGTCTATTGCTTTTGTGAACATTCATTATTAATCAATGTAGGCCTATTATGAATTTATGCAACCTATTATTGTCAGCGTTCCATCGAATTTACTCGTATCGACTATGAGCAGTGTTTATTTATCCAATCGTTTTCGTCATCAATAATACTTTACGTAAACTCATATTTGGCGTACCTACAAATATTCAGGTTCATTTCAGATATATATGGTACAATACTACGTATAAAAAGGACACGGATAACATCATTCTACCTCATCGTCGTAAAACAAAATGCTAACACAGTATTGTTGAAATTGTCAAATGTTGAGATCTAATTGAGATGTTAACTGCCCATAGGTTATAAATACTTAATTAAAAATAATTGTTTTTTATTGTTTAAGTATCGTTTTATTTTGATATAAAAAAATAAAAAAAAGGTTCCGACGAATTGAGAACCTCCTCCTTTTAGAAGTCGGTTAATTACTCAATTGATTAAAAGATGGCATTAGTTATTTAATTCTTTGATACCTGGTAACTTTTGTTTTTGTTTACCAATCAAACCACAGACTACATTGAATGAGCCGGATATTGACGTAATGTTTAACTTTTAATTAACTTTAACTTTATTCCCAGGGTGAAAGAAATTGTAAAAAAAATACCCTGTACACAATTTTTTGTGTACAGGGTATTTTTTTACAATTTCTCCAGGGTATTTTTTTTTAATATTTTTAGGTTATTATTAAAATCAGGCACACGATACCACAAAACGGACCTGCTCCGTGGCAATCTCCTTTAGTTAATACGAAAAAGGGCATACAGGATAAGTTTTTATCCAGCGCGCAAACTGTAACCATGAATCCAGCATATCATTCTAGACCCTCTACTAGCACAGAAATTTTACGTCGGTTCAAAAAGAAAATCAGCTGTTCCATACATTTTGACCGCGTAGGTATTGCACTTTTCTATGAAACAGCTATTTTTTTTTTGTATTACCGACGAAAAATTTCAACGCTGGGGGGGTCTAGACAGATATGCTGAATTCATGGTTACAGTTTGCGCACTGGATAAAAACTTACCCTGTATAAGTATTATGGAGTAAAAGTTCGTGAGGTCTGAATAATCCGTGCACTTTAGTAAAAACGAGAGGTTTAGTGAGGTCTGACCGTCAGCGGGCGGCGGTACCGGCGGCAGCGGTGGCGGTCGCGGTCACCGACTGCTTCACCCAGCGGATTTAGTTTACCCCGATACTTCGGCTCCACTTCATCCCCGGCCGAGGCTGGAAGTCATGAATACATAATTATTTCTCGGCTATTAATATTTTTACCCGCCCCCGTGGCGTTGATTGCCTTTTGAATTTATTACTAACCTCGCGATAGGCCATTTTCGTATTTATTAAGACCACCTGCCATGCCCACGGTGCGCTGCGCTCTGAGTGAATTATGAGCCAACGGATTTTGCTAATAGAATATTTTATTTCGCCAGTCTCTCTGTGGTTAAGCGGATTTATTTTCGCGAATATTGTACTGAAAGTATGGAGCTGGGTTTCAGATAGATTTGATATCTTTGGACGCACGTAATGCGGGGATTGCGTTTTAAAATTGTAATGCGGATTCGAATAGATTACGATTAGGAAGTAGTAAAACTGTAAGGTGATTTATTGGAAGTTAATTCGTCTACTTATAGTCGACTGCATGCGATTTTTATCCGACTTCAAAAAGGGAGATTCATGTTCTCACTTCGGTTGTATTATCTTTTAGAACTTCGCCATTTATGAACTGATTTAAAAAAAATCTTCTTTTGTTTGAAGTGACTCATGAAGTGATCCCATATAAATGTGGTATAGTTTTAATTAGTGGTTTTTGAGCTAGCCTCAGTAATAACTAGTATTGATCCTACTATTCCTCCTACTATATAATAATATTATAAATGTGAAAGTTTGTATGTTTAGATGTTTGTTACTCAATCATATCAAAATGGCTGAACGGATTTGGATTAAATTTGGCACACAGATAGTTTATAACCTGGATTAACATATAGGATACTTTTTATCCCGGTAAAACGTCCCCGTGATTTAATTTCCGACCTCCACGCGGGTGAAGCCGCGTGCGAAAGCTAGTGATGTTATAATAACTTCCAATCACTGGTAAATACTTAGCAAGTGAATGTATATGGCTCAAAATCACCAAGGTGGAAAATTCTGAATTCTGTTTTATGATGTTATAGAGTAGAAGCTAAATATATTGATAATTACTCTAAATCATAACTAAACTTGTGTTTAAACTATATTTACCTTGGCAGAGCATAGAATTAAATACTTTTCTTGCAATTTCAATTTTTAAGTGTGCTATCACTAAAATTAATCATTCGGGGAACGTTATTCGGAGGTTTATAATTAAATTAAAAAAATAAATATATATTTAATTTTTACTCTTTACGATAGCGGAGATATGTTGCCAATAGTACGAAATTAAAAAACTTTGACAAAATTTGGAATTAAAACGTTTTTAAGGATAATGTCGCTGTAAGCTATATGACTATTTCGTGTTCTTAAATTAACTAAATAAGTGAATATCGCTCACTTGCATATAAATAAATCTGCGGTAGCTATAGGGATTCCGCCTGTTTCCAATATTATCAGGCTTTATTCCTAAATACCTTATGTTATAATGGCATTTCTTTGATTTTAGTGGTGTTCCCCGAAATGATGAGGGCGTTCATCATATGATGCGTGTGTTCTCCAAATGACGATATGCAGACAATTAGGGTTAAATTCACAGTTAAATTGAATTTTAAGCCAAATTATAGGAAGTAATTGTTATTTATTTATTTGCTATAAGGTTTATCTTAACAAAAACTTAATCATAACTAAATTAAATCACTTTTTTAGTCTTATAATTGATGACACACAGCCAAGTAAAACTTAACAATCATATTTAACTTTGGATATTGCTGGAGATGATCAAACCATCTAAACAAATAAATATAGTTCTTTACTAAAATCTTATTTAAACTTTTAAACAAAATCAATCTTTCTTAATCATATCTTAATTAAACTTTTAAACAAAAACAATATTTCTTAATCATTATTAATTTAGGTAGAAATACCTTCTTATAAAAAAAGAAACAATATCCATAAAAAAACGATATAATTAGAATTTTTCGAAAACATCGATATCAATGTCAAAATAATAATACAACGTTTTCTAACAATGCGTTAACTTTGCTGTTGGGAGTTGTAGGGTTCTGAGACTTCACTTCTTTTCTTTTTACTTGTCTTCTTAATCTTTTCTTTAAAGTGTCATATTTACGCTTAATTTTAGCAATGGTTTTCTCTTGTTGTTTTATTTTACGATATGCTTTGGCTCTATCCTTCCGCACAATTTGTCTTCCTACTGTTTTTCTCACTGAAGCTGATGCAGCTAAATCATCATCAGAATGTGGCGGTGTATTGTGTAGTATGCCAGATAATGCCTTCTTCTTTTCTCTGTATTTTTTTGAAGCTTCTTTCCACATTTTTCTTTGCTTTCGCTTTTCTCGTTCAGTCATCTCAGCTATGTTCTTCACTATCTTTTTTTTTATGATCGTATTCTCTGCCCTTAGCCCTTTTAATCTCCTTCTCTTCCTCTGTCATCTTATCCAAAAAAAATATTTTTCTGGCATTAGCTTTTTCTCTTTGGCGCAAGTAAGCTGTACTGTTTTTCTTTATTTGCTTTTTCGAACGGTTGTTATTTTTTTCAGCTTTGTGAGACTCCATATTGCTGTAAAAATAAAATAAGTATACCTATTGATAACTTTGTAAGCACGACATACACAAAATTGATAGTTAGTAATAGAAAGTACCACTTAGTAACTAAATAGTCATTTGGGGAACAACAACATCATTTAGAGAACGGTCCATCAAATCGGAGAACGTTCCCCAAATGACCGTTCACCAAATGATATTTTCAAATAACCGCGCATTTTTTAAACGGCAGCCATATTTGACAGCAATTCTCGCTTCCTTATTGTAAAATATTTGAGATTAACATTTGATAAACAACACTATAGAAGCTATTATTGCAATATTTTGTTTGAAAAACGCGTTCCCCATTTGACGACCAATTGATGTACGCTCTGTAAATAATGAATTGAAAGACACTTACCACTTATTTTAATTTCTTTTGGCGAACTACTTTCTTCACAGGCACTTTGTTCACAACTCTCTCTACAGCTGTTCCATAGACTAAAGAGGGATGCGTTCGAAATTTTTTTTTTTCGCGCAATCAAAGCTGCGTTCACTAAAATGATGCTTACATTGTCGGACATTATATTTTGACTTACGTTTTTTAAATTCGTCTGTCTTCTTTATTAATGCTAGCAATAATTTAATATTAGATACAATTGAAGGTGAATGGCTATTAATAACCGTTAAAAATGTTTTATTTTATGACTATTTCTGGTGTTAGCTTTTAAGAATTGCTACTTAGGACGCGTTCTCCAAATGATTTCTTGTACTTATTTGTCCATATAAAATGTAATAGGCATGTGGTTGTATATGTAGGGTTAGTGGTGAGGCGCTTGGGCGATGACGTCATAAAGAGGAGGGGATAGCGGGATATAAAAGGAATCGCGACGCGCGGTCGTCCATTCCATGGCCGCACACTGGTCCCAAATAAAAAAAAAGTGGACATTGATAGTAGACCGCTGATATTTTTTTTTTTTGTTGATACAATGATAACAGATAAGGCAAAAAAATATTATTGTCCTACTTCAAATACTTTTCTGTAAAAAAAATATTTCTTTTTTTTTTGTATGGGAGCGATTACATTTTACTCAATTTCTCAAAAACTTTAAGCGATGTCGAGATGGCAATCACATATGTTAGAAAACTAATAATTCTGAGTATTTGGCTCGAAGAAACTTATTGCTTATCTCTGCGTACTTTCGAGATAATAGTGACAGAAAATAACATTTTTTTTTAATGTTAATTTTTTGCTTTTTTTTAATCATAGCCTTACTTTGGCACATAATTATAATGTATGCGTAATGTCAAATAAGTAAAAAGAGACTTCTCTGTAAAAGAGGTTATGGGGGCTCACTAATGACTGAAAAGCTATGACCTTTCTGAAGGAGTACTTTCATCAGTTCTAAAAAACAATCAAAATGAAGACATATTAAGCTGCAAACATAAAGTTGAATATGTTCACAAACGATTCTGAAAAAATATTATGGTGAAAGATTAATATTTGGGTCTATATTCTCTTGAGAAATCTCTATTTCCTCGTTTTCCAACGAAAGCAATTCATTGTTCAAGATCAAAGCACTAGCCTCTGGAAACAACTGTTTATGTAAACGAGCAAACTTTGGTTTGATATGGCTGATGTAAGGATCTGAGCTAATTAGAAAGCTGTGGATAATGTCTAAATTAGTCTGAACTCTACCGATTTTTCTTGTATGTGCCATTCTAACATTCCGGAAATCTTTATTCCTCGCTTCGGAAGCTTCTTCGGAAAGCATGCCTATCGGAATAAAGGAGAAATTTTCACAAATTTCAGCACCGTGTATCAACAATTTATGGACACTTGAAGGCATGTAATACCATGGATATAAGTTTACATATAGCATTGCTGTTTCTTTACAATATTCCCTAAACAAGTTGGTATTAATAAGTTGACCAGATGAAATTGTTTGTAAAATGACTGCAAATCTCTTGATTAAATCAGGGTGGATACCCGTTATTTCAGCAGATACTTCATAATTTTCAAAAAACCTTCTTGCCGTGTTACCGTCATTGGTTGTACCAAATCCCTGTTTTACTATGTCAATTAACAAACCAGTTCTTTCCCGGAATTCTTCTTGTGTCAAATTCTTTTTAATTTCTTTTAACAATTTATCTTCTTTTCGTGCAGCCCACTTTTTGAAGTCTAAGTTGTACGAAATGTGTAAAATACATTCCATACATCTTATCCACATCTGAAGCGAAGACAGACCATATTTATACATATCTTCTCTGATGAGTCTTTTGGATACAAAGTCCAAGTCATTCATTTTGCTAGGTGGGGTAGTGCAAATATTACAAACAGCTGCAGAAGAAGTATTGGAAATCACAGTAGAAATTTTCCCATCAATCATAGTCATGTACAAATCATGTTTAATATCAAAATTATCTACAATTGTGGGAACAAGATTACGAATTTCTTCCTCTAAGGATGCACTTTCCTTCTTTATCAATTCATTTGTTTCTTTTGCAAATATAAAGCCAATTGGACGACAATAGTTTGTTGAAGAGGGAGCAGGATTTTGCCACAAGATAGTACCACTCTCTTCTTCCAAACGAAGCGGAACCAAACTAATCATGAAAACTGAAGAATCGTCAATTTTAGTGTCGGAGTGTGACTTTTGTTTATAATTACTTTGAGAAGATGACCCGTCAAAACCCCATTTGCTTATTAGTTTTAGCGATTTTTTGTCGGCAGAGTTGTGCTGAATTGTTTTTAATATCCTATTAGTTGTCAAATCTAGAAGCGATTGAAGTCTTATCTTAGCATCAGATTCAGTTACAGTTATGTCTGACTCTGGAGGATAACAAGTTTTTTTAGCTTCCAGGAGCTTTTGATAGGATGGAAGACCATACATTTTCTCTGAAGCAAGAATAGTTCTTAAATTTCGATATTGCCATTTTGACAAATTTGTTGAGGTGTAAAGCGCTAACGTTTTATCATTTGGTAAACACGGTTTGTCAGTCTTTTTAGCGAATAGTACATCATGTACCATCTCACATTTTTCCTTGTTTTGGCTGAGTTCGTTTAATATAGCTGCTAATTTTGTTTTTTTAGACTCTTTTAATTTGGCACATAAAGCATAAACTAATTCCTCCTCTGTGTGATCTAGAAGTGTTAGAGAACGCCTTTTCTTCTGTTTATCAGATATATCAACAAATGGTTTTTTACTTGTACCATAACTTAATTGATGAGTATCCACTTGCGTTTCGAAATTTGGAATTACTTCCTCGGCAACTTTAAAAATGCTGCTTAAATCGATATTTTGACATTTTGGCCAAACTATTTGGGATTGTAACCAGTCTGAATTTTTGTTAAGAAAGGTCTTTTGAGCTCTACTGGAAGCAGACCATCTTTTTGAGATATTACTTGAAAAATTACGACAAAATAATTTAATTTTACTCAAATCTTCGGAAGACAATTCAACACCAATACGTTCAATAAGGGCATTAAATAAAAATTCGACATTTTTCCTGATTTTAAGAACAACGTATAAGTCTAAGTTGGTGACAAATGCGGACATATTATAATTTTAAGGAAAATTGAAAACAAATTAGAATCAAAGATATCAAAGACAAAGTGACTTTGATTTTAACAAAAAAAATTACGAAAACAAATTCGACGAAAGAAAGACAAACAAAAATTATTTGATTTTAAAATCCAAAGATTCAAAATACAACAATAACAAAACAAACAAACAACAAGCATTTCTTCAAGCGCACAGAAAAAATAAGGACACGTCTTATCGCAACCACATTTAGTTGTACACTGAGTGAGGTGTACGCGCGCGATTCGTGACCGTATTACGTTACGTCATGAGAGGCGGCCATCTTGTTATCCCGGCAAACTCGCGTCGAAGCTCCATTTTGCTGGCCAGCGGACCTATTGCGATATGAGTAAGGCTATGATTAAAAAAAAGCGAACAATTAACATTAAAAAAAATTGTTATTTTCTGTCACTATTATCTCGAAAGTACGCAGAGATAAGCAATAAGTTTCTTCGAGCCAAATACTCAGAATTATTAGTTTTCTAACATATGTGAATGCCACCTCGACATCGCTTAAGGTTTTTGAGAAATTGAGTAAAATGTAACACTCCCATACAAAAAAAAAAGAAATATTTTTTATAGAGAAAAGTATTTGAAGTAGGACAATAATATTTTTTTGCCTTATCTGTTATCATTATATCAACAATAAAAAAAAATATCAGCGGTCTACTATCAATGTCCACTTTTTTTTAATTTGGGACCAGTGTGGGCCGATCCGCCGCGTGAGCCAGACCGTTCGGGGTTAACATTGCCTGGTTTTAAATATTTGGACCAGGTAATTCACTGAATAGAGGCGTGCCAACAAACGCGTTAGACAGTGCCGCGAAAAAACATGACGAAAAATACAGTAAAATAACAAATTACTACAAGAAAACAAAAGACTACAGAGCATTCGAAAAGAACGTGCGGGAAGCGGACGAGGAATTCCTCCACGAAGTCTCTCTCATCGCGCCGACGACCACATACGAGGCGTTCGCGAAATACTTGGCGCAGGGCGGCATAGGGACGAAATATCTAATCGAAAAAGTGACCGGAATACTGTACCCGGGAGCGGACGAGGGACAGATGGACGCGATGGCATCGGCAGGAGGAAACGTAAGTTCAATCATCGGGTCGGGGGTGCAGAACAAACATCACACTCATTCGTTTCAATTCGTGAAAAAATTTACATTCGCGATCAAATCAACGAAAGCGACGTACGACAAAAAGGGAAAAGAGGTAGAATACAAAACGCATATCCACTCACTACCATGGCAATATGTGTACTTTTATATGACGGAAAAGGAATACACGGACATGACGAGAGTATTCCACACCGCGAAAGTAAAGGGGGTAAACATTAAAATTACAAATCTCGGAAACAGAACTCCATTCATAACGGCGACAAACGCGGTAAACTACGCAAACGCGAATTCGCAAACCACCATCGGAATCTGGGAAAACCTAGAACTGCTAGCTCCGATAACGCTAGGAAACAACATAACGGCGGAAAATCTATACGGCAAACCGCTGGACGGGTACGCGGAAGGGTCAGACAAAGACCCCGATCACTCGACGGCTCAAGCGAAAATAATCAATAACGCGATAACGTACAGATTCAAATTGAACGACACAAACAAAAAATTCTTCCTGCCGCCGCTGATCATGGAATCCACGATACTGTACAACGCGACAAATTCGATAGGACCGATATTCGAAAAATCGTACGCGCCGAAAGACGGGACCTTCCACTGCAACAACGAAGGTTTCGAAGAAAACTTAGTCGTACTGCGAAACACTCCATACTCGGCGCAACTGAACGTAGAAAACGCGAAATTAACAGGCGCGGGATATCGAAAAGGCACGACAAAACCGTACAACGAAGCGACGATAGACAACATGACGATCGGAGGCATGTTCGCGAACGCGCCGAAAGGTTTCATGGGAAGCGTAGGACTAGGAATAATACCGCTGATAAATCAGGACGGAAAGCTGGAAGACTCGCTACTGAACACCCTGGTGGAAACGTCCATCGACCTAGAATGCGTATCGCACGGAACAAACCTGCTGATGTCGAAACATGACAAACCTCAGCCGAACACAAACTACGCGAGCCTGTGCGTCGACAGAGCTAAATGGAACAACAAATACACCGTCACGAGAGCGCCGGCCATGGAGACGTAGGTACTAACATATACTAATAATAATAAAAAAAATAAAAATAAAAAATTTTTTTTTTTTTGCAGAACCGAATCGTCGCCACCGCCAGAGACGAGGAAGTGAAAACAGGAAGAAGAACAAGTCCAAACAAGTCGGAAAAAACCAAACTTAGAACCTGCCCAGCCGACGCCTCCTCGACCGACACCACCCCCGCTGACACCACACCCGCCGACACCACACCCGCCAACACCACCTGCGCCGACGCCACCGACACCTCATCGACCGACGACTCATCGACCGACGGCACCTCAACAACAGGCATCGACTGCAACATCGACTGCTGGGCATGCATCAACATCAAAGCCGACAACGTCAAAGCCGACCACGTCAAAGCCGACAATACTAAAACCACCGGAAAAGACAAAACAATGGTACGAAATAGGCGAGATCGTACCGCAAGGCAACATCCAGTATAGGTACGTCAAGGCGGAAACGGTACCGAATCAAAAAAGGATAACAGGGAAAATGAGCGAATTGGAAAAATTAAAAATCGCAAAAGAAAATGAACAAATACGCTTACATCATCAGTTAGAATTAGATAAACAAGATATATATATAAAATACACGGGTAAAAATACACCGCTGGGTATACCCGGCAACGGTCACTACAGCGAAGACAACCTAGAACACCAGTTGGCGATCATCAAAGTCGGCGTCAAAACAGAGACACCGATGCAGAGACAACTCAAAGAACAGATAAAAAATTTAGACACGATTTACACCTATCAGGAACAACAAAAGGAAGGGGATACGGAAATACAAGGAACGGCAAAATTAGGACTAAAAAGCGTAGCTAGAATAGTCGTCAAATATAAAAACGAGTACACCTCGGTATATCTATATGAAGACGAAAAACAGTGGGATCCGTACATACAAAGAACAGACACGGTAATTGACAAAAAAGATATATTTAAAGTGTCAATACAACCACAATTAACAAATACGGAAATTAAATCAAACACAATACAAGCACTATGGGAAGAACTACACAAATTACAATTAAACGACACAGATAGAAGCGACATATATATGAGATTACGGGAAAAAATGGAACTTATAGATTATAAACAAAAGCACCATAAAAATAAAAACACACCATTAACAAACAGAGAAGACGGTGATCTATGATAGAATAGAGTATAATTTCGATTCGCAAAATGAACAAAAATACCCATCGCGATAGCAATCCTTATGAAAAGAAACAGAGTCTTCTTTAGTAAACACCATAGCATTATAGACATACACAGAAGCACACCGAGCACACAGATGATAGGTCGACAGACGCGGCGAAAAAAAGGTCACTCGGATCCTGACCCAATACGAGCCAGCACATCGCAAGTCTTCGTAGAACGCCTGAATTCGGCTGGCAGTCGACTCCTCGTCGAAGAGATCCAAGTCGGTGCGACTGGCAAACGGACAAACACCGGGCAACTCCTCCGCGGGCGGAGCAGAAGGCGGGTTAGACTCCGCAACGACGGGCTCGACCGCCAGCTGAGGTTCATCGTTCGACACATCGGCATCGGCTTCGAGGGCCTCGACGACTTGCAAAAGAGGCCGGATATCAGGAAAAGAAACGGTACAGACGATTTTGTGGTCTTCCATCTCACAAAAGTAACAGGGCATCACCGTCACAGACGACGAACAAAAGCGGAATATCTCGAAATAGCAGTGGGGGGCTTTATAAAGATGGCAAATACGCAACATGTGCAAAAACTGCGCAGATGTCCGTGAAAACGGGGCGAACACATGTACGACACATGTTCATGGGAATGGAATGCAGACGGCACACGTGCGATGCAGCTGCGCACGATGCGTGGGAATGGAATGCGAGTTAAGGGGTATATAAAGGGCGGAACGAAAAGAAATATTCAGTGATGGCCAAGCCGCTGTACGTGTATCACATCACAACGAGCACGGACATATCTTCAGAGTTATTTTTTTTACAACCGTATCCCGCAGTGCACGCTCGCCATGAAACGTGCGAAAAATACTGTAAAAGACGACCTGATACGAAAAGTGAAGAGGAGTCTTCAGGTACAGCTGGATAACAGCCAGATGATGGTGAACAGTCAAAAGAACCTGCCCGAGGGGGAAGACGAGGTGGACCTCGTGGAGTCGACGGAAGAGACGGAACCGACGACGGACTGGGAACAAGTGAGAAAAACCATGTACCAAAATTGTGTCCTGGCCCAGATGGGATTGTCGAATCTGAAGACGCAAGCGGATGCAGAATCAGATGGGGAAACGGCAGAATCAGAAGATATTCCAACGGAGGAGGAAGCCACGACCGACTTCCAGAAGACCATGGCGGCGTGGGACGAATATCTCCAGTCGGCGCGTATCCAGCACGCGTTGAAAATAAACTTGCAAAACTTTATAACGGACCTTATAAACTCGTCGCTGTCCATCAAGGAACGAGAAGACGCCATTGGCATGTCGTATACTACTCTACAAATAAACAGTGGGGATTTAATTCACGACTGGGACGAATTATTCGACGCGGAACCTACAAGAATAAATCAGTTGACTGCCTGTCTTGTCTTCGCGAGTATCTTTATTCCGGCGATGGTCGTCAAATCCCGAATTAAAAAAAAAAACGAAGCAAATCGAACTAAAAACGAAGCGAATTATTTTGTGTGATGTGTGGTTAAAGTAAACACAGTTAAGTGTTTACTAATGCTAAAATGTAAAAAAAAAAACAGAATTTAGGCATATATTTGCTGCCGAAGTGGATTTACCACCTTGGTGATTTTGAGCCATACCTACGAATTTGTGTGAAGTGAAAAATCGATCTAGCTGGATTTCATTTTTAGAAAACGTCAAACTAAAAAAAACTCATCCAGATATTATAAAGGTATAAAAACAAACCGCCTTCCGAAAAGATACGACAAAGTGAAAAATAACTTTAATTTCGGACGTCGGTGGCATAAATACCTAAATACTTTGTTGTGTAGTTACTCACTTTGCAGTGTTCTTTTTTCCGTCGTTTTTTCTTTTTTGTTTTAACGACAATAATGTAACCTGTATTATCGCGGTGCTGTTAAAAAAACGCTATCCTTCTTCCTTCCTTCCCATTAGGTATGGTAGGTCATGTATTTAATGCTTATGGCTTTTTTTATCTCAGGGTCAAGGTTACCGGTAAAATATGTAACGAAACAGCCTGCATACTGAACACTTTTGACCCACGTACATGTCCATTGTCATAACATAAATATGTATGACTTGTTTGTTACCATTGAGTGTTTAACGACTACATACAACTTTGCATCATTGTCATCAATAAGAGAAAAATCAATAGAGAAAAATAATTAAATAAACGTTCATCAACTCGATAAAACACTACTCAATAGTATCAATAGAGGTAACTTGTAGGTACTACTCGTATCGCACGCACCGCCGACAAAGGGAACGGATACATACTTAAATGTTCAAAGCCAAATAAACTCTCGCACGTGGCGATTTTTCACAATGATTAATCTGCCATTTTTTGTTTGTAATATTTTATTTGTTTCTAAAACGATTGTATTACCCAAACGAAAACATTTCGCTGCGGGAAAACAACCATTAAAATTTCCCGTTGTAGTTGAATAAATTTAAAAAAAAAATCCAATCTTATCGGAACCTATTTATGTTCGGGCCGTATGGGGTTGGAACTCTAGGGCCATGGGGTTCGAGTGCCCACTTAGTTTTCAGAGACATTTCCAAGCGGTTGGTCGACTCTTCACGTGACCAAAGGGCTAGTATATTTTTCGGCCAAAGAATCAGCATTGCCATACAACGTGGCAAAGCCGCCAGCCTTTTGGGCACTTTTCCCATTGACAACGATGCGGACGTATTTTTTGATGCCTCATGATTATGATTTTTTTTATATTCCTGCAGATACATATTATTATTTTAAGACCAGTATAGTTTTTAAATTATGAAAATAAATTGTTGAAAGGAATGTTTTCAGAAAAAAAAAACTCCAGGGTAGGCCGCGAATTTCAAATTTTCTTACGTTTATTGCAATTAGCAGGTCAGAGTCAAGGTATATGTTGACCAAAGTTTCATTTGCGACCGTAATAAATATGGCTATAATTAAAATCATTTAAATCATCAATAAGTTCATTTAATTGGATTGAATGACTATTTTATGAAAAAGTAATTCCATAGGATTAAATGAATTTTTAGATAACATGCGGGTGTGTATTTTAATTTGAATGTTTTGGGTATTATTTTATTATGTGTACAATTTTATTAAGTATATAAATATTTAGTGTCCATTTAATTTATTATAATGGACTTTTTAGTCTGAAATAAATGGATTATTATAAATGAACTTAGTTTTGTTTTGGTAATTTTAATGACTATAATTCTGTTAAACCGTACATGTAATGGTCGCGAATCATATTTTAACTAACATACAACCTTGCACTCACCTACAAATTACAAAAAAAATAAAAAAAAATGGATTTCCTTAAAATAAAATTTCTACCAAACCTTAACCTAAAACCAAAAGAATACATAAGTAAATTAACGTCCCTCCATAAAACAGTACATCATAAGAACAAACGGCCATATTGACGTTCACCAGTCTGCTCTAAGCTAGCAATATCAATTTTCCGTGAGTACATAGAGCTACTGATATTGCCCACATCGGTCCTGATTGCAAAGTGTTGCCAGTTAACAGATAAACACCGGTGCATTCGCAAATGTTTGTGGATTGCTCTCATTAACGGAATGAGGTCGCTAATATAACTGCTAACCGTTTTACTGGGTGTGAGCTTCAAACAAAGAGATAGTTCCACTCATTTGGAAATAAAATGAAGCTGGTTGGAAATGTTTGTGCGTTCAGCACAGAAAATTTTGGAATATGATAAAAAGTAGTGAGGCACCTAAGTACATTTTTTTTATTTTTCGCCAAGGTTCCTTGATTCTTGGAGAAGTTCAGGCTGTTAGAAATAAACCACTCTAAAAATGAACATCCCTCCACAAAAATGTAGGTACACACATCAAAACAGTTTGCGATCACTTTGAAAAAGAGAAATCTTTTTTGTTACGGTAGATTATATTATGATTTCTTCTTCTTTTTAGATTCTTTATTTAAAAATATAGATTTAGAATATAAAACAATAAAACTATTCAATTGTTTTTCCATATAAAATACTTTCAGTCCGAGCTTACACTCATTCAGAAATCTGATTTAGTAAATTTTAACGGATTTAAGATACTTTTTCGCGGAAAGTTGTGATTGAAAAAATGCCAAGAGATGAATGATCAGAAGTTTTACGAGCAAGAATAGTAACTTTGAGGGAAGAAGGATACACCACGAGAGAAACAGCACGCAGAGTTGCTATATCCCAATCCTGTGTCGTGACCACGAAATGGCAAAACTGTCTCTTCGTTGACGAATCGCGAATCAGTACTCATCCAGATAACCGACGTGTCCGTGTCTGGAGAAGACCAGAAGACCATGAAAGGCAAAGAACTGCCACTGGAACAGTTCAGCAAGGCGGGAAATCGATGTCCTTTAGGGGTGGTATTATGATTGGAGCTAGAACGCCTTTGATCCCGTACCGAGGCTTCATGACAGCAGACATGTATAGAGCAGTTACTATTGATGTAATCGTCAGACCATTCCGAGTAAACCATGGGCACCAATTTGTACTGGTAATGCGCCCGCCCATCGACCTCAACGAGTCAATGCTGCTCTCCGAGAATACGACATCACAAGGTTAGACTGGCCTGCCGGCTCGTCTGATTTAAACCCAATAGAGCAAGCGTGGGATGCTCTTAAGCGAGCTGTTTGGAACCGTCAGCCACGTCCCCAGACAGTGCCAGAGCTCAGGGAAGCCGCTATTCAAGAATGGGACAGGTTACCCCAAGAAATGCTGGATAACTTGATTCTCAGCATCCCTAGGAGGATCACCGCATGTGTTCGAGCCAGGGGAGCAGTTATATTATACTGAATATAAACCTTTTATTAATAAATTGTTGCTTAAGTTTGGTTAAACAGTATTTTTCTTTCCATCAAATTTCTGTTACAACTACATTATGATTAATTACTCATTTTCTTTTTTAAATTAAAATTAGTTTTATTTTTTAATTTCAAATAGGGTATTTCTAATTAAAGAAAACACACAACAAAAATTTTTTCTTGATAAAGTTCAATTAAAAAAAAAATATCAGCATATGCTAGTGATCACAAACTTTTTGTTGATGTGTGTGTATACAAACATTTGAAATATGTAAGTATGCAACAAGTATTGGAGGGACGTTTATTTTTAGAGTAGTTAATATCTACCATCCTCTTGTCGCAACCATGGAATCATGTTATGTTATGTAAGTCCACTTTATCATCATCATTACAATTTCAGCCAAAAGATGTCCACTGCTGGCCATAACCATACCCCAAGCATCGCCACTATTGAATAAAATGGCCAAAAATTAAGAAACAAGTTCACTAACTTCGTAACATAAATTACAAAACTTACCAGTTGCCATTAAGAATTCCTGGAATCGTCGATGCACCCCACAAATAAATTAACTTCGTGCGATTCACATGTAGAAAATATTTCCGCCCAAGAATCCGGCGAGATTTTTCGCGCGAGTAAACTAATAAGCGTAATCATGTTTAGGTATTTTGTTAAGTTTCTTATATTTTAGCGAACTATTTTCTTTTGAGAAATAAGTTTCATTAAACCGAAGTCCACATAATGTTTTTTTTGCCGCAGTATAATGTCTAACCAACCGCAATAATAAAATAACTTACCTTGCATAACTACCAGTACCTACAGTAGGTATATCGTTTCATAAATGAGAAACATATGTCCGACATAGCTTACCCCAGGTTGACACTAATTACACAACTTTCAGAGTACCTACGACCGCCATAAATATATTTCACCTTTAGGAAACCCCATGAAAACAAAACTATCCGAAACACAACAGTAATAAAACTAAAACCCATCTCTTAGAATCGCAATACATTAAAATCTACACTTGAATCCCTAATTCCCTTGATATACTTGCTCCCACGGTTCCATGTTTAATTAGGCGCGAACAAATACGTTGGATGAACAAATGGCCCCGGGCTAGCTCCTTTGTCCTTCTCTATATATCCCGCAACTTTCTTGCAGCCGCAACGAAGCGACTTTGAGGCCGCAACCCGCAACGTGAAACGGTTTAATTTTAATAATTCAGTGTAAAAGGTGCGTCTTTCGTTAGCTCTCGTAGAAATAATGGGCACAAAGTGAACAGTAATTATAGTGTAACGGTTAACAAAGAGTAGTTAAGGGTGTGGTTTGTAAAGGCGATTTAGTAAAAAAGGTTGTTTGATATTACACTTTACAGAGCTGAAAGTAAAAAGAAGTTACTCTCAGACAAACATTGATTCGACTTTTTTCTTATCTTCATTGTTTTAAAAGACAAGTTTATGAGAAAAGGTAGACTATTAGATATTGTGAAACATATTAAAAGAGTAAGTATTTCTTGCCTATGCTTCTGTATACGAAACTACCTTTAGAAAGGGCCAACTAGAATCAATTTTAATTTTTAACCTATTTCAAAAATGAGTAGGTTCTACATTAGTTCGTGTGTTTGTTGATATTTCGGACAATTGCGGTTCGATTTCGAAAATTCTTTTTTTTATGGATTACGCCTCAGGGTTGAACCCATATAAACGTTAGCTTCAATAATACGTATTTTTTCCATTTGGTATTATTGAAGCTAGTACTGATGATGTTAAAATAACGTCCTGTCACATTTACGTAGCAAGTAGTGGTAGGCATCACAAAATAAGTGAAAAATAAAACATTTTACAAAAAAAAACAACCTTCTTCCAAAAAAACATTTAAATGTTGATGTTTTTATAAAATTATAGAGAAAATATAGACTTTCAGTATTGTAAGATATTTTTTAGTTTCTTCTCCAAACTTCAACATTTTGGAAGAAAAGGCAACTACAATCAATTCTAATTCAAAAGTGCTTTTGAATGTTTAATATTGTAATCAATTATCTACTTTAACTTGACTCATTTAATTATATATTCTGTGGTAAAAGTAACTTTAATACTTAAGAATGACCCGTGTAACCTACACAGGTCATACTGAGAAGATTGCCCTGAGGACACGGTGGAACATACGGTGGAGGTCTGCCCGGCCTCGGCGGAGCACCACCGAGTCCTTGTGGAGGCGATTGGCGGCGGCGATCCCTCGCCTCCGGCCCTGGTCCAAGCCATGGTACTGAGCGAGAGTGCATGGGTAGCCGTGGCCTCCATCTGCGAAACAGTGAAGCTCGCGAAGAGGGAAGTGGCGCACGTGAGGGAGAGGCAGTATATGCGGTATGCCTCGGCTGCCCTCACGGCCCAAGCCTCCGCAGGAGACACCCTGGGCGTCGGGAATTTCAGGTTAATTCCCAGCCACCGTAGGCGCGGGCTTGCGGACGGCGAGTAATGTGTAGCTCGCTGTCCGATAAGGACCAAGCCCGGATCGACGGCGCGTTGTGTTCCACGCGCGCCTCAAAGAGATGTCAGCACCAACCGAAGGGGTCCGCAAGGGCCGATGCCTGCCAGTGGTACGGGTTGTTCGAAAGAGATACCATGGCCCCTGGCACACAGGCAACTGAGGGAACACGGGTGGGTTTTAGCCAGTAAAAGTCTGAAACGCCCTCCTACTCCACCCAGAGCGGGAGAACTTATTTGATGATTTCCCACCCGCAAAACAAAAATAAAAAAACCTACACAGGTCATTCTTAAGTATTAAAATTGAATATACAGGGAATGGTAGGTACCCATTCTGACGCTTTCCGTTCGGTTCCAAAAGAGCAGTATCGCCAGTAGTCAGTTGCAGGAGCCACCTGTGAGCATAAAACTACCCCTTAGCGATGATCACTAGTCTTTTTGTACAGCTTGGTGATTATCACAAGCACATCCTCAGCTTTAGACTCGGTTAAACGAATCTAACGTAGCTAAAGTTTCATCCGTTTTGTTCAGTTAGACAAAAGTAAGCTTGCACTCTCATCTGCATACGACCAAGTTAACCGTTTTAGGGCCCATTAAAAAGAGCATAGCGAACGTGAAGTGCACTTAGGGCACAACGAAATGCTAATTTAATCGTCGCTTTTACTTCATTTTCGAAAATTTGTACATAATATTACAAGCTTGTGAGTTCTTGGTCCTTGTTATCTTATTGTGGTGCTTCTACTTTCATTGGAGGCTACAGAATTTAACGAGTAGAAGATCAAAGACTGTTTAGAATAAAGTAACCGTTTTCCTAACTAAAAACCGTTCTAGGTATCACGGTAACAGCCATTAGTGGAGCAGAAAGTAAGAAAAATACATACATACAAGCATAAACTGACACCTTTTTCACAGTTCAACATCATTCATTGCTTTCTTAACGTTGTTGAACTGACAATTTTTTCGAACATATGCAACAATGGATTAGCAATACTCTTTCAAATGATTCAGTTTCTGATTAATAGTGAATTCATGAATTAGGGTGCTGGTCTATCTACAATATTTTGTAAGAACGGCCTTATAATACTACTACCGCTACGTCAATATTTATCGATAATTAGCTTAGATATTTGTCAGGGTCAGAGACTTCAGTTCTTCTTCTTAACGTAACGATGGCAAAAAATTTGAAACATCTTTGACCCAAAATTCAGCTGCGCGAGCTGCGCTCACTGACGCAGTCATAAGATCATCAAATGCACAGGTGACAGGCATACATGAGTTAATAATCTGATTGTATCCTAAGATTCTTCTTACAGTGAGGGGACCTAGGGGACATAATTATAGTGACCTTATTAGTGTTGTTCTTCAGAAAACCCAGGCGTACCTGGCTTTTCTGAAGAGTACTACGTATAATACTCGCAACCGGCGTGCGTGTATGACCAGATGTATGAACATAAATAAGACAAAAAGCCTTACAAACTCTTTTTGCCTCATTTATGTTACAAGAACAACAACAACAAGGTCAGTATAATTATGTCCCCTAGGGCGTCCCTTTCCCGGAGTATGAAAAGTCTTTGGATAAAATCAGATTATCAACTCATGCGTGCTCTTTCACCTGTGCTGTGATGATCTTATGACTGCGTCGATGAGCGGAGTTCGCGCAACTGAATTTTGGGCCAAAGATGTTTGAATTTTTTTGCCATCGATACGCTAAGAAAAACTGATGTATCTGACTCTGAGAATTATCTAAGCTAATAATCGATAAATATTGATGTAGCAACAGGTAGCAGCACTGTAAGGTTGTTCTTACAAAATATTGCGAGTTGACCTGCACCCTAATTGCGTAACGCACGATCAATCATAATCTGATTCATTTTAAAACTGATTACTAATCCATTGCTTCATATGTTCGAAAAAATTGTCTGCTCAACAACGTAAAGAACGCAATGAATGTTGTTGAGCTGTCAAATCAAATCAAATCAAATCAAAATATTTTATTTCACATAAACCTGCAAGGGCACTTATGAAACGTCAGAAGCTAGGTGCACGGTTCCAATTTGTTGCTTCCTATGGTGAAGAGCCGGTTACCGAAACCGGTTACGGAAACTCCACGGTTACTCTTTTAAAAATAATTGGGTTTTATAATGTTTTCAAATTACAGTGATAATAGGTATGGGAGGATAGTGGCCTGTCAATAAGTACCAGGTACTTAGAGGAATGAAAATAAAGAATAGAAAATGAAATGCCATTCCTACTGTTAGGGTGTTTTGTTTTGTTGGGTGGGAAATCATCAAATAACTTCTTCCGCTCCGGGTGGAGCGGGAGGGTGTGTCAGACTTTTACTGACTAAAACCGACCCGTGTTTCTTCAGTTACCTGTGTGCCAGGGGCCGCGGTATCTCTTTCGAACAACCCGCACCCCTGGTAGGCATCGGCCCTTGCGGATCCCACCAGTTGGTGCTGACATCTCTTGAGGCGCGCGTGGGACTTAACGCGCCGTCGGCCCGGGCTTGGTGATTACCGGACCGCGAGCTACCCATTACTCGCCATCCGGAAGCTCGCGCACGCAATTACCCTTCAGAATGCAGTTGTTACGTAAACGTTAAAACGTTTGACTACCTAGTCAAAATAGGAGAAAGCCTAGGTACAAAATAGATCAGAAAAAGGCTGCGAATGATAATGATGAAAATGAATTGAAAGCTCTATCTAAAAACAAGACAATTTTAGATAAAAAGATAGCAAAAAAAACCATCCCAAAGAGAAAAACACAATACAAGTAAACCCTACTTAAAACAACATTAAATCCTACTTAAAAGATATAAAAACCAAAAATAAATAAGGCAACGTTGTAGAACTGACAGATAAGTATCCTTAGACCTTTGTTCAAGCCTTCGTATTTATTTTACGGTTATTTGCAGTTTGGATTTCATTTAGCTCTCTGCTTATTTAGGTTACGGTTCATTAAACTGAAATATACTCCTTGACGTAGAGATGACTTGACAAGTTTTCAGTGATTGTGAACATTGTCAAGATAAATAGACGATTTGCGAGATAATCTTATCCGTGTCTGGTCTTCGAAGAATTACGTGAAGAAGATTAAATATCGTTGTCTACCAATACAATACCTACTTGGCAGGTGACATTCAGTAGTTTCTGCCTACCCCCATAGAAAGAAGTCGTGAGTTTATGTATATAATATAATCTTACCTTATAATATAACCTTCTTCCACTATTCTGTGATAGATGGCAGTTCTTTTATTAACCAACTTCAAAAAGAAGGAGGTTATCAATTCAACATGTTTATGATTTTTCATGTATGTTCGGGCATAACTCCGTCATATATAAACGGATTTGCATAATAATTTTTTTGTTCGAAAGGGGTTTATTGCGTAATGGTCCCATTTAAATTTCATATGGATCTGATGATGCGTTTCGGAGACAGACGACGGAATTCTTCAAAAAATGATAGCAAATCAACCGCGATTCCTGCTATCGCATAAATATGCATTGTTTTGACCCCAAGGATGATTAAATTTCGAATTGGTGTGGGGCAGGTATTTTATGTAAAAAGCGAAACACAAAAAACTTTTTCCAGAAAGAAAAACAACTGACTTCCGGAAAAACACTACAAAGTGAAAAATAACCTTAATTTCGAAAGGCGGTGACAAAAAATTAAAATACAATATCCAAAGTCTCCGACTTCCGAAATTAAAGTAATTTTTCACTTTGTAGTGTTTTTCCGGAAGTCGGTTGTTTTAAATTACCTATACAGTGTTATTTTAAATTGGCTAGCTAAACTCCGCTGACGCGATCGCTATCAATATCTAATTTGAGTTTATGATGTTTTTAATCTGCGTCAAAGACATCAAATTATGGTGATTTTTGTGTAGCTTGAGAACACTTAAGTACCATATGTGTGTAAGCATTTAATTATAGTATATTATGAAACAAGTGAGCTAAGTTGCTCATTATACACGAGGCTGTGGGTCGCAGCCTGAGCCTTAGGCGAGGGCGTAAATCAGCCGAGTGTCTAGTGAGCAAGTTGCTCACGAGTTTCATACGGACTTTTTCAACACACTTGTGGGGGAAAAACAAACATGTATTGCATAAATCGTTTAATTATTAAAACAATTGGTGAATGTTCAATTTTCAAAACGATATTGGATTATTGTTGCTCTTCCATTGTAGGAAACTATCTTATGCAGCTAAGTACTTTTTTCTAGATTTTGCAGGTATTAGGCTTTCGTTTGCATTTTGTGCTGCATTTAGTATTTCTGGCGGGGTTAAATCTGTCAATTGTTCATCTGCTGTACTAAAACTTGACATTTTTACAATTATTTACCACACAGCAACAAATGCGATACAAACAAAATATGAAAATTATGGGAAATGGCGCGCGAGTTTTTTTGTTTTGCATGCGCCAAATGTAAGGTGATTGATTACATATATTTTACTTACATTTTATAACAAATTATTGTGAATTATAAATAATTTGATATTAACAAATGTTTTTTCGTCTTAATTAGGGACACATTTATTTATTCCAAAAATGTAAATGGGTTTTCAGCGGCATAAAACCTCTTTGTTGTTACAAAAAAAAACCGTATTACCCGGTTAAATTGAATATGCTCTGTTTACTCGCACATAATTTGCAGTTAGGTACTAACTTAACTTTGTAGGGATAATTCTATTACGCACTAGTGTGTAATATTATTATGCACGTGTGTGTTATAGTTCGGTTTATGGCCCTAAGAACGATGTAATAAAGCTCATTTTACTAGCAAGTGTGTTGAAATAGTACATTATGATATAAGTGCGGTAAGTTGAAAATTACAGCTGAGGCGATATTGTTAGCCCGAGCCGTAAGCGAGGGCTACAAGAAAGCAGAGGCTGTAATTTTCAAAGCGCACATATGTCATACGACGTTATATAACATATTTGCGAGGAAATAAATAAAAGTCGGACTATCTTATACGAGTAAATCTTTAATCACTTGTTAAAGCAGTTAGAAAAATTTGTAAAATTGATTATTACTTGTTCACAAATTAGCGATGCGCGCGCATCAGCGCTTTTTTTTAAGGCAAAGGCACAAAAACAGCCAGTATAACTAATAAAGTAAATTAACATTTTTTTGTTTTTGTTACAGATAAATGGTTGTAATTTATTGTCAAAACTAATTCAATTAAATTTTATTTTCAAGTTAATTTTATTCATAAAATTTTGACCACTTTTCTGACATAAAAACTCTTTGCTAAGATTTAAAAAAGTACCGTTCGTTTCAGACGGAGCATCTTGATAAACCGTGCAATTTACATTACAATAACGCACAAGTGCGTAATGACATACATTACGATATTGAAATTGGTGTAATTTACGAGCAAATGTGTTATAAACAATATTTCTTATTTGTTTGTATCAGTGTAGCTATTAATACTCGTCACCAAGTTTCACATAAAATTCAATTATTTACCAATCAACTAATGGACGATTCCGATAATTTACGGACAGTTGTAGGTTAAAATTAAGACTCTTGTATCTTTAGCAGAAATGAAGCAAATGCCTTATACTCGTAGCTTTGCAGAGTAGGTAAAATTAGCTTACGAAACTATTTATTTGCCTAGTTTGGAAATGAAATATGCTACCATTAGTAATCAAAACGATCCGTTATTGTTTATAGGAACCGAGCATAAGTACGTTTTGGATCTAGGTTTTTCGTTTATTTTTCTTTTTTCCTGCGCACTTCCTTGGCATAGAGATTATAGAATAATAGAACATGAACTTGTGAACCTTTTTAAATCGATTTCATATAATTTTTATATCAGTGTTTACAACGCAAGTTCCCAATATGTCATTCTTAACTTATCTAAACGTGCTCTTACAGGGGCAATTTTTTCAGCAATTATTGCTCGGCAACAATAATGGATCAATCTGGATAAACTAACTGGAGCAATCTGGAGCAACAGCAATAAAATGCGGAATTTGTTTCGGGAATATTGTTTCTAATTCCTCCATATATTTCACATTTCTCAATGTCGCCAACATGAGTTACCGAACATCCAATCGGTTTGGATTTTTTTTGTCAATTTTCTTTCTATCTAGTTTGTACGTATAACTACGTCTTATTTTTGCGAGAGGAATCGACCGGCGGCGGAGGCTACAGGTTGCTACATGTTGCCATTGCTCTAAATTGCTGGATGTGGTCGTGACGTCATAGTTGACGAGAGTTGACCAGGATGGAGCAATTTTAGTTGCTCGTTTAAGAGCACCTTAATAGTATTTTAATTCATTGCAAGGTAAAAACTAATGAACTATGGTAGAAACCAACAACAAACCCATCCATAACATTAATGCTTTACTTAGCTTTAATATGCTTAGCATAAAATAAAGGCTTCGGTGATTTCCCAACACATCACACTTCGCTTTTGTTAAAGATGTTGCTTCATTATTTATGCAGCATCCCATCATCGGTAGCTTATATTAATAATAAAGACACGGGATCTCGCCATTTTCACTAGCTTAAGACTTCGTCTGATAGAGGACTTACACCCGGTTTTTGATTTGAGAAAAGTAGCAAATCTCAACTGAGTATTCTCAAATACGCATACGCGTATATGCTTAAGTATTTTGCGTTTCACAAGTTAACATTGAATTACGTCAAACCATAGTCAACTGATCATTTACTTAAGGATTCCCGATCAAAGCTAACACGTTCCAATTTACATACAAAAACCGGTACTTTTCTACAACTCAAATATTAAATCATTTTATTGTTATAAAATTTAAAACAGACTTAAAAAGTAAAATAATTTTAAATAGCGGCATTAATTTCAACAAATTTATATTATTAGAGTTGCTAATGCATATTTTAGCAATTTAATATTTGACGTGTTTGTTTTTCCCTATTATAAAAAAGTACTCTGTGGTTTGAACCGAATCGTGAATGTCAAACTGTAAGTAAATAAACGCAAGTTTTATTGGAATCCTGTTAGTACTTTCACTACTAAAAAGGATAACGATAAGAAAAAGAAATCGATCTAGAAGAGAGAGAAAATCTTTTTTAAATAATAACAAAGTAAGTACATAATAACCTGTAATGTTTCATCATCATCATATCAGCCGAAAGACGTCCACTGCTGGACATAAGCCTCCCCCAAAAGTGGAGGATTTTCCATAATCGCCACGCTTGGCAGACGGGTTGGCGATCGCAGTATGGTGGTCAAATGCATAGAGAACGCTGCTGCTCATTCTGTAGTAAGTCCCTAGTCGCCTTCTACGACACCCACGGGAAGAAAAGGGATGGTATTATTCTTTACGTCCGGCACCACACGGAACATGTTTACCATAACATAATTTTACCACATTAGTTATTTAGATGTTTGTGATTATTATTACTTCAGATACCAAAGCAAAAGGACAGGGGCATACTTTATTCAAAAGAAAAAGGAAGCCTGGAAGTCCATTAGTAAAGAGTACAATAGCCTCTGTACGACTGGGCCTAGGAATGAAACTATGCTTAAAGATTTTATAATAATATCAAGCCTCGTGCAAGAAAAGATTCTGCAAATGAGAATGTGAGCATACAAATTTAATGTCGTATGTCGTGTTTGCGTGTCGTGTTGTGTGTGTGTTTTATTTCAATATCACATTACTCAACTGCACTGGTCATATTCCTAATAGGTATATCCGTATAGTGAATATACATAACGTTTTTATGAATTTCAAAGAAAATTTGGTTCTGTTTGTTTACACGCATACATATAATAAATATAGAATCGTTCTTTAGCTATAGACACCACAGATTACCACTTGCTCCTATCTATACATTCTCAAATTTTTGTAGAATGTGTGTAACTGAAGACAACAAAGAAGTTGAAATAAAATACTCTACTAACAAACATTTTTCAGAAGCAAAGGTACCTCAATACACTCTCAGATGAGACAAACGTTGTGGAAGTGTCCCATCCACCACAAAACTATCAGACTGAGCAACATTTAAATTAGAATGAGGTAAATAATGACAATGTATGTATTAAACCTATTAGTAGCGGACGGTGGGTGCGATCATCACCTGCACGCACCCTGGGACTACCACTATTGTTGACGTGCGCTCCCTACTCACTGAGGCTAGCGACTCTGCTGACGACACACGTCACCACGCACCCCTGAATGCGTTGTGTATGTACTACGACCCACAAAAACCTCGGGGAGACGGAACTCGAAGAAGCGACAAAATAAAAAACTTCTTCAAGTTTCCGCTTGTTTCTTCCTTTTGATGTTGCCTGTTTGGTGGCTGAGCTGCGACTGGCTTGTGTCAGCAGTACCACGTGTTTTATATCGGCCACCTTTACCGCACAGACGCTCGTGATTGTTGAACCGATTTTGCACGTAAGTTTCTTTAAGGCGAAATCTTTATCTTTTTGTTATTTTTCGCATCCTTACAATTTTTGCTTATATTTATTCCTTATGTATTCCTTGATTATATACAATAATTTAGTATATCTACTAAACAACGAAAACTTTCTAGAAGAAAAACTATTAAGAAATGTAGTTTGGTACATTGTCCTTACATACAATCTGCAATAACTTCGGAACCCGTGGTTCGATTTACATAATTCTAACTGGAAAAATGGTTTTATACATAGATCTATCATTTTATTAAAAATAATCATAATCCGTTCATAAATGAGAAATCTCATTTAAAACTTACGTAATTATACGACTAGTAACGTTTCATTACCGACTACCTTGCATTAAAATATCATGAAACCATTTTTAATTTATTTAGCTAATTGTGTTATTTGGTTTCCAGGTTAAACGTAAATGAAAATATTATAGTAAAGGATTTAAAGAAGAAATAGTCTAATGAGCAGGTTACCTGACAGTGCCAGCAGTGATATTATCAAATCTGGTTGGTTGTGGACGTTGGTTTAATCTTCGGTATCAATCTTTTTTAGAAAAACTTAAAGAAGACTGGTGGTGGGTCGTTTACTCCGATGATAACCGATGCTAAGCATCAAATCCTTTCAGTCTTAGATGACCAAATACATCCAGATGAGAATCCACATGATGAAGCAGCTGAATATTTTGGTGGGTACCTATAGATCAATACTTTTCATACACCACAGAATGATGTACATTTATAGTATTAGCCACTCAAACGTCCGAGTTTGACAGCTGCCACCGCCTAGTACGTACGCGCGCGCGCGGGAGTACTAAGCGGTCAAGCGCCCCATGCCGTCACCGATTTTATATATTAGAGCCTATTTTCTAACAAACTCCTACTGGTATAGCAAATTAAAAAATAACTGTATATAGCTGACATTATAAGGAATCAAAATATGTGAAAACTAAATTGTAACTCTTATCGTATAAAAAAGAGTTGAAATATATACAAAAACTTAACGAAAAACCGGCCTTAACTCATTTAAAAACATCGTAACAGACTGTGGATGCTTAGAATTTGTAGATATTCTGAAAGAATTAATCTTCAGGATTATTTCAATATATAACACGAATGCAATCGGATAATAAATACATTACTACTTACATTTTAAAGGCTGCGCTCACAGACACTTCAAAACAATTCAATACACTTGACACAAAAATTGTAAACAATTTTTTTTTTTTTAATCTTGCTGTCGCCCAGAGTGTTGTTGTAGTGACCAAAAGACGCGTTATTTAATAAAGAACCATCTAGTGGAACACTCGTGAACCTCTTGAACGTTGTCAAAGATAAAAACACGTTTAAAGTGGGTTAGTCATCTGGGCTGCTATAGTCGCCCTAACGTTTAACGCCAAAAATTTTTGGGCGACCATAGTCGCCCGGACGTTCCAGACGTTCCGACAAATTTATTTTTTTAGGAGAACAAATTGACACAATAACTTTCGAAGACTCTAACCCAGTACCAGAATCCAATCCACTACCAGAACCTCCTAATCCAGTACCTATGTTAAGGGAAACAAAAACTTGTGCCCAAACGGAAAAAGAAAACTACAATAGATAACTTATCTCTTCCAAAACATTCAGCTGAAGCTCTAAAGAAAAATTACTTTAAGAAAAAAATTGAACTTGTGTACTACCAAAAAAAGAAACGAGATGCAAAAATTTAGATTTGAACAGAAGAAGCATGAACTAGAAATGCAAATTTAAAAAAAAAACAGTTGGAAAAGGCTGATAGGGATTTGATGTAGTCAATTACCTTATTTTTTGCGTACTTATTACGAATAGCTGTGATTTGTAAAATATTGTGCTGTGATCTCTAAATGCAAGGGAAAAATACATAACAGCACCTATTTTTTATTATATTAGGAGCAATACTTATTAGGAATAGCTGTGATTTCGAATTGTTAGTGATTATTACATAAATCTGCACCTTTTTATTCTATGTCATGATTATAATTAGTAGCTGTGATCCTAACTAATATTATAAATGCGAAAGTAAATTTGTTTGTTACCTTTTCAGGCCAAAACCACGGAACCGATCATCCTGAAATTTCGCATATACAAAATCAAAATCAAAATAAAAATCAAAAGTCATTTATTCAAACTAGGCTGAGAGTCAGCACTTTTTGAACGTCAAAATTACATAAGACAGTCCCCCAAAACGCCCGCCCTTCACCACTTCCTAGTACTTTAGCTGGGAAGAAGAAGTGGCGCAACAAACTCCCCAGCAGCACAGCCGTCTGTTATGTTAGAAGAACTTGAATCTATACAATAATAGCATGTAATTAACATTCAACAATAAATGAAAATTTTACTGATTAAAATTAAAAAAAAATGGTTTATGCAGTCAAGTTAAATAAACAATGATATGAAGTAATTCATATGACCTGTCAGTAGTTAAGCTAATTCTGGTGAAAGAACACAAACGTTGTCTTGAGTTAATCACAGCGACCAACAATTCTTATCGTTTAAGTAGTCGTTAATAGAATAGTATGCCTTCGAACAAAGATTTGATTTTACTTTCGCTTTAAATGCAGTAAAATGTAAATCTAGCAATGAAGAGGGAAGCTTGTTATAAAAGGTTATACCAAGCCCAGCAAATGAGTTATGAACTTTATGAAGCCGGTGAAAGGGAGCACGTAGTTTGTCCTTATTTCTAGTATTCATATTATGAATATCACTGTTTTTAGTGTATAAGTGTATATTTTGCCTAATATATAAGATGTTAGCGAAGATGAATTGCGATGCCACCGTGAGAATACCAATATCTTAAAAAAATCTCTCAGAGAAACTCTAGCACCTAGTTGGTAAATTGCACGAACAGCTCGTTTTTGAAGAAAATACGTTGGCAGGTGTACAGAAACGGTCATACTGTACCTCTCATCCCAAAAAAAAGTACTGGTTCCGAGGAAAACAACAATAACGTTCTTATGATAATCGATGACCTGTCTTTCGAATCATGATTGAATTATATTATTACAAGCAGAGTACCACCCGAATTGATTGTCAAATTCCAAATGAACGCAAGCGTAGCCGCGATCGACAGCTAGTCGTGCTTCCCACTATCCTACTAATATTATAAATGTGAAATTTTGTATGTTTAGATGTTTGTTACTCAATCACGTAAAAACGGCTAAACGGATTTAGACGAAATATGGCAAACAGATAGTTTGTAACCGGGATTATCACATAGGATACGTCTTTTTGTCCAGATATTACGTTGCCGTGGGATAATTTTCGAGACCCTCGCGGGCGAAGCCGCTGGCAAAAGCTAGTTTATGAAAGGGTGTGATGAGATACCTAAGGCATGGGTACCCACTATTCCACTCCCACTTCAAATTGAGCTGAAAGTGGTGAGTCATTCCAAATAGTAGTGTCGTCCACGGAGCCTGGCCAACGTGCAATGACACTAGTTATTTGTAAATTGGCATCACAGATGGCTTGGACATTTATTGAAAAAAAACTTTTTCTGTTCCTATACAGTTCAGCTCTGCTCCGTCCTGGTGAATTTATTTTTACATGTGTGCAGTCTACAGCACTGACTCTAGGGAATCCAGCTATGTAAAAATATAGCGCCGCCACTGGTCTCTCCTGTGCAGTGGGCATACGAACATATTGTGGTCTCAATAATGCTATCGCACTAGTCACCCTATCTACCACGCGGCACACCGTCGCCTTGCTAACATTCACGGTGTCTCCCACAACAGCCAGAAAGTTACCAGTTGCGTAAAACCTAAGTGCTATAGTTAGTAGCTAAGTAGCGTAAGTAGTGCCCTAGTAGCTAAGTAGCTGCAACATGGGAGAAATGCAGTCCCGCCGTTGAGTACGTACGTGACTATGTACGTACGTGGCTTTGTACATACGTGGCTATGTACGTACGTGGCTATATACGTTCGTAGCTAAGAACGTACGTGGCTAAGTACGTACGTGGCTAAGTTCGTACGTGGCTAAGTACGTACGTGGCTATGTAGGTACGTGGCTATGTACATACGTGGCTAAGTACGTACTTGGCTATGTACGTACGGGGCTATGTACGTTGGTGGCTAAGTACGTACGTGGCTAAGTTCGTACGTGGTTATGTACGTTCGTACGAGGCTAAGTTCATACGTGGCTAAGTACGTACGTGGCTAAGTACACACGCGGCTATTTACGTACGTGGCTAAGTTCGTACGTGGCTAAGTACGTTCGGGGCTATGTACGTTGGTGGCTAAGTACGTACGTGGCTAAGTTCGTACGTGGTTATGTACGTTCGTACGTGGCTAAGTTCATACGTGGCTAAGTACGTACGTGGCTAAGTACACACTTATAGTACACACGCGGCTATTTACGTACGTGGCTAAGTTCGTACGTGGCTATGTACGTACGTGGCTATGTACGTACGTGGCTATGTACGTACGTGGCTTTGTATGTACGTGGCTTTATACATACGGGGCTAAGTACGTTCGTGGCTAAGTACGTACGTGGCTAAGTACACACGCGGCTAAGTACGTACGCGGCTAAGTACACACGCGGCTATTTACGTACGTGGCTAAGTTCGTACGTGGCTATGTACGTACGCGGCTAAGTACGTACTTGGCTATGTACGTACGCGGCTAAGTACGTACGTGGCTAAGTTCGTACGTGGCTAAGTACGTACGTGTCTATGTAGGTACGTGGCTATGTACATACGTGGCTAAGTACGTACTTGGTTATGTACGTACGGGGCTATGTACGTACGTGGCTAAGTACGTTCGTGGCTAAGTACGTACGTGGCTATGTACGTACGTGGCTTTGTACATACTTGGCTATGTACGTACGTGGCTATTTACGTACGTGGCTAAGTTCTTACGTGGCTAAGTACGTTCGTGGCTAAGTACGTACGTGGCTAAGTACGTCCTTGGCTATGTACGTACGCGGCTAAGTACGTACGTGGCTAAGTACGAACTTGGCTATGTACGTACGCGGCTAAGTACGTACGTGGCTATGTACGTACGTGGCTAAGTTCATACGTGGCTAAGTACGTACGTGGCTAAGTACACACGCGGCTATTTACGTACGTGGCTAAGTTCGTACGTGGCTAAGTACGTACGTGGCTAAGTACGTACTTGGCTATGTACGTACACGGCTAAGTACGTACTTGGCTATGTACGTACGCGGCTAAGTACGTACGTGGCTAAGTTCGTACGTGGCTAAGTACGTACGTGGCTATGTAGGTACGTGGCTATGTACATACGTGGCTAAGTACGTACTTGGCTATGTACGTACGGGGCTATGTACGTTGGTGGCTAAGTACGTACGTGGCTAAGTTCGTACGTGGTTATGTACGTTCGTACGTGGCTAAGTTCATACGTGGCTAAGTACGTACGTGGCTAAGTACGTACGTGGCTAAGTACACACGCGGCTATTTACGTTCGTGGCTATTTTCGTACGTGGCTATGTACGTACGGGGCTATGAACGTTCGTGGCTAAGTACGTACGTGGCTAAGTACGTACGGGGCTATGTACGTACGTAGCTAAGTACGTACGTGGCTATACTACGTACGTGGCTATGTACGTTCGTGGCTAAGTACGTACGTAGCTAAGTACACACGCGGCTATTTACGTACGTGGCTAAGTTCGTACGTGGCTAAGTACGTACGTGGCTAAGTACGTACGTGGCTAAGTACGTACGTGGCTATGTACGTACGTGGCTAAAGTTCGTGCGTGGCTAAGTACGTACCTAGCTAAGAACGTAGGTGGCTAAGTACGTACGTGGCTATGTACGTACGGGGCTATGAACGTTCGTGGCTAAGTACGTACGTGGCTAAGTACGTACGGGGCTATGTACGTACGTAGCTAAGTACGTACGTGGCTATGTACGTACGTGGCTAAGTTCATACGTGGCTAAGTACGTACGTGGCTAAGTACACACGCGGCTATTTACGTACGTGACTATGTACGTACGTGGCTAAGTTCGCACATGGCTAAGTACGTACGTGGCTATGTACGTACGTGGCTATGTACATACGTGGCTAAGTTCGTACGTGGCTAAGTACGTACTTAGCTAAGAACGTAAGTGGCTATGAACGTTCGTGGCTAAGTACGTAGGTTGCTAAGTACGTACTTGGCTATGTACGTACGGGGCTATGTACGTTCGTGGCTAAGAACGTACGTGGCTAAGTTCGTACGTGGCTAAGTACACACGCGGCTAAGTACGTACGTGGCTATTTACGTACGTGGCTATATACGTTCGTAGCTAAGAACGTACGTGGCTAAGTACGTACGTGGCTAAGTTCGTACGTGGCTAAGTACGTACGTGGCTATGTAGGTACGTGGCTATGTACGTTCGTGGCTAAGTACGTACGTAGCTATCTACGTATGTACATGTACACATGTACACGTACGTGGCTTTGTACGTACGTGGCTATGTACGCACTTGGCTATGTACGTACGGGGCTAAGTACGTTCGTGGCTAAGTACGTACGTGGCTAAGTACGTACTTGGCTATGTACGTACGGGGCTACGAACGTTCGTGGCTAAGTACATACGGGGCTCTGAACGTACGTGGCTAAGTACGTACTTGGCCAAATACGTACGTGGCTAAGTTCGTACGTGGCTAAGTACGTACGTGGCTAAGTTCGTACGTGGCTAAGTACGTACGTGGCTATGTAGGTACGTGGCTATGTACGTTCGTGGCTAAGTACGTACGTAGCTATCTACGTATGTACATGTACACATGTACACGTACGTGGCTTTGTACGTACGTGGCTATGTACGTACTTGGCTATGTACGTACGGGGCTAAGTACGTCCGTGGCTAAGTACGTAGGTTGCTAAGTACGTACTTGGCTATGTACGTACGGGGCTATGTACGTTCGTGGCTAAGTACGTACGTGGCTAAGTTCATACGTGGCTAAGTACACACGCGGCTAAGTACGTACGTGGCTATGTACGTACGTGGCTATGTACGTACGTGGCTATGTACATACGTGGCTAAGTACGTTCGTGGCTAAGTACGTACGTGGCTATGTACGTACGTGGCTATGTACGTACTTGTCCATGTACGTACGTGTCTATGCACGTACATGTCTATGTACGTTCGTGGCTATGTACGTACGTGGCTATACACGTACGTGTCTATGTACGTTCGTGGCTAAGTACGTTCGTGGCTAAGTACTTACGTGGCTATGTACGTGCGTGGCTATGTACGTACGTGTCTATCTGCGTTCGTGGCTATTTACGTACGTGGCTATACACGTACGTGTCTATGTACGTAAGTGGCTATGTACGTACGTGTCTATGTACGTACGTGGCTATACACGTACGTATCTATGTACGTACGTGTCTATGTACGTACGTGTCTATGTACGTACGTGTCTATGCACGTACATGTCTATGTACGTACGTGGCTATACACGTACGCACCTATGTACGTATGTCAAAAACTGCGAAATAAGAAAAATTTATTTACAAAATCAAAAATCCCGACTGCCTACAAAGGGAACTTTAATTAAAAAAGATGGAAACAATAAACTTGTTTTAAAAAGAATGACTATTAGACTGAATACTATGTCAGTCTCATGCAGTCGGAGGCAATAAAGGTCTTTATTGTTAAATTTAAGATGATGCCTTCGACTGCATGAGATTTGACGAATAATAAACACCAAAGACAAAAAAAAACATTCATTCAAATCATTTGAGTAGGCCGCTTTAAAAAATACTCAAACTGCCAGATTAATATTAAACTATTATTTACTAACAGAAGGAGATGAAACACAAAACAAAAAACACAAAAACAAAGAAAACATGACCCACATAGTCCTCACATTCACAATAATTAAAACAAAAAAATATTATACTTCTCAAAGTAAATATGTCAATAATTAGCAAATGTCAAACAGTTCGCAATAACAAAAAAAAACAACATTTAGTATGCAAAAATTGGAGCAGGTCAATCCCAGGCATTTTTGTCCTCAGTAAAATCTTTAACGGTATAAAAGGCTTTCAGGCACAACCTACGTTTAATGAATGATTTAAATTTATTGATACTTCGATCTTGAACATGGCTTGGAAGTATATTATAAACCGGGTGTTTCCATTGCGAAAATCGCCCTAAGGACACGGTGGAACATACGGTGGAGGTCTGCCCGGATGGGCGGAGCACCGCCGTGTCCTCGTGGAGGTGATCGGCGGCGGCGATCTCTCGCGTCCGACCCTGGTCCCGGCCATGGTACGGAGCGAGACTGCATGGCTAGCAGTCGCCTCCTTCAGCGAAGTAGTTATGCTCGCAAAGAGGGAGGCGGCGCACGTGAGGGAGATGCAGTACATGCGCCCTCACAGCCGTGGCCTTCGCAAGAGACCACGATGATGATACACGATCCACGATTATGATTATGATTATGATTATGACGCCCTGGGCGACGGGAATCCCAGGCTGATTCCCGGCCACCGTAGGCGCGGGCTTGCGGACGGCGAGTAATGGGTAGCTCGCTGTCCGGTAAGGACCAAGCCCGGGTCGACGGCGCGTTGTGTTCCACGCGCGCCTTAAAAAGATGTCAGCAGCAACTGATGGGGCCCGCAAGGGCCGATGCCTGCCAGGGGTGCGGGTTGTTCGAAAGAGATACCGCGGCCCCTGGCACACAGGTAACTGAGGAAACACGGGTGGGCGTGTGAGTAAAAGTCTGACACGCCCTCCCGCTCCACCCAGAGCGGGAGAAGTTATTTGATGATTTCCCACCCAAAAAAAAAAACGAAAGTATATTATAAAAGCGTAAAAGCATCTGAATGACCCAACTATTTTCTTGAGCCTTGTTGATGGTACAACAAATTTGTGTTTGTTCCTAGTATTTTTACTATGGATATCACTGTATTTTTTAAACGACAAGTGAGTTTAGGCTTTATTTTGTTAAAAATAAACCTAACCGACTCCTTCGCAAAGCGAAACCGACTCTTAAGTTGTTCGTCACTTAGCGTGATGAAGAAGTTAGGCCGATGTCTCGCTATTCTTCTGCGTTGAGGCATCTCCAAAGACGACAGGGAAGTATCGTCGTCACTCATTATGATCAAAATCAATGACAAAATCACTAGTTACTAAAACTGATTACAGTTTGAGTAGCTGAAATTGGTGTGTCAACTTTCAACTGCTTAACTTGACGTTGATAAAGCTTTGAGTATTGTCAAACACGTTTTTTTTTAGTTCAGAAACGCAACTGACGTCCTTAAGCATGAGTTAAGCATGCTTTCTGTCAAATTTGAGTAAATGATGTTCTAATACTTGAGTATTAGAACATCATTTACTCAAATTTCTCTATCTTGATTAGAGTTTAAAAAAACTTAATTCAGAAACGAAAAAATGTTTAAGTTATACTTAAGTACAGATTAGGACGTTCTCAAATTCAAATTCTCAATTCAGAAACCGGGTATTAGTCAACTTGGGAAACTCAAAGCCTTAGCGACTACTTAGGTACTATAAGTGCATATTGTATTAAAGTAACCAGCTTGTTCACTGGACAATGGACATGGTTTAGTTTTAATACGAGCTAGTACATTTAAGTTTATTTGTAGGGATTGTTTAACATCGTCATTATTATATTCTTCAACTACTGTCAAACTCAACCCATTAATTTCAATGGGGAAGGCAATTATCAAAATGGGCTGTCGTACCTTTATCTCAACACAAGTGTCGTGATTTCATTTATTTAGTTTGGAAAAAAGTAGCAGCACTGTTAAGGTATTATCATGAATTGTAACAGTCTTTTTAGGTATGCTATCATTATGACAACTCAGACATTTGAATGTGTTATTGTATTTTGGTAACGCTTCGAAATAACGGGTCGTTATTTCTGGGGGGACAAAAATGTCATTTCACATGGTAAAATGGAGTGCGGGTCATTATTTGTTTGACAGTCGAAAAGAACAAATGTGAAATTATAAAATCTAAGCAAGTTATTAGTATTTCTTATAAAAAAACTAATAATATATGGCGCGAGGTGATTTTATTTTTATTTTCGGCGAAAATGACGGGTTTTTATATCTCCGAAATTGAAATCCACCGTTTTCAGAAAGACCCTGAAATAAGAAGAATAGATTATTATGTTTTAAATTACACAGAGTTTGTGTGGAAACTTTTTGAAGAAAGTGCTTACACAGTTTAAAATATTTAAAGGTTTGAAATCATTACCATTTCCATGACAAATACTTGATTTAAATCACCGAAAAAACTAAATGATTTTTCTAATCCAGCAACATACTTCGTCAATTTGCCGTATTTTACTCATTACATACAATATTTGAATATGCAGTCAATTTAAGTTGCTCATCAATTTACTTAACAATAAATTTCAAGATTGTTTTGTCGCTTGTTGAATTTAACAGAAATTAGACTTATTTTGGCTGGCACTTTACTCAAGATTTGTTTCACGTTTAGCGTATTTTTATACGAAACGAATTTCCTGCAACAGCGCATCCTTTCCAACCCTTACCAAATTCAAAGAAAACAACGCTATTTATAATAACCCCTCGTATTTGTGTAGGTCTATTTCCATTTAATAGTAGTACCTATTCTATAAAATTCCATTACGTTGTGATGGCCGGTAGTTTAGTTCGTGGGTTTCGCCTGCTGCCCCCGGGCGATACACCTCAAACAGAATGCTTTGTGAATTTAACTTAGGTTTCAAAAGTAAACTCGGCTAATTGGAATGTATACTTGAAATAACATGTATAACCGAAGTTTCTAGTGTTGTTTTAATGCGTACCTTAACTCTGCTCTATTTTGATGTGGAAATAATGATGATGATTATTTAAGAGATGTTTTTTTAGGAGGAGGATGAGGAAAAGTGCTGGTCCAGTGGTATCGGGCTCGACTTACTAGTTTGTAGGTCGTGAGTTCGAACTAAGAGAAAGGCTTTACTTTGTGAATAATTTCATCGCCACTGCTCTTAAAAACGGTGAAGGAAAACATCGTGAGGAAACCGGTATGTACTAGAACCAAAAATTCGAAGACTGTAACATCTACTAACCCGCACTGGTCCAGCGTGGTAGATTATAGTCCACTCCCTTTTACCGAGAGGAGGCCTGTGTCTCAGTGGGAACATTATAGGCTGTTTACGGTTTCTTTAGGGAGAGGAATGTGGTGTGGGTTTTAGTACCCGGTTATTTAAGGTGGTTGCGCTAAGAGGCCATCCATAAAAGAAGTCAAACAAATTTTAAGGTGTTTGACCCAGGATTTTGACAGGTCACACTTGGGAACCCCCCCCCTTGTGTGACATCACATCTTAATAAATTTTACATTTAGAGTACATAATTAAATGAAAACAGCAGTTTTTCCATTTTTTTAAAATTTTTAATTAAAAATAATCTTTAATAAAATGTATGCATGTATGTATGTATGTATGTATGTATGTATGTTTGTATGTATGTTTGTATGTATGTATAATCTCATATTATGTGTGTTTATTTAAATTAGAGTTTATGTTGTAATTTTATGTTTTCCCTTGTACTGTTATTACACGCGTTGTCTACATCTCTGTTATCTTCTCTCTTATCGCAGGTGTGCTGGAAGAGATTTCTGTAGAAATAAGCATTACCTATGTACGTATTTTTCTGTTCCTTTCTTCTTGCCTGTTTATATGTGTGTGCATAAATGGTTAAATAAATAAACATAAAGTCAAATATTTTAGACAATGGTGATTTTAACAAGAGACGTCACAAAGCTTTTGACCCCTCCTTGTCCCTTGTCATTAAATGTCACATTTAGTTGACCACCTCCCTCTTCTTAACATGTGACGTAATTTATAGATGGCCCCTAAGATAATCCGCTAAATTAAAAATTTCTTACGTTTTTTGCAATTTGCAGGTTATTGTCAGGTTGTATGTTGTTTTTTTTTTTGTAGGTCCAATATTTCTGTTAACTACGTATTTTATTTTACAACTTATAATTATCATAATTCGAGTTAACTTATCATTTATTATGCACGTGTTTCTGTGACAATCTTAATAATATTTTACACTCTATTTGCGTAACACATCTATAAATCAGAATCTCAATAATTTTGAAGGATATTGCTATTCCATTGATTCATACTCTAGCCGACTAGCCGGCTGCAAAATGGCCGACCAGTCGGTCAAGCCGATCATTGCTTTCGGTTGAGTCACTCTCGGCTCGTAGGTGCGTAGTGCGTGGCGCCCGGCGACTAGGCGGAATTGTCGGGACATGTTTTTACTTACTTTGCATTTATTCTATAATTGTTTACGTGCCAGTCGGTCTTTCTTGCTATCCCAATTACCTATCCTATTCTGGATTGCACTTAAAGTAAACTGTGAAACTGATTGTATAACAAAAATAATAACAGTAAAGATTGCAATTCCATTTCAATCACAGTCTTTTAATTTTTTAAGCATATTAATACGAGTAAAAAATAGGCTGACTAGTCGGTAGTTTTAGCCGACTAGTCGCCGACTACAAATATGGCCACATCACTAATTCATACGTATAATATTCTAAAAATTTCTTTGATCTACGACGTAACGCAATGAACGTTGTTGAATTGTCAAAACGAAAGCTATTTAAAAATTTGGATGTTTGTTAATCAATCAAGGAAAAACGGCCGAAATGATTTGAACGAAATTTGAATCACATATAGTTGGATGGAGATAAATTACCACATAGGGTACTTTTTATTCAGGTAGTGTGTTCCCGTGGGACGAATTTCCGACCTCCGCGCAAAAGCAGGCAAATGCTAGTAAAACAATATTTCTTCGTTTCTAATACTTAAGTATCTACTGTAAGTCAACAGGCCCTTATCCCTACTTACATCAAGCAATATTTTCTCATATTTGTGACTACTTCACTGGTGGTCTACATCTAAGAAGTAGGATCGCAACACTAGCCGAGAAAATCGTCGTCGTATTCACATCACGGAAAGCAGGTTAAGCCTTCGACCGCCGCTGTCATCACGGGGCAGTTCCTAAAGTATACAAACTGGGGAAAGTTGAGGGTTGATGTGTGGTCACTTGTGGGCGTCAAATGTGGATTTATAAACCGAAGACTAGAGTAGACGAGACTAATAAGGATATTGAACTAGCTTCACCTTTCTAACTGACTGACTCCTTGACAATTAACAAGTGCCTGTTAGTGTTTTAATCTGTAATAGCTTTTACCAGCGATTTCGCCCGCGTTAATCAATTTACACAAAACCTTAACAAATTATACACTCAAACCTTCCTCATGAATTACTCTGTCTATTGGTGAAAACCCGTTCAGTAGTTTTTGAGTTTATCACGAACAGACAGACAGACGCGGCGGGGGACTTTGTTTTATAATACGTAGTGATAATGATGATGATAATATTTTAAAGGGAACTCGCATGAAGTTAATTAATCTATTTGTAGGTGAATCGATAATTCCAAAAATTCGTATTTGGCAACTGGGACGTTTTCATTCTTTTCTCTCTTTTTTATATACATGTAAGTAGGTACATTATTAATACTATTTTAAGTTTGTTGGCTTATATACAGGATAACATTTTAAACAGTACGCAAACTGTAACCACGAATTCAGCATATAATTCTAGACCCCCAGCGTATAAATTTTTCGTCGGTTATACAAAAAAAAAATAGCTGTTAAATAGGTACATTTTGACCGCGTAGGTATTGCACTTGTCTATGAAACAGCAGATATGTTTTTTGTATAACCGACAAAAAAAATCTGCGCTGGGGGGTCTAGAATGATATGCTGAATTCATGGTTACCGTTTGCGCACTGGTCAAAAACTTATCCTGTATATATGTATTTAAATATCAATGTGATCTGACGAATATCTCAAAATTATCTCGGAGTTTTGCGCGTTGCTGATGGAATCAATGAAATTTTATTTAAATGTTGGTCGTGAACATAAAATATACTTACTATCGACATAGTAAGTATTTCAGAGTTTCACCAGAAGTGGAAGTGATATTAGGTATTCTACAAGATAAGTAATAGTTTGTCCTATGATCTATATACATAAGAAACTTTAAAATCGAATAGATCTACATCACATTTCAGGTAGCCACAGATAAAAATCGAACATCGCAGCCCTTAGTATCGGTCCATTGTTCACAATACCGTAGAGCTCTCTGTGGGTACCAAACAATATTCCTAACAATGGCGCGAATTGGTCGGACCGGTTTATTTGCCGGGTAAACAGGCCCGGAAGCATATCGGCTGGTGCTGGGTCGCCGGCGACGCTCACTTCGTTGATTTGCAACCAAAAATTAAAACGGATACGGTGAACAATGGCTGAAAACGAGGGCTTACTACGGGTGGATTGATGTGTTGTTAATTACGATGAAACGTGGCTCCGTTGATTTTTTGGGGGAAGGTTCATACATTAGGGGTGCTCTGCTTGTGTGTGAAGTTCTTTATTTTACGTATTTCAACCGACTTCCAAAAAGGAAGAGGTTCTCAATTTGTCGGAAACTCATAAGAAGATAAGAAGTCATTTGATGATTTCCCACAGTAAAAAAAAACCACCGACTGACTTAGCCATCGACTTCTGAAATTAAAGTTATTTTTCACTTTGTAGTGTTTTTTTTGGAAGCCGGTTGTGTTTTTTTAAGTTTTAAACACTAAAAATGTGTAGGAGACCAATTTGAAAACAGTTCGGAAAGCTCTGGTGTTTGACTAACAGGTGCTGGTTAATTTGCAACTAATCAAGTCAAGTCTTCATCACACCACCAAACGAACACCTTATACTTGAGTTATATCTAAGTAGATTTTGCTAAATTGAGTTTCTATGAAAACAACAGAGTGCTAGACCTCATGGCAACAATAAAAACTGAAGAGAACTATTTAGTATTTCATTTTTGCCATACTATAACGTCAGAAAAATAATAATAAATAAATCTGCATATCAAAAAGAAACGCAACGCAAAATATGAAAAGGAAACTCAATGTTTTGGCGAGGTTTCTAATAGACTTGTAGGTGGCTTTTACCGTTAACCGTACTCCGTTTTGGTTACCAGTCCAGAACAATGATCATTTAATTAGTGCACAACAGAACAATGCAACTTGATGTTCCGTGCGTCGGCTCACTGAGATTTCAACCCTCTAATTGCTATCGGAATACGATGCGGCCTCATAGTAACCCCCAGATTACCCGAGTAGCCATTTTGGCAAACAAACTCGACCACCGCTAAACCAACCTGTACCAACGAAATTCGTGTTGTGTTGATATTGGACCGATCCATTCAGTTTCAAAACCACATTTTTAACTGACTACAACTCCGCACAGAAAGCTTTGTTAAAAAGCTATACAATATTCTCTGTGTACGTAGGTCAGACTCGATTAAATGTTCCAACGATACTTTGTTATTCATAATACATACAAAGCTTCATGAAATTGGCAACTTTCGCGAATTGTTACTGAATAGAAATATTGAATTTCATAAACTAAATACACTACGTTGCTCGCTAAAGGTTTAATCATGGAAATACCGCATCGATTTTCAATATGTTCGGGTCTAAAAGTTTGAACGGTTTTAGAAATGCGTTATGATATGATCACAAAAGAAAAATCTCTTTTGTGATTATTTTGATACGGGCGATGAAAATGCTTTTCGTAAAACTTCTCAATACATTGTCAATCCCTACTAATATAATAAATCCGAAAGTAACTCTGTGTGTCCGTCTATCTGTTACGCTTTCACGCCTAAACCGCTGAACCGATCGTCATGAAATTTGGCAGAGATATAGCCTGGGATATGGAGAAGGACATCGGCCACTTTTTTACACAACCGATATGCACGCGGGAGCGCAAGAAAATAAAAGTATTAAAGACATATGAATAGAGCGCCTCTATAATATTGAAAAACAAACAAACTACAATTAGGAACAAAGTTTACCTACTCGGTATCACTGGAAAGCAAGTTGAACAGCAAGAATATTTCCTTTATCGGTAGGTACTTAGGATACCTATTGTAAATCTGACACTTTTTTTAGATAGTCTTGGGGGAGATAAGAAATATTTACAAACGTCGTAAGAAACGAATTATAGGAAACCTCTAAAGCTAAACCGATTTTGCAAGTTTAGTGAAAATCTAAGTGTCTCTTTCCTGGAAGATACTTTATTGAGCTATGGTGGCCCAGTGGTCATGGTCGCGACTTCCAAATTGTAAGACGTAGGATCGAACCCAGGCTGGTGCTTTACTTTGTGTAAATTATTTAATCGCTAGGTACTGCTCTCAAAACGGTGAAGGAAAACATCGTGAGGAAACCGGCGTGTACTAGAACTAAAAATTCGAAGACATACGAGTATTACGATATCGACGTCTACCAACCCGCACTGGGCCCGCGTAGAGCAGGCATGTGTCCCAGCAGTGGGAATATTGTAAGCTACTTTTGACTTAATTTGCCTTTTCAAGACCTAAAGAACAATAGAAGTACCTTATTCTTTACAAGCACTTGGCATAAATAGCACAGTTAAATTAACTAGAATATATTCCATTTGAGATTAATATACGAGACGATTAATATCAATTATTCGATTAGTGCGTATAGTTACCTAAAAAAAAAAACACTTTTACCTTGCACTATTCTTTTGTCATTAATTTAACCACCGTACGGAACGCGCGCGCGCTATCAGCTGTGAGTCGCTTGACCGCGATGCGTGGGGTCAAGCGACTCACAGCTGTAGAGCGCGCGGGCCGTTGTTTAATTAATGAAAAAAAATGCATGGTAAAAGTGGATTAATTTTTTTTTGTTTGTAGGTAACTAAATTAAATTACAGCTGATGGTGTATTATTCTTGTCAGGTGCTCAATATTCTATTGCGGTGATTGGGGCGATGCGCTAGTTAAATTAAAGAAATCGTTTCTCTCGGAAAGTTGTTTGTTATGATGAGTACAATCATGTTTAAATATTGGTCACTAATTAACAGTCACCCTATATACGTAGAATGGCCTATTAGGCTTGATGCATTAGCTTAATTCGAATGATTATTCATGACGATTCCGCGAGGGTGAAGGTAAAACTCAATATAACGGTGTGTGGATCAGATGGCATGCTCAATGTTCACACTACCATATAATATTATAAAAGACAGTTTGTATGTTTAGATATTTGTTACTCAATCACCCAAAAATGGCAAAACGCATTTGGATCAAATTTAGCTCATAGATAGATTATAGCCTGGATTAACACATAGGATGCTTTTTATCCCGGTAGTACGTTCCCGGTGGATAATTTCCGACTTCCACGCGGGCGAAGCCGCTGGCAAAACCTAGTACATTTGATAATTTCATGTGTGTGTAGAAAAACAGAGGGATGGAGTTTCATTTGTAAATTGAAGTGACAACGACAACTTTCGCGAAGATGGTAAGCAAATTCTTCGATGTTTATGAGTATCATATTACTTATGTGTGTTCAGAATAATGATCTGACATCCCTATGTAAACATTAATAAAAACACTTGAGTGTTAAGTGAGAGTAGAAATGTTAACTTTTAATGAACCACTTTCAGAAAGCGTTACTGACTAGGTAGCTCTTTGAATGGTATATAGAAAATTTTATGCTATTTTCGATCAAGGATTATGAAAATTTTTAAACACACCATACTGTTTTACTGTGTAAATAGCTAGATAATGTGCCAAAGCATTCAGGGTGATTGCGGTCACCAAATGAGATAAGTGACCATGCTTTTCGAAAAAAATAATAATAATATAAAACAAACGGTTCCTTTATCAAATTAAATTTCATTCGGAAACATCCATCGGTTTCTTACTAAACTTCAGCTATATCTGATTACCCTGGTTACTGTTCTCTTTTGGAGACAGTACCTATATAAACACAATAGAATATTTTACTCTATATGAGAAAAAATCTAAAAATATATTATTGAGATACCTAGCTTAGGCAATATGCAGTCGGAAAATGTTAGTTTTAGTTCATGAAATAACAAAATAAAATTTAAAGATTTCAGTTTTTTTAATCTGTTTTTGCACACGATGAAATACTAGCCGACATGTTATTATGTCATACGACATGTCAACTGAGCAACTTTGTACTTTTATTATTTTCGTAACCAAAGTAATTTTTATTTAAATAATATTTTGGATTCAGTAACAGCAAACCAACGAAAAGTAGAAAAATAACTCATTTTTTTTTTTAACTATTATCATACTAAATATCAGCGCATTTGTTTATATAGCAAACTGACGTCATACCCACAGAGCAATATGGCGTCCACTGCGTCCCAGCGTTTACGTCAAATTACGCGCGAAATTTGAAAATGTAAAATTTTAATGCATTTTTATGGCACTAATCGATTCAATTTTTAAAAAAATGAGTATTTTTAGTGGTTATTAGCACTCCAGAATCTAATTAAGACACTATTCAAAAATGGGTGTAATACCCTATTTGGCAAAAATCTTTTTGGTTCTTGTGTACTTACGTCTCTATGGAAATCCGTTGCAGTATTCCTTAGCAGACAACTTACATTAGAAGTATTAGAAACCGAATACTACGGTTTTTCGTAAAACCGTAGTATCAGTCAATCGTCAAGTTATGAAATGCGAAACCTGCTAATCTGAAAATTATGAAAATCTTACGACTAGATTTTGAATTTAACCTATTATTCAGCTGAAATAGTTCAGGCATCAGCATCATTGTATTATTGAACACAAAGTGTATAATTTACCCTTAATTATGGTAATTTACGATTCATCCAATATTCATGAGTTCAAGGCGATTGGCGCCGAGATGTCATCGATATCAAATCAATTGTGAAGCGATCGCTAAACAATTGTTGTGATTGAATAGACTGGAGTTGGGGAATTAAAAACATTATTATTTATCACTAAATCATCACTACATTTTATAAAACAAAGTCCCCCGCCGCGACTGTCTGTCTGTTCGCAATATACTCAGAAAATACTGAACGGATTTTCATGCAGTTTTCACCACTAGAGAGAGTGATTCATGAGAAAAGCTTAGGTGTATAATTTGTTAAGATTTTGTGTAAATCGTTTGAAATAATTAAGACGATAATTGTTAATTTCCGAACTCCACATGGACGAAAAGCTAGTTTTAGATATTTCAGAAAAGTCAATAAGGTATAAAGTATAAAACGGTACGAACGGCGTAAAACAAACCACGATATTTTACGAGCATGTGTTTTAAGCAAGACCTTTCTTATTTAAAATAACTAGTTAGTACATACTTACATCATTCAGATTACCTACACGCCAATCTTACGCAGTGCATGGTGGGGATCATTCCTTTTCATTTGCCTAGCTTTTGTCCTAAGTATGAGCGGAAGGGTCTAATTTCAGTCTAAACGGATACCAGTATGTCATGGAGCGTCTGCTCAATAGGCAGCGCTTATTTGACCTCCACAATAAGATACCCTTTAGCAAGATTCTTTGGTAGACTTTGAGGCTTCTGACAACCTGTTACAACTGTCAAATGTCTACTTTTGACAGCCGGGACCAACGTCATAATGTGCTTTCCGAGGAACGGAAGGGTCCAGTACGTAGTTACGTAAAGAGCACCATTTATACGTTTCTAGCTTTTGCGAGCGGCTTCGCCCTCTTGGAGGTCAGTGTATTATCCATATAAACCTTCCTCTTGAATCACTTCTATCTATTGATGAAAACCGCATTAACATCCGTTGTGAAGTTTACAAGATTTAATCGTACAGACACGGAATGCTACTTTGTTTTATACTATACTAGCTGACCCGACAGACGTTGTCCTGTCTTAACTAAGTATGAATATTGAATTCGCAACTTTCGTATTTTTTTTCTTCCATATGAACCTTTTTCTGACAATAAGAAACACAACAAAAACGAATTAACAAAATTGATCCAGCCGTTCACGTGTGATGCCATCACCAAGGGAAATAGGGATTCATTTTTCTATATTGTCGTGTCGACCTATCCTTAACAAATAAAAGGATAGAAATAGACAAGACAAATTAAATTTAATACAGGGAATAAAAAACAGAGGAGCTATAAAAAGGTAAGGCACTTTATTGAGAGATGAGGAGGACAGCGGAGATCACTAGATATAGCGTCTAGGGTGCGGCGACTTTTCGGCATTCAGGGATGCAGTGACGAGTAGGCGTCCTGGGATGCAGCGACGTGTAGATGTCCAGGGATGCAGCGATGTATAGGCGTTCAGGGAAGTGGCAAGGTATAGGAGTTCAGGGATGCGGAGACGTGTAGGCGTCTAAGGCAACTCCGTGTCTCCAAACATTGTTTCAGTAATTAGTAGCACTGCTATTAATCTCGTGCAGCAGAAGAAACTCACAAGAATAGGTCTCCTGTCTTCAGTTACCAAGCGCACCGTCAGTCCGTTGGCTTCCCAAATCCATCGCTCCTTGAATGACCCTTCAGCTCTCTCCCCCTTGTTCTTTTTTTTTGCATAAACCGAGAGTCGTTTAAGAATCTTCACTACATAGTATAAAACAAAGTCGCTTTCTCTATCCCTATAAGGGATATAGGGACATAGGGATACATAGGGAGGGTACATAGGGATGTATGCTTAAAACTTTAAAACTACGCAACGGATTTTGATGCGGGTTTTTATAATAGATAGAGTGATTCAAGAAGAAGGTTTATATGTATAATACACCGACCTCCACGCGGGCGAAGCCGCTGGCAAAAGCTAGTATAATTATAATTTCGAATTTCGTTATTTAGTAGACAACGTAGGTAGATAGAAAAACCAAATTTAGGCTATCCAAAACGATATAATTTTTTTTTTTGTAAATACAATCCTAATGCAACCTTCCTTAAATAGACTGCATTGATAATTAAAAGAATAAGTAGACATCAGTTTGACACGTTTGACTTAAATATCATAACAAGAATATTATTATGTAAAAAGATGGAAAATTCTAATGTAGAATCAGGTAATTCTATATAGACGAATCGTTTAAGACCGATTCGCAGAGTGCTAACACAGAAAATAAAGAGCGAAATATAATAATGTAAGAAAGTCATATGAGGATAATAAAACATAGATGATGTGGATGAATGAAAAAGAAGCGTGAGTACAGTATCAGTAATAAACAGATACTATAATATACATTTTTCAGTTTTTATCTAGTGCTCAAACTGTAACCATGAATTCAGCACATCATTCTAGACCCCCCCAGCGCAGTAATTTCACGTCGGTTTTACAAAAAAAATCAGCTGTTTCATAGAAAAGTGCAATTCCTCGCGCAGGTATGCTAGCTGATTTTTTTTTGAACCGGCGTGGCGTAAAATTACTGTGCTAGAGGGGCTAGAATGATATGCTGGATTCATGGTTACAGTTTGCGCACTGGATAAAAACTTATCCTGTATAAATGGATAATAATAATATGTATAATATATATAAGATGTTATGGATGGTCACGCATTCTCGGACCGACTTAATCTTGAAGATCGACCCGTGTGGCTGTTATTATTTAACCACGAGCCCCTCTACGTAGCACCAATGTTTACAATTTCAACCTATATAAAATTTATAGATCCAAATGCGTTGTACGTATTAGACGCAGACACAAGTTGAAAGGTTCCCTGAAAGCTTAACTAAGCGAGCTACCTACTCAATCATTCAAAAGCGTTAATTGCTTCTTCCAAAACTCGGATAATCCTGAATAAGCCTTTTGCTAAAGCTAATGGTGCCTATATTTTATACATAGGGCCTTGTTTAGACGTGTATGATGTACTTTTTTTATTGTTTTTGTTTAGAGTGAGTTTGATTTTAATAATGCGTAAGCTTTGATTTCTGTGTAATTTTGATGAATTATATAATTAGTTGTAAAAATCACAACTTGTTTTGTACTCGTACTTGGTGTCTATCGGTGGTACTTATCTGCCCGGATTTACGAGCTAGGCAAACAATTTAGTATGTGTAAATAATTTAATATCATTGCTCTCAAAACGGAGAAGGGAGACATCGTGAGGAAACCTGCATGGAATCAGAAAATCTAAGACATGTGAAATCACCAATCTGCACTGGGCCCGTCTGGTGGACTACGGCCCACACCCTCTTGAAAGAGGAGGCCTGTGTCCCAGCAATGGCAAAATTGTAGGCTGATTTTGCTACTTGATACCTAGACCTACTATTGAATACGCTTTCATAAACATTAGGGGTGTATTCATAAACGTTTTAAACGTAAAAAAATATGGTTGAACACTCGCTAATGGATACTTAACTTTAGCAACTTTTAGAAATAAACGAGTAAGTAGCTGTAGTGTGACTAATTTATAACTAATGTCAATTCAAAAGAAAACGCATTTCTTTGAAAATTCAAATCAGTTATCTGAAAAGAGTTATGGCCACTTATGAAACCAATTAATATGCAAATTCAGGTTTGTTTTTTCTTGTTGTGGGTGGGAAATCATGAAATAACTTCTCCCGCTCTGGGTGGAGCGGAAGGGCGTGTCAGACTTTTACTGACTAAAACCCACCCGTGTTCCTTCAGTTGTCTATGTGCCAGCAGTGTCTCTTTCGCACAACCTGCAACCCTGGCAGGCATCGACCCTTGCGGACCCCACCGGTTGGTGCTGACATCTTTTTGAGGCGCACGTGGAACACAACGCGTTGTTGACCCGGGCTTGGTCCTTACCGGACAGCGAGCGACCCATTACTCGCCGTCCGCAAGCCCGCGCCTATGGTTAGCCGGGAATCAGCCTGGGATTCCCGACGACCAGGGCGTCTCCTGCGGGGACTAGGACTGTGAGGGCGCATATACTGCCTCTCCCTCACGCATGCCACCTCCCTCTACGCGAGCATTACTGCTTCATGCAAATACAGGGCGGCAGCGACATCGACGCACAACCTGTGACCGCGGATTCAGTAACTGATTCTGATAAATTATAATTTGCGGTTTCATACATTTTGACCGCGTAGGACCTATTGTACTTTTGTAGGAAAGAGCAGATTCTTTTTAAACAACAGACGAAACCTTTCAATAGATCCAGAATCATGTAAAGATAAATCCAAATAGAAATTAAACACCGTGAATAAGTGCAGAAAACAGCTCATCTGCCTTTGCCCATTGTATTTTAAAGTCATATGCGAGAAATTTTATTACGTCATGTTAAAATTGAATTTGTTAACGTCAGTTTTATTGCGATCCCGTCGATTTGAAGACGTTTGGCAATGTGATAGTTTCGGACTCATTTATAAAATACTAAAATTAATCCTAATGAGTAAATAAAATTTAAAATACCCACCCACGTGTCATATCGTTGTTTTTTTTTTCATTTTCACCCATTTGAATTACAATTCAATTTTGAATTCCTATTGAAAATACTGAAACGATTTTCTTCTCTAAGGCAACATTTTCTGACAATAACAAACCAAACCTTTTATTTTATCTCACAAATTCAAACAAAAAACACTCTGTTAAAAATCCTTATCAGCTTTAAAAAAACATAACAAATGCGAGTAATATACAACGTGTAATAAAGAGTAGGTGGCGACACGGATAATAAAATAAAACATAAAGCATTTAGACGGAGGCTGGCAACACTCCCCGAAACGCGTTTTAAATTTCGACCTCCTCGTAAAATGCGGCAATTGAAACGTTTTAATATTGCTCTCTGCGTAAATTTTTGGGGCCACTTTACGCGGTTGCAAAACCTTGCTTTAATGTCTACCTAATAAAACTATAAAAGCTGCGTTTCGATGCTTCACTTTGCTATAAAAAAGTGTTTTGAATGTGAATCTGCCGATTTTGTGTTGCCTATTGCAGTGGCCGTTTTTTTCATAATCTTAGCTAATCTACAGGGTAGCAGCTAGACATAAACGCGCAAACTGAAACAATGAATTCAGCACATGATTCTAGACCCCTAGTAGACAATTTTCGTCGGTTACTAAAAAATATTAGCTATTTTATAGAAAAGTGCAGTTTTGCATTTTTCGATGTATGGCAAAGTAATAAACAATTTTCGTCGGTTACTAAAAAATATTAGCTATTTTATAGAAAAGTGCAGTTTTGCATTTTTTGATGTATGGCAAAGTAATGTTTATTAAAAAAAAAAATCTACGCAGAATGGTTCAGAATCGTGTACTGAATCCATGGTATCATATTGTGCGTCGACGTTCCTGCCAACCTGTAGATTTAGCAAAGACATCGCATACTCTCTAGACATTCCTAGATTCTAGCGCTCTCTGGCGGTGGTCAGGAGAATTAGTAGACCACTTTAACCATAATACCTAGCCCTGGGCTTCGGGAATCCCAGGCTGATTCCGCCCGGGTGTTTCCATTGCGAAGATCGCCCAGAGGACACGGTGGAGCATACGGTGGAGGTCTGGCCAGCTTGGGCGGAGCAACGCCGTGTCCTCGTGGAGGTGATCGGCGGCGGCGATCTCTCGCGTCCGACCCTGGTCCAGGCCATGGTACGGAGCGAGAGGACATGGCTGGCAGTCGCCTCCTTCAGCGAAGCAGTTATGCTCGCAAAGAGGGAGGCGGCACACGTGAGGGAGATGCAGTACATGCGCCCTCACAGCCGTGGCCTTCGCAGGAGACGCCCTGGGCGTCGGGAATCCCAGGCTGATTCCCGGCCACCGTAGGCGCGGGCTTGCGTATGGCGAGTAATGGGTAGCTCGCTGTCCGGTAAGGACCAAGCCCGGGTCGACGGCGCGTTGTGTTCCACGCGCGCCTCAAACAGATGTTAGCACCAACTGGTGGGGTCCGCAATGGCCGATGCCTGCCAGGAGTGCGGGTTGTTCGAAAGAGATACCTCGGCCCCTGGCACACAGGCAACTGAAGGAATACGGGTGGGTTTGGTCAGTAAAAGTCTGACAAGCCATCCTGCTCCACCCAGAGCGGGAGAAGTTAAATTAAGCAAATCATTTTTTTATCAATCACACCTAATCATTTATTTATTTATTTATTTAAAATTTCGTACATAACATCCTAACAGCTATGATGCGCCAATGCGATGTTACTACTATAAACAACACATTTTCAAAAATCATCTTACATACGTAATAAAATAACAAAAATTAACAAGAAATTAACATAACTTGGCTTTAAATATGTTCAATGCACTTCAGTGCTACTTCTGTGATCATAGATTATTAAACTCCATTTGTATAGAACACATAATGTATATTTACACCATCAGCTATTCACTATATTAAATCTGTAACATCGTTAACGTCTGTAAGTTAATTAATAATTCTTCACATTTAGTAAGCCATATTGTTATTGAAATTGGCCACCAGTGTAATCTGAACGGATTTTGCCATTAAGAGTTATGAATAAGAGATGTGAAATCTATAATATGTACGGGCAGACTGACAAACTTGCAATTCGATGTACACCTACATAACATATTCTGCATACATTATCTAATATATAAAATTCTCGTGTCACAGTTTTCGTTGCCATACTCCTCGGAAACGGCTTGACCGATTTTGATGAAATTTTTTGTGCTTATCCGGTATCTATGAGAATCGGCCAACATCTATTTTTCATCCCCCTAAATGTTAGGGGTAGTCCACCCCTAAATAATTTATAAGGCAAAACAACGTTTGCTGGGTCAGCTAGTATTCTATAGATTACTGAAATGTTTATGTGACTTGTGACTTTTACTTATTATAGTGGGTAATTAATACATTTGAATTGAGTAGGTAGGGTATTGTAGTTTTGTATGAGACAAACAAAACATACAGCCGAATTGAGAACCTCCTCCTTTTTAACCGACTTCAAAAAAGGAGGAGGTTCTCAATTCGACTGTATGTTTCGTTTTTATGTTTTGTTACCTCATAACTTTCGACTGGGTGAACTGATTTTGATGATCCTTTTTTTATTTGAAAGCTCTTGCTTCCCGTGTCGTCCCATTCATATAGATCTGATGATGCGTTTCGGAGACAGACAACGGAACTCTTCAAAAAAAAACAGTAAATAAACCGCGATTGCTGCTATTGCATAAATATGCATTGTTTTGACCCCAAGGATGATGAATTTCGAATTAGTCCCCACTAAAATGAAAAAAAAACATCAAAATCGGTTCACCCAGTCGAAAGTAATGAGGTAATAAACATTTAAAAAAAAATACAGTCGAATTGAGAACCTTCTCCTTTTTTTGAAGTTGGTTAAAAATATGAACGGATTGTATGAGGAATGGTATGAAGGAGAAGGGAGAATGATAGCGTGACGGCTGACAGCAGAGAATGGAAGAAGAAAAATTGCTGCACCGACCTGAAGTAACATGGGCCAATGGCAGGACGATAATGAAGATCAATATCTAATTTAAAAATCAAAATATTAAGTCGAGACATGACAAAGCTTACCTAACTACAACAAAGCACAAAACAAAATAATATATTTTCGTACCCATTATTTGATCTAGCAACACAACTTCGCAGACTGTTTAACAAAAACTTCTCTTCACAGAAAACAACAAAATATTACCACAAAAATCGGTAAGCTTATTAAAATGAAGAGGTGGGAGCAATTGAATGATGAACAAACGCAATTTATTGTCGGGAAAGCAAGTTTCTTTGCCGCTTCGTGGTAAATAAATATCGGGAGGAGTCCACAAGCCTCTTATCTGTCGATTGAAAAGTTCCATTGGGAAAACTCTGGAGCGCCACTTGGGAAACTCGAATGGAACTCGAATGGAAATGCTTATTAGGCGAAATTGGTATTTACCCACAGTGCATTTTGTTGGTTTGCTTGTAGACTGTTGGCTGATTTATGCAGTTTCAATAAATAACACTATCCCGGTGTTATTTATTGAAGCTGCATCAAGATTTTGTAGCTGAGAAATTGTTTTTTACAGGACTCAAGTAAGATGTTTTAAATATGATTTTGTACCCGAAGTACGATGACAACCTATAAGCGTCAAAATGGTCTTTCTTCTTTTGATTAAAATAGTAATCGAATCTAAGCGTCGTAAAATGACGTACCTACGAGTTATGAAAACTGAACAGGCTTCACAGCCTTTCCATGTTTTTTCTTCAGATTACTATACGTTCAGCGTAAACTGAGATGGCTATATACTAAAACTTTGGCTAATCCTAAGCTCGAAGTCACCAAAATCTGTATACGGCATTTATTATAGCAATGGAAAATAACAGCAGTTTTTGTGTGACAAAGCGGTATCGTTAAATAACGGAACTTAGTTAACCTTCATATCGAAATAACGAAGGGATTATAACCGTTATTTTTCTAAAGTTATTATAAATTGAGTGTAGGTACAGACGCCAGCACATCAAACTACTCCAATCTGTCAAAATGACTGATTTTTTTAATTTAAATTGTATAAAGATTACATTGCTTTATATTTATCTTTAAATAACGGAACTTGGTAAACCTTCATATCGAAATAACGAAAGGATTATAACCGTTATTTTTCTAAAGTTATTATAAATTGAGTGTAGGTCTGTACCTACACTCAATCCAACGTCAGCACATCCAGCTACCCCAATCTGTCAAATTTCTTTGATAGATTTTCATCTTTATCACATAAGGATAACGTTCATGTTCAATTGGGAAAATTTTACACTTTGGGGTAGCTTGATCTGCAGGCGTCTGTTCTATCCATCTCAAAAAACAGGTAGTACCTACAAGTACTACTATTTTTAACAAACTAAGAACAAATGGAACCATTAGTAGACCAGAACGGTCTGCGTGGCAATAGGAAGCCGGCGGGGCAATCGAGTCAACCGTTTAGCGTAACCGCGGCTCGGGGCGACACAAAAACGCTATTTGTAACTACCCCCGAGCCGATTGGATGAAGACTTTTCCAGACTGTACTAGATTTTAGTTAGTTCTAGACATTCTAGAACCGACTTAGGTAGGAAAGAGGCTTATGGTTTTGATGTGTGCTTTGTGTTAGAATTGTAGCGTAGGAGAAGATTTTTTTAAGAATGAAATATTAGATAGGTTATAAGAGGATCTGGGTGAATGTTTTTTTTAAAGTTTGCTATCTTTGCTTGTCTTTTATCGAAACAAACTAGGATACTGTACACACTGGCATTTTTTATTTCTGCTGATGGGGCGACGTTATCGCTCAGCGACAAATCCCTTTAAATAAAGAAAAACAAAGTTTTTGTGGTTGTATTTGTGAGTGGTGGAAAATTATAATTTGTTTTTAATTATTTACCTATCTCCGTGTTGTGACGGTAGTATCTAACTTCAAGCTTTGTTCTTACAGTGATTTAAACACCTACTAACTCACATAAATTTTATACCTAACCATTTGTTTTTCCTTGTTTTCTTTTATATTCATACTTTTATGATACCTTTCCTTTGATTTGATAAAAGCACCTACATTTTTAAGTTTCAGAAAGTAAGAATAAGTAGCTTTTACAACAAACACTAATCCTTCATTATCACAATACCTAACCAATGTCCAGAGACATACCTAAGCAGCACGCAAGCGTTTTCGACATGAATATTACAGCCTATGTAAAACTTAGAGGTCTTTTAGAGACCTACAAGAGTGTCAAAACATATTTTGTCTTTGTAAGAGTGATTTATGAGTATACAGCTCAAACTGTATAAAATCTTTATTAAGGGATCCGCGAAAGCTTAGGGTGCTTAAACATAATATTAAAACTCTACTATACAACTTAAGTATTTTGTGACACTTTAATCTAGTTTTATCGTTAAAGCTGTATACAAGCTGTATTTTGCATTTGCATTAATGCTCGAAGTGTTATTATAGGATACTATAATAACACTTCGAGCATTAATGCAAATCATTGTACAGAAACAAGTCTTAAGTGATAACTTAAGACTTGTTTCTGTACAATGATATATGCAAACTCCATTCTCAAACTTATTTTTATGGCATAATTGTACACTCTTGTAAATACAGTGGTTGTATGACTTCTGTCTATGAGGGTGTTTTAAAACCAAAAAAATAAATAACAGCTATAGTCCAAGATTACGTTTATTTACTAATAAATAGTATAAATAATAATGCCACCATTTATGTTTCTATTACATTGAAAATCTAGTTCGTCTAATTTTTATTCCTTTGTAATTCTTTTATAATAACTGCAGTGTTATGGTTTCTTTGCACACCGAATAAAAACTGTAATACAGCTTTTATACAGCTTCTTGATTGATTTTACGGCTACTATGTATAGTAGTGTAGTGTAGAGCTGTAGCTCTACTAACGCAACGAGCTGTATAAAATGTGACCTTTTTTACTTATAAGGACTGTATAAGCGCTTATACAGCCTTTATACAGTCAGAATATACAGTTTCTAGTATAAAACGAATTTAAATACAGCTTGTATAGTTTGCAATGCTACTTGGGTAGATACTGTAGCGTAAATCCGCTACGGAAAAAACTTTTTTGATTTCCATTCCAACATTTAAAGAAAAGTCTCCTCATATCTTTTGAACACATTTTAAACTTCGATTCTAAAAAAAATTGTGCATTGTTTTTTTCTGACATCCCATACTGCAGATTTGGAAGCAGTATATATTAATGTACTCTGTGTTTGGAAGCCATCGATGATGGCACGAATTTCCTGTTTGAACTAATACACCAAAATTTTAGGGTTATAACTCTAAAATTTAACTATACTTATGGTTATTTGAAGAAAAAAATACAGCAACAATAAAACGCCGTTTCCGTTTTGCGAACAAGTGTTTACTTCGACATCTATTGGACGACAATTTACAAGCCGAATTTCGGTTTCCCCACGGGCTAAATAACAACGTGGTTCGCTCTGACCCACCTCGACGCGGTCTTGCCCGAAGTCCTGACGCGCCTGAAGTCCTGACGCGCCTGAAGACCTGACGCGCCTGAAGACCTAACGTAGGATCTGCAGCCACGTAACTCCAGCCACTCTTTCACTTACCCGTCTGGCGCGCTGCGCCGACCCCCTTTTTGGACTACCTAATCGTATCCACAATTTTTTTATGTTGTATTGTAGTAGTAGATTACTATTACTTTGTTTTTTTTTTTTTTTTTAGTCTAACATAATATCCCTATTTTTTAGATTACTGACAAACCGTGCGTCTTGCACGGTTTGTCTTAGTGTTTTCTCGTAAAGCAAACATATTTTTGCGTCTGGGCATGCCACAATTGCGGCGGTAAGTACCTTCTTTGAGGAGTGGTTTGAGAGGCAGCATGGCGTCCTCACCTTCCGCCTGACACAGGTCGTCACCGGACACGGCTGTTTCGGGAGGTTCCTGTTTCGGATAGGGCGGGAGGAAACGCCCGGGTGTTTCCATTGCGAAGATCGCCCTGAGGACACGGTGGACCATATGGTGGAGGTCTGCCCGGCTTGGGTGGAGCACCGCCGTGTCCTCGTGGAGGTGATCGGCGGCGGCGAACTCTCGCGTCCGACCCTGGTCCACGCCATAGTACGGAGCGAGAGTGCATGGCTAGCAGTCGCCTCCTTCAGCGAAGCAGTTATGCTCGCAAAGAGGGAGGCGGCGCAAGTGAGGGAGATGCAGTAACATTCGCCCTCACAGCCGTGGCCTTCGCAGGAGACGCCCTGGGCGTCGGGAATCCCAGGCTGATTCCCGGCCACCGCAGGCATGGGCTTGCGGACAGCGAGTAATGGGTAGCTCGCTGTCCGGTAAAGGATCAAGCCCGGGTCGACGGCGCGTCGTGTTCTACGCGCGCCTCAAAGAGATGTCAGCAGCAACTGATGAGGCCCGCAAGGGCCGATGCCTGCCAGGGGTGCGGGTTGTTCGAAAGAGATACCGCGGCCCCTGGCACACAGGCAACTGAGGGAACACGGGTGGGTTTTAGTCAGTAAAAGTCTGACACGCCCTCCCGCTCCACCCAGAGCGGGAGAAGATATTTGATGATTTCCCACCCAAAAAAAAAACCTACTTTTGCGTGCACAGGCCAAGGTTCAATCGATTGCAGTCGTTTGATAGGTCGTGTACCAAAATAATTTACGTTTTTTTAAACCATAAAATTTTCCACTAAGTTTCACTGGTCTTCAAAATTCTTCTCTGCAGTTTTTTTACCCCAAAATTCACTTTATTTTTATTTTTATATCTTTGGTGTTTTTTTTTATTAAATATATATCAACATTAAACGTTTTATGTGGCAAAGATGCGGTTTTCTTCGATCTTCAAGCTACAGTACCTTCGAAATACTGATTTTATAACACTCGTTGTATTTAAGATACCTTTCTCTTCCAAGTTCTAAATATTTGCTTAGCATTTTTCATTCAACATTAAATTCACTGCGCAGTTTATTTAGCATGATTTGTCTGCATTATTTCAGCTCGTTTATACCAAACGGTGCAACCGCAAGTGTCACATTAACTTTACATTCTATATTAATGAGGGATATTGCTATGCTTAAAATAATAGAATATTGTATATTGCTGATGCTGTTGTTGTTAAAAAATAAAGCTGGTCAACTAAACTATGCACCGGAACTATCCTAACTTTTACAGGGAAAGAAATGAAGTACATGCAATGATAGGAATAGGTAAACGAAGATAATATATACCTATACTTTGAAAGAAAAAAGATACAAATCGTCTGTTTACTCCCTAAACTAATTCCCTATCTTACCTACAATCTACCCGCACACGCTAAGAAATTAACAAAAACTAGAGCAACTCCGTCATATTGTTATAACACCTTTATAAATAGTTAGTCGTTTCATTCCGAGGTGGAGGCAAGCCCCGCAGCGTGATCTGTCAATGTCCACCAACCCATTGTTACCCTCAAGAAATAAAGTGCACGTTGCACACCGGACTTTAGAAAACTTTTATAAAATATTAGCCGGCCCCGGTTCAAGCTTCCCTTTTAAGTGGCTTATGCAACTGACCTCGACTTGCTAAGCGCCAAATCGATCTTTGCAATCCCGCAGCGCATTTTTCGAAGCACTCCCAACTTTTCTTGTGGGTGTGATTGAGAACGCGCTTTTTGTTTGTTTTTGAAACTTTATTTTTGGGTGGAAAAGTATTTGAACTGTAAATAAAGGAAGACATGTGTTAGTTGTGCATATTTTTCTTAGATCTTTTGCCGGAAATCGTAATTACATCGTTTATTTTGGCGGGTTGGCAATAAATCATTCCAACATTTCCTTGCTAGATATTTGTAAGACAGGGTGATTACATAGTTTGCTTGTTAGGTTAAATAGTCAAAGCCGAAAACGTTTTTGAAGTGCTAAACTTTAACGTTAAATCATACCTAATTACCGAATACCTAATTAACACAGTAGGTATTCATGCATTTTCATTGATATAAAAAGAACATGGAAAATTATGGTTATTTTGAGTAACACGCCATCTACTCAATTAAGGGGACACTAACAAGCTCTTCACCCGAGTGTTCTCTGTTTACCATTCACTAACACAAGATGGCGCTAAGTGTTAACTAAGCTCTTCATTTAATTATCGTTTTGTATGAAATAGTAAAATTGTTAATATGTTTATTAAAAAAATGAGAATTTTTTTGATAAGGTTACGTTTTGATAAGGTTTGCATGCGTCCAAAATGCATTACATTTTGGACAAAAATACCAATTATGTAGTTGTTAGTATAAAAATATTGTAAATGATTCATGTTGATCAAAAATCTTGACTGTGGCGAACCATAAGTTTAATACTAGCTTCCTCAGAATCACTAGCGGTCATAAAAAAAACGATTTCCTCCCAACTCCTACAATTAAAATTACTTCAATGAATACATTATGAAGTTCTAATTAACTTCATTCAAATTGTACCTTTAGACGGCAAGAATATTCCTTAGCCGGGCTTATTCAGCCGCCACAGTTTTAAGCCTCCGTGCCGCGATGTGAGCTGGTGCTTTGTGACGGAATCCCGTCTTCATTATTTATTCCGTGTCACATACACATAATTCCCCAGACACTGTCTGTTTTCCAGCTACGTACACAGCCAAACACCGGAATTGAGGTGTCAAATAGAATATTTTATAGACCCCTCGCGAGATCGCGATCTTCGTCTCGTTTAGTTAGGATGATTAATTACGAAATTTCCCGCTCAATATGTGCTTCAAATGTGGAATACAAAGAAATAAAAGATGTTTCAAATGGATTTTCCGAGCACTTCTAAGTAATTGTATTTAGTTGCAGTTGTAACCTTTGATTAATAGGAACTCAAAGGTAGGTATGAGAGATGTACTTGGAGCATCCATAGATGTAGTTGATTCAAAGATAGTGCAACTGCTAGGCCAGACAATAACTATTAAGAAAATATTGAGGTCCCTGGACACATTTTGAATCCTTGTATAGTAAGGCGTCTAGGAGTAGGTACATCCGTGGTTATAGTATATTTTTTGCGTTGTTTGTTACGTACTTATACAATACAGTTCAATGTCCACCGATGGCAATGGCTTAGGTGTATTAGATATACCTAGAGGTCCATGACCAGCAACTTACCCACTTTGACAGAAAGGTAAAAACGTTATTGTTGAATGGATATCCTGCCTTGTAGACAATAGGAAAGGACAAAAGTCCTGCACTTTCCTGTCCACTTTGTGAAATGACAAAAAGTTTAATTTAAAACAAATAAACATTGTTAATTCATGTGCCACGTCTCCAGACTCTTTAACGATTATAAATGATGTAGCATCATACGAAACGCGATCTGTGTATGAAATGGAAACGCCCAAATTGTCGTGAATTACTTTATGTGAGAGCTAAGCCGCCATTCGTTAGTATATGTGACGTCTCAGTTAACTGGTGATGAAGTGTTTTGACGGCACTTGAAATTAATTAGTTTCTTTGTCGGAGTTATTTAGGAGACAGGCAGATAGCAACAGTGTAATGTCATATCATGTTTGACTTCATTTTTGAATAATGTACCAATAATACAGCCTATGTGTAGTTGGGGGCCAATGGTAAAAAGTGATTTAGTCTTTGTAATGTATAAGTATTTCATTCTTATTTTTGTATGTCACCGTAAAATTGTAAATACCGTTAGATTATAATCATCTCGCAATATTGCAAACTGTCGAAAGATTGTGAACCGTAACGTACTGCTTAAAATTTAACACATTCTTTTTCGGTAGATTATAATCTATCGAAGTGACACCGTCAAATTGTGAACTGGTATCAAGACGGATACTACCTTGCGCTATTATTAAATAGTCAATAACTGCCACTAACTTGGAAGTAGCGCTCGCCGGCCGCTGCCGCGGCACCGCTCGCTTCGCTCGCTTGGCTGGCGCGCGGTTGGTCACAATTCTAACCTAACTTAACCTATTCGGTCGGTAAGCAGTATGCGATAGTTTACAATCTCGCGAGATAGATTATAATCTAACGGTATTTACAATTTTACGGTGACATATACCAATGGAGATTACGGAAGTAATCATATCGCAGAGGAATTTTTCGTGCACTGTGTGTATTTCAAGGCACTGCTTAGAACTGAGATCTGAGAATCGAACAGTGTGTTTTTTCCACGCACTGAGATGATGCACTCTGTTGGATTATCAATGCTCGCTCACCGAAAGTGGGCCTTTCTAATGATGAACACGTTTTGGAACCGCAGCAGCAGCCAGCGAGCACTACATTAGGTTGGTCGCTTGTTTAGTATTGATAAAACTCCAAAAATAGGAATGATTAAAAAAGTGTCGCAGTTAGAGTGTTCAATAATATTTTTAGGAGCACAGAACCAGTGGAAATGATTAGAGGTTATTTAAAAATATATATATATATGACATAACAAAATAATATTTTTATATTATTATTTATTAGCGAGCGAAATAGACAAAAAAAAACACACAAACTTTCACGAAACCTCTTGAAATAAAGTCAACAATTTACGTGCAAAATAAAGGGGATCTTTCAGAGGTCTGTTTATCGAACCAAAAACCCACTGAGAGACTAAGTAAATAAAAAGAACCGCGACGAAAACTAAACATTACCTTGAAAATTCAACCCAAACTTAAAATCTTAAATCAGACCAAACATTACCTTTTATTGAACTAAAAAGTTGCAGATAAGTAGGTAGCAACTTACAAAGAAGTGGCTACTTCCCCGAAGGTAATTATATCAGTGGCGAAATTGTATAAGTTTGAAGCAAAAATTTTCCCCCAAAATAATATTAAGAGGAATATTTTACGACGCCATTACCTCAGAAACAGGCTTGATATAACAATTACAGAGTTCTATTCAATTCTCCGTAACTTCATGCCTATTAAAAGTTTTCTTTGAGACTTTAACAACATAGCTTGAAACAATGATCATTGTAACGCTAATGTTACACAGATTATTATAATTACTGCCAGATTTTGGATCAAATTGTTTAAATTTCTTTTATGTTACGTTAATAACTTTAAGGGTTGAGTTACGGGCTTTGGTGTTTGTTTGTGGTGCATTTAAACTTTTAACACTCCAATTTTGTAACACACTATTCAGAATCTGGATCATTTGTCTGCGCAACAACGTACATAACGCAATGAATGTTGTTGAACTGCAAAATGAAACCCAATCCTACTGTGTGTTATGAAGTTATCCCTCGGGTCCATGAAAAGACTTATTTCACCGGTATTATCATCATCATCATCTGTGACAGCCCTGTTTCACTTGATGCTGAGAGTAAGCCTCCTCTTTTTGTGCCATCCCTCTCAGGGTCTATATCAATCTCATCCTAAGTTAACGGGTAAGGTAACTACCATGTACCACTTACCAGCGCCAGGCACTAGTTGTCTGGCATATTTGCTGAACCGGGCCTTTTTGGCGCAGCCGTGATGTTAGTAATGCTAGTTTTTGACGCCTTACACTTTTTATTTGATTTTTATGATTATTTTATATTGTGTGTCTTTCCTGCTGTATATTGTGTGTGCCTTTTAGTCGGTGCTCAACAAATGTATTTTCTTTCTTTCTTTATTTAGGTTTCTTTCTTTCTTTCTTCTCTAGTAGGGACGGGTAATATTAAAAGCGTACCGAGGGGTTTACGAAATAATTGCGTTCGTATGATCTCTTGCTGCATCGTTAATATTTCAACATCATCATTTCAGCCGATAGACGTCCACTGCTGGACATAGCCTCCCCCCAAAGGGCAGGGGGGTGCCATAATCGCCACGCTCGATTGCAGTATGGTGGTAAAATGCACAAATAACGCTGTTGCCCATTCTCTAATAAGTCTCTTAGTCCCCTTCTAGAACACCGATGGGACGAAATGGGATGGTGCTTCTTTACGTCCGACACCACACGGAACGTCGGTAATACTTAAACCTTTAGATATGCAATTAATATGTAAGACATTTATGAATTCACTCTATAAATCGAACACTTTAGAAACACGATTACTTGTAGTGTTAAAGAAAGACCAAAGTAACCTCTAAAATCAAAATTAGTGGGTACGGTGAAAACACCTCACGGCAGCACATCAGTTTTTTGATAATAACAACTACACGTTTTCTATAACGGATGCATTTTACATTTTCAAAATGATACTTGTTGTAATAATACGAAGGAAATTAGTGCTCGAACCACCCATTCTAGCCAGGTCCAGAAGCTCGGTGCGCTTTCAAGCCCAATCAGTAGCCTTATCTAGTCTTAGCTCATTATCTAAATAATGTCTTACCGTCGTAACTACTTGCGGTTTGGTGACTCCATGAAGCATTTCCATTCAATGATCAGTCGGTTCTATTAGGTCTAAGGTAGCGGTGTCATCGAAGTCTAGACCAAATTAGCAACTCATAATGACTACTCTAAAATAGCACAGTAGCTATTTCTGAGTTACGACTCAGGCTGTAGATAAGCCAGAAAGTGTCCATTAACATACTCCCTTTATAGTTTTAGATTTAACCGCCTTTTTACTACTCTCCTTTGAATCTGACAAAGGCAGCCAAAGGGCTTTCTTATTGCTTTGCATTTGAAGAATTTTTGAAACGAGTGTGCAGTGTATTATTGCTTTAAGCTTTAAAAGCGTTGAAATGCATTTTCTCATCTGTAATAAAGTCTTGAAAGGATTGTGGCCATGGGCGTTGGACTGTGTAGCTTGAAGTACTCTAGACATTAATATGGTTGAGTCTATATTTCGACCGAAGATTTATTTTATACACCGTTATTTAATATTTTTTTTCAGGTTGGGAAATCATCAAATAACTTCTCCCGCTCTGGGTGGAGCAGGAGGCCGTGTCAGACTTTTACTGACTAAAACCCACCCGTGTTCCCTCAGCTGCCTGTGTGCCAGGGGCCGCGGTATCTCTTTCGAACAACCCGCACCCCTGGCAGGCATCGGCCCTTGCGGGCCCCATCAGTTGGTTCTGACATCTCTTTGAAGTGCGCGTGAAACACAACGCGCCGTCGACCCGGACCTGGTCCGTACCAGACAGCGAGCTACCCATTACTCACCGTCCGCAAGCCCGCGCCGACGGTGGCCGGGAATCAGCCTGGGATTCCCGACGCCCAGGGCGTCTCCTGCGGCGACTAAAGCCGTGAGGACGCCTGTACTGCGTCTCCCTCACGTGCGCCCCCTCCCTCTTCGCGAGCATTACTGCTTCGCAGAAGGATTCTATACACCATGACATTTTAGTCGTCTTACAACGGCAGCCCACTTCATGTAGGTACCTATCTAATGACTACTAATCATTTATAAAAATAATAAAAATAAATGATGTTTTTGGACATATGAATAATAATTTAATAACAATATAATTCACAAAGACGCATGATGTAGTTTTGAACACCCTGTTATGGAAATGGAATAAATGATGAAATGTAATGGTATCATGGTAGGTAGGTAGAAATCTTGTACCGTTTGATACGTAAACATTATTAACAGGGAGGGTGTTTCATAATTCTAAAGCATTGTGTATTTTTCTCAGTACCTGTTATCTTAATTAATGGTAACAATTTTTAATCGCGCCTGTTGGTATTTTATGTTGGATACATTGAGTGCCTTTGTAAGACGACTAAAATATCACGGTGTATAGGTTCAACTCTTCATGTTTTTTGCGCAGTATGTCACTACTTCAAAAGTTCTACAAAAGTTACTCAAAATACAAAGATAACATAACACTAATTTTAAGTCAAACTTACTGTTTTCTGAAATTCTGATTGCCGAGGGAATTCGTATAGGTATACTAGGTAAGTGTAAACTGTTGTTTTTTGTTTTCACAGAAAAAACGGGTTATTTACGAGAAGTTTAGCATGTTTTGCATGAGAAACACGAATCTATCCATATTCATAATGAAATGCTGTTCGTTGGTAATAGCATCACTTGAGAAAGGCTGGACCGATTTGGCTATTGTTTCTTTTAAAATATTCGTAACACTTTCCATAAACACTTAATAGTGAGAATTTAAAAAAAAATGAAAAAAAATCCCAGAAAAATTTCAAATTTCGGAAAATCAGAACACCGTATTTTCTATGGCGTTATTTAATGAACTGTTGGACCGCGTCTGCCGGGTCAGCTAGCTCACGATAATGCAAAAATATCATAAATAAACTAAACTAATTTTCTAACAAAAAATACAACTACAGAACTCGTAATAAACGCAAATTATTTCGCACTCGCGGACTACACGGCATCCAGCCACAATCCAGAGCAGATGACAAATGACAACCAGTAGCGGTGCCCCAAGAATGTGGTGAATGTATGTTTACATCTGTCCTGACATGTCGCGGCACGGGTTTACGGAATAAACGTGTCTGGACTAGAGTTTCGGGTAGTTAGGAAGTTTTTCTGTTGAAGTATTTAAATAAAGGTAACGTTCACTAAATAGTTCTATCATCATTTTCAGCGTAGTTAAAAGTAGTTCAGTACTTTGAATATTGTTGTATCTCTTATTGAAATTCTGTTACAAAGCAAACTGTTAATAGTTAAGTTATTGATGTGAAACTTCAACGACTCACTAGAATAAACACAAACAAAAATCTCTTACAGTTTTTGTAGAAGTGCACAGCACTAGCAGATAACTTCATGAACAAAGGACATGTAAGATACCGTTAGTTGAAATACATGCACAGGTTATAAAATAAAAACGACCTTGAACATGAATTATTAATAGCCTTTCTGAATTCATGAGAACAGAGGCCCTAGTGTGTGTTCCATTTAACCATCTCGATCTAATGCATCAAGCGCGTTCGGCGCTCCGATTGGCCCTGGGTTGGTGTAGAACCAATCTGAGCGCCGAACGAGCTCGTTGTGTTAGATTGAGACGGTTAAAAGAAACTCACACTCGGGCCACTGGTCCAGGTCAGTTTCTGTGAGGTAACTAGGTCCAAGCAGTCACTTATATGCACTCTCATCAGCTGCAGCCTATGCCTTTCACGGATTGTGCAGAAAGCTTAACAATTAAGAGTATGTCGGATACAAGAGCGAGCAAAGCGAACTTGAAAATTCGTCTCACCTCGAACGTGATAGGTTTTTTTCATGTATACAGAAAAAGGTCTAACTGTGTCGATTTAAATAAAGAAGCAGTAGGCAAAAACGATCGAAGCAAGCTGAATAATGTTAGCTCCCCGCCTAAGGTCGATTAGATTTTCGGAAATAAGAGTTCGAAACTTTGTGGACTAATAATGCACGAAAGCTACCTAAGCTACCTATCTTATTTATTATTCATTTTGATATCATTTTCATTTTTTTTTTTAAATCATTGTTCCTCTCAACCTAAGCACCAGCCATCTAATCTCTTCACCTTTCTTGGTTGTCCGGTAGAGAATTCCTAAAGCATTAATTAAGTCCGCCTTTGTACCTTTTTTGTGTGCGAGCAGTTTAAATGGAAAATAAATATTACAGAATGCAAGAACGAGCGAAGCGAGCTCGATAATTTTAGGAACTCGCCTCGAATAGGTTAAGTTCTCAACTATTGTATAAGACATTTTCGTTTTTTTTTTTAAGTTTTGAATATTTTTACATCTGCGTTTTATTTTGAGGCCAAGGGGTGCTCGTGCACCCATCTTACACCTCGCTCTAGGCGCCCATCCGAAGGTCTGAACTATATCAACACGCTTGTTCAAAGTGGACTGGTGAATTCAGACTTCATCATCATCATCAGCCGAAAGACGTCCACTGCAGATAAATTGTAGCAGTCGGGGCCCATTCTAGAAATGGAGGCTTAGTGAATTGAGAGCACATACCTATATTACATTGCAGATTACTCCAATGTACTGACTAGACGGCTGACTTTCTAGAATGGGTCCCGACTTTTTGCTTATAAGCATCGCCTCGGTCCCGATTATCTGCTTATAAGCATCGCCTTAGCAACTGGCGATTCTAAGTTAAGTGCAATCGGGTACAACGACTTTCTTGTTTTAGGGCTTTTCCATGAATACTCAGAAAAGCAGTCGGGTTTTATAGTTTTTTATTTATAAACGTTAATTTCTGATATTAACACCCAATAATTGCAAGCCTTTACCAACACCAACATTAATGAGTACCAAATCTGGGTTGGTTGATGAGCCATACAAAATGCATACTTACGGCTCATTCCTATTATGTAAATACTTTCTTTAATGTATGAAATTACTTTTACCCTGTATTCAGCCCGCGTTCGATTTTTATTCATTTAATTAATTAAAGCTTATTGCATGCCCTATCAATATTTGTTGTGCTCCATTTTCGAACGCAATGTAAATTGGTTTATGTAAACAGTTAAATAATAACATTAAGCAACTGTGATTGTTTTATTTGGCCCGTTTAAATAAAGTGCAGCGCTTTTTATTGATCATGTTTGTTGGAAAAATTGGAGTAGTAGCTTTCGCCAGCGGCTTCACCCGCGCGTAGGTCGAAAATGATCACACAGGAACGTACAACCATGATAAAAAGTATCATATGTTTTAATCCAGGATATAAACTATCACTGTGCCAAATTTCATCTAAATCCGTTGAGCCGTTTTTGCGTGATTGAGTAACAAACATACCAACTTTCATATTTATAATAGTAGATATAGTAGATATTAGTAGATAGTAGAAGTTGGATAGTGGGAAAAATTTAGAGGGACTTTTAGGAAAAAAAAAGGCAAACTGGGGTATCAGCTATGTAGGTAGGTTGCCTATTTTTTGGTCTTTATACATGCCGAACAAAAAAAGAAAAAATGTGGTCATGTATCAGAAAAATGTGGTCATTAATCCTTTTTTTATTGTGGCTAAATAAGCCATACAGGTCGATCGATCAAGTTAAGCTACGCTGGCCGCGGTGGGTCCGTCGATGCGTGACCATCTTTACATATCAGACCCCTCCGTGCCTCGGCAAGCACGTTAAGCCGTTGGTCCCAACTGTCATTCATGGATCTTTGACCAAGGTAAGACTAGTAGTCAGACTTTTACGACTACCTATCAGATAGGCAGTCGCTCCATGTAAAGTAATGGTAATTCAGCTGCATCCGGTTAGACTGGCAGCCGACCCCAACATAGTTGGGAAAAGGCTAGACAGATAATGAAGATGTTGATCCCATTGAGAATGCTATTCAGTTCGAAAACCCTTAAATATGACCATACCTTTTCATACATGCTGGTATAAGTAATTACTGGAAAAAAAAAAATTCTCACCGGAATTAGGTCATCATTCAAGTTCCCATACCAACCAAGAAGGAAAACTTACTAAAATACCGTCAAGAAAACAAAGTGTAACATTTCCTGTTTCTAGTTTTTCCTTTACTTCCCCGTTAAACGTGACCAATACCATTTTATTTGACAGCTAGCGCGCTACGGCCAGCGGTCGACAGCCTGTCATTTGTCATACGCGGCTGGTACTCGTATGACGGATTTCAATTACCCCGAGCATTCCCGACGAGACCCGAACCCTCCCGAAGTTCAGAGGAATGGCGGGCGGCTGGTGGACGCACCCTAATAAGAAAGTCGCTCTCATCTAAGATATTATTTTGTAATTTGTGCCACTGACACTTCGGTTAGCAGTGATGATTATTTAACTGATCGGGAAATAAATTTATTGATAATTTCTGTTCGGTTTAATTACAAAACTAGGGAACTTATTTTTGTAAAAAGGTTTCAACAGCTAAGTTGGTGTTAGGTTTTTCTAATGGTCGCATGCGCTAGTGCTGAGCATCCTCTGGTCGGGAAAAGTGTTATTGGGTATATCTGTCTGGAATTTCTCAGTAGCAGCCCGGTTGATGGCAATAAGGGAGAAGATATTACATGTCAATGTGTCCATAGTTGCTGCGGTCTTCGGCGGCCTCTGTTGGCTAATGTCGTGGGTACTAAGTTTGCTTAACAAATATTGAGTAGGTATTATGGGATTGTCTCGTGACGTTCGTTGGCTGATGCCACTGAGTGTAGTTGCTGTGGTTGTAGAATCTATGGTTGTGTGAGTAAATACACTGTATTCACATACGGAGTGTTTGCCTACAGAGCCAGGGCTTTTAGTCTTAGTTTTAACTTAGATTTCGTTTTTATGTTTAACCAAGCAAAGATTCGTCATAAATCCACGAGAACCTACTGCCGACAAATTGCTTTGCAATTTGGCAGGTGATGTGTAAAAATAAAACTATCCCATATTGGATTAAATAAACATTGAAAAAAAAGATGGCCCGTATTGCATGGGACTCAAACATACCTGGCTACGTGTGGGTGTACTATACGTCCAACTCTGCCCACCCTTCGGGAAACAATGCGTGATGTTATTTCATCAGAAAAATATTCAACCCTGAGGCTGAATTAAAATAAACTATGAATCAATCAATACAGCTATCCACCAAATTACGATAACTGACTCGCATATGCAAGATAAAACCATTTAAAAGGCTAATTTATGATCAGAAGCAAGCTTCAATACATCAAATGGAATCTATTTTGGCGTTGGTATACCAATAGACAGATAAAAAACGCTACAGCTGGCCCCACATCAAGAGTTCACGTTTTACACAACAAATCGTAAAAAGAACATTAGCATGGCCCAAATTACGCCGCCATTTTGATTCACAACAGGGTGTCCCGAATATTTTCTTTACACAACAGAAGTAATGACAGTTGCACGGGTCGATCGATCTGGTTCAGTCAGTCCGTGGTTTTGTAACCATGTTTACATACCGTGACCACCCCGTGCCTCAAAAAGCACGGTAAGCCGTTGGCGTCGGCGGTCATTCGTATATTTTTGACAGTCGTTGCGGGTCGTGTGAAGCCCGAAAGTCTGACAACTAGTCTTGCCAAGGTGTAGCGTAAACCTACTAACTGGGTTTTGGAGATCAGATAGGCAGTAGCTCCATTTAAAATACTGGTATTCTATTATACTGGATACCGAACCCTACATATGGCGAGAAGGATAAGGCAGATGACGAATTACAGTGCCCGGGCGTAAAAATTACACAGAGCTTTAGAAAGAGACTGTCACACAGGTAAAAGTGAAAGAGATGACGCTATACAAACATGAAACTTCCGAAAACTTCGCTGTACCATATTTACGGCCGTGTAGTGTATGCTGTTTGTATTGGAGCGTATACAGGGTGCGTAAATGTTTAACGTTGCGTTAAAGTGTCAATAAATCAGTTTGAGTGTTTTGTAGCTTCGTCAATAAAACTAGTCGCGTAGACTAAAGTACCTATCATAAAAATTGTTGTGAAAACATAGTTTTTGGACTAAAGCTACTGGTTGTACCAATCATGCTAAGTGTAATTCTTATAAACCTTCTTAGAGTCAGCGCACACCAAGAGCAGAGCAGAGCATTTTCTGAGACTACTTAAAAATGAATCTTATGACAATATCATACATTGCAAAATTAAATACACGTCCAAACTTTATGCTCGAGCTAGGAAGATGCGTGTTCGAGTATGCGTTCTACATGTGCGAGCGCGTTCGAATCGCCGCGCGCCGCCCGCGCTCAGCGAGATTAACTGCTGGACGTGTAATGGCGTGCTAGCGATAATTACTAAATCCCAATCAACCATATTGAATACGTCAAACTGGCCCGCCTGGCAATCCAGAGCATTTTCAACGGAGCTTGCTCACAGAGGGGAGAGCATGGCGCCTGCATGGTCAAGGAGTCAAAATTTTGCTCGACCATACGCGAGCATTTTGCAGTTCGGTGTACGCTGACCCAATAAGTACCTACTTCTTTTGAACCACCTTCAAAAATAAGGAGGTTATCAAATGTATGTTCGTCCATAACTCCGTCATATATTGACAGATTTGAAAAATTCTTTTTTTTTTCGAAAGGGTTTTATCCCGAAATGGTCCTATTTAAATTTCATATGGACGGATCCATATGATACGTTTCGGAGAAAGACACCGGAACTCTTCAAAAAATGACAGCAAATCAACTGCGGTGGCTGCTATCGCATCAAAATATGCGTTGTTTTGATAATGAAATTTTGAATTGGCGTGGGGTAGGTAGGTACTATAACTAAAAAGTGAATATAAAAACTTCTTCCAAAAAAAAAAACAACCGAGTGCCGGAGAAAGACTACAAAGTAAAAAAAAACTTTAATTTCGGAAGGCGGTGACAAAAAATTAAATACATATCCAAAGTCACCGACTTCCGGAATTAAAGTTATTTTTCACTTTGTAGTGTTTTTCCGGAAGTCGGTTGTTTTTTTTTTTGTTTGGAAAATGGTTTAGATTTTGATTTCAGTACAAGCCGTGTGCCCGATGGGTTTTCCTATCGGCTAAATTTACGAACTTCCATACAAAGTGTCATCTCTATTAAGTAGGTAGTAGACCCGCATTTCGCCAGTTATAATTTCTTTTTGGGTGGGAAGCATCAAATAACTTGTCCCGCTCTGGGTGGAGCAGGAGGGGGGCGTGTCAGAGTTTTACTGACTAAAACCCACCCGCGTTTCCTCAGTTGCCTGTGTGGCTAGGGGCCACGGTATATCTTTCGAACAACCCGCACCCCTGGCAGGCATCGGTCCTCGCGGACCCCATCAGTTGGTGCTGACATCTCTTTGAGGCGCGCGTGGAACACAACGCGCCGTCGTCCCGGGCTTGGTCCAAGTCCCATGTAATAGGGAGCGAGCCTATTGCCACCAACTCACAAGGAGCTCACATACCCTGCGCTTGTGACTACTGGATCCAACGAGGCTGTAATTTAACAACCTCGTCGGGTCCAGTAGCCTATCATAAAAATTGTTGTGAAATTTTAGTTTTTGGACTAAAAGCGAGTTGTTCCCACCACGCTAAGTGTCTTATTACCTGCATAAGTACCTACTTCTTTTGAATTTTATCTCAGTACAAGCAGTGCGACCGATGGGATTCGTATCGGCGAAAATTACGAACTTCCATCTCCTATTCAGCACTAAAAAAAACAACACAAAAACCATTAAAACTAAACTCCTTCTTTACCTACTACTCTCTTCTTGTTACGATGTTGAATTTTTAGCAACATTTTCAGGTTTCTAGACGCACAGGTTTAGGCTGTGCCTTGTCTGTCAGTAAATGATAAATGATAAATGATTTTATTTCTGTAAGTAGGTTTGTACAAACACTTTAACACGTCGATCATATTTTTTTAAAGTAGATGAGGTCGGCGTTTCCTATCTGACTACTCTGAGAAGAAAGGCCGAAACAAACTCAGAGGTCACAGTCTCTTTTAAAGTCCAGACATAATCTTGGCCAGATCATGTGAAGACCATGTGGATCGGTGTCTGAAATGGTCTTTTGAAGAAAGAACCATACAGATTGAGTGGACCTGTCCATTCAGTGCACGCATTTATCAGTAATCATACAGCTCAACTCAGAACTTGAGGAGCTCAACGATTCGACGAACAATACCAAAGACAGGACATTTGGGTGGGCCGCATAAAATACTCAGTGAATGAATGCAAAACATTTTTAGTATAAGTAGAATTCCATCTTTTGATTCACACAATATTGGCAGTAATTTGGCCATAAACGGCTCAATTTATCAGTCGTCGTATCGTGAGACGGATCGGAGGAAATGACGATCCAAATTGCATGCATTCAACCTGAGATATCGTTAGTGATATGTAAATATATACCAATTTACTGAGTGATTTTGAAATCACGACGGCTTGGTTATTCTAAATTGGTAGCTGTGTTACTGTAACTTTGAACACGTGAAAGTAGGTACTACAGTTTCTCAGATCCATGTAGATTTTTGACTAATGAGGCTTTGGCTTATAAGTCGATTCACACGAATTCACTCGCCCCAAATGGAGCAAATTAACACTTTTTAAATAATATATTATTTTATTTATGCGACTCGCACGAAGTTCATTTATTTGTGGGCGAATCGACAACTTCAGAAATACGTCAATTGGCACGTTTTGGATCGAGTTATAAGCTGTTGGCTATCTGTGGCGAGGCCGTAATATCCCTTATATGATTGAAATATGTTGACTTAATATTCCATTTATAAGTATTATTCCAGATAAAATCCTCAGGGCAATGGCTTGAGAAATCATATGGCTGAAGATTACCACTTGGACTCAAATAATTAGGTACATATTCTGCTACAGCTTAGCTTAATAACAATTGCAGAACAGTTTTTGAAGACGCTTAAATCCAGCAATGAAATAGGCTGTATATGATTGCAGTGAATGAGAGAACGTTGTAGGCCTACAGTTTCTATTCTTTATTTTCATTCCTCTAAAGTACCTGGTACTTATTGACAGGCCTGCACTGTCCTCCCATAGATACCTAGTATCACTGTAATTTGAAAACATTATAAAATCCAATTATTTTTAAAAGAGTAACCATGGAGTTTCTTGCCGGCTCTTCTCCATAGGAAGCGACAAATTGGAACCGTGCACCTAGCTTCTGACGTTTCATAAGTGCTCTTGCAGGTTTATGTGAAATAAAATATTTTGATTTGATTTGATTTAAGTCATCAGTCCTACGCCTCTTCTTTGTAGAGGTCTAAATTATCAGGGTCGAAGATAGGCAACAACTTTATTTTGTTACATAAAGACAACTTATAATTACTTCCCAAACAAAAACGACCAGCCCTCGACTTCATATAATTTGATAACTTGAAGTTGAACGTTCCTATTCGAAAGCGAAGCCGTGATATACAAATCCGTACCGTGATTATTCAGATTTATTGCTTTATTATTGTATCTTCTAAAGTCCTTATGAATTATATCCAGAATACATATATAAACTCACGCCTTCGTGCCATGGGGGTGGGCAGAAACTGCAGGGAGCCACCTGCTACGATCCTTACTTATTATTTTTGCTTCGTTTAAGTACCTACGTTCATAAACCTTGGTAATCACACACGCTCGTTGCAAGTACTACCTGACCTGTCTGAAGAACATCAGCAATATGGTCGGTGAGTGGAACAATATTCACAATGTTAAACAAAATATTTTGTTTTTCCTTTTGTTTATTAATATAGTTATAGTATTTAGATACATACATGTACTCGTAACCTTGATTTAATGTAAGTAATGTGTCAACAATAGCACATTATCTATTAATGATAGCTGCACTTGTATAAGTTTTTTCTTTCGCTTCTTTCTAGTTAACCCAGCTTTATCAATGTCGTGAAACTGAGATAATTATCATCATCTAGCTATCACTGTGCAGTGTATGCTAGTAATTTTGACGTAACTGCATTGAACTATTCAGTGATAGTGAGGTGAACATTCATAACTCATGTAAACTAATTATAAGCTGTTGAGTTTCCAAATAAATAAATCAATAAATAAATGGTAATTGTAAGTCTGTCGGGCCATCCCGCTGTGGTGGACATCTACAACATACGAAAACTTCAAAAATCAACAAATGTGGAAAAACACAAAAAGTGAAGTGGCGCCATCTACAATGCCACATGCGAACTACTCTCAAGACTTAACGTCACACCGCAACTACATCAGCTACATCGCGCAAGCAGAGTTTACCGATCTGCATATATACAAACATCCCGACATCAATCGTTGGGCAGTTGCCCACCAGACACAACACACGTCTGGTCGGAGGATCCTCCACTTTTCAATAGAGTATGAGTGAACTTTACTTCGCGCACCGAATTTTCAACTCTCGGTGTTGAATTTAGCATCGAGAATTCAACAGAGTGCATCTCAGCGTATTGAAAATCGAACAGTGTGTTTTTACTGTTCGATTCCCAACTCTCTACGCTAAGCAGTGCGTTGAAGATCAAGAGCACGAAAAAAATCCTTCCGCGATTTTATTACGTCTCTGGGAACGTGGGCTAAATCAAAACCTTTTGATATGCAGCTACACTGTCGCAGTAACACGAACTACACTTCACGCGCTCTCACTCATCATCATCATTATCACTACAGCCGAAAAACGTCCACTGCTGGACATAGGCCTTTCCCAATTTGAGGGGGTTTGCCATAATCGCCACGCTTGGCAGGCGGATTGGCGATCGCAGTATGGTGTTAAAATGCATAGAGAACGCTGCTGCCCATTCTCTAGTAAGAACCTTAGTCGACTCCTACGACACCCACGGGAAAGAATAGGACGGTGCTATTCTTTACGTCCGGTCTCTTACTCGTACCACTTGAATAAAAAACCGACCCGACCGACCGACTCGGTTTTTTATTTCTTTGCTACGCGGCTTGATGTCTCGCTCTCGACAAAGACCGCGCGAAGTATAGTTCGTGTTATCGCGACAATGTAGCCGTACCATTAGTCGCCTTTCACTTATCCTCTTAATACGACTACACCATCAAGGCATTATATTTAAAAAAATTGTCACTACATCTTCTTTTAAACCGTTGCCTTATCACGACATAATGATACCTAGAATGTCACTCATATTTATGCCAAGTGTGTGCGAATTTCTTTTATACGCAAACGTAATACGATGAAAATTTATGGCTTACCCCCGCACTCACAGATGTCAATTAACGTTAATGACCCTTTAACTTTATATTAATTAGGTACTTTAGTGGGCTTGGTTTATCTTTGCAGTGAAATAAATTACCTAAATGTTCAGTTTTATTCTTTTATATTTAAGCTTGTGGCCAGTACCATTTTTAGGTAATCAACTACCTTGAGAACGTATTACCTAGATTAGAAGAACTCCATGTGTTACTCCAGGTTATAAACTATCTGTGAGCCGAATTTCATCTAAAACTATAAAGCCGTTTTTACGCTAATCTGGAACAAACATCCATGAGAACAGAAAAAAATCAAAAAGCTATATTTTCCATCAACCTCGAAGCAATATTCTTTAAAAATACTCAGTGTACAGTTTTGACTTCATCACTATTTTATTTTAATCTAGCTTTTGCCGAATCACTCTGTCTATTGGTGAAAACAGCATGAAAATCCGTTCAGTTGTTTTTGAGTTAATCGCAAACAGACAAAGAGACAGACTCGGCAAGGGATTTAAAATATGTAGTGATTTATAGATTAGCAAACCAGTTTTGTATGGAGATTATGTTACGAGAAGTTTAACAAGTACTGTGCCGATTTTTTTACTATAGATTAGTATCTACGTATTACCATTTTAATGATGCAAAGACTACAATGGAAATGTAACTTCTAATGCAACAATTAGATACACTTTCGACCAAAACTACCTTTATTTCGACCCAGCAGAAACACTTCCATTTTTTATTCAGAGTGCTATAGTAAGTGCCGCACTGGTACTAACGCTGTGGTACTATAAGTAACAGAGTACATCTCGTAAAGGCCGGGGACTACCGGGTGGAAGCTTGTGTATAAATTGTACAGAGTTAGCTGTTCTTAGTAAAGCTCTGTAAGCCTACGTCCAGATTACTAGGCTTTCATATATCACACACTCTCCTCTTTGTCCTAACTACCTAGAATCTTCACAATGTGCCTCGAATTTCTGTTGAGCTGTCAATTCGTCCCCACCGAATTTCGCACCTCCTACTTTTCGAAGAAAATTCTGATAAAAAGATCGGGGATATATCAATCAGGAATTTTCAACGTTTTCTCAGAATCAATTAATTATTTTTGTGTTTTCCGGATCGGAATTGTTGAAAAGAAACATGTATCGTTCGCGAACGGCAGAAGCTGGAATTCGTTTAATAAGATTCAGGAAGCGCTTTGAGAAAGTAATGAAATATTATTGCTGCGCCATTTGGAAATCTATACACCGTGACATTTTGATCGACTTACAAAGGTGGTCCACTCAATGTATCCGACATAAAATACCTCTAGGCGCGATTAAATAATTGTTAAGTACCATTAATTGAGATACTAGGAGCAAAGAAAAATGAATAATACTTTAGAACTATGAAACACCCTGATAATAATGTTTACGTACCAAACGGTAGAAGATACCTACCCATCTTGAGAGTTGAGCAGATCATTCCATCTCCATTACATTCCATCATTCTTTCCTTCTCCGTAACAGGGTTTTTCAAACTACGTCATGCGTCTATTGATTTTTTTATTTTATTTATTCACATGTTCATTTTTTTTTTATAAATGATTAGTAGTAATTGAATACATGAAGTGGGCTGCTATTGTAAGACGATTAAAATGTCACGGTGTATAAATCCAATGCAGAAAAGAAAATACTTAGAAGTCATAGCGCACAGCTATATGAAAACACAGAATCGTTCAAAAGTCAAAATCACAGAAAACTAAATAACATTTGTGTCAAAACATCACAAGTCCGCAACCTCACAAACAATGAAATATTGTAACATTTTGGCAATTGTTCAGGACCTTCCTTGGCTTTTCACAAACAAACGGCCCGAGGTCCCGAGGACCGGGAAGAATAAAGGACCCTTTTCTTGAACTATTATTTTGACAATGAAATTCCGCAAGGAACACCTGATATAATACATCAACTGGTAGAAGGACAAACAATATCAAAGGTAAAGGAATGGCGAAAAAAGGTAACGGAAAATTGTAAGCAATTAAACATGTTAACTAAATATATACCTATTTCAAGGATCATAATGACAATCTCGACCCCAACGAAACTTCAGAGCTTTCTAATATTAAACTTGAAGCAACAAACCCGAAACATAACTCAAATATACACTAGTAAGTACTGAGGCAAACTAGTTTAAGTATATATTAATTCTATGCAAAATAAACAGAACGTTTGCGCGGATCTGTGTAAATACAGAGAGTCTTAAAGAACAACGGATTAAGCCGAAATCCGTCGTAAACGGGAGATTTAACGTCGTGCATCCTGACTACGTGAATCAACGCACATCATAAACTTAGGTACCTACATAATGCTGCTCCGCATATACTAACAATGTCGGTAAATGGGGCTGCCAGTGTCTAGAACACAGCCTTAAACATGGGAGTTAATTTAGAAATTATTTTCTGACTGGGAATAGCTCCATCCTGTACACGGATAGATATGAATACAACAACAAATAGCCAATAAAAGTAAGATGCAGAAAATAAAATGAAACCAATTAAAGCCCATCTTAAAGTAACCGAATTGTTTAATGGAAATCTCATCGTCGTACTAGATTTAGTCTTGTACAAAATTATCTGCTGAGAGCTTTTACTGCTTCATCGGATAGCAACGAGCGCAGATGGCTAATGGCTCTCAACCAACCGATTGAAAAATACTTCCCAATAGCCATAATTGGGGTTACCGAGTTTGAGGACACAACTTTGCTGGGACAGATAAGATTAAAATAAATCAAAACGCCTATTGACATCAGCTATAGGAGTTTTCAAAATGGAATCAATGGATTCCTGAAAATCAAACTTCCCCAGACTTTGAAAACACGCTCCGTTGAATTTTGCAGTCGAAAACAGCAGAAACGGTTTAAAAGAATGTTTGAAATAGGAACGTCTGTTATAACCAACATTCCTGTCTCGAGGAAAAAAGTTCGTATGGTGCTTTATTCCGTCTACATTCCCTTTCTTGATTTTTTACTTACTGATTCTGTTTTGAACCCGAAATGAATATTTCTAATTGGGGAGGATAGGGCAGAGATATAATTTTAATGTTATAAGTCTTCAAGTCACATGAAATTGACTCAGACTTACAAATAAATATGCAGTCAGGCCCAACCGTTCGTTTTTTTTTTATTAACACGCTTTTATTAGCTTCACCTGTATGTTTGTTTGTAAGCATGTTTGTAACCGACTCCTTTGGACTTGATTTTGACCCATTTCAAACGGACTACAAATAATAATTTTAAAAAGCATCCCACGCTTTTTAAAATTATTTTCTACTTTTTTAGTTTGGTTGTTAAAGCGTGTTTTTTTAATCTATCTATTATGTATAGTGCAAACGAAAGGTGCATTAAAAATAAGCAAAAAATATATCTAGGTACTAAGAAATCATTAAAAAAAAACTGAAAAATAACTCTTTTGTAGTTAGCAGATTTGTTTTTTGGGGAATGGCATCTCGCAGTTGTCCTTGAGAGGCCGTGACTGCTTAACCGGACTTTAACAGTTAGCAGAACTAAAAAATAGAAAATAAATAATAGCTGAAAAATCTAAAAAAACACTCTTTTTGAGGTATTTTTATAATCAATTAATATGAAGCACCCCACGCTTTTTTGAAATTATTTTCTGCTTTTTTAGTTTGGTTGTTAAAGCGTGTTTTTTAGATTATTTTATTTATTATTTATAGTGAAAATGAAAGGTGCATTGAAAATAAGCAAAAAGAACTCTATATAACTAACGTATCTAGGTACTAAGAAACCAATTAAAAAAAAAAAACTTTACAAATTTCTCCATTACCAAAAACCACTTATTTCAATTCCCGGCGACTCCACCACTTTAGTATGGCAACCCTGAACGTACACACGGATTGTGTTGCCAGCAATCCGTCGGGTTGCCGACGAAGGCAAGGATTAGCTACCAATTACACCTCTCAGCTAGCTTTGTGCCGTAACGTGTCACCATGACTTGTGCACTTTAAACGTGTTATGAATTCTGAAAATTTTCGGTAAGTTTTCGTTTTGGTACGATTTTCCAGATACGGTTTTGTGGTTGAGATGATTTTAGGTCGTTTATTGTATTAGAAGCTTTTTAAGGCCTGCATATGTATTTAATGTAAAAGTCAGTCTTAATATTTGACTCTTCATAGCCAAAACTCTTCATCATCATCATCATTTCAGCAGAAAGACGTCCATAGTTGGACACAGGCTTCCCCGAAGCACCGCCAGTTCAACCGGTTCTGTACTTCTCGCATCCAGCGGATTTCTGCTGTATTTACCAGGTCATCGGTCCACCTTGTGGAAGGCCTACCGACACTACGTCTTTCAGAATGTTTCGGCTCTATCGGCCATCTATTCTGCGAGCAATGTGCCCGCCCACTGCCACTGTCGAAGCTCTATTTTTGACAGCAAACATCAGTCAAAATCCTTTTGGCAATGACTAACTCTTGTTTAGAAACCTATTGGATTGGTACGCTTTATTTGTAACCATTTTGTACCCACATAAAACTAAGGCCTTGCGTATTAACCTGATATAAAAGAAAACGCAGGCTTTGGGTGAAATTAGTTAAAATTACAATTGCCCCTTAACATTTTTGAGCGTAACATAATACACAGGGTGTATACGTGGCTGTTTGAAAAGAAATCATTGTCACTTGAGACAGCTTTTAGTGGCCAAAAGGACTGTTGAAACAACGGTATGCAAGCTTGCATCGATAAACCATACCAGAGGGACACACAAATAGCCCCGATATTAACCAATGCAACGTACGCCCAAATACACATCATTTAGGTAATCCGGCTTACACAACTACCTATAATGATGGTCCAAATTAATCTAGTAATATAATCATCGGTTAGCCTAAACTCGCGTGTAAACAAAACCTAGCACATTGCGGTAACCAGACTAATCCTAGATTATACAGATGATTGGCCACAGGTCTGCTTTTGGTAGGTTCCGTGATACCCAATTATCTGACTGTTTAGCACAATTTTAGTACCTATTTATACTAATCAACCGCGAATGCATGTTTAATCATTTATTAGTTCGGTGGTTTTGAGATTGTTGCGTTATTTATATGGTTAGGTATTGACAATCTATTAGGGACTGCGATGAGTTATTTTTATTATAAGGGGCATTATGGCTAAGTTATAACAGCTGCATAGGTCGATCGAAAACCTAGATAACGTACGCTTGCCGCGGTTGGTCCGTGGATGGGTGACCATCTTTACATTCCGATACCGACCTCCGTGCCTTGGTACGCACGCTAAGCCGTGGGTCCAGGCTATCATTCAAAACAGTCGTTACTGGTCAAAAGCCCGGAAACGTGACAACCTGTCTTACCGAGACCCTCAAAAATACGATTTATTCTATAAAATATTTATAAAGTATTTCCGCTTATGAATTAGATATAAAGTATTTGGTGCGATTGCAATAACTATTTAGATTTATACGCTTACCGTCTATGCCCACTGTTAGGTACAAATCTAGTTTAAACTAAAATATTATTTCAGAAACGTTACCATTCTCACTCCACAATGTAACACATTGGCACAGATCCATAATAAATAGCTCGCAACAAAATCATAAAACCTAACTTTAATAGAATAACTTTCAAAGATTTTAATAGGCTAGTGCTCAGGGCTTGGGATACACATCCCAACCTTACCTTCATACATAACTAAGCACTGACTTAAAATGCCTGAGAAAGTCTTCGATGACAACAAAATGCAACTTAACGCTTTCAAAATATAAGTAGGCATATAAAGAGTTTTAACTTCTCATTTGTTTATTTGCTTAATTATTGGTCACTAACTTGTACTTCAATACTTTTTTTAACGGATGCATAAACTTTGTAAAAATCAATATTTTTTTATAATTTTCAGTAGAACAATAATTCAAGTTGTTGTTTAATCTATGTGTATTAGCAGCTCTTTAATTCTTATCCGTCAGCTACCCTAAACTGTCAAATTTTCCCAATTGAACATGAACCCTAAGTTTATATGATAAAGTTGAAAATCTATCAAAGAAATTTGACAGATTAGGGTAGCTTGGTGTGCTGGCGTCTGTACAAGAATGTAAAGTAAGGTAACAAAAAACATCAATTATTATAACACAAAACATATATTTGGTATTACTTACTTGCTTTTATTATTTGTATAATTATGTAGGTTTATTTTTCTGAACGGCCATTAGTTCTGCCAAGACCCATTTCAAGGTTATCGATTAACTACCGGATACCCTGTATAAATACATACATACCGGTTCAAATATTAACCCTCCTTTTGGCTTCGACGCAGCCGAGTAAATAATAATATGCGTTCGCACTCTGGTATCACAGGCGTGATATTATATTTATTTTCTACGAAACTAACTTCCATTACTAGCAAGTCCAACTTGAGGTCAGCCCTGACCGCTTAAATCCAAGCATAAGAGAGATTTGCCGCCGCCATGATGTTTCTAATTGCAGACTAATCCGAGCTCACCATGAAAGCCGCGGCCCGACCACTGCGATGGGCCACGATGCAACTAAAGTTGTGTTTACATGCTACAGTTGAACTAATTGAATAGAAGCGGTGTTTCTGCGTGTTTTTGGGACTTATACAAGTAACCACTTGACCCAATTGACCTACGCTTTTGATATGTGTACATGGGGTCAAAATAAATTATCTGGAAATACTTTACCTAACACGTGGGTAAAGTATTTCCAGCAAATATATCGATATCGAAAACAAACAAAAAAAACATTTTTTTTTTCATCATTCGATAGGCGAAGGTCAATGCCCGTAATCTATCAGCTGTTTTTGTAAGTTTTCGTGGAACTTAGTTCTTTTTTACGTTAATTTCCAAAAACCTTAACTTAACAGTCATCTTGATGCCTTAACGTCAGGGACTTCCATATCTATACACCTTAAGGACTATTTTTGCTTGCAGCGCTCGGCTGGGGCGGTAGGGGGCGGTTAAAAGATGTGGTCATCGTGTTCACGTGATTTTGCTTTCAAACTGTATAGATATGGATTACATGTCACAGAGTCATGTGAAGTGTTGAACAAAATTGGAGTAATAAAAAAAAAATTTTTTTGGTTCATTGGTTTTCGATACTTATCAATACGCGTTGGTACTACCATCTACCTACTTATCTATACAAGGTCTACGTATGTAGGTATGTATTGATTACATATGTAAATTGTATACTACTGACTGCCCGCAATATTGCCTCTCCTGCCTTTTCGTTCATTCTGCCTTTAATCCATCCAAATATTGTCTATAAAATATCGCTTTTAGCGATTAGTCCGCCCATTGTCACCCTATGTGAAAGTTATTTCCGTAGTTTTGTTTATATCCGTAATTTGTATGGTGGACATAATAAAAAGTATTCTATCTATCTAAGCTACCTCAAGGCTTATGTCTGGGCACGACTCGATTGCGGCGGTGAGTCCCCTCTTTGAGGAGTGGCTTGAGAGGCGGCACAGCGTCCTCACCTTCCACCTGACTCAGGCCCTCACCGGACACGGTTGTTTCGGGAGGTTCCTGTTTCGGATAAGGTGGGAGGAAACGCCCGGGTGTTTCCACTGCGAAGATCGCCCTGAAGACACGGTGGAGCATAGGGTGGAGTTCTGCCCGGCTTGGGCGGAGCACCGCCGTGTCTTTGTGGAGGCGATCGGCGGCGGCGATCTCTCGCGTCCGGCCCTGGTCCAAGCTATGGTTCGGAGCGAGAGTGCATGGGTAGCCGTCGCCTCCTTCTGCAAAGCAGTGATACTCGCGAAGAGGGAGGCGGCACACGTGAGGGAGAGGCAGTATATGCACGGTGTTAGCCTAGGTAGGAGACGCCCTGGGCGTCGGGAATCCCAGGCTGATTCCCGGCCACCGTGGGCACGGGCTTGCGGACGGCGAGTAATGGGTAGCTCGCTGTCCGGTAAGGACCAAGCCCAGAACGACAGCGCGTTGTGTTCCACGCGCTTCTCAAAGAGATGTCAGCAACAACAGAAGGGGCCCGCAAGGGCCGATGCCTGCCAGGGGTGCGGGTTGTTCGAAAGAGATACCGCGGCCCCTGGCACACAGGCAACTGAGGGAACACGGGTGGGTTTTAGTCAGTAAAAGTCTGACACATCCTCCTGCTCCACCCAGTTCGGGAGAAGTTATTTGATAATTTCCCACCTTCTTAAAAAAAAAAGGCTTATGTAAATTCCTGTTGAAAGTCTTCGAAGAAAAACGAAAGTCTTTGAAAGCGACTGTCACTTGTCTAAGCCAACACAATGACAAACTGCAACAAACGACAATGTACGCAACAACGCGCACATTTCTATGTTACTAGATTTTTCGTTACTGACAACCAAATCCCACCGCATTTTTGTGCTTTCGCTCTACCTATTGGTAACTATCGCCGATCGGGATCAACTGCTTTTAGACAGACACTCATAATTTCCGAAACAACAGGGATTGAATAGTAAGGAAGTTACAAATCAAAGAGTAACAATAATAGTGTAACTTTGAACTAGTTGCTGTTATTTTGATCTAGCTATCACTTCAAAATACTATTTGAAGCAGTTCATAACGAATGCTTCATGAGACGTAATAGTTTAATTTAATTATGATCAAATAACTGGTGAAATGTGGGAGTACAAGAGGTGCACCTCTGTCTAACCCTTCATCAATACAGGCGTGATGTTATGTTATTATGAAATCCTAAAGATGGTCACCCATCCGCGGACCAACCGCGCCAAGCGTAGCTTAACCTGATCGATCATCCCGTGTGGCTGATATTACTTAGCCACAAGCGTCTTTTTTAATCCTCCTACCAATATTACAAATGCGAAAGTAAGTAAAGGAAGTTTGTTTGTTTGTTACGTTTTGTCAACCGTATTTGGATGAAATCTTGCACACAGATAGAACATGACCTGGATAAGGATAAAGGCTACTTTTCATCCTGCATCGCATCAGACCTTCGTCCCGATCAACACCTAGTAAAACATAATTTTGACCGACTAACCGCTCAGCATAATTTCTGAAGGCGAAATCTTATTTCGAAAACAGAATTTCTTTAAAACATCTACGTAATGGGTATTTACTTCTTGGAAATGCAAAATGAGTAGATTTTCTCATGATTGTGGTTTCTTGGAAGGATTTAGATGATTCTTTAAGATCATCCCTAATACGAACAGATAGGTTCATAGGTATTTAACAAAGATTTTTTTAGCCAAGATGTGAAAATGGTTTTAAGAAATAAACATGTCCATTGCTTCCAAAAGTTCATATATCGCTAGTGATTTTAAAGTTACGACCTCATCGATACAAAAAAGAATCAAATCAAATCAAATCTATTTATTGCATTCATGTGTACATTTCGTTGTTTTACATTTAAGTAAGTAAGTTCCAACATGAAACCCGGTTAGGGCACGGCAACATAATAATAATTTTAACATAATAAAAATAATCATAATTATTAGTTTTTTTTGGTGTTATTACATGACTGTAGTATATACGTATTTTCGAGGTATTCCTCGTAGCGCTCCCGTTTTGAAACGCTCCCATCTAAGCGCTCCCGTTTTGTTCCTCCAAGCGCTCCCAAAAGGAGCGCTTCGAGGAACGATTAAAAATATTAAAATTCATTTCCTCAAAGCGCTCCCACGTTTAAAAATAGGGAAAAGCATGAAGTAATGAATTATATCGATAATTTTTAAAAACTCATGTGTGCATCATCGACATCGAAGTTGCTTAACCAAATTACGAAATTGAGAGAATAATATCTTTTTGCTTTCGGCACTCTTATGTGTATACAAGGACCAATGTTATTGTGTAGGTATTCAAAGAGGATGTTATAAATAAAACGCATAGATATACTTAATATAAATTATATACGTATAATAATCACATTGCAGTAGACCTACATAATAATTACATTAGTACTTTGTGTGTACCATTGGCGACGGGGTGTGGACGAACGGGAATAACCCCAGGCGACTAGCTCCACGAAGAGCAGCCCTGCGATTGCTGTGGGATCGCTCGGTGCGAAGCAATTACAACTACGCTTGAGTATTCAAGCACATTTAAGCATGCAGTGGTTGCTGACGCGACGGAGTAGGCTAATATAGCAGTAGGTTTTATAAATTTTCTATGGAGTGAAGTATCTGTACGTAATCTGTGCTAGAGCATAGATTAATGTGACTCTAAAGGGCAAGGCATCAAATAAAATATACATATTTTATATTAATTACTTACTTGCACATCTGTTAGACATTTCCCAAACAAACGCTTAACTCCAAAACTTTTATTTCTTTTATTATAAAGTCCAGTTTTAATATTTTCAAACTTTGGTATTTGATTTGTCAAATTAATTCCCTGGTCTAATAAACAATTAAGTTTTCTTTTATAAACCTCAGGGAGAGGGTCTAAGGTGGACATGGCTTCTTGGTGAATATCCTCCACTACTTCTCGCACAAATTGTGATGCCTCATTACGCCGACAAGAATGTTCGTTCTTTTTTAAAATATCTTCATATTTATTAAGAGTTAGGAAGGCACCACACGTCTTTATTGTACACCGCCACACACTGTTCCCATTCTTATTAACTTTTATAGGTCTGTATATATAATTATCACATAACAACACTTTCTTTCCTTTTTTACTTTGGACGTATTTAATTAGCACGTTTCCAGTACTTGGTCCAGCAATTGGTTCCATGCTCACACAATTATTTCACAAACTTTATTAGTAAACAAACTTGCTTCCGTGACACATTCGCGCAACTTGCGATAACAACAAAACGCAATTTTACGTAAACACAAGTTCGGGCAATGCTCGGCTGGGTTCGTGTGAATTCGTTAAACGCGACTCTCTAGGATACAATGGGGAGGCGGGGTTACGGTTTGTATGTGTGTGTGCAGGACTCACACGCCGCGCGCGCCGCATCTTTAACTCTTAGTTAAGAAGTTAGTATCGCTATTTTTGGCAAAAATTAATTATAAAATTGTTTTAACCATTTTATCAATCGCATAGGTAGCATCACCGTTGAGCGCAATACGTTACTAGATCCCGGCTCAGAGCAGGTGATTTTAGTCAGTAGGTGGTTTTAGTCAGCAAGAGTCTGACACTCTCTCGCCCCGCCTAGGACAAGGAAAGTCATTTCTACCATTGACGTAAACGATAGACACCTCATTGCCTTATTTCTACGAAAAACTTCCGAAAAAAAACATTGAGGTGTGCGGGGAAGGGGGTAGTAATGGGAAACATAATGGAGAGAAAACATAAGCTTTCTAAACAACAAAAAAATATGAATAGGTACATATGTCGGTAGATTATATTCATCTATTTGGTGGACTAAAGGATTTACAATAAAACAAAAAAAAAAAATTACCAAACCCGTGCGAAGCCGGGACGGGCCGCTAGTTGTATATTAGAACAATGTGTTCTACTTATTATCGATAATTTCAGTTAGAATAGTCCCATCTCTATCCGAAAGTTAATCATGGGAGCGCTTCGAGGAAATAAATTTTAATATTTTTAATCGTTCCTCGAAGCGCTCTTTTTACGGAGCGCTTGGAGGAACAAAACAGGAGCGCTTAGATGGGAGCGTTTCAAAACGGGAGCGCTACGAGGAATACCTCGTATTTTCTAATATTGAATAACTAACGCAAATACAAAAAACGCTGCAAAGTGAAAAATAACTATATTTTTTTGGGAATTATCTTTTTATTTTCCGTTTCGGTTGTGGTACCTACCCCACACAATTTATATTATACCTGCACTAAATGAGTAAATAACTATGACAGGAAATTAATGACATCATCAACGTAAACTAAGCGGAAAACACGCGTATTATTGAAGCTAACTCAAAACCCACAAATCAGAACTTGACCAAATTTACATAGGACTATTCGTAAGTATACTCTTACAAATGAACGAAGAATTTTTCAAATCGGTTTAAAAATGACGGAGTTCTGAGGTAACAAACATAGAATAGACAGTGGTGGTCATTTAATTAAGAACGCTAATTTGAAGGGAAAATTTTTTCAAACTAACAAGTGTAACTAATTGCATGTATTTTTTTGTATTTCTCTCGGTATCGCAAAACTTTTCCATACTAGCGGTACATAAGTTAATACACATGATTGGCTAAAAAATATATAGATAAACTTTATACATTCGATCCGAACCTAGTATTACTACTTACTGGCTGTTTACATAGATAAGAACGCTGAATAGTTTTTTTTATTCAAATTTAAATAGAACACACTCTGTGGTTTTAGGTCCACTATTCGTATAATTTTGGCGCTATTTAGTGCTATAAAAATGTTAAGGTGATTGCTTCATATGCAAACAATGGGGAAAAATAAAAGTTGTGATAAATCTACAAGGGAAGTAATATTCAAACTTCACGAGAAGAATCGGTCACATAAAAAGATAGCCAACCATCTGCAATGCTCAAAAACGATGGTTTTGCAAGCTGAGAAGCATTTTGCCACGTATCAAAATACTTCAAATCTTTCCGCGTGTATAAAGTCATCTCGTTGAGATGATCCAAATATCGTTCGTTTGGCAAAACAATAGTTATTCGTTATGCAAGACTGCAAAGTTGTTTTTTGGCGAGAGTACTTGTATTGAAAGATGAACGTAGCGAGGCTTTCAAAGGTACGAGACGCAGAATGCCTTTGCTGCCGAGCGAAACACAATTTTTCACCTCACTGCAGCGAGGAAAATGCTAGGTGCAAGAAAAACAGCCATAATAATTAAATCAGTGTAGTTCAATGATGTTTTGGGGAGGCCTATGTCCATTTGCCTATGATGATGAGTTCAATGAAGTATGTTAGCATTGCATTATAGTCTTGGAAAACGTTTTCATGCCTTTAGAATGTTTCCATGCACTGTACAAATTATTGTACGCTTGTATGTTCTTTTTGTGTGATTTTTCCGGAAGATAACTCGATTCGACATTCGATTATGTACTTTACTCTGTAGGTGTTAAATTTATATCTTTATCGGTGCTGGAGTCGTTCTGATTTTATGACTTCTTACGATTTTATCAAAAAACCAACAAAAATTATGGAAAGTGAATTGAATAGAGACGATTTTTTAATGCAGCCTTCGTGCTAGCCAGAGTTGGGGCACTGACGTGAAATAAGTATTAATGCATTTTCAGTGGACTGGCGATATAGAAAACTTTGAATAGAAAGGTTCGAATTTCAAAAATTCTTTCCACGCTAGCGGATAAAATGCACTTTTGCACACAGATTTCAAATGACAAACAGAATGTTTCCGAGGTTCTGAAGTAAAAAATATTAATTTTCTGACGAGACAAAAAATAAACAGGGTATGTTCTGATGGTAAACGACAGTACGACGCCCTCCGAATAAAGCTTTTGACCCTAAGTACACAAAAAAGACATTAAAGCATGGTGGGGTAATTTGGAAATTTGGAGGTGCTTTTCTGGACATGATGTTGGACCTGTTAAGCTGATAGAAAGAAACATGGATCAATTCCAATACAAATATATACTGGAAGAAACAATGTTACCTTATGTTGAAGACGTGCTTCCGGTTATTTCGACATTCAAGCACGACAATGATCCAAAGCATACTGCACGCACCGTTAAGGAATTTCTCAAATGACAATCAGTTTCTGCCTTAGATTGGCCAGCTAACAGCCCAGATCTAAACCCAAAAGAGCATCTTTGGTGCGAAATCAAGAAAAAGGTTTCAAATCGACAGTGTGGCAATTTAAGAGAGCTGTACGACGTTAGAAGAATGGAACTCTATCTCTCTTGCGAAATGTCAAATATTGATAGAGTCAATGCCTCGCCGGTGTAAAGCAGTAGATAATTAAAAGCTGTGAACATGCTACTAACTATTAATTTTAGTTTAACATGTATTAAATTGCTTTTTTCTTTACGCACTTCACATTAACGTGTTTTTTTTTAATCCAAGTTTAATAAATCGTTCTCAATTATTTGTCCAGCTTTATTACTATTTGAATTTGAGACTATAGAGAACATATAAAATTTGTAAAAAATTAGACAGCGATTTAATTTTATATTCCTAATCCCGTTTGCTCTATTCATGTAGCTATTTCATAACATAATTAGTTACTTCTAAGAAGGAACACATAACTACACATGACATGATTTAGATAAAAAAAATCTGGAACATCAAATTGTTCTTAATTATATGACCACAACTGTATATACAACCGAATTGAGTACCTCGTCATTTTGTTGAAGTCGGTTGAAAAGCACAACGCACACATACAAACATCCAGAGACATTAAAACCAGCACACGATTCCCATTCGCCTCAAAGCCATCTGCAGTCCATACACTAACCATTACGGGATTTCTGTCAATACATTAGAAATCCAATCAAACATACGGCACAGCCGGTCGTAATCTGCCTGAGAAAGACATCAAAAGCGATTGTCCATGTGACTTTGACGTCACGGCCCAGCAACCAAAACTGGCCTGGCCTGGCCACGTATTTCGGTATTATTGCAAAACGGAGTATTGGCTCCGTCTAGTTATTCAGGACTACACCAAACATCTTCGTTGGCTTTAATCCAGGGGCCATGTTGGGGAGTTAAAGCTACTGGATGGTGCAATGGCTTAAAATTGTTAAAGCTGTTTGTACACACGGCTACACATCAAGCTATACATTTCCAGTTTACGCTAATCTCGCACTGTAGGAAAATCCTATACAATGCGAGGTCAGCTTATACTGGAAATGTATAGCTTGATGTGTAGCCGTGTGTAACTATTCTTCTTTGAACTCAGCCCGAGTTCAAAGAAGAATAGTTACAAATAGACCGAGTGAAAAAGCAATACTATTAGAGGTACCATATATTTTTTATTTTTAATAGTCTTCAAAAAAGTTTGTCTCTCAATTCGTTTGTTTTTTTTAATGTTTGTTACCTGAGTAGTTAAGTTCTGATTAGTGTTTTTTGAGGTAGCTAAACGTAATTCCACGATACGTATTTCCACTTATTGTATGCAGACGATGTTTTACACCTGTCACTATTACTTTTTTAGCAAGTGAAGGTATACGAATTTGTGTCCACTTCTAAAAACTGAAACAAAAAGTTTTTTTCTGGTTTTTGTTTATCTGATTAAATAAGAACAACCAACAGCTACATTATTCAATATGACAAACAGAGAGACAAAAGTAACTTAAATAATAATGTAGCTCATAGCGCTGTGAGCAGATTACCATGAATAAAAAAGGGTTTAAAGTCACTAGGAGGTGAACTATGAGCGTGGAATATCATGTACGTAAATCACCGTAACATTATGAAGATCGTCAGTTTATAATCTATCTTGGGAGATTACAAAGTATCGAAACATTGTGAACTGCAGAAACCATTTACAATTTAACGCACTGTTTTTCGATAGTTTATAATCTGTCCGTGGCTAGGGACAACAGATGACAGGATTTTTTCTGATATGTCCGCAATTTCAGCTGTCTGTCAGGGAAACAGGGAAAATTGAAAATTATCAGGAATTAAAAAAAGAGAAAAATATAAGAAATCCTACTTATATTATAAATGTGAAAGTTTTTGAGGATGTGATTTTTGAAATGGCTGAACGGATTTGGTTGAAATTTGGCACATTGATAGTTTATAACCTGGATTAACATATAGGATTTCTACATATAGATCACATACACAACATATAGATCTTTTTATCCCGGTAATACGTTCCCGCGGCCCCTTGCGGCGTCCCACACCCCACCACACCACACTGCATCTCAAACGCATACATTCAAGCTTACCAGCGAGTTTTTAAAATAAGATACTTTTGTTGCCGAAATGTCAGGAAATGTATTGCAAAGAGCTTTTTCCAGGAAATCTTTCGGCGCTATTACTAAATAGCCAAGTAACTGCCATTAACTTAGAAGTAGCGCTGGTCGGTCGCTGCCGCGGCATCGCTCGCTTCGCTCGCTCGGCTCGCGCGCGGTAGGTCGCAGTTCTAACCTTACCTAACCTATTTATATTGTAAGCAGTATGGTGCAGTTTACAATTTATCGACAGTTTATAATCTCACGAGATAGATTACAAACTAACGGTGTTCACAATCATATGGTGACATATACACGTGTATCAACCAACACACGTGCTATTAATGTATTTTTTATTCAAAGTTGTAGAAAGACCCATTTATTATCCAATTATATCCAAGTAGTACGTAGGTAGTAATTTACCATATCGAAACAATGGAAGACTATATGATACGAAAAAAGTATGGTTGTTACCATGCCCAATTCCAAATGTAACCTGTATTATAATTTCTAAAATTGTTCGTTGTTAACTAAACACAAAAATTATGTAGAATAATAAACTGATTTTGTTAAGAATATTATGATAATTTTACAATCTATTTTATTAATAGCTTTCAAATTAAACTGGTATTTTTGCGCCTGGGCTAAATTTACATAACATTTTTTATCGGCAATTTGTAACGTTTGTGATCACAAATGGCTAATCAAGTAAAATATTACATCAACTAGTAGTAGGTATTTCCATAAACAGTGACTCATTTGTGATTAATTTGCTATTTGGCAAGGGAGAAGTATCACTTTTTATATTTTCTCCTTATCTATCACATCATGACATTCGTGGGTGCTTCCCATAGTAAAATGACGATATCAAATTCAAACGTTGCTTAAAGTTCAGACACGTTTAAACGTCTAAAAAATATTGTATTTAAGGGGGAGGTGCTAAGGAAGCCCGCGAAATTCAAATTACTTAGGTTTTTTGCAACTTGCAGGTCAATTTCAGGTTTCATGTGAACAAATTGATGTTTGAAATACAAATTGCCAAAAACCGTAAGAAAAGGCGCTTCCCCCTTAATCAACGTTTATAAATAAATCCCTTATCTGTGAATACATAAACCGTGCCATTGAAACGAAATAAGAAGATTAAGTGTCAATAATTCGCCACACAAAAATTTAATTAAAAACCTTTTTAAAACAAGCTTTTAATTTGAAACCGTGAATTTTTTAGACTTTTAAGTATTTTTACACCTTTTGGTGATTTTTTATCATGTCTTAATATTATATAAATGCATTGTCTTCGAAACAAATTCAATATGTGGAATTTTAACTCCGTAGGACAAGAGGAAGTGGCTTTATTTCGCCTAGCAAGATTTGACCCGAACAAACATTCATACAAACATAGCTATTTAAATAAAAGCTAGTAAAAACCAACTACGCTACGTATTGGGGGACTGTCATATGTAATTTTGACATTCAAAAAGTACTGACTCTCAGTTTGAATAAATGACTTTTGATTCTGATTGTTTTGCAACCCCTTTCCCATTCCTTCCACAGATTCTACATCCATGTTGTATGGCTCTCTTGCAATTAGTTTCCGCTCAAAGCACGTCTGCCGCAGACCGAAGTCTATGATCCAAGCTAAACCAACGGAAAACAGATTTCCTGTATAAGTAAATCGCCGACAAAGTAAAGAAATGATTCATAAGCTGATTCCGCTGAATATTCTGATGAACGAAATAATTATTTACTAACCAGTAAAATAACTCGGTCAGATTTGGATGTTTATAGAGCGGTTGGAAATAGACGATTTTTTGCAAATTTGTAGTGTTATGTTGATTTGTTGAACATTGTTGCTGAGTATCTATGTGATACAATGTCAAAGACTATGTTCATAAAATAAGCCTTTAAGTCTATAATATTTTAAAGTGCGCTTTAAGTTTATCTAACACTTATTATTCGACTCGTACGAAATAACTTGCCCGAATTGGGCGAATCGTCACTTTGAAATCCTACTCAAAGTGAATGTTTGGATGTTTAGATGTTTGGATGTTTGTTACTAAATCACGCAAAAACGTTTAGATGACATTTGGCACACAGATAGATTATAATCTGGATTCCCATTTTTTCTTGAATTTGAGCGTTTGACTCGAGAATTGATGAGTGACTATGGTTTAAATATAGCCAAAAAAAAATAAATTAAATGTCCGCGAAAATTTCATTATTTGTCTGGAGAACACCCTAAAAAATATTTGAATTTTTCGTCAAATACGTCAGTAAAAACCTTGTCTCGGCAAAGTATGTTTACTTTTGATGCTTTGTTACATGGAACATATAATAGTTTAGTAATTTATAAAAATGTACGTGGTGGGACTGTACCTTGTTATTTGGAATGATTAAATCATTTTTTTATGTTTCATACAGTAATACACCAAAAATAATTCCGTAAAACAAAGAATTAATGATAATTTTTCGTCTGAAATTATATTTTTTTTCTATGTATGTTGAATCGAAATTCAAACAAAAAGTATATAATAATTAAGGTTACTAAGTCAACTTGCTTGAAAAAAAAAACAGTCTATTTAATAATTATTATTTATTTATTTCAGACAACATGATTCATTTTGTTAGTAAAAATAGTGCTTAAAACTATGTTCGTTCACACATAAACGCATACAATTTTGAAAAAAGGGACAGTCATACATAACCGCAATCATACTCAGGACGCTGTTGCTACTCTTCCGCACTCTTTGCAGCAAAGACGCCGCATTCATTTAAAAGTAACATAATATTTTTAAACAATTGTTGAAGGCAACGCTATGAATCAGGAATAAATCTCCGGAGGCGTGGGCTTTAGCTTTAAGTCCGCGCTCGTTTGTTCCTGGGCGTCCGAATCATAACGGTTAGCATGTGTGAGTAGCGTACTTCGCTAGCCACACACGCGCGATCAGCTACCACGCGCCATTAAATTGACCTAAAACTGAATACTTCAATTTGTAATAACCCTCTTAACACATAGGATACTTTCTATCCCGGTACTACATTCCCGTGGGACAATTTTCGACCTTCACGCGGCGAAGTCGCTGGCAAAAGCTAGTAAAATAATAATTATTTTCTATATTTTCTATAATCAAGTTCTTAATTTGTTTGTGGTGTTTCTAAACTTAAGTTATTTTATTTGTGGGAAAATCGACAATTCCAGAAATACGTATCATGCAATTTGCACGTTTTGAATAAAACAAAGGGTTAAGGAAAAAACTTACGTAAAATACAAAACGTGCCAATTATCTAATAAATTTTTCGGCAATTGTTGATTCGCAGCCAAATAATTTAAATTCGAGTCGCCTATACAAAATATTATATTATTTAAGAGAGAGGAATCGGGCAAGTTCACTCGTGCGAATCGACTAATAAGCCAATATCTCAATGTCCAATGAAGAACATGCTAAGTATTATTAAGCTTTTACATCCGAAAAGTACACGCGTATTGTCTGAACCTAGCCTTATGTATTCAGTCTTTGATCTTAGTTATGAGAAAAGCCAGTTCCAATACTTGCATAAGACAATAAATATTGAATTCGACATTTATGTGCATTGTCAGACGTTGGGCCCAGCTATGCACTTGACCGAATGCTCAGAGTAAATGTCAAAACAAGATGTTAGATCAACGTGTTTAGAATAGAATTAGCGTCGTATTTTAGGTGAATTTTACAATTTCTGTGTTTGGTGGAAAATGCAAAAGAAAATAAGGATCTATTTTCTGTCATCCACTATTTCGTTTTACTCGTATACAAGGGTAGGGAAATCGACGAGTAACGTGCTACCATGGATTCACAGTACATAATTCTGAACCCTGCGTTGAAATTTCACGTCGGTTATTAAAAAAAATCCTGTTCCATACATTCTGACAACCGTAAGCACCGTAAACGGTGCACTTTTCTATGAAAACACTTTATTTTTTAATACAAAAAAAAATCTAGGTACTTGAGAGAGTCTGGATTCATGAGCTGAATTCATAGTTTCAGTTTGCGCATCGATGCCCAGTGACCTTGCATAATGATAGTGCGGTTCACTTTGCTTTAAGTTATATCGAAAAAGGGCCATAGATCCTATCCTAAATAAGTTCCCCTAAAACCTGAACGAAATAAGTCCGACGTTTAATTTAACTGTACAGATGTTCCTGCTTTATAAAGCTTAAATGTTGATTCTAAATGAACATCAAAAACGTATTCCCTCGTAAATGAACTCTGAATGAATGGGACCTCACTTCTGAGTGAAGATAAACGCACTTCACTCGGTTAATGTAATGAAATTTCATGGAATTCAGGGAATTTGGTGTAAAATGAACTGGCTGAAAGAAGCTTCCTGTAATATGTGAGGTTTTGTAAAGAAATCGAGGACTTTCCTTAGAAGCATGCTTGTGTTATGGAAGAGGGTTCTTGCTATATTTTTAATGATAATGATAAATTAGTTATTTCTGTAAGTCGTTTTCTACAAACACTTTTACATGTCAATCATATTTTTTAAACTAGATGAGGTCGGCGTTTATTATCCTACTACTCTAAGAAAGGCCGAAACAAACTCAGAGGTCACAGTCTCTTTTAAAGTCCAGACATAATCTTGGTCAAGTCATGGGAAGATAAGCTATATTTTTAAGTTTGATTATATAGTCTTTATCGGTTTTATTATAAAACAAGGTTTTTCTTCAGGTCTGATTTAAAACATCGACCCTGTGTAATAAATAAGGTCCCAATATGTTTCAAAGCAGTTATTTTTACAAAACTAACATCTTAGTCTGACGCTAAGTTGTCATTTTTGTATTAAGAACTTTACCCAAATCGAGATAAAGTTGGAAATGCAGAAACTGGCTCAGAGCTTTAGGCTAAAACTAAAGCTAGACAGCCGTTTGTAACAAGAAGTTATCAATTTTAAATACGTCGCTAATTTTGCAGTTTAGAAATAGTTAAGGAAAGAATTTATGGTTTTTGATTTTAGATAATTACTCTTCTTTTTAAGTGTTTATCGTCGGTACAAGTATCTTTATTTACATTAAAATGCTTATACATAAACAATATTACAGTTCATTTTTGACATTAGGTACTAAATTAATTACTTATTTTGATAAGCTTCAATAAGCAATAAAAAAAAGCTAACTTAGCACTAATTACAAAGAAAATAAAGCAAGAAAAATTGTTAATTCTCCACCAATAAAACAACACCCACAATACAAAAAAAGAGACGTAAAATACACACATAATTAATAGTTAAAACTCGTATTCAACCAATTAAAGTTTGTATCTTTGTCCACTGCTTGATGGTAGGGCCTGGATCAAAGACTATAAACCCAACTGTAGGGTAATGCTTTTGTCTGTACAGATAAAAACACTAAAAAAATAAAAAGTTCCTACTCCACACTTGCTCGCAACGCATTGGCCCAAAGACCGCCATTCACTAGGTACCTACACATCTCCAGAGAAATCACGAGAGGTTATTCAGCTTCCACCTACCTGGCTATATAGGGCTATATACAGGGCCATTGTAAGCCACATTACGCGAACACCCTATATTCGAGAATTTTGTACCAGAGCACAGGTTTGAAATATCTTTTCAATTTCAAGAGCCTTTTTCATTATGAATAGTGTTGTCGTTGTGTGTTTTTATTTGTTTATTTATTTTTCACAGTGTGGTACGTACGGTCATCGAAAGAGACAACAACAGTTGTCGGATATAGGTAGTTGACGTTCGTTAAGAATCCGATGGAATTAAATTTTGTTTAGTAAAAGAGCTGTTTGTTTTCTAATAATTAAATTAAATTGAAATCGTAAACATCCGTCGGTTTCTTATTAAACTACAATTTTATCCGACGACCCTGATTTTACGTATCGTATCTCTTTTGGTGACCGTAGATAATCCTTATGCTCTCTAAATTGTAATCTTACTATATTGTTCTTGCTTTACGTTGAAATACATTTTTTTGTATAACTTTGACAATTTCAAAATGAAAAAATCAAAATCAAAATATTTTAGTTCACATAAACCTGCATGGACACTTATGAAACGTCAGAATCTAGGTGCACGGTTCCAATTTGTCGCTTCCTATGGAGAATAGCCGGCAAGAAACTCCACGGTTACTCTTTTAAAATTAATTGGCTTTTAAAATGTTTTTAAATTACAGTGGTAATAGGTAAACTCAAACTCAAAGCATTTATTTCAATTAAACCATATACAGGCATTTTTGAATTGTCAAAAAGTCGATCAGTTGGAAAGTTGAAGCTAGGTGCCCATTCCAAAACGTAGATCTCTATGGAGAAGAACGGGCAAGAAACTCCACGGACACACTTTTAAAATCAAGTTGAATATTACAAAATCTTGGGAACATTATTCTTGTTGCTTCTGTATGTGAGAACAATGTAAAAAAATAAAATCTAAATACAAGATAAAAATAAGCCCTGGAAGTTAGGAGATGACCAGTCTCAACCGACAGCGCCCGTTCACGAACTTGACGCGTGGATCAGCACCATCCAGCTCAACCATTTTGTAGGGAACCGAATGATCCAACACACGCGCCACCATCAGTGAGACATTTATGTGAGCATGACATACTCTCAACTGCCATGCTTTTTCAAGTCAACGTACATCATAACAACACAATAAACGGATGCATGGTACTCACATTTACAAAATTTAAACAAAATGCTTCTAAATTATACAAAACTATAGTTTGCAATCTATTTGAAATATTAATAAAATTTGATTTCCTAAAAGAAAGAAAATACATTTAATATATATTGAAGTATATAAAGTAACTAACACTTGGTTCAGCAAAAATAAAACATTCGTAATGTCACAAAAATTATAATATTAGGAACAAAAATGTTCGTTATGTCAGAAAAAGTTAAAAAAGGGAGCTTCTCTTTCAAATATTAAAATTTTAACTAGTATGCCCAGGTGGCTGTGGAGCAGGACCAGCATTAAGCCAAGCACTTTTATCGACGATATAATCATCTAACTTATAATATGCTTGTCTACATAGTGTGCGTTTAATGCATGACTTAAATTTCTTTTCATTTACTTCAAGAATATCGACTGGTATTTTATTATAACATTTTACACAGTACCCCATAAATGAAGTGTGTACTTTAGACAATCTGAAACGTGGTTGATCTAATTTGTTCCTATTTCTAGTGTTAAAATTGTGCCTATCACTTATCTTACTAAAAAGAGGTAGATTTTTCCGAACATACATAATGTTTTCATAGATACATTGACAAGGTACCGTCATGATGTTAATTGTTTTGAACAGTTCCCTTAGAGATTCGCGTCTGCGGAGGTTATAGATGGCTCTGACGGCCCTTTTTTGCAGAATAAAGATCGACTCAATATCCGCAGCCCGTCTCCATAGCAAGATACCGTAAGACATAATGCTATGAAAGTAACTAAAATTGACCAGTCTCGCAGTATCCACGTCTGTTAATTGGCGGATCTTCCAAACAGCGTAAGCGGCAGAACTTAGCCGCCCTGCAAGTGATGTTAAATGAGGACCCCACTGTAGTTTTGAGTCAAGCGTGATCCCCCGGAAAACCGTCTGTTCGACGAATTCTAGTATGTCCTTATTCAATACAACATGACATTCACTACTTCTAACATTCGGTAACGCAAATCTTATGCATTTAGTTTTCTTTCCATTTAATACCAAATTATTTACAGTAAACCAATTATTCTTAGGACCTTAACTATAGCATTATTTACGTCGTCAAGCTCCTGTGCACAGAAGTAAAAGAGAACAGTACAGGCCTGTCAATAAGTATCAGGTGTGAATAGAAAATCTTCTACAAATCTGCAGTCTGTAAGGCCTACAACGTTCTCTCATACACAATATTTAAAAGAATCTCCATATAAAAAATGAACCTATTTAAACCACGTGACATGATTTCCATGACAACTACTAACTACTATTTGGAATATTACGTGTAGCTTTATGATTAACATACGAGGAATAAAATATATTCTTTCAAAGATAACGATGAAGGAAAATGCATAGAAAAAATAAATAATAGCAGAAAATAATAAAGAGAAAATAATTTCAAAAAAGCGTGGGGTGCTTGATATTAATTGATTATAAAAATACCTAAAAAAGCACCCCACGCTTTTTTGAAATTATTTTCTGCTTTTTTAGTTGCGTTTTTAAAGCGTCTTTTTTCTATCATCTATTTTTTAGTTCTACTAACTACAAAAGCGTGATATTTTAGTTTTTTTTTGTTCTAATTATTGAATTGTCATTGGTTCTCGATAAGTCTACAAAGTTTAAATGAAATCTGACCGTTTGAAGTGGGTCAAAATCAAGTCCAAAGGAGTCGGTTACAAACAAACATACAAACAAACAGGTGAAGCTAATGAAAAGCGTGTAAAATGTCAAACTTTTGTTAGATTGAAAGTTTGAATGTTTGTTACTCAATCATGCAAAAACTGCAGAACGGATTTGAATGTACTTTGGCACACAGGTAGTTTATAACCTGGATTAACACACATGATTGAGACTTTTAAAAGCTAGTTATTAATATGTCAATCCTGTTGAAAGCCGTTGTAGAAATACGGAACGCTTTGAAAGCAACTGCCACTTGTCCAGGGCCTCAGCAGATACCCAGCCTAAGAAAATGGAGTTTTATGGAATTAGAGTGCTACTGCAATCGCATTCTACCAGGTGATGGTACGACAGGTAACCAGATTAAACTGGTTGAGCGATTCTGGCCAGATAGCCATATTATATTGCCAGCTTTCTGAGCATCCCTATACTTATTGTACAGCATGTTTTCCACTTACCTGGTAAAGAATAAATTTTTAACCAGTGCGCAAACTGTAACCATTAATTCAGCATATCATTCTAGACCCCCCTAGCGTAGAAATTTTTCATCAGTTATACAAAAAAAACAGTTATTTCATAGAAAAGCGCAATACCTACGCGGTCGTTTGCGCACTGGTTTAAAATTTATCCTGTATAAGTACATCACCTTGTATATTTACAAACGACGACACATAATCGGCCTCATTGTCTAGTGGCCACAAGCGCTTTTGCTGAGCCTGACGGTTTGGATTCATTGCTCGAGTCGGGCAAAGTGTGATTGGGTTTTCACAGTTGATCGCAATAGGCCCGCCCCCTATTACATGGCACTTAAAATGTGTGTGTGTACTATAGGTACACATGTGCTCAGCCCTTCGATGAATACAGGCGTTAAGCTATTTATGTAATAATCTTATATATAAGAAAACAATTCACAAAACGGTAGGCTCATTCAGAGTCTATAACAACCCCGAACAGTCTCAAACAACGTAATTCCAATCCTCAAATTACCCGAAACAGTAAGAAGTTACAAAATACTTAATTGTTATGAAACGAAAGCTCGCGCTTCAGAAATACATAGTTTAACTTGTTAACTGGCCAGTTAAACGTCGCTGTTAAACGAAATTACGTAAACCGTAATTAAACAACGGTGAATCCGATACTTTGTTTGTGAAACAAACTGAACAGTGTTAACAATTAACGCGGAGTTAAAACAGGAGATAGTGAAGCATGGTATCAGGTTTGCAAATAATTACGGGTTTTTATACTCATATTTACTTAACTGCCCTAGAAGGAAGGTTATTAATTTCTCATTAATTTTTATGTTGGTTGTCTTACGTAGTGGGATAGATAGGTATTGTTGAATAATCATGATGATCACCCTAAATTGATCCCACTGTTGGGACACAGGCCTCCTCTCTGTGAGAGGGAGCGGGCCGTAATCCACCACACGAGCCCAGTGCGCTTTGGTATTGTTGAATGAACCTCCATGAAACAAAATATCTATACTTAATATTATAAATCTGAAGAGTTTGTCAGTTTGCTTGAACGCGCTAATCTCAAGAAATACTGGTCCAATAAAAAAAAATCAGTGTTAGATAGCCCACTTATCGAGGAAAGCTTATAAGCTATATAACATCACGCTAAGACCCTTAGGAGCCGAACAAAGAGAAAAAGTCACGAATACGAAGTACTCGCACGGGCAGGCGAGGCGAGCGACGGGGTGGGTCGGGGAGCAAGAAATTTGACGCGAACGAAGTCGCGGGCAGAAGCTAGTGCTTTTATAAAATTAAACACAGTCTACCTACTTAAGTGATCCTATCGAAAAAGTGAATTTATTCATCAATTTAAAAACTGTATACTACACCACAGACAGCAACCGTCGCAAACTGTCAGCATGAATTCAGCACATGATTCTAGATCCTCTAGCGTAGATATTTTTGTCGGTTACCAAAAAAGAACTCGGCTATTTCGTAGTCTGTACTAAATAAATGTATTTTCTTTCGTTCTTTCACAAAAAAGTGCAATTCCTACGCGGGAAAAATTTATGGAACAGCTAAATAAACTGTTCCATAAATTTTGCCAAAATAAATAAACTTATATTGACAATGAATAAATATTTATTTTATGTCCGACGAAAAATAATCACTGCTGCCGCGTTTAGAATCATTTATTAAATCCATGGTCGGGATGCCACCCTGTAATATTGTTGTAGCCCAGCTGCACACATGCAAATGACAGAATAATATTTATGCATGGACATTCAATATAAGTTTATAATGGGTACCTAGGTTGCAACCTGGTATGCAAACTTTAGAAAAAGCTGGTTGCGTATGCAATTAGCCCGGACACCGGACATTCCGGATTGGTGCTCCACGAGCCACGATTATGGAAAGTCGAACATGGATCTGAGATTCTTTCGCACGATCCTTTTTATGGGAACTCCCGACCCTGCCGGGCCCGGTCCAGTGCCGATCCCCGTTTTAGTTAGATTTTTTCAGGTAAAGATAGAGGAAAATTAGAGGGCAAAAGATCTAGAGGCGGAAGCCCAAAACGGTGGCCGAATCGAATATCTGAGCGACTGGAGGTACCTATCAACGCCGCACTCTACCAAGCCACCGATCGTAACAAACGGAGAAAGAACGTTGACAATTTGAAACGGAGTCACGATTCTTAGCAGTGAGAGAGCGATGGAGAAGAGGGAGACAGAGAAATAAGGTAAGGTACCATATTACCTGATAGCCCGATCCACACACAACCGTCCACATCGAGCGCGCTAAACGACTGAGGAACTTTTTTTTTATGGCATCTTGCAGGTCAACCTAGAAAGAGTTCTCGAATGCTTAACCGGGCTTGCCTGTGTCAGTCTCAATAAAATAGGCTCTAGCCACGGCTTAAAAACTTAGCGACAACACGCTAAGGGCCCCTAAGAACCTCAGCTTAGGGCATCGCTGGTAGAGCTGGATTAGAATAATACGACTGAGGTGCCTTTGTGCATTGTCAAAAAACTAATAGTACTCGATTGGGTCGCTCCACGCAGCTCGCGCACCATTACGTGTTCTCGGATCACCCGCGGCACGTCCACACCGAGCGCGCTTTTGGATCGTGGTCCAGCCGCGCGCGCCTGAATTGAGCGCACTGGATCGTCCGGTGTGCAACTGTGGATCCACCTATTCACACTACACGGGTTTAGTAAATCTGCTTTGAATTGCATTTCACAATTATTCTAACATTAATAAATCCAATATGTACATAATAATTATAAATTCAGCCTTTGTAATACAGGTTCCATGTACTCAGGCACAATTGGCTTTGTTTCATGAATCCTTTATACCGATCCCGGTTTAATAATGAATGGAGTAGAAGCAGTACAGTTTAAATATTAAAACATACTAATCGGGCTTGATTGTGAACCAGAAAAAACTTATTACTCTTCCCATTGGTAATAAGGTTTGCATTTGTTTAGAAACCTGTTAAAAATGTAACTTTTTAAGACTGCCTCGTTGGTCCAGTGGTGGCAAGCGCTACTGCTGAGTTTGAGATACTGGGTTTGATTCCCAGGTCGGGCAAAGTGTTATTAGATTTTTCTATCCGGAAATTCTCATTAGCAGCCTGAAGTCTAGATTTCTGCCCGGTTGCTGGCAATGGGCTCGCTCCATAATAATACGGGGCTTAAAAATAACTGGCGAAATGTGGAGGTACTACAACAGTTAAACCTCGGCCTAGCCCTTCGGGAATCACATTCAGGTTCAATGATTTATTTAAAGAAAATGTACCATAAAGATAATCCACCGAATTTCAAATACACCTACGTTAGTACTTTATGTTGACACACCTGTAATTTTACAGCTTTCAGCTGCATATAAATCTGCCGAGCCTTTTCCTAACTCTGTTGGGATAAACTTCCAGTCTAACCGGATACAACTGAACCACCAGTATTTTACATGAACTGACTGCATATCTTACCTCCACAACCCAATTACTGGATACTGTTTGCCAAACTTTCGGCCTTCTGACAACCCGTAACGACTGTCAAAGATCCAAGAAAGACAGCCGGAAGCAACGGCTTAACATGCTTTCCGATTGACGGAGAGGTATGTAAAGATGGTCACCTATCCACGGACCGACCGCGGTAAGCGTAGCTTTCCCTGATAGATCATCTCTTCCGGCTGTTATTATGAAGCTACGAGCCACATAATAACCGCGATAAACGTACAATAGGTAACACTGTATTGCGAGGTCTACCCTCAATCTCATTAAAAAATAACAACAATAAATATTCACAGGCCATCGGAAGCTAACGGGAAAAGTTTTAATACATTAATCCCACAACCAATGGGTTCGAATAAAAATATCGATTGCTTGTATTGTCATTGTAAAAAATATACAAAAAACCAATTAAAACTTTTATGAAAGTCTCCTGGAACTTTTCCCGTTGCGTTTGCTTCGTAAAGGAGTTGCGACATTTTGACATTAAATTTAATACAAGGGTATAAATGTAATGGTGTATTTTTAGCTTTTTGGTAACTAATTAAAGGCGGATTCATTTACTTTTGTTTACATGGCATAAGTGCCATGTGAATTCTTAATAATATTATAAAATAGCTTTAGCAATTTACACAAAACCTTAACAAATTATTCACCTAAACCTTCCCCATGAATCAGTCTATCTATTGGTGTAAACTGCATGAAAATCCGTTCAGTAGTGATTGAGTTTATCGCGAACAGACAGACAGACAGACGTGGCGGGGGATTTTGTTTTATAAAATGTAGTGATACAAAGGTAACATTGTTTTATTTTTTTCGATTTCATGCTACAACGCATGAGCGGATTTGGATGAAATTTGGCACACAGATAAACCATTTTTTTACTGGGCAATTTTTTGTTGGTTAGGTATAAAAAAAATCGCCTCTTTTTTAGAAAAATGCAATAGCTACGCCGTCAAAATGTATGCAATTGCAAAAAAAAAATTACAACCGACGACGAAAATTTACTACGCTAGGGGGTCCATCATATGCCGAATTCTTGTTTACAATTTGCGCACTGAATATAATCTTATCCTGTATAAGTAAACATAAACGTGACAGTACCGTTCTTAAAAAATGATGAATAAAGGGACTACATCTTACCACAGAAATAAATACCTATCGTATAAAGCTCAAAAAAAATACTAAAAAGAAACCAAATATATTGTAGAATTCACACACATAACAAGACCTGTTTAGACCCACAATAAATACTGCTTTTATTAAGGCACACGCTATTCTACGAATAAGGGATCCTATTTTCTATTCTACAATATAAATCTACAATAGTTCTGTTATTCAGTTTGAGGATCTCTTCAAACATAAGTGTTATTCAGTGATATTGCCTGTGAAATTGGTATCACAAATATGCCCCATATGCCAGTATATTATGCTCAATATGCCCGGGCATATCATCTCATTTCACCCTTCAATGTAGGCAGTACTTGTCAATCAATCATGTGGAAGTTTTGTACATTATCAAAGTCGGAAAGGAAATGTTTTATGGTTTCTATGTGAAGTACCGAGAGGAAGTAAAAGATGTATCGTGTAAGATTAATGTGATATTAATTAGCTGAAATACAAGCTTTGTTTGGGTTGGGATTGCTTATTCGATTTGACTCTTAGAAATGTGATATCGTTACATCATTAGCAAGGACGGTGACTTAACTAAATAAATAGTAGATTCAAAAAAATGTGAATTATTTCCTATTTTTAGTTTGGTTTTTAAAGCGTGTTTTTTTATATTTTTTAATCTATTATTTATTTTCTAATTTTTCGTTTTGCTATGTGGTAAAGGGTGATTTTTCAGAATTTTTACTTGTTTTTTTTTTAAATTATTGAATTGTCATCGGTCCTCGATAAGTTTATAAAGTTTAAATGAAATCTGACAGTTTAAAGTGGGTCAAAATCAAGCCCAGAGGAGTCGGTAAAAGTGTATTAATAAAAAATCGGCAATTTTAAGGTAAGTATAGAAACGAACGCATCAAATATTATTCTTTTTGCTACAAAAACGATATTAGGTATGTTAAGCCAAAAAATGAGAGAGCTTAAAATGCTGCTCTTACCGCAACTTTTAATCTTTGAAATTATCATACCGCAAACGCAACGATATATTGCCATGTATATCATCACTTCATGTCGTGGAATCAAACCTAGAAACTCACAATCGACTTGATGGCCGCACTTGGGACCAAACCTCATCACAGTTACTAGGTAATAAACTAATAAGCCTAAAAAAGCCCCTTTAACCTATTTTTCCGACTGGCAAAGATCCACGAATGGCAGCCGGGACCAACGACTTTACGTGATCTTTGTGACAGAGGGGTCTCTGTATGTAAAATGTGGTAATGTGTTTCTACATTACAAGCCTTAAGTTCGATTCCCCCTACGACTTAATGGACTATTTGCTTGTGACTCGGTTGTTGTTCCGGGTCAAGAAGTAACTTAATGATGTATCGTGAAACACAACCTACGAGTTGACAAATTATTGTTACTCGTAGGTTGTGTTTGGGTGTTTGTTGTGTTTGGGTGTTGGTTGTCTTTGGGTGTTGGTTGTGGTTGGGTGTTGGTTGTGGTTGGGTTTGTTTGTAAATCTTTGTAGGTAAAATACTATCGATGATTACATCGATAGTATTTTACCTACAAAGATTTGCAAAAAAGATACTGAACGTATTTCCTGCTAGATTTTAGGGTTCTGCACCAAAAGGGTACCAACGGAACCCTATTATGAACTTACTAAGCCTCCGCTGTCCACTCATTCATCTATTTATCAGCGGGCTTTACCTCATGAACCGTAATAGGTCGAAAGTGGAAAGTTTCACATGTATTCTATTTTAGTGCCACTATAACAACAACTAATTTAAAAAAAAAAAAATTAGTAAAAATTACAAGGACTGTGTTTTTTTATATTTAATGTTTAAGAGTGTATGGTGCTGCGGAACCCTGCGTGTGTGAGTCCGACTCGCACTTGGCCTTTTTTTTCAATGGCGTAGAAAAGCATTGTGTTCAAACAATGGACATAATTACAGAGCATCGATACTTTTGTGACGTCAGTAATTGGTAACCATGCGTTTTGATCACACGTTACTTGCGACTTATGGATTCTGTTTCTTATGTTACAGTAATTGTATTTATACTTAGCTGATTAAGTTAAATACTCACTGGAGAATAAGTTACTGGTTTATAAAAAACCGGCCAGGTGCGAATACCAAAGGGAAAAACGCCGAAACAAACTTTCTTGAATGTAATTTAATTTTTCTTATTTCTTGTTATATCGGTAATAGAAATACACTCTCTGTCAAAATTTCAACTATCTACCTATTACGGTTTGTGATACAGCTTTGTAATAGGGTTTCACTGGCAACGTTTAGATACAGAAAGAGTAGCTTAAAATGTTAGTTACAATATACCCGAGTGTAACAGAAACTCTATTGCTATCCTTAAGCACTAAAGATGACAGCTGGTATAGAATCACTATACCCAGTTTCAACTCAAAATAAAATACTTTAAGAATTGATACCAAATTTTCGGTTTCAAATGTTTCCTAAAATCAAATCATAACAAACGTGTCACCGCACTACGTAGGTCAATAACTTTCCACGTTACTTGCCAATATCACAATAAACCTCTTCCGTGTGATGTTTTTATTTCAATTTGTAAAGTTCGGTTCCTGGTTTCAATGTAGGTATTTAAAATTCTCATAACTTCCGAACATATAGAGGTAGGATTCAAAAACCCTTCCAATGTCGTTTGATATCATCCAAAGAAGCTGTGCACCTGGTATGTATACACCCTTTCCGTTACACGTTGTATAGAGGATTGGAAGCAATGCGCTTAAGTCAGCTTATCACATTCGCAATTCATCAATCGAGACCATCAGAATATCTAGGGTAGTTAGGGGAATCTCGTCTCTAACTTGTGAAGCGCATTCCTGATAGTCAGATGTGTGTACTCCATAAATACTCACACACAACCAGTGCGCAGTTTCTGTCGGTAACTTATTAGAATTTAACGTCCCTTTAAGTCCGTAGCTAAAAAAACAACCGACTTCCAAAAAAACACTAGAAAGTGCAAAATAGCTTTTATTTCGGAATTCGGTGTCTTTTGTTTTATGTTTTCGTTTTTGACACCGACTTTCGAAATTAAAGGTATTTTTGACTTGGGCGTTTTTTAGACGACAGTTGTGTTTTTTTTTGTTTTCTTGTTTGTCACTTTTTAGTGCTGGTACCTACCCTACAAAAAATCGTATACCTTCACTTCCTAAGTAAATAACAGTGGCAGAAAATTATAATAAAATCATCAACATAAAAACTTAAGTCGAAAAAATACGTTTGAAGGTAAATCAACACCAAATTTATATGGGACCACTCGATAAGTAACCCCTTTCAAACCAAAGAAGATTTTTTCAAATCAGTTTATAAATGACGTACTACATACTCAACCTAAAAACCAAATACAACTCAATTGAGAACTTTTTTTCGAAGCCGGTTAAAGTGTCAAGTAATTAACTCAATTACTTTTCTATTGTTTTCAGACTCAATGAGTTTGCCTAACAGACGACGGATTAATAAAGTCGTTTACCTAGGAGTAGATGGCAGGCGAATTCCTCATCGTTAACTCCCTGAGCGATCCTCCTCAATCGCCTTAACTACACCCACGGGAAAAAAGAAAGACTTCCAACAAACTCTTTTAAATCAATTTACAATATTATAAAATTTGAGAAATAAAATGCTTCATCATCATCAGCTTACGCTTTTCCTAACTATTTTAGGGTCGGCTTCCAGACTAACCGGAAGCAGGTGAATACCAGTAATTTACATGGAGCTACTGCCTATCAGGGGGTCTAAAAAGGCCACTTTGGCAGAATCATAATATGATCACATTATTAATCATATTTAAAATCGTAAAATGTCACACACTGACAATTTATAATTTTGACATTGGCAGAATAGTCGACATCGGCTTTGCTTGCCATATTTAAAAATAGAATAGAATAGACAATTTATAATATTATCTGCGTAGACAGCACGCAATTCATCTGTTTGACAGTTTTGTATGGAAATTCGTAAAATTGTCACCAAATTCTGAATTGCTATATTAAAGTAAAATGTGAAATAGCAGAATCATAGGGGAATTCGGGAAATGAATCACTTTTAGAGGAATTGCTTAATGTGGCCTTTTTAGACCCGCTGACCTCAAAAACTCACTTATTGGGTATACCCAATATCGCTATAGCATTTTTCTTTTCTTTTGGGTGGGAAATCATCAAATAACTTCTCCCGCTCTGGGTGGAGCGGGGGGCATGTCAGACTTTTACTGACCAAAAACCACCCGTGTTTCTTCAGTTGCCTGTGTGCCAGGGACCACGTTATCTCTTTCGAACAACCCGCACCCCTGGCAGGCATCGGCCCTTGCGGATTCCACCAGTTGGTGCTGACATCTCTTTGAGGCGCGCGTGGACCTTACCGGACAGCGAGCTACCCATCACTAAACGTCCGCAAGCCCGCGCACGATACCCCGTTGGTCAGACTACTTGACAGACTTTCAGGCTTCTGACGACCCGCAACGACTGTCAATGATCCACGAATAACAGCTGGGACAAACGGCTTAACGTGCTTTCCGAGGCACGGAGGGGTCATGGAATGTAAAGATGGTCATCCATCCACGGACTAACCGCGGCATGTGTAGCTTAACCTGATCGATCGAACGTGCGACTGTTATTATTTAGTCATATAAACCATTATTATCGTCACTTTAAATTCACATTCTATTTAAAAGCTGCTCGTTTAAGGTTTCTGCATAGACTTGAGTACGAACAAAGGGCGAATAAACTTCGTGAACGCTCTAATTTTGTGAAAACTGGAAATAGTTGATGCGGGAAATTTCCCGCTGCGCTAAATACAATGCCCGACTTACTTGCGTAAAGAGTCTTATTTATAATGTCGGGCTCGCGATGAATTTAACTCATCACGTTATGCTCACTTTGCGCGTTATGCTAGTGGGGACATGACGCTGACAATTATTTCATATTATGCTCTGTTTCAAACGCGTCTGATGAAAGTGTAAACAAACTCCGTTCAAGTTCAATTAGTAGTTAATTACACTTAAGAAAATTAGTAATACATTATTTATATTTTCCCACTTTATATCTCTATGTCTACTTTATCCCAAAAATATATTGTTTGCATGCATTTCTGCCTATGCACGTACTTAATGTAATAGTTTGACGTTATACTTAGTTAGTTTTATGCTTAATTTGGTTAATCACTTACAAAACTTGTACAACTGTTGCTATCTGTGGAGGTTTGTTCATGGCATGTCGTGAATTACCTCACTAATAGGTACTTCTGTTAGCTCTAAGCCACCCAAACACGATAAATAAAATATCTCATCACTTTATACAAAAAATATTTTATGAATAGCATTATTAATTTAAGAATCATCCATGCAAATTGAGGTTATAAAATAAAACTTTCTTGTCAAATGAAAATCATCTTTGAGGCGATTTAACATTAGACTTTCGGGTTGACGTATTCCAATAATCAAATCAAAGCATTCGATTGGCATACAAATATTGTAAGTGACAGTACAAATTTGTAGTAATAGGGTATTTTACTCTATATTAGAAAAATATCTAAAAGTAAATTATTGAGATAGCTTAGGCAAAAAGCAGTCGAAAAATTTTAGTTTTAGTTCATGAAATAACAAAATATCGTCGTCAAATAACGTCATACCGCTGTACAAACGAATCAACTGAACCACTTTGCACTTTTATTATTTCCGTAACCAAAGTTATTTTTTATTGAAATAGGTAATATCTTACATGCAGGAACAGTAAACCAACGATAAGTAGAATAACTATTTTTTTTTTATTTTAACAATTATCACACAAAATATCAGCGCGTTTATTTACACAGCAAACTGAAGTCATACCCACAGAGCAATATGGCGTCCACTGCGTCCAACGTTTTCGTCAAATTACGCGCGACATATGAAAATTTAAAATTTAAATGCATTTTTATGGCACAAATCGATTAAATAAAAATGTTGTGTTTTTTAGTGAGTGAGTGTGGGTGAGTTTGTTCGCATTTTAGAATCGAATTAAGACACTTAAAAAAAATGGGTGTAATACCCATTGGCATTCACAGGGACGTTTTTTGATCCATGTGTTTACATTTTCATCAGGTTCTTTTGAAACATACCATATGAGTTGTGTCCATACTACGTTACTAATTGGAATCGGTGATAGGTGTCATGGCGTCGCTGATGATTGATTGCAACGATGTTTTATGTCAGATCGTTAATGCTTTGGGCGGCAACGTGTCCATGTTTTGATGGGCTTTATTTTTCTATGATAAGTTGTCAAAGGAGTGATAGTGATTATGGTTGAAAATGGCCTCCATAATAACCTAGATAATTGAAAGCAAAGCATTGCTATTCTTCTTCTTAATGTATCGATGGCAAAGAGTTCAAAGACCTTTGACCCAAAATTCAGTTGCGCGAACTCCGCTCACTGACGTAATCATAAAATCATCAAATGCACAGGTGACATGTGGTGCAGGATGGAAGGTGGGCTTCGTCTGTTACTAAAACCTATGCAGGATAAGTTTTTATCCAGTGCGCAAACTGTAACCATGAATTCAGCATATCATTCTAGACCCCAGCGCAGCAATTTTACGTCGGTTTTACAAAAAAGTATCAGCTGTTTCATAGAAAAGTGCAATACCTTCTCGGTCAAAATGTATGGAACTGCTGATTTTTTTTTGTATTACCGACGAAAAATTTCTGCCCTGGGGGGTCTAGAATGATAAGAGGATACGTTTGTATCCAGTGCACAAACTGTAACCATGAATTCTGCTGAATTCATGGTTAAAACATGGTGGAAACTATTACATGGTTACAGTTTGCGCACTGGAAGTTGGGTGGAAGGTGGACTGATCACCTTGTGAGGGCTGCAGGAGTCCGCTGGATGCAGGAAGCACAGAACCGGTCAAAGTGGCGGAGTTTCAGGGGAGGCCTATGTCCAACAGTGGATGTCTTTCGGCTGAAATGATGATGATGAGCTCGAAGTCTGGATTCGTGCCCAGTTAATGGCATATAGTAATAGGCTCGCCCCTATTACATGGGACTTAAAACATAACTGCCGAAATGTTGGTGTACTATAAATACACCTCTGCCCAACTCTTCGGGGAACGAAGGCGTGATGATATGTTATGTAAATAAAGTAGAATATTCTTCCAATAAACACTTAACTTCCTTCTGACAAAACTTTTCAAAAAAACAGTGGACCAATTCTGAAATTGTCACAGAACATTCAGAATAAAAATAATTTATTGCTCAAAGTCCACATTATGGAGGGCATAAGAAACGCATTTCAATTAAAGTAACGTTTGGAAGTTGGCTGAATGTTCAACAAATGGAATTATAAGCCCGTCTTACACCCGCGGTTACCTACGCTGAACGTGCTGCGTTCTGAAATGTTGTAGGCGCTGTTAAATTTTTAAGCTCTAGATCAACTTTATTTCTTATACAATAAAAAGCTTACATAAAATACTAGCTTTTGCCCGGGGCTTCACTCACGTGAATGTCGGAAGTGATCTAACGGATACGTACTAAATAAAGTATGGTATGATGTCAGATCAGGATAAAAAATATCCTATGTAAACTCTGGCTATAAACTACCTGTGTGAGAAACTTCATCCAAATCTATTCAGCCATTTTCGCGTGATTGAGTTACAAACGTCTAAACTTTCACATTTTATAATATTATTATTTAACACAAATAAGTATTTACAACAGGTACTAACTTAAATGATTAAGTAACTAAATATACAAGTAAATAAAAAAAAAAAACAAAAGGATTTATTACAATATTCATGAACAATTTCAACCCAAAAACTGCCTAAAAGTTTATTTACCAGAAAACAAACCTTGTACCTACTTATTCAGGGTTAATGGAAAAACACCAACGACCTCTTAAGAGGTCATTGTACCCATTATTATAAACAAATTTTAATATGGGACCAAATCGCGAAAAATCAGCTGTTCCCTACATTTTCATGAGTTCATCCATCATTCATTTCAGCCGTAAGACGTCCACTGCTGGACATAAGCCTCCAACAAAAGGGGGGGTTTTGCCATAATCGCCACGCTTGGCAGGCGGGTTGGCGATCGCAGTATGGTGATAAAATGCATAGAGAACGCTGCTGCCCATTCTCTAGTAAGACTCTTAGTCGCCTTCTACGACACCCATGGGAAGAAATGGGATGGTGCTATTTTTTGTATTGATGAGTTATACGAACATAAATGTAAGGAACAGCTGATTATTTTTTTTCGCGTTTCAGGATTTTTAGCTTGACTATGCTTGACGTCTGACGAATCTCAGATAGAAAAACAAATATTTAAAAAATCTAAAAATCCGACAGCGTAAAAAGAGAACTTTAAATAAAAACGATGGAAACAAGAAACTTTTGAAAGAAACCCTCTTCCTAGCGGAAGCGGGTAAAAATTCTTATTAAGGTGGATGCCCAAAGGCAGTCAAGGTATTAAAATAAGATTCGCGGCCGTAACATGTTGTATTTACAGAATTATAATAATTAAAATCAGCCTATCCTACTAATACAGCATATCCTACAAATGTGAAAGTTTGTATGTTTCGATGCGTGGATGTTTGGATGTTTATTACTTAAAATGCAAAAGCCGATTTGTATGAAATTTCGCAAACAGACAGTGTATTACCTGGATTACCACATAGGATACTTTTTATTCCGGTAGTACGTTCCCCTGGAATAATTTCTGACATCCACGCTGGCGAAGCCGCTGGCAAAAGTTGAAATATCGTATTTTGTTCAACATGAAACCTGCCACTGACCTGAAAATTTAAAAATGCTTAAGAAAATTTGAATTCCGAAAGCTACCCTGGCGCTTCTACCTACTTGTAAATATTTTTAAAGCCAACGTAATAACGGACTTCATTCAAATCCAGAACTAGTCGGGCAAATCCGAAACATACTCGCGTGAAACCGCAAACGATAATAAAAATGTTAATTTAATTCACCAAACACAGTGTGACACATTTCGGAACGCGCTCGTAAACACAAGGCACATGGAGTTGTGCTGCGACGCCTCCCCCTGATTATGTTGGTGTATGTTTAGTGCTTTTGTGACATGTGATGGTGTTTCGCATAGAGTTTATTTAAATCTAAAAATTACGGGCGAATTTCACCAATGAATCCGAACGCGATCAGCACCTTTTAACTACGTTCAAGAGGTGTCATTGTCACTATTCCACAGCAACGATGAAATTTCACGCCTTCAGTTAAAAAATATTAGTTTTCCACACTCGTACGTCCCGTACTAAAATTGGCAAGCAATCAAGTGTCAGCGAACGGCTGCACCACTCCAAATCCTGGATTTTATTGAGGAAGAGTATTTTTTTAGTTCGATGTATTTACTTAATTGGTTTCCGTGTTTACCATGCCACTATCAAAATACTAAAACACTACATGACACATTTATTTTTAGAACAAATTGTAACACTTGAAAACATTTTAGTTTTTATTTATCCAGGTTGGCAATTAATTTAAAAGTAGGTACCTAGTTATGCTAACATGACCACACCAACTTGACGTACACCAAGGTTGTAATCCACTACGCAGGCAAAAAGTCGGTGGCCATACTGAGGCGAATCACACGCGGGATGCGGGACGAACATCGCTTGCGCCTATTGAGTCAACTAACCTGTACAAAGGATCTTAATAATTAAAACAATCGAAGCACGCAGTCACGTCCCGATTAGCGAGCGAGAAACGCATCAGTGTAGATAGAGCTTTAGATTTCACGTTTTTGTTATTTTGAATTCGGAACTCACAGATCATACTTCAAAACTGGAAACGCGGTGCTTTCGCCACTATTATTTTGAACAGTGGGCCTGGCTTAGGTATTCTGTTTCTGACTTTTGATTATACATTTTCACCGATAGCCATTACAAGCATTTACAAGTAGCACTAGCAAAATGGCCAAACTTTCAGCAGAGTTAGTATCTGCCTAAATTTTGGCTTGTAAATGCTGGCGCCTGATCTTATCTTTCGTCGGTCGTGTTGGATTGCCGTCTCATCGGACTATGAGAGTGAGGGAAAAGAGAGTGTACCCACACTTGTGCACTATAATATCCCAGTCCAGATCGATGACCAGATTCTTTTGAGATTGGCAGCCATTGGCGCAATTCCGTCTGAAGGATTTCTCCTTAGCGTATCGATGACCAAAAATTCTTAACATCTTTAGCCCAAAATTCAGCTGTGTGGACTCCGCTCACTGACGCAATCATCAAATACATAGGTGACAGCATGCGGCGTAGCATGGAAGGTGGGCCATCGGTGGGTCCGTGGGCGTATGTCTCATACGCACTCGAGAACCCCGTTTTGTGGAGATTGCTTTTGGCTGTCTGGACGACTAAGTTTAAAAATAATAATAGCTGTTATTAGAGATGGGACGACTATGACTTTGGCCGACTAGCCGATTAGTCGGCCGATTAATCGGCCAAGTTCAAAATGGCAAACCTACTTATTGCCAATTGTTTGCTATAGTTTCTTCTTTTATGTTAGAAGTACGATATAATTTTACTTTAGGTATTTAATTTCTGGATCTAAGTCCAATTAATTAATGGACCAAACGAAGGGTTCCTATTCCTTCCTATCCTAATTTCCTATCCTAATTTCCTATCCTATTCTAGATTGCACTGAAAGTAAACTGTAAAACTGATCTAATGTAATATTTAATAAAAAAAAAGAATAACAGTAAAGATTTAAATTTAATTTCAATCACGGTCTTTTAAATTTTTAAGCATGTTAATACGAGTAAAAAATGGGCCGACTAGTCGGCGGTTTTAGCCGATTAGTCGCCGACTACAAATATGGCCGACTAGTCGGTACATCACTAGTTGTTATGCACTAGCATAATATAGGGATATTACAGTGCACAAGTGTAGGTGCACTCTCTCATCCCTCACTCTCATAGTCCGTTGGGACGGTAATCCGACACGACCGGCGAAAGATCAGGCGCATTATCAGCGGCATAACGTACTTTCCGAGGCACGTGGGTCTCACACCGCCAACTTCCAAACCCCGGGCTGTCACTAAGAACTTCCTAATGGAAAAACCCAATATTACTTTGCCTGACCTAGGAATCAAACACAGGTTCCCACGCTCAGCAGTCGCAGTTGTGACCATAAGACCAACAAGGCATAACAACTACAGCACTTACAGCCCAAAAGGTAATCCTAATGGATATGAAATTCTCATTTTTCATTCCCAGATATGCAAAGCGGATCGAAAGGTAATGGAAAATATTTTTTTATAACACAAGCGAGGCGATGCCGGATGAGAGCCGCTCCGGATAAAGTACGGATGTTCATTATTGAACATAGTTTGTGCTCATAACTGCACATGCGAGTGCTATTTATTGTTTGTCCGTATTTACACGTGCATGTAAAGAGGTTATTGATTCGAAGACAAGCAGTGTTTTGCAGAATGGGAGCTATGTTCCTTTGTTAATAATCTTTGTTTTGTGGTTTTTTCTCTCTTGTACCAACTTTTTATATTTATTTCATTCCGCTAATTAGAAAGAGATTTGTAGCAAAAGCGTTAACATTTTTGTACATCTGCGATATCGCTATTATCGGTATTATTATTTCCCTATTTAACTTTGTAAAAAGTTAATAATACAACTCAAAAAACGAACCCTTCTGTTCAAGTTTTAAGTTTTCTTGATAGTATGCCAACTTATGTCAAAGCAAAATATTCTTACCGCCCAGTACTTCAAATCGCCATTAATGTTCACAAGTTTACCAAATCAAGATGGCGCTGTTAATATGTTTCATCTTTACAACCTAATGGGATAGGCAACCGTCAAAATGACGCTGTCATAGCTGGTCCCCAAAACAAGCTAATAATAATTAATATAAGGTGTGAGGGAGTTTTATTTATTTCTTCCGAAAAAGACTCGTAGTTATCTCAAATACTCCAAAATTGGTATCCACCATATTCTGAAAGAAAATTAGAAGGTTTTGGCTCAAAGCTATTCGTAGAGATTTTTTTCAATTAAAAAATTTGAGGTTAAGTCGGAATCTTTCAATTGAAGAAAGTGATTACGAAGAAATATGCAATATTATTTTTTTATGGTTTTATTTCTGACATTTTCTATGTCAAAAACATAATTTAAAAAAATTACATCACCCAAAATAATGAAATATTAAAATGAAACCAAACTCTTGAATAAACACGAAATGGAATGAATGGACGAAATCTATTTATTTTAGGCCGTAGGGCCGTATTTAGCTATGATCACGATATCTCCAATTAGCATCGACTGATCATCCCCATGGGTCGATGGCGATACGATAACGTTATTATGACGATGCTTTAGAGGTTGTCTGCAAAACACAACCTTACGTTATACAGGCTGGCTATAATAGTGTATTTTATATCGAGGGACTAAACGAAGCCATAATATACCAGAGGTGGTTTGACTCCCGAGGGTATATTAAGTTGGCGTTTAGTCTCGAGGTACAAACTGTACTTTTCACTTTGAGTGCGAGAAAAATAGTCAATTTAGTACAAAAACATTTAATAAATATTACTTCATAAAATTTAAATAAATTCTTCTAAACCAGTCACAGATTAACAATTTAAAACACATAGCGCCACCTTCTTTGCGGAAAAACCATGAAACTACAAATCTCAACATTTTCGCAATGAAGATGGTCCACACTCCACAGATAATAGTATATTTACTGGCTGTTTCAGTTTGTCTATGTCACATGAAGGAAATTAAAAAACTAACAACTTTTCACTCCCTAAAGACTAAAGTGGTTTTTTTTTTTTTTTGGCGGGATCGCGTTGGAACATGTCGCACGACTTTTTATTTTCATGAAATTTAGTGAAATAGCGAATAAAATTGTATAATTTTGGTAGTGAATTATGCAATTTAATTACGTGTGAGTGCACAAATGTAGTGAAGGTGAAAATAAGTGACTAACGTGGACTTTTCGTGTTCCCCCCAAAAACTCCTAATAGGTTGTTGTAAAGTTACTACCGCTTTACAATAACTGTGACTTGACTGACTAAAGACGACTATGACTGTTTTGTAACTTCGTGCCCAATATCGGGCCATTTACTTGATGGAAAAGAAAAATTACTTGACACTGGCTAAATGCACAAACCGTGCGAAGCCAAAACCCAAAACAAAAAAAAAAAAAAAAAAGACTAAAGTGGTCACTTTAGTCCCGCTTCGTAGGGCTATATTGGCGTACTTTTAGAGCATGAGAAGTGAAAAGGTGTTTCTATTATTCGATCCCGGTTCCCGGTAGGATAAACCTAAAGTTCTCATAATACATACTTATTTAGCAAGGATACTAACCTTCTCAGCTATCCAATTTATTATCCATTCATCCATCCATTCATTCATTTATTCCATTTTTATTCTATTAGTCCATCTACCCTAGAGGGACTAATTTATACCTTTTCCGTGTTTGCTTGCTTGCGTGTTAAGTTTATTTACTCAATCTTTTTTTCTTGGGCCCTAGATAGTTGCTAGTCCAATGTCTGTAGTCGTAACATTACTCCATGGAAACTCCCTGTTTCCCATCATGAAAATAAGATTATTTAAATAATACAGATGATTGATTATTCATGGAACTGTGACAGGAGGAAACTGAACACCTCGAGAACTTCCAACGTTGAATAATAGATCCGATCAATTAACCAGGAGAACTGTTGGTAAGTTCGGCCGGTGGAAACTTTGTGTAATTGCAATACCTTTCACAGTTTCACCATCCGTTATTCATTATGTATTCTCGTTAATAGTCTTGTGGCTCCATCAACATTGCTAGGAGTTTTATTTTTGTTCTTCTTTACTATTATTTCCAACCTACGCTTACAACTTTGCGATAAAGTATTAGCTTTTGTTAAACAGTCGGTATCAGAATAGAAAGACGCTTAAGGACAGTTCTTGAAGAATGGATGATGGAACAGGGCGTAAGCCTGTGGGCACGATCGCCGATGCATTGGTAGGTCCCCACAATATGGACCATTGACCAGCACCCTAATTGCAACACACTATGAATCGGCATCTAAATAATTTTAAAGGATATTGCTAATTCATTGCTTCATACGTTCGAAACATTGGTCTGCTCAACAACGTAAGTAACGCAATGTATGTTGTTGAATTGTCAAAATTAAAGCCATTCGTACTGTGTATTGTTAGTGTGTACTGCAATTGCCCCACTGGTAAAGATCGCGGAAATCCACTGCACAGAAGCACAGGACCAGTGGATGCAGTGATAATCCAAATTAACTAAATATATACATACCCCCACCACACACACTTCACACTCACTCCACACTCCACATACACTCACACCCAAAAGCACCTAATCCTCTTGTCATATGTTAATAAATAAGTTTTAAATCTTATATTCCTGTTTGTTTATATTCTCATATTTTTTCTTATATTTTTTTTTATATTATTAATTTTACGAATAAATAGAAATGTTTACATTACTTGGGAAGGGACTGGACCTCACAACACAGGGAATCCTAGTGTAGGGTCCAGGGCAATTATAAACATCTAGCACCTAAGGCTTGAACGCAGTAAAGTTTTTTTTTATTAACATTGTTATTATTATTAAATTTTAATTAAATTAAATTAAATCACATTACGGGTCATCAAAAATAAAAATGAGATAAAATAGATTTAAAAAAACTTTTTTTTTTTCGAACACACTAATTAAAATTTTGTAACCGGCATTGGAACAGGATTTTACGTTTAAAAAATTTAAAACATTCTTCAATATATCATTTCATTCTGTTATATCTAAAAAATCTGAAGAGCTACTTGAATTTATTGTGCGGTATGGGGAAGAAAGCGTATTTCCAAATTCGCTCATTTGTATTCAAATTCTGCTTAATTCTGCATTGCAAGTTGTGAGCGATTTTTTTGCAAGTTGAAATAAACACCTTCGTTATTAAATGCTATAATTGGTCAAGAAAGGTTATGCGACCTAGCTTTGCTCAGTATAAACCCTGAAAATAATTTACGAAGGGACGCAAATGTGATGCGTGCCCTAGGCGCCATTTTCTATTGGTACACCCCTGCTCACATAGCACGTGTTATTCTGTATAATCTCTTTCTTCTTAACAATTTAAAGGTTAGAACAATCTTGTAATATAAAAATATTATGCTTAGCTTATCAATTGTGTCAGGACAGTGAAACCGTAGACATAACACTATGAATGCCCTTGAAGCCACGTAGACAAAGCATAATATAATTATGCTTATATTGAATTTATTTAAAACAAAACCACTGCGACTACCTCACTAGTACAGTCTAGAAATCTAATACAAATCTTGGTCATATGTTTAATGAAGTCGTTGTAATCCTGAGTAGGTCAACTAAGGGATGAAGCTATGTTTTTCTCAGAAGCAGCTCTAGAGTGGTAAAGTGTAGAAACTAAAGTATACGTCTCTGATTAGTTTTCTGAGAAAACATGCATGGTTCGGAATGCCTAGTCTCTTTGCTGAAAATGAAGATGAAGATAATCTGTAAGTAGGAGGATGTTGTGTGGAAGGGTTCTGTCGTGTGCTCTATGAGACACTATGAGTAGGAAGTGAGTGATTGAAAGGGCAATCATGTCATGGTTTTTTTTTTGGGTGGGAAATCATCAAATAACTTCTCCCGCTCTGGTAGGAGCGGGAGGGCGTGTCAGACTTTTATAGACTAAAACCCACCCGTGTTCCCTCAGTTGCCTGTGTGCCAGGGGCCGCGGTATCTCTTTCGAACAACCCGCACCCCTGGCAGGCATAGGCCCTTGCGGGCCCCATCAGTTACTGACATCTCTTTGAGTCGCGCGTGGAACACAACGCGCCGTCAACCCGGGCTTGGTCCTTACCGGACAGCGAGCTACCCATTACTCGCCGTCCGCAAGCCCGTGCTTACGGTGGCCGGGAATCAGCCTGTGATTCCCGACGCTCAGGGCGTCTCCTGCGAAGGCCACGGCTATGAGGGCGCATATACTGCATCTCCCTCACGTGCGCCGCCTCCCTCTTTGCGAGCATAACTGCTTCGCTGAAGGAGGCGACTGCTAGCCATGCACTCTCGCTCCGTACCATGGCCTGGACCAGGGCCGGACGCGAGAGATCGCCGCCGCCGATCGCCTCCATGAGGGCGCGGCGGTGCTCCGCCCAAGCCGGGCAGACCTCCACCTTATGCTCCACCGTGTCCTCAGGGCGATATTCGCAATGGAAACACCCGGGCGTTTCGTCCCGCCTTATGCGAAACAGGAACCTCCCGAAACAGCCGTGTCCGGTGAGGACCTGTGTCAGGCGGAAGGTGAAGACGCCGTGCCGCCTCTCAAACCACTCCTCAAAGAGGGGACTTACCGCCGCAATCGTGGCGTGCCCAATCATGTCATGGTTTACATAGATTTTTACATTGTTTTTATCTTTTATATAATTATGTAGATGTTTGTGTTATATGTGTATTGTGGTGGGTGATGTAAAGAAGAATTATTGACAAAAACTTAAAATAGTATGCTTAGATGGTTTGCTCATGTGGAGAGGATTAAATAAGGCACAAAAGGCAGGTGTGAGTGGAAACTCTGGGCTTGGATGGTGGAGGAGTCCATAACACTGACCTTATTTATTGCTAATCTAAATGAACATAATGCAGCATTGCATATGTAAGCGGCCACACCCTTTATGCCTGGAGCTTTTTACGTGGATATTGAGTTCTTTTTACATTTATTGTTTTGTTTTTATTGTTTACTTGTTTCTGCTTGAGTTTAATTAATATGTTTTGTTGGTATATTGACGTGTGCTTGTATATATGGCAATTAATTTAATTTTATGTTTTGTGTTTCGTAATGTTAATTACTTCTAACTTAACAGACAGCTGTGCTGCTGGGGAGTTTGTTGCGCCACTTTTTCTTCCCAGCTAAAGCACTAGGAAGTGGCGAAGGGCGGGCGTTTTGGGGGAATGTCTATTGTAATTTTGACGTTCAAAAAGTGCTGACTCTCAGCCTAGTTTGAATAAATGACTTTTGATTTTGATTTTGATATTCTTCAGAAAGGTCAGGCGCGTAGTATTCGCAAAAGGCGTACTTGTATGACCAGATGTAAACGAGGCAAAAAGGAGTATATGAGGATAGTAGCAGGTGGCGTTCAGTAGTTTCTGGCTACCCCCATAGGATAAAGACGTGAGTTTATGTATAAATGTGTATGTACACACGGCCACACATCGACCTAAAATGTCCAGTATAAGCTGATCTCGCATTGTATAAGATTTCCATATACTGCGAGATCAGCGTCAACTGGAAGTTATAGCCTGATGTGTAGCCGTGTGTACAAGTAGATTACTAAACGGTTTTACATATTTGGTGAATGTATGAACGTTGGAGGTCTTGGACACTGTAGATTTGAAAACCATTTTCTATTTTATTAGGTACTTACCTGGTATTTGTTGACAGACCTACTCTGTCCTTCAATACCTAATGACACCGTCATTTGAAAACTTTGTAAATCCAACTTACTTTTAAAAGAGTAACCGTTGAGTTTCTTGCCGGCTCTTCTCTACAGTAAATTACCAAATGGAACCGTGCACAAAGCTTCTGATGTTTCATTAGTGCCCATATAGGTTACTGTGAAAAACAATACTATCATTTTGCCGTGTTATAGTCTGTTAAACAATTGACACCCTACGTTAATTTACCGTGTTTACCGCCTTTTATGCAACTGTCAAAGAATGACAGTTACGATTTGAATGTACTGACAATTTATATTGCTACTCATTTCGCTAAACAATTAATTTCCCCGATTTTACGTCTGGAGTTGGCAACTACGAACATTTACTTAAAGTGAGGTGATTAAGAATATGTTTGATCATCCGATGTATTTTGTAAAAATCTCACCATGTGAACTGAGGTGAAGTGACCTTGAAGTTAGCTGTCAATCCATCTGATGCTAGGGTTTCACTTTAATCTCACTTCACCTAAATTATCACAGTGAGATTTTTAGCACCGCTGTAACCGCTTTTGAAGTGGGTAGGTCTAAAGCAAATAAGGTTATTTTATTCAACGATTATTTTATCATTACGAAGCACTAGTCATATTTTGATTAAAAGACATGGCCGGAATTTGAGAAGAGCTTTGCCCTAAAAAAAATATGCATGTACATTTAAATTTAGTACATCATATTAAAGCTTGCAGGTATGTCTTTAACATCGTTTAAGTTTTGTGATAAGAGAAGAAGCGAGAGATACTATAAATAGGATTTTTTATAAAGAGCCTAGATATTTTGAATAGCAATGATACGATCATTAAAACGTTGTTACTATTCAAAATATCTGAGTTATATATGAATTCGGAGTTAAATAGACGAAGCAAAACGAGTTATACAATATTATCAATGGACATAAAGTCCGGTTAATTAATTAATTATTCGTCAAGTCAGCTAGTGAGAAAAGAGCCAGAAATCAAAATACCACTAAAACGTATTGGTAATTATATTGATAATAGTCTCTGGCTAGACCTTTCAATTGTCGTCTTAGGCTAGCCATGATAGCGAAGAACTCGTCGTGTACAGGTATTTCTGGATATTATGAATTCCACATAGCGACTTGGCAAAAATATAGTCAATTGGATAGGCAATAAAACACTAAATAGCTCTTGAATTTTTATTTAAGGATCTAATTCATTTGCAATTACTCAGACAAGACACATGCAATATTTACTCTATCACTGTAAGTCCTGTCCAATGGTGACAAATGTGATGTGGCATTTGATCCACATTATTAAAGTCAAAAGTCACTGGATCTCTTTTTAGAAGTCCTATTAAAACTTCTGACCATTGGAGAGTAAAATAAAATGAGATATTTGTGTCCTTAGGTAACAAATGCCACTCATTAGCAAATAAATGTATCTGGCATATTCGGCAACTGATGGGAACATAATAATTGCATTCTTTAAACAACATTATCTGATTGATTATTACACTCCCTAAAAATGCAATGGCTAGAAGTATTTGGAGCACGTTTGTAACTAGGCAGATAATTCATTTGGTCCATCTTTCGTGCTTCAGCAGGATTATCAGCTGATGGAGGTGGTTTATGTCCGACAGTAGGATTAGCTGGTGGAAGTGGAGGTGGTTCGGGCAATTCAGGTTCATTTTCCTCTAGTTCTTCCACCTGTCTATATGTATTCAATACTAAGTGGCGCTTAGCTCGCATCAAACAGGGATGCCATACTTGCAGATTTGTCCTCCGATTCTGTAACAACGTTTGTCATTTTTTTACACATAAAATCTTCATCTTTAACTAAAGCAAATGGTAGAAATGTTACAGCCACTGTAGTTAAATGTGGTTAGTATTAATAAATAATAACCGGTAGTTATTAGGGCGCAGTCCACTCAGTTTATAGTTTGCGACTGACTGTTTGTCTGAGTTAGCGACCAAAAATACTAGTTTCATTAGAATGGCTTCACTCCGCACACTATTTGTCTGTGTGCAGTGGTTTGGACTATTTGCTAAGTGAGACTGCACCGTAACTCATTAATTATAAGGAATTTGCTTCATCATGGGAACAACAGAATAACAATTTATAGCAGCCAGGGCAAGATAATAGACAAAAAAATAAGTTCAACAGCACACACTAACCTGGTTGTGGTTATTCCATGAGAAGAAAATATCGATTAATGGACTGTTTTCTTCAAGGATGTGATGTCGCACTGAGTAACCCCTCGCCATAACAGAGCATCAACAACCAATACACACCATTGGGTAGCCCAGTACTCTACAATGTCTACCTTCTTCACTGCGTTGGTTGACGTAACATGCATTGCAAATCAATTCATCTAAACGAAGACAAAAACATAAGATATTGTAGGTACGTAGTAAAGCCTTGCGGATTATAGAACTAAACTGTTTATAAGGCAGGTGAAGTTATTAAAATATGAAAATAATTACTAAGTGGGTATATATCTTTTGTACAGATAACCATTCAGTCAATATTTTTTGTATCTGCGGTGTTAAAGTTGTTACGATATACCTTCGCTTTCAATTAGCTTTCAATGTGGCCACATTACAATTCAGGCACCTTAATATCCTGAGCGTCAGAACAGAATCCAAACCGTGAACAAATAAGTCCAATATGCACAGCAGAATATTAACAGAAGAAGCGTAATCGATAGCTGGGATCAAGTTTAAAATATCCATCAGATGAGCTTCAACACAGTAATAAATTAATGATATGACCACAGATATGACCAACACAAGACTGCACAGATCACAGGGCATTGAGTGACAGGTGACAGACAGTAGAGGTGAGACGTAATACTGGAATATGTTTTTGGTATAGGTTTTAGGCTGGACATTCCCAGCGCACCACATGAACGCATCTCGAGTATTTGGATAAGCGTATGACGTTTGACACGTAGTAGACCATACCCGCGTCTAGTTGCAAGTTTTGCGACCCACAACCTCGGTCAGTTCCGGTGGCATTGGGAGACGTTCGGTTCAGCACTCGAAGTTTGCGAGCCGATTATTTGTTATGCGTTTCTAAATCTAATATCCATAGGTACCAACAAAAAACAAAATCTCTGTGTCTATTAATATCATGTATAAGAAATACGCTGGCAGTTCTAAGCCTGTTGGTAAAGTATGAAGGCAAGTTTTCAATAAGATTTAATTTTAAGTGCATACTTTAAAATGTAGAAAAGATACGAACACCAACGCGTAGTATATACGGTAATAGTCCATAAACTGAAAATTACTCTACTCCGATTACTCGATCTCGATTTTATGAAGATTCGGTACCTCTGGAAAGAAATGGCCTAAATACTCGTGAACCTAGTTTTTGAAATAAGTATTTAGGCGGACTCATACTTCTAAGACTCACTATGCATTTTACCTAGTACATCTCACCTCTAACAAACAAAGCAACGTGAGCGCGCGGCGCGCGCACAGTTCAAACGTCAAAATAAATGGGAAGTTTGAGAAATATCTACACAAAATCAATTAACAAACATATTTATTTGGTATTTTTTGTCGCCTGATCTAGAGAAACGTAGTTGTTGCGATTCATTTTAGTATATTTAAGAAGTAATTTTCATATATTAATAATTACTGTACATTTATTTATTCTGAATTGATTCTGAGGGCAAAATCTGGCCATGTCATTTCAGGATATTTTACTGTAACAAAATGTAAATTGGGATTAAATTTTAATCCTCTCATCTACATTTTAATGCTAATGATTTTGGAATGAAAGAAAAACAGAATTAATCAGTTGGTTGCCTCTCGTGGAGAAATTAGTGGGGTAGATTGGTTACAGAGTAAGGGGGGACCGAGGGTTGGGTTGGGGCACTTGGGGAAGCCCAGCACTGGTCTGCGATAAGCTGAGTTGATTGATTGATTGTTTACAGTTTATGTCATATTTATTTTTAACCGACTTCAATAAAGAAGAAGTTCTTAATTCGTCTATATGGTTCATTTTTGTATGTGTGTTAATCTCATACGCGATACACAGAATACGGATATCGTTGAAGTAATAGTCAGAAACCGATCGATGTTTTCGAATGAAATTTAATTTGATAAATAAAATATTTGTTCCATATTCATTAAAATAAATTTAATTCGAAAAAATCCATCGGTTTCTTACTAAACTTCAACCATAACCGACGAACCTGGTTACTTATCTCTTTTGGTGACCGTACATCGAAATAAATGGCAGTCAAAATATCAATCTGTGTAGCCTTTTCCCAACTATATTGGAATCAGCTTCTTGTCTAACTGGATGCAGCTGAATACCAGTATTTTACATGGAGCGACTGCCTATCTGACCTCCACAACCCGATTACTAGGTAACACGATACCCCTTGGCAAGACTGGTTGTCAGGTTTTCGGGCACTTGACGACCCGTAACGACTGTCAAAGATCCACGAATGACAGGGCCCAACGGCTTAACGTGCTTTCCGAGGCATAGAGGACCCTCTAAATATGGTCATCCATCTACAGACCATCCCCGGCAAACGAAGCTTAACCTGATGGATCAACCCGTGCGGCTTTTATTACTTAGCCACGAGCCCCTCTAAATAAATGGCAGTCTCTTTGTAAAATAAATTCAATGTGCTATATTTACACTCAGATTTTTATCCGTGAATGAAAACGAGTGAATGCATTGCTGGTATTCAATGTCCAGTCTCCTGCCCCGTTGTTTGATAAAATAATCCTTTTCCAATATGCCATTCATATGACAGGAGCGAAATCTATGGAACAATACAACAAATATGGCGTTTCTGTACCTGCTAGCTTTTGACTTCGAAATACCAGGACAAAACGACTCTTTATGTTGTGTTTGTTGACTGTGAAATTGAATGACAAAATGTTGCTTTATAACCTACAATTTTTGTAAGTCTGGAAAATTCCCGATGGAAATTAAAAGATTTGGTAATGATCATCATTATTTCAGCCAAAAGACGTCCGACTGCTGGACATAGGCCTCTCCCAAACACCGTCACTTCAACAGATTCTGTGCTTCTCGCATCCACCGGATTCCTTCAGCCTTCACCAGGTTATCGATCCACCTCGTGGGAGGCCTTCCAACGCTACGTCTTGCAGTACGCGGTCGCCACTCCAGAACCTTTTGACCCAATCGGCCATCTGTTCTGCGAGCAATGTACCCTGCCCACTGCCACTTCATTTTGGCAGATATATATGTTCAAAATAATGGAAACTAGCTTATACCAGCGGCTTCGCCTGCTTGGAGGTCGAAAATTATCTCACGGGAACGTACTGCCCGGATAAAAAGTATTGTGTGTATTAATTCAAGTTATAATCTATCTGTGTGTTAAGTTTCATCCAAATTCGTTCCGCCATTTTTGAGTAAATGAGTAACAAACATCCAAACACATGAACTTTCACATTTAGTATATTAGTAGAATACCTAGTAGAATGAGTAATAGTAGATACGAGTGTTATCAAATAAAAGGTCAGCTAAGAAGATCAGATTAGAGACAGAAAAGGTCAGATTAGAGTGGTGATAATTTTATAACGACATTAATAATTATTATTATTTCGTAAGACACACTAGCAACTAATTAGATGATACGTGTTTCAAATAGCTTGGAGATATTTGGACGCGGCATAGCAATGTGTGATCGATCAAAGACAAACATGTCAGCTAGGTTGGTAGCAGTGCTGACCGTTTAGGGTCTACCGAGGCCCTAGCTCAAAAATCCGAAGTAGATAAATGTAGTGTAAATTCGAATGATTATTCAATCGAAAATACAACTACTTATCCTGTAGCATTTTGGTTAATATTTTCAACTAGCTACTGCCCGTGACGTCGCCTGCGTGGATTTCAGAAATTATCCCACGGGAACATGCTACCAAACCAAAAAGCCTATGTAAGTCCTTATACCATCAACTATCGGCCTGTGAAAGTCTAGTCAAAATCGGTCCCGCCGCTTCGGAGATTAGCCGGAACAAACAGATATATAGAGCAAAAATTCAAAAATACCTATATAGGTAAGTAACCCTTCCATATGCATTTAGTAAAAGCTATTATTTTGACAATAAAAACAGACACTTAAATTTTATTTATTTGCCTGTATACATATGTATAGATAACTATCACCTGCAAAAATGAATTAGTCTTTAATTTGAAACACACGCAATTAGCCAGATTGTTAAATTGTCTGTGCAACTACGAGAGAAAAAGACGCTATTTAAAAGATGGAGGTTCCTTTTCTTTCTATTCATAAAACCGGACAGGAATGCCGTCAGGCGGATAAGTTATTTTTATTTAATTTCTTATCGTGATAAAAGTGGAAACGATATTTCCTTGTTTTTATCGGGGCTGTGTCAGCAGTGATCGATTTAAGTATTTCATTCGTCTCGTAAAGGGTATTCTGAAATTCATATTTCATAAAGAAGGTAATTTTTTTTTATATAGTTTGTACAAACTAGTCTGAACTGTCAGTTTCAAGTAATCTCAGAAGTTTCATTCGGATAGGAAGGCACTCGTTTGTTCAGGTGCATGTGCTTACACGCGCGAACAATATCGGGGGATATTTTACTACAGATATTACAAAACAAAGTTTTTCTTTAGGTATGGTTTAAACCATCGAGCCTGTTTCTGTAATAAGAACCTAACTGAAATCGAAATACAGCTTCTTTTACAAAACTGTCATATTAGTCCATTGCCAAATTGTCATTTTTGTATTAAGAACTTTACCCAAATAGAAGAAAGGTTGGTAATGCAAAACCTGACTTTAGGCTAGAACTGAAGTTAGATCGCGTTTTGTAATAAGACGGTATCATCATCATCATCATCATTTCAGCCGAAAGACGTCCACTGCTGGACATAGGCCTCCCCCAGGCTCCGCCACTTCGACCGGTCTTGTGCTTCCCACATCCAGCGGATTCCCGCGGCCTTCACAAGGTAATCGGTCCACCTTGTAGGCCTTCCCACTCTAAGACGGTATATGACTAAGTATTTCATGAAAAAGTTACGGTCGCAAATCATATTTTAATGAACATACAACGTGATACTGACCTGCAAACAGCAAAAAAAAAAACGTAAGAAATTTTGCATTTCGCGGTCTACCCTAGCGTTTCTTCTTTAAGGGAAAACAAAATTGCAAGCTAACGAGGTTCCATCTGATGGGGCCCGCAAGGGCCGATGCCTGCCAGGGGTGCCGGTTGTTCGAAAGAGATACCGCGGCCCCTGGCACACAGGCAACTGAGGGAACACGGGTGGGTTTTAGTCAGTTTTAAAAGTCTGACACGCCCTCCACGCTCTACCCAGAGCGGGAGAAGTTATTTGATGATTTCCCACCCTCAAAAAAAAACCTTACGAGGTACGCACTGAAATCAATTTCAATTGTTAAATTAATTAGAACTCATGGCGTGCTGATAAACATTTATGGCTAAAATGACCTACCTTTGCGAGCATAACTAGGTAATAGACAGATAAAGTAACTGACGGGTTACGGGTTACGGTCCGTACTTTATACGCATTACTCTTCGTTATTCCACAAAATGTATTGCGAATATCGGTAGCTTAGGTTTTTTATCAATAATCCAATGATCGTATTTTATTTAAACGTAAATAAGGTATTGTCGGTGGCCGCCGGCCCCGCGTCGTAAATTACCGTGTCCCGCGAGGTTTCCCTCTCCCGACTCCAATATATATTAATCAACACTTAGAAATAAAAGTGTTAACAGAGAATTCTTTTGTATATTTCGTGGGATAAAGTATGGAAATACGAGCGGAACAATGCACTGCAACTTTCTTGGTTCGTTTTGTATAATACCTACTTTGTGGTAGTTTAAGTTTGCGGTTGGATTGTTGAGTTTAGATATAAGTGAATGGCTTTAAAACTGTGACATGTATGCATTTGCTGTTAAGAAAGTACACACAGTCAATCCGAATCCGTCAGTGTGAAGAAAAGCACCCCAAAAATTTCAGAGAATCACAGTTCACTGCTATCCAGCAGAGAACTGTGATTCGCTAATTCATTTAGGGGTTTAATTAGACACACAATAATCACCCTATAAAGTTCCCACTGCTGAGACACAGGCCTCCTCTCAGTGAGAGGGAGTGGCAGATGTCACGTCTTTGAATTTTTAGTTCTAGGACATGCCGGTTTCCTTACGATGTTTTCCTTCACCGTTTTGGGGTTTATTTATATACAGACGTTGAAACGTCAAAAATGAATGGTAAAATACTCGCTAATTATTACTTAACTTTAAGCAGCGTTTATAAATAAAGGGGTTTTTAATACAGTTGCTCAAAAAGTGGTGTATTGCAGGGACGTATAGTGTTCGGGATGTGGGCTATTACATACTAGTGCTTTTTTTTTACCTTTCCCGAACTCGTGCGTTCTCTTTCCCAACTGTCAAAATAATGTCTATTAAAAAGAAAAACCAACCATGAAGTTTTTACTAAAGAGTTTTTGTGATTCATACAAATACGTATATTTCTAAAAGGAAGCTACTAATTTATTTCAATTTCAGATTTAATGATTTAATTGAATGAGTTAGGTTAGGTTTCATTTCATTTCATCTCATTAAATTTCATTTTCATTTCATATCAATAAAAAAAATCTACTGAAGACTAAGCTGTATGGATAGTTCCCTTTGCCTACCAAAATGGGTGAAAAAAAAACTCTGCTTATATTATACGGTTGGCGCCATTTTCCAGAAATTTTCTTTGCGAGTTTAGTTGTTTGTTGCACAAAATGAGTAATTTCGACCCTATTTTTTTTGAATTAACACCACCGGAACTCAGTATAATTGCACAAAATGCTTCGGAGAACATTTTACCGGAAAAGTCAAAAAGTCGTTACATATCTACATACGACGAATTTATTGCGTGGAGAGAAGAGAAAAAAGCAAATAGTTTTTCAGAAAATGTTATGTTGGCATACTTCTCCGAACTCTCAGCAAAATTAAAACCGTCTACGTTATGGTCGAGATTTTCGATGATAAAAAGTATGCTGAAAATAAGGAACAACGTGGATATAAGTGAATACCCAAAATTAAATGCTTTCTTAAAACGACAATCAGACGGTTTTTACAAGTAAAAAGTCGAAAATATTAACATCCAATGAAGTGGAAAGGTTTTTGAACGAAGCTCCCGATGATCGTTATTTAGCCACAAAGGTAATTTATTAATAAGTACTTATATTTTTCTTTAGTATTCAGTTTACGAAATCGCAAAATACAGTCAAAACATTATTTAAAAAAATATTAATCAAATCCCTTTTTTTGTAGGTTGCTCTGATTTTTGGCGTTGTTGGAGCTTGCCGCAGAGAGGAGTTAGCCAATATTACTTTAAAAGATATTGAAGCCCATGGAAAAATGCTACTAATCAAGATTCCGAACACAAAAAATAAGATACCGAGAAGCTTTGTTGTTGAAGGAGATTTTCTTAGAATAGTGCAAAAATATATGAATCAGCGGTCCCAAAAAGGAAAAACCGACCGTTTTTTTCAAAATTACCAAAAAGGGAAGTGTACAGCTCAAGCAATCGGGATAAACAAATTTGGTAATATGCCAAAAGAAATAGCAACGTTTCTTGGTCTGCCGGATGCTGAGTATTATACTGGGCACAGCTTCAGGAGGACCTCTGCTACATTATTGGCAGATTCAGGAGCCAATTTGACGTCCTTAAAGCGACTAGGAGGTTGGAAATCAGACAAAGTTGCAGAAAGCTATATTGGTGATTCATTAAACAACAAACTAGAAACTGGGAAAAAAATCACACAATCCATTAATTTAAGGTCCAGTCCGTCTTCTTCACATGTTGAAGAGAACGTTCGTCCATCTACCTTCGTTGATAATGATAATTCATCAGATCCAATTCCATCAACTAGCAAACGCCATTGTATGACAAATATACATGAACAATCATACGAAATTAATAATAGTTTGTCTCAAACAGTAAATATGCAACCTAAAACTTCCCCAGTTACTTTAAAAAACTGTACCAATTTCAATGTACATGTGTACTATAACTTTTATAAGAAATAAATGATTAGTTAGTTGAGTTTATTGTGTTTTTATTATTTTATTAAATTGCTTCATTTTTTCGCAACTGTATTAAAAATAGTCGTTCAGTACACCTGCGGAACCGTCATTGCAACTTGTTCCGACTGTCAACCCTCGCCTTCGGCTGCGCCTCGGCTCGGGTAGACATTTGTCGGAACTCTTTGCAATGACAGCCTTTCCGCACTTGTAATGAAATATACTATATTCGTGTCCGTAGTTCTTTGCGCCACAGCAACAGACTCTCCACCTATATATAGCATTCTCTTTGTCCTTGTCGCCTTTCTCCACCTATATATAGCATTCTCTTTGTCCTTTTCGCCTTTCTCCACCTATATATAGCATTCTCTTTGTCCTTTTCGCCTTTCTCCACCTATATATAGCATTCTCTTTGTCCTTTTCGCCTTTCTCCACCTACATATAGCATTCTCTTTGTCCTTGTCGCCTTTCTCCACCTACATATAGCATTCTCTTTGTCCTTGTCGCCTTTCTCCACCTACATATAGCATTCTCTTTGTCCTTGTCGCCTTTCTCCACCTACATATAGCATTCTCTTTGTCCTTGTCGCCTTTCTCCACCTATATATAGCATTATCTTTGTCCTTGTCGCCTTTCTCCATCTATATACCTATAGCATTCTCTTTGTCCTTGTCGCCTTTCTCCACCTATATATAGCATTCTCTTTGTCCTTGTCGCCTTTCTCCACCTATATATAGCATTATCTTTGTCCTTGTCGCCTTTCTCCATCTATATACCTATAGCATTCTCTTTGTCCTTGTCGCCTTTCTCCACCTACATATAGCATTCTCTTTGTCCTTGTCGCCTTTCTCCACCTATATATAGCATTATCTTTGTCCTTGTCGCCTTTCTCCATCTATATACCTATAGCATTCTCTTTGTCCTTGTCGCCTTCTCCACCTATATATAGCATTCTCTTTGTCCTTGTCGCCTTTCTCCACCTATATATAGCATTCTCTTTGTCCTTGTCGCCTTTCTCCACCTATATATAGCATTCTCTTTGTCCTTGTCGCCTTTCCATCTATCTAGTATTATCTTGCTTAATATAACCAGAGAAAAACCCAACTTGACTTGACTGATCTGCCAATCGAACTAAGGACCACTGTCACTCCAACCCGTGATAAGACCATCATCTGCCCAGTCTTGTCCCAACATGTTGGAGTCGGCTTCCAATTCACCCGGATGCAGCTGAATGGAGCGACTGGCTATCTGACCTCCACAACCCATTGGGTAATACGATACCCTTTGGTAAGACTGGTTGTCAGACTTTCGGGCTTTTGACGACCCGTAAGTAACGACTGCCAAAGACCCATGAGTGATAGCCGGGACAAATTCTTCCGATGCATGGAGGGGTCTCGGCATGTAAAGATGGTCACCCAACCACGGACCAACCGCGGTAAGTGTAGCTTAACCTGATCCATCGACCCTAGCTAGACTACACTTTATACATCATCATTCATAATCATAATTTCAGCCGAAAGATGTCCACTGCTGGACATAGGCCTCCCCTAAAAGGGGGGTTTTGCCATAATCGCCACGCTTGGCAGGCGGGTTGGCGATCGCAGTATGGTGGTACAATGCTAAGAGAACGCTGCTGCCCATTCTCTAGTAAGTCCCTTAGTCGCCTTCTACGACATCCACGGGAAGAAATGGGATGGTGCTATTCTTTTACGTCCGGCACCACACGGAACACTCATACATAGCGGTACCGTATTAGTGAAAGTTTCACAGTCCAATGATTGCTGCGCAAATATATCCACTTACATCACCTTCACCGTGTTTGCTCATCCACTCTCATAATATTATTTTATGGACCACAAAGCCAAGTTTATTTATCTTCGCTTTCTTTAGCTTTCATGATACAAAAAACTGTTAAAAATAAATGCTTCTTAATATTTTTCTTAAAATCTTTCCTCAATCTTTGATGAACTGCGGAAACAATGGGAAGTTAATATTTAGTGCCTCTAAGAAACCGGATAAAACTTATTTAAATAAGAATTCTCAGCAATCAGTCAGCGGTTTGATGTTTTAAGGTAACATATTTATTTACCTCTCCAAAAAACAGGTTATTTCTAAGTGGTCATGTTACATGGCACTTAGACAATAACATATGAATCATGCGTAAATATGACTTGAACTGCGATCATCAAAATCAATAAAAAATCAAATTCAAATGAGGCAAAGAGTCCTCCAAGAGTAATTACATAAGAGGACTATTCCCCCAAAAATACCAGCATTCACCACTACCTAGTGCTTTAATAGCTGGGAAGAAGAAGGGATGCAACAAACTCCCCAGCAGAAACCAGCATCACCGATGCAAATTATAGAACTTACGCCATTAATAAAAATGCAAAGACAGCCATTCAGTTATTTTGCACCAATTCGTGTCTTCATGGTCACAATGCGTTTAGTTCAAGGGTCACCCAAGTCAGGCCTAAAAATTTTATTATTTTACATTTAAGCTGTCATACCTGCCCGACACAAATTTATATAGCACTACTTGCTTAGTAAAACAATGAACAGCGACAGGATGTTTTATAAATCACCAACATACAGAAAGTGAATTAAATACGTATTATTGAAGATACCTCAAAAACGACCAGAACAAACTTAATCAAATTCAGATGGGAAATGAAAACGATCTTTGATACGTTATGGGTGGTCAGAAGCCCGAAAGTCTGACAACCAGTCTTACCAAGGGGCATCGTATTACCCAATAACTGGGTTGTGGAGGTCAGATAGGCAGTCGCTCCATGTAATGTAATGTATTCAGCTGTATCCAGTTAGAAGGGAAGCCGAAATAGCACCGACCCCAACGTAATTATGTAGTCAGGAAAAAGCTAGGGAGATGATGGTGGGAAATGTTTTATTTTTTTCAGAATTGTCCACAATTGATGAAAATTTACTTGTCAAAAATACAGATGAACATAGAACCCTTTACTTTTTGAAGTCTGTTAATGTAACTGCCATCGTTTCTGTTTATTGCTGTTCAACTAACTACACATCTCTGCCTGAATGTTGACGTATGAGTTTAGCTTGCAAACTAAATATGGGCGAGCTAAAACGTTGCTTAGACGAATGTTGTGCACGACTGAATAATCCTGTATTATCAGGTAAGGTAGAGGTATCAGCCGATCTATTCTGTTAAAATCTCACCGTGAGAGCTTAAGTGAAGCGAGCAGTCATTCCATCTGGCACTAGGGATTAGTAAATAAGGTGTATTTATTCATACACGAAATATCTGAAGGGGTCATTGTACTCATCATTTTGAACAACTTTTACTACCGGACCAAACCTGAAATCGCGAAAAAATATCAGCTGTTCCCTACATTTTGACGAGATATGCGAACATAAATGTAGGGAACAGCTAATATTTTTTTTCGCGATTTCAGGTTTGGTCCCATAGTAAAAGTTGTTCATAATGATGAGTACAATGACCCTTTCAGATATTTCGTGTATGAATAGATACACCTTATATATAGGCAGAACAGTTATATTGTGCGCGCAATTTCAATGACATATGCAAGGAATATTATTTTGATCCATTCACAATTAGTGTGAAGTCGGCCAGAAGGTGCTTGAGCCTTACATTTTTCAAGTAGCGGTAGGTTATATTATTTGTTTTTTTTTTATTTTGTCTGTTGTCTTAGTCATATAATTGCAAACTTAGTATTTATAATACTTCTTTATTTATTAAGGCGATGTGTTTTTATTTTTCCTTGTTTTTGTGCTCACACCATAAACTATTATTATAATACGTCTATACGTGAAGATTTGTCATTGGTTTTCTGTTGACTATAGTTTCCTTTTTTTTTTGTCTGTTTTTAATAGCTGTAAGTCCTCTCGATGTTCTTAAATAAATAAATAATAATGACAGCTCACTTCAAGCTCACTTCACTAAAGTTATCACGGTAAGATCTTTACAGAATATCACTGCTCTTTATATTACCAACTAGTCAATATTCAACTAGGTTTGGATTGGCTAACCAGATAGAGCTTGGGCACGCCACGATTGCGGCTGTAAGTCCCCTCTTTGAGGAGTGGTTCTTTTGCTCTGTGAGGGCGGCACGGCGTCCTCACCTTCCGCCTGACGCAGGTCCTCACCGGACACGGTTGTTTCGGGAGGTTCCTGTTTTGGATAAGGCGGGAGGAAACGCCCGGGTGTTTCCACTACGAAGATCGCCCTGAGGACACGGTGGAGCATACGGTGGAGGTCTGCCCGGCTTGGGCGGAGCACCGCCGTTTCCTCGTGGAGGCGATCGGTGGCGGCGATCTCTTGCATCCAGCCCTGGCCCAAGCCATGGTACGGAGCGACAGTGCATGGGTAGCCATCACCTCCTTCCACGAAGCAGTAATGCTCGCGAAGAGGGAGATGGCGCACGTGGGAGAGGGAGAGGCAGTATATGCGCCCTCACACAGGACGCAGGAGCGCAGGAGACGCCCTGAGCGTCGGGAATCCCAGGCTGATTCCCAGCCAACATAGGCGCGGGCTTGCAGACGGCGAGTAGGTAATGGGCTCGCTATCTGGTAAGGACCAAGCCCGGGTCGACGGCGCGTTGTGTTCCACGCGGGCCTCAAAGAGATGTCAGCACCAACTGATGGGGCCCGCAAGGACCGATGCCTGCCAGGGGTGCGGGTTGTTCGAAAGAGATACCGTGGCACCTGGCACACAGGCAACTGAGGAAACACGGGTGGGTTTTAGTCAGTAAAAGTTTGACACGCCCTCCTGCGTGGAGCAGGAGCGGGAGAAGTTATTTGATGATTTACCACCCAAAAAAAAACAGATAGAGGTGAAAAATAATTTACATACTGCGACTGCCATCTGACCTCTACATCCTGTGCAATACTGACAAAGTAGGTAGGAGAACAGCCGGTCTAATCTGTAAAAAATATCACCGTGTAAACTTGCATGTAGTCAGCTGTCAGTGTCATCCCACTGATGCTTGGGATTGACCAAGCATCACATTTACAATCATAATCGAGATTTTTATATTTGTTATACTAATTCTATTGATATTTTTATAATATTTCAAAGCTAGTATTTAATATACACTTAAATACTATCTTTGAAATATTATAAAATATTACTGTTTAAGGGCTTTTTGAAATAGAATAGCAAGACAGAAAACATAAATCAACAGAATTAGCATAAAAATATTGTTATAATCCCGATTATAATTGTAAACGTAATGCTTGATTATTTCCTAGCATCACTGGGATGACACTGACGGCTCACTCGACGCAAATTTCGAGATTTTTACAGAATAGCAATGCTGGTGCTAGGGGAGCAACTAAGTTGAAGTGAGTTTGTACAGTGGATTTTTTTCAGAACTGATCTTCACTTGCGAACTCACAGAGAAGGAACCTAATATATTAGGTAAACCAGTGTTCACAGTAGCCACGTCTTCCATATACCCTATACATTTGTAGATAATTTCGTGCCCATAAACATCCATATTTATAAATAATGATCACCCATCCTTAGACTGGCTGCAGGATACTTTGCAGAATGAGCGCCAGATTGTTATTCAGCTTCACCCAAATAACGACGCACTACCACACCAAATAATTCCAGTAGCTATAAAATTATACTAAATAGAGTTCCCAAACCGTTCCATTACGCAAAAGGCGTATGCACTATCGAACTTCAATTAAAGTTAATTCAATTGAATTTTTGAAAAATAAAATATTTTATTTCGCAAAATTGAGTGAATCCATTTCAGTGCGTTTGAACCGAAGCGGCCGGGGCCGATGTGTCGTAGTAATTTTATTTGTAATGCCATAGAGTACAAAAGTTACAGAGGCGAAATTCCCACGAAAGCATTCGCACGGTTTTTTTATTTATTTTTTTATTTAGGGGCGTGCTCTTGACCTCGATCACGCCTGATGGAAAGTGATTGATGATATATACTTTATTAGTTTTGGGCATTGTATCTTCTGCCATTATGAGTTCCACGCTTAATCATCGACAATATTGACAAATTGACAATGGCGAAACCGGCTTATTTACAAAGTAATAAAACAACCGACTTCCAAAAAAACACTACTAAGCGAAAAATAACTTTAATTTCGGAAGTCGGTGACTTTGAATATGTATTAAAAAAAATTGCCACCGCCTTCCGAAATCAAAGTTATTTTTCACTTTGTAGTGTTTTTTTGGAAGTCGGTAGTTTTTTGTTCGAAAAAAGTTTTTATTTTTCACTTTTTAGTGGTTCACATGTCCTTACCCTTCACAGCGTACCGGCGTGATGTTATGTTATGAACTGGTGTAAACAATAGACAGACATGAGAATTCAGCAATCCCAGTCCATTTGCTATCATTTACGAGGAGTTCCGTTGCCTATCTCCGAAGTTCTTCATCAGATCAAATTGAAATGGGACCACTTTGAGAAAGTACTCTTCCAAAATCTACCCAAATCGCTTCAAGTGTACCTACAAAATTTGAAGAGTTCTCTCTATTTCTCCAGGATCCCATCATCAGAGCCTGAGTTGATGATCATGGGACTACCTGGGAAGTATACCCTTTCAAACAACAAAAAATATCCAAATCGGTCCAGCCATTTTCGAGTAATCGGTGTACATACATTAAAAAAATACCAATCCATGCCAAAAAATGGCATTGTAGATGGCGCCACTTCACTTTTTGTTTTTCCACATTTGTTGATTTGAAGTTTTCGGTGGGGCATTGTAGATGTCCGCCACACGACAATACCCCTTAGTAAGAATGGTTATCAGACTTTCGGGCTTCTGACGACCCGTAACGACTGTCAAAAATCCACGAATGACAGCCAGGACCGATAGCTTAACGTGCTTCCGAGGCACGATAATAAATCTAACTGTAGCAAATTAAATTGTCTGTAAATTCAAATTACAAGCATCAATCTATGCCAGTCGATAAAAGTTTGAAGTAGTTATAACACGACTAATTGATGTCACTACATAATAGTAAGGATTCATTTAATTTAGTTTAATTTAGCAAATTGACACACTTGTCAATTTGCTCAACAATTAAATGAACCTCTCACTGTTATGTTGCACCTCTATACGGTTTTATTATTCAGTGGTAATGGCCTTGTGGTTTCGGTTGGCTTGCAACCTATGCTGATGTATTTACCGTAAATAGATACAGGGAAGCTGGGTATTCAATCCTATATATCTACTCAGCATACTTTTCCGTCTAGAATCGAATAAGGTAGATGTAAGCATTGAATTGTTTTTGGCTTCTTGGATACTATGTAGTGTGGAGGCTGTGGCATAGGTAAACATTTGAATTTATCTTTATCGGTGCATTTAATTCATTCATTCATTCACCAACATTTTGGGCTTATAAGTCGATTTGCACGATTTTACTCGCCCGAAAAGGGCAGAAAGACGTATTAGGCAATTAGCACGTTCTGGATTTTATGGAATAATTAACTGTGTGTATATATAATGTACCATTAGTTCGATTTCTCCTGTTGACTAGTAAGAAAACATTTTTTTTTCTCGCAACAATATTGCATACTATGTTCTAACTAAACAGACAGCTGTGCTGCTAGGGAGTTTGTTGCGCCACTTCTTCTCCACAGCAAAAGCACTAGGAAGTGGTGAAGGTCGGGCGTTTTCGGGGAATACCTTATGTAATTTTGACGTTCGAAAAGTGCTGATTCTCAGCCTAATTTGAATAAATGACTTTTGATTTTGATTTTGATTTTGATTTTCTAATACCCTAATACGTATTTCTAGAGTGGTCGATTCGCCCATAAATTAATTAACTTCGGTCGAATCGCCTGTTTCGGGCAATTCGACTAATAAGCCATTAGTGAGATTTAAACTTTGTGAGTTCGCAGTTTGTACATAGGGCGCAATCCTTGGAACTACTGATCCGATTCCGAAATTAACATAATTTAAAACACCAATTTAGTTTTTTTTTTTTATAAATAGAGATCAACTAATTTAAAACTGCACGCCCATCCACTGCTTGTTGCATATGTCGTGGCCATATCGTAGATTTGCTCACTTCATGAAATGCTCGGGAATTTCATGAAATGGTCGCATTTCATGAAATTCTCGTCTTCTTTTGGTTTTTAGATTACAGAAGAAGACGATCGACGTCAGGTCGACGGAGCCCCACTGCGTGGGGCTCCTATTTCTGTCTGCAAGGTTTAAAGGAACCCAACCAAACCGCACCTCGGGGTGCCCCTGACGTCAACCGTCTTCTCGAGAAAAAATTCTCGAGCATTTCATGAAGTGAGCAAATCTACGATATGGCCACGACACATACACATGTCAAATGGTTGTATAAACATTTTAGTGGAAGGGCGTGAGTTTTAAAGTAGTTGATCTGTACATTATTATTTTATCATAATTGCCACGTATCCAATTTTAAGAAATTTTGTCTACTCTGTTTGCCCTTTAAGAAAAACTTCTGAAAGTGAATAGAGTATTATTATCTTTACACCTTTACAAGTTATGTTTCACGACTTTTGGTATGATGAAAAAACACGTTCTCGACAAGTTCACGTAACTTTCTATGGGTAGACGTTTTTATTTTCATAGTTCTGAAACTCAGAACAAAAGTTGTATATCTTAGAGTTATTTTTTATCACTCTTTAAAGTTCTTCTTGCATATAAAAATGAACTCATTGACATCCATTTTTAGATTGTCGTAGTCATCATCAAAACATTGAATGTTTTGGCGTGAGTCATTCAAAACAACGGTCATAAAATAACTTCGTACAGTTTTTTTTTTTAATTTATGGTACATAATCACTATAGTGTTCCCACTGCTGGGGCACAGGTCTGCACTCTGTGAGTGAGAGTGGCACGCGGGCCCAGTGCGTTTTGGTAGAAGTCACATGTCTCCGAATTTTTGGTTCTAGAACATTCCTCATTACGATTTCCCTCATCATTTTGAGAGCAGTGCTGATAAAATAATTAACACAAAGTAAAGCGTCAATCAGGGCTCGAACCTTGACCTACAACTCGTCTCTGTTTGTGGTACACTTACCCTAAATGAGTACTGATGAGATTCAAAATTCCTGCACTCATTTTGAGCAGCAAGCTTGTCAAAATAATTCAGGAGAAGGTAATTACAGCTGCTAAAAAGAAACACACACGGTAACAAGTTGAGCCGATAAAGTAGGTAAGTACCTACAGTTGTAAGGAATGTACACACTTACACAAGTACCTCCTTAGTTTCCCTCTTTCTTAATTCTAGTGTTTCCCGGCTAATTGCCAAGATCCGCATTGTTTAGAGCAAGTACTGGTAGCCTCATTAGCAAGCTCACGATGTTTCTTCATGAATTATGTGGCGAGTTTGTACCGACTGGCTGGTTGTACAGCACCAGGACAAAACAAAGCCCAGGTCATGTTTGCAGGCTTAGCACGAGAACCGATTTGTCGACGGAAGTATAGACATGACTATGAACTAAATGATGTACAATGGGAGAAGATAGCTATGTTTTTTTATTAATTATCACAGTTATGTGTTCTAAACGAATCATGATTATGTAGATTATCGTATATGCACTTTGTGGCCGTCGAGTAGAAAGTTTGTTGTAAGTGTGATTTTGACAGTTTGGGAAGAAATATTCTTCTGAAATAGTCTACATTTATAAGGAGCTAGACAAAGATCGTTAGAAACGAAAGACAAAATGACAGATTCATCATTCAGATCATTCAGATCAAATTTTTCTTTTCTTTAGCATCAAACCCACAGTTTGAGATACCTATCTAGGTGATTCGTCATCTTCACATCAGCGAAAACACGTCTACTGCTGCTGCTCTTGCCAGCCACATGAGCAAAGTCCTCAAGCATCGTATCATCGGCCGGTACAGCGGATTCCCACAATCTTCAGCAGACCCTGTGCGGTATTTAAGTTAGTAGGTACTAATTATCACCATAATTTAAGTATGTACGGTAACCCGGGGGTTACTTTGATTCACGGGATGATTTTGATCAAAACTTCCATTTCATATAAAATCGCTAATTACTTAAAACGAAACGCAACATGTTAGTTTTTTTTTATAGGTTAGCAACACTGTAGAACTGTCAAATCCTTTCCTGAGTAATGTAGTTATCACTAAAAATTCATACTCATTACCCACTATAATTATATCACTATAATTACCTTAATTAATTATATTTAAGTTACTTTGTAACTACGCAATAAAATAGGGGGTATAAAAGTAAGCCGTGATCAGTCAGTTTTTATTTATTTTCTCAAAATAAAGCAAAAATTTTTTCACGTATTATTACAGGAATCGACAGTTACAAAAAAAAAACGGTTATTGGACATTTTTTTTGTATTTTTTATAACCACGAATTTAAGAGATATGAACCTTCAAAGTTCAATCTTGATTAAAGTAACCCCGGTTTACGGTACTATAATTTTGGTTCGTCACCAATAATACTCTTGCTTGGAGTACTAATAGTTAGCTTAGCTAGATGTTTTTCAATAAGCTTAAACCTTTGCGGAAAACATGGGTTCAGTACAGTGTATTCATAGTCGATCATTCCAAAGATGAATCTATTTTTAATCACTAATGAATTATTTAGCACACAATTCAGACGGAATAAAAGCCAACTTATTATCTTAAGGGGGAAGCGCCAGGGTATGCCGTGAAACTCGTTTTATTTTTTATTTTTTGTAATTTGCCGGTCAGTTTCAGCATGTAATATTGAACAAAATAGGATCCAAGACCGTAACACGTATGTTTGTATTTACAGAATTATAATCAACTAACTTTTGCCAGCGGCTATGCCCGCTTGGAAGTCAGAAATTATCCCACGGGAACGGGGACTACCGGGATAAAAGTATCTTATGTGTTAATCCAGGTTATAAACTACTTGTCTACCAAATTTCATCCAAATCCGTTTAGCCGTTTTGCGTGATTCAATCAAATCAAAATATTTTATTTTACATAAACAGGTTTATGTAAAATAAAATATTTATTTTTTTATACAAGGGCACTTATGAAACGTCAGAAACTAGATGTACGGTTCCAATTTGTCGCTTCTTATGGAGAAGAGCCGGCAAGAAACTCCACGGTTACTCTTTTAAAATAGTTGGCTTTTACAATGTTTTCAAATTACAGTAATAATAGGTATGGGAGGACAGTGCAGGCTTGCCAATAAGTACTAGGTACTTAGATGAATGAAAATAAAGAATAGTCTGTACGGCCTACAATGTTTTCTTATTCACAATATGTGAAAGAATCTACATAAATAAAACAAAGATTGAGTTACAAACATCCAAACATCTATACAAGGTGTAATATTAATCACCGTTAACCTCATAAGGGGTCATTGTACTCATCATTATGAACAACTTTTACTATAGGACCAAACATGAAATCGCGAAAAAAAAACCAGCTGTTCCCTACATTTATGTTCGTATAACTCGTCAAAATGTAAGGAACAGCTGATTTTTTTTTCGCAGGTTGGTTACAATCCTCTAAGTTCATTTAATCCTATTGAATTACTGTTTCATGAAAAAGTATTTTAATCAACATACAACCTGACAAATGAACTGTAAATTGCGAAAAAAACGTAAGAAAATTTCACGAGCTACCGGAGCCATCTTGTTTTAAATTTTACTGACCAACAACGTATTAACGTGTGTAAAAGTGCCTTAAGGTTCACCTTAATTAATAATGAGACAAAACCATACCATGTTTAATTTTAAAAAATGTCAATTAGATGAATCTAATTGAATTTTTTTCCATACAAACTTCGGGATTGTCCTCCACTCCACTCAATAGTTCGATAATGTACATCAAAAATTAAACATGGTATCGTTTTGTCTCATTATTAAAATTGTCAGTGCGGAAACAGAACACTAAAATAAAAAGCTATGAGCCAACAAAGATTCATTTTTCTTGCTAATTTAACTTAACTTTGGGCGTGTATAAGTAACAAAAGACGTGTAAAATCTCCAAAACCAAGTCGGTACCGACAAAACCCAAATATCGAAAAGTTTAACAAACTTTATTGGTCATAGATATGTGCAGTAGTTTTTTCGTAAAACTCGATCTTCCGAAGGATTTATCTTAATTGTTTACACGCCTGTTTTACTACAAATGATCCTGCATCTCACTCAATAACGTTGTGCGTGTAGACTAGCTTCTAACTGCTCATCACTGATACTATCTACGTCGGACCCGATGCCTGGTGAGACAGAGTGCTCTTTAGCCAGGCCCACCAATGAGTTCGAGCCCGCGACTAGTGTCCCCTTAAAAGATCTAATCTAGTTACTTACATAAATAAACATTTAATTTCATTACCTTAGCGCATCCACCTTAACCACTTACAGATCAGTATGCAAGACTCAACTGAAGACGAGTTACTCGCAAAATTCTCCAAACCACATTCTATATTAAGTATAGGATGAGTTACACGACGTGGAGATATGCGAATAAAAACAGGTCTAAGGTGGGCGACGAAAATAAATTCTTGAGTGGGTCGCCTTAGCCACCTCGAGCTTTGTTACGGAGGGTTTAGGGAAACAATAAACAACAATACGCGCGATCTTGCTTCAATGGGCCTCCGGGGCCCACAAAATGATGTGCCAGAAGGCAGGAAGTACAATAACACCTTGTATAATGGATGGATAGGTGCCTCAGCCCTCACAACGCAAGACAGATAGCCGGCCGTAGCAAGAAGTGTGGCATGTTTTATTCATAATTCTTGAACCCGGCGTGAGTGCCACTGGGCGAAATTTATTTCTTAAAACGCTTTTATTATGCGATTTAATTTTAGTAATAGGTTTGATGGAATAGTTGTTAGTTTGATGTGATTTTGTGCTGGTTTCAGTCTTCGGTTTAGTATTCGAAAACTGTGAAACTGGCACTGTCTATGCAAGGTGGCAGGGATATCAACGCGCAACCTGGTACCATAGAGTACGTACCTACATGATTCTGAATCCCCTGCGTTGAAAATTTTCGTCAGTTAAAAAAAGAAAAATGCTTTTAAATACGTTTTGACCGCGTAGATATTGCACACAACAACAAAACACCATTCTTTTTTTTTACCGTCAAAAAAATCTGGCCTCTGTTTTGAATTATGTGTTTAATTTTAATTATTAGATTGCGCGTCGATGCCCTTCTCAGGGTATACCTAGTATAAATATGTAAGTATCAACCTTAAAATATGGGTCGAAAAAAATTCTCTCTTTCTTTCTTTCAGATAAATTCGTAAATGATATTGAACTTTTATTAAGTTATTTGCCAGATAAGTTATCCAAGGCGGTGAACAAGCCATTAGTATTCTAGCCTCACAGACCACAGTGTGCATTAACATTAGCAAACTTCAAACCTAAGATATAGTTTGATTACTCTTGAGTCTTAAGATACTATTTTAATGGGTCAACATTAATCTTCATTTATTCTAAATCTTGACCACAACTAAATGTTACCTTGATGTACTCTGAATTTAATTAGTATTAGTTTATGTGACCTTTGCTTTTAATTAATTTTCATACTTTGCATAGGTCACCAACGAATTTGCAAATATTACTTATTATTTTTTATTTATACAACACTGCTAATAAAATTCACAAAAGTTATTAAAAACTCGTAAAACATAATAACGAGACGGCGATGAAAACGACTAAGTTATTATTCGAGTTTCTCGAATAAACTATCAATATCTTAGAAATTAATTGGTTGGCTATAAAAATACTATCTATAAAATAAGTATTGAAAATATCTTTACTACCTTGTTAATAAATTGTATTGTTATTACCTATATAATAATATATTCTTCAACACATAATATGTCGCAATCGCAGAGTTTTTAGGGTCCCAGGGTGCTTACGAGACCCATTACTAAGGCTCCGCTCGTACGTCTGTCTATCATAGGGCTGTATCTTTTCAACCGTAATTTCAAGTATCTACCCTAGGAATGTACACAATGTACAAATGTGTTTGTGTACTACAATGGCCGCTAAAACATTTTTTTTTAAGTTCTAGAATGTTACCCAGGCGTAGATGGCGGACACGAACTTGGCGCTTATATGACGGGTTGGTCCGTATTCGCTCAGGATCGAGTTAAATGAAAAAAGGAAAGGGAGGCTCTTGTCCTGCAGTTGGACAATACAGCCTGATTATATTATTTAAATAGGGTTCAAAATAAATTATGTTGCCCCAAACTAGGAATTTCTCCTGTATTGTGGGTGCGTTTACGTTGGTAAACGCACCCACAGTACTGTCACAATACTGTTTGTGTATGTGAATTTAAATGTTGATTTAAACTCACATACACAAACATCCAGACTCGGAACAACTACTTGTAGGTCATATAAATATTCGTTCAAGTGCGGAAATCGCACCCGCGACACTCAGCGCAGCAGCCACTGCACCAACCGTGCCGTCATATTGTACAGTGGTATACGAAACCCTTCGTGAGCGAGTTCGACTCGCATATGGCCGCTTTTTAACCGACTTCTAAAAGAAGGAGGTTATCAATTCGACATGTTTGTACATAAATATATATTTTTTATTATATATATATATGTTCTATATGGTCTGTATAACTCCGTCGGAAGTCGGAAAGCGGTGACAAAAAATTTAAATACATATCCAAAGTCACCGACTTCCGAAATCAAAGTTATTTTTCACTTTGTAGTGTTTTTCCACAAGTCGTTTTTTTTTTTTTTTGTAATAAGTTTTTATTTTTCACTTATTAGTTTTAGTACCTGCCCCACATCAATTCGAAATTTCATCAACCTTGGGGTATAAACAATGCATATTTATGCGATAGCAGCAATCGCGATTGATTTGCTTGTTTTTTTTTTTATTAAATGGAACTTAATTACACAAAAACCTTTCAGGATACATTTTCTAAATGGTGGTGAAACCTGTATCAGAATCTATTGTGTAATTTAGAAGAACTAAGCGGTCACACAGACACGAAAACCAACTTTTCCTTAAAGTCCGTCAAATCATTTCTTCCACGTAGGCCACTAAAAAGCACTTTTGAACGTCGAAACATACGTTTTTAACTATGTTTAGATACAGACTAGATAAGCACTATTTTCCTTCAAATAATAACTAATTAAAAACTTGATTAGTACTTTCATAAACCAAGAGTTAATTAACTTACCTGAGTACTTTAAGCCACTAGCTTTTCATCCTGTGAACAAACTAAAGCTTAGTTTGAGTGGGCAGGGCTACTAAATATTCATAAGCTGTATGGTCTCCCATAATTATTTTAATTAGAGAAGCAAGTACTAACTATACTTAGTTGTTAACCCATTTTTTTTAATTTTCCTTTAGTTTCGTATTTTCCTGTTCCTTTCTTCTTGTCTGGTTATATGTGTGTGCATAATGGTTAGTATTGAAGCTGACCCTAACGTAGTTGAGAAAAGAGTATGCAGATAAAGAGAAGAATGCAAATGCACACAGATTAAAAGGCACACAGCATAAGCTGCAAATTATAAACAAAAAATATCAAAAGTATAAGAAATCAGCAGGAATGTGTGCCTCACGGCAGCGCCCCAAATAGGTGCCGCTCAGCAAAAACTGCCGGACAACCAGTGCCTGACGCTGGTTCTTACTGAGCCAGATGATGATGAAGATCGCTCAGCAGATAATTAGTGATCGCAAACAGGCTGCTGCGTCCTGCCCTTGAAAGGATCTCATAGTCACCTCTCGCTTAACCCAAAGGATTGAAATGAATGTCTTATTCTTCAGCAGGAACCACACGGAACATCCCTAAATAATTAAACAAATTCCAATCTTATGGAAAATATATTTTCGAGCCGTTGTGGGTTGAAACTCTAGAGCCATAGGGTCCGAGTGCCCGCTTAGTGTTTCGAGGCGTTGCCAAGCGGTTGGTCGACTCTTCACGTGACCAGAGGGCTGGCCTATTTTTTAGGAAAAAAATCAGCATTGTCGTCCAACGTGGCAAGTGACAATGCTGCCAGCCTTTTGGGCTCTTTTCCCGTTGACAATGATGCAGACGAATTGTTTGACGCCCTATGATTCTTTTCTTCTTATATACTTGTGCCTACTTATAATTATTTTAAAACCGTTATTTTTTCTATTATGTAAATATTAAAATTAAACCTAATCACATCAAGTGACAGTAAACTCTACTTGAACCATAAAACGAGAATCATGGCTAAGTTGCACTTAGCTCTAACTTCATTAAGTATGCATAGAGGAATAAACACCGCCCGTTTATAGTTGCAGTGTAACAAATTACACCACTAATGTCACTTTTCTTGACCCCTTTTAAACAAAAAGTGCAGATTGTGTAGAACACGCAATCTGGTTATTAATTGTAAAGCGAGTGTTAAGTTAAACAGTTTTCTAAGAATGCTTTTCGTAATACCATTTATACCTGGCGATCCGATTTCATGGTAATAAGTTTTTTTGAAGCTTCAGCACTGCTCTAAAAGTCGAGAATAAAAATGGCTTTAGGAAACCCATGACCTTAAAACTTCAAATTTGAAGTCGTTATTGGAACGAAGTTCTTTAACGCAGCTTGCGGTGGGAGTAAACATCAGAAGAAAATATCATAAATCGTCGCATGACGAAAAAGCGTTCTATTAGGGAATAGAACGCTTTTTCGTCATGCCACGCCATGCGATTTTTTAGTATCCTTACATTACAAACAAAGTCGCTTTTCGCGTTTGTACGCTTAGATCTTTTAAACTACGCATCGGATTTTAATGCGGTTTTCATTTATAGACAGAGTGATGCAAGAGGAAGGTTTACTTGTAATAATACACCGATCTCCACGCGGGCGAAGCCGCTGGCTAAAGCTAGTTTAATATAAGAGAAAGATACAGAGAGTGAGATAAACCTTTTATAGTTTTCGAGGGTGCTGAAGCCGATAGTTTTCATCATTGGTTTCGTTTTCATGGTGTTCGACAATCTAAATCTATATAATTCGTTTTGGATTTAAGAAAAAAGCGTGAGGAATGTCGTTCCTGACGGGGCTCCAACTTCACAAGTCTTTTTTGTTGTCCACCAATCGGCACTGGGTTTGCGTCATGCGTGATGAGTTTCCACAAACTCTGCACAGCAAAGAGGCGTGGGAACATAACAGGCTGATTACGAGAAATACCGATTGTTTCGATTTGTCCACTGAAGCACAATCAACAAGGAATTTCTTTATTAAAGATCATAATGATATTCCAAACAATGCTAAATATTAACTGTATGATATCTAACTGGTTCAATAGCCACAATATGTATTGTGTATCCAAACAATTCGTAACAATACTGATCAATGCATGACTGTATCTCAGAGCCGTGAACACGTCACAACATCGTCTTCAACGGTATGAATGAAACATGAGGGACATCACGTGGATCCTTGCCTTTCACACATGTAACGACCATCTAAGGAAGAACACCCTTCCCCCCGCATTGACGAGAGATTATGAAGGAAAAGGGAAAGTTTCAGCGGTTGTTGAAGGTCGAGGCAAACTGGACACTTTAAGAATCGTCCTTAGGAAGTACGAATTGATAGTTGAATAGTTAGACCGAAATTTATTACTGTGGCACATTTCGTCTGTCCCATATCCGCTGATGACTTAAGAAGGTACATATAGGTAGGATTTCAATGAAAGCTTCGCATGTTTGAGTGTCATCTGCCAAAATCGCACCTCGCGCATAGTAAATATCACATTCTCATTTACGTGTTTTTTAGCACTGCAATTAAAATCCTGGGTCAAACAAACGTGTCAGTCGGTGAACCACTGGCGAGTTTTTATAGTCGTAACTCCTATAACAATAAAATTTTACTGTTAATGGTAATAAATTAAACTTCTGTTGACAGTTTTCAATTTGAAACTTTACTATAAATAGAACTGTGTGGTCGAGTACTGAAATTATATAATATCTGGGTTGTTTATATTCAGTAGGTAAGTGGGTATGCTGATGAAATTAGTTCACTAACTTTTCAGGATCCCTCAGAAGTTTTCAAGTGAGTTGTTTCACATCAAGTTGGGATTGATATGTGGGCGATTCAGTATTCAATGACGTCGTAGGTTACAGTGACGGTCGCCAACTGATTCGCCGAGCTTACAATAAACTTACAGAGGGACGCGGGGAAGATTAAAAATCGAGCGACTCGCAGACACAATGAAAATGTTTTTTCACAGGCCCCTTTCAGGCGCGCGCTTTGTTTGTGAAACGAAGTTCGCCGTTTTTTCCCCTATATACGCTTCATCGCGATTCTCTAGGGCGGGGGAAAATATTGCGTAATGAATATCCCGCTCTGATTTCACGCTGATGCAGTTGCATTCGGGTGCAACGGTACGTTAATTTGGGCAATAATGTCACACGTAGATAGAATCCAATCACAATTGCTAGCGTGTTTAAACAGTTTAATGGGATATCGCATTGTTTTAAAGTGAAAACAATTTCGCAGGTGACGAATTTGATCTCACAGGATCGTAACTCTGGTATTGAAGTGACTTACGGGTGTCATGTCGCAGTGGGGGATATAAATTAAGTTTGCCTGGTATGTAAGCACCTACGCGGGGATTATTTATTGATGTGTAAACCCGCTAAAACTTAAACTACCTTACCTAAATAATTTATAGGTTCTAACACTCGTGCGTTCTCAAGATTGTTCAAGAGTTTGAAGTGAAGGCGCGCACACACATAAAGTTATGGCTTCGTGCTCAAAGTTATGGGGAGCGGTGAACAGATATTAATATTGTTGAGTCTACAATATAATTGAATGTTATTGGTGTCACAATTTTGAATGATTTATGTGCGTGAGAAACGCATTTTTGTTTACAAACACGTATTTTAGAATGACACAACTCTCTCATAAGAGTTATTTCGAAACTGATTAATGTTTAGTGAATAATTTATCATCATTAAGATAATTTCTTATCTGAACTTCTCATATTTCTTGTTTCAAGTACTTACGTTATAAATAATGTTAACATCTCGGGACATTTTTATTGCCTTCAAAAGTGCCAATTTGGGATCCCAATGTCATGTTACACTCGATAGCTGATATCAAGTGGCTGCGGGATACTTGAGAAGGAGACATACCTATGACGAGAAGTGGGATTTGTGGTGTATCTATGTTTTGGAAAAATACTGGCGTAATGGTCGATTCGCACGAATTTACTCGCCCGAAATAGATGAATCTACTAACTTCTGTAGAATTATAGTTAGGTATTTTTAGGGTTTCGTACCTCAAAAGGTAAAAAAGGAACCCTTATAAGATCACTCTCTTGTCCGTTTGTCTGTCCGTGTGTCACCAGCGATTTTCTCAGAAACGGGTGGACCTAGCAAGTTGAAAATATTATAAATTATTATATATACCAGATATTGAGGTTTATAGTCCCTATTAGGTTTATAAAAATCAAGGTCCTGAGTCAACACGACAAAAAGATATGGGCAAATTCAGATAATCGCGAAAACTTGTACGTACCTACCAAAATTTACCTTAATTTTCAACTTTTTATTTTTCGGTATTTTCCCTTTACTTGTGTTGTAAGACCTTGCTTTTAACCAAAATTGACAATTCTACGTCAACCGGAAGTACCCTATAGGTTTTGGGTCGAAAACCTCTTATTGTAGTTTCCGTTGACCTAGAATCGAAATTTTGCAAAAATCAAAGTCTTATAGCGCAAATAAAGGAAACATTCCAAAACATAAAAAAAGTTGAAAATTAAGGTAAATTTTGATACCTACTTACAAGTTTTAGCGAAAATCTAAATTTGCCCATATCTTTTTTATTATGGCGGTATAATGGGTAGGTATGGAACCCTCGGCGCACGAGTTCGACTCGCACTTGACCGGTTTTTTATTGTTATTTCTACTTACTTTATTTGTGTTAAGTATATTGTTTAACTCACTCTTAGTTTTGAGTTTCTTTTATGCATATTGTTTAAATTCAACTCTTGCACGGTATCTCTGTAAAAGCTAGCCGTGGAAGCTGGTGACCTGAAACAGGTTTTTTCCAGAAAGATGTATCAAGCACCATGTCTCTCACAAGAATGGCATACAGCTGGGACATTTTTTGTACACTTTAAATTTAAGTCAGCTTTGTGAAGAGAGAATAAATGATAAATTATTATAATTAAAATCTACAGGTTGAACTATTTTTTTCTGTATGTTAATTAATTTGTGGGCAAACCGGCAATTCCAGAAATATATTATTATTAACGTGTTAGGCAATTTGAGCGTCTTTTATAAATAACTTACTTCTGTCCGCGACTTCGCCCGCGTCAAATTTCTTGTTCCCCTTGTTCTTGACCCCGTCGCATCACATAGCCTGCCTGCGTTGATGCTTCGATTTCGCTCAGAGTTCTGTCTTACATTATTTGATTTTGCTCGGCTCCTAAGAGTCCTAGCATGATGATATGTAGCCTATAACCTACCTCAAGAATTGGATTATCAAATGCAAAAAGAATTTTCCAAATCCAATCGGTAATTCCAGAGATTAGCGCGTACAAACAAACTCTTCAGCTTTATTATTAGTATACAGGGTCAAATAAAATTAGCTTGCGAAACGTGATGGGTATCGTTATATATCGTATAATCTCGCGAGATAGATTATAAACTAACGGTGTTCACAATCATACGGTGACATATACACACGACAAGACAAAAAAAAAGTTTTTTTTTTGGGTCTGCGTTTCGCTAAGTAATTAAATTTTACCCTGTATTGTACCTACACATTGCGTTCATAATCAAAAGAAGCTAAATATGTGTTAGTAATTAGCACATAGCTACTTTGCCTAAGTACAATTTCATTACTCATCTACGGCCATTGCTACGTCAAAGCTGACTAAGTACTTGTGTACTGTATTTTACGATTTGTAAATACCAGCGCACAGGTATTATAGGTACCTATGACATACCTAGGTAGTTATTAGTACTTAGTCAAATAAGTGGTGTTATCTGAACATGCCAGGGAACCAGGGGAGCGGGTTGTTCAAAAGAGATACCGTGACCCCCCAGGCACACAGGCAACTGAAGGAACACGGGTGGGTTTTAGTCTCCCTCCTGCTCTCTGGGTAAAGCGGGAGAAGGTATTTGATGATTAGCCAATAAAAAAAAAGAAAAACATGGTTCTGACATACGTATTACGGCCGCGAATCATCCTTTTGAAAATTGCAAAAAATAGTAAGAAAATTTTAATTTTAATTTCGCGGTCTGCACTGACGTTTCCTCTTTAAGCAATTTTTAACCGACCGAAAAACGACGTTATTATGCAGCCGAAGATTTTTTGTTGCATGAGAATATGACGATATTTTTTTTCTACCACCTAACGCTTTTATTAAAATTAACACTTTATTGTAGTTGTTCGATTCGTTATACATAGCTATTTTTCATCGTTTTAATCCTTTAAAAAGGTCATTGTACTCATCATTATGAACAACTTTTACAATGGGATCAACCCTGAAATCGTGAAATAAAAACTTTTTCCAAAAAAAAAAACAACCAACTTCAGAAAAAACACAACAAAGTGAAAAATAACTTTAATTTCGGAAGTCGGTGACTTTGGATAAGTATTTTAATTTTTTGTCTTCTCCTCCTTCCGAAATTAAAGTTATTTCCCTATCCCACTAATACGAAATTTCATTATCCTTGGATGCATATTTATGCGATAGCAGCAATCGCGGTTTATTTACTGTTATTTTCTGAAGACTTCCGTTGTCTGTCTCCGAAACGCATCATCAGATCTATATGAAATTGAAATGGAACTACACGGAAAGCACCAGCTTTCAAACTAGAAAAAAATCACCAATATCGGTTCACCCAGTCGAAAGTTATGAGGTAACAAACATTAAAAAAATAAAACATACAGTCGAATTGAGAACCTCCTACTTTTTTTGAAGTCGGTTAAAAATGAGCTGATCCATACATAGCATTAAGAAATGCGAACATAAATGTATGGATCAGCTCATTTTTAGGGTTCCGTAGCCAAATGGCAAAAATCGGAACCCTTATGAATTCGTCATGTCTGTCTGTCTGTCTGTCCGTCCGTATGTCACAACCACTTTTTTCCGAAACTATAAGAACTATGCTGTTCAAACATGGTAAGTTGATGTATTCTGTGAACCGCATTAAGATTTTCACACAAAAATAGAAAAAAAAAACAACACATTTTGGGAGTTCCCATACTTAGAAATGAAACTCAAAATTTGTTTTCATCAAACCCATATGTGTGGGGTATCTATGGATAGGTCTTCAAAAATGATATTGAGGTTTCTAACATCATTTTTTTTTAACTGAATAGTTTGCGCGAGAGACACTTCCAAAGTGGTAAAATGTGTGCCCCCCTGTAACTTCTAAAATAAGAGAAAATAAAACTAAAAAAAAATATATGATGTAGGTACATTACCATGTAAACTTCCACCGAAAATTGGTTTGAACGAGATCTAGTAAGTAGTTTTTTTTTTTAATACGTCATAAATCGTAAACCGCAATTTACCTTTCATTCAATCTACGGAACCCTTCATGGGCGAGTCCGACTCGCACTTGGCCGCTTTTTATTTCACGATTTCAGGGTTGATCCCATTGTAAAAGTTGTTCATAATGATGAGTACAATGACCCTTTTAAAGGATTAAAACGATAAAAAAATAGACATGTACTGCCATAGGGATTGAATGGTTTTTGTAGATGCTTTGGAGTTCGGGTAAAGGGTTGATTTTGATAAAAGCTTCTTTTCAAAGTAAGTTTTTCTCCCCTGCTATATCTTGATGTCCCTTTGTAAGATAGTTCTCTTACATCCGGTACCAGCGCTACAGATTTGTTAAGAGTCATTTTATCAGCGTTGTCGAATAGTTACTTCTTACATCCAGAACTAGCGCTACAGATTTGTTAAGTCATTTTATCAGCGCAGATTTCCAATTTTCATCTAGTAGTTTGTGAACTTTGTTTTTAGAAAAAAAAACGATAGACACTTTCGTCTTCTAAAATGTCAACAGAGTTATAAACTAGAATATAATACTTACTCCTTATCAGGTATATAATATGTGGATTGCAGATTGTATATGTCGAAATAGTTTAGAATAGTTTTATTTGTTTTACCCGACTACGGCGAAGCCCAAAAGAAAGTAAGTGATGTTTTTGTATTTCAAAAAGCTCTTTGTGAATAATGGCTGGATTTCTAGTTTAATTAATGTTGCATTCTGTATGCATTTTCTAACGTTCCCACTTACCTTAACATAACGTTATTTAAGTAAATAAACAACTTAAAATCTTTGTAGACAACTTGTCTTGTTTTGTTATAACAATTATTTAATAGTCCAAGAATTATTCTAATAAAACAAAACATAGATTTTAAGTTGTTTATTTACTTTAATAACACTCTTTTCTTAAAATATGCGTCAGTAAAGTAAAAATATATATACAGGTGTACGGTGTACCCTATGTCCTTGGATATGTAATATATTTGAGTGACGCGTTTTATGTCGGCCCCGAATTCAGGCCCTCTGATAGATTGAACCAGAATTAGTGTTGATGGCACGAAAGTACCACTGATATTACCCAGGAACGAAATAAAAAAAGATAAAGCCAAATTTCAAAGAAAAAAAGAGAATATTTAACAACTCCAAAGCAGTTAACTTTACGAATATGTAATTCACGAAACAATTTTAAATGTAAATTAGAGTAGAAAAGACGTTAGACATTTCAGTTTTATTACACGAACGTTTTAAATGTTGTTGTTTATGAGGAGAGCATAAAACATAGGAATAGTTTGTGATGAAAACGTTGGCGTATAATGTTGCCTCCGTAAACGCCTTTTGAAGCGCGAAGTTGCGACCAAAGAGTTCTAGGCACGTATGAAATGATGAAGCTGATATAAAAGTCTTTGTGGGGGAATGTAGTCTGATATTATGCACTGGAGACTGACAGGCTGTGCTGAACAGGATATTAAACTTCAGGATAAGCTTTAGAATGTCATACATGTTGGTGTCATTTATCATACTTTCCTGTCGTCATCAGAATTATAAAGCCAGCGGATTAATTGTGTAACACACTAACAGTAGGAATGGCTTTCATTTTGGTAGTTCAACGCCATTCATTGCGTGATTTACGCTGCTGCGCAGACAAAGGATGATGCCACGAAATGTATGGAAGTTGGTACCTGCTCCAATAGGAATAAATTATAATACGTATATACTAGCTGTGCCCGCGACTACGTCCGCGCGGAATAGTTATTTTTTTATTATTTATTTATAGAAATAAAGAAAAATAATAGTAGCCTAACTTACTCCTTACTATATCAGCTATCTGCCAGTGAAAGTCCCGTCAAAATCGGTCCAGCCGTTTCAGAGATAGAAGAACAAACAGACAGACAGAGAAAAATTGTAAAAAATGTTATTTCGGTATATGTACCGTGTACACATCCATATGCATTTAGTAAAAAGCGGTTATTTTAATATTACAAACAGGGTGGGAGCTTAGACGAGGCAGTAAGGTAAGCTACCTTAACCGTTGTACCTACAGAAAAATATTCTGTCCTTAACTTGTTAAGTAATCGCGAACTGCATTAACAGATTTTGGAAAAATGGTCAGCCACTAGCTAGAAAAACGTTTAGTACCTAATTCTTACATTTTCTTTTTATGTTGCCAATCGATGCAGTTGGGGAAAAACCCATGATTGGTTACTGGGTAGCGTGTGATGCAGACGCATTTCCAATGATGTTCAAAAGGGCAATTAATTTACTCTAAGCGGTCAAGGATTTGGAAATAGGCACTATAGTAACATCTATTCAGTTTAAAAGAGCTATCCAGCGGTGTATTACACTAAAACACACGGCTATTGGAGTGGGAACCAAAATAAGCAACAACCGTTTTTGAATATATGAAGTCGATGGATTAGCAACCTTCAAAATAATTGAGATTCTGATGAATAGTGCTTTACACAATAAGAATGGTGTTCCTCGGTTGTGCGTGCTGGAATAATACAGTTACAAAAGCAAGGGAAAAAAAAACCAATTTTATTTACTTCACAATTTTACTCATCGGAGACTTTCCTGACTCCCTCTTCAGGGAAACCAGAAAGGGAAGTGGATCCTAAATGGTTAACGAAATATTTTTCCTACACATTATGCCATATCTGGTAAAAGCAAGTTAATACAACATGCGAGTAAGTTATGTTTTTGTTAAGATTTAAGACAATGGAGGCCCATTTATTTTAGTTGAAAATATACACAATTTTTAGAACAACATTAGATTTTCAGCGACACCGCTTGTATTTTTTTTATGAAAAATTGCTTTTTACATCACGTTGCGTGTTTATTGTACCTACACAAAATTATAATAATCGTCCGACCTAATGCATTTTGCTTGTACTTTGAGTCATTAATCTTATTAAATCACTGTATTATTCATATTATCTATTTATAAATACTGGGTTGTATCATTTGTCATCTATAGTAATTATGTGGCCAGATACACCACCATGTCATCTTATTAACTCCACCCTGTGTCGACGTTTGTCTGATAAAGCAACTTCAATGGTTGAATGGTTCTACCAATGGGTTGACCGATCTGGCTACGCTTGTCGCGGTTGGACCGTGGATGGGTGACCATCTTTACAGAAAGCACGTCCATGGATCTTGAACAGTCGTTACGGGTCGTCAGAAGCCCGAAAGTTAGACAACCAGTCTTGTCAAGGGGTATCGCACCACCCAATTACTAGGTTTGAGAGGTCAGATAGGCAGTCGCTCCGTGTAAAAAAACGGTATTTAGCTACTTCCTACTTCCAGTTTGACTGGAATTCAACCCCAATATAAATAGTTGGGATCTTAGTAGATGATAACGATGATTTTAATTGACATGACGTCATCAATTGGAATCTTCATGATAAATGATAAATGATTTTATTTCTGCAAGCAGGTTCGTACAAACACTTTTACACGTCAATCATATTTTTTAAACCAGATGAGGTCGGCGTTTCCTATCCTACTACTGTGAGAAGAAAGGCCGATACAAACTCAGAGGCCACAGTCTCTTTTAAAGTCCACATAATCTTGGTTAGATCATGTGAAGACCATGTGGATCGGTGTCTGAAATGGTCTTTTGAGGAAAGAACCACACATATTGAGTGGACCTGTCCATTCACTGCACGCATTTATCAGTAGTCAAACAGCTAAACTCAGAACTTGAGGAGCTCAACGATTTGACGAACAATACCAAAGAAAGGACATTTGGGTAGGCCGCATAAAGTACTCAAACTGCCAGATAAACATTAGAACTAACTGAGAAAGAGATGAAACAAAACAAAAAAACAAAATATGACCCACATAGTCCTCACATTCTTAAAAACAATACTCAAAGGTGAATCAATCCATAACCTAAAAAATAATTTTATAATAACAGAACTGGTTTAGGACCCCATTAAGTACCTGTGAATTATATTCGATCAGATATTAAAAGGAAGAGGTGCAATCGCTAAGTCCAAGGTCATCACTAATAATAATACCTTTATCGATAAGTTCAAACTCGTTTCGATGCAGGTTATAATCGTTTATCGATATAATTGCATGCAAACATAGAATTGATGTCGGCGAGTTGGGAATGAAAGAGTACTTAATTATTGGTATATATATAGTTCAATTTAAAGAGTGTTACTGATTTATAAATCAAGACTTTTTTAATATTTAGTTTGTGTTTTCTAACATTTTTTTTTTTTTTGTAACTGATGATTGCATAGGTATTAATGCAATCAATCGACTTTGTCTTTTTAAAGCAATGCTTCTAAAACTTCCCGTTTAAAAAATCTGTATATTCGGCAGGTACAATCACGAGCAATAAATATTTTTACTATAAACAGTTCAGCAAAAATTATGATTTTCATGATTTATCCATTAATAAAATAAGTCATGTGATCTTTTGTGGAAGGCATATACATTGTACAAGTTACAGAACACATAATTATACATCGAATGAACGCCAAAATTATCCGACAAGACGTGCGACACAAAAATGTAGGAAGCTACATCGGCCTCAAAAATATGTGTCCAATAATATCGGACGTGTCATGCGTTATAAATATCTGCCTATTAATTTAAATTCAGAAGAATGTGATACCTCGTTGTTATCAAAAATATCTGACATTAATTAGGCAGCATAAAAATCTGACAGTATGTTTCGAGTTTCCTTCTATATCGCTATGATAACAAAAACATAACATCACGTCTTGTTTCCCCGAAGGTTTGAGCAGCGGTGTACCTGTAGTACTCCCACATTTCGCCGTAAGTAAGTAATATTCTGCGAACTCGTAGTGTGAATAAGGTGCATTTAATAGGAGATACGCAGATTTATGCTTGACTGAGCTTTGCTCATCTCGCGAGTGAATGTCAGGACCTAGACGTGACGTAGATACTCTATATTTTTATTTCCATTCTGATAAAGTCGCAGCATAGCTTATAGAATGTTATTGCCAAGCTATGGGTGTCTTTCTAACACTTACAAATGATTAGACGGCCTAGGCAAGTGGGAATCACAAGCTACACTTTCATCAGGATTGAAATAAGTAAGCTTTTCGGTAACTGATAGTCAATACAATACATTTTTGACTTTATCATTTATCGCTGATGTCCCATGCATCCACCGTCCTTTGACTTTCTCCACGTTCTGTATACCTACATAGATAGTTCCATAATAAACACCTATACACCGTGACATTTTAGTCGTCTTACAACGAAAGCCTACTTCATGTATCCAATGACTACTAGTCATTAACAATTTAAAAAAAATTTTTTTTTGAACATTTGCATAACTAAAAAAATTTAAATATAATTCACTAAGACGCATGACGTAGTTAGAAACATCCTGTTATGGAGATGGAATTAATGATGGATTGTAATGGTAGGCAGCTAGGTATCTTCTACAGTTTGATACGTAAACATTAATAACAGGGAGGGTGTTTCATAATTCCAAAACATTATTTATTTTTCTTTGTACCTATTTTCTTAATTAATGGTAACAATGTTTTAATTGCACCTAGAGGTATTTTGTGACGGATACATTGAGTGGACCACCTTTGTAAGACGACTAAAATGTCACGGTGTATATAGTTCTAGAATACGCATCATTCCATCCATTCTTTCATTCTTCATATACTTATTACAAATGCAAAAGTAGCGTTGTCTGTCTGACTTTAACTCACACACTATGATTACTTTTACCAAAATATGAAGAAAATCATCTACTTTTATAATTTATGTACACATGGGAGCACCACATATCTACTTATCGCATAATGAATTAACCTGTCATTGCTTTATTTTTAATTATTTTTACCTATTGTGATACTGATATGTTACTTTTATTCTAGGTGCATGGTCTTCATCTATAAATGATAGATAATGTTAGTATAAAAATTGATAGCACGGTTGGCGCAGTGGTTAAGCGATTGACTGCTGTGCTGCGTGTAGCGGGTTCGATTCCCGTCACGGAACAAATATTTGTATGACCTACAAGTAGTTGTTCCGGGTCTGGCTGCTTTTGTATGTGAATTTAAATGTTTGTAAACGCACCCACAATACAGGAGTAATTCCTAGTGTGGGGCAACGTTTAAAAAAAAAAACTGCGAAACATTGCGAAAGAGTAGCAGTATAGTTTGTTGCCCATTTTTCTTCATACGAAACAACAATTTGGAAGGAGCAACTAGATTTTTTTTTTTTACTTTCAACAGTACCTACCTACTTGAAATAAATGACTTTCACTTTGAAAACGTTTCGTATTTCTACTCTTTCAAGAGGATTGTTATAAACTCTTCGGTAGCTTATGTCAATACAATACATTTTTGAATCAATCGTTTATCGCTGATATCAAATCAATGGGTCATCCCAGACTATCCCTACCTATCGTTATATTAATTTCTCTTGCATGAGCGTTTGAAATATTTTCACAGAATAGAATATCATCATCATTCTATGCAATCTTCCATATGTACCTACTTCATATTACAAATGCGAAAGTGACTCTGTCTGAATGTCTGATACCATTTTCCCGCCTAAACACCGAAGCGACCGTATTGAAATTTGATAGATAGGTAGCCTCGAACCTGGAGAATGACATAGGCTACTTTGCAACCTGAATGTCGAAGTCGCAAGCAACAGCTAGTAATTTTATGTTCGAAGCAGCATATCTATGCATTAATTATATCATGAGTATTCCAATCACCAATATATTCTCTAGACGTGGTGATTAGCGTTGAAACTACGATACACCTATTAAATGCCAATATGATAAACATAAAAATCATAAACTTGACTTATCAAAATGTTCCCAGACTCTTTATATCGCCATATCTGGTGACGTTGCAGAATACACAGAGAACTTATCAAGGTAGGTATGTATATAACATGTAGGTAGGTATCTATGTCACCGAGTCAACTCATAAAAAACTTAAAGTCTTAGGAGCAGACTACAAACGATGATGTAAAGCGATCTTGGGAGATTAAAATTCTTCGGTGCCCAACTATTTTGACGTTATCGATCGCGATAAACTTATGTAGGTGATGTCCACGCAACAGACAAGATACAGTAGACTAGCGTTGTTTATAATTCTAAAGGAAGGTATTGAAGAAGCAAAAATCCTACTAATAATAATATTACTACTCACAAACTTTCACATTTATAAAAATGTGAAAGTTTGTGAGTATGGATGGATGGATGGATGTTTGTTACTCTTTCACGCAAAAACGGCTGAACGGATTTGAATGAAATTTGGTACACAGGTAGTTTATAACCTGAATTAACACATAGGATACTTTTTATCCCGGTGCTACGTTCCCGAGGGATAATTTCCGAACTCCACGCGGGCGAAGCCGCTGGCAAAATTAGTATATAATAATCATATTGTGTACCACACACATTCGTGTTGAGATTTGCTTATCATGCTAGCACTAGCATCTGACTTTAATATTTGCATGCCAATTTATGGCGAAATATGTTTTGTTGTCATCGCACTAACAATTTGTCTACCAACCATCTTTTGTACCGCATTTACTGCAAATAAATAACTTTGACTTTGAAAAAATCCTGTCTCTGGACATTTTACCAAAAAGATAAAAAGAGAAAAGAATACGAAAAAGGAGAAAGAAAAAAGGGTACAGAAGGGAAAAGAAGAAAGGAAATAGTCACAGAAGACAAGGGCAAGGAAAGAGGAGTCAATTTTGCTGTCAAGCTTATATGCTTTGTAGATTTCTAGATGACAAAACGCAACAAGTAGCCATGATAATTATGTTTCTCGCTAACATCTCAAAAAGAATTTGTCCTGGAGACAGCATTATCAGTTCCTATCGGTGGTCTAAGAATATATAGATGAACACATTTTGAGCTTGGTGATAGGGGATCATTGTAGATCGAAATCCTGCCTTGATTTTCGTACGTCGTTTTTGGGAGTCCAGTGAAAATCAGCGCTGTACTGTGGGTCCTATAGCACAGCATCATGCTGACTGGAAGCCTTCTTGTCACAGTCACGGCGTGCAGCTGGTATTTATGTTCTGTGATCGTAAGTAGCGTATAAATGTTTTGTTTTCATGATTTTTTCTTTCTTTTCTCTTTGTAAGCACGTGTTTCTGTGACTAAAAGATCTATTTTTCTTTCTTTATTTATCTGGAAACTCGTTTAAACGCGTAACCCAGTCCGTTAACATTGAATGGGTGCTCCAATGTGGTTAAGGGGAAAGAATTTCCAAGTGAAAACTTGAGCAAAAACTTTTCTGTTTACGTACGTGTGCTTGATAGGATATTCATGACTATTGACCGTGACCATGACCCTCGTTGTAACTTCGTCGGGGAGTTTGTTTTTACAATTTGAATGTTCGCTTTTACAATTCTCGAAAACCAATGACTGTAGTCTAATCTTGCATTGTGACCTGACGCGTCGCAGTCATAAGGCATATATGGCCTATTACTTTCCTAATAAGGAAAGAAAGAAAAAATTTAAAAACTGGCTGGGTTGGTCAAGAGTGATCCTGCAGTTTTTCAATCCAACACTCCGATATTGTTATTTTGTAGTAGTTTCTAGAAGTAGAAGACATACTGCGCCAACCCCAACTAGGTAAGGTTATGGAAATGATGATGAGGAGTCAGTATTATTTTATCCCTTGTACCTAATTCTGAATTTAAAAAAAAATTGTAGTCAATTTTTTTTTCTTACTATTACAGGGTAATATTTAACCAGTGCGCAAACTGTAACCATGAATTCAGCATATCATTCTAGACCCCCCCGTAGAATTTTTTCGTCGGTTATACAATAAAAAAATCAGCTGTTTCATAGAAGAGTGCAATAATACCTACGAGGTCAAAATGTATGGAGCTAATCCTGTATTAATATACAGAATCCTGTATTCATCTATCCAGCTTCTGCCCGCGACTTCGTTCACGTCAAATTTCTTGCTCGCCTCGCCTGCCCGTGTGTGTACTTCGTATTCGTGACTTTTTTCGCTTTGCTCGGCTCCTAAGGGTCTTAGCGTGATGTAGCGTATTAGACGATTCGCACGAATTTAGGCGTCGAATCAGGCAAATAGACAGTTTTAAATAATTTTTAAACTGTCTATTTGCCTGATTCGGCGACTGCATTCGTGCGAATCGACTAATACGCCTAAAATTTATCGATCATCCTTTACTTAGTCACACATGATACAAAATCCCACAAAATTCGCACCACGTCTACTTACTTTGACAAAACTACTCATATCCAATATATCCATTGTAAAAGCGCGGTGACTTTGAATTCCATTAAACAGCAACAGATAACATTAGACATGTACCAAGCTATCAGCGGAGTTTCCGTATCAATCTCATAATCCGTTTGCGTGGGAACCCTTAACAAACAGAACTCGCCTCTTCATTATATTTGTATGAATAATTTAACCGTATCAGTCAAGTGTCTGTCAAATGTTAGGTATGAGGGGAGATAGTTGCGAGAGATAAGTAGCGCTATCTCTCTCTATCAGACAATGCTTCATCTGTTGCCCGCGGTTTCATTCGCATCCTTGGGAAACGACTCGAAAGACCCGGATAAAAAAAAAATTGCGCAACACATTAACAATCAGAATTTGAATGATTTTGAAGGATGTTGTTAATCCATTGCTTCTTATGTTCGAATAAATTGGTCTGCTCTACAATGTAAATAAAGCAATGAATGTTGTTGAACCGTCAGAATGCAAGCCATTCCTACTCTTAGTAGGTATGTTACAAACCCTTTGGTTTTATATATAGTCCACCTGTGTTCCGAATTTTGTCAAAATCCTTTAAGTCATTTAAGCGTGTTTGAGTAACAAACTTACCGACAAAACATACAAACTTAAATAACAGTGGAATACTAGGATAACAGCACTTTATGATGCCCTTAATTTTATTGAGTGGCCCGTATGGTGGATACGGGATACAATTCCCGATAAATTGTTTTGTCCGGCGTTTCAATTAACTACATTTTCATTAATATAAGTGTTTTTCTCACGAACAATGTAGTCAATTATGATGGAATCAAAAACCGGGAACGGATCTCTTTGAATTTAAATCGATAAGCTTGTTAACTAGCTAAGTTGGATAAACTATCTTACCAGGGCCCTGAGACAAAACACATTACTGAAATGTGTTTTGAAACGGAAAGGACACGACGTAATCTTTACGCAGACAATGTCATTCCCGTACATTTTGGCGTAGCGTTTGGCGTGAACGCTAACAGAAATGTGTTTTGTCTAGGCCTGCTAGTGGCAGACGAAGGTGCAGCTGACGATAGAACACGCTTGCCTACATATATGATAATTATTATATACACCTTGACATGAATATTTACTTTGAGGAGTATAATATTATTTTTGTGAATGTGAGGACTATGTGGGTCATTTTTTTTGTTTTTGTGCTTCATCTCTTTCTCAGTTATTTTTAACGTTAACCTGGCAGTTTGAGTACTTTATGCGGCCTACCCAAATGTTCTTTCTTTGGTATTGTTCGTCAAATCGTTGAGCTCCTCAAGTTCTGAGTTGAGCTGCATGATTAATGATAGATGCGTTCACTGATTGGACAGGTCCACTCAGTCTGTGTGGTTCTTTCCTTAAAAACCATTTCAGACACCAATCCACATGGTCTTCATATGATCTGACCAAGATTATGTCTGGACTTCATAAGAGACTGTGACCTCTGAGGTTGTTTCGGCCTTTCTTCTTAGAGTAGTCAGATAGGAAACGCCAACCTCATCTAGTTTAAAAAAATATAATTAACGTGTAAAAGTGTTTGTATTAACATATTTACAGAAATAAAATCATTTATCATTTATTTATCATAGATATTAGCTATATATGAACCCCAAGATTTGCACTAGCCCTTGAAGCCTCCTGTTCCATGTGTAAAGAGACCATTGCATAAATGTAGACTGGAATGAACCATACTTATGAAACGAAATCTTTTAAAAATGCCTTGGTAATTATTTGATGCAAATGTAACTTTATCATAAAATTCACGTATGGCCAAGTGCCGTGCCAATTACTAAATGGGAGAGTGCTTTGGTTAGTTATTTGAATACTTATAGGAAAGTAAACCTGAAATTCTTATTTTAAATTAAGTATGGTTTGACAATTGAAGTTAATTTTATAACCTCAATTTACGTCAATGATTTTTTAATTATAATGCAATCATTTTCAACAGTAATTGTTGGAAAAGTGGTGAGATTAATGTAAACGCTAGTACAAATACTGATGAATGAAAATAATTTATCTTTAGTGAGTGATACTGATTGCGTAAGAATTTGTAATAAATAGGGTCTGTTTACCCTTTTATTAGATATTTTTGGAACAAACCATAGTTCTTATAACATTACCGGTAGCATAGAGTCCAGCACCCTAATTGCGTAACTCACGATTAATCATAATCGGTTTCATTTTGACAGTTCAACAATATTCATTGCGTTATTTACGTTGTAGAGCAGACACATTTTTCGAACATATGAAGCAATGGTTTAACAATCTGTTTCAAAACGAAACAGATTATGATTAATCGTGAGTTACGCTATTTCCCATACCTATTATCACTATAATTTGAAAACATTGTAAAACCCAATTATTTTTAAAAGAGTAACCGTGGAGTTTCTTGTCGGCTCTTCTCCATAGGAAGCGACAAATTGGAACCGTGCACCTAGCTTCTGACGTTTCATAAGTGCCCTTGCAGGTTTATGTGAAATAAAATATTTTGATTTGATTTGATTTGACGCAATTAGGGTGCAGGGTTAAGTAAACATCGTGTACGTCTATGTTTGACAGTAGATAAGTAAGTACTAAACTTTATTTTGAACTTCTGCCAATAATTTGTGTAGTGCTGTACTGCTGTTTGTTTCGGACAGCTGAGATGAACGTTGAAGATGGTAGAAAGATATCACAAGATAATAGTTTAAGTACCGATGACATGTGAACATTTGTTTTTATTTATTGAATGTTCATTGTTAATTGAACTCTCAGAGACAGATTTACTGAAAAAAAAAGTTTTGTTTAATCTTTCTTTATTTATTTGTTCAATTTTCAATTATTTAAGTATAGGGACTCTCAGATAGGTTTTCTGTGAAAAAAATAATAGCCTGGTATCACCGTGCAGTATTGCTTACCTTTGAAGATGGAGGAGACTAATGTCCGTATTTTATGTATAGAACGATTAATATGAATTATCGCCATGTTTAATTTATTACTCTGGTCTTCAAAGTATCATTCACTCTTTATCTGTTCCACCGAATTCCGTACAAAATAATGAAGTTCTCATTCATAACTCTCTTCTGAAACTCATGAATTACTAACTTCCTTTGACCTTAACTGCCATTGGCTTCGTCTGCGCGTATTTTGTCATCATCATCATGGGCATGTGATACGGAGGACTGAGGAAAATGTCGTGAGGAAAGATTTAAGTATGTATGTCGATGGTAATGAAAGTAGGGGAAGACCAAAGAAACGATGGATGGACTGTGTGACTGGTGATACGGTTAGAATAGAAAGGAGTATCTACCGCGATGACGACGAATAAAGAAGTATGGAAAAATACATCAAAATCAAAATCAATCAAAAGTCATTTATTCAAACTAGGCTGAGAGTCAGCACTTTTGAACGTCAAAATTACATAACACAGTCCCCCAAAACGCCCGCCCTTCACCACTTCCTGGTGCTTTAGCTGGGAAGAAGAAGTGACGCAACAAACTCCCCAGCAGCACAGCTGTATGTTAAGTTGGAAGAACTTGATTCTATACAATAATAGGTAAGTAAAACAAAACAAGAAATTAAATTAATTGCCATATGTCAGCTAGCACACGTCAACATACCAAAAAACATAGTAATTAAACTCAAGCAGAAACAAGTAAATAATAAAAACAAAACAATAAACGTAAACAGAACTCAATACCCACATTAAAGTCTCCAGGCATAAAGGGTGTGGCCGCTTACATATGCAATGCTGCATTATATTCAGTTAGATTTACCTGGTAGTAACAAATGTTAAGCTAGGACCAAAGCACATGTTTTGTCGATCCCAGCAGGCTTAGCACGAGAGCCGTAGACAAGCGTTTTGTCGTTGGAAGAGTAGACAAGCATGACGTTTACGTATAGACAGTTGAGTGTTTTTCACCGAGAAATGTAGAAAAGCGATATCTATCCTACTAGAGTAGAAATAAAAAGCATCATGCTAAGCCTGCTGATAAACTAGAGTATGGACATGAGAATGATGGTCATCATCATTGGCTTCTTCTTCTTCCACCCAGCTACTGCTAAGTATCCTCCTTTCTTCTGTTCCATGCTTCCCTGGTCCGTGGCAGTCTTATCCTGCAGACTTAGCGTAACGCTTTTTATTTCTACTCCACTGTACAATCGAAATCGCTTGTTTACATTTCTCGGTGAGAAACTGTGAACTGTCTATACGGAAACGTAATTTTTGTCTACTCTTCCGACGACAAAACGCTTGTCTATGGTTCTCGTGCTAGGCTGCCTGGTCTACCTCACGATCTCCTGTAGGTTGTCCAACCACCTGGCTATTGGTCTGCCAAAGCTTCTACCGTTTCTCGGCAACAATTCCATTTGGGCTCTGCTCCATCTGCCATAACGGCTCTAGCCAAAGTATTTTTTTTTAAACAAATAGCTTGGATAATTTTATGGCCTTCCCAAGGTCCCACAGGCTACCTATCACTGATTTCATAACGATAGATGCAGTAGTTTAGACGTGGGAGATAACAGACGGTTATGTACAGACGCCAGCACATGAAGCTACCCCAATCTGTCAAATTTCTTAGATAGGTTTTCAACTTTATAGCGTAAGCATAAGGTTCATGTTCAATTGGGAAAATTTGACAGTTTGGGGTAGCTTGAAGTACTGGCGTCTGTACTTTAGAATTTATAAAACTAGCTAAGTCATAACATCTGCACGAACCGCGATCTTTACATACCAAGAATCGCGGACCTCGGAAAGCACGTTATGCCGTAAGTCATTCGTGGATCTTTGACAGTCGTTACGGGTCGTCAGAAACCCGAAAATCTGACAACTAGTCTTACCAAGGGATATCGTGTTACCCAGTAACTGAGTTGTGGAGGTCAGATAGGCAGTCGCTTCATGTAAAATACTGTATATAAATAATAAATACTGTAGGTATTCAGCGGCATCCGGAGAGGAAAAGTCGACTCCAAAATAGCTGGGAAAATGCTAGGCACCATCCCATTTCTTCCCGTGGGTGTCGTAGAAGGCGACTAAGGGATTTACTAGAATGGGCAACAGCGTTCTCTATGCATTTGACCGCCGTACTGCGATTGCCAACCCGCCTGCCAAGCATGGCAAATCCCCCCCCCGATTGGGGGAGGCTTATGTCCAGCAGTGGACGTCTTTCGGCTGAAATGATGATGATGCTGATGATGATACTCGGATTAACAAATGCTACATTCGGAATACAACTCAACTTGGTACAAAAGGTTAATTAATTTAATAACAGACCTACTGTACTGAACTGTAATGACTTGCCTATTGTGATTGAAGGACTTTATAATATGTACGTAAACTGTTTCAACAAAATGTTACATGTCAATACGGGCTCGACTAGTGATTAGTTCATCGGCTCTAGTTCTATAAATAAATAAAATCCGATTTGTTTGTTTACTCAGAAAACATATAAATATGTTTTGTTTTTTCTCAGAAAACATAATACTTACTCTAAAAGATTTTGTTACTAGCGCGCTAGGCCCAATGTGTAATTTCAATTAAAAATAAACTTTACAAGTTAAGTTGACTTTGCCACATTTATTAACCTTGAACCAAGGCCAAAGAGCCATTAGATAATAATTTATTTAAGAAATAATTCTAGGTAGGTAATTGTCTAAACAACAAAACTTGTTAGAATAAATTCAATGACGTCATTTTATTCAATAAGTCACCGGTCGGATACAAAACTAAACGTATATGGACCGTAACGGCATTCTTGCACTTGCATTGATAACGGTTCCTTACCTAAGGACCACAGCCTAACTCACGTTCATTCAACTTTGTAGTAGAGCGGCATCAATGAATTAGATATATATTTCTACGCGGGAACTTAAAGTTAGCGAAAATACCGAAAATAGGAGTAAAGGTAGTCAATGAATCGTGTGATAACCTGAGGCTGGGAGGGTGCATCACGCTCACGCACGTGTTGGCAGATTAATTGAATGCCTTCCGCCGCGCAGCCCCCGCCACCCCGCGCCGGTTGCCGTGTAACTACCAAACAAACAAACAATCGCACAACTTGCACAACCACTGAGGGATGAACTATGCTCTCTGCTTCTCCCTTGTGCACTTGTGATTTTTTCAACGTTACTTTATTTTCATACGGTGCCGGTATAGTGTAGTAGCGCGGGCCGCAGGGCGCGGGAGGGACGCGCGCGGGCCGCGGGGCGGGGCGGGTCGCGCGGCCTCTCGCGTTTAGTACAGCGCTCAGCAGGAGTGTCGGACGCTCGGCTTTACAGTCGACGACTTTAGTATTCTTCGTTTATTTTCTTTTCTATTCGTTTATTTGTCACTCGGACCTCACCGCGTAACAAACATGGGATGTTTCACCGTCAATGAGTGAGTTACTGGTGTTACTGTGTTTACAATTTTTTTATTTTGACAGTGTCACGTTCACGTGCGGAATCAAATTATTACCGGTTCCGGAGTTTTTAAGTGTTTATTATACGTACACGGCCTTCGTTTGATGCAGGTAGAGCCGGCTGATCGTCAAATAGGTGCAACAGTGTCGGTTTCTGGTGGTACTAATAAAGAATTCTCGTGGGAATAACTTTACCAAGTGCTCCGATAGTGATTCGTGTGTTAAGCGTTATCGGAAAAAAGTTCGCACGGATTAGATCCAATAAGATTCTTCTGGGAAACTAGTGTGAAGTGCGTGTGCCGGTAAAGTAAAGCCGAGAGGAAGTGCTTACAACTTAAACATAACCTTACCTTGTATTCGAAAGACGCGCGTGTTGCACGGGCATGCGCAGTCCGGGTCATCGAAATTATTAATAAGTGCTTCATAATTTTATAAACAAACTGTGACAGTGTTGTAGTTTTGTCGTGGAGCGTCGCTAAACAGAAACGCACGAACGAGTGAATACCGGGGGCTCGCCGTCACTAAGCCGGTTGACCGTTTCAAATCTTTTTTCGAATTTCAAAATCAAGGATAACGTTCACCTGTGGGATTTCGGTGTTTTACCTGCGCGCGCACAGAACTTCTTTACAAAGGTGAGTTTTCGTTTTCATACCGCTCTGCGAACTCGGAACGCAATATTCGAAACTTTAGTTGGCTGCTAAATATTAGTTTTTTTTTTAAATTTGCTTTGTATGACTGAATAATACCTACTGGTTTTTATTCATTTGAATTTATGCGTCTGACTGGCAGTTCACGAAACCAGTGCAGCACACACGTGCAGACTGATTTATAAAAAGGTGTTTCATAAAAAAAACATCGTTTGGTTTCGGCGTCTCGCGGGCACTGTTGTGGTCCTTTGAAGCAGACTTTTATGTTTCTTTTTATAACATTGTGCGTATGGTTAGTTTATTCATTAGACCAGTCAGCCTATTGGCTGACGTCACCACAGGAGCATCCCGAGGTATTCCATCTCTCTCGCTCTTGAATAATTGAAGACTGGTTTGAGGAGCAGAACCAATTAAACGACGTGACGTTTGACGACTCTCCCGGACAACTTTGCTTTTAATTTTTTATTAGACTTTTTTTTATTTCAATGTTTTGAAGAGAGGCACAAACTCGGCATTTATTCAGCTGTCTTTGGTCAAGATTGATTTCCTGGTGATTGTTTTAATTATGCCTCCTTTATTTAATGGAGTAGAGTACACCTGCGTAGTTTTTGATTTGTAGCGTGCGTGATGGGACATGGGACATCCATTATAGGACCACAGACAACGACCAATTTATTTTTGGTTTGTTGTTATGTGCCTGTACCTACCTACAATAAGACACGCATGGCTGTACCTGTACGTATACAAATAGGTACGTACGTATATAATTAGGTACGTTGAATAGGTACCTACCTATACTTAAACAAATTTGTAAGTACCTAGGTATAGCCTGTAGGTGCTCACTCACATACAAAGTTGAATGAACAGTCAAGGACATCATAAGATATGTACCTATCTACCTGTACTTACCTACTATTATTATTAGTTACTAACGAATAGTCTACACTAAAATACTTAAGGCGGAAACCTTTTAAATAGAGTTTTCATAAAAAAAGTCATTTTAATTGGATTAAAGCAACTTGGAGGGTTGTATAGATAATTTTAGTGATTATAATTTTGTACAGCCATATTTGTTATGGTCGCGAATTATATTTTAATCAACGTACACACGGCTACACGTCAAGCTTTACGTTTCCAGTTTACGCTGGTCTCGCACTGTTCGGAAATCCTATATAATGCGAGATCAGCTTATACTGGAAATTATAGCTTGATGTATAGCCGTGTGTACAGCCTATCACAGACCTGCAACTTTATGGAAATTGTTCTAGGTACCAGAATTGCGTCGCGCCTGTGTGCATTAACATAAACAAGGGATCTTACTTGTAGGTATAAATTTAAAGATAAAATTGATTAATAACCAACTTGGTCGATAGGTACTTTGCATTATTAATTAGGAATTAGGACTGACCTACTTATCAATACGATACAATAATAATCCCTATTAGGTACTAACACCTACTTACCTACTAATTTAATTGTATCATCGTGTTCTTATGAGGTAAGATAGTAACTATAAAACTAATATAAATAATGTGAAATAAAAAAAAACCATTTATTTCAGGTTCTCCCATATTACAATTACAAGTTACGAAACAAAAGATAAATACAAATAACAATATAAAATCAATACAATGTCATCAAATCATAAATACAATGTCAATTATGAATAAGCAACACAATGTCAAATAAACGTAAAAATTTTAAATTAATCGGAAATGAATAATATAAAATACAAATTAAAATAAAATTGTTTATAGCAAATTTTGGTTAATAATAATAACATACAGCAAATATCACGTGAAAGTTTGTAGGTTTGGATGTTTTTTACAATCACGCAAAAACGGCTGAACGGATTTCGATTAAATTTGGCACACAGATAGACCATGACCAGCACGCTAATTACGTAACACACTTTCAATCACAACGCAAGGGTTTTGAAGGCTTCCAAATCCATTGCTTTATAGGTTTGTAAAATTCGTGCGCTCAACAACTTTAACTAACGCAATGAACGTGGCTGAACTGTCAAAATGAAAGGGATTCCGATCAATTGTAATTTTTTCCCACTGGCTTTGGACATAGGATACGTTTATATGGCCTAGTATACTAGGTACAGTCACGAGCATTAATATACACATATTAATGCTTTGGGTATGTGTATACACACGTAACCAAATTCAAAAGCATTTTTTTCTTAAGTAACGATTGCAACCTTGCGATAACCTAGGTATTTCATTACAGTGTGGGTTCGAAAATATTATTTTCATAATAACATAAAATTACAATCAGTACAAGAGGAGAAAATCACTTTTAAAAGTTGGTAAGCGGATACATATTAGTGCTTGTGACTGTACGTTCCCGTGGGATCATTTCCGATTCCCAAACGGGCGAAGCCGTGTGCAAAAGTTAGCTGTGTCTATAAAGTTTCAAATTGACTTGTAACCAATGACCTTGTCAATTTATAGTCAAGTTTCTCGTTCCTTTGGTTTTTTTAAGGTGCGCTTACACGAGCAACTAAAATTGCTCCATCTTGGGCAATTCTCGTTAACTATGATGTCACGACTACATCCAGCAATTTCGGGCAATGGCAACATGTAGCCACCTGTTGCCAGAGATACGGCCACACAATATGGAGAACTTAAAGAACTAGGCAAAGCGCCTCCCCCGCCGCCTCCGCAGCCGGCCGGTTCCTCTTGCAAAAACGAGACGTAGTTATACGTACAATCGAGATAGAAAGAAAATTGACTAAACATTTTCAAACCGATTGGATATTCGGCAACTCATGAAATATATGGAGCAATCAGAAGCAATATTGCCGAAACACATCGGCAATGTATTGTTGTATCCAGATTGCTCCACTTAATTCAAAAAATTGCCCGTGTAAGAGCACCTTTACATTCTGATCAGTGTGATTCGATGTGTGTGTGTGTTTTGTTACCCTGTATCATCCCACAGCTGGGTATAGGCATCTCCGCAAGATTTCCAGCGCTTGCAATCCTGTGCCAATTTAGACCACTGGTTGTTTGTTTTGTCCAGATCGTCACGCCGGCGTCTGCCGCCTTCTAGCTGTCTCAGGGCTCTACAGTAAAATTAGGATCTATTCGTTTACTTAATCCTAGGATGGCTGCGCGACCCATTTTTTTAATGGCTTCTTGGAAACCTAGGAAGTAGTCGGCTGCTTAAGCGGCCTATCCTGTAGATGGCATCATAAAGGGCACTCTCTGTGGGGTGTGGACCGCGGCTTAGGACGCCGCTGGAACAGGGCAGCAAGTAACAAACAAGCTGGATCGTAGATAACTTTAAACTCCCAACCACTCACTCGCCAGTCCACTTGGTTATCCACCACTGAGTTATCGTAGCTTTTCTCACGTAGTTAAGTGAATTGGGGTAATTTTCTAGTCAATGTTCTATGCTGAACGACTGCTATTTGATACCAATTCACAATAACTGGGGAGTAATAATTGTATACCTGATATCTGATACAATCTTGACAACAAAAGACCACCACCTTGTATGATGTTACGAGTGACGATTATAATCGCTCGTATCCCTTTTTAACTAAGGGCCCGAGCGCACGTACCACAACGACACATGGACGGGCACTAATTTGTATGAAAATGAATAGTTTATTCTCACGAACCACGTTTGACAGTCAAAATCAACCGTGTGGGCGATACAGACCACATAAAGGCCACGTCACAGCCACAAAGCAACCACCAGCGAAACCGGGCACTAGCGGCCGACCACATCGCAAGCACAAATTATCTGTGTGTCGGCAAACACAAGCCAAAACGTAGCCACATCGCAACTACTAGGGACAACGCAACCAGAACGTAGTGAAAGCAGTTCATTATCATCATTTCAGCATCATTTACTGGAAATAGGTTTCGCACAAACACCGCCACTTCAACCGGTTCTATGCTTCTCGCATCCAACGGATTCCTGCGGCCTTCATCGGTAGCCAAGGGATTTGCGGGCACCCGGGCACTAGGATCTGTTTATTGGCGGGGGTTGCCATAATCGCCACGCTTGGCATGCGATTTGGCGAAGTGGCAGCAACACTATTCACACAGCGACTGCGTGACCACATTTTGTCGCTGCGGTGTGGTATGGTTGTGGTACGTGTGAATGGGCCCTTCACTACATAGTATAAAACAAAGTCGCTTTCTCTGTCCCTATATCCCTAAAACCTACGAATAATCCTATAATCCTCCTATAATCTTTAAAACTACGCAACGGATTTTGATGCGGGTTTTTTTAATAGATAGAGTGATTCAAGAGGAAGGTTTATATGTATAATACACCGACCTCCACGCGGGCGAAGCCGCTGGCAAAAAGCTAGTACTTAATAAAAGTCACTGGCAGCATGGCAAACTCGACATCGAATCCAGTCCTAAGTTGAAATCGATGTTCGGGTGTTTTTGGTGAGAAAAAACTTAAATAGACAAAAAAATGTCCCTTCGCTTGGCAGACGGACAATGTCAGTTAGTAAAGTCGGATTGACACGAAAAAGTTAAGGGGTGAACTTTTATTCCTTGTTTTATTTAAGAATTTAAAGAGATTAGATTCTCTTAGTAGGTAGCTCTAGCTAAATTTTTGAGGAAGAATAATTCTTTCTTTAAATTATCTAACTAAAGTAATATTATAAAGAGGAATGATTTGATTTTTTGTATGTTTTTTGTTATGGTTTCCTGCGAAAACTGCTGAACGGATGTGAAGGAAATTTGACGCATGGGTAGACCATGACCTGGATTAGGATATATAATACTTTTTACACCGGTATTCTCACGGGAATGAGACTTGTGAAGTGAAGCCGCGGGGCGCAGCTAGTCATTTATAAAATGACAAGTATCGCCTATGCATTTTTTTTTAAAGTTCGATTATGAATATCAAGAGCGAGCCAGAAAGTGCTAGGCCTAAATAATCCTAGGCTTGAAATAATCGAAACGCATTAATATTCCTCTTCTAATTGCTTATTATTTTTTTTAATCATAATAAAGGAAGGATAAGTCAAGTTTTGAAGCAAAATGTAAAGACATGCGCACGCGCAACTTCGCAATATTGCGCAAGTTTTGAATACATTGGTTAAGAATGAGTCAGTACATAACAAATATTGCCTGAACCGGTTGAATTTGTAGCATTTTAACACTAATTAAGTAAGGACTTGTATTAAAATCTCAGTAGAATATTATTAGCAGCCAGTTAATACAAGGAAAACACGATATGTAGTAACGAATTAGGTAATAAACTATTAGAAAAACTTAAAATGTCAATTACGATATTTTACTTCTCACATCTTGACTTCACACTTCACGCTCATTGAGTTAAACGAACTTCTATTCATATAACATCGTTCAACATTTACATAAGAAATCTTCCCATATTTGCTCGTAGTCTGTTGCCAAATACACTCGAATATATTCTGTTGGTTTTCTCGCCAGTGTACAGTGTAAGACAAAAGTCTTATCTTCGAAAAACAAATTCAGATCAAAACTTAATATTCTATACGGATATTAGTAAAAAAGAAGCCTAATTACAGGTTTTAACAAGTTAATACATAATTTGTACATGTCATACATACGTACACACGGCTACACATCAAGCTATACATTACCAGTTTACAGTCTCGCACTGTACGGAAATCCTATACAATGCGAGATCAGCTTAAACCGGAAAAATCTAGCTTGATGTGTAGCCGTGCGTACATAAACTCACGCCATCTTCCCATACACCACCACCCGCTAGCCGCCTGCTACGATACTTACGTACTTACTTCCATCTTCTTCTTCTTTATATAGAAACAAAATGCTGTTCGTAGGTAAGCCTATCACTAGAGAACGGCTGAACCTACTTGGCAGTTTTTGTTTTTAAATACCTATTCGTTATACTCCAAATATGGTTTTTAAGGAAAGAAAAATTGAAAAAGTACGCCGAAAAATCTGGAAAAACTGAACGTCCTTATTGTGTAGGATTTTTGTACGAACTATTGAAATTTGGATAGGACACGACTGCCGGGTCAGCTAGTTTTTTAATAAATATATTTTAACATTAAATGTAAATTTAGTTACGTAAGTTTTAGAAGCTGAGTACCGGTTCCGACCAGTTTTTGTTAAACACCTTGTTTGTTGTTACTTGTTACAGCAGTAATTACTTAAGCTATCTTAATCCACTGTCGTTGCAAGCTGGAAAGCAAACAGCTGAGTGGCTGTAATGTGGTTTACTGGCTACGTGTGGTACTCTTGCCAATTTACTTGCCGAGTATAACAAGGAATTAGTGTGAGCAAATACAGGTCGCGTAACCTATTATCATGGATTCAGTACGACCCCCGTCCCGGTACGTGGACCCCCCCTGATTCAGTACGTCCCCTGAGACGGTTTTCGTAGGTTTAAAAAATATCTGCTGTTTCATACAAAAGTGCAATGCTTACATAAGCGGGCCAAATGTATAAAACAACACAATAACAAAAAAAAACTTACAATAAAAATATTGAAGAATTTCGTCCTGGTGGAGGCCGCAGGAATCCGCTGGATGCAAGAAGTAGAGAACCTGTTGAAATCGTGGTGCTTTGGGGAGGCTTATGTCCAGCAGTGGACGTCTTTCGGCTGAAATAATGATGATGATGACAAAAAATTTCAACGCAGCTGGTATAGAAGCATGTACACACAGCCACACATCAAGCTAAAAATTTCCAGTTTACGCTGATCTCGCACTGCACGGAAATCCTATAGTTTATACTGGAAATGTATAGCTTGATGTGTAGCCGTGCGTACAGGCGCCCCTGCTGAAATTTTTGTAGAATAATGTTCTAAAAGTCTACGGGTTGCGCGTCGATATATGTACCTGCCAACCTGTTTATTTCTAGAAAAATTCGATTTGAAGTTATTTACTATGTTTTCAAGACAAAGACTAGGTTTTATACTGTCATTCAAAACATTTCTTTGATTAGCCCACATAGCCCGCAGTCAATTATTTTGGAATGGAAACTTATAATTAATTACATTGAAATTGTTTTTAAGGACAAACATTTTACGCGGCATACATAATTTATAAATTAATGGATCCAATTATACTTATTTTATAACTAATCAAAGCTGTCGTTGATTGTACGATACGTTTAAATTAAATAATCGATATTTTTTGTTAAAAAATTAAACGTTTTCACGAATATCGTCGAACGAAAAAACTGTAAATCAGCTTTATAATATTTCCTCATATTTTTATTCCCAAGTACTTACTAGTTTTTAGTACTTTATTTAATTTTTTTCATAGTCGATTCTGTAAACAACATTAAAATGTCTAATAGTGTCGTTTTCGATATCCAGTGCGTATTTTCAGCAGTATCGCGAAGCCCCATAACTCAACGATCAAGTTAAAATGATATAGGTCAGGTAGGTGCGGCAAGTTTGTTGAATTTTTAAAGGTAGAGCGACACCCCATTCTTTAGAGTGCGCGAAATAATATTTTCATATGTACCACGTGTAGCAAGGCACCCACATTTTTTACCTTCTCTATATTATTCAGACAGTCGTAGGATTAAATTTTAAATATAGGTGAGATGAAACCTCTGATATTTTCAAAGTATTTTTATGTCGAGCACCCAGTTCTCCATATTAATTATACAAACAATATTTTGTTATGTAGACTATTAGGTTCTCTACAAAATACCACTAATGTAGACTACTGGGTTCTTTATAAAATATAAGGTACTAATGTCAGCTATAGTTAGTGTACATACGCTCAATACGGTTGGCATTGACTGGTGATCAAATGATCAGACATAATACAAATCCCTTTAATTGAATTACCTTTGTATCGAACTTCTATTGACAATGTTGCGTACAAAACTAGATTTTTGCCGATCGACACGGTGTTATCGGCCAGTGAATTATTGTCTCTGCTGACAGGTGTCATTCGCAGATTGTCTATCGTCGACATCGATCACCAAGCTGACGAAATCTATTCACACCTTTATTTAGGCGGATCTCTGACTACCACGCTACGGTGCACGGGACACGCGCGACCAGCGTGATTTCTACATACAAATTTGTCCGTTCCCGCGCCCCGTCGCGTGGCGCGTTGTAGTGTCAGATCCGCCTTACTTAATCATCTTCATTGATATAAGGCTGGGAACACACAGGCACGACGGGACTCTTGTAGAACAATTTCTATGAAAACTTTATAGAATTTGTTCTACCAGAATCGCATTCCGCGTGTCTGTTGGCAATCAGTTGCCTTGACAGTCTTGTGCCCCCTACTGCTGCAACGGGATTGACATAAGCTTTCGTAGGTTATATGTCAATTTTTGACTTTTCCATCGTCATTATCTTAATAGTTCCACTTTTTGTAGGGACTGAGATCTCACCCTTTGTAGGTTACCCAACTATTTGACTGTTGATTCCACCATCTCGCTGCAATATCTACTGTTACAACCTAGCTTTAATTTTACTGAGGCCCTAGTGTAAGTTTAATTTAACCATCTACACCAAACGCAGTGAGCGCGTTTGGCGCTCCGATTGATCCGTCACCAATCCAGGGCCAATCGGAACGCCGAACACGCTCACTGCGTTTGGTGTAGATGGTTAAATGGATCTCACACTAGAGCCTCTGAACGTCTTCTACGTGTCACCCGTAGATAAATTTACTTAATCAAATTGAGTTCGAACAAACGGCCTTCAATATCTAAAAAAAAAACATGAGAAATAAAGCTCCTAACAATCTCTTACAATATCTAAAAAAAAACACTAGAGGTAATCTTCCTAGCAACAGCCGCGCTATATATAAATATATTTTTTCCTCTTCTCTGTAGAAATCTGACCCTATATTATCATAACCGGTTTGAACCAGTTCGTAGAATCTTCCATTCCAGTACTGTATTCCAGTTTTAAGTCGAACACTTCCACTTGCTTGCTTAATCGTTGCATAATGCTTATTCAGTCAAGTATCTTTCAAGTAGTGAAGTCAGTAGGCTCTTGGGTGGTCAGACTGATGTAACACCTGTTTACATTACAATCGTAATTATTTGCAGTGTTAACTTTAATCGCTTTATTATGTGCTGTAGTACTTTTGTAGTCAATTAGCTATTTTAATTTACTAATGAAACAAACATGATCAGACTTTAAAGGTTTGGGCTTGCGGATGGCGAGTAATGGGTAGCTCGCTGTCCAGTAAGGACCAAGCACGGGTCGACGGCGCGCTGTGTTCCACGCGCGCCTCAAAGAGATGTCAGCGCCAATTGGTGGAGTCTGCAAGGGCCGATGCCTGCCAGGGTTTGTTCGAAAGAGATAACGTGGCCCCTGGCACACATACAACTGAAGGAACACGGGTGGGTTTTAGTCAGTAAAAGTCTGACACGTCCTCTCGCTCCACCCAGAGCGGGAGAAGCTTTTTGATGATTTCCCAACCTCAAAAAAAAAAGGTTTTGAAGATTCATGAGAGATTTGTCGGACTCTGATAACCTAATTAATTTAATTCCATTGAATTACTATTGTATGTAAAACTCACCAAGAGATTAAGAAGATTGCAGTGATGATTTTAATGATTATAATTCTGTAAAGCCATATTTGTTACGGCCGCGAATCATTACATACCAAGACTCGTCCGTGCCTCGGAAAGTACGTTAATTTGTTGATCCTGGCTGTCATTCTTGGATCTTTGACAGTCATTACGGGTCGTCAGATGCCCGAAAGTCTCACAACCAGTGTATCGTGTTATCCAGAAACTTGGTTGGTTCACTGGAAGCCGACCCGACCGATGAGACGAGATGAGACAGGTGACGATGCGCTTATAATATTCTAGAATCTTGGTCAATTGTTGAATTTATTCCCTATAGATTGTACTTCTGCCTTCAAAGGTTACTTCCAACTCATTGCAATAGTAATTACAACAAGTGGATTGCGCAGCGCATCGTAGGGTTAACAATTATTATTACTCAACATCGCAATGAATGCCACTTCTGAAGGCGAGGTCAGAAGTCAGCCGCGGGAGTCGACTCAGGTTATTTATGTACAAACTTAAAACGTGTGCATTAGAGAGTGCATAACCAAAACAAATGTTATACCAAGTCCATGCAACTCTTAAGTTCAGCGGGTTATATTGCGTAAAGTTTGCCTCAAGCACCCAGTTTAAGAAGCAAAAGTTTATGTTTTTGTTAGCTGAAGATCTGGATAAGGCGTTTTGAATATTCTTGATTTTTTTAAGAAGGGAAATTCTGAACATCCCGTCGAGGCACTTCATAAGATTTTAATTAAGTACCTACTGAATTCAACACGTAGGTACTTACATTTCTGGGCTTTATCATTGATAAGCTCTAGATTTGGAAACGTCCACACCTCATTACATTCTTCATTACAGTTTTTTTTGTATGAACTTTTTAAATTGTCTTAGGACTTGCATCGTTCACCAAGTCTCAAGGTACGAAAACTGTCAAAAGACGGATCATATTGCTTTGTTAGGTAACCTTCCACGTTACGTTGTAATTGGCTCTCGTCTCCGAACCGACTTGGGGCATGCATTCGAGCCAGTTATACACCCTAGAAAAGTTTTAAACACCAGGCCGGTCTTAAACATCTTGGAAAGACGATGTAGTAGATTAACAGGCATACAGACAAAACACTATTATGCTAAAAAAAAAGTCTAAAACTCGATGCTGTTATTCCCGACTGGGTCGTACTACATAAATATTACATTACCTTTGAAAACAACGATGAAATAAATAAGGTAAGGTTGAACTATAACTAAGAGCAGAAGACACCCTCTTTCGGCTATTTGTCACACGTGGGGTGCCATTCTCATCCACATTTTTGGAACGTTCCTCGAACATAATTCTGACACTTGTTGAAACTAGCGACCGAGTGCTATAAAACAGAATATGTCTGCGTTAGCTGAATTGATGGCCGCTCCTCCAGAATCCGGATGAATTGATGGTCTAATACGAGAAAGTGTTGACTTCACAAAGGAACGCGATCTAATACTGACATAGGAGCTTCTTAATTGTGATCTATGGATAGTATACGAGTGTTACCAAAATATCCTGATGGATTTACGAATGTTTTTACTTTTTATGTGCCATGCTGTAACCATGCTGCTCGATCAACGCTTCAACGGAAGATTTGAAATGATTAAAAATAGTTTTTTTTTATGCCAACATCGAGTGTAATAAAAATAGTAGTTTCGATTGAGCTTAACAACCGGATCCGGGCGCGTCCCGCCATCCGATTCCTCACAGCAGACCGACAGATTTATTTAGTGATGTCATCGATTCAAGTTGTCTTCTGCACCGGTTTTTTTACTCTTGGAGGTGCATTACGCAATGATTTACATTTGACAAGAGGCAATTTTTTTTTCTTAAAATACCCCTTAGAATTAATGAACCCAATATGTCGAATTGTCGTCGCATAAAAACTGGCTGCAAATAACTTCCACCAGTCTGTTCGAAACTTGTTAGTTGGACAAAAAGTTTTTTTTTGTGTGTGAGGTCGCGGTGGCGCGTGCAACGCAGGTAGTTTTACCCCTATATACGAAGTAGGTAGAAACCACAGAGTTCTTATTCGATCACTCCTAATTAGTTATTAATCGAATAAGGACAAAAGAAGGAACCGTTCGATTGATACAACAATCGAAATAGACAATGAATAAGTAAATATGGCCACTGTTTTGATCCAAATAATCTATCCAGATATTATACTGATACTGTTGGCTTACTGAAACTTGGATAGATAAGCTTAGTTTAAGTACTTAGTCGCTTTAAAACTCTGCCATCCTATAAGTGCCTACTTGATGTTCGATTTCGGTTGGGGCCGAATTCATGAATAAACTAACTAGTCCACTTTCGGTTTCGTTTAACTGCTTGAGTTTTTTGTTTCCAGAGCGATGTGAAATCATTTCTGAAAATATTCCTTTAATATAACGTGAGATTTGGAGGAAAAAGTGGAAGAAGAACAAGATAGATTTGAGTGCCGAGCCGCCTTGAGAGACCACATTTATGTATTTACAATCCTTATTTTGTTAGGACTAACGTCTGTGTTTGCATTTTACCTTCGGACGCTTATTGGAAATGTGATTTATTTCTTTTGGGACATGTCTACGGATGAATGGATATAGTCCCTTATCAACTTTTGCGTAAAATTCATATTTAATGCCTTTTGAATTTATAGCAGTGCACGCATCATGGGATGAGGCTGTGGGAAAAAACCGAAAGCTTTTAAAATTCCGTACGAGAATCTGCTATTAATAGCGGTACTAAGTATACCTGTAGCTACGTAAAGCTATACAGTTTATTTATGAAGCGATAGGTACTTAGCAGCCTTCGCTTGTCAGCGACAGCAGTAATTAATTACGGTTCGGCCTCACCCCGCAGTGGAGCTACCCGATTGAAGTTAACTAAGCGTAGTTAGCTCAGCTCGTAGTGTTTTGACATTCGATGAGGCCCCAACTATAGGCCAGCTTTGCCAAATCTTCGAAGACCAAATTGAACGGACTCGAACTCTCGGCTCTTCAATCTTAATACCAACTTTATTTGAACGCTTCAAAGCCATTATAGCATTCCTTCAAAATGTTCTTCACATTTTGCATTATACTTCGGTGCCTGATAATACTTGTGCACTATAAAAGAGATGTCTATTGTACCAGGCGCGGATGAAGTTGGAAAAGTGTGCAACTGAATTCTGTAGCCTCGGGTAGATACGCGCCTCAAGCGAATCGTACGTAATGCGCCTGATAATATATTCAGATCGCATTTATTCGCAGAGCATAGGCACTGAAACAAGGTTTTGTTAGTGCATCCCCGTGGGCTAGGCTTTTTGAATCGCTTTTGTAAGGAACTCCGGCGTGAATATGAGAAATCTTTACACGAAATATAGACGGTCGAGGAATCCGATATGCATTTGATAAAACTCCATTCACATTACAATACGATACTATGTCTCTACAGCTACGCAATATACGATACAAATCAGCAGAAGACAGCAAAATGGGACATGTTTCCTTCCTCCCATAAATAACCGTTAATAGCTGGAAATCGGGTTATAACTGGTATCGTACAGAATATTATGGCGCTATGCTTTTAACCATACTCCACGCATATTGAACGGGCTCTTAAGCCCGTATTCACATTATACATTGCGAGTCGCCCATAAATCCCGGTGCACATTAGAATTTCGCCGGACCAATGCGCCCCTGAAAGAGCTACTTATTCCAATATGCCGTGCAAGAATTGTTAACGTAAGTAAAGCTTTTAAATTTCTATTCACAGCTTCGTGCGTTTCAAGAGATTCGTTGAGTTTCTGGTAAAATATATGCGGCCCTGTATGACCTTATAAATTATTGAAGACCATTTCGTTCTCAGTTTTTTCTATCCGTCTGAGCACTCCAACTCCGCTTTTTATTTATTGTTCATAATCCCAAAATCATGAATTTGCTTGGAGTATTTTTATATTACTCACGTTATCTCTATATTTGGGGTGATATCAAAGTTTTACGCAGCCGTATTTTCTTGATAACGGTACGGAAGGAAGGACGATTGGATGAGCAGTTTTTACGCAGACTCATTTATATGACCTACGTTCCAACAATACTTGAAACGTGTTCCTAAATAATACAAGATTTTCTTATTTACTCGTGCGAACCGGTCATGATTTAAGAGTTAAACACGACTATGTATATATAATGTATTAGTCATAGTCGTCATGGAAGTATTTTCAAGCGGATATTGGTGCAGAAGCCAGAACGCATACGTCACTATTACTATTTGATTGGTATTTACAATTGCGTTTGAACCAGGCTAGAATAGAAGGCTGGTAGGTGTGTCGACAGCACAAACCGCATCATCATCTGCCTAGCCTTTTTCCAACTAAGTTCGGGTCGGCTTCCAGTCTAATCGGATGCAGCTGGATACTAGTATTTTACATGGAGCGACTGCCTATCTGACCTCCACAATCCAGTTACTGGGTAATACAATACCCTTTGGCGAAACTGGTTGTCAGACTTTCTGGCTTCTGTCGACCCGTAACGACTGTCAAAGATCCACCAATGACAGCCGGAACCAACGGCTTAACGTGCTTTTCGTGGCACGGAAGGGTCTTGGTATGTTAAGATGGTCACCCATCCACGGACCAACCGCGTCAAGCGTAGCTTAACCTGATCGATCGACCCGTGTGGATGTTTATTACTTAGCCCCACTAGCACAAATCGCGTACATCAATAATACGCTGACTTTTGGATAATGCATAAGTATTACCCCGAAACTTCCACCCCCACCCCTTCAGGACCCTTTAACGTTGCCAGTTCGATTTTTGTAAAAGGACACAAATATTTGAATGGCCTGTGGCTGTTTGAGAAGAATGTTTGTGTATGTGATTTGTGAGGATAACACCTACAGGGTATGTGGAAGGCTTGGCTTGTTTATTTAAAAGAGAATAACGTACTTCCGTGGTTCGCGGGAACCGAAAGCAGAGCGCCATTTTCTTTCGGTTGAATAGGCAATAAGTTCTTCTTGTCAGCTATAATAACAATATTCGATGATTCCGATCACGGCATCAATCCTTTTCCCAACTATTTTGGGGGCAGCTTCCAGTCAGACCGGATGCTGCTGAATACCAGTTTTTTATATGGATCGCCTGTCCTCCACAACACAGTTGCTGGGTAATACGATACCCCTTGGTAAGACTGGTTGTCAGATTTTCGGGCTTTTGACGACCCGTAACGACTGTCAAGGATCCACGTATGACAGCCGGGACCAACAGCTTAACTTGCTTTCCGAGACGCGGCGGTTAGCGCCTTGGTATGTTACGATGGTCACTTCTTACTAACTTTTTCTCCTAACTGCGCTTGCGCTTATCAATTAACAATCGCTGGGCCACTCTCTTACTTGACAAATTATCAAGTCCTATTAAAAGAAATTCCGTCCTAAATCAAACAAACATAATACCGAAGCAATGAGCCAGAAAGAGAACATAACCAAGTACCTACCACATCACAAACACTCTGTAAACATGTACTAAAGCAGAGTAATCCATTCCGTTTGTTCTATTATTACTTGATCCGTCGGATGTGGATGACGCCTAAGCTTTGTTTGACGTCATGACTGAGCATGGAGCGTAACGTCAATATACTCTTGGCTAACTAAACAATAAAATAATGGCCTATAAATTTAACAATTGGCATTGATGGCGCTATAACTTATGTCGCGGATTCGTCCCTGAGGACCATGGCGCGACAAACAGTCGCTGGCTTGATTAAAGATCTGCTTCAGTGCTTTTTAGCGCGGATAGACGTTTTATAGTCCCCTGGTACTTGCAGAACCGTTTGCTTAAGGCCTGCACCCTAATTGCGTAAACACGATCAAATCATAATCTGTTTCATTTTGACAGTTCAACAATATTCATTGCGTTATTTACGTTGTTGAGCAGACACATTTTTCGAACATATGGAGCAATGGATTAGCAATCTGTTTCAAAATGATTCAAATTATGATTGATCGTGCAGGTAAAGCTGCATTAAAACTTGGCCAACGGAGCCAACAAATTATTTTGACAGATATAAGAAAGAAAAAATTTTTTTCATATACATAAATCCTCTTTATAAAGCAACGCCTCACCATGTCACTAGGTACTGATTGATACCCCTGTAATAGCATTGACTACTTTTAAAAGTATTAGGAACTGTGGCTCTAGTGTGAGTCTAATTTAACCAGCTCGGTCAAACGCAGTGAGCGCGTTCGGCGTTCGGATTGGTCCTTCACCAATCCAGGACCAATCGGAGCGTAAATAAAACGCAACAGTAAAAGTTAAAAACGAGAAAAACTGCATATCTTTTTTCCAACTATATTGAGGTTGGCTTCCAGTCAGACCGGATGCTGCCGAATACCAGTTTTTTATATGGACCGCCTGTCCTCCACAACCCAGTTGCTGGGTAATACGATACCCCTTGGTAAGACTGTTTGTCAGATTTTCGGGCTTTTGACAACCCGTAACGACTGTCAAGGATCCACGTATGACAGCCGGGACCAACAGCGTCGTAACGACTGTCAAGGATCCATGTATGACAGCCGGGACCAACAGCTTAAGACGCGGCGCTAAGCGCCTTGGTATGTTACGATGGTCACTTCTTACTAACTTTTCTCCTAGCTGCGCTGGCGCTTATAAATTAGCAATCGCTGAGCTATTCTCTTACTTGACAAATTATCAAGTCCTATTAAAAGAAATTCCGTCCTAAATCAAACAAACATAATACGGAAGCAATGAGCCAGAAAGAGAACATAACCAAGTACCTACCACATCACAAACACTCTGTAAACATGTACTAAAGCAGAGTAATCCATTCCGTTTGTTCTATTATTACTTGATCCGTCGGATGTGGATGACGCCTAAGCTTTGTTTGACGTCATGACTGAGCATGGAGCGTAACGTCAATATACTCTTGGCTAACTAAACAATAAAATAATGGCCTATAAATTTAACAATTGGCATTGATGGCGTTATAACTTATGTCGCGGATTCGTCCCTGAGGACCGTGGCGCGACAAACAGTCGCTGGCTTGATTAAAGATCTGCTTCAGTGCTTTTTAGCGCGGATAGACGTTTTATAGTCCCCTGGTACTTGCAGAACCGTTTGCCTATGGCCTGCACCCTAATTGCGTAAACACGATCAAATCATAATCTGTTTCATTTTGACAGTTCAACAATACCTATTCATTGCGTTATTTACGTTGTTGAGCAGACACATTTTTCGAACATATGGAGCAATGGATTAGCAATCTGTTTCAAAATGATTCAAATTATGATTGATCGTGCAGGTAAAGCTGCATTAAAACTTGGCCAACGGAGCCACCAAATATTTTGACAGATATAATAAAGAAAACAATTTTTTTTTCATAGAAATCCTCTTTATAAAGCAACGCCTCACCATTTCACTAGGTACTGATTGATACCCCTGTAATAGCATTGACTACTTTTAAAAGTATTAGGAACTGTGGCCCTAGTGTGAGTTTAATTTAACCAGCTCGATCAAACGCAGTGAACGTGTTCGGCGTACGGATTGGTCCTTCACCAATCCAGGACCAATCGGAGCGTAAATAAAACGCAACAGTAAATGTTAAAAACGAGAAGAACATCATCATCTGCATATCTTTTTTCCAACTATATTGAGGTTGGCTTCCAGTCTAACCGGATGCAGTTGAATACCAGTCTTTTACATGGAGCGACTATCTATCTGTCCTATAAAACCCACTTATTGGGTAATACAAAAACCCCTTGATAAGACTAGTTGTCAGACTTTCGGGCTTCTGACGACCGGTAGCAACTTTCAAAGAACCACGAATGACAGCTGGACCCAACGGTTTGACATGCTTTCTGAGGCACGGAAACGCACGGGCACGGGGGCTTGGCAAGCGTAACTTAACCTGATTGATCGAACCATTCGGCTGTTATAACTTAGCCACAAGCCCGTAATAAAAGGCGATACTTCAGTTAAAGATCAATACATCTACCGTAAACACGATCATCGAAAAAGAAAAACAGAAAGAATTGGCAGTAAATAATTTTTCAAAACAACCTAATGCGTGAATTACACAGAAACGGCGTAACGTGAAGGCACGGCGCAGGCGCAGCCGTACGCAGTAGGTACATTTTGTATGAAAACATTTAAAAGAGGCATGCCTGCGCCGCGCCTTCACCTTACGCTGTTTCTGTGAAATTCACGCCTATATCTGGCATTATAATAAAAAAATAAAAAGTAGCTCATTCATTATTTATTTATTTATTTATTTAATACTTTACGCACATATATGTACAGAGGCGGACTTAATGCCATAGGCATTTTCTACCAGTCAACCTTTGGGCGATGCAGAGACAAACAGTGGTAGGTGCTATCAAATAAGTAGTGTAATTAATTATTATTTAAATATAACTAAATATACTCATATTATACCTCAATTTTTTTTTTTTTAACAATAAATATGCTATATAAATAATTAAATATATGCACAAATAAACATACATAAATACACATAAATATAATAAAACAAATAAGACAAACAATGGGAAAACATTATCGTTGTGAAGATACTGCCAGCTTCTTTTGAATATGCTCGCGAACTTTGACTTTAAAGGATAACCGGTTGGTTGCCATCCTGATATCAAGGGGGAGCGCATTCCACAGAGAGATAGACTGAACGAAGAAGGAAGAGTGCATAAAGTCTGTGCGGTGAGTGGGACATTGAAGAAGGCGATTGTTAGAGGAACGAAGATTTTTGTTGTGGTTGACACAAATGTATTGAAAGTGGGGGGCTAGATAACCAGGGGAAGTGGGAGAGTCAAGAAAAGAAAACAAGGTGGTCAACGCCCTCTGCTCTCTGCGCTGGCGAATGGGCAACCACTTCAGAAGCGACCGTTGCGCAGAGACATGGTCGTACTTACGCAGATTGAAGACGAATCGAATGCAGTAATTGAGAAGACGGTCAAGTTTGTCGAGGAGATCAGCATTCAGATCGTAATAGCACACATCACCATAATCGATGATAGGGAAAATTAAGGCCTGCACAAGCATTGTCTTCGTACTCGTTGGTAATAAATTTTTTAGTCGGTACAGAGCACGCAGCGTTCCAGTAATCTTCTGGCTGATCCTAGCGACTTGAGTACGCCAGTTTAGGGTACTATCAATGTGCAAGCCTAGGTCCTTCACATCAGCACTAAATGGAACGATCGTACCATCGAAGAGTACTGGTGGCAAAGTTGAACTATCCACTTTACTCATACTTCGAGAACTACCGATGATGATTGCCTGACACTTGTTAGGGTTTACTGCTACCCCAAATCGTTCAGACCAGGCTTTTACGGCTATCAAGTCCCTGTTCAGCCTGTCGATAGCTTCCGGTAGTTCTTCAACCCTCCCATGACAGTATAATTGCAAATCATCTGCATACAGATGATACGCACACTGAAGTTCGGAAGTTATGAGATTAATGAAAATAGAAAACAGAAGAGGGGAAAGAATACCGCCTTGAGGAACGCCAGATTCCAAATGACACCAGCATGACGAAGAATCCCCAACACGAATGGACTGCTGACGTTCCTGAAGGTAAGAGGAGAACCATTCCAGTGCCTCGGGAGAGACCATAGCATAAGACAAAATAGCCAACAGGATGTCGTGACTGACGGTATTAAAGGCATTTGAGAAATCAACCAACACTAGTACAGTTACTTTGGTCTCTTCCAGTCCTGCCCTTATATCACCAGTCACTTTAAGGAGTGCGGAAACAGTACTGTGCCCGGGTCTGAACCCAGATTGAAGAGGGCTAATAAGAGAATTACAGTGAACAAACTTAGAGAATTGTTTATGAACGCAGGCCTCCAGTACTTTGGATAAGAAAGGAAGGATAGAAATGGGGCGGAAATGGGTAAGAAGGGAGGGATTAGAAACTTTAGGTAGTGGACGAACATAGGCTTTGCGCCACAGGGAAGGGAATACTCCGGTGTATAGGGAAAAATTTATAATATGGGTAATCGCGGGTAGGAGATGATCCAGGATTGTTAAAATCATAAAACGGGTGATACTGTCACATCCTACCGCTTTTGATTTAATGGATAGAATGATCTTCAAGATCTCTCCCGGTTCAACTGGAACGAAACTGAAAGGATTAATATCAGGACGCGTTAGACCAGAAATTAGGGATAGAGTTTGTTGCTTGGTGAGACGATCCATGGTGGGAATAGTAGAAAAATGACGGTTAAGATCGTCCAAGTCAATAGAATTAGGAAGGTCTAAATGTTGCGGTTTGCCGATACCAAGAGTTCCAAGAAATTTCCAGATATCAGCAGAAGAGGAAGAATTGATAGTATCTAGAATGTGGCGGCGTTTAGCGTTGCGTATCATCTGATTGCATCTATTTCTTGCAGCCTTAAATAGTGTCCAGTTCTCATCAGTGCGATCTCTTTTAAATTTACGGAATGAACGTCGGAACGAACATTACGTCATAATTAAAATGATCTTTCATGTGGTGCATTAAAAATTATAGAAATACAGTATTTTTAAAGTCAAGTAAATCAGCGAAATCGAAAAAATGGCCTCTTAAAATAAAAGAACGTGGCAACTTGAAATATTTACCTTGCAAGTTTCTTTCTACCGTAACCAGAATTTATTACGACTCGAGCACTAACAAGATGTGTGCAATCGATAAAATTCAAATACAAGTACTTGTAACAATTGTAATCGTAAATGAGCATTCGTAGATTTTTAATCCAATACCTGAGACCTGTGTACTACAATATTTTCTCCGGTTCACGTTATCAGCGTGGAAAATCAAGCTGCTGATACATTGACTGGTTTTTCTATTAATCTGATAATGTAATCCCAAGAAAAGAGCCCTTGTAAATCGAATTTGTAATTAGAATCGATTCAAAATCGATTTCGGTTATCGAATACGGATTTAAAAGCCATTTCACGTACACAAACTATGATTAGTAAACGGATTTAGTAATACGGTTTTATGTTCGGGTAGGTCGGTAGGATCTGATTGTTTATTAAGTCTCGGGTTTGTTTGTATAGGATCGGTGGATTGTTAAGGAGGTTATCTCTCTAATTAGCAAGCTCTTAAACATAATCCTTCCCTACTTGGTATAATAAGATCAATATTTGCTCACCGCTGTCTATAATAGGATTTACTTCTGTAAGAGCATTACTCGAAGAAAGACATTGTGATTTTAATTAACTACGCACGTCAAATCGGGATTCTACAATACTAACCCTAGTGAGTGCCGGAATTTTTTGAAAGCAAAGTTCTACGGTCAACAAAATCAAGCCTAAATCCATGTTCACACGGACGCAATAAAATCGCACCAGGATATATTCACGCACTGGATTTTCTACTCTCGGTATTGAACCGCGCATTGAGATTCCAACAGAGTGCATCTCAGCGTGTCAAAAATCGAACAGTGTGTTTTACTGTTTAATTATCAACTCTCAGCGTGAAGCTGTACGCAAAAAAATCCCGCCGCGATTTGATTAAGTCCGTGGGAACGTGGGCTAAAGCAAAGTACGATTAATTTCAAACGCCCAAAATCAAATTTTAATAGCGGCAAAGGTTGCCCCTGTTCCCAAATGCTGTAATAATCACGTCGACGGCCAACGTATCCGTTTTCAGTTAATTTTTCGCTCAATTTTTCTGAAGTTGTTAACATTGTAGAGTATTAATTTGTGAAAGAGTCATTAAAAGCGTTCGTTAATAATGAGGGTGTAAATGTAATGCGGTGCAAGTTATAATTGGGCGAATAAGTAGCGATCACAAGTTCACGCCCTCGCACCGGAGCTTGACGTAAATTAGTTAGGAACTACTAAACTGATACTTCGACGGCACATGCCTAGTTAGGTTAACGGTATATTCCGCTCAACGAATGAATCTTTCACTTTCCGGATTGAATTTTATGAGAAAAACTTCTGGGGAAATTATTTAGATGCTAGACTAACAGATCTATGTTTGTAACACATAGCGTTACTAATAAAAATGTCACCAACGTACGGACGCATAATAACCATCACAATTTAATGGTACATTTCAAATTATAATCGCGATTCATGAAATACGAAATATTTCAGAGGGCAATTCTCGTAATTTTAAGAACGTTCACAGTCTCACTCTCAATCTGTCAAAAATACCTCGAGTTTCCATACATTTTTAACAAGTTTTTGACATTTAATTGTCGCCGAGATGCGACTAGATTTTGAACGTTTTCAATAACGAGAATTGGCCTTCTGGTAATTTGCTTCTATTGCTCTCAAATTATTTCCGTTCAATCTATTTCGGTGGATGCACTCACAAAAATAGAAGATAGCGGTATTATTTAATATTTATCTCCACTTTCTTTTGTTTTGGCTGCGGGGTGAGATATTTTTGTGTTCACGAGCGCCCCACATTCACTACATTTCCCTCCAATTCCAACGAAATATTTTCTTACATCTCGTCTAAATTAACATGTACTTGTACCCTATAGTGCAGGCGGAGTGCTTTCCTACATAAAATGTTAATTTAAAAATCGTCTGTACTACGAATCTGTACGGTCACCAAAAGATATAAGTAACCAGGGTCGACGGATATAGTTTCAGTTTACTAAGAAACCTATGAATGTTTTCGAATAAAATTTAATTTAATTAATAGAAAACAAACAGTTCATTTATCAAATAAAATTTTATTCGAAAACGTCCATCGGTTTCCAAGTTACATTAAACTATATCTTACGACCCTGGTTACCTTTATCTTTTGGTGACTGTGCTAATAGTCGTACAGTTTTGTAATAAGACGTTTTCGTAAACGTAGGAACCATTCAGTGTGTGAATCATGAAGCGTATCGGTTAATGGCTCAAAATGACTGGCACCACGTGACGGATCGCAACTGTGACCTTCACTTACCGACTCAAGATTTCAATTCCTAAATATAGAACGTGATTAGTATTATAACTATTGAGACTCAAGTCTTGAGACCAACATTCTCTAATCGTCCGCATTCAATTTATTCCTCGGTTTGTATAATGTATTGTATTTGTATTATCTACTTTAAAATAATTCACATGCGTGCCATCATCGCTGTTGTAGGAATGAAGAGGAGACGTTTTTTATGTACTACAATATTTTTCGTGTCAGTCTTTACATCAAAAGAGCGAATGTAACGTCCTAAAAATAGAATTCATTTTGTACGAGGAATCAAATATCATTCAGTGATAACTATTGCCAGCCACAAGAATATAGTTAGAGAGAAAAAATTTGGACGTCTTCCAAAAATCGATTACATTTACTCCATCGTTAACAGGAAATGATCATATATCTCTGCATTGGATAGTTACTGCTAATAGTATATTCTAGAAATCCAAAATACAATTTAATTTGTATGTTAACGTTAAAGATTATTACACATCGAAAGAGAAATGAGACCGCAAACTGTAAAATTTGATGCGAATTTACGTTTGTGTTTCTGATCTCGTATCAGTTCTAGCTCTCGACTTATCAGGTATCAGCAAGAGGCGCTCCGAATTATTTATCTATCTGGGATCTGTCAATATGTCGGTGATATGACAATTTTATCAGGATGTCGGTAATCATGATATATGTGCTCTCTTGAAAGATCAATACCTAAAAATAAGGTCTCAAATTCTCAGCGGTTTCCTCCCAATTAGAGAGAATCTTTGATGCGAACAAATCTCCCGTGACTCCGATCACTTCCATTTAAAACTGCTTTTCCTGTCTATGATTTGAAAACGAGAAGCGTCCCGTAGGGATTCGAATAACTCTTTTCTGAGAAGGCAAGAAGAAATTGGCTAACAATGTTTTTGGAAATACAAAACCAAGAGGAAAAGACAAACAGCTGCGTCACATTTGGTTATGATTTATACTGATAGACATGCAACCAGAGTCCTTCTTTTTAATACAGTGTTAACGAGGAGAATGTGTGCATGGATTGTGAATCATAAACAATGGTTAGCCTTGTTAATGAATCTGAATGCGGGCGAGCAGCGGTCGTGGGACCGGCACGATTCATTGCTGTGCGATGCCTTGCCTTGTGCGATATTAAATTTTCTACTTTAACATGCATTTCTACAACTCAGCTACTTTAAATACCGCTCTACAGATTCTATCGCATTTACTTCAATGTCGAACACACAGTGGTTTAGGAATTTATAACAGTAATAAAGATTAAAAGACGTTCTTAATGTTCTTATTCACACGATGTAGACGATATGATGTAATGAATTGGGTCAATACGCTAATTAATAAGTAACGCTATTTCAGTTGGTATTGTCTTGTAGTCGAGGTATGACACCAATTTAGATGCTTTGAAATTGGATTTGACAATGGTTTATTGTCAGGGCAATAGGTAAGAATGGCTGTGATAATAAATAACAGATGATGCGATGGTCAGCGATGTAAAATACCCTGATGATATCATCCGGCGTGTTTGCTTGCACGACATTGCGAGAGGCCATGGTTACTGGGTTACATTTTGCAAAGGTAATCAGGTACATTATTTAACGGCTTTACAAGTCGCATTCCTAACTAAATGTATAGTCTAAATCGTAGCGATCAGACTGGTTCGGATATCTCCGAGTACAAGTATTCATTGAACTTAGCATAAGCGAGTAATTCAATTAGGAGAATTAATATAATACGATTACGCTAGTTAGTCAAAATATCTTGGTGTGAGAATATGTCGGTTGTGTTAAACCTGTTTGTACATATGTGTCACTTGAATACAATTGATGGGAATGAGTGAGAAGTATAATGAAAACCCCAAAAGTACGCACACAATCGCCATCCTATTTAAGCGATGCTCTGCCCAACTTTTGCCGGAATTCGTCCCAGGAATGTTTCGGAAAATTCCGTGAACAAGAGCCGGCGTCACTCCCAGTGGGAACTAAGACGTTAAATCCTGGTTACGAACACCTATTGAGCCTTTCTCACTTTGTTAATGAATACAAATTGTCCAATAAATTGCTGTTTCAAGTGAACCGCTATTACATTTTAAATGGAAGATGCTCACAAGTATTTTCTCCTATTCTCCTAACGAAATTTAACACAACACACTGCCAAAAGGAACACCTATAAGTTACTTTAATTGGCTTAACTTACTAATTACTGCCGCCCCTATTTGTGACTTAAACCAAAATACTGTGTATTATATTATTATTAAAGACGGTGTTACTATCCTGAGTATCTTAGATTCCTAATTAACTCGACCTTGGGACCACAAAACGAATGCAAAAACCATTTCAAGAATTCAGGGACAAGAATTTTCGAGACACTAATCGTTGGTTCGTTCGAAACACAACAGTTGTCGACTAATAAATACATGTTTTATTCCGGTTTTGTCACGAAGGCTCTAATAAATAATGTCGTAGTGAGTAAATGTTTGAAAAGTAACATTGATAACGTTGCGTGAATGGCTATTCATGTTGGAAATTGTTTTGTTTGACTTACTCTACGAGGGCTAGACAAAGCATGATTTTGTATGGAACTATGAACGGGTAGATATAAAAACGTCATTGTAGCATGTTGCCGTGTGGTGACACCCTAGGGACGCTTTACATATTCCTGTAACAGAGCCACTAGCTCTGATGTGCTCACTGTATTGTGTCCGTTCCACTGCGGGACTTTGTTCCAACATTAATTTAAATTAACCCTACAACGTTAGCACTAAGAGTCATTTTTCCATCACACGTCGAGTAATGCATTCATTCATATTTGAATTTAAACCACGCTTGCGTTAATTGCACTAACAAATGATGTTACGAACTATTCTAGCCTATATGGTAAAACACTCGTAGGGAATTAAGGAGGTCGCGTCTCCAGAGGATTAATACGTATTAGTTATGCAGGAACTTGATCTTATTACTTATTTAATTAAGTTCGGGTGCTTTGCTAAGGAATCGATAAACGTGTGAGATCTCATCGTATTGGATTTATTCTAATGTGAATTCAGTGTCAGTGGATATTCGTTCATTCTGCACGATAAAGTTTAAATTTAAACCACTTTATTTAATGTTCTTGTTTGTTCGGTAAAATTAATTTAGCCCAATCTCTATTTTAATCAATGCGGAAGTAGACAAATGAGATTGAAAACAAAGTTTGTGATTTTGATTGATAAATGATCCCCATTGAATAAGCAACCGGAAATACGTTTTGGGTTTAGAATATCAGAGAGACAACCCCAAATAGATTCAATATTTTGATTATAAATGATGAATTAGGCGTATCTCTATTTATGACTGTCTAAACTAAATAAACTAAGTATCAATTTTATTTTTACTCAGAAGAAAAAAAAATGATTTTCGTGTCTCTTAATTTCAGAAGCGTTCATGAACGAAAGTATGTACACTATATGAAGCAATTACAGGACTTCAGTTTGTACGTATTAGCTTTTTTTTCAATGCTGCACAAAGAAAAAATACATTAAACAAATATTTGATTAAATCCGAGTAACGCAATCGCAAGTAAATACTGTAACGCAAGACCTGCAACGGTAGCGATGGGTGAGTTACCAAATTCACTAGAACATGGAATTGTCTTTATAAATATATCGTAATTTGGTAGACAACTATTAGGAAACTTCAATCATTATATCTACGCTATTGACAAGCCTGAAACAATAGAAACGTACTTCCCTCTTCATCGATAAAGATCAAAATTGTGCATGACTAGTGACAGGTGCCTGCACCACAATAAACCGTTCCTGTCTGCTGATTACCTTGCGAGGGGGAGATTTAATCATAGGTAGCTAAACAGGGGCGCTGTGATGATGTCCCGATAGAACAATGATTAGACATTTCTAGTTGATTTGAGAGTCATCGTGTTAGGACGGTAGACATACACTTACCAGGCGATCATAAGCTTCCCTTAGTTGAACCAGATAGGTTCCACGCTTAATTTAACATTCGTTCCATTCCATTGTGTCCAGACCGATCATGTGAAACGTCAAATAATGAGTTGATTTCTAAATATTTTGACATGCAGATTGATTTGGATGGACACCTGCCTGAAATGATGCCAGTTGAATGCGTAACACACAGTGGCATGGAAATGCCATTAGCAATTCTCTTACTAAGCTGACTAAGGTATGTTGCTTAAAGACTTCGAGATGGGGGACCAATGACCCGGGAAAATAATTAAAGGTTCTGATGCTTTAACATATCATCTGCCTAACTTTTCCCAAATATGCGGGGGTCGACTTCCAGTCTGACAGGATTCAGCCGAGTACCAATATTTTACTGGTATTCATACTGGTCAAAGATCAACGAATGACAGGTGGAACCAACAGCTAAGCGTCCTTTCTCAGGCACTGAGGGATCTTGGTATGTACCTAAAGATGGTTACCCATCCACTGACCAACAGCGGCAAGCGTAGCTTAACCTGATCAATCAGCCCGTGTGGCTGTTATTAGTAAGACAGAGCCTGATCCATTAACTAAAGACAAAAATAAATTAAAAAACAGAATTGTTCGTGCCTATAATGAATGAACCGAATTTTCTGCTTGACCAAAGCCTCCAAACACACATTAAGACCAAAACCCAAATAGCTTTAGGACCAGAAACTTAATAAAGTACCCTCTCCTATTTTCGGGCCTTAAATCTCGATACGAAATCGCTCAAATTGGTATAAGCCTCTTTTGATTACGTTCCTCCATTATGGTGTGGTGTTGTGTCAACCACAACGTGGTTATATTGTTGTTCGACGATATGGGACGGGAGACAAGAGTTGGGTGCGAGCCGTGTGTGATGGCTGAATCGATACAACGTCACTTTGAATGCTTTACCGTATGATATTTCATGGGAGATAGGACGTTTTATCTTGAGTAGATAGTGTAGATACAGGTGAATGTTGTGGCCTAAATGTTTGCAAGATATACGTATTATCTTGGTTGATAGAAAGTTGTGTGAGATGAGATCTATGCGAGGAGTAAGCTAGTACTTGCAAACCGTAGTTTTTGGACTTATAGTTTCTGCTTGGAGCGTTTTCTATTCATTTACCTGGCATCTACCTGCTATGAACAATAGTATTCTGCTCGTCCATGCCACCCTATGCTTCGTTATTTTTGTTTTTTTTTGCAAAATCTATGCTTTCCACTTGGTTGATCACTGCATGTTGTCTAAGAGGGATGTCCACGTTATTTGATTGAATGTAGGGGGCGAAACTAAAGCAACGTTTAATGGACGATTACAAGATGATTATGGTCAATTGATAATGCTGGCTATCGTATGGTGTTAAGTGAAGAGTTAACGCGTAAATCGTTTAGACGTGTCGAAATTCAATTAGGTCCGTAGAAAACTAACTATTGTTCTTCGTAAGCAACTGAAATCGTGAATTAATTTGAATGTATGTATTTTATTGTAAAACTGTTAGTATTAGAGGCACTGTATACACTGTATGTGTAAGTACGGAATCGTGATTGGTGTGCATGCGCATACCCGTTGCACAAAATGAAACCATTATCATAAATTACTGTAGACTTTAGAACTGATCGTTTGACCGCTTACTGACATATATTGGGTCATTAAAACGTGCATTTACGTAATTAGCAGAAGTCGTGTTAAAGGCATGACTACATAAAAAAACTGCTTCATAGACCATGTTTTGGAAATGAGGCCGCGCGTCTTTCTACTAACCTAATTCCTTCTACTCTAATGCATGAAATAATTTATTTAATCAGAATGTCCCACACCTAAAACAATTACCCAAAGTTAGACCATATCCACCCTAATTGTAGTGACGGAAACAAATATCAAATGTACTTGAGTGACGCTCCCCAGGGTTGCCTCATACTGGGGTCTCGGGGACCCTTGAGATGGCAATCAAAGAGAATGACCCTGAGCAGCCACCGCGAGCAGCAAATGTCCTTCAATTATTTTCTTTACCTTTACTTCGTGCGTTATTTCTTTGCTACTTACTTCTGAGATGCTCGAATGGGATTTGTGTTGTGTGTTAGTTCTTTTATTTTTTGTTCGGCTCTCATTTCGTTTTTTGTCGGGGATTTTCGGAGAACTTGTTTAGGTGTGTTTGTTATTAAGGTTGTTGTTGTTGCAATTACTCAGGTGCAGCTCGTTCTTGTTTTTATTATTAAGAATCATAATGATATGAGGCTGTATCAGTTCAATTGCATACACGCTGTCTTCTAAACTCTGTCATTTTTCTTCAGCAAAGATTTGTGCATAACTTTTCTTCGAGCTTACATTTGGCAATTAAATACAATCTTCGCAGGTACCTACGTAAATTGGGAAACTCTTTTACGAATCTATAAGAAGCGAGTTGATGGCTTGGCAACCTGTCACAAACTCACAACACAATGATTTAGTAGCTTTTAACTCCCCATTGTCATGTCAAACGAGTTTAAGAAATGATTGGCACGCACTGACCCCTTACGACAAGAAACTGTCGTAAAACTTAAATTACCTATCTTATCTACATCACCATGTTATCCAGCCATATATGCGAGTATTTCTAGACTAGAGTAGAGTAGCTAATGTTACATGGAATCTGAGAGATGTATGCCCGAGGGGTATGCGGCAAGGCAACGCCGCCGTATGATCGATCCTATCACCAACTTAGTTAACTTTGTATCTTCAAACTTTTATTTACTCACGTCTATCTTAGGCCGTATGTCTGCGAAAGTATTTTCGTCTCTAGAGGTCGTTGGCGTTTCATTTGATGATTAACTTTTGCTCAATCTTCAATCTTGTTAGGGTTGTTTTTAATTTGACTGGAAGATTGCAATGCTATTGGCGGAGGCGCCGCCGGCAACACCGCTGTCTAATCAAATTGTCATTCGTGGGGTAGATATTTTTATGAAATGAAACGAACGACCTGATACCTGTCGTAGAAGTTTATGCTCATCCATGTTCAGTTCAAATTTTCGTCATATAAATTATCTTTTAATAAAGACTTAATTATGAATTTCTAACATTTCGGCTGACATATTCAAAGCAGAGCTTTTTGTGTTTGTATGTCTATTTTAATAGACATTTTTCCAGCACCGAAACCGCAGACACATACATATCCAGGCTGTAATTAGCTTTCAACTCTTTATGTTATTTTTGTAAAACATTTCGCAGAATAGAGTTTTGTGATTCTCTTCTATGCCACATCAACATTGTCACATTTTCGAGACACTTTATGAAGGAAATTCCAAAACATAGCAAGACATGGTCTTAACCTTATATCCAAAGCTATTTGCGGTAATTAACAGTCGATGTCAAGTAGTACTACGACGCGTAGGTAGTTATAGTTACTGGCACCGCTCGTAGTACGTACGGTCTGGCAAGGATCCATGAGTAAGCGTCGGGGCGAGCCAGCGCGTCAGCCTGTGCGAACGTGTTACAGCTTCCAGATTGATATTGCATACGGTTTGGTTTACATACTTATTGTCTTGAACCTTGAACATAATCTTTTATGTTTTATTGTGTTTGGGGAAGTTTCATTTTGGGAATTTTGGCTGTGAATCCTTTTTTTAACGCTTTCTTAAAGATGATTTTAAAGTTAACAATTTCAAATGATTTGGATCTTTAGCTTCTAGTACTATAAGGTAAAAAATGAAGTCCAAAAGTCTAGCAAAGAATAAACACCTGTTTTTGTTTGGAGTCCTTATAAAACAAAGAGGTGCAGAATCCTATCTCACATCCAGGTCTACTCCCTTAGTACAAAATCCACAGTTTCTGCCGAAGTTACGGGTGTTTCGTGCTCCGTATTACTAACGGAATTATTAATGAATGACAACACGATTTGACAGTTTTCTCTACTACCGATATAAATATTAACCCATACGATAAATTGATTTTTACACTTGTTGGACGGATCAACTACTTTCGGACGCGCCCATATCTTCGTTGACGGACCTAGAGAGTAGAACCCTGGTCAAGAATCCAGTGAGCAGACATTTTGCCTCATGCCGACACATGACACGATTACCACGATCGTTGATTACCTATAAGGGCTATAAGCAATAGACAAAGATCGAACAGCGATTAAAAATAAAAAGACTATGGGATCATTTCGTTTGTTTATAAGTAGGTACATAATTAATTTACCTACAATCTATGAGAATGATGATGATTTCATATCTAGAGTACACAGTGCGTGTGACTTAGATGTTTGGACAGTAAACAGCTAATGGCATATTAATTAGTTCCTAAGAGTAAATGGAAGGATATACATACTCAGTAAAGAGGTGCCTTTAAAGTTGCAGTCTATATTTAATAAAAACCGGCGCCCGGGTCTATCGATCAGGTTAAGCTACGCTTGCCTCGGTTGGTCCGTGGATGGGTGACCATCTTGATATACCAAGACGAATCCGTGCCTTGGGAGGCACGTTAAGCCGTTACACATTGGTCCCGTAGTCATTCATGGATCTTTGACAGTCGTTAGTTCGTTACGGGTCGACAGAAGCCCAAAAGTCTGACAACCAGTCTTACCAAGGGGTATTGTGTTACCCAGTAACTGGGTTGTGGAGGTCAGGGCAAATTACAGGTATTCAGCTACATTTACATAGACCGGAAACCGACCCCTACATAGTTGGGAAAAGGTTAGGCAGCTGATGACGATAAAATTTTGATTCATAACGCAATTTCTCTGTACGGTTATAGAGCGTAGGCCCTGTAACAGGATAAGTTTTTATCTAGTGCGCAAACTGTAACCATGAATTCAGTTTATCATTCTGGACCTAGCGCAATAGGCGGTGAAAATGTATGGAACAGCTGATGTTTTTTTTTGTAAAAGCGACGTAAAATTTCTGCGCTAGGTCCAAAAAGATATGCTGAATTCATAGTTACAGTTTGCGCACTGGATAACAACTTATCCTGTACAGACAGCTAGAAGAGAGTAATATAAAACTTGAAGATATGCCTACAACATATTTTATTGCTATCTCACACTGAAATAAGACATAAAATATAAAAGCACTCCGAAGGTTACGTCAAAGTGACTTCTGGAAAGACGTCTTTAAAATTAAAGAGATATTTGGGCCACAATCTAAATTGCGTATATACTCATTATATTTTAACAGCATACAAAAGCGATAACAATGATTGGATTCAGGGGAGCAGAAACCATAAAATTGAAATCAATTTTGCTTTAATGGTTATAGGTACATAAAACACGTATTGCTGGTCACTGAAAGAATTCTTTTATCTTTATTATGTCTCGTGGTCGACTTTTATCAATGACTTTTTCCTGTTCACTTGATGTTCAACGATATTCTCACATTATTGTGACTTCATTCTATCATGAATTAATGGTTCAGCATCTACTCTGTTGGGAATTTCTCCTGCTCAAAAGCCATGTCCAGACAACCCTGAAAATATGTTCCGAAGTGATAAAAGTTTAACAAATAAAGTTACTTAACTTCTTTGCGATCAATTTACGAGGTCTTATGACGGTGTAAGATTTCAATACACCGAACATATTTATCGTCTGCCTTGCCATATGATCGCGATTTGGGATTTGTAAAAATGCTACCCTTGCAGATGAATTTCGACTTATTCAGTACAAATGTAGGGGTGAAAATCATTTGGTGGGAGCGAGAAAATTCCCGCTTATTTCTTGGACTCCAGTTCTTTTTGATATTCACCCTTACACCGTGGGCGAAAGGTGCTTTATCTTTTAACAGGGTATAATATATTCAGTTCACAAAATGAATTGCGAGTGTTAGTAACTCGGAGTGAGCCTGCGAACATATTCGTGGGGATCTGTTGCGTCGTTCGTGCCTTTATTGGTTACACGCCTGGTCGAGAACGAATCCTATTCCTAATTGTGTTTAGGTTCTATTTCACTTGACAATGATTGTGGGGATTTTCTTAAAGGCGTTTTCCGATCGTTTTATATGTAACTTATTTGTTGATGGCGGTGGGTGTCTTGTAGAGATATTAACTTGCTCCAGTCCATGTTAAACACCCGGCTAATGAGTGTACTAACAATACGACTTCGTGGAAGCTGTGCGACTCGAATATGTTAAGATGTCACATGATTTTAGCAACACACGTTTATGTTTTTGGGTTGTTTGTTTTTGTTTGCTGTACTTTCACATGATTCATCAGTTTCAGAACAAACCTTCTGACTTTACATGTTATTGAACTTCAGTCTGTTAACATGTGCGTTGTTTCGGTCACTTCAGCGACTGTTATTCGTCTACTTACAGTTACGTGATTGTAAAACCTAAGCAAAGTAAATGCCAAACAGAGGTCAATAGGTCGTCACAAACAAACAAAAACAAAAAATAAATAATTACGGAACTTTTTAATGGTTTACTTGATGTCAACTTCATTCCGGACGTCCAAACTTTCTTCGCTTCCGATGCCCCTTATTTCGTTTTGCTCGCTATTTTTTCATTCCATTATGTCTTTTAAAGTTTCCAGAACGGAGACAACTAACCTACATAAGGTTGGTTTTCATTCTACAGTTTACCCACCGATTCTTTTGTTAGGAGAGTTCATCGTCATTATTTTTCTTTGTCTCACTCCTTCATTATTTCCGGTGGACACAAAAAGTTTATTCTTGAGCGCTTTAAGTATTAATCCGTTTGCTGTTACAGAGGGATTGTTGAGATCTTCTCTCATAGTTGTACTTAGATAACTGGACAAAATGACCTGTCTTGAAGACTGTTAGTTCCATGGACGACTCGGCTTAACACTTCTATTACCATATATTCCAAAACAAAGTCCCCCCCGCCACGTCTGTCAGTCATTCTATCAGAGGCCACCATCTAACCATCTCGATCAAACGCATCGAGCGCGTTTGGCGCTCCGGTTGGCGCTGGTTTGTTGACGGACCAATCGGAGCGTTAAACGCGCTCGATGCGTTCGATCGAGATAGTTAAATTAAACTCAAACTAGGGCCACTGATCGCGATATATTAAAAATCTACCGAACGGTCTTCATACGGTGTTCACCAATGGACGGAGTGATTCATCAGGAAGGTCTAGGTGTATAATTCATTAAGGTTTGGTGTTAATTGGCAGAAATAAGACCATGATTGTTGAAGATTTCGGAAAAAATCATACCGACTGGGAGCTTCACTGGTGTGCGCTGTGCAAACCAATAGAGTTACAAGAAAACGATGTATTACGGAATTAATACATTGTTTACCTGGGATCCTGGGTTAACACATAGGATACTTTTATTCCCAAGGGATAATTTCTGACCTGCACGCGAACGAAGCCACGGGCAAAAGTCAGTTGTAAATAAAATAGGAAGATGATGATATTGAAATTTATGTTTTCCAGTCGATTGTTTAAATTTTCACAAGCATGAAATCCGACCCGTTTAATAGCCACTTATTCTACGCTCAGTGAAGAACACTCGAGACCTGATCTCGAGCGATACCGAATCATATTTTCCTGCAAAATTTTCACAATTTATTTCTTTCTTTTTAAATCGTTGATGCCTTCAGGTGCTAAGTGAGGTTCATTTTAAAGTATATTAAATACTTTCTACGCGTGATCTGAATTATGGTTTATTGGTTTAGCTTTAAGGTTCATTTTGCTTTGTGGGTTTGGTTGGAATGTTGGTTGCAGTGCGAGATAGAGGTTGGTGCCTCACCACGGTCGGTGTCGTGCAATTAACGTTTTTCAGGACGAGCGCTTCAGGGTATTGTGACGTTGCTCTCCACGTGGATAAGATGGCTGAATAGTACTGAAACCCCTGGTACTCAAAAGGCATCTTTAAGTGTCGGATTTTTCCCCGGACGGCGACTCACTTGGTTGGGTTTCATTATTCCTACATTTGTAATTTTATGAGGTTGCTGACCTGTGTCATATTGTTAATTCTTGTTTGTATAAAGTATGACGTTAACAGTGATATACGTGGAGTAGTTATGTCTACGTTCAAGGACGTATTAAATTAACCACGCCAAGGTTCGCTTGCTTAGTTAAAATTAAGATAACATTATCTTTTTTCTTCTACCTCCTCCATACCACTTGTATGTATAATAATTTCTTGAACTTTTAATATCATCTAGCTGCAATCCTATTTTCCTGAACATTATTGCAAAACCGAATACTAGGTAAAGGTAAGTACACAATCTCAGCTCACTTTTGCAAGTGTCGCGGTAGACAAATGAGCAATTTGCCGTCTCATCACAGTCGCAATGTTGCAGAATGGCGGCGCAGGCCTCTTGCGACATAACTCGTGCCTTTCAAACCACACAAGAAATCTTGGCGAACGAAATCTTTTAAACTTTAAAGAAATTTTAAACGCACTCTAGAACTAACGAGCGGAGATATTGGAAAGTAATTCCTATGAAGAATAATCCCACGAAGCAGGTAATATCTCCTACTAGCTTTTGCTAGCGGCTTCGCCCGCGTGGAAGTCCGAAATTATCCCACGGGAACGTACTACCGGGATAAAGAGTATCCTATGTGTTAATCCAGGTTATAATCTATCTGTGTGCCAAATTTCATCCAAATCCGTTCAGCCATTTTTGCGTGATTGAGTAACAAACATCCAAACATCCTTCCACATTTATAATATTAGTAGGATAGTAGAATTTTCTTCCACCATTGGTTTTCTTGCGGTTGTAACTAAGTGCCAGGGTAACCTGGAAATTAATCGGCGTCTAGAGGATTGCGGACCCCAGTTTCCCTGCTCTTCGATACCTTACCAGTGAAATATGGTTGGGATGGGAGCAGAACTACTGAATATTTCTTTCGTAATATTAATTTATGAACGCTACTTAAGTGTTTGGGAGGCTTCTATCTTCGTTTCGTTTCGACTTGTGGTGAGGCGCGTGTGGAAAATTTAATTATCGTTCTTGGTAGTGGACTTCTATCGTTGTTATTCAAGAGGCGTATGTCTAGCGGCCGCTGACGTAATAGCTAAGTATTTATTGGTATAGACCGATGACCTCCCGACAATTTGACTAGCAAAGTTAATGCGTTAACATTATTCAAGTCTCAATGCCACATTAAGATTTTTTTTTTAAATCTTTGTCTTTCAAGAATTGAGGCTGGAAAAGGGCTTGTGGCTCAGTAATGACAGCAGCACGGGTCGATCAATCAGATTTAGCTACGCTTAACCTCTGTGCCTTGGAAAGCACGTTAAGCCGTTGGTCCCGGCTGTCATTCGTGGATCTTTGGCAGTGTTACCCAGTAACTGGGTTGTGGAGTTCAGATAGGCAGTCGGTGTATGTAAAATACTAGTATTCAGCTGTATCCGGTTAGACTGGAATTCAACTCCAACGTAGTGGAGAAAAGGGTGGGCAGATTGGTAGACTTTGTCATTTAATAGTTGTTTTCTTTGTTACTTACTTGTCTGCTTTGTAGCCTTGATTAGCTGGCGTCTGTGTCACGAATAACATTTTTACACGCGACGGTAATGCTCCCCTAATGCACCTATTATTATTTCGTATTACAAAAGGAAATTACTTTGCGATTTATACTGGTATCATTGTCTGACGTAAACACACATCCAACGGCTTTATTATTTGTTTCTCAACATGATAAATGCTATAAGCTCAAGTTATGACCTCTTGTCAGGTTTCATAAGGGACCAGTATTGTTTCCCTGAATCAGGATTTGAGGGAGGCAGTGGAATCCCCGCTAGAAACATGCAGATGTCAGCCATTTGTTATTCAAATTCGTACAGACGTCTCGACTCAAACGCACCCTGACATCGCGATGAATATGTAAAAATGATTATGGAAAACTTTTGAGTAACACTAAAACATTGCTTTGTACAAGTTCTTGTTGGTGCGCGTGAGTCACTGTCAAAAGACACAATGACACACAATGCCCACAGATAAATGAAAAATTGTTTTATTTCTGTAAGTAGGTTTGTACAACAAATCTTAAACGTCGATCATATTTTAAAAACTAGATGAGGTCGGCGTTTTCTATCTCTGACTACTCTAAAAAAGGCCGAGACCAACTCAGAGGTGCACACATAATCTTGGTCAGGGGGCCTACTCTCTCTCTAAGCACGAAATTCGTAATTTTGGTTTGGGGCCCAAACTAAGAATGAATTCCTAAACGATTTGACAGTTGTCCATACTCCCTATATGGCTTTACCCGTCCAAAAAAGTTAATTAATCAGCTGTAGGAGTAACTTTGAAGTTCGAACTATTTTCGGACGGGCCCGTATTTTAGACTCTGACTGAGTTAGAGAGTAGCCCCTTTGATTATGAGAAGACCGTGCAGATTTATGTGTAAACTGGTATTTTGAGGAAATAACCACACAGATTAAGTCGACCTGTCCAGCCAGTACACGCATTCAGCAGAAATCGTGCAACGATTCGACGAACAATACCAAATAAATAATAATAAGGACACTGGGTTTTTTTTTTGAGCGTGGTCATAAATGACTCAAACTGACATGAAAAAAAATAGCAAAATAATAATTAAAAAAAAACAATTACCCACATGTTCTTCCCATTTACAATAATTAATGTATACTATAGCAATTTACAAAGTAGGTATATAGTCATGTCATTGTTTAGATAAAATTCATGTTTATCAATATGTTATACAAATCCGTAAATAATTGTTTGAGATCATTTGAGGACTATGTAGATCGGTGTCTGGAAGCCATGTAGATGACAAACCCAATAAAAAAAGACAAAATAGATAGCTTCACTGACGGGATTGTCTTCTATCTAGATTCATGAACGTAATTCTAGAAACACAGATGACTACATCTTGTGCTCAGGTCCTCCTTTCTAGTCACTCACTGCGCATAGGTAAAGGTTTTCATTACGTACCACTGTGCCAGATCCGAGCAAGAACAGTGAATTCTACATCGGTTTTTATCGTGTGCCATTACCGATGACAACAGCAATAATTACAGTTGTTCACAGCTCTCATCTAAATGCTTAATGCTTGTACGAACAATTTACTTTTAATTAAAGCAAAGCAGATCTTTCCCAGTTCATTGTTGTCGCAAGCAGGGCACTGTTGTGATCTCATTTTATTTGTTCGCTCGACCCTCCGATGGACGGGAGTGAATTGACAAAGATTCCGCTACGCTTTTTAAATGTAAATAAAATTTATTTTCCTCAGTGAACACCCTCCTATTGTACCTATGTATGTATTATAAGCCTTAGTTTCCTTTGAAATATTTTCGCTGACACGCGTTGCAGGTTTTCGTCTTTGTTGGGATGCCTTAAGCCTTCCCTCAGACAGTGTTATAGAAAAGCTGTCAGGATGCAATTCCTTCGCCGACCGTGCACAACTGTTTTTTTTTAAATAAAATTCGACACTGTTCAAATAATTTATTAGTCAAATAGTCACACCTATCTGTTTCGCACGTTCCATTGATTTTCGATTAAGGCGTGCGCACAACAATTGTTTTATTCAATATATCACCTTAATATCATCGCAGCTCTTAAATAAATGGTTCGTACATTTTTTTAGTTTAGGGGGCGGTGGACGTCGATGTTAATGGAAAACAATCGTGTTTTATTGTACTCGTAAGGTTTGATGGGCATATAAAAGTGCTCACCTTAAGGGAAGGGTCCGTGCCTTCACGATAATGTTTGCGGGATTCCGTACTTAAGATACCCTTTTAGGTTAGTCGCAAAAAATCAACTCTCCTTTATTCATTCGATATTGCTGCGATCTTCTTCACTATGGGCATTATTTCGATTTATTGTGGCATCGCTTTGAAATATTACTACAATACGGAAAGTAATACAATTTAACTTTTTATCGTTGATCATTCAGATGTTCTCTTTTAAAACTATACCATTATTTTTGTTCGACTTTTCCCAAATATCACCCTACCTTGTAAATAAATACTTGTTTGATGGGCGTGGCTTAATTATCCAGCACGCGCGAGTTGCGGTTACATCTTCCGCGGTCGGCCGTCAAGTCGCCACCACAAACTTATGTGAATTCGTGTTCCATATTTGGTCACTAGGCCAAAAATGGAACACAATTTGATCGCACCGATTGCCAAAAAAAATATATACATTCATCGTCGATGAGCTTCACCGAATGACTGATTTATGAACAAACGAGTGTGATGACATTACTTTTGATATGCAAAAGAAAGGAAAGCGATAATGTATGTGCGCTCAGAATGAAACAACATATTGTGCTAAAACGAAATGCCCTCTTTTTTAACCGACTTTTTAAATAAAAGTTTTATTAAAAGATAAACTCTGACGCGCTTACTCTCTATGTTTTAAACTCCATTGAATAACTCATACATAAGCGTTGCACCTTGATACTCAAAAATACATAAAAATTGATAGAACTTTGCATTTTATTGTATCGATAAATACAGTGTGTTTACAGGATGATAAGCCGTTTAGTCAAAAACATACACTTAAACGATAAATCCCTCTTCCCTATTCTTAAAGAGGTACACTATAAAGAAGAAGCATATTTTTTTCAATATGTCACCTTAATCGGCTAGTTCAGATTATGCCTTACTTAATAAAATTAACGCGAAGTAAAATTCCCAGTTTATTCCAAGCGTTTCACGAAACTGTTCAGTGTTTCACCTGCACTACCTAACAGTTTCGGAGCTGTCTCACAATTTGTGAATTTTAAGCGAACTTTGCTGAAAATACATTTGTTAGACACTCTACGATACCCTTCTATCGTGCGTAAAATTAAATAGCGTTTGACACTATTTATATCCCCGTTAATATTCTACAGATTTTATTATATTTGATACAAGTTTCATTTTATACGTGCCGTAAAATTTTATATTCGCATTAGTTCTATAAGTAATTTCGCTCTTGCCATCCTCACTATTATACTTTTAATTATTATGATTGCTAGAAATAACTGGCAGGTTGTTTAAGTGCATAGAAGCTGTATAGTTAACGTTGAGCAATTAATCCGGGACAAACATTTCTAGTTCTCATTTCAAAATTAGAGACAATTTTATAATCATAGACCTTTATACAAAGTTAAACCGCCCGACACTCGAGTGTGTCCAAGCTTTTTCATATTCATTCCAAGGCTTTAAAAAAAAGTTAGTCCATATTTATTGCCCCGGACTCGGTATCCAAAGTTAGAGAGAAAGTTTTCGGGTCAAGGACCTTTCTCAAAACATTCCAGTAAAGTTAACGTTGTTTCCTACGATATTTGCCACGACTGCTGCATGTAAAATATATTATAAATTAGGAATGTGTTGGTCTAGTAGTTGCAAGGTCTAGTGTGAGCAAAGCGTTTTGGGTTTGATTCCCAGGTCGATTAAAGTGTTATTGGGTTTTTAACACGCTTTTATTAGCTTCACCTGTATGTTTGTTTGTTTGTAACCGACTCTTTTGGACTTGATTTTGACCCACTTCAAACGGTCAGATTTCATTTAAACTTTGTAGACTAATCGAGGACCGATGATAATTCAATAATTAAAAAAAAAAACTGGAAAATCACGCTTTTGTGGTTAGCAGAACTAAACAATAGAAAATAAATAATAGATTTAAAAAATCTAAGAAACACGCATTAAAAACCAAAAAAGCGTGATCAAAATTATTTAAAAAAAGCGTGGGTGCTTGATATTAATTGATTATAAAAATACGCTTTTTTTAAATTATTTTCTGCTTTCTAGTTTGGTTTTTAAAGCGGTTTTTTTAAATTTATTTTTTCTAGCTGGAATTTCTTAGTAGGAGCCATGAGTCTGAATTTGTGCCCGGTTGATGGCAGTGGGGTCGCCCCTGCTATATGGGACTTAAAAATTACTGGCGAAATGTGGGTGTACTTTCCCACGGACGTAATAAAATCACGGCGGGATTTTTTCGCGCGCTGCATCTTCAACGCACTGCTTAGCGCCGAGAGTTGAAAATCGAACAGTTCACCACACACTGTTCGATTTTCGACGCGCTGAGATGCACTCTGATGGATTCTCAATCCTCGGTTCAAAACCGAGAGTTGATAATCAAATGCGCGAAAAAATTCCGCCGTTTTTTCGTATGTCGACGTATTGGATGAAAGCGTGAAATATATTATGTACCTATTGACTATAGGATGTAAAGTTGACACCTGTCTCCGTGTCTGCCCTTAAGTAGGTAAATAATATTCGCACCTTTTGAAAATTCTTCACTGTTCAAGTGTTTAACTACCTGTGGTTACGTAGGTACCTTCCTATATATATTATCGTTATGCGAATTTATTGTGTACACAGAACAGACGTTTAAAGTTCAAGTAAACGTAAACCACACGTTGAAATTAGAGACCAAAATGTTTGGTCGTTGTGAAGTAGAAAGGTGATTTAGGTGCAACTAAGTCGACTACTTTTCGCCTTTATGTCTTTAGCGTTAAGGTCCAAACCTGGTCGACCGGGAACATTCGTGGTCGTAAATCGTCGCTGTCATTGCAAAAAGTCGATTGTAAAAACAGACTCTTTTTAAAACTATTTAAGGAGTAATGGAAAAAAATGTTTTTTGTGCTTCCACAAAAAACATTTTTTTTCCATTACTCCTTAAATAGTTTTAAAAAAGTATATGTGAAAAGGTATATTTTATTGTGTCCATCCAAATAAACTGATAGTTTTTTGTTTCCTGAAACAGTCTGTTTTTACATACCTACGACTTTTTGGAATGACAGCGACGAAATGCTTCTGCGCAGCATCGCTTATCGCCTGCGCAGGTTTTACAGCGCATTTAAAATTTGAATTAAGTATTATTTTTCGTCTTTTAAATAAGAATTATGGTGAGTGAGGCTTACCGAAATGGTAGGAATTTTTCAATTAGTAAGTACCTAAATATTTTGAAATCAAACTTGACCATTGACTAAGAGCCCATTTGTCATTTTTGTTTATTATTTTGTAACTTATCAATGAATTTTAAATGTGACCTTAGTTCGTTTGTATTGTTTTCTTAAAAAACAGGCACGTGTAGGATATTAGTTATTTTATAAACATCATCATCATTATTTTAGCCGAAAGACGTCCACTGCTGGACATAGGCCTCCCTCAACTCTTGGGGGTTGCCATAATCGCCACGCTTGACAGGCGGGTTGGCAATCGCGGTATGTTGGTATAATGTATAGAGAACACTGCTGCCCATTCTCTAGTAACTCCCTTAGTCGCCTTCTACGACACCCACGGGGAGAATGGGATAGTGCAATTCTTTTACGTCCGGCACCAAACGGATTATGCGGACGGTGATTCCCTAGATTAATTAACTTTTATTATTTTTATAAACAATAAAAGCTAATAAGCTGCGAATACCTTCACTTTTTGTCTGTTATTAATTAAGTACCTGCAAAGGTCAAGAACACGTCTTTAACCTTTTACAATTTGTTATTGTGGCAATAAATAGTTAATCATACACCATAAGATTTTAATTTTTGGATGCTTGTTTGTTACGCTTTCATGATAAAACTGCTGAACGGATTTGAATGGAATTTGTCACATGGGTAGAACATGACAGGATATTTTTTATCCAGATATTACCACAGGATCGAGAGTTATTTGAGTGAAACCGCGGGGTGCAGCTAGTTATTTATATTTTTGTTTTGTGTTTAGAGGTCACCGAACAAAAAGTATCAGAATATTGATGAATGACCACTATAAAGCATACAGCATAGTTTTTAAAGTTCGTCGTCATTTCATCATCATCTGCGTAGCCTTTTCCCAACTACGTTAGGCGCGAATTATACAGAAACGGCGTAAGGTGAAGGCGCAGCGTACGTACATTTTGTATGAAAACGTTGAACGTTTGCATACGCATCGTACCCTGCGCCTACGCCGCGCCCTTCACCTTAAGCCGTTTCTGTGTAATTCGCGCCTTAGGCTTGGCTTCCGGTCTAGCCAGATGCAGCCGGATTTTACATGGAGCGATTGCCTAGTATTTAAAAATCATTGTTAAAGTATTGATTACATACCTAAAACATAACTTAAAATTATAAGTAATTATGCTACTATCAGTATTATCCTACTAAAGTTATGATTCCGAACTCCGCTGCACGCAGCAGTGCTGCCTGCCGTGCTGATTCCTAGCAAGGCGGCAGTGTTGCGCTGTCTGCGCTTCTGAATCAGAGAAATACATCTTTTTGTTGGCAATTGTCAACATTCACTTATGTACTATCGCTGCGGCGGCGAACGCGCCACTACTGTTCTGTCGCGGCCGGCGGTGGGGCGACACTGCCGCCCATTGGTGCTGCCGTTGTATTGCTGCCGTGACATTGCTGCGTAGCTCGGAATGTAATCTCATATAAACTTATTGAGAATATTATGGGGACCAATAGTGCTGAGGCAGCTCTGCTGCGTGCAGCGGAGCTCGGAATCATGCATTTATATTATAAGGGTGAATGAATGTTTGTACGTTTGACTGAAGACTGAATCGCGCAAAAACGGCTGAACGGATTGAGATACACACAAATAGTTTATAACCTTGATTAACACTATTACTTTTATCCCGGTTGTACGTTCCCGTGGGATAATTTGCTAAATGCGACACCCACAGGGGCAAAGCCGCTGGCAAAACTAGTAAATAATTAATCAACTGCATTTCAGAAGAAAGCAAAGCACCAGCACCGGTCATTGTGTACAGTAGCCAAAAACACTGGCCAACGCAAGGCGAACATTGTTACCAATGTAATTTGTTATCTGTAGATGTACACACGCGATAGATACAGATTAAAAAACACGATACGGTTCACTAACTTTTTAAATAAATCTCGGGACACCAGACAAGGGTCCGACCAATTCGTTGTTTCTCCAATGTTTATTTCCGCTGCCACGTTTCATTATTGTTGCGAATTTTAAATCAGTCAGAAGTTTTTCTAATGGTACTTATTATAATTTTTAATTTGACAATATACTAGAGGCTCCTGCTAATAGGCGCGGCGCGACAGTGCGACGTGATTCTGGTAGAACAATTTCCATGAAGTTTTCATAGAAATTGATCTACTCGAGTCGCGTCGCGCCTCTCAGCAGAGGAGCCTCTACTATGTTTTCAAATTCAAAATGTGGGAGCCTTTAGTGCATTTTCTTGTGCAACTTAGTGTGGTTTAAAAACGTTTTAATTTTTTCCTTTTTGTTGCGGTAGTTGCGGTACCTATCCCACATAAACTCGTATATCACTACTTGCTTTGAAAACAACTTCTTGTCACGAAGTTTTATAACATCACTTAGCTTCCGCCCGCGGCTTCGCCCGCGTGGAGTTCAGAATTTATTCCACGGGAACGTACTATCGGAATAAAAAGTATCCTATGTGTTAATCTAGATTATAATCTATCTGTGTGCCAAATTTCATGCAAATCCGCTCAGCCATTTTTGCGTGATTGAGTAACAAACATCCAGACATCTTCACAAACTTTTACATTTATAATATTGGTAGGATAGAATCTAAATAAATCTTACACATAAAGGTTTAAATACGTAGGTATTATTTGAAGCTAACTCAAAAATTACCTGAGCAAAGTTTTTATGGAAACACATCACGACCATTCTCTACCAAAGGAAAATTCTTTTTTAAAGTCGTTTAAAAAGACACTATTAAAATATTGCAAAGTAAGTATTTATAACATTCTTTGAACACTGAAATGCTATTTCATTTTGTTCTGTGAGTAAATAACGAAATACTTATTTGTAGACAGATATCGAGATTTTATCGTTGGACCTTCCGCTCCACCTTTCAGAGCATGGTCCATACACACATTATCAATATGAAAAGGCTTTTTATCTCTAAGCGGGTCATGGACCCCATATTATATCGGATAATAAAATTAACTTCTTAGAAACCTTTTGCCGAAATTCTATTTCAAACATCACAAGTTGCGATTTTCTCGTTGAAAATCTGAAGATTACAATCAAGAAAATTGAGTACAAATGTCGAACGTAGACCTTGTTGGAACTGAAACTGTCATGAAAGAAAGAAAAATTGTTTATTTGGCACAAATAAGACGTACATTACAAAAAAAAGACATAAAATACACGTACAGAGTGGCCAAAAGCTCGTATTCAACAAATACAAATTACAAGTTTGACAATGTTGTCTATGGCTTGATGTCAGGGCAGGGGTCACACAACGACCAAAGACAATACATATTGCTTAATTGTTCTGTGCAGTAAATGACAACAAACAATCAAAACAAATGCCGTTAGTGTTTACTGGGGGACTTCTCTCTGAAGTCCGTCAACGAAGATACGGTCACGTCCGATAGTAGTTGATCCATCAATACAAGTGTCAAATTCAAATTTTCGGTCGGGTAAAATCACATCGCGGGTAGAGCCAACTGTCAAACAGTGTTGTAATTTATTCGTAGTTCGGGCACTGATGTAATCTTACGTCCGTAAGTGGCACGGAGTAGGAAACGCTCGTTACTTCGCCAGATACCACAGACCTCGAGCTTAGAGAGTCAACATCATCATCGTCACCATAATTTCAGCCGAAAGACGTCCACTACTGAACATAGGCCTCCCTCAAAAAGATGGTGGGTTTGCAATAATGGCCACGCTTGGCAGGCGGTTTGGCGATCACAGTATGGTAGTAAAATGCATAGGGACCGCTGCTGCCCATTCTCTAGGGACTTACCCTTAGTCGCCTTTCAGGACACCCACGGGAAGAAATAATAGGTTTAATACGTCCGGCACCACGCGGAACTTACGAGAGTAGACCCCCTGAACTATTTCGTGTCAAATCATTTTATACTGAAGTATTGTACGTAGGGGTTGTCATATTATCTAGAATTCTATTCGGGCTGGGCTGGTGTTTGGCCTGGCTAGAAGGCTGACACGACGTCATTACGCCTCGGAAATAGGCACTTTTCCCCTCGTTAGCAACTCGGCGCTGTCCCCACTCCGCTATCAAACTACATTCATACTAAACTATCGTATGTGTGCTTTTCAATTAACGACACCTTTTTATGGGTTTTTATGTCATTTAAGTAGGTTTTCGTATGCATACATTTACGTCTGTACCTAGCTGTGGGTAAAAATTCTAGTCATTGGAATGAATAATTAACACTTCCAGGTATCAAGAAGTTAATAAACAATTAATTTTATTAATCTTCCGTAATTTAGTTACTAGGCACCTATTAGAGATGCTTTTAACAAGACGTTAGATTAAAGGATTAACTAATTTTAGGGATCTTACGAAGATTCCATTTTTACGACATTCCATAATCCATCTTTGCTTACTCAATACTGGCCTTCTCTATCAAGTTAGGAATTTAAACTTTAAACTGTCTACACATAAGGTTCAGTTCAGATCAACACCTACAAGGCCTTTTAGTATGAAATTCTTTTCTTCTTAATTAATGTTCGGTAGAGCACAAAGCTACGATTGTGTATTTTTTTGTATAGGACTGTACGTTTATTGCTGGAGTTTTAATTTCTGTAGTATTAATTAAAAGGGTGCCGGCGATTATGAAGCTTAATTGGTACCTTTGTTCTGGTTCAGAAGGGCGGAAAGGGATTTAAGTTTTAAAATACCACTTTGGATGGCGTTCAAACGGTTTCTTAATCAACGTCTGGGTTATTTACGTAAGTTTTGTAAGTATTCGAAATATCGTCCAGTTCCGTAGATATTTGAATATTATTATATCTGTCTAGTGATTTTACTGAAATAAAATTGTAAGATAAACATGAATGAATTTCAAAGAATCTCTTCGCGGAGTTGTTCTATAAATGTAGTTAATGACGTAAACCGTCGTTCGTATTATTACCAGTTATTCATATTCAGCTAATTTAAATCAGTTAGCGTGTTTTACAAAGAACATAATTTACGCCGTTGACAAAGTTTGACGTAATTATCATAACTTGCTTTTTACCCCGGGTTCGTTCACGCGACCTTCGAATTTGGGTAAAATATTTGCTCTAGTTACGTCTTACGTTGACTTACGGTGCTGTGCGCCATTAGTCTGAACCACGTAAGTAAATTAGTTTAAGTGGATTTTAAACTGAATTGGTTTGAGAAATAATGAATAACTATTTATTTAACTAAGTATTATTTGTGTTGTATGTAAAGGTGTTAATATTAATTGACTAAGAAGTTATAGTTTTAAACGGCGAAGTAGGTACTCAATTAACAAAACTGACGATCAACGCAAACTTTGTAATAACTTCTTAACGATTTGCTAACATTAGGTCAGCCAACATTGATGCAACAGACTAGACTTAGATAAACAATGAAACAGTTTAGCAATCACAAATGTCCGTGACGACCAAAGAAAAGAAACAAATCCAGTAAACTCGACATTCCGTCGCTATTTAGCTCTGGGTCTCATCCCAAAACCGGTCAAGCCGAAATTCAAGATGGCCGGCTTGGCGGGAATACCTACAATATTTACATTGACATTTGCGTTCGGGCGCGTTCGGTTCATGACGCGCGTGACCTTCACCTCGATCGCAGGTGAACGCGCTTGGAACGCACCGGTAATATCTCGAGCGCGTCGACGCGTTTCGTTGATGTCCCGCCGGCTGTAATATTAATATAAATCATTAATTTAATATGTTTCCACGTGTGTTAATTGCTCTCATTTGTCAAAGACGTTTCTAGTCGCGGCGCCCCCGCCGGCGGTTTACTTTATGTCTCTGATCTTGAAAAAAATACCCCAATGACTTCTCACTAATGCCAATTAATAATTCACACTTGCAAAACCTACTTTACTCATTCAAAATGGTTTTACCGAACGAAAACAGTATTATCTTTATTAGCACGTGCTTTTTCCTCTGTAGACTCTAGATATCGTAGGTAGCACGTTATTTAGGTTAATATTGACTTAGTCCAATATCTCTACAATCGACATTAATTGTGTTTGGATACACTGCAGAACAGCAATCGAGTTTGACAGTAGACATTCGACAGACATTCGTTGTATCTCAATTATTGCATGTTTTTCCACGCCGTTGGTTTTTCGTGACAGCAAAGATTCTGATAAGGATTTCTTATTGTGCCAGTCAGTCGTCACTCTTTACAGTAATCATTACTGATTTATCGCGGTCTTTTTCAAGGTATGCCAGTAACTGGAGGCTATTTACTTAATATTATTCATGATATTAACATAAATTATGAGCAAAATCTCAGTAACTTCTTCATCCTATTGCTTTAACAAAACAAGACAAGATTTAGGTATATTAGTTTACTTTGTGTTATTATTAGGCAAAAAATATAACAATTTAATTTCTAGTTAAAAATTTACACTTAATTTTATAAACTTATTTAATGGCAACACTTCACAAAACGTCACCCTACATTAACGTATCACAAAAAAAAACACGTTGAAGCATTCCAGAATGTTTCTGATGTTTGTAGATTGGGTGTGAAGCAAGTAAGTCGCACGGTGACAGCTGCCACTCAGCTATGAAGTGGCGACGGCTACTAAATAGAAGCCAACTTAAGTCACAGCGCACGCGCACTATTTATTGACGAATCAGCGAATACGGAACTATATTTAGTAATTACTGCTTGATTGACTGCTCCGGCCGAAATAGGATTAAAACGAGAGAGATGAGGTGGCATCCGTGTACTAAATATAGGTACTCTTGAACCCAAAATAATTAAGAGCAATTTTGAAAACAATTTTGAAGTTGAAGACCTTTCCAATGATTGTCAGCTATTCGTTTAAAAGCTTTAAAGAAACAATCTACGCCAAAGAAAAAAATACAAACGTGCTTTGATTCGACGACAGCGCTGTCTACACATGCTGAAGAGCTAATTGAAAGATTTAAATACCTTAATGATTGTCTGCACTATTTATATCTCTCATGAGCTTGTCTTTCATCGACTCATTCTTAATACACTTTGTTTTGTTTATTTGAATGTATTCTCATTGAAAAACACTTATTAGGCTACTCAATCCATCAATCTGCCTAGCCTTTACCCAACAATGTTGGGGTCGGTTTCCAGTCTAACCGGATGAATCTGAATACCAGTTTTTTTAACATAGAGCGACTGCCTATCTGACCTCCACAACCCCGTTACTGGGTACCGGTGGTTGTCGGACTTTCGGGCTTCTAACGACTCGTAACGACTGTCAAAGATCCACGAATCACAGCCAGGGCTGTTGCCGCTAAGCTGTTGAGCTTAACTTGCTTTCCGAGGCACGGAGGGGTTGGTATGTAAAAAAGGTCATTACTTCGCGGACCAACCGCGGCAAGCGACCTGATCGATAAACCCGGTCGGCTTTTCTTACTAAAACTACTAAGAAGTGTTTTTCAATGAGAGCACATTTAAATACTTTTGCCAATTTCTAACAAACGTTACTGCTAATAGGAGGAAGCCTTAACTGTCTTAGTGAAAAATAGTCTCTGTCAAGGCTAGTCTCATTAAACTAATAACGTTTTGTGCTTCCAGTTTAAGTGAAACGGTTAAAGACAAGCGTTATGTCACTTGAATCTAGGGTTGCCAACTTTTTTAATATCAAATATAGTAGTTTCGGAGCCGTTTCCTGTAAGTATGTACGAGTATGTATAGGTGATGGTGAATGTGTAATTTAACCGATTTATTTCAAAATGCAAATTGTTATATTTATATTTATTTCAGGCACATTACATTACCCATAATTTAGTTAGTATTACTTAAACTATGTTAGTATAATTACATTAATGACTTAAATACACAAACACAAACAAATCAGGAACAAAAATAAATAAATGGGCACAGTATTCCCCAAGTTGCATTGTATTCAATACAACTTAGTCGTATTCGAAATAACTTATCTTATTCGTAACTAGCTTTTGCCAGCGGCTTCGCCCGCGTGGAGGTCGGTGTATTATACATATAAACCTTCCTCTTGAATCACTCTATCTATAAAAAAACCGCATCAAAATCCGTTGCGTGGTTTTAAAGATTTAAGCATACATAGGGATATAGGGACAGAGAAAGCGACTTTGTTTTATACTATGTACCTAGTTATTAACTGTTTATCTATTTTACTCCGACGGTCCTAGCTTAACATTTCTTACTTCAAGGTAAATCTAAATCAACATAATGCAGCATTGCAAATGTAAGCGGGCACACCCTTTATGCCTGGAGGCTTTTTATGTGGTTAAAGTTCATCGAAAATAAATTTAATTTTTCAATGTCAATTAATTTGATTTAAAAAAATCAATAGGAATATTGATTCGATAATATATGTGTAGTAGGGTTGGCAACCCTAGTTTATTATTAAACGTATTATGTTAATAATAGGGCCTAAAGTTCTACTTATCAATAGAGTCGTTGATCGTTCCATTAGGTGTAAAGCGAATACAAACAAAGGAGGATCTCATATGACGGAGCTTCAAGGCTAACCGGTTTATCACTTCTCTTCATGGATATAATTATACAAATAAATTGGTCCTTGGCTAAATCGCTAGTTTACGTGTTTCCTTTAATAGCTCTTCACTTAATTAAATTTATTAATAGGCCGTCTTGTGGCGGGAATCTATAGGCATGCAACTAATGTTAAACGTAGCAAGCATTGCAGGTCTTGATTTTTCCTAGATTGGATTAAATGATGATGTCACATTAAAGAAATCCAGTAATATTATGTAAGACTATTCTATCCGCGACTTCGTCGGCGAAATTTCTTGTGTATATATTGCCTCGGAAAGCACGATATGCCGTTGGTCCCGGCTGTCATTTGTGGATCTTTGACAGTCGTTATAGGTCGTCAGTAGGCCGAAAGTCTGACAACCAGTCTTACCAAGGGGTATCGTATTACCCAGTTACTGGGTTGTGGAGGTCAGATAGGCAGTCGCTCCATGTAAAATACAGATATTCGTTAGACTGGAAGCCGACCCCAACATAGTTGGGAAAAGGCTAGGCAGCTGATGACGATGATGATGTAAAATAGATCACTTCTTGGGATAGGACTGGTTGTCAAACCTAAGGCGTGAATAATATAGAAACGGCGTAAGGTAAAGGCGCGGCGCAAGCATGATGCCGCTTTTAAACGTTTTCATACAAAATGTACTGCGTACGCTGCGCCAGCGCCACGCCTTCACCTTACGCAATTATACCGACGATTTATATTTTCGACATTATGACTTACATTTTTGATTTAACTATTAACATTTTGACATTATAAAATAATCCTAACCAGTCTAATAATTTGTAAGAATCCAAGTTATCATAATTTTAGAAAATATTCTTAAATGAGTTTATTATTTAATATTTTACAACAGTAATGGTAGTATGTGTGAAACAATGTTTAATGTAAGATCTCAATGTACCATATACTGAGAAATAAATCTAATTCTATTCTAAACGAATAAGACCACACACTCGCTGAGAAGACGAAGTCGTGCGTATCCTACTAATAGCTCATATAGCGCATCCCATTGCCCCGCCCAAGCTTTGACTTTCCTCTCCTAGCATTCTTTCTTTTTGCTCGTCTCCTAAGGGTAGAAGCGCGATGTTAGATGGTCTAAAACCTTCCTCAAAAATTGTGCTATCAAATGCATAAAGATTTTTTCAAAACCGACAGGTTATTTCTGAGATTAGCGCGTTCAAACAAACAAACAAACAAACATTTCAGCTTTGTTAATGGTATACATTTATGTAGATTAGTTAAAGAAAAGAAGTATAGATTTAATAACAAAACCACGATGACAGCATTCAAGAAAAGCATAGAATTATGTGAGAAAGAGACAAAAACAATATTATATTCTATTAATAGCAGAGTTTTGGGTAGCATCTACAGACCTACTAAAAATATTTTTTGTTTGTTACTACGCGTAGATCTTGAAATAGGCACGTGTGAGCGACACTAAACTTTTTAATCCACGTTTAAGCTTCTAATATACCTACTTGCCGAATTAAAAATTCAGCCACTCTGTCGATAGGCTGGCTTTTGTTTTTAATTTGTGAAATAATTCAAACTTTTATCGTTCTAATCCCTAATTATTGTAAGTTTTTCTTAAAGATTAAGCAAACCCAACAAGGAAATTTTTGATGCTTTTATCTAAGCTGTCTGCAGGTTTTATTCGATTAATTTTATCGTAAGCATAATCAGCCTATACCGTTCCCACTGCTGGGCCTCTGTCAGAGTGAGTGGGTCGTAATCCATCACGCGGGCCCAGTGCGGCTTGGAAGATGTCACATGTCTTCGAATGTTTAGTTCTAGGACATGCCAGTTTTCTCACGTTTTGCTTCACCGTTCTGAGAGCAGTGTTGATAAAATTAAACACATAAAGTGAAGTGCGTGCCTGGGTTCGAATTCACGACCTACAACTTGTAAAGACTCCCGCAGACAGGTGGTGGTGGTCGCGGACGGTGCGCTACAATTTCCATGAAGTTTTCATAAAAAATTGCTCTACTAGAGTCGCGACGTGCATGTCTGTGAGACCCTTAATTCGAGGCCTATCGGCCACCCGGCCATCACTAGTCTCCTGCTATCAGTATAATAAAAACGAATGTGCTTTCACTTGTTAGCCATTTAAATACTGCAAACACATTAGAAAAATAAATAAATATGTTGCTTAGCCAGCAACGGCTGAGGTAAAAAAATATTAAATACCTGAATGTGACTACATGTACAGTCAACACCACATCGATGGTAACACTTGCTCGGCGAGAATTATCCTTATTGAATATTGAAAAGGAAAATAAAAGAAAGAAAAAACATTTATTCTGCACAAACAAAACGAACATTACAAAAAGTCAAAAGCCTCGTATTCAACCAATAAAAATTGCTATAGTTCGTTTTTTAATCCCGGAGACGAATCTGACATTTCAAGTCATGTTTGCATTTTTCGGATAGGATTTTGAAATAAGTTTGACATTACACCTGCCAAATATGTAATAATCGCCTATTCCGAACTGCTTTTGGGGTCGGCCCTACAGTCTAACCGGATGCAGCTGAATACCAGCATTTTACGTGGAGCGACTGCCAGCCTGACCTCCACAGCCACAACTCAACAACTGGATAACATGATACCCCTTGGTAAGACTGGTTGTTAAACTTTCGGGCATCTGACGACCCGTAACGACTGTCAAAGATACACGAAAGACAGCCGGGACCAACAGACTAGCGTGCATTCTGAAGCACAGAGGGGTCTCGGTATGTAAAGACCCACCCATCCACGGGCGACCGCGGCAAGCGTATCTCAACCTGATCGATCAACTTGTGTGGCCGTTATAACTTAGCCACGAGCCCTTCCTCTCAAATAATGTCTATGACTTGTCAAATAAGTATCTGGGTGGAAAAAACAAACGATATAAATAAAGGCGCTGCCAGTGTCCAATAGCCGGTACCGCTGAAGTGAAGTTGACTGTACATTTGACCGTTTGTGATAGCAATAGGACCCTCATAAAAATTAACGATAATCGTCCAGCAAGCTACAAGTTTATCTATGTATTTGAATATTAAATAAAATCGAGGTGACTAAGGTCAAAGGCGGATCATTCGACCTTGAAGTTTGTGCGCGAACATATTATTAAAACTTGTTTTTACAACTTTTAATTAAGTATATTATTGCGTAACGTTATTGGAGCTTTCATTTTACTTTTAAAGTATTTTATTGCTGATATAATTTGTTGGAAAGTATGTTTTATTTTGCCTGAAATAATTAATTATTCATCTATGATTGACAGAGTTCCAAAGTTGCCATTTACATTTTAAGTCTCCTTTTTATTTATCTTGACTATGAAAGTTTCGGTTTCGGCTGAAAACATTGTTTCGGTCGGACTCCAGCCTTCTCTTTTCTTAACATCACTCCTGAATATACCCGAAGGGTTAGGCAAAGGTAAACCCATATATACCCATATTTTGCCAGTTATATTTAAGTGCTATGTAGTCAGGGGCGCAAACTAACTATTGGGGCACAAACTAGCTATTGGGGCACAAACTAACTATTGGGGCACAAACTAACTATTGGGACACAAACTAACTATTGGGGCACAAACTAACTATTGGGGTACGAACTAGCTATTGGGGCACAAACTAACTATTGGGGCACAAATCCAGACTCCGGGCTGCTACTAAGAAAAACCAGATAGAAAAACTGATCCGAGAATTGTACCCAAGACGTGCTCAGCAGCACTAGACCAAAGAGGCAGTTTTCTTTCAGATATTTTTACAAGTTTTTATTTAAATTGCAATTTTTGTATGTGTGTTTGTTCGGGTCATATCTTGCAAGCTGAATTAAAACCACTTCCTCTTATCCTACGGAGCTGAAATTTCACATATTGATTCTGTTTTGAAGACAATGCATTTTTATGATGCAAAACATGTTTCTTCTTTTGAAATGACGACGTCATCATCATCTGACTAGCCTTTTCCTAACTATGTTGGGATCAGCTACCAGTCTAGCCGGATGCAGCTGAATACCAGTAGTTTACATGCAGCGACTGCCTATCTGACCTCCACAACCCAATTACTGGGTAACACGACACCCCTTGGTGAGACTGGTTGTCTGACTTTCAGGCTTCTGACGACCTGTTACGACTGATAAAGATCCACGAATGACAGCCGGGACCAACGGCGTAATGTGCTTTCCGAGGCACGGAGGGGTCTTGGTATGTAAAGATGATCACCCATCCACGGACTAACCTTAACCTGATCGAACGGACCGTGCGGTTGTCACAAGCCCCTTTGAAATGATGACGTATAAATATATATTAAAGTCACATCGCAAATAGAACAGCAATCTTGTTTCCACGTTACCTATCCAATTCGGCCGGGATGATTGACATGCCGTGCCGTGTCACATCTGAAAATTGCGCATTACCAGCGGACTTGTTTTCGCCGTATTATGATTTATTAGTCGATACCCCACAGCGAATTGAACAGCTAACGAAATTAAATGGTAACCAACTTAAAGGCCGATGCTAATGTAGCAGGAAATATGATGTTAAATGTTAATTAAGATATTACGATGAGATGAGGATAATTAATGTTTAAAACTAGTTTGAAAACTGGTATCAAAAAATGCCGCTAACTAGTTTTTCTCAGACTGACAATTAGCACATTTGAAACGTCATCATTACCCCCAAAACGCTCGCCCTTCATCACTTTCCAGTTCTCTTTAGCTGGGAAGAAGAAGTTGCGCAACAAAGTCCCCAGCAGCACAGCTGTCTGTCAAGTTAGACGAACTTGATCTATACATTAGTGTGCTGTGTGCAAAGTAATTAACATTACGAAACACAAGACATTAATTGAAACATCTACCTATAATAACTACCTTGTTTTTTAGCATCGAAGCATTAAATATAGGTTAACAGACAAGTTAAACTTATTGAAACCATATTCTGGGCCTGGAACATTCTATTTTAACAGCCCTAAAGGGACGCCGAAAATAGTCCCAGTGCGGAGTGTTTTCTGTGTTAGTTAAGACCCATTTTCGGAGACACCAAGCTAGGGGGTGAATGTAAATACGATTTGAATTTTAAAGCAGCTTGGACACGCGTGGTGTATTAGCGTCAGTCGACGTACACACGAACGTAATAAAATCGCAGCGGTTTTTCTTCGCGCACAGGATTTTCAACGAACGCAACAGAGTGCATGTCAACGCGTCGAAAATGGAACACTATGTTCCACTGTTCGATTTTCAACTCTCGACATTGAAGATGTTTTCTGTGTTAGTTAAGACCCATTTTCGGAGACACCAAGCTAGGGGGTGAATGTAAATACGATTTGAATTTTAAAGCAGCTTGGACACGCGTGGTGTATTAGCGTCAGTCGACGTACACACGAACGTAATAAAATCGCAGCGGTTTTTCTTCGCGCACAGGATTTTCAACGAACGCAACAGAGTGCATGTCAACGCGTCGAAAATGGAACACTATGTTCCACTGTTCGATTTTCAACTCTCGACATTGAAGATGCAGTGCGCGAAAAATTCCCGCCGCGTTTTTATTACGTTCGAGGGAACGTGAGCTTATCGTTAGGCACTCATAGGAGCCTTGAATGTCGCGTGTTACTAGCTACACATTTTTTGTCCTAAATGATATAATGCCGGCTTTTTAGAGTTTTTAATGTAGCGAGGAATGTTTATACGTGATGTTTAACTTTTTTTTGTGGCATAACTTGTGCCTTTGTCCTGGAGTCATGTGAGGTTAACATTCGTTAAAATGTTCGTCGAGTTTAGACGCTCGTTTTAATCGTCGACTCCTTGACTTCACCGCAGTGTTTTGTGTTTTATTTTTTCACGTTTTTTTAGTACTTCTAGTTTCTTTTATGTTCGTAAGACGAACAAAAATTAGTTTTTTAATCAGCAACTACATTGCTTCAGAGTTCATTTTTGGTATTGATTTAATATATCCTACTACCCTACTTATCCTACTAATATTATAAATGTGAAAGTTTGTGAGTATGGATGTATGTATGGATGTTTGTTACTCTTTCACGCAAAAACGGCTGAATGGATTTGAATGATATTTGGCACACAGGTAGTTTGGAACCTGGAATAACACATAGGATACTTTTTATCCCGGTACTACGTTCCCGTGGGATAGTATTCGACCTCCACGCGGGCTAAGCCGCTGGCAAAAGCTAGTATATTTATAAATGTGAAAGTTTTTATATTTGGATATTTTGATGTTTAGGTGTTTCGATGTTTGTTACTCAATCACGTAAAAACGGTTAAAGGGATTTGGATGAAAAGTTTGCGCTTGAATTAAATTTTTATGACGTTATGAAGTATTTTATTTATATCTTTGTTCAATTAAGTACTTTTTTAAACCTATCCTCATACTGCCAGGCAAAGACCTCCCCCATTCTGCAGGCACTTTTTTTTTCGCGCCACCTCGAATCAGATCTCGCGGTCGTTCCGCCAGCTCTTTCTAGGCCATCCCTCTTCAGGTACCCATTGTAATCCCTACTTACATAACAATAAAACAAAAAGTTTTACTTAGACTTCATACATTTCATAAAATCATAACGTAGGTAAAATATTTTTACCTACTGTAGGTATTCTTCGTTTTCTGCACTAGCTTTCAGCTCGGTTCAGTTCGTATAATATTGTAACTCGAAACTCCCCTTGCATTCCATGAATGGGAGCCCATATTTCCGGAGTGCGAGGTCTCATCAAAATCGGATCAACGGTTCTGGATAATAGGGCGTACATAACATACATACGCTTGACGCATACTCTTAATAGGGCGTAGGTACTTACGGACCTTTTATGCTACTTAAGTATATTTTTTTTTTTTTTATCTTGCGTATTGTGTAAGGGTCTGACATTAGTTAAGGTGATTCCTTCAATCATCATCATCATCATCATTTCAGCCGAAAGGCGTCCACTGCTGGACATAGGCCTCCCCCAAAAGGGGGTTTTGCCATAATCACCACGCTTGGCAGGCGGGTTGGCGATCGCAGTATGGTTGTTCTCTAGTAACAGTCGCCTTCTACGAAAGCCGCGGCAAGAAATGGGGTGGTGCTATTCTTTTACGTCCGGCACCACACGGAACCTTCAATGTAGTATGCAAATTCAATGTTTTTTGCAAAAAAAAATTTAATTTCGTAGGGCTGCATTTAAAAATCATATTTAAAAGTAATGCTAAGATGGAGTTTGACAAGTTCTAAGCTTCAAATTCTCGACCAGCGGGGTACTTGCGTAACGCACTAACAGTAGGATGGCTTTCATTTTGACAGTTCAGCAACATTCGTTGTGTTATTCCCTTTGTAGAGCAGACAACATTTTCGAACTTATAAAGCAATGGATTAGTTATTTGCATTCAAAATTATTATGATGCTGATTAATAGTGTCTCACAATTAGGATGCCGGTGTTGGTATCAAAGTTTTTCATTAATTAATATTTCGAGCATACCATAATGTATTGTTCTATTGTCTAATACATTGTTAATTGCCTTTGTCGCCCTAGGTGATTTCGAAGAATTTCACTTGATAATTAAATCTAAGTTATTCTAGAATGTCTTAGTTGAGATTGAGACATGATGGAGATCTAAGAGAGAATATTAAATTGCGAATCCATACGTAAGTACTATGGATTCGCAATTTAATATTCTAAGAATTAAAATAAGTTCTAGTTAAGTAAATCTTAACTATTTAAGTTCTAAACTTATTTTAAATTAAGTGTTTATTTTGCAGAAGTGTTCCCTGAATTTTGAATAAAGTGCAATTTCATTATTGAAAAAAATAAATCCGACCGTTACTTTACTTTATTAATCACTAGCTTCTCTTCGCGACCTCGTCCGTGTGAATTTTTAAGTTTTACCTTACTATAAATTATCCTATGGCATGTGAAAGAATTTTCGAAATTGGATCAGTAGTTCCGAAGACTACCCCCTACGTACAAACTCCCAAATACAAAAATTGATAATATACAAGATGGAGACGACAAAACGACAGTAAATTAAATTGCGTATATCTAATGACGTTCCCAGTGTGCGTACTAAAATTCAACCAAATTTAATCAATCAAACTATTGGATATTTTTGGTTGAATTTTCACAAGTCACAATATCTAGTCAAAGATTGGCAAAACCCATGGAGTCGGCGCATCACTGCTATTTGGTTTGTTTGAAAAAAAAAAAAACGTTTTTAACTTCGACGCTAGGATTTATTTTATTGTTCCAAAATACTTTTATGCATTAGTATTGCCAGTGACTTCATTTACTATCGTATTGTTTTTCCATCTTCTATAGATGGTAAAAAAGAATATGATTTGATTTAACGTGAAATGTGAGCAAACCTATTTTACAAATGAAACTTGAATGTGGGAAATCGTTTATTTCACGCTCGCCGCTGATGAGTGAACAACTTATAAATGCACTATTGAAATACTCGACTATTCGACCATTTAAGTAGGACATTTCGGTGGTAAGTCACCACAAGTCCAGACCTCTTTAAAAATTTGCGTGAATTATTTGTATTTCAATAATATAGTGAAGAGCATCATTTGTCGTAACTTGTCAATCACTATCGTTATCTTATGATATGGACTCGTTCTGATTTGCTGAACTAAATGAAGTATTGAAGTAAATGAGTGGAATACTTCGCTAAGCGAAAAGATATACTTCATTCATTTCTTTTTACTGACAGTCTGCGCATTTTGCGCATCTCTATTCGTGAATGACCACAGGCCTTAGTGTGAATTTCATTTAACCATCTCGATAAAACGCTTCGAGCGCGTTTGGCGCTCCGATTGGCCCACACACTAACAGTAGGAATGGCGGTCAATTTAACAGTTCAAGTACATTTCATTGCGTTATTTACGTTGCTGAGACCTATGCTGATATATTTATAATTATGAAGAAATAGATTAGCAATATCCTTAAGATTTTGATTGATAGTGTGTTACGCAATAGGGTATTTTACTACATAAGAGAAAAAAAAAAAAAAAAATATTATTGAGATAGCTTAGGCAAAAACCAGTCGGAAAATGTTAGTTTTATTTCATGAAAATAACAAAAAAACATTTAAAATTCAATTCAAAGATTTCAGTTTTTTATTAATCTGTTTTTGAACACCATGAAATAGTAGCCGCCATGTTCGTACGTCATACCGCTGTTTAAACTAATCAACGGAACAATTTTGTACTTTTGTTATTTTCGTACTGAAAATAATATCTCACATTCAGGAACAGCAAACCAACGAACGATAAGTAGAACAATAACTCTTTATTTTTAATTATTAACAATTATCATACAAAATATCAACGCATTTGTTTATACAGAAAACTGACGTCATACCCACGGAGCAATATGGCGTCCACTACGTCCAGCGTTTTCGTCAAATTACGCGCGAAATACGAAAATGTATAATTTAAATGCATTTTTGTGGCACTAATCGATTCGATAAAATTTGTTTTTTAGTGGGTTATTAGCAATTTAGAATCTAATTAAGTCACTTTTCAAAAATGGCCGTAATACCTTTTTAGAGTGCTGAAATCGCACCCAGGACCCCATGCTCGGCACAGTAGCATAGAATATAGATAAATATTCTATAATGTCTTTACAAAAGAAGCCGGGCATAGGCTTGCAAATAACTCTTTTGAGCATCTGAAAATAGGCCACGGAAACACTAGGGTACAGAACAATACAAGTACAAAGTATTAATATAAAGCTAAAGCTCTCAAAGAGCTTATTCAATTTAATAAATTAAAAGTTTCAGTAATGGATACGTATGTTTAAGACCATTAATCTAACAAAAGTACTGAACAAACTTGCTTTCAAGTTCAACGTGAGCTTTTAGCGATAAACTTTCCTTATAAAGCTAACATGGATATATACAGGATAAGTTTTTAACCAGTGCGCAAACTGTAACCATGAATTCAGCATATCATTCTAGAACCCCCAGTTTTTACGTCGGTAATACAAAAAAAATCTGCTGTTCCATTCATTTTGACCGCGTAGGTATTGCACTTTTCTATGTAACAGCTGATTTTTTTTGTTGAAAAACCGATGTAAAATTTCTGGTTTAGGGGGGTTCTAAAATGATATGTTGAATTCATGGTTACAGTTTGCGCACTGGATAAAAACTTACCCTGTTACGATTATCTACAAAATCGTGATTCGTTTAGAACGCATAACTATGATAATTAATAGAAAAACATACCTATCTTCTCCTATTTGTTCATCATGTAGTTAATAGTCATGTCTATTCTTTCGTCGACAAATCGGTGCTCGTGCTAAGCCTGCTGGTTGTCAACTTTCGGAATTCTGACGACCAGTAACGACTGTCAAAGATCCACGATTGATAGTCGAAACCAACGTGCCGAGGCACGGACGGTCCATGTAAACATGGGCACCAATCCACGGAGTCACGGACCGACCGCGGCAAGCGTTGCTTAACCTGATCGATCGATCTGTACGGCTGTTATTACTTAGCCACGATGCCCTCAACTATCAACAACTACAACAAAATCTTTTCAAAAGTTTGCAGTCATGAAAGATGTGAGTAGACACATCTATCAAATTGTAAAAGGCTCAATTTAGGTTGACACGTCAGAAAATAAACTTCACCGCAAACGCTTGTCACACTTTATCATTTTTTATCCTTTTGCTGGTGGCTTGATGAAAATGGTAACACTCGGCCTCTAGTGTGCCATCGGGCCAGGGTGAATGTAACGATTAAAATTTCAAAGACCGCTTGTGTATGCCATGCAGACCGAAATAGCGTTCCCTCTCGGTAGATTGACGCTCACAGTACTACCACCCGATTTCGCTGCGGTTTGAAAAGCGCCGTGTCATGCAAATTTTTACTCTATTGTTTAGCAAATAAAATCGAATGTTGCGAAATGGTGACTACGAAAATATGTTGGTAGACTTACGCGGGACGTGTGTTACTTACGATGCAGGAAACGAGGGGAGATACTACTGTATGTTTGCCGAGTGTCTGCCGCGAGATTTGTATCGTATTGTACATTTGTTGTCGAGCGCTGAATACCAAGATGATGTCACGTTTTATGATGTGCGTGATTGAATAAGTCCTTTAAATGTTAAGATAAAATGATGCTTCTTAACTTTGACGGGTGGAGGTCAAATGTACCTACTTATCCGGTTATGGGTGTGGGAAAAAAGTTTTATGAATTTTGTTTTTTATTTCATTAGGTAATATGTAGGTATCTATTACCTTTCTGTGCTGCATCAGTAAAAGGTCAAATCGCTTCAAGAATTAATGAAGATGGAGTTACATTTTAAATATAAATTCTTAGGGCATTTAAAACACCTAAGGCAACGTTACACTGCCCCGCCACGCTACGCGACGGAGAACTGGACACGTGGCCGTGATTTTTTACATACAAAACGAACTGTTTTTTTTTAGTTTGTTTGTAAAAATAAACGCGCGGCGGCCGCGTGCATCTCTGTAGTTGCGTTGCGTTGCACGGGGTAGTGTAAACGACTCCTAACAAGGGTTTATTTTTAAACTTTATGTTAGGCATTTACGTCTCAGTATCCCAAACCGTTGGCCCCTAAATCTCGTTAACAACAGACATAACGTTGATTCATTGCCAGCAAAGACTTGAAGTACTCCATACGCACAACGGAGCATGTGGTCAGAACAATTCACGGCCCGATTAAGTACATAAACTGCTCCAATTCTACTTATAAATTCCTAGACGTCACCTCCGCTGCCTCCGTATGATATCACTCCGCGTAATTTGCGCCATTCCGTCCGTAATGGTGCGAGTGAGTCGCGCGCCATTCTCACGTCGACGACGGCTTTAGTACGCCGCGCCATTGCCGAGCCTCGCGCCGGACATCCGCCACGCCACGCCATTCCACGCCATTCCCCGCCAATGCCAACTGTCGCACCATACAATACCTTCCAAGGCGTCGACGTTTTGTTTTGTTTAATTGAAAATTTTCGTCATATCGCGGCCTATTGTCTTGTAAATAAATGTCCACGAAATGTGAAATTTCGCTAGTCATTTTCGTGGTCGACGATACGGTTCGTTAGTAACTTAATAGCTACTTCAATTGTAAAACAAAATTGTATAGACCTACTTAGCTACACTGTGATGTACACCACCTGCTTGAGAAATCGATACAACTACAAAGGTCATAATAATTATTATAAAAGCTCATGTATAACGCACCAACCATTGCACGTTAGTTTTTATCGACCTCTATTTGAGTAGTTTGTCTCAAGTAAAGAGACGAGGCAAAGGAACTTGACATTCCGCTTAAAATGTTACTTGAGCCAGTAATAGTGAGGGGCAAAGCGTAACTGTTGCTGGTCAACGGTTAGTTAACAGGGTGTTGCTATCATCGGGTAGCGTCGCAGACTACGTTCGGTTTAATTTATAAGCTTTTAACGCTTGTTGATAATAATTAGATTTGGTCCTGTTATTGACCTCGACCTACATAGCTGTTTAACCGCGTTGAACATACTCAAGTCAATTGGTTTAAATTATGTATCGGGGTAGCGCTAACTGAACTTGAGGAGACTTGGAGTTGCAAGTTACAAATACAACTACCATTAATGACTTTGTGTTTAGAAATCATGGTGTAATTGTTGTTACTAGGTAGAACTACGTCGAATGATCTTAGAGCTTTTCATTTAAATTTAATTCGCTTGACTTTCCATATACTACATCAATTTGCAAATATTTCCGCTATCGCCATTGACTTGCGTCACCCCGTTCTAGCCCATCGACTGCTTATCAACCGGCGACACGCGGCCACCAGAGGATTTGACGCGGAGATGCGCGCCTATTATACTGACCACACTATAGTCTTGCTACTATATCACTGCTATTTAATGACAACTAAATAAAACATGTTAATCTTAATGAACTGTTATTTACGTGCTTCTACATTACTATTTTGTTCAGAAAAACATATTCAAATTCCAACTACTTATTCAGATTTGCCCAAAAAAAAATAACGATTTGCAGACGTTCTGTTTATGAAATTATGAACGTCTGATTTATTAAACACAAAATAAAAGTAAATTATGTAGGTACCTACGCACTGTACCTACATTTTATTCAACATTTCATACTTTTCGAATTTGGAATGAGAACGCTAAACTCAAATCTGTTGCAAAAGCAAAATAAATGTCGTCTGAAGCTGTTTGCCAACAAAAGTTCGTTATTAAAAGATAATAAAATAAACTTTCAAATAATAAAAACAATATCCACGGTACGTAAAATAACAAGAAGGTAATTAAAACGTCACTCATCGTGCCTGAGAAGGGCCCATAACGAGAGCACTGACGTTGATGGAGGATGCTGATAAAACTAAATTAATTTGTAGAGTTAAACATGTTTTCGTTTAGGCCTTAAAAATTCTATTTAGTAGATAAACAGTCTGTCCTCGTGAATGAGTCGCGAGGGAATGGCGTGCTTGAGGCCTATGCTTGACCGGCGCGCCGCTGGTCATTCGGTTTGTTTGGCTTCGCATAATAACTTCTTACTGTGAACTACCAAATTCCCTACGGCGAAAGTTGCGGCTCCACTTTCGTCCCAGGAGCCTGAATTATGAAGTAACTTGTTCAAGATTGAAAACTGTAACTTTCAACAATGGCAAGTTAGTTTCGACTGTAGTTACAAGGCTCCCATCTATGTAATAAGCTACATTTTTCTGTGTCCTCTCGGGAAATTACGTAAGAATTTCGGATACTAAGGAGTTCATTGTGCAGGTTTAATCCGGGATTTTTCTCACAGGTTCGTTCGGTTATTTTGATGGAGACCATTTGTCAGTGTTGCTTAGACTCCTGGATAAATAAATTGTGGTTTCCATTATGTATTGTTGCTGATAGCGTAAGCACATACATATTTAACCCGTTTTTATGTCATCATCTGCCTAGGCTTCTTTTCTTATCTGCCTGCCTAGCCTGTGTTGGGGTCGGCTTCCAGTGTAACCGGATGTATCTGAATACTAGTATTTTCCATGGAGGGGCTGATTATCTGACCTCCTCAACCCAGTTACTGGGTAATACGATACCCCTTGGTAAGACTGGCTATCAGACTTTTGGGCCTCTGACGACCCGTAACGACTGTCAATGATGTAATAATGAGATGATAAAGGAGACACGGAGGGGTCTTGATATGTAAAGATGGTTACCCATCCACGGACAAACCGCGGCAAGCGTAGCTTAACCTGATCGACCGTGCGGCTGTATTTACTTAGCGACAAGCTCCAACCCTTTTTATGTGATAACCTAAATAGGCTTCGCGAAATCGTAATTACTCTTTATCTGCAAAGTTGGAGGCTTTAATCCGGTTACTCTGATAACACTGATTATGTTTATTAAAAGGCTGCACATATGTTATACTCATGGCTTTATTTTTATTTTTTTCAGGTAACGAGTCAACATGTAATCCAGTTCCTTTATAACTTTAATTCAGTAAGTAATCGTTCACCGATCAATTAATCACGGATCCACACAGAATTCTCGCATACAAAACGAAATGCCATAACTCATTGCGAACCTAATATGAACCTCAATCTATTATCTCTTAAACGATTTCGCACCGAATGAATATTCATTTAAGAGTAATACCATCCCAAAATGGCATTAGAAGAAAAAAAAAAGCTTTTCTCGTGAAACGGGGAAACTCATTTAAATTTTTGATTGTGAAGGAAAGCTCGCGAATGGCGGGCCGAATAGCGACGTAATCGACAGGTCAATAATTTGTTGTGATAGGTTTCCTAGTATTTCCAGTGTCTAAAGTATAATAGCCTCAGTATAGAAGAAATATGATATTTCTGCATCATTGTCGACGGAAGAGTAGACAAAAATGATGTTCCGTGTAGACAGTGTAGAAAGTTTTCTGTCACTGTCACAACTGTCAGTTGTCAGTGTGATTTTCACAGTTTGGGACAGAAAACTTTCTTCTGAAATAGTCTACTTATAAAAGGACCTAGATAATGATCGTTACAAACGAAAGACAAAATGACAGATTGTAGAAGGATTTCTGAGGAGCGATTGCAAAAATGTAGAAACGAAATGTCATCTATACTTACTTCTATTCTAATATTATAAAGAGGTAAAGTTTATGAGTTTGTGAGGTTGTAGGGGGTAATATCTGGATCTACTGAACCGATTTTGAAAATTCTTTTACCAATAGAATGCCACGATTGAGTTCTAGAGAAAAGTTGTAGAGCTTGATAATGTCTACAAAAAAGACAGCGACAGCATAACGCTTCAATAACGTGATAAGTCCGATAAGTCTCTTTGTTTCAATAACGTGATAAGTCCGACAGTATCTTTTTAAAACTATTTTAAAACGTGGTATCTTTTGTGCATGTCATGCACAAAAGAAACCACGGTTTTTGGAAAAATAAAGTCGGCCACGGCGGTTTCAATTATCAACTAATAAAAAAATTAACTGTCGGACTTATCACGTTATTGAAGCAAAGAGGCGATATGTCTAATTTTTATATTTAAGTCACAAAAAGTAGTTTTCTATAGTACTAGCCGAACGAAATTCATAATTTCATCACATGTAAAAATGCTTACCGCCCAACGATGTGGGCACGGGTCAGCTAGTTTTTTTTTATAAAGAGCTGTCTCTATTCTTTATAGAAATAGAAAGCGTCATGCTAAGGCTGCAGGTTTCCTAGTATTGCGAGAGTCTAAAACTATAATAGCCTCAGTATAAATGGAAGATAATATTTCTGGCTCGTAACTATATTCGTTGAACGTAAAACTGACCTTGTCGACCTTGTTTAGAAGTGTGAGGTAATGAAAAGCCCATTAATTTATCTCGTGGTCTGACGGCGGACGGCATGTAGAATCGTCTGCACATGTCGCTGGCCGTAAGACGAATGACCAAGTATCGCGCAAAAAGGTTCAACCGTCCGTCGTCATTAGCGAGGGTAGTTGTAACCTTGTAATGACGAGAGTTTGTGTGGACGGCAACATTCTTCATATCGCGAACCATTGCGCTGTTTAGGGTTCCGTCGTCTAACGACTGGCCCTTTTCATAATCTCGCTTTGTGGCTCATTCGCAACTATCTTTGATGTTAAAACCGTAATAAGGTTGTACGAATTGAATTTTATGGAGGTTTATAAAACCCTTACAGACTTGATATTTAATGGCGTGTCTTTTGAAACGTTTGCAAGGGGGTTGTGACGTGACCAAGTTTAGTTTGTAAAGTTACCGTGTGATGAGACCGGTATTATTCTATTGAAAGGGATCTACAATGGGACAATGAGATTTGGGACAGCCTTTTATAAACAAATGGGTCATGTAGAACTAGTCCCATGGGAGTTATTCAGGTCAACGGATTTTAAAACTTGATTTGTTTGGGCAATCAAGGAAACCACTCGATGATGCTTTTCGGTGACAGTACGAGTCATGTATCGTACAGGGTACAGGTTAGCACTTTTTCGTCGCCTTTCACAAATTATAGCGTTACGCGACAGTACAAAATAAGCGTTCACAGTCAGCTGTACTAATTTACACAACATACACATAGCATTAGTTACGTGGTAGTTAAATATATTCAATAAACCATTATCTTTGGCTATCCGAGACTTATAATTCAAGCTAACAACCAAGGTGTGTGGGACCCATTCAGCAGCGCGTACATCTATTGGTCCTTCGAGCCGGATATGTACCAGCGACATATGGATATATCATCCATTAATGCAGATGAAAATAGAAATAAAAGTCCTAACAGACAAGCTAGATCAGATTCTAGCTAAACAAGATAGATACATCATGTTCAAGAACAGTCTCCAAACAAAAATACAACTTCCCGTTTTCTTGTTTATTATTCAGTCAGCGCCATAATTATCTGTTTATTTCCCAATCGCATTAAGATATCGGTTTACAGAAGGATAAGGCAATATAGAGGAATCAGGGCAAGTTGTAACAAAATACCTACGTCACAAGGTGGGGTGGGGGGAAAGAGGGGGAACCTGAGAGGGAAGACAATTGTTCAAATGATCACGTATTATTGAGATACTAAGACCGTCAGTCACATCCGTTTTGTGTCTCGATATCGGTATTCCGAAATATGTTACCGATATTCTCCGGTTTCGATAGCTGTCGTGTTCGGTATTATAATGTTATACGTATTGGTTTTGAAGTTGGTTTAAACGTTTATTTATTTATTTAAACTTCTCGCACACAAAAAAGGTACAAAGGCAGACTTAATGCCTAAATGTTTAAGTGCTTTTCTTTTAAATTTTTGGCAATTAACGGTTTAGTAATTTAACTTGGTGCGAATTTCACCGATGATAGTGATCACAGTATCTTGTTTTGGTTGTGAAAATCTACTTTTCCAAATTAAGGTCAGATTTTATACCTACTAAAGTCTAGACTTCGAGAGCAGCTCTTCTTACAGTAATATCTAGATTTTAACTCAAGAAGTGAAGAGTTACGCCTTTAGGCAACCGCAAAAGTAATTTTATTAGCAACTTCTTTTGCCAGCGGTTTCGCCCGCATCGATGTCCGAAAAAACGTACTTACGGGATTAAAAGTACACTATGTGTTAAACTATCTGTGTGCCCAATTTCATCTAAATTCTTTCAGCCATTATAGCGCCAATCTAGAACATACATCTTGACAAGCAGACAAACGGACGAAAATTCTAAAAAAAATATTTTCGGCATCAAACTCGTTCCCTCACCTCGTAGCAATTAGCTTAGCTTTTGTTCAAAAGTATTCAATGTACAGTTTTAACTTAGTTACCATTTTATAATATGAATGTTTCCTATATGTAGTTAAATATAATAACAAGTTCGTCGATAAAAGAACTAAGACGCTTGTAAGCGAAGGCTGAAAGTGCTGAAACTCGTGTGTAAATACATTGATCTCCATTACAAGTAAACTGGGACTGAAGTGAAGAGCCTAAGCCGACCTTTTGGGGTGCTAATCCTAGCGTAGATTAGTGTTGAAGTTTTATTGATGTTTGATGCCCTTGTACTACGAGATGCGAAAATACTCTTTTCTAAAGACTCGATTCTTGTTTTGAGGTTGGGGATTTGGTTCACGACAATGATCAATATTTTCCATAATTTTCGGAAGACTTAATTTCTATTTTATGTCTGGAGTAAATACAATAATTGAGTCGGATGTTTTTTTTTAATTCCAATAATAAAATAGATTATTAATTGGCATAAACACAGGTTACAGAAAAATGTGAAACCCTGACTCCAAAGTTCGGTTAGAATACCTGTATTTCAAGATAATAAAATTACATTACTTGCAAATATTAGTCTAGAAATTAAGAAAGTTAAGCATTATCTACCGTCATGCTGTGTTCTAGTTACACAAAACTTACTTTACAAGACTCAACTGAAAACTAAAAAGCCTATACATCAATAAAAGCAGACCCAAGTTCCACACTTCATCCTCAGAGCCTCATTCAAATCAATATTCTTCTGTAACTTATCAATAAATTGAACCGTGACAAACGTTCCGAAGGGCGAGAAAAAAAGGGTCCTGACCACTTTAAGAAAATCACATAATTGAAGAACAGTAAACGGTGCGGAAAGAGGAGGCGACCCTTGGAAATAATTCTCTAGGAAGACGTGCCTTTTGCCGGATGTCAAATGTCGCCCATGGGTCATATATCATACGCGGTTAGGGGACGGAAGGCACCATGAAAAATGACCCGAACATTCAGTTTTATGTGTCACTTTAGATGTAAACATAAATTGATGTTATGTTGGAATAAATGAACACTTGAATTGAAACATAGTACAACTCTTCTTCTTCGTGTAGATAGCACTGCAGTGTATTTAATCTTAGCCACGGCCACGGCGAAATGCAACTTTAAACTTTGTATAATATTAGAATCTTTTTCTACGAATAGTTAAACAAAATATTCATGTCAAAATTACTTTAATAAACGCTTTCGCCCGCGGCTTCGCCCGCGTGTATCCGGAAAATAAACCCACGGGAATGTAGTCACCAAACGAGATCAGTAACCAGGGTCGTCGGATATACTTTAAGTTTAGTAAGAAACCGATGGATGTTTTCGAATAAAATTGAATTTGATAAATGTATTTATTAAATTTTATCAAAAACGTCGGTCTGTTTCTTATTAAACTTCAACTTTATCCGACGACCCCGGATATTTATCCTTTTGGTGACTGTACTGCCATTTAAGTTATAAACTATGAGTATGCCACATCGTTCAGTCGTTTCTGCGCCAATCTGGAACATATCTACATCCATACAAACAAGAATTCTATATTCTCGGCATCAGTCGTCATCGTTCCCACACCTCGTAGCAACTACTTTTTTTTTTCAAAAATATTCAATTTACAGCTTTGATTTCGTTGCTACCTATTTTATGACATGGATAGATAAGAAAGTGAAGATAAAAAAATTAAGACCACGTGGAGCGAACTTTCTTAAATTCAATATTTTACGTTTATTTCAACATAAATACATTTACGCACGCATCCATATAGTAAATACGTGCGATATGTTGGTGCATACAGATGTTTCTCGACGCGCAGCGTCAATAATTTAATATTACATATATTTGGATCTTGCTCGCAGTTCCAAAATTCTTTACTTAGATATACGTTATTTAATTTCCAAGATACAGAATGTGAACTCGCCTTTGTAAAGAAATATTCTCACTATCTGTAACATCGTTGTCGAGTATTTTTAAAAGAATTTTCAGGCAGCTAAAGACGTCGAAATAGTACTTGTGTTGGGAGTGTCGTCTCCTCCAAGAGTACCTACTACAAAAGAATTAAGAAAGCTAGCTGCTCTTGACTTGGTTTTTTCATTCTCACCCGTTTCCAATTGTTACATAACATCACTCCAGTAATCCCCCAAGGGTTGGGCAGTGGGTGTGCCTTAGCATGTACATACATATCCAGATTCCAGGCTGCTACTAAGAAATTCCTGATAGAAAATCCAATTAGTTTGCCCGACCATCGGAATCAAACCCGGGACGCCAGGCTCCAAAGTAGCGCTTGCAACCATTATACCACCGAGGATATCGTTTCCAATTATTTGTCAGAACAGACTAATGTTGTTATAAGCTTTTATTTAACTTGCCTTGTTAGTTAGCTAGTTATGTAATGGTCAAATCTTGCAAGCTAAATTCATACAATTTCCTCTTATAATACGGAGTTAAAATTTTACATGTGGATTCTATTTCGAAGACAATGCATTTTTTCTTAAAACTCGATATTAAATACTCGAAGGTTCGGGCTTAAACGTCGATTCGCACGATTTTCCGAAACGGGCGAATCGATACTTTTGCAAATCAATAATTTATTATTCTCTATAGGCGCCTCGCACGAAGATTATTTATTTGCGGGGCGAATCGACAACTCGAGAATTATGTAGGTATAAGGCAGACGGCACGTTTGGAATTTAGGCAATAAACTTATGAGAAAAGGTCACTGCAAGACACGTGCTAATTGCCTAATACATGCTGGATTAGTCAATTCGCCCGATTGGGGCGAATAAAGTCATGCGAATCGACTAATAAGCCGGAAATAGATAGTATCTTTACGATACTTTCAACAAAGTAATTTGCCTAATTACAGCTACCTATAATACTATCTATGTTTACAGTTGCAATAAAAAACCATTTACATTCAACGATTAGATTGCGTTAGTTTAACATGTATGTCGTGGCCGCCGAAAACTGTTTCCTATTAGGTAATTGAAAATACGGGTATTCAATTCCACGCTGTGGACAAATATTTGTGTGTCCTATACATATATCTATCGACTAGTACAAATGTTTGCAATTTGTGAGTGCAATAACAGTCTGACCCATTTTAGGCCGGTGACGAAGCATCAGTCTCAACTACCGTCCCTCCATGAGAAATAGGACATCCTGGAGCATCCAGCATCCAATCTTGTATTGGATAATGCATCTGTCTGCTAGATCATACGGGTATCTTTATCAGTGACGGTCCTTAGATCCGATGGGGCGAGGTCGAATCCATTGAGTCCAATTTAACGGTGCTGAGAAGCTATCGTTTGTCGCACAGTGCTCCGGAATGTTCTGGTATATTATTAAGTTGATAGACGTCTCTTGTTGGTTATTAAGAATAAGTAGTGTCAAATGATTTGGCGGTTGTTCGGAATTAATAAACAATTGAGCGTCGCGATTGGTATTTATTAGGGCATTGGACATTGGTAATGGCCGATGTCCTTTCTAATATTTCAACCAAGACCTGAAAATTTTCCAATAAATTAATACTATTTTCAATTATTTTTCTGAGAAGTTTTTTTTACAACTGCGTCATTGGTATAGTTATCACAAGCGCTACTGTTGAGCATGAGGTCGTAGGTTCGATTCCTAGTTCGGGCTAAGTGTTATTGGGTTTTTTTTCTACCTGGGATTTCTCAGAAGCAGCCCGGAGTCGGATTCCTGCCCGGTTGATGGAAATAGGCTCGCCCCTATTACATGGGCCTTAAACATAACTGGCGCAATGTAGATGTACTATAGTTACACCTCTGCCCAACCTTTCAGGGAAATAAGGCGTGATGTTAAGGTTGTTTAAGAAGGGAACATAACTTTAATTTAACCGTCCTCTGTTCTGCCAGGGGTGCGGGTTGTTCGAAAGAGATACCGCGGCCCCTAGCACACAGGCAACTGAGGGAACACGGGTAGGTTTTAGTCAGTAAAAGCCTGACACGCCCTCCCGCTCCACCCAGAGCGGGAGAAGTTATTTGATGATTTCCCAGACAAAACAAAAAAAAACCGTTCACTGTTAAAATGCTGCTAGACTCATGAAACAGTTAGTCCCTCATCATGGCGCCAGGCGTTTTTAATGGACCGAGGACTTTGGCAAAAGAACGATGGTGAAAAAAAAAATGATAAAAAACATACAATCAAATAAGGATTTCCACATTAAGCCATCAACTAGGTAAATGAAGAGTAAAATCGTAATATCACAGGAAATTATCAATCATGTATTTTCAAACTGTGACCTTTTACGATTTGACATATGACTTAGATATCGGATATTCGGATGCAAATTCACCTAAAGTTGAGAGGTTGACTAAAATGGAATGCGCTTTTGTACTGATTTTTTTAAATTTAATGAAAAAAATAATAATTTTACTAACACACACACCACCCCTACTAAGTCTTTAAGAGACTTACACTCTAGGTACATAGGTATAGGTACCAAATTTCCATCGGGGTTAATTTTTTAATAAATATGCTTCTGAATAGTTATACAATCCTAATCATTTATAAGTCGCTTCCATACTATACAACTGACTAGTTAGTTATGCATTCATGTTTTGCTGGCATCCCATGATTTTTGTACAAAAAAATATTTTAAGAAGCCGTTTCCATATTTTCATAACTAAAAATTAACTTTAGGTAAATATGCATCGGATTATCCGATCCCTACATGTCACAGTTCGGATGTTTGACTTCGTAGTTCCATAAAATAATTTATGAGACAAATCACACTGAAACACACGTTACATTTAACGAGGTGGGTAACGTAGGTACCTCATACATTTTAGAAAGATTAAGAATATTGTTATCTCGCTTAGCGATATCACTGATCGAAATGGAAAAAAAAATTGGAAACCTATTCCAATTGTTTCCAATGGATCTCAAGTTGACTTGTAGTTTTTTTTTCTCTCTTTAATTCGTTTATTCAGACTATTTAAATGTCCACATATTTTGTTAGTATTCATCATCATCATCATTTCAGCCGGAAGACGTCCATTGCTGGACATAGGCCTCCCCCAATTTGGGGGGGCTTGCCATAATCGCCACGCTTGGCAGGCGAGTTGGCGATCGCAGTATGATGGTAAAATACATATAGAACGCTGCTGCCCATTCTCTAGTAAGTCCCTTAGTCGCTTAGTCTTCTACGACACCCGCGGGAAGTGGTGTTAGTATTATATTATCTAAAATAAAAAATATGTATCTAGGTGATCAATAAATATGTTATGTTTATAGTATTAACTAGCTTCTGCCCGCAACTTCGTTCGCTTCAAATTTCTTGCTCCCCACCCACCCCGTCGCTCGCCTCGCCTGCCCGTGCGAGTACTTCGTATTCGTGACTTTTTTCCCTTTTCTCGGCTCCTAAGGGTCTTAACGTGATGTTAGCCTATAGCCTTCCTCGATAAATAAGCTATCTAACACTGAAATAATTTTTCAAATCGGACCAGTAGTTTCTGAGATCAGCGCGTTTAAGCAAACAAACAAACAAACTCTACAGCTGTATATTTTAGTAAAGATTAGTAAAGATAATGTCGACAGTATTATTATGTATCATGCTTGACTGCCTGTTAGTATTTTGGTTAATCAAACTATCCAGAATCTGTAGGAACCCGAGATTTTAACAATTTAACTCAACATTTTCTTTTTATAATTAACACAATAAAACAAGAAAAAAACAGCGTAAAAATTCTTGACGTAGGCTAATCATTCTGGTTACCGCAGTAAGAATTTATTGATCTAGTATTCTACAATTCCACATCGACTTAGTATAACCGGTGAAATGGGTTCGGTAAAGGACCACGTACGAATATGTAAACGGTTCCCCAGATAGCAACAACGCTGGCTTAGGATTAAATTAAGTTGAAACCACTCATCACTAAGCTGTTTTGATTAATAATTCAATTTATAATACAGTGTAGGACTAAGCTGGGTTCTTCGTGGTGGCTGCTACCGGGCTATTGTGAAAGCTCCACTAACTATTCGTGTTTATATTATTGCAAACTTGTAAATAGTGCATCGTTGCCAGACTTTTGTGGTGGAAAACGGGACTTTAAACCCTTTGAGTTATAAAACCGGGATTCTTTCGTCGAAAGCGGGACACAATGAAAACGTAAATAATTCTATTTTTTTTATTAATCATCCTTTTGTTTGATTTGCAAATAAAATTTACTATAATGATAGATAGCCATAGAAAATGTATTTTAATAAAAATAAATTACTATTTACAACCGTGCGGTCGAATAATCCCCAAAAAGCGGGACTGAGCCTGTCCCACGTGGCACATTTAATTTTGCGCTAAAAATCGGGACGTGCCGGCAAAATCGGGATGTCTGGCAACGCTGGCATAGTAGGGTCCAAGTATTTAAATAAACAAATCAAAGCACTTATTGGCAACCACAAATAGGTATGTTTCCTGATCCATATCTTACTTTTTTACCACATACTTTTGGAACGCACTATAGTTTACTGAGAATTGTGGCCTGTGGCGAGTAGTGGCTCACATCAGTAGACCAACGTCTGCAATACATAATGTAGCTCGCTGCGAATTGTAGCTCGCTTCACGTAGAAGCGAGCTACATCGTAAGGGACGCAAGTTGACTTGAGTGACACAAATAGGCTAGTGCAGTGTAGGTTGGAGTTGCGAGTGTTCTATCGCAATTTTATAGTTAACATCTTTCATGACATACTTTATATTGTGCCCGGATACTTTTATACATGGCGACATTATAGGAAAGTTTAAGATGTGATTGGAAATAGCTTGGTTCTACAATTTCTGTAAACGAGAACCAACAACTATTCAAATAAAAAGTACTGTTCCATTTTGTAGATTTTATGGGTTAAAAATAAATATGACTTCAAAAAAGGAGGGGGTTCTCAAGTCGTTTAATTTTTTTTAAATGTTTGTTACCTCAGATCTCCGTCATTTATAAACCGATCTTTGTTTGAGAGGGTGGGGGGTATACTTATAGAGTGGTCTCATAAAAATGTCACGTTTTGATTAATTAGGGGTTTTGAGTTAGCTTCATATACGCATACGTATTTTTCCTCTTAGTGTATGTTTTTGATGTTATAACAACTTCCTGTTACTGTTATTTACTTAATAAATGAACGTGTACGAATTTGTTTGGGCTAGGTACACACGGCTACACATCAAGCTATACATTTCTAGCTTACGCTGATCTCGCACTGTACGGAAATCCTATACAATGCGAGATCAGCTGGAAATGTATGGCTTGATTTGTAGCTCTGTGTACCACAACGAAAAACAGATTTAATTAACCTTTGTTGTCCCATTGCTTCTTCTTATCGTGACGATAGCAATCTAAATACAGTCAGCTCAGAATGTGGCAACGATTTTGGCACTTTCAGCAGAATCCATCAGCTCCTGTAGCGTGCAGACAACAGCTGTCCAAGGCTGGGCAAGGTATCTCCAATAATATTCCAGTTTTATTTATTTTTTGCCTTGTTTTTTAGGTGTTTAGAGTTTATATAGTATATTCATACTTGAAGTTGGACCAACTATTCAGTAGCTTAGAGGTAGCTACACCACGAGTACCATTAAACAGTTAAGAAGTAACTGGTGAAACGTTGGTGTACCTCTGCCTGTCCCTTTGACAGTTACAGGCGTGAGAAAGGTTAAATATTCTTTCAAACAAAAGACCATGCAAGTATATACATACACATAGTACAACGAAACAACACTAATAAAATAAAGTCGAGCTTCAGACAGCGAAAATTTATCTCCGAACGAAATACATTTTACAATCCCAATCGGTAACAGAATTCGTTTACATTCCCTTCTTTAACACACGATGCAAGTTCATTGGATTAATTGGTTGTGGTCTTCGGTTTAGGGCTTTTATTTGTGAATGATTCTGGTATATACTGCTGTAGTAGCTACAATTTTGTTACAATTAGCGCCATTTCTATATGATTTCAACTGCTTTTGTACATATCTTTAAAGTTACAGTAATCTTTATGGTATTGTTTTTAAGTGTTATGTATCAAATTATTATTTTAATTCGTAATCAATAATGTATAAAAGTGACAGACCAAACTAATAATCTTTGTATTGTAATAAACGTTATTTTAATTCTCCTATTGTGTAGAATCAAGTTCTTCTCACTGAACAGACAACTGTGCTGCTGGGGAGTTTCTTGCGCCACTTCTTCGTCCCAGCTAAAGCACTAGGAAGCGGGGAAGCGCAGGCGTGTTGGGGGAATGTAAATTTGTCCTTCAAAAAGAGCCCAGTCTCGGTCTAGTTTGAATAAATGACTTTGGATTTTGATTTTTTGACGGATCAACCGCGGAAAGCGTAGGTTAAGGACGCATTTATGAATTAAGGGGAACCTTGTCGTGAGCTCGAACTCACTGATGGGCCTGGCTAAAAAGCACGCTGTCTCACCAAGCATCGTGTCCGACAGAGGTAGTATCAGTGGTGAGCACTTAGAAGCTAGTCTACTCGCACAAGATTATTGAGTGAGATGTAGGATCATTTATAGTACAACAGACGCGTAAAAAAATAAGAATAGTCCTTCTGAAGATCGGGTTTTATGCAAAAACCACTGCATAAATCAATGACCAATAAAGTTTATTGAACTTTTCGATATTTAAGCTTTGTCGGTACCGACTTGGTTTTTCAAATTTTACACATTTTTTTATTACTTAAACACGCCCAAAGTTAGGTTAAACTAGAGAGAAAAACGAATCTTTGTTGGCTCCTAACTTTTTAATGGCTTTTTATTTTAGTATTCTGTTTCCGTACAGATAATATTTATAATGAGACAAAACCATACCATGTTTCATTTTTGATGTACATTGTCAAACAGTGGAGTAATACCCTCCCGAAGTTTGTATGGGAAAAATGTGGACTAGATTCACCTTAACGCGCTTCCATTCTAGGTATTGAGTCTTACTACTACACGAGCACGGCGCACACACAAAGCGATTTGCGGGAAGCGGCGAAATTATGAGTAAACTGACACTATTACTTAATTTTTAGCTATGTTTTTTTATTGCTTACGTTGATTTTTTTTTTCAAAAAGTTTGTAATGTTTTCTGTTCATAAAATGAGATTAATTACCATTTATTTTATTTTATTGCACACTGGTTGGTAAGCAAGTACTTGCCAAAGTACCTATGTATTTACAATTTGCGCGACAAGCTGTTTCAAAACAAATAGGTAATATACATTAGCTTATGTTATTCGACTTATTAACCGACTTCCAAAAGGAGGAGGTTCTCAATTCGTCGGAACCTTTTTTTTTTTTTTTTTATGTATGTTCCCCGATTACTCGAAGATGGCTAGACCGATTTGGATATTTTTTTTTTTTTGTTTGAAAGGGTATACTTCCCAGGTGGTCCCATGATCATCAAGTCAGGATCTGATGATGGGATCCTGGAGAAATAGAGAGAACTCTTCAAATTTTATAGGCACACTTGAAGCAATTTGTGTAGTTTTTGGAAGAGTACTTTCTCGGAGTGGTTCCATTTCAATTTGGTGAAGATTTGATGAAGAACTTCGGAGATAGGCAACGGAACTCCTCAATAAATGATAGCAAATGGACAGGGATTGCTGAAATCTCATGTCTGTCAATTGTTTACACCAGTTGATAACATAACATCACGCCGGTACGCTGTGAAGGGGTAAGCACATTTGAACCACTAAAAAGTGAAAAATAAAAATCTTTTTTCAAAAAAAATAAACAACCGACTTCCAAACAAAAAATTAAAATACATATCCAAAGTCACCGCCTTCCGAAATTAAAGTTATTTTTCACTTTTTAGTGTTTTTTTGGAAGTCGGTTGTTTATTTTTTTTGAAAAAAGATTTTTTTTTTGTTTTATTTATTACTAGCTTTTGCCAGCGGCTTCGCCCGCGTGGAGGTTGGTGTATTATACATATAAACCTTCCTCTTGAATCACTCTATCTATTAAAACCCGCATCAAAACCGCTACCTAGGTAGACGCATGGACAGATTTTGGGAATAATTTTCGACTTCCACACGGGCGAGGCCGCTGGAAAAAGCTACTACCATATTATTCTTTCAGAGATTACAGAGCTAAATGCAGACCTGCCATTCAGTTTGGCAACAGGCCACGTTCATTCATCATCTTAATTTACGTCAAATCCAATTCTAATCCCGATAAATAGACCAAACTACAGTGAATGGCACACAATAGGTAGGTACTGTAGGTACAGTCACCAAAATAAATAAGTAACCAGGGTCGTCGGATATAGTTGAAGTTTAGTAAGAAACTGATGAATGTTTTCGAATAAATTTTTATTTTATTGATAGAAAACACACATATCATTTATCAAATTAAATTTAATTTGAAATTATGTATCGGTTTCTTACTAAATTGCAGCTATAACCGATGACCCTAGTTACTTATCTCTTTTGGTGACTGTACATGACATAGTTACCGACCAACAATTTTAACAATGTCTTTCCGCCTGGTTTACTCACCAATGAAATCCACTGACAAGTAATATTGTACGCTAGACTGACATGAAAGAGCTCGTTTACTTATATTTTGGATTCCAACGACTTTTGTAGCCATAAAAGATATTATTAGGAGAATGGAGATAGTCTGTGTGTAATGACTATGTTTCAAGCCTGATTTGATTGAAAAAACTATTGTATGCTTACTTATTTTAGTAATGGGTGACTTCCTCCGTGACTCGGAAAGCACGTCAAGGGACTATCACACTTATTCAGCTCTGTTCAGCCTTTGTCCATAAGAAACAACGATTTTGTATAGAGTCCGTTCAACTTTCCGCTGCGGAACGGATGCGTACGCATCTCATACAAAATCGTTGTTTTCTATGGACAAAAGCTGAACAGAGCTGAATAGGTGTGAGTAGTCCCTAAGCCGTTAGTCCCGGCTGTCATTCGTACATCTTTGACAATCGCTATGGGTCATCAGAAGTCCGAAAACCCGTCAACCAGTCTTGCCAAAGGGTATCGTGTTACCCAGTAACCGGGTTGTGGAGGTCAGATAGGCAGTCGCTCCATGTAAAATACTGGTATTCAGCTGCATCTGGTTAGACTGGAAGCCGACCCCAACATAGTTGAGCAAAGGCTTGGCAAATTGATTACTTACCGGGTTTATTTTTCGCTAAAAGAATTCAAAGTAATATTTATTGAGAATGGAGTTCAGCTTATTGGAAAAATATTATTCCGTTTCCATTGTAGTTTATTAATTTGCAAGATCAAAGCTCTTGCTTATGTTTCTGAATAGATATTTCTATATTTTTGCGTGAGTTCTGTAACAAAGATTCTTTAATATCTTTTCTAAGAGCAACGAAGGCAGACAGACAACAATATCTTATAGATGTTTTTAATCAACAAATATTTGCATCGTATCGTAACTGCCTCGTTGGTGTAGCGGTCGCAAGGGCTACTGCTGAACATAAGGTCCTGGATTCGATTCCCAAGTCAGTGTTATTATTTGCTTGTTTTATTGGGAATTTCTCAGTACCAGCTCGGGCTCTAGATTTGTGCCCTGATTGATGTATACTCGCTTCCCATGGGACTAAACCATTACTGGCGAAATGTGGAGTGTTACAGATATAGGTACATCTGCCTAACTCTTCGAGAAATATAGAAAGAAAGAGAAGAAATAAAAATGCGTTTATTGGCACTATATCATTAATAACAAACCATAAATTATTTAAAAAGAAAAGAAAAAGAAACAGAAAACAATGATAATAATGCCAAAAGGGCCTCAGCTCAGCATAATGTCAAATGGCAACACAGTATGCACCACGAATGCACGCTGATTTTCAGCTGCAACCCACGAGTACGGTATAGAAGTGGTGTTATTATTTATTTAACCATTTATGTACACACACACACACACCCATACACACACCCGCACACACACACACAGACACACATATACATACACACACAGCACATCATTTTCGTATCGTGACCATTTTTCTTGACGGAGACAGAAAGAAAAACACGATCAAGTCTAATGTGAGGCCCACGGTCGTTACGAGAAGTCTACAAACATCGAGTTAGATCAGAACCCATCTCCTCAATTCCTGACTAAAGGAAAATGGACGCCCAGCAACGTTTAGCATAAATTGATGTGCTCGAACAATGTAAGCTGTAGGTAAGCCGGTGAAGTTTCTCGTTTCTCCAAGTTTGATTACTGTTTATTGTACCTTCGACCGGTCTGTCGATCAGCTAGTCTTTGTTGTTTGTGGGACGAATATACATACGGAATAAAGCGCAGGCCATACCGCCACCTAGCGAGCGAGCTGGCGGGCGAAGCGAGGCGATGGAAACTATATAAACCAAGCTAAACTTTGGCGAGCTAAACTATGACGGGCGAGCGAGTGGGCGAACTAGCGACGGGAGTGTTCCGTCTCATTGTCACTCCCGCGCAGTTGCATTGTGCACGTCATAGAGCCGAGCGAGCACCGTTTCACCTATTATCATCATACTCCGGTTCACACCACAATCTACAGAGCTAAGCTACGCTAACGAGTTGGATGAATAGCATCGCTGGCATCGTCGGATATTTCGTTCGCATCGTTTGTATCGCTGACGTAGCTTATCTTTGTGGTTGGGGGTTTGAAAAGAGGTGTAACTTTGGTTGCCCGGCTCGCTCTCTCGCTAGCTAGCTGGCGGTGTGGCCTGCGCTTAAAGTTGTCTATGGTACGGGAACGTTTGCCATCAAGATTCTATAGGACATGTTTTAAAGAACTACAGCAGGGACACCGCATGATAGATACTAAAATAGTACACAACATAACATCACGTATGTAATCCCAGAAGGGTTAAGGAATGGTGTACTATAGAACACACACATTTCGCCAGTTATATCTGCGTACCATGTAATATGGGGTGAGCCTATTGCCATCAACCGGGTACAAATCCATAGTCCAGGTTGCAACTGAAAAATTCCAGATGGAAAATCCTAAAACTTTTCCCTACCTGGATATGGACCTCAGAACCCATGGGCTTAAGCTGTAGCGCTTGAGTTGTTTTATTCGTAATCGTCTTGGAACAGTGGAAAGCTGTGAGAGAGACCTTTGCCCCGCTGTGGGACCGTACAGGTTGAATAAATGCGTTATTTCTCCGTCTGTCTACAACCTACCAATAACCAAAATTAAGTAAACTACAAATAAGGAAATGTAATTCAAATAACATTCAACAAAATCAACCCGAACTAGGTTCTAAAAGTTTCAAGTAATTTTCTTTTAATCACACAGAAAAGAGCAATTGCCCCCAAATTACGTTCTCCAGCCAAAGAATCAATTGAAAGATGTGGACCAATAAGTGTTAACCGGGCTACGATTCCTTCTACCATTGTTGCTGGACCGCCCACTCTGGGCCTGACGTGGACTGAATCACAAGTAACTCTGCACTTACTATGAAAACTCACTAACTCTTGAAGAAAATTGATGAACAACTTCTTTAAGAGGACAAGTTATGTGCTCAGTCAATGGAATGAGTTCATACTTATGTATCTTGGGGTTGAAACGTCGTGGTCGTGGGATCCGAGTGCTCATCGCATATTTCGGGACATCGCCAAGCGGTTGCTCGACTCTTCACGTGACCAGAGGGCTGGCCTATTTTTAGGTCAAAGAATCAGCATTGCTATCAAACGTGGCAAAGCTGCCAGCCTTTTGGGCACTTTTCCCACTGACAGCGATACGGACGAATTCTTTGATGCCCAGTGTGCTCGTCCCCTCTTTTTTCCGCGAACGCGGAAGACAGTGTCCCAGCCACTTTCATAATGTCGTCGGCCAATCAAGCTAATTTTCGGCCTAAGGCCTACTAAATATACTAAACAGCTTTCTCCATCAGAAGAATTTATAGAGCTGGATATAGCTCTTTTTAGTTTCTCCACATTACCTTAGCCGGAGAACATAAAGTAGCTGCTTTGTAATGTGGAATTACAAAGCAGCTACTTTCTTTATGTTCTCCATCACCAAGGCTGATACGCTGACGAAACACATTTTTAAGTTCCCAGAACACTGTCCAAATGTTCGTGAATTAAAAAAAAACAGAACAAATTATAATTTTGTCACAAAGACCTCTTTAAAATCGTTACGCTCGCCCAGTAATGAGTCTGCCGTATTATAATGGTTTTAATTTATTCCATTTACGCGGGCAAAGAAGGAAAATTCACAAACGAAGTGTACAATGCCGAGTCATCATGCAAATCAGTAGAGGCGTAACCATTACCATCGGGGTTTAAAACCAAACAAAAGACGCTCTTAAGGTAACCTTGAGAACCATAGAACTTGGAGACGCCTCAGCGGCATTAGCTAGACGCGTCATTGGCAATACTTATCACCCGATTTTCATAACTATGCACCTGTCAACGTTAAAATATTGACAAGATGGCTACATTGGTTGCGTCAGCAACAGTATTTTAAACGAAAATAACAGTGCAGATGGTACTGATAGGCGTCAGCGGAGTGGTAAGAAGCCGGTGGGTGAACTCAATCTTGCCAATCTTTTGACTTTGACAGTCTTGGGACTGTCAAAGTCAAAAGATTGGCAAGAGTTAGTGCACAGATAATATAAGAGACATATACTAACCAATCGTATCACCGTTTTACATTACGACACTAATGACGTGCAGAAACTGACGGCTTGAATGGCAGTTCATAATAGAAGTTGGGCCCTTTCGTCATTTCGAAGATTTTGTAAGTTCTACCGGTTCTAGACGCTGCCAGGTCGATGATTCCGTGCTCTGTATTCTCAACTCACAGTTAAAAGAACGAAACCGGTGGTAAAGGACATAACATTTCTTTCAAATCTAGCTGTAATGGAACTAACCAATTTGGCGCCAACTCTCGGATAGCTTTTAGCAAAAGCTAAATTTTGTTTTTATTTCTCGCTCGATTTATGTATCGGTAAAAAGCAAACTGCAAGCATTTTTTTCTTAATCGTGGGCGACGCGACGTCTTAGTTTGAGACAGTATTTGACTCTTGACTCTCACCTCTTCGCTTTTTGAACCTTCTCATCCAGCTTTTTCTGTCAATGGCAGTTTAGGTTATATTATCTGGAGTTTAGGTTCAATGCATGGAATTAGTATGTACTGTATAGTTGGTTCAAAGGCTTCATTTGTATCAAGTATGTAAACTTATTATCACATATGTACAATCTATGAAGAAAAAACTAACAGAGAAACATTCCTGTAAAAATATTTGCTTCATTACCTTGCTTCCGTTTAATATACAACAGCAAATTAAATACTTCTCGTTAAAATAACATTACACGTTCGTTAAGATCCCCCAGGTAAAATATTACTATGGAAAAGAATCGTGCGTAAGTAACATTCTTAATTAATATTCACGGGACAAGCGTGAAATTAAACATTTTATAGTCCAATTGTTCCGACATTACAAGTGAGAAAATTGTAATGGACCTTTAAATATTCGGCATTACTGTTAAGATTTTAATCGAACCTAAGGGGACTGAGATTTAAGCAGGTGTTTAAAAGTTTTATTAAGGAAACCGTTATATCGTCAAGTTTATTTATTAAACGAAACTCGTTAAATCATGCTTTGTTTTGTTTTCAATTATGTTTGACAGTCTTTTGAGCAGTTTCTAGTTCGTTTGGCACTTTGCTGCAAAGGATCTGGTATCCGGTTGCCATTGGCGTTTGTAAATGCAGGTTTCCGCAGTTTTGTTTACCTTTAAACTTAAACATAGAAGAAATATTCCTTAATACATTTCATTTATCATCTCTTTATTATTCAGAAAAAATGATGCATAAATTAATTTTCCATCGCGAATTATTTTGTACTTCAACTTGAAAGCCATTTATAAAATAGTGAAACCATCTATTTTTGACCCTTTAACAGGCGATGACCGTAAAATGTTTCTATTAATAAACCGTGGCAAGTAAGTAGGTAACAAGTTAATTGTATGACTTCCAAAAAAAAGAGTGTTATGTGTTTACCAGCTCAATTCGTATATTGGTAAAGTATGGTCCTTAAGTGAGCCTTTGAAGTCGCATTTGTAGCAATTTTGTGGTTATTTTTAGACCTCATTTGACCAACAATAGTCAGTGAATGGCAAAATGGTCCTCGTCAGACACGGTAGACCGTTCAATTCGTTTACAAAAGGTACATTAAAGCCTAAGTGATCTGTCAATGGACTAAGTAGTTCCAACTGCAGGCATTGTCTGCAGGAATCCAAAGATTAGTGATGCATAATTGAATTCTGAGTTTTGACTGGTTTTAAGTCGGAAAGTTACTTCATCATCATCATCTCAGCCGAAAGACTTCGACAGCGCTGGACATAGGCTTCCGAACGACCAGTCCTGCGCTTCCCGCGGTCTTTATAACCCGCGTTTTCCACCAGTTCGTCGTCGTCACTCACGAAACAACTTAAGTTTATTTACTGGTAATCTTTTAGGTAGACTAGGTAGGATCTGCGGTTTCGCCCACGTGGAGGTCGATAGGAAGGATAGGCTAGGATAGGCTATGTTCTACCGAAATAAAAAGTATCCTATGTAGGGACATAGAATACTTTTTGTTCACGAATAGACCATGACTTCGTTCAGGACCCAAGTCACATCAGGGGCTGCATTGAACAGTGCTTAAGTGCCTCCGTGACCTCAGTGCACAGGGGAACACGTAGAAGTCTGACACACCATTCCGCCCGCCCCAGGGCGAGGGACATTCATGAAGATTTCCACTTATAAAACAAAAAAAAGGACCCATGTTATTTCTCTATCCATGTGGCAAACAGCCAAATCTGTTCCATGGTTAAAAACTAACAGACAATCAGACATACTTTATTATTTCTAATACTAGTACCTATGGATGTTAGATTCCAGTAACCCAGGAAGTACGGGAACCTTTTCAAACCTAAGATCAAATACCCGGCCCAAACACTCCAGACAGAATTCAGCTAAATCCCAAGACATCATAGTATATGAATAACGTCACACTAACGTTCCATAGTCCAACACACGTCGCAAGTCAACACAAATTACTTGATGGTTATTGGTTATGGCCTATAGTAATAATACACGGAACCCACTGAGTAACGGCCATATTGCCTTGTGTTTACGTCAACCAATATAAACCAATTGAGGGTCGTCCTGGCGGCACAATAAACAGCATGCGACCTGCTTGTTCGCCACAGAAATTGAGCTCATTAAGTTTCATCAAGGAATGATAATATCTTTGTAATAACCATCTTTTTGGTATTAGCTTTTTGGTATCTAATTTCATTTAAAGTTAGCGCAGTAAAACCTATTTTGATGTGACTTGATAGAAAGGTAACTAATTATCTGGAAAAGGACTTATGTAACTCTCTGTAAGCTCTCAAAACGGTGAAGGAAAACATCGTTAGGAAACCGCCATGTCCTAGAACCAAAATTTCGAAGATAATATGTGACATCTACCAACCCGTAGTGGGCCCGCGTGGTATATTACATCCCACTCTCTCTTGAAGAAAGGAAGCCTGTCTCCCAGCTGTGGGAACAAATATTATAGGCAGATCATGATAAATTTCTATCCCGGAAAATAAACATTTTACACGTGTTTGGCGGTCTTAGAGTGGGTTTATATTTCGTTAGAAAATTCAAAACTATATTTCCTGTCGTATTTTATTTCAATGAACTAACGACCCGTATTTATCAAATCGTTTTACCACCTTGGGAATTATAAAAGAACATTATAAATAAGTAGCTTTTGCCAACGGCTTCGCCTGCGTGGGGGTAGAAAACTATCCCACGGGAACGAAGTACCGGGATAAAAAGTATCCTATGTGTTATTCCAGGTTGCAAACTACCTGTATGCCAAATTTCATTCAAATCCGTTCAGCCGTTTTTGCGTGAAAGAGTAACAAACATCCATACAAACAACCATACATCCATACTCACAAACGTTCACGTTTATAATATTAGTAGGATGAATGCATGATGGCCATCAAGAAGGGAAGCAATTCTTTTGTTTCTTTTAATCGGATCAAAAATTGTCTCATAAATGTCAGTAGCAAAACTCATAAAAATAAAGTACTGAGCGATATAATGAAAAACCAAATGTCTTCAAACGAGTTCCGTTTGACATGCTCATCGTTTCATCTGATACTCTTTCACTTATTTATCCAATTCCAAAACAAACTTCGACACAATTTAATATCAAAACATTGAGCATGATATTCCAAAAATCGTAACGAAGTATCTTAGACAGGGACGTATTAAGAAGAGAATTTATATTTTCCACTTAAATTGTCAAGTCAATGGAACGTAGGAACAAAATGCCAATGTCAATTTCAATGACTTTCTCACGTGTTAACGACCGCAAAAGGGACATGGTTAAAAGGACAGGGTCAAAATTATAACCCGCATCCGACGCTCAGGCACGGAATGCGAAAGACGAATGCTTTACTAATGGTCTAATTCACGAGCCCAATACGACTAAATAGACCGATCTGACTGAATGAGCTACCAATATAGGTCGCCATTAGTTTCAATCAGAACGGTATGTAACTGCGGTCGCATAAATAATTTATTATCATCCCATTCAATTGTTTAGGGACGTTTATATTGATAGAGTAATCGATGCTAGTGTACACTGACAGTCTATGATGGAGAAGTCATTAGTAGTTAGTTTCAATAAATTAAAGTGAAATATAGTTTCTGTCTGCGAATCTGTCCTCTCAGTTTATTGCCGTGTTAACTAGATTTATGTCATCGTCTCAGTAGAAATATCTCATAAGTTAATTGCTTGGCATAATATCGGAATTTCGATGCATTTTGTGGCAGATGCTGAATGATTAACATCGATCGTTTGATTATTTCGGCGCCTACGCATTCCATTAGCGTGGCACGTAGTTTTCGTATCGGAAAAATGCTTCTCCCCTTTCTAGTACAGTAACACGACGTGTATTAATTTGTCATGTAGTCTGTGAATTTAAAGCCGTCCACATTTAAATTGATCAGTAAAAAAAAACGGTGCCTACGTCAGAAAATATGATAAACGTTTCAAATCTAACATCAAAAATACGTACCTATTAAAAATACACAGACGTAAACTAATTGCTTAGCAAGGTTTGGTATGCATAATGTTCAGAAAGAACAGTCAAAACGCTGTCATTACTCTCATAAATAATATTAAAATACGCGTAGTAATTGGTACAGAGTTCGTCTCTGCAATTTTTTATGGCGTTTCCGTCAAAATCATTAATCACCCGCACACTGTATCTAGCGAACGGTACATTCAGATTTAATATACCGACAGTTGCCATTTTCATTTATTATTTTGATACGGTTTTCGTTATATTATATGAACTAAAGATTCTTATAAAATGGGATATTTCTAGAGGAATCTTTATCGATAATGTCGTGTAACTAGGATACAATGACATCATCATCAATACCTATATTCCCAACTTCATTCCTTAAGATCTTTCTTGTATCTACCCTGTATCCATACATTTTTTTGTATTAATGCATACTTCAAAAAACTTAGTTGCAGTATGTCGCACCACCTAGATCTAAACAGAGTTAACTCAAAAAAGCACTTTTTTCAGAAAAGGTCAAAAACTTTTTACCGTGTTCCTGTGCACTGGAGAAGTTATCTGAAGTCTGAGTCTGTATACATATTTAATTTGCAAGTTCTACTAGTTCTACTAGAAAAATATTTTTAAATCTGATTTATTGGTGGATAGATAGTGAGTTAAGGAATTCAACGGTAAGCATAAGTCAAAACTCCCAATTTTTTACTTAGCTCCCTTTAGATCTAGGTGTGCGATGTATACTCCATGCTGTACCTAGGTACTTACTTAAAACAAAAACAATTTAAAAAAAATGCTTGTCTGCTTGTCCCGGCTAATCTTCGAAGCGGCTAGACTGATTTTGACGGAACTTTCACTGGCAGACAGCTGATATTATATATAAGGCTTTTTGACATTTCCGTGGGACCATTTCCGACATCCAAGCAGGCGAACCTGCCGGCAGCAGCTAGTTTCTTCAATATAACTTGTTTCGTGTCACCACCACAATTGTTCCTAAAATTAGCTTGTTATGTAGACGTTTACACTATGTAGACGTCAATCAGACTCCACCCACATCATTTAAGTATCGATACAAGACAATCGTTATCTTAATCGTTTCAACTCGATTACTTGTTAGCGCTACAATAATACAGTCATGTAGTTGAAACGATTACATTGAAACAGTTTGTCGCCCCGTGATTGATAGCAGCTGTAATTAATTTACATCAGATAAGCTGACAGCTGGGACAAAGCTGCGGCATGATTACCGGGAGCTTTATTATAACTACATTAAAGCCGGTTATTGTGTTGTTCTCAGTATAGAATGTTACCTACTCTTAACGTGCGCGCGGTGGATGGCTCTCATCGGATGCGCTAAGGTTATTATTATTTGAGCTATTTTTTTTTGGGGTTTTGGCTTCGCACGGTTTGTGCATTTAGCCAGTGTCAAGTAATTTTTCTTTTCGATCAAGTAAATGGCCCGATATCGGGCACGAAGTTACAAAACAGTCATAGTCGTCTTTAGTCAGTCAAGTCAAAGTTATTGTAAAGCGGTAGTAACTTTACAACAACCTATTAGGAGTTTTTGGGGGGAACACGAAAAGTCCACGATAGTCACTTATTTTCACCTTCACTACACTTGTGCACTCACACGTAACTAAATTGAACAATTCACTACCAAAATTTAATTCGCTATTTCACGAAAATTAAAATTCGTGCGACATGTTCCAACGCGATCCCGCCAAAAACACATTTGCGCTATTTAAACGCGGCCTTTAAATTTTGAATGGAACAAGATTAAATATTGTGCCGACCCCAAGGAACATAGGACAAGGGCAGGATGATAATAATGATGATGAACTGGGGTATGGAGGTCACATAGGCTCGCTCTACGTGATTTCTTACAGACAGTTGCTGGCAATTGTAAACAGCAGTGAATCTTCTGTATGGTGTCGTGTGTCTTTGAACACGTTTGGATTATAATTGGCTTTGTTTTGGAAATATTCTACCGTTTAGTAGTATTGTTATGTATTGTTATCTCGTCCGTTCAATCTTGCCTTGGAGATACCGTCTTTACCTACGTGTCATTTTAGGTTTTTTTTTTCTGGGTATTCATCAAATGACTTCTCCCGCTCTGGGTGGAGCAGGATGGCGTGTCTCACGTGCGCCGCCTCCCTCTTTGCGAGCATCATTTGAAGGAAGCGACTGTTAGCCATGCACTCTCGCTCCGTACCATGACCTGGACGGGCCGGACGCGAGAGATCGCCGCCGCCGATCGCCTCCATGAGGACACGGCGGTGCTCCGCCCAAGCCGGGCAGACCTCCACCGTGTCCTCAGGCCGATATACGCAGTGGAAACACTCGGGCGTTTCCTCCCGCTTTATCCGAAATAGGAACCTCCCGAAACAACCGTGTCTGGTGAGAACCTGTGTCAGGCGGAAGGTGAGGACGCCATGCCGCCTCTCAAGCCACTCCTCAAAGAGGGGACTTACCGCCGCAATCGTGGCGCGCCCAGTGTTATTTTAGGCTATGATATCATCAATAATTGGTTGGGCTCGTGGCTAAGTAGTAACAGTTGCACGGGTCGATCGATCAGGTTAGGCTTCGCTTGGCTACGGTCGGTCCGTGGATGGGTCACCATCTTTATATACCATGACCCCTCCGTGCCTCGGAAAGCACGTTATTTAAGCCGTTGGTCTCGACTGCTATTCGTAGATCTTTGACAGTCGTTTCGGGTACTCAGAAACCAAAAGTCTGACAACCAGTCTTACCAAGGGGTATCGTATTATCTGCTACTGGGTTGTGGAGGTCAGATAGGCAGACGCTCCATGTAAAATACTGGTATTCAGCTGTATCCGGTTAGACTGGAAGCCGACCCCAACATAGTTGGGAAAAAAAAAAGTACCTACTCAAAGATCATACAAGAAAGTGATGGGTCATCATCATGATATCAGCCGAAAGACCCCACTGCTGGACATAAGCCTCCCCCAAAAGAGGGGGATTTGCCATAATCGCCACGCTTGGCAGGCGGGTTGGCGATCGCAGTATGGTAGTCAAAGGCATAGACAACGCTGTTCCCCATTCTATAGTAAGTCCCTTAGTCGCCTTCTACGACACCCACGGGAAGAACTGGGAATGGGAGTGATGGGTATTTAGAAGAAAATGTTAACTCTTTCTTACATTACCGTCTATAACAACTTGAAGCTTAACATATGAAATTTATTCTACACTAGTTTTTGCCAGCAGCTTCGCCCGCGTGGAGGTCGGAAATTATAAATCCCACGTACGTACTATCGGGATAAAAAGTACACTGTGTTATTCCAGGTTACAAACTATCTGTGTGCCAAATTTCATCCAAATCGAGTCAGCCGTCATAGCGTGATTGAGTAACAAACATCAAAACTTACACATTTATAATAGTAGTAGGATAGTAGGATTGCTTTTTGAATTCTTTTACAAGAACATAGCATTTCAAGTTAAACTTTTTTTTGCACAACTTCTTCGGAGCCAATAACTAACTCACGATTTCCTAATACTTATAAATGACAGTCTAATAAATATAATCCTGGCCTCGTCCCCGACACACTAATCTCAAATAACATTGTATTTTAGGCACTAATAAAACTGTTTGTCCAAATAACCTTGTAGTTTCCAAAGGATATTCGTAAAATATGAAGAAAAAAAAGTATTATTAATATTCTTGTGTCAAATGTCGGAGGCTAAATGTCAAGGGTAGTTTGTAATGCTATAATTTAGCTCGTTCTTGTAATCGGCTACTGTCTAATGTCATGATTATTTCGTTGCGTATGTTGGGCGAAGAAAACAAGCCAAAATCTAGGCTTTGCTACTTTAAGACCTTTTTAACAGACTTCCCAAAAGGAGGAGGTTCTCAATTCGTCGGAACCTTTTTTTTTATGTATGTTCCCCGATTACTCGAAGATGGCTGGACCGATTTGGATTTTTTTTTTCTTTGAAAGGGTATGCTTCCCAGGTGGTCCCATCGTCATCAAGTCAGAATCTGATGATGGGATCCTGGAGAAATAGAGAGAACTCTTAAAATTTTATAGGCACACTTGAAGTGATTTGGGTAGTTTTTGGAAGAGTACTTTTTCGGAGTGGTCCTATTTCAATTTGGTGAAGATTTGATGAAGAACATCGGAGATAGGCAACGGAACTCCTCAATAAACGATAGCAAATGGACTAGAATTGCTGAAATCTCATGTCTGTCTATTGTTTACACCAGTTCATAACATAACATCACGCCGGGACGCTGTGAAGGGGTAAGCACATGTGAACCACTAAAAAGTGAAAAATAAAAACTTAAAAAAAAAACAAGCGACTTCCAAAAAAACACCACAAAGTGAAAAATAACTTTGATTTCGGAAGGCGGTGACAAAAAATTAAAATACATATCCAAAGTCACCGTCTTCCGAAATTAAAATTATTTTTCACTTTGTAGTGTTTTTTTGGAAGTTGGTTGTTTTTTTGTTATTTGAGTCACAGACAGTCCACTACGGGATATCCCGTCGTCTATTAGGCAGACTCATTGAGTCTGATAACAATAGCAAAGTAATTTGGTTAATTACTTGACAGTTTAATTGCATAACACATTAACAGTAGAAATGGCTTTCATTTAAACAGTTCAACAAAATTCACTTTGTTGTTTACGTTGTCCACAACGTAAACAACAAAGTGAATTTTGTGTGTGCAGATTTTTTTTTCCAACAAATGAAGCTATATCGATACGCAATAAGAGTGCTGGAGCTGCTCATGTGCTTCTAAATTGCCTCGTGGTTGCCACATGCAGGACAAAGTATTTTGGTAACCCAGGTCTCTTCTGTCATATAGTCAGTAACACCAAGGCGTTGCTGGCCCTCCTTGAGGAGCTGGGATGGATATAATAATTATGGATTATCCCGCCCGTACGCAAAATAGACGCCTTGACTTGAAATTGCGGACCGGCCCGTCTTGCCAATAGACAATAGTCTAAAATTCTAAATCATAGAGCGTACTCCTGTATTGTCAGTCAGTAAGACCACTGGTGGCCCAGTGGCAACACCTGCTACTTACGCGTCGCGTTGTTGCAGGCACTTTACTTAGTGTTAATTATTCCATCGCCACTGCTAGACGGTGAAGAAAAGCATCGTGAGGACACAGTTTTGCCTTAAAAAGTGAGTCTCTGCGTGCAGGATGGGGAAATTTTGTACAGGACCGAAATTAAATTTTAAATTCATAGTACCTACCGTTCACTCTCTATGCATATCATGAAGCCTTGGTGCATGCATTTACCGAGATTGCAGTTTATAGTTATAAAATTCCCGATAGCAATTATTAGCAATTTTATGGAGGGAGAGATGAGAGAGAGAGAGATAGAGATAGAGATAGAGATAGAGATGACAGAGAGAGGGAAAGAAGACATCTTTTTCATGAGATATTGTCTTTGGATGTCAACAAACAATTTGCAGTTTTAAGTCCTGGTGCTTAATGTGGCGTTATGTTGACACTAAAAATGGCTACTTAAACTGATTGAACACTGAGGTACCTATGAAATTATGTGCACTGTAAAATATTTCCACATGTCCGTGCGGTTTTGTCAGCTGAGTGATATAAGCTACATAATGGAGTTTGTTGAAATAAATTACCTGAATTTCAGTAGATGAGGTGTATGAACGGGTAAAAATAATTACAATCTCTATGATAAAATGTAATAGTATAATAAAGCGTGGGTGTCCTCGTGCCACGTGCTCGTTATAAGAAGAATAAACACTGTTTTTCTGGAATTACACGAGTGGTCGAGTGGTCACTTCGTGCGAGTCCGTCTTTAGAAAATATATATTTTGTTATACAAGGTGTAATTTTAATCACCGTTAACCTCATAAGGGGTCATTGTACTGATCATTATGAACAACTTTTACTATGGGCTCAAACCTGAAATCGCGAAAATAAAATCAGCTGTTCCCTACGTTTATGTTCTCATAACTCGTCAAAATGTAAGGAACAGCTGATTTTATTTTCGCGACTACAGGTTTGAGCCCGTAGTAAAAGTTTGTCCATAATTATGAGTACAATGACCCCTTATGAGGTTAACGGTGATTAAAATTACAGCCTCTATAAATTTTCTGAAGACGACCCGTACGAAGTTAATTTATTTGTGGGCGAATCGACAATTCCAGAAATACGTATTTGGCAACTGGCACTTTTTGAATAAAACGTTAAGGATATAACAATTACATAACGATTCGCCCGATTCTGGCAAGTAAATACGTGCGAATCGACTAATAATCCCATTTTTTTTGTCAAACAAAGCTACTAAGACTCCCTAAAAACAGCTAATGTTCCACCATTAATATAAAATGTAAATTAAGAAATTTTCCCGTTAAAATTATACGGGACTGTGTTTATAAGAATTATCATTCATGACAGGATTTGATCCGACAATAGAACTTTCTTAAAGAATAAAACCGCTTGAATGTCTTCTGTTTACTAAGCGTTATGGAATCAATGATCTTTCTAATTAAATTCTCTCAAGCTTCGCGTAAAATTCCTGGTTTCTATGATAGCAGTATTTTTCATTCTTTTCTTGTTAGAGTTAAGAAAATGTTCATTTTGAGTACCTAGGTGTTAAAAGGAGCTAGCTCATAAACATTTTTACTACATTTTCTGTTTAGTTCAAAAAGTTATAAAAGTGGGCACTTTTTTAGACACAATAATACGAAACTAAACACCTTAGATATTTAAGAAAATTAAAGTTTCAACACCAAAGTTAACAAGAATTAAAAAGTAAAAGATTATCTGTCCATCTATAAATAGGTATGTACTATGAGACACACCCATCGAAAGAATGACATACCTACTCACTTATATTATTTATTGGCATCTCTAGAAGTTGTAGTTCATTAGCATAATTCCATAACTTGCTTTATACAGCATGCTTGAAACCCCGGGAAGCGAAGTGCCCAGTTACGAAACGACTTCAATGACTTCCCGTACACAAAGCGTGGGATGTACCTTACCGACTTCGTAAATATGAGTACAAGAATACCGTTTACTTTATTTCCGTGAAGTACTCTTGACAAATCTCCGTGGAATAGACACACGCATAAAATCCTGCTTGTTATCCCCGAAAGGTTAGGGGAAGGTATATTATATATATATATATATATATACACCGTGACATTTTAGTCGTCTTACAACGGCGGCCCACTTCATGTATCCTTTGCCTACTAATCATTTATAAAAAAAAAAAAAATTCTGGACATATGAAAAGTAATTTAAAAAAATATAATTCACTAAGATGCATGATGTAGTTTTGATTACCCTGTTATGGAGATGGAATGAATGATAAAATGTGATGTTATTATGGTAGGTAGGGAGAAATCATCTACCGTTTGATACGTAAACATTATTAACAGGGAGGGTGTTTCATAATTCTAAAGCATTATTTATTTTGCTTAGTACCTATTATCTTAATTAATGGTAACAATTTTTTAATCGCGCCTGTAGGTATTTCATGTCGGATGCATTGAGTGGACCACCTTTGTAAGACGACTAAAATATCACGGTGTATAGTGCATCCACATATTGCCAGTTTTGTTTAAGTCTCATGTTTATGCGGCGAGCCTACTGCCGTCAAACGGTCACAAATCCAGACCGGGCTTTTACTGAGAAATTTTTAATAATTCTCGACCTGGGACTCGAAACGAGGACCTCATGCTTAGTAGTAACTTTAGCGATCACTAGACAAACGAAAACATATCATCATAACTCAACATCTTGCTTAAATCAAGTACCATCATGAAGACATTGCGTGGTCTTATAGAAAATTAACCGGCAGCAGTGAAATCGCAGAAAATTAAGACCCAGTGAAATCGGCCCAGGTTTACAAGTTGTAGGTCGTGGGTTCGAACCCAAGCAGCCGCTTGACTTTGTACAATTTATTCCATCACCTTTGCTCTCAAAACGGTCAAGGAAAACATCGTAAAAAAGCATATCCTAGAACCAAAAATTCGAAGACATGTGACATCTAACAACCCGCACTGGGCCCGCGTGGTGACTTATGGCCCACTCCCACTCACAGTGTGCCAGCAGTGGGAACATTCTCAACAAACGAACCATCGCACAGTATTAATTTCGCATCAACTCCTCAAAACAATGTGATAAAGTCATCACAGTAAGATATAACACCCATTACATAATTTCACACCACTGTTCAATTGTTTACAGCCACTGACGTGTCTGCTCATCTGATATGCTAATATACGTAACCACGTTCATCTCAACAGACCTATCCATTTCCTTTCAATATCGTACCATGCTCGAAAACAGTCCTTTAATTGAATGTATCCTCATAAAGGCTTAAATTATGCAGACAGAATACAAGCAGCAAAGCACTCTATTTGACTTCAATAAGGTTGATTTTTGGTTCGATTTGTCTTGTTTCGTATGTGCAGTTCGGTAGGAGTGTAATGTGAAGATGAAGGGGTCATAGCTGTCAGGGGTACGTCATTCAGTCATTGACACTAAGACTTATTTTATATATTGAATACAATCGAGGAGGAATTGTAAATTGCGATGGAAGAGCTTTTCGCTGTATTTTGAATACAATCCGGTTTTGAACTTTGAACTCCCATAAAAGGTACTTAACACGTACGTAGATTGACTTGCTGATAAAAATAACTTTGAGGAAGTTTTTAATACTTAATGGTCTTGAAATCATGATTCATCGGTAAGCTTCTTTCTTTGTTTTCGAAGAATTTACGCTTTAAATGTTCGTTGTTTAAATGCAGTCTGATACTGAGTGAAAACAGACTGAAGCAAGACTTAAATGAAGCCCTGAATTTCCAATTTATTACGTGTTCCAGTCGAACAACGTCCAAATCGAACTGATTACACATGTATGCAGCGTAACAGGACGTCCGGATGTAAATCGCTCACAGCTGTCCCAGGACAGATTACCTTTGAAGTTGATAAGACTCCATAGAGAGGTCACGTTCAAGGGAGCGAGTGACTTGTGGCACTCGAGCTGAAGAGTACCCGCCGGGTCAATGGGGACTTCCTCCGAGACACAATCGAGGGCCGTTCAAATAACTGTTCCATTCCAACGACGACGTAAACACGCCCCTGGGTTAACACAGTAATAATACTCATTATTATGGAGTATCGGAAATATTGCTCATGTTATTTACGATTATTGAGTGTCATAAATGGACTACTTTACGACACATGTCGACGATGTCTCGAACGTTTATTGATTATGACACCCGACGGATAACATTTTACGCGCTACGTTCAAAGTATTTACGTAGTCAGCCCCTTGCAGTGCTAATATTTATCTCAGCTTTCAGAACTTACTTGTGCAAACAGAACAAAGCATTGCCAACAAAGTGTTGCCCACGAATGTGCAGCGCAACATGTGAATCACGGTCAACCGTCACACGAGTGGAGCAACAAGTCTCCCTCTATTCAAAAATAAAGACGCCGCGCTCTGGAATCTCTCAATGGAGTACAATTAAGATTCTCCACGACTGCTGAGTGCCTTCATGCATACAGAGTACCTACACGGGACCGCCTGCGAAACACAACTGTTTCACAATCGAAATAAATCTCACTTCACACAGCATTGAGCGCCACCACAGTATTTTTTAAATAAAAATAAACTTTGCCCTATCGTCATAAACGATTTTAGACCCAATCCTAAAAGTAGTATGACCCAAATTTCAATAAACATTGTTGGGTCCTAAACGTTTAACGCTTCTCACGTTACCGACTTATCGATGCGAAAATGTCATATCGACTTTTGGGGATGCCTTTCTAAATCGAGCTCTAATGCTTTGGGAAGAGTGTCAATGTGGCGAAGTGTGATCGAAATATGCAAGATGAACTCTATTAACCAGACAAACAGATCTTGTTTCAATGTCACGTCCTCATTCTCAATTCTTGATTATTATTTATGTCAAACGCGTCAAAAGAATTTTAATTTAGACAAACTTAACAACGATCTAAATCGTGGGACATTTTTGTATCTTCCTGATCTCAAAGTCTAACAAATCTAGAAGTTTCACTACTTCGGCATTCAATTAAAATTCTTGTGTATTTTTGTTTCTTGGAAAGGTCAAACGTTTTTTTACATGCTTATCGTTGAAATAAGATTATATAAAAGGGGCTACACAGTAAAGGAAAAAAAATCTGAAAAGATTTTTTCATCCCGAAGACACGCAAAAGGGATCTACAAACGCGATTAATCACCCATTCAAAGGGTTGTGAGAAATATGACATAATGAATACGAGGAGTGATTTATTTGTAACGAATTTACATCAGAAGAGCTTTACTTTTTAATATAAGTCGTGGTGCTCGACGACAATAGCCGAGGAGTCTCCAGTAGCGTCCAAAGTTTCAAACAGACTCATACCACGAACCGTCGCGACGTCGTTGCATCTGACACCAAACTATTCTTACTGTTTTCTTTCTTTTCACTTAAGTATTCTGCGAAGTTTCATTTCGCGCTGAAATCCGGACTCTACTACGATTGTCCGCTTCCGTTTATCCGCTGACATTGATACATTCCGTGGCAGTTTCGGAGTGGGGTTTTGAGTCCTGGAACAATGCGCGCGATGTATGACTAGCGGTTGTAAATAATCGTTTCTTGATCTGTGGTTTGAACAATGGCTTGACGCAAGTGGTAACCAAGAGGCGGAACAATCGACGATTAAAATTGTTTATAAAACGCAGTTCGATATGCTGGTAGTTATCGCGCAAGGAAAATGTGCATGAACTACTTCTCAATTGTTTTCGGTCGCCATTGGGAGCGTTTTTTTTTTATCGCGGTGTTTGATAAGCTGTCGCGAAATGGTTTTTTGACACCAAAAACTAGGTTGGTTCATTCACAGAATAATCTGCCTAGACTTTTCCCAACTATGTCGGGGCCAGTAGAGTCTAGTTCAGCAGAATACCAGTATTTTACATGGAGCGACTGCCTATCTGACCTCCAACTCAGTTGCTGGGTAACACTGGTTATCAGACTCTTGGGCTTCTGACGACTCGTAACGACTGTCAAAGATCTACGAATTACAACCGGGACCAGAGGTTTTTTTTGGGGTAGGAAATTATCTAATAACTTCTCCCGCTCTGGGTGAAGCGGGAGGGCGTGACAGACTTGTACTGACTAAAACCCACCCGTGTTCCTTCAGTTGCCTGTGTGCCAGAGGCCACGGTACCTCTTTCGAAGAACCCGCACCCCTGGCAGGCATCGGCCCTTGCGGACCCCACCAGTTCGTGCTGACATCTCTTTGAGGCGCGCGTGGAAGACAACGCGTTGGCGATCCGGGCTTGGTCCTTACTCTTCGCGAGCATTACTGCTTCGCAGAAGGAGGTGACTGCTACCCATGTACTCTCGCTCCGAACCATGGCCTGGACCAGGGCCGGACGCGAGAGATCGCCGCCGCCGATCGCCTCCACAAGGACACGGCGGTGCTCCACCCAAGCTGGGCAGACCTCCACCGTATGCTCCACCGTGTCCTGAGGGCGGTCTACGCAGAGTAAACACCCGGGCGTTTACTCCCGCCTTATCCTAAACAGGACCAACGGCTTAAACTGCTTTCAGAGGCACGGAAGGATCACGATATACAATGAATGAATGAATGAATGAATGAATGAATGAATGAATGGATGAATGGTCACCCGCCAGGCGTAGCTTAGCCTTCGAACTTCTTAACCTTTTGAAGTTAAATAATATGCTTGACGTGTGATCTGCTGCCTGTAGAAGTATGAAGACAAGCTTGAAAACAGTTTAAATTGATCGTTCAAATTATTATTATGTTGTTCAGTATATTTATGTGGCAGTTGCCCAATAATACAAGTAGGTTCTCAACAGCGCTAAAAATATTTATAATCTTATCCAGATGTCTTGTTTAGCTATTAATGCTAAACTTTATAATATTTTATGATGTAACCAAATTAGAATTTCCTGTAGACTTAAAGAAAACGCATCATAGTTTTATGTGCTTTTATTTAAATTCTGACACGCACTCTTGGCTAATAAATTTTGGACATTCAACAGCTGGCCTAAGTTTATTATATTTTATTTCTAAATTGACTCATGATAAGAATTATTTCTAGATTATTTGTAGCGTTGGTGGCCCAGTGCTAACGGCCGTCACTTACAAGTTACAGTAGAGTACAGGTACTTTACTTTGTGTAAATTATTTCGTCACCACAGCTCGTTTTGCGGTGAAGGAAAACATCGTGAGGAAACCGGCTTGTCCTAGAACCAAAAATTCCAAGACATGTGACATCTACCAACCCGTACTGGGCTCGCGTGGTGGATTACGGCCCGTTCCCTCTCACAGAGAGGAGGCCTGTCTCCCAGCAGTGCGAACATAATAGGCTAATTATGCCAAGTACTTACTACAAGTACGTACTTACGATTCTTTCTGGATTTATTTTGTAATTCGGATGGTGTAAATAATAAAGAGTATATTATTTTTATTATATGTATTTTGTTCGCAGAATTATGACTGAAATGCTTTAGGTTTCGACGTGTCTATTTGTTGGAATAAATGAGTAAATATTTGTCAGATTTTTATTTCAATAAGGCTAGGAACAAATTGTGCGGAAAAACACAGCGTAATTAAACAATTGTACCGGACTGGAGACGAACGCTTTGCTCCCATATATATGGATATTTCAGAACACATTTTTAGTCGACGTTCACACGGACGTAATGTTTATTATGTTCAATTCAACACCGACAGTTGAAAATCCAATGCGCTATGAACCCCGACGCAATATTTTTACGTCCAAATGAACGTCGCAATGAACGTGAAAAATCTGGGCAGAAAAACGCATCGTAACAACCTTAAAGCGATACAGAATAGACTTTTTCTGTTGGCACCACCTACCTATTTTGCAAAATATGAAGAAAAATAAAACCGGACAAGTGCGATTCGGAATCGCCCACCCAGGGTTCCGTACAATTTTGATTTTTTTTTTGATGTTGTGAATTGCGGGGGATATTTTTTATGGTTTAATTGCAAAATTACAGAATTTCAGATTTTCCCCTGTACTAGTAGGTAGTATAAGAAAATATTATTTTCCAAATTTCATAGTTCTAAATCAACGGAAAGTACCCTATAAATTTTTATTATCTTGAGTGTTGAAATATACGTTTTTTGCGGCATAAACGGCTATATCTTTTTTTACGTTCATTCAGAAGTTTGATTTTTTCACAGCTTCAAGAGACTGTCGTTTTAATTTCAACTCGATACGTCCACGCGTTCTCGAGATAAAGGGTCTTGACAGACAGACGGACGGACAACAAAGTGATCCTATAAGGGTTCTGTTTTTTCCTTTTGAGCTACGGAACTCTTAAAACAACTTCACAAAACTATTTAATTCTCCACCGTGTCCCAAAATGAAATTGCATAGACTGCACCACCAAAACAGTAGCGCCAGCATTCTATTATCCAAAACCTTTATGATATGTTTACCTGCGCCTGCGTTATACGAGCTATTAGCATAATACGAGCATCGTCCACCTGTTTAGTTCAAGCTAATTAGCTTGTGAAGTGGGTGGCCCGTGAAATTTATTAATTTTCATTATCCAATAACATTGAATGTGGTCAATGGCGGAGCTCCGCCGGCCCGTCGTACTAATTTCCTATCAATTTTAGTGGCTGCGAATTCGATCGAGCGAAATTATTTAGTAAGCTAGTATTAACTAGGAACGATGTTGTGGAAGGTGATATGTGAATTAACAAATTAACAGGAAGATTGAAGTTGGTGTACAGAATACAATTCTTTTCGCCCAACAAATGTTGAAAAACATCATTCATTGGGCGATTTTTTTTGTTTCAAAATCAAAAGTCATTTATTCAAGCTAGGCTGAGAGTCAGCACTTTGTGAACGTCAAAATTACATAAGACAGTCCCCCAAAACGCTCGCCCTTCACCACTTCCTAGTGCTTTAGCTGGGAAGAAGAAGTGGCGCAACAAACTGTACAGCAGCACAGCTGTCTATTAAGTTGGAAGAACTTGATTCTATACAATAATTGGTAAGTTTTTAACATTCAACAATAAATTAAAATTTAAATAAAAAAAAATTCAAAAACAAAAATGGTTTATACAGTCAAATAAAATAAACAACGATATGAAGTAACTCATATGACCTGTCAGTAGGTAAGCTAATTCTGGTGAAAGAACACAAACGTTTTCTCGACCAACAATTCTTATCGTTTAAGTAGTCGTTAACAGAACAGTATGCCTTAGAACATAGGTTGGATTTTACTTTAGCTTCAAACGCATTAAAATTTAAATCTAGCAAAGAAGAGTTTCAATAGTACCTATTCGGTATCGATGCCTAACACCTGGGTAAAGTCAGCCAATTTAATTTGACCCTGTAGACTCCGACAGATCATGGGCCTTTTTTATACACAATATACTAATGCTACTATGAATAAAAAACTCTCATCTTGCTAATATATATATATTAATAATTGGAAAACTGTTCTGTTTCACAACACATACAACAACGACTAACTCGCCCTAATTTTTTTCATATAAAATTACCTTTGTGCCACACCTAGATTTAACGATACCATAAGTTATTTTTTGGTGTTTGTAGAAAGTAGTGTTTGGCGCTATGGTGACCTAACACACCTTTTTCGTATTGATAGTATGGTTTAGGTGGTAAAAGTTAGTCTCAAATTATAAGGGAAATAGCTATATTGAATCACTATAACACTTAGATACAAGAAATAGTATAAATGGTAAAACGATATAAATTAACTTATTGGTAAAATGTATGGAAAAATGGTAATGATAATGGTTATGAGTACGAGGTGTCTCTAATGAGATCTAAACGCGAACTGGCCCACGATTTGGTGGACGAGCGAATGTGCATTCTTGCGTTCGATGCAATTATGCATTTTCACTGAGCGTTCGATTAAAACCCGAACAGTGTTGCCAAAGTACAATAATACTTTGACAGAATCACCACAGTGGATATTGTAATTGGGAATAAAATAATACATTAAAAAAATCACGACAGTAGTATGAAAAATTTTGTAAACTTCGATAAATCATTTTATTTTAGAAACATTTCTCTTTTTGTAAATTGTGTAACCTTACATTTTCTAAAAATAGGAGTGGACAGGAAAGAAAGTCAATAATACTTCTTAACATGCACAACTTAGTTCTCACTTAACAACCCTTAAAGGGACACCTGACCATGAAACTGAGCTGGAAAGTTTACGGCAGGGAGAGGGTCATAAACTACTTTTTAACTAGACTAAGTAGGGTAATTTTCCTTGTGATAAGGAGAAATTATTTCACGACTTTCCTTTACGTGGCTTTAGTTTGCAAATTATCTATGGTAAGTAAGTGGTGTAACTGAGTTTTTACATAAAATTTCAACTTTTTTTTTATCTGCAGAAATTATGTACCGTAGTGTTTTAACATATTTAAATGTTGTAAAGAAGAAACTATTATCAATAGTTTTCTATTGTATTAGATTAATTTTGTAATATTAACAAATATAGAAAATAAAACATCAATCATATTGTTACAACTACATATATTTAAAAAACTTTGTTAAAATTAGAATGCCAGTCATTCTTTAAAGAACGTAAACTTAAAGGCTCTCGCAGAGTGACACGACGCGACGGTGCGATGTGATTTTGGTAGAAAAAATCCATTAAATTTTCATAAAAATTTTGTTCTACAAGAATCGTGTCGCACCTGTCTGCGGGGAGACTTAACAGAATCGCAAACACAGTTCAACTTTTCGGTTTATTTATTATTTCTAAATTAAGAATTATGTACTTGCCTACTCCATAAGTTTCCTACTTACAAGCTTGCACTGAAGCCTTATCATAAAATCCAACTACTATCTTATTAACAACAGCTAAGCTAGCCACAACTGCAGAATGCACATCGTTCGGATACAATCTGTTCCGGACTCGTCACTAACAAGCCAATTATTTACGTCAAGATATTCTATCCGTTGAGATCCCATCTCAATGGATATAATAAACGATCATGTTACTATGGAATGAACAGATAATACTGTATTTTAGATGAGTGGGTAGGTACAAGTTTGCCAATGTGATTGAAAAATGACCATGAATTAACAAACACCATGTTATAACAAACTGGATTAGGCGGATCACACGACGAAACGAGCCAAATTCTCAGTGCTTTTCCAGCGTTTTTATTAAATTTGTATGAAAATAATCACGCGCGGGAGCGCGTTATCTGCGCCCCGTCGCGTGGTGCGTCTTAGTGTGTGAATCGCCTTAAGTCTTTTACTTATAAGGATATAAGCTCTTATGGAATAGCATAGGTAATATAACCGCACAACGTAACGATACACACCTCACTCTACTCCACATCCTTCACTACAGTACACCACAACACACACCGCTGTACGTCACATCACACCAACCCTCATTACATCTCACACACACCCCTCACACACCACACCAAACTAAATCATATACACCACACTTCTTACCACATGATACAAGACTCCAGATATTAGTTTAAACAATAAAAAATAAAATTATGTTATATTTAAATTACAATCTAATATACGGAAGAGCGGACTCCCCTAACGCAGGCATTGTTTGCCTAAAATGAGGCTCTCAACACAATTCAGTTTATAATTTTTTTGTGAAAATAAATAAATAAAATTAATTTAATTTTTATCTGAGGTACTTTTCTGTCTAGCCTTGGGAGCAGTGATGGCCCAATGAGAACGTCCACTTACGACTTACGGTTAGAACTAAAGCAGGCAATTTACTTGAAATTATTTTATCACCACTGCTCTCAAAACGGTGAAGGAAAACTTCGTGAGGGAACTGGCATGTCCTATATAACCCAGGATTCGAAGACATGTGAAATGTTACCCGCACTGGGGCCGCGTGTTGGATTAAGGCCCACTACCTCTCGAAGAGAGGAGGCCTGTGTCTCATTAATGAGAACATTATTTGCTGATTATGCTGTTTCACGCTTGTTTTTTTTTTTCAGTAGATTTTAACGAAAAAAAAAAAATACTATATAAGAAAAACTATGTCACCTATTCGCTGTTACTTTATCTCGGTTTCAACACGATTACATCTCCAACCCTAGCTAAATTCTTCTTACACGTTTTAATACCTGAACTGCAAGATTTGCGTGCCTCTTCGGAAAAAACATTGTCATAGTTTCTTGTAACTGAGCTCAGTCTTTACTCTCGCATAGTTACATAGTTTTTCTGAGATTTTTCTTCTGGGCTGGCCCCTTTGTTAAGACGAAATAGTCCCACTTTTGGCCTTAAGGCTTTACTTTTAAAATTCCAGTGTATCACAATTTCTTGCCAGTATTCTTTCCCTGTTCCAAATAAAAGAAAAACTACATATAAAAACCGTATTACTATTTCACCTGTTGACTGTTACTTTATCAAGGTTCCGTCGCGATAACAGCGCTAACCCTCGCCGAATCGTTTCCTACACGTTTGAATACCTTATATACAAGTGTAGCTCTTTGGAAAACATTGTTTTTAGTTCCTTGTCTACCGTTCTTTGTAAGAAATGGGATGAAGAGTCGAAAGGGATAAAAAATATGTAGGTATAGGAGATGAACATGTTTGATTATATGTTTATAAACGTACTAAGAAAAGAAGCGAGATGCGATTTTTGCAGAAAAAAATCCATGAAGTTTTCATAGCAATGGTTCCCCGCGTCGCGCCTGTTTGTCATAAGCGTTTCGTACGAATATCAACTTTAAAAACATACGAGTTCCTAAAGTCGATATTCGTAGGATGCGACGGTCACTTAGAAAAGTTAAGTTAAAGGGAAATCTATGAATCTTGCCCTTAAACCTGCGCTGGAGTTCTAACATAGAAATCCACATCTCGAAAAAAAGAAACCCCTAAAGTTCGTAAAATGTACTTATTATGTGTCTCAAAAAGTATGGCCTTTTCTTTAGGATATTGATCTCAAAACATCATACGCATTGCACTATCGTAAATTGATGTAACTTAGCCATAATCGTATTACATAGCAATCCCTGTTTCATGCCTACGGTTAGATATCGATAGATTGAGGAAGCGCGTCCGGAAAGTGTGTGTCCGTTATTTTGATTGCAGTCTGTCTGGTCAAATCCGTTGCTCCAGATATGTCCATCTGTCATTTAGAGTCCAATACCGTTACAATTTCTTTTAGAGGATCGGAGTAAGTCCTGTCTCGTACACCAAAAATCTATCTCGGAGAGAAATCTCATTCAGATAATAATGTCGTATGTTTTAGAGAATTACTTACGTTGACGCCTTGCCTTATCGTAAATGATTCTACTTAATCACTTATTAGGTCACTATAGGAGCAGTGGTGGCCGAGTGGTAACGGCCGCGACTTACAAAGTTGCATGTTATAGGTTCGAACCCGGTCTGGTGTTTAACTTTGTGTAAATTATTTAAGCACCACAGCTCTCAAAACGATGGAGGAAAACATCGTCAGGAAATGACATTTATCAACCCGCAGTAGGCCCCGTGGTGGATTACGGCCCACTCCCTCCCGAAGAGAGGAGGCCTGTAGCCATTCCCAGTCCCAGCAGTGGGAATATTATAGGCTCATTATACACCGTGACATTTTAGTCGTCTTACAAAGATGGTCCACTCAATGTATCCGTCATAACATACCTCTAGGCGCAATTAAAACATTGTTACCATTAATTAAGATAATAGATACAAAGAAAAATAATGAATGCTTTAGAATTATGAAACACCCTCCCTGTTAATAATGTTTACGTATCAAACGGTAAAAGATATCTACCTACCTACCATTACATTCCATCATTAATTCCATCTCCATAACAGGGTGTTTCAAACTACGTCATGCGTCTTAGTGATATTTTCATGTTTTTGATTATGCAAATGTAAAAAAAAAAATGTTTTTTAAGAATGGTAGTAGACAGCAGTCATTGGGTTCATGAAGTGGGCTGCCGTTGTAAGACGACTAAAATGTCACGGTGTATAAGGTCACACTACTATGAAGGAGTGAGTTTATGTGTTAAACACATAAACTCACTGTGAGAAGCCTGTAACATACCCTTGTTGAGTTTGGGTTTACATAGAAAGTAAGGAATGTAGTTTCAATTTTCACAAACAGATGAGAGTTAAGCCACAGACATTATCTCCGGTTTATCAAAACAAATGGCTATATGAAGGCTTCAGCTATCAAAAAGAGTACTATAAACTAAAAAATATACAAAGTCAATGTAGTCAAAAATATACTGAAAAATACGTTTTATCTGGCGTAGATAGGACAATTTCATCATGTGCTGAAACAGGTTTTTCAGCACTTTCGGAGAGTGTTTTGTATTTAGTTGGAGTATTTGGTACAGTTTTTTTTTAAAGTTATTTAAAAAAACGTTTGTAAAATTGTTTTCATACGGTGAAAGAATTTCAAAAGTAACCGATACTTAAATATGGTTTCTGAGTTTTCACTAGAAGTGTATTAAAAAAACAAGATGGCGACGTTTGTTCCGATGTCGACCAAGCACCGAATTAACCTTGTAGCGCTATACACAAGTATAGAAACGATTACTATTACGTCCAAATCCAATTTTCACTCATAGAGTCTGCGAACAGCGTAAAACATTGTATGTTACAAAACTAATTTGTATACCTACTAATAATAAAAAGAGTTTGTTTGTTTGAACGCGCTAAACTCTGGAACTTCCGTTCGGATTTGAAAAATTATTTTTGCATTTGATAACCCAATTCTTGAGAAAGATTATAAGCTATTTAACATCACGCTACAACCCTTTGGAACCGAGAAAAAAGAAAAAAGTCAGAAATAATGCGGCGCAGTGGGTGCCGAAATTGACGCAGATGAAGTCGTGGGTAGAAGCTAGTTATTAATATAATAACAAAATTCTGAAAAGCGTGTATTACTTATTTATATTTCTTGACGTTACACAGCTATAAACATGTCTCCTTTAACACTTTCGTTTAATATTTGATTGAAGCTGATTATACTCTGTGTTGCGTGAAAATTATATTAGATTTGCTTTGATACGTATATTAAATTGTGAGTGACTGTTACATCGAACTAACATGATTTGTTATATCGATAAGTTAATGCTCTTTCCTTATATAATGTATTTTTTTATGAAACATCGTGAATTTTGTTATTAGTTGATTTAACACGATTGTGCCGCGTTAAAGAAATAGTTTTTGTTTGTACTTATTTAAGAATTCGTTTGCTTAAACATAGTTTGTGATTTATTATGTTAATTTTCGATTAGTGGAAATGTTTGCCGACAAATAAGGTAAAAAATATACACCGTGACGTTTTAGTCGTCTTATAAAGGTGGTCCACTCAATGTATACGACATAAAATACCTACAGGCGCTATTAAAACATTGTTACCATTAATTAATATAATAGGTACAAAGAAAAATAAATAATGCTTTAAAATAATTAAACACCCTCCCTGTTAATAATGTTTACGTATCAAACTGTATAAGAAATCTAGCTACCTACCATTACATTCCATCATTAATTCCATCTCCATAACAGGGTGTTTCAAACTACGTCATGCGTCTTAGTGAATGATATTTTAATTTTTTTAAATTATGCAAATGTTCAAAAATATATATTTAAAAATAAATAAATGATAGGTAGACATTGGATACATGAAGTGGGCTACCGTTGTAAGACGACTAAAAATGTCACGGTATATATTGTATATTTCTGGGATATTTATAGGTTATCTTGATATTAGTAAGGGTTTTCTTGTACAAAACTTAGGACACCTTCAGTAGAAACTGGACATATACTATCATCCCATCTGCATAGAATGTTTAAAAAGACCAATTACTTTAAAGTTGTCTTGTATTTAGTATCTTTTAAACTTGACTCAGCAAATGGCAATATACTTAAGTAGGCAGCTACTCGTAGAATGTGTGCCACTGTTCGATTGACTCAAGTTAGTTCCACAGAATAGATAGCTACAGAAGGTCAACTTAAAAAAAATACAGCGAAAACCGGCGCACCCACACAGACACGCGTATTAACGGAGATCTCAATTAAATGACATTACAGTCACGGTCGTCATAACATACGCACTGGCCAAACGAAGCTTAAGCTATGCTTGCCACGGTCGATTCGTGGATGGGGGACTGTCAATTATAGGTGTATCGAGACCTCTCCGTGCCTCGGATAAATTGTTGGTCCTGGCTGTCATTCGTACATCTTTGATAGTCGTCGACGGGTAATCAGAAGCACAAAATAATCCGTCTTACCAAGGAGTATCGTGTTACCCAGCATCTGAACTGTGGAAGTCAGATAGGCAGCTGCTCCATGTAAAAATGGCAGTCACGGTCGCGGCTCAGTGATAACATAGGCACTGGCCGGACGAACCTTAGGTTATGCTTGCCGCAGTCGGTTCGTAGATGGGGGACCGTCTGTTATCGGTATATCGAGACCTCTGTGCCTAGGAAAGCACGATAAACTGTTGGTCCAGGCCGGCCGGTTCGTAGATCTTGAACATTCGTCGACGGATAGTCAGAAGCACAAAATTATTCGCCTTACCAAGGGGTATCGTGTTACCCAGCAACTGAACTGTGGAGGTCAGATAGGCAGCCGCTCCATCTAAAATACTTGTATTCAGCTGCATCCGGTTATACTAAAAGGCTATCCCATAAATAGATTAATTGGCAGTCGCGCCATGCACTCGTTGCACGTGAGGCATGTTTATGTGTACGAGCATGGTCCTTCGTTGTTTAGAGTGAACCTTCTGTACCTATCTATTCTGTGTTCATTCTTTTCTCGGTTCACGCACGATAAAATCAAATTAGCTGAGTTAATTGTTTCCTCCTACGGTTTATATTGTTACAGCCACAATAGACACGCGCTTGTTCTGCAATATCGAAGGACGGAGACTTCTTGGAACCCCATGTAACATGATTAGTAATGGATATCCGACAGTTGTTAATGATGGTGTGTTTCTTTTATCGGGTCGAAGTTTGCTTTGATTAAAGTAAAATTATTTACCTAGATCACGAGCAATAGATTCCGTCATGCGGTTACAAATGTAATAAGGTTTTTTACAGCGTGTTAAGCTGTATCCCCGATGAGATTTTCACTTACTGTCATTCCTTAATTATTCCCTTCAGGAGACGAATTTTCCAAAAAAAAAATCCATATTGCTCATTTGGTTTGTATGGGAAACTCTTGTGCAAAATCAGCGGCTTGGGCTGTGTCAGTTAATTAATGAATTTAAGATTGTTATTATGAAGATGTCTCGATTACCCTTCTTTTAGGTTGTTATAACACCCAAGAAAAATCACAAGGTAATTTTAAGTTAGCATTGCAAGTCAAAAGAAGCACAAAAGACAGAATGTTCTTGCTTAAACATTTGCTTCTGCTACTTTTAGCTTGGAGCCAGGCAAATACCGAAAGCGCACGCAAACAAGAGTTTACAAACAAATAGAAACCCTGCTTGTCTTTACACAGACGTAGCAAAAAATGACTGCATCTCGTAGTTGTAAATACAATAAAATCATAAAACCACCTATATGAGGTAAAATACGAAAACACGTTAAAATTTTCCTTTGAAAACTGAGTAACTGTAGTTCCTAAGCTCATCATCTGCAGTATCAAATCATCTAAATTGAACCAAATAATCATACTTACCTAATAGGGTATTTATTACACTCATTTTTGAAAACGATTCTAGAGTGCTAATAAATCACTAAAACAACACAACATTTTTATTTAATCGATTAGTGCCATAAAAATGCATTTAAATTCTAAATTATCAAATTTCGCTCGTAATTTGACGAAAACGCTGGACGCAGTGGACGCCATATTGCTCTGTGGGTATGACGTCAGTTCAAATGCGCTGATATTTTATAAGACGATTGTTTATCATTTAAAAATGAGTTATTTTTCTACTTATCGCTGGTTTGGTGTTCCTGAATGCAAAACATTATTTAAATAAAAATTACTTTGGTTACGTAAATAATAAAAGTACAAAGTTGCTTAGTTGAAATGCCGTATGACGTAATAACATGGCGGCTACTCTTTCATGGTGTTCAAAAACAGATTAAAAAACTGAAATCTTTAAATTGTATTTTAAAATTCATTTTGTTATTTCATTACCTAAAACTAACATTTTCCGACTGCATTTCGCCTAAGCTATAATATATTTTTAGATATTTTCTCCTACAGTGTAAAATACTCTATGGGAAACTCTTCAGTCGAATAAAACTCATCATCAATCAGTCTCTCGCCCTTATCCCAATTTATTTGTGGTCTGTGCAACATATCAATTTTCTGCCATACTTCTCTATTACTCTTCTTCTCGCTAGTCACCTCTTTTTTAGCCATATCATGTTAAACTCGGTCCATTCATCGTTTATTTGATCTTCTCGTACTCTCATAGCCATCCACATAATCTGCCCAGCCTTTCCCAATGAAGTTTTGTTCGGCTTCCAATCAAACCGGATGCAGCTGAATACCAGTATTTTACATGGAGCGAATGTCTGTCTGACCTCCACAACCCAGTAACTGTAATACGATGTAATACGATGTAATACGATGTAGTAATACGATGAAATCCCGACTGGTTGTCAGACTTTCGAGCTTCTGACGACACGTAACGTGCTTTCCGAGGCATGGAGGGGTACGCTTGGTATGTAAATACGGTACACTCCTCCACTGACCAACCGCGACAGGCGTAGCTTAACCTGATTGATCGACCCGTGTAGCTGTTATTACCTACCCACAAGCTCCTAATAGCCATCCACATTCATACTCAAAACTTTCCTCGCGAGAAGAAAACTAACCTTACCTTTTCACGACTCATCCAATACTTTTTTACCACTGTTATAAAGACACACACTAAGACGTAAATTGACGCTTCCAGACACTCCAGTTAAGTGCCACATGGCCATTAAATGGCCCGGGTGCCACTAGTGTCCAATTTAAATGTTCTATACGAAACCTTAATGAGATAGGTCACGTACTCGTGTTGCTTGACTAGCTAGCAATTGTTATCAAGGATTTCTTAGAAGTTGTTGACAGAGTACTTGTGCGGTTCAGACATGGAGGAGTTAGTTATTGGAGTAATCAAGTGTTAGTCAGTTTTAATTCAGAAAGCAGATTAAGACGGCTCTGATGGCCGATTCCTATAATTTACGGATCGTTTTTGGTTAAAGTTAAGATGTATCTTTACTAATAATGAAGCAAATACTGGCATGGCATGGGTTGTCATGATGTTATGTTATTCGAAGCTTAATAGGACATTCCTAATATGTTGATAATGTAATTTCTCGTCTTCTGTTTGTCCTTTTGTGTCCTGTGCCATCGTTTACCCTCTTGAAAGCTATGATTGAACCGTTGATGAGAATATCGAAACGACATTCGATCAGTGAATATTGTTTAATCGGAGTCTCCTCGTCATCGCGGTAGTAGACATTAACAATATTTATTCCTCATCACTGCCCTTGTCTCATGTTACTTTTGCCGCCCTCCTCACTATCTCTGTGAATAGGATGGATGCAGTTTGAGCACTCCCAATGACTCTCTACTCTGTGTCCGGTGTTCAGACCAATATGTAGTGTATACACATGTGTAATGTTATGTTTACTATTTAGTATTAGAGTATTCGTTTAGAATTACGTTGCTCTGTTGGATGTGTTTCTAATTAATTCTCTTTTGTTAGTTTTAAAGGAGTTTTGAATGATTCCTCTCTAGGATGAAGATTTCTTCTATCATAAGCAGGATGAAGCTTTTAGGCAGTTAATTGGACAAACTATGGGAAGATGTCTAGAGGATTCTTCTTCCTTTTAAATCTACTAATACGTGTTAATAATGACAAACTGCGATACGTATCCAACCCCTTAGTTAATGTCCCTTGGCTGTGATCAGTCTTGTAGCTTGTCTTGTGTATTTCGAACCTTCTCGTTTTCGAAGTAGTATACCATTTTAGTATTTATTCATCACCATCTTCCTATCCTAGTCCCAAGTTACTTAGGGTCGACCCAATACGTTTATATGTAGTTACTTAACATAACATATCATCACGCCTGGTTTTCTCGAAGTGTGGGGCAGAGGTGTATCTATAATACACCCACATTTCGCCAGTTATGTTAAGTCCAATGTAATATAAACAAACGACATATCCCCCCCAGTGGGGTTCCCGCATTGTCGTTGCGGGGGGGCTCAGTAACCGTGGTCACCCTCCCACGGTGAAGCGAAGAGGAACCCCAAGGTGGGGCCGCTCGTCAGGGCTTGTGCCTCCAAGCCAACGACGTAGCGGCCAAAAAGTAGGTTGCGGTGAGGTGCATCGCAACTGAGGCGGGCCGCGATGTCGAATGGGAGGCATCGCGGCTGAGGGTTACAGGCTGCGGCGGAGGAGGAGTGCCGGTACTTCTGAGTAGCGCTCTTCCCTTCCGTAGCCTGGACGGGGCCGCCACTGTTTGATGGCGGACGCGGTGGGGCCGCAGGGGAAGAGGAGTGTTGGTATAGCGTTGGCCGCTCTCCCTATCCCCTGCGGCCGAGAAGTGGTTGGCGGCGGGGCCACTGTACTGACCCGTCGCAGGAGGACGTCAGCAGCAGCTGGTGGGGCCCGCAAGGGCCGATGCCTGCTAGGGGTGCGGGTTGTTCGAAAGAGATACCGCGGCCCCTGGCATACGGGCAGCTGAAGGAACATGGGTGGGTTTTAGTCAGTAAAAGTCTGACACGCCCTCCTGTTCCAACCAGAGCGGGAGAAGTCATTTGATGATTTCCCACCCACAAAAAAAAAAAAAAAAACAAACGACATATTATTTAAAAAAAAAAATATGTGGCGACCCTATTGCCATCAACCGGCCACAAATCCAGACTCTAGAGAATATTCAGATAGAAAAACCCTATAACACTTTACCCGACCTGGGAATCGAACCCAGACCTCATGCTCAGCAGTTGCGCTGGCGACCACTAGACCAACGAGGCAGTACATAATATGTCTATATAAAAAGTAATACTTGCGAGGTACTCATTATTTTGTACTTTTACCTAGTAAATGATAACACACAATATTAATAAGACAAAAACTCTGGAATAAAAAGAACTAAAATGTAATAAAACTAAAACTACAAGACTTTCCAATACTTATTGCAATTTTGCACGCATAGGTACTTAAAACTAAAAAATAAACAATGTAAATTGAAATAAAATGAAATCATAATGTAAACAAAGTATAGCTTCTAAAATAGAGTATGAAAAGGTTAAAGTTTTCAAAATATGATATGATAATGAAAAAGAGAATAAAATTTCACAACAATGTTGAAGGTTTCCCCCCACGCACCTTTCATAAAAATAGACACTGAATGGGTGCGTACATACGTAAAGGTTCCCATACAAATTTACCTATTCATTCATTCTCGCAAATGATTGAATGAGTTTCGTCCTATTAGGACGTCACAATGACCCAGTAAAAGCTGTTATTATAATCAAAATCAATGAACCAGAGAAAATATGAAGCTTGAAGTTCATTATGTTTGGGAGTAGTAAGTAAATATCCATAAAGCGGTATTCTGAGGTAAACGTTAAAGTAGGGTGGCAGCATTTTATCACCTCGTTTATGAGGCTACGGGGGACACTGAACAGTATAAGATCCGTTTCGCCAACTGCGGCTAGTGATGTATTTGTGTCGATAAATAACTATGTACAATTCGTTTTGCGGGTCAATCGTAATTTGAAGTCCTTGGTATGCTGGGAATTTTTCCGTCGATAAAATTGTGATTATGTACGGGAAATTCATTGATTAGACTAGACTACCTATATGTAGGTTTAATAGATTTGCTCTTTATCATAATTGTAGGATCTAAAATGATGATGCACTAAAAACTTTACGTAGGTACATAAAAACAACAAATGTTTGGTTCATTCAAAAAATTGAAGCGCTTGGGTCGATGATTTTTTATTCGTAAATTATTCATAATATTCACATGCTGCACTACAAAAAAACAAGGGTTAAACGATAATCTGCAAGCGGTAACGCTACCTGACAGTAGGTATACGACCCTCACATTGACATCACAATAGAGTGAGTTGCGTTCGACGTTTGATTGACGGCCGAACTGGGCAAACTTTCGGTTAGCACCCGCATTGCGATATGTAATCAGCATTATCCCGTATTAAGCGTTTCCGCAGTCGAGTTAATGCAGTAATTACTGCGATGGTATGTGTAGGTGATTCGCGCGCAAACTGTAATTAGTCTGCCATTAAACCGCATAGTCGTGATTTGATTAATGGCGTTGGGGACGACCGTGCGTCAGATTCCGCACGCCGAGAGTAATCCGTTGTTTTTCGGCAATCGATAAAACTGGGCACATTCGCGCATCACTAATTTTGTTTGTGCTCTATTTGAAGACGTTCAAGTCATAGAAATAATGATAATGGTAGTAGTTAGTAGAATTGTTTTTGACTGAGATAAACTCATTTAGGGCAGGTAAATCGTAATTTTAGGCACAAAGTTGTCTCGACATTGTAAATGTTCTTAGTTTCATTTTACATCGTTTCTTATCTTCGTCTTTACCGTGGGTATTAAGGCCCGTTTTAATAATCCGCCCTCATGTTACAGACTGATCTTGAGGAAAGTACACTTGCTGTAGTACCTACTGAGATGTTGGTTCGATTTAGACATGAATGGTATCAAGAATTTTATCAATGACACGAGAATTGTATCAAGTTAATACCTAAGAAGTTGAGGTGTCGTTGAGATTCCTGAGAATTCGATTTCAAACTATGTATGTTAATTTGTCTAACATAGAAGGATTTTTTGTCACACAAACAGACCCCTTCTTTGTTCTATTGACTAGCTTTTGCTCGCGGTTTCGCCCTCGTGGATGGCGGAATTTTTCCCACAGGGACGTAATACCGGGGTAAAAAGTATCGTATGTGTTAATCAAGTTTATAAACTATCTGTGTGCCAAATTTCATCCAAATCCGTCTAGCCGTTTTTGCGTGATTGTGTAACAAACATCCAACCATTAAAAAAATCTTTCATATTTATAATATTTATTTGTAAGAAGTACGAACGCGAAAGCGTAAGTGCGGAAGTGGTCGTATAAGATGTTATACCATAAAACCTTCTTTAATATAATGTACTTACGTATGTTATAATATAACAGTGTTTGATTCAACCTTCGCTCAAATAACTAGGCAGAAAGATGCGAGCTCTTTGCTTCATTAAAAACTTTTAATGATTACCGATAAGCATAGGTTTACAGTCAAAATGTTATGTTAAAGTTATTATGTCGTTTTTGTGTTCATGTTGGCTATCTCTCTCAACGGCTTCCAAGTTCCAGACGTCACTTTAAGCGCCGTAAGAAGCAAATTTTTAGGTAATGGACATAGTGCATCGCGACAGCAAAATTAAATGTGGTTAGGATCGAATAACCAAAATAAAAGGAATTTTGCAGTTTTTATAGGAATATTTTTAGATTTTTCTGTGGTACCTAGACTGAACTCCCTGTTTTAGGCACGCATGCGTGCCCACACAACAGAAACTTAATTGTTATCTCATTGGCCGGGATTGACAGGTCAATAATAATAAAATAAAAACAACCGGCTTCCAAAAAAACACTACAAAGTGAAAAATAACTTTAATTTCGGAAGTCGGTGACTTTGGATACCTATGTATTTTAATTTTTTGTCATCGCCTTCCGAAATTAAAGTTATTTTTCACTTTTTAGTGGTTCACATGTGCTTACCCCTTTACAGCGTCCCGGCGTGATGTTATGTTATGAACTGGTGTAAACAATAGACAGACATGAGATTTCAGAAAATCCAGTCCATTTGCTATTATTTATTGAGGAGTTCCGTTGCCTATCTCTGAAGTTCTTCATCAGAGCTTCACCAAATTGAAATGGGACCACTCCGAGAAAGTACTCTTCCAAAAACTACCCAAATCGCTTCAAGTGTGCCTATAAAATTTGAAGAGTTCCCTCTATTTCTCCAGGATCCCATCATCAGATTCTGACTTGATGATCATGGGACTACCTGGGAAGTATACCCTTTCAAACAAAAAAAAAAAATCCAAATCGGTCCAGCTATCTTCGAGAAATCGGAGAACATACATAAAAAAAAAAAAAGATTCCGACGAATTCAGAACCATCTTATTTTTAACCGATTTCCAAAAGGAGGAGGCTCCTTTTGGAAATCGGTTAAAAATAAGATGGTTTACGGTCAAAATTTTGAGAATTATGCGACAAAAACATTTTTTGAGCTCTGTTCTACGTTTTTTTTTTGTCATGGTAGGTAACATTTTATTTTTAAGAAAAATTTTCTTTGAACATTTGACAATACACTATCTTTTTTCCTGGCTTTTAGGAATGTACCTTCTAAAACGCCCGACTGTGCGGCGCTAAACAAATTCTTTTACGGTGTCCTTCGTTTTGGCAGCGCCTTAATAAATAGTTTTAATCTCATCGTGCTTTGTTTGTTGTGTTATGTCTTTTTTTATGCACCAAATAAACGATTTATCTATCTATATATCTAATCAACCCCGGGCAAAATACAAAACATGCTCCATTTTCACATAGTCAAGCAATATTTTTATAACAGCATCACACCACATGATACCTGTAATCCCCGAAGGGTTTTTTTTTGTTTGAGGGTGGGAAATCATCAGACAGCTTCTCCCGCTCTGGGTGGGGCAGGAGGGCGTGTCAGTCTTTTACTGACTAAAACCCACCTGTGTTCCTTCAGTTGCCTGTGTGCCAGGGGCAACGGTATCTCTTTCGTACAACCCGCACCCCTGGCAGGCATCGGCCCTTGTGGACCTCACCAGTTGATGCTGACATCTTTTTGAGGTGCGCGTGGAACACAACGCGCCGTCGATCGGGTTTGTATCAATAGTTTACCATGCCAGTAATGTGTCAGGGTCGACCCTACTGCCAATCAAAAAATCAAAATATAAAGTCATTTATTCAAACTAGGTTGAGAATCAGCACTTTTTGAACGTCAAAATTACATAAGACAGTTCCCAAAACGCCCGCCCTTCACCACTTCCTAGTGCTTTAGCTGGGAAGAAGAAGTGGCGCAACAAACTCGCCAGCAGCACATCTGTCTGTTAAGTTGGAAGAACTTGATTCTATACAATAATAGTATATAATTAATATTCAACAATAAATGAAAATTTAATTAATAAAAAAAAATGGTTTATACAGTCAAATAAAATAAACAATGATATGAAATAACTCATGTGACCTGTCAGTAGTTTTTTTTTTTTTTTTTTTTTCTGGGTGGGAAATCATCAAATAACTTCTCCCGCTCTGGGTGGAGCGGGAGGGCGTGTCAGACTTTTACTGACTAAAACCCACCCGTGTTCCCTCAGTTGCCTGTGTGCCAGGGGCGGCGGTATCTCTTTCGAACAACCCGCACCCCCGGCAGGCATCAGCCCTTGCCCCTCTGTTGCTGCTGACATCTCTTTGAGGCGCGCGTGGAACACAACGCGCCGTCGACCCGGGCTTGGTCCTTACCGGACAGCGAGCTACCCATTACTCGCCGTCCGCAAGCCCGTGCCTACGGTGGCCGGGAATCAGCCTGGGATTCCCGACGCCCAGGGCGTCTCCTGCGAAGGCCACGGCTGTGAGGGCGCATGTACTGCATCTCCCTCACGTGCGCCGCCTCCCTCTTTGCGAGCATAACTGCTTCGCTGAAGGAGGCGACTGCCAGCCATGCCCTCTCGCTCCGTACCATGGCCTGGACCAGGGTCGGACGCGAGAGATCGCCGCCGCCGATCACCTCCACGAGGACACGGCGTTGCTCCGCCCAAGCTGGGCAGACCTCCACCGTATGCTCCACCGTGTCCTCTGGGCGATCTTCGCAATGGAAACACCCGGGCGTTTCCTCCCGCCCTATCCGAAACAGGAACCTCCCGAAACAGCCATGTCCGGTGAGGACCTGTGTCAGGCGGAAGGTGAGGACGCCATGCCGCCTCTCAAGCCACTCCGCAAAGAGGGGACTTACCGCCGCAATCGCGGCGTGCCCAACCTGTCAGTAGTTAAGCTAATTCTGGTGAAAGAACATAAACGTTGTTTTGAGTTAAACACAGCGACCAGCAATTCTTATCGTTTAAGTAGTCGTTGGTAGAATAGTATGCCTTAGAACAAAGATTTGATTTTACTTTCGCTTTAAACGTATTAAAATGTAAATCTAGCAAAGAAGCGGGAAGCTTGTTTTAATATGTTGTACCAAGCCCAACAAATGAATTATGAACTTTATGAATGACAATGCTTTTATCTGTAGATATTCTTTATATCTTTTCATGTTTACAACAACAGCATAATTAGTCTATAATGTCCCCACTGCTGGGACTCAGCCCCTCTTTGTGAGAGGGAAAGGGCCGTTATCTACAACGCGGGCCTAGTGCGGGTTGGAAATGTAACACGTCTTTGAATGTTTGGTTCTACGGCTTTCCTCACGTTGTTTTGCTTCACCGTTTTGAGAGCAGTACAGTAGTAATTAAATCCTTACTAATACTATAAATGCGAGAGTAACTCTGTCTGTCTGTCGCGCTTTCACGCCAAAACTACTGAACCGATCGTCATGAAATTTGGCAGAGATATATTCTGGGATGTGGAGAAGGACATAGGCTACTTTTTAACCGCCATCCACGCGGGCGGAGCCGCGGGCAAGAGCTAGTAATTTTATACAATGTAAAGTGCCTTCTGGGTTTGAATCTACGACTAACGACTCGTAAGTCGACCACTGCCTATGCACATGCGTTTGCATCACTACATAGTATAAAACAAAGTCGCTTTCTCTGTCCCTATATCCCTATGTATGCTTAAATCTTTAAAACTACGCAACGGATTTTGATGCGGGTTTTTTTAATAGATAGAGTGATTCAAGAGGAAGGTTTATATGTATAATACACCGACCTCCACGCGGGCGACGCCGCTGGCAAAAGCTAGTATTTAATCATTTCTAATTATCCTAATTTCTGTTTTCAGGTAAATACAAAAACTGCTGCTACAAACGTCCTTCACACAACCATTGCGTGAGTAAGCTCAACAAAGACAATTAATTATTAAAGTTTATTACGTAATTATTATAAACGGAGCCTCACGATATTTGTCATATAGTCTAGTCTAGACAGTTCTGTTTTATTGTAGAACTTTCTAGATTTAGTATGACGCACTTAGTGGCTAAGTTGTACCATAAAACTTTCTGGGTCGGTTAGTTGCTGAGCTTGTAAACTTATAAATGCTGCCAAGTGTATTGAGGGGTAACTACTGTCCCAGATGACTGGTTTTATCTTGAGTTTTATTCTGTCTGTTGTGAAAAGTTTTTAAGTGGTTGAATGCCTATTGGCTTTTGTTTGGTGTGTGGAATTGATTTATTCCTTATTTTTATGCCAGTGGGACTAAATAAAGCGTTGGTTGCCTAAAAACCAGGGAACGGTATCACAATAAAGAAAGTAGAACAATTTACTTATATTCGTGGAAATTGTTTTACTTGAATCGCTTACACCGTCGCGTCCCGCTTGTCTGCAGGAGCTTTAATGGCTGTCCAAATACAGAGTGTTTTTTGACACCTACATTGAAATTTTGGTGTCAAAAAACGCCAACGGCGGTATTTGACAATACTGGTGAAAATTACATACTAGAGTAGAAAAATTGAGTTATAGACTATTAAGAAGTAAAAGGGAATGCATAAAGAAAGAAAGAAACCGGCGTGCGTGTATATGATAAGAGGACCTAGTGCGAGTTGGCCCTAGGCGTGAATTACACAGAAACGGCGTAAGGTAAAGGTACGGTGCAGGCGCAGCGTACGCAGTACGTTTTGGATAAAAAAAACGTTTAACGTTTTCATACAAAATGTACTGCGTACGTTAAATTCACGGCTAAAGTCTCCTACACGCTATGCGCCGCGGCCCGGGCCGACTGCCATGCCGTTTCTGCAGCAAGTGCCGGCGGCCTGATATCAACTGCAGCATACCCGCAAGGCAAAAACTCGCCGGCATGTGTGTAGGAGCCTTTAGATTGGTGAATGACCAATCGGAGCGTCGATCGCGGTCGGTGCGTTAGATCGAGATGGTCAAAAGAAACTCACACTAGGGCCACAGATGTTGTGAACAAAGAGTGTTTAAAGATCACAGTAGGTGGCGTTCTGTATTTCTGTCTACTCCCATGGGAAGAAGGCGTGAGCTTATGTATGTGTATGTAATATATCTTCGTTAAGTTTTACAGCTCCAACTAAATATAGAACTATAACATATCACCCTTAAACCAAGCTCTTGAAGTCCCATTTTCACACCGGACCTCGGTGATTAATTGGCAAACGTGTCGGACTAAGCTTCTCGATATACTAGGTAGTATGGAGTTCCCATCAGTCTGAACTTAAGGACCTGAAGATGTCCGGTTTTCAGGCAGCCTGCACGATCAATCCAGCAGGTACAGCGAGTAATTGTTATTCCTATAGGTAGAGATTTGTTTTGTAATAGTGAATGTAAGTGAATGTTGTTTTCTAAACTCGGACAATAAGGGGTTTATTTATAAACGATGATTAAAGTTGAGAGTTGTCTAAACGTCAAAAATATATGGTTAAAAAGTCGCTAATCATTACCTAACCTTAGGCAAAGTTTATGAATAAAGAGGTATGTGTATAGTCTGTCAGTGGCGAAAGCACCATATAACACGATTCCTACCGGCTTTCGCTTCGCATCGGCAACTCTATCGCTATTAAAAAATGGCACGTCAACAGTGGCTACTATTGTCAAAAAATATAGTTACACTATGGGTATTTAATTCACCATAACATTAAATAACTAAATTATTTTTAGCTTTGTATTACATCAAAAAAAGTTCTCAAAAACCGACGCCAAAATGTCATAATTGGGAACTAAAAATTCATACAACAGCGATCCCGTTATGATGTCACTTTAGGTCACGTGGCACCGCTTGATATGGACGAGAGCAAGCCGATGTACAACGGGTTATGACAGAGACATATAGAAAAATGCGTCAGCGAGAACTAGATGCAGGAATATTGCACATTTTATTTGGTTTTCAGCTGTTCAGTTTTACTGCATTTAATTCTTTAAATTCCTATTTATTAATGTTATAATGATAGTAAGTATTCTTTATTGATAAGTCAGTAAGTTATAGCCGACTTCGCTTCTGCTTCCCTCTTAGAAAAATTGACACCTCGCCGCTGTAGTCTATTGCAAAAGTATCTCTAGAAAATGTAAACAAATGATTTAGAAAATTTTCCCAAAAAAGGGGTTACTAGAAATCCTTGAATATTACGCACTAGCGACCTGGGAATCGAACCCTCATAATAATGTAAATGTAACGGTTGTATGTTTTGATGTTTAGAGGTTTGGATGTTTGTACTTGTATACATATTAATCAATACAATCATGCAAAAAAGGTAAAACGGATTTGGATGAAATTTGCCTCACAGATAGTTTATAACCTGGATTAACACAAAGGATACTTTAACTTAAATTATGTGATCTGCTAAAAGTTAGTGGAAAATAAATGTAAACGTCGATAGATAAATAAAGTTACCGAAACTGTAGGTGTTTACGCTCTTCGTCAAAATATCGTTTTGAATAAAATGAAGAAAATATGTGAAAATAGGTATGAGAAAAATCGACTCTTTATAATATAAAAAGAAATAAAATTTTATTACTGCTAGTAAATCTTATCAAAATTCAACGGAGCTTAAAATTTATTATAGCGAAATTTGTTTTAGATCATAATCGTCTCGTAGAAATATCTTAAATAAAACATGCACAGTTTGTTTTTGTTACACGCTTTTTATTTTTCTTGATACTTATTATATTTTATGACTTTAAACAAACACACAACATGCAAATAGGTACATGCGTTTCTTGAATTCATAATATATAAGACAAGATGACTTCATAATTTCTTGAATGATGGAAGATTTCGACATGATATTTATATCATCTGACATGATTACGATACAGTCTGTTTCTAAGAATATCCATCGGCACGTGTTTGAAAATCACTTTTTTTTGTAATAAAACGTTTAAAAATTATTGAAACATTCTTGGATAAGCTTGAGTTTGGTCTGCTGCCAGAAATTGAAGATTCTCCTTTTCTTTATTGCGCAACCTGTTATCCTCGCAAAAGTAGAATATATACACCGTGCCTTTTTAGTCGTCTTATAAAGGTGGCCCACTCAATGTATCCGACATAAAATACCTCTAGGCGCAATAAAAATATTGTTACCATTAATTAAGATAATGGGTGCAAAGAAAAATAAATAATGCTTTAGAATTATGAAACACCCTGTTAATAATGTCTATGTATCAAATGGTCTGTAAGGCCTAATCCCATGGTGTATACCTACATTATTATAAATTGCTTACAAATGACGAAGAAATCTATACGTTTTGCCAAGTCGTAAAAATTGTGCGAAGCAAGGGCTTCCTACTACAATATTAAAATGAAAAAAAAAAAAAAAAAAAAACCAAACAGCTATACCGCTTATTTCCAACATCAATGGAGCAAAGTTTACAGAGTATGATGTCTTGTTAAGAAAAAATGACAATACTTCTTCGAAATGGTAATGAATCGCAATATTTTAAACAGGACATCATCACACAAAGTTGACAAACAAACTCGATTCCTCCCACCAAGCCTTGAGGGTTTTCACGTTATTTTTATTTTACCGGTGACACAAATTGAGATTCCTTTTTTTTTCATAAAAATATTCCCCGCTACTTCCTTTAACAAACTTTCCAAGTGCCCTTATTGAATTTTCTCAAGTTTTGATAGGTTTTTCCGACGATTTCTTCTGTGTTGCTTTTCGTTGAAAAGTTGTGATGGTCCAGTAATTTACGTAGCAAACATCGCTTCTACTTTTATTTGATGTCATTAAATTGGCCTGGATACTTCGTGAGACTGGGAATTTCTATCAAATATTTACAGGCTGTTCTAGTTTCGATATTACAATTGTACCAACTGCTGAGAAATAGAAACTAACTGAGCAGGTTGTTAAAATCAACCGCTTGTGTTCATTTCATAAAAAAAAGTGCCTACGCAGACGCGGTCAAAATGTAAATATGGAACAGACAATTTTTTTTTACCGACGACGATCGACGACGATTTTAACGCAAGGGGTTTAGAATCAACTACTGAATCCATGGTGTAGTGTATCCATATAATAGATATGGTAACACTGTCTCATGCACACAAGCGGTGGCAGCTGCTGTCATTAATGTCATCTGTCAGTCATGAGGAATGGCGGGAACAGATAAAGTGAAGCAGGTCTGTACGGTAGCGCTTGATGTGTTGGTGAGCCAGTGAAGTGATATTATCCACTTAAATACGGAATCAACAGGATTCTACACATGGTATCAGGTTGCGCATCTGCTACCCTGTATACATATCATCACATACATTGTACAGCGTAGAAAGCACCTCTCTGAGTGCCCTTAAACTAACTAGTAATGGTTTTTAAGCCACGCAAGGTAATTTTAAACAAAGTAACATTCGGTAAAGCCAGTATAGCCAGTGAATCGCCTGCGAGGGTCATTAAGCAACATTTCTCTGCGTGAATTCTTAAAACTTGCAACTTTCTTGTAGATAAAACAACTGTGTTTAGTGTTATGCTGTGAATAGGAAATAGTGCCCGTTCCTTGATGTCTCAGTTTTCCTTTATATTTTCTGTGAAGCGAATGGTTGAAGCCGTATCTTCCCGTGGGCATCTTAGTAACCTTTACTAGAAAATCCGTCTGTGTTCTACGTAATGCTGGCAGACGGAGAACAGTACAGTAGATAGGTATAGTCAGATCAGTTGTTGTAGCTATCTTTCAAGATTACATGGCGGCGGCGAAAATTTGCTCATAAAACGATGTTATGTGCAAATATGAGCTACAACATTTGCATGTTACATGACTTTACGAGCCGAATTGCTGGTTGTGTCTTGTTCTTCTCAGGGGCATGTTCTCAGGAACATTCTGTCTGACGCAGTGAGTGGTGGACTAACGAGTTGTAGGTCGTGAGTCTGACCCAGGCAGGCAATTAACTTTGAATAATTCATTTTATCACCACTACTCACGAAACGGTACAGGAAAATATCGTGAGGAACCGGATGTCCTAGAACCCGCACTGGGCCCGCTTGGTTGATTTAGGCCCACTCCCTCTTACAAAGGGGAGGATTGTGTCCTAGCAGTGGGAACATAAGAGGCCGATTATGTATTATGCAAATATGGACTGCCAAATTTTCATGTTACATCATTCTACGAGCCGGTTGGCTCGTAGTAGATTGTGGCACATCGGCTTGTCAAAGGTCCTGTCAAGCACGATCATCAGATTTCTATCTGTCATTCAGTAAGCTGATGTTCTGTACTCGACACTTAAACTATGACTGAAGTTGAGAACGAAATACCAAGCTAATACGGTGTCTTGTGGCAAATCGGCTTTACAAACATTCTGTCAATCACGATGATCATATTTGTAGCTGTGTTCCAGTAAGCTGGAGTTCTGTACTCGACAGTTCCGACTGACGTTGAAAATCGGCTCATAATATTATGTAAGATATGAGTTCCAGTAGCATGTACTGATGCATAGTCCCATCTGTTACACAAGACACAGGCAAGAGGCCAATGTAGACAACGCTAACTCAGTGCTGTCTTTTAGTAGCTGTACTTGTAAACTTTTGTTTTTCGCGTATGATTTACGTGTGCAAACCAATTATTCACTCACGTCACAGCAGGGCAAGTGAGGCAATCGCATCTGTCTATATCTGGAGCTGTCATTGTTGGGATGATGCACGATCTCTGGTGATGGCACAGAGTACATAGAAATGGAGTAATAAGGTGCGCGCAAATGCAAATAATGATATTGGCTCCCATGTGTGGGTGTGTCCCACGTGACATACTGGGCATACTTATGCGTATGCGTATGGGAAAGATTTTCTTTTACAATTTTCTGTCGTCAAAATACCGTGTGTCATATTTTACTACATATATTCAAATTGAATGCCATGAAGTGTCTGTAGAATATTGCCACTTATCATCATAATCATTTCAACCTAAAGACGTCCACTTCTGGACATAGGCCTCCACCAAGCTCCACGACTTCGAACGGTTCTGTACTTCCCGCATCTAGCGGATTCCTGTGGCCTTCACCAGGTCATCGGTCCAACTTCTGGAATGCCTTCCAACGCTACATCTTCCAGTACGCGGTTACCTGTACCTAAATCATTATCATTTTTTATGTTACAAAAGTTATAGACCAAACTTTTCTGATGACGCAGACACACAAATCAGGCTTAAGAATTGTTCCTCCGTGAGTGACAGGTGACAGGCATTTCTTGGCGCGCCTAGCAGTCTCTGCAAAAGTATGCGAATATTATAAGCACTTCATTTACTTATTATTCTGAAACCGTCTGCCATTATGTAGGTGCGTGCGATGCACGTGTCGTTAACGATGTCTAACCTGAAGATAAACAGAAATAAACGATTATTATTTTAAGATTTCGTGTGCGCCATTTGTTTAGTGTGTCTAAAATATCTATGAATGGGAATTATTGTCTGATGATATTTTTATGCGATGAGCAATCATGGTCTCTGTAGATGTTGAAGTAACTATAATGTTTCGAGCCTAAATAGTTAAAATTGCACCTGTTTCCTCGAAGGGTTGAGCAAATTAACGATCGAATAAAAATGATTTAGAACAGAAACAATCTGTAGTTCTGGAGTGGCAACCCCGCACTAGAAGATGTATAGCGTTGGAAGGCCTCCCCCAACGTGGATGCGGGAAGCACATACCCGGTATAAGTGGTAGTCCTTGGGGGAGGTCTATGTCCAGCAGTGGACGTCTTTCGGCTGAAATAATGAATGATGATGACAAGAACAGAAATATTATATAACCCTCAGTCTCTCTAAGCTTAGCTGATTAAAATTAGCAAGCAATCTTTAGTGAAAACTCAAATTCAAAGCATATATTTCAAATAACCCAATAACGGGCACTTTTGAATTGTTAAGGGGTCGGCCAGTCAGCATGATGAAGCTAGTTGCCCATTACTAAGGGGTCGGTCAGTCAGTAAGATGAAGCTAGTTGCCCAAAGAAAAAGTTGTTACAAAGCGTTGTAAATTCCCATGGAGACGGACGGTCAAGAAACTCCACGCGCACTCTTATAAATCAATATATTTTTACTAAGTATCGTAAGAGATAGTTTGGAAACAAGCTATTTATTACGTGTTCTTAAATCTTGAACTAAAAGATTTATAAGTTCGCTTCAGCTTAGCTTATTTCACTTGAACCTTAAATTCGTATTACACTATTAATCGAAATCTGATTTTTTTTTAAGGATACTGCTAATCCATTGATACATCATCATTTTAGCCGAAAGACGTCCACTGCTACACATAGGCCTCCGAGCTCCGCTACTTTGACCGGTTTTGTGCTTCCCACATACAGCGGATTCCTGCAGCCTTCACAAGATCGATAGATACATACGTTCGAAAACACATACCGCAATGAATGTTGTTATACTGTCAAAATTTACGCCGTTCCCAATGTTAGGGTGTAACGCAATTACCCCAGTGATCTGGTTCATCATATCAACCGAAAGATGTCCACTGCTGGACATAGGCCTCCCCCAAAAGGGGGTATTTGTCATAATCGCCACCGCAGTATGGTGATAAAATGCATAGAGAACGCTGCTGCCCATTCTCTAGTAAGTCCCTTAGTCGCCTTCTACGACACCCACGGGAAGAAATGTGATCTGGTTACACTTAAGATATTACACCAAAGATAGATAGGTAGTGAGATAAAAAGAACGCTTTTTATTTCGAGTAGCTTTAAGAGGTGTTGTTCAATTCAGATGCGCCCATCTGTTCAGATTATTTTGAAAGCTTTTTAAAAGACGCTAAAGTATAATAAAAAACTTTTAGTTCCGAATTATTTTTCTGTCTGGATTCTGCGATGGCTAGCACAGTGAGCTACATGGTACAAAAGACACCACCTGGATATATTCAGGGAAATTAATTCTTTATTGAATTGACAACCATGTTAAAAATTGTCCGTATAAGTATTCAAACACAATGTATCATTGGTACATTTGTATGAAATGTCGTATTGAAGTACTTATAATAAACTAGCTTTTTCCAGCGGATTCGCCCGCGTTAACCAATTTAAACAAAACCTTTACTTAGTTATACACCTAACCTTCCTCAAGAATCACTCTGTGAATTGGTGAAAACTGCATGAAAATCCGTTCAGTAGTTTTTGTGTTTATCGCGAACAGACAGACAGACGCGGCGTGGGACTTTGTTTTATAATATGTAGTGATTCATTATCCAAGCCGTATTATACTATTACAAAACTCTTGAAAATCCCTGTAAAATTCCTCAACAGAAACCAATAAAAATACCCCGATTCCCCTTCGTTGCTTACAAATATTTCCCGTGTATTAATTAATACAAGTTTAAGAATTCCTTTTTAATTAAAAGCTTAATTTTTCAAAGTCTTGATTGCTCGTCGAGTCCGGTTAACTTTCAGTAGCCCGTCTCAGCCTCAAGTTAAGACTTTTTTATTACTTGTTACCGGGGAAAATCCGTATCACAAACAAACGCTTAGGTGCTCTCATAGACATTCCTTTGGAATTTTCCTATACAAAATATTCGATGAAAACATATTGAGTCACTGTACAGGTTTGATTCACTGGTTACAGTATCAGCTTAGAATGTTCCCACTGTTGGGACGTAGGACTCCTCTCAGCGAGGAGTGAGCCGTAAACTACTTTCTTGTCTTCGTATTTTCGTGGTTCTTGGGCATGCCGTTTTCTTCACTATGTTTTCCTTCACCGTTTTGAGAGCAATGATAAAATCATTTATAGAGAACTAGCTTCTTCCAGCGGCTTCGCCCGCTTTGAGGTCGGAAATTATCCCACGGAAACGTACTATCGAGATAAAAAGTAACCTATATGTTAATCCAGGTTATAATCTATATATATCACATATAGATTGAGTTACAAACATCCAAACTTTCATATTTATTTATAATAATAGTATGACATACAAAGCGCCTTTCTGGGCTCGAACCTACAACTCGTTAGTCGCAGCCTTTCCCACTGGGCCAGCACTGGTCTTCCATCCACTGTTTACATACGCTGAAATAGGAAGTTCTGAATGAAAATCTAAATTAGACTGAAAATGTTGCAGAGCTTACATTTTCGGTCCAATAGCTTACTACCTAATATTAGCCTATTGTCCAACAATGCGTTTAAATTTCAGAATTTATGGTCGAAAATACACAATTATTAGAGGGACTCAACAAATAATCCCGACCAAACAGAGGTTACTCGCCCTCCGTTCACAAAATTTTGCATAAAGTTATTTTATTATAGCCGTAATAGAGATATAACACTTTACTTCCATGTCAGAAACCGATTTTATTAACCCCGTTTGGGTCGGGGTCGACCCGGCGACACTGTCAATTTGAGTGGCAAACTTTTCCATTTAACTTTCGGAAGCTTAAATTTTTCCAAACATTCTTCTGAAGAGTTCTTGTATCGTGTTTGGCGTCAAAAATTAAATTTCGGTCGGTTGATATAATAATATCAGACTTTGTTTGACTGACTCGATATTATTTTTTTTGCTTGTTAACTTTCATTGAAAAAGGATTAGATTAAGGTTTCGAGAATTCCGATACTTTTGTGAGTTTTGAAGAGGGTGGTTTTGAACTTTTTTTTCTTTTATTATCTCTTAAGGAATACAACCCTATTACTTCATATAATCCCATTCCATGTTTTTTTCTTGGAATAGTCAGTCAATGGGATATAACACGGTTTTATTGAAGATATATATATTTTTTAATCATTAGTGATTATAATTCTGTACTCACACACGTGTTACTGTCGCGAATCATATCTTAATCAGCATGCAACCTCACATTGATCTGCAATTGCAAAAATTGACAGAAAATTTGAATTTCGCGGCTACCCTGGCGCTTCCTCCTTTATTGAATCTAATTCCTAATAAAATAAGGGCTTAGATCAATAAAAGATTAGGACATTCCTACGAAACAAACTTTCTTACAAAATTTCATTACAACATCGAAAATCAACTTACATGTATTGAATTTTAAGCTTACCGTTACTGAAATACTACACAAAGCCGTATAATAAAGACAACCAGCTAATAGAAGCAATTGCTGTAATCACGAGAGTACGTGCCTGTTTTCAGATTCTCAACTGATTTTTAAAATCACTGTAATATGCTACTACGCCTCTTGAAATCTTTTCTTCGTGGAGTTAAAAGAGCCCTCTTAGGGCTGAAAGTAGCTAGGATATTGTTACCAGAATGTTATTCGGGTATAACATTGTCATTTATTTGTTTTGGTGTATACGGCCAAGGGCCATTGTCATCTTTCCTACACTTACATGGTCAATTTAAATTAGCTAGCGATACTCGAGTTCGTAATCTGTTTCATGGACAGAAACATTGGAAAAGTTTTGCGGAAAAAATAATAGTTTAAAAAAACTAAAATACACGCTTTAAAAACCAAGCTAAAAAAGCACAAAATAATTTCAAAAAAGCGTTGGGTGCTGTTTGAGGTATTTTTATGATCAATTAATATCAAGAATAAAATTTTCAGAAAGTGGGGTACTTTCTGAATTTTTTTTGAAATTATTTTCTGCTTTTTTAGTTTGGTTTTGAAGCGTATTTTTTAGTTGTTTTAAACTATTATTTATTTTCTATTTTTTAGTTCTGCTATCTACAAAAGCGTGAGTTTCCAGATTTTTTTTTGTTTTGTTTTTAAGTTTTTCTTTTTATTGTTTTTTTTTTTAATATTGAATTGTCATCGGTCCTCGATAAGTCTACAAAGTTTAAATAAAAACTGACCGTTTGAAGTGGGTCAAAATCAAGTCCAAAGGAGCTGGTTACAAACAAACAGACAAACATACAGGTGAAGCTAATAAAAAACGTGTAAAAATCGTCCTTTCTTGTATAAATTATTGAAATTTTGTGCATGGCAATGACAGTCGGATCACCTAGTTATTAATAACAAGATTATTTTTGGGAGCTAGATGGTATTGTAGTAAATATTTAGTTAAAAGATCTATTTGCAGCAATTACCTCCCTATTGAAATCACTTCGACAGCTTAGCCCTAACGGCAAGGCGCTTGGGCACGCCGCGATTGCGGCGGTAAGTCCCCTCTTTGAGGAGTGGCTTGAGAGGCGGCATGGCGTCCTCACCTTCCGCCTGACACAGGTCCTCACCGGACATGGCTGTTTCGGGAGGTTCCTGTTTCGGATAGGGCGGGAGGAAACGCCCGGGTGTTTCCATTGCGAAGATCGCCCAGAGGACACGGTGGAGCATACGGTGGAGGTCTGCCCAGCTTGGGCGGAGCAACGCCGTGTCCTCGTGGAGGTGATCGGCGGCGGCGATCTCTCGCGTCCGACCCTGGTCCAGGCCATGGTACGGAGCGAGAGGGCATGGCTGGCAGTCGCCTCCTTCAGCGAAGCAGTTATGTTCGCAAAGAGGGAGGCGGCGCACGTGAGGGAGATGCAGTACATGCGCCCTCACAGCCGTGGCCTTCGCAGGAGACGCCCTGGGCGTCGGGAATCCCAGGCTGATTCCCGGCCACCGTAGGCACGGGCTTGCGGACGGCGAGTAATGGGTACCTCGGTAAGGACCAAGCCCGGGTCGACGGCGCGTTGTGTTCCACGCGCGCCTCAAAGAGATGTCAGCAGCAACAGAGGGGCCCGCAAGGGCCGATGCCTGCCGGGGGTGCGGGTTGTTCGAAAGAGATACCGCCGCCCCTGGCACACAGGCAACTGAGGGAACACGGGTGGGTTTTAGTCAGTAAAAGTCTGACACGCCCTCCCGCTCCACCCAGAGTGGGAGAAGTTATTTGATGATTTCCCACCCAGAAAAAAAAAAAAAAAAACGGCAAGGCGCACGGACAGACAAACTTACTAAGTCCGAAAGTTTATGAACTGCTTTTGGGACTCAGACCACCAAGTTTTGGTGCCAACAAGCCCTGCATTTCTATGCCCTAAGTCCCTACCTCAGTACTAAAATATTCCCTAATTATACATACATAAACACAATATTTCTTCCCATATATAGGCGGCAGAAACTAGAACGGTACCTGCTAGTTACGAGTACATACTCCATCCCATCATTATCTAATTGTGAGTTAAATTAACCATCCTTCCTTAATCCTCATTCCCAGTTAAATATGTCAACAACAGCAGATAAAACCAGATTAAATCCATTGTTAATATCGCTAAAGTCTAGCTATTAATGCCACTAAACTAGATTCGAGTCGAGCTAGTTGGAGATTTGTTCCAGATGACCTGTCGGCCGCACTCGCTCCTCGACAAAAATACTTGCGCAATATTGACTGCTAGCCCGGAAAAGAGTTGTTACTTCAAAGTTAGACGAGTTAACGGCAAGTATTTTCAACTGTAGGTTCTTTTATATGACTGTTTTCTTTTTCTTATGAAGTAACTGTATCGGTTTGAGGTTTATTAGTAACTTCAATGGAGAAGTCGATAATACTGAATTCGTTTGAAGTTTCTTTTCTATGTCCAAAATTCTTATTTTCGGATTCTATCTCAATAAAGCCAAGGAGATAAAGCTTTACTGGGAAAATAGGTAACCTACTTTCTCTCTCCATATTTCCTCTTGAGCCAAAGAAAAGTATTATCCTCTTCAATACTAAAATAACAAATATACTCCCGAACGTCTACTAGGAATTCAAATGTGTTTCTTATAAGGCAGATCTAGAAATATTAGTTATTGCCCTCATTTTGCGATCCAAACACTTTAATCCGAGAGAGGAAACGCTAGTACGGCAGGATTTGGGCTATAAATTTGGTAATGTAATAGCTAGGATAGTATTGTAGACGTTATTAATAAGCCATGACGTGAAATATATTGCTTAAGCTTCACACATGAGGATGGCTCGAGTGGATTCATGGTTCGGCCGTCGTTTTCACGACGTTGGCGAATTGCATACATGACGTTGAAGCCGTAAGGAGTTATAGTACTACTTTTGTGATATATGTCTACAGAGTTGAAGCTTCCATGTTTGAGAATAAGCGAAATAAATATTGAAGTATTTACGTAAACACACAAAAAAAAAATAGAATTTTTGATGCTACTCAATAATTTCCACTTATAGCAAAATTAAGTTATTAACTACCGAACATAATTTCAAGTTGTTCAGCTACATTCTAACTCATACATTCCCAAACACGAACGACAACGTTCATGTCACCGGGCAATAAAGCGCGTATTTCAAGTCACGCTTGAACAAAGATTTTTTTATGTAAACCACTTTACAACCTTACTTATTAATTCCCCACACCCGGCCCGCAGCCACACACTGTAAGCAACCGGGTTCACTCTACTGTTAAGAGGATTACTCCCAGACTCACCGACTGCACGAGATTTCTTGGCAGTCCAACCTTCCTTGCTTTTCCTTTTGTTGCTTGTAAGATTTCTTTGCGGATTTAAAAAAGTCTTTTTATTACAATCTAGTCCGCTATTGGCGATGTTCTTTCATCAGTTACAAATTCAAAGCTATCCGGAGACTACTCCTTAAATAAATTTAAATGAATTGGATCTCGTTCGGTTTTTGTAATATGAATTTGTAAAGCTTGGATTAGATTAAATTCTTTGTTGATACTGAATTTCTGGGAGATGTTAGAGGAGATATTCTGCGAATTATATCTGTTTGAAAAACTATGATATAGCTTGGCTGATTTGGGTTAAGTTTGTTGATTCTTACACACTTACAAATGCCTGGTACCTATCCAACATTTTGGGAAGAATTGCCTTAAAATCCGCAGAACCTACATATATCATGGAAGTATATTTGTACACTATACAGTGGCCTGTTGTGAAACTTTCAACTGACTGACTTTCAATAAATCTTGATACTCAATGTAGATTCGCCTGAGGCGTCGATATCAAGGCGGCCAAAAGTCACTGTAACACCACTACCTTTTCTACAAAATACCTTAAAAGCATCCTCGTTCTACATTTCTTGAACAATATTCCGAGTGTGGTGCAAAATATTATCTGAAATTTTCTCTGTATTTTCGTAACATAATGAAATTTTAAAGAAGCAGAATTCAGTATGTAGGTACCTAGTTTCAGTGGTTCCAAAGGGTGGTGGGTTGTAAGTATCATGCATTTTGTACCGCCTAGTGTGGAGCTCTGTAATCTGAAAGCTATTTTCTTTATAGGTACCATTTACGTGAGGCAGTAATTTTATACACTGTTTACGTACCGTGCCGTTGGTGTTGGTGTATCTCTTGAAGGGTGTGTAACCCCTGGTTTCTGTGCTATTCAACTTAAGCTGATGTCAATCTTCGATTGATCGATCGAATCGATCTTTTGTCAAGCAATATAATTTGTTGTACTTCATTGGTTGATCCCAAAAGCTAAGTTATATTTGGCAGAAGATTTATTTGGGGCTTTCAGAAATCAGAAAAACTGTTTTGTTATATTGACAGGCGGCTTATATAGTTTACCAGCAAATCTGTCACTACTTTCATAAGGGTTAAAGTGCTAAGATCTACATGTGAACGTTACTTACGTTTATGGACGTTACAGACGCGAAAATATCGCTGCGGATTTTTATCTCGCACTGAATTTTCAACTCTCGGTGTTGAATCGAACGTCGAGAATCCAACAGATTGCTTCTCAGCTCGTCGAAAAACTGCTTTCTTCGAAAATCAAAGCATTAGCCAAAGTACGGGATAATTAACATTGACAGATCACCCCTTTTATAAGCCTCTTCAATATGCCTTTAAAGCAGGAGTGAACAGGCGTCTTCTGGGCATGCTCGTTCCAACATATACCTCTTCCATCGCTTTCCATCAGGCGTGATCCAAAGCTGGCCCATTCAGCAATAAAACATATACATATATCAATACTTTACCTTTCAATGTGTGCCAAACGGCAATTTCACACATCTTTCCTTTTTGAAAATCTTAGTGTGCCACTAAACCTACAGCTTTTGTCGAAGCAAAAACCAAGAAAACACGTTGTTTAAATCAAGTCTGAACTCAGCAGAGAGAGAAATGTTAACGTTTGTGTAGGGCTTAATGTGGGGGCTTACTGACATTTAGAGCTTTGCCAGTGAAATTCGCAGAGGGTGAAAACTGTAAACAAGAAAAATATGTAAATAAATTTTTGTTTACTTAGAAATTAAAAGGCTTAGGTTAAAACTTTAACCGTAAATTCTAAAATAATAAATGTATTTTTTCTAGGCTCACCTACAAATTTTTCTTCGAATCTAGTGCTTCTGGTGTTTAAAGGAAAGCTTTAGTGAATTTGGTTTCAATGAATAAGAATAGAACTTTGTGAATCCATTCACAAAGTTCGATTCTGATCGCAGATTTGGGCATTGCCTGTCGCATCGATGATCATGTAATTATTACAAGACTAATATACCGACAAGCGAGGGATTCGTGTCTAAGTAATAACAGCAGCACGGGTCGATCCATCAGGGTAAGCTACGCTTGCCGTGGTTGGTCTGTGGATGGGCGATTATCTTTAAATACCGAGACTACTCTGCCTCGGAAAGCAAGGGTTCTGGCTGTCATTCGTGGATCTTTGACAGTCGTTACGGGTCGTCAAAAGCCCAGTCTGACAGCCAATCTAACCAAGGGATATCGTATAACCCAGTTACTGGTGTGTGGAAGTAAGATAGATACCTAGTCACTCCATGTGAAATACTGGTAAGTATTCCAGCTGCATCCGGTTAGACTGGAAGCCGACCCCTACATAGTTGGGAAAAGGCTAGGCAGATTGAATTAAAAATAAAAAATAGTTTAAAAAAACTAAATAACACGCTTTAAAAACCAAACTATAAAAGCAGAAAATAATTACAAAAAGCGTGGGGTGCTTGATATTAATTGATTATAAAAATACCTCAAAAAGTACCCAACGTTTTTTTGAAATTATTTTTTGCTTTTATAGTTTGGTTTTTAAAGCGTGTTTTTTCTTTTTTTTTTCTTTTCTATTTCTTGTTTTTTTATTTCTGCTAACTACAAAAGCGTGATTTTTCTGTTTTTTTTTTTTAATTTTTTGACATTATGAAACAAATTTAAGAAATTATTGAATGGTCATCGGTCTTCGATAAGTCCATAAAGTTTAAATGAAATGTGACCGTTTGAAGTGGGTCAAAATCAATGCCAAAGGAGTCGTTTACAAACATGCTCACAAACATACAGGTGAAGCTAATAAAAGCGTGTTAATATCTGTAAGCTTAGCAATGCTGCCTACTCCTCACTGAGCTGCGCTATTTAAGCTGGCAATCCAGAAAGGTCCTTATCCAGCACAGAAATACAGGATGTTATGAATCTCAAATATTATTAACTTGTGCTGGTGTGGGTTGGGTAGTTATAATTACGTGTCAATCACTGCAATGGATTGCAACTACAATATAACTCACGTCGGAGCTAACGTTACAAGTCGTTTCTGAAACTGTTCACACATATTCATTCTTGTTTGATGTTCTTAACAAATTGTTTGTACTTGTCATAAGGGGCCATCCATAAATTACGTCACACATTAAGGAGGGGGGAGGGGGTCAACGAAATGTGACAAGGCGTGAGAAGGGGGTGGGTCAAACCTAAAATACTAAAACTCTACTTACCTGCTCTTACTTCTAAATATAAAATTGAAAAATATGTGACGTCACACAAGGGCGGGGATTAATTTATCAATCTAGTATCTCATGGCTTTCCGACAAAGCTAGATGGAGAAGCACTATATCAAGCATCCAGTCCGCTAGACAGGCAACCGTAACTGAACCAATGACTTCAGTGCAAGTTTATCCGACTAGACCTGCACTTAAATCGATTTGCATCCTCTATACTTAACTGACTCACATCTAACTATAGTCTGTTTCAAAAGTACCTGATCGACGTGTAAACAAACCTTAATCAGGTTTGATTATTACGCAATCACTCACTAAATCAGACTATTAATACATTCATCTGTGTTCAGAATGTTTCAACCTGATATCTGAACACTTTTTCTAATAACAATTGTTTCAGTTACTTACTTAAATAATTAAACTGTTATTGAAAAATCATAGATCAAAATTAAGGTTAGAAAACAAACATAATTGTCAAATGAAAAAAAAAAATCTTTAAGGTGATTTAAAATCAGAATTTCGGGCTGCCATATTCAAATACTTAATCAAATCAAAACACTCAATCTGCAAGTGACGCTACAAATTGGCATCCACAGGGACGTTTTCTGAAACATTTGTTTACATTTTCGTCACATACTTTAGGAAACCATTTGCCAATCGAATTTATCATCTAAAACATAATTTCACCAACAAAATCATAATAGTTTCATCGCTCTCTAACTCGTTATATCCGCTCCCAAAGAAATGACCGAAACACAGACTGCAAGGTTTATTACCCACCAATTACCAACGATAGATTCCTGCATATTGTCGCAGAGAAACAAACGTTTTTACCGTCAACACCCATTGCATGTCTCGAGTAGTTTATCGAGTAGCGAAAACAGCATCGATTTATTGTGCACTCGATCTTGTTACGATCTTTATGACTTGGCATGAGTTTTGCAGTAAAGCTATAGACTAACTAAATTGGTATGCAACATGCGGTTTAGTAAGTGTAAGAACTAACAGTCGATTGTACAGAAAATAGTTGCTGAAAACTGAGTTTTTCTGGGTAGTAACTAGTTTAGCAATTGTTTAGTAAGTTTTAAGTGAGCTGCCACATTGTTTGTAACATAAATCAAGACTCCATTTGTCGAACGCAAACTCGAAATGTAATGTTGGATTTTCAACTCTCGGTGGTAAGCAGAGCGTTGCAAGTCCAGTACTCGATTATCATCATTATCATCAGCCTATAGCAGTCCACAGCTGGACATAGGCCTCTCCAACTGCATGCCATTCAGCTAGATTCTTGGCAACTCTCATCCAGTTGTACCAGCCATTCTGCAAAGATGGTCGCTCCACCTAACCAGAGCCCCGTCATACCTTATATTTGCCGATTCGCGGTCTCCACCATAAAACACGTCTACCCCAACGATCATCGGTTCTACCGCAGCCCAGTGCCACTTCAGCTTGTTTATTTTGTGAGGTATGTTGATAACTTTGGGTCTCTGCCGGATCACCTCGTTCCGGGATTCGATCCCTCAGAGAGACTCCAAGCATAACCCATTCCATAGCTCGCAGAGCGACCTTGAATTTATCGACCACTACCAGCCGTACCGTGTCCACGTTTTGGCTCTAAAAGTCATAAGGTCATAACAGGTAGGACGCACTATTATAAATCGCTGCGTTAAAAAGCCGCTCGTGGGTACGAGGGCTTACCTAGTCCAGACGTAGCCACGTCATACGCGCAAATATATAAAGTAATCGAATCAATTGAACCGAATGTTTACGACTTCCATTACCCCCTTTGATATCAAAATGCGTTCAATAACAGCAACATAAAATCCCTGTAATGCTGCCTAGGTCCACGCACGCGGGTGAAACTTGCGTCACAATTAATTATGGTATTACATTGTAAATTGTATGCGTATAGCATAGTTTATTAGGCTACGTGTGCATACATGAGTAATTTTGGAGAAATGTTACGTAATATATTTTACAAGTAATGGACGTACCGATTTAAAATAACAGAATTGAAACAGTCGGGAGTGTGTTGTCGTCTTTATAATCGTTCGAGAAAAATGTTTGTGTGCTATATTTAACTGCCTATTCGAAAATGTTCTAATATTTGGAAGGATTTATATGTTGATGAAAGAAATATTTAGACTATCGTAGTTCTGTCGCGTGTTTTTCATTCAAGCTTGAACAAGCGATTTGAATAATTCGTTGGATGTAGGTATGCTGTGGTGTGAATTAAGATATGAATATTGGCGTGGTTTTGAATGAGTTTTCAACATTAATTTGTGTCTTAGTCAAACCTATGCTCCTCGATAGAGTTATCGAAATTCAACTTTGGAATTTCTACGTACGTAGTGGTAGTTGATTGCAGCTTTCTTGAAACTTCTAGCTCAGAGCAGATAAGTTTTTAACCAGTGGGCAAACTGTAAACACGATTTCAGCATATCATTCTAGACCAAAAATCAGTTGTTCCATGCATTTTGACCGCGTAGGTATTGCACGTTTCTATGACACAGCTGATTTTTTTTTTTAACCGACGAAAAATTTCTGCACTACCGGTCTAGAATGATATGCTGAATTCATGGTTACAGTTTGCGCACTGGTTAAAAACTTATCCCGTATATTAATATGAGCTAATGTGTTTCTAATGCCGACTCTTAGAACCGCTAGATTAAGGAGGATGTACCAAGGTATACCGCAACGCAAAATTCAAATTTTCTTCCTTTTTTTGTAATTATCAGGTCAGTGTCAGGTCGTATGTTCATTAAAATATGATTCGAGATCGAAACAAATATAGCTTTACATAATTAATCACAATAACTAGTCAAATGGTCGCCTGGTGTTCGAAATTCGACCGTTATACATTTAAAACTTAATGGATTTGTGATGCATTATTAAAATATATATTAACTTTCTGCACTCGCTTCTCCATCAAATTTCATACTCCACCGTCCGACTTATTGTCTTAAAAAGGGGTACAAAATTTGAAGAAGAAGTTTGCTTTGCTACACGTATCTAATCTAATACCTTTAAACGAGCAATTCATGTATATATGTATATATATTCTGAATCTTGGAAACGGCTCCAACGATTTTCATGAAATTTAGTATGCAAGGGTTTCGGGGGTGATAAATCGATCAAAAGACGTCAAAGCAAAAAAAATCGGTCTCGGTCATCCAGATATTGAATAAATAAGTTAAAATCATTAAACCCGTTGAAGTTAATTTAATCCCATTGATTAACTTTTTAAGAAATAGTCCAGTGCTGCAAATTTTAAAAAAAGATAAGAAAATTTCAATTTCCCTAGCTAAAACAGGAAATTCCGACAGACTAAAAATACCTCTTACTCCAAAAGCTAAAAATAAAAAACAAATGAACCACGACTGAAATCTTTTATATCATCAAGTAAGTCGGGTAACCTATAAAACTGACAACCGGCGGTCGTTGCTGGCATTCGATCAAAAGATCCAAAACCCGTTGATGGCTGTACGAACGTCACTCACGTTACTATTGTTGAATTAATATTTGTTTTCTTAATGTTCCTGCTGTAATAGAGACGCATTAAGGACATTGTACTACTGCGCGGGAAATTGCGTAAAGGCTCCTACACACTATGCCGGCGGCATACTCGGTTTCTGCGGCAAGTGCCGGCGGCCTCATAACGCCTGCAGCCTGCAGCATACCCGCAAGGCAAAAACCCGCCGGTTGTGCCGCCGGCATGTGTGTAGGAGCCTAAACACATCAACCTTTTTATCGTATTCCTTTCATTTTGACAGTACAAGCCACGTTTATTGCGTTATTTATGTTGCTGAGCAAACGGTTTATTCAAACATATGAAGCAATGGATTAGGAATTTCCTTCAAACTCACGAATTGTGTTATGCAATTAGGGTGCTTGTTTGTTGGATGTCTTTTGAGGTTAAAAGCGGAATTTTCCGGTTTGATTTTAATGTTTGCGCAATTAGACGCAATGAAGATTGGAACAGAGATGATTGAGTTGGTTTTGCGTTGTCATAATTATTTGTTATCAACGACTGTAGGAATTTTCCTTTTTACCAGGCAAAATTTTCCCAATGCTGGGATACAGGCTTTCTCTCTCTATGAGAGGGAGTGGGCTGTTATCTACCTCACGGGCCCAATGCGGCTTGGTAGATGTCACATGTCTTTGAATTTTTGGTTCTAGGAAATGTCGGTTTCGTTACGGTATTTTCCTTCACCGTTTTTAGAGCAGCGGTAGTGAAATTATTTACACAAAGCAAAGTAGGACTGCCTGGGTTTTAATACACTACCTGCAACTCTTTTTACCAGGATCCAAATCAATTTTTTTTTCACTTTTAAAACGTGGGTTGTTTTGTGACATGTTCTACCGTCACCTGGTCATACAAAACTATTGTCAACAAAACACAGACGTTTGCTAGCCCCAAAGCACAAATGTATCCAATTTATTTAACGTCTAAAATCTCTCAGAGCATTTGAATGATTGCCTCGTCTTTATGCTTAAAATTATGATAAATGCTGTCAGTTTCTTTATGCGTATTGCTAGGATAAAAATCCAATTAAGATTCGGAATGAAAATATCACATTTCTCCGTGAGACAAGCGAGGTAAGCTCTTAGACAATTTATCAGCTGCTCCGAAATGTTCACAAATACGTTATAACATTTTGAATAGATTTCAGTAATTCAGTAATGTCTTGTTTAAATGCGAAACTAGAGCGCTATTATTTATGGTTGATAGAGAGTCACGGCTTGTTGAAAATTAAAATGAGATAAAGATTAAACTTCGAGTCGATCGAAAGGTTAAGCTTCTCTTAACGCGGTCGGATCGTGGATGGGTAACCATCCTTTACATTTCAAGAAAGCACGCTATGTCCGTCAACGAAGATACGGGCCCGTCCGAAAGTAGTAGATCCGCCAACACAAGTGCCAAATTCCGTTTTGCGGTTGGGTTAAATAAGTACCGGTGGTAGAGAAAAGTGTGAAATCGTGTTGTCATGCATTTGGTAGGGGAATCTTATGTGTTCGCGTCACCGACATGCTATTGCTAATGTTAACAGTATATCAGTAGCTATGAATATGATGTGTTACACTTGGCCAACAGAGAAGGCATATAAATATTTTCATAGTTTTATATTTTTTTAATAGTTTTAAAGTTTCACTTTTGTCGGCAGCCCCCATGACAGCCTAGATTTTTTTATACCTGGCGAAATGTGAGTTCACTATAGGAAACTCTATGGGAAGTCATGGCGTAATAATATGTTGTTTTTTTAATAGGTCTACGGTGTCATTTTGACGTCATCAGTAGTGTTCTATCAAAAGTCAATGCCCTATTTAAATCTTTGCAACGACTATGCCCCATTTACACCACGTCCATCAGAGTGGTAATCTATCAAAGTAGGTACGTTGAAATGGCGCAGATTTTACTATTATTTGCAGGATCCATCATAACTCCTGGATGCAGGATCGTTAATATGATTGCATACGGATTGTTAACGTGAGTGTTCAATATAATCTGAATGGCTGCTTGTCATGTAGACAGGGTGTAAGATAGGAAAATGCCTGTCTTTTAAATGGAAATACAGGCGACAATATGCAATACATATTGTATACAACAGGGCTAATATTTTCATCCCTATAAACATATGTCGCAGATAGATTATCGAATTCGCTGTTTCATAAAACCGCTAGTTGTTTTACAAAACAGCACCGTTATGTAAAACAGCTAATCAATATTCAGTAGGATTTCAATTGCGCAATTCCGCGTGAATTGCCGAGATTAGAGGTGAATGGCGTGCAATTGGAGAGGCCTATGTCCAGTTGTTTGCTGTATGCTGATGTTGATTTCTGCGTGTTAAGTTCAGTAATTATTTAAAACAGCTAAACGTCATCCAGCTTTTTTACATAACGGAGCTGTTTTGTAAAACATCTAGCTGGTTATGTAAAACAGCGGATTCGACAATTCATCTGCGAACCTCTACTGTTACACTGATTAACTCTAATATTTACTGATAAGGTCTTACTTTTTACGGGGAAAACTAAATATAATCAAAGCTAGTGTCTCTAAAAGATTGTCAGACTTGATGAAACACGTGACAAACATACCTAAGCGTCTTAAAATATCCCAAGAAGATGGGTTTAGCGGTCATAACCATCATAATAAATTTTAATAACAACATTGCCATGTCTAGTAACATCATCATCTGCCTAGGCCTTTTCGCAACTATGTTGGGGTCGGCTTCCGGTTAGACCGGATGCAGCTGAATACCAGTATTTTACATGGAGCTACTGCTTATATGACCTACACAACCCAGTTACTGGGTAACAAGCTACCCCGTGGTAAGACTTTCGGGTTTCTGACGACACGTCACCACTGTCAAAGTTCTACGAATGGCAGCTGGGACCAACGGGCTTTCCGAGGCACGGGGGCGTCATGGTTTGTAAAGATGGTCACCCATCCACGGACCAACCACGACAAGCGTAACTTAACCTGATCGGTCGCCCGTGCGGCTGTTACTACTTAGACACAAGCTCTTCTAGTAACATTACAATGTCGTATTATTCAATTAGTAAGTCATGTCGTTGTTCACCTAAATCAAGCCTATTTATACTTCAGTCTCTCGACTAATTACCATACATGGATGGCATTAATTGTATAATTGTCAATGTCACAGCATCTCAATCTCAGGAAGTTAACAATTCATACTCAATTGAGGGTAGTTGCGTATGTAGATACCTATTTAACATCACGCTTGTATTTTACACAATGGTATGCAGCACTGTACATTCTGTTCCACCAGTTGTTGTTTTTTTTGTTGTTGAGGGTGGTAAATCATCAAATAACGTCTCCCGCTCTGGGTGGAGCAGGAGGGCGTGTCAGACTTTTACTGACTAAAACCCACGGACCCCACCAGTTGGTGCTGTTCTCTTTGAGACGCGCGTGGAACACAACGCGCCGTCGACCCGGGCTTGGTCCTTACCGGACAGCGAGCTACCCATTACTCGCCATCCGCAAGCCCGCGCCTACGGTGGCCGGGAATCAGCCTGGGACCAGTTATAGTTAAGGCTCATGTAATAGAGGGCTAGCCTACTGCCGTCAACCGGGCACAAATCAGAGAACACTGGTGAACCAGTGGTAAGGGCCCCAATTTACGAGTTGTTCCTACACAGACAGGCGCATTACTGTATGTTATTCATTTCATGACATATTCGTGTAACATCTACCAAACCGCAGTGGGTCAGCGTGCTGGATTACGGCCCCCCCCTCTTCAGAGAGAATGTCTGTGTCAGTAGTGGGAACGATATAGGCTGATAATTCTATCTATAGGCAAAAATCCACGATACTGAGAAATTCATAATAAAAAGCCCAATAATACTCAGCCCAACCCAGGGATCGAACCAAGATCCCTGTGCTTCAGAAATCGCGCTTTCGACCTTTAGACCAAAGAGCAGACTATGTAAATAGATAGACCTACTTGTATGTGGCCAAAATCAACTGGGTCAACAGTTATTTCAGATAGATTGAATTCAAACTGTGTTTGTTTGCCTATCTAGGTTAAAACCAGGGCTGAATATGGTAGGTCACGTACATATTGAGCTTGAAAAGAAGCTTTGCTGAACTAAGGCAAGTTCACTTTACAGGTATAGTAAAGTCTACGGAATCTTTAGGGTTTCGGCCTCATGAAAGAGCACCTTCTTAGCAATTATGCCATTCATCTTTGCACGAACGTACTACCTAGATAACAAGTAGCCTTTGTGTTAATCCAGTTTATAAACTGTCTGTGTGCCAAATCTGTTCTGCCGTTTTTGCGTGATTCTGTGACAAACAAACAAAATTTCAAATTTTATAAAATTATTAGTAGGATAGTAGGAATAGGGTAAAAATACATATGAAACTTCACCTTCACTTACACCTTATAAAGAAAGCATGTTTCGTCAAGCTCGTAAAACCAAGCGAAGCTGGGGTGGGTTGTTAGTTCATATTATTACGAATTCCAGATAAAATGGTTTACAGTCTGAAAAAGATGTAGGCCGAAAGAAAGTCTTCCAAGAGATTTAAAAAAGTTTACAAAACAAATTGGTATACCATCGCATACCAAACAGCTTACTGGATTAACCCGATTCTGTTGTCTATGCGAATATTTTTCTTTCGTTCAACCAGTTTTGTTAAAAACAATTCAAGATTAATTGCTAGATAAATGTTCTAAAAATATATGTTTGCACTAGCACAAACGTGGGGTACCTACTAGTGGCGACGGGTCAAAACAAACCGATCCTCATCGACCACGTTAAAATCCCACCGATCCATCATCATCCGCCTAGCCTTTTCCCAAAGGGGTCAGTTTCCAGTCTAACCGGATGCAGCTGAACACATACCAGTATTTTACATGGAGCAACTGCCTATCTGACCTCCACATCCAAGTTGCTGGGTAATACGATACCCCTTGGTGAGCCTGGTTGTCAGACTTTCGGGCTTCTAACGACCCGTAACGACTGTCAAACACCCACGAATGACAGCCGGGACCAACGGCTTTACGTTCTTTCCGAGGCACAGAGGGGTCTTGGTATGTAAAGAGGGTCACCCACCTCTCACCGATCCATCATTCATTATTTCGAAGTACAATTCGTTTTTATGTGATTCGAAGTACTACTGATATCATCAGATCATCTGTCCAACATTCTCGGATTCCAACTCAGTATCATTGACAGTGCGGCCATATCTTCTGACGAAATATTAAGTTTGCATCACGCGATGAGTGTTTTTTTTGGACCGGCTTACTATGGCCAGATTTCCACTTCTCGCGGCTGGGACGTCACCGAAATTCTCGAAGGATTTGTCGTGTTGCGATATATAGCGTTCCATTGCGCCATCTGTAATAAATACTAACAAACACTGACATTGAAACTGCAGTGTGTTTCAGATCTCTTAAACACACGTTTTCCACAGAATGAACTAGTTTTTCAAAGAATCTCGTTCACATATCGTCCCATACACACCTAATTTTAGATCCCCAAAAATACACACCGTTTTTATTCAGTAGATAAAATTAATCCTAACAGCTGTTGCGTTACTTCTCAATAGTTTTGGAACGCAATTCCGCAATATGGTACAAAACTGTAATTTTTATAAGTACGGTCAGCAAAAAAGTCTATTAACACTTAATTTAATATATTTTGATTTCGTACATGGTTAGTCCAATTCATAAAATTTAAACACAAGTCTATTTTTTTTTTATGTAAGTTATTTAGTATAAAAGTAATCAGCTTATAATGGTCCCACTGCTGGAACACAGGCATCGTCTCTGTGAGAGGGAGTGGGCAGGAATCCACCGCTGGCACAGTGCGGGTTGGTAAATGTCACATGTCGCACAATTTTTGGTTTGTTACATGCCGGTTTCTTCACGATGTTTTCCTTCACCGTTTTGAGAGCAGTGGTGATGAAATAATTTACACAAAGTAAAGCGCCTGCCTGGATCCGAACCTATGAACCTCGTTACAATTGGGCCACCACTGCTCACGTTTATTTAAACATTACGAGCACAATTTTTATAAAAATCTGAACTGATTTAAAATGAAATTAGGAGTAACTCTTACCTATTCTGTGAAATGCAAGATAAACCGATCGAATCATTTTGTTTCAATATGTTATGTTAAAATTACAGTATCAATTGAGTTTTTTTGCTGACTGTACCATGGAAAATTATCTAACTTTTAATACAGCTTTGAAGCTTTTTTATGTAGTGTACACTACTTCAGATAGTTTTTGCGTTTTATAGCGTGTAAAATAACAGATGTTTTAAGCTGTATTATTCCAATTTTAATAGAACGGCTTCTAACACTAACCCAGATTAAAATGTTCCCGGAAACATTACGTAACATGCAAACAAATGGGACAGGTGTTGTCAACATTTTACTTCAATGTTATGTGTCTAAATTATTGTATTTGTTTTAGCTCGTTTCCTTTAGGCACGTGCTTTGACTGGAATTTCGCTCAAGATTTGGTGAGAGTAAGCCCAGGTTGGCACGGGCGTTTTTCCCGTGGCGATTTTTTTTTCGCGCCCCTCAAACGCTAAACTCACTCAAAGCATTTATTTCAATTAAACCATTAACAGGCACTTTTGGAATTGTCAAAAAGTCGATCAGTTGGAAAGTTGAAGCTAGTTGCCCATTCCAAAACGTAGATCTCCATGGAGAAGAACGGGCAAGAAACTCCACGGACACAATTTTAAAATCAACTTGAATATTACAAAATCTTGGGAACATTATTCTTGTTGCTTCTGATTTTGAACGCATTATTTAGCGCTGACAGTTGAAAATCCAACAGTTCAACAGATTTTCAATGCTCGGCTCAGCACCGGGAGTTGAAAATCCAGTGCTCGATAACACCCTGCCGCAATATTTTTACCTCCGTGCGAACGTCTGATGCAACTTTCTTACGTAACACACAATAAAATTGAAGCAAGCAATTACTTGTATCGTGTAAACACTGTTTACACTGCATTTTTCTTTGTTTCTTCAACTCATTACATGCCATTGGCAAGTAAGGGCGGATTTCACAAATGAAACTGAACGCAATCAGCACATCAAAACCGCGTTCAAGAGGTATCAGTGTCATCATTGTTGTGGAATATTGACACTGACAGCTCTTGAACGCAACTTAAATGTGCTGGGCCCCTATCCTATGTATGATTCCCCGCGGAATCTTACTACGTTCAACCTACGTCAATATCGTGTTTTTTAGAAACCCAATGTAACGGTAAGGAATCGAAATGTCATATATTCTGTATGTTAAAAGACAATTCAATTCAAATTCAAGACAATTTGTCGATATTATTAATACGATATTAGCAGATGTCGTGTGTGATTGACGTGGTTTCGAGTAAGGAATCGTTAAGTGGTCATAGTGAATTCAGGTCCTGATCGGGCTCATTAGTCGATTCCCACGAATTTACTCGCCCGAAACAGGCGAATCGATACTTTTAGATAATACCTATATTATTTTATGTAGGCGATTCGCACGAAGGCAATTTATTTGTGGACGAATCGACAACTCAAGAAATACTAGGCACTTGGTACGTTTTAAATTTTATGCAATATAGATAGTAAAAAAATAAGTTGTATTTTTCTTAGTTGACAATAAGAGAAAATCAAACTAATTTAAATTTATAAATTCGCGCGAATCGACTAATAAGCCGCTGATCGCGTTCAGTTCCATCGGTGAAGTTGCCACTAAATCGTTTCGTGTAATTCAGGGTTTATTCTAAATATCACCAAAACACAAGTTCCCTCCATTCATTGTAGTTTCCTCCCCTGTTCGCCTCATTCCTCCTAATCTGTGGCAACCTCTCGCGAGCGTTTCCGCCACTCTTCATTATGCTATCTCGCAGCTCGACTTTTATTTCTTTCTCGAATATTATATCTGTATTATTCGTTTCTTAGTATTTGTTATTTGATTATAGTATAATCTTACACTATTATGCATTCATAAAACTAAATGTCCAGTTTTGTGAATGCATAATAGTGCGAGATACTGCATATCATTCCTTTGATTGAGGTTTTAATGTGTTGTGAGAAGTACCTACTCGTATAAAATGATATTCTGCGTCACAAAGTCATTCACTTTATTTACCTAGACATACAGGGCTGGGACCTCAACGCGCAACCTGTAACTCTAGTACATAATTCTGATGCCCCCTGCGATAAAATCTTTCGCCGATAAAAAAAGTAGCTGTTCCATACCTTTAGACTACGTAGGTATCACTTTTATATGAAAACGCATTATTTTTAAACCGAAAAAAAAAATTCTACGCTTGGGGTCTAAAATGACGTGCTGAATTCATGGTTTCAGTTTGCGCGTCGATGTCTCTGCTCTGCCACCCCCCGGTTAGATATAATGTGGTCGTCGTTATATACCAGCCTCGTATTTTAATTTTTGGGTTTGTTTACCCATGAAACCCGTGCCGTGTAAATCAGCAGCAAAATGACACGAGTCATTAAAATGACGGTGTTTGACACTAGAGTAACAAAAAGAGTTAGAGAGAGGAGAGAGGAGTTTTTGTTTTGCCGCTTTTTAAGAAAGCCAGAGATTGCAGATCATATTCTGCCACAACCGTACTATAAATTATTATAAATTCTAAAGCATCTGTCCATATGGTTTTTTTTTTTGAGTGTGGGTAACCATTATTAACTTCTCCCGCTCTGGGTGGAGCAGGAGGGCGTGTGAGACTTACTGACTAAAACCCACCCGTGTTCCTTCAGTTGCCTGTGTGCTAGGGGCCACGGTATCTCTTTCAAACAACCCGCACCCCTGGCAGATCTGTCTATAAGTTACCTTCTCCTAAACCATTCGATAAGTGAAGAGATAGATGACATCCTAAGGAAGGACGTTGCCTACTTTTTATCTCGGTAACACGTTCCCTTGGGATGATTCCGACATCCCGAAGCTAGTAACTAATAAATTACAGATAACAACAATCACTTACCAACCTAATAAAAATTACTTAAAGGTGTGTGTTACAATTTTGTTGAGAAATTATTGCTCGGCAACACTAATGGATCAATCTGGATCAATTAAGTGGAGCAATCTGGAGCAACAAATATAAATTGCGGATATGTTTCGGGCATATTGCTTCTGATTGCTCCATATATTTCATGAGTTGCCGAATATCCAATCAGTTTGGAAATTTTTAGTCAATTTTCTTTCTATCTCGTTTGTACGTATAATTTATTAAGTTGCTCCATATTGCATGATATTGTGTGGCCGTATCCATGGCAACAGGTTGCTACATGTTGCCATTGCCCTAAATTGCTGTATGTAGTCGTGACGTCATAGCTGGCGATAATTGACCAGGATGGAGCAATTCTAGTTGCTCGTGTAAGCGCACCTTTATATTCCACTAGGCTACTGACGGAATCCAATCTTGACGTCACGAGCCAATTACCTAGTACTTAGGTAATGAATGCCCAATCCTAAGGACAATGCGTATTAAGAGATTCATAAGGCAGGCAATCTCCGAGGCCGGTGATGGGGGAAGGCGTTTCCTTAATTGGGTAAATTACTCTGTCAGGAGGAAAGATAGTTCCTTCTGGCATCAGGTGGCGGGTCGTGTTCTAATGTTAGTAGGTAAGTTGTGTGACGAAATGGAGTGTAAGGTCATTTTGTTAGTATTTCGTAGTTCAATGTAATATATATACAACGTGTAACGGAAAGGGTATATACATACCAAGAGCAGGGCTTCTTTGGATGAAATCAAACGACATTGGAAGGGTTTTTAAATCCTATCTTTACATGTACGGAAGTTATGAGAATTTTTAATACATTGATACTAGAACAAATTGAAACAAACACATCACTCGGAAGAGATTTATCGTGATATTGGCTAGTAACGTGAAAAGTTATGGACCTACGTAGTACGGTGACACATTTTTTATGATTTTAATTTAAGAAACATATGAAACCGAAAATTTGGTATCAATTCTAAGAGTATTTTATTTCGAGCTGAAACTACGTATAGTGATTCTATACCAGCTGTTATCTTTAGTGCTTAAGGATAGCAATACGGTTTCTGTTACATCCTGTATAGTTCTCCTTATCGATTTCGATAACGGCGACCCTTTGCAGTAATTACATGCTCATATCCGCGTGACTTTGATTATAGTGGACAAGCAGTTGCGTGGGTACAAATCCACTCTCTTGTCCCTTCCTCTGTAGCCCAATGGACTGGCAGACCAATACGATCCGAAGAGGTTGAGATGCAGCGAATGGCCGTAAATCACTACATGGCTCCAGATAAACGCCCTCAGCGTGCTTCACAATACCCTGCTGTAACATATCGTAGGTGAATCTAGTCCACATTTTTCCCATACAAACTTCGGGAGTGTATTACTCCACTGTTCGACAATGTACATCAGCAATTAAAGATGTTAAGGTTTTGTCTCATTATTACTATTGTTTGTGCGGAAAAGGAATTAAAAAGTTAGAAGCCAACAAAGATTCGTTTTTCTTGCTAATTTAACCTAACTTTGGGCGTATGTGTGATAAAAGAATTGTAAAATCTGAAAAACCAAGTCGGTAACGACAAAGCTCAAATATCGAAAACTTCAATACCTTTATTGGTCATTGATTTATGCTGTGGTTTTTTCTCAAAACCCGATCTTCCGAAGGACTGTTCTTAATTTTTTACGCGCCTGTTGTGCTATAAATGATCCTGCATCTCAGTCAATAATGTTGTTCGTGTGGAGTAGCTTCTAACTGCTCATCACTGATACTACCTCTGTCGGAAACGATGCCTGGTGAGAAAGCGCGCTTTTTAGCCTGGCCCATCAGTGAGTTCGAGCCCGCGGCTAGGTTCCCCTTAAATGTAATCATTTATATCTATACATACAAGACAAATAAATACAATTGGGAGACATGTGACATTCCCCAGCAAGGGAAATATTTACAGATCAATGGCAGTTTACTGCAGTCGTTTTACACAATATATCCCGAAATTGACTATTCAAAAACTGGAATTCAATTGCTTTTCTTATGTAAGCTAAACACAATGTCGATGCGGGTAGGTAAACCAATGAAAAGCTTATCCAAATAATATCTGTTACGGACTGAAAGGCCCCTGAACTATGCAATCGGTTAAGCTGGTTGAAGTCACAGGATTAGAGATTGGCCACTGGCATTTATTTAAGCTCTGCCGATTATAATTTCGACTGTGGTTTTCTTTGTGACATCATTATTAGCTTAGTGTTTTGGTGTGGCTCAAAGAACATTACTTAACTTACTTGTCTGCCCTCTAAAATCCTACCTTACGTCCAAGCTGAACACCTGGCTACGTGGGGGGCGGACACGCGTACTGTACAACTGTACAAAAACTTATGCGGCTAACAAGGAAAGGTAACTCCTTTATGGAGTTTTGCGAAAAACCTCAACAAAAAGACAGTGTCCGTATCCAATCGCAGATACTGTTTAAAAATAAAACACAAACATATACCTAATCTACAACAAAACAAAACCCAAAAAGTGAAACAAAAAACAAGACAAAAAAAAAAAACTTACTTGTCTTTTAGACTTGACTACAGCGAAGCAAAAAGGATGGAAATGATTTTGACCGGTATATGCACACGGCTACACATCAAGCTATACATGTCCAGTTTACGCTGATCTCGCACTGTACGGAAATCGTATATAATGTGGGATCAGCTTATACTGGTAGTTAAAAAATATATGCTCTTTTGGGTAAATAATGAAAGGGTTTAATTAGGCATTTCAAATACAGTCGAAACCGAATATGACGACACTGAAGGGACCATATAACTTCAGACGTTATATCCGATAGTTGTTTTAAGCAATTCGTGCAGGATCGGACCACTTATTGGGACGTTGTTTGCCCTCTGATGTTTAAACCTGTCAATAATACCTCTTCCATAGCTTTATGTTCTGAGGCCTTAGTGTGAGTTTCATTTAACCATCTCGATCAAACGCAGTGAGCGCGTTCGGCGCTCCGATTGGTCCTTCACCAATCCAGGGCCATTCGGACCGCCGAACGCGCTCATTGCGTTTGATCGAGACGGTTAAATGAAACTCACACTAGGGGCCTGAGATGTCCTCGATCGTTTAATTTTCAAAGAATTGTCCTCGAAAAGAGCTTTTATTTTATCTCTATTCTTCCAAATCGTTGATATTGTAGAGTGTGAGACTCCACATTCCTTTGCAATTTCAAAAAATCACTCTATAAAACGTATGTAGTAGTATTCTCATTTGGAAGCCGTGGTCGTATGCTACCTACCCTAACAAAACATTACATTGTAACAGTATAAATTAAGCCATCATAATACTAGCTTATTATGTTTTAGCAAATAAATATATTTACTTTGATACATATCCAACTTTGTATACGAACAGTGAAAAGATAGGAGGCTTTGTAAACAAAATCATAATATTAAAGATTGACCCACTCATCTTTCCAATTTGCATTCGGCATTATTAAGATCAGCACAACAAACAAAAAAGTCATAATACGCAATCCTCGAAATGACACTTTGAAGTCTCAAGAACCTGTCAATCCAATCTCGGAAATATGTACTTATAAATATTTTGCTCCGAATTTTTTATTTTACTTGTTAAGGTGAATGCTCTCGTCGTGCATTTTCATTCAACAATGTTGATAAGGATTCCTGAATTAGCCGCGAGTAGAATCCTGTCGATTCTGTGTTTAACTTAATTATATTACCACACTGGCACACTAACGCACCAAGCTTCTCATGTCTACAGTCTACTCACAGTAATTTTATCTCTGACAACAACAACCTTATTGTAACGAGAATAAAGATCACTTTGATATTGACAGTATTGATAGTGGCAGCTACCCAAAAACAACCTTTTATAACGAGAACAAAGATGACTTTGATAATGACTGGACCCAAAATCAGAGGTAAAATAAGTGTTAACGGACTGTATCTGTACCTGACTTCACTTTCAAATGTGTTCGCCAATTATGGCGACTGACAGATGACATTAGTGACAGTAGCTACGTCACTGCTTGTGCGAATGAGACAGAATTTACATAATATGTATTAAATGGATACACTGCTTCGAGTATATTTATGAAAGTAATCTCTTTATTATTTTAAAGCAAAGCTGCAGTTGTTTCCAAGCAAAAACTAATAAAATAATGAAAATCGTACCAGTTAGGATGTATTCACAACCGTCAACTATACTGATCTTCCGTTTGTCACTGCAATGAACGGTTGAACGGTAAATTACCGTATTCGGATATGGTAGACGGATGATTACAGTTTATGTTGTTAGCGGACTATTTTTATTTTGCGATTAGGGTATTGTATATTATTAGGTAGCATGAATCATTTTTAGGTAAATGCTTCATGGCAAGCTCAACTCACTCATTCAGGATGAAAAAAAAAAACCAGTTTGCAAGTTGTACCATGAAATTTTTCGTGGGTTATATAAAAAACCGGCTCTTTTATAGAAAATTACGCGCTCAAAATGTATGGAAAAGCTATTTTTTTTTCTTGACACGGTGACACTATAAAATTGTTCGTACCAAACCGACAGGTTTGGTACGAACAATTTTTTCGCAAGGGAAACATGCTGAGGTCATGGTTACAGTTTGTGCATTAGTAAAAATTGTCTGCTGTCTTATAGTTATAACTACCTAGGACTTACCTGTCACTTATATTATACCTATCATTACACATTTAGCCCATAGCTATGTTTGAGTTTGAAATTATTTATTATAAAACAAAAATTTTGAATAAATGCTATAAACATTCAATTACTCCAACCCGATTAAAACAACTTAGTTATAAGTTTCGATTAGGGAATTATATCCAAACCAAATAATATTTATCTATTTCAGACAAGGACGCGAGCAATGCGAGCATCCGCCTTAAGTAGAAAAGAGAAAATATAAAAGATGAAAAGAGCACTTTGGACGCAACATAACGGCGAGGTAAACGTTGCTGGTTCTTTCCTGATTTTAATGAGATCGCCAATCAGCTGAGCGAGGTTCTCACCTTCCACGGGTGGGGGGAGGTCGGAGGGGGAAGAATCTATTTTAAAACGTAACAAAGCTATGTAGCTTAGAATTTGTTATCTGCTTTTGTATTTCTTTGCGCAGATTTTGATATTATTGGGCGAAGTATTTTTCTAAATATAGGTAGCTTTTTTTTTTAGTTTATTGTTCGAATGATTAGTGGAATGGTAGCTCAATGAATATTTACGTTTTGCTTTGTGAATGAATAGTTTTTGAAAGTTTACAAATAGTAACTAAATATAAATCTAGGTCTTCATCATCATCTGCCTAGAGTCGGCTTCCAGTCTAACCGGATGCAGCTGAATACCAGTATTTTAGATGGATCGACTGCCAAAATAACCACCACAACCCAATTACTGGGTAATACAATACCCCTTGGTAACACTGGTTGTCAAACTTTCGGGCTTCTGACGACCCGTAAGGACTGTCAAAATCTTCAAATGACCGTCGGTACCAACAGCTTAAGGTTTTTTTTTTCTTTTTTTTTTCTAGGTGGGAAATCATCAAATAACTTCTCCCGCTCTGGGTGGAGCGGGAGGGCGGGCGTGTCAGACTTTTACTGACTAAAACCCACCCGTGTTCCCTCACTGTTAACGTTAAATATTGTCGTTATGAGCGATAACAGTTCTTATTTCAATATGTTACGGGTTAAAATTTGTTGTACCTATTAAATTCGAATAACAAATGAGCAAGCGTATGTCGTAAAAATGCAACTAAAATCAAAAAGTATAAAATTAGATATTAACTCTTTAATAATAAGTAATCCATCACTGGATACAGTTTCGCATTTGAAATTTTGTGGTATATTTTTAATTATGTTTATAACTGTACTTGAAGGGTTAAACCGATTTTAAAGATAATTAAGAGGTGACTTTGATGATTTTTTGATGCATTAAGGTATGTTTAATTATGTTTTTAGTTTAATCACTGTATGCAAAAAAGACTTGAATATATCGTATATTTTTTTGCTTTCAAAATTATTTACGGTTAAAGAGATACACAGCTTTAAAAAACCACCTTTTTGAGCGTTTTCCAGAAATCTCCGGCTTAATATGTTTTCGGAGGCACGGAGAGGTTTTGTTATGTAAAGATGGTCACCCATCCACGGACCAACCACAGCAAGCGTAGCTTAACCTGATCGTTGGCCCCGTGCAGCTGTTAATACTCAGCTACACCAAAAGTCCCAGTAAATAAACCTAGGTACAATTTTAGAATGATTTCAATGCATAGAAAGTCTTTAAGGTGAATCTAGTCGACATTTTGTCCATACAAACTTCGGCAGTGTATTACTCCATTGTACATCCACCATTCCTCCATTGTTCTCCATTGTGTTTGTGTATTGTCTCATTTGTCCAATGTACATCAAAATTAAATATGTTACGGTTTTGTCTCATGATTAATATTGTCTGTACGGAACCAGAATACTAAAATAAAAAGCCATTAATAAGTTAGCAGCCAACAAAGACTCGTTTTTCTTGCTAATTTAACCTAATTTTGGGCGTGTTTAAGTAATAAAAGACGTAAAATCTCAAAAACCAAGTCGGTACCGAAAAAGCGCAAATATCGATAAGATCAATCACCTTTATCGGTCATTGATTTATGCGGTGTTTTTTTCATAAAACCCGATCTTCCGAAGGGCTTTTACTGTAAATTATCCTGCATCTCACTTAATAACGTTGTGCCTGTAGACTAGAGTCCAACTGCTCATCACTGATACTGATACTACCTCTGTCGGTTACGATGCCTGGTGTGACAGCGTGCTTTTTAGCCAGACCTACCAGTGAGTTCGAGCCCACGACTACATTCCCCTTAAACACTGCAACACAGTACTTACCTTAATATATTTGCAATACTTAGTTGGGAGTTTTTGGCGGGATCGCGTTGGAACATGTCGCACGAATTTTCATTTTCATGGAATTTAGTGAAATAGCGAATTAAATTGTATAATTTTGATAGTGAATTATTCAATTTAGTTACGTGTGAGTGCACAAGTGTAGTGAAGGTGAAAATAAGTGACTAACGTGGACTTTTCGTGTTCCCCCCAAAAACTCCTATTAACCTAATAGGAGTTTTTGGGGGGAACACGAAAAGTCCACGTTGTAAAGTTACTACCGCTTTACAATAACTTTGATTTGACTTGACTGACTAACGACGACTGTGACTGTTTTGTAACTTCGTGCCCGATATCGGGCCATTTACTTGATCTAAAAGAAAAATTACTTGACACTGGCTAAATGCACAAACCGTGTGAAGCCAAAATTAAAAAAAAAAAAAAAAAATACTTAGTTGCAGTATAGCTTAGTAGTATATTTGAATAAAGCCATTCAAATACTAACACGGCTGTACATCAAAACACTTCATAATGCAGTCACATCAAACCAGGACAGTGTCATTTATAAACACTTCAGACACATCGGATATTAGCGACTTCATCGCATGAATTACAATAAATCTCTGCATGCTATTCACGGCTCATGTTCAGACAAATAACGTACATTAATCATTTAAACAATAACAAAGCTAATACTGTGTTAATAACACTCAATCTGCTGAGTTTTTTCTTAACTATAATTATGTTAGGGTTTAGTTGAATACCAGTATTTTGCATGGAGCAACTGCCTATCTGACCTCCAGAACCCAGTTACCGGGTAACGCATTGGTAAGACTGATTGACAGACTTTGGGCTTCTGACTACCCGTAACGAATATCACAGATCTTCGAATGACAGCCGGAACCATCGCCTGATGGCCAATTCCTATAATATACGGACCGCTATTGGTTAAAATTAAGACTCTTGTATCGTCATCAATAATGAAGCAAAGATTTCATACATAGCTTTGAATAGTAGACCCTCCCATATGGAAGTAACGATCAAAAAAAAAAAAACAAGTTATTTATTGAAACTAGGCTGAGAGTCAGCACTTTTTGAACGTCAAAATCACGTATAAAATTAGCTTACGAATCTATTATGCCCAATTTGGCCATAAAAAATGCTACCATTCGTAAGCGAAACGATCCGTTTTTTAAACGACTTAAAAAAAGGAGTTTCTCAGTTTGACCTGTATGTTTGTATGTATGTCATACAATGTCCGCGATTATCTCGCGTTGGGTAGAACCAATTTTGATAAAAATATCTGGACGGGATTTTTTCACGCTGGATTTTCAACTATCCGTTTTGAACCGAACATTGTGATTGAGACTCCAACAGAGTGCATAAAAGCGTATCAAAAAACATACTGATCGATTTTGAATTCTTGGCGGTAAGCAGGTAAGCAGTGCGTTAAAGATTCAGGGCGCGAAAATCTCCTGTCGCGATTTTATTACGTCTCTGTGAACGTCGTTTTAACATCGTTTCCAAGGAACGGAGGACAACGTTAATAACACTGTTCTTCAATAAATAATAAAAGAAAGATTTCCTTCCGTAACGTTTCGTAGAAGAATTCTCGCCGCGGCATTTAAATTCTCAGACTAAAAGCTTCGCGGTAATTATCGTTATTAGTAAAACTTGTGACTATTACGTAAACTAGTTATTCAGCAACTATTAAAGAGGTTATATAGTACGTGCTTCATACTAAAAGGTATGCTGAAAACGCTAAAAATTATGTTTTGTGAAACTACTTAGCAAAGTGATATGTTTGGTTTTTTATGAGTAGAATTGATAGGTTGTCGAGACTTGATGGCTGGTTAAAGAGGAATTAGAAATAAAATGATCACTATTGGAAAGTAACCTCGGGTTAATTAGCAGATAACTGGCTTACTGATATAAATACCAACTGCCACAAAACAAATAAATCCAGCCTAAAGTTTTAGTGTTTTGACTGTCGGGCAAAGTGTAATCGGGTTTATCTAGAATTTCTCAGTAGTAGCCCGGAGTCTGGATTTGTTTCCGGTTGTTGGCAATAGGCTCACCCCTTTTACATGGGACTAAAAACTTAAAGAAACTGGAGAAATGTGCTACTCTTTTAATTTTAAAACTTCAGCTAAGCTAAAATTGTGTCAAAAATTAAATTATTTGTAAATCTCATCGTTCTTCAAATTATTCGCAAAAAAAGAAATCGTTAACGACATTCTATTTGTAAGTTCTTCAGCAAATACCAGATATTTTCATCATACTGCTATTACAAAAAGGAACATTTATTTTCAGTGAACCTGTCTCAGATTTGAAATTAAATTGTCGACATCGTTAGGTTCATAATTTGTTTCTTACGCAATCAGATTGTGAAACTAGGTTTGGACTTAAATTGGGACGGAATTTTCCACTGTCTGCACACATTTATGAAATAAATAAAATGATAAATCTAAAAGTTAAATTGATAGGTTTTTAGAAATTTTTCGCATTCGTACACACAGAACATAACCTACTCAGATCTGTCTATACGTAAATATGTCTGTAAGTTTTTGGTAAAAAAAAAACATAATTTCTTTACAGCAAATTAATTGCGATGCACAACAGTAAAGTCACCAAATGAGATAAGTTGCCAGGGTCGTCGGATAAATATTCGAAAACATCCATTGGTTTCTTACCATTTCGTCGAATGCCGACCGTACCGTACCGTACGCCTCTGCCGAATTTAATTTTGTCTTTTAATTTTGTCATCCATCGATTCTACTAAACTTTAACTATATCCGACGACCCTGGCAACTTATCTCATTTGGTGACTTTACTGTTGTGCATCGCAATTAATTTGCTGTAAAGAAATTATGTTTTTTTTTGCCGACCGTACCGTACCGTACGCCTCTGCCGAATTTAATTTTGTCTATATCACAATGTCTATTGCATCTGCGTCTGTGTAGGTGCCTTATCTAGTAGACGTACTAATATACATGCCGCAGCCATCTGGTTAAATTAACCAGCTAATTGGACGCCTAGGCCGTTCATTAAACGCCGGCATCAAATTGGATGCCTAGGCCGATTGTTAATTGAACTAGAATCATTCAACGTTTAACAACTTGGCGTATTGAAAGTCAGCCCTTTGAAGATGTCTGACCAAGACTCAGCCAAGTGATTCAAATTTAGTTCAGTTTTTTTTTCCACTGCGGCGCTGGTATTCACCAAAACAAATATGGCGTCAATGGCGCAAACCGTGAATGTTATTTTTCGTTTTTGTGTGCAATTTTAAGTGAAATTAAAGTGTAATATTGTCAAATAATAGTACGTCTTCTGCAAGTTTTCGCGAAATCAAGTATAAATATAAACTGACTGAACTTACTGACTGACTTAATTATTATTGAGTAATATTCGTGTTATGTACTTTGTTGTGAACCAACATTTCACTATTAGTGACTTAGTGGTAGGTATTAGTAAAAAGTAGTAAGTACATCATTTGTGAACTCATATGAAGTCACCCAAACTAAACATCACAAATTAATTAATATCCAATTTAACTAAATGACTACCTACACGACTTTCAGCCATCTGGTTAAACATTGCGCTCAATGACTTGGCTAGTTGTCCTTCAGCTATTTAATTGGATGCCGGCGTTTAATGAACCGCCTAGGCGTTCAATTAGCTGTCTAATTTAACCAGATGGCTGCGACATATATACTTAATTATGTAGCAATTAATGCTGTTGATACCTACATATATCAAAACGAAAGCTCTTGCGATCACAAGTCAATTACTCAAATGGTTAGGTTAGATTTTAAAAAACCGGTGCCGATTCTTTAGTTCATCACCAAAACTAAACTAAGAGTATTGCTATCTCTTACTCTCAGACCGCGAAAGAAAAAGACAAGCGAAGCTTTAGAAATTACAAACTAAATTACGTCTCAATTGCTTTGAATTTGACCTGATTTAAAGCATGATGATAGTTGGTCGCAGTTGCGTCGCAGAAAATCTTAGTTCAACTAAGGGCCACCTCCCGAAGTTACCGTTTTCACAGTACAGATGAAATATTCGGTGGGATAGGTATTATTGGAAAAATTGACAACCACTTATCCGACGAATAAAGAGTCTAATAACTTTATTCTTCAGGTAGCTGAGGATTGAAAAATCGGCCCTAAATTCGACAGCTTTTATTTATTTCCGTCTTGTTCTTATTTTAATAGAAGGAAAAAGATAAAAATAGCCTAAATCAATTTAAGTCGGTGCACAACAGAATCATAACCATTTTTAACTTTCCTGCCTGCGCAAGAAGTATCCATCATTCTCCTGCCCTAATCCCATTTATTTGTGGTCCGAGTAACATGTATTTTTTTTCAATTCTTCTCTATTAGTCGTCATCCCGGTAGTCACACCCTTTCTAACCATATTATCATTCATACAGTCCATCCATCATCAGGATCAAGGGGCATAGTGAATCCTTAGGTAATGATGCCGCCGATGAACTTGCGAAGAGAGGCTCCGATATGAAAGTGCTAGGCCCGTACCCACTTCTCCCCCTGCCTTTCTCACAACTTCGTGCGTGGATTCGCCAAAGATCAACCGAACTTCATAACAACAGATGGTCACGGGCAACAGACTGTAGACAGTCAAAATTGGCTTTACCAACTGTAAACCCGCGTTTAACCAAAAAACTTCTTAGCCTGAGCAGAAATAACCTTAGAATAATCATAGGAACAATTACGGGCCACAACCACCTTAACAAACATCTTTATAACATAGGCGCCACGGACAGCCCGCTTTGCAGGGGCTGCCTGGACGCCGAGGAATCAGCCACCCACGTCATCCTGGACTGCGAGGCTGTGGCTACTCAACGTGAAGAAATCCTCGGAACAGTGAGGTCGCTCCGCGAAGCCTGCGAAGCCCCCAGGAAACTTCTGAGCTTCTGGGCGGAGCTAGGCTGGCTCTGTTAGCCAGAATCCCCACGCACAACGGACCGAGTGGGAGTCTACGTGCGGAAAAGGGAGTCCAATCATCATCATCATCATCATCACAGTCCATCCATCGTTTTTTTGGCCCCCCTAGTCGTATAGCTGTCACCGTATGATTGTGAACACCGTTACTTTATAATCTATCTCGCGAGATTATAAACTGTCGATAAATTGTGAACTGCACCTTACTGCTCAGTTACAACATAAATAGGTTAGGTTAGGTTAGAACTGCGACCAACGGCGCGCGAGCCGAACGAGCGTAGCGAGCGGTGCCGCGGCAGAGACTGGCGAGCGCTACGTCCAAGTTAGTGGCGTCAAGTAGATTATAAACTGACGATGATAATAATGTTATGGTGACATAGCCATCGACACTCATCCTTACTCAAAACTTTCTTCACGATATTTTGCTCATTCCTCAGTATCACATGCCCATATACGGCACGGCGCATACGGCGACATGACAATCGATTTCCACACAACTTTTCAGTGACCGGTGCCACTTTCAGACTTGTACTCATCTCTTATTCTATCCATGCGTGTGACGAAGCAAGAGTAACTAAATATTTAGTTACTCATATCAACACGATTGACAACGACACCCACCAGCATATTAAACAGCTCCCTGAGATCACTGAACGACATCCTAAGCCCATGTTCCCACGGACGTTATAAAATCGCGTCGGGATTTTTTTGCGCATAGGATCTTCAACACTGAAAAAATAAAAACATTGAACACTGTGTTTATTCGACGCGCTAAGAGTCACTCGCGCTGCGCTCTGTTGCATTCTCAATCCTAGGTTTAACAATGAGAGTTGAAAATCCAATGCGCGAAAAAAATCCGCCGCGACTTTATTACGTCCGTGTGAATGTCGACTAAGCCCGTGGTATTATGCCTCCTTATCAGCTTCATGGATACCATATGTATGCCATAGTGCCCACTTGTGTCGTCATATGAAAACGTATCACTTTATGAGCTCGAAATAAGTGCCTCATAATTATAATAAGAAATTATTAAAGTTTCAATCCTAGACCGTATTTTAGACGCAAAGCTAGCGTGGGTGTTGTATTATTAGATTTTCAGTCTAGATAATTTAATCTCGCTTCTTTGGTCTAGTGGTTGCAAGCGCGATAGGCTTGAGCATGAGCTCTTCGGTTCGATTGCCGTGTTGTTGCAAATTGTTATTGGGTCTTTTTTTACATCGGATTTTTTTTAGTAGCAGCCGTTAATCTGGATTTGTGTCCGATTGATGGCAATGAGCTCGCCCTCTTTTACATGGTACTTACACATAACTGAGCGCAGTGGTGGTGGGTTCGAGCCCAGGCTGGCAGTTCACGTTGTGTGCCTAAATAATTTGATCACCACCGCTTACAAAACTGTGAAGGCAAAACATCGTGAGGAAACCGGCTTCGATCAAAAATTCGAAGACTTGTGACATCCAACCAACCCGCACTGGGCCCGCGCTGCAGTGTAGGTTACGGTCTTCGGGCCAATCCCTCGTACAGAGATGTCTGTGTCCCAGCAATGGGAACATTATAGCTGTAACTACTAGAGGTACACCTCTGCCTAACCCTTCGGAGCTTACAGGCGTGATATCTTTTATAATTAAATCTGTCTCAAATATTCTAGACAATTACGTGATGTTAATAAATAAAGTTTATCATTAAGTCGTAAAAGTTACCTAAAGACTATTATTGGTCGCCCATTTGCCGTTTCGGGACAATAATTAAATGGATAAAGTAAACAAAATTATTATAAGTAGCGCGTTTATCTACTTTTTAGTGGTTATTAAATATATTGTAACCGCTTTTGCCAGCGGTTGCGCCCGCGTAGAAGTCGAAAATTATCCCACGGGAACGAACTATGGGGATGAAAAGTATCCCATGTATTAATCCAGGTTATAAACTATCTGTATGCTAAATTTTATCCAAATCCGTGCAGTAGTTTTTGCGTAAAAGAGTAGCAAAGATCCACCCTTACTCATAAACTTACACATCACTACATACATATATTATTGTAAAACTTAAAAAAACAACCTACTTCCAAAAAAAACACTAAAAAGTGAAAGAATAAAGGCTCATGCAGACTAGTGCGACGCGACGGTCCCGTCGCGACACTCGTAGAACAATTTCTATGAAAATTTAATGGAAATTGTTCTACAAGTGTCGCGTCGCGCTGTCGCGTCGCGGCTGTTTGAAGAAGCCTTAACTTTAATTTCGGAAGTCGGTGACTTTGGATATGTATTTTATTTAATATAATAAAGTTATTTTTTCACTTTTTAGTGTTTTTTTGGAAGTCGGTTGTTTTTTTTTTTTAATAATGTTTTTATTTTTCACTTTTAAGTTATAGTACCTACCCCACACAATTCGAAATTTCATCATCCTTAGAGTCACAACAATGCATACTCGTATTTATGCGATAGCAGCAATCGCGGTTTGTTTGCTATCATTTTTTGAAGAGTTCCGTTGCCTATCTCCGAAACGCATCATCAGATCTATATGAAATTTTAATGAGACCACACGGGAAGCACCACCTTTCAAATAAAATAAAAATAAAAACCAAATCGGTACCCAGCCATCTACGAGTAATCGGTGTAAACCTCCTCCTTTTTGTAGTCGGTTAAAAACAAAATCCCCCGCCGCGTCTGTCCGTTGGCGATAAACTTAAAAAATACTGATCAGATTTTCATGCAATTTTCACTAATAGACGGAGTGATTCATGAGGAAGGTTTAGGTGTTAAGGTTATGTGTAAATTGGTTAACAGAGAAACAAGCAAAAGCAACAACAGCAAAAGCTAGTTTATAAAATTAGTAGGATATGCGTAATTTACTTTGAGAGATCATAAAATTAATTGTTACAAAAAAAATTTAGAAGGACGTGGTTTCTAACAAAGGCTTAATTTGTGGGTTGGTGAAATTAAGATAAACTCGTATAAAAACTGTTGTAGCAAAATAAATGAAGCTAATTACTTTAGATTTCCACATACTTGATGGTATTAGGCCGTGAGTGACATTTAACTAACTCTTGATTGATATTCGTGCTGCGAACAGCTGGCGCCGACGTAACTCGTTGGCAATAATTTAGTTTAGACGAAACTAGTCTCAGATTACAGGTTATCTTGATTCCTGTGATATTTGAAATACTAAACGATTACTTTGGTCATAAACTCAAACTGAATTTGCCCGCGTGGAGATCGAAAATTATCCCATGGGAACGTATTATCGGGATAAAGTATCCTATGTGATGATCCAGGTTATAGATAAACTATCTTTGTGCCAAATTTGATACAAATCCGTTTAGCCGTTTTTGCGTGATTGGGTAACAAACATCCAAACATCTTAACAAAAATATAAACCTTTAAACCAATTACAGGCACTTTTTAATTGCGTAGGGGTCGGTCAGTAAGTAAGATGAAGCTACTTACCCATTTCAAAGTGTAGTAGGAACCTATGAAGAAGAACAGGCAATAAAATCCACAGACACTCTTTTATATCAAAATATTGTTACAAAACATTGATATCCGAACTTAGCTACAGATTTATGAAGGATTCTGCTAATAATTGCAAATGACTTTCATTTTGACGATTCGACAACATTCATTGCGTTGCTTACATTGTCGAGCAGACGAACTTTTCAAACATAGAAAGCAATGGATCAGGAATTTCCTCTCTGTAGGCTTAGCACGACGCTTTCTATTTCTACGAAGAATAAACAGTGCTTTTTCAATACTAAGTGACATTTCGTATCTCTATTTTGACATCGCACCGTAGATATCCTTCTACAATCTGTCATTTTGTCTTTCGTTTCTAACGATCTTTGTCTAGGTCCTTATAAATGTAGACTATTTCAGAAGAATATTTCTTCCCAAACTGGCAAAATCATACTGATAACAAACTTTCTAATCGACGGCCACAAAGTATATACGATTATCTACAAAATCATGATTCGTTTAGAACGCCTAACTGTGATAATTAATAGAAAAACATAGATATCGTCTCCTATTGTACATGATTTAGTTAATAGTCATGTCTATCCTTCCGTCGACAAATCGTTGCTCGTGCTAAGCCTGCTGAAAGCAAGTGTGTTACGCGACTGGAGTGCTGGAATGTTTTCTTAACAAGTCATTAAATGCATTCCAATGTAGCTTTTCATCATATGAAAAGCCAATGAAATGAAGCTCCTATCTGCATTCAGTTTTTTCCCGCAAAAACTTCGTCTTCCACTTATGTTTATTTTTTCGCAAAATTACATACCGTCGCCGCATCGGTACCGACAAACATCAACTCGATATAACATCGAAGTATGTTTGTAACTAACTCGATACCAACGTTAACTGAAAACATGCGAGGGCCATATGCGCTTCTCCCTAAGTGTGAAAGAGACAAGCACAAGTTATGATGTACTGTCGTAAAGCGGCTGCATGGACGCGGAATTAAATTGGCCCAAATTGACTTATATTAAATTAAGGCATTCGGTTTTGTGCGCTCCCCTGTCTCCGGCGCTGTGACGTAGGGTTTCCACCTTTGTTTTCTAGGTAATTATGATAAACAACGGCCAGTGTTGTAAGAAAATGTTACATTTGGCCTGGAAATGGATACCCGAATTAATTTAAACTAGGGTATACAGGTAAGCAAAGCATCATGAGGAAACCTGAACTTACCCTATCCTACTGATATTATAAATGTGAATGTTTGTGACGGTGGATAGATGAATGGATATTTGTTACTCTTTCACGCAAAAACTACTAAACGGATTTTGATTAAATTTGGCACACAGATAGTTTATAACCTGGATTAACTTATAGAATACTTTTTATCCCGGTAGAACGTACCCGTTTTTTTTTTGAGCGGGGTAAATCATCAAATGACTTCTCCCGCTCTGGGTCGAGCAGGAGGGCGTGTCAGACTTTTACTGACTAAAACCCACCCGCGTTCCTTCAGTTGCCTGTGTGCCAGTGGCCACGGTATCTCTTTCGAACAACCCGCACCCCTGGCAGGCATCGGCCCTTGCGGACCCCATCAATAGTACGTTCTCGTGAGATAATTTTCGACATCAACGCGGGCGTAGGCGCTGTCAAAAGCTAGTAATCAATTTATATAGATACGCTAACTCATCTTGAGGAAGCATGGTGATCATTGGTCGTGCCTTCTCTGCATTAGAGATGAATCTGATATCATGTCAAAAATAATAAAATTCATCGATATTTTATAAATAAATTCATCATGCAATGAACAAAATCGTCAATGCCAAAATACACTGCACATAATTGTCACAAACTAAGAAAAATTTAATTTTGCGGACTAACATAAAGGATAAATCATAATATAGTGGACAATTACGCAATGCCTACTAAAAAACTGATTATAATTTCACTAAGCCGTTCCGCAATCATTTCAGCACTCATAATTGAAGTGACGTGATCTTATACTTAATTAAAAATCATTGATGATTTCGTCATTTTTCCTGTCATCGATATTTTTTGGCATTGTGTTGCAGTCATTGATACAGAAAAATCATCACTCAGCCAATCTCTGCTATGTATGAGAAGCGGTCTTTGCCTGGCAGTGGGATTATACCAGGCTGGTTCAATATTACCACAGATGTTACTGAGGTGTCCACATTTCCTCTTAATTATGTTTGACAGTGTGCCCATCCATTTTATTCACATAATCAGCGTGTAACATACAAAATACCAATAAACCACGCGATGATTGATGTTAATGTTACTGAACCAATCATCAGTTATCAAAAACCAATGACAAAATTTAATTAAACATAATCGACATCCACATTCGTTTGTAATTGAATATCGTTAAAACCACAAACGGGATGATTAATTTTCCCTAAAATATCGTAATTTGAAACTCCTGTTCGTATTTTTGACAACCCTATTTTCTGTGTATGATTGTTCAGATCATTTTTGATGCTAATTAAGGTTGGCCGGATTTTAAATACATGTTTAATAATCTTTACTTATATAATATACATACGGATTCTTTTGTTCGCCGGAATAAATAATAAAAAGGTCATTCGTCAACTTATTAGTCGACTTGCATGAATTAACGCGCCCGAATCGGGCGAGGCGTAATTTTTAAATAATGTTATATTTTCTATAGGCGACTCGCACGTTGTTAATTTATTTATGGGCGATTTTCGTTGTTTCGGAAACGTTAAGGAAACAACGAAAATTTGAGGAAACATTACAAAGTAGTTACTTTATTACATAAATACAAAACGTTATTTCTAGAATTATCGAGTCGCCCACTAATAAATTGATTTCGCTTATAGAAAATATTATACATATTGTTTAAAAGTCACGATTCATTCGCCCGATTCGGGCGAGTTAATTCGTGCGAGTCGACTAATAAGCCTATTCATCTACTGGATGACGTAAAAGGCTTCGTTCTGTGCGCTAATTATAATTAACTGTGATCACCAATCAGCTTGTCAGGCATTATTACGGAATAAGGTTGGCAGTTAAAGGTTCAAGTTAAGCGCAGTGAACCATAAAGTAACTATTTGACCCAAATTTTAGCAGATTTTTTTTGGACTATTTCCTTACTACCCTACCCTACATAAAGGCTTCCTCAGGCAGGCGTGACGCGATTTAAATAGAACCATTTTCATAAAAATCATGGAAATTAATCCACTAGGAGTCGCATCGTGTCGCGGGAGCCATAACTGAATTAATTATTTTCGTATTGACTTTAATTTGATTGTTTAATGATTGATATTATTGACATAAGTGTACAGGGACATACCTGTTACTTACATCTTTACAAATTTGTAACAGCGTATAACCATCTGTGTACACAAATAAAATTTTATTTGTTGTCTTCGGATTTTACCGTTCAGTAAGTAAAAAATACTCTTCCTTAAAAGAATTTCCGCAGTTTCAATTTCAATGACCTGTAAGAAAGACTCGGCGATTATTTGCGACAAAACGCACAAGAAATATTTTCCCGGTGACTGCGTCTTGTTGCTCGGGAACTTTCATCCAAGTAAACATTGTAGTTCGAAGAAAAACATATAACAATAGAAGTAACTACGCAACTGTGGTTCTCCCGGGGTTAGATTTATCTCTCTTTTGTTACTTTTATTAGGGCACGACCACACGAACCACAACGGCAACACGTGGAAGGACGCAAAATTGTATAAAAATAATAGTTTACTCAAACTCAAAGCATTTATTTCAAATAAACCAATGACAGGCACTTTTGAATTGTCTTGGTCGGTGAGTTAGAAAGATCAAGCTAGTTGCCCATTCCAAAGCGAAGTAGGTGTCTATGGAGAAGAACGGGCAAAAAACTCACACGGAGAATCACCGTCCCTTGCTGCCTTCCTTCAGCGATGGCCTTTTTTTTTGGGTGGGAAATCATCAAATAACTTCTCCCGCTCTGGGTGGAGCAGGAGGGCATGTCAGACTTTTACTCACTAAAACCCACCCGTGTTCCCTCAGTTGCCTGTGTACCAGGGGCCACGGTATCTCTTTCGAACAACCCGCACCCCTGGCAGGGCAGCGACGTCCTTAGCCGAAGTCCGTACCCCATAGGCGGTGCCCTCAGCTTGTAAATGCTTATTTTTACGTTTTTAAGCCCTGGCTAGACGTCTTCATTTATTGAGGCAGCCACAAGCAAGTCCGGCGAACCAGCCGACAACCTGTTAGGTTGACCTGCGAGATGTCATTCTCAAAAAAAATATTTAAACACACTCGGACCACATTGACCGTCAAAATCAACCGTGTGGGTGATACCGACTATACCACAGCCACAACGCAAGTACGGGAACTAGCGGTCGGCCGCATCACAAATACAACGTTGCGTCCACCATTTGCTTTGATTTTGTAGTGCAACGCAACTGCAAGAAGCTGCAATGACACTATATAATCTGCCTAGCCCTTTTGCCTAGGCTTCCAGTTTAATAGGATGCAGCTGAATACCTGTATGTTACATGAAGCGACTGCCTATCAGTCCTCCACAACCCAGTTACTGGGTTTGTCAGACTTTCGAGCTTCTCATGATCCGTAACGACTCTCAAAGATCTACCTACGAATGACAGCTGGGACTTTTCCCAGGTACGGAGGGGTTTTCGTATGTAATGATGGTCTTTGGTATGTCCGTGAATGGTCACCCATCCACGGACCTACCGCGGCACGCGTAGCTTGACCTGATCGATCGACGAGCGGCTGTGACTACTTAGCCAAAAGCCCTTCAGCGACACTATTCATACATAACCACTGCTTGCCCACATATAATCGCTGCGATGTGGTGTGGTACGTGTGTTCGTGACCTTATAGAAACTACTAATAGTCATTAAGACTTACAAAGAGAATTAATACTTGAGCCTTGCGGTTGGTGATGAATTATTATTATATTTATTATGGTGCTGTTGGACTAGAGATAACATAATATCACGCCTTTGTTGTGAGGGGCAGGTAGAGATGTATAGAAAATCCTCATTTTGCCAGTAATTGCGAAAACGAGTATAATATATCCCTTAATGGAGCACAAATCTTAAGGGTGACAGCTGGGTCTCTCGGCAGTATCAAAAATCCTTTATTCAAACTTAGGTGAGAACCAGCAGTTTTTGAACGTCAACATTGCATAAGACAGTCCCCCAAACGCCTGCCGAATTTGTGATTATACGAATTGATGTGGGGTAGGTACCATAGGCAAAAATAAGAAGTTTATTAAAAAAAAAACAGCTAACTTCAACAAAAAAAAAACTGTGTGAGTGAAAAATAACTGCAAATTTCGAGTTTTTGGCGGGATCGCGTTGGAACATGTCGCACGAATTTTCATTTTCATGAAATTTAGTGAAATAGCGAATTCAATTGTATAATTTTGGTAGTGAATTATTCAATTTAGTTACGTCTGAGTGCACAAGTGTAGTGAAGGTGAAACTAAGTGACTAACGTGGACTTTTCGTGTTCCCCCCAAAAACTCCTATTAGGTTGTTGTAAAGTTACTACCGCTTTACAATAACTTTAACTTTGACTTGACTGACTAAAGACGACTATGACTGTTTTGTAACTTCGTGCCCGATATCGGGCCATTTACTTTATTGAAAAGAAAAATTACTTGACACTGGCTAAATGCACAAACCGTGTGGAGCCAAAACCCAAAAAAAAAAAACTGCAAATTTCGGAAGTCGGTGGCAAAACGAAAATACAAAACCATAGACACCGACTTCTGAAATTACAGTTATTTTTCACTTAGTAGTGCTTTCTTTTTAAATACGATTGTTTTTTTTTTAATAAAAATCCTACAAATCCTATCCTACTAATAACAAAAATGTGAAGGTTTGTGTAGATGGATGGTAGGATGTTTGTTAAGCTCTTTCACGCAAAAACTACTCCACGGCTTTGAATGAAATTTGGCACACAGGTAGTTTATTACCTGGATTAACACATAAGATATTTCTTATCCCGGTGGTACGTTCCCGAGAGATAATTTCCAACCGGGAGCGGAGCCGCTGGCAAAAGCTAGTACAAAATAAAGCAAATTATTACCTCCGTACGATAAGCAAACATGACCACTGAAACTATAATTAGACAGCTAGTCATATAAGCAAAGCTAATTAATACGAAGCACAAAACTACTACGCCAGGTAATTAAAATGCTGGTCCAGTAGAAAATTCAGCTGATCCGAGATAAGCCTAAACATCAACATTGGTAAGCGTTTTGCGACTAAATCGAATAAGCTATTTCCGTTTAGTAAGTGTATAACTTTTTATTATAAACAGTAACCTCCAAAGACTGATTACTCTGATTATTTAGTAGCAAAAAGTATTTCTTAAGGTGGATGGATGCGCTTTGGTAACCCGAATTGCAATAAACTAACTTAGAGAAAAAAAACATTGTGGACTACTGACGCTTTTGCCTTATGATTGCAGCACGTGCTGTTCCGTAGTCACTCCCATGAAAAAAGACACGTTAAACATTTGAGAAAATACTGGTCACTGTCTAGTCTGTAAATGTCCACTTCTGAGGCCTTAGTGTGAGTTTCCAGAATCTCGATCAGACGCATCGAGCGCGTTTGGCGCTCCCATTGGCCCTGCATCGCGCTCAATGCATTTGATCGAGATGGTTAAATGAAACACATTAGGGAGGGCCACTCACTGAATGTGTGCCATCTTAAGATAACATAATGGTCTCAATCGCAATATTGGCCATGGCCTCATGGAACAAGCAATCACCAAGGTTTGCAAACCTTTTGGTGACATAATTATGTTTTATCTTCTTTAATGATCTTTACCTCGTTGGTCTAGTGGTCGCATGCGCTTCTGTTGAACATGGATTCTGTGTTTACATCCCAGGTGGGGCAGTGTTATTGGATTTCCCTGTCTGGGTTTCTTAGTAGCAGCCCGGGTACTAGATTTGTACCCACCATGGCAAGACTTGCCACCAATTATTATGGTACATAAACGTAGCTGGCGAAATGTGGATGGGGACCCAAGTCGTCATGTTATGTTATTTTTTTTATATTCAACAAATATTGTGCTGAAATGTTATAAAAAAATAAAAACTTATATTTTCCGTGGATCATAATAAAGATATTTCTAACTAGCTTTTGCTAGTGGCTTCGCTAGTATTGCGGTCGAAAATTATGCCACGGGAACTTACTACCGGGATAAAAAGTATCCTATGTATTAAACCAGGTTTTAAATTATGTATGTGGCAAATTTCATCCAAATCCGTTTAGCCATTTTTGCGTGATTGTGTAACAAACATTCAAACTGTCACATTTATAATATTACTAGCTGTGCCGGCGACTTCGTCCGCATGGATTTTTCTAAAATAAAAGCCTAAGTTACTCCTTATTACATCAGCTACCTGCCAGTGAAACTCCCGTCAAAAACAGTCCAACCATTTCAGAGATTAGCAGGAACAGACAGACCGACAAAAATTGTAAAAATTATTATTTTGGTATATGTACCGTATATACATATATACATATGCATGTCGCAAAAAGTGGTTATTTTAATATTACAAACTCCAATTTTATTTATATGTATAGAATAGATGTATAGATAAATAGCAAGTAGGATAGTGGCACAAACCGTGCGAAGCCAAAACCAAAAAAAAAAAAAAAGTAGGATAGTGGGATAAAAGCCCTGTCAACAATTAATGTTTTGTAAAGTATCTACGCGTGTTCCAATTTGTATCATAAATCATAATCTGTTTACCTCATATTCTCACGATAATATGTTGTAATGCTCACGAAACTCCGGTAATAATCCGTGTAAAGCAAAATCCCTATCAAAAGCGGCTCATTGATTTTCATATTAACTTACACAGACGCGCATATGGATGTACAGTCACTAAAAGAGATACGTTAACAGGGTCGTCGGATATCGTTGAAGTTTTGTAAGAATCCGATGTATGTTTTCCAATAAAAAATAAAATAAATAAACAGTTCATTGAGCATACTCAGCCTATAATGCGCCTTGAGAGGGGAGTAGTGGGTCGTAATCCACCACGGCCAGTGCGGGTCGCTGGATGTCGGACGTCTTGGAAGTTCTAGGACATGCCGGTTTCTGTTTCCTCACGATGTTTATCTTCACCGTTTTGAGAGCAGTGGTGATGAAATAATTTACACAAGGGAAAGAGCCTGTCTGGGTTCGAACCTACGACCTACAACTCGTAAGTCGCGGCCGATTATAACCCATCTTGTAGAAAACGCTCATCTATCACATTAAATTTCAATCGAAAACACTAAATACAGACATGGGTTTCTTACCAAACTTCAACTGTATCCGACGACCCTAGTTATATGTTTTGCTGACTGTACATAAGGTAGTGATGAAGCGATATCCATCCGTCGGAGTCTCTGAAATGCAATAAACGCTGAAATTCCTGAATCCTGAAGTTCTGAACGTTCTGTATGTCGAATATTTTTCATTGGCTATTGGCTGCCACCCAAGTTCGCTTTTACGATTATACAGATTTTATGGTTTCCTCAATATAACTGTTTGACGTTGTAATTTTGAGCAAATGTACGGCATTTGGGATGCCAATTTTGATTGATGGCTTGGGTCATTCATCTCTGTGTCTGTAGATATTTTTAGTTGTAGTGGGGTGGTATGTTTGTATGAGTTTCACTTGTAGTGTGTTTCTTTCGTAATTCTTTTTTCGTTGTCTGAAGATTTACAATGTAGATTTTCTTTCATATATTTAAATAGGTTTGTGGGTTGTTGTGTATCCGTACTTATTAGCGTAATGATATCAATATCGTCTGCTATGTCCGGAGAAATATTTCCTAGATTTTCTTTAATATTTTTACAAAAATGGCTCCCGCAGGCAGGCGCGACGCGACTCTGGTAGATCAAGAGTGAATCGCGGCGCACCATCGCATCACACCTGCCTGCGGGAGCCTTAAGCTGGTAACTTCTGTATTGGAAGGAGGACGAGCAGGCTCGGGAACATTATAATAAGTCGAGAAAAGCTTTGCCTAGGAGCGAGACAGCGCAGGATTAAAAAAAAAGATAAGATCTTTTCGTATTGAAGCTCCTATACTTAGATAATGTTTTTTTTTAAATAAACGTGCTATTCATAGAATTTATTTCTAATTTTATTACTAGCTTACAGAGAAGATTAAGTTGCTCCTTGACGCCGACGTGGGCACGACTTACCCAAGTCGGCTCAGAGCTATTTATACTTAAGTATTTACTTAGAAATAGCAAAATAAATGTTGTTTTTGTCCTTGACCACCCTTATTTTACCTATTAACCGACTTTTTACTATCTCATCACCTAATATATAGATTTTTAAAAAATGGCGAATGGTGGCAGGTATTATAGGTACACCTCTGCCGAACCCCTCGGGGAAAGCAGGCGTGATGTTAAGTATGTCGTGACTTTTCCGTGCGTTTGTGCTGATCTAATCTACGAACTAATTTTATTGATCGTGCTCAGATTTTATTGATCGTGCTCAGATTTTATTGATCGTGCACAGATTCGAGATAAAACAAAGAAGATAATCCCACTAATACCTATCCTACTAATATTTTAATTGTGAAAGTTTGTGAGTATGTATGGATGTTTGTTACTCTTTCACGCAAAAACGACTGAATATATTTTAATGAAAATTTACAATAATATAGCTTTATTTACAATAACATAGCTTTATACATATACAAAGGAGTAACACAAAGGCTATAATTTATAAAGATATTGTGTGAATTGTCCAAAATATAACGATAAGTGTCAAGTAAGTACGAAAAAAAATCATCTGTGAGCTATTTTGGCGTGCGCTGCAAAAGCCGTTACAGTTACACGTATAGTAATGTACAATGGAAATGTTTATCTTAAATAGTCCTACAGAAAGCCCGCGATAGGTATGTATCTATATTTTATGTGTAAACCATTATCGCCAAAATAGTGAACCATAAATATCTACAATAAAAATTGATAATTTATTTTTAGAAGAAAATGAGCTACTCGCAGTACTAATCCTGCGCAGACGAAGTCACGCGCACCAGCTAGTTACAAAATATGTGGAAGTTCATAATATGTTTGATACTCACTCGTGCAAAAACGGCTGAACGGATTTGTATGAAATTGGCACACAGATAGTTGGAACCTGGATAAACACATAGGATACTTTTTATACCGGTAGTACGTTCTCATTGATGAATTCCGAACTCTACGCGGGCGAAACTGCTGGCAAAAGCTAGTTTTAAATAAACACTGATGAAGAAAATTAGCAGAATAAATAGCAAGGATTAAAAATACTCAAGAAAGTATTGTGTAGCGATGACAAATGACAATCTCATTGCGAATAGGTAAGCTACTAAGTATAATCATCTAAACCATGTCTGTATGTCACAATAACGAGTAAGATCATAGAAAGTCTGCTCAAACTCCCGTTACACGCTTTTTAACCGATTTGATGATTTGAGAACAATTGAATGGCGTCGTGAGACTTGAGTCTACAAAGAAAATTGCCACAGTTTATGTGGGGTAACAGCTGTGAGTCATCATCGTCATTTCGGCCGAAAGCCGTCCACTGCTGGACATAGGCCTTCGACCGGTTCTGTGCTTTCCGCAACCAGCGGATTCCAGCGGCCCGCACACGGTCATCGTCCACCTTGTGGTCGGCCTTCCAAGGCTTCGTCTTCCCAGGCGCGGTCGCAGCCAAAGACTTTGGGGGGTCACAGACAAAGGCTACATATTAATTAGAAAATGTATTATATTTTCGAAAAAATTACTATTTTAAGAAGGTTTACGTTTACGGCTTTGGAGGGGGGGGGGGGGGCAGGGGCCCAGCGTAGAATTCTTTTGTCGGTTATAAAAAAAAATCAGTTATTCCATACATTTGTTGTCATGTTACGTTTCGCCAATCTGTACCCAGCATTACATTTTAACCCATTTCTTTGAAAGCACATCGTATTTCGCAAACGTTAACGCTGTAGTAACAAATCCATTGTATTTATTTTACGTCAGAAGAAATTATCGTTAAACTCTGTTAATAAACCGACTGAAACTAACGATGACTATTAAAACCTGTATTAAATTAAAGTTACTATTCTCGCGAAGCAACAGTCTGCCGACGTTCTAAATGTTATTTTACAATCGTTTGTTACACTTTCACTCTAAAACGGCTGAACGGATTTGGATGGAATTTGGCACATGGATATACCATGACGTAGGTTAGAGATCGAAGGATACTTTTTATCCCGATATTTTTGCAGGATTTTGACTTATGCAGGTGAAACCGCGGGGTGACTAGTAGAATTGTAGTTAGCAGGTAATTAGGAAAATATCTTATGGTTTCCATTAATAATGTACTTACTTAAAAAAACAACAAACCTAAAACACACACACATCATACACGAAACACAAACAGCACAAATAATTTCTACATTTACTTATCCGTACCTAATTCAGAAATGGTGTAAGTACATACTAAACATTAAAAAAACTTCACCTGTATACAGGCCAAACGTCTTTTTCTATGCCATATTGCCACTTGAAGTTTACTCCAGCCTTTAGCCAGACTAAAAGATTTCGAAGCTATTTCCACCTGGTGCGACCTCGGGTCGAGAGCTTTTCCACCGCGCATATCCTTTCATTTCATTGGAATCTGTGCCAATGCTTTGTTTACGCATGCCAGTACGCTTGAAATATTACTCGTTCTAAATACTGGAATTGATTTACTGGAATAAATCGATTGTGTGTTCGTTTTAGCGTTTTCTGTTAAACGAATTTGTAGGTTCTATTCTTAATACGATATTTAATGTTACTGAAATAAACCGTAGCTTCTGTGAATTCTTGTAAATTGGTTTTCGTAGTATACATATATCATCATTTATTTTTCTGTCAGCACCATGCTGTGAACTAGTAAGTATTTACCGAAAATTCCGTAAGTAACACGATGAAGATACTTAATGTTTCAAACGAATTAGGTTAACTGTTAACGTGCTTTCATTCATAGTAGATACATCTCATACAAAACGTTGTACATTTAGAATGTTCTGAAAAAGTTTTCAGAACATTATAAATATAAAACGGTTAGGACAAAATCTATAGTTTTGTAACAAATAGAATAGAATAGAATAACTTTATTTTGGACATAAATATCCATATAGTTTTAGTAACATACAAGAAAATAACTTAGGACACAAGGAACACAATACTTTAACTTCCATAACGTCAGTAAACCAGCAAGTAAAGTACCCATCTAAACGGAGCATCACATTCCGAGGGTTTTCCGTGCCACCACTTCCTAATGGTGTCGCAGGCAGCCCCAGCCCGCCCTAACATATTGAATCTTCATTTAATATGTCCTTTCGTAACATCACATCGTAAAAACTGAATTCACGAAAGACTTACGAACACGACAATATATTTTTTTGTGTACAACTATTGGTTTGTTGTACTTTGATTTATTATGTTAGAGCCTTACTCTGTTACGTTAGTTTGTCCGATAATGGTGACGATTCTGTTGTGATAAATTATTTTATTTCTGTAAGTAGGTTTGTACAAACGCTTTTACACGTCAATAATGTTTAAACTAGATGAGGTCGGCGTTTTCTATCCGATTATTCTGAGAAGAAAGGCCGAAACAAACTCAGAGGTCACAGTTTCGAGTTTTCCAGTCATAATCTTGTTCAGTCCAGACATAAACTTGGTCAGATCATGTGAAGACTATGTGAATTTGTGTATGCAATGGTCTTTTGAGGAAAGAACCAAATAGATTGCGTGGACCTTGTCCAGTTAGTTCAAGGATTTATCAGTAATCGTGCGGTTGTGCACCAAGCAAACTTAATTCAGGCTATTGCTATCTTTTACTTTTTAACGAAACAAGAATGAGACGGAAATAAATAAGAACTGTCAAATTTGGTCGAACTAAGATTTTTTGTGACTCAACTGCGACCAACTAAATCATCAAGCTTAAAATCAGGCCAAATTCAAAGCAATTGAGACATAATTTACTTTGACAGATCTAAAGCGTCACTCGTCTTTTTCTTTCGCAGTCAGCCAGTAAGAGATAGCAATACTATTTAGATTAGGTGGTAATCAAAAGACAATACTAAACAAGGCAATAAAACGTTTTACTTCTTCTATTAAGAAATAAGACGGTAAACTATTAATATCCGAGTACTTAATTCTCATAAAATATTTATGAGGCAACATTATCCTGAATCAAAGAATCAGAATTGGCAATATCATCGGAATTGTCAGTTATTTTCCACCAACAAGGAAACGATGTGTGCCAAACATTTTGATGAGCACTTAACCCGTTGCCTGCCAGATCGGTTTCATCTAACCATAGCATAGCAACAATCAGCCTATAACGTTCCCACTGCTGGGACACAGGCCTCCTCTCTGCGATAGAAAAACAGGCATAATCCCACGCGGCCCAGTGCGGGTAGTTGGTTGTCACATGTCTTCGAATTTTTGGTTTTAGGACATGCCGGTATCCTCACGATGTTTTCTTTTTGAGAGCAGAAGTCATGATATAAATTCAACAGTGCCTCTGATTCGAACCCAAGACCTACAACCCGAAAGTCACTCACCACAGCTCTCATTATCTTAGACCGCGTTCGCACGGACGTATAAGTATCGCGACGGGATTTTAACGCGCACTGGATTTCTACTCTTAGTGTTGAACGGTTCAACACTAAGAGTAGAAATCCAGTGCGCGTTAGTAGCTCTGAGAATCCAACAGAGTGCGTTTCAGCTCCTCGAAAAAAACGTACTGTTCGATTTTCAACTCTCGGCCCCAAACAGTGCATTGAAGATTCAGTGCCCGAAAAAATCCCGCCGCAATGTTTTTACGCCCGGCGAACGTGGATTTACTCAAAACTCGATCACGCTTCGATGAATCGTAACCACCCAAAGGCAGTATAAACTAAACATCCACTAAACTGCATACAAAACCACAAAGTAACAACCGTTACAGTCGTTTCTATTGTTGAGTGTAGTAAAGTGAAACAATGGCAACTAATTCTCGAGGCGGCAAATATAAGTTTGTCGCCGCCTGTGCCAAAACACTAAACTGGTAAAATTTACAACCAACTGAATGAAATGAGAAACTAATATTAGTTTGCGAGGGTTTTCACTTCGCACGCCTACTATTCAACTCTTCATCTGTACAAATAAAATAAAATTAATGTGTCTGTTAAATCTATACATACTACAAGCATACTACATACATACATACTTTGATATCCTATATCCTACTAAATATAATCACTACATAGTATAAAACAAAGTCGCTTTCTCTGTCCCTATATACCTATGTATGCTTAAATCTTTAAAACTACGCAACGGATTTTGATGCGGGTTTTTTTTAAATAGATAGAGTGATTCAAGAGGAAGGTTTATATGTATAATACACCGACCTCCACGCGGGCGAAGCCGCTGGCAAAAGCTAGTAATATTATAAATATGAGTTTTCATGTTTTGATATTGAGATGTTTGGATGTTTGTTACTCAATCACGCAGAAACAGCTTAACGGATTTGGATGATTTTTGGCACACATATAGTTTATAACCTGGATTATCATATAGCATACTTTTCATTCCGGTAGTAGGTACGTTCCCTTGGCATAATTTTCGACCTCCACGCGGGCCAAGCCGCTGGCAAAAGCTAGTAGATAAATAAATAAAATAGAAGTGTCTGTAATCCTACTCATATTATAAATGTGAATGTTTGTATATGTATCCACACATACAAACATTCACATTTATAATATGAGGAGTAAACATCCAAACATTTAAGTATCCACTTAGATGTTTGGATGTTTGTTACTCAATCACGTAACTACGGCTAAACGGATTTGGATGAAGTTTGGCACACAGATAGACCATAACCTGGATTAGCACATATTAACGGATATTTTCATCCCGGTAGTACGTTCCCGTGGTTAGTTAGATAGAATAGATACAGTATAGATAGTAGAATAGTGTTGATAGTTTCCGAACTCCACGCGGGCGCGGCCGCTGGCAAAAGCTAGTGTCAAAATAATTGAGTATCCAACTGATTGTATCTCAGCGCGTCGAAAAAACACATTGGTCGATTTTCCACTCTCGGTGCAGCGGGATTTTTTCGGGCACTGGATCTTCAAAGCAAAAGCAGTGCTTTTGCCGAAAAAATCCCGCTGCGATATAACTACGTCCGTGTGAACATTGACTTAGGGTGCTGGTGTAAATTGTCAGAAGTTAAGACGCTTGTGACAATTCTAATTGGTTTGTGATGCCAAGTGCTGGTATTGATCTTATATACGACATTATTGACCGGAAAATGTCTTGGAGTGCAATGTAATATGATTGGTTTAGTGGTTCGTTAATCATGCTAATAAGACAAGGTGAATTAGGAACAGGAATCGAAATTATTATGTTAGTAGGTTCCAAAGAAGATCTAGAACAATCTCGACGTAATTATTCCCTTTCTATTCCCGCTTTGCCGAGAGCAGTGGAGGCCCAGTGGTACGACTTACGAGTTGTAAGGTCGTGGATTCGAATTCAGGTAGGCGCCTTACTTAATATAAATAACTAGCTGTGCCCGCAACTATGTCCGCGCGGAATAGTTTTTTTTAATGATTCATTTATATATATTACTAGCTGTGCCCGCGATTTCGTCCGCGTGGATTTTTCTAAAATAAAAGTAGCCTAAGTTACTCCTTATTACATCAGCTACCTGCTAGTGACAGGCCCGTCAAAAACGGTCCAGCCATTTCAGAGATTAGCGGGAACAAACAGACAGACAGACCGACAGACAGACAGACAGACAGACAAAAATTGTAAAATGTTTATTTTGGTAAATGTACCGTATATACCTATATTCATATGCATGTAGCAAAAATCGTTTATTTTAATATTACAAACAGACACCCCAATTTAATTTATATGTATAGATGTATAGATATATAATATAATATATTAATAAAAATAATTAAAATTAAAAAAATAAAAGTAGCTTAAGTTACTCCTTATTACATCAGTTATCTGCCAATGAAAGTCCCGTCAAAATCGGTCCAGCCATTTCAGAGATTAGCTGGAACAGATAGACAGACAGACAAACAAAAATTAAAGAAAAAATGTTATTGTGGTTTAAGTACCGTGTGTTTACATCCGTATACATTTAGTAAAAAGCTGATATTTTAATATTATGGAGGGGGGGGGGGACAATCTCGAAGAACATACAATGACCGTGAGGGGAGTGTAGAGTTTCTTGCCGGCTCTTCTCCATAGGAAACGACCTTCTGACGTTTCTTAAATGCCCAAAATATTTTTCTTTGATTTGACCTTATTAGTGATGTTCTCCAGCAATCTCGGGAGCGTATAATTCAGGTGGTTTTCTTTAGTTACTCCCTACCATCATGGGGTAAAAGCGTGAGTTTATGTATGTATTTCCGCATTTCTCGTACCTAATGCCCGAGTCCTCAATAATTTCGTATGTTTATCTTCCAAAGCTGTCATATTTGTTACAGTATGATATTGCCGGGGTCTAGTTTCACGCAAAGTGGTCTCACCTCCTTACAATAACCGTAGCTTAGCTTCTTATTAATAAATAACTCAACTTTTATAGCCTTTAGCTTCGTTGGTGCAGTGGTCGCAAGTGCGACTACCAAGAATGGTTTTGATCTCTATGTTGGGCAAAGCATCATCCGGTTTTTCTATGAGTCTGAATTTCGTTCCCGGTTGATGGGTCGGTAGTAAGCTCGTTATCAAAACTTGTTCCTATTATACACATCTGCTTAGAAAAGCGAAATGTTTATTTTATTGGACACACTCGTAAAGTAAAAAGTTCGGCTATTTGTCGGAAACCGTAGAACGAAACTTTTGACGAACAAACTTAAATTAAATATTTCGTCTCGAGACAACAATCATCTGCCAAACTAAGTATATTTATCTTTATTAGCACGTTAGAATTAAATCTACCACGAATTTCTACCTAAATAGAAATAAGGGCTTTAACTGAGTAAAACTTTTACTCCCAATTCTGTCACTGGGTCGGAGTAAAGAAACAACGTGAATATTGGAATGGAAGGCCTGTCGTCGCAATATGCCCAAAGTGGGCATTTAGGAATTGCCTCAGCCATAGAAACTAAATCTTTTTTATATATTTAGGGCAAACTTCTGCCCGCGACTTCGTCCACAAAATTTCTTGTCCCTTCGCATCGTACCGCATCACCTGGCAGCGCTAACACCTACCTACTTCGTTTTTGCCTAGCCTTCTTTCTTTCATATTGTTACTCAGCTACCAATGGTCCTATCGTGATGTTAAATACAGCTATAGCCTTCATCAAGAATTGACCTATCAAATGCAAAAAGATTTTTCAAATACGACTAGTAGTTTCAGAGATTAAGTAACGCTTTCAAACAAACAGACTCTTCAGCAACGAGGATATATTTTGTGTTGAGTATAATTTCACGCGGATGAAGTCGCGAGCAGAAGCTAGTTTTATATGAAACTTCAGCACTTACAGTTAAATCTAAATAAAAAAAACTGATTTCAATTAATTTTATTTCATGGTACCTACGTTCAATCCTGACTAACATGTCCGAGCTCGGATTTCAATGATCCCTATAACCGTTGCTTTGAGAATTTCGCATAGAGTCTGGTTAACATTTTGAGTAGCACTTGAAATAATAGAACATCGTCACAAAAGCCTATTGGCACTCGCACGGCACTTAACCCAATCACTAGAATACGTCAAAATTAGATAGTTTTGTTGTATAATTTGAAATTCACGTATTAACTTTATTGTTGATGAAAACTCTAAGTCCTGAAGTGCGAATAGATTATTTCTGTTCACAGAACAGTTGAAAATTTCCTCAGATCAAATTATTTGTTCCTTGTGGTGATGATTTGGAAACTTGGCTCGAACACAAACGACTATCAGAATTAAGTGCCGATGTCTCAAAATATAGTACATACTAATTCCATGGCCTCAACTGTCATCTATGCGTTCGAATGTCAAACTTGAATTTCGAATATCCCTTTGAAGCGGATTGCTTCTATTCGCTAATGTAAGGTGATGACATATCCATCTAGCCTTTGATTCTAGAATCCGCAGCGCACTCGTAATAGCCAAACTAAACTGAGCATACCATAACAATTCAAATGCGATCTCGTTTACAAACGGCACTGCGTATGACGTCACTCGCTAGTTGCATTATTTATGTGCCCGTTTTGTGTTGTCAGAATAGGGACTGGGACTCGTGAATTGAGATTATATTTTACTTGAATAATTCATATGCGATGTTAAGGATTTTGTGAGTGGCGACTTTGTTAGCTGACAGACATTTTTGTTGCTCAGGGACCCAGATTTTTTATGTCAAAAGTTGATTAGGGTTTTATTTATTTAATAGTGGATAAAGGATTTTTTTTTTTGAGGTTGGGAAATCATCAAATAACTTCTCCCGCTCTGGGTGGAGCAGGAGGGCATGTCAGAATTTTACTGACTAAAACCCACCCGTGTTCCTTCTGTTGCCTGTGTGCCACGGGTCACGGTACCTCTTTCGAACAACCCGCATCCCTGGCAGGCATCGGCCCTTACGGACCCCACCAGTTGGTGCTGACATCTCTTTGAGGCGCGCGTGGAACACAACGCGACGTCGACCTGGGCTTGGTCCTTACCGGACAGCGAGCTACCCATTACTTGCCGTCGGCACGCCCGCGCTTACGGTGGCCGGGAATCAGCCTGGGATTCCCTACGCCCAGGGCGTCTCCTGCGTCGACTAGGGCCGTGAGGGCGCATATACTGCCTCTCCCTCACGTGCGCCGCCTACCTCTTCGCTAGCATTACTGCTTCGCAGAAGCAAGTGACGGCTACCCATGCACTCTCGCTCCGAACCATGGCCTGGACCAGGGCCGGACGCGAGAGATCGCTGCCGCCGATCGACTCCACGAAGACACAGCGGTGCTTTGCCCAAGCCAGGCAGACCTCCACTGTATGCTCCACCGTGTCCTCAGGGCCATCTACGCAGTGGAAACACCCTGGTGTTTCCTCCCGCCTTATCCGAAACAGGATCCTCCCGAAACAACCGTGTCCGGTGAGGACCTGCGTCAGGCGGAAGGTGAGGACCACATGAGCGTTTAGTTACTCATGTGGTGAGGACGCTGTGGCGCCTCTCAATCCACTCCTCAGAGGGGACTTACCGCAGCAATCGTGGCGTGCCCAAAGTTGACTAAGGTTACGTTCTTTGGTGAATGAATGAATCAGAAGTTGACCTTCTCCCTAGTTTCGTCTTCTTCAATTAAAAACGTACATATGTTTGGTTTTGAATAAAGACGCCAGCACCCGGTGTATCTATAGTCTATTCATATTCAACTCATTTAAAATTAAAAACTGAGTCTTTCATCTCTGGTCATCATTCAAGATGTAGGGCGTTGAAAACGGCACAATTGTCTGAGACCTTGAGCTCAGAACTCGCGTATCGTCCTATTATAATGTCCCCCATTTGTGTATGACGCTTCACGTCCGATGCCGCGGGCTGGGTAGCAACACAGATGTATGTTTTTGGAAATGGCTTTTGAAAATATTTCTAACCGCAGCTTATTTATTTATTTATTTATACTTGCTTGCTTGCTTTTTGCTTTTCTGTTTTCATGGCGTATTATTACTGAGATGAAGTAATATTAACGTTTTTCAGATCAATGCACTCTCATTTCGAAACACGTCATGTATAGAAGTCAAGCACACGTGTCGTTTATTACTTTACTAGCTTTTGCCAGCGGCTTCGCCCGCGTGGAGGTCGGTGTATTATACATATAAACCTTCCTCTTGAATCACTCTATCTATTAAAAAAACCCGCATCAAAATCCGTTGCGTAGTTTTAAAGATTTAAGCATACATAGGGATATAGGGACAGAGAAAGCGACTTTTTTTTATACTACCTATGTAGTCATTCTAATCTTCTGTTCCTTTATATTAGGGCGTTGCTAACATAGTTCATGCAAAACTGAATGAATACATTTTTTAAATAACATTCAAAATATTTAAAAATATTAACTGGTCAGACAGGACCACAAAGAATTTACAATTAAAATTTTTGTTTGTTTTTATCATCGTCGGTTTCATAGCAACAGCAGAATTATTTTGGTTGTAAATGAAAAATAACATTTGTCCATTAGTCTTAACTCTTCGAGCAGCTGCAACCCATCGGGCTTGTATTCGTTGCTGTAAAGACACTAGAAAATAATATTACTTACGTTATTCATTTAGTTTTGTCAGTGCGTTAGTGCTTGTCATGTTTTTAAGAAAAAAAAAACCTACAATGTATAAAATTTCTGACATGCAAATCCTCTCATAGGTTGAAAAGCGATACAGATATTTTAAGAAGCAATTTATCACGATAGTATTTATGCAAATACTATATGTCAAGTGATAAATTGCTTGAAACAAACACTGAGATAGGGTTTTTCTCTCAAACCAATGAAGTGAGAAAAAACAGTTTTTCCATCCAAATGTTAAGGCGTACGCATACCGGCGCGACGCGACACTGGTAGTAAAATTTCCATAAAGTTTTATAGAAATTGTTCCATTAAAGTCGCGTTGCGCCTCTGCGGGCACCTTTATAAGTGGCTAAATTCTGAACTAACACCTCCATCTTGTTTGTTTTTTTCAACAAACTTCAAAACAATTTCCAATAATTGTGCAAAAGACGCTCCCATGATAACGCCATTCAACCGCCAAAAGATCATTGTGAACATCATCGTCGTCGTTCGTCATTGAACTTTTATTTAAATATAAACCCAAAAGACCATTATGTAGTGAGTGCTATTTGTTTTCTACCCAAGCTTGTACGCTCACCAGCCTCTTTCAGTAGCTAACTGTACATCTATGACGACTGAAGTCCCGTCTAAAGGCCTATTCAGACAGAGCTACACACACGCTAATGGTTTCGACATGTGATGTGCATTACGGTGTCTACGACAAACTACTGTATGAGCGGTTTGATAAAGCGAAACAATATTATTCGAAGAAATTTTGATCTAGAAATTTGGTGTTCATTAAGACTAGGGTATCATACCCACATTTTGCCAGATATGTTTGAGTACCATTGGAAGCGAGCCTAATTGCCATCAATCACGCACAAATACAGACTCCGGGCTACTACTGAGAAATTCCTGACTGAAAAACCCCAATAACAATTTTCCCGACCTGGGATCGAACCGAACACCTCATGCTCAGCAGTAGCACTTGCGACCACTAGACCAACGAGGCAGTCACTGTAAATAAATTGTGAGATGATTACCGATTCTGTACCCGATTCGCCTGATAGTCATCAGCTATTATCTATCTAAAGCACATGTTAGACGTAGTATTTATGGAGCTATAAAATAACAAAGCATATTTTTCTTATTATTATCTTGAGGAGTGTAGAAGGATCTACACTCCTCAAGATAATAATAAGAAAAATATGCTTATGAAGTAGATGGTACCTATCTAGGTACCATCTGTAAAATGTATTACATCTGTAATACATTTTACGGTAACGAAAAAGATAATGAAGATTATCGACTAGTTTATGGAGTTGTGAGTTAGCGTGCTGTCCCAAGGCAAGAGATGTGTCACGGAGTATCCAAGAGAAATGTGACACTTCTGATACTTTTGTTTGCCTTTATTCCTTCAAATCACGAGGTCACAAGACAGTCGTTTTGCGTCAAACCAGAAACTTCCTGGTCCGGAATGAAGGTCCGCTTTGTTTGAAGAAACTGGGCGTACAGTTACTAATGAGCTCATTAACAAACGCACGACTAGGTGCGCCCTTTGTAAAGGGAACCCTAGCAAGTTGTAACATGCTGTAACACGGGATACGGAAGGGCTATCATGTTATACACATTTTATGTTTGTGTTATGTTCAAGTAAGGATCAAGCCATGGCTTGATTTGATTATTCAGTGAACAGACCAGACCACACATGCCATCAATGTACATTGTAAACTCGACGTTAATTACCATCTTACCATACCTCATTATTATTCCCATCCTTCCCAACAATACCGCCCATTCACACCTACAGGAATCACGACACTGGAATACCCACCCACTTAATATTCATAACACTTCTAATAATAAACATTTTATATTCTTCCGTCGTTCAAAACGGCTCGTCCGCGTGAACGAGGCATGATGCCGGCGGTAAGCGACCAATGCGTTCACTGCAAACTGTTTACAATAGGTACGGATGCGTGCATGAGTGACGTAGGTGTACCGTTGTGATTTACTAGCACTTGAACTGCATATTTGTGTCTAGGCGCGTCTGGTCGAGCTTTGAATCTCCATTGATGCATTCCATGTCAGTGTGGTTAAACTCCTATGCTTATTAGTTGGCGAATGGATATTTGCTCGCGTGTAGTCTGCATCGTAATGGCGAGGCGATAAAAGACGAATGCATTCCGTCTAAAATGGTTAGTATACATGTGGCTAGGAATGATGTGTTCCGTTCGAATGTTGAACAGTTTGTGGTCCTAGGCTAAGAATATTTCACCACATGTAGGTCTTCACGTTGCTAGGCTATTTCACAATAGTCAGTCCACTCAAAATATAGAAATCTCGATTACTTATAAGACAAGGAAGTAAAGTATGGTGCGATAAACTCAAACTCAAAGCATTTATTTCAAATAAACCAATTTACAGGCAACTTCGAATTGTCAGGGGATCGGTCAGGCAGAAAGATGAAGCAAGGTGCCCATTCCAAAGCGTAGTATGGAGAACAGACAGGAAACTCCACAGACACTGTTTTAAACCAAAATATTGCTACTTAAAATTGATTATATCATTCATGATGACAATATAATATCTACATGTGAGAATGATGTAAAAGTACTTTCAGATTAAATGCGGCCGTAATTTAAAAAAAATATTCAGAAATTAAAATAAGCCGTAGCAGCTGAGAGATGACCAGTCCCTCCGGCCTAGGATAAGCGGTATTCTCCCAAAACTCAGTTACATTAATCAGAAAAACGTCCATAAAATCCTCAGAAGTAAATAACTTCGTCTTGTCTTAATAAACATGTTCCAGGCCAAAATGCGTCAGATTCAGTATTGAGAGAGTTTCGCATTACATTGAACACTAGGACTTAAAGCTCCTTGATTTACATTCGCTCCAGTCTGCATTGTAATTCCATTGTCGATAAAAGACGATGCATTCAGTGCAAATTGTTCTCAATATGTAGATACCGATGCGTACGAGTGGGAGAGAGTACCGTTTTAATGCTTACTATTGTGCAAATATACGTCATATATATCACGAATCTGTTCGTCTGCGAGAGTGTGTTTTCGTGTCTTAAAGAGCTTCCGATATTATGTGACTAACAGCTTGAATTTCGCAGCATTTTATTAAACTGGAAGGTAGCGATGGGCGTTGAATCAACGAACCAGTTGAATCAACCGTTGATCTCCTGTCAGCGTATAAACGTTAACTGTTTATGAATCAACTAGTTGAATTTGTCAACGACGTTTATGAATATAACTCGTTTAAGAATCAACTAAACTAAATTTGAAAACGTACCTAACGAACTGAGCAAAAAACTTACGTTGAAAATACCATCATAGATTCCGAGCGACGGTCATGTCGTAGAATTTGAACTCTAAGTAACGTACTTAAGTTGATTTTTGAAATATTTCTTATACCAATAAAAGAATCGTTGAACGTCGCAGCGTTGAATAAAACCGTTCAATGAATGAACGGTTAACGTTACAAGTCGACAATAGTTGCACGTTAACTCGTTGACGAATTTAACTAGTTGATAAACGTAAATCAACGTTGACGTTGCGTTAGCGGAAAAACCGTCAACGACCCATCACTGCTAGAAGGTGTTTTAATCAATGTGATGTAGGTATATGATTGAAAATTTACTGTAGGTTGGTTTTCATTTGGAAAACTTTCTTTAGGAGCTTTTGGTTGCATCATCCATCATCATATTATAGCTATAAAATATACATGCATACAAATAAATACAATTTAAGTGTCCGTTTGTAATGTCAAAATAACAGCTTTTTACTAAATGCGTAAGAAAGTAATATACAGATTCTAGACCAACTTGCGTAGAAATTTTTCGTCGGTTACCAAAAAACAATCGGCCGAATCATAGAAAAGTGAATACCTACGCCGTAAAAATGTATGGAATCTAGTCACAATTTCATCACAACAATTAAATTAAAGGTTTTTTTTGACAGATTGCAACAGATAATCACACTAGACGATCAGAAAAAACAATTCCCCTCTGATATTGTAAAAAATAAGCTAAGTGTACTCACAGCATCGACAACCAACTGGCACGCATTGATGTTGGAGATGAGTTGCGGCTTACCCTGCGACTGGTCTGTCCCTTCCTTCAGGATTAGGATCTGCGGTTGCTGTAATGTAACAGTACTGTGTACTGTTTTAGTAGGTACTGCTTTCGTAAGGATGAGATCATTTAAGACAAAATTCAGATGAATGAATAAATGATTTCTTTTTATAACTGACGTAAAATTTCTAAATTTTAATAACTATTGACAAAGACGGTACGGAAAAAAGCGTTAGAAAACGTACAATACAAATACATCTTGGCAGAGATGTTCTTGCACTGAGACCACCATTGGAACCTCAAAATTAACTGTATTCTATCTCATCTAAGTAACTCTTACGGTGAACAATAAATCAAATGACACCTTTCCTGGTGTCTATTATTCTTTAATTTTAGTACATGCTGTCTCACAGCTTTCGCCACCTGCAGGAAGTGACAGAGGTCTATTCTCAAGCCACAAACGGTAATGTTATGTCTGTGCCTTCGCTTATTCATGCCTATTCGCCATAAAACTTTATAGACTTGCCCCACTGTCTAAAGTAGTTGCTTTGTGGTCTTACGATGTGTCATAGGAGGCTCAAACTATGTTTCTTAGGTCCTGTTTGGTGTTCAAAGTACAGCTATTGGATTTAATCTTCCTGGTTCCAAACGTAGGCGCATCTTGTGTTAGTGGCCATTACTCCAAGTGCTAATGATACTTGTTATCAGTTAAGTTCATGACGAAATAAAAAGTCCAGTATCAAATTATGTGGGGACTATGTGGGTAATTTTTTTTTTCAGTTTTAATCAATCCTAAGGCCTACCCAAATGTATTTTCTTAGGTATTGTTGAGCTAGTTGACAGCCGGGACCAACGGCTTAACGTGCTTTTCGAGATCCCTCCGGACCTGGGGGCCTACTCCCTAAGCGAAATCCGTAGTATCGGCCATCGTTACGGGCGCTTCGTTCTCCGTCTCACTTACGGACATACCGTAAGTTAGACAAAGAGCGAAGCGCTCGTAACGACGACCGATACTACGGATTTCGCTTAGGGAGTAGGCCCCCGGGTGTGTAAAGATGGTCACCCATCTGCGGACCAACCTCGGCAAGCGTAGCTTAACCTGATCGATTGGGTCAATCGATGTGGCTGTTAGTACTTAGCCAAAAGTCTTAGAAATACGAATAAAAACTGAATTAGTTGATTTGATGAGCCTTTGAAACAGAAAACGTCAGTAATAAAATGCAAGAATAGGTAGATGCATTTTCCCACACCCATACTTGGAACAAGTTTATTAAGTATACATTTATGTAAACAACGTTACATACCTCCTATACGAGAACAATACATAACAATACTCTTAGGCAGACAGACAGACGCTCCTTGAGACACGGACACTAATACACGTTACAGTATTCTCAACTGTAGGTACATCTGCGTCACCCATACAATCTACATCCAATGGCAATGTATTCTCTGTGCAAGTGTGCATAGATAACTAGATACACGTAAGTACTATGCAAGAACTTACGTGTATGAATGTAGTATGAATCATCTTTAAACGGCTTTAATGGAGGTTGAGGTAATTTAACTCCGCGCATTAAAAAAAAAACTTCTTTATGAAGTAAAAAAACATGATGATTAACACTGTCTTACAATTGCCAGCCCAATGAAATGAAGATGCTTAGATGGGCGAGTGGTAGGACCAGACTTGACAAAGTTCCCAATGAATACATACGAGGCAGCTTTAAAGTCGCACCAATCACGGATACAATGAACGAAGACCACCTAAGACGGTATGGTCACATTAAAAGACGTAATGAAGATCATGTGGTACAAATTGCACTAAATCTGCCAGGACAGAAGAGAGGCTGAGTTCGCCCGCCATTGACCTGGTGGTCAAATATAAGAAGATACCTCAAGAAAGCCCAATTGCCAGAACCGACAATCTAAGGCAGAATAACTTGGTGCAGAAAAGTGAGGATACTCCAAATGGGACCAGAGACGCAAGAAGAACTTTTTTGCAATGTTTTTATTATTGGTCGGCAGATAGGCCAGCCGACTCCAACATAATTGGAATAAGGCTAGGCAGATTAATATTAGTATTTCCATAGAACCGACAGACGCGACGGAATGACTTTTTATTGTCATTTATTGATAAAATTTTATCAGCTTTTTATTAGCTTCGCCTGTATGTTTGTATGTTTGTTTGTAACCAATTCCTTTGGACTTTGATTTTGACCCACTTCTAATGGTCAGATTTAATTTGAACTTTGTAGACTTATCGAGGACACATGCCAAATCAATTATTAAAAAAAAAAAAACAAGAAAAATGTCTGATAAATCACGCTTTTGTAGATGCAGAACTAAAAAATGGAAAATAAATAATAGTTTCATAACATAAAAAACGCTTTAAAAACCAAACTAAAAAAGGAGAAAATAATTTCAAAAAAGCGTGGGGTCCTTGATATTAATCCTTCCTAATATTATAAACGCGAACGTTAGTATGGATGGATGTATGGATGTATGGATGTATGGATGTTTGGATGTTTGTTACTCCTTCACGCAAAAACGACTGAATGGATTTGGATGAAATTTGACACACAGATAGTTTGTAGCCTGGAATAACACACAGGATACTTTTTATCTCGGTAGTACGTTCTCGCGGGATGATTTCCGACCTCGGCACAGGCGAAGCCGCTGGCAAAAGCTAGTTGATGATAAAAATACCTCAAACAGCACAACGCGCTTTTAAGAAAAAAAAAACTGCTTCTTGGTTTGGTTTTTAAAGCGCTTTTATTAAACCAAGTATTATTTTTTATAATTTTATATCTTTACCTCCTGTAAAATTTGTACCACAAATTGTCTTTTGTACCTCTCACCCAAAACAGACCCACACCAATCCAATCCCCTTACGCACGCTTACTCAACCGCACCCTCATGCTCACGCACCTACACACACATACACACACACACACAGATCGATACACGTACACACTTCACACATGCACACTCACACACGCACCCCCATTACATACAACCACACACGAAATGCGCTCGCGCATTATATATATAAAAGAACAGTTTTTAAATAAATAAATCCAGGTATGTATTTAAATATTTAAAAACTGTATGTTGTAAAATAAAATAATATGGTAGTAATACAATTAGAGGGGATCGGCGGCTATTTCATAGCCTAGCAAGGAGAGCAGCAAGTTACCCACTTTATTGCCAGATTGAATACTACCCACTTTGTAAAAATGATACATGTACTACAATCTGTTTTATATAAATAAAGATTTTATTATATTATATTATTAAAATAGTCGGAATGGCCACCTTAGTTCATCAAGTGTTACTTATCTATCACATTTTGGCAATAGCGTATAAAACAAAACGAATTAGTTTTCTTTAAAAGGGCTGTTCTGTAATTAGAAAATTCGAAACGAAAGTAAAGTTATTCAAATACTTGTTTGAAATAAATTTATGGTCTAGTTCAGAGTTAGACTCTAAATTCTAACAAGCTAAGAAGAAGTCCAGACCCCTATTAAAAGTTACTACTTGTTAAAAACTTTGATGTAAAGCACGAATTTCTTTATCATTGACATAACATCGAACGTTTTTAGAATGAAAATGATTAATTAGTACTGACTTAGCTAAGTTCCCGAGAACATCTCACATGGGTGTAACATAAGTTTTTCCTTTGTAGCATCGATTGATGCTTATATTTAGGTTATCGACATTTAACTGTCATACTTTTTGTTAGCACTTTGCTTCTGTCAGACTATGTTCAATGAGCCTTCAAATTATAAATAAGCATTTTCTAACACCACTGGTGTCAATGATGACCCATAATTCGAAATTGAAATTCGCGTATGGAACCGCAATCGGTAGGTTAAATACGCACCAAACTATGACGCATCGTTGCATTTGAAATAAAAGCAGAGAGTAAATATTCGGTAGGGAACGAGGGATGACGCGACCGGACGGACGTATGTTGACTAGAATATTAATTACTTATGTACCTATAGAGCTTTTGCCGTTTCGAGCCAAAATGTTAGTCTTTTTTCCTCGTTGCACCGGAAACGACGTGCGAACTGTGAACTACCAATTTTTATCCGTAAAAGCGTATTTTCATTATTTATTTCTCTTTGTTTACAGGTAAGCTGAGCAAAAAGTTTACTTCAATGTAAGTAGCGAAAAGTTTCCGAGCGGAAAAACAAACTTGAACTTTGAATACTTTTGCGTAACTTTAGTTTACTCTGCGTTCCGCAAAATGCCGAGGCGCTGGCATCGCATTCAACGTTCCGAGCAGTTGGTTTGTATCTAGACAGACACGCGTACTCCACTGCGAGTTCGCGTGAAACTGCACAGATGGCGTTGTTTTATATTTAGTAAATGTTTTATTTTATTTCTTAGCGTTTCGTTTGTTTTGGTATTTTCGAGTGATTTTTGGAAATTAAAATATTTATTAACCTAAAATAAGTGTGGTAAAAAAAGTAATTCACTTAAGACAATGACAACAAACAGTTTGTTAATCATGTAATTGAGTATTTTAATTTATTTCTTTCTTCGTTGCTAGAATACCGTCTTTGGTGTACCTTGTTATAATAGCGTGCCTATTCATAACGAAATGATTTCCTAAAAATACAAAGTTGTTCTACAAAATGTCAGTCAGCCTTCGAGGGAAAAAGGACAAATATTGTTTTTGAATACCAAACTTAATTAGACCTTTTTTCTTTTTGTATTTGGTAAATATCTACAGATCTAACGTTTAAAAGATTAAAGTAAAGAGACTTTATTTCTTTTAAACATGAGTAAGTATGGTATACTTAGAAAAATTGCATTGCAACGCAACTCCTTTAATAAATAGGGTTCCGTCATTAAACCAACTAAACTTTGAATGATTCTATTTATATTTGGCACTAGTTCCTAGTTTCCTACATCTAGATACCTACAGATTTAGATTTACTTCGCGGATTAAGGTCTTTGAATCCCAAATAAAATATATCCAATATCAGTGGCCGTCTCCAAACAAAACAATTAATATTCATCTTTTATATTTTGCTTCGCGATTGTTGAATTCTTATATCCGTATATCCTGTGACCCTATGCATTTCTTATGATGCTCGACTCGGAAAGCTTTTGAGACAAATGTACTGCCATTTAAATGGAATATTCAGTATTGTAGCATCCATTGTAGAAATTTCTTATTCACTGTTTAAGCGAAATACTTGAATAGCGTGGGGAGTTCCAGTATTTGTGAGCCTGATAGCTTGTTGAATTGACTATGTAGATATTATTGGGAAGATGCAAAGTGAATGTATTGAGAGATCTTGATCTTCTTTGGTCTTGATATGTCTAGATTATGAGGTTTCTAAGGACGAGTGCTTGCCTCTATTCTAGGTCTGGAACTGGTATTGTTACCACTTCATATTGAAGACACTTATGTCCACTTGCATTAATTTAATTGCATTTTCTTTAAAATATTCAAATTCATGAATTATGCTAATGTAACCCAGTCACATATCTAGTTGTTAACATATGGTGGAGCATACGGTGGAGGTCTGCCCGGCTTGGGCCGAACACCACCGTGTCTTTGTGGAAGCGATCGGCGGCGGCGATCTCTCGCGTCCGGCCCATGTCCAGGCCGTGGTACGGAGCGAGAGTGCATGGGTAGCCGTCACCTCCTGCGAATCAGTAATGCTCGCGAAGAGGGAGGCGGCGCACGTGAGGGAGAGGCAGGATATGTGCCCTCACGGCCCTGGCCTCCGCAGGAGATGCCCTGGGCGTCGGGAATCCCTGACTGATTCCCGGCCACTGTAGGCGTGGTCTTGCGGACGGCGAGTAATGGTAGCTCGCTGTCCGGTAAGGACCAAGCCCGGGTCGACGGCTCGTTGTGTTCCACGCGCGCCTCAAAGAGATGTCAGCACCAAGTGGGGCCCGCAAGGGCCGATGCCTGCCAGGGGTGCGGGTTGTTCGAAAGAGATACCGTGGCCACCCCTGGCACACAGGCAACTGAGGGAACACGGGTGGGTTTTAGTCAGTAAAAGTCTGACACGCCCTCCTGCTCGACCCAGAACGGGTGAAGTTATTTGATGATTTCCCACACAAAAAAAAAAGGTTCAGGAAAACATCGTGAAGAAACCAGCATGTCCTAGATCCAAAACTTCGGAGACGTGTAACATCTACCAACCTTCACTGGGCCCGCATGGTAGATAACAGCCCACTATCTCTCGAAGCCTTTGTCTCAGCAGTGGGAACTTTATAGGCTGATTATGGGTTGTTGCAAAAATAATCTCACTTTATTGCTTAGCCAACTAGCATTCCGAATGACTCACTCACTAGAAAAACAGACAATTCAGTAGTCTTACTGTTTATCTTTATCTCCTACAAGAACCTCTCATTGCGCGCCAATATGAAGTGAAAATTTCCCTACGTCTATTTAGAAAGCCACACCCCGGTACAAAAATTTCAATTAAAAGAAAAATCACCACCACTTCGAGTAGGCATTCAATCAGGAACAGTAAAAACTGCAGATCAGAGCTCAAGATTGCATTTAAATGTTTCATTTAAGTCGTCCAATGGCTTGGAAACGGTTGAGGGAAAACCTTCGGGAGCATTAAAATATGTAACGGGCAAAAATAACAGATGGTCTCCCGTAAGGTAACGAACTGGAAGATGTATACTGCGTCCGCGATTTGGTTTCCAAACATGTATACAAATATGTGGTTTTCGGAAAAACAACTTTAAAACATACCCATAAAGTTTAGTTTCCGATACAAATTCAATTTTTTATGACTTTTTAACAGTACCCATTCTGATATCAACTTAATTGAAGTATTCCCGTTTGAGTACCAATTTATTGAGCACCTATACTGTACGGAACCATACATTACTTTACAGACTTACGCGCCGTGCATTCTGCACCCGCAGCATTTGTACTTTGTACCCATTATTGCAAATAAGATGTAAAAATATATATTTCAATAAATCAGTGTATAACGAACATTCACGGCGGTCGGCTTTATTTCATCATCCCATTCCCAATAGAACCACCCCGTTATCATATCACTAAGTGTAGGGATCCCCGACATATGCATTGAGCACCAAAGGTCGAATACCTTTGGTGCTCAATGCATAGGTGCTTAATAAATTGGTGCTCAAACGGGAATACTTCACTTAATTTACACCATAGTCGTGATATTTTGCATATTCAGCCTATAATATTTCCACTGTTGGGACACTGCCCTACTCTCAGTGAGAGGGAGTGGGCCGTAATCCACCACACGGGCCTGTGCGGGTTGGTAGATGTCACATGCCTTCCAATTTTTGGTTTTAGGACATGGCGTTTTCCGTTACCGTCTGGTGTCCGTATTTGTGAAAGCGTAACATCAATTGGAAACAAGGATTCGAACAGACTGTACGTAGCTCTCCTCACAAAAGAGGGCCCGTGTGCTCCCCACAATGTTAGCTCCGGGATATGTAAGTTGTTTGCCTAAAATATTGTTATTTACTTATCATTTTTGTGGCAAATCTGCGGATAATCGAGGTTTATTTACGAAACAAAAGTGTCCTTTGAAAAGGACAAAGGAAAAGCTTTATGTATGTTTCGTGTTTGTTTTATGTAAGTTGTACCTAAATATGAAACTGGCCATGTTTTAGTCATGTGAATTGTTTGATACTGACGTGACTTTATTCATTACAATATTAACCTAAAACCACTTTCGGAAAGTATCACAAAAATACGTAATTTTTAGTACGTGTATACCACGTAAATACGGTTAAAATGTGACCTAGATTTTTCAATCTTACCGCCATTGTCTTATGTACTTTTTCTAAAACAGAAGGGTATATAAAATACCAGCTTTTGCCAGCGCTGCGCCCGGGTTAACTTATTAACACGAAACCCTAACAAATTATACACCTAAACCTTCCTCATGAATCACTCTGGCTATTGGTGAGAACCGCACGAAAATCCGTTCAGTAGTTTTTGAGTTTATCGCGAACAGACAGACAGACAGGCGCGGCGGGGGCTTTGTTTAATAATATACAGTGATTGTAAAACATTAGTTTTAAGGTGCCAATGAACCCTATTGCTATGCAAGTAGGCACTTGAAATAAATAATTGACTTTTGAATAGGTAGGTACTTCATTTCTAAGTGATATTGATGCACCCTGAAAAACTAAAAGCAAAAATTGTTTCAATCAATACCCTACATTAACCATCAATACAAAACTTTTTAAACACCCTTGAGCAGGAGTTATTTGACGATTTCCCAACCCAAAAAAAAAAATAGCACAGTAACTAAACGACAGCCACCATATCAAAGACATACAGATCATTACTCAAAGAAGGTCCTGACAAATCGTTTCTAGTTCATTGAATGATTGATTCATTCGTTCAATATTAGGCTAGCAGCCAACAGGTGAACGATGAACGGTGAACGTCTGATTTACCAACTCTTAATGCTTTTCCAAATCACTCGAGCCTAATTCTTTGGCTTTTCCCTTTTCAAAATCATGTGACGGGGGTCTCGTCCAAATGTGAATTGGGTCCGTTGAGACGTTTTAGGGCTTATGTCGATGTGAGATAAACTGGAGTGGGGTTCTGATGATTGATTTTTCGAGGAGCTGCTTCTTTTGATTTATTGATGTTAATGATATGTGGAAGAATAAATTAATGGTCAAAAAAACACGTACATACGCGCATATCGCATGGCAGGTGATATAACTTATGTTGTCACATCTGTCTGCTGAGCTGAGGTCCTTTTGGCATTAATTTCACTATTTTCTGTTTATAGTTTTAAGTTTTTTTTTTTTTAAATGATGTTATGCCAATAAACTGATTTCTCTTTCTTTCGTTAATAATATATTCCCCCAATTGCCTCCACTGTCTCGTTGGTTTAGTGGGCGCATGCGCTACTGCTGAACATGAAGTCATGAGTTCGTTTCCCGGGTCGGACAAAGTATTATTGGGCTTTTCTATCTGTAATTTTTCGGTAGCAACCCGGAGTCTGGATTTGTGCCCTTTTGATGGCAATAGGCTCGCCAAATGTGAGTGTCCTATAGGACCCCCTCTGCCCAACCCTTCAGGACCATAAAATGTGGGATGTTTATCCCACGTTTTCCCACACATTCAGCCAAAGACAGTGTTTTTTTTGTACATAACCCTGTCTTGTTGCCACCGTAGGCACGGGCTTGCGGACGGCGAGTAATGGGTAGCTCGCTGTCCGGTAAGGACCACGCCCGGGTCGACGGCGCGTTGTGTTCCACGCGCGTCTCAAAGAGATGTCAGCACCAACTGATGGGGCCCGCAAGGGCCAATGCCTGCTAGGGGTGCGGCTTGTTCGAAAGAGATACCGCGGCCCCTGGCACACAGGCAACTGAGGGAACACGGGTGGGTTTTAGTCAGTAAAACTCTGACACGCCCTCCTGCTCCATCCAGAGCGGGAGAAGTTATTTGATGATTTCCTACCCAAAAAAAAGCCCTGTCTTGTTTTCGTGCATTCGGGTAATAAGAACTCAAATTCAGGCTTCAGATTGCGAATGATTTCCAAATGAAAAATCTATCTAACACTGCCTGATCCGATCGCATCCTGCTCATCTTTTCTGTAAAAATATCACCGTGAAAAATTAGGTGAAGTGTATAATACAGTTTAATTATGTAGGGATTGACAGTTGTCAATCTTGTAGGGATTTAATTAAACTGTATTGTTCCCACTGCTGGAACACAGGCCTCCGCTCAGTAAAATAGCGCGCTGTAAGCCACCACGCGGGCCCAGTACGCGTTGGTAGATGTCACATAACACCGAAATATTGGTTTTAGTACATGCAATATTTCTTACGATATTATCCTTCACCGCACCGTTTTTAAGACCAGTGGTGATGAAATCATTTACACGAAGTCAAGCACCTGTCTGGGTTCTGACCTACGACCTATCATTCGTAAGTCGCAGCCGTTTTCACTTGCCATGCTTCTTGAAAAACACATTGCATATTCGTCTCTGTGTTCCGTGTGGTGCCGGACGTAAAAGAATAGCACCATCCCATTTCTTCCCATGGGTGTCGTAGAAGGCTACTAAGGGACTTACTAGAGAATGGGCAGCAGCGTTCTTTATGTATTTGACCATCATACTGCGATCGCTAACCCGCCTGCCAAGCGTGGCGATTATGCCAAATCCCCCTCTTTGGGGGAGGCTTATGTCCAGCAGTGGACGTCGTACGGCTGATATGATGATGGTGATGATGATTCGTCCCTGCATCAAAAACACATTTCATATTCGTCCCTGCATCAAAAACACATTTCATATTCGTCCCTGCATCAAAAACACATTTCATATTCGTCCCTGCATCAAAAATTCTTCAGCAATTAAAGTTTAATTAATAAAACCCTAATTGCTTTACAATTGTTTATTGACCACGGAACTTTCTCAATTAGTTAGACTTCTTTAATTAGGGGCGTGTATTTACGAACTTTTAGTCTAACTTATTATTCATAGTTTCCATTACCTAATTAAACAGGCCGAGTTGCCATGTCTAACTGAAAATGGAAAACTAGGCTTTTTTTTAGTGCGTTGTAAGGTAAAACTACCTACACAAAGTTTTTCAGACTAGTTAATTAAAGAATGGTTCTTGGTTTTAAGTCTTACTATATATAATTTTACTAATATTATAAATGTGAAAGTTTGTGAGTATGGATGTATGTATGGATGTTTGTTACTCTTTCACGCAAAAACGGCTGAACGGATTTGAATGAAATTTGGCACACAGGTAGTTTGTAACCCGGCATAACACATAGGATACTTTTATCCCGGTACTGCGTTCCCGTGGGATAGTTTTCGACTACTATCGTGGGCGAAGCCGCTGGCAAAAGCTAGTCTTTTATAAAATTACGTGTTCTGATGTCATCATCTGCCTAACGTTTTCCCAACTATTTTGGGGTCGGCTTTTGGTCTGACCGGATGCATCTGAATACCAGTATTTTACATGGAGCGTCTGCCTTTAGTATTATAGAATTTGGCAGGGAGCCTATCTGACCTCCATAACCTAGTCATTGGGTAACACAATACCCTTTGGTAAGACTGGTTGTCAGACTATCGGGCTGATGGACTTTTTCTGTTGTTATCTGAGTAAATTTGCAAGGAATGCAGTGGCATCCTGTTGGAAACAGAGCTAACCTAGCAGATGATGAGCAACAGAATACGTCTTTCTCACTCGCTATGAGATAGAGCGTGTGGAGTGCATCAGTATGACGATTGTTGTTTCGGTAGAATATTGTTTTATGAACTGAAATAACATTCTAGTTTCCCCAAAGTGTATTAAGATTTTTAGCATTGATAGCAAAATCAACCGATTATGTTCCCTTTACTTCTTCCTCTTGGTGAGAGGGAGTGGGCCGTATTACCAACTACGCTAGTCCAGGGCCGCAATTCTGTATCATTATAATGATTCCCCGCCGAATCTTACTACGTTCAACCTACGTCAATATCGTTTTTTTAGAAACCATTGTAACGGTAAAGAATTGAAATGTCATCATATTCTGTATGTTCCAAGACAATCTGTCGATATTATTAATACGATATTAGCAGAATTCGTGGGTGATTGACGTAGTTACGAGTAAGGAATCGTTAAGTGGTCGTAGTGAATTCAGGTTCATTGCGGTTTGGTAGATGTCACATGACTTCGATTTTTTTTTCTACAATGCGTTCACACACATCTGGACATGCCGGTTTCTTCACGATGCTTGCCTTCACCGTTTTCAGAGCAGTGGTGATGAAATAATTTACAGAAAGTAATGCACCTGACTGGGATCGAAACAACGACCTACGACTCTCAAGTCGCGGCTTTTGCCACTGGGGCACCATTGCTCTGCACTCATAACAACTAAATATTCTTAAAGACTTTCATGTAGATAAAAATTTCAATCATTTTCAACATGGTTGACCCACAAACAGCATCTCTAGCAGTTACTTAGTCCATTTATTCAATACGTAGAATGTAACCTAGGTATGTAAGTAATATTAATGCGGCTCTCCCCTCGTAAGAAGCTTTCTTAGGAAAAGATTGTGTGTCATAAACTATGATTTTCCTCTATAAATATTATGGCAGTTGAGTGCTGAAGGCAAAAAGCCCGAGAGGGACAAATAAATTGCTCTATTGTCTATTCATAACCTTTTCATAGTACGAACTATTTGATTTTCGGTTCCTTCTCGATAGTTACGTGTAATTTGGTTGTTACTGTTTAAGGGATAAGCACCAGGGTAGCCAGCGAAATTAAAATTTTCTTAAGTTTTTTTTTGTAGTTCGCGGGTTGTTATTCTAATTTTAATTATTGTAATTCTGTAAATACATACTTACGTGTTACGTTTGCGAATCATATTTTTTTGCAACATGCAGCCTGCAAATTGCAAAAAACGTACCAAGATAATTTGAATTTCGTGGCCTGAATAAATGTGTATTGATAACGTTTTCTTTGCTTAGCTAAATTTAAGGATACATGTTGGGTTTAGCCAAAATATAGCTAAATTAGAGCAGTGGTGCCCCTGGGGCCTTGACTTACCGAGTTGTTGGCTTTAGTTTTTAAAATTTATTTCATTACCATTGCTTTCAAAACGGTGAAGGAAAACATCGTGAGGAAACCGGATGTCCTAGAACCAATATATTCAAAAACATGTGACACCTACCAACCCACACTGGGCCCGCATTGTCGATTACGGCCCACTCCCTTTCACATAGAGGACACCCGCGTCCCAGCAATGATAAGGCTATATAGGCTGTTTATGCTAAGATGACAGCTAAATTAGGTAAGTGTCAAAGTATTTGGTAAATAAAATCTCCGTTTTAGAATAGGAAGCAAGAGGACAATAAAAGCTGTCTATCTATTTAATATCTCAATCTCTAAGTATCTTTGATATCATATTGATAAATGCGTGCACTGACTGGATAGGTGCTCTCAATCTGTGTGGTTCTTTCTTCAAAAGACCATTTTGGACCCCAATCCATGTGGGTTTTGGATTGATCTGAAGATTATGTTTGGACTTTAAAGAGACTTCGGCCTTCTCAGAGTTGTCGGATAGGAAACGCCGACTTCATCTAGTTTCTAAAATACATATGATTGACATGTACAACTACTTGTACGAACCTCCTTACAGAAATAAAATCATTTATGAAATCACAAATGAAATCTCTCCCAGACATACCTAGAACATCCTTCCACATTACCCACCTAAGGTCCCAGACACACGTCACAAAACAGAACTTATCACAACTTTATCCGACTAATCCCGGTCTTTATTCTTCGTTGTCCAAATCCTAATGTTTGTTAAGCCTTGTCTTATTCCCACCAATAATAAGTGTGTCCCTTATTTGGGACATTGGGACGTTGGGACGTTAGTTGAATTCTTGGCAGGGGTGAGACGGCGAGGGGTGGGACAGTGGTGGTACATCTGCATAAATACGTAAAGCGGTCACGTTCGAGCCGACGACCACGCGTTTAACTTGTATCGTCTATGGACAAGGCGGGCTCGTTTGAACGGGCGAGTTGGAAGAGGCGAGTAGCTGGCATGAGATAATGTTTTGTTGGAGAAGTCTATAATATATCCATCTGTTCGTAACATGAAAATAAGATGACATCGCCAAACATCATCAACGTTGATGGATTTGCATCACCTATTTATAATCACTAGCAGAATCTCTTCATGAAACGTACAAGAAAACGTTCTTATCTATTGATTGGCGTTGGCGATAACAATATTACTATTATACTTTACACGATGCCGCATCGATATGACTCTTCAGTTTTGGCCTGAATTTAAACTACACAATTTACAAAAACACGCTTTGAATGCTACAAAAAAAAACTGTCTGCTTGTTTCGAAAAACTAACCTATCGTATTCAACTAAACTGGCAACTTGACTTCTTTATGTACCACGTCATATCTTTCAAAACAAATGTGTTAATGTGCGAAACACATTAATATATCAATTTGATTGCGAATCAATATTGCCTATCTATTTAGCTTAATTGCGGACACATTACCTAATTGAATCTAAAACTAATTTGACATGATCGATCTACATAAATATTAGCTTTAGTTGTGTAGTTAGTTAGTAAATATGTTTATGTTTATTCACAATGTTCGGTAAGATGATTAAGATACGACTGGTTGGAGATTTTAAGAAACTCCGTATCTGAATTTAATGAAATGACACATTGTTCCAAGCTAACATATTTTTCCAAAACCATATAGTTCGGTAAATAGTGTTTACATGTTATTTTTTACTTCTAATTTGACCCCTATGTCGAGCCAAAATTTATTCCCTTCCAGTAAACTCATTTCTGTCCTGTGAATAGAGATGGGCCGACTACGGTACGGTACGTATGGACTACTTTGGCCGACTAGCCGACTAGTCGGCCAAGCCGATTATGGCTTTAGGTTGAGTTCGGGTGACATCGGTAATGTTCGTGACTACGCTTTCGGCGCCCGACGACGAGGCGGAATTGTCGGGACATGTTTTTGTTCATAGTGCGCGCGGAACTATTTGACCGCGCCTTTGGTATGTGAGCGGTGGGACAGAATGGCGGGGGCGCTGGCTGTCATTGCTTAGATAAAACGCACATGAGATTGCAATAGTAAGATGAGTCCGCCGATAAATAGACAAGTTAAAAATTTAATACTTATTCAAAGTGCGTTTTTTCAAAAACGGAAAGCCGGTGTTGATAGTTTGGAATATAAAACTGATGCGAATATACATGAAACAAAAAATTAACAAGAATACTGGAATCATGATATTGATATTAGATTTGATGGTAGATTCAGTTTTCATTTTACAACAGAGGGCAATCCGCGCAATCTATAAAATGGGACCTCGCGAGTCTCAGAAACAAATTCTACGAAATTGATATACTAACTCTGCCTTCTCTTTATATCCTAGAAAATATCTTGTATGTTCGCAAAAACTTAGGTCTTTTCAAAAAAAGATGCGACTTCCATAATCTAAATACACGTAGTAAAGATGAAATTATGATTCCAAAATTTAGATTAACCAAAACTAGCAAGTCATTTCTAATAAACAGTATCCGCTTCTATAACAAGTTGCCAAAGTCGGTTACAGAACTTAGCGATGAAAAGTTTAAAACACACATCAAACGTGTCCTTATCAAAAAAGCATATTATAAGACAAAAGACTACGTTGAAGACAGGGAAATTTGGCATTAATTCCTTCTGCACATGTGGCTTCCCTGGTACCTCATTAACAGCATAACTGTGTGAGAGTCTATTAACTGCTCCCAAATAACAATGTTACTTTTTATTCTTTTTATTTTTTACTCTTTCTGACATATTCTGGTCATTTTTTGACATTATACATCACTTCTAATATTAACTATTTATTAGTGATTTTCATGAAAATCATGTCACTTGGTTTAAATAGGTTGATCTTACTAATGTAGATTCTTTTACATATTGTGAATGGGAGAACGTTGTAGGCCTTACAGACTACATTTATAGACGATTTTCTATTCTTTATTTTCATTCCTCTAAGTACCTGGTACTTATTGACAGGCTTGCACTGTCCTCCCATACGTAATATCACTGTAATTTGAAAACATTGTAAAACCCAATTATTTTTAAAAGGGTAACCGTGGAGTTTCTTGCCGGGTCTTCTCCATAGGAAGCAACAAATTGGAACCGTGCACCTAGCTTCTGACGTTTCATAAGCGCCCTTGCAGGTTTATGTGAAATAAAATATTTTGATTTGATTTTAATTTGATGTTGTGATGGATGAAATCATTATAAACTTACAAGATGATTCAGATTCAAATTCAGAAAGTCCAGAATCAAGTGATATAGAGAAGATATGTCAGAATGATTTCATATAATTTGATTTTGGTTTATTTTGTGTTTTTAGTTCTTATTCGTCGCATAAAAATGCCTTGCCTTGCCGTGCCGTGCCGTTAACGGGCGCAAGCCCTTATTCTATCATTGTTTACGTGCGAGCCGGCGTTTTTTCCTATCGTATTCTATATAATACTGAAAGTAATCTGTAAAACTGATTCTATAATAAACATAACAACAGTAAAGATTTCAATTCTTTAAATTCAATCGCCGTCTTTAAATTTTTAAGCATATTAATGTAGTATTATAAAAAATAGGCCGACTAGTCGGCGTTTATAGCCGACTAGTCGCCGACTAATCGCCGACTAGAAATATGGCCGACTAGTCGGCGACTAGTCGGTACATCACTACCTGTGAAGTTATAACGAAGTTCGTCTACGGCTATTCTTACTCAAATTAGCACGTCCATGCAAACGCATCACAAGGAAATAAAACTATTTTATTGGCTCTTTCAACTTCAAAAAATTCTTCCGCCAACAGTTTAAAAGTACAGGCAAGTTAACTCGCTCGACTGGACGCACTCACGCCCCTGTCACGGCGCCTTTATTTTCTATTTCCAAGGCGGCGCGGCCAGAGAAACACCACGGCTAATCGTCCGCCCGTTTCCCGCCCCGCCCCACTAGGGATGTGCCTCTACGTCTCCGTCTACGATAGGGGTACGAAACTTTGTGAATGCGAACTCAGAAATAGGTAGTGAAACTTCGTAGATGACCTTAAAAAGGTTGCTAAGACGGACTGGATATTGGTCAACCGGTTGTTTTGGTATAAACTGGGGAGATTCCATGTCTAGCAGTGGTAATAATAAAATAAGGTAGGTAATTGAATGAATAAGAAGTAAAAATATGATTCGATTTCTGCTTCATTCGGTGATTAAAAAAATAATATTCAAACACTTTACGTGTCAATCATATTTTAAAACTAGATGAGGTCGGCGTTTCCTATCTGACTCATCATCATCATCATCATTGCAGCCGAAAGACGTGCACTGCTGGACATAGGCCTCCTCCAAACGGGGAGGGGATTGCCATAATCGCCACGCTTGGCAGGCGGGTTGCTGCTCGCAGTATGGTGGTAAAATGCATAGAGAATGCTGCTGCCCATTCTCTGGTAACCCCCTTAGTCGCCTTCTACGACACCCACGGGAAGAAATGGGATGGCGGTATACTTTTACGTCCGACCCCACACGGAACACCCTATCCAACTATTTTAGAAGAAAGCCCGAAACAAACTCAGAGGTTACAGTATCTTTTAAAGTCCAGACATAATCTTGATAACATCGGGTGAAAACCATGTAGATTTTCGTCTGAAATTGTCTTTTGAGGAAAGAACCACATAGGTTGAGTGGACCTGACTAGTCAGTGCACGCATGTGACAGTCACGGTTTAGCTAACTCAGAACTTAAGGAGCTCACCAATCGACGATCAATACCAAAGAAGGGACATGAATTCCAATTATTACGAAAGGGCGCCAACATCAATATTGTTTCTTTGATAATTGGTTTTGCCAGATCATCATTTGCTTAGCCGTTCCACAACTAAGTTAGGGTCGGCTTCCAGTCTAAACGGATGTAGCTGAACACCAGTTATTTACGTATCTGACCTCCACAATCCAGTTACTGGGTAATACGATACTTTGGCGCATCTGACGACCCGTAACGACTGTCAAAGATCTACGAATGACAGCCGGGCATTGATATAGAAAAACCCCCGCCCGGACCAACGGCTAAAGACGTGCTTTCCGAGGAATGTCTTTGTATGTAAATATAGTCACCCATCCACGGACCAACCGCGGCAAGCGTAGCTTAACCTGATCGATTGAGTCGCGTGGCTGTTATTACTTAGCCACAAGCCCCTATAACGCTTATAATGCTTTTTCCAGATATCCAACAGAAAAAATCAAACGAAACTTAAACCATCTATCGATATATCGACAGCTCCCATCTCTAACTGTCTTGATGTGTCCCAGCAAGTAACGTGTTCTTTTAGTGGTTTGTCCTACGGTTTTCTACCTGCTTCGAACAGATCAGTTTACTTACGTACTTATACATGTTGTATATATAAGTACGTAAGAGAGAGAGACATACATGTGTGTGTGAGATTAGATATTACGACTCTTTATGAATGTTTTAACAGATAAAAACGTCAGTTTACATAGAGTTTTATACTGAAAGTTTCAGGTACTAGCAGAACAAGGTATGAGATTGTTTTGCTTTTAATAGTTAAATTGAGCTAATTGCGTCGTATCACACTCGTATTGTTTTATTAACGTTTTAATTAAAGTAATTTTGCTCGTATTTGATCTCGTTTATGAATATTAAAATGAAGGTAATTTATTTTTTGATCTCTGAGTTTTTATTGCGTACTTTTAAGAGGAGCAGTGGTGGCGCAGTGGTAACAGTTGCGACTTACGAGTTGTAGGTCGTGGGTTCGAACCCAGGCAGATGCAGGCAGACTTTACTTTGTGTAAATTATTTCGTCACCGGTTTGAGATGTCAGCACCACCTGGTGGGGTCTGCAAGGGCCGATGCCTGCCAGGGGTGCGGGTTGTTCGAAGGCGATACCGCGGCCCCTGGCACACAGGCAACTGAGTGAACACGGGTGGGTTTCAGTCAGTAAATATCTGTCACGCCCTCCCGCTCCTTCCAGAGCGGGAGAAGTTTTTGATAATTTCCCAACCAAAAAACAAAAAAAAAATAGGGTATAAGATAAGATTTATTAATGAACTAAAGGGATGTAGTGGTGATTTGAATGATTTATTATTCTGTAAAGTCAGATTTGTTGCGGTTGTGACTCATATTGTAATTCACATACGAGCTAACACTGACCTGAAAATTGCAAAAAACGTTAGTACGAGGAATGGGAAACAAAATGATCATTTGATATTGTGTACGACATTGTATAATATTTGCCATTCATACATCTAATTAACCCATTTACACATCACGTGAATTCAAATGAAATCCCACGATTTAGGGTCAGATTGGGTTGGGTTTAGCCCGAATATAGCTAAATTATATCAGTGGTGACACAGTGGTAACGGCCGCGGCTTATCGAGTTGTAGTTAGGTTCAAACCCAGACCCAGATTACGGCCCACTTCCTATAACAGAGAGGAGGCCTGGGTCCCAGCAGTGGGAACATTATGGGCTGACATTGCTATTACATCATATAAATGTAGGACTATTTTACAAAATAATGTTTCCTATTAATTACCAACATTAAGTATTTTAATAAACAACTAGCTTTTTCCCAGTCGTTTTGCCCGCGTGGAGGTCGGTCTATTATGTTATTATACATATAAACTTTCCTCTTGAATCACACTGTCAATTGATGCAAACCGGTTTAAAATAAATCCGTTGCTTCCGTGCTTAAAATATCTAAGCGTACAGACAGGAAAATCGACTTTGTTTTATCGATACATACATATCAGTAAAATTGGAGTCTCTTTTTGTAATATTAAAATAACCGTTTTTTTGCTACATTCATATGAATATATATACGGTACATATACCAAAATATCATTTTTTACAATTTTTGTCTGTCTGTTCCAGCTAATCTCTGAAATGGCTGGACCGTTTTTCACTGGCAGGTAGCTGATGTAATAACGAGTAACTTAGGCTACTTTTATTTTAGAATTTTTATTTGTTTTTATTGATAACTAAATAATAGTAAAAAAACTATTCCGCGCGGACGAAGTCGCGGGCACAGCTAGTTACTAATATTATAAACGCGAAAGTTTGGATATACGGATGTTTGTTACTCTTTCACGATGAAATTTGGCATACAGAGATTAAAACCTACTTTTTATACACCGCGGGATAATTTCCGACTTCCATTAGGTGAAGCCGCGGGTGTAAGCTAGTACTATGTAAAGATATGTTTTAATAAATTATAGATAACAATTACTTTGGACTTACACAGTTACCCATAACAGGTTAGTTAGTCAATATTCTCAAAAATAAGTGATAACACAAAAGAATAAAAAAATAAACTACTAGCTCTAGAATTCAGTTACGGCAAATTGCTAAGAAACAAGAATTGGAACCTTCAGGAATATAAAATTACAAAACTTACACACAATTTTGCCCAATTACCTAAGAATAATTTGTGTCACACGTGGATCTTTGACATTTATTACGGCTCGTCAGAAGCCCGAAAGTCTGATAACCAGTCTTACGACGAGATATTGTATTAGCCAGTCCCAGGGTTGTGGAGGTTCGATAGGCAGTCGCTCCATATAAAATACTGGTATTCAGCTACATCTGGTTAGACTGGAAGCTGACCCCAAAATAGTTAGGAAAAGGCTAGGCCAGATGATGAGACATAAACTAATGGACACGCTATACAAACTCTATCCCACTTAGCACTGACTTAATTCTCTTTCTCAACAAACGCTAAACAGCGTATCAAAAACTTCGGTAATCATCGCCAAAGTAAGTACCCAGGTCTAGGTGGAAAAAGCTAGGCCAGGTGATGACGATGACTAAAGATACTTAGAACTTAGAACATCAACATCAGCACTTACTAAACGTATTCCCGCATGACCTAATTCTTTTTCTCAACAAACGACAGTATATCAAAAACTTCGGTAATCATCGCCAAAGTAGGCGTAGCTGGAAAAGGTTAGGCCAGATAATGCTGATGATTTAAGAACAATAAATTATAGTAATGGACGAGCTAAACAAACTCTATCCTGATTCCTGCTTACTTGAAACTCAGAACACCGCCTCCAAAACATATTCCCACGTGACCTAATTCTCTTTCTCAACAAACGCAAAACAGTGTATCAAAAACTTCGGTTATCATCGCCAAAGTAAGTAAGTACCCAGGTAGACCAAGTACCCATTGTGTACCTACTATCCTGATTTATGTATCGTCGGGAGACCGCCCGTACCACCTGCTCCCCTAAGCTAAATATTCATTTGTCAGACTCGAATGTTACTTAAAAAGGATTGCTAATATCTTAGATGGGGTTCGCTTCATACTTAAAGTTTTGTTTACGTTTAGAACGCAGATTTGTGGGCTTGAAAGGATACTGTTTTAATTAAGAATGCTTTTTCTGGCTTATATTATGTTTGGACTTAAAATGAGGGAACCTTTGATTTGTTTACGGCCTTTCTTCTCAGAGTAGTCGACGCCGACCTCATCTAGTTTTAACGATATTATTGACGTGAAAAAGTGTAAAAACCTACTTATCCAACTTAACATTATAATTGTGAAAGTTTGTATGTTTAGATGTTTGTTACTCAATCACGGAAAAACGGTTGAACGGATTTGGATGAAATTTGGCACGAAGATAGTTTAATACAGGTAGTGTTAATAAAAATAGAATACAATTATCCCGGTAGCACCTTTCGGTTGAAGCCGCTGGCAAAGCTAGTAGAGCAATAAAGTCATTTATAATTTTGTTTTTGTGATATTATGTATTTTCTGGATAAGGAGGCTTGTGATTAGTAGTGGATTTGTGGTTGGCTGATATATGGAGAAAGATATTTTGGACAATAAGGCCTTGGCACGTGTACAGGATATATTTGTATAGAATATATATCTATATTTAAATATAATCGTACACGTGTAAAGACTAGACGCTTTTTGTGTGTGTTAGGTTATCTTAATAGATTGTCTGCAGCAATATGTAGCTAGTAGTAGTTCTTATTATATTCTTGTACTAAACTAGTGTAGTTGATTCGTTTTTCATGTGGAGAAGTGGCGACTAGGATTTTTTTTCAGGTTCGGTAATTCTTCATTGATGATCAGCCTGTAATTTTCCCACTGCCGGGACACATGCCTCCTCTCAGTTAGAAGGAGTGGGCCATAATCCACCACGCGGGCCCAGAGCGCGGTTGGCGAATAACATATGTTTTCGAAGTTTTTGTTTTAGGACAAATCGGTTTCCTCGCGATGGTTTCGTTGACCGTTTTAAGAGCGGTGGAGATGAAATAATTTACGGTTCTCTAGGAAAGACGTTCCGTCATATTATAGCGGCCCGGAAGGAAATTTCGTTACTTTCAACAATATTTGACATTAAGACGAGAAAAAACGCTCACTATTTGGTTAGCCGTTATTGTGACCATTCACCGCTTTATTACGAATCTAAGGCTTAAGCAAGAGAAAAAATGTTAAGTCAAGTAGGAAATGCAATTTTAAAGTTGAAATTAATATCCACGTAATTCTATGTTCAATACCAAACCCTATATCGGACTTAGTAAATAAACAGATGAGGTTTCAGTATCCAATATTCATAACATCCTGTCACAAATATTGGGAGGACTTTGGAAATGTCGATGTTCTGTTTCCCTTATTGACAAGTTGTGGGTTCCGCCTTATGGATAGGGCAATACTAATAAATATTTTAGTGACGGTAGTTCTGTAATGTTTACATACGGATGCCTTGTTTGAAATTTTGTTCGTTGATGTTTTGCTTTGAATGTCATAAAAAAATAAGGCTTCGTTTTTGTGCAGGATTTATTTGTTTTTAAAATGAACCGAAATGAAGTTATTAATTGTTATTTTGATTTGAAACTGCCAAGACTAGACCGTAAAACGCCTAGATCCTTATTTAAGGCGCGGTAAGAAGCTTTTTCTTGGTATTTAACAATAGCAAATCGTGGCAACAAATTAGGTTCAAAGTAGCGACGCTTTTGATGTTAGTTGAATCGAATGACCATCAAATAAAGTTGATTTTGTAGCTTTAATTAGATTTTACAAAATAAATGTAAGGCTCACTGGAATATTTTTAGGTATTTCTATAGAACTCCCTTTATTATTATTGAACTAAATATGATAGTTTACGGTTCACACTTTGAGAATAATGTAGGTATATTCTTTTTCTCAGGCCTTTTTTACGATTTTTTATAAGTCATATATGAGTTTTTAATATTTTTGAATAAGTCAGATCTTTTCTTATAACATTTCACGATATGCCTAATTGTACGACAAGAACTCTTTATACTAGCGAATAGCCTAATAAGATATATTCCTCATTATCAGCGCATTAAAAACAGATTGGTGATCGTAGATAGATAGAACTTAGGAGTCAAAAATCTCACCTCAATTCTCTATCCATAGTTAAATAAAAACTATTTACGACTACATTTTGAGTAGGTATAGAAGAAAATAAGAGCTTCATAATTCGTACTTCTTATAAATACGAGAACCCCATTCACCATTTCCTCGATGCACCTGTGCTTAGGAAAGTAATAGAAAAAGAGCTTGTTAGTCAATTACTGGAAATCATATAATGTCTGCAGTATCTATTATGCGCTGCGAGAACGAATGATGAAGTGATTTCCGCCAACTACGCGCCTAATTGGGCCTAACAAAGTCGGGCCGTGGGTTACACCGTTGTGTAACAAAAAAGATGACATGAGAATAAATATGTTTTAGTTGGCTGAGAATGAAATTGGTAGAAAAGGTTTCTAAATGAGACTAGCTCGTTGGTGCAGTGGTCGCAAGGATGAAGGACTGGGTTTGATTCCCGGGTCGGGCAAAGTGATATTAGGTTTTCCATGTAGAATTTCTCAGGAGCAGCCTGAGTCTGGATTTGTACCAGGTAGATGGCAGTAGGCTTGCCCCTATTTAAATGGGACTTTAACATTACTGACGAAGTGTTTAGACCGTTATTAAACTAACGCAGTATTAACGTACAGGAAAATTGTAATATGTTTTTGTTCCAATAAAATATTTCTATCTGTTAACTATGCCTTAACCTTCGGGGAACACAGGCGCAGCTTAGCTATGCAATGTTAAATTTTTTAAATTACATATATAATGTTTCATTAAATTAGAGTGTATTCTTAGTATTGCTGTACCATATTTCGCGTTAGGTAATCATAAAGTTACTGTGTGTTGAAGTAGAAAATGATATTAATACACAGAATAAAAAAGTTTTCAATAATAATGATAGACATTTACAATATAGGTCCCTATTTCAAATTTTCAGCATAAATTACTAACTAGATTTCATGTTCTTTTCTTTTTCAATATTTTACCTATTTAGTCATTCGTAATCATATACCTTTAGGCAAGTTTAAATGTGCATATTATATTGAATTTTAAAAATTCCACCTACCACCTACTCTTTCATTCCAGACGGAATAAACAGTACGAAGAATTTGATCCATTTCCAAGGAACCACTCGTTCAATTTATACATGAATAATTAATTTTAATTACATCTATGTGCGTATCCCTCTTACTTTTCCTTCTTGGGAGGGGGAGTAACAAACGCCTCCGAGTAATACGAGATGGGTTTTGCGCCTTTTGGACAGACTTCTAAATTATATAGTAAGGTAACCTTAAATGTATTATCTTCCACTCTTATTTTAAGAGAAATTACTAAAAACAAACGTAATTAAGGATTAAGCGACTAATTCGCCTTTACTGAGAACGGGAATTTCTCAGTTGTAGCCCAGAGTCTGGTTTTGTGCCCGGTTGATGGCAATAGACACGCCCCTTATGACATGGGACTTAAAAACAAAACTGGCAAAATGTGAGTGTAGGTACTATAAGTATCTACAGCTCTGCCTAACCGTTTTAGGATTACAGGCGTGATGTTATGTTACGCATTTACCAATTAAAAAGTACTAAGTACATATCTCACAGATATTTATGTTTTTATTTTATATTGAAAAATAGCATTCTGCTCAAACAGCGTACATTTATATTTCCCACCTGCATTCGATCTTGAAACTCGAACATAAATATGAATACCTACACTGTTTACGTATTTATGCAAAAAAAATCGAATTCTAACCCCAAATAATCCCCATTTTGCTTTCCTAAAAATATATATAATTTTATAACTAGAAACAAGTGGTCAGATGTTCATTGATTTAAAAAAAACGTCCGTCATTAAAGACCAAAAAGTTTTTTTAATCATATAAATATTTCCCATATCCAAAATCGTAGCATGTTGCTACGCTCCTCGTATTATCGTAGGCGCTTCGGTGTAATAGGCGGCCGCCCTCTATTGTGACCGGTACGCCATAATAAGTATTATTCCATGTTTACGATGGCTCCTATCTACCTTTCAGCGAAGAAATAAAGCTCTTTAATACCAAATCGATGCTTTGTTCTCTTCTTATTTTTGTACCTTTTGTTAATGTTATATAAATAAATAAAGAGTGAGGGACGAATTTACGAGTAATTCCACTTTGCCCCACCAAGCCCGCCACCCTGGTGTGGCAAAGTGGACTGCCTAAAATTTTGCAGTGGAATATGCCCCACTATTCTGATTTGATGGGGCGGATAACACTAGCATAAACACTTTGTGGATTCTGCCCCACTAGGGTTGGCACCTCAGGATTTGTGTATGAAGGTTAACATGTATTTTTACATTTGTTTGTAAAAAAAATAAATGTATACCTATATCTGTAAGTAAAACGTTATTAGTGCTGGAAGCTTAGATTTAATACGTAGCGAAGTGGTTTAAATAAAAGTAAAAAATAAATAAATAATTTTAATGTACTATTTATTTCTGGAAGGAATCGGTTTATAAATCACAGATTAATTACCTTTTACAAATAAAATTTTACTAACTAAGATAAATCTTGATAATCACAAATTAAACAATGATTTGTTCTTATGATATGTTCTTAAAACGAAACATATTTACTACATAACTATTCAAAATCACAGATTCTTCATCATTTGGTATACCTTTTACAAATTTTACAACTATATAATGTATTTAATTAAATCCAGGAAGATTTAATATGTGACAGTTTTTTACAAAAGTAGAACCTTAATACACTGTTTAAATAACCATTTTGATGTATTTAGATTTACGTTTGCTTGTCTCAGACTTGTCAAATCCTAACGTCAGTGGTTACATTTCACCTTCCATCCATCTTCTTCTCCATCCATCCCATTCCATTCATCCATTCCATTTTCTTCTTCTTCTTCTTTCTTCTTTCCATTTTTCCTTCATACACAAATCCTGAGGTGCCAACCCTAGTGGGGCAGAATCCACAAAGTGTTTATGCTAGTGTTATCCGCCCCATCAAATCAGAATAGTGGGGCATATTCCACTGCAAAATTTTAGGCAGTCCACTTTGCCACACCAGGGTGGCGGGCTTGGTGGGGCAAAGTGGAATTACTCGAATTTACGTAGGCAAAGTGTACTTAATGACAAAAAAACTGATGAGTCTTGAAGATATTGAAATATCCCGTAACTTTTATTATGAACCTGTAGGTATTATCTTTTGAGAAATCCTAGGATATTCTTTTTCATTACGAAGATATAATACCAAATGTATTGTAATAAAATGCCAGCAGTTATTGGTCGCGCAGTTAGAGCAATGGTGGCCTAGTGGTAACAGCCCCGACTTCCGACTTGTAGGTCGTGGGTTCGGACCCAGGCAGGCCTTCTTAGTGTAATTAATATCATTACCACTGCTCTCAAATTGGTGAAGAAAACCTTGTGAGGAAACGAGCACGTACCTACTAGAACCAAAAAAAATTCGAAGACATGTGACATATGTCAACCCGCACTGGCCCCGCGTGGTGAATTATGGCCCACTCCATCTCACAGATAGGAGGCCTGTTTCCCAGGAGTGTAGGCTGTTTTTTATTGTGTACAAAGTGGCTTAGAAAGTAATAAAATATGTACTTAACATCTACGTGACCTCAATTGTTTCCACATAAAACTTCGCCACTAAATAAATCGACAAAAACCGAACAAAAGAAACTTGAGAAATAAGTCGAAGAAAGCCATCAACAGTTTTAAATAACACGAAAGAAAGAAGCTTGCGAAGTACCGCGGGAAGTAAGTAAACTAAAGAACAATTTGCATTGCCTGCCTTTCAGTCTTCGGCATACGTTCGGCAACAGGTCGCCGATTTATCCGACCGGCTGACGCGATGTCGGTTAATGGAAAAATGTGACATTAAGCCGGCTGTTTTTAAGCCACCGCTCAATCGGATGAGTTATGGCGTCGAACCGATGATCGAAGATGAGAATTTGTCGGTTCGTTGATTTTGTAAGATTTATTTTTATTTTCTTAGCGTGACATTTTAAGAAATATTCTAAGTTAGTTTGTACATGTCAAAGTTGTACTTCTATATCTATACGTATTAGAAAATTAAAGACACTTTTCGTGTCTCTTTGTATGATCGCGTTGGTTTTCAAAACCACGTAAGGTATTTTGATTTTCACCATTATTGAAGAATGTTGTCCGGAAAAGTGTGTTGTAAATTTCATCTATACAGGGCGACCAAAATTATGGAATCATGGAACAGGGCGTTAAAACTTTGTGTGAAATGTCCTCTGCCCATCTCCGCGATACTTATCTATTCTCGTATTTTAATAAACGCCAATTCGACATTCGACCCTTGTTACCGAATGGTCGATAATTAAATTAACTGACCAAAACTACACAGTATAGTATTCAGATAATTTCAATATTTTAATTAAGATCGTAAGCGTAATGAGCCGTAATGATTATTCATTTTCAAGTTACAATTTTAATTATTTAATTATTCGATAAGTGGTTATTGTTTGCAGTGGATTTTTGATGTTTGAAAGTGGTGATTAATAATGCACTTGATGAATTGTTATAAAAAAAGGCCTATGGTAACGGGTGAAGTCAGCGATAATAGTAGGTGCTGTTGTCTTTTAGCCCACCTTCGCACAGACAATATAAATATGAACAATATCGTGCAGTCGGAAGCATCTTCTTAAATTTGTCAATCATCTGCCTAACCTTTTTAGTCTGACTTCCACAACCTACTTACTGGGTAATACCATACCCATTGGTAAGACTGGTTGTCAGATTTTCGGGCTTCTGACGACCCGTAACGACTGTCAAAGATTCATGAATGACAGCCGGGACTAACGGCTTAACGTGGTTTCGAAATATGGTATGGTATCTTGAATTTATCAAATATATATAACCTATATTACCTCCGAATGCATTAGATTCTTATAGTATTAAGTTCAATAGTCAACCCCGCAAAATAAAAATTTCTTGCTTCCATCTTTTTTTTAAAAGTTCACTTTGTTTTTGATTGTTTTTTATTTCACACCTTTTAGTTAATACTTATTATACGATTATATAAGAACTTTATCACCTCTTTATTACAAGATTTGAAATTTTATTTAAAAAGATGCGGAAATAAAACAGTGTGCTATAACGGCGTACCTACTATTTGAAATAAAAAAATTGACTTTAAAGTAGCTTTGATAAGGTACAGCTAGCTACACAACAGAGGTTCTGCAGCCTCAAACATGTCCAAACAAAGCTACTCCTCCCATCTTCCAGTAATTGAGACTCATCGACCTTCGACAATCGCGAAGTCCGTCATCCCTTCATTGTCCACCGTGTAGACCCGGTCCCCATTGTATGGCCGATTGATTACAATTCCCATTCACCATGTTGTGTACTAATGGTCCGAACACAGGTGTACGATGAACGTATGTAATTACACGACGCTCTGATCCGATTAATATCGCATATTATGTTAAGAGGTATTGTGTTATAAGAATCGCTTTGATGTGATCTTGTTCTTGTGTGAGGTCTTAAACTTGGTTGTGTTGAAACGGTATATTCTGCAAAAATCTCATCGTAACTTTTACTGATACTTAGGTGAAGTGAGCTGTCAATAGTGTCGATCCGCAACATCAGGTGGAGTGACAGCTCACTTGAACCTCACTTCATCTAAGATTTCACATTGAGATTTTTCCAGAATAGATCAGTTGGTATTCCGTTGCAAGTGAGTAACTATAATTTTAATTTATGGTGAATCTAGTCAACATTTTTTCCGTACAAACTTCGGGAGTGTACCTATTACTCCACTGTCCGACAATGTACATAAAAACTAAATGTAGTATGGTTTTGTCTCATTATTAATATTGTCTGTACGGAAACTGAATACTGAAATAAAAAGCCATTAAAAAGTTATGAGCCAACAAAGATTAGATTTTCTTGCTAATTGATCCTAACTTTGGGCGTGTTTAAGTAATAAAAGAAGTGTAAAATCTCCAAAATCAAGTCGGTACCGACAAAGCGATCCATCGAAAAGATCAATAAAATTTATTGGTAATTGATTTATCCAGTAGTTTCTTCATAAAACACTATCTTCCGGAAGGTTAATTTTTTACGTGCCTGTTTTACTACAAATGGTCCTGCATCTCACTCAATAACGTTGTGCGTGTAGACTCGCGTCTAACTGCTCATCACTAATACTACCCCTGTCGGACACGATGTCTGGTGAGACAGCAGTGAGAAATTAAAATTAAATTTAATAAAAAAAAATCGTTTCTTTGGGAAAGTTGTTTGTTATGATGAGTACAATCATCTGTTTAAATATCGGTCACTAATTACCAATCACCCTACATATGGGTCACGGTCGCGTCTGTGTCAATATTCCACAACAATGACGTCACTGACAGCTCTTAAACGCGGTTTTTGAAGTGCTGATTGCGTTCAGTTTCATAAGTAAAATTCACCGTAAGATCCTGTTTAAAATAAAACAAATGGTAACATTTAAAAACGATTAAGTAGGTACCTTCCCAAACAAAACACCCGACGACAACTTAAAAGTTACCACCACAATATACATTTACGTTGATATTATTTCTCGCCCAAAACAAATACCCAAAGTGGAGGAGTCCAGAGAGTATTCATGCAAAAATGTGTGTTGTCATCTAATGTACTTTGTCCACCACCACTTAAACCTAATGTGTGACAGTTTTCGAGTGTTTTCTTATTTCACGTGTATGGTTTTGTCTCGCTGATATGTTACAGAGGTCAGCAGTCTCCTTTATGACTTTGAATTTGGGTCGTTTGAAGCGGTGACAACAGACGGTGACGTTTTGAAATGTGTTAGTGAATGTTTGTGGGAAATTATTATTATTCGTTCAAAAGTAATCTATTATAATACCTGCCTATGATGATGTCCCAATGCTGGACAAACGTCTTGCTACAGAGATGGCATAAGCATTGATCACCAAGCTTGCTCAAGGCGGACAAGACAACAGACGGTGATGTTTTACAATGTGATAGTGAATGTTTGTGGACAACTATTTTCATTTCGCAATTAGGTTGATATAATTGATTTCGTGTAGACAACGCGTGCGCGCGATGGAGTTTCCCGAAATGACGAGCTGTAATACAAACTTTGACCCCGTTAGGGGATGGCGATAGGATGGTAATGATAATTACATTTATGGAATATTGATTAATCAATTGAACCTGAATCTGACATGGTTTACTAGAAAAACCTTGCAGAGTAAAGGGGAACATAATTTTTATGCTGAACGAAACCATTTCGTACAAACATTTCATGTAATTTTTTAAATATTCGTTGCGTACTGTGACTTATACAGCGTTTGCCCAGCTTTGGGACACTATCAATCCTGTCAATGGACGCAATAATAGTACATTAATTAAACAATAATATTAAATTAATTAAATTAATAAAGCTATTAATATCTTGTTCTCCACTAGACTAACTAAATATTACTATAGCTTAGTACCTATATGTTGTTAGAGCCGATTAAGTGATTGTATTCGATATATTGCAGCTGATATCCATCTGTTTAATGATAAGATCAGATCAGTGCGTTCAATGGGCGTTTAGAGGACAACGAAATAATCTAGGTTTTATGAATGCCATGTTTGCTGCTCCACTAGAGTATTTCTTTGATATAATTTGTGACACTACGTAACATTTATTGATAAAAAATTGCACCTATAGGCGACTAGCACGAAATTAATTCATTTGTATGCTGATTTTTTTATGGAATAAAGTATTTAAAATCGAAAACGTGCCCATTGACTAATACGTACATTGCTGGAGTTGTCGGTTCGCCTACAAATAAATTAACCTGGTACAAGTTGCCTAGAGGAAATAACATATTATTATTCAGAAGAGTCTATTCGCCCGATTCTATTGAGTAAATTCGTGCGAATCGACTAACAAGCCAAGATATTGATCAAATTAGAACACTAATTAAGTTAAACTCAAACTCAAACTCAAACTCAAACTCAAAGCATTTATTTCAATTAAACCATTTACAGGCACTTTTGAATTGTCAAAAAGTCGATCAGTTGGAAAGTTGAAGCTAGTTGCCCATTCCAAAACGTAGATCTCTATGGAGAAGAACGGGCAAGAAACTCCACGGACACTCTTTTAAAATCAAGTTGAAATATTACAAAATCTTGGGAACCTTATTCTTGTTGCTTCTGTATGTGAGAACAATGTAAAAAAATGTAATTATAAACAATTCTAAATACAAGATAAAAATAAGCCCTGGAAGTTAGGAGATGACCAGTCTCAACCGACAGCGCCCGTTCACGAACTTGACGCGTGGATCAGCACCATCCAGCTCAACCATTTTGTAGGGAACCGAATGATCCAACACACGCGCCACCATCAGTGAGACATTTATGTGAGCATGACATACTCTCAACTGCCATGCTTTTTCAAGTCAACGTACATCATAACAACACAATAAACGGATGCATGGTACTCACATTTACAAAATTCAAACAAAATGCTTCTAAATTATACAAAACTATAGTTTGCAATCTATTTGAAATATTAATAAAATTTGATTTCCTAAAAGAAAGAAAAACATTTAATTGACTGAGTTTTATTATCACATGGAAACGCTACTCTGATAGTGATGCCATATCACGTGGAGCATGAAGTAACGGTGCTACTTAAATGAGACCTTTTATCAAGGTAATTATATTTTTATCTATGTATACTACCTATCCATCTCTTCCAAGAACGATGCCTAGTTTTCTAATGTGATAATGTTCATGTGTTTATTTAAAAGCCTCGTTGGTCTAGAGGTCACCAACGCTACTACTGAGCTCGAGGACCTGGGTTCGAGTCCTGGGCCTTGCAACGTGTTAGTGGGTTTTTCTGTCTGGGATTTATCAGTAGTAGCCCGGAGTCTGGATTTGAGCCCCGTTGATGGCAATAGGCTCGCCCCTATTACATGGGACTTAAACATAACTGGCGCAATGTGGGTGTACTATCCTCTGCAATCCCTTCGGGGAGACAAGGCGTGGTGTTATGTTCTGCTGCCACTTGTGCCTTCAACAAATTATCACATTAGGTTTTCCGTCATCTTGACCACAGATATTATGGATGAGTCATGAAATCAGATCTTATTGTCGGGCAGTGCATAGTAATATATATTTATACTCGTATCTGTACCAACACTTCAATCAATCCACTTTCACACGATGATATCCTCAGATTTACTTCCACATAAAAATCCCGTGAAATGACTGACAACTTTGTCAGTACCGTCATACTATCACGGAAAATTGTTACGTTTATAACCAGAAAGGCGTATATCACATAAAAATAAAATTTATATACGCTCTACCTGCAAAGAACGCCTACAAACAATGTTAGGGAAAATTCAATCTCGCAAAATAGAAAATATTTTTACGGTCAATGAATACCAAAGTGTGGATATGGCGGGTTTATAACGGTGAGCTTTATGTTGTCTACGGCAGAGGTTCCCAAACTAGGCGCCTGTTTTACGCACCCTTCCTAAGCCCCTATTCCTGGAAGAACATTTTCTTATGCCCAAAAATCTTGGCCCGGAAATTTTGGATTATTTTCTGATGAGCGGATTATTTATTTATATAGGAAATGTAAGTTTCAGCCGCTTTTAGAAAGACATGTTTTATATTAAGTCCTAGGTCAGATGGCATCAACCAACCTGCACTGGACCGGCGTGGTGATTATGGCCCATTCCATCTCACAGAGAGGAAGCCTTTGTCCCAGCGGTGGGAACATATAGGCTGACTACGCTTGGTATGCTATGCTATGCCTAGGTCTGATGAGCCTCTGGTTATTCTTCCGCGAAAAATCCCCCCACCTCCTTCTCAAGTTCTTGCTAATGACTTCACGTCGTTAGTAAGGATTGGAGCATTTCTAAGACCATTTTGAGATACACTGGTCTTCCATGCCACGTGCCGTGGTACCTACGTAGCTCGTGTAAGTAGCCAAGTAGTTTTCCTTGTAATCTTTGTTTCAGTACAAAATAGTTTATGGTACACCTTGATTGATGAAACAAAGTGAATCGGTGTATGTTTACAAATACCTACTATCTATTTCTACAAAGAAATCGAATCGAACAACCCCTTTAATTTTGACATACATACATAAATGCGTTGCGTTATGCATTCTTCCCTTGGGGGTAGGCAGAAACAACAGAGCGACACCTGCTATGATCCTTACATGACTCCTTTTGCCTTGTTTGCTTTTAACACTTGGTCACACACACACGCCGAATGCGAGTAAGTACTACGCACCTGCACTTTCTGAGGAATATCACCAATTTCATTTTGCCAATTCAACCATATTCATTGCGTAATTACATTGTGTAGCAGACGAATTTTGGCATTATCGGCTTGTGGTTTTGAGTGAGTTACGTAAGAACGTTCCGTGTCGGGTCCGACGTAAAAGAAAATAGCACCATCCCATTTCTTCCCGTGGGTGTCGTAGAAGTCAACTAAGGGACTTGCTAGAGAATGGGCATTCATTTTACCACCATACTGCGATCGCCAACCCGCCTGCCAAGCGTGGCGATTATGGCAAAACTCCCCTTTTAGGGAGGCCTATGTCCAACAGTGGACGTCTTTCGGCTGAAATGATGATGAATGATGACGTAATAAGGGTGCAGTTTACCTTTATCTTACTTTCAGCAAGAATGAGATGTAAGTATATATACCTGCAGGCTATCTGAATATTACAATTTTGCTTTTTCTTAGTTATGACACGTCATCAAAATCAAAATCAGCCAACGTTTGCACTGCCGGGGCACTGGCATCCTCTCTGTAAGACTGGGCCAGTGCAGGCTGGCAGATGTCACATGACTTCGAATTTTTGGACATTTCGATGAGACTTAATCTCATCTCTAAAACTCTACAGTTATCTGCGTTTCCGTCGATTACTTTATTCATTTGAACAGCTCTTTTCCGTTTGTGTGTTTTGGTTACCACCAAAGATATTTGAATATAGATTTCTAGATGCTGTTAATAATTTTCGCCATCAAGCCTGAATAGTTCCTGCCTTTGACCAGTGCATTGAATACTACCTATCTCCGTAATGGTCTAAAGTAATCTGTGTATACCGACCAAGTCTATACCATTGGCGACGTCGGTCTCTACCAAAGCTCAATAGCTACTACACCTCCATTACAGGACCACTCACTAATTACTAATCCATCTATGCGATTCGGAAGCATTGAATGTATGTATCATACAGGGTGTCCAGTAATTGATGGATAACCTTGAAATTGTACATGGTAGAACTAATGGCCATTCAGAAAAAACATTTTTGATGTTTATTATTTCAGTACAAAATATCCAAAAAATAAACAACCAACTTCCGAGAAAACACTACAAAGTGAAAAATAACTTTAATTTGAGAAGGCTATGACAATAAAATTTAAATACATTTCCAAAGACACTGAGATTTAAGAATCATTTTAGATTTCGATTTAATTTAGATTTATTTAAGAATTAAGAATAAAATAGAGAAATAATAATTTTTTAACAGTTACAAAATACAAATAAAAAATGTTTTTTCTGAATGGCCATTAGTTCTACCATGAACCATTTCAAGGTTATCCATTCATTACCGGACATCCTGTATATTGGACTATGTATATTATGTTCGACAGATTGCATCCTCTATCAGTATTGATAATCGCGATCTGACGGTTATTCGAGCGGTGGTAGAGACTGAAGCAATTTGTCTAAAGGCCTACTATATCACTACATAGTATAAAACAAAGTCGCTTTCTCTGTCCCTATATCCCTAGGTATGCTTAAATCTTTAAAACTACGCAACGGATTTTGATGTTTTTTTAATAGATAGAGTGATTCAAGAGGAAGGTCGCTGGCAAAAGCTAGTTTACTATATTATGCTTTAAGATTGTTATTGGGTAATCTATATATTTTCTCTTACCATCAAGGTGACATAGGTGTTCGTTTATTTCGGAATATCTAGCAGCTTACTTAAAACGATATATTTGTACTGCGCTTAACAAGATGGGCTTGTGGCTAAGTAATAACACCCGCACGGGTCGATCGATCAGGTTAAGCTGCGCTTGCCGCAGTTACTCCGTGGATAGGCGACCATCTTTACATGCCAAACCCCTGCGTGCCTCGCAAAACACGTTAAGCCGTTTGTCCCGGCTTCTTCGACTGTCGTTACGGGTCGTCAGAAGCCCGAAAGTTTGACAATAAGTCGTACCAAGGGATATCGTACTACTCAGTAACTGGGTTGTGGAGGTCAGATAGGTATTCGCTCGATGTGAAATACCGGTATTCAGCTGCTTTCGGTTAGACTGGGAGCCGACCCCAACATAGTTGGGAAAAGATTAGGCAGATGATGTTATTTGGACCATGCAGATTCTCTCTTTTGCGTGATTTATGTAAGTGTATTCTTCGAGGTTTAACAGCCAAATCTATGTATACTAATAGTTAAATACAGCAAATACAGCATAGCCAAACCACAGTTAAAACCATTTATTCAGAATTTTAAAAGATAATCGGTAAGAAAATGAACCAAAAATCACAGCTCCTCCACGATATCCCAATAAATAATTTATCATAAATAATTATAAAACCTCATGTTCCAGATACGTTGAATCCAAGTATTAACCGCTTTTGTTGTGTGGTTCTTTCAAGGAAAATTTTAAATCGATTCCCAGGCGCTTTCTTCGTTGGGAAACCAATCCCGGAGTACAATAAGTCCGTTTACAATGGCGGCTGTTATACCGCGATGACGAGACTTGCGACGATGCTTACAGCCCTTATGCCAAGGATTACGCTATTTACGTGTATTTACGTACCGCATACCTATGTTGCGCACCCCTGGAATGTACTGGGGATATTTTGACGTAAGATTCTTGACTCCTGAACTTTTTTTATTTAATATGATGTATAAATAATTTATTTTCATATAATGTCGGTAGGTTTACAGATAACATGTAACACTTTTATATAACAGAAATTATGTTTTAAAAGAATTGAATTAATTTTATTATACAATATTATTATATATACTCTTTTCCAATTTGGTACATTACTTTTCATTCTCGCCTCCTCACCTCCTTCTTTGCACCTCCCAGGATTTTAACGAAGGCTACGATAGTGCTATCTATGTGGCCACATTCTGGTCATTGGTCGGACATTTGAGTTAAACGGACACAAATGGAACAAGATCTATCTGTTTTGGTGATTGTACCTCAAAATCAAACATTTTGATTGAAACCAGTCTTTCAGTCACTATTTTCATTTTGGTTAGATATTTTTTTGAGTGACCTCACTTCACAACCAATTTTTTTTAATTATAAAATTTCGTAATAAATGAGACAGACCTATCAATGCCGACAGACGTTAGTGAACTACAATGCTATATGTATGCACATTGCACACTTTTAAAGTTGTATTTTACTGAACCATTTATTTACTAACATAAACAGACAAGAAAAATACGTATAAAGGTGAAGCTTGTCGATGTGACCTTTATCATCATTAGGTATGGATTTGTTATTAAAAACAAATGCAAGGTAATTAAACATAAAATAATTAATATTTAAACTTTATTAAACATTGAGCGTAAAATTGCTTACGCTGTTACCAGTGGATTGGCAAGAATATAATTGTCACGTATATTGTCACGTCCTACGTAAATAACTAATATTTCGACGACAACTTGCCGTATGTAAAATTTATACAAAGCCTAAAAACAATAAAAATGAAAACTCATCGAACAATAGGACTATTGATATCGGCTTGAATTCTTGCCAATATTCTGTGAACTACGTCAGTGTCCGGTATGTTGTTCTTTGTCCGTCATGAATTTCATGTAAAGCTATGCGCGTGTCCATTTTTTGTGTTCTATTTTGACCTCTCGTGTCTGATTTGACCCATATTCACTACGGTTGAGGTCTGCTCGGCTTGGGTGGAGCACCGCCGTGTCCTTGTGGAGGCGATCGGCGGCGGCGATCTTTCGCGCCCGGCCCTGGTCCAGGCCATGGTACGGAATGAGAGTGCATGGGAAGAGCCGTCACCTCCTTCTGCGAAGAGGTACGCGGCGCACGTGAGGGAGAGCCAGTTTATGCGCCCTCGCGGCTTTAGTCTCCGCAGGAGACGCCCTGGGCGTCGCGAATCCCAGACTGATTCCCGGCCACCGTAGGCGCGGGCTTGTGGACGGCGAGTAATGGGTAGCTCGCTGTCCGGTAAGGACCAGGTCCGGGTCGACGGCGCGTTGTGTTTCACGCGCGCTTTAAAGAGATGTCAGCACCAACTGATGGGGCCCGCAAGGGCCGATGCCTGCCAGGGGTGCGGGTTGTTCAAAAGAGATACCGCGGCCCCTAGCACACAGGCAACTGAGGGAACACGGGTGGGTTTTAGTCAGTAAAAGTCTGACACGCCTTCCTGCTCCACCCAGAGCGGGAGAAGTTATTTGATGATTTCCCGTCCTCAAAACAAAAAAAAAAACCTAGGTATATCCACTATTAAATACCTATGTCGGCCTGAAATTTAAAAGGTTGTTCATGTTTGTGAAATTGATGAAACAAATGTAGTGTTGAGTAACTGGCAGGAGTAAGATAAATGCTGAATTAAGGCTAGAATAGTAGGAGTTGAACGGTATCGGCAGCGACTTACCAGTTACAATACATTCAAACCTAGACAGCCGCTTTAGGCATAAGCATAATCACCGTGTTCCCACTGTTGGGATACAGGCCTCCTGTCTTCAAAAGGCTGTAACCTACCGCGATTTCCTTAGTGTAAATTATTATTTCATCACCACAGCTCTCAAAACGGTGAAAGAAACCGTCATGAGGAAACCGACATGTCCTGGAACCAAAAATTCGAAGTCATGTGACCCCCCGTGGTGGATTATGGCCGACTCCTTCTCACCGAGAGACCTGTCCTAGCTGTGGGAACATTATTATTTGTGTACTTTATTCAATACAACATGGTCGTTTAAGGTAAAAAAAAAACACATTTTTAATGAAGGGAGTTTGCTAAATTCAAAGATCTAGGAATGACTGCCGATATAAACGGCTTAACGTGCTTTCCGAAGCACGGAGGTCTCGGTATGTAAAAACTTTTTAACAAAAAAATTATACCGCCGAAAAAACTGAAAAGCAAAAAATAATAAACCTTGACGTTCTACCTTAATAAATAAGTTCGGAAGGCGGTGACATAAAACTAAAAAACTATCCTAAGTCACCGACTTCCGAACTTAGTTGTTATGGTTAAACAAAAAAGGTTTATTATTTTTTGCTTTTCAGTTTTTTCGGCGGTGTAATTTTTTGTTAAAAAGTTTTTATTGTATAATTTTTGTGGCTATAATATACTAAATACTACATGCTTAATTTTTTATTACTTTTTGTAATACACAACTCGGCATTAAAATCTGTGAGTGAACAATCAATTATCCCCTGTTTTCCAACTCTTAGGGTTGAATTTTTTTTCCAAATTTATATGGGACCAACTTCGAGGAAAACCCTTTCCAGTAAAAAAAGAATTATCAAAATTGGACTGCTCTGTAATTATGCGCGGTCATACATAAAACAAATATACTCGTCGACTTGAGAACCTCCTCCGTTTTTTTGTCGGTTAAAAATGATCACCCATCCACGGACCAACTGCGGCAATTGAAGCCCGTAACCTGATCGATTGATCCATGCGCCTGTTAGTTAGCCACAAGCCCCACCACCCCTATTTAAAGAACGAATGAAACAAGGAAAAAGTTAATAAGTGAACCATTTACTTGATTCACGTTAACCTCCCATAAATGTCATTGAATTTCTGTTGACTGTTCATAGTCACCCTGACATAATTACTTTAACTTATTTATTATATTACACCGTCATGCCTGTCGCGTCCATTCATCACAAGATTTAACAAGAGTAAGTATTTTAAATTGATTTCGGAGAGTTTCGTCACGGATCATTTCGGGCGGGCCGGGTCCATTGTGCTCTTAACGACATTATAGCCTGAGACTCCAATGGATTGAATAACCTCAATATTCTTCAGTATTACTTATCTTCTAATTTAAAAAAGAGTTTTTTCTCGTTAAAAAAGTCGCTTTGTCCAACCCCTTTTTTCTCGATTGAAAAGCGGAGACTTGATTCGTTGATAAAATACAAAGCATTCGGCGATATTTATCTTGTATTATTCCTGTCTTTCTCCGAATCATCTTCCCGTTTTTAACGAACGAAATATATCTGGGTATCTATTGCGCTTAACTTTTCCTGAGTAATATAATGTATTTTTTACGTTTTCATTGAAGGTAAATCATTCGGTATTATTTTTTCTTTACATAAAGAGTTGCGGGTCTATAAATAATATCTACTCTTAAGTTATAAATAGGTACGGAGGTAGTCTTTTGTTTTAAGTCCGGTTTCTCTATTTCAGTAAGCGATGAAAAGGCTCTATTGAAACTATTTTCATAAATATGATAAAACTTTAAATACAAGGTGTTTCAGAATACGCGCAACTCCTGAAAGTCGTTTTTCGTTGTCGTTTTCGGCGCGGTGAGCATGACAAAATTACTGATTTTGACATACTCACCGCGCCGATGGAGCTAAAGAAAATTATATCTTATTTTAAGGCAATTTCAACTCTATTTTCTTAATAAAAATAGTATGCTTTAAAAACATAAGTTTTGGTCATTGGTATTATGCTTTTAACACAATACAATTGGGATGTCTTGCGTTAATTTTGTTACATGTTGTGTAGGTATATAGGACCTTAACATGTCCTCGTTTCAGCGACTTCGCATTTAATGCTGAAGCAACATATAAAGAGATAATCCTTCCCTTATCACTATCTAAATAATGTCAAAAATATTTTGTTCCCAATTTTATATCAAATAAAAGTTTTGTCTTAAAACAAGTAGATCAATATTTCATCAGATTTCACTAAAATCCATCCATTAAGTAATATAACTTGTTAAACATTTCCAAATAAGCGGCAGTTCAAACGGAACGAGGCGATAGACTTGCGGAGCGTGAAGCCCTAACTAAACACGGATGATAGAATGCCGAAGAGGAGTCGACAACCTAGATATTAAACAGTGTGTAGGTATCAAAAATGTGTAAACATATTTAAGGGCATGCAACAGACCATCAAAATAATCATTTTTCTCCATGAGACCAACGTCATTATCCCATAGAAACTATCATCTGTCCCATACAAAACTTGAATACCTACTCGACGCTAATGTATGGCCCGCTGAATAATTTCTTGCATTATGATGTTGGTCCCATGGATTATTTTTATCATGCTAATGGTTTCATAGATACAGACCATGTATGAAACCCTTAAACATGATCACACATTTCTGATATTTTTATTTATTTATTTCATTCACACGTTGACACGTTGTATGCGAAGTGTTTTTTTTTCGACTGGGAATAACAAATCAGTAGTGGTAAGTTAATAATGACGTACCATATTTTTTATAATATCATTAAAACAACAAAAGGTTTATGTTGCGAACACGTATAATAATCAGAATAGTTAAGACATACAATATCAAGCGTGATTTCCCCGATGGGAACGGACCAACGTGTATATTACACGCACATTTAGCATTATGTTAAAGGCCTATTGCCTTCATGATTGAGATTCTTCTGATCAATTGGTTAAATAGATCGTGATCAGAAACAGGCTGGTTATCGCCATAGAGAACACACGGGTACTATCTGGTAATATTTGCGTTACAAACCTTAAGGGAAAGTCGTTCACAGCCGTAGGGGTCTATCTACAGACCGAAGAAGTTCCATATTTCGTTCATTCAGTCCATTTCGTGTTCATTCATGGGTTAGGTTTTATTTTAAAATCAAAATCAAATCAAAAGCCTAGTTAAAAACACAACGAGTCAAATTAACAAACATAAAATAATAAAACCACCCAAAACGCCATGTAATGCTAGCTTATTTTGGAAACAAGCTGGAACAGCGTCATTTGGAAATTCGCCTTCTCTATTTTAAGGGGGAAGCGCCGCCGGTCTATACCGATAAATTCAATTTATCTAAGGTTTTTTTTGCAATTTGCAGGTCAAAATCAGGTTGTATGTTGATTCAAATGTGATCCGGGACTGTAATAAATATGGTTTGACAGAATTATGTGTATTAGAATCAGCAATACAACCCCCGAAGTTTATAATATTACATTTGAATGTCTATTCCATGAAAGAATTTGTCATTCAATGGGATAATATGAACGTAAGAAAATTTGAATGTCGCGGGGTGCGATTCCCCCTTAAAACAACCCGTTCTCTATTGAAACCTCTACCACATCCAGTCCCCATACATCAACCTCCAAGAGTACTAACAAATCAAACCGTAAAAACTTCGCCAAAGATTCCTGATAAACGAGCGAGTCGAATAACTTTCTGTCTGTGTACTCTGTGTACTTATTTGTACTTCATTCCGGTACCGATCGATTTGTTTGAAGTACCAGTACCGGTTTACCGCGAAGAGTTATGATGAGTCTACGGTCAACATAAAATTACTTGGCTTGCTTGCTAATTAATTGGAAATTGCGAAGATCTTTGAGTTTCTTGCAAACAGTGCTTGCGGTGATGTATATTTTCTTTGTAGTAGTTTGCTGAAAGGTCTGATCTGAGAAGTCCATATACCACTGGGTGACAGCGACAACTTACGAGTTGTAGGTCGTAGTTTCGAACCCAGGCAGGTGCTTTTATTATCATCGAAAGCCCGACTTCACCCACAGCTGGCCATAGGCCTATCTTTTGTTGTGCCAATCCTCACGCTCCAGTGCTATCCTCATCCAGGCTTTTTCCCTTTACTTTATTTTACAGGCACATTGAGTAAATTATTTAATCTTCACTGCTCTCAAAACGGGGAAGGAAAACATCCTGAGGAAACCGGCATGTCTCAGAACCAAAAAATTCGAAGACGTGAGTCAATCATAAAAGTATGATAGGTCATTTTAGGCTGCCTTTTTATTGCCAAAAAACTTTGTCTAACTTAGTTTGACTATGGGGCATACTTAATTCTACTATCCTACTATTATCATCATCATCATCTGCCTAGCCTTTTCCCAACTATGTTGGGGTCGGCTCCCAGTCTAAGCAGATGCAGCTGAGTACCAGTATTTTACATGGAGTGACTGCCTATCTGACCTTCGCAACACAGTTACCGGGTTACTAGTTACTAGTTACTGGGTTGTCAGACTTTCGGGCTTCTGACGTCCCGTAACAATTGTCAAATTCCAAAGAAACACGAAGGGGTCTTGCTATGTATAGATGGTCACCCATCAACGGACCAGCGACGGCTAGCGTAGGTTAACCTGATCGATCGACTCGTGCGGCTTTTAGTACTTAGCCAGAAGTTCTTTTTTTTGGATGGGTAAACATCAAATGATTTCTCCAGCTCTAGGTGGAGCAGGAGGGCGTGTCAGACTTTTACTGACTAAAACCCACCCGTGTTCCTTCAGTTGCCTGTGCCAGGGCCACGGTAACTCTTTCGAACAAATCCGCAACCCAGGCAAGTAGCCAGAAACCCTTATAATACACAGAGGTAATGTTTTCTGTCTAAGTTTGAGTTCAGGAGCGGGTTCGGGGCCAAAGCTAGTCTGAAGTGAAAGTACTTTGTTAATCTATTCACAGTGCTTTAGTACCTATAAAGCTGGTTATACATACTCTTGTGAATCAGGAAACATGATATACTGTTCATAATTCATTCGACGGGTTGAGACATCTTCGGAATTTATATTTTAGCTAATCCAAAGGATGGAGACGGGAGATGATATATATGGTGTTGTTTTTATTACAGGTATTAACAGAATCAAGCATTTTTCAAACTTAGGTTATGTGGTCCTACTAATGATGTACTTCCGCGTAGGTAGCAGTCTATGTCTCGTTGAAATTTTGCGTTGATGTTTGTTGTTGATGTGTAGGTATGTTGATGTGCGTTGAAATTTTTCGTCGGAAATTAAGAAAAAAAAAATGAGCTCTGCTGTACATTTTAACCGCGTTATATTGCACTTTTTATGAAACAGTGGTTTTTTTTTGAAAACTGACGAAGACTAATAGCATAATGCTGAATTCATGATTTCAGTTTGCGCGTCGGTTTCCCTCAAAGCTGTGTGATTATTTCCTCAAAATACCATCTCAGACACTAATCTGCACGTGGCCTGACGAAAATGATGTCTGGACTTTAAAAGAGACCGTGATCTCTGAGTTTTTGTTTCGGTCTTTCTTCTCAGAGTAGTCGGTTAGAAAATACCGAACTCATCTTGTATTAAAACATAATTTATTTTTGACGTGTATTCATTATTTAATTTGGGTTTGTTTTTCAAAATTCAGATCTCTTATATCCGAGAAATAAATATTGCGGTTTGACAGTTTTTGTTAGAAAATATGTTAAATTGACATAATTATTCTTCAGATAAAAGTTATCTGACTATTTCAATCAGCAAATCATTGAAGAAGGAAATCTAGACGCTTATCATCAATGATATTTAAGTACATAAGCCTGTTTTTCCTAAGAAAATGTATTATAACAAAAAACAATTTTATATTTACTAAAAAGTATTAAGACATTTATCTTTACCTTCCATAACATTTTGTTACGTGACACGATTTTCAACTTATGCGACAAAATTATTTACAGTTCGTACGTAACTATGATCTTCTAGATGGCATACTTAAGTAGACAACAGACTGATGTATATATGAAGGTAAAAGGTTCCCGTGAAACATACGTTCACTGGAACATATAATATCCACTCCAAACCAATCTGTATTTATTATTATTTCATGTTACTCTTTTATTTGTACTGCAATGTTATTTTGTTTTCCGATGCTCTGATAATTATTTTATGATACTCAACACACGGCTCTTGTGCTTTCCAATATTTTCAAACGGACCGTGTTTTTGTTTCATATTTTCACGTGAAGTATTTTTAATGGGTTATTCTATAACAATCGGCTGTAAACGAATCGTAACTAAACTAACGATGCATCCACGTTGTTTTATTGGCGTGTTTTTTTATTGAGAGAGTTATTTTTGTTCGACATGTGTACGAAACGTGTTTACACCCTGTAGCTCCACAATGAGTCTGTGGAATCCGCCCCGCCCGTAAAGCAGAACAAAAGGAGATGGGTAATAAAATTTGTAAACGTTGGAATGATACGCGCGCTTAACCTCGACTGTGCTCTTTGGTGACACGGAATATAATGAGAATGAGGTAATTCGTCTCGTATGGCTGAGCCGCCTCACGAAAAATCGCCGAGGAAATTGTAAATTATGCTCCTAAAATATTCAGAGTCTAGCCAAGAATTTTAAGCTGACTGTCGGCCGACCTTTATCCGAGGAAAATATGAAGTCCGACTTAACTTTATTCGCCTTAATTACAACCGTTGTTTAGTTAACTAATTAAAAACCTTGCCTGGCTTTTAATCAAATTAGGGCCATAATCATAGAAAAGGTTAACTTTGTGAGTATTTTATCTTTAATAAGATGTTGTCAAGTTTTTATTGAAAGAATAACAGAACCACGAAGTTTAAAACCGTCTATAGTGAAAGTCATTTAAGTGCAGCGTAGCGAGCCTGCTACGATCGTGCGCTCGTAGCCTTGTAGCACAAAGCGTAGAGGCTTACTTGGCTGCACGCCAGCCTACCTGTTGTTTCTGACATGTTCTTAAGCCTGAGCTCGTAGGCCTCCTCGTCCAACTGTTGCATGCGTTTTACTTCGAGGAAAAACCCGAGAAAATTATACGAACCATTACATAAATAACAAGATTCTATTGTTATCTAGCGACCGTCAACCGCAATTACCTTACTAGTTACGACGGTAATAAGTCTGGAGACAATTTAGAACATGTATTATTATATTATTCTTTAGTATTTTAGTTGGCTACAACCCGGTTCATTCGAGTTTATTATTAAGAAAAATAGCAAGAAAGAAAATTTGAATTATTCAACGTGACTTCATAGTGCAGCGACTGTTTAAAGAACTTCGTATAATTCCTACATTTCAGGTGCAACAGTAGTGTATGAAAAATTCAATTGTAAATTGTTCCTTTAGAGAGAACATGAGGGAGTGAAATGTCTTTGTCATGTCTTAAGTAAAGCTGGCTGTTCAACTCAAATAATGAGTCGACTGTTCCTGAATCAAGAAGCACTGAGGCCGGAAAATGCTTTGTGCTTAATTTAAACTTAGATAGACAGTTTATTTGCTTTGTGGTTTAAATAAGGCTACTTAGGACTGTATACTTGGAGATATTTTGAGATGAATTTGCAATTTACTTCTATGTTGAAATTTTATTTAATTTTCTTACATTTATTGCAATTTGGAACTCAGTCAGCCTATACGTTGAATAAAATATGATTCGCGACCTAAAATTTGACTTTTTATAAAATTATAATTAAAATTCTAATCCTTACTAATATTATAAATGTGAAAGTTTGTATGTATGGATATTTGTTACTCTTTCACGGAAAAACGGCTGAACGGATTTGAATTAAATTTGGCATACAGGTACCTAGTCTGTAACCTGGAATAACACAGGATACTTTTTATCCCGGTACTACGTTCCCGTGGGATTATTTTCGACCTGCACGCAGGCGAAGCCGCTGGCAAAAGCTAGTCATCAATACAACTCTGTAAGTTCATGTAATGTTCATTTAAATACCATTGAATGACTATTTCATGAAAAACTCATTTCACAAGTCAAGCTTGACACTGGCCTGAATATTGTAATAAACGTAAAAAGAAACGAAATTCGCGAACTACCTAGGGCGGCTAGCTTTCACCTTAAGGCGCCTTTCAACCCCCACACTCACATCCACTTCCACCCCCACTCACACACAACACAACACACAATCATACCAAATTATTTTCTTGCTCTTAAAGATTGTCTTATTAGTGTTATGTACTTACCTCAATTATTATAATTTTTTTCCTCTTGCATGGTAATTTTTTAGTCTTTCAAATTATTTATAAAAAAAAAACCTTTTTCACTTACCTGGTTTGTTTTGTACCTAGTTGCTCCTTTTTCTTGTCAAAATGTAAAACAGGAATTGAAATTATAAAACTATAAGTAAAATATTATGTTTTCTGGCTGTAATATATATTTAATATTAAGTGAATGGAAATGAGGGTGGGCGCTGATACCTATATTACGAGATAGTAAGTTATCTTAGCTTAGGTATTAGTAGCAACTCTAACATGTACAATAATGTAACTACCTTTCGGCCTATTTTATTGTAAACCTGTTTCTTTATGTTATGAAGGTGCAAATAAACATTTTTATTTATTTTATTTTATTTTATTTATAGGTGCTGAACATTTCCCGTTCTTTGCCAATAGTCTGCTGCAGTTACATGCTTTAGTTAGAATATTTTTTTTGTGTTTAACTCAAAAACTTCACGGCTTATAATATATGATGACCATGATGATCATATAGGTGGTAAACCGATGACCTGCTGAAGGCCGCAGGAATTAGCTGGATCCAGGAAGCACAGAACCAGTCGGATTGGTTGAGCCTGGAGTTGCCTTTGACCAGCAGGAGCTGTCTTTCGGCTGAAAGAGGATGATGATGAATAGTGATGATAATAAACTTATTATTCAGTTACGTCTAACGTATCTTGGACAAGAGTTATTAGTAGTAATATGAATTCCACCACTCCACGTCCAAGCGCATATTTGGCGTTCAGGATCTTGGATAGTATGCAATGTAACTACATGTCTTTTATACACGGTAAATAATATTCAAATTGTTAGACGACTAACTAAGACACAAATATAACATATCATCTGCCAGGTCAGCTCTGCACCCAACAGATAGTTAGTCTCTCTAAACCACAGCCTCCGTGGATTAACACGTCGACCTTCATCCTCCTAATTCTTCTCACCCAAGACATTTTATTTGAACTACTAAGTACCCTTTACCGCAAAATGTTGCCAGGTATATAATCCCATATGCCGAAATAGAAATTTTGGGTACCTATATATGTGTGTGATTTAAACCCGGTTCTCCCGAGGGAGATCCCTCCATCAATATAATGTAGGTGAAACACAACACGGTTTTTAGTTTCTATTATTAGATTTTCTGTGTTTTGTAAGTGCCGAATAATGGGTTACACGCCGTGTAGGATAATAGAGAGATTGGGCTGGTGTATTATGTAAAAATCTCACCGTGAAAACCTAGGTGAAGACCTTGAAGTGAGCTATCATTCCACCTGATGGCTTTGACACTATTGACAGTTCACTTCGACGTCGTTTTCACGATGATTTTTTACAGAATTGATCGGCTGCAGTAAGAAATAAAAGATTACTTACCATGTATTCAGTACATGATTCTGAAACACCTGGGGAGGGTGCGGGTTGTTCGAAAGAGATACCGTGGTCCCTGGCCCACAGGCAAGTGAGGGAACACGGGTGGGTTTTAGTCAGTAACAGTCTGAAACGCCCTGCTGCTTCACCCAGAGCGGGAGAAGTTATTTGATGACCATCCTCAAAAAAAACCTCATCTACAAACCATTATTTGTGGATTCATTGACCTAGATTGTAATGAACTCTAGCACATCGTAATTTGTAATGTGCAACTGTGTTATGTCCCAATAAAGTAAAATAAAATAAACAATGCCAATACCCAAACTCAAAAACTTAGTTGCCCTGCAAAGTTAAAACAAAACCTATCCAAACTGAGCTTGCATAAAAAATCTTGCAGAATAACTGGCACTCGTATTGTTTGCGATCCATGGACAAACACTTTATTTGCTAGTGGGCAAATGGATTCAGTCGTAGTTCGTCGGTAATCTAGAGCCTGATCCAGTGCCGCGTTTGCAAACATTTCAACGAGGTATTTTATTTTTAACCTTTTATTTTTTAGTTAGTTACTTCGATTGCATATTCGTATAGAATTGGGTCAGTCGTGGATATAGGATCAACAATATTCATCTTCTTTTTTTATGCAATATTCTAAAATGCTCAGTTCATTTAATGAAGCTTAAAATTTACTTTAAATAACTTCTTCTGCTCAACCTTTTTCCCAACTAGACGGTTTCGGCTAATTCTAGTATTTTACATTACATGGAGCGACAGTCTATCTGACTTCCACAACCCAATCACTGAGTATACTTTCGGACTTCTGATTACCCGTAACGGCTGTCAAAGATCAACAAACGACAGCCGGGATATCAACGCCTTAAAGTGCTTTCACGGCACGGAGAGGTCTGTAAAGATGGTCAACAACAACCGTGTGGCTGTTATTACTTAGCCACAAACCCGTCAAAAACGTAAAATATCTTAATGCTCAATAATTGTATTCATATTTTATTAAGAGATTTATTGATATACTAGCTGCCCCGCAGACGTTGTTCTGTGTCAACTATGAATATTTGGTTCGCATTGGTATAATATTAGATACCTGTTATCACTGTAATTTGAAAACATTGTAAAACCCAATTATTTTTAAAAGAGTAACTGTGGAGTTTCTTGCCGGCTCTTCTCCATAGGAAGCGACAAATTGGAACTGTGCACCTAGCTTCTGACGTTTCATAAGTGCCCTTGCAGGTTTGTGTGTGTGTGAAATAAAATATTTTGATTTGATTTGATTTGATTTGATTTAATATGCTCGATAAGTTTTCTTAAATTTTCTAATGTTACGCGTAACTAAATTTTTTCGTTCATACGAAGCTTTTCCTAACCTTAACAAACACAACAAAAATTGGTCCAGCCATTCACAGTTGATGCCTTGACCAAGGAAAATAGGGATTCATTTTTTATAAATAGATTTTCATAAGCACTTGATTTATATTGTTCTAACAATTTGCATACTTTTTTATGTATCGCATTTTCAGCGAATAAATGTCTGACATATTGATGCTTCGTCTAGTCTATATCCTCCAACCGCCTTCATATAAAGTCTTCGTGCGAGATTGACGTGCCATACTTCCTGTTTGATCAGCATACTTGTCTTTAAGTTCGGATATTATATGCTTGAGCATATATGTTAGGTTTCATATGTATCAAAAACGGAAATTAAGCACAACTTCAGGTCCCGGAAACTGTCGGCGTATTAGTGTATTCGCACAAATTTACTCACCCGAAACGGGGGAATCGAGACTTTAGAAAAAACAGTATATACGAGTATATATTAAAACCCCTTCCACAATTAATTAAATACGCATTTCCAGCTAGCCCCCCACACTACATGAAAAGCTCTCATCGTGCAAATGGTCCATGAGAGTCCATAATATTCAATAGCTTGGTAGATAAGCCAGCTCGTTCCAAGCTGTGCTGGCTAGTTGCCAGGGTCACCTGTTGACTAGCTCGGATTTAAATGAGAACTATTTTATTTTTAAGAAAAAAGTGTGCCATATGTTGTTTTTTTGTGTGCGCTTGAAGATTCCGGGCGTCGTGTCGTATGTGGAGTTTTTAGGGAGCTGTGATTATCTTTCGTTTTTTTTCGGTTCGTTTACTTTACAGGGTTGCGTTTTGGTCTGCATATGATACCATGGTTTTAACCAACGAAAAAAAGGAGAATGTTCTCAGGTCGACTAACATTTTTTTTTTTTAATTTTTATGACTCGTCTTTACGCAGGCATTGGAAATTTTGAAGATAATGTTACAGTGCCAGTGGTAACAGCCCTGACTTACGGGCTGTAAGTCGTAGGTTTGAACCCAGACATGCGCTTTACTTTGTGTAAATTATTTTCATCACCGCTGCTCTCGAAACGGTGAAGGAAAAACATGGTTCAGAAACCGGCATGTCCTAGACACAAAACTTCTAAGACATGTGACATCTACGAGTACTAGCCCGCACTGGGCCCCGCGTGGTGGATTAAGTACAGCCCTCTCACCGAGAGGAGGCCTGTCGCCCAGCATTGGGAATATTATAGACTGTTAATGTTAAATGTTTTAGTATCAAATCGTCCATGTTTTCTATACCGTGTGTACTGGTTAAATCATGTAAAAAAATTCTGTTAATTTTCTTGAGATAAAGGAAGCAATCCTTGAATTTCTCATCTCTATTTTCTTCTAGTGTATTTCATTCACTCCAAATTAACATTTTCATTATTTTGTTTCAGGTAAAGTACACCAAACGAAGCAGACAACATACTTAACCTTCGTCACTGTCCTTCTTATTAAAAAATTCAGTTGGTACCTATTATAATATATATTGTTCTATAATTAATGAGAGTATTTCTCGGTGCCTGTGTTTGCGAAGTTTAGGGGACATGTCGTGGTCTCATTTAAAAAAGCTGTTTACAATAGTCCTCTTATTTTGACCACTTTATTGTGATTGGCTTATTAACAAGTTAAGTTTCTTGCCACCAATCTATATAGGTACTTATAAAAAACGTAAATTCAGTGACAGACAACGCATAAACTAAACCGCTCAGTCTAGAAGCATAAAATGTTGCACAAGAGTTCCTTATATAACAGAGGTGAGCACTAAGGAAGGAAAATTACAATAAAACCCGACTACTGACAAATCACCATGAAACAATAAATATTCTCATCTGAATGCCGTGATCGTACTTACTCTAATAAAACAATACATTCTAATAGTAGTGAACAATCATAAGCTTTAGGGAAATTGGCACATGACCACGGCTTTTTTTTGGTTGGGACATCATCTCCAAAATACAAATGACTTCTCCCGCTCTGGGCGGAGCAGGAGGGCGTGTCAGACTTTTACTCACTAAAACCCACCCGTGTTCCTTCAGTTGCCTGTGCCAGGACCACGGTAACTCTTTCGAACAAATCCGCTACCCTGGTAGGCATCGGCCCTATCGGACCCCTTCCATTGTTGCTGACATGTCTTTGATGCGCGCGTTAAACACAACGCGCCGTCGACCGGGGCCTGGTCCTTACCGGACGGCGAGCTACCTATTGCTCGCCGCCCGCAAGCCCGCGCCTACGGTGGCCAGAAGTCCGCTATGGACTCCCGACGCCCAGGGCGTCTCCTGCAGTGGCTAGGGGCGCGAGGGCTCAAACCTTGCCTCTCCCTCACGCTCTCCGCCTCCTCCTTCGCGAGCATTACTGCTTCGCAGAAGGAGGTGACGGCATGCACTCTGCTGGAGCTATGCTGGGGTTCACATCGGAGTCGAGTCGACGATGAAGTACCTGGGACTTGACCACGGCTTTCAATGAGAATATTAAGCTTCAATAAATTTAAATATTTTTTTAAACAGAAACTTTAAAAAACCTTTTTGACAAAGGTTTCTTTCTGTAAAGTTAAAGATTACTTGAATCACAAAAAGGCTTGTGATTAGTTAGGTTGCTCCAATGTACCCATAAGCAACAAACCATTATTATAAGCTAAGTATATTAGAATACTATTGACATTTTATATTTAAGTATTAATCTACGTGACATTATTTTTGATGACATTTAAAGAGAAAACTAACTGTGAATGTGAGTACTATGCAGGCTAGATTGAACACATGACTTTATAACTCGTCTGGTGGTTTTGAGTATGTATTTTGTAAATGGCCTACGCAAATGTCTTGCAGATCTGGTAGCGTCTTGTGACGGGTCGTTGAGCTCAAGCCCTTCCAGACATTGCCCTGCATTGTTAGACTCACATATAATTCAAATAATATAATGTTTGGACTTTAAATGAGACCATGACCTCTGAGTTTGTTTCGCCGTTTCTTCTCAGGGAACAGTCGGCTAGGAAATGCCGGCGCTATCTAGTTTTTAAAATATTGACCAACAAAATATTGACGTGTTAAAGTGTCTTAAGAGATCTACTTACATAAATAAACATTTCGTATTATGTTGTTTTAACCTTTAGAGCTTGATTTCTCAGTCCCGTCTACTGATTTTAACGAAGTATACTAACTGATTCTTTTATTGCCGATTGGAGCCATCAGGCAGCCAACTTATCACAAAAACTTTGGATGGTTTCACAATCTATATGTGGACAAAAACCACGCCAAATTACTCCTTAATTTGTTAAATGCTTAGAACTTTCATTTGACCAAAAGTAACAAAGTTAGAATTTACAAAGTAACTGTAGTCATATAGAACAAGTTTGTTGACGTACCACAACGGCTGCTTGTTAATAAAAACAGACCCTATTCATCGAGTGAAAGAAAAACACGGTCGAATAAGGTCTGTCAATGTCTCCATCAGTCCCAATCAGACACATAAAGACAATACCTTATTGCTTAGCTCCGAGTAACGTAAAATATCTCCAACATTGTTCCTCCGCGTTTTAGTGCAGTTATTAACAATTTTATGTTATTCTGCCGACGAACACGCTCCGAAAAAAAATGTTATATAATTCGGAAAATTCTAATTAAGGTGGGCAGCTGGTGTTCTGCTTTTTTTTTTAATTTTCCCGTCGAACTACGGCGTCAGATGACGCCAAAGATGTTTCAGGCTCTAAAGTAACAACAAAGTTGTGACCTCCTTTATCTCGTGTCACATCCCCCTTATTTTTATTCATCGTTCATGCCGCCTTGTTTACGAAATTCAACCAAAAAGTAACTTGGGAAGGAAGCTTCTGGCTCCGAAATTAATTACTACATCGATGACGTTACCTACGCCATTTCCACTCTACATAAAACATGTGAAAGTTGATACCTTTTTTAGCAAAGTAACGAATAATACTTGAGGTATAACACTGAACACAATTAAACAGTTTCATGTAAAACAAGTTTGTTATTTAAAATCAGAACAGAGATGGATGTAACATAGTGAATAAAATAAATATTAACCCGTTCGGTACCTACTTCCATTTGATATTTAAATTTAAAATATTGACATAGCTCCCATTGCGCGTATTCGATTACCGGTTTTCAATTCGTTTTAACACAGCTACGGCTTGGCCGGAGGGCTAGCAGAGAACATACAGTTCATAATTTACGAGATTCACGAGCGGAAACAATGTCCCAAACAAAATTGATAATGAAAACAATTTTACATCAGAAATTTAATCGAATTACGAAGTTTAAAAATGGGATCTCGCATTCCCGATCAGTATTACGGGTACAAAAAGAATTTATTGGCACCGACGGCGACTTGATTAATTTTAAAAATTAATTAACTCTCTTTTACGTACGTAAAACTATAGTCTCGGATTTTATTTAATATCTTGTCGGCTCATTGAATTTTAATCTCCAATGTTCCAAAAAGTAGGTAGAGTTGGTTTAAAAGAGACCCATATCTTGTTAATTAAATCTACTCAGTAGGGTGCCTTCGGGCGGCCGCTCGCGTCTTCTTTGCCTGCTTTTATAAATGCTGCCGAATTTCAGAAATAGGCAAGCTTTAATTTAAACTTGACTTAAAGCGCGCTTAAAAGTATTCGCGTTTATTTAGCCAAGTATTATAATTATTAATAGCTAGTATACAATGGCAAAAGATTTTGTCGAATCCTTTGCAAAATTTTCAAGGAATGTCGAGTTTGCCGTTATTAGCTCTCGTTCATGGTGGCTATATATTTAATGTTTACTCCCTTTAAAGCAGGGAATTAAATGATACCTGTTTGCTAAGTCAAATTTAATTACTGCTGTTTATTATAACATTGTTGGCGATGTTTTCTTTGTCGGAAATGTCAAATCCATATTGTTGGGTAATCAAATTAATCCGTCTTAGTTGATATTTATTAAACTGAATGCCATTATGACTGACTTGCCTGCCTACAGAGAAGGGAAAAAGTCTTGTCCTGAGAGACTAGTGACCGACCGAAGTTTGGTTTTTGGTCAAAAAATCATGATTCGGGCATATTTTCCTTTTCTGAAGCTTTGGCCAAGCCGAAAACAACTGATTAATGTAATCATTGCTATTTTCCCTAGGTGTACCTAAAAACAAAACAAACGAGATTTGAGTGTACAGCGGAAATATTTACATTTTTCAATGTCTAAATCGTTTTTGTTTTCGGTCGAAAATAAGCGACAAAAGCCCAAGCTTCTTTTCCGTTTTCGGCTAAAAAAATCATTTTCGGTGGGCGACTATTAGAAACACAAGTAAAAGTGTCACCAGTTTTTTTTACCTATTTAAAAGTGGTACATTACATTTCAGAACATCTACACATTCATAGTGAAGATAAAGTTAGTCTATCACCGAAGACTTGCAAAATAACAATTCGAAAAAAATAATCCAGTCTATAAACATATACGCAAATTTTACCCTCAAAATTCGACGTATTTATTAAGTAAATGTTCAGCTATGTAAAAGGAGAAAAGATAGAAGAAAGAGCGTTAACAAAGCGCGAGATAACCGCATTAAAACCCTTTGTTGGGCCGACCAGGCTGACCGAGAGCCGTTTGATGGATCGGCTCCTCGATTATGTAGAGATTAAAATTCATTAGCCATATGAGATGAGGTCCGCGATAAGATATCAATAGACCCTTAATGAACTTGTAATTTATAATGTTAGGGATTTTGGGTTTCTAATAGGTACTGGCCTAGCTGAGAGCGTCAGGTGTTTAGGCTGTTCAAAGTTTGGAACTGGTGGTTAAGGCGCCTGTTCAACCGACGACGCGACTACCTATGAACTATTTTCTCGCTCAAGAAACGCACAAAAGATTATTGGGACCTACAGTCTTTATTACTTATATTACAGGGTGTAATTTTAATCACCGTTTACCTCATAAGGGGTGATTGTACTCATCATTATGAACAACTTTTATTATGGGACCAACACTGAAATCGCAAAAAAAAAATCAGCTGTTCCCTCCCTACATTTATGTTCGCATAACTCGCCAAAATGTAAGGAACAGCTGATTTTATTTTCGCGATTTCAGGTTTGGGCCCATAGTAAAATTACAACTTGTATACATCAATTAAGTCCACATTCGTACGGAAGTTAAAATAAGAAAAGGATTTTTTCGAACACTGGATCTTCATAGCGCCGAGAGTTGAAAATGTAACAGTGTATTTTTTCGACGCGCCGGGATGCAGCCTATTGGACTCTTAATGTTCTGCTCAACACCGAGAGTTGAAAATCCAGTGCGCGATAAAATACCGCTGTGATATTTTTGCGTCCGTGCGAACTGGACTGGCCTCGTAGTCGATCGGTGATTGCTCTGCTGCGAGTAGGTACTCGTTTGTCGCAGGGATAAGAGCTCTCAAAGAGCATTCTCGCTCAGCGATGCTCGCTTGGCAGGCAGAACATTCGTTGAGAGACTCACACACTTGGTACATACGTATGCCAGCGAGTAGTCGCTCGTCGAAGTCGCACACTCGCTGCTCGTTGCTCGCCGGCGCAGCTGGACAGGTGCCTTAAATGATGAAAAAGAGGGCAAACATCTCTGTTTATATTTTGTTTCGGAAAAATAATGGCCATCTGACTAAAATAAAATATTTATTTCCCAGTTTGTTAACTTGTATTAATCCCGGCTTTTGGTTGTTTTCACATTAAATATTAATCCCACCGGTAAAGCACAGTCTGTTACGCCATTTTTATTTACAGTCTGTACCGATTAATTCATAAATTGATAGTTTCCATAAGCTTTGACTGCCAGAATAAAAAAAACTACTTTAGTTCGGACGTACTGTCAATATTTGGTATGTTTAAATATTAAATATCTGTTCAATCATGAACACGAATCGTCTGTGTCGCACAAACTTGTTGATTTTTGATATTCCTCTTTGATGCGATATGCAATCGTTTGAAGTAAATATGAAACAGAATTTATTATTTCACTTTTATTTACTAGCTTACATTGGAAACTGCCGATGGAAAACATCGACAGTGTTTATATAAAGCGGAGATTTTTCCATGAAAACATTTATCGAGTTTTGTGTGAAGAAGAATAAATATTGCAATATTGAAGTGAATACCTAGGTATGTTTATGGAGTGGGTGGAATCCGGATTTATAACGTATCGTTGATTTCGAAATACTTGATACCCGAAATCAATCATGGCTCTTATGCTACAAAAAACTAGTAAAAGAGCCAGGGCTCCACAGATGTTTGTTTCTAGAAGTGAATAAATAAATTATCTAAATATATGTCACCGTAAAATTGTAAAAACGTTTAGATTATAATCTATCTCGCGAGCTTGTGTACTGTCGAAAGATTGGGAACCGAAACATACTGCTTACTATTTAACGCATTATTTTTCGGTAGATTTATAATCTATCGAATTGAAACCGTCAAATTGTGAACTAGAATCAAGACGGATAGTACCTTGCGCTATTACTGTACTGTATTGCTGTGAGATCCATGTAATACCAAGTTGGTTAATTTATTCAGACTTGATTCAGACCCCACTTAAGGGTCCTTCTGTCTTAAATGTGTTTTCAAAATAAATAAATATTGTATTTTATTCTAATTAGCTAACCTAACAATATCTCATAGTGATATGGAGGCGATCGGCGGCGGCGATCTCTCGCGTCCGGCCTTGGTCCAGGCCATGGTACGGAGCGAGAGTGCATGGTTAGCCCTCAGCGAAGCAGTAATGCTCGCAAAGAGGGAGTACATACCCTCACGGCCGTAGCCTTCGCAGGAGACGCCCTGGGCGTCGGGAATCACAGGCTGATTCCCGGCCACCGTAGGCGCGTGCTTGCAGACGGCGAGTAATGGGTAGCTCGCTGTCCGGTAAGGACCAAGCCCGGGTCGACGGCGCGTTGTGATCCACGCGCGCCTCACAGAGATGTCAGCACCAACTGGTGGGGCCCGCAAGGGCCGATGCCTTACCAGGGGTGCGGGTTGTTCGAAAGAGATACCGCGGCCCCTGGCACACAGGCGACTGATCCCAACACGGGTGGGTTTTAGTGAGTAAAAGTCTGACACGACCTCCCGCTCCACCCAGAGCGGGAGGGCGAAGTTATTTGCTGATTTCCCACCCAAAAACAAAACCATGTCAATATTAAAAATCTTTTATGTTTCAGATAAATAAGTAGATTGACTTAGCCATCGCATGAAAACACAATGTATCTCACAAGTAATGCACATTATATTAAAATAGATTTTTTTAGTGCGATTGCCAAGTCAATCTATTTATTTAAAAAATAAAAGATTTTAATAAAGATATGGTCTCTATTAGATGTTAGGTTAGCTAATTAGTATATATAAGATTATATATATAATTAGTATATATAAGATTATATATATAATTAGTATATATAAGATTATAGATATATAAGAAGAAGAAGAAGATATAATTAGTATATATAAGATTATAGATATATAAGAAGATAATATGTATAAGATTACGTAATAACTTAAGACAGAAGGACTCTTAAGTAGGGACTGAATTAATTAACCGACTTGGTATTTATTACATGGATCTCACAACTTTTTTTTTTAATAGAAGAACTGATTTGCGAGACTTGGTTTTTTTTACAAGTTATGTTTTTGTTGTTGTTGTTGGTGCATCTAGAAAACTGGACAAAAATTGCAAACTATTTTATTTTTTACTTGATTTATACACTAAACACCAATTGTGCTCTAAATTTAGAATTATTTAAAATAGCATGAACTGCTTTGAGAAAAGGATGGTACGGCCGTGCCGCTTTTTTGCTCGACTTGGCGGGGGAAACTACCGTGCCCCCAGATAACACCAAAATTTTTGCGTCGGTGGTTAAAAATACTCATAAACGCTACCAGTCCTTAACTCAGTCTATACATTAAAGAAGTTCGTTTTTGGTTGTTTGTTTGTCAGCCCGCATACCGCGACCGACCTCGTCACCCGCTTGTTTATGATTAACAACGCATTTTATTGTACTCGTTATGGCAATGCAAATACTTGTTATGTAAGGCTTGTCGCGGAAGAAAATGTTTAAATAAAAGGCCTAAAGAGGACTGCATTGGGTTGCGATTTAAGGAAAACCCGTTTTTGCTAATAACTTGGTTATCTGAAGGTCAATTTATCTGTCATTGCTTAATTTTTAATTAGTTTTACCTATTGTGGTAGGCCAAAATAACGCTATTCTAGGTGCATTATCTTCACATATAATTAATGTATACAAAACATTTTAAAAGAGTACTTAACGGTGAAGTTTCTTACCCATTCTTCTCTTTACCTTTTGAAAGGGCAACTACAATCAATTTTATTTTTAAAATGTAAATGTTGACGTTCAAAAGTGTCTTTTATGTGCCTATTTGAAGAACATGCTATGACTTTGCCAATTCCCGTAGTTAAAATGTTGAAACTCTAGTCACATTCCGATCTCAGTGACTATGAATGTTGTTATTACAAAAAGGTATGAAAATTATGTTATTTGAGAATGACGTTAGAAAGCGAAGGTTCTTAAAAAAAAACTACCTGAAAATAGGTCATCCTCAACGTGAGGTCCTTCCTTCTACAGAATTGTATTTTTTTTTTCATTACCCTCTTTTAGGGTTACGCATCACTCACCCAATTATTTCTGCCACCCCAAAACATCGATGCCTCCAATATTTTTATATAAATATATTTTTTAATTTCGGGATAAAAACAGGAGTACAATTAAATGTTATACATAATATCTTACTTAAACAAAACACTTATTAAACTACTAGCAACATTATCTATTTATTATATTTGATAGTTAATACTATGTGATATAAAAACAAATAGAATTCATGAGTGAGAGAGAGAGAGTAAATGATTGATTGAATTAATGCTTTCTAGTAACGAAATTTATGGGATAGAAAAAGAGAGGATAAAAGGAAGAATACACCACCAAATAATTAATAAAGCTAATATAAAATCAACCACAGATTTCCTAAATTGATGTGCTGTTAGATTAAAAATATCGATGTTTTCTCCAATATGATATACGACGATAGGCACTGGTTATATTCAAAAGACGACCTTATGTTGTACAGGCTGGCGATAAAATAACATTCGTACTAAAATTCGAATATTAACGCATTATAGTCTAAACTTTCAAATTAATTAGAATAGATTTTTTGTTTCGAAAAGACGGTGACAGACGTAAAAATATCGCGGCGAGATTTGATCGCGCACGTACGTCACGTCCAGCAGTAGACGTCTTTCGGCTGAAATGATGAGGTGTACTATTTTCGCTACGTCCCGCAGACACATGGCATACGAATTAATACGCTACAGTACCGACCTTCCATTCGATTCACAGTTCTATCATTCGAATGCTTAGGAATACTTCAACATGTGACCAGAAAAAAGAAGCTCTAAAAGGGTCATACATTCGTCAGTATAAGCGCACTACGGCTTAATCCATTTGTCAACATTCTCAGTGAGATTTTAAAGAAATTAGAGCCTTCAATACTTTGAAAAGGGTTTATATATCGAGGAGCACTCTAATTTTCGTATTATAAATTAAATGGACACATTACAGTTCTACGGAAAATGTGCCCCGGGCAAGAGACGGTACAAAGGGACCGACCCAGCTCTATTATTGAAAAGGGGGTGATCAAAGCCAAACGATACGTTTTTCATATATTGTAGTCCTTTTTCTATTTCTGTTTATACAGGTGTATGTGTTCAGGTTCTGTTGTAACGTTATAAGAGTAAAATGTGCTCGTTTTTGTTGTCAACAAAATAAACTGGTTTTTAAACAGCACGAATGCATCATTGTTTGGTATTTGCTGTGAAAACATTGTTCGTTACGCGGTAAAGAGTGTGGTTCCAACTTTTTTTATGCAACGTTGTTACTTATAACCCTCTACACCGAGAGCTTTCGTATCTCGTTTAAGCCTTTACCTGGCTGAAGCATGAATGTAGATAGTGTAAACGTATAAAATAAATGGCGCAGAAAATATCTAGTCTCTATAAGTAGGTCAACTGCACATTTATCTAAATGCTGGTTTGTATTGGCTGCATTAAACCCTTAATCTCTTGACGTGAATAATATTAATGGAGGTTAAAGTAAAGCATTAACGATAGCATTTACATGAATATTAGTGAATTCATGAAATACATGGAATACATAAAGAGAAAATGGAATATATATTCCGGTTAAATATAAAACACCCGCGAGCCTATGGGGGTGCCTCAAATCATGAGCGGATGGGATAGACTTTTATTTGGGATGCAGCACTTTTGTTTCTTCGCTTGTAATAGGTATAAAAACAATAACTGCAAAACTGCCTCGTTGGTCTTGTAGTCGCAAGCGCCTCTGAAGAGCATGAGGTTCTGGGTTTGATTCTCAGGTCGGGCAATCTATTACTGAGTTTCTATCTGGAATTTCTCAATAGCAACCCGACTCTGGATTTGTACTCGTTTGATGACAATACTTATGTTCGCCCCTTTCGATGTGACTTAAATATAACTGACGAAATGTGAGTGTTCTATAGGTGTGTCCAGTAGGTATACAGCTTACACCATCTTCATCTGGTCTCCCGGCTTTTGCCCGAATCCAACTTCCTTCTTGATTTTACTCACTTTGCCTGTTCTTTGATAGCCTATGTTTTATGGTCCTCAAACCTTTACATATTCCGCGACACCCCTCTATAATTTGAACACATGGTGATTATAGAAAATCATTTGCAACAAGAGTTAAAAAATAAGATTACGTGCATGTGTTGTAAGTTTTATCGGATTTGTGGGAAAAAAAATCGAATTCCTATACAGTCAATTCGTAGACAATTTCTATGCATGTATGGATTGGACAGGTCCACTCAATCTGTGTGGTTCTTTTCTCAAAAGACCATTTCAGACACCAATCCACATGGTCTTCACATGATCTGACCGAGATTATGTCTGGACTTTAAAAGAGACCTCTGAGTTTGTTTCGGCCTTTCTTCTCAGAGTAGTCAGATAGGAAAAGCCGACCTCATCTAGTTTTAAAAATATGATTGACGTGTAAAAGTGTTTGTAGAAACCTACTTACAGAAATAAAATCATTTATCATTTATGGAATGGTCTTTTTTACATTTAGATATGAGTTTTACGGCGGACATGTAAAATCGCCACCTTGACGGATGCAGGCGACTTAATCACCACCCTGTATTAAGTCAACACGAGAGTTTTGAGACTTGCATACGTTCGCTTGCGTTTTAAAAGCAAAACCCAATAAAATATGTATTCATTCGCTTATAAATTAATCCGCTCCCTGTACGGCCATTGGTTTCATATTACCGTATGCTGCAAAATAAATAAATACTATTAATACGTTGTACATTCGATTTGGCTCTCGTATGACAGAGAAATATTACACGAAGTATACAAGCTTCGTCATTCAGGAATCCTTCCCGTGCAACCAATTAATTTGATTTTTTTAAATTGTTTTAATGCAATGAAGGGAATATTTTAAAAGGCTTTTGTGTCGAAACCGTCGTGCCAGATACAAAATTTTTGTAAAAAATATCGAGGTTTTTTTCGTAATTGATTGTGCATTTGGGTTTTACGTGTTCTTCTTTTATTTATTTAACCCTTGACGCAAGAGAATGTAGGGTGAAAGGTGTGGGATGAGTTTGAAACCGTCGTATGTTTGTCTGTGGCATTGTAGCTCCTGAACGGCTGATGTATTAATACAAGTACGGCCAGTCGTCTTATGGAACATACACATACTACGCGACGCGTTCTGATGGGGAGGGGGTTATTCAAAATACCACGCATGGTCACAAGGGCGGTTTTTCGTCACATAGGCAATATCTTCTAAGGAAATCCCGTGTTTTTTTAACTATATTTAAATATGGCGCGCAGTGTATTAAGTTCCTGCTACAATATGGTTTTACATACGTTTTTCTTCTTGATAATATTTTTTTCACTTGTTATTTATATAGGTATGTACGCACTCTTGGCGTCACGCGACAAGCGCTATATTAATAAAGACAAATATGAGCCAAAAGATTTTTTTTAACTGTATCGGCAAAACCATATTTATGAACTACTATGTGAGATATTTATGAAACTAGAGGGGAAGTGGGGCATATACTACGAGTGGTTACCGAGGGGGGTATAAAAATTGTAAAAAATGGGTCACGTAGTATGGGTACGTACCCTTATGTGTAATCGCCTTGCTAACTGGCCAGTATTTTTACCGCTTGTCATGCGTGAAATTTCTTGTTTTATCATAAAACATATCGTATAGCATCGCATCGCCCGTCGCGATATTAGTTCGTTTTGTCTTACCGTTCTTTCTGATTTTATTTTTTAAAATCGGCTCCTTAGGGTCGTAGCGTGATGTTAAATAGTGACCTTCCTCATGAATTTGAGGTATCTAATACTAATAATTATTTATTAATTTCAGACAACATGATCCATTTCGTTAGTAAAAATAGTGCGTAAAAAGTATGTTAGTTCACACATAAACGCATACAATTTTGAAAAAGGGACAGTCATGCCTATCCGCAATCACACTCAAGATGCTGTTGTTACTCTTACGCATTCTTTGTAGCAAAAACGCCGCCTTCTTACGTAGAATTGCCCACACAAAGATCAAAGCTGACTGGTAGTTTCAGACTTTAGATATACATACAAACAAATAAATTATACCTGTTTATAATATTTGTATAGATAGCCAATGATACTTGAGGAAAAAAGGTGGTGTGACCACACGATAGAAAGGAAAACTTATGACTGGAGCCGAGTATACGCGACTCAGCGTCACCGACCGAGGGGAGCCGAGTAAACCCGATTCCGCGTTACCGATCCGAGCGTGGCGGTTTAGTTTCGTTCACTGTTCAGAAAGAGCGCGAGAAGAAGCTTTCACTTTTAAAGTAAAAACCAAAATTAAAAAAAATATATATTAAACATTTGCTTATCTATACAATCACGATTACATAACTATCAGTTCAGAATACGTTTCCGTTTTAACACACATGTAACGCGATTAGTACTCAGGGATTAGGTTGAAATCCAATCCAATGTAGGCTGGTAGGAAGCACATATGTCAATAATGGTTGGCATGTAATAGGCATTTCCCGAAGGTGCCATACCTTGGAAACTATTGAAGTAGGTAGATATAGTGACAATCATTAGGTACACTTGTGCCTATGTATATGGTTATATTTGGACAAATATCATAGCGTTATGCAGGTTAGTTCGAGATGTTTTCAAAGAAACGACTATGATTGCATCGTGATTCAGCTAAAATTTTGTAGGAAGCAATTTATCCCCTTATTTATATTAACGTTGATTAGAGTAATGAGAAGCGTGTCCTTAACCTTTTTTTTTGACATTTAAACGTCTTTAAACTGTCAGTATCGTAGATAAGACTTCTTTTTACCGATTTTTTATTATACTTTAATTAGACCTTTTTAAAGAGTATAAAAATATATGCACGGGATAAACATACTAACAATTTTTAAAATAAAATCTTAATAACTTAACTGTTAAAAGTCCATTCGATTAATTAAAATAGGCCCAACATACATCCCTGAGAAAGATTCACAAAAAAATCGCAGAAGACTATTTTTAACCGACTTCCAAAAGGAGGAACCTTTTTTTTTATGTATGTTCCCCGATTACTCGAAGATGGCTGGACCGATTTGGATAATTTTTTTTTTGTTTGAAAGGGTATACTTCCCAGGTGGTCCCATGATCTGATGCCATCAAGTCAGGATCTGATGATGGGATCCTGGAGAAATAGAGAGAACTCTTCAAATTTTTTAGCCACACTTGAAGCAATTTGTGTAGTTTTTGGAAAAGTACTTTCTCGGAGTGGTTCCATTTCAATTTGGTGAAGATCTGATGAAGAACTTCGGAGATAGGCAACGGAACTCCTCAATAAATGATAGCAAATGGACAGGGACTGCTTCCAAAAAAACACTGCAAAGTGACAAATAACTTTAATTTCGGAAGTCGGTTACTTTGGATGTGTATTTTACTTATTTAATTTTTTGCCGCCGCCTTCCGAAATTAAAGTTATTTTTCCCTTTGTAGTGTTATTTTGGAAGTTTTTAGTAGTAGTACCTACCCCAAACAATTTGAAATTTCATCATCCTTGGGGTCAAAACAGTGCATATTTATGTGATAGCAGCAATCGCAGTTTGTTTTCTGTCATGTTTTGAAGAGTTCCGTTGCCCTGCCAGAGGTGCGGGTTGTTCGAAAGAGATACCGCGGCCCCTGGTACACAGGCAACTGGGGCACGGGTGGGTTTTAGTCAGTAAAAGTCTGACACGCCCTCCCGCTCCACCCAGAGCGGGAGAAGTTATTTGATGATTTCCCACACAAAAAAAAAAGAGTTGTGTTGCCTATCTCCGAAACGCATCATCAGATCTATATGAATTTTATGGGACCATTTCGGAATAAACTCCTTTCTAACAAAAAAAAAAAAATTGCATATCCGTCTATATATGACGGAGTTATGTCCGAACATGTCGAATTGATAACCTCCTTCTTTTTGAAGTCGGTTAAAAAAAGATCGATGCGTTAAAATTGTAAAAAAAAACCAGGAAACAACCCCATCTCTATGAAGCTTACTCTCTGTTATCCTTTAATTCCGTGTTCGACATAAAACAGTGATTTCTAGGAATACATCCAAAAAGCCCAGTTTAGGTAGTACTGCGAAATATTTACTCGCTCTGAGCGAATGGTCCGTTATTGACAGACTATGCTTTTATTACCTACGTTGGGTCAATATTAAGGGTTATTTTGGTTTCAAATTGTAGGTTTCTGCAAATTCTCTTAAGTCCCTTATCATGCAAGCTGGCGGCAGATAAGCAGAATACCGCTTGCAATAATTTGAAATAAAGTAGCAACTGTCAGTGTCAATGTCAACTGCGCGTTCCCGCTATTTCGTTAGTTTGACGATATTGTTCGACACATTTTGACCGCATAGCACTTTGTTATGAAAAAGCTCGTTTTTTTTCTTAACACAACGATTAATTTCAAATCAGAGGTCTATCATGAAAATCATGTACTGACACCATGGTGACAGGTTGTGCGTAGATGTCATACCACTCTGTATTTTTGTTTTATTAATAAAAAACAAACTTCCTGCTACTTTCAAAGAATTTGTGTCAAAAAAATGTATTACCTGCTCACAATCTCTTCAATAGTTATTACCCGTAAGGGTATGTCAGTAAGTGGAAAAGAAAATGGACTATCATAATAAAATCTTTAGATTTTTTCCATGTAACAAAGTTTGGAAGAATCACTTCCACTATGAAATCTAGCTGAACTTTATGGCAAATGAAGAAATATTGTGAACGGCACCGAAGGTCGTGTTGTCGACGAAAATAGGGGAGCAAAGTTATAGGAGCCACTACATCACATTCTTTCTGACAGCGAATATTCACTTTGTTTTATAATAAAATGGTCTTCCTCAGGTAAAATTTATAGAACCTCTTACGGAAATAACAACGTAGGAACCTTCTTTGAAGCTGCAACAACCGTTACTAAAACCATAATACTAAACACGAAGCAGGGAACATTGAACACCCCATCGCATAGGCAAATGATCGATCGATCAAACAACAATGGAAACTGCCAAAATAAACAAACAATATACAAACTCGAAGAAGTTACCACTCAATAACGTTAAAAATGAGCTCTCAAATAGCAAGAAAATTGTTTTTCAACCCACCATCGCGCGGTACATCGGCAAAATGAAAAGTTTCCCTATCAACCCACTGACACATCGATTGGCGTTTACATCTTTGTAGAAGAAATTGTTTGCGCACATGCAAAGCAACTTGGACCTTAAGCCGGGGAAGGAAGCCTAAATACGTGTTTAAAGTCGCTTTTTCTATGTTGATGGAGTAGACGTTTGCGAGCTGCCATCCGGCTATTGGTAAGCCATCCATCATTCGAGAGTGTGAAAGGAACAAAAGCTATATAGGATAATATCACATCTAAATATGAGATAATGCTTAGGCCTGCCAAGCAACTAGTTCATAGCTTTCGAATATTTGTGAGATTTTTTTCGAATCAAGTCAAAACGTATTCACATAGTATGAGTAGATAGCTGGTATAAGAATGTTAAATAACATTATAAGGATTCTCATATTAACCATTTCTGGTAAGTACGGGAAATTTATCATAATAATCTGTCAATCAATCTGCCTAACCCTAGCCCTTTTAGTATCTTTAACAGTTACGGGTCGTCAGAAGCACGAATGTCTGACAACAAGTCTTACCAAGGGCTATCGTATTACCCAGAAAGTGGGTTGTGGAGGTCAAATATAAATAGGCGATTGCTGCATGTTAAATACGGGTATTCAGCTGCATCCGGTTTGACTGGAAGCTGACCCCGACACATTTGAAAAAAGGCTAGGCAGATGATGATGAATATAATATTGTAAAATGGACGAAATTGACGAATTTTAATTGCTTGGATACGAGGCTACTTATTTCTTGTATTTTATTTCTTTTTTTTTGTAATGTTCGTTTGTGTGTCAATAAACAATTTCTCCTTTATTTTTAATTTAAATTGACGTTGGATATGTAATTGTTTATTTTATACCTACAAATCAGCCGGTCTAATCTGTAAAAATCTCTACGTGGAAACTTGAAACTGATTCTGGGTATCGACACTATTGATCACAGCTCACTTCTCTTAAGTTTTCAAGGGACTTCTACAGAAATACATCGGCTGATTCCAAGAGGATTTATAAACGCAGGCTTACGAAAGCCATCGATAATATAACCGATTAAAGTTATGACGAGCATGAAGCTTAACCGTAATAGGAGGCTGCAGGTAAGCTAGGTGTGTGTGGTGTGCTTGTAATTGCTTTCATTGACATACCGGGCCTGCGAGCCGAGAATGCCTATGCAATTAATCGGACACAAACGTAGGGAACCCGTTTATGGAGTGATCCACCACGTTGAGTGGTGCACTATTGACGTTCCTTCCTCATCATTGTGCCTTGATAGCTCCTTTATCTTCGGACACGTGTTACATGCTTGTGGGACGCACAATATTGTCAAAATTTGTGGTTGTGAGGCTGTGAAATTGATTTGGAACTCCGTATTTACGCCATGTCTACCTATGTGTACCTGTTTTGGCTGGATATTGGAAACCCTTTTGGTGAACTGTATGTTCGATGAACAATTTGACGGAATGGCTTCTAAAGTGTTATTTTTCTAGTATTAGGGATTTTAGGGGACATACATTAAACTTAGTGTAATAAAATGATTAATAATGAATAATATGAATCGTAAAAATTTCATAAGAATATGTAAAAGAATATGTAAGAAATTGTGTTTAATGTAAACTTAATTAAAATTTGCACGCTTGCTTGCAGGCAGAATAACAATAATACTTACGTTACAAAATCTCACCTTCACCAATAATGTATTTCTTGCAACTAAAACCTTGATTTGATTCAATAACTCTATCTATCGCTTTCAAACTCAAAGCATTTACGAGTATTTCAATTTAATAATGTACATACATGCACTTTTGAATTGTAAAAAAGTCCTGCGTTCATTATTCTTGTTGCTTCTATATAAGGTGTTAAAAAATTAACGTTCCGAATTTCGTGTACTTGCACGGTGTCAAAAAACTAACATATTGAAAAAAAATTGAGCGATTTTAATTTTAGTTACCTAAGTTCGATAAATTGCTAGTCCAAAGTCAGAGAAATGTGATGGGAAAATTAGAATCAGCTGTTTACGTAGGTATTTGACAACGCACTCGTCTTGCTCGCGCGGCTGTATCTACACGGTGTAGGTACGGTGCACATGTGCATATTTAATAATTAGTGCGTAGGGAAAATATGGCATATCTTTGAAACGGATTGTTGTGTATGAATATTTTTTTCGTGATTATGTTTCGAATGTAATTTTAAACAACTCCTTAAATTACTAAACATTATTTTTTTAGCACCTTGTGCAAGCTTATATGGCAAAGTGCTAACATGAAACATTTCACTTCATTTCATGGTGATGAAATTATTAACACAAAGTAATGCGCCTGGCTGGGTACGAACCCAAGACCTACAACTCGTAAGTCGCGGCCATCACCATTGGGCCACCACAGCTCTCGTAGCTTTTATTCATAGCAAATTAAAAGTATTGTCAGTGTCTTATTGCTCTATCTAATTTACTAATAAAAAGACTACGGTAGTAGAAACATGGTAATAAATATTCTTCCCATCATCTGCCAAGCCTTTACCCAACTATGTTGATTCCCGGCCACCGTAGGCACGGGCTTGCGGACGGCGAGTAATGGATAGCTCGCTGTCCGGTAAGGACCAAGCCCGGGTCGACGGCGCGTTGTGTTCCACGCGCGCCTCAAAGAGATGTCGGCAGCAACTGATGGGGCCCGCAAGGGCCGATGCCTGCCAGGGGTGCGGGTTGTTCGAAAGAGATACCGTGGCCCTTGGCATACAGGCAACTGAGGGAACACGGGTGGGTTTTAGTCAGTAAAAGTCTGACACTCCCTCCCGCTCCACCCAGAGCGGGAGAAGTTATTTGATGATTTCCCACCCAAAAAAAAAAACCCAACTGTTGGTGTCGGATCTGAGTCTAACCGGTTGCAGGTACAAATATTTTACATGGTGCTAATGCCTATCTGACCTCCCCAGTTATTGAGTAATACGATCCCCTTGGTAAGACTGGTTTGACTTCCGGGCTTTTGTCGACCCGTAACGACTGTCTAAGATCCACACAAGACAGCCGGGACCAACGGATTAACGCGCTCTTCAACGTACCGGGTCTTGGTATGTAAAGATGGTCACCCATCTACAGTCCAACCGCGGCAAGCGTAGCTTAACCTGATCGATCGGACGTCGCTACTGTTATTACTTTTTATCATGTTCCTAAATGTTAGGTTAGACACTACATAGGTATAAAATGTTTTATGCTAGGCTAGAACGCTAGCCTGTGGTTTATAGGCACTATCAAAGATGTCAATATTTATTTATTGCCCTGCTTGCCTGAAAGTAAGTCGTTCAAATGTTTTTCTCTTGTCTTTATTACATATTATTATTTGTTATTATTCTAAGATATAGATTGTAGATATTGTAATGTGTATGTTTAAATAGTGTAATTGGCTTCGGCCGTTCTATTTAAAATAAATAAATAAATAATAGTTTACGTGTGACGGCGTCATATAAACAATGTCCGTTTTAGAGGAATAAGCAGCTGAGCTTTTATAAGAACTAAAGTGGCTCTGTATAAAAATCTGAGTGTCCAAATAAAATATTTATTTATGTACAGGAATGTAGTCTTTTATTCAGAACATTTTAAGGTGAAGCTGAGCTAGTGAATATCAAAATGTATTTCTTAGGGTTCCGTACCCAAAGCGTGCAGACCGGACCCTATTACTAAGGCTCCACTGTCCATCCGTCCATCACCAGGGCTGTATCTTTTGAATCATATTGGTATACACTTAAAAAAATTCACAGAGTATGTACTACTATGGCAATAATAATAAAAATAGAATTAAGCTAAGTTTAATGGCCTTTTTTTACTAAATCATAATAATGCATTTGTTTTTCTTGAAACTTACCTCGTGTTAAATATTGTATGGAACCCGTCGCGTGCGAGTCCGACTCGCACTTGGCCACTTTTATTATATGACACTTTTATGGATTTAGCGTCGGATTTAGTTTTCGTGTGCTCGATAAAGAACAAACTAATTTATATTTAATCAGAACGTAGTAAAATTTTATGACTAATACATAAAAGTACCTTGATTTACTCGTAGCTTTGGGCGCTGTCATTCTGTTTTTTACCGCTTTCTATCAGCTTGTAAATTCTCAATTAAATCCCTTCGTATACCTAAATGTAGCTATAAAATAGTTCGATTGTTATGAAAATCTGAGTTTTATATCCAAATTGTGCAGATGTTTTGGAGAAATAAATAACAATATACCTATTTACCTTCTTCCACGCTCGAGGTTTGCCAGAGGTCTATGGAACGGAGCGTTCTGGGAATTAAACTAACAGACTACATCGTAAATACGACCATTCGTTCGATTACAAAGATATCTGATGTCACTGATGGTAAAAATAGAATTGAGCTGGTTAAAACTGCCGTATGCCAGACGACCAATGGAACAAAGTCATGAATCTCATGATGTATGTGACGGAGACGCATATGGTGGGACGAGCTGGACTCCTTCAACAAAAACTGGTACTTAGTAGCTTTAAATAGAGAGGGGTGAAACCCTGCTGCGGTCCATTTCAGACTTAATAATACCTTCTAAAACGTAAAAAAAAGCTATGTAATTTATAAACCTTTTTGCAAACCTTTCGGCTTGAAATATTGTCCGTTAAACCTAATAGGTACCTATATACTTAGTAGCTACTGCCCGCGCCTTTAACCGCGTGGATTATCACACGGGTGCTACCGGGATAAGAAGTAAAAAGAATCCATGTTACTCCTTATAACATCCGCTATCTGCCAGTGAAAGTCCCTCCAAAATCGATCCACCCGTTTCGGAGTTTAGTCTGAACAAACAGACAGACCAAAAAAAAAGAGTTGTTTATTTTCCTTAAAGTACTTTTGACATTATAAACAGACACTTCAATTTTATTAATTTGTATAGAATAGTAAACACATTGCATTAAATATGTAATTGATGGGATCCCACGATCGATCCAACACTTCACACAGCGGATACGACCAACTTATATTTTTAATTCACACCACGGTCCTGGTCTAAATGTCAAGCTAAAAATATACCAGTAATTTATTGACACATATTCCAGAATTTATGACTCCTGAACCAGAGATGCGCCTGGGGACAGTCGAGGAGTGGTCACGACTTGTTTGTGGACCTGCTAGAGTATCCAGCGTGTTTAATAAAAAACGCAGAAATATTTACAAGTAACCCTGTACATTTTTGTTAGCTGACAGTTTTTTGTACGTGACACTTAAAAAACTTTTTTTTTTTTCTATTCCATTTTTGTTGAGTAGGTAAGGACTCCGGTCGGTGCCCCAAGAGCGATAGCAACGTATTACATTATTTGCAAATTATACTATGAGATTTTGTTATGAGTGCCGTGGTGGACCAGTGGTAACGGCCGGAACTTAAAGAGTTCAAAGTCGTAGGTCCGAACACAGTCAGGCGCTTTAAGCCTCGTGCAGACTAGCGCGACGCGACGGTCGCGTCGCGACACTCGTAGAACAATTTCCATAAAAACTTCATGGAAATTGTTCTACAAGTGTCGCGTCGCGCCTGTTTGAAGAAGCCTTTAAAAATAAATAAAATAAAACAAAATAGCCGTTTATTTCTTGCTGTTTGAATTAAAAATACGCTGATATGCTGAATTCCTGGTTTCAGTTTACGCACTGGATAAAAACTTATCCTGTATAAATACTGCATGCAATCATAATTATACATTTCAGTTCATAATATAAAATTGTTTTAATTTTTGTTTACAATTTCTGTCTTATAATTATTACAATAAAAAATAAATTAAATTATTCTTTTACTATTATTAAAGATTAAGATTATTTAATTGATTGATACATTTAATTTTTATAAATATTAAAACGAGTACATCATAGTTTTAATAGCCAGAACCCCTCTTATTCGAATTATATTATTAATCTTGCTGCTGTTCGCATCCAGCACGTGCCAGCGACTTTAACGATGTCATCGCCCCAGCGAGCTATGGACCTTCCTCTCTTTCTTTGGCCATGACGTTACTCTTGAAGTCCAGCGTTCGTTTTTGCGTTTTGTAAATATTTGAGGGCATCTATGACTTAAGTCTTACACGAAGGTGCGGTATCTTTTGAATATTCCGTATTTTCATGACACTCCTTTCCATGCTCCTTTGACATGATGTTATCTTTATTTATTTATTTTACCATTTATGCACATACATATAAACAGACAAGAAGGAAAAAACAGAAAAATACGTATATAGGTAATGACCTATGTACTTGTTCTATGTTCTATGTTATTGGGTTTGGTTTCCGCACTTAGTCCTTTAAGTGGACCATTGTGCGTGAGCCATGGGGGCCATCGGTGGTTATTCCAGCCAGCCCACCTCCCTCCAGAAGTTAGCAATTTCTCCTGGTCTATTGAGAACATCCGTGTAAAATTTGGGCGCTCCGAGGGTTTCTGTTCTAGTCTGGGCTACGCCTGTGCATTCGAAAAGCACATGCGCAACGGTTTCTTCAGCCTCCATGCAGGCCCTGCACAGGGGGCTGTCCGTTATGCCTATTGTGTGGAAGTCTTTGTTTAGTGAGCAGTGTCCCGTGATGGTCCCAGTCACCAGACGCAGATCCTTTCTGTCCAGGCGTAACAGACGTCTGGTTAGCCTGCCATTTAAATACGGCATTGCTTCCCTAGACTGCCTGCAGCCTGGTGTCGAGGTCCACCAGCTCTCCGCTTGTGTCTGGGTGTGGTCCTGAAGCCACCTGCGTATCTGGTTGAATGGGATGGGCATGATGGGCTCGGGTCCATAGGCCGGCGCGCTGGATGCCCTTCTGGCCAGTTCGTCAGCAGCATCGTTACCTAGTGATCCGCTGTGTCCTTTTATCCATTGCAGTGTCACAGTGTTGCGGTTAGAAACTGTTATTCGTTCTAATGCATTGTGACATTCTAGTATTAAGCTCGATGTTATGTATTTTTTTCCTAGGGATTAGTGTACTGAAGCACTGTCGGAGAGTATACGTATGTGGGTGTCTGTGACTCTCCTGGCTTCTATCGCGTATGCAGCTTGTATAATGCCCACACATTCGCCTGGTAGACTGTGTTGAACATTCCCAGCGGGCTGGATATGTTTATGTTAAGATCGTGTGAGAAAACTCCGACTCCGGTTCCGGACTCAGTCTTTGATCCATCTGTGTAGACTCTTAGCTCTTCCGGGCCTGAGTGATCATTCTGTTCTTCGGTGAGTACCACGTAGTAGTGCTTTTGGAAGAAGTGCAGTTTCGGGGTTTTATCGCAAGGTGATGCCAGCATTTGTTGTCGTTTGATCGCATCTTCCTTAATGCGTGTGTGCTTGCCTCTAGAATCTCTGCCTACGGTTCCTGCTATATTGAGCCTGAAAGCGGCCAGGGCCGCCTCCTCTCGTACGATGAGGTGTAGTGGGGGCAGTCCCAGCATTGCCTGCAGGGCCGCGGTGGGTGTAGTTCTCATGCAGCTGGTGATTGCTACACAGGCATACCGCTGCAGTTTCTCGAGGTCTTTTTGGGCTGTGCTCAAGTTCGTCCTGGGCCACCAGACTATTGAGCCGTATGTGATAATTGGTCGAATAACTATGGTGTATAGCCAGTACATGACTTTGGGGCTAATCCCCCAGTTCCTGCCCAGCATTCGCTTACACTGCCACAGGGATATGCTGGCTTTTGTGGTTATGTGATTGGTATGTTTTGCCCAATTCAGCTGTTTGTCCAAAAATATGCCCAGGTATTTGGTTTCAGTTGATAGGCTTAGGGTAGTGCCAAACAGACGTGGAAGGACCTATGTACTTATTTTTCTGTCTTTTTTTGTAGAAATAAGCATTCTTATTTCTACAGAAATCTTTTCCAGAATCTCTTCCAGAGAGAAGATTCTACGGGTAAATTTCCATGCCTGGCAAGCATATGTTAATGAGGGCAGTAGGCAGATATCCGTGACTCTTTTCTTAATTTTCATAGGCATACCACTCTTGGGTATTTCTTTGAGGCGCTTTACTTTGTGTAAATTATTCAATCACCACTGCTCTTGAAACGGTGAAAGGCAATATCGTGACGAAACCGGCGTGTCCTAGAACCAAAAGTTCGAAGACATGTGACATCTAGCAACCCACGGGCCCGCGTGGTTGATAACGGCGCACCCCCTCTCACAGAGTGGAGTCCTGTCCCAGCAGTGGGGAAATTATAGACTGATTTTGCAAAGTATACAGGGTAATTTTTCATTTATTTTGTCCTATATGTACCCTATGCAACTACGGAGGCAGACTTATAGCTAGCTATAAATAAACTATTTTCTGACAATCGGACTCTGTTTATGTCCATGTCATACCATTTTTCTTTCATAAATCTTTTCTAATTTCGTAATAAACTCGAAATCAAAGGAAACAGTTATCTTTGTTCAGTGTTCATATCTATGCTAAAACTCATTTAGTTCAATTGAATATGAATAGCAATAGCAAGTTGAGAATTGTTTCTATTTACTCAGTTAAGGATGGCTGACTCAGTTTGCGGAGTATGCTCAGCCCTGGGGTGAATGTTGGTCCAAACTCAATGTCGTCATAAGCTGGGGTAATGTTAGTTTTCCGTTTGTCTTCCCACTACAGTTCACATAAGCTCAAACTTGTTATGAACACGCTTTGGAGACTATGCAAGTCATCTCCTATTTGACTTGGTAAAGAATTGTGAGAATTGTTTCTCTTAACACGTAGGGGGTTTATTTTACTGTACCTACAGTTCTTATATTATTGAAGATGAATCTTAATTTGTCAGATAGGCAATTGCTCCATGTAGAACACTGGTATTCAGTAGCATCCGGGTAAACTGGAAGCCGAAACTGACATAGTTGGGAAAAAGGCTGAGCAGAAGAAGTTATTTAGAGTAAATTTTAAGCTTCATCAAATCAACTGAGCATTTTAGAATATTGCATAAAAAAGAAGATATACTGTTAATCCATGACTGACCCAATTCTATACGAATATGAAATCGAAGTAACTGACTAAAAAATAAAAGGTTCAAAATAAAAATACCTCGTTGAAATGTTTGCAAACGCGGCACTAGATCAGGCTCTAGATTACTGACGAACTACGACTGAATCCATTTGTCCAATAGCAAATAAAGTGTTTGTCCATGGATCGCAAACTATACGAGTGCCAGATATTCTGCAAGATTTTTTATGCAAGCTATGATGAATCATAATTTGAATGAATGATCTTTTAAAGTGACCTAGGAGCCGACTTCTATCTTGCCTAGAACTCGTCCAGGCAATCTAAGTTCACAAAGTCTTTGATAGCGCTTCACTTGTTTAGAGCGTGGTCCGAGATTTGCTGCCATTTAATAAAGGGGAAGAGAAAATGCCAGTACAAATTAAAGTACAAACGGACGTTTATTATTACGTTTTGATCAAATTTCTGAAAGTGGTTTTTCGAAAGAGAGCCAGAATATTTAATTTCCATGGCCTTCTAAAAAAGAAAAGTCCCGGTACCAATCTCCACAAAGAACATAATTCTTATATCTGTCAAGGATAATTTAAAACAATTACAAGTTTCAGATGCACCGAAAAAAGAACAATGTAACAAGGGGTGCGTCATATACAGGGGGTAGTCAAATTGAAAAGCGTATGACATCGGGCTTGTTACATTGCAATCTAACTTTGCAAATTAATATATGACAAGAATGTGAGATGGGGGTAGATAGAACAAAAATTTGAAAGATTTTGTGACTTTTATGGTTTTTTAAATAACGTTGGTTGGTACCTAACTGGTTTTTATTTCAAGGGAATATAGATGGAATTCGTTTCAGGATGTCTTAACTTTTAAATCTCCAGAAAAAGTAACCTATGGTAGATAGTAACAAAGCTAGAGTGCAGACTGGGCTTCCCTTAAACTAGTTTGCAATAATATTTTATGCGTTCAACAGTCCTTAATGTTTTTTTATTTCCGTACAAATATCTCGTTACATTAAACCTGTTAAAAACTGAACAAAAATTTTATAAACGATCCACAAACTCGGCAAGTGACCCCTAATTGTATTAAATCACGAACAAATCCAGTTCAAAGCTAAAATCCAACCGATTCATCTTCATTAACCCGCTGGCAAGACAAAATCTGTTAACAAAGCAACATTTTACTCTGTGGCACTGTTTTTGTTTCTTCCCGGACTTGGCCGATAAACTTTTAATGCGTTTTTCACTTCGTTATAAAATATTTCAATCGTCGTAATTAGGCGCGAGGCGGCAAAGATCTCGTTACTGGGGATGTACAGTCAGGTCTTTTATTTCTTCGTCAGTTTTCAAATTCTTTCCTGTATCTAGTCAAAAGATGTAATACATTTAAAAGCTTCGGTACTGAGCAGATTATTGCATAGAAAACTGTATTTAATTACTGGGTAACAAAGATCGTAATAGTATTTTACTATTATGATCTTTGTTGTTTCCTTTGACAAATGTCGAGTTAACATCAACCTAAAACATTTTTAACTACTTCAACAAAACATTGAAGGAGGATCTCAATTCGTTTATTTTTATTTGTTACCACAGAGCTCGGTCATTTATAAAACGATTTGAAAAATTCTTCTTTTGTTTGAAAAGGTCAAGTTCTGATAATTTGTGAGTCAGCTTCAAAAATACGTATTTTATCCATTAAGTGTATGTTGATGTTCTAATAATAATAATCACTTCCCAAGTCAAGGTATATGAATTTGTCTGGAGTCGGTAACACAACTAAAAAAATCTACAAAAAACTAACTACTCGAAAAACGAAAATACAAAATCAAAGACACTGACTTCCGGAATTAAAGTTATTTTTTACTTTGTAGTTTTTTTTTGGACGCCGTTGTTTTTCTATTGAATGTCCAATTGAAACACATTTTTTTTATCGTCAGAGTCTGTCAGTGCCACGTTATAAATTCGGTCTCATATCTAAAGACTGTATGTCATTCTGCGCTATTGATGACGAAATAAATGCTGAGTTGGTAAAGCAGCGTCTATCGTGCAATCAGTAGAAAAAAATGACAAAAATATTTTGGACGTGACTGTACATATTAAAGTATCGCCGGGAATATTATGTAGACATAGTAAGTAGATTTATTAAACTAATTAGGGGTGTGAATATTTTAAGTCGTAACTTTTAATGCCTAAAATGTTTGATGGCGTTGATTTTGTTTCGTTATTTTTTTAATTAATTCGGTAATATTTTTAAATAGTTGTTGCCGAAATGAAAATGTTTGATGGCGTTGATTTTGTTTCGTTATTTTTTTAATTAATTCGGTAATATTTTTAAATAGTTGTTGCCGAAATGAAACGAGAAAATATATCTACCGAAAAAAAAAGATTATAGCCTAAGAAATCGAGCGTTAATCGAAATCGCGGCGGCTGCAATTCAAGTGTTTATTAAAGTTGACGTGCTGAAAGCTAAACTAAATAGTATTAAGGTAATCCGTTTATAAAAAAATATCTCTTATAAATGGTTATGAGCCAAAAACAGTTCAACAGTTATATAAAATGAAAAATATGTAGGAATCGCACATTGACTCTCGTGAAAGCTTTCATGATGTACTATAATTAATAATTAATTAATGTAAAATACTTATAAAATCATATAGCCATCTTATTAATTTATACACAAACATGTATTAATCATGAATATCTCATTATAATGGAATTATATTCATGTCATTAAACATTAACATCTGAGTGCTCACGAACTGAGTATCGATATTAATTTGTGAGAGACACGCGAAAAATCGAACTATCTACAGTCAAGAGCATGAATATGTTGTCACTCAGAAATATGCAAATGCGATTTTCGTAAAAGCAAGTTTCCTAAAGTACAAATTGGAATTTTATGGTGTAATAAACATACTATTTTGAGAACCCACGCTATTCAGAAAGTTCTAGGTTTTTCTTTGCTTTAATAAGTTTTATTATCATGATTATTATTCTACTTGGTCTAGTGGTCGTAAACGCTACTCTTGAGTATGAGGTCCTAGGTACAATTCCCGGGTCGGGCAGTGTTATTGGGTTTTTCTAACTCAAATGTCTCAGTAGCAGCCAGGAGTCTAGATTTGTGCCCAGTTGATGGTAATAGGCTCGCCCCTATAACATGGGTCTTAAACATGACCGGCGAAACAGGCTTAACGTTATGTTTTCACGAGAAAATTGCATATAATTCTCTAAATTGTGTACATATTGACGCTTGTGACTGTACGTTGTATATTATTCCCTTTGAACGTATAAAATAAATCCAAGGACTGTAAAATTAAACGTGTCAGCTCCATTAGTGACGTTAATTAATAAATGGATTTTATTTCACAAATGTATCAAACATTTCCTGTTAAGAATTTCTCTTGTCGAACGTATGACAAAGGGATTAATTTTTGTGCGCGTTCGGTCTTTAGATATATTGAGATTGAAGTGGTCGACCCGTAGCACAAACCAGACTATGGTAAATTCGTGGAAATTCGAGTCAAGCGCGTTGCAAGCTCTCTGTGGCTATACAGCGATAATATTTGTCACTCAAACGAAAGCTCAAAGAGGACATGGAATACAAGCACAGCAACAAGGAATCAATATTTGGAGCGACACGGCAGATGACATGAATAAGATCAAGAACGCTGCTAGTGAGCTTTACAAAGAAATAGGAAACACATAGTAGCGAGACCTCAGACGAAGACATTGATATCAGCCACATTTAACACAGCAGAGCAATGACTTAAAAAGAGCCTGAGAAAGCAGTTGAGCCCCGTCAAAAGGTTCACTGGTGAAGCTCGACCTGAACCAACCAGGCTGCGAAAAATGTCCTCCAGATCAATGTCACCCGTCTCGCCATTAGTGCAATGCCTTATCTAGGATGCACATACGGTGCGGGTCGCAATCCTTCCCTTTCCTAAGGTCTACTCCTTGATATTCAATGGTCTCTGTAGCATCATGAAACATAAAGGCTTCTTCAAACAGCCGCGACGCGACACTTGTAGAACAATTTCCATTAAGTTTTCATAGAAATCGTTCTACAAGTGTCGCGACGCGACCGTCGCGTCGCGCTAGTCTGCACGAGCCTTAAGGCTCCAGTGGCTAGTGCAAATATTTGGGTTAATTCCATTCATAGAGTCTGGTCAAACCACGCTGGGGTCGGCGCAGTTTAATTCATTACAATAAAAAACATGAAATAATGTTTATTTCCGTCAGTAGATCCTTTAAAAGACACTTTTACACGTAATTTTATTAGGTTAGTATTTTAAAACTAGATGGCGCTGGCATTTCCCAGCTGACTAATCCCAGAGAAGAAATTCCGGAAGAAAACTCAGCGGTCATAGTCCTTTTAAAGTCCAAACATTATATTATTAAGATAATTTTTGTGTCTAACAATGAAGAAGGCAGGGCCATGTCTGGAAGGTCCTTTGAAAGAATGAGCTATTGCAGCTTTAATTTGACCTTTACCGAAGGAAAGCATGCATGCATCAGTCATCGTGCAATTACGTGTTGAGCTACACGATGCAACCAGCAGCTAACGGGTCGTTGAGCTCTTATAAATATGTAGATAAGGAAAACATGAGTTTTCCTTTTGTGATCATCATCTGCCCAGCCTTTTCCTAGCTACGTTTGGGTCGTTTTCCAGTCTAACCGGATGCAGCTGAATACCAGTATTTTACATGGAGCGACTGCCTATCTGACCTCCACAACCCACTTATTGGGTAATACGATAACCCTTGGTAACACTGGTTGTCAGACTATCGGGCTTCTGAAGACCCGTAACGGCTGTCAAAAATTGACCAATGACAGCAGGGACTAATGGGTTATCGTGCTTTCCGAGGCACGGAGTGGTCTTGGTATGTAAAGATGGAGACCCATCCACGTACCAATCGCGGCAAGTATAGCTTAACTTGATCCATCGAGCCGCGCGGGTATTATTACTTTGTGATCATCATATCAGCATATCAGCCGAAAGACGTCCACTGCTGGACATAAGCCTCCCCCAAAAGGGGGATTTGCAATAATCGCCACGCTTGGCAGGCGGGTTGGCGATCGCAGTATGGTGGTCAAATGCATAGAGAACGCTTGTGCCCATTCTCTAGGATGTCCCTTAGTCGCCTTCTACAACACCCATGGGTAGAAATGGGATGGTGGTATTCTTTTACGTCCGACACCACTCGGAACACCATTTTGTGATATGTAAACAAAAGATAGCAAAACGCATGAACAGTCGTCAAATGGGTTGAAGAAAGTAAACACAATACAAACATAATGACCACATTTCCCATTCCGACCAACTCTTTCACAACTTACCAAAGGAGATAGTAACTTAAATAAGCAGAATTCTTCGCAAAAGCGCATACATCGTCTCATCATGTAAATTGAATACGTTAACAAACATGCAACATAATTGGAGAAACTTATTGAAACAACAAACCTAACTTGGTTCTGAATTGACTTGGCACAATGCGAGTTGCGTCCGCTTGTTTACACTAACTTAGCGCAGTACTGCGCCGCCGTGATTGCAACTTAATCGCTAACTTAGCGTTTAGAACAAGTTTTAATTCTTAAGGTATTGTACAAACTTATTGTTTGCACGAATAGCGGCCATTGTTAGCGGCGGCTGCAATTAGTAGCGGTCGCTGCAATTTCCCTTATCACTCGAGTTATGTGGTAGTTTAAAGAAAGTTATTCGTATGTAAGAGGAATATTTATAGTTAGAACTTGGAATCTATTACTGAGAGAACGACAGGAAAAACTGACTACAGTAAGACGGTGTTGCCGTAATAGGATACTCGTATATTAAGATGAACAAAGTCTAGCTAGTTTTGCCTTTGAAGTACATTTCCTTACCTTCTAGATATTTGAAAAATCTTTGTTTGAGAAAACGGATGGCATTCGTACACTTCTTTTGATTTTCTTCTAGGAATTTTGAGGGACTCGGGATGGATTTAACGAGCGCTGGAAGCTATTTAAGTGAAATGTCGTTTTTATACTGAATTGTTATATTTTATGTAGGAAAATTATTGATAGCGACGCGACGGTTTTAGTTTAATCCTGCTAAAATTGTTATAGTTAATTCTACATCATTATTATTTTTTGAAATAAAACAGTACAAATCCATGAATTAATTAAGATAAAAACTATTATGATGAGGGTTGCGGACACTGGTTGAATGCGCGCAATTGGAGATGTCTATCAGTAGGTCCAGCGGGGGACTGCTGTACCTACATGGGCGTACCAAAGAAAATAGCGCCTAGAGCACGCATCACATTTGTGCCCCTTCGTCAATTATCTTCTCGGTCTACATTGAGCAAAGCCAGGTCGCATATCCTTTCTTGACTAATTATAGCCTTCAATAACGAAGGTATTAATTTCAACTCGAATAGAACAAGAGAATCTGAATAGAAATAGGCACATTTGGAAATACGCTTTAATTCTCGTACTGAACAATATACTCAGATTTTTAGGTATAGGTAACATAAATGGTTTATAGATGTTGTTATTTTATTTTATTTATTAATTGGCGACTTTTTGCGCCCCCCTTCGATAGGCGTCCAGGGCTCTTACCCTGCGTACCCCACCCTAGTTTCTCCACTGCTTCTGTAGTCCAATAATGATGGTGAAAACTTATATTCGTTGACCAAGTGATACAAACTTAACTAAAACTGTTCACAAATTAGAAATGCCGTCGAAAAATTCATCCGCATCGCTGTCGACTGGTAATGTACCCAAGACACTGGCGGTATTACCACGTTGTATGGCAATGCTTAGCCGCTGGCTAAGGTGGAAACCAGCCCTTGGGTCACGGGGAGTATCAACCAGCCGTTTCGTGATTTTCTTGAAGAGACCATGACCATTCGGACCCCACGGCCCGAGGGTTTCAACCCCAAACGGTCCGAAAATATAATTACCGATAAGGTTGTTATACTTTCGCTGCTTGAGGTTTTCCGCAGCAGCAGCGCCAGCCAGCACGGCACACCAAGCCAGGAAGATGGGATGGCGCATGATACATGATTTTATTTCTGTAAGTAGGTTTTTACAAAATACTTTTACACTTCAATTTGATTATTCTGAGAAGAATGGCCGAAACAAACACAGAGGTCACAGTGTCTTTTAAAGTTCAAACATAATCTTAGTCAGATCATGTGAAGACCATGTAGATTGGTGTCTGAAATGGTCTTTTGACGAAATAACCACACTTGATTGAGTGAACCTGTCCAATGTCCAGTCAATGTACGTATTTGTCTATTATCGTGCAACTCCACGATTAGACGAACGACCAAAGAAAGAACGGTCACATGCTTTGATAGTTATAGGTATAAGGGATCTAAACGTATCCATCTCAATTATTTGCAACAACATTCCCTGGTCTGCGCAGTATTTTTCAAATCATTTATCATTCTAAAACTGCACCGCTGACGTCACTGCCGTTCCACATTTATATCTCACTGGAGAGCATCCGGCCCGCGCTGTAACGCGTCAGTCATGACGTCATACCGCACGTTCACGTCATTTCCCCTAAAAATAATAACTCCACGTCATTCAGGAACGTTTACAAGCCAGGCTTTTCAGACTACAGTGAATGATGACGATAAAAAGCTGTAATAAATTAACAGCCGTTTCTATTTTCTACGGCTTGGAAGTGTAGGGAAATTATATCGTGCGCATACGCTCAGGTATTTTATGGTAAGGTGGATGAGAAACGAACACAAGTGGATAAAATTTGTATACTGTGGGTAACTGTCCCACCAACTGTCTTGTTGGCCTCGTGGAGCGTGGGGTCCTGTTTTCCAGGTTGGTTTTTCCATTAGGAATTTATTAGTAACAGTCCAAAGTTTGAAAGTTGGCGGTGTGAGATGACCGTGCCTCAGAAAGCTCGTTAAGCCGTTAGTCCTGCGCCTGATCTCTCTCCGGTCGTATCGGATTACGTGCCGTCCCATCAGACTCTGAGAGTGAAGGAAGAGAGATTGCACCTGTGTCTGCGCACACACTAGTCCACTATAATATCTCCCGCGCCGAAGGATAGTTAGTCCCTGTTAAGATTGGCCGCCATGGCCGAAATTCTGTCTGGAGTTCAGTGGTCCAGAATGTATCCGTACTTAGGTAACTAGAATATAAACAAAAAATTGATAATACAATGCCAAATGGATAATACGGTCCTTCGATTCCATTCAAAATACGCCAACTAAAACCACAAGAGTCATACAAACAACTAATGCGGGAATAAAATTATAATTTTATGCCATTTGTTAGCAAAACCTAAACGGAACGGGTTTGTATGGAACCCATACATTTTATTGGATATTAATCAGGCCGTGTGATTGGTAGGTTGCTGTCTTGTACCTATCAACCTTACTAGTACTGAAATCGATGTAAAGATGACTTTGAACCTGTGTTGTTAATAACATTGTTAGGAACAGTGGTTTATTTAGTAATAACATGCTGCTGTCGTGTTGAAAACTGTACGATTGACATGTTAGTTAAGTTTGCTTGTTGTGTGACTAATTGTGTGCAAATTGGAAATAAAAAAATAATCGTGATGTTTGTTTTTAACCGACTTGAAAAAGAAGAAGGTTATCAATTCGACATGTTTTGTTTTTTTTTTGTTTAATGCATGTTCGGGCATAACTCCGTAGACGGATTTCCAAAATATAGATCTAATGATGGGTTTCGGAGACAGCAAACGGAACTCTTCAAAAAATTACAGCAAATCAACTGCGATTGTTGCTATCGCATAAATATGCATTGTTTTGACCCCATGGATGATTAGATTAAACAAAAAGTGAAAAACAAAAACTTATAAAAATAAATAAAAAAATGAAATAATTTACATCAAGTAAAGCGCCTGCCTGGATTCAAACCTACGGCCTATATACAACCCGTAAGTCGCAACCGTTACCACTGGGCCACAACTGCTCCGATTTTCACTGACTTTTACTAGTTTTTGGTCTGTCAAAGTGCACTAGTGATCTTTCTTGTCCATCCATTCGATGAACTGACTGCAATCTCAATCCTTGAACATTTCATCATTCTCCAGGATCACCGTAGTCATCAATATCAATAAGAAAATATGTGACTAGTGCCGAAAAAAATGATCTATGTAGTCAATGTTTTCAAATGCGTTTTTACTTCAAAGCAATCATGAAAAAACTTCCCTAACTTACTCAAAAAGGCGACTGTTTAGCTGAAAGCCGACTTAATACAGTAAAGAACAGTGTAAAAGAGCCGTTAAACAAACACAGTTTCCTTTTTAAGCCGTGCAAATTACTTTGAAAATGTCGTTACCACAGATTTCCTGCGTAACTCTAATTTAGTAACAAAACGGCTAGCTGAGAGAGAGGCAATACCATGAATCATAACATTCCCTTTCCCCCTCTTATTTACGATAAACTTTAGTCATGTTAATCATACCGTAATAATCTTACTGCCATTATAATTTAAACAAGAAACTTTGTTCGCCACTCGAAAGAATAAATTTAGCGGAGCCGAGATGATTTAATTATACCAATAGTTAATTAATTAATTTCGAGGGTATCCAGCGTTCGGCAAGAAGCGATAAAATAATTGGATCCGTCAAAATTATAGAAAGCCAATCGCTCCCCTTCGAATTGATTATATATTTAAGAACGGGAGGTTTTAAAAAGTCATTATTAATGCTCAAGGCTGCCCTTATTAATTGTTTAATGATTTAACGGGTATCTATAAATAAGGGTGTCATATTGTTAATTGGAAAAGCTTCAGGTAAGTGATTTTTTGGACAAGAAAATCATGATTTTATTCTGCTGTTTTCAGGAAAATCCTATTTATTGGGCAGGACTAACAGACATTTACTTGTTTAATTTCTTTTAAACCACTGACTTATTGTATAACAGTCTATTACCCTAAAACCAACCACCCAACAAAACAGTCTGGAAGCCTTAAAAGACCCACTTTTTAATCAACTAGTCGACTAACCTAAGTACAATTTTTATTTTATCTAGTAAAAAGGATTTCACGTCGGCTGTCAGCCCGAGGCATAGTTAGCCAACTCTATATTAATGCATTCATTAATGTAATTAATGGAGTTAGGTAACTGTCATAATAACAACTTCCCTCGACTCGTGAATAGTTGAAGAGCGCGGTTTTCCTCTGGAAATATAACACGGTCAATATACCGACGGTATTTATCATTGTTCATCGGGTGGATCGGTGTTTTGTTAGATGGACTATGCAGGCGTTTTAATCTTTTTAGGGTTCTGTACCTCAAAAGGAAAAAGAAAAACGGGACCGTTATAAGATAACTTCGTGGTCTGTCTGTCAGTTTGTCAAGACCCTTTTTTGTCAGGAACGTCTGCAAGAATCAAATTAAAATTATATCAAATACGTAGGCTTCACAATACCTTGGAGTTCAAAGAAAATCAAGCTTCTAAGTAAATGCATTTTTTTTGGGAATGCCATCTCGCAGTTCAACCTATGAGGTTGTCGTCTGCTTAACCTGCTTGCCTGTGATAATCTTAATAAATTAAGATTACCAGCCAGAGCTTAAAAAAACATAAAACTATAGCGACTGCTCGCTAAGGGCACCCACTGTGGGGTACGGATCTCGGCTTAGGGCATCGCTGGTAGAGGGCAGCAAGGGACAAACTGAATCGAATTGATTTATTATTAGGGGACGTACTTTTTAAGAGCCTATAGAAGCTCAGCGGCATGGGTTGGCTCGAGCAAAGGACGGGACGGACATTGAACGGGACGTCGCGATAGGCCTCGGCGGCGAGGACCGAAGGACGGCGGTTTGCGGCGGTGTACCCTGTGGGTGCTGGTGAGCTTACTACTCTCTTGGAGTTGAGTTGTAGCGTCGTCGGGAATGGTAAGAGTATGCCTCGGTCGACGAATCTTACTAATACGGGAGTGTAGCGGGCGGCTGCCGCGATCAGGGGACTGGGATGCTTCACAGCTGAGTCGAAGAAACGCTTGGAGAGGCGTTGCATGAACTGCTGGATAGTGGGCATTCTGAAATCCAGATGGAGATTCTCGTTTCGGACATAGAAGGGGGCTCCCGTGACCTTTCTAAAGAAACGGTTCTGGAGGGTCTGCATCCTATGGATGTGTTGGGGCTTAGCGTGTGCAAAGACAACGCACGCATAAGGATATTTTTGGATATTTTTTATACGACTTATTTTCGAAACTCGCAAATAAATCAAAACGTATAGGGTACTTCTCGTTCACCTAGAATCATGAAATTTGGTAAGAAGCACAGTATACGTAAAGGAAATAATCCGATAATGGTTAATTTATAGTTTTATCACGTAAAAAGATTTTTTTTTCTTTACAAACTTACATTTTCCGTTGGAAATTGACCGTGCCGTTTATCTTGATGTCTTGGAGAATATGTTTTTCAACTACAAAGTTAAGTATTTAACTTGTTTTTGTTCTGTGTGATCCGACACGAATTTGGCCGGATTTTTTACTAGGTGTGTTTTGTAGAGTTTCTTGTCTGTTCTTGTCCGTAGGCTACTTACTTGAAATGGTAAACAAGCTCCATGTGTCTAACTAATCGACCCCTTGACACTATAAAAGTGTCTGAGTAATTGGATCGGGCAATTGAAATAAATTCTTTGAGTTTGAGTTAGAGTGGTGTAAGTTCTTTTAAAGAAAACCGGTCAAGTGCGAGTGAACTCGTGCGCCGAGGGTTCTGTACCTATCGGATATACCGCCATAATAAAAAAGATATGGGCAAATTTTAATTTTCGCGAAAACTTGTAGGTACCAAAATATACCTTTACTTTCAACTTTTTTATTTTTTTGGAATTTTCTCTTTATTTGTGCTGTAAGACCTTGCTTTTTAAAAAATTCGTGATTCTAGGTCAACGGGAACTACCATATAGGTTTTCGACCCAAAACCCATAGGGTACTTTCCGTTAACCTAAACTGTAAATTTTTGTTAAAAGCTATAATAGGACAAGTAAAGGGAAAATTCCGAAAAATAAAAACACTTGAAAATTAAGGTATATGTTGGTACTTACAAGTTTTCACGAAAATCTAAATTTGCCCATATGTTTTTATCGTGTTGACTCAGGACCTTGATTTTTATACAATAGGGACTACAGACTTCAGTATCTGGTATGAATTTCAACTTGCTAGGTCCACCCGTTCCTGCGAAAATCGATGATGACACACGGACAGACGGACAAGAGAGTGATCTTATAAGGGTTTTTTTTTACCTTTGAGGTACGGAACCCTAAAAAACGGTGTTTAAAATGAGGTTTGTATTAGGTGGATAGGCTATATCCTCACCTGTCTGACGAAAGTCAAATCTTTTATGAATATTTTGTGGACTTTTAATTCAATTTTGACACAGAACTCGTCATCTGCCTAGCGTTTTCCCAACTATGCTGGGGTGAGCTTCCAGTCTAACCGGATGCAACTGAATACCAGTATTTTACATGGAGCGACTGCCTATCTGACCTCCACAACTCAGTTACTGGGTAATACGATACCCCTTGGTAAGACTGGTTGTCAGACTTTCGGGCTTCTGACGACCCGTAACGACTGTCTAAGATCTACAAATGACAGCCGGGACCAACGGCTTAACGTGCTTTCCGAGGCACGGAGGGGCCTTGGTATGTAAAGATGGTTACCCATCCACGGAACAACCGCGGCAAGCGTAGCTTAACCCGATCGATCGACCCGTGCAGCTATTGTTACTTAGCCACAAGCCCCTCATGAAAAAGATATAAATACACCATTTTTGGCATTTATCAGAAGCTATCGCTCATCATTATCAAAAGAACTCGTGTATTAATTAACACTAAGCAAAACAGTGTTCCCAATACAGCACTTAACCAATATCCTCATATTTAGAAATCGACTCCGGTAGGCCGAATTGATTGCGAAATAACCGTTTAAATGGCTCTTAAGAAAATTAATTAAAGCGCCCTTTCTCGATCGCGACTTATTCGAAACGATCGAAAAATTATTCATGTTCTTCGTTAAGCAATACAAAACTATAAAATTATTAAAACAATTTTCTATTGATGTGAAACCCTTTATTATCAAAAACAGTTCTCACAGTTAATTCGTTTTGTGTCATTCAATTAGTATAGTTAATTAATTAATTGTAACGAGACACCCCTAGGGATGGCTCGATACAACCGCTCGACATTTCGATTAAAACTTCGCGTCCTTCCCGATTCATATTAACATTGTGCCGTTTGTTTGATTTTGTTTAGATATTTACGAAATTTCCAATCTCTATTATGTGGTTTTCGTAAAGGCTCTGCCATTTTGGATTTCGCTGATGGCTTTTAGGGTTGTCAATGTCATTACTTACATAGTTGCTGTAATAACCCGATGTTTGTACTGCCTCGTTGGTCTCGCAAGGGATACTGCGGAGCATGAGGTCGGGCAAAGAGTTATTGAGTTTTTGCATCTGGAATCTCTCAATAGCAACCCGGAGTCTAGTTTTCTGCCCGCCCGATGGCAATAAGCTCGCCCCCTATTATATGGCGAAATGGGTGTACATTGCCCTTATTCAATTAATTTTTATTTTGCTTTGTGCTTTTGACATTGCTTTGCTACTTTTATTCTGCTTTGTGCATTTTGATTTGATCTGACTTATATTTTTACGTCATTTACTAAACTTTTTATCACTTAACATATAAAACTGACATAACTGTGTAAGTATTGTTTTTGTTTTTAATATGGGTCATGGGACCTTGAAATAAATTAATTACATTTTATTTTATTGATACATCTGCATTATCACTTCGGGGAATTTAGTAATATAATGTTATCAGTTATTTTTCATAAAGAATAGAGCCACAGAGGTTGACATATTCACATGTAGGAAACTCTGAACTTCCAATTAATACTTTATTATCTTATGAAATAATAAATAAAAAAGTTTATTTTTTTCATTCCTTACAATTATAACTATGAGTGTTTTGCGCTTACAGTATAAGAAAAATATTATTAAATAATATTTTTAATAAATAAAAATCTTTAACTTTATATTAGTTAGTATCTTCAATGTTAATGTTTCCTCTATGTAAGGATCGCCTGCCTGAGGCGGTAAAAGCCTCCTCATTATATTATTATTTATCCTAAAAACCTATTTAACGAACCCTTCATAAACACAAATAACAAGAACCTTTTCACAAACACACTTCAATCAAACCCGATATCAATTTATACGGCGAAAACATCAGGATCTGTCATTTGATTGCTTCCTTAGTACCTAATACGGCTAAATTCCACAAGATTGCCGTATCGTTTCTCGTTATCATCAGTCAATTGGTTTGATAAATCACTAAACTGTGTTCAGTGATACGTTTTGATTCTAGTGACGGCGCAAAGTGAACTTGAAACGGTTAGCTGGATCCGATTCGCATAGTTTCGGTCCCGGTAAGGGTGATACGTTAATACAAAACCGGGAGCCTTATGTAGCCGGACCTTGGAGAATTTGTATAACACTATCTATACAGACATAAATAACATTATGCCATTTGCTGACAGGACTAAGGCTCAGTGGCGTAAGTACGGGTGGGGCAGGTAGCGCAAGAGCCCTGGGCGCCTATCGAAGGGGGGTGCAAAATCTCGCCAATTATTACAAAAAAAACATTAATAAACCATACTGCTGCCTACATCGAAGAAATCTGAAGACCTACTTGAATAAATTGTGCAGTACGAGGATGAAAGCGTATGTCCAAATGCGATTTTTTTGCAAGTAGAAATTAATACCTTCGTTTTTGAAGGCTATAATTGGTCCAGAAAGGTTATGCGACCTAGTGTTGCTCAGTGTAGACCGACAAGATAATTAACGAAGGGAAAGAAATATGATGCGTGCCCTAGGCGCCATTTTCTATTGGTACGCCCCTACAAACGCGAAGATATAATAAATATAAACTGTAAAGGAAAATTAACGTGAAGTTTATAAAATTTCAGTTGGCATGCATAATAATCATCCTCATGATAATATTCCTAATGCTGGTACACAAGTCTTCTCTGTGAGTGCTCAGTGTGGGTTGGATGGTGTCATAAGTCTACGATTTTTTTTGTTCTTGAACATTTCAGTTTCCTCACGATGTTTTCTTTCACAGTTTTGAAAGCAGTGGTGTTTAAATAATTTACACAATGTAAAGCGCCTATCTGGATTGTACCTACAACTTGTAAGTCGCGGCCGTTGCCACTGCACCACCCCCCACTTCAGTTGTATGACCTCCATAAATATCGGTACCAAAAAACAATAAAAAAAATGGTTATCTGTAAAGTCGGTTTACGGACGATAATTTTACATGATAACGTAATGAGAAAACAGGCCGAACGTGCCTCTCTATCGCTTGTTCCGCGCTCTCGCTTGTACGCCCGGCTCAGGCGGAACGTGACAATGAGTCATGCTTTTTCGTGCGTGCAGCCGGCGTTCATCGATTTATAAGACACACATTTACACACATTCACATCAAAAATCATTTTGTAAAGAGTTCATTCTGTAAATCAATTTCACCAAACATAGTTTACTGATTATTAGCCCGACATTTGCCAGTTATTACCTGCACTCAACCAAACATATGTTTTCACCATCTACATAAAGTATGGTTGTATCGCAGTGTCGGTCCGTTCGACGCTTATATTTGTCACAGCACAAGCCGTATTGAGTCGTAATGCGGACTGATCTCCGCGTCCGGCCGTGCATTCGCGCCAATATATTATTCATATCGTTTTCAACGGACCCAGCATCCCCACACGGAATATTAGAGAGGCATATCTACCGAGTTTATCCCGGCTTCCCGAATACATCGCTAACTAAATTGTTTTCGACGTTTCCCATCCCTATTCGTGTATCGATGAATTCGTACGACGAAATTATGATATGGATGCCTAAATCGTGCTCGCAGATGTTGGTGATTAAAAGTGTCGTGAACTTTTTTAGGACGGTTTCCTTAATCGTGATAGATGTGGGATATAAATTAAAAGCTTAATTTCACATTTAATTTAATTCGATAAATCTGTTTTGGTAAACACTTTTGGCACTCCTAGCAACATTATTAAAATTACTGCAAATGTAATTGTTGTTACGTCCGTAGTTACGTTCCCCTTTAAGCTATGGAAACTACAGTATGGGTTTGCTGGTTAGTTTGTTTACACCCCACTTTGAAATAGGCATCCTACCATATCAGTTCTGTAAGAGGGACATGTTGCTGTCACAAACTTTGCACTACATTTTATCCTTACAGAATCACATCCAACATTTGTACAAAAATTGGCATCTCAATACTAAAGGTTATCATTTGTTGACAGGTTGGCGCAGCTATGATGTCCTGTCCTCTTCCACTGCCGCTCCTGCCGGCACTTCATCCGCAACCTGCATTGGCATCAGACTTCCCTATCCACATTGGAATAAAGGTAATTTTTGAATGGCTTGTAGAGAGTTTGGTGTTGCATGTTTATAACAAACGTAATGTTAAATTGTGTTTTCTAGTGTGTGTTTTATTGTGGTGTTGTAATTGTGGATGTATAATGATTGGTAGGTACATTCGTGTTTTCCAATCTTTGTTATGTGACTAGTTATCAAATTAAGTCAAGTTCGCCATATACCTGCAACTTGTTTTGCGACAAGATGTTAAAGAAATGAACTAGCACTTTGCAGCTTTTAAATTTTTCCAAAATCATTGTTTCACCATTTTGGGATGTAGGTATGTGGCGTACTTTTTAATAGACTAATACTAACCATTTTCATTTAGGTACTTGCCCTAATCACTTCTAGATTCTTCGCACACAACAATATCCATCCAGATTTTCGGCGACACGACTTTATTCTCCACTGTCTAACCTCCTGTTTGCTGTAGAAAGTTGTTTTCTTTCGTTGGTAAGTAGGAAAAAATAATGTAATTTAATCCGTGCGCTCTCCAACGAGTTTCAGGCAACTTAAATTGCGAATATATCAAAGCTTAAATAATATGAAGTAGGCGAAAGAATATAACGTAACTTTGAGACTGCCGACGACGCTTGCTTTCTTAGGGTTTGTGTACAATGTACATTAAAAAGAAAATACTATTAGTATATTTTTGTGTACTCAAGTGTAAAATAGGTAAAATTTAACTTAATATCTATTCCAAGTTAATACCTTTGCCACTATTTAAGAGCAGTTCATATATTCCGTAAAAATCTCACCGTGTGAAGTGGTGAACTGGTGAAGTGAGCTGTCAACTATTGACAGCTCGCTTCAATTCGCTTCGTCAATCTCTAGCATCAGGAGTGACAGCTCACTTCAACTAAGTTTGCACGGTGAGATTTTTGCCGAAAAGACCTATTGGTCCTTGACTTATTTTGTTCACTATAGACTAACCGGGATACATATGCATACCTGATATTACCATACACAAAATAATGATTAACTAAACTTATACAATAATCAGTCATCATTAATTACCTCGTGACTTACGAGTTGCAGGTCGTAGGTTTGAATCCACACAGGCGCAGTACTTTGCATAAATTATTTCATAATTACTGCTCTCGAAACTGTGAACGGAAAACATCGTGAGGAAACCCTCATGTCCTAGAACCAAAAACTCGAAGACCTGTGACATCTACCAACCCGCACTGGGCCCGCGTGGTGGATTACGGCCCACCAACTCTCACGGAGAGGAGGCCTGTGTCCCAGCAGTGGGAACGTTATAGGCTGAATATGTGTATGCTTATTAATTACCTCAGAAGATAGAATTCATTTGACAACCTCAAACTCACACACTATCAACGTATAACTACATAACCAAACAATACAAATTCAACAATACATTACAAATGCGTGCACTGACAGGACAGGTCCACTCAATCTGTTTGGTTCTTTCCTCAAAATACCATATTAGACACCAATCTACATGGTCCTTATATGATCTGACTACGATTATTTCTGTTTTTTTTTTTAATATTTAAACGTTCATCATATCAGCCGAAAGACGTCCACTGCTGGACATAAGGCTTACCCAAAACGGGGGAATTTGCCAGAATCGCGACGCTTGGCAGGCTGGTTGGCGATCGCAGTATGGTGGTCAAATGCATAGAGAACGCTGCTGCCCATTCTCTAGTAAGTTCCCTTAGTCGCCTTCTACGGCACCCACGGGAAGAAATAGGATGGTGCTATTCTTTTACGTCCGGCACCACACGGAACTTTTAAACATTGACATTGATGAATTTTAGTTAAACAAGGACATTGATATTTACTTCGTAAAGTATTACCTATATTGCTTTAATTATTGTGAATGTGATGACCGTGTGGGTGTTTTTTATTATTTTTGTTTGGTTTCTTATTTTTTTCTCATTTAGTTTTAATCATGGTCTGGCAGTTTGAGTTTATGCGGCCTACCCAAATGTCCTTTCTTTGGCATTGTTCATCAAATCGTTGAGCTTATCAAGTTCTGAGTTGAGCTGCATGATTACTGACTAATGCGTGCACTGACAGGACAGGTCCACTCAATCTGTGTGGTTCTTTTCTCAAAAGCCCATTTCAGACACCAATCCACATGGTCTTCACATGATCGGACCAAGATTATGTCTGGACTCTAAAAGAGACTGTAACCTCTGAGTTTGTATCGGCCTTTCTTCTCAGAGTTGTCAGATAGGAAACGCCGACTTCATTTAGTTTCAAAAATATGGTTGACGTGTAAAAGTGTTTGTACAAACCTACTTACAGAAATAAAATCATTTATCAATATTAAACTCTCGTTACAATTATGTGACTGCATTCATTAATGCGGACACCGGTCAAATAAATGAGCTATATTTGGTAACTGTCCATAATCGGCTTATGGCAACACCTGAACAAAAACAAACTATTAGCCAAATTAATGCGCAACGAAACGTATTGAGATTACCGAATGTTGCCAATACAATAAATTGATGCGACATGGCTGTGACTAGGGGAGTTTATGGTGACGTGAAGTGACACGTGAATTTGTGGAATGGAATGAATCCTTTGAATAGATATGAGATTGGCGTAGTGGCTAAGTAGGGGTTGGGAGTTCGATACCCGTATTGGTCATATATTTCTATTGCCAAATATAAACTTTATTGTCCCTATTCTAGTTGTACGTATGAGATTTAATTGATCGGGATTTGTTTCTATGAGGTGTTTCCAATCACAAAGTATAGCCTAATGGTTATTTATATACTGTCTTTTATTTAATTATTGAGGTATAAGATGCCTAATGAATTCATCTAAAATATTATATTAATGCAATAAAAATAAACCTACAGGTACTCGAAGATTAGAACCTCACAAAAATTGCAAAGATAAACCTCACGAAACGCAAATAACCGCTTAAGTTAAACTAAATTACTTAACTTAAATATTATAACAGGCAGATCAAACGAACTTTGCCCACAACGTAAGATTCCTTTTCGGCAAATGTTTAACTATACATATTTAACGTAATCTACGGATTTCAGTGAATTATTAAAATAACTCATTTATCAAACGCTATGAAGATATCTATAATATTTATCTAATGTCTACTTATTTAAGTTTATCGCCGAGATTGATTTATCCTGGAAACAGGTTTACTTAACAAGAAAATTACTTAAATAAGTTATTAAAAGTACCTAAGTATAAGTTAAGTTACACAAGTGTCAAATAAAAAATGGTAGAATTTAAGCAACAATTGGCATTACTTAATCGTTTTATCAAGCCAATAGAAATAAATCAATCAAAGAAATGTCATTCAATATTTTTATAAGCCGCATTTTCATGGTTTCCCCGCTTGTGTACAAATCGTGAAATTCACAAACTTTGAAAATGACTTGATTCATTGTTCAAAATGTTAATACAAAGAATGAATGGACGAGGACAATTCCCCGTTAACAATTCACTGTAGACGAATAAAGATGAGCCGGGAGTGTAAACTGTGCCTTAAAGAATTACTGCCTCAGCTCCGTCGTCATTCCAGTGTCAATATTTGAGATGAACTTTTGCCCAATTACCTTTGCAAGTTAAACCGTCTTAATTTATAAGTATTGATTCATGCCTGCCGACTTTAATTAGTTTCCAGCTTTGAGACTCTCCTCATTTATTATCTGTTAGATCTGTTGCTACAGTTCTATTGTACACAGTACATTTTAGACGAAATGTATTATTTATGAAACGAAATAAATTATTCTTTGTCTAAAAACTCAAGGATAAACGCTGAATTCAATTCGCTGTTCTCCCTTTGTCTTACCGGTTACATCATTACGTAAAGTTGATTAAGCATATTTACAAAAATAGTAGCAGGAAAACACGCCGTTTGTAATCCCCAATTTGTACAAAACAGCGGAGTCGCCGTGCCACCGCATTACCAAATAGAATTTAACAAACAAAACGGTTTACGGAAAGTTCAAAGTATTTTATACCGACTCGAGCACGCTCAATTTTGCACCGGGCGAAGTCATCAAAAAACTATTAAACTGCAACTTTTAACACATGTGCACTTTTCTAAACGTGCATTATCACAAAAAAAAAACAAGATTAGCACACGCTATGATGCATAAGTTTACTCATTAAACACCAATTTCCCCAAACGTCAGGAGAGCAAAATATGAAAAATTTGTTGTTCGCAGTTCGCTGCTTGAAGGCGAAGTTTATGAAGAATACTTTGAATAATGCCACGAGAGCACTTTCTTAAGTTACGCTTCTTATTCAACTAAAAGAGTTTATATTTCAAACACTATTACTGCGCCTGTCAACTTAATTTACCCTGTTGATTCAATTTTCGTCCACGAGTGCCATATTTCAGTAGTCGTGGAGATTTCAATTCATACATATTTGAATAAATAAATATGCATGAAACCAATTTATAGAGGCCGCCTGAGTCGGCCGCCGGCTGAGCGGTACAATATCAGTGCCCTCATTAGATGTATCCCGCTGCTACGGCGTAGTCGCCTACGAGTTTTGCTACGGAAGCGCCACGTAGACCGCTACGATACAGCTTTGTCGTTTATTGTCTCATATTCGCGGCGCGGGCGGCCTTATTATGTGGTTTGTTTTGTAATATCCCACTTTTTCCATTTATTATTTAACACTGGTTTGCTGTGAAGTTTATATGGTGTTGAAAAATAGCTTGCTCAAAAGCATAATGAACATTCATTTGAGAGTCTTCAAATTATTTTGTAACTGATTTTTGCCGCGGGGATTATAAGCGCTGAACGTTGAAAACATCGTTAAACATGAAATTTAATGAAGTATATCGCGCAGTATAATCTGTTGAAATAAGTTCCATTCATTGTACCTACTTATGGAAAATCAGGATTGAAATAAATATTAAGCATATTAATTACACGAGTTGCATTGACGTCAGTTTGTGTCATGTAGAGCAGAGGTTCCCAAACTATTTTTTTCGTGGACCACTTTCAAAATTTTACTGGTTTAGGTGGACCCCTGCTGCTACATTTCTACCATATTCCCAAAATAGTCACGTATACCCGTGGACCAAAAAAGCGGCCTTTTCTCTCGTCAATGTAGATCCCCGTCGAGTCTTCTGTGGATCCCTGGGGGTCCACCTAGAACACTTTGGGAATCACTGATCTAGATATTATATAAATAAAATCTAAAGTAAAACACCGGAATCAACTAGCTGCTGTTTTACTTTTGAATGTATTTTTCTTATCCGTCATGACTAGGGTTGCCAACTTTTTTTGACAAAAAAAAACGTATAAAATGGTTTGAATAGGAAAAAAATAAAGCATTTGGAAGAAAAAAAAAGTATTTTTCAAATTTCATGTTTTTATTACCTTAAAAACGTATTTTTGTTTGCTTTTTAGCACATGCTAACAATTTTTTGCTGTGTTTAAAAAATTCAAAGCTTGTTTGACAATTAAAATTAAAATTTAAATAAATAAACAATTCGTTTTTAATTAAATTTATTGACGCTCTATTTCTCTCTTCTCACCACTTTAGATTCATTACTGAAAAAACTCTTTCAGTGAAAGCTGAAGTGGCGGAAATGTATAGTAAATAAGAAATATTTTTTACATTTGGTACAAGTCTTTGTCCTGTCCTGTTTGTTACATTGCTATCACATCTGACATGTAAAATTTCGTTCAGTAATTATAAATCGTTTCCGTCATCCGTTTAATAGTTAAGTATCCATAATTAGTGTTTTGTTTTACGCATCACAGTAAAAGTTGGAAATGAAGTATTTTCACATATATTTGTATGCAAAAGTATAAAGTATAAATACCAAAAATAAAGTAGATACGTTATTATAAAGTATGGTTGGCAACCCTAGTCATGACACTACTATTTGATTCACATTTGCCTCAAACACAGACCTAAAAGTGCTATCGAGCATACATAGATACTCACTAGACACGCTAAATTATCAATACGAGCTGCGATCAATTTGACATCAAAGGTACACTACACACGCGTTGGATGTTACTGTACATGTGCGATTTCATGTCAATTCCAGGGATTTGATAACTTTGGTTGTCTATGTTAGGTTGGTTCACTAACGAGAAAATTGTTTGATAGAAAGCCGGTTACCTATTTTCAACAGGGTTTTGATTGAGAATGTTGTTAATATTTGACAGTGATGGTCGCATTTATTGAAGTAGTGTTTACTTTAAAACTTCTATTCAGTATCATCTTATCAGCCTAGCCTTTTCCCAACTATGTTGGGGTCGGCTTCCAGTCTAACCGGATGCAGCTGAATACCAGTATTTTACATGGACCGACTGCCTATCTGACCTCCGTAACCCAATTACTGGGTAACACGATACCCCTTGGTAAGACTGGTTGTCAGACTTTCGGGTTTCAGATGACCCGTAACGACTGTTAAAGATCCACGAATGACAGCCGGGACCAACGGCTTAACGTGCTTTCCGAGGCACAGAGGGGTCTTGGTATGTAAAGATGGTCACCCATCCACGGACCATCCGCGGCAAGCGTAGCTGAACCTAATCGATCGACCCATGCGGCTAATATTACTTAGCCACCAGTCTTTCTGATATAATCTGTCTCCAAAAATACTGCTCGAAATGAATAGTAGAAAACAAATTATAATTAGGTCCATGACAATATATTATCAACAACTCTATTTACAATAAACAATACAACATTTACAATTGAACTTAAGTTCCTTCGTCACACACTTACCCGTTACTTAGTATTAAGTAGCCGGGAATTAAATCAGATGCTTGTTATGTAACTTGTTACGAAGAGTTATAAAGTTATAAGTTTATAACTTATAACTAATACCTGTTTGTAAGTTATTGGTAAGCAACATGTTACGGATTGCATAAGAAATAGTTTTTTCCCGATGCAGTTTGAAAAGATGTTATTTTTATTTCAATTGGTATCCGTACGGTATTTTATTAGTTACTAGGTGCTGCTCGCAACTTCATTTCCGATTCAGGATTAAAAGTAGGCTATCTCCTTACCCAGGTCATGCTATATCTGTGTCTGTTCAACCGTTTTATCGTGAAAGCTTAACACACAAACTAACTTAGTTTCGCATTTATACTATACTAGCTTTTGCCAGCGGATTCACCCTCGTTGAGTTCGAAAATTATCCCACGGGAACGTACTATCGGGATAAAAAGTACACTATGTGATAATCCAGGTAACAAACTATCTGTTGCTGTCGCTATTGTCAAATACAAAAAAAATGCTTCTTACCTTAGCGCCTTACACTCACATCGCTCGGGCCCTATCAGAATACCAGCGCTGCGACATTTTTCTTTTAAATGTCGTAGCATCATGCTGAGGTAGGGGCCTTTTGGCCTCGTGCAGGACCTTCTGTTTTATTATTTTTTAGTTATTTTTTAATTCCAAGAAATTTGTTTTTTATAATTTTTGTACCATTGTGTGTTTATTTTAGTATGTGATCTTCCTGTGCGAGTCACAATAAATACTTTTTCTTTCTTTCTTTCATTCTTTCTTTAACTGAATTTGAAAACTTCATACACAACCTACCACCATACCTACTTACAACATCCAATGTAATTACTACCTCTATCTATCTACACCACTACACAACATTTTACTGCATGTAATTGATATCTCCATTATAAAAAGAAGTGGCTCAAAAACTGAGCTGACGTTTAACGTATTATTTCTATACTCCGAACTGCCACCTGCGAGCACCTCTAAAACTTGCATGCAATGTAAATTTTTCAATGCTAACATATTGAACGAGACAGTTAAGAAAATATATAGTGTGAAGTCATGGAGGAGCCACACTTTAACAATGTGTTTTAATAAAAAGGAAGGAATTTTACAAGCCAATGTTCTTGTCGAAGATAGCACAATATGGCTGTGGAATTATTTTGGTTTTTGGTTTCGCTATATGTCTGTTAATGGCCCTATTGTATTTGGAAGTGGTTTTTTTTTTACATCGATCGCATTACGACTTTTGATCTAATGATAGAAATGAGGTGTAAGGCAAATTTCACCAATAACAGCGTTCAAGAGCTGTCTGTCAATGCAATTCGAATCATAATCGCGTTCAGATTCTGAGGGGGGCATGTGGCTAGGTTATAACGGCAGCACAGGTCAATCGATCAGGATAAGCTATGCTTGCCTCGGTTGGTCCGTGGATGGGTGACTATCTTTACATACCAAGACCCCTCCGTGCCTCGGAACGCCCGGTAAGCCGTTGATCCCGGCTGTCATTCGTGGACTTTTGACAGTCATTACGGGTCGTCAGAAGCCCGTCTGATAACAGTCTCACCAAGGGGTATTATCAAGTTATTGGGGGTTGAAGTTCAGATAGGCAGTCGCTACATGTAAAATATTGGTATTCAGCCGCATCCGATTAGACTGGAAGCTGACCCCAACGTAGTTGGAAAAAGGCTAGGCAGATGATGATGATGAATCGTGTTCAGATTCTATGAATACGCCTTTAGAGCTACTAAACATTAGTTAAAACTCTAGAGAAGCAACGAACGAAAATAATTTCTTAATGTTTCAGTATTCAGATTGTTTCAGCCTCTAAAATATTAATTATTAGCGGTTCTGCTAAATACATGCCAATGATATCTTCTCATCTAGGCAAACCGATAAATTCTAAGTAGGTGGAGCCGCAAATACCTTTCTTAATGTAAATAACTTTGATTGGCATCGTATTACTTTTACTAAGCAAGGAAAGTAGGTAGTATCATCAATAGCAGCTGTTTGTAATAAAATAAATTGCACCTTAAAGAGAAGAGCTGGCATTTTATCCTCTCTTGAGATTCTAGGTATAAACAACTAGGTAGGCACGTACTAACTGTAGGTTATAGGCAAATGAAGTAAGGCTTAGGCATTACTTTGCAAAAGTGAATGCAGAAGGTTTTCATTCTCTTCATCTGTGTAATTTTCAAAAATAAAAAATTGTTCTTTCTAAGAAAGTGCAATATCTACGCGGTCAAAATGTACGGAACATTATTTTTTCAACTGACTAAATGTATGGAACATATTTTTTTAACTGACTAAATGTATGGAACATCATTTTTTAACTGACTTAAAGTTTCATCCCTTTCAGAATAATGTACTGAATCCATAGTTACAGTTTGCGCGTTGATGTCACAGCCACGCTGTATAAACATACAATTTATAAAATGGTTACATTTCGGGCTTTAACTCAACACTGCCGTTGAGTTGCCGGCCTTTTTTTTTTGGGTGGGAAATCATCAAATAACTTCTCCCGCTCTGGGTGGAGCGAGAGGGCGTGTCAGACTTTTACTGACTAAAACTCACCCGTGTTCCCTCAGTTGCCTGTGTGCCAGGGGCCGCGGTATCTCTTTCGAACAAGCCGCACCCCTGGCAGGCATCGGCCCTTGCGGGCCCCATCAGTTGGTGCTGACATCTCTTTGAGGCGCGCGTGGAACACAACGCGCCGTCGACCCGGGCTTGGTTCTTACCGGACAGCGAGCTACCCATTACTCGCCGTCCGCAACCCCGCGCCTACGGTGCCGGGAATCGACCTGGGATTCCCGACGCCCAGGGCGTCTCCTGCGAAGGTTACGGCCATGAGGGCGCATGTACTGCCTCTCCCTCACGTGCGCCGCCTCCCTCTTTGCGAGCATCACTGCTTCGCTGAAGGAGGTGACGGCTAGCCATGCCGTTGCCGGCCTGAAGTACTAGTTTAACCAACTTAATAAGGTGAGGCCCATCGAAAGGCGTCAATATAATAATAAGACAAACAGCTATTATCAGCTATGTGGCTATTTATAGCTGTAGGCACCATGCTATAAGCTAAAAACACGATAGTCACTTTACATAGATGTAAGAGTGAAAACTAACGTAATTCGGTGCGGCTTATTAAAATACTAGCTGTGCCCGCGACTTCGTCTGCGCGTAATAGTTATTTTTTATTATTTATTTATATTATATAATATATTAATAACAATCAATAAAGTTTCTAAAATAAAAGTAGTTTAAGTTACTCCTTATTAGATCAGCTATCTGCCAGTGAAAGTCCCGTCAAAAACGGTCCAGCCATTTCAGAGATTAGCGGAGACAAACAGACAGACAAAAATTTAAAAAAAATGTTATTTTGGTATATGTACCGTATATATATTCATATGCATGTAGCAAAAGCGGTTATTTTAGTATTACAAACAGACACTCCAATTTTATTTATATGTATAGATATGTATAGATGTATAGATTATATGTATAGATGATAGTCTGTAGAATCATGAATACAACTCACTGCAACCTGACGCTATCCAGAAAATTGAAAATAACTGAAAAAAAAAATATCTGGCCACCAAAACGGATTCTACAGTTTAGTTAGATTCAAGAACTTGATCATTATGGCTACAAACAAAACTTTACCTAATTAAGTGCGCTAAGGACTTGTTATCCTAGTCTAGGCCTTAGGCAATAGATAAGACAGGACTTAACGAAATCCAAACTCTAAGTAAGCGATGAAGTTGGAACTTCCTTAACTTTTAGATCAGACCAGTCAATTCTAGGAGTATCGGGAAGTTGACACTGGTTGGTGAAAACAGTTTTATTCGAGTATTTCCTAACAGGACTTTTTAGTACTTATTTTAGTACCTACATCTTGTTTGGGGATAAAAGTAAGTGATGGATTCTTGGGTTTTGTAGTGTCTGGCAAGAGTAAATCTTGTATTTTATGCTCATTTTGTTGCTGAATTCCAAAGGGTTTTTATCTTGTTTTGGTAGTAAGAATTGAGTATCCATGATTCTTGTTCTTAGTTGTCAATTTCATTTGTTGCTAAATCTCATACAAATTATGATTCATAGATTTTTAATTTTAAACATTTTGATTTTAACCAACACCAGCAACAGTTATAATTAGAATGGACAGCAGTTCACTGGTACATAGAGTAGGGCTGGCTTCGATAGAAAAAGCTATGGTAATGAGTACAGATCTTGATCATCTATATTCATTACCATAGTTTTTTTTTTGTACCTATGTGTAACATTTAATTTATGCCTACAATTCACAAAAATCACCATCATCGTTTAAGATGAAAGGAGACCACTGATGGACATAGGCGGAAGAAGGTGTAAAGTTCACTAATCCTACATAGAAAACAGAGGATCCTACGGCTCCGACCTGACGGGCTATGTGCCTGGTGAGCCGACGATTGATGTTGGGAGTTGATGATGATGATGATGACGATGGGACTCGCTTTTCCGTACGTAGACTCCCATTGGGTCCGTTGTGCGTGGAGATTCTGGCTAACAAAGCCAGCCAGGTACGAGGATTTGTTCACGTTGAGAAGCCACGGCCTCGCATTCCAGGATGACGTGGGCGGCTGATTCCTCGGTGTCAAGGCACCCCTGCAAAGCGGGCTGTCTGTGGCGCCTGTTGAAAAGATGTTTGTTAAGGGGGTTGGGAATTTGTGCAGGTATATGCAATTTGCGCGGTAAACCCTGCTTACGCGATGCAAGATTTTGGGCGAAATCAGACTCATGCGTAGTTCACTACTTGCGTTGTGGATACCGCCACAGGCCACAGGTTTTGCGCTTCTCGTATCCAGCGTATTCCTGCGACCTTCACCAAGTCAGCGGTCTACCTTGTGGGAGCTATTCCAACGTCACGTCTTCCGGTCGCCACTCTAGAACCTTTCGGCCCCATCTGCCAACTGTTTAGCGAGCAATGTGCCCTGCCCACTGCCACCTTAGTTTATCAATTGTTTGGGCTATGTCGGTAGCCTTGGTTCTCCCATGGTTCTTTTCATTTCTGATTCCATTACGTAGAAACTCCAAGCAAAGCCTTCTCCATTGCCTTAGGGCGGGTGTATTTTCACATTACCTATATCCTTTTTAAATCAACGCTTTTATGAAACTTTTACGCCAGCTTTAACTCTCAACTTTTACTAGTTTTACCTTTCAGCACCTAATTATAAAATTGGGCACTAAAAGTTCTGCAACGTTACATAAAAAGTTGAATTTATGAAACGCTCCTACCAACTAGAATATTCTATAAAGCAAATCTAATTACAAAAGGTACATAACAGCCGAGACAGCTATTACAGAAGACATTTAAATAAAACCAGTATTGCACCTTTAGAGAAACCTTCATAAACTCGGATAATGGCAAAAATTATAAAAAAAGCGGCAAATGTGAATCAAACTCGCACACGACGGGTTCCGTACGACCGTACAATATTTAAGACTACAATTTTTACGAAATACTTTACTTACATACATAAAAGGGAGTCTGAAATTGGCACCGGTAACTGTAAAGTTGGGTGGAAATCGCTTGTCCTGGTATGGGCATGTGATACGGAGGAATGAGGAAGATGTCGTGAGGAAAGTTTTGAGTATGAATGTCGATGGCTGCATAAGAGTAGGGGAAGACCATAGAAACAATGGATGGCCTGTGTGAATGATGATATGGTTAAAAAGGGGTGGACTACCGATATGGCAACTAATAGAAAAAGAATTATGGAAAAAAAGACATGCGCCGACCACAAATAAATGGGGATAAGGTCAGGAGAAGGATGATCATGATTTTTAAATCTATACATTTTCTACATGTCTATACAGATAAATAAAATTGTAGTGTCTGTTTGTAATATTAAAATAACCACTTTTTACTAAATGCATATATATGGATGTAACACGGTACATGTACCAAAATAACATTTATTTTTTATTTTTGTCTGTCTGTCTGTCTGTTTGTTCCGGCTAATCTCTGAAACGGATGGACCGATTTTGACGGAGCTTTCACTGGCAGATAGCTGATGTAATAAGGAGTAACTTAGGCTACTTTTATTTTAGAAATTTTAGTAATTTTAATTAATAATATATATAATTTAAGTTATAATTAAATAAATAATTTAAAAAATACTATTCCGCGCGGACTAAGTCACGGCCACAGCTAGTACTTTAATAAAAAAAACACGTTTTTGTATATTTTAAACAAGTAAAAAATGTAAAGTACCCTTTTTACCTTTAATTTTTATACTTTTAACCTTATATTACCTTTAATTTTTTTCTTATAGCGGCCATAGTAGGTACTGTAAAGGTTGGTTGTTTACTGAATGCAACCTTATGTTCGAACCGGTAGGTAACGAAATGGCCTGACACATTCGAACTAACAAGAAGATCTGATGTGAGAATCAATCCTTCAAATAATTTAGACTAGATTAAGATTTGTTTCGGAAGTAAAAAGTTGATTAACAGGCGCGGAGCTGTGAAGGTCTAAAACGTGGAATAAACGATATTATTTATATTTATACGCATACATGCGTTTTATTTATTAAACCCCGGCAACAAGGACCCTTCATGTCCTACGGTATCTGTTACACACTCTGGAAATTCCAACGGCTAACTATTGCGGTTCATAAGATACAGCACTGTTACACACGAAAGGTTTTTTGGCACCCTTTAAGAACGGAACCCTAAAAAGGGGATCGTTTCAATGTAAATGATGCGACGGTACATCAGATTTTCGTCTAAAAAAGAGAGAAAACAAAAAAACGGGTGAATATTAGTGTTGTGCTAAATAACGCTGTATTATCTAAGGAACAATATAAACGTCGCGGGCAACGCAATAAGCGTTCGTTGCTTAATGGCGGCCTGTCCGTCATCTCCTGTGCCTCGCCTTTGTTGATATCGATATTTATATTTATCGGCCGACTGAAATACTGTTCACGTTGGTCTCGCAGGCTGTTTGAAGTTGAAACTCGAAGGGGGTAATAAAATGTAACGATGCTTTGAAAACGGTGAACCGGATGAGTTTGAGTTAATTCCGGTTTTCTATAGAGATGGGATAAGAACATCAGTCTTTATGTCATGTGAATCGATAAATGATTTTAGTTCCGTAAGTAAGTTTGTACAAGCAATTTTACACGACAGTTATATTTTTTAACTAATTGTCGTCGGCGTTTCCTATCCCACTGCTCTAAGAAGAAAGATGGAAACCAACGGAGAGGTTACAATCTCTTTTCTTGTGAGGATCATGTAAATTGGTGTCTGGAGTACTCTTTTAAGAAAATAACCACATAGTATAAAAATATTTTTGAAATCAATCCACAATTACTGGAGATATCGCGCACCAAAGGTACATTAAAAAAAAACATACAGACGAATTGGGAACTTCTTCCTTTTTGAAGAGCTACTGAGTAACTTCTTATTTTGCTTGAACATTGACATCTAGTTACCAGCAACTATTGAGACAAGGTAAACGTCATCTTACGTCAGATTTTTCTTCCTTCTAAAACATTTCTTCTAAAGTCTTCTGTGAGATGTTTAAAACCGTCCCGTTTGTCCCAGCTGTTGCAAGTCTAGAGGTATAATAAGCTGACATTATGTTTTTATTTCCCAGGTCACCATAGAAATGAATCCTATGTCTAATAAAAACTTGCGCTTATCTCCTGGGACACCACACTTAGTCTAGACTTATGAGAACTTTCTTCATAACTTACTAACATAGTGGCATTCTTGGAATCGGCCATCTTTCTTTTTTTTTCTCGGGTCTTGTTTATGATGGTTTTGACCAAGACTTAATAGAATATCATACACGTACTTTTGATAATAGTGTAATGTTTGGGTTATTTTTCTTTATTTATTAGCTTTTACCAGCGGATTCGCCCCCGTGGTGGTCGGAAATTATCCCACAGGATCGTACTACCGGGAAAAAAGTTAAGTGTCCTATGTGTTAATCCAGGTTATAAACAATCTGTCTGATATATTTCATCAAAATCCGTTCGGCCATTTTTGCGTAATTGAGTAACAAACATCCAAACATACAAACTTTCACATACCGTCAACAGCGGCATCTTTACTTTACCAAAGAGAAATGTTTTAAAATATCTCTCGATTACTAAAAAAAAATTCTTTCAAATAGTAGGTTATTCTACTTCTGTATCGCTTCAATATTAAATGGCGGCAACAGATTTTTAGTTATCGATAGAAATTTAAGTACAGTACTCGTGGGTAAAGTTGCAATGGAAAGCAAAGATGCCACAGTTAATCGTATATAATATTAAACACCGTGACATTTTAGTCGTCTTACAAAGGTGGTCCACTCAATGTATCCATCATAAAATACCTCTAGGCGCGATTAAAACATTGTTACCATTAATTAAGATAATAGGTACAAAGACAAATACATAATGCTTTAGAATTATGAAACACCCTCCCTGTTAATAATGTTTACGTATCAAACGGTAGAAGATATCTACCTACCTACCATTACATTCTATCATTAATTCCACCTCCATAAAAGGTGTTTCAAACTACGTGATGCGTCTTATATTTGAATTTTTTGAATAATGCAAATGTTGAAAAATATCATTTGTTTTTTTTTATAAATAATTAGTAGTCATTGGATACATGGAGTGGGCTGCCGTTGTAAGACGACTAAAATGTCACGGAGTATTATAGAAAGATTAAATCTCCAAGAGAGGCTACACAATTACATGCAAGTTCACAATAACAGGGACAAATATAAATGTGCGCTTTCGACTGTTGAAAACCACATCATTTACTTAACGCGTAGGTAGGTACAGTAAGTTTGACGAGGCGAAAATATTAAATAAATCAATAGCTGAAGCTTCTATCGATCACCAATTTGTTTCCTATACGTGGTGCTAGATGGCCGTTGGACCCGAAAACTTCTTGAGTGGCGACCGCGTACTGGAAGACCTAAAGTTGGAAGGCCTCCCACAAGGTGGACTGATGACCTTATGAGGGCTGTAGGAGTCCGCTGGATGCGGGAAGCACAGAACCGGTCAATGTGGCGGAGCTTGGGGGAGGTCAATGTCGAGCAGTGGATGTCTTTCGGCTGAAATGATGATGATGACGAAGTGTAACCCAGTAACTGGGTTGTAAACGTCAGATAGGCAGTCGCTCCGTGTAGAATACTGGTATTCAACTGCATCTGGTTAGACTCGAAGGTGTTGATGTTGAATAGTTAGGTAAGTAATTGGATTGCATCGTATTATAACCCACTAGCTTTTTGCCAGCGGCTTCGCCCCCGTGGTGTTCGGAAATTATCCCACAGGAACGTACTACCGGGAAAAAGTTAAGTGTCCTATGTGTTAATCCAGGTTACGAACTATCTGTGTGCCAAATTTAATCGAAATCTGTTCAGCCGTTTTTGCGCGACTGTGTAATAAACATACAAACATCTTCATAAACTTTCACATTTATAATATTACTAGCTTTTGCCCGCGGCTCCGGCCGCGTGGATGGCGGTTATCGCCTAAAAATGTAGCCCTTGTCCTTTTCCATATCCCAAGCTATTATATCTCTGCCAAATTTCTTGACGAGCGGTTCAGCGGTTTAGACGTGAAAGCGTAACATACAGACAGAGTTACTTTCGCATGTATAATATTAAGTTGGGATTTGTAGGATGGGATTGTAGAGCAGTAGTGGCTCAATAGTAACGAACCCGACTTATGAATTGCACGTGGGTTCAAACCCAGTCAGGCGGGGGTTACTTTGTATAAATTATTTCGTCGCGACTGCTCTTAAAACTGTGAAGAAGGAGTTTTTGGCGGGATCGCGTTGGAACATGTCGCACGAATTTTCATTTTCATGGAATTTAGTGAAATAGCGAATTAAATTGTATAATTTTGATAGTGAATTATTCAATTTAGTTACGTGTGAGTGCACAAGTGTAGTGAAAGTGAAAATAAGTGACTAACGTGGACTTTTCGTGTTCCCCCCAAAAACTCCTATTAGGTTATTGTAAAGTTACTACCGCTTTACAATAACTTTGACTTGACTGACTAAAGACGACTATGAATGTTTTGTAACTTCGTGCCCGATATCGGGCCATTTACTTGTTTTAAAAGAAAAATTACTTGACACTGGCTAAATGCACAAATCGTGTGAAGCCAAAATAAAAAAAAAAAAAAAAAAAACCTATGAAGGTAAACATCGCGAGGAAACCGTAGAAGAACCAAAGTTGAAACACTTGTGACATCTACCAACCCGCGCTGGGCATGCGTCCACCACGCCATACGGCTTACTCCCTCTCAAAAAACAGGAGGCCCGTGTCCCAGCTATGGGAACATCAGTATGAAAACTCGTACTTAAAATAAAAATAACGACACATTCACTAAATGAATGTCCATATTCCTATGAATGCCGAATGCCTGTTAGTTACTCAAATATTATAGTGGGCGTTTCCTTTAGCAATCAATTCGAATGGTTAATCAAAGAGCGCAGAGCAAATAATGTACTATTTGCACATGTGGCTTTTAATACACGGTTCCGATATATTAAACGTGCATCCAATTTTTGCTTCGTACAAAATAAATACAACGTGGAAACGATACTGTGATACGTGCCTGCTATTTTCCAAGTTATTTCTGCAAACGAATCGTTTTTTTTGTTTGTTTTGAAATAGTTATTTTATTACGAAGACCATATCAATTAAATTACAATATTCAAGGAATAACAGTTTTTTTTTTGATGTTCAATATTGAAATGAAATATTTGATTCTGTATGAAAAAGGTTGTTTTTAGACGTTTTTTTTTAAACAATGATATAGTGGATTTGTTTTTATTTTATGTTGTTCTTATATTCAAACAAAACTTACGCACACATTGGTTTGGCACAGTGGTATTTGTTCAAAGCCTGTTGTCGACGGTTTTAAAACGCTAGAAACAGGATAAGCTTCTTTGCAAACCTTTTTTGTCTTAAGATAGAAAATATCCCCAAAGGTATGTTTGGAACCGTGCACATCATCGAGTAGACAATAGTTTTATAGAATACTAGCTTTTACTAGCGGTTTCACCGCGTGGAGCGTGGAGGTCAGAAATTATGCTCCGAGAACGTGCTACTAGGACAACAAGTACACTATGTGTTAATCCAGGTGACCAACTATTTGTTTGCCAAATTTCATCCAAATCCGTTCAGTCGTTTTTGCGTGAAAGAGTAACAGAAATATCCATCTTTCCATCCTCACAAACTTTCACATTTATAATATTAGTATAATAGGATTAGTAGAATTTTAAAGATCATTATATGTAGATGATTGAGGTCATCATCATCATCATTTCCGCCAAAAGACGTCCACTGCTGGACATAGGTCTCCCCCAATCTCCGCCACTTCGACCGGTTCTGTGCTTCCCGCATCCAACGGACTCCTTGTGGCCCTCACAAGGTCATCGGTTCACCTTGTGGGAGGCCTTCCAATATTACATCTTCTGGAACGCGGTGGCCACTCCAGAACCTTTCGGCCCCATCGACCATCGGTTCTGCAAGCAATGTGCCCACTGCCATTTAAGTTTGGCAGTTCTTGAGGCTATGTCGGTTACATTGGTTCTCCTCCGGATCTCTTCATTACTGATTCGATCACGTAGGGAAACTTCGAGCATAGCCCTCTCATTGCCCTTTGGGTGACTTTATGACCTTCTTATGAGGCCCATTGTGAGCGGCCACGTTGTTGATGATGATTGAGGTAGGTTCCTACTTATATTTGCCGTTACCAAAAAAAAATTACGTAAAATTTATTTTTCAATGAAATAAAATATGTTTTTACTTGACTTCACATAGAAGTTCACAAAGAAGTTTATTCGAACATGGTCTCTGTCAAAATGAAAGCCTACTGTCCTAATGTTAGTGTGCACGCAATTACCTGATTCCTGATTTATCAATATTAAGGCCCGCTTGCACCACAAATCGCTAATAACATTTAGCGCTAATCGAATTCAAACGTCGTTTTGTTCATGTAAGCCGTTGGAAGTTGACAAGTGTCATTGATATTATATTTTTGGATTTTTCACCCGACTTCCGAAATTAATATTATTTTTTACTTCGTATTGTTTTTGCACGTCGGTTGATTTTTAAATCCAAAAATGTTTTATGTTTCCACGTTTTAGTTGTTGCCACAACTAAAAAGGCTTCCCTTAAAATGAACTGAAATTACGAAAACTACATCTAAATCGGTTCAGTAGTTTTGGAGAAAATAAATAAATTATGGTTTTTAAACGGTTGTTTTTGATCGTAGAATTTTTTTTACCAGACATTAACACACGTATTCCCTGTGCGTGACCCCAATAAAATAATAGTCTTTCTTTCTTAGCACTAAACGCAGTTAGTAATTTGTGATGCAAACCGGCCTAAATGGTCAAGTCATCTCAGGTTTGTGGTTTAGGCATGACATTAGACACAGAAGGTATTGGCAGGCTAATTTATAAGCTTACAATAGTAATATACTCCATTTGTGGCTGACATCTTGTATGTCAAAGGGAGCCACGGTCGGACCTAATATTATGTAATTTCCTTGCAGGTAGCATCTTAATTGCTATCTATGTAATCTTATGATTAGTTGGCTGGCTTTGAACGGATTGTTGGCTTAGAAGGGTGAGCAGAGATGTAGGTGCTGTGTACGGTTTATCTTGCTTGTGCTGTTGGATTTGCTAATTTTAATTTTTAACCGACGACAAAATGCAGGAGGTTCTCAAGGCACGTGTATATACATTTTTTTTTTGTATGTATTACCACGCACAACTTTTTACTGAGTATTCCGATGTTGAAAAAATCTTTTTTTTGGTCCCCTTTAAAATTGTAACAAAATTTACAACGGTGTTGAAAATAAAATCCCAAAATGGTTTTTAACAAAAAATTAAACCGACCGTGCCGGGGGGATCTTTCATTTTTCTTTTGAAACAACCTCTATCATAAATGTCAATGTTTTATTTATTTTTTGGAATACGATACTACCGAGGAATGTTTTATTTCTCTTTTAAAACAAACTCGCTCACATCTTTCCCTGAAATAAAAGACCAAATCCACCGAAACAATAAACAATCAAACTTTAACACTCGCCTAGTCAATTCCTGCCTAACTATTAGCCGTACAAACTCCAGTTTATTCCAATCGAACGCCACTAAGCTCACTCGTTCATAGTGACCTATCGTTAACTTTAATCCTCCGTTAGTCCAGCCGTTATGTCTTATTTGTAACACGTACCGCAGCTTTATTTTTCCATGCCTTGTACAAAGAATAAAAGTTTTCTAATAAAGGGCGCCGGCAATCGGTAAGTTTGTGTCGTTCCCTCTTATTGGCTACAGGTGACAATTGATGGCGATAGCTCTTTTTAACTGACTTCGTCGTGAAAGTTTTTTCTGAGCTAACAACACTTAACGAGAAAATGTTGCGTTATTATTATATCTTAGGGACGTTCTGTGGGGCGCAGGAGTACTGTTTGTAGGATTACGGTCAAGAAAGCGGTGTAACGAAGGAGATTTTTGCTTTCTGTTTCAAGTTTGGTTTACGCTTTAGAGCTCTTGACAGGAATAATGTTTAAAAATAAATAAGCATAGGACTTACGAGTGCAGGTCCTAGGTTCAAACCCTGACCGGTGCTTAACTTTTTGTAGATTATGTCATCACCCCTGCTCTCAAAACGGTGGAGGAAATCATCGTGAGGAAAACTGCATGTCCTAAAACCAAAAATGTCGTAAACTTGTGACATCTACGAACACGCACTGGATCTGAGTGGAAGATTACCAACCACCCCCTCTCACAGACGAGGCCTGTACCCCAGTAGTGAGACCTTTATATGCTTATGTAAGTCTTCAGCATAGATATCAGTAACTGGCCGCCTGAGTTGCTATTTCAAATTACGAACTCTTTTGTTTATCAAAGGTAATATTTGCCTACATCAAACGCTCGTGTCCGGCTTTATAAGTTGTGAAATGCATAAATTGGGGTAGGTATATGTGTTTATCGATTTTAGTCGATGTAATGAACTGCTGATTTTATGTACCTAAATACCTAGTACCCAACCATTTATCATTGGTGTTTTAGTATGGTGTCGGAAAACCGAGGAATCTTGATATCTATCTAGAAGCTTTTATAGTAGAAATAAACCGTTATTGAATGACGGAAGCCTTCTGTCAACCAGCTGGATTATAACAGTCAATATTAGATGTTTTATCTGCGATTCACCCGCAAGGGCTTTTATAAAAGGTATGTACGTTTTCATGCCCTCAGCACCACGTCTTTATCCCGGGTCGACGGCGCGTTGTGTTCCACGCGCGCCTCAAAGAGATGTCAGCAACAACTGATGGGGCCCGCAAGGGCTGATCCCGGCCAGGGGTGCGGGTTGTTCGAAAGAGATACCGCGGCCCCTGGCACACAGGCAACTGAGGGAACACGGGTGGGTTTTAGTCAGTAAAAGTCTGACACGCCCTCCTGCTCCACCCAGAGCGGGAGAAGTCATTTGAAGATTTCCCACCCTTAAATAAAACTATCTGCCTGTGTAAGTTCCGTCAAAATAAGTCTAGCCGTTTCCAAGATTAGCCTGAACAAACAGACAGACATAAATAAAAAAATGAGTTTTGTTACAACTGTTACAAGTACGTATTATATACTTATACTAGCTTTTGCCAGCGGCTTCGCCCGCGTGGAGTTCGGTGTATTATACATATAAACTTTCCTCTTGAATCACTCTATCTATTAAAAAAACCCGCATCAAAATCCGTTGCGTAGTTTTAAAGATTTAAGCATACATAGGGATATAGGGACAGAGAAAGCGACTTTGTTTTATACGATGTAATGATGATACTCGTATGCATTTAGCAAAGAGCTGTCATTTTCACTCACACACTTCTATTTCATTTATTTGTATGTATGTGTAGCGTATAGATATCTAGTGTTGTTCTCCCAGTCCTTTGATAGAAGCCTGATTCGTTCTGTCCGTCAGCCAACAGCTAACATGCTAAACTAACACAATAACTGACGTAAAATAATAGTCATATTAGTTAACCGCCTGAATACACGACATAAATCAAAACTATCCAATCCGCGCTCGTCATTTTATAAATGACAGCAATCTATTCCTGTTTTGATTCTAATAGTTCGGTAACATGTTGGGTAAAAACTAGAGATGGGCTGAATATTCGTTTTATGTTCCGTATTCGGCATATTCGGCAGGTTTACCGAACATTAGTGTTCGGCCGATTATTCAGCACAAATGCCTAAGATTCTACCGAATCATGATGTATTCAAAAAGTCTAGAAGCATATGAAGTAGCAGCAAGTGGGCCTTTGAAAATATCCAAATTTTTTTTTTGTTAACACAAGGGCAAAATGCATAACTAATTAGACCTGATAATGCAATAATAGTCTGGGCCGTCCGGGGGTGGCGGCGTCTTTGCCGGATAAGCATAGACGTTTTTTTGAGATGCACGATAAGGCGCGACATATCCTGTCGAATATTCACTTCGGTAAACTTTTAACCGAATATTCGTATTCGGTAAAACCAGCATTCGGCCCATCACTAGTAAAAACCTCAATATATAACGTTTTAGGGTTGTTGTCGTTAGTTAAAAGGGCGAGGTAATATATAAATTAATTTTTAACACTACGTTCACTGTAATTGGGGTTTTGCGTGTCTGTAATGCTTCACGCACAATTCGTACGCGCCTTTTTCGAGGGTTGAGGTACTACCTCGAGTGTTGTGAATTGGGACAAAACAAATGAATGTATCCTACTATATTACTGTCGGTGCCAATTAAAATTTTCGTTATTTGTTACCTGCTGTCGCGGAAAAATGCTTTATTACCTGTACAGTCACGTGAAAGTTCCACAATGCGTGATGTGAACCCCTTGGCGGTAATATGAACACAATGCTACATAAGTTACTTTCAACTTTTGTTAACACAAATTTGGGTCACTGCGATTTTAATTATTTACCTATATTCTGCTGCAATAAAACCCATTGTTCACTTTCAGAAGTGTTACCCTACTATTATTTTAACTGTGAAAGTTTGAATATTTGGATTTTTGTTACTCAATTACCCAAACAGAGCCAAATGGATTTGGATGAAATTTGGCACAAAGTCGGTAACGACCGCGACGAGTTATTAGGTCGTAGGTTTGAAAGACCGACAGGCGCTTAAGTTTGTGTAAATTATTTCGTCAACATTGCTCACACAAAGGGGAAGGAAAACATCGTGAGGACACTGGGATGCTCTTGTCTTGGAACCAAAAATTCGAGGAAACGTGACATCTACCAACCCGCACCGGGCCCGCGTGGTGTATTACGGCCCACTACCACACAGCGAGGAGGCCAGTGTCTCAGCAGTAGGGCCATTATAGGCTGAAAATATGTGTAGGTATGTTTTGTAGTTATATACACCGTGACATTTTAGTCGTCTTACAAAGGTGGTCCACTAAATATATCCGACGTAAAATACCAATAGGCGCAATTAAAAAAATTGTTACAATTAATTAAGATATTAGATACAAATAATAAATAATGCTTTAGAATTATGAAACATCCTTTTATTAATGTTTATGTATCAAAGGGTAGAAGATACCGATACCATTACGTTCCATCATTCATTCCATCTCCATATCAGGGTGTTTCAAGATACTTCATGCGTCTTAGTGAAAGATATTTTAAATACATGAAGCGGGCTGCCGTTGTAAGACGACTAAAATGTCACGGTGTATAGTATAGCCTGGATTAACAGATAGGATATTTTTTTATCCCGGTAATAATCTTCGACGTCAATGCGGGCGAAGCCGCAGGCAAAACCTAGTCTACAAATAAAAAGTTAATTTCCTTTTGGAAACATGATATAGCAGGAATAAATCTTATCACTGTCAATGATAAGGTTGGTCAAAGAGCATGGAAACTGAAAGACGTTACCGATCAGACGCACGGTACCGTTGTGGTTCGGAAGCTACTTAGCGGCAAGACATCCGGCAATTCGAACTAGGACCGGCGCGGACGGCGCATTTCCGGCTGCCGGAATGGCTTAATCCCCCGTGTTTTAACTACAAAGATTGCAAACGATAAAATGGATTGTTCGTTTTATCGGTTGAACGATATTACTAGCCTTATAAAGCCACAATGGTTATTAAAATAGGTATTTAATAAAGGACTGAAACTTAGCCTGCCTGAGCAGGAGGGCTTCAAATCCAGGGTCGGGCAGTGTTATTGGGTTTTTTCATCTGGAATTTCTTAATAGCAGTCCGGAGTTTGATTTGTACCTGGTTGACGGCAATGGGCTCGCCCCCTATTACATGGGACTGGCGAAGTGTGGGTGTACAGTCACGAGCACTAATATGTATACACGTTGCCAAATTCGGAAGGGATTTCCTCTTAAATAACGATTACAACTTTCAGATAACCTAGGCATTTCATTATAGTGTCGGCTTTCAAATATTATTTTCATAACAACATAAAGTTACAATCAGTACAAGAGGAGAAAATCGCTTTTAAACGTTGGTAAGTGTGTACATATTAGTGCTCGTGACTACAGGTATACTATAGGTATACCTGTACACGTATAGGTATACGTGTACTATAGGTATAATTCTGCCTAATCTTTTGGGGTATACTGGCGTTATGGTAGGTTCTGTTATAAAACTTAGTTAAAATAAATTCATGAATTGCTGAAATAAACCTGTTGTTTTAATCCTTAAAACAAAAGGAATCTGGCTACATCTACGGTACAAACAATCTTGAAAGAAAAAAAATGCTCGTCACGCTTCAACCCCACTTTCTCACCGTTCGGGGGCGTTCGAGAAGTCTTCCGGCAATTGTGACTAAAACCGGCACGGAAGCTTGCCGGGTCAAGACGACTTAATCTCTCCCTGATTAAGTACACTGGTGGAAAGTAGACTCAGTATAAATATTTCGTAAGACTTGCTTATTCGTTGACTTCTTTTTTTTTCATAACGGAATCTATGATAGTTTGTTTATTGTACTTCTTTTGTAGGTATGTTTCGTCACCATCATCCATCATCTACCTAGCCTTTTTAACCGACTTCAAAAAGAAGGAAGTTATCAATTCGACATCTTTATATCTATATATATATATTTTTTATGTATGTTCGGGCATAACTCCGTCATATATAGACGGATTTGCAAATTCTTTTTTCGAAGCGGGTTTATTCCGAAATAGTCCCATTTAAATTTCATATAAATTTGTCGATGAGTTTCGGAGACAAACAACGAAACTCTCAAAAAATGACAGCAAATCAATCGCGATTGCTGCTATCGCATAAATATGCACTGTTTTGACCCTAAAGATGTTGAAATTTCGAATTGATGTGTGGTAGGTAGTAAAACTAAAAAATAAAAAATAAAAAACTTACAAAAAAAACCGATTTCCGAAAAAAATTAAATATACCTATATCCAAAGTTACCGACTTCTGAAATTAAAGTTATTTTTCACTTTGTAGTGTTTTTCCGGTAGTCGGTTTTTTTTTTGTAAAATGTTTTTCCAACCATGTTGTAGTCAGCTTTCAGTCTGACCAGGTGCATCTAAATTCCTGTTGTACAATTTGTTTTATGATACCGGTCTAAATACATAATACCCAACTACCTAGAAATACCTAGTTTTTGTTTAATATTTCCATTAATAAAATATTTTAGTTAAAATGCACTCTTTGTAAAAAAACGTAAAAAATAATCAATGAAAATACTTTCAGAATTAAAATAAATGGAAATAAAAACAGTGAAATTTTTCATCCAATCTTCGCAGTAAAGGGCAGAGAAACAAAATATTTCAAATCCTTAACAATGAAGAAGGTAGTCTCACACGTGCGAGTGTTGCCATTCCTTTACTTCACTAACTACACAGACTACCCGCCAAGTTTAATTTTTTTTATGTGACAACTTCCTCAAAACTTTGCTCAGTAGGAAAATTGTGTTGACGTATCCATAATACGCTTTGCTGAAATCATATATTTTGTTAAGGAACCCTTGTTTTACTAATTTAAATTGTTTAGAAAACTTGGGTGGTTGGGGGACGTAGGTGTAACTGAGTTGCGTCATTCATTCTTGGGGGAATTTGGGAAAAAATATGGCATTTGTCTGCTTTCCTCCCACTTAACTTGCGTATGGTTATTGTTCTTCGTCATCAGGGTATTTTAATAATATAAAAATACCCTGGTGTCGAAGCTTCAAAAATAGACTATCTATTTTTGAAGTTTGTTTACGTCTCCTATTTGTGTCCTGCCAGATACTACGTCAGTCAAAATGGTTTCGTAATGGAGGTAAATAAGTTTCTTCAACTTGCCCACACATTAAAAGGAATTTCTGGATTATAAATAAATGATAATAAAATAAAATTCATTTATTGCAGGCAAGTTTTTACATATACACCCATAGTAGGTATTAGAAAATTTAATTAAATTTGAAATATATATTAAATTAAATTGTTATTTTATCAATATCAGGTAGGTTTAACTTAGGTTTAAATTCAAACAGTCAAAAAAATAAAATAAAATACTTAATGGTATGGTGCGAAATACAGTAGTCACAATGCTGTTTTTACACTTAATCAGTCTCAGGTGAAATGATGCTTTAAGCCTACGCAATACAGCATAAAAAACGTCGACCCTGCTTTCGGCAAACATACCAGACGCCATACACCACCAGGGTAGATTACGCATGGGCCGGAACGCGTTGTTGTATTGTACACGGAGAGTACTGTACGTACTCTTCGTGTACTTGTACCAGAGTTGGCCGGTGTAGAACGCCTGGCAGTATGCCTTAAACAGGGTCACTTTAGCCAGTCTCGAACAATATGCAAATCGTCTGGCGAGCATATTACTTTTACAAGCAATGCTTCGCCTTAGCCTTTCAAGATCCAGATAATCACTTAAGTCATCGGTAACAATGTAACCTAGATATTTAAAGTTGTTTACAATTTTGAGAGGAGACTCACACACGTCCATAGACAATACATGTTCTGGCCCTGCAACATATTTAAAAATCAATATTTCCGAGTTATTTACATAATATGTCAGACTATGAGCGGCGGCATAGAGCTCGCAGATCGCAATAAGTTTCTTCAATCCGCCAGCAGAGGGGCTGAGCAGAACCATATCGTCATCGTAGCTAAGGTTGTTAAGGCATTCGCCTCCTACGTGGCATCCGACTGTGGTTCGGCTCAGCTCCCCCAGTAGCTCATTAATATTTAAATTAAAAAGCACCGTAGAAGTCATTATAAACGTTTGCCTAAACAAGACACAAGTAAGGGCGAATTTCACTGAACGCGATCAGGACATAAGCCTCGTTTATTTACCAGTGTCATTATTTTTAGTTTCATTGGTGAAATTCACACTAAGAAGTACTAATTTCGAGATACAATTTTTTACAAATATGGTATGAATATACCTTTTTCATCGTCGAAAGTTGATCATCTAACAACGCGTTTTTATTTAGTTATTAATATTAAAGTTAATTTATTTCTGAAAATGGAAACGAATTAAAATGACAGACACATTTAGTTTGAATAGGCCAAGTACTTCCCCAGTCTTTGTCGCGTAAAACAAAGACTGAACTTAGACTTAAAACGCCATTGTCCTATTCACACGTGCCGAAATACGAAATCAACTTAGTATTTCCCTTTATGAAGAGAACATTATGCCAACAGTGTAGAAATTCGACAAACACAACCTACATAGGAGACTTCTTTCTACCAATAAATTTTCATAACTTTTAAAGACGCGGCTACATCCTCAATCTCACTAGCACTTAACAATTAAAGCATGCAAGTCGCATGCAGATAGATCGATTTGTGTAGCCCGGCCTTACGATGAAGTTAAAAAAGATTGGAGACACCTCTCTTCAGAAGCTGCAATCGGTATGGAGCACAGGTCTCATGTAACATATGGGTGTAAAGAAATCTTAGGAAACATTCCCCTAATGACGTTGTTGAGATTCAAAGGGCGCAGACTGATATATTGTTTTATTAAACAAATAAATTAGTCTTCAAAAAAAGTGTACTTAAGAGATGTAAATTCATAGACAGCATGTTATGTATAAAAATATTTAAATTAAACGACTTTAATTTCAGCTGTTACAGTGACAGATTGAAAGTATATTTTACCCTAATTTCTTTAGTAAAAAAAACATAGAAATTGTTTTTCAATGGAAATCTAGACCTTTTTTTTAATTTAGGGAGGTATTTGTATGAAAAAATATATAAAATACTCGTCTAAAAATAAAGTGGAAACATATCAAAATAAATAAAACCGAATACTACTATAGCCGTACTTACCCACATAAAAAAAATATGGATTTTTCACCTTAAAATGTTAAAATATAGGCATATTTTCAATATGAATATTAAATTCTCAGAAACTTTAATTTGAGTATTTTCAGTTCGAAATTACAGTCTATGCATACCTACGCTATATTAAATTACACATCAAAAATGCCGTTGATCATAATGGAGCTTTTGATATTTCGGAGAAGGCTTGTGGTGGTGTCATGACTGCGTTTTAAAATAAATAAATCTGTAAAATTAAAATGTTTGCCTATAAATAAATAAAGTCATTGTGTGCCTAGAATTTTGCCCAACTACATAATATGTTGGGGTCGCCTTTCAGTGTAACGAGAAGCAGCTGAATACCAGTATTTTACATATAGACAACCCAGTTATTGGGTAATTCGATTACCCCTTGGTAAGACTGGGTGTCAGACTTTTGGGCTTCGGACTGTCAAAGGGCAACGAATGACAGCCAGTACCATCGGCTTTATGTGCTGTCCGAGACTTGGAGGGATCTTGGTATGTAGAGATGGTCACCCATCCACGGACCGTCCGCGGCAAGCGTATCTTTACCTGATCTACCGATCAGTGCGGTGTGAATTATATTTTTGGAAATAGATTCCTTTTATTTGAGTTTGTTTCGTATAGGCAAAAAGACAATCTATTCATCGAAACGGCGGAATGGAATTTCACCTAACATCAAAAAGTAGGCGGTTGTAACTGTGTTTTACGCAGCTTGTGTTCTGAGCTAGATGGTGCACGAAACAAACTTTATGTATCATGGGTATCGCAAAATGGTCACAATCAAATGCCTGAATAAGCCTTTCACTTGAACAATTCCTGGGGAATATATCTGCGGTCACCAATTCCGGTGTGGTTTCTGTGGGTGGTACCTAATCTTCCATCTTGGCCTGTATCTATTGAATTGACCGAGTTCAATGCAGACATAGGTATGCTGTTTTGTATTGGCGATCTGACCGTACGTGATTATTATTAGTGGATAGTCAAACTTTTAAAGTTAATAATAGGGACCTACTTATAACGAAGAAAAAATATTTTGTTGCAAAAAAAAATACTATCCTGGTCTGTAAAAGTACATTATTTTTGTATTTAAAACGGTTGCAGGAATAGATAAGATATTTGTAGCAAAAATATGACTCATCTTACGTTATTTCTGCCAATTAAGTAAACATTACCCCCTTATTCATAAACGATGATTAAAGTTGAATGATGTTTAAACGTAAAAATACAAAATACAAATACAAAATAGTTTATTTGTGACAAATATAAAATAAAATAAAATTACAATACATTTAAACGTGTTTGGAGCCTCCTTTTGAGCAACAATGCCTGTATTAGAAAGCTCCGCTCTTTCACATCATTATCGTACACTTGTATTAACTTGAGCTAATATAGCGTACCTTAAGGGGAAATATGCAATGTAAGTACATTTTTCAGTATTTAAGCTATAAAATGTATGGTTGAACAGACGCTAATCATCATTTAATTTTAATCATCGTTTATGGATAAGGGGGACTATCTCTAACCACGCCTATGTTTAACAAAATAAATGAATGATTGATTGATTGATTGATTGATACTGCATTTTAGGCTCTGACGCTATTATTAACCTATAGTATTTTCATTTGATTTTGTTTGAGTATCTCTCGGAATATTAATTTATCGATACCATACGAGTACCTATGTCCAACAAATCCATACAGAGAAATAGGCCTTTTACAAAATTGGTTTTGAGTAATTCGGGAAAAGAATCAATCTGTTCTGTCAGATAAATATGATTGTTTTTTTATTTCCTTTGGATGGTTCCGTAGTAATATTCTCAATCATTGTTTAAACAAGGATTGTTTATTTTTTTTTTAATTTGGGGCTGTTTTCGCTCTGCATTTTTATCATTGTAGTTCGAAGTCAAGAATATTTTTTTAGTAGTACCGTGTACATATTTTTTTTGTGCAAGATAAACATTCTTTCTTTCCAAGTGGTGTAAATGACTGGTAGGGCTCGATTTTTAACTTGAAAATTTGTTGTAACAACATTCCCCAACGCACTAAACGGTTTATCTATGGTGTAACCAAGTTATGGTCCACGCGCTTAGCTTTTTTTTTTTCAGTTTTTATTCGTAGATGAACAAGCATAAAAAACGAAAATTAAAATACGTAAACGCATCTAGTGGATGAAAGTTATTTATCCAGAGTTAATGGCCTACAAAGGTTCGGATTAGACCAGGTTAAGGGAGATTTTTATTAATTAGTAGGACCAATTGTTGAAATGGGCCAATTCAATTTTTACCATACAAAACATTACAATAAGTCCCAAAAGTTATTTCTGGTTATATTCTTAAATAGAGGAAGTCTGAATGATACACAGTTGAGTGGAAATCGGTTGTCATGGTAAAGGCATGTGATCCAGAGAAAAATGTCGTGAGTAAATGTAGATGAATATGAGAGTAGGGGAAGACCAAAGAAATGATGGATGGACTCTGTGAAAGATGATATGGCTAGAAAGGTAGTGACTACAGAAATGACGACTAATAGAGAAGTAGGCGCAGCATGTCGTTTTCTTCCATAGATGATGACGATGAGTGTTCATTTTGGACCCGGAGTTAAGACAGAAGTTTCAGACATTTGTATATTTTACCGGCCAAACCCAATTTCAGGCCAAACTAGTTTGTTCTAGGCTAAACAGACTTATCCTACGCGTGATATGTCGCAGCCAACTAGCTTATTTAACCGTTTCGTTAACAGCCTTTGAAAGTGGCCCTCGCCGGCCGCTGCCGCGGAACCGCTCGCTTCGCTCGCTCGGCTCGCGCGCTTTTGGTCACAGTTCTAACCTAACCTACCCCATTTAATCCGGGTGCCCCGGTTTAATAAACCAGTTTGGCCTGAAATTGGCCGGTAACATATACATAATATTCTATGCTCAACGACAGTCGCCTGCGTCCATACTCGCCTGAGTCTCTCCAAAGTCGATACAAGATGGAAAACAAATCAATTATATAAACTCCAAGAAAATGCAAAAGCAAACCTAACGCAATAACACTCAAACAAGCACACCGGGAATTAAAATGAAAAAAATCAGATTACTAGTTACCTTTGCTTAACTTTTTTAAAGGAATATCCGATCAAACGTCGATGCAAACTAATTCCGAAGAGCAAATTCGAAACTCGCTTAAAAGGAAAAAGTAGATTTTCTCCTATCCGCATTGGACTAGTAAATTGGTTAGCTATTACACTGTCGATTTGGCGTGATGTCGTTTATCTCTCAAAGAGTACACTCAAACCGTTGAAAACTTCATATCGTTCAGTTAGTCTCCTACTACGAAATTTCCCCAAATGTCAATTACTGATTAAGGTAGTTTTATTGGTCCTGCTTCGCACGGTATTTACGACTTGGCGTACCATCTATATCCTGATTATTCTGTAGTTTAATAATAAAACATTTAAAAAACACGTAATACTACGTGCTTTATGAAACGCATATTATACATTGTATAGTATTTCCTAAATAAATGATCTAAAACACGATGAAAATCGCATCAAATTAAGCGTAGCGTAGACGAACAACGCGGCCACACGAAAACCGATGTTAATTTATAATATGTGTATACTTAATGAATAGCGATTCTAGTAATAATGACAATAGAGCCATTCCCATTTTGTGTTAATCCCTGACATACAACGTAATTAAAACTTCATGTTCATACCTATTCGTACTAAACCACAGCTGACCAAAACGCTTTACATTATTTAAGTGTCAAAAAGTTAAAGTAGATTTTCTTTAAACCATTGTACTGAACAACTAAGCTCACTGATAGCAAAAGATATTTGTTTACCAAAAGTTAAATTACCACCTCCACTTATTCAAACTTGGTGCGTACTGCATCTGAGATTCAAATAAAATTAATTCTCCGAAACTGTTGTGACAGCTGAGACGAGCATTCTGTTTCCATAACTATGTAAACATGAAAGTTGATTAGTTTACTTACTAACGTTTGGAATTAATTTTCAGGACCCGCTATTATCCTGAACTGCGCTGAAGACCGTAGAAAGTTTTATAGACTAGTGTAAATACAAATAAAGTGGTTAAAGTATACGTGTGGGTTCGGACCTGGCGTCTTCCTGTGCGAGCGGCAGACGGTCGCATTGAGTGAAATGGTCAAGGTAATGCCGAAAATATAATAATATATGAATTATTCACCGCTCTCAATTTACGCCACGCTAACCCTTTCGTGTGTTCTTTGTACATACATTTCTAAATCACTCACTCACTGGCCGCAAAACAAAATCAAATATACGTTTTAGGTGCGTAGAATGTATGTATTTTTGTTTAGAATTTCAAATTGTGTGTCGCACTTTTTCACTCATTTTTTAAGCTGGCTTTCCACATCTTAGCGTAGCGTTAGACGCGAGTGTTTTGTGTTGTTTGGGACTAACATAACGTACCTAATATAATTTGGGTGGTGTAGTGGTCAGTCAGTAGCAAGTTGATGCTTTGAAACAAGGATAAATAGAAAATATTTTTCTTAGCTAACACGCAGTCGTACATAGTTCAGTAACTAAAACACTTATACATACAATCAGTATACATATAGGGGCCTGTCCCTGCTTCGCACGGTATATACAACTTAACTATTTAACTCCTTTATTATGTGTGAGCAGAAATTTTCCGTCGAATACAAAAAAAGAACAGCTGTATCGAAAAAAAAAATGCAATACCTACGCGGTCAAAATGTATAGCACAGCTGATTTTTTCTCTAAATGATAGTGAAAACTGTATTAAAATCTGTTCCTTGCTTTAGAAGAAGTAAGCGAAGAAAGAGACAGTCGAAAACAAAGACTTGACACTATTTAGTTAGAGATTATTTCTTATACTTTTCAGTAGACCGGAACTTAATCTAAGTCATATTCAGAAAATAAATCTGATACCTACAACAATATTGCATATAATCAAAAAGCTTTTGATTTACAATTTGTCACTCATTGTACCTGTTTGTGACTTCACATTGAATTTGAACGCAACACACTTTCCAATTACGCTGCACTTTTCAAATATCTGTTCACTTATTGACACACAACTACAGCATTCTCCGTGCGCTGGCGCTACGCTAAACACTGTGTGTAGTCAGGTTTCTCGATGTTTAACATTTCACATAACACATTGTGTGCTGCCTAGTTTTGTACTAGTTTCAGTAAATATTTCAATTCTCTGATTGTTCTGCCCCGGTATTTGCTAACTGTAGAGATGTAGCTGTTTCATTTTTCCCTTTTGTTACCTCGTTGTCGAATGTGGAATGTTATTTCAAGGCACTAATTAACTCTATGTTTAACTATTATGTGTTGTTTTAATACTAAATGTTTTCTGTGTCGTGATCGTTTTGTTTAAATACTGAAGTAACGCAACTGAAACATTCAAGCTTTTCAAATAAGCGGAGGTCCGGGAAACTTGAAAAAATATAATTGAATGAAAACGTATTTTTTTTGGTTAGCTTTGTTAATTTTCGTTTTGTTTAATATAGTAATTAAATATAATTCGACTCTGAAATGACTATGACGGAGTATTTTTGACATTTGCATTGTTACAATTACCGCGAATTTTAATAATTGTTAAATAACATCGAAATGTTTTGATCAATATTAAATGTTTGGGAGGTTCGGGGTCTAGGGGTGGGGGGGTCCGGGGTCGTATGTAAAGTATATTTTCATATTACATGCACATTTATGGCGAGTACCGTTATCCGGTCGTATATTAATTCTACACTATGTAAAAGCTCATTATAAATGGGGTTGGTGGACATGTGGTTTGTTTTGTGTCTTATTTAAATCCGCTGTGTTTGACAGGTTTAATTTAATGCGGTCGGAAAATAATTTTAGTCGCAGTGTAAGTTTTATTAATATTAGCTTTTTGGTTGATTATGCGGCTGTAATGCGAGTCAAATTAGGTCAGCATAATGGACGGTTTGTGCAACGTGTAATTGGCATATTTTCGATTTCGAGGAATAGATAACTGTTAATAGCAATAATTGATAACATGCTACTAACCCATGATAAATACTCATACAATAAAGCGAACGTATTTCTAATTAAAGTGGAACCGTCCTCATACATACATACATACATAAACTCACGCGTTTTCCCCATGTGGGTAGGCAGAAACCACAGAACGCCACCTGCAACCTTACATACTCCTTTTGTCTCGTTTAGGTTCATATATCAGTGGCCCTAGTGTGAGTTTTATTTAACCATCTCGTTTAAACGCTTCGAGCGCGTTCGGCGCTCCGATAGGTCCGTCGCCAATTCTGGGCCAATCAGAGCGCCAAACGCGCTCGATGCGTTTGATCGAGATGGTTAAATGAAACTCACACTAAGGCCTGTGGTCATACACGCACGCCGGTTGCGAGTATTACGAACCTGCCCTTTCTAAAGAACATCTCCAATAAGGTCAGAAACTGTTTACCGTGTTCCTGTGCACTGGAGAAGTTATCTGTATACATATTTGCTTTGCAAGTTCTACTAGAAAAATATTTTTTAATCTGTTTTATTGGTATTGATAGGTAATGATTTAAGTAATTCAATGGTAAGCATAAGTCAAAACTCTCAATTTTTGACTTAGCTCCCTTTAGATCCAGGTGTTCGATATGTCCTCCTAGGGATAATTTGTCCCCCTTCCGGCGTATCCATTCACATCTGTCTTGTAAATACATACCGTCCTCATAATATGTGAAAATCCTTACAATTTATTTATAAAATGAATAAACAACCCTTAATCATTATCGACTCATTCCCAAGAACGTCCTACACTTCAACAAAAAACATAACAATATTTATCCTTGCATTGCTACACGGCAACACGGCAACTCCACTCAAACAAAAGATTTATATTCAAAAGTAACACATCATTGGCTGTTAGGATTTTTTTCCACTGGCACGGCTCCTTCCCCCTCTTCCACCTCGTATCACTTCTCGCAAACGCGTTCTTTATCCAATTATCCGAAGATAAATCTCACCTGCGACTGCAAAGGAAATAACGTAGGAAAACGTTGTGTTAGGGAAAAGTTATATTTTCACAAATCCAAGCTTTTTTCTCAACGCTCGACTTACAGCGGCTACGTCACGTCCCTTTTGTTACTGCTTTTGTTTTGAATTTAATTATCAGTACGTGTTCATCTTTCAGATATGCAGTCGGGAATTTAATTGTATACAGAAAGTGTTTTGTAAAGATATCGTTATATTGTATAATTTATCTCAATTCATAATTTATTGGTGAATAGCTTTTGCCCGCGGTTTCAGCCACGTGGATGTCGGAAAATATCCCCGGGATTAAAATTATGTGTCAGCCCCTTTTTTGGCAATACCGGCAATATTGCAATATTTTTTGTCCGGAATATACAACGTGACAAACAGACAAAAAATCTAAAAACCATATTTTCGGCATCAGACTCGTTTCCACACCTCACAGTAATTCCTATTTCATTACTTCGTAAATATTTTATTATAAGTAGGTCATAGCCATATATAGCCGTATATAGACCAAACCGTGTATAAACCACGCGAACCACAGATTAAAAGGTTCCACGAAAGTGCAGGTTATTCTTTTTCGGGAATACTCGTCTCGCAAAAACCCATTTCAATGTTGCCACAGATTTTCCTGTACGACCTAGATTTAATCTGAACCCTTAAACCGTTACTAGGTCAAAGCTTTACACGGACGTCAATACTGCGAATCGGTTTTCATAAAACAAAATACTCTCTCAAAATAGAAACAAACCATCTTGAAAGAATTCAGGGACGAGCGAATCAATATTAGACTGTAAACAGTATAAGGAAATGCAAGATAATATATAAATAACGACTTTGCTAATTACCTATTTATCAGGAAAGCAATACCTTTCGGCGTCTTTTGTTTATGAGTGGATCGTTTTTCATCGACAATTTTGACGACAATCTTTAATCATTTCGACCCTATCAAATGTTGTTTGTAACACTTGGTTATTTGTATCCCTGCTTAGGATTGGCGATACCTGGTTTTTGGAAAAATGACTTTAAAGTAGACGCACTAAGGTGAAATCTAATTTTCTTACGATTTTTGCTATTTGCTGGCCAGTGTCAGATTGTATGTTGAAGCAAATATGATTCGTGACTGTACCACGTACGTATTCACCTCATCATCGCCATCGTTTGCCTTGCCTTTTCCCGTCTTTGTTAGGGTCGGCTTCCAGTCTAACCGGATACAGCTGAATACCAGTATTTTACATGGAGCGACTGCCTATCTGACCTCCACAACACAGTTAGTAGTATACCCCTTGGTAAGACTTATTGTCAGACTTTCGGGCTTCTGACGACCCGAAACGATGATCGTATGTATGTACAAACTTACAATCATTAAAAAAATCTTTTTTTTTTCAGACTTATCATGTCTTTTTAAGTCAGTGGGTTTAAACGAACTTAATTATAATATAATCAATAAAACCCGTATTGATGATTATAATTAGAGAGGAGATAGCTAACACAATATTAACTGGAAGCCTGTCCAATATCAATTTCATTCAAAATCATTTAATGTTGCAGTCCATTGTTATTTCAACGTTCATTTCAGTACAAACTGTCTACAAACTCTGACGTATTTGTCTGTTAATTCCAAACCATATCACTTTCCCTGACAAGACTGTAATGTCTCAGAAAATCCACAGTATTATCGAAAACCATATTCGGTGATGCGAACCGAACCGATTAAATTTCATATGCTTCCGCGATTCGGCAAATTAGATCGGCACTCGAAACGGTCAAAAGTCGACACCGGGCCCTTCACGATGATATGACGCTATCCGTCCTCTTTACAATCACGAGGAAATTTTTAAAGTAAGCCAGACGAGTAATCGGTTTGTACGCGTTGGTTCAGTACTTGAACATGGTATTAAGATTGACAGTATTTACACAAGTAAACGATTCTTTAATTTCGATTTGGTTGTTTACGTTTAAATAATTTGAGTTGTGGCTATCAAAGTTTATTTTCACTCTCCACTTTTTCTGTTACACCTTTTGATTCTATAACGACGTAAACCGCGAAAAATAATCACATTCCCTCGAATTTCACAAACTTCGAAACACGCTTTTATTTTTAAATTGACTCCCCCAATTCACTCACAGGCTGCATTGGATATAATATCGTTACATTTGTTGTGTTTGGGAGGACCACAGGGCGCAACCGACAGGTAAATATTGGGCCAAGATTAATAGGGTTCCGGCACAGTGCCCGCGGTACCCAGAAAACGGGAAGGAGATTTTCTCCCTTTCGCGGATCGGAAGCAGATCCCATTTCCTCCGACTACATCAAAGTGAGATAGCAATCGGTTTTTTATTCGAATCAGCAATATTTTGAACGACGTCAACTAGTTAGTGGCTTGTGGCCTGATCGGGTTCCTCCGATAGGTAAATACTCAGTCGTCTCGACCCTCCGGGACTCAATTTGCATCGAGTCTTATTGGGGAAAACGTTTATGTTTATTACCTGACTACCCGGGATTACTTTCTACACTAGCGCTTATGCACAGATTTTGTAGGTTCGCGGCAATTAGGTGCCGTAAGTCTTGTAGACGGGTGAGTGGCGGGATTTGTAGTGTGTTGTTCATTTGGCTTTGTCAATTAGTAACCTGTTTTTATTGGGTAGGGCTCTTCTAACAATAAATTGACGCATATTGATGTATATAATTTATGGCAACCAAAAATTCGAAGACATGTGACATCTACCAATCTGCACGGGCCCGCGTGGTGGAGTCCTCTCCTCGTAGAAGAGAGGAAGCCAGTGTCCCAGCAGTGGGAACATTCATCATAGCATCATCCCATGTCTTCCCGTGGGTGTCTTAGAAGGCGACTAAGGGACTTACCAGAGAATGGGCAGCAGCGTTCTCTATGCATTTTACCACCATACTGCGATCGCCAACCCGCCTGCCAAGCGTGGCGATTATGGCAAACCCCCCCATTTTTTTAGGGGAGGCGTATGTCCAGCAGTGGATGTTTATCGGTTGAAATGATGATTATATTATGACAAGTTAGGGTTAGTTACAGGCTCTAATTATTTAATTAAATGCAATACCTAAGTGGCCTTTAAAGACATAAGAAAAGGAAGGAAAATTAAAAATCACGTATTTTTTTAAAGCTCAACTCAAAATAATCAAATGTTTTATTAACCTGACATTTACCACAAATTCTTTTAACACATTACACTTGTAAAAGAATTACGCTTTTTTGGCCAACACATGTTGGTAATTGGTGGAGTTGATTGCTGCCCTCAATCGGGTGCCAACAAGTAAATTCAATTGACTTTTAATGACGAATTTTTTTGAATGTCATTAAGAGATTTGTCGTCGTCGCGTTTCGTGTTGATCAAAAGCATTGTTTAATCAACAGCCGGTGTGGATATTGTATACATGAACTGTAATAAAATGGCTAAGGTAAGGTAAGGTAGGTACTTCATTACTTATTGCAGATATTGCCTAATGTTTTGGGTGATAAATGCACTCAAATCAAAAACTATTGGTCGGATACGACAACATAGTTCTTTTTGGTTAGGTACATCATCGCTGAATAAGCTTTTTGGATATGGGAAAATAATTGGCATTATTAAGAGAAGTTAGAGAAACAAACAAATCGCAAATGAGCAGCTAATCCGATATAAACAAAAACCTGTCCAAATCCCGTTAACGAAAACAAACACCAAAAAAAAAATCCAATGAGATTAAAATATTCCAAACTACCATCTCACCTGGTAAATTATCCGCCAATACCCCTGGGCTTGGTGTAAAGTTTACATTTAACAGCGGCGCTACGCATGCGCGGGGTTCGTCTCGGGTGACTAAGTGATGTATGGGCCCGGGGTGCCGCGCTATGCGCCGGAGCGGAACCACTCGCACGGCCCGCAGGATCCATTTGGATCCATCCTTTTGCCCTCAAACTCGAGGAGGAAGGCCGTCATTTTTATCAGGTAAGGAAAGGGTTAACTGACTATATTAAAACTACGGTATTCCTTTTCAACTAGCGACCCGCCTTTGCTTCGTACGGTTTTTACGACTTGGCAAATCATCGAAATTCCTTCATTATACACACATACCTACATAAAGCAACACCTTCTTTCCATGGGAGAAACTACAGAACGCCACCTGCCACATATCTATACGTAGGTACTCTTTTTGCCTCATTTACGTATGTTAGGTTAAGTGGATTATTACACATTTCCACTTTCTGAAATAAATCCCTTAAATAACGTCGAAAATTCGTCGCAGTGCACAGACACAAGGACACAAAAGTGTCTTGAATTTCCACTTTTATCCTAAATCCGCGTAGGTAACGGTTTACCATTTTTCTCAAGTAAGGAAAGCGTTAGTACTGTCTATATTAAAATTAGAATAATTTTTAAATTTCTTCTAGCTTTTTCAAAGACTGTCCTTCCTACTTAGCAGTGTTGGGTCTTCTGCATCTAATCATCCCGTTGCTTCTAGATATTATTAGAATCTGTGTAGGTATTCTCACCCTGAATTGAACTTGGGAGCTAGAGACGTATCAAGGATAACCTTGCTTGTTGTGTAGGGAAATAGAAAAAGGTGACATCGTCTCGATAAGAATTATTTATTATTTTTACCTGGACTATTTTTGGCCAAAAAATCAGCATCGGCATACAACTTGGCAATGCTGCCAGGCTTTGAGAACTTTTCCTATTGACAGGTATGCGGAAGAATGTTTTGATGCTCTATGATTGTTTGGGAATTTCAACAACTCGACACGAGAGGTCGCCTAATTTTTTATATACCTACATCATATTATTAGTTTAAGACTGTAAGATATTGTAAATGTTATATATTTAAAAATAAAAAAAATAAAAAATGTTCAATTCTGAGTGAGTAGGCTCAACTATTTAATTGTGTAGTTCTATCAAAGGTTATAAAATCATAAGTTTCTACAACGGTCTTGACTTCTACCAAAATCCTTGGTTGTACTACAACCATTGATGATAAAATTTGCATAGTCGTTAGACATTAATGTAACAGCTGTTTACATCATTTTGCTCTAGTTGTAAAGCTCGGAATACACTTGGCGAACAGGGTAAGTTTAGAGGACTTAACGAATCCACACTAAGTTACAAAAACAGTTTGATAGAACTTATTTTTAACCGATTTCAAAAAAAGAGGAGGTTCGCAATTCGGCTATTTTTTAAATGTTTTTACTTAGGTACAAACATTTTACGACGGAAGTTCTTAGGAGCTCCGTCATTTATAAACCTATTTGAAGAATGATTTTGTTTGAAATGACGTACTTCAAGTAAAGGTCAAGTTCTGATTAGTGGCTTTTGAGTTAGCTTCAATAATACGTATTTTTTCGGCTCATTTTATGTTGATGACGTTATAATTACCTCCTATCACAGTTATTTACCTACTTAGCGAATTTGTGTAGGGTAGATACCACAACGAAAAAGTGAAAAACAATAAGTTTATTTAAAAAAAAAAACAACCGACTTTCTAAAAACCACTACGAAGTGAAAAATAACTTTAATTTCGTAAGTCGGTGGCAAAAGAACGAAAATGCAAAACCAAAGACACTGACTTCCGAAATTGTGTGAATTATGTGTTTTTTGTTAAAGTTGGTTGTTTGACTGTTGTCTAGAAGAGATATACATACTTATCTCTTCTAGACAACAGTAAAACAACCAACTAAGCTAAAATACATTTTAAGTATTATGCCCGGTTGTCAAACTAGATATGACTGAAATAAATATTTTACATAATTATAACATTTCATCACGCTTATTTTTCTCGAGGGGTTAAACAGAGGAGTAAATAGTACACACAAATTTCGAGAGTTGTGTTAAGTCCCGTTGACGGGACAACCCCATTGACATAAACATAAAGATCATCTCTACGACTACGTCACATCTTCAACTCTTATAAAAAAGATGTTTCTTATTTTATAATAATAAATATAATATAAAATAGGAGCATGTTTTAAATTATACTTTCCCATTACTTTATAAAACCGTAAAGTATAAAGTATTAGTAAATATAATTTTAAAAATCTCTCTTATTTTATAAGATATTTCATATTATAAAATAAGAGAGAGTTTTAAATTATATTTACCAAGCAAAACCATTACTTTACAAAACCGTAAAGTAATGGTTAAATATCTGGACTGCGTTCTAGATATTCTTAAGTAGTTATTAGTCGCGGTGGTGGGAGGGAACTGCGGTTGTATTTAATAAATGGGCTATACAGAAGATATTTATGCTCTTCGTACTCAACCATGACTTATAAACATATATACTTAACATAATTTCACACTCGCAAACACCGTTTTACACTTTTTCCCCAACTTTGCACGTACCTACGTCCCTATTGTTGCATAATAAGATCATCTTTACCTTGGGTGTCTCCACTACTTTAAGGCTCCCGTAGACAGGCGTGACGCGACGACGCGACGCGATTCTGGTAAAACAATTTCCATGAAGTTTTCATAGAAATTGTTCTACTAGAGCAGGGATGGCGACCCAATGGCATGCGTGCCTTGGGTGGCAGGCCACAAAATAATTTGGGCACGGCAGCCTATAGGTATCACAGTAACAAACATAGAAATCTGAGTCTGATAAGTTCATCTTCTTGAGCCTGAGTCGTTACTTTCAGAAATCGTACCCATGTCACATGATTCCAGTTCAGCTTGCATTTTGCTAAGAGTTAATATACTTATGAAGGACCTAATACCAGACACCAGAAGCTGCACGAATTTGTTCTTTCATATAAACAAGCTGGTGTGATGTTGATTACTGTATTAGGTAGGTACAAGTCTACTTCTGTTTACAAATAAAGACTACCAATTATTGTGGAACTATTTAGTTTTTTCTAGTAGTAAATAAGTCAAAATTGTTTGTTGGCACGTCAATGTAATTGTTTCGGCTTTTCTTCTCAGGGAACAGTCAGCTAGGAAATGCCGGCGCCATCTAGTTTTAAAAAATATTGACCAACAAAATATTGAAGTGTAAAAGTGTCTTTTAAGATCTACTTACTTACATAAATAAACATTTCATTACATTTGACATTTCATTTCATTTCATTTCAATGCCAAATTAAATATTTTTTTGGAAAAAGTGTCTCGCAGGGGTTAAGAAGTTTGCCATCCCTGTACTAGAGTTTTGTAGCGCTGTCACGTCGTGTCTATCTGTGGGAGCCTTTATGCGAAAGTTAAGTATAAAAAGAATGCTTCTTTTGGTCTAGTGGTCGCAGGCGTTATAACTATCTATGATGTTTTTGAGTCGATTCCCAGGTCGGGCAAAAAGTTAGTTATTAGATTAATCCATCAGAAGTTCTCAGTAGCAACCCGGAGTTTAGATTTGTGGCCGGTTGATGGCATATAATGGCATGGATAGGCTCACCCCTCATTATTTTTTTAATTTTATATGGGAAAATTACAGCTAACATAAACAGTGTTATTAAACAATATGAAATTGAAGGCCCTTCACAAGTCTCCACTAATACTGGCGAGATTCCACCACTTTATGCAAAAAATAAGTATTTACAATAAAGAACAGTTCACAGAAAACGATTCATAATGTTTACTTTACCTAAAGACCACTGATTTAATTCCCTCAATAAACAAGTTTAATTAAAAGGTTAACCAGATTTTAACTGATGGTCTTAATGCGAAATTAAATTACTCCTCAGAAGATCCCAAAATTAGTTTGACCTAGACAATGGTGGAGTGAGGGCGAATGTTCAAATATTTGTAGATTTAGTCAGGCGCTCGTAAACCAGAGATATTGCCTTAGTATTGTCTCAAAGAGATTAGTTTCCTTACGTTTCTGTGTTGCTGGTAATGTTCGGAATCTGCCCTTTATGATCTGTCCGGGATATATTGCTTTGATAGTTTTTTTGTTGTAGTTCAATTCTTTCAATAAAAACAGTAGAAAAATTAGCTTGCTCGCAAAATGATTATAAATGATTACGCAATATTCACATTTATTTGTTGTTTGTCACAGGCGAAAAGACAGTTCTTATAATTAGCATTATTGTATCACTATAACATATCTACCCAAATAAAACCTTAAAGTTAAAAACAGACAAGTAAGTATATTATTATCAAATGACATATCGGGTGCTTTTTTCCTTTTTATGTCTTCATTTTTTTATGACTCTCAAGATATGCAAGTCTGGAACAAAATATCTTCCACGTATTTTGTGTGGGGCGTTGATAGCTAAGCCACAGTATTTTACTTCTGCAGTTATCTTCGTGTCTTTTTTTTAAGCTATACCTAAATGATTCCTAATAAACTCTTATTATTGTAATATCGAAGTGACGAGCAGCCCGCCATATTATGTGTTCACACTGTCAGTACAACAAGGGGCTTCAATAATACGAAAGCAAATACACCGAGCTAATTAGCTAATTAGCCAACACTGCAGTTTGCGCCACATTTCTAAAGCTCAAACTCCTAATTCTATGATGGCCAGTAATTAATTTAGTACACAGAGATGACATGTAATCTAATGTTACATTATGAGAGCTCGTGGCTAAATAATTACTAGTTGATTTAATATATATGCTTGTTTTGCCGCTCCGTGAATAGATTTTTTTTTGGGTGGGAAATCATCAAATAACTTTGGGTGGAGCGGGATGCCGTGTCAAAATTTTACTGACTAAAACCCACCCGTGTTCCTTCAGTTGCCTGTGTGCCAGGGGCTACGGTATCTCTTTCGGACAACCCGCATCCCTGGCAGGCAGCGGTCCTTGCGGAGCCCACCAGTTGGTGCTGACATCTCATGGAGGCGCGCGTGGAACACAACGCGCCGTCGACCCGGGCTTGGTCCTTACCAGACAGCGAGTTACGCATTACTCGCCGTCCACTAGCCCGCGCCTAAGTTGGCCGGGAATCAGCCTGGAATTCCCGACGCCCAGGGCGTCTCCTGCGGTGACTAGGGCCGTGAGGGCGCATATATTGCCTCTCCCGCACGTGCGCCGCCTCCCTCTTCGCGAGCATTAGGTACTGCTTCGCAGAAGGAGATGACGGCTACCCATGCACTCTCGCTCCAAACCGTGACCTGGACCAGGGCCGGACGCGAGAGATCGCCGCTGCTGACTGCCTCCACAAAGACACAGCGGTACTCCGCCCATGCCAGGCAGACCTCCACCGTATGCTCCACCGTGTCCTCAGAGCGATCTACGCGTCCGTGAATGGGTGACAATCCATTACGTATCGAAATTCTCCGTGTCTCGGGAAACACGTTAAAACGCTGTTCCCGGCTCTCATTTGTAGATCTTTGACAGTCGTTACTGGTAGTCAGAAGCCCGATAGTCTATCAACCAAGCCTTACCTACTACCAAGCCTTTACTACCTTAGCAAGGGGTATGGTATTACCCAGTGACTGGGTTGTGGAGTCTAAATACGCAGACGCTCCATGTAAAATAGTAGTATTCAGCTGCATAACATAGTTTGGAAAAGGCTAGATAGATAATGATGATGATTTTTCTTGGTTTTATGACAAAGTGACGGGCACGGATCCGTGTGGTGCCGAACTTAAAAGAATAGCACCATTTCTTCCCGTGGGTGTCGTAGAAGGCTACTAAGGGACTTACTAGAGAATGGGCAGTAGCGTTCTCTATGCATTTGACCACCATACTGCGATCGCCAACCCGCCTGTCAAGCGTCGCGATTATGACAAATGATCCCCTTTTGGGGGAGGCTTATGTCCAGCAGTGGACGTCTTTCAGCTGTTATGATGATGATGATGACGGGCAGGAGGATAAACCTACAATGAATCCTTTTCTCGGCTAGGCAGACGATGAGATGACATGTAACCGCCGCTGGTCACAATTATATTTGTCATAATCCTTACTTACGCTGCTACTTCGTCAGCCACCCGCATCGTTATACAAGTTCGCGTTGATTAAAGATATCAGTTTCGTGAACCTTTCATTAGGAATGGCACAAAGGCGAACGCAATTACATCTTGGGTGACATCTGGTGGTCTTATCGCGAAAGGGCTGCATCTTAAGTTGCCGAATTGGACGGTGAAGTCTTAGTACAGACGGGAGATAGGCATCTGAGATGTGTATTTATGTCTGTACCTGTCTTTGGTGAAGTTAAATTAAATGTTGAATTTATTTTGTAAGTGTGAAATGAGGTCTCTGAGACTGTTAAACTCTTTGACATTATTCTTTGAAAGTGACTCTAGCATATGCCTGTTTTGAATCAAGTTTTCACACGTCTATTTTTAAATTTAGATTCATAATCACACCTCCGTTCCGTGTGGTGCCGGACGTAAAAGAATAGCACCATCCTGTTTCTTCCCGTGGGTCTCGTAGAAGGCGACTAAGAGACTTACTAGAGAATGGGCAGCAGCGTTCCCTACCCCATTTACCACCATACTGCGATCGCCAACCCGCCTGCCAAGCGTGGCGATTATGGTAAAACCACCCCTTTTGGGGTAGGCTTATGTCCAGCAGTGGACGTCTTTCGGCTGGCATGATGAATCAAACTGGGTAAAGTGCGAAGTACTTCACAAAACGTCGAGATTCCTTAATGATTTAATATGGCATATAGACATTTGCACACCTATCATTAGAATCCATGACATTCTTAAAATTCACCACTGTCGGTTTTATCACCAGCGAGTTAAATACAAACAAGGTTTCCTTACATAAATGTAAACCTTCTCGGATCAATTCTCTAAATGATGGTGAAAACCGCATCAAAATCCATAGCGAAGTCAAGAACATTGCGGTCACACAAACAGACAGGAAGAGTGTTTTTTTTTTTATACGCACTTAAGAAGTAATGCTTCAACCCGTTTCTAGGGTACAACCCTTAGTTACATTATAAGAACTCATTTTTTTTTCTAGCATTGTATAATATTTAGACTATAAATATTCACGTAATATAAAAAAAGTCTTTAAATAATAATATGTTCATGTACAAGTATATAAAAAAAGAAAAACTCATGAACTAAGTAATTTTAAATACTGCTTAACTTAAAATCTCAGCGGGCTTGTCCTGTTTAAACGTATTTTCTAATTTGACCTTTCTTTATTTTACAAGAAAGCGTACCAAACGAGAAAATTAAATACCTTTTTATATCCAACGGCCTGCTTGCACCACTAATCATTTAATACATTTAACGTTAACTTTTTAAATCACTCGGTCTCTGTCATCTATAAAGGATTGTTGGATTGAATATATACAGGGTAAATTTTTAATCAATGCGCAAACTGTAACCATGAATTCAGGATATCATTCTAGCGTAGAAATGTTTTGTCGGTTATACAAAAAAAACAGCTGTTTCATAGAAAAGTGCAATACCTACCTACGCGGTCAAAATGTACGGAACAACTGATTTTTTTTTTTTGTATAACCGACGAAAACTTTCTACGCTGAATTCATGGTTACAGTTTGCGCACTGGTTTAAAAATTATCCTGTATATTATATATTGAACGGTAAAAAGAATCTACTTAAGTTTGATTATTAAATAAGGAAAGGTAAGATAAAGCTAGCCACTTGATACTTAAGCTAAGGTTTCCAAGAAAAGCGGCGGATGCTACATAACCTACATACAAAACATAAAAGTTTTAAATTCGTTTAACGTTAAATATATTCAGCGATTTGTGGTGCAAGTGAGCCAAAGTGTCAGTTTCACAAATAAACTGAACGCGATCAGCACATCCAAACTGCGTTCAGGAGCTGTCAGTGTCAATATTCCACAACAATGATGACACTGACAACTCTTGAACTCATTTTAGATGTGCTGATAGGATTCAGTTTAATTGGTGAAATCTGCCCGTTGTCTCCTGTGGCTAGCCAATACTTCTAATTGTCATAAGATTGAACTAAATCGCATTATGAATAATCATATTATTTACTTTTACCTATGTATATTAAGCATATTATGATAGGGGATCATTGTTACATGCGTAATCACAATTATTGAGCAAATAAGAATTCTGATCCTAAGCTAACATTGGTGAATGTGGAGCAAATATATGATTTTGAGTCCTAAGCTCAATCCTAACCTAACAATCTTATGTTGATCTTTGACCACATGTGCCTACTTATATCTTTAGAAAAGAGTAGTATATGCATAATAGCATGTCTCTATCTATCTATACATATTATGAAATAAAGTCGCTCTTCGTGTCTCTGTGTGTGAATATGTGGTCGTTTAGATGTAGTTTAGCTTTGTTGAAAATTCAGAATTATTAAGACCAGCTTAAACATTTTTTTAAATAAATTTTAGCGTTGTTTTTTGTCTTAGTTTTCTCTAAGGGCAGATTTTACAAAAGTTTATAATCTCTATGGGCTGATTTTTCAATAGTCAGATAACTTTTATCCGAGGTATAAATATGTCGGTTTGACAGCTTTTGTATAGAAAATATGCCAAACTGTCGGATTTATTCTTCATATAAAGGTTATTTGACTATTGAAAAATCAGCGCTAAGTCTATTTAGAATATTTTATATCTGTTGAATAAAATTGATGTCTGGCAGTTCTAGTACACAAACAAAAATTCAACAATATTTGAATTTTTGACAGTTTAAGACTTATTTATTCTAGGTCTAAAAGTTTCCTGGAATTCACCCAAAACCGTATAAACCGTTATGTATTCGTTGAACAGTCAAATTTTATTTTTACAATTTTTAAAACTGGATATCAAAATAACAGTAGTTGGTATGTTAACGGGAAACGCAAAATATTTTTTCCAACATAAATATTATATAATATTCATTACATAGATGGACCAATGAATTATTTTTAATTTCAATAGAATAGTATTCCAACAAAATGTTTTTTTATAATTATTGAAAAGGAAGCTAAAATATTTTTTGACCTATTGTTGAATCAGTGTGAACTTGGATCCTATTGTGCTTTTGTGTTGCAGGATATAAAAAAAAAGTTTGTTCGTGGAATATCAGGTTCTGTAAAATTAATTATTTAAGAAATTTCCTACCAACTTTCCATTCTATTTTTATTAAATGGCACGCAAAGTCGATATGTCGACTATTCTGCCAATGTCTAAAGTGAACTGGAAAAGTAAGTGCGCTTGACAAGTACAAGAAAAAAGAAAAAAAAAGTGAAGACACAAGCAAAACTATACGATTGATACAGTTGAATACAATAAAGATCTAGATGAGTTAAACTTAAATGTTGCCCATCCTATAGTCAAATTATAACTGTCATTCTTCGACAGTTGTCATAAAACTACTATGACCCCGTCAATTCACGTAGTGTGTCAATTTGATAAATAATTAATTTTCCTTACTGAATTAAATAATCTTTAAAATCAAAACATATTTTATTTAACACATACGTTCAAAATAGTAATATATCATTAGTTTTTTGAAATTGGCATAGCTTATTAGAGAAGAATTAGTTACGCTCGAAGTGCTCTACAAACTCAAAATTATCATGCTTCTACAAGATCTTTTAAGCTACATTTGTGGACGAAATTCTGTTAAGAGTTTGCTCAGTACATTTAATTTAGAGGGTGATCAAATAAATTCGTTGTTCTAAGGATTCGGGCATACAAGACTTTATTAATTTAACTTTCATTTCTTCCGCAAAAATATTAATTAATCTGTATAATTACATTCAAATAATGTTTTTATTGTACTAATTAAGTATTCTCAAGAGAATTTCCTTAACAATTATATTAGTAAAACCACGTATTACTTACGAAATAACTCAAAGCGTTTCGACGCTCACTCATTGAAATTACCCGTAGCTGACGTCAAGATTCAAAACGATAATTTGTACAAAATCAAATTCTGTCTCAAAGCATCGTCTGTTTTGCATTACGTGAAGACAAAGCCTTAATCTTTCCCCCGGAGCGGGATCTCTTGTTTAAATGTTGGTACAAAAGCCCCGTTGTTAGCTCTTGCCACATCGCAGTGTGTGCTACGCCGAATATTGACGGCGACTCTTTGCAAAGATAAAGATTTGTTTTTTCTTATAAAGATACTTGTGTGTATGTATCGTCACGGATTTCTATTCTAAAATTGTGAGCGAAGTGGCGGAGCCCTGCAGTGGTGGTAAAAGTGTTGTTTTTTTTTGTAAATGTTAAGGGATTTGACGGCAGTCGCTTCGACTAAAACAGAGGGGCAATTCTCGTAATTTTAAGAAACGTTCACAGTCTGATCTCAGTCTCAATCTGTCAATAATACCTCGAGTTCCCATACATTTTTGATAAGTTTTTGACATTTCGTTGTCGCCGAGATGACACTGCAACTAGATTTTGAACGTTTTTAATTACGAGAATTGGCCTTCTGGTGTCATGTTTGGGAATAGATCAGATGGCCAATTCTCGTAATTAAAAACGTAAAAATCTACTTACAGTGTCATTTCGGTGACATTCAACAATATCTCTTACAATTAAGCCGAATTTAACGTTTAGGCTACAGAGCGTGCAAAATAAATATACATAAATGCATGCACTCGATAAACATAACCCTCCTGGCGCAGTCGACCAAAAAATCGTTGGCAATTTTCTATAATGTTCTTGTATTACTATTTGTGCTCTAAAATCAAAATACGTTCCGATGAGTTTACATAACGAAATAATTTTGCATTGCATGTTAAAATTGTTAACAGCGGAAACCACAAAACAGGTTCAACGGAATATGCTCATCGTATTACTAAAATTTTATAACAAATGCAGCATTTGATGGATGTTATTGTGGAATGTGTGTTCCTGTATTTATTTAAAACTTTGTTCATTATAATAGACAAAGTTTGGTTAAGCATGCCATGGTTTGGTATTTGGTCAAATATCTCAATTAAAACGAGCTTTAATTTAGACAGAACAGTATTTCATTAGCTCATCAGCTGCATCTGGTTAGACTGGAAGCCGACCCCAACAGAGTTGGAAAACGGGTAGACAATGATGGTGATTTAGACAGAACAGTCTACGAAGAAAAACGTCAGTCGGCTCTCGAACTCTGCACAAAGACATTTTGCACCGTGCATATGTAATAGAAGTGAAACTTCTTAAAAAATACAGAATAAAGGAGATTTACTGTGAGAGAGATAGAGAGAGAGTTACATTTTTCTTCTCTGTCATGTAACGAAATGTGTCTAATCGTGACGCCGCCTTTAAATTTCACTCTCAATTCTCGTCTAATTATTATTATCGAATGGCTGCCTAAGAAGTATCACTTCAAAAAACAAATATGTTCCAGGTAAGTATTTTCTTAATAAATGGTGTTAACTTTGTGTGTGTTTTTGGCTTCCTAGTATGTATGTGTTGTTATTAATTATATTTTTAGCACTTTATATTTATGACTAAAACTAATCATTGTATGTCTTCTTGGTGTGTACTTTGTTTTATGTGTGTATTTGTTTTGATCAGTGGGTGTGTGTCCCGGATTTTATTAACGAATTATTTATTATAATACTCTATATGGATGAAGGGACGGTCTGTGCATTTGATAAAAAGTACGCCTGACCGAATAAAACTGCGTGACCAACGGAAGGGGGTTAGGGTCACCTACCCGCTTGCCTAGCCCAGTAATTAACGTCTTACAAGGCAATACAATTACCTCTCCTGTCTTCCATAGATTAAAAAAATAAATGGATGCACCTGCGGTTCCGCTTGCTTACTGGAAACCTACAAAAACGAAAAAATATCCGCATCTAACCAGTATTACAAAATTTCGTATATTTGAATGTTAAGATGTTTGTACGGATTTAGATGAAATTGGGCACACATATATTATAGTGTATGACCTAGATTAACACATAGGATACTTCATAACCCGGCAGTACATTCTGGTGGGATAAGTTCCGACCTCCACGCGGCCGAAGCGGTGGCCAAAAGCTAGTTTATAATATTAGAGAGGAAAATCGAACGAAAAATAGTTATTATTATTTTTTGGTAAAGCTGTTGGGTACATAAAAAAAACATCCTGTACCTGCCATTATACTTTTGTGTTTACAATTTTGTGGTTATATTTCCAACTAATTTGCGCTTTTGATCTAGCGTTTTTAAACTTTGTTTTACATTTGTTGCAGGTAAGCAGGAGTTCGTATTTGTTGGGGTAATGGATGTGGCTATTTAAATATTGCCTACTATCAACAGTGCAAATATTGCACCGTATCAGGACGGGAAACTTTATGTAAGTTGCGTCGAGAGTTGAGCGTTTAAATTGGACCTGAACGCTGTTTCAGGGATGTTTATTTGTACATATTTTACTGATGCAGGTGTTTAACGAAGTATAAGGGTGTAAAGACTCCTGCAGACTAGAAAAAATTCTACGAAAAGTTAGTGGAAAATGTTCTACAAGTGTCGCGTCGCGCCTGTTTGAAGAAACCTTAAAGCTAGGGTTTGCTAGGAAAGTGCTTCCGTAATACTGTAATGGCCGTCATGAAAATCTATATACAGGGTTAAATGAAATTAGCTGACAGTACTTTACCCGCGTGTTGGGTATGGATACAACAAAAAAATGGCTCCAGAAAAACAAAACTTTTTCGTCATTCGATGGGCGAAGGTCAATTGCCCGTAATCGATCAACTGTTTCTGTAATTTTTCGTGGAACTTCTTAGATATTTTTTACGAATTTCCTAAAACCAAAACATAAGAGTCGTTTGTATGCCTTAATGTACATGTCAGTGTCATTTAAAGTTCTAAACAAAGTTGGAATGATAAAAAAAACATTTCATTCGTTTTCGATATTGATTACAAACGTGGGTAAAATGTTGCCAGCTAATTTAATTTGACCCTCTATTTATACATAAAAGTCTCTAGAACAGCCGTTTTTGTGTGACCGTTGTCCGATTTCTTAGGAAGCCCACGCAAACTGCAGGTACCGTGAATTTGTCTCATAATTGTAGGTTTATACCTACAAAAATGAGACAAATTCACGGTACCTGCTGTACGGAGAAGATAAACTTGCAAGCTTACAACAGAAGTATCTACTTCTGATAAAAGTTTGCAAGTTTATCTTCTTCTTCCTTCCCTGGTCTCATTATTTGGAGTCGCGTCCCTTCACTCTTCTACGCCAAGTAAATTTTCTCTGTTCTGACAGATTTAGTGCAATTTGTAGCACATGATCTTCACTGCGTCTTTTAATGTGTCCTTACTACTCGTATCTTGGGCGGTTTTAATTTAATCCGACTATAAAGCTATCTCGTATGTATTCATTGTGAACTTTGTCTTTCTTTCATTGGTATGGGCCTTTTGTACGTTGTTTTCGGGTGACCACTAAAAATTAGCGCAGTGCTGTGGGTCCCATAGCACAGCATCATGCTTAGTGGAAGCCTTCTTGTCACAGTCACGGCGTGCAGCTGCCGACTAATTATGATCTTTATGCCTATATGTTTTTTTAATGTTATGTCATCTTTTTCTTTATGCACGTGTTTCTGTGACAAATAAATCTATTTTTCTTTCTTTCTTGATGTCCAACAATAATGCCGGACGCTTGCATGTTTATCCGTATCTATTAAATGCTAGACAAGCAGCAATATTCCTAATTAAATATTTCCCGCACCAATTAATTATTCTTTGAAAATTAGCCCGCTAAATACACCGTACGCTTCCCGATGCGTACGGCACACGGCACGTACGATAAATAATTAACCAATTTTAGTTTTCGCTAAATCGGCTTTTTAGAAAACTCATTTGACTGGCAAATTGTTATACGTGTCCAAGCTAAATGAATATTCAGGGGTAATGTTGGGCGGTAGCCACTGTACTACCTGGTCGCCATGTTTTTTTTAGGAAGCCTGAAAGCAAACAATTACGTTGATTACGTAGCTTTTAAACTATCGTGGAAAGAGGTAGTCCAGTAAATATGTACCTACCAATCTGTGTTATTCTTTAAAAGTGTTTTGTAAAAAAATATTTGTTTCACGGTTCGATTTCCGGGTTGGACAGAGTTATAGGGTTTTTCATCTCGTATTTCTCAGTACCAGCCCGGAGTCTGAATATGCGCCCGATTGATAGCCAAAGGCTCGCTCCCTACTACGTGGGACTTAAACGTAACTGGCGAAATGTGGGTTTGCCTAACTTCCCCAAAGGAATACAGGCGTGATGTTATGTTATTTTATATTTCTTTGATTCGTTTAGAAGCTGAGTTGTATGAATGCTTTATTGAGTACAAACACAAAGTGCCTCATGCGTTGAATAAAATATGACAACACTTTATGGAAGCTAATTTAAAGCGCCCAAATTTTTATAGAGTACCTATCTAATCATTCCGTTTGTTGCTGGTTCCGTTTGTTGCCGGACGTAAAGAATAGCAACATCCCATTTCTTCCCGTGGGTGTCGTAGAAGGCGACTAAGGGATTTACTGGTGAATGGGCAGCAGCGTTCTCTATGCATTTTACCACCATACTGCGATCGCCAACCACCTCTTTTTCGGGGAGGCCTCGTCCAACAGTGGACGTCTATCGGCTGAAATAATGACCTATCTAATACTGAATTCCAGAATTGAGACTTTGTCAAGCTCTAGCATTACCTAATGTGATTCCTTCAATGTAGGTAGCCGTTGCAAATAAATTTTGAATTTCGTGGACTTTCATTTTTCATGTAGTTGAGCAGAATATCACTACACAAGAAGTCAACATTTGATAAATGATTTCATTTCTGTAAGTAAATTTGTACAAACACTTTCACACGTCAATCATATTTTTAAAACTAGATGAGGTCGGCGTTTCCTATCCGACTACCCTGAGAAGAAAGGCCGAAAAAAACTCAGAGGTCACAGTCTCTTTTAAAGTCCAGACATAATCTTGGTCAGATCATGTGATAACACTAGTTTTTCCTTCTCATTCACTTAACAAATAAATTAACCGTGCAATAGAGTCGACCGCGAATCGTAAAACGTAAAGCGAGTCGTACAGGGACGGTCAACCTTATGAGGGGTGCGGAAGCCTTTAGATGCAAGCCGGGCTGCAACGTAGCTGGAAGCTTACGTCAACTGTGTACGACTTCCGGCCAGGGCGACGAATTATTCAAACGTTGGAAATCACATCGTTTTCGAGTATTGTTTGAAATTACAGATGCTTTTATGGAGACAAGAATGCTAGCTAGCTAATATTGGTTTGGGCAATTATTTGATAGCTCATCAATGTTTAAAGCATTACTGAGAATACCTAGTCATCCCAAATGTGTTCGTCACCTTAAGGGCTTTTTTGCCTGCAGCATCTATTGCGACGTAATGTCAAATCCCAGAATGACATTCAGCGTACATTCAACCATCTTTTTTACATGTCAGACCGAATTCAAAATGTGCCACTGACAGACTGACGAAAATAATTGATTAATACGTCATAAAATGGCCGAGACATCAAAAAGGGTAAAGGTTGATCTCAACTCGACATTAGTCAGAGATGTGCATTTTGTGTATTTTGATATTTGTAATCAAGTAAATAAAGATATAAAAGAGCTAACTATACGTAAGGCTTCTCTGGTCCAGGCCATGGTATGGAGCGAGAGTGCATGGGTAGCCGTCGCTTCCTTCTGCGAAGCAGTGATGCTCGCGAAGAGGGACGCGGCGCACGTGAGGGAGAGGCAGTATAAGCGCCATCACGGCCCTAGCCTGCGCAGGACACGCCCTGAGCGTTGGGAATCCCAGGCTGATTCCCGGCCACTGTAGGCACGGGCTTGCGGACGGCGAGTAATGGGTAGCTCGCTGTTCGGTAAGGACCAAGGCCGGATCGACGGCGCGTTGTGTTCCACGCGCGCCTCAAAGGGATGTCATCACCAACTGATGGGGCCCGCAAGGGCCGGTGCCTGCCAGGGGTGCGGGTTGTTCAAAAGAGATACCGCGGCCCCTGGCACACAGGCAACTGAGGGAACACGGGTGGGTTTTAGTCAGTAAAAGTCTGACACGACCTCCTGCTGCAGAAAAAAAAACTATACCTAAGGCTTGTTTTAAATTAAGAAAAAAAATCTATGGAAACCAACCGTTTGTTTTCAACTCATGCAGACACTGCAAAATATCATTTGATAAATACATTTAATTCCCGCACTCATTAAAGGTTTTTAATGAATGAAACCAAATACCACGAGTTCGTTATCCACCACTACTGCAAACCATTTTTGCGACACCACACAGCCTGCAGCTGTCTGATAGTTTGTATATAAAATGTATACGCAGAGTCTAGTCCATTTAGGGAACATGCCTGGCTTGAGTTACCAATTACACTACATTGGCTTAAGCCTAGTCAGGTAAACCGTGTGTGTACCGTAAGCCGCATGAAACTCGAATACTGTCTGAGCAGAGATTAGTATTGATGTGGTGAAGATATCGTTGGAAGATATGCAGCGATGTTCGTGGGTATAGACGAGATTCGCAAAAAGACACTCAAGAGAAAATACTTCTATCATTTTTATGAATCTTTTAAAGGAGATGTTTTATAAAAGTATAAAAGTTTCCCCCTTTTTGGGATTATTTTTTTAGACACAAGTACCCAATGTCGTTCCCTAGGATGCCATCTATCTCCTTGCCAAACTTTATCGAAATCCATTCAGTATTTTAGAAGTAAAAAGGTAATTACATACAGAGAGGAAGAGTTACTTTCGAATTTATAATATTAATATGGATATGCAAGATTTGAGATCTATAATATCATAATGTAATGTTAAGTAAGCCCTTCTCTTTCAAACTCCATAATTATGTATTTATACGGTTGCGTTACAAAAGTTTTGTTTTAATGACTTCTTCAGTACACCTGATAGCCTGGTACAAGCAGAGCACCAACAGAAATAGAATCTCAATTAAACAACATTGTTAATTAGTTTCTACGCTTTTCGTTCCAGATCTCAGGTTGAAAATTGATTTGCAAAAGTCTGATAATTACAGTTTTAAACCAAAATCCGTGGTTTAAAACCCTTTTTAAATTAGTCTAAAATGGTTTAAAACCTCGGCCACGTGGGTAGGGCGTGCATTGTTTACGTGTTAATTTAAAAACTAAGTTTATAAGCCTAAGTGTACACATTTACCATTTTTATTAATATACTAGCTGACCCGACAGACGTTGTCCTGTCTTAACCATGAATATTGCATTCGCATTGGTATAATATTAGAAAAGTTAATATGCTCGTTAAGTTTTCTTACATTTTCTAACGCGCAACCATCTTAATTTTTTTTCTTTCATAAGAACCTTCTCCTGACAATAAAAAATTCGACAAAAAAAGAATTATCAAAATTGGTCCATCCGTTCACGTGTGATGCCGTGACCAAGGGATTCATTTTTATATATGTTTATTTATTTATTTAACCATTTATGCACACACATATAAACAGACAAGAAGAAAGAAACAGAAAAATACGTACATAGGTAATGCTTATTTCTACAGAAATCTCTTCCAGCACACCTGCGATAGGAGAGAAGATAACAGAGATGTAGACAACGCGTGTAATAACACTACAAGGGAAAACATAAAATTACAAATTAAACTAAAAAATTAAAAAAAGAACCAAAAAAAAAAAATCTATTAAATTATGTTATTAATATATTATATCATATATGTGAAGTCATTTAATATACTGCAACTTTTTTAGGATTTGACTGAAAACAATCGTCAGGTTACCGAAAAACTCGGTTCTTTAGGTCAGATAGTCAGTCGCTCCATATCAAATACTAGTATACAGCTGCATCCGGTTAGACTGGAAGCCGACCTTAAGAAGTTGGTGTGTAACATTACTTATACTATTTTAAACTGATTCTAAATTCGTTTAGAAAAATATCACCCGTTTCTCCACTAGTCCAATGTCTACTGTAGGAAGCATTATCCGGTACGGCGCGCAATCCTTGCCTATTCTAAGGGCAAGTCTTCCCTGCCATTACAGCGCCCCCCGGTCTGGTCCGTGCTATACAATGGTCTCGGTAGCATCATGAAACATGAGGCTTCTGGGGCTAGTGAAAATCTAAGGGTCCATTCGATAGCTCGCCGTCCGGTAAAGACCAGGCCCGGTTTGATGAGGCTTTGTATTCCACGCTCGCCTCAAAGAGGTGTCAGCGATAATGGAAGGCGTCCGCTAGGGCCGATGCCTGCCATGGTCGCGGATTTGTTCGAAGGAGTTACCGTGGCCCTGGCACAAGCAACTGAAGGAACACGGGTGGGTTTTAGCCAGTAAAAGTGACACGTCCTCCCGTTCCGCCCAGAGCGGGAGAAGTCATTTGATGTTTTCTCACCCAAAAAAGGGTCCATTCGATTAATCTAGCCTGGTAAAACCACGCTAGGGTCGGTGCATTTCATTAATTCATTATTCTAAATTCGTTTGAGTACCTAATCGAATACAACCAGAATATTTTTTCTATAAGATTGCATGGTGTACCGCAAGTTTGTCAAACAACCTTTATAGTGCAACAACAACTTAACAACACTACTCAACATTACTCTAAAACAATTTTCAAACTTTAACTACCTGCTTGTTCACAAAATAATGGGTGATTCATTAAGAGGTACTTTTTTCAAAAGTGATAAAAACATTAAGTTTATTGGGGTATCTTTATAATCATGTTAATCAACTATTCTTAACATTTTATTTCTTTCAAATGTTACGTTTAAGTGCGGTTTACAAGGTCCATTCTATAGTTTCAATTCGTTAGCAAGCCATGATGATGAGTTTTTGCTGCATGAAATTTAAGTGTATTTACCTTCAGGAGATTCGGTACCAACAAGACGGCACTACGTGCCATACCGTTTAACGGACTGCGTTAAACTATACTTTTTCACTTCGGGCCGGTGAATTGGCCGCGAAGATCGTGTGATATCACACTTCTAGACTTATTCATTTGGGGGCTATGTATCTATTTAATGTCTCTTAGTTTAGCTAAGTCAGCGCACAAAAGAAAAAACGTAATACTTTTTCAAACACAAAATGTCGCGAAACCAAACCAAAAATCCAATAACCACTCCTGAAAATGAACAAATGGCTCCAATTTTCAAAGTTGCAGTTGTACACTTATTGTATTATATATCTCTTTTATCCTTTAGTCCGAGCATCAACTGCATCCTTAGAAAATAAGCGACTACAATACCGTATTACACGAGAACCTATGTTGGAAAAATGTTCACGGAATTGAATTCTACTTTGAAACGGGCTCTTTGTTAGCAAAGGTAAGAAAACAAAGTACTCGTAAATAAGCTGATATTTTACTATTCTGTCTTTACTGTTTATGTGACTGTACAGTCACGAACATAAATACTTTACTACGTGCTGCTGGGGCGTTTGTTGCGCCACTTTTTTTTTTCAGCTAAAGCTGAACTGATGACGGGCGGGCGTTATCCTCATAACGCCCGCCCGCCACTAGTTCCTAATGCTTCGTACGCATCAAAACGTCAAAATTACATGAAACAGTCCCTCGACTGTCTTATCTAATCGCCTCGTTTGAGTAAATAAATTCTAATTTTACAGTTACGCAAAATTCAAAAGCGTTTTTCTCGTGAAATAAAACTGCAGCTTTTATAAAAGACCTATTTCATAATATTAAGAGGTTCTGGAATACCATGTTCATAACATCGTGAAATATACAACGTGTAACGGAAAGGGTATATACACACCAAGGCCACGGCTTCTTTGGATGATATCAAACGATATTGGAAGGGTTTTTAAATCCTATTTCCACATATTCGGAAGTTCTGAGAATTTTTAATACATTGATACCAGAAACCAAATCATGAAATTGAAATAAACACATCACTTGGAAGAGATTTATCATGATATTAGTTAGTAACGTGGAAAGTTATTGACCTACGTAGTGCGGTGACACGTTTGTTATGATTTGAATTTAAGAAAATTATGAAACCGATAATTTAGTATCAATTCTTAGGGTATTTTATTTTGAGCTGAAACTGTGTATAGTGATCCTATAACAGCTGTTATATTCAGTGCTTAAAGATAGCAATAGGGTTTCTGTTACACCCTGTTTATCAATTCTCTAAAAGAAAATAGCTTTTAAATCTTGCATAAATGTAAAGTATTTAAGCTCTTGACGGTACGCGCGACGTTTTTTTCTTGTTTTTTTTTACTTAATGTTGTCTATTCATAACACTGTTTCTTTGTTGTCCTGTTCACATTGTTGAAGGAAATAAAGTTCTGTGTCTCGGAGTTTTTGGTTATTGTGTTGGTATTAAAAATGTTGAAGGTAAACAGAATATTTTATGTAAGTACTAAAATATATTTTATCTTTTTGATGACAAGAATATAAATGTAGAAATAGAAGTATCTCTTGTCTTGAAGACGTCAGAAAAATAAGGCTCAGAAAAAAAAAAAAAATAGGCCGTTATGCGGAAACTGAAAACTTAAAACTGTGCAGTAACCGTGGTCACAGTTATAGCTACAGTAATACTGTTAAAATGAGCATGTCGGTGACGCGAACCCACAAGATTTCCCCCTAGGAAACATCGCTCAACGCGCCTTAATACATTTTCACTTCAAAAAAGTTTTCAAAATTACAACAAAGGTTACGGACAAAACAGCAAAGTAAATGAACAACAACTACCTCCAATAAACCCTAAAACACATTAATTTAGATAAGAAATTTTCTACTTACAATTAACGAAACAAGGGGGTGTCTCAATCCAATTTACGCTATAATTATGACGTCATCGGAGAAGGATTTAATTAAAGACCTTTTAGAGGCCTCCGAGGTAATTGGTGTTCAATGGGTCTTTCGTAGTCCGAGCTACAAACACCGGACCAACTTATTATGTTACAGTGTACTTAAAAATCTTTGTTTCGGTTATTTCTACTGCTTTTAGACTTCGTGCCATTTTCCAGCTGAAAAACATCGGTGTTAAACATAAACTTCTATATTCTTAGAAAGTTATATTAATTATCAGCCTTTGTACGGTTAAAAATCTTCAACAAATGGACGATAAACTTTTATTTAATTAAAAAATAGATTCTACATAGAGGAGTCAAGTGGCGCATGCCTTTTTAAAACAGTCTAATGACTTGTGATAAAAAATCTGACTTTTAATTAATAAAGTTTGCCATAGCAGAATACCCTATAAGAATAAATACTGTTGATTCGCTGTGTAAGCTTGAGGCAGTATTGCCCGTTTTTGGTAACAGCGAAATTTTAACTCTACCAACAACCAATAACTCTAATCACGCATCGAATAAATAAGAAATGTCTTTATTTATTAAATAATTTAGGCTCACAAAATGATGAATAAGAAATACCTGTGGCATTAAGGCCGGCTCGACTTTATGCCACAGGTATTTTCTAGCAGTCAATCTAAAACTTTCCCTATATAAATACTATTAATGAATATTCTTGAAAATACTTAACACTTTACTTAAAAGACAGCTGTGCTGCTGGGGAGTTTGTTCCCAGCTAAAGCACTAGGAAGTGGTGAAGGGCTGGCGTTTTGGGGACTGTCTTATGTAATTTTGACGTTCAAAAGTGCTAACACCAGCCTAGTTTGAATTAATGACTTTTGATTTTGTTTTTTATTATTTTTTATTACATTAATCCATAAAGAAAAAACCCCTTTTCTACTGTAAACAAAAACGATACCTACATAACTTCCCCTCTTTCAACGACGCAACAATGAGTAGACTAAAACAAAACTAACTCGAGTCGAAATGATAGTCCTTCAGCTTCATTCAGCTACAATGTACCTATCGCCGTAATTATCACTGCGCAAGTAGTAACTACTACCTTAAGGTGGAAGCGCCAAAGCCCGCGAAATTCAAATTTTCTTTGATTTTGTGCAAATTGCAGCTCTGTTTTACGTGCTGAATAATAATGATCAATTTCTTATCAATCGTCAAACTTTGGAAGTGTTTACGTTGTTTTTAAATGCGACTTATCAATTTTCGTAATGAAATATTCGTAGGTGTCACCAATTTATCATTCCTACAGTCGCGAATGTCATTTGGATCTACATGCGACGTAAAATAGAGCTGTTATTTGCAAAAAACAATGACTATTTTAATTTAGCGGGCTCAGCTGCGCATTCACCTTAACTAGGAAGCTATGTAACTTCGCACTCGTTTTATTGGTCGAGACGATGAAGAAGAAAATGATGATGGAATAGTATAGTTTTAGATTATGATCGTGCTTATTCTAATTTTTATTTATAACTAAACTCAAAAAAATACACAAAGAAAAGGTGCCCAAAGCTTAGATACTCGTAGCATCTTTCGATACAATTTTATTTATTAAGTAAATCAGACCATGAAAAACAGCATAAAATTCTTCAAAAAATGTATATCTAAATATGTACCTGACAAAACAAACAACGACTGACAATAGTACAATTTTAATTAAATGCACAGTTCAGAGTCTTAATTAATAAGACTACTAGATGTATTTCAAAAGGAAGAATGATTAAGAACAGCGAAATCAAACAATACATTTTCCTACCTAGACATCACATTAAAACAATTCTTTGTATGTCGTAAAGAGCAACAAGGACAAAAGCTCAGAGAAAATAAACCAAAGACACATTATGTAATCAATACTGATGGAAAATTCTGTAAATATCACGCTGTGAAAAAGTACGTGAGTTGAGTCAATACCTAATGCACAGATGTAAAAATATCGCGGAAATATTTTTTGTTTTTGGAGATCCAGTGATCTTCAACGCAATGCTTAGCAGATTTGAAAATCGAACAGTGTGTTTTTCCACGCTGAGAGATGCACTCACTGTTGAATTATTAATGCTCGGTTCACCACCGAGAGTTGAAAATCCAGTGTCCCAAATCTCGCCGCGATATTTTTACGTCCGAACGAACGTGGTAGTTTTCACGGTGTGATTTTTACGAAATATAAATTAACAGTTCCGCCATTTTTTGCTGTACCTAACGCAGCAAAAGCACAATATTTCTAATATGCTGAAAACGTAGTACAAGTCATTTGCCTGGATAACATTCGCTTTCTTAGCCCGAAGCACAAAGGAGATGTGCTCTTGATAGTTAATTAAATTTAAATATGTGTAAGCGAACGCGAAAGAGCGTGTTGGCTTTGTATTTATCTCGCTCGGAACGCTCGGATTAAAATACCTCCTAGATTTTTCTTAGCTTACTTCGAGTAAGCTACCCTCGACTCCACGTTTGTCGATGCATTGCTTTGATGTTGTCTCATTTATTCAGGGATATTATGTCCAACTGGTACACCATTTAAATTAAAAATAGTATTCAATTATACTAGGATGACAGAAAATATCCATAGAATTATTGAAAGTTTTCCATTTATCGTCATGAAAACTATACACACTAATATTATAAATTAAATTGGTCCATGATTGGGTGATCCTCGTAACATACCAAGACCCTTCCGTGCCTCGGAAAGCACGCTATGCCATTGGTCCGGTCATTCGTGGATCTTTGGCAGTCGCTGGCAGTCTGACCACCAGTCTTACCGAGAGTATCGTATTACCCAGTAAATGGATTGTTGAGGGCAGCTAGGCAGTCGCTGTATATAAAATACTGGTATTCAGCTGGATCCGGTTAGACTGGAAGCCGACCTCAACATAGTTACGAAAAGTCTAGGCAGATACTAATACTATTATAGACTAATATCATAAATTTTAATGGGAAAGTAACTCTGTCACTTTTACACGCCTTAACAGATTTTGATGAAATTTGACACACAGGCAGACCATGACTTGGATTAGGACATAGGACTTGGTTATCCCGGTAGTACGTCTCCGTGGGATAATTGCCGACGGCAAAAGCTAGTCTCCTAAAAACCCAAATTTAGAATCTATGTTTCATTTTAAACGCAAATCTTAAAGTATCCGTTCACCCCTAGAAAATAATTGCTCATAATAAACATTCTAGTTTTATATTGTAACTCCGGGGCACTTCTGTTTCCGTTGTTAAAGGAATATTGTACGAAGCAGGAGAGCTAATTAATAAATTAATCTTATGCAAACAGTTTTCAATTATGGGCTTTCATAGAGCTTGGTAACATGTTATTTAAACTGGGTTAGTAATTGTTTTGTATAATAAAATGATTACAAAAGTCTCATTGGTGGTTATTTCATGGAATTGTCATATAGGATAAGTTTTTATCCAGTGCGTTAACTGTAACCATGAATTCAGCATATCATTCTAGACCCCCGCAGCGCAGAATTTTTCGTCGGTAATACAAAAAAAAATCAGCTGTTCCATACATTTTGACCGCGTAGGTATTGCACTTTTTATGAAATAGCTGATTTTTTTTATAAAACCGGCGTAATTTTTTTGCGCTAGGGGGTCTATATGGGGTAATGATATGCTGAATTCATGGTTACAGTTTGCGCACTGGATTAAAACTTACCCTGTATTTTTTTTTTTTTACGTTGGCCCCACACTAGGAATTTCTCCTGTATTGTGGGTGCGTTTACAAACATTTAAACTCACATACACAAACACCCAGACTCAGAACAACTACTTGTAGGTCATACAAATATTTGTTCCGTGCGGGAATCGAACCCACGACACGCACCGCAGCAGCCAATCGCTTAACCACTGCGCCAACCGTGCCGTCATACATATCCTTTTTGGTTAAACAGAAATTAAAAACGAGAAAAAACAATGGGTAGCTGTCACGTTTATTAATCATCGCCGATGCACATACAAAAATAAACATGGTATGGTTTTGTCGTATTATTAATATTATTAAAAACCGAATACTAAAATAAAAAGCCATTAAAAAGTTAGGAGCCAACAAAGAATCGTTTTTCTTGATAATTTAACCTATCTTTAGGCTTGTTTAAGTAACAAAAGAAGTGTAAAATCTCCAAAACTAAGTCAGTACTGACAAAGCTCAAGTATCGAAAAGTTCAATAAACTTTTTTGGTCATTGATTTATGCAGTGGTTTTTTCATAAAACCCGATCTTCCGAAGGACTATTCTTATTTTTTTACGCGCCTGTTGTACTATAAATGATCCTGCATTTCACTCAATAATGTTGTACGTGTAGACTCTTAACTGCTCATCACTGATACTACCTCTGTTGGACACGGTGCTTGGTGAGACAGCGTGCTTTTTAGCCAGGCCCACCAGTGAGCTCGAGCCCGCGACTAGAACAATTTTGAGCCTTAACGCAACTTCCCGTCTAGATAACACATGTTGGTTCACGATTTACAGTCACTAGGCTATTAGGTAATTAGCATGCCCTAGTTAGTAACAACACGAGTACACAACAGACGACGAAAAGTTTAATATCTCTTCAAGAAAAGAGTCGCCCCCCCTCCCCACACAAAGGCCAGTGTTCCACGTGAAAGTAAAATAAACTAACATTCCCCTACTAAAATAGAACCAGGAACTGCACAAATAACACTCCCTTTTCTACATATGTTAATTTAAAAGCATTTAATTCGGAACGGGGTGTAAGAAAAACATTCGGACGTTTGTGCAAAGCGCCGTTCAAAGGTGACAAAGTAAAAATTTACATTGAGTCGTTGTTGTATAGTGGAGTGGATCGGCTTTGAACAGTGGTCAGTCGTCTGGAAAATTTTACACATATCTACTGATATATAACCCCTTATATCCTTCTAGGGACGAAAGTTACGGTGAGATATTTTTTCATGGTCCAGCAGAAAGTGAAAGTGCAGCTGAAATCAATTTTGATTTTCATAATACGGTTTAGCCCGTAGGTTTATCATTTGCACTGCCGTTGCGGGTTGGATTTTAATTTCATTGAACAAAAAAGAGTCACTATTCCTTGGGAGGTGCATGCACCATCATGTACAACTACGTTAACATTCATTAGTTTATGAATATTTTAAAACTTTCTTAAATTACATTCACTTAGCAAAAGATTGGATCATGCCTCCTACAGTCAATTCGCGTCTAGTTACTTTTTGGCCTTTTTGTCTGGCAGAAGGATCTTTTGACGTCTGAATGACATTGGCAGTGGGGCGTTCTTGATACGTTTGTGAAACTGTGACAGAAATTGTATTAACCTAAAAAACTTGTATTATAAAAATTAAAAACAACCTATTAGAACATCATTAATATACATTTGAAAAAATATGTAGGTATAATTGAAACTAACTCAAAAACCAGTCATCAGAACTAGAGGAAATTTATAAGGGACCACTCATTACCTTTTGAAATAAAAAAATAAACTTCGAATCGGTTTATAAATGACGGAGTCCTATCGAACATAAAACAATAAAAAGTAGTTTAAAAACAAGATGGCAACGTTAGTTCTGAATTTTGCCACACGCCAAAAGAGGCTTGCAGCATTGTGCTTGACGTCGTCAATGAAGTTCTGTATCTACTAAGAACCTGAAACCTTTGCAATATTTCGACGCTAAATATCAAGTAACTTCCTATAATAACTTATTTAAGATTTAATGTGAGCAGTAGGTAACTATTAGGGCCAGACTGCGTGCTCCTCGGCACAAAGTCACGAGGCGCTTAAGCGATTTAAAAAACCCTATTTTGTTATTCAATTATTTTAGTACCTAGATCACCACTTGATAGGTACTACATTACATTTATTTTGTGTCAGCGGGTTGTTTACGTAATAGCGCTCAAAATAAATGTAAATCATGAAGACGACCGAAAACTTTTCTCATAAATCATTAACTGTGTCACGTACGTACGTACCTATTTATACTTTGTTCACATACTTATTATGGGCATGGTTATGATGGAATATTTCTTTTGAATGGTAGGTTGGTACTTGGTTCAGAATATAAGAAATAGTGTGGACAAGAAGATTCATCTTTTCTCCTATGAAATTATTGTCAGCCAATAAAATTTCATCATCACCATCATTTCAGAAGAAAGATGTCCACCACATCACCGGTTCTATGCTTCGCGCATTGAACGAATGCCCGCGGCCTACACAGGGCCATCGGTCCACCTTTTGGGAGTCCTTCCAACGCTATGTCTTCCGGTACGCGGTCGCCACTCCAGAACCTTTCGGCCCCATCACCCATCTGTTCTGTAAGAAATGTGCCCTGCCCACTGACAATTACTGAAAGTAAAAATCTTGAGATTACCCTTTAAAGGCATCATGGTTGATTGAAATTGACACTGTGATTGATACAATTTTAAGCTCATCTAACCCTTTTGAATAAACGAAGTCGTTACAATTAATTTATTCTATTGTTTGGTCAGGCGACAATTTATTGGCAATAACACTTCGTCGAAAAATTTACTTTAACAGTCTGAATTTTAAAAGTACCTGGTGAGCGAGTAAACGAACTACATTTTAATTAAAACAATGGAATTCGATAATTTTCCGCTTTATTGACTTTTTACGGTTACATATTGTAAATAAAGTGCAATCGGGTTCCATGTACCGAAAGAGCATCGCCCGGTATAAGCCCACCGCAATTAAACAGTCGGCCATTGTTATTCGATAAAAAGCTATTATTGAAAATTCAAGTGTAATGTACCGTTAATTACTACGCAATAATTAATTTTGTCAAGCAATTAATTTGAACCATTGATTTTTACTGATTATAGGATTGTTAACAAATGACCTGTAGTGGTGGACGTAACTCGTATTTCGATGGAAACTATGCTTTTGTTAATTAGGAAACTCGCAGCGGGTTTTGATTTGTAAATTCTATATTCGTGCTGATTAAAAGAATTTAGCTTTGTGGTTATAACAAAGCATTTGTTGGTGAAATTTAATATTATAATTTTAATAAAAGGCCTTGACTTGGTTGTCGTGGGTCTTGTTGGTCTACTGGCCGCAAGAACTACTGCTGAGCAATAGGCCCCATGGATTCGATTCCTAGGTTGGGCAACGTGTTAATGGGGTTTTCATCTGGATTTCTTTTTTATAGCAATCGGCTCGCCTATACCACATAGGATTTAAACGTAATTTGCCGTACAATTCAAGGAAACCAAGCGCGACGTTACGTTTATGTAATTTTATTAAAAGACACTTCACACGCTAAATACTGACGACATTTTCACTAATCTCATAACGTAGTAAAATATTCACCGTTGACTCTAGTCAACATAACATCTAGTTTAAGGGACAAAACAGAGATGCTTCGCAATATTTACAGGTAGAACTATTTAATCAAGCTCAGCAGGTATGCCAGCCGTTTCGACATTTAGATTGCTGAGTTCCTTAGACATTCTGTATTGGGTAAAGTTTACGCAGAACCTGTAGATGCCACTTACCTCATTATATTTTGTTAGGTACGCCGTTAACAGTTATTTCACAAAACGCGCAAAAACCGCTCGCCGTCTGAACATACCCTTACAATTATTACGACTAATATTCTCAGGTATATAACCAGAATCTCAATTTTACTGGTATTCACCACATTTGAAGATGAAGCTGCATATCAAACGGAGATCAATTTGTGGTTCCGTATCAATTAATTTCTTGTGGAGCAAGGATGCAGCATCATAATTGGGAGATATCTCGAATTTGCAAAGTAATTATTATAGTAAAGGCAATAATTGCGTGGGGCTCGGGTCGTGGGAATTATTGGAAGCTACACTTAGACTCATATTCGAGTTGGTGTTGGTTTCATGAGAACCTGGAACCGCTATCCTGATGGAAGTTCCGTTGATACTTTAATTATTGGTGCAGACTTCGGTGCACGGATGAAACAATTATGATCTCGGAGTAAATGTAAACTTTTCCATGGAAAATAATTTCGAATATTGTGGTTGTAATGAAGATATTTTTAATTTGGCAGATGATAGCAATGTGCATTTATTAAAGTTTATTTTTGCAATTAAAACAGCGCCAAATAAATATCTACAAAATGTTATTGTATTATTGTTGTATTGTGTGTGTTGTTATTTGTATTGTGCCAGTAGCTATTAAATTGTAAATCCTTAATTGGCTTTAAGGCTAGTTATATGTTTTAACAAAAAAATTCAAAGAGCTGTGGATTTTGTGATTAATAAACAAATAAATAAATAAACAAATAAAATAATTTCACCTTGTATCAGTCCGGCTGTCTCTTACAAATGTCTTTCTCGAGAACTGTGTGACATAGAAATTAGCAATATGTCAGGATGCTTGATTTTTAAACCAATCACCTTCCTAAGTCGTTGTGCTAAACTTTTGTGTAACTGAAAAGTCAACAACAAAAAACCAACAACTTTTCTACAGCTAATGATATCAACTTCATTTATTTGTCATATTTCTCGTTCCTTTACATAATTTATATAAAGGGAGACGCGCAAGTGGGTGGTCTTTTTAATAAAAAAAAACAAAGAAGACCGGCTTACTCTTAAAGGTAAATTAATTAAAGCAGCGTTGAAGCTGAAGCTTGCATGTTATTCCACTAAAAGGTACCGTGTCTTTTCATGTAAATATTACTGAAGCATAATTTGTATTAAACTTATTAAACTCTTGTCTAATGCTTTCGGAATTAGTTTGAGATTTTTATTCTTGAGACTGAGATTTTTTGAAGGTTCTATAAAGAGAGTGTGTTATTAACTGCTTTTTCATATCACTAAGAATCTGCTGGGTGTTAAAAATTTCAAAGAATCTTTGCTCTAACTTTAGACCAATATAAAGTGATGCGAGGAAATTTTACGAAAAAAATACCGTTTAAATAACTCTACCTGCATCTTAACAATCCAGGGTAACCCTCATCATCCAGTTCGTTATAAAGCAAGTTAATCACGAATGTTACCGAAATCCCCCGATCTATCGCAATCCTACCCTGAATTTCGCATAAGAAGGCATGCGCGTAATTTGGCCGCCGCGAAATCGACTGCCTATCTCCTATTGGTTTCATCCTTAATTTAATTCTAAAGAGACGTATCGACGAGACCAACGAACCATAAAGACGTATGTAGTCGTAAGAAAGACCCTAGCATATTGATAGAAGCCATTCTGGTGGCATGCCCCATTTGCTTGCGGGCGAGACCGCTCCATTTTATTATGTAACGAATTGGATAATTCTGTGGAGAAGTCCTCTTGTGATTTTGATTGGTGTTTTCATCTTAGAAATCCTTGTCATTTTCACTTCGGTCTAATATCTAGAATGCGTAGAAATGTCATGAATGGAAAACTTGTATTGTGCCTATTTGGTGCTACGTCATTTCAGCAGCGGTATTGATAGTAGGTACATCACCTTCATAGCTTTCAAATTTCAAAGGCTATTCCTTTGGAACACAATATGGCGGTCAATATTCAATAACCTACAAATATCGATAGACTACAAAGCAAGTTGCAGAAAGTTGCAACAAACTATTGACTTTATGTAAATAAACTTTAGCTAAGATTTTCATTAAGACATCAGGCAATACTCATCTCACAGTACAGGACCGATATAAGAATAAGACAGACTTCCCTCCTTCAATTTGGTGCCAATTACGACATTTAAATCGAATAAAAACAAAAGTGCAGCTTACAAAAATATGTAAACGCCCTGAAACCGTAGGATACAAAGGAAAAAATATTTCTGCTTGATTACATTACAAAGTAATGTCGGCTACCGACTGTTTGAGACAAAAAGCCTTGGAACCAATTTTGCATAATAACTTAACGTGACAAACGTAATTGGATTCTCTGTTTTCTATTTTGTCCGCTTTCATCCTGTACGAAAATGTGGGGAAATGTTAAAAATCAACAAGTATTAGAGGATACTGTATCTATGTATTATTTTATTTGTTTCATTATATCTCTTGCTTTGTTACATGCCTACTTTTATTTGTTACCGGGTTTTGCCAGCGGTTTCTCAAGCGTGGAGGTCGAAAAGTATCCCACGGAAACGTACTGCCGGGATAAAAAGCATCCTGTGTTAGGTCAGGTTATAAACTATCTGTGTGCTAATTTTATCCAAATCCGCTCAGCCTTCTCTGCGTGTTTGATAAACAAACATCCAAACTTTCACATTTATAATATTATAATAGGATTCGTAAGACTAGCGACACGCTCCTGCTTCGTACAGTTTTTACCACTTGACAAAACATCGAGAATTCTTTGTTAAGGCTTCTTCAAACAGCCGCGACGCGACAGCGCGACGCGACACTTGTAGAACAATTTCCATTAAGTTTTCATAGAAATTGTTCTACGAGTGTCGCGACGCGACCGTCGCGTCGCGCTAGTCTGCACGAGCCTTTATACGTAAGTTTAATATTATTGTAGTAAATCTACATAAACCTTTCGGAATACATTTTCACACATGAAAAGTGACTTATCATTGTGACGAATTTATTTTAAAAACGACTCACAATTCTTGTTTTTTGTAGTACAGTTATCAAATTGAAGATCAATTTCATTTCGTAAATTTGAACTACCAATTTATTTAAATTCATTACATCATAAATAATTCTGCACTAACTACACAATTCAAAACACCTTTACAAACAATTCACACAAACGAGCATGTTAAATAAATTTCCTCCCCCGCTATAAACTGAAGTCAGACCGAGTTCTCTCGAATATATTTAATTTTCTTTTTATTTGGAAGAAGCTGGTCCGTTCCCGTGGAAGACTGGAAGTTAACTAAGTATCTTGCCAGCGACATCACGAAGGCAAGCTTAGTCTCGGCGAGGTCTCCAGTGGTTACTGCAGCCAAGCCGTTGTTTCAGAACGTTGAAATAATAATTTGCTGTTATTGAGGTGTGAATTATTGATGGGATGTAGTTTTTTTTTTGTTGTGCGGTTTTGTAGAGTGCGTAGTAGAAGTGGTGGTACAGTTTTCTGTACTGTAGTGTAGAATATAATAGTTTAATTGTAAAAGATAGGTTATTCTATACAAAGATCTTCAAAATGGTAGTGCGCTGTTTTGCCAATATTCTAATACAAATTATTGAAAACTATTAAATGAGCACTATTCAATTACAATTATAAAATGATAATTTAATTGTAATTATGAGATGGAAGGACTAGAGGCTTTTGCTCAGGAGAATAGCGTAGGATAGTAAAAAAATAAGTTATTAAAAAAATAAATTTTATATCAATTCGGAGTTAATTTAATTTCATGTCAAAAATTTATGTGATGGCATACATAACCAATCGGGTTTTTTTTGGAGCCTAACTTTTTGCTGCTATGTTATTTGGACACCGTACCTTTTTGGCTTATCTTTAGATCAGTCAAATAGATTGACATTAAATTTGAATATCTCTAAATTTAGGAATACCTAGAATTACATAGTAAGGGAGTCTATTGAAAACTTTCGAATTTCCTTCTTCCCTAAATTCTGATTTCCGCTGATAAAAGATTTTTAAGACCTTGATAAGCTAAATAATAAAATAAGTACGTGCAAGATTATTATGGATGATAATTTCTCATTGAAAACTAATCCATCCTTTGTAGCTTAAACATAAAATTATATTCATGATTTAGCTAAAAGCACCCGCCATTACCCGGTTTGTTAAATTTTTAATTAGAATCGGAAGTTATAACTTGTAAACCTGACATAGGTACCGGTTCAAAGTTCAACCGTAAACTTCGCATTGTTTATATAACTTGGAGTTTTGAAAGCAGGTAAGTTTTAGAACATTGCGGTTTTAATGATCTAATATTACAGGAACGTTGAGGGTATTAATTAAGGATTCCGTGGCTTGATAGCGATAGCGAAATTATAGGCGCGCCTGAAAATGCGCTGCTGTGTTGTGTTTCAGCGCGATGCAACTTTTGTGTTAAATTTTAATAAGGCTTTGGATATATTAACGCGGTTTAACGTAACAATGTGTTGGCATCATTGTATCGCTTGTTTTAATAGAATATTTACAGGCAATCTAGATGGAAATTGGAAATTTTATAAGTTTCCGTTTGTGGTCTAGACTCGTAAAATAAATACTATAAAGAATAATAACTGTTACTACTATAGTTTGAAATAGTATCTTTGTGTGCCAGCATCGACATCACATTGCCAGCATAGGTTCTTTCCCACTTATTACTAAACCAGGTTTTATTTAGATCTGGTTTAAACCGCTAGCCAGTTACTAGGCCAACTTAGTCTGGTGCTAAATTGTCATTTTTGTATTAAAAACTTTACCCAAATCAAAATAAAATTGGAAATGCAAAAACTGGCTCAGAGCTTTAGGCTAGAACTAAAGTTTTTATCGTGTTTTTTTATTAAGATTATTTGGGTTTAACTATCTTTTAGTCTGTGTGCCATTTAAGGTGTTGTCAATTCTGTTACGTGTCAATTCTCTCGTTGTCCAACGCTTGTTACATCTAAAATAGTTTTAAAAACTTTCTAAAAGCGCTGTCGTTGTTAAAAATCAAAACGGTACCAGTTGAAATTGTAAGCGTTTTTTTCGTTGACAAGTGTCAGATTTTATTGACGTGTCGCCACAGACTAAGCCTATTTTACGGAAGCCATCAACCCTGAACTTCACTGGAAGTGACTAGCAGACGGAATTATTAATGTTTCTAAGTTCGCGATTGAGAAATATTTGAATAGATGGACATTTGAAGGTTTGAGTTGCGTATCTTTGTAGAGTGTGTTGAGTATCTTTGTAGAATTAAACTCGTGGTTAGGACAAGTTAAAGGTCAAAACTGAACCCAAAATACAAAGTTAGACATTGCTGAGAATAGGTCCATTTAGATAGGAGAGTTTCTTATGGCTTAAGCATTGAAATAGAAATATCTATTACTAAAACTTCTATCGAATTCCCGTGGGTAGTCGCCTCAGACCCTAGTTTATTTTTGTTCTGAGATCAAAAGCTCTTTTTACAGGTCGTTTGACCTTCAATTCAGAAAACACGAGTATCTCGTCATACTTTAAAGATGAAAACATGAAAAAAATCCTAGAGAAATCCTTTAAAAAATACGTCTTCCAGTGAATAATGTATCCGTTCGAAGAATCGTCATTTATTTGCTGACACAGCACCGTTCAGTTAATCCTACTATGTCAGCTTCGCGACCTCTTTAATCCTTCTTCCCTTTTTGGTAAAGCCCACCGTACACTTTATTCAGATTGAACATTTTTCCTATATTTAAGTTGAGTTTTTCGGCATGTTTGGATAACTGCGAGTGGTTCTGAATCCGGCTTAGTAAAACATATGTCGACTTTTATCTAAGAGATTTATGTATCATTAGATTTTCCAATATTAATTAAGTAGGCAGTCTGAAAAATACTGATATTCAGCTGCATCCGGGTAGACTGGAATCTGACCCCTGGAATAAGGCTAGGCAGATGATGATTAATTAAGTAGTAAAGTGAGAACTTGCTCATATTACACACGAGAGACTGTAATATGGGCTAAGTATTTGAAACTGTGAAGAGCTAGCAACACTCACGATCAATAGGTCTTTTCATCAGATTAATAACGTCACTTAACTAACTGGAGCCCGGGCCCCGGCCTTGCATACTTACCATACACAAGAGCCATTCTCGGGTATCCCCAAGTTATTTGGCGCGAAACTTGTAAGCAGCTTACATTTCGTGCCCCTCCACGGGTAATATTCGCAAAATTACTCGTCTAGTCAGTCTCTGTACGTAGTTATTTGAATAATTGATGCGGTTCTCGTGAGCCCGGGCAAACATTTGCGATCCGCAATCAAGGTCCAAGTTGCCTCTGTTACCTCAAAGCTTTCACTCGCTTGCATTTTGATGGGAGATACTGAAAGTGTTTTGTGTGCTGTGGAAATGTAGCCTTTAATCTTATTCGTAATGGATTATTTATTCGTGGCCCCGTAATTTGAAGTTGATGTAAGCTTGGGGCGGACCTTTATTTTTCATTTACAATTTAAATATATGAATACTTGATCGTCTTATAGGTTCTTTGGTTCGTACCTACCAACCTACGTCCTTAGTATTCAGACAGAAATAGAAAAACAGAGTTATAGTATTTACTCGATGTATCATCATCTGCGTATACTTGTTACAACTATGTTGGGGTCAGCTTGTACTAACCGAATGCAGCTCAGTTTACATGGACCGACTGCCTATCTGCCCTTCAAAACCCAGTTACTCATCAAATCAAATCAAATCAAAATATTTTATGTCACATAAACCTGCAAGGGCGCTTATGAAACGTCAGAAGCTAGGTGCACGGTTCCAATTTGTCGCTTCCTATGGAGAAGAGCCGGCAAGAAACTCCTCGGTTACTCTTTTAAAAATAATTGGCTTTTATAATGTTTTCAAATTACAGTATAATAGGTATGGGAGGACAGTGCAGGCCTGTCAATAAGTACCAGGTACTTAGAGGAATGAAAATAAAGAATAGAAAATCGTCTATAAATCTAGTCTGTAAGGCCTACTGGTTAATACAACACCTTTTGGTACGACTGGTGGTCATACTTTCGGGCCTCTGATGACCCGTAACTACTGTCAAAGATGTATGTAATGACAGCCGAGACAACGGCTTAACGTGCTTTCCAAGGCATGGAGGGGTCTTAATATGTAAAGGTCACCCGTCTTCGGACCTTTGATGAATCTTTAAGTCATATGGTGTAAATAATAAAGAGAATTCTATTATATTCTTATCTTGGTCTTTCAATTGATTTAAGCAAGCAAATGTTCTGTGAAAGATTTTCATTTCATTCAACCAATTTCGTTGAAATAAAACTGATCTTGCCGCACGTCATGAACACAAAGTCGATACAGCTAAATTGTCTTCACATACAAATTGTACTGAACGTACGCTCAACCTTTGCTCAACTGTTTGCTGTAAATGCTCATTTCGACGCTCAATTTTGGATCGGACTAGGTTCCACGCAACTGGTTGATAAAGCCTTATTTGAACTGAAAATGCTGTGTGAAACGTGTACCATGGAAACTACGTAACGTACGAACAGATTAGAAACAGACATGTTAAATAGAGGTTCATACGTTGTTACCATTGTATTTGGTTTGCAAAATCTGGTACCTATTTAGCTTGGTACATCAAAATACCTAAACCAGATTTTGCATAAAAGCAAGATACCAATGAGTGCTAACCAAATGTACAAAATAAAATGTAAGGCCGAAGCCTTACCTACTTCACTACATATTATAAAAAAGTCCCCCGCCGCGTCTGTCTGTCTATTCGCGATAAACTCAAAAACTACCGAACGGATTTTCATGCGGTTTTCACCAACAGATTGAGTGATTCATGAGGAAGGTTTAAATGTATAATTTGTGTTTCGTTTAAATTTGGTTAACGCGGGCGAAGCATCTGACAAAAGTTAGTTATTTATATTTATCTCAGCCACACATTTTAAAAGACCTATGGAAATGATACATTTCTGGTTTAATCACTTTTCAGATTGGCCAAAGCGCTGTTTTTAAATTACGTAGGTTAAGAGCGTTCTCTCAACGCGGGCTGGCAACGGCGTAATTATGTGGGTTTTTCGGGATTATTTCATTAAATACAAACAAAAGTAAACAAAAAATTCAGCCATTCATTCAGTATTTTCAAGTTTATATGCTATTTTTTTACAGTTATTTTAGTATTTACTCATAAAAATCGACATACCGTCAATTATTTTCTATTTGCATTACGAAGTATGATTAAATCTTTTTATTAAATAGTAAATGTTAAAAATAATTATCAATACTAACGATCTAATGCTTTGCTGAAAAAATAGTGTTTTTGTTTGTATTTAATGAAATAATCCCGAAAAACTACCAGAATGCGTTGTTGCCAGCTCGCGTGGAATGAACGCTCTTAAAAAGTACTTACAATTTCTACGAAGAATTTCAGCCAACATAAGCGTAGACAGAAAAAATAAATATTTGCAGAAAATCTTACAAGCATTTACTTAACATGTAAAACTTTATTTACCTACCTACATTTACTTTGATAGTCCCAATTGTTTAATTTGATAACAATATAACTTTATAATTGGTTAATATTAAATTCATGTGGAACAATTTCATTTATGATATATTTTAGGTAACTCGTGGAGTTACGAATGTGAATGACTTAGAATAATTGAAAACTGTATGTAAGCTTAGTTGGTCGCTTTTGAACGTTTTCATATTTTCTTTACGGAGTTTACAATGTGTGTGTGTGTGTGTGTGTGTGTATGTGTTTGTGTGTGTGTTGACAATAAGTAATTTGTTTAGCTGCGGTTTCGTTACGTTAGGTTTTTATTTTGCATAAAGATGAATAAGGTACTTAAACTCTCGTCCTCACCACACAGGGTAAGGCTAAAACTACAGGACTAACTTGCTACGATTCCTTTTGCTTCTATAAATAAAGACACATTTAGATTTTAAAAGTTGTGTACTTTAAATTTTCAATTTAGAAACCGGGCATAAATCCTCGTTACCTTAATGACAAACTAATTTCTTCATAATGAACCCATTGATCATCATTCTTGCCCTTAAGGTGAATCTTGTCGACATTTTCTCCATACAATCTTCGGGAGTGTATTACTCCACTGTTCGACAATGTACACCAATGTACACCAAAAATTAAACATGGTATGGTTTTGTCTCATTATTAATATTGTCTGTACGGAAACAGGATATTAAAATAAAAATCCGTTAAAAAGTTAGGAGACAACAAAGCTTCGTTTTTCTTGCTAAATTAACCTAACTTTCGGCAAGTTTAAGTAATAAAATAAGTGTCTTCAAAACCAAGTCGGTAGGTACCGACAAAGCTCAATTATCGAAAAGCTCAACAAACTTAATTGGTCATTGATTTATGCAGTGGTTTTTTCATAAAACCCGATCTTCCGAAAGAGTTTTCTTAACTTTTTACGCGCCTGTCTTACTATAAATAATCCTGCATCTCACTCAATAACGTGGAGCATGTAGACTAGTGTCTACACGCCCATCACTGATACTACCTCTGTCGGACACGATGCCTGGTGACACAGCGTGCTTTTTCGTCAGGCCCACCAGTGAGTTCGAACCCGCGACTAGATTCCCCTTAACCCATTTTATTTGGGGTCGCCGCAATATGTCATTATCTTCCATACGTCTCCAGCCGCCCTTTCTAGCCGTATCATCATTCACACAGTCCATCCATCGTTTCTTTGTCTTCCCCTACTCTTATAGCCATCGACATTCATCCACAATACTTTCCGCACGACATGTTCCACATTCCTCCGGATCACATGCACAACTAGACGACATGGTTGGCGTAATGGCTGAGCGATCGACTGCTGCGCAGCGTGTCGCGGGTTCGATCCCCGCACGGAACAAATATTTGTATGATCTGCAAGTAATTGTTCCGGGTCTGGGTGTTTGTGCTTGTGAGTTTTCTATGTTTGTAAACGCACCCACGATACAGGAAGAAATTCCTAGTGTGGGGCAACGTTTAAAAAAAAAAAAAAAAAAAAAGAACTCATTGACGCACAACTTTTCAGTTACCGTACTCACTTTCAGATTTCCCCTTATTTACTACTTTCTTATTCTATCCATTCTTCATTATGAACTATTGAACCGTCTTTCTGTTTCGTAGTTCTACGTCACAGTCCATTTCGTTGATGACGTCACACAACATGAGCACAACTGTTACTAGTATAACTACAGTTTATTAGCAATGGACTACATGTGGGATTACGTTACAATGTAGCGCTACAGCGCTGTATTTACTGTTTACTGCTATTTTGTAAGCGCTGCCTTTTTGTTCAAGTAATTAAAAGCGGGGTCGAAATGGTTGAATGGAATTGATAGTTATTTTGCGGAGTTTAAAGGGAAAGGTTATTTTAACACTTTCCTATGTATGAATGAGTGTGATAAATGTGTGTGTGTCTGAAATGTATTCTTTCTGTTGGTCTATACGGTCTGTATAAGATAAGATTATCCTCCACTCCGGACAAGATTACTTTGTAGGTTACTGAGTAGAAATTTGAAATTAGCCAGTGTGTCAGTACTTCCAATTAAGTTTAGTTCGAAACCAAGATGCCTACAATATAGGTGACAGCCTAACTTGTAATACCAGGAAGAAACATACACACGAACTCACGCCTTCTACTTTAGGTGTAGGCAGAGAACGCGTGCAAACATGTGCTACGATCTTTATCTCTCTCTTCTTCTTTAAAGGGTTCCGTACCCAAAGGATGCCAACGGAACCCTATTACTACGGCTTTACTGTCTGTCCATCCGTCCTTCCATGTCTGTCAGCGGGTAGCATCTCATGAACCGTAAGAGGTAGACAGTTGAAATTTTCACAGCGTGTGTATTTCTATTGCCGCTATTACAAAAAAATAAAATAAAAGTAAAATGTAGTAAAAATTTTTTTTTTTTAATAGTTCACGCACAGAAATGTACAGAGGTGCACTTAATGTCATAGGCATATTCTGCCAGTCGACCTTTGGGTGATGCAGAGACAAACAGTGGTAGGTACAATTACGTAAATCGTATAATTTATATTTATTGAATTATAAGTAAATACAGTTGAGACAAGTTTTCATTTTATGTGTTGGTATATTGGCATGGCTAGCTGATATTTGACAAATTATTTAATTTCCGTGTATCGTAATGTTGATTACTTTGCCTAACTATGTATAGAAAGAAGCCTATCTAACTTAACGGACAGCTGTGCTGCTGGGGAGTTTGTTGCGCCACTTCTACTTCCCAGCTAAAGCACTAGGAAGTGGTGAAGGGCGGGCGTTTTGGGGGAATGTCTTATGTAATTTTGACATTCGAAAAGTGCTGATTCTCAGCCTAATTTGAATAAATGACTTTTGAATTTGATATACATAATATTAGTATGTAAGTATACAAACTATAAATAGGATATATATACCTAAATATTTACGGCGTCTCCATACAAAAACGTTCGTGGACGAGTCCGACTTGCACTTGGCCGGGTTTTTCATTTTTTACTCCTTATAATCCAAGTTCAAATAACCGTTCATGAAAGCGACAGTTTTGAGCAGTAACAAACAATTAACTGCATTTTAACCAAAATGGCCACTTTTAGCACACGACCGGCCATCGTAATGCATTGTGGTCGGTGTACGGTTACGCGCTGTCTATTCAACTGAAATAATTCGATGAGCCTGATAAACAGAAGAATGTTACTTGTTTCGGCTGAAAACCACATGGTATTTCAATATATTTCACTAAAATACTGGTTATTTAATACGCTGTGTATAGTGGTTGCAGATTGCATAGGAAAACTTTAATATCTTTGTGCCCAGTAACTGTGTTTACAGTTAGTTTAAAATTATTCACTGGAAGCAGCAATAGTGTACAAAATAAACCATGAAACTTTACAACGTTACAAATGTCCAACAACCTGTAGTAATGGTTCTTATTTATGGGAAAATTAATGTCACTTATCGTTCAATGGAACGTAGATATAGGTGGCTATCTTGTGCAGCGCTAGAGCACTTCTCGAGGGAGATTGACAATCTTATTCACCTGACATCACAACGAGACCACAACCTACCTCCATTCTTCCAAAAATAACATAGGACCTTTATACAAAGTGTAACAGAATAAACGCAAGTCCAGAAAGAAGTTCATAATTGACTACTGAATCGATCTAATTTATTATTTATTTATTATTTTAACATACGAAAAAAATACAAAAAATTATATATTTTGCTATACTGAGCGCCGGTTGATCCAAAGAAAATTATATCTTATTTTAAGGCAGTGAGACTCAATTTCAAATGCATAAAGTAAGGCTAGTGTACGATCCAACCGATTTTTATATTAAATAAGCAGTTTTGTACCGCGTGCGCAAGTTAAGTTAGTTCGCGTTTGGTTTTCGCCGCGAGTACCTACTCATATCATAATATTGTAGCAGTTGATATCCTTAAATCATCCTATCATTACTGATCACTGTATCAATTAGCTATAACAATATATCAATAAAATTATAATTATAAACTATCACATTCTATCATTTATAGTTGTCCCGTACAGCTAGGGTCAACACAATTTTCTTAATAATAACAGATAGCTGTAAATTAAAAAAGTTTTGATCATTAGGCTTTTACCTCAATACTCTAATTGGGGTGTATGAGGTCTTGCATTAATTATTATGTTACACATTCATTCTACATCCTCGCCGACACATACTGATAATCTTAAACCCTCCAAGCACTACAAACCACACCAGTTATCTTGGTCAGGCCATATAGGTAAGGACCATACAGATTAGTGTCTGAGATAATCTTTTGAGTCATGAGTCTTAATCGTTGGATAGAACCTAGGTATCCGTGGCTACCCTGTGCGGTGTCTCGGCGCAATTCAGTGGACAGACTGAGAACCTTGTGCACGTGACAATACAACGAGATCACAACGCTCCCAATCATGCAAAGACAACAAAAGACTTAATACTAAATCTTTGCTTACTTCTTATCACAAACACTCCTAGCCCCAACAACAAGGCGTGACCATAAAACTCCTACCATTAATTCAACTTCCTCTCGCCAGAGCTTCCCAAGCCCAATAGAATTTAAATAGCCTGAAATAAAAAGCGGGTACGACAGACGTTCCTAAACACTGTTTAGAAGGCACCGAGACGTCGCAGACGTGTGACGCATACCAGATTCAAGCAACAAGTGACATCGGCCTTTTATCTCGACAGCCGTTTCCCTACAATCATCTGTCTTGGGGAAAATGTTGGAGTAATTGAAAAGGGAAAATATGTGATTTTTGAAATGAAACTTCTTATGCGGCGATTCGAGAATTGAGAGTAAAATTTCAAGGACGCGTCACGTTTAGGCACATTTCGTTACATCATCATCATCATCATCATTTCAGCTGAAAGACGTCCACTGCTGGACATAAGCCTCCCCCAAAAGGGGGGTTTTGCCATAATCGCCACGCCTGGCAGGCGGGTTGGCGATCGCAGTATGGTGGTAAAATGCATGGAGAACGCTGCTGCCCCATTCTCTGGTAAATCCCGTAGTCGCCTTCTATGACACCCACGGGAAGAAATGGGATGGTGCTATTCTTGTACATCCGGCACCACACGGAACATGACAGGGAAGATAGATATACCTCTTTCGGTCTCTAACACTAAATCCCTCTAATTCTGAATTTTTTAAGAAGTTTCACTTCTATCATGTGAACGATTTTTTTTTTATGAAAAAAGTTTTAAAATTGGATAGTTATACAATTTTTCACTCCTGAGCAAAGGCCTCCCTACTCTCTTTCCAAGTCTCTCAGTTATACAGTTACTCCAAGTTAAAACATTGGAATTTAAATCCAGTTAAACTGGAAGCCGACCGCAACAAAAATGGGAAAAAGCTAGACAGGAGATGATGATAATTTGAAGCTTGGAAGTGAACTACTTATCCATATGTATGTAGCTTGATAATATCGAGTATCAGAATTATGATAGTACGTATGTGAATGATTATGTTCGTTCAAACATTGAAAGAGAGTGGAAGGACCGTAATAAATAGAGTAGTCTTTCAATATAAATGCTCCCCACGTTAGATTTTAGAAAGATTTAATTCAACCAATGTTTGTTCCTTTTCTGCTCAAGTTTAAAAAAGATTTCTAAGTATTCATCTACAAGCAGTCAATACTTAAACGTATATCTTAATACCTAGTGGATTTAGTGACATAGCATGCATCACCGTTTATTTTTAATATCATGTATGAATGTGCATCTCCTACTTATTATTAAATACAATTTTATTTCGATAAATAAAAAAAAGCAAATATAATACTAACTTAACTAAACCTATTCTCAACTTAAAAAATGGCGTCAAAAAATTCATCCGCATCGCTGTCGACTGGTAATGTTCCCAAGAGACCGGCAGCATTACCGCGTTGTATGGCAAAGCTTAGCCGCTAGCCAAGGTACAAACCAGCGCTTGGATTTAGTTGTATAGAATATCCGTGGTTTCGCATTGCCATAAAAAAGGCACTCTTCTGTGGTTACAGACGGGAAGTCTGTTAAGAGGATGGTAAGCTAAAACATTATAACATCACCAGTCTTATAAAATTGTTTTTAAACTTCTATGTAAAGTATCACAATTGCATATACAATCTAGCTAAGCAAGGTAATTTAAAAATCATTGTAACTGGTAACTACAAAAAAAAAAAATCCTACAATTACATCTTTTTCACTTTTTGTCAACGGGGCGTTTGATTCACGTGTTTTTTTTATAACATTCAACGCTTACCCTGTAGTTTACTGTCGCAGTCTTGTAAGTGAGAGTATATAGAAATATTTTCATAAATTACCGTTCTTTGTAGCAGTAATAATGATGGCCGATATTAACCTGTGAAACAAAATTAAGTACTCAATTTCCGAGCAAAGGTCGTTAAACCCATCAAAGACTTACCTGCATTAGTGAAAACAGGAGATATTTTAGTATTCCAAAAGGCAGACGATATCAAGACGTCCTCAAATATAATGTTGCATCTAATGCGTTCTGTCTAATGCCTCAGACTGTTGGCTGCATCGCGATTATTCCGCCATTTAAGGGCACGTCTGACTGAAAGCGGTAGCGAAACGAAGCGGAGATGTAGCGGAGGATTTTATACAACTTCTATAGACGTGAGACATATTTCCAAGAAATTCAAGACTCGTAAAAGGCACCGCCCCCAACTTACTCCGCTCCGCCTTCCCTATGACGTATACTCCTTAAAACATTTGGAAAATACTCCGTTCCTCGTTAGGTCGGACATGCCTGCCTTAGCTTAGGAGCCGCCATGATAAATACGTTTTTAAACTTATTATTAATGTTACTTTTCCAATTCAAAATTCTGTACGATTTATCTTAAATGTTTTAAAGTTCTGTCAATGTTTTGAGTGGGAGAATTGAGTATTTCAATGAGTTGTAAACTTTGTTGTTGAGTTGTTGCGAAGATTCGTTTTGATTAAAACTTTAGGAACACCATGATGCTCAAAGAAAGTCATCTTAAAAAAAAATCATCATCATCATTTCAGCCGAAAGACGTCTACTGCTGGACATAGGTCTCCCCAAGCTCCGCCACTTCGACCGGTTCTGTGCTTCCCGCATCCAGCGGATTCCTGCGGCCCTCACAAGGTCATCGGTCCACCTTGTGGTAGGCCTTCCAACTTTACGTCTTCCAGATATGAAAATACAGTAAGGTTAAAAAATAAAATAGTTAAAAAAATTAAGTAGTAAAAATAAAATAGTAACAAATTTAAATAGTAACAAATTAAAACATAAAACAAAGTGTTAAGTTAATATGCTGTGCATGTGGAAGTGTTGTATAAGAGTTTAGTGCGTGTCTGTGGGATGTAAATGTAGAGTGTGGTTGTGGGGGGAGGTTCCCCACGATATACGATAGATATTTCACTAGACATTCACATTCACCTTTCTAGCTTTTATGTAGTAGGTAACGAAGCAATGAAACAGTATCTATACTAAATTCGTTAAGCCAAAGGTCTGAACTAAAGCGGTTGACGACAAACTTTTAAGGTTGACTGAGCAACCATTTTATTCCCAATTGATTACGTATCTGTGCCAGTATTTCAGTGTATTTACTATACAAATAATATCCGCCGTTATTAATATTTTATTGAAACAGCCAAATTGTACGGGTTTCATGTTTCGGAAATAATGAGTAGACACAGTTACTAACGGCTATCGATTCGGCCTGGTTCTGACCCTTTTCAAGGTACTGGTCGTGATTTAAAAACAATTATTTATTTCTAAAAAACCTGATACTCTGTAGCTTCTTGATTAGTAGCCCTTTGTGTCTAGTATAATGTGAAGTAGGGACCCAAATCGGCCATTAGCAGAAATTTTCATCTTTTCTTAAATAGGTCGGGTCTGAAGGATTCAGGTACAATTGTAGACTTAAACGTCGGCAGCGCTTCAGTAAGTAATCATAGTCAGCGGTAACCGCATGCCTTCAGGAACGCAGCCGGCTCGTTTTTCAACCTGCAAGTTTAATATAATCATTTGCCTAGGCTTTTCGCAAATGTGTTGGGGTCGGCTTCCAGTCTAACCAGATGCAGCTGAGTACCAGTATTTTATATGGAGCGACTGCTTTGTATTTTATATGCTGCCTATCTGACCTCCACAACCCAGTTACTGGGTAACACGATACCCCATGGTAAGACTGATTGGCAGAGTTTCGGGCTTCTGTCGACCCGTAACGACTGTCAAAGATCCACTAATGACCGCCGGGACCAACTACTTGGCGTGTTTTCCGAGGCACGGAGGGGTCTTGGTATGAAAAATGTCAGTGGTCACCCATCCACAGATCAACCGCGGCAATCGTAGCTTAATCTGATCAATCGATCGGTGCGGCTGTTATTACTTTTTTTTTTTTGGGTGGGACATTATCAAACAACTTCTCCTGTTCTGGGTGGAGCAGGAGGGCGTGTCAGACTTTTACTGACTGTACCTCCGACATACCGACTATACCGACGGTACCTCTTTCGAACAACCCACACCCCTAGCAGGCATCGGCCCTTGCGGGCCCCATCAATTGTTGCTGACATCTTTGAGGCGCGCGTGGAACACAACATGTTGTCGACCCGGGCTTGGTCCTTACCGGACGGCGAGCTACCCATTACTCGCCGTCCGCAAGCTCGCGTCTACGGTGGCCGGGACTCAGCCTGAGATTACCGACGCCCAGGGCGTCTCCTGCAAGCTGTTATTACTTAGCCACAGTCTGCAATTTTATATATAGACTGATTAAGATTAAAACAAAAATTAAGGACAGTCTCCTAAGACCGTCCAACTCCACCCTGTACATATGTATGTCACTGTTAGTTTAGGGAAACGAAACCGTTCAAACTCAAAGCATTTATTTCAAATAAACCAATTACAGGCACTTTTGAATTGTCAAGGTGAGTTAGAAAGATGAAGCTAGTTGCCCATTTCAAAGCGTAGGTACATATGGAGAAGAACGGGCAAGAAACTCCATGGACACTCTTTTAAAATCATGGTATTATTACAAAAAGTTGGTTACATCATTATGTTGAAATTATCAATGTGAGAACGATGTAAAAAGACGTGCACATTAAAGCGTCTGTAATTAAAACAAAAATAAAATAACAATTCAGAAATTAAAATAAGCCGTGGGAGCCAGGAGATGACCAGTCCCTACTGGCGGCGCCCGTTCACGAACATGACGTGTGGATCAGCACCATTCAGCTCAACCATTTTGACGGGAACTTAATGATCCAACACACACGCCACCACCAGCGAGACATTTGAGTGAACATGACATACTCTCAGCTGCCAGGGCACATTCAAGTCAATGAAAGACGTTTATCTGCTGTTGTAAAGTACGATCAGCGATCAGCGCAAGCTCGTTGTAGGGAAGGCCCATGTCCATCTGAGGCTTTCGAGGTGATAATGACCGATCTTTACAAACTTTCTTCTTTTAATAGTTCATTTTATAAGCTGAAACCTTAAGACGAACTGCAGACAAGCACTTACTACATCGTTAAATTAATTAAAGTAATAAAACATCTTTTTTTCCTCTTTCAAAATCAGCATGGGGGAAACCTTACAAGTTTTATTTTTACATCATAATGAGGCCGCATTTGAATGTAAAGTAACGAATTTGTAAGCCGTAGTTTTTAGGAGATTCAGTGAGATTCTGTGTTCCTTCATTTAAATTCATGTTGACCTGTTTAAGAACTTTACACACCCGAATTTACCGCAGGAAAAGTATTTTTTTAACAAACTGTTATTTTTGTTCTGTCTTTTTCTCTATAAATAAGTTATTTATTGATGTAAATATATGCTAGTATACGGATAAGGCCTATTTACCTCATTCGTGTTCATTGGCCTGGTGATAATAATTTATAAAAAAAGTAGCAAGAAAAGGTAGTAACTATAGCGGTTGGTATTCAGTTTTTTTTGTTGGAATAATACGTATATCTAAGTATTTAATAGGCCAGCAAATGCTTTTAAATATTAGCAGTAGTATAACGGTATTATTTAAAAAGTATGTAAGGTATATAGATACAAAGAAATAGAGCAGGTAGGTACGTCATTTTCAGCCTTTAACCGACTACAAGCACACAACATAAAGCTTAAATTTAATAAATATCCCGCAAAGTTATAAATAGAGCAAAAACAAGAGCTTTGTGTAGTTAAAATTGTTTATTTATTTGTTTTATTTTATTATTTATGTACACACAGTAAAATACATACAAGATATGGCATAATTAAACAATAGTACAAAGGTACTGCTTATTTCTTTAGAAATTTCTTCCAGCAGACCTGCGAAAGGAGAAATGAAAAAGAAATGTAGACAATAGTGTGTGAGAACAAGAAGAGAAAATATGAATATGTGACGTCTTAAACTAAAATATACTTACACATATAATGCAGGAAATTAACATATACATAAATAAATACATAATGATAAAATATATAAACATATAAACATATAGATAAATATATATATACATATATACTTAAATATACATACATACACAATTAAGAGGAAAGGTAATGCTCTTTTACTCGACATTTGAACAGAGAAATCGTTTTTAAGTCACGAATGCTCGGCGGAAGTGAGTTCCACAATCTTACAGCATGTACAGAGAAGGAATAAGAATAATAACTAGTTTTATGGGGATGGGATTTAAGGAGGGATCTAAGGTGTGATCTACACGGTGCGTCACTAGGACGAGCGTAAGAAAAACGCTCACGCAGGTAGGAAGGATAAGAAGGGTTGTGTAAGATGTTGAAGAGAAGACACAAAATCCGAGTGTTCCTGCGAAAGCGGATTGGGAGCCACTTGAGTTCCTTGCGAAGGTGAGAAACGTGGTCATACTGTAATGTATTGTTGTGCAAATGTATTGTTAATTAAATTGTATATGATGTATATCAAAATGGAATATGTAATATCTGCCCACACTTGCCCAAACGAATACTTTTAACAGCCCATTGGAGTTGTCAAAATACTGTACACGAGAGAAATTGAACTGCTTTTTGCATTTCTGGGAAAGCTCGGGGCCAAAAAACTGGGTCTGCAACGGAAGGCTTATTCGGGCCATCGAAAATCCAAATATTGGGAAATACGAGCACTATTGACGTCGAGCAGAGGTATTGGCTCAGTTGGTATGGCACCTGGCAGCACTTTGTCGAGTGGTGTCGTCATTAACTTAATTAAAAAAGACGAGAAATTAGAGAATAAAACGCACCTGTATTTTTTTGCTGAGAATTTGCTTGTCGTATTGTCGTTGTGTCCTTTTACGTTTATGAAATATTGTTACACAGATTTAATTAGTCTAATTGATAAATGTCAAATGTCCAATGGCGCTTTGGTCACATGAATAAGGCTTTTGCAGCCATAGAGGAAAACAGTGATGTTAGCATAGAAGTTCAAAAGGTGCCGTAAAATTGTTTAGTTACAAAAACCCAACTTGAACATAAGGCCACATTTCTCAAGCTGAAACATTACTACATTTCTCGAACCCTGTCCGAGATAACACAAATTTAAAAATTAGACTATAAAATACTAAGGGAAAATTGACTGAAAACCTTAGCACTACCTGAGTTAAAGCTTCTTTACATCAAACGGCATAACAAATTCATACATTATGTATAAACGGCTTAATGTACCTGGCATGAGGTCAGGCCGACTTGGCATTAAGAGCTTTCGGAAGGGACTGCGGCGCGGGGGGGCGGAGGGGGGCACCAAAGTGAATATTACAACAGACTACAGAGATGTTCTTGTTTCACCTGCCATGCCCAGCTACCTTTGGTACGCACTACGCTTTAGAAACGGTCCACTGGACACAGCGAAAACCTTGTTAGAATCACGGGCATTTACGGGAATCACGGGTTATCATGTACACATTACGTACTATTGGCTGTTAGGAGAGCGTTTCGTGTTCCTTATTGGCTTAACCTGTGCTGTCCCGGAATATCTGGTCTTTAATAGCTGCTAATGTTGTGGTTGGTGAAACGTTATTTCTAGTTTTTATTGCTATTATGTTTAGCGTAGTATCGTTAGAAATATTTTCTTCAAGTTTTTTTAAAAATCTTCGAAGTTTGTCGCATTATTTTCCCTTTTTACTTTGAGTACGAACAGAATATTACAAAACAAACTTACGTACCTAAATCTCCATTTATTAATAAAGACTCTTTACAAGATCATTTCGTTTTGTTAATGTTAGTTTCTTTTAAGACAGACTTAAGGCTAGGTTTCAACTGTGGTTACAACGTATGAATTTAATTTGATATGTTACAATAAAGCCGAGGCGTCAGTATGTAAGAACGTTGCGGGATTAGAGACACCATTTGCATAAGTTCCGCGGATACACTATGCGACTTTGCTGGTCGAAGAACTAAAGATTATTTATTGAAGGAACTTCTAAGTTCGACGGTTAAAATTAAATGACTGTGTATCTTGTAAGACTTTTCTTAAAAACAGAACAGCTGGATTTCATGTTTTGAGCTGCATGTCATGTGAACAATTCGCATACAGGCAGGGAAATGCCACGCTGCCCGCTCCGCGTTCGTAAAGCCCCAGCCTTCGTGTCAAGACTTGGGTCCATACTGGGTCTACCTAAACTAGGCAAACTTCAAAGCTTTTAACGTGGGATCTAAAAAACACATGGGACTCGTAACAAATGAACAAAGTCGCTTTACCGAAGTGTTTGAGGTCAAAACTAATTCTTAAGTCGCGGCGCAAAAGTGACGTTGTTTTACAAATTTACTGTAGGGGTGAAAATTGACTGGATTTGTATTTGGAAATAGCTTCTAGTAAATAGGTAACTGTAGAAATTTCTTATTTGGAATCCTTGATTTCCATTAAAATAAATTTGAAAAACATTGTGTTGAAAAACGGAAACCTGTTCTTTCAGGCATTTTTTTAATCCAAAAACTCTGATCACAGTTTCTCGACCATGGAGTAAGATAATAAAATTCCGGTCCATTTTTTCATCGGTAGAGAGATATAGAAAAACCCAAGTCTCGAACAAAAGTCAAAACTGTCCAAAAATTTTACGTCAGTCAGTGGTTATATTTATGATAAAACAAATTATTTTGTAAATTCAACCTTACACGCATGACTTAAAGTGGTTTTTACAAAGCAAAGTCCAAAAAGACTTACTGAAAGATGACTGACGATACCATTAACACCCTCGCACATTGCTCCCTATTTATGCAGACGTTTTTGAGTCGCTGATTGTGAACCTTGGGTTTTTTGTATATCTATGTCGGTAGGTATCAACGCTCTCCCTAAAGGAACAGAAAATACTAAACTTTGCACATTCCAGTCACTCCTAACCCCTTGTTCACGTACCCACCGTCAATTAATCAACAGTCGACATACATATAGGTTTAATCAATTATTACAAACACTTCCCCCTGTTTAACGAGAGGCGCGATTGTGAGAGCTTTATCTGCACTTAACGGGGAACAAACATACTGGCATTGATCCACGTGAGTGCCAAAATATGGCCCAAGTTGTCTATGGTAACGTCAATGTCCAATTACCAGATGGGAATGGTTGAATAAGAGCTAATTGCTCATATTGTGATCAGTGTTGTGACGATCGTAGATTGATTTTAGTGATGTGCCTATATTTTATTACGGTCGATATAAAAGTACTGGATTCGGAGAATGTTTTATACATTTTAAACAAGAACGAAAATTCTCGCCAAGTCCGTACAAAGTTGCAATGTATTCCAACTAAACGGAACCGTGAACACGGTCTAATACACGTGTCACCAAACTTTTTAAGATACACACAAGACTTACAAGTAATTTATTAACAATGTCGTCATTCCGCCAGAGGACATTTACAAGTCACAAACCAATACGCTTTCGTATTCATTCTCCAAGTAGCTCGACCAAAACAGGCCTGGGGATAGGGCCTAAGTAAACCTACTCTTGATACTTGCTAACCGCTACAAAGACGTAAAGAACCCCTGGTTCGGACCTTCGGAACGTTCTGTTGACGAGGCCAGACAAATATTCATATTTAATTCCTTGTCGAGGCTTTGAGCCCACTAATATATAACAGAAATTTAAAGGACTAATTTAACATTTAATGGACAAATGTTCGGACAAGTTATTTTTTGCGGGATTTACGTAAGTAGTTAGGACACGACGTAGTTTCGGTTTCGACTACGAGGTTACGGGAACTTTTCATAAAGTTTGTCACTCCTCGGTCCCCGTTCTGCCCCGAACTATCAATTGCCATCGTTTTGAAATCCACACGGATTCGAGTATCTTGTAATACGGAACTCATTTCGTGTTATACTCTTAAAACGTACTCTGCAATACGTGTATTATGTTGCTTTTTGGATTTGCTCATAAAATCGTGAATTGGTTTTATCAAAGAATATTACTAGAATATTTTTAAATGCGTTTTCCATTTTCGCTTGTAATCCCCCGCCTCGTTTAAAGTGCACGGTAATCCCTGAATATTACGCTCCTAAATAAATTGTTACAGTATTTTATTGAAAACATAAATCTATTGTTCGTGTTCTAGTCTTGAATAAATGTTATATTAAATACCAATAAAATACGAAATTTAAATTTGCGATCCAACATAAACATCAGAAAAAATCCTAGATAATTATATTATAAATGTGAAAGTTTGTATGTTTAGATGTTTGTTACTCCAACATGCAAAAACTGCTGAACGAATTTGGATGAAATTTGGCACACATAGTTTATATAACCTAAATTAACACATAGGATACTTATCATCTCGGTAGAACGTTCCCGTGGAATAATTTCAGACATCCACACGGGCGATGCCGCTGGCAAAACTAGTGATTAATAAAAACATGAAAGCATCGACTTCGTATGAATGTTTCATTAACTTATCGTAAATCAGAGCGTTGTGACATATCAATTAGAAGTGTCATATTAAACAAACAGCAGGATGTTATTCGCCTACAAATTAGGCTGAACTCCCTAAAATCATGTAAATGGACATCAACGTGAAGTAAAAAGTTAATTGTGATGTTGTACGTGCGAAACTAATTATCCTCCTACGTTGACAATCCCGGCATTGCGTTCATCACGGTGGTTCTTCACAGTGTTAATGTAAATATCCTATTCTGTTTGTACCTGTAAAATTGCTAGCAAAAACACGAAGTGCGGTCAGGCCGTCCCCCGGCCGACGCCAGTGAACACAGTATTGCATTAAATAATAATGATACTAATAATAAATTCTGTTTTTAATTTGATCTGGACCTGACGCCAAAGAGCTGTGTTGAATAGGCACGTGCTGTATCGATGTCGATGAGTCGTGCTCGATGTGTGACATGCATTTATGTATGTATTGTGTGCGTGTGTTCTTTGACAAGTGAAAGACAATTTTGCGTTTTATACTGAAATGCACGATATGTTGCAATTGTTCAACATGAATGATTTCTGTAAATACGAAGTGTTTAAATATATTAATCAGTCTGATCTCATACAAGGATCCATATAGTATTATGTTGGTCTTCGTTTGAGCTGTATTAATTTACAGTTAAATAATTTTATAAACACTCAAAGCAAATAAGGTTAGCAATAATAATCAAATATCTTATGTCCAACTATTTCTATATGAAAGAATGAATACTGTTTATTTGGATACAGTTCGGAGTTAAGGACGGACGGCCAAATTGGTCGCCGATGTTCGCTCGATAGAAGTACATAATATTTCGCTTCAGCCGTAATAAAATTCGCATAACGTTGTAATTTGTTGTTTCTTTTTAACTAAGTACCTAATTAAGTGGTTTTCAATCTAGTCGATGTTTTTAGTGCACGGTAAAACTCAAATGAGTTTATGTTGTCACCAACTTAAATGTATATTGTGTACTACTGAACCAACAGTTTCGGAAAAATATTAATTTTAAATAATATTCGTCGACAAGTTTCTTGGCACAGCACTAGAAACCACACAGCCCTTTCCCCGGCGCTCCACAAAGAATATTCTAAGCCTGCTTATGAGTGCCACACCGAATGAATTATATCTACGCCAACATAATGCTGCACCTAACCTCATTATGTACTTAGAATACATGTGTAAATTACCTTATTTTTTAATTTGAGTGAAAAATCTAATCAAGACTCGCTGAGTCTTCAGTTCATTTGGATTTCGCATTTTGTGTGGCTAATTCAGATTTATTAGGTATACTTACAGTTGTATTATTATAGTGACAGTGACTTAATAATTTTGGTAATGTTTCCAACTCTAAGCTACCTCGCTTTAGGTTTTTTACGCAATACTGAACAAACTTCTTCTTTGTCGTCGCCTCTTCTCTTCTCTTCTTACTCTCAGAACAAATATTGTTGATTTAATATGATTTAAATAGCAGGATATAATCTAACAGAATTTAAACAATATTAATAGTATGTACATGTATACAAAATCAGGGAAAATAATCGCAGGGCATCAAAAAATTCTTCCGCTACGCTGCCAACAGGAAAAGTGCCCAAAAGGCTGGCAGCGTTGCCACGTTGTATGGCGATACTGATTTTTTGACCAAAAAATAGGCCAGTCCTCTGGTCACGTTAAGAGTCGACCAACCGCTTGGCCATGTCGATGACGATTGGCGTATGGTAATAAACGAGTGTTTCTTCTTTAATAATATTAACCGACAATGTTGGCATAAGCTTGCTAATAGATATTTGTTATTTGATACGAAGCGAAATTTACCAATAATTAATTATATATATTAATTAATTAATAATTACAATTATAATTAATTAATTAATTAATATTATTATTTATATACTTTTATTTATTATTATTAATTTATTAATTATTTATTATATTATATTTTATTATTATTTGTTTAAACAACAATTTCGAGGCTGCCGAAATACGTACGGAAATTCAGCATTTTCATTTTCCATCAAACATCAAGATTTCACGGAATTTCGTTGGATGATCTACAGCGTCATTATCATTGCGTGTGTATGGATTTGCTAGCAATTGTGCATTTCGAAACGAACATACCAATACGAAGAATATTCCGGCTTCAGATTTAATCATTAGAAATGTTGTGTTCGGTTTATTCAGTCGAAATTTTGTTTTCGCTTTAGCATTTCGCATTACATGCTCTAATGGAGTCCACAAAATGGGATGTGGATTAACGCACAGTGGCTGTGCTTTCATTAATTATAATGATTTTGTCCGAAGCATCATCAGAATTATGCTTTAATTTGAACGCGCTTCAATATCTGACAATGGAATAATACCTGAATGCTCTTGCGTTGAAAATATATCAAAACCATGCTGTCATCAACAATTTTAATCTAACAAACTTGTTTGTTAACTACTAACGTGTGTTTCGCTCTGGGATAAATACTTACTTTCTGTTTCAAATTTCATTCAAATCCGTGCAACCGTTTTTGGTCCAATCTGAAACCTACATTAATCAAACAGACAAAATGACAAATTTTCTAAAAACTAAATTTCTGGCATCAGAGTTGTTCTCACACCTCGTAGCAATTACTTGTTTTCAAAAATATTCAACCCATACCTACATTACTTGAAACTACGAAGTCTTTTAAGGCTCCCGCAGACAGACGTGACGCGACTCTATTAGAACAACTTCTATAAAAAACTGCGTGGAAATTATTCTACCAGAATCGCGTCGCACCGTGGCCGTCGCGTCGCGCCCGTCTGCCTTATTAAATGGCGTTGAAACGGACACATAATTCTACATTGTATGCAACAATACAAATATTTTGTTGGTAAAGACGTTTCTTTATTTTATAGAATCTCGTTTCTTTTCGAATCAAAATGTTAACATTTCATTTTGTTTACTTCTTGGAACAATGACTTATCCTGTATCTGTCGTCATTGTAAAATGTTGACATCCTTGAGGCTATTTCTGTTGTACCAGTAACCTTCGCAAGGCTTTTTACTCGTTTATTTTGAGTATACGACTCCGGTAAGATATCTACGTTTGCACGGACGTATAAATATCGCGACGGGATTTTTTTCGCGTTCTGTATCTTCAACGCACTGCTAAGCTTGGGTGTTGAAAATCGTACATGGTGTTTTTTCGACGTTGAGATGCACTCTGTTTAATTCTCAATGCTCGGTCAACTTCAACAACAAATTCCAGTGCGTGTTAAAATCCCACCGCGATATTTTAACGTCCTGGCGAACGTAGTAGTTCGTATACAAAGAATTATTTGAAAGAAAATACTTGATGCTTCAAAGGAAATCGGTTTTGGCTCATTCACTATCGTTTGTGATGATAGTTCATCTTGTAAAGTGTTTTTTTTTCTAAGAACTGTCGTTTCTTTTATCGTTTTAAAGGTCAGCCAGCTGTACTCAACTATAACGAGTCTCGACTAATTTTTATTAAATAACTTCTTCATACCACAAAGTAAGCTCAAGTGCTCTCATACAACACCCGTAACTTAGAACATAAACACCTGATCTTAGTTTAATTTAGCTTCAAAGTTGAGTAACGCTCTTAAGGCTGGAGTTAACAACCTCCATGCGTGTTCATTACCTTGATAATCGTTGGAACTTCACCATAGCGTCACACCTGCGTCGCCTGCGTCACCGTGTTGAGCTAGAGGTGCACCTAAGCGCAACCATCGCGCTGCTTGCCCGTAACAGTACTAATAGCGAATTACCGTGTACGCGCCGCAGCAAAAACCAGCTCGGAGCCGATACAAAAAGCGCATTTCAAGCGCACCATGTACGGTATCCAACAAAGCGTAAATGCCATGGTCAACCATCGTAACGGCGTGATCGGTCCGATTTTTTTGCCGTAATTTATGCCTTATTAAAACAATTTATTCGGTTTTGTTCTCGGATTCCACGGACGATTTACTTGCATTACGATGCGCTTGCTTTGTGTTTTCTTTTCTCCGTCCGTTATTTTGCATTTTTTTAACGTTTTTCGACGATGCGGGTTTCGGTGTCGCTTCACTAATGTTGTAATATTGATGATCGCTCTTGGTAACATGTTTATGTAAATTGTTCTAATTTGTGATAAGTATTTACGGGGGATGTCCTCTGATTACATACTGGCAACTGGCACTGCTGACAAATTAATGGGTTCGTGTCACGCATAGTTCGTAAAATGAGACGCACTCAACTTTTGAAATTAAAAATAGTCATTAAAAAACAAAACAGTACAGGTTTCTGTTTTGTTCTAATGTATTTTTTTTCCTTTATAACCCTTTACTTATTTCTACCTTCTGGATTCTGAGAGAATCTTGACATTTAAAACAGATTACCTATCTATCACAGGCCGACAAAACACTCTTACCTAGAAACCAGACTATATCCGAATCTGGCCGCAGAATTTCTCTGTCACGTAAGGATTTCCGGATCCGACAATCGACTGTTTAGTGTTTATAGATTTTCAGACATAGAAAAATCCACATACATGAATATTTCAAAATGCGACATTTCAGCAAAAAAAAAGATATCAGAGTCAGATTCGGATTCAGCTCATAGTCAAAGTCAAAACGTTTATTGCGAACTAAGTGTACAATAATGTTGGTGTTATCTTGTGTTAGTACTTATGACTTAGCAACCTTTTACAAGCATTGCAATAATGTTATCATTCGCCTGCCCTTATCATTCTAAAATAGCATGCATGGAACAATTTTGGTACTTAATTATTATTTTTATATTGTACAATTAAATTGAGAAATCAAAATACTTCGGAAATGTATAGTCTGGTATCTGGGTAAATGATTTGTCGGCCTGTGTTATTTATTATGAACAGTGTTGTTTATTTACTCATCGTATGTCCAACATGATCTTAATAAGATATGTTGTGTTAAAATATTATAGTCAACAGACAAAATATACTTTTAGAAGGTATAAGTATTTTATCATGGCCCATGGCGTAGTAGGTGATAGCTGTATTATTACTTATAAGTAAACTAGCTAAGTAGCTTAATCAGCATATAACATTGCCAATGCTGGCACAGGCGTCCTCTCGTTGCATGAGAGGGACTAGGCCAAAATCCACTACATGTCTTCGAATATTTTGTTCTAGGCTGGTGTCGTCACGATGTTTCCCGTTCACCGTTTGGGTTTGAGAACAGCCGTGATGAAATAATGTACACTAAGTAAAGTATCTGTCGGGTCCAAACCCACGACCTACACAACTCGTAAGTCGCCGCCGTTACCACTGGGCCACCACTGAACTAAATAGGTATAAGCTGCTGAATTAGGTCTTGTAATATTCTAAGGACTACAATCACTTGATCAGTTGTTGTAAAAACTTTTAATGAAATAATAACACTAAGTTTATTTCTAGGTCACGAATGGAGACAATGTTGACTGAATTTACATCAAATTATAATTTTTAACTAAATAAAAATGTTCAAATAGGCCAGTTCTTCTGTAGGATTTCTTGTGAAATAACCTGCGAGTATTACTTAGTAATATTCAAAGATCCCAAAATTAACTAATTTATTATCTACGTAATAAAACAAGGGTCTATATTTTTGTAACCAAATGAGCTTCTAGATAATTTAATTTAGAATAAAACACCTTACTTTTTAATTCTGACAGTTCTAGTCAAAAAACAAACCCAGGCATTCGTATTAGGTAAGCAAATTGCCCATATGAATAAATATAGTTAAACAAAAAGAATTTGTATACTCATAAAATGTTTACTCATCGCGTTCTTTAGCGCTTGCGCATCTAAAAATAGCTGCACCTGTTGTCTAAACTTAATAATACGCCATAATCGGATCACATTCACAGTCGACACTGAATAAGGTTTCATTCTCACAGCCCAATGTTAAGGTCACGTTACATAACACCGCTCGTAGACGGCTTGGCGGCGTGCGCGCAGGGTCAACGACCGGGGCCCGCGCGGGCGTACAGCCTAACTTTGAACTGCGGAATTTGCACTCACATGCCTTCTAGTTACACACATACGTACGTGATTCATACCCACGCGTTGGAGGGAGAGGGGGCATATTTAGGCTGTTAGAAACGTATTGCATGTTTGACGCGAAAATTATGACTAGGTACCTACACTATCTACTAATAGCAATATACCTGCTTAATGTGTATGTACTGTACTGTATGTGTGTGTACTGGGTATTTAAGTGCTATTTATAGCAGCTACTCAGATTATAAGGAAAATACGATAGGTAGTTATTTTGATCGCTATAAAGTGGCTTCACCTAATTGCATGTACTCTCTGCATTTGCAAGATTTCATTGCTGGATCTTGACAAAAGGTATAACATGTAGTGTTTTATTTTAAACTACTTTTTGTGAATCTTTAAAAAAGAACTAGTAGAAATCATAATTGTTGATAAAGAGATATTTTTTTACGGTGAAATTGAACAATCTCCACCATAGCAGTTAGGATTTAAGTTGAAGGTAAACGTTTTGCTTTCTGTATTAAGGCTCCCACAGACCGGCGCGACTTAACTCTAGTAGATCGATTTCCATGAAGTTTTCATAAAAATGGTTCTATTAGAACCAAGCTTACTGGCTATAACACTGGAGATACAGGTCATTATATTCTATTCTGATCTAGTAGGCAAGTTATCCAACTAACAGTGTCGAATAATAACAGAAAAACTAGGATAAAGGTGCGTATTCCGTAATAATCATGACACAGAACCGCCATCTTTCATCCTAGATGCGTTAATCTCATTAGTTGTAAGTAAAGACAAAGTGTTACTCATATAATATCTTGACCTTTGCTCAAATTGTATAACAAAATGTAAATGTCCTATTGTTGACGTACCGTTGACATTAGCTGTCAAAACAAGGGCCATCTTGATAGACCAAAGTAAAAAAGATAGATTTAGCTTTAGAGGGGAAACTGCCACAATGGTATGACAGACAGAGACGCTCTAAGTACGGCCTAACTTTTCCATTAATACAATGTAAGGTATTAACTTTTAAAAAATTTACATATCTTTGACGTCTGCTGTCAAAACCAGCGCCATTTTGTATTACCAAGTATTATTTGGCGCCCCAAAGTATCGACGCTACAGGAACCGTGGAATACCTACACCTTCAAAAACATGTCAAGTTACCACATTCTCTAATTACCTTAGCTTGTTATACCGATGATCAGAATTAATTATTAATACTATCGAAAACAGGCGCGTTTGAAGTGTGGCCTTTGTAGTTAGAAACTTAGTAATCGACTAATCAATTCGTGACGATCTTATTATGTAGTGTTGTTGTCGTAGTCTGCCGATTATGTGTATTTATATACTTACCTACAGTACCTACTTACTAAATTTTTTAATAGTTATTGGTGCCTACCAATAACTGGGTTACCGCTACCTAGCGGTGAGGGTGACCCATTTTAGTTTTTTTCCAGTAAATATTGAAACTTAACTACGAAAGGTATAAATAAATGATAATAGGAACTATGTTTTTTAAACTTGCAACAAACTTGGTTTAGTTGAGGTACAATCTTTTTAATAAATATAATTAATTGCATTATTCCTAGGTACCAGCGGTTATAACTTCGAAAAGAGATGAAAAAAAACTCTTCGTTTGTCCACCCACTGCTAAATAAAAGGTAACTCATTAGTCTTATATCGACATTCCCGTTCACGTATTAACCAGCGAAATTTTTAATCTATCCACTAGAAAATTATGGTATGTACGTCCCAGATACCACTTACTTAATATAATTATTTCAACCTATTTCAAATAACTGGCTCTTCTCTAGTACTTAATCATTTATAATATTTATGTTAGACGTTCTATGAACCCTTGTTGTGGGGCTTGTGGCTAAGTAATATTAGCCGCACGGGTCCATCGATCAGGTTAAGCTACGCTTGCCGCGGTTGATCTGTGTATGGGTGACCATCTTTACATACCAAGACCCCTCCGTGCCTCGGAAAGCACGTTAAGCCGTTGGTCCCGGCTGTCATTTGTGGATCTTTGACAGTCGTTACGGATCGACAAAAGCCCGAAAGTCAGACAACCAGTCTTACCAATGGGTATTACCCAGTAAATGGGTTTTGGAGGTCAGATAGGCAGTCGCTCCATGTGAAATACTGGTATTCAGCTGCATCCGGTTAGACTGGAAGCCAACCCCATCATAGTTGGGAAAAGGAAGAAAGGTTAAGCAGATGATGATGTAATAGGGGGCAACAATTCTGTTGCTCTTCTCTAGTAATTAATCATTTATAATATTTATGTTACACGCTGTATGAACCCGTGTGTTTCCCTAATCGTTTTGTCTAATTTGAAATTAAAACAGAGGTTTGAGCAGCTTCCACGTAAGACCCTTAAAACCTGCTTTACAAGTAGATTATACAGTAAATATTTATAATTAATTACGGAGTAACCCTTTTAAAATCTTTCTATGAAGAAAACCCCAGTTTTCATGAGAATAAAGTGAAATTTCATATAAACTTACAATTAATACATAAACCAACTCCCATGGGGCTAGGAAGAATCTACAGAACGCCACTTGCTACGATCCTTAAATATGTACCTTTTGCCTCGTTTTCGTATCTATTGTATGCCGCGTATGATATTTTCCATTAAGTATTCCAATTATCATTGAGTTCTCAAATTCAATTAAACATCAACAATAAAATGAAATTGTAAATGTGAAGTTAGACATACGCAGTTTCCAAAACAATGTGATATTTATTTATATCTTTTAGTCAGACAAAAACAAATATAATTTTCCCACTGCTGGGACACAAGCATCGTAGTGCATGTGGGAGGGAGAGGGCCGCAATCCACCACGCGGGCCCAGTGCGGATTGGAAGATGATGTTTTAGTACACCTGTTAGTCAAAGGGCTATTATAATGACGCACGTGGATGCTCACCCTATGTGAGCATCCACATGCGTCATTATAATAAGCTAAGCTAGGCTAAGGCTGTGCATAAGGTGAAAGTTACAGTTGGCATAAGGCTTAAGACCGCGTTCCAAACGTCGAGATCCGAAGACGTACGAAGGTTTTCGAAATCGGAAAACGAGTAACGAAACTCAAATGGAGATAGGCAGGACGCCTGGCAAGCCGCAGTAATGGTAGATTGAGTAAGGCAGTGACCGAGTGGCATCCAAGGACGGGAAGACGAAGTGTCGGTCGTCCGACAGCAGTCTAACTGGTAATAAATAGTCTTTATTCAGTTTTCAGTATTCATATCTATTTTTAAACTTTACAGCAGTTTGAAAATAGACGTGAATACGAAACCTAAGATCGTAATAGAGTTCATGGCCAGCTTTATAGTGATGTTGCTGTTCATTACAACTCAGCGAACTATCGTATGTTTGAATAAGATCCTCCTCGACTCAGCCGCGTGCCAACAGCATGTGTGCGTCCAAATCCGTTCTGTTTACTCATTGGCTACTAACGAGAATGTAATCTGTGTCTCGAAGAAAAGATCCTGAAGGTAAATAGTGTTCGACGTTAAAAGGTGCCTAATCCCCTCTAAGCGTGTACAACGGGCTTACACCGTACCTCTTCAGATGTCCTCTCTGAGGAAAGCCGGACCTCGGAGATCAATGCGATTTATCCCAGTTATCCCGCTAGAGATTTCCGCAAGATAATGCCTCTTATTTGCGAGTCGTCGAGTCGCCAATTTATTTTATTACGCTCATTTTCTTTGTATAGTATAGGGTCCTATTTAGGTTTATGCGACAGATGGGCAGGTTCAATACCATCGCAAAAGAAGTTTTCATTGATTTTCCTATACCCATGTTCATTTACAGGTATTTTCTTCAAAGATAATTTGTTTTTATTTGTATTTATAACTTTCTGAAATAAAAAGAAAATAAGTTTTCCGAAAGTTCTATTTCGTTATCTACTTTACCCATAAATATTGAATCGGCTAACTCTTGCTCTGAAAAACTAGAAAAGCTCATGAAATAATATATTACGATGAAAAGTTGCAGCATAATGACGGTTGATAGTGCAATGTTAGTGTTCGAAAGAGTAGCGTTGATGTGTCGGTGTCTGTGTGTGGAGCGGAGGCTGAGCTCGCGCGGCGCAGGCGCCCAGGTGGCTCAGGTGGGCCCGCCCCCAGCCCTCCGCGCCGCGCCGCGCACCTGCTTCGCCGTCAGTCCACCGCCACACGCCGGCCCGGCGACTTGTGCTCCGTGCACGACGCCACTCTCTCCATACTCTCGCGAGCCCTGTGCGACGTTTCTCGCTTCTCCCGAACGCTCAGTTTCCTGCTCCCTCGCGGTGACCCGGCCCTTCCTCAACTAAACAACTCGAGTTTCGACACTTTCCGAAGTACTTTGCGCCACGCTCGAGAACTTGTGAAGTTCCCGCGTTAAGTTGAAAATAATTCGGAAGCGCGCGCGCTTCGGTCAAGTCGGTGGTCGGGCACCTCGGTCGTGTCGGGAAGTCGGCGGCGCGCGTGGCCGTCGGACGGTTGGAGGTCGGCCGTGGATGCGGTCGTGAGAGACGTGTGCGAGGCCTCGAGGAGGCCGCCGGCACGCTGTTCCCGCCGCAGCTCGGGTGCGTGTCCTACGTGCCGCCGTGCGTCTGCTGCCCGCCGCTGATCCTGCAGCCGGCTCCGCACCCGCACCCACTCCCGCTGCCATTGCCTCTCCCGTTACCCCTTGCCCTTCCGCTCCAAGCCCTAGATCCTCAAGTCGCTAAACACCAACGGCTGCTGCTCTCTAACATGGTAAGTCAAGTCCACGCTTCTCTGCCGGTCCCGGTTATCTGGCACCACGCCGTGAGCACTCGGCCGATAAGTTTCTACGAGTAGAGAGCACAACGCTGCAAAGTTGCGAACAAACGGATCTGATAATAACTCTCTGGGGCCGCAGACTAATGTACAGCGATACAATCGCGCCCTCCATGCCATGAGTGCGGCACGAGTATCGCACCGATCAAAACTTCACACGACAAATAAATAACAATTATATTTATGGCGTAACATTGTCTGACGGCGACACTTCCCGATAGGCGCACTAACTACAAGTTAACTTGGCTCGTAACTACAGACAAGCAGAAGTTCGCACGCATAAGTTAGGCATATTAACGTCCCCGCTGTGACTTTAACTTCGGCTATATTGATCCTTTGGGAATATTGAAATTAATTAATCTAGTTTTGGCACTTCAAACTGTTTTTCCCATAGAAGTCTTTAAACTTTAATAAATGTTTAAATTCACACTTGGGACTGTGGTGTTTGAGTTGAAAAAGTACCGCAATAAAATGTTCAACACTGCAAAAGTAGCAGAAGTTTTGTATTAGATAGGTGCCAATAAAATAACAATGTTATTTTTGTTCGATAACTCTGAAGAAGTAATCTTTTAATTTGTTACGGTTAACAGGAAATCTTGTAAGCGTTTTTCCTTCAGCTGATCGGAGTTTGTTATTCTAAACCAAAACAATGTTTTAACTCGTGCCGCCAACGAACTTCGTCAATGTAAACTTTTAACACAATTTCGAATGCAATCTCAACAGAAGTTAGAAACGGCGGAAATCGAACAGAGCGGTCGTCTGCAGTCAATAACAAAATCAAGTTTTGTTTACGTTTTCATTGAGATCTTATCTCGTTTCCGAAGTAGCCGAGGTACAGCCGCGCCCTGCCTAGAAAAGTAAACGCTGATGACAGAACTTTGACTTAAATGGAAGTCGTATCAAACTTTTCTCATTAAGACTACCCGTCAAAGGTGTGTTTATGTTATTTTAATACTTGTGCGCAAATCTGATTCGCTCTCTCCACAGGCGAATAGCTCGTGAATTTTGTCTTATTTTAATATCTTCAAACCTTGAGAAACAATTTGAACACCACTTTTGCTCTTTAATTGATCACCTATCAAGCTTAAATTAACTGCAAGCACGCTCTAAAGCCAGTTTTAATTTAACAATCTCAAAAAAGAAAGAATGTACCTATTTAAGCTTAAACCAGTCGCATTTGAATCACTGGATATGGGTCGTCAAATCGATACGAATATTCGTTTGAATGAAACCATTTGAATTTTCATCACGTCCGAAAATATTCAGAATCACGACCATATAAGTAACGGCTCGCGAATGTTTCCAAAGAATCAGGAACCATTACCATGCTAAATTTCTTCAAGGAAGTCTGGTCTAGATAACGGGATACGTCATTCACGAATGCCTAAGTCCAGTCGCCTGAATTTTTGATAATAGAAAACTGTATAATCTAACGGAGCTTGATAATTTAAAAAGTAAAAATATTAAGGACAAAAAAAATGCAGCCTGAATTTTGGGTCAAACTTTTTTAATTTTCCATTCGTCTTGTCTTCGACATGCTAAGAAAATCTAAAATACATGTTAGACTCAATGCATCATTTAGATGAACTTGCAAAATTACTACAGCTTACAGCTAAGCAGTTAAGTTTCCAGAACCTGTATTTCTAAGCGCTGCTCAAATTACTCTGCCGACTTGTGTAGGTAGGTAAATCCTACGTAAACTGTATGCTACACTTGCCAGTCGACATGAAACAAATAATTCAAGACTACCAGTATAAAATACTCATTCATAATAATCGCTTATATTCCAAACATTCAAACAGACTTCTTGTTTCCATGTTAACGTTCCTTGATTGTGTTTATGAGGTCGTTATCTTTAAATAGAAACGAACGTAATGTCGGAGAAAGCAAAGAAAACTGACTATCTGAATATAATATAATATATTTAAGCTCCGATGGTAAATTATCCTCCGTAATGATGGAATAAAGCTGACTAGAGATTTCATTGGAGACCTAGAAAATATATATGGTCAAATTGTACAATATATTTGAGATTTGAGAGACTTGATCAAAAGTAAAATAAATGTTTCATGCTATAAGTGCGTCTGCTCAAGTCCGGTATGATAAACGCTCCGAGAGCATATTGCCATAACAACCACGCACAGCCGACAGATGGGTGATCACAGATGATAAATACTTGTAATCAATTACCAGGATATTGCAGTAAATAATAAATCATGCTAAAAGTACGTGCGCCACATCGCGTGGTGGCCGCACCATTATATTAGTTTCTCCGCAATTTCGTTTGAAAGTCGCTCCGGTGCGACCGCGCGAAACGGTATTCGCTACACAACTATGCACCTAATTGCATTCATACATCTAATGAGTGTATTAATTCCAATTCAACAATCAATTAGTGATGCAAAGAACGGATTCTGTCACGTGATGCGGTGTGATTTAACGTTGTGTGACCGACTGTAAGCCGAGTTTCACCCGCACTATTTGCTATTGTACGGTTTTCTCCTGATTTTACAATAACAAATTAGAACTTCGCATGTTTCAACGACGCTGCGACGAAGCAGCGTTAATGCCTTTGAAATTAATTACTGATTTTCAGGTGTTTCGTGAGCAAAAATGCAATAATGTCGTGTAGCGGAATATCTCCCGCGATCCGGCGTGCTTTTCTTTTAAAGCTATTAAAACCTTCGTGCAGGGTCGCCGGCGGAATTATCATGGTCATAATGAAATTTCCACATTTGGCGTGTTTATGTCATGCATAAAGTTGAAATAGGCGTAATAATACAGACTATGGCAGCCTTGTAATGATAAAAACACAGCTTTTACGTAAAATAAAAATAATAATAAAAATATTTGTTTCGGTGATGTCGGTTTTTCATGGCAGATTTTACAGTGTTATTACGAATATTTTTTCACGATAATGAGGTAGGTTTCACAAAAGTAGGAAAAATATACTTAAACAACAGAAAGGTTTTTTTTTTGCTGTTGAGATAACAAGAGTTTTCCTTCGATAGACTGAAAAACAATACGAAGCTACATAGATTTTTGTAAACAACTCTCCCTTAAAAATCTAGAAGCTCTCAACGTACTTATTTCCTCAAATCAAACGAGTATAAAGTAAGCCAGACGCATTAAACAATAGGCCCGGACTATTTACAGCTAGGGCGGCTGTGGGCGTATTTGTTATTCTTCGCCGCGTGCGTGCCGCCGCGTTCGTTAAGCCTTCTCATAAACAGTTTTTAAAAACGATGAAACTAGTTTTACACTTTCAAGCCACTTTTGTGTGCACAGTGAATTTTCCACGCCACTCGGTACCAATTAAATCTACGAGGATATTACTTTGGTCACTTGCAATATTTTACACAGTCCAATTAGTCAAATTAACTCAGTTTGCCGAAAGATTTCGGATTTTTTAGGCTAATAAATATTATTTTGTTGTTGTAATTAAAATGTCTGGATTTATGTGTCCTGAAGATATGGATCTGATAGATTTAAACTAATATTTTGACTGTAGAACTGTTTATGGGTGCAATTTAGTCGCACGACGTTTTTAATGTTTTCCTCGATGACTTTAATAAACCGCACTTATCAGATATCTAGAAAACATTTAATCTTCCAACAAATACTTATCAAAGCAGGAAGAGTTTCATTAACAATTATTATTCCTAATCAGAGTGTACAAAGCATGTCTTGAACAGTAAATAAAATCTTTCTCTGGGGCCCCGACTGGTCATTTTATGGACTCACATAAAAACGCCCCAACAAGAGGGGCCCCTTGCGTCACCATGAGTGTTGAGAAAATTTGTTTAATAATTACACGTAGCTTAGATCAAAAGCGGACAGCGATTATGACTCACTTCCTCGCCATTAAATTAATCAAAGGTTTTTATGTTTAATTTAAAAAACATTGGACAAAAAACGTTAAACGATTATAAACTTGACTCTCAAGTCAATAGGTCCCTGGGCAGCAATTTTGAAATCGTCCGCTTTTGGTGAATTTGTACGGGTTGGCACAACTCCAAAAAAATTCATACTCAGCCTATCCCAGTTCACTTGGTAGCAGACCGCTCCCAAAAAGGGAGGTACTTAATATTTCAGATAGACTGAGATATTACCTAGGCTACAAAGTTAAAGTTAAGAAGAAATTAGAACCTGCGTAAAATATATTTCTTAATACCTTTTAGCAGTGACTGCAGTTTATGAGTAACTAGGTAAAAAAATCTATGTGACAGATTGTCGCTAATTACAATTTTGTTGTAATAAATAACCAATCCATCTAGTTACATCTCAACACATACGAACATAAAAGTGCGATTTTTATCCAATATCCTTTCTATAATATATATGTACTTATATCATTATGCCGTGCTTTAATTTAACTGATAATTAAATACCACTCATGTGTGTACACAATTCAATCCATGCTACTAATTGGTTAATGCTTCTAAATATGTTTAAACATTTGTATAATGAACAGTTTGTGCATCTGTGTTTGAGTAAATGGTTCTCTAATATGTGAATTATTTGTGTTTTCAGCTGAGTAAAGAAAAGGTTTAAAGTATTATTTACCCTGTATGTGAATAAATATCTAGATTTCCTTTAAGAATTTCGAAGACAACTTTTTCATTTATATATTAGTACGTGAAGCAAAAAATTTTGTACCCACTTTTTACGAATATTTCGCGGACGGAGGAGTATGAAATTTGGCATAGTTAAAGTTTATATGGAGAAGGAGTGCAGAAAGTTAATATTTTTATTTAATAATGCATCAGAGATACATTCAATTTTAAATGAATTATGGTCGAATTCCGACCATAGGGCGATCACTAGTTTATATAAAAATGCTAAAACTTAATCAATGGTACAAAACTCAAAAAAAATCTCAAAGCATTTATTTCCAATAAACCAATTACAGGCACTTTTGAATTGTTAAAGAGTCGGAAAGATGAAGCAGTTGCCCATTCCAAAGCGTAGTAGGTACCTATGGAGAAGAACGGGTAAGAAACTCCGAGGACACTGTTTTTAAGTCATGATGTTTTTATTAACAATTTGTCACAGAAAGTTGTTTACATCATTTATGTACAAATTATAAATGTGAGAACGATGTAAAAAGACGTGACATTAAAAGCGTCCGTAATTAAAAACACAAATGAAATGACAATTTAGAAATTAAAATAGGCCGTGGCAGCTAAGAGGTTTTTCTAAGTACCTCATGTAGATACGGATATCGCTACCGCCGACGATTTAGACCAATCCATAAATAATATAAGGTCATCGTGCCGACTTACAAACCGGAACGCCTTAGATTCAAGTGTCTACGTTAAAAAAACTAGTCTCCCAAACTATTTGTAGTCAGTCTTTTGTCATTATTAGCCATACATTTGTACTGCCTATGTTTTCACAGGCGGACAGACTGTCGTTTAGCGTACCTATAGTATATATTTCCTTGTATTTCTCAATTATAAACAAAAATCGTTTTCACATCACTCATACGGGACAAACAACGTTTTGATCTTTGTAAAAAAAAAACTTTCAGAATGATTTTCACCAAAAACGGCTTCGAAAAAACCTTTTTAAAAATAACCATTTCCTCAAAATTTAAGTTTCGTGAGCCATATTTATTTACTAAATCGGACAAGTAATTAAAAATACATTCTACCTTAGATTTCTCTACTGAAGATGTAATTTTCCTGCTCCGTATAAATAATGTTCGTATCCTACAGGTCATTAATTGGCGATACAATTATCTGTCTACATGTTAGTAGCGTGGATAAAGTCAATTATGTATTAAATTATGAGTTGATAAAACGATTTCCCTTTGAATGCTAATTGTTCTGATATTCTTCGAAATCGGTAGATATTCTAGTTCTATAATTCTGTGTACCTGATTTACTTAAACGCTGCTGACCTTAGTATATTATGGTAAATTATGTCATTTGCACACATAGGGGTTTTCCTACATACCAACCTAATGAATTTTGAGAATAGAGAGACAAAGTTCTAAAATCGACCAGAAACGTACTTGAACTCTTTCGAATTTTAAAGTATTCAGACTCACAAAAAGATGGCTCATTTGAGGTCAAAACCACAATTTTAACGTCATCCGTAAACACAAAAACATCTCCTAATAACTTTATTAAAAAGTGCATCATACCGAATTAAATGTACGAGCAAGAATCCCGCGACGACTTTTTAAAAACATTTCACCGCAGAACTGAAACACTGTACTAGACGTCAGAGTAACGAATTTTTCTCCCTAATTACTTGGTGTCAGGGCGATTGTGCAGGAAATGCCCCGGCGCCGGACAAAGGAGTCCGGGACGTTCATTAATAGGATCTTTCTAACTGCAATTTCGCTGAATAAAACCCTCGTCCCCGCTGGAAATATTAATATCGGGCAATATTCAACCCGCGGCGTTAATAGTTATAATTTGTTTGTTTTTGCCATTGGAACTGTTGCTGATACAATCACGTTCATGTTTTGTTGCGCTCTCTAAGATCTAAGACGGCGTAAATACAGTCGGCAACAAAGCTTTGAAGCTTACGTTGTTTGCAAAGCAATATGTCAAAATCGTACGCGGCATTACGTACCGTCGTTACGTAAATACCCACTGTAAAGTTGGCGGCACCATGCTGAGACGGAATTCTTGTAGTTTCGCCGCCACGTCTCCCGGATTTGTATATAATGTCTTCTGGGACTGAACTGAAGCTGTCGAACTAGAAATCTTACAAGTTTCAGACAAGAACATACATTGTGACAAAATGTATCGTGGATTTTAAAAACCTCGAGAGTTTTTATTGCGGAACATGCTGAGAATTATTTAATCGATACATTTTTGAGGATAACGTCAACATAATTTGACAGGTGGATTGACACTTGACTGTTCAGCTACATACACAGATGTATGAAACAGCGAAATTTTGTTCAAGTCGCATTTTGCCTGCAAGTAAATTTTCTTTTTTAGCGAAAAGAAGCAAAAGGAAAAACGTCTGCCTTGCATATTATTAAATTTTGCACCGAACACATCAATTTTTTTAAAATAATATCTCCTTAGTGTAGACAATAAGTTCTTACTTTTCCAAGACAAAAGCACTTTTCATTCAACAAATGTTTCTGATACAATAACAAAAGGCCGAAGCAAGAACCATTATGATGTTTTAAAAAAAAGATCGTCACTACACAAGAAAAGAGGAACTGAAATAAAATCCTCTTTATGATGCAGGTAATGAAAAGAAATGGGAGGCCAACATAATGAAAGCCTCTTCGTAAGCTTATTAACTCTTCCTTTTGTTTATTACCTGTAAATTTCCGATTCCGTCATTTCCCTTCTTGTTAAATAATATAAAAATTGCGCCTCAGCGTAATGCTCTTAAAATGTAGTGAAATAATGGAAAATGATTAAGACCCTGTAATTGTAAAACAGTGATTAAAAAATAATGGGCCCGAATAAAAAATATAAGTCAAAAGAGGTGAAGTTCTGATCAAAGTGAAGTATTAGGCTTGAGTGGATTGTGCCAAACAGACGAGTTCACTTGTAATACGCTTATAATTTGACACTTAAATGGCGAATGGTGCCTTAATCCTGAAAAAGAAGCCTTTTTTTCTTCGATACATCTAATTACTAACTTATGCTGCATAGAGTTTAACTCGGTTTTTCATAGCAAAGCTATTTAATAAATTCAAAATATCCCTTGCATACGATATTACTCAATACAGCAATGCTAAAATTATTACTTACGTATTTTATTTTTGCTGATAGTAGTCTCAAACTCAAAACTATTCACTTAGCACTGAAAAACTTCATATTTGTTGTAGTATTTTGTTAGTTCTTTGCAATAACTATGAGTACTATGACTTCTCCATTAGAATACGATGGAGCAGAATTCCTGAGGGCAAAACAGTACGAGCTCTATTTCTTAAACATAATAAAGGATTGAAACTTTCTCCCCGGAGGGAAAACTAACTTTTTTAACACTCGTTGCTGCTAAAACAATAGTTCGGTAGTTTTTTCGCATTTATGAATTAGGATCTGTTTATGTAGTTTTGAAGCTTTTAAGTTTGTGTTTAGAGATCTAAAAGCATCAAGTACTTTAATTTTATTATACTTACTGCATGCGGCAAAAACGTCCCAGATAAGGAATTTGAAAAATAATTCTGTTAAATTTTGCTTTTTCCCTCGTTTCAAGACCGTGTTGGATAAAATTAAGTTTATTCAAAAGTAAGAGAAGACCTAAATTGCCTTGATATAGCTGAGATATCGTTCTCCGTAAGCTTTAAAAAAATCCTTTCAATCCGTAAGATGAACTTGTGAAAAATGGAACGTTTAACTTTAAACCAATCTGATAGCTTAGCAGAAGTTAGAGCGAAAACCCCAAATCGATTTCCAGAAAATCCCTTGTAAATTATCAAAGAAAAACCTGTGCAAACATTCAAATGTTCGACCATTAACGACAATATTGGTTTACGGCGGAGCAATAACGATGTAGAAATGGAAACTATCGCGCGCTATTGAATCGCAAGGAGCGTTGCGGGTCAAATTTGCGTATGGATGCGGGCAATATTTCGGTTATTTTGAGTTGTACGGTTGTGCCTTTTTATTTTGCAGCGTGTGTAATTATTATTGGTTCTGTGTTCGACTGTGATTTTCTGTGGACATGCAGTTTTGGTTACGAGCTTTCGGTTCGGGTAAATAACATGGTTAATTACACTAGCTTTCGATGTGTATTAGAGCAATTATTTTGATTTAGATAATAAGCATAATTAGTCTTTATGATCCCACTGCTGAGACACAGGCCTCCTTTCTTTGAGAGGGAGTGGGCTAAATCTACCACGCGGGCCCAGTGCGGGTCGGTAGAAGTCTCATGAATTTTTGGTTCTAAGACACACCGGTTTCCTCACGATGTGTATCTTTATCGTTTCACAAGAACCGAAATCATTATCTACGGCGAAATAAAAGGTCCGATGGCCATTGACATCACAGGATTTTTTTATTAAAATGAAGAACACGTACAAACACTGTTTGCAGAATACTGAAAAAATATTCGCTAAAACATTTATGACGACTTTATTAAAATAATTTAATTTGAGACAAAGTTTGTTCTGTTGACAAAAATGTTCATAATCTGCACGATAAAAGGTGAAACGTGTGTTCAAATGTTCAAATAGTAACAGTCTGTTCAAAGAGAATTGTATTTTGTATTTTTTATCTTATATACCTGAGTAAATAGGTGTATCGCTGATGAGATGATTTTTTTGGGTGGGAAGTCATCAAATAACTTCTCCCGCTCTGGGTGGAGCAGGAGGGCGTGTCAGAATTTTACTGACTAAAACCCACCCGTGTTGCCTCAGTTGCTTGTGTGCCAGGGACCGCGGTATCTCTTTCGAACAACCCGCACCCCTGGCAGGCGTCGGCCCTTGCGGGCCCCATCAGTTGGTGCTGACATCTCTTTGAGGCGCGCGTGGAACACAACGCACCCTCGACCCGGGCTTGGTCCTTACCGGACAGCGAGCTAGCGCCTACGGTGGCCGGGAATCAGCCTGGTATTCCCGACACCCAGGGCGTCTCTTGCGAACGAAGAACGCATATACTGCCTCTCCCTCACGTGCGCCGGCTCCCGTTTCGCAAGCAACACTGCTTCGCAGAAGGAGGCGACGGTTACCCATGCATTCTCGCTCCGTACCATGGCCTGGACCAGGGCCGGACGCGAGAGATCGCCGCCGCTGCCGATCGCCTCCATAAGGACACGGCGGTGGTCCGCCCAAGCCGGGCAGACCTCCACCGTATGCTCCACCGTGTCCAGATGTTCAGGTGTTAAGTTGATATTACAAAATCTAGTCTGGAGTATTAGGAGCGATTATTGTTATAAATTAATGTCCGTAGGTGAACGCTTAACATCTTTTTAATACGTTTGTGTTACCGCCATCCCATCAATAAAATTAAGCAACTAAATAGAAATGTGTTTAAAATGAAATTTAAAAATATGTTTCTGTTATCTGCATGAGCTTTTTGGGAAAAAAATAACGTTTGCATCCAACAAGTGTTGAGCCTGAAGAACAAATGTGTACAGTTATGCAATAGATACATATTTAAAAGAAAGTCTTTATATTCCTCTTCATGAAATGATGGTAAATAGAAGTCCAGTGGGGCAGTGTGTAGCGGCCCGTATGAACTGTTTAAAAGCCGCCACACCGCTTATTTTCCGTTCAGTATCACATCTAAATGTAATTTTAAATGTAAACATTTCACGAAATTGCGGTCAAACACTTATTCGTAACATTTACGTGCAGTGAATACTACCGCGCGTGTAGCGAGGAAGGCATGGTGCGAAATGCTTCGAAATTTTCCCAACAATTTTATATAAATCGTCCAAAACATAAAATATTGGTTTCGTACAATATTTTTACTTTCATTTTCTCGTGTGAAGCGATAGTTTTGTTGTTTAACCTTCTCGTGAGCGGCCATAACTCTTAGAACAATGGCGCGCGGCCTGTCCAGAAATAGCCGCGGAAAACAAACACGCCTTGCGGACACCGCACTCCTTGTACAACTCCCAACATTAACTAACATTACATTATAATCTTTACTACTCCCATTGACGAAAAGATTAAGCAGTGAGGCAATCTTTACCTGGTGAATCATCCGCTCCTAATCTCCGTTCAAGAAAATTCGCGACATTGTATTGAAACCAATTATTACACACTTTGTACAAATTACCGAGGCCATTAACAAACGTTAACAAAACCGCTTGTTAAGAAATCGGACGTTACTTTACTCATATGTTCTTTTTATTTCACTCGCTCTAATTTACTGCCCGTTTCCGCTTTAGTTACGTTAAAAATAAAATTCACACATAGTTATGAAAAGAGTCGGAACCATGTTCGTCGATTCTTTCTAAAAACAATTTAATACCCGGTTGAGCTGCACAAACTGCTACAATACTGCTGCATTCCGAACTGTAACTGAATCAGTTTCAACTTCATAGCTGACTGCGCTTCGAATCAATAGTCTACTCTGTAAATGCATGAAAGGTGTATTAATAAAAAAAATGTGAAATACGAATTGCAGCGTAAAAAATCATGGCTTTCATCGTAGCCCAATGAAACAGGGCATGTCCTAATGTAAGCAAATTGCCGTCACAGCCTTTCAGCGTCCGGCCGCGGCTATCATTCCCAAGATAAGCGCTTAAAAGCCTCATGGAAAACGCTTTCAGCAGGCGGACTATTACCGGGTGTTTCCATACTTTTTGCTTTGCATCCAACTGGCCGGGCGGAGTATCTTATATCGAACGCGCTACGTATGACCGTTTTGAGTGCACGATCCAAATCTACGTTGTTGGTTGGGGAGGGGAGTTGATTTTAATTCCTCTCTAACTTAGAACTCGCACTTTGTATCGCGATGCTGTTATAAAATGTGACAAATTTTCAAACCGAAATAGAATTTTCCCAACAGCGATATACCATGAACCGAACATAAAGTAAATGTTGGCTCAAGAAATTCGCTGTATATAAAAGACCGGTAAATTTTAAAGAAATAAGACGATGTCAGAACAACCTAATAATCTTAATGCATTAGATTACAAAGGGCTTACTCGAAGAGGGCGAGTAACGGGCGGGGAGGAGTCCTTTTATTTTTCTTCATAATATTAGATTTTATGATTATTTTAAAAGGGGCAAAGGCTCTTTGCTACTATACATCAAAAGACGATGCCATTGATCAGACATCTTTATCGAATTACGTGATTGCGTATACAAAACGACGGGTCTTTGGAGTTCCTTTGTGTTCGTTTCTTGTTGGTAACCTAGGCGGGTGTGTGCGGGGGCGCGGCGCCGCGGCGCGCAGGGGGCGCGGTATGTACTTGCAGCGTAATGCCGCTGCACTTGCCCTGGTCAGGAAGCGCGGCGGAATGCAGTCAGTCGCGTTTGTACCACCGCGGCGGAGGGGCGCGGGGCGGCGCGAGGGCAATGCACGCGGCGCCGGCGCACCTCGCTGCCTCCCATTCAGTACATCTCACTGATGCTGCATTTATTTACTATTCTTAACGTGAAGCTTTTTCAAGTACGAAGTTAGCTGCGAGCTAAAGAAAAGGGCACCAACTAACAAAGCGACTCAATTTAAAGCGCCGCTATAGTTGGCGAAAGTTGTGAATTGCACCCGCCATTTCGTTCAAGGAGCTCGCGTGAATTTGAGACTCGGTTGCATACTTAACATTGGCTATAAAACTTGGATGAAAGTCGTGGCGGATTATCGATAGTCTGTAAATCACAGGTCGTAAGAGTTAATGGTAGAGCTAATATTTATGTTGGAGGCTACATTATCATTTATCAGTGTCGTTACGAGAATGTAGTAGAGAGAAGCTAGTGTTTGCAAACAGACGGATCAGTGTACGTCACTGCCTACTGATGCACATCATGCAATGATACGGCCCCGTCATCGCTTTGAGTCGGCGAGTGCCGCAATTTCACTGTATGCCGTACGTTCGGAACGCGGCACGGGTTGGAATGCACTCGTTATATGCACACCACTCGAAAGGATTACCCACTAGTTGGCGGCGATTAACTGGCGCGCTCGTGGTTCGCCAGCGCCCCGCTATTGGTTTGTTTCCGAACGTAGCTAACGTTTGAATTTGGAATGTTGTTTCGGTTTTCGAATAACTTTAATTAAATTCGCTTTTCTAAACTTTTTTGCATTGAAATTGCAAAGTGGTCCACGTCGATTATTTTCGTCTATTTAAAAAGGTATCAAACGAAAATTTTCAAAGACTTGCATATTGCGAAAGTTACAGTTTGTTCGTCAGTAAATAAACAAATATATTTTCTTTCCAGGTACGTGGGTGTTGTTAGAGAAAGTTCACGTAGATTTCATTCATTTACAACTGCGTAAGTAGCAGACTTGTTTTATTTTGCTTACTGTGTTTTTTTCGTCTAATGATACCAATGACGTCATGGCTCCTTTCATTAGAAGTAAGTTTATCTAAGGTGTAACAATTCCCGATGTCTTATAAATAAGACTGGTCAAAGTTGAACACCTTAATGACTATCTAGACAACCACACCTCAGCAGATAAGTGCGCTAACTTCGGAGCAACGTCAAAAAACTGCAACTGCTATTTTTCAATGTCTTTGAAATAACAGCATCTTAGTCGGGAGTAAAGTAGTTCATTAATATGGTAGTTCAACATCAAGACTTAGTGTCATTGCATTTGAATGGGAGGAGCTCGAATGGTTGTGATTATACGGGAGCTGCGAACTGGCTTGTACAAACAGAAAGGCTTTTAAGGAGTCCTTTAGGTGTCAGAGTGGCAGATAGAGAGCGGGTCGATAGCTACCGATTTGTATAATGCTAGTCACTATGTAACGCCTTATGCTAAGTTAGCTTTGAAAGGTTTCGCCGCGCGTCTGTTACGCCACGTTTCTATCGAAGTGTCAGGGTTGGCGTAGCAACACGCGTTCATTCGAAACGCAAGTGCCTTGCTGCAGTCACTTGGACTGAATGATACGCGTCTATGCGCGATTTCGTGCCCTTTGTTATTTATTATGCTCGAGTTGACATTAGCTGCTCTGTTGACCGCCTCTGTCGTGTTAACTCGTGCTTGATGGTGTTCATTTCTTTTTACAATATTTATTTGTTACATGGTGCCATTCAAAATGGTGCCATTCAACGGGCGACGACTTGAAAGTATTATATGATAGATGTTCGGTGATTATAAAAAGTATTTTATTGGAGCAAGCGAAATGCTGGTTTCATTGTTTTAAATTATGATTATGTTAAACGTATGTATAAAAATAGTCAAAATAATTTTTTTTTTTTTCTTTATGCAAAATTATTAACTACGGCAAATTGTTTCGTCACGTTTACGCCTGGATTTCAGAATTAGGCACACTATGTAAATAAAATAATAAAAGCAAGCACATGACTTAGAACGATTATTTCAAATTATTATAATTAAATACCTACCGATGTAAATGCGCGCTGACTGTCTCGTTGGTCTAATTGTTGCATGCGCTACTGCTGACCATGAGGTCATGGGTTTGATTCCTGGATCGGGCAAAGTGTTATTGGGTTTTTCTATCTGAAATTTCTCAGTAGCAGCAAGGAGTCTGGTTTTGTGCCCGGTTGATGGCAATAGGCTTACCCCCTGTTACATGGGACTTAAATGTAACTGGCGAGATGTGGGTGTACTGTAGGCACGCATCTGCCCGAACCTTTGGGCAAACAAAGCAGATACATGTTATGTAACTGCGCAGTAAAACTACATCACGAATGGAAAGTCTCAAAAAAAGGAAAAAACAACATTACTTACAGTAAATTAAAAGCACTCAATCCCCACATTACAGTCTTACACACAACATGCAAAACAGCGCACCGAATTCCAAATTGAAATATTGCCGACGCAGCACAGTGGAACGAATGTATGGGAGCGGTTGGACGTAGACATGTCCGAAAAAAAAGAGTAAAATTATGCCAAACTAATGATGCCATCTTATTCGATTACTTAATGCCTTCATAACTTGTGGTGATGAATTTCTTCATAACTCCCATATTTCGGGAGTAATTTGAGAAAATGTGAAATTTTACTATGAAAATGAGTGTATCGAGCTCTCTCCCTCCTGATTCCGGGCTTGTTTCAAGTAGCGGTCTCTAATATCATAATGCTAATACTAAGAGCTATATTTAATACTAAGACACATAGTGCGCCAAATGTGCACTTTCTGGGATAAAGAGTGATGTTTATTTTATAACACAATTTTTTTATTTTTTGTTTATTTTGTTGATTAAAACCGTTTTTCTAAAGGTTTACCTTATTACAATAACATTTCTGAGCAGCCAATTAGAGAAGATATAAGCTAATTAGGATATATAATTAGGGACTTAAGGTTTACATATAAAACTGATGCACTAATGATTACTGATAAGAACATTGCTATTATTTAATTACTAAATGGCTCTTAATACACTAATTTAGCATGCATCATTTACTAATTATCACAATAACTAATTACCTTGCAATATTTAACAAAGGATACCTGGGATACCTGGATTTTATATAAATAGGTCACTATTAGTAACTTTAAAATCAGTGTTGATTTACACCTCGTTGTATCCAAGCTAATCTCGCAATGTATTTTCCAAATTTTAATACAAATCTTGATATTCACGTTGCTTTATGCGCACGCGCACATAAAGATTTACGCGACTTTAACTATTTGTTCAGTGTTTTAAAAGATAACAGTTGTGTTCAGTTATGTGAAAGTGCTGAAACAAGTTTAAAAGACTGGTGTCGTCGATTTTGCTACCGCATTTATGCAAAATGGACACAGTCTGGAAGAAGCACAGATAAGTTTCGGAAGAAACATGAGATTTGGCTACAGGCTGCAATTCAATGGCCGGAATTACAGAATGAAAATATGGAACCTTCTACAGAAAATATAAGTGACGTCATCGAGCCCATAATTTCTCCTGCTAAATCTGATGCTTCAACTTGTACACATCCTAGTCCTCGTAAATCTTTTGAGGACCTTAGTAACCGGCAAAAAAGAAGACGCACTGAAGATAGTCTTTCATGCAGCAGTAGCAGCGCTGAAATTATGTTTTCGGCCGAAAGGGCGCTTCAAAAGGCAGGACAAAGCGATACAGCTTATGTTATGAAATACTTGACGGAGAATCCAGAGGAGGCCTCAAAAATCAAAGCCTTCATTGAAGGTAAATCAATTCAGGTACGGGAAATATCCCCTTTGAAGGCATTGGCTCTTTATGTATCGATGAACTTATCGAAATGGCGCTATAACACTCTTCGGGATTTCAACACTCAAGAAGGAGCTCTTCAATACCCGAGTTACTACATGTTGGTTAAAGAAAAAATTAAGTGCTATGCGGCCAAAGAAGATCTCACAGTTACAGAGAGCTCTGCAAAAATCAAATTACAAGCCTTGATGGATTTAACCTCAAGAAGACTTATTAGGTCGTTAGAAACCCCTGTTGATCCCAATCAACAGCTCGTATTGACCAGCAAATGGGGTTTTGACGGATCATCTAGCCAAAGCATTTATCATCAAAGGACGAGTGAAGATGAGCAAATCGATCTTGCTAGTAATTTTATGATTAGTCTTGTACCACTGCGGCTCGTCTCAAAAGGTGTAACAATTTGGGAAAACGAGCGACCATCTTCCACTTCATTTTGCCGGCCAATATTGTTTAAGTTTATAAAGGAAACCAAAGAAAATGTGCAGAGAGAGATGGCTGAAATCGAAGCAGAGATTGAAGCCTTAACTCCATCCACCATCACTGATGGAATTAGTGTCAAACACCAACTGCTGTTGACAATGATTGATGGTAAAATTCATTCCATTATATCCAATACAGCAGCTTCAGTGTGTGACATATGCAAGGCTTGTCCTAAAGAAATGAATAATTTAGAGTTAATCAAAGATAAACACGCAAACGAGGACATGTATAAATATAGCTTAAGCACCCTTCACGCTTGGATTCGCTCAATGGAATGCTTATTACACATTTCCTACAAATTAGACATAAAATCATGGCAAGTAAGGGGTGATATAGCAAAAAGGCAAGTTGATGACAGGAAGAAAAGAGTTCAAGAGGCTGTAAGAAGAGAAACGGGCTTACTTCTCGATGTTGTGAAACAAGGCAGTGGATCCACCAACAATGGCAACTCGGCAAGGAGATTTTTTGAAAACTACACTAAATCTGCTGAACTGACCGGAATAGATGCTATGCTTTTAAGAAAAATCTGTGTGATCTTGCAGTGTATTTCATCAGGAGAGAAGATCAACGTAACTAAATTCCGAGAGTTCTGCTTTGATACTGCTAAGCTTTACGTGGAGTTATACCCATGGTATTATATGCCTTCTTCACTTCATAAAATTTTAATGCATGGGCCAGACATAGTTCAGAACATGTCAATTGTGCCCATTGGTTTTCTATCCGAAGAGGCATCTGAGGCTAGAAATAAAGATTTTAGAAAATATAGAGAGGGGCATTCTCGAAAGCATAGCAGTATCTCATGCAATGAAGATATTATGCACAATCTTTTACTGTCTTCTGATCCACTTGTTACAAGTATCCGTCCAAAAGGAAATAAGTTTGTAAAAAAATCTTCTTTTAAGGAATTTTATGAGCTTACGGATTCTGAGAAAAGTGATATCGAATTTGTTAACATAAATGATTTAGCGGACATCGATTCTGAATTTGAATTAATTGATGATGATGATGATGACGAAGATAATTAAATGATGTTATTGTTTTAAAATGTGTAACTTAGTAAATTAGAGCTTACATCTTAATTATTTATTGTACTTTTAATGAAACTAGGTAATTTATTATCAACTTACTTAAAAGTCATACTCTCATCAGTTCTTGTGAATATTTTTGTTAATATATATTTCTGTATATATATATAATATATTTATAGACCTCTTAATAAGTCTGTCTGCGGTTTAAAGTAAATACAAATGGGGAAAAAACGTTTTTTTTTTTTAATTTTCATTTCCTTTTATCCCAGAAAGTGCACATTTGGCGCACTATGTGTCTTAGTATTAAATATAGCTCTTAGTAATAGCATTACGATATTAGAGACCGCTACTTGAAACAAGCCCGGAATCAGGAGGGAGAGAGCTCGATACACTCATTTTCATAGTAAAATTTCACATTTTCTCAAATTACTCCCGAAATATGGGAGTTATGAAGAAATTCATCACCACAATTTATGAAGGCATTAAGTAATCGAATAAGATGGCATCATTAGTTTGTCATAATTTTACTCTTATTTTTCGGACATGTCTACGTCCAACCGCTCCCATACATTCGTTCCACTGTGCGCAGCCCAAACTCGAAATTTACATTTTGCCGGGCAGTTTATTTCGGTAGTAAAATATCGAGTAGTGTGTCGCGGTCCCCAGGTGTTGGTTCAAACGACGCAAGTTTCACTAATGTGCGGCTTAAATGATGACAGTGTAGCGGGACTTAGCCCACCTGTGAGGGGACCGCACTTTTTGGTACTGAAAAATGGGACTCCTGATTATTTATGAAAGCCTGGTGCGAAAGTAATGGGATGTTACTTGTTGTCGCCTAAATTTATTAAAAGTTGATGTTTGGCTGGCAACTTTTTAGAATTATTTTTGTCATAGTATTACACAATTCCTGATATTATTTTGACCTACCTAAAACACTCAATTTCTTGTAGCAATGAAATAACTTAGACATCAAATAACAAGACACCTAAATACATACGAACTCGTGTATCATTACTGTACACTAGAATCGGAAAATTTCAAGCCTGTTTTCCCGTATAATCAAATTCGATTCCCCGTAGGATTCTTACAAATCACCGGTTGCTTATAAATCGTTCGTCTCGTCAGAGATTTATTCGTCTCTCTCTCGTCCAAATCCGGCTCCTAAAATGTTCGTCGGTTGTAAACCGCACTTGACGTAAATTACACACGTAGGTATTTGGCAACAGTGTTTAAATAGGGGGCGCTTAAATTTGTACCCTTAAGTAGGGGGTAATAGAGGAAGTTTGCGCGTCTTACGTAATCGAACCCCGGAGTTGGGACTGAACAAACTTAAGTTTTTATCTGTTAACTTTAGAGTATGTTACGAGTGAGTGAGGATGGATTTATTGACAACAAAACTGGCTCCTGCGAGAGTTTTGGGTGTACGATAATTTATTTATGGAGCCTTTGAATTCTTATACGAGATTTTTATTTGACAGTCATATGGTTTTTGACATGTTTTATAAAACAGTTCGCCGAATTCTTCTAAACTCTACTATTTAATATTGAATTTACCATACCCACTTTGCTAAGCCGTTGGTCGACTTTTCACGTGACCAGAGAGAGGGCTGGTCTATTTTTTTTTGGCAAAGAATTAATTAACATTACCATACAACGTGACAATGCTGCCAGCCTTTTGGGCACTTTCCCTGTTGACAACGATGCGGACGAATTTTTGTTGCCCTATGATTCTTTTCTTTTTCATATACTTGTACATATTGTAAATTTTGAAACTATGAAAATATTTTTGGGTTAGCCAACAACATATAGAAATATTTTTCTCATAACATCCTTTTCTTTAAATTTCCATTTCTATATTCCTTTAAACCGTTTTCCAACTGAGTTTAACAACTAAAACGTTCTCAGTGTTCGCTAAAAAGCTTGAGCATCTCTTTACGTTATAATGAACGCAAATGGTCCTTCTGTGTGCACGTCTCGCGATCTTTAATTACGATTCACATTGTTACTGCGGCCCGCTAGGGAACTAAACTTAGCGATCTAATTGCTCGATGTCTAATCGATTGTAACTCGTGTTTGCTTCAGATCGTACCTGTCGTTAGAGATAATAGTTTAGTTAAGGTGATAATCACTGTAGATGTAAATGTTAAAAGGTTAAAGTAATCATAGCTATTTTATCAGTTAGTCTTGGTTCTGAAAGGCTATTTTAATTTGTTCTGTTGTTTGAATTTTATGGAAACTTCAATGTTGATTTGTTCAACTATTTCTATTAGAAAATTTCAATTCTCCTGAAGGCTTCTAGAAACTGAAGGTCCTTCTTCTTCGTGGTGCGACTGTGACTGTATTTAAGATCTAAAAGGCTAAAAATATCGCCACTTCCACTGCGTCGTCGGTGGCACCGCTGAAGTAACTTTGGCTGCACGTTTTGGGACACATCATCTATCATCACAGAAAAGGCTAGGCAGATGATGATACCATCAAATAATGATACCATCATCTGCCTAGCGTTTTCTCAACTTTTTTAGGGTCACCTTCCAGTCTAACCGGATGCAGCTGAATACCAGTATTTTACATGGACCGACTGCCTATCTGACCTCGACAGCGCAGTTACTAGGTAATACGATACCCCTTGGTGGAATGGTTGTCAGACTTTCGGGCTTCTGACGACCCGTAACGATTGTCAAAGATCTAAGAATGACAGCCGGGACTAACGGCTTAACGTGCTGCTGAGGCACGGAGGGGGCTCGGTATCTGAAGATGGTCATCCATCCACGCACGGCCTGCGGCAAGCGTAGCTTAACCTGATCGATTGACTCGTGCGTTATTACTCAGCCACCAGCCGTTCCAATTGATTTTCATGCGGAGACGAAAACTCAAACACTAGCGTCTCATTAGTCAGTTTCTTACTTCACGAATTTCGCTTTATTATCCACTACAAAAGAATTATAAACCACAACACAAAATCAAAAAACAATACTACCCTTATCACTGTGCAAATAAAATAAATTTCATACAACGCAAGTCCATAAAGGCGACCGGTGCCACCCCCATCACTAAATATGTGCACAAACAAACGAATACCAATTCATACAAGCCAGTATATCGGGCGAGTGTATCAGTCGAGTATATCGGGCGAGTAATGAAAGTGGTGTGGACTGAACCCGCCATTAATTGTCACAGGTGTCGATTACCGACAATACGTTTTTTTTTCTATCGCTAGTTTTTTACGATTGCCCGTTACAGTTTTCATGACTATTTCAATGGTTTAATATAAATATGGGTTTGGAATAAATGGCGTTGTTATCTGTTGATATTGGTTGTTTGTGGTTAAAAGCTTTTATGTGAACTGGAATGTAATAATAAATAAAATACATAATTACTGAGCACCTTTCAAATGAATATTTTCATTTATTTGTGCTTTCCTTTCTAACGCTTTTAACCCTTTTTTTCATTTTAGGCGAGTATACCAGTCAGTAAAAATACATTAAGAATCCCCACAATGGCAAAATTTTCCTGGGAGCTTTTAAAGTCAGCTATGCGCGTCTAAACAGGGCAAATAAACGTATATTTAAATTTGTTCCTACATTAACGATGGCTATTAAAACTTTTTGTGTAAAATTGCTGTTTTTTCGTGGAACTTGAAAATGTTTACCTTTCTACATAAAAAAAGATGTGTAAGCAAAGGAGGTCGCGTAGATATTAAATTCAGGGTAAAAGCTTACTATTGTACTGACTAAAACCTACTTTAGTAAATAATTTGTTCTTGTAAGAAAATTAAAATTAAAAACCTTGCTTTTTAATTAATACGCTCTTATAAATATTACTTATTGGAACCTTAATTGATAGTTGATTATAATCAACAGGCTAATGAAACAACAAACAATATTTCTACGGAAATACTCTTTGACTACTGTTTTGCTTTTCAATTTAAACCAAATATTCGGGCAAACTAAAATCATGAATAGAATTACCCTACGGGATCAATCGCGTGTTTTGAATACCAACCTTTAAGATTAACCCTCCCACTGCAGCCAGATGTTTGACAAATAAATTAAGCTTATTAAAATATTTCGGTCGGGTCATTCAATAAAATCAAGTACTATCGCTATCGCATACAATAACACGCAGACATGATAAACTACAATGATAAAGGGTGACCGAATACATAAAAAAACTATTGATTTTATTTTCTATAACATTTTGTTCGGTACGCGTGTTATCAATTGATTAATGTTTCAGCTGGGTAGAAACAGCCTTTGTGTTGTTGATATGCTAATTGATAGCTGGAGTTATATTTACCTTCTGTACGACATTTAATTATAGATTATGGAAATGGGACAAGAAAATCGTGCAATCAACTGTCTGGTTTGTATCTATTCAACATCATCATCATTACAGCCAAAAGACGTCCACTGCTGGACATATGCCTCCCCTAAAAGAGGGGTTTTGCCATAATCGCCACGCTTGTTGGCGGGTTGGCTATCGCAGTATGGTGGTAAAATTCATAGACAACGCTGCTGCCCATTCTCTAGTAAGTCCGTTAGTCGCCTTCTACGACACCCACGGGAAGAAATGGGATGGTGCTATTCTTTACGTCCGCCACCATACGGAACATTGTTACCAATTGTCGGAACATTTGTATCGATTAGTGCTGTAAATTACCTTATAGGACAAAATGACATTTCTTCTATAATGTCTATTTGAATAATTTTGAAATGTCGCGGCGGGAATTACGCTTTGGGTGATAATCAGGTCAAAACCCATAATGTTAACCTAGTGATATATTGTGACGGTTACATGTTGTAGCTGCCTTGTGAATAAATAAATCCTACTAATAGTTTGTATTCTTAGATGTTTCGATTTTTGTTACTCAATCATGCAAAAACGAATTTGTTTGAGATTTGACAAACAGGTAGATTATAATTTGAATTAACACACAGGATACCTACTCCTGGTAGTACGTTCCCATAGGATAATTTCCGACCTCTACGCGGGCGAAGCCGCTAGCAAAAGCTAGTAAACCATAACTTGATTTTTTATCTCAAAAATAAATGAAGTGCAAAACTAAAGTGGAACTAACAGTAAAGGTTGTACACACATTCTCTTGTTCACATCGTAAGCACTCTATAACTCTATAAAACCAACACGACTACGTGACACAAATAATTTTCACTTAAACCCAAGTGTTGCGAACACTAAGAATTAAGTAGCGAGTACATAAATCGGTACACAAGTTGCAGGTACAAGACATACCATGTTGAGTAAGCTTTGTTTAAACAGTACCACAAACTTAAATCCTCGAGACCTGTACCGCAAAATAAGCACAGCACAGATGGGGCCCAAAAGCTGGGTCTACTAATTTGCCTACTACTTAACTCTTAAGCTAACATGCACCTTTTAGGCATTTGGGAGTAGATTTGAGAGAAGTAACAGTTTAAAAGTTGAATGATGACTAGATGCATGAAAACAATGGTAGAAAAACAGGTCATGTTAAGGTCATAGGACGAAGAGTTCCGTTATCCTACCATGTTCGTTAGTAGGATTAGTGGCGTATGATTTGACATCAAATTAATGATGGCATAACAAGTCGAAACAAGCTGTATATTTACAGCTTTTACCGTAAACACCAAGACCGAGATATAAACAACTATAAACGTTTAAAATAACAAAATGTCCTCAAACATCGATTAATTTCACGAACGTCATAAACAATCCTTAAACGGGGATAACGGTAATTAAGTTTAAGATACTTAACCCTAATGCTAATCGTAAGTTCTTTGCGGAATATTCGCTTACTTGCAACTTAGCTATCGGCTTCCACCAATTGTTTGGTTAGGTAATAGACGGCACGGGGCTTAACGGAACCGGTCGACATTACACGGTTACATTTAGAAACGTTAATTATCTATTAAATTTCACGCACAAACGATTATCTTAATTAATTTGTGTAAGCTCGGCTTTTGATTTACGTTGTGATCGGGATGCATTCGATCGCGTTTTGATCGTTTTTCTGTTGTGTTTGTTCTAACGTGGCTCTAAACTTTACCTTATCGACGACCACAGATAAGTTGACTGTGATGAAAACTTTGCTGACGAGTGAAGTGATTGACGTAAAGCGTTTCAGAAATCAGACGTGAATAATAAACAATATACATATTTAGATAGTTTGAAGAGTTCCAACAACATGACGGTGTAGTATCTTATCAAATCAAGTGAAGTCATGTGTACAAATTGAAGAAGGACACATTGATCGGTCGCCTACGAGACCACACATATTTCGTTTTGTTGACTTTATAACTTTTTGCGTGGGAGGTGCTACTACTCCATATTATTCTTGGCATCATCGCGGTTCACTGCGCACAGGGCTCTACGGTTCCATTCTTTATTTATTTTTAATGTTTTAATAATCGTGCGCACGGCCTTGGCGAAAAATAAATAAAAGCGAGTACTCACGACCTGCCTCAATATAAACACGCGGTGCCAACAATAGGTGTAGAGCACTTTAAATAATAAATCCATATAGAGTTGGTTTTACGAGCGCATGCCGAGCCGAACACCTGTCTGTAATAACGTCCTGTGTGCACTGCGTACCGAATAATCTGCGTACAAGGTTTATAGTATATTGCGTACATCACTATGCTATGATTGCCTAGTACAAGAAACAAAGATAGTGTTTTTTTTTGCTTAAGTATACACACTAGACAAGTTTCACTACCTCATGAGGCTACTGCAGACAGGCGCGACGCGTGAAGTTTTCATAGAAATTGCTCTACTGCAGTCGCGTCGCGCCTTTTTGGGGGCCGTTATTTGTGTCTGAAAGAAAAACTATGATGAAAATTTTTAGTTTTCAGTATCTTCCCACTACATATTATTATTGAGTTTATATGTTTTTGTTCCGTGTGTTGCCCGACGTAAAAAATAGCAGTATCCCATTTCTTCCCGTGGGTGTCGTAGAAGGCGACTAAGGGACTTACTAGAGAATGGGCAGCAGCGTTCTCTATGCATTTGACCACCATACTGCGATCGCCAACCAGCCTGCCAAGCGTGGCGATTATGGCAAACCACCTCCTATGTGCAGCTGTGGACGTCTTTCGGCTGAAATGATGATGATGATGATGATGATGTTTTGGATGCTTGTTCCTAAATCCCGCAAAAACGGCAGAACGGATTTGGATGAAATTTGACACACTAATGGTTTAAGTGTAACCTTGATTAATACACACTTTTATATCCTGGTATCAAATTCCATCCGGACTAAATTGCAGGTAGAAGCCGGTCTCTAATAAGCCTTACACGACATGTCTATTTTTGTGCGAAAATATAACAATGCTGTTTTCCGATCACTTTATTTGGGTTGCCTGCCTTATTGGGGTTCCTATGATCGATATTGGTGATAAAATAATATTCACAAAGCTTGATTGTAGTGGACACTGTTACTAGGAAACAATTGAAATCAATTCAGTATTTTTTTGTCAGATGACTCACGTTTATTTTCTACTTGAATTTGTTACTAATAATCTGATACAAACGCTGATCTCGCACTGTACGGAAATCCTATACAATACGAGGTCTGCTTACACTGGAAATGTATAGCTTGATGTGTAACCGTGCATTACGCAAAATATATATATATATTTTTAGTTTGTTATGTACACACGGCTCAAAAAAAAAAAAACAAAACCAATATACATTCTATTACTTGGTTTTTCACAGAAATCTAATTGAAGAAATATCGAGTCGCATTTTCAAGAGTAGGTATATTTTTAGCTGCTTCTGAAAATTATTTTTATTCGAGAATCCATTACAGTTTTTCTAGCAAAGGCCAAGCTGCTGACACACTTTTGTAGAACTTGATTTTTCAGATTTCAGACATTTTATCTACTTTTGAAAATCACAGAATCTAGGTAACTGGAGGGCGGATAGATACTCTTACAGTTAAATTGTCCAATCAATCATTCATCCTCAGAACCGATTACCTAATTCAACAATATTTTTAAACAAAACCCCACATTATGTAACTGAATAAAAAAAACATCATTTGACAAAACTCTTGTAGTTATTATTTAAATTATAAAATGCCTTTTATCTGCCTCCCATCGTTTCGGTAATATTAAAAATAATTGGAAACCAGACTACGAATTGAAAAAGAATCACCATTTCGTTTTTCAGATACAATTTAAAATATAAATTTTACGAACGGCCGACTTCCATTATTGACCCGTTGTCCAGAAAATACTCACTGAAAGGTTTATCATTAAACAATCTCGGTCCCTTAAGTTGTTTAAACAGCGTTTCTTAGAGGCTTAAGCCCGTCAATACATTCGGTTAAGCTTTCCTTACCCAATTAATTAGCTGTTATGAAGATCAAAGACGCACCAGTTTGCAATCTCTGTGCTAAGCCTCCGACCCATTCAACTTGGTAACGAGCCTGACAGTTTAAGTTTGCTCCAATCCCTCTAATACAATGTACAGCGTGACTTCTGTCAATCAACTACGTATCTCAGTTTACACCGACACCGCAGATTTACGCCTGCCATTATCAAATTCAACACCTATTTCGTTAAAGATAGAGTTGTTAATTGATTGCGGTGTTCGATCGCTTACGTCGCTGTGTATGACAATGGAAGTTTATCCGTTTTATTAGCGATCCACACTGAATAAATTTACGTGGTCTTTGTAATAGTGTTTAGTGAGGATTAAGTGTTTAAGGTTTGACTCGACCGTCTGCAGTTCGGTCGCGTTCGATGGATAATATTGGCGTTAATCTGTTAGCGCCTGAGGAGGGAACGTTAAATAGATATTCGGATTTCTCCAATGTTTGTATTGCGAAGTTGGACGGCGACGGTATTACGGGATACGTGTTATTAACTCCGGGATAGATCGTAGAATGAGATTTGATATCTCAGCTTCTGTTTTTCTTGTAAACTTCGCACCTTATTACATTTATTCGAGATTAGTTTATCAGATTCTGTGACAAGTTAGTTCAAGATCTGTCAAAGTTGGTAAGATTTCTTTAAGAGTCCTAAGTCCTAAGTCTTTGACAAAATTCTGATTACTCTCTCGACACAAAAACGAAAACTCTTTTATCTCAAATTAGTTTAGAACCACAAATACCTATAGGTTGGGCTGTGAATATAACTATTTTCGTTCATAAATATACAGATTACTTAACTAGGTAATTGAACGGATAAGTAAATAGTCTTAGTTAATAATCGAACTGTGTTTGCAGTGCAAAGGATATTTGTATGTCCCAGAGTTGTATGGCTTCACAAAATATTTCCTTTACCTGTGTTATTATTATTATCCCATTGTATGTATTCTGTTAGTATCAGCATTTTAAGGAAGTATGAGGATGGTATAATATTATTTCAAAGGCTTGAATTTGTTAATATTATTTGTTCGTTTATTAATCATCTCAAAAGAAACTCAACTCACTCAACTCTCAACGACATTGCAATGGCCTGTAAATAGCAAAAATATATAATCATCGTAATAGTTGTTGGTACAGTTATATTAAGTCAACTAGCCAATCGTAAGCGGATTGCAGCGAAATTCGCGGAAGCGCACTATATTACATCGTCTAAACATTTAAAGCTTACGTAAAAGAAAAAAAAATCAGTAACGAAAACATTACAAAAGCATTCGGGACACGAAATCGATACGACTAACGCCTTAAGACGAGCACAATACGTCGACAGATAATTCCAAATCGTATTGGCTTCATAAGGAAAGAATCCATTCCCGATACAAATGTATTTTTTGCAGTCACATTCGTAAATCGCGTATATTTCCTTGTCCCGATGTGTGTCAGTTACGTAGGAGGAAATGCTCATAACCGCACGAAATGCGTTTGAAAATTTTTTCACGTATATATACCCAACGGTCGACCGATCGCCCGCCAATTGAATGGAAACACTCGAATTTTTCTACACGTTTTAGACTTCCTGTGTGGAAGAAATTTAGAGCGGTATAGCGGTCATTGGCAGCGGTCGCGATTTTAGGAAGTCTTCGCGACTTGAATTTTGCTTTAAGTAATGAATATATACAATATTTTCAATCTAAAGAAACATTGCCGGATTTAATTGCCTATGGAACACCATAACTTGAAACACGAATAAATAATTCATTGCTGTTTCAATTTTACTGTAGGTAACCTATGCCATAGGCTAGAAACCAATACCCTGTGAACGAAGCTTTAATAAACAGCTATTCTTTTAAAAGAACATGTATTCGAAAAGCAAAAATTCAAAAATATCGATCATCCATTTCGAACTGTCCGAAAACATAAACAAAAACACATCAACGCTTCCTTTTATCTACGCATTCCTATTTCAAAATGCATTAAAAAAAACATACGTTTGTAGAACAGCCCCGGGCCCGTTCGTCGGCTTGTTCCGGATATTGAAGCACGTAATCTGACTACAGTGTGTCTCCATGGCAATTTATCGAACGATGAATGGCCCACCCATTATTTCCAACCCTTAACCTAAAGCTTATTAATATCTACATAATTTATTGTAAATTGCATTCTGCAGTGAAGCCGTGCGTGAATAGGTGTGGTGGGATTGAATCTTAAAAATGTAGGCGGCGTTTATTTTCTCTTGTGGCAAATAGGAAAATTTGCTCTATATATCGGTAAAATAGGTGTATCAAATGTATGATACATCCAACACAATGTGTAATGCATGTGCAATGTGCTGTGTATGTGTGTGTGTTGTTGCAACTATTTACTTTATTTTATTTTAGAAACAAACATCGAAACCAAGTTCTACCTTCGCCTCTAGCCTTTAGAGTGATAAAGCGAAAGTGATTTTTCATAGTTAGTCACTTTTTCGAGCGTGTTTTTCGAATAAGATTGTAAATAAATGTGTGTGAAAATTATTATTAAATAAATGCATTCTCTGAAAACATCTGATACCTGAAACTAAACCTTGTATTTCCATATGACGAATTAGAAATTATTGACGAATTCTCCTCAAAAAAAAATTGCCTGTAGGCACCTATTTATTTACCCCAAGTAATATAAAATATTCAAGATTTATCGACAGGGATTGAGAACTAATCGTACGAAGTGTTTTCGACAATTACCGCGGTCATTTATCATAGAACATTAGCTGAATAAATTAGTAGAAATATCACCCCTTTTCTCACCATTCCAAGGTTTTTGTAACTCCAGGTGGTTTTAAGTAGTCATCATTTATGAATAAATCATGTTGAAAAAACAAGTTTTTGGAATATTACACGTTTTTGTGAGTGACTCCATGCAGCATTAATGCACATAAAAGAACCAGTAGAAACAGTGTTACACATACAAGATAGAGGCCACAATATACGCCATTAAAATAATTTAACTTCGTATAAAGTATCATGACGTTTCCAGACCGTATAGAACAATTCAGAAACATATTTCCAATAGTTTAGTGACTATAGTTAGACAAAGATTGACAAAACCCATAGACGGCCCGGCACATCTCTAGTTAGGATTTATTTTTAGAGTTTAGATAAGATTTATTTTTAACCGACTTCAAAAAGGAGAAGATTACCAATTCGGAATGTTTTTTTTTTAAATGTATGTTCGTGCATAACTCGGTCATATATAGACGGTTATGCGAAATTCTTTTTTTGTTCGAAAGGGTTCAATTTAAATTTCATATAGATCTGATGATGAGTTTCGGAGACAGACAACGGAACTCTTAAAAAAATTACAGCAAAAGAACCGCGATTGCTGCTGTCGCATAAATATCCATTGTTTTGATTTGATTGAATTTGAGACTTTACCCCAAGGATGATGAAATTTAGAATTGGTGTGGGGTAGGTACTACAACTAAAAAGTGAAAAAAAAAACTTTTTCCAAAAAAAATAAACTACCGACTTCCAAAAAACACTACAAAGTGAAAAATTACTTTAATTTCGGAAGGCGGTGACAAAAAAGTAAAATACATATCCAAAGACTAAACTAAAAACTAAAACTAAAAGTTATTTTTCACTTTGTAGTGTTTTTGTGGAAGTCGGTTGTTTCTTTTTTTCGGAAAAAGTTTTTATATCGTTTCAAATTATATAATATGCATTGATATAGTCAGTGTTTTCATTTATTTTCTCCATGTTGTTATTGATAGTAGAATTTACATGAACCACCAGTACCGGTATCTTTATTATGGACTTGCCCAAGATTACATGCAAGTATGTGTGCGATTCACGTTCACACAAGTTTATAAACTTAAATATCCTTGTGCAAGTTTTCAATGCAAGTATTCTTGTCAACTATGTTTGGATTTATTACCAATTAAGTATAATGAAAAACTTAAAATTAAATTGTAATTTGATTCGAAGAAGCTTTGAGCTTGCGTACTTAGTCAACTTTGTTATCAAACATACTGGATATAGTAGTTGTAATGTAGCGTAAAACAAAAAAGAACAAAACACAACATCACGCCTGTAAATTCCATAGGGTTAAGCAGAAGTGTACATCCACAATTACGTTTAAGTCCCTTAACGAAAAAAAGTGTCAATAAAAATAACTAATAGCTTATTTAACTCGTCTGTACCAAGCCTTAGCCCCGAAGAGCATCGAATACGAAATGTATGTGCTATTCGGAGCACCATTCAGCTATAATGTAGGACTTAATGAGTCTAGTGATGCACCATTAGCTCACACATTTCCGTAGAATCGTGCGACTTATGCGGGGAGGATGCGATTTTTCTTGCGTGTTTTTTTTTGTTTATCAATTTGTTTCTGCTTGTGGAAGACTGGATTTTGGATTTAGTTTATGATGTTTAATTTAAAAATATTTATCGAATCAACTTTTCAGGAAAATACTAACACAAGTCTTAGAAAACTTTTTCTTTTCTATGAATGAGTCTAGTGATACACCATTCGGTTAAATTTCCGTAGAACCTTGCGACTTAATGTGGGGACGATACGAATGCTTCACCTGTTTCTTTGTTTAGCTGTTTGTTATTTCTTGTGGTTGGACATAGAAGACTGTGTTTTGGATATGGTTTCAGATATACAATTGAAAAAATATATGAATCTACTTCGCAGAAAAAAAAATATATTCGGTAAATAATCAATATTGAAGTCTCCTGTTTATATCTTACTAGCTTTTGCCAGCGGCTTCGCCCGCGTGGAGGTTGGTGTATTTATATACATATAAACCTTCCTCTTGAATCACTCCATCTATTAATAAAACCCGCATCAAAATCCGTTGCGAAGTTTTAAAGATTTAAGCATACATAGGGATATAGGGACAGAGAAAGCGACTTTGTTTTATACTATGTAGTGATATGATGATTATAGCCAAAATAATTAATGAATTTCTTAGAAAAACACGGAAAAAGTAACTAAACAAAATAAAACATTGGAAAACTTCCACCACATCCGTTTCTATCTCACAAAAACAACAAGATACATCAGATCCGAAATACACCAAAAGACAGGCATGTAAACGAAATTTAATTTTAACACTAAAATGTTCTTACCGCTTGTTAAAGTACAATATAAAATGCGGGCTCGTTCAAACGCACGCTCGTTCAGACCGCCTGGTTTCTCTCACTCGCCGATAGCTATCATAGTAAATCACTGCACTAGCGTCTGCTGAGAAATTTATTTTTGAAAGCGACTATTTAAATACTGCTAAATTACTACACGTATGTTCTATGAGTACTTGTAGTTGGTATCAGTTGTGAGAATTGGTTAGGTAGGTGTATCTGCTAGGTATGTGTGTTTGGGTAGGGATCCTGCTGTTTTGCCAAAATGATTTTGACAAAATTTAATTACCCAAATAAATTTTAGCAACCTTTTTTTATACCAATACAATATTTGGAATGATTTTAGTACGCACATTTCCATTTGGTCAAATTTTTACTCGGCAGAATATTACCAAGCATAATCTCATTACGGCATTTGGTCTTTAATCAAATGCTTTATTACAGCAAACAATCTATAAACAATAAACATTTAGTCAAATGATTTGTTATAAAAAAAAAAATGAAGACAAAATTAAGATTTTTTGGGAATTATATAATTTCAAATGCTCTCTTATTTTAATGTAATTGTTTATTAAATACACAATGTCTGTAACTTATAATTTTAAATTTTATTGCAGAGTATTCAGACTTGTGTTGCAGAATTCGATTAATTCTGTCGTCTTTATCCACGGTTCACCGGATAGTATAATCTCAATGTCAGCTAAATTTGATGAAACTTCATTTATTAATTATTTAATTAAGCGATACACTCCAGGGTGGTGTTTATCAATGAGAATGTTTATTCTACTATGCCACGCCTCAGCAGAGTTTGAAGTCGTAGGTATTTGCTTTTCGTTTACAACATGGCAACTCCAAAAACTTGGTGGATACTTCGGTTGCGTGTTCTATGATCCGCTAATATAAGTTTTCTTCAAACCAATTGCGATTTGCTTCCAATCAGAATCCTCTATACCTTCTATTAGCTTGTTAAAATATACATAGAATGATTTCATCTCTTGGCAAATAACTTAAAGTCAATAAACATTTCACTTATACACTCGGCGTCACAAAAATCGCACCTCTTTAAGAATTCCCTTCAAAGTCATTTTAACCCTATTAATCAATGGTAGACATATGACTGTAAGGTATCATTGGAAAGGCAATTCATTTAAATTTCAGAATAAATCAATGGATTTGGTTTTTTGTTTACCAGGGAATAAAAAAAAGCAAGCAAATGCAAATGATTAAAAAGTTAAATTTTATTTTATCAGCAAAAATTACAAAGAAGTCCTTAAAAACAACTTAAAACCTAGTGTTACCCCCTCTAGCCCTGATGACTGCTTCCATGCGTCCTCTCATGGACCGAATTAATGTGACAACAGTCTCTTGAGGAATGTTGTCCCATTCTGCAACGACGGCATCTTGGAGGTCTTGGAGAGTGGTAGGGGCAGGATCACGTGCCCGTACTCGCCGTTTCAGTTCATCCCAAAGATGCTCAATAGGGTTCAGGTCTGGACTTCGCGCCGGCCAGCGCATAACAGGGATTCCAACTTCTTGCAGGTAGTCTCTTACAATTAAAGCGGTGTGACAGCGGGCGTTATCGTGCATTAACGTGAACCCACTGCCAACAAAACCAGCATAAGGGACAACCAGCTCCTCTAAGATCTCTGTTATGTACCGAGCAGCAGTCAGCGACCCTTGCCCGCGAGCACTTCCAGCCCGAGAAACGCACACAAGGTTCGTTTTACCCTCGATTGACATGCCGCCCCAGAACATGCACGAGCCACCCCCGTATTCCACTGTCTCTTGAATACAGGCTTGCACGAATCGTTCCCCTTGCCTCCTATACACTCTTCGACGCCTGTCGTTGCAGAAAAGACACACCCTCGTCTCATCCGAGAAGAGCACAGCCCTCCATTGGTCTATTGTCCAATCCACATGGTCACGGGCAAATTGCAACCGGTCTCTCCTATGCTGTGCAGTTAATTTTGGCCCTGTAGCAGCCCTATGAGCTGCAATTTTCTTCTCCCGCATTCTTCTTCTAATCGTGGAGACGCTTACAGAAGTTCTGCGAGCTGATCGCAGTTGTTGTTGCAGCTCAACAGCATTGGAGAACCGATTACGTAAAGACGTCGAAACAATGAAGCGATCGTCTCTTTCGGATGTGCACCGTTGTCTTCCAGATCCACGTCTTCGGATATAGCCACCAGTCTCTTGGAAGCGTTGGAACACTCGTCGAACGGCAAAACGACTCAAGTTCAGTTGCCGAGCAACATCACATTGCCGCATCCCTGATTGCAGTAGTGCAATGACTTGAGCGGCTTCATCTGCAGTGGTATCCATCTTCTGGGGTATTTTTCTTGCTGTAGCTGTTCACGTGTGTTCACTTTAAAGGTTGAATAGCGAATGACTCACATTTAACCCGGGTCGCCCGTTTTATACCCTTGTAGGGAGGTGCAATTAGTGGCCGTTGTAATGCGTATTTTGACAACATTTTTTTTAACGTTACGTGCTAATGAGATCTGTTGTGTTTAGGAATTCTAACTGTTGTTAATTTAAAGGTCGTTAAACATACTTTCAATTGATACCAATATTAATAAGGTTTAATGTATTCGTTACTGGCGGGACATGTTTTAAACTTATTTTCGAAGAGGTGCGATTTTTGTGACGCCGAGTGTATCTTAAATTTGATGTCATTTGCGTACTTCTTTGTAAGTTTATGTGCTTGACTTTGTATGAAACAAGTCAAATTTCTGGTTACGAACGACGTACGAAAAACGAACTGCTACCAGAACTGTAGGTTATTTTTTTGGGGGTGGGAAATCGTCAAATAACTTCTCCCGCTCTGTCTGGATGAGGAGGGCGTGTCAGACTTTTACTGACTAAAACCCACCCGTGTTCCCTCAGTTGCCTGTGTGCCAGGGGCCGCGGTATCTCTTTCCAACAACCCGCACCCCTGGCAGGCATCGGCCCATGCGGGCACCATCAGTTGGTGCTGACACCTCTTTGAGGCGCGCGTGGAACCCAACGCGTTGTCAAGCCGGGCTTGGTCCTTATCGGACAGCGAGCTACCCATTACTCACCGTCCGCAAGCTCGCGCCTACGGTGGCCGGGAATCAGCCTGGGATTCCCAACGCCCATGGCGTCTTCTGCGGAGGCTAGGGCCTTGAGGGCGCATATAGTGCTTCTCCCTCACGTGCGCCGCCTCCCTCTTTGCGAGCATCACTGCTTCGCAGAAGGAAGCGACGGCTACCCATGCACTCTCGCTTCGTACCATGGCCTGGACCAGGGCCGGGCGCGAGAGATCGCTGCCACCGATCGCCTCCACGAGGACACGGCGATGCTCCGCCCAAGCTGGGCAGACCTCCACCGTATGCTCCACCGTGTCTTCAGGGCGATCTTCGCAATGGAAACACCCGGGCGTTTCCTCCCACCTTATCCGAAACAGGAACCTCCCGAAACAAACGTGTCCGGTGAGGAGGTCCTCACCGGACACGTTTGTCCTCACCGGACATCTTCCGCCTGACGCAGGTGCGTCAGGCGGAAGGTGTGGACGCCGTGCCGTCTCTCAAGCCACTCCTCAAAGAGGGGACTTATCGCCGAAATCGTGGCGTGCCCAGCATTGGGTTGCGACAATCGCATTCTTCATGTCGCCATGAGATCCCGCCGGTGCCCTGTCCGCGGAGTTACGCCCCAGCGTTTGGCCTACTCGCGCCACTCCCAAGTGTGCGCGAGGACCTTTGCCTCCAGATCCCATGGTGGCAATTCGGCAAGGAGGCCCGCCGCCTCACCGGGGATCGTGCGTTAACCCCGGGCCATCCGGATGGCTATGACCCTATGGGACGCCTTCAGCCGTCGGGCTGGTTAGCGCCTCAATGAAGACGCCCACACCGGTGTCCCGTATAGGGACCAGTACTGTAAGTTAGGTTAGGTTAGAACTGTGACCACACAACGTGCCAGAAGCATATTTTTGAATGTAAAACCAGAATCTTAATATTAATATATAATATTATTATTACCTGTTTAGAATTTGTCCCAAGTGGAAAAACACTCTTGTAATAAAACGTCGTCGTTGACTGAATAGAAATGGTAAATTTAAAACTGACGATACAAAATATTTGGCTTATTTTATTTTGCGTAAAATATGTTGTACCAACTGAAATGCTTGGCTACATTTAAATCGGTAATAGTATTAGTTAGTTCCAAGATATTGTTTAAACGTTCACTTGCCAAACATTAGGTTTGCGCTAAAATTATTTGTGAAGAGTTTATTTGCTAAGTAATAATTTGGCAAATTAAATTATGCGGGATATTGTTTGGGAAGTGATCATTTGTCAATTTTTTTTTATGAAATAAGGGAGACTTGTTTGGGTAACATGTTGTTAAAAAATTCTGGCTAAGATCGAAGTTGTCAGTCTGTGGAGCCGATATGGTTTATTTTTCTGCAAATTCTTTCTCTGTCATTTTTTTTTTAAATATAAAACAGATCTTTTTAGGAATTCGTGCTGTTAATTCATCCAATAAGTTATGTAAGAGTTGTCATTTGTATATTTAGGTATCCTCAACTAGAGAGATAAATATCATAACAGGCATTTGCAGAAAAAGTTATTATAAATCCAGCTAGAACCCACAGAATAATTCACGCCCACATTTAAATGTATTTCTCAAGAAAAACAAAGGCGCCGACACATTTCGCACATGACATCACAAGTCTCACACAACATTGTAATGCTCGGCGCATGCGTCTCGCGTTGCATAATGCATCTAATGACGCGACCCGTTGCCCTTCCGTTTCCTGCTCAGCATTAATTAGCTTTTACACAGATTGCGCTTACCGTAAGGTGTTGCCTAATATTGTGTTTTGTTTGAAGTGTTGAACGAAGCTCGGGTGGGATTTGGAGGATTTATTCGTTGACATGTCATGTGGGCTGGGCTTAATAAATAAAAATGTTAGAATGTTTGCATGTCTTTTTTGCTAGGTGACTTCTGCATGGATTTGGATCTGATTGGGTATAGAAGTGATGAAGAAAGAGTATTAGATGAAGTCACAGCCGGACGGAATAACTCAAGAACTTTTCATGCTCTCGCAATCGCCGCTATTAATACGAATAAAATTTGGCATGGATTCCAATTCAAATATTTATAATTTAAATACATAGTTGTCTTTTGTTGAAATTGTCTTTAGGCCGCGGTAAGTAGCATTTTTTTATTGACAAAAGCGCATCGCGACAGCAAATAAGGTTCAAAACAGCGATGCGTTTGATGTTGGTTGAGTCGAATGACCACCACAATAAAAAAAAATCAGTTTTAAATAAATAACAAAAAACGCACAGATCAGTGCAGGAATTTTTAGGTATTTCTTTAGTTTATCGAATTCCCTTTATTATTTTTACATAAAATATGGTAGTTCAGGCCCAACATTTTGAGAAATATACATCCAAATTTTTTTTTGTTGAGCTCTGTGTTTTACGATTGTTTTTATCATGATACTATTTGCTTTTATTTTTGAATAAGGCTTTTTTTTGATCATTTGAAAATCCAGTCAATTGTTTTCTGGCTTGTAATATACGTAGGTGTACCAATACGTCTAATTGTGCGAAAAAAATTGAGCGATTTACGTTGTCCAACGTTTGGGCAGCATCTGGGTATTCCTTGGTTAACTTTATCGCGGTTATAAATCAATGTCCTGCAAAACTTGATAATCCGAAACAGCACTCGACTAGAAAATACATCGACACCTTTCTCTTACGAACACAAACTAACATACACACTCAAGTACTATGATACTATGTATATAGAGACAGTAAATTATATGTGTGATGAAACCATTTGCGCCTTGCTCATATATCCGTTTCCGTGTTAGATTAATTGGCCCGTAACGCACGGAAGGATGTATGACTGTCACAACTCATGTAAATTGCTGGTGTCTTACAGGTACACCGAGCAAGATGCTGCTCGTATAAATATCATCATATTTTAAAATCTGAATTATATACCTACTACAAATCATTCATAGTTTTGTAAATGTACCAAGTAATATCGATAAAGTTAAAATTGGTAGTCCTTCGATTTTCATTGCGAAATAAACCACGTGATGTACCCTAAATCTGTTTTTATATAACATCTGCGTAGCATTGTTGGATACTGATCTAATTAACCTTAGACACGAGTCCAAATGTGTTAACGGGCGGCTCGGGAAGCCGGGATCGGGCCGGAGAGCACGGCAATTCGACGCTTATTGTGATCGGCGTAGGTACCGGATTCCGGCGCGTAGTCTTCTCATTAGCATTCATCCTGCGCTCGCGGCCGCGCGCTCCCGAATAAAGCATCTGTTAAATGTCTCGTGCTAGCTAAAACTTACCCGTAATTATCTGTTAACATTCCCAAGTTTGACCTCGCGGAAATCTTGCGAATACTCCCAAACTCCGGTCCGGCCCACCGGAGGCGTTTTACTTCCCTAATAATCGGGCTCATGGAGATTTTTAATGAAAAAGATTGTTCGCCGTTATTTAGAAAGTTTGTAAAAGGGATCCAGTCTGAAGTTTGTTTTGATTTAGTGTTGCGAACCCAACGTTGATTGTGTTCTTCTACGCGGTTTTGTATCGGATTAGGCGTAATTAAAAAAAATCCGTCCTGTTAATAAATCCTTCCCATTCACTGGGATCAGTGACACGAATTAACATTTTCCTTTTTTTAATGTTTCGCTCTTTAATATTTGTGGCAAAATAATCGTGCATGGGGCTTTATTTTCTTTTAAAAAGTTAATTTCATAATTCGAATTCACATCCGACCCGTATCGCGAGGCTTTTGTGGAAGACAGCCATTCATTTTATCGATGATCCAAACCGTATCCATTTGGGCCGCTAATGGTTTTCAAATAAACCAGTGCTGTTAATGGTTCTGAATTTGTATAAAAAAGGGTGAAATTGAGCTAATTGATACGACGTGCGCTCTTTGTTTGTCTGTTATAAATTCCTGTAGCTAGGTAGGTATTTGGAAATTGATACTAGAAGGTATCTTACCTACCCAGTTGAATTTAGGATCCTACTATGTACGGCTAATCCTTACTAATATTATAAATGCGAAAGTAACTCTGTCTGTCTGTCGCGCTTTTACGCCAAATCTACTGAACCGATCGTCATTAAATTTGGCAGAGAGCCTGCGATATGGAGAAGAACATAGGCTTTTTACGCGATAACCGACATCCACGTGGGCGGAGCCGCGGGCAAAAGCTAGTATTATAAATGTGAAAGTTTGTATGTTTGGATAAATAGATGTTTGGATGTTTGTTACTCAATCACGTAAAAATGACCGAACGGATTTGGATGAAATTTGGCACACAAATAGTTTATAACCTGGATTAACAAATAGTATATTTTTTATCCCGGTAGGACGTTCCTGTGGCATAATTACCGATCTCCACACGGGCGCAGCCAATGGCAAAAGCTAGTACAAAAATATTTTAATAGTCTTATTTATCGTATAAACAATCCTACATTAATCTCGTGTGCAATATTGTTATAAGTACTTAAATTCGCAGTCACGCGGCTGTTAATGCAGTATCATAAGGCTTATCACACAATTTTCATCTTTGAAGTTTCTATTCCACACTTAAGATAAATAAAAGTTATTCCATACTAGGTTTTGCCAGCGACTTCGCCCGCGTGGCGGTCGGAAATTACCCACGGGAGCTTGCTACCGAGATAAAAAGTATTCTATGTGTTAATCAAAGTTATAAATTATCTGTGTGCCAAATTTCATCCAAATCCGTTCGGCAGTTTTTACGTGATTGAGTAACAAACATCCAATCATCTAAGCATCTAAATATCCAAACATTTAAATACACAAACTTTCACATTTATAATATTATTGTCGGATAGGATAGTAGGATTAAAAACGACTCCGACAACCATGCAATAAGTTGAAGAGATCTACAATATTTTAAACAGAGCGGCTCAGTTAATGGCGGCTAAAAATCATCATCATCTTTTCATTTAATTACTTGAGCGCAAATATTTTCTTTCAATGATACGGGATTTCATTTTATTTGCATCGTCAGCTCCATGACGGAAGACTCAATAAAGCATGTCATAAGTCTGCATTAATCAAGTCATGACTGACAGTACTATTCAGTCAGACCTTATCGTTTGAAAGTGAATGTATTTTGATAGATTCGCAAAGGTATGATGTCCCTATATCGATTTTCAATTAATCTTTTGTCCCCTTTTGCGTTTAGACAGATTCATTTTTCGTTACGTTGTACGTGAGATTTTTATTTATTTTCATTTTCTTGTGTTTGCGTCACTAGACATGGTTGTTCGGATGCTTGGAATCCGCCGGCAGTCGTCTCATTCCTCTGTATGCTAAACAAACATACGTGAACACAAATATTGAAATCGTATGGCGATGTTATTCATTCCTATCGATTCGTTGTCATATTTTTAACTCTATTGCAGCGTTTATTTGTTCTGTATTATTATTTATATCGTGTGTTGTTTTATAACAAATATTCTGATGTAGTGATTTTTGGTTGAGTCATTTAACGTGTCGTCGTTTTAATGTCATCTTATATTGTAAATATAAGAAAGTATTATTTGCTATTGTGCATTAAGAATACCATAAATATACAACCTTAGTTTTAGTATATGCGAAACCCGAAACACACGTCTAGTATTTTTATGTAAAGAATCTATGTAAAAAATTACAAAACTGTATCATGAAAAATCACAAAGTTATAAGCTTGTTATGTTACCTGTTTGTCTACATAAACATGGTTTTCACCGTATGCTCCACCGTGTGAAGTTCGCCCTGAGGAAGCAGCCTGCTCCAGTCTGGAAGCTCTCTTTTCGGAGAAACTCCATGGTGGCTGTCAAGCGGGCGACCTCCGCCCGCATCTCGGACATGAGTCCGACGAAGGACAGGAGTAAATGGCCTCCGCTGCCGCCATAATGGAGGCCGTGGCTGCGAGTATGGCCTTGTCTTTAGAGGACTGAATCCTCTTCAAGGCCACACCCTTGATCGCAGCAGACACGGCCTCCGCAAACCTGGCCGTTCGCTCCGAGTTGGAGCCGCCGGCGTTATCCAGCTCACCGCCAGAGAGGGCCCTGCTGCTGGTCCCTCCAGAGAGCTGCCACTCCGTAGCCAGCGTCTCGGGTCACTGGGCCGCCTTGATTGGACTGGCTTGGCTCGGATCGCCGGTCTCTTGGGTGGTTAGCCCTCTGCCTAACCGGACTCCACCCCACCGACAGACCTTCCCGAGTTTTTGGGCCGACGCCATCCCGCCATCAGAGGACGACTCCTGGCCGTCCATCCGTTTGGGGAGCTTCTTGAAGAACTCTTTGTTCCTCTTTGAAGCACCCACACCTACCCGCTCCGGGCTCTTGAATGAGCCCTTCGCGCTCGATGCGGCGTCGGACTCCGACCGCGCATCACTCCCTTCCTCTACGCATTTTTGCGTTATTTAATTTGTCCATTTAGTTCCCACAAGTAAAAACTTTAATGTCTTAAAAATAGTGGTTCGCACTAGAGACTAATTTAGCTACCCATCAGTCAAGCTATCAACCTCCCTCACTGCATCGCCGCTTGGAGGTTTGGGGTAATTTTTTATAGAGGTATTCTTCCTCACGGCCCGGGTGGTTAAGCCAAGACCCTCGACCCCCGTCAAAAGTCAGAGACATGACCGTGACAATCTTCGGGGCTACGAGATTAACGGTGGCAAAAGGAGAGGACTCCTTCTTGCCTGCCCGGTGGCAGGATAAGCGCACACCGAGCCTGCTCTAACTCCGCCGCTGTGCGCTTCTGCTTAAAGCGCAGAGGGACACACGTTGGAGCGTACCACCGACAGGATATTAGCATACGGGTAACGGCACCCCTTAGGCATACAGAACCCAATGGGGAGACATTGCCCGCACCCCAGGGTGCACCGTCCCGGAGACTGGCCTTTCCCCCGGACGCATCCGAGGGAAACTCCAGCCCACGGGCACACGGGGACATTTCCTGTCCAAGCACCTCACATAAACATGGTCACCACGCGATCGTCGATCGTCTATCGTCGTATTGTGCTCATTGATAATAATTGGGCAGTAGGTAGGTACCTAACATTTTCCATCACACTTAATAAAGACCACAGAAAATATATCATGGTGTAAAAATTATTGGAATCGATTCAGTTACTTATTCTGAACAAACTATTTTCAGGTTTCGCATATACCTACTTAAAATAATGTTGTATACAACCTCATACTTTAATAAATAAAATGTATTCTTAAACTTTTTTTTAATTGTGTACAACAAACAACCCAACACTTGGTTATTCGGATTAATTTTACACTCAATTTGTAGGCAAAGTTTTTCCAAGTATTTGAAACTAGAACTTTAATAAAATAACGTTAATTACTCCATACCTTTACAATTCTATTAAAAGCATCATCGAAAAGCTTATAAGCCCGTACATCTATTTCCTTGTGAAAACATCATTGATCCTTTTTTTTTCAGCAAAAATAGCCTGGTTGTGGAGCGATAGCAAAAAAGTCTCGTTGAATAGCCGTCTGCACCGGAAAGTCGGAAAAAATCGACACAGATTCGCGCCTGTCCGTTTTATGGACGATATGTTAATAAACAGTCGACGTGCTGTGAATAGATGAGATTACGATACAGCTACGGAACTGCACCACCATACAAAAGATTAATAGGGATAAATGCTCAGAAACCAATAAAACTACTATGTACACAGCTTTAATGCATTCATGGGAGATTCATGTATTCATTTTTAATCTTGTTCAGCTTGCATAGTCTTTTTATAACGGCCATCAAAGCATTTAACATCGTGTTAGCTGTTAAACTATAGCTATTATGCCGCTAAAAATGAGAATCAAAGAGAAGCCGGCAGGACGTTGTTTTAGAAAATGTAATATTTCCTGTTTGTTTATTTACTAGTCGCGTCATACTTATTGCGTTGAACACGTGTGGCTTACGCCGAACTGGTCGGCACATTGTAGTTTTACGTTCCTTACATAGTTATTTCGGGATTCGTTTCCTTACTATTGAATGTCCGTGTTCAAATTACCTACAACATAGCTTCGGGTGTTGCTATTCCACATTCCTTCCTGAGACATCGCGAATTAATTTAAAAACAAAACATACTTCCCAGAATAATTCATGTTATAAAATAGACGTTACTTTATTAAATTTCCTGCTACCTGCCCAGCCTGGCTCGGTAAGGCTTCGCTTTATGGCCCAATTTAAAAAATGTTTCACATTATATGGGGAGAAAATAATACAGTCTAGTCTTACAGAGAAATTAAGGGGCTTAAATACATTTTGTACTTGTATTCCTTTAGAACGAATTATGAAATGAATAAAACCGTTTGAAGCAGAAGGAAGCAGCGTGAAACGTGTAATTTCTTTAAAAGGTTTGTGCCAACAAGACCCAAAAGTTTATCGGTGTCGTGTGACCCGCCAATCAAAATGTTTCCTAATTTACCGTTTCAAATGGGTGCCTACTCCCATTGAAACAAAGAAAGAAGTGGTCAAACAACTCGCACGAACAAAGCCAAGTTTTTTAAATTGGGGACAGAAGTCACCAAGTATTCCGTGATCAAAGGAGAGGAGGATTGGCGACAAGCTCACCGAGGGGCCTCCTCTGAACCTCCAACATTTGTCTAACCTTGGAATGCCTCCTTTGAAATTGTGAAAACTAATTCGAAGCAGTTCTGTGATTACTTCCATCTGATCTTTTTGTTGTCGTATTTAATGAAATTGAAAGCTTCCCTTTGTTGGGAAACTATTCGGGCGACATGCCTTCAAATAAAGTATCTTTCTCGGTCAAATTATTTTGCGACAAAAGCTTAGGCTTATGGTTTCTGTGAGAGTTACTCGTGTATGGGTACAGTCACGCATATTGCGAAGGTATGTTATTAAACATTAGACACATTGTGTATCTTAATAGGGGCGTAGCTCCGTCGGTTGCCTGTTTCACTCCAAGTTTCAGAAGTTCTGACAACGCATCTTCCCGTGTATTGTTTAAAGTTTATTAAGTTTTGAACATTGCATGACGTAAGTCGACGTAGACTGGTAATGAACTGAACACAAGGTGACTCTGAGACTATTTCATGGCTTCTCTATTCATCTGTTTTGTTTCACGTCGTATTTGTTAACATTGGAATTATTTTAGCATTTCGCAACAGAAAGTTAGAGATGTATTCGGGAACGACAAAGTTAGTTATTTGATGAAATTAAACTGTGTTAAATATGAACATTGTGTTTGCTAGGGAATTGTGTAGAAATACAGTGTATTGAACTTTGCCTGCTTGTGTCATGTGAGTAAACACGTCCATGTTTTGGCTGATAGATTAAGTTTCAGCAATTTTTATTTTGTTTTTAGTTTATTTGTTTCTTAATAGCTGTTATTTTGTCCTTATTTTTCAAGTGTATTAAAACGATTGAAATTACACTTATCAAAATGTATATTGGCGCCCAACGGGGTATTGTAGTCCCAGTTGGGCGCCAGTAGACTTCTTACAATATGGGCACAGATTGACTAAATTATTTTGCCAACCACGACACACACATGTATATAAAACCTTCCTTACAAAACAATGCTTTTCCTGCATTACCTCTGAACACCTTAACAAAATTTTGAAATTTCTATGTAGGTGTGTTCCTTCCAACTTCATCTTACAAAGCAAACATGGGTCGGTCGGTGTAATTAGTAAAGGCACGGTTAAGTTTAAGACATGACGGTGCAACAAGTTCAGCTGCATTAACTTGTGATCAGCCCCGAGCATCGCTGATGTTCACTTGTTCACGTCACTACTCCAAAATGGAGGATTTTCTTAGACTGACGCTCTTTGTGAATTTCGTTGCAATGTTGTGGAGCTTCTAAAGTTTGTGCTTTGTTAAGATCTTTTTGATTGACGACGACGGTCTCTAGTTTTATCATGTTGTTTTTAGGAGGTAAAGGAGCGTGAAGGAGTCGAGTGGTTTAAATAAAGAGATTTATTTGTTTAATACGTCATTACTTCTTCATAGTTTTACCTTGCTCATTCTGGTGATGATGTTGAATTATCTGTAGCTGTATTTTCCTTTTTTTGTTCATTATCTGCTAACTCAGAATTCGTTTTCAAAATAAGCCAGTTAGATAGGTTCTTGTGGAACTGCTAATGAAATGTAAAACACGCTTGAATTGTAGACGTTTCACTTCCAAACATTTCGTTTTCTTAAAAAAAAAAATCACATAATTAGGTACGGTATTGCAAAGTTAAAAAAGCCGTAATTTTACAAAAAAAAAACTTGGGCACTCAGTTCTGGAGTGTAGGTAGTAGAAACTAATTCACACCTAATAAAATTCATACAATCATGTACAAAAAATCTACGTTTTCATTCAATATCTATCGATGTCGATTCATACTCACGCTTGACGTAGCGAGTGACTATCGACGCTTGTCCTGTTATCAATACCATGATGTTTGCCTTTTTTACGTCTTGGAGTTGTCTGCGTAGTTTCGAGAAACAAGTTTTGTATTGTTTAAAAAAAATCACTCCTCTTGCTGATACTGGAAATAAAAAAAAAATAGAAATGATCTAGAAAGTTATATCGGTCACACTGTATTTAATGTTGTAGTAGAGTAGGTATTTATGTATCATTTCTGTCTAGCCAATCACAATATGTTTAATTTCCAAAGGCTAAATAAAACACATTTCGAATGAAAGCGTGTTTGCTCCTAGCAAATAATTTAATATGTACAATCATATATGTGACAATTTAACAAAAATGAACAAGAAAATGCATGAAAGGGATCAAGGAATGTGTTCATACAGGAAGTATGTCCAGACATATTTTCCTATTTATCCTCCCATTGTCTGTATTTTAATAAAACAGCAGAATTCAAAACATGGATTTTCCTTTGTATACCATCGGCCATTATTGAGGGATTTAGAAATAATCCTTTATTCACTGCATTCTTGTTAGCACATATTTGTTCGATTGTTCAAATCGATCGTGCTTCATTCCGGGACATAATCGCGAATGTTCCATCAAAGTATATTATCGTGGCAGTTAATACGCCAATAATGGGACTGTTCAATAGTGAGGCGAAACAATTCCGGCGGTGGTCGTTTGTCGCGTCACTATTATTCGTACTATCGAGTTTCTATGGTCGGCTACATCGAACAGCATTAATAACAGAGATCCATAATCCATTCCCCATTACCGTCCTTTGTGCGCTAAACGTTTATTAGCGGAAAATCATTTTGGCCTTTAAACTGGTCCCTCGTTTGATCGACTTTCAGTTTTAGGCATACAATAGCTGCTCAGGTTCGGGTTAGTTTAATGACAAACTAATACGTGTTCCCAAATTGAACGGCAAATGGGAAACGATCGGTAATATGTTAATGTTGAGCAGTTGTTTACCTTCACTTTGTAGCTAATAAATATATGTGAAATATCATGCTATTGAGTTGTTTAAGCGGCACGTTGTAATGGATGTGTTAGAGAACGTGAATTACGAAATTAGTTCAGGAAAAGGTGGGAATTGTTTCTACATGGCGCCCGCTGACTGCAACTGTTTCTTTTGACTTCTGTCATCACAACAGAAGTTTTTGTGCCTGTAAACCTTATTATAACAACGAAGATAACTAGAGAAAGAGCAGTGGTGGCTCAGTGTGAACGGCTGCGAATTACGAGTTGTTGGTCGTAGGTTCGAACTCAGATGCCACTTTGTGTACAAGTTTTCATCACGACTGCTCTCAAAACAGTGAAGGAAAATATCGTGGGTAGACCGACCTAGAACCAAAATTCGAAGACATGTGACATCTACCAACCCGCATTGGGCCCACGTAATCCACCACGTGGATTACGGACCACTTCCCCTCACCGAGAGGATGCCTGTGTCCCAGCAGTGGGAACATTATAGGCTGATAATGAGGTAACGAGGAAGTAGTTATTATGATCAATCAACGACTAAATTCATTAACAGAATAATAACACGAGATTCCTATTATATTTATAGACCAAAATCCATATTTCCTAAAACCAAACCAAAATTTACATAAACGCATTCAACCACTCAAAATCCTCCAACATTCTAACCGCTTTATCTTAAACCAACGATCCTCTAAATAAAATACACTCCTCAAGCAACTGATTCAATTTCCCGGACGTCTCGCCGACGCAGACCGAAACATCGGAACGCATTCGGCGAACCCCCAAGAGCTTGTTTCTAGTTGACGTCTATTTGCATGACTAACACCCTTAAACCCCGGGCCGTGGTCAACAATGGGAACGTTTAGCAATTCGCTCTCATAATGAAGTTAAGCGGGGATTGTATACCACCCCTATGAATCGGAATAGAACAACGTTTCGGCGTAACCAGGTTTATTTGTAAACAATGCATTTAATATACGAGATTTATTCATTTGTATGCAGTTTGTGATGGAATTTGCGTCGATTTTAGTAAGAATGCTTACTTTGACAGCCTTGTTAGTTGAGTGATGCCAAGCGCTGCTGTTGAGCACGAGGGCCTGGGTTCTAAAGCGTTGTTCGATTTTTCTATTATAAATTTCTCAATAGCAGCCTGGAGTCTGGACTTGTGCCCGGTAGATGGACATAGGCGTGCCCACTATTACATGGGAATTAAACATAAATTGCGAAATGTGGGTGTACTATAAGTACACTTCTGCCTAACCTTCCGAGCATAAAAACTTTAAAAAAAAAACAACCCACTTCCGAAAAGTCGAAGTCAGTTGTTTTTTTTGGAAAAAGTTTTATTTTTCACTTTTTAGTTACAGTACCTACCTACCCCACACCAATTCGAAATTTCATCATCCCTAGGGTCAAAACAATACATATTTATGCGATAACAGAAATCGCGTTTGATTTGCTGTGATTCTTTGAGGAGTTCCGTTGCCTGTCTCTGAAACGCGTCATCAGATCTATATGAAATTTAAATGGGACCATTTTGGAATAAACACGAATTTATCCGTCTATATATGACGGAGTTATGCCCGAACATACATAAAAAAAATACATATATAAACGTGTCGGATTGATAACCTCCTTCTTTTGGAAGTCGGTTAAAAATAGGCCTGATGGTTTCAGAACACTTTGAAAGATGGTATACTGTCTAGGCTATTCTAGAGAGTAACCCTAAAAAGACTAAATCCTTTTTAAGATTCCGTACCCAAAGGGTGCCAACGTAACCCTATTACCTACTAAGCCTCCGCTGTTCGTACGTCTGTTTGTCAGTGGGCTGTTTCTCATGATGTGCCGTAATATGTAGACCGTTGAAATGTTCACAGATTGTGTGTTTCTATTTCCGGTATAACAACCAATATTGAAATAAAATATAATATAAATTAAAGGATTATAATACCATTCTCAAACCGTATTTAAAAAACATGTATCCTTTCGTGTGCGAGTTCAACTCGGAGTTGGCGGTTTTTTTTTTCTTAATATGGTGGTGTAAACTTACTCAGTAAATCAGGTTTTGTATAAAATATATTACTATAGGTAGCTGTTGAAATATCCAGTTTAATTTCTAAGCGCTACTGAAAATTCCTTGTCAGAATATCCGCGCAACACTTTTCCGATCTCGGCCCATTAGACTAATGAGGCAGTCACGGTTCGGGCAGATAACGTTTTTGAGTGCATGGAGGTTGCAATAAAAATTGCTATAAATCGATTATTTAGTATTCCTAAACAGCACATCAAAATTAAATCATAAACTCCTAATTTTTCCACATTTGACGCACAATCACACTTATACGGCTGATTTGATTTGGAATAAATTTGGGACGCAGGTAGACCATAATCTGGATAAAAATATATACTTTTTATTATTTTATTATTTATATATACTTTTATACTGAAATATTATTAAAAAAAAACAACAAAAATCCACACAAATATATTTATAAAGGCTTACTTACCCAAATAAATAAATACAATCCTGTAATTGAATGTTCATTGCTAATAAAATCCTGGACGCTTACAGACAAGCCCTTGAGTAGCAAAAACAAGCAAAGACAGGAAAAACATCCGATTAGAATCAGTTCAGTGAATCTGAAGACACAGGGAATGGTACAAAGGACGCACAGCTTTTAGTTCGCAATCGTCTATTGTAAATTAACAAAATATTTCAGGAAAATCTCGAAAATTTCTTTTTTCTGAAACATAGTCCTTAAAAGTTGGCAAATGAATTTGAACTCTAACAACTTTTATAGCACATAAAGTAAGTACCTGCAACTGAAAATAGAATTTTGTTTCTATTTTTAGAGAGAACAACCGGTTTCCGTGCTGGTTTATCTCCTCCGCGTTGCTTACGCGGAGGAGATAAACCCACACAATAGTCAATTCATAGAAACACATAAGAATGTTATCAACCAATCTTCGTTCGTATTTCGTAGATTTATCCCTCATACAATAAACGCTCTTCATTACGTGTGTATCTTGGAAGCGTATTATTGTCCACGACAATCTAACCTGACAAAACATTAGCACGATTTCCGCGCTTAAATAACATAACAAAGTACCGTTTGAAGTTCACGTAACTTCTGCTAAAAAACAGAGTAACAAACAAAGATATTTCTTTGTTTGTTACGCTGTGTTTAGCTCGACATCGTGCGATTGAACCCGGAGTACCCCATAGGACTCCATGGAATCGCTGCAATTGTTTCGAGCGAAATGTACCAGGAATCGGTTTATACGAACTACTAGTTGTAACAATACCTCTCTTTTGTTAACAGGTGAGTGAATCTTCACTACTTGAGTGCAGCAGCGGGCGCTACACAGCGTCCGAAACGGTGAGTCCATTTCAAAAGTTCTCGTGCTCACATTGGCTCTCCTCAGTCACGCTCACTCTGTCATTCAGAATAGTTTGAATACTTCATCTGAACACGCTTTTATTGGCAATGTTTTGATAACTGAACTTTATGTAGCTTGGGTTGTGGTAACAAAATGTTTGCTCTGTGGTGGAGGTAACAAATTAGATTTTACTGAATCTATGTCCAGTGCACAATTTTCACCTCACGTTATTTTTTGTATAAACTTCGTTCAAATTCCAAGAATACTCAAGCGAAATGTCCAAATGAATCGTCTATTTGTTAGCAAATTTGTTTCCCTAATATTATTTTATACGGAAAACTTGAAGGACCACGAAAGTTGTTCAAAATCGTAATAAGACGAAAAAGTAAAAGATACGTCGAAATAAAAACTCCAAGAGCTAATCAACAAGACTTTTTCGTACTTGTAGAAGTATCAAAGCGAGAGTCGTACTTCGCTAAAAGTTGCCGCGTTTTTTTTTTCTGCGGACGCTACACTTGCGTAAATATATATTTTTACTTTTAAATCCAATTTCTACTTCTTTGCCCGGAATTGCCCCCATTGCAAGTGCTGTAGTTTAATTCAAATATGATAAACTAGCACTTCCTTAAACGTCGAATGAATTATTATTGTTAGAAAATCTTTCGAAGTAAAATAGTGTTGTAAAAATATTCTTGTGGTTCCGTGTGGTGCCGGACGTAAGAGGTGTCGTAGAAGACGACTAAGGGACCTACTAGAGAATGGGCAGCAGCGTTCTCTATGCATTTGACCACCATACTGTGATCGCTAACCCGCCTGCCAAGCGTGGCGATTATGGCAAATCCCCCCCTATTGGGACAGGCTTATGTCCAACAGTAGACGTCTTTCGGCTGTTATGATGAAAATATCCTGTTAGCTTTGTTGTTCAAGAGGAAGAAGGGGGCAATAAAAAAGATGAATATTACTAAAAAGTGTATGCTTTCTTTCTATATTGACGGAGCTTAATAACTATAAATAAAACGAGGCTTATATAAAGGTGTACATTAGTGGGTGCGGGGCCGCAGCGCATCGTTGGGTTTTTATTACTATACCTACATAACTGTAGGTTCGTAAAATGTATAGAAGTGATTCGTGTGGATTAACGCGCTGCAGTGCGCCCAGCTGCGGCCCGCTATAATGTAGTCCTGCCTTTAGTTAGGAGTATAATGACGTGTCTATATTAACTTTCATGGAAGGAACTCTAAGTAGATGTTGTCGGAGCTTAGAAGATAAGATAATACAAAAACCCGTACCATGTTTAACAACTTCATTCATAAAACAAGCAGCGGGAAACCGTAGACTAAAAATTGGGCCAGTCAGTTGTTTCAATGTAAAACATGATTGAACCGTAACCAGTGCAAACAAAATCAAAATCGTAGCTAAAATATTGCCCGTAGCAATCGAAAAATGTAATTCAGCAGTTAGAGTGGGACGCATCGGCTCCGCGGGCACTCAGTGACTCAGCCCTCCCCCGCATCTGTTCACGGTTCGGATCTAAAGACTAATTACGACCGAGTTTTTACCACCTCACTCTAACATGTTCCCGTTGCACCCGTCGGCGAAAACGTCCAAATGTTACTCCAATGAATTTAAAACTCTCGCATACTGATTCAGTGTCCAATATTCCCTGCAGCCAACTTTCCATCTTCAACGATCCGCTAAATTGAAACTTAAAAACCACCCACTAAGATTCAAGTTCCTACTCCAACATCCATCTCTGGGAAATTAAACTGCCGCAGTCAAGCTATTTTAAACTCTGCTGTAAATAATATTAGATCCAGGTTTATCTTGCTAACGATGCGCCATTTTCGAGTTGGTTAAGCCTCAAGATTCGTTGGTACACCTCAAGTTTATAATTACTAATAACTGTAATTATATCATTTATAGTTTTTAAGTTCCAACATCGCTTATTACTTTTTATTTAATATGAAAAATAAGTTTATGTATTCATTTAAAAATTATGCTATATTCATTACTTTTAATAATAGTTTCTGTCCGGAAGTTCTATTTAAAGCTTCGTAAACCATTGTCTTAGTGATTAATTATCTTAACGCTAAGTGCGCACAGCACAAAATACCGTGTACATTAACACAAACAAACATATAGGTACAAGTATGCTTGATTGAAATATGACAACACTTCTCTGCATCGACATGTAGGATATGCATCGAATGAATGCTGAATAATTAAATCGCAATCAAATTCTACAACCTGTTTGGGAATTCCAAAAACCAACGTAACTGGACTACGATGTAATTGTGCTTGGGAATATATGAGTGGAAAGAATTTCATTAAAAAATAGTGGAGCTAGCTTTGGACGATCGCGTGCAGTTTGTTCGCCGTATGTATACCAATTAGCAATGAGATCGCGTTTCACGTACAACTATCTCATTCCTTTTTTCCTTCCATTCGATATTAGATTCAAGAAACCCTTCCGGTGCGCTGCTCTGATCTCCTCCTATTCGAATGTTCGGAATAACAGATGAACTTATATTGTAACGAATCGCTCGGTTTTATTTGTTGTTACAATTTCGATTCGTACGTTTCTATTCGATTGCAGCATACGTTTCGATAGCTGACTTTATATTTAGGTAACCGTGTTATTCAGCGGCGCGGATTATTCCCTCGTATGTATGTACGTGGTATAGTAGCATGCAGGCAGATAACAGTCTCAATTGCAGAGCGGCACTCGTTGGATCGCCTCACCTCGCGCACGCCGAGCCTCGACGAGTTTTTGAATTTTTAAATTACTCATTGTGCGATGGAATGTTGCCAGACGCATTCTCTCGTACGGGCACTGCTCATGCGATCGAATGTGCACCCAAATCCTTGGCCCTACGTCTCATAATACAGCGGCTGTCATTTCTCCGTTGTAACGTTTCGAGGCACGCTAGGCAATATGCTCGCAAGCCTAGAACGACGTCCCCCTGAGTGTGATACTAACGAATGTCGTCCTAAATTTTTGATAGATAGAGTCGAAATATCAGTGACGCCCGATTGCACGCTTAGCATACCTCTCGCAGGCTGTTCAGACCATTCCAGTGCTCTCCCACGTAATCCGTAACTTGAGTCACGTTTGTGATACTGTACCAGTTTCACAGAGGGAGTATGAAATTTAGAAAAATTAAACGCAGCTTCGGATGCAGGTGCGCAGTAAATACCTGTATAATATTATGCAGCCTGACGTCTGCGAGTTAAAACTTTAAGAATATCGTATGAGAAGATCATTCACCTGGAATGCAACTAGATAAGCGTAACTGTATAGGGCGTTAACAAAGACAGTCGAGACGCTCTCGTAACCAAGAAAGTTATTCCACTTACGGTGACTGAATCCACGACTGCTCAATTGCTCGTATATTCTGAAACTGCTTTGCTTATATGTTACGTTGTTGAGATTTAACAAGATTTAACTACAAGTTTGTAACAGTGACTGCTTCGTTAGTCTTGTGGTCGCAAGCGCTACTGCTGAGCAGGAGGTTATGGGTTCTGTTCCCAAGACGGGAAAAGTGTTATTGGTTTTACCCGAGTGCCCCAGAAGGAGGGTAATGTTTTTCGAGTGTATGTATGTATGTATGTATTTCTTTGGCACGCTCTGTAGCCTAAACGGCTTGATCGATTTCAGCTTGAGAGGTGCCGTTAGATTCGTCTTAATTTTGAGAATGACACTGAGTATATCAAAATACAAAAAAAACTAGACTAGCGCGACCGTCGCGTCGCGCTAGTCTGCACGAGCCTTAAAGGTATTTATTGTTGAATTTAAGAAGATGCCTCCGACTGCATGAGATTGCTTATAGTATTGAGTCTAACAGCCATCCTTTTAAAACAAGTTTCTTGTTTTTCTATCTGTAATTTCTCAGTAGCAGTCCGGAATCTGGGTTCGTGCCTGATTGACGGCAATAGGCTAGCCACTTACGGCCTACATGGGACTTAAACATAACTGGCGAAATGTGGAGGTACTATACGTACACCTCTGCCCACCCCTTCGGCGAAACACGGCGTGATGTTCTTGCAACAGTGGCTTGGTATCTACTTCTTTTTCTAAGGTTTCAAATAACACGAGTGCTTTTAAAACATAATTTACCAGCAATTTTACCGGCGGTGTAAGCAATTATAATTATTCAAAATTACAACGCTCGCTGTTAATGCCTGCTAACACATCCACAGTATAATATGTTCGTAGGTACCTGTATCACTGCATCTAAAGGCAGCCTCTTTAACGCATACACGCTGACCATTGTCTTTCATACAAATAATCGTCGAAGTCATCGACAGAACCCGTTCCACACGGCGGCGTACCGCGTCGTAGAATGTTATTACCTCGGTACCCGGGAAGCGCAGGCGCAACTGCGTGCGAGCGAGGCAACCGATAAAGAAAGTTGGGAGAGTGAGAGAGATGGCCGCCGTGGGAGGAACCAAGGGGTCAGCGAAAGTGCATTGCCACGGCGGCAGTGCAGCGCACCCGATGGGAAAAGTTGTTCTCTGTGCGCGTAGAATATCCACCAACATGGGAAATTTTATGGGAAGTATTATGATATATGCTCGAATACCGCTATTACAACGGTTTTGATTACAAGACCCACGCGGTGCTAGTCGCTCCGTGTTACTTACTTAATAGCTTTAAAATTGTGACTAGTTTCCGAACAGTTCGATAAATCGATACAGGTGTAGTAAATACCTGTATTGTTTTGTTTTTTTCGGTCAGTGATCATGTGGCAATCGTTGAGAAATCCGGTTTAGTTCTAACAGTTCTAGCATTAATCACATATGTGTAAAAGAAATATCAAAGCAGCCCAGTTAACGGAGGGGAGTTTAAAACATAAAATAATGTTCTGAAAAATCTTGTTAATTCATAATGAAGGCTGATACACGGCGCATAGAAAGAGCACCCTCGCTCCAGTTTCAATTTAAAGAAAAGGTAAAAATGAAGCGTGTCAAGTGGGGTTCCCTACTCCCCGCCAGAGAGTGGGCCTGTTCCCTGTCTGAAACAAAGAGGGCATTTTTCGACATAACTTCTCCTTTCTTTGAGAACTTTCGAATCACCTGAGATTTGCACCCTTGAAGTCGATGGTTCGTCTCATTTGTTTCTGGTTTTCGAATTTAGAATTAAATCTGTTTTATTCTTTTGTTTTTGGAATCTCCATAGTGTAGCATGTCATGGTTGAATTATTTCATAGACTGCTTAGCAGTATAGTGCAGACTATCCCACCACAAGAAGCGGCCCCACATCTCACTATCGATTCGAGTAAAGTTCCAAAACTCATAAGTTACTTAAGAAGCATTGAAGAGCCTCGCGAGAACGAACCTAACGTTCAGGTGGGTCTGGATTACATATAAGGTTCTAGTTTAATATGCAACGAATTTAATAGTTAATGTTCGCGACGAAGCAAGCTCGTGTGCTCGCAAATTACTCCACACTTATTCCCTAGAGGCGCTTGTTGTAGATTTATGTTTGTACTTCAGCTTGCTGACACAGGTCGGCACTACAGAATCTGATTCGAGCCGTTTTGCATGCATCGCGAGTATAATTGGCGCGGACGAGTGCACGTAATTCTATTTTTCTGTTCGTGGAGGTTCGTGTGTAGTTTTGTTTTGGTGCTCAAACGTTGGTCTCCAATTGAGCTTATGTTATAGGTTATGCTTCGATCAATAAAAGAGGTTATGTAAAAATATGAAGACATGTCTCTAAGAGAATATGAAAGTTAAAAACAAAAATCACTGTGCTACCAACCTAAAGTAAAAGCTATTTCAAAAAGTCATGAAATAATTTGGGTATCTTAGCTGTATTATTCGATAAAATAATTATAAGATAAGAATCGAACCCTCTCCAATTATCTATTTCATTCCCTACTAAACGAGCTAAGAGATTTTCTCAAACATTTCCTATTTACCGGTTCCCCGTAATTCTATATCGGTTCTATTTTCCCGCTTTATGAAAACCGCCACCGCAGATAGATCTGCACTTTATTATCACAGCAATATTCTATTTTTACGCCCTAATACAGTCATAAGCATTATTATAATAGGTTGGTACCTGCTAATGTCATTAACTACGAGATGATCGATCATGCTAAGCTACGGTTGCCACGGTCGGTCCGTGGATGGGTGACTATCTTTACGTACTGAGACGCCCCGTGCTGTGGGAGGCTGTGATTGATTATTGCCAGTCGTTACGACTCGTCAAAAGCTCGAAAGTCTGACAACCAGTCTAACCAAGGGTATCGTGTTACTCAGTTACTGGGTTGTGGAGGTCAGATAGGCGTTCGCTCTACGTAAAATTGGTATTCAGCTGCATCCGGTTACAATGGAAGCCGACCCCAAAATAGTTAGGAAAAGGCTAAACAGTTTAATTGACCTACTAATATTCATTAACCGGTAATCCCCTAGTACCAGTAAATACCATAAGCTAAACTAAAATAAAAAAGTTATAAATACTTTTAAAACATAATTTCTCCATTAAAATACAAATTCATTAAACCTTAAGTTGGTAGATTTGAACTTTTTTATGCTGATAAAATTGTTAGCAGTGGATTGAAGGTACTTTCTTGAAGTAGGTTATAGGGGAAGTATTTTTAAGTCGCGTAAAAATTTAATCATGTCTGCTAATTGAATGCGGGCCAGTATCGCTTGGAGCTGTTTTAGGTGGAACCGGTGGCTTGAGCTCGTGTTTCAGAAAAAGTTAAAATCATGGTTCAGACCTAGTGTGTTTTTATTTACTTGTTTTGTTTGGTTGACGAACATGGCACGAAAATCTAGTTTCAGGAGGTTTTCTGTAGATCGTCCCAATCCATTTCCAACTTTGTTTGGGTCGGCTTCCAGTCTAACCGGAAGCAGCTAAATACCAGCATTGAACATGGATCGACTGCCTTTCTGACCTCCACAACCCATTTACTGGGTTATACAATACCCTTTGGTAAGACCGGTTTCAGACTTTCGGGCTTCTGACGACCCGTCACGACAGTCAAAGATCCACAAATGACAGCCGGGACCAAACGCTAGGTAGAGTGATATAATAACTGCTATGTCTATATTTTTAAGTTAGCTGGTTGAAGTTGAAATTTGAGAATTTCGTCCTCACCCTTTAAAAGTATTTACTTCTAAGTATCAGGATTCTGGACTGACTTTATCAGCTTTTTTGCAGCTTAGGAAATTCTGGCCTAAACAAAAATCCCTATCTGTACACACAAATGAAACTTTACAGCTGAAAATATTAAAAAATGTCCTGTAAGTCTATAAATATATAAGTAGTAAAAAGTTTGCCAACTCTCTAATTTGGGCACAATTAACGACCAATTATGAAATAATTCATCTAACAACAGATTACATATTCTTTGCGAATATTTCTAACAAGTTTTTAATTAAAATTCTTTCACAGAAGCCGAAATAAATCTTAACGGTCTGCTGATAATTTCAATTTCCTATTTCAAAGTCTTCATAAGCTAGGTATATGGGTGTATCCCTTGTTGTTACTTGCTGAGTTTTAAATTAGTCTCATTCATATTCTTTTGTATCCGTGAAAGCTTATATGAAAAGTACTAAAAAGGTCTTAAAAAAAAACGTACTACAATCAGAAACAACTAAAATAAGACTTCTCCACTTTATGTCTGTTACGTCTTAGAACATCGTTTTAGATTCCGTTACATAAATGTCAAAGTTCTATTAGTAAATAAAGGCAGTACATACATATCCACTTCGTTACAAAATGGTGTCACCTACAAAGTATGAAAAACTGTCGCATTTTTTCATTTTCTATGTAACCTCGGTGGACCACTCAACGCGATTCCATTCATAACTACGACAGTTGTCATACCGGGTGGGCTTTTAAAAAACCTATTCATTTTGACCTCAAGACGACACGGAACTTAATAACTGTGGGCTGGGGGGAGCCGAAAACGGCGGCGAGTGAGGTTCGCATCATCATTACGATTTAATTTCAGGGTAAAGCGGCCGTGACAAAGTCTACCGTGCCATTATTCTGTTCCACCTCGCAGGATGTTTAATAAACAAATGACGTGGGGCCTCATAATGACGCCCCGGGTGCTACCTCCTCTCGTCTTTTAGGGCCCATTTTAAAGTTACCGCCATGAGCTATGTATATTTTACGGATGCGATATCGGACAACCTCAATGACACCTTTCAGCGGCGCCGACGCTGATAAAAATTAACACTGAGTTATATTTTTGTCTCGAAATTTTAACACTGACATTTCATCGCTATCGTGCCTACATGTTGCCACATAAATTCTCTTGGAACATTTTTGTGTAAAAATCTCGTAGCTTTTTTTTATTCAGCGTCCCTCAAACTCCAAATTCGAATAATTACTCCAAAGATTCTGTTCCCTTGGAGCTGTAAAATCGCGAATGAAGATAACAAGCGTTTTGCCCGCTCCACAATTCCCCTCTTACTAATTTATTCGTGGAAGTTCTTGTCGTTATAGTCGTATCTAACATCATTCGTGGGCTTATACTTTATCCGTTTAATACCCCCGGCATATGAGATCGAGCTATATAATTTACTTGAGAATTTATCAATCTACTTATGGGACTTAACATCCGTGTATATTGTTACAAGAATTAAATAGGATTACAAGTTTTTCGGTTGTATCATTGTTCCTGAATTCCTCACGTCTCCGACGATAAATTTAGTTCCGCAGTCAAGTAAAAAATCGATTTCAATCTCACGAGGTGTCAGTAAATGTCATAAGTCATAACATATATTGTTTACATTATTTACAAATGGGTTCGATACTTTCACAAACATTAGCACCTGTCACCGTGTCGCTGTCTTAATGACAGTATTTATAAGGAAAACTCGGCCGAACACGAAAATACAATTTGGTAAAAGGTAGAAGTTGTCACAGTAACGCGAGTGAAACATTAGGCGGGCGGGGCGTCACGTGACACCAGGCCGCCCTCCGCGCTTTACCTACGATACACTTCAAATTACTGAAAAACAATGCTCACATAATGCGTATGTTTACGTTCCGAGAACTGTGTTCAAATATTCACGTCACACACATATGTAATTATCGTATTTTTAAACATTATTACTGATTTTTGTTTTCGTATATGTGTGCTTCTTAATATTAGGTATGAGCTTTACAATATTTATTATTTAATTTTGAGTTGATTTTTTTACTGGCGAAACGTCGTCATTACGTAACTCGAAAGTGTAGATAGGTAGGTACTATTCTAGAAATACACGCTATCTAAAATGAATTTAGAAATATTAAAGTCAAACTATGGCACAATCGTAGTTTCACAATATTAGTTATAATTGGCGGTTTTGCGTCCATTAGTTATCAATTTGGCTTTACGTCGCGTGGTGGCTCTAATCTAGCATCGATAAAAGAGACGATTAAACCAACAAAGGATTAATATATGACAAACTCGGCGCACGGGGCCCATGGCCAGCAAATCGTAGCCATCCCCACAAATTTACCCACAACAAACCACCTCGTGAGAGCCGGAACGAAGATTAATCGCCGGTATACGGGATTACGGTAGTTGCGGTGGACCCACGTACCTATAACTGTTCACAGTAGAGCTATTATAACCCCTAACTGTTACAACTCTAAGCTCAAATTCCCATGATGAATTCCACCACAAAATCTAGGCCCAAAGGCATTCGTTCCTTAAACTTCTCTATTTAACAGCGTTATTTCATTATAGTTTAATGTTAGGCAAAGGTTCTTTAATATATCACCTAATTTTGTAGCAACATCATCATTTACTTTTGTGATAAATCGTGTAAATTATTTGAACGAACTTTTGGTACATCGCTTAAGCTACACTTTCCGGCCATTAAGGGAAACAAACGAGAATAATGCTTACCTAGGTATAATTCAAAGTACGAAAACTATGTGTTCTAGGACATCATAAATCATTTACAAAGTTAAGAGATCGTATTTTCAGAGTCACGATAAGAAGTTAAGACACTGACGAAAATCTATAAAATGAAGGAAAACGAGCAGTTTCTACGAATATGTCACAAGCAAGGGGCAACGTACGAAAAAAATAACAAAGCATCGAAGAAGAGGTCCGGATCTCATTTAGACAAATCGCTCGTAGCGGTCAGGTCAGATACCAATAACAAGGGGCCACACGTGCTATTGTACTCCATGTCGTCATTAGGCCGCTTCCGTATAACTTAACAACTTTATCTTTGCAGTATTCCCCACCCTTATTACAGTACTATACGGCATAAATTTGAATGTACCGTATAAATTGGTGAGAGTAAGCCCCAATAACGGACGTCGGAGGGACCGACGACGGATCCGATACAACGGCGCCGATTTCTCTTCCCAATAAATTGTTGCTCTTTGTATAATATTATCTTTATTGTTGTTATAATTACTGCCAGTCATTATAGTAGTTATGATATACTGAAACATGTAACTGTAAAATCCCTTTCAATTGAACAGGGTAGTTTCCAGTACTTGGATATTTTTTAAATATTATAGGTTCCTGAAACAAAAGTCTGGAGCTCAATATGTCACTTTTGAAATAATTTCGAATTTTATTGTTTTTTACTGCACAAGCGTAAATCTTAATTTATAATTTGATGTTTAATTTTAAAATACGGTAGCATCCAGTCTTATATTCCAGCCAGGACTATTTAATTCCGTATTAAAACACACGACGGCACTATTCTACAGCAAAGCAAACGGCGACTTGTTACATTTTAAGTCAATTATCCCACAGACTACGAATCTGCAGAACTAACATACATTTTTGTACTTAAAAATGTTATATTTTAGTAGAAAATATTTTTAACATAACGTTTCTTTACTTATGTCAATAAAGCAGCAGAAGCAGAGATCGTCAACATTTACCCAGTCTCAATGAAATTCGAGATCCATTTGTAAATTTCATTGCACTTAAAACTATCTTCATTTAATGACATCAAAAAGCAATTATTAGCAGAGTTTGCATACAAATACCCTGTTGAGACGCTATAACGAAACGTAATACAATCCTTGGTGACTCTACTTACTTAATTCAGCAGCTTCCATAATAAAACACGCGACAGAGTATCTCGAGAGTAGCGCAAACTCGGACTTGTTGCATTTAAGTTAATTAATCCAGGGGCTAGATCAGATAAAGCCTGACTCGCAGGACCAACCTCTCAGACAGCCTCATGCCGTCTCCGCACCTCATTATGTTTGTAGAAAACATGCCCCTTGCTAACTTCGTTTCGGTATGAAGTTTAGACGTATGAAGTAGCTATGTATTTCTAGAAATCCTGTACATTAGTTAGTGAGCTAGCTTGGATTGAATGGACTCGGTACTGAGCTCTGAGTTAATTAATTTATTCTCTAACTCTTATATGGAAAATGTTTTAAACTTTGCCATGATTAGGTAAATTCCAAAGAAGTACTACTCTACAAGAACAAAACTTTTCAAGTAAAGCTTATAAATAATTGATTATATTTTAATGCAACTTACCTATAACAGGCAGAGTTGTAGAATTTAAATGAATGGCCACTAAAGAAATAGGTACTATTTCGTAGCGAATATTTCTCGAAATGCCTTATTGGAACCGATCCGATTCCGGAATAATGTTTGTCCAGAACAAACAATGTGTTGCCTTTCTTTTTTGTGGAAAAAGCAATCTAAGGATAAATATTATATCAGTTTACGGCAATCGGTCAAAGTTTCCTTCATGATTTAGGAAATGGGACCTTTATAGTTTTAGTGGATGGCGGCGAAAAATCGTTTTTTCTCCTCATTCTCGAGTAAAGCTATCAGCGATTTCTGTGATAGAAAAAGTTTTTGACGTCAATCTACGTGAAAATGAATGTTTAAAGACAGCGGTTATTTTTAAGGGGTTTTTCACTGTGAAGTTAAAGGAAAATCGTACGATGATTTATGATTGAAGGATTTTTTATTTCATGTTGTAGCCTGTTTTACTTTCTGTGTAGATAGTTCCGCTAAAATCTTTTGATATCCACCGTTCAACTTAAAAAATAACAAAATCTACATATTTCATCATATCATCATATCAGCCGAAAGACGTCCACTGCTGGACATAAGCCTCCCCCAAAAGAGGGGGATTTGCCATAATCGCCACGCTTGGCAGGCGGGTGGGTTGACGATCGTACTATGGTGGTCAAATGCATAGAGAACGCTGCTGCCCATTCTCTAGTAAGTCATTTAGTCGCCTTCTACGACACCCACGGGAAGAAATGGGATGGTGCTATTCTTTTACGTCCGGCACCACACGGAACCTTATTTAGACTTAGTTTATATGTATCAAAAATATATCGGTAAATCAAACTCTACGCGCCATTTGGTACAGAAAGAGGATTTAATCCCTAAATTTCACTCAGAGATCTCTTTACCAGAGGAATCTGAGTGCGTGCGAAGCAGCTTAATCCCTTCTTAGCCGAGTCAAGGAACTGAGAGCTCATACAAACTGCCTCTTGATTCTGCGAACCTGGTACATCGGTACAATTATATGCCTGAAAAATTGCTGACTGATTTTTAAATGTGAGTCGCTTCGGTTGTATAGTCTTGTGCTTTTCTAGTATTATTGTGCGGTTTATCTACTATCATATTTGATTTGGAATCTTTCATAGCTCATTATCTTATTTTATTGAATCATAACGTTTTGCGAGTGATGACGCAATTAAAGTATCTATTTATAGACGTTACATTAATCAGCTTTTAACGAACCGGCCGTACCACCACGCGGGCCCAGGGCTGGTTGGTAGATGTCACATGTCTTAAAATGTTTGCTTCTAGGAGATATCGGTTTTTCTTCACCGTTTTAAGAGCAATGGGTATGAAATAATTTATACAAGGTAAAGCGCTACCACCTTCAACTCGTAAGTCGTAGCCGTTACCACCGGGCCACCGTTGGTGCTTATTCTTTGTATGTTTCGTACAAAAAAGGTTTCTCGGAACTTTTAATATCAATGGGCTTATCATTTCCCAATATCGGTTTATTCGGTCCCAGAATTACTGTCATGTCATTCATACTCTCAAAGAGGTTACTTCATAAAATCAAAGCTACGGAAAAGATCATAAATAAGTAGCTCAAATTGCTCTCCAAAAATTAAATTCAAATTAGCAAAAATAAAAACCTGAAATTCAACCTCCACGTTTAGATTATGGAAATTTCGCGTGAAATTTTGCAAACAAAGGGCCAGATAATAATTGCTTGTGTAATGTTGTCTGGGCATGGTATAATAATAACGAGGTCATTTTGCTAACGTTGGGTCACAAAATATAGAAGGTCAGCGCCATACAACAAGCGAACACAGGCGCAGGCGCACATAGACGCGCGTGGCCAGAATCGGACCGAATGCCGTCATTTTGTTTTTAGGGTTCTGTAAATCAAGACGAAATAAAACAAAACCCTATTAGGATCACTTCGATGTCCGTCTGTCTGTCAAGACCCTTTTTCTCAGGAACGCGTTGAGGTACCTATCAAGTGGAAATTAATATCAAATCAAGCTTCTAAGTCAACGCAATAAAAGGAACAGCCATTTATGCAACTTATTATTATTTTGGTACTCAAATATCAAATCAAAATCTATAGGGCTCTTCCCTCTGCCCTAGAATTTTATGAAAATTGGCAAGAAGCAAGGCTTCACAGCACAAGTAAAAAAAAAAGGTCTGGAAATCGTTAATTCGTAGTTTCTGCCTGCAAATGTAATTTTGCAGTTAGAGAATTGACCGCGTCGTATACGATCATGTCGATGTAAGGAAGAAGATGAAAAACATTTTTTCTTCAACTACAAAGTTAAATTTCTTGTAGCATTCTACGTACGGCGATCGCAAACTATCCCAAACAAAAGACAGTCGCGATTTTGCACTCGATCGAAGTGTGTCTATGTCTGCATTCGTTTTCGGTCGTCGCTGGACCTCACCTTCTGCACCTATCCATGTTGTGGTTAAATGAACAAGTAAAATTAAGTCTGGAGGTTATTTTCAGGAAAACGAAGTGCTTGCCTTCATTGTCTGATAAGTTGTTTTTCTCTAGAGACATCTTCGATTGGGTGATTCGGATGGTAATGACTGGAAGGTATTTTAAATTAGTGTCTTAATCCCGCCTACCAACGCTTTCTGCTAAATTTCGTCTTTTCAGGGTTAGAATTTCGTAAGCGTTCTTGGCTTCATCTGCTGTTAGATAGTAGTCGTATTATCAAAATATGTCTGTAATTTGCCGAAAGCATCAACAGTGACATCGATAAGAAAGACATACAGAAAAAGTTCGGTTGATCCTTTGATTTAGATTGTAGGAACAATCCCAAAAGCCTAAATAATTCATGGGCCATAATCAATCATGGTTAAACAAAGCGAACCGTAGTTCACTTTGTTGTGTAAACTGTTTAAAAATGCACACCAGTACGAGTTTGTGGACCTTGAGTAAAGTTCAAATGTTGGTACAGGGGAATGAAACTCAACTTCTAATTTATACCTACCCATACGAGAATATTAAGGGCGAGATGGTTCAGATATGTGACGTCATGAAACGTACCAACGCGTGACGTATGTGAAGTAATTAGCACGCGCAAGATAGGCCAGTGCGGGTAACATAATTAGTGTTCTCGTATGTTTAAACTTATTAAGTGTCCTATAACAAAGTTTCGAAGTGTATTGTGATTTGATAATGGAAATTGCCAGCATTTAGGTCAGAGCGAGCGTTCAGTGAATTTTAGGAAAATATAACAAAGCATTTTGTGGAACTAGAATTATGTAGATTGGTTTGAAAATTATTTTTTAATTCACAACAAAAACCCGTCAAAAATGGACAGGAAAAATAACACAAAAGCAACGACCGCAAACTATTCAGCGCCTAAATTTTCCATTTAAAAAACACTTCTGTAGTACACAAAATGTTCTAACAAAAAGTATCCAGCCTCCAAATTAACACAATCCAACTTCGTCGCGACGGTTTCAAGATAAAACTGGGAAAAATGTAATGGATTGAAGTCAAACTTGCCGTGAAAAATTTTAGTCAATGGGGGAGATAATTTCTTCGGAGTAAGGATAGAAGTGTTTTATAATATTTCTGTGAAAAATGGTCCTCGGGCTGAAGGTCTCCCAATCGGGCAAAGATACCGCTGTAATTTCGCGTCATTTGTTTACGTTGAATATTTATTAGCCGAATCGAAAACAATGACCGTATTGAAATTCAATGTTCAAATTGAATGACATGTTTGTATTTCCGAAATACGCGTTTTATAAACTTGGTTACCGCACACTTACAATTCGCATAAGGATATTATTTAAACATTAAAATTGTCATCGTTAAGTGAGAATTCTAAATTATTTTTGGGCTAGATTGGTCCCATATTTATTGAGCAATCTTTTTAAGTTAAATTCATTCTCACTGAAGTAAAATTGTAGTGTATGAAACTTTTGCTTAATGGGGGGGTATTAAAACACTCGTGTGAAACTATTTACACACTCGTGTTTTAATACGTAGTTATATGCAGCTGTATACACTTCCTTATCTACTCTCATACTTTGGGATTGAACCTAGTAAAAAGATGATCGAAGTTAAAAGAGTAAGAAATAGTTTTTTAGTGCTATAAAAATGTCGCGCCCCGCTTATGCGTTCCATTAGAAAAAACTAATTGATGAAAACTCCTTGGTGATATAAACTTCTTGGATTTGCCTTGTATCGTTTTATTAAAAAAGAAAACAATTCTTAAACATTATTTTGTTACACAAGAACCCCCTTTTAAACGTTGCTTGAAGTTAAGTAATGTATGTGAATGTGTAGTTAAATATTTAACCACACATTTTTTACGTTTAAACATGTCTTAACTTAAAGGCTCGTGGAGACTAGCGCGACGCGACGGTCGCGTCGCGACACTCGTAGAACAATTTCTATGAAAACTTCATGGAAATTGTTCTACAAGTGTCGCGTCGCGCCTGTTTGAAGAAGCTTTTAAGCAACGTTTATAAATAAGGGAGGAAGCGTTATAATAATACGATTCTATTTTTAAATTTCGGACTTGTGTCTCTAAAGTATGTCAACATAAACTCGTTTTGAAGTTTATGATTCGAATTTTACGATATGAGAGTAGATAACCTTTTTTCGATTTTTAAATGAGGAAACGTTTACCACACTTGTACTTAGAATCTTCAAAAGAGAGGCGCAAAATACAAGGTCGATTTCACGGAAATAAAAACGTTAAATAAAACCCACTGAAACAAGTTTATCACAGCGCCTACTCCAGTTAAAAAAGCTCAATTAAATCTTGAACACCAACACTTATTTTCAAAATACTATAACCTCTTTAATCTACAAAAATAGCTAAGCTAGTTGCAATTATAAGTTAAACTCACGTAATAATAATCCCGCGGGCAAAAGTACTGAAACCTCGTAAAGTAAAGCGTGATATTTAAATTCGCCGCGGAGACAACTTTGCGCCGGCGACAATTCAATTACAAGTAATAGCCTCTGATTCATGTTTGTATTGCTAATTAGTCGCCGGCTCAAGTTTTGTCACTCCTCACTTAGTGCCGCGTTCCCACCCAATGTACTCGCTGTTCTCTTAAATAGATTGTTCTTTGTCGACTGCGGCTGAACGTTAAACAACGTCCGCTTTTGTTTGCTCTCAAATTAAAGCGCGCCTTTTCGTCTTGTATTAAATTTTGCTGTATTAAATCAACCCGCTCTCTCACTCGTTCATCATCTGCCTAGCCTTTTCCCAACAATGTTGGGGTCGATTTGGGGGATTTTACATGGAGCGATTGCATATCTGACCCAAACAACCCAGTTACTGGTTAATTCGATACCCGTTGGTGAGGCTGTTAGATTTTCGGGCTTCTGAAGACCCGTGACGACTGTCAAAGATCCACGCATGACAACCGGGACCAACGGTTTAACGTTCTTTCTGAAGCATGAATGGGTCACCCATCCATAGACCAACCGCGCCAAGCGTAGCTGAACCTGATCGAACGACGCGTTCGGCTGGAATTGCTTAGCCACAAGCCCCTCTCTCTCTTTATGGAAATTATTTATCGTGCCCTCAAGCTCGACAACGCAATGACCGATCGACCTAAAAAAACACGTAAAAATGTTTTTATTGATCCCATACACAGTTATCTGATAGTTCGGAAGGGGTTCGGGGTAACAATGGATTGTAAGGATAAGTTTATTCAACAAGCGAATTTCCTTGTGGTAGTTGGGACAAGAAGGAAAACCACAAATCGACAAAATATCAAAGGGTTGGTGAAAGCCAACTTTGTGAAAACACGGTGGGTGAAACGGTGAAAGTTATGTAAGTCGTAGCCGACCTTAACAGAAATAAGCATTTGGACCAATACAAGAAAACTTGTAAATCCTGTGGTGGGACCGCAAGGTACACGCGACCCGGGTATTAGGGGCTCAGCGCGACCGCTGTTCTTGCTGTCCTCTAAATAGCCTTAGTTAACGTACAGGTACGGGTTGACAAGATTGTTTTGTATGTTCTATAGTTCCGTGTGTTGCCCTTTCAATATTTCTTGCTTCGGTAATTCCTGAGATGTATTAAGATTATTTAAATTACGGATATGATTAATTTATGACAGCTTAAATTAGATTTCCATATATTATGATGGACTGAGAAAAATCTTCGCTAGAGTAGCTTCAATTCAACTTTCCTTCAGTTTTGTGTAAATATGCAGTTCTGGCAAAAAATATGATTCGCGACCGTAAAACCTATGTACAGAATAATAATAATTATTAGAATTATCAATACAACCCCCTAAGTTCAAAAAAATCAAAATCAAAATGTTTTATTTCATAAAAACCTGCAAGGGCACTTATGAAACGTCAAAAGCTAGGTGCACGGTTCCAATTTGTCTTTAATTCCATTAAATCAACCAATAAGTTTTTTTTAGTTTTTTTATTCCATTGAATGACTTTTTTAACCGACTTCAAAAAGAAAGAGGTTGTTTTTTATGTATGTTCGGGCATAACTCCGTCATATTATATTTGGGACAGACGGATTGGCAAAATTCTTATGGGTATATTTCGAAATGGTCCCATTTAAATTTCATATAGATCTGATGATGCGTTTCGGAGACAGACAACGGAACTCTTCAAAAAATGACAACAAATCAACCGCGATTGCTGCTATCGCATAAATATGCATTGTTTTGACCCCAAGGATGATGAAATTTCGAATTGGTGTGGGGTAGGTATTATAACTAAAAACTGATCAGTACTGATCAGTACTGATCACTCACTCATACTGATCTGTAGATTGCAAAAAGCGTAAAAATAAAAAAAATTCTTTGTGGCAAAACATCCCATAACATTTTTTCTAGTCAATAAAAATCTCTAAATAAAATATGTTTCTTCCATAAATCACTCAACTGGCTCATAAGTGCTTTTAATAAAAATATAACCTATCTTGAAGGCCGTTGAGTGCGTCCGATAAAACAATGCCCCTTGCAGGTAAAGGGCCCTTTATATCGTGGCGTGTAATAGAAGAGGCCAAAGAGGATAGTAATGGGCTATTGTTACTGTTATTAATAGTCTCATTCATCTGCTGAATTATTATTGAGTGTCAAATCGGTGATCGATCGGCAGGTGATGTAGAAAAGTTAAAAGATTTGGAAATTTCTCAGGATAATCAGGCTCTGATGTTCTCAGGGCTAGGATTTAGGCCTCGTCTGTGAGAAGGACCTATTCTAACACGCGGGCCCATTGCGGGTTGGTAGATGTCACATGTCTTTGAATGTTTGGTTCTGGGGAATGTCGGCTCCCTTACGATGTTTTCCTTCACCGTTTTAAGAGTAGTGGCGATGAAATAATTAAGGGTGCTTTCATTTTTTTTTTTTTGAATTTGAGCGTTTGACTCGAGATTTGATAAGTGATATGGTTTAGATATGGCCAAAAAATAAAAAATAAAATTTCGTATAAAAAATCATTATTTGTCTAGGGAGCGCTTTAAAAAAATATTTCAATTTGTTTACTTATGTTAGTAAAAACCTTGTCACGGCAAAGGATGTTTCATAAAATTTTACTTTCGGGCATCTTTTCATGCTTCGTTATATGGAACATATAATAGTTCAGTAATTTATAAAAAATATCTGTGGTAGGACTGTACCTTGTTATTTGGAATGCTCATATAATTTTTTTATGTTTCATACAGTAATACACCAAAAAGAATTCCGTAAAACAGAGGATTAATGATAATTATTCATCTATGTATGTTTAATCGCAATTCAAACAAAAATTATTTAATAACTATTGTTACTAAGTCAACTTGCTTGAAAAAAGAACAGTCTATTTATAAGTAAAATAATATTTTTAAACAATTGTTGAATGCAACGCTATGAATCAGTAATAAACCTCGGGACGCGCGGGCTTTAGCTTTAAGTCCGCGCCGGTTTGTTCTTGGGCATTCGAATCATAATGGTTAGCATGTGTGAGTGACGTACTTCACTAGACACACGCGCCGTTAAATCTACCTAAAACTGAATACTTCAATGTGTAATAGCCCTCACACAACACTAAGCAAAGAAAAGCGCCTATCAGGATTCGAGCCAACGACCTACAACTCCTTCTTGGCGGCGGTTTTCACTGGGTCACCAGTACTCGAAATGTCCTAACAGTTACTGTTAGCCCTCATAATCCCAGAACTAGGCAAAGGCTTCTTCCGACGATTTCCAACTCTTTAGATCCAGGGCTAACATTAAGCTACTGGTCGTGTGTTTTCTCCAGCTCGTCCCGCCATCAATAAAGTAGGTAATATTCGAAAAAGATCACCTCGTCAATATTAAGGAATAAGAACGAGCTGAGAAAATACAATATTCAGGATACGAATATTCAAAAGATTTCCATACACCTTTCACCGATTTCTTTCCTCCTGTAGCCGTCACTCACAATCCCGTCAAACATAAATGAGCACTTTACGAGTCAATTGGAATCCTTATTATTCCTTTGAGTTCAAGATTAAATATAAATAAACACCTTGACAAATCTCTGCCTCTTACAAAAATAAATCCGCGCATAGAACCGCGTTCAGTAAAGAAATCGACACACAACAAACTCAATATGATACAGCATCTATCTGCTAGTGCTTTACTCTCGCAAGAGGTACGAGGAATCACAGATACACTCTCATAGTTGGTACTATTGTATTGGCAAGCGAGCGGGCCGCAACGACCTGTTGCTTCGAACTATTTTATTAGCGTGAGTGTGTCGGCGGCCCATTCTTTACGGCTCTTTTGTTGGCGTGCCGTTTAGTCCCACATTGTGCTAGCGCCGACGTGATTGGTCGAGTTTATAACGCAAACACCAGGCATATTTTCCATTTGCGCCACCCTATCCAGTTCTGCTTAAATTCTCAATTCTGTTGATTTGATTGTGTAATAATTTTGGTCGTTGTTGTCGTGAATTTAGGATAAAATTTAAAGTTCACGCCTTGGGTTGGATTTTGCAGATGTAATAATGTGCTGTAAAATCTTTAGGGCCTCAAGTGCTAAGTTTGAAATTTCATTTAAGTTGGGATTCCTAATTGCTTTAGACTGGGCTTTCTCGTAATAAAACCTTGCTGTATAAATAGCCGTAACAATCGATACATAAAAAGATGAAATGGTCCGCGAAAATGCAAATGCTCGTGTACGTTGTCCTAACAAAACTGCATTGTTCAGCCGCCTCCCGTATGTCAAGATTGTCATCCGGATAGACGCCAATGCGGCCCCTGCATAAATTGAAGGCTTCGCAGCCGCAACGATTCCGGGAATTTCCCTCAGGGTTTTCAGCACAGAAAAAAACTGGATTCATCTCCCACTTCCAATACTTCATCTATAATTCAATATTCGCTATTACCTCCGTCGACTATTTACAATGGTAATTTACGCGACTAATTCGCCGTACGTACACTTGAATGAATAATGTCTGATTTTCATTGGAATAAAAAAAAATCACCAGCAATCTGGGCCCTACTGTGCTCGAATAAAAGCGAGTATAGCCTGCGTTGAAACTTAGACACATTTGCATCTAAATTAGAAATCTAGCTCCGACAAAAAGTAAATAAAAGTAAAATTAGTCCTACTGTGAGTCTTCCTATATGATTTTTTATGCGCATGGCGATTAATTAAGTCAATAATACAAAACAGACGTACCTATTCTAAGTGAATCATTTATATTTATTCAAAAGTCCAAAGCTTTAATAAGGAACGGTGCGAAAACACTAACTTCATAAATCAATATTATAATAGCAACCAAGGTTATTTTCTTGTTTGTAAAAAATCGGAAATCGAGTGAAGTTCTCACTAGACAATCTTGTAACTTTATATTAAGTTAGGAAATCGTTTAAAGACCACCACGGAGCTCAGACGTCGGGTATCGATGCTTTCTTATTTAAGCCAACTTTCCGGACTTAGAATTCAATAAAGCGGCCAACGGAATTTACTTCTCTTTGACTAAATAGCTTAAAAGATTAATTAAGATAAACTTTCAGCGGATCCGGTTAATGTTCTAGCGTAAACACTTTAATTTTGCTCGAAATAAGTTTGTGCATTAGGATTGAAAAAGTTGTTAGTTCATAAACAAGCCTCATTTAAAATTTGCAGGAACATCTCTAGCGTGATGTGATTTTTGTTGAAAAAAAAAAACGTCCTTATCCAGTGAGTTAAAGTTATTTTGTGCAAATGAAAATGCTGAGTTAAAGTAACTTCCTAGTTATTTTTCTTATTTGATTTTGAGAGAGGAACTTATCAAGCGTTTTTTTTTTTCCGGTAAACAAATGACATAACTATACAGACGCGTGGCGTGTTAACAAACACGTTAGATATGGGTAGGTTTACCATGGTAAAGAATTAAAATTGAGTTACTGAACAAACTTCGTGTATCGACTGCTTACCTAATTTATCCCACTCCTGGGCAAAGATCTCCGCCTATATTTTTCCAGTGGTTTTAGGCCTTCGCCGGCCAATACTCCAGGAACGAGCTTACTCACTAAATCCGGAAAAGGATAGTAAAAAAAAGCCTACCCAAGTACCAGAGGTAACAAAAAGGTTTTCTTTCGCTCGCCAACCTATTACCGCCGCCTAATCCTCATTCTCGTTAGATCTCGATTAGTGTAGATTATGTGCAAAGTGCAATACGTAAGTGCACATTGCACGATTGCACTGTCATCGCATTTCAGTCGTGCGAACGTGACCCCATCTCCTTGTAATCCTTGGACACCTGCTTTTCAAATCTTCATTTCCTTTGTGGCAACATTTATTTGATGAAAGCTGTTATGTTGTATGAAATTGAAAATACAGAAATGGTACAACCGAACGAGTATCTTTGTGTGTGTGTGTATATTTTTAAGTGGATTTTATGTTAATTTTAACGTCATAAATCAAAAGTCCGTACGCCACCGTTAAAAATAAACTGTAAAGAATATGTACATAGTTAAGTGTACACTTAGAAAGCTAAAGCTCCTGTTAACATAATCAATATTTACAACTTCTAATTGTAAAAAAACTCAATTACAAACCGCGTTATGGTGATGCACGTTTTAATTGCGGATTAGAGACAAAAAACCGTTGAATTGCAGCACTATCTTCAATTAACATGATATAAATGCATCACAAGTGCACACTGAACAAAAACAGAAAACCCAGCGGTCCGTTGAAAATATTTGCCAGAGTTATAAATAGGGGCTTTCATCCGATGAAAAAACGTGGCGTTGCACGACAAATCGCGTGATGTCGGGATGAGCGAACGCATCGATCGTGACGGTGAAATTCATTTTCATGTTACTAGGTCTAGGTGAACATCGCTAAGTGGGACGGTTTTAGAGCGACGCGTCCGTTCGCTGTATTTTAAGATTGAACGTTTTTATTGGTAGTGGTTTATAGATAACTACCTTATGCCAGCGGCTTCGCCCGCGTGGATTTCGATACTACCGGGAAAAAAATTTATCCTGTGTTAATCTAGGATATAAACTATCTGTGTGGCAAATTTCATCCGTGATTGAGTAACAAACATCCAAACTTTCACGTTGAATTTGGTTTATTCATTTCTGAGATTTAAGAGGCTATGATTTAAGAAAATACTTAGGTTTACATGCTTCTCATGTGTCTGTTGAAGATGATATTAAAATGGTGTAAGATGAAGACAGTAAATACATTGTAGATTATTCGCATTTTATTCGGTGCAAACAAATGGACTTACATAAAGTAGACCTAACGCCCTAAGGCTGATCTAAAAACCCAAGTTAAAAAGAAACGCCGTCAATCAAAACTGTTCATACTAATACAATTAATTACAACACAGATTAAACGTTAAGATAATTCATTAGAGTAATTCAGCGTCAATTCCTAGGGAAGTAAACGGTGGACAAGTGAAATGTAATCAAAGGGTACAAATGCCTATCTGCCAACCATCTAACTGACGTTTGCTTGGAACTCTTGTTTAATTAAACAAACACATTTTGATCTGTTAACCCCTTTACGCGTTCAGGTTATCAATTGTTTGTGTTACGGGTAACGAATGTGTGGATGTGATGATAGAAATATTTATTAACTTGCCTTTGTTAATGTTTATTGGGTAGGTGCTAACTGACACGAGAGGTTGTCCTGTATAAATTTCAAAAATTCATACGAAAGTCCAATAGAAAAAAGGACTTTTAGTTTTTCCAGAAGTTGAAATTTTTTTGGGAAAGTTTTCCAACATTTCATTCCATAAAAACCTAATTCGGACTGTTAGGAAAATTTTAAAACACAATTCGGTCCAGCCGTTCACAAGTGGTGCGCTTTCCAACGAACAGCATTTCATTTATATTTTTCATAATCATCATTTCAGCCGGAAGACGTCCACTGCTGGACATAGGCCTCCCCCAATTTGGAGGGGACTTGCCATAATCGCCACGCTTGGCAGGCGGGTTGGTGATCGCAGTATGGTGGTAAAATGCACAGAGAACGCTGCTGCCCATTCTCTAGTAAGTACCTTAGTCGCCTCCTACGACAACCACGGGAAGAGATGGGATGCTGCTTTTCTTTACGTCCGGCACCACACGGAACCTCCACGGATTTTTAATAAGTAATAATAATAAATAATAAACCATTTATTTTCAGGTTACAGAGACCCATAGATCCCATAGAGACCTTAACCTAAATATACATATTATAATAACGTAACATAATAACTTTAAAAAAAAACCAACCGACTTCCAAAAAAAAGACTAAAAAGTGAAAAACAACTTTAATTTCGGAAGGTGGTGACTTTGGATATGTATTTTAATTTTTTGTCATGTCCGAAGTTCTTCATCAGATCTTCACCAAATTGAAATGGGACCACTCCGAGAAAGTACTCTTCCAAAAACTATTCAAATCGGTTTGCCTATAAAATTTGAAAAGTTCTCTCTATTTCTCCAAGATCCCATCATCAGATCCTGACTTGATGATCATGGGACCACCTGGGCAGTATACCCTTTCAAATAACAAAAAAAATCCAAATCGGTCCAGCCATCTTCGAGTAATCGGGGAACATACGTAAAAAAATAAAAAGGTCTCGATGAATTGAGAACCTCCTCCTTTGGAAGTCGGTTAACAACAACACACAACAACACAAACAACAACAACACAACAACAACATTTTTATAGATTGTTTGTACATTAGGGACCTACCTACATACATTCTTGTTCGATATAAAGAAGAAACATGCCTTTCTTGTCAACCTTAAATAAAAAATAACATTCCTAAGGATTTTGTCAAAGAATGTTTGTTGCAATATTCTTCTTATCTTCTTCTTATTCAGCATCATATCGTTCCCACTGCTGGGACACTGGCCTCACCTCGGCGAGAGGGAGTGGGCAGTAATCCACCACGTGGGCCCAGTGTGGGTTGGTAGATGTCACATGTCTTCGAAGTTTTTGGTTCTAGGACATGCCGGTTTCCTCACGATGTTTTCCCTCACCGTTTTGAGAGCATTGGTGATGAAATAATTTACACGAAGTAATGCACCTGTTGTTCCGTGTGGTGCCGGACGTAAAGAATAGCACCATCCCATTTCTTCCTGTAGGTGTCGTAGAAGGCGATTAAGGGACTTACTAGAGAACTACTCTCTATGCATTTGACCACCATACTGCGATCGCCAACCCGCCTGCCAAGCGTGGCGATTATGGCAAATCCCCCTCTTTTGGGGGAGGCTTATGTCCAGCAGTGGACGTCGTACGGCTGAAATGATGATGATGATGAATGCGCCTGTCTGGGCTCGAACCAACGACCTACAATTTTTTTTAATTTATTTATTTACTAATAACACTTACAATTGTTTTAACAGATGGGAAACCCAATACAACAATGTAGTCATAATTTTCTTACTTATAGACGTTACCCAAAAACGAATTCAATACCGCCACCAACAAAAAATAAATATTTAAACTGTCTGGACAGTTCACTGTCAGTCTGGACTGACAGTGAACAATCACTTAAAATTATTAAATAAGTAAATGAATATAGTCTACACAGAGGACAATTCGTAAGTTGCGGTCGTTACCACTGGGCCACCACTGCTCTGCTATTCTTTAGGACCATGAAATAACACTATAATGAATGAAGACTTACATACAGATAAGACTAAGGAACTAAACTTTTTCTAATCAAGCAAGTAATTTTTCTCTCTTTTCCCAAATATGTTAGGGTTGGCTTCTAGTCTAACCGAATGCAGTTGAATACCGGTATTTTACATGGAGCGACTGCCTAACAGACCTTCACAACCAACTTAGTGAGTAACACTATACTCCTTGCTAAGACTGGTTGTCTGACTTTTGGGCTTCTGACTACCCGTAACGACTACCAAAGATCAACGAAAGTCTACCGGGACCAATAGTTTAGCGTACATTTCGACGCATTCGAAATAGAACCGATCGCAGCAAGCTTAGCCTAACCTCCGGTCGACCTGTTCGCCTGTTATTATTTACCAATGAACCCCCACCCCTTCTAACCCTGATTTCCAAATAAAAACGTAATATTTTTCAACATTGCCTACATTCTTCAACGTAACGTTACAGTTTGTATCAATTAAACGTTAAAGTTAAGCATCGGATAGGCATGCGCGTCGAATAGCCCATCCGAGTGGACGATTCGGAGGAAATGGCGCAGAAAATTGCGCGCCGCCTCACGTGGACGCAATATCCTACGACGGCTACCAATTATGCAGATTATGTCGCCGACGATACACTTATTACAAACGTTACTTAACTGTACTTAGATCAAGTTGATGCATGGACGAGAGTCCCGGCGGTGTAACTACGGCCTACTTGTGTTTGAGATGGATAATGTTAGTCTTGTAATTGGAAGTTTGTTCGTTATGTTTTAAGTGGACATTGCTTACTTTGCCTTCTATTGATTCCATACAATATACCGTGACATTTTAGTCGTCTTACAAAGGTGGTCCACTCAATGTTTACGTCATAAAATAACCCTAGGCGCGATTAAAACATTGTTACCATTAATTAAGATAATAGGTACAAAGAAAAATAAATGATGGTTTAGAATTATGAAACACCTTCCCTGTTAATAATGTTTACGTATCAAACGGTAAAAGATATCTAGCTACCTACCACTACATTCCATCATTAATTCCATCTCTATAACAGGGTATTTCAAAATACGTCATGCGTCTTAGTGAATTATATTTGATTTTTTAAATTACGCATATGTTCAAAAATATTATTTTATTTTGATATAAATGATTAGTAGTCATTGGATACATGAAGTGGGCTGTCGTTGTAAGACGACTAAAATGTCACGGTGTATAAGAGCCATAAAGGAATTTTGTTAAAAATCCTACTAATATATTGGAGTATTTCACTTACACAAAATATATTTTTGAAACGTTTTGAGGGAGCACTTCAAATCATTAAAAAAAAACATGCAGTCGAATTGAGAAACTGCTCCTTTTTCGAAGTCGATTTAAAATTTCATATTTTGGGTTAATGACTGGTATTCCGTTCGGATGAGCTTGTGGCTAAGTAATAACAGCGGCACGGGTCCATCGATCAGGTTAAGCTACGCTATCCGCGGTTGGTCCGTATATGGGTCACAATCTTTATACACTAAGACATTCACGGTGCGGACCATGCTTCTCCAGCTCTTTCGTGGATCTATTTTTCTTTCTTTCTTTCTTGTGATAGTCGTTACTGGTAACTGGGTTTTGGAGGTCAGTCATACAATCGCTCCATGTAAAATTCAGCTGGGTTTGAATGGAAGGCGACCCCAATATAGAAAAAGGCTAAGAAGTTGGCAGATGGTGGACTGATAAAAATCGGTTAATAAAATCAACGTCCCACGATTTTAATGATTCAATATTTGACAATACCTGATGCACAGAATAAGACGGAATGTCCCAAGTCAAAAAAAAAATAAGTATGCACAATTCAAATTCGCGCCGTTTGTTTTCGTGAAAACGTTAGGTATACAAGATTTTTCTACTTATGGTTTGGTAACAAATGTTCCTATGGTACTGTAGAGGATATTTACTTAGTGTAAAACCTCACGCACATACTGGCAGCCGATGATTAGGCTATGTCTATGTTCGAGCATTTAGGATATTCTAAAATAGAACGTCAAATAATTTTAAGTAGGCGGTGTCCGGTGAGCTTTCATTCTATTGACAGGCGCGTCTTTGTAAGCATCTGAATGTCTTCAGAACTCTTGAAATAAACGTGGAGTCCCACAGTTTAAGCGCCCCTTAATCTTTTAATTTTATACCCTTACACACCCGGTACCTGGAGGCTGCTGCTGGAGCTGTAACCGTTGTTGTATTCGCTCGATACAAGTTTTAGTAAGCTCATTGCACTCCTTATGAAGTAACCTTTCACCGGTTATGACTTTTTTCAGTTTTGAGCCAATATTAGACGACATCTTAAAGTATTTTGCTATTTAAAACAAATGTTCTTAAGGTTACAGGCACTGCCGCATGTATTGTATTTGCTCGGTACTAGATTTTTTAGGCTAATTACATTTGTTTTGATGCAAGCTTTCTTCGATTGGGATTTTTTTTCATTTCTTAGTATACTTACGGCCGATATAACACGATATATGGAGTTATTTTACTATTGTTAACTTCAAATCAATTTTTAACCCTATTTTGGTCAATATTTTTGTTGTTTCTCTCTATGCCCTATCAGTGCTTTGTTAACTCTTGGCAACGACTCCAAAATCAGTGTTCTAAGTAAACACGTTTTTGCGTTATACGAATTCGAATTTCGGCTCATTGTGAAAAATAGAGGGTCGCGCGCATACGAATACACACGCAGCGTGACGTCATAGACAAATTATATCCCGCTTAAAATTTGTTATAAATATGACCTATCTTTTTAAATGCTCAACATTACTCTAGCACTACTAATGCTTTCGTAGTTATGAGCGTTTCAAATCTTACTTGTTTTTGTCGGTCAGAAATATTGAACTTTAAATATTGAACGCCCACCAGTAAGTACTCCGAGTGAAAAGACGTTTTCACGTCAAAACAATACAGCAAATTACTTTAACATTATTCATCAGTAAAGACTTAAAATAACCACGTCTCAGACATGCAGGTTGTAAAAATGTAGATGATAGCAACACGTGGACCACGGGAAGATGTTTAGTGTACGTGCATATGTGAGTCGAGGGGCAATCTGCATAATGAGAATTCAGAGGTTATTGTGCGGATCGGACCAAGTCGGCAATTTCCCGCCTCGATTGTTATAGAGACTGGGAACGCACACATTGATTTCTATAGCCCTAGCCGGTTTATAGATACACTTGCGAAGGTACGCTAGGGATACCTTGGTTGGATATTTCTGTTGGGCAAAGTTACCACGCACCTAATAGACCAGTCACAAAAATTACGAGCTAAAAAAATCCACTTTTTAGGGTGATTATAAACAGGCTGTATATCTGAAGAAAATGATCGTACAGCAAAAAAAAGGAATGTCTAGCTCTTGTGTTTTCTTTTCAGATCTGGCCATGAAAATTCTGACTAAATACAGACAACCCAAAATTTAGAAAACATTTTTTCAGTAGTTTTCTTAGGATTACTGTGGAACGATAGATGATGTAAAAAAAATTACTAAAATTTTCCTCCGAGTTATATCCTGTTGAAACTCACCTAAAAAAAAATATTTATTTTATATCCCTTAATTGAAATTTCAAGACTAAAAAGTCAGTTCTTCACTTCCCAACAAAAAATAAAGAAAGCTTAAATCTATTTAAACGCGATAAAATGTGATACAGATGTAAGCATTACATAGCAGACCCTAGTCACGTGCTTCCTCCCGAAACGCTCACATTTACCGATTGCCCACTATAGGAGCCAAACCGTTAGCTTTACGGGCCCTACGACCCGCGACTGTATATAGCTAAATAATATCATAGCACGGATTATAATAGTCTTCCATTATTTAGGAACCTAGGAAAACAAAACGTATATTTAAAGTTACATTACGCTCATATTGGTATGAAAGTTAATGCTCGATTCGATTTCGGTCCTAATGACAGAACCGATTACAGTTTTCTATCCACCTCGTGTAAATCAGAACCTTGAGTCGTAACTTCGACCTTTTCTTTTTTAAATCCGTTCCGAGTAAATAAATAATGGACTGTGGACGTCTTTATTTCACGACACTGGAGGTAAATAGCATTCTCTATCAATCAACCTTCGGGTCGTACATAATTTAGTGAAGGACGTCTCTCGAGTTCACGAACTTCTCCGTCATATTATTGTAGTGTTGTTCTTGCTCATCGCAAACTCCGGATACCTCATCTGTCGCGCCGTTCCGACTTTTCCTTTACCTTTTTTTCTGTATTTTACGATGTTTCTTTATTCATTCATGTGTTCGGAAAGTTTGGATGGAACTACTTTAGGTAGGACGTTCAACTGAAAGTTGGCGAGTGTAGGAAACTCGTAAAAACTGTGCCTTACTATTATGAGTGACGGACTTAAGTTGTGGGTCAGTTTATTCATTTATCTTATTGCTTCTTGCAGAAGATCGGATCACAAGTGTAATAATTAAAATTTAAATAGTAAAAATCAAGTGTTAAAGAGCTTCAACAACTTTACGACCCAGTGTTATCACCTATAGGATAGCGAATAGGTTACAATTTAGATTAATTTCAACTTGAAATATCGAATCGTTTCTCTTCAAGTAATAAAAGACAACCTCTAAATCTCACCACAATCGATACTTAACATTGTATTCCTATTCTATCGCAATACAAAAAAAATATTCTCAACATTATTGGCGGCATCGTTTACTCGGTTGACATGGCCCCAATTACCTGCCGATTGATGGCAACTGCCATCAACCTACGGCAGATCAGGTTCCGGCCACTTGGCGCCCGTTCCACCCTCCGACGTCTTTCTTAGCCCCCTTCACAGTCCGCCAGACGTATTTGACAGATTTGCCCCAAACCCGAAAGATTTTATTGACCGGTTATTATTTTATTTTATGGACATCCACTCTTATTTCATTGGCCCTAAGATGAAGTTACAGTTTTTGTCGCTCGATTATTGGAGCAAATCTTTGGTCACATCTAACGTTTTTATTGAATCGAATACGGTGTAGATGGCTTATGGGATTGTCGTGAACGATGTGTAATACGAGTCTTATATTTGTGACGTATTCGAGTAACTGATGTAATGCTTTATTTTTCTTTTGTTACAATAAATTAAAAATAGGTAGTGATTTAAAATAGAAACGAGGGATAAAATTGTCACCTCGCAGAATATTACCAGCAGCACAAACGAATCAAGCGAAATGTAAACTAAAAGGAACAAACAAAATACTGGAAAATGTTCCGAAGCGTGTCTTACAAACCGTTCAACGATATTGAATTGGATGAAAATAAAAACTGAAGTAGTGTCCTGTAGAGTTTTCGATCAAAGAAAATTACGCAAGGCGTGGAGTGAGACGGGCGCTTGGTCTTTTCTCCGGAGCCGTTGCTCTGGAGCTCTATAAAATCCCTTTCCTCGCAACATATCGTTCTTTTCTCCCCAAATTGCGGCTGTCCCGACGCGGCAGACACGTCCAGGTAATAACGCAATAAACCACTGAGAGCTTCCCCCTGGAAAAGCGATCGAGTTTTCCTTCAACCTTTCGAAAACGAGTTGTTCCTCGATTTTCGTAGATGCAGCGGTGCGAGCGTTGGAAAACTAACCTTATTTTGTGATTGTTTGTGTTGATTTTGCCGGGATTGGAGTGGTCTCGAGTGAGCGGTGTGCAATCGGTCAGGTTGCCTGACCGCGGCGGCGTTTTTCGCGGTACGCCCGCTTCAGTGTGCCATCACTTTGTGTAATTGAAAACTCGATGTGCACTTGTACGGAACACCCGTTTACAAATAAATCTTTTACTGCTCAACATATACAACCGGTTAGATTCGGGCTGTTTACATAATATTATAGGTAAACGCCTAAATAAGCAACTAGTGTCACTAATTTTGAAGGGATATTGCAAGACAGGTTTATTAATTTGCACATTATGCCTTTTTTATGTGACTAAATTAATGAACATTTATGAATATTTAGTTTAGTTACGATTTACAAAATGACTAACAAAATTATTGATATCCTTAGAATAAAAACTGAACGAAAACTTCTATTGAATAAATTAATTACACCCACGGCAAAATATTGAAAACAATTGATGCTTATATCAGTTCTAGATTAAGTTAGCTTCAACGCGGGACATAAAAACAATAAGAAAACCTTTCTCTCGTGCTGCGGGCGTGCTAATCCTATTGTTGTAGTTACATTCATTTTACGTTTCAGTATTTCTCGACACAAAACAAACCCTTAGGTACCTGGTTGTTTTTTTTTCATCGTTTCTCTCGCAAAGTCCGCGTCTGGTTTAGACCATTAAGTAATCTCCTCGTCGGCTTCGAAAACGCTAGCTAATGCACCTCTAGCAAGTTACGGCTCAGAATCAGAAAATAGGAACGATTTTTTTATTGTTTGCCAGTACGGTAATGGAACACTGCTGCAGGTCAGAAAGAATATAAGTACAGCTGTTTTGGTAACCCAAATTACCTAGTTTCTTATTTTTTAAATTTAATGGAGTTATCCGTTTTAATAGACAAAATACATAACATAAAGTGGGAGGTCTATGAACAGCAGTGGCAAAATACAATGACCTCAAAAAAGTATTCCTATTCGAAATACTTACTCCTATATTCGAACCAAACTGGAAACATTCTTCAATATATTCATAATAACGTGAGAACACATCAATAATCCTCTGATATTGACAGATTCGGTTCATAAAAACAAGTGGGGTTAGGAAGAAAGAAAATATAACTGTATTCAGAAAGGGGGAAAGGAAAGTGGGTGTAAGTTCAATAATGGTGTTTGTTGCGTACGACCGCGTCGGGCAAATAAACTGGGGGTAAGTCGACGATCGGCCGTCTATAGTCGCGAGCAAAATCCGATTTTAATAATAATTAAGGGTCGCTTTGTCAACTGCTCCTTTTAATTTTGATGAATAAAGAAAATTATTTATTTGGCGGCGTTAGCGCTTACCGTGATTTATTCACCAAGTTACGAACATTTATAAGGCATCGCCCTCCCCAAGGGAAATATCTTTTTCATCATTCTGTGAGTTTGACGCCTACATTAGCACCGTGCTTGGAGACGTTACAATGAATTTGTTGATATAATACTGAATTTTTATTACTTGTTAATTGTTGCACTTATATTTTAAATAATGTAGGAATATTAATTCTTGATGGTTACGGGTATTTGTGTAGCTTTTTTTGTATCTTCATGATTTTAATTTTTGTTACAGGTATGTAATCTTTATTGTTTATTTCAAGACTTTTTGGGTGAGTTACTAAAAGTTATTTATTATGGGCAATTCTACTAAACTAATTGTGGGCAATATGATATTAGTTAAAATGTAATAGGGACGAAAAACTAAGTTCTACAAGCCCTGTTTACGAAGCAGAAATGGACATTTATTTACCTAGGATGAACAAGAAACAAACAAACTTTTTCACTTAATAATAGTAATATGGACGGACGTGAATTTCACCGATACAAAGAGATTACAGCATTATTAAACTTGTAAAATTAATTTCTCGTAGAACTTACAGCGTAGCGGCGTAGCAAAGCTGCGTAGCGGTGTAGCGGCGTAGCTGCCACCCTCATCCGTAGTAAATCTTTTAATCTCTTTACAATGGTCCAACGTCATAAATTTGACATCTGTGACTTTTTTATTACGATATTCGAAAACGTGTCCCTCCCAACGGTATGATAAAATCGTGTTTTATGGACGCAGGTCCCGTCAGTTCATTATTTTATTCCATCGAATCGATTAAATTGGCGCTTTTAACATAAAATCACTACGGACCATCGAACTTGATTCAAATTCTACATCATCAAATCTATGTTCCTAATAAATCGAATCGCGAATATTCGAACGTTGTAAACGCAAAACTAAATATTACTTGCAATTTGGCAAGTACAAACAGCGTCAAAAACATACAATTTCAGTTGCATCAGCTATCAAATTACACGGAGCAAGCGAATCGATTCCCACCGTTAACAAAAGCAAGGAAAATTCAGACGTGCCATGAATAAGTAATTTCTCTTAAACGCTATTGTTAAATAAACATTTCTAAGATATTTTTAATGCATAAAAAATGTTTTCAATGGACAAAAAGCCTCAGGTTACATTGTGATTTCAATACATTTTCGTTCGCAAGTGATCCTGTTTTGTAGTCGGGAGGGCTCGGGTCTTCCGATGAATAGATAATATCCATCTAGCTAACTGTAGTCCTATCATGAATTGGCAACTTTGGAGAAAATGGTGAAACGAAATAATATTTCTTTAGTATTTTTTGTCGTCTTGAGACCGTCTGAGATGAAAGAGGAGCTTTTAATGAACATGCTTCGAAGTCATTTATAAACGTTCATAACAGTCTGAAGGGTCCAGATACATATGAGTCGATTGGTATCAAAATTGGTCAAATCCATTTATTTTACATGCATTTTGACCAATTTTGATACCAATCGACTCATATTAGTACTGGTACTTCAACGTTTGGTGAAAGACTGACTCGAATAAAATGGTTAATAGAAAACAAATGATTTATAAAGCACTATATTTTGCGAGCAGCGGCGAAGATTGTCCCACGGGAACGTAATACCGGGATAAAAAGTATCCTATGTGTTAATTCAGGTTATAATCTATCTGTGTGCCAAGTTCAGTAACAAACATCCAAACATACAAGTTTTCACATTTATATTATTAGGATGAAGGTGACTTCATTCTCCCGTTCAAACAAATTTTAATGTGTGGTTATCATGAACCACCCATTTTCGTAACAGCACAAATTGAAATCTAAAATGGAGTTATCAGTATCTAAATCATCGCTCACGATAGAAAATAATAACTGAAGTCCTGAATAAATAAACTGCCGCTTCTCGAAATATATTATATTCATAACATAATAAGAAATCTATTACATAATTTTCATACAGGAGTAGTAGGTACTCGTACATTTGATTCGAAGCGAGCAATTTGGAGCATCTTCAAACAAAGTAGTCCTATATGACATTACTTTTGAATAAAATAACAGGCATACCTACTTTTATACAGGGTGTTCGGTAGTTATTCGCTGACGTAAGTCATAAACCGTTACTCAGCGGCCATTATGGCAGCGTTACCTAGTTACTCAAGTCAACTTTGCCGTAACAAAAACACACTCACAGTTATTGCGACACTCTTAATACTGATTTTCTTTTCTTTCCCCCAACTGGAGCATTTTTATGCTCATCCTTAGAACTTTTGCAATCCAGTTATATCAGCTGTGAAGAGCTAAGCAAATACAAAAAACTTTTTTGGTTTAATCTCCGCTTTTTAAGGATATTCATTGAAATTTCACGGGTTGCTTTAAATAATCCGCGGAGGCGTTATTTCTGTTTATATACGATTTTAAGTAACTTTTACACGCGTCTCTCCTAAGCTCTTACACGCATAAAAGAAATTGAGAGTTTTTATCGTAGAAAAATAAATGAAACTTTCTCCGGCGGTTTGTGGACTCGACGATTTTCTTTACCAACTTCCACAAGTGTACTCGAGTAACTTTTATTAGATGTTGATAGTGGTTAAATATGTATTTTGTAACTAATTAATGTTTGCCCAATTTTGGAGCTAAATGTATTAATTAATCGTGAAATAAATTAGCTGGTCTAATAAACGAGTAAACATCTAAGGGCTTTGAAACAGTGAACAGTCTTCCAAATATTTGTTGAAGTATTTTTGACAAATAGCTGGAGTAAAATAATTCGTTGGTGTAACGATTCTCTCACACACAGTGAACGTCTTGGCGCGTGGGGAATTCTTATCTTACAAACGCAGCACTTTGATTATGAAGGAAAGGAATATTTAAAGAAGCTTTCGCGTGCTTTGTGTTATTCCCCGACGCATGTGCAAAATTTATGTAAGAAATATGAGTGAGCATTACATTGTGAAAGTATCTTTTTACGAGTGTTACTATTTTTTTATTCTTTGTTACTATTTCTTTATTTTCTTAACGCAATTTTTCTGTTGACTTGAGTACCTACTAGCAAGTTTATCATTGCCATTTTCTTGCCGTACAGGTGCCTACCTGTGTAAAGTAGGAGTGAGATAACAGTCGGACCTCAGCCCAAGTGAAACCTCTGAGAAACTTATTCCGGTCATTGAAATCGGGCCTGATTCGATCGCATCCCCGCTCATTCCTATCACTTATTCATCAGGCCATGAATACTTAAGTCAATTTACGTGTCGTAAGCTAAGCAACAGCCTCCTTCGCTTAATGATATTGCAGTAACAGCGATGTGTCTGTTGGTTAATAGACTATCAATTTCTAACGCATAAATACATAGTTAACATTTGGATGGAAACTCCATTTGTCTACTTTCGATAGTTGTGTAAATGTAAATACGAATTTTAAAATATCTCGTATACTATCTACTCAATAAACATAAATATCTACAACTGTTTAAAACATCTAGAAAGCTAGTTGAATTGCAATGTTCATTTAAATCCTGTTGTACTAGATTCCATTGCTTGAATAGTTTAAGGTGACTGCTGTAGAGCTTTAAAACCACTCAATTTGGACTCCAAAACTACTTAGACCATGTCTAAGAAGTAAACTTCCTTTAAGAATGTATTTTTAGGCTGTGTGCCCGCTATTCACATTTACGACTGGTGTTTTCGATCTTTATAGTAATTCTTTCACTAATATCGGTACATGGAGGCCTTAACCGTAAAGTTCACAACATTTACTACATTTTGGGAATTGAATGAGCCTCCTAATACGTAGCCATTCGGTATAGTTCGGTAAACGAACCTCTATGTATAGATGTATTATTATTGTTCGCCGTTTAGTAAAAAGGTTCTGTTACTTTATATTTGGAGTCGGTGCGCCCTTATCCATTAGAAGCGAGATTAGGAGTACCTGTAGGTACTTACAACTAATTTCAAATAAACATAGAATGCAATTTGGCTTGTTAGAAGGGTCTTATAGTTAAGCTTAATAACCTCTGGCACTTGAACAGGAGAAGTCTAAAACAGCAAAGAAAGACATAATTTTTACATAAATATCAAAATAAAATAGCTTAGACTTTTCACACATTATTTCTAATGCCAAAATAAATGTGATTCCAGTGTGTTATGCGCAGACAAAATGTAATTTTCTCGGGCTAGCACCTACAGCGCATAAAATTCGTGATCCCTGAGTTTTAAAAGTACAGTCAAATTTCAAACTTATGTACTTTTACCACACGTGTGGACAAGGCTAATATAAAAATACAAACTCAAACAGCAAAGCTAATCATCGCACTTCGTTTAAAAGATAACTTGCTAACTATTTCATACGTGCTAGGACTCTGCAAACTTTTTAATTTTCGTCTATGAGTCACATTGTTAGCGCTCATACATTTTTACTGTAAAATGTACCAGGTTTCCAGAATGGTGACGAGTTGCATTCAAAAGACGAATGTGTTTTTGTTATTTTAATGAATTGGAATCATTCAAAAATCTATCGCGTAACATGACGTAGATAAGATATTTTTGGTTGGTAGGTTGGTATTTTATTCCTAACAAGCTCGTGATATAAGTCATTCAGAATGTAGAATGGTGTATTGTGGATTACTGTGGGCTACGTATAAAATAAGTTTGTACCAATTACTTCAAGGCGATACAAACATAAATCGGAATAGACAGTTAGACGTATTGTATGTGCTTAAATTAATACATACATCTAAACCACCAACTGCATCGTTCATATGTTTTTATTATCCTCGACGAGCTGTCGATGTACCAGGCGTCCAGACTCGTGAGGTGTCAGGTGGCTGGCTGCAGTACGCACGTACCAACGTTCATTAGTGGACAGATGCATCTGCAATTGGAATCTAATCCCAGTGCTTTACTCCCAAAACAATGTTAGGTTGGATGGTAATTGACAGCTGTTTCGAATACGCTCATCTTTGATCGTGCGTTGTTGCGTGGTTTTGAAGAGTTATTCTAGGATAATAAATAAAACCGAGGCAAAACTGTTAGTTTATCTATATTAGACCTCAAGTGATTCAAGGCAGCACTCATCCTCATCAAACCTCACAATAAGAACTAAAAGACTGGTCTAATAGTTCCATATATCCTCATAAAAGTTCAGCAAATCCTATCAAAGCCATCTAAAAATCAAACAAACCAAAACTACCGAACGTATCTAGCACGAAACTTCGGAACGGGACTTGATTTTTAAAAGAAAAATAATCGCACGCTGCCTAAGGGGGCGACACGTCAGCGACACTAGCACGCAACATAGCGTCAGGAGATCTAAGGACAGTCGCGCCGTGAAATTTGCCGTTTGACACCTCCGCTCCAGCGGGCGCGCGCGTGCGACAGCGTTTCCGCTGCGATTATTATATGTGAGCACACCTCCTGCCATGTGGAAACGGCCTTAGGGAGTAACTGCGAGTTTGATCTAATATTAACGGTCGGTGCATTTTTCGAGTGTTTAGTTATTTTATCTGGATTTTTATTGCTGATTTTTCTACAACCTTCGAACTTATAGTGGATGGACACTACAATTGGGGATCCGTTGTAGGCAAAATAGGCACGTAATTTGTCAGTTTCCTACGTTTTCTGTCCTATGTTCAAATCTATGTCAGTCACAGGTAATGAGAATCTGACAGATGAATCGAAAAAAATGCAAATCACCTGAGCAATACGAGTTCTGTCGTTTAATTAACAGCACGTTTTGGCTAATGTTGTCACAAAAAACTTATCATGCGTGTCATAGTGTCGCCACTTGCTTCTATTCTATTCTATTTTTAAATATGGCAAGCAAAGCCGATGTTGACTATTCTGCCAATGTCGCGCCACTTGCTTAGGAAACATGTCAAACAACTGTCCAATCCAGTACATTCCATTTTAGTTCCCTATTTCGCCACACGCATAGATATGTCGGTTCATACTTAGTTAGGACAATGGAGGATTTTCTATCTGTATCTGTAGTTGGAAGGTGGAACGAGATATCGCAAACTAATTAGTAAGTTTCACCAGTTGCAGCATATTGGGTAGACATTTCGTTGAAAATAAGACAGCTGAAAATATGTGGAAGCAAAACTCACTTGACCACAGTCATGAATTTTGTTGTGTAGTAGAAAATGTCAAAAGTATTTAATAAGAATCTTTAAGACCAAACAAATGATTCATGAATAGTAGAAATTGGTCTAAGTGCGAGTACCTATAGTACAGAATGTTCTATTAGTCAAAGTGCCTAAATGACTATTCTATTCAATGTAGGAACATTAAAAGCTATTCACGATAATGATTCTTAATTTATAATACGCCTACGTGGTTATTCAGACAATTCACATAATAAGATTCTTTTGTGCTTACAGTCTATATAGCTTATACCAAGAATACAATTTTATAAAACGAAGCACGATATTCTAGGTAAGCTAATGAATTAAACGTCCACTTAGAACCAATTCCAGGATGTAATATATGTACCGGCAAAATGAAATCACTGTATATTACATTCTGCAATCCTTGAATAAATTCAGGACTCATAATAAAACGGCTTTTAAATTCTTCGTACTCTCTCGATAAAACACTGACTCCAATATTCAACAAACCATTTTACAATAATAATGTAGGTACCTACGGTACACTGACAATAAGGTAAGATAGTATGAATTTATTTAACTTTCTACGTTTCTACTAAGCATTCAACGATAAAAACCGGGGTACTCCCATTACAAAAAGAAAAATAAGTAGGTAACCAACCTCCTTGTATTTCTATAAGGCTGGATAATAATATTAACAGCAAAACGAAAAAAACAAAGACAATATTAAATTATTTATAAAACTTTTCGGACAATTCTTTTTTCAAAATTCTTTTTATACAAAACTTTAATAGCCATTTCTGAACTAAAAAAAAAACAGCGCGGTAAAAGTGTAACATATGTCTGTATACAAACCTGTCAAATATTTGTCTTAGAAAAATGCTACGCGTATTATTTAATTGTTGAAGGTATTTTCAGAAAAAGTTTAACTCAACATCATTTGATTACCAGTCTGTCTTCTGTCACTGTGTTTAACTGGTTGTTTTATTAATTTTGCATCTTATTTCCCGCGTGTCTACTAAGTTTCTTCTGTATTTTAGTGAAGTTTGTTTTATCAAAATGGTGTTTAGTATTCGTGACATGTTATCCCGTTTGCGGTACACACATGATGAACGTGACTGCTTGCACGATATTCAGGTGAGGAGAACAAAATGTTCTTGCTAATTTATTGAATAGCTTAGGTTATAAAGCAGTGTCTAGTGAAATTCTATTCAATTATGCCATTGACAATTATTAACGTTTAAAATTGTGTACAATTTGTTGTTAATCATTTTACTTTTCATCTGGCAACGTCATCGTTGTCATCGTTGTTTTTTCTTGATAGTTTAATAATGAAACAGTTAAAATATGTAAGTCTACTATTGTTTTTATTGTGATTGTGAAATGAATGCACAACTCGAATATTTGACACGGATAAATACAAACGCCAAACGAATGATAACAAAGCATCGTTTTCATAATAAATTGCAAACTCATTTTGAAGTTATTAGCAAACAAATTATTATAAACGTAAGACATACGTGACGTAATCATATCGGTACAGTTAGCTACGAAAGCGTTTCATACTAACACGTTTGCTGTAGGTAGGGAAACGTATGGTTTTCGTTCTTCGTCCTGTCATCGCGCGAGTATTAATCATTGAATGGTTATATAGCCTGCCAGCACCTGAGAGGTTACTGTTTCCTAACAATATTAAGGTCGGTAGCACTTTTGTCGAATACTGTACGTGTGAGTTTCGTCTAGTCATTGCGGTGTGTTGTTGTTTTGGTTGGCACGTTACACTACTATCACTTTTAATAGGGGGTGAGATGTGTGGTTCAAACGGAGCTGATATTTTGTGTTTTTTTGTTAACCAGTCTCACTTTAGCTCGTTTTTACTTAAGAGTATCAAGAAACTTGGTTCCGTTTGGTGACGGAGGTAAAAGAATAGCACCATTTCTTCCCATGGGTGTCGTAAAAGGCGACTAAGGGACTTACTAGAGAATGGGTAGCAGCGTTCTCTATGCATATTACCACCATACTTCGATCGCCAACCTGCCTGCCAAGCGTGGGGATTACGACAAGCCCTCCCAAATTGGGGGAGGCCTATGTCCAGCAGTGGACGTCTTCCGGCTGAAATGAAGATGATGATGATGATCAAGACACTTCTAGACTTATAACTCTTACAGGTGCTTTACTTTGTGTAAACTGTTTCTTGACCACTGTTCTCGACGGTGAAAGAAAACATCATGGGGAAACCGGCATTTCCTAGAACCAAAAATTTCAACTGGGCCCGCGTGGTGGATCTTGGTCCACTCCCTCTCATCGAGAGGCCTGTGTGACCTGTGTTCCAGTAGTGGGTACATTATAGGCTGATATGTATTATTATGCCCAAAATTCAATATCGCAGCCATAAGATAATTTCTAGTTATTATTGGTCGGTGGGCTTGCAAAGTTTACATAGAATATCTGGATGATCGAACCTTGCTCGGTTCTTTTTTGTTGGTTTGACATTGTCTAAAAATGAAACCTAGCTAGATCGATTTATCGCCCCCGAAACCCCTTGCACACATGAAAATTGTTGGAGCCGTTTTCGAGATTCAGATCATATATATATAAGCATTGCTCGTTTAAAGGTATTAGATAGATGTAGGTCATCAAACCATCAACATAATTTTTATTAAGTCAGTTTTAATTGTATGCTACCATGCTTCACATGATATTAATTAGTTCCAAATAGATTACAGCCCTAAACGTTTAATTTGGATTGATTAGTTAAGTACGTAACTTCCATATTAAAACCAAAACGACAGTGTAATTTGATAATGAGCCTAAATCAGGTAATAAACTAAACGATTCCTGATTCAATTCTCGATAACGATGTTTCTTTTTCCCTTTGTTATTTTTGTTGAATTTAAATCCTATGTTGTAACAGGAAAATGTTCTAGAAATGGCTTCTAATTTAATTATAATAATTACTGTATTTATATAGCGTTTGCTTAGGCACATTACTTAGTGAGTACCTATTTATAAGATTTAATTGAAGCTTAGTAGGAATTATAGTGTTTTATTATAACATCTATTGCCTCTAGCGTTTTGTTCTTACGTTTGTTAATTAGTTTCGAGAACGTTCAACCTCAATAGAGGTACCTACAGGGGAACATTTGATACAAAAACATTATATCCTTACTTGTAGCTAAAATCTCTCAGATTAATATGAAACGGAAAACTTAGCAAACACTTACATGTTTTTAAGTCAGTTTTAAGATTCATAATGTTATATCAGTAATGCCAGTTTCCTCACGATGTTTTCCTTCACCGTTTTGAGAGCAACAAAAGCAAATAAAAAAAAGCAAAGCAAATAATTTACAGCAAGAAAAGCGCCAGTCTGAGAACGAACCAACTTGTTCGTACAATTCATAAGTTAAATAAATAAATTTAAATAAGACTAAAATCATACACTTTAGTCAGCGCTCCTTGACATTAATTAATAATCCAGACATAAACTATAATAATAATAACATTGACGAGGTTGATACAACAAAATTTCTAGGACTTATTATTAACAATAAATTGAATTGGAAGGCACATATAGAGACTATCAGTAAGAAAATAAGTACCTCAGCATATGCTCTGTATAAACTGGCAGCAGTAATTAGTATAGTTGCTTTGCTCACCGCATACTACGGCTTGGTGGAGTCCGTTCTAAGATACGGCGTTATGTTTTGGGGTAACTCGACGGACCGTGAATTTATATTTAAAACTCAGAAGCGTTGCATTCGGTCGATGTTTTCTCGCATGGCAGATCGGTTTCCTCATAATAGACGTGACAATAGCCAAGTTTGCCTACATCAATATAGGACGTCACTTATGCGAAAAAGTGTCTTTTGCATGGCTCCAAAAATTTATAATAAACTACCTAAAAGCTGGAAGCAGTTAACTGATGTACAATTCAAAAAGAAAGATAATAATTTTCTAGCAGATAAACTTACTATAACTTGAATGAGTTTCTAAATGAGAGATTATGATTATGTTTCACCAATTTATTATTTATTAATCATTGTTTTTTAAGGTTCTTTTATTATTATGAAATTTTTAAATAGTTTGACTAGGAGTGACATTATAAATTTTAATGTTCTTTTATTATTATGAAATTTTTAAATAGTTTGACTAGGAGTGACATTATAAATTTTATGATTGTACTAATATTTGCATGCCATTAAGGCAAACGTGATGATCTGTTTTATTTTACTATTAACATCTCTTGCATACTGACAATTTGTGTTATATGTCTTGTACTCATGTTTGGGCAAATAAATATTAAAAAAAAAAAATAAGTCGCGGCCGTTACCACTGCTCTGAAGAAAACATCGTGAGGAAACCAGCGTGTCCTAGAACCAAAAATTCGAAGACATGTGACAACTACCAACCCGCTCTGGGCCCACGTGGTAGATTACAGCCCACTCCCTCTCGGAGAGATAGGGCCTGTGTCCCAGCAGTGGGAACATTACAGGCCGATTGTGCACATATTATCAGTAATAATTTATTTTAGAAACCTAATCACACCAAACTATTTGTTATAGAAACAGATCCTACATTAGTTAATTAAATTATTTCCGACCTCACCACTCACTGATTAAAAACAATGCCTTTTATTTCTATTGCGACAGATTCCCACCTGTATTTCCATTCAGGAACAAACAGTAGTTTTGTCGAAAAAAAGAGATGGCAAACATAAATCAAATGGCAGTGGAAGGCCGGAAATTGATACCGTTCTGACGTACCAGTTCTCTGTCCCCTCCATGCATAAACTTGCTTAAAATGACGTGTATGCGAGCACGAAACGCGACTTTGTATAATCTGTGCGAAGCTGAGTAAAAGGGGGAAAAAGTGTAACTTATTGATGTAAGCCGCTAAATCTGTAAAGTTCTGAAGTGCTTTTTAGTTGCTTGCAGCGCAAAGTCATAAAAAAGTAACATCTAATTTACTTTTATCACAGAAAAGTAATTGAAAACATATTACTCGAAACTCATCCTGAAAATTAGTCCGGTCTCGCAATCCAGTCTAATCGCTGCAACTGTTTCGCGAACCAATTTTAAATTTTAGTGAAACTGCGGAGGGCATTAAACATTAATGCACCAACAATATTCCCCGGGACGGCCATCGTAAAAACTTTGCCCACTAGCCATCCCGGTTGCAGAGTAAATACGAGCGTTGTGCACTTTAACATTGTTTTAAAAAGTAAATTTCAATAACGTAAGAAGTTCCGCGACACCCCTGATGGCTTTGCCTTCACGGCGGAATTGATGAATGGCTTTGAACGTTGATCTTGTAATTAATCTTAGTAAAAGTCTATATTTCTTTCATAGTTTTTAATCTTTGTTTTAAAAACTAAAAATTATAACACCATAAATGTTTACGCGAAGTAAGCGATGCCTATCGATAGTTTTTGATGGTGCTGGTGTTGCAAACAATAGATGGCGTACTGTTATTGTTTGGAGAGAAATTCGGCGATAAAACGACAGTTTTTACAAGGGAAGGGGTGCACAATGCCTTACATTGATGCGATGTGCCCCAATTTTCACCAATTTTCACTTGTTTCTTCGAGTTTGAGCACACGAGAGCTCCTTCAAAACAGTTCATGGCTAATGATAATATTAAGTTATTAAAAAAGGTTGATAATTTCAAAAGTATTCCAAATATAAGTGTGCTATTTCGTAAAGCAAAAAGTTCTAATACGGGGTGTCCCACCCAAAATGTATCGAACACCACTAGGGTAAGAAAACTGTTATTGTGCAACGTGCAAGCAGGCAATTCATGTCCCAAAGGGTTGCAAGCTTGGCAAGCGCACACATCCGCCGGGGCACAAATTTATTTTTCAACGGGTTAGCCAGTATTGAATTCGGATATTTGTTGTTAACCAACAATTCTTTGTTGTACCCAAATATCTGAGAGGAAGATTTTGAGAGTATATTTACTTACATTCGGTTTTCTTTGCTATTCTCGTGAGTTCCAGATTGATAAAAGCAATTTACCTTCTCGTCTTATTTTTAGTTTATTCATACATTAAATATTATGATAATCTTTCAGTAGACATACCTATTTGTACAACAAAAAATTACAAAAGGCTTGGCTAAGTCTGGGTAGAACGGAGACTAAGCTACGATTTCGTAAATAGGTATTGTGTTTTATATCTTTACAATTCAATATTTAATACAGTTATCAATTTCCCACACCAGTAATAAGTAATAATCGCTAATTAATTAAAACTTAATTATAATTATTAAAATTCATGCTTCTTTATACAAAAACAACAATTAAATTCCCGTATAGTTCCGCATTGCCACGGGAATTTCTCCCCTCCCTATTTAATTTGGCGTAGTGATGTTTTAAAACAAACGTTATCTATTCCCGTGCAGTGATTGAACGTTCCTGTGCCGCATACCTGATCTCCATTGATTCACATAGTGGCGTTTTGTACGTGGTACACAACACGGTCGCTTACCCGAGAGTTAGGCTTCACATTTCACGTGCTCAGTAGTTACGCTAGTACCAGTAATTGGTATTCAGTGTATTGCTCGGCCCTAGGACGGAAATTAAAAATTATTGTTGGCTTACGTACTGAGTTCGCGCTATCCAGGGCAATATGCATTTTGCGTTTTGTGCTGCCTGCGCTTTTATGAAAAAAAAAAATCGCTAGATAGTCAATTTAAAGAATGACGAGAAATACTAAAGTATGAACGTAATTTTTTTTTTTTTCACTCAGCATACCGGACGGAGGACGTCTTTGTACAGTGACAAAGTAAAGTAGTAAATTTTGATGACAAAAATCAATCAATCAACTCAGCCTATTGCAGTCCACTGCTGGACATAGGCCACTCCCAAGCTACGCCACAACACTCTATCCTCTGCCTTCCGCATCCAGTCTGTCCCAGCCACCTTTTTAAGGTCATCGGTCCATCTAGCTGAGGGCGTCCCACACTACGTTTGCCGATACGCGGTCTCCACTCCAGGATTCCGTCTGCTCCACCGTCCATCCATCCTTCGACAAACGTGGCCAGCCCACTGCCACTTCAGTTCAACTTGGCTTCAACTTTGATGTATTGCCATTCATTTAATGATGCCAATATCAATACGTTACAACATAACGAATATTGAATAACTCTCACAAACCATTACAGTATTAATGAACCTCGAAAGCTACAACAAAGAGTGCACACAAAATTAAAATCGACACATACAATCAACGCTCTCATAATTACTGTGTTAATATTTACATCGACTGAAAGTTTAAACATGCGTATTGCACACTTTTCCGCCAATTAATGTTTTGAGTTTAAAATCGACCAACAAAGGCGGCCCTGTCATCGTTCGAATAAACCCGTAAATGTTTACTCGACACATCGGCCGCTGTATGCATCAATTAAAAATATATTACTTGCCGGGTTGACTTCCGCTTGTCCGCTGCGATGGGTTTCGCTTCGCTCCGCTCTCGCGCGTGCTTGCCTAGGGGCTGGCAAATAAATCGAAGTTTTGATAAGAATTTTGAACCTTATTTTTATGACAAATTTTCGACCTATTGATACTTTAAAGTCATAATTAGCCTACAATGTTCCCACGCCTACGTCACAGGCCTCCTCTCTGAGAGAGAGTGGACCGTATCTAATCCACTAAGCGGGCCCAATGCGGCTTGGCAGATGTCACATGTCTTTGAATGATTGGTTCTAAAACATACGGTTTTAAGAAGAGTGGTGATGAACTAATTTACACAAAGTAAAGCACCTGTCAGGGGTCGAACCTACGACCTGCAACTCGTAAGTCGCGGTTGTTACCACAGGAACACCACTGCTTTGTTCCAAGACTTAATTATTAGTCACAAAAGCAGCTGCCCTATAATATTGTTAAAAGCCTTCTAAGGCCGTGCCTTATGTCTCGAGCTGGACCTAATAAAATTCTAGTAAGTGGAATAATCCAGTGCCCCTTGTATAAGAATGCGATAGAAGTATAAAAAGAGCTAAATAAAAAACTGAAACACGTTACTGACAACCCGTCCGTGCTAACAGTGCGTGTATTCACATTCCTATTCGCCGTGCACGCTCGCATCACGTCGCGTCGTCGCATCACACGCTGATCATTTTTATTCGCCCAAATGAACATATTTGCACAACTTTTATCCTCACCGTTTAACTTTCGCTGGATGCGCATTCGTTCAGTTATTTGCATATGAATTTATCGGCGACATATGTTTTTTATTCACCATACTGATCATTTAACTACCGACAAACTATCAGTCAATTTTCATACATTCGATATTTGCTATTAAATATTCCAAATATCGAATCTTTATGAGATTTTTCAAATAGCTTGGTGTTCGCGACTATTGAATTCCAAAATTGGAATGCAGTTATCATATTTTCTGAGCGTTACATAATACAATTTTGTACTGTTACAATGCATTCTTTGTTGTATGAGATTTAGTAGAAATATGGTTCATATTAACATCATGTTTTTGATGTCAGGTTTTGAAAGCACAGGTAGAAATACTGTGTCATGGATGAAAGCTTCATCTCCTTCGTTTCCGTGTGCTTCCATTTCATAAAACCAATGTGTCATAATTAGACGACTTACCGGTTGATCTTCTCTGGTCCCACTATTCTTCATATCTTAATGCATTTGGTACCGGTACCAATACCTAATACGTATTATGAGATAAGGCGCATATAGCCCACCGGTCCGAAGTAAGGGTGCGCACACAAACATGTCAGTGATCACCTGTACGCCGTCTTGTCAAACTTCTTTGTGTAGGTCCGAACGAACCATTAATATGTTTCCGACAACAGTTCCGTTACTTTTGTGCGCCGCTGCCGTAACTTGCCACCTAATGATGTGGGTTAACCGTTTAATATATACTCTTGGCTAAATAAAATTACCTACTTAACTCTTTATGGGCCTTATTAATAGCAATTATGACTATTTAGGACGTACCTTATCTTTTTTTTTTCATTTATTGTGCAAGAGTATAAGCCATATTAAAACCTAACAGTAAACCAAATTTCCGATTACACGTAAGAAAATATTGCCACGAGAAAATATTCTACTTGAAAATATCTCATATTCTAATACTTTATCCGAACGTTTCATATGGTCTCGGTATAAAATTTTAATCATATTCCAGAAAGGAGGAATGTTTCAGACGAATTATATGTATGAAGCTAACAAAGTCTTTCAATTTTCGTGAGCAGCTTAACCGATACATAAAAAAGTATCGACGAAGCCTTCTTTCCCGCAGAATATGAATACAATAATACCCGAAGATTTATCCGCAGTCGGCCGCTACACTTGTTTACACGAATTCCACGAAGCGCGGAAGGCTGCATATTTTAAACCTACCGCCCGCTCGCTCCGATATGTTTATCTTGGTCTCATCTCGATATATTTATTGGGAAAAGCCACGATCGGGATCTCTCCTTATTGGTTCCAGCGGAGAACGTAATCGGTTTTATATGTTTATTGTTATTGTATTTTAATATAAAATTTTCGTTTACATTTCCGGCAAAATTTTCTCATCACAAATTGTGTTAACTAAAGTAATATTTACGCGCGTTAATTCAAGACTTGGAGCACTGTTAATGTTTGTGTTAAAAACGTAACGGTTTCTCGGCAAAGGTGTAATTTAACATGGAATTAAAACTATGTAGGTGTGGAAACATGTAACATGTTCTGATGTTGGCTTTTCATCAGCATGGTAATCGTGCAAAAATATTGGCTGAAACACGGCTGAAGCGCACCTGCCTAGAATTAAATAAAAATAACCAACCGAATGAGCATCAAAATGAACGCAATGTGTAATTTATGTTCAATGTTTGTGAAACAGAACGTTTAGCATATCAGGATCGTAACGCGTATCTATTATATCGCGTGTGAACTTAATGATATGGCACATAACAGACATTGAACAGTAGACACGACACCGAAAGAAATATCATTAATTTGATTGCTGTGGCATAACGATACATTACGATCCAATTAGCTAACGAACTGCGAAATGACCATTGTTTATGTCTGTATGTGTAGTTTTTGGTAGTTTCTCAGTTTTACGGCACTATATGTTAAGCGACACTCGTAAAAGTGCGGTGTCCATGTTTTACACCGTCCGTAAACTAGTAGAAGTGTCGTTGTATTGGAGAAAAGTTGCTCGACGTAAACGTAATCTATTCACATTGCGATCGACAAGGGACGCACTCGAATTATAGCCACTAAATATTGTTTCATTGAGTTTCTTCTGTTCTTATACTGATTTCTAAGCAGGTTATAAACATGGTTAGATAATTATTTATAGTGGTCGTAAAGTTGATACTTATTGGAATGGTAACTGTTCTTTTTTTCTCTTAATTATTGAGTACATTGCGTGTGCCATAAAAGTGTGCTGTGCAGGCATTATCACGCTTGCGTTCTTTGCGGAGTGAGCAAATATGTATCTAGGTTACAGTACTTTATATTCAAAGTGACACGTGGCGCTACCTATCGCTGCTCCCACACGCTTAGTTTATTATTAATGCGTGAATTTTTTGCGATGCTTTCCTTCACAGCTGAAGTTTCAAGTAAGTGATAAAAAGTTTACGCGTGTTTCATAGGCAGAGCCGTGTCGTCTAGATTTGCATTCGGGAAAGCAATATTATTTCGCATACGGCTTGGACGACGTAAAATTAATTAATCTGTGAAAAAACTCGTACGTAAAAACTTGAATGGATTCAGCCAGGGGTGACGAATATTAAAATCGAATTAAAATATGAATTATTGGCAACACTCGCTCGAGTCCAACCCTTGCGCTGCCGATAGTGAAACCGACATCCAACATTGGTTATAGTAGATTAACGGAAAACTATTGCCAGTAAAAACAGCGCGGTAGTAACTGAGCTCCAGCGGCAGTACGGCACGTCTCTAACGATTTATTACGATACCAATGGCGTTTTCGGACTCCGGCGGCCGCTGGGGTGTTACTACACAAATAAATATCGATAGGGCCGTTCTCTTTGAGACGTATATTGAAATATTATCGATATTTTATTAGATAGTGTGCTGAATATTTAGTTAATATTTTATTTGTGTGGGGGAGTTTATCTTGTATGAGATGTGTGTTTTTTCTATTTTATTGGGCCTTATGGAAAAGGGGGTTGAAGTATCAATTTATATTATGTTTTTGTCTGAACATGTTTTATATTGGCGTTTTCACCTGTAAGAGAATGAAAACATTTATGGGTGAATGTTTCAGTTAATATAGCATTTTTTTTAAATGTTATTATTAATTAAAAAATATTTTCATGACCTGAGGCCCTAGTGTGAGTTTCATTTAACCATCTACACCAAACGCAGTGAGCGCGTTTGGCGCTCCGATTGGTCCGTCACCAATCCAGGGCCAATCGGAACGCCGAACGCGCTCACTACGTTTGGTGTAGATGGTTAAATGAAACTCACACTAGGGCCTCTGGTTAAATATTGAATCCTACTATCCTACTGATATTATTAATGTGATTTTTTATCTTTGTTACTCAATCACGCAAAATTGGCAGAACGGATTTCGAGGAAATTTGGCACACAGATAGATAGTACGTGGATTAACACAAAAAATACTTTTTGTCCCGAAAGTACGTTCCCGTGTGATAATTTTCGACCTCCACGCGGGCGAAGCCGCTGGCAAAATCTTTTAGGTAAATAAATTAAGAAAAATTTAGTTGACTAAATAAATAAACATAGTAAATGTTCGTTATCCATGTACTTAAAAATAAAGCGCCAAATATGCGCGTTAATACTGTATACGGTGTTGGATGGTACACCGTTCACGACCCGGGATAACACCAACCGCTGTCAACATCAGCTGCTCCTGGCCTTGCCTACATAGTGTTCACTTAATGTTACATGTTGTTTGTCTGTACTCGGCCTATATTCATCTGTGTGTTTATTTGTTTCAGGTAATTTGTTCATTTACGGAGTTGGACATGGTAATGGGTATCTGAGCTAAGGATTTTTTTTTAAGTTTGTGTACCGCTCTGGAACGGACCAATCTGGATGTAGTTACCGGTTTCTGGATATTGACAAAGTGACTAAAGTCTCTCGCAGGTAGTCTACAAAAAGATAAGCATGCAGCGCCCCCCACCAGATTGTAGAACCACGTTTCTGTAGCATTTTACGGGCTCCTAATCTAAATCTACCCACGCCAATCGTGGGAGTTAGCTAAAGAAAATAATACTTTAATACTTTTTACCGAAAGAGGTAAATACGGGATTCAAAAGCTTCTACCTCAACTACAGTCATTAACCTAATGAACTTTGACAGTTAATTCTAAAGAATATTTTAGGCATCGTGAAGTAAATAATACTCAAACACATTCGAATCTGCTAGTCCTATTTTCAAGAATATGTTTGCAGTTACACTCTTTATATTGATACAAAAATAAACCAGTCGAGAGAGAAAACTGTTTGACTACGAATAACTTCAAATAGTATCAGAAAACGCTCCAGAAGCGTCGTATTTTATCGAGAGAAAATTTGAACTAGCTACATAAAAACTAAACCTTTCCCTAAGCACATGATTTAGTGAAAATTGAATACGAAACTGAATCTCCTATAGAGCAGACGTTGACGTTGTAAAAGTACCTATTTGTTCACAACGGTAGCACCCTAAATATCAGAAGTTATCCGAGAAAACCGAGAGGGAAGGATCCTACGTCCCGCTCCCTCGCGGTGTTCACGCGGTGTCTACGCATTGTAGGTGCGCGAACCTCTTTCCTTCACAAAAGCCTCCTTTATTATGGTCCTGTGTAGGATATGAGGAAATTGGCTGAATGGCTTTATATGAAAAACTCACGTAATCTTCGCGGGGTGGGGCCCACAATATCCTACACTTGGTGCCGCGAGATGATTCTTGTTAAAACATAATTCAATTGTTACATTAACGTTTCCAAAGGTATAAAGGCATTTTTGGACTGAGGAGGTTAGAGAAATTTACTTTCAGCACAATGAACATAATGTTCCTAAGTAAGGCACACTCCAACGATGCCAAATGCATTAATTATTTGGGATAGTTTTCAACAATGCAGAGAATAGTTTCTCGTAGAATATGAAATGATTTGAATACTCAGAATTTCAATTTAATAGATATGTTAATTAATAAATAGGTCCAAAATGTTTCATTGTGAAAATTAAGCTACATACTTACTCAAAAACAAGAAGTACCGTTACATTGAAAGTACAATTTTCCCTTGAATGTCAATAACAGAGAACGGACGCGTTTACGTTTTACGCGCATACATGAACATGACACCTGGCGAAATAAAGCCTTTCATGTGGGCAGCGTTCATACGGGGTGTTTATTGTCATCGGAGGGCCGCACACATATTTGGTGAGAGGCGAGCGGGTTCCGTACCTAATAAAGTACGGCGCTCGGATTCCCCGCCGGCGGCGCGAGCGCGAGCCGCAGCCGGATCACGATCGGCGTCGGAACCGCCTCGGGATATAAATTCGGTATCTTTCACCTGGAACGCCTCAACGACCGACGACGCCACGCGCCAGTTATGAAAATTCCGACGCTGGAATTCCAACTCACACTAGAGATTTTTGCTGAGCTTTGCGGTTGTCGTCGCCCGGATTTTTTAAAGAACGGAGTCTGTTACGTTTATTTCAGTTCTGCGTTTTATGGAGGCGGGAATGTGCTCCGCTTTGGTTTATTTGCGGGCCGCCTTTCTCATGAAATTGCGCTGTTTCATTGCTTACGAGCCATTTTGAGGTTCTCGTTAGAGTTACATTTTTTATCGTGATGTATTTTTCTTTGCAAATTGTCTATCGCAGCGACGGGTCCTATTTTATTATTTTGGAGCATTATAAAAACCGTCCAAATATGTATTTATCGTACTTAATGTTGCTAAATAGACGATTAAACAACAATGTCGTCTGGCCTTCCAGACAGCAACGTTTGTGTGATCGGTCATCTCTCAGCGTACAATTAAAGCCGTCACGCGAATCCTGAATGGATATCGAATAACAAATGACGCGGCAAAATAGGGTTTCTGAAAGAAACCGAACATAAATTGCCAAAACCCATGAACCATTAACAATTACAAAAGAAAGGTAAGGAATGAAATGTTTTATTCATTCCGTTAACGAGAAAATTACCGAGAGGGCGTCGGCGCGCCGGATCCGATTGCAAGGACTCCACGAGCCTTTGTCTTCGGGGAGAAGTGTGCCCAATGAGCTCTCCAGATCCCCGTAGGTACCAATTAAGGATAGCATGTTACACAAGTACTTTATTGTATAATTCTATGAAATTGGAAATGATAACACAAATTAGGATCGAAATTGTCGTGAGCAGGTGAGCTGGAAAGCAGCGCCTGAGTTGGATAAAGAGCTAGTCACCAAATTGTGTCCGGATAATGACCAACGCGTGGCAAACGTCAACTGGCCACGATTTTCAATGTAAACACTGTTGATGTGAACGAGTCAATATGTGGCTACCTACTAGGGACGATAGATCACAATATGTAGTGGCTTCTTCCCCATCATAATTGTACCACCCATTGTACCCACTTATTCGCGTTATAATCGCAGTTTCATATCTGTTTTTCTTGCAAAGAATGTAGTTTCCACTGTGCGAGTTTTAAATCTGTATTATCAAACCTGAATAAACTAACCTAAAATGTTTTTATTTCTTTTTTAAATCTCGAAGTTCCGGAAAAGTTCTGCTGAACATTCAGGATAATTCCCAATGAACATTTTCCTTGAATCGTGTTTTCTAGTATTATTAATCCTATCGTAGTAGATGCATTTTCTAAGCATTAATTTTATTGTCACTGGCCCGTATCTTTTGACCCAAGAGAGGTATCATTACGTCCTATTACGGAAGAATCTAAATGAAAGGTCCCTGCAAGGGAGACGGAGTCACCGCTCCGCTACATTGCTGAAGAATTTAATTAAATACTAATAACAAGCCAATCTCTGCGAGGAACAACTGATGTTATTATTACAGTTATTCCATGATTCTGTAGCGATTTTAATTTCATTAACAGTATCATAGCGTTAGCTCAAGGGTTATCTGTATTTTATATAGAGTATGGAAATGAAAACAAATTACCAATATTATTTCTACTTAATTACTTCTTCTCATCTCTTTCTTTGGGTACCTACTGCTCTAAAATGTAACTTGCTATAAAACGATACTGCATTCCACAGTCGGGTTTAAAACAAAGTTGTTCGCGATTACATCACGACTTCGCAAAATCTGAATACACCCCAACAACGGGGGCTAATTACGTTAACTTCTTTCGGGTCCAGTACAAATTCCGAATGGGCTGTAAAGAGTGCGAATTTGCATCGAGAATATTTTTCGTCAACAATTAGGTTGTTGGGCTTTTGTCTGTGCCGACCGGGGGTTGGTTTTAACGACGTTTTAAAAGATTCCAACTCGAGACCGGGGGCTTATCGCGAACATGCTCCCTGCTTGTTACAAAAAACCCTTTATTAACTTTACGAGGCTTTTAACGAATAACAGAAATAAATATGAAGGTTTCACTTTACAACGCGGTGGTTTTATGACACCGGAAACTTTACAATCGTGTCGTTGCCACCGCATCACGCTCGACACAGAGCTTATTGATGCATGGATACATTCAGTGCAAATCACTGCATATTTTTACTATCACTGTATCTTTCAAGCTTGAAATTAAATTAAGAAATCCACCCTATACCTACTTATATTACATAAATTTATTTGCCAGGTGTATTGGAATAGAATGTAAAACATCCAAAAAAAAATCCCACCCTGTACTGATATTACGTCAATGTATTTCCCAGGTATAATAATACCCAGCCAAATTCATGCATTGTTTATCCGCCAGCATTTTTTTGTTATAGAAAATGCAATCCAGTACATACGATATTCCTCGAAACGTCAAACTCGACCCTTTTAAAAAAATTCATGCCACATCGTAGGTTTTTAATTTCTGTTGGGTGCAGCGAGTCCGCAGTCCGGATATCGGGTTTATGATGTGATCCAAAGCCTTTGGCGGCTAGCTTTCTGTACCACTGTTTGATTGGTGGGACGGGCGCTGCCGCGCCGGCCCTCCAGCGCACCTCAAACTACGAATACGATAATACGAGTAGCACATATCATATTTACCATGTTCGCCCATTCACTGTTCCAAATGAGTGACAGCAAAATTTGAAAGCTCAGGGAAAATACAAACAGAATTTAATTTTTATTGATAGACAATGTTGTGTATCTGAAATTCTGAATATTGTTCATATTTTAATGAAATTGCTTTCGATATCAGATGGAAGGAATACCTATAAAATACAACTATCGGCTTTTGTCTGGCGAGTTATGTTACTAATCAAATCTCGAAACTAATACAGAGTTTAATTAGAAATACCGAACTACTGCCATATCTACGATATTTTATGGGAGACGTAACTCCGTGCCGTGTTGTCAAATGAATGGCAGCATGTAAGGAATAGCTAGATAAAGGCCACACTGTAGTAACAGATCAGTTTCCGAATACAACTCGGGAACGTATTACACTAAATCAGTTCAATGAATGCACAAACCTTCCGTAATTTTACCGAAACAGGTATTCTATTGTTTCGTATTTTGAGGATATGTAGGCATCTACCTAACCCGTACCTACCTCCGAATTTAATTAGGTACATTGGTCTTTTTTTGTGGTTGCTAAAATTAAAAAGTTCTTCCTTTTATACTTTTCGCGGTGGGCGGGTGATAATTTATTTTTATTCTAGCATTATTTTGCGAATACGTTGCTTTTATTTGAATTATAAACTAGCTTTAACCACAACTTTACTCGCGTGGATTCGCATTTATTAAGTTTACCGCAGAAACTTACTTACTAGCCAACAAAAGTAGCGTATTTATTGACTCTTTAATTTTATGTATTTAGTACAAATTGTAAAAAAAAAATGTCATCTATTTGTTGACTAGATAAGGAAGTTATTAGAAAAAGTACATAATAAAATGGTTTACTAATACGCCAATATCTACGATCTAACTTTCTGGTGAAAGTTAGATCGTAGATCATCAATGATGTAATGTCCTGCCATTTTTCATATTTCCTCGAGTATAAATAAAAAGAAAAGTATTTTAATACAATATTTACGCGAGCTCAAAAGCACATTTATCTTGTAGTTATCCCTCGAGGGATGCACACTAACTCTTTGTTTATTTCGGGTGATAGAGGTACGAAGTCATAAAATAAACCATTGAATAAATGACTGTGCATTTGACAAACGAGCATTCACAGATATATCCGGCAATAAACGAGCAAAATGATCCTCCCCAATGTATTATATAATATAGGAATTCCACGGAGGGCCGGGAAGACGCGTATTCTGGATTTGGCATACCTTTCCCCCTTTGCTTATGTTAAAGAAAATTGGTACGCTGTTATCTTTACCTCTGAAAATACGAAATCTAAATTTCAAAATTGTCAACATTTTTTAATAGATATACTTAACTGGGTCAAATTATAAATACGTAATGCCCAGAAACATCTATTTGGTCCTTGAAGATAATCCCGACGACGCAAATTAGGAACTCCAATAAATTTCATAAATAGAAAGCAAATATTACTAAACAATACGGTGGGTTCCGTTTGTCATATAAGCGTGTACCGCCTCGAGTGGCGTTGTGTGGAGAGAGACATTATTATTAACACAATTCTTCAGAATCACAACACAAGGCAACGCGGCCCGTAGCTCATACTTGTTTTTCTTAAATCTCTCCGTGAACAACTCTATTATGGGGAATCTTGTTAACATTTGAAATCATTTCTGTGCCCCGGGAATAATGAGTTCTGTGTTTTCATTTGAAACTCCGGTGACTTTTGTTTAATGGAATGATAATACAAATGCTGGCCTCTTTGTAGTGAGGGGCCGAGAATATTGTTGTTTTTCCTCGGGCGGGTCACTTTAGTTCCAAGGGTAATTTCATTATTTTTCTAAAAAAATTGCTTTCACAAATGAAACTCTGGACTGTACAATCTTAATGTTGATTTATGCCCTTTGAAATCCACTTTTGTTTATGTAAAGTAATTTAGGCAGATTTTTTTTTCCTGTTTTCGGGTTAACAGAGGGATGTTCTTTTATAAAATTCTAGGTAGGAAAGGATATCAAGGAAAATATTTCAATTTAATAGGAATTTATTAAAACGTTAAATCTTTAAGATAACTTTTTACGTCCCTGCCTTTCATTAGCAGATATTTCGCTCTGTTGAGAGGAGTGAATTAAGTCTGAGGTTGTTTATAAATCTCATCATAAACCTAATGAGTTGTTATAACTTCTGAAGCATTAAACAACGAACCGCGAAAATCTCTTAATGTTCGTATTTATAAAACTATGTAAAATATAATTTGACTTGTTACCCCCGAGGGTGTATTACCGGCAAGTTTTCGTCTCGTAACAGAATATTATGTAAACAAATTTAATTATAGCCTTGAATTAGCCACAATGGCCGGCTGCCGTCGCTGTGAATGGAAAACTTTGGAAAACCTCAACTTTGTCCCAACTGTGTAAAGTTCTCTCTGTGTGCACAGTAACGAAAGAATTTTACAAAAAAGTGCCTTGCTTATTTCCTGATAAGTGCCTGCTATGTGGGTGGGCATTTTATGAATTGTTGACTTATGTTAGCATTAAAAATGTCTAAAGCGTTTAAAGAACCCCGATTTTTGTTTGGAGGCTTCTGTTTTTTTTTTTAACTTTTAGTTTCCTTACTTAATTAAGTAAGCCACTTATCTAATTTAGTAAGTTAGCTTAATGTTTATAACCTACCAAATTCTTAAATAAATACACGCTGAAATGTTAGTGATTTCAGCGTGTATATAGTTCTAACCAAAAAAAAACATTTCTTTTTTTAAAGCGTTGTTCATTTTGTTCAATAAATCAGATAAAACCTATTTGTATTAATTAAACACGTCCAAACATTTCTATGCCTTATCCCCGGTTTAAAACAAACGCGGACGCATCCCTAAACTTGTACAATTTATCATAAACTATCTAATCAATTTAGAAAACGATTCGGCGTTTAATATCAAATCCGTGTTTTCTCAAAGGTTTGGACCGAAATTACGGCATTGTGCTAAATAAATTGTTATTAATGACCAAAACGTTCCCTACTTGCGAATAACAAAAGCTGCTCGTATTTTGTGGATAAATTTCGAATTCCTTGCATACGCTTAGACGTCGGGATTATGGATGGAGATTTTTCATCATAGTCAATATAACAACAAGGATAATTAAAACTAATAGTCCTTAATTGATGGCGAATTTCTTAAGTGATATTGTGCCTCGTAAATGGTTCACTTAAAACTATTAATAAAATATTAATATTTATGGGTGATAGCGAGACGACCTAGACGCGTATTTCAAGATTTGATGGAAACATTGATGGGAAGGATTAGAGGGAGGTCTTTGCTCAGCGGTAGAATAGGGTAGGCCAATTTAAGAAAAAATGGGAGATTGTGGTACTCATTTTGCGTTTTCGGTGTTTTCAATATTTTAAATCTCGAGGTAATATTTATTGTCTAGCAGGATAAAAATATATAACACGGGATAACTTACTAATACTAAATATGACAGTAATGCGTTGTATGGCCATTCTTGGGTCACAGAAAGCGTCAACCAGTCGTTTGGAGATTTTTTTCACAAATAATTATTTTGTAATCACATAAACAACTAGGATTAATTGCGCCAGGTGAAGCCGAGTTCAGGATATTCTTCATATCGTGTTTGTAGGCTGCAATAAATGGGCCAAGTTTTTAGTAGCTTCGTGAGTTTACGGTATTCATGAGCGGGTACAGAGATGTAAGTAACGTGGTGTCAGTAATTATTCTGCTGGCTCACCGCTAAGCAGAGGCAGGTTCATATTTCCTATGAGCAGATAATCTGCTCTCAGCATTAAACTTGTAAAGTGCTCTGCTCCATATGTCCTCGGTAAAAGGGAGGGTTGCTTTCTATTCATACGTTGTGATACTCTTTTACGGTTCAAGCAAAAACACGCCAAACGCTGGCGAAAGATAAACCCCGGGGCGGTACGAACGCTGTTGAATTTTACGATTCCGCTAAGCCGCCTTAAAGTCGAGCCCTTCCTGAATATTTTGATTTATTTATAGGCGTGAAAGCGTAAAAGGGTGGTCCAAAAACAATATACCGCGTCGTTCAGCTGGCGCGCTACTTGGGACACTTAACATTATACGCCCCTATGAATAAACCTACATATTTATACCCTACCGTTCTGCGATACTCATTTCCCGGCTTTGAGACTTTTAAGACATTACCGTAACTATGCGCAATTTACTGTGAGCCGCGAATTTCTTCCCATAATTATTAGTCAGAGTTAATTTCGCAGAAGCCCAAACAAATTTGCGGCTGAGAAGTTTTATACGTAATTCATTAGTATGTGATATAATCGTGTGAGAAGACGCAGGCCGCATTAAACACTTGCCGCTCGCGAGTCGCGCTTCTAACACTTCATTGTGATGCTAATTTAGGGCAGCTCTATGAATATGGGGGCGGTACTCCCAACGCGCGCACTTTTTGCCTCACCGCGCTAAATTAATTTGAATAATACCGCCGATAGGCAACGAGTTTCGCCGAAATGCCTTTTATATGAGTTTCCGACGTGAAAACTCCGTTACCGCGAGGGCCTAGTAATTTTTTTATCCCCAGCTTAAGAATTACGAAAAGTGGGTATGTGTTTATAAATACTTAATTTATTAGAAGAAAATAACAATACAGGTGCTTTTGTAATCCAACGGTATTGTACAACTATACTGTCGAATAAAATCAGTTAATCAAAATATCCACTGTACCGGTTTCCTTCCATCTCTTTGAGAGTAAGCAAAACGAATGTTCCATTAGACAATGGGATACACTCTCGCTCGCATAGAGCCCGATAAAATAAATTTCACTTAGCTGTTAATCACGTCCCTAAAGCGTGTGTGTGTCCATGTACTCGTGCAGGTAATGGCGTGAGCACTAAGACAAAATTGGCTTAAGTAATCTCCCGGTTGGAGTGTATCTGCGGCGGCTGTGCGGGGCTCCGGGGCACACTCGCAGTCTCGCTCTCGGTCTCGCCGCCCAATTCCGATGTGGAATGCACTTGAGTCTCACACGTACGTGTTCGTCATAGAAATTACTCAGGCAATTTTTAAGTGAGCCTTTCCCGCTGCAACACTCACGGGTATTCAAGCCCGTCCCTATATACTGGAGCACTTAAAGGAGGTAAAGCCACTCTTAAACAAATGAAAGAGCTTTCGTTCGTCGTTTTTGCCTCACGGCAATCCGCTTTACTAAAAGGCGGTGAAAATTTTATGCACACCAAATAAAAGTATCTGTAAGGAGCTATCAGATTGAGAGTTTGTGTAGGCTGGCTTGTGTGAACCAAACATATTACGATGTGTTAGAAATTAACATAACCGAATAAACGACGAAATAAGTGCAAAAGTAGATGGATCTTTTTAACCGACTTCAAAAAGGAGGAGTTTATCAATTCGACAGTTTATATATATATTTTTTATGTATGTTCGGGCAGAACTCCGTCATATATAGACGGATTTGCAAAATTGTTTATTTTTGTTCGAAAGAGGTTTATTCCGAATTCTATATTAAATTTAAATTGGACCACCACCCATTTAAATTTAAAATAGATCTGATGATGAGTTTCGGAGACAGACAACAGAACTCTTAAAAAAATGACAGCAAATCAACCGCGATTGCCGCTATCGTATAAATATGCATTGTTTTCAACGATGATGCAATTTCGAACTAAAAAGTAAAAAGTAAAAACTAAAACAAACAAACCGACTTCCGGAAAAACACTTCAAAGTGAAAAATAACTTTAATTTCGGAAGGCGGTGACAAAAAATGAAAATATGTACATATCCAAAGTCACCGCCTTCCGAAATTAAAGTTATTTTTCACTTTGAAGTGTTTTTCCGGAAGTCGGTTGTTAACAAAAAAAAAATCCTCTGGGAAATCGCTTTACCTATATTGATGTTAGAAATCTGTTCACGCTCTGGGATAAGCCCCTAGTAGGTACAATGATTACGCGATAAATTAGAGGTTACTGCGGACTTCATTCCGAATTTTTAATAATTTTTAACTGTTCCGAGTTTCTTTAATAATGTTTGTTTGGAAAATCGCTACATTTTTGCACTTTCATTAATTTTATTTGTATAATTTAACTCGTTTAATTTAGGCGTCAAATTACTTTTCTGTCGGACCCCGTGGCCTGTGGCAGGACGTCGTGCGAATCTGTCACTGGAAGCTTAAGATTGGGTTAATTTAAGGTTCATTTTCGTGCGTGATTAGACGGAAAATGAACGTCGGGCGCCGCGCCACTCGGTTTTGTATAGACGGGCTTCTTAGCCTGCTCACAATACGCCAAGCGCTGTAATGTAGACAACGGTGATTTGATAAATGAGTTGAGTTTTTTACGTGAAAAGACTAACGTTTTACGCTCAAACCTGGGCTTGTTTTGACAAAACCTTTGCGGTTCCCACACCGGAGTCTGTCGTAATGGAGCCCTCTCGCCATTTTTCTAATGAATTGTGTTGGCAACGAGAAAATAACAAGGAAAACTCCCGAATGGAAGATAATAGCTGTCATAATGGAGTTAATATTGAGCGTGTTTAGTGAGAAATTTCATTGGGGTACCATAATTACAATTATTTTAAGCCAGTAATCTTATTTAAATTCTAGTACATTTTATCCGGAAATAAAAAGAAAAGAAGGTGTAATTTTGTGGTCTTCTCTTAAACATTGTGTTTATGATACACGTTTATCTCGCTTTATCTAACGGACCCTGGCCGTGGTATATGAGTTGTCTAGTACTAGGAGCCCGTTATGGGCCTGAGCTTTGCAGCTTGTAGAACCTGTTCTACGAAAAACTTGCCTGGCGTATGTTTTATTTAAACGGTTTTATTTACAAATCCTTTTAACTGTAATCGTTTAGGCATAGGAACTAAGTACAATTTGTTCTCGAGACTAATCATGAGTTATAAAGTAATGGAATACGTAAGTCAGAATCTAGCAGTTTTGTGGGTTCTGCGTGTAAGTACACATAATGTGTAATTTGAAACAGGCTTTGAAACCATTGTTTTGGCCCGGTTTAAACTCTCATAGATAACCCAAAGTAACAAGTCCAGTATCTTTTTAATAAAGCCAACAGTAACTCCGCAATATTGCGGCAAAGTAATATCACTAAAACGGCCACAATATTATTTTCCGTTACTCAGACGCGGCAAAACCGTTTAATATTTAAAATAATCACGGTATTGTCGGAAACGGTGTCGACAGCTAATGTTCGGTGGCAAACCGCCACACGGCCGGCCCGCTCTTTGCCTACCCTACCTATACAATGTACGTAGCCATGACAACCGCGACGTATGTTTGCCCACAAACTGTTTGCTCGCATATCCGTTGTTTTACCTATTATTTGTACAGAGAATTAGACGTAACATTTTATACAAATAAAGGTATCATTGCCTTATTGGTTATTTGGTTTTGCGGGGTTGTTTAATCTGTTCTTGGAGTAGCGTTTTGACAAGACGTAAGGTTAATTTATTTATAAACATTAGTGCAAGTAGACATAAGAGTAATTTAGGGCTCAACTGCAATGCACGAGACCTGTATGGCTAGTGTGATTAAACATAACATTATCAACAAATAATCTTCCCACTTTTGGGACAAAGGCCCCCTCTCTTCAAGATGAAATGGGCTGTAATCTGCCACGTGGGCCCAGTGCGGATTGACAGATGCCACATGTCTTGGAATTACTGGTTCTATGCCATGCTGGTTTCCTCACGATATTGTCCTTCACCGTTTTGAGAGCAGTGTAGATGAAATAATTCACACAAAGTAAACCGCTTGTCTGGATTCGAACCTTCGACCTACAAACTCGGGTAAGTCGCGGCCGTTACCACTGCCCCACCACTGCTTTTGTGCAAGTGCTATTATAATGGGCAGAAATAACCAAAGTAAAATAATTAAGTAAGCATAGTAAGAAGTAATCACTAAAGCTGAAAATCCCGTGCCCTTGAAAAGTGGTGGCCGCCACATAACGGCCGCAGAGACGGCTGTCATGAAAATGAGGCCAGCGGACTAAAAGTTAAAACGCTCTCTTGGAAAAAACACCAATTTACTTTCATAAATAACGTCTCAATGGCGTTATTCACCGGTAAATTGCTGACACTACCGCTCTTCTAAGAAAACCGTAGCTTTACTCAAAATATTAATTACTATTAAGCTGTCTGTGGTCTATACATATCTCAGCACAAACACCGCTTGAAACAGGAATCAGAGATACTCCTATCTAAATTTTGATTATGTCAAGGACACGTAATTATTGAAATTGGTATCGTTTTAAGAGCGTCTTGAATTTCTCAGGAATGTTCGGCTCTGTAAGGGCGTCATTAAAACATTCTCCAATCGCGGAATCTGTTAAGTACATACATTTACTCGGTATATTGTAAAGGAAACTTTATAATGTTACTGGCTGTACTCCACGAGCTTTCCTGAATTTAATCCTTTTCCTTGAGAGTTTGTTGATACATGTTGTTAATAAAAAAAAAAATTCAACATTGTATAAAGGTACGATTTACTTGTGTGGATTACTTCGATACACGTGCCTTACGGTACGGCCTTCACGGTTTCACCTAGGTGATTAATGCTGTAGGTCTACTTACTTCATTAGATATTGTAGGAAATTATTTTCCATGATTAAACAGTGCCATCAAGTTATATGGGCCATAGATATATGAGAAATCACTATCCTACTTAATAATATAAATTTGAAACTTTGTGAAGATGTTTGGAAGTTTGTTACTCAATCACGCAAAAATGGCTGAGCGGATTTGGATGAAACTTGGCACACAGGTAGATTGTAACCTGGATTAACACATAGGGTACTTTTTATCCCGGTAATACGTTTCTGTGGGATAATTTTCGACCGCCACGCGGGCGACGCCGCTGGCAAAAGTTAGTTACTAATAAAATTATAATAAGGTCTATTCCTTCCTTTTCCATGGTCGAGAGCATTGGTGGCCCATTTTTTTTCTTTTTTTGAAGGGTGGGCAATCATCAAGTAACTTCTCCCTCCCACTCTGGGTGAAGCAGTTCGTTCAGTTGCCTGTATGCCAGGGGTCACGGTATCTCTTTCAAACAACCCGCACCCTTGGCAGGATTGGGGACCCAATGGTAACATTACTTACGAGTGGTAGGACATGGGTCCAAAACGGTGTCGGCATGTCCTAAAACCAAAAAATCGAAGACTTTTGATACCGGCCGATACGCACTGGGCTCGCGCGGTGAATAATGGCCCGCTCCCTCTAACAGATGGCCTGTATCCCAGCAATGCAGACACTTTTGCATTGACATACCTCTGTTACTGGGAATAATTAAACCTTTATAACTCAAAATGCATTAGTTTGGTATTTTTTATTTTATTTTTTACCTCTATTATTGGGAATTTTGTTGTTCACTAACCTGTTGGCATAATTTTGGTTTTAATATAACAATTTCTATGAAAATTTCATGGAAATGGAGCTACTAGAGTCGCATCGCGCTGTCGTACCGGTCTCCTTCTTAATGAAAATTTTCAGTTCTATAAATGAAAAACGGTACATTTCGACCTGTCATAGCAGAGGCCATGTTGTCATTTTAAACCTAAGTATTTGGGAAACAAGGTAAATTTAAAGTCTCTTTAATTGATAATCTTAGGTCCGTTAATGTCCCATCTATTCAAGTTACACTGTAATGACAAAAGTTTTAGTACTGTTACCACGTTTACACAGTAGACATTCTTAATCTTTATGATAAAACTCTAATTTTAGGTGTGAGTTACTACTCGTATCGTTGAATAACAGTGACGTCACGAATACGCCAACTTTAACGACATGACATTAGGAATATGTTGTGCATTGCGGAAATGTGAGCCGGGTATTATGAGCACGCTTAAATCTCAGTCAGTCAAATTAATTATTAGTTCTGCTACGTGCAGCCGGGACAAATTGACGCTTGTTTCGCTAGAACACTCGTATAATTAAATACACAAGCATTTAATCAAGGTACTGTAACACTGTAAACTCATGTACGTAATCCTTTAGATATGTTATAACGTTGCCGAGGTAACTTGAAGTTTCCCGATGTAACCCGACGCAACCTGGCGTCGGTTGGCTTAAGTGTGCCACCTACACAGCAAGAAAGCTGGGTTGAGTTGGTTGAGCCGATTTTAACCCGCCGCCGCGGGCCGCGTAGGACCTGTTCTAATAACCGGGTACAATAGTGGCCCTGAGCAAACAACGCTCGCTTATTGCTACTCGGCACTCCGCAATAACAGCGGTAAAAACAATAGCGCGGCCATGCTCCTTGTGATTGCGGCGGCCACATTGTTCCCATTACGAGGAGCAGCTTGTGTCAAGTTGCAGTTTGGGGTTCAAAGGAATGTAAACTAATATATTACCTAATGTACATAATTTTCTTTACAGGTAAGCTGCCCTGTTATCGGTATCGCGGATTATACATTCGTGAGTTTCTATTATATCAATTTTGTAGTGAAACTGTATAATGTCACATGTTGTATCATCTATTTCATGAATCCATCGAGCATGTGTAGAAATTGTATATAGTTCTTACAAAAATCTTTCATCATCAAAAGCGTGTAATTTCAACTTAATTGATATCTGAAGAATCGACATTCGTTTGAATGACCGGTCAAGGATTATCTGGAAATCAATTCGTAACGTAGTGTCATTTGTCGCATTCGGCACCGAACAGTCGACCGTCGGTTTTAATTCGCTGATATCCACCTTTGATCCGGCTTTTCCCAGATTATATCGTCGTGCGATAGCGTTTGTCCAATCATGCTTAAAACGACTTCGACACATTCAGACTGCAATCAAAGTTAACGATGCTATTACCGATCAGATTATAACAGTTTCGGGATTCTAACAACACGTGATTAGCCACCAATGTGAGCACATGATTAATTTAAAACAACTTATACGAAAAACATTATTATGGAACCGCACGGCTTAGTCCTAATAACCGTAATAAACATCAACGGTAACGAGCAATAGGCAGCGATTCGTGCTGATGTTACACTGTTTTTATACACGACCGGTACATGGGAAAGCTTTCTAATTGCCGGAACAATGCTGAGCCGGTTATTTGCCGGCGGCATTGTTTTTGTCCGCGCCGGTTCATTTTACCCCACCTTCCCCCGGCTGGGAGATTAATGGAATTTGAATACGCATAGCCTTTGTGTTCGGCTTTACGCGTAATTTAAGCGTATACCGGCCGGGTGAGTCGGCGGTTTGCTGCCAATCTTACGGTTAGACTCGCAGGTGCGCGACTTCTCTTATAACTGTTATGTAAAATGACGTCGCCCCTACGAACCCGCCCTTGCCTCGGTGGATTCCCTTTTTGCGGACTCACAGTTCAGACACAAATTGTATTTTTCATATAACATAACATCACGCCTTGTTTCTCCGACGGGTCGGGTAAAGTTGTACCTTTAGTACTTCCACATTTCACCAGTTATATTTAAGTCCATGTTATAGGGGCAAGCCTATTACTATCGATCAGGTACAATGTCAGACTCAAAGCTGCTACTGAGAAGATTCAGTAACCCTTTAACACTGCCCGACCTGGGAATCGAACCCAGGACCACTTTCAGCAGTAGCGTTTGCAACCCCTAGACCAACGAGTCAGTCAGTCACTGTGTTTTCCATTTGTATCAAAATAATTTCACCAGCTCACGAAGACCGTCGGCATGACCTCGATTGATTTCAAATCGTGTTTGCTTTCAAAAGTTTACCTTTAATTATCATTTTAGTATAGATTAATACATTTTTGATAACATACCCCTGTCGGTTCGATAAAAACTGTCATTATTTCGGTGGTCCCCTCTGTTGTCGTTCAATAAGCGTTGTGTGCTCAATACACTATCAATCATCCCCTTGCGCCTACTAGACACGTCGAGAAATAAAATGTATTTGTTTTATTGGGGCTAAATATTGATTTTGTATGAAATGAGCATCAGTGTAAAGCAAATACGCTTCTGTTATGTTTCGACCGCTACTATTATCGTCATAATTACGTGCGGCGCTAATGTTACTCAAATAATAGATGGCTCTGTAATGTAATCGTCATAAATGTTACACGTGACGTTGTGGAAGCTGCATATCAATCAGCTGAAGGCGGGCCTGTTGTAGGCAGAATGCTGCAAATCCATTAACATAATTGAGCGGCTTGTATCCGGGACACTTCACGGTCCGGATCGTGGACGTCTTTGATGGCGCATCGCCGTAATGAGGAGCCGAAGCCAACGTCATCCGCCCTAATGCATATTTACAATAAGGACGACGAATTGAGACGCTACATTTTGATAACAGACTACGCGGCTTTTTCTGGCCTAGTTATTCAACCGCGTACACGAATTTCGGTATTTTATACTTCATGATTCCAAATGGGTTCTATTAATACCTATTCATTTACCTACTCTGATTTTCTGCGCCCATTTATGTGCGTTACGAACTTTTTATTTATACTTATGCCAAATTAATAAATTGATGATTGATTTATAACCGCGGTTATTTTAAAAGCTCACATTAATTCAATCACTAAATGAAAGCCATTACATTATTTACATTTTCACTCAGAATTGACGAGGCACGCGTTCACAAACAAACCGCGCAAAAACAAAATGCCTGCAAAAATAGCGTTTACCACACAACGGCGCTTTATGAAATTTTCGAAATCCCCATTTAATTGGGCGCCTGTGTCGCCACAAATTAATTAAAAGCGCTGTGGGATTTTATTAACTTATTGCAATTATATTTAAACGGTACGATTACAGGGGCGCGACGCGGCGGGTCGCGGCATCGCGCCTAATGTCATTGCGAGGGCGCTTACACGCCGCCTCGGAATTTGATCAAACTCCTCGTAATCGGGGACAAATAAATCTCACCATTAAAATTAACGGCGACCTGCCCGGCCCGCTTCCGACCTCTTCACTAGATTTATAATCACCTTTTAGAATATCGCCACAGTGATGTTAAGCCGTTGAATAGTTATTAGTAAAATTATACTTAATGGACGTAAGATAATGCCATGTAATCCGCATAATAAAATTATTATGGGTAGCTTTGTAGCCAGAATAATTACATGTCGGAGACCTTTAGGCATTTATGACGGGAAAGCATTAATTTAATAAGCACCACTAGTAAACATCCAGGCCATTTAAACTTTATTTGGAACCAGCAGAATATTCTTGAAAAGTTACCAATTTCTTCGAAAAGCAATTAAAGCAAGACTGAACGCAATTTAAGTTACTAGAACAACTCGCAATTGGAGCTTACGATTGATTGGTAGAATGAATCACAAATATTCTTTAGGCTTACTGCATCTGACACATTTTAGGTAACAGATTGGTGTAGGTGAGGGTCCGCCGACCGCCACAGACCACCGCATTGACAAACGACTCGGACCACTTCATTAATTGCGGGCCAGTCGGCCGCGCGACCGCCTCTAAATAATTCACATACGACTGCCCTCACACGCCGCAATCTACAGCGGACATGGCGAAAATTACGAGCTCGTTCCCTTGACAATTTTAATTTATTCGCCCTAATTAATTTGGATTTTTTTTAATACTCCAGCATTGGCCCGTGACGATGGCTGCTCAGCCTTTATCTGTATTTTATAGACATCGATTAATTTTAAGCTTACTTTTTGCTACGTATGATTTCCGCGACTTCCTTTTTATCAATCGTTCACACGACATTTTTTAATTCTATTTTTTTTTTTGTTTAGTACAGCACTTACCTACATCAAGCAAAATAATAGAAAAACCGGTTTTAAAACTAAGTAATCGACCTTGGAACAAAAGAAAGAAAAACAATCATAAAATATAATAGTTAAAAACCGCGGTATTTCCAAACGGATTAAATGTAATTTTTAGTTGGAATCGTTCTCGCTGCGGTTACCCCGATGATACAGTTGTGTTGAAGGTAATCCATTACCGAGCCGCCAACAGCGAACGCGTGCGGGCGGTCGTCGTTAAATACACGCATGACAACGGTCACTCGATTAAAACTGCATCACGTTGCAGGCACATGCTATTTGTAGGAACAGATTCCGTTATCACCGAGATGTGTCCAGAAGATGGAATAAACGAAAAGGTAGCCAGAAACTGACCTAGAGGTCCAGGTCTGTTTACTTAACTCCTTCCATAAAACTATAATGAAAAGGTTCGATGAATACGTAATATCTTAATCTGAGGCGTCGAATGTCGATTGTGCAATAACAAGAGGTTGGATGAGCAAAAAGCAGCTGCGGACCCACTCGTAATGCTCGTAACTAGAGCCGTTACGCAATTCGGCAACGGCCTAATTGATTCCTCTCCCATTCGGCCAGACGGGGCGGCGCATTATCGAGCACAGGTGCCCCTACTCTCCGGTTATTTGCCTCCTCGCGACAGACGCCGACGGTATCAGCCCACCTCTGACTCAAGATCTTCGACACCCGTTTCACCTTTAATTGTATATCGGAAATTCTTTTCGTGACGTGACTCGATTAGTAATAAAGTTAGAACACGACGCTCCTAAACGGAAATGGCTTAATTTTCACCGAGTTGAGATCTCTGCATCGGCACTCGTCCATCTCGGCGTTTACCCTCCCCCGCCTATTACAGAAGTGTGTAAATCGAGCGAGTGTTCAGCAAGGTGAAATATGGAGAATCGCTGGCCGATTTGTATGCGCGCAGAGTTCGCTCTAAGTAATTTATCTGAAAGTATTTTTGGTCGCGAGCGAAGGGGTGCGCGCTGCTCGCTCACTCCTTCCTTCCAATCGCAATGTGTCTCCACTCATTCAATTACATTAAAAGCTTAATTAGGAATATTAGCGAAGAGTCCTCGTTTACTTCCATACTCTTTGGTAGTTGGTTTCTGTGAATTTTCTCGAGTTTGTTGAAGGCTTCTTCGTTGCGGACCGAAGTTGTGAGATGCTTAGATGAAATGCGGCTCGCAATTAGAGTAATGGACGGTAACCTTCCCGGGTGAAATTAACGCGATTCGTCTATAGCAAAAGTAAAGGCACACTCGTTACAATTAAGTTGTGGAGTGGAGAGAAATTGCAACAAGTGCAGCGGGCCTCGTCGCGTCCATGCTCCATTTAACCCACTCAGTTGTTAGCGGGCCGTTCCGAAACCTCCGCCAACTCACTTTCGCATAAACACCTATTACATATTACGTTTTGTGCAGTTCATCGCACCTTTTGCTTCGCTACAACATTTCGCTGGTACATTGAGTTACGGCTGAAAACACTATAGCACGATGCAATGTTAGAGTAGTGTACTATCGTGTTGTCGACTTGCCGTCAACTTGAGTCTCATTCTGTTAATTGAAAACTTGTCCCGGCGCCTCCAACCGCGTCTCTATTGTTTACCTCAGCTTTTCGATTTTTTCCACGAATCTCCTCTTTTCATAAGTATCTCTTTTAACGAGTCGTCTCCGTCCTTCGTTTATATCGGGCTTCTTTTGGACTCCTCACAATAAAGCGGGGATGCACAATTGGTTTTTCCCGTTTTTTCCTTTCTTTCTAAAGTATTTTCATTGGGACGTTGTCGTTTGAAGGTGCCTTAGCTTTTAATGTCATTGCTCACATAACATACTCTGTATAAGCTTGCTCAGATTAATTTACTCCATATACGCTTATTTTGTAACGTTGAATAATGTTTGTGAAATGGAGGTTCGAAAATGCGGGTCGTGACTTATTTGAATAAGATAAAACAACTAGTGATCAGTGTCACTGACTTTATCTTTTTCGTACATTACCCAGCCACCAGTGAGCCCAAGCGCAATAAAACTAAGCACTTGATTCAGACTATAACTCGTTTCCTCGTATGCCGCTCCATCACTTTCACATTCCTCCTTGTACAGGCATGCATGTATTCTCTCTTCCCTGGCATACGCACGAAATAAATTAAACTCTTTATTCTCGGGTACAAAGTTTGTATTCCCATGTGTAAATAAGATACTTGTTGCTGCCCCTAAAACGGCCGTACACCGGATCAAGCTGTCTTGCTGAACTACCGTTCTTCCTTCCCCATTTCGGGGAAAAACAAGGGAAAAGTGTTTTTGGGGCGACAATATCGCTATCTGTTCGCGGGCACATAATTTGTCGTACGAGAGTTGGACACCCTCGATTTGCCTCGACGTCGCCCTTTGAAGAGACTCTAACTCCGTCTATACACGAGTAATACGTGCTTATGACGGTTTTCAAGACAGTTAGCTTTCTGATAAATCTGATTTTGTTTTTATATTGTAGACAGAATAAAATGTTACCTACCAAGGGTAAGTCGTTGAAAAGTAGTTTGCTTTTGAATTTTTTTGCAAAAATATCTCATCGCTAATAATAATTTAGTGTGGGGACTATTGGTGTCGACTGATTTCTCTTCGTATTTAGCTTTTTGCCTTCTGGTCATGAGACCAATAAATCACATAGTAATACAGTAGTCCGAATTTAGAAAACGTATAATATTTTAGCAGCCACATAAAAAAGCCATATCACTTTTTATTTCACTTCCAGAGGTGACGTTATGGCTCATAAAAACTTCATATCTATTAACTTGCATGAATCTTGGCTCACACTTAGCTTTTCCCACGACACTGCCATTTCTGCCAGGTTTGTATGTTTGAATATTTCATAATAAATTACGTGGTAGTATAGTTTGATAGTTCGCAGCCTCACAATATTGTGGATTTTGCTTTTATAGGGGCAAATAAAATGTTGGTGATATAGAGTTATTTTTTTCCTGAAATATACTTTGTCTGGTTCATCTTTGTGGAAGCTCAGGTCTTGTATATAATTCCCTAGTTATTTGTTTCAAGACACCCTCTGAAGGAATGGATATTTTCGTCCTAGGAGACAGCCTTGAGAGTAGCTAAATCCAACACAATTTTACTCCTTTTATAAGTTATCTTTTCGTTGGCAAAATATTGTCACTAACTAGGCTAGGATTTTTATTGCATCGTTGTCGCAACCTTTCGTTTTATATCTGTAATGTATGGTAGATATCGCAACCGCACTTTTTTAATAAAGTTAATGTAGGTTAACATTATAACAGTATTGTTAAAATCGCTGCTTTTCCTGGCTGTTTCACATCAAACAAGCGGTTCCGAGGTAACGCAATAACGCCCCTCGCACACCGTTGAAATTCACCTTATTAATTTCGTTAGCGTGAAATAATCACACAGCCAGCCTCCACTGATCCTTCAAATTATTTACGTTTAATACAAAATTTGTAGGTAAGTACACACTGAATCCTGTTTGTTACCTTCAATCGAATAAGTAAATTTGTAGGTCCTAGTTTCTAATATTTCGAGAACAAAATTTTGTCGTACACTTGACATTAAACAGTGACTCGTTTTGTTGTTCACCAGTTTCGAAGACACATTTTTTTTCTTATTCGAAAGACATATTTCTTGCTGTTGTGCTGTGCCTGGTGATGATTTAGTTTGGCAATTAAAATAAAATCTGTGTGGTTATTTCTTCATAAGATCATTTCAGACACTAATCTTCATGATCCTCACATGATTCTACCAAAATTTTGTTTGGTATTTTAAGGACATTTTTAGTTTGTTTCGGTGCTTTTTTTCTCAGATTAGTCAGATTGAAAAAACCGACCTCATTTAGTTTTTAAAACATGATTGATGTGTAAAACTAGTTGTAAGTGTGGCGGCCATCTACAATGTCACATACGAAACTTCAAATCAACAAATGTGGAAAACACAAAAAGTGAAGTGGCGCCATCTACAACGCCATATGCAAACTATCGGGTAGTTGCCCACCGGACACAACACCCATCTGGTCGGAGGATCCTCCTTTACTATAGAGTATGAGTGAACTTTACACCCTGTTCCTCACACCTCTATATAAGTACAAACCTACTTACAGAAATAAAATCGTTTATGATATTAATTACTTAAGTATAATTTTTTATGTACTTACAAAAAAATAAAAAAACAAAGTCCATCCTACTCACTAACAAACTTAATAACTCAAACCTCAACTCTAACAGGAAAAACCAATCATCATTTCAGGGAGAAAATATGATTGAAACAACAATAACATCGACTCATACTTCCACTTCCCATAAGATATACCGTTGAATCCTAAACTAGCCTCAATAAAATAGGTTCACTAGAGAGGGGCTATAAATATCAAGTGGTACTTGGTTAAGGTGTGCTTACACTGGCAACTAAAATTGCGCAATTCTTGGCAACTTTTGGCAACTCCAAGATTTTGTAGCTGGGGTAACACCATCATAATGGACCTTCATCTTTGCGCAACTAACAACGACAATTATCCATGGGTAACGGGCAATTAATTTTAGCGACATTTATCAATACAAAACCTGTGGAGCCATTATTATTCCCAGGTCGGGCAAAGTGTTATCGGGTTTTTCTATCAGGATATTTTCAGTAGCAGCTGGAGCCTCGATTTGTTCTTGGATGATGGCAATAGGCTCGACTCATAGGGGTCGAATAGTCGGGGGTACATGGGACATAAACATAACTGTCGAAATGTGGGTGTTACTATAGATAGATTCTAGATTACAAGCGTGATGTATGTAATATTGCCAAAACTAATTTAAGAAATTCATAGCAATTGAATAATTTCTGCAATCTTTTCTTTTTACTTTATTCTTTCTCACTTTTTTTTGTCTACTACAATTGCAATTGACCGTTGAGAAATTAACCCGTATAAGCGCATCTTTACAAGTGCGGTTTGATACACCCACTTATTGGGGATCCCGTTTTAACCCGACACGTCGCCTTATCGCGACGTGTTATCGTAATTTGCAGTTAGTTAACGGTATTCCGGTAAAGGATTACCTAAGTAGTGTCTTAGTTCACGAGCGAGTTCCGAGGAATTAGTAGTGTTAATTAATGTGAAGATATCTGTGCTTAGTAACTTAGTTCTAAGAAAAGAGTTATGGTATATTTATAAAGTACCTTACATAGAAGTTATACAATCTGTGTATAGGAGGATATTCTGTACTAACACTGGTTCCTCCATTTAATTATCGAGTTTTGGTTTACTTCTTTTCATAATTCTGTTGTAGCTGTTCCAATTAAAGCTAAAGTTATCTACTATGTTATAATATGTTTAAATGATTACTTTAACGCGAAGGATTTCCAAGAAAACTAGAACTTAAACTACTTTACTTAATAAAGTCTAAGCACTATGTGGATTAACTTGCTCCAAAATTCCTAACACACTAGATATTCGAGTAAAAAGGTTTGATATAGCGAGAGCTTAACCCGTGGTTTCGGGAGCACGCGCGTTTATCCACGCAATCTAGCTTCCGTGACGTCAGCCTCTTTTTGTCTGCCACACAATCTGATCGTCCAACTTCGTCCCACTGAGTTATGGCCCAGAACTTACCACTTCACCCGACCACGTCGCCGACAACTTTAAGGTCTACGTGTCTTTATCGGTCACTTTGTTCCTACAAAAACTTTCCAATAAACTTTACCCGCAAACTGACTCCTATTAATATACGAGTCTGTTTGCAGTTTTCAATCAAGCCAAAATTTTACCGCCAACTTTTTGTCTAGAGAATTCTACAATATTAAAATCCCGGTGTTTGCCTCTGATCCCTGGTAAATTACATCAAAACTAAGGGTTATGACAAAGAAAACACAAAAACTTTTCCAATTACATATTCAACGACTCCGCTCAGAAGAAATTCACCACTCCTTGAACAAACGCCTCTATGAAAAGAAATCACCGAATAGGTGAGCGCGGGGGTAAACTCACGAGTAAACATTTGCGTATGTAAACTGGAATTATTCACGAAAAAACTTTTAATGGCGTCCCGGGAGTTCCCGTCAAACATTTATCAACAAAAGAACGAACGTCCCGCAGGCGATGGAACTTGAAATGTATGGAAATTACCCAGTCACGAGCGGGAGAACAATTCACTAACGTCGGCATAGGCAAATGTTTTTGTTGCAGCTTGTTTCGTTGTGTAACTTATTCAGATTTGAAGTTACAACTACAAAACGCGGTTAGGCGCTTATGACGCACACACATGGACTGTATAAATAAAACAAACCAAACCATATGGCTTTAAAATGAAACATTCTGCGGATACAGATTCAAATCTGCGAGTGATTCGTCAGATGTTCGCCGTCGAGCGCGCGTAGCCCCTCGTTGGGCGCCAAATAACTCGGAACGGAATAATGAACCGCTTCAGATTCTTCAGCAAACAATCCCTGTCATTGCTCGACTGCAGAGAGAAGATTAAAATTTCATAAATTTTACTACTAATGTTGAGTTATTTAAATTTCATATTTTTGTAGTTTCTTGGAGTACTATCAGGAGAGGTATAAAACGAGGAATTTAATATTTTCTAGTATTTCAGCGAACAGGGGTTCAGTCAAAGCTGTGTAGATTTAATTACACCTACTAAATTTGCTTTAATTATGTACTGTTTTACTATCGTTCTAATTTGGCACATTAGCCAAAGAGGTGAGATAAAATAAATACATTTAGAACGGACACCGTTTCATTTGCATTTCAATCAGAACGATATAGCCGGTGGAAAAGAAAATCTGCTCCGTCGCCTCACTTAAAGCTTTTGAAATATTCCTATAACTTCTGATTCTACGAGAAAAAAGCCTATTTGAATTGGAAAGATCAAAGCGTAAAAATTTATCGTTACAAAAAAAAGCGCGGCAGGAACGTCCAAAACGACGTCAGGCACTTATTATTTCAACAGAGCGAATGTCTCGTCTTCTCTCTCATTCTATTTGTCTTTTCGATTGTTCCGGTGTATAGACTCCTCCATTACTCGGCACTGAAAGGAAAGTTTTGTATTCAATTTGGTATTATAATTCCCATTTGAAGTCGCCACGCACCATCGCGCCGACATCGGCTATGTAAATGGGCGTTTCCGGGACTTAGTCGCATTTTCGTCAAAAAAAAAAATGTTGAATCATTTCATGTTGACATTTTTCACTCAAATCTGCGATTCTCGATTTGGCGCACCGCCTTCTGTCTTGCTGTGATAGAGCGAGCAAAACGATCATGTTAGTGCCATCACTTAAGTATTGCAACATGGTAACATTTTCATGTCGTTTTTCCTCCCCAACTGACGCTTTCGAATCGATACGAAATAGTTACGATAAGGTTAAGCATTTATTTATATAACCACTTGCAACTCCCAGTAAATTCTTCAGTTGTGTAAATATTTCCGTGTGCTTACCTGACGTGAATTTTTATTCAGCTTCGCGCGCTCAGCTCCGTCGGGAGACAAGGAAACATTTCAGAGTTTCTCTTCAATTTGAAATGGAAACTTATCCCTCGGCTACCATAAAGTCTGTATTTACCATAGACATCCACCTAGCTCGCTGGTTTCGATCCTAACCGGTGTCCACACTGAATCCACCTGGATTTAGAGCGTGCACATTGGCTGAACGGCGCCTCCGATGGAGAGGCTTGCATCTTCGTACAAGGCGACAGGTTTTATTTTACGATATGTTTTTCGCGACCGTTTCGCAGATACTAAAATAATAAGAGTTTTACGTCGCCGCGTATTATGTAGCTTTTATGGCCCCCCCGAGCTCGGCTGAAGCGCTGTTACAGTGGCTTACGAGGGCTCTTGTGACGAAATAATTAACCCAGTATTGCTCGTATTAGACTCCGCTTCCACCTAACTTTCACTACTTATACGTTTAACATTTTATTGTACTCTTTATACGAAATTTCCGCAGATTAGCGATGTTTTTCCTTTGTGCGATTTAATAAAAAATAACGATGCCTTTGCTCCATAGCTGTAGGCTATAACTCAATAAGCAGCATAATGAGGCGTATCTTTGTGTTTTGCAAGGTGTAGATCACTTTTAATTAGCGAACACGGCTGTGGCTCTTATTCAATTGAATCCCTCCTTCGACATTTCGTATTATGCGATGAAATTGAAATAGCAATAGGTTCTATTATATTATTTTAGCGTAATAATTACCTAGTACAGTGTTATCTGTGTGAGGGTAACTGATAACGATATTAACAGGGAACAATGTGTAATGAGACACAACGATCACAACTATAAACGGTGATGTTTACTGGCGGCACAAAATCACGATCGAGATATAGGAGCGGGCTGGACGTCTATATTCCAGCCAGAGACAAGGGACCGATAACAGATTACCCGCAAACACGTTTTAAATTCATTTCCCGACCCGAGCGCCGATCGCTCCCCGATAAAATGTGGGGACGACCCGGGAAACGGGGACATATTTACTTTGTCTCCCCGCGGCTGACTCCACCGCGGCCACTTCCCCGGTCAGGTAACGTTCCAAAGTGGCAAAATATTTGTCCTGGCTCGTTACCCGTCTGTTCCGATTTAAGAACATTAGCTACTTCCAAATCTGGACTCACTTTTAAACTCGAATCTCGAATGTTGTTTTCTTAATTTTATTCAACTTGATAAAAGGAACGGAGTTTTGTAAGAGAATAAGTTTGAAGCAAACCTATTATGTCGGTAATTCTTTTCACATGGAAAAGCTACCAACTTGCATTTTCATGCAACTTTCTTATCGTATGATAAGTTGTTTCAAAAACTTTGTTAAAATTCTTAAAAATACATTTTCAATATTTATATTTTCAGCTAAGCTAACTCACAAAGTCCCAGTAGCTTGTAAAATTTTTGACGGTAAACTAATTTCCTTAATCTCTTAGACATTGCGGTGTGTTGTTGATAAGCGCTCTAAACTAGTAACATGGTTGTTGTAACGCTACAAGGCTTCCAAACTTGTACCACCGGTAAGACCATTAACGCGTCAAGAGCTGTGGACTCTGTTTTGACGCCAGATATTTTGATGCACAACGCTTTTTGGCACTCGCTTCGGCTAACAACACTTGCTTTATCCGGTCAATTGCTTTGTGCAAGCCTTTGTACGAAAATTTCGTGTTTTTATTGGATTATGGAAGGTTCTCACCGAACTTAACCGAGCTTTACTGTTTAACATTGCAGTTTTCGCGTTTCATTGCTTTGTGGTTGTTAACAGGCGAGCTTGGTGGCTGAAATAAAACTCCCTTTAATCATTTATTGTTCCTTAATATGCCTTTGGTTTGATTTTTCTTGTTATTTTATAAATTTTATCCGTATCCAATATTCTTTCTCAAACACCAATTTTCGTCATAATTTTGTGTTCTGATTTCGCTACGAAATGTAATTTGATTCATAGTCGCAACATTAAACGTAATACGGTAGTGCAGAAATTAAAATATATGTTTTTAAAAATTTATGAAGGAGGACCTAATAAAATTATGAATGTAAAACTAACATTACGTACGGTTCGCCTTTTCAGCAAAAATATTAGAGAGGTGTGCTGAGTGGCTGAATATCATACTCAAAAGTTTAATGTTTAATTTTAAAACTTCAGTTTGTTAAAACATAACTAAGATTTTCTTTCCCAGCCGCACAACTTTTTTCAACCGGTGTCAAAGGTATGTTTACCTTCGACACCGGTTGTATTAAATTAGTTCAGCCATTGATCCAGATGAAACATTGGTCCTAACGTCTGCCCACCACAATTAAGCCAACAAAACACATGCAACAACATAACAATGGTTCTATAGTTCCGTACAACAATAACATTAACATTTACTTAGTCCTGTATACTCGGTAACTTGGTATCGGTCTCGATACCGTAGTTCCGAACTGTAATGTTCCTGGTATTACCACCTCCGGGGTCTAATCAATAGCTGAACTGGCCCATGTTCGCAACGGAACTCTAAATACACCGTATGTACTTAGTAATTAATTAGTGCACTTGTACCAACTATGGTCGGTAACTGTTCTGTTTGTGTATTTTTGCCATGTCTTTCGTATTTCAATTAATGATAACTGTTTATGAAAACTGGAAAACATACTTTATCTTTGTGAGTTGGGACTTTTGTTACTGTAACTCCGCTCGTAAAAATATCGCGGCGGTTTGTTGTCACACACTGAATCTTCAACGCACTGTCTAGCGCCGTAGGTTCAAAATACACAGTGTTTTTTTGACGCACTGGGACGCTCTGTTGCATACTCAATGCTCGGTTCAACACCGAGGGTTGAAAATTCAGTGCGCGATAAAATGCCGTCGCGATATTTTTTCGACCGTACGTGGTCTAACAGCTTTATTGAGACAAAATTTAAAACACGAGGGAATTATGACTTTTTATAAGAACTTTAACATAAAATATATTTTATACGGATATAATGAAGTAGTTTCCTTAGAGCGCGAATAAAACCGCGGGCAACAGCTAGTTAAAAATAAACCTGTTTCTTTTCTGGCCAGAGTAATTAATCCTGATCCATCGTCCATCGGTTTCTATATAAGTCTCAAAAAGTCGACTGCAGTTTATTGGTCCGTATCGACTGGAGGTTTTTGATTGGCGCTGGTCTGTTTGACCACGTTTAGTACACAACAAACGTCCTCAAAGCCCGTGTCACAGTCACCAGGACTGTATGTCTGTCTGTCCAACGCCAAAAACGTTAATGAACAGATTGATTAAACTTCCTCCGGTTTTACTCATTAAAAACGAAAAAAATAATAAATGATGACAGTGTTAATGATGGTTTACCGTAGAACCAAAAACTGGAAGTGAAATGAAAATGTTCACGCCCTCTGCAAACCAGCCAATAAGACTTCAGAACGATCTAATGATAATTAAATATTGCTATCCTACGTTAATAAATATAAAGGACTCGCTTCAAAGAGGGAAGGTGAAGAATAGGAATGAAAAGTATTTAAATCTCAGCCGTTTTTATTTATCTTTCCGAAGCGCCGCCGGCGGTTAAATATCTGAGGCTACCCGCCGCTCTTCTGAAGACAAATGTAAACACAGCATTGCCTTTGAAAACGTCATCCGCGAATATACGCCAGCATACCTACCGTAAATAGTTATGACGTGAAGTTAAAATTGTTTGTCATGTGTGACGTATTCTTTTTGACGTTTTATATTCTGGTTTGTTTGTTTTAAATGTCAGGTTTTTTTTAGTACAGTGTGTAACAGAAATGTGTGGTCATATTAAGGGTGCAGAGAGCAATGGTAGCCCAGTGGTCGCAGGTTTGAACCCAGCCAGGTGCTTGTAAATTATTTCATCACCACTGCTCTAAAAACGTTGAAAGAAAACATCGTGAAGAAACCAGAATAGAGCCAAAAGTTGAAAGACATGTGACATCCGCCAACCTTCGTTGGGTCCGCGTACGGATTACGGCCCACTACTTCTCACAGAGAGGAGGCCTGTGTCCCGACACTGGAAACGTTATAGGCTGATTAAATATTTATGTATGTGTACAATCGAAATAAATTATTTTCTCCATGGGACTAAAATCGAAATTGTATCACGCCCTTAAATATAACCACGCATTACTCATACACGCTGAACATATGATAAGAATAAAGGTGTGATTTTTGAAACACGGCATGGTTTCTAATTCCCTAGTTCAACATAACGACGATTGTCAAAGAAGATCGGTGAAGGTGAACGTGGCATATGTTGCCATCAACATAATAGCAACAATTGATTGAAAAGATTGACCTTACAATATTTCTTGTTCTCCGTAAACATCCAACACAGAGAAGAGGCCAACGTATTTTAACCCCTTTCAAGAAATAAAAGAAGAAACAAAAAGTGGTTACAAAGTCAAAAAGTTTTCAGTTCGCGAAATTCCTTCAATAGTTGAACGAAGCATATTTCCTTGGAGTTGTTTTAAAGATGGCATACATAATCTAGCGCGGGATGCGTTTCCTCAAAGACACAGTATCAGCATAAGCTGTGAAACGGTCCTCTTTGACGCAGCCTCACGAGACGACTAAAGGGTGTCACATTTTGCATTCTCTCGTAGCTATAGGGAGTGCGATTGTTACTATTGAAAATATGAAATCCTGATGTACCCTGTTATGCTTTTCGTTGGTAAAATATAAAAGTGGGTAGATGTGTAGAGGCTATGTGGACAAGAAGTAAATGTATAATTTGAGATATTCATTATTTCGCTAGTTACCTACCAACTTTTCTGTACGTAACTATTGTTTTTCTACGGATGGAGTACAGGCCTCCTATCTTGAAGGAATCTTAAAGAGATCAAATTTGTATGAAATGGCGTAGTAAATTAGTGTGTCAATTTGAGAAATAATTACTTTTTCTGACTGGACCTACCTCTAGAAGATACTTATATCATATATTTAAGTAATAATAACATTAAAAATAAAGATAGAACAGGTTTCTTTTTTCATTCGACAGAGTTTTTCCTGTAAGAAAAGCCTTTTCACTTATAAAAATCAGTCTCCATCGCAATTGAAAACTCAACTGATTCCATATTTTGTTTAACTGATGCTTCACGTGTCGATATACTAAATCGGAGAAGCGTGAGAGGGCTTGAAATAACAAACGAAATCGCTGCCTTGTATTGGGCACGATACAACATTTGGAAGGCAAAAGGAAAATATGAAAAGGCGGAATATTGCCAGACGAAATTACGATCGCTTTAGATTCGGTACGGCCCATTGAGGGGTGAATTGTTACCTTCGTACATTGCCATAAAGAATCTATTTGTTTTTCCTTAGTCAAGTGATATCGATTGTCTACCATATGAATGTGCTAATGCGATACAAGCGAACCCATTCATGGGCCTTTGTTGAAGTGACATCTTTGAAATTATATTTTATGCCATACATAATTTTTGCCACTTTACGACTTAGAATATAGATATGTAGTCGCTCCGTATAAAATACTGGGATTCAGCTGCATCCGGTTAGACTGGAAGCCAACCCTAACATAATTGGGAAAAGGCTAGGCAGATGATGATACGACTTGGAATAGAAGGGCTCATGGCTAAATAATAATAGCCGCACGGGTCGATCGAAGGTACGCTACACTTGCCCAAATTGGTCCGTGAATAATTGACCATCCATTATACAGGATAATTTTTTGTCCAGTGCGCAAACTGTAACCATGAATTTATCATATCATTCTACAGCCGCAGCACAGAAATTTTTCCAAACATTTTACAAAAAAAAAATCAGCTGTTTCATAGAAAATTGCAACACCTACGCAGTCAAAATGTATGGAACAGCTGATTTATCGAAATTCGAGATTTGACAAAAAAATTCTGCGCCCCCAGCGCAGAAATGTTTCGTCAAATCTCGAATTTCTGCGCTGGGGTTCTAGAATGATATGCTGAATTAATAGTTACAGTTTGCGCATTAGATAAAAGTTCTCCTGGATAGCGGGACCCCTCGGAAAGCACGTTTAACCGTTGGTGTCATTTGTAGACCTTTACCAGTCGTTACGGGTAGTCAAAAGCCCGAAAGTTAGGCAGCTGATTGTCACCAAGGGGTACATATTACCCAGTAACTGGGTTGTCCAAAATAAAAAATCAAAATCAAAAGGCATTTATTAAAATTAGGCTGAGAATCGGCACTTTTCGAATGTCAAAATTACATAAGACAGTCCCCCAAAACGCCTGCCCTTCACCACTTCCTAGTGCTTTAGCTGGGAAGAAGAAGTGGCGCAACAAACTCCCCAGCAGCACAGCTGTCTGTTTAGTTAGATAGACTTGATTCTGTACATAGGTAGGCAAAGTAATCAACGTTACGAGACACAGAACTTAAATAATTTGTCATATGTCAGCTAACCATGCCAATATACCAACAAATAAAATCAAAACTTAACTCAAGCACAAGAAATAAAAGAAGTAAACAAAGCATACTACCAAAATAAAAGCCTCCTGATAGAAATGGCGTGATAGCTTACATATGCAATGCTGGATTATGTTCACAAATGATAACCTAGGACCAGGACAGATAGTAGCTCCATGTAAATTACTGGCACTCAGCTGCAACCGGTTATACTGGAAGCCGACCCCAACATTGTTGGGAAAAAGCTAGGCAGATGATAATGAGTTTAAGACTTGGAATATGAAGTTTATTTGATTAACGTGCCTTAGGTGCCGGAGCAAAAATCCCATAACTACTTAACTTAATTTTCCCTGACTGCATTTGCATCCACATTACATGTCGGTATATACTAGAGTAGACCACCAGTACGCGACCAACTAAAAGCCTAGTTAGCGGCGCGGCATCGCCTAGAGAATTGAATATTAGCATTAACAAGACAAATGTGCCGTTGGAGTTTGATAGTTTCTAATTAGGAGCCGGCCGGACCTGTCTCGTCACAACCTACAGTAAGCCGCTTTTGCAACACCTCAAGTATCATGAATATGGGTAGTAAAAGCTAAAGAAAGTAACTTCAACTGTGTGAGGGAGATAAGTTATAGATACAAATGATGTATGCTGCACTTCACTGTTGCTGCTGAAGACATTGACACTGAGGAGATTTTTAGTTTATTTTTTAATATTTTGGTTTGTTGTTTATGTACACTAACTTTTGCCAGCTACTTTATCCGCGCCCGCGTTAACGAACTTATACCTTAACAAATTATCCCCTACAAAGAGATGTCAGCAGCAACAGAAGGGGCCCGCAAGGGCCGATGCCTGCCAGGGGTGCGGGTTGTTCGAAAGAGATACCGCGGCCCCTGGCATATAGGCAACTGAGGGATCACGGGTGGGTTTTAGTCAGTAAAAGTCTGACACGCCCTCCCGCTCCACCCAGAGCGGGAGAAGTTATTTGATGATTTCCCACCCAAAAAAAAAAAACCTTCCTCATGAATCACTCTATCTTGTCCATTGGTGAAAATCGTATGAAAATCCATTCAGTCGTGACGCGACGGGTGAGTTTGTTTTATAATATGTAGAGATTACGAGCAATATTGTCTCATAAATCATAACTGGTTGGCTTCTAACATCCTTGTCAGGGAGCAGAGTGTATCTGTGATTATTCTGCCGTTCGCTAGCCTCACACGATAAATAACAACCATTAACACGTTTCTTATAGTGACATTAGCCTTTATTGGATCCACGGGACTAACTCAATCTCACTGAGCCCAAATAAAGTAAGCCCCTTATTATTTTTATAAAAGGTAATTAGGGAAAGGTAGATAGAAATGATGACTAATGTAGGCTGCTAACTTTTCATTAACACTTTTAATGATAAATGTTTCCACATAAATTAGTTATTTTCGTAAATGTCAAAGGTTTCATTTCAGTTGTTTATAAAATAGTGAAAGCCATAAAACACAGCAATGCGCCCACTGCACTGTATTCGTATCGTCTCGTATGCAAATGAACGTCGTCTGTAAACGTTGCCCTTTGTTTCTCTCGCTCTGTATCTGTTAACTTTTATCGCGCAACTTTTCCTCAGACCAGATTAGTTTTGCTCTAACAGTATCGTAAATTGAGCGGCCATTAAGCTCAAGTTTAGTGAGCGTAATGATCCGATCTATCTTACAACTTTAACAGATGCGATTTAAAAGCGGATCGTAATACACGCGGATACTAAATAACCCTTTAATTAATATATTGTTGAGAGTAACAGCAGCTTGCCGCATCGATCCCGGCGTTAGCCCGACATAGTTCGGCCCGAGTTAAAATGGCACGCGAGTTGCCGCTCGAGTGGCGGTTACCTCCTGACGTCTCTATTCGTTACTGAAGTAACCAGGCCCGCACAACTTTGTTCACACAACAGCTCCTACTTTCCCTATAAAGTATAGTTGTGACAGCGAGTAATGTCTCCTTATATTGTTCTGGGGCTAAGAGGTTTGCCTCCTAGTTGTGATGAGAATTGTTAACTTTTACATCGTCTCGTATCTGCCTAATTTATCGCAGTCACACGTTGAATTTTTAATACACACTTCTCAACTACACCGGCAAGTGCAGACGTAATAAATTATGACTGGAATTTATATTGCTCGTTGGAATCGAAGAAAACATCGTTACGGCTTATTAATGACTGCGGAACGTCTTAATATCCGAGTTGGGCAAAGAGTTTGGGCGATAATCGATATTTCCGAATATCGATTATGAAGTTAGTGCGAAAATCATCCGGCGCGGGTGGGCGCTTGACAAATGTCCGTTATAAGCGCAGAACAAATTGGTGCAATTAATTACGAGTGGAGCTTGGCAGCGCTGAGCCGACAAATATTATCAAGATCGTTAATTTCGACATCTTAGGTTGGGCGGAATGATATTAAGCATTAGACGAATGTGCGGCGCACACGGTGCGACTCGCGATGATGAGATCGACAGCAGCGCGGTGCTTAGCGCGCATCGCCTAGTGTACTTGCTTGTTAGCGTGCCGCCGCCGTCTGTCTACACGCCCGACACGCTACTCGCGGGCATTAGCGGTAACGTACATAATAGCTTAGGTACCTAGCTTTCAAAGCTTACCTTATTTCCCAGAAAATTATTTTGTCTCAAATTTTACTTCAAAATTTTGCTTGGTTTAAAATTTCCTCTGAACAAGCTCCATTTATTATATAGGTGCATCAGGTAGTCTTAAGCTAATACTCTTGTGAGAAATTGCTATTACGTACGCCCTGTTTTAAGAAATTTTCCACGTAGTAGTATTTATTTTTTATTCATTTCCTTCCCCTTCTTTTAATCAAGGCAAAATAAGTTAATTAACACTCTCTGAGCACGAAGGTGAAAAATTGTTCTGTTAAGAGCTTTAAACGAATTAGGGAGATTAACATAAACGGTATTATTAACGCCCTGAACTATACAATATTATTTTGGTTGATGTATTGACTTCTTGTTGGCAGCATTTGTAGCAAGCTGTTACGCAAATCCATGTATGTTTTTGTTAACGATTCAATTCCGCCGAGTTGCTTGCGCCCATAAAACATGAATATAAAATTGTGCGAGTAACGCATGACTCTTAATGAAAAGTATATTATCTCACATAAAAACATTTTACGCTCGTTTTCAACGCTGGTTATTAAATTAAATCATAATTTACACACGTCGAGTTAAATCAGACTGTAAGCTCGTGAAATCGCAATAAAAATTATTAGACTCGTTACAGCCTTTCCACGCTAGACCCTTTTATTTTTTTCATATTAGATTCATTCTCAGGAACAATGACGTCATAAATGCCGAAGCGATTTTTCATTCGCATCGTAAATGTTCTTTTCTCTCGTTTCTCCCTATTTTATTCGGCCACAGAAACAAGGTGCTCTCGACACGAGTTTTATTATATAAGCTTACCCTACTCCTACAATGATGGTGCATAGTGGATATAATATTTTATTTGACATCCGTCGATGTCGCCAAATCTTGATGGAATTGCATCGATCTTATTGTTATAGAGTTCGGAAATATCCGTGGTCTCTAGTATCACGATTCAATGAATCTCACGAATGTTTTATTTTAACTCTTATCTTTTACTATAATATAATCGAACATCCTCAAACTGTAAGGTAACCATTACTTAGTAGAATTCGCACTCCTGCGCCACAAGATACAAGCAACGCTTAGTTTTTGGGTCACCGAACAAACAGTTATACTATTATGTATTCTTACTCTATGACGAATAAACGTTATAATTATTTTATTAATAAAATTTACTTTCTCAGGTTCCTAGAACCTAGCTTTTTTTAAATCTCAGGGGTCCAAACCAAGGTGGGATTTTAAGTTTGTGTAGATTAGGTGCTTTGTATTGTATTGAAATGATTGTTGGAATCTAATTGTAGGAATTTCCGAATTATTATTATTATTAATGACACTATCTCCAAAATAATGTACCTAGGTAGTTCATTGAATTCTCAGTATACAGGATAAGTTTTTAACCAGTGCAATGTTAACCTGTTTCATAGAAAAGTGCAACACCTACGCTGTCAAAATGTATGGAACACCTGATTTTTTTTTTGTATAACCGACGAAAAATTTCTTCGTTGGGGGGTCTAGAATGATATGCTGAATTCATGGTTACAGTTTGCGCACTGGTTAAAAATTTACCCTGTATGTACGAGTGTACTACATATCGATTAATGACCTCTGAAGAGTGTTAGTGGCTCATAAATATTTCATATGACACGATAGTGCTGTCGGATATGTTTATGATGTTCATAAAAATCGCGCGGTGCCAGTTTAGGAATAAATGGTATTTGTTATTCTGGCTATCGTTTAACATACTACACAGAGTTTTATTGCAGACAGGGTTATTTTAACATGTGTATTTTCAGGTATAAAATATCCCTGATACTAGCATAATAATCAGTTTATAATTTTCCCAGTGCTGGGACACAAGCCTTCTCTTTTCGAGAGGGAACTGGACTGTTATCTACCACGTGGGTCCAGTGTGGGCTGGTACTCGGTAGATTTGACGTAAAGTTGGAAGGTCTCCCACAAGGTGGAGCGATGACCTTGTGGGGGCCGCAGGAGTTCGCTGGATGCGGGAAGCACAGAACCGGTCGAAGTGGCGGAGCTTGGGGGAGACCTATGTCCAGCAGTGGACGTCTTTCGGCTGAAATGATGATGATCACGATATTTCACATGTTTATTTTTATTGTTTACTCTAGGACATGCCGGTTTCCTCGCGGTTCTTGGAGTAGCGTTTTGACAGGACGGAAGGTTAATTTATTTATAGACATTAGTGCAAGTAGACATAAGAGTAATTTAGCGCTCAACTGCAATGCAGGAGACCTGTGTTGATAGTGTGGTTATACATAACATTATCAACAAATAATGTTCCCACTTCTGGGACACACGCCTCCTCTCTTCAAGATGAAATGGGCTGTAATCTACCACGTGGGCCCAATGCGGGTTGACAGATGCCACATGTCTTGGAATTACTGGTTCTATGACAAGCTGGTTTCCTCACGATGTCCTTCACCGTTTTGAGAGCAGTGGTGATGAAATAATTTACACAAAGTAAAGCGCGTGCCTGGGTTCGAACCCATGACCAGTCGGAGCCGTTACTAATGGGCCACCACTGCTCCCAGATCCTTGATACTAATTCGTATTTGAATGTGCCATGATTTATCAATGTAGGCCACTTATAGCACACAATGGTTTTAAGAAATCTGAACAATATGTTCTGAAATCTATTATAACTAATAACGACAATAAAATAAGGTAGGTACTTATGTAATAGCCCATCTTTTTAACCTATTCAAACACCCGGCGATCTATTTCCACAAATCGACCCTTACCTAGACTAAATTTGCTGAAGACGTCGGACTACAAGCATTCAATACCTACTAGAACCAGATATTCTATTTATCCCTATTTTGCTGAAGCTTTTTCAGTGAATTCATTTCCAGATGTTATTTGTCCAAGTATCAAAAGTAATATTTATCTTATGCCTATAGATTCCATAAATAACAACTATATCTTTGTGTCCCGTCGTTCCCAAACGTTTTCAGCACATTTTAATATCACTAATACATTATCCGTATTGATTTCCCACAATGGACTTCGATACTCCTCTTTGACCACGTAAACATATCATTTTGCGTCCTTACTATCTGTAAGAAGGGCCCCAAGCTCGTTCGTCTGTTATAAGTAAACCTTTCATGTATATTTTATTCCCTATATTTTGATATGTGGGCCCCTCGCATCACGCTCATTCAAATGACATATTGGAGGAACGTCTGAGTATGTTTCTCATCGGGAAAAGATCACAGTTTTCTTTCGAGAGTAAAACCAAATACCATCTTGTGAAGAACCAATCTAGGGAATTGATTTTGCGTCGTAGGTCCCATTCGTACATAGCTACGCACGTATTATGTGGACCGATTACATTTTTTATTAATACTTTCATTTCAGGATATTACATACCTAGTAAATAAAATATATCTGCTTTTGTATACTGTTGTAACTAAATAAAATAAAATCAAGATTTTTTGTGTCAAAAAAGTTCAAACGAATATGTTTGGGTACAGACTTTAAATCCAAAGGTATTATAATAAAAAAAGTCCTTGTAAAAAATAAGCGTCCATCATTTAAACAAAATGGTCGCAGCTTTTATGTTTCTGACGGATACGTTCTACCTGGTACTGATGAGCCTCTAGACAAATAACGTTAGACCCGTGTTTATACCCAATGTCACCATTGTCTTCATCATGAAGGCATCATTCAACATCATTCTCCATTAAGTTGAGAAATTGCGAAGGAAACGATAACTGCCTTCTTTCCCAACACAATCCGCCTTCCTTCCTCAAAATTTTCATCCGTGCTGTTTTTTCGTTGTTGTGAAAAATGTTATTTAATTTCGGGCAATTATTACACGCGCTCTACGAAATTACTCCAAGGAATAGGACTCGCGAATGTTGGTTTTATTTGAGAGAGAACGTTCCTTTTCTACAATGAAAGCTTTCTGCTGAAAAATGAGAACCGCTGTTACCTTTATCTGTTTTTCATAATATTAAGTAAAATGCAAATAAAGGGTCACAGTTATCACAAATGCGAAACTAAGAGCTAAAAGGTTTTCTTTTATTGGAGCGTAGTTCAAACAAAATCTGCATACTTTGTTTCAGAATTTATATTACCTTAAAATATTGTGAAGCTTCACGAATATTCTGCTCTGATAAAAAATAAAAAGCCCGTCCCAACAATTCGAAGGGATTACGTAGGTTTGATGTGGATGTGCCTAATAACAGATTACTTTCCTAATTTGCATTTTCATAATCGAATGTAAGTTTACATAGGTGGGTACATGTATCACCGTCTGTCATTTTTCGCGTTAGGAACAATTGATGTGTTCGGCTTTATTAAGTGTGTCGTGTGAGTGATATTCAGGCGTCGTCGCCAGGTGTGAGCTTAGCGATACAAAATCCGCGGTGTTGCGTCATTTGTACGTTTTCTTTATTACGTAGCGTGATTTATACCTTAGCCCGGTGCGTTTAACTGCTGAGGTCTGTCATTTCGCCGTCTTAAATTGAGATTGATCCCGGGGAAGGGCGGGTTGACGTGTGCGTTGGCGTGTCCCGAAATTGTGTTTTTGTTTTATTTTGTTACGTTTTTCCTTTTGTGCCGGGGGAGATGACGTCTCCGCGCATGCAAAGTCACCTGTCAATATTTTGGCAGCGACGCGGCCTTATTTCGCGTCGTTTAAAGGCTCGGTTCACATTGTGGTAAAGCTCGATATTGATACGTCCTCGTTTCGAAAAACGTCGATAGAGTGCCAATTAGAGCATTCCACAGTTTTATTAAAAGTTTTGTGGAATTTCACCAGAACAAACTATACAATTAGGTGCTACTATCCGAAAATATTATTCAATCATTTTGTAACTGACGAATTGAAAATTTTCCGGTTTACAATTTGTCCAATTGCTGCTTTTCGTTGCCCGTGCGTTTATTTTAAATTAGCTATATTCTGATTTATAATTTGGACTACCTATTTTAAACGAGAGCATACATCTGTAAACTCGGCTGATTTCCAGTAGGAGCATTCGTTATTGTACAAACATTGATTACAAATTACCTTACTACGGATTTGATTTATGTTTCGAACTACTTTATTTTCGCTAAGTTAGAGATGACATTTGTCTATTGCGCAGTGTAGTTATTTTCAATGCTCATTAACGCACCAGGAGCCGGGTCGAGTGCCCGTGGGACGATTACGGAATTTAAGACACAGTTTCATCTGAAATCCTTTTGTACGAAAGACTTTCATACACCAAAAATACTTTAGTTAGTTTTCACTCCATAAAGTAGTTTGCAATTCTAGCTCTCAATTAGTTGAATGTTCTACATAGACAGTGTTCTTCAAAATATTTCTCTTTTGTCCACAGAGAGGCTCTGACGAGCTTCTTTCGCAGAGTGGCGTCACCGTCATGGCGCCCGCCGCTCCGCACCACGCCGACAATAACAACCAAGACTCTGCTGCGAAAAAGGTAAATAAAACATAATATGTTAACAGTAAGATTACAGTAAAATATCGTCATGGCCATGTGGTTAAGGCGTCGCTTCTCAGGATATGGGTACAAATCCGGGCAAGTACTAGTGTGACTTTTTCAATTCATCTTTACTTTGTACATTTACCTTAGACATTGTTGATACGAGTATCGATGAAGAAAAAACATCGTGAGGAAACCTAGATTCGTAGTTCACTATAACCAACCCGTCTTGAGCAAGCGTGGTGATCAGTGCTCGTGTCTTCTCTGTAAGAGAAGTGGCCTATCACGGCAGTAGGACAAGGCTGCTATTATTATTACTTATAAAATGCCTGTTAATATGCAGGTAGACTAACCTTACAAAACGAGGTCTCACTTTGGTTCAAGCTGAAACCTTCGAGCCAATTTTTGTATTTTGAACCTTATTGCGAGTGAGATTATCGTTCAAAATGAACCAATTAGACTTAGTTTCAAATCAGTTTTTGTATTTAGAACTTTAATTTCGCCTGAAGAAAGCTCAAGATTAAAAGATGTCTCCATGGTCCCAGGCGCCATTCCTTACTTATGTAAAAAAACCACGACAACCGTCGCTAGCGAAGTGAAGTACTGCGGCATTGAGCAAATTTTAAGTTTTTTTGTAGGTATTAAGATATCGATTCTGACAAATTATATACATCATGAAAGTAAAATTCACCCACGCTCAATACAAAGACGAAATTAAGTAGCTACAGCCCATTCCTTTACTTACCTTTTTAACGGCACTTCTTTTGCTGAAATGTGTAATTAACTGAAAAACGATTAATCGCGATAAAACGGCGGAATCGCGAAACCGTAATAAGTATTAAAATAAAAGGTCCCTCGTAAAAAGCCAACGTGCCATAAAGAGCTACCCTGAGGGTTTGGGGGCCAAATTTTTATTAATCTCTACCCCTGAGTTGCCGATACCGGGATGAATTTTTACATATAGAAATTAAATCGATAAGGTGAACCGGTTATCCCTTATAAGTGGTCAGTGTGTACAGGCCTTAAAATTAAATAAAAATAATTTCTGCCTAATTTTGCATGGATATTTTTCTTTACATTTTTAATTAATATTTAAACAAGACGAAAATTTGCTGAAATAGAAACGTAACGTTATTCAGAATAAATTATTAATTGAATACGAATGCGTATAAAATAAGGTCCTTTGTTTAATATTCATAAAACAATTTGAAGTACATGAAAAGAACTTCCATTATCCTATTTCTTTGAACATTTCCTCGTTTCACCCCTTCGTTTGATAATTTATTGCGTTTGCAACGAGATGTGATATTCTATCAGCTTGTTATTACATATATTTGTTATTTTTAACATTTTATATTCTGCATCCATTTGAAATAACTCGCATATGCGGAGTAAAATTCGTACCCATACCATATTTTAGTTACGTAAAAGTATGTATTAACATTTCTACTCGATGGCTATTTTTAAGTCTACATTATTTGAGGGTTTTGGCGCTGATAGCCCAAATACAGGCTTTCGTATAATTCGGCTACAGATGTCTAATTCATTAGCAAACAGAAAATAAAACCTTTAAGATATGTGTATAATTTTAAACAACTATTGAAATAAACTTCTGATTATATTGTTATGTTCCAGTATAGATAATGTTCACACAAATTAAATACCTACCATACTATTTATTTGTTAAATGTAAAGCAAACTTGTAGTTTCAAATAAATGAGTAGTAAAATATTTTAATAAACAGGTAATGAGCTGTGAAACACTTTAATAAACAAAAACTTTATAGGTTATTTAGTGCCAATATTTCAATGTAACATAAACCGACACCGTTAACCGAAAGGTTAAAAGCGTCAACATTGTATACAGTGTGTAGACAGCACTAATCAACGAGATGCTAGAGAGGTTAAAAAAAAAAATCTCATCACAAAACGCACACGTGGCAAAAGGTAGAAAACAATCAGCATAGAAGAAAACTGTTATAAAAATAAACAAGGTCGCAGTTTTGGGTCTTTCCTACTGCACAGTTGTTTCATCGCGTATTTACATAAATACGGGGAGAGTTTTGCATGCACACTTTGTTGGGTACTGTTCAAACAGTTCTTTGTTTGTCGAGACCAGTGCTGGCCGTGTGTTCCGACCACCAAATGGATTGCATCATCTATTAAAACGGAATAACGTGGTACATGCCTAGGTCAGATTGTGTTATATTTTGCCAAGGGGCTTGTGGCCAAGTCATAACAGCCGCACGGGTCAAGCGATCGGGTTAATTGGACGGTTTTATTTAGCTTGCCCTGTTTGTTGTTGTTTTTTGTTTGAGTCAAATTTAGTGCTTGAAATTTTACCCCCTCCCTGTTGGCAGATTGATCTGATATTTGGTATACACCTTTAGTTTTGGTAACAATACAATTTAATAACAAAACAACTAAATAGAATTAGTAATATTAAGTAACGAAATAAAAACGAAAAACTTGAAAATAAAATAAGTTAATAAATATTTTTTAAGTTAAACGGCTTTAAGTAAAACTAAAAATAATTCGGTAAAATGAAATCGTGGGGCGCGTGAAACATATTTACTCAGGTTATGCCCCACGATTTTATTTGACTGAATTATTTTTGAGCTTTAGTTAAAACCGTTTAACTTATTTTAGTTTAATCATTTAATTCAGGCAACAAAGACCCATAACATGAATACCTTATAGACTAACATACATCATTATTTAAAAAAAACCACCACATAACACTACACTTGGGAGCTTGATTTCAGTCGTGCTTCCCTGTAATGTCTGTACACAACTCCTGCCGGCCAGAAATCTGAGCTAAAGAAGACAGCATTCTGCATCGCAGGAACCTGGAGGGTTTAGGACTTAAAATGTATAGTCCTGGTTGACTCCAACCGCGACAGCTTCATCAATTTCCGTTCCTCGGCACTGATTTGACCTTGGCTCCTCCTGATGATGTATTCGAGGAGCTTATCTCCCGACGTCTGTAGGTCCAACCGGGAAATGTACAGGACCATGGTGGCCACAGCATTGCGGACATCCTCACATGCAGGAGCAGTACCGCGTTTGTTGCGGTTGCGGTTGCACTGTACTGGTTTTAGCAGCAGGCGCCTTCCGCTTCTGTGTCTCAACAACAGATGCCGCACCAGCAAGGGTCGGCTGAGAGCTTTGGCGAAGGCGTGAAGCCTTTTTCACGTAAGTTTCCTTACGCGGCTGTGCCTTTACCGTTGTATTTTGAGCCTGTGACGTAATTGTGTCACTAGCTGCTCGCACATTGCGGCCATTGTTTCGCGTTTGCGATGCGCCGTCCGTCACAGTTCCAGTTTCGCTGACAAGTAAAAAATGAGCCACAGCGCCACGACGCACGTTCACATTCCGCGAAGGTAACGGTGTTGCTGACGCAGTGTTAGTACTACGTAACACCGATACTTCTTGCCTTAGTTCGGCAATGGTCCGTTCTGAACCCTCGAGCTTCTTGTTAATGAGTTCGACTTCAGTTCTGAATGACGTTATATCCTTTAGAAGTCTTGTGACGCCCACGTGGTCAAACATCACAGGCGGCAGCTTGCAGAGGTCCCTCGCCTCGTATGTTCGTTAATTATCCGGATGCGTTTCTTTCTCTGGTAGACTTATGTAACATAACCGTGCGATGTTTAAAATAAGTTGCAAATTAACAGGATTTATGTCTGCAGAAAACAAAATCCAATTACTGATCATCATCATCTACCTAGTTTTTGTCCAACTACGTTGGGGTCGGCTTCCAATCTAGCCGGATGCAGCTGAATACCAGTATTATGTATGGAGCGGCTGCTTATCTGCTCTCCACAACCCAGTTACTGGTTAGCACGATACCCCCCCTTACTGAACATGTCAAAGTTAATATCTTCAGAATGGAAATATGACGTATTAACCCAGACAATTTAGGAGATAATGTAGGAAGTGTAGCACGTAACCTACCTTTACCTAGTAAGCGATGGACCTGTCACTACGTATGCACGGCTAAAAGTTTTAAACTCAATATATTACCGCTCCTCGATATTTCTTGGAGCATCATACTTCGTAATAAAGCGTGAGCGAGACCAGCATTGTTACCTAAACATCCTACTTTCACTACATAGTATAAAACAAAGTCGCTTTCTCTGTCCCTATATCCCTATGTATGCTTAAATCTTTAAAACTCCGCAACGGATTTTGATGCGGGTTTATTTAATAGATAGAGTGATTCAAGAGGAAGGTTTATACGAGGGTCATTCAATAAATACTTGGCCTACAAAAAGTAAACGAAAATTTTGGAAAAGTGGGAATTTATTTTTCAACATAGTCTCCTTTTAGTTCGATACACTTAGCCCAGCGATGCTCCAACTTTTTTAATCCGTCCGAAAAATAGTTTTTGTCAAACTCTGCAAAATAGGCCTCCGTGGCGGCGATGACCTCCTCATTCGATCCATATCTATTCCCGGCGAGTGATTTTTTCAGATTAGGAAACAGAAAGAAGTCACAAGGGGCCAAATCTGGAGAATACGGTGGATGGGGCAGCAATTTGTAGCGTAATTCGACCAATTTGGCCATGGCAACGGCAGACGTGTGAACCGGTGCGTTGTCGTGGTGAAACAGCACTTTTTTCTTCGCCAGATGGGGTCGTTTTTTCTTTAATTCGGCGTCGAATCGGCCCAATAAATCGGCATAGTAAAGCCCTGTAATTGTTTTACCCTTCTCGAGGTAATCGATGTAGATCACACCTTGTGAATCCCAGAAAACGGTGGCCATAACTTTTCCGGCCGATTTTACAGTTTTCGCCTTCTTTGGAGCACGTTCCCGGTCTGGATCCATTGTTTTGATTGCTCCTTGGTCTCTGGTGTGTACCAGTGGATCCAAGTTTCATCGACGGTCACAAAACGACGCAAAAACTCCGCTGGATTCCGCTTAAACAGCGCCAAACACGTCTCCGATGTGGTCTCACGGTTGCGCTTGTTTTCTGGTGTGAGTAAACGCGGCACCCATCGCGCCGACAGCTTTCTCATGCCGAGTTCCTCGTGAAGAATATGATGCACTGTTCCTTCTGAAATGCCTACAGTCTCAGCTAGCTCCCGAACCTTCAATCGGCGATCTGCCAATACGAGATCATGGATTTTTTAATGTTTTCCTCCGTAGCAGCTGTTTTCGGTGCACCTGGACGTGGTTCATCAAAAACCGACGTACGGCCACGTGCAAACTCGTTGAACCAATTCTTGACGGTGGCCATCGATGGAGAAGAGTCACCGTACACAGCATCCAAGCGCTCTTTGATTTCGATGCGCGTTTTCCCTTCCAAAAATAGGAATCGAATCACCGAACGATATTGCTCTTTTTCCATTTTTGTAAAACCGATCGACACGTTCGCTTCCATAAGTTGTCAAATTAAAACAAATGAAGGGATTGGAATGAAAATTTGAAAAAAGAATTAAAAAAGAATGTGCTACACTGTGGTAAAACTCTTTTGAAACTACAGCGCCCTCTGGCGATGAGGCTAGGTACTTATTGAATGCACCTCGTATGTATAATACACCGACCTCCACGCGGGCGAAGCCGCTGGCAAAAGCTAGTAATATTATAAATGTGAAAGTTTGTATGTTTAGATGTTTGGATGTTTGTTACTCAATAACGCAAAAACGGCTGAATGGATTAGCATGAAATTTGGCACATTGATAGTTTGTAACCTGGAATAACACATAGGATACTTTTTATCCTGACAGTACGTTCCCGTGGGGATAGTTTTCGACCTCCACGCGGGCGAAGCCGCTGGTAAAAGCTAGTAGGTAATACCGTAATAGTGTGTTCTCATTCCCAGACCTTATATTTAACATTGCCGTAGGTATCATTTACGCAAATTAAATAGAAGCGAACCGAGTCGTTGAAAAGAAACCATTTTCTTATTCTTCCCTCAGGCAGTTTATTTCCCCCGCTGTCACCGGTCATTATGTCACTGGGAAAATAAAATATCATACTGGCTGTTGCGTACAAGAGAAATGTTTTTTTTTATTTCAATAGGAATTATATGTAAAACCTTTTTAATGATTCTTGTAGGTAGCTATTTCAGATGTGTAGTCGCTTTGGAGAACTTGAAATAATTTTTATTTTCTTCGCGATATCGCATGTTAAAATAAATTCTAGCTACTACTTTACCTGTAGTATTTTATTAACTTAGTATCATTTGAAGGAACGTGGGAATAACATTATTCTAAATTGAGTAGTTTATTCCAATAAATATTTTCTAACTTTGACAAGAACGAAGACTTTTGTAAGCTGAGTAGATATTTAAATGCCCTTTAAACTTGTTCGATTAAAAGATCATTAAGCCATTACAAAACTAATCCTTGTAACAATACATCGAAGATCCATTAGTTCGTAATCATCTTATCCCAAACAAGATTCATTAAATGATTCCCCATCTCAGGCAAAACAAGGTAGCCATTTTAGTTTCGCGGCGTTTTGCCGTCCATTTACTCTCACTTGTTAGGGGCGCCCTGAAAAAACCTCGCCGCAGTAATCTTAATTACATTGTGATCTCGTTACTGCTCGGCCTTAATTCATAATTAAATAGGGACGTGTCCCAACGTTGCTTATTTATTTGCTATTTTATGGTTTAGCGATTGCCCCGCTTTTTTCTACAATGAAAATTAAGGCAGTGCCTTTCTGCGACACCCCTTCTCTTTTGTTGCTCTGAATATTCATTTGGTGCCTATCGGCGGAATGGCGACTCGTTTTTAAAAGTATTTTTTTTTATATTCTCCCTTTGTGTTGTACTGCAAACACTTCATGCTGTGAAAATATTGAAGGAAAACTCAGAGCTTCTGTTTTTATATAGAATGTTTTATGAGCTGTATTTAGGCCGTTACAGGAAAAATAAATACAGGTAATTTTTCAATGTTTTTGAAATACCATCTCGAATTGAATGGAAAATGCAGACAGTTTTAATTAATTTGAAATGTTGGCTTCAACTTTGATGTCATATATACAAGTTTATTTTGTAGAGTCTTCTCGTTGAAATAATACCAATGTCAGAGAGGGCACGTCTGTAGAAAACACACTAATCAACCCTCGTCCTCTTTGACCGGGTCATTAATGTCCAAATCAAGTAATTAATTATGTTCCCCGTTTTTTTTTTCTTATTTTCTTGACGTTTCCTGTAAAAACGCAAAGGGTCTGCCTTGTGAAGATCAATCAAATCAGAAGATGTCCGGGGACTGCGTTTACCACTACTTAAGCATTTACGAGCTTGTCTTACGGAGTTACGACTTCGCTTGCACAGGTTGACTGCTGATCTTATTTGGAGAAGAATTTACGATCTATTCTGTCCCTTTTTTCTTATTCATTCGAGTACCTAATTGTTATTTTCTTTTAAAACTGCCCCACTCGGCGGAACGGTAAATTAGCTGGCTAAATTATAAATAGCTTTCTGTTTTATATTCGAATGACGCTCTGAAGGCGAGAATAACTTATTTAGTAAAGTACCCTAAACTGCCTTTGGAGTTGTAAGACATTTGCGTATTGTGAGTGCTAAGCGCGTACGCAAATAACGCGACCGCGTTTATTGACTTCGTTAGTACATACTTAGTTTAGTTGCTAATGTAACAATTAACATCGATATTGCTTACTAATGAAACCGCGTTAACAAAGCTCATTTTGTTTAAAGTATCTAATGGTCGATTCCTATAATTTTCGGACAGTTGTTGGTTAAAATTCAGACTCTAATTAATGTATCTATACCAATAATGCACCAAAGATGTTTAATTTATATACCTAATACCTTGGCATAGACCTCCCCCTATTTGAAAGCAGCTATCACAGATAAAATTAGTTTACGAAACTATTTATTTTCCCAGTTTGGAAATAAGAAATGCTACCGTTGGTAAGGTACCGAGCATAAGTTGTCTGTCTGTCTTAAAATAAACTTAATATATTAATGAAGTAGTTCTTATAATCGAATAAAATATAATTCTACCACTCGCCTTCATTGATTTCGTTCCCAGAAAATTCAGTAATCAATCAAATGATCTCATAAAGATATTCATTGCCGGGCACTTACTATTTTACTGCTAGTTTTAGGGCTACTAAAACCATTTGGCTATCTTATTTTACGATTTCCTACTACGAACGCGGCCTGAGCGTCTGTTCAAACAAAAACTTATGGTACGTGTGATTTAAGACATAGTTACAGATGGAGGGGAAAGTTTACTGTACACCTTTATAGTTTGTTATCGTTGTTACATACATTACATAACATTCAATGTAGACGATGTACATTTTATCAATCGCGTGTTTATTTTATTGATTTATGTTCTGTTAGTTTTGCGTGATTTTTTTTGTGTTTATTTATTATTATTTATTTTTTATTTTCCATAACACTTAACCTATTACATAATTGATTTTAGCCACACAACGAAAACCTCTCAGGGTTTATCTTTGTGATGGCGAGCCGCTCATTTCAATTTAAAAAGAAATAATTGTAAACCAAAAAAAAAAGTTTAAATACAAAACGAATTTAAATATGAGACTTGAACTTAAGATAATATTGAACACAAAAAAAAAAAACACAAAAATATCAATGACAAGCAATAGTAACTACATTACAATGTAATACTTACTTTAAAATTACAATGATACTTAACACACTTAAAATAATAAAATAATATAAAATGTTTTCAATATTGCAATGCACTTATTTACATTTTTTTAATTTGAATTATTATTATTATTATTTTTTCATTTACATTCCGATTATTGTCAGTGCTAAGTGTCTTTAAAAGCCTTTCAAAAGTTCGTTTCACTAGCGACTTAAATTACCTCTGAAATCATCTGTTGTATAGTGCCTCGTCTAGACACTTTCTTCATATCTGCATGATTACTGATAAATGCGTCCACTGACTGGACAGACCCACTGAATCTGTGTGGTTCTTTCCTCAAAAGACCATTTCAGACACCAATCCATGTGGATTGGTCAGATCACGTGAAGCCCATGTGGTCTTCACATGTACTGACCAAGATTATGTATGAACTTTAAGAGACCTCTGAGTTTGTTTCAGCCTTTCTTCTCAGTGTAGTCAGATAGAACAGGCCGACGTAATCTAGTTTTTAAAATATGATTGACATGTAAAAGCATTTAAACAATCCTACTTACAGAAATAAAATGTTCAAAATTATCATATCAACCCGTAAACGACCCCCATCGAACAGAGTGCATCGAACTTTGGCTGCTTGCTGTGGGCAATAAAATTGTTATGGTAGAGTAATTTTTTTATCTATAAAATGTATTACAGATACAACGATCCAACCATCGTTGGGTATTATGGTTAAAAAATCCTTCATTTGTTCTAAATAATAATACAACTGATTAGTCTTACCAAGGGGTATCGTAATTCCCAATAACTTAAAAAAAAAATCAAAATCAAAAGTCATTTATTCAAGTTATACTGAGAATCAGCACTTTTTGAACGTCAAAATACATAAGACGGTCCCCCAAATCGCCCACACGTCACCACTTCCTAGTGCTTTAGCTGGGAAGAAGAAGTGGCGCAACAAACTCAAAACTGGGTATTGGAGCGATAGGCAGTCACTCCAGGTAAAAACACAGGTTTCAGCTGCATCCGTTTAGACTGAAAGCCGACTCCTACATGGTTGGGATAAGGCTAGGCAGATGATGATAAATACTACTGATTACAAAACGTAGGTAGTAAAGCTGTTATGCTTATACACCGTGACATTTTATTCGTCCTACAACGGCACCCACTTCAAGTATCCAATGACTACCAATAATTTATTTAAAAAATCTTTTTGAACATGTGAATAATTAAAAAAAAAAAATATTCATTCACCTTAGTGAAGTGCGTCTTAACGCATGACGTTTGTTTAGAAACACCCTGTTATGGAGATGGAATGTAATGGTAGGTAGGTAGACATCTTCTACCGTTTAATATGTAAACATTATTAACAGGGAAGGTGTTTCATAATTCTAAAGCATTATTTATTTTTCTTTGTACCTATTGTCTAAATTAATGGTATCAATTTTTTAATCGCGCCTAGAGGTTTTTATGTCGGATACCTGGAGTGGACCGCCTTTGTCAGACGACTAAAATGTCACGGTGTAGTTCTACCATTCTTTATTCTTATAGCCATCACGATTATCACAATCAAACAAGCTTATCTTACACAATTTTATTAAACCCTGCATAAAAGCCGAGCGTCCCACTTTACCGCTGCAAACTAAAAAAAAACCTTCAACTTAATTAAGGATTAACGGTTAACAATATTTATTCCAATGAATAATGGTCTTAAGGCAAAATGGCTGGAAGTTGCAAAGCGATTCAGGCCCAGCGAAGGCCACTATTAAAAGTTTACCGGCGCGAAGTTGTCCCATTCTTATGCATGGATGAATTAGCACCTAGCTAAGTAAAGTGTGGATGTTCGACCACTTTCCTTCTGGAATATTCTTTGGGAATTCGTAGCTATTTGGCTTTAAAATAAAGTTTAGAAAAGTATTTATTTTTATTTTGATACCGATATTTTGACCGGAAATGCCGGTAGGCACAGACGCACAGTCAGCGACAAATGTATAATAACACTTCAGAAATTAAAAATAAAATCTATATCCTAAGTAATATTATAAATGCAAAAGTGAGTTCGTTTGTTAAGCTTTCACGCTAAAGCAGCTGGATGTTAATGAAAATTGGTACACAGATAGACCATGACCTGGGTAAGGACATAGCGCCGACCTTTCATCCTGGATCGCAGACAAAGTCGCGGGTAATAGCTAGTATTTAATTTAAAAAAAGTAACATAAAAGCCTAATCTTCTTGTGTAATTTCTGTTCCGATTAAAATGTTAGCTATTATAAGAACTGCTAAAATGTAAACAGTATGTCAATACATTAACAAATATAGCTAATAATGTTGTATCAATTTAGATGATGTGTAAAAGTAGCGGTGTGACTGGCCGTACAACAGCGGCTCATGAACCAAAAAAATAAGTGACGACAATATAAAATCTCGGTGACTTTCCTACCATCTAGCCTATACTTATTAGTGTTGGGAAATATCGGAAAATTTTCGGTGATCACCTACCTGTATTGTATAAAAGAAGGCTATAGTTGAAATATACAAGTACCTACATCATATCGACTTTATATCTTTATATAACATGTATTTTACATGTGGCTACCCCTACGAATTTTATGAAGCATCTCGTAAGTTTCGAGAACAGTATCGTAGTGGAAGTCTTAAACCAGTGAACAACACTAAGTTTATCGGTTCGTCTGTCGTCGCCACGTATCGGCAAACCAATTTCCTGCACCTGATTTTTACAACTTTTCACAAAAGATAACAGGTTTTGTTAGTCTTTATTTTTTTGTCTTTTACAATATAGGCGTTAGATTTTATTACTAAGTTCAAATTCACTGCAGATATATTACTAGCTGATTTTCTTAACTACCATCGTTAAAACGATTATTTAAATAAGCCTTGAGTACACTTAATTTAGGATCTATACGTAATGATTTAATGCTACACTTTTTTGAATCTTTATTTGTTTGAAAGGGTTTTATCATTTAGAGATAATGGCACCCCTGTCAGAGAAAACATTAAACAACTTAAAACTAAACAATGGATAATAAACAGACCCCTCCGTGCCTCGGAAAGCACGTTAAGCCGTTGGTCCCGGCTGTCATTTGTGGATCTTTGACAGTCGTTACGGGTCGTCAGAAGCCCGAAAGTCTGACAACCAGTCTTACCAAGGGGTATCGTATTACCCCAGTTACTGGGTTGTGGAGGTCAGATAGGCAGTCGCTCCATGTAAAATACTGGTATTCAGCTGCATCCGGTTAGACTGGAAGCCGACCCCAACGTAGTTGGGAAAAGGCTAGGCAGATGATGATGGATAATAAACAGTTATTATTATTATAACCTACTTAATAGTGTTGTCGCTATTCGTTTTGGTAAATAACCAGCAACAGTCCACGCATCCTAGCCTACTCCGGTAAAGGGGACGCTAGGATGCCCCCACTTCACCACACCACCACAGCATGCCCCCACTTCAAATCCCACACCAAGCGAATATTGTTTATCGTGTATGATCCGGCCACATTCCATATTGCAACACTTATAAACGTTTCTATATATATTTTCCAAATAGACTGAAATCAATTAATAATACAGACCAACCAGATGTTTTAGTCAAATTCACCAATAACGCCTATAATATAATTTTATACTAAATATGCTATCCACATTTACTGAATAATTTCTACACAATACCAATTAATAACGACCAATACTATAAACGCTATGCTACTATTTGTCTGATGGACCAACTATAATAACAAGCTCGGAAGTAGCTCTCAAACTGTTTCAAATAATATCATTGATGGTTTGCAATGAAATACAATATTCCATAGGACTGCCAATTAAAAGTTTCAACGAATCGACTCCAACGATTTCTGGTGTAATAATGCTCTTGAAATTTTTACGGCGGATGCAACTGCAAATGAGGTGCAAGCCATAAGCATCAGTTATGGCGGGTTGTTTTAGTAAAACTTGTGATAAGAGGATGGTTAGAAAACAATATTCTTCTGGATATCGATTGGATTCATATCGGTATTCTTTATATTATTTGTTTGTTTAAGAGGATTTCGTTAGGTGCTGGAATTTCTAAACTTTAGAAGGATTTGGGTTTAGCTACAGAGCAATGTTATTCGTTTTCTTTTTATCAACTTGCATTGGTATTTTGCAGCAGGTAAGCTAGATTCAAAAGTTTGTTATATTTTAATTTGATTAATAATTTATGTTAAGAGTTTGTAACAGTTTATATTAGAGGCTAATATTGTCAGGAAGCTTAAATGTGCAACAACAAATCCCAAAATATAATACTCATGAAGGCTGCAAGTTCCGTGTGGTGCGAGATTTAAAGAGTAGCACCATCCCATTTCTCCCCGTGGGTGTCGTAAAAGGCAACTAAGGGACTTACTAGAGAATGGGCAGCAGCGTTCTACAATCATATTACGAATGCCAACCCACCTGCCAAGTGTGGCGATTATGCCCCTGCCCCAGTGGGAGGCCTATGTCCAGCAGTGGACGTCTTTGGCTGAAATGATGATGATGAAGACTGCACGGAAGTGATCAGCGTTAAAAAAAACATATATCGCAAGCCGAGTCGCTGGCGCAGCTAGTTACGATAAATATCGCTGCTACATGAGAACTTGTGCTCCATACCTGTGGTACTGAAACTTTCATCGAGTTGCTACCGAACGCCCCACTAAATCGCGATTGTTATTAGTTCAAGGGTTCCGATACTGACTGAGAGATTTCTCTACGATAGTGGATTATTTCTCAAATGTCAGAGATGGCTAAGGGCCATCAATAAACGTACTTTATCCTCTAAAGGTAACTGTGATAACTTTGTCCACTTTGTCGCGAATTTTCGATGTTTGTGTTGCAATTGATGTCATTAAAAGAAAATCGGAAGTATAATTTGAAAAATTTAGGATATGCTACCCTTCAGAAAAAGTCCTACAGTTCTTTTGCAACCTCAATTCAAACATTAAAATATTACTCAATTAGTCTCAAGAACATCTTACATGTTAAGATATAAAATTCTCCTTCTTTGAAATAAAGAAAATCATCTTGAAAATGTCCGGACATTCTACAGTTATCTTAAAAATGTTTAAACATTTAGAAGCAAGAAGCGACGCGGAATGTTATAAAACGATTGTTATCAGACTCTCTAACAATTCACTAGAGTATATTTACTAAATTGAACGAACCAAAAGCTACTTAGCACAATGTTAATTTATTAAATAGTAATCTGTACAGCTAAAAGTTTAACGAATCCTCTTACGTGAATATACTGTGAGGCTCCTAGACATTTTGTTTACATAGATAAAATAAATATTTGTGGGAAGTTTTCCTGCATCACGAAATCGATTACGGTGTAGGCTCGAGGGCCGTTTTCTTTGATATTCGCTCAGTCATTGTCTGCCTCCTGCGGATGCCGTAACTTGTATGCTTAGTACATAATTGAAAAACCTATCCAATTTAAAAAGTTATAGTTTTTTCTACACTAGACTCGCGTCTTACGTATAGAATGAAAATTTTATGAGCGTACCCAGAATACATTTTCATCTATTCAGCTTTCACAGCCCCAGTTACCTAACCTGACTTATTAGAAAGTTACCATATTTCTTTAAAAAATACATCTCCGTTGTCAATTACTGTACGACTACCCGATGAAAATTACCCGTTCAAGACAGGTACGCGACGAATATTAAAAATATAATGTCGTTAGCTTGGAACGACTATTACTCTGTACCTACTTGTAAAGCAGAAATGTTTTTCAACGCTTAAAAACCTGAACATGATCCCTAACAGATGTTAAAAAGTAAGACGTGGCTCTTAAACGGGGTAATACCACCCGTTTCTGATGGGTCGAGCCTGACCCGTGCGCCACAAGCGGATTACAGAATGTCGTTTCCTTAGTCACCGTGCTACCGACGACGGGGCGTTTGTCAACGGTCCGTAAGCAGAATACTTAGTGTGATCAGGTACATTTGACTCGTGTTACGTTTACTTGAACGTGCCAATATTAGTGTTCAGTTACAGGGGCGTTACATGATTACAAATTCCAATGTTAGAGATGTGTTTGAAGTTGCTTAGTTATGTTGTAAGCGGGTGTTAAGATTTGTTGTTGTCATTACTGTTAGAGAAATAGTACCTGATTTTGATGTCGTGGTTAAACGGGTTAATCTTGAGATAAAGCTGTTTTTTCACTTTCCTAACTTGGCAAAAACACTCACAAAACTAACTACTAAAACAATGATCGCTATTAGCATAAATGGTTTGCAATGAAAAACAAAGATTTAGATGGAAAAAAGATGGGTTAAATTAAACTGTTCACGGAGTTTTCCTTTGAGGAAAAATGCTTTCAATAATTAAACAGCCACTGAGAATTCTTAAATACAGCACAGACAATTATTTTTGAAAAAACAATAATGTAAAGTAGTTGTGGCAGCGAGTTTATAGCTCCATAATGTTTACCGCAAACATGTTTGAAAACACTTCTAATCGCAGCTAATATCAAATTTTCCTATATTTTATCAATTTACGACAGTACTTCAGCCTGGCTATGTTATTCGATACCCGGTTTAATATCTTAATTTATATAGCACCTGAGTTCATACTCATAGCAAACTGCTACGAAATATACACGAAAATTATAAAAATGTGAGTAGGTAAAAGGTATAATATTAATTAATTAATATCCGAACGATAAAATTGGTGTTGATAGGTCAAAGTAGATGTCAACACGAGTGCGGCCGTAGTTATAGTTAATGATATGGTGCCATAGACGCGGCCAACTGAGAAATAGTGTTTCAATAAACACGGCCCGCGCGATCACCGGGAAAATTGACCGATTCCGGGAAATCCTCACAGGGAAAATGTCATACGATAGCTTTTTTTCTATCCAAAGAACCAAGCCAAGATTTAATATTTATGGATGAAATGTGAGACGGAGCGGATGATTTAAAGTGCCTGATGTGGAAATCGTTCCTCGCAGATTTTCTGACCCAGCGAAAGTAATGTCCTTCTTTACGTTTTACGTACCAGTTGTTTTCTTTCGTGAGAAGAGAAAATACCGAAATGTACCTTCGAGGTGGGCGAGCGTGTGCGACGATTTATTCCTCCCTTTGCAAGTCACTTTGGAAAAATATTTTTTTATTTGTTTATTTACGGAGATTTGGTTCTTTTGATGTCGATTCTAACGAAATTCGGGCTTTTCAAAAATATCATATCTGTGTACTCTTTTCTTTTAGTTAGCGGTTTGTTTTTATAAAGATCTGAGTGTTCGATTGTTTTTTTTTTTTTGTCATGGTTGTTTTGGGTCGCTTGGACGTAACGTAAAAATATTTATTTTGTAAAACAGATTGTGCGCTTTGTCAGTATTTCTCCTATCCTTGATCATGAATTCGAATTTTAAATGCTAACTTATGATAGCTTTCATTTAGGTATGAACTATTTTTCTCTCTTAATCGCTATTTTAAAAGAAGTAAGTACGCACTGAAGTCTAAATAAAGATCCAATTGCACTCGTACTTCTTAATTGAGTGCAGGTAATTAAAAAGTCAATCGCATTGTATCAACGGTATACACAGTATAGCCACTAAAAGCCACAATGGAACAGTTTTCCAAGTGTTTCGACTTTTCCCTGCACTTTTGTCAGACCAGCTGCTCACTTTGTCTGAACTTAACAAGGTCGAACTAATAGGCATTAGACTCATTTGTTACACCTCCACGCTTCGCCGCCCGCCAAAGAACGTAAAAAGGGAGACGCTTAGATACCCCGCAACTCCCCAAATCTTATTCGCTGTTCCAACTGAAATGCCTGCTAAGATTTCCTCGAAAACATAATTATGATCGTGAAAATATTTGATAACACTGTTTTATCACACTTTAGAATTTTTTATAATTTGTTTATGATTTTTTTACAATCACAAATTGCGCTGTAAAGGTTGCTCTTTTCACTTCAATAGAAAGTGAAGTGTCATACAAAGCTACAATATATTCGGGACTCGGTTCGAGCCCGCCGCCGTAATCAAAAGGCTCTCTGGGGAACAATGGCGCCCACATCGGGGTTGGGCCCGATAAGCCTCGACAATTATACTACATCGACTTTTCAATTATCCAACCGGCTCTTCCTCGCGAACAATGCTAGCTTTATTTATGTATATTAGAACGGTCATTTTATACGCTGTGTGCCTTTTACATTCCCGTTTGCTCAGCCAGAATCGAACGCGATTTGATTACGGATCATCGCGTCCAGCGAACACTATGGGCAATCATCTTTATAGTTATTTTTCTTTACTAAACGTTTCACTTCATTAAGTCCTTTGAGTAATATTTTTATGGATCTTTCTTGTCTTCATCTTGGAAGATTAACAATCAGTTATCAGTTTATAACTTTGTTTATTTACATAAAATGTTTGAATTAACATTTATTTTCTTTAACAGGTGAAACTCGAACAGAATGTCGGCAAACCGTCGCGGGTCATCCACATACGGAACATACCTAATGAGACGACAGAAGCCGAGATCATACAACTCGGCCTGCCCTTCGGGAGGGTCACTAATGTACTCGTGCTTAAAGGCAAAAATCAGGTAAGATACCACATTTGTTTTTGGTAAATTGGTTTGTAAATGTAATCCTTTTAATTAGGGTACTTACTGAATTTGAATGGTAGGTTTTAGATTTTGTGTAACGAGGGTAACTGTTGTTTATCTACCACAATTTTTGCACAAAAGCTAGAGTAGAAAGTGACTGATCATTCATTTGATAGGTAGAACCTATTACTTTGAAATGAACATTGTTACCACTCATGATAAGAGACATAGGTAAGCCGATTTCCAGTAATCGTAGCTAGATTCAGCACTGCCTCAAAGCGGGGTATTAAAACCGAATAGTTGCACAATTAAGTTCAAGTTTGCCAAGCCTCTCGTCAACCAAGAAGGCAGATTAGCCAAACTTAGGCCACGAAACCGATCAGGCCTCATTTAACAAATGAAGTCGGCCATGTAGCTACTCTAGTTACAATGGCGCTCGCCTCCACAGGAAGCACAACAAGTGGCAGGCACGGCTTGTCCGCAAATAGGCCGCTAACCATTGTCACAGCCTACCCCTACCCACGTTTTATTGTAACTGCAGTATTAGGGGGAAAAGGGATGACTGAGGAGGATTTGTCGGTTACAAAACTAATGAGTATCGCTGTGAAGTTTCTTTATTCTTTCCGTCCCAGTAACCTACAATAATGTTATGGTTATTTAATACGAGGTGCAACCATAACGATCAAAACTTTAAGAAACGTCTGTTAGAAATCGTAATTAAAAAGTGTTTATACTTTTCCTGATCATTTGTTTACCAAACAACAAAAACGAACCCAAATATTGAAGACGCACGATAAATGACGCTTTGTATATTTTAAAACAAAATGTTACGCCGACGATGGAAAGCAATTTTAGTATGATCGACATCCCTACTAACCCCCGTCAAACGAGAGACGTTTATCTATCGCGGGGTCAAAATGAACGGCGAATTTGGAACAAATATTCACTCGTACATTTTAGGCCCCTTTCCCATTTTTACCAGCTTATTTTTAAAAGTAGGTACACTTCGCGAATTGAAACCCAAGGGAGAGATTGCATCTAAAATTGTACATTGCGGAAATTAAAGGCGATGACATCTAATATAAATTTCAATTTGGGTCGAGAAGGGCTCATGAATGAGTGTAGATCGAGATACGTTTGCCGTGATTGACCTCCTCAAATGATATTTTATGATCATATTTTATTAAATTTCTGTATCCGTTTCTGGTCGTGTTGTGGTGAAGGTTTTTGTAAAACAAATGGCGTTTTAGCTCAAGTATGCAATATACGCGGCGTATAAAGTCCAGGGACAACTCGGTGAGGTACAGTTAGTAATCCATCAAATAGTATGTGCACATCATCACGCGAGCGCAAAGTGCGAGCCGGGTATAAGGCGACATCCAGCCGGTTTTACTGCGCATTTTACGTCAAAACACCCACCGGGCACGTGCAATGAGAAATTTACGATTTCCCGCTGACAAATTAAAAATGAGTTAGTTTACAACCGAGAAATAAAATAATAAAAAGAAAATCCTATTAAGCGAACGCAGAAGGTAGCCGCGACAATGTTATCCCGTCTAATAAATAGCTCATATGACATCCACCCTGTATATAGCGTGGCGTGAAGGAAAACAATCTCTCTTCTAGCACGAGAAACAAGTCGAATCCCTTTTTATGAACGGTCACAGGCTCTTTACTTGCTTTTTCTTACAAATATTCCGTGTCCTTTTCTAGCCATATTCGAGGTGCAAAGTATTGGAAAATTTTCGTAAAGTTTCCATTATTTTTACCTGTGATTGAAATATCTTAAAACACTTCATGCGCATTATGGTATTTTTAAGAAATAGTAAACTCGTTAGAGTTGTAGTTACGTTTATCGTAAAAAAGACGGCTTGTTCTTTTGGAAAAGTTAACACACCGCAAGATTATTTGAAACTAATCAATATAAAGTACCGAACGTGGTCGACGCTAGTCCTTTGACGCACTCAGAGTGGATGATGAAAAGTATCGTTGGTAGTCGATGGTTACCGAACCTGTGAGAGTCCGGTTACAAAGGCGCCATCTGTGGAGAGGTGGGCAAACATGAATGTGAGTGGGTGCGGACAATCGCCCCCACTCTCGGTGATTAAAGCGAAAGAGGCGTTGACACTATTTTACGATCGTCGCTCGCGTGACAGCTACGGTTCTATTAATTTGTGCTGCATGGATTTTGATCCCGTAACAGTTTTCGATGGGATGAAATTTTGGTAACTAAGTCTTTAGAGTCTTCAGAATTTATTAGAATCTGTAATCGAACTTCAAATTCAAATTATACGATCAAGCCAAATAAGGACGATGCCTCATTAATCAGTAATGCAAAGTTCGTTTCCAATGAAAAACATACAATTGCAAATGTTTGTTCACTTAGAAAATGCAATTCAAATAACGATTTTTCTAGTTCATCATGATTTTGTTTTGCAAATATGTTTTGCATTGTAATCAATTGTGTATCTATTAGATAATAAAGCAAATATCTACTCCAAAATACGGTACGCAAAATTTAGTTTCTATTGTACCTACATATGTCAAAATTTTCCGCTGACCCACCCCTCTTTTCATCGCCGTGTATAAGAATATTTTTAATTAGCCCCGGGCAAGTATTCTATTTAATTTGCGGTATAATACACACAAAGAGCCGTGTGTTTCGTATTGTCCGATGCCAAAAGCAGGATACTGCGGTTTGAAAACAACGTGGGATAGATGAATTTACGGACGAAACGGCCATTGAAATCATAACGCGTTTAGAGAATGATGCAGACTACAAAATACTGCATAACAGATCAGTCGGTGTGTGGAGCAGGTTTATGTATGGTGGGGGCTCGGATCCGATTAATTGGACTCCATAGGCCCGGCAAACACAAGCCTAGTTGGGGTGCGCCACATTACACTACCGCTGTTGTTAAACAATTGATTTATCTCTACGAGCGTTGAGTTTGTACGTTTTAACGACCCTACAAAAGAGTTGGAGAGTTATTATCCTGTCTTGTCTGATACTCAATGTTGGGTGTTTAGAATGTTTGGAATAGAAGCAAAGATGGACTTAGGCCAGATAGTGGTCACACTATCTTGCGACCGGTATATTGTGACCTTATCGTGAAATTATATATAGAGGAGGTCGAACTTATCTTGAATTTTAGAAGGATGTTGTAAACGTTTAAAACCTATGAAGGTGTTAATATTTTCAGGTTGTCTCGAGATTTAACCAACAAAACTTAAAGTTTTTATTTTTGTGCAGGCATTCCTCGAAATGGCGGAGGAGATATCGGCAGTGGCGATGGTGGCGTATTTCGGCGGCTGCGTGGCCCAGCTTCGCGGTAGAGCCGTCTACGTCCAGTTCTCTAACCACAAGGAGCTCAAGACCGATCAGACACATAGCAATGCAGTAAGTACCTTTATTTTGTAAAGACTTTATTTAAATTTCGTCCACTGACTGTTTGAAGACCAACAGATAATGGGGTAACTTAAATTCTATAAGCTGATCTCAGGCAAAAACGATACTGAAACGAAGGGGTTTTATTACGGAAATTCAGAATACGTTAATTCTACACACAAATCATACCACAGCCAGTTATTTTAATCAGCTGAAAGGCTACTAAATCCATATACATCCCATGTTTAACATGGGATATAACAGTAACTAATTAGGATTACGCTCACGGGCTGGATAGACACAAAACGCGGCCACTCAATACGTAATAACGTAACGACAGTTCAATTAGGCCTAATACACAACAGCGGGATTATCGTGCGGTATGCGATCGGGCATTAAAGCCGATGTTACAATTGTGGAACAGACCCCCCGGCTGTGGCCTGCATTCGACCTGTTAATTTAATCTTTGTTGGGAGCATCAAGACCCCACAATTTAGATAACGGTATTCAATAAACCCGCATGCCGCGACGGGACATAGTCGCCGACGCCGACGTTGTTCTGATTTGATTGAGTTACTAAACTATTACTGTTCTGTCTATACGTTTGTCGTGATACCGGCCGTGCGTGTCGTGACTACTGAATAATTTCACGAAAAGTTGCCTCGTTTATGGGGTAAACGGTCGTAAATGGACGAATCAGTGTGTGTCGCGATTATATTGTTCGTATGGGACCAGGTAGTGAATCTCTCGATGACATTGAATAATGATGTTAGATTTTTACGATGTGAAATCACCCTTACTATGTCAATAGGCACGTTGAACAGTATGAATAGTTGTACATTCTTTATAAACTTGTCAAACATCACAATTATGAAGTAATTAACATAATTGGTGAGCTGTGGTGGCCATGTGGTACCTATCGGCCTCTACCTATGAGTTGCAGGTCGTGAGTTTGAATCCAGGCAGGCACAATAATTTGTGTATTTAATTTCATCTCCACTGCTCTCGAAACTGTGAAGGAAAACATCGTGAGGAAACTGCCATGACCTAGAACCAAATATTCGAAGACATGTGACATCCACCAACCAGCATTGAGCACGCGTAGTGGATCACGGCCCTCTCACAGAGAGGAGGCCTGTGCCTCAGCAGTGGGAACGTAATGCATTATGCAAACATAATTGCTTTTTATTCCAACGGAACTTTCTCAGCTTCAAGATAAATTTCATATTCGAGATAAAATTGTTCTCCATCTTTAATAGGATGTCACTCCATCAGCTCTCTATTATTAACGTTCCCCCTTAACATCTTGGAGCATTAAAAAATATGCTCAACTCTTTAATGTGGCCGTGTCTTGTTGATTGCTTTAGTTTCCTTTACTTTATTTTTATTACTTCACCCGGTCACTTATAATTACGAACAGAGCTATTCACAACTATAACATCTTTTATGCCTCCCAATAAGCGGTTGTAATGAAATATACGCGACATAGATAGCCCAAGTTAAACTAAAGTTTCTCTGGTTAAACTGGTAACTAACCCTTTAGGAACTTATTTGTGTTTACAGACAGGTTATGTCGCTGAATCTGCTCAGTTAACCGCATCAAAACGTTAGTTAGCTAGTTAATAGCCTCTAGTTTGGTGCTAAACGCTACACAAGTTCGGGACTCTCGTACTACTTACTTGTAGTGCAAAAATAAAGCCGGGCTCTCGAGCACCTATGTCGCAATTCGTCAATATAAGAATCAACTGGCAACGCTCGTCGAATCTTACCACCCTCCATAATACGGCTTGTGGGATAACGTTAGGTAAAAAGGAGATAAATGCCGAACATTTGTGAGTGAACCTTTCTTACCGGAGGCTCTTCGGCAATGAGAAAGGAAATCAATATTTTCGGTAACAAAACACCCAATGGGAGGATTAATTAAAACGCTTAATTAGTTTCGTTTATCCACGAAACCTATCAAAAACAAACCCTCAACCATTTTGATGGTTGATAATATTGAGAAATTGTTCTTGCCTAAATTTGTGTTGCCATAATTGAGGGGATGGCACTCGATAACATGCGCAAGGGTTAGCGTCGGACCACGGGGAATATTTACCCACCGGATTGTCTAACAACACAATCATTATTTGCCACTAATAATATAATTTACCCCTTTTTGCGGTAAAAGCTTCTTTGACTTCGTAATTTATAAACCAGAGGAAACTTTCGACAAGATATTTTGATTATATCACGTGAAATGTACTAAAAATATTGTTAACTATTCAGTTAGCGCATTTATGTATTATTAGCAAGTCTGCAACTAGTCATTTATTCACAAGTTTGCTCTTCACAAATATGTACAGAACACTATTATTGTAACATTAAATAATATTCGCGATACATTGTTTATTAAATAGTTCAGGTTGTTTGATCAAATTGTCGGCATCGCAAACAGGCGTTTGTGTCAATACACGGCTAATTAACGTGATGATTAAACTCAAAACGGATACATCTAGGTGTCTATTATCTGTTTGCGTTAATCCGACTTCTCTGTAGTGGAGTGTAAATATTGATCTGTAACATCTCAAGCGAATTATGGTCGACACTGGGTACAAATACCTACCTACAATTTTGGTTAAAGTAAGTGTGGTTATTTGGTCTTTGATAGTTTGAGGTAGGGTAATCCAACGACATTTTGGGGTTGAAAATAGGTGTTTATTTACAAAGCTGTGTAGATTGATAAAGTACGTAATAGGATAAACAGGAATTCTTGGCCAAATAAAAATAAAGCTTACATATGCCACAAACATAATCTTTGTAAAATAGTTTTCGTTGGAGATTCTTCAAAATTTTCAGACATGGCCCTGCTTTGTTAGTCTCAAATAAAAGTCTAATTTTATTTTCGAATTTCTTCTCAGGGATCAGTCAGCTAGGAAATGCCAGTGCCATCTTTCTTTAAAGTATGAACTAAAAAAATATTGTCGTGTAAAACTGTTTTAAAAGATCTAAGTACTAACATAAATAAACATTTCATTTCATTTCTTTGAAAAGATTAAGCAGAAATAATTTAGGTAACTACTACTAAATTCTGTTCAAAATCATCATCACAATTCCAGTTAAAAATAATCCCGAAAAAAAAAAACGATCATCTCCCAAAAAGAATACACTTGAAATTCCTGTTCAAAAAAGTCCTTATTTCGACGCCTAGGAAGCAAGAATATTATCTGACGTAGCGTCATCTGTTCGATACCTCATAATGATGTGACTCCGACGAGAACTCGTTACCATTACCGACGACTTTATTCTCTGCACATTTTTCATTTACCTTTTAAACCTTTAATACTGGGATTTCTTTGTACAGGTGCAACTGATAGCTTTTTAAAATAACTTCACCGTTCAAAGTAGATTTTAACCCCGTATTAGACTAAATCTTAGCAAAATTCTCATCCATATTAATATCACTCACGAAACAACCCTCTCGAATGTTTTAATTGAAACTTCAGCGCTCCTCCTGAAAGCTTCGATAATTTTAAGTTATTTACGCTACAACAAGACAACCTCTTAAAGTTAATAAAAGATAACAATGTAGGAACATAGTGAACAGACATGACCCAAACGTAAGTGAACGACAAAGAATCAAAGTTATCGTTCATAAAACTAGAATATAAGTGCACCGTTCACTTTTATATTATCCACTACTCATTCCTAATAAAATATCAGTTTCAGTCTTAACACTGAACGCAAAAGTACACACAAGATAATGTGACTATAAAGATTTATCGCTATCTCGTCACATTTCGGGATATCTTTGTAGCGCACTATTAAAAGTTATAACGAGACTGTTACGAATAGACAGACTAGGCTTTGTTATTGTGATTCACATGAAAAGACACGCTTTATACATTATTACATCACTGAGCATACGAATTTAATCGTATTAACGGAATTGTCTACTGAACCCTCCCGACTTGAGAGAATGACGTCGACCAGCTGCATTTTAAAGAACGCAAAGCTTTGATCAATCATGCGATGGAAAACGTTTTTGTGGTAGTTGAATAGAACTCTCCTAGTGCGGATGGAGTTATCTTGTCGCGTCTCCTCGAAGAGTGTCTGCCAGTGGTCGCCACTGAAAGATTGCGCGTCTTCCAAATAGGACCTTTTAAATATCTTCCAAGTTCGACATAGCGGGCGCCGGTGACACGGAAAATATTTTTGATGGCATCGCATTCCTAAAATCCTTTTGTTGCGTGTTCGTAAACGAGAGTTTTTTTGCTTTTGGATTTAAATCAGATGGCTCTGTATGAAATAAGCGATTCAAACTAGAAATAAAGGAAACAATAAAAAAATTAGTGAAAAATAAAATGGGCTCTAATGAATTTTCCATTAATTAGTTAACAATTTTGAAATGCCTACTGGCCAGTTATTCTGAAAACATACATTTTGGATAATAGTTCCAACATAGACGTATCAAAGAATTCGTAGCAGAGAAAAAGAGGAATGTGGGGGAACAAGTCAACGTGAATTTGTACCAGAGCCTTTGCCGTCGGCGGCAGGCTTACCATGACACGGTTAAAGCCTTATTTTTGTGTCTGGCCTGCCCGCTTGTCAGCCCGTCGTCGCACAAAGCCATGTGAGAATATAGGATCAAAGTGTGCCGCGCCCTTGCATGCGATCGTAACGTGTAAACAACACGCTGTATTTCACTCGCGTGTCATTACGTTTTTTTTTTTTATTTGAATCTATCGTAGATCGTATTAAAGGCTTTTCACGTGGATATTGGTTTTTTTAGCAGTAGGCTGAAACTGACATTGTTTGAGCTCGTTGGAAAAGCTTGTAGAGATTTTTACTAGTGAAATAAATAAAGCCTTTTACAATCAAATTAGTCCGCGACGCATATTCGCAGCCATTTCAGCAGAAATACTAAAAAAACCGTCATTTATGTGACGAATTAATGAATGTTATCTAACTCGCTAAGCGCTCAGTGTCGCGTCCACAATGCCGTCCGCCCCTATATAACGACGCAACAAAGTACCAAATTGTTCCCGGACGATACAAAATAAGTTTATGACCCCCCCTTTGTTTGATGTGGTCAATGTTATCTGTTGGTCTTGGACACTCGAAGGTGGCTCACGCGTGTGTCAGATAACTCTCCTCTCCATTCCCCTATTACGTTTCATTGTTCGCGAAATTATGAGAGCGAAGGGCTGTTGTTTGTACATACTTTTTCTACGTGACAATGAATGTTTTTACTTACTGAAGGACGTCCTGAAATGTGAGAATTAACACGTTTTGTGTTGATGTGTGGAACACTTGACATTTGGAGATCTGGATTCAATTTCCTTTGTTTTATCTGGGTTAGAATGTAAGAAAAGCTAAAGTAAGCTTAAGTCTTAAAAACCTCTCTAAAAGTCAAAACATTGCATGACAGCATCTTGATCTAGTATCCCGTCTATCCTCACCTATATTTACCCTTAGTTTGCTACTATACTTAGTTAAGTTCTAGAATAGTTATTTTATAAGCTAACACACGACATATACCTTCGGCGTACACTTACCTATTATTTATAGGTAATATTTTTGCAGTCGGCATCGGCGCAGGCAGCGCTACAAGCAGCGCAGGCCATCTCCAACAGCGCCGGCGCCGCGCTTGTTGCCGGCGCGGGCGCAGCTCTACAGCCCGCAAATGGGGGCACGGAAATACAGGTAAGCATTAAATTTTTCTTGACTTCTGTAAATACCTTATTTTAGTAGAATTACAGATCATGATACCATTTTTTTCCCATGGTATTATTACTGCTACCTATTTTTCTAAACATAGACTTCTTCCATAGCTAAGATATTGCCCGTAGTCAATGATCGTTTTAATGATTGAAACATAAATAGATAAAAAGTTGAATGCCGCATTCTCAGTTTCTCAAACCTTAGCAAGAAAATGATTACAACTGTATTTCACAGCTAACGTATCCCAATACATCACTAGGTATTCAAGTAAACCCTACATTCATATTATTCATAAACTAATACCCTAGCGTACCCAAACTAATTATTTCCAACAATAGTGTTTAAAACTATACATCTGTATCCATTAATCATCTTACCTTTCCCGATAGACGTAAGTAAATAACATATAACCTGAGTAGTACAGTGAAATTCCAATATAATTATGAGCCGTTGAAATAGAGCCGATTACAAATACCTTTAAATATTAAACTTGCTCCACAAATTAGGTTTGGGTATTCTCCTGAGGTCCCAGACTAAGATGTAGACTGCGGGTAGCATGCAGATAGACTGGGCTAAGACGTTCGACAGATTGTCGCCCGGAGGGTAGAAATCATGCAGTTGCATCGGTCAATATACTTTGGTAAGGTACGGACGTAGTGGGCTAGATGGCGATTTTCCGAGGGATCTTCAGAAGTTTCTACCAAGAAATCTGATACCTGTGTCATTCGTTTCTTAGAACAGATTTTGGTGACATCTATTGGCGCTACTCCATAAAATCATGATTTGTCATTAAAAACTTTGCAACAAATATTATGTATTAGTTCATTCTTATTGGATTTAACATTAAGTCCAAATTCCCTCGGGTACCACATCTTCATGTCTAATGCAATTTCTAACCGACATCTCCAAGAAACACCCACGGGTTTAATAAAACAAAGACACATTGGACAATATCGCGCCGCTCCTCAATGTGTACGTACCTTACCTATCTTTACCTCCATGTATCATAAGCTTCAGTCACAAAGTGTCTGTGGGGACTTTAATTATTGATAAGCTTTTCTCATAAGCACTAATTAATGCTTTTAACGGAAGTAGATTATTATATTCTTTGTTCGTAATTACCGTGTAATTGATAGCTGAACTTCCTTTTGTGTTTTAATTAATTAAACCAAACATTTCATGTTAACAAGCAGGTACTTGGGAAAGGTTCTTTTGCGCTTATTTCTTGGGTTATACACGCGCCGTCATAATTTTGAATTTTCCTTATTAAAAACCTTGGTTTATATTCGTTCAACCAGTGCTTTTGAGCGTAAAGTTCTTGTTTCGAAGCCTGGATCTGATAGAATGTATGTTTCTTATGTCTTGGAACAGTTATATTACTGTTTATATTTAAACACAGCATATTTTAAGGTACTAGTTTTGTTCACAGGGTGGGCCCAACACAGTTCTGCGCGTGATTATAGAACACATGTTATATCCGATCGTGCTCGACGTACTCTACTCCATTTTCCAACGGTACGGCAAGGTGCTCAAGATCGTCACATTCACTAAAAATAGTAAGTACAAAGCCTCCTTTATTTGCATCACGCCCTTTGATATAAATGGCACACGTACGCAGGGTTGAATTTACGGAATATAATTATGCATATGCATATTCGTAATGTTTGCGGAAGACAGTTACATCTTCAGCGACGAACGCAATTTTGATGGATGAGCCCCAGGTACGTCGGCAACCGCGAGTAAGGAGTAGGCACCGAAAAAGGAGGAAGCGGAGGGACGAGGGAACATTACCGCACGCCTCACGCACCCTCAAACAATACCTCCCAGCCTCACACACCACACCTCAGGAGCCTTCCGTTTGTTTTAACACAATTTTGCACAAAATCCACCTAATTAATTATGCAGCCGCTCTGTAATTTGCTTCAAATATATTGTTTAATAAGCCTTTTGTCACAATCGCTTTGTGTCTATGGCAACCCAGGATTACAGCGGCTAAAACAACTATTATTGAATCGGAACGAGGCGAGCTTTAAAATTAATTTCGGTCGGACGTGTTATAGTGATAGATTTACCAAACATAACACAGGGCCGAAATCCAAGGGCGCAATCCGTTTAAAATTTAAATCGTACCCTCATGCATATCCTAAATAAATCCGGCACACAGGAGGCAGGTAGGTAGGTACATATTTGATAAGCTCCCCTGAGCCGCGGGCAGCGTGCGGCGTGGCGGTGCCGAGTGCCGACATTACAGTTCACTCTTGGCTAATTACACAGTACCTAGTCGAGAAACCTCAAATCAACTTTATTTAAAAACCCCGCTGGGCAACGCCCGCGGAATTATTCAGCCGAGCGTGAAAATTGCAAGCTAAAACGATTCTTGACGACATTTTCACTTAATTAACCCAATTGAGTTCTATTTAATTAAAACATTGATGAGGTGGGAGACTTCAAACATTGCAAGACTGTGTGATGCAGCAAAATTAACAAAGACGATTGATAAGCTGCTACGAGTTTCCGTAGCAAGACAGCTACGAATTAGTTGACTATACTTTGCTGCAAGTTTCGTTCACCCCACCCTTACTAATACACTATACACTAATATCGCAGATGAATCTTATGTATACTAATCGAGCGATAGATGCAATTCTCTAGAGTAGCGTAGCAGTTGACAAGCGTAGCACCAGCCTACGTCTGCTACGCAAAGCAAGTGCTACGCAGCCTGTACACAATGACTGTAGCGCTACGCGGCCTATACAGAGTGGCCTACCAACATGAGCCAACGCAAAGTAGCGCGACCAATATCAGCACAGTTTTACAAACATTTGTTTAGTACCTATTAATCGAGTTATCTACCTAAAGCTTAAAACAAGTGTTTAAGTCTGAGGAAGAAGCTCTGAAATGCGATATTAATGTGCGGAATTAGCTCACAGAAATTTGTAATTAAAGCAATTGTATACACATAAGCTTAAATAATCTCTTTGATGAAAGCTATAAATTACGATCTTCAATTATGAAATACCTCTAGAGATCCGATTACTGAAATTAATGATAGATGAATACTCATAGAGCAGTGAAATCGTAAAAAAGAATTTGAGTAATTAATTTTTATCGGTCCCTTCATTAATTAAGGCGATTCGGACGCCGCTTTAGCGTCAATGATTAACATTTAATTTATAATATTGAAACCATCTTTTTCATAAAATAAACAGGGTTTCGGTTCATTTTCTTCTTATTGAAGCGTTATTTTGACCTTGACCAAGGAACTGTACGAGGGGTTAGTGTTATTATCACTACGTTTGTCGGTACCTAATGTTATTAGCAGATAAAAGTATATAGCTGCCTATAACCTTTTGACACTCACTTAATCGCAAACCACGAATGGATAGAAGTAGCCAATTGTTTGTCTCAGAATACCCCGCAAATATTGCCATAACCTGATTATAATCTTAGAAAGAAAGAAAATACATTTATTTAGCACATACTAGAAAGGCATACAATATACAGTATAGCAAAAGAATAAAAAAAATAAAGAGAAAAAAACCAGCAAAAAGTGTTATTGACGTTGTCTTTGACGTCTTTATTATAATTAGAGATCGGATATTCGGATGCATATTTACCTAAAGTTTATTTTTGGTTATGAAAGTATGGAAGCGGCTTTTAAAAACATATTTTTATGCCAGGAACACCGGGAATTCATAACTAGTCAGGTGTATAGTATGGAAGCGACTTCTAAATGATTAGTCATATTTATTTAGAATTAATGTTTAAGCCCCGATGCAAATGTATGTATGTAGGGTGTACGGGAGGGGGTAGTGTGTGTTAGTAAAAAAAAAACACATTAAGATTATTTCGATACAAAGCGCATTCCATATTAGCCAACATCGCAACTTTAGGTAAATATGCACCCGAATATCCGATCTCTAATTGGAACACTATTAGATACCGATCCACTAAAGGCGAGCAGTGATGGCCTAGTGATACCGGCTCCAACTTACGAGTTGTAGGTCGTGAGATCGAACCCAGGCAGGCGCTTTACTTTCTGTAAATAATTTCATCCCCACTGATCTCAAAACGGTGAAGGAAAACATCGTGAGGAAACTGGCATGTCCTAGAACCAAAAATTCGAAGACATGTGACATCTACCAACCCGCACTGGGCCCGCGTGGTGGATTATGGCCCACTCCCCCTCAAAGAGAGGATGCCTGTGTCGCAGCAGTACGAACATTATAGGTTGATTATGCTCGTGCCACTAATGATACAGCATGTTCTTTCATCACAAACTCGCCGAGTAACAAAAACATAAGAAAGCTAATAGTGCCATGTTCCCGGGATAGCAACTTGTCAACTTTTATGAAGAAACAGTTGCAATTTTAAATCCAATCCGCCATTTTTCATCCAACGTCTATTAAGTTTTATTTCATCCAAGTACTTACATTTAGTTCGGGGCATAAAATTAAATAAGTTTATTTTACTACTTCAACTGAAGAAAACGCCTCAGAAAATCTCTGCTTCATCAATAAAAATACAGTCACATCTGTATCTAAACGTTCAAACATGAACGCAACCCCTATTCAATACGTGTAAGGTAAACAACATTCCCATAAAAAAGCTATCAAACTGAAATCACAGCAATCTGCCGTAACAGTTAATCGGTTTTGTTCCGCAAAATCTCAATACACGTACCAGGATCGTAGCGAGTATAAGCAGTTCAGTCTCATAACTTGTCGGTATCATGGCATCAGTTCTCCTAATGCAGCGTTTCCAATTTCCGAACGTGTCCACCCACCTTTCCAGGCGGCTGTTTGCTTTTTTTACCACATTCATCATTGTCCAATTGTAAAAGCTTTTGTCTCCGGACAATTTCCCGGCACCTATTCTGCATCTGAATATTCATAACGGCACCTGACTGGGGCATTTGACTCTTATATGTACTGCAGTGATGTTGTAAATAGCATCAGAATAGGTTCTATTACGTTCAAGGAAATTGAGGTGTCGTATATTTTTTGTAAGGTATAAACGAAAGCATAAAAGTTTATTTTCCGCAATCTGGTTATAAATTAGTTGCCCTAGGTCTGATTATATTAAGTAGTCAGAAAAATAATCCTTTTCCAATACAAAAAGTAAGTTGTTTTACTCTCGATAAGCTTAACATTAATTAAACTACATGTGTGCCCTAGAATCTATTAAAACCGTACCAGATACCTAGACGCAAACTGAAGTAGGTTGCATATCCGAAACGTATAAATCCTTATTTCAATTATCCTGTCTCGTAGGGGAGCAAATAAACCACATACCTATATCGCTCTCATTTTCGCTTTCAATACCCTCTGTGTGTCACGCACCTGCCTAAACTTACCTACAAGTATATATATTTTACCTGTTACACGATTTACATAAAGCGTTTTCTTCTTATTTATGCCGATGATATTCGTGCTTTTTTCTAAATCGCTTACATAATCGCTTTGAAATTCCTCCGACGCTGCGAAGTTATAATGTGTGACATAACTTTTTTTTCCTATTAAGATACTCAATCTCCTATCCTGAATTATTCGTATAAGTCATCGCTTGAACAGATTAAAAATTGAAGGGGTTGTCAGCTATCCATATCAACGTGAGCACACGGGAGTTTGAGTTTCCCGACATCCGAAATTTAATATTCCGCATTTATTTACGAGTATATTTACAAATTCGCCGTCTACGTTTGGTAAAGCCACAATTTTCTTATAACATTAATCGCATAGAAGTTGTTACCGAATTTTGATTCATGTTGTTTCATGCGTGTTACTTTCATGAGTTCCGAAGTTTGTCTGATGAATATTCCGTTATGTTTATATCGCGTTAATATTGAATGCGGCGTAGAGAAAACGTTTATAATAGCGGTTCCGCTCTGTTGGCGCGTCGGCCACAGGCTGACGGGAGGTTACCATCAAACGCGTTCCTAATCCCGAAACAAATCTCAATGAAGAGCGCGGAGTCGCCGTAATCCTACACCGCCCCCCGGCCCCGACCCCTTGCCCCGCAACCTGCCCCGATTGGCTTTATTAAGGTGTAGCAGACCGCTACAATTATTATGCGTCCCCTGTTTGCGGTAGGTGTCGTGTCTATGTCGTCGTTAGATTCCCTTAATTAAGGATTTGATTCGTCTACAGATATCATCTTTGCGGCGTCTTAGTTTTCGCAGAAACACCGAGAGTGAGCTTATTTACATACCCCAATGAATACCGACGCGTCGCGTCGCAACTAATTCTGCTGAGCAATTTGAAGGAACAACCTAAATGTGTTCTCGAAGTGTAAGTGCACCAATGCTAACGACATTGCTGTGCAAGTATTTAGCAATTTGCAAGTAGTATCCGAGTGTTGGAGGCGGAGGTTAGTTGAAAAGGCGCGTAAATTGCGAACGAGGACGTATTCAGGCTTGACAGAGCTCGCTCATTTCAGGGGAGACGTCGAGATTTAAGATATCAAATTATACTGTAATCGGTCGGCCGGCGCACCGCCCTGCCCCACCGCTTAATATTAACATAGCGGAAGCAACCTCTTTGCTACACAGCGAAACGTGGATTACGAAATTTTAATTTTACCACAACTCCCATCTTGTTTTTGCGCAGACATTGACGTTTAAATATTCCATAAAGTAATTACGCATTCGAGTTGAATTTTTAATGAAACATAATGAAGCGGCGCGTACGCTACGGATTGATTGAGATTTGAATTTCTTGCGCGCAATCGGAGCCGCAAGCAACGTTATTGAATTAGCGCTTGAATATTTCAGCTTGGATAAATAAAACAGAGCAAAGGGGACAATTATTTTGCCAAACTTCCATTTTGATTATTGCCTAAAGTGCATAAAACTTTCTGTGTCAACAGCAGCTTGTGAATGGGTTTAATTTATATTAATATTTAACATTTGTACGGCTAATGGAGAATTTACTGAAAATTTCTCGATAACTGGTACGTAAAGTTCAGCTTTATTGCGCTCTGATTTGCCGAGCTAATTTTTTTATCTATATTTTCCTATTCTTGTCAAGTGACGGTACAACTTACTAAAAAAGACCTACCCTATATAAATAATAATTTCCCATTACAGACCATCTTTGTAAGAAAATCAACCCTATTCAGCTAATTAAAGCTAATTTTCTAACAAAAATATAACATCAAACGTACGTAGTATGTAGCAAAATATCTCGACAGCACGCGTAACATCCCCCCCTGGCTAAATTGTAACATGCCAGTGTATCGTACCGAAGATAACGAATAAATAAAAAATATCATAACATTTTTGGAATAAGCAAAGTCTCTTACATCTTACTCCTTTGTTTACGTGGAGTTGTTTTTCGGGATACAAGATGTTTTCCTTACAAGTTTGAGGTAATTAATTTCGTACGCTTTTAATCTTTAATACCAGTTCGATTTTACCAGAGTACAATATAAGTTGAATTAGAAAAGTCTTAAATAAATCCATTAAGCTTAAATTTTATTCAGAATCACTATTATCTTAACGTTTTACAAGACCTCAAGAAAAAAAGGACTCGGTAACTGTTGTAGAGGTCAGATAGGCAGTCGCTCCATGTAAAATACTGGTTTTCAACTGCATCCGATTTAACTGGAAGCCATCCTAAACACAGTTGGGAAAAGGGTAGGCAGATGATGAATTTACAAGACCTCAAGAAAACATCTGTCATTATTATTTTTCGACATAAAAATACGGCAACCTACATAATTCCGTGCAACTTTTAAACCTACAACGACAAATATTTTCTTCCTCAAAACAGCATAACTAATCTCTGCCAAGATCGGCTTTCTAACTCAGTCCTTATTATAAAAATTCCGTAGTAATATAAAGTGAAAACATTTTTCAGAATACCGAATAAACTTTAGCTACTACTTTTCCTTTGCTTTATGAACTCATACGAAGTAACTATTAGATTCAAGTGGCCGTCCCCATTGTCCCTATAAAAAGTTTTTACTTATTCACTGTGTAATTACATAAAAACTCCAATTTGCGGTAAGCCTTTTATGCATTCCATTTTAACGTTCCGAAATGGGCCAAAGAAAATATGGGGCCTTAAAGAGCATTTAACTATGTATGAAGGAGACACCGCGTTATTTTTAATTTACGCCGACGTTTCCTACCTTGAGTGGTTCTACGTTCTATATTTTATAGGTGCAGGTAAATTGTTAAGGTACAAGAGAGGTCCAATAACAAATTTTGATGCTGGGCGTTTTGTATGTTGTTATAAGCTTCATACTTAATACAATCTAATCTCTTCCTTGTCTTAAGGGTTTTCCTTACTTGCATGTTTTTGGATTAACAAGAAGTAAGCCTTGGGTAAACAGTTTTTTGCGTGGCTGTGCTGTCACTCTGTTCCATTACGTTGTAGGCGATGTTTACAGTTTTTTTCTTACGTGGCTGTGCTGACACGCTGTTCCATTACGCTGTAGGCGACGCTTCTGATACCCACGTGAAGATTTGGGGTTGTTTGGTAATCTGGTCTAATAGACAGCTATACTGCGTAGATCGCCCTGAGGACACGATGGAGCATAAGGTGGAGGTCTGCCCGGCTTGCCCTTGTGGAGGCGATCGGCGGCGGCAATCTCTCGTGTCCGGCCCTGGTCCAGGCCATCGTTTGGAGCGAAAGTACATGGGTAACCGTCACCTCCTTCTGCGAAGCAGTAATGCTCGCGAAGAGGGAGGTGGCACACGTGAGGGAGAGGCAGTATATGCGCCCTCACGGTCCTACTCACCGTAGGAGACGCCCTGAACATCGGGAATCCCAGGCTGATTGCCGGCCACCGTAGGCGCGGGACAGCGGGCTACCCATTACTCGCCATCCGCATATGACAAGTTATGGGTAGCTCTTTTAGCGACCAAGCACGGGTAGACGGCGCGTTGTGTTCCACGCGCGCCTTAAAGATATGTTGGCATCAACTGGTGGGGTCCGCAAGGGCAGATGTCTGCCAGGGATGCGCGTTTTTCGCAAGAGATACCGTGGCCTCTGGCACACAGGCAACTGAAGGAACAAGAGTGGGTTTTAGTCAGTAAAAGTCTGAGACGCCCTCCTGCCCCACCCAGAGCGGGAGAAGTTATTTGATGATTTCCCATCGTCAAAAATAAAATAAAAAATAGCCAGCTATAAAGTTATTTTTGCCGATTTTTTTAAATAAATCACATCAAAAAATAGTTTCTGCAAAGCTAAAGTTACCTAGTAGTAAATATGTAGTGTTACTCTACAAAGTTTCTTAATAAATATCTAATGCTGAAATCCTTGATTTTTCTCGAGTGCAAAAATATTTAACTTCAGCTTTGAGGTCTTTCATAACAGTTAAGCAACCTCAAAATAACAACATAACAGTGCCTTAACCGAACGAGAGTCCGTGTCACACCGTCTAATGGTACGTAATGTGGCGAACGCAGGTGCTACCTACCCGAACGATGTTTCCTAAAAATGTGAATTTATGGTCTCGCCCAGCGGACGGCAATGATCGCCCGGCTCATGCCTTAAATTAGGGGGTTTAACGCTTATCCTCGCACTAAATATACTCCACCAACTATATTACTTGTGGGACCATTCCAGTTGAATGTGCTCCCAGTTTCTCCGTTGTTTACGCACTTGTTTTTGTGATTAACGAGTTTTTTGATCATTGATTACCTCTGAGAATACCGTGCAGTACACGTGTAACTATGTGTTATTTACAATAGTCTCGAAATAAGGCCGTTTTACACGCTACCACATCAAAGTTTCATAAGGTGAGCGAGTGAAACAACGCGACAGACGCAATAAATTCCTGCTTTCGGGGTTTATGACGAAAGTAAATAGGCATGAAACTTGTTTAGTTGGATATTCGGTAAAGTGTTGATGATAAAGTAGCTGTGGTGCACCTGCGACTGGCTCGGAGAGAGTTCGTGGATCGCGGGTGGCCCACGTCGGGCGCCAATTTCACCTTGTTTGAACTTTCTTGTGAACAAGATATTGCCTGTCAGGAATTCCGTGAGACATCTAACACTCGAGTACTCTAGCGAAAATTGTTTTACGACTACGAAAATTGATATTTTTTATAAAACCCACATGTTACTTAACTATTGGTGTGTGAGTTAAGTTGTAAGACTGCTTTGATGAGTAATGTGTTGTACAAGCGCAAATGTGATTGATTTAATGGGCTTACTCAACTATAGCATTTAGATTAATAAAGCTACGTAAGAACTTGGTATAAAATCTGCCTTTGGTATCCATCATCATAAATACGTATTTCAATTTCTCAAATACTTCTAATAAGTACGTACATTTTAATTAAGGATCTAAAAACATCGAGTAAACCATTATTTCGTTTTCTTTAAATAAAGATCAACAAGCTTTGCAGTTTCTTTTTCAACACTTCAGTTCTCATTAGCCCTAATCCGAAGTCTATTTTGTTTACAGATTCATTCCAAGCCCTCATTCAGTATCCAGACACGGTATCGGCGCAAACGGCAAAAACAGTAAGTAAAAGACTTCTTTGTTTTTATTTAACTGTTTTTAAAGTAAAGCTATAAAACAAAGTTCCTATTGCCGCATGTTTCATTCACTTTAATGACTCTCGAACTATCTCGCAATGAAGTGAATCCTCAGTCTTCATTTGAACTACGTCGCCGCGGAAGTATGACGTATCACTAACGTTTTGGAAATACACAACCAAATGACAAACGATATAAACATGGCAGTGGCAAAATTGTTGGTGTAACATTTAATCAAAATAAAAATCTACTTTGAACAAACGAATGAAAAAAGTTGTGGGAAATCTATTCAGTTCATTTGTAGTGTGGACGCTCTCAAAACATTAAACTTTCGTGTACGTACGTCGGCAGCTTACCTACAATAAACCTTTAACAACAACAGAACGTTTATGTGCATTTAATAACAATAATATCGAGAAACAACATGGCAGAGCCGCGAGTCCACGACAATAGTCGGCGCCCGACTCAGCGACATCATTTTTCTCGGTTCAACTTTTCCCATTCGCTATTCATTTGCGTTAGAAGTTGGGCGTACTGCCGCCTACTGCAGCGACTGTTTTAACTTTATTTCTGATGCAGCGTTCAGGGCAAATTAAATTTCGTTTTGCGGCTTCCGCAAACTCGCTTTACGAGTATAATTATCGAGTTTTTGTTTTTTTTCGGTGCCATACGGTTATGAATCGCTGAACGTAACTTTGTTTCCGAACGATGGCGACGGGGAGATTCGCTTTTTGATTTTTATCATTCGAACGCAACGATTCGTGCAAAAGTTTATTTTTTTATGTTCAGAAGTTTCATGTATACGAACGAAACAATTCGTAACAGGGATAATAACTGAACAGCACAAAAGATCATTTTAACGTGCTTGTTACTCCATTCATTTGCCGAATTTGTCTGTAATACTTCGCGGCGTAGGTACAATTCGCTAATGAATTCTACAATAGCGAGTCGACTATCCGTCCTAATTAGTCGCTCTTTACGCCCAATTCCTGTGGAGCTTAATACGCTTGGTATAAGCTGCAAACTGGTAGCGCGTTGCAATTGAAAGATACAGGTATATATTTAAGAGTGTGCACCGCGTTCAGCTTATGACTTAACGTTAGAAATTAATGTCGGGTAGCCGGGAAACCCCTCGTGAAATCGAGATATCAGCGGCAGAGCAGAGTGGTGAAAACTTAGCAACGCTAAGTCCCATCAACTGCGTTGTGATTGGGAGTCGAGCATAGTACCGTGTTGGCGCGACTAGTGCAGCTGGATCAAATGTGGCTTTATTTTCAGCTGTAATAAACGCGGATTTAATCAAACTACCATTTGGGATTATGAATAAAATAGATATGTAGTTATATTGTGCTTTTATGTTACATATGTTTTGGCTAACTGTATTGTTTGTAGAGCTGTTACGACTTAGTATGTAATGCCGCGTCATTGTGAATAACTGCAAATAGCGTACCTGTATTGATTAAATTATGAAAAGCTAGCTTTCGCCAGCGGCTACGCTCGCGTGGAGGTTTAAAATTACTCTTGGATAAAAAATCATCCTATTTGTTAATCCAGATTATAAAATCTGTGTGCCAATTTCATTGAAATCCGTTCACCCGTTTTGCGTGATTGACAAACAAATATCAAAATATTCAAAAATACAAACTTTCAATTTTAAAATACTAGTAGGAAGTAGGATGAAGAACAGACTTAAGTACAACCGATTGTTCGCTTCTAAATAAAATTCAAAATTCCATACCAAACCGATCAAAACCTAAAGACCTTTCCATCAAAATAGAATAGCACGTTAACACGTAATTGAAATGAGTATAGCATACTTTAATTCCAGTGTCAGCGCAATAACATTGGTTTAGTTGGTACTCTAGTTCCGGCAGTGGCCGCGACGGCGATAAGTCTGCTCTCGTTAACGGATCTAAGGTCGTAACTCGCGACTCCGTAACTCCGATGCGACCTAACGAGCATACAATGTCGGCTACTACATCTATTTTTATTGCCCCTCCTGTTTATTGCAATGCTACATGCAATCGGCATGTTCTTGTTAATCATTGTTTAGTTTATTTTATTGGGATATAATTCTTTTTCGTTTTCTGTGATGTTTCGTCGTTTTTCGTGAACGTTTTATTATGTGCTGTTTGTTACGTGTAAGCAGCCAATTACTTCTTAAATATTTAATTAAACACACTTCGGTATTCGTATCGCGAACTTTAAGTATCTATAATAAAACACTTCACAAATTTTAGGGTTGAGGTGCAGACATCCTTTTATCCTAAAGTCTTAGCTACTCGGACCGACCTAACCCTCAAACACACTACACACAGAATTAGTTACACAGCACCTTTACAAACCGAACGTTATCCGGGAGCAGTTCCATGTAGGCACTCGTTTCGGACTCGGTTTTTTCTCGAAATGGAATTAAAACGTCCCTTGAGTAAGTGGCAGCACAAGTAAGAGGTACAAAGTGAAGTGAAGCCGGATAGTGCTCCAGCCACAAAGGGTACAGTCGGATGTTAGGAGCTCTGAAATCCCCCGATCCCGCCTCTATGATCCTTGACATAAATCTGTAACCTCGCCATCAAATCTTTTCAGAAGGCGGCTTATGCGCCCAGACACGAAATGTACGCTCTTAATGCGCTCGACTTCATGTACATACATGTAAATATATAATAAATAGCCGTGCAGCGCTTTGGGCAACCGACCAAATGTACGGTTGAGTTTGTGAGTGCTCGTAGGATGTCGCTAACTGCAGCGTAGTTTTTAGCAAAAATGCCAACCATTTTTTGTCATTGAAAGAGGATCAATCATTTTAAAAGTATGAACAACAACTAGTCTATCACATTCATCACACGTTGTCAAAAATTCAAAACGCGATATTACGCACAAACAGTAATCCTAGAGGAGCGCTACTCGCTACTCTCTAGTGAGACAGTCATTAGTGTAGTGGTTGTATCGTAGGCCGTTAATCAGAACCTTGGCCGCTCCATCAGTAAGTTATGATTGATAACAATGTGATTCATGCGGCCCTCCGGCCTGCTACTCCTGCCTCATCCATAACGTAGCCGACGCTGTCACAGACAATCCATATTAACAGTCCGAGGTGCGTCCCCATCTATTGTTTATATCGCACACGATTTTTCATCACGCACCCCAAAATAAATATGCACACCCCGATTACATCATGTTACATCCATATTTTTTCATTACACCCTGAATATAGCCATTTCTGAATCGTTTGACCCGTAACGTAACACGAATAAATAAAATATGAATCGTTTCCAATATCATAAATAATTGTCAAATTCATACAGCGCAGTCTATTTGCATGAATTATTGTCATAAAAAGTAATACGTGTCAGTAACAGCCGTTCGTATTTTTCATATAAGTAAACGAGGCAAAGTTGACAAGACTTCGTCTCCAAGGTTCAATAAGGCGAAATCCGAGATACCGTTTATGGACTCAAGGTGCGGGCTTTGTTTACATTTTAAAATTGCACTTTGCACTGCGGCAACGTCTAACCTGTGTCTTTGTGTCAACACTGGGACGTGTTCAAACAATGTAACCGTCAAAAGTGGTATATATATCTTCGCCTTGAGCGAGTCTGTAATACTTGCGCCGAACGGTTGGCGTCTCACGAATCTAGTGCAGTAAAACTATCTACTGAAAGAGATCAATGCACCATCAAAGGAAATTTCATTCGCTGGCTCGCAGAACTTTGCTTTATTTGAAATATTGCTATTGGCATCACAAAATACATTGTAGCAAAGTTTGAAACTACCTATAGAGTCTAGTTTGCTCTGTGCTAGTGACGGTCAAACTTCATAGAAATTTCACGGCGGCTAACAAACAGTCCGTCGTTCACCTGCACCGAGGTCCGAGTCCCGTTTAAAATTGCACGTACCATCGCCCACCCCTGTTTGGACTCCTACAGACTGTGTCAACACCGCTTGAGCTGCACTCTGCATCACCTTGTTACGTGTCAAACATTGTTTAGCAGTTGTTTTGTTAGTGTTCTGTGGCTGGTTTGCTTACCGTAATCAAGAGGCGGCTGACAATCAAGCGTCGAACACGACAAGTTTTAAACTTTCGACACTCGCATGGTTTACTCGCCCACTTCACAATACACCGCCTGTAGGCTGTATTACATGCTCATTTGACATGAATATAGGTAAAACAAAGCCATTATGTTTCACGAACAATATATTGTTCATGGACAAAACTGATTCACGCCTTACCCCGCGGCTAAAGTGGTAGAGTTCATTATTCATGATGACACAATGTACATACATTTAGCACGAATTTAGTTTCGTTTCCAAAGCAAACTGGAACGGTGTGTTAAGTGGGCGCGGTTGTTGAGCTATCGTCACTCGATTTTCGTTCGTCACTATCAGTCAACCACAATTAGGGGTAACCGCGAGTATTAATTACATTGTCTAATGGAGCGAACGCGGTTTGTTCGGCGACGCGTCCCCAAATGTGTACCTACGTACCGTAATTAGGTTAGAGCCACTATCAAAACTTAATTTATTATTTCCCCTTTTACTGAAGTCCGCTTTTCGCTGTAAATTTGGCGGAGTATTCACATGAATTAGGTGTACCTATGGCATGCGGGTACTTTGCTATAAACTGTTGTTTACTACATACTTGATTTGTTTTACTTCATTAATCAAAATCATAACAGTTTACAATAAATTTCGGATGCAGTTTCGACACGGAATTAAAACCGTATTAATTGTTTATTCCAACAAACCAAAAAAGAAATTACTCAAAGTGCCATTCGTCACAGTGCAATCTCATTTTGTGCCGATTTAAATTTTTAAATGCTTTTCCAATAGCAAAAGCAAAGTGATTAAAATGAGCAATTTTGTAGTCGTTTTGTTTGTTGGTTTATTTTTATTAATAGTTAAAAGCTTGCTCTTGGTGTACATTTTTTGTGCATCACCGGGGCCGCCTAGCGGCGCCCGTGCCCCGTCCCGATAAGTGATCCTTTATCCGTGGCTAATCGAGCGGATATCTACCCGTCCAAAACAACCTTGTTTAGTGAACCAACCCAACTATTCTAAATTCAAACGTTATAGTCATACATTATTTATTTCGCTATCAACACAAATTGAGCACAATTCAAAGCCATGTCACTTAATAAAAAACGATGCGCCCGAAATGTTTTCATTACAATTTTCTGACGTCATCTGCGGACAAAAACCAAATGCATTGCGGCGCTAGCGTAATCCTTGCACCGGCAACAGAAGCACTCTGAGCTATGTGGGCTCTTATAAATATTAAACGCGGCGAGCTCGGGACCCCAACAAAAACGTTTATCTGGTCTCCGTGGAAAAACCGCCAGAATTAGCAACGGGGGGGTGGATTAAGGCGGACCGCATTTAATCCTTCACTAAGAAGGCTTTGCTTAAACGAGTTCTAACGAGCTAAAGATAAAACAATTACCGGGGACGTGATTAAGAGATACGGAGGACACTTGTTACTTCTTACGTTGACGCCGACGACACCGGAGCCGCGAACGTAGCCCGTCTGCTCGAAGTGCTCAAACTTAACTTTCTGCCCCAGAAAATATAAGTGAAAAATTCTAATTTATTATCAGTGTTTGTCAAATCCAATAAATCGACTGAACGGAAATTCGTTCACCCTATTACGCAGTAAAAGATTCCAATATAAAATCGGGCGTGACGTTTGTCGTTTTATCACCTTGTCACTCTTCCTAATATTTTTTTACCTCAATTACGACTCCCTCCGCGAGCGCAAATAACCATTTCAGAAGATTAAAATGAAATTCTTGAGAATATTGATACTGAGAGAGAGTAAGACCGGCCGGGTGTTATAAACTGAGCAGAAAATTTGCTTCCATAGTTTGAATACTGGATTTTTACAGAAGTCAGGTGCTAAATGTTACGGAATAACTTTGTTCGTCGGCGGATCTCATAAACTAAAATGAAATATTAGTCTCGGGGGACTTGACCTACAAACTGCAGTCAGTGAAGATAAAAAAAAACGGAACTACTAAGCAGAAAGATCATGGAATTAGTTGCCGTGAAATGTGACGATGTCTACGATTCCTTATTGCTAAGCCAGAAAAGATATTAAAGCAAATATTCATAAAACACATTTTTCAACGTAGTAATGTTTTCGCAGATCCTTTCGTAAAATATACACAATCTTTTCTAAGTAACATTGAGATTTTTAGATTAAAATAAGACTTCTTAAAGTAACGACCGAGTTAAATTCAAAAGTGCCTCCGAAAAAGCTTATAAAAAGTAAGAAATTAATCTGCAATTCAAAATCCTTCTTGCCCTCCTATTCTTTTTCGTCTCATTCTTTTCTTTGGCAAATCCACGCCAAACGTTCAGCTGAGATACCATCATTAAAGATCTAATTGTGAATGTAACAGTTTATTTCTACTTATCTTTAAGAGGACCTCTATTAAAATGTTATATGTGATTGCTGGTTTCGGTCTCAATAGTGAATATGTTGCTAAGTTATGTTAGGAATGGACCTGTGTTACCTACACATAAAAGTATCTCCTAAACAAGTGTAAACTATTATGTTTCTTCAATCCTTTTAGAGTTCTCGGGAAAATTTATGAATGAGAATAGGACACACAGTTTTCAATAAATATGTTCCAAACAATATCTACCACTATTTTAGATATACTTTCGTTTCCGTGAATCGAAAATCCCTGTCTCAGTGTTAATCTGGTTGCTAGGACTGCTATCCGATGGCAAAGGTTTCATAATAATTAAAATAATCGCGGATTTGTCACAAACAAACAAAAAACTCTATGAATCCTAGATATTCCCTACTTGGGACACGAGCTCTGTGTTTTTGTCAGCGTTATCCCGTAATTTTTGGTGTAACGAATGCAAATTGCTAAAATGAAACAATATTGGAATCACAGATTATGTTCTCATTTGACTTTTAAAATGTCACTCGACAATGGCTATGTATTAAATGGATGTATATTAGAATTGTAAATTAATTACTCTGTACGTTCTCTTGCCGCGGTACATTTGGCATTCAAAATCGAATTCGGGCCCGCGAGGCTCTACAAAACTAATTACGTATCGAAGCTATCTTCTTCCACGCTTTCTTACGTGCCTTTCGCATTTCCATATAAGTTGAGCTTTAAACGAGCCAATCTATTCACGTCTACACATCAGGGGGTCGCATTTGCATATAGAACAGAAATTTATTAAATCTACAGCCAATATCCCACGTTCCGACATCGAACTTTTGCTTCTTCGACGACTTCCCTGATATTTTTTATTGCACTGTAAAACTGTTGTTGTGAGCCGTACTTATTAAAGTATCTATTTGATTTATTTCTTCTACAGCCCTTCATAATTTTTATTCCCGACCTTCTTACATAAAAATAACAGAGAAAGACAATGGCGACGGCAATAATTAACGATGGCTACTAGCACAATCATTTACGTTACTAAGGCATTAAAAGCCCAAAACATTTTTATTCAGCTAATGGAGTCCGTCGTAAAAATGTCATAATTCATTTGACAGATGACGGTTTACAAAGGAACTCCAATTTACTCAACAGGAATTAAGTAATTCAAGCTTTTAATTTTTATCCTCTGATAAAACTTTCTCTCGGCAAGCTTCTTACATATTTTAGTAACGCTACCTTATAACAATTTTGGCACGTGCCATTTTTAGAATATGAAATAAGTTATACTAGCAATATAAATTAATTCTAAGACTGTGTCTTACGACACAGCTACCAAAGCGTGTTTTGTATTCACTGAAATGTTAACAAAACCTTTTAAAGCCCCACTGAAACCCCGGGATTCTTTACGAACGCTAAGTTAATTCTACGAAACTGTTGTATTAATTTGGCAAATTGTTAAGTTTAACATTGGTCCCGACGGACGAAAATCTACTGTTTCAATTGAAAAGTAACGTTCAAGAGCCAAGGAGTATTACAATACCTCTTACACCAGCGATTATATTTTTGCGACTCAATTCTGTTAACTTGAAAACAAATAATAAACAGAAAACGTTGAGTGCTCTTTGCATAATTCTATGCCATTTGTAACAGTAAATTATGCCAGACGATTGCACTGAGTACGCGATCATAAATATGACTGTACGGTTCCTTTATAGCATTAGTTTCATTAGTGAAAATAAAACGTGTTGCATTCTGGTTTCATTATAAAAATATTATGTACACGCCGGCCGCGCCGACGAGCTTTATGCTCGCAGGAATGGGTTGAGTGCTGTTGCATTTTAATTAATTCTCTTTTCTATCGCGATGTGGTGTTATCAGCCTCCCGCAGGCGTCGCGGCCAAACAAATAGCTGTTGCTCTCGCTACGTAACAATTTTGACACGGCCATAATGCGAGTTTTTCTTCTTTGTTACGGGTAGTGTATCGATCCACTTTTTATCTCGTGCTAAAGGAATTTTGCTTTGTTGGCCTTATACTTCCGATGCAAATTATAAAATGAATAAAAAGACAAGCACCCAGGTCTACCGGATGCCTCTTCTTTTAACCTGATCGTATTAAAAAGTTAAATTGAAGGCGATTCATTTTATATTACCTACTAATAAAAATCGTCACATCCTTATTATCACTCAAATAAACGACCCTCAAAAGAAGTGAAACTTTTCCGACTTGTAATATGTTTTTGATGAGATTTATAATTCGTTCTGTTTTCGTGTCAAACGAGAAAAGTTATTTCAATAGTAACTTTTTTATTTATTTTTAGGCTTTAGATGGGCAGAATATTTACAACGGTTGCTGCACACTGCGCATCGACTACTCAAAGATGACGTGTCTGAATGTGAAGTATAACAACGACAAATCTCGGGACTACACGAACCCGACGCTGCCGTCGGGCGATGGCGACGCGCACCAGCTGTTGACCAGTGAGTTGATGCCACTGCGGGCACGCCTCGCCCTGGCCCTCGCATCCAGGATGAGTTAGTCCTCACTACTCCGCGCACCTGGAAGCTTTCTCACCGCGCTCCAACTCTCACACATGTATCGTAGACTCTTGCGTCCTGCATCCAACGATTCCCACCCAATGGGGCAGATGATTGGTCCAATGCACTTTTTGTTTTTTTTTTCAAGTAATTAATCATCTAAAACGCCAAGGTTTTTAACGCGCACCCGGTAATCTACGTCTGCCCCATTTACACTTGGCTATTGGACTGGACTTCGATCGCTCTTGCACCTTTTTACTTAGGTAGTTTACTGGTATTCTTATCTCAAAAAGGCTTTCCATTTTAAATCTTCAAGCTCAGGTATGCTCATTACGTTAGAACTCTCAGAACATTTTCTATGTCCCTAGCAATAGCATTAATCTTGAATGCTTGAGAAATATGCTTTGTTCCCTGTGTAGCCTGATAGGTCCCCATATTTTATTCATTTTCACTGTTTTTGATGTTTTTGTATAAAGGCGCCTTTGCCTTTCTTTCTTTATGTTGCAAATTACGGTGATTTTGTATTCTTGGCTGTAAATGCGTATGTTTTTTTGTAGCGTCAATATATGTACGTATAAAGTTACAGTGTGAAATAAATCTTCAATAACGCTTCCAAATTACATTTGCTATTCTACGTTAGCTCTTTTCTTGTTTATTATTCATATTTCAATGCTAAATATTCCCGCGGTGACTAATAACTCGTCATAAATCCGTATTGCACCGTAGAGGGTTGTAATATGTGTGGATCATTCCGCCATTGCGAATGTTCTGCTTTTGTTATAATTATGTTCTTTGTCTGATTTGTTTATATTATAGTACCTTCTGAAATTATACGTTACTGTATTGACATATTATCAACAGTATTTGAACAAATTACAATTTGCATGTAGTTTTGAGCATTTTTAATGTAGGTTAGGTTAGGCAAATCATGAAATATTTTTTTACTAAACATTTTGTAGGTAGATCTTCTGTATTTTTCTTACTTTTTTCCTTTGATTTTTTACTCAAATTAAACAAACGGCAGCATTATAACCCGTGTCGTTTCGCCACAGGTGGCGGGGTGCTGGCGCCGCAGTTCCTGGGCCTGGGCTCGGGCCTGGCGTCGCCGTACGGCGTGGGCGTGGGCGGCGTGGGGCTGCCCGCGTTCGGCGCGCTGACGTTGACGCCGGCGTCGCCCGGCCTGCGCGCGCTGGCCGCGCCGCCGCTGCCGCTGGCCACCGTGCTGCTCGTGTCCAACCTCAACGAGGAGGTTGGTACCGCCGCGACCCGCCTCGATACTGGCAGGCGGATTTATACCTCTCTCTCACATAACCGCCCTTTTTTAGAATACAGAATTCAAAACTTGAATTTCAAAAATCACTCCCGATTGTACTTAAAACAGTTTAGACAAAATTCCTACATTGTTTCGACTTAGTAGTTTAATGTTTATTGGCAAATTTATTCATTACGCTAACACAATGGCCAGTAACGCCCGTATCAGACACCATAGTGACTGTGGGTTCACTTTCGATTGAAACAAACTAATGCATTAACCACACAAAGGGCGTTACAGGTTGTTCTATTTATATATTCTACTTAGACTCCTTAAAGATAAGTTGCTAATTTATTTATAGATATGATGTCAGATATCTTTTACGACTATTTATAATACTGTCTCTTTTCTCTTTCCTATTGTTTTAGATGGTCACGCCTGACGCTCTCTTTACCCTTTTCGGTACGTGTGCACAAACATTCCGTATTTTATATTAAAACATTAATATTGCTCCTGAGCCCTGTCGCCTGAAAGACAAATTGTCAGCTAACATTCTCGACTTCTGTACTGATAACCGCATCCGACCACTTGTCGAAGCTTTGCTTGATAACACTATCGAATCTAAATTCTAAACGCTTTATTAACTCGTATGACAATTTGTGTTTCAGACACCCTAGTGGTAGCTAAGTTAGTTAGATCGTCTATTGTTTACCAGTGTTGTCTTTATTTCAGTTTATTTTATTTTCTTTGTGTACTGTCAGTTTCAAACTAGATACGGTACAGCGAAATACGCATCTCTACATAATGTGACGATGATGTCATAGTTCTTATTTTGTTTTATGTTTTTTATTTAGTTACTTATTATTAGTCCCTATACTTACCTACTTACCTGAAAATCGGTAATCGGACAGCGACACCACAAACATGGTAATCGCTGTTATGAGCTTTTTTTATAAATGAGATGTGCGTTAACTATGAGCAAACGAGAGTTTAAGAACTCATTGCCATTTAAATAGTGAGTAGAAGTGAATAATTGTTTGCAGTAATTTGCTTAACACAGCGCGCCAGTATACGGCCGGTGCTGTTAACCGCTAAAGCATTAATCGAAAGCTTAACGTGACCAATTTAGAGCTTGGAGTTGTTTCTTCTTGTATTTTCCGACTGTCCCGTTTCACGACATTATATATTACAAGCCGTTGTACTAAAAATATGCTGTGTATTTTAAAGAAACCGTGTTAAGTGTAGTGACTTAGCTATAGGTATACTTTAGACATCATTGAGAGTGCATCATCCTATTGTTAGACTGTGTTTCTCTCATCCAAATCCATAATAAACAGAACCAAAATCCATGACATTATAAAACAAAACACACTCTACACAAATAAGGATACTTATCCATAGTTTCTACATCCAAATGATCTCAAAGCGTGTTTGTAAGACCTTTGTTTGCGTATAGGCGTGTACGGCGATGTGCAACGAGTGAAGATCCTCTACAACAAGAAAGATTCAGCCCTCATTCAGATGGCCGAACCACACCAGGCCCATTTAGGTACGTATTCTATTACAAACCCTATCTCCACTATACCAGGGTCGATTTTACGTTAACAGGGATGTATTTATTTAGGATTATGAGTGTACTTATGGTTCTCCTCTTTGCTGTAATTTGTTTTTCTTGTAACATGAAGTGTCGTTGTTTACTTGCTACTTATAGTCTTATTCATTACCATTTTCTTAAGAGATTTTTCCCCTTCAGTTAGTATAGACTTAACTTAGATAAATTCTTCTGAATAAGGCATTAGGAAATGTAAAAATGTGTTTATTAAACAGCAAACTATGAATCGCAATTAGACATTAACAAATTAGCTAATTATTTATCAGGTCTATAGAAACTAATATAATTTTTACATAAGAGTTGAAATGGACACTTATCATGTAATCTTCAAACAGCGATGACCCACATGGACAAACTGCGCGTGTTCGGCAAGGCGATGCGCGTCATGCTCAGCAAGCACCAGACTGTGCAGCTGCCCAAGGAGGGGCAGCCTGATGCCGGACTCACCAGGTACGTCAATATCCTATACTTCTAATATAAATGTTAAAGTTTGGATGTTTCGATGTTTGTTACTCAATCAACGGCTGCACGGATTTGGATGAAATTTGGTACACAGATAGTTTATAACCTGGATTAACACATAGGTTTCCAACCACCACGCGGGCGAAGCCGCTGGCAAAATCTAAAATCTAGTTAAATAATAATGCGTCGCATGCCGTCGTTACATCTAAATGAGAACAACACTAAGAAAACCAATGCAAAACGTTATTATTATGCTATTCACTCACAAGAGTCTTAATTATTTATAACCTGTCGACTTATACCAATTTAGGTTCCCAAATATAAACATTTTCTATTTACCGTGTTAGTTTTCAGTAGGCACGATATTGAAGTGATTGACATGACCTTTAAACCTACATCACTCGGTCTGAATCACAGCTTGACTTTGTGATCCCATTTTGTGTCCGATATTTGTATTATTAAGACTTGTTAAGCCGATATTCCCAATACGTTATTATATTCGTCAAATAGTCTGAAAGCTCTGAGAATAGAAAGTTACGATGTATACGCGTTACTGATATTTCGCGACTATTCTTACAACAATAAGGATATCTTTAGATCAATATTGGATTTTGGAATTCTTATTCTCGTACATTAGAACATAATCCTTCGTAACTACAATAAAATATCAACGAAGTCTTATTTTAGCAAATTCACACGCCTATTCTAACGTCAATTACTTTGGCGTAGCAATTTTATCCGTCGTCTACGCTACGCCGAAATTTCGTAGCGGAACATGTCTCTGCTGCGTGCGTGGGCGCACTGCTACGCGGCGCGGCGTAGCACGGAACATGCTACAAAATTAACCGCTTCGTGTTTTCAACTTTTTTTTCGTGCATTTTTCAGGGATTACTCCCAGAGCCCGCTGCATAGATTCAAGAAGCCTGGCAGCAAAAACTACCAGAACATCTACCCACCAAGCGCAACTCTTCACCTGTCCAACATTCCGTAAGTTACCGATTATTTTCAAACCTGAAAACAAAATCTTTATTCTGTGAATTGGAGAGATAACTTGAATTTGTGGTTTGTTCACAGAGCTACGGTGTCTGAAGATGATATCAAGGAAGCCTTCACCAAGCGAGGATTCACAATTAAGGCTTTCAAGTTCTTCCCGTAAGTTAACAAAGTTAAATTTTGTTTTTAAGTATATATTTTTCTAATTACTTACGCATTGCAAAAGCGCTGCCAGTGAAACTGAAGCTTTTAAATTTCCCAATTCCAGGAAGGACCGCAAAATGGCGCTGGTGCAACTCCCGTCGATCGACGACGCGGTGGCGGCGCTGATCAAGATGCACAACTACCAGCTGTCCGAGTCCAACCACCTGCGGGTTTCCTTCTCCAAGTCCTCGATCTAAGCGCGACCGGAATATCACACAAGCGGCGCAGTCGCGTCCGAGCGACGCGCGACGGGAGCCGAGCGTCCCCGACGCGACTGACCAACATCGTACCTCTCACACAAATCGAGAATTTCCCTCGACTGAAATTAAAATATATCTGTATTACGCTTACACGGATCACTAGATATTAAGTGCTATTCTATTTTCTTAATAAATACGTACGTTTACTGTTACTGTACATCTAATCTAATATACTATCATCACAGTCGAACGCTGCTTATATCTAGGTACTGTATTTTCGATACGATTTCTAAACGGACGTATTAACGTAGAGAGGAATTATATTTTGTGTGATATTCATTCCATATTTTAAATAAGTATATCAATTATTTTATTTTTATAAACTCGTAATATTTCCCGGTGATTACAATATATAGTTTCGTTATAATGAATTATCAGGATGGTATGTTTTGCAATTAGATTGCGCTAGTTACGTTTGCACTGGGCAATTCGCGTGTGTACGATGGCTCGCAATGTCAAACATTGCTCGCTTGTTAGTCCTCAGTACGGCAGCCAGGTTATGTACCACCTTACAATTTTATATTCATCACATTATTAGCACATTGTTGAAATATCTCTTTGTCACATTAATTTGCAGTTATTACTATTAAATTGTATTTTATACATATATTTTATTGTCTATTTTAATATGCACAATTTACTATTATTGCATTTCTTTGTAAGTAAATATAGTTTTGTACGCATACACATTTTTTTCTTATTTTATTAATGAAATGTTATGTTTAGAAATGTGTATGTGTGTGCAATATTAGTTATAGACATAATTTTAATAATATATTTTAGATGTAACCGTGTTCTGTCACCGGTGGCCGGTGATCTTGCTTCCATTCTTGTTTCGTTGTTAGGAGGAAATTGTCTGTTCTTTACTTCATTCATAGTTATTGACGATTAGTTAGTGTAATCACAACTCTTATCGCTAAGCATCTAGTTGTATATCACTATTTAAACGTTATGTTCAGTGACATAATAGTGACATGAAGCATTTATTTTGATGTTAATTTATATTAATGGTAGCTACAACATATATAAATGCTCGTGCATACGTTTCACTAAGTGGTTAATTTTAGATAATTATTTATTTGTGAGCGGCGGTGTGGCCAACCTCGCGAACATATATTTTAGAATAATTTTCACTATTGCTATGGATGCCACACTGTATTGGAGTTGCGGCGACGGTCTATCAAGTATTAGCCAGATCTGATTTTGCTCTACGACATATTTAATCAACAGTATTTACACTAGATCACAATAACTTCATGAAACAGTATTTTAGTTAATGAACTGTCCTTCTCGATGCTTCGTTTTGTATATAGACACACTCCCACTTCGATGTGTTAAGCTTCTTACACTTCGGACTTCGCTAAGCTCTCGATTGGATTTCACACATCTTTGCCTTCTTAAATTAATAAAAAAAATATGTCTAGTCCAATGCAAAAGAGATTAAGTTTGTGAATTAAGTGATTACGTTATCAAAATCTTATGAATTCGTCTCAAAATATTTAAAGTCTGGTAGGAAAGCTTTTGTAAAAAGATTGTGTATGGTAACGAATTTGTTGGTAGAGGGAAGCCAGCGAGAGCCGCTACCGTTAGGACCAGTTTAAGTGTTCAGTTACACGTCCAGATTATGTGATTAGGCAAAGCATGCGTGAAACAGATACCTGAATATGACGAGTTAGAGGATACTGCCACCCCGCGGGAACAGCGCCGCGAGCCGGCTGGCGTGTTAATTAATATTGTAAGTCACTTATCAATCAATGCATTACATATCTCGACGATGCCACGGTCGGTATTCAATTAGGATAGAAAAAGGGAATGTATATTGTAGGATAAATAAAACGTTACGGTACGGGATGTACATAGATGGAATCACACGAGTGACACACTACCCGCAGCACGTGGTCACGTGGGCAGGAGCCCGGCAGGTGTATGCGCGTGCGCTTACACCACATCAGGCAGTCTTAACTACTACATTACTTTGAACATATCCCATTGTCAAAAAATAGTCTCAAAAAAAGTAAAAAAATAAACTTTTATTTTAGAAAACGTTTGTGAAGTTATAAAAATCACATATTTACACTATTATGAAATGTATAATATATATCACGTAACTTACATAAGAAATAAAGATAGAGCTTAGTAAGATGATTAAACTGAAAAAATATTAGATTGTCATTACGATGTAAGATTTAATAGAAAAATTTAATCATACAATTGTATTAATCAGTACCTACCTATAATAAGAACGTAAAAGTAGTTATTTGGTTTAGATAATGTTAGGTGACCAGGGTGTGGTGATATTTTGCACGTTTTTGAAAATGTTTTTCTATACGGCGCAGGATTCTGTGCCTGTGTTTTGAAATGGTGAGGAGTGATGGTCGAGTGACGTGAGAGCGGCGGTAATCGCATTTGTAATTTTAATAATAATTGTATTATTATTATTATGTATTTAAATTAAACAAGAATCACAAAGAGGAGATTACATATCTACTGTACTCAGCGTAGAACGCTACACACACGCCGCGGTCCCTTCCGTCGATGGTTAGCTGGCAGCTCGCGTGTAGAACAGTTACTCAGCCGCTTGTGCTCAATACATTTGTAGACTTGGTCGATTACTATTTACTGTGTGTGTAGCGTTTTCAGGCCTAAATTTTTCTCAATAACATTGGTATTGACTAATAGATAATTATAGGAATTTATGTGTTTAGAGAAGTATTTTAAATATCTAGATTTTAATGGTAATATTATTAAAAAATAAATAAATAGATCAGTGTTTAGGATGAGATGCCAAATTTAAAGTCAATACAGATTATTTTAGGTAAAAGGTAATTGAAGTAATCTTAACAATTATTGAAAAGTTGATGAAATGTTACAGTTAAATTATATTTGAGAGTTTTATTAAGCGCAATATATGCAATTTTATTCATTGTAAGTGAACATTGTTTCAATTTGTTAGTTAAAGTTATGCGTTGAAAAATGATGTGAAAGTTGTTTTCGAATGTGTTAATTGATATCCATCCGCGCGATGTGACTGTTGTGTCGGCGCGGTCTGCACGCCAAGCTCTATCTCCGTTATCGTGTACTTCGTATGTATATCTTGCGTTCCATACATATCTCCGCATATCATACTGAATGTGCTTATATTTTATTGCGCTTTATAATATTTATCTCTACTACATACATATATTAGCTGTATTTAGTATTTCATAATGATATGAATAAAGGCCAACATATCAATAAATAGAACTTTGGCTAAGGCGCATATATTATACTCTGTCATGCTCCTCGATATTCTGCTTAGATGTTGCCTGACTTCCTTCCACCTCAGCGGCGACCGCTCGATGGTTCATGTAACGTTCGCGTGTCGTCGTCGTCTTCTTATTTTAATTTTAAGCCTTTTGTGTGGTTAATTTCACTCTTTATTTTTAATTTCATAATTAAACTATTATTATCATTGATACTTTTTGTTCTTTATTTTCAATCCTTTCCCTTTCTACCTAAATCCCTTTTTTGTTTCAATTTCCATACCAATTGTCTACGCAACGACAGCGGGCGGAGTAACGACAAGACAACGTTTAGTTCACTCACTCACGCCTTCATTCAGTTTGTTGTTCATTAATGTCTGTGGTTATAATTTCATCCCTTTATTTCAGACCACCTGAAGAAGTTTCAAGAAACTATTTGTAAATAAAACTTATAAATGTTAAAGGGGATCAATATAATGAGATGATGTACATTAGTACACAATTGGTATTCTAGACATATTCGTACTTATAGAACTTAATTATTACTATCCTGGCGAAATCTACACTCGACTACATTTTAAAGTATATCTATTACGCTTCGATATATTTATATAACTTGTGAATAAAAATTCTCTACCTTTTTCAACTGAGTCTTCTGACTTGAGAAAAATATTTAAGCGAAATAAAAACACGTTGTTTAGTTGAATTGTAAAGGGAGTAAGGGACTTAAAATATTGCCAATGATAATTATGTTTTATATAATATTATCAAGTGGAATATTGTATTTCGCACAGGGTATAATGTGAATTAAAATTATAGCGCTGCCCGTGGTAGTTGATCGCCCGAGGCGGTTATTTTGTGTCCGTGCTACGTCCCTTATTCCTACTGTGTGGAAAGAACTGAACCATTCCGTAATGAAACGTTATAAGCGAAATTATTGTGTGCCTGCCACTTTATCTACGAGACCCGAGTGACAACAGGAGAGACCAACCAACCAGTGACATTGTATTGAATGTTTTTAAATTAATTGTTTCGAAAGCATTACGTGCGGGAAAGTGGCAGTTACACTCATGTTAAATTAATCAGATGTAAATAATATACACGACTATGTTAATAATTACAAATTAAATTATTAGGATCTATAGTAAAGATTAACATAATCGTTATTTTAAGATTTACTAGTTAAATATCCTATCTTAATTTCAGTAGTCGCTCTAGTTAATTATATACCTACCTAACTTATCGAGAACTCTTCATAGGAAGTATTACTGTTACTACCTCCCTTGGTTTCCTCTTGATTTAATAATGTTTTTGTTGTTAAAAGAATTAAATAAAGGTGTGCAAATTAAAGGGTTGTGTGTAAAGTTAAAATAGTTAAATAGATGTAAACAATCGTTCGTGTAACGTTTATCTCATCAGTTTCTTAAAAGCACATCTAGTTTTGTTCACTATCGTAGTAAGACTTGCTGAAACAATTCGAACATGTCAATATTAATTAGTCTTAATTCAATATGCCAAAGACCAATCGTTGGGAAAAATAACAGGGATATAATAATATTTTTCCTTTCAACTTAACTAATGTTCTATCTCTAATAAATACACGTTTAAAATCAAAATGGCAAGCTTTAACGAGCTATATTTCAAGAAAAACATATTTTGATGATTGTTTTGTGAAAATTAATTTTATGAAACGCGTACGGCCCGCCTGAGAGGCCGGTCGCTCACTAAACTACATTATGTAAAACAGTTATATGAATTATAAATATATACAACAATATTAATATCTAAGTGACTACCCTATTGAATTCTAGATTTATTCTTTGTGATTTTATAATAAAATATAGTTGAAAATGGAGTTTTTATTTTATTTTAAATTTCCACCTTACCTACTGCTTTATTCGAATAAAACAGTAATATCAGCCTGTTCCTACGAATACGTAGGTACTTGCACAGATAACATACTCAATGATAGCTAACATGATATGCCTTGGTACCTATTGCTCACATTGCCAAATAATTTGGCCACGCGGGTCAAACTGGCGTAAATCCCTAGCCCAGGCACAGTCGCAGCCAAGACTTTGGAGGGGGGGGGGGAAGGTCACAGACAAGGACTACCTACATATTAATAAGAAAATTTATTATATTTTCGAAAAACTTCTATTTTAAGCTTTACGTTTACGGTTTTTGGGGGGTCATAACCCCTAGGACGACCCCCTCGGACCGCGCCTGCCCTAGCCAGGTGTTATCTAATCTTCAAAATGAAATAAGTCATAGAGAATTAGACTAAACCTGATCCTTGGGAAATCATCAAATAACTTCTCCCGCTCTGGGCGGAGCGGGAGGGCGTGTCAGACTTTTACTGACTAAAACCCACCCGTGTTCCCTCAGTTGCCTGTGTGCCAGGGGCCGCGGTATCTCTTTCGAACAACCCGCACCCCTGGCAGGCATCGGCCCTGGCGGGCCCCATCTGGTGCTGCTGACATCTCTTTGAGGCGCGCGTGGAACACAACGCGCCGTCGATCCGGGCTTGGTCCTTATCGGACAGCGAGCTACCCATTACTCGCCGTCCGCAAGCCCGTGCCTACGGTGGCCGGGAATCAGCCTGGGATTCCCGACGCCCAGGGCGTCTCCTGCGAAGGCCACGGCTGTGAGGGCGCATGTACTGCATCTCCCTCACGTGCGCCGCCTCCCTCTTTGCGAGCATAACTGCTTCGCTGAAGGAGGCGACTGCTAGCCATGCACTCTCGTTCCGTACCATGGCCTGGACCGGGTCATGACCTGGGTCGGACGCGAGAGAAACCTGATCCTTAAGCTAAGAACAGAGTACATCATTTTTTGAAAAGTGGGTAGTTGTTTGTTAACACATTTTTTCTAACGCTTATTATAAAAAACAGAGTACTTTTATTTATAAAAACTAAAGGCCTGCGCAGACGAGGATTTTTGTCTGCGAACTTTTTTATTCGCTAAAAATAGATCGCTTACAACAGTATTGAGTAACGCAAACGACGGATTAAAAGTACCGCGTACAAAAAGTCCCCCGAATAACCGAGGACATGCAGAGAGCGGTCCGGAAAATAGTACGGGGGAGTCCCCTAATAAAATAGAACTCGTGTGACTAGGCGAAGCAACGCACACGCGGGCCCAGTGTGACCAGATTCAGTATTTTAATACTTTTTCAGTAAGTATATTTCATCGATTTTTCCGAACACCAGTATATTTTCAGGTATATTGCTGGCAGTCAGTGTTTTTGGGTATATTTTGGTTGAAGTTATGGCAACACCGTAGTGAGTGATCGTCTTTGCGACAATGTTTGCGGAATTCCCCGCAACGGGAACATTGGGGACTTTCCCGGATTTAGTTTATACTTATACATGTTATCTATGAGCAAAGATGAGTAAGTTACAGATATGACAAGAAAGACGGCCGTTGCCGGCGTTGTAGTATTGTAATACTAAGTACATATACAATTATCAATCAATACATAGTATTAATCAGACTTGCAGAATGTATGTTCGCCTAAAACTTTACAACTGCTGGACCGATTTTAATGCGGTTTGCACTATTAGATAGAGCGTAATTTCCAGATTGCATACATTCAAATTCGTTGTGTTTCATGAATATCAGTCTACCCGGACGAATTCGGGACGGACCGCTAGTTTATCTATAATTTTCAAAACAACGTCTAGTTTTTAAGTTTTCAGTTGCATGAATAGGTAGTAGTTAAACTTAAAAGATACTTTATTACTAGTATCAAATCGTCTAATACGGTTCAAGTGAAATGATTGTCTCTTCTGCATTCGACTTAATCTTTGAGGACTTTCTTTCGATAATTCGGGAATTTCCCCAAAATAGGAGATGTTTTTGTCATCATATAAATAGAACGCGATTTTCGTTGTTTTTATTTACTTAGTTGCATTCATCCGGACAGCATGTCTAGTTTTCAGCAAAGTTATTTAGCTAAGTGGGAACAAATTCCGGAATTTTCTTCGTGGCTTTCACGTTATAAAGATGACGAGTTCACCGCATTTTGCAAAGCATGCAATGCGAAACTGCAAAGTAGATTAGCATCTATAAAACAGCATGCACATACTGAAATGCATAAATCGAACTTGATAAAATATAAAGGACAGTCAAACGTAAGCATAACTCGCTTTACTTACCTAGTTCAAGGAGTTTGGATATATTTTAATTTAAAGTTAATCATCCTAGTTTTGATTCTCAAAATCAGTTAGGTAACAGCTATGAAATGCGGCGCTGTTATAAAAAAAAAACTAAGCAACCAAGTATTTTTTTAATTTTCAGGTTGATACATTTTTCAAAAAGGCCCCACTGAAAGAGGAAGTCAAGAAAGCTGAGCTGCGTTTATGCAGTTTTCTATCGGAACACAACATCCTATTTAGAGCTATGGACCATCTTAGTGATCTTAGTTCTAGTGAAGTGTTTTACCGATTCCGATATTGCGAAAGAATTTTCCTGCAAAAGAATCAAAGCAGCCGCTATAACTTATAATGTTTTAGGACCCAATTTTGAAAAAGATATGATTGAAGACATACTTGGTACTGCATCTCCTTCAGATAAACCAGTATATTCAATTATAATCGATGAGAGTACAGATGTTGCAACAGTCAAAGTATTGGCAATAGTAATTAAATACTTCTCTGAAACTAAATGTACTGTACAAACCAAATTCCTTGATTTAGTTGATTTAAGTGGTGAGACCGCAGGTCATTTATTTAATTCGTTGTCATCAAAATTATCCGAATTAGGTTTAGAAATAAAAGACGTAATAGGATTCGCTGCTGATACTACGAATGTGATGTTTGGTCAACATTCTGGCATTGTTGCAAAAATTAAAGAAGTAAACCCAAAGTGCTTTTTCATAAAATGTGTTTGTCACTCTGCAGCATTAAGTGTTAGCCACGCCTGTAAAATACTGCCTAGAAATTTAGAACAAATAGTAAAAGAGTATATGGATATTTTCTCAAAGTAGCAAGCGTCAAAGAGAATTTGCTGAGTTCCAAAATTTCACAGTCACTGAAAATCACAGAATTTTGCGTCATTACGATATAAGGTGGCTTTCACTTCATGCCTGTATTAGTAGAATAATTGAGCAGGGGAGGGCATTACAATTGTTCTTTTAAGACCAGTACTTGAGTGATCGCAATATGTCATCAGAATTTTTATTTAATTCTTTTACCACTGATATAAACAAATTGTACTTTTTTTTTGGACTACATTTTGCCGATTGTAAACAAATTTAACATAATTTTTCAAGGCGACTATCCGTGCATTGATAGACTGTATGATGATGCATCTAGTATGTACTTGTCGATTTTGGGTTGCTTTATGAAAGCTAATTACATCAAACGTACGGACAATGTATTTACGTTAGACCCAAAGTCTAATGTAAATTATTTGCCATTGAAAGGTATGTACTTAGGTATTCAAGTAGGCCAAGAATTAATCAAACACAGGGAAAATGTAAACATGAAAGAACAGACTGCTGAGTTTTTCAGAAGGTGGCAATCATTTTTAATTGAGTTGAGCACGCAATTGAAATCACGTTTGCCTTTTGAAAATCCAGTTTTTCGAGAACTGAAATTTCTTGACCCACACACTGCCGTGCATTTAAAGAATTTCGCAGTTTACGAAATGTGATAGAAACTTTCCCATGCGAAGTACAGCCAGAACAAATGCAGTTAATTGACGAAGAATATAGAACCCTAAAGTTTGATCGCGAAGTAAGTGATTTGTTACAATCTTCCAGCACTGGCTCACCCATCTCGTGTGAACAATTTTGGGTGGAAGTTGGGAAAATTTCTAACAGTGATGGCATGTTAAAATACAAAAATTTTACTAGTTTTAGTAAATCTCTTCTATGTATACCGGTGTCGAATGCTGCTGCATGCGAGCGCATATTTTCACAGATAAATTTAATAAAAACGGACCAAAGAAACAGATTTATAAACAAAAATGTGTCAGCTATTTTAAAAACAAAGCAAGGTGTTAAGGATGAAGGAGGTTGTGTAAATTTTAATCCTTCGAAAAGGATGTTAAAATATAACTCTAACATTTATTGTGAGTATGAATAAATAAAACGTGTTAAGAAAATCAGTATTTTTATTGGTATATCTGTCCTATACTTACATAGGACAGATATACCAATAAAAATACTGATTTTCTTAACACGTTTTATTTCAGTATTTTTTTGAGGTGCCTCGGTATTTTCGTAAAATTTAATCTGGTCACACTGCACGCGGCGGACTTTAGTCCGCGTTGTGCGCTCGAGAGTGGCGTACGTATGTACGACGATAAACGATGACGCAGGAAATCGATTCTAAAATTTTAATAAAAGAAGTCGAAAAAATAACTTATCACGACCGAATATTTGCTTCGATAGCATGCACTTCTCTACATTTCCGGGCAACAAATGATCGCACACCGTGTGCGTTGAGTTCGCGGTAAATCCGCGGCAGACTTCTTTTTTCTCCGCCGCGGAGAAAAGTCCGTCATCTGCACAGGCGTAGAATCGTAGAATGGGGCTTTTGCTCATATTTTTTTTTTTTTTTTTTTTAATTTTGGCTTCACACGGTTTGTGCATTTAGCCAGTGTCAAGTAATTTTTCTTTTAGATCAAGTAAATGGCCCGATATCGGGCACGAAGTTACAAAACAGTCATAGTCGTCTTTAGTCAGTCAAGTCAGAGTTATTGTAAAGCGGTAGTAACTTTACAACAACTTAATAGGAGTTTTTGGGGGGAACACGAAAAGTCCACGTTAGTCACTTATTTTCACCTTCACTACACTTGTGCACTCACACGTAACTAAATTGAATAATTCACTATCAAAATTATAAAATTTAATTCGCTATTTCACTAAATTCCATGAAAATGAAAATTCGTGCGACATGTTCCAACGCGATCCCGCCAAAAACTCTTGCTCATATTTGGGCTTTTGCTGGACACTGGATGACACTTAACTGGACGTTCAGAAATTGAGACGGCTTTTAAAATATTTTTTTATTTAATTAAAGGGAAGCCGATTTAGAATACGGAACTAATTTTTAACGGTTTTTTTGCAATATGCTAATGCAAAATAATTATATGGTGTGTAGGTGGATTTTCTTAGTGAGCTAGAATACGTTGGTTTCTAACTGGGCAGATAAATAGATATGAAACAATCATTCAACCCTGCAGAGCTCATACATAAACTACTTCGATGGCCAAAAGTCTTTGTCAAGTTGTGCCACCACACTTGCCGATTTAGGAGATAATCATGAGATAAAATTGCCAAAGTTGCATTTCTAAACCACGAATTCAATGTCAACATGACAGCTTGAAGTCAATTTCATTTCAACAACATGTCAACTTGTCAATGTCTTTACGGGAAAATAAAATACTAAATAATGTCACCGGGAATCGGGATCTGTTCATGGCTACTGCTAAAGAATTGATAAAATAGATCGAATTATATAAACTAAACAACGTTTAGCAAGAATTTATATTGAACAAGTGAACTTGTGATGTTGGTGTTCTAATGGTCAAAATCTGTCCTTCACAATGTTTCGGACAGTACTTAGATTGAGTCCGTCTTTCGCGATTCCTATATTTAATAAAGCTACTAGTCCATTTGACCACGATTTACTTAATCGACCTGATATTACTCCTCCTCAAACTGGTTGGGACCGAGTGAAATTAATGTATACTGGAAAGTAAGTCAGCATACCGAAAATCCTTCAGATAATCTTCCTGGTACTGTGATGTTTTTCTGAAGGATATTTCCATTAATAAGTATTGCATAACTGAAATGATGTATTTCCCTATAGTTCTCAAACATTTAAATATGATAAACAGGTTCAGAAACCTGACAGAATTTGTTTTCTTGTAAAATCAAAGCTCCTAACCTCTTTTAGTCAAATATAATGAACCATAGCATACAAACCAAAACTCATACATAATATTCTACTCAATTTCAGTGAATATGAAGAAATGTCTCACGAACTGAATACAGTACTACAGTCATCATTATGTGGGGCCTTTATTGGGGCTTGTATCGGAGGATTTGTTAGCTCCCGTGTGGCATATATTAATTTTATAGAAAATAATCAAGCAACTATATTTAAATCTACTGCTGAGGCTAAGGTACTGCCTTCATTATTATGTCTGGCATATACATTTTCTATAATAATTTAACCTATACTCCATAGGTTTAGGTAGTCAACTATAAAAAACCCTTTTTACGATTTGTTTACCTTTATTTAACTAGCTAAACCTAAGAGTATAGATTTTATTTTTTTAAATACTGAATGAAAGAAAGAGATTCTTCATATTCCATTTAAATATATTTATACCTATTTTAGGTAAATAATACCATTTAAACATGAAATTATTGTTTAATTCCAGAAAAGATTACAAGATTATGTGACAGTGGCCTTTGCAAAAGGAGCTTATAAGTGGGGCTGGAGATTGTGCTTCTTCACAGGCATATTTAAGTAAGTCATTTAATCATTTAACTTTATAGAAATAATAATACACATTTTACTTATTGCGTCTGATGTAACTCCAATAAGACAATGCTGAGTCCCGTTTAGCTCTGAATATTTAAGTGTGAGTGTTGCTGTTTGCACGCGTAAAGGCCAACCAACTAATTTTTGAATTTGTCCAGCCTTTATGTACAGCGAGCTGGCTGCTATGAATCTTGCAAACCTTCAAAGCTTCCATGAATATTTTTATCATCTTAATCAACTTACTAATTCATGCGCTACTTATATTTATTTTAATTGAATACTTATTTATTTCAGTTTAACATCAACAACAGTGTCAGTGTACAGAGGTGACACATCTTTAGTTGAATATGTATGTGCGGGAGCACTGACAGGCGCGTTATACAAAATCGATATGGGATTAGCTGCTATATTAGTTGGTGCTGGCTTAGGTATGAAACATCAAATCTATCATGCTATCAAACTAAAACAGTTTTTTATTTAAAGAAAACAGTAGGTAACAAATACTAGAACCCACTTTGGTTTAAATCAAGATGTTTTTTTTTGTGACCTTACATATTGTGCTAAATTAAACCTTATATAGGGTTGGTAGTATTTTAAAGTTTTTTTTTGAGTCGCACTAGAGTTTCTGCATGTGATGATACTAAGCTTGTGTCTCATTCCCCACTTTATCAATGAATGTCAGACTGTTGTCCACCTCCACTTTAAAGCGTGACTTAATTTATAGATGGCCCCTTGTCCTTATTGATATTAATTCTGAAGTTTATATGGATATGAAGTTTGGCCGGTATCTTATTATTTTATTATCCAGGTACATTTTAGAAACTATGATTACATCGATTCTAAAATGAAATAAAATGTATAAAAAAAATTACTTATATAAGAACGAAAATCATGTGTTACTTTTGCAGGAACTGTATTAAGCACAGCTGCTGGTCTGTTGATTATAGCAATATTGAAAATCACTGGTTTCAAAATGGAAAATATCAGGGAAGCTTTACATAAGTTAAAAGAAGCAAGGTAAGTTGATTAATAGAACTCTATTCATCTTCATCTGCCTAGCCTTTTTTCAACTATGTTGGGGTCAGCTTCCAGTCTAACCAGATGCAGCTGAATACCAGTATTTTACATGGAGCGACTGCCTATCTGACCTCCACAATCCAGTTACTGGGTACACGGTAAGACTGGTTGTCAGACTTTTGGGCTCAATAGAACTCTATTCTTCAACTAAATTAGTGTGAAAAAAAAGACAATATTTATTTATGTATGGGTATTGAAACAGTTATAATTCACCTGATAATAAATGTCCCGCGACCTGCGTCATTTGCAACTGTTGTCAACTTTGTCTGAATTTCAGTGCCTTCTCTAATATTTTTTTTGTTTGTTTTTTTTCTATTTATTTAACTGCAGTCAATCGCCCGACTTTATCAGCTATGTTGTATGAATGTAGGGTTTTTAATGATGCCTTGCTGCCACCGCAGAGTATGTGGTTTCTGTTTAGTCTTTTATCCATTAATTATTACATGTGTACCCGTTTCCACTAACACCAAGCCAAGGGCGTACCAATAGACAATGGCGCCTAGGGCGCGCATCATATCCTTTGTAAATTATCTTTTCGGTCTACACTGAGCAGAGCTAAGTCAAAACCTTTCTTGACCAATTATAGCTTTCAATAACGAAGGTATTATTTCAACTTGCTGCAATTTTAAGAGAATTTGAATAGAAATAGGCAGATTAGGAAATACGCTTTCATCCCCATACTGCGCAATATATTCAAGTAGCTCTTCAGATTTCTTAGATATACTATAGCTAACATGTAGTATGAAATGTTTCATTGATGTTTTTTTATATTTTATAATTTTCGACTTTATGCACCCCCCGTCGATAGGCGCCCAGGGCTCGTGCCCGGCCTGCCCCACCCTAGATACACCTCTGCACCAAGCGACATACACACTAAATGAATGTCTCAAAGCTCGCTTTGCTATTTTCAACTGTCGGCAGTAAAGTCACCAAAAGAGGTCGTAGAACCAGATATACAATTTTTTTTTGTACTTAGTTGAAGCTTTGTAACAAACCGATGGATTTTTTCAAATGAAATTAAATTTGATAAATAGAGTGTTTGTTTTCTAGTAATTTAATTAAATTAAATTAGAAAAAATCCTTTGATGTCTTACTACATTTCAACTATATCCGATGACCTGGTTACTTATCTCTTTTGGTGACCGAACATAAAATAACACTTAAATGTAGAAAAACAGATCTTGATGCATTTTCTCTTTATTTACAGAGATGACCAATTCCACCAAGCATTAGAAAAAGCAGCAACAATTAAGAATGACGAGCTAACGGAGCACCATAAAATGCTAGTTTTAGAAGAGGGGGAGAGAAAGATAGATGATATTAAATAGCTTCAATATCAGATTTAAGCTCCGCTTTCCTAGAAGACCAGTGGCCACCACATAGTGTCTGCAATTTACCAGTGATTTTCACTGGTGAATGGCATCATTCAAACATTATTAATTAAAATAAGTTGGTGTGTTTTACAAGAGAACGTTTTTGACACCGTAAAGTGTTAAAATGTACGCAAGAAGAGATCAGATGTTGATATTTTGCTGGGAAAGACTAAAATATTCCTGAGGTATACCTCTCCAAACTGACCTCGAGTTCTGAGCTGAACAATACTATCTGAACTGCATATGATTTCACGAATCCTAGCTGAGCTCAAAGCTTTTACATTTTTTACCTGGGAGGAGCACAGCATCATATACAGCTGAAATGTCTAAGAAAAAGGCTACGACTGACTCATTCCTACTATGAGCCAGCCAGATCTCTGATGTAAAGGTACTCACCCACACAATCAGTTGTAAGCAGACCTTTCCTAAAACCGAATTGAGTCAGTTTCCACAATTTCATGACAGACGTCACTGCAGCCGTTATAAGGTGGTCACCGTTATTTTATGGAACCATAGCGTAACCGATAAAACACTATGAATACCAAAAACTAATCTAAAAAGCACTCATAATGAGATTTAATTAAAATAATAGCAGATAGCATTTTTATATCTGTAAATGTATAAGCGAATGTTATCAAGTGATTTAACGAATAATGAAAATTATCGTCAAAAAATAAGGTTAATATTCGTGTGAAACGCTAAAACCTAGTAAATTTTAAGTGCGGTCTGTGAGTCTCAAAATATCTCCGAAGAATCACAACACACGCCAAACACCACACACAAACTTAAACTGAAAAGTTCAAAAGTTGATTTAAACCAGCTAACGCGATATATAAAGCGAACAAGTCATACGAATCTGACCCTTATTATTATGCAGATATTGAAAACTTGATCACATTTTCGTATATTATATAAATATTATAGGTAGATAATTACTACCGTCTTTAGGGAAATTGCAAGTCGTGTTTTTTTTTTGTTTTCTGTTATTCTTTGTGTTGTAAAATGGAGTGGGACAAATATAGTAATACCTTAAAAAAATTGTTATGTAGATACATTTTCAAATATTCTGTTTTATACTGTACAGTAGGAATAGTTATCGAGTCTAAAATGAAGTTTATTTTTATGTAAATAAAGTACCTACATTGATAAAGAAAACAAAGGCAATATTTATAACTGGTTTTTATTTAGAGTAAAAGAAGTTGTGGCCTCTTATTGAAGAATTCTTCTACTTCTTACGGAAGAATTTTAACTTACATATTTAAGTTATTTTTATTTAATAATTTAATTCAAGCAACAAGACTAAATAAATAAATGGAATGGTGTGCTCAGAGAGGTACAAGTAAATGTGGGATTAGTGAGGGAAATTAGCATGGATGAAGTAAGAAAGGCAGTTCATGCTATGAAAAATGGAAAGGCCCAGAGGGAATGGGCCCAGATGATATACGTAGTAGTAGAAGTATGGAAGTGTTTAAAAGTAGATGGATGTATGTGGCTGATTTTATTCTTCAACAAGTTGTTACACGAAGGAGGGATCCCATAAGAATGGTGCAATAGTTCACTACTACCTATCTTCAAGAATAAAGGTGATGTACAGGACTACAACAACTGTCGAGGGATAAATCTCATGTCACAGAAAGTAATAGAGAAAAGACTGCAAGAGGAGAGTGAGATAACCCCGAACCAGTTTGGGTTTATGCCAGGTCGAGGAACAATAAACGCCACTTTTGCACTCCGCCAATTGTGCGAAAAGTACAGACATGCACACAAGGACTTGCACATGGTGTTTATTGATCTGGAGAAAGCGTATGATAGGTTACCTCGGGATGTGTTGTGGTGGACCTTGAAAGAGAAAGGGTTGCCCGGGAAGTATGTAGAGTTAATTCGTGCTATGTACAGTCAACTTCGTACCTACGTCCGGTCGGCTGCTGGCAATACCGACGAGTTTAATGTGGCTTTAGGCTTGCAGCAGGGTTCGGCTTTAAGTCCTTGCCTCTTCCTCTTTCTTGATCATAGACGCTCTGACGTCCGACATATAGGAAGAGGCACCCTGGTGCATGCTGTTTGCCGATGACATTGTTCTTGTCGGTGAAGATGTATCCGAAATCTAGAGCAGATTGGAGAAGTGGCAACAGAAGCTGGAGAATATTGGCTTGAAAATCAGCAGAACCAAAACCGCCGAAATCGCCGAATCGCTTATATTATGTTCTGCGATTTCGGCGGTCTCTCCAGTTCTGGAGTCATAGCGCTTGATGGCGCGCTTCTCCTAGTCTGCTGTGACTTTCGGTATCTCGGTTCACACGTGCAAAGCGATGGCGAAATAGATCGGACGGTTAAGCACAGAATTAACATTGGACAGATGAAATGGCGGCAGGTCACGGGAAAGAAAGAAAGAAAGGAAATGGGTTTATTGTGACTCGCACAGGACGATCACATACGACTCCCACATTCCCTTTAAACGTAAGGGGAAGATTTATAAAACCATGGTAAGACCTGCCGTCTTGTATGGGTCACAATGTTGGGCCACAAAGGGATGAATGAAAGGCAATTGCATGTAGCCGAGATGAGAATGTTAAGTGGGATGTGTGGTGTTACTCGAATTGATAGAATAACAAATGAGCACATAAGAGGAAGCCTGAAAGTGGCACCGATAACTGAAAAGTTGTGTGGAAATCGGTTATCATGGTATGGTCATGTGATACGGAGGAACGAGGAAAATGTCGTGAGGATAGTTTTGAGTATGAATGTCGATGGCCATAAGAGTAGGAGAAGACCAAAGAAACGATGGATAGACTGTGTGAATGATGATATGGTTAGAAAGGGTGTGACTACGGAGATGACGACTGATAGAGAAGTGAGGAAGAAAAAGACATGTTGCGCCGAGCCGAAATAAATTGGTATAAGTGCAGGAGAACGATGAATGATGAATTCAAGCAACAAGACTCATAGCGTTAGTAACAAAAATTTACAAAATATGTTACTTAAAAATTAACATAGAAACAATCTGTGATATCTCTGCTGCAAGATGACTGGCCCACAAAGACTACAATAGTATGCTGGCCCAGCAGATACCTCGCAGCAGTGGCTCACAAACGGACAATTTAGTCTGCCTACTACCATAGACAGGATGCTGTTGGTGCCGCCCCGTACCCTACTACCCAGGGATTCGCACCGGTTCCGCATCACAGTGTAAAAGCAGTCAACGCGAGTTTCAGCAAACATCCCTGACGAGCTGCAGTATCAAAGCAACCCAATGCGTTATTGTATTGAACGCGAAAGGCGCCGTATGATTTCTGAGTATAATGTATTTCTTTACAGTTTAGACAATTCATCTATAACTCCACGGTCGTGCCATATTGACAGACGGGTACCCCGCCTTAACTGCCCCGTTAGTTTTGTGGTCACAACTACAACTGCTGAACGTGATGTCCTGGCTTCGATTCCCGGGTAGGGTAAAGTGATGAAGTAGGAATTTCTCAGTAGCCGCCCGGAGTTTGTAAGTTGGAAATATGATATCCCCAGTGTGTAGTGCCTCGTTACGCACATGGCACAACTAGTCCTGCGCCTGATCTCCGCTCGCGAGTACCGGATTGCCGTCCCATCGGACTATGAGAGTAAAGGAACAGAGAGTGCACCCGTGTCTGCACACACACACTTGTGCACTATGATATCTTCTACGTACGTGGCTAATCTCCGTTGAAATTGGCCGCCGTGATTGAAACCGGTCGAGAGGATATACAAGACCGATGGAGACGACAATAAATTTAACTCTATCCCCTTATTACAAAACAAGGTTTTTATTTAGATCAGGTTTAAACCACCAAGTCAGTTTCTGAATTAAAACCCAATCCTACTAATATTATAAAAGTTAAATTAAAAATTTAAAAAACCCCCGACCCAAACAAAAACTATAAAAAGTAAAAAATAATGTTTATTGGCCGTTTAAGTTGGCGGCGAATGAAAATGCTTGGCCTCCTCTGTTTGGCGTTTTCTATGACCGTCCCCCGACTTGACTATGCCTTGATCAAAATACTACCTACAACTTAAATGGCCAATAAATATTATTTTTTACTTTTTATAGTTTTTGTTTTGGTCGGGGGTTTTTAATTTTTTTTAATTTAACTTTTATTTCCCAGTTTTTAAACTTAATGTCCCGCTTAATTCTTCGCAGCGTTGCGTTTGTTTCCCACAGTGAAGTTTGTTATTAATTTATTCTCATTCCTCGTTCTGATCACCATTTATCTATAACCTATTCATTGAGACCTTTTCAATGAGCCCAAACACGATACTTCTGCTGTTTGTTGATGAGTTACTTGGGTATCGTGGAAATTTTAAGTGTTACTTTGTTCGTCTAAAGCCGCGTACGCACGTACGAACAAATTTGTTGCGTTACATGATACGCAACAACTTGGTTCGCACGTGCGTACCACTATCGAACATCGAACACTCTGTTCGTCAAACATGTTCGCGGCGATCCTTGTAGTGTGTTCTGTATGGACGGTGTTCGAAGAGCTTTAATAAATGTTACGCAACAAAACTGTTCGTATACCTAGATCTGGGCGGGGTGCGGGCGGGCGGCAGAGGTCCTACCCGTACCTCAGTTCTCGACGAGTAGCCGTCAAGGTTATTCGCGTGCTATGTTTATTATTAAAAACATCCCTAAGTTTCCCAGTCATGGCCGACGAAGAAAATTTTCAGTGGAACGTGGAGAACACAATTTTGTTTATAGATTGTTATAAACAAAAGCCAATATTATGGGATCCGACTGATATAAATTATTATAAAAATGACTTGAAAAATGATGCCTGGTCAGAAATAGCAAAATGTTTGAACACAAATGTGGAAAGTTGCAAACATAAAATGACCTCACTTCTCAGCGCTTTTAGAAGGGAGAAAAATAAAACCAAGAAAGGCAAAGGTACTGGAAAAGGTAATTTTTTTTTGTACTTATTAGTTATCACATAAGTAGGTAGTTATATTATAATGTTACTATTAGTAGTAGGGAATTAATACACTCATTTTTGATTTTTCTTTTTTAAAGGAGCATCTGAAGTTTATAAAAGTAAATGGTATGCTTATGAAGCAATGTCTTTTTTGATGGATCGTGATAAACCACGAAATCGGCGAGATTCTGCGCAATGCACACAGTTCGATTTTGTAAGTAAAATTAACAGTATTTATTTTGCCACTGAAGTTTGCCTTCTTTCATAAAGTAATCGGAGAGTTCATGTCTTATTTCTTTGGGTGTTGTAATATTTCTTGTTGCCATAGGGCGAAGTGGCAACCAGGAACGAGTATACTCTTCGGTCTCGTTCGGACGTAATGTATGATACAATTCAGATTTTTCTCTCAAAAAATTATGCAAATGTGCAATGGCCATCAAAACTATTTGCGCTTTGTGTGGCTGCAACAGCATTGGTTTCTTCAAAACTCTAAAAACAGATGCCATAATACCAAATGTATGTTCGACGAGTAAGTAATACGAGCCCGGCTTAAACGATAGTTGTAAATTCTTTTTTGTGAGCCCCTGGGATGTGTACCAACGTATGGCGTCATTAAATTTTCTTTTAATGGAAAGGCTTTGTCACCTACAAATAAATATGCAAATTGACTCTTCTGCCTGGCAATGGTATCGGTGAAGGTAAATTCAAAGTACCTTCTTCCATCATAGAGTTTATTTTGCAGTCTCTGAATACTCCTGCATCTGATATTCTCCCTTGACATCCCACATCAACAAATATAAATCTTTTACTTGCATGTACGACGGCCATTAATACAATACTGTACGTTCCTTTATAGTTATAGAAATCAGATCCAGAATTAATAGGCGATTCCAATACAACATGTTTCCCATCCAGTGATCCAACACAATGAGGAAAATTCAATGATTGTTCAAATTCTTCCGATATTTTCAGCCACTCGCTTTGGGTTGATGGTATCTGGAAAAAGTCATACTTATTACATTTTTACAGGAAAACGAGGAATCGCAACAATTGGAATTGTCTGATCAAGGCGAGACATCTGCTAAACGAACCAAGAAGGAATCTCCACGTCTGGGTTTATTAAAACAAGCGTTGGGTGTATTAAAAAAATCATCTGAAAAAAATATGGAGGAGCGAAGTGGTGACCCTGAAGTACAACATTTTTGCAAATTTATCGCATCGAAGTTAGAAAAATACTCAAAAAATACCCAAAATATGCTTCAGTACGAAATTTTTGATTTATTTCGTAAAGCGGACAGTGGATATTACTTTTTATTAAGTTTCTCGTTTAAGAATTCTTAAATTACTCTAAGTGATAGAAATAAATGTTTGATTACCTTTATGTTGCTTTTCAATTCTGCTACCAGTGCTTCACACACCTCCGGAATAATGGAACTGAGTGCTTGTTTCGATATTTTAAATAAATATTGCAAACTAGTATACGAATCACCACTATTCAGAAAGCGCAAGGTCACTGCCAAACGATTTTGCACAGATATGGATTCTCTCATTATCGTATTCTTTTTAACGATTCTTGGCCCAACTAGGTTTAATAGACATTCAAAATCTGTACTTGACATTTTTAGCAGAGTTTTGTAGTGTCCACTTATTTCTTGTGATTTTAAGTCTAAAAGTAATGTATTTTCATTTCGTTTTTTGTACAATACTGTTTCCCACCATCTAGGATCCGCTTTAGGAAACAACATTTCGTGAATCACTGCGAACATCAAAAAATTCTCCGCTACTTCACAATCGACCACTTCCAACGGCGCCGTCATGGCTACTAAGATAGAGTTCACGACTGTTGTTCGCGAACTCGACTCGAACTATGTTTGCGTTCGTGTTCGAATATGCCGTCCATACGTACGAACCAAATGTTCGGGTCTGGTGTTTGTGTTCGCTATGTTCGTGTTCGTACGTGCGTACGCGCCTTTAGGAAACAACATTTCGTGAATCACTGCGAACATCAAAAAATTCTCCGCTACTTCACAATCGACCACTTCCAACGGCGCCGTCATGGCTACTAAGATAGAGTTCACGACTGTTGTTCGCGAACTCGACTCGAACTATGTTTGCATTCGTGTTCGAATATGCCGTCCATACGTACGAACCAAATGTTCGGGTCTGGTGTTTGTGTTCGCTATGTTCGTGTTCGTACGTGCGTACGCGCCTTAATATCTTTTAAGTAATAGAATACCAAATTTCGACTTGATCAGACCCGTGGAAGATGCTGAAATCCTTTCATCAACCAGAAAAGAGCTGATAATCTTCAAACGGCTGGACCGATTTTGATGAAACATGTATAAGAACACTCCCGACGAATTCACCTTTCAAACAAAAAAAAAAAAACTAAATCAAAATCGGTTCATCCGTTCGGGAGCTACGATGCCACAGACAGACAGACAGACAACAGACAGACAGACACACACACACACAGACAGACACACACACACACACACACACACACACCCACACACATAGACACGTCAAACTTATAACACCCCGTCGTTTTTGCGTCGGGGTTTAAAAATAGCTGTTCCGGCGAACTTTGTACCGCCTCATAAAGTGATAAAGCGTTTTCTAGCTGACAAAACTATGTTAGGTCTGGTCCTATCGAGTTATGACAACCTGGTATTTCGAATGCGTAGCGTTTAAAAAGCTGTCACACTCCATTCAGCTTCATTTATTGTCGTATCGTTGTCTCCACATAGTATACAAGTTTTTTTTCTAGACGACAGCATTTTAGCTTGTTACATAGATAAAAGTCAAAATTATATTAAAAGCATTTTATTGTTACAGACATTGCACAATACAGATGCGGTCGAACCGATTTACAAAAATATAAGGAAATATGTATTTACAAACTTCATAATTATTGAATTTGTGCATCAATTTCAGAATAGGTAAAAACAAAGTTATTTTCGCTTAATTTTAAATACGAAAGGTAAAAAACGTTAAAACTTACAAGATTTATTTGATGAAACAAGATTATAAAGAACGCTTAGATTTAATAATAAAAGTTACAAAACTTTAAAAATGGCAAGATCTAATTAATAAATAGATTGAGCTACATATGCGTTCATAATTATATTTTCAAAACACGATATTAAAATAAGTCATTGCACAATTTTAAGAAAAATACAATTAAATTTTAATATTTCAAATGAAAAAATATACATGATTATAAAATTGGTTTGAAGATAGTTTTGTAACTGCACATCATTTTCCTTGAGAATATTTTTTAAACCGTTTTATTTAGTTTAAGTATATTTTATTTCATTCGAATTTCACAAAAATACTTGTACAGCTAACTAAATGACTCAAATACAATAGAATTTAAATCTAAACTGAGTAACATGCACTAACAGAGCTATTAGAGCTACGTATACAGCCCCTGACTACTTTTATTATTTTATTTCATTCACGTTTCCTTCCCTGATAAATACATTATGCAACATCATGCCATTTCACACCTCTATAATTTCATTGTTGACTAATTCGTTTCTTTTACCAATAATATTGTAATGTAATAATACTTTGATTTTCAATATACTTAAATACACACCATACTAAATTGTTTTAAACATTTTTAGAGTAGGTATACAATTTATACTTAAGTAAATAAACTTCATTACTGAAAAGTTAATTTTGGATTAGAATTCCTTTCAAAATAATCGATGTTTTCAACATTTTAATTTCTGTTATAATTTTGTATGTTATTTATTGCACACTGACCTACCAGTCTTTATTTATTTTCTATACTTTATTGTTTCAATACCTTTTTAATATAGATGGGTAACTATATAAGCAATGTTATATTTCGGCAAGTACCTACAATTCAGAAGTAAGTATTCAAATCACGTGGTTTTATTGCTTAACCCCTCGCCTGTTAGGCAGACTGAGGCAGATAACAATATAAAAGCAATCGTGTTAATTACTTGATACTTGACAGTCTATGAGTCCCCGACACGATCAATCTAATTGTAGTAATATTGTCAATTGCATTTGGTAGACGATAATTTTGCGCATCAATGGGAACCTATCACGTAAAAATTGACAATTACGATTGATCGTTTTGGGGACCCTTTAGAAGTCAATGAAGAAATCATTAATCCGAGCAACATACATTTATAACAAAACTTTTTAATGGTAAATTTATTTTTCCACACCACTCAAAAGGCTAGCTTAGTTCAAGTATATCTCACTAGAACTAAATTGGGTATCAATATTTTTTAAATACAATTCGTCATGAAACTCGTACATTTTGTGCAATTCGCCCTGGCAATAATTTAGCCGGTCTATTCTGTAAAAATCTCACCATGCAAAACCTGTGAAGTGAGCCGTGTGATTCCTTCTGCTTATTCCTCCCAGAGATTTACACTATTGACAGCTCACTTTAGTCTCACTACACTGACTACAGCTCACTTTAGTCTCACTACACTGACTACACCTTACTTGTCGCGGTGAGATTTATACAGAATCGGTCGCAGGACTGCGTTAGAAAAATACATAAAACTCACTATTGGACGAAGGAAAAGGACTAAGTATATGAGCATATGGCGTTCTCTAATTTCTGCCTCACCTCTTGGGCAAATGGCGTGATTTAAAGCCGATCTCGTAATTGGCTTACCACCCTATAGTTGTATGACAACTTACACGTCAAAACGTCAAGGTCTATTTTTGCTTAAACCCAATTTGATAGTTAGGAATAACGCTATTAGATCTTTTGGCGCGTAGCCAATTTCGGGATTAACACCATAATCTTGTTTTTTTTTTCAATACATTTCACAAAACAATAAGGATTATGCAAGTGTTTTATGTCGACAAAAAAACAAATAAAAGTGGGTACTCACAGAAAATAAATGCCAACACACGGGCACCATATACGCCCGCCCTCCCATTTTGGCGCGCTTGGGGTGACCTCATAGTCGGGGTGACTATGAGGTCACATGACATTGACAACGGACTGAATCGCAAACACTCCTTGTATATGGTTGCAATAGACTTTACGTCACACTCGCTCTGACCAATGGCGTCACATTTCAAATATTTAAATTTCCCACAGTTTTATTGCTTTTTAACATTCAATTCTTTCGCAAAGACTTCTTGTACCTAATTAAAAATATTTATGGAGTCATAATTAGGGATCGGATAATCGGATGCATATTTACCTAAAGTTAATTTTTAGTTTTGAGAATATGGAAGTGGCTTCTTAAAATATTTTTTTGTACAAAAATTCTGGGATGCCAGCAACACCGGGAAAGCGTAACTAGTCAGTTGTATAGTATGGAAGCGACTTCTAAACGATTAGGGTTGCGTAACTATTCAGACGCATATTTATTAAAGAATTAACCCCGATAAAAATTTGGTACATATAACTATGTACCTAGGGTGTAAGTCTGTAAGAGTAGGGGTAGTGTGTGTTAGTAAAAACATTTTTTTACATTAAATTTAAAAAAAATCGGTACAAAAGCGCATTCTATATTAGCCAACATCTCAAGTTTAGGTGAAAATGCATCCGAATATCTGCTCTTTAGTCATAATACTGAAGTAGTACAGTTCATTAAAACAAATCTTTGACCTCTATTTGAATTACATGCATATTCCTTATTACACAAAATTTACTGGTTGGTAAACGGATTACGAGATAGACTATAAAATCAGAGGTAAAATAAGTGTGAACGGACTACCGTTCACACTTATTTTACCTCTGATTTTGCGTCACTGTAAAAATCAAAGTGATCTTTATTCTCATTACAGTAAGGTTGCTGATGGGTTGCTGCTGTCAGAGGTAAAATAACTGTGAACGGTTTGTAAGTATACCGAAAAGTAGAAAAATAGTATTTTCATTTAAATAACTCATACCACGAGTTACCTCTTCATAACCACGTGATTATTGAAACAACTACGGTACTTATTATAATTACTGCGAATTCTGTGACTTGGTGATTCGTTTTGCACCCCTGTTTGGTGGACCCTTGGGCTTGGCGAAGGCGGGACGATGCAGATTCCTCTTGGGATGAATCTCCTCATACAAGAACTCTTCAGTCAGCTCCTTGCCGTCGTCGATTTCTAGCTGCAAGGAAAATCTATAATTAGTATAAAACGAAGTCACGATTCGTCTGTGGGTTTGCGCTTAGGTCATCCAAACTACACAATGATTTCGATGCGGTTTTAACCATCATTTAGAGAATTTATTTCGGAAGGTTTACGTTTATAATACAAATATTTAACTTAGTAATAGCACGGAAATCTCGATGTTTTGACTAGTTTATCGCACTTGTGCAAAGTAAGGGCGGGTCGCTAGTATGGCTATAAATATGATTCGATTTTTTTTGTACACATAACTTATCATCAATACTGTTTTCCCCACACTGTGTGTGTGTTCTGTGTTAACCACAGATGTATTTATAGTAAACCTACGAATAATAACGATGTTTAATCGGCTTATTTCTTTAGGGAAAACAAACATTGACACATTTCATTTTGTAGGCAGAAATACAAACAAGGTAATGAACAATTTGTAACCCACATCATTTTCCAGGGCATACACATAAACAATTCATCTTTACAAACCCTGCGATTTACACTCAAACCTACAGACTACAATCCTTTAAATTATTAAAAAAAAAATAAAGGCGTAAAGAAAGAGTACTTATTGTGACTCGCACAGGAAGAACACAGACCAAATATTAAAACACAAACATAATAAAATAAAAAGGAACAAAATAACAGTATCCACGGTAGAGACAAGAATGCGACAAAAAAAAATCAACTGCAAAAAATTCAATACAGATCCAAAGACACCGATTTCCAAAGTATTTTTTCACTGTGTAGTGTTTTTTTTGGAAGTCGTGTCGTTTCTTTTTTGTAACAAAGGGTTTTTCATTTTGATGCAAACATTTATTTTGCTAGTTCCTAAATACTCTTATGGCCAGTATTGCCAGTTCTTTTTTGCTGTCGTATTGTTGTCTCCACATTGTATAAAACCCAACAACAAAGAAAAATCATTTTTTAAGCTGCTGTTTAGGTGTTATAGAGTAAAACAAAAGCTTTAGCAATAAAAGAAAAATCATGAAGGCATGCAAATCTTAATTAGAATGACTAGTGACCTAGTGTTTTGAGTACAATATGGTTGCCTTCACCAACAGACAGAGCAAACCTATTGCTTGTTAGTTAGTTAGTAAGACGCCGAGGTGCCCGCATACCTGCGTGACTGCGACCAGAGGTAGCTCAACTGGCTCACAGGCGGCCTGCGCGCACCCCGCGGCATACTGTCGCTCTACGAACTATGCAACTTATTTTATTACGGATATCAATAATCATAAATATAATACACAGCTACACAAAAAAAATACCGTCTTTAGGAGAATGCATTTTAAACGGCAGAACCTCTAATAATTTCCATTTTGCACTCCTTAAAATATTATTATTGAACATTCTAATATGATGGTTGCGCTTCTTTTTGTGAACCTCAAATAATTTCCATTTTACGGAAATAAAAATACTAAATAGCCAAATAACTGTAATTTCAATGTACCGCACGCCGGCCGATACCGCGGCACCGGGCTCTCGGCTCGCGCGCGCGGATGGTCACAATTCTAACCTAATCCGTTTGTTGGGGTACCCTAACTTTATTAAGCTAGGGCATAGTGAGAAAAGGTCAGAAAGTTAAAAGGCTTAGTTAATAAAAAAAAAGTGTGTCATCATCAGAAGCGCAAACAGTTTTTAGAGGTTCATTAATTTTTAAAAGTGTACATAATTCGACGGTCAATAAGTTTTAAAATGTTCCCCATTCTTTATTAGCATGAAAAATAAAGCTGTGTAGAAGCAACGGCAGCTAGGAAAAGCAACTAAAATTACATAGAGGCCATCTTGGTGGATCTATTCTTTCAGACGCTGCTGGATTATTCTATTAATATCTGGATGACCGAGCTTTGCTCGCTTTTTTATGGTTTGGCGTTTTCTAAAAATGAAACCTTGCTAGATGGATTTATCGCCCCTGAAACCCCTACATACTAATTTTCATGAAAATCGTTAGAGCCGTTTCTGAGATTAAGATTATAAAATGATATACAAGGATTGCTCGTTTAAAGGTACTAGATAAAGAAAGAGCCATAAAGGATATAAGAATCTTAAAAAAATCATCATACGAATCTAGGTTGACATTCAGTAGTCGTTACTAGAATTCAGAAACTCGATAATGTGATATACCTAAAGTTCGTTCGCGTTAAGAATGCAGTGTCATCAGTGCAACTGCAAGATAAAGGTGTATTCACAGTGCTGTTAAATTCGAACAAATTATATTTTAAAAGATTAAGTTTAATGAATTTATAAAAATACACTTAAAAGTTTAAAATCAAAATTAAATCACTAATATCATATTTTAATCACTATCACTAGTATCCTCGTTAGTATTTATAACAAAAGTTCTCACAAAAATCAGTTAACACAAATGACAGGACACAACCGTTGCGGTGAACTTGACTTTGTAATTTGAAAAGATTTGATTGGTTAGGGGGCGGGGCTAGGCCGACGGATAATGATGACTCACTGCATTCTTAAATCGCGAATGTACCGTAACTTACTGTATTTATTTCTCCTGTGTTAGTATTTTGCCCCTACTGAAAGAAAGCCGACCTAAACATTTAAAATGGATAAAATAGTGATCAAACTTACTCGTTTAACGATTTCGACGCCCAACTGCTCGATAATTTCTAAGAATTGTCCTTTACAGCTAGAGTACATCATTCTCTCCTTTATACTACAGTTGTATCCGGGCATAGAGTAGATGAACACTGCAAAATTAATAAAAATAAAATATATTTCTACCTGAATACGGGGCTTTAGGCTACTTTGTATGCGTGCATTTTATGTATCTTGTTTTTGTAATGTGCGGGCAGGGGCAACGGATCTGGGGAAATCCGTTGCCCCCTACTTCTTAGGACCCGAGATGGCGGCGCGTAGTGTTCCACGCGCGCCTCTCTATGACGTAAGGGGGAGTCTAACACCTCACTCCCCCCTTATCGCGAGGTGGCCCGCAGAGGCGGGCCGGCACTAGCCGGCGATCGCGGAAGTCACACTAGTTCCCGTGATCCCCGGTGCAAGTGAGAGACGGAACACCGGGGTGGTTTTAGTCAGTAAGTCTGACAGACCCCTCCGCCCTCCCCGGGGCGGAGGACATCCATGAGGATTTCCCCGTAATAAAAAAAAAAGGGGTAGGTTAGAGTAGGGCATGCCACGATTGCGGCGGTAAGTCCCCTCTTTGAGGCTCCTCAGGAGGAAGGTGAGGACGCTGTGGAGCCTCTCAAGCCACCGAGTGGCTTGAGAGGCTCCACAGCGTCATCACCTTCCGCCTGAATCAGGTCCTCACAGGACACGGTTGTTTCGGGAGGTTCCTCTTTCGGATAAGGCGGGAGGAAACGCCCGGGTGTTTCCACTGCGAAGATCGCCCTGGAGCATATGGTGGAGGTCTCTGCGTGTCCTTGTGGATGCGATCGGCGGCGGTGATCTCTCGCGTCTGACCCTGGTCCAGGCCATTGTACGGAGCGAGAGTGCATGGGTAGCCGTCGCCTCATTGTGCGAAGCAGTGTTGCTCCTGAAGAGGGAGGCGGCGCACGTGAGGGAGAGGCAGTATATGCGCCCTCACGGCCCTAGTCGCCGTAGGAGAGGCCCTGCGCGTCGGGAATCCCTGGCTGATTCCCAGCCACCGTAGGCGCGGGCTTGCGGACGGCGAGTAATGGGTAGCTCGCTGTGCGATAAGGACCAAGCCCGGGTCGACGGCGCGTTGTGTTCCACGCGCGCCTCAAAGAGATGTTAGCACCAACTTGTGGACCCGCAAGGACCAGCACCAGGGGCTGCCAGGGGTGCGGGTTGTTCGAAAGAGATACCGTGGCCCCTGGCACACAGGCAACTGAGGGAACACGGGTGGGATTTAGTCAGTAAAAGTCTGACACGCTCTCCTGCTCCACCCAGAGCGGTGGAAGTTATTTGATGATTTCCCACCAACAAAAAAGAACAATGACAAAAAAAAAAAAATCATGAAAGAAAAAATAATTAACTCAGCGCAAACGCAATAATTTACAACACTCGCGAAAGTATGTATGTGTGTGTGTGTTTTGAGTGTGTATGTATGTGTGACTTTGCATGTTACATTTGTTAATTAAGTTTATTAGGTTGGTTTTAAGAGCTGCTCCTTAGGATATACATCCATACACTTACATCACAAAATTTTTAAAAACTTCGCCACCTATGCCAGCCGCACAAGTTGCACTTGTAAACAGTAAACAGGTAATTATGTTATTACGTCACCACTGCTAGTAGATTTTCTACCTCTTCCTAGTCGCCGATACGTCTAGTTAATTACTTGAAAATGATTTCAGCCAAACATGAAGTTAAATTTTTCAAGTAATTTGTTTGCATAGTACCCACCTATGCTTTCCATGTAGTCACTTTCATGTGTGTGCTTGAATATATACAAGTGGTATCTGGCTTGGTCGCTCGGCACCTGCTGCGGTAACTCCGTCAGAGAAATGTTGGCCGCTTTGGATAAATGGATCTTTTCTTCTTCTATATCTGAAATTGATCAAAGATATAGTAAAAATTAATCTCCTGACAAACTTCAAGAATTACGTAATAAAATTTAAAAATTCGTTAATTTTTAAACGTAAAGTCCTAAACATACTCGTAACGCTGTAAGCAAAAGGGTATTTTACTCTATATGAGAAAAAATCTAAAAACATATTATTGAGATAGCTTAGGCAAAATGCAGTCGGAAAATGTTAGTTTTAGTTCATGAAATAACAAAATATATTTGAAAATACAATTTAAAGATTTCAGTTTTGTTAATGTGTTTTTGAACACCATGAAATAGTAGCCGCCATGTTACTACGTTATACGGCATGTTAACTGAGCAACTTTGTACTTTTATTATTTTCGTAACCAAAGTAATATTAAATGAGAATATAATATTAAAATTACATTATAATATTCACTGTAAAGGTTGTTCAGGTGGTGTATGTATAGAGAAAAAAAAAATTATGTGTTTTCAAAACTATTATTCGGAGATAAAAACAAGTGATCGTGAAAAGTATAGTTGTACACCGGATTTGCAATTAATACAAACTAAAGGTAAAATCAATCGTAAATTCAATACAAAACAATATGATTCATTTAATTGCCTCACAGGTTGTACTGTGTAGGTACAGCAATCGGTTATTGTTTTTTTTTTGCCTTTAAAGAATCTGCCTACCCTGTTTCAAAACTTTGTGCACGCCACTGCGCTGGACTAAACATCCTACTAGAAATTACAGTTGTTTTTGGTGCCAATTCAAACCACGAAAACGTTTCAGCAACTAAAATTGGGAATTTCATAACTAATACATATATGTTTCGATTACCTGTGTGAGCCTTTTTATAGCAATTTAATATTTTGAATAAAAGTTTTTATTCAAATAGGTACACATTCTGGCTTCTAGGTCATGTGATGGTCACTGTGTACATCACACGACCTACAAATCGATAAATACCTTATGCGATAAATTTCATCAAGCCGTGTACCTGCTTCGAGGGTTTAAATGATCCCACATACATTGTTACAATAATACGCGTGAAAACATTACCCTGTTTTCATTGCGCAGTCGGGTAAAACTCACCTATCTTAAATTGCAAGTAGTTGTAGGAACCGCGTTTGAGATCATGAATTCCTTGTTTGGCGTCTTCTGTAATAGGGAAAGAAACACCACCCATCGTCGACTGCCTGAAATTAACATATATACAAAAAATTATAATAAAAATAAATTTATTAAAACATATAAGATTTCCTGCTTCTATCATCTGAGGGTTGAGGGGCTTGTAGCTTAGTAATACTAATGCTTACCGAGGTTGGTCCGTAGATGGGAGACCATCTATAAAAAAATCTGTTGCTTCCGGCTATCATTCGTGGATCTTTGACAGTGAGCTCGAAAACATGACAGTTAGTTTTACTAAAGGGCTGCCTCTAACTCTCCCAGTCTCAGTCACTCCAAATAAAATACCGGTATGAAGTTGCATCCGGTTAGATCGGAAGCCGACCCCAACATAGTTGGGTTAGAGGCTAAGCAGATTGATTGCCGTCTCATCTGTGTTTCCAGTTACTATAACTCACTCCAGTACCTACTAAGTTTTCTTTGTTTAGTTGATGGTTTACAACTACTTATTTAAAGTTAAATTTGAACGAAATAAAATATTGAAGCATTATTACAAAAGAGAACATGATTGTAATATTTGGCGGTAGTTGTCTCAATGACTATTTGTAGCTAATTTGATGATTATTTATTTCCTCATGTGGTTTTCCTTCTAAAAGTGATTCAAAATGTAACAAAAATGATCTTCTTACAAAATAACTAGTGCTCGCCCAGCGGTCGAAATTCGACCATGTTATTTTTTTATTAATTTATTGTATTTCGAATGCATTATAATCAGAGGTCGGAGTAGGTAGATTGATTTCAGGCAGAGATGAGGGCGGCCGTGATGCGGCTCCGGGCCAAGAACGTGGCTCCGGGGCCCGATGGTATTCACGGCATAGAGCTAGCCCTTGCTCTGAAGGAGCTAGAGCCCCAACTGAGAGGACTCTACACCGCGTGCCTTGAGCAGGGCCAGTTTCCCACTTTGTGGAAATCTGGTCGTCTGGTCCTGCTCAAGAAGGTGGGGCGCCCCGCGGACTCGCCGTCCGCATACAGGCCCATAGTGCTGCTCGACGAGGTGGGTAAGATGTTTGAGCGGATAATCGCTGCCCGCCTCGTCGGCCACTTAAGCAGGGAGGGGCCTGACCTAGCCGAAAGCCAGTTCGGCTTTCGGCACGGGCGCTCCACCATCCACACGATATCGCGGGTGAGAGTCCTGGCGGAGGAAGCGGTGTCCCGGGGCGGGATGATGTTGGCGGTGTCCTTGGACATCTCCAACGCCTTCAACACCCTGCCCTGGAGCTGCATTCGGGAGGCACTGCAGTATCATCGGGTGCCTTTCTACCTCCGCCGCATCGTTGGGGCTTATTTGGCGGAAAGGTGTGTCACCTACACGGGACGTGATGGCGAAAACCAGCGCCGCATGTCGTGTGGTGTTCCACAGGGTTCGGTCGTGGGACCGCTCCTGTGGAACCTCGGGTACGACTGGGTGCTGAGGGGCGAGCTCCAGCCGGGCGTGGATTTGACGTGTTACGCGGATGACACGCTGGTCACGGCCCGGGGGAACTCGTACATGGAGGCAGCGTTGCTGGCGACGGCTGCGGTGTCACAGGTCGTGACCCGCATACGGCGCCTAGGACTGGAGGTGGCCCTCAACAAGTCGGAGGCCATGGTCTTTTATGGCCCCCGGCGGGCGCAGCTGCTGGGATCACACATCGTGGTCGGGGGGTCTCGAATCGCTGTCGAGTCCACCATGAAATACCTAGGATTGGTGCTCGACAGCCGGTGGGATTTCGGCCCCCACTTCCAGCGGCTGGCACCCAAGTTGTTGGGCGCGGCTGGGGCGCTGTCAACGCTGCTTCCCAATCTGGGGGGCCCGAGCGCCGCCTGTAGGCGGCTCTACGTGGGGATCGTGCGATCGATGGCCCTGTATAGGGCCCCGATCTGGGCGGCTGACCTGACGGCCGGCAGCATCGCTGTCCTGCGAAGGCCACAGCGAGCGATGGCCGTCAGAGTTATTAGGGGGTATCGCACGATCTCCTAAGAGGCGGCTTGTGTACTGGCCGGATCCCCGCCCTGGGACCTCGAGGCGAAGGTACTCGCGTCACTGTACCGGTGGCGCGAGGAGTCGAGGGCGCGGGGCGAGTGGCTGACGCAGCGACATTTGGAGTTGCGTCGGTCACATCTTCGCGCAGCCCTGGTGGCGGAATGGCGGGACAGGCTTTCACGCCCTACTGCCGGCCCCACCACCGTCGAGGCGGTCCGGCCAGTACTCGAGCGCTGGCTCGGGAGGAGGCACGGCACCCTGTCGTTCCGGGTGACACAGGTACTCTCGGCGCATGGTTGCTTCGAGAAGTACCTGTGTCGCATAAACAGGGAGCCGGACGCTCGGTGTCACCACTGCGTCGACTGTCGGGAGGACACGGCGTGGCACACGTTGGCAGAGTGTGCCGCTTGAGAGGAGCCGCGCCGTAAGCCCTCATCTCAGGAGTCGGCAGTGACCTGTCGCTGCCGGCCGTTGTCGACTCGATGATCGGCAGCGAGTCCTGGGACGCGGTGGTATCCTTCTGCGAAATAGTCATGTCGCAGAAGGAGGCTGCGGAGAGGGAGCGTGAGATTGCTTCCGCTAACCCGATCCGCAGCAGACGCACCGGGCGTCGGCGGAGGGCGGACAACGCCCTCTTCCAGCCCCCCTAAATGGGTCCAGGGGCAACGGATCTGGGGAAATCCGTCGCCCTCTATTTCTTAGGACCCGAGATGGCGGCGCGTAGTGTTCCACGCGCGCCTCTCTATGACGTAAGGGGGGAGTTTAACACCTCACTCCCCCACTATCGTGAGGTGGCCCGCGGAGGCGGGCCGGCACTAGCCGGGGATCGCGGAAGTCACACTAGTTCCCGTGATCCCCGGTGCAAGTGAGAGACGGAACACCGGGGTGGTTTTAGTCAGTAAGAGTCTGACAGACCCCTCCCCGGGGCGGAGGACATCCATGACGATTTCCCCCGGTAATCAAAAAAAAAAGGTAGATCGATTTAAGGTCCTTGACGTCAAACGTAGAGGATAATATGGATATGCCTCCAAAATACCAGAACTTCATATTTATTGTGATATTTGTTTCGGAATTTTGAAATTAGCACGAATTTGTGTTTAAGGTGAAAAACGTATTAATAATATCAATCTACGCTACCAGTGTTAGCTAATGGTGAAAGAAATCAGTATTTTATTTTATACAAAAATACCTTGGAATAGTTACACCGTATTTTGACCCTTATTGTTGAATTAGAAATGACGCTTGACAGTATGAGACAAAACTTAGACAGGGCCTTTTGTTTCTTTATCTCATGTTCATCTATGTTCACAACGCATTGACCGCACGCAACGACCAATCAGAAGCAAGTATCCTGTATGACTCATTGGGTGTTTGTTAGAACAATGCGCGCGCGCTGTGTTCCAGGTATCTCACTCGCTTACCTCGGTTCGTAGAGTGCGCTCCTAATTTGTGAAATTCCTGTGTTGTGTAAATAATAATCTCACCCTGGCTTGTTTACTGATTTCTGGTACCTTCTTAAAACGACGAATTTGGCTTGTATCTACGGACATCGATTTGTTTTTAAATTGTATCTCTACTTCAAGTTATTTCGCTTCAGGTAAGCTTTAATAATTTTCTTATCTAAGTATGTTTTAGGCCTTTTTTTAAAGAATAATGTTAACATTTTTAGTCTCATATCCGATTGATAATCTTCCTTTTCACGCGATAAATCATAATTTGTTTTTAATACATATTGTAGCTAATTGTAATATGTAAAAGTTGATTTACTAGACGTTTATGTATCGTTCTCTCGGAACCCGGGTTATGCAAGCGCATAATTGTTCTTCTAAATAAAATTATAAACTGAAAACTGTTCAGGTTAGTTAACTGCTAGTTTCAACAAATATCACTTTAGCAACATTTTAATTGTTTTAGGAGAATCTTTCACTCAAACATGGCTGGCGCAAACGTCAAGGCTGAAACAGTACAAAAGTGGATAATCGGTCATCCCAAGCTAATTTACGATCACGCTAGCTGATCTCTATATTGCTCGAAGTGTGAGAGCCACTTGAAAATTATAAATAAAGGCAATATCACAAGACACATCGAAGGCGCAGTACATCAAGGAAAATATAAGCGTCCGAATGAGGAGTTTTACTTCGACCTTATTAAGTTCCTGATCCTGTGCAACATTCCCTGGATGCAAATGAAAAACCCGGCGTTCAAGGAGTTTTTTCAAAAATATATGTGCAGTACTTGTTGTTGTGTTTGTAGTGATAGAAAAGTGCCCGATGAATCACAGTTACGTAAAGTTTATTTAGATAAGTTTTATAAGAACAAAATTAGATATCGTTGGATGAGACCACAGATTTTTTTAGGTAGACATATAGTCCATTTCTTAATAAAGTCATTGCATCGTAATAATAATTCAAGCCGGCCTTATTTGATTGCTTGTAAAATGTTAACGGTAGTAAATGGTCAAACAATCGCGCAATTTGTATTGCGATGTCTAGAAAATTTATGGCAAGACTCTTTTGAATCAAAAGTTTACAATGTCTTATTGCTCTGCACTGACAGTGTAGCGTACATGCTGTCTTCAGGGCGAAATTTAAAAGTATATTTACCTGAAATGAAACATGTAACATGTTTGGCGCATGCTCTTCATCGTATATCAGAGAAGATAAGATCAGAATTTATATTCGACAATTTTTTTTTTTTTTTTTTTTTTAATATCGACATCGTTGTCGATGTCGATATTTTAGTAGCAAATGTTAAAAAAATATTTCTAAAAGCCCCGAACAGAGTAAAGCGTTTAAAAGAAAAATATCCTGACCTACCACTGCCTCCGCAACCAGTAATTACAAGATGGGGTACTTGGTTTTTTTTTTTTTTCGGGTGGCAAATCATCAAATAACTTCTTCCGCTCTGGGCGGAGCGGGAGGGCGTGTCACACTTTTACTGACTAAAACCCACCCGTGTTCCCTCAGTTGCCTATATGCCAGGGGCAGCGGTATCTCTTTCGAACAACTCGCACCCCTGGCAGGCATCGGCCCTTGCGGGCCCCATCAGTTGCTGCTGACATCTCTTTGAGGCGCGCGTGGAACACAACGCGCCGTCGACCCGGGCTTGGTCCTTACCGGACAGCGAGCTACCCATTACTCGCCATCCGCAAGCCCGTGCCTACGGTGGCCGGGAATCAGCCTGGGATTCCCGACGCCCAGGGCGTCTCCTGCGAAGGCCACGGCTGTGAGGGCGCATGTACTGCATCTCCCTCACGTGCGCCGCCTCCCTCTTTGCGAGCATAACTGCTTCGCTGAAGGAGGCAACTGCTAGCCATGCACTCTCGCTCCGTAGCATGGCCTGGACCAGGGTCAGACGCGAGAGATCGCCGTCGCCGATCACCTCCACGAGGACACGGCGGTGCTCCGCCCAAGCCGGGCAGACCTCCACCGTATGCTCCACCGTGATGGGGTACTTGGTTGGAAGCAGCATTTTACTACGCTCAACACTTCGAAAAAATAAAAGATGTTCTAAACAACTTCAACAGTACTGGTTCAGTAGCCATTCGCAATGCAAAAAATATTTTAGAAAAACCAAATTTACAGGAAGATTTAAAATATATCGAAGAAAATTACCGTATTATTCAAGTAGTTCTAAAAGAGTTACAAAATCAAAAATTATCCATAGTTGATTCACTTTTAATGTTTGACCAAGTGAGAGCTACCATTAACGAGTGCAACAGTGACAATATTAAAAATAAATTAGAATATGTTATGGAACGAAATCCGGATTTAGACACAATTACAGAAAACAGCGAAAGTATTGAAAAAAACGTTGCAAATAATCTGATAACTTATTTTAAATTTGCTCCATTGACGTCTACAGATGTTGAACGATCATTTTCCACATATAAATGGATATTAGACGTTTTGACGTCTAATATCCATTTATATGTGGAAAATGATCAGATGATGATCAGTTATACTTTAAAATTAGAAAATATTGAAAAAATATGATTATTTATTTTAATTGTATTAACGTTGAAAGCCAAAATATGGAAATTGTATCCGATGAGGATTAAAAATAATTTATTTATGTTTTTGTTTAATTAAAAATAATTGTTCATTGAATTCAATCAATCATTCATATAATAAACGATTTTGTTAGCCTATCTGTATGTTTTTTATTTTATTTTATTCCATAATTCCAATTCCGGAACTTTTTCCGGTACTTCCCGCACATTATAGATAAAATGGCATGTCCATATTATAATATCTTGACGCAAGTATATAAAATCAATCTACCTACTCCGACCTCTGATTATAATATCATAAATTCCTTTAAGTCCAAAATATATTCTAACCCGCATAAAAAAATACCATTGCATAGTTTTAAGAAGAACTAAGCGGTCACTCAGACACGAGATGCAACTTCAATTTTATAATCTATGTTTTAGGGCTTGGTTTCCGCACTTAGTTCTTCAGGTGGACCATTGTGCGTGGATCCTACTATCCTACTAATATTATAAATGTGAAAGTTTGTTAGATGTTTGGATATTTATTACTCAATCACGCAAACACGGATGAACGGATCTGGATGATTATTGGCACACAGATAGCTTATAACCTGCATTAACATATAGGATACTATTTATCCCGGTAGTACTTTCCCGTGAGATCATTTCCGACCTCCACGCGGACGAAGTCGCTGACAAAAGTAAGTTTATAATATTTAGATAGAAAAGGTAAATTGCTTACCTAGCATCAGTTCCATAGCTCGTGTCGTGTTCACTCTCCTGTAGTTCCTTCAAGGCCTCCTCCCGGTCTGTGAGCGGGGCGGGCGCACTCACCCCGGTTAAATGAGCCTTGTAGCCTTTCAGACTTACTTCGTCCTATAAATGGAAATGTTAGAATATAAATAGTGAACAATTACGTCGTTTGTCACGCCTTTGGGAAAAGCAAAAGGAAACGGTATCAGTTAAGTTTTTGTACTTATTATGTGTTTATATGACGTGGCATTTGTCTAAGATAGAGTTAGGATCTGGGTGCTTACTCTCGAATATAATTCCGATAGATCGACATTGGAATTGTCAGTCAAACGTCCGGAATTGGCTGGACTCACTTGAGTCTAGCCAATCCCTGACGTTTAACTCAACCAACTGACGTTTGACCAATGTCGATCTATCGGAATTATATTCCAGAGTAAGCACCCTGATAGGCTGAGATGCTTGTAATAGCCAACTGCTTTTTAGCGTGTCGATAGCAATCTAAATAGGTACCCTCAACCCAGAATTTGACTACTAGCTTGACACTGCCAACTGCTGGCCATAAGTCTCTCTGATATTCCAACATAAATTTCGAGTAGTAGAGGTCATTCAGAGGTCGTTGATCCTAATGAATAAAAACATTTATTTTTTTGTTTAGACCCATTTGCGGAGCTTCGTTCGGTAACTAATTTAATTTGACCTTGTGTGTCGGTTATAAGTTATAAAAATATTATAACTCAGAATTGAACATTGAACTCAAACTCATATTAGCGGTTCAATGTTTTATGAATTAAAGCAATTTATTTAATTGGAAAGATTTATAATTTAATGTTATCACTTATCCATAACATCAATCGATTCAGTAAGTAACTAGATTTATTATCTTAAATTATCACTATGTGAGTCATAAGCACCAATTATTAAAGACTAGCTTACCCTGCCTAACCCTGTCGCATCGCATGGCCTTAGTTTTCGCTTAGCGTTTTGAGTTTCTTTTTCTTTTTGTTTGGGTGCTAAGGGTCCTAGCGTGATGTTTTATATAGCCTTCCCCAAGAATTAGGCTTTCAAATATAAAAAACAAAATCCGACCGGGAGTTCTAAAGATAAGCGCGTTAAAACAAACAAGCTCTTTAGCTTTATTATTAGTATATTGTACAGATAAACTTCTCATCAAATTGTTTGTACTTATAATATTTCAAACCAATTACTATGTCATTTGTAAGAAGGAATTTTGATATTTCAGTTTTGCAACCAGAAAAACAAGTTACTAAGTACTTAAATCAGCGGAATTCTAAAGACAATGAAGCAATACTTATTTTTTGCGAGATCTTTCTTTTTTTGTAGTTAGAAATCGTTTTTATAAATAATACTATACTTAAAACAAATAATATTTATACTCGTATAATACATGTTCCACCTAGCATGGGGGTCATTGATCAAATCTCTGTGCACTTGACCTACATTGTAAATTCTGCGCACACCTACTTTGCACACAATTTTTAGACAGTAAATTATTTATTATTATGTTTATATTGACGTTTTTTGAAAGGAATTTCTTAAACGTTGAAGAAAGAATAGGCGACCATCACAATAATATATCAACTGTGGCCACCAATCAGATTGCCAATTGTTAATCTTCTTGAATGTTAACTTACTCGAGAAGGTAACTATTTATGATATTTCTCTTCAAGATACTTCACAATGCACTTGGAGGCTTGCACTGGTCTACAAGTGGTTATGAATAGTGTACCTTTACAGTGGCATGCATTTCATCCTTAATATGTGCAGATCCAAACTCCTGTTTGAGTGTGGCTTTAGTAGAGGCATACAGCATCTTGTGTCTGACTGGGGCACTGTCTGGAGACCAGCTGAGGAGCAGCCACTCATGGCCGAGAGAATTTGTTGAGTCAAATCTGAAAGACAAGGAAAAATATGAGCTTGCCTACTTTTACTTGAGGAAATATTTAATAGGGAAGGATGTTAAGTAGATTTCTTGGCATAGATTTAATTTATTATTAATTAAAATGATTATGTTACTTTTTCTTTTTACTTTTTATTCTGTTTATACTAAGGTACCATTGCATTTAGTACTTTATTAAATTGTGTGTGAGACACCGCAAACACAGGGTTTTAGAGTAAAAATAACTAACCTGTATAAAATGTAACATGGCATTTCTTCAACAACCAATGAAGGTAAATATTTGTCGAAGTCTTGTTCCCATGAGTGCTTTGTCGGGTAATACTTGGATAATACCAGCTGCTCTGAAATTAAATACATACAATAATAATATGTATGTCTTCAATACAATTATAATATCTATGTCTATACTGTATGCAGTATTGAAACAAAAATAAAGAGATTGTTGCCACAAATCAACTTTGCAGAATGATTTTATTTTGAGTTTTTTAATTGTTTTACTAAATACTTTCAACACATCAAAATAAATTATGTTTTAAAACTAGATGGGTTCGGTGCTTCCTGACTGACTACTCTAAGAAGAAACACTGAAACAAACTCAGTCACAATCTCTTATAAAGTCCAGACCTTATCCTGGTCATTGAGGACCAAGCAGATTAGTGTCCTACATGGTCTTTTGAGGAAAGAACCACACAGATTTAAGTTGATCAGTGCAGTGCTATATCAACTGAAGCTGAGAATTTCTTGCCAGGTTGTGATAAGTTGCAGATATCACCTGTACATACAAACAAAGATAGCTTACCACTTCATTAGTTGACTAAATAAATTCCACAACCTGCATAAACAGTGTCAAATTGGGTTTTTAGGTACAAAAAGCTAATCATTTTTTTGCTAACTTGGATGGATGGACTGTGTGAAAGATGATATGGTTTCAAAGGGGGTGACTATAGAGACAACAACTAATAGAGAAGTATTGAACAAAAAGAAATGTTGCGCCGACCCTAAATACATTGAATAAGAACAGAAGAATGATGACAATGATTTTGTTAGTGCCATACCATTTTCTATGCTGATTTTCAACACTCGAATTTTTCCGTCTCTACATTTTCCCAAATATTTCTTCAATTCTGCATTGGCTGAAATTAAAAGACGCATTATTATAATTTGTGCAACTGTCTACCGACAACTAAGGGACTTACTAGAGAATGGGCAGCAGCATTCTCTATGCATTTGGCCACCATACAGGGATTGCCAACCTGCCTACCAAAATCCAAAGCAAATCCCCACTTTTGGGGGAGGCTTATGTCCAGCAGTGGACGTCTTTCGGCTGATATGATGATGATGTGCAACTGTCAGTCGTACTGATTGTGAAGCCTATGCTTCACAGTATATTACTTCCAGTGTTTCATAACAAGTGCTAGATATCTATTCAAGTGTTTGCTTATATTGCTAATAGAATCTATACATATTTATGGTTTAATTTTTGGAATTTCACTATCAACCATTGTTATCAATATGGAATTTTGGCGTGGGAGAGCTGGTTGGTAGCCAGAGTAACGTAATTTCTAAAAATATACAAGATTTCATTTTGTTATTAAGTTCTTCGCCTTGAAAACGGAAAGAAAATGTTTTTGCCGGGGTTATTAGCATATTACGTGGTTTATTTTGAAATAGGTAGATAACTGTATATTTTCGCACCTTGAATTCCTGTTTGATGAGACATTATGAGGTTACACTGACAGTTATCTTACAATACACACACTTCACCCAACAATGTAATTCACAAATCCGTATAAAATAAACTGTTTTAAAAGAAATGAAATAACAAAATTACAGCCGACGATCATGCAGGTTGATTTGACAATTTGACATCATGACATGAAAGTACTCTGTGATGACTGATGACATACGTGACAGTAAGCCATAGATACAAGACAGCTGCAATCTCAAATCGACTATCTATTGATTATTCGTTCATAACCATTCGGTTCGCTATTCGATTTGACTGAAGAGAAATAATAATTATAACGCATCTTATCCTAAGTGCTGTTGTAAATCAATAGTAGCGTTTATAATATCAGTAACAATTTTCTTATTTCTAGTTAATTATTAGTTGTCTTGCTATATATACGCCAGAGAACTAAACAATAGAATTAGCACATAGAATTAGTGAGTACTCTTTTATATAAACTCAGTATGAATTATTATTCTAAATATTTTATAGCAAAAACAACTTTTTTATTTTGTTTGTAACTTTATGTAGAACATGACGGTGAAACCACCAAAAACATTCCTAGCTAACAAAAAGCTTTGTTTGAAGCCTTATTATAAAAGTAAGTTGTTTTGACATTATTTTTAGTTTACAGTATTTTTAATTTATTAGCAATATTGAGGATATTATTTATGGGTAGGTAGGTTGTTTTTAGCAGGCCAAGTGTAAGTTTCAGGACAGTTGTGGCTCAGTGTTGTAGGTAGTAAATTCGAACCTAGGCAGGCACTTTACTTTGTGAATTTTAATATCATCACAACTGCTCCCAAAATGGGGTAGTAAAATATCGTGAGAAAACCGGGGCATGTCCGAGAACAAAAAATTCGAAGACATAAGATTCGTCAACTCGAACTGGGGCCGCGTGATCCACTCCCTCTCATAGAGAGGAGGCCTGTGTCTAGTGCTTATGCTCCTAGAAATAATAGCGTTGCCCGCAACTGACGAATGTTAAACATCAGTTATAAAATAGATTTGATATTAGTTCACTTTCATGCAATAGAAAGGCGCGGTTTGCCATTCAATTGCGTCCTTATTTGTTTTTACGTTGTTGTTCGTACAAAAAGATGAAATAAACAATACTGTTTCGATAGAACTAAATAACAAAACACAATATTGCTAGGCGCGAACTGATGCAGCCATAGTCAAGACCACGACCCGGCTGGCCGCATGTGACTAATAAAAATATGAATTTGGCAAATGTAACGCAATGCTGCGGTTGCGACCTGCGTTTCATAGACGGTCGGACTTAATCCTGCAAAATAATTTGATTAATAAACTGTTCCTATAAAAATAGTTACGAGAATAACACAAAAATTCTGCCGTTTCTAGAATCTACCTCCGTTAATTAATCCTCCTTACTTAACAGGTCTTAAATTATTTCGGATGTTTGCCAAGATACACTGTACAAAATGAAGCTTTTGGGAGCAGTGAGGCATACTCTAGAGCGGCGCAGTGGAGTTATCTCATGCAAATTCGAGTTTCTATTTCACAACTGAGTACCTAAGTATCTTTCGAATGCACTTTGCATTCTGATACTACATTTGACCTGAGCTTGTAGTAACAAGGGTTTTTTAAATGTTATTTAAGGTTCAAGATTAGGGATCTGTGACCGCGGTTATAGCAGAAGCAGACGCGTTGAATGCGGTAGGGGGTGGGTAGGTGTGTGTGCGTTAACTCATGGCGCTAAATATTCAAATTACGCTCCCGGTTTGAGTTATTGCTAGGTGTGATGAAAATGGAACACTACATTGCAGCTCAGTTGCGGAATGGGACTTATTTTCAAAGAATACGTCACATTCCCCCTTATTCATAAACGATGATTAAAGTTAAATGATGATACCGTCTGTTTAACCATACATTTTTGACGTTTAAACTTCATTTAACTTTGATAATCGTTTATGAAGAAGGGGGTTTATGTTTATTTCGCCCTTTTTAAATCTTAATTCTTTGACTCTCATCGTACGGACCTGAAACAGCTTGTAGTTCCTATGCAATTTGGTTTGGTCTTTATTTTGTCGTCATTTCTGTCCAAATGATAATCATTATCATCATTTCAGCCGATAGACGTCCACTGCCGGACATAGGCCTCCACCAAAAAAAAATGGGGGGTTTGCCATAATCGCCACGCGTGGCAGGCGGGTTCACTATCGCAGTAGGGTGGTAAAATGCATAGAGAACACTGCTGCCCATTATCTAGTAAGTCGCCTTCTACGACACCCACGGGAAGAAATGGGATGGTGCTATTCTTTACATCTGGCACCACATGGAACAAATGATAATAGTAGGATTAATTATCTACATAATTTACTTACGCAGGTATTACTTACTTATTTATTTTAGGTAAGATTGACTTAATATTAAGTATTCTAACAAAGTTGGGAAAAAAGGGTAGGCAGATGATCTTTGTACCTGTAGCAATATTGAGTAGGTAGGTTCTGCTTCTTCCCCATATTCTTCATCATCATAATCTCGTCTAAAACTAAGAATATTATAGGTGTAGGTATATAGGTAAGATAGGCTGAGATTTTTATGTAAAAAGCTACCTAATTAATATTAATTAGGTCACTACTTACATACAAAATCGTTGCTTAGATAACTAACAGACAACAATCAATCGTATCCCATCCATCCATTAATTGTATCAGAAACAGACTAGGTCATTAAATACTTCTGCACAATTAAGGCGCAATAGCCGCCACCAATGATTTCCCGCCACTACACAAATACAATGCGGAAACACACCACAATTATTGTGGCAATGGCGTCTCGCTCGATGATAATTAACCGCTAATAATACGCAGAATACGTGACAATAGAATCGCTGCTGTTATTTGGTTTTTGAACTGGTGGGCAGGTATGATAATATTACTAATTCAAATAGTTATGCACGAGGTCTGCTTACCAGAGAATTTAAACCTAGGACTATTGTAATATTCTTCACTTTTGTCTTGGATTGGGGCCTCAACATCATCAACATATGGGGCCCGCGAGGGCCGATGCCTGCCAAGGGTGCGGGTTGTTCGAAAGAGATACCGCGGCCCCTGGCATACAGGCAACTGAGGGAACACGGGTGGGTTTTAGTCAGTAAAAGTCTGAGACGCCCCTCCTGCTCCACCCAGAGCGGGAGTGGTTATTTGATGATTTCCCACCCAAAAAAAAAACATCATCACCATCGTCGGGTCGTAGGTTCAAACCCGGACAGGTGCTTTACTTTATGTAAATGATTTCATCACCACTCAGGGGCGTACCAATAGAAAATGGCGCCTAGGGCACGCATCACATTTGCGCCCCTTCGTAAATTATCTTCTCGGTCTGCATGGAGCAAAGCTAGGTCGAATAACTTTTCTTGACAAATTACAGCCTTCAATAACGACGGTATTAATTTCAACTTGCTAAAAAGTTGCTTGCAGTGCTTCAATTTTAAGAGAATTTGAATAGAAATAGGCAGATTTGTAATTACGCTTTCATCCCCATACTGCACAATATATTCAAGTAGATATAGGTATGAAATGGTTCATTGATGTTTTTAATTTTTTGGAACGAAGTTCCTTATCGCGCGTTGCGAAAGGGGGCTAGACGGAAAAAATTAAGACCAAAAGTTGTAACGACACTTTTTGCTACATTGTTGTAAGCAGAGTTTCTCTGCAGACAGAGTCACAGACAGAGTGCATATATATATGTGTGTGTGTGTATGTATATGTACAATTTTTTAAATTTTATTACAATTCCTTCACTAATTAATCGAAAGGAACTTCGTTCCATCCGGGTGTCCCTTGACACCTCTCAAGTTTTTATTTAATAATCGGTGACTTTTTGCGCCCCCCTTCGATAGGCGCCCAGGGCTCTTGCGCTACCTGTCCAACCCTAGTAACGCCACTGTCTCCACTGTTCTCCAAACGCTGAAGGAAAACGAAGAACCAAATATTCGACGACATGTGACATCTACCAACCCGCACTGGGCTCTCGTGGTAGATTATCGCCCACTCAATATCACTGAGGTAGGGTCTGTGTCCCAGCAGTGGGAACATTAAAAGCTGATTATGCATCATGAACATCTTCAGCCCGACTTCACCCGACTCTCACTCTCTCTCTCTATCTCTCTCGCTGTCTCTCTTTTCTTGTGCCTGTCCCCTCGCTTATGTGCCAGGCTCAGCCAGGTCAACTCTACCATGTAGTTATTGAGGGGTGAGGTGATCAGAGAACCACCAAAATCCATATAATAAGCTGAAGTGGCAATGGGCCGGCCTTATTATTCCTAGAACCGATGTTCGGGGAACGTGTTCTTGAGAGGATTATGCGAATCGGCAAGCGGAAGCAGCTGAATTGTGTAAAGGAGGAAGGTCTATTTTTTTTAAAAACGTCGCTCCACTTTAGGAATTTCTCCTGTATTGTGGATGCGTTTACAAACATTTAAACTCGCGTACACAAACAGCCAGACCCGCAACAACTACTTGTAGGTGATACCAATATTTGTTCCGTGCGGGAATCGCACCTGCGACTGCGACGCGCAGTGCAGCAGTCAATCGCTTAACCGCTGCACCAACCGTGCCGTCAAAGTCTTTTTCCAGTAATGATGATGCCATTGCGTATCCTTGACAACCTAACAACATCTACCTACAGCCACAAGACGAGAGGAGCCACTAAGGGGTTTATTTATAAACGTTGCTTAAAGTTATAGTTATGATTAGCGACTGCCTAACCATATTGACGTTTAAACTAAGCAATGCTTATAAACAAAATCAAACCTAAATTTTTCAAACAAAAATCCCTCAAATAGTATTAAATGAATCATCAAATCAAATTAAGCAATGATTAATCAAATTAAGCAATTATTTGACGTCTAAAACGTAAAATTTGGACGTAAATAGGTCGAATCCGTTATTGTCTGTTGAGCAAATGGATACGTTTGGCTGTATCTATCGATTTTGCTTTCAGATGCAGTTAATACAAACACATTGCCGACGAGAATTTGTTTTAGCTCATTGTTCCCGTAAATACGGGATTTGATTTCAAAACCGCATTTGGTTTACACTGGTTTTATCGTATGGGAACAATATCACTATTATGATTTTAGTTAAACATTTTGTTCATAATTTTGATTTCTGTTATTGTTGTGCGAATTTTATGGCAATATACAGGTTTATATTTTATTTTAATTTAATTCAAAGCACTTCAATCTCTGGTTCTGAAAAATGCAAATATTAAGCTTCTATCGCTGAGGCGAAATTCAAATTGTCTTCCGTTTTTTTGCAATTTGCACATCAGTGTTAGGTTGTAAGTAGATTTAAATACTTATGATTCGCGACCGTAAAAAATATGACTTTACAGAATCATAAACATTATAATATGACATTACAGAATTATAAACATTATAATCATGAATCAATGCAACCCCAGTATCTATTCTAGTCATTCAATGGGATTAGGTCAAAACGTAAGAAAATTTTAATTTCATGGCTACCTGGGCGCTTCCTCCTTCAGTAGATTCTTATAAACATTTTCTGAATTTGAATCATATCTAGGGTAGGTCGGAAAATTGATGTTGACCTACATATCAAAATAGGTAATATCCATCAACGAAAACTGGATACTTAGGTATATTTATTTAGAAAGCAAGAGAAAGAACAACTTCTGCATTATGTACTTACTTAGGTATATTTATGCAGAAAGCAAGAGAAAGAACAACTGCTGCTAACCCTACAAAATAACTCCATCTTCTCAAATCTATAAACATTAAAGTATAACAACGCTATCTAATTAGCCAGTACATAACAAGACAGATGCAGAAAAAATGAAAGCAATTCGCTTTAAACATCCTAGTAGACGGAGGACGTAGACAGAGCAAAGCATACCTTGCAGTAATGAGGCTGCCCACAAAGCGGACATGAAACACTACGAAATGGATGAAAAATGTGAATCGGGAAATCTGTACAGCTCTCATCAATTAAATATTTCTGACCCATTAGCACAGGTGGCAAGCATCGTAATGGAAGGCCATTAGAGTTGCCGGCCGCCCAGAGCCGCATTAAAGGCTGCGTTTACACCAGAGATGGGCGAGGTAGCTGAGCGGTGCGAGGTTGCGGAGCGATATCTTTTTATTAATTTAAAATTTTCTAACAAACATCATCTATTGACGTAGTTCTTAGTAGGTAGCACTCTCGGCTACTATACATTCTTCGCACATATCAAAAACTCGAAACATTGCATGAATATCGGTAACAGCTGGGCGGTAGCAACTACACCAAGTATTAGCTAGTTGTAGTAGCTTCCTTAGCCACACCGCCTCGCACACATCTCTGGTTTGTTTTATATACAGAGTCAAATTAAATTAGTAGGCAGACGTGATGGACATGTTGACCCCAAAAAGAAATATCATAAGTATTTATTCTTGGGGCCAACTTGAGGTATATACATATTTATGTGATGATACGAAGATTGAGAAAAATTTAGAATAACAGTTTTTTTTTGTTAAACGTATCGTGTTTAAATATTTATACTCATTTCGCCTGTGAAATTTATATAAGAAAAGCTACTTTCCTCCATAACTGCGCAGCTGCGCTGGACAAGGCGAGGAAAATGACGTATCTACCTAATTCTATTGGTGGGTTTTCTCCTCGCTTACGGTAAGCTACCTCGCTTAGCTCTTGTGGAACCGCAGCCTTACACGTGTGTGTGCTAGTTAGCCGCGTATAAATCCCTATAATACTGGTTTTATATCCCGCTAGCTAAGTTTGTTAGTGTTTGATCTATTTGCCTCGTTTATAGGTGGGATTGTGGCTATCGTTTGTGATTTAGACGATTAGTTTGATGATTTATGTGCCTGCAGAGGTGTGGGCTTTTTCGGGTTGTGTTCTGATTTAAGTTAGTCATGGAAACGCAATAGACGATCGTCAACTTCATATGAGCTGAGGAGATGTTAGATTTATCAAATTGGACGAAGAAAAGCACGAGCAGTAAAAATAAGAAATATTTTATGGCACGATTCGTTGCAGAAAAGGATGAGGTAGTAAATTTTCCAGAAATATAGTTTTCAGAGCGAGTTGTAACAAGAGTGAGAGAATAATCCTCAAATATTTTAACTCTGTTAGATTAAAGCTAAAATGAAGTAATGCCCTGAATTGTTTATCTTTCTCCAATATCAGGAGTTACCGTGAAAGCTACAAGTTAACACCAAGTCCTATTCCAGATGTCGCAAGTCCGGATAAATTGCTGTAATCTCACCGACGGCGACGCCGGGTGCCTATCCAACTCAAGGATTCCTTTCACTCCGCTGATTTAACGAAACCGCTCGGTTTTGCTAGCTCCGCCTATTGTCCGCCCGTTATTATTAGTGCTTCATGGGTCAACTGTTTCATAGCAAAGCAGGGACCCGTACATTGCAAAGAATTGAAATCCGTCTTCATAATGACCTACTTTTCGTACACACAGTAGGTAACACGAATGAAAATGCATTTCAACAGCCTCGTGTTCTTTAATCTGATAATATTATTAACTAGGTTTTGCCAGTGGCTTCGTCCGCGTTGGCCAATTTGGCGTTACACAAAACCTTAACAAATTACTAAATCTTCCTCAAGAATCTCTCTGTCTATTGGTGAAAACCGCATGAAAATCCGTTCAGTAGTTTTTGAGTTTATCACGAACAGACAGACATACATACATAGTTGGTGTATGATTTTTTTTAATAATACGTAGTGAAGTGATAAATCTTCCTCAAGAATCTCTCTGTCTATTGGTGAAAACCGCATGAAAATCCGTTCAGTAGTTTTTGAGTTTATCACGAACAGACAGACATACATACATAGTTGGTGTATGATTTTTTTTAATAATACGTAGTGAAGTGATAAATCTTCCTCAAGAATCTCTCTGTCTATTGGTGAAAACCGCATGAAAATCAGTTCAGTATTTTTGAGTTTATCACGAACAGACAGACAGACGCGGTGGGGGACTTTTTTATAATATGTAGTGATTACCTAGACTACCTACCTACCTACTACAAGGTTTACCTATACTGTTATGTATATGAGAAGGTTTATCAAATTTTGTAATTTTGTGGAATTGCTGATGTTTATTCAAACTGGACAGCGTCAGTAAACCTGGCACACGGTGTAAGGGCAATATTTTAAAATTGGATGAAGTCCCCAAACTGATAGCAATAAAAAAAATACGTCACGAAATTTTTGCTAGCAACTGCATGAATTTGGTGCGCCAACAAAAATGGAGATTTTTCGCCGATATTTTGCCGAGTAAAGCTACGTGTAATATCTGCCGCGTTCCCGGGCTCTTGCAGCGATTGAAAGTAAATTATCTATGGTGGCTAGTTTTTTGCTGGCGGCCGGCGCAGGCTGCGCTGTAGTGCTAATTGTTTTCATTTTTTGAGCGGAGTGTGCACTGAGCTTTGTGGAGAGACATTTGTCCCGTTTTTATCATCGTGTGGTTATTTATTCGGTTTCCAGTGGTCCGCGGCTTTCGGATTTCGATTTTGGATTAGGCTTTTTCAGTACAGATAGTTTGATCCGTATTGTGAAATGTTTTATCAATTCTTAAATCCATTGAATTCAACAAACAATATCAATCAATTAAGAGCAATAGCCTCTGTGACTTTATGTTTATTTAAAATTATTTACCGAACATTTTATTCATGTGCTGTTTCTAGACGGACTTGTGTTAAATTTTTAATGCAAGATACGCGACTCCGAGGCCACAGTAATGGGAGAGTAAATATCGCAGTGCTCCTTATGAATGAATAATAAATATCGAGCGTCGGTGCTACGCTGCAAATACAACCGCTGGGAATTTCGCCTACTTCGCTATTTTGCTTGGATTTAGGGTTGAAATACTCACGAATTGACCGCTACTCGTATCGCATCCGAGAGATATAACAGTTCCTTCAATCGTAATAAATAGTGATGAGCCATCGCCAGATAGTAGCGCACGGAAACTCCGTAAATTTCAGCGCTATTTTGCAGTCCAGTGCAATAATATAATATCTAGTCTATAATATTTGTCCAGATAAGTTTCGAGCGCAGATAGAGTTGCCGACATAAAAGGTTTTGTAGTTTTGTAATTTAAAGAAATAGTTTTAAACGCGGGCCCATGCAGGGAAATCCTTTTTGCTTCCGCTACGTATTTGGATAGCGGAGGTCCATTGTTTGTCGGAAGGTTGCGTTAAATAAAACGAACATTGTTTTCAACGCCGCACCGTTTCACGTTAATTGCGCAGAAGTGTTTAATGAACGCTTGTTCACCGTGTTTGCAGGCTGAGCTATTTGCCGGCCCTTCTACACTCCCTTCAAAAATAATAAAGCCTTGCGAGTGTCAGCGGCAGTTCGCTCTGGATGACTGCACGATTATTTCCCGTTCGCATTATGATCAAAAAGGTGTACGATGAAGGCTGTGGAGGCACAACACGTGTAGCGTGGTGTGAAAATAAAAGGACTTTTCGGTCGTTGTAGCATCGACTTTCCGCAGTTGCGTCCTGCGCAGGGGAAATGTTAGGTGCTTGTCTGTGTAATTTAGTAAAAGTAGAGCCTTATCTGTTGCAGACGTGACAGGACGAAATATATCATGTGTGTGATATTGTAGTTTGTTTGTGTACATATTTGTTTATTTTTGCTTTTAAAACTAAACTGTTTATTAGAATAATGCCTTTTATCTGCCACAAAATGTAGATATTGGCGTTGAGGCAGAAAATTACGCTTTGTGAGCATGCACTGACAAGTCTGGCACAAAATCAAAACCATTTATGTCTACAGAATATTCTCCATGAAGCATTTGTGTTCATAAATTTATCAATACGGATGTTATAATAGGAAATTTTCACATTGTGTTCAACGCTTTGAGATTCAATCGACCGTTGGACTCGCGTCGAAACCACGCCGAATAAATACACCTCATAAATATTTAACTTTACGAAATACTCACTACAAAATACTGGGAATAATAAATTCTTTACAAGCGCTGCATTATTTTAGAAAAATATTTTATTTGGAGTATTTTGTGGTTCAGTGATTGGAATAATTTTTTATATTTATTTTAGAGGCTTCATTTGAGTAGCTTCATTTCGCTTATTTTATAGATGAAGTTGTTATATTCATTCGTGCGGTTAACGATTGTTTTTGGTTTTAATTAATTACTATTTTTCAAGTTCTCTAAAAAGCACCTTCTGATATATTTTCAATCTGAGATTAAACGAACTATACTTGATACACTCAGGACCACTGTACCTACTTCATACTACACGTTAAAATAGTCATATAACCGAGTAAAACAAGTTGGTAAGAAGTCGAAAATATAACATAGAATGGCATTACAGAACGGCGAATATAGAAAAGTACCAGGATCTAATAAGCAGTAAGAAATACAAGATATTTTTCGTATCAGATATGGCTGTATCATATTTTAAGGACTGTATTAGAAATATTTTTCTTCACGAATATTGTGCATTATTATAGAAATAAGCTGTAAAAGGGCAGTGTACTTTTCTTTTACGTGTATCAGGCAAGAATAATCTTTGCGCAGAGCTATTTTCCTCATAAATTAATTATTATTAGCTAACTTATTAAGCAGGCTAAAATGGCAATGGGCTAGCCGTATTAGCCGCAGACTTGATAACCGTTGGGGTCGACATGTTCTTCTCGAATCAGGAAACGCAAGGTAGGACGCTCAGGCTAGATAAAACGACGATCTTCGAAGGGTGGCAGCTGGATGAGAGTTGCCGAGAATCGAGCTGGATGGCGTGCAATTGGTGAGGCTTATGTCCAGCAGTGGACTGCTGTAGGCTGATGACGGTGATGATGATTTACCTCATTTTGATTTTAATTTACAACTGTGTGACAATAAATACCTACTAACTATGCCAGGTGCCCATTTCTTCTCATGGGTGTCGTAGAAGGCGACTAAGGGAGTTACTAGAGAATGGGCAGCAGCGTTCTCTATGCATTTGACCACCATACTGCAATCGCCAACCCGCCCGTCAAGCGTGGCGATTATGGCAAATCTCCCCTTTCGGGGGAGGCTTATGTCCAGCAGTGGGCGTCTTTCGGCTGATATAATGATGCCAGGTACCTTCTTTCAGAGCTTCATGTCACTTACCTATTTATCCAATCTCCTTGTTCTTAAAACGGAACCATCAGTAATTTCCAAAAAACCTGGTTGTAGATACATGCCTTCAAACTTGAGCCTGACATTTTATTCTTTTTTCAGGCTGTGATTACAAAAGGTTTTACCTATTTTCGTCTGGGAAGAAAAAGAAAGACTTGAAATAAAAGCCATTTTCAAGAAATCTGGCACGTTTGAGGTCAGGTTTCACCTAATAAACTGAATGCGATTAGCACAGATGTATAAACCGCGTTCACACTGTCAGTGTCATCATTGTTGTGGAATATTGGTACACTGACAGTTCTTAAAAGCAGTTTAGTTGTGCTGATCGCGTTCAGTTCCACTGGTGAAATTAGCACTAATACTGAATGCCTACCACGTACTAACGTGGCTTAAATATGGGTTAAAATTCTAGAAAAATCCAACATTTATAACGTACCAAGAACATCCCAGACTGTCTGTCAATTGCTCGATACCGTTCGATAGCCAAGCCCCAGAATTGGTAACTCTGTGTGAATAGCTTAGGTAGGTAAAGTACTCTTGTTTCAAATACCAGGAGCCATTCTTTGAAATTGCTTTGCGCTTTGCACTTTGCATTTCCAACTCCCTTTCTTGTTCTTGACTTTCAATTTAACTTTTATGGTTTTGAAGAGTTTTGAACTTAGGAGAGCGTTGGTAAAACGAGCGGACATTAAATATCGAGTGCTTACGTAGTGTCGAGATTGTGTTAGTGTCACATCTGGCCCAGATATTCTGAGCTTTTTCTTTTTTTGTATCTTATTTTTTGCCATCTGGCGTACCTATTAGGAAAGGGACGTGCTTATCTTTTATTAGTGATAGATTGGCTAAGATTTATGATATTTTTCTTTGGATATAGGGAATACATTTTTCTTGTAGCGGGAAACATAATATCACACCTGTATTCCCTGAAAGGTAAGGCAGAGGTGTACGTGTACCTACTTATAGTTCACCCATCAGTTATGTTTAAGTTTCAAGTGATGGGGTCAAGCGCTTGTCATCAACCGCTCACAAATCCAGATTCCGGACTGCTACTGATCCTACTATCCTATATCCTACATCCTACATATATTATAAATGTGAAAGTTAGTATGTTTAGATGTTTGGATGTTTGTTACGCAAAAACGGCTGAACGGATTTGGATGAAATTTGGCAAACAAATAGTTTGTTTTTATCCCGATTGTACGTTCCCGTGGGATATATATTTTCAACCTGCACGCGGGCGAAGCCGCTTGCAAAATCTACTAAAATGTAAGTAACAATACAGCTTGTGGTATAAAATGCGGATTTAAGACACTGAAAAAAATCACACCTGCCATCCTGACGACATTTCGCCATATGTAAGTAAAATTATTGGCATAAACCATGTTTATTATTCAAAATGCAAAGACGTGTCATGTCTGTTACCATATCATCGATCTTAGTCGGAGGGTCGTCTTCAAGCCTGTTTGCTTAGGACGGTTCCGTGTCCTCACCGTTACTCCAAATATTTGAAACTGTTGATGGCAAAACGCTCAGGCTCGTATGTCATTCGAGTGTTCTGTGTGTATTGTGTTATGGATACAAAGGCTGTGGTGATTGGGGATGCGTGGTAATGTTGCTGCTTTTTGTAAGTATTCTTTTCGATAAAATAGCTTTTTGATAGAGGGCGGGACCATGCCTTCAATACATACCCGGAGTAACTAGAAGTATTTGGTAATTGTAAATAAGATTACCTTTTTATGAAAGTACATTGAAACCACGACCACAAACGCAGAGTAATAGTCAAAATGAAAATTTGTATGATCCAGAAGACTCATAGAGAAGAATAATAGTCCAGAAGGCCAATTCTCGTAATTAAAAACGTTCAAAATCTAATCGCAGTCTCATCTCGGCGACAACCGAATGTCAAAAACTTGTCAAAAATTTAGGGAAAATCGAGGTATTTGTGAACGTTCTTAAAATTACGAGAATTGTCCCTCAGATGTACTTTTTGAAACGTTAAAATTATATCGGATCATTCACCTCAATTTAGCTGCCCTATAATAACCAAACGAAAATAGGTTTTATATTCTATTTATGGGTCTGACTGAATCAAATCAAGAATTGCCAGCTATTATCTGTAAACGGTGAATTGAAAAGTTGTCAAATCAAAGACTTGTCTGTATTGAGGGCTTAGCTACGTATTAGGCAATAGCTTATCCTACTTGGTTAGTTTGACATAATTGGTGGAAACATTTACCGGCATCCATTAAGACTCCTATTTTTTTGTCACCCAGTGATGACAACGGTTAATTCGCAAAAGACCATGGTATAAATCTTGAGGGGCTGGTGGCTAAGTAATATTAACCGCACGGGTCGATCGATCAAGTTAAGCTACGCTTGCCGCGGTTGGTCCGTGGATGGGTAACCATATTTACATACCAAGACCCTTCCGTGCCTCGGAAAGCACGTTAAGTTGTTGGACCCGGCTATCATTTGTGGATCTTTGACAGTCGTTACGGGTCGACAGAAGCCCGAAAGTCTGACAACCAGTCTTACCAAGTAGCGTATTACCCAGTAACTGGGTTGTGGAGGTCAGATAGGCAGTCGCTCCATGTAAATTACTGGTATTCAGATGCATCCGATTAGACTGGAGGTCGACCCCAACATAGTTGGGAAAATGATTGCTTGGCATATTATGATGACCATGGTATAAACAGCACAATAGGTGTGCCGTAGGTATAGTCGAAGCAAAATGTTCTGTGTGTTTTGAACGCGAACTCTAATCAGTCTTAAAGCATGGGAACCTAGATATCTATGTTTATTCATTAGAACCTAAGCAACGCACGTGTTTACCTGCCTCGGTCTAAAGTTGTTGATGAATATATGCATGCGGGCTTTGGCTCGATTAACCACCATTGATGGAATACTTCATTGAGCAATCTGCATTTCTATATGATGGTTTAAAGTTTGGATTTTAAAATTTTCGTTTAGTGGGATGGGCAGCAATAAATATTAATTAAGTATTAATGCATGCTTCCATTTGAGCTCTTCCGCTAAATATTAAATTATATTTTAGTTTGAAAAAAAAAAACAATTATTTTATTATTGACGTTAAAATACTCAGGTATATTCAATTAGATAAATACCTATTACTGAAGTAAAATATATAAAAGTAAAGTAAAACATATTAAAGTACAAGGATGGGCAAAAGTAAAGTTATAATGTGAATAGACTGCCATTGGTTTGGAAAAGAAATAGGCTCTGTTTTCAAGAAAAGTTTATTTAAAGGTGTATTTATGTTATTAAGTCGAAAAAATTATATCGATGAAACTCCTGAGTTGATGCACTTTTGCGCTCGTTTTACGGCATCATGAATTGTTGTACGCAAAAAATCCTACAAATTCGTGATTTCTTCTTCAATATTAGTTCTCAAGACTTGCAAGGTTTGTGGTTTGTTGAGTATCGCCCCATTTTGTGGTCAAATAATTTCTCTACCTGTATACAACTGTATCCAAATCACAATGACATTAATACGCCTTTAGCAAAAATGATGAAATGATGGCACATTCACATTATGACATTACTTTTGCCCCACCATATTCAATATGTAAAGATTATCCACATTTTTTGTAAAAAAAACTTCGATATTTTTAACACTCTGTGTCTGGCCACACACTGATACAGGACGAACAATAAAAAAAAAGAAAAAGAGTTTATGGCAAACCGTCAGAAATATAAACAAAACCAGCCAATTACGTGCTCTAAACACACCAAAATATGTAATTAACCGAGCCGTAATTGGTCGAATCATGGCGGAGCAGGATAGAGAGAATATACCTCGTTCCCCGAGCGAATAACTCGCGGCCTAATGAAATTGGCTACGGAAATGTAAATTACGCAAAAGGCCTTTGTTTATTTAATAATAGGAACCAAACAGAGCTATTTGTCTAGGTCTATTTGGTGAGGATCCCGACATTTTTGTTAGGGGAATCCGTACCGTACGACAATTTAATTGAAAACACCTACAGTTACATAGAATAGAGGTGGGATAGATGCAGACTAAACATTTCTAGGAGTTTGAAGTAGGTTTTTTTTGTGTCGTGTAGCAGTATTATCATCATGATCTGACTAGCCTTTTCCCAAATATGTTGGGGTCGACTTCCAGTCTAATTGGATGCAGTAATATCAGCAACATGGAGCGACTGCCTATATAAAATACTGATACGAATCAGCCGATCTATTCTGTTAAAATCTCACCGTGAGAACTTAGGTGAAGTGAGCTGTCATTCCATCTGACACTAGAGATGCGCAAAATGTGTCAGTAAAAAGAAATGAATGAAGTATATCTTTTCGCTTAGTGAATTAGTCCACTCATTTACTTCAGTACTTCATTTAGTTCAGCAAATCAAAACGAGTCCCTAGTGATTGACAAGTTACGACAAATGATGCACTTCACTAGTTCAGTTTTATACGTATGTCGAATTTTCTTCATACTATAAACAGGCTTAGGACTGTCAACTTAGAAATATGAATTTAAAGCCTACCTCTTTTTATTAAGTAAGTAGTAGGTATGTATTGTTTTTTTGTACTAATAGTTAGAAATGTTTGTCTAGGCTGGCGAATTTATAATCAAAATACCGAAAAGAAACACACACACACATTACAAAGTAGAGACACATTTGAATGACTACTGATTTAATGATAAGTTTATGTTGTGATATGAAGTAGTTCATTTCCTTCAATCGTTCGCGAACTACCCATGTCTATCTGACACTAGGGATTGATACTAATGACCGCTCACTTTAACCTCACTTCACCCAAGTTACCACGGTGAGATTTTTAGAGAATAGCACCACACTGGTGTCATTATTTTCCGTGGAGCGACTGCCTCCACAAATTAGTTACTGAGTATCACGATACGTGTAGGCTATACCAGACAAACATTTTCATCCTTGGTTTTTCAAAGTATCATCCTTGGTTTTTTTGGTAAAGTTTATGGGTTAGTTGGAGGAGAGTAGCCTTGAATCGAGTCAAATAGAGTGCGTTTAGAAAATACATGTCCAACAGAAGAAGGCCACAGGGTGTGATATTGGTCCAAAGTGTTATTAGTAGCCGAATTTTTTACCCAACTACACCAACAACAATTTTTTACATAAATCTTTATTAAATATTCTACGTATATTTTAATGTAGTCACTAATAGTATAATTATAAAAAAATCTAATGTAATATCTAAAAATTAAAATAAACAATATTAATATGGTTTATTTTATTTTTTACATTGTTCTCACATACAGAAGCAACAAGAATAATGTGCGCAAGATTTTGTGATATATCCAACTTGATTTAAAAGAGCGTCCTTGTAGTTTCTTGCCCGTTCTTCTCCATGGAGATCTACGATTTGGAATGGGCAACTACCTTCAACTTTCCAACTGATCGACTTTTTGACAGTTCAAAAGTGCCTGTAAATGGTTAAATTGAAATAAAAGCTTTGAGTTTGAGTATGAAAAACGTCAAAATTTGTAAGTTTGTACATATATGTAGGAGGTAGGTTATCTCTGGAACTACAAGTCGAATTTGAAAAAAAAAAATTTTGTATTTAATAAATTCTTGAGGAAGGTTTATAGGTAATTATTTAACATCACAGTACGACGCTAAGGAACCGAGTAAAAAGAAAAAAAAATCAAAGAACGAAGTATAGGTAATATTGTATCCACCAGTCACTAGCAGAAGCGCGTATAAAATAAAAAGTCGCCTTTTTTGTCTGTCTGTGTGACCGCTTAGTTCTTCTAAATTACACAATGGATTTTGATGTAGTTTTACCATAATTAAGAGTTTAATTTAGGAAGGTTTACAGTGTATAATGTTCATATTAAAATGAAGTATCTTTAAGCTATTACTTATTAATAAATCACGATGTTTTGTCAAGTCGTAAAAATTGTATGAAGCGATGCGGGTCAGTAGTGCTAAAATAAGTAAAATAAGCAAGCTATCCTGCATCAGAGAATTACAGAGACAAATAAAATACTTCGAATCATCGTTAGCGATGTGTGAGCAATTTATCTGAAATGTTACATTAACACCGCTTGCAACAATGTCTAGCAGTTAACTGTACCATTTAAAGATCACGTTCTTTTGTTATTAAAGCTATACGTATATCAACTATCACCGATTTAAAACTTTTCTAGGAACAACTTTTCTAGGAGTTGGGACTGCTTTCATATGGATGTTTAACAAGAAGTCATAAGCTAATTATTTATTTATCGGTTTGTGGACAATTATTATTACCTTAAGATACTGCTGACATTACAATATATACTAAAAGTCGCCAGTAACAGTAACAATACCTCCCGTACTAGATGATTCTATATTACAGTATGAACTATGAAGTCTCATGGGTAGTTATGGCGAAATTATTAGCCAGTACTTCAAAATATGATCTGGTATTACTCAACCTCAAACCATTTATTCCATCGGCTGAAAATCTCGTACCTAGACATGAGTTGCCCTGACTTTCCTGAAAGTCTTTCCTCTGTTTCCCTGAAATAGACTTCGGACTCTTAGATCGAAGCAAAGAAAACCTGCTCAGGTGGAGATTCACAGATGACACCGCCCTGGAGTGTAAATGTGGTGTTGCTCTACAAAAAATGGGGCACTTAATGTCTTGTCCAGCGTGTACTGCTGTTTGCACGCTACAGGAGTTGATGGTCGTTGCTAAAAGTGCCAATTAAGTTTGTAGCCAAATTTTGGGAAACAGTATTTAGGTTGCTATGAAATCTAAGAAGAAGTGAACCTGCCCCAGCGTGCGCCCGACTCACTGCATGATGTGTCGTAATGAATGCATTTAATTTCAATGCGTCATCTAGACTTACTTTGAAATCTGGATAGATTTCAGTTTTGACAATAGGTATGAATGAATGATCAAAATCATTTCTTTAAACTAGGCTGAGAATTAGCACTTTTTGAATGTCAGAATTACGTATCCACGTATGGGGGATACGTAATCCACTTCCAAGTGCTTTAGCTGGGAAGAAGTGGCGCAACAAACTCCCCAGCAGCACAGCTGTCTGTTCAGTTAGAAGAACTTGATTCTGAACAATAGTAAATAATTAACATTACGAAACACAAAAAAATATATAAAATTTATTGCCATATGTCAGTTAGTACACGCCAATATAACAACAAGACTGTACCTAGGAGAATACTTACAAGAGTGAGATAAATATTTGCGCAGTTCATTCCTTACGGAATAAAGATCTTCTAAAATTCCTTTATGTATGTAAGCGACATGAACTTGGAGAAAAATATGATTTTTGTAAAAGCGCCATTAGGGCGTTATCTCAAAATAGTAGTGTATAAATAAATATGAGCTCGTGTTTCAGCTACCTTCACCCACCCCATTTGAGCTATGAATCCTCAACGGTCTGATTTGCATCTCAAAGATGAAATCTGTCGCAAAGTGAAGTGATATTCTTATAGAAAGCAGAATATCTACCATTTGAAAAAATCAATAGGTTTCTGAGAAATATTTCATAGCTGTTGTCATAGAATAAAGATATCGCTTGCAGAAATTTCAATGCGATAGTATTGTGGAAACGTTATGTTTGAAATAAAGGACTTAAAAGTTTTCTTTGAGATAAAAATTGAATTGAGTTTTAATGTGAATGAGATAAACACGCGATTCTTGTCTTAACAGTGAATCCTACTATCCTACTTCCTACAAATCCTACTAATTTTATAAATGTGAAAGTTTGTATGTATGTCATTCAATCACGAAAAAATGTACGGATATGGAAGAAACTTGGCACACAGATAGTTTATAACTTGGGCCCTGGACAAAACACATTTCTGTTAGCGTTTACGCCAAACGCTACGCCAAAATGTATGGGTATGGCATTTTCTGCGGAAAGGACACGACGAAATCTTTCCGCAGGCAATGTCATTCCCGTACATTTTGGCGTAGCGTTTTGCGTAAACCCTAACAGAAATGTTTTTGTCTAGGCCTGCTGGATTGACACATAGGTAACCTTTTATTTATTTATTTATTTGCTCTCATGCACATCACACATTTTACAATATATTACTGACGGTTTTTGTACGTGAACGCTGTCAGGGCACTGCAAAGCACAATGTTGGTTTGCTGTTGAGTTTATGAACATCGAATTAACATAATTATCACACAATGAAATGAAACTAATATTATTATTACGAATTATTAACTAACACAATACAATACGTAAAATCCATTTCAGTAATAAAAAGATAAAAAATATAAGTCGCGAAGTCATTATGATGTCCAATTAACAGTAATAAATAGTATACAATAACACACATAAAGTCATATTTAGTCAGATTGCAGTAGTACGTAACCTACCTACGTAGGTAGTAAAACAGTTTATGCCGGTCGTATGTTCCCGGGGGCGAATTTCAGAAAACCGCACGGGCGAAGTCCCTGGTAAAAGCTAGTCATCGTCATCATTATCTCAGCCTAGAATCACTCACTGCTGGGTTAGGTCTTCCCCTTTTGCGCCATTCTTCTCGGTTCCGTGCGTCACTCATACATGTTTCCCGCGACTTTGACGATGTCATCAACCCGACGCGCTTTTGGACGGCCCTAGTTTCTTCGGCCTGACCTTGGCCACCATTCGGTCACAGCTTTACTCCATCGGCCATCACCTCATCTGACTAGATGTCCAGCTCAACTCCACTTGAGGCGCATCGCCCTGTCCCCGACGTTGATGTCAAGCTAGTCACTAAATAAAAATTATGCCCACTTACTAGCTAGGCTACGTCACGTCTGTAGGGTTATCAATCAATCTGCCTAGCCTGTTCCCAACTATGTTGGGGTTGGCTTCCTGTCTAACCCGATGCAGCTGGATACCAGTTTTTTACATGGCGCGACTGGCCATCTATCTGCCTTCACGAACAAGTAACTGGGAAACTCGATACCCTTGGACTGGCCGTCAGACTTTTGACCTTCTGACTACTCGTAAGAACTGTCAAAGATCTACGAATGCCAGCCGGGACCAACAGTTTATCGTTCTAGGCACGGAAGGGTCTTGATACGAATGGATGTTCACCCATCCACAAGTCGACCGCGGCAAGCGTAGCTTGACTTTTATCGACCCATGCGGCTGTCATTGCAGTTTAGCCACGAGCCCCTAAGTAATTCAGCTAGTCTGTCTGTGATAGTAAAAAAAAAACACCTTGAAAAAATTAAAACAGTCCAATTGAATTTGCGCTAAACTTTCATAGCCCCAATTTTTCATAGATTCAACAAGAAATTACGTTTCCAAGATCAAAGTAGTCGTATCTATTCACGACTAAAATATTTACAATATTTCAGTTTGAATGCCTCCCCTAGGGGTTGGAGTGGCTGATTTACATGACAAAGTCTCTAAGTAACCCCCGAAGGATTTCGGCGATGCGTCTCCACTTTGCCTACAGCAAAATTCATTGGACTACCTACTACCGACGCCGTGCGAGACCCGAATTTCAAACGAGCATTCGCTTACGCACATACGCTATACGTATGATTTAATTAAAGAATCTAGGTCGTACTACATATTAAATAAAGATATTCATAAAACTTTGAACTTACAGTGTTGTTGCACTCCAAAAATATTTCCGTAGACAATAGAAGCACGATATGTCTGCTCAAATCAGCTTTGTGCTCGCAACGCGAACTGTACATAAAATCTCTTTTGAATAAAAATATCAAAGACGGGCCAAAGAGCAAATTGGACAAATTTTCCGGCTTTTAAGGAATCTCCGCTACAGAGTGCCACTAACGGAGGAAAGTGGGGAAAAATGTTTTCTTTCACAGTCCGATGAGTTGGCGTCGTAAACATTTTTTGACACGACATGTTCGAGTGTGTGATTTTCATAGCGTTTGTATGGGATGTGTCGAGTTGAACATGTTGTCATGACGTGTCGGGCAGGTTGGACGCGACTCGGGTGCTAAATTTAGATGGAAGTTCTGTCATTTTGCTATGACATATTCGTGTACCAGTTACGTCTGGACTCGATCGAAATTGGCAGTTGTTTTGATGTCAGTTTTTGATCGAGTGGAATGTTGAGTGGATCCGTCAATGAATCGTGTCTGTTCTTTATTGACACTGGCACATATCTACAATGTTCATACAAAGACATGATGCCACTGAGCCGAGCTCAAAGTAATCATACGTACAGTGCATTTATCCTTTTTTCCTATATCTAATGTGCTTGTCCACTTTTGCACAATTATAGCGGACGTATATCTCGCCGCATCCCATTAAGAACCTGCACCACAAAGAGACGATGTACGACAAAAAGTGACGGACATTAATAACACAATGAATTAATATCATGCAAACATTATACAGATATCTGTCACTTTAGTTTTACATATCAAAGCCCATAACATACCGCACTATTGTTTCCAACCGTCATTCGGTACATTGCACTCATAATTAACGAAATTACGTAAGCATTTTAATTTATTCCATTTTGCCGCGAATTCTCTGGCGTAAATGCAATATTGCCAGTATTGAACCAAGAATTTTTAATAATACAGCCTGTTATTAAAAAGAAACAATTAAAAAAAAGAGGTTTAATTAAAAATACAAAATGTTTGCCGCTCCGTTTTCTCGTTTTAAGTAAAAGGTGTAAAAATGTTAAGCTAATTTGATAAAGACAAATGAAATATTAAAGAGCTAAGTGAAAAGTTTTTGTTTTTAAGATTTTGGTAGTGCGAAAAAGTTTAAGTACTGGGTATTAAACTGTCAAATATTTCTTTATTTTCAAAGAGCAATCTAGAGAGCTTCACCAGCTTTACCGTTGTGAAATTCGATAAGAAAATTTGGTAGGTAGGTAGTGCGACTATTTTATCGTTTACTAGTTTTTGCCAGCGGCATCGCCCACGTGGAGGTCGGAACTTATCCCACGGAAACGTACTAACGGGATAAAAGTTATCCTATGTGTTAATCCAGGTTATAAACTATCTATGTGCCAAATTTTATACAAATCCGTTCGGCCATTGATTGAGTAACAAGCATCCAAACATCTACACTTGCACATTTATTATATTAGTAGCATATTGACGGCCAAGCAGGCCTAGACAAAACACATTTCTGTTAGCGTTCACGCGAAACGCTACGCCAAAATGTACGGGAATGATATTGCCTGCGGAAAGATTACATCGTGTCCTTTTGCGCAGGTAATGTCATACCTATTACCCATTTTGGCGTAGCGTTTGGCTTGAACGCTAACAGAAATGTATTTTGTCTCAGGGCCCTTGTGAGTCCAGCCTCAGGCTGTCCCTCCTTGGGCAGCTGCACAGTCTGGTGCTTGCTGAGCATGACGCGCATCGCCTTGCCGAACACGCGTAGCTTGTCCATGTGGGTCATAGCTGTTTGAAGATTACATGATAAGTAAATCCGTTTTTGCGTTCAATAACGCAAAAACGGATTTACTTATCATGTAATCTTCAAACAGCTAATAACCAAACAAACAAAACACAACAAATACATTATACAACAACACACACACAAATAATACAAAACACATTAATAAAAATATAATACATAATAGTAACAAATAACCAAACATCCAAATTTCACATTTATAGTAGGTATTAGTAAGAATAGTAGGTTATCCTAATAACCAGACATTAGAAAAAATCTCAATTTCCTCCTTTGTTTAAATTGAAATACACGATAACAGTGCATAACAATTTCATGACACTCGTTAGACATCACTGCAAAACGTATACTAAGCTCGTACATAGGTAACTTTATGTTGAGCTCCCCTATAAACAACGCAGTATACAAAAAGCCATTCCAGCTACGAGTCCGGCGTGTGTTAAAAATTATGCACACCAAAATGACCATTCCAACTGCTTAACCCAACACGAAAGGGCCGTGAATCACACGTGCTAAAATGAAAAGTCCTTTACTATTTTGAAAACGTGGTCGAAAGCTATTCGCTCCTTCCGGTTCAGTGGCCAACGAATGAAAATGCTGGGCTGCGTGCGTTTGCGGCCAGTCTGGCGTCCGTTTTCATTTAGCAGCTAAAGGTAAACGTTTGTTTACCTTTCTGTTATAAATAGAGTCGTTTAAAGGCGTTTGTGGTGTTTGCATCAATGTGACTGCCATTTGTGGTTGTATTTTGAGAGCTGCCTTCGGAATGAATGGGAAATGTGGTTTGTTAGTTGCAGTTTTATGTATTGTTTTTGTTTACTTACTGTTTTTTATTGTTTGGGTCTGTTTTTCCTGTTAATTTATGTGTATAACTTTGTTACCTACGGGTAGCAAGATCACTTTTAAACAGAGCATTCCGGACAATAATCAATAACCAGACTGTCCAAAAATCAACAGAAATAATCTATTTAAAATCTTTGAATGAGTTTTTTGATAAAATTCAAACTATTATGTCATTTACTATTAGGTTGGGGAAGTAGTATTCAATTAGGTAGTCAGATATTTTAGCCGAATAGGCAAATGAGGACAGAAAATCGGCATAAAAAGCCACCTAGTACGAGGTCTGTGCCCAACGGCAGGCACATTCCAAATGACAGACCCTTAAGACAAGGCAAAGAAATAAAACTGCAAAAAGATTTCTTCATTTTGACGACTGCTGACAGGGTTTTTATCTTTTTACACTTTTTCGAGCATTTCAAGAGTGTTTATTTTGTGTTGCAATTTTTTTTCTCTTAGGTTTTTCAGTTGTGAACCAAGCGCCTAAGCCGGCCAATGACATCGTTCTTCTATTAAATTCTATTGAGTCTAGACGTGAGTTCTGTTTCTCATGGACTGTGATTTCTTTTTTGATTTTCGATATGTGCATACATTTGGAAGGTATCGCCTAGATTCTTATTAAAGTGCGCAACGCACGTATAACAATTTTGTACACACGATAACACATGAGGCAAAACACATTGGATGATGGATTATTTCATACCTACCTCAGGTATAAAATTATCAATCCAATGTGGCGATAATATTAAGGTTCATCTTCTTCTAATATATAAAATTCTCGTGTTTCAGTGTTTGTAAAAAAACTCCTCAGAAACGGCTTGACTGCATCTTATGAAATTTTGTGTGTATATTCAGTAGGTCTGAGAATAGGACGTAAACTATTTTTTCAACGGACAGCTGTAAATCTTATTTTATAGAACAAGAGATATTGACATTGCCCTTATTATATATCCTGGAAACAGTAATGTTCATTAAATCCTATTCTCATTTATTTCAGCTTTTGTCTAATGCTGTCCCTAGGAATAGACGTGATAATTTCAAAGTCTGTGTTCACGGCACTAAAACGCTCCTCTCTCTTATGCGTAAGAGCATCTTTTGCAGGTGCGGTCCATGGCCCTATACGGGGCACCGGTGGTGAGTAATGGGTAGCTCGCTGTCCGGTAAGAACCAAGCCCGGGTCGACGGCGCGTTGTGTTCTACGCGCGCCTCAAAGAGATGTCAGCACTAACTGATGGGGCCCGGAAGGGCCGATGCCTGCCAGGGGTGCGGGTTGTTCGAAAGAGATACCGTAGCCCCTGGCACACAGGCAACTGATAGAAAACGGTTGGGTTTTAGTCAGTACAAGTCTGACACACCCTCCAGCTCCACCCAGAGCGGGAGAAGTTATTTGATGATTTCTCACTCAAAAAAAAAAAATCTTTTGCATGGCGTGGCCGAACATTTTTAATAAATTGCCCAAATCATGGAAAATATTAAATATATCTGCTTTAAAAGAAAATTGAAGAGTTTACTAACTGAAAGAGCATATTACAGTATAGCAGAGTTTATGAAAGAGGTTAATTTTCTTCGTTTTTGAGATGACAATGTTGTATTTTTGACATGTTTTTGTAATGTATTGTATTTTTTATTGTTTTTGGAATAGTTGTTGTTTGGAATGGACATTTTAATGACATTAAGTCGTACTTTCATTGACTAATTTATTTAATGACTACTTTATATTGTATTGTATCTAAAAATAGATTTTTGAATTGTAATGATACCTAATCTTTAATTAATAATGATGATTTAATAAGTACCTACACAATTTCTTCAATGTAATTTTGATTAATATTATCACGGTTTATGCACCATCTCTTCCTACCAATTTGTACGCCACTAAATGCGGCTGAACATGTTAGAACTTTATCTCATAGTTATCTTGCATGTAACGTATTATGTACACCATGTTTAAACAAATAAAAATCTTATATTCACTTATTTTTCATACCTCTAAGTAATAACCGTGCTCCACCACAATTTTTTTATTTTTTGGATATTTTTTATATTACATTTTTGTTAAAATTTGGCATTAAAAATCCATACAATCCTAAATTTTCACCCTTCTACCACCAACTCCTATTTTTTAATAGCGATTTTAGTACTTTAATAATTTTCTACTCTCGGTGGTCGATAATTGCACTCGATCAGTTATTCTCGCCAGGCGTCTACTGGTGTCACACCGTAAACAGCACAGAGTAGGGATGAGTGTCTTTTTTCCGCGGTGAGAACGAAGCCGGTCTCTTGTCTTTCTCACACAATAAGCTTTCTCTCCCTCACTCACTAAAGTTTAGGGCCTAAACCGTTTTCGGTTATTATTGATTGAGTGTCTATCGTAGCAGTGAAGCATACTTATCATTTTACTTTCTCAGTGCAACATTTACTATGAGAATATACTTATGAGAATAGTAAATGTACCATCAATTTGCAGAGCTATAATTATTTATTCCCATTTTGCTCAAGATAGTTCTCACGTTCAGTTAATTAAATGATCTCTTATAAATCAATAATTTTCAACATGTGTCACGAGCTCCTGCCGACAACAACCATTGTATTACCTGTATAAACCGTTCCGGAATATTTTCAAGGCAGTCCACGTTACATGCAAGAATACATCCAGGATGCTATGACTTTCGTGCGCGAATACGGACGACCGTATTTATTTATTACGTTTACATGTAATCCAAAATGGCTAGAGATTACATTTTTGCTATTGCCAGGACTAAATGCAGTACACCGTCATGACATTACAGCACGTGTGTTCAAATAAAAATTGAAGTCTTTAATAAGTTTCATTACAAAATTACTTGCATTCGGTCCCACACGTTGCTGGATCTATTCGGTTGAATGGCAAAAACGAAGATTACCTCATGCACACATTTTGGTTTCGTATAATTTCTGCTGAAATTCGAGATTCGTCTACTGATTAATTACTGTTTGATATTGTTACAACAAACATTATTCATGGCCCATGCGGTAATCTGAATCGTTCATTGCCTGGCATGGCAGATGGAAATTGTGCAAAGAGTTTTCATAAAAAAAACAGTAACGATACGATCACAAAAGTCGACGGGTATTCAATATATCTTCGAAGAAATATCGATAATGTTTGGTGTTTTGTTATTTTTATAGGCCATCATCGTTCACAGCGCTCCATTCCTCCTTCAGTCATATACCTACCACATCCCCACACACTTACAATAAGTTAGTTATTTTTTATTTGACTATCAAATATTCACTAGGAATAATTTATATGGCAAAACAACGTTTGCCGGGTCAGCTAGTAATAATGTATTGTTAACATTTATTTAAGAGCTTTGTAGGTATTTACATTAAATCCACAATTTTCATATTTTTCATTGCAGCAGTTGAATTCTTCCTCTAATGAGACGTAGAATGAGATAAATCTAAAGTGCTTGGCTTGTTACTCATTATGAACCTCTAGAGTCGATAATTCAATATTACAATTCTTTTGATATTGGCTCGAAGCAATCAATTTATGAAAATAGTCACCGTCTCTCGGGGAATAGATTAACATATTTTTTTCTAAATTGGCGAGGAATATTCAGATTTCCCTCCAATTTTCTCCTGGAGGACACTCTATTGAAATTCACGTTGATATTGAATATTGCGATCGGCCGGTTGTTGGCTCGAATGCATATAATATAGACTTTTTGTTTGTGTATTGTTTTAAGGCGGGACAAACTTTCAGACCTGACTTTGTTTTTCTTTGTTGAAAATTAATTGAGTTTCTGATTAACTTTCTTATTTAGATTTAGATCTAACGTGAACTTTCTTTTTCAGTTAATTGCTGTTAGAAGGTGGCTTTTATAAAATTATGTTTATTTTTACTGGTTGGTTGAAAATAAAGAACATTTTACACTAATTTGATAGCTTTGTTTGTTAGCAAGTGTATGCTAATTATTATCACGTAATTAGTAAGCAAACAACTAATTAGAAACCTAACTACGACGTGAAGTTGAATCTTGCTCTCAGATGTTCAAAGCTGTTCTCAAAGTTTAGTATTGGCATCGGCATCTCGACTAACAACGACTTTAATGTTTTGTACTTGTTTTGTGTAAAGGCCTGAAGAGTTTAGGTTTTTTCATGTTGTCTATAGGGCGTTTTGTCCACCAACATTGTATAATTTTTTTGAGGGCAAGTGGCCTTTTAAATATCAAGTAGATTTTTAGAAAAAGCATTGGTGTAGGTATTATCGCTTTATCAACATCTGTGTAAGAGTCTTTTCCTAAAACTTCAATTGCCGGCTTATTAGTCGACTCGCACTCGCCCGAATCCGAAATAATATTTTGTATAGGTGACTAGCACGAAGTTAATTTATTTGTAGGCGAGTCGATAATTCCAGAAATACGCATTAGGTAATTGGCTTGTTTTATAATTTGTGTAATATAATAAAGTTAGTGTACCTACTGTTCCCTTAACTTTTCGTTGTTTCCTTAACATTTTTACCCAAAACGTGCTAAATGCCTAACACGTATTTCTGGAATTTTCGTTACCCACAAATAAATTAACTTCGTGTGAATTGCCTATAAACATATTTTTGTTGTTTATTAATAGAAATAATTTATTATTAGACGATTCGCCCGACTTGCATGAATGAACTCGGACGAATGAATTCATGCAAGTCGAATAATAACTCCATTTGCCATTAAATCAATTTAATGTGATTAGTTCCGGGACATTTCATAAAAACGTCGTTGTCCTAAGTAGGATGCTATGTCTGTTTATCTGTAGGTGGACTACCTATTTAAGTAAGAAGGTACATTCATTTCGATGGATGTTTTCAATCCCGTTCATTTTCGCCGATATACACAATTTAAATCACAATTTATTTGAAAAACACTTTACTACACGTCCTAGAATTAATTAAATATTTCCATTTCACATAGAAGTATTGGGACGAACACCCTTTTCAATTAAAGAGTGTAGTCCCTAAATAATTAAGGGTCTATTCTACGTTATTGATCGTATTCTGTATTCGAGTTGTGTAGGTATGTGTTTTTGGAATCTTACAAAATGGGTGGAACCTATGTCAAAGTCTTTTGTTAATTTGGTGCTGTAACAAAATAAATAATTGTTTACATCTGGTCGTTTGGAAAGATTTAGTAAGTAAGAAATACCAAAATTCTGGCAACCAGTCTAAACAAGGGGTCAGTAACTGCGTCGATCTATGTAGAATACTGGTTTTTAGCGGTATCCAGTTACATTGGAAGCCGACCCTGACATAGTTGGAATAGGCTAGCCAGTTTGATAGTGTGCAAGAAATAATGACGATAGTTATAAAAATGTGGATAACTTATAATTTATCTTCACCAAACAATTTTCTATCTTGACGATTATGATGACGATGAAGATGATTTATTTGTTAGGTTCTCCAATAAAGGATACACATATCACTACAATATTACTCACAATAATAATATAAAAGGTATTTTTACGTGTGTTCCTTCAATTACGGGAGACCATAGCATATAACTAAGTATAAACACTACAAAAAAGAAAATAAAGAATAAATAAAGTATGAATTTTGAGAAAAAACATATTGAGGAAGGACTTTATTATAAGGGACATAAATATATGTATATTTGAATGGGGGATCGGTCGGGGGACGGGGGCAGATTCCTCTTCCGCAAAGGGGAAGTTTAGGAAATGCATAGTTCATATTTTTTTGGAAATATCTAAATTTTGTAAAAAAAAAACCATTATGACATGTTTATGGGGGAGAGACAGTGGGGGAGGGATGAACCCTCCTCTGAGGTGTAGTTGTCAGTGCTACTGGTTCTTTATCCATTTGCATATAATTTTAAGACATAGTTTAACATGGCATACTGTTTTTTATCCATACTATGCCTACACATAACATAATTTGTTATAATCAGGAAACATCACACAGTTATAACCTCATCTAACCCACCCAAATGATTCACCAACAATAGAGGGGATCTGGCGTTCGGTGGCCGCTGCCGAGGCATGCTCGCTTCGCTCGCTCGCCGTCGCGCGTTAAGGGTCTTTTTTAACGTGTAGAAATGCTCATGCATACTGCGCTACCACGGGGAGATAGCGCAGTTATGTGGGACTTTAACCCATTAAAACTCCACGGTGTCCTCCAGTGCCGCTTGTGGTGGGAACACGGGAACGCGGAAACCATCCGCGAACCCGCCGCGGCCGTCCGTTACCGGACCCTTCTCTGGGGAGTAACCCCCATTATTGGCGCACCAGAACACATGGCACGCCGTGACTACCCTAGGGACCAAATAGCGCATAGGTGCTAGTCAACCCCCTGTGTGGCACCTGTGTGTGGGACAGTTACAGGCCGCGGAAGGTTAGGAAAGTGGCGTTTTCCATACACCACTTCTCTGCCACCGCGGCCCGCAACCCCCAGCCGCGATGCCTCCCATACGACATCGCGGCCCGCCTCAGTTGCGATGCCGCCCAGCGGCACCGCAACCTACTATTTGGCCGCTAGATGCCACGTCTACTGAGCCCCCTCGCAACGACAATACAGGAACCCACCGGGGGGTTACTGTTCTAACTTAATGATAAATGATAAATGATTTTATTTCTGTAAGTAGGTTTGTACAAACACTTTTACACGTCAATCATATTTTTTTAAACTAGATGAGGTCGGCGTTTCCTATCTGACTACTCTGAGAAGAAAGGCCGAAACAAACTCAGAGGTCACAGTCTCTTTTAAAGTCCAGACATAATCTTGGTCAGATCATGTGAAGACCATGTGGGTCGGTGTCTGAAATGGTCTTTTGAAGAAAGAACCACACAGATTGAGTGGACCTGTCCATTCAGTGTACGCATTTGTCAGTAATCATACAGCTCAACTCAGAACTTGAGGAGCTCAACGATTTGACGAACAATACCAAAGACAGGACATTTGGGTAGGCCGCATAAAATACTCAAACTGCCAGATTAATATTAAAACTAGCTGAGAAAGAGATGAAACACAAAACAGAAAACACAAAAACAAACAAAATATGACCCAAATAGTCCTTACATTCACAATAATTAAAACAAAAATAATATTATACTTCTAAAGTAAATATTCATGTCAAAGTGTATATAATAATTATCCAATGTCAGTGCATAAGTTTGCAAAAAAAAAAAAAACAACATTTAGTATGTAAAAATTGGATCAAGTCAATCCCAAGCTTTTGTGTCCTCAACATAATATTTAACAGTATAAAAGGCTTTCAGGCACAACTTACGTTTAATGAATGATTTAAATTTATTGATACTTAGATCTTGAACATGGCTTGGAAGTTTATTATAAAAGCGTATACATCTGAATGACCCACCTATTTTCTTGAGCCTTGTTGATGGTACAACAAATTTGTGTTTGTTCCTAGTATTTATACTATGGATATCACTGTATTTTTTAAACAGTTTAATATTTTTATGGGCATATAAAAGATTTTCAAAAATATACTGTGAAGGCACAGTCATTACATTAATCTCCTTAAATTTATCTCTGAGAGAATGTCTCGGACTTAACCTAACCCAAATTCTTCACCAACAATGTTCTGTCGAAATTACGTAAAAAGTAATAAAACAATACTAAGTTGAGGTTTTTTAATCAGTTTTTATTTCAGAAAGTATCTATTTTCTAAACCTGAAACTTCGTGAGGTTGTTCACGGTAATAATAAATAAAAAATAAAAATACTTTAATTCAGACTTTGATCCATATGGCGTTTAGTAATGCACACTACTTGTAAGCTATGTTAGTAAAAAAATAAAATAAATACAAAAACTTAATTCATATTTCATTCGCTTTCATTTGCATTTCGTACGCTGCACAAAAAAAAATGAAGAGTTTACTTCTTAGCGTGTCGATAGCAATCTAAAACCAGTCAGCCCAGAATTTGGCTTCGAGCTTGGCACTTTCAGCAGCGTCCATCAACTCTTGCAGCGTGCAGACAGCAGGACACGCTGGACAAGAAATTAAATGCCACATTGTTTGTGGGACAGCACCACATAAACACTCCAAGGCGGAGTCATCTGTTAATCTCCACCTTAACAGATTCTCTTTACTTCGGCCTACCTGAGTCCTGAGTATATTTAAAGACTTCCAGTGAAGCCAAGGCAACTCATGTCCAGGTGCGAGATTTTCAGCAGGTGGAACTAATGGGTTTGGTAGGAAAGCACCATCTCGCCACAGGCTTAACCTTTCCTTAGACGTTTCGCTAGTGAACGGGGGGGGACACTTTAAGAAGCTGTTGCGGCTTTTCAGTCTTTGTGACATGAGGATGTTATTGTGCAGAGGGTGTCATGTGTCGGAAGCCATCTTGGCTTTTTCACTTGAGCTTGCCACCGCTCTTCGATTTTTTGGTGGCGCTATTCCAGCTAATGGGTACAGCATTTGCACCGGGGTCGGTTTGAGCCAGCCAGTGATGACCCGGCAAGTTTCATTCAAAGCTATGCATATGCACTAACTTTGCATATCCTGAACGACTTCATACGGGGCACGCAAATTCACCTGCAGAAAAGGATAGCGCCAGCCCTGTAGTTCGTATAACGTCAGGTGAAGCACCCCACTTTGACGAGACAGGTCTATGTAGGAGATTGTTGCGTGTGGGCACCTTCTAATTAATGTTTTTGCAGTTTTTGCTGAATGTTAGTGACCTGTCCAGAGTAATACCAAGATATTTCAGGAAGCTGCTATGTTCAATAGGCAACCCACCTCAAACGATGTTAAGTTTGCGGCCAGCTTCGCTGTTGCGAAGATGGAATTTGCAAGACTGCGTTTTGCTCGGATTTGGTTTGAGCGAGTCAGCGAGGTAGTATGACGTTAAGTCACCCAGACCGTCTAACAGGTGGACTTCGCCGTCTTCAAAGGCAGTGGCTTGGAAGATGAAGGCAAGATCGTCTGCATAGAGGAAGCGGGACGTGTTTGGGCTCGATGGTTGGTCGTTTGTATATATATTGAAGAGAAGCGTTACCAAGACACTACCTTGGGGAAGGCCGTTTTTCTGTGCTCTCCAACGACTTTTTTGCGAGAGAAAGTGGACCTGAAAACGGCGGTGGTGGAGAGTTTACGGAGTATTTGATCAAATTTTTGATCTCTGATCAGGGTTTGCATCTTCCACAATAACCGTTTGAAGCTGATTGTGTCGTAGGCAGCTGACAAGTCCACGAATACAGCACCTGTGACCTGTCTCGAAAACATCCTCAATGTGCTGCACGAATTTGAGGGTTTCATTGCAGCAAGACTTGACGGACCTGAAACCAGCTTGTTCCGGGATTAATTTTGTGTCGATGACGCTTGTAAGATGGTTTAGCAGCAGTCTGCAGATTGGACTGAACTTTTTGGGTTGTCAGCTACTTTGCCTGGCTTGGGTTTTGCTATGACTTTTGATTTGTGTCAGAGACGGGGTACTGAAGCTGATTCCAGACAGTCGTTGTATTGTTGCAGCAACCGCGACACAGCAACAGGTCCAAGCTTTTTTATTTGTTCAGCTGAGATGTCGTCCACTCAGGAAGCTTTATCGCATTTAAAACCCTTAATCGCTGTAACAATATCAGAACTGGAACGACGTGTTGGTGTGCGTTAAGAAGCAGTTGGTGCGCTATCTGGTTGCCGGTGAGGCAGTGGGCGCGCTGGACGGCTTTCGTATTGTACTCCAAGCCTTTTTACTGTTATGAGTCATTTTTATAGCATTATGTCATACGGCATTCTGCTATGGGACAAAGCCGCTGACATTCAAAATATTTTTAGTCTTCAAAAACGATCTGTTCGTGCAATTTACCAACTAGGTGCTAGAGTTCCTCTAAGAGAATTTTTTAAAGATATTGGTATTCTCACGGTGGCATCGCAATTCATCTTCGTTAACATCTTATATTAGGCAAAATATACACTTATACAATAAAAACAGTGATATTCAGAATATTAATACTTGCAATAAGAACAAACTACGTGCTATTTCACCGGCTTCATAAAGTTCATAACTCATTTGTTGGGCTTGGTATAACCTTTTATAACCTTTTATAATTAACCTTGGTATAGCATTTTAATGCGTTTAAAGCTAAAGTAAAATCCAACCTTTGTTTGACATACTATTCTATCAATGACTACTTAGGCATACGATAAGAATTGTTGGTCGCTGTGATTAACTCAAGACAACGTTTGTGTTCTTTCACCAGTATTAGCTTACCTACTGACAGGTCATATGAGTTACTTCATATCATTGTTTATTTTATTTGACAGTACAAACCATTTTTTATTTTATTTTTATTAATGATATTTTCATTTATTGTTGAATGTTAATTACGTACCTATTTATTTATTTTATTTTATTAAAACTTAATGCATAAGTAAAAAATACTATACAAAGGTGGACTTAATGCCTGAGGCATTTTCTACCAGTCAACCTTAGGGTGATGTAGAGAGAAAACATGGCAGGTGCACCATAAGGGATAGGTTACTCGAAAAATAATACATACTAATACAGAGATACAAACATACATATATATAACGAAAATAAAACTTTGTCTTGAGAAATAACGATAGGTAGAGGAGAAAACGAATCCAGCAAGGCAACCTACCTATTATTGTATAGAATCTAGTTTTTCCAACTTAACAGAAAGCTGTGCTGCTGGGGAGTTTGTTGCGCCACTTCTTCTTCCCAGTTAAAGCACTAGGAAGTGGGGAACTGTTTTATGTAATTTTGATGTTCAAAAAGTGCTGACTTTCAGCCAAGTTTGAATAAATGACTTTTGATTGATTGATTTCATCTCAACAAATTGGTCTTAGTTTTGCGGGGTTGGCAAGACAATCAACAGGGCATCATCAACCGACTGCGTGGACGACTTCCAGTAGAGACAGCCTTGGTGTAGTTGAATCGGCGCTTGAAAGCGACAGTTATAGGTCGGATCACGGGTTCGATGCAACACATAATAGGCCTGTGCTGAGTGCGACGGATAGAGGAATATACGCTTTTGTAACATTGTGAGCTGATGGACAAACTGGTGAATATTGGGTCATGGATAAGCGTTCATCATTCGTCTATGCTCATTACGCCGATTACAACTTTAAGGGGTTGGCTACTGAAGTTGTCTGGCAGAGCGAAATTAACTGTAGTGCCAGGTGGTTTATAGAATGAAGCGGTAGTGCAGTTACCAACATCTACGGTGATAATTTCTATGCCATTCTCATTTGAGCACTTGGTGGAAGGTATGCTTACGCCGGGAGCAGTAAACACTGCGTTACCGTGCTTCAAGTGACAGATCTCGGCGATAAGCGGTTTCATCTCGATGGGTCTCTTGGACGCAAAGAATGTCACAGGGAGTTTTGCGGTAAACATAGGAGTTTACAAGTCCCGTATATAAAAAAGGAGCCTTTACATGATTTCACATCAGTAGGTATTAATCGCGTTGCTACTGAAAAGGCGGTCAGTCAAGAAAATCTTGTAATAGGAAAATCGTAGGTCGAAGTCCTTCGTGGGTTGTTGACAAGTTGATTGATAGTAAAAGACTAAAGTTTGCCGACACCGACGCCGGCCGACGGGTCAGGCGTAGGATAGGCAATTAAATTGTCCAGACTTAACTACAAGTACTTGTCAGCACAGTCTATCGTGAACACAAAACACATTAATCTTTCTACAAAAAATGAGATGTCAAAGGTTCGTGTTTTTTAGAATATTTTCTGTAAACAATTATTTTTTATCGGCCGGGACAATCTATGATGTAAAATGTGGCGAGGTTCGCGATGTTGTTCTGAAAGTGATAACAGATGGCGGTACTTGTTACGCTTGTAATTAATCAGATTTTTGTTTTTTCAGTTCTTTGTGCTGAAAATTTGGTACTAGACGCAGATAATTGATTTTTTTTGTTTTTTCAATTGTATCAGATGGACGATGAAGAATTGAACATGCTGATAACATTGTCTGAGAAATTGACTAATCGAATAATCATAATGAATCTATTTTATTGCCCATATAGCTACGGTTTCATAGAAGAGCGGTGTCCGTCATATTGAAAATCTGTAATTTTCACTAGTATTTGACATTCAGGTGTCAAAAAACGCTTTGTTTTTAGACAGACGTTATTAAGTAACCATTGGAGTTTTTGGCGGGATCGCGTTGGAACATGTCGCAAGAATTTTCATTTTCATGGAATTTAGTGAAATAGCGAATTAAATTGTATAATTTTGATAGTGAATTATTCAATTTAGTTACGTGTGAGTGCACAAGTGTAGTGAAAGTGAAAATAAGTGACTAACGTGGACTTTTCGTGTTCCCCCCAAAAACTCCTATTAGGTTGTTGTAAAGTTACTACCGCTTTACAATAACTTTGACTTGACTGACTAAAGACGACTATGAATGTTTTGTAACTTCGTGCCCGATGTCGGGCCATTTACTTGTTCTAAAAGAAAAATTACTTGACACTGGCTAAATGCACAAACCGTGTGAAGCCAAAATTAAAAAAAAAAAAAAGGACCCATTGGTCGCTTTCTTAGGAAACCAAACCTTGAGTGACTAAATGTCATGTACCTAAGCATGCGTGTAATTGTGTAGCCTCTGTTGGAGATTCAATATGGTAATAACCAAATCCAGCTTAAAACGGTCCACCTGCTGGAACACAGGACCTCCTCTCTGTGAGACACACAATGCACGTTGCATACCGGCGCGATAAGAGTCTAGAGGATGAATTTCCTTGAAGGCGTCACAGAAATTGTTTTATTAATATTGAGTCACGCAGTCGCGTCGCGCGAGTCTGCCGGAGCCTTGATACCGTTCGGAGATGACACATGCCTTCTAATTTTTGGTTCTAAGTCATGCCGGTTTCCTAATTTTATTTTCCTAAATACTTTATGATAAGCCTTGCTGTGACTTGAACATTATCATCACAGAGCAGTGGCCCAGTGGTAACGGCCGTGACTTAGGAGGGTGTAGGTCGTAGGTCCGAATCCAGTCTGGTGCTTTACTTTGCGTAAATACTTTCATCGTCACTGCTCTAAGTCTTCTTGAAGGAAAACATCGTGAGGAAACCAGCACGTCCTAGAACCAAAAGTTCAAAGACATGTGACACCAGCCAACCTGTTCCGGGCCCCCGCGTGGTGGATAACGGCCCACTCCCTCTCACACAGAGGAGGCCTGTGTCCCAGGCAGTGGGAACGTTACAAGCTGATTTTGTTAAGATTTTTCCGATAGAAATACCAGGACAGCATACAATTGAGGGAGGTCCGATGCTATAATTAATTGACTACAGATACACAGTAATTTGACCACAGTCAATAGTCAAACATTGATTCGTAACGTGATAATGTGCACTGTGTCAATTCATTAATATGCTAATAATTAAGAGCTAAGTCGTGTCTTAGCATATGATTGACTTGATTTATATTCCTCATGTGTGTGTCACAGGTATACTGTCAATATGGCTTTGATATAATTACCTACTAGTTCCGTGTGGTGCCGGACGTAAAAGAATAGCACCATCCCATTTCTTCCCATGGGTATCGTAGAAGGCGACTAAGGGACTTACTAGAGAAAGGGCAGCAGCGTTCTCTATGCATTTGACCACCATACTGCGATCGCCAGCCTGCCTGCCAAGCGTGGCGATTATGGCAAATCCCCCCTTTTGGGGGAGGCTTATGTCCAGCAGTGGACGTTTTTCGGCTGATATGATGATGATGATGATGATAATTACCTATACGTGTACATCATTGCAGTAAATCACTTCTAGACCCATAAACTTAAACATGGTAAGGATTGGTAATTCGACTAGAAACTCATACTCAAAGCATTTTTCATTTAAACCATTTACTTCATCATCTGCCTAGCCTTTTCCCTACTACGTCTGGGTCGGCTTCTAGGCCAACCGTATGCAACTAAATACCGGCATTTTACATGGAGTGACTGCCTAACTGACCTCCACAACCCAGTTACTGGGTAACACGATAGCCCTCGGTAAGACTGGTAGTCAGATTTTTGAGCTTCTGAAGCACGAATGTCAAAGATCCACGAATAACAGTCGGCACCAATTGCTTAACGAGGCACACCCATCGATGGACCAACCACGGCAAGCGTAGCCTGATAGATCGACTCGTGCGGCTGTTATTACTTAGCCACAAACCCCTCAATCAAACCATTTACATGCACTTTTGAATTGTCAAGGAGTTGGTTAGTAAGAAATATGAAGGTAGTTCCCCGTAGTAGATACGTATGGAAAAGAACGGGCAACAAACTCCACGGACACTCTTATTTCTTGCTAGCGTATGTAGGAAAATTCGTTACACATTGTTTTCGTAATAACTTTTGGTTCACGCGGCGTACGCCACTAAAGCTCCCAGTTGGCATTATTTTTCCGACATCTTTATCAATCGTCTTCATATTTCAGCTGATTTACACAAAACCTAAATGAACTTATACATCTTAACCCTCTTCATAAACGACTCCGTCTTTTTGCGAAACCCGTATGAAAATCCCTTCGTTAGTTTTTGAGTTTATCCACAGATAGACACACAGATGTAGCCGGCTTTGTTTAGTAATATCCAGTGATTTCTACAAAATATTAATTCACATAATAATTGTTGAATTTTCAAGAATATCAGTCTGAGAACGATGTTAAAAAGACGTGTACATGAATAGTTTTCTAAACATAATAGGTATAGCCATCTCTTTCATCTGTTCTGTGTTATAGCTTGACGTGAACATTTCTCTTGGGCGTCGGGAATCCTAGGCTGATTCCTGGCCACCGTAGGCGCGGGCTTGCGGACGGCGCGTAATGGGTAGCTCGCTGTCCGGTAAGGGCCAAGCCCGGGTCGACGGCGCTTTGTGTTCCACGCGCGCCTCGAAGAGATATCAGCACCAACTGATGGGCCCCGGAAGGGCCGACGCCTGCCAGGGGTGCGGGTTGTTCGAAAGTGATACAGCGGTCCCTGGCACACAGGCAACACGTGTGGGTTTTAGTTAGTAAAAGTCTGACACGCCCTCCTGCTCCACCCAGAGCGGGAGAATTTATTTGATGATTTCCCACCCAGAAAAAAAACAACAATGTCAGTCCGGTGCATCTTGATTGTGACTAATCATACCCGCAACTACCTTCCTGAGCCTCCTAAGTTACCATTAGGTACTCGCCCATACAGTAAAAAGTAATAAGCATTCAACTTCATCGGTATATAGAGATTCTACAATACGTCGATTTACCTTTACCAAATCTTTTGGGGTTTTCAGTCGTGATGTAACGTTATTTCATCGATTGATGAAATAAAATCATGGGAAATAAAAACTTATTGACCTTCTAATGATGAACACTCTTATAAATTAATACACACATACATAAACGGCAGAAAGTGCAGAAGAGAGATATCCTCACAAACTCCTTTTTCGTACATCTAATAAATAATGAAACTCTAATAGCTTTGGGCTTTGAATAATGGACAATAAAAATAAAACAGTGCCTATTTTCTAGTTTTCCGGCATATTCTCACAGTTGGTCGCAACTAAGCTATAATGTTCATTAATATTTTTAAGAAAGCAAAATGAGATTTGTATAATTGAGCTTCGATATGCCGTAAATAAATTGAACCCGATTGATTCTGACAATAAAGCTGCGACATATATTATAATACGTAATCCACTTAGTTAACCCGTGTTAGCCAATGTGTTTACCAACTAGTTATACAATTTAGTGGTTAATAAAATTGTAGTTGATCCAATTATTTGGAACCGACCGGCGTCGGATCAACATTGGGTCGGTGTATAGAATATTAAAGACTGTATGTTTAGATTTACATAGGCACCTTATGTTTGTTGAAGATAAACTTAGTTGGGATTTCAGCTTAATTGTTTTCGTATGTATATGTATTGTTAGGTACCTATATATTGCCCTAATTCTTCGGGTATGATTCTATTTACAACAAAGCCCTCGTCCCGGGTCGACGGCGCGTTGTGTTCCACGCGCGCCTCAAAGAGATGTCAGCATCAACTGGTTGGGTTCGCAAGGGCCGATGCCTGCCAGGGGTGCGGGTTGTTCGAAAGAGATACCGTGGCCCCTGGCATACAGGCAACTGAGGGAACACGGGTGGGTTTTAGTCAGTAAAAATCTGACACGCCCTCCTGCTTCAGCCAGAGCGGGAAAAGTTATTTGATGATTTCCTACCCTCAAAAAAAAAAGCCCTCGTTTTGATTTCAACTACATTTTCTGTGGTCGCAGCTCAGTCAGTCAGTGCTCAGTGGTTTACAATTTTCACTATGTCTAATTGCTAAGTTAGGTTTTAATCTTAATTTTATTAATATCAATGATTGTCTTGTTGAAATTAAATTCAAAAATACTAAAAATGTTAAATTTTTTAGAACCGTACTTATCGAAAATTGGCATAAAAATATACCTACATCTTTTATCCGTATGAACAGACTCTTGAATACTACGTAAATCGTACTTGTTCTCATTTAGTATTAAAAATAGTTAGCAAGTAGTTACTGACAGCCCCGTTGGTTCAGTGGTCGCAAGCGGCACTGTTGAGCATGAGGTGCTGGGTTCGATTCCCGGGCCGGGCAAAGTGTTATTGAGTTTTTACACCTGGAATTTATTACTAGCAGCTCTGACTCTGGATTTGTTGATGAGAATAGGCTTCCCCTATTACATGGGACTTTACCATAACTTAGCGAAATGTGGGTGTACTATAGCCGGTATGTTAAATGCGTGGTTCCGCTAAGTATGTTTCGTTAGATTAAAAATATTTCAGTTTTTATAAGACTTAAGTAGGTCTTAAGTGAGTACCTGAAGTCAATAACAAAGGACGTAATGACAAAGAAGTCTCTACATTGACGTTATAAGCCTTTTGTTTATATAAAGTCTAAATAAATAATAGCAGTCAATTCTCAATAACAATCGATCATTTGGAAGAAAGAAAAACCAAAGCCTTCGAATATTAAATCACGTCCTTTTGAATTCAAGCAAAAATTTCTGTTACGTGAAATACATGCCGTTAATGTGATTAAGAAAATCTTCAAAGAACTTCATTTCAGGAAAATCTCCTTTTTTTATTGTATTTCTTAATATCGAAAGGAATATTTTTGTAAGCACATAGCTTTTATACCCTCTCCTTGTAATTTAATTAGGAAGTTAATTATTCCAAGTTGTATTAATTTAGCTGAGCTCTATTTGGGTAGGTTTAAATGAGTTTGAATTAATTATACACTGAAATAGTCGCGATTCCTAATTGGCGTACCTACCTGCTTATTTAAGGATGAGATTAAACGGGAAAAGAACTATTGCTATATTTATCAGGAAATTTAGTACTTAATCCTAATATCCTAATTGTGGGAATGTGTGTGTGTGTTTTAGTGGAAGTACTTCCGGTAAATATAGACAGCCAGTTCTTTTATGGAGATACATTATTACATGATCACTAGTATCTAGTATAAATCAATGAACTAGGCAGGCAAAAGCACGTTGTCAAAAGTCGACTTGTTGTGAACCCGATCTGTGAGGAAGTGAACGAGCATTCAATTAAAGATGGCTACCGACAGCGCATGCTAGTGATGTTCGTATTTAGTCATATTTAGGGTTGGGATTCCAATACTAATCCTACTATCCTACTAATATTGTAAATGTGAAAGTTTGTACGTTTAGATGTTTTTTACTCAATCACGCAAAAACGGCTCAACGGAGTTGGGTAAAATCCGGCACACAGATAGTTTGTAACCTGGAATAACACATAGGATACTTTTTATCCCGATTGTATGTTCTCGTGGGATACGCGGACTCCGGGCTACTACTTATAAATTCCTGATGGAAAGACCCAATAACACTTTGCTCGACCTGGAAGTCGAACCGAGGACCTCCTGCACATCAGTAGCGCGACCACTAAACCAACGAGGCTGTCTCGCGATGTAGGTAATTTCTGAAAATAGTTTTTCTTAGAAAATTTCTAGTCTAATTCGTAACAGATAATAAGTAGTGCTGATTCTTTTGTTAACCACCGAAACTAAAATAAAAGCATTGCTATCTTTTAGGAACACACCCCGAAAAAAAGGACAAGTGACGCTTTAGAACTGTCAAACTAAATAAAGTCTCGATTGCCAAGATCAGTTATACATTCGTCTTGCTTAAAATCGCGCTAAATTCAAGAATTTAGAGCGATTTTAAGCAAGATGAATTTAGTTCGCATAAATTTGACATCTCTAATTGATTTCCGTATCTTTCTTGTTTCATTAGAAGGATCGAGATAGCAATAGCCTAAATTAAGTTTAGTTGATGTACAACAGAATCATCACCAATATCGAAGTTATCGTCCTTAAAAATAAGATATCAGTCTATAAATTCCCAAACAAATCATTCAAACCTACCGCAGAAAAACCTCTTTTAAAATAGAATCTCAGAACTTAAGGCTTAAGAGAACCAAGTTTACTTAGGGTTATTTGTACCCTTTCGTTCAGGCATTGTCAACTGAAGGAAATTGAATGACCCTTGTAACTATTGTGATAAACTTCCTTTGTAACTAGTTTCAATGTATGGATTTATATGCATAGTTAAGTAGTTCGGTATTCCTAGGGGCTATGCGGAAAGTTCGTGACGATGTGGGTCTTTGGCATATCTTGAGGATGCTTCACATGATTTTACGTAGTTATTGACGCATCAATTTTTTGGTGTAGCTATTTGGGTGGGTATTTGAAAGTTCAGGATGAAAATATGTAGTATGAGAATTGATGATGGTCAAAAATGAATTTTAAGATTATTTTAAAGATCTTCAAGAATTGAACCGATTGCAAAAAAATATTAAGAATTAAATCTAATCTAACTATCCTACATACGTAGGTTTGCAAGCTGATATCGGACAATTCGAGTGAGTGGTTCATTCAAATGAGTGAATCCCTCACTTGTGACTATTCATTTTTGTTTCATTCCACGTTCACATGCCACCGACAAAATCGTCCCAAAACCGTCCATCTGTTCATTTCACTAAATTTTTCGATCATTTGGAATGCAATTGAAAGATACTGAATACCTAAGACATCGTTCGATTAGTTCACGAATGAATTAGACATTTCTCTAGTTTTTCACTATTGAGTAATTTTGCGTTCAGAGGCCCTTGTGTGAGTTTCATTTAACCATCTACACCAAACGCAGTGAGCGCGTTTGGTGCTCCGATTGGTCCGTCACCTTCCAGGGTCAATCGGAACGCCGAACGCGCTCAATGCGTTTGGTGTAGATGGTTAAATGAAACTCACACTAGGGCCTCAGATGTTTCACTTCGAGTGAAAGACAAAAATGAACAAAAAGTGACGCGTCCGATAACACCTTTACACAAAATCTAAAGATAGGAAGATAGAGTAGCTTTTTGGGATTTAATCAAATAGTATATAGATGGAAAGTAGAAAAAGATTAAGATGACGAGACGATCTAGGCTATTTCAGGAAGGAGTGGACTACAAAGGCTAAAGCCGGAGAAAGAGAGTGGAGGGAGGCTTTTGCCCAATACTGAAACATAATTAGCCTATAATATTCCCACCGCTGAGACACAGGCCTCCTCTCAGTGAGGGGCCGTAGTCCAACACGCGGGTCTAGTACCTATTTAAGTTTTTATTATAGAGATTTAAGTTGTAGTTTATGGCCTGAAATACAGGTTTAAATTAACCTAGATCAGTTTTTAATTCCAAACAATCATTAGGTACTTGCACCTGTTATAAACAATATCTGGATGACCGAACTTAGCTCGCCTTTGTTTTTAAGTTTGACGTATTCTAAAAATGAAACCTAGCTAGATCGATTTATCACCCCCGAAAACCCCTGCATACTACATTTCATGAAAATCGTTGGAGCCGTTTCCGAGATTCAGATTATACAACGTGTAACGGAAAGGATACCAAAACAGTACTTGCGCCCTCGCGGCCGTAGCCTTCGCAGGAGACGCTCTGGGCGTCAGGAATACCAGGCTGATTCCCGGCCACCGTAGGCGCGGGCTTGCGGACCTGTACCTAATGGGTAGCTCGCTGTCCGGTAAGGACCAAGCCCGGGTCGACGGCGCGTTGTGTTCCACGCGCGCCTCAAAGAGATGTCAGCAGCAACTGATGGGGCCCTCAAGGGCCGATGTCTGCCAGGGGTGCGGGTTGTTTGAAAGAGATACCGCGGCCCCTGGCACACAGGCAACTGAGGGAACACGGGTGGGTTTTAGTGCTCCACCCAGAGCGGGAGAAGTCATTTGATGATTTCTCACCCAAAAAAAAAACGTGGAAAGTTATTGACCTACGTAGTGCGGTGACACGTTTGTTATGATTTGAATTTAAGAAACATATGAAACCGAAAATTTGATATCAATTCTTAAAGTATTTTATTTTGAGCTGAAACTATCAATAGCGATTCTATACCAGCTGTTATCTTTAGTGCTTAAGGATAGCATAGATATTTTAGCCAAGTATAGTTTATATTTAGGCTGAACCAAAAATTCGAAGGCATGTGATACCTACCGATCCGACCGGGCCGCGTGGTGGCTTACGGCTCACTCCCTCTCACCAAGAGGAGGCTTCTGCCCCAGCGGTGGGAACATTATTTCCTGATTATGTTATATTTAGGCACTGTAAGCCTACCCTTCTGTAAGGGCGAATTATACCAATGAAACTGAACGCGATCAGCACCTCGAAACCGCGTTCAACAGTTTTCAGTGTTATTAATAATCGGTTGGGAATATTGACATTGAAAGCTCTTCAACGCAGTTCAGAAGTGCTGAACGCGGCAGTTTCATTGGTGAAATTTACGAAATAAAAAATAACACAACATCACGCTATGTTTCCCCGAAGGGGGAAGTGTACCTTTAGTACACCTCCAGTTGTGTTTAGTCCCATGTAAGAGGGAGGGAGCCTATTGCCATCAACCGGGAAAAAATCTAGACTCCTAGCTGCTAGTGAGAAATTCCAGATAGAAAAACCGAATAACACTTTGCCCACCTGAGAATCGAACCCAGGACCGCATGGTTAGCAGTAGCGCTTGCGACCACAAAACCAACGAAATAAAAAAATATTATTATAATTCATGAGTATGAACCAGCTGCCTCAATTCAAACGCTGTCAAAGATAAATTACAATCAACAGATTAAGTGTACAAGGCTCAAATTAATTCCGGCTTGCTTGGTTTGTAACAACAGTTCGGCGACACCTGTTCCCGTCTGTATTATGTAACAACTTACATAAGCTTTGGCTTTTAACTCAAAGGCGTAACTTTGGCCGCCATATTGAAGCAACAGGTATATCATGTACTTACATTATTCTATTAGACTGGATAGGTACGCTTTAAGTGATAAAATTAGGGTACATTTCGGGAAGGGACGACGGATGTAGAACTTTGGTTCAGTGAGTTTACTTTGACTTGTTTTGATATTAGACATTTGATAAGTTTCGTCGATTTTGGGTCCTGTCTGTACCCAAGGGGAGCAGTGGTGGCTTCTGAGCCACCACTGCTCTCCTCTTGGGCACAGACTACTTGGCTTGACTTACTACTGGGTAACGGCCCCGACTTGCTCGTTGAAGGTCTTGGGTTTGAACCGAGGCAGGAGCATTACTTTTTGTAAATAATAGGGTATTTTCCAATTTATTGAAAACTATTTTAATTTGAATATATAAATATATATATATATAATAAATTGATTTACATCCATTTTCTCAATTAAAAACGATTGAAATCAAATTTATTTTTCGTTGTTTTGAATTTACCGCCAAAACGCTCCTCACGATGACTTTTTTATCACGTGACCACAAGTGACATCAGCTTTGTGTAAACTAAAGTAGATATAAACAATGAATGTCGAGTTTAGAATTAACAAGATTTTTAATGGATAGAAAGTGATATTACTGGGGTGCGGTGCCTCTGTGCACAAATAGGTACTTCTAAAACTGCGCCACACAAAGTACTTGTACCGGTGCCGTTTACACAAAGCTGACGTCACGTGTGGTCACGTGATAAGAAAGTCATCGTAAGGAGCGTTGTGGCGGTAAATTCAAAACAACGAAAAATTAATTTGATTTACTTCGTTTTTAATTGAGAATATCTTCGAGCAAAGGAGAATATGGATTTAAATAAATTTTATTTTAATTTTTCTCTTCGTCCCAATCTTCAAATTAAAATAGCTTTTAATAAATTGGAAAATACCCTATTACATCACCACTGCTCCAAAAAAGTGGAGGAAAACATTGTGAGGAAACCGGCATCACGGCTTGTCTTGGAACCAAAAAGTCGAAGCCATGTGACATATACCAACCCGCACTGGGCCCGCGTGGTGGAGTAGGTACTGCCCACTCCCTCTCACAGGGAGGAGGCCTGTGTCCTAGCTGTGGGCACATTATAGGCTGATTAGGCATACGATGGTCAAAGTTTGACAATATGTAACTGCATTGTGTTAAATTTTACCGGATAGGGAAAAAACTGTATAGTTTCGAAACAAATTCAAATAAAGAAGTAGTTGGTAGGTAATCGAATTCTTTATTGATATCTAATCTAAAAGAATAAAATGCCCCCACATAAGTTTTTCATTAAATAAGCGCTTAATTTAAACATTTTTGATGTTTATTTATTTTTTTAGCGAAATTTATTTAGCGAAAAAAAAAAATGGGTTACGAGTTGTCAACGTAGGTATGACCATCGATATGCTGTGTCCAAGAGCATTCCAAGAACTACGACAATGCAGCAGCTTGTTCCTTCAATTTTGAAATCGAGTTTTATTTGTTTTCTAGGAAATAAAATAAGGAGCCACAGTTTTAACGCCAACTGCTGAAAATATCCATCCTATGACCACAAAAAGGACGAAATCGAAATTGGAGTAATAAACACGCATGACGAGTCACACAGATAGCATGTTAAAAAAATTAATCAAAATTGGAAATCCTAAACATAAAGGGTAAAGATCCGCATTAAGCCTCCACTTTGAAGGCTAGCTTTTAAACAAAGCCCTTAATAACGTACTTATTCAGGCAAAAATAAGGTCGAATGAAACGATCTCCTAGAATTTAGCTCATAAACATATTATTTTACATGAAGGCAGAATAACGGCTGAAAGCCTTCAAACGTAATAGGTACGCAGTGCTTTTATATAACCCATTTTTCCTTTGTACGCGGGCGGTCGCACTTTAACTTGTAAATTAAGTAATAAGTGGTCTTCAGTGCCTAAGTAAAGGAACACATACGGTGGTGGTGCGTCTTGATGGAGCGTAACGATGCGTGCTAAGTCTCTGGGTTTGGGTCGACAGTGATGTTTATTTGGTTTTCCTTACCTAAATATATTTTTCAAAATAGTTGCGTTTTTTTTTGAGGGTGGGAAATCATCAAATGTCTTCACCCGCTCTGGGTGGAGATGGAAGGCGTGTCAGACTTTCTCTGACTAAAACCCACCCGTGTCCCTTCAGTTGCCTGTGTGCCAGGGGTCGTGGTATCTCTTTCGAACAACCCGCACCCCTGGCAGGCATCGGCCCTTGCGGACCCAACCAGTTGATGCTGACATCTCTTTGAGGCGCCCGTGGAACACAACGCGCCGTCGACCCGGGCTTGTTCCTTACCGGACTGCGAGCTAGCTATATTTTATCACCTGTTTTTCTTTGCGAATTTTGCCAATGTGACAGAAAACGATGTTTTGAATAAAAGCGCATGGAAGCTCATACTTTTAGTAGAAACCAATCAAATCGACCTTCATTCATATATCCGCTGGATGAGAGTTGCCGAAAATTGAGCTGAATGGCGTGTAATGGGAGAGGCCTATGTCCAGCAGTGGACTGCTGTAAACTGATGATGATGATGAATCTCTGCATGATCTTTGCGTTTAGGAAAATTTTGTTTCTCAAATCATTTTGCAGGTTATTCTCGCATTCTAAAAATTTAAGCCAACTTGGTTGGTAACATCTCAGAGAGTACTGGAATATTTCAAAATACGATTATTTAACCGTTTTGCATTCCCATAAGTCACGTGCCTATTCCAACTAAATAAAACTAAGTCAGGAGACATCCCTACAAAATTTATTCATCATGTATTTATGTACGGTTTCAAAAGGGACTCCCATGTAAAGTTTTAAGTCCAAATCAATCAGTACTTACTGAAATCGGCTATTTATAATTTAGATACAAAATGTTTGAGCCTGGGCCTAGGCCAGATTTAAACAGTGACGTATTTAAGGCTTTTAGGTTTAGGCAAACGCAAACAGTATACATGTTATTTCAGTATACTGTCCTCAATATATAGTGTCCTATTTTCGGGAGACACTATTTTGTGGAACACTTAATAATATTGTATTTAGCAATGCCTTGTCAAATAATATCAGTAAATATTTATTATGAAAAATTCTTTAGTCCCTAATAATGTTTTTACTAAGAATTTTATCTTTGGCATAAAAATTAAATTATTAGTCGGCTACCAAATTATATTGTCGTCGTTCGTTCGACATCCAGAGAAAAAAACCCCTGAATATCTTGCCTAAGCTGAGTGTCTTTGAAAACAGATATTTCGCCACCTAATACCCTAATAATCTTGAAATTGGCTTTTAAAAACATCGTCTCCAAAAACATCCTATTTTTAAATAAGGATCACAAGTTCTTCTTAAAGTTTGCATAAGCGTAATTATTCTTGACTTTCTTCCTACGCATTTTACCAAAAGGTCGAAAATATTTGGCCATTTTAAGGCCGAATAAAAGTGTCATCTAATATAATCAAAGGGCTTATAAAGACGTTAGCGAGCCACTGAAAGCAATTTTCATAGTAATTACCTGCGGAAGCAATTGGAGTATATTTTCTTAAATTCTTTGTAAAAACGCTGAAAAATGGTGGTTTCAAAATTGTTCGCTGGGCTTTATGATTATGTTAGTACGTTAATATGTTAATTTCAGTAATTGTCGTTAGAGTAGCGTGGGGTAATTAGAAGCTTGTTATGTTTTCAGGGGTATTTGACTTTCAGCTGTTTCTTTAACTTACAAGTAGGTACGTAGTTGCTTGAGACAAAGCCTATGTTATTACAACCAAAACTAAAATATAAAGCCTATTACAGTCGTACCTGTAAACATAATTATATTTTCATAGCAATGTTTTCAGACTAAATTCATTTTCAGTTGTTCTAATACCTACTTATTGGTCATGCATTGAAATATACAAGATAACATTTTATCCAGTGCGCAAACTGTAACCATGAATTCAGCATATCATTCTAGACCCCCTAGCACAGAATTTTTACGTCGGTTTTACAAAGAAAATCAGCTGTTTCATAGAAAAGTGCAATACCTACGCGGTCAAAATGTATGGAACAGCTGATTTTTTTTGTATAACCGACGAAATTTTTTTGTGCTGGAATAATATGCTGAATTCATGATTACAGTTTGCGCACTGGATAAAAACTTATCCTGTATGCAAGAATATTGAAATAGTTTCTGTTTTTTTTTTTAATTACTGAATTGTTAAATTTTTATTACGGAGGCCGTTCTTTTCCATATGCAGAAGAACTATGCATTGGAATGGGTAACCAGCTTCATCTTTCTTCTTTTTTTTTAAACTCACATAGTTTCATTTAGCGTTCAAGACACTAACAAAGGGCTTGTAGGAGGCGTCTGAAACCCTTTCCAAGTAGGTATTTATCGAATTATTAAATTTATCACTACATCTGTTATTTGGAATCTTAGCTCCACGAACGATGGAGAAACGGAAGCTTTTCTCCCGGGGTGATAAGTTCAAAGTTTCAAACTACACATGGAAATAGTATTAAGTATTATTTTTAGCTGCGTTGTTAGCTAGTTTTTCATTATTTGCCTTTTCAGTCAATTTATGTTATGTCTTTTAGGGTTTTTTTTATATTGTGTGATATTTTTTTTTCTTTGTTTAAAATGTAATTAGCTCATCATTTTCCTGTTTGTATCCCAATTTAATTGGAGTCGGCGCAACATGGCTTTCTTCCATACTTCTCTATTAGTCGTCATCTTGGTAGTAGGTCCTTTTCTAGGCATATCATCATTCACACAGTCTATCTATCGTGTCTTTGGTCTTCCCCTTCTCTTATAGCCATCGCCATTCATACTCAAAACTTTCACATTCAATTTCGTACCTACGTAATACGTAATTAACTGTCAAAGATTTAAAAGAAAGAAAACAGATTCAACCAAGCTATTATAGTCACTATTTGATTAGTAGTAGCTCTCGCGTTTGGTCCATATCCGAAAGTTTACGTTCAGAAAAGGAAGATATTTCATGAAATATGAGATATTTCATCATTTTTCTCGGTAGCAAAACTGTGTCACAGGAATATTTTATTAGGTAAGTACGTCAAAATACCTGGAATTAATTGAGGGCGATATTAAATTGATATTTAAGGCCGACAGTTTAAAAAAAACTTATTGTAAAATCACACCCACGCAACTGGAAACTGGAGGTATACTGCTGAAATTATTTGCTATAACAAAATGTGATTAAAAGCGTTTTAAAGTACGACACCATTAGCTTCCTAGATAAAAATTCTAGAGATTTTCCACTGTCAAAAGTTAAAGGCAACTTTGAAGTTGAGCCATTCATCTCTACGACATTTTAAGTGCTTGCAAGTGGCTCGGCTAGATGGTGAAACCGTGTTTAATTTTCGTTGGTATCAAGAAATAAAAAAATGCCATCGTTTTGTGTACCTACTTGACCCGTATGTGACCATGTTGTTGCAGGCGGGAGGAAACGCCCGGGTGTTTCCACTGCGAAGATCGCCCTGAGGACACGGTGGGTGGAACACCGCCGTGTCTTTGTGGAGGCGATGGGCGGCAGCGATCTCTAGCGTCCGGCCCTGGTTCAGGCCACGGTACGGAGCAAGAGTGCATGGGTAGCCGTCACCTCCTTCTGCAAAGCAGTAACGCTCGCGAAGAGGTAGGCGGCGCACGTGAGGGAGAGGCAGTATATGCGCCCTTACGGCCTTAGTCACCGCAGGAGACGTTCTGGGCATCGGGAATCCCAGGTTGATTTCCGGCCACCGTAGGCGCGGGCTTGCGGACGGCGAGTAATGGGTAGCTCGCTGTCTGGTGCGGCGACGGCGTGTTGTGTTCCACGCGCGCCTCAAAGAGATGTCTGCACCAACTGGTGGGATCCGCAAGGGCCGATGCCTGCCAGAGGTGCGGGTTGTTCGAAAAAGATTCGCGGCCCCTGGCACACAGACAACTGAGGGAACACGGGTGAGTTTTAGTCAGTATAATTCTGACACGCCCTCCTACTCCACCCAGAGCGGGAGAAGTTATTTGATGATTTCCCACCCAAAACAAAAACCATGTTGATGCAAAGCCTTGTCAGTATTTCCGTTAATAAACGTATTTGATTCCGGCTTTAAATTTTCTTGTATAGCTTAAATACTAATAACGACTCCCAAATATTCCATGGTATATGCACTTGGTTACGAAGTAATTTACACAAAGTTAAGTGCTTGCTTGGGTTCAAACTCATGACCGACGACCTACAACATTACTTTATGTAAATTATTATATGACCACTGCTCTCAAAACGGTGAAGGAAAACATCGTGAGGAAACCGCCATGTCCTAGAACCAAAAATTCGAAGACATGTGACATCCGCACTCCTGCTGTGGGCCCGCGTGGTGGATTAGGACCCACGCCCTTTCACAGAGAGGAGGTCTGTGTCCCGGCAGTGGTATCATTAAAGGCTGATTAAATGGACTTGTGTCCTTGACAAAAGCACGTCAAAAGAACACTCAAATAATTCCTAGGTATTCAAACTCCATAAATGAATAGGGTTCAAATATCTATACGAATTGTCATTTTCCAATTTCCCTCATACCCTTTACCGTAGGTCCTATTACCGTTTCAATGAGCTATTTATTCAAAATACGACCCTCAAAGTCAGGTAACCTTACAATTGAAAATATAAAATTCTAATAAAGACGTCTTTATTACATTTTTATTCTTTTGATTCATAAATAAGCTAGGTATTACTGAGCGAGGCAGTTACGTAAGTCACGAAATGCTTCATTATTGTGAAACACGAAAAGTTCAAAGCAAAAGATCAATTTTCACGACAGGACTTAAAGATGACAGGCGAACTGATGATCTCCACCTGTCCCCTGTCGGATAGTGTCTCGCAAGCATGTACTAACATTGTCTCTTGGCAAATAGCCGAGTTAATTAAGCCGCTAGGCTAAATCCATACATCACTTAGTAGGCAAGTTTAATTTCTAACATGTTCTTTGTTCGGGAATCAGGCTTGTAAACTCAGTTTAGCGATAAGGCTTTGTTTGTAATTGGTGAGCTTTATTCCGCCATATCTGATGGGGTGCGGCCAACTGCTTCATTTATGAATTTAAGAGGGTCACAGCAATTTCTTGACAAAGGCAGGGTGTCCTTTTGAGTGCTCACGCACCAGCGATCAGCTCGGGGTGGCTCGAGACAACAGTCATTAATACCTTCGAGCAATTTGGCCTCATTTATTCAACACCAAGTAAAATTCTGTCGTGTACGCTAAGATTTACGATGAAGTCATTACGTTTTATGGGCCATAATTGATAGAGATAACATCTCAGGGCTACTGAAATTGCAAAGTGCTGTTTCAAGCACATTGAACTCAAAGACGCGCATTAGTGTAAAGAAAAATAGCCTGTATTACCATAAACGACTGGCGTCGTGGTTATTAATTACAAAATTTTATAGGCAGGCGACACGCGAAAGTTCTTTTATGTTTAACACAAATATTTCTTTTTCGGGCGTTAATATCGAGCTTGGTGATTTGGTTCCATAATAACGATCACGTTACGTAATTAAGTCTTTAAAATTGTACGTTTTTTTTACATTGTATCCAATAACATTAAGTAAAACACCGACCTAGTTATTTACCCCGAACTTCAGTTGCCTATAATTTTCTTCCCATAGCAAATACCTCAGAATAGTGTACAGATCCTATAATAGCTACAGATTATTTGATGATGTACAGCCGATATCTTGTGAATGTACACTTAATTATATTCTTGATCCTTTCAATTTTCCCCTGATCCTGCAGCTAAGGCGGCCAAGTCCGTGGATACACACGGAACTTAAACAAAATATCAAACGCAACAATCTCTGCTTATTTACATAAAACATTATGGGGAATCACGCGATCATCCTTGAAGTTAGGCGATTTTACTTTTGGTGAGGGATTAAAGGCTTTAATATGACTTCTATTAGTACCTTTATGTTTAATATATACAAAAAAAAAAACAACCGACTTCCAAAAACCACTACAAAGTGAAAAATAACTTTAATTTAGGAAGTCGGTGACTTTGGACATGTATTTTAATGTTTTGTCACCGCCTTCCGAAATTAAACTTATTTATTATATTATTTGTATATTATTCCTTTTTTGGAAGTCGGTTATAATGTGCCGGTGCTGTGAAAAAGAGTGAGCCGTAATCCACCCCCCACTCGGGCCCAGTGCGGGTTGATGAATGTCTGCGATGTTTTGTTGGTTCTAGGAAAATTACGGTTTTCGCACGATGTTGTCCTTCATCGTTTTGAGGGCAGTGTAGATGAAATAATTTACACAAAGTAAAGCAGCACCTGTCTCGGTTTGAACCTGAGACTTTACAATTCGTAAGTCACAGCCGTGACCACTGGGCCACCAAAGCTCCTGCTGCATATGTTAAATGTATGTATCTATTTATTGTGTTTACATGTAAATCCGTCCTTATTCCGTAAGGGGAATCTAGTCGCGGGCTCGAACTCACTGGTGGGCTTGGCTAAAAAGCACGCTGTCTCACCAGGCATCGTGTCCGACAGAAGTAGTACCCGTGATGAGCAGTGAAACGCTAGTCCACACGCACAACATTATTGAGTGAGATGCAGGATTAGTTATAGTAAAAAGGGCGCGTACAAAATTAAGAAAAGTCTTTCAGAATATCGTGTTTTATGAAAAAACTACTGCATAAATCAATGACCAGTAAAGTTGATTGAACTTTCGTCGATCGATATTTGAGCTGTGTCAGTACTGACTTGGTTTTGGACATTTTACACTTCTTTTATTACTTAAACACGCCCAAATTTAGGTTAAATTAGCAAAAAAAAACGTATTTTTGTTAGCTGATAACTTTTTAATGGCTTTTTATTTTAGTATTCTGTTTCCGTACAGACAACATTATTGTTGAGACAAAATTATACCATGTTAAACTTTTGATGTACATTATCGAACAGTGGAGTAATACACTCCCGAAGTTTGTATGGGAAAAATGTCGACAAGATTCACCTTAAAAAAAGAAAGTGTACGAGTATCATCGACACGAAAAGAAGAAGAAGCGATAAGAACACCCATGCTGTCACCCTATGTAAAATATCTACATTTATATTTGTAATTAGTTTATATACATTATAAAGAGTATTCTATTCTTCTCATAATTTGATCTTTCACAGCATTTTAGAAGCTTTTGAATTGTATGCAGTTCTGCATTTGCATTGTTCGTCTAAGCTGTTCGGACTCGGACAGTGCTGGGAAACTAAGTGACCTCATTATGAACCGACGTAGAAAGATGTGTCAGGACTAGTACGTTTAATTACAAATGGCCGCCATCAAAATCAGAAGGCATGTATATGCCCAATAATTTTTGGTGGAGACTGGAAACCTCTATCAAGTAAAACGAAATTAAATAGAAGCGCCAGTCAGAGAAAGCTAATGGGGGCAAGATTTCATGACTATAGCTGTTACTTGGTCAGCATCTGCAGCTGAATACCAGTATATTACATGGACCGACTGCATATTTGATCTCAACAACTCAGTTACTGGGTAATACGATAACCCCTTGGCAAGACCGGTTGTCAGATTTTCGGGCTTCTGACGACCCGTAACGACTGTCAATGTTTCACAAATCACCGCCAGATCAACGGCTTGACGAGCTTTCCGAGGCACGGAGGGGCGTTGGTATGTAGCTTAACTTGGTCGATCAGTCCGTGCGGTTGTCATGACTGCTCATCAACATGTCCCTGCCCTTCTCCCATATTACTTGTTGACACTTTGTCTTCTTCCATTCTCCCGTCACACCCTTCTATTTCGTATCACACAATCCATTCACCTTTTCTTTGGCCTTCCTCTCCTCCATTACTTCTCTCAAACATAAATGAACATTCCAAGTCTAACTTGGTGCATCAGCACAACTACGTCTCAGTTTGTGTTAACGTGTGTCACTTAGGCACGTGTCGCTCTCATTAAACTTGTACGTCGTACCGGCGTGCTAATATATTTATGGCCAGCAAGGTAACTTGTTACGCAAAGAGCACTACAGCATTAATGCCTCCTTTGGCTTAAGAGGACCAACTTTATACGTGGAAAGTTCGCGAACTTATGATTAATGATACTAAGTGTGTTTGGTCTACAAGTGATAGTTTGGACTCGTGTTGGATTAAGACTTGAGGGTATGTCGATTTGGAGGAGCTGGGCTGTACACAAGATGTTATTGAACTAGGGGCATTAATAGTACATTAAGATACGTGTGACTTAAGTAACCCTTGAGGGAGTGCTAACAGCTTTTCAATAATGGATAATAATAATTAACCATACAACGAAAGCGTTAACAAATATTTATTGAAAATGGTCCGCTCGTTTTTGTTATGCGCGCGCAGTTGTAAATAAAACTAAAACTATTAAACATGAAGAAAGTTCTAAGACAACATAAAGTCAATTTTAGAATTATGTAAAACTGCATTCTAACGTTTTCAAAGCAAAGAAAAGACTGCCAAACCTTAGTTTTATGGAACCATATTTTCACCAGCATTATAGGATCTTTTACTATCAAAGACTATATTAATAACGTTGCAGCTAATTTAACTTTCATCGATACCTAAATATGCCCAAGAATTTGGAATTTTAAGCTTCGGGTGAAGTTTCAATTTTCAGTTCCGTTGCAATATGCAAACTTTAATAATTTTTGGAAACTTTAAATTGAATGTGTATGGAGGAAGCTTCGATAGTTTAAATATGAGCAATATGAGGAATAACAATTTAACGAATATCTTATGAATGTGCTCGTTTGGTTGCAAGTTTTTATTATAAGTAAATTTTACTAACCTGTACTTAATAGTCGACTAGTTTTTGCCAGCGGCTTCGCCCGTGTGGAGTTCGAAAATTATTCCACGGGAACGTACTATTGGGATAAAAAGTATCCTATGTGTTCTTCCAAGTTACAAACTAGTCTGTGTGCCAAATTTCATACAAATCTAAACATACAAACTTTCACATTTATCATATTTTATAAGTTACCGGCCAAACCCGATTGCAGGCCAAACTAGTTTGTCCTAGGCCAAACTGGTTTATTAAGCCGGGGTACGGATTAAATGGGTTGGGTTAGAACTGTGACCAAAAGCGCGCAAGCCGAGCGAGCGAAGCGAGCTTAGCCGCGCAAGCGGCTGGCGAGCGCTCTTTCCAAAGGCTGTTAACGAAACGGCTAATTAAGCTAGTTGGCTGCGATACATCACGCGTAGGATAAGTCTGTTTGGCCGGTAACATATATATGTTGCTGCCATCTGGTTAAATTAACTGGCATCCAATTAAAAAGCTGAAGGACAACTAGCCAAGTAATTAAGCGCAACGTTTAACCAGATGGCTGAATGCCGTGTAGTCATTTAGTTAAATTGGATATTGATTAATTTGTGATTTTTGGTTTAATGAACGACCTAGGTGTCCAATTAGCTGGCTAATTTAACCAGATGGCTGCGACATATATTTATATTAGAGTAGGATAGTAGGATTAGTAGGAAGTAGGATATGCACGAATTTACTCACCTGTTTTGTATTTTATGTAATAAAGTTAGTGTATAATAATAAAATAAAAGTGACGATTCCCCCAATTAAGGCGAGTTAATTCGTGCGAATCCACTAATAAGCCCTTTGGCAAGCTCTAAATGGAAAATAATTACCGCCCTCTTAAAAATCTACGGCTTTACTAGTATTATGCTTTGCTTGGCTAACCCTAAACAGTGTTTAAATTTCCCCGTACTCGAACTCCAGTCAGTCGGGACTCTGATTTTATCATACCTAGCAATGTGCCTTTCATCCTACCAGTTCCTATTAACTAGTTCAACTAAGTTGAAGATAAGTATACAACTCTCACTTTTCTTCTTCGTAACACTCATGTCAAAGCGGCAGTGGTTTCGCCTCATGAATTCTCGCCCTCTCCTCCAATTTTAGGAATTGAAGGTGTACTCATTTCCTTTTATTTTATTCGGAAAACTTACAGCTGACATAAACAATGTTATTAAACAATATGAAGCTTTTTTTTTTCTCTGGGTGGGAAATCATCAAATAACTTCTCCCACTCTGGGTGGAGTGGGAGGGCATGTCAGACTTTTACTGACTAAAACCCACCCGTGTTCCCTCAGTTGCCTGTGTGCCAGGGGCGGCGGTATCTCTTTCGAACAACCCGCACCCCTGGCAGGCATCGGCCCTTGCGGGCCCCTCTGTTGCTGCTGACATCTCTTTGAGGCGCGCGTGGAACACAACGCGCCGTCGACCCGGGCTTGGTCCTTACCGGACAGTGAGGTACCCATTACAACAATATGAAGCTGAAGGCAATTTACAAGTTTCCACTGATAAACACTACACACAAGGGATCGCGCACTGCGTATTTAATTTCGTCAGTCCATCTTATGGGTATGAGTATTCGGATGGTATAGTGCTGTCCACTCTAACCTACAACTCACACCCATCATCATCATATCAGCCGAAAGACGTCCACTGTTGGACATAAGCCTCCCCCAATTGGGGGATTTGCCATAATCGCCACGCTTGACAGGTGTGTTGGCGATCGCAGTATGGTGGTAAAATGCATAGAGAACCGCTGCCCATTCTCTAGTAAGTCCCTTAGTCGTCTTCTACGACAACCACGGGAAGGAATGGGATGGTGCTATTCTTTTACGTCCGGCACCACACGGAACTCACACTGATGGCTTTTTATTACAAGTTGCCTTCCTTTTGTCAGTCTAGAAGTACAATTACAATGGCGACCACACTGCAAGCCGGCGACATTGCCGCCTGTTGCCGTTTACATAGATTTTTTTTATTTTTTTTTATTTTATTTCGGGATAAAAACAGGAGTACAATTAAATGTTATACATAATATCTTACTAAAACAAAACACTTATTATGCTACTAGCAACACTTATTACTAATTTGTTGATTGTTACACAGAAACCGTCATGATGCTGTTCAGGTCTGTCGTTGCGATTGGACGACGTTGCCGCTGCGTTTGCGATTGCATTCGCCGTCGGGAGAGCACCTTTATTTTTTAGCCGTGGTTTGCAGTTTGCCCACGCATAATCAGAATATAATGTTCTCATTGCCGGGACGCAGACCTCCTTACGATGAAACGGAGTGGGTCGTAATCTACAACCCGGGCCCATTCTATTTTGGTGGATGTCACATATCTTTGAGTTTTTGGTTCTAGAACATGCCGGTTTTCTCACATCACGATGTTTTCTTTCACCGTATTGAGTATAGAACCCTAATTGCGTAAGTTACGATTAATCATAATCCGTTTCGTTTTGAAACATATTGTTAAACCATTGCTCCATACGTTCGAAAAATGTCTCCGCTCAACAACGTAAATAACGCAATGAATATTGGTGAACTGTCAAAATGAAACCGAATATGATTAATCGTGAGTTACGCAATTAGGGTGCAGTAGTGATGAAATGATTTACCACAAAGTAAAGAGCTTGTCTGGGTTCGTATCGTTGTTGAGCAGTAATTTGCCCTATTGCCACCAAATTAAGGTTGAAAATCATGATTGTTGAAAAAATGGCAACGTAGTCCGGTCTTCAAGCACCATCTAAAATACCTTAAATTGGCATTTCATATAATCTACGTACGTACACCTAAATGAGTCTATAGCATGTCTATAAAGGGGTCTGTGAAAATATTTTGATTAGGCTGTGGACTGGCAGTGTAGGTAACAATGAGCTCCAATCAGGAGGGCTCAAAAATTATGGTAATGCCGTTTCTTTGACGCGAAGCCTTTGTTATACATGACTGTCGAATTATTAGGTCGGCTTTTCAATATATTTTTTGAATTTTAATGCAGGTTCTTTTTAATGTTGAGACTCGATTTGAATGTTACTTTTGTGATGTAAATTTACCGGGCTTGTTATGAAAACCTGTGTTAATTAACGTAATTTCAGTACGTAATAACTATGTTAGTTGAGGGGCTTGTGGCTAAGTAACAAAGGTGCATGGGTCGATCGATCAGGTTAAGCTACGCTTGCCGCGATTGGTCCGTGGATGGGTGACCATCTTTACATTTCAAGACCCCTCCGTGCCTCGAAAAGCACGTTAAGCCGTGGGTCTCCCGACTGTCATTTGTGGATCTTCGACAGTCGTTACGAGTCGTCAGAAGCCTGAAAGTCTGATAACCAGTCTTACCGAGGGGTATCGTGTTACCCAGTTACTGGGTTGTGGAGGTCAGATAGGCAGTCGCTTCATGTAAAATGCTGATACTCAGCTGTATCCGGTTAGACTGGAAGCTGACCTCAACATAGTTGGGAAAAGGCTAGGCAGATTGATGCAGATGAATAATTATGTTACTTCATAGGAGCGAAATTAGTCGTGTTTAAAAACAGTGTACGCACACTAAATAATCACATTACCCTTTTGTATTATTTGTGTTGTGTGTTTCACGATCTGTTGCCAAAATAAAATTACTAGTCCACGCTTGCACGCATGTACAAATATCGCGGTGAGATTTTTTTGCGCATTGAATCTTCAACGCAATGCTTAGCGCTGATTGCTGAACATCGAACACTGTTATTTTTCGACTCACTGGATGCACTATATTGAATCCTCAATCCTCGGCTCAACACCGAGAGTTTAAAATCCAGTGCGCGATAAAATCTCGCCGCGATATTTTTACGTCCTTACAAACGTGGACTTATTTATTATTTATATAAAAAAAGTAAAAAAACTTTTCAAAGGTATTAAATTCTTGTTTTATCGGCTTGGAAACAAATACGTAGGTAATATAACAAAACACAACGTGATAATAACTAGTATCGACACTTTTGGAACAATTAAGTCAAAAGTTAAGTAAATCAAAACTAAAATAAAGGAGGTACTACAATAAATTAAAACTAGACTGAATGCCTAAAAGCTTAAGTGTTCCATTTAAATTAACGATCTAAGTTTTGAGGATTAAACGAACCGAAACTTACTTTGAAGTAATTTGTTACGTCTTATTTTATTTGACTCCTTAATTATGATGTCTAACTATTTAACAGGTTGGCTGAAGAGAAGAAACAATTAGGTGAAGAGGCTTTATTACACGCTTTATATTAGCTTCACTTGTATGTTTGTTTGTAACCGACTCCTTATGGCGCGATTTTGACCCACTTCAAACGGTCAGATTTCATTTAAACATTGTAGACTTATCGAGGACCGATGACAATTCAAAGAAAAAAAAAATAGAAAAAAAAACTATAAAATCACGCTGTTGTAGTTAGCGGAACTAAAAAATAGTAAATAAATAATAGCTTAAAACCTAAAAAACACGCTTTAAAAACCAAACTATACAAGTAGAAAATAATTTAATTCTAATAAAAAGCGTGGGGTGCTTGATATTAATTGATTATAAAAATACCTCAAAAAGCACTCCACGCTTTTTAATAGAATAGTTTGGTTTTTTAGTTTTTTAAACTATAATTTTTTTCTGCAAGGAATCGTCTAAAAATGCTTCTATGTAACATCACCGTTAGTTCATCCATATTTTGCCATTTATTTATGTTTTATAGGGGGCGAGCCTATTGCCATCAACCAGGCACAAATCCAGACACGGGTTGCTACTGAGAAATTCCTGAAACAAAAACTCAATAACACTTTGCCCCGGTGAAACAGGGCCGTTCTAAAAGTCCAAAAAAAGGTACTTTTCTAAAAGTATTTTTTACAAATTTTCTAAGAATGTCTCTCCTTAGTTGATTCTACATATAACCAACTTTTTATCCTCACACTGACAGCATCATTGGCCAAATCGGTTGGTCACTGCCAGGCCACTTTATTCAGATAGATGGTTACGTTGCTGCAGCGTCTCCTTAAAGATCAATTGATTGGCTTACTATGTTATCCACCGGTTGTCAAATGGATTAGCAGAAAACTACGAACATATTGAAAGAGGGATGTTGACTTTTAAACAGGTAGGTAGGTTAAACAAGTACTTTCCTCTGCATAAGTATAGTTAGCCTATAATTTTCACACTGCCTCCTCAGGCCTCCTCCTCTCTTAGAGAGGCAGTGGGCTGTAATCTACCACGCGGGCCCAGTGGGGGTTGGTGTATGTGATATTTCGACCCACAACTTGCAAGACGGGGTCGTTACCACTGGGCCACATCTGCGCTCCTTCCTCTGCCATCTCTTTTGTCTCATCAAACTGTATGGTCCCACTGCAAGGCTGTCTCCCCCCTAATTTTCCACTGTTCAATGTGTGTTGCTTTTTCCGGCCAACCCCCCGAAAACGCATCTAAGTCATCACGCCAGCGTTTCGTTGTTCTCCCTCAACAACGGCAATACTTAGACACACCCTGACATCCTTATGTTTGACTTTGGAACAAAAATAAAACCACATAAAACATCACATTTTTGCTGCTCTCTTTCTACCTCTCTCTGTCCAGAGCTGACAAGGTCCAATCTTTATAAAAGGAGTCCAGATCATACCGCTAGCTCCGTCTGGACCTACCACAATATCATTTGAGGGACCCACTGGTTCGTAGGTTTAGCTCATTGTTCATGTGACATACGGCAGATGTGTCCAGCCCAATTTCATTTAAGCGTGGCAGTTTTCGGAGTGACACTAGTTGTTTAATGATGGAACGGATTGTTGTGTTCTTAACCCGGTCCACAAGTTTAATACCCAGAACACTTCGTTCCTCATCTCTCTGGCAAACCTCGAGCGTGGACCTCTGTTGAATTAAAAACTTCACTACACCAGTATAAATAACAAACCACTAATTTCAAGCTACCCATTCGTGAACTAGTAACGTATTTACCATACAACTAACGAACTAAACAGTCAATAAATTTCAAGACCTCTACCACATATATTGCTGGTCCACTCAGTCAGACAAGATTGGATAAGTTTATACGACCTTACAAATTGTTTAACGACGGTTCGGGACTATGATCCTTATTTTGTCTCGGTAAATGATGTCTTTACACCGGCCTTAACTCGTGTACTGTTATGAGATAAGTTTCCTGGTTTGAGGCGTTTTAATTTGGCTTTGGATGACACGTTTTCGCGATTTTTCATAAGACGGCTTCGTTGATGGTGTTGTTTTAAAGGATGAGAAAATTGAATCACAAAAAGCATAGTGCTGATAAAAGATTAATTAGTTTATTTCTGTAAGTAGCTTTGTACAAACACTTTTGCACGTCAATCATATTTCTTAAACTAGAAGTTGGTGTTTCCTATATAACAACTCTAAGAAGAAAGGCCGAAACAAACTCAGGAGTCGCAGTTTCTTTTATGGTCCAGACATATTTGATCTAATCATGTAAAGACCATGTAAATTGGTGTCTGAAATGGTCTTTTGAGGAAAGAACCACACAGATTGAGTGGACCCGTCCAGTCAGTGCACGCATTTGTCACCAATCGTGCAGGTAAACTCAGAACTTTAGGAGCTCAATGCTGTATGCTTTTTTGCTTGTTAAGTCCTAAATTCTCCCAAAACACAGCCAGAAACACAAGCAGCAGGAAAGTATCACAGCCGGAGAGGAGATATTGTCAAAGGTCAGTGAAAACGGCCATAGACAACAGTGGTCAGAAACAGTTAGTACTCGTGTTAAAACAGCATCATCAAAAAAAAAACATAATTTTTGGAACGACTGACTTGCTACTTACATAAGTTATTAATGTACATAATTAATCTAAATTGTTTTTCGGGAAATTCAGACTGGAATTGCGATCGATTTGTACGAATTTTGTAATGTTTTGTCACAAATTCCGCTCAGTAAAGTTTGTAGGTAATTACAATTAATTTAATCTGTTCAACACGTTAAAGCTCGACACGTAATTTAACTAAACAATATAATTTAGAACGAAAACAATTAGTGCATTTGTTGGTGCCTTTATGTAAAGGTATGCAATGTTAAAAATCTTTGCAGCGCAGAAAGTAACGCCATCTAGTCTTGTTACGAAGTGACTGGTAACACGTAAGAGGTTGGATAAGAGTAAGGCTGCTTTTCCACCAGAGATGTGCTATACATAATCAACCTATAATATTCCCACTGTTGGGAAGCAGGCCTCCTCTATTCGAGAAGAAGTGGGCGATAGTCTACCACGCGGGCCCAGAGCCGGTTGGAGATGTACTATGCTACGTTGCTATGGATGCATTTGATATCCACCAATCATATTAATTGGTCCACATAGCAAAGCATAGCTTACCTGAACCCGTTTCCATGGGTTCAGGTAAGCTATGTTTTTTATATGGAAGGATTGGATGCGTACTATGAATGGGAGCCATGGCACAGCAGCAGATGGAGCACATCCTACTCGCTCCGCTACACAGCTTAGCATTAGTGGAAACGGTCACATAGTTTCCTAGCTTCCACATTAAGCATAGCTGCATGGCAAATCTCTGGTGGAAAACTAGCCTAACACTGATTGATTACTGTCACTCTAGCAGAGCTTAGTATTTATGGTTGAGTGGCGGCCGTATTCGGATGGCAGAGAGGTTATCAAGAGAGCATAGACTATAGTAGCCGCTGTCATATGCTATACCTATTCCGGCGCAATCCTGTTGATATTGAACCTGCTCAAGCTTTAATACGATGAACAGTTCTGGTAAAGACACGGGTTAGCAAAAAACATCAAAGAAAATGAGGTCTCTAACCTCAAAAATAATTGTCAAACCTTTTTAAAATACTTGCGTTGTTTTGCTGTCATTATTAAAAATACGCTGGTTACATAATACTAGTCGGAATTAATAGATTTGTTACATTTAAAATATTGATTGCATATATATGCTTCGTTTAATACTTTCACCGTTCAGCGAACGAATTGTAGGTTTGTACCTATGTCACAAACGGTTACCAATTATTAAAACAGCACCCTGATTGCGCAACTCACGATTAATCATAATCTGTTTCGTTTTGAAACTGATTGTTAAACCATTGCTTCATATGTTCGAAAAATGTGTCTGCTCAACAACGTAAATAACGCAATGAATATTGTTGAACTGTCAAAATGAAACCGATTATGATTAATGGTGTGTTACGCAATTAGGGTGCAGATAATAAAACAACAGAAATGTTTTAAATTAAATCTTAAAATAATTTAGTATCACTGTACCTACTAAGTAGTTTCTGATAGGTTAAGTTCTAAATCAAAACAAGGTAATGCTCTCTTTGTGGACTCTAAATAAAATAATCCAAAAATTCAGTTTTAGAATTTGATCCAGTTTTCCCGTTTTTTATTTCCCCACGTAACGATGTGGTATGTATTAAACGTTTCACTGAATCGTTACGAAACCATAAAAATACAAATACGTGGGTAAAGTTAGGCATAATAATTGTAAAGCAAATTGATTATCAATTTAAATTATCCGTATACTAAATCACAACTCTCTACCTAGGGCAAGTCATCCAGCTCGGTAGACACAACTTTGAAAGAAGCCGACAGGAGGATCCGTTAGTGTTGGGCAGCGTTTGGGAAACTACATCAAGTCTTTTCGTCGCCAATTCCGCAATGCTTGAAGACTAAGGTCTTTAACCAGTGCATCCTGCCCGTGATGACATACGGTGCCGAAACGTGGACACTCAGTTGGGCTGGTCCACAAATTGAAGGTCGCTCAGCGCACTATGGAGCGGGCTATGCTTGGAGTTTCTTTGAAGGATAAAATAAGGAATTAAATTATTCGGAAAAGAACCGGAGTTATCGACATAGCTTATAGAGTAAGCAAGCTAAAGTGGCAGTGGGCTGGCCATGTTTGTCGAAGGACCCATGTACGGTGGAGCATACGGGTCCTGGAGTGGAGACCGCGTATCGGCAAACGTAGTGTGGGACGCCCCCCAGCTAGATGGATAGTGGACTGCGATAGGCTGAATTGATTGAAATCACATCTGTCATTCTTTGACAGTTGTGTGAAGTGGCTAAAACACGGCAAATTGACGTATGGTGTGAATTGATCAATGATTTTATTTGTGTAAGTAGGTTTGTACAAAGACTTTAACACGTCAATCATATTTTTAAAACTAGATAAGGTCGACGTTTCCTATCTGACAACTCTGAATAAGAAGAGATCTTTTTGAACGAGATTTTAAAGTCCAGACATAATCTTGGTCAGATCATGTAGATTGGTGTCTGAAACGGTATTTTAAGGAAATACCCACATATATTGAGTGGACCTGTCCAGTCAGTGCACGCATTTGTCAGTAACCGAAAAGCGCAACTCAGAACTTTTGCATAACAATTATTTTTCCTACCTGCGGGCCTTACTTCCTTATTTCAGTAATAATATTTCTTCCTCTAGTACTAACGCGCTGCTAATATTATAAAACTAAAATACAATAATCTTTTTATATCTCCAAATTGGATAATGCAAAGTTCAAGGTGATAATATAAAATCTGCATTTATACTACGTGTTCCGCGTAGAATCTAGTTATTTTTATGAGCTCAACTTTTGTATTTTTATTGTTTTAAAATTATTTATTAACAATATGGTGCCTTGTTTTTATGATAAGCCATTTTGTAGACTTGTCAAATAAAAATAACAAATAAAAATTATTGAGTATTTTATATATTTTTATAATTTAATATTGATGCTACGGTAAAAAAGTGGCACCCCTACGTTAAAAAAAAAGTCTATTACTTATGTTTTTTAAAATATTAAATACCTACCTTTTCAGTATCAAAAGTTCACCTGCAAGCTGTAACAAACAAAAACAGGATCAGATATTATAATATACTGTCGTAAAACATGACTTAGTTAGAGACCTACTCATTACAGTAAATTTGTAAAGATAGTATATTAGCGCACTAGTTACTGGCATAAGGTAAACGCGCCTTAACTTAACATACACGTGTATAAACTTAGTCCTTCTCAACTTAATGAATACATCACATTGAAACGTATGTTTATCATCAAAACATCAATAAGTTATTTGATTCAAAGGAGGCATAAGCTACCTCAACCGACCGATTAATTAATTAATATTTACTTTGTTAGTGATCTAAATTAAAATTAATTATGTGAATAGATTATAGGTAATTAGGAATTACAGAAGCATTGATTCTATAACTTATGTCAAAAAGCTTATTAGCTTATATAGAGTAGTCAGATAGGAAACGCTGACCTCATCTAGTTTTAAAAATGTGATGGCCGTATTAATGTGTTTGTACAAACCTACTTACAGAAATAAAGTAATGTATAATTTATAAATTGGTGCTAAACCAAACAGTACAACAAATTGTTGTAAAGTGCACAACAATTTGTTGTAACTCTTTATTGGAACTTATATGTTCGAGTCGTTTGTGGTTGTAACTCTATGACCATGGGGTCCGAGTGCCCACTTAGTTTTCCGAGACATTTCTAAGCGGTTGGTCCACTCTTCACGTGACCAAAGGGTCACTTGAAGAGTCGACCAACCACTGGTATATTTTTCGGCCAAAGAATCAATATTGCCATACAACGTGGCAATGCTGCCAGCCTTTTGGGCACTTTTCCCATTAACAACGATGCGGACGTATTTTTTGATGACTTATGATTATTTTCTTTTTTACATACCTGTACATATTACTCGTAATTAAGTAACTGTTAAAATAAGTGTTCATATAAAAAAAAAAATTAATCATTAAAAAAACGCTAGACAAAAATTTACATTCAACAGCGCAGTAAACTTTTCCCAGTTCCAGAAAATGTCGTAGGTATACAAAATGTCCCTCGTGAGCTTGCATTAAATTACTCGTAATCAGTAAGTTTATGAATATAATTTCCTTCTCCGCAAGTGACTGGAGACTGAATTGTCTCATGCAGGCTGCAATAAATACGAACACTACCATTGTGTTTCTAATCATACCACGAACAGGTTTAGTTTTTTGGTCCAAGTTATGCGAGGTTCGCGTTTCCGTGTAGGAGGGAAAACTAGAAAATTATGTTTGTCGCTTATATTTTACAATAGTATGGTAGGTAGGTAGATAAAATTACCTTTACGGTAAGATACGTTTCGTTATTTACTATCCTTTGTGAATGAAAACCTCAATAAAGGCTCCCGCAAAACAGGAGCGACACGTCACGTCGCGATTCGATTTCGTCACTTCATTAGTAAATTACTGCATATTGGCCAATCGATTTTTTTTTGTATTTTATTTTCATTTTTTCAATAATCTTGTTTGAGTTATTTCGTGTATCGTATATTCGTTTAACATATACCTATTTCTTCTACGTTTTGACGTTGCTATTTTATTTTCTAATCTTATTGTTAATTGAAAAAATCACTGTCATCTACTGTTGTATGAATGACAGTTATTCTTAACTAGCTTTTTCCAGCGGCTTCGCCTGCGTTGTGCTCAAAAATTATCGCACGGGAACGTATTATTAGAATAAAAAAGTATCCTATGTGTTAATCTATCTGTGTGCCAAATTTCATCCAAATTCGTTCTGCTGTTGTTGCGTGATTAAGTAACAAACATTCAAACTTTCACATTTATAATATTATATTATTATATATACTAACTGACCCGGCAAACGTTGTTTTGCCATATAAATTATTTCTAATGATATTTTGATCGTCAAATAAAAAATAACTAGGGGTTGGTGGTAGAAGGGTGAAAATTTTAGTTTACCATTCTTAGACCTACTGAATATACACAAAAAATTTCGTAAGATTCGGTCATGCCGTTTCGGAGGAGTTTTGTTACAAACATTGTGACACGAGAATTTTATATATTCGATATAGTAGGAAGTAGGATAACTGAAAATTTCGAAGTCATCACTAGCGGCGTTTCATTCGCATATGCACGCTGGAAATTCAATTAGGTATATCCAAATAAAACTTAATAAAATCCTAAATCGCTACCGCCCATCACAAACACCTCACCCCAAGGTAGTCTCGTTAGCAAACCGTCTGCCACTGCGTCGGAAGCCTTTATTAAGTGAGGCAACATTAAACGTGCGACAAGACAGTTTGTTTCTCTGTTCCGTAGAGTTGTTTGATGCAAATCGACATGAGATTCCGCCTCGTCCTACTTATTGTTGTGGCTACGGGCTTCGTGAGTGCAGTAAGTGTGATTCCCGCTTTATTTATGATTCGTGTTTTGAAATTGGAAACATTGCTGCCGTTGGCTGGAAATTAGAATGTTGATGATTTGGAACAGTTTTTTAATTTGAATTACGATTGCGTTATACATTGATTTTCATTACAAATCCTTACCAAAGAATTCAGGGCTCATTAATTGAAATGTGTTTTGTCTAAGTAGAAATAAATTAGTTTGTTTAAATGGTTTCTTTATTAAATTCTTTCTTATCTAAGTTCGTAAAGACGAGCTGTAGAAAAACAATTTGTAGAGGCGTTGGTCGGAATTGAATCATAATAATGCAATACTCCACTTTACCTGCTCCTTGCTCCGGAACTTGAAAAAATACATTCTAACTTTGCTCAGCTCTAATAGAACTTAACAGTTTCCTTTTTGTTACAAGTTTTTTTTTTTAAAACAGATTAAAATGCAAATTAGGTATTCCTAGTTAAAGTTATTCTTTATTTTTTTCTCGCTACCTGAGTAGTTGTAAAGATTATTTTTTTCATTAATTACAGAAAATCTCATTACTTACAGGGAAAAGTTAAACGCAGCAGCGATCACTGTAAGTACTCATATATCATTTTTATTTCATTTCGCCTGCCGAAACGTTATTCCTTGGATGTTAATGGGCTGATATCAGTCTTGAATCATTACATTTTTTTTTATTTATGGCACTAAAATCAACGTAGAATCTAATTTAGGCGCCATTTTTAATAACGTTTTAAAAGATGGGCGGACTATTTAGCTGTTTATTTATAGTCTTTTATACCGGAAAGAGCAGTGGTACCGATCGCACCTTACTAGTTGTAGATCGTGGGTTAGATAGAACCACGGAGTAAATACAAAGAGGAGACGGCCTAAACAACTGTGCACTGTGATTCTCGACTAGGTCCTGACGTCATCAAGTAGGCGTGGCCTTAGTCAGTGTATTGTTGGCGTTCGTCCTGTCAAGTAACGAAAACACAGGGCCGTAACTAGAATCCAATTATTGTACCGAATGTCGCGCGGCTGTCCCATAAATAGAAATACTCATAAAAAATACTTACAGTACCTAGTTAAATTAAATATTCTATCTAAAATCATTTATTTAAAGTACTTTCCCTCCGTGAGACAACTAGTATAGTCCATATTAGTTGTCTCACGGAGGGAAAATAAAGAACAAGTACCATACTATACGGTCGTTGTTGTTTACTTAAAAGTACTTAAACCTATCTAGTTTATTTAGTTATATTTTAAATGATGTATGTTCGAGATTTCTTTCCGAAGATAATCTAAGACAGCAATGGATTACAAAAATTTATATCACTATTTCAATTAAAAAAATACGTATCAAGACGGTTCGCAAATAATTTTGCGAACCATCTTGATACGTATTTTTTATATAAAATAACGGAGTACTCACTGGTACGAAAATTCTGAGTACGACCCTGTTGCATCTTGCACTTAGTGACATCTAGTGTGAGATACTTACGTCACTACAAAGTAAAATCTACAGAACGAGCGAGTAGTTTTGCTATTGACCGGTAGATGGAAAATAAAGAAGTGGGCGGGATCTAACACCCCCTCGCCCCGCAAATTGTCACGCGTTGTTTCTTAGGGAAATCTAATTACACCATCTCCTCTTTGTATTTACTCCGTGGATAGAACCCTGTCAGGCGATGTACTTTATGTAAATTAATTCATCACCACTGGTCTCGAAAACGGTGAAGAATCCGACATGTCTTAGAACCATACTTTCGAACATGTTACATCCACTAACCTGCACTGGCCGCGTGGTGGATTACGGCCCACTCCCTCTCACAGAGAGGAGGCCTGTGTCCCAGCAGTGGGAACATTCTAGGCTGATTAACCACACCTAAAAGAAGAATCTTATTCTTTCACGAGCGAAAATAGATGTGAGCATAAAAATCTGTAAATCAAACATTACATATTGGTTGCGAAGATAAGCAATTCCGATTCACCTTATTCCACATTCCTTTGCCCCCAAATCACTCTCTAATATTTGCTCGCAAATTTATTTCCCTATAGTCAATAAATTTCCCATTTATGAATAAACTTGCGTATAACTTGTTTGGGAGTAAATGTTGACTTTGGCAAAGAGAGAGGGAAGGAGTATGGAGTGAGTATGTTACATTAATAATGTATCATATCAAATAAACTATTGCCTCCTGTTGGCGCTGCTGGAAGTTTTGAGTTTCAGCGATTGATATGAGTTGTTCGGGCACTTTGGAGGTTAGAGTAGTAGCTGTATTAGAACTGTATTATAGCTGTAATAAATCACTTTGTGTTGCTTGGTTTGAGACGAGAAGTGTGTCGTGACTTAGGTACTCGATTTTGATATGATTTGGTGTGATGAGATGTTATGTTGGATGATATCTAAACAGGATAAAGCAAAAAAAGAAAATGAACATTTTCATGAGAAAAATAATCTGTTTTTGGTTTGTTTTATCATGTTTACATGTCGATGCCCATCACATCTGTGAAGTTACCCAAAATACTGATTTTTTACTCTGACATTAATTTGAGGATGGCTAACATGCGGTAAAAGACCCAAAAAAAAACACTAATTCATTTTTTTTATTTTGTATGTCATGTTCAGATGTCACATTATTTTTGCAGAGTCTCACTAAATAATTTAAATTGACCCTGTGAACTGGTTTATAGTTTTTGACAAGATAACCTATAATGATAATGGTTTACCATTTCTAGTTACGGATACTGGTAATTCAAAGCTACTTTTAATAGAAAAATCCATCAAATAAATAAAATCCTACCAATATTATAAATGTGAAAGATTGTCTGTTTGGATGTTTGTTACTAGATCTGGCACACAGATAGACTATAAGCTGGTTTAACACATAAGATTTTTGATCCCAGTAGTACCTTCCCAAGCTATACTTTTCAACCTCCAGGAGGGCGAAGCCAGTGAAAAAAGCTAGTAATTTTAATAAATTAATATTATTACCGAATACTCGATGATTGCTGGTTGGCTGAGAATAACTAGAATAAAAGCTAAATGAAAAGGTTTTTCGGAGGTACAACCGCTTCCTAAACGTTCTCGATTTCAAGTAGGTCCTTAAAATTAATTGCCGCAAGCCCAATAATACGATATTCATTAAGAAACCGAAAATTATATGTAAACTAGCACTTTGCCCGCGAATTCGTCCGCATCGGTTCCGTATTTTCTCCTACAAACTCTTACACCCCTAATTACCCTACACCCCTAATCTTCCTTTATGGGGTAGGTGCCGAGTCTCAAGGAAAATGATTTTTCATACAAACTAAATCGCCTCTTTCTAGCTCCTTAAAGTCGAATTTCCAAAAATCCCTTTTTAGTGGTCCCCTACATCACAAAAGGAAACCTTTTGCAAAATTTTACGTTCTAGCATTACCACGTTTTCTGGCAATGCTTCACCCCTGGCCAAGGTAGAAACCGGCTCTTGGGTCACGGGAAGTGTCAACCAGCCTTTTCGAGATTTCCTTGAAGAGACAATGAGCAATCGGACCCCACGGCCCCAGGGTTTCCCATACGGCTCGAAAATATAATTACCAATAAGGTTGTTATACTTTCGCCACTTGAGGTTTTCCGCAGCCGCAGCGGCAGCGCCAGCACAGCACACCGAGCCAGGAAGATGGGATGGCGCAAGAGTATCGACACACGTTGCATCCCACACTAAAGGCCTACCTATAGAAATAAAGACATTCCATTCGGTCTCATTTATATAGATCTAATAGAGACAGATCACTTTGAATGTACTTACGCTTATTTAAGGAAAACAGGTCTGTTATTAAATAACTGCTTACAAAGAAGTGCGTGGGTTATACCGACTCGCCTTGAGGGCTATATTGATGCAAGATATATTTTAAATGCTTTTTCTTATCTAGAATACCGATGTGGTGACTAATTTACGTTCCAACATCCTTCGTTCCATTAGCACCTTTTTTATATTTTTATAATTTTAGTGGTTCTGTGGCATTTTGTAATGTCTTTGTTGTTGTCCCAAACGTAGAAATATCTGGTTTTTTTTTTGATAAATGATTTTATTTCTTTATGTAGTTTTGTACAAACACTTTTACAAGTCAATCATAAAACAAGATGAGATCGGCGTTTCCTGTCTGACTACTCCGAGAAGAAAGGCCGAGGTCACAGTCTCTTTTAAAGTCCAGACATAATCTTTGTCAGACCATGTAGTTGTTTTCTGAATGGTCTTTTTATAAAAGAGTTACACCTGTCCAATCAGTATGCATTTGTCAGTAATCGTGCAGCTCAATTCGAGGACTAGAAACACGTTGTACATCAAGCTACCCTAAATTGTCAAATTTCTTTGATAGTCTTTCAACTTTATTACATAAGTTTAAGGTTTATGTTAAACTGGGAAAATTTGACAGTTTGGGGTAGCTTGATGTGCTGGCGTCTGTACTTGGGTGTAAATGGTAAAATTCTTCAACTGGCCTCAAAAAAGATCTCAAACTGAAAGTGACTGACTGGTGTAGTTTTACTCTTTTATAGATACTTTAGTGAACCTGGTTTTAAGAAATAAAGACATTATCCCTTTAGGTATAAAGTTCTAAGCAACAATTTAAGTCCAGTCTGTTCAAACATTTTCTGGTTACTTCTATCAGGGTCGTCAATGTACCCCAGTTTAGGTAACTCCTTGGTTATAATCGGGCTATAATATTCCCACTGCTAGGACACAGCCTTCTGTGAGAACTAGTTGGATATAATCCACCACATGGGCCCTGGTTGTAGGACATGCTGGCTGGTTTCCTCACGGTGTTTACCTTCACTGTTTTGAGCGCAGTGGTGATGAAATTAAATAGGGTAAAAGCCGGATAGTTGTCACACTTTTCGAAATCACTCTATATCTCTCAGAACAAAAACCAAAATACTTCACTTGTAAAATTTGCCGATACTTTGGTTTTTTAGCTACAAATTTATGAAAAGTAAAAACAAAACTCTTTAATATTTCTAGAGTATTAGCGATTTTTGTGGACCTCTATCCCATATAGAGGATAGTTGCTTAATCCATATAAATTACGTTCCGCTGAGAAACAGGACATCTATCCCGCAAAAAACTTTGATCGCATTTTGCCTTCCCATGCAATCACATAGAGACATGTGACACGGTCAACTTAGTGGTAGTTGAGTCTTTCGATAGATTTACAGAATAGCATGCAATTCATCCGCGAAACTAGAGTTACTAAAATCGGGGCAACTATACCCTTGGGGCAACTATCCTGGTGAAAGTGACTGCCTGGGGTCGAGCTCGTAAGTCAGGGCCGTTACCACCGGGTCCCCACTTCTCACAACTCCTCAGTACATTGTTTAAAACAGCACACCTATCCCAAAGTATCTCTTCATTAAGCCTTTGTTTACCTATCTATGTATTTGTGTGTGTGAAGGGCGGGCGTTTTGGGGGACTGTCTTATGTAATTTTGACATTCGAAAAGTGCTGATTCTCAGCCTAATTTGAATAAACGACTGTTATTTTGATTTACCATGGGTAAATGAATGTTTAATGCATCTTTTTTTTAATGTTTGCACATCTGTCAAGGTAGAAAATGGTTTAAAGAAACTTTTACTATTTAGGTACGAGTACCATCTCAATCCTTATGTTCATGTAAATAAATAGTTTTAATTTGTATATTTTTCAGTGATAGGCTCAACAAACCTCGGTGGTACAGCCACGTTTGGAGAACAGGGTGTATCAGACTGCTTGGCTGAAGGGAATCCTGTTTGGAAGTGCTATACTGAAGAGACTGGCTTCAACCCTCAGTGGCGTTGACGAAGAATTGCTTTAGTTAGATGTTAGTGTTTGTTATGCTTAAATGATTTATTGTTGGACTTTTTGTGTTATTTTGAAAGTTTTTTTTTGTTTGTGTGTCCCAGTGCTGAGCAGAGGCCTACCCCAAGTCCTTCAAGGAACTCTTTTTCTGCCTCTCCTCGAACCAGCCCTCAAAGCTGTTTAAATAAATGTGTATGTATATATAAATATACTATGTAAATAAATATACTATGTATATATTTATTTATTTATGACATGTTTCCTTTGCCATTACAGATAATAAGAAAACGAATGCGACCAAAGTAACTTAAAATATACTTAACTATACCTTGCATGCTACACAATACGTGGCTCTTGTGAACTCAACCAGTGTACAGGTGAATATGTCTATGGCGTCCGCCACCATGTTGAGAGTGTGCAGCGCACGAGTCAGCGGTGCGCGCCCCAGCAGGTTAGTGCGCGCACTCGGCATCACCAGCAGCTGCTGCTTGCGCCGTCGCGCCACGTACCTATCCGGTAAATTAAACCCTATTTCTGATAGTATACCTGAGTTTTGTATACTATCTCTTAAAACTTTGAAAAGTTACGTTGCCAGTGCCAGTTCACGCCTAATTTCTAATTTGTAGTAGCCCACCATACCGAGACAGAAAAAGGGAGGATACAGTAACGGGTATCCTAGGTATTCCATACAGCTTTATATAAATAAATCTGACAAATTTGTTCTGTATCCGTTCGAGTATATTTTTGTATTTTATTTCATTCGGGCTCCAGACGGCCGCATTATATTCCAAATGACTTCTCACAAGAGCCTCATACGTACCTTTCGTAAAAATTACTCAGATATAGTTTCATTAGTACCTATACTGCACTGAAAGTAACTTGTTAAAAACAGCCACTTTACTTTTAGACATACCTACCAATTTATCTCAATTTTGTTTTACATGACGGTTGAAGGTCCAAGTTCCAACTTTTTTTTAATGGAAACAAGTTTTGAATGATATAACTAACTTTTAATACTTCCCCGATGCTTGTATTAATCAAAACATTGTCGTAATAGGTGCATACCACGGAGTAAATTACTCCGTGGTGCATACCGTTGTATGCACCTATAAGCACAATGATGATGATGTTTTGATTGCCTTACGTTGCGCACTACCGTAAACAGCGTATTTTTACAGCGTAAATAAACGTCGTTTCCCAGCAATTATTTTTGCACAAAGTTACTTAGTTTGACGTACATATGTAAGATAGAAGGTACACAGATGTCATGCGTAGATAACGGCTTCCTGAAGGGTCATATTACACCAGATAGCTTCCTACCTACATAAGGATGATTATCATCAAATTCCAGCCATAACATTGGAATAACGTTACAATAGCTAGACCATAATAATAAGGTACCTGTAAGTCGTCCTCAAGGAAAGAAGTGGTATGCATGCACCCAGAAAGACTTTTCACTTTGTTCTGTATTTGATTTCTTAACCACTGCTCCAAAAACGGTGAAGGAAAACATCGTAAGGAAACCGGCTTGTCTCAAAATCAAAAAATGAAAAACATGCGTCATCGCCCAGCCCGCACTGGGCCCTCTCCCTCTCTAAGAGAGGACACTTGTGTCCCAGCATGAGAACGTTATAGGCTGATCCTATCTTACTATACTAATATCATAAATGTGAAAGTTTGGATGTTTAGTTGGTTGGATGTTTGTTACTCAATCATGCAAAAACGGATTTCAATAAAATTTGGCACCGCAGATAGTTTATAACCTGGATTAACATAAAGGGTGCGTTTTATCCATATGTTTTTCAGACCTAATCGCGGGCGAAGCAGCTGGCAGAAGCTAGTTAGGCTATAAGTCTTATATTCCACACAAGTATGATCAAATCACTCTATCATCATCATGATCATCTGCCAAGCCTTTACCCAACTATGTTGGGGTCGGCTGCCAGTCTAACCGGATGCAGCTGAATACCAGTATTTTACATGGAGCGACTGCCTATCTGACCTCCACAGCCCAGTTACCGTGTAAGACGATACCCCTTGGTAAGACTGGTTGTCTGACTTTCGACCCGTAACGACTGTCAAACATCCACAAATGACAGCCTGGACCAACGGCTTCGCGTGTTTTCCAAGGCACGGAGGGGTCTTGGTATGTAAAGATGGTCACCCATCGACGGACTGACAGCGGCAAGTGTAGCTCAACCTGATCGATCGACCCGTGAGGCTATTGTTAGTTAGCCACAAGCCCTTCAAATCAAATCACTATCATCTCACCATAAACCCGAAAATTAGTTTCATTTTAATTTCAACTTTTAGACTGCACGTACTCGCACAAACGGCCAACTTTAATTCTAAGTCTAGTTTCATAAATCGTCTCACTTCCCTGTATCCGGTCCGTTTATTATCCGACTCGTACCAATTTAGATGGTCCCACTGAATTTCAGATATTATACAAGTGCTACGTGACTTTAGAACCGTGAAGATTCGCCAGCTATCGTCGAATCAAATGCGGTTACTCGTATGTCGGCCTTAATTTTAACTTATTCAGCTTGGTTCTTGTAGTTATATTCTATTTGTTAGTGGTGTATTGTTATTTGATTATTCTTGTGTAGATAGATTGTGTTTCGTGCTTCGTGTATTTGTGTGAATTTTACTCATAACCACGTATTTGCTCTCATTTCTTGAGCCTAGGTATTGAATAAAATGTAAAATTAGTATAGGTACTACAACCACACCGGGTTCTTAAATATTAAATGTGTCTAGACACAATTTTTCCCAAACTTCCACTTCCAGTCTAATCGGATGCAGCTGAATACCAGTATTTTATATGGAGCGACTGCCTATCTGACCTCCACAACCTAGTTACTGGGAAATACCTTTTGGTAAGACTGGTTTGTCAGACTCGGGCTTCTGACGACCCGTAACGACTGTCAAAAACCAGGAGTGACAGCCGGAACTATCGGTTTAACGTGCTTTCCGAGCACGGAGGGGTTTTGGTATTTAAAGATAGTCACGTCACACCCATCCACGGATCAACCGCAGCAGGCGTATCTTAAGCTGATTTTTCGACCCTGCGGCTGTTAGTACTTAGATACAAGCACCACAGGCATTTAATGAACCGAAACATTTAAAACACCCTTTCTAAAAATCATTGTAACCATATCTAAAAGAGTCCTTGTGGCCCGAAGCGCCTCTGTTTTGTTGATAGTATCTGACACCATTAAATATTCAGTTGCAATTTTGAGCTGCCAAAAACCCCCATTCATAGAGCCACTTGCTTTGATATAAGTAGGTAAGGGACCCCCGCGAGATGCCGGAGATACCTGCCCAAAACGAGGGCCGCGAATTGGTTGAAGTGGGTTCATTAAAAGGTGTGAAAAGTCTTTTGTTTTTTTTTTTTTGGTAATTCACTGTCGGGTAAAACTTGTATAAATTCTGGTGCAGAGAAATGCAAGAAAGCACCATGGATACCGGGTGCTGGACTGAATTAAAAAGTGTTCACATGTTAACACTTTTCGATTCTGTACCGGATCCGGATACCAGTGAGATTTTTGCACTAGAAATATTGGAACAATGCTAACCAGCCTGCGCCCTTATTGCGTAATACACTATAAATCAGAATTTGAATCATTTTGAAGGACATTGTTAATCCATTGCTTCATATGTTCGAAAATTTGTCTCCTCGATAACGCATATAATGCAATGAATGTTGTTGATCTGTCAAAATGAAAGGGATTCCTACTGTTAGTGTGTAACGCATTACCCCGTTGTTTCCGCATCACATATGTGACCAATGTCCAGTTCACGGGCATTTGTTATGTTTTTCTTTCGAATACTACTAGCATTTTTTCAATAGCAAAAGCTTATGCGTTATCAGCCTATGATGTCCCCACTGCTGACACAAGCCTCCTCTCTGTGAGGAGTGGACCGTTATCCACCACGCGGGCCCAGTGCTAGCTTGGTCGTTGGATTTTTCAATCATCGCAAGTTATAATCACATAATTTAAAATTGTGAAAATTTATTAAATACGTATATATAGGTTCACCTATAAAACGTTCCGGTAACATGTTTCAATAGTTAGGGAACGTGGGGTTAGATTGCGCGAACGTGCTACGACTGTCGGGCAAGTGAAATATTTTTGAACTTATCTTCGGATCGGTTTCTCTCGTGTGCGGAGAAAATTAGACAGTGAACTAATTGTATGGTTTTTGTTGATGTTGTAAAGGTTACCTAAGGCCAAGATCTAAGAACGTTACTTGGCTCGTGTTTTGGCTAGACATGTTCCTGTCTCTATCTTACACTCGTAGTTTGACAGATAAGTGAAAGTGACAGAGATAACGATAAGCCACAGTATAAGTAACTTTTAAGATATCGGAGTAAGAATTTCTGTTACCAAAACACATTGCAGTGTTCCGATTTGAACTGGTATAGTGCCACTCTAATACTACGGCTACACTGTTGCGATAACACAACCTTCACTTTTCGCTCTCGCTGTTGTACAGCTAGATATCAAGCGGTGTGCGACGGAGAGAATTACTACAATCACATATAACATTCGCACTTTGCCTCTACTCTAAAGTGGACAACCCATCTGTGATGCTTACTGCGGGGTTTAGTGATGTCCCATTGGCAAAGATAAACCAATTTACCATTTTTAGAATGCTGTCGATCTCTTATTTATGATGATTATGTAAACTGGCTCATTACGACACCAAGCATCTGCAGGGCCAGTCCACTTCACTATTGATTCATCAGACCAGGACCTCTCTAAATCCGTCAACGAAGATACGAGCTCGTCCTAAAGTAGTTGATCCAACAAAACAAGTGTTAAATTATATTTTTAGGACGTGCAATGACCTTTTGGGAGTAGGCACAGCTATCAAATCGTGTTGTGTCATTCTTAGTTCGGCGCCCGAACTAATCTTATGTGTGTTGGTGTTACGGAGTAGGAAAAGCCCGTTACTTAGGGAGAAGGCCCCAGAGCATCTTCTGGTATGTCCACGTGCTTGATTGATGGCAAATTGGCCTCATGCTGCATGCTCTCATTTGGTCTATAATTCTATATTTTGGTAATTTCCAAGTATTAGATTAGTTACCGCATTGAAACTCAATTAATATAAAACAAAAAGTTACTCCTACTTATCACAATATCTTATTCCGTACTCAATTAAAAGCATAACAATTTTATATGAAACTCAGCGACGAACTATAAAAATAGTTTGAAGACAGTACGTGTTTAAGAAAGTTTATTCTAGTTAACAATTTTTTACTTGACTCAAAAAATAAAGCGCTGAGTAGGGGAGCGCAGTAAAAGAAACGGTTATAACCACAGGGAAATGTTAATTGACTTTTCAAAGAAATTCATGAGATGCTTTAGCGGTTTTTGGATAAAAATGCCGGAAAAGAAAAAAGAAGAAAACGTTAATTATATCTAAATGTATACTGCTCTTAAATTTCAGCCAGAATTTCCTAAAGAGGTATACCTATAATACCCGCATTTTTGTTATACCAGTTATGTTTAAGTCCCATGTAATAGCAAGTAAGCCAATTGCTATTAATCAGTCGCAAATTTAGACTGCGGGCTACTACAGAGAAATCGAGAGCCATCCACTGCTGGACATAGGCTTCCCCAAGCTCCGCCACGTCGACCGTCTCTTTGCTTTCCGCATTCCGGAACGCGGTCTTCCAGAATCTTTCGGCCCATCGGCCATCTGTTCTGCGGGCAATGTGCCCTGCCCGCTGGCACTTAAGTTTCACAATTATTCGGGTGTGTAATTTTTACAAGAATACAATCACTATTTACCGAACCTGGGGATTGAATTCAGGACCCTCACCAGCCGCAATTGCCACCACTACACCATCGAAGCAATTTCCTGACATATTAAACTTCAAAAGTATGAAACCGCGAGCGTCAAGTTATATTAGCAAGATAATTTTCTAGTAGTTAATGATGTAGGTGAGAAGTTTACGAGTATGAGTAAAGTTTCTTTACTTTGCAAGAAATGTTTCAGAAATTAAACGCTCACACGTGTTAAAAAAAATAACCGCCATAATGAAATAAAAAAAAAGCTAGTACTTAGTTACTTTTTGTAAAAAAAGGCGAAAGAAAACAGAATAACCGATTGCTGTACCTACCTACACAGCATGCAACCTGTGAGGCAATTAAATGAATCATAATAACATTGTTTTGTATTGAATTTACAATAAATCCGGTGCACAACTACTTTCCACGATCACTCGTTTTTTTTTCATCAATAGATATTTTTGAAAATGCATCTTTTCATCTTTTCTCTAAGCACACACCGCCCGAACAACTTTCATAGTGAATGTTGTCAATTTTTCTCACTATATACTATTTAGCTCACCACCAAAACAAATAAATCAAAAGAAACAATGGCGTCGGAATTACTTGGAATATGAACATAATACGACAAAAAAGTAATGGATGTTTATGTAGCGACAATTCAATGAAACAATGCAACTTTCTAAAATAGTCGCATAACCAACTTTGTTCGGAAAACTTCGGTTAAGTTTCGTAATTCGTCTCGTTGTAAAAAGCCAGTGACTACCTTCTACGGTAGTGTGAGTTATTTGTTACATTGTGTGCCACGTATGTATAGGAACGCACACCCAATAAATCTGCATGACTACGAGAGCACACATAAACATTAAGAGGTGAATAGTTCGCGTCTCTCTCGAGGCACTCAACGATGCATCCCGATGCGAAGTTGCGTCAAATTGACGAACAAACGGATATTGTATCGATGATATTAATTATACGACCGACGCTCGACAGTTGGTGCTGATTTATGAATAAAGGTTTTTTGTTTATTGATAAAATAATATTCGTTTTACATATTTATCTGATGTAGGTAGGGTAGGCAGTATCTTTCTGTCTTTATGGATTGCACGCCACTGACTACTGGTTGATACGGGATACCCCTAGGTAAAACTGGTTATCAGAGTTTCGGCGTCGTGACGAGACGTAGCAGCTGTCAAAGATCCACGAACGACAGCCGGGACCAACGGCTTAACGCGTTTTCCGAGTCACGGAGGGGTCTCGGTACGTAAAGATGGTCACCCATCCAAGTATCATCAAAAGTAGCAAGCGCAGCTTCACCTGATAGATCAACTCAGTGCAGCTGTTATTTCTTAGCTACAAGTCCCTGTCGGTATGGCACATACTGTACACATAAATAAACCACCCATGTGCACAATATGGCCCAGTTATACGTATAGTTAGTCAAGTTATGTACTTCAGTACTAAGTTAAGTCAGAACGAAGTTGGCCGTGTTCTAAGTAATTTTATGAGACAAGGACTATGGAGGAAGTGAATATGGTACACAATTTTCAAGTATTATTGTTTCAGAAATGTTCCCATCTTTACTTACTAAGTTTTTCTCTGGATTAAACGGGTGACATGGTTGAGAGGTTATGTGAATAAAAACCATCTGCCTAGTGGACACTAATAACATGGGTAGGTACTCGATCTATACTTCACTGCTGGATTATAAGCCTCTTTTGCTTTGGAGCAATCACCTGCACCGATTTCATATATATATGTTACTAGCTTTTGCCAGCGGCTTCGCCCGCGTGGAGGTCGGTGTATTATACATATAAACCTTCCTCTTGAATCACTCTATCTATTAAAAAAACACGCATCAAAATCCGTTGCGTAGTTTTAAAGATTTAAGCATACATAGGAATATAGGGACAGAGAAAGCGACTTTGTTTTATACTATGTATAAAACAAAGAAGATCAAGATGGTCGAATGCCATCATAGTCTCCCTCCTATCCCCTTTACTTTTGGCAATAAACGTTATTAACTAATAATTACTTTAAAAAAAAGTTAAATAATTGGATAACTTTGTATCTTTTGCCAATTTTCTCGTTACAATTATTATATCGGCACACATGCAGTTATTTATAATTTATATCTCAATAAGTAGCTGATGACCGTGACTTCCTATGCCATCCAGGATTAAAAGTAGCCTATGCCCGAACGCAGGTTATGGCCTATCTGTGTAAAAATACTTACTTTCGCATTTATCTTATTTCTTGACAGCACGGTTGGCGCAGTGGTTAAGCGATTGACTGCTGTGCTGCGTGTAGCGGGTTCGATTCCCGCACGGAACAAATATTTGTATGACCTACAAGTAGTTGTTCCGGATCTGGTTGTTTGTGTATGTGTATTTAAATGTTTGTAAACGCACCCACAATACAGGAGTAATTCCTAGTATGGGGCAATGTTTATACAAAAAAAAAAAAAAATCTGTTATAGATAATAAATAAAATACAAATATAAAGTTAGGATTACAACCAATTTGAAGCAATCCTTACTAATCTGATTATTCTTTTCATTAAAACTGTTTCATTAATCCCTCTCTGTATTCCTTTCTTACATCTTTGTAACATGCTTATGGTCGTTGGGAATTTTATAGTCTTTGATGCGTTAGTCCGATCAACTGAGTCCAACTATTACTTCTGCTCAAACTATCTCGAATGTGAGATGCAAGATAACTAATAAAATGGTATAAGTAATGCAATTAATTTGCTGCTTAGGACCGGAATCTCAGGTTACATTAATAACTAGCTTCCGTCCACGGATTCGGCCGTGTGGTATATCGATAAAAAGTATGTCTTTTCCTATGTATTTCCCCAGCGTTCAAAGTATATCCATATCAAGTTTCATTAAAATTCGTCCAGCTGTTTTAGAGATTAGCCGGAAAATATATAAAAAAAAGGTTTTTATGTTTTATGTACGGTATACACTCTCCTAAGTATTAAGTAAATTGCTGTTATTTTGATATAACGAACAGTTACTTTAATTTTCTTTATTTGTAGGTACATATGTATACGTGTAGAGTATACTGTTAAGAAGTATGCATGTTCTTTTCTATTCACGTTTCGAGTAGATGGAATCGAATCATATAAAGCCTGCCTATTTATAGTTTCATCTGTTATATATGTGTGTGAATCGGAAAATTGTATAATCAACTTAATTAGGCAGTTCAGTTTCATCCTCGTCAGCCTACAGCAGTACACTGGTGGGCACAGACCTCCACAATCACATTATATTCAGATCGATTTTCGGCAAGCAAGGCTCTCATCTAGTTGTTGCCACAGCCACCGCCACCACCAGGTACCCAGGAAACCAGTCGCTCCTCGATGTCGGCGAAGTTCGACATCGTAGATCGTCGCTCCACCTAGCCTGAGGGCGTTCTACCTATCTTACGTTTGCTGCGCGTCTTGTCGAAGAAGTACTTGCTTTTCGGATCTTATTTTATACGTACTGATTTGTACCAAATCCTTATAAAGTCAAACTAAATAGGACTCAAAGCCAACCAACTAGGACAAACTTTTGAAGATCTTGTTCAGAAAATCGTAGTACCTAATTATTTCTATACAAATTTTGAGAGTCAGCCAAGTTTACCTAGCGGTCGCAGTGCACTGAAGAACTTTGGAGCTACAACTATACGATAACTATTAAGGTAAAGATTGGTCTGCCGGTAAATTAGTTGACCGTCGGAGTTTAGCGCCGCTTGCGAATTTCACAATGAACTATGGACCACTAACTATGAACATCGGGTAGCCTCCCGATAAGATCAATTTGCCGGAGAACCAGCGGTCTTTACAATCGACGGAGTTGAGCTAAATTTACGACGAACTTCGATGTTATCCGAAGCTAATTTACTGGTCTTACTTATCGACTCGTTTCGCTTTACCTGTTGAAAGTATGATTTTAGATAGTTTAGAGACGATAAGGGCAAAGATGATGAATGGCTCTGAGTGCTTAGCTTTTTGCTTTTATAAACATGTCTTAGATAACCAGAGCATAGTACAGTATGATTGCATAGGTACCTTATATCCTTCAGGCTGGCTCGGCCACCAAAGAGTGCTTCTAACAATTTGGGATCAAAGAGGCCCATAAGAAACATTTGCAAAGAAATCGCAGAAATCAATAAGGCCGCTCATTGTATGTTTTTAGTATCCATAGTATTTTTTTGTTATGTATTTTCTAGTGTACAATAAAGCATATATAAATAGCTAAAATATTCATATCTTAATTATTTATAAATGCTTTAGGTACACAATGCTGCCTTAAACCGTCTAAAACTAATTAGCCTCATCATTGTTAAGATCCACTTATGGGAAGAATGAGACAGCGCCGACACATGTACCTACTTCTGTAACTTACTGGGGCTGCCTTAATTTATGTATGACTTAATGTTTAAAATGAAATAAATATTGTTGTTCTTGTCTGCTTGTAAAGTGGAGTACATCTAATTGATACATGTAGTACCACGGAAAGGCAGGGGGCCAGGCTAGTTAAACGCACGCGTAATCGCAAGGATAAACAGCCTCCAGGTTACAACAAGGCAAGACAAGTAAGAGAAACCTACTGTGGTTATTCAAACATACAAAGGGCTACAGTGATGATGTGGCGGCCATCTACAATGCCACATACGAACTTCAAATCAACAAACTTGAGAAACACAAAAAGTGAAGTGGTGCCATCTACAATGCCAGATGCGAACTACTCAAGACAACGTCACACAAATCCTACATCGCGCAGTCAGAGTTAACCGCGCGATCCGCATATATACAACATCCCGACCCACCAGACACAACACCCGTCTGGTCGGAGGATGATGATGATGACCCTCCCTTTACTATGAGTGAACTTTACACCCTGTTCCTCATACCTATATAATGTTGTGTACCGTCATGTATTGCTTAAGGGACCGTTTACTGTTGACCACAGACCCCTTCTAGGTCTCAAAGGAACCGATTGTCATGCGAATATCTACAATAGTCGTCAGGGACAGTCACGGGCCCTAAAGTTTGAACATCTGTTTCAACAATAGGAACATTGTCGTTCACTTGTTGATTGTCCCACTACTAAAACAATAGTTTTTACACTTAAAATATAGCATTGCTTGGTTGTTTCTTCAAGCAAATTACCCAGCTCCAAGTTGCCCATAAGAACTTCAATATTGTGTTCACCCTTTGTGAACGCATTAATACTGAAGCGTTCAAGCAAAGTTCATTCAATAAGAAATCATTCAACAGCGAACGACCAACAACGCGAACTATTTTACTTTACCACATATCCTATGTGGATGTTTTCGCTAAACCGCGGTGAACAAGATAAAATACTTCGGCTGACTTCGTAAACAGATTTTGTTCCAAGACGTTGTTTCTTAATTACAAATTCCGATGTAACGGACAGGATTCTCCGACGGTCGCGAACTGGAGTAGCCCAATACACAAGTTTGAGGGCAACTGCTTAATTAAATCATCAATATAGGAGTCTCATGGGGAACCACGGTCCGTGCCCGAGTGATGTATTGTTCGCTTTATTTGCAGATCTTCTGATAATGTACTAATCTATGGGGATTATACAGAGTCGTAAAAATATAAATACAATGTGTAACGGAAAGGGTATATACATACCAACGGCACAGCTTCTTTGGATGATATCAAACGATATTGTAAGAGTTTTTTTAATCCTATCTCTACATGTTCGGATGTTATGAGAATTTTTAATACGGTACCAGAAACCGAACTATTCAAATTGAAATAAACACATCACTCGGAAGAGATTTATCGTGATATTGGCAAGTAACGTGGAAAGTTATTGATCTACGTAGTGCGGTGACATGTTTGCTATGATTTGAATTTAAGAAACATGTGAAACCGAAAATTTGTTATCAATTCTTGGGATATTTTATTTTGCAAGAGGGTTTCTGTTACACCCTGTATATCCGTCGCATTATGATTGTACAATCATTCAATAAAAATCACTGTCATTTACGCTTTGTGTAACATGGTCAGCAATGGTGGTCCAGTAATAATGGCCTTGACTAACGAGTTGTGAGTCGTGGTTTCGAATCCAAACTGGTACTTTTTGGGGTCGCGTGGTGGATTATGGCCCACTCCCTCTCACAGAGAGGAGGTCTATGTTTCATCAGTGGGGACATTAAAGGCTGGTTATGCTATTACATGTTTTTTTTTTGGGTGGGACATCATTAAATACTTTTTCCTGCTCTGGGTGGAGCAGGAGGGCGTGTCAGACTTTTACTGACTAAAACCCACCTGTGTTCCTTCAGTTGCCTGTGTACCAGGGCGACGGTGTGTCTTCAGAACAACCCGCACCATGCAATTACATGGTCAAGTGTTATTGGCCTTTAACAAAAGGTTATATAGGGGTGGTGATTTAGTCAACTGCATCCGACATATAAGAATATTATAAAAGTAAATTACTATTAACTAACGCGTATTTTTGTTCCGTGTGGTGCCAGACGTAAAAGAATAGCACCATCCTATTTCTTCCCGTGGGTTTCGTAGAAGGCGATTAAGGGACTTACTAGAGAATGGGCAGCAGCGTTCTCTATGCATTTTACCACCATACTGCGATCGCCAACCCGCCTGCCGAGAGTGGCGATTATGACAAAACCCCCCTTTTGGGGAGGCCTATTTCCAGCAGTGGATGATTTTCGGCTGAAATGATGAATGATGAACGCGTATTTTAATCCCTGTTTTAATTTTACTGTGACCGTTAAATTCCAAATTGGTCCTTTAGCATCTGGTTTCAATTCGGAAGCACAATAGGATCCGATTAAATCCATTCATCAAAGTATTATCTAATTCACAATTTAAATTGGAAACTGAAGAATTGGATGAGGATTAAACTATCAAACAGTTTTATAGGAGAGCGAAACAAACGTTTCATTTTAACCAGAACTGTAGGCCATAACAACATTTCCTTCAGAAGATTATCTAGGATTTTGCTTGGATAAGTGCGATCTAACTCGTAATTTCATTTGATCCCGTCCTGTCGATATTCTCATCCCCAAGGGAGTTCCAATAATACCTGTTAATTGGAAACTAGTCCCTCAATGGTATGTCCTTGGTAACCGTAATAATGTACCTACTATAATTTCGTTCTTACTGACATTGGGTTATTTTGTAGGGTTGAGTTTGTTTGTCTAGAGAACGACTGTAGGAACGACGTCCCAATTACTTTTGCCCAATTTGTATTCAAATTGCTTGGTGATATATTTTTCTAAAGCTCGGAATAAGTACCTATTTCAAGTGCTGTAAATGACTAAATGAGGACAATTAGAGCACTAAACTGTTTTAAGATAAAGTCGGATATACTTTAATTCTGAAAGACTATTTATACTAGTCAAGTTTCAATGTTTAGTGTCACCGTATGATTGTGAACACCATTAGTTTATTGTCTCGCGAGATTGTAAACTGTCAAGTAATTGTGAACCATACTGCTTACAACATAACGTATTAATGTTCGATTATTTCTAAATCTATCCTTGTCAAACTATCAAATTGTGAATGAATCTGCACTTGCCGATAGGGTTTACAATCTCCGATGTATCACCCGTAAAGTTGTGGACCGATTTGTCGGTCTTGATGGTACCCGAATTGATCGCTGTAACTAAGCCGGGGCACCCCGATCAAATGGGTTAGGTTAGGTTAGAACTATGACCGATCGCGCGCGAGCCGAGCGAGCGGAGCGAGCGTTGACACGGCAGCGGCCGGCGAGCGTTACTTCCAAGTTAGTCGCAGTTAATTTGATATTTAGTATTACCGCAAGGTCCGATCCATTGCATGCAAGTTTGACACCTACCAGTTCGTAATTTGTACGTTTGCCATGGACAGATTAGCTATTGACAAATAATGCGTTGAATTTTAAATGGTTTGTTGCAGTTCACAAATTTTAGATAGTTTAAAATCTCCCGATATATATTATAAACTAACGATGTTCATTTTAAAAAGGTGACACTTTACTACGTAGTAGGGCCTTGATGTTTAATAAAATAAGTCGGGTCAGTGGGTGTGAAATAAATGTACAATTTATTATTGACCAAAATTTTATTCCAAACCAAAAGTTTTAAGTTTTCTTCTAAAGCACCTGGAAAAAGAAAATTTATCGTTATTTTATATTTCTTTAAATAATGAAATTAATTCAATACATGAGGTACAAACGTACACACAGATACACATCAAGCTATACATTTCCAATATTCGCTGATCTCGCATTGTATAGGATTCCGTACAGTGCGAGATCAGCGTAAACTGGAAATGTATAGCTTGATGTGTAGCTGTGTGTACATAGCAATAATGTTAATAAGGAACCCATAGCAAGCAAAGCCAGCACACTGAGTATTAAGCTTACTTTGCCAATCATTCCCGATATTAGAATACAAATAAAAACAAAAATTAAAAAAGAATAAGAAGAAGAAGACACTGTATGATGTTCAACTGGAAGAGAAGAAACCACATATTGTAAAATAACGTAAAGGTTAAAGATAATATAAGAGGTAGGTGAAGTCATACAAATGAGACTGGAGTCAACAATACCAAACTTAGAGGTTATGTAAACTAGTTCCAATGCGTATTTCTTTAAGGATCCAAATTGTAGATCACGAATAAATACACCGGACACGGAGTTTTCATGTCAATGGTAGTTAACAAAAAACGTATGAATTGTTTTTAACGAAACTGTTTATATTTACGCTTGTGTTGCAGATTAAAATAGATTTTATGGTCATTCTACTTTGCACCAACAAAAGCCTAACTAAATAAAGGTTTGTTATCTTAATACGCCAGAAAATTCAGCCATTACTATAAATGAAACGAAAATTAATTTAGATATCGTTTTAGGATTTAATTTTCTTTAAGTAGTTGAATGAACCGTGATTGATTTTTACTCGTAAATGTTTAAGATAAGAAACTTAAAAAAAAAAAAATAATTAGTGTTCCAAATCAGTACGAATTTACTAATAGTAGGTAAATGAATATCTAATTAACCTCGCGTGAACGAATTAATTACTTAACAGTGTGACATATTGTTATTTTTAATGCATGGAAAAATACATTATGGTTTGGGTCTTTTTGATTTAAGACAAGAAAAAAGCATATATTGTTGAAGGTTTTTTTGAAGAAGAAGGTATACCTACCCAAAAAATATTTTATGAGACTCAAAATAATTCACAATTCAAATAATTAAGTGTTTACGTGTTGTTGAAGACTTGACGGCCACTCTAGTTTATTTTTCTACAAAAGTTCCGCTGAATATCGGTATATTTCTAGATATAACGTGGTTAAATGGCGGTTTGTCTCAAAAAACGATTGGTTCGTCAGGAGGTAGAGGAAGAAATCCGGTCCAATTTATTACTGAAATTAAGATCAAGGGCTTCTAAATATGGCTTCTACTTATTCTTTCTTCTATGTTGCGCTATATTCGAGATCTTTTGACCGTAAGCCATGACTGAGTACCTACCTCCTATGCAGGTTAAATAAAAATACGCATAAAACAAAGAAATTCTGTTCTAGAAAGTTTTTTACATTATTCATTTTCAGATAAGTACACGTTCGCACAGGCGTAATAATATCGCTTCGGGTAATTTCGTGCACTCGATATTCAACTAGTTGCTTAGGGCCGAGAGTTCAAAATCGAACAGTGTGTGTTTTTTGACTTGCTGGGATGCAATATGCAATATTTTAGATTCTCAATGCTCAGTAAACAGTTGAAAATCCAGTGCGCGATAAAATGGCGTCACGATATTTGTACGTTTGCGCGAACGTGGTCTGGAGAAGAGCAAAGTATGGACGGTTGAAGTGTCTTGTAGACCGTAAGTTTAGTTTAGGTTAGCAACAAATAATAATATGCATAAAACGAATTCCGGTTTTATATTTTATAGGTGAAAAGAAGGTATTCAATAATCTATAGATAGGTACATGACAAGAGCCTTGAGAATAATAGTATTATTTACGCTACTGTTGATGGAGACTAATAATATTTACATAGTTTACTGGGCGCCTACGAAAATCCCGCTGAATATTATTTTTTTTCCAGACAATATCTGGTATATAAAAGGCCGGTTAGCTTCAAAAACTTTAACTGGCTTTGGGTGCATGGTGGCTCCGGCTATAAACACGATTTCTGAAATACAGAACGTGATCTTTCAAGTCTACCGTTATTTAGAATAGTTCAATTTATATAAAACTATAGTACGTTCCTAGATAAAATCCAAATCAAATCAAAAGTCATTTATTCAAACTAGGCTAAGAGTCAGCACTTTTTGGACGTCAAATTTACACTACTTTTAAGAAGCACTTCGATACTTTTAAGTAAGGTCCTTTACACAGTTATTACAATAGCTTTATTAGTCTGTAAAGCCCACTGCGTAGCCCTAATATGGTCACGAAGAAATTTAGCCACAATAACTAAGATTGCTGAATAGGTACAAATATGGAGCATCCCTCAGAATGCCTGCAACGAAGTCCGTACCCACAGAGGTAGCGGGGCTAAGTTTAGCGTTTAGTTGGTTAGCTTTTAAACCTTGGCTGTAGGCTTTAATTTAATCGCCACAGGATAATCCGGTTTAACAGCCGACAAACTACAAGTTGACCTGCGAGATGGTATTGTAAAAGAAAACAGCCTGCAATGTGAAATCTGGAGGATACAATCAGATCACGGTCGTAGTTTGATTGTTTTAAGAATTTAAAACTGTAAAATAAATATAAATATACATATATTAGATGATATCACATAGGCCGGAGTCTGCAGTGCTGGGAAGGATTATTCGGCTTCACGTGACGAAATGATGTAATGTTTTTATTTTATTTTGATTTTTATTATAATTTATTCTCTAATGCTCGAATACTAACATAGTTTTTAAGACTTCTGATACTGACATTATATGGACAATTTTAATTATGTCTGAAATAAACGTATTTTTTATAGATCTAGATATACCACCACCAAACCATCACCAAATCTTCCACCATTGTCAATTGCTAATATCTCTGGTTATTTTACGTACGTCACAATACTGCAACCCTGTTTATGGAGCGCCAACAAATGTTCCACAAAATATAGGAACGCCATTGAATAAAATATAGTAAATGAAAGAATGTTTTGCTTCGAATAAATAGATCTTTGGAGGATCTAATTGGACAGAAGTTGTAGTAGCTCCAATCAAAGCTGAAAGGAATAAACAAAAATTGAAGAGCAAAAGTACTTGGCGTAGGTATCTTTGACAATAGTGGAAAATGATTGAGTAAAATTCGACTCTTTCACATCAATGATACCAATCACACTTCAAACTCAAACTCAAACTTCGAACTTCAAAGATATCTTTTTGTCAACGATTTTTATTCACTAAACTTTCAGAATGAGGAAGTTCATAAATTAACTGGTATCATGGCTGACAGAAACAACTTGGATACCCAGATAGAAATTGTGATCAGATATAAGCCCAGAGAATAGCGACCTGGAACGAGACGACGGAATGTAGTCCGTCGTTCAGAAGACAAAATGACTACTTAGCGCAGGACGACGCAACATGTTGCACAAACTGTAACCATTAATTCAGCATATTATGATTTTAGACACTAACGTAGAAATGTTTCGTAGGTTTTCAAAAAAAAAACCTGTTTTGTAGAGAAGTGCAATACGAGCGCGGTCAAAATGTATGAAACAGGTAATTTAATTATATAAAGGTCGAGAAATTTTAGCCCCGTTTGTAAAAATTTCTCCTCGTTTATTAAATAATAAATCATCTGTTCAGAATCATGGAATGAATCCCGGTTGCGCGTTGATGTCTCTACCACCCTTATGTATGGTGGAGTCCTATACGATAGTATTAACATTGTAATTTGGGAGCATTTAATAGACTCTCACACAGTTATGCTGTTAATGAGGTACCAGGGAAGCCACATGTGCACACGGAATTAATGCTAAACTTCCCTGTCTGCAACGTAGTCTTTTATCTTATCATATGCTTTTTTGATAAGGACACGTTTGATGTGAGTTTTAAACTTTCCATCGCGAAGTTCGCAAACTTACAGTATTTAAAACATCAATGATGATAAGAACAATACTGATCGAATAGTTACCGTTACACTTTACTATTCAATATTCCCACAACCATGACTAACAAAATATTATTGACAGAAACAAAACTAAATGTCATAAGTACTGAGATTACCCAAAAAATATACCTATTATTGGCCACCAACAAACACGCCACAGAATATAGGAGTGCTACTGCCGAAGACGATATAAAATATGAAAGGACGATCTGCATTGAATATATAAATCTTTGGAGGAAAAGAAGGAGCGGAACCTCCAGCAACTCCTATAGCTGAAAAGGATTAGAATCGATAATTAGAAATATTGAAAAATATCTCAAAAGAAATCTAATATGTGGTATTAAAAGGGGAATTCTCGTAATTAAAACTATTCTAAATCTAGTCGCTTTCTCATCTCGGCGGGAATCAAATTATCAAAAACTTCTCAAAAACCAACTTATAGAAAGTCGAGGTATTTTTGACAGATTGAGACTGAGATCAGTCTGAACGTTCTCACAATTATTATGAGTACTGTTCCTCATGCATACATGTCTTGTATTCTGGATATGCAGGACAGGGACTGTCAAATGTCTATACACCGCAATTTTTTTACGTTTTAATCATTTAAAAAGGTCATGGTACCCATCATTATGAACAACTTTTAATATGGGATCCATACATTTATGTTCGCATAACTCAATGCAATGTATGGATCAGCTGATTTTTGTTCTTAATGATGAGTACAATGATCCTTTTGAAGGATTAAAACGATAAAAAATAAGCGGTGTATTTATGGTGACTGGTCAAAACGTATATTATAAACGTGAAAAGCTACATATACAAAAGAAATAATACATAGTGCTTGTGGAAACAGTACTCCTTCACCATATAACCAACCACCATTTCAAAATGATCACATTGCGTATTATTTCGTTTAATTTCACCTTCTACTTTGCTCCTACAAATGTTCCACAGAACAATGGCGCTTTGTATGGACTTTCTGCACTTCTTAATAATATATAGAAAGCGAAGGGGCGAGTTGCTAAAAACTCATAGCGCTTGGGAGGAGGATACATAACTGACGTAACGCCAACTATAACAGCTGAAAATGCAAAATGTGCCTTAAATTAAGGATAACTGCAGAGCCTAAGTCATTTGTAGTTGCTTATCTACTTGGATTAAAATTATAGTTTCAAAGAAAGATAGTGTGCTTCATAAACAAGATGTTTGGAATAAGTACCTAATAAGATAAATAAAAATAGTAATTAATTTTGAATAAAACTATTCTGCAGGCATAAGTAGGTAACGCATGTAAGCAAAGAAATATAAAATAATTCATAATTTAGATCATTATTCTGGCATTGTATATAAATGCACAAGCAAACAATCATGCATTTAGAGCATCTTATTTCACCTTATTGGACGAAGGCTCCAGAAAACAAAACCATTTCTCGTAATTTTATGTAAAATAAAAACGGATGGTTGGCAATAAAAACTTTTGGCGGATTTACAGGTGCTATATTCATTCTTGATAGAATAACGGCTGTAAATATAAAACATTAAGTTACATATTAAGAACAAAAAACTGTGAAATTCCATGTGATAAATCATTTGTCATATGGAATTTCTTATGATTGAATTAAACTCGGAAATGTATGGAAAAGTCCGAAGGTAGAAATAGTGCTTGCGATATATATGTCATATCCTTCACCAGGAACCAACCACCAATTGGTAAGTCTGAACAAACTGTAACGAATTCTGTACTATAATTTCACCTTTTACTGCGCCCCTACAAATAGCCCGCAAAACAGAGGAATTTTGCCAAACATTATATAGAATATGAAGGGGTGTGTTGCTTCAAAGATATATTTTTCCGGAGGAGGATACTGGAGTGACAAAGCAGTCACTGTTAAAGCTGGAACATATTCAAAAACCTTTGATATTATAACTGCGGACTCCGAACTGATATCACAATTGATGTTTAGAGTAAATTCACCTTAATGAACAAAGGCTCCGCAGAATAATACAGTTTTCTTATAAAGAATGTAAAATAAGAAAGGATGATTAGCATTGAAGATGTATAGCGGAGTTAAAGGGCGACTCCTCTTAGTAATAACGATAGCTGTAAATAAAGTATGAATTATTAAAATAATTAAGAGAAGTTCATCACACATTTGGATTTTGAATCCAGGTGTGTGAAGAACATCGATCCATCGTTCAAGATTTGCCTAAACAATGATATTGTTATTCCAAATCAATATACAGAAGACTGTCTACAAAACTTGTAGGTTTCATTACCATCGATCGATAATTGTTGATAAATGGGTCGATGAGCCAACTGTTATGATCCTTACATACTTCTTGATCTTTGTCCACGTTCATACATCACACGCACGCCCGTTTTCTGTACTACGCACCAAATCTTTTTGAATGACATCACCGGTAAGATCAGTGTTCAATCTAGGCCGTTGTTCGTACTAGCTTTTTTCGCTCTCATTCATTCTTCCAATACGTTGACTGATGCCGATGTGACAGTTACTTTGTGTTGTCGATACATACCAGTAGCAGCCGCTGCCTCAGTTCCTGTTTCATCAACTGCTATGAAAGCTTTCTGTACAGCATCAGTAACATACACTGGTTCTGGTGTTTCTAACAATCCAACAAATCCGTCGCTGCTTGGATCAAACATTTCGTTGGCCCCGTTCTAAAATGGTACAAAGTTATTATTGTTTTATTTTTGTAAAACGCTGTAATGTCCCTAGAAACATTAAGTATTGAAAGTCAACTTTCCATTTAGGTTGTAAATATCTTTAAAAAAATGCATAATAAATACCTCCATAAGCAGTTTTTTTAGATCTATTTGGGTGTTTATTAACATTTTCGGCAAGTAAACATCACATTTTTCACGTTTGAGGCTTTGCATTATTTTGTTCCATTCATCGGGTTTTCCAATAGTCTGAAGTGTGACCAGTAAGTCTGTTTTATTTCTTGGAAGAACAATTAAGAAGCTGAAATTGTCTCCTTTGTAAAACATTTCTAGGACCTGAAATAAGAAACAAGGGAATCAGGTTAGATATATGTATGTACATGGGGAATACACAAAAATAAATTTCATGGCATTTGTTCATTTAATTAAACTGGGTAGGATGTTAGAAAACATACAAACCTGGTAATGTTCAGTCTCAGCGTAGTTAAAAGTATTTTGTTGGTACATGATTTTTAAAGGCACAGTTTCTCCGTTACTTTTGTGGAAGTCTTTGGTTTGTGTATCGTTAGGATTGAATTGATTTATCCAATCACCCTGAAAAAAACAATAATGTTATAATTCTGGAAAACTATCTTATTTAAGCAGAAAATTATGGCAAACTCTTACCATGAAATAAATTGCGTTTACTAAACATAGTCTTGTATCACTATTAAACATATCCGCTTTTACAAGATCTTGGATTTTGCCCCGAGTTTGGTCGGAAACCTGGTGAAAAAAAAAAAAATATACAGTGGATTTCAATAATGTCGCTTCTAAATTATTTTTCATATAACAGGCCATCCGCAGGTAAAGTAGCTGTAATATTTTAACTCACCCATTTGTTTATTAAGGCAGCAGCCGCAACATTTTTACTAAAGTCGACGTTTTCTCCTCCGGCTTGGAAATATTGTTGCGAGTCACGTTTGAAATTTTGGCTGAGTGGATAGTTCTCGTTTGCGTAATATTTAGTAGCCACATCAAATTCAACGTGTGTTTGATTGTTGAATTCGGCTGTTAATCCGGGGAAAACAGCCTTAATCTAAAAGAACATTTCAAAGAAGTTGATAAGGTTTCGATGTATTTAATTAATTTATCCAAAGCTTGAAGGCTAAAAATATGTAACATACCTCTTCTTTATTCTTAAGACCGAGCAGTTTGAGCAGTTGTTCTAAAACCAATCCGGTGGCATATAGTGCAAGTTGTGCCAAGGGAATCAGAAGAGATGTAGCTGATGCTACGCAGTTTTCATCAGGTTTGCTGGAAACCAGGAACTAAGAAAACAAGTAACGTAAAGTTCAAATTAATATTTAGATAATCATTATTACACTGTACTACATGATTGCTGGCATAAATCTAGATTTTTATTACTGCCTTATCTCCTGATTAGATAAATACCACACAAACAGACTAAAGAAAGATTTTTATTTTATAAATGGCATCTCGCAGGTCAGCCTAAGTGGTTGTCGGCTATTTACCCAGGATTGCCTGTGGGTGCTTCAATAAAATAAGGCTTCCAGCCAGGGCTTAAAAAAGAAGCGACTCACGCTAAGGGCACTACTTGTGGGGTACGAACGTCGGCTTAGGGCGTCGCTGGGAGTGGGCAGCAAGCACTGGCTGGATTAGACTAAATAGATTAGCTCATGTAGCTTCAATACTTACGTGTAAAAATTTTGCAGATAAGGCAATGCTTCCTTGATCGAGGCGAGCTCTTGCCTCTGTGACATTCACCGTCGTGTTTCCAGAAGCTAGTAAACCAATAAAAATACATTAAAGAAAAATAGTAGTCAACGAAGACGAATTTACTTTAAAGGAGACTGTCCGATTTTGTATCCGTAGTGGCCTATTGACCAATAGTGACACGGTTTTAATATTTGTGTAGGGATACTTACTTCACTTTTACCCTTTTGCAAAGGGATGTCAAAATCTGACCCGACAATTCTAAGATAAACATACTATTAGTATTTACAGGATTATCAGCCGCAAGTTGCTCAAAAAGTTTAAGAAGTCTCCTATACAACGTGTAACGGAAAGGGTATATACATACCAAGGGCACGGCTTCTTCGGATGATATAAAACGATATTGGAAGGTATTTTTAATCCTATCTCTATATGGTCGGAAGTTATCAGAATTTTTAACACCAGAAACCGGACTTTTCAAATTGATATAAACACATCACTCGAAAGAGATTTATCGTGATATTGGCAAGTAACGTGAAAAGTTATTGACATACGTAGTGTGGTGACACGTTTGTTATTATTTGAATATAAGAAATATATGAAACCAAAAATTTGGTATCAATTCTTAGAGTATTTTATTTTGAGCTGAAACTATGTATAGTGATTCTATGCCAGCTGTTATCTTTAGTGTTTAAGTATAGCAATAGGGTTTCTGTTACACCCTATATAAGAACGTGTAACTGTATCTGCCTTTACCACCTTTTTGAATATGCACCCTATATATTATTAAAGTGTATTTTTTGGCCGGGTCAGATTTCAATGTCACTTTTCATAAGAATAAAGATGTAGTATCCTTAAACAAATATCAATACTTAAACTATTTCTATTGGTCTAATATGTTTAATGTAGATATTTAATTAATTTTACGGATTATGAAAGAAAGAAAAAAAGAAAGAAGGAAAGAAAAATGCGTTTATTTACACTTTTATTTCTAACAAATAAATTGTATACGCTTCTTTCTGCCTTTGCCAAGGCATTTTCAATTTTATTTTTCTTTTTGTTGTTTCCCTCCAAACTTAGACTTTTCTGACGTGATACGCTTCAAATTATAAGCAGGTGTCATCAATTCACTGCTGAATTTAAGGAAATTGGTGATTATGTGGTTCTTATCTTACTTATGATTACCTGAACCACAAAGGATACCTTGATGAAGTAATTTCAAGTTATTAAGTTCTGCTGTTAATTATTTACGGTGTTACTTACGCTAGCAATATACTATATGTATATTTAGTTATTTTTTGTTTAGTATATTTCTCAGCCTCTGGCAACTTTTTTTACGATATCGAAAGCAAATCTTCGATGCGAATTTTAGAGTGACTACTTCTGCAGCGATTCAGATGCGATGCAAAGACAATTACTAATCTTACCTGTATTTATTTAGCTTAGCGTAGCTTACTTTAACGATCGTTTTGTGACGTAAAAGCGTATTTTACAATCGTGTATTTGTACGTTTGTGAAACGTCGTCGATTTTTATTTCAGTGTGTACAGTGTATGTACCGGAGGTTGTATAACTGTAGACGGTGGACCGCTCATTTCACTAAGAGCGATTAATAATGATTAAATTATGTGACATGTTTTAAGATGTTAATTTTAATGGAATACGTTAAAGGTCAATTATGATGCATTAAGTTCACAATGTGTCTAACGAATTTAATAGGATAATGATTGATACTGTATTGTTTAAAATCGTTTCGGAAAAATAAAAATACTTACTGTGGGTTATCCTTGCGACTTAGACTTAGACCTTTTTAAGATATACAATTTTTTTGTACATTATTTTGATCTATATCGTTAGGTTTAGCAGGCGTTAGCAATGTAAGCGCATAAAAATATGTTTTATACGACATCATTACAAATCATTGAAATTCTCGGCTTTTACATATAAACCGCCCGGAAAAAAAAATGAACTGTTGCGTGGCTTAGAACAAGTAAGCGCAAAGAGACAGACGGAAACAGCGACTTTACTTTATACTATTTAGAGATGGTTGTGACAAATTTTTCTGCTTGTATAATTAAAAATGGTCGATAACTAGAATGAAAAAGGCAATGGTTGAACCGATTTAATAATGTAAGTACAATAAATATATTTACATGCACTGTAACACGCTGCATTCAGGAGAATTAGTGAAGCCACCAAGTGCGATAACTTAAACATTTTATTAATTCCTAAAATATGCACAGTATGCCCCCTTTTCTTAACACTTAATTTTAGGATAGCTGTAATGAAACCTTTGTTATGCTAAACCAAAATCACGAATGATTAGTTTGCCTTCCGACGCGTTTAAAATAATGTCATGCACAATTACCTAATACATAGCGAACCTGAACTTCAAGATTAGAATTCTTGTTATTCAAATATGAACATGATTATGATAAAGTGGCCAAAAACAAGTTTTTCTTGCACATGAAGGGTTTCGCGGATTAAAACATTTTTCTCTTGTCGGAATACGTGTGTGAATATTATTTCTATTCTTTGTTTTAAATTTTTTCGGACGTTGAATTTGTTCAGGTATTTTAAATTTGTCTTGCTTTCTGTATCATGTTTACATGTACCGATGCCGACAAAGAGGAAGTAGCAAAAATACCCTACTTCCGACTGCAAAGATCAGTATCTCAAAAAATCGCTAAAAATAAGTATAAAAAAATGATATACTTTCGGTGATCATCCTTACTGGCTAGCACATTAAAAAATTGCTCTAAATAATAATTCAGTGGCAGAATACCTGTAATATTCGAACTTCTGATTTTAGTTTTAGAATCGGATTAAAAGCAATTAAACACTGCATTAACTCATTTGCGATTGTTTGATAATAGTTATTACACTAGGTTACTATTATTTTACCGTGGCAAAGCTTACTCTTACCTGGGGGCCTAACGAAGATACGGGCCCGTCCGAAAGTAGTTCGAAACTCGTTACTGAATCCTACAGCCAATTAACTAACTTAGATTAATAATTAACTCATTTGACCGGGCCGTGCAGTGTCCGTGGCCCGGACGGAGCACGGATTTGAAACGTTACATACATTTTGTATGAAGCAGTTTATATTATACAGTGCATGATCCGTGTTCCGTTTGGGCCCGGACGACGGTCGTCTACACCACGGTTGTTGCACGGACACGCCCCCTCCACGTCTTTTAACCTGGTGTAATATAAACGTGCAGCACGGATGGGCTGCGCTACGGCCCTGGCCCGGACACAGCCCGGCGCGGACACGGCACGGTGTAATGAGAATCATCCCTTATGGTCATTTGAGTATTGCATGATTGAAAGTGAAATATTTTTAAGATGAGTAATACTTACTGCGCCTGAAAGAATATTTGGAGCAATTTATAAGTATGATAGCCAGTAAGCATGACAATCGGAGGTATGCAGTTTATTAATACTCATTTTTATCTATTTTTTGAGATATTTTTCTTAGCTGTCAGACTTGGGGTAATTTTCTATGGAAGTTCCAACTTCTCCTTTACGACAATTTCAAGATTGTGTACAAATTGCCAGGAGTTACGCAATTTTAGTTGCTTGTTTAATTGTGTTAGTGCAAGATTATATATGTATAGAGGGAGACAAGTGCATAAATCGAGAAGTATTCAATCAATTTGGGTACGTAGTTTTTAGGTACCTAAACTGGTAAAAGTAAATCCGTTTTTATTATTTAATAAATAATAGACTTACCTACAATATTAGTAGGAACGGTTCATTGTTGAACCCCACAACGGGCTCGACCTTACTTTTATAATTTGCCTTGTTATATTTACGGATGGATTAAAATGTAATTATGTACAATTTTAATTTAGGTATTTTTCACACCTTTTATTCTTTATCAGCGTAAAGCCCATAGCAACGCATAACCCTAGTGGGTGTTGGGTATGCCACGATTGCGGTGGAAAGTCCCCTCTTTGAGAAGTGGCTTGAGAGGCGGCACGGCATCCTCACCTTCTGCCTGACGCAGGTCCTCACCGGACACGGTTGTTTCGGGAGGTTCCTGTTTCGGATAAGGCGGAAGGAAACACCCGGGCGTTTTCACTGCGAAGATCGTCCTGAGGACACGGTGGAGGTCTGCCCGGCTTGGGCGGAGTACCGCCGTGTCCTTGTGGAGGCGATCGGCAGCGGCGATCTCTCGGCCCAGGTCCAGGATAGGTACGGAGCGAGAGTGCATGGGTAGCCGTCATCTCCTTCTGCGAAGCAGTGATGCTCGCGAAGAGGGAGGCGGCGCACGTGAGGGAGAGGCAGTACATGTGCCCTCACGGCCCTAGCCACTGCAGGAGACGCCCTGGGTGTCGGCAATCCCAGGCTAATTCCCGGCCACCGTAGGCGCGAGCTTGCGGACGGCGAGTAATGGATAGCTCGCTGTCCGGTAAGGACCAAGCTCGGGTCGACGGCGCGTTGTGTTCCACGCGCACCGCAAAGAGATGTCAGCACCAACCGATGGGGCCCGCAAGGGCCGATGCCTGCCAGGGGTGCGGGTTATTCGAAAAAGATACCGCGGCCCCTGGCGCACAGGCAACTAAGGGAACACGGACATTACGAAGAAAAAATAATAAAATTAAAAAAAAATGGTTTTATTATTTTTTATAAAACTTCACAAGCATTTTTAAACTGTACGAGTCATTCTATCCTTGATATTTAATCCATATTGTGCGAACAACTTTAAAAGAAAACGGGTCTAGCATAAAAATAATAAAATCACTCACGACATTCACAGATAGGTATGCAAACTCCATCCTCGTTTCTCACAAGACCGTATTTACAGATACAGGCAGGTGAATCATCACAATCATTATCTTCTACGGGTGGACAGTCTATTTCCATGCCAACTTCACAACAGGTGAGCGGCTCGCAGACCCGGCAGGGACTCTCCTCGTATCTCTCGTCTGGACCACATCGGGATGCTAGAGAAAAAAATATTTTTAAGTAATAGTTTGAGATGAACCCGTCTCTTCTCCAGACGAGTTCTTGTACAATCCTTTGGGTCAACTAGTCGAAGACCTACCTAACGGTCCCGACGTTGGTCCGTCAGGGTCACCGTTATTTCCGGATTCCTTGAAAAGGTTGTAGCAATATTGTCATCTAAGATCTACCCCAGTTAGTGGCAGTTTAGTCAGCAACTCAAGGAGGATGCACGTTTATTGCAAGTTACAGTGTAACTGTCAAGTTATATGTTGATTGAAAAATGTTTCGCGCCCGTAACAAATTACAGAATTTATTTATTTAAACTTCCCGCACCCAAAAAAGGTACAAAGGCGGACTTAATGCCTTAGGCATTCTCTACCAGTCAACTAATTATAATCATTTAGATCTTCAATGCAACCTAATGTGGAATGACTTTTTCATGAAATAATCATTCAATGGCAGTTAATGAGAGAAGGTTGTTTTGAAGATTTTTATATAAAATTACAATTATGTAGATACATACGTGTTACCTGCAAATAGAATTTAGTGGGCTAGCTCGGCGCTTCGCTCTTTACGTAATTTTTTGTCCGATTACAAAGTATGTATCCAATAAAAAGTTACAGGCATTCCACCGTCCCGGTGAATCAATCCAACATATCGTTTCTGGTTGTTCTCGTCTTGCTAAAGGCGAGTATTTGCACAGACACAATCTAGTAGCTAGAATTATCTATCAACAACTTGCTTTGCAGTACCTTGTGGAGTCCGAAGGACCATAATACAGGTATGTGCCCGACCCAGTTCTCGAAAATGGACACGCCACACTGTACTGGGATCACTCTATCATCATTGACAGGACTATTGCACCCAATAAGCCTGATATTGTGGTGATAGATTGATGAGAGTGTCGTGCAATGATTGTTGATATCGCTGTCCCTCACGACGAGAATCTCGTGAAAGCTGAACAAGATAAGAAAATCAAGTATCTTGACTTAGCTCACGAGGTTGTCGACATATGGAAAGTGGACTCTGCAATCATTGTACCGGTAAATGGTTACAGTAAATGGCCTAATAGCCAAGAGCCTCGACCAACACGTCAAGAGGCTCTCATTGCGCGACTGGATCAAGGGCTTGATTCAGAAAGCAGTACTCCTGAATATGGCACGCATACTCAGGAGGTTCCTTTCTCTAGAGCCCTGACCACCGGCATCTTGGATCCTGCTCCTGATGCCGATGGGCCACTATTTTTGATATTTTTAAATGTTTTTGATATTTTGAAATTTTTGTTAAAAATATTTAAAATATGCTTAATATGTATGAAAATAAATAAACGGAAATCAAATAAAATCTTACGAGGACAATCTTTGATGGGTATACAGATGTTACTGGCATTCCTGGCGTATCCTTCTTCACAGTAGCACATTTCATTGCACTTAATGTTGACGATGGGACAGTTGGTTTGGTTTTGTTCGTTCAGTGTTTCGCAGACGTTGTCACATGCACCGCCACATGAGTAGTATTCATTGGGTCCGGTACATCTTACTAGAAAAATCAATAAAGACAAATAAATGACTCCACCTACGGCTTCTCTAAACGCAGCATGCAGGTTTTATCAGCTTCTGTTAAAATAATTTTGTGGTTTGGTAAAATTGGTGGCTGCATTAAGTATGCGAGATCTGGTACCCCTCTCCCTCTGGTTCTTCTCTTATGTGATCATGATTGGTTCTTCACATGACGTGACGTGCAAATGTTTCTGTATTTGCACGTCAGTCGGGTTAGCAAGGCAGGGGGTTGAACCAGATCCTGAACCTAAAGTTATAACTCATGAGTTAAAGAAACTTATCATCCTTATCAAAATTGCCTACCATAGTTTTGCATCGTCTATCATGCTAAGCTTCATAGAAGAAGCCTAGCTGCTTTCAAGGAATAATCTTATATTTTGTTCTTAGTTGTTCCGTGCGTCGTATATGAAACATGCGGCCAGCCTCAAAATCAAAAATCAAAATCAAAATATTTTATTTCACATAAATCTGCAAGGGCACTTATGAAACGTCAGAAACTAGGTGCACGGTTCCAATTTTTCGCTTCCTATAGAGAAGAGCAGGCAAGAAACTCCACGGTTACTCTTTTAAAAATAATTGGCTTTTATAATGTTTTCAAATTACAGTGATATTCGGTATGGGAGGACAGTGCAGGCCTGTCAATAATTACCAGGTACATAAAGGAATGAAAATAAAGAATAGAAACTGTAGGCCTACAACGTTCTCTCATTCACAATATGAAAAAGAATCTACATAAGTAAAATCAACCTATTTAAACCAAGTGATATGATTTCCATGAGAATCACTAATAAATACTCGATATTACAAGTGTTGTATAATGTCAAATAATGACGAGTTCAATGGTTTTATCTAGTTGTAACTTTTTATCTAAGTCAAACGATACAAGCTGACCAGTATGGTCTGACCTGTCGCCACTAATTAAGGAAGAGTCCTTTATTTTACAATTAGTAAATACATTGTCTATGCATGAAGCTGTGGTTGTTGTTATTCTAGTCGATTCATTAAAGATACATTTTTTACACATTAAATTGAATGATTTAAACAATGAGATAAGCTTACATTTTTCTGGTGAGTTAACTAATAGATCAATATTTAGGTCACCACACACAAAAACTAATTTATTTTCTTTAAAAAGTTTACCTAATATTTCTTCCATAATGATAAAAAATGATGCCTAAAGCCAATACTGTGTTTAAAAAAAAATGTATTTATAACTTACAACACTCCTCCTTCGTTAAACATTGTCCAATCGCGTTCTCATAGTACCCTTCTTCACAAACACAGCCCGGTTCACAAGGAGGTTCCGGCTCGCCAGTCTCCGGATAACAGATGTATACTTTGTCAAGACTTTCGCAGGTCTGTGGTGGGCACGTTCTAGGACATGGGTTGAAGACCTTGTGCTCTCCATAGCATTTTTCTGTAATTGAGAAATATTGTGAGGCTTTTTTGTGTAGCTGGATAAAATACTATGCTATTGCTGTGGCTATTAATTTACCTAATACAACAGCTAACACAGAAAACAGTTATTTTAAATGAAGTGAGCTTGGAGTGAACTGTTAATAGCGTCAATTCCTAGCGGTCTCTAGTATGTTTGGAGTTTCCCTACGCGATCGAATCTGAAATGAAGATATCCGTTGGAGAACCAAGATAACCGACAGAGCCCAATCAATTGCTAAACTTTAGTGGCAGTAGGCAGGGCACATTGCTCGCAAAACAGATGACTGAAGAGGACGAAAGGGTAGGCCGTAGCGATCGCGTACTGGAAGACATAGCGTTGGTGAACGCCGCAGGTATCCGCTGGATGCGAGAAGCACAATACCGGTCGATGTGGCGGTGCCTATGTTCAGCAGTGGACGTCTTTAGGCTGACATGATGCGGTCTTTTCTCATATTCAAATACTGAATTATTCTTACCTGGACATTCCTCAATTGGTATACAGATGTTGCTTCCGTTCCTGGCGTATCCTGTTTCACAGTAGCACATTTCGTTGCACTGTATGTTGACGATGGGACAGTTCGTTTGGTTTTGTTCGCTCAGAGTGTCGCAGACATTGTCACATGCACCGCCGCATGAGAAGTATTCATAGGGTCCCATACATTTTACTGAAAAGGTATTGTTATTAGGAATATCTTATACCCCTATAGTGTGTACTGTATCATTTTTTTGTCGTTTATAAAAAAAAAACAGGTGTTTCTTAGAAAAGTGCGAAACCTACAAGGTGAAAATGAATGGAACAGCAAAGTTTTTTTTAAACCGACGAAAGATTTCAATAAAGGTGGTTCAGAATCATGTATTGAATGCTGGTGACAAGCTACACGCTACGTGTCGAAGTCCCTGCCACCCTGCATATGAACACGTTTAATTTCAGATTTTGGTACAGTAAGTATTTAATGATGAGAGCAGAATGAGAGCAGTAGTGGCCCAGTAGTACCGGCCTCGACTTACGAGTTGTAGGTCGTGAGTTCGAATCCAGGCAGGCACTTAATGTATTTATTTTTATCTCCACTGCTCTCATAACGGTAAAGGAAAACATCGTGAGGAAACCGGCATTACTAGAACCAAACATTTTAAGACATGTGACGTTTACCAACATGCATTGGGCCCGCGTGGTGGATTATGCCCCACTCCCTCTCGCAGAGAGGAGGCCTGTGACCCAGCAGTGGGAACGTTGTAGCCTGATTATGATGAAGTATTTAATCATGGTGTCTTTTATGTTGTGCAAATTAAATATGATTTGCAATTGACGGTAGGACATGGAGGACTATTATATTTAAAAAAAACGTCTATGTTATAATTACCCATGTTTGCAAAGATTGATGATTGAATATATTATTAAAATGTATTGTGATTTCAGTAAGGTAATCGTATAGAAATTAGGAATAGGTACCTACAGTAATAGACCAAACACATTCAGCTGGATGGATTAAAAGAACAGGCTGAAGGTAATTTTAGGCCCTTACGATAAATTGGTCCTAAAAGACCAATTTAACGTTGAAAATTCAAAGAAGTCTTTAAAAAAAAAGCTTAAGATTGGCACACCAGCCGCATGCAGTGACTGCTGTGCAATTGTCGCCACACGGTGGGTGCCGAGGATGAACGGCGCGAGGCCGGCCTAAGAAAAGGTGGCGTGACGTTCTAGACGCGTATTGCAAGGGCTGGATCGAGGAGGCCCTCGAAATGGATGCCTGGAAGGATTTGGGGGAGGCCTTTGCTCAGCAAAGAGACAGTGTAGGCTAATTGAAAAAAAAACGAAAGATTTTTCACGTACAGTCACCAAAAGAGATAAATAACCTAATAAAATAAAATTTGATAAACGATCTGTTTATTCTCTATTAATTAAATTAAATTTTAGTCGAAAACATCCATCGGGGGTCTTTCTAAACTTCAACTGTATCCGGCAACCCTGGTTAGGTACTTATCTCCCTTGGTGACTGCAGATAAATGCATATTAAATTACATGTTTTACAGCCAAAGTTGACTTGACCGAAAGGCGCCATCAGTTTGTGGACAATGGACCTATAAGCAAAGGTTTTAACACTCACAGCAATCTTCCTGAGAAATACATTCCCCGATCTTGTTGGTAAAGAATCCTTCTTCACAGACACAGCCAGGTTGGCAGGCAGGTTCCTGTCCCCACTCGATGGGACAGATGTAAGCCCTGTCAAGACTCTCACATGTTTGTGGTGGACACGTTGAGGGGCAGGGGTCGAAGACTTCATGCGGTCTATTACATTGTGCTGAAAATAACATTTAGCTTACGACCTATGAAAATTTCAGGTGATAAAATGGCAATAGTGTCAATCCCTACCATCTATTGGAATGACAGCTCACTTCAAACTCACTTCACGTAAGTTTTCACGGTAAGATTTTTACAGAATCAATCCGCTGGTATGGTTTTATCATGTGTTAAAGCCATCACTATGCGAGAGAAAGACGGCTGTACAGGTTACTTTGATGACTATTAACACTTCCTAAAACTGGTCTAGAGTCCAACGACGTTATTTTATATTATACTAGCTTTTGCCAGCGGCTTCACCCACGTGGAGGTCGGTGTATGATACATTGAAACCTTCCTCCTGAATCACTCTATCTAGTAAAAAAACCCGCATCAAAATCCGTTGCGTAGTTTTAAAGATTTAAGCATAAATAGGGATATAGGGACAGAGAAAGCGATTTAAGCGACTATAAGAAAATTGGGGTACTCACGGTTGCATTCGCTTTCTGGTACACAGACACCATCTTCGTTTCGCAGATATCCTTTAACACAAACGCAGTCTCCAATACATTCGAGAGGATCTCTACAAATGATGGGGCCTGTTAACTCCGAACATTTTCTTCTATTGCATCCTCCGTTGGAACATCTATCAAATACTTCGTTTTTGGGACAAACGGGTGCTGAAAACAATCATAGGTATTCGGATCAAGAGAAACCAGTTTTTTGTACATGTTAATCACTTGAAATGTTTAAAAAAATGCGTTGTAAATCGATATTGTATTATGGGTTCGTTGTGCTCCTCTGATTCTTAGTTACCATTAGTTACCTTTAGTTAAATCTTTTGTCAAGACTTATGACTTCACAATGAGTGAAGGCAATCAATTACTTGTGATTTTACTACAGATTTTATGATCAGGATTAAAAAAGGAGCAGTTTTAGTCATGATTTACAAACTTACTAGGACATTCGTCGATCGGCACGCAAGTTCCGTTTTTAGCTCTTAGGAATCCTTCTTTACAAAGACAGCCGTCTATACATTCTTTAGGGTGTATACAAATATCAGGACGTCCTAAATCAGAGCACTTTTTCTTCTGATATCCACCATTGATGCAAGTGTTGTAAACTTCGTCATCACCACAGACTGGCGCTAAAAAACCACCGTCGAAATATGAATATCTTTTAAATAAATGATTACTACTTCTGGATAAGTACCTGGATAATTTATCTGGTTAATAATTTAATTTTGGTTGGTGAAGCCTACCCTAAGGGAGACAGACAAAAATGAATAATAGCCAAGCTTTGTTGATGATCTGTATGCCACGTCAGCAGCCGGGGGTATTGTACAAGGTTTATACCTTCGTTTTATCCCTCTGATTATATTACGAAAGAAATTTCAATATTAATTAACATAAAGAAAATAAAAAATATTGATTAAATATTATGCAGCATAAGATACTTACTGCAGTCTTCAGGCAGCACGCATTTCTCCAAATTGTCGTCAAAAACGTAGCCTGGTTTGCAATCGCAACCATTTAACAAGCAGAAGAGTGGACAAGCGGTTACTCCTTTATTGTAGTTGGAACAGCGATTACCGCAGTGATTACCGCATCCTGGTGTCGCATTTGGATCCCCATTGCAAGATACTAAAACACATGATTTAGGAACATAAATCAGGGATCGTACTATAAAGTGGAAAAAGCGTCACTGTGCCGGTGCCAAAAAGGGAGAGTACTATTTTTCTATATGTATTGATTAGCTCAGTCCCTTTCTCACATCGTTTTGTTTTTGCTGGGGAGTTTGTTTCGGTTGCGCCACTTCTTTCTTACAGCATAAACATTAAAATTGATTAAGTATGAACGTTACGGAATCTGTGTTGTTGTTAGAACTATTGCCGTAACAGAATTGCTGTTTTTTAACTTAATTTAAAGCCTGTTTCTATTTACAAAATGGATCCAACACAGCGCGTCTATAACTTTGTGATAATGTAATGTTTAATTCTTCGAAATTCTTACCTCCACATTGGTCAATAGGAATACAGATATCGTTATCATCTCGAGCATATCCTTCATCACAATAGCATTTAGAAATGCATCGCTTATTTTTGATGGGACAGTTTGTTTGGTTCTGAGTTGACAATGTAGCACACACGTTATCGCAGGCAGGGCCGCAAGAAAAGTGTTCGTTGGGTCCAGTACATTTCACTGTGAACAAAATACAATTTTATATACGATGAAAAATGACGTAAAATCACTTTTGTGTAAAGACACAAATGTGGATGCGCCCAAAACACGGGTTGCGTCAACGGCTGCGGTCTCTGAGAGGGACCCGATGAGTCTGGCCAAAGCCCCACTGGCAGGAGGGTCAATCTGGCAAACAGTGCCAAACAAGAAGACGTCCCACAAGGCGGTGTTGGCAACGGCTGTGACACCAAAAGGCGAGGCTGCCACCGACACTAAGCACAAGCGCAGCGCGAGAAATAAAAACGAAAGAAAAGAACGAGAAAACATAAAAACACCAATATGGTACCACCGGCCCGGGCGCAGAAGCGTAAGCGTCCCGAAGATTCCGTCACACCAACGGGGGCAAGAAGAGCAAGCCTGCCCGCTCCCGTATGGTTGACGGAACTTTTTTATTACGGAATTAAGTATTTAATTTTTTGTGGACAAATAATAAGTTTTGATGCACAAAAAATTAAATACTTAGGAAACTTTAATAAGAACTCTAAGTATAAGATTTATAAATTAAGGCACTATACAAATGTTCATTTCAAATAGCCTCTGTGAAATACAGAAGATGAAGAGAGATTTTGAAAGAAAAAAGAAAGTGAAAACTTGGGGCTCTTAAATCTCTCTACGTCCAGCACTCTGAATTGTGTAACGCACAATCAATCATAATCTGAATCATTTTGAAACAGATTGCTAATCCATTGCTTCATATATTATGTTCGAAAAATATGTCTGCTCAACAAAGTAAATAACGCAATGAATATTGTTAAACTTTCAAAATGAAACAGATTATGATTGATCGTAGTACGATCGACGATAGGTACGATCGTACGACGAAGTACGCAGTTAGGGTGCGGTTGGCTAAAACAGTGAGGGCTAGTCTAGTCTTAGTTAATCAAAAAATACTTACAACAATCTGCTTCTGATATACATTCATCAACAGAATTTCTGTAGTAGCCATCTTCACATCGACAGGCTGGCTGGCAGAATTCCTCGCCTTCAGGTGGACTTGGACAAGGATAGGCAATTCCAATGGCGGCGCAAGTTTGTGGAGGGCAAGTGCGCGGACAGGGGTCGTAAATTTCGTGTGGTTTTGTGCATTGTACTATTGTAGATAAATAAATAAACATTAGATAATGTTCTTTGTTAGTGAAAAAAAAAACATACTTACCTGCTTCATCAGTTTTTTTTTAAATAATCTACGGTTAACAAAACACTGTTATGACTTAGGTAACCCAAAAGGTTGGTAGATTTGTTTGTGCACAATTTGTTAGGCGGCGTCCGTTAATTACGTGAGGCGTTTAGGGGGAGGGGATTTTTTTTTTGGGTGGGAAATCATCAAATAACTTCTCCCGCTCTGGGCGGAGCAGGAGGGCGTGTCAGAGTTTTACTGACTAAAACCCACCCGTGTTCCCTCAGTTGCCTGTGTGCCAGGGGCCTCGGTATCTCTTTCGAACAACCCGCACCCCGGGGGGAGGGGGTCAAGTCGAATCTTACCCAATCCTCACGTGGGGAGAGGGGGTCTCGCCAAATATCACGTAATCATTTTTCTTTTTTCCACAAAGAAACAATGTAAAATTGCGAGAAAACCGGATAAAATTAAGTAAAACATGTTTTTCCGCCAATATGGCTAAATCCTAAAAAAAAATATGTTTCTCGCGGTTATGCGAACGCCACAAAGTAGCACAGTAGCTCCTCGATTGTTAAACTACCATCGGCCGAGCCAGCCAAACGCAATGCATGAATCCAACGCAAATAAGCACAGATTAACGTTTTTACACTAAAAATGGGCATTTTGAAATATCTCATGTGAGATTATGGGGTGGAGCGGAGTGTTGAGCCAAATCTCACAACATCTCACCAAAGCGGGGGTGGGGGTCCAAAAATAGCCAAAATTGCTTCACGTAATTATTGGACGCCCCCTTACCATGAGATACTGTTGACATTACAATATATAACTAAAGCCGCCTGTAACAGTCACAATAATAACCCCCGTAATAGTTGATACTATATTATAGTAGTATTTCTTATTGCTGTGACCCGTACAGTAAGTAACAAACGAGTAAGAACTTACGATATAGTAAATAAACTATGTGACAGCAAAAATAATAAATAGATAACTCTTTTTTGCAGTTTGGTTGGGTGTTGGCTTTCAGTTCGATATTTAATATTTTAGTTACTTAGCACAAACACAATATTATCAAAAAATAGATGGTTAAAACTTAGGTAGTTGGATACTTATATATTTTGTTGAATGTACATAATTGTTTGAAAATTAGGTAAAAACTTACATGGACATTGATTTTCAGGTACGCAAGTTCCGTTTTTGTTTCGTAGGAATCCTTCTTGACAAACACATCCTCCGATGCACTTTATAGGGTCTATACAGAGCATAAGTTCTCCTACTTGAGAGCAGTTCCTCTTCTGACATCCACCGTTGGCACAAATATCGTAGACTTCATTTAAACCGCAGATTGGTGCTATAAATCGAATTATTACAGAGTTTAAAAGTATTTTTTTTTAAACCGGGTGAAATAAATGCTGCTGGTTATAATGTACCCATATGTTGGGTATCGACACTATCGACATAGAAAATAAATGAAACAAAAAAAAAAACTTTCATGACAGGAGAGTAGAGTAAGTATGTAAAAGCCATGTTTTGAAAGAGCCGATGCGATTATCTCACACTTAAAAGAATCGTATCATAATTCAATTGTACTCTTTATATAGCAACTCTGAACAGCTGCCACCCACAGATATTTGACAGTTCTAGGAAATAAAATGGCGTCTTATGACTGCATTGAAAATTTTGAAGCCAGAATTTAAGATTTTTTGGGTGTTTTTAATTTTTATTGACAAAAAGAGTAAAGCATAAGTTGACAAAATGAATATGTCGCATTTTTTTTTTTTTTTTTTGATTTTGGCTTCACACGGTTTGTGCATTTAGCCAGTGTCAAGTAATTTTTCTTTTAGATCAAGTAAATGGCCCGATATCGGGCACGAAGTTACAAAATAGTCATAGTCGTCTTTAGTCAGTCAAGTCAGAGTTATTGTAAAGCGGTAGTAACTTTACAACAACCTAATAGGAGTTTTTGGGGGGAACACGAAAAGTCCACGTTAGTCACTTATTTTCACCTTCACTACACTTGTGCACTCACACGTCACTAAATTGAATAATTCACTATCAAAATTATACAATTTAATTCGCTATTTCACTAAATTCCATGAAAATGAAAATTCGTGCGACATGTTCCAACGCGATCCCGCCAAAAAACTCCAATATGTCGTATTGTTAGGTTAGGTTAGGTTACCATTAATTTGGCATTCTTTTACTCAAATATTATTATTGTGATGTTAAGGTAAATTTGCTGTAGTTAAAGTTGAAAGAGCCAATTGACGAGTTTCTGAAAGAGCTGGCTCTTTCGTGGTACGAAAGTTGGCTCTTTCAATATGCTAGTAGTTTTTAGTTTAAGATTGCTGTCTTTTTTTACTCCTATTTCGTACTGTTACGAGTAACCTTTTAGACTAGAAAAACATGTCTTCGCGAGCCTCAGCACTGAATCCGCTATCCGAACTACGAACTCCTAAAATCAGGACCCAGAAAGAGTTCTAAGCTTAGCAGTTGTAAAATGACATCAGTTATAATCACGGATACTCCTGAAGAAAAAAAAACAAAATAGAAGGAAAGGCAAGTAAAAACACATCTAAAAATATCTTGTGTTGAAAATGACTAATTAGTTTACAGCAAAATAAAAAAACATTGTATTGTGTGTAATGGACACTATTCTCAGAGCGAAGAAGAATGGTGTCAGTGCAAAATATGTAGAGGATGTACACCCGAGTCTCGTGGTAATATGTTTTTAATTGATCAGAGTTTCAATATTATTTGAGGCTCATTTTATATAAGTATTATTAACGATTACAATTATTGTAAGATGATTATTTGAGGCTGACAAAGGCTGTGATTTTCACTTACGTTAAGATACTAAATAATACAAGATTTTTGGGTCTTTTACGAGATATTAAAATTGTAGAAAAACTAGTTTGTTTCCACGAAGTGGAATCTGGCTCTTTCAAAGCACACGGTAGCTCTTTCATTGACAAGTTGTTTTGAAAGAGCCAATTTTCTTTCTATTTAAGTTGCTATATTTCAGTTCTCTTACATTGTTACATACTTTTATTATTTGAGTAACCATCACTATTAAACTGATTATTGAGGAAAAGTCTTTTTTTTTAATAATCAGCCTAAAATGTTTTTTTTATACTTTTTAAAACTGGCTCTTTAATGCACACTTTCCCTTAAATTATACAAAAAAAAATGATTTCCTTAGCTCTTGCGCTAGTTTACACTGTATTACAGCAGCTAGTGTCTTCCCCTAATTACAATGTAACACGTTATTTCTGGCATCCAAAGATTACAAAGCGAATCAAAAGTAATAGAAATAATAAAATTAAACGCAATCTAACATGTATAATTTAAAAAAGGGGTAAGGGAAGTTGTTTATGTGTATTTATAACTTCAAGACTAACGAGGCAGTCCAAATATATTTAGTACAAAAATTTAAGGTAAGTACTTACTACAATCTTTGGGATGGACACATTTATCCAAGTTGCTATCAAATACGAATCCATCTCTACAATCACAGCCATTAAGTCTACAGATCAACGGACAAACAACCTTCTTTTTCTTGTAGTTGGAGCAAAGTCTACCGCAGTTAGAACCGCAACCTGACACCGCGTTAGGGTCCCCACCACACGATGCTGTAAATGAAATAGTAAAAAAATAGTTTCAAATATTTTTTTGGATGGCTGAGACTTACTTACTTATGCTCGGTTCCTATAACAAAAACGGATCGTTTTGCTTACCAATGGTGGAGTTTTTATTTCCAAACTGGACAAATAAATAGTTTCGTAAGCTAATTTTATCTGTGATAGCTACTACGAAATATTGGGGGTCTACTTTGCGAAGGTATTTCGATCTTTGCTTCATTTTAGGTAAAGATACAAGCGTCATAACGTAAGTGAGAAAAAAATGTTTGTATGTTAGTTCATCATTTTTGGGACATACCACTGGGTGAAGAATGGTTTCAAATTAGATACATTAAATTGTGCCTATATTTTTAACAATGAATATCTAAGACCTTGATAAGTCTCTGAAAAGAAAATCTGCTGTTATGACATTCTAGTCTAGATCAAATAAACGATAAAAGCTTACCAAGTGACGTGACATCTTTAAAAAAGATTTAGGTATCGGCGTTTACAAATAAAATTAAAATAATATGTTAAAACAGCGTTATACTTACGGCATTTTTTGATAGGAATACATTCCCCGCCATCATCCCTTACATAGTTATCAATACAGACACAGCCTGGTCTTCCTGGGCAGCGGGTTTGATTGCCACTGGAGTCACCCTGGATTGCCGGGCAAGCTATTGGGTAGCCCAGTTCGGAGCAATATTGTGGTGTACACAACCAATCTGGACAGTCTTCCAGTCTCTCGTTTTTACCACATTTTGGTGCTGTGGAGAAAGATAGAGATGATAATCTAATAAATGGCATGCAAGGCAGTTTGTTACTAAACCAATTTTAGGGGAAGAATTGGTTTGGATGATATACACATTAGATACGGTTTATACCGGTACGTTCCAGCCGGATTTTATGATCAGCAAGCGAACGAACTCGAATGATAAAGCTATTATTTTTAATCTCAATGTTTGCATCTGAGTAATCTAAACAAAATCCGAATCACGTATCAATCGAAATCAGACGGGTTGGAGCCGTGATCGTTTTGGTGTGAGAAAGAGACGGAGTTGTACAGGATAACTGGCACCATCTCGTTTTCCCAAAGGAACAGTGATGGTTTTGCCACTTCATTCTTAATAAGGTTCTAGATAAACTGTTCTGGCAAGAACTGAATTGATATTTACTTACGTGGACATTTATCAATAGGTACACAGATATTCTTATCGTCTCTAGCGTATCCCTTTTCGCAGTAGCACATAGGATTGCATACGATGTTGATAATGGGGCAGTTGGTCTGGTTTTGTTCATGTAAGGTTGCACATACGTTGTCACATGCGACACCACATGAGAAGTACTCGTTAGGACCCGTGCATTTCACTAGAAGTAAAAAAGAAAACGTTAGGCAAATATGATAATTTTCATCGGTGACTGGCGGTGGTTGTGTTGTTGTAGACAGCTAACTTCAAGTCAATTTTAGCTTCACATATTTACTTAGTTTATTTAGTAATTTTGCATGCAAATAATTATAATTTTAAGTTTTGACATTCTTCGTTCCAGTACCTATGTGTGTAATTTTTTTGCTTTCATACCAAGCTCTTTTGTTATAGAGTACCAACTTATATTTAGGTGTTACTTACGACAATTCGCCTTTGAAATACATTCTCCAATTTTATTCCTGAAATAGCCTTCCTTGCATCGACAGGCGGGCTTACAATCTTTCTTATCAGTTTTTATAAGAGGGCAATGATACGTCTTGTTGATGCTCTCGCAAGTTTGTGGTGGACAACTGGGTGGGCAGGGTTCGTATATTTCGTGTGGTTCCCAACAGTTTCCTGTAAATAGTGACTAGTTTAGCAGTCGTTCAAAAATAAATTAACACTAATCTGCATCAAAATAAGCGTTAAGAGCCATGTTGAACAAAGCTGTCTTTTCTGTAAAATTGTCATGGTGAAAACTTAGGTGAAGTCAGCTTGAATTGAGCAGTCAATCACTAGCATCGATAAATGATAATGATAAATGTTTCTTATTTCTGTAAATTGGTTTGTACAAACACTTTTAAACGTTACTAATATTTTTCAAACCAGAAGAGGTCGGCCTATCTAGTCAGATAGGAACAGGGCAAATAGGGCGTCGTCACTCTGAGAAGGCCGAAATAAACTCAGAGGTCAGTCTCTTTTCCAAAGTCCAAACATCATTTTGGTCAGATCATATGAAGACCATATAGATTGGTGTCTAAAATGGTATTTTGAGGAAAGCACCACACAGATTGAATGGACCTGTCCAGTAAGTCCATGCATATGACAGTAATCGTGCAGATCAACTCAGAACTTATGGAGCTCAACGATTCGACGAACAATATCCGAAAGAACATTTATGTAGGCCGCATAAATTACTCAAACTGCCGATGATAATAAAAACTGAATGAGGAAAAAACACAAAGATCCAGATGATTAGAAAATACTAACGTCCGCATTCTTCCTTCGGTACGCACACACCATTAGGTTCTCTTAAATATCCTTCTTTGCAAAGACAACCCTTTATACAATATTTCGGATCTATTTTCACACAAGGGACTGGCTTTCCTAATTGCGAACAATTTTTAGGCTGACATCCACCGTTGATACATTCTGAAAATACTTCATCCTTTCCACATATTGGAGCTGAAAAGGTACAATTATACATTTTTAAATTTGATCGACGGTAATGTCATTTATAGCTCGTCGTTAAATGTCTCATATACACTTACTACACTGTTTGGGGCGTACGCATTTTTTGGTATTTGTATCAAATACAAAGTCTTTTTTACAGTCGCAAGCATTGACTTTGCAAATTTTAGGACATAGTACGGGTCCTTTGTTGTAATTGGAGCAAAGTCTACCGCAGTTGATACCACAGCCTGATTGTGCGTTTGGATCTCCACCGCATGATGCTGTAATGATATATTTACGTGACGTAAAATATATTTATAGTAAAAGAATATGGAAAATAATGGAAAGGTTCCGTCAAAGCTAGAACGAGGACGCGCGGGCTCGAGAAAGATGGACGGAGTGGACAGGCTTTTCCCCAGGAGTGGGACAGCGAGGTTATAAAAAAAAGGAAAATAAAAGATTATTTAAGCAATGTTAAGATAGAAATTTGTCAGGTATTTAAGTGGTTTTGTTGAAAATGTGTTAGGACTTTTATTAAAGAATATGTGCATCTGGGCTTTGATAAAAAAAGACTGTACTAATTTTTGAACCACAATTTTTTTATTCGTCGTTTATAAAAGGGTTGAATTTAAAAATAATTAGTAAGATACTTACGGCATTCCTTTTTAGGTATACAAATTCCATAATCATTCCTTACAAAACCGTAATCACATATGCAAGCCGGTTGTCCTGGACAGCTAAAATCACCTGTTAATGCTGGACACATCACTGGGAAGCCTAACTCTGAGCATTTCTGTGGCTCACATAAGGAATCTGGGCAAAATTCGAACCGTTCGTTATTTCCACAAGGCGGTACTGTAACAGAAAAGTCAGGCTATAGTTCAGATTCTTCCATATGAGTTATATTTTCATCCATTACATACATATACATTTTATTTGTAAATATTAGAATATAAAATATTTGAAAATTGTAGCCCACCAGTATTGGGAACAGGGTTCAAGCTATTGGCGGAGAGGGCTCTAGAGAGATTTAACCTCCTAATAATGGGAGCCGTGTCTAGAAGTATTGCTTTCTGAATCAAGCCCTTAATCCACCTGCCGAACGAGAGCCTCCTGAAGTGTTGGTCAATGCTCATTGACTATCAATACAAAGGGCATTAGTAGCATGTCGTATGGTTATTGGGCGAAATCAATCACACACGTCATGTACAATGCCATATGCGAACTACACAAGACTTGACGTCACACCATAACTACATCGCGCAAGCAGAGTTTACCGCGCGAACTGCATATATACAACATCCCGATATCAATCGTCGGGCAGTTGCCCACTAGACACAATACCCGTCTGGTCGGTGGATCCCCCCTTTTCAAAAGAGTATGAGTGAACTTTACACCCTGGTCCTCATACCTGTATAACACAATTCATGCAAAATAGCAGCAACCGACTTTTCAGTACGTCAGAAGAAGATGGTGGATTAAGCTTGACTACTATCCAAAGACATTGGCTTTGGATAGTAGAACAGCTTAATCCACCATTACCATCGCCTCAGTTGGCAATAGTCAGAGACAGTTGGAAAGAGGAACAGGAAGCCTTTGCCTTGCATTAATGAGGTGTTAATATTTCAAGACTATACACAATCTAAATCCAGCTTATGGCTAAGTAATAGGAGCCACACGGGGTGATCGATCAGATTAAGCTACTCTTATCGCGGTTAGTCCGTGGATGGGTGACCATCTTTACATACCAAGATCCGTCTATGACTCGGAAAGCACGTTAAGTCGTTGATCCTGGCAGTCATTCCAGTCGTTACGGGTTGTCGGAAGCCCGAAAGTCTGACAACCAGTCTTACCAAGAGGTATAGCATTACCCAGTAACTGGGTTGTGGCGATAGTTAGTTGGCAATATTAATGAGGTGTTAATATTTCAAGACTATACACAATCTAAATCCAGCTTATGGCTAAGTAATAGGAGCCACACGGGGCGATCGATAATATTAAGCTACTCCTATAGCGGTTAGTCCGTGGATGGGTGACCATCTTTACATACCAAGATCCGTCTATGACTCGGAAAGCACGTTAAGTCGTTGATCCCGGCTGTCATTCCAGTCGTTACGGGTAGTCGGAAGCCCGAAAGTCTGACAACCAGCATTACCCAGTAACTGGGTTGTGGAGGTCAGATAGGCAGTCGCTTCATACAAAATACTGCTATTCAGCTGCATCTTGATGACACAAAATTACCAAACAAAACTTACTTGGACATTGGTTAATAGGTACGCAGGTGCCATTCTTCGCTCGTAAGTATCCCTTTTGACAAATACAGCCTCCAATACATTCAATAACATCAATGCATAGATCAGGTTCTCCTAACTGTGAGCAATTCCACTTTCCACATCCACCGTTGGCACAAGAATTATAGACTTCGTTCTTTTTACAAATAGGTGCTGCGAAAAAATTAGAATGCTTAGCAAATTAAGTAAACAAGAAACATCAGGCTAAACTATGAATTGTTTTGAGAAAAAAGTTGAATAAGGGCAGGGAAAGATAATAGAAATGAACGGGTTGAGAGATTGTAATAGCTGGAAAAGACTTAATATAGCCGCCATCTTATAAATCTCTATGGAAAAAGAAGACATACAGCTGAGCCCAAATTAAGTCACAAAGGGGAAAAAGGATGATAATTACACTTAAAGAAACGTAAATTTAAAAAAAATACGTACTGCAGTCTTTAGGCCGGACACATTTCTTTATATTATCATCGTATACGAATCCCTTTCGGCAATCACAAGCATTATCATAACAAACTGCAGCGCAAGCAATGTCTGTCCTGTTGTAAGTAGAACATGTTCTACCGCAGTTTATACCACAACCGGATACCGCATTAGGATCCCCTCCGCAGGAAGCTGAAAGAAAATTTGACATTGAATGTTGAGGAACTAGAATTTAGATAGTGACTTGTTCATAGTAAAGTATATAAATAATCATATCGCTGTTCCTAATACGATGCTCAATTAGCTTTAACCAAGGATTTCTTTAAGCATTAGGAATTTCCTGTAATGGTAGCAGTGTTTGTGATAAATAAATAAAAAAAATAAATACATATTTTAGTTTTGAGTCGAGTGTCTTCCTTTAGGGCTGATAAAATACGGACCTTAGTGCTTGCGATGGGCACTCCAATAAGATTGTTTATCAATTACCTGATATTATTATAACATGTTTTGATTTTTACATTTTTTGAATATTATAATTGTGAAAGTTTGTACGTTTATAGATGCTTGGATGTTTATTACTCAATAACGCAAACACGGATGAATGGATTTGGATGAAATTTTGCACAAAGCAAGTTCATAACTTGAATTAACATATAGGGTACTATTTATCCCGGTAGTACGTTTCCGTGTGATACTTAATTTCCGACCTCCACGCGGGCGAGGCCGCTGGCAAAAGCTAGTTCAAAATAATTTCTTCACTTACGACAAAACTCCTTAGGTATACACCTTCCTCTGGAATTTCTTACGTAGTTATCAATACAGACGCAATCCGGTGGTTTAGGGCAGCCGTACTTGGGTAAGTCAGGACAAGTATAGGGAAAGCCTAACTGCGAGCATTTCTGTGGCGTGCATAACCCAGGTGGGCATTGTTCTAATCTTTCATTTACTCCACATCTTGGTTCTAAAGAAGAAGTTGAATTATTTTTCATTGCTAAAGTATACACACAGATAAAATGAGTAGGTAAACGGAAGATCAAAATGGCGTCGGTAGCAAAGAAGTTGTGTTAAAATTGTTTATCACAATATGTTTAAGTGACGCGCAGGAATGAGGGACCAGTCGTAAGGAGACTTTTGTTTATGAATGTAATTGGGTTTAAGAGTAGAGGACGACAAATTAGGTATAGATTGTGAGGAAAATGACGTTGCCAGATCTCTATCTTATCATGCCACGTAATCACACAATTGAAACATCGTGAATGCTGCGATGGCGATTGATAGAGATGTGAGAAAGGAGAAAGCAGATAAAGAAATTAAAATAAAGGCAGAAGGATGACACAATAACGTTTAGAAGATTATACATACTTGGACATTTATCGATGGGTATGCAGACATTGTATTTATTCCTAGCGTATCCTTTTTCACAGTAACACATCGGGTTGCATTTGATATTTTTGATGGGACAGTTGGTCTGGTTCTGTTTATATAATGTTGAACATACATTGTCACATGCACCGCCACAAGAGAAGTACTCGTGGGGACCTCGGCATTTCACTAAAAATACGAAGTAAAAATTAGATTAACAATACAAGTTGGATCAAAATCGTCATGTAGAATATCTGTTGGCAATTACGAAGAAACAGTATAACGAGGATTGCAAAATAACTTTACAGATAAATGCCACTATTCACGTCAGACTGAGGTTTTATTTTGTATCAGATTCATTTACATCAGCAACCTAATTACGTAACACACTATTAATCATATTTTGAAGGTTGTTGATGAAGATCAAGGATTGCTAATCAATTGCTCCATATTTACGAAAAACTTGTATACTTGACAACGTAAATAACGCAATGTTGTTGAACTGTTAAAATGAAGTAATTTCTACTGTAAGTGCGTAACGAAATTACCCCGCAGGGCTCAAAGTTTTACTTACAGCAATCTCTTTTACGTATACATTCTCCTATCTTGTTTCTGAAGTAACCCTTATCACATCGGCAGGCTCCCCTACAAACTGCAGCAGTTATGGGACACTTGTACTTTCTTCCGATGCTTTCGCAGGTTTGTGGTGGACATGATGGAGCACAAGGGTTGTAATGTTCGTGGGGTTTGTTGCAATCTGAGAGAAAATAGGGTTTTAGATGAAAGGCTTATATTATGTGGGACATTAATAGGTAAAACTATTTTATGCTCATGGATTATTTCTTAGGGTAGGTTGACATATTGCGGTAAGAAGGATAAGTAATATTGAAAAACCGAAGAGACTAAATGAAATGAAAATATAAGACCCAGGAGTTATAATAGAGAACAAAAAGGTACAAACTTTAGGAAAGTACTGTTTCCTGGCATTACTTACTGTCACATTTATCTACCGGAACACAAGTACCATTTCTTGCTCTTAAATATCCTTCTTCACAGATACAACCTTTGATACAAGATTTGGGATCCAATTTTACACAAGGCACAGGATTTCCTAATTGAGAACAATTTCTAGCTTGACATCCACCGTTGGTACATTCGGAATATACTTCATGCTCTTTACATACGGGTGCTAGAAACAACATCATTGATGAGTATTTGTCTACAATACTTACTGATTTTCATAATTATTCATTGAGTACTTACTGCAATGTTTAGGGCGAACACATTTTTTTATGTTTTCATCGAATACATAGTCTTTTTTGCAGTCGCAGGAGTTGGGCTTACAGATCTTAGGACAGGGTACTGGTCCTTTATTGTAATTGGAGCAAAGTCTTCCACAGTTTAAGCCGCAACCTGCTTCGGCATTCGGATCACCTCCACAAGATGCTGTAAATAATTCCACTCTTAGATTAACTCCACTTTTATATCATCCATCACCTTCATGCAATAAAAGCAGTTCAATATGGTCGTTGACTTCCTCAATCACACGTCATTTAACTTGATCCTCAGCTGCTAAGAACCAAGTTTACAACGATCGTCTTATCTTACGTTTGCCGATTTCGTGAACATATATTTATCGTAAACATAGTAAGTTACCGATTGTGAATGAAATACCTAAGAACTTTAGAATTTTGACTTACGGCATTCTTTTTTAGGGATACATTTTCCATTTTCATCTCTGACAAAGTTGTAGTCGCAGACGCATCCCGGGGGTCCGGGGCAGGGTGTATTTTTTGCATTGACACAAGCTTTTTCGAAGCCCAAATCTTTGCATGACTGCGGCGAACAAAGCCTTGCTGGACACTCTTCCCATCTTTCGTTCTCACTGCATTTACCTATGACACAAAATAATACTGTAGAGAAAAACTGGAAACGATGGATGTGTATTAGATGGTATGGCTTAACGAGAGTAAACATTGAGATGACTAATGATGAAGAATAATGGAAGACCAAGAACTGCAGTACCAATGAAAATGAGGTTTAGACACCGTCGATAGGAAGACGATGTTAGCAGAGTTATTTGCAATGCGCAAATAATCAGTTGTTGTTATCTACGGAACACTAACAGACTTCGTATTTTTTTTCATCGTATTATTACCTGGGCATTGATCTATGGGAATGCAAATTTTATTTTTATCTCTGGCGTATCCTTCTTCACAGTAGCACATTTCATTGCACTTGATGTTGATGATGGGACAGCTGGTCTGATTCTGTTCATTCAGTGTTTCACAAACGTTGTCACATGCACCGCCGCATGAGAAGAACTCATGAGGACCCATACATTTCACTATAATTAACAAATAATTTTGCAATAAAATACATACTAAGCGTGAGGTCGTGGGATCGGTTCCTCGGGCAAAGTGTTATTTAGTTTTTAAGGAGGAATTTTTCAGTAACATCCCTGACTCTAGATTTGTGCCCGGCTGATAACAGGGTCTGCCCCAATTACATGAGATTTAACCATAACTGGCGACATGTGGAATGTATATTCTAGTCTATAGGTATACCTCTGCCTAACCTTTCAGGGAGTACAGGCATGATGGTATGTTACATTAACCATATTTCACGACGAGAGGTAACAGGAGCCAAGAATATGATAGAAGTTCAACAATAATAAAAGCTAAAGAATCTCAAAAAAGTTTGAAAACAGACAAAAAACTTACGACAATTCTTTGCCGAAATACAATCTCCGAGCTTGTTTCTGAAGTAGTTTGGTTTGCATCGACAAGCACCGCGGCAGTCCTCGGAAGTTTTGTTAGCGGGCATCAATGGACAGAAGTATTTTTGTCCGATACTTTCGCAAGTTTGCGGTGGACAACTTGGTGGACATGGATCGTAGATCTCATTTGCTCCTTTACATTTTGCTGCAGGAATAAAAAGTTGGTAGAAATAAATATGTGTTTTAACATGTCAAAATTAGTACTCAATGCTTAGAATTACTGATAGACCACATTTGTCTGAATACTTAACAGTCTTGCATAGATTAACGTGTCTCACATTTCAAGATAGCTCTTTATAGGAAAAATTGAGTGCTTAATTGCGGAGATAATACTTACGTGGACATTGGTCTTTTGGTATGCATTTACCATAGGCATCTCTAAGGAAACCCTCAGCACAAAGGCATCCCGGCTTACATTCAGTAAGTTTAACACATGGGACTGATTCTCCAATCTGCGAGCAGTTCTGCGCTTGACATTCACCATTGACACAAGGGGAGAAAACTTCGTTCTTGCCACAAACTGGTGCTGTGAATGATAAACATAACTTTAAGATAAATATTTTATTACCAACTTGAAGAGTCTTTTCGATTTCTGAAGAGAACTGAGAGGAAACAGTATTTAAAACTTTACCTGATCCTTGTCATTTCTGTATAACATAATTACTAAGGAACAAAAGAGATGTAATAAAAATACGTACTGCAGTCTTTAGGCAGGACACATCTGTTTGTATTTTCATCCAATACAAATCCTTTTCTACAATCGCAAGCATTGTCAAGGCATACAGTTATACAGGAAACATTTCCTGCGTTCTTGTAGTTTGAACAAAGTCTTCCGCAGTTTATGCCACAACCTGCCACTGCATTTGGATCACCACCACATTCAGCTGGATAAACAAAATAATTTATTTTGATTTTAGTTACATAGAGACTTGTATTGTTCTAGTAATGATAAGTAACAGTAAAGCAAAGCAAAGCAAATTTTATTGCTAATGAATGCTCAAAGAAACCACAGGAAGTAAGCTATAATACTGACTAGACAGTCAGTAGACTGGTTGGCTCTGAAACAGGTAACGGTGGAGTTTCTTGCCCATTCTTCTCCATACGAAACTACATTTTGGAAGGGGCGACTAGAATCAATTCCATTTTAGTGTAAATGTTGACGTTCAAAAGTGCTTTTTAAGTGCCTATTTGAAATAAATGCTTTGACTTTGACTTTGAGGTTTAATGGAACTTAGAAATGTGTATAGGAAACCTACAAAGCGATATTCGATTCGATTATTGGAAAGGTCATCCCAACAGCCGTTTTTTTTTTCTTATACAATGGATACTAGATATACTAGATATACTACTAGATACTTACGGCAATCAGTGATCGGAATACAAACTTCTTTGTCATCTCTTACATAACGCTCTTTGCAGACGCAGTCAACGATACAATATTTTTGATCCATTTTGACGCAACCTGTAGGAATTCCTACATCTGTGCAACGCCAGGGACCACATCCACCATTGCTGCAGTTTGAAAGGACTTCGTTGTTGCCGCAAGGCGGAGCTAAGGAAAAGATATAGGTAGGTATTATGCTTAATTTCTACGGAAATCGTTTCATGCAGACTGTGAAAAGACCCTTCACAAATCCGTCATGTACGCATTCTGTACATCAAATAAAGTAACTTTGTGCAAAAATAATTACTTACTGGGAAAGTACTTAATTTTGGCTTAAAAATCGCTGTCTATTGTTCACGGTAGTGCATAATGTAAGGCACTCAAAACATTGTGCTTATGGTTGCATGCAACGGTACAGTAATCGTGGGAGTACGTAAAGTTATAATAGTTAAAATTTGTCACAAAACATTATTATAGATACGCTCGACATGGGAGGTGGTACGGGATGCATTTATAGCGTGTTTACAGCCGCCACGAATGGCATCGAAGATGACTTCATCTAGGACCGATTGTCGATCGTCATTGGCTCTACATGTCGGATACAAAAATACTCTCAAGAAAACTGTTTTGTTTTCTTACATTAGTACATAAATACACTATTAAGTCGCACTTACTGCATTGTTCTAGCCGTACACATTTCTTGACTTTAGGATCGTACAAAAATCCGTCCTTGCAAACGCAGCCATCTTTGTAACATTTGCACTCAGCTGGTTTGGGACCAGGGCAACGTTTGGTGCAGTTTTTGTCACATCCAGGTTTGGCATTGAAGTCTCCACCGCAAGAAACTGTATATAAACGATACTTTTTAAATAAAACTCTGTCAAATGCATCGGGCCAGATAGGACAAGGTTTGTAAACAGTGGGTGCCTGAAGAAGGACGTCCTTATCGAAACTGCCCTTGGACGGGCAAGAGTGGTGACTTGGATTCTTGCATTGGCCAGTAATAAGACCAGTGGTGGCACCGACTTACGAGTTGTAGGTTTTGGGTCCGAACCCAGGCTTTGCTTTGTGTAAACTATTTCAGCATCTCTGCACGCAAAACGGTAAAGGGAAAAACATCATGAGGAAACTGACATAACCTAGAAACAAAAATTCGAAGACATGTAACAATTACCAACACGTACTGGTCCCGCATGGTGGATTACGGCCTATTCCCTAGCACCGAGAGGAGGCCTGTGTTTCAGCAGTGAGAAAATCGTTGGCTGATTATAAATTGGCCTAAAAAGGTAACAGGCACAAAGATGTTGAGTCAATGCGAATTTTAGACTTCGATTTTTTTTTTGTCGCTGGATATGCCAGAAATGGCAACGGGGAGAAATGTAGTAGTTGAGAGGGTAGGCTTCTGCAAATTTGTAATAGGTTGATTAAAGGAATTTTATAGTAACATGGACATTATGCGAATACTGCTTACCGCATTGATTCGGACGTATACATTTTCCAGTGCTGTCATCCAATACGAAACCTTCTCTGCAATCACAGCCGTTTAATTCGCATATAGCTAGGCATACCACGGGTTTTGTGCTATTATAATTGGAACAGCGTCTGCCGCAGTTTTGTCCACAGCCTGATACCGCGTTTGGATCTCCTCTGCATGAAGCTGTAAGAAAGTTAAAACGAGTCAAAATCTATCAATAGTAATTTGGTTCTTTTCCGATATTTTATGAAGGTATAGTCAATTGCACGTCCCCTTAACGTGCGGTTATCATGAGGTTATCCGCATGATTAAATTTTAAATTGCCAGTGACTTTAGGTCTAAGCAATTAGGATTGTTTTCGTTGTGTACGTTGCACGTTGTGCACCCTATATATTATAATATTGTATATAGGGTGGAAGGGACATCAATACGCAAACTGTTGCCATGGCTTCAGTACATGCTTCTGGACACGTCCCCGGGGTTGAAATTTTTCGGTTATTAATAAAATACAGCAGTTTTCTTAAAAAGTGCAATACCTACGCGATGAAAATGCCTATGTCTAATAATTATTGTACAACAAAACAATATACTAAATCCATTTTTAGAGATACTTACGACATTTTTCTTTCGGTATACAAGTGCCATTTGCAGCACGTACGTATCCCTGTTTACAAGAACATCCTTTGATGCAATATGCGGGGTCAATCCTGGGACATGGTATCGGAAACCCTAATTGCGAACAATTCTTCGGTTGACAGTCGCTATTGGTACAAGGTGAATACACTTCATCTTTCCCGCATACTGGTGCTGTTGGAATAATTTAACATTGTTATTTAAATAAACAAATAGTTGTGGGAGAATTGACAATGTTAAATAAAATAGCAAGACATAGCTAAATGTTTCCTGGAAATTTTTACTTTGCTTGTACTCAATATGCAAACAAAGCAATTCTTTTTTATTTTCTGTGTAATACTGATTTCAGTAATGATTAATAAATGCTGTTATAATTTATAACCATCGTGTATATTAGTATTAGTACTTTAAATGTGGTTTTTTGTCGTTTTACTAATATCCTTTTGCTTGCCCTCACACATTTTTTTGTACCTAGCTTTACCTAAGCATTTTGTATCATATTTCATCTATGATAAGGAATGCAATGAATACTTCGTTATGAATGTAAATACAACGTAAAATAATCGGTAAATAAAAATGAATCACGACGTCAACGAGACGTCGTGATTCATTTTTATTTAACGATTATTTTAATTTCAGTGTAACGTTGTTTGTCAATATATTATTTTCCATATTGTGATTATAACAAATGTTTATTGTTTTTTAATTCACAAAACACCTGTTAATTAACTCATTTACCGTGACGGTTATCGCAAACACGTGTACAAAGAGTAAGTACATGCGTAACAGAATACATTTAAAGGTCATTTTTGCTGGTAAATAAAAGATTTAAAGACAACTAACGCATTAAAATTTACAGGTGTACACTAAGTACCCACACTAACTTTATTACAGACAATTCAAAACGTGCTAGTCGCGTATAAAATGTATTAAATTATTTAATATTGATGACTTCCTCGATTTGGGCAAGTTAATTCGTGAGAATCAACTAATAAGCCGATTCGTCGTACCGGATATAAATCTGTGAGCAGACCGCTAGATAACGTTATAATAAAAAAAAAACTACGAAGTGAAAATAAACTTTAATTTCGGAAGTCGGTGATTCTGGATCTGCATTTCTTTTTTTGCCACCGACTGCCGAAATAAAAGTAATTTTTCACTTTGTAGTGTTTTTTTTTAAGTCGGTTGTTTTTTTAGCACAAAGGTTTTATTTTTCACTGTCTAGCTATGTTATGATACCCCACACTAATTCATATACCACGACGGGCCAGGTTAACAGCAGTGACATAGTATAAGTACATCATCATGGTATACAAACTGGATTAAATACGTATTACCTAATCTATCAAAGTAAACTAGTTAAAAACTCACTGCAATCTTCAGGAAGAACGCATTTTCCTGTGTTATCATCATACCAGAAACCTTCTCGGCAATCACAACTGTTTTCTTTGCATTGTTCGGTGCAAGCTACAGGATCTTTCCCATTGCGATCGGAGCAATGTCTACCGCAGTTCACACCACAACCCGATACCGCGTTAGGGTCCCCACCGCATGAAGCTGGAAAATTTATAACATTACTCTCTAGGGCGGTTTCCCTTTTTGTTTACACAAAATTCTAAACAAAATGACATTAAATTAGATATTGAGCTAATAGTTCCAGGTAATGGAAATTGATTTTCCCATAGGGATTAAGGAAAATAATTAGAATTACGTTAGAATAGAATAGAATATCGTTCATTGTTTAACAAATACAGTTGGTCTAAATTAAAAAAAAAGTGTTTCTGCAACACACAGCCTGGCTGTAAAATTATCGAAAAATAAAAACTCTTGCTTGTTTAGGATAAACAGGAAATATAACTATGTAAAATTACTATTCTAAGTAATACCTATAGGAAAAAATAGAAAAATAACATAGGAACCCATACATTTCATAAAAAAGAAAATACGTAAAAGTTTAGTTAGTCTTCAAAATATTCGTTAGCGGAATAATAACATTTCTGTAATTAGTAATATTCGTAGTTGTTTTTAGCCATACGACTATTAAATTAAACATAACTTAAAATTACACATCATTCACGTATCTACATATAATAATTTCAATACTCACGACATTTTTTTATAGGAATGCATTTTCCGCGGCTGTTTCTGGCGTAGTCATTTTCACAGATGCAACCAGGCTTCCCTGGACAACGTGATGGATCTGGTCCAGGGTTTGGACATGGTTGTGGAAACCCTACCTGCGTACAATTCAGTGGTCGGCATGCCAAAGCTGGACATCGAGAGTAGATTTCGTGCTCTCCTTTACAGTTTTGAGCTGGAAGAAAGAAGGGTTAAGGAGTTGATGGTCAGAAAAAATGGTATTGATGACGTCACTGAGGAATAACGTCAATGAACTTGGTTAAAAGTTACTAAAAAACTACCAACGGAAAATACCTACTATGAGACGACAAGACGTAAGACCACGTGTGCAAGGACGTAAAAATATCGTGGCGGGATTTTACCGCGCACTGGATTTTCAACTTTCAGTGTTGAATTGAACTTTAAAAATCCAACAGTGTGCATCCCAGCGTCGCGAAAATAACATTGTTGGTTTTTCGACTCTCGGCGCTAAGAAGTGCGGTGAAGATTTTAACGTTTGTGCGAACGTAGACCAGTGAAAAATCATAACACGTATAATTTTCAGAATAACAAAATAAATAGTTACTTACGACATTGATCCCTTGTCACGCATATGCCGTCCTCATTCCTCACGTATCCATCAACACACCGACAGCCTGGCTCACACTCAGGGTCACCGGGCTCTGGTGGAGCCGCACATCTGATTACACGAGGATCGACATCGCATCGTTGAGGCGGACAGGGGGCGGGGCATACGTCGTACACCTCATTCGGTCCCGTACATTGAGCTGGTGTAGAAAATTGAGTGGTTATGTTTGGACTGATACACGAAGTAAATATAGAATAGAATAGAATAACTTTATTTCGGACACAAATATCCATATATAGTGTTAGTAACATACAAGAAAATAACTTATTGCCTAATGTTAGTATAAATCAACCTCCGCACAAACTGCTGTACAATCGGAGAGCTGAAGCTCTCGGCTACAGTTTTCAGGATGCTGTTTCGACTACCCCTCACTCTCCCCAGTAGCGACGCAGTTTTTTTGCGTATAATTGCATAGAAGCCGTCGGTGCGGGCTTGCGCAAACATCTCCGACGCACTACAGTAACGAGGCAGCCTCAACAACATCCTGAAAGCATTGTTATATTGGACGCGCGATCTCTTAGTATAATTGACCCATAGATTGCCCGTGTACAAACTTTGGCAAAAGGCCTTGAAAAGCGTTAATTTTACTTGGTCTGTACACCGTGCAAATCTACGGGACAACATATTACTCCGGACCGCCAGAGCCCTGCGCTCCCTCTCAATGTCTGCATCGTCCCTGAGGTCAGCGGCAAGCCAATGCCCTAGGTATTTAAAACATGACACCCTTTTAATTGGTGACCCGTTCATCAGCCTCCCACAGCGCTCCTTCTCCACGGCGTTTGCCTCTGAACTCAAAGACCATGTATTCACATTTCTTTACATTATATTTTAATCCATGTGCCGCAGCGTAGGTCTCACAAGTTTTAAGCATCTCTCTGATTGCTCCCGCAAATATACCAGGGCTAATAACGATAAAAACTGGATAGTTTTACACGACGCACCAAAGACACTTTGAGGTTCCTGTCAAATAAGGAATCGAAGATCTAACGCACGATAATATGTAATCATTTTACAGCGATTCGTAGCATTGATACTAAAAATCTTCAGATTTACAAAAAGGAAATCACTTACGACATTGATCTCTCGTAACACAAATTCCGTCAGGGTTTCTCACAAAACCGTCGGCACATCGACAGCCTGGCTCACACTCAGGGTCACCGGGTCTTGGAGGAAGCATGCAATCATATTCTCTCTCGTCCACATCGCATCGACGGGGAGGACAAGGGGCGGGACAAATATCGTACACCTCATTCGGATTCGTGCATTGAGCTGTTTGCCAAAAAGATAGTAACTCAAAAAAGTTTATTGTTATTCCTATTTTGACAGGTATTTGAATTGCGCGCGAATTCCGCAGTGCTGACTCATGATAGCAGGAAACCATCATAGGTTTCTAGACTATATACGTCCAGCATGACCCTACGCCCTCTCGGATGGTTGTCAATCAATCAAGCATAAGGATTACCGTAAGTCACAATAAAAAATAAATAAAAACAATACCTATTATCGTCAAGTTTTTGTACTTACGACAGTCGCGCTCAAGTACACAGTCTCCCTCCGCATTTCTTAAGTATCCGTCACTACATCGACAGCCAGGTTCACAATCACAATCTTCGATTGCAAGGCACGATACTGCAGCTATATTTACACCGCATAGACGGGGTGGGCAATCAGAGAAACATGGGTCTAAGGTTTCATTCTTTGCACAATCGTATTCTGTAATGAAAATTATTTGTCTTAAAATGAAACACAGTTTAATAGAAGCTTTTGATTTTGCTAGTTCAAGTCCAACGTCTTCAAATTCTGTATCGAATCGAAATTCAAATTCTAGTCGAATTTAAAAATATGTTTATAGCTCCAACTTGTTGTCAATTTCACTCTAATTAAAACCAAACTAACAAACTAATTAAAATAACTCTAATTAATATCTATGACGGAGAACTCGACGATGTCGTTTGATAGGTTTTTCAACCATAACATAAATCGATATTCCTGTTACTCAAAATAAAAAAAAATACTTACCACACTCATCCTCGGGGATGCAAATACCAGCTCTGTTTTTAAGAAAGCCGTCTGCGCATCTACAACCAGGTTTGCAGTCACTAGAACCTGGTTTAGGTGCAGGGGCACAAAGAATCAAAGCTTGGTCGATCGCGCATTCCCTTGGCGGACATGGATTCGGACAGAGGTCATAGATTTCATTAGGTTTCTTACATTTACGATGAGCTGGAACGAAATGGTAAGCTGTACTTAAAATTCTTTTTTAAATTAGGTAACTACTATTGTGATATCTATACTGTTATTGTTTTGTTTAATTGAAGTATTCATGTATTTTATTAAGTTAGAACAGGTTATACCTTAGCTGTTTTACTAAAGTAACCATTTGTCTACTTATCATGTAAACTGTCGAAATATTCTAGTTTCAATACATTAAATTTACTTACGACTACCATGGCCACTTTTTTCAGGATAGGGGCCAGCGGGATCGGTTCCTAAAAGATTAAAGATTTATTTTTGCTATCTCCCTTGGAAGTTAGTTTTAAGACTACCATCCACTTTTTTGAAATAATTGATTTAAAAAGAACTCTAAATTATGACTAGCTTTAGGGTTTAGGGTTATTTAGTAACATCACTTCGTTAGAAAATTAACAGAACTGAAGTTTACATAATTATGTTTGTTTACATAGCTGAACTCAAATTGTCATGAAAAACATCGTACCTTCAGAGGGCTGTATTAAAGCCGTATTCGCCACTATGGCTAGTACCACGAGTGGCTTCCACATTATCACCAACAGCACTGTCTGGGGTGCTTATCAAGGCTGTTTACCTCTTTTATACCTCCTCACACGACTTCGTGCACTTGTTTCAATATGGAAGGTATAAACCAATAATGTTCGAGTAACCATAATACTGACTTAATGTAATGTTTTTTTCTATCTTTTGTATATTTTTTATTGTATACTTAACACATGTGTAATTTTTCCATGGTAGGTATGTACGTAAACAATTGAATGATTAATTATAATTTATTGAGACTGTAGAAGTTTAATAGGTAAATAAAATTATTTTATCATTGAATAAAATTTGCAAAGCAAACAGATTGTATTTCTTTAAATGCCGGTGTAATCAGTCGATTAGGGTTCTATTGTATTTTCTATAATCTGCATTAATTGTAAAAGAAGTGAACACAAAAGTGAAATAAAAAAAATAATGATTGTTTTTCTATTTATTAATTGCTTGAATCCGCACTCCATAGTATAGTATCATCAACACATATCGATACGATAAGTTATTTGAATTCGTGAATAGCTGTATCATCGTTTTTTTTTATGGATCACGATTCGATGATTTGAAAAATGCCTAATTGGTAAGCGTGTTTCGTACGAAATAATTGGTAAGCGTTTTGAGTGTTTCGTTATAAAATAACACCAAGCTTTAAATTTATTTTGTTTGTGTTTCTTCTTTAGTCTCTGAAATTGTCTTCTCAGTTTCTGTTTACCCAATCAAGTTTATCATGTGCACCAGACTATGGAGCAAATAACTCTTTAAAAATAAAATGCGCGAAGAAACGAGTTTATTTGGCTCAATATAATCGGTTCGATTAGAGAATTATAGAGAATTATACAGTCAGTTAAGAAATGCTAGAAAGTTGTAACAGTTTATAGAATGGAAACGTAGCATTTTATAATAAAACTACGTTGGTATTCAATTGTATTTTTATGTTGTATTCGGTATAATTGAGGTGGTGGCCCAGTGGTAACGGCCGCGACTTAAGAGTTGTTGGTCGTATTATACAAAACCGGCTTGTCCTAGAACCAATAATTCGAAGACATGTTATGACATTACATCTGTACCAGCACACACTGGGCCGCGTGGTGGATTACGGCCCATCGCGTAATCGCCCATCGCGCTTACGGCCATTCGCGTTCCTTGCGAAGCATGTGTGGTGTGACTGTGAACGTTAGGCTGAGAAATGAAATGGTTAGACAACGGTGCGGTTTAAAAGAAGATGTAGTGATAAAAATTGTAAAGAGTATACTTAGATGGTTTGGTCACGTTTAGAAGGTGAATGAAGGGCAGCCAACAAAAGACATTTACAAGGCAGATGTGAGTGCAAGGCAGAAGGGGACGCCCAAGGAGAACATTTTGTGACCGTATTGGTGAAGTATTTAAAAAAAATCAGGTGCGTAGTACTCTCAACCGGCGTGCGTGTATGAACAAGATGTGCGAACCTAAACGAGGCCAAGGGAGTATGTAAGGATCGTTGCAGGTGGCGTTCTGTATTTTCTACCTACCCCCATGGGGAAAAGGCATCCCCACACTAGGAATTTCTCCTGTATTGCGGGTGCGTTTACAAACATTTAGGCTCACATACACAAACAGCCAGACTCAGAACAACTACTTGTAGGTCATACAAATATTTGTTCCGTACGGGAATCGAACCCGCGACACGCAGCGCAGCAGTCAATCGCTTAACCACTGCGCCAACCGTGCCGTCCGCCGTATGTATGTATGTATGTATTAGGACGCTATATTTAATTTAGGGTACAATTCTTTGTTTACTAATTTAAATAATCTAGTGATCTCGGAATTCGTCGAAACCCCGACTGGTGTCAGTCGGGGTTTCGACGAATTCCGAGTAAATCTCGGGGCCTTCGTGGTAGTGGCAGGAACTGTTGGGTTTTAGCCGCTAGGGTCCGACATGATCTTCCGTTCAACCCATACGGAGGCCATCTAAAAGGAAAAAAGGTTCTAATGATACAAGGTTTGTAGGAAATAAAACTTGCAGTGATTAAATCAAGAAAATATATTTCCTTTATTTTATATTTTAATTTTTCATGCCTTTTACATTGTTTTTGAATACGTTTTAACAGGTATTTTACTTAAAATTAACAGATCAGGAATACTTGCACTAAATACACAGTTTTTACCTTCTCTTTTCTATTCCAGCTACATTCATTCATCTGCGCGTTTTATTTTTTACAACATTGCCAGATATCATTCCTCATAATAATAATTTGATGATTTTCTTGTTAGACGTTTGATACAATTTACATCACTTATTAAATAAGTTACCAGTTAGTCAGTTCTTTCTGAAGCACAACAAACTTTTTATTCAACCCACATTCCATTATTAACAAATTCCCATTTCCGAATTTTAGTAAAGAGTATTCCAAAACAGCAGTTACTTCAAGGTCCGGTTGTTCCAACGTATACAAAATTTTGTGTTATTCGTCGTAACGAATCACATCACATCACGGGCCTGTGTATATTCCTGCGTTAATCACCGTTTTGTCAAACGCCACTAGAAAAACGAAGGGACGGTCGACATTGAAAATATGTGTAAATTCAAGATCGGATACTTTCGGAATTTCTTCTGGCTCACTGAAATCTGAAAAGTAAAAATAATGTGATTATGGTTTTTTCCTTAAATAATTTTACAGGAGCCGCATTTCGATGACAATGGACTCGTCCTCTATTACATTAATGGGATTTCCACACTGTGGGTAGATACCTACCTACTTTACCCATATAAGCCTTCCCAATACGAAGGATGCGTTAAGATAGTTTATGGCAACGTAAGGATTTCGCGGGCTACGCTGTCGCCCATTGATATGAAACGATCTTGTTGAAAAACCTTTCAATGAAATCTATGCCTACTATGTCTACTAAAGTCTGTAGATAAACACATGTTTATATTGAAACAATTAAATAAAAATTATTGCTAATGACGCATTTGATAGTTTACAATTACTGTGTACCCAGGTACTTTTCGTCATACGAAATAACTTATAGGTTGAAATGAAAAAGCGTCGTCATGAGGTTTTTATATATAACTAGCGTTTGCCAGCGGCTTCGCCCGCGTGGAGGTCAGTGCATTATACATATAAACCTTCCTCTTGAATCACTCTATCTATTAAAAAAACCCGCATCAAAATCCGTTGCGTAGTTTTAAATATTTAAGCATACATAGGGATATAGGGTCAGAGAAAGCGACTTTGTTTTATACTATGTAGTGATATAAATGAATTTATATATTTTTCAATTTACCAACATACTCACACTATATACAGACGGGTTTTTTTATATTTTATTTACATATCTAGTAAGTATTTAATTTATGTAGATTCGTTTTATACTTTGGGAATGTGAGAAATTTGTAGGTCTTGTAGACTGTAGATTTGTAAGCGTTTTCTATTTTATTAAACATCTGGTACTTGTTAACAGGCTTACACTATCCTCTTATACCTATTAACACTGTAATTTGAAACAATTGTAAAAGCCAATTACTTTTAAAAGAGTAACCGTGGAGTTTCTTGCCGGCTCTTCTTCATAGGAACGAACCAATTGGAACCGTGCACCTAGCTTCTGACGTTTCATAAGTGCCCATGTAGATTTAGGTGGAATAAAATATTTTTATTTTTTTATATTGACGATTCTTTTTTTATTTCCACAGAGAGTAACACGAATATTTGATCCATCAGTTTTAGTAAAATTATATCACTAGGTACGTAACAACTTCATTATCTGCCTAAACTTTTACTAACTACGTTTTGGTCGGCTTCCAGTCTAACCGGATGCAGCTGAATACCAATAGTTTAGCTGGATCGACTGCCTATCTGACCTCCATAACCCTGTTACTGGGTTATACGATAATTTTTGATAAGACTAAGTTCAGGTCAGGCTAAGCAATAACTTACCATTGTAAAATTTGTCTCCCATTCCAAATTCGTGAACGTCGAGGTTAAGCCTCTGCAGCATGGCTTTAACATATGGCGGTTTCTCAGAGCCAATGTCCTCGAGCCCTGTTGTCGAGTTGTTAAATATTTCCTGTACATAAAAATTGTTACATTAACAGTCAGCCATATAGGTACATACGTCAGGTTATGCAAGACGGTTATTATCTGCGCAAGCAAACATACTGAATTAAAATTAGAAGAACACTGCTCTAGGAATGGTGGCTGGGAGTTGCCGTTCACTTCTGTAATAGGCTAATATTTGACATAAAGTGTAAAAAAACTAGTCTGTAGTGAGATCTCAAGCGATTTTGGACCATCTGCAGTGCAACTATTAATGCCAACTCAATCAGAGCTGGGCTTAAACTGCCCTGGAAACGGTTATGGGACGGGTCCTTGTAGGTATTACTTCTAGGGAGAAGAAGGCTTTTGACTTGCAGTGAGACAAAATAGTTATTATAGAAGTTAATATTGCGCTTACCATCTCCGGCATCTTGAATATATTTGCCACTGATATTTTGAACACCGGCAAACTTATTTTTACTTTCTTATATTCAAGACTGTCAAGTGCTAAATTTATGTTTCTGGGGTCTTCCATTTTTTTTAGCAGGTCCTTAATCCCATTAATAAAATCTGGTAGGATCAGAATCATACTGAATCTCCCACCTCTGAATTTTAGCTTCACGATCTAGAAATAAAAGAACATAGGTTACAGTACCCGGCCAGGGAAATAAGATGTCGAGATTTAGGTGCTAGATTGACCATCGTAACGTAAACTCAATTTAATGGCCCAGTTTAAAGAATACTTGTCGAATCCAACATTAAAAAAAAAAATCTACCTGCTGTTTAAAAACGCCTTATTTATTGCACATTTATAGTGGCAACAACTGCGCATAGGAACTACCGAAACATACAGCCTGCGACGTAGCTTGGTAGATGTCATGCCCAGCAGTGGACATCTTTCGTGTGAAATGATGACGATTGCGAAATATTAAATTGAATATGTTGTACCTTTGCGCTGAGTGTAGGGCTGTGTACATACAAGAACATGTCTTTTTGAGACATAGTGGGAACTATCGCGATTTTATCCGCAGGGAAGAAATCTTTGTTGATTGTCTTCGATGGTTTGAACGGTTTCTCCCATTTACCCTGAAATAATATTATATTGTTATTATACACATTTCATATCTTCAAATGTTGGTTTTAGTTAAATATTAAAAGTTACCTGAAAATCTTCGGCGTCCACTAGTATCAAGCCACTCAATGATGATAATGTGCTTGGTTTTAAGTAATTTGGGAAACCATCTTTCGTATATTGCGCCACCTGAGTAAAACAATCAATTTTATAAATTAACTTGACATTTGTATGACATGTAGATTGTAGTACTTATTTATAACCAACTCACATCAGTATTAATCTTTTGTGCTGCTTCCGAGGAACTGAAATTAAGATTTTCTGGTCCCATCTGGAATAACTGTGTTGTTCTTTGAATGAAACTTTCGGTAAGTTCGTAGCCTGCATCGGCGTATATTTTACAGAAAAGTTTGTAGTCAATGTCTGGATAATCAGCTGTGAGTTCCGCAGAGATATTCGGGAAGAAACACCTGATCTGTAAAAAAGTTAAAGCTTATAATTACGTTTATTTTTTACATAATAGTCTAGATACTCTTTTAATCCTAAGGGTAATTGTGATAACCTTTGTAAACAACGTAAAAATAAATAAATGGCAAATGATCTACTAACCTGTTCTAGAACAATGTTTCGCTTGAAGATAGCCATTATTAAGTAACTTAAGCTAGCCTTTCCACCGCATCGGCACATCTGAGGTGATCAGGAAAATGCAATAATGAAAAAAGCTTCCCCAGTGTTTGGTAAGTGTCAAGCGATTTTGAACCATGTGTGGATAAGGTAAGGGCCTATTACATCAGCAGAGGAGTTTTTCGGCTGAATGATGATGGAGATCACTTACTTGTTCTGTATCACGAAGGTTGAACAGTTCCAAGAGTTCTGTCTTCACTTTATCCTTGGATTCTAAAGCCAGTTGAGCCAAGAGGTACAAAAAGGATGCCCCCCCGACCAGCACATTGTTGTCGCGATCTCGTTCTGACATATCCTGTATAAAAATTTACAAGTTAAGAAATATGAAACATTTTGAACGGGAGATATATATATATTGTTAAAATGTCTCATGTGGTTATAGCAGGTACCATACCCTGCAAACCGGTGCACAGAAATGCTGTGTAACAGTAAAACATAGCGGTAGGGGTACGATAGATTAATAATTTACCGGATAAGCTAATATACTATCAAAACAGATTATGATCCGCCTAGCCTTTCCCAACTAAATTGGGCTCAGCTTCCAGTTTAACCGGATGCAGCTAAATACAAGTATTTTACATAGAACGACTGCCTATCTGACCTCCAAAATCCAGTTACTGCTTAACATGATACACCTTGGTAAGACTGGTTGACAGACTTTAGGGTTTCTGACGACCCGTAACGACTGTGTTATTGTATTAATACCTATATTAACTTAAAATAAAATGAAATATCAAAAAGAAATATTACATACTCGTAGATCTAAATCGGGTTTCGTAAAAAGGCAATTAATGGAAACTATTTTGTATTTTAGCAACTAACATTTTCGAAACGAATTTCCACGTGAATATGGCCAAAATATCTAATAACTCGGGAACGGTATTTTTTGGGAAATTACCTTCATCTTCAAGATATGGACCAAAATAGTGTTTTTTTTTAATTGAACGTTTTGGGGAAATCTTTTTCAAATTATACCTAACACGACACATTTCATAAACTTTTTTTATTTATTTCATAGGATCGAATAGACACCCGGATAGATTTAAAAAAAAAAAAAAAATACTTTGTTTCTGGTGATCTGTATACGCGTCATTAAGACGTCACGTTATACCAAAATTCGAATTCCTAAGTTGCTCAGATCTAGAAAAAAACCTCACAAATACGAACAAGAATGTGATTTTCTATAAGTTCGGTTTTTCGTTTAAGCCGGAACCGACGAACGTTAATGATTGAGACTTACTTTCAGGAGATTTATAGTGAAAGCAAGGTTTCCCGTTATGAACAATTCCTTTGCTACGTCTGCACAATCTGGCTCTGGTGTCGTAGACACCATTGTAGTGGTAGACTCTGCTGTTGTATCTAAGATAAGTTAAAAAAGTACGTCAGAAAATGAGTTAATTAAGTAAGTACTACCTTTTAACATAATGATTATATCCGGTTTGGAACCAATAGCTATGCATAAAGTCTTAGTTAGAAGAATATATGGAAATAATGCTTTACTACAAGCTATACAGAACCATGCGTTCTGAGGCTTTTGCGTTGCACATTAGTTACCTTGATTTGCAGTTGTAGTTGATGATGCCATAACATCAGTTGTTGATCTTGCCCGTTTTTCTACAAAACAATGAACAAATTCAATGAAATAAGTACTACCCACGAATCTCTGCTACCCAAAATTATTGAAAAATTTACTGAACTTACTGCATTCCCATGTGCTCAAACAATTTCCTTCATCATCTTTGTAGAATCCGATTAGGCATCGGCAATCGGGCTTGCATTTTGATAATCCAATATTTATTGGACATTTAACGCCATTTATGTAATCAGCACAAGTCTTCTGAGGGCATGACGGCGCACACAGGAAATACCATTCGTTTTTACCTTTACAGTCTTTTGGACCTGTGGGATTAAAATATGTTAAAATTATTATTATGTTGCCGTGCCCTAACCGGGTTTCATGTTGGAACTTACTTAATTAAATGTAAAATAATGAAATGTACACATGAATGCAATAAATAGATTTGATTTGATTTGATTTTTAATTCATTTTTGTAATCTACAAAGATACAGTGGTATAGGTAACGTGCACTAACTATAAATGGCAGCACAAATCGACACGAGCACCACGGTGTGGTCAAAAAAAGAAACTGTTTAGATCTGTCATCGTGTTGCCGCCAATGTTTATGTTAATGTTTACATTATATTTATATCGTTTCTAATGATTAAAATATAAAATATGAGTTCCGGCCGATTAATAATGATCGTCAGCGTGGTCAAAATATGTCAAAAGGCGAAAAACTCTTCCGAGTCCGGGCATGTCTTAGATGTAGAAGTAACAGTTATGAAGTAATAACTGGCAAAATAGTCACTCAAACGACTATTTCTAACGTTTATGATCAAAATAACTGTAAAGTATTTCCTGAACTCATTTTTCACGTTAATATTTTGTCTATATTATTATTTATGTTCATGTCGCCTTCATATCAGCTTGATTGCAATATAAATATTAGAAGAGCAAATTGCAAATGTAAGGCAGGCCATATCTGAAATATTTAAACACATCTGTGCTTTAATTTACTTTGAAAATTTTCCAGATAGTGCTATAACGAAAACGAACAAAAATTATTTGAGGTTTTGTTTACTTAGATTTGTTTGTATTGAATAGTAGTACTACACACAAAACTCAGGTATTTTTTACAAATAACATTATTAAGTAATTTCTAAATGTTTCGAAACTCGTCATCATCATCATCATATCAGCCGAAAGACGTCCACTGCTGGACATAGGCCTCCCCCAAAAGGAGGGGAATCCATACTTGCACATTTTTTTACTGCATTTATCGACTTTTGTCGTTTATCATGTAACCAAGGAAAGTAAGTAATATCCGTGTGAAAGTAATAGAATTTCACACAATTTGATTTATTTTGAGTTTTCTTTGAAGTGTTCGAGCATCCAGAAACACAACAATACATTTTTACGTAGTAATTATGTTTTTTCCTTCTTCTTTAAGATTATTTTATTACATGAAGTATCAATTTCAAGTAATGATTCCGAGAAAACTACAGATTTGCGCCCTGTTCCCTATTACGAATTCGGCAAAAAAAACAAAACTAACTGTTGTAGTTAGTAACGGTTTAGCAGGTAAAAATCGAATTCCAAAATAGCGCAGATAAATAATGTAATATTAACCATTCGTAGTATGATTTCTACGTAAATCAATGGCGAGTTATACTATTGCGAATCGTAATGATTTTTTTTTTAAATTTGTCACGGTAGAGAATTTTAATCTTATTAAAGTAAGACCGAAAATAATGCATTATCTTCCTTTCGATGTCTTCGGAATTGCCCATAATATTATTATCCAAACAGCAATGATACGTTTTGTGTAATACTCTATCAGACAATGACCACTTAATGTTTTTCTTTATTACCTCTCGTTGTGGTGCTTTGTTGTTCCGTAGTAGTAACTGTCGAATCCGTTGTTGTATTTTCTGAATCGTGTGTGGATGTAGTGATGTCGGACCCTTTAGACATAGTTGTAGTTTCTGTTTCTTCAGGCGTTTCTTCTTCTGAAGCTGTGGTAGTCCTAGGTTTTGTTTTATGTTTTTTTGTCGTCCGTTTGGTAGTAGCTTCCTCTTTATGTGTTGTAGATCCCATTGCAGGCTCCCCACTGTAGGCAGTTGTAGGTTTCTTGCGTTTCTTCTTATGTTTACGAGTTGTAGATTCATTTTCAGAGTGTCGTGTTGTTGATTCCATTTCAGAGCCATCTGTCGTCATTTCCGATTCAGACCCATCTGTTATCATTTCTGATCCAGTGGTTGATGAATCCGGCTCTTCACTGGATTCAAAATGTTCAGTTTTCATATCTGGAAGATAAATGCAAATTTAATGTGTGTTATTATTTTAATTTCATTGTTGCGAGTTGGGTTCGAAGTATATGTAAGATATTTGTGCGTTTATAGTAACAAAAATACAAATTTTCCTAGACAAAGAAAGAAAAGTACCTATTACTTTAATAAAACTTAACTAGCAGGTTTAAAAAGAAACGTAGTTTTTTTCAGTTCTTACTATTAAGTTGTGAAATTTGGACACCAAGATTTCTAGGAAACTAGCATTTGGCAGCGGCTCCGCCGACGACGATGTCGGTTATCGTATAAAAAGTAGCTGATGTCCTTCTCTATATCCCAGGCTATAACCCTGCCAAATTTCATGGCGACCAGTTTTGCGGTTTAGGCGTAAAAGCGTTACAGATAGACAGACAGACTGACAGAGTTACGTTGACATTTATAATATAAGTAAGGATAAGGATTTTTATTTATAGATATTTATTATTATTAGATTGTTAATAACTGGTTAAGTAATGTCTATCTAGGTAAGGATTATGCAACAAGATGTCTCCGCTCATTAATCTACGAAAAGAGAGTGTAAATACGAATTGAGAAAAAAAAACAACTGCTTGACCTGGGAATTGAGCCAATAATTGAGTTCAGCAGTCGCATTTTAACAACTGGACTAACGAGGCAATAAGAATCTTAAAGTGTTTATCAAAACGAATAATGTAATTTAAAATGGTTTGACAAGTCAACAACTTCTACGAGTAATACGGTAGAAATTGCATTAGGTAGTTCAAAGGAAGCACTACACCGCGACACATTTGTCTCGCTCAGTGCCTAGATTTACATTCACACATGCATCTTCCTGGCTCGCATTCTGCTGGCACTGAATATGTTTCGTTACTATGGCATGACAACGGGAAATACTTTAATTTGTAATTAAGAAACGGAAAACCAGAGAATACCTCTCCTACAATTATGTTAATTTGAAGAATACTGGATACGTTTGCATACTGCACTGTGAGCAGTGGTCAGTTCCTCCCGGTCCTAATTGTGTGCAACTGTCTGTCCTTAACTGTTTTATTTTATGTGATGTTTATTTTATGTGATGTTTTATTTAATGTTGATGTGAATATGTTTTTAAATGTGTGTATGGAATTATGGATTTTTAATCTGAAATAAATGGTTATTATTATTATTATTATTATTTATTTCAACCTCAAAAAATGGTGAAAACAATTAGGTGATTTAACGAATTCATTATAATTATCTCATTTACCTACCGTGCCACTTGACACACAGCTTTTATGGGTGAAAACTAGGATATGGAAGTCACTATACTTATCATGCTGGTCCTTCTACCAAATGCCCTGTATTTTAAGAAGGTAAAATATGAAAATGCTGCTTTGATTTTTTTACACATGGGTTACTCGTAGGTATAGGTCATGAAACCACTATCTAAGCTTGGATTAGGACAAAGTTTCATTTTTTACAATGGATCAAGTGGGTGAAGCCTTTAGCTGCACTTGCTGCTAAACAAGTAGCATATTTGTGGGTGCATCAGCGCGGTACTGGTTTCGCGGTTAAAAGTCGATTTCCAAAATTTCGTAAGATAAATTAATATTATTATCTTATGTTTCTACGTAAATCAGATTGCTGTTATACTATTGCAAATCGTAATGTTTTCTTATTATTCTGTAATAGTAGAGAATTCTAATTTTATTAAAGTAAGATCGAAAATAAGGCATTATCTTCCTTTCGATGTCTGTAGAATTGCCCATAATATTATTATCAAACCAGTAATTATGCGTTTTGTGTAATACTCTATGAGACCATGACCTCTCTACAGTTTTCTTTATTACCTCTCGTTGTGGTGCTTTGTTGTTCCGTAGTAGTAACTGTCGAATCAGTTGTTGTATTACCTGAATCGTGTGTGGTAGTAGTGATGTCGGACCCTTTAGACATAGTTGTAGTTTCTGTTTCTTCAGGCGTTTCTTCTTCTGAAGCTGTGGTAGTCCTAGGTTTTGTTTTATGTTTTTTTGTCGTCCCTTTGGTAGTAGCTTCCTCTTTATGTGTTGTAGATCCCATTCCAGGCTCCCCACTGTAGGCAGTTGTAGGTTTCTTGCGTTTCTTCTTATGTTTACGAGTTGTAGATTCATTTTCAGAGTGTCGTGTTGTTGATTCCATTTCAGAGCCATCTGTCGTCATTTCCGATTCAGACCCATCTGTTATCATTTCTGATCCAGTGGTTGATGAATCCGGCTCTTCACTGGATTCAAAATGTTCAGTTTTCATATCTGGAAGGTAAATGCAAATTTAATGTGTGTTATTATTTTAATTTCATTGTTGCGAGTTGGGTTCGAAGTATATGTAAGATATTTGTGCGTTTATAGTAACAAAAATACAAATTTTCCTAGACAAAGAAAGAAAAGTACCTATTACTTTAATAAAACTTAACTAGCAGGTTTAAAAAGAAACGTAGTTTTTTTCAGTTCTTACTATTAAGTTGTGAAATTTGGACACCAAGATTTCTAGGAAACTAGCATTTGGCAGCGGCTCCGCCGACGACGATGTCGGTTATCGTATAAAAAGTAGCTGATGTCCTTCTCTATATCCCAGGCTATAACCCTGCCAAATTTCATGGCGACCAGTTTTGCGGTTTAGGCGTAAAAGCGTTACAGATAGACAGACAGACTGACAGAGTTACGTTGACATTTATAATATAAGTAAGGATAAGGATTTTTATTTATAGATATTTATTATTATTAGATTGTTAATAACTGGTTAAGTAATGTCTATCTAGGTAAGGATTATGCAACAAGATGTCTCCGCTCATTAATCTACGAAAAGAGAGTGTAAATACGAATTGAGAAAAAAAAACAACTGCTTGACCTGGGAATTGAGCCAATAATTGAGTTCAGCAGTCGCATTTTAACAACTGGACTAACGAGGCAATAAGAATCTTAAAGTGTTTATCAAAACGAATAATGTAATTTAAAATGGTTTGACAAGTCAACAACTTCTACGAGTAATACGGTAGAAATTGCATTAGGTAGTTCAAAGGAAGCACTACACCGCGACACATTTGTCTCGCTCAGTGCCTAGATTTACATTCACAGATGCATCTTCCTGGCTCGCATTCTGCTGGCACTGAATATGTTTCGTTACTATGGCATGACAACGGGAAATACTTTAATTTGTAATTAAGAAACGGAAAACCAGAGAATACCTCTCCTACAATTATGTTAATTTGAAGAATGTGTTTAAAATAAATCCGATCTCAACGACGACACTATTAAATAAAATGTTTCGTTGCTTATATTTTGAAGCATGTACTGAGGTTGTCTTACATAAAGTTGTAAATGTCCCAACTTCTACTAGATTGGTACAGCATCGATTCTACTAAGGCTTTGGACAAGCAGTTTGTAAATAATCCTGTGTAACCACATGACGCACCTGTTCCTACCACTTTCTGAATTTAGATATTGGACAATACACATACGTATCATAGTCGAGACATAACCCCTATCAAGGGGATAGTAAATATTTTTCCATAATTTAGCTTTAACATATTAGTAATTGATCTACCAGCATGAAAAAAAGTTTAAGTGTTCTATTTCAACCTTAAAAAATGGTGAAAACAATTAGGTGATTGAACTAATTCATTGTGATTATCTCATTTACCTACCGTGCCACTTGACACACAGCTTTTATGGGTGAAAACTAGGATATGGAAGTCACTATATCTATCATGTTGGTCCTCCTACCAAATACCCTGTATAAATAAGTAGTTAAGTATGTAAAGGTTTATTTTTTTTTGGGTGGGAAATCATCAAATAACTTCTCCCGCTCTGGGTGGAGCGGGAGGGCGTGTCAGACTTTTACTGACTGAAACCCACCCGTGTTCCCTCAGTTGCCTGTGTGCCAGGGGCCGCGGTATCTCTTTCGAACAACCCGCATCCCTGGCAGGCATCGGCCCTTGCGAGCCCCATCAGTTGCTGCTGACATCTCTTTGAGGCGCCCGTGGAACACAACGCGCCGTCGACCCGGGCTTGGTCCTTACCGGACAACGAGCTACCCATTACTCGCCGTCCGCAAGCCCGTGCCTACGGTGGCCGGGAATCAGCCTGGGATTCCCGACGCCCAGGGCGTCTCCTGCGAAGGCCACGGCTGTGAGGGCGCATGTACTGCATCTCCCTCACGTGCGCCGCCTCCCTCTTTGCGAGCTACTGCTTCGCTGAAGGAGGCGACCGCTAGCCATGCACTCTCGCTCCGTACCATGGCCTGGACCAGGGTCGGACGCGAGAGATCGCCGCCGCCGATCACCTCCACGAGGACACGGCGGTGCTCCGCCCAAGCCGGGCAGACCTCCACCGTATGCTCCACCGTGTCCTCAGGGCGATCGTCGCAATGGAAACACCCGGGCGTTTCCTCCCGCCCTATCCGAAACAGCTACTTGTTTAGCTGCACTTGCTGCTAAACAAGTAGCATATTTTTGGGTGCATCAGTGTGGATAATCGCGGATAAAAATCGATTTCCTAAATTGCGCAAGATAAATTAATATTATTTATACGTAGTATCGTATGTTTCTACGTAAATCAGAGGGCTGTTGTACTATTGCGAATCGTAATGTTTTCTTATTATTCTGTAATAGTAGGAATTCTAATTTTATTAAAATAAGATCGAAAATAAGGCATTATCTTCCTTTCGATGTCTGTAGACTTGCCCATAATATTATTATCAAACCAGTAATTATGCGTTTTGTGTAATACTCTATGAGACCATGACCTCTCTACAGTTTTCTTTATTACCTCTCGTTGTGGTGCTTTGTTGTTCCGTAGTAGTAACTGTCGAATCAGTTGTTGTATTACCTGAATCGTGTGTGGTAGTAGTGATGTCGGACCCTTTAGACATAGTTGTAGTTTCTGTTTCTTCAGGCGTTTCTTCTTCTGAAGCTGTGGTAGTCCTATGTTTTGTTTTATGTTTTTTTGTCGTCCCTTTGGTAGTAGCTTCCTCTTTATGTGTTGTAGATCCCATTCCAGGCTCCCCACTGTAGGCAGTTGTAGGTTTCTTGCGTTTCTTCTTATGTTTACGAGTTGTAGATTCATTTTCAGAGTGTCGTGTTGTTGATTCCATTTCAGAGCCATCTGTCGTCATTTCCGATTCAGACCCATCTGTTATCATTTCTGATCCAGTAGTTGATGAATCCGGCTCTTCACTGGATTCAAAATGTTCAGTTTTCATATCTGGAAGATAAATGCAAATTTAATGTGTGTTATTATTTTAATTTCATTGTTGCGAGTTGAGTTCGAAGTATGTGTAAGATATTTGTGCGTTTATAGTAACAAAAATACAAATTTTCCTAGACAAAGAAAGAAAAGTACCTATTACTTTAATAAAACTTAACTAGCAGGTTTAAAAAGAAACGTAGTTTTTTTCAGTTCTTACTATTAAGTTGTGAAATTTGGACACCAAGATTTCTAGGAAACTAGCATTTGGCAGCGGCTCCGCCGACGACGATGTCGGTTATCGTATAAAAAGTAGCTGATGTCCTTCTCTATATCCCAGGCTATAACCCTGCCAAATTTCATGGCGACCAGTTTTGCGGTTTAGGCGTGAAAGCGTTACAGATAGACAGACAGACAGAGTTACGTTCACATTTATAATATTAGTTTTTTTTTTTTGGGCGGGAAATCATCAAATAACTTCTCCCGCTCTGGGGGGAGCGAGAGGGCGTGTCAGACTTTTACTGACTAAAACCCACCCGTGTTCCCTCAGTTGCCTGTGCGCCAGGGGCCGCGGTATCTCTTTCGAACAACCCGCACCCCTGGCAGGCATCGGCCCTTGCGGGCCCCATCTGTTGCTGCTGACATCTCTTTGTGGCGCGCGTGGAACACAACGCGCGGTCGACCCGGACTTGGTCCTTCGCGGACAACGAGCTACCCATTACTCGCAGTCTGCAAGCCCGTGCCTACGGTGGCCGGGAATCAGCCTGGGATTCCCGACGCCCAGGGCGTCTCCTGCGAAGGCCACGGCTGTGAGGGCGCATGTACTGCATCTCCCTCACGTGCGCCGCCTCCCTCTTTGCGAGCATAACTGCTTCGCTGAAGGAGGCGACTGCTAGCCATGCACTCTCGCTCCGTACCATGGCCAGGACCAGGGTCGGACACTAGAGATCGCTGCCGCCGATCACCTCCACGAGGACACGGCGGTGCTCAGCCCAAGCCGGGCAGACCTCCACCGTATGCTCCACTGTGTCCTCAGGGCGATCTTTGCAATGGAAACACCCGGGCGTTTCCTCCTGCCCTATCCGAAACAGGAACCTCCCGAATAAGCCATGTCCGGTGAGGACCTGTGTCAGGCGGAAGGTGAGGACGCCATGCTGCCTCTCAAGCCACTCCTCAAAGAGGGAACTTAAAGTATGTAAATGTTGCTTTGATCTTTTTACACATGGGTTACTCGTAGGCATAGGTCATGACACGACTATCTAAGCTTGGATTAGGACAAAGTTTCATTTATCACAATGGATCAAGTGGGTGAAGCCTTTAGCTGCACTTGCTGCTAAAGAAGTAGCATATTTTTGGGTGCATCAGTGTGGTACTGGTTTCGCAGATAAAAATCGATTTCCTAAATTGCGCAAGATAAATTAATATTATTTATACGTAGTATCGTATGTTTCTACGTAAATCAGAGGGCTGTTGTACTATTGCGAATCGTAATGTTTTCTTATTATTCTGTAATAGTAGAAATTCTAATTTTATTAAAGTAAGATCGAAAATAAGGCATTATCTTCCTTTCGATGTCTGTAGAATTGCCCATAATATTATTATCAAAACAGTAATTATGCGTTTTGTGTAATACTCTATGACACCATGACCTCTCTACGGTTTTGTTTATTACCTCTCGTTGTGATGCTTTGTTGTTCCGTAGTAGTAACTGTCGAATCAGTTGTTGTATTACCTGAATCGTGTGTGGTAGTAGTGATGTCGGACCCTTTAGACATAGTTGTAGTTTCTGTTTCTTCAGGCGTTTCTTCTTCTGAAGCTGTGGTAGTCCTAGGTTTTGTTTTATGTTTTTTTGTCGTCCCTTTGGTAGTAGCTTCCTCTTTATGTGTTGTAGATCCCATTCCAGGCTCCCCACTGTAGGCAGTTGTAGGTTTCTTGCGTTTCTTCTTATGTTTACGAGTTGTAGATTCATTTTCAGAGTGTCGTGTTGTTGATTCCATTTCAGAGCCATCTGTCGTCATTTCCGATTCAGACCCATCTGTTATCATTTCTGATCCAGTGGTTGATAAATCCGGCTCTTCACTGGATTCAAAATGTTCAGTTTTCATATCTGGAAGATAAATGCAAATTTAATGTGTGTTATTATTTTAATTTCATTGTTGCGAGTTGAGTTCGAAGTATGTGTAAGATATTTGTGCGTTTATAGTAACAAAAATACAAATTTTCCTAGACAAAGAAAGAAAAGTACCTATTACTTTAATAAAACTTAACTAGCAGGTTTAAAAAGAAACGTAGTTTTTTTACAGTTCTTACTATTAAGTTGTGAAATTTGGACACCAAGATTTCTAGGAAACTAGCATTTGGCAGCGGCTCCGCCGACGACGATGTCGGTTATCGTATAAAAAGTAGCTGATGTCCTTCTCTATATCCCAGGCTATAACCCTGCCAAATTTCATGGCGACCAGTTTTGCGGTTTAGGCGTAAAAGCGTTACAGATAGACAGACAGACTGACAGAGTTACGTTGACATTTATAATATAAGTAAGGATAAGGATTTTTATTTATAGATATTTATTATTATTAGATTGTTAATAACTGGTTAAGTAATGTCTATCTAGGTAAGGATTATGCAACAAGATGTCTCCGCTCATTAATCTACGAAAAGAGAGTGTAAATACGAATTGAGAAAAAAAAACAACTGCTTGACCTGGGAATTGAGCCAATAATTGAGTTCAGCAGTCGCATTTTAACAACTGGACTAACGAGGCAATAAGAATCTTAAAGTGTTTATCAAAACGAATAATGTAATTTAAAATGGTTTGACAAGTCAACAACTTCTACGAGTAATACGGTAGAAATTGCATTAGGTAGTTCAAAGGAAGCACTACACCGTGACACATTTGTCTCGCTCAGTGCCTAGATTTACATTCACACATGCATCTTCCTGGCTCGCATTCTGCTGGCACTGAATATGTTTCGTTACTATGGCATGACAACGGGAAATACTTTAATTTGTAATTAAGAAACGGAAAACCAGAGAATACCTCTCCTACAATTATGTTAATTTGAAGAATGTGTTTACAATAAATCCGATCTCAACGACGACACTATTAAATAAAATGTTTCGTTACTTATATTTTCAAGCATGTACTGAGGTTGTCTTACATAAAGTTGTATATGTCCCAACTTCTACTAAATTGGTACAGCATCGATTCTACTAAGGCTTTGGACAAGCAGTTTGTAAATAATCCTGTGTAACCACATGACGCACCTGTTCCTACTACAAGCTGTGCCCGAATTTGTGAACTTTCTGAATTTAGATATTGGACAATACACATACGTATCATAGTCGAGACATAACCCCTATCAAGGGGATCGTAAATATTTTTCCATAATTTAGCTTTAACATATTAGTAATTGATCTACCAGCATGAAAAAAAAGTTAAAGTGTTTTATTTCAACCTCAAAAAATGGTGAAAACAATTAGGTGATTTAACGAATTCATTATAATTATCTCATTTACCTACCGTGCCACTTGACACACAGCTTTTATGGGTGAAAACTAGGATATGGAAGTCACTATACTTATCATGCTGGTCCTTCTACCAAATGCCCTGTATTTTAAGAAGGTAAAATATGAAAATGCTGCTTTGATTTTTTTACACATGGGTTACTCGTAGGTATAGGTCATGAAACCACTATCTAAGCTTGGATTAGGACAAAGTTTCATTTTTTACAATGGATCAAGTGGGTGAAGCCTTTAGCTGCACTTGCTGCTAAACAAGTAGCATATTTGTGGGTGCATCAGCGCGGTACTGGTTTCGCGGTTAAAAGTCGATTTCCAAAATTTCGTAAGATAAATTAATATTATTATCTTATGTTTCTACGTAAATCAGATTGCTGTTATACTATTGCAAATCGTAATGTTTTCTTATTATTCTGTAATAGTAGAGAATTCTAATTTTATTAAAGTAAGATCGAAAATAAGGCATTATCTTCCTTTCGATGTCTGTAGAATTGCCCATAATATTATTATCAAACCAGTAATTATGCGTTTTGTGTAATACTCTATGAGACCATGACCTCTCTACAGTTTTCTTTATTACCTCTCGTTGTGGTGCTTTGTTGTTCCGTAGTAGTAACTGTCGAATCAGTTGTTGTATTACCTGAATCGTGTGTGGTAGTAGTGATGTCGGACCCTTTAGACATAGTTGTAGTTTCTGTTTCTTCAGGCGTTTCTTCTTCTGAAGCTGTGGTAGTCCTAGGTTTTGTTTTATGTTTTTTTGTCGTCCCTTTGGTAGTAGCTTCCTCTTTATGTGTTGTAGATCCCATTCCAGGCTCCCCACTGTAGGCAGTTGTAGGTTTCTTGCGTTTCTTCTTATGTTTACGAGTTGTAGATTCATTTTCAGAGTGTCGTGTTGTTGATTCCATTTCAGAGCCATCTGTCGTCATTTCCGATTCAGACCCATCTGTTATCATTTCTGATCCAGTGGTTGATGAATCCGGCTCTTCACTGGATTCAAAATGTTCAGTTTTCATATCTGGAAGGTAAATGCAAATTTAATGTGTGTTATTATTTTAATTTCATTGTTGCGAGTTGGGTTCGAAGTATATGTAAGATATTTGTGCGTTTATAGTAACAAAAATACAAATTTTCCTAGACAAAGAAAGAAAAGTACCTATTACTTTAATAAAACTTAACTAGCAGGTTTAAAAAGAAACGTAGTTTTTTTCAGTTCTTACTATTAAGTTGTGAAATTTGGACACCAAGATTTCTAGGAAACTAGCATTTGGCAGCGGCTCCGCCGACGACGATGTCGGTTATCGTATAAAAAGTAGCTGATGTCCTTCTCTATATCCCAGGCTATAACCCTGCCAAATTTCATGGCGACCAGTTTTGCGGTTTAGGCGTAAAAGCGTTACAGATAGACAGACAGACTGACAGAGTTACGTTGACATTTATAATATAAGTAAGGATAAGGATTTTTATTTATAGATATTTATTATTATTAGATTGTTAATAACTGGTTAAGTAATGTCTATCTAGGTAAGGATTATGCAACAAGATGTCTCCGCTCATTAATCTACGAAAAGAGAGTGTAAATACGAATTGAGAAAAAAAAACAACTGCTTGACCTGGGAATTGAGCCAATAATTGAGTTCAGCAGTCGCATTTTAACAACTGGACTAACGAGGCAATAAGAATCTTAAAGTGTTTATCAAAACGAATAATGTAATTTAAAATGGTTTGACAAGTCAACAACTTCTACGAGTAATACGGTAGAAATTGCATTAGGTAGTTCAAAGGAAGCACTACACCGCGACACATTTGTCTCGCTCAGTGCCTAGATTTACATTCACAGATGCATCTTCCTGGCTCGCATTCTGCTGGCACTGAATATGTTTCGTTACTATGGCATGACAACGGGAAATACTTTAATTTGTAATTAAGAAACGGAAAACCAGAGAATACCTCTCCTACAATTATGTTAATTTGAAGAATGTGTTTAAAATAAATCCGATCTCAACGACGACACTATTAAATAAAATGTTTCGTTGCTTATATTTTGAAGCATGTACTGAGGTTGTCTTACATAAAGTTGTAAATGTCCCAACTTCTACTAGATTGGTACAGCATCGATTCTACTAAGGCTTTGGACAAGCAGTTTGTAAATAATCCTGTGTAACCACATGACGCACCTGTTCCTACCACTTTCTGAATTTAGATATTGGACAATACACATACGTATCATAGTCGAGACATAACCCCTATCAAGGGGATCGTAAATATTTTTCCATAATTTAGCTTTAACATATTAGTAATTGATCTACCAGCATGAAAAAAAAGTTAAAGTGTTTTATTTCAACCTCAAAAAATGGTGAAAACAATTAGGTGATTTAACGAATTCATTATAATTATCTCATTTACCTACCGTGCCACTTGACACACAGCTTTTATGGGTGAAAACTAGGATATGGAAGTCACTATACTTATCATGCTGGTCCTTCTACCAAATGCCCTGTATTTTAAGAAGGTAAAATATGAAAATGCTGCTTTGATTTTTTTACACATGGGTTACTCGTAGGTATAGGTCATGAAACCACTATCTAAGCTTGGATTAGGACAAAGTTTCATTTTTTACAATGGATCAAGTGGGTGAAGCCTTTAGCTGCACTTGCTGCTAAACAAGTAGCATATTTGTGGGTGCATCAGCGCGGTACTGGTTTCGCGGTTAAAAGTCGATTTCCAAAATTTCGTAAGATAAATTAATATTATTATCTTATGTTTCTACGTAAATCAGATTGCTGTTATACTATTGCAAATCGTAATGTTTTCTTATTATTCTGTAATAGTAGAGAATTCTAATTTTATTAAAGTAAGATCGAAAATAAGGCATTATCTTCCTTTCGATGTCTGTAGAATTGCCCATAATATTATTATCAAACCAGTAATTATGCGTTTTGTGTAATACTCTATGAGACCATGACCTCTCTACAGTTTTCTTTATTACCTCTCGTTGTGGTGCTTTGTTGTTCCGTAGTAGTAACTGTCGAATCAGTTGTTGTATTACCTGAATCGTGTGTGGTAGTAGTGATGTCGGACCCTTTAGACATAGTTGTAGTTTCTGTTTCTTCAGGCGTTTCTTCTTCTGAAGCTGTGGTAGTCCTAGGTTTTGTTTTATGTTTTTTTGTCGTCCCTTTGGTAGTAGCTTCCTCTTTATGTGTTGTAGATCCCATTCCAGGCTCCCCACTGTAGGCAGTTGTAGGTTTCTTGCGTTTCTTCTTATGTTTACGAGTTGTAGATTCATTTTCAGAGTGTCGTGTTGTTGATTCCATTTCAGAGCCATCTGTCGTCATTTCCGATTCAGACCCATCTGTTATCATTTCTGATCCAGTGGTTGATGAATCCGGCTCTTCACTGGATTCAAAATGTTCAGTTTTCATATCTGGAAGATAAATGCAAATTTAATGTGTGTTATTATTTTAATTTCATTGTTGCGAGTTGGGTTCGAAGTATATGTAAGATATTTGTGCGTTTATAGTAACAAAAATACAAATTTTCCTAGACAAAGAAAGAAAAGTACCTATTACTTTAATAAAACTTAACTAGCAGGTTTAAAAAGAAACGTAGTTTTTTTCAGTTCTTACTATTAAGTTGTGAAATTTGGACACCAAGATTTCTAGGAAACTAGCATTTGGCAGCGGCTCCGCCGACGACGATGTCGGTTATCGTATAAAAAGTAGCTGATGTCCTTCTCTATATCCCAGGCTATAACCCTGCCAAATTTCATGGCGACCAGTTTTGCGGTTTAGGCGTAAAAGCGTTACAGATAGACAGACAGACTGACAGAGTTACGTTGACATTTATAATATAAGTAAGGATAAGGATTTTTATTTATAGATATTTATTATTATTAGATTGTTAATAACTGGTTAAGTAATGTCTATCTAGGTAAGGATTATGCAACAAGATGTCTCCGCTCATTAATCTACGAAAAGAGAGTGTAAATACGAATTGAGAAAAAAAAACAACTGCTTGACCTGGGAATTGAGCCAATAATTGAGTTCAGCAGTCGCATTTTAACAACTGGACTAACGAGGCAATAAGAATCTTAAAGTGTTTATCAAAACGAATAATGTAATTTAAAATGGTTTGACAAGTCAACAACTTCTACGAGTAATACGGTAGAAATTGCATTAGGTAGTTCAAAGGAAGCACTACACCGCGACACATTTGTCTCGCTCAGTGCCTAGATTTACATTCACACATGCATCTTCCTGGCTCGCATTCTGCTGGCACTGAATATGTTTCGTTACTATGGCATGACAACGGGAAATACTTTAATTTGTAATTAAGAAACGGAAAACCAGAGAATACCTCTCCTACAATTATGTTAATTTGAAGAATGTGTTTACAATAAATCCGATCTCAACGACAACACTATTAAATAAAATGTTTCGTTGCTTATATTTTCAAGCATGTACTGAGGTTGTCTTACATAAAGCTGTATATGTCCCAACTTCTACTAAATTGGTACAGCATCGATTCTACTAAGGCTTTGGACAAGCAGTTTGTAAATAATCCTGTGTAACCACATGACGCACCTGTTCCTACTACAAGCTGTGCCCGAAAAACCCCTATCAAGGGGATAGTAAATATTTTTCCATAATTTAGCTTTAACATATTAGTAATTGATCTACCAGCATGAAAAAAAGTTTAAGTGTTCTATTTCAACCTTAAAAAATGGTGAAAACAATTAGGTGATTGAACTAATTCATTGTGATTATCTCATTTACCTACCGTGCCACTTGACACACAGCTTTTATGGGTGAAAACTAGGATATGGAAGTCACTATATCTATCATGTTGGTCCTCCTACCAAATACCCTGTATAAATAAGTAGTTAAGTATGTAAAGGTTTATTTTTTTTTGGGTGGGAAATCATCAAATAACTTCTCCCGCTCTGGGTGGAGCGGGAGGGCGTGTCAGACTTTTACTGACTGAAACCCACCCGTGTTCCCTCAGTTGCCTGTGTGCCAGGGGCCGCGGTATCTCTTTCGAACAACCCGCATCCCTGGCAGGCATCGGCCCTTGCGAGCCCCATCAGTTGCTGCTGACATCTCTTTGAGGCGCCCGTGGAACACAACGCGCCGTCGACCCGGGCTTGGTCCTTACCGGACAACGAGCTACCCATTACTCGCCGTCCGCAAGCCCGTGCCTACGGTGGCCGGGAATCAGCCTGGGATTCCCGACGCCCAGGGCGTCTCCTGCGAAGGCCACGGCTGTGAGGGCGCATGTACTGCATCTCCCTCACGTGCGCCGCCTCCCTCTTTGCGAGCTACTGCTTCGCTGAAGGAGGCGACCGCTAGCCATGCACTCTCGCTCCGTACCATGGCCTGGACCAGGGTCGGACGCGAGAGATCGCCGCCGCCGATCGGCTCCACGAGGACACGGCGGTGCTCCGCCCAAGCCGGGCAGACCTCCACCGTATGCTCCACCGTGTCCTCAGGGCGATCGTCGCAATGGAAACACCCGGGCGTTTCCTCCCGCCCTATCCGAAACAGGAACCTCCCGAAAAAGCCATGTCCGGTGAGGACCTGTGTCAGGTGGAAGGTGAGGACGCCATGCCGCCTCTCAAGCCACTCCTCAAAGAGGGAACTTAAAGTATGTAAATGTTGCTTTGATCTTTTTACACATGGGTTTCTCGTAGGCATAGGTCATGACACCACTATCTAAGCTTGGATTAGGACAAAGTTTCATTTACCACAATGGAACAAGTGGGTGAAGCCTTTAGCTGCACTTGCTGCTAAAGAAGTAGCATATTTGTGGGTGCACCAGTGCGGTACTGGTTTCGCGGATAAAAATCGATTTCCTAAATTGCGCAAGATAAATTAATATTATTTTTACGTAGTATCGTATGTTTCTACGTAAATCAGAGGGCTGTTGTACTATTGCGAATCGTAATGTTTTCTTATTATTCTGTAATAGTAGAGAATTCTAATTTTATTAAAGTAAGATCGAAAATAAGGCATTATCTTCCTTTCGATGTCTGTAGAATTGCCCATAATATTATTATCAAAACAGTAATTATGCGTTTTGTGTAATACTCTATGACACCATGACCTCTCTACGGTTTTGTTTATTACCTCTCGTTGTGATGCTTTGTTGTTCCGTAGTAGTAACTGTCGAATCAGTTGTTGTATTACCTGAATCGTGTGTGGTAGTAGTGATGTCGGACCCTTTAGACATAGTTGTAGTTTCTGTTTCTTCAGGCGTTTCTTCTTCTGAAGCTGTGGTAGTCCTAGGTTTTGTTTTATGTTTTTTTGTCGTCCCTTTGGTAGTAGCTTCCTCTTTATGTGTTGTAGATCCCATTCCAGGCTCCCCACTGTAGGCAGTTGTAGGTTTCTTGCGTTTCTTCTTATGTTTACGAGTTGTAGATTCATTTTCAGAGTGTCGTGTTGTTGATTCCATTTCAGAGCCATCTGTCGTCATTTCCGATTCAGACCCATCTGTTATCATTTCTGATCCAGTGGTTGATAAATCCGGCTCTTCACTGGATTCAAAATGTTCAGTTTTCATATCTGGAAGATAAATGCAAATTTAATGTGTGTTATTATTTTAATTTCATTGTTGCGAGTTGAGTTCGAAGTATGTGTAAGATATTTGTGCGTTTATAGTAACAAAAATACAAATTTTCCTAGACAAAGAAAGAAAAGTACCTATTACTTTAATAAAACTTAACTAGCAGGTTTAAAAAGAAACGTAGTTTTTTTACAGTTCTTACTATTAAGTTGTGAAATTTGGACACCAAGATTTCTAGGAAACTAGCATTTGGCAGCGGCTCCGCCGACGACGATGTCGGTTATCGTATAAAAAGTAGCTGATGTCCTTCTCTATATTCCAGGCTATAACCCTGCCAAATTTCATGGCGACCAGTTTTGCGGTTTAGGCGTGAAAGCGTTACAGATAGACAGACAGACAGAGTTACGTTCACATTTATAATATTAGTTTTTTTTTTTGGGCGGGAAATCATCAAAATACTTCTCCCGCTCTGGGGGGAGCGAGAGGGCGTGTCAGACTTTTACTGACTAAAACCCACCCGTGTTCCCTCAGTTGGCTGTGTGCCAGGGGCCGCGGTATCTCTTTCGAACAACCCGCACCCCTGGCAGGCATCGGCCCTTGCGGGCCCCATCTGTTGCTGCTGACATCTCTTTGAAGCGCGCGTGGAACACAACGCGCGGTCGACCCGGACCTGGTCCTTCCCGGACAGCGAGCTACCCATTACTCGCCGTCCGCAAGCCCGTGCCTACGGTGGCCGGGAATCAGCCTGGGATTCCCGACGCCCAGGGCGTCTCCTGCGAAGGCCACGGCTGTGAGGGCACATGTACTGCATCTCCCTCACGTGCGCCGCCTCCCTCTTTGCGAGCATAACTGCTTCGCTGAAGGAGGCGACTGCTAGCCATGCACTCTCGCTCCGTACCATGGCCTGGACCAGGGTCGGACGCAAGAGATTGCCGCCGCCAATCACCTCCACGAGGACACGGCGGTGCTCCGCCCAAGCCGGGCAGACCTCCACCGTATGCTCCACCGTGTCCTCAGGGCGATCTTTGCAATGGAAACACCCGGGCGTTTCCTCCCGCCCTATCCGAAACAGGAACCTCCAGAATAAGCCATGTCCGGTGAGGACCTGTGTCAGGTGGAAGGTGAGGACGCTATGCTGCCTCTCAAGTCACTCCTCAAAGAGGGAACTTAAAGTATGTAAATGTTGCTTTGATCTTTTTACACATGGGTTTCTCGTAGGCATAGGTCATGACACCACTATCTAAGCTTGGATTAGGACAAAGTTTCATTTACCACAATGGAACAAGTGGGTGAAGCCTTTAGCTGCACTTGCTGCTAAAGAAGTAGCATATTTGTGGGTGCACCAGTGCGGTACTGGTTTCGCGGATTAAAAATCGATTTCCTAAATTGCGCAAGATAAATTAATATTATTTTTACGTAGTATCGTATGTTTCTACGTAAATCAGAGGGCTGTTGTACTATTGCGAATCGTAATGTTTTCTTATTATTCTGTAATAGTAGAGAATTCTAATTTTATTAAAGTAAGATCGAAAATAAGGCATTATCTTCCTTTCGATGTCTGTAGAATTGCCCACAATATTATTGTCAAAACAGTAATTATGCGTTTTGTGTAATACTCTTTGAGACCATGACCTCTCTACGGTTTTGTTTATTACCTCTCGTTGTGGTGCTTTGTTGTTCCGTAGTAGTAACTGTCGAATCAGTTGTTGTATTACCTGAATCGTGTGTGGTAGTAGTGATGTCGGACCCTTTAGACATAGTTGTAGTTTCTGTTTCTTCAGGCGTTTCTTCTTCTGAAGCTGTGGTAGTCCTAGGTTTTGTTTTATGTTTTTTTGTCGTCCCTTTGGTAGTAGCTTCCTCTTTATGTGTTGTAGATCCCATTCCAGGCTCCCCACTGTAGGCAGTTGTAGGTTGCTTGCGTTTCTTCTTATGTTTACGAGTTGTAGATCCATTTTCAGAGTGTCGTGTTGTTGATTCCATTTCAGAGCCATCTGTCATCATTTCCGATTCAGACCCATCTGTTATCATTTCTGATCCAGTGGTTGATAACCCCGGCTCTTCACTGGATTCAGAATGTTTAGTTGTCATATCTGGAAGATAAAGGCAAATTTGATGTGTGTTATTATTTTAATTTCATTGTTGCGAGTTGGGTTCGAAGTATCTGTAACGTTTTTGTGCGTTTATACCAACAAAATTACAAATTTTCCTGTACAAGTAAAGAAAAGTACCTAATACTTTAGTAAAACTTAAAAAGCGGGTTTTAAAAGAAACGAGTATATTTTTACTTCGTAGTATTAAATTGTGAAATCTGGACACCAAGATTTATAGGATACTAGCTTTGCCCGCGGCGCTGTCTACGACGATGTCGGTTATCGTATAAAAAGTAACTTATGTCATTCTCTATATCCCAGGCTATAGCCCTGCCAAATTTCATGCCGACCGGTTTCGCGGTTTAGCCGTGAAAGTGTTACAAATAGACAGACAGACAGAGTTACGTTCACGTTTATAAAATTATTAGTAAGGGTAAGGGTTTTATTTATAGATTATTTTTGTTATTAGCCCCTATCAAAGGGATAATAAATAATTTTCCATAATTTAGCTTTAACATGTAGTTGATCTACCAGTATGAAAAAAAATTAACGCTTTTTATTTCAACCTCAAAAAATGGTGATACCATTTAGTTGATTAAATAAATTCATTATAATTATAAAATTTACCTACCGTGACACTTGACACACAGCTTTTAAGGGTGAAAAGTAGGATATGGCGTTCATGTTCCTCATGTTCCTTCTACCAAATACACTATATTATAAATAAGTAGTATTCCATTTAAAACCTGTATAATTGTGGCTAAAAATCATTCGTTACTGTAATACATATATGCCCAGATGATCTGCCTCCCATAAATCCTGAGAAAGTGCAGGACATGATTATGAAGCTTCACTCTCTAAGATCCCTCAGCGCTCGGACGGTATCACCAATAAGGTATACAAACTCCTCCCTTCTCCTTGCATAATGCTAATAACCGCCACCTCTATGGGCCTTTAGCAACTCACACTCAAGAATCCGCAAACGTTGAGAGAGACCACCGTTATCGATATCCTTAAGCTAGGAAAGCCCAAGTCTGAGCCCATGAGTTTCCGTCCCGTGAGTTTTTTCAATGCTCTCGGCAATATCTATTCTTTATCTATTATTTATAAGCAACTCAAGGACTATGCCGAAGAAAAGAGCCTCATCCTCAACGAGCAGTCTGGTTTCCGAAACAAACAGTCTTGCATACAACACGTCCACAGCATCGTAGAGCACTTAACCGCTAGTTCCCAGCATGAAGCAATGACGGGCGTGTTATTTCTTCGCCATAGCGAAAGCATGCCATCAACAAACTGTGGGTCCATGGCCTATTACATAACGATTTTTTCTATATATGTACACTGGTTTTTTTTTTAGCTGTAAATCTTTTCTATAATGAATTGACAGTGACCGCCATAATAATAAGTTACAGTTATGAAAAGAGCTTTCCAACGACATGAATCTGGCTATTATGCGCCAATACATTTTTGATCATCTTTATATTATATTTTTTATTTACGACTGATTTTTCGAGATCTTGGGGTCCTGGAACTTTGAAAGGCTTACGAGGATCCGAAGCGAACTCGCAGAGGCCCCCTTAGGGAATTTTAAATGGTTAAGATCCACCAAGGGACATTTTAGCCTTGTATGCATTACGCAAGTGCGACGAAGGACAAGCCCTGGTTGGCGTAGGACTGTTACAGAACACTATTGCAGGAAACAAAACACATTGGGCTATGGTTTTGGTTAGCTATAGTGGATTGGTAACCTCTAACTATGGAAGGACTATGTCACCTGCCTGATCAATTTATCTAATGCACGAATAAAATGGTAGGTCGTGCATGATTGTATACTCAATAATGGGCCCCTGGAAATGGTCGCTAGCGACAAGGGGGCAGTATGTCCTGAGGTGCTTGATATGCGAATCTCCATTCAAGCCAGCCAACGAAGACAAAAATTAGGTGGGAGCTCTATTCCTGGTCTGTGTTCACTCCTGCCGGTCATGAAGGTAAACCGGAAGTTAGGCACAAGTCTTCTCCGCGGAAATAGGGTCTGTAGGATCGCTCCTGTCCAACAGCTGGCCACATGCTGCCCTGCGGGTTTTTGGTCTGGCACCTCATCCTAGACCTATTCCAGCCACATAAACTCAAACGGTAGTCAAAACTCTGCCATACATACGAAACTAAATAAAAGCTTGTAAAAAAACCCTAGTGCAAGGCAAAATAGAAAGAAACTCGGTTGTACACTTTTATAACACGACGTTTTAATAGTATTGCTTCACTCACTCTCATTTACACCTTCGTCTTCATTATTTTGCGTTATGCCCTCATCCAGTTGTTCTGTAGTTGGACTCGAGTTTCCAGTTTTGGTGGTTCTTTTTGTTCTTTTAGTTGCCTGTGATGTTGTTGAATTTTCTGAATTTCCTGCTGTTGTAGATGTTGACACTGTTTTAAATTGAATGAGTATTTGAGATTTTAGCTATCTGAGCAGAATAATTCAGACTTTACCATTTCATTTACGATTTATTACAAGCATTAGAACTTACTGTTGTCTGCATCAGGATCCTCAGTCCCCTCTTCTTCATTGCCAAGTTCGGTGGTACATGTTCTTTCGCCACCATCCGGTCTAGTTGTGCCCTGTACATCACAATTTTCTTCTTCACAGTCGTCACAAGGACCTGTTCCCGTATCTTCATCTTCACCGTTTCCGGGAGTTCCACCACTACCTTCGGGTTCTGGTGGGTCTTTGTTACCTACATATATTAAAAAACCGTTTAATATAATTATAACCTGAAAAACTTACACAGGTCGGATACATATTACACTCTCGCCACAATTGCAGCCGAAACGCTATTTATCTGGGTAAATCGTATGAAATCTAGAAACGCTGAACAGTTTGTTAGCTATGACTACCTTCAATGTAACTGAATTTAACTTCTCATTTAATCGCAATTAAATAAAAAAAAGTGTTTAAATGTTTTTCTTATTAAATTTTAAGTCAATGATTGTTTCTTATCATTGGTTCTTTACCGTTTAATATTATTTCACGTAGTATTTCTGTTAAACTATCAAAACAATCGAATAGGCTTCGTAAAATCGTTCAACTTTTTGGCTAAAATTGGCTTCAAAAGTGAAAGGTACCTCCTTTTGTATGGTAATTGAAGATACCGAAAATTTCATAAACCCTTCTTTAAGCGTTCGTTTACGCTGTCTTATTTCCACTTTAGAACGTTGCGTCTGCTAAATAATTAACCATTTAATTACACTGGAGTTTAAGAACATGCTTGGTTGAATAGGTTTTAAAATTTATTGGAATTACACATTAATCCGTTGAGCTAAACGATATGCAGGGACTGTTCTCTGCTTGGCTAAATATTAATATCTTAAGTATAATTTCCTTTGTACGCGTTATAAGTTAAGTACTCATTTAAGTGTCATTCATCTAGGTTAAAATTTCGCTTCAGGTATGTCTACTCAGTAATACGTCATATATGAACTGTATCTCTGCTGGCATAACATTTATTTCAAATTACAGAAACAAAATATTTTACATCGCTTTGTAGTATTGAAACAAAATTTTTGCCAATGTTTTCTACCGACTCAAATCTTCTCACATTTATTTACCTTTTCCACACTGTCCAGTATACCAACTGCGTCGAACAATAAAGTTTTTTATCGAGAGATATAGATCCCAATTGTCGGTTGTGTGTAAAGTGAACACACAGTAGCAACCCGGGAAAAATTACATTCTACCCGGTTAAACTTGTTGGAGTACGAATAGCTATCGACTAACTTGTCGTTCTGGTAGTGAGTTTGTAAATTAAGCCTTTTTTATTCAACACCGGGCTTGACAAAAAACCGGGTGAGAAAAATGTTTGTGGTATTAATACTAGTTGGCACATTGAAGGAGATTTGTTTGGTTAGGAGTATAAAAGTAGTGAATAGATATACGCCTTATCTAACAGTACCTAGTGCAACAAAAGCAAATAACAGCAATGTTAACAATACAAAGAGCTCAGCAAAATTAATTATTCTCATAAACCTAATACCTATTGTGTAACTTGTTATTGTATCAGTTGTAGTTACAATAAAGTGCATAGAATACAAAGACTAACTTAATGGAATACAACTGTACGAACTCAATGCAGATATTTTCTGTACAGAATCATTTGATATTTCAGAAACTATATGCTCTTTACTAGCCCTTGGTAACGATTTAGTCTTATGCAAAGTGATAAGCTTGCCTTCTTTTACCTGCCACTACATTTTTTATCGCATAGAAACTTATTTTGATAGAAACACACAACTAGAAACTTGAAAGCAGTATCGTTGTGTACGCACAGATCAAGTAAAACGATACAGCCTAGATCTTACTTCGGTAAAATTCAAGTGAATCCGAGTGAAATATATATAATATAGTTCTAAATAAGCCGTAAAGAGTTTTATGACCAACGGGCTGTAATAAAAAAACAAGTTTTGTATATCCACAGAACCAAAAAGAGGTCCAGGTAAATAATTCAATAGAATTAAGAAAGAAATATCTTACTTGACCGTCGTTTTGTATCAACGTGCTTTATTTTACGGAATCAAATAGCCTCTCTTGAAAGCGTTGTCCCAGTAGATACGTATGTAGGGCCGTAGATGTTTAAATAAATAAATCCATAGTATAAAAAGCCTTGCTTTTAGAAAGTGATTCTATGTAGGTGTCGGTAGCGTTGAAACATTATCCTAACAAAGACGTTGCAGTTTCCATAACAGATTCTACCACAAGGGAAATCAGTTAATGGGTACTACGTATAGATCCATAAAGGTAAAACTCCCCTAAACCCTGGCTTTAACTCCCAACATTTCACTGTAAACGTTCTAAATTACGCTTCCAAACAAGAAAAAGTTACTATTTTAAGTAAATCGCTTAATGCGCCATAATATTCAAAAGTTGTACTCGAGTTCTATAACTTTATAATTACCCAACAAACTATGCACTGGTTCATCGAATTTATATTTGCTTAAATTTAGTTTCATTCGGATTATTAATTTAGCCATTTAATTTGCTAGCAGACTGAACTTTTTGATTAATTTTCTGTGTTACTAGAGATAGTATTTCAAATTTCAATGTACCGCAATGTTACCAAGATGTAAATTTTTAGTTGAATGAAATACTTTAGCAATTTAAGACGTTGTTCTTTGGGGAAAAGGAGTGGACTTTTCATTCAATGGACATTAGTTATCACCAGCAAGAACAGATTGACAATTCACACTGTCGGTACAAATACAAGTTTTGAAAATGATTTAATAGAATACTGAGTTAGACTGACTCGTCTAACTCAGACACATAAGCTACTTTATCTGCCGTTCTCAATAAAACTGTCAAAATCATTCAGTTTCATTACAATACAGTGTTACCCTCCTTTCCGCACTACTGCTAGGTAATAAGCTGTAAAATGTAAAAGCGGTTTCGATGGGAACCGTGGTTTGTTTATAGCCCGTTCAGTACTCGCTAATGCGTAATGTGCAATTTGTGTAAGTGCACAATCTACTTCAGTAATTGCACTTAACACTTCATATACCGCTGTAATATTTTAGCTGGATGTGTTTATCAATCATTTTGATATTAGGAAATAGACGACGGGTCATAAAGATTTATTTTTGGCTACATGAATAGCGAATAGTTTCAGAACTTCTTGGTTTGTCATTTTTCTCTTTAAAGTGTTTTGTTTTTGGAATTCGGTTGTTTTTTATTGCACTTTTGTTGAGTCCCTGGATACAAGGCCGCGTATGGCCTAACTTTGGTTACAGTCAAAGTATGATTGAAAGTTGTATCACCACAGACTCAGTAGTGGATAAGGATAAGGCTATCGATGTTAATGAATGATGATAACTCATAGAGAAAGTTTTGAAAGATGTTGTCAGGTAAAAGTATTTTTAAAATGTACTTACTGCAATCCTCAGGCTTAACGCAATATCCGTGGTAGTCGTCAAACACATATCCTTCTTTACAATCACAGCTATTGATGTTGCACTTTGCGGTGCATGAGACGGGTTCTTTATCGTAATTGGAGCATCGTCGTCCACAGTTATTGCCGCAACCAAACGTCGAGTTCTTGTCATTGCCGCAGGAAGCTGTAAACGTGGGTATCTTTAGATTTTAGTTCTTCAATGACTCTTTAATTCATGTAAACAATATGTCCACAAGTACCTACGTTTTACTAAGGAGTTAACATCAGCAAGTAAAAGAGTTTACTATAGTGAAAGGGTTCACTGTGCACAATATAGAAAGTTGCAAAGCAACATTAAGAGCATTAATGGGGCTGAAAATAATTCTGTAAAGTACTTACGGCAGTTCATAGCTGACATACAGATTCCATCATGATCTCTCACATAATTTTCTTTACAGATGCAAGCTGGAGGTCCAGTGCATGGTTCATTAGTACCAGCTTTTGGGTCCAACGTATGTTCCTTTCCATGGAAGTATTTCTCTTCGTGTGAAGAACATTGAGGGAATCCAACGTGCTCACACACTTGTGGTTGACAAAGTTTTTCAGGGCACTTCGCGTATTTTTCGTTAACAGCACACTTTTCTGGAAAAATAATGCAAGTATTTAGGTAGGTACCTCCCAATTGAAGGAATATCCAGGCTGGATCACAACGGTGTCTGCTATGTTTAAATGTATTTACAAAATAGTTATAGCCCGACCACGAACTTAATTCTGTGAACAGGGATCACAATGGCAGCTGTGTCAAGTCAACCGTATAGAAAGTTACAATGTCTGAATAATTCTAACAATCAAATCAATAATACCAAAGGACAAATAATTAATTTAACTAAATACGTACTACTGGGATGACGATGAGTTTTAATAACAGTCGTGCTGCTGGCAGCTGCAGCTGCTGCCGCGGCCGCTGTGCCATTACCTTGTAAGGAAATAAATAAAACGAATTATCTCAAAAGCAGTGGTGCCCAAGTTGTAACAGCCGCAAATTCCGAGTTGTAGGTTGTGGGTTCTAACCCAAGCATGCACTATTTAAATAATTTCTTGACCACTGTGCTCAAAACGGTGAAGGAAACCGGCATGTCCTAAAACTAAAAATTCAAGACATGTGACATCCAACAACCCGCGTTGGTCCCGCATGATCGATTCCGGCCACTGACTATAAGGTTTAATTCTCTTTGATTCCGGCCGACTTCCTCTCACAGAACGAAGAGAACATTATAGGAACATTATAGGCTGAATAAGTAAGTCTCAAAAATAATAAAAAGAATCCAATCGTTACGTACTAGAAGACACTATTAAAAATAAATTAGCTAGAACGATCAATACTAATAGTAAGTTCCGCATTGCCACTAACGGTAGTCTAAATGTTTTATCAAACAGACAGGTTCACCTTTTTATACGTTCCTACGCTTTTGAATTTTAAAACCTGTTTAAATTGTCAATTTTAATCTAAAATAGAAGATCCATTTAAGGCTCGAATTTACTGGAAGCAAAGAAAAACAGTTATCTCACAGAATTTCCTGCAATATCAAAAGTTGCTAGCAACTGTTTAGAGCAACTTTTGTTTAATTTTGTTGTTTCAAAAATTGTTTAAGACGAATACAGCAATCAACATGTCTCTTTACCAAAAACATGCTGCTTTACTTTGTTTCCGGGTATTCAGTACGTATTCATACAAACATACACAACGCCACCGTCTACGATTTTTACATACTCCTACTTTTTTGTTTTGACTTTATTTATATTTTTTCAGAATAACGCAAGAAACTACTATTTGGAGGTCATTAATACCAGTTAAAGTTACTTGTTATCAATCTTTACCACACATAATAGGTAATTAGAATTCACCATTGTCACTATCTATTTGTGGTTGTTATTTTCTTTTCATTACTGTTTCACTCAACCGTTATTTGAATACTCTCGGATATCCAACACCGAGAGTTGAAAATTCAGTGCGCGAAAAATTCCTGCTGCGATTTTATTACTTCCTTGTGTACGTCGACTAACCACCGTGCCACCACGACACTGTTTCATTGTGTTAAAATTTTTGATTATAAATGTTGCAGGGATATTATAATTTCTCTAGTCAAATTATAACAAATTATAATTGCACGAAACTTTGCTAACCGCCTCCATTTTTTACATTTTAACGGACTTTTTTTAATGTTAATGTAATTTCACGGGAACGCTGTAGTGATTTTATAATAATCCTAGTAGTACATTATGAGTCAAGTTCGTTCGTCGTTGGGAACTTCGTGCGTTTTGATTAGTGAACTCTTCTTCATCCGCCATTTAACGGGCCAATCATTGACCGTCTAACAATTTAACGGGCTTGCATATGCAGTGAAATTGTCAAAATATTACTGGTGTGTAGTGTAATGTCACTGAAATGAGCCAGTGAAATTGTGAGAAATGGAGGCGGTTGACAAAGTTTCGTGCAATTATAATTTGACTAGTGAAATTATAATATAACTGGTGTAACAAAACCCCCCCAGTGGGGTCCCCGCATTGTCGTTGCGGGGGGGCTCAGTAACCGTGGTCACCCTCCCACGGTGAAGCGAAGAGGAACCCCAAGGTGGTTGGTGGAACCCAAAAGTAGGTTGCGGTGAGATGCATCGCAACTGAGGCGGGCCGCGATGTCGAATGGGAGGCATTACGGCTGAGGGTTACAGGCTGCGGCGGAGGAGGAGTGCCGGTACTTCTGAGTAGCGCTCTTCCCTTCCGTAGCCTGGACGGGGCCGCCACCGTTTGATGGCGGACGCGGTGGGGCCGCAGGGGAAGAGGAGTGTCGGTAAAGCGTTGGCCGCTCTCCCTATCTCCTGCGGCCGAAAGGTGGTTGGCGGCGGGGCCACTGTACTGACCCGTCGCAGGAGGACGTCAGCAGCAGCTGGTGGGGCCCGCAAGGGCCAATGCCTGCTAGGGGTGCCGGTTGTTCGAAAGAGATACCGCGGCCCCTGGCATACGGGCAGCTGAAGGAACATGGGTGGGTTTTAGTCAGTAAAAGTCTGACACGCCCTCCTGCTCCAACCAGAGCGGGAGAAGTCATTTGATGATTTTCCACCCACAAAAAAAAAAAAAAACTGGTGTAACAAAATCCCTGCTACATAAATATTTGTAATCTTACCTCCATCGGTTCCTGCTGCACTACTTGCGGCTGCCACATTACTCGTCTTTATGATCGTGTGTGTGTCGTCTGCTAGAGATGGTCATTATAGTATTAGTTATTAACGTTTTTCTTAAGATTTTATTTAAGTTTGTCGGTAAAAATTTAAGAGTTCTGGATGATCTGTAGGTAGTTTTACTGAGAGTCTGTTTCATTTAACATCACTACATCATTACAAAACAAAGTCTCCCGCCGCGTCTGTCTGTTTGTCTGTTAAAAGACTTAGAAACGACTGAGGGGATTTTCATGCGGCATTCACCAATATAAAGAGTGATTCATGAGGAAGGTTTAGGTGTATAAAAACGCGGCTGTAGCCACTGGCAAAAGCTAGCTATTTATAAAAGAGTTGACCAACTTTTACTGTACAATTAAAATAATCTATTGAAAAAAATTAATTTACCAAGTGGCCAAGGTAAAAAATTGTGCTTCAACGTATGTTGGCAATCAGTTGATTGAAATTGAAATTATTTAAGAAGTTTATTTCAGTATCTAATTGAAATAAAACAATATCTGATTGAAATAAACTTCTTTATAAACACTTTATCAAGAGTTAAGTGTAGAAAAATATTTTAGCACGTATGAACCACCCTTAAATTGAAAATTCAAAAAAGATGTAAAGACTACGTTTTCAAACAAAATCCTAAATGCCATCTCAGCTTAGCCGACATGCGAAGAAGGAGGGGAGGAGGCGCACGTGAGGGAGAGGCAGTATATGCGTCCTCACGGCCCTAGTCGCCGCAGGAGACGCCCTGGGCGGAGGGAATCCCAGGCTGTTTCCGGCCACCGTAGGCGCCGGCTTGCAGATGGCGAGTAATCCCGGCGACGATACGATACGATACGATAGCGACTAAGCCCGGTTTGACGGCGCATTGTGTTCCACGCACGCCTCAAAGAGATGTCAGCACCAACTGATGGTGTCCGCAAGGGCCGATACCTGCCAGGGGTGCGGATTGTTCGAAAGAGATATCGCGGCCCCTGGCACACAGGCAATTGAAGGAACACGGGTGGGTTTTAGTCAGTAAAAGTATGACACGCCCTCCTGCTGCACTTAGAGCGAGAGAAGTTATTTGATGATTTCCCACCCAAAAAAAAGCTTAGTCAACATTTATGATACGGAGGTAATAAAATCGTGGCGGGATGTTTTGGCGCATTACATTTTCAGCTCTCGATGTTGAATTGAGCAATGAGAATTCAACAGAGTGCATCTCAGCGCGTCAAAATTTCGAATAGTGTGTTTTGATTTTTAACTCTTGGCGCTAAGCAGGTACGTTGAAAATCCACTGCGCGAAAAAATCCCAACGCGATTTTATTAGGCTCATAGGAACGTGGGCTAAGTCACAAAATAAAAAATGTTTTAATTTTTTACCAGAAGTCACTGTTAAACTTAAATTAGCCAGAACGGCTAATATTGGTAGTAACTTCCACATTGTCACTAAACGAAGTGTAACGTTTTTCAAACACATACTTCCCTTTTATATCTACGTACGGTTTTATACTAGTTTTAATTTGCGGATGTTAGGCTATAAAATTCAGTTGGTATTGATTAATTATTTATTGTTCATAAAAAGACTGCCTCGTTGGTCTAGGGTCACCAGTGCTACTGTACTGCTAAGCATGAGATCTGGGTTCAATTCCCATGTCGGGCACTGCTATGAGATTTTTGTCAGAAATTCTGAGTCCCCGTATTTCATTTGGCAGAGGCGAAATGTGGGTATCCTTTTAGAAATAAATATAATAATAATAATACAAAAAAATAAAATGGTAATTTAAAAAACTTAAAAACCCGACTGCTTTTCTGAGTAGGTATTCATGGAAAAGCTCTAAAACAAGAAAGTCGTTGTACCCGATTGCACTTAACTTAAGTATCGCCAGTTGCTAAGGCGATGCTTATAAGCAGATAAATTGTAGCAGTCGGGACCTATTCTAGAAACGGAGGCCTAGTGAATTGAGAGCACATACCTATATTACATTGCAGATTACTTCAATCTACTGACTAGATGGCTGACTTTCTAGAATGGGTCCCGACTGCTACTTTTTAGTTTTTTAAATTACCGTTTTTTATTACGATATCACTTTCACAGTAATTACGAATCTAACGATACCTAGTAAACTAAAATCCATCGAGTCGTTCAGGCCGCAGAGCATGTCAAACATTTTAATTTGGCGCCAAAAATCCACCATTTTGTTTTTTTTTATTTTGATATACCGAGTGTAACTCTTACAGTAAATACAAATCTAACGACACCTCTCAAGCTAAAATCGATCGAGCCGTTCAGGCTGCAGAGCGTGCCAAACAATTATACATACATACATACATACTTACTCTCGAAAAACATAACTCTCCTTCTGACGCAATCGGGTAAAAAGTGATACCTGGTCATTTTGGCAAAAAGTGCAAGTTTGCGCCTATAAAAACTATCCAGATCTACTGATCTTTGATAGTTTCGAATATTTCGGTAAACGTTAATTCTACTATCCTATTAATAGTATTATGAATGGGAAAGTTTGTAGGTTTGGATATGTAGATGTTTGGATGTTTGTTACTCAATCACGTAACATGGGCTGAACGCGTTTGAATGAAATTTGACTCACAGATAGATTATAACCCGGATTAACACATAAGATACTTATTTTCCTGGTAGTACAAAAGGCTACACATCAAGCTATACATTTCCAGCATAAGCTAATCTCGCATTATATAGGATTTCCTTACAGTGCGATAATCAGCGTAAACCAAAAATATATAGCTTGATGTGTAGCGATGTGAACGTTCCCGTGGAATTCCGACCTCAACGCGCAGTAGACTATAAAGATGTCCGCGTGATCACATCCTGCTGTATATTGTATGCCTTTTTTTGAGGGTGGGAAATCATTCAATAACTTCTCCCGCTCTGGGTGGAGCAGGAGGGCGTGTCAGACTTTTACTGACTAAAACCCACCCGTGTTCCCTCAGTTGCCTGTGTGCCAGTGGCCGCGGTATCTCTTTCGAACAACCCGCACCCATATTGTATGCCTTTAGTATGTGTTAAATAAATATATTTTCTTTATTTCCCATGATGATAATACAGCAAAATTGTGCACACTCCTTTTAACAGAACACATGTTGACAGCCAACCTATTACCCAGGTCCTTACAAACCCATTCATATTTATGTTTGTGTACAAGCGTTTATCTTTAAAGTTTTCTAATAATGGACTGTAGCTAAATGGCCCTGCCAAAACTTTGCCGCTTTGTTTCAGGAAGACTTGCCATGAAACGAAATCATTTAACGTTGCTGAGTTCTGGTTGAGGGTTCGTAAAATATGCACACTCTCGGACTCCTCAATCTAGCCACCGTTCAATTCCAAGAACAGACTAGTTCCAAAAACATATATTGAAAGTGGAAACAAATCCCGTTTAGGTTAAATTCTTATGCAATCGCTCACTAAAGGGAATTAATAACACATTCATCTGAATTATTTTAGAAGGTTTCAACTTTATATGTCACCACTTTTACAACAATTATTCGTTGGTTTATTAATCGTTACACTGTTCAACCAAATTAAAACAAGGCAACATACAAGTTTAGTGAACAATATTAAGTAATAGACATAGCATACAAAAACAATATTAGATAAATCAAAAACAAAATACAGTAGGTATTTTAAAAAAATCAGTTACATTTACCCTAATTGTAAAACATTTTTAGAGTAAGTTAAAATTAGAATATCGGTTTATTTAAAATTAGAATAGTGTTCGAATAATCAAACCTAAGCACTCAATTTGTAAGTGACACTACAAATTGGCATACACAGAAACGTTTTCTTTCTCTATTGGTTTATAATTCATCAGATAATTTTGGAACAGACAATAAGGTATAAAGGCATCAAAATAGTGACGAGTAAAGGAAAAGGCTTTTATGAACTTTGAAGCATACAGCGTACTGGCTATTATTTCTTTGTCATCATTGTTCCAAATTTGAATTCAGGACCGTTTAAAAGCGATTAATCAAAAAAAAAAAAAAACAGGATGGTTCGATTTCCGAATCCAGGAGTGTACGTGACTCCTCAGCTTGTCTCTTCACTTTGACGAGCAAGTTAGGTTCGTGCCGACTTGTTAGTGTTTTCAGCGTGAAGTGTAGTGTCTATCTGGCTATTACATAGTTGGTAGCTGTTTGATTGATGTTCAAGGAACTGTGGAAGCTTGGACTGAATTGAAAGCGTTAAAAGTAAAGTTTTTAGAAATATGGGTAGGTTTTTTTTGGGGTGGTTGGTCCGCCGCTAGCAAGTCATAATACTTAGCAATCTAGAGATCACCTCTATGTACAATTATGTTTTTTTTATTTTTATTATATGCAGGCTCAGCTAGGAATACTTAGCTAATTTAAATTTTCACAGTAAAAAGTTTTGTTTGTCTTAAAAACTTGCGGTTACTGGCAAAAAAAAAAACGAATAATATTCAAAACTTGTGAATAATTAAACTTTCGCAAAAGGAAAATTATGCGGAGAAAACCTGCAATTACAGCCGAAGAAATTCTTAAAGTTTTGACATATTTGTAAAAATAATAATTCTGTTTTAGTAGATTAGCTAACTATATATATATAGACTTTCCTTCCTTGTCAACTTCATCATCAGCCTACAGCAGTGAACTGCTAGACATAGGCCACTCCCATTGCACGCCATTTAGCTCGATTCTCGGCAACTCTTATTCAGCTGTCACCAGCCACCCTGCGAAGATAGTCCTGTCAACTTCATCATTATCATCATCATTTCAGCCGAAAGACATCCACTGCTGGACATAGGCCTCGCGGCGGTCTCGGTACGCGGTCGCCACTCCAGAACCTTTGGGCCACATCGGCCATCTGTTCTGCGAGCAATGTACCCCGCCCACTGCCACTTAAGTTTGGCAATTCTTCGGGCTGTGTCGGTTACCTGTCAACTTATGATCACCAAAATAAATGTCACGGACCTGTTCAGACCTGCATTAAGAACGCACAATCTAACTTTACCTATCCAGTTCGCTTCCCTATCAATTCATTTGAAAACAATCTACGTATAAACGTGACTCACTAATCATTTCGGCAATCAGACTCGCTTCAACGCGAACGCAGCTAATGGAAATAGTGGGCAGATAGATGCCTAGCTAACCCATATAGACGAGCAAAACGGATGAAGCCTATGTGAATAATTTCAAAACGATATGTGGTTAATAAAGCAGGTTTCACATGAAAACCTTGTTAAAATCTGTCCTGAACTACTAATGGCCACTTAAAATTCGTATTTTGATGATTATTTACTTCTCATTCTGCGGATAACGAATTTTGAAGGCTTATTTGTCGATTCGCACGAATTTACTTGACCTGAATCCGGCGAATTGATACTTTTAAATACTTAAAATATTATTTCCTATAACTTTTTTTGCATACAATTCAAAATGTGCTAATTGCTTAATACGTATTTCTGGTTTAGTTGATTCACTCACAAATAAATTTCATGCGACTCGCCTATAAAAAATAGTATATCACTACATAGTATAAAACAAAGTCGCTTTCTCTGTCCCTATATCCCTATGTATGCCTAAATCTTTAAAACTACGCAACGGATTTTGATGCGGGTTTTTTTAATAGATAGAGTGATTCAAGAGGAAGGTTTATATGTATAATACACTGACCTTCACGCGGGTGAAGCCGCTGGCAAAAGCTAGTTATTATATATTTTAGAGCAGTGGTGGCTCAGTGGCAACGGCCGTGACTTACATGTTGTAGGTCGTGGGTTCGAACCCAGGCAGGTACTTTACTTTGTGTAAAGTATTTCATCAGCACTGCTCTCAAAACGGTGAAGGAAAACATCGTGAGTAAACCAGCATGTCCTAGAACCAAAAATTCGAAGACATGTGATATCTGCCAAACCGCACTGGGCCCGCGAGGTGGATTACGGCTCACTCCCTCTCACAGAGCTGAGACAGCCTGTGTCCCAGCAGTGGGAAAATTATTGGCTGATTATAAAATGCTTATTTGGGGGAGGCCTATATACATCAGTCGGTCGGAGGCGTTCCGGCTGAAATGGTGATGATAAACAAATAAATAAATATCTTTATTCATCAAGTAACATGACCCAATTGTGTTAATAACAATATTTCTTACCCCTATGTAAGTATTCCTATTGTAATCACATAACCTAAAACCATGAATACATGTGACTAACTGCCACACGTGTAACACCGAGTTGGAAAGCTTGCAGCAGCCCTTTGTTGCCCTAGTTACTACCAATCTTACTACCAGTTGTAATACCGTTAATTGGGATTACCGTTCCTACTACTCCAGTATTGAGTTGTTAGAAGGGAAAAATTAAATAGCCCGTGTTACTACCGTAAATACCTACTTTAAAAAAATGTCCGCTGCTTACCGACCAAATAGGTTAGGTTAGGTTAGATTTCAGGAGTCGGCAGTGACCTGTCGCTGCCGGCCGTTGTCGACTCGATGATCGGCAGCGAGGAGTCCTGGGACGCGGTGGTATCCTTCTGCGAAACAGTCATGTCGCAGAAGGAGGCTGCGGAGAGGGAGCGGGAGATTGCTTCCGCTAACCCGATCCGCAGCAGACGCACCGGGCGTCGGCGGAGGGCGGACAACGCCCTCTTCCAGCCCCCCTAAATGGGTCCAGGGGCAACGGATCTGGGGAAATTTGTTGCCCCCTACTTGTTAGGACCCGAGATGGCGGCGCGTAGTGTTCCACGCGCGCCTCTCTATGACGTAAGGGGGGAGTTTAACACCTCACTCCCCCCCTATCGCGAGGTGGCCCGCAGAGGCGGGCCGGCACTAGCCGGGGATCGCCGATTTTTTTTTAAAGTAGTATTTACGGTAGTAACACGGGCTATTTAATTTTTCCGTTCTAACAACTCAATACTGGAGTAGTAGGAAGGGTAATCAAAATTAACGGTATTACAACTGGTAGTAAGATTGGTAGTAACTAGAGCAACAGAGGGCAACAGCGACCCACGTATAAACAATCGAGTCTACTCGCCACACAGCGCAGAATAAGGTGAGTATCATTATTGAAAACTGCTAGTTCGCTCGATTCGAGAGAGTAAATTCGTGCGAATCAACTAATAACCCATTTTGAACTATCAATTCGTTTTGTAACTCTCATTTTAAATAGCGGTATTTCCAAGAATATTTCTAAACCAGCTCATTATCGTGTCACTCGGCATTATATTAAACGTTAAATTATACGTTTGCCATAAAAACATAATAAAATTACGTGTAAAAAGTTTTCGTGATTTTATATTAGGCGAGTGCAGCGAGGCAGCCGTTGATTCAAAAAGCGCGTGCTTGAATCAGATATGGGGAATGAATCGAGGGGGCGTACCACCCTATAGGCATACGTTGCCTTCCATTAACTTGCTACAATTGCTCTACAACATAATTCTGTTTCCATCAAATAAAAGAACTGACGGAAATGAAAAAATAAATCAAATTATATTTTCGAGTGTTGGACAAAGAAATCGTTAGTAAGGCTTTTATTTAGACTAAATTAGAGGTGAGTGAATATTTTACTAGCGCCTGATCGCATGCAAGAATTAATAGTCATAATATTGAAAATATTAAGGTGTTTTGACTTTAAAGCAGATTATTAATGTTTGTCTAAATATGATTTAATTATAGCGAGTACCTATGAAGGCTTATAAATAATTCACTTTAAATTAATACTAGCTAGCAGAAAATATTTTCAGGATAATAATAATTCAAGAGAAATCTTTTACCTTTAATGAAAATACTAAGATATTATGATATAATCTGCCTCATTCAAATAATTAATTTCAGTTAGAGGTAAACTGAAAACTGAATACCTACCAGTCATGCATTCTTATTATTCAGAAAATGTTTAAATTCTTGAAAATTGGTTTCAAAGACAGCATTAAACTAATTAGAACAAGACCCCAGACAGGCATAATTACCGTTCCGAACTTTTATTGCTCAGAAAATCGGTTAATTGCAAGTTTAACGAGTCATTTTTCGGTTACATTAAAGTTTACGTCTTGAAAAGTAATTTGCAGCACAATTGCGTGGCCGGATTACCTACGTGATATCTTGCTTCGATAGTGGAATTTCATTAGGGTAATAATTCGACGGCAGTGTTTGGTAGGAATCATTAATTTGTCGGTGCATTAACAGCGTTGGCGTGATCGATAGTACCCTGCACGTTTGATGAATTGCTGTTGAAGCAATATGACGTTGACCCCGGCACCGTTATTATACTGCCTTTATAATTCTTATAAAACACTATGAATACTTCAGCTTTGAAGTAAGATAAGGTAATTTACTGTCCCCATGCCTTATAAAAACGTCGAGACATAAAGAGTTTTGTTCGAATTTTCACAAGTATTGTGACGTCATTCTTTAGTGCGTACCTACACTGGAAAATTGTTTTACTACAAGGGAACACTGATAAATAATCTTTATCTTTATTTTTTTGCTCACATAGTATAATCATGGAGTCAAGAATTAGCGTTGAATGACAAAATATGACAATTAAGAATACTAAAAAACTTACAGTACCTATCATTATTATTAGCGTGAACCAAGTTTATTAAGAAGGCTTCTGGATGGGAAGGTACAGAGGCCAGCACATCAAGCTACCCCAATATGTCAAATGCGTTTGATAGAGTTTTAACTTTATTTATTTATTCACTTATTTAGGTTAGCCAACTTTCAAATCAAATCAAATCATTTATTTGCTTGAATATAGGTAACAAAAGACAAACAACAAAAGACACAGTCAGTCGTCAGTCTTTATTACAAAAGATTAAGATTCATGTTCAATTGGGAAAATTTGACAGCTTGGGATAGATTCATATGCTGGCATCTGGAAAGTGAGCAACTTGCATTGTTAAATCGGCTGTATTTATAAATTAATATTTTAAAATATTAGATTTTTTGTTTGTTCCACTTTCATGTTAAAACGACTAAACGGATTTCGATGAAATTAGGCACATGGGCAGACCATGACCCGGAGAAGGATATAGATTACTTTTATCCTGATTCGGACGAAAACGCGCACAACAGCTACTGTTTAATAATATACGATTACCGGTGCGTAACGTAAATTCAATAAAATAATCACAGGTAATAATAAAAACATCAAGTACAAATTGAAAAACATTTCGTTCTTTTCAGATTATGATTTTCCAATAATTAATCCTGAATTTTTTGGTGATTTTCAAATTATCGTAGCAACTAATTTATGATATATAATAATGAATTTGTAAACAGCTCTAATTATTTAGCCGTGATAAATTTTCATTATCGACCTGTTATGAGAACAGGTCGATAATGAAAATTTATCACGGATTTGATTTGCCGCTAAAATTGCTCGTTAGAATTTTAAAATAATTTCGTGAAATAAACCGCTAAATAAACGCCGCGAAGACAATTTACGAGCCTTAATAAAGACTTTTTAAACTATAAACCGTAAAAATGGTATATGGGTCCGTTACCTCCGTCATAACAAGTTTTAATTGTGAGTCGAGGTATGATAAGGGCAGTGAATGTGCACAAATTATTCGAGTACATTTTATGCCCATTTGCATGAGAACTGAGCAAGCGTGTGCTCGTCTAGACGGTTGCCAGAACCTTAATGGCTGAACTATTAAAATGCCTTACAGCCTTGTATCTTCATTCAATTTCGTAATGCAACTGTAGGAGCTACAAGAGCTAAGATTAAATATAAAGAAGCAAGTATGTTGATATCTAAATAGTATCTGGGATAGACTTGTTTCATGACGAATAAATTACTTGTAGGTAGTGAAACTGAATCTGAATCAGTTTTTTCGTTTAAGGGCAAAATTATCTTTATAATAATTTTAAAAGTGTTGCTTGGAGTGTTATTCTCATTATCTGGTAGCGGTTGTCTTTATAGTTAGTGCTCCCTAAAGATCTTTCTGAAGATTAGCAATATTATCATATCTTGTGAATACACACACACATAATACCGAGCTAAAAAGCAAACATGAAACTGAAAACTGTGATAAATATAGAATGAGCGATCGGTGATTTTAAAATGTAGCGTTAGCTTCTATCGCGGAAGGACAGTCTCAAATCCAAACACAGTCTTGAAAGCTAATAATCCATCAAAAGTTATTAGCTGCAGTCGTTTAAACACCACGACATTTTTGTCGTCTTACAACGCAGCCCAGTTCAAGTATCCAATGACTTCTAATCATTTATTTAAAATATATATATATATTTTTGGACAAATGGATAATATTTTTTTAAATATCATCCATTGACGCATGATGTAGTTTTGAACACCCTGTTATGGCGATGGAATGAATGATGAAATGTAATGGTGTTATGGTAGATAGGGAGAAATTTTCTACCGTTTGATATGTAAACATTATTAACAGGGAGGGTGTTTCATAATTCTAAAGTATTATTTATTTTTCAAGACGACTAAAATTTAACGGTGTAGACTCCGACTACTACTACGACTACCTACTATTTTTCTGCTTATTATGTTGTTAAAGTTATGAGAAAGAAATAATATATACTAACAATATAAGGATATTTTAGCTAACCGAAATAAAATATTTTTATTTCTTACTTTGCTGTGCGCGCGGCTTCCCCTGCGTTTATGTCATGAAATTATTCCACGGGAACGTGTTTATCGGGACACAAAGTAGACTCTGTAACTCTTTATAGCTAATTAGCTACGTATCTGCCCGTGAAAGTCCCATCAAAATCGGTCCAGCCGTTTTGGAGATTAGCCAGAACAAATTCTAAAAATAGTTTTTTTTTTGTTATACAATAAATATTATTTTATATGGATTTAGTAAAATGCTGTTATTTCAAAATAACAAACAGACTCGTATTTACTTGTATAGATTTAGTTATTTTATCCAAAGGTGATAATTCTGTACCTTCAGTGAAAAGTGATATAAGTGAAAAATCATAGTTTTGAGTAATTAAGGTTAAAGATTTAAAAAAATCTCTTTATTTTTCTAACGTTCTAAAATAAAAAAACGATATGTGATACGTGTAGATAATATTATAAAGATTATAAAGAGCTTGGTTTGAATATATTATTCTGCACGGAATTTAAGTTATTAGTAAAAATAGCCAGTTATATCACCGTACACTATAGTTTTCTTTGCTTATTTTTGTGTATTTAAATCTATAATGAAATGAATTATTTTACACATTTACTTACCGTTTTGTGTGAAATATTATAAGGCTTGTGTTTTGGCATGTTTTGTCTGCAAATAGTTGTTGTGAGAAAAAGTCGTAAAACTAATATAATCATTTTGATTATCAGCAACCTTTTTTCATTGTTTTATTTAAAATTCCTACGTAAATATTCAATTGTACTCCTAAACACCAATGTATTTTTCAAACTAGTAAGTGATTAATGCTACAAGCTAGAATATATTGTGATACATTTTGTTTACATCGAAGTGTTTATTGATACAAGTAATAAGTATTTTCAAACGTTTTTGTCATAGAAAGGGTAAAACTATGTTAATATCATAATAAAATAATAACTAAATTAAAAAATCGTTTCTTTAATAAAGAATTCTTGAATATACACTTTTTTATGAATTACAAGTAGTAGCAAAACAATAAAACATTTTTATAAATCAAACTTAAAACATAACTTTTAGACCTAAGTAGGTATTTATCGTTAATCTGATTATCAGAGTAGGTATCGTTAGTCTTTAAACATATTAAAACAGGCTCAAAAAATCAAACAACAGATTTGTTTTAGGTTGATCTTACTAATGTAGATTATTTTACATATTGTGAATGGGAGAACGTTGTAGGCCTTACAGACATCGATTTATAGACGATTTTCTATTCTTTATTTTCATTCCTCTAAGTACCTGGTACCTATTGACAGTCCTGCACTGTCCTCCCATACCTATTATAACTGTAATTTGAAAACATTGTAAAACCCAATTATTTTTAAAAGAGTAACCGTGGAGTTTCTTGCCGGCTCTTCTCCATAGGAAGCGACAAATTGGAACCGTGCACCTAGCTTCTGACGTTTCATAAGTGCCCTTGCAGGTTTATGTGAAATAAAATATTTTGATTTGATTTGATTTGATTTGTTGTAGCACTTCAACTATTCGCTATGTAAAACAATATAATTAACATCCTTATAAAAAAAACATAACTTTTAAACCTCTTTATTATTAATCTTGAACAGTCTTAAAGCGTATTTAATCAGTCTCAAAAAATCAAATAACAGATGTGTTGTACATGTAGCACTTCAACTATTCGCTATACAATACAATATAACATTAAAAAAACACAACTTTTAAACCTACTTATCGTTAATCTTGAACAGAGATCGAATTAGTCTTAAATCGTATGAAATCAGTCTCTAAAAATCAAACAACAGATAACAATATAATTTTCTTATAAAAAAAAACATAACTTTTCATCCTTTTTATCATTAATCTTGAAGTCTTAAATTGTGTTAAATCAGTCTCCAAAAATCGAACAACAGATATGTTGTACGAGTAGCACTGCAACTATTCATTATCCGAAACAATATCAGGATCTACTTCACGCAAATTTGAGTTTGTTATCAAATTATGATAAAAATCGTGAACACTTGGATCAATGTATTCTAACAGTGATATTAAATCCCTTTTCTTTAAAACACTTATAGGAATTGGTCCATTGTAACATTTTGGAACAGCATTAATACTAACTAAACTGTAGTCTTTATTCCTTTTGTCGTAAGACATCACATAATAATCAAAGTCAAAGTCAAAGCATTTATTTCAAATAGGCACATATAAGGCACTTTTGAACGTCAACATTTACATTAAAATAGAATTGATTCTAGTCGCCCCTTCCAAAATATAGTTTCGTATGGAGAAGAATGGGCAAGAAACTCCACCGTTACTCTTTTAAAATGATATAACTACAATATTTAACATACATTCATTGTATAATTATGTGTGAAAACGATGCATCCAGAACAAAATTACTGTACCAAAATAGGTAAAAATAATGAAATTGAAGCAATTACAGATAAAAATAATTTTATAATAGATACATGGTGCCCACACATTTACAAACATTGTAAAAGTAAATATACAATTTTCCTAGAATATTAACTAGTATATAATCACTCAGTGTGTGAGTTAAAGTAATCACTGAGTGTAATCAATGTCATAGATATAATTAATTACATAATTCAATTAGCAACCAGTTTGATTTTGTCTAGACTCTAGATTGTCCTATGGAGCAGGACCAGCATGTTTCCAAGCATTCTTATCTTGGATATAATCCTCTAGTTTGTAATATGCTTGTTTACAAAGTGTACTTTTCATATGAGTTTTAAATTTCCTTTCATTTAATTGCAATATATTACAAGGTATTTTGTTATAACATTTAACACAGTACCCCATAAAAGATGTACGTACTTTAGCTAATCTGGAAAATGGTTGATCTAATTTGTCTTTGTTTCTAGTATTAAAATTGTGTCTATCACTTATTTTATTAAAAAGATGTAGATTTTTTCTTACATACATGATTTTTTTATAAATGAATTGGCAAGGTACCGTCATAATATTAATCCTTTTAAATAGTTCCCTGAGAGATTCGCGGCGACGTAGATTATAAATGGCTCTGACAGCTCTCTTTTGCAAAATAAAGATGGATTCAATGTCAGCAGCCCGACCCCACAGTAAAATGCCATACGACATAATGCTGTGGAAGTAGCTAAAATAGACCAAACGAGCGGTTTCTACATCTGTTAACTGTCTGATCTTCCTAACAGCATAAGCGGCGGAGCTTAGCCGCCCCGCAAGAGATGTTAATCATCACCTACGTAACTTTCTTTATATTAAAAAACCGGAAATTTTTCTTTACTAAATTTAATTTCCCTTATGTTCTTACTAGTAGAATTAATATTAAATTTGTAATCACATCAAAATTGGCTACATAAATTACTTGTAAATTGTTTGATTAGCAGTTGTATCATTAGTCACATATTTTTATGAAAATAAATTTGTGTTTGTATGGTTCATGTACAAATGTAACACTTTTCACTAGAATGTATTGTTTAATTTTTTTTTTGTTTTGTGATAGGATTTCATTTGTATCACTTTGGATTAATTGAAGTAAAAGCTTTCGGTTCGCGAAGATGTGGTAACTCGAGTCATATTAAAATACATTTTAGAAATATAAATATCGGTTCGGAGCACTTTGGTATGAATCAAAAAGTATTATTTTACACAATAATTTCAATAAAAAATAGCTTACTTATATCAATGTACACAAAAAAATCTCATTCATTTTTAATCTTATAACAACGGGGATAAGATAGAAATTAAGTTAATTTTTTTTTAATAAGTTTAATCAGAGCATATAAAAACCGATCTGGGTCGACATGTATCACTTTTCACTGAAGGTACAGAATTATTGTGCTTGGTTCAAAATTTTATACCAAAATGTAATATCGATTTAAAAATCGTTCAATTTAACTTTACGAGTGCGTGCTAGGGCATCTGTTTTAAAACTTGAACGTACCTATTATGTCAAAGCAATTTTCATCATCTATTTTCGAAATATTATCGTGATTATGTTATTTTAAGTTTTCCCATTAGCAGATCTACTATATTTGTGGTTTATTATACTTACTAATAGAATATATTGAACGAGTAACTGTGGGGACAAATTATGGTATTCATGCCTAATGGATGCTCACCACACCATACGAACAACATTTAAACGAGTGTAAAACACCTAACTGTACTAACTTAATAATTTGTGGTTCCGTATTTTATAGGTCGTTAAAATAAGTTCTACAACGATGAAAGTCTCTTTTACATTGTATTCCGCATAAGAAAATAAAGCGGTCCCAATATCCTAAACAAATGCGGAAAAGTAGATTGAACAAACACTGGCCTAATCAAAAGAAAATAAAAAGTTAGTAGGTAGGTAGGTACCTATTTTCCTTCGCTGTGACTACAAACATTAATTCATGGTTCATTTTCATTTATTCCCCGCAGATTTGCTAGCTCAATTCATCATTTCATTTGCCTAGCCTTTTCCCAACAATGTTGGGGTCGGCTTCCAGTCTAACCGGATGCAGCTGAATACCAGTATTTTACATGGAGCGACTGCCTATCTGACCTCCACAACCCAGTAACTGGGTAACACGATACCCCTTGGTAAGACTGGCTGTCAGACTTTTGGGCGTCTGACGACCCGTAACGACTGTCAAAGATCCACAAATGACAGCCGGGACCAACGGCTTAACGTGCTTTCCGAGGCACGGAGGGGTCTTGGTATGTAAAGATGGTCACCCATCCACGGACCAACCGCGGCAAGCGTCGCTTAACCTGATCGATCGACCCGTGCAGCTGTTGTTACTTAGCCACAAGCCCCTCTCTTTGCTAGCTCTCTATTTGCTAGCTCAATTACCAATGTAATTATTATCGGCTTTCTGTATTAACCAGGCTTAGTTATTTTTAAATTTGATTTAAACAAAACACGTTTCAATTTAATGTTAATTAACTTTGACTATCATGAAATTAAATGCTTTCTAAATAAAAACGACCTCATCGAAATGGAAAGCCTATAATTATAACTATGTAGTATTGTGTTCATACAGGGTGTCAAGGACATCGACTCAAAACCTCTTAAAGTTTTCATAAATTAAGATGCTCCAGCACGTATATATTGTTTGCGAACTAGGTTATTTATCTCTATATTTAACCCAAACTTTTCTCTATTAATTTTGTTTATGTACATCGGGTCGCTTTGTCGTCCCGTTCAATCAGTGCCAGCTACATAAGTGATTGATTTTTGAAAATCGGTGCCTCCTGTACGTTGGTACCATTTAACTCTTATTATTCGGCTTGTGGCCGCACTTTGCCTATTCAACGTTGGATACAATGAACTAAAGAATCTAGATAAGTACTTCTATACAAATTCGTATGAAAGAGCTGTGTAGTGTTCTTTATATTGCTACGTCACTGCATGAGTGTGGAGTATTATTGTGAAATATGAGTGTGAAAAAGCTTAAGCACGTTACAATGTTTAGGTTTTTGCGATGATCTATTACAGAAAGTTATATTTTGAGTAACATTTTTTCATCGAAACTTTTTGAAATGTGCTTTTTCTGTACCCCATATAGATCGGATGAATGTCTAAACTTTTTAATACCACAAAGCCTTTCTAGCTACCAACTATTTCCCGGGAATAAACCGCCGGCATCAGAAGCATTGTTTTCTTTCCAATATACGATCCTTTTGTGCGCCGCGTTACACTAATCTTCATAAATTACATTTTGATTAAATTTTATTGTTGTGCGACCTCTAGCAGTCATTTTGTCACAGCAGTGCTGAAGTAATCCGTTTAGATACATCTTTTAGATGCTGTATCCCCTTTGTTACTACGTCTAACCCTTTATTAAATATCTAGTCATGAATATCTTTGTCTGTTTTGATGGCTTATTAGTCGATTCGCACGAATTTACTCGCGAATCGACCCTTTTAAATAATGCATTATTTTCTGTAAGCGATTCGTATGAAGTTAATTTAGTTGTAGCCCAATCGACAACTGAAGCTATCTGTACTAGGCAATTGGCACTAATTGAATTGAATGCAAAAAGTAATAATATTCATTCGATTTTGTCCTAGTAAGAAGAATGCCGTTCGTAAAGAATAGCACCATCCCATCTCATCCCGTGGGTGTCGTAGAAGGCAACTAAGGGACTTACTAGAGAATGGGCAGCAGCGTTATCTATGCATTTTACCACCATACTGCGAACGCCAACCCGCCTGCCAAGCGTGGCGTTTATGGCAAACCCTCAATTTTTTTTGGGGGAGGCCTATTTCCAGCATTGGCCGTCTATCGGCTGAAATGATGAAGAAGATTTTTTTTTTTCTAAACTTTACTGTATGTAATTCAAAACGTGCCAATTATCTAATATGTATTGCTGGATTTGTAGATTCCTCTACAAATAAATTGAGTTAGTGCGAATCGCCTACAAAAATAAAGTATCATTTAACTGTTGATTCGCCTGTTTCGGTCGAGTAAATTCGTGCGAATCGACTAATAAGCCGTTTTGTTTTGATTTGGTGGGATTTATTAATCTTTTCAGAAGCACTCACTATATCATGGATAAGAATGATAACGTGTTGACGTTATCAGGCACTGTCGTGGGTGAACTTAGTAGTTCTTATCTATTTATCTCTCTGTCAGGCTAGCGCCTGACAGAGACATAGATAAAGCTGTCCCCAAAGCTTGGAAAAAACAAGGCTTGTACCTACAAACATTACCTACATTTAAAGTTTCCGATTGTTCGGGAAATTCGTGTTATTATTATTTACTACTAATAGGTAGATATCAGTGTTCTGCAGAGCGAAAACTATACCTTCTCACAAATAAATTGATTTGTTGATCTAAAATGGATAAAATACAACTGTAAAAATGTTAATTTTATTATGGGCATAACAATTGATACATCGAGTTTACCAGCATTGGAGGCGAAAAGGCTCCTCACATAGAATTGCATAAAATATCCATTATAGGAAAACAATGGGCCGGTATCAAATTCATTCTCACGGGACATACAATCTGAATGTGACTATTCGATATGTGTTATTGTACGATCCAAGGGAATTTTTAGTAGCTATATCACGAATGAATATCTGAAATAGATATATTAGAAATAGATCAACTGAATATCGCAGTTATTTCAAAGAAATCGTCAATCCTACACTACATGAGGATGTATGAATGGATGGATGGATGGATGTGTGGATGTATGTCCTCCTCAGTATGTATGTAAGTATGTATGTTTGTATGTATGTATAATCTCATATTATGTGTGTATATTTAAATTAGAGTTTATGTTGTAATTTTATGTTTTCCCTTGTACTGTTATTACACGCGTTGTCTACATCTCTGTTATCTTCTCTCCTATCGCAGGTGTGCTGGAAGAGATTTCTGTAGAAATAAGCATTACCTATGTACGTATTTTTCTGTTCCTTTCTTCTTGTCTGTTTATATGTGTGTGCATAAATGGTTAAATAAATAAATAAATAAATAATAAATACATTACGATTTAAGATATTTATACAAGAAACAAAACTGAAACTTGTCTATATTTATGTAGGTACTTCTAAACAATATTTAACCTGGTTATAATATTTTATGTGGGGATAAAATTTATTTGTACGTATGTATGTATGGGGTAATCTCCGAAACGACTGGGCCGATTTTGATAAAATGAGATATGGAATTTGAACCCTGGGGAAGGATATAGGTCTTCTTATCAACATACCACGCGGGTGTATTATAAGTTCATAAATTTCACTGTGTTCCAAAAGCGTATATTGTAAGTTATGATGGCGTAGCCCATAAACATACAGCATGCCGCACCTAACTCATACATGCCTCCTTTCTTTCTTAATTAAGACAGAGTTAATAAAGAAGGAATGGAGTAATTTGAGAAATATGTTCAGTTTGATGGTCTTATACCTCACCCTTAAATATGACATCAACTTGATACAGGCTGTATGCCATTTTTGCCTACGTCTTTAAAAAAGGCATTACTGTATTGAATGAATCACCATAATTATTATATGTATCACATTACAGCATTATTTTAATAGCTTAATTTTCATTATCCCGATCGAAATTATACCTAACAGTTTTTCTAGATTTCACGTCGCATCCTTTACAGCGGGAGTCCTCCAGGCGACAGATCAGACGCGATATGATAAGCCTGTTAGCGTCATCTGTACTGGAACATAAAAATAAATGTACGTAATAAATATATTTTTCTTCGACGCGCCCTTACGATAAGGTCATATCTGTGAAATATTCTTAGAACGCTATAGAAATAATAGTCGTTAGTTTTTAAACAAAATGTAGATACATACATATATGGTCCTATTTCGTGAACGGTTGAGACTGGTCATCTCCTAACTTCCAGGGCCTATTTATAATCTTATTTTTTGTGTTGTTTTTTTTTTACACTGTTCTCACATATAGAAGCAACAAGAATAATGTTCCCAAGATTTTGTAATATCTAACTTGATTTTAAAGAGTGTCCTTGGAGTTTCTTGCCCGTTCTTCTCCATAGAGGTCTACGTTTTGGAATGTTCAATTAGCTTTAATTTTCCAACTGATCGACTTTTTGACACTTCAAAAGTGCCTTTAAATGGTTTGATAATAATAAATACTTTGAGTTTGAGTTTATTAATTACAATATTTATTTAGAAATATCTTCATCAGTTAGACAAACGATTGACTTCAGGGAATGTTCCCAATTGTCAACGTAAGCGCGTAGATCTTGGGACCGTAACAGTCACACACGGTTACAGAACTACGATTTTTTATAAGGCCAGATGGATGGATCCTGAAATCTGTCTGATCACCCATTCGATATAATTTTGCATTCATTGTAAAAAGTTGGAAATTTCGTCCAGTCTTCTCGTCGCCTATCCCGCAATGTTTGAAGACTTAGGTCTTCAAGCATTGCATCCTGCCCATTATGACACACGGTGCCGAAACGAGGACACTGACGGTTGGGCTGGTCCTTAAATTTAAGGTCGGTCAGCGTGCTAATGGAGCAGAGCTATGCTCGGAATTTCTTTGAAGGATGAAAACAGAAACAAACAACCGGAGCTACTGATATAGCTAGTAGAGTAAGCATACCAGCACACTAATTCTTCAGTTGAAGGTGTAGTGGGTTGACCATGTTTGTCGCAAGACCAATAGCCGTTGGAGCAGACGAGTCCTGGATTGAAGACCGCGTATCGGCAAGGGTAGCATCCTAACGAGATGGACCGACGGCCTTAACAAAGTAGCTGGGACAGAATGGATACGGAAGGTGGAGGGCAGCATGTCGTAGCACAGCCTGGCAAAGGCCTATGTCCATCAGTGGACTGCGATAGGCTGAGTTGTTTGCAATAGTGAGTAAAGGTGCTTTTTAAAAGCTTCTATGAATTGTCTACCTAATAAAATTTAAAACATGTTAAGGTGTTCACATCACACCTGAATTCCTCTTAGGCTCAGTATTACCTATTAAAAGTACACCCACATTCTAAATAAATAACGAAAAAAAGACGCTCAAAATGATTAAAACACCTACGTAAGGTCAAAATGAATTTCCTCTTCGGAGAGTATTAATGTGGTCCACCTACTTCTTCAGGCTTAAAATTATTATTCTCTTCAAAGCTTATAATAAGAAATATGCACGTAGTACAAAAAAAAAACTAGTTAAAGTCTACAATGGCTCAGTAATAGGAACGTTGCCAATCCATTGACTACGAGCGTCTAGGTTATTAAACTATCCATTTTCTCCAACCGTTTTAGCTTAGTAGGTACAAAATCTATTTCTATTCACTGATTTATCCAATTATTATTAGTATATACAAAAATATGTAACATAAAAGCTTGAGTTATAGTACATTTTCCAAATATAGATATGGAAAATGTTCTATAGTTAGGTACTCCGACGCTCGCGGAACAAAAACCGGGTAAGAATAAATTTTCTCATAAAAGCGGACATAACAAGGGTATGGGGCGGAAACGACTATAACTTAGATGGAGATCGGAAGACCTTTTCTGACGGACTACATATTTTCGGAAATCAATACGTAAGCAATGTAATTTACATACGAATTCCAAGGAATATGTCTTGGCCAAGATTTTTAGTTATTTCTGATCTGGATCTACTTGAGAAAGATATCGGTTTCGATTTAAAGAATTTACTCTCATACAGAACACAAACAGTTCACTTAAAATATGAGATATAAAAATAAGTCATGCAGTTTAAAGGTAAAATAATGACTCCGTGAGTCGACAAAATTGAAACAGAATATTTATTAATAGTATTCTAAAAAAATGTACTTTTTTTTTACTTTTAAATACTTTTATTCTATACAAAAGGTAAATCATATTTAAAGCAGGCTATATTTTTATATATTTTTTAATATTTACTTTTTTGCATTAACAATCCTACCTGGCAATTTGTTATACAGTACCGCTCCTTCGTATAAATATAATTATTGTTCTATAAAACGCGGATCGGAATGTTAGAACATCAGTATCAATTCTCTCGCCTGTCTCGTGAAATATATGTTAGAAGTTATATTTAATCTGAAGATGTATGAGAGTGCTTTTTCACTCCTGACTCAGAAAAAAAAAACTAACACCGCATTAGTTGCTTGTCATCTTGAGTGCGCCATAAAAGAAATACAGAAACAACATTTCAAGGCAACAGAGTCGTATTGTCACTACAAATTAAGTTATCATCATCTGCCTAGCCTTTGCCCAACTATGTTGGGGTTGGCTTCCTGTCTAATCAGAACCAGCTGAATACCAGTATTTTACAGGGAGCGATTTTCTATCAGACCTCTACAACCCTGTCTTGCTGTGTAACACGATACCCCTTGGCTTGCAGCCAGTCGGGCTTCTGACGACCCGTAAAGACTGTCAAAGATCCACGAACGACAGCCGGGACCAATGGCTTAAAGTAATTTCAGAGACACAGATGGCCACCCATCCACAGTCAAGCTTAAACCTGATCGATCGACCCGTGCAGCTGTTATTACTAAGCCAAAAGCTACTACAAATTAGAAAGAAAGAAAGAAAGAAATAAAAAGTATTTATTGTGACTCGCACAGGAAGATCACAAACTAAAATAAACACACAATGGTACAAAAATGATAAAAAACAAATTTCTTGGAATTAAAAAATAACAAAAAAATAATAAAACAGAAGGTCCTGCACGAGGCCAAAAGGCCCCTACCTCAGCATGATGCTACGACATTTAAAAGAAAAATGTCGCAGCGCTGGTATTCTGATAGGGCCCGAGCGATGTGATGTCACGGGCAGTTACAGTATATATAAATAATCAGTATTAAAGATAAATAAAATGTGGTATGTTAGAAAACAAAACAGCGTCAGCGCCAAACGTAACCTCATTATTTGTCAATGCCTTATGTGTCTGAGGCACTCTGTGGCACAGAGTGCCTTATGAACATGCCACAGAATTACGTTATGTAAACAGATATTTGAAAATTGCTTTACGCCAGTGGCGGTCTTGGACGCAGTTGTTTAATTGTTACGGGAGCCCCGGAACAATTATTTGGTGTCGGCCCCAAAGCGCATAATTTTGCCGAGGCGGTTGACTTGTCAGGAACGGGACGTAGGTCGGTAATTCATCCATCATTTGTCACCGATTGTCGGCCACGCGTACAGCGATGACTTTTTTACTACACCGAAATAGCCAATGGTTAGTTGTCCGACTAAACAGTGGGAACAAACGCTGGGCCGGGTGTTCCGCGTAATAGATTACAGTGTCACTCTAGACGACCGTTGTCAACGGCCAGCTGCGAAGCTGTCAACCGTTTCTGTACCAAAACAATTTTATCCTGTCCCCTCAGTGTCGTATCGCAATCTACTTGATTTTAACGAGACTACATTGTGGCTGTGGGAAAACTTAGAAGATTACGAACGGATTAGAGGGTGTGGGGGTCGACGGTCGTATTTTGAATATCATTTGGAGTTGGATCTCTGTATCTAAAGTAATATTGAAAGAAAAGAGATTTGAAATTTTGTATGTTTGTTTGTGACTCATAAACGGCTGAAAGGATTTGGCATATGGGTACACCATGACCTAGATTAGGACATGGAATATTTTATATCTCGATATTCCCACGGAATCGAGACTTATGTGGGTGAATCCACGGGACGCTTTACTTTTTACTGGTTCATGCACCGACATTGAAATTGCCATAACCAAAACGTTTTAACACAAAGGTCTTCACTTTAAAAAAATTGGAAAATATATTTTTCCTGAATTTTGTAGCCTCTTGCAAAGAGCTATGGAAACAAAAACGCGAATGCTACATACTGTCATGATTAAAATAATATGTAAATGTATCTTTAATGGTAGGTAGGTAACCTATCCAAAATTGCTGCTCATAATTCAACCAGCCCCCCCATCTTTCATGTTTTTAGACCATATCGATAGCATTTTTATGCGCTTTAGTAAGGGGCTATAATTTCCTATTCCGATATTCCATCAGATAAAACTATTGAGGGCATCATGGCTAAAGGAGGTTCTTAGGCATGTAGTATGCATGAACTTTACACGGAAGCGAGTACTTTGGTCTTTATTTTTTTTCAAATAAATTCGTATACGTAAGGCATTATTGGCACAGTGACTGGGTGGCATAATACTAGACTTTATAAACAGTGGCCTCGATTCCTGTTTGAAGCAATTCTACAGTTTGGGTACTTTCTTTCTTTAGATTTTGTAAACGCATAATGTAGAAAACCAACCAATGCACGCTTAACCGTTGTCTTGGCTGCCAGCAACCCAAAATTATGATTACCAGTCTTACCAAAGGGTATCGTATTACCCAGTAACTGGGAGGTCAGATAGGCAGTCTCTCGTGTAAAATACTGGTATTCAGCTACAACCGGTTACACTAGAAACCAACCACAGCATTAAAAAAAAGAACCCAAAGCAACACTTAAAAAAAGCTAGGCTTCTTCCCAACTATGTTATAATATAGAAATGTCATATAGATAATGTAGAAAATCCTAGTGTTTCGACAAATAAACGATTTTTTTTTAAATGTCTGCATTTGTTAAATATTGTAAGTGACGATGATTGATTAGAATATTTAAAAGTACAGAAAAGTTCCAACCATTTGAAAGTTTTGCACAAAAAGCTAATTGAATGTTAACTGAAAATGTTGCCAGTCTCGTTGTGAAACAGGAAAAAACTTTGTGAGTATCTCGCTACTTTTATTATTGCGAAAGTTTCACTTGACAGGCCCTACAACAACACGGGGGAACAATTACGACTTGACATTTATGTATTTCTATTGAAGAAAAGGCTGGTAATTGTGGATCATACATTTTAGTGGTATGTATAATGCAATGACATAGATGCCAAATCCTCGTTTGACGTGTGTTTTTCATTCACTCACTACTACCTACAGTATTATGTAGCTGAGCTGAAATAAGTAGCAAGTTACCCTTTAACATGGATTTGAAATACAATGCTACGCCAAGGTAAAGGTAAATTTTACTTTCCGACAAATACAGTCTGATTTTATCTGTTGCTTCAAATAAACATTAACGTTCTTATTTATAAACGTTGCTGAAAGTTAAGTAATGATTAACTAAACAGACGTTTAGCCACACATTTTTGACGTTTAAACATCTTTTAACTTTATGCAACGTTTATAAATAAGGGAAAATTATTATCATGAATATATGAATAAGAATCATCGAAATAGATTCAGTACGTGATTCTGAATCCCACTGCAGCGTCGAAATTCTTCGTTGGTTATTTTAAAAACCACTACAAAGTGAAAAATAACTTTAATTTCGGAAGTCGGTGACTTTGGATATGTATTTTAATGTTTTGTCACCGCCTTCCGAAATTAAAGTTATTTTTCACTTTGTAGTGGTTTTTTGGAAGCTGGTCGTTTTCTTTTTTTGAAAAAGTTTTTATTTTTCGCTTTATAGTTATAGTACCTACCCCACTAATTCGAAATTTCGTCATCCTTGGGGTCAAAAAAATGCATATTTGTGCGATAGCTGCCATCGCAGGTGATTTACCGTTATTTTTTGTAAAGTTCCGTTGTCTGTCTCCAAAACGCATTATCAGTTCTATATAAAATGGGACCACACGGAAAGCACCAGCTTTCAAATAAAAAAAGAATATACAGTCGAATTGAGAACCTCCTCCTTTTTTGGAAGTCGGTTAAAAAAATAGCTGTTCCATTTTGATCGCGTATGTTTGTTGTGCAGTTTTCTATGTAACAACAGATTTTTTGTTTCGATAGCCGGTGTAAAATTTCTACTCTATTGTCTAGAATCGGTTGCTGAATTCATGGAAGTCTTTATTAACTAGTTCATAAAAAAAAACTGCAGTCATCTATATCGAAATGGTAAGTATTGTTTTTCTTTGGCTCAGGGAAAATGGATATGTATCTTTAATGCAAAATCGTCCATAGTTTAACGTATACATATACAGGTTGAAATACACAGCCGTTTGCATATCTACCTACGCTATGAAATCCCTAAGTCATCGTTTATGACAGATTTGGGGAAAGACGGGCTGGTCTATTAGCCAGGGAGGTAGGGACCAACAGGCATAACGCTTTCACCGATTTGAGTAAACGAGAAGTCGTTAGATTCGTATTATTCGGCAGAGTGTCATATTGAGGTACGTGACGTCACGTCTAATCCAATATGGCGGATGATACTCCCAAAATTCAGAGAACGAGTTATCGTTGATTTGTTATTGGGATTAGATTGAAGTTCCGACAAAAAGAGTTTTAATCAAAGATTTTGGTATTCGATAAGGCAAAAGTAATAATAACACGACGTATGCCACGTAGTTATAGGCCGAGATGTATATTTATGATACCCATATTTTGCGAGGTACGTTATGCTTCAAATTAGTCCAAATGAAAGGAGAAATTGTAACGAGGACATTTAAAATGTGTTACGAATGTAAGTCCGGCTAAACAGCCGACTACCACCTAGGTTGCCCTGCAACTCCTGCGAGACGCCATTACAAAAAAAAATGTGTTATGAATATTGCACAAATTAAAGGAAGTAATTTGTGCAATATTTAGAAGACATTTTTTTTTGAAGTTGAATTTGATTGAAGTGAAAGAACTTTTTATGACAAAATACATTTTATGAAGATAAGAATTTACTATTCTATCGCTTTGTCTTATTTTAATATCCGCTGATTTTGAAAGCCTTTAATAATTTTGTTTGTCATCTTGAGATCTGTTTACGACATCGCTCGAGATGTTCCGCGGGCAAAGCGTTTTTATCGACCTTTTACCTTTAAATATTAACACAAGATTGAACAATAATGACAAAGGCTTGACACTGCTTTGAGGTCAGAACAAAAACCTTCAGAATTTATTTCTTTTTGCAAGATCGGTTGGTTAGAATTTTGAAATAACTAGCTTATGCCAGCGGCTTCGCCCGCGTATAGGTCGAAAATTATCCCACCACAAGACCATACTAATAGGGTAAAAAGTATCTAATATGTTAATCCTGGTTAAAAACTATCTTTGTGCAAAATTTTATCAGAATCCGTTGAGCCGTTTCTGCGTGATTGAGTAACAAACATTCAAACATCTAATCATACAAATTTTCACGTTTAAAATATTAGCAGGATAGTAGTACTAACGACCCGTCCCTGCTTTGAGAGGTTTTCACGACTTGAAAAAACATCGAGGTATTATTTTATTATGTCAACATCATCATCATTTCAGCCGTAGGGCGTCCACTGCTTGACATATGCCTCCCCCAAGCTCCGCTACTTCGACCGATTCTGTGCTTCCTGCATCCAGAAGATCCCTGCAGCCTTCATGAGGTAATCGGTCGTCCTTGTGAGGCTTTTTAACTTAACCCTACGTCTTGCAGTACGCGGTCGCCACTCCACAACCTTTCAGCCAAAGCGGCCATCTCAATCCATCGGTATAATACTGTAGAATGAATGTAATTTTTAATGCGAATACTGAACATTAACTATATTCAACGACCCAGCAAGATAATAGCGGTACACACTAACAGTAGGAATGGGTTTTATTTTGACACAGTTCAACAATAATCATTACGTTATTTAGGTTGTTGTGTAGACAACTTTTTTGACCGTATGAAGCAATGGATTAGCAATATCCTTCAAAGTTATCGAGATTCTGATTGTTAGTGTGTTACGCATTCAGGGTGCTGGCTAATTATGTCTTTTGGTGACGTACACTACTTAAGTTTCAATATTTTTTTATTTTTTGTTACAAACCCAATAAAATAATAATAACCCCGAAAACACCCAATAAACCCGATTATGATAAGTTATTGTAATATTGAAAAGTCATAAATGTATTTGATAAACTGAAATTAGCTCTGATTACTGTGAACACAATGTGAGTAAGTTACTGAAAATAAGTAGACCTAATTTTGTTCGTAACCTGTCGTACTTGCCTCTGTATAAACTGCCGAAAGTAAACAATGAATACGGTAAAAGGGTCTAGACGTATGCTCTTCCAAGCATTCTGAATAAATTACATAAGGAAATAGTAAAAAAAAACCTCGACAAGTAAAAAACATCTTGAAAACCTACTTTACCGTTGAAAAGTTTAGAATGCGGGAGGTGCCTACGTGTGGGTCCACCAGAAAAAGACCTGCGAGCGAGTTAACCTAAATCTGAATCGATAATGCACATAATCTTGCCTCTAAAAGATTGAGCGTTATTTTTTTTGTAAAAACCTTATGAATGCATGTGGAAATCGCTGTTAAAAGCTACATTTAAATCTGTTATGTTGTGCACGTAGGTACATACCTATATCTTTGATAAATTATTAGCATAGATTCTAGGTTTACTAAGAAAATCTTCTTAAAATGCATCTTACTATTTCTATAACGTTTTTCCAATGCTCTTAAAACCTTTGTGAGTTGTGACGATCCTTATCAGTAGGTATCTTCCGTGGCCCTTGGCATTGGCACACAGGCAACTGAAGGAACACGGATGGGTTTAAGTCGGTAAAAGTCTGAAACGCCCTAGCTCCGCCCAGAGCGGGAGAAGTTATTTGATGATTGCCAATCCTCAAAAAAATAAAAAGTCAGTAGGGATCTTTTTTTTTTTTTTTTTTTTAAACTTTGCCCCACACTAGGAATTACTCCTGTATTTTGGGTGCGTTTACAAACATTTAAATTCACATACACAAACAACCAGACCCGGAACAACTACATGTAGGTCATACAAATATTTGTTCCGTGCGGGAATCGAATCCGCTACACGCAGCACAGCAGTCAATCGCTTAACCACTGCGCCAACCGTGCTGTCCTTACAAATATACTACCTCATCATCGCGAGGAGACGACTGGATATTGCAGCCGATACGTATTTATGGAAGTAAATGGAACACTGTAAATAGAAAATAATCCTACTTCGTACCTACTATCCTACTAATATTATAAATGTGAAAGTTTGGACGTTTACATATTTAGATGTTTGGATGTTTCTTACCGAATCACGCAAAAAAGGCGAATCGGATTTAAGGGGAATCTAGTTGAGGGCCCGAACTCACTGGTGGGCCTGGCTCAAAAGCACGCTGTTTCACCAGATATCGTGTCCGACAGAGGTAGTATCAGTGATGAGCAGTTAGACGCTAGTCTACACGCGCAACGTTATTGAGTAGGATGCCGGATCATTTATAGTAAAACAGGCGTGTAAAAAATCTTTCGCAAGATCGGGTTTTATGAAAAGACTCCTGAATAAATCAATGACCAATAAGATTTATTGAACTATACGATATTTGAGCTTCGTCGATACCGACTTGGTTTTGGAGATTTTAGACTTCTTTAATTACTTAAACACACCCAAATTTAGGTTAAATGAGCAAGAAAAAATGGATCTTTGTTGGCTCCTAACTTTTTAATGGCTTTTTATTTCAGTATTCTGTTTCTGTACAGACAATATTAATAATAAAACAAAACTGTACCATGTTTAATTTTTGATGGGTATTGTCGAACAGTGGAGTAATACTCTCCCGAAGATTGTATGGAAAAAATTACGACTAGATTCACCTTATATGAAATTTGGCACACAGATGGTTTATAACCTGAATGAATACATGGATACTTTTTATCCCGGTAGTACGTTCCTTCGGGATAATTTTCGACCTCGACGGGGGCAAAGCCGGCAAAGCAAAAGCTAGTACTTACTACAGTAATAATGTATTGGCATTAAAAAATGTGTGCAAAAAAAGTGGAGCTCTGACTCCTGCGTTAGATAAGCAAACTTGTGTTACAGGAGTCAGTATCTTCTCCTAATTAGCAGTTTCCCGATTTTATGCAATATATGTAATTACATCGTTTGAATACACTTTACAACAAAAAAAAAACTGGCACTCCGGGAGTGCCGATAGAAGTGAAAACTTGAACAATTACGTGTGTACTTTTTGAATCGTCAGATTAAACAACGTTCAACGTACGTTCAACGTTGTTCGTTCGTACGTTCGTGTTGTCAGTGGTGTCGGTAACAGTGTCGCGAGTTCAATTCTTTTTTCCCCATCTCAAAAAATGCCCAACGCGCCTAAAGAAGTTTTCACTTCAAAAAGAGGTATAGAGGCAAAAATATATCTACAAGTATTAATATACATACATAACGTAACATCACTCATATATTCCCCCAAGGGTACCTACTAAAGAGACCAACTGCAGTATACCCACATTTCGCCACTTGTGTTTAAGCCCCATGTTATAGGGCTCAAAAGCCAATGCACCCGGGCACAAATCCGGACTCCGGGCTGCTAGTGAGAAATTCCAGATATAACAACCCAATAAAACTGTCCGATCCGGGAATCGAACCTAGGACCTCATGCTCAGCAGTAGCGCTAGACCAATGAGGTAGAATATTAAAAACCATTATCTGAAGTAAAGTAACTTAAGATCGAGCTGAGTGAACTTAAGATTTAAATGAACGTAGTTGGAACAAGGAGTAAATTAGATTTAGCAAAACTAAAATACTTCGTAAACACGTACAAAAGTTAAAATTCAAATAAATTACAGTACTATGTTTTTGAAAAGTAAATATCTATTTAATTTACGATTGAGACACATCAGCACGCGTTGCAAACTTCTGCAAACTTTTTGTGCCTAAATTTTCAGAATGGGTTTAAAAATCACCTACAGACAACCTTCATACTACGTTTAACTAATATGTCCTTAAAATAATCGCTAACCAGAGACAATGTGACGCAGCGAGGATTTCATGAAAAATCACGACACCAAGTTGGCGCCACTTTGGCAACCGGTCTTCTATTTTGAATAAAAAATGTATGATGACGTTAATCATTCGTTTCATTTATTCGTTCATCCGTTTTTGCGTGATTGAGTAACAAACATCTAAACAGACAAACTTTCATATTAATAAGTAATTATTAGGATAGTAGGATTAGTAAGATCATTCAGTCAGGAGTCAGGACTCACGACTTAAGAAAATAAAGGCGCTTTGACAATTTTGACAGGTGCCCCCATCTGACATCTCAGTACTACCACCTAGGGGGGTGTAAAGACCTGGCGAATGCGTCGCTCGCGAGCTGCTTGCGAGCCGCTTGCGAACTGCGCGCGTGCATTTCATGTTCGTAGGCTACGAGCGGCGCACGATTACGGCGCGGTGGCGGATGGCGCATTCGCCAGGTCTGGACACACCCTAATGAACGTAATTTCAGAATACCCTAATTGAATTTTAAAATTTGTATCTAAATATCTCAGACTAAAGAAAATAAACGACATTTAAATAATAATAAAAAACTATCCAGCTAGCTAAGCGAGGTATTAAATTGCCGTTTAGGACATAAAAAACTCAAAACGTGATGGTGTTAAAACGTGTGCATAAATACTAAAACCTAGTTTTATGTTCATTGCACATCGTATCTAAATAAAATAACGGTTTAATAGTTAACTACATTGAATACGAACTAAATATTCAGAGGTCCAATTTTGCAACAAAACGGCTATGGAAATTCTATATCAATCTAACTAGCCTTTCCCAACTACGTTGGGGTTGCTTTCCAGTCTAACCAGATGCAGATGAATACTATTATTTTACATAAAGCGACTGCCTATCTGACCACCAGATTCCTGTAACTGGATAATACGATACGCCATGGGCAAGACTTTCGGGCTTCTGGCTATCCGTAACGACTGTCATTGACCTACAAATGACAGCGTAGCGTAGCGTAACTTTCGATCGATCCAAGCGGCTTTTATTTAGCCCCGAGCTCCAAGCCTATGGAAATTTGACAATAACTAGAAATTATTGTTGTTCTCACAGATAATTATTATTCAACCAACCTATTGGGAAACTAAATACAAGCATTTGATTAACATCACCACGTCATTAAATCTGAATGAATGAATGAATGAATGTACAATGATTAATCAATTCAATTACGGATGATTGTCATTCATGCGTGTGACGTTCCCGAGGGCGGTCGCCTAGAGCTTTCTAACCCTAAATATGAATATATGGAGCTATGGTGAGCACGGGTACTCCCACGGGTGGCGCTCGCGATTTTCCCAACGAACTTGCCTCATAAATCCTTGCCTTACATGATGCTTGTTTGCATAATACAAGACTTAGCCGGCTTTGTTCCGCAGTTTGATAGGTAGGCCGCAACGTGCGCGTTGGAAGTACATGACGTACTTAGTTACAGGTGGTGCTATTTAAAATATTAGTCTCGGTAAGTAAGAACTGACGATACGCGAGACGACCTGGAAGCGTATCGCGAGGGATGGTTCGAGTTGGTGCGAGAAAACAGTTCCTGGAACGACTTGGGGGGACTTTGCCCAGCCCTGGGATAGAATAGGATAAACAAAAAAAAAGTAAGAAGTGCCTCGTCGGTCTAGTGGTCGCAAGTGCGGGCCAACATAAGTGACGTCCTGGGTTTGATTTCCCGGTCGGGCAAAGTGTGATTTGGTTTTTAACCGACTTCAAAAAGAAGGGGGTAATCAATTCGACATGTTTATATTTTTTTAACCAACCTCCGAAAAAGGAGGCGGTTCTCAATTAGACTATACGTTTTTTTTTATGTTTGTTACCTCAGAACTTTTGACTGGGTGAACCGCTTATGATGATTCTTTTTTATTTCAAAGCTGGTGCTTCCATTTCAATTTCATATAGATTTGATGATGCGTTTCGGAGACAGACAACGGAACTCTTCAAAAAATAACAGTAAATCACCCGCGATTGCAGCTATCGCTTAAATATGCATTGTTTTGACCCCCAGGATGATGAAATTTCGAATTAGTGGGTTAGATAGGTACTTTAACTAAAAAGTGAAAATAAGAAGACTTTTTCAAAAAAACGTATAAAAATCAACCGACTTCAAAATACATGTATTTTAATGTTTTGTCACCGCCTTCCGAAATTAAAGTTATTTTTCACTTTGTAGTGGTTTTTCGGAAGACGGATGTTTTTTTTTAATGCGTGTTCGAGCATAACTCCGTCATAAAGGGTTTATTCCGAAATGGTCCCATTTACATATAGATCTGATAATTCTTTTCGGAGACACACACAACGGAACTCTTTAAAAAATGACAGCAAATCAACCGCGATTTCTGCTATCGCGTAAATATGCATTGTTTTGACCCTAAGGATGATGTAATTTCAAATTAGTGTAGGGTAGGTACTATAGCTAAAAAATGAAAATAAAAAGCTTTTTCCAAAAAACAAACAACCGACTTCCAGAGAAACACTACAAAGTGAAGAATAACTTTAATTTCGGAAGGCGGTGACAAAAAATTTAAATACTTATCCAAAGTCACCGACTTCAGAATTTCTTTTTTCACTTTGTAGTGTTTTTCTGGAAGTAGGTTGTTTTTTATTTTAGAAAAAGTTTTTTTGTCAAGATTTTTTCAGTAGCAACCCAGACGTGCCCGGTTGATGGCAATTGCTCGCCCCCTATTACATTACGTTAATTGTAATAAAACCAGCTGCCTCAGATTCTTTTGTCAAGTCATGGTATACATACTACCCAAAAAAAACAAGCAAATCATGAGTAATTGGCGGTTTTATCAGGCCAAACTTTCAGTAAATTTTTAGTGGTCGAAATCTATAATAGACGCCATCAGTTTGCTAGGTATAACAATAAAATACAGAATTATGCCTGTGGCTGGGCGAATTTACCAACTTAGGTAATTCAAAATACCAAAAACGTTTTTGTTCTAAAATGATAAAAGACTCACCAATTTAGTAATCTCAAGTTTTGCAAAGCCCATGACGATAAACTATGACTGTATATACCACTTACTGAGAATTTTTCTCAATTTCCCGCGTTTGTATATAACATTCTTTTTTGACAAACTTTACTTATCTGCCAGTACTTGATAATACAGTCTTTTTTGCGTTAGTTCGGATACAAGAAGGTTGAAAGATTTTTTTTTAAATTATGTCAAGTCTACGAAATTCAAAAATGGAATTCTAATGTTGTGACTAATTTCATTTTTGATTGAGCTTATTTAAAAAATAGAAGTTTGTGATAATTTTTTTATCAGAATTTTAGTTATTCTTATAGTAAATAATTTTTATTTTAATTACCTACTGTTTTTTGCTAACGTAGTTATTTCAATAAATTGTCTATTCCTTTTTGTAATCATAGAGGTATTTTGTTAATTTATTAACAACTTTGCAAACGAAATACGTACTTATTTACTTACTATGCGTACTTTCTTCAGTTTCGATAATTATATCTTACAACTTCGATTTAATGTTGCAAAATCCCTGATACCTAATCATTACTTTTTTTTTAAATGTGGGGCTTGTGGCTTAGTGTGGGCTCGTGGCTAAGTAATACAAAGCCCCACAGGTCGATCGATCAGGTTAAGCTACGCTTGACGCGGTTGGTCCGTGGATGGGTGACCATCTTTACATACGAAGACACCTCCGACCCTCCGTGCCTCGGAAAGCACGTTAAGCCATTGGTCCCGGCTGTCATATGTGTATCTTTGACAGTCGTTATGGGTCGTCAGAAGCCCGAAAGTCTGACAACCAGTCTTACCAAGGGGCATACCCCTTAGTAAGTTTGATGTCAGAGTTTCAGGCTACGGGACCTCCACAACCCAGTTACTGGGTAATACATATATTACCCAGTAACTGGGTTGTGGAGATCAGATGGGCAGTCGCACCATGTCAAATACTGGTATTCAGCTGCATCCGGTTAGACTGGAAGCCGACCCCAACATAGTTGGGAAAAGGCTAGGCAGATTACTTAAAAAAAGTCATTCATCTACTTAAGTGGAACTATTAGGGACTCATTGATTTTTTGCGAAGCGGAGATTATGTTAATCGGCACTTGTCGGTGTTAACAACCCAAGGGGATGATAATAATAATGTTAATACATTATGATAATGGGGAACCGTTCAGTTGGCCATAATGTTGCCATTAGACACCCACCCTAATTATTACCTACTTCAATTTTAAAAGAACTGTTTTGGTATTTTATTTAGTTAGTATAGTCTTTCTCTAGTAAAATCAGCCTATACCTAATGTTGCCACAACGAAGACACAGCCCTCCTCTCTTAGGGAGCGAATGAGCTACAATCTACCAAGCGGGCCCAGCGCGGGTTGGGCCCAATGACACATGTCTTAGAATTTTTGGCTCTTGGACATGTCCGTTACCTCACGATGTTTTTTGTTCACCGTTTTAAGAGCAGTGGTGAAGAAATTATGTATTTACACAAATTGCCTACCTTAAGGGGAACCTAGTCGCGGGCTTGAACTCACTGGTGACCCTGGCTAAAAATCACGCTGTCTCACCAGGCATCGCGTCCGACAGAGGTAGTATCAGTGATAAGCAGTTAGAGGCTAGTCTACACGCACAACATTATTGAGTGAGATGCAGGATCATTTATAGTACAACAGGCGCGTAAAAAAATTAAGAACGGTCCTTTGGAAGATCAGGTTTTATGCAAAAACTACTGCATAAATCAATGACCAATAAAGTTTATTGAACTTTTCGATATTTGAACTTTGTCGGTATCGACTTGGTTTTTCGAATTTTACACTTATTTTGTTACTTAAACACGCCCAAAGTTAGATTAAATTAGCAAGAAAAACGAATCTTTGTTGGCTCCTAACTTTTTAATGGCTTTTTATTTTAGTATTCTGTTTCAGTACAGAGAATATTAATAATGAGACAGAACCATACCATGTTTATTTTTTGATGTACGTTGTCGGACAGTGGAGTAATACACTCCCGAAGTTTGTATGGGAAAAATGTGGACAAGATTCACCTTAAGCGCCTCTCTGGGTTCGAACTCACGATAAAAGTCCGACGTAAGTCGGTGCCGATGCCGATATCTCTAAGCCACCACTGCTCTTAGGCGGTAACTGTTTCTAGACAGTCTTGAAAAAGCACCTTAATTGCGTAAAAGTTCCCGCAGACAGCCGACGCGACAGGGTAGCGTGACACGAACGACAGTCGGGACCAACGATTTAACACGTTTTCCGAGGCACGGAGGCGTCTTGGTATGTAAAGATGTTCACCCACCCACGGACCAACCGCAGCCAGCGTAGCTGATCGATGGACCCGTGCGACTATTATTACTTAGCCACAATTCCACATTTAGTTCAATTTGTATATAAAAATTTAAAAACACAATAGCAAGAATATCTGAGTTCGAAAAACCAAAATACTCTAACACTGGGCTGGTTTAGCAATGCTTTTAGTAACACTGCTTAAGAGGATTGTGACATGACAACGACCCTTGTCACACTAGCTGTGACGTTGACGTCATAACAAAGACGTAAGCAAAATATTTCTCTAGCGATAAGCATAGGGTTTAATGCTAATCTTTGAGCCGAAAACTAATGTTTTATTACTGAAAGCCAGATTTAGATTTGAGTTTACCCTTGACCGCTTGTAGAAGGGCTTTTCTGGAAAGTATTTTATTATAATCCTACATAGATGTAGTTCTGCCCGTCTGCATTAAACTTTGATAATGCTTAAGTTCATGTCAAGTCTCCAGGACGCACTTAGCCATAAAAATGTTGTAATAACTTTTTGTGGCTGCATAAATGTTGTCAGATGTATTGGAAAATAAATAATAGTTTAAAAAACTAAAAAACACGCTTTAAAACCCAAACTAAAAAATTAGAAAATAATTTAATTCTATTAAAAAGCGTGGGGTGCTTTTTGAGGTATTTTTATAATCAATTAATATCAAGCACCCCACGCTTTTTAATAGAATTAAATTATTTTCTAATTTTTTAGTTTGGGTTTTAAAGCGTGTTTTTTAGTTTTTTAAACTATTATTTATTTACAATCTTTTAGTTCTGCTTGCTTGAAAAGCGTGATTTTTAAGTTTTTTTTTTTTTTTTTTCTGTTTATTTTTTTTTTTTTGAATTGTCATTGGTCCTCGATAAGTCTACAAAGTTTCAATGAAATCTGACCGTTTGAAGTGGGTCAAAATAGCGTCCAAAGGAGTCGGTTACATACAAACATACAAACAAACAAACAAATATACAAGTGAAGGTAATATACAACTTGTAAAAAAAGAGATTTTCTTACATTTTTTACAATTTTCAAGTGTACGTTGTACGTTTTTTATAAAATAATTCACGACAGTAACAAGTATGTATTTAAATCATAATTCCAACTCTCTAAGTTCATATAAACCAGTCTAGTTCTACAATGAAATCTGTACAATCATATGCAATCTCACACACCCACACACTCACTCTACCAACCAACTCACACCACACAACACACGTACACACCACACGTACACAACATACCTACAAGGCACATTCCATATTTTTACAGTTAGCTTCTTATAATTACCAACTTATTCCTCCTACTTTTCATCATCATCATACCAACCGAAAGTCGTCCACTGCTGCACATAAGCCTCCCCCAAAAGGGGGGATTTGCCATAATCGCCACGCTTGGCAGGCGGGTTGGCGATCGCAGTATGGTGGTCAAATGTATAGAGAACGCTGCTGCCTATTCTCTAGTAAGTCCCTTAGTCGCCTTTCACGACACCCATGGGAAGAAATGGGATGGTGTTATTCTTTTACGTCCGGCAAGACACGGAACGACCCTAAGACGATGTTCCTACTTTTCATGTATCCTTTTATTAACAACATCGGCTTACATAATAGGTTGGGGAAAAAGTTTCTTCACATTTTTTAAGAAAATTCAAAACATTTTTTAATTAAGTTTATTTACATTTAACTAAAGTATGTAGGTACCATTTTGTTCGATAACTTTTTGCCATCTTGTAGGTAGGGACATGATCCCATTGCTATAGAAATTTTGGGACTTCTGGTCAAAATAACAACAAGACAAAACAACAAGTGGTTTTGGCAGTCCTCTCGTGATGTTAACCTGACACTGCCTAAAGAATTCTGAAGAGACCGAAACAGGTGGAAATCTGAAGGTGCAAGGTCAGGACTATACGGCGGATGCATTAACACCTCCCAGCCAAACTCTCTTAATTTTTGTTGGGTGGCTAAAGATGTGTGAGGTCTAGCGTTATCATGATGAAAAACCACACCCCTTCTGTTGATTAATTCCGGCCGCTTTCTCTCAACTTCTTGCTTTAATCTCATCAGTTGTTCGCAGTAGAGTTCAGAATCGATGGTCCTGGCTGGTGGTAACAGCTCATAATGAATAATGCCCTTCCAATCCCACCACACACACAGCATCACCTTGTTGCGAGTTAACCCGGGTTTCGCCACAGTCTGTGAAGCCTGACCGGCCTTTGACCACGACCTTTTTCGCACGTTCTTGTCATACGTGATCCACTTTTCATCACCAGTTATCAGCTTCTTCAAAAATGGTTCGGTTTCATTACGTCGTAATAAAGAATCACAAATGAGTACACGGTTCATTAGGTTTCTTTCAGTGAGCTCGTGAGGTACCCAAATGTCGAGCTTTTTTGTGTACCCAGTTTTTTTCAAATGCGCCAAAACTGTTTTGTGGTCAATTTCCAGTTCTTCAGCTACGTCGTAACTACTGGTATGCCGATCTTGCGCCACTTTTTCAAAAATGGCATCCATTTTATCCGTAATAGGGCGACCAGAGCGACGTGCATCTTTGACATCAAAATTTCCGGATTGAAAACGCTTAAACCAAATTTGTGCTACTCTCACAGACACTACACTAGGTCCATAAACATCGCAAATTTTTTTCGCGGCTTGCGTTGCATTTTTACCTTTTTTGTAGTAAAATTTTAAAATGTATCGAATTTCTTTATTAGATTCACTCATCTTGACGGTACGAAAAACAAATGAAAATCACACATTTTCCTAATTTGAATTTGGAATTATGTTCTTTAAAATTTAAACTTTCAATGATACCAAAACCAGCCAGATACAAATAGTATAGCCAAAGAGATTTTATTACAAGTTCATACATACTATAATGCGAAAAGACTTTTTCCCCAACCTAATATATTGTCAATACGCTGATTCATTTTATAAGGAACGCCCTGTCTCTTGTGAATCAGTTTTTTTAACGAGTACAGGATACAGATGATCTTTTCCACTAATATTTAGTACTGTATTGTATTGCATAGTTCTTGCTCTATCAATAACTGGTAGAAAATTGCACTGTAAAAATACTTTTGAAAAAATACCTACATAAATTATTAACAAAATTATTAAAAACCCATTTACACTATATATTCCAGAAATAGTATCAATGGGATTATAATGATGAACTAAGAGGGGTAATGATGATATTAATGTTTATTTTTCTGTAAATACATGTCTTTTTACTGTCGCGAATCATATTTTAATCAACACACAACCTGACAGTGACCTGCCAATTGCAAAAACGTAAGAACGTTTTAATTTAGCGGACTACCTCACCGCATCCCTCCTTCAGGATATACTTACTTTAAGAGTTTCCAAGAAGAGGTGGCGAGACGATCTAAACAAGTATTGTAAGAGTTAGGACCCTTGCTATTCGCGTCTAGGTCATCTTTCGTTGAATTAGCCTTGGAAAAGGATGCCTGGAGGGAGGCTTTGGGACAGGTCTTTGCTCAACAGTGAACAGAGCAGGAAAAAAAAAACAAAAAAAAACAGTTTGTTTGATAAGCTCTGACTTAGCCGAATTTAATGGAGAGCAGCTTAATACCCATTGCTGTGTTAGGATTTGTAAAGGATGATATCGGAAAAATTACAAGCTCATGAAATTTTTAATTTTCATCTTGGTGACAGGCCACATATGCAAGTCCTCGTTTGACATGTGTTTTACTTTCACCCACTTAGGTAAGGATACGTATTATAATAGGTATCTAAAGTTATTCTATTTTCGAGATAACTATGGTCAAAAGACTTACTGTTTTAAATACCTAAAGACTGTTTCACAGATTTTTGTAAATAACTAATGAACGAAATATGTTGTTTATAACATATTGGTCGGCTGAACTACAGTTTTACTTACTTAATTTTGATTAAACTATTATTAATTGCACTAACGAACGATCAATCTAATGAATTTCTAAGATATTAGATATTTCAACTATGTATGAAATAGTTAATGGACGACTCGCCTACAGTTCAGTAATACTGCGCGCTCGTTTTATTTCTAAAGTGGGAGGTAGTTACTACAGGTAGGTATTACAGAAGAAGATGGTCGACGTCAAGTCGACGAAGCCCCACGCAGTGTGGCTACTATTTCTGTCTGCAGGGTCTAAAGGAACCTATCCAAACCGAGTCTCGCGGTGCCCCTGTCGTCGACTGTCTTCTTCTGGTTCGTCAATTATTTTATTACAGAAGAAGACGGTTGACGTCAGGTTGATGGAATATATAGAATGATATGCTGGATTCGTGGTGACAGTTTGCGCACTGGTTAAAATTTTATCCTGTAATTGTTCCAAACATTTTGACCGCATATAGGTATTTCACTTCTCTATGAAACAGCTAATCTCTTTTTTTGCAACCGTGGAAAATTTCTACGCTACAGTTAGTATCATATTCTGAATTTATGGTTAAAGGTTGCGCGTCGATGTCCCTTCCATCCTGTATACAGGGTAAGTTTTTATCCAGTGCGCAAACTGTAACCATGAATTCAGCATATCATTCTAGACTCCTCTACCGCAGTTTACGTCGGTTTTACAATCTGCTGTTTCCTAGAAAAGTGCAATACCTATGCGGTCAAAATGTATGGAACAGCTGATTTTTTTTTGTATTACCGACGAAAAATTTCTGCGCTGGGAGGTCTAGAATGATATGCTAAATTCATGGTTACAGTTTGTGCACTGGATAAAAACTTATCCTGTATAGCTACATTGACGTTATGAAAGTAGGAATTTTATAAGTTTTTCAAAGTACGAAGTGTAACTTATGACTTTCTCATTTTCTGAAAGAATTTATATGCAAAACTTCGTCAAAGCGACGACTACTTTTACGTTCGCGGTTATTTGTAAACTTTTCTGCCAGGATAGTTGACAAAAAACTTGAAATTAATACCCAGGGAACTTCCTTTACTGTTGTATATTATTCAGTTTCCATAGTTACATTTATTCACTCTGTACGGGTTATAGTAGTTAACTCCGTACATTGATTTGTGAAGGTTTTTCAGTTAAAGTTAGATATAGGAACACGTTAAATTAATATGCACTAAGTAGTTAAGTTAAGAGTAAGTAACGATAGAAGGCGATTATTTATCTCAGTCATTGATAGCTATAGAGTTTTAAGTACACTATAGGCCTAAAGTAGGTTACCGAGTAAACAGAAAAATATACGGCGATGAGACCGTACAAATTCTTTCAATGAAGTTATAATTTATGATCCAATATCGGAGGGTTAAGCTGCACACGACAAAAGCAATCATTAGTAACAAGCATCGAGCTCAAAATAATACTAAACATGTCATTGTGGGTTTAATATAGGTACACCTCTACCCTACTCTTCGGGAAAACAAGGCGTGATGTTATTTAATACAAAACAGTAGGTAAACCCACTAATTGGCAATCGAGCAAGGCTACAAAAACTCACAGGAACGTTACAAATGCAGATACATTGCTCGTAAAAAAACACAGTACACACGGCTACACATCAAGCTATAGATTTCCAAACTCAAACTCAAACTCAAAACTAAAACTCAAAGCATTTATTTCAATTAAACCATTTACAGGCACTTTTGAATTGTCAAAAAGTCGATCAGTTGGAAAGTTGAAGCTAGTTGCCCATTCCAAAACGTAGATCTCTACGGAGAAGAACGGGCAAGAAACTCCACGGACACTCTTTCCAGTATAAGCAGATCTCGCCTTGCATAGTATTTCCGTACAGTGCGAGATCAGCGTAAACTGGAAATGTAAATGTATAGCTTGATGTGTAGCCGTGCGTACCTATGTCAAGGACTGATATGGATAGAAAAGTTTTTTTTAATAAGATTTAGTTCGTATAGTATTCGCAAGAAAGTTTAGGTTACGTGGAAAATGTAATGGATAAAAAATACTTCGAAAATGTTCATTCGAGTTATCAAGAAAATCTTGATGTTATTCTAGACAAATAAACTATAGGGTAGTGTGTATTGTCTGTATGTACATTCATGCTATAAATACTACAGTAAAATGACAGGCTGAGCCTGTTTCCTAATAGAAAAACCCGTTTTTCTATTTGGAAATTTTCATATGTCTGGTTTTGTGCCCTAAATGCTCTGGAATGGAATGGTTTAAGTATAAAATACACATACTGACAAAACACAAGTTGATCCGTCGATAAAATTCACATCACGTTTTACAGTTTTTTTTAAATATTATGACGTAACCGATCACCGACATTGGATAAACCACGGTTTTTTGCGAGCCACTTTTTAGTCGTCAACGATTAATTAGTTCATTATCTGAGCGTTCGGCTCATTTTACTCACAATTTGTAGGTATTCATTGAGCTAAGTTACGAGATAAAGCGTAATTAACTCTGTTATAAGCGGACCGGAGTATCTAATTTTGAACTTCATTATTTTGCGAAAAATGTTTCCACAGCTAGGATACAGTCTTTCTTAATGTGACAGGCAGTGGGCCGTAATGCACCTCGCTGGTCAAAGTGCGGGCTGTACGTTTTCGTCACGGTATCTTCTTTCATAGTTTTGAGAGCAGAGGTGATGATATAAATTGCACAACGTGCGAACCTGCCCGGGTTCGAACATACGACCTACAACTCAAATATGTAGGTATAAGTTATCATTTTGTTTAATAACTCTTATGGATCTTAGGTAGGTACTAATTTGAAATAATAATTATCTCATTTTATAAGTCAGGGTGATTACCGCTTGGCTACTTCTGCTTTTGAACGTCATTGTCTGCATGATAATCCATTATGATTGACGTATGCTTAGTATTCTATCTTTAATAGGTACATTAAACAGTAATTGACATGGCAGTTTCATTCGTGCTTTGAACGCTAAAGTTTGGGAGAGAAGTTTGGAAATGTGCCAAGCAATGGCAATGGGATCCTTCCCTTGGGGTTATCATCTCCTACGTGTGATGATAGCTTTAAATGACTTGACATTAGCCTCATTTTGCCTACATGGGTATAATAGGGGAAGGTTAAGTGTAGGTATTGTATGAATAGATGAGCTTGTGGCTAGTAACGACAGCCGCACGGGTCGATCAATCAGGTTAAGCTACTCTTGCCACGGTAGGTCCGTGAATAGGTGACCATCTTAACATACCAAGGCCCATTCGTGCCTCGGGAAGCATGTTCAGCTGTTGGTCCCGGCTGTCATTCGCAGCTCTTTGATAGTCGTTACGGGTCATCAAAGCCTGAATATCTGACAACCAGTCTTATAAAGGTTGTTTAATATTTGGTAACTGGGTTGTGGAGGTCAGATGGGCAGTCGCTCCATGTAAAATACTGGTACTCAGTGCAATCTTGTTAAGCTGGAAGTTGACCCGAAGATAGCTGGAAAACGCTAGGCAGATGAAGTATCGGACTTAGTCTTCTTTTGCGTGCAAATACAATGGTTCACCGATCTATTAATCTGTTTTCCGAAACTTGACCGTGAGAATCCTACTAATATTAAGTTTGGATGTTAAGATTTATGGTTGTTTGAATGGATTTTGATGAAATTCGGATCACAGATACATTATATACTAGATACCTTTATCCCGATGGTACTGTTGCGCGCCACAATTAATGTCTGGTACATGGTAAAATTAGTTACCACTAGCGCCATCTAGTATCGAGTAGCAGAATTAATAGAGTCAAGATCTTTCTAGAAATTTAGATGCTAGAACTTTTTAGAACTATCGATATCTGTTCAATTAGGGTCGCTATGTAGTCGAACATTCTACATGCTTCTACAGTAGAAGGTTTTGGAACTATTCGAGGGCCCTATTAAAGGCTGGAACGGATCGCGACCCGAGGAGTATTGGACCAGCGATACATGCGAAAACATCGAAAGCGATCTTCAAGTGCGAATTAGAGTGATCAGTAGTTCAATTGTGTTTTGTAATTGGGTTGTTTAATTAAAGTGTCATTTTTGGTAATTTACTTTGGCAGTTTTTAACTGTCATGAACTCCAAGCTCGTAACAGTACGTTACCGTGGAATAATAGTCCACTTCCACGTGAGCGGAGTCTTTGGCAAAAACTAGTAGATAAAGTCATAATTGTTGTGTCAGCAACAATAATTGAGAACCAGAGACCTTTGTTTAAGTTAAACCAAATGAATTGGTGATTACGACCACCCGCGTTATCTTTCTGGTAATTGACTGTTATTACTAAAAAGGTATAAGATTTTTAGTGGTGTTATTTAAAGTAACACAAGCAAGATATTTCTGCCAATGGGTGCTGACACATTGCCTTTTGAGCCATTGTACGTGCTTACAAAAAAGGTCGGCTCCACTGTCAGGAACATGTCAAAGTTACTGAACCTAACGTTCCCAATGTTGCGTCAAAGTGGGCATTATTTATACAAAATATCGCCAGCCTTAGGTCCGTGCTAATGGAATGTGCGTCACCGGACTCTCCCGCCACGTCATCCTCAAATCCTTTTCAAAAATAAGGTCATTTCGAAATAGATTTAAAATGCCAGTAGCCATCAGTCCCACCATCATTTATTCAATAGCATTCAGAGTGGTTTTTTTTCCAAAATAAGAGTATTTCCAACCGCACAAAAAAGCAGAATAAATTAATGTTACCCCGAAAAGTCATTAAGTCGTAATGTAGGTACTCATTAAATATAAAATAAATGAGGTCCCGTAGAAAATATATCTCAACTATACGTTAATAAAGGCATATTTTGTCCGGATGCAAATTATCGACGTAAATTATTGTCAAATGTCTAAAAGAACGATTTATACGCAATACCACAGCAGAGTTATTGAAATATATGTCCCAAAAGACAATACACCGATGCGGGGATTTGTATCTGCAAAGGAGATTATACCGTATAAAGCTGTGACACGGCATAGATTTGTGTGCGTAATTTGATGAACAATGGAAAAACAACAAAAATGGGTATTACGGTAATACTCAAATAAAACGCAAAGCAAAATAGGAATGAGTCGTTTTGCATTGAAGCATAAATCTAACAAATGGCATTTGCATGCAGAAGTACCGAATACAATTCATTGCCGTATTACTGAGGGCTGGATCATTGCGGAGTTATTCTTAGCGAGGTAGGTAGTAATGATATGGATCTAGAAATAAGCAATCTAGAACGACTGTTTGTCTATTTATAAAAATGTTAGAGACCCGATTTAAGCAGTAGAGACCTATATTTATGTGTCTATGCAGTGACTATCTTTGTTTGCAGTAGTTAGAGAAATTATGATTGACAGCCGGTAGTTGAATTGAGAACTTGTCAAACTCTTGATTTCTTCAATTTAGGCCGCATTATTCTTTGCAATTATATTAACATTGCAAAAACGAAATTTGAAATTTCTCGGGTGCCATTTTAGAAGTTATCTTATGTAATGCTAGAGTTTGACGACGAAATTCAAATTCATTTATTGTTTTTTATTTTTTTTTCATTCTGAAACTGGATGTTAGTCTTAATTTTTAGAACAAGAAATCGCCTTTTAAACAGTGCCTAGCTCTTATTTGAGTTAATAATTATGAAAAACCTCTTTATTTGATAAAATGACGATTTAATAATACAGACGTCGTTTTTAATTAGAGTTAATTTGCATCACTAAAGTTTTTATTGAACCACCTATTTTAATAAAATGAACCGTTTAGTTTAGTATGTGGCTGAAATACACCGATAAGGGGTCATTGATTGTATTATGTAAATATAAGTTACGTTTTACTGGTTTTAAATAGGTACCTACTTAGTTGTTACATTGTAAAAATAATTACCTTCTGGATTATTTGATTGAAATGGCAATACATAACATTACGCCTAGTTTCCTTAAAGGGTACTGCAGAGGTGTATTATTTACAGTTCACCCATATTCAGCCAATTAAGTTTAAATCCCATGTAATAAGGGCGAGCCTATTGCCATCAATCGGACACAAATTCAGACTCCGGGCTGCTACTAAGACGTTCCAGACAGAAAAACTCAACAGCACTGCCTGACCCGGGAATCGAATCCAGGACCTCACGCTCAGCAGTAGCACATACGTCTACTAGACCAACGTGGCAGTCAGAAGAACATCATTTTAATTTGATGAAAAGCACTTGTGTGTCCTATGATTGAATACTGAGAATATTTAAGCTTCTTCAAACAGGCGCGATGTGACACTTGCAGAACAATTTCCATGAATTTTTCATAGAAATTGTTCTGCGAGTGTCGCATCGCGCTTGTTTGAAGAAGCCTTTACAGTATGTTTGCCAGGGGTGTGGGATGTCCGAAAGAGATGCCGCGGCCCCTGGCACACAAGAAACTGAAGGAACACGGCTGGGTTTTAGTCAGTAAAAGTCTGACACGACCTCCCGCTCCACCCAGAGCGGGAGGGCGTGTCAGAAGTTATTTGATGATATCCCACATAAACAAGAAACAGTATCGAAACACTTGGGAACAGTAATTCTTTTTTTTTTTTTTTATTTTTTTTTTTTTATTTACGAAAAGTTACATAGAAAAATACATAAGTCTTCTGCCAAACTGCTGTACAGTTTGTCGGCAGTGTTCTCGTGGATACACTTTTGTGATTGACTACTTTATAATAATTATACACATGGACGCAAAGTCGAAGCAAAAAGAAAAGAAAAAGAAAGGAAAGGACACTAAATATCTAACGATGGGCTAACGATGGGCTCACTCAGGCTCACGTCTTGCCCACCAGTCTGGCATGAACAACGCATGCACACAACAAAAATACAAAATCCCCACGACCGCCGCCGCACCCCCCCCCGCCGGAGGGAGACGAGCAACCCAGCGCGAGGGAGACGCCGCGACGGCCGCTCGAGCGGTGGCAACAACAACTTGCCGCGAGCGCATGCCAGACTGGCCGGCCCGCGCCTGCCTCACAAAGTAATTACATATCTAGGTTCTTACGCTAAGGACATAAACCTAAATAGTGCTTACGCAGGACATTCTTTAAGACATTTTTGGTTACGGCTTCAGTTGTAATTTCCATAGGTAATTCATTTAACAATGTCGGAATTAGCCATCGCTGCGTCCTTTGACCGAAATAATTACTTACTTTAGGGACTAAATATTTGTTTCTGTGTGTCGCTTTTCTATTACAGCACGTGCCAAAGCAGGTTATACTGATGAGTACGTACACCAGCAATAAATCATTTGTACGAGGCGTCGTGTGATTGGTGTATCACATTGAAATCGGGATCGAAACCGTCAGATGCGTGACGCGTTCGCTACAGAATATTTTATTCATGACACCTCATCGTTCATACGTGCAATAACAGTATCTGTTCAGTACCAATGGGAAGGGAAAGCGGGAAATAAATCCAATTTGTACCGGCATATATCATGGTCAGAACGCAGCTTACGATTTATTCACAATATCATGCTGTAGATTGTGTATCTACGTGTACTGGCACGCGGCCCACTTCAATCCAATCTCATCGGATGCAATGGCGGCGATGAAACAGTTTGGAATATACATGTTGCTTATCATTCAGGTGTTTGTTGAGACCAATTTTTTATGCAGGTCACTATACCCAATAACTGAAATAATTAAATAATACTATTGTGTCATTAAATTATAGTACACTAGCTTTTGATAGTGCCTTCATCCGCGTTGAGGTCGGAAATTATACTACGGGAACGTAGGTACTAACTACCGGGATAAAAGTTTCCTACATGTTAATCCAGGTTGTAAACTATTTGTATGTGTGCCAAATTTCATCCAAATCCGTTTAGCTGTTTCTGCGTGATTGTGTAACAAACATCCAAACAGATAAACTTTCACGTTTAGAATAGTAGTAGGATGATTATGACTAGGTTTTGCCAGCGGCTTCGCCCGCGTGGAGGTTGGAAATTATAACATGGAAACGTACTATCGGGATAAAAAGTATCCTATGTGTTAATACAGGCTATAAACTATCTGTAGGCCAAATCATATCCATATTCGTTCAGCCATTTTTGCCTGATTGAATAACAAACATCTATACAAGGTGTAACAGAAACCCTATTGCTATCCTTAACCACTAAAGATAACAATTGGTATAGAATCACTTGTAGTTATAGTGGATAGTTTCAGCTCAAAATAAAATACTCTAAGAATTGATACCAAATTTTCGGTTTCATAATTATGTTTCTTAAATTCAAATTATTACAAACGTGTCACCGCACTACGTAGGTCAATAATTTTCCACGTTACTTGCCAATATCACGATAAATCTCTTCCGAGTGATGTGTTTATATCAATTTGAAAAGTTCGGTTTCTGTTATCAATGTACTAAAAATTCTCATAACTTCCGAACATGTAAAGATAGGATTAAAAAACCCTTCCAATATCGTCTGATATCATCCAAAGAAGCCGTGTCCTTGGTATGTATATTAGGGTGTCCCGATGTTTTTATTTTTCGATTTTAGGTACATAAGACCCCTCAAAAGTTGCGTTATTAGTTGTAGATTACCGTAAAAATAATTAAAAAATTATAAAAATATATCTTGAGGGCTCTACCGGCACTTTTATTTAAAAAAAAGCACTTAAATTAGCCTCCAGTCAATGTCATCTATTGTATTTTATGCACATTATTCCCATTTGATTTTTTTATTTAATTGATAGTGGAACCCTAGGTTATGATTTGCAGGCAACGATAGGATGTTTTCGGTGAGGAACTGGTTTGAATCGAACTCGCAGAGTTCATGTTTTGACAGGCTTTTACTTGTTTTTCTTAAATTCTCTACTTCTACGGTGATACAGTTCGTCTCATTTCTATTGCGGTTTTATTGCTGTAAGGCGTCGCTCCGCACTTCCTTGTGATAAAATACGTGTTTTTGTGACAAACTTACGGCAATGGTTTCTAGACAAAGTGTGACTACTTGTCCTATTTTGGGATCAATTAAAGAACTTGACGATCGCCAGTTACCAGTGAAAGTGACGTTATCAAATTCATCTTGTTTACTAAAAATGAATTACAACTACAAAAGAATGGGAAAGATCCTTCTAACACAGAAGCTTTTTAAATCGTTTCTGAAAAACTTAATACGATTTTTACCAAAGCTTCGTTTCTCATCGTTTCCAACGTTACATTTACCCAAGTGCTGAATCATACTTCAACAAATACCTGTCATTGATAAGATACCCCAAAAATAAAAGAAATTATAGCTATGAAAGCAAAGTGAAGTGCTTTTTGGAATCGTCAAAAAAGCTCTTCGATATTGCTGCTTGTAAGTGCACTTCGTTTGATATTTGTTCCTGCATAAAACCTAAGAAAGTTCATATTTCTGAAAGAGATTTTTACTGGACCAAAGAGGTGATAGAAAAATGGCAATAAGCGGTATAGATACAAAAGAAACGGCAAGACTTTTAAAGAAACATCATAGACAGGAAAATTTGAAGCGGATAGAGCACACATGTTTTCCAAGTACTCACAAGAAACCAATTCTGTTCCGGTGCGTGAGTTGCCGCCTCGACCGCAGTCGCCTGCAACAGAGCTTTCTCCCAATAGTGACGTGCTTGTAAATGAGACTCTATCTACTTCATTGATTCGGAACACTCTGGCGCTGCCAACAGTAGTTAAGGTATGTGATCGGTATGGACTATCAACGCGATCTGCGGCTGCAGTTGCTTTGGCGGTCTTAGCTGACGTAGGATTGGTATCTTCCGAAGATCTAAGTCTTGTTATTGATAAGAATAAAATTCATAGAGCTGTTTGAAAAGCACGGACGAAGGCCAGCAAAGAAATTGATGCAGTTGTAGTATAAAGTATCTGCTTTCATGGACGAAAGGACAAAACACTCATAAACGATAAAATAGGCGATCAGTACCACCACAGAAGAAGTTTTGCAAGAGCACATTTCAGTTCTCACAGAGCCGGGTTCTATTTATTTGGGACATACGACGCAGGTTATTTCAAGCACCAAAGTTTAACTTCTGTGCGCGAGATTACATTGATATAATATTTTGGCAAGAGTGTGAGATATCAACTCCACCAATTTTGCGACATGTCTTCAAAAATCAAAATCAAAAGTTATTTATTCAAATTAAGCTGAGAATCAGCACTTTTCGAATGTCAAAATTACATAAGACAGTCTCCCAAAACGCCCGCCCTTCACCACTTCCTAGTGCTTTAGCTGGGAAGAAGAAGTGGCGCAACAAACTCGCCTTCAACGATGAACTTAGAATTAAGGCTAAAGAACACAGCCTCGACATTGTTGACTTTCCTTGTCACACACAGATAGTAGAAAGATGTGTGAAACTATTGACGGAGGCTTCTCAAAGCGTCACGAGTCCTTCCCCGTAGTCAAACTATTTTGTCCAACTGATTTGACTACAAGGAATAATTTTCCCAGTGGTCAAACTTTATTGATATTGCAACTTTTTAGCACGCTGTTTATGCATGCAGTTTAATGTACAGTCAAAGATAAAATTAATGTCAAATGTCAAGCGTCGCGTAGTTCACAATAAAATTGTTATCTATTGTTGAATTTCAAATTATTCATAATCAAAAATGGATATGAAATATGTGAAACGTAAACGTGGTAAAGTTTTACTCCACGATGGGCGGCGGTATTACAGATGGCGTACCTACAAAAATGGGAACGTTTTTTGGGCATGCAGTCATCTGAGAAAAGATAAGTGTCGAGGGTCTATCACTGTGAAGGTAGTGTACAAAATTATTGGCTCCGTTTTCTCATGAACTTACCATAAGGCTCGGCGCAAACGAGTCATCTATTACTGCCGCTGTTGCAAATGTGGCAGTGGCGTGCGACAGCTACTGGTGTTCGGAAGCCTAGTTTGAGGGAGGATTTTTCCTAAGTGTTCTATTGGTAGAAGTAGAACAAACAATAGAACAGATGGTAACGACTCAGGAGAGGGCCCTCTCTCTCCCTCCCTAGGGGCGCGACGGTGGTGGCGAGTCGCGGACGCTGCTGTAGCGTGTGGCCACCATCGGCCACACGTGTACGGCGAGTCTACAAACAAAATCGTGTGAGCTGCTTGTTGCTGGCCATCGGTGACTGTGTACGGTGGCTCATTTGCGCAGTTTATTTTTTGTAGAGGCGTTTTTTTTTATTTGTATTATTTTTTATTGTTTTTTATTTTCATCTTTTTAATTTATAGAGGGTTTGATCATATTATTTTTTCTTTTATTTAGAATGACAACATAGTAAAAAGGACTGAACACATCTGTATTGTTGATTATAGGAAAAATGAGATCGATATTGTGATTGATGAGTTAAGACAAGAAGTGGTTAACAATGATGTCCCTATTCCAACAGCGTATAAAGAAAAGAAGAAGTTTACCAAAAATTTACCATCCTTTGGCAGTGTGAAATCGGTTTTATACAATAATCGTAAAAAAACATGCTTCATTGATTCGAAAAAGGCAACAGTTCCCGATAATTTGTATTCATTTCTCTTGGCTGATTATTTTACCGAAACAAGACGAATTATGATTTTTTGTTCAGAAAAAAATAAGACAAGAATGGTTCAATTGAAAGAATTTTTTGGGGATGGCACTTAATAAATTTATGAAGAGACATAATCCAATAACAGTTTCTCGTTTGCTCAAAACATTATTAGACAAAGAAAGCAATTCCTCCGAAGAACGTGTGAATTAATATGTAGAGACGAATTCATTCAAAAATGCCAAATGGAGTTAATACACGATGAAATAGATGTCGGCTATTTTTTAAATAAATTGAGATAGATTTTTTTTTAATGATATAAGAACGGCAACAAGATTATTTAGTTCGGTGCCGTACCCCATACACGCACCATTCCACGATGAAAGTTTTAGTTATGAGCAAGGTTTTCTCTACATTTTTAGGTTATTGGTATTGAAACTGTAAACTTCCCAACATTTTTTGGGAAGAAGTGGCCGAGAAGTAAAAAATCCCAATACGCGTTTCTCTTTTTTTCTTTGTTTTTTTTTTTTTGCGAGAGGAGTGGCGATAGAAGCGCAACGGTGCCTCCGTTGTTTTTCCACTAAGATTTTACCATTGAGTTTGGCCTTTTTCCATTGAGGATTTGTCAAATGATAGCCGAAGCCGATGATAGAAACCAAATTGGAATTAATATAATTTGCAGCTGCAGTTCTTTACAAAATCCAAATGAACTTTCTTAATGGACCATTCTGGTAACTGCGATTTAATAATTTGAAACATTATTATTATAACTTCGAAAAAATTATATTACGGTTTTAATTTTTGTCATAACTGTACACTACAGCAGTCAAACTTTATACACAGGTGGGATCATTGGAGTAGTTTGACCATAGGGAAAGATCCATCGTCAAATTTCCTTCCCAAGCAGCACGCAAGCGTTTTCAACATCAATATAACAGCCTATTTAGAGCTTAGAGTTCTTTTAGAGACTTACAAGAGTGTCAAAAAATTATTCAATCTGTATTAAGGGATCCGCGAAAGCTTAGGGTATTTAAACAGAATATGAAAACTCCACTATACAGCTTAAGTATTTTGTGACACTTTAATCTGGTTTTATCGTTAAAGCTGTATACAAGCTGTATTTTGCATGTGAACACTTACTTATTACAGCTCTTAGTGTTATTATAGTATCACTTAAGACTTGTTTCTGTACAATGGTGTATGCAAACTCCATTCTAAAACTTATTTTTCTGGCGTAATTGTACACTCTTGTAAATACAGTGGTTTTATGACTTCTGTTTTTGAGGGTGTTTTAAAACTAAAAAAATAAATGACAGCTACAGTACAGCTTTATTTTGTATTAATGACAGTCACTCGGAAAGACTTTACGGTCAACCGCCAATTCCGTCGACGTCCAACGAAGAGGGTTCCGTAGCAAAAACATTAAACAGGGTTATTAATGATCATATCAGTTATGTTAAATGTGTAAATTTAATTCAACCTTCGGAACATGATTTGACGTTTCTTCATAAAGCAGCGCAAGTAGTTAAAATGATGATTGATTTGAACCATGAGATCTAGTTCTCTTACGGCTTCGTCATATGACGATATTGATAGCCGTTTCACACAGCATTTTGAGGTGGACCAATTATGTAAAGGCCGAGATGTTTCATCCTTTACTAATTTGTTGACATCTAATGGCTTTCTTGGCCATCTTAACTTGCCTTTTGATTCCCACAAACTTGGTACAATGCAAAGCTTGTTTTGCCCTTTCTCAATGGTTGCTTAAATTTTAGTCGGCATATTTTCCTGAAAATAAAGTAAAACTGATATAATACATACAACAAACTAATAATGCTTTACAATAAGTTTACTTAGGTATAAAATATAAGGTCAAATTGAGAATCTCTTCCTTTTTTTTGTTTTACTATACGTAGGTACGTATCATATTGAGTCTGCGTTTTTTATTTCTTTTAGGTAACCCTTATGATCATTATAAGTTATGTATAGAGAACTGATATACAGCCTAAGTAATCAAAATATTCTATTATAAAGCTGATTAGCAGCCAAAAGCTGTACAATATAATCCATAACTTACTTAGTACAGCTACTCAGACTATAATACACTCCGATTATCGTTTAGGCTGTTTAGCAAATAGTCGCCATTTTCGTAATTTCGAATATAGGTATAAAACTAAATTTGATACATAATTTAAGGAATATATAATGATTTTCGGCCTGATATGAGGGCACAATGATCACACTACCCTCACTTCTGTTATTATAAAATTGTTTTTTATTCTAACCTTAAAACCAATATTGACTTACCATATAAATAGTATTTTTCTTTATATCAGATCGATTATTTTGCTGGCGCTTGAATATTTTGACGGAAAACATGGACAGGTTCACAATAAATTTGAATCCGCAATTTGAATTCACCAATTAACACCTTCAGATATCTAAGTCCAAGATTACGTTTACTTACTAATAAATATTATAAATAACAATGTCGCCATTCATTGGAAAGAATTACATTCATTTTGTGATTCTCTTCAAAAACCTATTTAAAACTATTTTCTCTATAAAGTATTTATAAGATAATATCTGTAGTATAATGGTTTCTTTGTACACCGAATAACAGCTCTAATACAGCTATTATACAGCGCCTCTATTGCTTCTACAGCTATTATACAGCTTTACTAGAGCAAAACGCTGTATAAAATGTGCCCATTTTTTACTTATAAGGGCTGTATAAGCGCTTATACAGCCTCTATATAGCCTGAATATAAAGCTTCTAGTATAAAATCGAACTTAAATACAGCTTGTATACAGCTTGCAATGCTACTTGGGTTGTGGTCAAATCAGTTGGACAAAATAGTTTGACTACGGGGAAGGACTCAGCGTCACGGACGCTACAGCTCGGGATGGTTTCATTAGGAACAGATTAAAATCTCGCGCGGAAAAGCCTAATTTGGGGCACAAAAACCAGTTCCGTTTTTAAAAGAGCCATTGATTATCTGTCTTTCAACTATTTTAAACCTTGCTTTGACTCATTGCTGTACCCTTAAATGCAATAAAAACCATTTAAACATTATTTTTGTATATTTTATAGTTTATGGTAGGAACCCCCAAAAATGGCAAATTTGAAAAACTTCAAGGGCCGGTAGAGGCCTCAAGATGACAGATATCTAATTAAATTTCATAATAATCGTAATCTATGTATCAAAATGCAACTTTTGATACCTCTTGCGTAGCCATAGCTCAAAAAAAAAAAATCCCATACATGGACGGGACACCCTAATGTATATACCCTTTCCGTTACACGTTGTATAATCTTTCACATTTATAATAGTAGTAAGATTTAGGGTCAGAGATTTCCCTACCACAGGACAAAGGCCGACCTATGTCTTTTACTTCTCCACTCTAATACTCGTATTTTTTGAAACGGCTGTCAAGTCTTCCTTAGATTCCCTTATCATCATTTTTCCCATAAGACAGCGGTGTTCAATGTACTTGACAGTTTTCGAACCAAAATCCTTGGTACATTTAAAATGATTGACAAAGTGAACCTCCGGTTCATCACTACAAAGATTATTTGATTGGTTTTAATAATTTCTCTCACTACGTAAAAAATCATTTACAATACGTAATTATTTTAAAGTGTATTAAGTATGTATTTCCAAAAAAGTATTAAAGATGATAACACATGGTGTTTATAACTTGTTAAACGACTTCATTTTAATTATTGGGAATGTTAAATTCGTAAGGCTGATGTAGACTCTCGACATTGCTTTAGTAAGTCTCCAAAGATAGCCGCTGATGGATTATTATGCTTCACACAATAAGGCTGCTCCTTCATCTCTTTATACCATCGACTTGTTTCTGGAAACCTGAGAAAAAACAAATGACAGTTTCTTACTATGTACCCTGAAAAAATCTAATGTTGGTTTGAAGTTCAGGACGAGCTTGTGCCAGAGGCCAGCTTGCGCCAGAAATCATTTAATTAAAACATTATTCTGTCTCCGTCATCGTCAAACTGATGCCAGAAACAGAATTATGTTTTAGTTGCGTATCAACGAAGCATAACGATGTTTATCGTCATGTTTCTGTCAACCGCCAAACAATTCACCAAATGATTTGTGAAGCATGGTTCGATTCCACTTTCCAAAACCACATCACTACGCCAAGAAATTGGCGGGCACTAATTTGCATGAAAATGAAAGTTTATTCACAGGGACCACAGTTGGGAGTCAAAATCAACCGTGTGGGCGATACAGACCACATCAAGGCCATAGGGCAGCCATAACGCAACCACCAGCGAGACCACGCACTAGTAGCCACCCACATAGCAAACACATCGTTACGTCGAGGTCTTCCTGTACAAAAGCCGGAGTCGGTCCGTCGATCTGTAAACACTAACCACAACGTAACCACATTGAAATTTTGTAGTTACAACAACGCAACTGTAAGGAGTAGCAACGACTCTATTCACACGTAACTGCTTGTTGCACATTTTGTCGCTGTGATTTGGTCTGGTTGTGGTACCTACTTGTAATTGGACTCTATAGTGTTTGATTTCTTCTACATAATCATCAGCAACAGTGCCAACTAACAGTGGTTTGCTAGGGGTGCGGGTTATTCGCAAAAGATACCGTCGCTCCTGGCACACAGGCAACTGAGGGTACACGGGTTTTAATTAGTAAAAGTCTGACGCGCCCTCCTGCTCCACCCAGAGCGGGAGAGGTTATTTGATGATTTCCCAACCAAAAAAAAAACAAAAAAGCAGTGGGTGAACTACATCAGAATAACTAGAATTATTCATAAATATATGGGTAGTACTAGGCAGCGGGGCTGACTGGGTGTGCATTTAAAAATCGAACTTCGTAGGATGCTCAAAGATGCAAAAAATATTTAACCACAAAGAGTTTTCATACAAAAATTGTTAAATCTCCTTTTTCCCCGTGGCTAAACCTGCATAGATGTCGTAAATTATCCCACGGGAACGTACCACCGAAGTAAAAAGTATCCTACGTCCCAACCCAGGTCATGGTTTACTTGTATGTCTAATTCCTTTGAAATCTAATCAGCCATTAAGGCGTGAAAAGTTGACAAACAAACAGACATAACTACTGACAGTAAATTTTGCATTATCACTATCACCACATATTAAAAAACAAAGTGTGCCACGTGTGTCCGTCTGTTTGTTTGCGATAAACTCGAAAAGTACTGGATTTTCATGCGGTTTTCACCAATAGCGAGAGTGACTCATGAGGAAGGTTTAGGTGTAGGATTTGTTAAGGTTTTATTTAATTTGGTTAACGAAGGCGAACCCGTTGGCAAATGCTAGTTTAAAATATAAGTATGGACCACCTCATTGGTCTTAGTCTCAAGGGCCTCTGCTGAACATGAGGAGGTCCAGGGTATGATACCCAGGTCGGGTAAAGTGTTATGGGGTTTTTCATTATGGAATTACTCCGTTGCAACCCAGAGTTTGAGTTTGCCTGGTTGATTGCAATAGACTAGCTCTGTTACATGAAACTACAAAATAACTAGCGAATAGTTGGTATACTGCCTAGCCCTGTGGATTATGATAAGTATGGATGGATGTTCAACTTACTTATTCTCATCTACTGGCACAACATGAACCAGACACGACATATTACTGTAGGCTGAAATATCGGCAATCGTGATAAAATCAGTGGCGATGAAAGTCGTTTTTCTAAGGAAAGTTTCTAGGAAACCATATCCTTCATCAATGTTGTCTAACCATTTCTGCTTTAACGTTGCTCTTCGCTCAATTACTAAAGCATACTGAAAAAAAGATATATGCATGAAAAATTATTAAAATATATACTCGAAACTATACACCGTGACATTTTAGTCGTCTTACAAAGGTGGTCCACTCAATGTATCTGACATAAAATACCTACAGGCGCGATAGAAAAAAAAATAAGTACAGTAAGATAATAGGTTTTTTCTACAAATTAAATTATTAAATTTCCTACAAATTTTACTTTTATTTTACTTATCACGCGATATCTGCGTAAATAAACAGTGTTTTCCCTAGTTTCAATATTTCTTAATTAGGTAAACAAGAGAAAATGGGGAAATGAACTATCGTGGAGATTGACGTGGATGTGTCGAGATAGGTGTCAGTCATGTCAATCATAATGATTAGTACACACAGCATCATTAAGTAGTTACCCCCCAAAAACACATGTGCGTTCAAACCCGTGCTAGGCCCAAGTTACTTTTTGTATTTTGTGAAAACATCTATTATAATTACTGTATTGTTTTTGTAAATATGGTTACCATTTACGAATTTTTAACCAATGTCTGATTAGACAGGGAGTTTCAAGACCGCTTGCCGTGCATAAGACCGCAAGTTCAAATCCTCCTAGGCACTAAATGCGATTTTTGCCATGCTATATATTTTTTTAAATATAAAGTATTTTCTATTTTGTTTTAGTAATATTTATAAAGAATTAAAAATCAAGAAAAATAAAACATTTTAATAATCGTTGAATAATATTTATTGTTGCTATTATTTAACTAAACTTTGATCTTATTTTATTGCTTACATAGATTTATATTTTACAATTTGTATTGATAATTTACAGATAGCATATTACCTATACATATTTTGCTTACTGGCAAACGGGTCTCTAGACAAGTGGCATTCTATTGACGCATATGATAAAATAAGGAGCACTTTAAATATTTTAGTTTGTCATAAACTAACAAAACGTCACGTTGTCTGACAGTCTGACAAGCGACATTGAAAGAGACAAGTTTTGCAGCGTTTGCAACTTGTCTAGGACCTAAAAGTTACTTTGGCAGGATTACGATCATGAGCATATTAAGTGAATAAACATGTTATCAATAGATAATCAATTAACATCTCTTAATAACTCATGATATCTACTTAGAATATTTCGCTATACCAAGTGAAATAGTGGGATCAAATGAGATTAATGGCTTCGTTGTTTATTTTCTTCTCATACCTACTTAATTAACATAACCGCTGTGAAATTACTTAGTTAACAAAATATTTTCACTACAGATACAATTTTACTGTCCTATCATAATACCCGGGGTTGCGTAGTGTGAAGTGATGAAAACATATCTACTTATTAAATTTAGTAGCGTAGAGGATGACCTTCGGTTTCTATTATTTGTTGGAGTCTGCTTCTCATTTAAGTAACCATCGTTCGACCTGCATTACTACCTCGCATCTACTCTCAACTCCTCAAAACTTCATTGTGCAAATTAAACTTGGACTTCACTTCGCTTGAATCCCAGTTTAAAACCATTTGACCCCACATATTTTCTATTGGATTTAAATCCAGACTTTTCGATGGCCAGGGGATGACCGTTAGGTCAGTCTGTGCAGTGAGCCATTCCATCACTATACGCGAACAATGGACCGAACAGTTATCTTGGACAAATAGATTTGTCCTTCTGGATTAGCAACTCGCACGGTTGGCACCATAATATCTTGCAAAATTTGCAGATAGGTCTGGCCGTTCATGCACCCGCTTGCTTCTACTAATTTTCTCGGTCTCGTGGACGACATCCACCCGCAATAACCTGAAAATAAAAACAAAGGTTTAATTTTGTTTTAAAACATTTATCTCCTAACAAAAAGAACGTCATGACAACGTCCAAAATTGAAGAATTATACAATAGAGTATATAATAACTTAATAATAAGTATATAATATCTACTACTGAATTATATAATTTATAATAATTATGCATATACTTACTGTATTCAAATTATAATAAATAAATAGTTATACAGGCAGTGATACGTTTGTAATAATTGTTGAATACAATATTAGGTAATTAAATGGAGCGGAATATACATATTGATTTACTTATTGAACGGTAACTTACTTACCCAATGTTATTCTACCACTGGCTCTGTTAAGTAAAACATTTCCTCCGACCCATGGACCTTGTCTTAACATCGCCGGTTTCCTCGAATCTGCGCACCTATAAGCGCACCGTTTGTCTCTGTATAGAAAATACTGGTTTTAGATAAGTTATTATATAGCACTCTCAAGATAACGCAACTAACGCAACAACAAAAAAATCTGAGACCACAAATAATATTGTAATTCACTTACTGCTATGCCAAGATATCTTGCAATTCCTTTTATGCTCACATTTTGTTCATCCGGAACAACTATTTTTGTTCTCTTAAAATTGGAAATCATTTTTAAAAAATAATGGTTAAATCGTAGTCGTTCACTGTTTGTCGTTTTAAGTGAACGTCAACATCAAACGTTGTAGTTGAAACTTGAGGGTAGGGATTAATTTTATAAAGAATACGTAAGTAAGTAAAATTAATGGATACCCTCAAATTATAACATAGTTAATCGATTAGACAGAGACCTAAAGATAAAAAAAGACTCGGACGATAGTATATAACAATTTCATCGCTACTCACATGGGCCCGCTGGCTAGTTCGTCAAATTGCCGGTATGAGTAAGACTACGTTCGGTGATGCGATGGTTCAAATCCAAGTCGAAACAGTAACCTCTTTTTGAATATTCTTTAGATTATTCCCAACGAATTCAATGTTGTAGCAAAGTAACATTTTAAAACTTGAGGGGTTAGTACATACTGACGCTGTGTGTACCAACTAGTTACCACCCACGGCTTCGCCTGCGTGTGATGTCGATTAAATCAGTTCACCTGTTTCGGAGCTAAGCCGGTACAAACACACAGTTAGACAAAAATGAAAGTTATTATGTTGACAGTCAGACACTTCAATTTTATTTGTTTGTATGTAAGTGTAATTAGCACTAGATTTTGCCCGTAACTCTACTATGTGAATATCAGAAATTATCTGTTATCTATAATATGGTAGCAGGACACTTCGCCGCACCCAAATGATAGAAAATTTAAAAAATCATAGCTTAGATTTCCATTTTGACCTTTCCATCGGCTTTAGCACCCTCGAAAACAATGAAAACGACACCTATGACGAACAATTTGAAAACTTTCGTGTACATAAATAAGAAAATAAATAAAACAAAAAAATGTACAATAAAATACAACGACAATCTGGAAGTAAACAGTCCAATTTGACATCAATGGTGACGTCTAATTGGACAGTTTACTTCCAGTCTGTTTGTAACTTGAACATACTGGCGATTGTGGGTGTACTGTACACCCCTGCCCATCCCTTCGCAAGAATACATGCGTGAATTTTAAGAAGAAATCAGATATCTGCAACTTTTTTGCGAAACTGTCCTTTTCTGCAAGTGGATTAGTGCGTCTTTCGCGCAAGTGGATTCGCGCAAGGTTTCTTTCCGCATATGTCCATTCGTAAAAATGTCTTTTGCGCAAGTCTCTTAGATCCTTATAATATCTTAGCCCAATCCATGGTCTACCTGAGTGGCAAACGCCGAAATCCGTTCAGTTAGGCGCGAAAAGTATACAAACAGACAGAATTACTTTCGCATTTTTATATGAGTAGTACAGATTATGTATAATAACTGTGTTATTAATTTGATAAAACGTATCTAAATGTCTTGACTTTTGCTTCATTGCATGTCAAGCATCTCACATCAATCATTGTATGTGGATCCAGCTAGACGCTTGTCGTCTCGTTTACAATGTTTTCTAAAAGTATATTAGTTATTCTTATAGTGTACTTTGCATCGAACCTCTCACGTAAGTTTTTCCTTATTTTCATGTACTTATCCGGCTAATGAGACAATTAATTTTCTATTGTTTGGGCACGCATGCCTGCCCTCCCGGACGTTACGAGTAAAACTCATCATACTATGTTTCAAAAAGTAACATTAAATTGTCAAATCAATCTAAAAAACAAAAATCCGTTTAGGAGATCGCAGGAATCAGCTGGATGCGAGAAGCACAGAACCGGTCGAATTGGTGATGCTTGGGGAAGGCCTATATTTAGCAGAGGACGTCTTCCGACAAAAATGATGATGTTGATGATGACGAAATATTGACCAAACTCGTGTGTTATTGAAACATTATTTGCGATATTTTTTACAGAGGGACAAAAGGAAAAAAAGTTTTTTCGGAATGACTATCATTATTTAGAAGCAACGGAGAGTTTCTATAAGACATACTCTTTACCAAAAACATTTTTTGAAGCCAAAAAGACGTGTTCTTGGGAAGGGGCCAGTTTGTGGTACCCAGAGAACAAGGAAGAAGCTGATGCCGTCATATCCTATTGGAACAGTACCCAGGCCACGTGGTGGAAGTTGAATGTGGGGATATCCGACTTGTTAGTGAAAGGAGTGTATGAGACTATTGACGGTAAGTCCCGGTTATAAGAACTTTGTACATCCCTGTCCTATGGAGCAAAGAAAACTGGAAAACTTGAATGTAACACAGGCAGACCTACATATAACATGACGACTGTTTTTCTTTCGGGGATTCGATTAAATGCGACGAGGGTTTGGTGGACATACTCTATATTTCACAACGATTTTATTATATGTATAGAATCTGATACTCTATACATATAGGTCTAGATCTTCGGTTCTAGGACGTACCCAGCGGGTACGTCCTAGAACCGAAGATCTAGAAACGATCTCAAAACGGTGAAAGAAAACATCTTGAGGAAGCGTCCTCAAGATGTTTTCTTTCACCGTTTTGAGAGCAGTGGTGATTAAATAACACAGCTTTACACAAAGTAAAGCGGTTGTCTGGGTCCAAACCTGTGACAAAGTTCGCGGCCGTTTGGCCGCCACTAGTCTCATTCATATCAGCCGAAAGACGTCCACAGCCGGACATAAGCCTCCCCCAAAAGAGGGGGATTGGCCATAATCGGCACGCTTGGCAGGCGGGTTGGCGATCGCAGTATGGTGGTCAAATGCATAGAGAACGCTGCTGCCCATTCTCTAGTAAGTCCCTTAGTCGCCTTCTAGGACACCCATGGGAAGAAACGGGATGGTGATATTCTTTTACGTCCGGCACCACACGGAACTAGTCTCATACTATAACTATAAGATGAAATATTACCAAAAGATTAAAAAGATGCATATTTCAAACATATTTGTATTTGTGATTTATTGAAGACATTTAAAAGGATGTTGTAAACTATTACAAGATGCTTTTAAAAGTAAAAAGCACTAAAAGTATTGTGTTTTACATTAGGTGTATAATCTAACTGGTATAAAATATACTTATTTCTTATAGTCTAGCTCTAAAATTATCTGAACACAACCTTGAATGTTTTGCAACTGTAAAGTGCTTGTGAAGTAGCATTACTTACGAAGTTTTCCTTTTATGTAAATAATACGTTCTGCGAAGTAATATATTCTGACATTTCAGTAATGCAAAATGTAAAAAAAAAATTGTACAAAACGCAAATAATTGGGAATCAAACTACACGTTTACAAATTAATCGTCCAACCGCTTAGTTAATTAATTGCTTTGTTGAAAGATAGCTAAAATAGTCATTCTATATTTTGTCATGACTGACTGCTTAGCTCCTTAAAGGTATAGCGGGATGTTAATTTAGAAGATAGATTCAAAAGGTAAAATGTGAAACTATCTGCAATATTCTAACCTTTTGGCTCGTCTTCTTACAATTTGTGATAAACTATAGTTTATATGGTCTTCTTCTATACAAGAGGACGAATACATGGCCATACTGCTAATTGCTATAGAAAATAACATGTTAATTTATAGCCTACAGCCTGGCCAGAGTTATAGGAAATATATATGTAAAATTTGAACAAAATCTATCCGGTAGTTTTGGCGTGATGTTGAAAGATACACCCAGACAAACAGACATAAAAAAAATTCGCCATTCAAATCGTTACCGGACGTCCCAAACATTAAAAAATAAAAAAAATTACAGTTTTGATTTCGAAATGATTTAATAATATTAACGTATTATTTGTATTATAAAATATTTCACAGGCAAACGAGTCGAAGACGTATATCACACTTGGGCCATAGGAGAGCCGAACAATTACTTGGGCATAGAAGACTGTGTACAGCTGAACGCGAATGGCAAAATGATTGATGTGCCATGTAACAAACAGAATACATTCTTTTGCAAAAAGACCCTCAAGTCTTTAGAATGGAACCAGCACTGCAATATGCCTGATTTAGGTATGTTTTTATTTTAAAAATATTCTGAAAGAAAACACACTACAGACAGCTTGAGAATTCTCTAACATAAAGAAAGAGTTCAAAGAGTTCTGCCAACCTCTGTCATTCAACCTATTGCTAAGGATTGCCACTATTGCCTGCTCACTTCACTATGTTGTCAAGGTGAGTTAATTACGGCCGATGTATTCTATAAAAATCTCACCGTGAGAACTGAGGTGCAGTGACCTTGAAGTGAGCTGTCAATCCACCTGATGCTATTTAAACTAATGACAGCTTACTTTAAGCTCACTTCATACGGTGAGATTTTTACAGAATAGTACTTCAGAATTGATCAACAGCGATTTTTTACAAGCTTTATATTAACTTCACTTGTATGTTTGTTAATATGTATGTTTGTTTGTAACCGACTCCTTAGGGCGCGATTTTGACCCACTTCAAATGGTCAGATTTCATTTAAACTTTGTAGACTTATCGAGGACCGATGATAATTCAAAAATTAATAAAAAAATATTAAAAAAAACTTAAAAGTCAAGCTTTTGTAGTAAATTTTTAGTAAATAAATAATAGTTTAAAAAACTAAAAAACACGCTTTAAAAACCAAACTAGAAAAGTAGAAAATAATAAAATTCTATTAAAAAACGTGGGGTGCTTTTTGAGGTGTTTTTATAATTATTTAATATCAAGCACCCCACGTTTTTTAATAGAATTGTATGCGTGTTTTTTAGTTTTTTAAACTATTATTTTAGTCTTATCATGACAAGTTGTGTTTAGTGACCTGTGTTGCTTGACTGTGCAAAAGCAAAGTTTTAACAGATGCTCAATGCTATCATTGCTTTGATTTGTCACCACGACTGGTGAGGCCAGCTAGTTAGCGCGACGTCTGCTGTTCCATTATAGAAGACAAATATTTCATAGAAACTTTTATTTTTGAAGATTACGCTTTCTTCTTGAAAAGAAGCAGCTGTTACAAGTTACACTCAACCCCATTGAACTGGACTGAAGCTTACAATGTATGTAGCGCAGAACAATCTTACCTAGCAGTGATCAATAATTGGTTGGAAGTGGATGACCTCGTGAAGCTTACGGACACTGCAACGAAAAGCGGGGTTGCTGGGAGCTACCTAAGAGGAATATATCATCTGGGCTTTCATAACAGATTCAATGACGGCTGGCAAACAGTTAAAGGTACGTGAGTGTGTGTCAACTTTTTTCATAATTTCTAAGCTACTAATCATAATTTGACAAATGAGGTTTAGTGGAAAAACTGACTGGCACTGCCCGACCTGTGGATCAGGAACTAGTCTTTTCTCAACTTTGTTGGGGTCGGGATTCAGTCAAACCGGATCCAGCTGATGACCAGTATTTTACATGGAGCAACTGCCTATATGACCGCCACAACCCTCTTAGTGGGTAAAAATATACCTCTTGGTAAGACTGGTTTGTCAAACTTTCAGGCTTCTGACGTAACACTGTCCACGAATGAAGGCTGGGACCAACAGTTTAACGAGCTTCCCGAGGCACGCACACCACAGACAAATCACAGCAAGCCTAACTTAACCTGATCGATCGATCCATGCAACTGTTATTAAAAAGCCATAGGCCGCTCCAAAGAGTTTTCCCTCTTGAAAATGCAAGTGTGTTACATAATTAGAATGAATTAGGATGCAAGACTTTGTTGTTGATTTGTTTAATACTTTACAGGCACAAGTTTGAATAAAAGTGTTGAATGGTGGAACAACCAACCGGACGCAGGGTGCCACGACCAGTGTGGATCAATGTTCTACACCGGACGTCTGAACCAAATCGACTGTGGGATGAAATGTTTCTTTATTTGTGAACACGATGTAGACCGGCCTCCCCTAACCCAATATAACGAAGAAAATGTTGCATAGTAGTACATGTAAATGTTTTATTTTTACGTATTTAATAAAAAAGTGAAACGAAGAGGTATTTTTTTTGCTGAATTCAAGTTTGATAATGAAATTGAAACTTAGCCAAAAGCCATCAACTAGGCACAAATCCTGATTCCGGGTTGTTACTGACAATGTCTGATGAATAAAACCCAATAATACTTTACCCGATCCAGGAATCGAACGTCGGGACCTAACGCTTAGTAGTCGCGCTTCACGTCACTAGAAAAACGAGGCTAGTGATGTGTGAATATGAATGAACAAAACAATGATGAAAACAACCGTAGGTAACGTTAAATAGTTACTTTACGGTAGGTAGCGTCTTGTGACGGGTCGTTGAGCTCCCTATTAATAGGGTTGAGCTACACGGTGACTGATACATGCATGCCGTCTGTTGGGACAGGTCAGTTCAAAGCTGCAATGGCTCTTTCTTCAAAAGTCCCTTCCAGACATGGCCCTGCATTGTTAGACTCACATAAATAATATAATGTTTGGACTTTAAAAAAGACCAAGACCTCTGAGTTTGTTTCGGCTTTTCATCTCAGGAACAGTCAGCTCGGAAATGCCGGCGCCATCTAGTTTAATACAAAATATTGACCAAAAAAATTTTGACGTGTAAAAGTGTCTTATAAGATCTGCTTACGTAAATAAACATTTTATTTAATTTAACTGACGGTAAGCCCACGTTCCCACGGACGTAATAAAATCGAGGCGGGATTTTTTCGCGCACTAAATCATCAACGCACTGCTTAGCGCCGAGAATTGAAAATCGAACAGTGTGTTTTTTCGACGCGCTGATACTCACTTGCGCTGTAGATTGTCAATTCTCGGTTCAATACAGAGCAAAATCCAGTGCATGGTAAAATCCCGCCGTGATTTTATTACGTCCGTGTGGTCGACAACTTATGAAAATCCTAACCCTGCTTGCATAAAAAAACACAAGTTGCCTGTTTCTTTTATACAAGTATCTAACTAATAGACAACTTGTTCTGATGTACTATCGGTGCTGTAAATACTTAGAACAGGTTATAATATCTACTTAATATATCTATAGTACTTCACATTATTATGAAGTGCTAACGACGGATGCTGATATTGAAATCATAGTAAAACTTGCTCCTATGAAATGTCTGGGTTAGGCAGATCTGGTTTATTGAGTACTAGCTTTTGCACAAGGCACGGCCCGTATGGATGTCGGTTATCGAGTAAAAAAACTGCCTATGTCCTTCTCCATATCCCAGGCTATATCTCTGCAAATTTCATGACGATCGGTTCAGCGGTTTAGGCGTGAAAGCGTTACAGACAGATAGACCCAATTACTTTCGCATTTATAATATTAGTAGTTATTAAGTGATATTAACGTAGTCTTCTCGTAAGTACCTAATTATTATGTCACTATGTTCGTAACTACATAAAATATATATCAATACTTTAGGACAAAATTGCTTCTGCATTATGCGTAACTGCTATTTATACTTGTGACTGTCAAGTCCAGGAAAAGATCGAGTTTCTACAAAAGGTAAATTTGATAAACTTACTAGGAACGAATGGTTATTAAAATAAAAAATTCTGGTTAGGCCACAGCTAAATTAAGTTCTATTAAATTAAATCATTTACCGTTATGTTTTTTAATCTCGGAAAAAGGACTGTAGTGTCGAATAATAGTTTTTGATTGACAAGCGCCCTTGTCTTGTGATCTTTTGGATACCACGTGTCTTCGGTTCCATAGGCGTCGGCCAGATACATCAATATAGCATGACTGTGAAGCGGAAACAAAAAGTGGTAAATGACAAGTGATTTATAGGCAAAATATCCGACAGAGAAGATAAATCAATTTGCTGAGTAATAAATTAGGATGTGTTAAGCCGTGTCCACCGTCCAGGGGTACAACACGACTTTGTTTGAATTGCGGATTTGACAAAATTTAAGGCCGGATGTAAAAATGTATGAGGCAGTGAAATGGTCAACAGTGAACCCCGATAGGCCAGATTATCCTGTCTATCTGCAGGCGTAGCATGACCAATTCTATCTCTATTCTACGAAGAATAAACAAAGTTCTTTCTATCAAGCTTGACATCTCTTCTGCCCGAGTACCGAGCGACCCATAGACTCGCGTTTCTGTGAAGAAAATGACATTTTTTTTTTCCATAGCAATGCGGAGGTAGCCAGTGATGTAGTTAAGGTGGATGCGCTAAGGTATTAGATTTTTTCATTAAAAAGTAATTCAATGGGATTAAATGAAGTAAGAGCGTGGTGTTTATGTTTTTAATGATTATAATTCTGTAAAAATACTTTTATATAAAAATTGTGATTTTCTTTTGTTTTTTACCGTAATGTCAGCGCCTGCGTCTCATTACTTGTCACAGTGATGCCATAGTGTCACAGACAATAAAGGCACAGACAAGTAATAGATGTTACGTGGGGTGCAGACACGCGGATCACTTTAATTACTATTTATGTACATTATTTTATACATAGTATCTATTTTTTAATTTATTTTTTATTTCTGTATCTGTCCGTGACATTCACAGTGGGCCCCATCAGAATACCAGCGCTGCGACAATTTTTTTTTAAATGTCGCGGCATCATGCTGAGATAGGGGCCTTTTGGCCTAGTACGGGACTTTGTTTTTTATTTTTACCTTTTTGTTTTTCTCTAATTTTAATTTATATTTTATTAAGAATGTTATTTAGTTAAGTTTGTGTTATTCCTGTGCGAGTCTAATAAATACTTTTTCTTTCTTTCTTTCTTTCTAAAAATGTTTCTACCCCCAAATGTCAAAAGTAGAGAAAAATCGGTCTTCGTGCTTTTTAAACCCCGACGCAAAAACGGCGGGGTGTTATAAGTTTGACGTGTCTGTGTGTGTGGGGTGTGTGTCTGTCTGAAGCATCATAGCTCCCAAACGAATTAACCGATTTTGATTGTGTTTTATTTTATTTAAAGGTGAATTAGCCGGGAGTATTCTTAGATATGTTTTATCAAAATCGGTTCAGCCGTTTGAAGATTATCAGCTCTTTTCTGGTTAATGAAGGGATTTCAGCATCTTCCACGGGTCTGATTAAGTCGTTATTTGGCATCAATGATATTAGACGAACTAAGTAACCTTGATCTGATGCTGGAGCAACACCTAAAATTTCCAGGATACTCAAGTCACTCACCAACAAACAGCAGAAGCATCGTGTTTGGGCCAATTGTCTCAATCAATAGGTTATGGATAAATGGTGATTAGGACGAGGAATGACGATAAATTAGTAACAAACTTCACTGTGGGAAGCATACACAACGCTGCGCAGATTTAAGCGAGACATTAAGTTTAAAATGTAGGTTATAAAAGTTAATTTAAAAACCTCCGACTCAAAAAAATTGTCAATGAAAACGCCAAACAGAGGTGGCCTAGCATTTTCATTAGCCGTCCCCCGAATTGACAATGCCTTGATCAAAATATAACCTACAACTTAAAGGGCCAATAAATATAATTTTTGTATATTTTTGAGTTTCTTTTTGGGTCGGGGTTTTTTAAATATAAATTTAATTTATATGTATCATAGGCTTTTGTCGACTGAAGAATAGAAACATTTCTTCTCTTCAGTTTTAACATCGCCGTGCTTCAGACGGTAGAAATCCTTTAATTTGTGTTCCTTGTAAATGGCAACTGTAAGCGCTAAATGTATATTAGTTAAGTAGATATTAGACTGTAAGCTTTTTGAAGAATAAATAAATAAATAAATAAAGAAATCTTTCTCCAATCTGTCATTTTGTTTTGTCGAAGGAAGAACCTTCGACAAAACTTGTTTCTAATGGTGGTCATGCTACGCGTGCTGGAATAACATTTTAGCTGATGGTTTATTTTTGTTTTAAAATGTTCATAATGGTTAAAATTAGGATTTTGGGGGAAAAAATGGAGAATTTTAGGTTCCAGGAAAATGTTCAAATTCAAGAAAAACTGAACGTCCTTTTTGTATGAGATTTTTTAATTTGGCCACGACAACGTTAAACAGCTAATGCCAGCTACTGCCTAAATAACAGTTATTTACAAGATTATTCAATAAAAATACAAACCTATCATGTAATATGAAATCGTCATCTTCAAGTACTGGAAACGTTTTCAGTGGATTTTTCTGAAAGTTGGAATCTTACAGTAAACACTTTGCTTTGTGAAATTAATATCTTCTCACCATTTCTCTATCTATCTTCTCATCACTCTCGTATCACTAATCCATCTTTTACACTTTGTCCGACCCAGGAATCGAACCCAGGACATCATGCTCAGCAGTAGCGCTTGCGATCACTAGACCAACGAGGCATCTTAAGTTTAATCGACCTCGTAATTGTGTTATCACTTTTAAGAACAACATCCGGTATATTAAAACTTCACTGGATAAACTTCTTTGATTTACTAAGAAGGATAATAATATAAAGGATCACCGGATAAACTTCTATTATTAAATTAACTAATAAACTATTAAAATTAAATGTAGGTTTAAAGAATCTTTATTTTTATAAGAACATGACATACAGTTCACTTGTCACTAATGTCCTAATCTAACTCAAATTATAAACCAAAATATGGCATTGACAAATTCTTCCGCATCGCTGTCAACTGGTAAAATGCCTAAGAGACTGGCGGCATTACCACGTTTTATAGCAATTTTAACATTGCCATAAAATGTGGTATTGCCTCTGACAAAGGTAAAAGCCAGCCCTTACGTCACAGAAAGTCTCAACTGGCCATTTCATTAGGTCACAACTATCTAAATGGCACAAATACCTAAAAGGTCATTATACGTCGTGCACATGACATTCAACCTTAGGGTGGTAAATCAATTACAAGGTCGGCAATACATACATTACTTTAACAGATAAACTACACCAAATAAACGATTTATCTATCTTATCTGTCTATCTATATAACAGCTTACACTCATAAACTCCGGATTTAAATGTTGCTTGTCTTGAAGATCAACCTCTATATTCTCAAACGGCACTTTGAATATGTCACAAGCCATAATAGATGCACGCACCGGTGGACTCAACTCCGTTGTGTAAAGTTTCACGACCATCTGAAATATCGATATTTTATTTGAAACTATTTTATAAATTACTAGCTTTTGCCAGCGGCTTCGCCCGCGTGGAGGTCGGTGTATTATACATATAAACCTTCTTCTTGAATCACTCTATCTATTAAAAAAACTCGCATCAAAATCCGTTGCGTAGTTTTAAAGATTTAAGCATACATAGGGTTATAGGGACAGAGAAAGCGACTTTGTTTTATACTATGTAGTGATTAGCATTCAGCACCCTAATTCCGTCACAGATATCCAATCACAGTCCAAGAGTTTTAAAGGAGGTGGCTAATCCATTACTGCACATTTGAAAAATGTGTCTCTTCAACAGCGTAAATCACGCATTATGGAATGTGGCTGAATTGTCCAAATGAAAGAAATTGCGAGCCAATAACGTTTCATGTGTGTTACAAAACTGTCCAGCAGGATTCCCAGTATCTTTAGTGTCGTCAATGCTGAATGAGTGAAAGAATAGCTTGTATGCTATGGTAAAAGAATAACCATACGTACGCACTGATAGCTTATGGCCGATTCCTATAATTTACGAAACGTTATTGGTTAACTTTGGGCTTGTGGCTAAGTTACAATAGCTGCACGAGTCGATCCATCAGGTTAAGCTACGCTTGCTGCGGTTGGTCCGTGGGTGGGTGACCATCTTCACATACCAAGACCCCTCCGTGCCTCGGAAAGCACGTTAAGCCGTTGGTCCCGGCTGTCATTCGTAGATCTTTGACAGTCGTTACGGGTCGTCAGAAGCCCGAAACTCTGATAACCAGTCTTACCAAGGGGTATCGTATTACCCAGTGACTGGGTTGTGGAGATCAGATAGGCAGTCGCTCCATATAAAATACTGGTATTCAGCTGCATCCGGTTAGACTGGAAGCCGACCCCGACATAGTTGGGAAAAGTCTAGGCAGATGATGGTATTGGTTAAAATTAAGACTCTTGTTTCTTTACCAATTATGAAGCAATTACCTATTATCTTTGTACAGTAGACCCTCCCATATGGAAGTAGTTATCACAGATAAAATTATCTTAAAGTACTAATATATTTGTATGCCCAGTTTGACAATAAAAAATTCTACAATTGGTAAGCAAAACGATTTGTTTTTGTTTATAGGAACCGAGCACTGCTTACCGCCTAGAGCCTAGCCAGTCACATTGCAAGTGAGTGTTGCTTTCTTTCACGGCCTTGAGAACAAATCATTTAGAAAAAAATTGGATGGGTAATTAACACTCAAAACTGTCCCCATATTATATTAAGTCAGTTGCTCAGGTCAGTGGTTATAGTTATGATAAAACACATGTTCCGTTTCAAATTCAACCATATACATATGACATAAAGTAGTTTTTACAAAACAATGTTCAAAAAGACTGACTAAAAGATGACTGACGAAACTATCTGACACCGCGCACATTACGCCCTATTTATGCGGACGTTTTTGAGACCATGATTGTGTATGTTGGGTTTTTGTATATCAATGTTTACTTCACAATTATCTGTAGGACTATGTTCTTGAGTGACATGTTGTAAAAGCTCTGCCTATAAGGGTAGCAATGACCAGTTAACTGCAGCAAACTGTTATAGCCGCTGTACCCAATAGCCTATGTAGGTACTCCTACATTTTAGTAGAATGTTGTAAGTCGTACTAAAACTTGATGTTTACATCTTAAGAATGTTCATGCAATTCTGCGAACAAGCCGTAAAATTCATTACCTACACACGCATTAAACATACTACTATAAAAAGATAGAAAGTAGTAACGAAGTACTTACGATGTCGGTAAGCAGAACTTATTAACTTATTCCAATTCTAGACTTGAGGAAAACTAAACTAAGTATATTCTATCTATTTATCTATCCTTGTGGAATAAACAAATATTTACACACAAAAGCTGCACACAATATGACAGGTCACAACAATTCATTTTCTTATCAGTTTGATAGGTGTCAACCTTTGTGGTACTTACCAGCTTTTTGCATACAAAGAGGTTAATTTTTATTATCATAGATAAATATAAACTATACACAACACTCGACGTACGGATAACATAGCAACGTTTCACTAAAGTGCGTAGAACAAAATTGAATGCCTGATTTTTTTAACAGGCGGTAGGTAAGTAGTTATTTTTAACGAGTTTCTTAACTAGTATTCGGATCTGAATTACTATAAGGATAGCTCATACCGTTGTAAAGTTATAAGTTATATATAACGTAGAACGCCACAAGGTTCTTTTGTTTAAATCGGAAGTAAACGCCACCCTAAAAAAAAAAACTGTGACGATTTCAGCCATATTGTTTTGTCAATACAATGTCAGCCATCTTGTTTTGTCAATGCAATTTCTGCGACAATTTCAGCCACCTGTTTTATCAATATAATTTATGTGGCAATTTCAGCTATCTTTTTTTGTCAATCCAATTTCTGTGACAATTTCAGCCATCTTCTTTTGTCTGAAAAATTTATGTGACGATTTTACAAAATGTTTACCAACGGCCTGTCAATGCCATTCAGGTGCCGAACGATTCTTGTAGCCACTCTACTGTCAGTGAGATAACAACGGGGCTATCTACAAAGGGAGCGCCGGACTACCAGTATCTTGAAATAGACGTAAATACCTGCATTTTTAGGAAAATAAACCAACAACAGGCAACTATTAAGCACCATGTTATAATTTCATAAGTAAGTTAAAAAAAAGCATTCTCCAAATAAATGTTGTTTATTATTCATATAATATTTATAATATTTACAATCCACCACATCATGGACGCCCATCATAACTAGATAAGGTTTATGCCTAGTCTTTTGGGAATTAATTCAATAGAGTTCCCGAAATCCTTGGGCATAAACTAAACTCTAATCACAGCTGAATTAATTAAAATATCTAAGATGCTGAAATAGCCTTCTTTAAAATCTCATCAAGCCCAGCTACTCCAGATTCTTTTTTTTTTCGTACAATATAATATAATAAATCCTTCAGTCCACAGACACATATTTTAAGTAGAAATAATTTATCCGGTCGATCGCTGGGACCGATAAATATAGCTTGAAGGCTGGTGCAGACTAGTGCGACGCGTCGCGATGGTCGCATGCGATTCGGAGATTTATATCCGTAAAACAATTTCTATGAAAACGCGCGCGACACTTCACACCGTAACGAGTTCGTCGCGCCCGAAAGTGTGAAAGGTGTTGCATCGCGATTCGCAGAATCGCCACGGTGACATGTCGTGCGACAAGTCGCGCCTATCTGCACGAGCCTTTAGGTTGAATCAGCTTCGACTACTGCGCTTCCCAAAGCGTAGTCTAAATCCAGAATATGGATTCTGGATTTAGGCAAGGTTGATCCGTATAGTTTATAGTTATACAACGTGTCGTTTTGCATCCTCGTCAAATTCAAGGAGGTAACTATGCTAATGATTCTCGACACGAATCAATAATAAAATAAGTAGGTATTTTTTTTTGTTTTTTTATTTTTTTTTAATTTTAAAACGCGGCCCGTGTGATACCGCACTGTAACTGGTTAACTAGTCGAGAACGCAATGGTAATTGAACCATTGCGTTCTCGACTGTATTTTCATAGCGGTAAAATAAAAAAATCGCAACAAGTAATTCGAGGACTGGTTTGTGCGACGAAGACTGTTTGAACCCAGGTTACCCAGTTACAGTGCGTTTTGCATCCTCGTCAAATTCAAGGAGGTATCCTTGAATTTGACGAGGATGCAAAACGACACGTTGTATAGGATAAGTTTTTATCTAGTGTGCAAATTGTAACCATGAATTTAGTATATCATTCTAGACCCCTTGATACTAGATAAGTGTAGAAATTTTTCGTCGGTTATACAAAAAAAAAATGTATGTATGTATAAATGCATTTTATGATAATTTAGAGAATTTATTAAGCCAGAAATATGACAATACTAACTAGAAAATTGTTGTATGCGGAGATTTTAAAATAAATATATTCAAACGAAACCGCTGTGCTCTAGACTTTGAATATCTTTTGGAAAGCCACAATTTAAAATTATAAATTAGACATCGTACCAGGCTCAGCAGTAAGTCTTGTATTAACAACTTTGCACACAACATTCCTAGATGCAAAAGTGAAATAATTGAATTTGGTATATCCGACTACACTGCTCAACTGTTACAATGCCCCATCAAAAATACTTGTGTGATAAAATCTTGTCGTATTAGAAGACAGGACTATAGTACTGAAAATATGAGTAAATTAAAAAAAATGCATAAACAGCTTGTCATTTACTGACATTTACAATACAGATGACTCGAATGGAGCTCATAATTATTTTCAAGACCTTTTTTATGTTTTTACAGTTTATGTTTCCCTTACAAAATTAAAACAAAATCTTTAACCAAAAAATCTAAATGCTTATCCAAAGGTCTTAGAAACTGTAGTAACATTAAAAGACAAATGTTATGGCAGTATAGGATACATCCCACAAAAAGAAATGAAAACATATTTAAGCAATACGCTGCTAGATTTAAAAAGTAATATCACTAACTCAGAAGTCACAAAACAAATATTACATAAATATATGACAAAACAAAGCAAAAGCGGCATAGTCAATTATAAACAAGTCTAAATTTAACTTCCCAAAGAGCCTATTACAAAAATTCTTAAAGAAGACACCAAGATTACAGATGCTAAATCTATTGCGAATAATTTTAACAACTTCTTCATTGACCAAGCATCAGAATCAGAATAAAAAAATCAGATTCAGAATTTAAGTAATGACAGTCAAAACAAAACCCGACCCTCAAATCATAAAATCAACACTAAAATTAATTCATTTTTTCTTACTTCCACAATACCTATAGAAGTAGACAGAGAAATAAAGCAACTCAAACATACCCATAGCGTGGGCCACGATGGTGTCTGCACCAAAGTCAAAAAATATGTATCCACGGATATTTCAGTTCATCTATGCTACATAATTAACGTATGCATTTCTAACGGAATATACTCAGAAAAACTTAAAACGTCCATTTTCATTCCACTACACAAAAAGAAGTCAAAGGAAAAATGGGGAACTATAGCCCCATAGTGCTGATCCCCGTTTTTTCAAAATTATTTGAAATATCATATAGCCGACTATACAGTTATTTAGAAAAACATCATATTTTAGTAGACGAACAGAAAGACTTTCACAAAGGGAAATCAATAAATATGGCCATTAATGACCTACTGAAAACAATTCTGGTCGCCATGGACAAAAAAAATACCAACATGTGCCATCTTTATGGATATGAATAAAGCCTTTGACCGAGTTAACCATAGGATACTAATGCAAAAATTAAGCATGTATGGCATAAGAGGTAAAGCGCTAGATCTCATCTTTTCATACCTGCATACTAGAAATAAAATGATAGAAATAACACAAATATGTCAGAAAACACGAACCGAGACTAAATATAAGTCAAACTAGAAAACTAGAAAATTTTGAGTTCTACAAGGAAGTACCCTAGGCCCTGATCTTCCTAACCATATCAATCAACCAATGGTGCTATTTGCAGATGGATAGCACAGTTACAGTAAAAAGATACAAAGAAAATTATTATGAGCACGTAGAAAACCAAACATTAAATAAAACAATACAATGGTTAACCGAAAATAATCTAAAAATAAATATGGACATAACAAAAATTATACACTTTCACCAGAGAACTCAACTGACAAATATAAACGCTATTTACTAAGGCAAAATAGTACATCTTGTCACAGATACAAAGTTTCCAGAAATTATTATTGACAATAAATGCAGATGCAGACATATTTTAAATGTGTTTTCCATGTCAGAAAAACACATTTAGAATATGTCTGCATAAGAATGAATAAATTCGCATTTGCTCTGTACAAAACTCAAAAATCGTCGTTAAAGAAGCCGTATTAGATGCTTATCACGGACTTGTTGCACCTGTCCTAAGATATGGTATTATATCTTGGGGCAACTCAGTCGATAAGGAATATGTATATAAAGCTCAAAAGAAATGCATAAGAGCTATATCTCTGCTAAATTTCAAGACGATCGGTTCAGTAGTTTTGGCATGAAAGCGCGACAGAGAGACATACAGACAGAGTTACTTTCGCATTTATAATATTAGTAAGGATAGTAAGGATAAGGATAATAGCCCATCGGTATTGGGAACCGGGTCCAAGCTATCGGCGGTCAGGGCTCCAGAGAAAGGAACCTCCTAACAATGCGAGCCGTGCCCAGGAGTACCGCTTTCTGGATCAAGCCCTTGACACAGCTGCCCAACGAGACCCTCCTCAGGTGTTGGTCGAGGCTCTTGGCTATTAAGCCATTGGCTGTAACGACTATCGGTACAATGATTGATGAGTTCACATCCCACATGTCGACAACCTCGCGAGCCAAGTTAAGATACTTGATATGTTTATCTTTTACGGCTTTCACGAGGTTCCCGTCATGCGGGACCGTTATATCAAAGATCATTACACGCCGCTCTAGTCAATCCACCGCCACTATATCAAGCTTATTGGCCACAATAGTCCTGTCAGTGATGATGGATCGATCCCAGTACAGTGTGATATGTCCATTTTTGAGAACTGGGTCGGACGTATGTGCCGTAATGTGCCGTACTACAGGAATCTGTAGTACGACACTTTTGATTCCACTGTATTTCAGAGCAAGTTGCTGGTGGATAATCCTGGCTACAAGGTTGTGTCCATGCAAGTACTCCTCGGTAGCTAGACGAGGACACTCAGAGATAATGTGTCTGATTGATTCAACCGGACGGTGGATTTCAACCGTGCCGTTTTTCACAACAAATCTTCGGCAATTGTTCGTCATCATAACTTCGTCCATAATAGCACAGACAAAACCTTAGATTTCCCCAAAGAGGTCACCGAAACGTAGCCAGGCTACGGACGCTCGAAGGTCTACATCGGGTTCATAATTCATATAGGGCCCGGAAAAAGCGTCCGTGGAGCTCCTTACTCTGCCATACCTCCATGCGATCATTAGCGTCAAGCACTACAGGCTTCGCCAGTTCGCTTTAGCTAAGGAGAGCGGGGTGAGGCCTTTATCCACCGCAACCACATCTCAGTTTCTAGTAAATAATCCCTGAGGCTGCAGATCTCGCGATTGTGGAGAGTCTTGGCATTTAAAAAGCTTCGACCTCCATATTTTCGCGGGATATACAGTGTCATTACCGATGACCATTGGTGATGCATTCGACATGCAGTCAGCAGTGTACGGACCCTCCTACTCAGAGCGTCGGGTTCGGTTTGAGTCCATTTGAGTATGCCGAAACAGAACATCAAAACCTGTATGACCCAACCGTTGAAGGCGCGCACCTTGTTTTCGCCATTTGAAAAACTATTAAATACTTTCTTCAGGTGGCCAAAGAAGCGCTCCTGCAACGATTGCTTCATGTCAGTAACAATGATGCCCAACGCCTCTGACATACCCAAATACTTGTAAGTTTCGGTTGCGGAGAGGGCTCGAAGGTTTATGAAATCCGAGAGTTGAGTTCCCACGCATTCCACCAACTCACCTTGCTTTACATGCATGACCGCATGTTTGTCCACACCGAATTCCATCCTGATGGCGCCACTGAAGGTTTCAGTTACTCTCAGTATCTCCATCAGTTGCAAATTGTAGGGGACAAAGAGTTTTAGGTCATCCATGTAGAGGAGGTGAGATATAACCTGACCACCTCTCCTCAGCCGATAGCCTATACCTGAAACCTCCAGCAGTGCGCTTAGAGGATTCAAGGCTAGGCAGAACTAAAGCAAACTAATTGTAATTATAATTAACTGTAATTATTATTATCATATTTACTTAACGTACAAATATTTACTATAATTAAAATACAATATCTTTAACTTCGAAGTAGTCTTTTACATTATAATAACACTTTTTAATTAGGAATGTGTACAATTTCTTCTTAAATATATGAGTAGGTAACTTCTTAGTTAGGATGATGATAAAGCCTTCTTCACAATTTCATCAAGCCCAGCTGCTCCAGGTTCGTTTTTTTTCTTACAATATGGCGTCTCTTTCATGTTCGTCAGCCAGGAAGTTATTTTAGGATACCTGAAAAAAAATACTTCAGTCCACAACACATATTTTAAGAAGGTACCTTGTTAAGTAATTTATCCGGTTATATAGTAAATATGGAAACGATATATACAGATTTTGTGTCGTACCGGTTTCGACTACTGAGCTATGGGTCCTGGATTTTGGATTTAGGCTGACCCTTATAACATGGCACTAAGCATAAATGACAAAACTTGCCTCTTTCGAACCTATCGGAGAAAACTGGACTGGTGTTCTTTTATGCTTTTAATAATACCTAAGTACTAAACAATAAGATTCACTTACTTCTTCGCGTCTACACAAAGTATATATTCTAAAGTCGTCATACTAGCTATGGCTGCCACATCAGCAATAGTGACGTGATCCGCGGCAAGATAAGTTGATCGTGATAGGAATGACTCAAAATATCCATACGCCTGGTCAATTTTGTCCAACTGTTGCTGTTCTATGGTTTTCTTGCCTTCTAACACTATGGGATACTGAAAAAAAAAAGATGATAATAGGGTATTACACCCATTTTTTTTAAATGTCTTAATTCGATTATATCATCATCATCATCATCCTCATCATCATTTCAGCTGGAAGACGCTTACTGCTAGACATAGGCCTTTTTTTTTTTTGATTACGGGGGGAAATCCTCATGGATGTCCTCCGCCCCGGGGAGGGCGGAGGGGTCTGTCAGACTCTTACTGACTAAAACCACCCCGGTGTTCCGTCTCTCACTTGCACCGGGGATCACGGGAACTAGTGTGACTTCCGCGATCCCCGGCTAGTGCCGGCCCGCCTCTGCGGGCCACCTCGCGATAGGGGGGAGTGAGGTGTTAAACTCCCCCCTTACGTCATAGAGAGGCGCGCGTGGAACACTACGCGCCGCCATCTCGGGTCCTAACAAGTAGAGGGCGACAGATTTCCCCGGATCTGTCGCCCCTGGACCCATTTAGGGGGGCTGGAAGAGGGCGTTGTCCGCCCTCCGCCGACGCCCGGTGCATCTGCTGCGGATCGGGTTAGCGGAAGCAATCTCCCGCTCCCTTTCCGCAGCCTCCTTCTGCGACATGACTGTTTCGCAGAAGGATACCACCGCGTCCCAGGACTCCTCGCTGCCGACCATCGAGTCGACAACGGCCGGCAGCGACAGGTCACTGCCGACTCCTGAGATGAGGGCACGGCGCGGCTCCTCCCAAGCGGCACACTCTGCCAGCGTGTGCCACGCCGTGTCCTCCCGACAGTCGACGCAGTGGTGACACCGAGCGTCCAGCTCCCTGTTTATGCGACACAGGTACTTCCCGAAGCAACCATGCCCCGAGAGCACCTGTGTCACCCGAAACGACAGGGAGCCGTGCCTCCTCCCGAGCCAGCGCTCGAGTACTGACCGGACCGCCCCGATGGTAGCGGGGCCGGCGGTAGGGCGTGAAAGCCTGTCCCGCCATTCCACCACCAGGGCTGCGCGAAGCTGTGACCGACGCAACTTCAAATGTCGCTGCGTCAGCCACTCGCCCCGCGCCCTCGAGTCCTCGCGCCACCGGTACAGTGACGCGAGTACCTTCGCCTCGAGGTCCCAGGGCGGGGATCCGGCCAGTACACAAGCCGCCTCGTAGGAGATCGTGCGATACCCCCTAATGACTCTGACGGCCATCGCTCACTGTGGCCTTCGCAGGACAGCGATGCTGCCGGCCGTCAGGTCAGCCGCCCAGATCGGGGCCCCATACAGGGCCATCGATCGCACGATCCCCACGTAGAGCCGCCTACAGGCGGCGCTCGGGCCCCCCAGATTGGGAAGCAGCGTTGACAGCGCCCCAGCCGCGCCCAACAACTTGGGCGCCAGCCGCTGGAAGTGGGGGCCAAAATCCCACCGGCTGTCGAGCACCAATCCTAGATATTTCATGGTGGACTCGACAGCGATTCGAGACCCCCCGACCACGATGTGTGATCCCAGCGGTGGCGCCCGCCGGGGGCCATGAAAGACCATGGCCTCCGACTTGTTGAGGGCCACCTCCAGGCCTAGGCGCCGTATGCGGGTCACGACCTGTGACACCGCAGCCGTTGCCAGCAACGCTGCCTCCCTGTACGAGCTCCCCCGGGCCGTGACCAGCGTGTCATCCGCGTAACACGTCAAGTCCACACCCGGCTGGAGCTCGCCCCTCAGCACCCAGTCCTACCCGATGTTCCACAGGAGCGGTCCCACGACCGAACCCTGTGGAACACCGCACGACATGCGGCGCTGGTTTCCGCCATCACGTCCCGTGTAGGTGACACACCTTTCCGCCAAATAAGCCCCAACGATGCGGCGGAGGTAGGAAGGCACCTGATGATACTGCAGTGCCTCCCGAATGCAGCTCCAGGGCAGGGTGTTGAAGGCGTTGGAGATGTCCAAGGACACCGCCAACATCACCCCGCCCCGGGACACCGCTTCCTCCGCCAGGACTCTCACCCGCGATATAGCGTGGATGGTGGAGCGCCCGTGCCGAAAGCCGAACTGGCTTTCGGCTAGGTCAGGCCCTTCCCTGCTTAAGTGGCCGACGAGGCGGGCAGCGATTATCCGCTCAAACATCTTACCCACCTCGTCGAGCAGCACTATGGGCCTGTATGCGGACGGCGAGTCTGCGGGGCACCCCACCTTCTTGAGCAGGACCAGACGACCAGATTTCCACAAAGTGGGAAACTGGCCCTGCTCAAGGCACGCGGTGTAGAGTCCTCTCAGTTGGGGCTCTAGCTCCTTCAGAGCGAGGGCTAGTACTATGGCGTGAATACCATCGGACCCCGGAGCCACGTTCTTGGCCCGGAGCCGCATCACGGCCACCCTCATCTCTGTCTGTGTCACCTCCGGGACGCTGATGGCGCTCTCTTCGGTAGGCTCTGCGGCTGTGGGCAACGCCATCGGCGGCGGAGTGTGCTCCGCTCTTGCCGGGAAGAGGGCTGCGACTACCTCATCCAGCAGCTCAGGTTGGAGACTCTCCGTGAGTGGAGGCGCCGCGGCTCGAAGTTTCCCTCGAACCGCACGATACGGGCGCCCCCACGGATCTCCGTCGAGAGTCTCCCACATCTCCTCCCTGGCTCGCGTCCTCGCTTCACCGATGGCCAGCCACGGAGCCTCCTTAGCCGCGCGGTACACCTCATACCGCGCGGCTTCTTCGTCAGGTACCCGACGACGTCTCCTCCGTTATCGGGTGTACTGGCGTCTGATCGCCACGCACTCGACACGTAGTCGCGCGATTTCGGCAGACCACCAGTACACCTGGCGCCTTCCTGAATGCGTGTGGACACGGGGCATCGACGCGTCGCTGATTTGCGTCATCGCCCCGCGGAACCACAGCGCCTCCTCTTCGACGTCGACGGGTCCGATCGTCGCCAACTCCCTGGTCCAGGCCTGGACAACAGCGGCCTCCTCGAGAACCTCCCTGTCAATGCGCTTACGCGCCCAGCGCGGGCCGTCCGTTCGCGGGGCCGATGGACTGCGGCCGCCAGTGGTCTGGGTGGAGACGTCGAAGCGGATGTATCTGTGATCCGACAACGTCTCCACCTCCACGGCGACACGCCAGTCGCGGACACGGCTCGCGACAACAGGGCTAGCGAACGATACGTCTACGATCGAACCGCCCCGCTGCCGCACGCACGTGTGTACCGAGCCCCGGAGACATAGGCCTCCCCCAAGCTCCGCTACTTCGACCGTTTCTGTGCTTCCCGCATCTAGCGGACTCCTGCGGCAATCAAAAGGTAATTGGTCCACCTTGTGGGAGGCCTTCCAACTTTAGGTCTTCCGGTGCGCGGTCGTCACTCTTTTATTATATAATATAATATAAAGTAATATAATATTAACTGCCTCGTTGGTCTAGTGGTTGCCAGCGCTACTGCTGAGCATGAGATCCTGGGTTAGATTCCCAGGTCGGGCAGTCTTGTTGGGTTTTTCTATTTGAAATTGCTTATTAGCAGCCTGGATTTGTGCCCGCTTGATGGCAATGGCATAGTCCTCTGGTACGGGACTTAAACATAACTGGCGAAACGTGGGTGTACTTTGAGGCACAAAGATACTCAAAATCTAAAACAGTAAGACTTGGTGTGGTGGTCACTAGTAACTGGCCACCTAACATAGCTAAACTGCTACATATTTTTTATACACAAATGTATTTCAAAGGCACAAGGCTCACTCGTAAACCCATTTAGACCCTTTCTAATAGCTTTTTTCAGCTCATTTTGTGTTAATATACAAATATAATATACATATATATAACCTCAAAATAGTAATTTTATTTTTGTAAATATATCGGAAACGCCGAGGTCGATTATGTTGAATTTTTTGAGGAAGTATTTAGACATGTAATCGAGTATTTTGAAGATGATTTGATGAAGACATACAAATTTTGAAATGAGTACATTTGTCCATAGTGCCGTGGGCATTCTCCTTTCGCGCGTAATTTGACGAAAACGCTGGACGCAGTGGACACCATATTGTTCTGTAGGTATGACGTCAGTTTGCTGTGTAAACAAATGCGCTGATATTTTTTATGATAATTGTTTAAAATTAAACAAAAGAGTTTTTATTCTACTTATCGTTGGTTTTGCTGTTCCTGAATGCAAGATATTATTTCAATGAAAAATACTTTGGTTACGAAAATATTAAAAGAACAAAGTTGTTCAGTTGACAGTACCTAATTGACACTTAGTATGTATGGTGGTATGACGTAATAACATGGCGGCTACTATTTCATGGTGTTCAAAAACAGATGAAAAAACTGAAATCTTTGAATAGACATTTCAAATTTATTTTGATATTTCATGAAGTAAAATATATTTTTAGATTTTTTCTCATATGGAGTATGCTACCTAAATACAAGATATAACTATAAGAACTGCATGACTGGAAGATGCATCTTTGACAGTTGCTACGGGTAGTCAGAAGCCCGAAAGTCTGACAATCTGCCAATTCAGATGAGTAGTTTAGATGAGACGTTTTGAAAAATATTGGTAATATAAACAGCTGCATCCAGTTAGACTAAAAGCTTACCCCAAGACAGTTTGTAGATAGCTAAACTGATGATGATGAGAGAAGATGTGTCTTTCATGGTTTTTTTTTTTTGAGGGTGGGAAATCATCAAATAACTTCTCCCGCTCTGGGTGGAGCAGGAGGGCGTGTCAGACTTTTACTGACTAAAACCCACCCGTGTTCCCCCAGTTGTCTGTGTGCCAGGGCCACAACATCTCTTTCGAACAACTCGCACCCCTGGCAGGCATCGGCACTTGCGGACCCCACCAGTTGGCGCTGACATCTCTTTGAGGCGCGCGTGGCACACAACGTGCTGTCGACCCGGGCTTGGTCCTTGCCGGACAGCGAGTTACTCATTACGCGCCGTCCGAGCCTACGGTGGCCGGGAATCAGCCTGGGATTCACGACGCCCAGGGCGTCTCCTGCGGCGACTAAGGCCATGAGGGCGCATATACTGCCTCTCCCTCACGTGCGCCTCCTCTCTTCGCGAGCATTACTCTTTCACAGAAAGAGGAGACGGCTACCCATGCACTCTCGTTCCTTAAAATGGCCTGGACCAGGGCCGGATGCGAGAGATCGCCTCCACGAGGACACGGCGGTGCTCCGCCCAAGCCAGGCAGACCACCATATGCTCCATATTCTCAGGGCGATCTTCACAGTGGAAACATCCTCCACGTTTTCTCTCGCCTTATCCGAAACAGGAACCTTGCGAAACAACCGTGTCCAGTGAGAACCTGCGGCAGGCGGAAAGTGAGGACGCCGTGCCATCGAGATTTTCAACTTTATGACCAAGTATTTAATTACGCAATGAGTAATTTTAAACTTTTTCAAGAGTATTCAAAGCAAGTTGCCAGTGTAGATACCATATATGGACAATAAGACATTCTTGCAAACAGCCACACACACGCAGATACAGTTATATTTAAAAATTCGGATACGAAGGTTAAACTGATCGTGTATGGAGATTTTTAGGATTTTTTTACTTACAGTAACGCTTACTAAACTGGGAAAAAGAATAGAGGTATTAAAGAACAGTTTTTGATTGACCAGCGCTCTTTTCTTGAGATCTCTTGGATACCACGATTCGTCTTTGCCGTAGACATCAGATAAATACGCCAATATTGCGTGACTGAAACGAGAGACATTATTGGTTAGGATTTCGGTGGGTACACTGTAATTAATACTACATTAATACCAACTAAACAGCAAAGACTTTTATAATGTTTTGAAGAAACAAACGTTTGGTTCAAATAAAAAAAACTCCGCAGAAGTCATGATCTACTATTAGATATCGACCCATCAATTCTGCGGGGTTTCTAATTACATTTTTTATCTGAGCAGGCCTGCTCTTGACCTAGATCACGCCTGAAGGAAAGCGATTGATGAGGTCTATGCTAATTTATTATAACCAAACGAAAACTAGAAGAACTGCCCGTCACTGTAGGCGGAAAAACTCGACCATGACCGATTCGACTCGAAAATAGTTCCAATGGAAATTACGTAACAATAAAATAATAAACCTGTCATGAAGAATGAAATCACCATCTTCCATTACAGGCACCGAGTGTAGTGGATTTTTCTGCAAAAAAATACTTATAATTATTTATTTTATTTGGAAATTGAAACAAATTTTTGAGTTGTTTCTTGTCTTGTAACGACATCTATAACTACAAGGTATGGGATTTTGCTTACCTTCAAATACTCTGGTGATTTGTGTTCGTTCGCCTCAAAATTCATTACTATCAACTCGTAGGGAACGTTGAATATTTCGAAAGCCATCATGGCCGCGCGCGCTGGCGGACTCAGGTCTATTCCGTGCAGTTTAATACCCATCTGAAAATAATAATACAAAATATAATTTCTTTTATTCAATTTAGAACTCATTAGATACATTTTTTAATATTTTTATAATATAAACATAAAAAAAAAACATTAAATATTTATTGTTATGTTAAGCACTGCGTTTCTTTTGCAAACCAACAAATCCTTTTTCTGAAATGTTTTTTAATACAATTATAGTAATAATAATCAGCCTATAATATTTCCATTGCTGGGAAACAAGGCCTGTTTTCCTTTTCTCGGTGAGGGGGGATTAGGCTGTAAGCAAACACAGTCCAGCCCAGTACGGTTTAGACATATCGACTGTCTTCGAAGCTTTTGTTCTAGGACATGACGGGTTTCTCACGATGTTTTTTCTTCAATCGTTTCGAAAGCAGTGACGATAAGTTGATTTACACAAAGTAAAACGCCTATCTCTCTGGGTTCGAACTTACGACCTACAACTTGGTAAGTCGCGGCTGTAATCACTGGGTCACCACGACATGCTTTTTTCGGATAGTTATTGTTAGTTAGAGAAATTATTATTTAAGCCGCAAAATACACCAATAGCACAATATTTTTAAAGCACAAAACTTACATTTCTTTTTTTTGATAAGAAATTGATAGCTTGACACGTCTCACTCTGCTGACCGACAAGTCAAAATGTTCATATATATATTGTTGACACAGGAGATTACTTATCAAATCTTATCTTGTTGATTAAGATTATTATGCAGTAACATTTGGAGTATGTTATCACGTAGATAGGTAACAAGAAAAACAAAAAAAAAAACAGCTCTTATTGCATTGGTATTACAGCATTTTTTACAGTGAGAATGTTCAACCCGTGAGTATTCAGGATTTCAGGGACATTGACGCTTAAATTGTAACCATGCACATGATTCTAGGCACCCTTGGGTAGAAAGAAGGTTTTCGTCTTTTATCAGTTTTTTTTTAAATATGCTGTCCTATAGAAATGCAATACCTAAATGCCTACGCGGTCACAAAATATATGTAACAGCAATTTTTTTTTCTAATACCCGACAAAAATATACAACCCTAGTTTTAGTATATGCGAAACCCGAAACACGTCTCTAGTATTTTTATGTAAAGAATCTATGTACAAATTTACAAATCTGTATCATGAAAAATCACAAAGTTATAAGCTAGTTATGTTACTTGGTTGTCTACATAAACATGATCACCACACGGCACCCCGCGCGTCCAGCGCCGTATTGAGCTCATTGATAATAATAAGGCAGTAGGTACTGTAGAGGATATTTACTTAGTGTAAAACCTCACGCACATACTAGCAGCCGATGATTAGGCTATGTCTATGTTCGAGCATTTAGGATATTCTAAAATAAGAACGTCAAATAATTTTAAGTACCGCCTACTTAACTTACCTAATTTTAAGTAGGCGGTGTCCGGTGAGCTTTCATTCTATTGACAGGCGCGTCTTTGTAAGCATCTGAATGTCTTCAGAACTCTTGAAATAAACGTGGAGTCCCACAGTTTATGCGCCCCTTAATCTTTTAATTTTATACCCTTACACACCTGGTACCTGGAGGCTCGTCTGAGCTTCCACAGTACCTAAACGTACGGCGGCAGCGATTGTGTTGTAATTAGTTGGTGAATGAATTTTCAATCACACTTGAAAAAATTTTTTGGGAAAAATATAACATGGTGTAAAAATTATTGGAATCGATTCATTTACTTATTCGGAACAAACTCTATTCAGGTTTCTCATATACTAAAAATAATGTTGCATAACGCAGTGGTATGGGCTCCTGTATCCTACTAATATCCCACTAAAATTATAAATGTGAAAGTTTGTGAGTATGGATAGATGGATGGATGTTTGTTACTCTTTCACGCAAAAACGGCTGAACGGATTTGAATGGAATTTGGTACACAGGTAGTTTATAACCTGGATTAGCACATAGAATACTTTTTATCCCGGTGCTACGTTCCCGAGGGATAATTTCCGAACTCCACGCGGGCGAAGCTGCTGGCGGAAGCTAGTAAGTAAATAAACTAAATGTTTCGATAAATAAAGAAAGCAGACGAAGTGTGAAGCATGTATTGATTAGTGTCACCGTGTATTCTCATCTACAAACAGTTTTAGAAAACGCAAAATGTTGTCTATGTGTCAGTCAGTGACACTGTGGTGTAACAAATTTCGGGTTTTCTCGGATTATTGCAGTCTACCCCACTAATCACTCCCACCAGTGGGAAAAACTGGAATGCTTACAATTTTGGCATCCACTGTGTCTCACTATTTGATTTTGGTAGGGTAGGTTACATTCCACCACGCTGAGTTCCAGAACAGGTATAACAGGCGTAGGGAAGAAGGCTGCCAGGCTCAAATGGCACTAAGTGGGTCACATCAGCCGCTGGGCAAAGGTGAGACGATGGGTGCCTAAAGAACAACGCCCAGAAAGCGGTGGCGAGACGATCTAGACGCGTACTGTGAGGGCTGGTTCGAGGTGGCGCGGCAAAAGAGTTCTTGGAAGGACTTGGGGGAGGCTTTTGCCCAACAGTAGGAAAGAATCATCATCGTCATTTCAGCCGAAAGATATCCACTGCTGGACAAAAGCCTCCCCCAAGCTCCGCAACTTCGACCGGTTCTGTGCTTGCCGCATCCGAGAAGAAGAGATTAAAATTAAGATTCTAATATTATCTTACTACTGAATTAGGTACTATGAAATCACAGATTTACGAATTAACCATAAAATGAAATGGTATTATCATATTATGAAGAATTTGTAGTCATGTAGCGTCGTCTCCAAATAAAGTGGGTTAAGGGCAGGAGAATTAATGATTATGAGGGTAAAGAGTTTATTCTGAAGAACCACGGCAGAGCGAGCAATCTGTAATGTAATTACTTCCAGATTAACCATACCGACCAATCTCAGGAAAACACTTTGAATGATTTCGATTCTTATCTGTAAAAGAAACATCAACAATGAAGAAGCATTTATTTTTGTTACCACCTGATCAATGTTGTTTTATCAGTAAATTAATTATGCATTGTCATTCACCTATGACGGAATAAGTTAGTTAAGGACATTGCTGACAGAATGTATGCTACCAAGACCTACAAGCGGTGGTTGGAAATAGCCGCGTAAAATGTTTGTGCCTATTTATGTGCAAGAAAGGAGTGAGTTTGTGTGTGTGTGTGTGTGTGTGTGTGGGCGTGTGTGTGTGTGTATGTATGCTATTTAATTATACATTTTTTTTTCTACTTTACTCTAAATTTTTTAATTGTACTTATTATTTTTTTACATTTTAGTTTTTAATTTTTTGCTTGTTTTTTTTTTATGGATCATGTGGTCTGCAATAAAGATTTTTATTTATTTATTTATTTATTATTTATAAGTACTTATACAGTAACACGAGATTTATTTTCGATCTTATTTCTTGAATGCCTTGCGGATGATATAGTTTCGAATTCGCTCTTTTAACAACACTAGATATGTGCGTGCTTCCTATTTTAGGTCTTTCTGTGACGGAACAGCTGAGAGTTTTTGGAGTCCGAGATAAGTTTTTCGAGGATTGTTTTTAGTTATATGTAAAACTAGCTTTTGCCAGCGGCTTCGCCCGCGTGGAGGTCGGTGTATTATACATATAAACCTTTCTATTGAATCACTCTATCTATAAAATTTTATTTTAATTTCAATTTTATAATGTTATTATTTTTTATTTTTCAACACAATGTACCTATATTGTTATGAAATAAATTACTTATGACTTACTTATGACTTATAGGGACAGAGAAAGCGACTTTGTTTTATACTATGTAGTGACGGTACATTTTTCAACATTCAGGGTCAACAACCAGTCTTGAGTCCATTTGTATATAGCATTAAGATCATTTTGGATATCTCGCCACTGGTCATGGGGATTCTCAAAAAACCTTTGTATCATCCGCGAATAACGAAAATGTTTGAAGAAAACAATGTCGAAATTTTAGTTACAATATTTTTTTCCATATTTTTGCATAGTACGCTAGTCAGACTAATGGGTCTATAGTTTACGGGTAACCGTTTGTTTCCTTTCTTGTAAACGGGCACTACGTTGGCCACTTTCCAGTCAGCTGGCATAATTCCATCTCCCAGGGATCTGTTCATAATCAGAGCCAAGAAGCTGGTCAGAGCCTGTGAGCAATTCTTAAGTAAAATTGACGGTATGCTCTCTGGACCAGTAGCTGTATTGTCGTCAAAACATAATGCCTTTCGTACCATATCTTCTGTAATGTTGAACTTCTCAACTGAGTTTGTTACTCTAGGCGCATTAATGGTTACTAAAGGTCCATCCAAACTTAGTTCGAATTGATCCGTAAAAAATTCGGCGATTTGTTCCGGGTTCACAACGAGTTGGTTAGATTTCTTTCTGACAATAGTTGGGATACAAACTTTACAGTTGAGCTGTTTTCTAATATAATCATAAAATGCTTTGGGACCACTATCTATAAAAGTCCACTAGAACAACGTTTTTCTATTTCGAGTTATACTTATGATGTCATTATTTATTCTTCTATATTTGTTATAGGTGCTAATTGGGATTAATTCTGTAGGTGGTCCACAGTTGTTTTTCTTCAGGATTAAGTCAAGGATTTCCTTGTTCATCCAAGGCTTATTATTATATCGCTTTTTATTTATAACCCTTTTTGGTACATTACCTTATTGATAAATATATTTGATTTTTAAAAGATAGCCACATATCATTAACTGAATGTTCATTAATAGTTGAACATTTTGTCAGATATCCTGACATTTCCTTGAAGTCTGCCTTGTAAAAATCGTACTGCACTCGGTTAACGTCATTCTTACTATCCGTATGGATTACCTGTAGGTACAGTAGCTGTAATGACTATGTGGTCACTCTTACCTATAGGCGGATGGTAGTCCACATCACAAATTAGCGTATTGCCATTACATAACACACGATCTAGCAGAGATTCTTCTTCGTTGCGTTTCCTAGTTATTTGAGTGACACATTGGTTAAGTTCACTGTTAGAATAAATGTTTACAAAGAAGTTGTGTAAGTTATCATGTCCATGATTTTTTTGAAGAGGCCATTTTATGCTGGGTATGTCGAAATCGCCTACTATGGTAACTGTTTTTCCAGCTGCTGCTTTCCCAATAGTATTAAATAAAACTTCGTCTGATTCTGCAAGGGTGCTGGAAGGAGGTCGGTATATACAAGCCAGTATTAAGTCGAGATCATAATGATTATCAAGGCATAACCCCTCAGCAGTGTCGCTATGATACACACTATTGATTTGAGAGATTATTGCAGCCTTATTGACTTCATGAGCTACATATATGGCGACGTCATCTCCTCTTCTCTGGTGCCTGTGATAGAGTATGTATCCTGATATATTAATAAGGTTATCGGTGATTCAGAGTGTAAGTGGGTTTCAGTTATTAAAATAAATGCGGGTATATGATAATTTACTTCAGCTAGAAAGTTGTAAGGGAGAGGGAGTCATAAATAAGGGAACAGATAAACATGCATAGCTTGTTAAAATCATAACCCTTATTTTGCCTTAGAATGTTCATATTTCAAACATTATATGGATTATACATATGTAAGTAGGTACCTACCTAAATATATAAAGAAAACAAAATTCTACAGCATTTAAATAAATTTTATTTTAACAAAGTCACACATTCAGACATCTTAGAGATTCGTATTTACGTTCAGACACTGCTCTCAAAACGGTGAAGGAAAACATCGTGAGGTAACCGACATGTTTTAGAACCAAAAAAATTCGAAAACAAACACAAACAATTCAACAAACAGATCCGCGAACCTGCACTAGGTCGGCGTGGTGGATTGTGGCCCATTTGATTTCCTCTCACAGAGCGTAGGCTTGTGTCCCAGCAGTCGGAACGTTATAGGCTGATTTTGTTGTTTGTTTGTCCAGGCATAATCACATCTCAAAACAAAAGTTATGTATCGGTAACTAAAAATCACAGTAGATTAAAATATTATGATTCCAAGCACTTCTTTATGACCTGGGTAAGCTGAGCTGCTCCAAATTCATTGTGTTTTTTACAAAATGGCGTGTTCTTCAAGTTCGTCAGCCACGCGGTTGCTTTCGGGAACCTAAAAAACAAAATCCATTACTTCACGGATTCCACATTTTAAAGCCCTGCTGGATAATTTAATATTTATATTAGCCGGTTTGAATCCAAGAAACAGGTTATCATTTTCAGGGAAAACAAAGACTGAATGACGATGCCCTGTTGTAAGATGTAGGAGCCTAGTCTCTACGAAGGGAATCCTAGTGCGGAGGCTAGTACCATTTGAATTTGTAACTGCCCTTTTGAATATTTTTTTTCTCCATTATTTCAACAATAGTGTTGGTATGTTCCAGGTATTACTAGGGGCGAATTTTAGCAATGAAACTAAATGCGATCAGCTTTTTAGCATGTAAAGCACATTCAAAAGCTGTCACTGTCAGTATTCCACAACAGTGATGCCACTAACAGGGGGTCTAAAAAGGCCACTTTGGCAGAATCATAATATGATCATATTATGAATCATATTTAAAATCGTCAAATTGTCACAAACTGACAATTCATAATATTATCTGCGTTGACAGCACGCAATTCATCTATTTGACAGTTTTGTATGGAAATTCGTAAAATGGTCACCAAATTATGAATTGTTGTATTAAAGTAAAATGTCAAATAGCAGAATCATAGGGGAATTCAGGAAATGAATCACTTTTAGAGGAATTGCTTAATGTGGCCTTTTTAGACCCGCAGATCTGAATCCAACACGTGGATTTTATGTGAAAAAAAATAGAAAAATATTTACTGTCCAGATAGTACAGTAAGCAGGTTCACAGGTAAACATCAAGTTGAGATAACATGGGTAGCTTAAAATATTACGTGCAGCTAGGTTACAGTGTACTTAGTATTTGCTAGTATAATATGTGCTGATTGCGTTCAGTTTCATTTGTCAAATTTGCCCTTAATGGAGAAGGCAACTGTCAAAATGGCGCTGTCGTAGCTAGTTCCCAACACGAGCTATTAGTACAAGATGGTTTTTTTTTTGGGAAAATGACGTATTGTTTTGTTCCTAAATACCCCGAAATTGGAGGCCGCTGTTTCCTAAAATACCCAAAAACTAGAAGATGGATATGGCATAAAGCTTAGAGATATTTTAAAAATAAAGCAGAGTTTGAGGATAATTCGTAAACATTTTAGAAAAAGTGAAAACGAGGAAATTTAAAATAAAATTTCAAATTCTGCCACTTTCCATATCAAATGCTCGGTTTAAAATATTGAAAGGACCGAAAATAACGAAATATTGTAGTCAAACCTATTTCATGAATGAACACGAAATGGAATGAATGAACGAAAATGACAAATTTATTGTAGGCTGTAGGCAAGAAGCTTGTAGATGAAAGTGGAGACAACACTCTAAATACCTAACTGAAGACGACCGTGGTCGAATGCTCTCTTTCTAAATACACACATAAGAACGAGACAGTGATATTTGTTTTCTCTCTCTTATCTATATATTCAGAAAGAGAGTGTCCGACAGTAGTCGTCTTCACTCAGGCATTTAGAGTGCTGCCTCCACTTTTACAAAGCCTCTTGGCCGTAGGGACCTAGCTATGATCACGCCATCTACATACAATTAGCTTTCCCGGTCTTTCCTATCACATTGAAGTAGTTTTACTTACTTTTTCTCGTCTAATGGTAGAATCATTTCCATAGCCGTCATGGTACTTAAAGCTGCCACATCAGCAATTGTGATATGATCAGCGGCAATATATTTTGTACGTGAAAGGAATTCTTCAACAAAACCAAACGCCTCTTCAAGGGCATCCAACTTTTTTTGTTCTACGATCTTGTTTCCTTCAGCCATTATGGGATACTGAAAAATCATTATAAAAGGAGAATAAATAGATATTATTGCTAAAATATAGAACCGAAGTGAAGCCTTCTTAACGTTGATAAACGTAAAAATATACAAATTACTTACAGTTATATTCCGTATTCTAGGGAATAGAATTGATGTGTCAAAGAAAAGTTTTTGATTGACCTGAGCCCTTTTTTTGACATCCTTTGGGTACCACGATTCATCTTTTCCGTAGGCTTCAGCAAGATACGCCATTATAGCGTGACTGAAAAGAGACAATACACACTTAAGAATCAGTCCGACCCCGAAGTGCAAAGGCTGCTTTTTCATGGACGATACTAGCATTCATCTCCAACACCAAACCGAGTATTAAACTTATAATACGTATTTTAAAAGTAACAAACCTGTCAAATAAAATGAAGTCACCGTCTTCTAGTAAAGGTATAGTGTGCAGTGGATTTTTCTGCAAAAAAAAAGTTGAATTAAAAAAGAAAAATCATAAGTCATCATCTGCCTAGTCTTTTTCCAAATATATTGGGGTCGGCTTCCTATCTAGCCGGATGAAGATTTTTTTAAATAAAATTGTGGATAATAGGGTATTTTCGAATTTATTAAAAACTATTTTAATTTGAAGATTGGGACGAAATATGTAACGAAAAATAAAAGTAAATTGATTTGTATCCATTTTCTCAATAAAAAACGATTTACAACAAATTTATCTTTCGTTGTTTTGAATTTACCGCCAATACGCTCCTAGTGATGACTTTTTTATCACGTGACCAGACGTGACGTCAACTTTGTGTAAACTAAAGTAGCTAGTAAGTAAATAACTGAATGTCGAGTTTATAATTAACATGATTTTGAATGGATATAAAGTGATAACACTGGTGTGCGGTGCTTTTGTGCACAAATACTTCTAAAACTGCGCCAAATTAAGTATCTATTTGTACCGGTGCCGCTTACACAAAGCTAACGTCACGATGTCACGTGATGAAAAAGTTATCGTAAGGAACGTTTTCAAAACACTAAAAAAAAAAAAAAAATTTGATTTGAATCGTTTTTAATTGAGAAAATGGATATAAATAATTATTTTTTAATTTTTTTTTTAAACATATCGCCCCAATCTTCAAATTAAAATAGTTTTTATTAAATTGGAAAATATCCTACTGCAGGAAATTATAAAAATATTTTAAAATTTACTGTGTCTTTCCTGTACAAATAGATTTTCTTTTGGACTGAGAAGGGGAAACTTCTTTTATTTTCTTACTTTCAAGTACTCCGGTTTGAAATTATCCTTTGTAAAAAGATCAACTTCTATCTTCTCGTAAGGCACGTTGAATATCTCACAAGCCATCATGGTGGCGCGCGCTGGTGGACTCCAGTCCAATGTGTACAGTTTAATACCCATCTGAAAATAAATATGGTAAAATATTCATTTCTGTATAGTGGTTACAAACGCTACTGCTAAGCATGAGGCCCTGGGATCGATTCTCGGATCGGGTTTTTAACCCGGAGTCTAGCTTTGTGCCCGGTTGGTGGGAATAGGCTCGCCCCCTTGGGAGTGTATTCGGAAACAAGGTACGATGTTCTGTAAGCCTTTCATAATCAGTAGCTTATAGCAGCGCACTGGTGGCATAGGAGTCTCCCAACACACGCCACTCAGTTTCACTCTCGGAAACTCTGACTCATACATACCAACATCAAGCTGGCTAAATATGTGTATTATTTCCTGGTATTACTTTACTTGCTAATCGAGTTTTGTGCGTTGTTTTTTACTGCGTACAAAAACATAGTCGTTGGGACTATGTTTTTGTTTGATGTCAAATTTTTTGCTGATCATTTAAGTACCTACTTCGCAAATAATATCTAACAACAGCACCCTAATTATTACGTAACACATTGTGAGTCTGAATCTGATTCATTTGAAGGTCATTACTGATCCATTCTTTTATAATGATCGAAAAAATTGTGTGCTTAGCAATGTAAACGTAACGAGAGCACTGGTGGACTAGTAGTAACGGCCGCGACTTACGAGTTGTACATGAGTTTGGACCCAAGCAGGCTCTATACTTTGCGTAAATTATTTCATCTCCACTGCACTCAAAACGGTGAAGGAAAATATCGTGAGGGAACCGGTATGCCCTAGAACCAAAAATTCGAAGACGTGACATCCAGCAACCCGCACTGGGCCCGCGTGGTGGATAAGGCCCACTCCCTCTCACGGAGAGGAGGTCTGTGTCCCAGCAGAACATTATAGGCTGATAATGCTTTACTTATGCAACGTAAACAACTTCATGAATGTTGTGGAACTGTCTAAATGTACAAAACTATAGTTTGTATAAATACAACTAAATGGTCCCAAATGACTGAAACTTATCGACACCTTTTTTATAACTTACTATTGGACTATTCGACACTTGCTACTCAGTTAGTTCGTGATTAGTAAAAATCATAAATTAAAACTATATTTAACTAAGTCGTCATTCACATGGTTGTAATGAAAACGCGGTGGGATTTTTTCGCGCACTGGACTTTCGACTCTCGGTGTTGAATCGAGTATTCAGAATCCAACAGAGTGCTGCGCGAGTAAGTCTCAGCGCGTCCAAAAAAGACTGTTTGATTTTCAACTCTCGGCGCTAAGCAGAGCGTTGAAGTTCCAGTGCTTGAAAAAATCCAGACGCGATTTTATTACACGTAATACCTTCTTTTATTTTTGAGGGTGGATAATCATCAAATAATTTCACCCGCTCTGGATGGAACAGAAAGGCATGTCAGAATTTTATTGACTATAACCCACTCGTGTTCCATCAGTTGCCTGTGTGCCAGGGGCCACAGTATCTCTTTCGAACAACCCGCACCCCTGGCAGGCATCTACCCTTGTGGACCCCACCAGTTGGTACTGATATCTCTATGAGGCGTGCGTGGAACACAACGCGCCTTCGACCCGGGCTTGGTCCTTACCGGACAGCGAGCTACACATTAACATCTAATGTCTTACGAATTATTTATACGAAACACTGCGGGACATTAAACTCCCCCAGAGGCGTAATGACGTTATACACTATCAGTAGGAATCGCTTTTATTTTGATAGTTCCACAACATCATGGCATTGTTTACGTCGCTAAGGAGACAATTTTTTTTAAACAGATGAGAGAATGGATTAGCAATATTAACTTTCAAAATGATTCAGATTCTGATTAATAGCATGATACGAAATTAGGGTGCTGGTGTTTTTACAATAATTATTATTTCAATTGTTTCTCGTTGACTGTCCTTCAACTAATAAACATCTATTTCACAATTACATTAAAACAAAATACTACTGAATAAAGATGAAATTATTTAATTAGTGTGTTTATAATTACTGTGCAGTACAGAAAAAGACAATAAAAAATATTTTTAAGGCAAAATAAAATACATACTTCTTGATCCGACTTCGTAAACTACTGAAACACGATAGAAACACGACACGTTCCACAAACAACTGATGGCCAACCAAGGTCAGAATGGTTATTTATACATTTTTACGAACACACAGGCATCCACTTATTTTTTTGTTGGGCGTTATTATACGTGGTCAAATAGATTATTATGTCATCATCATCTTCCTAGTTTATTAGTCGATTCGCACGAATTTACTCGCCCGAAACGGGCGAAAATACACATGTATTTTAAATCATTAGAAGTGGGCTGACTATGACTTTGGCCGACTAGCCGACTAACCGACTAGTCGGCTGCAAAATGGCTGACTAATCGGCCAAGCCAATCATTGCTTTCGGTTGAGTTCGGGTGTCATCGGTAATGTTCGTGACTACGCTTTCGGCTCCTAGTTGCCGGTTCGCGGCGCCCGGCGACCAGGCGGAATTGTCAAGACATGTTTTTATTTGTTTTGCATATATTCTATCATTGTTTAAGCACGACCCAGCGATTCTTCCTATCCTATTCTAGATTACACTGAAAGTTAACTGTAAAACTGATTCTATAAAAAAATAACAGTAAAGATTTCAATTTCATTTTAATCACCGTCTTTTAAATTTTTTAAATTTTTATATTAATACGCGTAAAAAATGAGCCGGCTAGTCGGCGGCTTTAGCTGACTAATTGCCGAATACAATTATGGCCGACTAGCCGGCTTTCCCGACTAATCGGCGACTAGTCGGTACATCACTATAAATAATGTATTATTTTCCGTCGGCGATTCACACGAAGTTAATTTATTTGTGGGCGATTCGACAACTCCAGAAGTTCGTATTAGGAAATTGGCACGTTTTGAATTTTATACAATAAACATTTACATTTTATTTAATAACATTCGTTCGATTTTCTCTGCAGTGGGCCCGCGTGTTGTATTACGGCCCACTCCCTCTCACCGAGAGGAGGCCAGTGTTCTAGCAGTGGGAACATTGTAGGCCGATTATGTATTAATGTATTATCTAATCTATATCTTTATACATGTATAAAAATGAAGCACCGAAATGTATGTACGCGCAAGACTTCCGAACGACCGCACCAAATTGGATGATTATTCTTTTTATGTGTTCCTTATTGTCAGGACAAGGTTTATATATAAGAAAATTTTAAATTTGATCAGAATTCTTTTTTACAATGTAATACAAAAAGTGATTGACGGTCTATGACAGAAGACTTTGACAGATCTTTGACGAAACAATTACCAACTGATTTGATTTTACCAGTCGCGACTGAAGAAATGAAATACGGCGGTACGAAGTTCGCCGGGTCAACTAGTAACAAATTAAAACATTTTTCTTAACTACGTTGCATAAGATTCAAACGTGCGAGTAAATTCGTGCGAATCGACTAATAAGCCATCTGCCTGCCCTTGACCATTTACACTCGGGGTCGGTACAACACTTTTTCTTCGATTCGTGTCAGCCATCACTCTTTTTTTTTTCTTTGAGGGTGGGAATCATCAAATAAACTCTCCTGCTCTGGTTGGAGCGGGAGGGCGTGTCAAACTTTTACTGACTAAAACCCACCCGTGTTTCTTTAGTTGCCTGTGTGCCAAGGGCCACAGTATCTCCTTCGAACAAACCGTACCCCTGGAACAAGCCGCATCTCTGGGCCATCACTCTATCATTAACATTATCGTAATAATCTGGATTCTCATTGCTTTGTTGCTTTGCAGTGATATATTTTACATGTAATTACTTAATACATAGATTTGAGATAATTATAATCTTTATTATGTCTCTTGAATATAAATATATCGTAAATTTTATTGATAAGATAAGTGGAGGTGAATCAAGAAATAGTAACGTCGCAGGGGGTCAGAATCATACAAGATTCTGAACTCCTTGCGTTGCAATTGGTCGTCTGTTATTTAAAAAAAATCCGTTTCATACATTTTGACAGTTTATGTTACGCAGTTTCTGTGAACCGCCTTATATAAACCTTTCGGAAAAAATCTGTTGCTTGCTTCAGAAGAATAACGCAATCACACAGTCAGACACGGAAAGCGACTTTGTTTTTACACTATTTACCTTCCCCAGATAAGATTATATTGAAACTATGTTAATAGATAAACATAGATATATATTTTGCCCTGTCATTCAACTATGACGGAATGCGCAGTTATCATAAGAACGATACGATTTTGCAGTTATTTCTATAAAAAAATGGTGCTGTTTCTGGGTTTTTCCATTTAGAACTACTCAACTATTCCCTATTACACTGTACTTACTGGAAAAGTATGGGTGTACTATTCACACCTCTACGTACCCCTTCGGGGACAACTGAACAGGCGTAATGATATGTGTTCTATTTAAAAAGGTATAAATGTTGACTGAAATAGAAGAAGGAAGAAATAGCGTTTGATTTAAATAGTCCTTCATTCGTAGAATAAATAAATTCCTTTGTATCGTTATAATTTAGATGTTTTACAATTTGGTTTTGAATTCGAAAAGGTTTTAATTATTTACTGTTAATTTCTTTTGAAGCTTGTTGTGTATTCTGGGACCAACGATGAAATATTGGTATGTAGCAAATGCGGTCCTTTAACTGTTGACTTGACGTACACGCGCAGACCTGTGTCGAGTATAGACAACTTATCTTAGTGGGAAGGAGGCATGTTTGCGAAGAGTCGAGCGGAAAACAAAGACTTGTCTGGTCAGCAACTTGCAGTCCTTATATAGTGGTTCACTTATCACCTTCAGAACAGCTCTTTGGTTCCTTTCCAGTGGTATAAGTGATGTTTTCGTTGATCTTCCCAGGCAGTCACATAGTATGTTAGTATAGTGACCAGCAACGTCTTAGCCTGAGTAGAAATAACCTTAAAATAATCATAGGAACAATTACGGGCCATAACCCCCTTAACAAACATCTTTTTAACATAGGCGCCACAGACAGCCCGCTTTGCAGGGGCTGCCTGGACGCCGAGGGATCAGCCACCCACGTCATCCTGGAATGCGAGGCCCTGGCTTCTCAACGTGAAGAAATCCTCCGAACAGTAAGTCGCTCCACGAAGCCGGTGAAGCTTCTGTGCTTTTGGGCGGAGCTAGGCTGGCTCTTTTAGCCAGAATCCCCACGCACAACGGACCCAATGGGAGTCTACGTGCGGAAAAGGGAGTCCCATCATCATCATCATCATAGTGACTAGCGCAAGGAGTAGTAAATAAACATTTTTACGGTTTTGAGCATGTCCGCTGAATTTTTAAGTAGCTTAAAGATATAAATTATTTTGCGAACTCTAGTTGTAACGTGTTTATGCCAATTTAAACGCTCATCTATTACAACTCCGAGGTATTTATTTTATAAACAACTGTGGAGTAGTAGTGTCAGGCTTTCAGTGGCATTTGTGATATTGAATATAATAATCCTGTAGAGTATAGTGAATATTATAATCCTGTAGAGTGTTAATATTAAAATCCTGTAGAGGCTGGCTCCTTCTGCTTACAGAATAAGGTATAAAAAATTGTTTCTTCGACATTAAGAATAAGAAGATTAGTAGCGAGCCAGTCTGATAGCGTGATAAGACAGTTCTCAGTGTGACGATTTGTTTCATTCCAATTTGATCCATGCACAATGAGCGCCATGTTATCTGCGCAAGTAAAATTATTACAATTTGTAAGTGCTGTAATTTAACACACTTAAGTCTAAAAACACTGGAGATTACTGGGGCATCTCCATTAAGCTTTTAAGTAATATAATCGACATCGTAGCCCCCTATTTAGCTGTTACTTTTAATAAATGTGTTGATTTAGGATCTTTTCCTGACCTCATGAAGAGTAGTAAAGTCATACCATTATTTAAATCAGGTAATAAAAATAACGTTGGTAATTTCAGGCATATTTCTATCTTACCTGCATTTAGTAAAATATTTGAAAAGTTAATACTCAAGCAGTTGCTAAGACATTTTAATTTAAATAGCCTCCTTCATGATGATCAATATGGCTTTACAAAAGGTCGTTCGACTACAGATGCGGGTGTTGCTCTGCTGAAACACATTTTTAACGCGTGGGAAAACTCGCAAAATGCTGTTGGAGTTTTCTGTGATCTCTCCAAAGCCTTTGATTGCGTGCACCATGACACGCTATTGCGTAAACTACGTCATTACGGTGTTCAAAACGAAGCTCTCAATGTATTAAGTTCTTATTTGCAAAATAGGCACCAATGTGTAGATGTTAATGGTGTGAAATCTTCCGGGCTACCAGTTCAGTTAGGTGTACCTCAAGGCTCAATACTAGGACCATTCTTATTCTTAGTGTATATTAATGACTTACCATACTATTTAAAGAGTATCTGTGACGTTGTGCTGTTTGCTGATGATACCTCTCTTATCTTTAAAGTAGACAGGAACAGACAAGATTTTGACGACGTAAACAGTGCACTTTCAATGGTTACGGATTGGTTTACCACAAATAACCTAGTTCTCAATGCCAAGAAAACGAAATGTATCAAGTTCGCCTTACCGAATGTTAAGAATCTAGGACCTAACATCGTCTTAGAAAATGAGGTGCTTGAAACTGTAGACTCGGTAGTTTTTCTGGGCTTAACAGTAGATGCCAAACTTCAGTGGGGATTACATATATCAAGCCTAGCGGGAAGGCTCAGTTCGGCTGCCTACGCCGTCAGAAAAGTAAGACAATACACTGACGTTGATACAGCTCGGTTAGTTTATTTTAGTTATTTTCATAGTGTTATGTCCTACGGCATTCTGCTGTGGGGCAAAGCAGCTGACATTCAAAATATTTTTGTTCTTCAAAAACGAGCTGTTCGAGCCATTTACCAACTAGGTGCTAGAGTTTCTCTGAGAGATTTTTTTAAGGATATTGGGATTCTCACGGTCGCATCGCAATTCATCTTGGCCAACATCTTATATATCAGGCAAAATATACACTTGTATAGTAAAAACAGTGATATTCATAATATTAATACTAGAAATAAGGACAAACTACGTGTTCCCTTTCACCGGCTTCATAAGGTTCATAACTCTTTTGTTGGTCTTGGTATAACTTTTTATAACAAGCTCCCCTCTTCTTTGCTAGATTTGAATTTTAATGCGTTTAAAGTTAAAGTTAAATCCACCCTCTGTTCAAAGGCTTACTATTCTGTCAACGACTACTTAAACGATAATAATTGTTGGTCGCTGTGATTAACTCAAGACAATGTTCATGTTCTTTCACCAGTATTAGCTTGACTACTGACAGGTTATATAATTATATTAGTTCATGTGTTGGTTTATTTTATTTGCCTGTACTATGTTTTCAATGTTTTGTTGGTAAATTTTAATGTTTTTGTGTTTCGTAATGTTAATTACCCACTATTGTATAGAATCAAGTTCTTCTAACTTAACAGACAGCTGTGCTGCTGGGGAGTTTGTTGCGCCACTTCTTCTTCCCAGCTAAAGCACTAGGAAGTGGTGAAGGTCGGGCGTTTTGGGGGGACTGTCTTATGTAATTTTGACGTTCAAAAAGTGCTGACTCTCAGCCTAGTTTGAATAAATGACTTTTTGATTTTGATTTGATTTTGCTGGTGCGCATAACTGGTTTAAATAGGTTAGGAAGAGTAAAGATCCTGGAATACTTTCCTGTTATGCTCTGTATTTACTAAAAGAGCGCTCATTGTTCATGCAATTATTTATGTACACTTTGCTTTATCTCCGCGACATAACCTTTAAATAGATTAAGTAGACTTCTTCTTACACCAATACTTTCAAGTAAATGTTGAAGTTTAGGGGTAAAGACCGTGTCAAATGCCTGTGATAGGACTAAACAGATGCCAAGGTATTTTTTACCCTGATCCAAATTGCGGGATCGGAGATCGCTTAAGCCAGTAAACCTACTCGATATGATCCCGAACTGATTGGCTGTGATGATGTTTTAGGCATCTAAATATATCACTAATTTATCGATTAAAATTCTGTTTAATATCTTAGACATCGCAGAAAACACCGAAATATGTAGGTATCATTGTTAACACAGTCTTTGTCGCCTAACTTGTAAATTGAAAAACACTGGTAGTAATCCAAAGGATACGATTAAGTGATAATACTAATGGCTAGAAACTGACCCGAGGCCTTAAAAATCTGGGAAGAAATAATAAAAATATAACAAACATTTCAAACACCATACCATACATAACATCACGCCTTTTTTCCCCGAAGGGTTGGGCAGAGTTGTGCCTAAAGTACACCTACAATTCACCAGCTGTGTTTAAGTCTCATGTAGGTAATAGAGGGTGAGTCTATTGCCACTGCGGGCACAAATCCATATCAGGTCCAATCCATCAAATCCAATATTTCACGGAGCACATTTGTGCTCTGTGCAATATTTTCATTCCTTAAAAAGAATAGAAGTATGGGATTTTTTTTGATATTATGATGATAAAAGAAAATTTAATGATGGAAGTAAATAAAATAAAATTAACAAGCGTTAATTTATCATACATATTTAATTGTCCTATATTTCGTTACAAATTTTTATTGGTTTTTGTGGGGATTTGTTAGTACGTACTCCGTGTTGATTTGCTTACAGTCCACCACATATATACAGTACACACCACTTGCCTATTATAACTAGTAATGGGTTTCTTTCCAAACAATTAGGGTATTATTGGCATAAGAGAACATGCCTATTTTTAACCAAAACATTCGCGGATAGCTCAATTTCAATTCATAACAGCACTAAAAAACCTTAGAATAAAATTATTCAAAACCCTTCTTTATCATCTGGGCATGCTGAGTTGCTCCAGGCTCGTTTTGGTTTTTAGAAAATGATGTCTGCTTCAAGTTTTCCAGCCACGCGGTGGTTTTTGGAAACCTGAAAAATAAAATGCTATATCATTTATTTTGTTCATGTCGCCTTGCTACTTATTTCAGTGGACTAAAAACTAAAGAGATGTGCCATGTGTGCATCTTACCACATAACATTTTAAGGTTAGGATTTCATTCAACATGAGAAAAAAACAAAGCTCCGATTTGAGATTGTTTGAGAAGCGATGCATGAAGTCGCTAAACTAAAGAAGGATAAGGCTAGCCCCGTCAGCCAGATAGCAAATCCAAACTGTGAACTGTGGGCCAAAATTACCAAACGGATGAGTTCGCTTCTTCGGTATGCTATAACCGGTCGAGATTACCACATTGGAGATCAACTGGAACCCAGAGATAGATAGGTAACAATATTTTTATTTGGTACAGAATGGAGAAATCCTACTCCTTATTAGAGCTGAAAAGGATAAATGTAACATCCAAGTTTCATTTTGTTTGAGTACACTGTATAATAATGGGGTATAAACTGCTTTAAATCATACGTCACGATAGTGGTAATGAAATCTGCGGGGTGATTGCATAACACACTGACAGTAGGGATGGCTTTCATTTTGACCCTTCAACAACATTCATTGTATTGTTAATATTCTTGAGCTTACAATTTTGTTGAACATAATATGAAGCAATTGATTAGCAATAACATCCAAAATAATTCAGATTCTAATTATTAGTAAGTTACGCAGTAGGGTATTTTACTCTATATGAGAAAAAATCTTAAATGTATTATTAAGATAGCCTCGGCAAATGTAAGTTTTAGTTCATGAACCAACAAAATATTTTTTATAAAATATAATTTAAAGATTTCAGTTTTTTTATCTGTTTCTGAACACCATGAAATAGTAGCCGCCATGTTTCATACGGCATGTCAACTGAGCAACTTTGTACTTTTATTATTTTAGTAGTATTTTTTCTAGTATTTAGTTAGTAATTTTTATTTAAATAAAATTTTGCATTCAGGAATAGCAAACCAATGAGAAGTAGAAAAATAACTCATTTGTTTTATTATAAACCATTGTCTTAAAGTATCACCGCATTTGTTTACATAGCAAACTGACGTCATACCCACAGAGCATTATGGCGTCCATTGAGTCCAGCGTTTTCGTCAAATTACGACCGAAATTTGAATTTGTAAAATTTAAATGCATTTTTATGGCACTGTTTGATTAAATAAAAATGTTGTTTTTTCAGAGGTTTATTAGCACTGAAGAATTTAATTAAGACACTTTTCGAAAATGAGTGTAATACCCTATAAGGGTGCACTACTAGGCAGGCCTCTTATTTTATTGATACTCCGTGCTATACTATGGTCTAATGTCATTCAGCTAGTCTAGTCTAGCTCAAGGTCAAAGCGTTATCAGTTCCGATGCTTCCGTACCCACGAACTCGCGTATTTTACGCGCAAAACAGTGATTCTTGTGAAATATGAATAATACTATCGTAATACGACTCAAATGCGTCAGTGGTGTTAACCACGAAGGTACTAATTCATAGCAATGGTACACCTGTGTACCAGCGGTGCTTGACGGTGATTTTATTTTTAGTACACATGTGAACCAGTCGGATCCGGCCCTAGCATGGATGAAATTTCACTTACTTTTTTGCGTCTATTGGCAGTAAAACTTCCAATGCCGTCACACTACTTAAGGCTGCCACATCGGCAATTGTGATGTGATCAGCGGCAAGGAACTTTGTTCGGGACAAAAACTCTTCAAGAAAACCATATGCCTCTGCAATGTCATCGTACCGTTTTGGATCCACGTTCTTAATTCCATCAAATATTAAGGGATACTGTAAAACAAAAAGTAAATGGAGCTTGATCATTTTAATGAATTATTTAAATTTTTAAACACCTAATTTGTCATTATCAAATATAAGAAGCACCAACATTATTTTTTTGGAAATTTCCGTGAATAAGTTAAGAATATAATTTAGTAATCTTAAAAATATCCCACTAAGTAGGTGACTCAAGCCTTACAAACGTTAGCAAAAAAAATGATTTTTTAAGGTAAATTATTTTAACTTACTGTTATCTTTACTAGTCTAGGATAAAGAATTGATGTGTCGAAGAAGAGTTTTTGATTGACTTGTGCCCTTTTTTTGACATCCTTTGGATACCAAGAGTCGTCTTTTCCGTAGGTATCAGCAAGGTACGCCATTATAGCGTGGCTGAAAAGAAAGGATACAAACATGAATAATGAGAGGTTGACAAACTTTTTTTTTCATGTTATAATTCCTTTTCTTATTATGAATGTATTAAGCATTTAAATTCAACATTCAACCATAGCTAACTTTGTTTGTGACGGTTACAAAACGAGTTTAAACTTTGGTCCGAGGATAAATCTATAAGACAGTTTTTGTACCTATTTCGAACCTTATTTCGACATACAATTTTAATTAAATACTTGCCAGTATTGCATTTTTAAAGTATTATAAACATAATAATAACTACCGTACTGTATTTTTTGAAAGTGTAGAAAAAGCACCTACTAAGAATTATGCCGCGAAAGCGTAAGTCTAATCTTTCCCAAAGCTCTAATAAAGCTCGAACTATGAAAGTAGCTAGACTTAACGAGACGTTTCCACAAGCCAAACTGCGAAGGCTTGAACAGGCAGAGCGTGAGGCTGCTCACAGAGCTGCCGAGACACCAGAGCAGTCCCAAGCTCGGCGTCGATAGCATACTGAGTATCTAGCATCTCAACGGACTGATGAGACACCAGAACAGTCCCAAGATCGGCGTCGATCGATCGATTGTAAGCAGTATGTTACGATTCACAATCTTTCGACAGTTCACAATCTCGCGAGATGGATTATAATTTAACGGTATTTACAATTTTACGGTGACCTATAGGTACACTACTGGCATTTACAATGAAATCCTACTACTATAATATCATTAAAAATGTGAAAGTTTGTAAAGATGTTTGGATATTTGTTACCCAATCACGCAAACGGATGACGGCTTAACGGATTTGGATGAAATATGACACACAGATAGTTTATAACCTGGATTAACACATAGGATAGTTTTCATCCCAGTAGTACGTTGCCGGGGGATAATTTTCAACCTCCACGCGGGCGAAGCCGTGGGCAACAGCTAGTTAAACATAAAAGCATATTACACAATTAATGAGTAGGTACCTTGACGACCAATTGCAATCTATTGACTTTTGTTTAAATAATTGTATTGTTATAATTTCATTTTATTTATTTATTTTGTTATAATATTAAGTGAATGTTTTGTCCCATTTATTACTAGTTAATTAAATTATATTCAAAATATTTATGCGCCGTTGACGGTAAAGCATAGCGTTCATTCTTATTAAACAATATTGACATCTGTACTTTACCTGTGTTTTACTTATAAAACTATTTGAATTTGAATTTGAATTAAAAAGTATTTCACGTTTAAAATACGAAACCTGTCATGCAGAATAAAATCACCGTCTTCTAGTACAGGCACGGTGTGCAATGGATTTTTCTGAAAAACAAAAGATCTTTGATAAATATTGTACAACATAAAATAAAAGTTTTATTAAAGTTATTAAATCTTTTGAGTAAAGTAACTTAGAGACTGTTATAGAGGTGACCGAGGAAGGTTGCGCCACTCCTACAAAGGGAGAGTTGTGGAACTGTGCTAAGAGTTGATAAGGAGATGATTTTTTTAAAATAATCCGGGAATTTGTACCAGGTATTACCGAATTTTCATCTTCTGGTATTTTTGCTTTGTCAATTTTAGTAGCCAAGCAATCTTTTTAGTTAAGTTTGATTACATGGACTTATTCTCTTACTTTCAAAAACTCTGGTGTCAAATGATCCTTTGATAGAAGATTCACTTCTGTCCTCTCGAAAGGCACTTTGAATATGTCACAAGCCATCATGGTGGCGCGCGCTGGCGGACTCGGGTCCAATGTATACAGTTTAACACCCATCTGTAAATAAATAAATTTACCTTTCTATTAACGATTGATTCATTAAGTAATATAGGCAATATAATGAATTAATCTAAGTCTAAGTATTACAACAATTTCACTAGATTCTTCAGTTAAAATTACATTTTACGAATCAGAATGTCTGGTGCATTCAGACGCATTTGTCCTTCTAATATAACATATGTGATAGTTTGTACGTTTAGATGTTTAGATGTTTGTTACTCAATCATGCAAAAACGGCCGAACGGATCGGGATGTGGCACACAGATAGGTTATAACCTGGATAAACATATAGTACACTTTACTTTTGTACTATTAAAGCATACTATACTTAACTATATTATACTTTTTATCCCGGTAACCTTTTAAGGTTCCTAACCTCTTACAGGTTAAACTTTTAAGTAATATAATCGACATCGTAGCCCCCTATCTAGCTATTACTTTTAATAAATGTGTTGACTTAGGAACTTTTCCCGACCTCATGAAGAGTAGTAAAGTCAAACCATTATTTAAATCAGGTAATAAAAAAAACGTTGGGAATTTTAGGCCCATTTCTATCTTACCGGCATTTAGTAAAATATTTGAAAAGTTAATACTCAAGCAGTTGCTAAGACAGTTTAATTTAAATTGCCTTCTTCATGATGAACAATATGGCTTTACAAAAGGTCGTTCAGCTACAAACGGGGGCGTTGCTCTGCTGAAACACATATTTAACGCATGGGAGATCTCACAAAATGCTATTGGAGTTTTCTGTGATCTTTCCAAAGCATTTGATTGCGTGCGCCATGACACGGTATTGCGTAAACTACGTCATTCCGGTGTTCAAAATGAAGCTCTCAACGTAATAAATTCTTATTCAAATAATGGGTATCCATGTGTAGATATTAATGGTGTGAAATCTTCCGGGCTACTAGTTCAGTTAAGCGTACCTCAAGGCTCAATACTGGGTCCATTCTTATTCTTAGTGTACATTAATGATTTACCATTCTATTTATCTGTGACGTTGTACTGTTTGCTGATGATACTTCTCTTGTCTTTAAAGTAGACAGGAATAGACAAGATTTTGACGACGTAAACAGTGCACTCTCAAGGGTTACGCATTGGTTTACTACGAATAATCTAGTTCTTAATGCCAAGAAAACTAAATGTATAAAGTTCGCTTTACCGAATGTAAGAAATCTGAGACCCAACATCGTCTTAGATAATGAGGTGCTTGCAACTGTAGAATCGGCCGTGTTTCTTGGCATAACAGTAGATGCCATACTTCAGTGGGGATCACATATATCAAGCCTAGCGGGAAGACTCAGTTCGGCTGCCTACACCGTCAGAAAAGTAAGACAATACACTGACGTTGATACAGCTCGGTTAGTCTATTTTAGTTATTTTCATAGCGTTATGTCCTACGGCATTCTGCTGTGGGGTAAAGCCGCTGACATTCAAAATGTTTTTGTTCTTCAAAAACGACCTGTTCGTGCAATTTATCAACTAGGTAGGAGTATAGGTAGGAGCTAGGTATTATAGGGTAGGAGTTTCTCTGAGAGATTTTTTTAATGATATTGGTATTCTCACGGTGGCATCGCAATCCATCTTCGCTAACATTTTATATATTAGGCAAAATAAACACTTATACACTAAAAACAGTGATATTCATAATATTAATACTAGAAATAAGGACAAACTACGTGCTCTCTTTCACCGGCTTCATAAAGTTCATAACTCATTTGCTGGGCTTGGTATAACCTTTTATAACAAGCTTCCCTCTTCTTTGCTAGATTTACATTTTAATGCGTTTAAAGCGAAAGTAAAATCAAATCTTTGTTCGAAGGCATACTATTCTATCAACGACTACTTAAACGATAAGAATTGTTGGTCGCTGTGATTAACTCAAGACAACGTTTGTGTTCTTTCACCAGATTAGCTTAACTACCAACAGGTCATATGAATTACTTCATATCATTGTTTATTTAACGTGACTGCATAAACCATTTTTTTTTTATTTTTATCAATTAAATTTTCATTTATTGTTGAATGTTATTTATATGCTATTATTGTATAGAATCAAGTTCTTCCAACATAACAGACAGCTGTGCTGCTGCGGAGTTTGTTGCGCCACTTCTTCTTCCCAGCTAAAGCACTAGGAAGTGGTGAAGGGCGGGCGTTTTGGGGGACTGTCTTATGTAATTTTGACGTTCAAAAAGTGCTGACTCTCAGCCTAGTTTGAATAAAGGATTTGATTTGATTTGATTGGTAATACGTTCCTGTGGGATAATTTCCGACCGCCACGCGGGCAAAGCCGCTGGCGAAAGCTAGTGATGGATAAAATTAAGAAGTCTGTTATAGAGCCATTTATTTTACCAGCCATTCACACTTTATTTACAAATTGTTTGTAGCGCGCTCACAGATACGAACATAAATACATAACATCAAACAAGCAAAATTAAATGACTTATTTTCGATTTTTTTTCTGTTAATGATTTTCTGAACATGCATATTGAAATAGCTATGTAGAATAGAATATTTACTATTCAAACTCAGGAACTAAAGTACCAAATCAGTAATATTATTACCATTTACATTTAAAACAAAATAAAAACACTTACATTTTTATCTAACTTCGTAAAGAAACTTCAACACAAGACGCCTCACACAACTAATTGACCAACCAAGGTCAGGATGTGTATTTATACATTCATAGCGAACACATACGTACCTACATGTATCTTGTTGATAGATATTACTGCGTTACTACGCAATAACGGTTGGTTGGATAGATTTTCGTATAACTTAGCTTTAGCTTGCGGCGTCGCCCGCGTGGATGTCGGAAAATATCCCACGGGAACGTACTAACGGGATTAAAGGTACGCTATGTGTTCAAATCCAGTTAAACAATGTCTTCTCACACTGCTTGTTGGGGCTTCAGTGGACTTCAATGAAACTCCCGTATCGAGGTAATGTTGTTTTAATTAGGTTTAACTATGATTTACATTGATGTAGGAGGAGCGTACAAGTTCGCGACAATGGTGGAAAATTGCGACTGACTATATAATATAATGACGGTATTTGCAGTCCATAAGGCGCCTGGCCATTTAAAATAGCAAAATGTGATACACACACCAGTAACATGCAGGCGTAACACTGCTTATATAGTATTTGAGGTGCGGCGCGCAAATTGATATATGATTGTTGGAGGATAGCAAATCCTAAAATCTAACAATAGTAACGGAATACATAACGGAACGGAAAATTACCTACTTGAATGTTAATGCCAAACAACTATAAAACGGAAAATCAAGCAACGAAATCGGGAAAAAATAATTCGATTTTATTTTAATGAAAACAAAACACAATCGAAAAAGTTCATATAAAAAATCAGCCAGTATATGTTTCCAAGAATTAAAAGACTGTTTTCAACAATTGGATTTATTCATTCTGACGTACGAATTAAACTGGGTATCGAGAAAGCTGCAAAACTTGTCACAGTTTTTAAATCCCTACATAAGATATTTTTTTTGTTTTCTTCATCTTGTCATTATGTCTTACTCTGACCTGACTGACACACAATTTTTATTTTATAATAACTAGTGTTGTTTATTAATTTTAATTTTTTATTTTTCAAAAATAGGCGGTATCTTGTCCCATATAAATCCTGATACTTAGATCTTTGTTTGATTGAATAAATTACTTATCACAGTAAAAATGTTTTATTTAATTACTATGCCAATAAAAGTTCAAAAATATAACAGCAATAGCATAGACTCAATTGGTTTTATGTTAGACTCCTAAATATTATTATTTATTCATTTTATATCCATTCATTCGCCATGAAAAGTAGTATAACAGATTGTTTTTTTCTTATTGTTTTATACAATGTTGAAAACTTCTTTTAATCTGTGTTTTTAAACGTGTGATTAAAACACGGTTTAAATTCAAACTGTGTTAAACATGTGTTTTAAAACAACTTGTTTTAATCATGGCAACCCTGGTCAATTAATGTTCATTTATATATATGGTTGGCACTGGAGATTACTTATCGTCTCTTATCTTGTTGATAAAAATTATTCTTAAATAACTTTTGGATTACGTTATCAAGTGGATAGGTAACAAGAAAAACATTACAACTCTTATTGCATTGGTATTATATAATTTTTATAGCGATTTTATTACACCAAGTGTACAGGGTTTCGGGCACATTGACGCGCAAACTGTAACCATGATTCCAGCACATGATTCTAGACACCCTGCGCAGAAAATATTCGTCGTTTATCAATTTAAAAAAATCTGCTTTTTCATACAAATACCTACCTACAAGGTCAGAATGTAAGTAACGGCAATTATTTTTAACCGACTTCCAAAAGAAAGCGGTTATCAATTCGACATGTTTACATGTTTGTGTGTTTTTCCGTAAGTCGATTGTTTTTTTTTTTTGGAAAAAGTTTTTCTGAATTGACTAAAATACGTGTTTCCTCAGTATCCTGTGTCCCAGGCACAACGGTATCTCTTTCGAACCACCCGCACCCCTGGCAGGGGTAGTTTGATAGTTATGCCATTTCACAGTTATCTCGAAAGCAAAACTACTAGCGAATAATAAACTGGAATGACTTCATAGCACGTTGCTCAATACATTTTTTTACAATTTTTATGCAATGAGCTGTGGATTGTGGTATATCACCTGAAAGGTAATTTTGTTACCTTTCAAATGATTTCAAAAAGATTTTAAATTAATTAAATTTTCTACCTAAATTTAGAGAATTATTGCAATAGATCGAAGTTGTGGACGTCTAAATGAATGGGAAGAGACATAAAAAGATTTTTTTTTTATTTACAATTTATGTTATTCATCCCTTAATATTTTGTGTTACCCCTTGGCCCTAATGACTGCCTGTAAACGGTTTTCCATTTACCGAATGAGTTTCCTGATGGAATCCTGTGGGATTTCCTGCCACTCTTCGACTAAAGCAGTTTTCAGGTTTTCTATTGACGGAGTTGGACATTTTCCTCGGACCTGCCTCTTTAGCTCGTCTCATATATGTTCAATCGAATTTAAGTCAGGTCTGAGGGCTGGCCTAACTAGTGTGGGAATCCTGACTTCTACAAGGTACTGTCTAGTCGCTGCAGAAGTGTGGCAACGGGAATTATCGTGCATTATCAGGATATCTTCGCCAATAAACCCGGCGTAGGGGAGTACATGGCCTAGCAGAATGTCGTTTTTTTTTTGTTTGGGTGGGAAATCATTAAATAACTTCTCCCGCTCTGGGTGGAGCAGGAGGGCGTGTCAGACTTTTACTGACTAAAACCCATCCGTGTTCCCTCAGTTGCCTGTGTGCCGGGGGCCGCGGTATTTATTTCAAACAACCCGCACCCCTGGCAGGCATCGGCCCTTGCGGGCCACATCAGTTGGTTCTGACATCTCTTTGAGGCGCGCGTGGAACATAACGCGCCATTGACCCGGGCTTGGTCCTTACCGGACAGCGAGCTACCAATTACCCACCGTCCGCAAGCCCGCGCCTACGGTGGCCGGGAATCAGCTTGGGATTCCCGATGCCCAGGGCGTCTCTTGCGGAGGCTACGGCCGTGAGGGCGCATGTACTGCCTCTCCCTCACGTGCGCCGTCACCCTCTTTGCGAGAATCACTGCTTTACTGAAGGAAGCGACGGCTACTCATGCACTCTCGCTCCGTACCATGGCCTGGACCAGGGCCAGACGCGAGAGATTGCCGCCGACGGTCGGCGGTCGACGGCGGAGCTCGGCCCAAGCCGGGCAGACTTCCACCGTATGCTCCACCGTGTCCTCAGGGTGATCTTCGCAATGAAAACACCCGGGCGTTTCCTCCCACCTTATCTGAAAAAAGAACCTCCCGAAACAACCGTGTCCGGTAAGGACCTGCATCAGGCGGAAGGTGAGGATGCCGTGCCACCTCTCAAGCCACTCCTCAAAGAGGGGACTTACTTCCGCAATCGTGGCGTGCCCAGCACTGGGTTGCGACAATCGCACTCTCCATGTTGCCATGAGATCCCGCTGGAGTTCTGTCCGCTGTGCCACGATTTCCCGCGGCAGCGGAGTTACGCCCTGGCGTTTGGTCTCCTCGCGCCACTCCCAAGTGTGCGCGAGGACCCTTGCCTCCAGATCCCACGGTGGCAATCCGGCAAGGAGGCCCCCCAAGTATCATTGCAAGCTGTATACAAGCTGTATTTAAGTTCGGTTTTATACTAGAAGCTGTATATTCAGGCTGTATAGAGGCTGTATAAGCGCTTATACAGCCCGTATAAGTAAAAAATGGGCACAATTTATACAGCGTTTTGCTCTAGTATAGCTGTATAATAGCTGTAGAAGCAACAGAGGTGCTGTATAATAGCTGTATTAGAGCTGTTATTCGGTGTACAAAGAAAGCATTATACTACAGATATTATCTTATAAATACTTAATAGAGAAAAGAGTTTTAAATAGGTTTTTGAAGAGAATCACAAAATGAATGTAATTCTTTTCAATGAACGGTGACATTGTTATTTATAATATTTATTAGTAAGTAAACGTAATCTTGGACTTAGATATCTGAAGGTGTTAATTGGTGAATTGAAATTGCGGATTCAAATTTATTGTGAACCTGTCTATGTTTTCCGTCAAAATATTCAAGCGCCAGCAAAATACTCGAGCTGATATAAAAGAAAAATACTATTTATATGGTAAGTCAATGTTGGTTTTAAGTTTAGAATAAAAAACAGTTTTATAATAACAGAAGTGAGGGTAGTGTGATCATTGTGCCCTCATATCAAGCTGAAAATCATAGTATATCCTTAAATTATGTTTCAAATTTTGTTTTATACCTACATTCGAAATTACGAAAATGGCGACTATTTGCTAAACAGCCTAAACGATAATCGGAGTGTATTATAGTTTGAGTAGCTGTACTAAGTAAGTTAAGGATTATATTTTGGCTGCTAATCAGCTATATAATAGAATATTTTTATTACTTAGGCTGTATATCAGTTCTCTATACATAACTTATAATGCTCATAAGGGTTACCTAAAAGAAATAAAAAACGCTGACTCAATATGATACGTACCTACATATAGTAAAACTAAAACAAGTAGCTGTTTAATTTTTAACCCACAAAAAAAAGTAAGAGTTTCTCAATTTGACCTTATATTTTATACCTAAGTAAACTTATTGTAAAGCATTATTAGTTTGTTGTATGTATTATATCAGTTTTACTTTATTTTCAGGAAAATATGCCGACTAAAATTTAAGCAACCATTGAGAAAGGGCAAAACAAGCTTTGCATTGTACCAAGTTTGTGGGAATCAAAAGGCAAGTTAAGATGGCCAAGAAAGCGATTAAATGTCAACAAATTAGTAAAGGAAGAAACATCTCGGCCTTTACATAATTGGTCCACCTCAAAATGCTGTGTGAAAAGGCTATCAATATCGTCATATGACGAAGCAGTAAGAGAACTAGATCTCATGGTTCAAATCAATCATCATTCGAACTACTTGCGGTGCTTTATGAAGACACGTCATAATCATGTTCTGAAGGTTGAATTAAATTTAGACATTTAGCATAACTGTTATGATCATTATTAACCCTGTTTAATGTTTTTGCTACGGAACCCTCTTCGTTGGACGTCGACGGAATTGGCGGTTGACCGTAAAGTCTTTCCGAGTGACTGTCATTAATACAAAATAAAGCTGTACTGTAGCTGTCATTTATTTTTTTTAGTTTTAAAACACCCTCAAAAACAGAAGTCATAAAACCACTGTATTTACAAGAGTGTACAATTACGCCATAAAAATAAGTTCATCCTCATTTGTTGGGCACAAATGAGTTATGAACTTTATGAAGCCGGTGAAAAGGAGCACGTAGTTTGTCCTTATTTCTAGTATTCATATAATGAATATCACTGTTTTTAGAGTATAAGTGCCTAATGAAAATACCAATATCTTTTAAAAATCTCTCAGAGAAACTGTAGCACCTAGTTGGTAAATTGCACGAACAGCTCTTTTTTTAAGAACAAAAATATTTTGAATGTCAGTGGCTTTGCCCCACAGCAGAATGCCGTAGGACATAACGCTATGAAAATAACTAAAATAGACTAACCGAGCTGTATCAACATCAGTGTATTGTCTTACTTTCCTGACGGTGTAGTCGGCCGAACTGAGCCTTCCCGCTAGTCTTGATATATGTCATCCCCACTGAAGTTTGGCATCTACTGTTAGGCCCAGAAAAAAATGCCAAGTCTACAGTTGCAAGCATCTCATTATCTAAGACGATGTTGAGTCCCAGATTTCTTACATTCGGTAAAGCGAACTTCATAACATTTAGTTTTCTTGGCATTGAGAATTAGATTGTTCGTGGTAATCCAATGCGTAACCCTTGAGAGTGCACTGTTTACGTTGTCAAAATCTTGTCTATTCCTGTCTACTTTAATGATAAGAGAGGTATCAGACCTAATCACAGCAACACAAACTAATATAGACCGAAAAAATATAGCACTGGGTCTTTTTATTGACCTTAAAAAAGCTTTCGACACCGTTAGCCACTCAATACTACTACAAAAGCTCAGTAAAATAGGTATTTCAGGGACGGCACTCAAAATGATTGAGTCATATCTAGATAATAGGTATCAAATAGTAAAAGTCGGGGAATACCAAAGTAAACCACACAGCACAGGCTCATTTCGCGTGCCCCAGGGATCTGTTCTTGGACCGCTATTCTTCCTCATTTACATCAATTCCGTGCACGATCTTTCATTACATGGTCTCGTTTCCCTCTACACTGACGATACCTATCTTTTTTACTATGACACTTCGATTGACGAAATGATCAACCAAGCGCAGCAAGATTTAAACACGTTATCTAATTGGTTCCATGAAAACCTATTTACAAGAAATGCGGCAAAAACTAGTTATGTTATCTTTAAACCCAAAAATAAGAAAAATACCAGCTCATCCCCCCTTGACCATTGATAAGCAAATAATTCAGCAAAAACAGTACGAAAAATACCTTGGGCTAAGAGTAGATTGTCAGTTCAACTGGAAAATACAAATTGGTCACATCAGATCCAAGCTTTCCTCACTGTTGGGCTCATTGCGCAGTATTGTCTATTGCCTTCCTCATCGAGTGCGATAAACCGTATACAACTCGTTAGTGAAGCCACATCTAATGTATCTAATTGAAATATGGGGCAACGCGCCAAAAATGGACCTAAAGAACCTGCAGATTGCTCAAAATAAAATTATTAAACTATTAGTCTGTAGTTGAATGTTAATTATATGGTATTACTGTATAGAATCAAGTTTTTCCAACACAACAGACAGCTGTGCTGCTGGGAAGTTTGTTGCGCCACTTCTTCCCAGCTATAGCACTAGGAAGTAGTGAAGGGCGGGCGTTTTGGGGGACTGTCTTTTGTAGTTTTGACGTTCAAAAAGTGCTGAATCTCAGTCTAGTTTGTATATAAATAAAACAAAATTATAAAGCGTTTAAATAAATTTTACTTTATCAAAGTCACACATTCAGACATCTTACAGATTCGTATTCACGTTCAGACATTGAGGATATATTCAACATTAGAACAGAGTAAGAAAGAAAGAAAGAAAAGTGCGTTTATTGGCATTACAGCTTATAAAATCTTAAAACTATAAATAAAACACAACAATATTATTAATGCCAAAAGGGCCTCAGCTCAGCATAATGTCAAGTGGCTACACAGTATGCACCACCTGACGCTGATTTTCAGCTGCAACCCACGAATACCTTACGCTCGAATAATAATTACATAGTGAAGTGTGTGTCCGTAATAATAAATGAATAGAGTTAAAAATAAATTAAAATGAAATAAAGAAAATGTTGTGGCATACATGTGTTTGAGAGTAGGCGTTGTGTTGTGATGACTGAAAAACTAGAATAAATACCCAATATTTGCTTATTATCTACAATGAAATAATAAATAGAAAATACCTACCTTTAAGACAAAATCGTTTGACTGCGTTGTCCTTCTGGACTACGAAACAGATTTTCATGAGGTTTTCGTTTAATAACAGTTGACGAATAAAAATGAAATAAGATTTGAAATTGAAAAATAATAAAATCGGAAAGTAATAAAAGGAATAAATTATTTTAAATGGCAGATATGTCGGCTCTTACATTTTCGTAATCTTTTTGATGGTTTAGAAGAAATATTTTTAATTTCAATTTGAAAGTCGAGCAACTTTTACTAAACTTTATGGGGGAGGGATATTGTTCCAGCATTTGGTAGCTGCGTAACGGAAACTACCTCTAAAAGCCGCTGGCTTGTGCTGTGGGATGGAAAGTTGTTGGGAACATTTTCTTCCCTCACCGATTTTGTGTCTTCTTGTCCACGATAGTCTTTCATATAAATAAGAAGGGGAGTGAGACTTAATAACATCAAAGAGTAGGCTCGCCAAGTGGAGTTTACGTCTAGCTTTGATTTTTAAAATGTTGTGCTCATTTAAGAAAGGTGTAACATGTCCTCTAAAGGGAACTTTAAAACAAAACCGTGCACAGGCGTTTTGAAGTCTTTGGATATTTTTTTCAGTTTTTGACAGCAGTCGTTGGCCATACACTGCATCCGCATAATTTAACTTTGATAAAACCAAAGACTCCACCAGCAGGACTCGCAATTCTTCACTAAGATAGGGACGGGCTTTGTATAAAATCTTAAGTCTATAATAGCAATTACGAATAGCCTCGGACACGTGTTTGTGAAAACGAAGTTCCGTGTCCATGATAAGACCTAGATTACGTGCTTCGTAGACCCGTTCAATAGGCTCCCCATAACAGTGACACAGCCGGCACAGGGTTTAATTTTACCTAACTGGTTCTCGGTTCCAAAAAGCATATACTTGGTTTTTGTAGGATTCAAGGCAAGCGTGTTGGCATTCGACCATTGCACTATGTTTTCAAGATCGGTATTAAGATCATTTAATGCTTGTTCATAGTCTTCCGGCTTAAATGATATATAAACTTGTCTATCATCGGCATAAATATGGTATTTGCATTTATTTATATGTTTTATGACATCGGCGCAATACAAAATAAACAATACTGGGCCAAGAATCGAGCCCTGTGGAACCCCCCTTCTTACTGAGCGCTGTCTAGAGACAACTGTTGAGCCGTCCGCCCGTCGTATTTCAACAAATTGCGTACGATCGCCAAGATAGCTCTCAAACCATTTTATGGTATCCACGTCGAATCCATAAAAAGCCATCTTGGATAACAATAGAGGAACGTTAATACAGTCGAAAGCGCGTGAAAAATCAAGCAAGACCAAAAGAGTGCACAACCCATTATCTTGAGCTGACAAGATATTGTCTGTAACATCCAACAATGCCGTGGTTGTACTACAGCCCTTTCTAAACCCCGATTGAACATCTGGGAGGATGTTATTAGTCTCTAAAAATCAACCAATTGCGCACAAACTACTTTCTCTAAAACTTTAGAGAGTACCGGCAGTATACTAATAGGTCTAAGATCCTTCATGTCCAACGCATTAAGAGTTTTCGGCAATGGGTGCACCTTGGAAATTTTCCATAACTCAGGGAAAGTTGAGGATGTAACCGATGTATTTACTACAGCTGTCATGGCGTCCAAAGTTACAGGAAGTGTCAGTAAAATCATATTTATGGTAAAGCCATCGCAACCTTCAGCGTTCGATTTAATAGTAGTCAGTACGTTCGCGATTTCCTTGCGTGTAAAAAAGTAAACGGGGAACTATTATTTCATGCGGATTCAAAATATGCAAGCAATGAATTACTAACCGTATCCTTACCTGGCACATTCAGAAAATGGTCACAAATTTTGTCAGGGTCGTTAAAGTGCAGAGGTAATTCTTTATGTTTAAATGGGAGCAAGATAGACTTTAAATTTTTCCAAAGCGCTCTGGGGTCATTTAATTGACTGTTGATTTTGTGTTTATAGTACGCTGACTTTTCGTAAAATAGAGACCTAGAAACAAGTGCCTTCATTCTTTGTAATATAACTTTTTAGAATCAGATTTATTGTTTTTTAAAAACACTGCATGTGCTTTATTCCTCAAATGCATCATAAATTTAACATTGTCAGTAATCCAAGGATAACAATACTCCTTAATAACACACTAGTTTTTAAAGGTGCATGAATTTCAAATAGAGAAAGTATGATCGAGTTAAATTTTTTTACCATAGTATTAACATCTTGTAGCTCGGTTATTGAGATCCTGATTGAAAAAATCCTTAATAATGTCCTTTAGCGGTCGGTAGGTTATGGTTCGCAACGGGATTTTAGGACGTTTAAAACTAAATTCGCCGGAAGTCAACGCGTGCGCACCTACATCCGGTATTACATCAACTGATACAGAGCGTGGTTTAACATTAGTACAGATGATGTCTATCAGAGAGTTGCCATGCGTAGTAAAGTGCGTGGGTGACTGCACCAACTGTTTAAAACCTAGGCAGTTCAAAAATGAGACCAATTTGTCCGTCTTTGAGTCCGAGTTATTAAGCATGTATAAGTTAAAATCACCCAACAATATCATGTACTCACATTGACTTAGGGAGTTTAATGAACCAGATACAGCGTCTAGGAAAAGATCAACATCTTGCCAGGGCGGGCGGTAGGCGGTTCCTATTGCAAGCTTAACCCCGCGAACAGAAAATGTGATCCATATCTGCTCAACCGCGGTGTGCAATGGGCTAGCAGAGTACGAGTGGCTCCGAACGTTAATTCCGTGTTTGATATAAAAACCAACACAACCGCCACGTCCCTTCTTGACAGATAATGGGCGTGGTATATGCCGTAGCCTATATCCAGGTACGGAGGGCCGCGCGCCCTTCTTCGCCTGTTCGCAGCCATGTCTCATTAATGGCCATAATGTCAACGTCCAAACCCAGCAATGCTGCTATAAACTCGTCGTGTTTTGTGCCTAAAGAGCCCGCGTTCCAAAAACCAACTTTAAGGTAAGTTGTAGACATCATTGAAAAAATAATTTAGTAAGGATAACTATACATATTACAGAATATACTACAAAATAGAACTTACGGATTCATAAAAGATGTGTGTAAGCAAGAGTGTCGTGGTAAATAAATAATGTGTAGTGTAAGTGAATTATTATTAGGGGCATATAAAAAATATATAAAAATGGTCTGGCACCGTGGGCGGGGTAAATGATAAGTACATGGCAACCTAAATAACTTAAGATACTAACAAGATCACACTGGCAGGAACGTGTATAATGTATTGTAGTATTTATCGCAAAAATAGCGAAGATCAAAATGCATGTATTTAAAAACGACATGCAACAATAAAACAAGAAGACGCTAGACAATAAACAAATAAAGGAATTAATTTGATCATTCTCACTTGGTACCGCATAATTCGACATTAAAACATAAAACAAGTTGATAACTATTGTTACTTTATACAAGAACAAACCTACTAAGTGTGGATAAAACGCGAGATGTCCTTTTCCATTCGGATGTGCACAGCCGACTTTCCCTCTTCTTTGCGCGCAAGTATGCGGCCATCTTTAATCCAGGTGTACTTCCATTCCAGGCGACTAGCAGCTTGACGAGTCTCGTAGAATAATTGCCTGTTAGTTTTAGTTAGGCGCTCATTGAGATAGATGCGGTGTGGCGCTCCCGGCACTTCGATGTCAGCAGTTGTGAGGTTGCGGCGGACGCGCGCTGTACTCAGCAAATTATCACGCGTCACGCGTCTTGCTAGTCGGACAACGATGATTCGAGGGCGGGTGACTTTGCCTTCGGAGTGGTCACGTCGTACGTTCCCAACACGTTTAGCAAACGATGTCCTGTTCTTCGAGGTTAATCGCTAGTTTGAGTGCAAGGGTGTTAATCAACTGCACCGGGTTTTCCCCACTAAACTCCGTAACGCCAGAAAGTTGAACATCGTTAAGCAGTGACTCTTGCTCACGCTCATTTAGCTGCTGCTGGAGTTCCCCAATTGTTTCCTCCAGTAGGTACATTTTGCCCAAAATGTTTGACAGACCACTGTCAAACATTGCCAGAACTATCGGCCCCGACTCAGCAACCCGGTCGTGAATTCAAATCCCGGCACTTTACTTTGTGTATTTAATTTTAAAATAATTACTATAAAAGTCAATTAAATAGAGCAGGCAAAAATAGCAAACAACTTTGGAAACAAATTAAAAACGTCACCAATATGTCAAAACAGCGTGAATCAAGTTCGAGTTTACTGCTTGCAAATCCTTCACCACTCATATCAGCTAACAATGTAAATAACTTTTTTACAAATGTTGGGAAAACTCTTTCTGAGCAGATTCCGAAATATTGCGACCAACCTCCTTTCCAAAAATCAAGCGATAACTGTAACCCAAAATCTTTTGCTATGTTGGACACTAATGAAGATGAAATAACCCGAATAATTTCTGGGCTAAAAGATGATTGTGCAGCTGGATGGGATAATATAAGCAATAAGATCCTTAAACGCTTCAAGCATATTTTGATACCTCGTTTAAAGCATATTTTTCGAATCTGTCTTGCCGAAGGAATTTTCCCTAGTTATCTAAAAAAGGCAGTTGTAATCCCTATCTTTAAATCCGGAAGTAAAGACGCAGTTAATAATTATAGGCCGATATCCTTACTCCCCTCGATTTCAAAAATACTAGAGAAAATTATAAACAGTAGACTTGTTAATTACCTAGAGAAAAACAACATTTTATCCCCTGCTCAATTTGGTTTTAGACCCAAACTATCGACAGCCTACATTTCAGAAAACCTCGGCAAAGGAAACCAGACCCTAGGAGTCTTTCTCAATTTAGCCAAGGCCTTCGACACGGTGTCTGTTTCTGTTCTTCTGGATAAATTAGAGGCTATAGGAATAAGAGGAACGCCGCTGAAACTTTTTACTGACTATTTACACGGCCGACACCAGTATGTTAGAATGGATAATATTACGAGTGATGAGCAGAAAAATACTGGTTTTGGTGTTCTGCAAGGGAGTATTTTGGGTCCCACAATTTTCCTGATTTATATTAATGATTTGTGTAATCTAAATATTAAAGACGGTAAAATTATATCATATGCCGACGACACGGCGTTAATATTTACCGCTAAGACCAGTAGTGAACTGTTTGAAATCGCTCAATTAGGTTTAAATTCTGTGACTAATTGGCTTCAAAGCAGTTTACTAACATTAAATGCCGACAAGACTAAATATATTCACTTCTCCATGCGCAAGCCTCAACTTAACATTACTAATCCTCAGCTATATGCCCATCAATGTGGAAACCGTATAGTCAGCATGTGTAATTGCCCTTCTATCTTCAAAACGAGCTACATTAAATACCTGGAGGTAATAATGGACGACACACTTTCTTTTAGAAAACATATTGAAAGCCTAACTAAAAGAGTGCGCAAACTCATATATATTTTAGAAAAATTGCGAGCGTTAGCAGATTCAAAATTAATCACACAAGTTTATTTGGCCCTATGTCAATCAATTATTCAATACTGTATCACTTCTTGGGGTGGTGCACCTAAAACTAATTTGCTTCCTCTTGAAAGAGCTCAGAGAGCAATTTTAAAGGTAGCAAACTTCCATCCCTTCTTCTTTCCTACAGATCTGCTATATAAATTCTGCAACGTACTCACTGTTCGCCAGCTTTTCATTTTGTACTTAGTATTAAAACAGCACACCATGCTTACCTACAATGCTGACAATACTAACAAGAGACGGAATGATATAGTATGCATAACTAATGCCACCTCAAAACATGTCTTTGTAGAAAGATTTTATACATTTTTAGGCCCATTTCTGTACAATAGATTAAATAGAAAACTAAGTATCTATAAATTAAATTACTATAGCTGTAAAAAAAAAAACTGAAACATTTACTATCCATTGATTATGCACAGACAGAAGATCTACTTGTTGTCTGCAAATAAAACCGCTAACATGCAGTTTTACTTTTGTTGACCTAATTTATATTTTAGTTATTACTTAATACACATTGTTAATTTATTTCTTTAAGTATTTTTGCATTTTTGTAGTCTGAAACACAGGTTCAACCTAGTTCAGGCAAATAAGCAATTGTGCTATACTTTAGTTGTTAAGGTATATATTGTAAACGAGCCCCTTTTATAAATAAACGATTTTATTATTATTATTTTTTAATTACATCTCAAAACACTGATGTATGATTATCGGTAACCAAATATCCTAGTAAAGTATAATATTATGCTTCCAAACACTTCTTTATTATCTGGGTAAGCTGAGCTGCTCCAAATTCATTGTGTTTTTTACCAAATGGCGTGTTTTTCATGTTGGTCAGCCACGCGCTTGCTTTCGGAAACCTAAAAAACAAAATCCATTACTTCACGGATTCCATATTTTAAAGCCCTCCTGGATATTTATTTCAGCCGATTATAATCCAAAAAACAGTTTATCATTTTCAGGGAAAAAAAAATCTGAATGACGATGCCATCTTGTAAGACGTAGGAGCCTAGTCTCTACGAAGGGAATCCTAGTGCGGAGGCTAGTGCCATTTGAATTTGTAATTGCCCTTTTGAACAATTTTTTTCTCCATTATTCAATAATACAGTGTTGCCATGTTACAGGTATATTACTAGGAGCGAATTTTAGCAATGAAACTGAACGTGATCAGCCTTTTAGCATATAAAGCGCATTCAAGAGCTGTCACTGTCAGTATTCCACAACAGTGATGCCACTAACAGATCTGAATCCATTACGTGGAAAAAAAAATCGTGAAATCGAAAATCGTGATCGAGAATCGTGAATCGTGAATTTATTATGTGAAAAAATAAATAGAAAAATATTTACTGTCCAGGTAATACAGTAAGCAGGTTCACAGGTAAAAATCCAGTTGAGATGACATGAGTAGCTTAAAATATTATCTACAGCTAGGTTACAGTGTACTTAGAATTTGCCAGTACAATATGTGCTGATTGAGTTCTGTTTCATTTATCCAATTCGCCCATATGGAGAAGGCAACTGTCAAAATGGCGCTGTCGTAGCTAGTTCCCAACACAAGCTAATAGGTAATATAAGGCGAGAGCTGGCTTTATTTTATTCTTGCTAAAATTATGCGTTGTTGTGTTCCTTAATCATTTGAAATTGGAGGCCACCATTTACCGAAATACACTTAATCTAGAAGATTATGGCTTTCTGATATTCCTAGGGATTTTTAACATGCTTTTATTAGGTCGACCTGTATGTAACTAACTATGTAATGGAATCTAAGGTAACTAATTTAACCATTTTTCAAGGGTCGTAGCGTACTGAAAATTGGCAGCTGTATGTAGTTCTGATGACAATACAATAATATGGTACTGTCAAACTGATCTGATGATGGAGCCGGAAGATATGAACTGGAACTTCATGATAGAAAATCGTATCATAGCTGTTTTGGACTTTTTAGAAAAGTCTTGTAATGAACTTTGACCACGATTAGGTTTCAAGGTCTGATGATGAAGCTGGAAGATAGGCACTGGCATTCCATGATGGAATATCGTATCATAGTCGTGCTTGCACTTGTGAGAAAGGCCGTGAAAAAACCGAGCATAGCTCGGTCATCCAGATATTTATTAGCTTCACTTCTATGTTTGTTTGTATGTTTGTTTGTAACCGACTCCTTAGGGCGCGATTTTGACCCACTTCAAACGGTCAGATTTCATTTAAACTTTGTAGACTTATCGAGGACCGATGACAATTCAAAAATTAAAAAAAAATAGAAAAAAAAAACTTAAAAATCACGCTTTTGTTAACTACAAAAGCGTGATTTTTAAGTTTTTTTTTTCTATTTTTTTTTTGTAAATAAATAATAGTTTAAAAACTAAGAAACACGCTTTAAAAATTTAGTTCTATTAAAAAGCGTGGGGTGCTTGATATTAATTGATTATAAAAATACCTCAAAAAGCACCCCACGCTTTTTAATAGAACTAAATTATTTTCTACTTTTTTAGTTTGTTTTTAAAGCGTGTTTCTTAGTTTTTTAAACTATTATTAAAATAAAATAGAGTTCGACGTTCGATGTTTGTTTACGACATAACCTCGAAAACTGTTTTAAGACAAAGTGACTACGAGGTTTATGATAAGGTTTCAAATTCTACCACTTTCCATATGAAATAGTCGATTTGAAATATTGAAATGACCGAAATAACAAAATATTGTAATCAAACCTAACTCATGAATGAACACGAAATAGAATGAATGAACGAAAAAGAAAAATTTATTGTAGGCCGTAGGCAAGAAGCTTGTAGATAAAAGTGGAGACAACACTCCAAATACCTAAGTGAAGACGGCCGTATTCGAATGATAACATGAAACAGTGATATTTGTTTTCTCTCTCTTAACTATATATTCAGAAAGAGAGTGTCCAACAATAGTTGTCTTCACTTAGGCATTTAAAGTACTGCCTCCACTTTTATCTACAAAGCCTCTTGGCCGTAGGGACCTAGCTATGATCACGCCATCTACAATTAGCTTTCCCGGTCTTTCCTATCACATTGAAGTAGTTTGACTTACTTTTTCTCGTCTAATGGTAGAATCATTTGCATAGTCGTCATGGTACTTAAAGCTGCCACATCGGCAATTGTGATGTGATCAGCGGCAATATATTTAGTACGGGAAAGAAATTCTTCAACAAAACCAAACGCCTCTTCAAGGGCATCCAACTTTTTTTGTTCTACGATCTTGATTCCTTCAGTCATTATGGGAAACTGAAAAATAATTATAAAAGGAGAATAAATAAATATTATTGCAAAAATATAGACCCGAAGTGATGCCTTCTTAACTTTGGTGAACGTAAAAATATATAAATTACTTACAGTTATATTCCGTATTCTAGGGAATAGAATTGATGTGTCAAAGAAAAGTTTTTGATTGACCTGAGCCCTTTTTTTGACATCCTTTGGATACCACGACTCATCTTTTCCGTAGGCTTCAGCAAGATACGCCATTATAGCGTGACTGAAAAGAGACAATACACACTTAAGAATCAGTCCGACCCCGAAGTGCAAAGGCTGCTCATTCATGGACGATACTAGCATTGATCTCCAACACCAAACCAAGTATTCAAATACGTGTTATGAGTTTAAAAGTAACAAACCTGTCAAATAAAATGAAGTCACCGTCTTCTAGTAAGGGTATAGTGTGCAGTGGATTTTTCTGCAAAAAATAGACTAAGTCATCATCAGCCTAATTATATTTTTTTTTTTTGGGGTCGGCTTCCAGTCTAGCCGGATGAAGATGAATACCAAAAAAGTGACCAAGATTTTTTTAAATAAAATTGTGGATATTAGGTATTTTAGAATTTTTTTAAAACGATTTTAATTTGAAGATTGGGACGAAATATGTAACAGAAAAATAAAAGTAAATTGGTTTATATCCATTGTCTCAATAAAAAACGATTTACAACAAATTTATCTTTTGTGGTTTTGAATTCACCGCCAAATCGCTCCTTATGATGACTTTTTATCACGTGACCAGACGTGACGTCAACTTTGTGTAAACTAAAGTAGTTAGTAAGTAAACAAGTGAATGTCGAGTTTATAAAATTAATAAGATTTTTAATGGATAGAAAGTGATATTACTGGTGTGCGGCGCCTCTGTGTACAAATACTTCCAAAACTGCGCCAAATTAAGTATTTGTACCGGTGCCATTTACACAAATCTGTCGTCACGATGTCACGTGATGAAAAAGTTATCGTAAGGAGCGTTTTGGCTGTAAATTCAAAACAACGAAAAATAAATTTGATTTTAATCGTTTTTAATTTAGAAAATGTATATAAATAAATTAATTTTTATTTTTCTGTTGAATATGTCGTCCCAATCTTCAAAGTAAAATAGTGTTTATTAAATTGGAAAATACACTATTGCAGAAAATTATAAAAATATTTGAACTGACTGTATCTTTCTTGTACAAATAGATGTCCTTTTGGACTGAGCAGGGGAAACTTCTTTTATTTTCTTACTTTCAAGTACTCCGGTTTCAAATGGTCCTTTGTAAAAAGATCAACTTCTATCTTCACGTAAGGCACGTTAAATATCTCACAAGCCATCATGGTGGCGCGCGCTGCCGGACTCCAGTCCAATGTGTACAGTTTAATACCCATCTGAAAATAAATATGGTAAAATATTTTTTTTTTTATAGTGGATGCAAACGCTACTGCTAAGCATGAGGCTCTGGGATCGATTCCCAGATCGGGTTTTTATCCCGGAGTTGTGTAATTTGTGCCCGGTTGGTGGGAATAGGCTCGCCCCCTTTGGAATATAAAGACGCCAACACATCAAGCGACCCAAATCTGTCAAATTTCTTTGATATATTTTCATCTTTATGACATAAGCATAAGGTTCACGTTCAATTGGGAAAATTTGACAGTTTGGGGTAGCTTGATGTGCTGGCGTCTGTCCTAAAGGTACACCCTCTTCGGGGTAACCAGGCACGACGTTGTATGCTTTTCATAATCAATAGCTTGTAGCAGCCCACTGCTAGCATAGGCCTCCCCTAACACACGCCATTCAGTTCGATTCTCTGCAACTCGTAAGTCATGCATATCTTCATCAAACTGACCAAATATGTGTATTATTTCCTGATATTACTTTACTTGCTAATCGTGTTTGTGCTTTGTTTTTTACTGCGTACAAAAACATAGTCCCAACTATGATGTCAAATTTTTTGCTTATCATTTGCGAAGTAGGTACTTAAGTACCTACTTCGCAAATAATATCTAACAACAGCACCCTAATTATTACGTAACACATTACTAATCTGAATCTGATTCATTTTGAAGGTCTTTTCTGATCCATTCTTTAAAATGTTCTAAAACATTTGTCTAACGTAAACAATGCCATAAATGTTGTGAAACTATCAAAATGAAATCCATTCCTATTGATACTGTATCACGCAATTGCCCCTCTGGTTAGTGAGTATCAATTAAAACGATCATAATTAATGATTTTGGTATAAGGAAGATTTTGAAAGATGCCAAACAGAAAGTTAAAACGTGAATGAGACCACGACCACGCACTGGACTTTCAACCCTCAGTGTTGAACGAGCATTGAGAATCCAACAGTTTTTGGATTTTCAACTCTTGGCGCTAACAAAACGTTGATAATCCAATGCTACAACTACAACCAGTGATAATCCAGTGCTACAACTACAACCAGTGATAAAATCTCGCCGTCGTATTTTTACGTCCGTGCGAACAAGGTCTAATAAGGCCACGACTGAGGAAAGCGTTCGAGTTAAAATCAATCAAAATCAAAAGTCATTTATTGAAATTAGGCTGAGAATCAGCACTTTTCGAACGTCAAAATACATAAGACAGTCCCCCAAAACGCCCGCCCTTCACCACTTCATAGTGCTTTAGCTGGGAAGAAGAAGTGGCGGAACAAACACTCGCCAGCAGCACAGCTGTCTGTTCAGTTGGAAAGACTTGATTCTATACATACACTTGAGAGCAATAAAATCGCACACGTTGACTTTTTGTTGTTAAAGCAGTTTTTTTCATAAATGTGAATACATATTAAAATAAAACTTACACTATTTGAATGTTTACTTCAGTACCTTTCTAATGATATCAAATACAGTGTAAAAAAAGTACCCATAGGGAGTTTTAGGGCACAAAACCCAACATACGGATAAAATTACTCAATTTAGCTTAACAAAGAATAAAAATAAAACTCAAAATGCTTGATCAAATTGTTTTTTAATAAGGTGTATTCCCTCCCCTAGCCTTGATTACAGCTCTTAATCGGTTTTTCATGGACCGTATTAATTTCACCATGAAATCTTGTGGTATGGCGTTCCACTCCTCTTCAATGGCAAGTTGAAGCTCTTGGAGGCGCGTAGGAGCAGGGCTTCTTGCTCGAACTCTTCTTTTTAGCTCATCCCAGACATGCTCAATCGGATTGAGATCAGGACTACGAGCTGGCCACTCCATCGCGGTGATTCCAACATCTTCCATGTAGTCGCAAACTGTTCTAGCGACATGCGGTCTGGCGTTGTCGTGCATTAAGAGAAAATCTTCTCCCATAAGCCACGCAAGCGGCCTCACATGTTCTTCGAGCACTTCTTCGACGTATCGTGCAGCCGTCAAACTTCTCGATCTCGGGCCGGTATTCGCCGTAGTGATGAATACAATGTCAGTTTTAGTGTCCAACATTATGCCACCCCAAAACATACACGATCCACCTCCAAAAGCCACACGTTCGCTTATGCAGCATTGTGAAAATCGCTCTGATGACCTTCTGTAGACCCTAGAGCGTCCATCATGACCATGTAAAGTCATTCTGCACTCATCAGAGAACATAACAGCCCGCCATTGGTCATACGTCCAATTTAAATGTTCCCTAGCAAATTGTAGCCGGGCTTGTCGGTGAGCTGTGGTCAATTTGGGACCATTTGCTGGGCGATGTGAAGTCATTCCTGCTTCACCTAGTCTTCTTCGAACTGTCCACCGACTTATACTGACATTGCGAACTTCTCGAAGCTGTTGTCCCAGTTGAACCGCGTTCAGTTGCCGATTTCTCAAAGACCTTGTCACAAGAAAGCGGTCATCACGCTCTGATGTTGTGCGTCGCCGGCCAGATCCTGGTCGCCGAATGTAGCCACCGGTCTCTTGGAACCTCTGGTATACACGACGAACAGAGTAGCGGCTCAAATTTAGCCGTCGAGCAACTTCACTTTGGTTATGGCCTGCTTCGAGCAAGGCAATAACTTGAGCGGCTTCTGCGGGCGTGGTATCCATATTTTTCCAGTAAATCCGTATGCTTCCAGTAGAGATGTTATCACGTTGACCTTCGGTATGCAACTGAATAAAAATTCTTTTTTTTTTTTTTTTTTGGGAAGGGCTTCTCGTAGTTGACCTTGAGAGGCCGTAACTACTTAACCGGGCTTTCCTGTGGGGACTAATAGTTTTTAGGCTAAGAGCCTCCAGCCAGGGCTTACAAACTAAAATTAAAAACCTACAGCAACTGCGCACTGAGGGCACCCCCTGCGGGGTACGAGCCTCGGCTCAGGGAGTCACTTTCAGGGAGGGCAGCAAGTGGGGACAGGCTGGATCAATAATTTCTTTATTATTAATCATGGGGATTTTAACTCTACTTGCTCAGCTTCGGCGCGGGCTGGCACTTCTGCGGGCAAGGGACGGTTGGGGGAGGATTCGTTTACTCGGGGTCTTCGCGAGGCGCGAGGACCTCGGCGGCGAGGTCGGAAACACGGTCTGTTTTTGTGTGCTGTGCTGGTGGCCCTACTGCTTTCTTGAAGAAGAGTGATGGGGTCATCAGGGTCGGAGAGGACATGTCGCGGCCGGCGGATTCGACTGATTCTACTGGGGACATAACTAGCGGCCTTCGCAATCAATGGATTGCGGTGTTGCGCGGCGGATTCAAAGAAACGCTTTGAATTACGTTTTAGGAATTGGGCTATCGTTGGGATTTTAAGGTCGAGATGGAGGATCTCGTTCCTAACATACCAGGGCGAGCCTGTGGCTTGACGGAGAAAACGGTTTTGCAATGTCTGCATCCTATGGATGTATCGGGGCTTTGTGTGTGCAAAGACAGCACTAGCGTAGGTCATGATTGGCCTTATGCACGCCGTGTATATTCGCAACTTGCACTTGAGTGACAACTTGCTACGTGCGTTCAGAACAGAATGCAGCCTTCCAAGAGCGAAGGCGGCGCGTGAGCGCGCCTTCATAATGTGCTTATAGAAGGAGAGGTGCTGATCCATGATCACTCCTAGATATTTGGCTTGCTTCTCCCAAGGGATAGGCTTGCCAAACATGGAGATGGGCCGGGGGGGGTCGGGTCTGTGTCGCGGTTTCGAGAAGAGAACCGCTTGACTTTTGTCTGGGTTTACTTCGATCCTCCATTTTCTAAACCACGCGCCAAGAACATTGACTGCGGTCTGGAGTCTGGAGGATATCGCATCCTGACTGACCCCAGCGTAGTAAATGGCTGTGTCGTCTGCGAACAGTGCCAACTTTTCCAGTCTACGCTTGGTGATATCGCTAGTAAATAGCGTGAAAATGAGAGGGGATAGCACGGCGCCTTGAGGGACGCCGGCGCGTATGGGGTGGGGGGAGGAAATCGCTCCCTCTATGCGATAGCGAAAGGTGCGGTTCGACAAAAAGTCTCGAAGGATGAGTACGAGACGGTCGGGCACACCGAGTTTGTACAGCTTATATAATAAGCCGTTGTGCCAGACTTTGTCGAAAGCTTTCGCTATATCGAAGAATACTGCACCGGTCATAGAGCCGCGCTGGAAACCAGCGCTTATGTCTTCTACGATGCGGTGGACCTGTTGCACGCACGAGTGTTGGGTTCTAAAACCAAACTGCTCGTCGGGAATGAGGCCTTTCGTCTCGGCAAAATTTCTGAGTCGCTTATAAATAAGTCTCTCGTAGATTTTACCGAGCGAATTCAGTAAACTGATGGGGCGGTAGCTCGTGGGCTCGGACTTGGGCTTGCCAAGTTTTGGAATGCCGATGACTGTGGCTTGCTTCCATGCTTGCGGGAAGATGTTGTTGCTCAGGGCACCATTGAAGATGGTGGTCAAGAGCATGATCATGTGGGCGGGCAGCATCTGGAGCACCCTGTTGGTGATTCCGTCAGCGCCGGGGGCCTTGCGGGGTTTCAGACCTTTGATGATCTCGTGAACTTCGTCCGGGGTGACGAGAGGTATTGGATCATCCGGGTCTTCGACGGGCGGGAGGGAGGCTCTGCGTTCAACTTCGGCGTCCACCTCATCGAGGTGTGCCTGGTCTACTGGCAGAGAACTGGGCGTGCACTGGGCTTCGAGGCTCTCGGCAAGGCATTCGGCCTTGTCGATGTCGTCGAACGCGACTGTGCCGTCGGGCCTGGTCAGGGGGGGCATGGAGGAGACTTCTCGGGATTTGAGATTCCTCTGAAGTTGCCAGAAGGCTACATGAGTCGGCTCTAACTCGCTCAGCATCTTGTCCCAGCCAGCGTCACGAAGCTCTTGCATGCGCGTCTTCACAGATCTCTGCAAATAGCGCATGTGAGCCTTGTTCGCATCGCAAGGAAAGTTGCTGTAGGCACGAACAGCTGCGTTCTTCTCATTTAGCAGTTCGCGTACATCGTCCGGCAACTTCCATCGGTGGTCTTCCACCTCAGGAATTTCCCTTGAACACTCGTTCAGGACAGATTGTACGTGACCCGTGAATGAGTCGATCGCAGCCGTTGTGTCGGCGACAGAGTCGAAATGGTCGGGTATGGAATTCAAGTGGGGGGATGTTTTGGTTTTCAGCGAATCGCTTACTCGCCTCCAGTCCGTTACCACTTTGGTGCGGGGGGGTTGGTCTGTATCTGGGAGACCCGTTCGCGGGGCCAGATGCATGACAACCGGACGATGGTCAGAGGTGAGCTCGTTTATTGCTTCTATGGAATCCAACCTTAAGTTGATTCGCTTCAGAATGGCAATGTCGAGTACATCGGGCCTGTGATTTACATCGTGGGGAAAGTGAGTTGGAGTCATCGGGGCGACGACATCAAAGACTAAGGAGGAACAGAGGTCAAACAGGCGTTTTCCTCTAGTCGTTTGTCTGGAACTATTCCAAGCGGGGTGTTTTGCATTGAGATCGCCTGCTATGATAACAGAGTCACTCATGCCTAACAGGGCGGAAATGTCATCGGAGATTTGACTGAAATCTTCCGGTTGGGGAGTGGGAGGAAGGTAGGCTGAGACTATCGTGACGGGTTGATGACCCGTCAGGCCTAGTCGACAGACTGAAACTTCTAACCGGTTGAGGGTGGGGGGATCCATAGGGATGCAGTGTAATGACCTTTTATAGTAGATGAGTGTTCCACCCTTATGACAACGCGACCTGTCGTTGCGCACTATACGATAGTTTGCAATTTTCGGGTCGCGGTTGTAGGGTTTTAAGAATGACTCTTGTACTAATAGTATGTCAATTTGATGGTCGCGGAGGAACTGGGCGATCTCATCACATTGGGTTAGTAAACCGTTGGCGTTAAACGTTCCTAGCTTTAGGGATCGGGGTTTTAGTCTCGCGGGGGCCGTATTATTCATTTTGAGTTATTGAATTGGACGAGGGCTTGCGTAACGTCGGGATACGCTTCGTAGATGTAAAAGACCTTCGCGATGTCTTTTTCGTTTACGGCTGCTTGCACCTCCTGTGCCATGCGGTAGGCACGGGGGGTACAGAAACGGAGAAAAATGCTATTCAGTGTGTTGAACACTGAGGCGCCATTTATGCTGGTCGCGGGGCCAGCGGTTTGCCTAGCTGCGGCTGCGGGGAGCGCGGCTGGGAGCGTCGCGGGGGTCGCGACGGCGGCGGGTACGGAAACGCGGGGGGGCGAGGTAGAGGGCGCGGGGGCGCCGGTACGCGGGTCCCTGAGCGGAGGGATGGGGGCGGGAGTGGGCCTAGCGGATGCCATCGTAGGGAATGCCTGCTGATGGTTAAGCTGGTTCCAGGGGCTCGGCCTCTGAGGGCTGAGCCTGTCTGGGAGTTTGGACGACGGGGCTTCCCTCTGCTGGCGGGCGTCGGCACGCTTCGCCAGTTTGGGAGAAGAGGTTTTGGGTGCTTTCGAGCACCCTCTGTAGTTCGCGGGGTGACCGGATTCACCACATAGAACGCACGCCGGAGGTTCCGTGCAGAGGGCACGGTCCTTTGGCCGGGCACAGTCGGCTGTGCCGTGATCCCCTAGGCACTTGACGCACCTGGGTTTCGCATTACAGTGCGACTGTGCGTGACCGTACAACTGGCAACGGTGACATTGCCCGATTATACCGGATTTACGCGGTTTTTCAATTTTTAGTCCAGACAAGTGGCAAACCGTCTTGATCTGGAAGATCGGATTGTGGCCCTCAGAGGGAGGGCATACTACGAGCACCATGTCGAAGGGCACTCCACGACGGGCACGGTGCATGCGGTGCACCTCTAGGATAGGGACTCCTTGGAGCTCAAGGTCGGCCTTGATTTCCTCGGTCGCAATTTCGGTTGGAATTCTTTTTATGACAACCCGTAATTGCCTGTCCTCTGGTAATGCGTAGGTGTGAAAGGACACACCTCTATATCTGAGCATTTTTGTGAGGTCCCTGTAATCGCGCGACGTAGGGACCGTCACTTTGATTCCCTGAAGGGTCGATCGGGCGCTGGTGTAGGCTATGCGAGCCTCCGAACACCATTTGGACACATCGGTCCACTTCCCCTTGTCTTGGATGAACACCGGGGGCGGCGGTGGCACCTTTTTCCCCGCAGCGGTGCGGGGCGCGACGGTGGGTGCAGACGCGGGCGGGGCTGCGATCGGGGTGGGGGCCGCGGCGGGGGTCGGCGACGGCGGGGTGGGGGGGCGCGAAAGAAGGGACGCCGAGACGTCCGTCAGCGCGATCTTGGCAGCTTGGGTTTTACCACAAGTCTTCTTCTTGCGTTTCTTCCCCTTGCCCTCGACAGTGGTGAAGCCACTCTCTTCTGTGGACGATGGGGAAGAATCGGAAGCAGAAGCGGCTGCTTTGTCCGAGTTCGAATCCGAATCACCAGTAAGGGTTTCGGTATCTGAGGGCGCGTCTTCGGCGTCCATTTCTTCGGCGGGCTCTTCCGAGAAGGCCGGAGAGGGAGGGCAAGCCGGAGCGGCCGGAGATGGAGACCTAGAATAGGTCGCGGGCGCAAACGTGGGCGCGGTCGGGATAGCGGTCGCGAGAGTGATCGCGGGAGGATTCGCGGGCGAGTTCGCGGAGGTCGCGCGGATCGCGGAAGCGAGTAAAGCGGGCGCGGGAGGCATAGCGCGGAATGCCTGGATTGTCCGTTCGATATCGTCGGGCAATTCGGGATGAGTGGACAGGAGAAACCTCATTTCGGCTAAAAAGGCCGATTTTGAGGTTACCATGGTCGCGATGGGGAGCCAACTGATTGCTCATAGGGAGCGGCCTACTTCCCTAAAAACTCCTAACAATCCTAACGTCTACTTCCCCGGGAGGATAGCCCGGGGATGTGTGGCCCTCCCTGCCGGGTGTAGGCAGGGGGGTGTGTACCTATTGGTGAGCCCTAAGCTTGTAAACCTGTTGCCAATCTTAATGTGCAACAGGGCCCTGACGTCCAATGCGAGGGGTGTTTGTCACCCCAAAGACACTGGGTGAGTAGCTGGGGAGGCAAAACTGTCACCAGTACCGACTAGGAGATCCCCCAAGGCCGGTGGTCTGGGACCCGTCCGATTGATGCCTAGCCCTGAAGGGGTTCGGCGGGTGAGTCGGGTCAACACCCCCTCGGATTCGTTGACACCGTGAGGTTTCAACCGAGGACCACAAAAACGGTGGATTTTACCCGGAGAGGGCCAAGTGAATTTAACACGAAGCTTTCTCCGTCAAAGAAATAATATGTCTTGAAAAAGACAGTTTTGACTGAATTAATCAGTGAAATAAATTCACCAACTAATTAAATCGTCAGTAGCCGGGGCGGCTACAATGTTCGCAGCGGGGTGCGGCGAATCTGGATAGCGGCGAAAAATCACGCAGCAGGCAGGAGCACTTCACACACGTCCGTCCGGGTCGAGCGTCGCGCGTAGAGTGATGACTGATAAAAATTCCAATAAACTGACCTTTTTATACCTGCGGCTAAGGGTGCAAGTAGTGATAACGCAAACGCGTGAATTTGGGGAATTCGGTGTACGGTCGGTTTTTGTAAGTTACGTGAAGGTCAATGATTTTAATTTTATGTTTTTGTAAAGCTAAGCTTGTATGCTTTAATTTTGTCTAATGATTTTTACTCAATATCTTTCGATTTTAGAAAACAATCAGTAATAAACCAAATTACAAGGGGTGTGCGATTTTATTGCTCTCAAGTGTACATAGGCAAAGTAATAAGTATTACGAGACACAGATCATTAATTAAATAATTAGTCAAAATGTCAGCTAGCCATGCCAATATACCGACAAATAAAATGAAAACTGTCGAGGCCAAATAAAGCATAAAACAACTCATCATAAAAAAATATTGTTATGAGTAGATCATGTCAATAACTAATGACATAATAGATAGTAATAAAAAATACTTAGAAAGGCAATAAAAAATAAAAATAAAAATTATATGAACCCGTATAACCTGTCACTAGATACGCCAATTCTGCAGAAAGAACATAAACATTGTCTTGAGTTAATCACAGCGACCAACTATTCTTGTCATTTAAATAGTCTTTGATGGAATAGTAAGCCTTTAAACAAAGGTTGGATTTAACTTGAGCTTTTAATGCATCAAAAGGCAAATCTAGCAAAGCAGAGGGAAGCTTGTTATAAAAAGTTATACCAAGCCCAACAAATGAGTTATGAACCTTATGAAGCCGGTGAAAGGGAGCACGTAGTTTGTTCTTATTTCTTGTGTTAACGGCGCGTGAATATCACTGTTTTTAGTATACAAGTGTATATTTTGCCTAATATATAAGATGTTAGCGAATATGAATTGTGATGCCACCGTGAGAATACCAACATCTTTAAAAAAGTCCCTCAAGGAAACTCTGGCACCTAGCTGGTACATTGCACGAACAGCACGTTTTTGAAGGACAAAAATATTTTGAATATCAGCAGCTTTGGCCCACAGCAGAACACCGTAGGACATAACGCCGTGAAAATAACTAAAGTAGACTAACCGAGCTGTATCGACGTCAGTGTATTGTCATACTTTTCTGACAGCGTATGCGTCTGAACTGAGCCTCCCCGCTAGGCTTGATATGTGTGATCCGATGCCTGCCAGGGGTGCAGGTTGTTCGAAAGATATCTCTTTCTGCCAGGGGCGACGGTATCCCGTCGCCTTTGGCACGCAGGTAACTGGGGGAACACGGATGGCTTTTAGTCAGTAAAAGTGACGTGGGAAATCATAAAATAACTTCTCCCACTCTGGGTGGAGCAGGAGGGCGTGTTAGAATTTTACTGACTAAAACCCACCCGTGTTCCATCAGTTGCCTTTGTGCCAGGGGCCACGGTATCTCTTTCGAACAACCCGCACCCCTGGCAGGCATCTGCCCTTGCGGACCCCACCAGTTGGTACTGACATCTTTATGAGGCGTGCGTGGAACACAACGCGGCGTCGACCCGAGCTTGGTCCTTACCGGACAGCGAGCTACACATTATCATAAACCCTTAACCCTTATTCATAAACGATGATTAAAGTTAAATGATGATTAGCGTCTGTTTAACTATACATTTTTGACGTTTAAACACCATTTACCTTTAATCATCGTTTATGAATAAGCGGCTAATGCCTTACGAATTATTTATACAAAACACTGCGGGACATAAAACTCCCCCAGAAGCGTAATTACGTAATACAGTATCAGTAGGAATCGCCTTTATTTTGACAATTCCACAACATCATGGCGTTGCTTACGTCGCTAAGGAGACAATTTTTTCGAACAGATGAAAGAATGGATTAGCAATATTAACTTTCAAAATGATTCAGATTCTGATTAATAGCGTGATACGCAATTAGGGTGCTGGTGTTTTTACAATAATTATTATTTCAATTGTTCCTCGTGCACTGTCCTTCAACTAATAAACATCTATTTCACAATTACATTAAAACAAAATACTACTGAATAAAGATGAAATTATTTATTTAGTGTGTTTAAATCATTGTGCAGTACAGAACAAGACAATAAAAATTATTTTTAAGGCAAAATAAAACACATACTTCTTGATCCGACTTCGTAAACTACTAAAACACGATAGAAACACGACACGTTCTACAAACAACTAATGGCCAACCAAAGCTAGAATGGTTATTATACATTTTTACGAACACACAGACATCCACTTAACTTTTTGTTGGGCGTTACTAGACGTGATCGAATAGATTATTATGTCATCATCAACTTCGTAGCTTATTAGTCGATTCGCACGAATTTACTCGCCCGAATCGGGCGAAAACAAACATTTATTTTAAATAATTAGAGATGGGCTGACTATGACTTTGGCCAAATCGACCAATCGGCCAAACCAATCATTGCTTTCGGTTAAGTTCAGGTGACATCGGTAATGTTCGTGACTACGCTTTCGGCTCTTTGTTGCCGGTTCGCGGCGCCAGGCGGCCAAGCGGAATTGTGAAGATATGTTTTTATGTTTTGCATTTATTCTATCATTGTTTAAGTGCGAGTTGGCAATTCTTCCTATCCTATTCTAGATTGCCCTGAAAGTAAACTGTAAAACTGATTCTATAATAAAAATAATAACAGTAAAGATTTCAATTTCATTTCAATCACCGTCTTTTAAATTTTTAAGCCGGACCTTTTTTTCTCGTATTAATACATATATACGAGTAAAAATGGTCCGGCTAGTCGGCGGTTTTAGCCGACTAACCGCCGGCAACAAATATGGCCGACTAGCCGGCTTTGCCGACTAGTCGGTACATCACTATAAATAATGTATTATTTGCCGTCGGCGATTCGCACGAAGTTAATTTATTGATGGGTAATTCGACAACTCCAGAAGTTCGTATTAGGCAATTGGCACGTTTTGAATGTTATGAAATAATTTTATAACATTAGTTCGATTTTGTCCTACAAAACCTGCACTGGGCCCAGGTGTATTACGGCCCACTGCCTCTCACCGAGAGGAGGCCAGTGTTCTAGCCGCGAGAACATTGTAGACCGATTATTTATGTATGCATGTGTTATCTAGTAACAAATAAAAACACTTTTCTTAAGTATGTTGCATAAGATTTAAAAGTGCGAGTAAATTCGTGCGAATCGACTAATAAGCCACCTGCCTGCCCTTGACCATTCGTACTCGGGGTCGATCGGTACAACACTTTTTCTTCCATTCGTGTTAGCCATCACTCTTTTGTTTTCTTTGAGGGTGGGAATCATCAAATAAACTCTCCTGCTCTGGGTGGAGCGGGAGGGCGTCTCAGACTTTTACTGACTAAAACCTACCCGTGTTTCTTCAGTTGCCTGTGTGCCAGGGGCCACAGTATCTCCTTCGAACAAACCGCACCCCTGGAACAACCCGCATCCCTGGGCCATAACTCTATCATTAACATTATCGAAATAATCGGGGTAATCATTGCTTTATTGCTGTGCAGTAATATGTTTAATATGTAAGTACCTAATACATAGATTTGAGATAATTATAATTTTCATTATGTCTCTTGAATATATCGTAAATTTTATTGATAATATAAGTGGTGATTGATTCACTCAAGGATTAGTAACGTCGCAGGGGGTCAGAATCATACATGATTCTGAACTCCCTGCGTTGCAATTGGTCATCTGTTATATAAAAAAACGCTATTTTATACATTTTGACAGTGTATGTAACGCAGTTTCTGTGAACCGCCCTGTATAAACCTTTCGGAAAAAAATTGTTGCGTGCTTTAGAAGAATAACGCGGTCAGACACGGAAAGCGCCTTTGTTTTACACTATTTATCTTACCAAGATAAGATTAGATCGAATCTATATTAATAGATAAACATAGATATATATTTTGCCCTGTCATTCAACTATGACGGAATGCGCAGTTATCATAAGAACGATTTTGCAGTTATTTCTATTAAAAAGTGGTGGTGTTTCTGGGTTTTTCCATGTAGAACTGCTCAATAGCCCGGAGCCAAGATTTGTGACTGGTTAGAGGCAATAGACTCACTCCACATTAGACTACTGGAAAAGTGCGGGTGGACTATACACACCTCTGCGTAACCCTTCGGGGACAACTGAACAGGCGTAATGATATGTGTTCTATTTAAAAAGGCATAAATGTTGACGCCTAAAATAGAAGAAGAAAGAAATAGCGTTTTATTTAAATAGTCCTTCATTCGTAGAATAAATAAATTCCTTTGTATCGCAATAATTTAGATGTTAAAGGAAATTTTACAATTTGGTTTTGAATTCGAAAAGGTTTCAATTATTTACTGTAAATTTCTTTTGAAGCTTGTTGTGTATTCTGGGACCAACGATGAAATATTGGTATGTAGCAAATGCCGTCCTTTATCGGTCGACTTGACATACTCGAGCAGACCTACGTCGAGTATAGACGACTTAAGGCTCGTGCAGACTAGTGCGACGCGACGGTCGCGTCGCGACACTCGTAGAACAATTTCTATGAAAACTTAATGGAAATTGTTCTACAAGTGTCGCGTCGCGCTGTCACGTCGCGGCTGTTTGAAGAAGCCTTTATCCTGGTGGGAAGGAGGCATGTTTGCGAAGGGTCGACCGGAAAACAGAGACTTGTCTGATGGTGAGCAACTTGCAGTCTTAATATAGTGGTTCACTCATCACCTTCAGAACAGTCTTTGGTTTTTCCAGTGGTAAAAGTGATGTTTTCGTTGATGTTCCCAGGCAGTCACATAGTGTGTTAGTATAATGACTAGCAACTTCATAGCCTGAGTAGAAATAACCTTAAAATAATCATAGGAACAATTACGGGCCATAACCCCCTTAACAAACATCTTTTTAACATAGGCGCCGCAGACAGCCTGCTTTGCAGTGGCTACCTGGACGCCAAAGAATCAGCCACCCACGTCGTCCTGGAATGCGAGGCCGTGGCTTCTCAACGTGAAGAAATCCTTGGAACAGTGAGGTCGCTCCAAGAAGCCTGTGAAGCTCCCAGGAAGCTTCTGTGCTTTTGGGCGGAGCTAGGCTGGCTTTGTTAGCCAGAATCCACACACACAATAGACCCAATGGGAGTCTACGTACGGAAAAGGGAGTTCCATCATCATCATCATCATCATAGTGACTAGCACAAGGAGTAGTAAATAAACACATGATTTTGAGCATGCCAGCATGTCTGCTGAATTTTTAAGTAGCTTCAAGATATAAATTATTTTGCGAACTCTAGCTATAACGTGTTTGTGCCAATTTAAACGCTCATCTATTACAACTTCGAGAGATTTTTCAAATCAAAATCAAGTGTCAATTATTCAAATTAGGCTGAGAATCAGCACTTTTCGAATGTCAAAATTAAATAAGACAGTCCCCCAAAACGCCCGCCCTTCACCACTTCCTAGTGCTTTAGCTGGGAAGAAGAAGTGGCGCAACAAACTCCCCAGTAGCATAGATGTCTGTTTGGTTAAATAGACTTGATTGGTTAGGTAGGCAATGTAAACAACATTACGAGACAGAACTTAAAAATTTGTCATATGTCAGATAGCCATGCCAATATACCAACAAATAAAATGAAAACTTAGGTACACAAAAAAAAAAAAAACAAAGGAAACAAAGCATACTACCAAAATAAAAGCCTCCTGGTATAAATGGCGTGATAGCTTACATAAGCAATGCTGGATTATGTTTACAAATGATAACCTAGGACCATCGACGTAAAATAAATAAACAGGTAGGTAATTATTAGCAAACAATAACAAAATCATGGTCAGCAAGACGACCATCACCACAAGCAGCACCCGTTCACGAGCATAACGTAAAGATCAGCCATTACCCCCCTCGCCATATTTGAGGGAAAGAGGTAACCGATACGGGAGCATGACGAACATGCTGCCGGTTGCTCAGGCTAGAATAGAATAGAATAGATTTAGATTAGGAGAGGGAGCGCAGGGCGTTGTAAGTCCGGGCGAACATGTTGGCCCGCAGGCTCTCTCGATGTACAGTTGCAGTTAAAATAGCCTTTTTTAAAGCGTATTGCACAACACTGTACTCGGGGGCCCTGTGGTTCAGATATACCCAAAGGGCTTGCAATGCTCTGCGTATCCAATATAACAATGCGTTCAGGGTGCTGCTGCGACTGCCACGCTTCTGCAGTGCGTCGACGATGTTTGCCGACGCGCGCACTGACAGCTTTGATGCAGTGTGGCGCAAGAAATCTGCCTCGTTGCTTCGCAGGTTGCGTGACAGTCCCAACATCATTCTGCACTCGATAGCCGCCCGGGCAGATAGTCCGCTTGTGTGGGCGTTAGCCGATCGAACAAGATCTGTTTTAGCTATTAAGTACTAACATAGGTTAAGTAAAATTGTTACTAACACAATGGACCTCATTTGTAGACTGAATACATAAATAATAGTAATAATAATAATGTCTGTCTCTCAAAATGGATGTCGGAAAGGGTCCCGCGGTACTAAGGAGCTGCTCCTCATTGATATGGCCATTAGCCAATAGGTTCGTCGTTCCCGAAAGGATCTTTCGACATGTTGGATAGATTACAAGAAGGCCTATGACTCGGTGCCACATACATGGCTCATGAGGGTGCTGGAGTTGTATAAAGTAGATACAACACTACGCACCTTCCTGACGTCATGTATGGGGCAATGGAGGACGGTCCTTCGATATCCAGGATGTCGAAATATCCAGAGGAATAGCGAGCCGGTAAGGATCGAGCGAGGCATATTTCAGGGCGATAGTTTGAGTCCGCTTTGGTTCTGCCTGGCCCTGAATCCTCTAAGCACACTGCTGGAAGATTCAGGTATAGGCTATCGGCTGAGGAGAGGTGGTCAGGTTATATCTCACCTCCTTTACATGGATGACCTAAAACTCTTTGCTCCCAACAATTTGCAACTGATGGAGCTACTGAAAGTAACTGAAACCTTCAGTAGCGCCATCAGGATGGAATTTGGTGAGGGCAAATGTGCGGTCATGCATGTAAAGCGACAGATTGTGGAATCCGCGGGAACCCAACTCTCGGATTCCATAAACCTTTGAGCCCTCTCTGCAGCCGAAACCTATAAGTATTTGGGTATGTCGGAAGCGTTGGGCATCAATGTTACTGACATGAAGCAATCGTTGCAGGAGCGCTTCTTTGGCCGCCTGAAGAAAGTACTTAATAGTCTTTTATCAGGCGGGAACAAGGTGCGCGCCTTCAACGGTTGGGTCATGCCGGTTTTGATATACTCTTTCGACATACTCAAATGGAGTCAGACTGAACTCGACGCCCTAGATAGGAGGGTCCGTATGCTGCTGACTGCATATCGAATGCATCACCCACGGTCATCGGTAATGAGACTGTACATCTCGCGAAAGTGTGGAGGTCGAGGGTTCTTAAACGCTAAGACCCTCCACAATCGCGAGAAATGCAGTCTCAGGGAATATTTCCTGGTAGCCGACGTGGGGATGCATCGAGATGTGATCGTGGTGGACAAGGGCCTCACCCCGCTCTCCTTGGTTAAAGAGAACTGGCGCAAGCCTGTAGTGCTTGACACTAAAGATCGCATGGAAGTATGGCAGAGTAAGGAGCTTCACGGACGCTTTTTCCGGGCCCTACATGGACCCGATGTAGACCTACTAGCGTCCGTAGCCTGGCTGCGTTTCGGTGACATATTTGGAGAAACCGAAGGTTTTGTCTGTGCAATTATGGACGAAGTTATGATGACGAACAACTACCGTGATTTATTGTGAAAGACGGCTGGTGTCGACAGAAGTGCCGTACTACAGGTATGTGCCCGACCCAGTTCTCGAAAATGGACATGTCACACTGTACTGGGATCGATCCATCATCACTGACAGGACTATTGTTGCCAATAAGCCTGATATAGTGGTGGTGGATTGACTAGAGCGGCGTGCAATGATCGTTGATATAACAGTCCCGCATGCCGAGAACCTCGTGAAAGCCGAGAAAGATAAACAAATCAAGTATCTTGACTTGGCTCGCAAGGTTGTCGACATGTGGGATGTGGACTCAGCGATCATTGTACCGATAGTCGTTACAGCCAATGGCTTGATAGCCAAGAGCCTCGACCAACACCTAAGGAGGCTCTCGTTGGGCAGCTGGGTCAAGGGCCTGATTCAGAAAGCGGTACTTCTTGACACGGCTCGCATTATTAGGAGGTTCCTCTCTCTGGAGCCCTGACCGGCCGGTAGCTTGGACCCGATACCGGTGGGCTACTATTTTTTATATTTTTAAATCTTTTTATAAATTTTTATACTAATATTTAAAAATGTAAATTATGTCTATTATGTGAAATAAAGGAATAATAATAGAATGATGGCTTTCAGTGGCATTTGTGGTATTGAATATTATAATCCTGTAGAGTATAGTGAATATTATAATCCTGTAGACTGTTAAATGTTAAAATCCTGTAGAGGCTGGCTCCTTCTACATATAGGATAAGGTATAAAAAATAGTTTTTTCGACATTAAGAATATGAAGATTAGTAGCGAGCCAGCCTGATAACGTGATAAGACAGTTCTCAGTGTGACGCTTTGGTTTCATTCCAATTTGATCCATCCACAATCAGAGCACTATCTGCGCAAGTGAAAATATTACAATTTGTAAGTGTTGGTGTGCATAACTGGTTTATATTATAGGTTAGGAAAAGTGAAGATCCTGGAATACTTCTTTGTGATACTCTGTATTTACTAAAAGAGCGCTCATTGCTTATGCAAATATTTATGTACACTTTGCTTTATCTCCGCGAAATAACCTTTAAATAGATTAAGTTGACTTCCTCTTACACCAATATTTTCAAGTAAATATTGTAGTTTAGGGGTTGAAGACCGTGTCAAATACCTTTGATAGGACCAAACAGATGCCAAACTATTTTTTACCCTGATCCAAGTTGCGGGATCGGAGATCGCTTAAGCCAGTAAACCTACTCGACATGAACCCGAACTGATTGGCTGTGATGATGTTTTAGGCGTCTAAATATATCACTAAATTATCGCTTAAAATTCTCTATAACATCTTAGACATCGCAGAAAACACTGAAATAGGTAGGTATCATTGTTAACACAGTCTTTGTCGCCTAACTTGTAAATTGGGTGAATAAGCGCTTTTTTAAAGCTTTGGGGAAAACACTGGCAATAATCGAAAGGATACAATTAAGTGATAATACTAATGGCTAGAAACTGACCCGAGGCCTTAACAATCTGGGAAGAAATAATAAAAATATAACAAACATTTCAAACACCATACCACACATAACATCATGCCTTGTTTCCCGAAGAGTAGGGCAGAGTTGTGCCTAAAGTACACCTACTATTCGCCAGCTATGTTTAAGTCTCATGTAGGTAATAGAAGGTGAGTCTATTGCCATTAACCCGGCACAAATCCATGTCAGGTCCAATCCATGTCCATGTCACATCTGGAATGTCTCAGGAGTAGCCCGGACTCCGGACGGCTACTGAAACATTCCAGATTTTCATACCAATATTTTCATTCCTTAAAAAGAATAGAAATATGGGATTTTTTCTGAGATTATGATTATAAAGTAAAATTTAATGATGGAAGTAAATAAAACAAAATTAACAAGCATTCATATAACATACATATTTTATTGCCGTACATTACGTTGCAAATTTCAATTAGTTTTTGTGGGGATTTGTTAGCAGATGCTTAGAGTAGAATTATTTACAGTCCACCACTCATATACACGTACACACAACTTGCCTATCATAACTAGTAATGGGTTTATTTCCAAACAATTATGGTATTTTTGGCATAAGAGAACATGTCTATTTTTGACCAAAATATTCGGGGATAGCCCAATCTCAATTCATAACAGGGCTAAAAAGCCTAGAATAAAATTATTCAAAACCCTTCTTTATCATCTGGGCAAGCTGAATTGCTCCAGATTCGTTTTGGTTTTTAGAAAATGATGTCTGCTTCAAGTTTGCCAGCCACGCGGTGGTTTTCGGAAACCTGAAAAGTAAAATGCTTTATCATTTATTTTGGTCTTGGCAACTTGCTACTTATTTTTAGCTGACTAAAAACTAAAGAGATGAGCGATGTGTGCATCTTACCACATAACATTTTAAGGTTAGGATTTCATTCAACATGAGAAAAAAACAAAGCTCCGATTTGAGATTGTTTGAGAAGCGATGAATGAAGTCGCTAAACTAAAGAAGGATTAGGCTAGCCCCGTCAGCCAGATGGCAGATATTAAACTGTGGGCCAAAATCACCAAACCGTGGAGCTCGTTTCTTCTTCGCTATGATACAGCTGAGAGTCGAGGAAGACTGAAAAAGCGATAGCGGGTCGAGGTACATAAATTTGATATCAATTGGAACCCAGGTATAGATAGATTACAATATTTTTACTAGGGACCGATTGGAAAAATCCTACTCCTTATTGGAGCTGAAAAGGATAAATATAACATCCAAGTTTCAATTTTGTTTAAATCACACTTCACGACAGTGGTAAAGAAATCTGCGAGGTGATTGCGTTGCACACTGACAGTAGGAATAGCTTTCATTTTGACCCTTCAACAACATTCATTGTACTGTTAACATTCTTGAGCTTACAATTTTGTTGAACATAATATGAAGCAATTGATTAGCAATAACATCCAAAATAGTTCCGATTCTGATTAACAGGGTATATTTATATTATATTGATATACGCAGTTAGGGTGCAGTACTAGGCAGGCCTCTTATTTTATTGATACTCCGTGCTATACTATGGTCTAATGTCATTCAGCTAGATTAGTCTAACTCAAGGTGTTATCACTTGCTTACGCGTGGCCTTCTGTTCCGTGCTTGCTTTTTTTTTTCTTTTTGGGTGGGAAATCATCAAATAACTTCTCCCGCTCTGGGTGGAGCGGGAGGGCGTGTCAGACTTATACTGACTAAAACCCACCCGTGTTCCCTCAGTTGCCTGTGTGCCAGGGGCCGCGGTATCTCTTTCGAACAACCCGCACCCCTGGCAGGCATCGGCCCTTGCGGGCCCCATCAGTTGCTGCTGACATCTCTTTGAAGCGCGCGTGGAACACAACGCTCCGTCGACCCGGGCTTGGTCCTTATCGGACAGCGAGCTACCTATTACTCGCCGTCCGCAAGCCCGTGCCTACGGTGGCCGGGAATCAGCCTGGGATTCCCGATGCCCAGGGCATCTCCTGCGAAGGCCACGGCTGTGAGGGTGCATGTACTGCATTTCCCTCACGTGCGCCGCCTCCCTGTTTGCGAGCATAACTGCTTCGCTGAAGGAGGCGACTGCTAGCCATGCACTCTCGCTCCGTACCATGGCCTGGACCAGGGTAGGATGCGAGAGATCGCCGCCGCCGATCACCTCCACGAGGACACGGCGATGTTCCGCCCAAGCCGGGCAGACCTCCACCGTATGCTCCACCGTATCCTCGTGTTATCACTTGCTTACGTGTGGTCTTCTGTTCTGATGCTTCCGTACCCACGAACTCGCGTATTTTACGCTATAAACAGTGATTCTTGTGAAATATGAATAATACTATCGTAATACGACTCGAATACGTCATTACTAACACCACGAAGGTACTAATTCATAGCAATGGTACACCTGTGTACCAGCGGTGCTTGACGGTGATTTTGTTTTTGGTACTTACTTTTTCTCGTCTATTGGCAGTAAAACTTCCAAACCCGTCACACTACTTAAGGCTGCCACATCGGCAATTGTGATGTGATCAGCGGCAAGAAACTTTGTGCGGGACAAGAACTCTTCAAGAAAACCATATGCCTCTGCACGGTACGATGACATATCGTACCGTTTTGGATCCACGTTCTTAATTCCATCAAATATTAAGGGATACTGTAAAACAAAAATAAATGGAGCTTGATCATTTTAAAGAATAATTTACATTTTTAATACCTACCTAATTTGCCATTATCAAATAAAAAAAGCACCAACATTGTTTTTTTGGAAATTTCCGTGAATAAGTTAAGAACATAATTTAGTAATCTTAAAAATATCCCACTAAGTAAGTAGGTGACTCAAGCCTTACAAACGTATGCAAAAAAAATGATTTTTTAAGGTAAATTATTTTAACTTACTGTTATTTTTACTATTCTAGGAAAAAGAATTGATGTGTCGAAGAAGAGTTTTTGATTGACTTGTGCCCTTTTTTTGACATCCTTTGGATACCAAGAGTCGTCTTTTCCGTAGGTATCAGCAAGATACGCCATTATAGCGTGGCTGAAAAGAAAGGATATGCACATGAGTGATGAGAGGTTGATAAACTTTTTTTATGATTCTGTAAATGAGATGCCATAATATTAAAACATGCACTGACAAGTTAAATATTATGTAATAATGCCTTTTGAATGTATTAAGCATTTAAATTCAACATTCAACCATAGCTAACTTTGTTTGTGACTGTTACAAAACGAGTTCAAACTTTGGTCCGCGGATAAACCTGTAAGACAGTTTTTGTACCTATTTCGACGGTCGGACGGTAATGTTCTCAAAATTGACAACTTAAACTTGGGTTTCACATAGTTTACATTTGAAACCCAAATTTAAGTTGTCAATTGATGCATTTAAAATGTTAAAGTTTTCGGCATCAAGGTCGTAATATAGACATGGTTTGATGATTTAAATATACAATAAATCAGTAACCACTGTATGATCTCGATAGATCGAACGACCAACTATGTTTACATAAGATATTTTGTTAAGTTTCTCATATTTAAGAGAACCATGTATGTTCTTTTTTGAGAAATAAATTTCTTTAAACCGAATTATTGGTAAAAGGCTGACGACTACACTTTATATATAATATGTTTCAGACCAATAAGGCTATAACAGATCAAGTTTGAGAAATCTAAAGGTCAGCGCACTCAGAGTAGCACAAAGATCGAGCAAGTTAATAATGAACAACCGCCATCACTGTTTGAAACCTGTGACTTAGTAGGTACTTAAGGTGAATCTAGTCCACATTTTTCCCATACAAAATTCGGGAGTGTATTACTCCACTGCTCGATAACGTATACCAAAAATTAAACATGGCATAGTTTTGTCTTATTATTAATATTGTCGGTACGGAAACAGAATACTAAACTAAAAAGCCATTAAAAAGTTAGGATCCAACAAAATTCCTTTTTCTGGATAATTAAACCTAACTTTGGGCGTGTTTAAGTAAAAAAAGAAGGGTAAAATCTGAAAAAGAAAGTCGGTACCGACAAAGCTAAAATATCGAAAAGTTCAATAAGTATGGGTCATTGATTTATGCAGTGGTTTTTTCATAAAACCCGATCTTCCGAAGGACTGTTCTTAATTTTTTACGCGCCTGTTATACCATTAATTATCCTTTATCTCACTTAATAACGTTGTGTGTGTAGACTAGCTTCTAACTAATACTACTTCTGTCGGACACGATGCCTGGTGAGACAGCGTGCTTTTTAGCCAGGCCCACCAGTGAGTTCGAGCCTGCGACTAGGTGCCCCTTAAGTACTAAACTAAAAATACTGATAGTTGTAGTCCAGTTTTTAATAAAAATAAACTTCTGACTTTGCCCTGTTTATACATATACGAGATGGTATTATTTGTAAAATCAAACTTGCATTCGTTTAAATCATTGAGATCGAGACGACGCTACAAAGAGATATGTGCTATTGCACACAATACTGCGCTATATTCGAAAAGCTTTTTAGGAATGACACCCAAGATATATATTACAAAATACTCAATTCAATTAAAGATCCTGACATACACAATTTCAAAAAGACTGTCCTTAATTTTTTTTAACATAAAAGCATATTACACAATTAATGAGTAGTGTATTGACACTAGAGATTAAACTGTTGACATTTGTTTGAAAAAAAAAATTGTTATAATTTCGTTTTATTTATTTATTTTGTTATAATATTAGGTGAATGTTTTGCCCTATATTAAATTATAGTTAATTAAATTATAGTTAAAACATTTGTTGCGCCGTTGACGGCAGCGTTCATTCTTATTAACAATATTGATATCTGTACTTTACCTGTGTTATGCTTATAAAACTATTTGAATTTGAATTTTGAATTAGAATTAAAAAGTATTTCACGTTTAAAATAACAAACCTGTCATGCAGAATAAAATCACCGTCTTCTAGTACAGGCACGGTATGCAGTGGGTTTTTCTGAAAAACAAAAGATCTTTGATAAATATTGTACAACTTATAATAAAAGTTTTATTAAAGTTATTACATCTTTTGAGTAAAGTAAGTCCTTAGAGACTGTTATAGAGGTGACCGTGGAGGGTTGCGCCACTCCTACAAAGGGAGGGGAGGGTTGTGGAACTATGCTAAGAGTTGATATAAAGATGATTTTTTTGAAATATTCCGGGAATTTGTACCAGGTATTACCGAATTGGCATCTTTTGGTATTTTTGCTTTGTCAGTTTTAGTAGCTAAGCAATCCTTTTAATTTAGTTTGATTTCATGGACTATTTCTCTTACTTTCAAAAACTCGGGTGTCAAATGATCCTTTGATAGAAGATGCACTTCTGTCCTCTCGAAAGGCACTTTGAATATGTCACAAGCCATCATGGCGGAGCGCGCTGGCGGACTCGGGTCCAATGTATACAGTTTAACACCCATCTGTAAATAAACAAAGCAATTATTTACCTGAACCAATCGTTAATAGAAAATAACGATTGGTTTATTAAGTAATATAGGCAATATAACAAATTAGTCTAAGTCTAAGTACTACAACAAATTCACTAGATTCTTCAGTTTCGAAATTACATTTTACGAATCAGAATGTCTGGTGCAATCAGACACATTTATCCTTCTAATACTATAAATGTGATAGTTTGTACGTTTGGATGTTTAGATGTTTGGATGTTTGTTACTCCATCATGCAGAAACGGGCGAACGGATTGGGATGTGGCACACAGATAGGTTATAACCTGGATGAACATATAGTACACTTTACTTTTATACTATTAAAGCATACTATACTTTACTATATTATACGTTTTAATCCCGGTAATGCATTCCTGTGGGATCATTTCCGAACGCCACGCGGGCGAAGCCGCTGGCGAAAGCTAGTGATGGACAAAATAAAGAAGTCTGTTATAGAGCCATTTATTTTACCAGCAATTCACACTTTATTTACAAATTGTTTGTAGCGCGCACACAGATACAAACATAAAAACATAATATGAAACAAGCAAAATTAAATGACTTAATTTCGAATATTTGTTTATTTTTTTTGTTATTGATGAGGTAGGTACCATATATGGCTTTCTGAACATGCACATTGAAATAGCTATGTAGAATAGAATATTTACTATTCAAATTCAGGAATCAAAATACCAAAACAGTAATATTGTGACCATTTACATTTAAAACAAAATAAAAACGCTTACATTTTTATCTAACTTCGTAAAGAAACTTCAACACAAGACGCCTCACACAACTAACTGACTTATCAAGGTCAGGATGTGTATTTATACATTCATAGCGAACACATACGTACCTACATGTGTCTTGTTGATAGATATTACTGCGTTACTACGCAATAACTTTTGATGGAATAGATTTTCGTATAACTAGCTTTAGCCCGCGGCTTCGCCCGCGTGGATGTCGGAAAATATCCCACGGGAAAGTACGCTATGTGTTCAAATCCAGGTAAACAATGTCTTCTCACACTGCTTGTTGGGGCTTCAGTGGACTTCAGTGAAACTCCCGTATCGAGGTAAGGTTGTTTTAATTAGGTTTAACTATGATGTAAATCAGGTTTACTGCTTGATTTCGAATGTCAATGCCCGATGGCTACTTCCCCGAAGTCATCACACCGAACGTCTGAATTGCCGAAATCCCATAGCATCGATGTACCACAATTTCGAATAGCCATAAGATCGAGCGTCCGTTTGATCGAAAAGCCATAGCAACGATAGTCCTATCCATCGAATTGGCTCGACGTACCAGTAAATCGAAAGCATAAAATATTCAAGAAGAGGAATGTGAAATGGGATAAAAAACAAACCAGCAGCGTTTGATCATCATATACATATAAAAATTTAATAAACACACCAGTGATCAACATTACTAATATTTTACATACCTACTAAAAAATGTCAGAAATTGGTAACAATTTCTGACATTTTTTTTTCATCATCATTCAGCCGAAAGACGTCCACACCATAGACACCATACTGCGATCGCCAACCCGCCTGCCAAGCGTGGCGATTATGGCAAACCACTTCCTTTTGGGGGAGGCCTTGTGTCCAGCAGTCTTTCGTCTAATTAATCTGTCAACACCCGCTGGTTTTGACAGGTTAATTAGACTCATAAATATTATTATTTATTCATTTTATATCCATTCATTCGCCATGAAAAGTAGTTTTACAGATTGTTTTTTTTCTTATTGTTTTATACAATGTTGAAAACTTCTTTTAATCTGTGTTTTTAAACGTGTGATAAAAAACACGGATTAAATTCAAACAGTTTTAAGCATGTGTTTTTAAACAACTTGTTTTAATCATGGCAACCCTGGTCAAATGTTCATTTATAAATATGGTTGGCACTGGAGATTACTTATCGTCTCTTATCTTGTTGATAAACATTATTCTTAAATAACTTTTGGATTATGTTATCAAGTGAATAGGTAACAAGAAAAACATTACAACTCTTATTGCATTGGTATTATACAATTTTTATAGTGAGTTTATTAAACCAAGTGTACAGGGTTTCAGGCACATTGACGCGCAAACTATAGCCATGATTCCAGCACATGATTCTAGAATCCCCTGCTCAGAAAATATTCGTCGTTTATCAATTTAAAAAAATCTGCTTTTTCATAGAAATACCTACCTACAAGGTCAGAATGTATGTAACGGCAATTATTTTTAACCGACTTCCAAAAGAAGGCGGTTATCAATTCGACATGTTTGTGTGTTTTTCCGTAAGTCGGTTGTTTATTTTTTTTGGAAAAAGTTTTTCTGAACTGACTAAAATACGTGTTCCCTCAGTTGCCTGTGTGCCAGGCGCAACGGTATCTCTTTCGAACAACCCGCACCCCTGGCAGGGGTAGTTTGATGGTTATACATTTTTTACAATTTTTATGCAATGAGCTGTGGATTGTGGTATATCACCTGAAAGGTAATTTTGTTACCTTTCAAATGATATCAAATAGATTTTAAATTAATTAAATTTTCTACCTAAATTTAGAGAATTATTGCAATAGATCGAAGTTGTGGACGTCTAAATGAATGGGAAGTGATTTAGAAAGATAAAAAATATATTTACAATTTATGTTATTTACCCCTTAATATTTTATGTTACCCCCTGGCCCTAATGATTGCCTGTAAACGGTTTTTCATTTACCCAATGAGTTACCTGATGAAATCCTGTGGGATTTCCTGCCACTTTTCGGCTAAAGCAGTTTTCAGGTTTTCTATTGACGCCGGAGCTGGACATTATCCGTACCTGCCTCTTTAGCTCGTCCCATATATGTTCAATCGAATTTAAGTCAGGTCTGAGGGCTGGCCAGTCTAGTGTGGGAATCCCGACTTCTACAAGGTACTGTCTAGTCACTGCAGAGCATTATCGAGCTGCGGGCATTATCGAGCTGGAAATCTTCGCCAATAAACTCGGCGTAGAGGAGCACATGGCCTAGCAGAATGTCGTTTTTTTTTTGTTTGGGTGGGAAATCATCAAATAACTTCTCCCGCTCTGGGTGGAGCAGGAGGGCGCGTCAGACTTTTACTGACTAAAACCCACCCTAGTTCCCTCAGTTGCCTATATGCCAGGGGCCGCGGTATCTCTTTCGAACAACCCGCACCCCTGGCAGAGCAGAATGTCGTTGATGTGTCTTTTTGCGGTTAGCCTCCCTCCCCGACCTCCATCAGGTAAGAATATCAACTCCGTTTTGTTTCAATAGATATCCCCACCCACATCATACAGGACCCACCCCTGTATGCCACTGTTTCCGCAAAATAGCATTGTGTGAATCGCTCCCCCGGTTTCCTATAGATGCTCTATCGACGGTCGCTACCATCGCACATCCTGGATTGCTCGATATCCCAATCTAAGTGATCGCAAGCAAACTGAAGGCTGGCTTGTCAGTGGGCTGGAGACAATTTAGGTCCCGTGGCTGACCTTTTCAGGGTCAATTTCGCTTCTTTGAGTCTTCGCCTCACTGTCCACTCGCCGACAGCCCTCCCTCGAACTTCTTTGAGCTGCTGCTGGACCACCGATACCATTCTGATCGCAGTTTGCAGTACCTATTAACGGTGAAAGGAAAATGAACTCGGACCAGAAGTTTCGTGTATCCACCCTTTTGCAGGAAGTTCTCGAGTGAGACTTCTCAGATGGCCGTCTTATACGAATCGTTGAAGCAGAAAACGATTCTAGCGGTCCTTACCTACCAGGAGGTATTTGAGTGCATCTTCGAGCAAAACCTCCCAAACAAGTTGCCGAATATTACTCGTGAGTCCTCCCTTGAGAGTATCAAATTGAGCCATAAATCGGGTAAGAAAGATTTTCCTACCTGTAACTACATTCTAGAACTATCCGCTAGCGTTAGGAAAATGTTAGGAAATCAAAGCCGATTTTTTATTAGTTGATCAACATGTCCTGTGAGAGATTTCACGATAGTCACCAGGTGCTTCAATTGCCAGCAGTTCGGACACGCAGACAAGTTTTGCCAATAAACTAGTCCTACTTGCAACCACTGTGGTGAGACTGGACTCTCATTCAAGGAATACAGCAGCAAATCTTTTCCCCCTCAATGTGCGACATGCAAATGTTTCACGAAGATATGTGAACATCCAACTAGTGATGAAAGTTGCCCGGCGCGCATATCGCTCACCTAGTAATATATTGGCACATCTGCAAAAAATGCGAAATTGAGTTTATACGGCAAAAGTGTTTAAAAGTGCATAATTTATAAAGTGGTAAAACGGCGTAACGCTAGTTTCCGTATTCATCGAGAGAGGGCGTTAGTGTCATTGTACCACTATGGTTGTTTCCCCCCGCATACGCGTAAAACAACGGCTCATTGGTCAGTTGTGCGGGGCTTTCCGCGAGGTGCAGAACTGCATTGATTGAAGTGACAGTTGTGACATTTCGTAATTTAAATTAATAAGTAAAAAAATGGGATAGAGTTACTGCTAAGCAGTCGTAATGCAATAATTAGTATTCTTGTAATACCGCTATTTAATTTTAGATGTAAAAAAAGGATTTTGAAACTTTTCCAAATGCCTTTTTTATTCCTACAACGGTTACAACATCAAATTCAGTATTAGAATTGCAATTCATGATTAATATTCACTAGTTAGATATTTCCAGTAATATTGGCAAATTAATCAAAACAGATAAATATTTGACAGCTATTTGCGACGTTGCCAACTTTTAGGATTAACGCTCTTTAAACTATTGGATCGATTGAGTAAAACTTGATTTGAATCTGGATTTTGGTTATTATCTTAACCTAAAACAGTACATGAAATTTTTCGACATGGGAATCATTTTTTGGAAGGACATGGCTAGAGACAGAAACAAGATCAAGAAAGCGGCTAGCGATATCTACAAAAAACCAGAAACTGATAGCAGCGAGAACTCAGAAGAGGACTATAAAAACAACAACACAGTGCACATCGCAGCAACAACTTACAAAAGAGCTAAGAAAACAGTTGAACCTACCCAAGAAGCTCGACCTGAATTAACATGCCGGCGACGTCGTGAAAAGATGCCCTCCTATAAATAAATACCACCCGCATCTCCACTAGTCCAATGCTTACTTAAAAATGCATATCCGGTAGGCTTGCAATCCTTTCCTATCCTAAGGGCACGTCTACCTGACCATTACCGCGCCCTTCTATCTATTCGCGGTCTACTTCTTGATATGCATTGGCCTCTGGTCAAGCCACGCTGGGATCGGTGCATTACATATCTTCATAAATACCTACGTAACTTACATGTACAGGTATTATCACATTTTTATTTCGTTTTTTAAAATGATGTTGATTATTTTTCTAAGTGACCTTAGACAAACATAGGATACTTATTGTGATCAAAATGTTGTAACTTTAAGAACATGTTCCATGTATGTTTCTTACAAAATAAAACGATTATTTTCCATCGACCTGATCTTTTATTTCTTGGCTTTCACTCAGGGTCCTACAAGCATCTAGGTGCATAATTGTCATTTTTGGAAATTGTTCAAAGTGACAACGGCACAAATGCATGACTCTTCCACTTCGTTGATCTCTAAGAACTATATCCTGAGAACCTGAAGTTGAAATTTTCATACCTGAATATCTATTGACGTCTGTACTAGTAACCAAACCAATAAAATCTGTAAACTAACGTAAAATGAACCCATAAATTACTTGCGAACATTTATAAAATCTTTGATCCCCGTTTCTGTAAAATGTGAAAAAAGTAGATGTGCCAATATATTACTAGGTGAGCGATATATGCAGCGAGGAACTATATTAACTCAATACAATATGAAGGCGCCTAAGAACGCATCCGTATTATTGTATTTAGTAAGCACACAAACAGGTAGCTTATCCTTTATTTATATTTCCTGTTAGTTTGTAAGGATCATGACAAATCGGCTAATTTGTGATCTAGATAGTTTTTCTGTATTTGAATCTAAAATCTGTTATGTTGAGGACTGTAAACACCTTCCTTTTGGTGTCAAAACGTTAACCGTGCTCACACAGAATATTCGCAGCATTAATCGAAACATGAACGGCTTTGAAGAGCTATTACAGAATCTTGATATAATCTGTGATGTTACTGTCCTAACAGAATGTTGGTTGTCAAATTAGACAGTCAACTCTTGACGGTTATTACTCTTACAAAACAGAGAGGAACAGAAACCAAAACGATGGATTAGTTGTATGTATCAAAAATAATCTACGTGCAGTCAAAGAAGAAGATAGTAATTGCTTAATAATTAAAATTAGTCCCCATACAGTACTTATGGCTATTTATAGACCTCCTTCTCAAAATATATACAGATTTTGAGACTCACTCAACACACACTTACAATCCTTATCATCTTTTAAAAACAAAGTAATTTTACTGTGATTTTATTGCATTTAACATTAACATTGTTTTTGAGAAAGCAAATACACATATACATAATTATTTGAATGTTTGCTTATATCATGGACTTCAACCAGTTTACACCCCACACATCAGAGCGGCTCATGCTTAAGCCGCATCATTCTAAAATTAAAAAAATCCATTCAAAACATTGGTTACTAATTCTTCGCTTACCGATCATCAAGCTATTTTACTAACATTACAAATAAGTTCACCTAGAAAACTGTATGCGTAGCTATACTAATCAACATGACAGACCTCGAAAATGACATTCGCGGTATTAATTTTCCTTTTAATAATTCAAACGATGCAAATATTTCTTAAAAGTATTTCACAAATTCGCTACAATTTTCAATTGTTTTAAACCCTGGATCACACCCGGTATCGACGTTTTATAAGACATAGAGACAAGCTTTACCTAAAATTGAAACTTGCACCTGATAACGAAATACTTTCTGTTACATATAAAAGGTACTAGAACATTTCAAAAATCTTTTGAAAAACCTAAAATATCAGTATGACAAATAAGAATTACAGAAGGCAGGGAAAAATAGTAAACTTGTCTGATTTTTATAAACGAATACATTTACAACTAAAAATCCCGAGCCCCGCTTGATTTACTATCTCCAGAGATAAATCCATCCGATGCAATAATAGAACTGAACAACTATTTTGCTAACGTTTCCAAAAACTTGGCTGAAAAATCGTTAATTTCTAATATTATATTCCGCAAAGTCCTTAAAAGCTGTGGTGGTTACTCCTGTCTTCAAGTCAGGAGACAAAAACTGTTTGAATAACTACAGACCCACTTCAGTGTTAACAGGACTTTCAATTTTTTTTGAAAAAAATATTAACTTTAGGTTGGTAAAATATCTGGAAGATAACAAACTACTTTCAGATAATCAATTTGGATGCAGGCCCAAAAGATCAACTAGCCAAGCAGTATACAAAATTAACTAATTATATTGCTACCAATCTAGTTATTGGTATGCACCCAATTGGTATCTTTCTAGACCTTGCCAAGGCCTTCGACACAATTTGTTGTACTTTACTTTTACAATAGCTTGATACACTAGGCATAAAAGGAGCACAACTTCTACTATTTGCTGATTTTCTCAGCGATCCTCATCAACGTGTAAAAATAGGTCAGTATACAAGTTCCGAACTTAAAAATAGTTGTTTTGGAAATCCACAAGGCAGCATTTTGGGCAACCTACGATTCTAATGATTCAATCGTCGAATCTGACTCGGCTGGGCAGCGTTTGGGAAGCTACGCAATAACTTCTCGTCCCATATACCGCAGTGCCTCAAGACGAAAGTCTTGACCAGTGCTGACGTTGCCAATGATGACCTATGGCACTGAAACGTGGTCGCTCACAATGGGCCTCATAAGAAGGCTAAAAGTCACGCAAAGGGTAATGGATAGGGCTATGCTCAGAGTTTCCCTACGTGATCGAATCAGGAATGAAGAGATCCGCAGGAGAACCAAGGCAACCGACATGGCCCGAAGGATTGCCAAACTTAAGTGGCAGTGGGCAGGGCACATTGCTTGCAGAACAGATAGCTGATGGGGCCGACAGGGTCTGGAATGGTAACCACGTACCAGAAGATGTAGAGTTGGGAGGACTCCCACTAGGTGGACCTATGACCTTGTGAAGGCCGCAGAAATCCGCTCGATGCGGGAAGCACAGAACCGATTGAAGTGAAAGAGCTTGGGGTAGGCTTATGTCCAGCAGTGGACGTCTTTCAGCTGAAATGATGATGCTGGCCTGCATTTTGGAAATAAATCCTACAACAGACGAATATTAAGCAACATGACACAATTTCATGTTTCCTATTCTATGTGGTTTGGTCTGAGAGAATTCTGAGCTCTAGGTCCTGGATGCTGGATTTAGACCAGGTTGATCCCGATAAGATACCCCTTATAACATGGCACTAAACGTTACTGACGAAAAGTCCCTCTTTCTAATCTTTCAGGAGATACACTCGTTATGTTATGCTTTTAATAATACCTACAATATAATAAGATTCACTTACTTCTTCGCGTCTACAGGAAGTATTTATTCTAAAGTCGTCATACTACTCGTAGCTACGTATGGCTGCCACATCGGCAATAGTGACGTGATCCGCGGCAAGATAAGTTGATCGTGATAGGCATGACTCAATGAGGGCCGATGCCTGCCAGGGCTGCGGGTTGTTCGAAAGAGATACCGCGGCCCCTGGCACACATGCAACTGAGGGAACATGGGTGGGTTTTAGTCAGTAAAATTCTGACACGAAGAGCGGAAGAAGTTTGATGATTTCCCACCGAAACAAAAAAGTAATCATACGCCTGGTCAGTTTTATCCAACTGTTGCTATTCTATGGTCTTCTTGCCTTCTAACACTATGGGATATTGCAAAAAATCTTGATAATTATACAAGAACTAACTTTTACGACTGCATTGTCATATATTAATTTTTAGTAGAAGCTGCAGCTTTGACACTTGTTACGGGAAGTCAGTAGCCCGAAACTCTGACAACCTGCCAATTCAGATGAGTAGTCACTTTTTGTAAAATACTGGTAATCTGAATGCTGCATCTAGTAAGACTAAATAACACAGTTTACAGAAAGTTAGGCAGATGATAGAAGATGCATCGTTAATGGTCCACAATGTTTTCATATTTTATCATAATCATTATCATTTCAGCCGAAAGACGTCCACTGCTGGACATAGGCCTTGCCCAAGCTCCACCATTTCGACCGGTTCTGTGCTTCCCGCATCCAGCGGATTCCTGCGGCCTTCACAAGGTCATCGGTCCACCTTGTGGGAGGCGTTCCAATTTGTCATATTTATGACCAAGTATGTAAAATACGTAATTCTACTTTTTTCAAGAGGATTCAAAGCAAGTTGCCAGTATGGATATCATATACGGTCAACAAGACATTACGGCAAACAACCACACACGCTCAAATACAGTTCGATTTTAAAATTCGGATAGAAAGGTAAAACTGATCGTGTATGGGGATTTTTTTGGAATATCAAATATGAACTGAAGAAATATGTATTATTTTTACTTACAGTAACGCTTTCTAATCTGGGAAAAAAGAAAGAGGTGTTGATTAACAGTTTTTGATTCACCAGTGTTCTTTACTTGACATCTTTTGGATACCACGATTCGTCTTTGCCGTAGACATTAAACGAATACGTCAATATTGCGTGACTGAATCGAGTTACAGTGTTGGTTAAGATTTCGATGAGTACACTATAATTAATACTACATACCAACTAAACAGTATAGTATCTGTATGTTACTGATACTGTACTTACGCTTCTTTTTCATTCATCCACATCATCTTTGTTTTATTATCCTTTTACAACGTTCTTACATTATTATATTTCGCTCTTTGTTTTCTGTGCTAACACTCTGCGAATCGGTCTTAAACGATTCGTCTATATAGAATTACCTGATTTTACATTAGAATTTTCCATCTTTTTACATAATAATATTCTTGTTATGACATTTAAGTCAAACGTGTCAAACTGATGTCTACTTATTCTTTTAATTATCTATGCAGTCTATTCAAGGAAGGTTGCATTAAGATTGTACTTACTAAAAATAATTTTATATCGTTTTGGATAGCCTAAATTTGGTTTTTCTATGTTACTACGTTGTCTACTAAATAAGGAAATTCTAAATTATTATTTTATGATTCTTAAACGCACTCTCGGTTTATATGAAGGAGGTTTTATATGTCTTGGCCGACTAGACTGGCAGATGAGAGTACATATGGCTAAAAAAGAAAAAAAAGGTGAAGGAATTTGGAATGAAAAAAGAAAAAGGAAGGGGAGCCGTGACAGAACTGAAAAGCCATCAAATTAAGAAAAGGGGCAGACAGAGCTGAAGGGTGATGAAAGCAACTGAGGGACCTCGCAAGCGAACTGACTGACGGTCACAACGTCACTGGAAATCTATTCGTCACCGCATCCCTGAACACTAAACGCCTACATATCGCCACATCCCTAGACGCCTATACGACGCCGCATCCCAGGACATTATACCTTGAAATCTACATTGACCTCCTTATCATTAAATAGAGTGCACAGGTACCTTATTTTATAATTTATCTTTTGTAAACCTTTTATTAAACTCAATTGTCTAGTCTATTTCTACCCCTTTTATTTGTTAGGGATAGGTAGACACGACAACAGCAAGGACTCTTGTAATGTTTAGAAGAAATAAACATTTAGTCCATATCAAAAAACTCAGCAGAAGTGATGATCTATTATTGGATATCGACCCATCAATTTTGTGCGTTTCTTTTTTACCTGAATACCAGAGCAGGCCGCTCTTGACTTCGATCACGCCTGAAGGAAATCGATTGATAAGGTCTATGTTAATTTAATTGAGCCAAACAAAAACTAGAAGAACAAAGCTCTCGTCATTATAGGCGGAGAAACTTGGCTATGACCATTTAGACTCGAAAATTAACCCATATCGAAATCCCGTAACAATAAAATAACAAACCTGTCATGAAGAATAAAATCACTATCTTCCATTACGGTGGATTTTTCTGCAAAAAAAAATCTTCATATTATTTTTTATTATTTTTTATTAAACCAAACTTTAGAGATGTTTTTTCTCTTGTAACGACATATAAAACTATAAGAAATGGAATTTTCTTACCTTCAAATACTCTGGTGACTTGTCTTTGTTCGCCCAATGATTCATTACTATCATCTCGTAGGGAATGTTGAATATTTATAATATTGTCACAATATTAATATTTCGTACGTAAGTACATGTCTCACCCATACGGCGTACAAAGGACCATTCACGGTTTATACAAAGTTCGGCCCAAAAGTCAAAGCCGGCCAACGAAAAAAGGTATCACCACTATTGGGGAAGTCAGTTCGAGTATTTTTTACTATGGCACTAAGTCTCTACAACCATTCCTTCAGCTGATTTTTTCGGTTGAAAAAATTGGATTTCTATACATTTTATTTGTAAAAATCTTTTCATCTGCTGGCGAAAAAAGTGATATGAGCTTGATGGGATGATGACTTTGAACAAGTATTATTATGACACCAACCGCAGTGAACATTATTTAACATTAACTAAATATTAAGTTGAAAAAAAGAACAAGACTTGTGTTGTCTGTGTAGTGTAATGTACACCGATAAATTTTAATGGTTGTTTTCCCGCGGCAGAACAACTTGCCATAAGGAGTACTTTCGAAGCATAGAGTAAAAGTAAAATATAAAGATTTTTTCGTTTTAAAATAATTTAAAAATATTTAAATAACTCGATAAAACACTACTCAATAGTAACACTAGAGGTAACTTGTAGGTACTACTCGAATCGCACGCACCACCGATAAAGGGAACATCGATGCATAAATGTTCAAAGCAAAATGAAACTTTCGGACGTAGTGATTTTCCACATATAAAACCATTGTATTACTCCTTTATAAAATTTTCAAAAAATAATAAAAATAATTACAAAATAAAAACTAAATTAGTACTAAAGGCACTTCAGATATACATATATATTTAAATATATTCAATTTTGTTTATTCATTTTACAACTTATTAGATACATTTAAAATATTGTTACAAAAGAAACAAAAAAAAAAACATTAAATTTTTATTATTATGTCTATCACTGCGTTTGTTTTGCAAACCACCAAATCCTTTATCTACAATGTTTTTTTACACAATTATTGCGGTTAGCTTATTCAGCCTACAATGTTTCCACTGCTGAGAAATAAGGCCAGTTTTGCTTTTCTCGGTGAGAGGGAGTAAGTAGGCCGTAAGGGAACAAGCGGGCCCAGTGCGGGTTGGAAATATCAACTGTCTTCGACGTTTTTGTTCTAGGACATGCCGGTTTCCTTACGATATTTTTGTTCAACTGTTTTAGAAAGCAGTGATGATGAAATGAGTTACACAAAATGAAATGCCTTTCGAACTGGTTCGAACTTACGACTCGGTAAGTCGCGGCCGACCCGCTGGGCCACCAATGCACGCTTTTTTCGGATAATTAAAGAAATTATAATAAATAAATAAATAAATAAACATTTATTTTCTCTTTCACAAAGGCGCCTTAAATATATGAAGATTACAATAAGTATCTAAATAAATCCTTTGTGAGAGACTGGTATCTGCACTAGGAAAACCTGTCATACAGATTACCAGGCCCCCGCCAAAAAAATTATTACTTAAAACGTACATTAATAGCTCAATACTTTTAAAGCACAAAACTTAAATACTGGTTATTTATGATGTTCACATTTCAAACTGTTCATATGTAATAAATTTTATTGATCAAAGACACATTCAGACATCTCAGGGATAAGTATTTACGCTCAGACATTGTATTCAACATATTAATACAGAGTACATTTTGCCCAAAATGTTTGACAAACCACTGTCAAACATTGCCAGAAGCATCTCAGCAACCCGGTCGTGAATTCAAATCCAGCCACTTTACTTTGTATATTTAATTTCATCACCACTGTTCTCAAAACGGTGAAGAAAAACATCCTGAGGTAACCAGCATGTTTGGTAACCAAAAAATTCGAAAACATTGACATCGCGGAATCCGAACTGGGTCCGCGTGGTGGATTATGATTATGACCCATTTGTTTCCCTCACATAGAGAGCAGGCATGTGTCCCAGCACTGGGAACGTTACAGGCTGATTTTGTTGTTTGTATGTCCAGGCAAAATCCCTTCATAAAATACAAGTTATTTATTTATTTATTCACAAAACACATACAACTATCATCACAGGCTTACCTAGTACAATAGTGTAGTTTTACATAGTTATAGTAATAATAGCTTGCAAAGGTTAGGCACAATTATATTATTAAAAACAAACAAGAGCAATTTTACAAAATGGGGCCCGTATGAATTCACTCAGAATACAATTGAAGCAGTCAATCTATTGTGACACCATATTGAGTGAGTGCAGGACGCGCGTCAGCGGCGCGTGCTGCAGCAGGTAGGTGTGAGCGGGTGGTACCTACAGCAGGGGCGGCCGCCTCCATTGACCCACGTACCCATCAGGTACACACAACCCAACTGTGCGTAGAACGCCTTTTTTTTGGGTGGGAAATCATCAAATAACTTCTCCCGCTCTAAGTGGAGCAGGAGGGCGTGTCAGACTTTTACTGACTACACGCACCCCTGGCAGGCATCGGCCCTTGCGTGGAACACAACGTGCCGTCGACCTGGGCTTGGTCCTTACCGGACAGCGACCTCCACTGTATGCTCCACCGTGTCCTCAGGGCGATCTTCGCAGTGGAAACACCTGGCCACTCGCACCCACCTTATCCGAAACAGGAACCTGCCGAAACAACCGTGTCCGGCGAGGACCTGCGTCAGGCGAAAGATGAGGATGCCATGTTGCCTCTTAAGCGACTGCTCAAAGACCCCTCTTTGAGCTAGAGTGCTTTTGTCTCAAACGAGTGCTGGGCATGCCACAATTGCGGCGGTAAGTCCCCACTTACCGCCGCAATTGTGGCATGCCCAGCACTCGTTTGCGACAAAAGCACTCTCCACGTTGCCATGAGATCCCGCCTTAGTTCTGTCCTCTGTGCCGCGATTTCCCGCGGCAGCGGCGTTACGCCCCAACGCGAGGAGGCCAACTCCTCGCGCCACTCCCAAGTGTGTGCGATGACCTTTCAGATCCCTTGGTGGCAATCCGGCAAGGAGGCCCGCCGCCTCACCGGAGATCGTGCGGTATCTCCGTACCATCCGGATGACCATGACCCTATGTGATGCCTTTAACTGGCGTGCTGGTTGGCACCTCAATGTAGGCGCCCATACCGGTGCCCCGTATAGGGCCATGGTACGCATGACCCCCGCGTAGACTGGGTAGTAGCCACTTCAAGGCAGCCCCGGCCAGCTCCAGTCTGGGAGCCAAACGTCGGAAATGCTCCGCAAAGTTCCACCGGCTGTCGAGGACGAGTCCTAGGTACTTCATCGTTGACTCAACGCCGATGTGAACCCCTCTCGCCGTTATTTAGGAACCCGTCGGTGGTGCATTCCGAGGACCATGAAAACACATGGTCTCGGACTTGTGCAAGGCCAACTCGAGTCCCAGTGGCCGGATCCTATCCACGATTTCCGCAACCCCTTGTGTCGCTAAGTCAGCCGCCGCCTGGTACGACTTCTCTTGCGCCAGGACCAGCGTGTCGTCAGCGTCGCAATGTACACTGACGCCGCTAGGGAGGTCAGCGAGCAGCACCCATTCGTACCCGATGTTCCACAGATGCGGCCCCAGGACCGATCTCTGTGGGCACCGCACGACATCTCTCGCTGATTCCACTCTCCTTGGTGACCGGGGTAGATGACGGCCCTGTTCGTCAAATAGGCCTCAACCATACAACAGAGGTAGGTAGGCATCCGGTGATACCTGAGTATCTCCCTCATGCAACTCCAGAGCAGGGTGTTGAAGGCATTTGCGATGTTTAGAGACAGTGCCCTGGCCCGCAGGATCTCCACTCGGAGGGCCGTGTTTGCCACTCCGTACCCCTCGTACAGCTCCGCCTGAAATGTTTCCGTATCCAGACGGCGGATACGGAGCCTGCGGTGCCTGGTGTACCGGTGCTGCGCAGCAAGTGCGTAGAACGCCTGAGTTGTGTTTTTACCACGCATAATCTTAAATAAATAAGTGCCAAGACCTACTTCCTGGTGCAAAATTGGTTCACTGCTAATAATTTAGTATTAAATGGGAAAAAAAAACTAAATGCAGAAGATTTTCTTTACCAAATGTTAAAAGTACTGATTGTGACATAGTATTGAATAAAGAGAAACTAAAATTCGTCGACAAAACTGATTTCCTAGGGATCACGCTCGACTCAAGGCTACAGTGGAGTCCTCATTTAACAGCTCTTGCAGGACGGCTAAGTTCAGCAGCATATGCTGTAAGAAAAATCCGCCAATTCACTAATGTAGAAACCGCGAGGTTTTACTATGGAGACGGGCTGCAGATATCGAGTCTATTTTTATTCTGCAGAAAAGAGCCATCAGAGTAATATATGGCCTCCGTAGGCGAGATTTTCTAAGGGAATTTTTCAAAAATATTTATATCATGACGGTACCTTGTCAATATATCTATAAGAACATCATGTACGTCAGGAAAAATTAAAATCTTTTCAGTAAAAGAGGTGAAAGACACACCGTTGGGACTAGAAATAGGGACCAATTAGTTCAACCAGGCTTCAGACTGGCTAAAGTAGACTTATCCTTCATGGGGTACTGTTTAAAATGTTACAATAAAATACCTCCCCAACTCTACCAACTGAATGAAATGAAATTTAAATCTTGTAAAAAATGCACACTATGCAGCCATGCTTATTATAAGTTGGGAGATTACATCGCTGACAAAAATGCTTGGCTAAACGCTGCTTGTCCAGCTCCTTTATGTAAAAGATAATTTATTTGTCAAATATGCGTTTACATACGAATCGAGCATGTAAGATCTTAAATATAGGTAAAAGTCCTTACATGCTTTGCCTGAGCCTCCTCACAATTTACAATATTTTTTCATATACCATACAAATAATTTAACAAAATAAATACTGGTTCACTAGAATTCATTATTACATTTTTATGAGAATAATAATCATATAGAAACAATAATATACAGTTCAAACATGTTAAAAGGTATCTGTCAAAAAGTTATTTATATTGTAATTTGTCCACAAGGTACCTTAAACTAAATTGAATAGTATTTGAAAACGTTGTTGGAGCTGCTGAAGACTGTAAAAGCTAGATATCTTTGCATTGTATAAATTCAAACTTCTAGTATTGTATAATTGCCTAGCATATGTGTGAGCACTATGTTTCGACTATAAAGCTAACATTTGCAGGGTACGTCTTTCATTGACTTGAATATGCCCTGGCAGCTGAGAGTAAGTCATGCTCACTCAAATGTCTCGCTGGTGGTGGCGTGTGTGTTGGATCATTAAGTTCCCTTCAAAATGGTTGAGCTGAATGGTGCTGATCCATACGTCATGTTCGTGAACGGGCGCCGCTAGTTGGGACTGGCCATCTCTTAGCTCCCACGGTTTATTTAAGTTTCTGAATTGTTATTTTATTTTTGTTTTAATTACGAACGCTTTAATGTGCACGTCTTTTTACATCGTTCTCACATTTATAATTTCAACATAATGATGCAACCATTTTTTTGTAACAACACCATGATTTTAAAAGAGTGTCCATGGAGTTTCTTGCCCGTTCTTCTCCATATGTACCTACGCTTTGGAATGGGCAACTAGCTTCATCTTTCTAACTCACCCACCTTGACAATTCAAAAGTGCCTGTAATTTGTTTATTTGAAATAAATGCTTTGAGTTTGGGTTTTGAGTTTGAGTTCTTACTTCCAGTTTATTATATCCTACCATGCCGTTCACCATTATAAATAGATTACTAAAAAGCCTAAGAGAATTAAACATTATTATGATTCCAAACATTTCTTTATTATCTGGGAAAACTGAGCTGCTCCAAATTCATTGTGTTTTTTACAAAATGGCGTGTTCTTCAAGTTGGTCAGCCACGCGGTTGTTTTCGGGAACCTAAAAAACAAAATCTATTACTCCACGTATTCCACATTTTAAAGCCCTCCTGGACAATTGGATATTTATTTCAGCCTATTACAATCCAAGAAATAGGTCATATCATTTTCAAGGAAACAAAACTTTGAATGACAATTTATTTTGTAAGACGTAGGAGCCTAGTCTCTACGAAGGGAATCCTATTGGGGAGGGTAGTGCCAACATTTTTCTCCATTATTTCAATAATACAGTGTTGCCATGTTCCAGGTATTACTATGGACGAATTTAGCAACGAAACTGAACGCGATCAGCCTTTTAGCATATAACGCGCATTCAAGAGCTGTCACTGTTAGTATTCCACAACAATTCTGAAACCGTCACGTCAGTTATATGTGAAAAAAAAAGTAGAAAAATATTTACTGTCCAGGTAATACAGTAAGCAGGTTTACAGGTAAACATCAAGATGAACTGACATGAGTATCTTTAAATATTACCAACAGCTAGGTTACAGTGTACTTAGGCAGTATTATATGTGCTGATTGCGTTCAGTTTCATTTGTCAAATCCGTCCTTAATGGAGAAGGCAACTGTCAAAATGGCGCTGTCGTAGCTTGTTCTCAACACAAGATGAAAATTAATACAAGGCGTGAGCTGGGTTTATTTTATTTTTGCTAAAATTATGCTTGTTGTGTTCCTTAATAATCCGAAATTGGAGCCCACCAGTTCCCGAAATACCCTAAAACTAGAAGACTAGCGCTTAAAGATTTTCCTAGAAATGTTTAGAAATAAAATAGAGTTCAAGATTATGTTTCTTTACCACATAACCAAACTGTTTTAAGAAAAAGTGACTACGAGGTTTATAATAAGGTTTCAATTTCCGTTACTTTCCATATCAAATGCTCGATTTAAAATATTAAAATAACCGAAAATAACGAAATACTGTGATCAAATTTAACTCATGAATAAATACGGAATGGAATGAATGAACGGAAATGATCAGTCTGATCTTGTAGATAAATGTGGAGACAACACTTTTTCTTTCTAAATACATACATAAAAACCAGACTGTGATATGTGTTTTCTCTCTCTTATTTATAGATATATTCAGAAAGAGAGTGTCCGACAACAGTTGTCTTCACTTAGGCGTTTAGATAGCTGCCTCCACTTTTATCTATAAGCCTCTTGGCCGGGACCTATCTATGATCACGCCATCTACAACTAGCTTTTCCCGGCCTTCCCCATCATATTGAAGAAGTTTTACACACTTTTTCTCGTCTAATGGTAAAATCATTTCCATAGCCGTCATGCTGCTTAAGGCTGCCACATCGGCAATTGTGATGTGATCAGCGGCAATATATTTAGTACGGGATAGGAACTCTTCAACAAAACCAAACGCCTCTTCAAGGGCATCCAACTTTTTTTGTTCTATGATCTTGTTTCCTTCAGCCATTATGGGATACTGAAAAATAATTACAAAAGGAGAATAAATACCGAAGTGAAGCCTTCTTAACGTGGATAAACATAAAAATATATAAATTACTTACAGTTATATTCCGTGTTCTAGGGAATAGAATTGATGTGTCAAAGAAAAGTTTTTGATTGACCTGAGCCCTTTTTTTGATGTCCTTTGGATACCACGACTCGTCTTTTCCGTAGGCATCAGCAAGATACGCCATAATAGCGTGACTGAAAAGAGACAAAACAAACATAAAAATCAGACCGACCCTGAAGTGCAAAAGCCGCTCATTTATGGACGATACAAGCATTGATCTCCAACACCAAACCAAGTATTAAACTCATAACACGTTTTTTTTAAAGTTACTAACCTGTCAAATACAATGAAATCACCATCTTCTAGTAAAGGTATAGTGTGCAGTGGATTTTTCTGCAAAAAAAAGATGAAAAAAAAAATCATGTTCTGCCTAGTCTTTTGCTTGTTATTGGATATATATGTACATATATTGGATGTAGCTTTATACCAAAAACGTTCTAAGTATGTTTGAAATAAAAATGTGGGTAAGTACAGAAAATTATAAAAATATTAGAGCTGACTATTTTTTTCCGGTATAGCTTCCTATATATATAAATAGATGTCCTTTTGGACTGAGAAGGGGAAACTTCTTTTATTTTCTTACTTTCAAGTACTCCGGTTTCAAATGATCCTTTGCATAAAGATCAACTTCTATCTTCTCAAAAGGCACGTTGAATATCTCACAAGCCATCATGGTGGCGCGCACTGGCGGACTCCAGTCCAACGTGTACAGTTTAACACCCATCTGAAAATAAATATGGTAAAATATTTATTTTTGTATAGTGCAAACGCTATTGCTAAGCATGAGGCCCTGGGTGCGATTTCCGGGTTGGGCATAGTGTTTTTAGGAATTTCTCAGTGGCAACCCGGAGTCGAGATTTATGCCCAGTTGGTGAAAATAGGCTTACCCCCTGTTACATGGGACTTATATTATAGGTACACCTGTACCCAACCATTATGTATGCATTTCATTATCATCAGCCTGCAGCAGCCCACTGCTTGTATACGCTTCTCCCAACGCACGCCATTCAGTTCATTCATATCTACGTCAAGCTGATCGAATATGTGCTTATTTCCTGATATTACTTAACTCGCTAATCGAGTTTTTAATTTTGTTTTTACTGTGTACAAAAACATAGTCCCAACTATGATGTCAAATTTTTTGCTAATCATTTAAGTACCTACTTCGCAAACAATATCTAACAACAGCACCCTGATTATTACGTAACACAGTATTAATCTGAATCTGATTCATTTTGTAGGTCATTTGTCTGCTTAGCAACGTAAACAATGCCATAAATGTTGTGAAACTATCAAAATGAAATCCATTCCTATTGAAACTGTATCTCGCAATTGCCCGTCTGGTTAGTGAGTATCAATTAAAACGATCCTAATTAATGATTTTGGTATAAGGAAGATTTTGATAGATGGCTTGGCAAACCGAAAGTTAAAACGTGAATGAGACCGTAAGACCACGCACTGGACTGTCAACCCTCAGTGTTGAACCGAGCATTGAGAATCCAACAGAGCTGTTAGATTGTCAACTCTTGGCGCCAACAGAACATTGATAATCCAGTGCTACAACTACAACCAGTGATAAAATCTCGCTGTCGTATTTTTACGTCCGTGCGAACTAGGTCTAATAGGGCCACGACTGAGGAATGCGTTCAAGTTCAAAAAGGGATAAGCCGAAAGACGTGAATCTAAGGGTGAGTAATGGGTAGCTTGCTGTCCGGTAAAGACCAAGCCCGGGTCGACGGCGCGTTGTGTTCCACGTGTGTCTCGAAGAGATGTCAGCACCAACTGGTGGGGTCCGCAAGGACCGATGCCTGCTAGGGGTGCGGGTTGTTCGAAAGAGAGACCGTCGCCCCCGGCACACAGGCAACTGAGGGAACACGGGTAGGTTTTAGGTCAGTAAAAGTCTAACACGCCCTCCTGTTCCACCCAGAGTGGGAAAAGTTATTTGATGATTTCCCACCGTTAAAAAGAAAGAAGGTATTAAATGCAATAAAATCGCGTCAGGATTTTTTTGAGCCCTGGATCTCAACGCACTGCTTAGCGCCAAGAGTTGAAAATTAGTCGCTAGTTATGGTTAATTAGGTCACTAGTTAGCGATATTTCATATTTCCATACAGTAATATTGCCAATTTAATCAGAACAGTGAAATATTTGATAGCTATTTGCGACGTTGCCCATTTTCAGAATAAACGTTCTTAACTTTTAAAATGATTCAGATTTTGACTAATAGCGTGATACGCAATTAGGGTGCACTGTTCTTCAACTAATAAAGATCTATTACATTAAAACAAAATAAATAAAGATGAAATTATTAAATTAGCGTGTTTAAATCATTGCGCAGTATATACCTACTTTTTGATCCGACTTCGTAAACTACTAAAACACGATAGAAACACGACACGTTCCACAAACAACTAGTGGTCAAGCAAGGTCAGAATGGTTATTTATACATTTTTACGAATACACAGGCATCCACTTATTTTATTGTTGGGCGACGTGGTCGAATGGATAATTATGTCATAATCATCTTCCTAGCTTATTAGTCGATTCGCACGAATTTACTCGCCCAAAACAGGTCAAAATGCACATTTATGACTACATAGTATAAAACAAAGTCGCTTTCTCTGTCCCTATATCCCTATGTATGCTTAAATCTTTAAAACTCCGCAACGGATTTTGATGCGGGTTTTTTTAATAGATAGAGTGATTCAAGAGGAAGGTTTATATGTACAATACAACCGACCTCCACGAGGGCGAAACCGCTGGCAAAAGCTAGTTTTAAATAATTAGAGATGGACCGACTAGCTGACTAGCCGACTAGTCGGCTGCAAAATGGCTGACTAATCGGCCAAGCCAATCATTGCTTTCGGTTAAGTTCTGGTGACATCGGTAATGTTCGTGACTACGCTTTCGGGCCCTAGTTGCCGGTTCGCGGTGCCCAGCGACCAGGCGGAATTGTCAAGACATGTTTTTATTTGTTTTGCATTTATTCTATCATTGTTTAAGCACAAACCAGCGATCCTTCCTATCCCAATCTAGATTACACTGAAAGTTAACTGTAAAACTGATTCTATATTTTTTTTTTTACAGTTATCACCGTCAATCACCGTCTTTTACATTTTTAGCATATTAATACGAGTAAAAACTGTGGGCCGGCTAGTCGGTGGTTTTAGCCGAATAATCGCCGACTACAATTATGGCCGACCAGCCGGCTTTCTCGACTAACCGGTGACTAGTCGGTACGTCACCATAAATAATGTATTATTTTTCGTCACCGATTTGCCCGAAGTTGATTTATTTGTGGGCGATTCGACAACTCCAGAAGTTCGTATTAGGCAATTGGCACGTTTTGAATTTTATGCAATAATTTAACAACATTCGTTCGATTTTCTCCTACCTAACCTGCACTGCGCAGTCGTGGTGTATTACGGCCCACTCCATCTCACGGGAAGGAGGCCAGTGTTCTAGCAGTTTGAACATTGTAGTGTAAGTGTAGACTACTAAGCAAGAATAAATAGATATATGTACTTTGATAACTTTTAATACACAGCCAATTAATTAATTACAATGACAATTATGAACAGTATAAAATGATGTTTATACGACGAAGCGCGAGTAAAAAGTGAGCCCAGCCCACTCAGCTCCGAGCTTTTTAAAATCTTGGTTTTCCCGCGCCGAAGTGCCGTCAGCCAAATGACTCGCCAGCAACGTTCCAACATCCGGTGCGACGTAGGTGGCAGCACTGGACCCACGGTGCGTCGCTTGACTCGCGCTATGTTTGGTCGCCGGTAGCAGTGGCGCCAACATCCGGCCCTCCTGAAGCGTGTCTGTCCCTAGACACATCGTCATCTGTAATTTGAGAGTAAACATGTTAGCTTTTATGACTATAATAGGTATTATATTACGTTATGTTGAATGAGTTCCCACCACTGAGCCCATGAGAAGCACATACAAAAGTGTGATCCCTGACTTCGCACCACCATGCTCAGACTCGCAGTCCACATGGTAGATGAAGCTTTCCAGTTCATCCACTTTTATCTGCATGAACCACATTTTTGCCCACAACAAGCTCAAGGTCGAACCTCACTTGTTTCTGTAGTGGAAACGCCATTACAACTGTAACATTTCTATTCCATAAAGTGTTATTTGTTAAACTGATTATTGCAGAACAAAATATTGTACAAGTTATATTTTACTATTAGTAATCATTTAGAACCAAAATGTAAATGTATTATTATATTTTAAATAAACAATAATTTTACCTTTTGACGTTTTATTAAATTAGTATTTTGTACATACCAACCACGCCAACATCCTTATCCCAATCGGTTATCTTAATCCATGGTTTCATGTTTTCTACACAGGTAGTACCAGAATATTTCTTGTGTGATCGCTCGCTACCTATTATGTCAACTATGTGGTATCTATCTTTCCCGAGTATTTTTGTAACTTTGAAGGGGCCCTTGAATACCGGTAGGAGTTTAGTACTGCTGCCATTACCAGCCTGGCTAGACACTTTTACGAGAACCAAGTCCCCAATCTCATATTGTTTGGCCACACATCGTTTTGCATCAAAACTTTCTTTTTGATGTCTAGCATCTAGTTTTATTCGTGTGTCGATATCCCGTCGCAGCTGTGTGACATCTACAACTTCTTCGTGCTCGGGTAAAAATATGTCGCTCTCTGTTGTAAGGTGGTACCCAAAAAATGCTTCACTGGGGACTGCATTGATGGTTTTCTGCAATGTGCTATTTATACCTTGTTGTAAACACGTTAAAACATCATCCCAGTGTGTGTAGTCGTTATCTGCGCCCAATGAACGCAGTGCCTCTACTATTGTTTTATTGTAGCGTTCGACTTGTCCGTTCGACCTCGGCATGCCAGTTGCTATAGTGTGTGCACGAATGTTTTTGCAATCACAATATGTTTGAAATGCCTTTGCCGTAAAAGCAGGACCAGCGTCAGTAATGAGTCTTCGCGGATTGCCAAAAATCTTAAACAAGTGGTCTAATTCTTTTATGACACAAGCTGTGCTTGTATCACGCACCGGAAATACAAATACAAATTTTGTAAACGCATCTACAAGCACCAGGATATGACAATTGCCCTCTGATGATTTCACAAATGGACCCACATGGTCCATATGGAGGGTATGAAAGGGGCGAGCATATTTTGGAATTGGAAACAACTGACCTTCCTTTTTACCACTTTTATTTTTATTGTATAGGCAGTGCAAACAATTTTTTATGTATTTAGTTACTGTTTTTTTCATTTTAGGAAACCAATATTTATGTTTAATTCTTTCTAACGTTTTGTCTATAGCGAAGTGACCTATTTTGTCATGATTGTACATAATTACTTGCCAGATACAATTTTTTGGAACGACCCACCTTCGACCTATTTCAGTGCGGCGGTAGATTTTGTTTCCAAGCAATTCGTATTCGTTAAAAACATTCCGATTCGTATCGGCCTCTCCTGATAGTAAAATATCTCTGATTTTACAGAGATTTGAGTCTTGTTCCTGAACACTTAAAAGCCAGTCAGCTTCGGTGATGGACATTACCATTTGTTTTTCACAAACTTCACCACTATAGGAAGGGTTTCTGCTAAGTGCATCAACATGTTGCATTTTAGCACCGGGTCTATGACAAATCTCAAAGTCAAATTCTTGAGTCAGGAGCACCCACCTGGCTATTCGTGGCAACACTTCTTTTTTTGTAAGCGAGTATCTGACGGCATTACAATCCGTAATTAATTTAAACTTACGACCCAACAAATACAAACGAAATTTTTGAAATGATGCCACTATAGCAAGAAGCTCGAGCTCAAACGAGTGGTAACGCTTTTCCTCGTTGGTAGTTTGCCTGCTATAATAATATATCGGTCGCTCACCATGTTCATGCACTTGTACCATAATTCCAGCTACCCCCTCCCTACTTGCATCTGTATAAAGTATAGTTTCTTTTTTAGGATCAAAGATAGCTAAGGTAGAATCGCAAGTTAAGGCTTCTTTTAATAGATTTACCGTGCGATCTTGTTCGTTTGTCCAGTGCCACCTTTGGCCTTTTTTTAATAATTTTGTAAGTGGGCTACTTAGTATTGCACAGTCCTTAATAAACTTACGGAAATAGTTAACTAAGCCTAAGAACTGACGCAGCTGATGAACCGTTTTGGGTACTGGGAACTGCTTTATAGCATCAATTTTCTTTGGTGTGGGTTTGATACCGTTACCATTTACCTCATATCCAAGAAATGTGATTTCCGTTAAAAAGAAAGAACATTTTTTTATGTTAAGAGTCAAACCGCGTTCTTTAAATATTTTTAGTACTGATTCCAGGATGTTTATGTTTTCTTCAACGGTTTCTGATACGATTAACACGTCATCTAAATATACAATGACATTTTTGAAGCGTAAATGACCCAAAATCTGGTTCATCATGCGTTGAAAAACGGATGGTCCATTCGACAGCCCAAATGGCAAACGCAAAAACTCGTAATGTCCATCTTCCGTTATGAATGCAGTTTTGTCTATTGAAGCCTCATTTACACGTAACTGGTAATATCCACACTTCATATCTAAGCTAGTAAAATACTTGCATCCTTTTAATCTATCTAACAAGTCCTCTATGCGTGGCATAGGGTATTTCTCTTTAGTAGTTATTTTATTTAATAACCTGTAATCCACGCATAGTCGCTTTTCCCCCCCTTTTTTTTCTACTAATAGTACAGGACTAGCGAATGGGGACTTGCTTTCGCGAATGATGTTATTTTTAAGGAGCTCGTCAATTATTATACGTAACAATGTCCTATCAGGCTCTGATAACCTATATGGCCTAGTGTAAATAGACTTGTTCGATTCAAGTTCGATATCAATTTCAAAATTTTTAATTTTACCTAATGAACTTAAATCAGCCGCGATTGTTTCGGGATATTTTTCAAACAAATACTTTAAAGAATCATGATATTTATCCGGTACGTTGAATACTACTTTATTAGACGAAACTACAGACACATTCACGGTTTTTTGAAAAGTCAGTTGATTTCCTATTTTCATGTACATATCTGACGTATCCTCGGTCACATTCCGGCCTATCAGGACGTCACCACCCGATAACACGTCAATAATATAGAAATCCACACTTCCGAATTCTATACCGTCTAAAATCAGAGAAGTCGTTACGTAATCTTCTACCAAAACCACAGAACAATTTGAGAATCCCTGCAAATGAATCGGTATTGCCAACTTTAGTATCGTTAACTTTAACTGTTTTACTAAATGCGAAGTTATTAGGGAGCAGTCACTGCCCATGTCAATAAATACTTTTTGAGAAAAGCCCCCTATACAGGCAACTTTATTAAATTTATTTTTATTTTCACCAGACTTGACAAATTTTACTTCTTTTTTTACTTCGTCAGATTTTTTGTTTCGACAATAGTTTTCTGAATGTCCCTTCTTACTGCAATATTTACATATTTCTGTACACTCATTCCGTTTGTGACTACCCCCACATCCGAAACAAGTTATCTGCTTTGTGGTTCTGGTAGCCGTTAAACTTTGATTTGACATAGCAGTACGACTCGATTGTTCCGATTTCAATGAATTTCCTAGATCGATTCGTTTAAACGAGGATTGAGGCGCCTTATGTTCACTGACAGCGCCATGACTCGTGTTACGAGAACTACTTAACCGACCGTGGAGAAAAGATGCAAGTTGGTCGCATGTATTTATACTTCCGGCATCCACCGACGCACTTATGTTAGGATTGTCGATGTTGCCCGTAATGATAGAAATGATGTCCCGATCGGAAAAATTCACACCTAACTTGTCAATTTTACATTTTTGTTGAAAGTAAAATTCATACAAATGTTGCTGTGTCGGTTTACAATCAATGATTTCTTTAAGTAACGCGAACATGTTACGTTTTGTTTGAAATGTAAACGATATTTTATCGCGCCATTGTTTCCATTTCCAACTAGCCCAACTACTCTCATTTTTTAAAAAGGACTCATACCAAGTTTTTGCCGTTCCTTTGAATTTATTGACAGCCTGGTAAATTATCACCTGATCCTTCCAATTGAATGTTTTAGCATGCAAATCAACAATATTGAGCCAATTATTTACTTTATCTGTAAGGGGGTCAAATTCTGGTACCATTGAGTTCAAAACCATACTATAGCAACCCGCTACTTGACTATCGACTGATTTCTTTGTTTTTTTACGAATGGGTGAAGGCGTGTAGCTTCTACTGGACTTACTGCTTGTCGATGATGATGATGAAGATCTTGTACGTTTCCTCCTTTTTCGTTCCCGTAGACGGGTACGTGACTTTCGGCCCATTTGTAGGCGTGATTTCGATGCACTTCTGATGTAAGTGTAGACTACTAAGCAAGAATAAATAGATATATGTACTTTGATAACTTTTAATACACAGCCAATTAATTAATTACAATGACAATTATGAACAGTATAAAATGATGTTTATACGACGAAGCGCGAGTAAAAAGTGAGCCCAGCCCACTCAGCTCCGAGCTTTTTAAAATCTTGGTTTTCCCGCGCCGAAGTGCCGTCAGCCAAATGACTCGCCAGCAACGTTCCAACATCCGGTGCGACGTAGGTGGCAGCACTGGACCCACGGTGCGTCGCTTGACTCGCGCTATGTTTGGTCGCCGGTAGCAGTGGCGCCAACAGTAGGCTGATTATGTATGTATGTATTATCTAGTAACAAATAAAAACATGTTTCTTTACTATGTTTCATAAGATTCAAAAGTGCGAGTAAATTCATGCGAATCGATTAATAAGCCATCTGCCTGCCACTGACCATTCGTACTCGGGGTCGGTCGGTACAACACTTTTTCTTCCATTCGTGTCAGCCATCATTCTTTTTTTTTCTTTGAGGGTGGGAATCATCAAATAAACTCTCCTGCTCTGGGTGGAGCGGGAGGGCGTGTCAGACTTTTACTGACTAAAACCCACCCGTGTTTCTTCAGTTACCTGTGTGCCAGGGGCCACAGTATCTCCTTCGAACAAATCGCACCCCTGGAACAACCCGTATCCCTGGGCCATCACTCTATCATTAACATTATCGAAATAATCGGGGTAATCATTGCTTTATTGCTGTGCAGTGATATATTTAATATGTAAGTACATAATACATAGATTTGAGATACTTATAATCTTTATTATGTCTCTTGAATATATCGTAAATTTTATTGATAAGATAAGTAGTCAATCAAGGAATGGTAACGTTGCAGGGGGTCCAGGAACTCCCTGCACTGCAATTGGTCGTCTGTTATTTAAAAAAAAACTGTTTCATACATTTTGACCGTGCATGTAACGCAGTTTCTGTGAACCGCCTTGTATAAACCTTTGGAAAAAAATCTGTTGCGTGCTTTAGAAGAATAACGCGGTCAGACACGGAAAGCGACTTTGTTTTACACTATTTATCTTACCAAGATAATATTAGGTCGAATCTATATTAATAGATAAACATAGATATAAACTCAATTAGAAGCATTAGAATTGGAAATAAAAAAGTAACACACCCATATGAGATAGCGAAAGCGTTTAACAACTTTTTTGTCGACAAGATAAAACCAATCAGTAATAGAGGCGTAAACGTGACATCAAACATCTCAAAATCAAGTAAATCGATGTTTATGGCACCAAGTAATGAAAATGACATCAAAGCCATAATTAGGTCTTTAAAAATACTGGTAGTGTAGGCAATGATGGAATTTCTACGAAAGTAATCAAGTACGTTTCAGACTACATTAGTGGACATTTGAGCTATATTCTCAATCTGTCCATAACACACGGTATATATCCAACCAACCTAAAAACAACTGTGGCTAAACCATTATTAAAAAAAAAAGAAAGAATGCATGGAGTCTTATAGGCCTATTGCGCTTGTTCCAATAATATCCAAGGTATTTGAGAAATACATTTATGCACATGTCTACAAATACCTAGATAAGCAAAACATTTTGACAGAGGAACAAAAAGGTTTCCGGAAAAGTAAAACTATCAATATGTATGTTGATTTATTATGAGGAGTCTGTTGACAAAAGAATACCTGTGTGCTCAATATATTGTGATATGACTCAAGCCTTTGACTATGTGGACCATAATATTCTGTTAAGTAAACTGGACGCCTACGGCATTAGAGGTAATGTCTTGAATTTAATCGAATCTTACTTAAAGAACAGGAAACAGTACGTTGAAGTATCTGAAATAGACTTTAAAACTAAATTTCAACGAATCTACAAGTCGGATCATCGTACAATTACATATGGCGTACCCCAGGGTAGTGTTTTAGGACCTCCCCTATTTATAATATATAAATGATATGCCGAAAGTTACCAGTCACCCTATGTCATTATTTGCTGATGACAGCACTGTAACCATTAGAAGCACAACCGATCAAAACTATAACGACGAAATTACTCAGTCAATAACCTCTATAGTGCAATGGTTAGATAATAATAATCTAAAAATTAATATTGATAAAACGAAATTAACTATGTTTAGCCAACGTTTAAACACAAACATGAGTATATACTATGACAGCCAACGCATAACACAAGTAAACACATCGAAATTCCTAGGATTAGCAATTGACAGTAAATTGGATTGGAAAACACACACGGAGGAGCTAACCAAACGAATTAGCAGGTCTGCCTATGCTCTGTATAAACTTAACTCGGTGATGAGTGTGGACGCTTTAGTCACAGCATATCATGGCTTGGTAGGCTCAATATTGAGATATGGTGTTATTTTTTGGGGGAATTCAACTAATAGGGAAATAATCTTTAAAGCACAGAAAAGGTGTATCAGGACAATGTTTGGGTTACAGGTCATAGAAACATGTAAACCATTATTTATCAAATTTAAAATATTGACTCTTCCTTCCTTATATATCTTTGAGGTTGCTCTAATTGTTAAGACCAATCCGGAATTGTTTAAAAAATGACAGACATTAATAACCGAAGTCGACGGGATAACTATAGTTTGTGCGTAAGAAGGTCCCATACAGCATTAATGCATAAAAGTGTTTTTTGCATGGCGCCACTCTTATTTAACCGCTTACCAAGGTCAATCAAAGATCTAAACGTTAGCTTATAACGGCTGAAATCCTTACTGGTGAACAAAGCATATTACAGTATTTCGGAATTCTTCACAAACAAAAATCTAGAATATTGACATGCCAATAAAATAGATTGAATGTTGTCCTTGACATAAGTTTTTGTATATTGACATTAGTTTTTAAATTGACATTATTATTTTAACTTGACATCAGTAGTATTTAGTGACATTAGTTTTGTATTTAATCTTTTATTTGTTTTCAGTCTGTGTGTTGACATGCAAAATATTGACACTAAAAAAAAACATTGACATTGATTTCTATTGCCATTTAACAATAATTATTTTGTATTATGAAATGTGTGAGTCCTTATAATCTTTATAATCCAGTCTTTATAATTCAGACTTATTGTATTTTTATTTCATCATTGAGAATTGGCTGGCATGATACTTTTATATGCATGTTTTTTTATTACTTACAAACATTTGTACGCTCTCTGGTATAACATAGCGCACGCTTTATTATCTTTATAAATCATCATAATTGTACCTACCTATGTTAAACAATGAATAAATGACTTATGACTTATATATTTTGCCCTGTCATTCAACTATGACGGAATGCGCAGTTATCATAAGAACGATTTTGTAGTTATTTCTATTAAAAAGTGGTGGTGTTTCTGGGTTTTTCCATCTAGAACTGCTCAATAGCCCGAAGCCAAGATTTGTGACTGGTTGGTGGCAATAGACTCACTCCACATTGGACTTACTGGAAAAGTGCGGGTGTACTATATACACCTCTGCGTAACCCTTCGGGGACAACTGAACAGGCGTAATGATATGTGTTCTATTTAAAAAGATATAACTGATGACGCCTAAAATAGAAGAAGAAAGAAATAGCGTTTGATTTAAATAGTCTATCATTCGTAGAATAAATAAATTCCTTTGTATCGCAATAATTTAGATGTTAAAGACAATTTTACAATTTGGTTTTGAATTCGAAAAGGTTTTAAGTATTTTCTGTAAATTTATTTTGAAGCTTGTTGTGTATTGTAGGACCAACGATGAAATATTGGTATGTAGCAAATGCGGTCCTTTAACGGTCGACTAGACATACTCGAGCAGACCTACGTCGAGTATAGACAACTTATCTGGGTGGGAAGGAGGCATGTTTGCGAAGAGTCCAGCGGAAAACAAAGACTTGTCTGATGGTGAGCAACTTGCAGTCGTAATATAGTGGTTCACTCATCACCTTCAGAATAGCTCTTTGGTTCCTTTCCAGTGGTAAAAGTGATGTTTTCGATGATCTTAACAGGCAGTCACATAGTATGTTCGTGTTGACTAGCAACTTCTGAGCCTGAGTAGAAATAACCTTAAAATAATCATAGGAACAATTACGGGCCATAATCCCCTTAACAAACATCTTTTTAACATAGGCCCCACAGATAGCGCGCTTTGCAGGGCATGCCTGGACGCCGAGGAATCAGCCACCCACGTCATCCGTAAATGCGAGGCCGTGGCTTCTCAACGTGAAGAAATCCTCGGAACAGTGAGGTCGCTCCACGAAGCCTGTGAAGCTCCCAGGAAGCGTCTGTGCTTTTGGGCGGAGCTAGGCTGGCTTTGTTAGCCAGAATCCCCACGCACAACGGACCCAATCGGAGTCTACGCGCGGCAAAGGGAGTCCCATCATCATCATCATCATCATTGTGACTAGCACAAGGAGTAGTAAATAAACACTTTTGATTTTGAGCAAGTCGATGTCCGCCGGATTTTTAAGTAGCTTAAAGAAATGAATAATTTTGTAACGTGTTCGTGTTAATTTCAACGCTCATCTATCACAACTCCGAGATATTTAATTTATAAACAACTATGGAGTAGTAGTGTCAGGCTTTCAGTCGCATTTGTGGTATTGAATATTATAATCCTGTAGAGCTTGACTCCTTCTACATAAATTAAAATGTATAAAATATAGTTTTTTCGACAATAAGAATAAGAAGATTATATAGTAGCGAGCCAGCTTGATACCGTGATAAGACAGTTTTCAGCGTGACGGTTTGTTTCATTCCAGTTTGATCTGCGCAAGTAAAAATATTACAACTTGTAAGTGCTGGTGTCCCCCAAAACGTCCGGCCTTCACCACTTCCTAGTGCTTTAGCTGGCAAGAAGAAGTGGCGCAACAAACTACCGAGCAGTGCAGCTGTCTATTCAGTTGGAAGAACTTGATTCTATACATATATATAGGTAAGTAATTAACATTCCACAACAAATGAAAATTTAATTAATAAAAAAAAAATGGTTTATACATCCAAATAAAATAAATAATGATATGAAGTAACTCATATGACCTGTCAGTAGTTAAGCTAATTCTGGTAAAAGAACACAAACGTTGTCTTGAGTTAATCACAGCGACCAACAATTCTTATCGTTTAAGTAGTCGTTGATAGAATAGTATGCCTTCGAACAAAGATTTGATTTTACTTTAGCTTAGAATCCATCAAAATGTAAATCTAGCAAAGAAGAGCGAAGCTTGCTATAAAAGGTTATACCAAGCCCAACAAATGAGTTATGAACTTTATCCATCCTGGAGATATATGTGATCCCCACTGAAGTTTGGAGTCTACTGTTTTGCCCAGAAAAAATACCGAGTCTACAGTTGCACGCACCTCATTATCTAAGACGATGTTGGGTCCCACATTTCTTACATTCGGTAAAGCGATCTTTATACATTTAGTTTTCTTGGCATTGAGAACTAGATTGTTCGTGGTAATCCAATGCGTAACCCTTGAGAGTGCACTGTTTACGTCATCAACATCTTGTCTATTCCTGTCTACTTTAAAGATAAGAGAGGTATCATCAGCAAACAGTGCAATGTCACAGATATGCTTTAAATAGAATGGTAAATCATTAATGAACACTAAAAATAAGAATGAACCCAGTATTGAGCCTTGAGGTACACCTAACTGAACTGATAGCCCGGAAAATTTCACACCATTAATATCTATACATTAGTGCCTATTATTTAAATAAGAATTATTACGTTGAGAGCTTCATTTTGAACACCGTAATGACGTAGTTTACGCAAAAGCGTGTCATGGTGCACGCAATCAAATGCTTTAGAAAGATCACAGAAAACTCCAATAGCATTTTGTTATTTATTTATTTATTTATTTAGTTCAGTTTTGTTTAGTTAGTTCTCCTATGCGTTAAATATGTGTTTCAACAGAGCAACACACGCGTCTGTAGTTGAACGAACTTTTGTAAACCCATATTGTTCATCATGAAGGAGGCTATTTAAATTAAAATGTCTTAGCAACTGCTTGAGTATTAACTTTTCGAATATTTTACTAAATGCAGGTAAGATAGAATTAGGCATACAATTTCCAACGTTATTTTTATGACCTGATTTAAATAATGGTATCACTTTACTACTCTTCATGAGCTAAGGAAAAGTTCCTAAGTCAACACATTTATTAAAAAAGTAATAGCTAGATAGGCTACGATGTCGATTAAATTACTTAAAAGTTTAATAGAGATGATGTATCACAAGTGTTGTAAGACATAAGTGTGTTAAAAATATTAACTATATCACGAGGCGTTACATGTTCGAAAAAGAAACATCAACAATGAATAGGCATTTATTTTTGTTACCAACTGGTAATCAGTGTTATTTTTATCTGTAAACTAATTATGCATTGTCATTCACCTATGACGAAATACCTATACAGTATCACAAGATTTATTTTCGATCTTATTTCATTGGGTAAAAAAAAATGTAAGAAATAATATTTTATGTTACGGATGAAAGTAAGAAACCTAAAATAGTTTTGGCCTTTTCTAACTGCACGGCAAAAAGTTTTATTTTTTATTTTTTCAACACATTTAATAAGTTTCAGTTTTCAATTTTGTTACCTAGGTAACTAGTGACTGTTTTTTTAAATGTTTTGATTTCTACATATGTTTTATATTATCTTTGAATTAAAAGATATGAATGGTGCCTTCTAGGAGTATAAAGGTTTATATTGATTATGTAAGAGTTTAAAGGCTTTTATAAAAATAAAAATAAATTGTTAATGATTGTAACCGATTTAGAAGCACAGAATTTATGCTCATTTTGTTAAACTGATTTTATTGGACTGCATTTATTAAATAACAAGGATTTTTCTGTATTACTAATCAAGCAAAGATTGTGCTCATTTACTAGTTTTATTTAGTTCATTTTCTAGAAAATTTCGTTCATTCACTGGGGTTTTAGGGTATTTTTCAATTTATTGCTAAATATCTAAGTAAGTATACAGGCTATGTCGTAAAATCAACATAAATAATATTTTTAAATATAATCTTATTACCATGACATAGCTTTGGACCGTATCCCTTAGAGGCAAAATACTGTGATAATTTTTTGAAGTTCGAAGATCGCTTAAGTGTTCATTCACTGGAGCACTTACCCTTAATATATAAATAAAACCTCATTAAAAAGCGGTTAAATACATTTTATTGATCAAGCGTAACAGGACATCTCTGGGATAAGTATTTACACTCAGACATTGTATTCAACATTAATACATAGTACATTTTGCCCAAAATGTTTGACAAACCACTGTCAAACATTGCCAGAAGCATCTCAGCAACCCGGACGTAAATTCAAATCCAGCCGCTTTTTTTTGTATGTTTAATTTCATCACCACTGCTCTCAAAACGGTGAAGAAAAACATCGTGAGGTAACCAGCATGTTTTGTAAACAAAAAATTCGAAAACATGTGACATCGGGGAATCCGAACTGGGTCCGCGTGGTGGATTATGATTATGAACCATTTGTTTCCCTCACACAGAGAGCAGGCCTGTGTCCCAGCACTGGGAACTGGCTGATTTGTTGTTTGTGTGTCCAGGCAAAATCCCTTCATAAAATACAAGTTATTTATTTATTTATTTATTTATTCACAAAACACATACAACTATCATCGCAGGCTTACCTAGTACAATAGTGTAGTTTTACATAGTTATAGTAATAATAGCTTGCAAAGGTTAGGCACAATTATATTATTAAAAACAACCAAGAGCAATTTTACAGAATGTGGCCCGTGTGAATTCAGTCAGAGTACAATTGAAGCAGTCAATCTGTTGTGACACCAGATTGAGTGGGTGCAGGGAGCGCGTCAGGGGCGTGTGCTGTAGCAGGTAGGTGTGAGCGGGCGGCACTTACAGCAGGGGCGGCCGCCTCCATTGACCCACGTTAATCAGGTACACACAACCCAACTATGCGTAGAACGCCTTTTTTTTCTTGGGTGGGAAATCATCAAATAACTTCTCCCGCTCTAAGTGGAGCAGGAGGGCGTGTCAGACTTTTAGTAACTACCCGCACCTGGCGGGCATCGGCCCTTGCGGGCCCCATCAGTTGGTGCCGATATCTCTTTGTGGCGCGCGTGGAATACAACGCTCCGTCGACCCCGGGCATGGTCCTTACCGGACAGCGAGCTACCCATTACTCGCCGTCCACAAGCCCGCGCCTACGGTGGCCGGGAATCAGCCTGGGATTCCCGACGCCCAGGGCGTCTCCGGCAACGACTAAGGCCGTGAGGGCGCATGTACTGCCTCTCCCTCACGTGCGCCGCCTCCCTCTTAGCGAGCATCACTGCTTCGCAGAAGGAGGTGACGGCTACCCATGCACTCTCACTCCGTACCATGGCTTGGACCAGGGCCGGACGCTAGAGATCGCTGCCGCCGATCGCCTCTACGAAGACACGGCGGTGCTCTGCCCAAGCCGGGCAGACCTCCACCGTATGCTCCACCTTGTCCTCAGACGCTTCAAGGCCACCCCGGCCTGCTCCCGTCTGGGAGTCAAACGTCGAAAATGATCCGTAAAGTTCCACCGGCTGTCGAGGACGAGTCCTAGGTACTTCATCGTTGACTCAACGCCGATGTGAACCCCTCCCGCCGTTATTTGGGAACCCGTTGGTGGCACATTTCGAGGACAATGAAAACACATGGCCTCGGACTTATGCCAGGCCACCTCAAGTCCCTTTTGTCGGATCCTATCCACGATTGTCGCAACCCCGTGTGTCACTAAGTCGGCCGCCACCTGGTACGACCTCTCTTGCGCCAGGACCAGCGTGTCGTCAGCGAAGCAATCTACACTGACGCCGCTAGGGAGGTCAATGCGCAGCACCTATTCGTACCCGATGTCTCACAGATGTGGCCCCAAGACCGATCCCTGTGGGACACCGCACGACATCTCTTGCTGATTCCACTCTCCTTGGTGACCGGGGTAGATGATGGCCCTGTTTGTCAAATAGACCTCGACCACCCGACAGAGGTAGGTCGGCATCCGGTGATACCTGAGTGACTCCCTGATGCAAATCCAGGGCAGGGTGTTGAAGGCGATGTCTAGAGATACGGCCAAGACGATTCCACCCCGGGCCATAGCATCCTCTGTCGTGAGGGCTCGCACGCGCATGATGGCGTCCACCGTGGAGCGCCCCCTGCGGAAACCAAACTGCCTTTCCGCCAAATCCGGCCCCAGCCGCACCAGCCGCCTGACGAAGCGGTCTGCAATTACTCTTTCAAAGAGCTTGCCCACCTCGTCGAGCAGCATGATGGGCCGGTAAATGGACAGAGAGTCCGCAGGGCGCCCCGGCTTCTTGATCAGGACCAGTTTTCCCATCTTCCAATGAAGTGGGAACCGGCCTTCGTCCAAGCATGCGCTTAGGAACCCTCTTAGTCGAGGCCCGAGAGCCTCCAAGGCCAGGACCCAGGCTTGTTTAGGCAAGCCATCGGGTCCTGGGCGGTATTCTTGGCATTCAGCCTACGTACCGCCACTCTCAACTCTACCTCGGTCACCTCTGGAGCATCGTCGTCGTCGTCGGTGTGTTCCGCATCGGGCACCACAGTAGGCGGAGCCATGGGCGGGAGAGCATGCTCCCCTCGCGAAGGGAACAGAGCGCTCACCATATCCTGCGCGAGCTGGGGATGGAGACTGCGTCAGCGGGAGAGCTCACGAGTGGATCTTATTCCGCACCGTTTTGTAGGGGCGTCCTCACCGGTCTCTGGTCAGAGTCTCCAGCGACTCATCACGGGCCAGTGCCCTGGCCCACAGGATCTCAACTCGGAGGGCCGTCTTCGCCACTCCGTACCCCTCGTACAGCTCCGCCTGAATTGCTTCCGTATCCGGAGGGCGGATACGGAACCTGCGGTGCCTGGTGTACCGGTGCTGCACAGCAAGTGCGTAGAACGCCTGAGTTGTGTTTTTTGCCACGCATTATCTTTAATAATAACGCATAACTTACTTAATAAGTGGCAAGAGCTACTTTCCTTCTTGCTTCCAGTTTGTTATATCCTACCATGCCGTTTACCATTATACTCGTATAACGGTAACTAAAAAGCCTAAGATAATTAAATATTATTATTCTTCCAAAAAATTCTTTACTATCTGGATAAACTGAGCTGCTCCAACTTCATTGTGTTTTTTACAAAATGGCGTGTTCTTCAAGTTGGTCAGCCACGCGGTTGTTTTCGGGAACCTAAAAAACAAAATCTATTACTCCACGGATTCCACGTTTTAAAGCCCTCGTGGACAATTGGATATTTATTTCAGCCTATTACAATTCAAGAAACAGGTTATAATATCATTTTCAAGGAAACAAAACTCTGAATGACAATGTTATTTTTAAGACCTAGGAGCCTAGTCTCTACAAAGGGAATCCTAGTGGGGAGGGTAGTGCCATTTGAATTTGTAATTGCCCTTTTGAACAACATTTTTCTCCATTATTTCAATAATACAGTGTTGCCATGTTGCAGGTATTACTAGGGACGAATTTTAGCAACGAAACTGAATGCGATCAGCCTTTTAGCATATAAAGCGCATTCAAGAGCTGTCACTGTTAGTATTCCACAACAATTCTGAATCCGTCACGTCAAAAAAAAAAAAAAAAAACTACGCCACTAGTAAATAATTTTCATTTTTGTTTCACATATAACTAATGTGAAAAAAATAATTGAAAAATATTTACTGTCCAGGTAATACAGTAAGCAGGTTCACAGGTAAACATCAAGTTGAGACGACATGAGTATCTTTAAATATTACCAACAGCTAGGTTACAGTGTACTTAGCCAGTATTATATGTGCTGATTGCGTTCAGTTTCATCTGTCAAATTTGTCCTTAATAGAGAAGGCAACTGTCAAAATGGCGCTGTCGTAGCTAGTTCTCAACACAAGCTGATAAGTAATACAAGAAGTGAGCTGAGTTTATTCTATTTTTGCTAAAATTATGCCTTGTTGTGTTCCTTAATAATCCGAAATTGGAGCCCACCATTTCCCGAAATGCCCTAAACTAGAAGTTTATCACTTAAAGATTTTCCTAGAAATGTTTAAAAATAAAATAGAGTTCAAGATAATGGTTTTTTACCATATAACCTCGAAAACTGTTTTATGAAAAAGTGACTACGAGGTTTATAATAAGGTTTCAATTTCTGTCACTTTCCATATGAAATGCTCGATTTAAAATATTAAAAAACCGAAAATAACTAAATATTGTAATCAAACTTAACTCATGAATGAACACGAAATGGAATGAATGAACGGAAATGATCAGTCTGATCTTTTAGATAAAAGTGGAGACAACACCCTAAATACCTAAGTTTAGACGACCGTGGTCGAAAGCTTTCTTTCTAAATACATGCATAAAAGCAAAACAGTGATATGTGTTTTCTCTCTCTTATTTATAGATATATTCAAAAAAAGAGTGTCCGACAATAGTTGTCTTCACTTAGGCGTTTAGATTGCTGCCTCCACTTTTATCTATAAGCCTCTTGGCCGTAGGGACCTAGCTATGATCACGCCATCTACAATTAGCTTTGCCCGGCCTTCTCCATCACATTGAAGATGTTTTACTTACTTTTTCTCGTCTAATGGTAAAATTATTTCCATAGCCGTCATGCTGCTTAAGGCTGCCACGTCGGCAATTGTGATGTGATCAGCGGCAATATATTTAGTACGGGATAGGAATTCTTCAACAAAACCAAACGCCTCTTCAAGGGCATCCAACTTTTTTTGTTCTATGATCTTGTGTCCTTCAGCCATTATAGGATACTGAAAAATAATTACAAAAGGAGAATAAATACCGAAGTGAAGCCTTCTTAACGTGGATAAACAAAAATATATAAATTAGTTACGGTTATATTTCGTGTTCTAGGGAATAGAATTGATGTGTCAAAGAAAAGTTTTTGATTGACCTGAGCCCTTTTTTTGACGTCCTTTGGATACCACGACTCGTCTTTTCCGTAGGTATCAGCAAGATACGCCATAATAGCGTGACTGAAAAGAGACAAAACAAGCATAAAAATCAGGCCAACCCTGAAGTGCAAAGGCTGCTCATTCATGGACGGTACAAGCATTGATCTCCAACACTAAACCAAGTATTAAACTCGTAACGCGTATTTTTTAAGTTACAAACCTGTCAAATATAATGAAGTCACCATCTTCTAGTAAAGGTATAGTGTGCAGTGGGTTTTTCTGCAAAAAAAAGATGACTAAAAAACTGACAATGTGATCTTCTGCCTAGTCTTTTGCAAAATATATTGGATGTAGCTCAATACCAAAAACGTTCTAAGTATGTTTAAAATAAAAATGTGGATAAGTACAGAAAATTATAAAAATATTAGAGCTGACTATATTTTTCCTGTATAAATAGATGTCCTTTTGGACTGAGAAGGGGAAACTTCTTTTATTTTCTTACTTTCAAGTACTCCGGTTTAAAATGTTCCAATGCATATAGATCAAGTTCTATCTTCTCGTAAGGCACATTGAATATCTCACAAGCCATCATGGTGGCGCGCCCTGGCGGACTCCAGTCCAATGTGTACAGTTTAACACCCATCTGAAAATAAATATGGTAAAATATTTATTTTTGTATAGTCGTTGCAAACGCTACTGCTAAGCATGAAGCCTGCTGAAGAATGTTGCGATTTCCGGGTTGGGCACAGTGTTTTTAGGAATTTATAAGTGGCAACCCGGAGTCGAGATTTGTGCCCAGTTGGTGGAAATAGGCTCACATGGCACTTATATTATAAGTACACCTCTACCCAACCATTATGTATGCATTTCGTCATCATCAGCCTACAGCGGCCCTCTGCTGGCATACGCTTCTTCCAACGCACGCCATTCAGTCCATACATATCTCCGTCAAGCTGACCGAATATGTGCTTATTTCCTGATATTACTTTACTTGCTAATCGAGTTTTGATTTTGTTTTTACTGCGTACAAAAACATAGTCCCAACTATGATATCAATTTTTTTTATTATCATTTAAGTACCAACTTCGCAAATGATATCTAACAACAGAACCCTAATTATTACGTAGATTAATAATGTGTAGTATTAATCTGAATCTGATTCATTTTGTAGGTCATTACTGATACATTCTTGTATAATGTTCGAAAACATTTGTCTGCTTAGCAACGTAAACAATGCCATAAATGTTGTGAAACTATCAAAATGAAATCCATTCCTATTGATACTGTATTACGCCATTTGCCCCTCTAGTGAGTGAGTACCAATTAAAATTATCATAATTAATGATTTTGGTATAAGGAAGATTTTGAAAGATGGCTTGGCAAACCGAAAGTTAAAACGTGGAGGGGCTGGATTTATGCTTTGACGGTTGCACAACGACAGGCTTGCTTTGCTTTGCTTTGCTTTGCTTTGCTTGGTAGTATAGATGCAGACCTACCCTGCCGTCTCCCTCAGAGGCAGCAGAGTGGCGGGGTCTTGAGGGAGAGCGCTGCAGTCGTGTAGATCCTCAAGGCAAGTCTGGTGGATGTACCTTCACGAGGTTGCCACCCCGTTTCTTGGTCTAATTCCTTAAGAAATAGACGTAACAAAAACCACCAGGCGACATCACAACCCCCTTCTATTTCCCAGGACCCCATTCTCACAATCCCTACCCACTACTCCCTTCCTATATCCTCACTCCTTCCACTACCCCCTCCCTCCCGATCCAACTCCCGCTCCTAACCGCGACCCCGGCGTGACTGGGTGGTGGCGGGCTCGCCTATCACTAAAATCAGCTGATGGTGAGTAGGAGCAAGTAGTCACCTGCGCTAGAACCTGCGCAGTCGAGCGCCGTGAGCGGGGATGAAGGAGTCTTGGGGGGTTGAGCCGAGCGGCTCTGGTTGTAATGTGCCCGTGAGGCAACACGCCCCCTTTGGTCTGGATTTCAAGCGAAACGGTGGCCCTACCCAATAGCCAGGGGTAGGGAAATGGTCACAGTGTCCCGTCAGAGGGTCACAGGCGAGGTGCGTGAGGTCCGCTGAAGTTGCCCTCGGACGACCGAAGCGGTAGGTAAAGGTCATGCTGACGGTGTAAGTGAAGGTTGCTCAGCTCTTTGGGGGCCAACCTGATCGAGCACCCGATGTCGCACTGTAAACCAGCCTTGCGCACCTATATCTCTCTGGTAGTCCTAACGATCGATCTTTTTTATAGTGAGACGTTCCCAAGTGCGGGCTCCATGGAGGGTGGGAGCCAGAGAGACGAATTTTCATATCAATTTAACATGGATGCTTTAGAGCCAGTTAAAAAAACCCCAGAAACCGGAGTGGAGGCGAAAGCCAATGAGACTCCCAAGGGGGGTGCTTGCACCTCTCTCGCCCCTGGCCACCTTGCGACTAACGCCGCGGGTACCAGTGCGGGCGCCGGTCCGGCTGTGGCGAGAACCACAGTCAAGACCAAAACCACCAAGTCCCAATTAAAACAGAGGACGTCGGCGCTGATTGGGACCAGTACCGACCCCTCTCAAACACAGGCGGCTACGACGGCGACGGGTAACACCACTGCCGGTCCGACCTTCGCCGCACGAACCCCGGTGCCGGGTAAAACTGGCACCGTGAAACACCCTCCCACTCCTGTGGCAACTCCAACCTCCTCGCAACAAGCGGCCACAACCGGTCAAACGGACTCGGCCAGCCATGCTGAGGACGCTTTTGCACGCGTCTGGCAGGTTGTGGGCAAACGAAGCAGGGGTAAGGGTAAAGGCAACGAACGAGTTCGTTGCCCTTGCACAGGCACCTCAGGCCCACCAGCCGCCTCAGCACAGAACAGACGTGCGACAAGGAAGGAGCGCCGTCAGGCTCGCAAGAGGCTAGGCAAGGGCAAGGGGAAGCCTGATAAACAGGACCCTGCCGCCAGTTCGGTCAAACCGACTGGCGGCCAGCTAAATTTCTCCACTGGGGAGTGGTCAAAGGCGGTGGCCGGCACAAGCCGATCTGCGCCAGGGCCCCCCAGTGCTCATGAGGGACAGACTGCAGGGTCCAGAGCAACACAGCGACCCGAGGGGAAGGACCAGGCCGCGGCCAGGCGTGCGCTCAACGAGAGTTTAACACCTCGGGGGGATCATAAGCGGCCGCGGTTTGATCAGTCCAAGCGGGCCGCCAAGCTAAGCTACGCCCAAGCTGCCAGTACTACCCTGGACGTCGCAATTACCTGCGACCGCACAGGGATCCTGAGCAAGGACGTATCGGACCGGGTACTCACTGCTATCTAAAAGCAGATAATCATTGAGGCCCGGTCCCCCAAACCAGACACCCCAGGACCGACTTTTAAAGCCAAGCCGGTGTTTTCCGGGGGTGTCCTGAAACTGTGGTGCGGTAACGACCACACCTTAGCATGGCTAAGGGAAACAGTCCCCGCACTGTCTCTTCTCACTAGCATCCTGCTAGTAGTCAAGAGCCAGTCGGAGATCGACACACGAACGCGGTGTGGTATCGTCATCCCAGACGAACAGGGGGTCTTCGAAGAGCCGACCGATATTGGGCGCGCTCTGAGTTATCAGAACCCCTGGATTGACGTCAAGAGGTGGGTACTACTCCACGTTAACAAACAGGCCGCGGCATGGTTCGTCGTGGTGGGTGTCCCGGTGGACCAAATCCCGTCCATTATGAGAGCCGGACGCCGCCTCTCGATAGGAGTAGGAACGGTGTACTTAAGGTTCCAAGGGCAGAACGGCAAGTACACCGAAGCTCCTCACGGATGGGACCCCACAACGGAAACCATCTCCGTGGACACGATGCAGCGGCCAGTGATACCAGCGGGGGAGCCCACTCCCCCACCAAACAACCCGGGAGCACCCGTGGCCGAACCTGCCGTAGCAGAGTCGGCCACCCCTGCTGCCGCCATCGTAGGTGCCGCCTCTTCCTTGGATGAGGAGCTGGATGACATGGTATTGTCCCCGGCTTCGTGCCAAGGAGAGGAAGGCTTCGACGAGGGCGACCTGCTTGCCGGGCTCAGACTGGGGGAAGAGGACGAGGGGACGACCAGCGATGTCGTACCTTTTGTCCGACTGTAAAGTCCTCCAAGCCAACCTCCACCACAGTCAGACTGCGACGGCTCAACTCCGCAAGTGGCTGGAGGTACAACACACGGCCATTGCTCTGATCCCGGAGCCGTGGATTAGGGCTGGCCGCATACAAGGACTGTCCAATCTTGGAGGTAAGCTCCTGGTTACCACTGATCACGATCAACCCAGATCGTGTATCTTTTTTTTTTTTAACTGATTTCTGTTGCAGAGATGTCTCTGCAGCAAAGCTGTATATACCACGTGCCGACGCCGTAGAGATGGCAATCGTCTTCGCCTCGGCCTACATGCCTGAGGCGGAGGCGCCGCCCCCCCATGACCTCGCCCGTCTCGTGGGCTACTGCGAGAGTCACGGGTTTGAGATTGTCGTCCGGGCCGACGCCAATGCTCATCACCATCTATGGGGCATGGACACCCAAAACGAAAGGGGTAAGGCCTTAGTTGAATATTTATTCTCGACTAACTTATCCATACTAAACACCGGCGCTGAACCTACCTTCGTAACTAGGCGTAGCCGCACGATCATTGATCTTACCCTGGCAACGGAGGGCGCGGCGGAAATCATCACAAGCTGGCAGGTCTCCAAGGAGGCCTCCTGCTCTGATCATAGGTGGATTCGCTTCGACATCCAAGTCTGCGCTCGACCTGCAACACCACGTCGCAATCCGCGTCATACGGATCGCGGCACCTATACGCGTAGCCTAGTTGCAAAGCTAACTACACCAAGCGGTCCGACGTCATTTGCGGACACGACACAGATTGAGGCACAAGTAAGTCAGATCACTAAACTAATGTTAGACAGCTACCACACTGCCTGCCCAGAGACCATCCCGCGTAGCACACCAGGCAAACAGCCTTGGTGGGGTGCTGACTTGGAGCGCAAGCGCGGGAAGGTAAGGAAAGCTCTAAATAGAGCCATGAACACTTGTGCGGACGAGGACTGGGATAGCTATTATGCAGCCAAATCTTGCTACAAAAAATGCATCAGATTCAGGAGTACCGCGGGTTGGCGCAAATTCTGTAGGGGCATCGAATCCTGTCAGCAAGCCAACAGGGTAAGAAAGGTACTGGCGCAACAGAAAACGGCGGGGCCCGCTACCCTCCGCAAACCTGATAACACATTCACATCGTCACTTGAAGAAACAAGACGCATCCTAATTGAAACTCGAAGTGAGTTTCAATTAGGATGCGTCTGTGGTGCGGTAACGACCACACCTTAGCATGGCTAAGGGAAACAGTCCCCGCACTGTCTCTTCTCACTAGCATCCTGCTAGTAGTCAAGAGCCAGTCGGAGATCGACACACGAACGCGGTGTGGTATCGTCATCCCAGACGAACAGGGGGTCTTCGAAGAGCCGACCGATATTGGGCGCGCTCTGAGTTATCAGAACCCCTGGATTGACGTCAAGAGGTGGGTACTACTCCACGTTAACAAACAGGCCGCGGCATGGTTCGTCGTGGTGGGTGTCCCGGTGGACCAAATCCCGTCCATTATGAGAGCCGGACGCCGCCTCTCGATAGGAGTAGGAACGGTGTACTTAAGGTTCCAAGGGCAGAACGGCAAGTACACCGAAGCTCCTCACGGATGGGACCCCACAACGGAAACCATCTCCGTGGACACGATGCAGCGGCCAGTGATACCAGCGGGGGAGCCCACTCCCCCACCAAACAACCCGGGAGCACCCGTGGCCGAACCTGCCGTAGCAGAGTCGGCCACCCCTGCTGCCGCCATCGTAGGTGCCGCCTCTTCCTTGGATGAGGAGCTGGATGACATGGTATTGTCCCCGGCTTCGTGCCAAGGAGAGGAAGGCTTCGACGAGGGCGACCTGCTTGCCGGGCTCAGACTGGGGGAAGAGGACGAGGGGACGACCAGCGATGTCGTACCTTTTGTCCGACTGTAAAGTCCTCCAAGCCAACCTCCACCACAGTCAGACTGCGACGGCTCAACTCCGCAAGTGGCTGGAGGTACAACACACGGCCATTGCTCTGATCCCGGAGCCGTGGATTAGGGCTGGCCGCATACAAGGACTGTCCAATCTTGGAGGTAAGCTCCTGGTTACCACTGATCACGATCAACCCAGATCGTGTATCTTTTTTTTTTTAACTGATTTCTGTTGCAGAGATGTCTCTGCAGCAAAGCTGTATATACCACGTGCCGACGCCGTAGAGATGGCAATCGTCTTCGCCTCGGCCTACATGCCTGAGGCGGAGGCGCCGCCCCCCCATGACCTCGCCCGTCTCGTGGGCTACTGCGAGAGTCACGGGTTTGAGATTGTCGTCCGGGCCGACGCCAATGCTCATCACCATCTATGGGGCATGGACACCCAAAACGAAAGGGGTAAGGCCTTAGTTGAATATTTATTCTCGACTAACTTATCCATACTAAACACCGGCGCTACTGGTAAAGGTACTGGCGCAACAGAAAACGGCGGGGCCCGCTACCCTCCGCAAACCTGATAACACATTCACATCGTCACTTGAAGAAACAAGACGCATCCTAATTGAAACTCACTTCCCTGGATGTGTCTTCGCGCAGGTAATCGACTGGCAGGATGTAACCCAAACGCCATCTGAAAATGACTGGAGCTACACATGCAGAGTGATCACGCTGGAGAAACTCCAATGGGCCATCCGCAGCTTCCATCCTTTCAAGGCAGCTGGTCCCGACGGAGTGTTTCCCGCCTTAATACAATGGGGGGGAGCCTCTGTCGCAACTAGGCTAGTGCCCATAATGAGAGCGTGCCTGGCCTTTAGGTACGTTCCCAAAGGCTGGAGGGAAGTGAAAGTTATATTCATCCCAAAACCAGGTAAGGGTGACTATACTAGCGCCAAATCCCACCGACCAATCAGCCTGACCTCTTTTCTGCTGAAAACACTGGAAAGGCTATGTGATAGGGAGCTGAGAGACGGCGCCCTCAAAACTATACCGCTACACGGTAACCAACACGCTTATAGCTCAGGTAAGTCGACTGAATCTGCTCTACATCAAGTGGTCAGTCAGATAGAGGAAGCAATACATCAAAAGGGCACCTGCCTGGGCACCTTTATAGACATCGAAGGAGCCTTCGACAAAACCAACTTCTCCAGTATCGGCAGCGCCCTCTTCAGACATGGGGCAGATCAGGTAATTACGGACTGGATTACAAACATGCTTAGCAAACGAGTGGTTCGCCTGGAGGACGAGCAGCAGCTGGCCATGATAGCCAGAGGCTGCCCCCAAGGAGGGGTACTATCCCCCCTTCTATGGAATCTGGTAATCAATGATCTTATCACCAAACTCAACGCCAACCATTACTTCACAATTGGTTACGCAGACGATCTCGCAATTCTTGTTTCGGGGAAGGTGACGGGAACGATCTGCAACCTCACACAACAAGCACTACGTATTGTAGAAAGATGGTGCAGGGAATTTGAGCTATCAGTAAACCCCACCAAAACCGAACTAGTCATGTTCACCCACAAACGAGCATTAGGCCCTTTCAGCCTACCGAAACTGTTCAACACGGAACTTCAATTGGCCAACGAAGTCAAGTATCTCGGGGTTACTTTGGACAGTAAGCTGAACTGGAGCAGTCATCTGGATACCAAACTAAACAGGGCCTGCATCACCTTCTGGCAGTGTAGGAAAATGATAGGTAAGAAATGGGGCCTATCCCCCAAAATAATACTATGGCTGTACACCGCAGTGATCCGCCCCATGATCACCTACGGGGCCGTGGTCTGGTGGCCCCGCACCAAGCTAGCGACAGCCTCCAACAAACTACAGCGCATGCAAAGACTAGCCTGCATGGCCACCACAGGATGCATGAGGACCACTCCGACTGCAGCTATCGAAGCCATGCTGGGACTCCCGCCGCTCCACCTGTTCATACAGCAGGAAGCAACGATGGCGGCGGCGCGTCTTAAGGCAACACATCTCTGGAGTAAGAGAGACACTCAACACACCGCGCTGCTTAAGGGACTCAACAATGAGTTCCCCATTACGAAGGCAGTAAGTGACCGGGTACCCAAACAGTTTATCTTTGACAAAAAATACAAAATCCAACTGCATGAGGATCGACGATGCGAAGGCTTGCGCCCCGCAGAGCTGCGGATTTTCACGGATGGATCAAAAACAGGTAGTGGCACAGGAGCTGGAGTCTTCTCGGAGGACCTCAACATACACATAGCCACGCCATTGGGGGTCCATAACACAGTGTTCCAGGCCGAATGCATGGGCATCTCCCTCGCCGCGTCTGCTATCATGGCCAGGGAAGTTAGGGACCACTCGATCCGCATACTCTCGGACAGCATGGCTGTTCTACAATCGCTGAACAGTCACACAGTTGACTCTGGGCTAATATACGAGTGCCACCAGCGCCTAAACCAGGTAGGTAGCCTCAATAAAATTACCATTCAATGGATCAAAGGACACAGCGGCTCGCTGGGTAACGATGCAGCCGATGAACTTGCCAGGAGAGGGTCGAGTATGACACCAGTGGGACCAGAACCCATCGCGCCTCTCCCCTTCGGGTATCTACGCACTCTGGTAAGAAAACGAACCAGGGACCAACATCACAAGTTATGGCTGGACCTACGTGAGTGCAGGCAGGCTAAGGAAGCACTTCCCACGATCGATGCCCGCCTCACAAAACAGGTTCTCCGTCTAACTAAACCACAGCTGCGTACAGTGACAGCAGCTATAACCGGCCATGGGTCATTCAACAAACATCTCTTTGTCATAGGAATAACAGACAGTCCGCTGTGCAGGGCCTGCTTGGAGCACGACGAGACAGCAGCGCATGTGCTGCTAAACTGCCCGGTGGTCGCCGATTACAGGGCAAAATACTTCGGTAACCCAGGTACCCTACGTGAGATTGTCAGCAACACCAAGGCGTTGCTGGCCTTTCTCGAGGAGCTGGGGTGGATCGAATGAGCGATTCTCCCACCCGTACGCAAAATACGCGCTTTGACGTGGAGTTGCGGACAACAGCCCGTATTACCTATTACCTATTACCTATTAAGTTAAAACGTGAATGAGACCGTAAGACCACGCACTGGACTTTCAACCCTCAGTGTTGAACCGAGCATTGAGACTCCAACAGAATTGTTGGATTTTCAACTCTTGGCGCCAACAGAACATTGATAATCCAATGCTACAACTACAACCAGTGATAAAATCTCGACGTCGTATTTTTACGTCCGTGCGATCAAGGTCTACTAAGGTCACGACTGAGGGATGCGTTCGAGTAAAAAAATGGATTTAACCGAAAGTTAAAACGTGAATGTAACATCGAGTAATTGGTAGCTCGCTGTCCGGTAAGGAGCAAACCCGGCTCGACGGCGCGTTATGTTCCACGCGCGCCTCGAAGAGATGTCAGAACCAACTGGTGGGGTCCGCAAGAGCCGATGCCTGCTAGGGGTGCGGGTTGTTCGAAAGAGACCGTCGCCCCTGGCACACAGGCAACTGAGGGAACACGGGTGGGTTTTAGTCAGTAAAAGTCTGACACGCCCTCCTGCTCCACCCAAAGTGGGCGAAGTTATTTGATGATTTCCCACCATCAAAAAAAAATCGTAACCGCTAATAAAGGTACAAAACTATTGTTTTTATACAACTTACTGACCTTAAATGATTGGAACATACCAACACCTTTTTTGTAACTTACTATTGGACATTGGACACTTGCCACTCGGACAGCTCGTAATTAGTAAATATAAATTAAAACTATAGGTGCCTAAGTCGTCATTCAATTCACACGGATGTAATAAAATTGGGGCGGGATATTTTCGCGCACTGCACTTTCTACTCTCGGTGTTGCATCGAGTATTCAGAATCCAACAGAGTGCTGCGCGAGTCAGCGCGTTGAAAAAAGACAGTGTCTGATTTTCAACTCTCGGCGCTAACAATGCGTTGAAGATCCAGTGATCAAAAAAATCCAGACGCGATTTTATTACGTCTAATACTTTCTTTTTTCTGAGGGTGGGTAATCATCAAATAACTTCTCCCGCTCTGGATGGAGCAGGAGGGCGTGTCAAAATTTTACTGACTAAAACCTACCCGTGTTCCATCAGTTGCCTGTGTGCCAGGGGCCGCGGTATCTCTTTCGAACAACCCTCACCCCTGGCAAGCATCTACCCTTGCGGACCCCACCAGTTGGTGCTGACATCTCTATGAGGCGTGCGTGGAACACAACGCGCCGTCGACCCGGGCTTGGTCCTTACCGACACGTCCTTACTGGACAGCGAGCTACACATTATTATCTAATGCCTTACGAATTATATAAACAAAACACTGCGGAACATTAAACTCTCCCAGAGGCGTATTACGTAATACAGTATCAGTAGAAATCGCTTTTATTTTGATAGTTCCACAACATCATGGCGTTGTTTACTTTGCTAAGGAGACAATTTTTTCGAACAGATGAAAGAATGGATTAGCAATAACTTTCAAAATGATTCTGATGAATAGCGTGATACGCAATTAGGGTGCTGGTGATTTTACAATAATTATTAGTTCAGTTGTTTCTCGTTCACTGGCCTTCAACTAATAAACATCTATTTACAATTACATTAAAAGAAAATACTACTGAATAAAGATGAAATTATTTAATTATTGTTTAAATCATTGTGCAGTGCCTACAGAAAGAGACAATAAAAAATATTTTTAAGGCAAAATAAAACACATACTTTTTGATCCGACTTCGTAAACTACTAAAACACGATAGAAACAGAACACGTTCCACAAACTACTATTGGCCAACCAAGGTCAAAATGGCTATTTATACATTTTTACGAACACACAGGCATCCACTTATCTTGTTGTTGGGAGTTACAATACGTGGTCGAATAGATTATTTTGTCATCATCATCTTCGTAGCTTATTAGTCGATTCGCACGAATTTACTCGCTCGAAACGGGCGAAAACACACATTTATTTTAAATAATTAGAGATGGGCTGACTATGACTTGTCGACCGACTAGTCGGCTGCAAAATGACCGACCAATGGGCCAAGCCAATCATTGCTTTCGGTTAAGTTCGGGTGACATCGGTAATGTAGGTACGTGACTACGCTTTCGGCTCCTAGGTGCGTTAGCGGCGCCCGGCGACCAGGCGGAATAGTCAGGATATGTTTTTATTTATTTTGCATTTATTCTATCATTGTTTAAGTGCGAGTCGGTGTTTCTTCCTATTCTATTCTAGATTGCACTGAAAGTAAACTGTAAAACTGATTCTATAATAAAAATAATAACAGTAAAGATTTCAATTTCAATTCAATCACCGTGTTTTAAATGTTTAAGCATATTACTACGAGTAAAAAATGGGCCGAATAGTCGGCGGTTTTAGCCAACTAGTCACCGTCTAATCGCCGACTACAAATATGGCCGACTAGTCGGTACATCACTATAAAAATAAATTATTTGCCGTCGGCGATTCGCACGAAGTTAACTTATTTGTGGGCGATTCGACAAGTCCAGAAGTTCGTATTAAGCCATTGGCAAGTTTTGAACTTTATGCCATAATTTAATAGCATTCGTTCGATTTTCTCCTACCTAACCTGCACTGGGCCCGCGTGGTGTATTACGGCCCGCTCCCTCTCACCGAGAGGAGGCCAGTGTTCTAGCAGTGGGAACATTGTAGGCCGATTATGTGTGTGCATGTATTATCTAGTAACAAATAAAAACATTTTTCTTAATCATGTTGCATAAGATTCAAAAGTGCGAGTAAATTCGTGCGAATCAACTAATAAGCCATCTACCTGCCCTTGACTATTCCGTACACGTGTTCCTTCAGTTGCTTGTGTGCCAGGGGCCACAGCATCTATTTCGAACAACGCACACCCCTGGAACAACCCGCACCCCTGGGCCATCACTCTATCATTAATATTATCGAGGTAATCCGGATAATCATTGCTTTGTTGCTGTGCAGTGATATATTTAATATGTAAGTACCTAATACATCGATTTGAGATAGTTATAATCTTTGATAACTTTCTTGAATATATCGTAAATTTTATTGATAAGATAAGTGGTGGTGAATCAATAAATGGTAACGTCGCAGGGGGCTCAGAATTTTACATGATTCTGTACCCCTTGCGTTGAAATTGGTCGTCTGTTATAAAAATAAATACTGTTTCATACATTTTGACAGTGTATGTAAGTCAGTTCCTGTGAACCGCCCTGTAGAAACCTTTCGGAAAACATCTGTTGCGTGCTTTAGAAGAACTTTGTTTTACACTATTTACCTTACCAAGATAAGATTAGCTTGAACCTATGTTAATAGATAAACATAGATATGTATTTTAACCTGTCATTCAACTATGACGGAATGCGCAGTTATGATAAGAACGATTTTGCAGTTATTTCTGTTAAAAATTGGTGGCGTTTCTGGGTTTTTCCATCTAAAACTGCTCAATAGCCCGGAGCCAAGATTTGTGACTGGTTGGTGGCAATAGACTCGCTCCACATTGGACTTACTGGAAAAGTGCGGGTGTACTATATACACCCCTCTGCGTAACCCTTCGGGGACAACTGAACAGGCGTAATGATTTGTGTTCTATTTAAAAAGGTATTTAAATAGTCCTTTATTCGTAGAATAAATAAATTCCTTTGTATTGCAATAATTTAGATGTTAGAGGCAATTTTACAATTTGTTTTTAAATTCGAAAAGGTTTCAATTAATAGGTTGGGGAAAAAGTTTCTTCGCATTTTTTAAGAAAATTCAAAACATTTTTTAATAAAGTTTATTTACATTTAACTAAAGTATGTAGGTACCATTTTGTTCGATAACTTTTTGCCATCTTGTAGGTAGGGACATGATCCCATTGCTATAGAAATTTTGGGACTTCTGGTCAAAATACCGCGACAAGTGGTTTTGGCAGTCCTCTCGTGATGTTAACCTGACACTGCCTAAAGAATTCTGAAGAGACCGAAACAGGTGGAAATCTGAAGGTGCAAGGTCAGGACTATACGGCGGATGCATTAACACCTCCCAGCCAAACTCTCTTAATTTTTGTTGGGTGGCTAAAGATGTGTGAGGTCTAGCGTTATCATGATGAAAAACCACACCCCTTCTGTTGATTAATTCCGGCCGCTTTCTCTCAACTTCTTGCTTTGATCTCATCAGTTGTTCGCAGTAGAGTTCAGAATCGATGGTCCTGCCTGGTGGTAACAGCTCATAATGAATAATGCCCTTCCAATCCCACCACACACACAGCATCACCTTGTTGCGAGTTAACCCGGGTTTCGCCTCAGTCTGTGAAGCCTGACCGGCCTTTGACGACGACCTTTTTCGCACGTTCTTGTCATACGTGATCCACTTTTCATCACCAGTTATCAGCTTCTTCAAAAATGGTTCGGTTTCATTACGTCGTAATAAAGAATCACAAATGAGTACACGGTTCATTAGGTTTCTTTCAGTGAGCTCGTGAGGTACCAAAATGTCGAGCTTTTTTGTGTGCACAGTTTTTTTCAAATGCGCCAAAACTGTTTTGTGGTCAATTTCCAGTTCTTCAGCTACGTCGTAACTACTGGTATCGGCCGATCTTGCTCCACTTTTTCAAAAATGGCATCCATTTTATCCGTAATAGGGCGACCAGAGCGACGTGCATCTTTGACATCAAAATTTCCGGATTGAAAACGCTTAAACCAAATTTGTGCTACTCTCACAGACACTACACTAGGTCCATAAATATCGCAAATTTTTTTCGCGGCTTGTGTTGCATTTTTACCTTTTTTGTAGTAAAATTTTAAAATGTATCGAATTTTTTCATTAGATTCACTCATCTTGACGGTACGAAAAACAAATGAAAATCACACATTTTCCTAATTTGAATGTGGAATTATGTTCTTTAAAATTTAAACTTTCAATGATACCAAAACCAGCCAGATACAAATAGTATAGCCAAAGAGATTTTATTACAAGTTCATACATACTATAATGCGAAAAGACTTTTTCCCCAACCTAATATTAAATACGGGATAGGAACTCTTCAACAAAACCAAATGCCTCTTCAAGTCCGTTCTTAATACAGTATCAGTAGCAATCGCTTTTATTTTGATAGTTCCACAACATCATGGCGTTGTTTACTTCGCTAAGGAGACAATTTTTTCGAACAGATGGAAGAATGGATTAGCAATATTAACTTTCAAAATGATTCAGATTCTGATTAATAGCATGATACGAAATTAGGGTGCTGGTGTTTTTACAATAATTATTATTTCAATTGTTTCTTGTTCACTGTCCTTCAACTAATAAACATCTATTTCACAATTACATTAAAACAAAATACTACTGAATAATGATAAAAACGGGCAAAAACACACATTTATTTTAAATAATTAGAGATGGGCTGACTATGACTTTGGCCGATTAGCGGACTAGCCGAGTAGTCGGCTGCAAAATGGCCGACCAATCGGCCAAGCCAATCATTGCTTTCGGTTAACTTCGGGTGACATCGGTATTGTTCGTGACTACGCTTTCGGCTCCTAGGTGCGCCGGTTCGCGGCGCCCGGTGACCAGGCGGAATTGTCAGGATATGTTTTTATTTATTTTGGATTTATTCTATCATTGTTTAAGTGCGAGTCGGCGTTTCTTCCTATTCTATTCTAGATTGCACTGAAACTAAACTGTAAAACTGATTCTATACATAAAATAACAGTTAAGATTTCAGTTTCAATTCAATGATCGTCATTTAAATTTTTAAGCATATTACTACGAGTTAAAAATGGGCCGTATAGTCGGCGGTTTTAGCCAACTAGTCGCCGTCTAATCTCCGACTTTAAATATGGCCGACTAGTCGGTACATCACTATAAAAATAAATTATTTGCCGTCGGCGATTCGCACGAAGTTAATTAATTTGTGGGCGATTCGACAAGTCCAGAAGTTCGTATTATGCCATTGGCAAGTTTTGAACTTTATGCCATAATTTAATAGCATTAGTTCGATTTTCTCCTACCTAACCTGCACTGGGTCCGCGTGGTGTATTACGGCCCGCTCCCTCTCACCGAAAAGAGGCCAGTGTTCTAGCAGTGGGAACATTGTAGGCCGATTATGTGTGTGTATGTAGTATCTAGTAACAAATAAAATCATTTTTCTTAATCATGTTGCATAAGATTCAAAAGTGCGAGTAAATTCGTGTGAATCGACTAATAAGCCATCTGCCTGCCCTTGACTATTCATACTCGGGGTCGGTAGAACACTTTTTCTTTCATTCGTGTCAGCCATCACTCTTTTTTTTAAATAACCCCACCCGATCCGGGTGGAACGGGAGGGCGTGTCAGACATTTACTGACTAAAACCCACCCGTACCCGTGTTCCTTCAGTTGCCTGTGTGCCAGGGGCCACAGCATCTATTTCGAACAACGCGCACCCCAGGGCGATGGCCCTGGGGTGCGCGTTAGTCCAGGGGTGCGCTGGCAATTCGGACAATCATTGTTTTGTTGCTGTGCAGTGATATATTTAATATGTAAGTACCTAATACATGGATTTGAGATAGGTAGTTATAACCTTTGATAACTTTCTTGAATATATCGTAAATTTTATTGATGAGATAAGTGGTGGTGAATCAACAGATAGTAACGACGCAGGGGGCCCCCCTTGCGTTGAAATTGGTCGTCTGTTATAAAAAAAATACTGTTACATACATTTTGACAGTGTATGTAACTCAGTTCATGTGAACCGCCCTGCACAAACCTTTCGGAAAACATCTCTTGCGTGCTTTAGAAGAATAACGCGATCAGAAACGGAAAGCGACTTTGTTTTACACTATTTTCCTTACCAAGATAAGATTATCTTTTTTTTTTGGGTGGTAAATCATCAAATATCTTCTCCCGCTCTGGGTGGAGCGGGAGGGCGTGTCAAACTTTTACTGACTAAAACCCACCCGTGTTCCCTCAGTTGCCTATATGCCAGGGGCCGCGGTATCTCTTTCGAACAACCCGCACCCCTGGCAGGGGCCGTGTTCCCTCAGTTGCCTGCGTGCCAGGGGCCGCGGTATCTCTTTCGAACAACCAGCACCCCTGGCAGGCATCGGCCCTTGCGGGCCCCATCAGTTGCTGCTGACATCTCTTTGACGCGCGCGTGGAACACAACACGCCCTCGACCCGGGCTTGGTCCTTACCGGACAGCGAGCTACCCATTACTCGCCGTCCGCAAGCCCGTGCCTATGGTGACCGGGATTCAGCCTGGGATTCCCGACGCCCAGGGCATCTCCTGCGAAGGCCACGGCTGTGAGGGCGCATGTACTACATCTCCCTCACGTGCGCCGCCTCCCTTTTTGCGAGCATAACTGCTTCGCTGAAAGAGGCGACTGCTAGCCATGCACTCTCGCTCCGTACCATCGCCTGGACCAGGGCCGGACGCGAGAGATCATCGCTGCCAATCACCTCCACGAAGACACGGTGGTGCTCCGCCCAAGCTGGGCAGTCCTCCACCGTATTTCCGCCGGTCCGGTCCGTCAACCACCTTTGCATGCCCTGACGGTAAAATATGGAGAACTTTATTATAAAACATATATGTACTATATACCCATGTTTGCAAAGAAATAAATGATTTGATTTGATTTGATTTGATTTGATGCTCCACCGTGTCCTCAGGGCGATCTTCGCAATGGAAACACCCGGGTGTTTCCTCCCGACCTATCCGAAACAGGAACCTCCCGAAACAGCCAAGTCCGGTGAGGACCTGTGTCAGCCGTATGCTCCACCGTGTCCTCAGGGTGATCTTCGCAATGGAAACACCCGGGTGTTTCCTCCCGACCTATCCGAAACAGGAACCTCCCGAAACAGCCATGTCCGGTGAGGACCTGTGTCAGGCGGAAGGTGAGGACGCCATGCCGCCTCTCAAGCCACTCCTCAAAGAGGGAACTTACCGCCGCAATCGTGGCATGCCCAGCACTGGGTTGCGACAATCGCACTTTCCACGTCGCCATGAGATCCTGCCGGAGCTCTGTCCGCCGTGCCGCGATCTCCCGCGGCAGCGGAGTTACGCCCCGGCGTTTGGCCTCCTCGCGCCACTCCCAAGTGTGCGCGAGGACCAAGATAAGATAAGCTTGAACCTATGTTAATAGATAAACATAGATATATATTTTAGTCTACCACTACATTAAAAATTGGTGGCGTTTCTGGGTTTTTCCTTCTAGAACTGCTCAATAGCGCGGAGCCAAGATTTGTGACTGGTTAGTGGCAATAGACTCACTCCACATTGGACTTACTGGAAAAGTACGGGTGTACTATACACACCTCTGCTTCACCCTTCGGGGCAACTGAACAGGCGTAATGATTTGTGTTCTATTTAAAAAGGTATATAAATAGTCCTTTATTCGTAGAATAAATAAATTCCTTTGTATCGCAATAATTTAGATGTTAGAGGCAATTTTACAATTTGGTTTTAAATTCGTGAAAGTTTCAAATATTTCCTGTAAATTTCTTTTGAAGCTTGTTGTGTATTCTGGGACCAACAACGATGAAATATTGGTATGCTTTCTTTCTTTCTTTATTTCTTTACTCGAGCAGACCTACATCGAGTATAGAGAACTTATCTTGGTGGGAAGGAGGCATGTTTGCGAAGAGTCGAGTGGAAAACAAAGACTTATCTGATGGTGACCAACTTGCAGTCCTGATATAGTGGTTCACTCATCACCTTCAGAACAGCTCTTTGGTCCCTTTCCAGTTGTAAAAGTGATGTTTTCGTTGCTCTTCCCAGACAGTCACATAGTATGTTAGTTTAGTGACTAGCACAAGGAATGGTAAAAGTCCGCTGAATTTTTAAGTAGCTTAAAGATATAAATTATTTTGCGAGCCCTAGTTATAACGTATTTGTGAAAATTTGAACCCTCATATATTACAACTCCGAGATATTTAATTTATAAACAACTGTGGAGTAGTACTGTCAGGCTTCCAGTGGCATTTGTGGTATTGAATATTATAATCCTGTAGATTATAGTAAATATTATAATCCTGGAGAGTGTTAAATATTAAAATCCTGTAGAAGCTGGCTCCTTTTGCTTACAGAAAAAGGAACAAATTTATTTTTTTCGAGATTAAGAGTAAAAGTAAGTAGCGAGCCAGTTTGATACCGTGATAAGACAGTTCTCAGCGTGACGTTTCGTTTCATTACAATCTGATCCATGGATCAGAATGTAATGAAACAAATAACTTAGCGCTCATTATGCATGGTTGCACAATGGGCATCTGCGCAAGTAAAGATATTACAATTTTGGGCACGCCACGACTGCGGTGGTAAGTCCCCTCTTTGAGGATTGGCTTGAGAGACGGCACAATGTCCTCACCTTCCGCATGACACAGTTCCTCACCGGACAGGGTTGTTTCGGGAGGTTCCTATTTCGGATAAGGCGGGAGGAAACGCCCGGAGGTTCCCATTGCGAAGATCGCCCTGAGGACACGGTGGAGCATACGGTGCCATCTAAGCCGTCGCTTCCTTCAGCGAAGCAGTGATGCTCGCAAAGGGGGTGGCAGTGCACGTGAGGGAGAGGAAGTACATGCGCCCTCATGGCTGTAGTCTTCGCAGGAGACGCCCTGGGCGTCGGGAATCCCAGGCTGATTCCGGCCCACCGTAGGCGCGGGCTTGCGGACGGTGAGTAATGGGTAGCTCGCTGTTCGGTAAGGACCAAGCCTGGGTCGATGGCGCGTTGACGGCGTACAATTTGTTAGTGTTGGTGTTCATAAATAGTTTCTATAGCTTAGGAAGAATGACGCTCCTGGCATACTTAATAATGAATCTGTATTTACTAAAAGAACACTCATTGTTTGTGCAATTATTTATGTTCACTTTGCATTCTCTCCGTAAATTAACCTTTGAATTTACTAAGTAGAGTTCCTCTTAAACCAATATTTTCAAGTTAAAGTCGAAGTAGGGGTTAATACCCTGTCAAATGCTTGCAATAAAAAGATACTGAGGCATTTTTTCCCTGATCGAAATTGCGGTATAGGACGGGCGGAACTGATTGGCTGCTATAATGTTACAGCCATTTAGGTATTTCATTAAATTGTTGTTCAAGTATCTCTCTAATATCTTAGAAATCGCAGAAAACACCGAAATAGGTGTTAACTTTTTGTCATAGTTTTTGTCACCTAACTTGTAAATTGGGTGAATAAGCGCTTTTTTAAATCTTTGGGAAAAGCACCGGTAGTAATAGAAAGGATACAATTAAGTGATAATACTAATGGCGATAAAGTGACATGAGGCTTTATCAATCTGAGTAGAAATAGTAAAAAATGTAACTAACATTTACAACACCACAATAACATAAAATCACGCCTTGTTTCTCCGAAGGGTTGGGCAGAGTTGTGCCAAGAGTACACCTATAATTCGTTAGCTATGTTTAAGTCCCATGTAATAGAGGGTAAGACAATAGGCTTACCAATTACCGGGCACAAATCCATGTGAAATCCATTCCATGTCCATGTCAATCTGGAATGTCTCAGTAATAGCCTGAACTCCGGGTTGCTACTGAGACATTCCAAATTTTCTTACCAATATTTTCATTCCTTAAAATGAATAGAATTATGGGATTTTTTCCGAGATTATGATAATAAAAGAAAATTTAATGATGGAAGTAAATAAAACAAAATTAACAAGCGTTAATATAGCATACATATTTAATTGTTATACATTTCGTTGCAAATTCTTTATTAGTTTTTGTGGGGATTTGTTAGCTGGTGGCTATCATAACTAGTAATGGGTTTATTTCCAAACAATTATGGTATTTTTGGCATAAGAGAACATGCCTATTTTGGACCAAAACATTCGGGGATAACCCAATCTCAATTCATAACAGGGCTAAAAAGCCTAGAAAAAAATTATTCAAAACCTTTCTTAATCATCTGGGCAAGCTGAGTTGCTCCAGATTGGTTTTGGTTTTTAGAAAATGATGTCTGCTTCAAGTTTGCCAGCCACGCGGTGGTTTTCGGAAACCTGAAAAGTAAAATGCTTTATCATTTATTTTGCTCTTGTCGACTTGCTACTTATTTCAGCCGACTAAAAGCTAAAGAGATGTAACCATGTGTGCATCTTACCACATAACATTTTAAGGTTATGATTTCATTCAACATGAGAAAAAAACAAAGCTCCGATTTGAGATTGTTTGAGGAGCGATGAATGAAGTCGGTAAACTAAAGAAGGATTAGGCTAGCCCCGTCAACCAGATGGCAGATATTAAACTGTGGGCTAAAATTACTAAACCGTGGAGCTCGCTTCTTCTTCGAGGAAGACTGAAAAAGCGATAGCAGGTCGAGGTATATAAATTTAATATCAATTGGAACCCATTTATAGATAGATTACAAGATTTTTATTTGGGACCGATTGGAGAAATCCTACTCCTTATTAGAGCTGAAAAGGACAAATATAACATCCAAGTTTCAATTTTGTTTGAGCACACTGTGTAATAATGGGGTCTAAAATGCTGTAAATCATACGTCACGACAGTGGTAACGAAATCTGCGGGATGATTTCATAACACACTGACAGTTGGGATGGCTTTCATTTTGACCCTTCAACAACATTCATTGTATTGTTAACATTCTTGAGCTTACAATTTTGTTGAACATAATATGAAGCAATTGATTAGCAATAACATCCAAAATAATTCAGATTCTGATTAATAGTAAGTTACGCAATAGGGTATTTTACTCTTTAAGAGAAAAAATCTAAAATATACATATTATTAAGATAGCTTCGGCAAAATGCAGTCGGAAAATGTAAGTTTTAGTTCATGAACCAACAAACTAATTTTTATAAAATACAATTTAAAGATTTCAGTTTTTTTATCTGTTTCTGAACACCATGAAATAGTAGCCGCCATGTTTCATACGGCATGTCAACTGAGCAACTTTATAGTTTTATTATTTTAGCAACCAAAGTAAGTATTATTTAAATAAAATTTTGCATTCAGGAATAGCAAACCAATGAGAAGTAGAAAAATAATTTCTAATTTGTTTTATTATAAACCATTGTCTTAAAATATCAGCGCATTTGTTTATATGGCATACTGACGTCATACCCACAGAGCAATATGGCGTCCGTTGAGTCCAGCGTTTTCGTCAAATTACGAGCGAAATTTAAATAATATGTAAAATTAAAATGCATTTTTGTGGCACTGATTGGTTAAATAAAAATGTTGTGTTTTTTTTAGAGGTTTATTAACACTCAATAATTTAATTAAGACACTTTTCGAAAATGAGTGTAATACCCTATTAGGGTGCAGTACTAGGCAGGCCTCTTATTTTATTGATACTCCGTGCTATACTATGGTCTAATGTCATTCAGCTAGTCTAGTCTAGCTCATGGTCAAAGTGTTATCACTTACTTACGTGTGGCCTTCTGTTCCGATGCTTCCCTACCCACGAACTACTCGCGTATTTTACGCGCGAAACAGTGATTCTTGTGAAATATGAATAATACTATCGTAATACGACTCGAATGCGTCATTACTAACACCACGAAGGTACTAATTCATAGCATTGGTACACCTGTGTAGCAGCGGTGCTTGACGGTGATTTTATTTTTAGTACACATGTGATCCGGACCTAGCATGAATAAAGTTTCACTTACTTTTTCGCGTCTATTGGCAGTAAAACTTCCAAAGCCGACACACTACTTAAGGCTGCCACATCGGCAATTGTGATGTGATCAGCGGCAAGGAACTTTGTTCGGGACAAGAACTCTTCAAGAAAACCATATGCCTCTGTAATGTCATCGTACCGTTTTGGATCTACGTTCTTTTTTCCTTCAAATAATAAGGGATACTGTAAAACAAAAATAAATGGAGCTTGATAATTTTAAAGAATTATTTAAATTTTTAAATACCTAATTTGTCATTATCAAATAAAAGAAGCACCAACATTATTTTTTAATGGAAATTTGCGTGAATAAGTTAAGAACATAATTTAGTCATCTATGATATTATGTATTAAAAATATCCCACTACGTAAGTAGGTGATATTTTTGTTTATTTTTGTTTGTAAGCAAACGTTAGCAAAAAAATCAATTTTGATAGGTAAATTAATTTAACTCACAGTTATATTCCGTACTCTAGGAAAAAGAATTGATGTGTCGAAGAAGAGTTTTTGATTGACTTGTGCCCTTTTTTTGACATCCTTTGGATACCAAGAGTCGTCTTTTCCGTAGGTTTCAGCAAGATACGCCATTATAGCGTGACTGAAAAGAAAGGATATAAACATGAATAATGAGAGGTTGATAAACTTTTTTTTGGATTCCGTAAAAGAGATGTCTTATTATTAAAACATGCACTGACAAGTTAAATATTATGTAATAATGCCTTTTGTTATCATGAATGTGTTAGGCATTTAAATTCAACATTCAACCATAGCTAACTTTGTTTGTGACTGTTACAAAACGAGTTCAAACTTCGGTCCGAGGATAAACCTGTAAGACAGTTTTTGTACCTATTTTGAACCTTATTTCGACGGTCGTAATGTTCTCAAAATTGACAACTTAAACTTGGTAAATAGTGTATGTGAAACCGAAGTTCAAGTTATAAATTGTTATGCATTTAAAATGTTAAAGTTGTCGGCATCAATCGATCGTAACTCAAACATAGTTTGATGGTTTAAATATTGGTACAAGACTGATGACTACATTTTATATAATAATGTGTCCGACCAATAAGGCTGTTACAGTTCAAGTTTGAGAAATCTAAAGATCAGCGCACAAAGAGCAGCACAATGATCGAGCAAGTTAATGATAAACAACCGCCATCACTGTTTGAACCTGTGACTTAGTGCTTAAGTACTAAATTAAAAAGACTGATAGTTGTAGTCCATTTTTTTTGAAAAATAAACTACTGACTTTGCCCTGTTTATACATACAGGAGACGGCAGTGTTTGCAAAATCAAACTTGCATTTGTTTAAATCATTGAGATCGAGACGACGCTACAAAGAGATATGTGCTATTGCACACAATACTGCGCTATATTCGAAAAACTTTTTAGGAATGGCACTCAAGATATACATAATAAAATACCCAATTCAATAAAAGATCTTGACATACACAATTTCAAAAAGGCTGTCTTTTAATTAATCAAACATAAAACCATATTACACAATTAATGAGTCCTACCTTGACAACCGATTGTAATCTATTGACATTTGTTTTATTAATTTTATTGTTATAATTTCGTTTTATTTATTTATTTTGTTATAATGTTAAGTGAATGTTTTGTCGTATTTATTGCTATATAATTAAATTATAATCAAAATATTTGTGTGCCGCTGACGGCAAGACATAGCGTTCATTCTTATTAACAATATTGACATCTGTATTTTACCTGTGTTCTACAAATAAAACTATTTGAATTTGATATTTGATTTTAAAAGTATTTCACGTTTAAAATAACAAACCTGTCATGCAGAATAAAATCACCGTCTTCTAGTAGAGGCACGGTGTGCAGTGGATTTTTCTGAAAAACAAAAGATAAATGTTGTACTACTTATAATAAAACTTTTATTAAAGTTATTAAATATTTTGAGCAAAGTAAGTCCTTAGAGACTGTTAAAAATGTGACGAAGGAGGGTTGCGCCACTCCTACAAAGGGAGGGTAGGGAAGTGGAACTGTGCTAAGAGTTGTTATGAATATTCCGGGAATTGGTACCAGGTATTACCAAATTAGCATCTTCTGGTATTTTTGCTTTGTCAGTTTTAGTAGCTAAGCAAACCTTTTAGTTTAGTTTGATTACATGGACTTGTTCTCTTACTTTCAAATACTCTGGTGTCAAATGTTCCTTTGTTAGAAGATTCACTTCTATCCTCTCGAAAGGCACTTTGAATATGTCACAAGCCATCATGGTGGCGCGCGCTGGCGGACTCGGGTCCAATGTATACAGTTTAACACCCATCTGTAAATAAATAAAGCAAATATTTACCTTTCTATTAACCATTGGTTCAATATGTAATATAGGCATTATAATGAGTAAGTCTAAGTCTAATTACTACAACAATTTCACTAGATTCTTCAGTTTCGTAATGAAATTTTACGAATCAGAATGTCTGGTGGAATTAGATGCATTTATCCTACTAATATGATATATGTGATAGTTTGTACGTTTGGATATTTAGATGTTTGTTACTCAATCATGCAAAAACGGCCGAACGGATTGGGATGTGGCACACAGATATGTTATAACCTGGATTAGCATTTATTATACTTTACTTTTCATAATATTATACCATGCTATACTTTATTATATTATACGTTTTATCCCGGTAATACGTTTCTGTGGGATAAATTCCGACCGCCACGTCGGCGAAGCCGCTGGCCAAAGCTAGTGACGGATAAAATAAAGAAGTCTGTTAAAGAGCCATTTATTTTACCAGCCATTCACACTTTATTTACAAATTGTTTGTAGCGCGCACACATATATAAACAAATACATAATATCAAACAAGCAAAATTAAATGACTTATTTCCGAATTTTTATTTGTTTATTTCTGTTGTTATTGATGAGGTAGTTACCACATACGGCTTTCTGAACATGCACATTGAAATAGCTATGTAGAATAGAATATTTAGTATTCAAACTCAGGAAACAAAATACTAAAACAGTAATATTATTACCAATTACTTTTTAAAACAAAATAAATACACTTACATTTTTATTTAACTTTGTAAACAAACTTTAACACGATATAACACAAGGTGCCTCACACAACTAACTGACCAACCAAGGCCAGGATGTGTATTTATACATTCATAGCGGACACATACGTAGGTACCTACATGTATCTTGTTGTTAGATATTACAGCGGTACTACGCAATAACGTTTCATTGAATAGATTATCGTATAACTAACTTTAGCCCGCAGCTTCGCCCGCGTGAATGTCGGAAAATATCCCACGGGAATGTACTATCGGGATTAAAAGTACCCTATATGTTCAAATCCAGGTAAACAATGTCTTCTCATACTGCTTATTATAGTGTCTAGGTGCGACCCGCGGATTGATATATGATTGCTGGAGGATAACAAATCCAATAATCTAATCATAGTATTACCTACTTGAATGCTTAAAAGGCAACTATAAAACGGAAATTTACATCCAATTGAAAAAAGTTGTTCCATGTGGTGCCGGACGTAAAAGAATAGCACCATCCCATTTCTTGCCGTGGGTGTCGTAGCGACTAAGGGGCTTACTAGAGAATGGCCAGCAGCGTCCTCTATGCATTTGACCACCATACTGCGATCGCCAACCCGCCTGCCAAGCGCGGCGATTATGGCAAATCCCCCCTTTTGGTGGGAGGCTTATGTCCAGCAGTGGACGTCTTTTGGCAGATATGATGATGATGAAAAAAGAGTTAAAGTTAAGGTAAATAGTTACCTAAATAATTCAAATTACGCTTTTACTTAAATTGTTATTCACAGGGGGGTTAGGACCATTTTTTTTTAATACTTAAAGTACCTCTTTATTTACTCACTCTCGAGCAGGCCACGTGAAACCGACCGTGCGAGAAGCAGTCCCCTCTAAGATCAATTCCCGCTGTTTTCATTGTGAAATATACCTTAAGGGGGAACTGCAACCTTTTAAACTCGAATGGGTAATTCGACGGTGTTAGTGGTATCCGTGGTATATATGTCACCGTATGAACGTGAACACCGTTAGTCTATAATCTATCTAGCGACATTATAAACTGTCGATAAATTGTCAACTACACCATACTGCTTACCGACCGAATAGATGAGGTTAGGTTAGAATTGCGACAGTGGCGTTAGTGGCAGTTACTTGACTATTTAGTAATAGCTCAAGGTACTATCCGTCTTGATACTAGTTTACAATTTGAGGATTTCACTTCGATAGATTATAATGTATCGAAAAATAATGCGTTAAATTGTAGGCAGTATGTTACGGTTCACAATCTTTCGACAGTTCACAATCTCACGAGATAGATTATAATCTAATGGTATTTACAATTTTATGGCGACATATATACAGATTCACCTCGAGAACAGCCAGTAAATATAATGGCCTCTACCAAACTACCTCTACTCCATTGCAAAACTTGGGCGCATCAGATTTCGTAGTAGCATTACTGGAGCACCCATTTTGAGGATAAGTTTGTGAGACTTGCATGCCAAATTTGAAGGCAACCTTAAAGTGAAAATATTAAATCCTCTTTATTCTCTATCCTGTGAGGATTAGAAAAAAAATGTTACGTAAGTAATTACAGATAGGAAAATTTTAATACTGTTACTCATTGGATCCCTTAGTAAAATTATGGTTCTCAGAATTACTAAGGTGTCTTTGGCGATGGCGAAAGTTGGGCTGAGCGATGATGAGTTAGTAAGGGTTTAATCGTCTAGGGGATGATTTTACAAGAACACCAAAAGGTTTTAATAGCAATTTTATGGGTTAGCTTTAAAATTTACGGGTTTCCTATACACTTTTTTCATTACCTATTTTACCATCTTCTGGGATGATTTTTCAAAAACGCTGATACATGTATTAATTTTTTATTTATTTATTTAATAAAGGTTCACCAACAGTTGTTACAGATATTATACAGCTAGGAAAATTTAAGTAATAGTGTCTTAAATGTAACTGTACAACCAATTACAGGCAAACACCACAGGCAAACTGCTCTTTGTGATTATAACTTTAATTTTAAAGACTTATGCCCGTTTTCACCGTCATCCCCTATACTACCACCTACGTATGGGATCTTTAGCTTAAGGTGAACCTAGTCCACATTTTTCCCATACAAACTTCGGGAGTGTTTTACTCCACTATTCGACAATGTACGTAAAAAATTAAACATGGTATGGTTTTGTCTCATTATTAATATTGTCTGTACGGAAACAGAATACTAAAATAAAAAGCCATTGAAAAGTTAGGAGCCAACAAAGATTAGTTTTTCTTGCTAATTTAACCTAACTTTGGGCGTGTTTAAGTAACAAAAGAGGTCTAAAATCTGAAAAACCAAGTCGGTACCGACAAAGCTCAAATATCGAAAAGTACAATAAACTATATTGGTCATTGATTTATGCAGTGGTTTTTTCATAAAACCCGATCTTCCGAAGGATTGTTCTTATTTTTTTACGCGCCTGTTGTACTATAAATGATCCTGCATCTCACTCATGAATGTTGAGCGTGCAGACTAGCGTCTAACTGCTCATCACTGATACTACCTCTGTCGGACACGATGCCTGATGAGACAGCGTGCATTTTAACCAGGTCCATCAGTGAGTTCGAGCCCACGACTAGGTTCCCCTTAAAAGCTCCCCCTAAATAAAATTTCGTTTCACCATTATTTTTACCATCTAAATAGGGGGAACACATATCTATGTGACCTTTTGTTCTCGATAATAGTGACTGATTCGTCGATAAGTTATCGATACTTTGTAACAAGATAGCTTTTTATAATATTCTATAAAGTATACACTTATATGAATACAGATATTTATAAATCGTGTTTTGATAGTAATCATAAATATTATTTCATTCATATTTTGAATGAATTTCATGTTTTCTTGTTTATTTACTCTGTGTATATATACATTACGAAACGTCGCTTGGTATTTGTGGTCTTATTTGTATTTGACACTTCTTTCTTTTGTGTTGTTTGCATTTGCAAAGAGTTTATTAAGGTTAATCCAGTCTACATTTTTTCCATACAAACTTCGGGAGTGTATTACTCCACTGTTTCACAATGTACCTACATCAAAAATTAAACATGGTGTGGTTTTGTCTTATTATTAATATTGTCTGTGCGGAAATAGAATACTAAAATATAAAACACAAAACTTATCTAGGTACCGTATAACCAATTGCTCAGTAAATACAGGCTTTTGATGCTCAGCTCTAGACGTAAACAATTAGAAGCAATGACATTATATAACATTGTTAACAGCAATTTTCATTGTATTGATGTAAATAGTGGGTAGCTGCGTGCAGGCGAACTCTTTGCAGTAGGTACCTGCCGATTTAACACTGGTGTACGTTCACCGATTCGGCGATTGACAGCAACCTACAATGAAACATTTGAACACATAAATATATTCACATGCTCTTTGAAAAGGTTTCGTAGCCTTTTGTATGACACACTTTAACTCTTGGTCTAGTTCTTTACTTGTTTTATAATACTCGTATTAGTTTTTATTAAATACTTTTTAACCGACTTCCAAAAGGAGGAGGTTCTCAATTCGTTGGAAACTTTTTTTTTTTTTTAACCGACTTCCAAAAGGAGGAGGTTCTCAATTCGTCGGAAACTTTTTTTTTTTTTTTTTTTTTATGTATGTTCCCCGATTACTCGAAGATGGCTGGACCGATTTGGATAAAAATTTTTTTGTTTGAAAGGGTATACTTCCCAGGTGGTCCCATGATCATCAAGTCAGGATCTGATGATGGGATCCTGGAGAAATAGAGAGAACTCTTCAAATTTTATAGGCACACTTGAAGCAATTTGTGTAGTTTTTGGAAGAGTACTTTCTCGGAGTGGTTCCATTTCAATTTGGTGAAGACCTGATGAAGAACTTCGGAGATAGGCAACGGAACTCCTCAATAAATGATAGCAAATGGACAGGGATTGCTGAAATCTCATGTCTGTCAATTGTTTACACCAGTTAATAACATAACATCACGCCGGTACGCTGTGAAGGGGTAAGCACATGTGAACCACTAAAAAGTGAAAAATAAAAAACTTTTTTCAAAAAAGTAAACAACCGACTTCCAAAAAAACACTAAAAAGTGAAAAATAACTTTAATTTCGGAAGGCGGTGACAAAAAATTTAAATACATATCCAAAGTCACCGACTTCCGAAATTAAAGTTATTTTTCACTTTTTAGTGATTTTTTGGAAGTCGGTTGTTTACTTTTTTTTATTTATTTTTTATATTTTTTATGTAACTGTCATGCATGTACTAGTGAATTTAAAGTATTATATATTAATGATAATCTGTGGACAGCGCTGTGGGTTATATTATTATTTAAGTAACTTATGATTCTTTTTTGTAACATTCCATAATGTAGCTGTTTGTTGTTCCTATTTAATAAAATAAAAATAAAAAATAAAATGCCATTAAAAAGTTATGAGCCAACAAAGATTAGTTTTTCTTCCAATTTAACCTAACTTTGGGCGTATTCAAGTAGTAAAAGAAGTGTAAAATCTTCAAAACCAAGTCGGTACTGATAAAGCTCAAATATCGAAAAGTTCAATAAACTTTATTGATCATGATAAACGGTTGATATCTTCTTGCATTAGGAATACGTCCTGTTGAGGCTCTTGAAATTTTCCGGTCGTCTGGAAAAAGGAATATGCTAGTATTGTGAAAGCACGATGTTACTTCATTTATATATATGATGAATAATACTGGGCCCAGATGAAAACTTTGAGGGAGACAGCATTTAAAAGTCTTAACATAATAAACACTGAAGACTTATGGGGCATTTCCGTTAAGGTTCTTGAAGATATCATTGACACAATTGCCCATGTCCTAACAGGCATATTTAATCAATGTGTAGACAGCGGTACGTTTCCTGACTTAATGAAACATAGTAAAGTAGTATCAATTTTCAAATCGGGTAGTAAGAGTGATCCCACTAATTATAGACCTATATATGTGCTTCCGCATTGAGCAAAATTTATGAAAAAATCATGCTAGACCAGATGTTGTCACATTTTAACTGAAATGGGATTTTACATAGTCGACAGTTTGGTTTCACGAAAGATAGGTCAACGACTGACGCAGGAGTGAAACTCATCAGTCACATTTTGGAATCCTGGGAGGAGTCCCAGGATGCAATTGGCATTTTCTGTGACCTTTCAAAAGCGTTTGACTGCGTTGACCACAATACACTCATCTGTAAATTAACCACTACGGAGTTCGTGGACGAGCTGCTGATCTTGTACTTTCCTATTTATCAAACAGGCAGCAAAAAGTAAATGTTAACGGGGCAACGTCCTCGGGGATTCAATTCATGGCCCTTTTTTATTTCTAGTTTATATTAATGACCTTCCTTACCTAATGGCTAACTTCTCGGATATAATTTTCGCTGATGACACTTCTCTTATTTTTAGAATAGATAGAGAAGATACGGATGTCTTACATGTCAACGATAGTCTAGCTGTTCTCTCGAAATGGTTTGCGGCTAATAATCTTTTACTCAATGCGAACAAAACTAAATGTCTTAAGTTCTCATTACCAAATGTACCCCAAGTAGGGCTAAATTTAAAACTTGATGGCAAGAAACTAGATGTTACTTCGGAAACTGTATTTCTAGGAATTACTTTAGATTCAAAATTGCAATGGGGTGCCCACATTAGAGCTCATTCAAATAGATTAAGCTCAGCTGCTTACGCAGTAAGAAAAATAAGGCAGTTGACTGATGTTGCCACAACTAGGTTAGTATACTTTTCTTATTTTCACAGAATTATGTCTTATGGCGTTCTGCTGTGGGGATCGGCAGCTGACGTAGATTCAGTTTTCATTCTACAAAAGAGGGAAATCCGCGCAATCTACAAAATGGAGCTTCGCGAGTCTCTTAGAAACAAATTCAACGAAGTTGGCATACTAACTCTGCCTTCTCTTTATATCCTAGAAAATATATTGATGTTCGCAAAAACTTAGGTCTTTTCAAAAAAAGATGCGACTTCCATAACCTAAATACACGTAGTAAAGATGAAATTGTGATTCCAAAATTTAGATTAACTAAAACTAGCAAGTCATTTCTAATAAACAGTATCCGCTTCTTTAACAAGTTGCCGAAGTCGGTTTCAGAACTTAGCGATGGAAAGTTTAAAACTCACATCAAACGTGTCCTTATCAAAAAAGCATATTAAAGATTACGTTGAAGACAAGGAAATTTGGCATTAATTCCTTCTGTACATGTGGCTTCCCTGGTACCTCATTAGCAGCATAACTATGTGAGCGTCTATTAACTGCTCCCAAATTACAATGTTAATTTTATTATTTTTATTTTTTAAACTTTATGACATATTCTCGTCAATATTTTACATTATACAACACTTATAATATCGAGTATTTATTAGTGATTCTCATGGAAGTCATGTCACTTGGTTTTTAATAGGTTGATTTTACTTATGTAGATTCTTTAACATGTTGTGAATGAGAGAACGTTGTAGGTCTACAGACGTCGCCTTTTAAACTACAGATTTATAGACGACTATTCTTTATTTTCATTCCTCTAAGTACTTATTGACAGGCCTGTACTGTCTTCCCATACCTAATATCACCGTAATTTGAAAACATTATAAAAGCCAATTATTTTAAAAAGAGTAACCGTTGAGTTTCTTGCCGGCTCTTCTCCATAGGAAGCGACAAATTGGAACCGTGCACCTAGCTTCTGACGTTTCATAAGTGCCCTTGCAGGTTTATGTGAAATAAAATATTTTGATTTTGATTTGATTAGACCCGAGGAAATTGCATACCTGCCTGACCGAAGCCCATTGACAACGGGTATAATTTAGACGGTCACCAAAAATATTTTTAAGACTCTAAGCTTAGGCACCAAATAAAATAAACAACTCCAAAAAAAATCAATTGACTTTATTAAAAGGGCCCTAAAGTATATAATATTATGATCCAAAATAAATAAAATAACATCAGAAAAATCCCAAACCTCGCACAAATATTATTTTTGGTTCCTAAAATGGATCAACGTTCACCAAATTCTATCCAACTCAAAGATTAATATTACTACCAAAAATCTTACTCCAAAATAGTAAGTCGTCATCCAAAATACATTATTTGACCCCAGACTACTTTAATGTAAGACTAAAATTACAATTGCATCCCTTTATTTCTTAACCCCACACTCCGCACCCCGCACCCTGGAGAACCGCCCCCGATGCGTAGGCACAGGCCGCGCGCTTCTCGCTCAGTCGTCGCTGTAGCGGTTTATAAGCTAGTTGTGTATTGTTTATGTTTGTAGCGCACGCGCTTTGTTTACGATGTCTGACGAAGCTTTGGCGGGGCCAAGTACTGTTGAAGCTCCGCTACTTAATAATTCTGAGACTGATACAGACCAAGAAAATAATTAGTTACAAATGAAACGAAGACGCAAACAAGGAAGATCTTGGGTTATAGTGCAAAAAATTTATAATATTCCTGATGCCGAAGAAGGAGTGTGGTCTGTCCAAAAAGTACACAACACTGAAGATATCGTTGCAATAAAGTAAAACGACGCGGGTTGCAGTATTCGGCGGCAGTTTACTTGTTGTTTGATTCTACGTCAGATGAAGTGATATTATATCGGACAGAAGAAAATCACGACCATGATTCGTTCACCGGGATCACTTCTGGCACGCGATATCTTTGCGGAAACCTGCAGAGAAATAGATAAACTATTTGAACTCAAACTGAAACCAAAGGCAATAATGAGTGCCTTGGCGAAAAAAAAAGGTATACAGTTACCGTCTAACACACAACTGAAAAATTACCTGGCTCAAATTCGTCAACAAAAGTACAGGCCGTCTACTATTAGCCTGGGTGAACTGAAGGCGTGACTTATATATCACTCACAAATTCCTGAAGATTGTCATTGTGTCTTTGTGGTTTCATTCGAAGTTTCTGACGATGACAAAGACCCCTACTTTCGTTTTATGTTATCAACTAAATATTTACTGAGCCTTGCAAGCGATTGTAAAATTGTTCACGCTGATGCAACATAAAAATTAATCTGGCAGGGTTTTCCGGTACTCATCGTTGGAACAACTGATCGTGACAGAAGTTTTCATCCATTTGCTCTAAGCGTAACATCCACGTAACGAACTGCTGACTTTACATTTGTATTTACGGCTCTCAAGAACAGTGTTTCTTCTATACACAAAAAAGACTTGACTCCAGAAGTATTGATCTCTGATGCAGCAAAAAGCATACAAAATGCATTCTTAAAAGTTTTTGGACCTAATGCCAAAATAAGAATGTGTTGGGCACATGCAAAAAAAAATATCCAAAAACAAGTTGAAAAGTTAGTGGACAAATCACAGCGCAAGCAAATATTATCTGATATAGATGCTTTGCAGTGTTCATCGTCTTCCGATATCTTAGAACGTGCTTGTGAAAGTTTTTTGGCGAAGTGGAGAGAATTTATAAAATACTTTGAAGAAGAATGGCTGATTATGAATCGCAATTGGTATTTAGGAGTCCTTCCAGGTACTCCAGTAACTAACAATGCACTGGAAGCATTTAATCGAACTATAAAAGACGACTATACCTTACGTGAGCGTCACTCACTGTCGCGATTCCTGGTGGTAGCAAAAGATATGGTGACCGAATGGTCTAACATTTATAAAAATAATAAGTCCGTTTCTCAACAACCCACCATTACTCTCAAACAATGGACTGAAGCGTATCAATGGGCTAAACTGCCTAAAAGACTACCCGTCAAACAGACAACTGACTCAGCGAAATACTACCGCATACCAGCCGGTGATAACATGGAATGGAAAACTTTCAATGAACACTGGAGAAGCTTCGATGATTTCAAAGATCAGTTTTTCAGTGAATGGGAAGTAATGTTACCCATCAACAGCGAAGATTAGTTATCTGGTAGGTGTAACTGTCCTACATTCCTAAAACAGTATACCTGTAAACATCTATTGGGTTTAACAATCAGGCTGAAGTACGTGGAACCACCTCATGAAGCTAGAAATATCCCTATTGGCGAGAAGAGAAAAAGAGGGCGGCCAGCTAAATCCAAAAAAGCTTTGTTGATCCAGTGATTATGATTTTTCTTATTTTAAATTATACTCGTAAGAACAAATTTAAGTTACACCAATAAGTGCCAAAGACTCTAATAAAACATATTTTGATTTGATTTTGTTGGTTTTTTTTTTAAATAATATTTAATTAACTTCATACATTATTATGGGTGGGCATATGATGAGAGGCAGGCGAAGCAGGCCACGCAGCCGCAGTGCAGACGGCACAGCGCAGAACAGGGCAGTTACTGTACACATCTGAGCTGCACGTGCACGTGCCTGCGCTGCAGCATACGTAGCTCAAAGACGTTCCATGCTTTACAAAATCTGTTCTGCTCTGCGCTGCGCGGCCTACGTCGCCCACCTTTCAACATACGCCTAACCTAAACAAGTGACGTTTGTTTGGGAACCTCAATATATTTAGCGAATTCCATATAACAATAAATAAGCGACGTACGTTGGGAACCCCAGTATATTAATTGGTATTTGGGAAATATTCTAGCGATCGTTAGCTTTTTTAGCCTAACAAAAATGGCCAAATTAGAAGTCATGATATTACATAATTGGTAACATCTAAGTAGTGACAATATATAATATTTGGTCTAAACTGTATTTAAAGGCGTCCATATATTTTTTTGGCAGTCAATAATACGAAAAAATGGATTTATTTCATAATATTTTAGGAAACGTTATTTGGTGACCATTTATCCATTTTGGTAACCGTTTAGAACTTTTTTGGTAGTAAAATAGGTACTTTTTTGGGCGGTGTTTAAACACAACCACATAAAAATCCCGACCAGCCAGATAAGAACTTGGTTTGGTTTGTTTTGGTTCTTATCGCTTACAGCGCCACCGGTAGTCACCGGTGACGTTGTACGTAGTTAGTTTTTAACAGGCAGTTTATATGAAACCTTATAATACGCTTAAATCTGTATATACAGCGTCAACCTGTATACTTTTATCCATGGCTTCGCATGAGGCTTCAACAAAGGACACCAGATTTATACTTGTGGATCTGTTCTTTACAAAGTCGTGCTAATGGTTGCGAAAAATAGCGTTAAATATGTGGACAAATCAACGACTCCAATATTTTACCAAAAATCGAAAGGATGCATATTGGTCTATAGTTCTTTACATCACAAGGGTCTCCACTCTTGTAGATCGGTACTACTTTCACCTGTTTCCACTCGTTGGGGAATTGGCCAGATCGGTTTGAGGTTTTATAAATTTTCGCAAAAGGAATAGTCAGGCTAGGTGCACATCTTGCAATAAACAGTGGCATTATATCATCTGGGCCTGCCCCTTTAGTAATATCAAGGCTTTTTAGTTTTTTATCAACAATTTCATATTTGATGTCCACAGAAGCTATACTGTCTGACTGTGTGGCTATTGCTTCCAAGTATTCGGAGGCTACATAGTTTTGATCTGAAGGTAATGTTGTTTCTTCTTTATAAATGCTGCTATAATTTAAAGCAAATAGCTCACATATTCCTTCTCCATTCGAAGATGTAATCAGACTATTAGTTATTGATGCTGGGTAATGAACTTTCTCCACTACGTTTATTCTTGACATATGACCAAAAATTTTTAGGGCATCTGCAAACAGATTCTTCTGTACTCTCAATGTAATTATTGTAACACTTTTTAGCGTAATTATCACATCGTTTAGAGATCAGTCTGAGTGATAGCATGTCTAGTGGATTCTTGTACTTTTATACCTAATACGAAGTTTGTTATTTTCTTTTGATAAATTAAGAAGTTTCTTATCAAACCATATCGGAACACTACTACTTTGCTTCCGGATGATAGGTACAAAAGTATTAATAGCTGATCCAATAACGCTGTAAAAACGCCCACCATTTCGTTAACACTACTGCAACGTCCCAGACACTTTACCCAGTCCTTATCCTTCAAATGCTTGTTTATTGCTTCATAGTCAGCCTTATGAAAGTTTATTTTTGCAATGCTATTAGATTTTAGTTTTGGCAACTCCGTCACTGTTACTTGTATATCTAAATGAGGATGGTGAGGGTCTATAACACTTAAGGGATCCGCTTCACTAACGCAACAACCACCAATACAACATCCTGTAGTCTACTGTTTTTGTTGGTAACAATATTGCATTGTCGGAGATTATTAATTGATGTAAAATCAATAAGAAGTTGATCGAAACTACTAATGCGCTGATTTTTGCGAGGATTGATTAGGTCATTCCAGTTAATGGTTTTCAGATTAAAATCTCCCACGATGCATGTGTACGCATTATGGTTATCCTGGTAAGAATTACAATTACCAATAAATGTTCCAACATTGATTTAAAGTGTTGACAGGTAGACTGCACAAAGATTAATACGGCGGAGTTGCCTCGAGCGCTTGCATGGTATTTCTACAGACACTCATAGGTCCTCACAATTACTTTGTCTATGCAGCAATCTTTTTTAAACTAGTTTTTTAGATACTGCAATCAAGACACCTCCGCCAACCCTAGCCCAGTGGTAGCCCGAGCTTTCCCTGTCTCTTCTATAGACCAAGTACCTATCATCAAACAGTCTTTTATTGCAAACACTCTTATTAAGCCAAGTTTCTGTCAGAATTAGAATATCGTAGTTACATGTTGCTATTTTACATAAAACATCGTGCGTTTTCGTCCGCAGGCTTCTTACATTTTGATAGTAAATCTCAGTATTAAACAAGTTGAATTTTATTTGTGCAATACCACTGACATCCATACAAAGCTTCTACAAAGTGAAACTTATTTTAACTTTTTATTATTATTAATTACCAAACAAAAGGCTAAATACAGATTCTCATGGTTTGAACTACAAAACTATCGGGTTCATCCACTATTTTACGCCCTAAGAGATTGATTTCCCAAAAACACAAATTGTTACTATGGGAGTTCTGCTGGGTACAATTCTTGAACCACTTTAGTTATATAAGATACTAGTGCGGTAAACTTACTGCACTAGTATCAAAAACAAAAATCAAAAAAAAAAAAAAGAATGAATGTGTCATACAATGTTTTTCAAATGTGTTGAAAAACATTGTATGACGCACGTGCAGAAATTGGTATTTACAAACTCGTGACTATGGTAAGCCCGAGACGACTCGTTTATAAAAACCAACTTACCGCACTAGTATCATAAATATCTATTATGGAAATAAAAAAAACCGTAAAGAATACGCACGGTGCTATAGAACGGGGTATGCGGTAAAATAGGTACTTAGGTAAGACTACCTATTTTATCGCACATTTTCGTTGTATGGTGCGTAATTTTTAACTTTCGAACAATGTATACAAGCTACGCAAATACATTTTTTGAGCAAATGTGATGAAATGTATATTTATGACACCAGTCAATAACAACGTGGTTTATTTTCCTATTGAGATTATTCTGAAGAACCACGTCAAAACTACCAAACTATTAGGGAATAATATCAGATTACCCATCTATCTCAACGTTGAATGATTCAGGTTATTATCTGAAAAAGAAACAGTTACAATGAAGAGTCATTTGTTTTTGTTACCAATTGATCAGCATTGTCATTTATTGTTAACATATTTTTATCAGTAGGTATACAATTTTGTATCGTCATTCACCTATGACATAATACCTATCTTATGACCAATTTTCAGTAGATGAAAATGTACCAAACAAAAATATCTTCCTGGTCAACCAAACTTTTCATTTGAAAATTTACTTGAATTGGAACTGCACCCAACGCAATACAACAAAATTATTGGATTTATTTAAATGGTAATCATGTATTAAAACTATTTATATAAGTAATAATTACCTATGTAAGTAAATTAAAAAAAAAACGCTTTCAAACAGATTTTATTGATCATAGTCATACATCTCAGGTATTCCCAAATACTTATATATATTTATATTTAACAAGTATGATGATTGTATGTGGAGTTTCTTACAGGTTCTTGTTCATGGGAAACAACTAATTGGACCTTTGCACCTAGCTTCTGACGTTTCATAAGTGCCCTAAGTGGGTTTATGTGAAATAAAATATTTTGATTTTCTATACAGAATACATGGGCATAACTCCATCTCAGTACACAGCGTAGCCATTTAGGAAGCTGAAAAGAATAAGGGAATCAAATTTTATGCTTCTAAACTCTTCTTTATAAGCTGGGTAAGCTGGGCTGCTCCAAGCTCGTTGTGTTTTTTAGAAAATGGGGTTTTCTTCAATTTTGTCAGCCACGCGCTCGTTTTCGGGAGCCTGAAAAATTTAATCAATCAAATACAGAATTAATTATACAATATGTTAAAACACTTGTTTTAATTTGCTACTATGTTCAGTCGATTAGAAACCAAAGAAGATGGTTGCATATCGAGAGAAAAATGCCGATGACATTTCAGTGAAGCATTACGCTGTCTGTAAACCCATGAGTATAGCTAAACTGAGGAGGGATGATGGCTACGTCTGGCGAATGCCACGCTGTGTAAGCTGTGGGCCAAAATAACCACACAGTGGATCCTGATACTACGAAGGGACGATGGCGATGATGACCACAAAAGTGACAGCAGGTAGAGCATTGATTGGTAAACTTGCCACTCGTGGAACCATCGAGTTGCCCGGAATTAGCAATATGTGGGAAACCATTAAATAACTGTTTGTCTAGAATTCTAGATATCAGTGTTTTATCTATTAGGAATGTTTAGAAAAATCCTAAGCTATTGAAGCTGGAAAGATAATTTTGTCATCTCAATCTCAATTTTTCGTTCGACCATACTGTAGGTAAGTGCTTAAACTGTTTTTTCTTTAATACATATATATCTCCCATGCGATTAATTACTTACAACATTGTTGTAGAATATAGATTGACACTATCGGTTCTTGAACGCGGTTTAGATGTGCTGATTGGGTTCAGTTTCCTTGATCAAAGTCGCTCTTAATTACATGGAAGAAGTTTTACTTACTGTTTCGCGTCTACCGGTAGAATTGATTCTAAAGCCGTCATGCTACTTAAGGCTGCCACATCGGCAATCGTGATGTGATCAGCGGCAATATATGTTGTACGGGAAAGGAACTCTTCAACAAAACCATACGCCTCTGCAATGTCATCAAACTGTTTTTGTTCTATGATCTTGTTTCCTTCAACCAGTAAGGAATACTGCAAAAGAATTAGAAACGGTGTATAAATATTATTATAAAAATTATTCTAAAAAAAGCCCACCGTTGTATCTCTAGAGCCACCACGTGTCGGTAGAGTTTACTTTGCCGAAACGGGTCTAAGATGTCCTCACCCTAGACCTGGAGGTCTACTCTCTAAGCCCGAAATCCATATTTTCGGGCAAAATAATGGGTGTTTTAGTTACTGCATATCACCTATGGACATAACATTATAGTTCGTGGCCCAAACTAAGAATTAATGACAACACGATTTGACAGTTGTCCCAACTCCCGATGTGTTTTTGCCCGTCCAAAAAAGTTAATAAATCAGGAGTAGGGGGTAGGGGACCTGGGCCCGTGTTATGGAAAAGTCAGACTAAGAGAGTTACCGAAAACCGCAGGGTAGCATGGCTATTGGACAGTAGCCAGGAGGAACAGAGTTCCGCCTCTGGCTTGAGTGGAGATTCGCAAGAGCAACCCTATTCGGAGGAAGAAAGTATTCCAGTAAGGGGTTGGTGGGGCTCTTGATGGAAAAACCCAATAATACCTTACCCGATCTGGAAATCGAAGTCACCACCCCACGCTTAGCAACCGGGCTTGCAACCATGAGACAAGTTAAGCGTTCATTCTTAATGTTAGTAAAAGTAAAAACATACAAATTACTTACAGTTACACGTTGCAGTCTAGGAAAAAGAATTGATGTGTCAAAGAAAAGTTTTTGATTGACCAGTGCCCTTTTTTTTACATCTTTTGGGTACCACGAGTCGTCTGTTGCGTAGGCATCAGCAATATAAACCACTATAGCGTGACTGAAAAGAGACAATACAAACTTAAGAATTAGTCTGACTCTGAAGGGCAATGGCTGCTCATTTATCGATGATACTAGCAAAGCATTGAACCCCTCACCACAGTGAACTGCTTATAATTGGTGATTTCAGACCAAGTTTTAAACTTATACCATGTAATTTAGAAACAACAAACCTGTCAAATAAAATGAAATCACCATCTTCTAGTACAGGTATACTGTGCAGTGGATTTTTCTGAAAAAAAAGTTAAGTAGATACAGGAAATTATAAAAACATTTAACCTTACTTTTTGTATATACGTTCTTTTGAACTTAGAAGAGGAGACCGAAAAGATTCGTGGAAGAGGCGTGATGGTAAGTTTATTAGTCTAGTCAATTGCCATCTTTTAGCATTACTTGCGATGAACTCACCACAAATAATTATAGAATTATATAAAAAAGTTGAATAAATGTAAAGTTATGTTTTATTTTTGTAGTGTTTTTCTGTAGTAGGTAGTTATGCATTGGCTTTTCGAGTTTCAAAACATCAATCAACTCATTCTATCGCAGTCCACTGCTAGACATAGGCCTCTCCCAGGCTGCACATCCACTCATTGTCCTACGCCTTCCGCATCCAGTCTGTCCCAGCCACTTTCTTTAGGTGTTCAGTCCATCTAACTGAGTCCCCACACTACGCTCGCCGATACACGGTCTCCACCCCAAGACTCATCTGCTACACTGGCCATCGGTCCTTTGACATACATGGCCAGCCTACTGCTGATTCAGCTTGTTTACTCTGTAAGCTATGTCGGTAACTGCCGTTCTTTTCCGGATAATTTCATCCCTGATTATATCCTTCAAAGAAACTTCAAACATAGCCCGCTTCATAGCGTACTGAGCAACCATAAATTTGTGGAACAGCCTGACAATTTCCACGTTTCAAAGCATATGTAGTTTCATTAGTTGCATCTTGCATCTTTAGCAAAAGGGCTTACTTTTAAGAACTCCGGTGCCATGTTTTCTTTTTCGAATATATTAACTTCTATCTTCTCAAAAGGCACGTTGAATATGTCACAAGCCATCATGGTGGCGCGCCCTGGCGGGCTGAAGTCCAATGTGTACAGTTTAACACCCATCTGAAAATAAATATGGTAAAATGCTTATTTTGCAAACACATATCTACATTTCAAGCTGACCGAATATGTACTTATGTTTTGTATAACTTTATTTGCTAATCAAGTCTTGTCACTCGTTTTTTGACGGCGTATAAAACATAGTCCAAACTACGATGTACAAATGACTTTAACGGCAGTTTTTTTTTTGTAATAATTCAATTACTTGGCAAATATTTTATATGGAATGGTTAGTTGAGTACCATAAGGTACTAATTTTGGTATATGGTTTGGATATAGGGTTATGGATTGAGGACTGCGTTCAAGTTTGAAACTTATCAGTGGTAAGCTATTGGATATTCGTTAAATTCACAAATTAAAAAGATATACCTAACGAAGTATACCTCATATCTATATACATATATTACAGTGACTAAATAACTTTAATTTCGAAAGTCGATGACTCTGGTTTTGTATTTGCATTTTATTTCTAATAAAGTATTTTTTTTTCACTTTTTAGTTATGGTACGCACGGCTACACAGCAAGCTATACGTTTTCAGTATAAGCAGATCTCGGATTATATAGGATTTCCGTAAAGTGCGAGATCAGCGTAAACTGGAAATGTATAGCTTGATGTGTAGGCATGTGTACCTACTCCACACAAATTCGGTTACCTTCACTTGCTAAGTAAATATCAGTCATAGGAAGTTATTATAACATCATCAACGTACACTAAGTGGAAAAAATACACATTATTGAAGTTAACTCAAAAACCACAAATCGGAATTTGACGTATGGGACCAGTCTACATCTAAATACACCCGTTCAAACAATAGAAGAATTTTTCAAATCGGTTTAAATACGACAACTGTTCTGAGGTAACATAAAAAAAAATACAACTAAATTGAGAACCCTCTGCTTTTTAGAAGCCTGTTAAAACAATCCGGATAATCTTTGCATTGTTGTTGTGCAGTGATATATTTTAGACTATTGTAATTTTGAATTTAGGATCGACGGATGAGTAGATTTAGGTAACGATACGATAAATGGTGGTGAAATATGAAATAGGAAGGTTGCCATATTTTTATGGTCTATTTGACTTACCTTTTGGAACGAATTTTCAGTACGATGTTAAAAACCAAAATAATAATATGAAAATCAAAGTTTGTTGCGTGGCTTAAAAGAACAATGCAGTCACTCACTCAGACACAAACAGTGACTTGGTTTTTCGTTTTACACTATTTATAGAAATAAGATACCTACATATAAAGATAAGATACAATCGCAATAAATATGTGCATATTACAAAAGTTGAAATAAAAATGTGTTGCGCAGATTAGGAGAACAAGGTGGTCACTCAGTCTATAGAGAGTGTAAAACCAAGAACCATTGTCTATGGTTTTTGGTTTTACACTCTTTGTAGAAATGAGATATGTAGATAAGATAGAATAGATGAAAATACATAATACAAAAAGGAGACATTTTTTTTGTTCGGGGAATAAGCCCACCACAAAATGTGGCAAATGGGAAATGTATAGTAATGAAATGCATATTGGTTTATCCTACTAATATTATAAATGTGAAAGTTTGTGAGTATGGGTGTATGGATGTATGTATGGATGTTTGTTATTATTTCACGCAAAAACGGCTGCATGGATTGGAATGAAATTTGGCACTCAGGTAGTCTGTAACCTGGAATAACACATAGAACACTTTTATCCCGGTACTACGTTCCCGTGGGATAGTTTTTGACCTCCACGCGGGCGAAGCCGCTGGCAAAAGCTAGTTCTTTATAATCTCTAGATTACATTGCTAATATTAACAAAACTTTATGTAATCGGAATACTGTGAAATACGACAGTCAAAACACGACTCTAAATAATATCATAATAACCTAAAATCTCTAACGATTGTCTATTGAGTGAATAGATCCCATTGATATTTTAAGTTAAAATAGTCCACTGTTCAATAATAAATAGTATAAACCAAAGTCACTTCTGTACTCCGTGACAGATTTTGATCTGATTTTCACGATTTGTTAAACTGATTCATGAATATGGATTAGATGTATTCATTCCTATAAATAGTGTGACTTTTCAAGGCCATTGACTGTACATCTAAAATAATAAGATGATGTTATGAGCTGGTTATGTAAGGAGAAATAGGACACATTATAGGTACGTAAGAAGTATTTATTATGTTATTTATTATCATTATCATTTTCATCTAAAAAACTAAAAAAGTAGAAAATAATTTAATTCTATTAAAAAGCGTAGGGTGCTTTTTGAGGTATTTTTATAATCAATTAATATCAAGCATTCCACGCTTTTTAATAGAATTAAATTATTTTCTACTTTTTTTTAGTTTTGCTAACTACAAAAGCGTGATTTTAAAGTATTTTTTTTATTTTTTTTCTATTTTTTTTTGAATTTTTGAATTGTCATTGACCTTCGATAAGTCTACAAAGTTTAAATGAAATCTGACCCTTTGAAGAGGGTCAAAATCCCTAAGGAGTCGGTTACAAACAAACATACAAGTAAAGCTAATATAAAGCGTGTAAAAACAAGTTCACTGTACAAATTATCTCTTTAAATGCATTTATAGCCAATATTATTACCGCCGCGCACCGTAGTAACATTTTTTTTTTCTCATTTTAAAATAAACCTAAAAGCGCTCCTAAACACGCATTTTTTGTCATAACACTTTTTTACTGTTATTTCGTTATTCCTTTATTATTATATAAAAATTTGGTCTGTTATTTATATGAAGATGATCACTATTTTTATGTGTAATATGATTAATATACGTTATTGTTTACTAGTGGGCCCAAAAAAGTTGTGTCCTTTATAGATATGTTGCCCTGTTGTTCACTTATGATCGGGGCTTGAAATACCTTGGTGTTTTTGGAAGCCGGTACATGTATCAATAACAAGGCCCATTGGCCTGTACCTGTACTATTGCAGGTTATTGATATTTGTAATCAGTATCGGTTCTGTACTGATACTAAAACCGGTATCAAATCGATATTAATTATTACGTAAGTTAGAGAGAGAAAACAGATATACCTTGTTAGTAAAAAGTATAGGTGGGTAGGTATTTTTTATTGCCTATTAAGGCAATAAAAAATACTTCCTAGGTTTGCCTCGGAGATTCCTCGTACAAATATGAGAGTTGTGAGACGCACCACCGGGTACCTGAATTGGGATCGGTACCTACCAAGGTATAGAAATGGTAAGAACAGCTAAGTACCGATGCAGAACTTTTGGTACCAGTTCCATGTCCTGCCTCTCATAGGCCGACCGAAGCGAGCGAAACGACCGGCGCTGCACAAGTATAAGCAATCGCAGAACTTACATTTGGGTGTTTTGGGAAAAATATCGTAGGATATCGTTTCAGGGGTCGTCCTCTGGTCCTCGGTCCTCGTCTCGTTTCCTGGATAACTTTCCCGGCTTGCCGAGCAGAGAGAGAAGAACTAGCAATTAAAACTTGATGGTACACAACGAGCAGCGAGTGCACGACAGCGACAAGTGATTACTCACTGGTATGCGAGCGTGACTGTCATCACCAAGCTGCCCGCGAAGCGAGTGTCCCTGAACGAGCACTCTCTTTAATAGATCTTGTCGCTGCGACAAAGTAGTAGGTACTCGCCGGTGGTGTAAATAGTCAGCGATCAACTATTAATATAAGTATCTTTACTTACACGAGACTTACAATTTTATGAAAGTTTCCTGAGCGAGAAACCGCGTAGCTAGTCGCTTTCAACACACGCCAGCCACCACACACACGTCAAGGCCGCGGGGCAGGTGCCTTACTAGCAGTTTTTTGCTATCTTGAAAACCTAGCCTCGTGTAACATGAGCATTAACCTCTAGTTTGTCTATTCAACTCAGTTTGGTACTCCGCAGGAGACGCCCTGGGCGTCGGAAATCCCAGGCTGATTCCCGGCCACCGTATGCGCGGGTGGTGAGTAATGGGTAGCTCGCTGTCCGGTAAGGACAAAGCCCGGGTCGACGGCGTGTTGTGTTCCACGCGCGCCTCAAAGGGATGTCAGCACCAACTGATGGGGCCGGAAGGGCCGATGCCTGCCAGGGGTGCGGGTTGTTCGAAAGAGATACCGCGGCCCCTGGCACATAGGTAACTGATAGAAAACGGATAGGTTTTAGTCAGTAAAAGTCTGACACGCCCTCCTGCTCCACCCAGAGCGGGAGAAGTTATTTGATGATTTCCCACCCAAAAAAAAAACCCAGTTTGGTACTTAGGTATCCATCTTTTGTCACACGGACCTAATTTGAATCTGATGCCGTGATAATCATTTTGCTCACGAAACCGCGTCAATATGATATCATCGTTGACATACGGACGTAGTTATACAGACGTTGGAAACATCAACAATGAACAAGCATTTTTTTTGTTGCGCAATTAGCGTTGTCAAGAGAGATTGTCGGTTTTTTACTAGTAAGTTTGTGCTTTGTCATTCACCTATGACGGAATATTAACTCAACACAATTTGAACGGCTTTTGAACAGTTCCATCTTCAAAAGGTAAAGAGTAATACAGAGTCATCTTACAGGAAGACAGGCGTATATTTATGTAGATAAAGTACGTGCCACAGAACAAGATAAGTTAAATGGAGAAGCGCCTGTGAGGCACGTAGACGCAAAATGTAGAGGTTATGCAGAATTTTCTCATTTATTGCTTTTTGTTAAAAATCTACGTATCTTTTGAGTATAGGTTGGTTTCTATAGAGACTTAGCTTTAACAATTAATATCATCTTTCTGTTCTTGTTTCATGTTATTTGGGGTCAGCACAATGAGTTTTCATCTCAGAAAAAGCATTAATGTATAAATTATTTAATTACCTAAAACAATTTAAAAAAAAACCTGTTCCGGAAAGGGTATCATTATTACTGTTCGTACTGCAGATTCATATCGAACTGATTTTAAAATTCAGTGCCCTGAATTAAAACAACTGGTAACAACCGACTTGCCCTATAAGGTTCCCATTGCTGGGGACGCCCCTCCTCTCTGTGAGAGGGTGTGGGCCGTGATCCACCACACAGGCCCAGTGCAGGTTGGTAGATGTCACGTGTCTTTGAATTTTTGGTTATAAAACATGACGGTTTCCTTACGATGTTTTCCTTCACCGTTTTGAGAGCAGTGGTGATGAAGTTAAATACGCAAAGAAAAGTGCCTGCCTGGGTGTGAATTCGCAATCTATAACTCGTAAGTCGGGGCCGGTATCGATGGGCTACCTACTGCTCTACCAATAGGCAAGATAAACCTTGTCTAAGGTGTACCACGCGTCGGGAATCCCAGGCTGATTCCCGGCCATCGTAGGCACAGGCTTGCGGATAGCGAGTAATGAGTAGCTCGCTGTCCAGTAAGGACCAAGCGTTGTAATCCACGCGCGCCTCAAAGAGATATCAGCACCAACTGGTAGGGTCCGCAAAGGTCGATGCCTGCCAGGGGTGCGGGTTGTTCGAAAGAGATACCGCGACCCCTGGCACACAGGCAACTGCGGGAACACGCGTGGGTTTTAGTCAGTAAAAGTTTGACACGCCCTCCTGCTCCACCCAGAGCGAAAGAAGTTATTTGATGATTTCCTACCCAAAAAAAAAGGTGTACCACAATATACCCAAATTTACCCAGACAGCAATAAATAATACAAAACCAAATTCCGTTCTAAACCCACTTCTTCAAAAATGAGGAGGAATCCTGCTGTTCTAACGACTAAATTATGATCCCCGCACACGATTCAAACGTAATATATCTCGCGACAAAGTTCCGCTGCGTTTGCATATAGCATTGTATTAGACAGTTATAAACTTTGATAGCTTTGCCAGTTCTGTACGCAGTCACAATGCTTAAAGTTGGACGTAGCAGACGCAATCTCAGGAACAAGCCGACATGGCTCCTGTTTCCGTAAATTTCAGCCGCGGCCTTTGAAATTAGCTTTGTTTTGTACGTCTAGTAAGATTGTGTCGCCAATTTGATTAGAGTTGTTTTGAAAATGAGTTATTTTTATTTTATTTGCGGTTTTTTTTATTGTTTGGATTTAGTTTTGTCCAAAAGGCTTATTAGTCGATTGGCACGAATTTACTCGCCCGAATTTACTCATTCGAATTTACTCGCCCGAATTTGGCGAATCGACACTTTTAAATAATAATATCTGGATGACCGAGCTTTGCTCGGTTTTTCTTTTGATTTGACATTTTCTAAAAATGAAACCTATCTAGATCGATTTATCGCCCCCGAAACCCCGTGCATACTTCTTAAGTTCATAAAAATCGTTGGAGCCGTTTCCGAGATTCAGATTATATATATCTATACAAGAATTGCTCGTTTGATATAAATAGTGTAGTTTCATATAAATAGTGTTTGGCATGTCGGGTCACCCCGCAGATTCCAAGGTTTTGTTTCGTCTTTTATTGGGCCCATCTCATCTTTCACATTCACTCATAAACACTTAAAACACTGACCTACGGCACTGACACACAACTATTACTTAATATTATCACATTAGAACATTGGCCATTTTGTAATTTCTTACATCATTTTTAAGTCGCACACGCACATTTTGTCTATGGATGACGCTTCGAAATGTTGCCACTACATAAAGAGTAAAATGTTTATTGAGGATGATATTCTCGTAGCACTTTTGTCTATTTCCTTTTCATATTTTTTTTTTAATATTCTTGTATAATTTCTATCACATTCACATTAGTTATACTAATTTTCTATAAGTCCGATGTTAATTGTTTGATGCACCGGGCGACGTCATTACGTCAAAGCCGGTTGTCGCTGAAAACCAGCGCTGGGGCTCTGTCTTGCATAGAGTTGCAGCAAAATGCTGAGCGATAGCCGTTTTGTGTGGATGTGACGCATGTTTCCCTCAACCCTTTTTTTATTATTTTTTGTGTGTTCCTGGTTTTTGCGTCATGTTTACCGCAAATAAACGTTTTTTCTTTCTTTCTTTCTTCTTTCTGTTTGAAGTTATTATTTACTATAAACGATTCGCACGGAAGTGTTTTATTTGTGGGCGAATCGCCAACTACTATACATATTTGGTACGATTTGAATTTTATAGTTAGTAAATTCGCGAGAATAGACTAGGTAATAAGCCGTCGAATTTCATAATCGTGGCCGGGGTGGCTCGCGACTACGATTAGGTAAGTAAGTAGATAGGAAGTAAGTTTATACCTACTCATGGTATACAAACATTGTCATTCACGTTCAAGTATCATAGTTCATGATAGGTACCAATATACTTTTCTCCCATGTACAGTTTGATGCCTCTTTGCGTCTGTAATATTCGAAAAAATCTGAGAAATATGTTTATTCTTTTACCTAAAGTTATTTTGTAACTAATCTGTTATTCTATATGATTTTTTTTACATTCATGGCGACATAATATTCACCCGATACGTACTCTTACGAGTACTTTTACAGTAAGCCACTTCCAGGCTTCCTTTTTTCCTATCAGCCGGGCATAGTTAGCAAAGTTTCTAAGACAAATAGAATATAAAGCAGTTTCTCGCGTGTGCGCCGCCTATCAATCATCTAGAATGATGTTTACGAAGTGCCCCGAGTCTATCCAAATATATTTTTTGCTAAAAGAATTGCCGACGGAGATCCTTGCGTAAGAAAATCAATAGCAGAGTCCCATGCATCTTCTTCCCAGCTAAAGCTGGTGAAGGGCAAGCATTTTCGGGAACTGTCTTATGTCATTTTGACGTTCAAAAAGTGCTGACATCAGCATAATTTCAATAAATGACTTTTGATTTTGATGCCATGTCTTAGTCCCATATCTTCACGCACTTGCTTCTGCCCGCAACTTTGTCTGCGTGAGATTTCTTGTTAACCCGACTCATTCCCGTCGCGTCGCATCCCATCGCCCGCCCGACATTTTTCTTTGTGCTCAACTTCTAAGGACCGCAGCGTAATGTTAAAAAATAACCTTTCATAATAATTGGGTTTTCGAAAGGAAATATATTTTTTTTAATCCGGCCGGTAGTTCCAGAGATTAGCGCGTTCAAACACTTCAGCTTTATAATTAGTATAGAATTATTTTTTTATTTTCTGCCTTAAACTCGGATCAAGGACATTTGCTGTATGTCGATTAAACCAGTCTGCTAATCAACCCTAGAAAACGTCCAGAGGTATTGTGGTACACCCATTTGGAGATCGCGGGACTAACTTTATGTGTACTGAAGACAGAATTTGTCCGCCCTATCTCGAGATTGAGATGTGAGTGGATAAAAATGGCCTGCGGATCTCAAATGTAAAATTAGGACGCACTAAAAACACACCTGTCTACAAAGTTGACCGCACCCTTATTGCGCAATGCACTATTAATCAGAATCTAAATAATTTTGAAGGATATTGTGATTCCATTGCTACACAATATGTTTGAAGAAATTTTCTATCCCACAACGTAATTAACACAATGAATGTCATTGAACTGGCAAAAGCCTTTCCTACTCTAGCGGTAGGTATGGCTTTCATTTTGACTGCTCAGATTGACAGATTTTGTGTTACACGATCAGAAACAACACATTCAGTGTTTGAAGCAAAAGAAAAATAATATTTCCGTTTCTGTACGGAACTCTTACTAAATTGGCAAGTGCCTATTACTTATGAGCCGACGCCATACCTCCGGGGGCTTTGTTTAGTTTCTTTTAGTGTAATTCACTTTCGCTCGTCCCTGGGCAAACATTCATCATAATTCTTATTATACAGGTACGTACCTACTTGTAATTAAATTGTAGGCGAGAAAAAAAAATATTAGGTAGAATAAATTAATGAGGTAACTTTGTATCTAAGGATGGCTTGTAACTGTTAGATGACAAATCTAATCTAATCAATATTGTTTATTAATAATACGAGATTTGTTATTAGATAAGCTTCAAATGCGTCATTTTATTGTAATAATCAAGTGTTTTAAATTGATTAGTTATCACATTATCACAATTTCTGGTTGACATTATACGATGACATTATATTGTACATAATATGTAATGGAAAATATAGATATTCTTTCTGTATGTATATCTGTACAAAGCTGTAGGCTGTAGCCGATAATCCAACAACCTATTAAGACCTACTATTAGGAACAGAGCCTTCCCCAAAACCAGTTACGTTAGTACGTGTTACGCGTCACATTACACTAGAACGTGACTTCAAAGTGTGTTCATATCTTCTAGACTCCTGCCAGCCTGGTAGGTGTAGGTTTTCATATTTGGTGATTTTTCAGTAGAAATGAACAATAAGGTTGTGTAATATGGGATAATAACCTTTCCATTGTATCGAGTTAAGATCGGTTGGGATACAGGTCAGGATCAATTGGGATACAGGTCAGCAACAAAAGTCTATTAACACTGTTACTTTTATACAACATCATTTTAATTGATACAAATATGAGGAGCTCGTAGCTAAAAATATTAATAGCCCCAAGCGTTGATCGAAGGTTAAGGCTACGCTTGTTGCAGATGGTTCGTGGATGGATGACCGTACATAACATATCGAGACTCCACCGTGCCCCAGGAAGTGTATGTTAAGCCATTGGTCCCGGCTGTTATTCGTACATCTTTGACAGTCGTTACGGGTAGTCAGAAGCCCGAAAGCCGGACAACGAGTCTTACCAAGGGGTATCGTATTACCCAATACCTGGGATGTGGAGGTCAGATAGGCAGCCGCTCTATGTAAAATACTAAAGCTGAATCCGGTAAGACTGCAAGCCGATCCCAATATAGTTAAGAAAAAGTGAGGCAGTTTTATTGATCTTCATTGATACAAACTGATTAGATACATTGCTTTTCAGCATTTCATATTGGTAACAGCTAAGAGTTCATATTCTTTAAATTGCACTTCTGGAATTAAGTAGTATTTAAGATTAAAAAAACAAAAACACTCAAGTATTCGTATTCATCGACGCTGTTAAAGAAACCCAATGTTCTTAATCCAATGTAACTTCTAAGCCCCTGCCTAGAACATGACCCGCTTGATAGAGTGCCCCAAGTGTCCATACTCCTGCACTTTTGAGGATCTATCGAAGGCAACTGACGCTGCAAATAACGTGGCCACTTACTGGGCTCAACTAATCTAAAAAAAAAAAGATTGTAATAACCATTGACTCGAAAAGAAGTTCAAGAAAATTTTGACATAGCCAAGCGGTTAGTCGACTCTTCATGTACGTGACCTAATCTTTGGCCAAAGAATCAGTATCGCCATACAACGTAGCAATGCTGCCAGTTTTTGGGCACTTTTCCCATTGACAGCGATGCGTACGAATTTTATAATGCCCTGTGATTCTTTTCTCTCTGTTTTTATTATACAAATAAAAACAGAGAATTTTTTTGATATTTCAGATAGTTCCTCCGCCACTAACGACCTAAGTTAGGAAGTTATCAATGCGTTCACTTTGGAGGTCTCTAAACATAAATGATAGGTAACTACAGCTTAACTGTAAACAGTGTCAGCCACAGAGCGTGAGAGAGGAATCTGTAGTGTCATCGCAACTAGTTTACAAACTGTTTGGAGTTGAGAGAATTTCTGGCGGATGGCTTTAGCTAAGTCGATTATCTAAGTAAAGAATAACTAAAAGTGTTTTGGTGGTGGTTAAACTGATATAATTGTTAAAATAATTGCATAAATAAACGGTGCATTATTTTTGCATGATGGTGCAAAAAATAGGCGAGTCGTAGGCGAATAATTTAATGCATTTCATCGCTTATACAGTGACCTATTCTCTTAGCTTACATTTCAAAACGTGCCAATTGCCTTATACGGGTTTTTGAAGTTGTCGGTTCGTCCACAAATAAATTAAGTTCGTGCGAGTCGCAGAAAGAAAATCATATTATTATGTAAGAGTGTCGATTCAGGTAATCAGTAAATCCGTGCGAATCGACCAACTAGCTGTCAGTTACACAAAGATAATGTAACGCCTTTGTATTGTATGACGGCATGGTACCAGCACTAACATATGAACACTGAATATTTACTTTGTAAATTATTAAATTGCTTTAATTATTGTTAATGTGATGACTGTGTGGGTGTTTTTTTTTTTCGTTTCTTTTTTTTCTCATTTACTTTTAATCATGGTCTGGCATTTTGAGTAATTTATGCGGCCTACCCAAATGTCCTTTCTACGGTATTGTTCGTCAAATCACTGAAATCATCAAGTTCTGAGTTGAGCTCCACGATTCTACTGATAAATGCGTACACTGATTGGACAAGTCCGCTCAATCTGTGTGGTTCTTTCCTCAAAAGACCATTTCCGACACCAATCTACATGGTCTTCACATGGTCTGACCAAGATTATGTCTGGACTTCAAAAGAGACTGTGACCTCTGAGTTTGTTTCGGCTTTTCTTCTCAGAGTAGTGAGATAGGAAACGCCGACCTCATCTAGTTTAAAAAATATGATTGACGTGTTAAAGTGTTTGTTAAACCTACTTATAGAAATAAAATCATTTATCATTTATCATTATCATTAACAATAGGAAAGGCTTTCATTTTGACAGTTCAGCAATATTCATTGCGTTATTCACATTGTTGAGCGGACAAATTTTTCGAACATATAAAGCAATAGATAAGTAACATCTTTCAAAATCATTCAGATTATGATTGATAGTATGCTACACAATTCGAACGCGGGCTGCTGTCCGCGACTCCACATCCAAGCGCGTATTTTGCGTACGAGTTTATGTTAAACGTGAGTCAACAGTAACCCATTTGTTAAAAGATGACAATCGCCCTTCTTTACAACATTCGAAGCGTAATGCAGGTTGACATATCACCCTTCTAGAAAATCACCTGGCGAGTCTACGCAGGTATTCGACATAATTTTTATGCGAATTTTTGTTACTCGCTTGAGTGTACACACATTAGTGCGATAATTTATTGAGTGGCGACTCATCTAGGCACGCACGGAAATTTTCTCTTCGGTTGCCCGCCGCGCCGTCGAGAAACTCTCGTAGTGTAAAAGAGCCTTTTCTCTAAATTGGCCCTCAAACCAGTCCACAGAATAGCTGTCCTCGTGTCTAAAAGGGTAAAAATGTTGATGCCAAAAATGTAACGAAATATTTCAAACTTTCTAAACAATCCTTGAAAAAATTTGTAAACGAATTTTTCGGTCCCGTTGACATTTAAAAAGTCTAAAGATACCTTTTTATCTCGATACAACGATTCTATCTATATTATTTTGCTCAAGTAAGTATTTTTGTATTTGAAAGTATTCCTGTGCTGCATGACTGTTTAGGTATTTGACCGGATTTTCAGTACTGATTTTATCAATATTGATGAATTTCTACAGTATGACATTCTTACTGAAAAGTTTTGTTTATCTTGCATACCTATAAGGGAAAAGTTTGAGCTTTTCAATCATAAAAGTATGGTAGGTACATTTTAGACTGCCTTTTATTGTGAAAAACTTTGTCTAACTTAGTTTGATTTTGGGGCATACCTAATTCTACTATCCTACTATTATCATCATCATCATCTGCCTAGCCTTTTCCCAACTATGTTAGGGTCGGCTTCCAGTCTAACCGGTTGCAGCTGAATATCAGAATTTTACATGGAGCGACTGCCTATCTGACCTCCACAACCCAGTTACTGGGTAATACGATACCCTTTGCTAAGACTGGTTGTCAGACTTTGGAGCTTCTGAGGACCCGTAACAACTGTCAAAGATCCACAAATAACAGCCGGGACCAACGGCTTAACGTGCTTTCCGAAGCACATAGGGTAGGGTACTATGATACTATATATGTAATACTAGCACTTCGTCTGCGTGGTTTTCGAAAATACAGCCCGTAAGTATTACTCGCTGATATTGTAGGTTTATAGATAGGTGAAAGAATTTTATAAAATTGAATTTAGGTAGTCAACTAAGTAAAATAGGTATTTAATTTATAACTTCTCTGTATACAATGGTTGAGCTTGTTTTATTTTCCGGTAACAAGATAATCTGGTTTTCGGATGATTCAATATAGGCAACTTGCCAGCTCCAGGTCCGATGAGAATGGTCACTGTAATTAAGTTGTCTTTTAATTTTTTTATTAGTAGCCTTGTGCTATTGCACGGGTTAGATGGGCTTAAATTTCTTAAAAGCCTGATAGGCGTTCTGATTTTGAATAGCAGGTCGTGAGGTCAGGATTTTCAATTGCAGGTCGGATGGATTAAGGAAGTTTAAACATTCTTGCGGAAAGTGGACTGCATCTTCGATATTACACACTGTTTGGACTTGCAGATTTTCACTTGGCCGGGGACTTTTTGTGAAATTAAGTTATTAATTTCATTGACTGTATCGTTCCTAGGTGGGACGATTGCCCTTGAACAAAGCCGATGAATGTCTCTTTTTATTAAAAATCAAGGTCAAAATATAGTGCATCTATAAGTTGCTGCAGACTGTGAACTATACGACCCAGACTCTCATTTATAACGATTTCCGCAGCGTTAGCGCCCCAGGTTGGAGAAGAAAATGACCCTTCTCCAATTTTGAGCAGCTGTTGTGGAAAATCGTTACCCGTATTTCCGATAAGATGGGCTCTCATGTTAGTGCGTAAATTTAGGGTTTGAATTACACTCCATAAGGGCGTCAATTTTAGACCCACCTTGATGATGTCCGCACGTGTCCCTTTTGTAACTACGCGAAAGTGTCTACCGAAATTCACCAGTAAAACAAAAGTGACACTACCCATGATAGCAACTGAGTTTCTCAAGTCCTTAAGTTTATGATCCAATGCTTCAACATGAGCTCTATGACTCATAGTACATTTGTCCCGCATTATAAGCGACGTATCTTATAACAACTGACCAAGGGGCCCATTCTTGCGACTCAAACATATCATGACTGTTGCTCCAATGAAACTGTCAGTGAGAGTTTGAGGGTGCAGTTTTACCGTCACCCAATAAAGTAGCTGCAATCATTTATTAGCATCGTAATTGAAAGCTGACCTGTTTCTTTGAGCTAAATTCCGATGACGTGCTTTGACAGAGGCTGCTCACTTTGTTTCTGTTGCTAGGCGCTGCACATGTTCAGCGATAGATTTCCGAGCACGGACCTGTGATGTTCTTACAATTTGGTTAGGGAGTCGCTGTGAGTGCTCGGAGGTAGTCTCTCTATCCCTTGTTGTAGAGAAATGCTGCCGTGAATCAGAAAGACGCTGCATACGTTCAGCGCTAGACTCCCGAGCACGGCCCTGCGATATACTCACTCTTTGGCTAGCGAGTCACTGCGAACACTCGGAGCAAGTCTCTCTGTCCCTTCTTGCAGAGACATGCTGCCTTAAATCAGAAAGACGCTGCGCACGTTCAGCGCTAGACTCCTTAAAACGGCCCTGACACTGATGTTCTCACACTTTGGCTAGCGAGTCATTGCGTACGCTCAGACCTAGATTCCCTAGCGCGTGCTGCCGAAATATATTCTCTATTTCTCGAGAGGCGCTGCTCAATGGCAGGGGCAGATTCTTCCTTACGGCATACTCGAGCTGCTCTTGTCTGGGACGTCTGACGGTACAATAGAGATTTCCTTTTAGGCATGCTGAGTTTTTTTTGTAAGATACCGATGGATGTTTTCGAATAAAATTTAATTTGACAAATTTACATTTTTACTTTATATTTCTTGTATTTTATAACTTGCCTATAATATTCCCTCTGCTGGGACACAGGCCTCCTCTCTTTAATTTTATTTTCTAGTAATAAAATTAAATTTTATTCGAAAACATCCATCGGTTTCTAGAATAATCAAAAGCAAAATTGAATTAGCAACTTGAATTAGAATAGATAGTAATCAACAAAGAGAACTAAACTACTAACATTGTCTGTCCGGCTTGCGTTCAATGCTTTACAATGTAAGACAGCAACAAAGAGTATGAAACAGGCAAGCTACAAACGCTGTCAATCGCAGATCAGTCAACACTACGAAAATTGCCAAATAATTTTAGACATATTATTTAGACGTATTGCTGACTATTTGAGCATGTTTTTGTAATTTTTCTCAAGTTTTGTATACCCCACTGATATCGGCCACTATTTACGAGTAGCTTGTTAGTTCAAACTCAGGCAGGCACTTCGGTCAGTGGGTCGTCTTAGGGGGTATTTAATTTCATTACCACTGCCCCCAAATCGTTGAAGGAAAACTTCTTCTTCAGTGTTCCAACCAAAAATTAGAAGATATATGACATTCACCAATCCGAAATGGGCCCGTCAATCACTTCCTTTCATGGAGAAGAAGCCTGAGTCCCAGCAATAGGAACATGATAGGCTGCTTATGCTTATGCTAACAGTAAACAGTCGATACAGATAATATTAATGTATTGTACCTTGTGTGTAAAACCCCGCAAGTTTCTAAAGTCGTGGGTGATGCAACATACATGCAGCAAAAACAAACTCAAAGAAAAATGGTTGTAAGTTATTGAAATTAAGTTCCTTAACGTGGCTTGCGGTAGGAGTTGACTGAGTTTGGGGCTTATTTGGCGGAAAGGTGTGTCACCTACACGGGACGTGATGGCGGAAACCAGCGCCGCATGTCGTGCGGTGTTCCACAGGGTTTGGTCGTGGGACCGCTCCTGTGGAACATCGGGTACGACTGGGTGCTGAGGGGCGAGCTCCAGCCGGGCGTGGACTTGACGTGTTATGCGGATGACACGCTGGTCACGGCCCGGGGGAGCTCGTACAGGGAGGCAGCGTTGCTGGCGACGGCTGCGGTGTCACAGGTCGTGACCCGCATACGGCGCCTAGGCCTGGAGGTGGCCCTCAACAAGTCGGAGGCCATGGTCTTTCATGGCCCCCGGCGGGCGCCACCGCTGGGATCACACATCGTGGTCGGGGGGTCCCGAATTGCTGTCGAGTCAACCATGAAGTATCTTGGATTGGTGCTCGACAGCCGGTGGGATTTCGGCCCCCACTTCCAGCGGCTGGTGCCCAAGTTGATGGGCGCGGCTGGGGCGCTGTCAACGCTGCTTCCCAATCTGGGGGGCCCGAGCGCCGCCTGTAGGCGGCTCTACGTGGGGATCGTGCGATCGATAGCCCTGTATGGGGCCCCGATCTGGGCGGCTGACCTGACGGCCGGCAGCATCGCTGTCCTGCGAAGGCCACAGCGAGCGATGGCCGTCAGAGTCATTAGGGGGTATCGCACGATCTCCTACGAGGCGGCTTGTGTACTGGCTGGATCCCCGCCCTGGGACCTCGAGGCGAAGGTACTCGCGTCACTGTATCGGTGGCGCGAGGTCTCGAGGGCGCGGGGCGAATGGCTGACGCAGCGACATTTGGAGTTGCGTCGGTCACAGCTTCGCGCAGCCCTGGTGGCGGAATGGCGGGACAGGTTTTCACGCCCTACCGCCGGCCCCGCTACCATTGGGGCGGTCCGGCCAGTACTCGAGTGCTGGCTCGGGAGGAGGCACGGCTCCCTGTCGTTTCGGGTGACACAGGTGCTCTCGGGGCATGGTTGCTTCGGGAAGTACCTGTGTCGCATAAACAGGGAGCCGGACGCTCGGTGTCACCACTGCGTCGACTGTCGGGAGGACACGGCGTGGCACACGCTGGCAGAGTGTGCCGCTTGGGAGGAGCCACGCCGTGCCCTCATCTCAGGAGTCGGCAGTGACCTGTCGCTGCCGGCCGTTGTCGACTCGATGGTCGGCAGCGAGGAGTCCTGGGACGCGGTGGTATCCTTCTGCGAAACAGTCATGTCGCAGAAGGAGGCTGCGGAGAGGGAGCGGGAGATTGCTTCCGCTAACCCGATCCGCAGCAGACGCACCGGGCGTCGGCGGAGGGCGGACAACGCCCTCTTCCAGCCCCCCTAAATGGGTCCAGGGGCAACGGATCTGGGGAAATTCGTTGCCCCCTACTTCTTAGGACCCGAGATGGCGGCGCGTAGTGTTCCACGCGCGCCTCTCTATGACGTAAGGGGGGAGTTTAACACCTCACTCCCCCCCTATCGCGAGGTGGCCCGCAGAGGCGGGCCGGCACTAGCCGGGGATCGCGGAAGTCACACTAGTTCCCGTGATCCCCGGTGCAAGTGAGAGACGGAACACCGGGGTGGTTTTAGTCAGTAAGAGTCTGACAGACCCCTCTGCCCTCCCCGGGGCGGAGGACATCCATGAGGATTTCACCCCGTGATCAAAAAAAAAAAAAAGGAGTTGACTGAGTAAAAATCGTAATGTTAGGAAAAAGCGTCATGCAACTTTCTCCCCCTCTCCGTATTTGCGTGAGTGTGTATGTGCGTGCGAGTATTTCGTAAATAATTTCATTCTTGACGGGGTTCCGACCACTCACGTTTCGCGTTTTTTTTACCTGGATCAACCCATTTAAACAGGGAATAATTTAAATCATACATTGTACTCTACAGCAAACTCATACCATGACGTAGTCTCATTTTAGCAAATGTGCCATGACGGCCACGTCCGCATTCGGTGGTCATTACGCAAAGATTAATGACGTCATCATGTCTACTTCTGCCACACAATCAAAGCTATCACCGTTGTTATTGTGATCCTCGTTTGTTACAGGTTCAAATTAAACCTATTGCCTAAATAGGTACAGTTAAAGTGCCTAGAATGTATGATTGTTCCAACCCAACGACATTAAACCGAACGTTTAGTCAATTCTCGACACGTTTTTCGCTCCATTTTGGTTCGCAGATAACAAGTATTCAAAATACTAAATACCAACTACTCGTGAAATACGAAAATACTCGTGACCAAGGTTTTGCCACATACGATTCACAAACAATTAGTATCAAATAATAAGGAATGTTGTATTTTTAAACTTGTTGTTAATTTGTAAAGGTGTGCTTACACGAGCAACTAAAATTTCTCCATCCTGGTCAATTCTCGTCAGCTATGACGTCACGCCTACATCCAGCAATTTAGGGCAATAGCAACATGTAACAACTTATTACCAGAGAGTGAGAGCCTATACGGCCACACAATATCACGCAATATGGAGCAACTTAAAAACTAGGCAATACGCCCCGGCCCCGCCGCTTCCGCTGCCGGCTGGTTCCTCTCGCAAAAACGAGACGTAGTTATACGAGATAGAAAGAAAATTGACAAAAAAAATCCAAACTAATTGGATATTCGGCAACACATGAAATAGATGGAGCAATCAAAAGCAATATTCCCGAAACATATACGCAATTTATTGTTGTTGCTCCAAATTGCTCCACTCGATTGATCCAGATTGATCCATTAATGTTGCCGAGCAATATTTGCTCAAAAAATTGCCTGAGTAAGAGCACCTTTGGGAAGATACTTTGTTAAGCATTATTGATTACTCTGTCTGGATCGATGTAAAGACATGAATTTTCGCGTCCGGTTTCGTGCGTTTACTTTTCGTAAGGGACCTAAATGTGTGCCTAAAATGTCTAAAATTATTAAAGTGTTTCAACAAAGCATTCCTTTAGAAATAATTAATCTACTATTACTCATTATTTGCCAATCCCAACATATATTTAGTTGTGAAACTAAGTATATGTTGGGGTTGGCTTTCAAGCAAACCGGATTCAGCTGAATATCAGGAGTTTGCAAAGAGTGACTGCCTATCTGACCTCCATAACCCAGTTACTGGGTGATACGATACCCCTTGGTATCGTGGTAACTGGTTGTCAGACTTTTGGATTTCTGACGAGCCGTAACGACTGTCAATGATCCACAGACGGGACGAACGGCTTAACGTGCGTTCCGGAGGGGTCTTGGTATGTTAATATGGTCATCTGCGGCAAGCATACCTTATCATGATCCTAACCCCCAGGTACTTTGGTTAAAAAACTCTTAACCGTTAGGAAAGAGTTTTAAAATATACACAAAAGCAGACATCGCAATCGAATTTTGACCGTACAAACAAATAATTTATTCTACAGCTTCGGTAAAAACAGTACATGGAATAGGATAAAACCGTACTAAAACTTCATACGCGAGACTAGGCAATCAACAAACTTTTACAACACGACCTGCAGTAGGCCAAAGCTGTAGTTAAAAACTTTTTACACAGTAAAAATCAATGAAAATGTTCAGTGGATATTGATGGCCCAAATTCATTCAGCGATGGTAACTCACGTGAAAAAAGCATTTGAACCAAACTGTGCTCCACTCTGTGGAAATAATATCCATTGTGCTAAGCCATAGGCAATATTTTTACAGGCGAATGAAACAATAAACGACTTTATTGGTTGTTTATATAATCACTGTCGTAGAAAATGCAATCAGTTCGCGCCATTGCACTATATTAATTAAATTGTATGGGTATCATCTACCTATGTTATTCATGTTTTGAATTATTCAGTAAGTTCCCGCAGTATAAACTTTTAAATTAATTTAACATTTTGTCAAAAAGTTCATACCCAAACGCATGCCTTCAGTCCACAGAGCCCCTGGCACACAGGCAACTGAAGGAACACGGGAACACACCGCTTTTTTTTTGAGGGTGGAAATCATCAAATAACTTCTCCCGCTCTGGACGGAGCGAGAGGGCGTGTCAGACTTTTACTAACTAAAACCCACCCATGTTCTTTTAGTTGCCTGTGTGGCAGGGGCCATGGTACCTCCTTCGAACTAGTAATAAATCAGTAATTATTTGTGGGGACTTTAATATTAATATTTTGGAAAATAATTCAAATAGTAGCAGATTGTTAAGCCTCTTTAAATCATTCAATCTTTCAAATGTGTTTTTGGAACCAACGCGAATAACTACGGCTACTGCTACATGTATTGATAATGTTTTTTGCGACTGCGACTATTTAGATAAAGTCATTGTAAATTATCTCCCTTCTGATCACAGCGGTCAAACCTTTACTTTTGAGTCCAACACACCAATTCAAAAAGTACAGATACAAACTAGACCTATAACATCGGGTAATTTAAATAAGTTTAATAGCACTTTAATCAGCAAGTTAAGTGTTGAGGGCCTAAATTTGAATAATGGTAATATTATGTACAAAGAATTATTTTCATTAGTCCAAACTGAGTTCAGTCATTTTTTAAGCAGAAATCTAAAACTATTTGCCCTAAATTCTTATTCAGTGACTGGGCAACTAAAGGAATCAGGAAAAGTAGAGAAAGATTATTTGAACTGTATGGCCTTAAGCCGTTTATTAACACAGAAACTTTTACTCAGTATGTTGCTACTTACTCTAAAACTTTTAAAAATATCTGCAAAGTAGCTAAAGCTTCATTCCTTAGCCACAAGGTTAAATCAGCAGATAATAAAATTAAGGAAGTTTGGAAAATTTTTAACAATGAAACGAACAGAAGCAAAAGGCATAATAATGATTACACACTGGACACTTCCCGCGGTCTCATTAGTGATAACATCGATGTTGCTCAGGAATTTGCAACTTTCTTTACCAATATTCCTATTAAAACTACAGAAACTTTAAATTCTTCGCCCGCACTTGCTATTGATTTATTAAAAGCGAATGTCTCAGCCTGTCCCGTGGAATTCAAATTTAATCATATAAGCCCTGTGGTCGTTTTAAAGGCATTTAAGCAACTTAAGATCAAAATTACCGAAGATTTGTGGGGCATGTCTACTAAAGTTTGTCAATCCATTATTGAGACAGTTGCACCCTATTTGGCATTAATATTTAATTTGTGTGTTGATCAAGGGGTTTTCCCAGATTTAATGAAGTACAGTAAAGTTATTCCACTCTTCAAATCTGGAGACAGTAAAGATACAAATAATTATAGACCCGTATCGATTTTGCCGGTTTTCAGCAAGGTGTTTGAAAAAGTTATGTTAAACCAAATGCTCAATCATTTTAATCGTAATAACATCCTACACGATCAACAGTATGGTTTCACCAAAGGACGTTGCACAACCGACGCTAGTGTCACCTTATTGAAATACATCTTTACCTCATGGGAACAGGCGCAAGATGCAATAGGTATCTTTTGCAACCTATCCAAGGCGTTTGATTGCGTGAATCATGAAACACTTCTCTTGAAACTTCGGCATTACGGACTGGGTAAACTTGCGCTTAACTTAGTAAAATCGTACTTGAATGATAGACTGCAGCAAGTTCAAATAAACGGTGTGAATTCCTTGGGCTTAAAAGTCAAAATGGGTGTACCGCAGGGCTCAATATTGGGTCCGTTCCTCTTTTTAGTATATATAAATGATTTACCTTTTTTACTAAAAAACCGACCTCAAATGGTGTTATTTGCTAATGATACATCACTGATTTTTAAAGTTAAAAGACGTGCACAGGAGCTTGACGACGTAAATAATGCTATAGTTAAGGTCCATAATTGGTTTACTGTAAATAATTTGGTATTAAATGGAAAGAAAACGAAATGCATAAGGTTTGCTTTACCGAATGTTAGAAGTAGTGAATGTCATGTTGTATTGAATGAGGAGATACTAGAATTCGTCGAACAGACGGTTTTCCTGGGGATCACGCTTGACTCAAAGCTACAGTGGGGTCCTCATTTAACATCACTTGCAGGGCGGCTAAGTTCTGCCGCTTACGCTGTTTGGAAGATCCGCCAATTAACAGACGTGGATACCGCGAGACTGGTCTATTTTAGTTACTTTCATAGCATCATGTCTTACGGTATCTTGATAGGGGGACGGGCTGCGGATATTGAGTCGATCTTTATTCTGCAAAAGAGGGCCGTCAGAGCCATCTATAACCTCTGCAGACGCGAATCTCTAAGGGAACTGTTCAAAACAATTAACATCATGACGGTACCTTGTCAATATATCCATGAAAACATTATGCATGTTCGGAAAAATCTACATCTTTTTAGTAAGATAAGTGATAGGCACAATTTTAACACTAGAAATAGGAACAAATTAGATCAACCACGTTTCAGATTGTCTAAAGTACACACTTCTTTTATGGGGTACTGTGTAAAATGTTATAATAAAATACCAGTCGATATTCTTGAACTAAATGAAAATAAATTTAAATCATGCATTAAACGCACACTATGTAGACAAGCATATTATAAGTTAGATGATTATACCGTCGATAAAAATGCTTGGCTTAATGCTGGTCCTGCTCCACAGCCACCTGGGCATACTAGTTAAAATTTTAATATTTGAAAGAGAAGCTTCACTTTTTTATTTTTTCTGACATTACGAACATTTTTGTTCATAATATTATAATTTTTGTGACATTACGAATGTTTTATTTTTGCTGAACCAAGTGTTAGTTACTTTATATACGTCAATATATATTAAATGTTTTTTCTTTCTTTTAGGAAATCAAATTTTATTAATATTTCAAATAGATTGCAAACTATAGTTTTGTATAATTTAGAAGCATTTTGTTTGAATTTTGTAAATGTGAGTACCATGCATCCGTTTATTGTGTTGTTATGATGTACGTTGACTTGAAAAAGCATGGCAGTTGAGAGTATGCCATGCTCACATAAATGTCTCACTGATGGTGGCGCGTGTGTTGGATCATTTGGTTCCCTACAAAATGGTTGAGCTGGATGGTGCTGATCCACGCGTCAAGTTCGTGAACGGGCGCTGTCGGTTGAGACTGGTCATCTCCTAACTTCCAGGGCTTATTTTTATCTTGTATTTAGAATTGTTTATAATTACATTTTTTTACATTGTTCTCACATACAGAAGCAACAAGAATAATGTTCCCAAAATTTTGTAATATTTCAACCTGATTTTAAAAGAGTGTCTTCCCCGTTCTTCTCCATAGAGATCTACGTTTTGGAATGGGCAACTAGCTTCAACTTTCCAACTGATCGACTTTTTGACAGTTCAAAAGTGCCTGTAAATGGTTTAATTGAAATAAATGCTTTGAGTTTGAGTTTGAGTTTGAACAACCGGCACCCCTGGCAGGAGGGCGTCCATCTCGGCGGTTTCAATCACATCAGCTTCGTAAATACTTTGTGTTAGTCGCCTTACTTATCTTCATTTATTTAAAACATGAATAACTGGCCGAAATTATTCGTTAACACAATTATGGTCGTGGAATTGACTTGATATATGTCAACAGATATTTTTACATGTTTCAACTTTACAATGACATAATGTGTCATAAATCGGGTGGTATATTTTCTGTTAGGTGTCACGGAAGCAACAATTTGAAATGTTTCTCATTTCATGGAATTTGACAGAGATTGATTGATTTTTGATTAGATAAAAATATCGGGTCTGCATCAAGCTACGGGGGATCGATCATGTTTTAAAACAAAATTTACCTATCAGGCTGATTTACTTAAATCTAAGGATAACGAATAAAGAGAAAACCTCTTACATCTATCTAAGTACCTACTCGTATATATTAATATTTGAAGCAAAAACTTTGTACCCCCTCTTTACGAAAATTACGAGGACGAAGAAGGAATATGACATTTTGCACACTTAAAGTTTATATGGAGAAGGAGTGCAGAAAGAAAGAAGAAAGAAAAAACGAAAAAAAAGAAACGAAGACATGAAAAAGAAAAACAACAAAAAACAACAAAAAAACACACACACAAAAACGAAACAAATAAAAATACATTAAATTTTAAATGAATTATGCTCGAATTTCGACCACTAGTAATTAAAATCTCTTATGTAAAGATACATTTCGCTCAATTAGCTGGTTATCACCAAATCAAATAACGCGCAACGTCAAAATGGCCGCGGTAAACTGTTTAAGGCTATTAGAAGATGCGTTAATAAATACTGGTGTCCAATAAATCTAGGAAAGTAGAGACGTTATGGTGTACGTGAGCGTCGCCGGCGGAATTTAAACGGAAATAAGAAGTTAAGGGGCATGTAACTACGTTTAAATTAGTAACTACGTCTTTGTATCACATGCTTGGCTCTCTATTATATAATCTACAGAATCTACATAAGTAAAATCAACCTATTTAAACCAAGTGATATGATTTCCATGAGAATCACTAATAAATACTTGATATTACAAGTGTTGTATAATGTCAAATAATGACGAGAATATGTCAGAAAGTGTAAAAAATAATATTAATAAAATTAACATTGTAATTTGGAAGCAGTTAATAGACGCTCACCTAATTATGGTGCTAATGAGTTACCAGGGAAGCCACATGTGCAGAAGGAATTAATGCCAAACTTCCTTGTCTTCAACGTAGTCTTTTATCTTATAATATGCTTTTTTGATAAGGACACGTTTGATGTGAGTTTTAAACTTTCCATCGCTAAGTTCTGTAACCGATTTTGGCAACTTGTTATAGAAGCGGATACTGTTTATTAGAAATGACTTGCTAGTTTTAATTAATCCAAATTTTGGAATCACAATTTCATCTTTACTACGTGTATTTAGGTTATGGAACTCGCATCTTTTTTTGAAAAGACCTAAATTTTTGCGAGCATACAAGATATTTTCTAGGATATAAAGAGAAGGCAGAGTTAGTATGTTAACTTCGTTGAATTTCTTTCTAAGAGACTCGCGAGGCCCCATTTTATAGATTGCGTGGATTGCCTCTTTTGTAGAATGAAAACTGAATCTACGTCAGCTGCCAACCCCCACAGCAGAACGCCATAAGACATAATACTGTGAAAATAAGCAAAGTATACTAACCTAGCTGTGGCTACATCAGTCAACTGCCTTATTTTTCTACTAGAAAGAGCTCTAATGTGGGCACCCCATTGTAATTTTGAATCTAAAGTAATTCCTAGAAATACAGTTTCCGAAATAGCGTCTAGTTTCTTGCCATCAAGTTTTAAATTTAGCCCTACTTGGGGTACATTTGGTAATGAGAACTTAAGACATTTCGTTTTGTTCGCATTGAGTAAAAGATTATTACCTGCAAACCATTTCGAGAGAACACCTAGACTATCGTTGACATATAAGACATCTGTATCTTTTTTATCTATTCTAAAAATAAGAGAAGTGTCATCAGCGAATAACTTTCGTTCCGATCGGCCATCTGCTCTGCGAGAAATGTGCCCTGCCTACTGCCAGTTCAGTTTGGCAATTCTTCGGGCTATGTCGGTTACCTTGGTTCTCCTGCAGATCTCTTCATTCCTTATTCGATCACGTAGGGAGACTCCAAGCATAGTCCTCTTTAATCTCACACACACATATCACACTCTCTCTCTTCTTTATTATTTCTTAGTTTAATATTAACGTATTATACCTACACATAAGCAGTTTGGAATTAACTCTCTAAATGATGGTGAAAACCGCATTGAAATACGTTGTGTACTTTATAAGAACGGTATTGACCACGTTGTGTATGAAAAGCGACACGACAGTATATCCAGTTAAACTTTTTTCATTTTCCTACACAAAATACTTAGAAAAAAATAATACCTACACAAAGATAGAAGAATTAGGAAAATTTTTGTTAGTACAAGCTTATTTTTAAGAGTTGGAGAATGGCCATAGGTTGACCTGAAGGAAATGGTTCAGGCTGCTTAAAGACTGTAACAAGCAGGGTTCAAGAAACTTAACGTTGATACTTTAGTAGAGTTATGACAAATTGAAATTTCTTAAAGCCATGCGTTTCAAGTAATAAAGAATCGTAAATACTTTGTGTGATATCCTTATTAGTCTTACAGCTGGTAAGTCTTTAATCTGTTTTGTTCATGTTCAACAATAAATTAATTCTTTAAATATACGTATCAATTAATTTCATTGTTTTTATCATTGACAAGAAAAAGAAGTTGTCCGCCGCACCGAACACGCTTGGAAGAGCTATTGGTCGATGAAAGCCCGTAATAAAAGAGATCTTCCAATGGGAGTATTTTTTCAAAATTCTGGATGATCTGATGAGTGATGCGATCCAACAGTATTGTGTGTATGATAATAATACATGATCATGATACCGAGGCTTTTAGCTGCGATGATGCACCCGCGTTGCCCCTGCAGAAAATTCGCTTACTTTGCTTTCCTGGCTATGAGGTTTTGCTAAAAACGTTATTCGTTTATTAGTCAAACAAATGAGCATTTAGGATTGTTGAATTTTAGTTTTGGTGGAATATATGAAAACTTCGAAGTACCTACCTACAGTCAGTAGTAAAAATAATTAAAATTAAATCTTCATTCGCTGCAGGCAAGCAGATCGAATTTCACATCAAAATAATAAAGGCAAAATTACAGATGTTATGGTTTTTCCATCAATATGTATGTATATCTTTAGAAATAATATAAAAACATACTCTTAAAGTTTTTTTGTTTGAACGTGTTTATCTCTAGAAGTAGATCAAGATATTTTTTTGCAATTGATAGCCCAAATCATAGGAACAGACTCTTAGGAGCCGAGCATAAAGAAAAAAAAGGCAGAAATAACGCTTATCGAAATCGAAACAACTGAGGGGCGGTCGACGCGATGCGATGCTAGTCCAATGAAAGCACACTATCATAAATCCCCTTTGCTATCAATACCTACAAAAACTGACCTCAAAACCAGCAAGTCGCAAAAGTTCTCCAACAATTTATAAAAAACGATGACGTAAGAAGCGCCATGCATCTTCTGGGTGCACAATGTGCTTCTGCGTCTTAAGAAGAGCCGTGAGCAATGTCTACTTCAGATGTAAAGTTTACATTCATAAATCGCTTTAATGCTTTAACTTTGTATAAGGCAGACGCGCGACAATAACCCACTGAAGATCTGCATTGAAGTTAGTTTAAAAACCAAACATGTAAATAATTTATTTTCCGTGTAAAGTTAAATGCTCTATACAAAATGTAAATGAAATTAATCAAAACAAAAAAAGTTAGCAACATTTTTTTATTGTGATAATTTTTAATTAAAACGAAAAAGTGTAGGTAGGTAATCGATTGTACTGTCGATTCTGAAGAAATAGCCCTATTCCTTTCAAAATGTTCCTTAAACCAAAATCATTAGTTATGGTAATTGAAACTCACTAACCAGAAAGGCAATTGCGTAATGCACTATGAATAGGAATCGCTTACATTTTGACAGTTTCACAACATCCATAGCCTGGCAGACAATTTATTCGAATATATGAAAGAGTGGATCAGCAAATAACCTTTAAAATTATTCAGATTCTGATTAAGCATTACGGGTGCATTTACGGGTTTTGAGTTATTCAATATCATCATTTCAGCCGAAAGACGTTGGACATAGGCCTCCCCCAATTTGGGAACGTTTGCAATATCCGCCCCGCTTAGCAGGCAGGTTGGCGATCGCAGAATGGTGGTAAAATGCATAGAGAACGCTGCTGCCCATTCTCTAGTAAGTCCCTTTGTCGCCTCCTACGACACCCACGGGAAGAGATGGGATAGTGCTATTCTTTAGGTCCGGCACCACGCAGAATTATTCAACATGTGATGACACAACTCAATTTAGATAATTCTCCTACATTTTCTCACTTCTTTTTAATTAGTCTTATTTGATGTTTTGTTTTTATTTATTGATCAAATGTTGTGTTTATAAATGTGTTTAGAGGTCAAACAAAGTTATATGCTAAGTGTCGCCTACAGCAGAGTGCGCTGATGTCTGAAATACAGATATTTTGTATCTAGTTCAGACACAGATGTTCAAAACCTGTTCATAGAAACAAGTGTCATAAATCATAACAATAAATCATAATATTACATTGTTGTATATTTTGAACAAATAAATTATACTTATGATTAAGGCTAGGCGCAAACGAGCCACCAGCTCAGTCACCGGTAGCCTAGTGATAAGCAGTTCTCAAGGTTTTTGCATAGATTCGTGTGGCCGGTGGCGGCCACCCGCTTCAGCAATTCTTAACACCGTAGCAAGAAGCGACAACCAGAGGTCATAGTGGCCACAGCTTAAATGTACCAACAGAGAGATGAAGGGGCGTACCAATAGAAAATGGACGCCTAGGGCACGCATCACATTTGCGCCTCTTCGCAAATTAACTTCTAGGTCTACAAAGCTAGGTCGCATAATCACAATCGCATAATAACATCTACAGACACCTAATGCGGTTGAAGCGCTATTGTAGTGCCTCTGGAATGTTCGCGGAGGCAAGGCTGAACGCGTTAAATGCCATTCAGAGAAGCAGAATTGCCTCTTTCATGTCCAGGGTTGGTACGTGTAGAAACACCTTAGTTAAGGACATTGCTGATAGAATGTATGCTACCAAGACCTACAAGCGGTGGTTGGAAATAGCCGCGTAAAATGTTTGTGCCTATTTATGTGCAAGAAAAGAAAGGAGTGAGTTTGTGTGTGTGTGTGTATGCGTGTGTGTGTGTGTGTGTGTGTGTGTGTGTGTGTGTGAGCTAGTGTGTGTACTGTGTTTTTTTTAAATTGTACTTATTATTTTTTTATATTTTAATTTTTAATTTTTTGCTTGTGTTTTCTTTTATGGATCATGTGGTCTGCAATAAAGATTTGTATTATTATTATTTATTATTATTATAATCTTTCTTGACCACTTATAGCTTTCAATAACGAAGGTATTCATTTGTTAAAATCGTTTACAACTTGCAATGCTGTAATTTTAAGCAGTTTGAATAGAAATGGCCAGATTTGGAAATACGCTTTCATCTTAACTCAAATATCTTTCATTCTTCGGACTTCTTAGATTAGACATACGAATACGACAGTAATAATAGACACGAATTGACATTATCAAATAGTTTATTGACATATTTTTTATTTCTAAATTTAATTATTGGCAACTTTTCGCGCCACCCTTCAATAGGCGCCTAGGGGTCGTGCCCTGCCTGCCCCACTCTAGTTACGTCTCTGGACAGATGAAAGTAAGTATACTTATAAACTCATAAATCAAATAATCAAAATCCAAATAAATCAAAAATCATCACTCAAAAAAAAAAACAAAAAAAAATATTTTAAAAAATCATCATCATTAAAAATCATTTATTCAAATCATTTTAAACATAGGTTTGCAATTACTGTCTACTAACTTCTGTTTGGAACATCGTTGGCTTGGAAGTCGTAAGTCACTGCAATCTTCTAAAATAACAGCCTCATTTTTATAAAACTTTCCCGTATACCACGGTTGTGGTTTAATCTAAGTAAGTTAGCACCCAAAATATGAAGAAGGTCAGGACTGGTGATACGGAAGCAAGCGATATACAGTTGTTCGTTTGAGAAGCAGCTCGTTCTTAGGTCGACACCCGCAGTCTTCTCAAGTAATTTCTCGTTACTTGCGAAGTTTTTAGTTTTTAGTAAATTAATTAACACCTGCGTTCCTGCATTATGATGACTGATGCATTCTTATATATTGTGCCTGACGAATAGCTATCAGTAAAATAAAATTATAACAGTCGATTGTAAACACACGGGATTTCTAATTAACAGTCACGTAACCATAGACACTTATTTTTATCATAACCCAAGAACACGCCTTAATTTTTTTGTGTCTTTTCTACGACCTATAGGTATTAAAGGAATAGCACCGTCCCATTTCTTCCCGTGGGTGTCGTAGAAGGTGACTAAGGGACTTATTAGAGAATGGGCAGCAGCGTTGTCTACGCATTTGACCACCATACTGCGATCGCCAACCCGCCTACCAAGTGTGGCGATTATGGTAATTCCCCACCTTTTGGAGAAGGATTACGTCCAGCAGTGGACGTCTTTCGGCTGATATGATGATGTTGATGATTATAGGTATAACAAAATGTAAAAAAAATCATCAATTGCTGGCAATCGAACATAGTTTGCAAAGCAGTCGTCAAACCGCTAAGTTATTTGCTTTGTTGAAAGTTGACTAAAAGGCCGTTTATCTATACAGATAAATAAAATTGGAGTGTCTGTTTGTAATATTAAAATAACTGCTTTTTACTATAAACATATGGATGTATACTCGGTATATATACCAAAGTAACATTTTTTTCAATTTTTGTCTGTATGTCTGTTTGTTCCGGCTAATCTCTGAAACGGCTGAACGGATTTTGACGGGACTTTCACTGGCAGATAGCTGATGTAATAAGGAGTAACTTAGGCTACTTTTTATTTAGAAATTTGATTTACTTTTATTAATATATTTAATATAAAGAAATAATAAAAAAAATAACTATTCCGCGCGGATGAAGTTGCGGGCACAGCTAGTATGAAATAAAAACATTGTGCAACTACAGTGTAATCATTATCTTGATTGGTTTCTCTTGTAACCTACATAAAAATTAGAGAAACGTATTTAGTATAGGTATATAATGATGGTGATGTTTTATAGTAGACTAGGTTTTGCCCGTAGCTTAGCCCGCGTGGACGTCAGAAATTACCGGAACGATACGAACCGAACGGATAAAAAGTGTCCTATGTTGTTCTTAATCCAGATTTATAAACTGTCTGTGTAGATTTGGATGAACTTTTACGCTCACATAAACCATGGCCTGGACCAGGACGTTGGCTACTTTTCGTCCTGGATCGCAGACCAAGTCGCAGGCAAAACCTAGTATTGTGTTTAAACTTCGAAGATATTTATAGAAAATTTTAAACGGTGGAAGTCTCGGATTTTTTTTTTGGTACACACTACACGAAAAATAAATATTCTTTATTACTATTTTTAGATGGGTACAAACTGTAAGCAATAGATCTGAGTCCAACGGTGCGGGCGGCCATGATGGTTTTCGAATTATTCGACGTTCCCTACGAGATGATAGAAGTGATTTTTTTTGCGAACGAACACAAGACACCAGAGTATTTGAAGGTAAGGGGAACCCTATTCCTTTAGATGGCTGTATTAACAGAAAAAAGATCTCATTTTTTTTCATGCCTGTTCCTAATGGAAGATTGTGATCTAATTCTACATGATAGATTCGTTATTTTATTGTAACATTGTCCAAAATAAAAAGGTGGAGGTCAGATAGGCAGTCGCTCTACATCAAATACTGGTATTCAAGTGGATCCGGTAAGATTGGAAGCCGACCTCAACATAGTTGGGAAACCGGGAGTTGGGACTGACGGATCCCTCCGTCTGTCCTGTCTTGGTATATAAAGATGGTCACCCATTTACGGACCAATCGCGGCAAGCACAGTTTAACCGGATCGATCGACCCTTGCAGCTGTTATTACTTTGCCACAAGCCCCTATCTCTATTTGAGTCTAGGTTTGATACTCTAATACTCTAAATGCGAAGCCTTGTAATACACGAAACCGATCACTTTTGTGAAATTTTGCTATTTATTTAAAACTAGCTCTTGCTAGCGGCTTCGCCCGCGTGGAGGTCGGTGTATTATACATATTAACCTTCCTCTCGAATCACTCTATCTATTAAAAAAACCCGCATCAAAATCCGTTTCGGAGTTTTAAAGATTTAAGCATACATAGGGATATAGGGACAGAGAAAGCGACTTTGTTTTATACTATGTAGTGATTGACTTTGTCACAGTAACGCAAACTTTGCAGTATTACGTCTCGGCAGTGTCCTTTAAATAATTAGCTACGGGCGCTTAGCGGTAGATAAACAGGCACTAGAGTAGCCCACTGACTGTGTCTTGGGTTGTAACTGTAGGTCCGACAAATGAAATGATGGGGCTACATTTTTTTTATAACTGTGACTTTATGCCGAGGGTTAATAGTTGCTTAAAGATTGGTATCCGTGGATTAAAGAATTTCTTCTTCTTCAGGTATCTGAAAACAACTGTGTGGCTGACGAACTTGAAGCAGATGCCATCTTGTAAACAACAAAACGAATCGGCAGCAATTGAGCCAGATGATTTGGTAAAGAAGGGTGTAGCAAAATCGTTATCCTAAAAAACTGGGCAAACTGGGCATGTAGTTACTAATTTGTCCAAAATATTTGGGCATAAAACAACAATTGTTGTGATGGTCACCCAAATAATGTGGTAAACTGTATTTTACTATTTTAGGATTTTTTATAATTGACTATTTTATTTTATTTTCTTAAGTTCCGTGACTGAGGTACTGCCAGATAGTTGAATGTATTATCCTGATATGAATGACAAACTACTTTTCATTAAAAAAAAATCTAGAAGCTCCTTTTCTTGTGTCGTTTCATGAAAAACATGTAGGTAGTGCCTACAACTGCTAGATAATACATATTCAGTATCTATCTTCTGCAGTATAAACACGTACATCCTACATTTATAATTTACATTATAACACAGACAATTCCCACACGATAAAATGTAATTCCCAAAATATAAGTGTGTTAATAAGATCGCGATCATACCAATAACATTATACAAGTAATTTAATACCAAATATTATACTCATACATAATCTAAATAAAAACCTTATTTTAGAAAATAACATTGATACTCGCGAAAATTAGGTACAGTGGAGAGTAAAAAGATGTATCACATTTAGCATGAAGTACCTAACGACAACTTTCTCTTAAAATATTATTGATTTAATTTATGATGCGGCGTGGAAACGGTAGTTGCAGTCTATGGACATAATACTAATAGATTGAGAAAACGTATTTAAAAACTAGTTTTCCCAGCGGCTTCGCCCTCGCGTTTGTCAGAAATTATTCCACCGGAACGTACTACCGGGATATTTATAAACTAATTGTGTGCTAAATTTCATCCAAATCCGTTTAGCCGTTTTTGCGTTCTTGAGTAACAAGCATCCAAACGTACAAACTTTTAAATTTATAATGAGCAGGATTTGAGTCGATGATAAAATTGCTGTGCATTGTTAAGTGTCTCTTAGTGACACAAGTCGATTAACATGGCTATTTTTACACATCATATATATTCCAGAATTTCAAATATTATGTATATATAAGAGTTAATATTGTTTTAGTTTTACCTCTCTTCTCATTTCGATTTAATATTTAGGTCAATTATTAATATTTATAAACTGAAAGGTTATTCGACTTTTTCGCTGGCTGTACATATTTTTGCACAACACAGTACATGTCGCAACTCGCAAGCCTTATTTCGGGCCAACCTTATATCCGATTTTACGTCTAGAAATGGCTTTTGTACAACTTATATTTTCTTATACAGAATAATTTTCGGGATTGTTGAAAGGGAAAATGCTTTAGGATGTTTTGGGGCCCCACGTCTCGGGGCTCAGAGGGACCCCGGCATGCAAACTTCCCCGTGACCTTTGATATTGCCCAACAACTTTGTAATAAGTTGGTGCTGAATCGATTTCCCAGTGTGCCCAAGATTTGTAATGTAGTGACTTGCTGACCAGAATTGAATATTTAAATTGAGTCACCCACGATATTGGTATTTAGTCACGCCTATAACTCCCTGAATAGAAAGAACCTACAAAGGTAACTTCTAATAAACCATCGGCTAAATTGTTTATTCATAAAATAGGTAGGTTTAGATTAAGATAGGTAGGTAGGCATATAGGTACATACAATATCCCAACAAATTTTTGCCGTGGCCTTTTTTTCAAACACAAACCTGACAGTGAAAGACCCAGCTTATGTCAACCAAAGAAACAGTTCTACTGCGCACGCTCGTTCCGCCATAGACCTTAGCTCGCGTTACATACTCAGGCGTGATCGAGATCAAAGGCAGGCCCATTCAGAAATAAACAAAAAAAAATCAGCCTTCAATGAAATTTTGACAAACAGAAAAAATCTAGCGTCGTTAACTAGGTAGCAAATTTTTATTTTACCTGTTTGTGCTAAATTCAAAGCATAGACTTATCTAAATAGGTTACCTACCATAATGCTCGTGCATCAAGTTAATTAATGTCGTGCATGGTTCTTTAAAATATTCACAACAAAGTTTCGTATTAATTTCGTTTTTATATCCATTACCTTAACATACATTTAGCGTTTTAGGATTAAAATACTTAATTGCTCTTTTACGGGCTTAAAAAGTAGTTCGTTTCCAACAAGTAGTAGTAGCAGTAGTAGGAGTAGTAGTAGTAGTAGTTTCCAGTTTTTCAAGTAGTTAGTAGTTAGTTAGTAGTTTTTTTTCCAATCACTGTCCATGCCAAGGTTGCCTGGAAGAGATCGCGGAAAGCGATAAGGCCGCCCATTGTATATTGTGTAGTGTACTTTGTTTTTTGTTGTGTATTTTTGTGTTGTACAATAAAGTATATATAAATAAATAAATAATAATAGTTTGTGTACTGTATTTACTTTTGCCTAATCATTTATTTTTAACTTCGACCTTTTTAAATTTATTCGACAGTACCTAGTTATTAAAGGAGTATGGCTCACTCAAAAAAGTAACAACTTATTAAAAAATATACAACGTGTCGTTTTGCATCCTCGTCAAATTCAAGGAGGTAACTATGCTAATGATTCTCAACACGAATCAACAATAAAATAAGTAGATTTTTTATTTTACGGCTATGAAAATACAGTTGAGAACGCAATGGTAATTGAACCATTGCGTTCTCGACTGTATTTTCATAGCCGTAAAATAAAAAATCGCAATAAGTAATTCGAGGACTGGTTTGTGCGACGAAGACTGTTTGAACCCAGGTTACCCAGTTACAGTGCGGTATCACACGGGCCGCGTTTTAAAATTAAAAAAAAAAAACAAAAAAAAATACCTACTTATTTTATTATTGATTCGTGTCGAGAATCATTAGCATAGTTACCTCCTTGAATTTGACGAGGATGCAAAACGACACGTTGTATAGTCGACAACAAACCAAAAATATTTATATCAAGAAACGGTATGAGTAGGTAACCTAATTGCGTAAAATTCTTTCAATTACAGTCTGAATAATTTTGAAGGATATTGCTAATCCGTTGCTTCGTATGTTTGAAAAACATGTCTGCTCAGCAACGTAAAAACCGCAATGTATTTTGTTGAAGTATCAAGATGAAAGCCATTGTTACTGTTAGTATATTACTCAATTACCCCGCTATTCAAAGTAAAAGAAATCAGACCAAATCAAAGGAATCAGCCCAAATTCTGATTCACATATAAATATATCCCGTAACGACTGTCAAAGATCAATGAATTTCAGCCAGGACTACGTGCTTTCCGAGGCACGAAGAGCCCCTATATGTTCTGGACCCATCCACAAACAGACCGTGGTAGCTTAACCATCGATCGACCTTGATGCGGGTTGTTCGAAAGAGATACCGCGGCCCCTGGCACACAGGCAACTAAGGAAACACGGGTGGGTTTTAGTCAGTAAAAGTCCTACTCCACCCAGAGCGGGAGAAGTCATTTGATGATTTCCCACCCAGAAAAAAAAACCATCAATCGACCTTAGTGACTCTTAGAGATTTCATAAAAGATATGGCAGCATATTCATTCAGTAGAACTGCGACCACTCAATTCATTTCGGAAGGTAAGTGTAGTACTTAATTCTTTATGACAATTATGTTACAGCAGTTTGATATAATTTAATAAAATACCCCGCTGTTCGAAGTAACAGAAATCAGACCAAATCAAAGGAACGAGCCCAAATTCTGGTTCACACATAAATTTCTTAGCAAGCAGTTGTCTTCAGATAATGTACCTCGGAGTACAAAGGACGATTAAAACAATGTAAATTAAACGATGCTCCATTAATTACAGACCCTTCTTGACACTCCTCTCTATTTGAATTATTTATTGAAAATTTCACTGTGAAAGAGATTAACCCGATTTTTACACTCGCTGTCTGCTAATTGTTTTAGGATTAAATGTTGAAAAGATATTTAAGTACAGCGTATGTTAATTGGTGATAGGTTTTTAATAAATCATATATATGTATTGCAATTACATTCAAAAATTAGTCGGTGGTCGCAGTTCCACTGAAAGGATATTTATGGTTCCCATATCCTTTATGCAATGATTAAGGGCCTCCTGGCTAAATAATAACATATACGCTTAGCGCAGTCAGTTTGTGGATGAGTCCAGTACTTATAGAACCCCTCTTCATGCCTAATAAAGCAAGTGGTCCCGGTTCTGATTCGTAGGTCTTTGACAGTCGTTACGGGTCGTCAGAAAGTCTGACAACCTGTCTCAACAAGGGGTATCATGTTACCCAGGAACTGGGTGGGCTGTGGAGGTCTAATACGCAGTCGCTCCATGTAAATTACTTGTATTGAGCTGCATCTGATTAGACTGGAAGTCGACTCAATCATATTTGGGTTTTTTTTATAAAATCCTGTTTAGAGAGAGTATTTAGGATTAAACTAAACCAGTACATACCCATTACTAATAGTCATTAAGTTCCTTTGTACCTATTTAAATGTTTCTTCGGCGACTTGATACAAGCTCGTTTGAACTCCCGCTCAGAACATTGGTCTGACTGTTGTTCTTAAACACCTCCACTATATTTACGAAGAAGCTTCAACGGGATGCTTTAAAATAGTTTCAAACTAGCGGAAACCATGGAGTCCCCTCACGTATAAATTACCTGATTTATTTTATTACCTCAATGAATTTCATTACAATCTCTAATGGGTCGAGTGTCCTTTGCTAGTGGTCGTTATAATACATCCCTTATTTCAAACAAAGGGTGTTTTATCCCCGGTTATATTTCAGCTCTGCGTGTATCCGGTTTATCATTGTTCTTGTTAAGCGAATTTGGAAAGTGGTTTGATGTCATATCGTATTATTTACAGTCATTAGTTACTTAGATGGGCTGGTAAGGAGATATTACTATTATTTTAATGTCCGTTTATGTACCACTACTGAAACTTAAGTTTTTATAAATAAATAGGTAAATCATTCAAGGAACTCCCTGTCCAAACTGTTTGGACAATAATCATCCTCAGATATAGGATATACTTTATTGTATATGCAAATCGCATGATTCGTCATTGCACAGGATACGTTTTTTTCCAGTGCGGAAACTGTAACCATGAATTCAGCATTTCATTCTAAACTCCCCAGCGCAGTAATTGTACGTTGGTAGTACAATAAAAAATCAGCTGATCCATACATTTTGACCGCGTAGGTATTGCACTTTTCTATAAAACAGCTGATTTTTTTTTTGTATTACTGACAAACAATTACTACGCTGGGGAGTCTAGAATGAAATGCTGAATTCATAGCTATAGTTTCCGCACTGGATAAAAACTTATCCTGTATCTAGCATCGACGAACCGACTGCGGCGAGCGTAGTTTCATGTATTCCCGTTGTCCCCTTCACCTTCGAAGTCGTCGCCGAAGTCATTCAATGGAATTAAAAGAACTATAAAATAAAAAAATAAAAATAAAAACGAGGGGATTGTGATGCTGGGCTGGCTACTGAAGAGGGGTTGTAATGATAATTTGACACGTATGTAATTACAAAATTAATTCTGTAAATACCTACTTAGGTGTCACGGTCGCAAATAATATTTTAACCAACATTCAACATGGCACTAACCTATAAATTGCAAAAAAATTTAGTAAATTTTAATTTCACAGCTACCCTTGACCTTACTCCTAACCCGTCTGTTAAGGCTCGTGCAGACTAGCGCGACGCGACGGTCGCGTCGCGACACACGTAGAACAATTTCTATGAAAACTTCATGGAAATTGTTCTACAAGTGTCGCGTCGCGCTGTCGCGTCGCGCCTGTTTGAAGAAGCCTTTATTTGTAGATCTTTGACAGTCGTTACGGGTAGTCAGAAACCGTTATTGTATAATTAAATAATTGTAACACAGCTCATAGGTATACTATTTATTATTAAATCTATGGGTTAGATGTTGTACTATGACACTTGTAATATGACATGAATGCTGCTTGGCATTGTCATAAGAAAAGCAACTCTGTTTTATACTCAATACGTACGCATAGAATTAATGGTGTTAAAATAAACAACAAGTAGGAAATAAAACAACATTAAACAACATGCGAGTTGCCACCCAAAACAGACAGTTTTTAGTGGGCTAAAAACTGTCTGTTTTGGGTGGCAACTCGCATGTGCTTGGGATTTACCTTGATTTATTTAGTCAAATATCTGTACAAATGGGGAGAATGTGCTACTTCTTGTACTTGGAATGAAGCAACATTAATTTCGCTTACAACGTGGCAACGGCCTGTGATATTATCACACTTACAAGGGCTATTCGTACGGAATAATCATTATTTGTAGGAGGTATGTTAACAACAAATTAATGTTAGTGTTAAAAATGTAATAAATCTTTTGCTTTTTGATAGGCAAATTTTAGAGAAAGTATACCTATAAACTAGTTAATATTACGCTATAACTGTTCCAGCATATTTAAAAAGAAAATAGTCAGAAAGAACGCAAAAACCAGTATAAACTAATACCACACGAAAATATGACTAAAATTATTTTGCCGAAGTACTTAATCTAAATTATTTTTAACTAATCCAATTTCTTTTAAATTAAAAGTGTCGGCGGCGGCTGTAACCGTGGAACACAGCAAGTGTAGTACATAAAAACAAACTAATATTTTACTGCAAATAAACGGCAATGGTAGGTATGTATTGGTAGGCAATTATTGATAATAATTGCAATATCAAAAGAACGCACATTTTAGGAACGGCAATATTTTGTTAGAGTTATGATTGATACCAAAATGATAGTTTAATTTGTAAAGATTTTACTGGTTGTTCATTTACACGAACGCAATTTTTTGTTTTGATGTTCTAAATGGTAAATATTTTTATAGAAATTCTTAAATATTTTACTGGTGCATTCGTATAACAACAAATATGTAGACTACCTCGTTGGTCTAGTGGTCGCGAGCGCTACTGCCATGCAACGAAATCCGGGTTCAATTCCCGGATCGATCAGTGTTATTGGATTCTTTCATCTGGACTTTCTCAGTAGCACAGTGTTTAAGGGACGCCCCTATTACATAGGACTTACACAAAACTGGCGAAATGCGGGTATACTGTAGGTACACCTCTGCCTTCGGAAAATACAGACGCGATGATATGTTATCTAGAACTAAGAAATGTTTTCGGTACCTCTCTTTTATCGGTCGGCCTATTTTATAAAAAAATCACCATGAAAACTAACAGTTGGTACACACGATACAGACTTTCATCAACTTCTATAGAATTTTGTATGTGCAACAAAGCAGTACAGACAAAAGTCGGTGTGTTCTTTAACTAATTATTATTATTGCAAATAATTAATTATGAAATGTATTAGTCAAAAACATCAAAAAGCTACAAATTGTCGAAAATCCAACTATGAACTAATGAAAAGTCTGCGCAAACATTATATGAAGATGTCTGCGTCTGATCTGTGCGAACAAAAGTCTGTATAGTCACCCACCGTTACGTGAATTAAGCTTGAAGTGAACTGTCATTTCACGTAATGCTAGGTATTAACTCATTGATACTATTGCCAACTCGCTCTAAGACCACTTCACCTAAGTTATCGCGGTGAGATTCTTACAGAATAGATGGCTGTTCTGGCGGCTCCAAGTATTTACTGTTCTTACTTTGAATAAATAATATACGTCAAAGCTTCGAAACTGCGCTAATACTTTATCCTGCAGCATTCAAACGCAAGGTGCAACTATGCTGTAATGGCTATGTTATGCTACTGAAAAATTTAGAGAATAATCGGCTTCCGCCTTAAGCGGTACCGTGCAAAATTTCTTGCAACTACGAACTTAAAGCTTAAGTTTTATAATATTTACACAAGGTTAGTAGGTTTAATAAGGAAATTGACAAACCATCTTAAAGTAGTTAAGTTAGTCCGTCACCAAATCGGAAGATATCGAGATAAAAGGTAATGTCCTAATGCAGGCTATGGTCAACCCATGTGCCAAATACAAATTCGTTCAGCCGTTTTAGCGTGAAAGCGTAAAGAAACACACAAAACATCATACCTTTTCACCTTATAATATTAGTTTAGATTAAGAATTAAAATTAACTGAATGTATTAATAATATCAACTTACGGGTATACCTAAATAATTAAAAAAAAAAAATATGTCCGTACATTTAAATAACATCTTTGAAAATTGTCACATCTCTGAATGTATTTTAGTATTTGTAGGCTACCGGTGTTCTCTTGACGAAGGACTGAAAGTACACCAGTATAACGTTGAAATAATCAGTCATATTGGACACGTAATACACGGTAATCACATATAAAACAGTAAGAACAAGGATCACACACAACACAGTTAATAAAATATAGTCATAATCAAGCAGTAGGTACACATGTTATAAGCAATCTGATTGCACAGTAAAATCCTAGCTAAAAATACTGGCAGACTGGCTATCTAGATATAGGGTACATCGCGACTAGTAGTGCCACTACTTCACAAACAATACTTATTGATTCGTTAATTAGGGTAAAAATGTAAAAGACTCTTGATGACTGATGATTACTCAGTGATAACTACTTATTAAAGCGATAGAATCTGGTTAAACACCGAATATTCGGTCCTTATACCACTTTTCTCCTGTAGTACAAGTAGTATGTGCAATCTATTCCCGGCTAATCCACCATATAGGAACGCGAAACCATGGCCTTCTTCTCGGGGAGCAGGTTTCGATATCGAGCTCCGGTCAACACGTGTAAGAAAGTTCAAGGTTTTTTGGTCTTTACTGGATTAACGACATCGTTAACTGGTCGTAATGTATACTACATGTACCATGACAATTTCAAGTAAATTCTATCTACTTTACAGCTGATTCCTATGAGTAAGTACAGTAAACAGGTAGTGTGTTACAGGTTATACAGATAATTATACAGGTAACGATACGTGTACCTATTACATTAAAAGAATCATAAAACATTAAAAATAGCTTGTTTAATTGGGCTTCGCCTACAGTATTATTAACAATATTTTTTCTGTTCATTGATCTAAGTTTTTTCCTTTTTTATTTTCTCTTTTATCTACTGTATAAACTAAGTGTGAAATTTTTAGTCTAAGCCTTCTCATGCTGATCCATGTAACTGGAGAAACCTCGACCCCTGACACACAGGATGTCCTAGTTCAGGGATGCAGGGGAGACCTCAATGATGTAACGTGTGTAAGTTTGGAAATGATTTACTATTACTAATTGTCTATAATGACTATAGGTGCTAAACAACTAATTTTCTTGACTATGCTTACCTACTTTCTAAGATATAGACAGAGAAATAGTAAAATAACCAAGTGCCTTTGATCCTTTTAAAAACGATTTTCGGACGTACATAGCTGCTATTTGATGAAGGTTTATGATATATAATATCTCTAGGTAGGAATATAACTGAAAGTTTTCCTTGCTTGTCTGTGACAAATGATAAAAAGCCGCTTATCGGTTCAACATTAAACTAACATCACCGTTTTGTTCCACATTTTGTTCGGTACGCGACAGATTTATGAAAAAAAAGTTGTCCATCCAAAAAGTTGTGTTTTATGGATAAAATTGACACTGTTGACCACACCAGTGACCATTCAGTAATCACTAAACTGTTACCTCATATTATTAACCCTTAAACACATAGCCATGTAATTATTGTACAATAAGTGGTACCGCGCGACAGTTTAAACACGAAAATAGGCTAATTTAACTGAATTTAATAAGCTCAATGTATGAAAGGACAATATTTTATGAAAATGTATTTCAATTCACGTGAACAAAACTGACAAAATTTGCGCAACGCAGTATTACGAATTATGTGGGCGATTGGACGACTACAAAAGGAATGCAGGACCAAATTCTATGTGCAAATGTTTGTATTTCATAATGTGTGTGTGCTCTACAATTTGTATTTCGTATTTGGCACTTCATTTTGTATTTTGTTTGCAGTAATTTAACGTTTAATAACGTTTTGAATGAAATCATATATTTACCTTTTTTCAAAGTTTTGTTTCGAGAATCACTACTGAACTGGGTTGGTTTGCTTAGAAAGCAAGCCAGAAAATAGTATATTTAATGGCACTTACACAGCATTATAAAAACAGAATATGAAAAAAAATCTTGTATGTGGGAAAACGGAAACGTATAAATAAATAAAAAACGATATATAGGAACGATACTAGCAAATAAAAACAGAATATAAAAGAAAACTATCCGTGTGTTCCTTCCACCCTATCTCACCCTGTGGGTCTAGGGGCCTAGTGCATACAAGTGAAGCACATTGGGACACCCGCGCGGTGGCGGGTAACCCACCAACAATAGCATTCCCAAGGTGCGATAGGACTAGGACGCACCCCGCCGACGACGACACCAACTGCCATGGCATACCTGGAAATCTCCAATCGACTAAGAAACCAGATGTGCCGCGCCCGTGACAACTTGCTCAAGTGGGTACCCCCACCTCCGATGACCCGCAATGCGAATGTGGACCCGAATCGCAAACTATGACCTCACACCTGCACTATGAAAGAGCAACGATAACGCTGTCGAAGTGGCTGAATTCTGGTCGAGGCGTTTTAAAAACCAACAAAAGGAATCATCGATATGATGAAGAAGAAGTATGACGACGTGCAGTGGCAGCACCTGTGGCAAATGGACAAGGGTTGTCGCACCAGAACGGGTGGGTGAGACGTAAGACGCAAGCTCGGAGTAGGAGAGAAGTTAGCTGGAGGTGTAGGTACGACTGGAAGAGGAAGGGAACTAGCAGATGTTTTAAAAAGGCCGTGACTGAATATAGAGTTTCTGCAAGCAGCGAAGTGGAAGGACGCGAAGGCTAGAGAGATAAGAGAAGGATATAAATTTTATGACTATAGAAGCGATGACAAGCGAAATGGTGTGGGTATAGTTTTGGATTTTGGATAGCCAGTTGAAAGAATGTACGGTGGATGTAAGCATTCAAAATAATATAAATACCAAATGATAAGTAGGTACCTACGCTTCGGATCGCTAGCTGAAAGGTATGCCTGACATTTATCTGCCTATTTGTACCGATAAAGCCTTCCATTCAATCCATCAAATAATAAAACCACCACTCTTTCCAAGAAGGCCAATTTAGCATACGAAGCTCACGTGTAGACTGGAGTGGTTCCAGTAAATTCTTGCGAATACATAAATACGTAGCCAACTCGTGACTCACTCACTAAAATTTATAACTCTCGTGTGCAGAGTTTTAAACACATCAGCTTAATTAATTCCTTTTTGAATTCGTAGTTCACTTCGCGAAGTTGAATTCGCTTTTACGAATATTTTTCACTTAATATATTCGGCGAGACTGGGCATTTTGATATTGTTCCGTTTTCACGTCGGATTTTTGTGGGCTTAAACTTTAATTTAAATAATTAACATTTATGATATGGTAATTAGTATGGTTATTTGTGTGTTTGGTTTAAAATTATGAATCTGTAAGGGAATATTTAACTTTAAATTGCGTGAGACTGTGGCTGATGTACCTTTAACAGATTTTTTCTTTTTTTGTATTTCGGAATAGATCACGCCCGATGGAAAGCGATTGATGAGGTCAATGATAAAACGAGCATGTCCAGAAGAGGTCTGTTCATTCTTTTTTTGAAGGTAAACGTTTATTATGCGCACAGCCAAACTGTGGAACTCTTTGCCTGCGTCTGTGTTACCTTCCACATTTAAGGCGTCTACCTTCAAAACAAGAGTTAACAGGCATCTTCTGGGTATGGTCGTTGCATTATATTCCTCATCAATTGCCTTCCATTAGGCGTGATCAAGGTCAAAAGCAGGGCCATTCAGTAAGAAAAAAAGAAGACGTGTAGAATGTGGCAAGGAACACAGACGCTGGCGCAGGCAGGGAGTTCCACACTTTTTTTTTTGGGTGGGAAATCATCAAATGACTTCTCCCGCTCTGGGTGGAGCAGGAGAGCGTGTCAGACTTTTACTGACTAAAACCTACCCGTGTTCCCTCAGTTGCCTGTGTGCCAGGGGCCGCGGGAGTTCCACACTTTGGCTGCTTTTTTTATATTTTTCTGTGATACTTACGCAAGTCTTTAAAATTTCTGACATAGACTGGCACTGTTTTAGCATTGTATGCCACCAGAAATCACGTGTCCTTGTTTTTTGAAACAGCCACGGCCATGAGACGACGGTGTGGGTTTAATCGGAAGATCTACAAATCCCTCCATGTCCCAAAGACGAAAGGTGTTCTAATATATTTTTAAATGAAATAAGTTATGCTTTGGCATTGAAGTAAAAAGAAAATTAAAGATTTGGTAGGTATGTAAAAAATTGTAATAAATTAAAAGTAAACGACTATTTGAATGATACTTTGACATCCTACTTTCCATCTTGTACACTTTGACATCTTTGGACTCTTTGATACTCTGACGTTCTAAATAAATTGTGTGTGAAATTATTTTAAACCGATATACCTCAAATTGTTATTTTTTATTCTTAACTAGCGAAACCGGCGAACTTCGTACCGCCATATTTTATTTCTCCAGTCGCGACTGAGGAAATATAACCCTTCCGGAAAAATCAAATCAGTTGGTCGATTGTTTCATCAAAGATCTGTCAGTCTTCTGTCACATACCGTCAATCACTTTTTTTTATTAGATTGTAAAAATTAATTCTAATCAAATCTATACGTTTTTCATAATTTTTTTTATATACAAACCTTGTCCTGCCAATAAGGAACACAAAAAAAGAATTATCCAATTTTGTGCAGTAGTTCGGAAGTTATGCGCGTACGTACATTTCGGCGATATATTTTTATATACACCGTGACATTTTAGTCGTCTTACAACGGCAGCCCACTTCATGTACCCAATGAATGCTATCTACTACCATTCATAAAAATACATTTCTTTTTTGAACATTTGTATATTCAAAAACATGAAAATATCACTAAGACGCATGACGTAGTTTGAAACACCCTGTTATGGAGATGGAATTAATGATGGAATGTAGTGGTAGGTAGGTAGATATCTTCTACCGTTTGATACGTAAACATTATTAACAGGGAGGGTGTTTCATAATTCTAAAGCATTCATTATTTTTCTTTGTATCTATTATCTTAATTAATAGTAACAATGTTTTAATCGCGCCTAGAGGTATGTTATGACGGATACATTGAGTGGACCATCTTTGTAAGACGACTAAAATGTCACGGTGTATATAGAAGATTATGATTGGATAGTGCATAGTGTGTGTACATTTATTATATGACATAGATTATTAGGTTATTATTAATGAACATTAGGTATTGCAATCAATAATCTCTGTCATATAATAAATGTACACACACTTGGCTGAATGAGATACTACCGTTTACTTATCTTAAGACCGTTTAAATGCACCATATTCTGACAAATAAATTATTATGATTATCAAGTGTGGAGAATTCGAAAAACTCTGTTTTCATGTCTTAAATTTTCAGAGTATCAAGATAAAAAAATACCTAAGTGGCCATTCTGAAGCAGTTGTTAAATAAATGACTAATTAACGGTAATAAAGTCTGTGAGTATGTAAGGGAGATACTTAATCGTGTTATAGGAACAATGTAGTACTATAATTCAGGACGTAAATCAATTAACTCCGTCAAATCAAGGTAGGTAGGTATAGTGCTGTACGGGCACAGACTGCTTACAATGTAAGACAACCTTTTAGGTAAGAACCTTCTTCATCATAATTTTTCTGTCCTTAAACCAATTTGTTTGGGGTCGGCGCAACATGTACTATTCTTCCATGCGTCTCTATTAGTCGTCATCTCGGAAGTCACCCCCTTAGTAACCATATCATCATTCACACAGTCCATCTATCGTTGCTTTGGTCTTCCCCTACTCTTATAGCCATCGAAATTCATACTCAAAACTTTCTATACAACATTTTCCTTATTCCTCCGTATCACATGCCTATGCCATGATAACCGATTTTCACAAAACTTTTCACTTACCGGTGCCACTTTCAGACTTCGTCTTATGTATTCATTTCTTATTATATCCATTCGTATAACACCACCAATCCCTTTTAGCATTCTCATCTCAGTTGCACGCAATTGCCTTTCATTCATCCCTTTTGTGGCCCAACATTCTGACCCATACAAGACAAAGATAGCATAGTCTAACCTCCTAAAACCTACGTAAAAGGAAAATGAAAGCAACTTAAACAAAAAACGTATTTACATTATTCCAAGTCACGTAACGTAGAAATACAAACAAGCAAGGCTTAAATAATTACTTAGCTATGTACCATATATATATGTGCCTATATACTCACGTAAATAAAGCATTAGTTAATCAAATATTATATTTTAAGTAAGTATGAATAAGTTAGGTAGTCATAATTCAATTCTAATATCTAAAGTAAAATCAGGTTACTCACAGCAAACATTTTCAATTTTCATATTATTTTATTTAAGACGGTGGGACTTTGATTAATACCAAGAATCCACTAACTAGATACCTGTTTATTAAATTACGTCTGATCATCGCAAACGTTCTGTGAAAATTCTTTAAATTAGCTCATTTTACATTCGTAAGATATTTCGCGAACTTTGCATTGCACGCACGTCTCAGGCTGGCTGCGAGAGATAAATAAGTTAAGGACGCCGATATTTCACTCCAAACCAATATCGTAAAAGGCGAGAAAGAAAACGTTTAAAACTTCACCCTCCCTTGTTCATTCTGAAGCGTGAAACCAACATTTCTATTACGCCTTAAAACATTACCAACAAAGTATTTCTGACCACCACAAGAACCCCTAAAGGTCGTCTATAAATTACAAAAATAAATTACGTAAACGTCAACTTTCCGTGCGTCTGAACAGGTAACCCCGACTTTTTATCATCACCGCAAGAGGTTTAAACATAAAAATACCGTAGACAATTTTTCAACGACGCAGACCCATGAATTTCAAATACGTTTTTACAGATAAGGGCCATTGTTGATATAAAATACGATTACGCAGCGTAGCCACGCGACCGCAGGCATCCCCGACCGTAAAAATTACAATACAACAAAGCAAGAGGTACAAATCATGGAAATACAAAGTTTGTATTAATGATGGTACTTACCCTTCGTTTTTTACGATGAAAAATTCTTTTATTGCTCCGTCAAAGTTTTATGCTCTGTAAAATCTAGTTTGGATATTAAAACAATTATTATGATTCGTTAAATTGTCGGACGTAGGCGCGCAGGTATAGAAGTCACTGCGGCAATAACCATAATTTCGCCTATTAACTCGTCAGCAGTGACATGAAATAGCTTTAAACAGTGGGCTCACAACACGATAAACTAGACATAAAATACGACTAACTATAGCTTCATATATTAAGTACAAAGTATCTCTTACTACTTTCTTGTGTCATAGATAAAAGCGTTAAAAGCCTCGCCTACTCGCGTTCATTAAGAGCTCTCAGTGTTCCACGGTAAAAAATGAGGTAAGTTTGCAAGTAGATTTTAGCGAGTTAATTACTCGACAACAAGAGATCATGAACAAAACTAACTGCAAAATTATCTCAGAAGCACCTGCCGTGTACACGTCATGAGAGTCGTAATAGCTGAAGAATTAAGACGAATCCCGGCAATTTAACTCGTAAGTCGACTTGGAAACATTTGGCACCGAGAGAAAAGCTTAACACAAAATTCCGAATGCCTTTATTATATTAAGCTACCTCGTTCGCGTTATACCGTCTTTTGTCCATGATATTCTACTCCGCCAGATAATTTGAAAGTGCTAAATAATTCATTTGATGTTTAATAATATTTAGGACTTCGCTGCTTTCATCTCGAGGTTAATAAAGAGATAACTTCACGATGAAACAACTTCTTAATCAGATTTAGATCATCATTATGTCAGGAAATATTATTGTCAGCTATGGTTGTTTCGTGATTTCAAACAAGAAGTAGTTCGATAAGAAGTAATCGAACAAGAAGTAATCGAAAGTACTTCGATAGAAAACGCCGACCTCATCTAGTTTTTAAAATACATTTTACAATTATAAACCCAATTAAAGAAATACAATCAGTTATTTTGCTTTAGTGCTTTTCATTTCTATAATCACGTTTACAATCAGTATACCTACGTAGGTATTTCTAAAGATTGGTGATATAACCAAAGGCACTACACAAATGAACACAATTGAAGGTCCCACTTACCTATATCTCGTCTCTAACAAGACAAACAGTATTGAAAACATAACAATAGTTCCTTGTATTGTTAATAAGTCATTTATCCGCCATAAACAAGGTTATGATAACCCGGTTGAGTTAACCCGTCGTTGCTGTCCTCACTATACTGTCCCTAAGTTACGGACATAAATCTGACTTAACGGCCCAGCGGGACAGTGTTTGTACATTATTGGGTTAAGACCGGGGACCACGTAACAAGTGGAAAATAACGTTATGGATTCCTTGAGTGAATTATTGTGAGGTTGGCGCGTTTCTATATTTTACTGGTCGTTAGTGGTTGAGATGGCGTCTGGTTTTAAAGTAGGCTGTGTAGTTTGGCAATACTAAGATGCCATGTGCGGACCTGCACTATGTATAATTAATATTAAAAAGATGCCTACCTACTGGTTCTATACAAATAAATAAAAATGAAGTACGTGTTTGCATATGAAAGTATATGGGTACGGTAAGTATAACAAAAAAACATTTTTTGTAAATTTTTAATGTGTATCTGTCTGTTTGTTCCGGCTTATCTCCGAAACGACTGCACCGGTTTTGACAAGACTTCACAGGCAGATAGCTGAGGCTATAAATAGTACTTATTTCTGACATAGGCTACTTATCTCATTAACACGTTCCCGTGGGATAATTTAAACATCTATCATACAAGGTATATCAATACAACTATTTAAATTTTAAGTGTCTGTTTGTAATGTCTAAAGAACATATTTTTACTAAATGCTTGCGAAAGTACAACGTGTAACAGAAAGGGTATATATATCGCAGCCATATTGTATACACGCCGTATTAGAAATAGGCGCGCCCGATTGAAAAACGTCGCTGTTTTGAAATGCGGCTACCTTTCGTTCAGCTGGATCGTGGTGGCGATACGTTCTACAAAGCGGCGTTCAACGTTTAGCTTTATTGCCAGCAAGAAGCAATGTACAGTGACTATATCGTGGCCATATCGTAGATTTGCTCACTTCATGAAATGCTCGAGAATTTTTTCTCGAGAAGACGGTCGACGTCAGGGGCACCCCGAGGTGCGGTTTTGTTAGGTACCTTTAAACCCTGCACACAAAAATAGGAGCCCCACACAGTGGGGCTCCGTCATTCCGACTTCGACCGTCTTCTTCTGTATGATAAGAACCAGAAGAAGACGAGAATTTCACTATTTTCACGAATGTTACCAACGTTTGCACTTCTAAATTCTATATTATATACACTTTGTTGTGACACCGTTGTCGATTGCGACGCCATTTTTGTTGTTATGATAATGCGGAACGTGTCAGATTTCAAAGCGGCGCACTATGGAAAATATAGGTCGGTATCGGATCAAAAATCTGTAACTTCATGAATTTTTGTTGTATCGTGATGAAATTTGGCACAAATATGCAGCAAGGTTCGGAGATTCGAACGATGTGTAGTTTATAGGGTTTTCTTGTATATCTATGTATGTTTTTTTGCATAGAATTAAAAAAATGGGAAAAAATCACGAAAAAAATAGTTAAAAATTTTTTTCAAGTGGAATACAAGTTTATAATGACTAAAAAGATTAAACCATGGTTAATTACAACAAGCAAAGTAAACAAAATATATATATGAAAAAAAAATACTAAATTAAAATCATATTACTAATAGGTACATCCTATACTCTGGCTTCAGGAAATGATGTAGCTAGGTACAAATATAAGTAATAACTAAATATAAATATTATTTTTAACTTATACCACTTCAGGATCAGGGTCAGTAAATGTGGGTTCACTTTCAGGTGCCACGTTTAAAAGACTTAGTGCCTCTTCTTCAAGTTCTTTCACATTTCTTACGTACGGTTTTCTCAAACTTGTTATATATGGATCTGACGTGTATAAAAGCGTTTTAAAGACATCTTCATTTGTAGCAGATCGGGAACATTTTCTGGCATGATGAAGTCGTATGTTTCTGTAGTCTTTGTTGCGAGACTCTTGTGCGTCTTCCGATAGCTGTCCAATAGGAAGCACCGCAAAATGTTTGATAACGTTTTGCCCGTGTATGAGTATTTTATGAACGGAGGATGGCATATAATACCAATCGTAATTACTTACATAGATTCTTGCAGTTTCTATTGCATATTCCCCAAATTTTTCAGGGTCGATCATCATTCCAGAAGAAAGAACTTGCAAGATAATGTATAGGCGTTTAATCAATGCCTCATCTACACCTGTTATTTCCGATGAGCAAGTGCTATTATAGAAGAATCTTCGTGCGGTATTGCCATCGTTCGTATTCCCGCTAACTTGCCGAGGTTTGTCGACGATTAATCCCAACTCCTCCCTGAAACGTTTTTGAACAACTTCTTTCTTTTCTTTTTTTAATCTCTTATTTTCCTCAGTTGAAGCAGACCAAGTCTTAAACGAAAGATTATAGGAAATATGCAATATCATTTCCATGCAGCGAATCCAGGCGTGTAAGGTGGACAATCCGTATTGGTAGGCGTTTTCGTTTTCGGGTCTGGCAGTTACTTTCGATAGGTCATTCATTAGCCGTGGAGTAGCCCCACATATCGTGCATGTGGAACCAGATGGAGTATCTGTAAGGACCTGAGCCACCTTTCCATCGATCATCGTTAGAAATAGTTCATGCTTCACATTTACTACAACACCATCTTTGTTTATAAGTGATGCTTGTGCAGCCCTAATTTGTTTTTTAATATCATCAACAACTGCCTTGGTTTTTTCTGGAGTTTCCTTACAAAACTCAATAGAAATGGGTCTGCGAAAACGGACAGATGAAGGTACCGGATTTTGCCAAACAACGGATCCCGATTGCACATCAACTAATCTGATGGGGACTAATGAAGTGATGAACAAATTGGCATCTGAAATTGTTTCTGACTCTTCTGCAAGTATTTGCTTGTATTGGCTTTGACCAGATGAACCATCACATCCCCATTTAGAATAAAGGATCAATGTTCTATGTTGTTTTTGGAAAACAGAATCGATTTTTAAAATTCTAGCTAAAATAAATCTTGTATATTAATCACTTTAGCATAAGTATTCGTGATTTCGATTGTAGAAGATGGTGGATAACAGGATCTTTTTATTTCTTGTATTTTGTAGTAAGGCGGGAATATACAACACTTTCGTTCGTTGGTTAAGTTTTTCAGGTACATATATTGTGCTTTTGTTAGATCTAAATCTATAAAAGCACTCAATGCTTCCGTATCGGAAAGAATCTTCATCTGGTCTGAGTCGTTCCACTTACTTGAGATATCTAATTTCTTTTGAGTGTCAGCGGTTCTTAATTCTTCGACAAGATGAGCTTCTGTGTACTCACGTAAAGCCCGTAGTCCCTGCAGATAGGCGTTTTTTATATGCTCGAAGCCATAGTCTTGGAGTAGAAGAGTGTTTTTCCTCTTCTTGGTAGATTCTGAGGAGTCTCCATAAGCCACGCATGCTCGTCCTCGTTGGCCAGATGTTGATGGCGTAGAATATTGTTCAGAATCCGGTAAATTTAACGAATACCTTGAGTCCAACCAAGTACAATACTTCTGTAAAAATGTTTCTTTTTTCCGAGATGCCAGGGCCCAGCGTTTGTTGAAAATAGGAAGAATGTGCCTTTGTATGTCACTAATTATAAAACACAAGTTGTTTTCAGAAACATTCAGCTTTTCCACTAAAACTTTGGATAATGATTCCATGGTCTTGCCGCCCTCTATATAGGGGATTATGAAGTCTCGTTTGGTACAGCTGAAGGAAGACATTTTAACACTTCACAATCTGCAGAAATAATAGGCGTAGATGAGATTTGCTTCACTTGAAGTTACACTGATGTAGATGGTTCGAATAGTTTTTGCTTCCCTTTAAATACTCATTTTACAATATCGAATTGGTACCTACATCATTATTATCTTGTAATTTCCCACGCAAACCGAGTGCAAATTTGATAAGGTCCCTTTGTTATCACGAAATAATGAAGAAAATATCCAAAAAGTTCTATATTGTTCATGTGAATGGTGTCAGTGGTAAACCGCAAAAGATACTAATTTTCGGGTTCTGACTTTTATCAGTTTTTTTCTCATATCTTCTAAAACCGCAAATATCCGCAGCTGATTTTTTTTGCATTCTATTTATGAATAGTTAGACTACTAGTCGACGCAAAAAGTAGCGCTTGGGCAAACGTGGGTAATACTGAAAACCTTCAACGAAAAAACATACAAGTGAAAAAAAAGGTATGTCACTTTTTAAGTAATTACTGAAATATGTTTCTTTACTTTTAAAATCATTAAGCTGTATCGCAAAAAGCATAAAATAACCTTTCTAAAAATGTATAATACTGCATATCTGTACCAAGTATTTTTTTCACAATATGGTATTGAAACATGTATACGCAAAGACTTGAGTTTGGCACTTCTGTTTTCTATGTATTTCTATCTAAGAAAAAAAAATAATTTCGCGTATTAAGAAAAAAAATCGTAATGAATATTATAATTTGACTATTAGAAAACCTAAAAGAATAGCCATATTAGCCAAATTATGATATTCGTAAAAAGCATTTTTGATATGCGCTTGTTCTACCATTTTCCATAGTGCGGCGCGCGGCGTATCGAAGATGCACCCGTTTGTATGTGGGAGCCACGTTACTAAGACGCCTTGACGAACGCGAATTGCTCACACAATGCGGCGTACTTTATTTCAGCCGAATTGAAATCCGGCTGAACGAAAGGTAGCCAGCCGCATTTCAAAACACCGATGTTTTTCAATTGGCCTCGCCTATTTGTAATACGGCGTGTTACACAATAAGGCTGCGACATATACATACCAAGAGCATTGCTTCTTTGGATGATATCAAACGATATTGGAAGGGTTTTTAATCCTATCTCTACGTGTTCGGAATTTATGAGAATTTTTAAAACATTGATACCAGAAGCCGAACTTTTCAAATTGAAATAAAAACATCACTCGGAAGAGATTTATTGTGATATTGGCAAGTAACGTGGAAAGTTATTGACTTACGTAGTGTGGTGATACGTTTGTTATGATTTTAATTAAAGAAACATAAGAATTTGGTATCAATTCTTAGAGTATTTTATTTTGAGCTGAAACTATGTATAGTGTCTCTATACCAGCTGTTATATTTAGTGCTTAAGAATAGCAATAGGGTTTCTGTTACAGCCTGTATACGGTACTTCCGACATTCAGGGACGAAGCCACGGGCAGCAGCTTTATAATGAATATATTAGTGCGGTCCGTGAATACGATATAGGTTTTCCGATAAACAATAAAGTAAGTACTGATTACAAACGTTAATAATATAACAAGTAACGTTACCAACTAGCCGCAGGAAATCACAGCACAGCGGACAGAGCTCCGGCGAGATCTCATGGCGACGTGAAGAGTGCGATTGTCGCAACCCAGTGCTGGGCACGCCACGATTGCGGCGGTAAGTCCACTCTTTGAAGAGTGGCTTGAGAAGCGGCATGGCGTCCTCACCCTTCACCTGACACAGGTCCTCACCGGTCACGGTTGTTTCGGGAGGTTCCTGATTCGGATAAGACGGGAGGAAACGCCTGGGTGTTTCCACTGCGAAGATCGCCCTGAGGACACAGTGGAGGTCTGCCCGGCTTGAGCGAAGCACCGCCGTGTCCTTGTGGAGGCGATCGGCGACGTAGATCTCTCGCGTCCGGCCCTGGTCCAGGCCATGGTACGGAGCGAGAGTGCTAATTTGGCCGTCACTTCCTTCAGCGAAACAGTGATGCTCGCAAAGAGGGAGGCGGCGCACGTGAGGGAGATGCAGTACATGCGCCCTCACAGCCGTGGCCTTCGCAGGAGGCGCCCTGGGCGTCGCGAATACCAGGCTGATTCCCGGCAACGGTAGGCGCGGGCTTGCGGACGGCGAGTAATGAATGGGTAGCTCGCTGTCCGGTAAGGACTAAGCCCGGTTCGACGGCGCGTTGTGTTTCACGCGCACCTCAAAGAGATGTCAGCACCAACTAGTGGGGCCTGCAAGGGCCGATGCCTGCCAGGGGTGTGGGTTGTTCGAAAGAGATACTGCGCCCCCTGGCACACAGGCAACTGAATGAACACGGGTGGGTTTTAGTCAGTTAAAGTCTGACACACCCTCCCGCTCCACCCAGAGCGGGAGAAGTCATTTGATGATTTCCCACCCAAAAAAAAACATTACCAACTAGTAATTCATGTGTTTTCCCCTTAAAAAACTTTATTAAGTTGAGTTTATTACCGGTAATAGTCTACGAAGTAGGTAATTTTATATCAGGTAGCGCTCAGTGTTAATTAAGGTTATAAAAAAGTTTGACGGAAAAGACGCCGATCCTGTCGTTAATTGCCAATTTTTCAATTACTACTCAAACGTGGCGTGGGCACAATTTTATCCGGACTATTTATAATAGAACATAAAATATATAACCAGAAATTATACCCTAAAATGACGGATTGAACAATTTACTAATAATTTGCTCGTTTCATGATTATAACTCAACAAAACACTTAATATGGGCAAGGACATAATAATTACGAAATAATTTGACAAAGTCGTTATATAAACAAAAGTACGTAATTCATTGTTTCCTAAATGCGAAGTTGGTTATTAAATAACACGTGGTTTCGTCCTTTGGTCACGCGAGCTCAATATTAAGAGTTACCTTTCTTGGCGATGCCCTTCAACGTATTTTTATTGGCGCTAACCTTTGTGTGAGTATTGATTAGATAAAACAGTGATAAGGACAATAATTACTTACTATCCGACATACAACTGCGACAGTTCGGCAACTAAACGCAACGACAAGCAGCTGACGACAATTTTCATATATTTTGTTAGAAGCTCCGCAGACTTGACGTCGAGTTGCATAGTCGCAACTATAGGCTAGGGCTCTGGAGTCGCTCGCTCTCGCTTTTTGTCGCAGTGTCTAGACGCACGGAGAGCGTTGGTCCGCGTTTAGCTTGTGTGAGCGCTGAGGAAGGTGTACGTGTTTTTCTATTGCGCCTTCACAAGCACCAAGACAAATCCAACTAGAGGCTCCATACTCACTGACTAACACCACTGACTGTCGAATACTCAAAGAAAATAATCACTTCTTGTTCTTGCACAACCGCGACGTCTATCGTAAAGACTAGTCATCGACCCAAACGACAGCTCTGCATCTAGTCGCATCGATAAGATGCGTTGTTTGCACTGGCATGAGAAAATACGTTTTTTTTTGGAGGGTGGGAAATCATCACATAACTTCTCTCGCTCTGGGTGGAGCATAAGGGCGTGTCAGACTTTTCCTGACTAAAACCCACGCGTGTAATCAGTTGCCTGTGTGCCATGGGCGACGATATCTCTTTCGAACAACCCGTACCCCTGAAAGACAGTACGGTTAACACAGTGGTTGAGAGGCTTCTTTCGGTTACAAATTCAACTTACAACCTGACACTAAACTGAATGGTAAAAACTTAAGAATATTTAAATGTCGTGGGCTAACCTGAAGCTTTCCACCGTAAAGCACCCTAGATTCGGTTCTAGTAATGTCAATATTTACCTTATTTATCAATTTATTAAAAAAAAAATCACATCTATTCATAATACTTACGTAGTCATTGTTATCTTTTCGTTTGATTAAATAAAAATACTGAAATATACTCACTATTATATTTTAAAATGGTGATCACAGCGTTTTTCTTTTATGATTGGTTGCGTTGATAGTGTATTTTATTTTAATAGGTCGTTATTTTAACGCTGGTAAGACATTATAGAATGGCCTAATAGATAAAATAATCATATTTAATAGCACGAAATATGGTCATCATAAATACCACCGAAGAATTAGTAGATAGGTATACTTTCGACATAGGCCATGGCAAGTATTCGACCCACCCCTGCTTTGTATAGGTTTATCTATATAAAGGGAAATCGCGGGAGGCCTGTTGCATCTGATTGCTGATTCGTGACCTCGTCGGCACGGGAATCCATAGTGGGCGTTAAACTTCAGGTAACGTTGAAATAAGTATGCTGTAGCGTTGACTGTTCACTATTTTAATTACACAGACACTTAAATCACTTAAACAATTAAGGATTGCAGTAATAATTAACGATTTTGAGCCATGGGTTTGCGAGTGACAACCACGTGCAACGGCTGTCATCAATTGAATGAATTGACACGACATCGCCCGCCATGACAGACGCAACTCCATTCGGTGTTACCCGTTCTTAATCAAAATTACCATTTAGTTGATTTCAAATCTATTATTCGTTAAAAATAACAGAATAATGACCAATGATTAAAAAATAACAAAAAGAATTACAACTCTAGAAAATTTACTCATTTTCATTATTTAATAATGTCACGCGCCGTTATATATTTATAAAAGGGAAAGATCACTCGTATATTCATTTACTCACTGATCAATCACGAAATCTTAAAAACCTACGACCTCAAGATGAAATTCAGCACAGAGCTAGATTATGGTTAGTAGACGTCAGCTAAGAAAGGATTTTAGGAAACTCTCCGTAAAGGGGTGAAATAGGGGGTGGGAGTTTGTATGAAATTGTTTACTCGTTGAGACATGCAATGCTGTTGGCTTTATTAATTGCATTGACGCGAGCAGGGCCGCAGACAGCAGCTAGTTTTTGTATAAACCTATACGTAAACGCAATAAACATACAAATACATTCCCAGAGCTATGTAATTAAATTTCAAATTGAAGTAGGCTATTGTAAACATGAGGTAGAATTTGGTCTACCTTCTACAACAAACATGTGTGGTTTTAACAAATAATTTGGTAGAAGACAAGAAACATCACACGGTAAACTCAGTTCTAGCTCCAGGTAACTAATTTAGATTGATATGTGGACAGAAAACCGTCTAGACTGAAATTGGTTTAGACCTAAAGTTCAGTTCTAAAATTCATAAAGGTTAACGAAGGACTATGGTTACCAGTAAATAATCATACAAATATTTTAAATGTGAATGTTTGTGAAGATGTTTGGGTGTTTGTTACTCAACCACATAAAAACGTCCCAACGGATTTGGATTAAATTCGGCACACAGATAGTTTGTTACCTGGAATAACACCTAGGATACTTTTTATCCCGATAGTACGTTCCCGTGGGATAGTTTCCGAGCTCAACGTGGGCGAAGCCGCTGGAAAAAGCTAGTAATTTATTTAGTTATTTTACGGTTTTTTTTCGGTACACCAACAATTGTTCTCACCGATATTATGCTAAAGATAACATGTAACATAAATTAATGTAGTAGTGTAACAATCACTAATAGGTAAGCATTCAGAGGAAGTCGTACAAAATAAACTTAACTAAAATAACTAGGTTAAAAATGCTTAATACTTAAAACTTAGAAAACATCATGCATTACTCAGGACTAACTTATTATAGCATATTGATGACTAAAACGAATCGGGCAAATACTTATGAAAAGTGGCTTTCAAGTTTCCCAAACCATCAAAGTGAAGATCGATTTGGTCGCTGCAACTATTTATGACCTTGCATAATCTCTCATAAGGGGAATTTGTGCCTGTGTGTTACTTACCGTCCTTCTCAGCGGGGTGGGTGGAGTGGTGTTATTGCTCGGAAAGCCTTTTTAAAGAAGTTCCTGCTTATTTTAGACAACTCAAAACATACACCACACACACGACACATACACATGAAACATACACTTACACACCCAAACTCATAATGTAGAGAGGCTTTAATTTAGTTTAATAACTTTATTGTATTATTTTTTGTACTGAAACGATAGCAACTAACCGAACGCTAATCCGTACTAATATTGTAAAAATATAATATAATAGTATAAAATTGTAAAAATTTGAAAATTTCATTAATAGAGAGACCCATAACACAAGTTTAATCTTAGCTTGGGTGCCGGAGGTAACAAGCAGTGATTTATGCAATTTAAAAAACAATACTGTCTAGTACTAACCTATCGCCTCTGTACAAATTGTAAATTTGGAAATAAAGTTTATTCTATTCTATTCTATTGGATTACGAGGAGTTCTTGAGGGTGTACGGATACTGAAATTTTACAATATCTGCGGGCAGCCAATTTTATGAGTCGGTAATAAATAAGAAGCAATACCGACTTAATTTCTGCTATTTATTTCAAGACCGTTGCGACGTGCGCACTTTTGACAGCTAGTACAACATAACGAAACATAAAACGAAACTAATTCTATATTCGCTCGAGTAATCGAATGCAATCAGTCATTTTTTTACCACCCGTCATGATAAAGGTTCTTTCTTGCAGACAACCTTTAAATTCATAGAGGATAAACGAAGGGCTTATGGTCAACAGGTACGTCATCAGTGCAGCTGATAGACGTCCACTGCTGGACATAGGCCTCCCCCAAAAAATGAGGGGGTTTGCCATAATCGCCACGCTTGGCAGGCGGGTCGGCGATCGCAGTATGCTGGTAAAATGCATAGAGAGCGCTGCTGCCCATTCTCTAGTAAGTCCGTTAGTCGCCTTCTACGACACCCATGGGAAGAAATGGGATGGTGCTATTTTTTACGTCCGGCACCACACGGAACAACAGGTACGTACTAGTAACTAATGAAAATATATTATTATAATAAATGAAAATATTTTTTTTTTAATAAAAGGTACACCTCTACCTATTCCTTAGGGGAAGCAAGACGTGATGTTATGTTGTGTGAATAGTAGGTTGATTGAATTGGAAAATTGATACATAAAACGTAGTTCTTTTTAAAACGACTGGGTTTTTATATGATGTATCTACTTATCCACCATAGATGTTGTAAAATCGACTCTGTGCAGTAGGCACAGAGTCGATTTTACAACATCTATGGAAGTAATGACCCGGAAGGCGTGGGCTTTATTTTGCTTTTCAACAGGATTTTTTGTAATTAAAGTTACTTTTAGATTAATGCCATTAAAATGCAAAAAAAAAAATGTGTTGGAACCTAGTCTAGTAGCCTGAAACCGTCAAATCGTGAAAATTAGTGCTTTAGTTCGTTTGCTATCAAACTTATTGTATGACAAGAGGCAACTGATAAATGCAGCTTGACATTATCTATATCAAAAAGAATAAAAAAGCGTTTATTGCGTGGATTTTTGCGTGCATTACAGCAAAAAATCCTTGAAACTATAAAAAAAGACCGAAAACACTGTCTATAGTGAAAAACAGCCTCAGCTCAGCATGATGTGATGACAATACAAGGTGTACCACCTGGCCTTCATTTTCAGCTGCATGCAAGGAGTACCATACGCTAGAATAATAAACACATAGGGAAGTCTGTGTCCCCGATAATTAAATTAAGAGGAAAAAAATCCGGCCAAGTGCGAGTTAGACTCGCGTACCGAGGGTTCCGTACCTGTAGGTATATAAGTAAAAGTTATGAATTTCAATTTTGTGCCTCTACGCGTTTATGAGGAAAGGGGCAGTAAGTTCAAAATTTATCAAAAATGTTTTTATTATGTGATGTTACTAAAAATTTATGCTTTTCTCATTTTTCCCTTTATCTGTGCTATAAGACGTTGCTTCGTACCAAATTACAATATTCTGTGTTCACGGGAAGTACCCTGTAGGTTTTGATTACCTTGCGAGTCTCGAAAATTTGCGGCATAAACGCCTGTATCTTTTAATTTCATTGGCTTAAAACTTTCATTTTTTCACAGCTCCAAGGGACAGTAGACTTGAGTTTTTGATATGAATTTCAGCTTGATACCTCCACGCGTTCCCGAGAAAAAGGGTCTTGACAGACAGACAGACGGACAACAAAGTGATCCTATACGGTTCCGTTTTTTTCCTTTTGAGGTACGGAATCCTAAAAATAAAATGAAATGTGAATGACATATATGTTTATGACATATATGTGTGTGTGTGTGTGTGTGTGAGTGTTGTGTCATCACAGCTGAATATCAACTTTAAGTAAGAACATTAGATAATCTGACCGTTAAACTAGAAACCCTGGTCACTTAATCCCCACATTCCGCAGCAGCTGAACAAAAAGCGATGTAAGCAATAGCGCCTAATGCACCCCAACTAAGTGTATAAATGTGCAATACTAAGGCAGTAGAGCCTTAATGTAGGCACTAAAGCTGTTTGCATTATGTGAAGAGCAAAGTTAGTATGTGAACGTGCACATAATACTCTTGACTCTGACTTTTGGAGTATGCTGAACTTTAAATGAGATTCTTGGAATGTTTGTAAGGGGACACTTTACGGTTGGATTATTCCGCTTGGAACCCGCATCCAAACCTTTAAAATATTGTTACGATACCAGCACCCTAATTGCGTAAAACGCTAAGAAGAAAAAAATTACGAACTAAGTCCATGAAGCAATGGGGGCATAGTGGAGCTTTGACAGTCGTTACGGAGCGTCAGAAACCTGGAAGTCAGACAACCAGTCTGACCAAGGGACATAATGGGCAGTTGTGGCTAAGTTATAACAGCCTTATGGGTCGATCGATCAATTTGGTCCATGGATGGGTGATCATCTTTACATACCAAGACACATACGTGCCATCCGTGCCTCGGAAAGCACGTTAAGCCGTTGGTCCCAGCTGTCATTCGTGTATCTTTGACAGTCGTTACGAGTCGTCAAAAGCCTGAAAGTCTAACAACCAGTCTTACCAAGCGGTATCGTATTGCCCAGTAACTGGGTTGCAGTGGTCAGATGAGCAGTCGCTTCATGTAAAAACCCCCGACTCAAACAAAAACTCTAAAAAGAAAAAAGAAACTGGCCTTTTAAGTTGTAGGTAATATTTTGATCAATGCATTTTCAAGTCGGGGGACAGCTAATAAAAATGTTAGCCTTCCTCTTTTTGGCGTTTTCATTAACCGTCCCCCCCAAAATACTATATACAATGTACATTAATACAATATACAGTCGATGATGGGCAAGCGTTCAGTGTGGTGCCGGACGTAAAAGAATAGCACCATCCCATTTCTTCCCGTGGGTGTCGTAGAAGGCGTCTAAGGGATTTACTAGAGAATGGGCAGCAGCGTTCCCTATGCATTTGACCACCATACTCCGATCGCCAACCCGCCTGCCAAGCGTGGCGATTATGGCAAAACCAAGGGGGGTTTGGGGAGGCCAATGTCCAGCAATGGACAACTTTCGGCTGATATGAAGATGGTCAAGCAATGGCGCTTCATATGTTTAAAAAATTTGTCCGCTCAACAAAGTAAATAAATTATTTTTAATCTATTATATTATATAATTTATTATATTATATTCTATATAAATATTTCAATGAATATTTTTGATCTGTCACAATGAAAGCGCTATGCCCTGCCGACCTCGCAATAACTTTTGAACCAGATTTATCAGTTCGTCGAAAATTTCGCCCTTGATGGAGAAAAATGAAGGATCGTTAAAATGTTATCTATAGTTGAGCGATCTATTTTAATTTTTCATATCAAATGAAAATAGATTGGATATAGATTTTGTCAATCCGATTACCAAAAGCTTTTTGATGGATTGCGTTGCAGGGATTTTGGAGCAATTCGAATTAATTGTTCATCGACTTACGGCCATGTTTTGTGTTGGAACTGATTATATTGAATTTAATATTTTACGATGACAAGGTAAAAAATGATATATTTTTTAAACAAAATTGATTAAAAAACATTATATCTCACTCATAATCCCCGAAGAGAACCCTGCACCCTAATTGCGTCAAACATTATCTCAATCAGAACCATTTTGATGGATATTGCTAATCCAATGCTGCATATGTTCGACAAACTTGTTTGGTGAAAAACGAATGTAACGCAATGAATGTCCCCCCAGTGGGGTTCCCGCATTGTCGTTGCGGGGGGGCTCAGTAACCGTGGTCACCCTCCCACGGTGAAGCAAAGAGGAACCCCAAGGTGGGGCCGCTCGTCAGGGCTTGTGCCTCCAAGCCGACGACGTAGCGGCCAAAAAGTAGGTTGCGGTGAGGTGCATCGCAGCTGAGGCGGGCCGCGATGTCGAATGGGAGGCATCGTGGCTGAGAGTTACAGGCTGCGGCGGAGGAGGAGTGCCGGTACTTCTGAGTAGCGCTCTTCCCTTCCGTGGCCTGGACGGGGCCGCCACCGTTTGATGGCGGACGCGGTGGAGCCGCAGGGGAAGAGGAGTGTCGGTATAGCGTTGGCCGCTCTCCCTATCCCCTGCGGCCGATAAGTGGAAGGCGGCGGGGCCACTGCTGACCCGTCGCAGGGAGACGTCAGCAGCAGCTGGTGGGGCTCGCAAGGGCCGATGCCTACCAGGGGTGCGGGTTGTTCGAAAGAGATACCGCAGCCCCTGGTACACGGGCAGCTGAGAGAACATGGGTGGGTTTTAGTCAGTAAAAGTCTGACACGCCCTCCTGCTCCACCCAGAGCGGGAGAAGTCATTTGATGATTTCCCACCCACAAAAAAAAAAAAAAAAAACGCAATGAATGTCGTTGAACTGTCAATATGAAAGCCAATATCCTACTGTTAGTGTGTTAAGAAATTACGCCGCAGAGGTGTATCTATACACCGAGAAATTTTAATGGTCGTTTTCCCGCGGATAAGGAGCGCTTTCGAAGCACAGAGTAAAAGTAAAAACTTTACAAAAAAAAACAACCGACTTCCAAAAAAACAGCACAAAGTGAATAATAACTTTAATTTCGGAAGGCGACATTGGATATGTATTTTAATTTTTTGAACACATATCCACCAAGCGAAGTCGGTTGTCTTTTTTTTTGAAAAATGTATTTATTTCTCAGTTTTTTGTGGTTCACATGTGCTTATCCTTCACAGCGTCTCGGCGTGATGTTATGTTATGAACTGGTGTAAACAATAGACAGACTTGAGATTTCAGCAATTCCAGTCCATTTGCTATCATTTATTGAGGAGTTCCGTTGCCTATCTACGAAGTTTTTCATCAGATCTTCACCAAATTGAAATGGGACCACTCCGAGAAAGTACTCTTCCAAAAACTACCCAAATCGCTTCAAGCGTGCCTATAAAATTTGAAGTGTTCTCTCTATTTCTCCAGGATCCCATCCTCAGATCCTGACTTGATGATCATGGGACTACCTGGAAAGTATACCCTGTCAAACAAAAAAATAATCCAAATCGGTCCAGCCATGTTCAAGTAATCGGGAAACATACATAAAAAAAAGATTCCGACGAATTGAGAACCTCCTCCTTTTGGAAGTCGGTTAAAAAATAAAGATGTTTTTGTTTTAAAATAATTAAAAAAATAAAACTCGGAAACGTAAGAATCAATAGTAACACTAAAGGTAACTTCGCCATGGGATCTGGAGGCAAGGGTCCTCGCGCACACTTGGGAGTGGCGCGAGGAGGCCAAACGCGGTAACTCCGCTGTCGCGGGAAATCGCGGCACGGCGGACAGAGCTCCGGCGGGATCTCATGGCGACGTGGAGAGTGCAATTGTCGCAACCCAGTGCTGGGCACGCCACAATTGCGGCGGTAAGTCCCCTCTTTGAGGAGTGGTTTGACAGGCAGCATGGCATCCTCACCTTCCGCCTGACACAGGTCGTCACCGGACACGGCTGTTTCGGGACGTTCCTGTTTCGGATAGGGCGGGAGGAAACGCCCGGGTGTTTCCATTGCGAAGATCGCCCTGAGGACACGGTGGAGCATACGGTGGAGGTCTGCCCGGCTTGGGCGGAGCACCGCCGTGAGCTCGTGGAGGTGATCGGCGGCGGCGATCTCTCGCGTCTGACCCTGGTCCAGGCCATGGTACGGCGCGAGAGTGCATGGCTAGCAGTCGCCTCCTTCAGCGAAGCAGTTATGCTCGCAAAGAGGAAGCCGGCGCACGTGAGGGAGCTGCAGTACATGCGCCCTCACAGCCGTGGCCTTCGCAGGAGACGCCCTGGGCGTCGGGAATCCCAGGCTGATTCCTGGCCACCGTAGGCACGGGCTTGCGGATGGCAAGTAATGGGTAGCTCGCTGTCCGGTAAGGAGCAAACCCGGGTCGACGGCGCGTTGTGTTCCACGCGCGCCTCAAAGAGATGTCAGCAGCAACTGATGGGGCCCGCAAGGGCCGATGCCTGCCAGGGGTGCGGGTTGTTCGAAAGAGATACCGCGGCCCCTGGCACACAGGCAACTGAGGGAACACGGGTGGGTTTTAGTCAGTAAAAGTCTGACACGCCCTCCCGCTCCACCCAGAGCGGGAAAAGTTATTTGAAGTGATTTCCCACCCAAAAAAAAAAAGGTAACTTGTAGGTACTACTCAAATCGCACGCGCCGCCGACAACGGGGACTGATGCATATATGAATGGTCAAAGCAAAATAAACTGTAGTTTTTTGTTTCAAATATTTTGTTTGTTTATAAAATGTTTGTATTACCGAGACAAAAACATTTCGCTATAGGAAATTAGCCATTAAAATTTATCGGTGTATATGTAGTACACGAAAATTTCCCCAGTCATGTTTAAGTCCAATGTTATAAGGGATTGAGCTTATTGCCACGAACCTGGCACATATGCAGACTCCGGGCTGCTATTGAAAAATTCCTGATTCAGAAGCCCTGTAAAACTTCGCCCGACCCGCAGGGAACCAAACCTAAAAGTATATACTCAGCAGTAGTGCTGACGATCACTAGACCAACGGCAAAATGGTTTCATACAATCCTACTATCCTACTATCCTACTTATAATACTATAAATGAGAACGTTTGGATGTTTGTTACTCAACCACGTAACAACGGCTAAACAGATTTAGATGAAATTTATCACACCGATAGTTAATAACCTGAATAGAATACCTTTCGCCCCGGTAATACGTTGCCGTGGGATAATTATCGACCTACACGCGGGCGAAGCCGCTGGCAAAAGCTAGTTTTGAAAGAATTATTATAGCTAATTGTAATATGAATGCTCAATCTTGACATGTTAATTCTTTTTTCCCAAATTTAATCATTTATTTTCTCCATTTATATTTTTATTGCGTTTACATCTAGTTATATGTGTACGCTGTGGTCTCCTACAATTTAAGGAGTACACGTTAAATAACTTTTTTATTATTGTGATCTACATTGTACTAGTTACTGCCCGAGATTTAATTCAGTGGAAATCGTATGACACCCTAATAAACTACAATAACATCCACAGTTTAATAAAACAATCCTGTACATAACGTTCTTAGTGTTGTTCCCAGCAACCAGAATAAACAGAGAGTCAGGACTGGTGATGCGGGAAAACTGTACATAACTTACGTCCGCGTGAGAAGCAGTTTTTCCTGAGGTGACACCCACATGCTTTAATTCCTGCCCCTATGACTTGTTGATAATCATCGCGATGCATACGCTCATATTGTATATGTGTCTCCTGTGTTCGAGATCCCAAATAAATAAATTAATTTTATGGTTCCAAGAGGAATAATCCTACAGTTACCGTTTCTGAGTCTCAAAATTTATTCGTATATTTGCTCACTTCACTTCTGCCATGCACTGAGTGCCATTTCAGTTTCTTGTAATAAAAATTGCCTTTTTATTTTATACTTTATGAAAGAACAGTGGCGGTTTTTTGTACTATGCTTGAAACCTTTTGATTTCATAATTAGCTGCAGAGTTTAAGAAGATTAATCATGCTTTATTACTCATTTTTTTGAAGGAAAAATACTGCGGGGTTATTACCGAAATATACTGCGAGGTTATTACCGAAATATACTGCGAGGTTATTACCGAAATTGTGTAACACACTAACAGTAGGAATGGCTTTTTCAGTTTCTTACAGTTCAAAAACAGTCTTTGCGTTATTGACGTTGTGGAGCAGACAAATTTTTCGAACATAATTATGAAGCGATGAATTAGCGATCCTTCAATATTCGCCGCACGAGTCGATCGATCAGATTAATATGCTATGCTTGCCGCGGTTGGTCCGTGAATAGGTGACCATATTTACATACCAAGACCACTCCGTACCTTGGAAAGCACGTTAAGCCGTTGGTCCCGGCTGTCATTCGTGGATCTTTGACAGTCGTTACGGGACGTCTGAAGCGCGAAAGTCTGACAACCAGTCCTAACAAGGGGTATCGTATTACCCAGTTACTGGGTTGTGGAGGTCAGATAGGCAGTCGCTCCATTTAAAATACTGGTATTCAACTGGATGCGGTTAGACTGGAAGCCAACACCAACGTAGTTGGGAAAAAGGCTAGGAAGATGATGACGGAAGCACTGCTCCTCCAAATTGATTCTGATTGTGATTGATAGTGTCTTACACAATTATAGTGCAGGTTAGTCTGGCGTTTTCTATATCTCAGAAGAAGAGTTGCTATAAGAAAATTAAGTTATCGTAAACTTAATTTTGGGTGAAGGAGTGTCAATCAATAGTAAATTTATATCGTGATGGCTAAGGTTAAGGCCACTTCTCTTATGCACAAAGGTGTGGGTTCAAATCTAAGGGCCTACTCTCTAAGCACGAAATCCGTAATCTCGGTCGAAGTTACGTGCGTTTTCTACTCCGTATCACTTAGAAACCTATGACTAATTCGGGGCTCAAACTAAGAATGAATTACTACACGATTTGACGGTTGTCCCTACTCCCTATATGGTTTTACCCGTCCAAAAAAGTTAGTTAATCAGCTGTAGGAGTCACTTCGAAGTCACGAACTATTTTCAGACGGGCAGACGGGGTATTTTCGTTGACGGAGTTAGAGAGTAGCCCCCCTGAGCAAGTACCAATAAAACTTTCAGCGTTTACCCCGGACATAACAATAAAAAATAAAAAAAACAATAAAAAAAAAACTGGACTTATAATTAATTTAAATCTGTCATTCGTGGATCTTTGACGGTCGTTACGGGTCGTCAGAAACCTGAAAGTTAGACAACCAGTCTTATCAAGGAGTATTGTAGCACCCAATAACTGGGTTGTGGAGGTCAGATAGGCTGTCGCTCCATGTAAAATACTGGAATTCAGCTGCATTCGGTCAGACAGGAAGCCAACATAGTTGGGAATAGGCTAAGCGGATGGTGTTAATGATTTTGACGAATGGCAGAAAACATTTGAAATTGTGTGATAATTCATTTTATTCAATGAAAATTTCTTTCATCGTCACCTGAACTAGAAAATAGCGAAAGCTAAAAAATATGCACGTAATCGTCAATGTATTACCCCCAGGTTTTGTTATAAAATTTCACAAGATAAATCGTGTGTCATCGTGTGGGCCGCATATCAATCATTTCGGGCCCCGACTATCCATTCTCTGAACAACTGACAGGTATCCTAAAACTAATATTTTACACTTGGTATATCTAATCAACAGGAGCGATGCAACTTCGTACGTGGGGCCATTGTTTGATATCGTTTTGGGCTTTTGAATAGGTTTTTAATTTTATTGAAAACTAGCTTCTGTCAGGTGCTTCGCCCGAGTGAAGTTCGCAATTTATCCCACGGAAATGTACTACAGGGATAAAAAGTATACTATGTCCTATTGCAGTTTATAAACTATCTGTGTGCCAAATTTCATTCAAATTCGTTCGGCCGTTTTTACGTGATTGAGTTACAAACATCAAAATAGCTAAACATACAAACTTTAATATATTTATAACTAGTTTAACCGACGGCTTCGCTCGCGTGGAGTTCGGAAATAAACAATGATCGTCATTTTTCAACCAATTTATACAAAATATTAACAACACTTAAACCTTCCTCATGAATCACTCTGCCTATTGGTGAAAACTGCATGAAAATCCGTTCAGTATTTTCTGAGTTAATCGCGAACAGACAGACAGACAGACGCGGCGGGGGACTTTGTTATATAATATGTAGTGATATTAGTATAACTAAGATTAAAATGGAAATGTTCTGAGGTCCTGGGTTCGATTCCCAGGTCGAGCAAAGTGTTATTGAGTTTTTCCGTCAAAAATTTCTCAATTACAGTAACAGTCCCGAGTCTGGATGGTCCTTTAGCAATAGGCTTCTTTTATATACAACAATACTACACATAACTAAAACACACACACACACGTGTTATTTTTATAAGTAACCCAAACAAACGGATAGGTTCGTTTACGAGTTCCACTTGACCTAATAAATTATACCTAGAATCAATTTACAGCATCAACCTGATCTGAAATTCAGTAAAACAGACTGCAAATGATCAGATTAAATTAGCTTCAGCACTACTTGAAAATCTCGTTGGAGATTTCCGATTTTATTAACGTATTCTATAGTTTTTCTACCAATTCATACATCGCAGGTGAATTTAATTTGTCTATTTATTGCTATTTGAATATAATAATAAATAATAATGTAATGTTTGTCAATCTCCGCATGTGAATGTCACTACATGTCAAGTGTTCCAATGACATGTTTGTAAATTAGAATTTCACCCATCCTCTTGTCTTATAAATAACCATTTCATACTAGCTGTGTGCTTACCCACAAACATCATATAAAATGTTTAGGTACAGGGTTAGTTATCAAAGACCAAAATGTAATGGTGTGGTACATACTATCAAACTGAAGAACTTTTTCTATGGGACCAATATCATAATCGTAAAAAAATCATCAACTGTCCCAAACTAAACTTCAATCCCTAAGTAACCTAGGTCTTTGAAAAGTAACATTGTATATATTTATTTAGTTTAGTACTCTTTGGATCGTCCCCACATTTGAAGAAATAACCAAATAAAATTATTGAATTTCTCCATCCTTCTTTGAGTTTTAATGCCGCTGACAGTAGAAATAAAGACAGTCAAATGATTTGATAGAATGAAATACCTACATACAAATTGTCAATCAGACCATTGATAACATAAAATGGGCGGTCTTTGCTTGCGTGTTATTCGCGATAATGATTCGAATCTACCAATTAACGTAACGAAATACATGGCGTATACAATATTCAATATGGATTCTTCAATTATCTGACATTGAATTAGAGGGCATGCTCAGTAATGTTTTTGTAGCAAACAGTGTTTTATTAAGAACATTTTCATATCCATATAATTTTTGGGTAATAAAACATGTATGTAATAAAGAAATCTGGCAAGCGTGTATTGTGTAAAAATAAAAGTTTAATTTGTATAGTGATTATTATTATTTGTTTTTTTTTTGGTTGGGATATCATCAAATAACTTCTCCCGCTTTGGGTGGAGCTTCAGTTCCTTGTGTGCCAGGGGCGACGGTATCTCTTTCGAACAACCCGCACCTCTGGCAGGCATCGGCCCTTGCGGACCCCACCAGTTGGTGCTGACATGTCTTTGAAGCGCACGTGGAACACAACGCGCTGTCGACCCGGGCTTGGTCATTATTATTTGGTTAGACACACTAATCACGCACGCAGTATACGCTAGTCAGCTGATGCAGGAAAAAAAAATACCATTGCGCAAACTGCAACCGTAAATATTCAGCATATCTGATTCTGAACCCCTAGCGGAGAAATTTTTCATCGGTCATCAATAAAAAATCTGCAATAAAAAAGAAATACAATAACTACGTTGTCAAAATGTATAAGTAGCGATTTTTTACAACCCACGAAATATTTCTACGTTAGTGGGTTTAGACCCATATGCTGAATTCATGGTTACAGTTTCATCATTATCATCATTCCAGCCAAAAGACGTCCACTGCTGGACATAGGCCTCCCCCAAGCTCCACCACTTCGATCAGTCTTGTGCTTCCCACATCCAACGGATTCCTGCAGCCTTCACAAGGTCATCGGTCCACCTTGTGGGAGGCCTTCCAACTCTACGTCTTCCGGTACGCGGTCGCCACTCCAGAACCTTTCGACACTTAAGTTTGGCAATTCTTCGGGCTGTATCGGTTGTCTTGATTCTCCTACGGATCTCTTCATTCCTGATTTGATCACGTTGGGAAACAGTTTGCGTACTAGTATTTTTTTTCTTTTCTGTGTATTCTTTGTAACAATCGACACACTTTCCAAAAAAAATTTTGAGGTCATATGAATTGTATTTTTGCAGTTTAGTTGATGCAGCTTGCTCTTCAGTAAATCTGTCTTTACATAATATCATGCCTGTATTCCCCGAGGAGTTGGGCAGAGATCGCACCCACATTTCGCCAGTTAAATAGGTTTAAGTCTCTCTTTATTTATTTAATTTTGTAATCACCTATTCGAATTTTAAACGCGTAGGAATATTTAAGTGTCCTGAAGCATTATTGTGACAAATAGACTGACAGCGACTTTAACAGCTTTCTCATTATCCTACAGAACTCCAAAAGTACTCGTCTCGTATTACTCGTGTGTACAATTATAGTCATCTCCATCGGCGTTCTTTTATATATGAATATCGTCTTACATTCGAGGTAATGGCGCGTAAGTGATATCTTCATGTTTCTTAACGCGTCAATGATATTATTTTCCTTCTTCAGTACAATAGGACTACTGTGTCACGGTTTTATGACTACCTGTGAGGGTATTCTCCTGGTTTTTCTTTATTTGACAGGTTTAATAGAACATTACCTGTTTGTGCCTCAAACTTAAATGATTTCAAGACGATGTGTTATCCATTAGCTATCATCATCACTGTTGTAGCCCATTTTCTATTTTACCTGGTACTTATTGACAGGCGTACACTGTCCTCCCATACCTATTAATACTGTAATTTTTAAGCCAATTATTTTTTTAAGAGTAACTGTGGAGTTTCTTGCCGGCTCTTCTTCATAGGAAACGACCAATTGGTACCTTGCACCACTAGCGTCTGACGTTTCGTAAGTGCCCATGTAGGTTTATTTGAAATATAGTGTTTTATTTTAACATCTACCTGCCCTAATCCAATGCTACTAGTGATCCTCTTAACACATTTTCTTCTTCCATTCTCCTCTATCAACCGTCTCACATCATCATATTAGCCGAAAGACGTCCACTGCTGGACACAAGCCTCCCCCAAAAGAGGGGATTTGCCATAATCGCCACGTTTGGCAGGCGGGTTGGCGATCGCAGTATGGTGGTCAAATGCATAAAGAACGCTGCAGCTCATTCTCTAGTAAGTCCCTTAGTCGCCTCCTACGACACCCACGGGAAGAAATGGGATGGTGCTATTCTTTTACGTCCGGTACCAAACGGAGCGGTCGTCACTTAATTCATATATATTTTCTTTGGTCTTATTTTCCCTTTCCGTTCATCAACATTGTGTATTTCATTCGCTACAGGTATTTTAAAGGAAAACTGCTTCTTGTGGTAGAAAGCGTTGTTGCTGAGCGTCAGGGTCGGGTCACGAGATCTATTTACAAGTCAAGAATTTACAATAAACTCGCCAACTTTTACATGGGACTTAATCATGAGCAGCGAAATCTGTGTGTACTATACACATCTACTTATCCCTTCGGGAAACACTAGCATATTACGTACATGATGTACCTACTCAACACAAAAGAAAAGTCAACACTATCACAGAAAATGTTCTAAAAGATTGTTCAATATGTTTAGATTTCCAAATCGCGTCTAGATCAAGAGCTTACAACCTAGCTTTTGGAGTTTTACTTGTGGCAATTCTTTAAATTCAACGGTTGAAGGAACTTTAAGTTCCTAGCCTGTTGATACTATCAAAATAGACGCAGAATGTTAACCCTTTACGGTAACTATTGTTGAATTTTCACGTCCACATTATACTCGTACAATGTATCGAAAATTTACTTAATAATTTTCAGCATCTTCCACTTTTCGTGTTGACGGTAGTCTTATTTTTTCAGTTAAAACTTCTTTCGCCGCGTTGAGTGATTTTCGGTATGAGAAAAACTTATTATCACTAACACTGTTACCGATATGCTAATGACGTGTTGTTTTTTTTTTGTAAGGTTTCAAGTTTTTATTTCGTTTGACAGTCCCCATGACAGCTTATTTTTATAATGTTTGAGCCCAGTAGTTAAGAGCAGTGCAGTGGTGGGCGGTGGCCTATTGGTATCGGCTCCGACTTATGAGATGTAGGTCATGAATTCAAACCCAGGCAGGCACATTACTTTATGTATTTTATTTCATAACCACTGCTCTAAAAATGGCGAAGGAAAACATCGGGAGGAAACTTATCCTAGAACCATAAAGATCGAAGACATGTGACATCCACCAACATGCACTGGGCCCGCGTGATGGATTATGACTCCCTCTCACAGAGAGGAGGCTTGTTCCCAGCAGTGGGAACATTATAGGTTAAATACGATGAGGTAACCACGTTGATTGTGACATCAGTGGCATTTTGTTTTAGGTCATCTGAAGTGCAGATGAACGCACACAGGATAAATGATAAATGAGAAACGATTTTATTTCTGTAAGTAGGTTTGTACAAACACTTTTACACGTCAATCATATTTTTAAAACTGTATGAGGTCTGCATTTCCTATCTAACTACTCTGAGAAGAAAGGCCAAAACAAACTCAGAGGTCACAGTCTCTTTTAAAGTCCAGACATAATCTTGGTCAGATCATGTGAAGACCATGTGGATTGGTGTCTGAAATGGTCTTTTGAGAAAAAAACCACACAGATTGAGTGGACCTGTCCAATTAGTGCACGCATTTATCAGTAATCATGCAGCTCAACTCAGAACTTGAGAAGCTCAACGATTTGACGAACAATACCAAAGAAAGGACATTTGGGTAGGCCGCATGATACTCCGTCAAGTAGGACATGGTATGAACAGAAGCACTGCACTCCCTTTGGCACATTTTTTTTTTAAAACGTTGCCCCACACTAGGAATTTCTCCTGTATTGTGGGTGCATTCACAAACATTTAAACTCACATACACAAATAGCCAGACCCGGAACAACTTCTTGTAGGTCATACCAATTTTTGTTCCGTGCGGGAATCGAACCCGCGACACGCAGCGCAGCAGACAATCGCTTAACCGCTGCGCCAACCGTGCCGTCGCAATCAACTGAACAATCAACAAAGTGCAGAACCCATCACACATATGTTACAACCCTATAACTTTTCTCTAATTAAAAAAACTAAACTACACAACTTTGTTAGACCGCCACATCACAGTCGTCATATACGACAATAAATAAAACAAGAACATTGTCAACAACACAAAGCTTAATGTGGCCGTGTCGAAGCTCCGTGACAATAGTTAGTACCACAGTACGGGACACTTTGATTCCTTCTATTTTTAGGGTTCCGTACTTCAAAAGGAAAAACGGAGTCCTTATTGAATCACTTTGTTGTGCGTCCGTTTGTCTACCTGTAAATACGAGGGACCACGGCCCCTTGGAGGTGCAAATCTAGCAATGAATCAAGCAGTCAACGCAATAAACAAACACAGCCATATATGCTAGATTATTTGGATAAACGCAAATAAATCAAAAACAAAAAGGGTGCCTTCCGTTGACCTAGACTCATGAAAGGCGGCAAACAAGATCCCACAGCACAAGTAAAGGACAACGTCCGAAAATCGATAGTATGTAGTTTTGTCGAATAAAAAATGTTTTTTTGTTTTTACAATCTCATATTTGCAGTTGGAGAATTGATAGTGACGTAAAGCGATGTATGGGAGAACATTTTTTAACTACAACATTAAGTTTGTTCTTGGTTTGAATTCATCCTAACCACGGAACATTTCAATGTGCGTGGTTCGGCAAGTACTTGGTCGGTTTTTTAGTTTTCCTACTTGAAAACACAAGCAAAGCTTCAAGCATATTATATGTATCGAACATCGTTATTTTCCTTCAATAACTTGTGTAAAGTTATCATTGATATTTCTGCATTTACTGAGTTTTAGGGTTTCGCAGGCAAAATGTGCCAACGTCAATCACAGAACTGTATCTCGAGAACCGTAAAAGCTAGCCTCAGAGTCACTGAATATGTCTTACTCATCATCTACCTAGCCTTTTCTCAACTATGTTGGGGTCGGCTTCGAGTCTAACCCGATGCAGCTGAATAACAGTATTTTACATGGAGTGACTACCTTTCTGACCTCCATAACCCAGTTACTGGGTAACACGATACCCTGTCATTACTTAGCCACAAGCTCCTCCTGAAGAATACGTCTTACTATGGCTGCTATTATAAAATGGGCTCCCAAAGGCAACTCACGATATTTTGAAATTATCTTCTGCTTTTTTAGTTGCGTTTTTAAAGCGTGGTTGTTAGATTTTTAAATCTATTATTTATTCTTTTGAATTTCGAAATTAAAATATTTCGAAATCATTTTTGATATTTTATTTTTCGAAATGAAAGATAAGAAAGCGTGACATATTTGTTTAAGTTATGACTTTCGTGTTAATATTATCCTATAAGCACTCACATTTTACTCGAAAACTGCTATCAAACATAACCAAACACAGTTGTAATCCCTCAGAAAATCCGTAACCATCACAGATCACCTTAAAATCGGTGTTCTCTCCCTCTAAATTCGCTTACAGACAATTTGTTACCTAATAAGCGGGTGCCTCCATGCAAGACTCGACTGCGGAATCCTCTGAGCATCGAACTAGACGTTCAGAGTAGGGTTGTAAAGGAATTTCGTTTCGGCCTCTGCAAATGCAAAAGTTCCGCAAGAAATCGTAAATCCGCATCCACCTCCGCAAGTTTTTAACGGAGCTGTAACAAAGTCAAAGTCTAATTATTTATTTCAATAAGACACTTAAAAGGCACTTTTGAAAATCAGATTTACATGAAAATTTAGTTGATTCTTAATTAACTATATAAATTTAGTAGCCTCTTCGTAAAGAAAACGGAGGTCCTACAAAGAAAATCAGTTGTAACTGTAAGAAAAGTTCCTATAATGTAGTCGTGATATAACTCTCGGCACATTGTTCGCAGAATAGTTGGCTGATGGGCTCGAATGGTTCTGGAGTGGCGACATGGTACTGGAAGACGTAGCATAGGAAGACCTCCCACAATGGACCGATGACCTTATTAAGGCCGCAGGAATACGCTGGATGCGAGCAGCACAGTACGGGTCGTAGTAGCGGTGCTTACGGGGAGCTGTGACCAGCATTGGACGTCTTTCGCCTGTAAAAATGATGATATAACACTAAGCCACCGTCAGTTTCAGTACCTACCACAAGAGCAATTACTGTTTTGTGGGGCAGGTTCATTATGAACCAATAACAAATTTTCCCCGGCGTAAAAAGTAAGAAGTGAAGAGTAATATAGTTTTCTCCTTCCAAATGTTTATTACTGATAGGCTAAGATGCTAAGCCTAGCTGTGATGTGTTCATGGACATGTGGGCTTCATGAGAATTATGTCTCGAGCCTGTATGACTATCGAGATTTGCATACTTTATTTATATCATTCTATTTTGCTTTAACTAAAGTAAGTGTTATGTTACACCAGCGATTGCCCAGGACTTTGTCAGCGAACCAGGATGAAAAGTAGCCTTTGTCGTTATCCAGGTCATGGTCTACCCATGAGGTAAATTCTTTCAGCCGTTTTAGCGTGAAATCGTAACAAACAAACTCACTTTCGCATTTGTAAAAATAGTAAGTATAATAAGAGGTCGATTTTTTCTTTGAAGATTCGTTATTTTCTACTTCCACTAAAATGGCCTCCTTACATCCCTAGTGCAGAACTATTTTGTCTTCTTTCAAGATCGCAATGCAAACGATTTTGTGCAAATAACAAACATAAGATTTGAAGAAAACGTCTATGAACACGGATTTAAGAGTTTTTGGAATGATTTGTTATGCGTGTGTTGTGGTGTCCGTGTATTGCATTAAGGTTGGTCGTATCCATATAATATAAGTAGGTACAATGGACTTTATTGCACTTTAAAACGGATTAAGAATGGTTGAGCAACAAAGGGGATTTCAGTATTCAAAGAATTAATTACAGCAATTACGCTCTTTGCGAGTTACCTCATTTTATTTGATTTTACTCCAAGAAAATAAATCTTAGAAAGGTATTATGCCTTTATACTTAAACTTACTTTATGTTTCCGCTTATGCTATGTTACAATTCGTATTTTATTGTGAAAACACAGCTTGAACAAGAAGATTCATCATCAATATCTGCCAGCCTTTGGTTCCGTTTCCTAACCGAATGTAGCTGAGTACCAGTATTTTTAATGGAGCGACTGCCTATCTTTCTTCCATAACCCGCTTACTGGGTTGCAAGATACGCTATTGGTAAAACTGGTTGTCAGACTTTCGGGCTTTTGACTACTCGTAACGACTGTTCAGGATCCACGAATGACAGCCGGGACCAACATGAACAAGTAAATTGAGTAGGTACACAATATTCGTCCCCAGAGCTGTCGGGCGAAATCAAAAGTCTGACGTAGCTGAAAACCAGATGACGTCACGAGAACTTATTCCGTAAACATGTGAAACAGAAGGTTAGACGGCTCGTTTACATATGCAGCATATTTTACATAAAGCCAAATTCCCGCGCCCCGTTACGTACGGATATTTCAGCCCTTTTGGCAACCCAGTCAATGTCGTAATCACGAAGCGAATTCAACGGAATACATTTTTATGACGCCCATAATATTAGTGAGCAAAAATACAAAATTATGGTATCCACGTTCAAGTTCGCAATAATAGCTACCTACTGGAGCTTCCATTTAAAGGTTTTATATTGAATTTATGTTTGATACTTCAGTAGAAATTATGAATACTCCGCACTGCGGTACGTTCGTGGTAAGGAATAATCTCTGGCATGTCACCGCATTCGTTCTTATTATGAGCTTATTGCGTTTGGTAGTTTCCTAGCAGGCAATATCTAGTCACATCGGGGTCATATAAGGAGCGTCATAAATTGTACCACAGATCCCGTTAATAAACATTTATTGGGCGAATTTCTCGCGTGAAATGGGCATTGTTTTGGCCATGTAAATTTTCTGGAGTGTATGTTGCTTGTGCATACTGAAATATATATACATATACTTGTGGAGACCGCAGAAATTCGCTGGAAGCGAAAAACACGGAACCGGTCAAAGTGGCGGAGCTTGGGGGAGGCCTATGTCCAGCAGTGGACGTCTTTCGGCTGAAATGATGAATGATGATGATGTTATAGATTCAGTCTTAAAACGTGGTAGGTACTTTATTTTTGATAAAAACTTTTTATAATATGATTTTCAATCAATCCAACAACTTATCTAAATATCAAAACATTGTCAAAACATGAATAAAGTGCTTCTAACATTATTTTGTATTTCTGCGACACCATCCACTCTGAAACTTCCAAATAAAAAATCCATAAAGTTTACCTCCTCAAATCCCGTAACTCTCAGTATGGGCAGTTTATGTGGGAATATATAGCGAACTATCTAAAATCCATCTCGCATTTGCTCAAGTGCATTGCTCCACACATCTTGCTTATCTGTGAAAATATTGCTCTCTTGCGGATTCCGGAAATACCGGCCCGTACATACTCTCGTTGCAGTCACACCGATCAGATTGACTATAGACCCGATCCTGTAGGGTGATATGCTGTTTGCTTTAAATAATGGAATTGAGTTATGTTTTCGACGTGTAAGTTGGGCTGAAAACTACCAGAATTTAGTCATTTATAGGTACGTGTTTACTGTCACTTAGATATAAGTATCTACCACTTTGGGAGCTGATTTCCATTTAATTTGAGCAAGATATTAAATATTTCTGGTGATATTACGATGCGCGCATTCGAAGTAACTTACTGCGATGTACCCACTTACCAGATTTATTAAAATAACAAATTTTATTATTGATTAACTATAAGTACTAAATACACAACAAACGCTCTGGACTATCTTAATTATTACCTACATTGATATTTTTATGACTTTGTTTCTCATTAAGTAATTAGATATATAAATGATTGAGAAATAAATGATATTTTGAACCGTAATATTATACTAAGAAATCTATGTAGATGGTACGTCCTTTGAAGTACCTACAAGGTAAGACACATTGATACAAAATCTGAAATTGTATAACATAACATCACGCTTGTGGAAGAAGGGTTAGGCAGAGGTGTATTTACAGTACAGCCACGTTATGCCAGTAATATTCGAATCGCTTGTAATAGGGGGAGCCTATTGCCAGCAACCGGGCACAAATGTAGATTCGGTCCTAGTACTGACAAATCTAGTAACACTTTTCACGACCTTGGAATCAAACCCAGGACCTAATGCTTGACAGTGGCGCTTGCGACCACTACCCCAATGAGGCAGTCGCACTCATTCAAAATTGAGAACTGCTAAGTGCTTATTTTATCTAAATTTTTAATTCATAAGTGCTTCTGAGGCTTGAAATAAATAGAAATACCAAAATTGTTTTCGACGAAAACATCTTAAATCAAATCTTGCGAGAAATAAATTTCCTCTTCAACAAGATCAAAAGGCTAGTGAGAATCTCTACGACGAAAACGTATTCAAAAATAAACTTTAACGCTAAGAGGTTTCGACCATGAATAAATCAAACCGTCATTTTGCTTGGTACGTAAAAGGTGACTAAGGGATTAGCTTCCATGGTGCGACAAACACCATAAACTAAAATTATGATAGTACCCTTCTATGCTCTATGATCGCGCTTTGCGGCCCTTTGTCATGGGTCGGATATACTAAGACATATGTACCGGAAAATATGTTTCCGGGCACATGTTAATCAGATACCACAGATACCCACATAGACAGTAAATGTCAATATATTTGTGTAGAATTGTTTTATCAAAGGTTTAGATGGGATTTACGTAAGGGCTTTATTCATTAGTCATTACTCGATTCGCACGAATTTACTCACTCGAAATGGGCGAATCCACACTTTTAAGTAATGTATTATTTTCTAAAGGCATTTTGTGGGTGAATGGACAATTCAAAAATACGTATTGTACGTATTAGGCAAATAGCACATCTTGTGTTTTATGCAATAAAGTTCGATTTTCTCCAATTATCTAGAAAGAAAATTTTTTTTTTTATAAGGTTACTGCCATATAACATCATTAAAATACATACTCGTCGTTGTTGCTTATTCAAATTAATTGTTTTGATGTGTACAAAAACTGCAGCACGATCATAAAACTGCAATTTGGCTCATTGTTTTAAATATACTATAATATATCATAGTCTGTGAACTTGCATTCATTTCTAACCAATCAATCTGCTTCGGATTTTCCCACCTTTGAAAGAAAGAAAGAAAATATATTTATTTGTCAGAGGTCGAGGGGGGGGGGGTCGAGGTTAATTGGGGTCGGTTTCCAGACTATCCGGTTGCAGCTGTATTTCACTTTTTTGCATTTATTTCTAGCAAACTTAAAACTAAAACTCTCCATCATTATAAAAGATTTTCTTCGACGTAACATTCTCAAAACATGACTATTTCCACGTTATCCTTTACTTGAGAGACTCAAGCCTTCTCACAGCTAGACGCGCATCAAAATGAGAAATATCATTCACACAAGAAAAAGTAGCAGCAACTTATCCAACATTCGCATTCATGTATGTATATATGACATCGTTAACATATTTAGGAGTTACCGCGTGTAAGACATGAAGTTTCTTGAGTCACGTTCAGATTGAGCTCATTTACATAATATCAAATGGATATAATCCACCGGGTTCGGAGCTAAACAAATTATCTGCAATACGCTCCTTAATGAGGTTGAAGTGATTTTGTAGGTACCTGTCTCAATTTATTGTGTTAAGGCTCGTGCAGACTAGCGCGACGCGACGGTCGCGTCGCGACACTCGTAGAACGATTACTATAAAAACTTCATGGAAATTGTTCTACAAGTGTCGCGTCGCGTTGTCGCGTCGCGCCTGTTTGAAGAAGCCTTTATACTCCTGAAATACTAAAACTTAGGTGCGATCGTACAAAACTTACAAATATTAGACGGGGCTCTCAGAAAAAAAATTACATCAAGCCAAAATGTTGGTTGGGCAAAAGTGTACATAAAATTTCGCCAATTATGTTTTAGTCCCATATAATAGGAAGCGAGCAGACTGCCATCAACCGATTACAAACAAATCCAGGCTCTCAGAAATTGCGATTGAAAAGTAATTTGATTCTTAGACAGTCAAACAAAGTGTTATTTTAATTTTAAATGAGACGTAATTATTAATTTCAAGAACAGAACATAAAACCAGTAATGTTTAAATAGAATCACCTTGTATTTCTGCCTTAAATAGATGCCGTTTCGGGGTCTTACCATGTCTTTCCGCACCCGAGAATCAGCGCGATAAAATAAAATTGGAATACTTCCCAAATTACACACTTTAACACCGCCGACAGACATAAATTGGAACACCAAAGTAGAAAGCATTTCAAAAGCATAAATTTTATTTAATAACACTACTCGATATCTATGACCTAAATCAGATTGCGTCGTGAGAATGAATACCGTCGAGTCAGAGAGAACTCAAGCTGAATTATCGGCACCTTCCCGGTCCCGTTCCGACTCATTTGGTAGCGTTTGCACTTTACCTTCAATACGAATCGCTGTAATTTTCATTAGTAACGATGACTCTTGAGTATTTTCGCCAACTCTCAAAGATCTATAGAAATATAATCAAGTGAAAGAAATATTTCCTCAGATACTGAATGAGGCTAATAGAAGATGAAAGGTAGAAACGTGGCGATACTTTTATTTGAACGAGATAAAAGGAGGTCGTTTTTTGATTTTCGGAATCAGCATTTGTATGAAACTTATCTATTTATTATAAGAAAAGCCAGACTACGAAAATAGCAGGTAGTGAAGTGGCTTCTTCAAATAATACAAGTTCTATTTTATCTCAAGAAAATACAAAGACAGATATGTATCCGTCTTGAAGTTGTCTCACAGAAATATCACGATCTCGTTTTATACGTTCTAAGAGATCTTCAAAGTTGTTCCGAGTTGTAGAGGGTTGTGCATGTGATTTATATTTGTAATAGCATCCACTGGTCCAGATTCTAGTGTGGGAATGCAAAAAGCCAAAGTTTTATGGGTTAGAAACAAAATTTATGGCAGACAACTTCCACAATTGCCGTATTAACGTATATTGTGATAATAAATCCGCTGTGGTGCTGATAAAATACAGTTTCTAGGATGAAAGTAACGTATTATCACGTCGCGCAGTTAATCTTAGCATTAACCTCATACCCTCTCTTATATTCCTGCGACCCACTTAAAACTTTATCCATTCCGAATAACATCCTTTTAAAACAAAACTTATGAATTACTTTTCGTGTATTTAGTTGAGAAGTCAGAAAGCTAAGTTTGATAATAGTGAATTATATTGTAAAATAAATCTTAGTTATTATACTTACTTCTAAAGTTAATAAAACAAGATGAGTGGCGGAAAGATGAAAAACAGTGATTGTAGAAATCGTTTGGAGAATGAATGATAAAAGATTGATTGAGTGATAAAACCACAATTATCAGTCTATCTAACTTTTATCACTTCATTAATCTTTTAGATTAACCATGACAAAATGAAAAATGAAGAACTGAAATTGTTTAAAATAGCATTTAAACTAAAAAATAATAATAACGATGAAGGTGGGTTTAACACAGAACAAAGACTTATACATACCAATACTAAGATTAGAACTGCCATTAGAAATTTATTCAGGACAACAAGATCTTTGTTTTTGGAAATTCTCACAAGGCAGCGTCGGAATTAAAATTCTATAATTAAGATGAAAATGACTAGGATACCTATATTGTAAAATCCATTTTATTGTTTTATCGCTGCCGCGCTGCTTAAATAAATCTAGTAAGACAACAAATTAGACATCAAATGATTATTACGAAGCTTTGGATGTTAGAATCTCAAACACGAAATAATATTTGTGAAATTACCTACCTACGGTACCTATACCCGTAAGTGCAAAAGATTGTTCTCATTAAATATTGTATGCTGGCTGACAGACCCAACATATGTTTTCTATCCAAAAGTTTATATAAAAATTCCATAGAAAAAACGACGTTCAATCTACCCTAATTTGAAAAATTTGAATTTTTCAGATTGAATATTTTAAAACAAAAAATAGCCTAATCGGTCAAGCCGTTCTCAAGTGATGTGCTTACCAATGAACAGCTTTTTTTTTCATTTATATAGATGGAAATAATTATACCTTATTCTATTCTATTTAATTATTATACCTTTGATACAGGTCATCAAAAAGTCTGGAAACATCCACCTACCCCGGATAAGCTTATAAAACGTTGAATATGAAAATTTCCCCACTCCAAATAAAAAGCTAAGAGTTTATAAGCGATTACGTCATAACGGTTGAAAAATGACTTTTGAAATCCAGCCACTTCAACGTCGCTCCACTCAAGATGAATTGTTAAAAATTGACGTCGAGATTAGGAATGATTTTTATTGTTATGCCTTTAACCCCGCGTTTTGTGGCTTTAAGTTCGGAAGTTCGGTCAATAATTTTGTATTTATTGTTGTATAAATATAAATGGTTAAGCATGAGTTTAAAGGGAGAGATTTCGTTCGATTGTTTTGTATTGTCACAAAAATGTAAATTCACTCAGAGGTTGCGCTACAAATTATGATTGAATATGCTAGGGCGCCTCGCTATGCCTCGCGATTTCCACGAACAATGACGGCTGCTTGTCGCCTTTTTTCCTTGAACTCGTACAGCGATGCGACGAGTGTGTCTGGTGCATGGAAATTCAGACACCTATATACTGTACAATTATACAATTTAAATAAGACGAACAATATTTGGACGAGACAACTAGTTCAGCAGTTCCGTCCACACGACACTTTTCATATTGTTCGCACTAACTTCACTTCACATAGCTGCTTGCGGTACCTTCCGCTGAGAAGGCGCCACCGTCTGCGCTGCATTCTGGCTGGTTAGAGCCGGCGACATGCGAGACGCCGATGACAGATCAATAAACAGAACAGTTAAGTAGTTATGGAGTATAGGCTCTTTATTATGAGACGGATAAACATGTGGAAGGGCTAATAATGGTTGCACGGGTCTTTCAATCAGGTTAAGCTACGCTAGCTGCAGGTGGCCCGTGGATGGGTGACCATCTTTACATACCAAGACCCCTCCGTGAATCGGAAAGCACGTTAAGCCGTTGGTACCGGCTGTCATTCGTGGATCTTTGAGAGTCGTTACGGGTCATCAGAACCCCAAAAGTATGACAACCAGTCTTAACAAGTGGTTATTGTATTACCCAGTAACTGGGTTGTGCAGGTCAGATAGGCAGTCGCTCCATGTAAAATACTGGTAGTTAGCTGCATCCGGTTAGACTGGAAGCCGACCCTAACATAGCTGGGCAAAGGCTAGGCAGATGAGAAAAGCGTCTGGCGCTGGTCCAGGCCATGGTACGGAGCGAGAGTGTATGGTTACCAGTCGATTCCTTCAGCGAAGCAGTGATGCTCGCAAAGAGGGAGGTGGCGCACGTGAGGAAGATGCAGTACATGCACCCTCACGGCCGTGGCCTTCGCAGGAGACGCCCTGGGCGTCGGGAATCCCAGGCTGATTCCCAGCCACCGTAGGCACGGGCTTGCGGACGACGAGTAATGGGTAGCTCGCTGTCCGGTAAGGACCAAGCCCGGGTCGACGGCGCGTTGTATTCCACGCGCGCCTCAAAGAGATGTCAGCAACAACTGATGGGGCCCGCAAGGGCCGATGCCTGCTAGGAATGCGGGTTGTTTGAAAGCGATACCGCGGTCTCGAGGAGTGACGCGTGTGGTTGTATTTGCGGCGGTCAAAATCTTATAATTTCACTCAGGACAATTTGACGTAAGTCTCATTGTATTCATATTTGCCTGCGTTCACGGTTATGAAATATGGGACAGTTTATTTGAGATTCCATGAGTGTTATTCAATTTTGTGTAATCATGACCATTTATATTTTAATTCAGTTTTTCTGAACCAGTACCTTGTTGCCATCAATGGACCCCAAGAGAGTTTCACCGTTGGACCGGTTTAATCATAGCAACTTTTTATTGTGGTTTTTCGGTCATAACTGTGGGAGGTTCCGAGTATTTCACTTATTATGGAAAAAACCATAGAAAATGAATATAAAATCAAAATTCCAGAATGTCGCTGATAAAAAGGATTACGGAAAACTAGTCTGGAAGCACAAAGCAGCATAGAATTAACTTCGTCGCCGTACAAAACTAAACTAATGAGAACGCGAAGGTTCCATAGCAAAAAGCCAAAACTGTCCACAAAAGAACCTCAACCGTCAACCAGTAAACAAGCTAATGAGAATATAGAAAAATAGTTTTGCAAAATCTGTCTAAAATATGAAATAGAAGACTTGAGTTGGGTACATGTTGATTGTGTTTGTGTTAAAAAACATGTCAGGAAGTACCTATAGAATATATTATATATTAATCATTGCACTACATGGACATCACTTGCAATAATAATTGGAATCTTTGAGATATCACATAATTATATCTATTGTGCCTTTTTTAAATGTAATTTTTATAACTTATTGTTTTTATTTTATGTGTCGTAAATGACTGAATTACTTTAAAGAATTATTAGCAGTTGCTGGAAATTTAAAACTTTACTTATTCGCATTTTTTATAAAAATATTGTTGATCTCATTACAATTGCCATTTATTATAAATTTAATTTTTAATTACGTTTTCAATTCATAATTTAGTAATAATGATAGTTATAATTTGTTGTCTCGATAGGACGTATAGAACAAATTTCTCGAAGTCCATTGATGGAAAATTGGTGGTCTAAAGAAGGCAACAGTCCAAGATTTAGTTTTCTTCGTTTATATCAAAAAATGTTAGCCCGAATCGAATTGTTTGTGCGTTTGGTGATTGTAAATAAAGGTCCTATGAAACAAAAATAATAAACTGCTTTCATTTTAACTTTTATATTTTTTGAGACATGAGGTCGTAAATTTATGTGGTCCATTCATAGCAACCTTCCCCATAAATTTTGGGTACATACATGGTTTATAAACCATTTTGAGTATTGGATTTTACTTGTTTTTGTTTAATTTAAGTAATTACTAACGTATATTTTTAAATTGGAGGTATATAGTTAATCTACATAATATGTATATTTTATTTATTTTTATATAATGCAGTTATATTTTTATTTTATTCACTTGGGATGGATTAGTATGTACATTAGTGGATATGATGGTCACTTTATAGGCCAATATTATAAGTAAACAGAGGTAGATAGGTTATACGCACTTCGCGTCAAAATGTGAGACATGTGTGACCTGCACCCTAATTGCGTAACGCACTATCAATCAGAATCTGAATCATTTTGAAGATTATTTCTAATCCATTGCTTGTAAGGTTTGAAAAAAAATCTGCTCAACAATGTAAATAACGCAATGAATGTTGTTGAACTGCCAAAATTAAAGCGATTCCTACTGTTAGTAAGTTACGCAATTACCCCTCAGTTCGGATTAGCTGTCTTACGGTTGGCTTCAATAATACCTAGATACGTTTTTTTTTTTGCACTTATTGTATGTTGATGATATTATGATCTTTTCACTGTTATTTGCTAAACAAGTGAAGGCATATGCATTTGTGTGGACCAGAACTAAACAGTGGAAAAAAAATGTTCACAAAAAGAAACAACTGACTCTGTAGTGTTTTTTAAGTTGGGTGGTATTTTTTTAATACTCAATTTTTCATCATCATCGCTGTCTTGTGTGTTAGATATTTTTACAATGGATCAATCAATGAATGGATCTTCTTTATGTATTTTCTTAAGATAATAATAGCTCAGTAATTTTTAAACAAATTCAATAGATTAACAGAATGTTATTGAGTTTATAAACCCTACCTTATGTGTACGAGACTTACGGTCTTATCCATAAAAAGTTAACGAACATATACACCGTGACATTTTAGTCGTCTTACAAAGGTAGTCCACTCATTGTATCCGTCATAAAATACCTGTAGGAGCGATCAAAACATTGTAACAATTAATTAAGCTATTTAGAATTATGAAACACTCTCCCTGTTAATAATGTTTATGTATCAAATGGTAGAAGATATCTACCTACCTACCATTACATTCCATCATTAATTCCATCTCCATACCAGGGTGTTTTAAACTACGTCATGCCTCTTAGTGAATGATTTTTTTTTTAATTATGCATATGCTCAAAAATATTTTTATATATATAAATGCTTAGTAGTCATTGGATACATGAAGTGGGCTGCCGTTGTAAGACGACTAAAATGTCACGGTGTATACACAGTTGCTAAAGTCTGGTTTTCAAAAAGTGTTATTCATAAACGCATTTTAGCACAAAAACGTTCTGAAACCCTACGATAAAGTTTTCGAAGTCGGAATTCTACTATAACAGACTTTTAAGAAAAAAATGGCCAACTCTTTAAAGTAGATTACAAACAAAATGACATCTGACCATTTGACGTACAAATATTCACACACACTATAATATTGTGTGTCACCAAATGTACATTTTCAAGCAACAATGACAGTTACAATTTCAAATTATTTGTCAAATTTAAATAACAATGTCGTCAACGTTTCAAAAGTGTCGAAACTGTAGACAATTCAATGGTTGCCAGTACGTAATAATGTCTATGGTCACAATTATTCGGTGAGTAGGCAGACATTGGTGCCGATTCTGTTGTACACCGAACTAAACTAACTAAACTATCACTAAAATTCCTTACTTTTGGCTATGAGAATCTTAAAGCTATTCTGCAAAAAAAGATCTCTAAATTTAAAAATAATTTTGACACAACTAAAATCGAATTTGACAAACGCGACTCCACGTTTGCCCTACCCCGTGATCTTTTTTAGAGCCGGAATCGCGCAGGGGGGGGCAGCCTCAACGTGTTTTAAATGGATTTTTTTACTTTTTGTATCGAAAATATGAAAAATTATTACCTACATGTTGAGTTTTAGAGGTGTATGGGGTTTTATAAAGGGGGTCGAAATTTTCATTATTTTTACGATAGGACACACCAATTTCGAGATATAAGCAAAAGAAAAGAAAAAAAAGATACAGTACTGTATTTACGCCCGAAGTCGAGGTATCAGTGTGAATTTTAGTTCTTGACAACTAATTTTATTCCACACCTTTTTAATCGCGATTAAAAATAGTCAGATTTAGTTATACAATCGAAATTTTGTATTGAATAGAATAATGAATTTGACAACAACAGAATAGCAAAATTACCATTTTCACTAAATTAAAAACTCAGTACAATCTTAGTGCTGTCAAACTAAAATATAGTTAAGTTGTGTCACTTTAGTCAATTTCAGAATGGGAAATCGTCGTTTGACAGGAATAAACTAAATTTTAGTGATTTTTAGTTTAGTTTAGAGAATTTTGTGACAAGAGAATCGGCACCATTCTCGTTTGACGTTTCGATGTGTTGGTTAATTTGTTGGATGACTTTATTAAAATGGCAACATGTTGATTTATGAACGTCATATTAGATATAGAGCGTTTATAAATACAAAATGTTATCAACAGTTTTATAAGGTTATCGAGCAGTTTAATTAATGAATGTCTTAAACCTTCGATAAGCTTTTTTTGTGAATATGTAATACCGTTAGTAAATAGAAACCTTCCCGTCAGCAAGACTAGCAAGTGTCCATTGGACAAGGCTCGATCGAACTATGTGCTCTTGTTTCTTGTTGTATTGTTAATAGTCATTAGGTAAACCTACTCGATCCAGTTTGTACTGGTGTTTATCGATACTGCTTTTGATTGTTGCTAGGTACATGATAATCCCATGTTAAGCGAGGGTTTTCTTAGACTGCGATAGCCGCCACGAAGTGTCCACCATTAGCCGTCGCATGATGTCATCATGATCATCATCATTTATGGTGAAAGACGCCCACTGCTGGACATAGGCCTCCTCCAAGCTCCGCCATTTCGACCGGTTTTGTGCTTACCGGCCTTCACAAGGTCATCGGTCTAATTTGTGGGAGGTCTGCCCAATCGGCAAAACTATTCTGCGAATTATATCACTAATACGTTATTTATAAAAGTAAGTTGGTGTATTTTCCTAGAGAGCGTTTTTGATACCGTGAAATAAAATCCCGGTGCCATTCTTTTCATGACAGCGCTCATTGCGGCTGTTATGACGTAGCGGCCACCGGTCTTCTCGGAAACCGAAGCGAACCCGAACGCGTCTCAGCACCGGTAAAGGGCGCTTTATTCAATACATTTTTCGATTCCGGTTTGGCCGAAGTTTCGGGTGGCTTATGGCCGAAAATTAAAATATAGCCGAATCATTATTTTTTTGCCCGAAAATGGCTGAAATGCTATCGCTATCGATATTGGGACACAATCTAATGAGTGAGAGTGAAATAGGAACAGATTTGGCTCGAGGAACGATTCTAGGGCCTATACACGTATTGTATTATGTGCATCAGGTATTCGACTCGGGCGATGCCATAATATAGACCTCAGTGTTCAAATTCAATGGAGTGCTTTCACCAATTCCTTGAAGATAGCTACAATACAGTCCTTTGTACTTTACCTTGGATGTCATGTCTTAATTACTTAACTGTCTCCTGCCTTGTACAATCGCAGTTAGTGTCCGTATAGTCGTGGGTTTGATTCTCAGTCAGAGTAAAATATTTATGTTGAAGAAATGAGGACGATAGATAATTTAAAGAGGGGCTTGTGGCCAAGTAATATTAGCCGCTCAGGTCGATCGATCAGGTTAAGCTACGTTTGCCGCGGTTGGTCCGTGGATGGGTAACCAATCAGCATCTGGTAAAGATCATCTTTAAATGACAAGACCCCTCCATGCCTCGGAAAGCACTTTAAGCTGTTGGTCCCGGCTGTCATTTGTGGATCTTTGACAGTCGTTACGGGTCGTCACAAGCCTGAAAGTCTGGCAACCAGTCTTACCATGGCGTTTCGTCATCATCATCATTTCAGCCGAAAGACGTCCACTGCTGGATATAGGCCTGCCCCAAAAGGGGGGTTTTGCCATAATCGCCACGCTTGTCAGGCGGGTTGGCGATCACAGTATAGTTGTAAAATGCATAGAGAATGTTTACTCGCCTTCTACGACACCCATGGGAAGAAATGGGAATGGGAATGGGATATCGAATTACCCAGTAACTGGGTTGTGGAAGTCAGATAGGTAGTCGCTCCATGTAAAATACTGGTATTCAGCTGTATCCGGTTAGACTGGAAGCTGACCCCAACGTTACTGGGAAAAGGCTAGGCAGATGATGAGATGATTTAACGTGAATACTGCAAAATAAAATTGTAGATTAAATATAAGCAGTCTGCCTGATGCTGTCAGAAGATTACCGACAGATACATACATAACATCACGCCTTGTTCCCAAAAGGGTATAAAAAGTAACCATAGTACACTCACATTTTGCCAGTTTTGTTTTAAGTCCCATGTAGGTAATAGGGGGCGGCCTATTGCCATCAATCGGGTACAAATTCAGACTGCTACTGAGAAATTCCAGATAGAAAAACTCAATAATACTTTCCTCGGCCAGGGAATCGAATCCAAGACCTAATGCCCAACCAATGATGAAAAAACTAATGACGCAGTCATACGAGGCCGACAGAATGGAAAACTTAAAATAAAAAAAAAAATAACACACGTCATATTAGCATATCGGTGACGCGAACCCATAAGTTTTGCTTCCACCAAAAATCACTCAACGCGGCCAAAAAAGTTTTCTTTTCAAAAACTTTTCCTCCGTTCACTTTTAGATTTGTCTCTCCACCAAATTGCTTCCACTACCACATCACAGCTGTATCTGTCTATTAAAACCAGCATGATGATAATTAGTAACCGATCCACACCAATCCTATAACCGTTATATCTGTAACCAAAATACAAGCTAACATATAATTATTACCCTGACCTAATATATCTTAATGACCGTTCTAGTGTTCCAGAACATTAAAGTTATGACGTACCATGTGGTATGTACTATCGCATTCTCCCAGACATTAGTGTAGCCACAAATCAACCATAGATTGGATACATTTGTCATGCTGTTGTGAAGGGATGCACCTTATAATATGTCAAAATTGTAGCATGTATACAAGGTGAATTTTTAGTCAAAAAATTTCCAGTCAGTCAAAAATTTTTCAGGGTGATAGTACCTGTGAAATTGAACAACTTTCTCCAAGGAACATGGGTCGAAATATGAAAAAAAAAAACGAAATCGGACCTCCCATACAAAATCGATCAGCTGACTATTGATTCTGCAAGAGAGGTCTGATTTTTTTTTTCATATTACGTCCCATGCTTATTATTATAACAGCCTATTATTTTTGTACGGACGATAAATACGTATTAAAATCTGAGTTGAATATTATCTTTAATACTATAAGACAGATAGATAGATAGATAGATAAATCGCTTATAAGGATAAAGTCGTACATACATGGAACATTTTGCGACCATTCCCGTCCAACGTCGAACCAAAGACAATGTAGGTAAAAGGCGTAATTTTTTTTGGTTGCATATTTTTACAAAATATTAAAGAATTAAATATTTTTTTATGTCAACAATAAAAAACTAACCTGGCCAATTACTCTCAGTAAAAAATCTTTTTTCAAAAAAAATAAACAACCGACTTCCAAAAAAACACTAAAAAGTGAAAAATAACTTTAATTTCGGAAGTCGGTGACTTTGGATATGTATTTTAATTTTTTGTCACCGCCTTCCGAAATTAAAGTTATTTTTCACTTTTTAGTGTTTTTTTGGAAGTCGGTTGTTTTTTTTTTTTTTTTAAAGATTTTTATTTTTCACTTTTTAGTGGTTCACATGTGCTTACCCCTTCACAGCGTACCGGCGTGATGTTATGTTATTAACTGGTGTAAACAATTGACATACATGAGATTTCAGCAATCCCTGTCCATTTGCTATCATTTATTGAGGAGTTCCGTTGCCTATCTCCGAAGTTCTTCATCAGATCTTCACGAAATTGAAATGGAACCACTCCGAGAAAGTACTCTTCCAAAAACTACACAAATTGCTTCAAGTGTGCCTATAAAATTTGAAGAGTTCTCTCTATTTCTCCAGGATCCCATCATCAGATCCTGACTTGATGATCATGGGACCACCTGGGAAGTATACCCTTTCAAATGAAATTTTTTTTATCCAAATCGGTCCAGCCATTTTCGAGTAATCGGGGAACATCCATAAAAAAAAAAAAAAGGTTCCTCCTTTTGGAAGTCGGTTATTTCATGTTTGTTGGGTTATCAAGACAAATTGCCACAAACAAAAATATTAAAGTTTTTTTATAATTTTCACTGGGCTCTGACTCACTTTTTCGAAAACGTTGTTTCTTATCAGACCACCAACTGTATTTTACAGATTTTAAATACTAGGTACTTCTCTTTTTAGCGTAGTTCTCACCAGTAACCATATTTCGAATTAAATAATAGGTGTTTCTCTTTTTAGCAAGGGTCATTCTTTAATGAGGAAGAGAGAGACATTGATAACCTTGATATTTTCCTTCCTTTGTATGTTTATGAAAGAAACAGCTGTGGTTAAGACTTTGAGGGTTTGTTATTTTAAGTAACAGCAGGCTTAGCATGACGGTTTCTATAAATACTCTGTAGAATAGAAATCGCTTATCTACATTTCTCGGTGAAAAACTGTCAACTGTCTATACGGAACCTCATCACCTAGGGGAGGGTTGTGCGTTTACAAATTTATGTTTTGGCTTTCAACAACATGCTTCGCTTGCTTACCTGCTTGGCTTGGTTTTGTAGACGCAGACCTACCTTGCCTCCTCCCTCAGAGGCGGTAAGGTGGCGTGGCCTTGAGGGAGAGCGCAACGGTCGTGCAGATCCTCAAGGCAAGTCTGGTGATGTTCCTTCTCGAGGTTGCCGCCCCGTTTTTGGTCTAATTCCATATGAACTAGACGTAACAGAAATCACCGGGCGATTTACCTCAGGGGTGGCGAGGTCATGTCCCTGGGTGTCCACCGTCAAACAAAAGCAGATGATGGACAGCAATGACCTCCCGCGTGTTTGTGCCGTGCGCGGGGACCCGTACGGAGGGATGAAGGAATCCTGGTGGTTGAGTGGAGCAGATTGCACACAACACACTACTTTGGCCTGGATTTCCTCCTACACGGGAGGTCGTATCCTACGATCAACCGGCTGGGGCATCCCATAAGCGGGATGTCAAGCGAGGGTCGGCTTAGTGGGGGAGGGCAGCCGGCGCGGCGTGGGGTCTCGGGATGGGTTGCGGCATAGTCTCGTGTCGTATACAGTCCCGTGATCTTCCGTTGCGTGCGGGCTCGTCAATTTCCTACTAGGTTGACCCTATACCGAAGGAGTAGCTCTGGCGTTCGCTCGTTGAACGGGCGACGTCCCCGACTGAGGGCTCCGTGGCGGGTGGAGAGCTCCAACGGTGAATTTTCAACATCCAAACCCATGGATCAAGAGACTTCGACGATAAAAACACAAGCTGCGTCCCGCTCGTCGGATGCGCTTATAATAACCAACGCACCAAAGGCCGCGTCTTCAGATGCGCCTTTCGTTACACACACAAGGGTTGCGTCTCAAGATGCGCCTAAGCGGCAACCGTCTAAGGCTGCGTCCACAGATGCACCCGACACAGGCAAACGCTCGGCTGCGTCCAAGGATGCGATGAGGAAGGCAACCGCAAAGGATGCGCCACAACAGGCTGCGTCCCGAGCGATCCCAACCTCATCTGCGTCCATGGATGCGCCCCCTAACACAACCCTGACCGAAAGGCCAAGGACAGTTCTCGCTCGTGGCGACTCGAGGAGCACTGCAAATGTGGATGCGCCCAAAACACGGGTTGCGTCAACGGCTGCGGTCTCTGAGAGGGACCCGACGAGTCTGGCCAAAGCCCCACTGGCAGGAGGGTCAAACTGGCAAACAGTGCCGAACAAGAAGACGTCCCGCAAGGCGGTGTTGGCAACGGCCGTGACGCCAAAAGGCGAGGCTGCCACCGACACTAAGCGCAAGCGCAGCTCGAGGCCAAGGGGACGTAAAAAACATAAAAACCCTAATGTGGTACCACCGGCCCGGGTGCAGAAGCGTACGCGTCCCGAAGATTCCGTCACACCAACGGGGATCAGCAAGAAGAGCAAGCCTGCCCGCTCCCGTATGGTTGACGGAACTTTAGTGAGCTACGCCGAAGCGGCCGCGTCGTTCAAAAGTAACGAGCTGTGTGTCGCCGTCATGACCGAGCCTTTCTCGGACATGACGCAGGAGCAAGCGGAGGGGATCCGTCAGCAGATAGAGAACCAGCTCCGGGCTCTGCTGATGGCAGCTCCTGAACAAACGGACACTAATACCGCGATCCACTTCAGAGGCCGGGCCCACTTCGCTGAAGGCGTCCTCAAAACCTGGTGCGAGGACGACTTCACGCTGGCTTGGCTCAAGGGGGTCGCAAAAATCATACCGTCCCCGCTACTGGGGACTAAGCTCACCGTTCGGCCCCAAGCCGACATACCTAAAAAGGCCTTGTGCATGCTCTACGTCCCGGAGACCACCGAGGACACACAAGGTCTGCTCAGGATGCTGGCGAGGCAGAACCCGAACCTGAGGATTAACACCTGGACTCTGACACACGAAAGGGTTAGACAGGAGCCCCCGGGTACCTGTCTCTTCTTTCGTGTGCCGGAGTCCATGGTAAAAACCATAAAAGACCAGCAGCGGCGTGTATACTACCTTATGGGTAGTCTATACATCCGCTTCCTGGAGGAGGGTGGAACCAGGGAAGCCGCTGCTGCGACTACATCTGGGACGGCCTCGAGTGCGCCGAGGGGGGGGCTTGGGTCGCCGCTGCCTGGACGTTCCCCATCGCCTCCCGCGATGGGGACCGTTGGGGAGGCGGTGGAGCTGGCAACTTCCCTGGCAGCATTGGAGGTTGTCTCAACAGCGGGATCGACGAGAGAACCACCCTCGTCCGGTCTAATGTCGGACGAGGATTGCTTTCCGCCAGGGGAGAGAAGTGAGGGCGAGGACAGCAGCCTCTGCTCCTCTCCTCTGCGGGACTAACATCCTGCAAACCAACCTCCAGCACAGCCAATCTGCGTCGGCCACCTTGCGCAGAGTGCTGGAGAAAAACCAACACCAACATGGCAACACCATCGCCCTCATCCAAGAGCCGTGGATCAGGGGTGGCAAAATATGCGGTCTTGGTAACATCGGAGGTAAGTTGCTGCTGGACACCTCCGTAAGTAATCCGCGCACTTGCATTTTTGTCCCAAAACATGTACCTAACCTTTTAATTAACGAATTCTGTTCAAGGGACCTGACAGCAATCAGGCTTTTCAGAACCGAACAGGAACTCCCGGACATCGTACTAGCCTCGGCATACCTGCCAGGTGACGAGGACGTGCCTCTGCCAGAGCTCGCGTCATTGGTTGAGTACTGTGAAAAGGAGAAACTGGAACTAATCATCGCGACAGACTCCAATGCGCATCACACGCTCTGGGGTAATGTCAAAACTAACAACCGAGGTGAGGTAATGCTTGATTTTATTCTTAGTAATAACCTTGTTTTACTCAACAAGGGCTCTGAACCTACCTTCATAAACGCGAGATCGCAAACAATAATAGACTTAACTATAACAACCATAGGTATCTCCAACTGCATACAGGACTGGCATGTATCCAACGAGATATCATGCTCGGACCACAGATGGATACGCTATACCATCAACTTCAACCTAACCAAACCACAGCCGAGAAGGGTTCCTCGCAACACAGACCAAGCCAAGTTTATTAAACTCGTCGAGGCTGAACTGGGTAGATTACCCATTCTTCCGGCTGAAATACCAGTAACCAATTTAGATGAACATGTAAACAACATCACATCTATCCTTCTATCTAGCTATGAACAGTCGTGCCCCCTCACGGTACCTAGGCAGGGAGCTCGCCATTCCTGGTGGAGTCCTGAGCTGGAAAGACACCGACGCAAGCTGAGAAGACTGTTCAACAGAGCTAGGAACACACGGTCGCCAATAGATTGGGACCGCTATACAACAGCTCGTAAAACATACAAAAAACTGATACGCCTCAGAAGGAAGAATGGTTGGAGGCGATTCTGTACTAACATCGAAAGCAACAACCAGGCAATGAGAGTCAAAACCTGTCTTGCTCAAGAGACAGACCACTCAATAGGAAGCCTGAAAAAACCAGATAACACCTACACTACAAACGACGCTGAAACAAGCGAGCTACTTCTAACCACCCACTTCCCAGGATGTCAGACTGACACCCAGCAAAGCTGGGAACCACATGGGGAGAGGGTCACTAGTAGCTTGGATTGGGAGATGGCGTTAGAAGTAATTGACAAAGACAAATTAACATGGGCAATCAACACCTTCTTACCTTTCAAGGCAGCAGGGCTGGACGGTATTTTCCCAGCTCTGCTCAGGTGGAGTCAGGATCTACTGGCTGATCACCTCGTTAAGGTGTTTCGGGCCTGCCTGGCCCACCGTTACATCCCCTTGAACTGGCGAGAGGTGAAAATAATCTTCATACCGAAACCAGGTAGGGGTGACTACACCCAACCCAAGTCCTTTAGACCCATAAGCCTCTCCTCGTTCTTCCTGAAGACACTGGAGAGGCTGGGGGATAGGAAGATTAGGTCCCAAATTTCGGTACAAAGACCCTTACATCCTAATCAACACGCCTACTGTGCAGGCAAATCAACTGAATCAGCACTCCATAGCGTAGTATCACGCATAGGAAATGCTCTTAAAGCTAAAACCCCAACCCTAGGCGCCTTCATTGATATAGAAGGTGCTTTTGACAAAACTAACTTCGTCAGCATCGAGCAGGCACTTGCCACGCACGGTGTTGCGCGAACACTCATAGAATGGATTAATAACATGTTAAAATACCGTGCTATTCAATTTACCGTGAACACCACCACACGAGGTATCGTGAGTAGAGGCTGCCCACAGGGTGGGGTGCTGTCACCACTACTGTGGAATCTAGTCGTAAATGAGCTCATCGCAGAGCTCAACGCTAGCAGTCTGTACTCGGTGGGATACGCGGATGACTTAGCAATTTTAATCTCGGGGAAATTTGAGGGCATCTTGTGCGATCTCATGAGAAGAGCCTTCAAAATAATCGAGAGTTGGTGCACGAAACACGAACTATCGGTTAACCCCTTGAAAACAGAACTTATAATGTTCACCAACAAAAGAACCATGGGACCCCATAGGCTTCCAAAACTTTTCAACACAGAATTAACACTTACAGACGAAGTCAAGTACTTGGGGGTGATCCTTGACAGCAAACTGCTCTGGAATAAGCATCTTGACTACAAACTGAATAAAAGCACAATTGCACTATACCAATGTAAAAAAATGCTAGGAAAAACTTGGGGGCTCTCTCCGAAGATTACTCTGTGGCTATATAAAGCGGTGATCAGGCCAATGTTGGCGTATGGCGCTCTGGTTTGGTGGACGAGGACTGAGCTCTCGACCACCATCGCTAGACTGCAACGCTTCCAACGACTGGCCTGCTCAGCCACCACTGGCTGCATGAGAACCACCCCAACAGCAGCCATGGAGGTAGCCCTTCAATTAACTCCCCTTGACCTGTACATACAGCAGGAGGCGGCTTTGGCTGCCATCAGATTAATGCATCTGGGCATATGGGGCAAGAATTTAACCAGTCCACACGCTAACATCCTGGATCGGGCGATTGAGTACCAGCCGCTCATCGTTGCCCCGTGTGATAGAACACCAAACCAACCTATGTTCAACAAAAACTATACCATACAAATAATAGAGGAGAAGAGGGATCAGTCAGGAGCCAAGGAAGTGCGCATCTATACAGACGGCTCAAAAACACAAACCGGTTCAGGTGCTGGCGCACATTCCCTTGACCTCAACATTAACTTTCACATACCGCTAGGCACACACAGCTCAATCTTTCAATGCGAATGTGTTGCCTTAACACAAGCCGCAGCAGCAGTAAAGCGCTTAGGCATCCGGAATTACGGCGTTAAATTCGTATCCGACAGCCTATCTGTGCTCAAAGCTCTAGCAAACAAACAAACCAATAACAAACTAATCTTTGAGTGCCATCAAGCTCTGGAGAGTTTATCGACGTCCAATCGTATTACACTCCAGTGGATCAAGGGGCATAGTGAATCCTTAGGTAATGATGCCGCCGATGAACTTGCGAAGAGAGGCTCCGATATGAAAGTGCTAGGCCCGTACCCACTTCTCCCCCTGCCTTTCTCACAACTTCGTGCGTGGATTCGCCAAAGATCAACCGAACTTCATAACAACAGATGGTCACGGGCAACAGACTGTAGACAGTCAAAATTGGCTTTACCAACTGTAAACCCGCGATTAACCAAAAAACTTCTTAGCCTGAGCAGAAATAACCTTAGAATAATCATAGGAACAATTACGGGCCACAACCACCTTAACAAACATCTTTATAACATAGGCGCCACAGACAGCCCGCTTTGCAGGGGCTGCCTGGACGCCGAGGAATCAGCCACCCACGTCATCCTGGACTGCGAGGCTGTGGCTACTCAACGTGAAGAAATCCTCGGAACAGTGAGGTCGCTCCGCGAAGCCTGCGAAGCCCCCAGGAAACTTCTGAGCTTCTGGGCGGAGCTAGGCTGGCTCTGTTAGCCAGAATCCCCACGCACAACGGACCGAGTGGGAGTCTACGTGCGGAGAAGGGAGTCCAATCATCATCATCATCATCATACGGAACCTCATTTTTGTCTACTCTTCCGACGGCAAAACGCTTGTCTACGGTTCTCGTGCTAAGCCTGCTGATAAGTTGTATTGGTAGAAACAGTTGTTATTTGTTATTTTTAATCCCCGACGCAAAAACGACGGGGTGTTATATGTTTGACGTTTCTGCGTGTGTGTGTGTGTGTCTGTGTATGATGAACCGATTTTGATTTTGTTTTTTTGTTTGAAAGGTGAATTAGTCAGGAGTATCCTTAGAAATGTTTAATCAAAATCGGTTCAGCTCTTTTCTGGTTGATGAAGGGATTTGAGCATCTTCCACGGGTCTGATCAAGTCGAAATTTGGTATTCTATTATTTAAATGATATTAGACGAACAAAGTAACCTTGAAGCATCAGTGCTGGATCATCACCTGGAATTTCCAGGATACCTAAGTAACTCACCAACAAACAGCAGAAGTATCGTGTTTCCGCTCATTAAAAAGGTCTCAATGAATAGGTTATAGATAAACGGTGATCAGGACGAGGAATGACGATAAATTAGTAACAAACTTCACTGTGAGAAAAATACGCAACGCGGTGCACTCTGCGCAGATGTAAGCGAGACATTAAGTTTAAAAAAGCAAGAAATAAAAGTTAAATGTAAAATTTAAAAAAAAAATTGATCAAGGCATTGTCAAGTCGCGGGACGGTCAATGATAACGTCAAACAGAGGAGGCCTAGCATTTTCATTAGCCGTCCCCCGACTTGACAATGCCTTGATAAAAATATTACCCACAACTTAAAAAGCCAATAAATATGTTTTTTTTTTACTTTTTTGAGTGTTTGTTTTTAAACATTTGTTATTTCTATCTATTACGATAAATACGCCTCACTCCTAATTACAAGTCATCAAAATTACAAGTCACCTACCATATCTTCTCCTCAACGTTATTATCACGTTACTATGTCGCATTGAATCGTTTGGATCGATGTATAGCTAATGAGCCACTGAAGGAACTATTTGCCAATTTACGCACTGTTAACGTAAGCAATTAAACGAATGGAAATTTCTCAGGATTACATTATGTATCAATCATCAGTATTTTAATAGAAAATGGCGTAATTTATTTGACGAACAGAAAGCAGAAATCTATTTCAGACGAAAAATGTCACAAAGTAAAATAAAATACATTGAGTACTTAATGACCACTAAAACGTGGGCAAGAGAGGGATCAAAAACATTTTTATGGCTCTTGAACAAAATTGCTCATGTTGGAAGTACATTAACGTCCATCATTGCTATCGTTAAGCAGCCTGCGTTGTTTATGGCGGGGCTACATATAGCCTACTAACCTAGGATGATAAGCCAAGCCTAATAGCCTAGGATGGTTTAAAGAAAATTATTTCTCAAAAAAAACATACCTACCTATTTCACTTAAGTATGAGAAACTTAACAAAAATCTTTGGTTATAAACTTAATCGTCGTTAGATGTATCGAGTAGATATGATTACTACATATTATAAAACAAAGTCCTCCGCCGCGTCTGTCTGTCTATTCTCGATAAACTCAAAAACTACTGCACCGATTTTCATGCTGTTTTCACCAATGGTTAGAGTGGTTCTCGAGGAAGGTTAATATGTAATTTGTCAAGTTTTGGTATCCATTGGCTAAAATATAATGATATGTGTATGTGTATCATGGAGATGTCGGAAAAAAATAAGCCGTCTGGGAGTTGTCAACGTCAACGCTGCCTAAACCCTTTGAGATATAATAAAATTATGTAAGGTGGAATTGTGTATCTTATATAGGTCTACAGAATAGTCTGCTGTGACATATGTCTATCTCTTAAGAATAACATACTATATCCATATTAAATGGGCAATTATAAAGCGGTAATTGGAAAGCTATTTACACAAACATGGTATTAATCCTTATCATCACTACATATTACGACTAAGGGACTTACTAGACAATGGACAGCAGCGTTCTCTATGCATTTGACCACCATACTGCGCTCGCCAACCCGTCTACCAAGCGTGTCGATTATGGCAAATCCCCCCCTTTTGGGGGAGGCTTATGTCCAGCAGTGGACGTTTTTCGGCTGATATGATGATCACTACATATTATAAAACAAAGTCCCCCGCCACGTTTGTCTGTCTGTCTGTTCGAGATAAACTCAAAAACTCCTAAACAGTTTTTCATGCGGTTTTCACTAATAGACATAGTAATTCATGAGGAAGTTTTAGGTGTGTAATTTGTTAAGGTTTTGTGTAAATTGGTTAACGCGGGTAAAGTTGCTGGCAAAAGCTAGTAGTGAATAATGATATGACAACGTCAGCGATAGCTGAGCGATAGTACCGTCATCCTCTCGATTCGGTGGTACGGAATTCATAGTGCTGGTGGTGGTTTACAAAAAACACGACGATACAGCAAATCAGTTAGTATTTCACTTCAGAATAATTAACACAGTACATACTACTAAGTTAAAGTTCACGCACTATTTTCTAAGTTCGGGCAAACCGACAGATTCGCGTAGAAGAAGTGGAAGTCTGCATTTATTCGTTTTCCTCAGAAGACTGACTCGTCTTGTAGTCACTTTCCCTCACTCGACTCTGCCGCTCACTCTACCGAGCGCGTCACCGCGGTTACCCTTACTTCAATACTACAATAATCAATTAAGAGACTATTATCGCTCAAATTTTATGATAACCGGCCAAATAAAACTTTAACCAATTTTTGAAAATATTTGCTGATAAAATTATTTCTTCTGAGTTGAAAAAATGTTTCGCAACCCAATAATCTGATCATCAACGTCATTACAGATGACTTCTGAAGACTTCTTCTGGTATAAGTCTTACATAAGGAATGCTAATACGAAAGATTGTGATATACCCGGACCCAACGGATTAATAGGTATTCACATTGAGTCAACGCTATCAGTTCAAATTGTGAGGGTTTCTCTTATCTAAAAACCTAAACTAAATCTGTATGGAAATGGAAACAGAGTTTTATGGCAGAGGAATGCAGCGCTTTCGTGAAGCCAAACTGATACTTTAATCGCTGCAAAATAGATATTCGCTGTGTGGTATAAAAATCTTTGCGTTTTTTTGTATGACTTATCATCTGCCTAGTATTTCCCAACTATTTTTGGGGTCGGCTTCCAGTCAATTGGATGCAACTGAATACCAGTATTTTACGTGGAGCGACTTTCACAATCCAGTTACTAGGTAATATAGTACTCCTTTGTAAGACTGGTTGTCAGACTTTCAGGCTTCTGACGACCCGTAACGACTGTCAAAGATCCACAAATGACAGCCAGGACCAACGGCTTAACGCGCTTTCCGAGGCTCGGAGGGATTTTGGTATGTAAAGATGGTCACCATCTGCCCTTGCGGTTGTTATAACTTAGCCACAAGCCCGTATAACTTAGGCTCGGCACAAACGGGCTACCGACCACAGCCACCGGTGGCTGTCGCGCGCTACCGCCACATTTGTAACAGTGTCAGAATCGAGCGACAGCCACCGGTGTTCGGAAGCCGCCACATTTGATCAATTTGGTAACCCGTTCTCTGCTGCGCAGTCTTACGATAGACTCCGACACGTAAAGTTTGCTCGCGCTATTGTTAATACGCAGACGACATAGACAACGCCGTCTCCGACTATATTGGGTACATGTAATTTTAACTGGTCCTATAGTAAAATATACCTTGCATTTCGATAATCTACAAAGATATCCAAAAAAGTTAAGTTAATTTAACGATTAAAGTGACCGCCACCGGCTACACGTGTGTTGCGCGTCTATCCAAAATATATATGAAAAAGTGTGTTAAATCGCTGCCGCTGGCCACCAGTGACTGTGGTCGGTGGCCCGTTTGCGCCGAGCCTTATGTTGAGTATTTGTCCTCACCTCATTTTCCACTGCCTTAGAAATAGGTATTAACATTTAGGGTAGGTACCAAAGGTTTCTTTCATATAAAGTGAAGAAACCTGCTAATATCCTTAGCCTTATAAATGTATTTTATATAAAGACACAGTACATTAAGCCGTAATAATGTGCTATAAGTGTTTTCTGCGGCGTGTGACTACTTAGCGGCCACTTAGTCCGGTAATCCGGATTAGTTTCGTAAAGACATCGTGCTCAAAGTATTAGATAACGTTACCAGTATACACGTGGTTATAAGTGAATAAATCTTATGTATGAAAAATATAATGCTAGTTTCTTAGAGAAATGTTGAGTTGTGTTAGTACTTATACTTCTTTGTGGCGGTCCAAGAAGTGAATATGATAAATCCTGTGATAGTAATTTTATTAGTTACGATTTCCAAATGCCATGTTATTTTTTATTCATTTATTTTAAGTCAACCTGCCATATTAGTTTATAGTGATAGTTTTAATTCTCTACGATTTCAATATAGTCGTGGAGCTAGGCTGATCAATTCACTCGTGTGATCTCCAATGGCACAACGCCATCTAACCTGGGAATATAGAAGTAATAGTTATAGTTCATAATAAAGCCGATAACGGCCTTAATAAAATAATAACACCTTCCACATTTACAGGATTTCGAAAAATAAACGAATACCACCTACGTATGATATAATAAAGAGATAATGGGGCAGCCATTTCTGCATGTAACATAACAAGATCCTACTTACAATACGTTATGATTTTGACAGCTCCTGTCAAAAGTTGGATCTGATAAATCATATCGAAAAATATAAACAGTGAATAAATGTGTTGAAGCCAGGGTAATGATGATCGATTGTGGGGTAACTTTGAACGTGATTTGTTGGAAAATAATTGGCGAAATAAGACGCGGTTAATGAGACGGATCGTTAGAACGGAAACGTTTGCAGCTAACGGTAAAATTTCGAACATCTTTTGTTCTGCTTTTTTATTTGCGGTATATAATATTTGTAGAATGTTGAACTAAAATGTTATATTCTTTCCTATCCCTTTGTAACAGTTAAGGTTCTGTTTTACCATATTCTTATGTGACAAAGAGTATCAGGCAAATGCTGTCGGTTTTTTTAAATTTAACTACTTAGTAGAAAGTCCATAGTAGAAACTGACGAAATGTGAGTGTACTATAGGTGGACCTCTGCCCATTTCTTTGAGGAAACAAGGATGCTATGTGCGGAAAGTCCTTGAGTGTAGTTCTATTAAGGAAAGACAAACGCATACATAATTTCACTATTAAAAGTTTAATTACAACATGTAAGTAAGTTCGAAACTAACTTCAAAACGCAGTCCTGCTTTAAATAGAGTTCCTCTGTACAAAGTGGAAACATTATGAATGTAAAGCGAATTCTTTAAAATATTGTTTCAGTTTAACTGCGAGGTAAAGTTACGCAAGTTCAGCTTTAGATAAGGTTGTTTTCGTTAACGCATCTCTTAGACTAGGAAACTTTACGCGTTGCGCTGCTACCGTTCTAAAGTAGGTACATACCATTTCATCACGCTGGTATTGTCCTGAGGATTAGGTGAGCAGAAGAATATAAGACAGCAGGGAGATGCACGCGCCTACTACAAAATAAATGTTGTCATCGATTTTAAAAAAATTCTTCTGGTTCATAGAAAAATGCAAAAAGGTACCGACTCGGTCAAAATGTTTGGAAGAGCAATTTTTTTAAATCATCCTACGATTTTTTTTTACTCTGTGGGGTTTAGAATCATTTATTTAATATTAATTCACGGTAACGGCTTGTGCGTCATGACGCATAATCGCGTTTGCGAGTACGATGCCAATGCGGCAGTCGATGCTAAAATACCGACAGTTTACAAAAAACAACGTCAATCGAATTTGCCATGATTTCATACGTAGGAAGGTAGTACCTTACGTAGTTATCAAAACACTAATAGTAGAAAAATCGGTATTTCTAACACGTATCTCGATGCTCACGCTGATGCACCTAAAAGGAATAAAAATAAGGTAAACGCTCCAATTATGGTCAATAGTAGAAAAATATTTGGCATTATTTAACATTTATCAAAGTAGCTATTGCTTAATCTGTCTGTTCTATTGTGGTATTTGTGAAAGACGGTACCACTTACCTGCAGAAATTTTAAATACTAATTTATCTATTATAGAATAAGTAAAAATTACTTTTTATTTTTATAAAATTTTCCACTAATTATGGTCGGGTAAAAACCTAGTAATGAACACTCCATTTATAGTCAACTCCAGTAATGAACAGCCAGTAATGGTCATAAAATAAATAGAAATAGAATCAAATCCCACCCAGGCTTACCTGGGTGGGCTTTGATTCTATTTCTATTTTTTTCCTTTTTTTTCTATTTTTTTTTCCTATTTCTATTTTTTTTTCTGTTTTTTTTTTAACTTATTTTTACAGCTTTACTAGAATAAAATGAAATATGGTTATAATTAAGTAAGTATATAAAACATTTATTAAGAATGAAACATAAAAAAATCCAAAAAATTAACATATTACACAATTATTTGAAGATCAACATTATAAAATTTCAGTTTTATCTTAAAACTAGTAGTTTCTTTTTTCTACCAGATTTTCTACCAGGTCTGCCATTAATGAATGGATTTTCTCTTTTATCAGCTTTAATGATGGCTTGATCAGAGTCTAGTAATTGCCCTTTCCCTACGGGGCAATGTCTTTCTGCCATTACAAACAGCCATTGTATTAATAAAGTTTCTTCTCCACTGGAGAGAACGGTAGACGGGCCCATAGAACAAGTAGCAGGACTTTTTCCCGTCATTTTATTCCGTAAGGTCATTCGCGGAACACCATATTTCTTGGCTGCTGATGAACAGCTCTCACCTCTTTTCACCGCTTCTATGGCAAGGCTCATCTGATGAGGCATATAGCATTTTTTGGGCGCCATTGCTTTGTTTCCTGGCAAAGTTAAATTAATATGATTACCATACATTTTTCTTGAGACGATGTGCTAGTTATGGTCACACTAGTAATGGACAGTGATGTTCATTACTAGAACCGTCACTTGAACGATTGCGTAAGAAATGTCAAACGCATGCTCGTTATATTTAGAGTTCAAATCTGATGAAAGACGGTAAAAACGCTATTGTACCAATTATGATCAGTTTGACCATAACTGGTAATAGCCATTTAAAAACGTTCCAGTAATGAACAACTCAGTTAAAAAAAAAGATATAAAATATATTCGTGTAATTACGTTGTTTTATGTATCCCAATCATCTTAACATACATATCTATGATAAGCTACAAATCAAACACTATTCTTCATAGTAAAAACAAATCTAAAAAGGAACTCACCCCACTAAAACAATTCACAATGTTTTGTTAACTTTGCGACAGCGTCTAGTTCACATGGCCACCATTTTGAAAATGAACGATGTTTAGACGTCACATGTCATGATTTGACAAGCTGAGTGTCTATAGTTTGTTATTTAGTGTTGCCATTCTCCCTACAACATTTGTGATTCTTATTTGAAAGGTTTTTTTTCCGATTGACCATTATTAGAACGCGTACCATTACTGGTGCAGTTACCTTATGCACCCACCGATTTGCTCCAAATAACCGAAATATGAATTTATATTTTGCGATTTCTGATATTCTCCATAATTTGAGTGGAGAATATTCACCACACAAATCTGTTGGCGCATTCAAAGCAAAGCTGGGTTTAGTAAACATTATTTGTAATTGGATTTCACGGTTCTGTTTTATTTATATGCAAGTGAGATTCATTGCTTCCATTTATTTAAATATGTAATGTAATATAAAAGGGAGGTGGATATGAATAAATAGTGTGAAGAGTTGCAAATTTTATTATTTACTAGTTTCTGCCTGCAATTTCGCCCGCGTGGATGACGGAAATTATCTTACGGGAACTTACTAGCAGGACAAAAAGTAGGATAATGGCCCCTATCTGCTTGCCAAAATTTATCAAAATCCGTACAGTAGTTTAGGCGTGAATAGGTACATACCTACAGACAAAGTTAATAGTAATAGCGTACTTAACACCTCCATAGGCCTAGCGAAGCGTCTTCAATGATAGATCAAAGGTAACTAAATACATGCTTTTTTAAGAGTCTTGTTTAAGAGTATGGTAGAGATCATCAAACTGAACAACTTCCCCCATGGACCAACATCGTAATCGTAAAAAAAGTTAAACTATCTCATTCAAAACTTCAATACCTACTCGATCCAAAGTTGAAAGTTGTTCAGTTTGATGATTTATACCGTACCCTTAACTACACGTCTTTTAGTCTTCCTACATTTTTACGTTTATCTTGTCCCATTACAAGCCAAAAGCCTCGTCCAAGTTCTCTCTTTCAAGAACTCTTTCCTCGCGGTACGCGTCTAGGTCATCTTGCCACCAGTTTCTGGGTCGACCTCGGCGGTGCTATACATCTTCAGGCACCCATTTGTATAGAGACTTTTGCCAAGGGTCATCCTGCATGCGGTAGATGAGACCTGCCTTATCCTATTTCAAATATATGCTACTTAAATCCAAAAGACGGTTGAATTTAACAAAAACAGCCACAATATAAAGTATCCCTGTTACACAGGACGCTATGAAACAGTGTTGAAGCGTCACGTTATCCGATTTCCGAAGACGGAGGAACAGCAAGTGAAATATAAAACAAAATGCAATATCTTGCACAATATAGCTCTTAATCTAAGTAAAACGCTACCCATTAAAGTATAGAACATTCTAGAAAACACGATATTCTTGGAAACATCCAAGAATATCTTCTTGGATGTTTCCAAGAATATCGTGTTCTAGAACCTTTGAAACAGTAGTCACAAGAATCTCGAACTATTTTCTGGTAACACAGAGGAAATGCAATTACTGCTGTTGTATAGCAAGACATGGCTTCTTTATATTCTAAGTATTGCTTTAAGAATGTCGCATTCAGTGCGAAGGAATAAGGAGGGTTTTATTGGTACTTTGAAAGTGCAAAGCGTTGTAGTACATTGCATTTACGATTATGACTTATGTTTTACGAGCGTTGGAACTAAAACCTTTAAAAATATAAAATGTCCCAAAGAGACCTATTGTCATTAACGAAGCACGAATTCAGACTGCGAGCTGTTAAAGAGAGTTTTCTGATGAAAAATCTTATAACAAAAAATAAACCTTTACAGTCTAAATAAGCTCTTAAATTAATTTAAATGACTAATTTTGAGTAGGCGCCACAGAAACAATCAACGCTGCAGATCAATCAAGCCGCTATTATTTTACTTGGCGCCTACGCCTGTATGTTTGTTTGACGCCGATTCAAAAATAGTTATATTAATTTAGGAGTTTAGTTGGACTAAAAGGTTTACCTTTTGCTTTTCTGTTTAATTTTTCGTCGGTTTTTTTTCTAGTAAGTTTGATACTACCTACACCACATTCACAAGTTGTATTAGATAACTCAAAAAGTGAGTCTAAATATTGGTAGCTCAAACTAACTGAATCATTTATTTGTGTCTGACGCGCGATCTTTCAATGGCTGTGCTTTCAATGGATTTCGTAAAAGCATATTCAGCAATCGTATTAAAATAGAATATAATTGGCGGAGTGTATAATAGATAGATACAATTCCTAAGAATTTGGCATAGGAAATCAGAGAACCCTCGCGAAATATAATGTAGATATAAACTAGCTCTCCGGCCCTCATAATTTCTAAACTACCTATCATAATTTATCACATGAGGCGTCGTTGGAAGCATCTTCAGTGTCCGCTGGCTATCTGACATCACATTAATATGGCGCCGTGTAGAGGACATAAAGTGAAGAACTAAAAAATTAAATCCATGATCCCGTGTTGAGCATCAAATGAAAGAGCGTCCATTTTTTCCTTTATATACTTGTACACAATATATTTATTTAACTGTCAGTTTGTGAATTCTATTAATACAACATTTATTTAAATATGATTATAGGATAATGACAGAGTCAAGAGGACAAAGACAAGAGACAAAGAGAGAGGAAATATTCTCGTCTGAGAACGTGGTCGTATGCCACTTAAACAATAGATTCTAACATCAGAAAGGGATCATAAGCTTTAGTGCAAACTGGCATAAGATCACGGTTATCACATGAAAATATTTTTAATGTGAATTTTCTGAAATAGTCAGTAACTGTGCTATCAACACCACACAGACTAAAATAAACTCCAAACAACAGCCCTATCAAAGTTATCGGCGTGATTCCCTGCACTTTGCCAGTGGCTGACATTAATGCATTAATAATTACTAACAGGAGGCCCTCTTTGTCCCGGTCCATTAGAGAGACGTCATTCTGCCGTAACGCTGAGATGAATGACCCGCCGTTCAAAGTGTAATGCACTGTTAATTTTTAGAGCCTCGGTCCTGAGTGCTGGTCATATCTGTCGGTATTGTACTTTTATTCCTCTTGAGTTTTAGGAATAAAATGAGCTAGTATTTTAAGATTTAGAGAACGAAGTACGGGTCCAAATAGCGCAGAATTGGTGCCCTGGGACTCTGAGGCATGGTCACGGCAGGCCACGTAGAAAGAGGACGTGTATGTTCGCGATGGAGGGAAGGAGTAGAGGGACGCCTATTTCCAGGAGCGGGAAAGCATAGGCTAGTAAAAAGAAAGACTGAGAGGAAAACAGTTTTTGGAAGCCAATGGGGGAGGCATTTTCACAGCACAGAGTGAGACGGTAGAATAAAAAATCGAATGCACGAGTATTCCACAATTTCTGGTAACAAAAGAAATGGTCACACTGCTTTACTAGTTCCTTTATAAATTGGGTGTCATATGTGTATGACACCCAATTTACGAAACATATCGACTGCTGTTATGCCCATATGATAACATTACAAACTGCGAATAATACTTCATTTTTGTGTGCACAAGCTTTTCAATTTATTGGCTTGAATGGATATGTATTCTACTATAGGAAACGCTAACAACGTGCAAAAGGGATTCCCGTCTAAGTGTCACAACTAGTCAGAAGTAACCACAAACGTTTGCTTTCACAAAACCACATCGAAACGCTCCTCTAGCAAACACAGTGGCTTTACTTCTGCTTCACCAAACCCTAACCAAGGCTCGTTTACACATATCCAGTATTAAGTATAAATACCTTATTATCTTACACTTACTCAAGATTCAAAATTGAATTTTGTTTTTTATTTTTAAATGTGATGCGTACATAGTATTATCGAAACCATGTTGTTTTGTAGTATTTCGTTTTTAATTTTTTATCTACATCGTCTTCACATGAAGTGACCAACATAATATATGGACTTTTAAAGACAATGTGACCTCTGAATTTATTCCGGCCTTTCTCCTCAGAGTATAATCAGATAAGATTCAATCTCATCTAGTTTATAAAATATGATTGACTTGTAACAGTGTTTGTACAAATCTACTTACATAAATAAAATTCCCTTCCGTTCGAACTAGCACCGAGAACAGACGTGTTTCTATTTACTCCATAATACAGTTTTTATTTTAATAACAAGCGATATTAGTGCATATTTCTAAGTATACTACTCATCAAGTTAACGTACACAAGTAATTTAACACCTACATTGCGGCGGTGCACCTCTGTTCACCCGCAATCCGCGAGGAAAAGAAACAACGCCATAATTGTCGTCCTGCTCACGCGAAGAAACGTCATCTTATCACGCCGCGCGGAGCCGCCAGCGCATGTTACATACCCCGTGCCGTGGGGAAAGGAGAGGATTTGACACAATTGCTGTTTCACTCACCCAACATTGCTGCACTCCGTAGCACTTGCTACGATACCGGATTCTGCTACGAAATTGCTACGAGGACTAACAACGCATACTACATCGGCTACGCCAGGTAACTCACTCACACTTCCTACAAATCTCACGGAACGGCTGCATAATCATAAACTTGACACTTATTAAATTCTAAATCGTCGTAAACAAGTGTGTCAACATGTCGACATCACGTACTCCACCTAAAACATCTAAATCGAATGTGGTTGATCCTTTGCATGTTCTTCAGGATTCTGATACTGCATCCGATAGAATAGTCTCAGATAGCGATTCAGTTGGAATGTTTAACGCCTCACGAAGAAACAAGCGTAAACAAGGTGACTTGCATATGGCTGAAATAAGGGAACTATTTGATGAATTCTCCACGACACAAACTACAAAATTTGATGCTCTTACTGAAGCCATGTCACTATTAAAGCAAGAGACTGCGGAGTTGAGAAAATCCGTAAACTTCATGTCAGAGAAGTATGATGAAATACTGGAAAGCTTGGGCAAAATGCAGAAAGAAAATTCCACCTATAAAGTCCAGGTTGCATTGCTTGAACAGAGGATTGATTTTTTGGAAAGAAAAGCCAGGTCCACCACTATTGAGCTGAGAAATGTGCCGCAGTCACCGACTGAAACCAAGGAAAATATCTCCCAAATAATAAGCAAAGTCGGTGAGGTTCTTCAGCAATCCATACAACTTTCTGATATTCGGGATACATATAGATTGAAAACCAAAAGTAATGCTAATTCACCAATTATAGTTGAATTTGCATCGACATCGGTAAAAGAAAATATTATTCAGAAGGCTAAGCTGTTTAATAAGAGCAACAAAGAGAATAAACTTAATAGTTCACACCTAATGATTATCGGTCCAACGCAACCTGTTTATATCTCTGAATATCTTACTCCATATGCTAAGAAACTGTTCTACATGGCTCGTCAACATGCTAAAAAAAACTCTTTCACGGGTTGCTGGCATTCATATGGCAAAATCTACATGAAGAAAAGTGATAATGAACCATCCATACGTGTTGATAACGAGGAAGACATTTTAAAACTCACTCAAGCATGACTTTACCGTCTGAGCAGCGGTATCAATTATGATAATTTTTTAGCTAATATCAAGGTCTTAAGTCAGTTACGATATTTAAAATGTAAGCTCAATCTGATTGAAAAAAATGTTTTACACTTTCTCGGCATTGACTTGACGGTCTCATCACTAACACTCGTACACACACACACCCAACTTCAAATGTACTTAACATCCGGTATAATTCTATTTGCATTTAAAATGTTTTTTCCTTTAACACCTTTAGTTTTGCAAGCGTCCTTATCGAAAATTCGATAATATAGCTAGTGATATATCCACTGATGTTGACCTTATATCCGTGGCTAATGCATCTACCTGCAGCATTGATGAATGCTCATCTCTAATCTCAACATCTGGTAAAACTTTGAAAATCATTACACAAAACATTAGAAGCATTAACTGCAACATAGCTGGTATGCTTACTCTTTTGGGTAGGTCTAAAGTTGACTGGGATTTAATAGTGTTAACCGAGTGCTGGTTGCGTGGTGTTCATAATCCTCCTAAAATGGATGGTTACGATTATTATTCAACTTCTAATAACAAAACCCAAAATGAAGGGATAGTCGTTTTTATTAAAAAAGGTATAAATGCTTGTGTAAAGGAACCATCCATCTTGGACTGTAATAGTTTATTAATTACACTTGCAAAGAATACTATGGTCCTTGCTATTTACCGGTCACCGAGTGTTAGGAATATTGATAATTTTCTGGGAAGTTTACATAATAGTTTGTGTAATGTTGCGACTAAATATCAAAACTGTATCTTAACTGGTGATTTAAATATTGACATTTCCGAAAATACATTGGACATAAGAAAACACAACTACTTAAATCTAATGGCTTCGCATGGCATGCTGCCAGCTCACCAGATTCCTACTCACTCAAAATCTTGCATTGACCATGTCATGCTCAAAACCAAATTTCCAGCAACATGCTTGGTAGCTGAGACTTCCCTTACTGATCATTATAGTGTCATAATTTCCATTAATAAGTCGCTTCCAGCTAAGCAGCATGCGAAAACCTTGAAACGAATTGATTATGCTGCCCTTGATTTGGCTATTCCTAACATTGACTTTGCGCCTCTTTTCACAATGACTGACGTGAATGATGCTGTAGCCACTTTCACTGATTCTCTTAATACTGCTATGGTATCCTGCACAAAAACCATTACTATACCAAGATGCAAAATAATTTTAAAGCCATGGATAACTCCAGGACTTTTGAAATGTATGAGAAATAGAGATAACCTCCACCTCAAGTCAAATAAATCCCCTAATAATATGACTCTCAAGCTAACCTATACTAGGTACAGAAATTTTTGTAATGGATTATTAGGAAAACTGAAAATTGAATATGAAAGGAAACAAATCGATAATGCAGGAAACAATAAATATAAAAAGCTAGCCATATAAAAAGCCAGGATAAAAAGCTTTGGGAAGCCATTAAAACAATCACTCACACTACTCGATCCAAGGAAGTCGCTTCTGAATTGATATCACCAACTAATCCCCAGCGCTCCGTTGATGCTATTAAAGCATTCTTTGCGAATATCGGAAAATCACTTGCAGAAAAACATATATCTCATGAATCTTCGCCGGTCTTTCCAGTACCCCTTAAGACTGCTTATCGTAATTCTTTCGTAATGCTGCCTACTGATGAAAATGAGATAAATAACCTAGTTCTTAATCTAAAAGTTAACTGTGCTGCTGGACGTGACAATATTTCTGCAAATTTACTTTCCCGCTATAGATCTATACTAGTTTCTCCACCAACTTTTATTTCTAACTTGGCATTTACATCTGGAACTTTCCCACAAGCCTTCAAAATCTCACAAATCCTACCTATATTTAAGAATGGTGACAGGGACAGTATTAATAATTATAGACCAATCTCAATATTACCTACTTTGTCAAAGATTTTGGAAAAACTAATGAATAAACGACTGATAAACTACTTAGAGAAAAACAAACTACTTTCTGCTTCTCAAGACGGGTTTAGATGTAATAAAACTACTAGCGATGCAGTTCATGAAGTCACGGACTTTGTTGTCAATAATATTGATAATAAAAATAAAGTTCTGGCAATTTTTCTCGATTTGGCAAAGGCTTTTGACACAGTCTCTGTCCCTAGGTTGCTAGTCAAACTTGAGCATATGGGTATTAGGGGGTTACAGCTTAAACTCTTTACAGACTATGTCAGTAACAGATTTCAGTGTGTCAAAGTTGGTGATTGGATAAGTGACGACCTTCCCATTACCTACGGAGTTCCTCAAGGTAGCGTCCTTGGCCCTACTCTATTTCTCATCTACATTAATGACCTTTGTGACCTTGAACTCCAAAATGGGAAGATTGTTGCCTTTGCAGACGACACAGCACTTGTTTTCAGAGGTAGCTCATGGGGCAGCACTTTTCAACACGCTCAATGTGGGTTTGATGCCGTTAACCAGTGGCTGAGATGTAACCTTTTAACATTAAATGTTGACAAAACAAAACTTTTAAAGTTTTCTCTCCGAAAGGTCCCACACTTAATTGATAGCAACTTAGAACCCATTCTGGCCCACTCCCATACTTGTAGTCGTTTAAGACCCTGTAACTGTCCTTCCCTTGATCAAGCAAGTACTATTAAGTACCTCGGCGTCCTAATAGATAGCAGACTTAATTTTTCTCCCCACATAGATCTTGTTTCTTCAAGGGTTCGGAAATTAATATATATTTTTAAAAATCTCAGACGCTTGACTAGTCCTAAGGTACTAAAAACTGTTTACTCCGCCTTATGCCAATCACTATTAGTATATTGTATAACTTCCTGGGGCGGTGCGTGTAAAACAATAATACTGAAACTTGAGCGCGCTCAGAGAGCGCTTCTTAAAGTTAGTGCGTTCCTCCCATTCTTTCATCCCACTACCGACCTTTACAAAACCTGCAAAGTATTAACAGTAAGACAGCTCTTTATACTTCACACTGTCCTCAAAATGCATGGTTCACTGACATATGACCCTGCAGCGTTTCAACAGAAACGTAGGAAACATAGTTACAGTCTGCGTAAATAAAACTTGCCACACCCATTTTGCACAGAGATTTTTCAACTTCTTAGGTGGCCATTTGTACAACAAAATCAATCACACCTTAAAAATATATCCTTTAACGAAACAACAATGTAAAATAGTGGTCACCAAATGGCTTCTAGGCCTTAATTATATAAATACGGAAAAAACACTGAACATTTTAAAATAGAATTAACATACCGAAACACACCTACAAGTTAGCGTACATAATCACACCCATTATCTACACCACATACACCAAACACATTCCCACCCATTACCTACACTACACACCACACACATTCATACCCTACACCCACACTACACACACCTCTCGCATTCATTTGCATCACTCACCCGTCAAGTTTTTAGACTTAAGTACTTATATCTCCTTTTATAGTCTAAGTCATTTAAAATTGAAATTGTCATGTACATGATTTATACGTTTTACACCTAATTCACCACGGAAGAGCACTGATTTCCAAGATACAGGTTCTCACCTAGTTTGGAAGTCAGGAGTTCATATAGTTTTAGCCGTCTACTCACCTACATTATTTGTAACCTAGTTTCTAGGAATATTATTGTATTAGGCTATATTTTTATTGAGTCCAAATAAACGTTATTATTATTATTATTATTTATTATTTATTATTTGTTTATTTCACCAGAAAAACTCTTTTGATTTTTGCATAACCGTAAGGTTTTTATGCTGATAACTGTACTTGTCATACAGTTTACATCAAAAACATGTGGTAACTGACAGACAAAACGACTGACATTTGAGTTGAAAGGTAATGGCGTATGAAATGTAAGGTACCAGACATGACTTCAAAACTTTTGGTCACCCAATACCAATACCAACTCATTAGTCATTACTTACCATTTACCATCATGGTTTACCCACACAGGTCAAGCCACTGGCTTGAAAACGCCCAGTAAAGCTATATTCAACTCGTCTACGTGTAAACGGGGCTTGACTGGTCTTCAATTCACATTGTTTTTGTTGATGTCGGATGTGTAAGTACGACACGATGGCGTGTTGACAGGAAACTGACGTCAGTTCAGCACGCGTGAGTCTTGCTTGACACACCTATGGAATGTGCTAAGCAGTTTAACAGGACAGCATGTGGGAGACTTCCTTTATTTAATTTACTTAGAGGTGTTTGAGTGATTTATTAAAGCGCATATGTTTATGGCTTTCTTGAGGGGCTTATGCCTCCTAGTATCTACAACCTCACGGGTCGATCGGGTGAAGGGTGGGCGTTTTGGGGGACTGTCTCATGTCTCTCTGTATTTTGACGTTCGAAAAGTGCTGATTCTCAGCTTAATTTGAATAAATGACTTTTGATTTTTTTTTTTGATCGATCAGGTTAAGCTACGCTTGCCACGGTTGGTCTGTGGATAAGTGACCATATTTACATAATAAGACCACTTCGTGCCTTGGAAAGCACGGTAAGCAGTTGGTCTCAGCTGTCATTCGTAGATTTATAACAGTCGTTATGGGTCGTCAAAACCCGAACGTCTGACAACCAGTCTTACCAAAGGGTTATCTATCGTATTACCCAATAACTGGGTTGTGTAAATCAGATAGGCAGTCGCTTCATGTAAAATACTGGCACTCAGCTGCATCCGGTAAGACCCCAAACTTAGTTGGGGGAAGGATAGGTGTTGATTTTGATGATATTTATGACGTTTTTATCGAAGTGTTATTTTACAGCTTTTTAATTATATTCTTGTCAATCTCGATTAATAAAGACAGCAATATACTTCGCTGCTTCCAATCTAACTTTCAAGGTATTAAAATGTCCCGTTCAATTTATCTTATCTGACTTCGCAGCATTTTCTATTTCTAGATGAAAGTTTATTCCACTTATTGCCATTTATCCTCGGCGAGCTAAATGAGCCTAAAGCTTTCCTGTCACAGACAATTTATGTATACGCTATCGGGAACGAGTACGCCCGCGTTTCGTTTCGTATTTCAAAGACTGTGCAAGATTCATTCGCTGTCTATATTTATACAGGGTTGTGTGTGTTCTGTGTTTCCTTACCTATTCAGTTAATATTATTTCAAACTCGAGAATTTAATATCTCCAAGTAAACTCAATTTCAAGCACTCACAATACATTAATCAAGCTATTGAGGAAAAATACAATAAAAGCGCATGACTGGCACTCCGTTTTTGCGTAATGTACAAAGGATAAGTGGCTAAAATGAAAATGAAATATAAAGTGAAATGAAAAAAAAAATCTTAGATTTTAGCGAGGTCTTGAGCCGATTTCCTTCATTGTCTTATTTTTAATAAAGCTTTAAAAATTATTAAAAATATAACAAAGGAAAGAAAACCCGCTCTCATCGTTCAAGATTTGTAAATATGCAAAGTGTTCAGGCGAAACTAATTTGTTTTCCTCGGGATGAAATTAAAAAGTATGACAAGAGATACAAATTGCTTCGCCCTCAATTTGTTCGTGTCCCGACTTCAGCATTTTGTTTGTTTTTATAAAAGCTCATTTATTAGTGAAACCACAGTTCTATGCTTTATGAATTTCCCTTTTGTGATTTCGGGTGAAACAAACGAGTAATAAACCTAATTCTGCTATTGAAAACGAAGTGGGAAATTAGATTCTGTTAGTAGATAAGTCGTGTCGTGTTGTTCACGGTTATCTGATTAATGTATAATTGAGTACAGGGAAGTTTAACCCCTTGTTTGAGTTAGTTTTCGTGTATGTTAGTTAAAGTTCGTGTTCTTGGCCTTCGACCTGGCCCAGTAACATTAGGCTGACATTCAGCGCAGGGTTGCCTTAAACAATTTAAAATGAAACCGCTTTGTGCCCGAGTGCGGTTACAATGAAATGCATCTATTAGTAGCTCGGCGGTTCGTGTAGGTAAACCATTGATTTCATCTATTTTTATCATTGTACGTATCTCTTATAACTTTAAAAATGTACCAAAGGAAAATATACACGGTATAAGAACCTATACTACTATTCTACTAATATTATCTATAAAAGTGAAGGTTTTGTATGTTTATTACTCAATCACGAAAACCGGCTTCACATATTTATATGCAATTTGGCCGACGGATAGTTTTTATCCTGGATTCCCCCCTGGTTCCCGTGGGATAAATTTCGACTTCCACACATAAAAGCTAGTCTGTAATCATTTAATTAATTTATCTATATTTTTATTACATGACAAGAAAAGTGTTCAAAACAGTGAAGGCGAATATCGTGAGGAAAACGGCATATCCTGGAATTCGAAGACATGTCATGTCACAAACCCGTCCTGGGCCCGCGTGGTGGACTACGGTCTACTCCGTCTCTTTGAGAGGAGGTCTGTGTCCTAGCAGTAGGAACATTATAAGCTCATTCTGCATAAACAGCATTATTAAGCTAAATAAACACAAGACTGTGTGTCGGTCAGCACTTCAGCACCTCTATCTGCATAGTCTATTGTAATGGACATAATGTGACATACAATGATGCCAATAAATTACAGGCCAAAACAAAAGGTCGTTTAATCATAATTTAGCATACTATGGTTTATTTTATATACAAAAATCGTAAAGAAAGAAGGCGTAAAGAATAGCACCATCCCGTTTCTTCCCTTAGTCGCCTTGTGCGTTCTCTATGCATTTGACCACGATACTGCGATCGCCAACCCGCCTGCCAAGCGTGGCGATTATGGAAAATCCTCCCCTTTTGGGGGAGGCTTATGTCCAGCAGTGGACGTCTTTCGGCTGATATGATGATGATGACATGACAAGATTATATAGGATTATTTAAGTAGGTGAGTATTACGTTAAAATAGAAAGTGTGGACCTCACACGAACACGCAAAGGTAACGTAACGGAAATTTGATCTATTTTTCAATTCGAAAATACAACATAAATAAAGTCTTCAAACTAAATTAATATAATGTGCGAAACTAGTATTTCCAATTCTAAGAATCGGTCCAATGAACGTGCCAAGCCCACAGGGCTGCATTCCAAACTTTTCGTAGAAATTGTTTCCATGCAATTTTCGTCTGGAAGAAAGACACTGCTTTTACAAACATTAATACACTTCCGAAGGGTTAATTGTGTAACACACTAGCAGTATGAATGGCACTGCTGGACAAAGGCCTCCCCCATGCTCCTTCACTTCGACCGGTCCTATGCTTCCCACATCCAGTGGATTCCCGCGGCCTTCACAAGGTCATCGGTCCACCTTGTGGGAGGCCTTCCCACACTACGTCTTCCGGTTCGCGGTCGCCACTCCAGAACCTTTCGACCACATTGGCCATCTGTTCTGCGAGCATTGTGCCCTGCCCACTGCTACTTAAATTTGGCAATTCTTTGGGCTATGTCGATTACCTTGGTTCTTCTGCGGATCTCTTCATTCCTGATTCGATCGCGTAGGGAAACTCCGAGCATAGGCCTCTCCATTGCTCTTTGGGTGACTTTAAACCTTCTGATAAGGCCCATTGTGAGCGACCAAGTTTCTGTACCATAGATCTGGAACTGGCAACACACACTGGTCAAAGACTTTCGTCTTGAGATACTGCGGTATTTGGGACGAGATGATATTGCGAAGCCTCCCGAACGCAAGGATGGATGCAGGGATGCATAGTACAAAAAGGAGGTCTATATTCAGCAGTGATGATGAAATGAGGACGATAATGAGGTATTTAGGTAGCTGCTGTCTGGTTTGAAAAGCGGCAAAAATGATTAAAGTAGTCAAAGGAGGGAGTGAGCTCTATTTAGGTCGTTCAGAAGTTCCTAACCCGTAAGGTCGGTAAAATGGGAACGAACTCCTGAATCTAGCCACCCTGCAATTTTTGTATAGGTATAAAGATCTGTTACTATATAAATGTTCGTGTATTTATATTTGGAACTATGATGTCACCAAAATGATGCCCAATATGTTGGCTTCAAAACTGCATATAAACTGTTTATGACTCACTATGATTTTGATATTTGTGACCTTTACAAACTCGTGTAAGTTATAAAAAGTACAGGTCGTACTGACCTGTACTTTTTATAACTTACACGAGTTACACTAAGTAATAACAGCCACATGGGTCAATCGATTAGGTTAAGCTACGCTAGCCGTGGTCGGTCCGAGATGGGTGACCATCTTTACATACCAAGACTCGTCCGTGCCTCCGAAAACACGTCGTTGGTTCAAACTAACATTATTAGATATTTTACAGTTCTTACGGGTAGTCGCAGGCCGGAAGTTTGACAACCAGTCTTTCCAAGTCGTATCGTAGTCGACCTAGTAACTTTGGAGTTCGAGGACTAAGGTTGTGGAGGTCAAAAACAGTCGCTCCATGTAAAATATTGGTATTCGGATGTATTAGGCTTAACTGGAAGCTAACTCCAACATAGTAGGCAGTATATGCGCCCTCACGGTACTAGTCGCCGCAGGAGATGCCCTGGACGTCAGGAATCCCAGGCTGATTCCCGGCCAGCGTAGGCGCGGGCTTGCGGACGGCGAATAATGAGTAGCTCGCTGTCCGGTAAGGACCAAGCCCGGGTCAACGGCACGTTGTGTTCCACGCGCGCGTCAAAAAGATGTCAGCACTAACTGGTGGGGTCCGCAAAGGCCGATGCCTGCCAGGGGTGCGGGTTGTTCGAAAGAGATACCGTCACCCCCGGTACACAAGCAACTGAGGGGACATGGCTGGGTTTTAGTCAGTAAAAGTCTGACACGCCCTCCCGCTCCACCCAGAGCGGGAGAAGTTATTTGATGATTTCCCACCCAAAAAAAGAAACCCCAACATAGTTGATTGATGATGATATAATTAATAAAGTAGTAGTTGTAGTGTATGTAACAAAGATTATTTCAATAACAAACTACATAGTATTCCCTAAAAAGTAAAACAATTGACTAAACGCCCGTGGCGAGGCGTTAACAGACACATCTGCACTTTTTTCACCAAAAGTAAATATAAGCTGCCGCACGCTGTTAGATATTTATTCGTCCCCTAACACCCTGTACTCCCATAAATCTGTGCCGTCGTGAATATAGTTTGCATTATTATGCAAAGTCAAGTGAGACCGTGGTGTGTGAATGAGAAAACGCTGTCACAGATGCTTTTAAGAACAAACCTTGCTTTTTTGTTTGGTATTGATTGAATACCGATAGCATTATCATTGCTATGTCTTTTCCAGCAAAAAATCTACCTTTTTTATGGTTAATAACGAGAACAGAATGGGCGAAAGTGTCTTCTCTGTCGGAATAATTGTAAACTACGATCACTGATTCGTCTGCCAAGCACGATGATTTATTTATTTCTTAGCTTTTGCCAGCGTCACCTGCGTAGAGGTCGGGATTTATCCCACCGAAACGTACTATCGGGGTAAAAATATCTTATGTGTTAATCCAGGTTTTAATCTATCTGTGGGCCAAATTTCATCAAAATCCGTTCAGTCTTTGTTGCGTGATATTACAACAAGTCATCAATCCTATTGCAGAGTATCGATAAGTCTCTTTTAGGATTAATACAATGATCAAACCCATCGATGCCAAACATAGGTAATCACTTATGACTTATCACCACAAAGCCAGCTCGTATTCCATTATTTCCTTGAACAATATGTTAGTGTCAATATTCTTCACAGATTCCTGGAACTGTCCGTCAAAAGTAGATTTAATGACTATAGTTAGCAGTCGCGTTTTAGCATGGCATTATCAGTAACTACCCTTTCCCTAATATCTCTCCGTAGAAAATCAAACAATAAACTACATATGTGAAGTTTTCGTTATTGGAACACGTTGAAGATCACGATAAGCTCGGCCGCGTATGCTGTTAGAACGATCAGATAGTTAACAGATGTAGAAACCGCATGTTTGGTCTATTTTAGCTACTTCCACAGCATTATGTCGTATGACATTTTACTGTGAGGTCGGGCTGCTGACATTGAATCCATCTTTATTTTGCCAAAGAAAGCTGTCAGAGCCATTTATAATCTACGTCACCTTGAATCCCTCAGGGAACTATTTAAAAGGATTAATATAATGACGGTACTTTGCCGATTAATTTATGAAAATATCATGTATGTAAGAAAAAATCTAAATCTTTTTAATAAAATAAGTGATAGAGATATTTTAATACTAGCAATAAAGACAAAATAGATTAACTATTTTTCAGATTATCTAAAGTACATATATCTTTTATGGGGTTATAACAAAATACCTTGTGAGATATTGCAATTAAATGAAAGGAAATTTAAAACTCATATTAAAAGTAAACTTTTAAAACAAGTATATTACAATGATTATATCCAACTTAAGAATGCTTGGAAACATACTGGTCCTGCTCCACAGGACAATCTAGAATCTGGACAAAATCAAACTGGTTGCTAATTGAATTGTATAATTATTATATTTATGACATTGATTTACACTCAGTTATTAACTCACACACTGACTTATTACTTGTTAATATTCTAGGAAAATCGTGTACTTACTTTTACAATGTTTGTAAATGTATGTGAGCACCATGTATCAGTTATATTTTTTTTATCTGTAATTGCTTCAGTTTCGTTCTTTTTACCTATTTTGATATGGTAATTTTATTCTGGGTACATCGTTTTCACACATAATTATATAATGAATGAATGTTAAATATTGTACTTAAAACAATTTAAAAGAGCACCTAGCTTCTGACGTTTCATAAGTGCCCTTGCAGGTTTATGTGAAATATTTTTTTTTGAGTAACGGTGGAGTTTCTTGCCCATTCTTCTCCATAAGAAACTACATTTTGGAAGGGGATACTAGAATCATTTCTATTTTAATGTAAATTTTGACGTTCAAAAGTGCCTTTTAAGTGCCTTTATGAACTAAATACTTTGACTTACTTGACTTTGACTTTGTCTATCAAAGTCAGACTTTATTTCAGTTTTTTAACTAAAAAATGCTAGAAAATGTAGGTGTGTCAATGACGGCATAAACAGCTTATAATATTCCCACTACTGAAACAAAGGCCTCCTCTTGGTGAGTGGAAGCAAGCCGTAATCATCCACACGAGCGCAGACATCATCATCATCATTTCAGCCGAAAGACGTCCACTGCTGGACATAGGCCTCCCTCAGGCTCCTCCACTTTGACCAGTCTTGTGCTTCCCACATCCAGCGGATTCCCGCGGCCTTCAACAGGTCATCGGTTCACCTTGTGGGAGGGCTTCCCACTCTACGTCTTCCGGTACGCGGTCGCCACTCCAGAATCTTTCGGCCCATCTGTTCATCCATCTGTTCGGCGAGCAATGTGCCCTGTCCACTGCCAGTTAAGTGGGCGCGGGCACAGTGCGGGTTGGTAAATGTCACATGGCTTCGAATGAATGCCAGTTTACTCACGATGTTTTCCTTCCCCGTTTTGTTTGAAAGGAGTAGTGATGAAATGATTTTAAACTTACACAAAGTAAAGCACCGGTTGGGTTCGAACTTACGACCTACAACTCGTAAGTCACGGCCGTTGCCACTGGGTTACCACTGCTTTATTGAAATGTTCTAATTAATCACTGCCATTGCCATGTTTAAAAGCAACAACTACTTATAGTACATAACGTTCTTGGTACGGAACAAAGTTAGTCTGTGAACGAATATTTCAACTAGGTACGCCATCATTAGTTACCGGGCACAAATTTTGCAGACTTCTTCTGAATAGGTCGTTTCAGCGGTGAAAAGTAGTTGGCAACGGTTTTAATCAAGCATTGAAGATTTGTATAAAGGGCACTAATGCTATATTTCAGTTGTTTTGTATAACTGAACGAATGGTTGTATTTGAAGAATATTTTCTTAAATGTTTAAAAATACACAGTACGGTTTTTTTTTCTTGCTTTTATGACACACATATTTGTTTTGTGTGGTACAAAATTTTAAGATTTTGCCTTTCAGTCATAAGGCACTTCAGATCATGGAAATCAAAAAGCTCCTTGACCTTGCTTACCTACTTGGGCTAGAAGAGGCTAGGGAGCAAAATATTTTAACATATTTTCATAGTACTTATTATTATTGTAAAACATCGATATGAGCAGAGGTCCAATCTTGAGGTTTGCCAGCGAGCCATGGAGCGTAGTATCCTGGAAGTTCGAATTTCAGATCGTATAAGAAACACAACACCGCACCAAGACCAAGAACATGGACGTTACCCAGAAACCCGCTTAGCTTAAGCGGGACTGAGCCGGACATGTCCCCCGCATGTCAGATGAGAAATGGGCTAAGAGATCCACCGATTAGGTCCTACTAAACGCACAACGGCATCGGTCGAGACGAAGATGGCGGAACGAGCTTTACTCCTACTTAAAGGACTGGCCAGCTAGCAAAAGGCAGAATTGTGTGGAATGCAGATGGACAGTACAAGGTATTTAGATTAGATCGATACCTTGAAAATAACTAACTTTCACATCAAACGCACGTTTCTTCAGTCCTTGACAAAAGTAATTAACCTAGTCGAATATTACACCTAGATTAAACGAATACACGAGGTTATAAATTCAACGTTATGTTACAATGTACGCAATATAATGTTGAGGGAACCTAGTAGTTATTAAGGAAAACACGCGATTGGACGATTAGCCACTTATTAAATGCATGCTTAAGCTTATTCGATCGATCGACGATCAATGGGATATGATTAATGTTATTTTGTCACGTGATATATAAATTTTAATAAAAAACGTTGTATTAAATTAGTTAGTTGTTATATTTGGTACAATGGACGGTCATTTGTCATGGTCTAAATATACGTTTTTGTTTATTTCGTAAAATGTGCGATTTCTGAGGTCTTCAGAAACGCAATGGTAACTACATGATTTAATAGAATTAGTATGTATAAGTACAGCGACTTAAAGATATAAATAACTAACCAGGAACGTCGGATATAGTTAGTTTCCTAAGAAGCCAATGGATGTTGTCGAATGAAATATAATTTTAATAAATGAACTGTTTCATAATAAACTTCAACTATATCCGACGACCACAGTTTCTTATCTCTGTTGAGGACCGTACCTACTTATTTTCATTATGTCTCGGTTATGGATTTCTTAGCAACTGTTATAAGACTAACAAAATAATTTTAGTAATTATACAAATTAATAAATTATACATCATTATTTAAGCCAGCTTAATACGCAAAAACAAGCTCGTGACTCTCAGTTGTTTTTTAATCAAGTTGCTTACCTAATTACAATAATTTAACACGCAATGTGCCGTTTGTAGTCTAAAATGCTAAATCTAAGTCAAAAACTTTATTTTGATTCTAAAATTAGTTGTAGCTACCGTTAGCACATTTGTCAACTGAACAGCACACATCCGGTTTATTTATGTCTCGTAAGAGCCTGATTGATTACGTTGAAGCGCAGATTTGTACGCAAAATGGATAATAATACATCACCCAAATGCAATTCCGAAAGGGAATTCCCATCACGTGTATGGGAAACGAACCATAAAGGGGAATATTTCTTAGGGAGGAGGTATTAAAACAAACATTCCATAGATATCTACTGTGTTATCTAATCCTACTAATAATAAAGATGTGCAAGTTTGTATGTTTGTTACTCAATCACGCAGAAACGGCTGAAAGGATTTAGATAAAATTTGGCACATAGATAGATTATAGCCTGGATTAATACAAAGGATACTTTTTATCCCGGTAGTCCGTTCCCGTGGGATAATTTTCGACCTACACGCGGGCGAAGCCGCGCTGACGAAAACTTGTGCTGTATATTTTTTGTAGTTTATCTAAACTTCAAACATTATAAAGTATTTATTTTGACAGATCTGTCACTCAAAGTTTTTTTTAGGAAAATTAAATTATACCCATTTTACTTTTTCAAATTCTATCTAGTGCGTCTGTTATTAATGAATGTTTTCAAAGAAAGTACTTCAATATTTTAATAGAAGATTGACGTTCATTGAATGTTTAAAAAAATATTATTTCAAGAGCTTTCAATATATACTTTATTATATTTTTTGAACTTGAAATTCTATACTTAAATGTTTTAACATATCTGGAGATACCGCCGACATCCCAAACTTGCGTGGGAAGACTGAAAACGAAATTCAAATAAAGATTATTTACATTACAGTGGGGATGAGATTCTGCCATTCCCTTTGATACACTGTAACAAGGAAAATTTCAAACGTGAAATTTTGACGCTGTGTTCGTTTGAATCGGTATAAAAAAATGTGTTAAGTCTCTTAAGCGAAAGAAAAAAAACTTTTTTGCTTCGAAGAATAGGAAGAGTAAGAACAATAAAAGTAAATTGAAGTTGGATAGAATTTTCGCTTCGCGAGTTTTAGTGGCCGATTTGGCGTAACGAGTTTTTACCGCCTTTACAAATTCGCAAGTTTTCGCAGCAAAGTTCACTGGCACAGTTTTTGTATCAACTCGGACGGTTGCAAGCCTGTCGATGCTATCTGTGTACATACAACTGTATGAAACTTACTATTTAAACTATTTTATTAGTGGTTTCTTCTGAGAAATCTTCGTCAATTTCTCTCAGGCTCGTAATAATTGAGTCATTAGACATCCAATGCTTGTTGTTAAGATAACAATTGTTTTGAGACTTTATTGTGATTGTACCTAAAGGAAAACAAACGAAGAAATATCGCTAGAGCTTTGTTTGACTCGTATCGTCTCAAACAAAGCTCTCTGACATTTTGACGTTGACTTTCTTTGTGTGTACAATTTTATCTAAATTGTTTTTCAAAACACTAAGTTATATTGTTTCATATTACATTACATTTTAGGGAGGTAGTTTCTTTTATCTCTCACAGGCTGCTTCATTTACGTTGAGCGATACCACGAGTATTGATTATACAGGGTCAAATCTAATTAGCTAGCGTAACTTTACGACGTGATGGGTATCGAAATGTAAACACGACAACAACAAAAAGTTTTTTTTTTGAGGTTATCGAACGCTCTGGTTGTTTTATCACATAAGAAGGTTATCAGAACAGGATAAAAGGTTTGAAAATTGTATGTTATGTCAAACGATGTCATATTTATTGTATGTCATGCTTATAAAATTAGTTATTTTAAAATGATATCAATCGTTCATTATATTAACTAATCGCTTTTTTTAATAAAAATGTAGGTTCCATTGTTATATGTTGTTAATATTAGAGATTTTGTTGTTATATCATCTATTGCTTACCCAACCAATGTGATTAATGTGCAAATAAATGCGCTTCGAGTATATTAAGACGGCAATGAACAGGTTAAACGGACAAAATATTCAATCGTATTTATTTCCTATTATAACTTAATTTCAAACACACTACGATCTGAGTAAAAGTCTGACACGCCCTCCCACTCCGCCCAGAGCGGGAGAAGTTATTTGATGATTTCCCACCCAAAAAAAAAAAAAAAACACACTACGATCATTTTGATGTGTCAACATTGTTGTTGGAGATTTTACAATTAATGAAATGTTGATCGTTTTATTAGAATTATAGCTTTTGCCAGAGGTTTCGCCCTACAGGAGGTCAATAATTATTATCCAACGGGATCGTACTAGCAGAGTAAAAAGTATTAGTTACAATCTATCTGTGACAAATTTCGTATTTTGTTCAGGCGTTTTTGAGTGATTCAGTAACAAACATCCAAACTTTCACATTTAGAATAATCATCATCATCATCATCATTTCAGCCGAAAGACGTCCACTGCTGGACATAGGCCTCCCCTAAGCTCCTCCATTTCGACCGGTTCTGCGCATCTCACATCCAGCGGATACCTGCGGCCTTCACAAGGTCATCGGTCCATCTTGTGGGAGGCCTTCCAACGCTACCTCTTCCATTCCACGTCGTCTATTTAGAATAATACTACTACCACTAACTACTACTAATACCACATACCAACCAACCAACATAACAACAACAACTAACAACAATAACAACAACAACCACAACAACAACAACACTACAACAAACACACACACACTACAACTAATACTACTATTAGTCGACATTCACACGGACGTAATAAATTACGGCGATTTTTTTCGCGTACTGGATCTTCAACGCACTGCTTAGCGCCGAGAGTTCAAAATCAAACGCTGTTTTTCAACGCGCTGAGACTCACTCGCGCTGCACTCTGTCGGCTTCTCGGTTGAAAATCCAACGCGCGAGAAATGCCTGCCGCGATTTTATTACGTCCGTGTGAATGTCGACTTAGTACCTAAGTTTATTATTTGTGTAGGTATTATACCTATACATAAATCTTCCGGAAAACAAAACTCTTTAATACAGTGAAAACTACATACGGACGGACACAAATGCGACTTTAGTTCTTAATATGTATAAATAATTTAATGTTTGTTAAATGCCCAAAACTAATTACGAAATAAATGTATTCCTAGACTTCCAAATTAATTCACAAAACAGTTATTACCATTGCCTAAAACAAGGGATTAAATTCAGCGAGCCGTACACTCGCGTTCATAATCATCATTTAGTAACATCTAACGGTAAATGGTTGCACATAATGTAAATTAGCATTACCGATATGTCTGTTGGGCATTCCCCAATGCTAGGTACGCCTATGTTTGGGCAATTCCATCTCGGCTACTGAAGCACGAGCACCACCACAAACTCCGGTAATTGGAAGCACTGCGCTCGGATATTGCTTTTTGATGTTATGAAACAACAAATTTTCAGAAGAGTATTTGATATTTTTGTACCCGATTAATTGAGATTTTCGCTGTGAAGAGTGATGTCGTTGTGACCTGTGGCTTATTAATATAACTGAAAATGCGAAATAATTGTCAAAAAATAATAAAATTGACACGTTTTCGGGACTATGAAAAAAAACTTACAACATTATCAGATTGTTGAATTAAATTTTTGGTTATTAATACTTGTAGGTACTAGTAATAATAACCGCATGATGGCGGAATTAAGCATTGTCTATTTTCTAACAATCTAACCTGAAGTGAGGTTATTTCTGAATCATCCTCAGGTGACTTAGAAACAAAACATAGCACGTTATTTGATAGAGTTGCTTTGATTCGCCACAAAGTAAATTCACTACGAAAAAAATATGTGTAAATTCGCCACAGCTCTATTTTCATGAAGTAAATTCGCCAGATTTTTTTATTTCTGCACAGACAGCAGAAAAATCTAACAGTAAGTAGAATAAAACGTTACTTATTTATTTTTCATAATCATAGAAATTCACAAAAAAAAAATCACAGTTTTACTTACATCTAAAATATACGCTAATATTATCTGGTTTTGTTCATTTTTAGACACGCCTAATCCTTATAAACATTTATTGCAAGTCTCTGATTTGCTTACAACATAACAATTATAAAAAAATTATAGAAAAAAAAATCATAGTAATAATCACATTTTTTTAATGTTAATTTACGTCTACATAAAAAATCACAGTTTTTATTACAACGAAATATATATATTTATTGCAACAGGGTGATTTGTCTGCAACATAACGAAAGATAAATAAGTTTAATATCATAATTTGAGTACTTCAATCTAATGAAAAAAGCTACTTCAGTAACTATGTCTAATAATCACAGTAATTCTTTGAAACGATTCAACATACCATTGGCTTAAATGTAATCATAGACTAAGACCGCGTATGTTACAAGTCTTTTAAAATGCTAGGTTATCCCTACTTATATAATTTTACAAATCATTTTCATTTCGAGCGCTAGAAACCAATAACTTTGCTAGCTACCAGTATCTCATGCTAAAATTATGTACCTATGAAGACTTGTGACGAATTTACACATATTTTTTATGCAAGTGGCGAATACACTTTCAATGTATGGAGTGTACAAAATGTGACGAGCTTACTTTGTGGCGAATGTACAGTAACCCATTTGATAGTGCCTTTCAACAATGGTCTTCGGAGAAATAATTTTACCCGTAAATAAATTAGTGCTGGACTTAACTTCATTACATTGTTTTATTTCTTACTAGCTTTAGCTAGCGGCTTCGCCCGCGTGGACGTCGAAAATTATATCACGGAAACGTACTTCTGGAATGAAAAGTATCTTGTTGGTTAATCATCATCATCATCATCATATCAGCCAAAAGACGTCCACTGCTGGACATAAGCGTCCCCCAAGAGTGGGGGATTTGCCATAATCGCCACGCTTGGTAGGCAGGTTAGCGATCGCAGTATGGTGGTCAAATGCATAGAGAATGCTACTGCACATTCTCTAGTAAGTCCCTTAGTCGCCTTCTACGACACCCACGGGAAGAAATGGGATGGTGCTATTCTTTTACGTCCAGCACCACACGAAACAAAACGTCGGTTAATGCAGTTTACAAACTATCTGTTTGCCAAATTTCATCCAAATCCGTTCAGCCGTTTTTGCATGATGAGTAACAAACATCCAAACTAATCTAAGTTATGGCCAAGTCAATCTAGTTATTTAAAACATAAAAGATTTTTAATATTGATATGGTCACTATATGATGTTGTTAGATTAGCTAATTAGAATAGGTTAGCTAATTAGAATATTTTTTTATTTTGAAAAAGCCTATAAATCATTACGAAATAACTTACGACAGGAGGACCCTTTTTTTTGTGTGGGAAATCATCAAATAACTTCTCCCGCTCTGGGTGGAGCGGGAGGGCGTGTCAGACTTTTACTGACTAAAACCCACTCGTGTTCCCTCAGTTGCCTGTGTGCCAGGGGTGGCGGTATCTCTTTCGAACAACCCGCACCCCTGGCAAAGGACCCTTAAGTAGGTACTGAATAAATTAACCGACTTGGTATTACATGGATCTCACAACATTTTACGGTAGAAGAACTGAGTTGCGAGACTTGGTTTTTTTTTACAAGTTATGTTTTTGATGGCACACAAACTTTCACATTTATATTATTAGTAGGATTAGAAACCAGCCAAGTTTGAGTCGGACTCGCATACGAATGGTTCCTGTCAACCGTACAATATTTACCTACCACTAAATATATAACAAAACACGTTTTGTTGTATGGGGACCCCTTCAAATTTTAATTTAATTTAAGTATGATTTTTGCTGCCACAGCGGCTATAGAAATACACATTCTATGAAAATGTCATCTGTCTACCTACTACGGCTCATGATACAGCTCGCTGGTAGACAGACGGATGGATGGACGGACAGACGGACAGAAGAGTTAGTAATAGGGTCCCGTTGGCACCCTTTGGGTACCCTAAAAAATTGCAGAAATAAATAAACTTGACATTCACAGACTTCTCAGAATAAAGTAGTAGATAGGTATTATCTTCTGTAAATAAAAAGTCATTGCTTATTTGATTCCTAAGAAGAATTATTGAATATTCAAAGTAAATAAAGATAAAAAAATAAGAAAATATGTTTGTGAAAATTGTTGTTTCAAGATATTGAATCCAGTCAGAGTGAAATCAACTAACTGTTGAAGAACATTTTAGAGATTTTAACCGACTTAAAAAAGAAGGAGGTTATCAATTCGACATGTTTAGGTAAATATATTTTTTTAAATGTATGTTCGTGCATAACTCCGTCATATATAGACGGATTTGCAAAATTCTTTTTTGTTCAAAAGGTGTTTATCCCGAAATGATCCCATTTAAATTTCATATTAATCTGATGATGCATGGTTTTCGGACACACAACGGAACTTCAAAAAA